>OY728128.1:264178754-274178754 GCA_963277665.1 Viscum album | reverse complement strand
TTCCATTTCATGAAATAATATTTTTCAAATTTGAATATTTTATGTAATCTTTGATAGTACATCAAATTTATTTTATTTATGAATAAATTTATATCTTGAAAATAGTAAAACATTATCAAATTTATAACAATCATGTATTTAAAACCTCAAACATCATTTTAGTTATATAATTATGGTTACAAATTATAATTTGTATGTTAATTTTTTTCTTACCAATAATAATAATAATCTGTATATTTATTCTTATATTTGAAATAATATTTTTCACATAGTGTAGTATGGACAATATTAATTTTTCCTGTAAAATTATTTATCAAGGTAAAAATTGTTTTACCATGTTAAATGAAAATTTGTTAAAAATGATAAATATTATGATAAATAATTAAATTAAAATTAATGTAACATACAAATTTAATGTATTAGTGTAGTATATACCATAAAATGTTGAAAATTCAATTATAAACAATTTTAAGATTATTTTACCTTGAAATGCTTCATGAGGATTTTGTAATGTAATGGTTATTTAAAAAATTCACTATATATATATATATTGATCTTTCACCACCCTACTCATCGAAAAAAACAATGAGAATTATATTTGAATGAATAAGGACCAAAAAACTCCACCAAACATATGGAATCATCATACAGTTTCTAGTGATATAAATTTTCCATATATATCTTTAGGTGAACGTTTATTTAATATTAATATATAATAACTTGGATTAATATAAATGGAATGTATATTATTGTATAGGTCACATGTTTTCAAATGTGTTAACGATTGTCCACATAATTTTGTTAATAGAGTGCTATCTATTTTGTTCATTCATGATCAACTTTTTTTTGATTGGAGATTTCTATATAATTTGATGAAAATGTTTAAATTACATAAATCCAATAATAAATGGTTGGAAAAAAAATTAAAGAGTCATCTATTTTGAATATGTAGCTTCCAATAATTTTTTGGAAACCAAATTCATGCTTGATGAAAGTTTATTTAAACGGTTCTTTCATACGTTTATGGAAGTGGTAATATATTATGGAGATCAAAAATATTATTGTGGAAAATGTTAAAGAGACATGTTAATGTGAATAATCAGGATTAATGTTTTTCTAAACAACATATTTTTGTTGAAGAGGGTGAATAAGAAATTATTATTTTTAAACAAATGATTAATTAGTTTACTACTAGGTGTAACCAATAAATTAGTAAATGGGTTAATAAAATATTGTAATAAAATAAGTTATTTTTTTTGTAATAAATGACTGGGATTGGGAGTTCATGTTTTCATGTAAAAGAATAATCAAATGATTTAGTGAATAATTTTCTATATGACTCATTTTTTAGTTTCTTTACTCATGTGTTTTTATTTATGTGACCCTTTTCAGGTGATGTTTTGGGAGACCATTATAGATAACGGATTGAGAAGATATTAGAGGGGAATCCCATGAATTTGGAAGTAGTTGATGTATACAATGTTAATATTCATGGTGATTTTCAATGTGGTATCAGGGAAGAATCCTGTATTAATCAAAATGTGTTAATCTAGGATTCCAAATTTTCATGATATAATATCAGATTCATTCATGTTAATAAAAATATTAAATATCTGTATAGCTGGGTTACTTGTTTGAATTAATTCCATTACAAACTTTCTGAGTTCACTATTTTTACTTCATTATGAATCTATTTATTGTATACTATTATATTACATAGATCACATGAAATTATGGAATTTGGATAATTTTCACCAAATATTTCAATTCATGGTTAAGGTTCTTGATATATTGAAAAAGATTACAATTGGATGAAACCATGTACTCTATTAAATATTTCATAAAGGAAATGGAATTAAAATTTATTCTTAATGAAATTTAAATAAATTGAAATGTTCACTACTTTTTAATTAACTAATTAATGTATGGATATATGTAACAAGGAGTGATGTAATTTATTTAATTTATTCATAAATTATTATGTGGTAATAAGATTATTATTCATAATAGTTCCAGTTGGGTGTCTGAGAGATATAGATGCAATTTATCCTAGTAAAAGTTTAATGTTGATATTATGGATGTTAGCTATATTATATCTTTTATGTTTCATGATTTAAAACTATACATATCAAGACTCATCCGAGTGGGGCCTAGGTTGTGACTCCCCTAGCCCGTCTTCCAATAAGGTAGGGGCTCGCGACTAGCACTGAGTAAGCATATTACAAACATGGGAGGAATTTATTAATTACCTGTACACATGCACAAATTTCCAATCCCACAAATGCGGAAATTTAAAAACCACTAAGGAACAAAATTCATGCATACAACTAAACCCCACCAATAGAGTACAATAGAAACTAATGTGTGGAATGTTAACTAGTCTCGAATAGAATCCCACAAAAAACAAAGAGTCTATAACTATAAAGTCCAATCTATGAGAAACAATATAGGTACTAGGATGGTTTCTCGTTTTAATAGGCACAACTCAGCCTATAAGGAACACAGACCACTCGGTCTGGTCCTGGTCCTCCCTGGACACCGTCAAAAGGATACTCCTCTACACAATACATAACATGTGTGGGAAAATCTCATGCAGGCGTGAGTAAAACAATACCCAGTAGGGGTTCCTGAGTACCACAAAGCAATACAAAATTAAAAGTTACAATCAGATATACAAAGTATATCTCTAAAGACCATATAATAAGAGAACACATCCAAATATACTCGAAACACATACCCACAGTCTGGAGGTAAGTCACAAAAACTGCATACCCACATAGGGGATTCGATTCAAAGATTCCACAACGAAATCATCTGAGAGAACTCACTCCATGAGAATGATAGCTCTGGTGATTTCCATATGAGTATTGTTATTCATCAGGAAAAGACATAAGTGAGATAGATGCACTGATATATCAGAAGAGAGAACAAATAAACTCATTATAGGAGAATAAACTCCTGAGTGGGGAATGATCACAATACACAGATAAGGATCATTTCAAGGGCCTTAGATGATACCACGACTCATCCAGATTCACATGCTATGTAGAGGATCAATGTATGGTAGGATTGTTCACATTGATACTGAACTTTACTTAGGGTCAATAATGGGTAGAGGATCTCACTATGGGCCACTCAGAGGGATTTTGACTATATCCATAAAGTCCTGCTAAAACTATCACAGTCTTGTGGATGGAAACGATAACATCCCTTTAGAGGAACGAGTAAATGGGGAACTAACCCAAACATAACATGTTGACGTAAAATAGGGAAATTAAATCATGCCTTGTTGAGAATGGTACACAACATGTAGTAAGGTCATGAGTCATGTCATATGTCCCCAGGCACAACACGTGTACAATTACCTATGTCGAAGGACTGTCAGGTAGAAGGAGGTATACACAATGTGTAAGAGAGTGACATGCTGTGTTCCACTATCTGGTGAAGAATCTGGGTATGCTGGCCATGTGCCAGTACACGAATTCAAACAGTGTGTTTTAGACTGTGTACTGGTACATGGGGTGTTCCATTTATTTGGCCAGGTCTAGACATGTGGTGGAGTACATGCTATATACTCCAACCTGTGTCTGTGTATCTACAGAGATACACATTGAGATTGCGTATGGACCCACACACCATGTGACAATGGTAATATTTCATCTCTACACATCCTTTAACATGAACACCTAGCCTCATATTATTCTACCCCACACAACATGTTCTTCGGGATGCATGCTTTATTTATCACAATTTCACAAAATCGTTATTCTTCCTTTTTCACCTCGGTGGATCATAGATCTATTGACCTGGCCATTTGATCGTTATGAAACTCCATGTCTATGGTATCCCCGATTCTAAAAACCAGTTTTTGTGGTTTTTTGAACCTCCAATAGGCCCTAAAAACAAGTTTCAATCCACCCACATGAAGAATGCTCGATGAACAATCCTCCTCGATCTGAGCCAATTCATCATCCTCCATCGCCGACAAACCTCTTCTAGTTCATCGTGATGTCCGATCTCTAGTTTGGGGTAGTTAGTTTGTGAAACTTATTCACAACAATCCATTGTTCATCACCCCACATAGAACACACATATAACATACGGCGAGGAGGGAAGAAATTAAATACAAAAATAGAGGAACAAACCTCCAATGTCATTCGTCATGGTGTCAATCCTCTCCCATTAGTAGGATTAATAGGTTGAATCAATAGAAACTATTTAAAAACTCATGAAATAATTCCAAGATTCAAAACTCATAAAGGAAATGAAAGTAACACCCTCCCAGAAGAACGCACAATCTGTACATCAACCTTTTCAGTGGTTAGTCCACGTTCATCGTTTAATCAAATAATGTGAAAGAATATAATAAAAATAACAAACCCCTACCTTGACTCAATTGTATAATGGTCACCACATCATGTTTTTTGCTGAGATTCGTTGAATCCAAGATGCATCTATCGATCTCTCTATCATAGTCCTCGCCAACGTATTCTCCTCCAAAGCTCCAATGGAAATTTTCAATTCGTAGTGTTATGCATCTAATCCTGCAAGTTTTCAATTTGAAGTTATTAATATGGGAGGATTAATTCATTTCATTGAAGGAATGTTTAAAAATAAAATAAATTATTAATTTATTTCATTTCATTTTAAAATGCCAAAAAACTATCCCTTGTAGTTGGCCTGTTTAGGTCGATGTTAGGCCCCACCTAACGTATAGTCAGTGTTCTTAATAAAACAATGTCCTCAGATTTCTGATTCTAGGTAACCATTTAAATGTAATTCCACTTTTTCACGAAAAATGCTCACGCAAAGTATTTAAAAGTGTAGGGTTATTCAAACATTTATTTTGGGCACTTTGGGACTCAACATCTCACTATGTTGAAAAGCCTGGACTAACAATAATCCCCTAAAATATTAAAAAATAATACCTGAAAAATCTAAGAAAATACATTACCACCACATTAGGAATTTGGCGTCCCGAAAAATCCAAAAATGGTTTCTCAAACAGATGTGGGCACTATGTACGAATCTGGGCCTCCCGCTACCACTTGCCCTCCTGAAGATTCATGTGCATCCATTGGATACACAGTAAGGAAATATATCAGGCACGGAGGATCCCAACTTAACAATCCTAGACCTCCATAGGGTACTCAATGAAGGTCAGTACATCCTCAATGTCCAGCTCTCCCAACTCAATGACATGAGACAAGTCATGCACATACCTCCTCAGCTGCGGCATGTGGAAGAAATCATGTACCTGGTGCAACTGTTGTGGTAGATCGTGGTTGTATTCAACCATTCAAACTCAACATTGTATCAAAAAAATGCAGATTAACTATAGAAACAACATTCCACCCCAACCAAATCTTGGAAACCCTCATTGAGATGAGACCTAAACAAAGTCATGGTCTCCCTCCTCAAACTCCAAAGGTCTATGTCATATATAAACATAATACTTTTATCATGTCTATGCAGCCTTCATCTGCTTCTGGATGACCTGCACCTTTTCCATGGTAGCTCACACCAACTCTTGACCCATGAGTGCTGACTCTCTGGGGTCGGTCTAGCAAAGCGACGACTGACATTCTTTACAATATAAATCCTCAAATGGTGTCATACCAATGGTGGAGTGGTATCTATTATTGTATGTGAACTCTACCAGTCATCGGTGGTCCTCCCAACTACGACTAAAGTATATAATACATGCCCTCAACATATCCCCTAGATCCTGAGAGGTTCTCTCTGTCTGACCATATTTGTGGGGATGGAATGCTCTACTCAAGCGTAGCTGAGTCCCAAATGCCTCCTGTAATCCCTTCCATATCCACGATGTGAAACAAGCATCGCAACCTGAGACTATCATTGAAGGTATTCCCTAAAGCCAAAATAGCTCCTGCAGGTAGAGGAATCCCATGCTCTCTATAGAACTAGGCTCCCAGATTATTAGGAAGTGGTCCAACATGGTGAGTCAGTCAATGATCACCCATATGAAATCATGTCCCATGAAAATCCATGTTAAGCCCATCAAAAAGTCCATAGATATTCCATCCCACTTCAAATCTGGAACTTCCAGGTGGTGAGATAATCCTACGGGAACTTGGTTCTCACCCTTCACCAACTGGCACAAAAAGACCCTAGAAACTAAATATCCTACTTCCTTCTTCATTTCTATCCACCAATACTAACACGAGAGGTCCTGGTACATTTTCACCCCTCCAGGACCTACTGCTAAGGTTATGTATGAAACTCTTTCAGAACATCCTCCCATAACTCCACCAGAAAAACTATATGCCCTCAGAAAATAACTATGTTCTCCCCACCTTATGAATATCCATAACGAGTATGCCATGTGGATAGCATAGCACGTAATGTCTTGCAGTCGACCACCCCTAACTGTGTCTCCCTAAATCATCGTAAAATTGGATGGGTGACAACAATCAATTGGAGAAAAGATGCATCTTCTCTATCCATGAAGGATATTTCTAATGAGGCCAAATGCTCTGATGACTCACCCAATAGTTGTGAACACGAAATTCTTCTGAAAGCATCTACCCCAATGTTCCCATTTCTAAGAGTATGAACGATCTTGAATTCAAAATCCTGGAAGAATTCTAGGAATCACCACTACCTAAGATTCAGATCCTGCTATGAGAATATGTACTTGAGTCGCATGTGGTCATAAGAGATGATAAATCGTTTCCCCATTAGTTAGTGTCACCACGTCATCAATTCAAAGACTACTACTACAAACTCAAGATCATGGGTCATGTAGTTCTACTTGTGTGACCTTATCTAGTGTGAACAATAAGAAATAGCCACCTTTCTCTGCATCAGGAAACTTCCATGGCCGATCCATAATGTATCGCAAAAATCTACATACTTGACACCCTCTTCTGGAAATATCAAGATCATTACACTCATCAAACTCTACATAAACTTCTGGAATGACTAATAGAACTTCTCCTACCATATGAAAGTCTTCCCATTATGTGTCAAGGCTGTCATTGGTGCTGATATCTAGGAGAAATTAGAGATAAATATCAAGTAGTATCCTACCTGCCTTAGGAAGCACTGCACCTCTGTCACACTCCAGAGTATCTCCCATGCTAACACAACCTTGACCATGGTTTGGCCCACTGATTCTCCATCTTATATGATAACATTTCCTAGAAAGTGGACCTCCAGAATCCAGAACTGTCACATTGAGAGATTCCCATAAAGGTGGTACTCTCAGAGAATTTCTAGAACCAACTGAAGGGGTCTCGCGTGCTCCTCCTAAGATGTTGAGTACCCAAGGATTTCGTCGATGATGCCCACCAAAAAACGGTCTATGTTCAACTGGAAGATCTAGTTAATAAGTCACATGAACACTATGGGGGTGTTCATCAGACTGATAGGCATCAACAAGTACTCGTATTGTCTATAGTGGCATCTGAATGTCATCTCTTGTATATCCTCACCCCCTTCTCATAACTGGTGCTAACCTGATTGATGGTCAACATTTTAGAACCATTTCCCCCTCTCAATTGATCGAAGTGGTCGTCATTCCTTGATAGTGGATACTTGATCATCACTATTACTTGATTCAGGTGCCGGTCATCTACGCAGAATCTAAAACTCTTATCTTCCTTCTTAACGAACATAACTGGGGCCGCCCATGGTGAAACACTACGTCTTACAAAGCCCTTACTCTGAAAATCCTCTAGATGCACCCTCATGTCACAAAGCATTATGTGATCCATCTGATACATGGATGAGGATATCAGTTCTGTCCCAGGGTGCATGTCGATGCATAAGTCAATCTATCGTTAGGGAGGTAATAAATGAACATATTCTAGAAGGATGTCCTCATGCTCTGCCACTACTACTAGGAAGTAAAAGCTCAATACATCTAATGCTTTGAGGGTATGGCTATCCCACTCTGTAGTGATCGGCTGCAGCATCCTATGCATGAGCCCATGCAGTGTTTCATGGGTTTCCTTTTCACCACCAAAGGAAAACCTCATTCAATCACTATGGAAATGTTGTACCTCTCGTACCCCTCGTGGTTTGATTTTCACGATCACAATCACTCACTTATTTATCTAATCCTATTTCAAGTGTTTTTGGATGATAGGAATCATTTCAGGTTACCAAGGAATTGGGCCAAGAAAGCTGAAGCCAAGAAAGGAGCAAAGTGCACTGTTTTCATGTGCACCGGCCAACCGGTGGCTCAGCACCGGCCAGCCGGTAGCGCACGGGCAGAGAGTCTCCTCACTGTCGAGAGCACCGGCCAACCGATGGATCAGCACCGGCCAGCCGGTGGGCCCTTGACAGAGAGACCTCCCCACTGTCCAGAGAAACGGCCAACCGGTGGCCTCGGCACCGGCCAGCCGGTGGAGCCCAAACAGAATGGCAAGCTACTGTCTTGCCACCGGCCAACCGGTGCTCTCCTCACCGGTCAGCCGGTGGAGCCTGGACAGAAGCATCCACCCATCTCAAAGGCACCGGCCAACCGGTGGCCCTGTACCGGTCAGCCGGTGGAGGCAGTCAAACTAGCCGTTGGGCTTTTGACCAGCCTGTCCACTTGGCCTCCAACGGCTCCGAAAGCCTTTCCAACGGCTCCGAAGACCTCCAACGGCCATATGAGGGTTCCCCCTCTATAAATAAAGGACTAGGAAGCCAAGGATTAATACCGGAACCATAACCAAGCCAAGGAAACCCACGGGACACATTTTTGATCATTTGGCGAACCTCCGGCACATTCCTTCAAGGGAACCCCACTTGCTCCAACACACTTCCACATCCAAGGAGCACCACCAAAGAAGCTTGGGAGCGCTCTTCATCAACTCCAATCAACCATTGGCACCCAAGACTTCCTCATTACAGTTTTTATTGTTTTATTTATTTTGAGCATCATTTTGGGTTTGTGCCTACAAACCCCAACTCTTTCTCTCATCCTTTCATTTGGGTTTTCACACCACCTTCAAGGTGTGAAGAGGTTAGTCAAGCCTTTCCTTTTAGAAGGCTTGAGTCAAAGGTGAGCTAGCCTTCACCCGTAAAAAGGCTAGTGGGTTTCTTGCTCAAACCATTAAAAAGCAAGCTGTAATAGGTGAGCTAGCCTTCACCTGTAAAAAAGCTAGTGGGTTTCTTGCTACAACCATTGAAAAGAAAGCGGTAGTAAATCTCTCAACGGTTGAGTTGGGAGCGGAGACGTAGGCCGGGTTCTAGGCCGAACTCCGTTATCAATTTTGTGTCTTGCCTCATTTATTTCCGCTGCACTTTCAACTTTGATTTTTAATTTGTTAATTAATTTTTTAAAAGGCAATTCACCCCCCTCTTTCCATCAATCCTTTCTTTCTCCGCCTAACAATTGGTATCAGAGGAGTAATTTGAGTAATACCTTAACCGGTTTCAAATTCAAATATCCATTGTGATGGCCTCAACCTCTTTCACCCCCGAAGGCTATCCTTTGGGTCGTGCTCCATTTTATGATGGAACCGACTACACCTATTGGAAAACCCGCATGACCATATTTCTTAGAAACATTGGATATCCCATTTATAAAATTGTCATGCATGGTTATTCTCTCTCTTCCCCCAATGAATCCAAATGGACTCAAGCCGACATTAAAAATTTCGAGCTTGATGGCAAAGCCATGAACGCTCTTCATTGCGGCCTTGATCGTAATGAGTTCAATCGAGTTTCCACATGCACCTCATCACATGAAATCTGGAAACTTTTGGAAGTTACCCATGAGGGGACTAACAAAGTAAAGGATACTCGATTGGACATGTTTCGTCAAGATTTTGAGTCATTTTCTATGCATCCATCCGAATCTATTTCTGAAATGTTTACACGCTTTACTGATGTTTGCAATGGTAGAAAATATCTAGGAGATAATATTTCTGCAGAAACTATGGTCAAGAAGATCCTATGGATCCTACCAAGCTCATGGGCTCCAAAGGTGACGGCAATCCAAGAAGCAAAGGACATCAAGAACATGCCGGTCGAAGAGCTTATCGGATCCCTCATGACATATGAGATCACAATGAGGAGGCAAGCTAAAAAGGAAAGAAAACCGATCAAAGTTCCAAAGAACATTTCCTTCAAAGTTCAACAAGAAGAAAGCTCCTCCTCCTCATCATCTTCCTCTTCAAGCGGCGATTCTGAAATGGAGAATCTTTCCCGCAAAATGCACAAGTTCATGAAGAAGCACTAGAAGAAGAAATCCCGCAAGGCTCGAAAGGAAAAACACGACGAAAAATCCGAACCTGAGGTAACATGCTACGGGTGTGGGAAGAAAGGCCATTACAAGCCCGATTGCCCACTCCAAAAGAAAAAGGCCAAGAAAAAGGAGAAGAAGAAGGCTTTCAAGGCCACATGGAGTGATAGCTCCACATCATCCTCCTCCTCCTCCTCTAGTGACAACGGTAACAAATTCCTAATGGCATTTCATGAGGTAACATCTTCTGACTCCTCATCCTCTTGTTCTTCTAATTCTTTTAATCGTTTATCATACGAGGATCTCCAACATGCTAGAGATCAATTGGAGGAAGGTTTTCACGAACTTTCTTCCAAATTTGTTGCTTTGAAAAAGAATTTCAAAAAACTCTCTTCCGAAAAAGAACAACTTCTCAAAGAGAAGGAAGAGTTGACCCTCAAAATCCAAAACCTTCCCGATGTTGATTCCATGGAATCAACTATCAAAGATTTAAGGGAATCCCTAGCCAAATTCACCCAAGGGGAACAAAATTTGAACAATTTGCTTGGTTCCCAACGCATTTATAGAACCACCCAAGGGCTTGGCTATTCCAAGCCAGCTTCCTCTTCCCATGCACCTATTATTTTTGTAAGGGGGAGCTCCCAATTTAAATTTTGTAATTATTGCAAAAAACCCGGGCACTTAATTTATGAGTGCAATTGCAAAAATGCCCGGTATGGAAGGCCCAAGACCATTTCATTTAATGATGAATTTTATAGGAGAAGACTCGCTACTAGACAAGTGTGGATTGAAAAATCCCTTCTAGCGAGTCTCACCGGACCAAAATTTGTCTCGGTTTCAAAAAGCACTCCCCGGTGATTTGTTGTTTTTATTTAGGGGGAGTTAGGATCGTTTTTTTGCTTTATATTCAAAATTATCAATTTTCTTCACATTCAATTTTTCATTTCAATTTTCATTTCAAAACATTCAATTCAATTTTCATCAAAACTTTCAATTCAAACTGTTATTCAATTTTTCATTTCAAAACTTTGATTCAAAACTTTCAATTCAAATTTCAAAAATTTCAATTGGTTTAAAATCTCTACCTTGTTTTTCAATCATTTTCCCTCAATCAAGTTTTATGCCCCGTGCTATTTTGATAATCACAAAGGGGGAGAAATTCTTGATTGATTGGGGGAGAAATATTTTCTCATGCTTTACTTTACTTATCATTTTATTCCTTAAAGCAAGCCTCTCATTTCATTTTTACATTGTATGTTTTGGTGATTGTGATCATCAAAATAGGGGGAGATTGTTGTACCTCTCGTACCCCTCGTGGTTTGATTTTCATGATCACAATCACTCACTTATTTATCTAATCCTCTTTCAAGTGTTTTTGGATGATAGGAATCATTTCAGGTTACCAAGGAATTGGGCCAAGCAAGCTGAAGCCAAGAAAGGAGCAAAGTGCACTGTTTTCATGTGCACCGGCCAACCGGTGGCTCAGCACCGGCCAGCCGGTAGCGCCTGTGCAGAGAGTCTCCTCACTGTCCAGAGCATCGGCCAACCGGTGGATCAGCACCGGCCAGCCGATGGGCCCTTGACAGAGAGACCTCCCCACTGTCCAGAGAACCGGCCAACCGGTGGCCTCGGCACCGGCCAGCCGGTGGAGCCCAGACAGAATGGCAAGCTACTGTCTTGCCATCAGCCAACCGGTGGTCTCCTCACCGGTCAGCCGGTGGAGCCTGGACAGAAGCATCCACCCATCTCCAAGGCACCGGCCAACCGGTGGCCCTGTACCGGTCAGCCGGTGGAGGCAGTCAAACTAGCCGTTGGGCTTTTGACCAGCCTGTCCACTTGGCATCAAACGGCTCCGAAAGCCTTTCCAACGGCTCCGAAGACCTCCAACGGCCATATGAGGGTTCCCCCTCTATAAATAAAGGACTATGAAGCCAAGGATTAATACCGGAACCATAACCAATCCAAGGAAGCCCACGGGACACATTTTTGATCATTTGGCGAACCTCCGGCACATTCCTTCAAGGGAACCCCACTTGCTCCAACACACTTCCACATCCAAGGAGAACCACCAAAGAAGCTTGGGAGCACTCTTCATCAACTCCAATCAACCATTGGCGCCCAAGACTTCCTCATTACGGTTTTTATTGTTTTATTTATTTTGAGCATCATTTTGGGTTTGTGCCTACAAACCCCAACTCTTTCTCTCATCCTTTAATTTGGGTTTTCACACCACCTTCAAGGTGTGAAGAGGTTAGTCAAGCCTTTCCTTTTAAAAGGCTTGAGTCAAAGGTGAGCTAGCCTTCACCCGTAAAAAGGCTAGTGGGTTTCTTGCTCGAACCATTAAAAAGAAAGCTGTAATAGGTGAGCTAGCCTTCACCTGTAAAAAAGCTAGTGGGTTTCTTGCTACAACCATTGAAAAGCAAGCGGTAGTAAATCTCTCAACGGTTGAGTTGGGAGCGGAGACGTAGGCTGGGTTCTAGGCCGAACTCCGTTATCAATTTTGTGTCTTTCCTCTTTTATTTCCGCTGCACTTTCAACATTGATTTTTAATTTGTTAATTAATTTTTTAAAAGGCAATTCACCCCCCTCTTGCCATCACTCCTTTCTTTCTCCGCCTAACAGGAAACACTGCACTCTTCACCTAAAGTATACAATATTGGAATTGACCGAAGATAACCAATACATACTGAGAATGAAGTCATAAGGCATTGAGGCTGCCCCCAAAAGGTTCAAACCGAAACTCTCAACTCCAAGGTAAGGATTACAATTTCTGCAAGGATGCATGATCATCATGTCTCATCCTATAGGTGTCTCCAAGCGTAAGTCTCGAGTCAATGGATCTATCGGAATCTCATGGTTTTTCACAGGACATCTGGTGAGGAAATAAGGACTGGAACTTATGTCTATGAGTATGGAACCTAAGGTAGAAAAGACAAAAACTTTACCTCATATCATCCCTAGAGTCATTGGGTTATATGCCTCGACTACATGATGTCGTCCCTACTGTGGCCGCTAGCTCCTGGATCCTAGTGCAGACCTCTTGGGGGTGGTGGTGGAGGTAGATTAAAGCATCTACCACCACATGTAGCTCTCTAGGCCCCTCTGCCACATCCTCAATATAGAAGGTCTTCTTACTCAACTCTATGCATCTATATTGGTGGTATATCCACCGCCTCACTGTCAGAAGCTTGATGGTTTGGATAGTCTCTAGAAAGATGTGCTCTTCCATTGCATGAGTATAATCACCACTCTCTAGGTTGACTAGACCAAGCCCGAGAGACCTGGACTATCGATCCCTTTTCCTGGGTCCTACTATGATGTCTCCCACATCCCTAACCCTGTGCTTGATGTCTAATCCCTACGTCTGAGGTCTCTATGAATGAAAACCTTCTAGTAACTTCCACTTTCTATCTCTGATCCTCTAAGAAGATCACATCCACAATATCCCTCTCAAGAACTCCTTCATAAGTTGAAATGCATAGAGGCCCGACACTGGCTCAGATGTCCTACCATATACCTCATTCGAAGGTCCGAGCGCTGAATTAATGATCCCTGACTATATCCATCAAGTACTTTGCGAGGTTGGTGAACCTAAGTGGGTAGTCATACACTGTTAAAATACCCTTCTAATGATAAATGATCTCCTGGATACACACTAATATCAGTGTAACTGGAGATAACTCCTCCCTAAAGAGTCACTCGAACTCCACTCCTGAAAGAGTCTCCTCATCATTAGTCAGCGTGGTCAAACTCTACCATCGTCCTGCCGATCCCTAATGAAGGCTCGCTCCTTGGATTACTATCCGGTTTGACGGTGTCTTCACTAGATGTGAAACTCTAGTCACCCCTTATTCCATTCCTCAGCTGCTCGAGGGTCTGGCTCACCTAAAAACCTAAGGGGTATTTGTATTTTATTCTCATGGACCATGCTCAACCTATGTTCCTTGTCTGTTATCACTGTAGGTACTACATGTTGCACCACTAGGGGTGGTATAGTAGGGGAACCACCTGGAGGTTTCACCTAGGGAAATTATCCTAGAATCAAAGACTCGTCACTGAGGGTGTCATCCTTGTGATCGAGATACTGAATCTTAACAGGTATACATCATTGATTTATCCAATAAGGAACCCGATATACCATGGTCCACAATTATACCTGGATAGATAACACAAAGGACATGGAAAACACATCCCAATGTTATATGATGCGTGTACCATTCGTTTATTTCCTCGAAACTAGTGTTCTCATGTACTGAGTTGAAAAAGGTTATAAGAGTGCTTGTGTATGGATATGCTGGCTGCCCACACCCACACTATAGTCCCTAGCATGAAATTAAAGATCAAAACACGTAAAATTGTTTCTCCAAACCAATCAAACATACTCTTGGTCTTGAGGTCGAACCAACCACCTCTTATACAACTTTGTCATGACTCATCCCAGTGGGGACCGTGCCACGACTCCCTAAGCCCACCTCCAATAGGCCAGGGGGTGGAGAAAGTAGGTACTGGGACTTCTTCCCATAGCTGTAGGAATAACATGGCCTGTAATGAACTCAGAATGCTTAGTCCATCAATGGTATAACCTGGACTCTGTCAACAGGCTACTCATCTTCCCAAGACATGACACGTGTGGGAAAACCCTGTGTAGGGGTACGTACAACAATACTCAGAAGGGGACCCAAAAACCACTAGCAATACCCATAGAAAATGTACTATCATCTAAACAATGTATTTTTTTATAGAACATTAAACATGAGAACACATATATATATATACTCAAAAATGAGACCCATAGTTTATAGGTAAGTCACAACGACCGCATATCCATGATTGGGATACAGTTATATGATTCCATAAAGCACTCATCTACAAGAACTCAATCAAAAAGTCTGATATCTGTAATGAAATCTACATAATATGTGATATTCATTGGAAAAAATCCATGAGAGAGATAGATGAACATATAGATCTGAAGAGTGAATAGACACACTCATTCTGAGAGAACACACTCCTGAGTAGGGGAAGATCATGATACATGGATGGGGATCACTTCCAGGGCCTTGAAAGATACCACGATTTATCTAGATTCACGTGATATGTAGAGGATCAAAATCCTATAGGATTTATCATGACAATACTTGACTCTACCTTGGATCAAGAATGTGTAGGGGATCTCACTTCGGGCCTCTTGGAGGGATTCTGACTCTATCCAGAATGTCCTGCTGAAGGGATTATACTCCTAGGTATGAAACTATACCTAACCTTTAGGGGAATGAGAAAAGGGGGAGCTAACCCAATTGGAACTTGTCCAAATAATGGAGGAAATGTAAATAAATACATGTACAAAAAGGTAAAAGATGTGTAGAAAGGTGAAATGCTATGTCCTATGAGCCTGGGTACTACCCGTGTATAACAACCTGTGTCAAAGGCATGTCATGTAGAACGAATTATAAATGGCATGTAAGAGAGTGACATACCATGTTCCACTATCCAAGGATGAATCCATGTACGCTGGCCATGTGCCCATACATGGCTTCAACTCATGTGTTCTTGACCATGTACCGGTACATGGAGTGGTCTATGAATCCGGCCAGGTCTAGTCGTGTGGTCGAGTACATGTTGTGTACTCCACCCCATGTCCATGTATCTCCCAAGATACGTGTTGAGTCCACATAAGGACCATAACACTATGTGGAAATGGTCACACACCATGTCTAGGATTCCTTAATTACGAAGCCTTAGCCACGACTGAGTTATCCCCACACAACGTGTTCTTTAGCATACATACCTTGTTTTCCATAATTTTCCAGAATCACCATTATTTATCCCACGCCTTCATGGATCATCAATCCTTTGATCTTGCTATCGAATCATCACAATGATCTAGGTTTGAGGTATCCCTGACACAAAAAATCTATTTCTATTGTTTTTGGAACTCCAATTGGCCAAAAAACATGTTTTGATCCACCTGAATGAAGAACCTTTAATGAACAATCCTTCTTGATCTGATCTGATTCATTGTCCTCCATCGCCGTGGCAGCTCTTTTAGGTTCTGGCGATGTCCGATCATCTATTTTGGTTCATTCTTTTCAGAAATGTATTTGCAATGATCGATTGTTCTTCAACCTTTGATGAACTCGACGAATGCGTGGTGGGGAGGGTAGAAATTCAATACACAAAAAAAAGGACTGAACCCCTACCGTCATTTATCACAGTGCCGATTCTCTCCCATTAGCAGGTCAAATAGGGAGAATAAAAAATTCAAAACAACATGAATTATTTTCCCGAATAAAAACCCCTGAAAGAATTGAATGTAACACTGTACCACAAGAATGCATGATCCATGAATCAACCTACTCGGGGGTTGACCCACATTCCTAGTTTAATCAAACAATGGGGAGGAACATAATTGAAATCACAAAACCCTAACTCTATTTGGATAAATAACTATCACCACATCATGTTTGTTGTTGGGGGTTGTCAAATATGAGTTGCATCGATCGATCTCTATGTCGTCTTCCACCAACCGGTTTTCCAACAAATCTCTAGTGGAAATCATCAATTTTTAGGGTTATGAGACTAAAACTAAAAGTTTTATATATGTATATATTAATATAAGA
Source organism: Viscum album (assembly GCA_963277665.1). Classification (NCBI taxonomy): domain Eukaryota; kingdom Viridiplantae; phylum Streptophyta; class Magnoliopsida; order Santalales; family Viscaceae; genus Viscum; species Viscum album. The sequence continues at coordinate 274,161,930 of OY728128.1, read as the reverse complement.
GGATTAGGTCTTTGAGTTAAGGAAACATTTAAAAATAAATTTTAATTTTAATTTTTTTCATTTCGTTTTAAAACACCAAAAACTAACTTTTGAAGTTGACATGATTCGGTCAATGTTAAGCCCTTACTAGGGTATTTTCAATATTCTAAACACAATGGTGTGCATAGATATATGATCCGGGAACCCATTTAAATGTTATTCAACTTTTTTAGGAAAACCTATTTTGTATGCTATTTAAATGATTATGTGTTTTCAAACATTTATTTACTACACTTGGGGCCTCGTAATTGCACGCCGTCCAAAACCCTAGCCTCACAGTAATTACATATAATATTCTGAAGTAATACAAAAAAAATATGAGACATTACAATACAACACCCATGATGGTAGGGATACTAACACCTACTATACTATGGGATGGTTTTTTCACCAATATCAATGAATGAGAGGGATTTATGGCTAACAAACACCTCTAGCCCTACTCTCTTATCTTATTGTTATTTTATTTTTGTATGCAAGATGGTTTTGTTTCCACATACATGTGTATATATGGACATTGTGGATTATGGATATTTTATTCACTAGTATTCCAATATATAGGAACGTATGTATTTTTATATGTATGAAGTGTAAGTGATGTGATGGATTGAGGAACATTACTCGTCATATGGGCTACGATAGACTCAGGTATAGTACCTGATGTATTATACATGATATATATGACATGGTGGATAATGTAAATTACCTAGTTAATATTTTTTATGCTGATGATATAATGAGATAATGTAATGAACACAATGCGTGTTATGATATATTATCTCAACTATTTTCCATTGCGTTTTTTTCTATTGAGATTGTTGGTGACATATGATGTTATGGAAGTGATAAAAACCAATAAGGAATCAGTAGTTGGGTAAGAATATTTTTATTACCATATTAAGATCTTTTAAATGAATTAACTGATGATAGATATCTATGGTGACACTGGGACCATAGTATAACTGTTTATGTGAAGAGTTAGGCTATCTTTTTATTCATTGGGTGCTATCATTATTTCATTACCTATTATATGGGTGGCTATCAGGTGGATCCTACAGAGTATACCGAATATGATTATACTATGAATATTTAATATAATTTAAGAATTTTAGAAACTCATATTCTTCTAATTTAGTAATTTATAATTTTATTTATATATTAGTGGAATTTTCCCAAGAGGCTTCACTATGTTTTCATGTCACGGGAGATAATAATTAAAATATAAAATGAAGTTAATTATTTTATTAATCCATGTGCATAAATATTTTTTCCATTAACCATTTTATTCTTTATAGAAATCATAGATGGGAAATTAAGACCGTAGTTGATTCTAGAATGCCAATATTTTAAAAATAATGACATAATGTTTCTTAGTCTCTAGTTTTTTATTAAGGATTCAAATTAGAGGGTGCATTTATCAAATTTTATGATTTATTAATTTAATTTATATAATATCACAAAAACCAATTATTATTTATAAAAAACTATTATGGAAAATATCTATAGTTATCTACATAATAATAGGAGAATATAGATGAGGAGGGAGAAATATTCATTTGTGCTGGATGATCGAAATTGTTGATCAATGAAAATGATCAAGGTGAATCATATTGAAGGCACATAATGTTGTGGGATCATCACCATCATCAACAATGTATATGTTCTTCACCAAGACATGATTCAAATGTTATGTATGGAAAACCAATTCATTGATTTCATCCTTCATTTTATTTATTAATGATTGGATATATATCTTATTTTGTTTTTGGTTATGGATTATCTTCGCGTGATCGCATATATTTAATTAAATTATTTGGCATGTGAATTCAACCTGTAATTCCTATTTTTGAATTTTTGTATTTGGTATCACTAATGAATACTATCCATAATTTTTTCATTTGTTTCCCCCACTGTTATTTCCATTTTTCATCATATTCTCATGGGATATCATGTTCACATTTTTTGGATGGATTCGATCACGATCGAACATCATGATTCATTATTGATGAGTTCATAGTTTATAGATTAGTGGTAAACAAATTTTCTATAGTGTGATGTGGGGTGAAGATGTTAAAAACATGGAATGGTTGTCAAATTGTGGATGTTCATCCATGGGAGATACAACATAGAGGTGAGGTATGACTTCAGTGGTACACATGTGGTACTAGTGGCCAGAATTCAAGCATTAGTAAATGAATACGCAAGGTCATCCCTAGACTCAAGATCTATTATGAGATTCATTATATAATTTAATGTGATGTAGGAGGGTATGATATTATTTGAATGGGTGTAATTGCCTATAATATAACAACATAAACAATTTTTGGTCAGATAACACACAATGTGTATCCCCTAGACTACAGTTTCTAGTATTTTGGGTGATATAAATATCACATACACTGTATAAACTATACATGATGTGTGAATTAGTGTTGATAACTTAGGGTTTACCCAATCAGTACATATCCATGAAGAAAGAAAGAAAACCAATACAACTAGAGTACTTAAGCATGACCTTATTCCCAAATAGGGACACGACTTATACACATAGAAAGTTAATATCGTCTATTACCAAGTTACAAGATCATATGGCGTAACACCTGGTCATACCCCTACTTAGGTGAGATGTGATGTATACCCCATGTACAAATTGTGCATTCACACAAGACCATTCAAGATTTGCATAGGGGAGGACACTTCAAAGTGTCAAGGTGAGGTCACATTACGTGTGACACCTTTTCAATGCTAGGTAAATTATTAATAAAATTACTTGATGTTTGTCATATTTTATAGAAAATAATTTTTGGGGAAATTACTAGCATATCCTACATTGTCTTTATGTAAGATGTGATTGTTTACTTCTTTCTAGAATTAGATATTCAACACAGAGTGTTAAAATATATATTCTTAATTCAATTATTCAATGTCAATAATAATGATCATGGGAGATCAAAAAATTGATATGTGGGATTGAAACACCCATCTTGCTCAAGTGGACAAGTCACCTATAGTCCTTACAAATGTAGAGTTTGAAATACCTTATACTACATATGTTATGTGTCCTCATTCAATATAGTTGAACCACTCCTCCCATCATTTATTTTTATGGGGGAATGGGCTCTATAAGAGATATTTTCCTCATCTTCTATGGATACTAGTATAGAGGTGAAGTCCCCACAAAAAAAATTCTTGTGTGGTTTCATGTTATGTTGGAAATAAATGAGGGCCATTTTGAGATTTTGGTGGAAATTTAATTTTTTATATTTATATCCCCTTTATTCACATATCAGGAATATATTGAGGATGCTTTCATGTTTCATTCCGCGATATTTTATGGGGTTTTCAAATATTTTTTTTAAATTATATTTCACACATCATTGGTTTTTTTTGGGTTATACATGGAATGTATATACTAAACCTTTTATGGTATTTTTTATCATCTGTGGTTTCATAAGAATATGAAATAAATATATTCATTTACATTGGTGGACCTCGTGTTGCAAGAGAATATATATACAGATTTGAGTTCTGAATGTTCAGTGGTAAACTGTTGGAGGTAGAGAGATGATCTCACTTTAGTCTACTTTATTCTTTCTTTTGTTGAGGACAAATTTTTATTTTGAGTTCATATTTTCTCCGTAAATATTTATAAAAACACTAATATAGATGGATTATATACTAGAGGTTAGAAAATTTCTTTTTTAAACTCTATAGTTTCATCCATTATTATTATCTATGGTCTATTTCATAGAGCTTGTAGTTTGTGTTCATATTGGTACAATGCATAAGGAATTAAAATATAGTGTTTTTAATTAGTGAATGTTTGCAGATCCAAGGGTAATATTACAATTATGGGGGTGTCTATCTCAGTATATCATTAGATTGGAGTACCATGGTGGGTAAGTTCACGATGGAGTGGTATCAAAGGTTTTCATTAGCCAAGTTGATTGTCTCGAGTTGGTCCATCTAGTGAATATGTTATTTGGAGCATATTGAAATTGTATTAGAGTTTCTAGATTGTGGTTATCAGGATTTGGAACCCAATTTTTGTGTGGCAGAAAACAATAACATCTCTAGGAATATAATTATATTCTTGTTGACTCTATATAGTGAGATATCAGTTGTAGGGAAAAAAATAAAACAATCATAATATTTTGTTGAGTAATTTTAATTTTAAATCATTCATTGTTAATCTAACCATATAATATTATTCTAATATAGTACTTCTTAGTAACCATCATGATTTCTCCTTGATTAAAGTTAGCTAGGAGTCCAATAAAAGACCGTGAAGACAATTATTTTTCAAAAGAAGCCTCATTTTGGAGACAAAATATGGTATTGGTTCCCCAATTTTAATATGTATAGGATGAAATTTGTATCTGATATTTGATAGATCTGATATGATTGGAAGATTACATGTGAATGATGTAAAGACCCATAAATTTCAAGGAATTTTTTCTCTTAAATTCATTGGAATTTTACGAGTATGCAGTTTCTAACGGCACCTGATTCTGAGGCCTGGTGTGCCCGAAATAATTTTCTAATGTTTTTTTAAGCTTAAATTAACATGCCTAAGCAGTTTTCCTAAAAAAGTGAAATATCTATTAAATATTTACTTGGATCAGAAATACGAGGACACCGCTGTGCTCAGGATAGTGGGTTTAGCCTAGGAATGACTAAAGTTTTGTCGGCACTTGCCTCCTGTGAGAAAACCTGAAAATGGTATAACCGTAAATAAAATAATTAAATAAAGTTATTTTATTTTTCAAATGATTTTAACTCACAAATGGTAACTCAGATTAAAAATTTGAGAACACCGCTAAACCCGTGAAGGTATTCTTCCTTTAAGAAGATTCAAACATTGGCCGGAACGAGCCACCTGAGAAAGTTAGTTTTTGGCCATAAATAAAATAATTAAGTGACAATTATTTTATTGTAAAATTTATAACTTCTAAATGGTAACTCGAATTGAAAATCCAAGAGTACCGTTGAGTTCGTTGGGGTGTGTTTCTCTTAGGTAGATCATAACCTTGATCGTAGTGGGTCGAGGGTGACTGATAATAATTTTCCGAAATTTTTTTCGGGTACTTTCAGTAAATGTTCAAGCGATGTTTATAACATTTGAACCGGTGCTTGAAATCGAATTATGAGGGCACCGTCGAACTTGCAGTACCGATATTATTTTAAGAAGACTTTCACCTCAATGTTGGATGATCAGGTATGAAAGTTTGTTTTTTGGGTTTTACGTGGGTTAAAAAAATAAAATACATGAATAATTTATTTTATTTTGTTAAACACGTGCAGTGCAGATAAAGTGGTTAGAAGCTCCACTTGTGAGTTGGTGGTGGAACCGCCACACCCTAACCTCCCATTTAATGGGGAGGGAGAGGAAACCTCTCAAAACCCCCATCAATTAATTTTATACGTCGACGTAAAATTAATTGCTCTCAATTAATTTTATGAGTTGACGTAAAATTAATTGTTGTCAGTTAATTTTATGGGTCGACGTAAAAATTAATTGTTGTGATTTAATTTTATCTGTCGACGTGAAATTAATTACAATCTATTAATTTTATATGTCAATATAAAATTGATTCGTGTCATATATTTTGACGCATGCTATGTATGGGAAACTTCTTGGCATCCTCCACTCTTAAATAGTGTCAACACACCTCTTAAAATACGCCAACAAAATTTAATTCGCCTGACCCCCTTTTTAAATTAAGTAACCACATCGTTGGAATTTAGGAAGGTTCCGACTAAATGAACTATCATAAATTCCACGATGGTTACATACCTCTCCCCCTCTCTTATATATAGGAAGCTTGGGGATGGGTTTTGGGATGGCATCACATTGCGATGAAATGCTGGTAAAGTATTGTGATGCCCAACACTTGGGGAAATCATATCCTCTCCAACGAAGAACTTGAAGAACACTGACGCCAGCCTCAGCTTCATCCTTCCCAACTTTGATGGAACGACGCCCGTCTACTGCGACGTCGTCTACCACGACACCGATGAACACATTCTTCGAGGTAGGGGTTTGATTTTATGTTTGTGATTATTTGGGCGTTCATCGTTAATCTTTTAGCCGCTTGCTACCGAATAATGGGAGGGGGCCGAACCGCATAAACACGGCTGGCCCTCCTCCCTTTTTACTTTTGTTCTTCGTTGTGGATTGGAACGGAGACGGCTAGGTGCCGTCACACCGTGCGGAAACGATGGAACCACGTTGAAGGAGCGCGACGCCGTCCCGCCGAACCGTTATGGCCGAAAGAGGCCACAGCTGGAGCAGAGGCCGCGGTAGAGGGGCATGGTGCCATTGTGCCGCGCCGGAGCATCTTGAAGGGCCACGGCTAGGGCGGGCCGCGGCGGAGGAGCGCATCGCCGGTCGAAGAAGGGTCACGGCCTAAGGCCACGACGGTCACCGAAAGGGGCCGGCCAGACTCCCCGGCCGCCGAAGCATCATGAGCTGTGGTCCTTTGGCCTGGGCGGAAGACTAGGAGGCGGCTGAATAAAACTGGCCACTCGCGCTTGGAGGGAGGGACCGCAGGGCCTCGCGGCGGCGACACCGGCCGGCCAACCGGGCCAGCCGTTCAGAATTCCAGGGGTTGTAACCCCCGGTGGTGGATAGGCGGTCCCCCCAGGTGGGGATACTATTACAAGGAGAGGGGGCACCGCCCCCCCCCCCCCCTTCGCGCCGCTTGGTCACAGACCGATCACCCAGCAAATCCGGGCCGATCTCGCTGGGCCAGGGCGCCTAGCCGCTGGGCCGGGCCGCCCGCTGGGCCGGGCCGCGCCGCCGGGCCGGGCCCCCCGCCGGGCCGGACCCGGACACGGTTCGGGTCGACCCGGTTCGGGCGGACCGAGGGGTTCTTTGGCCGGGTCGGTCCGGGCCGAAACCCCCTAAAAGTGGGCAGATTCGTTCAAACGCCCGTAACAGGGGCTATGGAACTCCGATGGGCGCATCATTAGTTGCAACATGATCCTTGGATTGAGGTGGTCGTTTCTCTATATTACACTAAAGGTTTTGGAGAACTTTGGGTATGTCCGGGTTGGTTTGAACAAGAAACCAACCGGGTCCTCGGAGCGGAAACGCCTATAACTTGAGCTCCGGACGTCCGATTGATGTGCCATCGACTTTTTTGGATTCTTCTTAGTGAGACGGACCTTTTGGATTACTCCGTTCAAGGTTTGGATGCAGCTGGAGTATGGACGGTTGGATTGTACTCGAAATCCAACCGGGCCCCTGGAACATAAAACCCAATAACTTACAGACCAGACGTCCGTTTGACGAACCTTCAACGGCGTTGGTGATCACGTCGGGAAACGGTCCCTATGAGTATACCCTATGTTAGTTCAGGGTACATTTGAGATAAGGTCGGGTTGATTCATACACAAAACCAACCGGGCCCCTGGGACGAAAAGACTAATAACTCACAGACCGGGCGTCCGATTGACGCGCCGTCTGTTGCGTTGAGGCCACTATGACGAGGCAGTCCTTTGAGATAATTATTCGTGGGACTTTGTGATACTTGGAGCATTAACCTGTATCTTGTGGAGTGGACCCTCTTGGAGATGAGCGTATGGAGTACGAAGACCGTGTAGTTGACTGAGACCTGATGAATACTTGTCCGATTCGATTCGGAGTGACTTGCATAGCCCAGGGGGGAGCACTACTTTGTGAGGTGGCAGACCCATGATAGAGGAGCACTACTTTGTGAGGTGGCAGACCCACAGTACTTGACAGGAGGAGTACCTCTGTAGGCTATGAGGGGGAGCACTACTGTGTGAGGTGGCAGACCCATGGCAGAGGAGCACTACTTTGTTAGGTGGCAGACCCGCGGTACATGATAGGAAGGGTACCTCAGCAGTCTTAGGTTAGTGAGCAGTACCTCAGAGTTGTGACAGGATCACTGTACTCGTCAGAGATGGACCTTTCAGCAGTTACGGTTTCGATAATGAAAATCCTGGTTTGAGCTGAGTCTTTAACCATTGTGTTTTCCTCATGATTGAGATGGGTTACTAGATAACTTATGTATATGTATGGGCATATACCTAAGTTGTGGTTATCCATCACCTTCATATCTGTGTGACACCTCGTGGCTGAGATGGGTTACCTGGTAACTGAGGTATAAGAATGGGCTTATACCTAAGTAAGGGTTATTTGTTGAGAACTCTCTTTGTGATTATCCTTGTTGGATTTAGTGAGACCATGAGGATCTCAGGGTCCCTGCTGAGTATCATATACTCACCCCTGCACGGGCTTTGCCCGCACCTCGTTGTGTTGGTTGCAGACGACGAACATCACTGATCGTGGATAAGGCTTGTAGATCTGGACGGTACCTGGAGGTGGATCTCGCGATGAGTGGGTACCCAGAGGTGGATCTCATGACGAGTCGGTACCCATAGGTGGATCTCATGACGAGTTGGTACCAAGAAGAGACAGACAGACATGGGGTGTTAAGGAGGACATCTGTACCTACCCTTCAGGTAGGATCCCAAAGGATGATCTAGGAGCTGCTTGTCACCTTTCAGCTGTTTTCCTTTGAGATGTACTTTACTTTCAGTTGTAGTTGTATCTTTCTTTTGGGATTGTATTTTTGGTCCCTCGTACATTCAGTACATTTTTTATATTGCGTTACTTAGTGTAGCTTCTTCTAGTACTCTGTTTGTGTGTGATTTCATTTCGTAAAGGAAATGCCTTCCCTTTTGATTGGGATTTACTCCTTTGGTTCTAGTCGCCAGCCCCTGGCCAATGGAAGGTGGCCTTGGGGTAGTCATGGCACGGTCCCCAAGGATGGGTCGTGACAAATTGGTATCAGAGGGGTTGGTTCTACCATAGAACTCAAGACTCTGATCTTTCATTTCTATGAATTAATAATGTTAAGGATACCGAGTGTGGTCTTCAGTTCAGGGAGTCCAGTGTTGGTGCAGCGACCGACGTATCCATACACCAGGACCCTGACTACTGATTTTCGACTTTGGGCACGAAAACACTGACTGCGTGTATGTTTCCAAGAGTTTTAAAGCCAGCTCCAACCAGGTCACCTCACCAGGTATAAATCTTTTTACCGTGTTATGTATGTTTCTTTCAGGATGTCTTTCCATGGATGACCAGCTAGAGCCCAGAGGGATGTACGCACTGACAGCCTGCTGAGCGATAAGGCCTCGGTACAGAGCCCTCTTACAGTTGAGGCACCAACGGAGGCACTGGTGATACTACCATATGTTTTTCCACCGATGCCACCAGCCCCAACAGCAGGTGATGCACGCTGCTTGAGCGCACTGCACAAGTTCTAGCGCCAGAGGCCACCCAGGTTTCGGGGAGAGATGGACCCACATGCAGCCGAGGAATGGCTAGAGGTAGTGGTGAGAGTTTTCAGGATAGTGGGTACACCAGCGGACTTCATAGTGATCTTTGCTGCCAGCCTCCTTCAGGCATTAGCAGGCAGATGGTGGAGCTCAATTCTCTAGTTTTTTGATGAGATGAAGTTCATATGGGGAGACTTCGAGACCTTCTTCGGGGTGGAGTTCATACCAGTGACTCTACACTCCGAGCATGCTTAGGAGATGTTTCCCTTGCCATAGGATTTTCCATCATTAGCCGAGCCATCTGTAGGAAGTAGATCTCTATAAGCAGGTGGACAGGAGCAGAACAAGTGGATTCCTTTTGTTCCTTGTACTTCTAGTTCCATGTTACTGTTGTATTTGTGTCTTTGTACTTCGAGTTGTAGTTATAAAATACCCATATATTTGTGATGTTTTCTTTCATGTCCATTTGTTTGGTTGATACTGAGAGGTCTCAGTTAAAATTGATGACTTGACCCTCACTTTTGAGATACCTACTGGAGGAGACCAATTGACCACACACTGATGCTGATAGTGTGACTCAACCCTTGGAGGCGAGAGTAACGGTTGGATATCTTGGTAGTAGCGTCGATGCCTTACGACGTCATCCTTGGTATGGATTAGTATCATCCATGTCGGGATTGACTGTATTAGGCCAAGAACGTGGTTTATCCAGGGGATGAGACCATATTTCTCTTATCGGCAAAGAAGAAATCTTAGTAGCTCTTGTAGGACCAGAGAAGGTTCAAGATATCTAGGAGGCGGAGACCACTAGAGTTCGAGGATGGTGACCACTTTTTCATACAGTTCTCACCTCGATGTGGATTATGGAGTTTTGGTCGGGGCAGTAAGTTATCTTCATGCTTCATTGGACCCTTCTAGGTACTCAATAGGGTAGGCAAGGTGGTTTACCAATTTACCCATCCACCTCAGTTGCACCAGGTGCATGATGTTTTTTCCACGTATCTCAGCTGAGTAGATACGTGCACGACACGACGCATATCATCGACCATGGGGAGCTGATCATCGATGTGGAGGCTACTTTTGTGGAGGTCCCGGTGGAGATCGAGGATCGACAGGAGTAGGTCCTACATGGACGGTTGATTCTTCTAGTGCGTATTAGATGGCAGCACGAGAACCTCGAAGAGAGCACATGGGAGTGGGAGGCTCAGATGCGTGTATAGTACCCCCTTTTGTTTCCCTAGTTTTTGATGTAGCTTTACGGGGCCGTAAAGCCCTGAGGTGGGAGTAATGTAAAGACCATTAAATTTGAAGGAAATTTGTTTTTCTTAAATTCATTGAAATTTTACGAGTACGAAGATTCTAACGGCACCTAATTCTGAGGCCTGGTGTGCCCGGAATAATTTTCTGAAGTTTTGTTAAGCTTAAATTAATGCGAGTAAGCAGTTATCCTGAAAAAGTGGAGTAACTCTTAAACGGTTACATGGATCAGAAATCTGAGGATATCGTTATGCTCAAGATGGCAGGTTTACCCTAGGCGTGACTTAATTTTAGTCGGCATAGGCCTCCTGTGAGAAAACCAAAAAATGGCATAACTGTAAATAAAATAATTAAATAACGTTATTTTATTTTTCAAATGCTTATAACTCACAAACGGTAACTCGGATTAGAAATCCAATACCACCGCTGAACTCATGAGGTTATGCTTCTTTTAAGAAGATACTAACATTGGCCGGCACGAGCCACCTGAGAAATTTAGTTTTTGGCCGTAAATAAAATAATTAAGTGACAATTATTTTATTGTAAAATTCATAACTTCTTAAACGGTAACTCAAATTGAAAATCCGATAGTACCGTTGAGTTCGTTGGGGCGTGTTTCTCCTAGGCAGAGCCTAACCTTGACCGCAGTGGGTCGAGGGCGACTGATAATAATATTCCGAACTTTTTTTCAGGTACGTTTAGTAAAGGTACGAGCGGCATTTATAACATTTGAACTGGTGCTCAGAATCGAATTCTGAGGGCACCGCTGAACTCGCAGTGCCGATATTCGCTTAAGAAGACTTTCACCTCAACGGCGGATGATCGGGTATGAAATTTAGTTTTGGGGTATTACGTGGGTTAATAAAATAAAATAAGTGAATAATTTATTTTATTTTGTTAAATACATGCAGTGCCGATAAAGTGGTTAGAAGCTGCACTTGGGAGTTGGTGGTGGAACCGCCACACCCTAACCTCCCATTTAATGGGGTGGGAGAGGAAACTTCTCAAACCCCCCATCAATTAATTTTATATGTCGATGTAAAATTAATTGCTCAATTAATTTTATGAGTTGACGTAAAATTATTTTTTGTCAGTTAATTTTATGGGTCGACGTAAAAATTAATTGCTATGATTTAATTTTATGTGTCGACGTGAAATTAATCGTTGTCAATCAATTTTATGTGTCAACATAAAATTGATTCGTGTCATATGTTTTGATGCAGGCTATGTGGGGGAAACTTCTTGGCATCCTCCACTCTTAAATAGTGTCAACACATCTTATAAATTGTGCCAACGCAATTTAATTCGCCCGACCCCATTTTTAAATTAAGTAACCACATCGTTGGAATTTTGGAAGGTTCCAAATAAATGAACCGTCATAAATTCCATGATGGTTACATACCTCTCCCCCTCTCCTATATATAGGGAGCTTTGGAGAAGGTTTTTGGATAGCTTCATCAAGCGACGAAACGCTGGTAAAGTATTGCGACGCCCAAAACATGGGGAAATCATATCCTCTCTAACGAAGAACGTAAAGAATGCCGATGCCACCCTCGTCTTCATCCTCCCCGACGTTGATGGAATGGCGCCCGTCTACCGAGACGCCGTCTACCATGACACCGCCGAACGCCTTCTTCGAGGTAGGGGTTCGATTTTATGTTCGTGATTATTTGGGTGTTCATCGTTAATCATTTAGTCACTTGCTATTGATTAACGGGAGGGGGCTGGACAGCACAAACACGGCCAACCCTTCTCCCTTTTTACTGTTGTCATTCGTTGTGGATTGGAACAGAGATGGCGCGGTGCCGTCGCACCATGCGGAAACGAGGGATCCATGGTGAAGGAGCGAGGCGCCATTGTGCCACGTCGTTATGGCCGAAAGAGGCCACAACCAGAGCAGGGGCCATGGCAGAGGGGCGCGGTGTCGTCACGCTACGCTGGAGCATCTTGAAGGGTCGCGACCGGGGAGGGCCTCGGCGGAGAAGTGTGATGCCGACGCGGGGTGCCGGTCGAAGAAGGGCCGCGGCCTAAGGCCGCGGCGGTCACCGACATGGGGAGGATGGACTCCTTGGCTACCGGAGCATCAAGAGCCTCGTCCCTTTGGCTGCGGTTGAAGACATGGAGGCTTCCGGATAAAACCGGCCACTGGCGCATGGAGGGCGGGACCGCGGGGTCCCTCGGTGGTGGCACTGGCCGGCCAACCAGGCCAGCCGTTCAGAATTCCAGGCGTTGTAACCTCTGGTGGTGGACAGGCGGTCCCCCCATGTGGGGTGCCGTTACTAGGCGAGGGGGCACCACCCCCCCTTCAAGCCGCTTGGTCATAGACTAAGTGCCCAGCCGATATGGGCCGCTCTCGCTGGGCCAGGGCACCCAGCCGTAGGGCCGGGCCACGCCCAATAGGGCCAGACCCAGACCCGGGTCAGTTCTACCCAATTCGGGCCGACCAAGGGGGTCTTGGGCTGGGTCGGTTCGGGCCCAAACCCCCTAGTAGAGGGCAGATTCATTCAAACGCCCGTAACATGGGCTATGGACCTCCTATTGGAGCACCGTCAGTTGCGACGCGATCCTTGAATCGCGACGATCGTTATGGTATATTATACTGAAGGTTTTGGAGAACTTTGGGTATGTCCGAGTTGGTTCGAACACGAAACCAACCGGGTCCTCGGAGCGGAAACGCCTATAACTTGATCTCCAAATGTCCGATTGACGTGCCATCCACTTTGTTGGATTCCACTTAGTGAGATGGAAATTTTGGATTAATCTACTCAAGGTTTGGATGTAGTTGGAGTATGGCCGGATTGGATTGTACCCAAAATCCAACCGGGCCCCTGGAACGGAAAAGCCGATAACTTTTAGACCGGACGTCCGTTAAACGAACCATCAACAGCGTTGGTGATCACGTCGAGAAACAGTACCAATGAGTATACCCTATTTGAGTTTGAGGTACAGTTGAGATATGGTCGGGTTGGTTCATACACGAAACCAACCGGGCCCCTAGGACGAAAAGGCTAATAAATCACAGACCGGGCGTCCGATTGATGCGTCGTCTGTTGCGTTGAGGGCCCTATGATGAGGCGGTCCTTTGAGATACTTCTTCGTGGGAATTTTTGATACTTGGAGTATCGACCTATAGCTCGTGGAGCGGACCCTCTCGGAGACGAGCTTACAGAGTACGGAGAAAGTGTAGCAGGTTGAGAACTGATGAATTCTTGTCCGATTCGATTCGGAGTGACTTGCATAGCCCAATGGGGAGAAATAATTTGTGAGGTGGCAGACCCATGGAAGAGGATCACTACTTTGTAAGGTGGCAGACCTGTGGTACTCGACATGAGGAGTACCTCTGTAGGCTATGAGGGGGAGCACTACTGTGTGAGGTGGCAGACCCATGGCATAGGAGCACTACTCTGTGAGGTGGCAGACCCACGGTACATGACAGGAAGAGTAACTCAACAGTCTTAGGTTAGTGAGCATTACCTTGGAGTCATGACAGGATCACTGTACTCGTCAGAGACAGAGCTCTTTAGGAGTAACAGTTTTGATAATGAAAATCCTGGTTTGATCTGAGTCTTTGACCTTTGTGTTTTCCTCATGATTGAGATGGGTTACTAGATAACTTACGTATATGTATGGGCATATACCTAAGTAGTGGTTATCTGTCGACTTCATATCTGTGTGACACATCGTGGCAGATATGGGATACATGGTAACTTAGGTATAAGTTTGGGCTTATACCTAAGTAAGGGTTATATGTTGAGAACTCTATTTGTGATTATCCTTGTTGAATTTAGTGAGATCTTGAGGGTCTCGGGGTCCCTGTTGAGTATCATATACTCACCCCTGCATGGGCTTTTCCCGCACCTCGTTGTGTTGGTTGCAGATGACGGATATCACTAATCGTGGTTGAGGCTTGTAGAGCTGGATGGTACTCGGAGGTGGATCTCATGATGAGTCGGTACACGGAGGTGGATCTCACGATGAGTCAGTACCCAGAGGAGATGGACAGACGTGGAGTTATGAGGAGGACATCTGTACCTACCCTTCTGGTAGGATCCCGGAGGACGATCCAGGAGCTGCTTGTCACCTTTCAGCTATTGTCCTTTGAGTTGTACTTTACTTTCAGTTGTAGCTGTATCTTTCTTTTGGGCTTGTATTTTCGGCCCCTCATACTTTCAGCACGTTTGTTATACTGCTTTACTTAGTGTGTCTTCTTCTTGTACTCTGTTTATGTGTGCTTTAATTTCGTAAATTCAATGCCTTCCCTTTTGATTGGGATTTACACCTTTGGTGCTAGTCACCAGCCCCTGGCCTATGGAAGGCGGGCTTGAGGTAGTCACAACATGGGCCCCGAGGATGGGTCGTGACACAAGATTAATTCTTTAAATGAGTTCCAAAAACCATTGAGGATCAATGATTCCTCATCCACCAATGAATTAGAGGATTGGAATGAGGTGGTGATCCAAGTTATTAATATTGTTATTTCCTCAAACTATCAGATGATTACAAAGTCATCCACCATTATTCATAGATAATTAAGGTTCTAGGGGAGTCAAATATTCCAAACCCATATTGAGATGATACTATGATTATCATTTATATAGTTTTTGTTTTGTGATGTGTATTACACTCTATGACTGATCTTTACTTAGTGTTCGGGTTTTCTCATGATTCAATATAGTGAAATTTTGGTTACTGAGTATGGCATGAGGATTATGATCATTATGCAGTACTCTATCAATAAGGTATGAGATGGAATCATCATTTCTAGGATTTATGACCAAATAATTTTCAATGATGTATGTTCTAATATATTTTTCTTGAACACTAATACATTGGATGGATTATTTGAGTGGGATCTGGTTAAGGATATATTACTAGAAGAGAGATGTTTGGAGGACAGTGGAAGTAGTGTAAAAAATGAGCCTATGTCTTCTTTTTAAGGTATCGTGAGATACATATACATTTCTCATAGAATGAAACGTCCTCATGACTGGACTCATACATGTGGATAAATGCAATATTGTTTATATGGAGGATCTAGTTATCCAGAAGTGGTGTGATGATAATCTTGTGGTGGATTAGGTAAAATGGGTTGTGATTACATTAAATGATGTGATAAGGATTTTATAGAAACTGTAGATGAAAAAATGTTAAATTTATCACCATCACTAGTGATCACTCATACATGGTCTCGGTGTACCATATGGAGGTGGTGATAAATGATGTATCAGTGAATTTCTAGAGGGAGAATCATTTGATGTTGGAATATGATATGAGATACTTCCATAACCACCACCAAGTTCCCTATGCTTATTTTATATGGATATGGGTGATGCTAGGTGCAATTTTTTGGGACATCCCACCCCACACCCATTTTATTGGGAAGTAGTAGTGGTGTTACTGTGACGTAGGTGATGTCCCCAAGAAACCAGAGTGTAAAAATAAATTCAAATTTCCTCATGAAAATTTAGTTGATGCTTTTACATTATTTATAAAAAAATATATAAACAATAAAAAATAGACAATATGATGAAATATTATCTCATAAAACTCAACAAAAAATCCATATTAGAGAAAAATTAGTAACTAAAAGAAAAATTAAAACACAACAAATCCAAAGTGACATCACCACAACAACTCCCAATGACTCTACAATTGAACTCGAATAATAATTCCCACAGTATTAAGTGGTGTCACTAAAGAACTATAATGACATGTAATTACACGTGTCTCGATATATGACACATGAAAATGAAAAACAATTATCAGTATGGGGGTGTGTCTAAATTTAGAATGATTTACCCAATGAAATTACCACTCATTTCATAAGGAATAACTTAGTATCTTTATTTATATAATGGTTTAATCTATAAAAATAATTCTTATTAATGATATAATAAAATTTCCTTGTAAACCATTCGTTATGTTATGAACCCATTACATGTTATTTTGAAATCCCAAAATCATTTATTCTCACACACAATCACACACTGTATGAAAAACCATTTTACGTTTAAATATTCACAAGTAGTATCTCAATGATATTCCATGTCCTCACATGGTGACCAATACCAGGAGCCCTAATGGAACATACCCCTTTCATAGGGTAAAGACTAATAAAAACAAACCCTCTCAAACTATGTCTGCCAAATTCCATGAAAAACCATTCAAAATATTATCTTTCATTCATTATAAAATGTAAACGAATATTTTACATGTATCCATAAAAAACATAATTTTAAATTTTTTTTAGTTTCATTCAATAAAATATTTCAAAAACTACCCCCTTTCCAAAATTTCCAACACCATAACTTAAGTGGATTCTATAAATAATTACATGATGGTTTCATGGTCATTAATGAAATTAATTTAATGATAACTTAGACATGATGTTAAAAATAATTATGTATTAATAGAGAATCCACCTACCACACAACGATTGAAAAAAAAAACAAATTACAACAAACAAATCATCATGATTCAATCAGAACTCACATTCCCTTCACTAGATCAAACGCTATTTTAAAAGGATATATTCATAAAATATATACATAACTATAATAGACTATTCCTATTGTTATGAGATTTATTAGAAACATGGATCTAATAAGAAAGATAATTAAATTACATTTTCCATGATTTATGGACTCTAATGCGCTTTAATTCACCAATGGATCTCTCTGGGATCAATGAGAATCATCATTCCTGCCTTGGGAGAAAATGGAATTCATCTTTTGGGACGATTTTTTGAATAATGAATTCATATGGACCTAATTCATATTACATCCACTTTTTTGCAAGGTCACCTATAAAACACATGGTTATGTAATATGGTTTTACAAACTATTCACCTACCCTATTGTGATACCCTCTTAAGGCTATACTTGCATAGTTGGATAACTCGGTTAGAAAAATCATTTGAAAACCATTTGCCACTTGTTTCATGAAACATGGTTTCCCCAAGAAATTCATAGGGTATGGGCCAACCATGTTCCGACATAGTTTTAATTGTCTTACCTTGAATTGTATTTTAGAATATGATGTGTGGTTTCTAAAAACCATCAGCAAAACATGCACCTCCAAAAAATCCTCAAAAACATTCCAAAAACCATTGTAACCTTCTAAAACATAACATGTTCAATATATATTCATAAAAAAGAAAGAATAAAGGGTTATGGAATGAAAAATTGGGGCAAAATAATCCCCACCATTAGACATTACATTTAATGAAAGTAGAAAAACCTATTATCAAGGAAGATTTTGATCAATTGTTCCACTATTTATTTTCATATGCACCCATGTTTCTTCATGAACCCGAAAACGTTTCCCTAGAATTCACCCTAAATTGAATAATTTTCTTCATAATATCACATATTCACTATCCTTAATCTCTACTTTAAATGAATTGATGTTACATCTAGGGAATGTTCAACATGATCCCATCGAATCACATGGTTAGGATCAGGTTGGTACTTCATTATCTATGACACATGAAATACTTTGTTTATTTAATATAAACACAATGTATTTACAAACCAATATAACACCTCAATAACTCATCCATGAATCTCAAAAGTTATAACATATCACAGAGATCCCTATCACGTCATACAAAAATGATGATTCCAAAGATGAATTTTGATTTTCCTGATCACATGAGTAGTCTCCTCAAAAGAAAACACTAATTGATGATGACATGCATGCAGTGCTTTGATGAATATGAGCCATATAAATTCATTTATAACTAATTTAATCTTTTATATTTTATCAATCACATTTCTTGGTCAAATTAATGAAGTATAACCTATTACCACCCAAAAAAGTGTAGAGTGATTAGGAAGACTACAAAACCATCAAAAAGGAGCCAAATATATCAAGGGCTAATAACTATTATTTTATTAGAAATCCACTAATGGAAAATTCTCTTCCTAAAAGACAATAAAATCAATCAAATGTTTTCTATAGTTTGTTTTTTTCCATTTAGGCTATCCATCCTTTTTTGGGATAGTAGGCCATACACTTAGTGACGTTTGTCCCAAGGGATTTATGTATGGATTTCCAAAATAAAGACACAAAACTAGGGTTTGTCTGAAAAAAATTAAAATGATAACTACATGAATCATTAAAATTTCTTGAATTTTTATTTTAGAAAATTCATCGAACAATATATGTTCAAGAATTGGGATGAAGCGAGCCAATGTTCCGATTTGATCCACCATCACCCATATGGAATTGTGCTTCATAAATATCACTAGTATAATTGTTACAAAATCCAAGGATATTTTCCCTCTTTTAATAATTATAATTTGTAATGAATAAAAATTACATGTTGGTTATTGGTGATCCTCCTTTACCTATTGATAGGTCATGAATCATGAAACATATTCTTCAATAGTTATTTTCATGATAACAAACTACAAATTTTCATTCACTTATTTAGAAGTTTTCTTAATCTAGGGGTTAATAACCCATTAACATGGTGTTATGTACTAATAAATTTTTCATGAATAGGAAAATGTATGACCGTTTGAATTTTAGACCACAAAACTAAACATCCATCCATTATCCAATATATAATTCTATCCCAATCTCTATGTTTTGACCTCATATTATCACTTTTAGAATCAGTTGTCTAATAATATATTAATTTTTCCAAAAAATCCAGAAGAAGGAAAAAAATAATGGAAATTAAAACACTACCCTATCTCAATAATTATGCTTTCATATCCACTATTTTCGAAAATAACTTACATTTTTCTAAATATCATCTATTCTCCAAGAATATGAATTTGAGGTAAATTAATCAACGCCCAATATCCCTTTACGTAGTGTGTACATCTTGTTTTCATCAAGCATATGCATGTACTACACTAATGTGTGTTGTATTCTTTTTAATAATATTTGTGAGACATTTCTTTTTTCAAACTCCTATGATCTATAGACACTATTAATTCCCAACCATATATGTAATGATGAAATGTATTCCAATAAATGACCTCATCATCTAATTTCAATTCATTGGTTGGGTAGTTCAACTCTTAAAAACATATATTTATTAAACCATAAGAAACAACATGATCTCCCTATAAGAGAACACATCCCATCCACGATCTTGATGCATCATCAAAGACTACATAAGCCTATCGAATCTAGGGAAATTTTTATAAAATTTACTTATGTAATTATAAGCATATATCCTTAAAGGGATATATGAAATTTATATTTACATTGGAAACTAAAACATTTACTTATCAAAGATTTCATGGGAGATTGAAAGATTGTATAATCACATAAAAATGTAAATAGTAACACACTTATCAAAGGAAGCTATATATCTCAAAAACATACGATGGTGGGTTTCAATTAATAAAATATTCTCCCATTTCTGGATCTTTATAATGTCATTTTTCATAAATATCATGGTTAATGAATCATTCATCATTTATCTAAAAACAAATATTAGATAACATTGTACATAAATTATGTTCCCAAAAAATACCGTACACTATAGTGTTGTATTTCTCATGATCTTTCTTTACTCAAGAATACACCAATATATCATCTACATTCACAACCACAAATGAATTCAAATAACTATGAATAAATCAATTCATCAATTACATATATATATTTGGATTATTCATGATACTGAATGACATAATGCTATTTTCAAAATGTCCATATATAATTTTTAAACATATATTGTATATACCCTCCATAAAAAACTCACAATTATTGATGTCTTAATTATATGTACATTTTTTAAAATAAATTTTCTTCCCTAAATTGATCGATTATATCATCAATTTAGAAAATAGGAAATCGATTCATTATCATATATTTTTTAAAATTATATTAATCCACGCGTAGCCTAATCATTACACTATATTTTACATGTAGAACATTTTTTGGACAGGGGGTCATACTTGGTCGTACAAAACCTATGCCTTCCAAATCATCCAAGAGAACTTTCATTACACCATATTTTATTGGTGTCATTTGATAATAAAAAATTGTAAAGTTATGGTCCTTGGTAGGAGATTAGTCATAAGTCCAACAACTCTAATTTGGAGGAAACCATGATAAATCGTAGAGGAAAATTTGAGAAAACTGATCAATAATGGTTGGATATCCTCTATTTCCAATATCATACATGGGTGAAAATGTATGAATTGCCAACTAATATGTGTTTTTTAAACAAACTGTGCAAGATGTCCTTATTTACAAGCCTTTATACCCAATATATATTCATATAATATTATTTAATCCATACCATGATGTGAGACTATCCATTTGGGAATTAAACTCAATATGGTAATTGAATGATGTCTTCCAATGCATTACAAAACTCATGTCATAGAAATAGATCAAAATCATTGGGAGATCCAAAAGAAATTAATCCAAAACAATAGTTATGAATCATGATTTAAAACAAAACTATCAACTCCATATTTGTCATATAAATGCATGTAGTTTAAAACAATAAAGTGTAACCTCAACTAGACAAAAGAAATTATAAAAAAATAGGAAGTTCTAAATGAGTTGTGTGCACTCATACAGACAAATCATGAATAATGGTTGACTTCAAAAGAATTATAGCTCTCACTATAGATGTATTATACTGACCATCCATGATCATTTTATTAGCTCCATTATACATTATAATAATTTCATATTTCTTTTTATTACCTAGTTTAATGTTGCATAGGTTTTTGTGTCATGGGGTTCCTATATTACCCATTAAACTCTCTATTATAATGATTAGAATTATTATTTTACAATCATCCATTTTGGGCATATGATGCTTGAGAAAAATGGGATATATCTTTCTACCCCAAACATTGAGCACTACAATAGTAGTGAGAATGATATCCCATATGGGTTCATTTTCCACAAGATATATGTGGATTCATACAATCTTTCTTAACATCCTAAAAAACACCAAGTTGATAAAATCCAGGACTACAATTTAGTATTGGAATAAATTTTATTGGTCTCATGGTTTCATTATGAGATATACCACTGCATTGGAAGTAGTTTTCCCTCTTGCACTAGTTCTCCATGTGATGTTCCAAACTATTCCCATTGTAACAAACATTATTCATCTAAAAATGTTTCCCAAGATGTGTCTTTCTTCCTCCATTTATCTATTGACCATATCTATATATTCTACATTTTGTGAAGGATAATTTTTTAGTACACTTCTTCATTGAACACTGACTCAACAATATGTGCCTTCAATAACATAGATACAGAAAAGTCTTATCCAAATAAAAAAAATCCCAAATTTAGTCACATACTCTTTCATCGAGATATTATCATGATTAATAATAAATAATTTTATTATTATTGTAAACCAAAACGTGTAAGGAATTTTTTTTGAAATAATTATTCTAAACCCTCACATGAAATGTCTTGTTAAAATTTAGCATCTACATCTAATTTCCACATTTAGTGATCCAAATAATCTGACATATACATATAAAAATGATATTTTTACACTGATGGTGTCCCATGGAATATAAATATGTGATTTAATCTATTCAACCACACTTATTTTTTCTACTCAAATCCCCATGAAATATTGGTGTTTTTTTCCTTTTGAACTAAAACAAATGGTCCACCTTTCATTATTAATCATTCAT
Organism: Viscum album; assembly: GCA_963277665.1. Classification (NCBI taxonomy): domain Eukaryota; kingdom Viridiplantae; phylum Streptophyta; class Magnoliopsida; order Santalales; family Viscaceae; genus Viscum; species Viscum album. The sequence continues at coordinate 274,139,677 of OY728128.1, read as the reverse complement.
ATTAACATTTTACATGTTCTGAAAATTATGGATTATTTATTGAACCATTTTTTCAAAATTGTTATAGGTGAATCAATGTTTTCAATTGCCACTTTTGGGTTTTTTGTAAAATTCCAACCTAATGATATTTACTATAACTTGAAAATTTTTTTTTATCTAATCCTTTTCAAATGAAGGGTTATCAATTTAAATTTTCCAAATTTAGATTTAATGGAACATATATTTCCAAAAATAAAATGTTATAAAAATTTCATGTATTTATGAAAATAAAAAATTTTTGTTTTTCAAAACAACATATTTTTTTATTTTAAAAAAGTAATCTTTTTTCATCATCATTAACCCTTCATCTCATAATGATTAATGAAGTAATATTGCGAATATCTATCAATTTATTTATATTATTTTACACACATTGGTTAATCCCATAACAATGGATGGATAAATCACATAAAAGGGTCTTCAAACACTTGTGTAATCAAAAACTGCGGTAAATATATGATCAACATAAAAGGTTACATATATAAAATTTATATTTATATTTAATGTTACTATGATCTTACCACCTTCCTACCATCCCAAGATAAAAAATGATTCCATTTCCTACTCAAATATCGAATAAGATATTAGTATTTTCCCAAAAATAAGATGTGGGTCTGACAAGCTAGTTACCATGTGAATGATCCCACCCATCAACAATTGGATTTAGAAGAGGAAACGTTTTAAATGGGAGTTAGGTGAGATCTTTAAGAAAAAACGTATATAAATAAATGCCAATGTAATCAATAATATTTTGGTGTTTATTTTTCATTTATACATAAAACATGAAATCTAAAACAACAAGAGTAATCAAATATATATATATATATAATGAATTTGTATATAATAAAACACTACATTACCAGAATAATATTAGTGAAAAAGAGAAAAAGAAAAAGAAAAAATAATACGCAATGGAACAATTGTTAAATTATTCAAAAAACACTCAACTAATCCACGATCCAACTCAAAAAAAAACATTCTCATGGTATCATGAAGCATTAATGAATAATTGAGTTATCATATTATTTATATTTTCCGAATAGATGACATCAAAAGAAATACACAATAGTGACCATGAAGTGGAGGATTCAGACATTAATTTTTTCCCAGATTACTTCCCAACACATTCCACAATGAATACATGTTATCCTGATTTATAAAATAGTTTAATTGTTTAAATTTTTTTTATAACAACCCCCTAAACAATTTCAAAGGAAGAAATATATCATGTTGTGAATCCACTCCATCTTATTTGGGATAATAAAAGCCATTTGTCAACATAAACCATACATTACTAGGTTACAGTTCTATAATCAGGAACATTATATCATTCGTACACTATGTCCATACAATATTACAAAAACCAAGTGCCCCAATGGAACACATTTCTTTAATAGAGATATGTCTAATTAAAATAAACCCACAACAACCATGTATAAGAAATTATCAGACACACCCTTCCAAAAAAATACCTTTTCTTCAAAACATTTATAAATAAATTTACTTTAATTAAAATACATTATTTTAAATTATAATTTTCAAAATAATCATACATGAATATTTTTCATAGACCATAAACTTTCCAAAACATATAAATCCATCAATAAATTGGTTTCCATTATGAATCACAAGATTTTTTAAAACTAAATACTGAAATATATTTAAATATAGCTAATAATTAATTACCTAAATACATTTTAATTTTATTGTATCCAACGACCTCGCCACTATATATGAAAAATATAACTGGACAACAAAACATCAAGATCTAATCAGAAATCATTATCTCTACACTAAAACTAACATGATTCAAACATAACCATTTTAAATACATAGATCTATCCATTATGGACTAGATATACGGTTTTTATATAGGTAAGATACATGGATATAATAATATTGATGAATGGAATGATGTTATGAAAAAAACTAGGCCTCTAATGAACTTTTATTAGCATATGGATGACTCTCGAATGAAAGGGAATTACCTATCACACCATGGGAGAAAAAATATTTTGAGTTATGATATTATTTGGGTAAAACCATTTTATTAAGTAAATAATTCATAATATATACACAATTTAAGGAATGACACATCTATGTATCAATGTAAGGTAACATGATTTGGAAAAAAATACGCCTAAAGTGTGGTTCTACTATCATAAGGAAATAACTTGCAAGGTTTGCTTTATTATTTATAAAACCTATGAGAAAACCTTGGTTTTATATATATTTAAAGAACAACAGTTTATAATGGAAATTCTCATGGTTTATCCAAACCATTAACTAACCATGTTCCATCCAAATGCCCACTATCATCCCTTTCATGATTTCCTATATATGCTTCATGGTTTCTACTAACTATGTAAAACCTATAAACCTCAATAAAAGACTCCAAAATGTACCAAAACCACTGAAAACCTTATTAAACATAACATGATCATTATATTTCAATAAAAAACATTAATAATGGTTTATTAAACAATGAATAATTAATCTATTTCACAAATCTTCCAGTAGTAAGAGTTGTAATTTAGTAGAGGGATTTTCTCATGGGATCTCTGGTTAATTATTCTAAATACCTATGATTGCATCATTTTTATAGACTGGTTTTCCATAGAGATTTCTAAGATAGGTTTTGCTAACTAGACCATTATATTCCATCATTCTGAAGGATGAATATTTCATTTCATGGGTGAGAGGGATCTTAGGTGTTGTCTGATTGGGAATCAATAGCAGGAAACTACAACTGATCACCAATTAGTATTCAATATTTAGACATGGTTTATTTGGATCTTCATGAATATGGATTCCAAAACTACTAGTGGGTTCTATTATCTTCATCCATAAAGATTATGCAAGACAACAACCAAGGCCTGAATTGCACTTCTATATCTACGTGAACCTTAGGATTCCAACAATATCTTCAATATCTTATTGGGTAACCCATAAAATTCTCTAGGAGAAGGAGGATCTATTGGAAGTCCATTAAATTAATGTTATTATGAAACCCAATGTATCCTACTAAGAATCTAAAGATTCTTAAATGAAAAATGTGGACATGAGTTTGATGATATATGTTGATTATCATCACTAAAATATGGTATCGATAAGTAATATTCACTATCATAATGAATTGATGGGATTTTTGAACAATTTCACTTTATGAATTGGTTCTCCAATATTGATTTTTCCTCCTAACATTAGTTTATATTTTATGGGGATGATATTTTGAAGATGACATTCACATATTTTTGAAGTCACTATAATTACATGTCGATACCTATTGTTGTTGTCAATGCCCATACTTTGTTCAAGGATCTTATAAATTGTTTCATTTATACATATTTCTACAAACTCATGGTTAAAATTATCTTTGACATACATAGTTACTATTCTCAAAAGGAGGATCATATATATCATTTAAAGACGGTTCTATACATACTCATGGAGAATCATAGTTAGAATATGTTATATAAGTATGAGTTTTGGATCCATAAGGGTTTCATAATACTATATTTCAACTATGATAAGGGTTTATCTTGTGATATAAGTAAATTTGATGCAATGCATAATTGGAAGCTACCAAAGAGTGTGCTAGATAGGTATTTTTTAATTTGGTAGGAACAACATGAGGTTTTGGTATTCATTTAAATAATAAAATCATTTTTTATACTTTTTCATCTGATGGATAAAATTTTACCAAGATTGATAAGAGATATAGATCATTTAGGTGGTTTGGTGAATGTTTAATTGAAGGCCTATGATTAGACTACTAGAGGAGGGAGTTGAGACTACAGTTTACTTCAATGCAACTAGGTATTGTCTCTAATTTGTTTTGTTGTATAGATAGTTAGTGATTGATTTCTGGTAAAAGAATTTGAAATTGAATGTGTTTAATTATATTATTGACAAATATAATTTGGAATTAGTAGTCTTCACTATAAATAAGTTGAGGTTCTATCTACTAGGTTGGTGATTTTTTTCATACTTAATCGATCAGAGTCAATGTTTTATCATCCCTCAGATAAATATCTACCAAATAAAGAGTTTTTGGTTAGTGTTTTATATAACTATGAATTGGAGATAGAAAATATCTCTTGGAAAAGTAATTGTGTATAATATATTCTTTATAACAAACAATCATTTTATTTCATATTAATACATTATTTATTATATAAAATTACATTTAATAAAACCCAAAATATCGATAATTATTCTTTCCCTAGGAATTAAATACATAAAATAACATCATGAACATGTGACACAAAAAAATTATTGAAAAATTATTTAACATGCTCCTAAAATTCCATGGTTTTCTAAAACTACCAAGGATACCCTAGAGAAAAAATATAAAAAAGGGGTTGTCTGTAAATCCCTATAATGGAATAAACAAATAATAACATGAAGAATCCAATACATGTTAGAAATTAGGTATATCAATGGGGCATAAAAGGGACATGAAAAATAAGGCATTATATAACAGGATAATCATAACATGGTAAATTTGGAAACAAGTGAAAAAACTATTGTATAAAAATATGTCAAGGACACACCACATGAAATTTAGCCTATACCCATGGTTTCAAGGAATTGTGGGAAAATTAAGTATCGATATATCCCTGAGCTATACCCACGGTTTGAAATACATATACCCATGGTTTTTAAACTGTGGGCATTATCTATTCGCACAGTTCATAAAATCAGGGGTCCTTAATGTGTGGAAATAGGAATGACTTATACCAATGATTTTAAAATGTTATAGCCATGGTTATGAAATAGTGGGTATAGGATTAAAAAAATACCACATGTAGGTTCCAAACCCTCACCTCCTCTACACAACTGATGCCCTTTTCCACAACACCATTAATACTTATGTGTGTGTATATATATATATATATAAACAGTCAATATTAGTAAAAAACCACTATAATAGGGTTTCTCTCTTGATTTTTTCCCACACAAACATAGGGTAACTTATTCCCACGGGTTCACTGACCCATATATATAGCCTTTGGGACAAAAACCTATACCCATGGTTATCCCAATTTGTGGGTATAAGTTCCCCTATAACCATAATTTTGGGAGAACCAATTGTATAGGCCCACCTATACTCATGGTTTAGTGTAAACCATGAGTAATGGTTTTCCTACAACATTCCAGTGAAAATATTTGTCTTCCTGCACATACGTGGGAACCCTTTTATCACAGTTGAGAAAACATCATGGGTATAGTTTAGAAAATATCATTTATACCCATAGGATTTTGGAAAACCATGGGTATAGGCCTATTTTTCAGTAGTGATAAACCCTCCAAGACATCATGGATGAAAAATTCCCAATTAAAAAAAATGGTTCACTCGATGTACCAACATGACGTATCCTGATACAAAACATTACACATTGCATTAGAGAGCTATTTGGGAGAAACTGTCTAATACAATTCATTATCATTATTAATTTTTCTAGGTAATTAAAAAAACATAGATTCATTCATAATCATAATTTATTCCCTGATTATGTAGTGTGGAATACATATATGTATGTCCTCACTCCAAAGGTATATGAGCATAAATGTGAACATCCATGATATATAATGGGTATTGTATTCACTACACAATTATTTTTGTTATGGAAACTAGAAGTGAAATTTCAGGAGCATAACATCATAACATAAAGATTGATAAAAATGGGATTATGAGAGATAAAGGGGTCTCTCCTAACATAGATATAAAATGGGAATTAATAAGGACATGGAATTTTATAATCGTAACAGGTATACATAAAGGATCATGGGGCTCTTAATGAGAGTGAAATATGAATATCAAAATTTTGAAATCAAAATTAAACAATTTGGGATATGTTATATCATATCTAAACATGAAAAATGGGATCTAAGAAGTATACCATTAGAATAAATGATTGAATAAAAAGGAGAGTGCAAGATCCCTTACAGAAATTCTGTATATTAAAGACCCAGGTAAGGGTCACTATGAGAGAGTATAAATGGTATATCCTTCAAATAAAATCTAATTATTTGTAAGGGAATGATCATAAATTAATGGGGATATAGAAAACTGAATATTATAAGTCTAATTTCAATGAATGTTCTTGAATTGAAAGGAGTTGAGGAATGTGAGGATCCCTTACTATAGTGTGTGACTCCAAATGCTTTGGAGGGGCTTCTTGAAAACGTGAGGGAACCTTGGGGGTACTCTAGAGTGTAGAGGGTAAATTATGGAAGTTCTTTAATGAGTTATAATGAATAAAAATGGGAGCTTGGGTGGGTCTATATATGAAAAGAGGGGGATTTATTTATTATTTAGGTTTTAGACACTTAATAATAAAATATTATAAAAAACCATCCAATGGGTTTCCCCATGGATTCTTCCAAATTGTAGTGGTATTTATTATTTTTTATTTATGAGGGATGAATTAATTAAAATAATTCCATTACTTATTTGGAGGTGAGTCACACTTCTAATTAAATGATTTTAAAATCGTAAATTATATTATAGGTTTTCAAGAATTCATAAGGGATTTAGAAAATAAACCAGGTAAACATAAAATCATATTATATTAAATGGAAGATATTGAATCTGTTTAAGAAACAATTTATTTTAATTATTATATAATATTTGGGTCATTATGAAGTAAAAAAACCAAAAGTATATTTATACAATATATAAATTTTAGCTAAAAATTTTAATGTTTTAGAATATTATGAAAAATTAACTACTATATAATTTTGATTATATAAATAAAAATAAATATTTATTTACTTGAAAATATTTTTCAAATTATTAAATATTTATTTTTAAATATAAAATTGTAATTTATTAAGAAATGATGGGGTGTTCTACAACAATAGTATTTGAACCCTTACAAAAGATACAATTGACTTCATAACAACTATATGATAATTAACATTTTATAAAAATTATTTAATTATAATATTTCATTAAAATATTATTTATTTTTTAATCCCATTAATTCCACAAAATGAATTCACTAATTGAATAAAACTGAAAACAATTTGTGTTTTATCATATAAATATATAATTTTTATCAATATAATAACTTAATAATTTATAAATTAAAAAAATATGTATAATAAAAATTTCAATAAAAAGTAATTATAAATAGTATTAATATTATGGTTAAGTTTTTGTTAGTATTTGTTAAATTATTTTTACCCATAATTAACTTATTTTCCTTTTAATAAGGTAATTAACATTTACTATAATAACTATTCATATTGTTGAAAAATTAGGTTTAAATTATTAGATAATATTAATTCTTTTGATTCCAAATATGTAATCCATTTTTTCAAAATCAATTCAAATTGGTGAATAATTTAATTTATTACGAAACCAGTAAGTGTGATGGACACCGATTTTCAGAAAAATGCATTTTTTATGGAAAAATGATTTCTCATTAACTATATAAGTAATAATATTAATTCTATGTATTTAACGTCCTAAATATAGATATTTAATCCAAATATTTAATTTTAAATCATTTATCATTAGGGGAAATTTTAATCAATTATGAAGGATAGTCTTTTGAATTTTAATATAGTTTTTTTAAATATACATATTTAATACATAAAATAATCATGTCTAAAAATTTGGTATAATGACTACATAAATGTAATAAATTTTACTAAAAAATAGTTGTAATGAAATAAAAAATAAAAAATTGACAATTAAATTTATTCATGTAGAATACTAATGATTATATTGCATAAAAATTGGTATTTTTACTATTTAGTGAAAAATCTGTATTTTTTAAAAAAATCAGGATTTTAATTAAAAAAGGAGTTCATTTTATTAAATTATATTTCTAAATTTTATAGATATTAATTTTAACAATCATAAAAATTATATTATCCAGATCAAAATTACATTATCAATAATTTATAAGTTATTTATCCAGAATTTATAAATATATATATATATATGATATATATATATACCATAATTATTTAATACAACTAATATTAAAAAAATAAAATGAAGGATAAAATGGCCATATTCAAATTATTATTCAATTTTTGGGTTCGGTGTTGAGTATCACAAACACTATCGAGCATAGTTTTTTCCTGAACAAAACTTGTGGTGTTACATTCTACCCCCATTAATAATTTTTTTTTCTCAAAATTTATATTTGAAATATATAGGAAATGGAAATTTAATTATTTGAAAACGAAAATTGGAAAAGGTTTAATATAACAACTGATAGAGAAAAGGGAAAACAATGTATGATGGTAATCAGATAACTGGGTTTCAATGTTGGAGAACATTATTGGAAAGTGAAAACATCTATATAGAAGAGAAAGCAATAACCGAATTACTAATATAGTGTGAAAGAGAAAATAGTCCAGATAAAGTCAATGAAAAAAACCATAAACATGTGATGGATAAAATGTACACCAATCCATCATAACAGTAATTCATTTATGATTTAAGATTATTTCTCTATATTTAAGTAATTATTTTATCATAAAAACTAATAACATAAGGAAATATTCTTTATTGAAATGTATAATTAATTTTAACAATACTATCATATTTTATCCAAATCAAGAGAACCCAAGATGATTTTTTTGATACCTAATTCTCTATAATTAAGTTCTAATGGATCACATAATACAACATTTATTAATAATATATCCCTGCTTTGTTCACTAAATCCATAATGGTTAGCATAATCTGAGATAATAACCTAACATTTTAGGATTCAAACTTATACGAAAAACCGAATGGTATAATATAGATCATTAATTATATAAATACCAATATATTACAATAATATCCTGAAATTTAAGGTGCGTTTAAACATTAAATTAGGTCTTATACCATTCTTCTTACCCCACTAAAAATGTTGTAGAATTCAACTCAGATAATCATAAGGGGTATATATTCCTCATAATAATAAAAAATCTCCAAAAATAATATTGATCACCTATAAAAAAGAATATTTTCCCCAAAATATCATACTAAAATTCCATCACATAAATATCTAAATGTTGTATTAATAATTTTAAACATAATATTAGCCTTAGACATATCATACCAAGAATCTTTAGGTCTACCAAAAAATAAAAAACATATTAATGGTTTTTAATTGCTCAATCATATGTTTTCAAAAATATCACTTTATCACTAAATCAAATATATAGGTTATTGGTAGCAGTCAACATAAATTCCAAGAACAAAAAGAAAAAATACTATGGAAAAATCATTTTATGTTTCATGAATACTATATATATACAGTCATTGATACACTAATTTTACAACATAAATATCAAATACACCTACTTAAAAACTATAATATTTAAACATAAAACATTTACATTGTAGAAGTCCATATTTAGAATAAATATTTTGACATAGATACGTTTAATTGTTGTGAAATAATATACATATTAAATATTATTCAACCTCATTATTATACTTTTATAGAATCAAAGTTGATTCATAGTACAAATAGAGAATTCTTTGTACCAAAAATTTATAATGACTTTAGAAAGGAAAAAAATTCCATAACTAGGATAACATATTGTTACCCTAAACAAATATTGATAATATTTTCAAGAAGAACATTCCCACTAACATTAACTTAGAATACGTAGTAAGAGAATTTTTATTGATGATGTCAAATCATTTTGAGTGGTGACTCAGTTTTCTACGAAAACATACAAGATTACTAAGTGGGAATTTATTAAGATTCATCATGAAATACACTAATTTATCATAGATTTTACATGTATATCTATCACCATGATCAATCATATCATTAGACATTATTTTTTCCGTTTTTCAAAGATATTTTTAGTTTCTCATTATGCTTCTCCATCTATGGAATAGAGCATTGGAGTGTAATGCTAATTTTCTCCACACTTATGATATATAATAGTATAAGGTACATTATATTGAACATTATTTCCAAATATCACTTTAAACATTTTTAATGGTAATTGGTTACTTTATGAATTGTCTTTCCACACAAATAACATCTCCTAGCCCATTTGGGTCATTCCACTTGTTGCCTCTTTCAAAAATATTTTCATAAATGAAATCCGGTCATTGTTCTATTATAAACTTTATCTAATGGAACTCCATGAGATTTATTCCCCCACTTCCATGATTTCTTTGGGAATTATAAAATTTACCATTTGTTATGTGTGATTTTTGGTAGTTGGTTTGGCATTATCGCAATATGTCCACCTTGAGCTCCAATCCGATTGGGAATCTCGTATAGGGATTCATCAGATTTCCCATCACATTTATTTTTTACCAAGTTCCCCATATTTTTGGCAATTTTATATAATAAAAGAAATATCGGGATGATTATTTTCTAAAAATAAATCATAGAAATAGGGAATCCAATTACATTAATGTTTTAACATATAAATTATATTTGTTTCCTTAACTAATGAATTTATTTTCATTAATACATACAATCCATGATCTATTACCAAAAATATGATATTATGGTAATTTTTACCCTAATAATATTTCTTAATGGGATGATGTATTTACTGAAGCATATCCTCAGGGATTGAAAACCAGGTTCACAATAAGGCCTATTTTCATGTACGAGGTCACACTGGGTTATGGCCAGGAAACCTTGTTAGAGTTTTTAACCCTAGGTAAATCTGTGACGGAAACACATCATCATGTAGTTTCTAGATATTGATATATTTTCTTGATAAAAAAATTTATATATACTTAAAAAATTTAGGTATTTTTTTATTATAGTTAGTCTTATCCCAAAGGCTTTCAATGTTGTTTTGTAATCATGATCCAAAAAAACCTAATCTTTTTCTCTATTACCAACTATAACAACCCTGTATCTCTTTTCCAAATTAATAAATGATTTATTACCTTAAATTACACTTCATACAACCCAAAATATCTATAATTATAGTTTATTATAGAATTAGGTACATATCATAACTTATTGAATGTGGGATATAACAGCATTGTTAAAAACTTCTTTAACATGCTCCTAAAATTCCGTTGTTTTTTAATACTTCATGGGGTACCCTAGTGAAAAAAAATAAGAAATGGGTGAGATATAAATCTGATTAAGGTAATAAAAAAAATTAAGAAGGTAATACATGTTAGACAATAGTCATATCAATATCAAATATATAAAACATGAATAATAAGGAATGATATAACATGATAATCCTAACATGGGAAATGTGGAAACAACTAAATACACTACATCATGAACATATGTTAATAACAAACCCAACTTGTATTCTTAGAAGAATATATCCCTTAAAGGAATAAGGTTCAGAACCTATCCCAAAATTATGTTTCATGATACTAAAAAATTGACAATTCATTGGAGCCCTATCTGGGTGCACCCATCATGTACATTTCATTCTCATGTTTAAGTGTGCCACATAGATCAGAAAACATGTATTCATTATTCATCATAATTAATCAAATTATTATTTAATATTGAATAAATATATTTAAGTTATCAATAATAAATTATATGTGCATATATTTGATCAACCTTTATTGGTAATGTGTATGATATTCACTACACAATTTGGTTGGCATGGAAAATAGTAGTGAAATTTCAGTAGCCAACCAACAACACATAATGATTATTTAAAATGGGTTGATGAGAGAGAAATGGGTATATAATAACATAGAAATCAAATGGGAAGTAATAGTATCATTCATAAAAAATATCCCAACATTATAAATTTGGAATCCAAATGGTAAAAAAGAAACAGGAATGAAGAAAACAATCCTATCTATATTTCGGCATGGTAATTGATGTTCATAAATAATCATGGGAGGATTAATGATATTGAAATGTGATATACTCATTTACAAATTAAAATTTAATGTAAGTGAAATATTTAATTAAATATTTAAATATAATAAAATTTATTTTAAGAGATATAACATGAAATAAGTGCTTCAGAAGAAATGAGAAGAGAGAAGCCCCTTACAAAATTTCAGTATTGTACCAGGTATACATAAAAGATCATGAGAGGATTAGTGAGAGTTAAAGGGGGTATATAATCATTAATAAATCAAAAGGAAATAATTTGAAATATTTAAGAACATATACCAACCTGAGAAATTGGATATTAAGAATAATAATATAAAAAAGAAATCCATGAAATAAAAGAGATAGTGGAAGACCCCTTACTAAAATTTGATATAGTAACAGCCAAGGTAATGGTAAATATGTGAAAGGATAAATATTATATCATTAATATAAAATCAATTTTACATTAATGTAATTATTATAAATGAATTATAATATATGATATTGAATTTCAATCGACTAATTTCAATGACAATGCTTGAATTTAAAGTGTAAGATAAAGGTGAGGATCCTTTACTTGAGTGTGTGACTCAGATTTCATTGGAGGGGATTCTAGAGAACATGGGGTCACCTTGGGAGGACTCTATAGATAGGATGATAGAGTATTGACATGCTCAAAGTACATTTAGAGATGATAAATGGGAGAATGAGTGTGTTTATATTGGAACAGAGGGGGATTTCATTATATGTTTTGGAGGATTACTAATGGATTTAAACAATAAAAAATGTAAACTGAAAGTCAAATTATTTTAAATTTAATACATTTATTTGTTCTTGGATATCATTTATAGTAGTTAAGAAATCACTTTTGGGTCATTATGGTGTAATAAAACACAAAGCATATTTATACAATATTTAATTTTAACAAGAAAATCTAATAGTATTAGAAAATTATGAAAAATTTATCGTTGGATAATTTTAATAGTAGAATATAAAATATAATATTATTTTAATCAAAATAATTTATTAAATACCTGAATTTTCAATTCAGAAAATAAAATTGATATTTATTAAGAAATACTAGGTTTTTTGAGAATAAAAGTTTTCGAACCCTTATAAAAATTTCAATTGAATTCATAAGAACTCTATGATCATTAATATTTAATAAAATATATTTAATAATAATCTTTTATTAAAATATTATTTATTTTATAAATCCATTAATTCATCAAAATATATTTTTAATTGAATAATACCCATTTTTTTGTTTTATTGTGTCAAAGTATAATTTTTAGAAAACAAATTGCTTAGTCATTTAAAATGTGAAAAAATAAGTATAATCCTGATTTAAATGAAATGTAATTATAAAGATTCATTATATAAGGGTTACATTGTTTCTATACTATGTTAAAATATATTTACCCTTAATTATGCTATTTTCCTTTTAGAAAGGTAATTAGTATTTACGAAATTAACAATTTTTATTTTTAAAAATTTAAGTTGAAATTTTTAGAAAATATTAATTATTCTTACTAAAAATATGGAATAAATTTTATCTTAATAAATTAAATGAGGTAGTTGAATTTAATTTAATATGAATCCACCATGCATGATGGAATACTGTTTTCTGAAAAATCCATTTTCCTAAGAAAAGATGATTTCACATTAACTATATAACTTGTAATATTCGTTTTATGGATTCAAATTAATAAATATATATATTTAATCCAAACATTTAATATTCAATCATTTATCATTATAGGTTATTTTAATCAATTATAAAGGATAATCAATATGAATTTAAAAATACTTATCAGAATAATGCACTTTTATTCCTAGAAATATACTTTTATTAAAACATATTATAAAGATGAATTATATGTAAAATATTTAATTAAGTAATAATTTAAATAAAATTAAAAATATTAAATTATATTTTAAATTAATTCAATTTTCAAAATAATTTCAAATTTTAAATAAAACTTTTATATTTCACTATTTAATAGAAAATCTATATTAAAAAAATTAAAAATTTCATACTAATTTAATTAAAAAATGGATTTCATTTTATCAATAAACCATTTTTTATTTTCTAGAAAAAATGATAATATTCATAAAAATTATATTATGAAGTATAAAATACTTTATCCAAAATTAATTGATTAATTACTATTAATTTAAAAATATATTTCAAACATATATATATATATATATGTATATCATTACGTAAAAAATACTATATATATCGAAAACATTAATCGAAGGATCAAAAGGTCATATTAAAATAATCACTTTTTAAATGGGTTTGGTATTGAGTATCACATACTCTATCAAACATAGTTTTCTACTTCAACAAATTGGGGAGATACACACTTAATAAAAAATTATGCTCTTGATTGGTGGTGGAGGTTTCTAAAGAGTTTTCTTTGTTGAAGCTGACTGTGGTTAATGAATGGGGTAAAAAATAGCTTCATTATATGGTTGCTAATATAGAACTTATTCATCAAGTGTGATAAGATTACTTTGGATACATTTATTTTGAGGTTCTAAATGAAAATATAACCTCAAGAGAGGCTCTAAATAGATTCTCAAAAGGAGGGAAATGTTCCATAGTTATTTTGGTAGGGATGGTTTTTATAGTCATTTGGAAGGGAGAAGAGATGAATTATTTTCAAAAAACACTATATGATACACATCATTGTGATGAAATTCTTTAAAAGTACCTCTATATGTAGTTTTGGTGGGATGGAATGAGGTCGATCATTGACATGTTCATCTCTTGAGGTCTAATATATCAGTTTGTAAATGGTGAAAATTAGGTTCCTATAGGTTTGAATCCATTAAATGATATATTGGAATAAATGTGGTATTATATATGATTGAATTATTTGGGGATTCCACACATACAATGAGAGGTCAAAATGCTATCTGGGTGAATTTTTATTGAATGATAATGTTGGAACACATTAATTCCATTAGGTAGAAAAGATTAGTCAATTATTTCTGTATTTTTGTACATTGTGTATAATATATGTTTTCATGCGTTACTCAGGATGATGATATACGAACATGATCCCTGGTTAAGAAAAAATTTATATATGGGACTGCATAAGGTTTTTGGGACCCATTTGTGGATGATGACAATGCTTTATCCATATACAAGTTGGTAGAAAATGTATAAAATTTATGTGTTGGATGATATATTTAGATCTTGTGGGGTGAACTCCTCTTGTAGTTGGGAGTGAAATTTCTCCTTGGTATATTATGACTATAAATTTTTTAACACACTACTATTAGCATAGTAGATTTTGTGGTGATCAATGTCTGAAACCTATGACACTGTTATACTGGATTATGATTGGGGAGACATCTAATGTTAGTCCAGATCGGGTGAAATAAATAATGGGGTTTGTTTATATTATCTTTTAACATATGAGGAGAGAGTAAATCCAAGAAATTGTATGTGAATAAATTTTACACTCCTTGGAAGTTTGAGTAGGGGTAAAATGTTTTCTTGATAGACTCTACAGAAACAGAATTGTAGAGATTTATCTTACGAATCCTAATAATTCCAAGGTTCATCAATTCATTTGTGATTATAGGGATAGTTTGTGAGGATCCCAATAATTCCCTAGCCTTAAACGTTATATAATCTTGAGATATGTTGATAATTTGACTTATATTCACATAGAGGATATTATCAGGTTTAGATTTTTAGAGAATGAATTCAAAACTATTACATAACATATAAAAAGATAAAAATTACACCCTTCTACTATATCTAATATTTTAATAATAATAAAACTCCTTAAAAAAGAATTCTATTATTGATAGTAAATCTTCCTGAATTCTTCCTTTCTCTTCCCCTTCCTTATACCATATGAAATAAATTTTGATAAATTAGGATGAGCCTAAAAAGTTCTGTAAGGGTTATAAAATAAGGAAATAAAACATTATTCCATGAATACATACAAATCAATTAAATCATAATTTTCACCCATAAGACATAAAGCCTTTAACATACCTCATGAAATCATAATATTTATAAATAACTCATAGAAATCATAAATCATAAAGGTAAATTTTGGCATCCATAACATACTTACATTGTAGCTTTCACATCCACATAAGGATTAACCTTCATGGTTACATTTGGAATACCCATCACAATATATTTCCTAAACCTCTTAGGATAAACCTTAATGTTTACCTCCGTCATGTTACACAATTCATTAGAGAGCTATCATGGGCTCACCCACCCTAGGTTTATCACAGAACCACCCATATTTGGTTTATCACATAACCACCCATCGAATGTCCATGTACCATTTCATAATCCTAACACAAAAAAGATGGAAACTATCAGCATTTTACTAATCAATCAAATGAAATAAATTCATGTTATTGACATATTAAATCCATTTCCAAAACAATTTAAAACATCTAATAAATAGATTTTGGAATTAATGTGTCCCATTAAACATTGAAACATTTAAAATAAATTAAAATTTAAAAAAAAGCAATGTCCATATAAATAAATCCTTAAGAATATTTCAAAAACATGGACATTAATTATAAATATTTATAAGAACAAGTCTTTAGTACATTTAAAATGATATTTGAGTTAAATAGTCTTGTAACACTTGAGAAACAGTTCAATAAAAATAATTAAGTAATAAAATCAAAAGAAACATTAAATGTCATGAGAATAATGAAATTCACGATATAAAATGTGAAAAGTGCCATATATACACATTATATAATATTAAAGGTGAAAAATATCGAGATATTCTGCAATGAAATGAGATTGAGACATAGTCCCTTATAAAGATCGTATAAATGACATATGGATTTATCAATAGGGAGATTATGTGTATAAAACAAATACCCACAGAAAGGGAAGTTTAAATTTTAACATAAATAAATAAATAGTTATTTCACACATAATATTGGAATAATGTAATCAATGAAGTATTCATGAAACCCAATGAGTGGAAATTATGTTTTCAAATTTATTTACAAAGATCATTTGGTTAATAAATTGATTGATTCTTTGTATTCCCAATAAATATACATAAATAATGGACAAATAAAATATTGGACATCTAAAGTTATGTATCAAATAATCATAGAATGACACAATCAAGAAGTAAAAGATCAACCCAATGAACGGATATATGGTTAAGAATTTCCAATACCAAAATTCGACAGACTAACGACGTCACATAAAAATTCAGAAAATGAGTTGATAAGAGAAAAAATGTTCTCTCACCACTTGGACATAAAATTTTCAGATATAAGGATATATAAGAACATATTCCAACATATTACGATGGAAATTAAAATACATAACATAAAAGAAGTCTTTGGCTAAAAGAGGAGGGTGAAAGGTTCCCTTACGTTGAGTATGACTTGTCTGGTTCATTCTTTATATTATTGAATAATAAACATAGGTTAATTTATACTTATTTACGAACATTTTTACCAATTATTATTCATTTTATATTACTTATTATCATGTTATAAAAATTACATAATTATTTAATTTCAAATTAGCTGTTTTGTCAATATTCTGTACATGAGTCAAAAATGAACATGTTTTGATGTAAATTGTTTATTTAGCCAAAAGTAAATAATCTCGAGAATGATAGTCATTATTTAGATATCATATATTTCATTTATATTTTTATTTATAATAGTCCATAATATTAGGATGTACGAAATGAAATTCACGGTTCATGGAGATGGTAGGTCGTACGCACACAAGAACGCTACATTCATTTCATTGTCATATTGAATGAGTTAAAATGAAATGATATGTCGGTATATTATAATTATATAATAATATATATTTTATATATGTTACTTAATTCCATTAAATCTATCCTTTATATGTTCCATGTATTGAATGACCAAGTCATATGACATTGAGGGGGTGATAGTCCACACTTCCTTCAATGAAATTATTGAATTTTCACACTATAGAAGCATAACGGTCTGATGTAAATAAAAAAATACAGAAGTATAGAGACAATATAAATATAATATATATCATATATAAAATAATTTACATCAAAATGGGCACCATTAGAGGTGGAAGGAGAAAATTGAAGCATCATCATTTCGTGAGGCTGTAGTTTGCCGTACACAGAAACCATATGTTCATATCCATTAGTTGGAGGTCTATGTAAGTTTATTTTGAATCATTATCATAAAAAATCCTTTTATATTGATTAGGATGAGTTTTCTATAAAATAATAGAATAATAAGAGCATATGGAGTGGATAAGGAAGATAAAGGAATGGAACTTGAGGTACGATGTTACCTCTAAATTGGGTAACGTCTTTTCATTTGATCCAAAAGGATTTCTTGAATTGCCTTCTTCCCAAGGTATGGATTCTATGTGGAAGGAAGGGATGTTGGGAGATTATTTTAAAATAATTTGGATGATACAAGTGGCTTGATATGTGTGAGTATGTGGGTAGAGGTGGTGTCCTTTTATAAGTGGGGGAAGTCACATCCTGTCCCTAGGGGCCCGTACCATGACTACCCCAAACCCGCCTTCCATAGGCCAGGGGGTGGAGACTAGAACAAAAGGGATAAAACCCTAAAACCGGGAAGGCATTGACTTTATAACCTGAAAATTCACACAATATAGTACATGTTGGAAGCAAAACAGTAAGTAAAATTGTATAACAAAGAGTGTTGAAAAGTAAAAGGGGCCGGAAATATACAAGCCCGGCTGTAAGTACATGAAACTGAAAGTAAAAGTATTGGAAAAAGGAAAACAGCTCCGGGATCGTCCATGAGGAAATCCTACCTAAAGGGAAGGTACAGATATCCTCCACAACACTCCACGTCCATCCGTCTTCTCCGTGTAACGTCATGTCGTGTGGTCCAGCTCGAGGTACCGTCCAGTCCTTGTACACTCAGCCTCGATCAACGATGTCTGTCATCTGCATCGAACACAACGAGGTGCGGGCATATCCCATGTAGGGATGAGTATAAATATGGTCATTAGGTACCACAATTCCCTCAAGGTCTCATAAATCCAACAAGGATAAACCAAAAAGTATGAAATCAGCCGATAACCCTACTTAGGTATATGCCCATAAATATATCTAAGTTATCATGTAATCCATCTCAATCATGAGGTAATCTCCAATGTTACTGACTCAGCTCAAACCATGATTTTATTCTAGGGGTAGTATCATGTAACATCCCCATTAAAACTATTGAAACCTCACCTTCTGGAGAACTCCTCCTCTATCGAGTAAAGTGGGCCTACCGCGTCACCAAGGATCTTCCCAATAACCTTGGACTTCTGGGGTACTACTCCTATCGAGTATTGTGGGTCTACTGCATCACCAAGATGCTCACCACCATGGGTATGCTGAATCACCAAGGCGGTCCCCCCTGTAGCCTACTGAGGTACTCCTCCTGTCGAGAACCGTGGGTCTACCGAGACACCAACGTGCTCCCCAATTTGGGTCTCCCGCGACACCAAGGCGCTCCCAACTGGGCTAGTTGAGTCACTACGAGTGGAATCAGTCAGCAGTCGTCATGTCTCAGCCAGCTACTAGGTCTTCGTATAATGCTCACTCGTCTCCTGGAGGATCTGCACAATGAGCTACTGGTCGATACTCCAACTATCATAAGTCCCAGGTAGAAGTATCTCAAATGTCCACCATGTCATAGGGGTGTCAACGCAACAGACGATGGGTCAATCAAATGCCTGGTCTGTGAGTATTAGCCTTTTAGTCCCGGGGCCCTATTGGAATCGTGCACGATCCAACCTGACTGTATCGAAACTTTACACCGAACTCTAGTGGGGTATACTCAAAGGGACAGTCACGCTCGAAGAAAAACAGCGTCGCTGACGGTTCGTCAAATGTTCGTCAGGTGCCAAAGATATGGCTAAGAAAGTAAAGGGGTGGTAGTGGGACCGAGTCCGGTCTGAACCTGTCGAACGAACCTAGCTTGATTTAGTCAGGGCTGACTCAGTTCAGGTCGACCCCTCCTGACCCATTGGGTCCAGCCTGGCACGTCGGGAGGGACGACCCATTGGGTTCAGCCCTGCATGTTGGGCCCAACCCAGCAGGCAGCAAGGGGCAGCGGAGGGCTGCTATGGCGCGGACTAGCCACACATCAGTGTAAGGGAGGTTCGGCCTGGAGGGGCTGCGAGGGGAGCAGAAGCATGGCTCGACCCGGAAGGCAGAGATCGGTTTGGCCAGCATCGCGAGGGGCGGGACTCGGGCAGCATGGGGTGCGCGGGGTACGCGGGGTGCTCGGGCCGGCACAGTTTGGATTGGCACATGGGAGGCGGCCGGGCAGGCCAGCGGGGTGCGTCCAGGCCGATGGGTGGGATGGGTAGGGCGCGACCAGGCCAGCAGACGACAAGGCAGGGCGCCCGGCGGGCCGACGAGTGGTCGTGCCGGGCGCCAGGTGAGCTGGAGGGCGGCTGGCCATGGTGCCCGGCGGGCCGGTGGGCAGTCGGTCAGGGCGCGGCCGAGCCGGCCGATGGCCGAGCAGGGTGCCCGGCAGGCTGGCGGGCGGCTGGGCAGGGCACTAGGGGGGCCGACGGGCTGCCAGCCAGGCCTGCATGACGCAGACTGGCTTGGGGTAGTGGCTCAGCTCCTCGAGTGGCGCGGCCGGTGGGGGCGCGGCCGGCGGGGGCGCGGTCAGGACCAGTTCGGCCGGTGGTGGTGCGGGACGCTGTGGGGGCGGTGCAGAGAATGGAGGCTGCAGGTAGCGTGACCTTTGTCTTTTCCACCTTTGTCGCCTCATTTCTTCGTTACCAGGATGAAGGGTATCACAAAAGATATATATGGAGGGAGTCATGATGTGTTAGTTTGGCCCGCACCCTCCATGATTAGGACAATAACAATCGGTTCATCAAGGTAGGAGAACGATGAACAACAACTCACCCATCAAAGTAAACATATCCTCGTCCTTAATTTTGAATGAAAGGAAAAACATGGGACATAAAAGAAAACAACCTCTACCATTGTTCGTTGATCGCCAATGAAGTAACGGGAAGAAGACGAAGGAGATCGTTGTTCGTCACGTCTGCCGCACACTTCCAATCCGAAGCTTGTGCATTGGTTAATTGACAAAGATGGGGAGTAATTTCGGTTATTGAAGATGTCCCACGTCAGTTGCCTCCATGGAAGAAGCCAAAGGCACACCTTGCCGACGTTAGTTGTTGGAAGAATGCATTCTTCGTTCTTCATTGGGAGATGATGTTCTTCATTGGAGAATTCTAATTCTCCCATGCTCTCCTCTCCCCAAGTTCCACCAAAAGTCAAATGCCCACCCAAAATAATAGATTATGTTTATCTATTATTTAATCATTGGCACAAAATTCAAATTGTAGCGTTTAATTAAAAGAGATGGCTCAATTAATTAATGGGTAGGATTTGGCATATTAAATTATGTGTTGGCTCAAATAATTAAAGGGGAGGTGGTGGCACCATAAATGGTAGAGGTGGCAATGGGGCTACCCCTTATTAATGAGGGGAGTTGAGATATTTTCATCTCCTCCCATTAATAGGGGTCGGGTGGTCCCTACCCCTATTATTCAAATTGGGAGGTTATGTGGTCTCAGGTGGTCCCCACAACATTAACCCCACATGGGAAGTTGAGGCATGGTGGTCCCCGCCACCATAACCTCTCATTGGATGTTATGGACTGGGGGTCCCCACTTGCAACTTTCACAAGGAGGTTATAGATCTAGTGGGACCCACCTTCAAACACCCACATGGGTGATCAAATAAAAATAATGTCAAGCTCAATTTATTTTATTATTTTCCACGAAAACCCAAAAAATAGATTTTATTCTCGACCCACTGCTGTCAAAGTGAAAGTTTTCATAAGAGAATATCAGCATTGGGAGTTGAACGATGCCCTCATATTTCAATTCCGAGAACCGGTTGAAATGTTATAAAAACTCACACAAACATTTTTTGAACGTATCTGAACAAAACCTCAGAAATTGATTCTGGGCACACAAGGCCTCGAAATCACGCGCCGTCAGTTTTTGCGGACATGTAAAATTTCCATGTGTTTATGAAAAAAAATTCCTTATAAATTATGGGTCTTTACATTCTCCCCACCTCTGGGCCTGATATACCCATAAGCTACAACTCGAACTAAGGGAACAAGTGGGGGTACTGAGAATGCATCTGAGCCTCCCGCTCCAATGTGCTCATTTAAAGGTTCCCGTGATGCCAGCGAATGCGCACCAGAGGTATCGATGTAGGTCCTGATCCTGTAAATCCTCAATCTCCATGGAACCTCCATGAAAGTTACCCCATCTTCAACGTCCAGCTCTCCATGGTCGATGATATGAGAAGGGTCATGCACGTATCTCCTGAGATAAGATAGGTGGAAGACATCGTGCACCCGGTGCAACTATGGTGGAAGAGCCAGGTAGTAAGCCATCTCATCTACTCTGCTTAGGACCTGAAAAGGTCTGATGAATCTCAAAGATAACATTCCGGATATGC
Organism: Viscum album; assembly: GCA_963277665.1. Lineage (NCBI taxonomy): Eukaryota > Viridiplantae > Streptophyta > Magnoliopsida > Santalales > Viscaceae > Viscum > Viscum album. The sequence goes on along the minus strand of OY728128.1, from coordinate 274,117,323 downwards.
CAAATCTCCGTTGACCTCATCAGGGTGAGACCCGTAGAAAGACACTATCACCATCCGCACACTCTAGAGGTATTCATCACCTATCAGCATACGACTTATGTCTACTCTGTGCAATCTTCATCCAATCCTCGATGATCTGCACCTTCTCCATGTTAGCTCATACAATAATTGGTCCCATTTTTGTGGACTCCCTTGGGTCAGTCCAGCCCAAGGGTGATCTGCCAGGTCGCACGTATAACGCCTAAAAAGGTGTCATCCCAATGGTGGAGTGATAGCTATTTCTGTATGAAAACACCACCAAAGGCAACTGATCCTCACAGTTGCGACCGAAGTCGAGAACACAAGCACACAACATGTCCTCTAGTGTCTGAATAGTCTGCTCAGTCTGGCCATCCGTCTGAGGATGGAAGGTGGTGCTCAAACAAAGCTGCATCCCAAAATCTTCCCATAACCCCTTCCATAGCTAGGAAGTAAAAAATATGTCATGATCAGAGACAATCGTCAAAGTTACTCCATGTAACTGCACAATTGCCTACACATAGAGGCATAACAAGCTCTCTACTGAACCCTTCTCTCTGATCGGTATAAATTGGGCCAACATTGTGAGTCATTCAATGATCACCCAGATCGAGTCATGACCTCTAGATGTATGTGGAAGTGAGGCATGGAGAGACAAACTCCCAAGCCTACTGACAAGTGAGGCATGGAGAGACAAACTCCCAAATGCATTCTTCATCCTCAGCCACCAGTGTTGCCACCAGAGATCCTGTACATCTTCGCCATTACTGGATGTACCGCTATAGGGGATGTGTGGAACTCCCTCAACACTTCCTCCTGAAGTGACACTGGCACCATAGTACGTCCTATAAAGAGGATGACATGGTCCCCATCATCAGAAAATCAATCAGGTGTATGCCCTGTGGATATCTGAACATGTTGTTTCTCGTAGTCAGTGCCTCCATGCTGCACCTCCCAAACATGCCGAAGAATTGGATGAGTGACTATATGAGTCCGAAGGAATGATTCTCCATCTCGGTCCACAAAGGACATGTGTAAAGAATCCAGATGCTCTTTCGCCTCCCCTAGTAATTTATACCAGATCTCCTTCTATGTGCATCCACTACAACGTTCCATTTCCCAGGGGTATAGACTATCTCTAAGTCATATTCCTTGAGAAACTCAAGCCAACGTTGTTGTCTTAGGTTCAGGTCCATCTAGAAGAAGATACACTTGAGACTCTAGTGATCAAAGTACATGGTAAAACCTTCACTCATCAGATAGTGCTGCAAAATCATTAAGGAGAAGACCACTACTGCTAACTCTAGGTCATGGGTAGTATACTTTTTCTCATGTTGTCTCAGATGACGAGTACCATATGCGATCACTGCTCGCTCCTGCATCCGGACACATCCGAGTCCGGTCCCTGATGCGTTGCAGTAGACTATGTACCCTACACATTCCTCTGGATGTATCAATATGGGGGAACTATTCAGCCTCTACCTTAGCTCCTGAAAGCTCTGCTAGAATCTCTTCGACCACACAAAGGGTTTCGCCTACTTAGTCAAGGCTTATAGTGGTACTGCAACTCTGGAAACATCTGGCACGAACCTCTAGTAGTACCCATCCAATCCCAAGAAACTTCGTACCTCCGTCACACTCCTAGGTGGCTCCCAAGCAAGTACCGCCTCAATCTTCGCTAGATCTACTGCAATTCCAGCCTTCGAGATGACTTGTGTGAGAAACTAAACCTCTTGGATCCAAAACTGGCACTTCGAGAGCTTACCATAAATCTGGTGATCTCAGAGTGTATCCAGTACTACCTGCGAATGGTAGGCATGATTCTACTCAGTAGTCGAGTAGATCAGAATGTCTTCAATGAAGACTACAACAAAGTGATCGAGGAATGGCTGGAAAATCCTATTCATGAGTCCCATGAACACTGTTAGAGCATTGGTTACGCCAAATGGCACAACCAAGAACTCGTAGTGGTCGTGCCGACATATGAAGGATATATTCTTCACATCCTCATCTTGAACTATGAGCTGGTGATAGCTTGATCTGAGGTCTATCTTCGAGAACCACCGTTCTACTTTTAACTAGTCAATGAGGTCGTCAATCCACGGGAGTGGGAACATGTTCTTCACACTCACCTAGTTCTGGTGATGGTAGTCGACTGAAATCCTCAAGATCTTATCCACCATCTTGGAGAACAGAATTGGGGCTACCCAGGGAGAAACACTAGGCCAGATGAATCTCTTACCCTGCAAGTCCTCTAGCTATAACCACAACTTGAGATGCTCCACGGTAGCCATCCGATATGCTGATGAAGATATCGGTGTTCTCCCATGGTGCATGTCAATGTAGGAGTCCACCTATCTACGAGGAGGAGGACCTAGAACATCTTTAGGGAAAACATCCGCATACTGGTCCACCACTACAGGATTTGTCAGACAATCCACATAAACTGCTCCAAGGTTAAGGCAGGCCAACTGGTGAGTGATCGGTTGCACCCTCCTCCGAATAAGTCCGTCTTGTACTAAAAAGGCTCCCTTCTCATAGGTGAAGGTAAACCTGGTCTCATCCATGTAGACACACCACACTTTGTTCCTAATACAGTCGATTTGAGCATGGACTATAGATAACCATTCCATACCCAAGATGACGTCGTAAGGCCTCAATGCCACTACTAAGATATTCCAGCCGAAGCTATTTCCTACTAGAGTAAGCTCACACTGTCAGCACATGTGCGTAACCCTCGAGTCTACTCCTGCATGAGTCTCTAACCATAATGATCGAGCCAATGGGTCCGTCAGAATCTCCGAGATCCGAACGAGGGTAATGCCAATCAAAGAGTGACTGGCACCTGGGTCTATAAGAACTCCATAAAAGGTAGAGTAGACATAGACCATACCTCGAATCATCTCCAGAGTTCCATTATCGTAAGCCTTAGCTGCCTAGAGCTGACCTCTCGCCTATCCACCTGCACCCTATGGTCGGGGTGGAACTCATGGTGGTGGTGGCTGTAACACCTCGAAACGTCATCCACCGCCAGCTGCACGACCTGCTCTTCTGCCATGTTCTCCTCCTCTTGAGACACCACCTCAATCAAATTTTTGTCTCTACCTTTGTGGTCCTTCAACTGTCTACTGATCATCCAAAGGGAGGGTTAGACAGTCACGAGCCACGTGACCCTTTCTGCCACATGTGAAACATTGCCCACTCCTGGCATGCATGTCTCTACCCAGGGTGCCCCACACAACTGATCCTGAGTCATGCGGTCATTCACCTATGGGTCTAGTCCTCTTGGACCTCTGCAATATCTGTCTACTGCTAGCTGCAAAAGACTCCGCTACTTGTTGACTTGTGGTGGATCTTGCTGTTGGGGACTTCTCAACAAGGAAACTCTCAACTAGGAGGGATCTCTCTAGCACCCATTCTGGTCGAATCATCACAAAGCTCTAGGTTTGAGGAATCCCCAACACAAAAAATCTATTTCTATTGTTTTTGGAACTCCAATCGACCCAAAAAAATGTTTTGATCCACCTGAATGAAGAACACTTAATGAATAATCCTGCTTGATCTGATCTTATTCGTTGTTCGCCATCGTCTTTGTAGCTCCTCTAGGATGTTGGGATGTCCAATCATCTATTTTGGTTCATTATTTTGATAAATGGATTCAAAATGATTCATTATTCGTCACCCCTTGAGGAACTCGAAGAATGCACGGTGGGGAGGGTAGAAATTCAATACACAAAAAGAGGACTGAACCTCTACCATCGTTCATCACAGTGCCGATTATCTCCCATTAGCAGGTTAAATAGAAAGAATAAAAAAATTCAAAAAAACATGAATTATTTTCCCGAATAAAAACCCCTGAAAGAAATGAAAGTAACACGGTACCGCAAGAATGCATGATCCATGAATCAACCTGCTCAGGGGTTGACCTATATTCCTAGTTTAATCAAACAATTGGGAAGAACATAATTGAAATCACAAAAACCTAACTCTATTTGGAAAAATAACTATCACCGCGTCATGTTTGTTAGTGAGGGTTGTCGAATATGAGTTGTGTCTATCAATCTCTCTGTCGTCATCCACCAACTGGTTTTCCTACAAAGTTCTAGTGGCAATCATCAATTCGTAGGGTTATGAGATTAAACTACAAGTTTTCTATATGTATATATTAATAAAAAAGGATTAGGTATTTTCATTAAGGAAACATTTAAAAACAATTTTTAATTTTAATTTTTTTCAATTCCTTTTAAAACAGAAAAAAATAACTTTTGTAGTTGACCTGCTTCGGCCAATGTTAGGCCCCTCCTAGGGTAAAGTTGCTATTCTGAATGCAATGGTGTGTATAGATTTATTATCTGGGAAACCATTTAAATGTTATTCAACTTTTTCAGGAAAACAACATTTTCATCCTATTTAGAATATTATGTTATTTCAAACATTTATTTTCGGCACTTGGGGCCTCGTAATCGCATGTCGTAAAAAATCCTAGCCGCATAGTAATTACATATAATAGTCTGATGTAATACACAGAAAATATGAGACATTACAATAAAACAACCATGATGGTAGGGATACTAACACCTACTGTACTATGGGATAGTTTTATCACCAATTTCAATGAATGGGAGGGATTTATGGATGACAAACACCTCTATCCCTACTCTCTTATCGTAGTGTTATTTTATTTTTGTATGTAAGATGGTATTGTTTCCACATACATGTGTATGTATGGACATAATAGATTATTGATATTTTATTTACTAGAATTCCATCATATAGGAATGTATGTATTTTTATATGTATGAAGTGTAAGTGATGTGATGGATTGATGTACATTTCTCATCATATGGGCTATGATGGACTCAGGTATAGTACCTGATGTATTATACATGATATATAGGATATGGTGGATAATGTAAATTACCTAGTTAATATTTTATGCTGATGATATAATGAGATAATTTAATGAAGATGATGCATGTTATGATATACTATCTCTACTATTTTCCCATGCGTTTCTTTCTATTGAGATTGTTAGTGACATATGATGTTATAGAAGTGATAAAAACCAATAAGGAATCATCAGTTGGGTAAGAATATTTTTATTACCATATTAAGATCTTTTAAATGAATTAACTGATGATATATATCTATGGTGACACTGGGACCATAATATAACTGTTTAGGTGAAGAGTTAGGTTATCTTATTATTCATTGGGTGTTATCATTATTTAATTACCTATTATATTGGAGGCTATCAGGAGGATCCTAAAAAGTATAACGAATATGATTATACTATTATTATTTAATATAATATAAGTATTGTAGAAATTCTTATTCTTCTAATTTAATAATTTCTAAATTTATTTATATATTATTGGAATTTTCCCAAGAGGATTCACTGTGTTTTCATGTCATGGGTGACAATAATTAAAATATAAAATGAAGTTAATTATTTTATTAAGCCATGTGCATAAATATTTTTTGCATTATCCATTTTCTTCTCTATAGAAACCATAGATGGGAAATTTATTACCATAGTTGATTCTAGAATGACATTATTTTAAAAATAATGACATATTGTTTCATAGTCTCTAGATTCCTTTTAAGGATTCCAATTGGAGGGTGAATTTATCAAATTTTATGATTTATTAAATTAATTTTTATAATATCACAAAAAACTATTGTTATTTATAAAAAACTATTATGGAAAATATCTATAGTTATCTACATAACCATAGGAGAATATAGATGAGGAGGGAAAAATATTCATTTGTGCTGGATGATCGAAAATGTTGATCAATGAAAATGATCAAGGTGAATCATATTGAAGGCACATAATGTTGTGGGATCATCACCATCATCAACAGTGTATGTGTTCTTCACCAATACATGATTGAAATGTTATGTATGGAAAACCAATTCATTGATTTCATCCTTAATTTTATTTGTTAATGGTTGGATATATATTTTATTTTGTTTTTGGTTATGGATTATCTTCAGATGATCCCATATATTTAATTAAATTATTTAGCATGTGAATTCAAACTGTTACTCTTATTTTGGAATTTTTTTATATGGTATCACTAATGAATGTTATCAATAATTTTTTTCATTTGATTCCCCCACTATTACTTCCATTTTTCATCATATTTTCAGGGGATATCGTGTTCACATTTTTTGGTTTGATTCAATCACGATCGAACACCATGATTCATTATTGATGAGTTCACAGTTTATAGATTAGTGGTCAACATATTGTCTAAAGTGTGATGTGGGGTGAAGATGTTAAAAACATGGGATGGTTGTAAAATTGTGGATGTTCATCCATGGGAGATACAACATAGTGGTGAGGTATGACTTCAATGGTATACATGTGGTACTAGTGTCCAGAATTCAAGCACTAGTAAATGAATAGGCAAGGTCATCCCTAGATTCAAGATATATTATGAGGTTAATTATGTAATTGAATGTGATGTAGGAGGGGAGGATATTATTTGAATGGGTGTAATTTCCTATAATATAACCACATAAATAATTTTTAGTCAAATAACACACAATGTGTATCCCCTTGACTACAATTTCTAGTATTTTGGGTGATATAAATATGACATACACTGTATAGACTATACATGATGTGTGAATTAGTGTTGAAACTTAGGGTGTACCCAATCAGTACATATCCATGAATAAGGAAAGAAAACCAGTACAACTAGAGTACTTAATCATGACCTTATTCACAAATAGGAATAAGACTTATACTCATAGAAAGTGTATATAGTCTATTTCCATGTTACAAGATCAGATGGCGTAACACCTGGTCATACCCCTACTTAGGTGAGATGTGATATATACCCCATGTACAAATTGTGCATTCACACACGACCATACAAGATGTGCATAGGGGAGGACACTTCTAAGTGTCAAAGTGAGGTCACAATACGTGTGACACTTTTTCAATGCTAGGTAAATTCTTAATGAAATTACTTGATGTTTGTCATATTTTATAGAAAATAAATTTTGGGGAAATGACTAGAATATCCTAATAGGACTTTATGTATGATGTGACTGTTTACTTATTTCTAGAATAAGATATTCAACACAGAGTGTTAAAATATAGATTCTTAATTCAATTATTCAATGTCAATAATAATGATATTGCGAGATCATAAAATTGATATGTGGGATAGAAACACCTATCTTGATCAAGTGGACAAGTCACCCATAGTCCTTACATAGGTATAGTTTGAAGTAACTTATACTACATATGTGATGTGTCCTCATTCAATATAGTCAAACCCATCCTCCCATAATTTATTTTTATGGGGAAATGGGCTCTATAAGAATGATTTTCCCCATATTATATGGATAATAGTATAGAGGTGAAGGCCCCACATAAAAATTCTTGTGTGGTTTCATGTGATGTTGGGAATAAATGAGGGCCATTTTGAGATTTTTGTAGTTTTTTAATTTTTATATTTATATCACCTTTATACCCATCTCGGGAATATATTGATGATGATTTCTTGTTTCATTCCCCGATATTTTATGGGGTTTCCAAATATTTTTTTAGTTATATTTCACAAATCATTGGTTTTTTTGAGTTATAAATTGAATTTATATACTCACCCCTTTATGGTATTTTTCTCATGTGTGGTTTCATAAGAATATGAATGAAATTTATTCATTTACATTGGTGGACCTCGTTTTGCAAGTGAATTTATATACAGATTTGTGTTCTGAATGTTCAGTGGTAAACCGTTGGAGGTAGAAAGATGATCTCAATTTATTATACATTATTCTTTTTTTGGATGAGGGAAATTTTTTATTTTGAGTTCATATTTTCTCCATAAATATTTATAACAACACTAATATAGATGTATTATATACTAGAGGTTAGAAAATTTCTTTTTTAACCTCTATAGTTTCATCCTTTATTATTATCTAGGATCTATTTCATAGAGCTTGTAGTTTGTGTTCATATTGGTACAATGAAAAAGGCATTAAATTTTAGTATTTTTAATTAGTGAATGTTTGAAGCTCCTAGGGTAATATTACAATTATGGGGGTGTCTATTTCAGTATATCGATAGATTGGAGTACCTTGGTGGGTAAGTTCACGATGGATTGGTATCAAAGGTTTTCATTCTCCAAGGTGATTGTCTCGAGTTTGTTCATCTGGTGAATATGTTATTTGGTGCATATTGAAATAGTATTAGAGTTTCTTAGATTATGGATATCAGCATATTGAACCCAATTTTTGTGTGGCAGACAACAATACCATTCTCTAGGAATCCAAATATATTCTTGTTTACTCTACATAGTGAGATATCAGTTGTAGGAAAAAAATGAAAAATTCGTAATATTTGGTTGAGTAATTTTAATTTAAAATGATTCATTATTCATCTAACCATATAATATTATTTTAATACAGTACTTCTTAGTAACCATCAGGATTTCTCCTTGATTATAGTTAGCTAGGGGTCCAATACAAGACCGTGAAGGCAATGCTTTTTCTAAAGAAGCCTCAGTTTTGAGACAAAATCTTGTATTAGTTCCCCAATTTTAATATACATAAGATGAAATCTGTATGTGATATCTGATAGATCTGATATGATTGGAAGATGACATGTTCAAGATTAATTCTTTACATGAGTTCCCAAAACCATTAAGTATCCATGATTCCCTAGACACTAATGAATTAGAGGATTGGCACGAGGTGGTGATCCAAGTTATTAATATTGTTATTTCCTCAAACTATTAGATGGTTACAAATTCATCCACCCTTATTCATAGAGAATTAAGGTTTTAGGGGAGTCAAATATTCCAAACCCATGGTGAGATGATACTATGATGATCATTTTTATAGTTTTGTTTTTGTGATGTGTATTACACTCTATGACTGATCTTTACTTAGTGTTCGGGTTTTCTCATGATTCAATATAGTGAAATTTTTGGTTACTGAGTATGACATGAGTATTATGATCATTATTAAGTACTATATCAATATGGTATGAGATGGAATCATCATTTCTAGGATTTATGAAAAAATTATTATCAGAGTTGTATGTTCTAATATATTTTTCGTGTACACTAATACATAGGATGAATTATTTGAGTGGGATCTGGTTAAGGATATATTACTAGAAGAGAGATGTTTGGAAGACAACACAAGTAGTGTAAAAAATGATCCTATTTCTTCTTTTTAAGGTATAATGAGATACATATACATGTCTCATAGAATGAAACATCCTCATGACTGGACTCATACATGTGGATCAATGCCATAAGGTTTATATGGGGGATCTAGTTATCCAAAAGAGGTGTGATGATAATATTTTGGTGGATTAGGTTAAATGGTTTGTGATTAAATTAAATGATGTGATAAGGATTTTAGCGAAACCGTAGATGAAAAAAATGTTAAAGTTATCATCATCACCAGTGATCACCCATACATGGTCTGGGTGTACCCTATGGAGGTGGTGCTAAACGATGTATCAGTGGATTTCTAGAGGCAGAATCATTTGATGTTGGAATATTATTTGAGATACTTCCACAACCACCACCAAGTTCCCCATGCTTATTTTATATGGATATTGGTGATGCTAGGTGGATTTTTTTGGGACATCCCAACCCACACCACTTGTATTGGGATGTAGTGGTGGTGTTACTGGGAGGTAGGTGATGTCCCCAAGAAACCAGAGTGTAAAAATAAATTCGAAGTTACTATAGAAAATTTAGTTGATTCTTTTACATTATTGATAAAAAACAAAATATATCTACAATAAAAAATAGACAATATGATGAAATATTATCTGATAAAACTCAACATAAAAAAAATCCATATTAGAGAATAATTGGTAACTAAATGAAAAATTAAAACTCAATGAATCCAAAGTGACATCACCACAACAACTCCCAATGAATCTACAATTGAACTCGAATAATAATTCCCATGGTATTAAGTGGTGTCACTAAAGAACTATAATGACATGTAATTACTTGTGTCTCGATATAGGTCACATGAAAATGCAAAATAATTATCAGTATTGGGGTGTGTCTAAATTTAAAAAGATTTACCCAATGAAATTACCACTCATTTCATAAGGAATAACTTAGTATATCTATTTATATAATGGTTTAATCTATAAAAATAATTATTATTAATGACATAATAAAATTTCCTTGTAAGCCATTTATTATGTTTTGAGTCCATTACAGGTTATTTTGAAAACCTAAAATCATTTTTTATCACACACACTCACACACTGTATGAAAAACCATTTTACGTTTAAATATTCATGAGTAGTATCTCAATAATATTCCATGTCCTCACATGGAGACCAATACCAGGAGCCCTAATGGAACATTCCCCTTCCATAGGGTAAATACTAATGAAAACAAACCCTCTCAAACCATGTCTGCCAAATTCAATGGAAAACCATTCCAAATATTTCCTTTCATTCATTATAAAATGTAAACGAATATTTTATATATATCCAAAAAAACATAATTTTAAAATAGTTTTTTAGTTTCATTCAATATAATATTTCAAAAACTACCCCCTTTCCAAAATTTCCAACACCATAACTAAAGTGGATTCTATAAAAAATTACATGATGGTTTCATGGTAATTAATGAAATTAATTTAATGATAACTAAGAAATTATGTTCAAAATAATTATGTGTTAATAGAGAATCCACCAACCACAAAAAGATTGAAAAAAACAAATTACAACACAAAAAACATCATGATTCAATCAGAACTTACATTCCCTTCACTAGATCAAACACTATTAAAAAAGGATATATTCATAAAATATATATTTAACTATAATAGACTATACCTATTGTTATGAGATAGATTAGAAACATGGCTATAATAATAAAGAGAATTAAATTAAATTTTCCATTATTTTTGGACCCTAATGCGCTTTAATTCACTAATGGATCTCTCTGGGATCAACGAGAATCGTCATTCCTACCTTGGGAGAAAATGGAATTCATATTTTGGGATGATTTTTTAATAATGAGGTCATATGGATATAATTTATATTACATCCACTTTTCTAAAAGGTCACCTATACAACACATGGTTATGTCATATGGTTTTACAAACTACTCACCTACCCTATTGTGATTCTCTCTTAAGGCTATACCTTTCATAGATGGATAAATTGGTTAGAAAAATCATTTGAAAACCATTTCCCACTTGTTTCATGAAACATAATTTCCCCACGAAATTCATAGGTTATGGTCCAACCATGTTCCTACTTCGTTTTAATTGTCTTACCTTGAATTGTATTTTAGAGTATGATGTGTGGTTTTTAAAAACAATCAACAATACAAGCACCTCCAGAAAATCCTCAAAAACATTCCAAAACCCTTTGGAACCTCTTAAAACATAACATGTTCAATATATATACATAAAAAAAAAATAAAGGGTTATGGAATAAAAAATGGGGGCTAAATTATCCCCACCATTAGACATTACATCTTATGAAAGTAGAAAAAACCTATTGTCTAGTAAGATTTTGATCAATTGTTCCACTATTTATTTTCATATCCACCCATGTTTCATTATGAACCCAAATTTTTTTCCCTAAAACCCCCACTAAATTTATTATCTTTCTTCATAATATCATATATTAACTATCCTTAATCTCTACTATAAATGAATCGATGTTGCATCTAGGGCAAGGTCAACATGATCTCATCGAATCACATTGTTAGGATCAGGTTGGTACTTCATTATCTATGACACATGAAATACTTTGTTCATTTAACTTATCCATAATGGATTTTAAAACCAATATAACACCTCAACAGCTCATCCATGAATCTTAAAAGTTCTAAAATATCACAGAGATCACTATCACATCATACAAAAATGATGATTCCAAAGCTGAATTTTGATTTTCTTGATCACATGAGTAGTCGCCTCAAAAGAAAACACTCATCGATGATGATATGCATGGACTAATTTCATGAATATAAGACATATAAATTCATGTATAACTAATTTAATCTTTTCTATTTTATCAGTCACATGTATTGGTCAAATTAATGAAGTATAACCTATTAGCACCCACAAAAGTGGGGAGTGATTAGCAAGACTGTATAATTATCCAAAAGGAGCCAAATGTATCAAGGCCTAATAACTATTATTTTATGAGAAATCCACTAATGGACAATTCTCTTCCTAAAAGACAATAAAATCAATCTAATGTTTTATATAGTTTGTTTTTTTCCATTTAGGAAATCCATCAATTTTTGGGATAATAGGCCATACACTTGGTGATGTTTGTCCCAAGGGATTTATGTATATATTTTTAAAAGAAAGACAAAAACAAGGGTTTTGTCTAAAAAAATTGAAATGATAACTACATGAATCATTAAAATTTCTTGAATTTCTATTTTAGAAAATTCATCGACCAATATATGTTCAAGAATTTTGATAAAGTGAGCCAATGTTCAAATATGATCCACTACCACCCATATGGCACTATGATTTATAAATATCAATAGTGGAATTGTTACAAAATCCAAGGATATTTTCCCTCTTTTAATAATTATAATTGGTAATGAATACAAAATACATGTTGGTTATTGGTGATCCTCCTTTACCTATTTATAGGTCATGAATCACGAAACATATTCCTCTATAGATATTTTATTGATAACAAGCTACAAATGTTCATTCTCTAATTTAGAAGTTTTCTTAATGAAGGGGTGAATAACCCATTAAAATGGTGTTATGTACTAATATGTTTTTCATGAACAGAAAAATGTATGATAGTTTGAATTTTATACCACAAAACTAATCATCCATCCTTTATCAAATCTATAATTTTCTCCCAGTCACCATGTTTTGACCTCATATTATCACTTTTAGAATCAGTTGTCTAATAATTTATTAATTTTTCCAAAAAATCCAGAAGAAACAGAAAATGAATGGAAATTAAAACACCACCCTATCCCAATAATTCTGCTTTGATATCCAATATTTTTGAAAATAACATACATTTTTCTAAATAATCATCTATTATACAAGAATATGAATTCGGGGTCAATGAATCTATGCCCAATATCCCTTTAAGTAGTGTGTATGTTTTGTTTTCATCAGGAATCTGCATGTACTACACTAATGTGTGTTGTCTTCTTTTTTATAATATTTGTGAGACATTTTTTGGTCAAACAATTATGATCTATAGACACTATTAATTCCCAACCATATATGTAATGATGAAATGTCTTCCAATAAATGAACTCATCATCTAATTTCAATTCATTGGTTGGGTAGTTCAACTATTAAAACCATATATTTATTAAACCATAAGAAACAACATGATATCCCTATAAGAGAACACATCCCATCCACGATCTTGATGCATCATCAAAGACTACATAAGACAATCGAATGTAGGGAAATTTTTATAAAATTTACTTATGTAATTATAAGAATATATCCTTAAAGGGATATATGAAATTTATATTTCCATTGTAAACTAAAACATTTACTTATCAAATATTTCATGGGAGATTTAAATATTGTATAATCACATAAAAAAATAAATAGTAACACACTTATCAAAGGAAGCCATATATCTCGAAAACATACGATGGTGGGTTTCAAATAATAAAATATTCTCCCATTTCTGGATCTTTATAATATCATTTTTCATAAATATCATGGATAATGAAACATTCATCATTTATCTAGAAACAAATAATTGATAACATTGTACATAAATTATGTTCCCAAAAAATACCCTACACCATAGTGTTGTATTTCTCATGATCATTCTTTACTCGAGAATACACCAATATATCATCTACATTCACAACCACTAAGGAATGCATATAACTTTGAATAGATCAATTCATCAATTACATATATAATTTTGGATAATTCATGATACCGAATGACATAATTCTCTTTTCAAAATGTCCATATATAATTTTTAAACATATATTGTATATATCCTCCATCAAAAACTCACAATTATTGATGTCCTAATTATATGTACATTTTTTAAAATAAATTTTCTCCCCTAAATTGATCGATTATATCATCAATTTAGAAAATAGGAAATCAATTCATTATCATATATTTTTAAAAATTATATTAATCCACATGTAGCCTAATCATTACACCATATTTTTCATATAGAACTTGTTTTGGACAGGGGGTCATACTTGGTCGTACTAAACCTATGACATCCAAATCATCCAAAAGAAATTTCATTACCCCATATTTTATTGGTTTCATAGGATAATACTAAATTTTAATGTTATGGTCCCTGGTAGGAGATTAGTCATAAGGCCAAAAACAATAATTTGGAGGAAACGATGATAAATCATAGAGGAAAATTTTAGAAAACTGATCAATAGTGGTTGGATATCCTCTATACCCAATATCATACATGGGTGGCATGGTATGAATTGCCAACTAATATGTGATTTTTAGACAAATTGTTCAAGATGTATTTATTTAAAAGACTTTATACCCAATATATTTTCCTATAATATTCTTTAAGCCATACAATGATGTGAGACTATCCATTTGGGCATTAAACTCAATATGTAAATTGAATTATGTCTTCTAATACATTACAAAAATAATGTCATCGAAATACATCACAATCATTGGGAGATCCAAAAGAAATTAATCCCAACGAATAGTTATAAATCATGATTTAAAACAAAAGTATAAACTCTATATTTGTGATATAGATGATTGTAGTTTAAAACAATAAGGCGTAACCTTAACTAGATAAATGATATTATAAAAAAATAGGAAGTTCTAAATGAGTGGTGTGCACTCATATAAACAAATCATGCATAGTGGTTGAATTCAAATGAATTATAGCTCTCACTATAGATGTACTATATTGACCATCCATGATCATTTTATTGGCTCCATTATACATTATAATAATTTCATATTTCTTTTTATTACCTTGTTTAATGTTTCATAGTTTTTTGTGTCATGGTGTTCCAATATTATCAATTACACTCTCTATTATAATGATTAGAATTATTCTATTACAATAATCCATTTTGGGCATATACTGCTTGAGAAAAATGAGATATATCTTTCCCCCCCAAACATTGAGCACTACAACAATAGTGAGAATGATATCCCATATGGGTGCATTTTCGGCAAGATATATGTTGATTCATACTATCTTTGTTAACATCCTAAAAAACACCAAGTTGATAAAATCCAGGATTACAATTTAGTAATGGAACAAAGTTGATTGGTATCATGGTTTCATTATGAGATATACCACTGCATTGGAAGTTGGTTTCCCACTTCCACTAGTTCTCCATGTGATTTCCAAACTATTCCCATTGTAACTAACATTCTTCATCTAAAAATGTTTCTTGGGATGTCTATTTCTTCCTCTATTTATCTATTGACCATATCTGTATATTCTGCATACTCTGAAGGATAATTTTTTAGAACACTTTTCATTCAACACTGAATCAACAATATGTTCCTTCAATAACATAGATATAGAAAATTCTTGTCCAAATAAAACAAATCACAAATTTAGTCACATACTCTTTCATAGAGATATTATCATGATTAATAATAAATAATTCTATTATTATTGTAAACCTAAACGTGTAAGGAAAAAATTGTCTTGAAAATAATTATTATAAATCCTCACGTGAAACGTCTTGTTAAAATTTAGAATCTACATCTAATTTACACATTTAGTGATCCAAATCATCTGACATATACATTTAGAAATGATATTTTAACACTGATGGTGTCCCATGGAAAATAAATATTTGATTTAACCTATTCAACCACACTAATTTTTTCTACTCAAAATCCCCATGAAATATTAGTGGTTTTTTCTTTTAGAACTAAAACAAATAGTCCACCATCCATTATTAATAATTCATATTAACATTTTACATATTCTGAAAATTATGGATTATTTATTGAACCTTTTTTTTCAAATTTTTCATAGGTGAATCCATGTTTTCAATAGCCACTTTTGGGTTTTTTGTAAAATTCCAACCTAATGATATTTACTATAACTTGAAAAAAAACTTTTAATCTAAACCTTTTCAACTGAAGGGTTATCAATTTAAATTTACCAAATTTATATTTAATTGAACATATATTTCCACAATTCAACTGTTATAAACATTTCATGTATTTATGAAAATAAAACATTTGTGTTTTTCAAAACAACATATTTTTTATTTTAAAAAAGTAATATTTTTTCCTCATCATTAACCCTTCATCTCATAATTAACAATGAAGTACTATTTGGAATACCTAATAATTGATTTATATCATTTTACACTCATTGGTTAATCCCATAACAATGGATGGTTAAATCGATTAAAAGGGTCTTCAAAAACTTGTGTACTCAAACACCGTGGTAAATATATGATCAACATAAAAAGGTTAGATATAAAAAATTAAAATTTACATTTAATGTTAAGATGATCTTACCACATTCCTACCATCCCAAGATACAAAATGATTCCATTTCCTACTCAAATATCGAATAAGATATTACCATTTTCCCAAAAATAAGATATGGGTATGACAAGCCAGTTACCATGTGTATGATCTCTCCCATCAACCATTGGATTTGGAAGAGGCAATGTTTTAAATGGGAGTTATATGAGATCCATAAGAAACAAATATATTTAAATACCTTCCAATGTAATCAATAATATTTTGGGTTTTATTTTTCATTTATACATAAAACATGAATTCTAAAACAACAAGAGTATTCAAATATATTTATATATATATAATGAATTTGTATAGAATAAAACACTACATTACCAGAATAATATTAGTGAAAAAGAGAAAAAGAAAAAATAATACTAAATTGAACAACTGTGAAATTATTCAAAAAACACTCAACTACTCTATGATCCATCTAGAAAACGTTCTCATGGTATCATGAAGCCATAATGAAGAATTGAGTTATCGTATTATTTCTATTTTCTGAATATATGACATCAAAAGAAAAACATAATAGTGACCATGAAGTGGGGGATTCAAACTTCAATTTTTTCCCAGATTACATCCCAACACATTCCACAATGAATACATGTTATCCTGATTTATAAAATAGTTTAATGGCGTAAAAAAATTTATAACAATCCCCTAAACAATTTCAATGGAAGAAACATATCATGTTGTGAACACACTCTATCTTATTTGGGATAATAAAATCCATTTATCAACATAAACCATGCATTACTAGGTTATAGTTCTTTAATCATGAACATTATATCAATGGTACACTATGTCCTTAAAAGGATACCAATACCAAGTGCCCCAATGGAACACAACTCTTTAATAGGGATATGTCTAATTAAAATAAACCCCCAATAACCATGTATATGAAATTATCAGACACACCGTTCCAAAAAAATACTTTTTCTTCAAAACATTTATTAATAAATTTACATTAATAAAAATACGTTATTTTAAATCATCCTTTTCAAAATAATAATTCACGAATATTTTTCATAGACCATCAACTTTCCAAAACATATAAATCCAACAATAAATTGGATTCCATTAAGAATCACATGATTTTTTAAAACTAAATCTTGAAATATATTTAAATATAGCTAATAACTAATTAACTAAATAAATTTTAATTTTATTGAATCTAACGACCTCACCACTATTGAAGAAAAATAGAATGGGACAACAAAACATCAAGATCTGATCAGAAATCATCATCTCTTCACTGAAACTAACATGATTCCAACATTACCATTTTAAATACATAGATCTATCCATTATTGACTAGATATATGGTTTTTATATAGGTAAGATACATGGATATACTAATATTGATGAATAGAATGAAGTTATTAAAAATACTAGGCCTCTAATGAACTTTTATTGGCATATGGATGACTCCTGAATGAAAGGGAATTACCTATCACACCATGGGAGAAAAAATATTTTGAGTTATGATATTATTTGGGTAAAACCTAGTTCTTAAGTAAATAATTCATAATATATCCACAATTTAAGGAATGACACATGTATGTATTATTGTAAGGTAACATGATTTGGAAAACTATGCGCCTGAAGTGTGGTTCTACTATCATAAGGCAATAAATTGCAAGGATTGCTTGAATATTTAGAAAACCTATGAGAAAAAACTGGTTTTCTTTATATTTAAAGAACAACAATTTATAATGGTAATTCTCATGGTTTATCCAAACAATTAACTAACAATGTGCCTTCCCCATTCCCACTATCATCCCTTTCATGATTTCCTATATATGCTTCATGGTTTCTACTAACTATGTAAAACCTATAAACTTCAATAAAAGCCTCCAAAATGTACCGAAACCACTCAAAACCATATTAAACATAACCTAATAATTATATTTCATTAAAAAACATTAATAAAGGTTTATTCAACAATGAATAATTAATCTATATCACACATCTTCTAGTAGTAAGAGTTGTAATATAGCAGAGAAAATTTCTCTTGGGATCTATGGTTAAAAATTCTAAATACATATGATTGCATCATTATTATAGACTGGTTGTCTATAGAGATTTTTAAGATAAGTTTTCATTACTAGAAAATTATATTCCATCATTCTGAAGGATCACTATTTCATTTCATGGGTGAGAGGGATCTTAGGTGTTGTCTGATTGGGACTCGATAGTAGGAATCTACAACTGATCACCAATTAGTATTCAACATTTAGCCAAGGTTTATTTGGATCTTCATGAATATGGATTCCAAAACTACTAGCGGGTTATATTATCTTCATCATAAAGACTATCCAATACAACAACCAAGGCTTGAATTGTACTTCTATATCGATATGAACCATAGGATTGAAACAATATCTTCAATAACTTATTGGGTAACCCCTAAAATTGTCTAGGAGAAGGAGGATCTATTGGAAGTCCATTAAATTAATGTTTTTATGAAACCCAATGTGTCCAACTAGGAGTCTAATGATTCTTCACTAAAAAATTTAGACATGAGTTTGATGATATATGTTGATTATCATCACTAAAATAAGGTATCGATAAGTAATATTCACTATCATAATGAATTGATGGGATTTTTGAACAATTTCACTCTATGAATTTGTTCTCAAATATTGATTTTTTCCTCCTAACATTCGTTTATATTTCATGGGGATGATATTTTGAGGATGAAATTCATATATTTTTGTTGATAATATAATTACATGTCGATACCTATTGTTGTTTTCAATGCCCCTACTTTGTTCAAGGATCTTATAAATTGTTTTATTTATACATATTTGTACTGATTCATGGTTAAAATTATCTATGACACACATATTTACTATTTTTCAAAGGAGTATCATATATATCATTTAAATATGGTTCTAGACATACTCATGGAGAATCATATTTAGAATATGTTATATAAGTATGAGTTTTGGATCCATAAGGGTTTCATAATTCTATATTTCAACTACGATAAGGGTTTATCTTGTGATATAGGTAAATTTGATGTAGTGCTTAATTGGAAGCTACCAAAGAGTGTGCTAAATAGGTATTTTTTTAGTTTGGTAGGAACAAAAAGTGGTTTTGGTATTCCTTTAAATAATAAAATCATTTTTTTCTACTTTTTCATGACATGGATAATAGTTTACCAAGATTGATAAGTGATATAGATCATTTAGTTGTTTTGGTGAAGGTTTAATTGAAGGCCTATGATTAAACTACTAGAGGAGGGAGTTGAGACTACAATTTACTTCAATGCAACTAGGTATTGTCTTTAATTTGTTTTGATGTATAGATAGTTAGTGATTGATTTCTGGTTGAGGAATTTGAAATTGAATGTTTTTAATTATATTATTGACAAATATAATTTGGAATTAGTAGACTTCACTATAAATAAGTTGAGGTTCTATCTACTGGGTTGGTGATTTTTTTCATACTCAATCGATCAGAGTCAATGTTTTATCATCCCTCAGATAAATATCTACCAAAGAAAGAGTTTTTGGTTAGTGTTTTATATAACTATGAATTAGATATAGAAAATATATCTTGGAATATTAATTGTGTATCATATTCTCTTTATAACAACACAACATTTTATTTTAGATTAATACATTATTTATTATATAAAATTACATTTAATACAACCCAAAATATTTATAATTAATCTCTCCCTAGGAATTACAAACAAAGAATAACATCATGAACATGTGACAAAAAAATTATTGAAAAATTATTTAACATGCTCCTAAAATTCCATGGTTTTCTAAAACTGCCCAAGATACCCTGAGGAAAAATATAAAAAAGGGCTGGTCTATAAATCCTTACAATGGAATAAACAAATAATAACATGAACAAGACAATACATGTTAGACATTTGGTATATTAATGGGGCATAAAAAGAACATGAAAAATTAATCATTATATAACATGATAATCATAACATGGTAAATTTGGAAACAACTTAAAACCCTATTGTATAAAAATATGTCAAGGATACACCACATAAAATTTAGCCCATACCCATAGTTTCTAGGAACCGTGGGAAAATGAGCCATCGATATATCCCTGCGCTATACCCATGGTTTTCAAACCGTGGGCATTATCTATTCGCACAGTTCATAAAATCCATGGTCTGTAATGTGTGGACTTAGAAATGACTTATACCAATGATTTTATAATATTATAGCCATGGTTCTAAAATAGTGGTTATAGGATTAAAAAAATACCACATGAAGGTTCCAAACCCTCACCTCCTCTACACAACTGATGTCCTTTCACACTACACCATTTATAATTACGTGCAATATATATATATATAAATAAATATATATATATATAAACAGAAAATATAGGTAAAAAACCAATATAATAGGGTTTCTCACTTGATTTTTTCCCACGTAAACATAGGGTAACCTATTCACATGGGTTCACAGACCCAAATCTATATCCTTTGGGACAAAAACCTATACCCATGGTTATACCAATTTGCTGGTATAAGTTCCCCTATAATCATAGTTTTGGGAGAACCAAGGGTATATGCCCACCTATACTCATGGTTTAGTGTAAACCATGAGTACAGGTTTTCCTAAAACATTCTAGTGCAAATATTTGTCTTCCCGCACATACGTTGGAACCCTATTATCACAGTTGAGAAAACAACATGGGTATAGTTTAGAAAATATCATTTATACCCATGGATTTTGAAAAACCGTGGGTATAGGAATATTTTACAGTAGTGATAAACCCTCCAAGACATCATGGATGAAAAATTCCCAATTTGAAATATGTTTCACTCGATGTACCAACATGACGTATCATGATACTAAACATTACCCATTACATTGGAGAGCTATTTGGGAGAACCCACCTAATACATTTCATTATCATTATTAATTGTTCTAGGTAAATAAGAAAATAGATTCATTCATAATAATAATTTATTCCATGATTATATAGTGTGGAATACAGATATGTAAGTCCTCACTCCAAAGGTATATGAGCATAAATGTGAACATCCATGACAGATAATGGGTATTGTATTCACTACACAAATTTTTTTGTTATGGAAACTAAAAGTAAAATTTCGGTAGCATAACATCATCACATAAAGATTGATAAAAATTGGATTATGAGAGATAAAGGGGTCTCTCATAACATAGATATAAAATGGTAATTAATAAGGACATGGAAAAAATATCCCAACATTATAAATTTGGAAATAGAAGGCATATGGTAAATAACAAAACTTGAATAATGGAATGATTCCAAACTATATTTTGGTATGGTAATGGGTGTGTATATAGGATAATAGGAGGCTTAATGGGATTGAAAGTGGATCTCATTATTTATACAATAAATTTAATGTATGGATATTATGAGTGAACATATTAAAACATAAGAAATTGTAATTTAAGATACAAAATAGAAAAAATTTCTTGACTATAAATGATAATAGAGAAGCACGTTATGGAATTTTAGAATGGTAACATGTACACATAAAGAATCATGGGGCTCTTAATGAGAGTGAAATATGAATATCATCATGTTGAAATCAAAATTAAACTATTTGGGATGTGTTAGATCATATCTAAGCAAGAAAAATGGGAACTAAGAAGTATACCATTAGAATAAATGATTGAATAAAAAGGAGAGTGTAAAATCCCTTACAAAAATTCTATATATTAACGACCCAGGTAAGGGTCACTATGAGAGAGTATAAATTGTATATCCTTCAAATAAAATCTTATAATTTGTAAGGGAATTATTATAAATCAATGAGGACATAGAAAACTGAATTTAATAAGTCTAATTTCAATGAATGTGATTGAATTGAAAGGAGTTGAGGAATGTGAGGATCCCTTATTATAGTGTGTGGATCCAAATGCTTGGGAGGGGATTCTTGAAAATGTGAGGGAAAATTGGGGGGACTCTAGAGAGTGGAGGGTAGAGTATAGAAGTTCTTCAAAGAGTTTTAATGAATAAAAATGGGATCTTGGGTGGGTTTATATATGAAAAGTGGGGGATTTATTTATTATTTAGGTTTTAAACACTTAATAAAAAAATATTATAAAAAACCATCCAACAGGTTTTCCCATGGATTCTTCCAAATTTTCGTGGTATTTATTATTTTTCAATTATGAGGGATGAACTAATTAAAATAATTCCCTTACTTATGTGTAGGTGAGTCACAGTCTTAAGTAAATGATTTTAAAATCGTAAAATATATTATATGTTTTGAAGAATTCATAATGGATTTACCAAATAAATCAGGTAAACAAAAAATCATATTATATTCAATGGAATATATTGAATCTGTCTAAGAAACAATTTATATTAATTATTATATAACCTTTTGGTCATTATGAAGTAATAAATCCTAATGTATATTTATACAATATATAAATTTTAGCTGAAAATTTTAATGTTTTATAATATTATGAAAAATTAACTACTGTATAATTTTGATAATATAAATAAAAATAAATATTTATTTACTTGAATTTTGTTACCAAATTATTAAATATTTAATTCTAAAATTAAAATTGAAATTTATTAAGAAATGATGGGTTGTTTTACAATAGTAGTAGTTGAACCCATATAAAAAATACAATTGACTTCATAACAACTATATGGTAATTAATATTTTAAAAAATTTATTTAATTATAATACTTCATTAAAATATTATTTATTTTTGAATCCCATTAATTCTTCACAATGAATTCACTAATTGTATACAACCGAAGAAATTTTGTGTTTTATCGTATAAATATATAATTTTCACCAATCTAATAACATAACAAATTTAAAAATAAATAAAATATTTATAATAAATATTTAAATAAAAATTAATTAAAAATAGTATTAATATAAGGGTTAAATAGTTGTTAGTGTTTGTTAAATTATTTTTACCCGTAATTAACTTATTTTTCTTTTAACAAGGCAATTAACATTTACTACAATAACTATTAATATCGTTTAAAAATTAGGTATAACTATTTAGATAATATTAATTATTCTGATTCCAAATATGGAATCCATTTTATCAAAATCAACTCAAATAGGTGAATAATTTAATTTAGTGTGAAACTGGTAAGCGTGATGGACAACGATTTTCCGAAAAATGCATTTTTATCGAAAAATGATTTCTCATTAACTATATAAGTAATAATATTAATTATATGGATTTAAAGTCATAAATATAGAGATTTAATCCAAATATTTAATTTTAAAACATTTCTCACTAGGGGATATTTTAATCAATTATGAAGGATTGTCATTTTGAATTTTAAAATAGGTTTTTTTAAATATACATTTTTAATACATGAAATAATCATGTCTAAATATTTGGTACAATAATTACATAAATGTAATCAATTTTACTATGAAATAGTTGTAATTAAATTAAAAACAATAAATTGACATTTACATTTATTCATGTAGAAAATAAATGATTATATTGCATAAAAATTTTTATATTCACTATTTAGTGAAAAATCTATATTTTTTTAAAAAAATCACGATTTTAATTAAAAAATGGAGTTAATTTTATTAAATTACATTTCTAAATTTTATAGATATTAATTATAACATTCATAAAAATTATATTATCATGAAAAAAATTACATTATCAATAATTTATAATATATTTATATAAAATTTATAAATATATATATGATATATATATATATACCATAATTATTTAATCCTACTAATATTAAAAAATGAAGGATAAAATGTCCATATTAAAATTATTATTCAAATTTTGGGTTCGGTGTTGAGTATCAAAAACAGTATCGACCATAGTTTTCTCCTGAAAAAAACTTGTGGTGTTACATTCTTCCCCCTTTAATAAATTTGTTTCTTGAAATTTAAATTTTAAATATGTAGGAAATGGAAATTTATTTATTTGAAAACGAAAATTGGAAAAGGTTTAATATAACAACTGATAGAGAAAAGAGAAAAGAAAGTATGATGGTGATCATATAACTGGGTTTCAATGTTAGAGAGAATTTTTGGAAAGTGAAAACATCTCTATGGAAGGGAAAGCAATAACCAAATTACTAATATATTGTGAAATAGAAAATGGTCCAGATAAAGTCAATGAAAAAAAACCATAAACATGTGATGGATAAAATGTCCATCAATCCATCATAACAGTAATTCATTTATGATTTAAGATTATTTCTCTAGATTTAAGTAATTATTTTATCATAAAAACTAATAACATAAAGAAATATCCTTTACTGAAATGTATAATTAATTTTAACTACAATATAATATTTTATCCAAATGAAGAGAACCCAAGATGTTTTTTTTGATACCTGATTGTCTATAATGAAGTTCTAATGGATCACATAATACAACATTTAATAATAATATATCCCAACTATCTTTAATAAATCCATAATTGTTATAATAAGTTGAGATAATAACATAACATATTAGGATCCAAAATTCTACCAAAAAACGAATGGTATAAGATAGATCAGTACTTATATAAATACAAATTTATAACAATAATATCCTGAAACATAAAGTGTGTATAAACATCAAATTAGGTCGTATAGAATTATTCATACCCCACTAAAAATGTTGTATAATTCAACTCAGTTAATTGTAAGGGGTATATATTCCTCAGACTAATAAAAAAATCTCCAGAAATATTATTGATCACCAATAAAAAATAATATTTTCCACAAACTAGCATACTAAAATTCCATCACATAAATATCTAAAAGTTGTATTAATAATTTTAAACATAATATTATCCTTAGAAATATCATACAAAGAATCTTTAGGTCTATAAAAAAATTAAAAAACATATTAAGGGGTTTTAATCGCTCAATCATATGTTTTAAAAAATATCACTTTATCACTAAATCACATATATAGGTTATTGGTACCAGTCAACATAAATTCCAAAAAAAAAGAAAAAATTCTATGGAAAAATCATTATATGTTTCATGAATCTTTAATCTATACACTCATTGATACACTACTTTTACAACATAAATATCAAATACTCCTACTTAAAAACTCTAATATTTAAACATAAAACATTTACATAGTAGAAGTCCGTATTTAGAATAAATATTTTGACATAGATACGTTTAATTAATAATATACATATTAAATAATATTAAACCTCATTATTATAATTTTATAGAATCAAAGTTGATTCATAGTACAAATGGCGAATTCTTTCTCCCAAAAATTTATAATGAATTTATAAAGGAAAAAAATCCATAAGTCGGATAACATCAAGTTACCCTAAATGAATATTAATAATATTTTCAAGAATAAAATTCCCACTAACATCAACATAGAATACGTAGTAAGAGAATTTTTATTGATGATGTCAAATCATTTTGAGTGGTGAATCGGTTTTCTAAGAAAACATACAAGATTACTAAGAGGGAATTTATTGAGATTAAACATGAAATACACTAATTTATCATAGATGTTACATGTCTATCCATAACCATGATCAATCGTACATTATAAATTCTTTTTTCCCTTGTTCTTAGTGATTTTTAGTTTCTCATCATGCTTCTCCATCTATGGAATAGAGCATTGGAGTGTAATGCCGAAGTTCTGCACAATTATGATATATAATAGTATAAGGGACATTATATTGAACATTATTTCCAAAAATCACTTAAAACTATTTTAATGGGAATTTGTTACTTTATGACTTGTCTTTCCACACAAAAAACATATCTTGGCCCATTTGTGACATTCCACTTGGTGACTCTTTCAACAATTTTTTCACAAATGAAATCAGGTCATTGTTCTATTATCACCTTTATCTGATGGAACTCTAGGAGATTTATTCCTCCTCTTCCTTGATTTCTTTGGGGATTATAAAATGTTCCATTTGTTATGTGTGATTGTTGGTAGTTTTTTTTGGCATTATCACAATATGTCCACCTTGAGCTCCAATCCGATTGGGCGTCTCATACAGGGAGTCATCACATTTCCCTTCACATTTATTTTTTACCAAGTTCCCCTTATTTTAGGCCATTTGATATAATAAAAGAAATATTGGGATGATTATTTTCTAAAAATTAAACATAGAAATAGGGAATCCAATTACATTAATGTTATAACATATAAATTATATTTGTTTCCTTAACTAATGAATTTATTTTCATTAATATATACAACCCATGATCTATATCCAAAAATATGATATTATGGTAATTTTTACCCTAATAATATTTCATAATGGGATGATGAATTTACCGAAGCATATCCTCAAGGATTTCAGACCAGGTTCACAATAAGGCCAATTGTCATGTACGAGGTCACCCTGGGTTATGGTCAGGAAACCTTGTCAGAGTTTATAACACTAGGTAAACCTGTGACAGAAACACATCATCATGTAGTATCTAGATATTGATATATTTTCTTGAAAAAAAAATTAATATATACTTAAAAAATTTATTTATTCTTTTATTATAGTTAGTCTTATCCCTATGGGTTTCACTGTTGTTTTGTAATCTTGATCCAAAAAATATAATCTTTTTCTCTATTACCAACTATAACAACCCTGTTTCTCTATTTGACATTAATAAATGGTTTATTACATTAAATTACACTTCATACAACCAAAAATATCTATAATTATTATTTATTATATAATTAGGTACATATAATAACTTATTGAATTTGGGATATAACAGCATTATTAAAAACTTCTTTAACATTCTCCTAAAATTCCATTATTTTTTAATACTTAATGGGGTAACCTAGTGAAAAACATAAGAAATGGGTGAGCTATAAATCCCATCAAGTTAATAAAAAAATTAAGAAGGGAATATATGTTAGACAATATTCAAATCAATATAAAATATATGAAACATGAATAATAAGGAATGATATAACATGATAATCCTAACATGGGAAATGTGGAAACAACTAAATACACTACATCATGAACATAAATTAATAATAAACCCACCATTTATTCCCGGAATAAAATATCCCATAAAAGAATCAGGTTCACAACCTATCCCAAAATTATGTTTCATGATGCTAAAAAATATACAATTCATTGGAGCCCTATCTAGGTGCACCCATTATTTACATTTCATTCTCATGTTTAAGTGTGCCACATAGATCAGAAAACATGTATTCATTATTCATCATAAATAATTAAATTATTATTTAATATTGAATAAATATATTTTTGTTTTCAATCATAATTTATATGTACATATATGTGAACAACCTTTATTGAGAATGAGTATGATATTTACTACAGAATTGGTTTGGCATGGAAAATAGTTGGGATATTTCGGTAGCCAACCAACAACACATAAAGATTCTTTAAAATGATTTTATTGGAGAGAAATGGGTATATCATAATATATAAATCAAATGAGAAGTAATAGGTTCATTCATAAAACATATCCCATTCTTATAAATTTGGAATCCAAATGTTAAAAAAGAAACATGAATAAAGAAAACAATCCTAACTACATTTCAGCATGGTAATTGATGTTCATAAAGGATCATCGGAGGCTTAATGATATTGAAATGTTATATAATCATTAAAAAATTAAAATTTAATGTAAGTGAAATATTTAATTAAATATTTAAACATAATATTTTTTAAGAGCCACTAAATAAAATAAGAGCATCAAAGGAAATGTGAAGATAGAAGCCCCTTACGAAATTTCGGTATTGTACCAGGTATACATAAAGGATCATGAGAGGATTAGTGAGAGTTAAAGGGGGTATATAATCATTAATAAATCAAAAGGAAACAATGTGACATATTTAAGAACATATACTAACCTGAGAAATTGGATATTAAGAATAATAATATAAAAAAGAAATCCATGAATAAAAAAGATAGTGGAAGACCCCTTACTAAAATTTGATATAGTAACAGCCTAGGTAATGGTAAATATGTGAAAGGATAAATGTTATTTCATTAATATAAAATAAATTTTACATTAATGGAATTATTATAAATGAATTATAATATATCAAATTTAATTTCAATTTACTAATTTCAATGACAGTGCCTGAATTCAAAGTATAAGATGAAGGTGAGGATCCATTACTTGAGTGTGTGACTCAGATTTCATTGGAGGGGATTCTAGAGATCATGGGGTCACCTAGGGAGGAATCTTTAGAGAAGAGGACAGAGTATTGACATGATCTAAGCACATTTAGAGATGATAAATGAGAGAATGAGTGTGTTTATATTGGAAAAGAGGGGGATTTCATTATATGTTTCGGAGGATTACTAATGGATTTAAAAAATAAAAAATGTAAAATTAAAGTCACAATATTTTAAATTTAATACATTTATCAATTCATGGATCCCATTTATAATGGTTAATAATTCACTTTTGGGTCATTATGGTGTCATAAAACACAATGTATATTTACACAATGTTTAATTTTAACATGAAAATCTCCTAGTATTAGAAAATTATGAAAAATTTATCGTTACATAATTTTAATGGTCTAATATCAAATATAATATTATTTTAATCAAAATAATTTATTAAATACATGGATTTTCAATTCATAAAATAAAATTGATATTTATTAAAAATACTAGGTTTATTTGAGAATAATACTTTTCGAACCCTTATAAAAATTTCAATTGAATTCATAAGAACTATATTATCATTAATAATTAATAAAAATTATTTAATAATAATCTTTTAATAAAATATTATTTATTTTAGAAACCCATTAATTCATTAAATTATATTTTTAATTTAATAATACCCATTTTTTGTTTTATTGTATCAAAGTATTATTTTTAGAAAACTAAATATATAGTCATTTAATATGTAAAAAAATAAGTATAATCATGATTTAAATGAAATGTAATTATAATGATTCATTATATAAGGGTTACATTGTTTCTATTCTATGTTAAAATATATGTACCCCTAATTATGCTATTTTCCTATTAGAAAGGTAATTAGTATTTACTAAATTAACAATTCTTATTTTTAAAAATTTAAGTTGAAATTTTTAGAAAATTATTTTATTCTTACTAAAAATATGGAATAAATTTTATCTTAATAAATTAAAAGTGGTGGTTGAATTTAATTTAATATGAATCCACCAAGCATGATGTAATGTTGTTTTTAGAAAAATCCATTTTCCAAAGAAAGGATGATTACACATTAACTATATAACTTGTAATATTCATTATATGGATTTAAATTCATAAATATATATATATATATTTAATCAAAACATTTAATATACAATCGTTTATCATTATAGGTTATATTAATCAATTATAAAGGATAATCAATATGAACTTAAAAATACTTATCAGAATAATGCACTTTCAGTCCTAGAAATAAAAGTTTATTAAAATATAGTATAAAGATGAATTAAATGTAAAAAATTTAATTAAGTAATAATTTAAATAAAATTAAAAATATTAAAAATTATTTTAAATTAATTCAATTATCAAAATAATTGAAAATTTTAAATAAAAATATTACATTTCACTATTCAATTGAAAGGTTATATTAAAAAAAACTCAAAATTTCACAATAATTTAATAAAAAATGGATTTCATTTTATCAATAAACCATTTTATATTTTCTAGAAACAATTATAATATTCATCAAAATTATATTATGAAGAATGGAATACTTTTTCCAAAATTAATTGATTATTTACTAAGAATTTAAAAATATATTTAGAACATATATATATATATATCATAATGTAAAAAATCATATATATATCGAAAAAATTATTCGAAGGATAAAATGGTCATATTAAAATAATCACTATTGATTTGGGTTTGGTATTGAGTATCACATACTCTATAGAACATAGTTTTCTACTTTAAAAAATTGGGGTGATACACACTTAATAAAAAATTATGCTCTTGATTGGTGGTGGAGGTTTCTAAAGAGTTTCCATTGTTGAAGCTGAATGTGGTTATTGAGTGGGGTAAAAAATATCTTCATTATATGGTTGTTACTATAGCACTTATTCATCAAGTGTGATAAGATTACTTTGGATACAGTTATTTTGAGGTACTAAATGAAAATATACCCTCAAGAGAGGCTCTAGATAGATTATCAAAAGGAGGGAAACGTTCCATAATTTTTTTTGGGAGGGATGGGTTTTCTAGTCATTTGGAATGGAGAAGGGATGAATTATTTTTAAAAAAGTCTATATGATACACATCATTGGGATTAAATTCTGTAAAAGTACCTCTATATGTAGTTTTGGTGGGATAGAATGAGGTGGATCATTGACATGTTCATCTTATGCGGTCTCATATATCAGTTTGTAAATGGTGAAAATTAGGTTCCTATAGGTTTGAATCCATCAAATTATATATTGGAATAGATGTGGTATTATATATGATTGAATTATTTGGGGATTCTACACATATAATGAGAGGTCAAAATTCTATCTGGGTGAATTTTTATTGAAAGATAAAGTTGGAACACATTAATGCCATTAAGTAGAACATATTAGTCAATTATTTTTGTATTTTTGTACATTTTGTATAATATATGTTTTCATGGGTTGCCCAGGATGATGATATATGAACATGATCCCTAGTTAAGAAAAAATTTATATATGGGACTGCATGAGGTTTTTGGGACACATTTATGGATGATGACAATGCTTTATCCACATACAAGTGGGTATACAATGTGAGAAACTTATGTGTTGGATGATAGATATAGATCTTGTGGGGGGATCCTCTGTTGTAGTTGGGAGTGAAATTTCTCCTTGGTATATTATGACTAAAATAATTTTTATCACACTACTATTAGAATAGTATATTTTGGGGTGATCAATGTCTGAAACCAATGACACTGTTATACTGTATTATGATTGGGGAGACATCTACTATTAGTCCAGATCTGGTGAAATAAATGATGGGGGTTGTTTAGATTATCTTTTAACATATGAAGAGAGATTAAATCCAAGAAATTGTATGTTAATAACTTTTTCACTCCATGGATGTTTTATTAGGGGTATAATGTTTTCTTAATAGACTATACTGAAACAGAATTGTAGAGATTTATCTTACGAAGCCTAATAATTCCAAGGTTCATCAATCCATTTGAGATTATATGTATATTTTGTGAGGATTCCTATAGTTCCCCAGCCTTAAACATTTCATAATCTTGAGATATGTTTATAATTTGAATTATATTAACAAAGAGGATATTTTCATGTTTAGATTTTTTGAGAATTAATCCATAACTATTAAATAACATATCAAAAGATAAAAAGTATAACCTTATAATCTATCCAATATTTTCATAATAATACAACTCCTTAAAAAATAATTCTATTATTGATAATAAATCTTCTTGAATTCTTCCTTTCTCATCCCCTTCCTTATACCATATGAAAAACATTTCAAAAAATTAGGATGAGCCTAAAAGGTTCTTGTAATGGTTATAAAATAAGGAAAGAAAACAATATTCCATGAATACATACAAATCAATTAAATCATAATTTTCACTCATAAGACATAAAATCTTTAACATACCTCATGAAATCATTAGATTGATGAATAACTCATAGAAATCATAAATCATAAAGGCAACTTATGGCATCCATAACATACTTGCCTTGTAGCTTTCACAACCGCATAAGGATTAACCTTCACGGTTACATTTGGAATACCCATCACAATATATATTGTAAACCTCTTAGGATAAACCATAATGTTTACCTCCATCATGTTACCCAATTCATTAGAGAGCTATCACAGGCTCACCCACCCTAGGTTTATCACAGAACCACCCATATTTGGTTTATCATGTAACCACCCATCGAATGTCCAAGTACCATTTCATAATCCTAACACATAAAAGATTGAAAATATCAAAATTTCACTAATCAATCACATGAAATAAATTCATGTTATTGATTTATTAAATCCATTTCCAAAACCATTTAAAACTTTTAATAAATATATTTTGGAATTAAAGTGTCCCATAAAACATTGAAACATTTAAAAGAAATTAAAATTTAAAAAGCATCAATGTCCATAGAAATAAATCCTTAAGAATATTTCAAAAACATGGACATTAATTATAGATATTTAGAAGAATAAGTTTTTAATACATTTAAAATGATATTTTAGTAAAATAGTCTTGTAATACATGAGAAACATTTGAATCAAATTAAGTAAAGAATAAAATCAAAAAAAACATTAAATATCATGAGAATATTTAAATTCATGATATAAAATGTGAAAAGTGTTATATATACACATTATAGGTTATTATAGGTGAAAAATATCGATATATTCTGTAATGAAATGAGATTGAGACATAGTCCCTTACAAATATCGTATAAATGACATATGGATTTATCAATGGGGAGATCATGTGTATAAAACATATCTCTACACAAAGGGAAGTTTAAATTTTAATATAAATAAATAAATAGTGATTTCACACATAATATTGGAATAATATAATCAATGAAGTATTCATGAAACCCAATGAGTGGAAATTATGTTTACAAATTTATTTACAAAGATCATTTGGTTAATAAATTTATTGATTGTTTTCATTCAAAATAAATATACAAAATTAATTGAAAAATAAAATATTTGATATCGAAAGTTATTTATCACATAATCATAGAATGACACAATCAAGAACTAAAAGATCAACCCCATTAATGGATATTTTGTTAAGAATTTCCAATACGAAAATTCATCAGACTAACAACATCACATAAAAATTCAAAAAATGAGTTGATGAGAGAAAAAATGTTCTCTCACCACTTGGACATAAAATTTACATAAATAAGGATATATAAGAACATATTACAACATATTATGATGGAAATTAAAATACATAACATTAGAGAAGTCTTTGGCTACAAGAGGAGGGTGAAAGGTTCCCTTACTTTGAGTATGACTTGTCTGGTTTGTTATTTTTATTATTGAATAATAAACATAGGTTAATTTATAAATATATTAGAACCTCTCTCCCAATAATTATTCATTTTATATTACTTATTATCATGTTATAAAAATTCAATAATTATTTAATTTCAAATCGGCCGTTTTGTCAATATTCGGTACATGAGTCAAAAAAGAACTTCTTTTGATGTAAATTGCCTATTTATCCAAAAGTACATAATATCCAGAATGATAGTCATTATTTAGATATCATATATTTCATGTATATTTTTATTTATAATAGTCCATAATATTTGTATGTACTAAATGAAATTCACCGTTCATGGAGATGGTAGGTCGTACGGACACATGAATGCTACATTCATTTCTTTGTCACATTGAAAGAGTGAAAACTAAATGATATGTCAACACATTATAATTATAGAATAATATATATGTTATATATGTTACTTAATTCCATTAAATCCATCCTTTATATGTTCCATGTATGGCATGAACGAGTCATATGACATTGAGGGGGTGATAGTCTGCACTTCCTCTAATGAAATTATTGAATTTCCATACTATAGAAGCATAATGATCTGATGTAAATAAAAACATAAATAATGATAAAGACAATATAAATATAATATATATCACATATAAATTAATTTACATCATAATGGGAACCATTAGAGGTGCAGGAATAAAATTGAAACATCATCATTTCATGAGGCTGTAGTTTGCCACACACAGAAAACATATGTTCATATTCATTAGTTGGAGGTCTGTGTAAGTTTATTTCGAATCATTATCATAAAAAAAATCTTTTTATATTGACTAGGAAGAGTTTTCTATAAAATAATTTAATAATAAGTGCATAGGGAGTGGATAAGGATTATAAAGGAAAGTAACTTGAGGTACGATGTTACCTCTAAATTGGGTAACATCTTTTCATTTGAGCCAAAAGGATTTCTTGAATTGCCTTCTTCCGAAGGTATGGTTTCTACGTGGAAGGGAGGGATGTTGGGAGATTATTTTAACATACATTGGATGATACAAGTGGCTTGATATGTGTGAGTAAGTGGGTAGAGGTGGTGACCTTTTATATGTGGGGGAAGTCACGACCTGTCCCCAGGGGCCCATACCGTGACTACCCCAAGCCCGCCTTCTATAGGCCAGGGGGTGGAGACTATAACCAAAGGCATAAATACCTAAATCTGGGAAGGCATTTCCTTTAAAACCTGAAAACTCACACAATAGAGTACAAGTTGGAATCAAAACACTAAGTAAATTTGTATAACAAAGAGTGCTGAAAAGTAAAAGGGGCCGGAAAAATACAAGCCCGACTGTAAGTACAAGAAACTGAAAGTAAAGTAATGGAAAAAAGGAAATATCTCTTGGATCATCCATTGGGAAATCCTACCTAAAGGGTAGGTACAGATATCCTACACAACACTCCACGTCCATCTGTCTTCTCTGTGTACCGTCA
The DNA here is from genome assembly GCA_963277665.1 of Viscum album. NCBI lineage: Eukaryota > Viridiplantae > Streptophyta > Magnoliopsida > Santalales > Viscaceae > Viscum > Viscum album. The sequence continues at coordinate 274,082,415 of OY728128.1, read as the reverse complement.
TGCCGTGTGGTCCAGCTCCAGGTACCGTCCAGTCCTAGTACACTCCACCTCGATCAATGATGTCTATCATCTGCATCCAACACAATGAGGTGCGGGAATAGCCCATCCAGGGGTGAGTATACCGATGCTCCGTAGGGACCTCAAGACCCTCACGGTCTCACAAATCCAACAAGGATAAACCAGAAAGTATGAAATCAACAGATAACCCTACTTAGGTATATGCCCATACATATATCTAAGTTATCAAGTAATCCATCTCAATCATTAGGTAATCACAAAAGTTACTGACTTAGCTCAAACCAGGATTTTATTATAGGGGTAGTGTCATGTAACATCCCCATTCACACTGTTGAAACCTCGACTGCTAGAAAACTCCTCCTCTATTGAGTAAAGTGGGCCTACCACGTCACCAAGGTGCTTCCCAATAACCTTGGACTGCTGGGGTACTACTCCTATCGAGTACCATGGGGATACTGTGTCACCAAGACGCTCACCACCATGGGTTTGCTGCATCACCAAGGCACTCCCCCTCGTAGCCTACTAAGGTACTCCCCCGGTCAAGAACCATGGGTCTACCGAGAAACCGTGGCGCTCCCCACTGTGGGTCTGCCACGACACCAAGGCGCTCCCCACTGGGCTCATTGAGTCACTACGAGTCGAAGCAGTCAGCAGTCGTCATGTCTCAGCCAGCTACTAGGTCTCCGCACAATGATCACTCGTCTCTGGGAGGATCTTCTTCATGAGATACTGTTCAATACTCTAACTATCATAATTCCCAGGTAGAAGTATCTCAAAGGTCCGCCATGTCATAGGGTTCTCAACGCAACAGATGATGGGTCCATCGAATGCCCGGTCTGTGAGTTATTAGCCTTTTAGTCCTGTGGGCCCAGTTGGAATCATGCAGGATCTAACCTGACAATATCTCAACTTTACCCCGAACTTCAGTGGGGTATCCTCAAAGGGACAGTCACGCTCGAAGAAAACCGGTGTCGCTAACAGTTTATCAAAAGGTCGTCGCGTGCCAAAGATATGGCAAAGAAAGTAAAGGGGTGGTAGTGGGCCCGAGTCCGGTCCGACCCTCTCGAACGAACCTGGCATGACTTAGTCTGGGCCGACTCAATTCGGGTCAACCCATCCTGACCCATTTGGTCAAGCCTGGATTGTCGGGAGGGACGACCCATTGGGTTTGGCCATGCCTACTAGGCCCAGCCGAGCATGCCGAGAGGGGCAGCGAAGGGCCGCTAGGGCGCGGATCGACCGCACATTAGTGTAAGTGTGGTTCAGCTTGGAGGGGCCGCTAGGGGAGCAGAAGGTTGGCTCAGAACGGAGGGCGGAGACTAGTTCGGCTAGTGCCGCGAGGGGCGCGACCCTGGTGGCATGGGGTGCGTGGGGTATGCGGGGCGCTCGGGCCGGCACGGTTCGGCCGGGTGCATGGGAGGCGGCCAGGCAGGCCGGTAGGGCACGACCTGGCCGAAAAGTGTGGTGGGTATGGCACGGCCTGGCCAGCAGACGGCCAGACAGGGCACCGGGCGGGCCGACGGGTGGTCGTGCAGGGCGCCAGGCGGGTCGCAGGGCGGCTGGGCGGGGCACCCGGCTGGCCGGTGGGCAGTCGGTCAGGGTGCGGCCGAGCCGTCCGGCGGCCGAGCAGGGTGCCCGGCATAAGGCTGGGCAGGGCACTAGGGGGGCCGGCGGGCAGCCGGGTAGGCCCGTAGGACACGGTTTGGCTCAGGGTAGCGGCTCAGCTCTACGAGCAGTGCGTCCGGCGGCAGATCACCAGGGCCGGTTTAGCCTGGGGCAGTGCAGGACGCCGTGGGGGCGGCACAGATCACTGAGGCCACGGGTAGAGAGACCTTTGACTTTTCCGCCTTTCTCGCCTCATTTCTTCATTACCATGATAAGGGATATCACAAAAGATATCGATGGAGGGAGTCAGGCCGTGTTAGTTTGGCCCCCACCCTCTACGATCAGGACGATAACAATCGGTTCATCAAGGTAGAAGAATGATGAACAACAACTCACCCATCAAAGGAAACATATCCTCATCCTTCGTTTTGAAAAAAAATAAGAACATGGGACATAAAAGAAAACAACCCCTACCATTGTTCGTTGATCACCAATGAAGTTGCGGGAAGAAGTCGGAGGTGATCGTTGTTCATCGTGTCTACCACACACTTCCAATCCTGAGCTTATGAGTTGGTCAGTTGACAATGATGGAGAGGAATGTCGATTATTGAAGATTTCCCATGTCGGTTGCCTCCATGGAAGAAGTAAAAGACGCTCCTTGACAACATTCTTTGTTGGAATAATGCATTCATCGTTCTTCGTTGGGAGATGGGGTTCTGCATTGGAGAATTCTAATTCTCCCACGATCTCCTCTCCCCACGTTCCACCAAAAGAAAATTTCCAACCCAAAATAACATATTATGTTTATCTATTATTTAATCGTTGGCACAAAATTCAAATTGTAGTGTTTAATTAAAAGAGATGGATCAATTAATTAATGGGTAGGATTTGGAATAATAAATTATGTATTGGCTCAAATAATTAAAGGGGAGGTGGTCGCACCATAAATGGTAGAGGTGGTCAAGGGGCTACCCATCATTAATTTGGGGAGTTGAGATATTTTCCTCTCCTCCCATTAATAGGGGTCGGGTGGTCCCCACCACTATTATTCAAATTGGGAGGTTACGTGGTCTCGGGTGGTCCCCACAATATTAACCCCACATGGGAGGTTGAGGCATGGTGGTCCCCACCACCATAACCTCTCATGGGAGGTTATGGACTGGTGGTCCCTACTTGCAACTTCCATAAGGAGGTTATAGATCCAGTGGGACCCACCTTCAAACACCCACATGGATGCTAAAATTAAAATAAAGTCAAGCTAACTTTATTTTATTATTTTCCATGAAAACCAAAAAACTAACTTTTATTCTCGACCCACAGCTGTGGAAGTGAAAGTCTTCTTAAGAGAATACCAGTGTTGTGAGTTGAATGGTGCCCTCAGATTTCAATTTCATGCACCGGTTCAAAATTTATAAGACCCCACTCATACATTTACTGAACGTACCCAAACAAAACCTTAGAAATTGATTCCGGGCATAAATGGCCTTAGAATCACACACCGTCAGTTTTTTCAGACTTGTAAAATTCCCATGTATTTAAGAAAAAAAATTTCATGGAAATTATGCATCTTTACATTCTCCCCACCTTAGGGCTCAATTTCCCCATAAGATAAAACTAGAAGTAAGGGAACAAGTGGGTGTACTGAGCATGAATCCGAGCCTCCCACTCCTATGTGCGCTTTTAAAGGTTCTCGTGATACCAGTGAATGCACACCATAGGTATCGACTGTCCATGTAAGACCCAATCCTTTTAATCCTCAATCTCCACTGGAACCTCCTTGAAAGTCACCCCATTGTCGACGTCCAGCTCTCCATGGTCGATGATATGAGAAGGGTCATGCATGTATCTCTTCAGCTAAGATAGGTGGAGGAAGTCGTGCACCCAGCGCAACTATGGTGGAAGAGCCAGGCGGTAAGCCACCTCGTCTACTCATCTGAGGACCTGAAAAGGTCCATTGAATCTCAATGATAACTTTTAGGCTAAGCCAAATCTCCGTAGACCACGTCAGGGTGAGACCCGTAGAAAGACACTATCACCATCCTCAAACTCTAGAGGTCTTTTTCACCTATTAGCATACGACTTATGTCTACTCTGTGCAATTTTCATCCAATCATGGATAATTCGCACCTTCTCTGTGGTAGCTCGTACAATCTTTGGTACCATTAGTGCTGACTCCCCAGGGTAAGTCCAGCCCAAGGGTGATCTACAAGGTCGCCCGTATAACGCCTGAAAAGGTTCCATCACAATGGTGGAGTGATTGATGTTGTTGTATGAAAACTCCACCATAGGAAATTGATCCTCCCAGCTGCGACTGAAGTCGAGAACACAAGCACACAACATGTCCTCGAGGGTCTGCGTCCCAAAATCTTTCCACAACCGCTTCCATAGATGGGAAGTAATAAATGCATCATGATCGGAGACAATCGTCAAAGTTACCCCATGTAACCACACAATATCCTGCACATAGAGGTATCCCAAGATCTCTACTGAACCCTTCTCTCTGATAGGTAGAAATTGGGCCAACATGGTGAGTCAGTCAACGATCACCCAGATCGAGTCATGACCTCTGGATGTAAGTGGATGTTCTGCCATGAAGTCCATGGATATATCATCCCACATCCACTATGGGACCTCTAAATGCTGAACCATGCCTACTGGTACTTGGTGATTTACCTTCACCTACTGACAAGTGAGGCATGGAGAGACAAACTCTATAAATGTATCCTTTATCCTCGGTCACCAGTGTTGTCACCGAAGATCCTGTACATCTTCTCCATTCCTGGATGTACCACTAGAGGAGATGTGTGGAACTCCCTAAACACATCCTATTGAAGTGACACTGGCACCATAGTACATCCTCTAAAGAGGATGACATACTCCCCATCATCAGAAAATCCATCAGGTTCATGACCTGTGGATATCTGAACCCACCGTTTCTCGCAGTCAGTGTATCCACGTTGTGCCTCCATAACTTGCCTAAGAAGTAGAGGAGTGATTGTAAGAGTCTGAAGGAAAGCTGCTCCATCTCGGTCCACAAAGGATATATGTAAAGCATCCAGCTCATCTATCACCTCCCCTAGCAGCTTTATACGAGATCTCCTTCTGAGTACATCTGCTACAACGTTCCCTTTCCCAGGAGTATATACTATCTTGAAGTCATAGTTCTTAAGAAACTCAAGCCAACATTGATGTCTTAGGTTCAAGTCCTTTTGGGAGAATATACACTTGAGACTCTAGTGAAAAAAGTACATGGTAAAACCTTCACTCATCAGATAGTGCTTCCAAATCATCAAGGAAAAAAACAGTACTGCTAACTCCAAGTCATGGGTAGTGTAGTTTTTCTCATGTTGTCTCAGCTGCCGAGAACCATATGTGATCACTGCTCTCTCCTGCATAAGGAAACATCTGAGTCCGGTCCCTGATGCTTCGCAGTAGACTACGTACCCTATACCTTCCTCTCGAAATATCATGATGGGGGAACTATTCAGCCTACACCTCAGCTCCTGAACGTTATGCTAGAATCTCTTCGACCACACAAAGGGTTTCCCCTGCCTTTTCAAGGCTGATAGTGGTGCTGGAACTCAGGAAAAATCTGGCACAAACCTCTGGTAGTACTCAGCCAAACCCGGGAAACTCTGTACCTCCATCACACTCCTAGGTGGCTCCCAATAAAGTAATTCCTCAATCTTTGCTAGATCTACTACAATTCCAGCCTCTGAGATGACATGTTCCTGAAAGTGAACCTCTCAGATCCAAAACTGGCCCTTTAAGAGCTTACCATAAAAGTTGTGCTCTCAGAGTGTATCCAGTACTACCTACAATTGGTAGGCATGCTTCTACTCAGTAGTCGAGTAGATCAGAATGTCTTCGATGAAGACTATGACAAAGTGATCGAGGTATGGAAGGAAAATCATGTTCATGAGTCCCATGAACACTTTTGGAGCATTGGTTTTGCTGAATGGAATAACCAACAACTCATAGTGGCCGTGCCGACATCTGAAGGCTATCTTCTTCAAATCCTCATCTCGAACTATGGGCTGGTGATATCTTGATCTATGGTCTATCTTCAAGAACCACCGTTCTCCTTTCACCTAATAAATGAGGTCATCAATCCCCGGGAGTGGGAACATGTTCTTCACGGTCACCTGGTTCTGGTGACGGTAGTTGACACAAAGCCTCAAGATCTTATCCGCCTTCTTGGTGAACTGTAACAGCCCAAGATTTTATAAAAAATATTCTTTTTAATTTTATTAATGTCTTGTGTTGTACGCTACAAGGAGCTTTCACAACACGTATCCTTGACTTGCCTTGCATTACACGCAATCGCGACCTTCCTCGATAGCGTGTGTAATACGCAATACCGAGTTTCACTAAACAATGATATGCTATTAAAATATTATTAAAACTAGCCGTTATGAATAGTAATAACCACTTTTTAAAATTCTGTAAATCTTATTTTTCAAAATGAACTTCATTCTTGGATTCGGAGTATCGAATTTAGCCTAAGGTGAAATTTTTGTACTTTTCGGATAACTTTCATATTCTGATGAATAGTGAAAATTACTAAATTATAATTAAAAACAACTTTTTTAATCGAAATAATTAATAGTGATAAATTATTAATTTGAGTGGTTTTAAAGTATATTTAGAATATATTTTTACAATTTAATACAATGTTGGTCATTGGATGTAATTGCACATTTAAACCAGACATAAACAAGTGTCAATCTTTTGATAGATATTGTTTCTTAAAAACACGCTATTTGTTTTAACAGCGGGATTTAATTATAAAATTAATTAATGCAACTTCTATGTTATGAATTTGGTAAAATAGACTTCATTTTTGAATTCGGAATATGAAATATAGCTTAGGATGAAATTTTGGCATTTTTCTGAAAACCTTCATTTTTTGATGAATAGTGAAACTACTAAGTGGTAGTTAAAAAAACTGAATTTTTCATAAAACTTAATTTTACCGCTTTTGTGAATGGAATTTCGAAAATCCGAGAGACACGGTTAATATCAAGGACTAAAATGTGGTTCAATGAGATGAAAATAATTTTTGGTGAATAGTAACTTTTTACTTTTTTTTACCACGGTTAATAGTAAATAGGGTAACTAAGGGTAAATATGATATTAATATTACCCTAACACATGTCCTAATTCTATTAGACAAGTGTAATTCGACCAAAAACAAACTTAGGAATAAAATATGACCATTTAGGCCCACTTGGATTAGACTAGGACATTTATTATTAATTTATTTAAAGAAAGGTTAAAATAGTTAAAATCAAAGTTTAATAAGTAAATCATTTTTAATATGGGGTTATACATAAGATAAATTCGATTGTAAATATTCATTAGAAAGCTAAAAAGATTTACTACATTATGGTATTTTATTTTTAATTTTTAGAAATCAAATAATTTAATTTATTTATGACACAACGATGATGCAGTAATTATCTTATTAATGAAATATTGACATAATTGATGTTATAAACACCAAAATAAATGTAATTTGAGATTTTTTATGAATTCCACTAATTTTCTAGTTTACTATGATATATTAATGTTGATTTAATCAACTTGGTTCGAACATTTAATTCTGTTATGACTTTCACAAAAATCATATATCAAATAGTGTCAAAATTGACACAAAATAGTTTTTAAATCAAATATTATATTATTAATTGTTATTGTATTCCTAAAAATCTAAGGTTCGGCCACATGACTTAGATAAGGATATATATATTAATAATAAACAATTTGGGGTTCGTTTGGCATGTTATAGTAAGTGTTTTAACCATATAGTGAAAGAAAACAAAAAGACATGGTAAAAGTTAAATTATTTAACTTAGAGTTAAATCTAATTGATAAGGTTAAAATAATATCCTAAACTTGTCTAAATTCTATTGGTTGATAGGATTTTGACCCATCCCCACTTTAGCTTCGAAATAAGACCCTTTGGAACCATTATAAACCGATTTTGACTTTAATATAAAATAATATTTTGAGATATTCCTAAGGTGCCCCTCTCCTCCCTTATAAAAGGACACCTCCTCCCCCTCCTCCTCACACCAATTTGAGCACTCAAGCTCGGCCAACCCCTGCCAATTTCTCCTCTCCACTTTCCTAGAAACATCCTAGAGGTTCTGGTCTTCCTCAAAGACCAATTTTAGTGCCCTAAGAGGAGGTCTCAAAGAGGCACTTCAAAGAAGAGGTAATTACCGTTACCAATTCTTTCATCTTTATTTCTTCTTCCACTTCTTCTTCTTAGGTTGTTTCATTATGAAATAATAACATCAGTATCACTCATATACTGATATGTTATTATAAGTATGAAACAACCCTATTTCACCATCTATCCATCCTACGGAAAAAGAAATCACCGCGCGTGCGTACGTACAGAATACCGTCTCCACGCCGTGGTGTAATCTATTTTCGACCACCACCTTACATGGATGGGTATAATGGTGTAAAGAATAACTATACATAGTTATTACAACATCATATTGATTCTGATATATTGTATAATCCACTCCAATTCAATTAAATATTTATGGAAATGATATCATCGCTCGTGCGTACGTACGGACTACCGTCTCCACGACGCGATGAGATTCATTCTCCATGTTAACCATTTAAGAATGATTATAATGTATATATAAGAAATAATAATGAAATCTATGAAATTATAAAGCTACTGGATTTATGTATATATATAAATATGTATGTCATCTACTTACTTCCATTTCAAGACAATAAGGAAAGGAAAACAACGTTCATGTGTACGTACGGACTACCGTCTCCATGAACGGTGTTTTTCATTTTTCTACCTATTATATATATATATATACTGAATATATATGATATATAAATCATATTTTATATTCTGGAAGTAAGTAAATCATGATATAAGTAATAATGATGTCAAGAACAACAAGTCAAAACACCTACGATAAATGAAACGATTTTACCCAAAACGCTTCTTTAACATGGAATTTACAAAAGAACGGGTAATATAATGTCATAAGTGAACCATATATGATATCATAACAATGAATATGATTCTGTAATAAGTCAATAACATGATTTAAATCATTATACAGGAGGATCAGACACTTACAAAGAAAGTCGGACCTAAGGTAAGGGAAATATCACAATCTCATTTTTATCCGAGATTGTTTTTACTTTGGTAATTACTAGGGTGTATTTTATCATCCACATCCATGTTTCCTCAATATGTAATGTTATCTACATCCACCTACAATTGTTTAAATCCAATTTTACCCTTCGGTGAGTTTTTAGTAAAAGATATGAAAGGAATCTTTTGTCGTTTTTCATATGAGGTAATTTTTGACTTTTCCGACAAAAGTACGAGAAGAATGTTTTTTTAACTAAAATGGCACAAACGGATTTTTACGGTTTTATAAAGCCTTATTTTTATGAATATTCCTCCAAAATATTTCATGAATATTTTCAATAAAATCTCTTTCTTTTAAAAATTTCATGATGTTTTGTGAAAAGAAATTGATTTTGAAGAAGAAAGGATATTTTCCTGAAGAATTCAATTCAAGTGTTTTATCAAAATTATTTTCCATCTAAGATAATAAAGGGTTCTGTTTCTATCCATATTTTTACATTGATTTGACTATGTTGTGATGGAATTATGTTTATGAATTCCTTTATCTTATATGAATGGTTTTATGATGTCATGTTGTTTAAGAATCCCATTTTTATTACATGGGTTATGCAATGATGTATGATTTATGATTATGTGGCACACATAAGAAAGGATTCATTAAGAGATGGGTGGGACCTATATCTCCCTCCAATGCATTGGGTAAAGATTTTATATCTCATGAGATAGACATGGCTGGAATGGTAGGTTATACCGGTTCAGTGAAACAGGACTGAAACGAGGATTACTCGATTCAGAAAGGGACTTTGTCCACTAAGATAGTCTTGGCAATGAGTCTTGACTAACAAGAAATGATTCTCTATGATTATGTGTGTATGACACAATGAGTAATGTTTTAAGTTATGATTTCATTTCACTACTATGATTTATCCCGTGTTATGAAATTATTCTCTCTTTTGCAGGTTAAGATTTCCAAAAATGTTATGTTCTTATGAAAATTATGTGATTGATATTTCCTTTGTTTACCCTTACTGAGCATTTGAGCTCACCCTTTTATGTTTTCTTTTCCCCAGGATATAAAGAAAGGTTTTAGGTAAAATAAAAAGGATGATCTTTATGGGAGATGTTGAAGATCTTTCCCCACGATTAGAAGATTATACTCCGAGTTTCCAAAGACACTAAACTATTACGGTCCTTGTGTGTGTGTTTTTGTTATGTACTAAGTATTCCGCAAATGTAATGTAATTTCCATGTACGATAAGCTTCGGGTCTCTACAGTTGGTATCAGAGGAAAGGTTTAGTCAACCTTTGGAAACTAGGACGCGAAAACGTTAGTGAGATCCCTAGAGATATTTCTAAGGTATGTCTAGGGATGTCCCTAAGGATAAGTATACGTATAGGATATATTCCTAGAACTATGGTAATGATATTAGATTAAACCTAAGAAGTTAGGTATTGAGGATACTTTCCCTTTACTATGTTGTTTTCTCTAGCATGATTTTTGATTCTCACAAAATTATTTTTGTGTTTTAGTTAATGGAGGGAACCAAAAGGAATTCAGTTAACATTGAATCCAATGGACAAATTGGTGACTATGAGCAACAAAATTGTGTAATGACTAGAGAGAAAGATGTTGTGATTATGCCGAATCAATCATCGCGATATATGATTAACAAGGTGAAATTTAGTGGTATGCCTAATTCTTCAAAGAAGAGGAAGATAGACTATTATGCATGTTCGCATGTTGAGGAGCATAAAGAAAGGAAGATTGAGATTTCTAAAGAAGGGAAGAAGAACCTTGAGGAATACCTCAAATGGAGGGACCGATGTTATCTGTGTGGAGAAAAGGGTCATAGAGTGACAGACTGTTATGGAGTTCAATGTCTTATTTGTGAAGAACATGGGCATTACCCAACTCAATGCCCTGACCTAAAAAGTTACTTCTAAATCAAGGAAGGACTTATTCCAGGATAATCATTGATGTGGATGGACTGAAGTGTTTTGGTATTCAAGAATAATGTTGTTGAGGTACTTTTATGGTGTGTTGAAATATTTAAGTATTGGTCTATTGTGGTTTTCAATAATTTTAAGGTACCAATAACTATGAAAAGTGATTCAAATATTTTGGAAAGTAGATGATAAGTGCATAATGAAAGGATAAGAAGATAATGAGATGTTTGATTGTATTCATGAGCTCATGATTGATATAAGGACTAAGTGATATCATGGTTTGAGTATAAATAATTTTGAGGATTTTGGTATGTGGAAAGAGTTAACTTTTAACAGCACTCATGTTTTCAATAAGGTTCAATGGGTATTCAAGAGAATACATGATTAAGGACTTTGAATGTTTGGAATGTGACCAACAAAACATATCTTATGATATATGGGGATCAACGATGGTATTAAATCTCTCGTAACCGTTTTCACTATGTTATGAGAGTGGACTGCAGTATTATGAATAAGCCTAAAGATTGGAATGGATTATGTTGGACATAAGTTAGTATTGTTTAAGGATAGAAATTTTGATATTATTGATAGGATGTCATATTAATATAGTTTTAGAAAAAGGACAACCTACAGGACGGGCGACAGCCCATCGCTTCGGACAAGGCTGTGGAAATCGAACCCACAACCGAAGTGCGACTGGCCTTTATCACCTACCACTGGCCTACAGGAAGTCCCTGTTTAGTAGAAACTAGTTTTATTATATTAAGCAGTATGATATATGAAGTATAAGTCCATTTTAGGAACCATATATGATTAATCTCACTATAGATCAATTTATGCATATAATTTTTGCTAACCTTTTGTTTGAGACAGATGGAATGACCCGTCATTCTATCACATGATCTGCTAACACTTCACGAATAACAAATTCAACTTCATTTATTTAAGAGATGAAGTGGAAATTGTTCAAGGCACAAACAACAGTGAGATTGTACCAAAATAAAGTAAGTATTTATTCTAATTCAAATTTTCAACTTTAGGGGAAATGATCTTGAAAACCAAAAATGTTGTCCTAGTGATCTTATACCTGATGAATCAGATGGTACCTTATATCATCACAAATCTATGGATTTGTGATTACTGGCTTTTCCATAGCCATGTTCTCTACCACTCTCCATCAGAACATGATGGTTAGATTTCTCTTCCATATCCATATTTTCACCTATGTGGAAACCCAATGATTAGTTTATTTGGGTAACCGTTACGTTTCATACTTTTGTTTTTAAAGATTGGTTTTGATATTCCTTTTTACGATGTGGGTTTCTATTAAAGAAACTTTCGAATAGTAAACCATTTATAACCCCGACGAATTTCGAGGGCGAAATTCATTTTAAGGGGGGTAGAATGTAACAGCCCAAGATTTTATAAAAAATATTCTTTTTAATTTTATTAATGTCTTGTTTTGTACGCTACAAGGAGCTTTCACAACACGTATCCTTGACTTGCCTTGCATTACACGCAATCGCGACCTTCCTCGATAGCGTGTGTAATACGCAATACCGAGTTTCACTAAACAATGATATGCTATTAAAATATTATTAAAACTAGCCGTTATGAATAGTAATAACCACTTTTTAAAATTCTGTAAATCTTATTTTTCAAAATGAACTTCATTCTTGGATTCGGAGTATCGAATTTAGCCTAAGGTGAAATTTTGGTACTTTTCGGATAACTTTCATATTCTGATGAATAGTGAAAATTACTAAATTATAATTAAAAACAACTTTTTTAATCGAAATAATTAATAGTGATAAATTATTAATTTGAGTGGTTTTAAAGTATATTTAGAATATATTTTTACAATTTAATACAATGTTGGTCATTGGATGTAATTGCACATTTAAACCAGACATAAACAAGTGTCAATCTTTTGATAGATATTGTTTCTTAAAAACACGCTATTTGTTTTAACAGCGGGATTTAATTATAAAATTAATTAATGCAACTTCTATGTTATGAATTTGGTAAAATAGACTTCATTTTTGAATTCGGAATATGAAATATAGCTTAGGATGAAATTTTGGCATTTTTCTGAAAACCTTCATTTTTTGATGAATAGTGAAACTACTAAGTGGTAGTTAAAAAAAACTGAATTTTTCATAAAACTTAATTTTACCGCTTTTGTGAATGGAATTTCGAAAATCCGAGAGACACGGTTAATATCAAGGACTAAAATGTGGTTCAATGAGATGAAAATAATTTTTGGTGAATAGTAACTTTTTACTTTTTTTTACCGCGGTTAATAGTAAATAGGGTAACTAAGGGTAAATATGATATTAATATTACCCTAACACATGTCCTAATTCTATTAGACAAGTGTAATTCGACCAAAAACAAACTTAGGAATAAAATATGACCATTTAGGCCCACTTGGATTAGATTAGGACATTTATTATTAATTTATTTAAAGAAAGGTTAAAATAGTTAAAATCAAAGTTTAATAAGTAAATCATTTTTAATATGGGGTTATACATAAGATAAATTCGATTGTAAATATTCATTAGAAAGATAAAAAGATTTACTACATGATGGTATTTTATTTGTAATTTTTAGAAATCAAATAATTTAATTTATTTATGACACAACGATGATGCAGTAATTATCTTATTAATGAAATATTGCCATAATTGATGTTATAAACACCAAAATAAATGTAATTTGAGATTTTTTATGAATTCCACTAATTTTCTAGTTTACTATGATATATTAATGTTGATTTAATCAACTTGGTTCGAACATTTAATTCTGTTATGACTTTCACAAAAATCATATATCAAATAGTGTCAAAATTGACACAAAATAGTTTTTAAATCAAATATTATATTATTAATTGTTATTGTATTCCTAAAAATCTAAGGTTCGGCCAAATGACTTAGATAAGGATATATATATTAATAATAAACAATTTGGGGTTCGTTTGGCATGTTATAGTAAGTGTATTAACCATATAGTGAAAGAAAACAAAAAGACATGGTAAAAGTTAAATTATTTAACTTAGAGTTAAATCTAATTGATAAGGTTAAAATAATATCCTAAACTTGTCTAAATTCTATTGGTTGATAGGATTTTGACCCATCCCCACTTTAGCTTCGAAATAAGACCCTTTGGAACCATTATAAACCGATTTTGACTTTAATATAAAATAATATTTTGAGATATTCCTAAGGTGCCCCTCTCCTCCCTTATAAAAGGACACCTCCTCCCCCTCCTCCTCACACCAATTTGAGCACTCAAGCTCGGCCAACCCCTGCTAATTTCTCCTCTCCACTTCCCTAGCAACATCCTAGAGGTTCTGGTCTTCCTCAAAGACCAATTTTAGTGCCCTAAGAGGAGGTCTCAAAGAGGCACTTCAAAGAAGAGGTAATTACCGTTACCAATTCTTTCATCTTTATTTCTTCTTCCACTTCTTCTTCTTAGGTTGTTTCATTATGAAATAATAACATCAGTATCACTCATATACTGATATTTTATTATAAGTATGAAACAACCCTATTTCACCATCTATCCATCCTACGGAAAAAGAAATCACCGCGCGTGCGTACGTACGGAATACCGTCTCCACGCCGTGGTGTAATCTATTTTCGACCACCACCTTACATGGATGGGTATAATGGTGTAAAGAATAACTATACATAGTTATTACAACATCATATTGATTCTGATATATTGTATAATCCACTCCAATTCAATTAAATATTTATGGAAATGATATCATCGCTCGTGCGTACGTACGGACTACCGTCTCCACGACGCGATGAGATTCATTCTCCATGTTAACCATTTAAGAATGATTATAATGTATATATAAGAAATAATAATGAAATATATGAAATTATAAAGCTACTGGATTTATGTATATATATACATATGTATGTCATCTACTTACTTCCATTTCAAGACAATAAGGAGAGGAAAACAGCGTTCATGCGTACGTACGGACTACCGTCTCCATGAACGGTGTTTTTCATTTTTATACCTATTATATATATATATATATACTGAATATATATGATATATAAATCATATTTTATATTCTGGAAGTAAGTAAATCATGATATAAGTAATAATGATGTCAAGAACAACAAGTCAAAACACCTACGATAAATGAAACGATTTTACCCAAAACGCTTCTTTAACATGGAATTTACAAAAGAACGGGTAATATAATGTCATAAGTGAACCATATATGATATCATAACAATGAATATGATTCTGTAATAAGTCAACAACATGATTTAAATCATTATACAGGAGGATCGGACACTTACAAATCAAGTCGGACCTAAGGTAAGGGAAATATCAAAATCTCATTTTTATCCGAGATTGTTTTTACTTTGGTAATTACTGGGGTGTATTTTATCATCCACATCCATGTTTCCTCAATATGTAATGTTATTTACATCCACCTACAATTTTTTAAATCCAATTTTACCCTTCGGTGAGTTTGTAGTAAAAGATATGAAAGGAATCTTTTGTCGTTTTTCATACGAGGTAATTTTTGACTTTTCCGACAAAAGTACGAGAAGAATGTTTTTTTAACTAAAATGGCACGAACGGATTTTTACGGTTTTATAAAGCCTTATTTTTATGAATATTCCTCCAAAATATTTCATGACTATTTTCAATAAAATCTCTTTCTTTTAAAAATTTCATGATGTTTTGTGAAAAGAAATTGATTTTGAAGAAGAAAGGATATTTTCCTGAAGAATTCAATTCAAGTGTTTTATCAAAATTATTTTCCATCTAAGATAATAAAGGGTTCTGTTTCTATCCATATTTTTACATTGATTTGACTATGTTGTGATGGAATTATGTTTATGAATTCCTTTATCTTATATGAATGGTTTTATGATGTCATGTTGTTTAAGAATCCCATTTTTATTACATGGGTTATGCAATGATGTATGATTTATGATTATGTGGCACACATAAGAAAGGATTCATTAAGAGATGGGTGGGACCTATATCTCCCTCCAATGCATTGGGTAAAGATTTTATATCTCATGAGATAGACATGGCTGGAATGGTAGGTTGTACCGGTTCAGTGAAACAGGACTGAAACGAGGATTACTCGATTCAGAAAGGGACTTTGTCCACTAAGATAGTCTTGGCAATGAGTCTTGACTAACAAGAAATGATTCTCTATGATTATGTGTGTATGCCACAATGAGTAATGTTTTAAGTTATGATTTCATTTCACTACTATGATTTATCCCGTGTTATGAAATTATGCTCTCTTTTGCAGGTTAAGATTTCCAAAAATGTTATGTTCTTATGAAAATTATGTGATTGATATTTCCTTTGTTTACCCTTACTGAGCATTTGAGCTCACCCTTTTATGTTTTCTTTTCCCCAGGATATAAAGAAAGGTTTTAGGTAAAATAAAAAGGATGATCTTTATGGGAGATGTTGAAGATCTTTCCCCACGATTAGAAGATTATACTCCGAGTTTCCAAAGACACTAAACTATTACGGTCCTTGTGTGTGTGTTTTTGTTATGTACTAAGTATTCCGCAAATGTAATGTAATGTCCATGTACGATAAGCTTCGGGTCTCTACATGAACATAATCGGGGCTCCCTATGGAGAAACACTATGCCGGATGAATCCCTTCCCATGTAAGTCCTCTAGCTGTACCCGCAACTTGAGATGCTCTTCGGTAACAATCCGATATGATAATGAAGATATCAGTGTTCTCTCGGGGTGCAGTTCAATGTAGTAGTCCACCTATCTGTGAAGAGGCAGACCTAGAACATCATTAGGGAAAACATCTTCATACTAGTCCACCACTATAGGATTTTTCGGACAATCCACATCAACTGCTCCAAGGGTAAGGCATGCCAACTGATGAGTGATTGGTTGCAACCTCCTCTGAATAAGTCCGTCCTGTAATACAAAGTCTCTATTCTCCTAGGTGAAGGTAAACTTGGTCCCATCCATGCAGACACACCACACTTTGTTCCTAATACAATGGAATTGAGCATGGACTATAGATAACCATTCTATACACAAGATGACGTCGTAAGGCCTCGATGCCGCTACTAAGAGATTCCATCCGAAGCTCTTTCCTCCTAGAGTATGCTCACACTGCCGGCACCAGTGCGTAATCCTAGAGTCTGCTCCCACATGATTCTCTAGCCATAATGATCCAGCCAATGGGTTCGTCGGAATCTCTGAGCTCTGAATGAGGGCTATGTCAATGAAAGAGTGACTGACACCTGGGTCTATAAGAACTCCAGCTAAGGTAGAGTAGACATAGAACGTACCTCGAATCATTTCTAGAGTGCCATAATCATAAGCCTTAGCTTCCTAGAGCTGAGCTCTCGCCTATCCACCTGCTCTCTGTGGTTACAGTGGAACACCTGGTGGTGGTGGCTGTAACACCTCAAAACGTCATCCACCGCTAGCTGCACGACCATCTCCACTTCCACATCTGCCACCTCCCCATGGACAGACTCGATCAAATATTTGTCTCTTCTTGGGTGGTCCTTCGACTGCCTACTGATCATCGGAATGGAGGGTCAGACATTCACAAGCCATGTGACCCTGCCCGCTGTATGTGAAACAATAACCGCTCCTAGCATGCATGTATCTTCCCTGGGTTCCCTACACAAATGATCCTGAGTCATGTGGTCCTTCACCCATGGGTCTAGTCCTCTTGGAACTCTACGATATCAGTCTACTGCCAGATGTAGAAGACTCCGCTTCATGTCGACTTGTGGTGGATCTTGCTGCTGGAGACTGCTCAGCAAGGAAAATCTCAACTAGGAGGGCTCTCTCTAGCACCCCCGCCTATGTCGGGATGGTGAGTGTGATCATTGAAGAACTAATCTCTCGCCTAAGACCCTGCTCGACGGTCCAGGCCCTAAAGATTGGGACTCGTACTAAATCTTAAGAGTAGCGCGAGAGGTCGCTGAACCTCACTGAGTACTATTCCACCATCATTCTGCCCTGCTGCTGGTGAAGTAGCTCCTGTATCTGCACTACACGTAGGGTGGATGGGACAAACTCTACCCAAAACAGGCTCTCGAAGTCTTCCCAAAGTAGTGTCACCTCATCATGCACCTAAAGCATCAACATCCATCATCTTCCTGCTACTACCTGAAGGAGACTCACATCAAGGATTACCATATGGTCATCCGGTGTCCCTACCAGTCTGAAGACTCTCACCAAAGCCTCCAGCTAATCCTCAGCTGCCTGCGGGTCCGTCTCACCCATGAACCTGGGTGGACTCTAGTGCTGGAACTCGTGTAACGCGCTCATGCATCGTGCACTCTCTACTAATGGGGCTGGTGGCATCGGTTGCCCAACTAGTAGTGGTACCACTGGTGCCTACACTGTGATAGGGCCCGACACCTAGGCCTCGTCGCTCAGTGGGATTCCATTCCATACAACTCATGGATCTCTCGTTGGTCGTCTGTAGATATGCATCCTTATAGAAACATATGTGAGACGGTAAAAATAATATAACTAGTGAGCTGACCTGGTTGAGTTGACACAATGAAAACTTTTGAAAACACACACGCAATTAGTGTTTTCTTGAACTGAGTCAGAAATCATTAGCCGGGGTCCTGTTGGATGGATACGTTGGCCGCCGCATCAATAATGGACTCCCTGAACTGAAATCCACACTCAGTACCGTTAATACTATTGCTTCAAAGAAAATATTAGAGTTCTATGTTCTATGGTAGAACCGACTCCTCTGATACCAATTTTTCATGACTCCTCCCCTAGAGCCCATACCATGAATATCCAAAGCTTGCCTTCCATAGTCCAAGGGCTAGAGACTCACACAAAATGCATAAATCCCTAAAACTGGGAAGACAATGCCTTTATAACCTGAAAACGCACACAACAGTGTATAAGGTGAAGCAAAACACTAAGTAAAAATATATAATAAAGAGTGTTGAAAAGTAAATGGGGCCGGATATACAAGCCCAACTGTAAGTATAAGAAACTGTAAGTTCATGTATTGGAAAAAGGAAAATTGCTCCTGGATCATCCACTGGGAAATCCTACATGAAGGGTAGGTACAAATAACCTTCACAATACTCCACGTCCGTCCATCTCCTCCGTGCACCGTCATGCCATGTGGTCCAGCTCAGGGTACCATCTAGTCCTTGTACACTCCGCCTCGGTCAGCACTTTCCATCGTCTGCATCCAACACAATGAGGTGCGTTCATAGCCTGTGCAGGGGTGAGTATAACGATACTCAGTTGGGACCCCAAGACCCTCAAGGTCTCACAAAAACAACAAAGATAAACCATAAAGTATGAAATCAACAGATAACCCGACTTAAGTTTATGCCAATATATATACCTAAGTTATCAAGTAATCCATCTCAATCATGAGGTAATCACAAAATTTACTGACTAATCTGAAGCCATGATTTTAGTCTTGGGGTAGTATAAAGTAACATCCCCAGTGACACTGTCAATACTCGGCTGCTGTAGAACTCCTCATCTATGGAGTACAGTAGACCTACCACTTCACCAAGGAGCATCCCACTAACCATGGAGTCCTGAGGTACTCCTACTATTGAGTACTATGGGTCTGCCACGTCACCAAGGTGCTCCCCACCATGGGTCTGTCGCGTCACCAAGGCGCTCCCCCTCATAGCCTGCTGAGGTAATCCTTTTATCGAGTACGGTGGGTCTATAGTGACACAGAGGTGCTCCCCACTGTGGGTCTGCTGTGACACGATGGCACTCCCCACTAGGCTAGTCGAGTAACTCTGAGTCGAATCGGTCAACAGTTTTCAGGTCTCATCCAGCTACTAGTTCTCCGAACTATGCTCGCTCATCTCCGGGAGGCTCTGCATTATGAGATACTGTTTGATACTCCAACTATCACGAATTCCCACGTAGAAGTTTCTCAAAGGAATTCCATGTCATAGGTGTATCAATGCAACAGACGAAACGTCAATTGGACCATCGGTCTGTGAGTTATTAGCCTTTTAGTCCTGGGGGTCCGGTTGTATTCGTGCACGATCCAACCTGACTGTATCTCAAGATTACCCAAAACTCTAGTGGGGTAAAGTCAAAGGGACTTTCGTGATCGAAGAAAACTAACGCCGCAGATGGTTAGTCAAACCGTCGTCAAGTGCCAATGATATGGCCAAGAATGTAAAGGGGTGATAGTGGGCCCATCTCTGGTCCGACACGATCAGGCCGACCCGATACAACTTAATATGGGCCGACCCAATTTGGGTCGACCCGTCCGGACCTGTTGGGTCCGGCCTGGACAGTCAGGTGTGCTAGCACATTGGGATCGACCATGCCTGTTGGGCCCAGCCCAGCAGGCCGCGACAGGATACGGAGGGCCACTAGGGCACAGACCGACCGTGCGTCGGTGTAAGGGTGTTTAAGCCCGGAGGCACTACGAGGGTCCCAGAAGGCTAGCTCGGACTTGATGGATGACCCCAGTTCGGCCAGTACCATGAGGTGCACAGCTTGGGAAACACGGGGTGCGCGGGGCGCACAGGCCGACGTGGTTCGGCCGTGCGCACAGGAGGCAGCCGAGCAGGTCGACAGGAAGGCCGGAAAGGCATGGCCAGGCCAGGTGACATGTGGGCTGGCGGGCGGACGGGCAAGGCACGACGAGGCTGGCGGGTGGCCGGGCAGGGCGCTAGTTGGGTAGCCAGGCATGCCGGAAAGACACGGGGTGGCTCGGGGCAATAGCCCAGCTCCGCGAGAGGGGCAGCCGGTGGGGGCTCGTCCGGGGCCGGTTTGGTCGGTGGCAGCGAATGAATCTATGGGGGTAGCACCGATCACAGAGGACGCGGGTACTGTGGCCTTTGTCTTTGCTTCCTTAATCACCTCATTACTTCATCTCCATGACGAAGGATATCAAAAAATAGATCGATGAAGGGAGCCGTGCCGTGTTAGTTTGGCGCGCAGCCTCTGTGATTAGGGTGATAACAATCAGTTCTTCAAGGTAGGAGAACGATGAACAAAATCTCACCCTTCAAATGAAACATATTCTCATCCTTCATTTTGGAAGAAAATAAGAACATGGAATATAAAAGAAAACAACCCCTACCTTTTTTTGTTGATTGTTAATGAAGTCGCGGGAAGAAGAAGATGGTGATCATCAGTCATCGCGTCTTCTGCACACTTCCAATCCCGATCTTGTTCATCGGTTTTTTGACGATGATGAGGTGGGATGTCAGTCATCAAAGACGTCCCACATCGGTTTCTTCCGAGGATGAAGTCGAAGATTCAATTTTCTGGTGTTCCTATTTGGAAGAACGCATTTTTCGTTCTTCATTGAGAGATGGGGTCTTCGTTGGAGAATTACAATTCTCCAAAGCTCTCCTCTCCCCAAGTTCCACAAAAAGACAAATTCCAATGCAAAATAATAGATTTTGTTTATCTATTATTTAATCATTGGAACAAAATTCAATTTGTAGTGTTTAATTAAAATAGGTGGATCAATTAATTAAAGGGTAGGATTTGTCATAATAAATTATTGGTTGACTCAAATAATTAAAGGGAAGGTGTTGGCACCATAAATGTTAGAGGAGGTCAAGGGGATCCCCATCATTAATGAGTGGAGTTGAGAGATTTTCCTCTCCTCCCATTAATAGGGGTCGGGTGGTCCCCACCCTTATTATTCAAATTGGGAGGTTATGTGGTCTTGGGTAGTCCCCACCACATTAACCCCATATGGGAGGTTGAGGAATGGTGGTCCCCACCACTATAACCTCTCATGGGAAGTTATTTCATGGTGGTACCCACATCCAAACTCCACAAGGATGTTATAGATCCAGTGGGACCCACCTCCAGACACCCACAATGAGGCTCAAATAAAAATAACGTGAAGCTCCATTTATTTAATTATATTCCACGAAAACCCAAAAACTAACTTTTATTCCTAACCCACTACTATCAAAGTGAAAGTCTTCTTAAGAGAATATTGGTGCTGCGATTTCAATAGTGCCCACTTATTTCAATTCCGAGCACCAGTTCAAATGTTATAAAAACCCGCTCATACGTTTACTGAATATACCTGAAAAAAACGCCAGAAATTGATTCCGAGCACACTATGACATAGATTCACGTTCCGTTAGTTTTCAAGTATTCATAAAATTCCAATGTATTTATGAAAAAAATTTCCACAGAAATTATGTGTTTTTACAGGGGATGGGAACTTTAGTAAAGTTTTCAAATATAATTTTATTACAAATACTATTTTGATTGAAAATGAGTCAAAATTGATCTTTTATTAAGATGAGATGTATATGAATCAAAATAAAATTATCCTAGAAGAATTATATATGTTTTTGATACTTTATTAATCCTTATCTTTTTTATTTGAGCTTTTTTACACTAACCGTTTTATTGAGCCTTTATCACATCAAGAATCATAGAAGTTGAAAAACAAGAAAAATGTCCCATTAAAGAGTCATTAATGAAATTTTAGACTTATAATAACCATTTTTCCAAATAATAGTTTTTTGGGAATTTTATAATATTTAATAAAATATTTTATATTTTTCAATATGAAATATGACAATTTTGACAATATTCATATCGGGAATTTTTAAAAATCCATAACAACTTGATTCATTCAAAAAAATCTAATTAATTAAAACATATCATTTCTTATTCATCCATAATATTTGTGTATCGAATATAAATAATCAAATTAAATTTATTTTAATATTTATAATATCATTTATTTGAATCCTTTATTATTGAAGCAATCACTGCATCAACATTGGGTCATAATTAAATTAAATTAATTAATTTTGATAAATTATAAATAAAATATAATGATGTATGAAATATTTTTATATTTTTAATGAATATATATAGTCAAATATATCACTTATATAACCCCATATTTTTTTTATTAAAAGATACATGTTTATGTTTTAGTACCCTTTTCTTTAAATTTAAAAGAGAGAAAATTTCATTTTCACACCCAAGTGGCTCCCAAATGTCAAATTTCTGGCCTATGGATGATCATGGTAGGATATACCTCATAAAATAGTAATGGGACACATTTTAGGGTAGTTTTATATTGTTACAATAATATTTTTTTACCCTTATTTACCTGATTTACCCTTTAACCATTGTAAATAAAAATAATTATTGATGATACTATTCATAATATCAAAAAAGGTATCTATTTAAATAATTTAATCTTATTGATTCAAAATATAGAATATATTTTTCCCAATCCAAAACAATGAAATTTTGGTAATTAATTTGAAATTTATTTCATGTTGTCAAAACCAGAAAGTGTGTTTTTAAGAAGTAAAAACTATCAAAAGATTGACATATGTTTATATCCAATAGAAATGTGAAATTATGTCCAATGAAAAAAAGTAGATTAAATAAATAATATATATCCCATTTATAATTTAAAACCATTAAATAATGAGATTTTACCATATAAATTATTTTAATGGAAATAGTTGTTTTCAATTAAAATTTAGCAAATTTTTACTATTCATCAAAACATGATAGTTATGATAAAAATATCAAAAAATTAATCCAATGTAAATTTTGATGTGTTTCTTCTAAATACGATTTTTTTTTCAAATAGAACAAATAATGGTGTCAAAAACTAAATTTAAAAAGGGTTATCAATCAAAAGGTGGCAAAACTACAATTTTAGAAAAATACATCTTTTATCCAAAAAAATTGAATTATTCCTATATCATATCTAAAAAAAATATAATACGAAGTTAAAAAATTACATTGAATATATATAACATATATTTTTCATTAAATAAAAATCCATAAATGGTGATATGATTTTATAAACAAAATTATACTATTTTTAAATAGGTTTTTATAAAAACACGTTATTTATATTCAATTGGTTTTTATTCCTGTTTATAATAACTTTGGAAACCAAGGAATAATTATTTAAATAGGTGTAAACCTTATTTTTATAATTCGGTTAATAGTATTCATTCCCACCATTCCAAAGGCTAGGTTAAAATGGCAACATTTAAATAATAATATTTAGCAGTTCATTTAAGCTTGATGTAGTGGATCATGTATTCTATTAGACATTGTGTTTCTTTCTTAAAACATTATAGGTTACATCATTACCCACTTTTAGAAGTTTTACCCACAAAATATTAAAATTGGGCTTGGAAAATTCAATGAAATTCCCACATCAGTAAAAATTCAATAAAACTATCACTTTTAATGAAATAAAGAGAAGTACCAGGGTCACCTGAGATAACACGTACTAGGATTACTTGTAAGAAAACATGTATATAGAGGAAAAACTAAAAATTTTATTATGATGGATTGTGATAAAAAACAAGATCAAGAAAAAGTTATCCACTAGAAAATCCCAGAATTGCAATGGGTTAAATAGTCTTTGATTTTCTAGTAGGAAAAGTAAACATATATTTTTTATTTTAATATCATTTTGATAAATTTGGGGAATTTATTTATGAGATTGACTAAGAACATAAGGAAACACACATACTTTTTATTTAGAGTTTCATCATTTAATAAATATCTACCACAAACTCATCTTTTCTCCAATCAATGAGTATTCAAGATGACTTGGTCACACTTGAAGTATTAGAATCAACTCCGAGAGAATCACATAATCCAAAAGAAAAAGGTCAATATATTTCCCCTATATTTTAGTCATTATCCAAAACCAAAATGGTTAGTACATGTTCATATTCTCCCCAAAAAGAATAATATGTTATAAAAAGAAATACCACTCTTAATCTCTAAAATTCAACAAACAATACTCAATGGCCAATAATGACCATTAGATAAAAAATTGTCCTTAAAATTATTCAAAATAATCCAAACTAGGATTGAAACCCAAAACATAGATAAATTTGATAACATAGTCTTCCAAGATAAATTTTATCATGTATCTCTAAATAAAATTGATCACTCATAAATTCTTAAACAGAAAAGTAATTAACCAAAACACATATTCTCTTTGAGGGGTTAATAAAATAAATCTCCA
The DNA here is from genome assembly GCA_963277665.1 of Viscum album. Classification (NCBI taxonomy): domain Eukaryota; kingdom Viridiplantae; phylum Streptophyta; class Magnoliopsida; order Santalales; family Viscaceae; genus Viscum; species Viscum album. The sequence goes on along the minus strand of OY728128.1, from coordinate 274,057,679 downwards.
TATATCAACAATACAAATATAAATTCATCCAAATTAAAATTTAAGAATGAATCCTCAAATTAAATCCCTTAGTATTCCATTTTCCATAATCATATAGTGTTCCCAAAAGAGAGAACATCTTCCAAATTAACATTTATTACGTAATCATGAATTCATTTCCCAATATTAAGTATACCCATTCAATAAAAAATAAATCTCCCAATTAAAATTATTCTCAATCCATAATATCATTTAAAAAAAATAAGTCATACTATCAGGGGACTTCACGTAGGCCAGTGGTTGGTGATCCACCCATACCGCCCTTTAGCTATGGGTTCGATTCCCACAGCCTTGTCGGACCCAACGAGTTGTCATCCATCTTGTGAGTTGTCCCATTATATACAACTCAAAAATAACCATAACATGTTTTCACCTCAATGGTCATCTTATACTGCTCATTTTTATCACAACTCATAATGACCTCAATATCTTAATTCATGAAGTATTATATATATTGAAATTTTTTTATTTCACCTCTATATAATAAAATAAAACTGTTCCCAAAGAAAGAACAATGTATATTGATCTTGGTGTCCACTTGGTTTCATCTTCATCTTGTTCAAGTAAATAGAAGGTATGTGCATTGCAAAAATGACTTATAGAACCTTCAAAATCATTTTCTTCCTTTATGAAAATACACTTTGTACAACATGGGTCATATGAGTTTTCACTGAATAATATTTTCTGAGAATAATCTTGTATGACATATAATTTTAAAACATCTGATAAAAAATTATTTATATAAAATAATCAGACTGCTTTTGAGTTGAGACTTTAAATTAGATTTCCTTTTTAATTACCATTAGTATGTTTTCAAAGAATATATAATAAAAGAAAATATAAATCAGTTGTGCAAGGGTCTCCCTCCACAGCATCTTTTTCCAAATCATAATATTCTTCAAAAGCTTGTGATAATGTAAATTATTTGTAAAATCCATGATAATATTAACCTATCAGGAAAATATGGGAATATTTAGAATGTTGGTTTTGATTAAATACAACCCATGATTCACGATTTTATCGAGGTATAGTGGAGGAGTTTTAAATCCCAAAAAACTTCTTGCAAGTGATTTATATGTTAGAAAAAGTTTCACAATCAAACTAACATTACTTTTCAATAATTATTACAAGAATTTCATCAGGAAGAGATAAGAATGTTGTTTGAGATCCTCCTCCTTCCATTTGTAATAGACATTCCTTGATCTGAAAAAGATATAAAACCAAGATTTAGCTTAAAGAATAGACCTAGTGACAAAACCTATTGTTATCCAAAACTCATAATCCCTAAATTTTTCTAATCTGACATTTGACACAAAAAATAAGGACCCAACCTTAAATGTTACATAATCTTGAGTTTAGTTAGTAATTTTACATATATTCACAATGATTATCTTTTAGGATAATAGTGTAAATAATTAGGCCATTAATTTTACATTACATCTCAAAACATAAAAAGTAGAAACTTCTACTCTATCCAATATTTTAACAATAATAAAACCCCTTAAAAAAATGAATTCCTATCTTGATAAAAAAAATATTCTTGAATTCTTCCTTTCCCTTACCATTCCTTATACCCTATGAAAAACACTTCAAAATAATGGGATTAACATAAAAAGATCAGTAAGGGTTATAAAATAAGAAAAGAATACATTATTCCATGAATACATACAAATCAATGAAATCATACTTGTCACTCCTAAAACACAAGATCTTTATCATACTTCATGAAATCTTAAAATCTATGAATAAATCATAGAAATTTTAAATCACCAAGGTAACTTGTGGAATCCATAACATACTTACATTTTAGTTTTCACAATCACATATGGAGTAAACTTCATTGTTATGTTTGGAATACCCACTATAGTATATTCTATAAATCTCTTAGTAGTAATATGAATTTTTTCCTCCATCATATTAACCAATGCATTGTAGACCTATCACAAGATCACCCTCCCTTGGATTACCATGGAGCTACTAGTATTCTGTTTATCACGTAACCACCCGTCAAATGTCCATGTACCACTACATAATCATATCACATAAAATACTGAAATTATCAACATTTTACTCAACAATAACATGAAATCAATTCATGTTATTGAAATATTCATTACATTTCCAAAATAATTTAAAAAATGTAATAAAGTGATATTTGAATCAAAGTGTCCCATACCACATTGAAACTTTTAAAAGAAAGTATCATTTAACATCATCAGCGTACAAATAATAAATCCTTAAAACCATTTTGAAAACATTGAAATTAATAAGAAATATTTAGAAGAATAAATCTTTAAAATATTTAAAATGAGAAATCAGTTAAAGAGTCTTGTAACACTTGAGAAACACATGAAAAATAATAATTAAAGAATAAAATAAAAAATCTTTAAATAAAATGAAAATATATAAAATCATGATATAAAAGAAAAATGTGTTATATATAAACCTAACAATATATTAAAGGATCACAATATCGAGATATGTCTTAGTGAAGGGAGATTGAGACGAAGTCCCTTACAATGATCGTATAAATGACGTAAGAATTTATTAATGTAGAGATTATGTGTTGAAATATTAAATACAGAAATAGTGAAGTATAAATTACAACCTAAATAAATTAATAGTGATTCCACAAATAATTTTGGAATAATATAATCAACGATGTATTCGTAAAACCCAATGAGTTGAAATTGATTTTAGAAATTCCATTACAATGATTATTTTGTTAATAAAATAGATCTATTATGTGTATTAAAAAAATGAACATAAATAATGTATAAATACAAGAATTTACATCGAACGATATTTCTCATATAATCATATAATGAAATAATCATGAAGTATAAGATCAACCCAAAGAATTGAAATTAGTTTAAGAAGCTCCCTTACTAAAATTTAGCAGCCTAACAACATCACATAAAAATTATGTAAAAGAGTTGATGAGAGAGAAAAGGGTTTATCATCACATGAATATAAAATTTACAACAATAAGGATATATAATAATTTATACCTTCAAAATAAAATGTAAATTCAAATATATATCACAAAAGAAGTCTTTGACAAAAAGAGGAGGGTGAAGGATTTCATTACATTGAGTTTGGCATTCCTCGTTCATTCTTTATTTTCCAAGATAATAAAAATAGATTAATTTCCAATTGATTAAGAACATTTTTAATGTTTATTATTAATTTTATATTAAATTTCATCATTTTATAAAAATTACATAATTATTTATTTTCATATAGGCTATTTTGCGATATTCGGTACTTGAGTGAAAAAATGAACATGTTTTGATATAAATTGTCTATGTTGTCAAAATTAAATCATCTAAAAATTGATATTATTGATTTATATATCATATATATGCAGTATATATATATATTTATAATAGTCTATAATATTTGGAGGTATGAAAGGACATGCACCATTTATGGAGATGGTAAGTCATACGTACGTAGGAACACAACTTTCATTTCTCTCTCATAATCAAGGAGTGAAAAATAAATTATACATTGGTATATTATAATTATATTATAATATATCTATTATATATGTTACATAATTTCATTAAATCCATCAGTTATACATTCCATGTATGGAATGAACGAGACATATCACTTTGAGGGGGAGGTAGTCCAAACTTTGTCAAACGAAATTATAATATTTACACATTATAAAAGCATAAAGGTATGATGTAAAAAAATATATAAGAATCGAGAAAATATAGATATAATATGTATCATATATAAATACTGTTCCATTATAATTTCAACCATGAGATGTGGTAGGAGAAAAATGAAAAATCATTGTTTCGTGAGGCTGTAATTCACCGTACACAAAAACACTATGTTCATATCCATTAGATAGGGGTGTGTGTAATTATAGTTGGAATTATTCCTTTTAAAAATCACATTATATTTATGATAATGTTTTGGTTATGTAATCAGAGAATAAGAAGATAATAGGGAGTGGAGAGGGAATATAAAGGAAAAGAACGTGAGAGAAGACGTTACCTCTAAATTAGAATACTAATTTTCATTTGAGGAAAAAGTATTACATTAATTGACTTATACCCAAGGTAATGATTCTAAGAGTAAATGAGTGATTTTGGAATCGTATCTGGGTAGAATTTGGATGAGACAAGTGGCTTGAGAGTTGTGATTTAGTGGGTAGATGTAGTGGCCTTTTATAAGAGAGAGGAGGGGAACTTTATGAAAACTCTTGAAATATTAATTTATTACACATTAAAATTAGTTTAAAAAGGAGTCCCAAATCAGTTAGTTCTAAGACAATATGAATATAAGATGAAATAAAATCATCTAATAAGAATTATATGTGTTTAAGAATTTTTTTAACCCTTATCCTTTTGATTTAACTTTTTTTTTACAATTATTGTTTTGTCAATCATTTAACACTTTGAGAATCAAAATAGTTTCAGAGACATGAAAAATGAACAATTAAATAGTAATTAATAATATTTTTGACATATCATAACCATTTGGTCAAATCATTGTTTTTTTGGAATTTTATAATATTTCATAAAACAATTTATATTTTAAAATATGAATCTTGTCACTTTTGACACAATTTATATCATGACTTTTTAAAAAACCATAAGAAATTGAATACTTAAAATAACATTAATTAAAAAATAAATTATTATATTAATCCATAAAATTCTTTTATGGCATCAAAATAATAATATTAAATTTATTTAAATAATTATAATATCATTTATTTGAATCATTTATTGATGTAGCAATCACTACATCATCATTGTATCATAATTAAATTTATTTATATAATGTATAAAAATTATAAATAAAATATCATGATGTAGGAAATATTTTCACCTTTTTAATGACTATTTATAGATTAATATATCACTTATATAACCCCATATATTTTTTTATTAAAATATAAATGTTTATGTTATATTTCCCATTTATTTAAATTAAAAAATTATAAAATATCATTTTCTCACCCAAGTGGATCCCAAATCTCAACATTTCAGCCTAAAGATGATCGTGATTATAAATATATCGTCCAATTGATTTAGGACCCATTTTAGGGTTGTTTTTTATAATCATAATATTATTTTCTTACACTTATTTACCTTATTTACCCTTTGACCATGGTAAATAACAATAATTACTGAAGTTAGTATTCTTAATTTCCAAAAATAACAGGTACCTATTAACACAATTTGAATCTCCTGATTACAAATATAGAATCAATTTTTCAAAATTCAAAACATAGAAGTTTTAGTAATTAATTTAAAATTTATTCATGTTTTCAAAACCATAAAGAGTGGTTTTCAAAAGTAAAAATCTATAAAAAGAGTGACATGTGTTTATGTCCAATTATAATATTAAATTAATTACAATGACAAAAAATGAATTAAATGATAAAAATATATCTATTTATTCTGTAAACTAATTAAATAATATTATTTATCCATAAAAATTATCTCAATGGAAAAAGTTTTTTTCAATTAAAATTTTACATATTTTTACTATTCATGAAAACATGATGGTTGTCAGAAAAATGTCACAAATTCATCCACATAAAATTTTTATGTCTTTCATCTAAATTGGAAGTTTATTTTTTCAAATATAACATAAAAACTTGTCAAAACCATAATTTAAAAAGGGTTCTCCATCACAAGGCTGTAAAATTGTATTTTTAGAAAAATAATAAATTGAATTTTTTATTATATCATATCTATAAAAAATATAAGATGAATTTAAAACATTAAATTGAATATATATTACATGTATTTTTAATTAAATAAAAATTCAAAGAGAGTGATATGATTTTGTAAACAATATCATTCTCTTTATAAATAGGTTTTTCATGAAAACAAATCCTTTATATTCAATTGGTTTTTATTTACATTTATAAAAAATTTGGTAACCAATGAATAATTATTTAAACATGTGTAAACTTTATCTTCATAATTCAGTTAGTACTATTCATTTTTCCAATCCAACGACTAGGTTATAACTGTAATATTTAAATAATAATATTTAGTTGTTCGTTTTAGCTCGATGTAGCGTATCCTGTATTCTTTTTAATGTAGTGTTTCTTTCTTAAAATTTGGGACTCCACAATTCATAAAACCATTATTTTTCCCTATAATATGACTGATTTAATGAAACAATCGATGTATCATAATTGACGAGATTAGTTAATTAATATACACATATAATTTATTTGGGGGAGGTAGATATCAAGGATGGAGCTACTATTGTAGAGTATTAAGTGTTCATTGAGGAACTGTAGGGTAGAATCATCCATTGATATATAATTCTATATTTTAATGTTATTTGGATGTGTAGGAAATTGTTAGAAATCTCCATTGATCGGGAGATGTAGATGAAAACTCTTTACCACTACATTTTTTGTGTTGCATATTTTATTCATGAATAAAAGATTTTTTTGATAAAAGAATGAAATTTCTTCAGTTTTAACAATTTATACCTTTTAATGTTTTGTTATATACATTTTTATTTTCCTTTAATGTTTTTTTGTGTTTAAGGGGGTCTTAGGACACATCAATTTAAAAATTATAATAAAATTAAATATATTAAAGAACATACATGACTATTTTTATTATAATTGGTTTTTTCCATTGATCAAAAACATGAATGGGAAACACAAGACCAATTAGAATCCCTATTTTGGGGTTTACCGTAGGCATTTCTGAAATTAGGTATGCATCAGGTCTTTTCTTGAGAATGAACATTATAATACCTTTTAAATAAAATAAATGTTTAATTCAACCAATTTATTTAATAACAAAAAAAATCATAACCTAGTATATAAATATGATATCATAGAAAATATCTAGGGATATATGCATAACCATGGGTAATCAATGGGGAGGTGGGAGAAATATTCATTTGCATTAGAAAATTGAGAATATGGAAAGAAGAGAAAAGTTAAGGAGAATAATAAGATAGACATATATTGTTTTGAGATCATCTCCCTCATTTCTAGTAAACATGAAAATAATATAGTTCACTTAATTATATTTTATTTACTCTGTATTTATTCATATTCTTCATCATTTCCCTATGACATGGAATTTTTGAATTTATATGTTGGATCTATGTACAATAACACACCTTGAATCATGAAGGTTACACACATGATGTATGAATCAATTTATAGTTGAAAAGTCAGGGTGTGGGGTTGGATGTGGGTCCTAGAAATAAGGATAAAAGGTTATATTGTGGAACTTCATGAAATAGAGTGATGGTATTGGAAGATAGTACAAGAATAATGATCAAAATATTATATGGGTGGCAAAAATCTAGATATCGACAATGGATCAGGCACAATCAGCCCTGGATATAGGATCTATAATTTGAATCGAAACAAAATTAGTAGTGGTAGTATAAAAATTAAGATTCACTAAATTAGTGCATGTATATTGAAAACATAAAACATACATTATGTTTAGTCCAAAAAACACATGCCACGTATCCCCAAGATTTTATACTCAGGTTTGGTTAGATAACAATACCTCAAGGTGTGTATGAACTATACACTTTGTATGACCTATTTCTAGATTCTAGGATTGTACTAGTGGATTAAATGGTCATTGAAATGGATAGGTACCTAGAATGGACAAAGTACATGATCATGGAAATATACTTGGACACAACCAAATTAGCTGTACATGTCCAGTGTACACAGGCGTGGTCGATGATCATGGGAATAGGCCATAAGACATGATATTACTCCCCGTTATGAAATGTTGGTCATTTATCCCATTAAATAACATTTAGTCCCACAAGGTTGTCCAATCGATGATTATGTGAACACATACCCATGTGTCCAGGATAGGGAACAAACTATGTGAACCTATTTACATGCCGTATACCCAGGTCATGAAAATTAAACTTACATATCAAATTCATCATGACTCATATTTTGGAATGGGAGTAGCCAATATTTAGTAGTTTTAAATATATGTTTGGATTGATTACTTTATTTTTTATTCAATTAAATGACATGATGTGTTTCACATATGAAACTTCATTCATCGATGTGAATCCAGGGATAGTGATTGGGTCTGATCATTGGTCTGGTACCATGATTGGGAAGCAACTTGTTGCACTAGGGTATGGGTCACCGTACTCTTTTAATTACAATAAAAAGCCCACAACCAAGACTATATAGATTGTGGGTCCTATATATAGTAAGATCTCCCCTATATTTAACATATAATAGGGATATATTCATCCATTAATGATTATAACACATAGATTATTTAACTCACTAGAATTTTGGGGGTTCTCCACATGATTTTTTTGGGGTTAATAGTGATTTTCTATCGTTAGTGATAGACCATTGGATATGTAAGTAGTAGTATCATTCTTACATGGGATTTGGAAATGTAAAACCCCTTTATCCCACTCTCTATTAGGTTTATACCCATCATTTATTTAATGATTCATTTACCTTTTTATTATTCATTGAGATGACTATTGTGTCATTATATTTCTCCCTTCATGATTTTCATGGAGCCTTAATAGGTAATTATATATTCACACCTATATGTTATTTTCCATAACATGTTGTGTATTATGTAGTTTAAGAATAGATTTGTGGTGGGTATGGTTGAAAATAATTTCGTGTAACATAGTATTTCCTACTGAAGGTAAATTTTATATTTGGTCATTGATATATATTATTAGAAGAGATGTACTCTGGCTCCATTATTCATTTTGTTGTTGAGTTGGGAAAACAATTTGGGATGCGGGTCCATTTCCCCCTTTAATATTTGGTATAATATATTAAATTGATTCATTCCTATATGATTTTACATACATGTTTTCTAATATATATGTTTAATATAATATAATACCATTGAAGAATTTGATGGTGATCATCGTGTATGAATGTCGAGGTACCCTCCCATTTTAGTATTTCCACTCAGTGCTTGTAGCTACCCCAAAACATACTAATGGAAAGAATGGGGTGAATAAATCATAATACAACTATTCAAGAAGGCACTGGTGTGTTTTGTGATGAAAAAATCTTTAGTGTAAGGTTAATGATTAGGATGGATATTACGAGCTCATTTTTTATTAGTTTATGTTTGGGATCCATGTACACTAACGAGTATATATTTTGTTTCTTGTAGTTTTATTTTTCATCTATTATATATTTTATGATACTAAGATCATCTAATTAGGTTTTTATACAGAAAGTTTTTTGAGAAATAGTTGATTTTCTTAGAAACAATATTTATCAATTTTCATTTTATTTTAGAGGGAAATTAATCCATTTTTTATTTATGAAGTACCCATATTTCTTATCTCTATGCCATGGGAAATTGTAGATTTGATTCAGGGAAAATTATATCCCTTCCATCATTACTATCCTCAAAGGGGTAGCTTAGGGTGGAGGGGGTCATGACAAGGTCTTATAAATGATGATTAGTTGTGGGATAAGATGGTGTTCAAAGATATACACGCATGAGAGTGGATGGGTTATTACTGAAATTGTCTATGTTGGTATCAGTGGGAAATTTGAAAAAGGTATAATCACTTATTCATACCTATTTTTCACCTCTTGTGATCTGATTCACATACCATTATATTTACTAAGACTATAAATTCATGTGATATTGGATGCGAGTTGGATACCTATGATGGATCATAAACTATTCTTCACTATGATTGAGTATTAACAGGGTAGGATATATGATTATTTTAAAATAGTGACTAAATGAATAAATAATTATTTGTATATATTCTATATTCTAGGTGTATGAGTATCTAAACTTGTTTTCATTTAAAAGTATTACTCTAGGCCAATGACACCTTTGAGTTGTCACTGTGGATGTTTGTAAGGATATAGAAAATATTTATACTATGTATATGATGATAATTATAACATATTGCAGAGAAAACTATGATAGTCAATGAGACATAGTCTAAAAAAATATGAGGGATAAATTTTAGAATCTATGAAAGATGAATTTTTAAAGAAAATAGAAAGATCAATCTAATTTATCCATTCATGGAAGGATCACTAGGTTTTAATGGCTATGAAGATAATGTAGGAAACAATAAGGAATTTTTGTATCATATTCCCTAAGAATCATGAGGAGTTAATGGTACTATTGGTGAAGTCAAGAGGCTCTTTATTAGAAGATATTCTCTGTCTGACCACACATGTATCCAGAACCCATGAGAAGATTAACCTTAAACATTGGAAATATAATTTCTAAGAGTGTAAGATAAATATCCATGAAATTTTCTTCTACGATGTGAATGTATTAATATACATAGAGTCCTTACTGATGAATTTTGATGAGTCATGGAACATAATATTTTAACATTTCTCTCCCATATCTTATTGTTGAAAATGTTTGTGGCTTGTGAGAAATATGTAGTTGTTGGGAGGACACTCGCCAGAACTAGATCATTTCAACATGGGGGTCTTCATGAATCTCCACAAATTTTAACTATTGTATTGGGATTACAATTTCATGGACATAATAGCAAATGGTAGTTCCCATCACTGAACATATCATTTCTCAATTGGTGGTATCCCTTAGGCCTATATCAATGGATAAACTGCATGTTTTTATTAAAATGGAAATAAATATCATTGTATAGATTTACCAAACAATATATGTAGTTAGAATGCATGAATATTTCTATATCAAGTTCTTTTATTTTGGATGTGACTGGGGAATTATCAGTATTATATTGCATCCTGAGATCAACAGATAGTATACGTTTCACTCAAACAATTACCGTGATATTCTCTTCATTGCCATAGAGTATGGTGTTTTTATAGAAGTGGTCTTCATCATGGTAGGATAAATCATGAATCTAGTCATGTTAACTTCATACCCATTCCTTTCTATTTTTTTGTATGATAGAAATATTTTCATGTACATATTTGATGTTTTCTACTGTGGTTCATTCCGTATTTGATTTAAGAGTAACACACTAATTTAAATAACCTTCCATAATCATTTATAAGGTACAAAATTTATAGATTCATCAACATCACATTGAATTTACTATAACCATTGGATATATTTAATATCTATATAATGTATGTAGAGACTATGAGTTATATATTGGGTATGAATTCTCTTTGGGAGATATCCTATTTTTTGAATATAGGTGAAAAAGAGATAATTTGGATAGAATAGATCTATTTTTTTGTTGAATATTATAGATTTATTCTGGATGAAAATTTCATTCAATGATTATTAAATGGATATTTTCTGTGTTCTCTAGTGATTAAACCCCATGTACGGGTCAGTGGAATATTCTATCCTTACCTTCCATGGTGTCTAATAAGATTCTTTTTCCATTAGATTATTAGAAGATTGTGTTTCCCAGTGTTATGGAAGATTACATTAAACATTATTCTCAATATTTTAGGGAATTACCCATTAAGTATATATTTAGATGGGGATATAGATACATACATACATATCACATATCTTGATATATCCAAATAGGATGGTTCTCGTTGAGTTTCAAGAGTTATGAGTATTTATCAATGATCTGTTGTCATTAGTATGGTTTTCCCAAGTCTGTATCATCTCGTGTCAATAGATTTTTCCATAAAGAAGAGAGATTTCATTATGTGTATCTATATGTCTTATGAATTCTTTAATCGAGTTTCATTAATGAACTAGTATCATTTTCTTGTGGACTAATGACTTATTCGACCAGGTGAAAGGAGAATGTTGTTTCTGAAAGATCCATCCATCGCCTAGATATCATAACATGTAGGAGAATGATGTTGATGTTCTAAGGAATTCATATTGACGTTGATATAGAAATTATGAGTTTTTTTGTGATTTTTTTCCTGTAACAAAAACTCCATAAATTTTCATGGGTTTGATGAAAACAACATTAATAGAATCCCACGATTCATTTATGGTGGTTTTTATCAAAAAATTATTATTTAATATGTGAATTAGGAATACCATGGAAACCACATTCCTTCCATTTTTAGAGTACACTGTTACAAGATACTGTTTAAAATATAATCCAACTTTGTGTTATTAGATCATCAATTTTTATTTTTAGTCTCTACATGTCCCAATGTGGAGTAGTATTATATCCTTAAATGATTAAGCTAGACATTTCATGGGAATACCCCCTGATAACCATAAAGATGCAGTCTTCTGTGGCCTTGATGATTATTATGGAAGATTGAAATATAAATTATACTGGTTTTTGATTCCCTTGGGTGAATTATCTATAAAGGATAAGCTGCCCTTTTATAATGACTTCTATTAGGAATCGTTCACATACCATAACATGATATATGACAGTAATAAGATTCATTGAAAGGAATAGGGGGTTAGTTTGATGTATTTTGTGAAACATATAATTTTTGTTTGGGTAATGTTTAGATGAAACAAGGATTGATTTTTTCGCATAATTAATGGCATATATGACCCCATGAAAGCACCTAGAGAACCTATGATCTTGAATTTGTAAAATTTATTTTTTCCTTTGAGTTTTATAAAAACTACACATTCTGTTAGAGGTTTTGTTTCTTGATCAAAAGAGAGAGAGAGAGTAATTTCATATCATAGTGTGGAGAAATATTATGAAAATTACGGTGGATGAAATTTTAGTAGGATTATTTCTTTTTGTAATCATATTAACATGTAATTGGTAATATCATGTTTGAATAACTAAGAATGTACTCACATAGTGATGATGTACTTGAATTTGGAGATTCAAGGAGTTTGATCGAATACATCCCAGTGACTAATGATGATATGGGATCAGTTATTTTTATATTATCAATTTGACATACATTACATCAATTTTTGATTGTAAAATAGGTGGAGGAGTACCATATATATGTTTATTAGGTAGAGTTATTTGGATAATATTTTTGAGAGGTTCTCCAAATTGATGGTCTGTGGTGGAACATCAACATGGGTTATTATAGTACATAATTTTAATTATATTGGATATTACTAAGATTGTTCACTATCAATACCATACCACACCTTTTATAGTACATCCTAGAATAATGAATATGTAGTCAACATTAAAAGGTAAATTCTAGTGGCCTAGTTTATTTAATGTAGTTAAAGAGTTTGTTTCTCAATATTAGGTCATTTAGAAATGATGGATGAGAATCAGGTTCCTGGTGGTCTAGTTTAGCCATTGGTGATTCACTAGAAGATGTGAGAGGGAATATCTGTGGAATTATTAATCAGTTTACTTATATCCCAGGTATCCAATAATTTTATATAAAATATAGTGGACCACATGAAAAAACATACCCCATTATAACTATCAAGGAGTATTTATTAGTATATATTTTTTCAATTCAGAAACTAAATGTGGTATTAATACCCCATGGAGTCTCGAGGAAGATTGTCCTTGATTTGATATCTATTTTACTTCAATGGTTATTTGGGTTATCTAACATTTTTTCGATCCAAATTATTCCCTATAAATAATTTCCTTATATTGAAATATGGTTTACAAAGAGGACTATCCCGAATCTTGTATATATGATGAATTTTTATATCATTACCTTTTGAATTCCTTGTGATGTGGGACCTTTCCTAGATCAATTTTTATGCCTAAATAGTTTTCACTTAATCATTTTAATGGATTTATATGAATATTTTTATATATGAGATTGTCATTTCCTATTTTCCTAGAATATTTCTAGAGAGTCCCTAATTATTAAGGTAGAACATGTGTATAACTATTTTATGTCTTATATATTTCAAAGGGGGAGTCCTATATTGTATAATGTTAGATGTTATTTTCTCACAATGGTGACTCCTCCTCACTTGAAGGAATGTTTTGATCATTGGGGTATTATTATAATAATTTGGTTGTGACATTAATGGTATTTACACATGTTTTTGATTTGTGACATATTATATAACATGTACCACATATATTTTGTGAATATATGAAAATATCCATGCGTCATAACTCAGCCATCATATTTACGATTACTAGATCTTGTTTTATTTACTGGGGTGAGAACAATGTTGATGATTGTGTGACTGATGGGGAGGATCTGATGGAGATCAATATCATATAGGATAATTTTTGGTGATTTTGTTTGATTACCTTGGTTGTTGTATTAGGGTGTTATATTTTCATGGAAGATTTCATCAGGGAATGTGAGTCACATAAACATTATGTTTATCCTAAACTATTTTTTTTACTTCTCATGTAGTGATTCTCATTTTAGTTTTTTATCATCATATGGATTATGTAATGTATTTACCATGTATTTTAATTATTCTCTTATTTTAGTGATATATATACTTAACTGTGTTTAGGATATGGTTTTTATATTTATTTGTTATCTAGTTGGATTCAATACATGTGGTCTTCAATCATATTTTTTTAATGATTTATGAGAGTTATCTAATAAGATGATTATTCATTCGACTCATTTCCTTTATATCATAATGTGAATGGTTTTATATTATTGAGGGTTAAAATAGTTTAATTTCTACCTGATTTAATGTACAAAATACCTTAAATATTTCATTTTGAATTATTTATTTGTCATGAAAGGATTATTATATGTTGGAGAATTAGGGGATTTAAAAATGTTTTTTTTTATTTAGAGTATTTTGTACTATGGATCATTATTTCCTTTCATGGAGGGTATAAACATCAGTATTATGTAGAAAAATATGATGTAGTATTATGTAGATGGCAGTTTTAGTGATTCTCTAAAATTTATAATATATATTTTATGGAGTAAGGATATAGTGTTGTCCCATTGAGTTTTATGTCATTGTAGACATGGATATAGTGTGGAGACATAATGTGGTGTTTTCATGGTTATTATAAATTCAATACCACTGTTACATAAAGTGTGGGAAGAGGCATTGAGTCCATCATAGAGAATTTTTCATGGTAATTTAAACAATTTTTTATGTCGTGAACCTTATGATTTTAGTTGAATTGTAATGATACATTGTTTTCTATGATCTTGAATCATATCCTTGTCCTTTGTAAAAAAATTTATGTCTTGGATTTGAGTGTTGTTTCATCATCCTACAATTCCCAGAATCATACAAAGAACATTAACCCCCCATTTCCCGAAATTTAAAACAACATTTTATCTTAAACCCAAGGAACCTAAGGGAGAATTTATAAGGAAATTAAAGCACCTTATTTTCAAATCCATCCATGCCTTCTAGAGATCAATCCATGGTGATCAATGTTTAGTTCTTCCACATTCCAGAATATTTCTTGTTGGATATGTCTTTTTACCTGTCAATCATTCATGTCATTATATAGAATTTGATCTCTTACTTTTATAGACTTATTTGGATGTTTATCAGCTTGGTTTTTCTCACCATCTCCTTGGAGGGATGTATATTTTTTATAGATGGAACGATGAGAGATTTGTGTTGTATATTCCTTTATTTATGGAAAAAAGATGCTATATATAGGTCTTGAATTTATTGAATCTCATTTTATTTTTATATTTAATTTTAGAGTTATCATTTTTTAACTCTTTGTTAAATGGTCAAACTAGAATTAATAAATAATATTCATATTAATGAATAATTTTTCCATGTTTTTTGGTTTCAAATGTTATCCACAATTATAAATGTTTTTCTATTGAATTACTATATAGTGTGATACCTATGTTTATGAGAACTAATTATGGTTGTTAATTGTTGGTTTATCGTGTTAATTAGATTATATTTTTTTTATGAATATGAATAATTTAATTATTTTTTTATTAATGAATTAGAGTTGCATGTTTATTGAATCCGAAAATTCCGAATTTTTTTTTTGAAATTAAATTGATGGTTGATGCATATTTATTTAATTTTTTCATTGGTATGTTAATCTCATATTCCTATTATCAGTTAAATGAAAATTATTATTTATTATAATGACATTGGGGAAAGATAATGTTAATATTATTCATTAATGTTTATTGAATGTGGATGTTTTTCTTGATGATTATGTTTTAATAATTGATATAATTTAATATATATTATTTTAACTTATTTTATTTGAAACATAATAATAATTGAATCATTTAATCCAATATGTTAATAAAATTAATTGTTTTTTAAGATAAATATTTGGGTCTAAGAGAGACAAATTAAGTGTAAATGGATTCTATAATATTTTTTAGAACAAGTTGACTAGATCACTCTGTTTTGTTTTTTTATTGCATAAGGGTTTTCTCTAGATGTGTCATTATTAAGTGATGATATAAGATCTTAGATTAGAATAGTGATTAATCTAATATTTGTTGGGATACTTGGTTTATTTGAAATAAATGATTTTTTGTGATGTAAATATTTAATGATCATACAAATGGTGTTGTGAATTATTATAAAAGGATTCATTGAAGTTTTTGAAGATGGTAATTCCCATTTTTGTGTTGAAATATTGTATTCATGGTTGATAATAAATAATTTTAAGGGTAGCATAATTGAATTTCATATTTAACTGCATTCCACTACACAAGTATTATTCCCACTAGATGTTGTTATTTATACATGTATTTGTGTAATATTATGATATTTCATTGAGTATATTGAATTATTAAATAATAAAAAATTTTAGTAAATTTTTTAACCTATACTGTTAGTTATTAATGAAATGAAAATTAAATTCATTTTGAGAGACAGTATAATATTAGTGAAATATCTGTTGAAGTAAAGAACTTCACATTGATTATTAATGAAATGAAATTAATGAATTTCATTAAATATTATCCAACAAATTAGTTATAATAAGGTTAAATGTGAAAATGAAAAAGGTAATGTATAGTTTTTTTTATAAAATACTTTTATACTATTAGGATATCTTATTATTTGTGATCACATCCAGTTTTGTAAGAGATGAAAGCTATAGTTTATCATAAGAATATTTTAATTTCCATAGTCTTTGTATTTGATATATTATATATTTTCTATTTTCTATTTTCATGTGAGAAGAACACTTTTTGGTAGGGTAACATACAAATATTCGAGTCTAGGAGGGTGTCTTCCCCACCAACCATGTTAATGAGGGAATAATGGATGAATACACCCTCTTGACCAACTCTATTCTCCGAATACTATAGTGGTATATTATTAATTGTGGTTATATTTCAACTTACATGTGTTTAAAGGGATTTAATGGATTTTTTAATTTCATACATAATTATATCTTTATATAAAACCATAAATTTTATTCTAGATATGAAATTTATGAGCTGTAATGTCTTGTGGTACATTACTCGATGTGTATAATGGAATTGATTCATGTATAATACCAGATTTAGGATACATGACTTATGATTTATGGTGGAACAATGAAACTAATCAGTTAATATCTGGAAATTTGGTTGGGATGATGAGATTATGTTGTAATTGATATGAATGTTATGATATGTTATCCAATTTTTTTTTTGGATGGTTTCATTTAATGTGATATGGATTAGGACATTCATATTTGTGGTATAGTGGAAAACCAATGGGTTTGAGGTAGCAGGGTTCCAATTTTATTAGTTTTTAATTATGATCTATTGACTATGTATAGATTAATAGTTATGCATTATTAGGCTATAAACTATGTATACCTAAATTGGTGATGATTTGGTTTCAATTTTTTTCCACCATGACTTATCATTATTTACATATCTTATAAATGAGAGGATCCTCGGAGAATCCAAATATGTATATCTATAAAGAACACCCTACATATATAATTTTTTTTAAAATTTTAGTAGGATCATGTTTGATATTTAGATTTACATTACAATATCATTATTGTTTATCTTCTTGTAGCATCTTATAGTAACTTATGAGTTTATCTTTGGGTTCTAATAGGACACCACTTTTGTTTTTCCATTTTTTATGTTGTTAAAATAAAATAATTGAGTCCAATTTCTCTTTTCATTATTATAATTTCATGATTCTTTTACTTTTCTTATATCTAATTCTGAAGTTTTTTAGTGGGTAGTTCTTTAAATTTTCATGTGTGATAAACCATCAACGAATTTCTCCAACCCATTTCCATTTGAAGGAATTGTTTTGGTATAATTTTTAATCTTACCTAATTATCAGCCAAGGAGGGGAAAATTTTTCTGGGATGAGGACATAAAAAATAATAATTTATGATTGTACCTTTGGTGATATTGAATGATAAAATTTAAATTTATAAAGACGAATCAACACCAACACTATGAGACTTGTTCAAAACCTAAAATTAAATAATATATTATAATATGTCTCAAATTATTTTTTAAAAAATGTTGAAAAATTATTAAATAATTATAAATAATGTTTAAATATATATATATATATATATATATTAACAATGTTATAATGTTATTGGTCAGTTAAAATATAATTTTTATACAATTTATAAAATCATGTTATGCTTTATGATATTAATGTTATGGTTTTTTTCTATCAATTTCCTTATATTGAGATATTTTCTATATTGTGAACCTAATTTCATCTAAAGGATATATATAGTTTATATTGGATGTATAATATCATGAATAATCTATTCTCCATGATATTTAATGTTTCATTGCATGATTTATCATTATATGTTGTTTTATTATAATGTTTCATTAGATATTACAAATATTTGTTACTCAAACATATTATTTTGAGCATTACGATTCTTAAAAATTTTTGTTCATCTATAGAATATATAAACTATTCTATATTTTTTTTCAATATAAGAAATGTATTTATACCAAAAATAAGGTATAAGGATGATTAAAATGAAATTAATTGATTATATATTACTACATAGTAGTAATGTTGCATTTGTATAAAATTAATATCACTAAGTGTGTTTTTAATATAATGAAAATGAAATTATGAAAAAATAGATATTTCTTCAATATTCAATGAAAATATAATATTTTCATCAAATTAGAAATAATTAAATATAATATAATTTTAAAATATTGAATAAGAAATTTAATTAATTTTATGAACTAATTACTCAAATTTTTCTATAAATTAATTATAATATCCAGTCATTCAAATTTAGAAAACTATTTTATAGAGAAAATGTATTTTTGAAAAATAAAATCGCATTAAGAAAATTTATGTTATTATATTCTAATATTTATAGATAAAATTTATATTGAGTAGTTATTTAATATATATATATAATAATTTCGATATATATATTCATGACCACGAGTTTAATGGATATTATATATTTTTACAAATAAATAATAAAATTTCATCATTTGTTGTAATGCCCCAACCCTAGTTACCTAGAGTCGGTGCATTATTACATCACATTGGCATGATCACAAGAAAGATAAAATCTCAAAAGACCGATTTGTTTAGTAGCCTTGGAATAACTAGATACATTAATAATGTTTACATTACATCATAAAATGAAAAATAAACAACATAGTCTCCATAGTCCACAATATTATCCCCTCATACTATCCCTGCAGGTCATTCATAATTATTTCTTCACATCCTGGGAAAAATAAAACATAGAAAAGGGGTGAGCGCAAATTCCCAGTAAGGATAACAATATTGCAGAAAATTTCATTAATAAGAATAAACATTTAAGGAAATGTATAACTAAAACAAAATCCCTTTAAACTTGAACTTCAACATAGTATGGAAAAAATAAAATGAAATAATGCCATTTACTTATTCACATGGATATTATTCTAATCGAATAATCACATGCAATATCAATAACCACTTTCATAATGATGGAATGCATAATTCCAGACTATCATAACCACATAGCCAAGGCCTCATGCCAAGACTAAAAATAAGATTTTTCCAAGGCCTTGTCCCAAGACACTAGTTTGTCTCATGAGATCTACCGATGCATCGAGGAGCTATAGCGGGCTCCAAGCGTCACATATTAAGTCCAATGCATTCCCATATGAAATGGTTTAAACATAACATAAACATTCATATTAAAACTATCATATGAAATGTAAATAATTCATCCATAAACCATGAATGGTATAAAAATAAGACATCCACAGTCAAAAATATCACAAAACCATCAATACAATATAGATGTTTTGTATCATATTAAATTAACTTCAAAGAAGCGTAAAATCCATCAAAGGATGTTGACATAGATGAAATCAAAACTCTGTTTATAGAAATATCTCTTTCTATTTTGAAATTATTTAAGAGTCATATATTTATAAAATAAAACATTTACTCTTAAAATTTTCTTATAAGCTTGTAAGGAAAGCTTTGACGATTTTATAACGGCGGAAAATAGCCGCACCCGCCGTATAAGTTGAAAAAACATTCTAACCATAATTCTGTCAAAAATGTTAAAAAGGACCTTGTTTGGAAAACGACAGAAAGATTCCTTTATAAACCACTTATAAAATTCAACAAGGGTATAAATGACTTTAACCCATATTCTAGTAAATAGTAAAAAAAATTTGAAATACATTTTTAAGAAACATGTAAGTGGATGATAAAGAAGTCCCAGTAGATTATTACGTATAAACAACCTCGGATAATAAAGAGATTGCGAAGTAAACCATTACATTGTACTTTTTATTGGTTGGGGGTAGGTTAACCTCCTGTATAATGGTGAAATAATTGTTATTAAATTATTCAAGAATCATATACATTAATATGATATCATATATGATCTTTTATCATTGCTTTGTTAATAATATCTTAGAAATATCGTCGTTTCAGGTGTTAACTTACTCATTTTATTTTATATGTTTTGTTACGTAATCCATGTTTGTTATGTATAGGTTGTATCATATTCATATCCAGAATTATATAAAGTCCTTAAATACTATTATTAATCATTAAATGATAATTATACTTGAATGGATATGATGGAGAATGAATCTTATCGCGTTCGTGGAGACGGTGGTCCGTACATACGCACGAGCGACAATATCATTATTTTGATATTAAAATAATATATAATTGGATGGTATATCATATATAAAGAATCATTATCATATTATATTTATTATTTACATGAATTACACATCATTATTATACCCATTCAAAAAATAATTTATTGAATAACAATTACACCACGACGTGGAGATAGTAAGCCGTACGTACGCTCGTATGGTGACATGTTATTCAAAGGATGGATAGAATACTGAATATTGTTGTACCATATTTATAATAACATCATAGTATATATATGATACTGGAGTTATTATTTTATAATGGTAATAACAAACAAATAAGAAGTGGAAGGAGAAAGGAACATAAAAAAGGGTGTTGAAATTATTACCTCTTCTTCAAGTTCTTCCTTTTGATTTGATCAAAATGTCTCCTTAGGTTCGCTTTCTGACTAAAGGAGGGCCTCTAGGATTAATTGAGGGATGTTTAGAGAGTATTTGGGCAGAGTTTTGCCGAACCAAAATGCTTTTAAGGTGTGAATTAATGAGAAGGAGGAGTGACCTTTTTTAAGAGGGGTGAGGGGCACCTTTGGAAAAGCTAGAAATATTATTTTAAAATAAATTCATATTCAGTTTCTAATGGCTCCAAAGTGGATTATTTATATTTTAAGGTGGGTATATGTCTAAAACCACTAAAGAAATAGGATTTAGATAGGTTTGGGTTACTATATTAACCTTATCTTTAAGTATTAACTCTTAGTATATTTGTTTCACTTTTACAATGTCTCTTTGTATTTTTTTATTATTTTGTTAATAAACATACTATATACATCCAAGATACCCCCAAGTGGTCCATTAATGATAAACCTATAAATATATAAGTCTCTTGGTCTAACCTTATATTTTTAGGAATTTAATATCAATTAATATTATAATATTTGTTTTAAAAACTCTTTTATGTCAATTTTGACACTATTCAATAGTTTAGTTTTGTAAAAATCATAACAGAATGATTACTTCTAAAAAGGTTAATTATATCATTTATAACATGTCATATTAACCAATAAAATTAGTTTAATTCATAGAAAGTATCAAATTATATATATTTGGGTATTTATAATATCTATTATTTTAAATTTTCACTATTATGGTAATTACAACATCACCATTGTGTCATAAATAAATTAACATATATAATAACTAAAAATAATAACTAAAATATAATTATTTATTAAATATCTTTATATTTTTAATGACTACTTATAGTCGAAAATCCAATATATGTAACCCTATGTAAAAATTGTTTTTCTAAAAGATATATCCTTATGTCATTTTTGTATTTATTTTAACTTAATTAAAATAAAGTGTCCCTATCACCTACAAGTGACTCCATGAGGTCCCAAAATCGACCCAAAGATTCCCATGGTCGGAAATGTATCCACCAATAAGGTTAAGACACGTTTTAGGGTAATTTAGTATTAATATTATATTATTTTTTAACCCTTATTTACCGGATTTACCCTTTACCATGGTAAATAAAATATTTACCGAAGTAATTATTCAAAATGACTAAAAATAAAAGTTACCTATTTATACAATATGAACATCATGATTATAAATATGGAATCCATTTTTTCAAATTCAAAATAAATAAGTTGATGAAATTAATTTAAAATTAACTCCCATTGTCAAAACAAAAAACATGTTTTTAAGAGATAATTACTATCAAAAGTTTGACACTTGTTTATGTCCGGTTTAATTGTAAAATTATGTACAATGACCAAAATTGTATTAAATAGTAAAAATATATTCTAAATATACTTTAAAACCACTCAAATTCATAATTTATCAATATAAATTATTTCAATTAAAAAAGTTGTTTTTAATTAAAATTTAGAAATTTTCACTATTTATCAAAATATAAATATTATCCGAAAAGTTCCAAAATTTAACCCTAGGATAAATTTGATATTACAAATCCAAAAATGAAGTCCATTTTAAGAGATAAATTTTATAAAATTTCAAAAAGTAGGTATTACTATTCATAATGGCTAGTTTGATTGGTTGTGGTGTGTTAGAACTCGATGTTGCGTACAACACACGCTATCGCATTATTCAAAGGGATGTGTACCATAAAAGCTTGGGGTGTTAAATTTTTTATACTCGGTGATGTCTATATAGTTTTATATCGAAAATAGTTAGTCATTTTAATTAATGGGATATTATTTTTTGGGTAATTGATTAACCAATTATGATAAGAATTGTTATTAAATATTATTAACTGATGATTTGGTCTGCTGTATGAGATTGAACATTGGTGATGAAAAATTGATATGCGGTGGGGTTTATTCATAGTGGGATGTGTGCACAAAATTAGTGGGAATCACCTTCTAGATCCCTTATTTCCCTAGTTATATTATGGACCTGTGAAGTGATGCGATGATGATGTGATGTGATGATGACTGATGGTATTACCAGATAGAAGACCATGTGAGGGTGGAGTAGTTATGGAGGCATATCCACCCACATCATAGATGACTTTATATGTGAATTGATTTGAACAAATAGTTATACATGGTTACAATTAAATAATAAAATTTCATCTTTTTTTTATAATCGATGTTGTGTAACTTTTATTATATCGAACATAGAAATTATTTTTTAAATAATGTGATATTATAGTTTGTGTATGATATTAACCAGTTACAATACAAATTGGTATTAGACATTAAGAAATGATGATTTGTTCTGTTGTTGAAAATTACGCATTGGTGTTGAAGATGTGATATGTGGTGGGGTTTATGCTTGGTGGGAAGAGTGCACATAGTTGATGTTCATCACATTCTAGATCCACTATTTCCCTTTTTATGTTATGGAAATGTGAATTGATGTGATGATGATGATGATTTGCGATGATGACTGATGGTATTACTGGATGGAAGATCATTAGATGGTAGAGTAGTTAGGGATGTGTGTCCACCAAAATCAGAGATGAATTGATATGCAATGTGAAATGAATAATATGTCTATGAGCACACAATGTTTGATTTTGGGGTGTGACAGAGGAAAATAAATATGGAATTATTTTTTAACCTTTTTTTATATTCATGTTATAATTTCAGCATACTGTTTGTGTGTTTTTTTGAGCATTACCTTATTTTTTCACAAAAATTGTATCTTGTTTCATGTATTTACAAGCGACAATTGGTATGATTATAATAAATATACATGTTATTAACACAATAAATTTATAAAATACTCTATAGGGTTACAAAAAGACATTAA
The DNA here is from genome assembly GCA_963277665.1 of Viscum album. Classification (NCBI taxonomy): domain Eukaryota; kingdom Viridiplantae; phylum Streptophyta; class Magnoliopsida; order Santalales; family Viscaceae; genus Viscum; species Viscum album. Next base: position 274,033,495 of record OY728128.1, on the reverse strand, counting down.
TGGCCACATTATATTATTAAATTCTTAGGTTTTAGAGATGTAATTGAGTCTGTCCAATTGGGAAATATTTTTTTATATAACTAGTGAGTTGCCTATAAATTTTTCGACATTTATTATGAATTATGGGATGATTATAGATTATCCATATATTTTGTTCTATATTTAATCAATGATTGATTATCATATCTCCCAATCAATTATTATATAGAGTGTAATGCCACATATATGTTATATTTTTATAGCATCAATTTTTTATTATAAAATATGTGGCCTACTAGAGGAGGGACTCTAGGAACATTATATATTTTCATTAATTTAAATCCAATGTGTGGATGCTTTGGAGGGATTATGCCATGAAGGAGTTTTATCACTTTTTTTGGTTTATATTTTTGATATTGTATACTATTAAGTACCTTGATGATTAAATTTTATGTAAGAGTAATAATAAAATTTGATCTTAGAGTGTGAAATATTCTATAGATACTTGCTAGGAAATTGATTTTTTCAGCTCCATATGTTTCGATGAATGTAAATTGATCTTACAGAATTACATTGCAAATTTTTTCTTATTCACAGTTTAGATACCAAATAGAGATAAATTCCAAATTAATTGTTTCATCCATATAAAAAATAGTATTTTTTTAGAAAATTAAAATGTATTAATTAAATAAAACACGATAAAATACCGTTATACTTTTCATAGATATTCTATTATATTTTCATATGTGGATCATGGTGGTCATATGAAAGTAGATCATGAATTTTAGATTTTACTAATTGTTCAAGTTATTTTTCCATGCATCTAACCAATAGAAAAGGATGATGCATGGTAAAGTGTAATAACGAAAAATATTTATAAATGAAATTACCTTTTTTTGTAAATAAACTACTGAATATGAAATGAAAATAGGAATAGAAAATTCACTTTATTTATTATTTTATATTATTATAGTTTTTCAGGATTAAATGATCATTATAATATATTACTACCAACAATTTAGTCATTCAAAAACCATTGTAGAAATTATTATATATTAAGGGTTATGATAAAGTTGGTTTTATATTGATATAATATGTAATGGCCTTGAATAATTGGATCTTATCCTATGAAGACCATATACTAGAGATTATTATAGAGGGATGATCACTGGGAATTAAAATAACCAAATACCAATACAATAGTCAACAACTAATATAGGATTGGAACTATTTATGATATAATATCATGTTTATATTGACCATTTATTAGTCCACATAAGTAGAACCGCTCCAGAAAAATTTAAGCATTACACAACACACCCTTATGGATAATGAAACTGTAATATTGTGTTTCATACATAAAACCATATAATATGATTTTTTATATTTTTTATTTATAAAATAATGATTATCTTGATTCTTTTTTACTATTATATTATCCCAGATTAAATAACGAGTTTTCCAAAAATTAGATAATGATACAAGGAAACCATGATTTTATTTTATAGAAATCTATATGTTCACTAATGTAAAATTTATTGATGACTTCATGAATGATTGACGTAAATATTAAAAAAATATTTTTATTAAATAATATGTATTTATATATAAATGATAAATTAATTTTGGACAGTCAAATAATTTTTTTTATAATTCTGAGAAATGATTATGTGAACAAAAATATATATTTTTCAATAAATTAGGACTTTCTTAAATTGTAATTTATTATATTCAAAGGATTTATATTATTTATAAACCTTTTTAAAAATAAGAATGATTATATTATCCATGTGATATTTTTTTATAATTTTGTTATAAAATGATTTTTTTGTATAAATAAAATATGAAAAAATATTTATAATTTATTAGGACATCATAAAATAAAAAAAACATTATTTTAATTAATATAAATAGTATCCCAAAAGTAGGGTTACATATATATTTTTTTGATATATTATTTTTTTAAACCCTTAATGTATCATCTAAAATATAAATTATATTTTAATGTATTAAAATTAAATAATTATTAACAAGGAAAACTACCACATCAAAAAGGTTATTATTTTAATGGTTTAAGTTCAATTTCATATAATATATTTTAAAAAACTCCACCTTTTCAAAAACTATGGTCATAAACATTAGTATGAATTGTGGTTTTTTAACTATATTAAGTAGATTTTGAAACCTATTCATATAAAAATATAAAAATACCCATAGATTTTTCTTTAAAAACCCACCATTCATCCCATTCCACATAAGTCAAAATATTTTTTATCAGGAAGACAATCTACCTTTCACTACATAGTTCCCTCCAAATATCTTCCCAGTATCATAAGAAGATCCTATCTTGGATTTAGAATAATTTTCTCAAGTTAATTGACTCTCAAATATTATTTTTATATCATGTACATTATTTGTATCAATTATTTATAATTTCCAATATTAAATGTTGTAATTGGTGAATACACATACATTTATGGTCATTATGATTCACATGTAATCTTATATTATCACTCAATATCATTAACCACTTCCATAAATGGGAATCCACACTTCTTATTTTTCCAATATTACAATGTGATTTTCTTTTACAAAAATATTTTCTATTCAATACCCGCCCCCATTTCAAATAATGCACATACATATTGTATATTATATCCAAAATTAAGTGGGTAATTACATTAATGTAACCAATGATATCTTAAAAACTGATTAATATTTAATAATGAAATATATTTTTTGTATGAGCTATGTGTAACCCTTACCGATGAACGTGATATAAATTTGACTGTTGTGACCAAAACTATTTAAATATTTAATTACATGTGTAATGTATTATCTCATGAGATTCCATGTATGGTTAACATGATATGAACTTAAAAAAATAATTACATTATTTAAAAATTAGTAAGCATAACTTATGGTTATGATGTAATATTTTTTTGTGTTTCCACTTTCCCATGTTGCCTGTATGTAATCATTTTATATCATGAATTTATTTTCATGACTATTATTATCACCCTTCATATGTTATATTGATATTCATATTTACACACATGTACTATATCATCTTATTATATTAGTTAGTAATTCCATTACTGGCAGTTATATATCACCACATTATTATGCACATCCATAGGTTATCCCTTTTTATTTTAGAAGATAAATAGAATATTAACGAAATGTTGTTGTTTTTTTAAATAATGTTGGTATGCCAGTGATTCATGTTATTATTCTATGAAAATAATTTCACAAAGAAACAGGGTCACACAATCATCATGAAATTAATTATTTTTACTTTTATGTAATAAATAATTAAACAATGTGTTTAAAATTATAGGATTTAGCAATTTCAATAAGAGGAAGGCATAAATATTTTTTGGATATGTATTTGAAAACCAGAGTGAATGAATTAGGAATAAAACTAAACATAGGAAAAATCCCCAAATTTGGTTAAATATTAGAATAAGTGGATTTTGTGAATGAAAATCCTTGTTTAGATAATAATAGGGGATGTGGCTCTAGAAATATATTAACCTATAAAAATAACCATGAATATCGTTCATTGGGCACGACTTGATCATCCTTAGACACATAGCCAAGTGGCCATACTACATGGATATTTTTACACTACAACAGTTTAATAAGTGAGATTAAATTATATTAGGTTTAATGTCAAGGAATATTTTCAAATTTAATCTCTTAACAATTTAATTGAATATGATTAATTTTGGATTTGATCTTACTTGTTAAAAATAATCATAGAATCAATATATGGAAATTTCAATTTGAATTTTTATTATTATTAGAATTGTAGTATTAAGATATTAGTTCTCATTTTAATAATAAAGTATTGTGAAATTTTTAATTAAAAAATGATTTACTATCAGTTTGATAGAAATGATTATAATATCATTCTTACTTAAGAATGGATATTTTTTCAGAAATCTATTTTATCTTGAAATTTGTTTTTTAAGAAGCATAATGCCATTCAATTTTATTTAATTTTAACAATATATAAAGATAAATTATTAAAATTAAAATATTAATAATTTACTTAACAATATTATTTTATGTATATCTAATTATGATTTCAAGCCTTATAGATTATATAATATCATCTTAAGCATTCAAATTTTATTTTTTAGGAATCTATTTTTTTCAAGAGTTTCCCTGTTTATTTTTAATTTTTATTCTATCACATATATGAATTGAATTAAATGAAATATATTCTTTATTTTTAAAAGTCATAAATAATATTATGGAAAAAGATTAATATATTTTCTGTTCTAATAGAATTTTAAGAACAATACAAACCAATTACCTTAGTTAACATTAAATCATGTTTTCCATGTTTCCAAACCAAAATATAAAGCTATGTTTTATAATTAATCATATCAAAACAATATTTTATATACATATTACGACCTTTTTATATCCCACATTCTAATATAATGAATACTGGAATAATTTCCAATTGGAATAGATTTATCATTTAATAATATTTTTATAAATTTCTATGTGGTTACAAAGATAGTCGCATCCCCCACATATAAATGAAAACATACTCTCTTACATCATCACACCTATTAAGTCATTTTTCACGACGATTGCCTAAAAAAATATATCCCAAAAAAATTTCAAACATTATATTTGTTATTGTGTTATGAAAAATAGATTCCATATTTAAAATCTGGAATTTAAATTTATTAATATTGGATATATAATTTTTTGTTGTTATGATTATTAAACATGGTAAAAATTGACAACATTGTAAATGATAAACAGTGTTTATTAATATAATAAATATGATATAAGGTAAAAATTCATATCATTCTGTTTATTGAATAATTGGATTTAAAAAATTATCTATATATATACTGATTATAATTTTGGAGGTTCATCTAAAACATGACTATGACTATAAAATTTTATATGCATTAATCCTTAAATTTTTTAAACTAACATTAATTTTTAACTGGAATATTCTATCAACATTACTCATTTTTTAAAAACTAAAATACATTCATTCTATAAAATTGTATCGCAAAAACATCATACCACTTTTTGTATTGGTCCTAATAACACTAAAAGTCCAAACATATATGGATTTAGGTTTTATCTAAATAAGTTTTCACAAATATGAGGTTTTACTCATACTAAAGTCTCTCTTTTTTATTTCCCAACTACACAATATAATTATTTCACAACGAGTCTAAAAAAAATTATTAACATGAATATATTATAATATTTTATGGATTATTTTATAGATATTTATCACTAACTTTTTTAATATGGGGAATGGAAAAATCAATCATGTGTACATGTTGAATACCCTCTCTACAAAGGGTTGTGTTTTAATTTTTAACACTATATCATATGTCTTTATATAATAATAAAAAATTTAATATATATATTATTGAATACATATTAATTATTAAAAATATATATTATAATACGTACAATCTTAAAATATTATGTGTTAGGAAATGATAATGTTACTTATGTTTGTGTGTGGACTACCATCTCTATAAAAATCATGACTCTGTTTTCTTCTCAACAATAAAACAGTATCCATAAATATGAACCTAATAAATAAATATTATATGTAAAAAAATATTTTTTATTCTAAAAATTATAATATTACAAAAATTATTAATTTTCGACCAACTAGAATAAAATTAAAAGACCATCTATATATATGTATGTTCTACAATATCCATGATTTTTTGCGGTTCATTTTTCATTACCTCCACACATGGATTATTTTAAAATTTCATATAATATATTTATATGATAATTAAAATAATTTTAATAGTCTATACATAATTGAACCGTATACCCATTGACCATGATCAATAAATCAATTTAATTTCGGGGTTATAAATCAAGCGTCTTAAAATTCATTACCTGTGGTTTTTAATTTATTAGTTATATAAAACATAGTAACAAAATAGAATAATTTGAATATATATAAATCAAGGAACATCAAAATTGTTGTTAGTAATGTATAAAAGTATATAATATTATTAATATGTACAGATGATATATAAATTAAACATGTCATGTCTTTTGGTGATAATAATTTTCATTTAAAATATTATTTTAATTGATTTTGACTCATTTCCTTCAATAATCACAATCATATAAATTATTATAGAATTATATGATTTTTCTATAAATTTTTTCCCAATGTAATTTTAAACTAAATTTATATTTCATTATATTCTATTCAAAAGTAATCATTTCAAAAAAATTATATATGGTTTATTTTTTTTCTTTTGAAAAATTAAAAATGGATGTTTTTATGATATACTTCTTAACATCATTTTTCCATAATTATCAATATTATTTATTATTAATAAATTACAATTAGATAAAAAATATTTTAACAAATATCTTATAGAAACTATTCATGGAATGTTTTTGTTCTAAATTTTTCCATGGAAAGGGATATTTTTCCATATGAATATATGAAAAATGGTTATTGGTTTATTTCTGGTGTGCAATGGAATATTATAATTTTTTTATGATGAAAAAGTTCATGATTAAATTTTTCTCATGATAAAGAATGTAATAATTAAAGATGATGATACATGATACCAATAAATCTTAAACAAATGTTTGAGCCCAATATTTCCATCAAATTCATAGATTTATGTTTTAATAATCGATGAAAAAATGGTGGATTTAACTGATATAATTACTCCTATAGAATTAACTACGATTGGGGTGTTATAAAATTGATTAATAATGGGTGAGAATGTGTTATGAATATTATAACCCATAATAAAAATATTTTTCATGTAATAATGTATTTTATGGATATATTAGGAATTTGTGTGGTAATAATGTATGAAGTAGAAATAATTTCCTTTAAATGATTTCTTTCATGTGGTCAGACATGCCTCTAGATGCCTTCATGTTTTTTCCAAAGCATTATAAATTTTTTATGGTATTTATTTTAGTAATGGTTTATTTTCAGTTGTGGAAATTATTTGATTATATATGAAATTAATTATTATTTTAAAGGTTAACAGCCTTATGGTTTTTCTTGTGTTTAGTTGGGTAACACACTTCTTTTTCTTATCCGTTAATGAGAATTTTTATGCTAAATCCACATTTCTATATGATTATTGTAGGATATAAATATGAAAAAATATCACATTAAACATTTATGTATGGGTGACTCATTTTATAAATGGAAAAAAATTTCTAATAGAACATGGATTGAATTATAAAGGAGTTAATTTGTGAAATATATGTATATCATGTCAATGCTTTTTAAATAATTATCTAATAATATAAACAAGAAACACCAGGGAAATTTAAAATAATGAAAATATTTCCAAAAATATTATTATTATGGTTTGACTAATTAATTTTTTATTATAATACAAATTTCTAACATATTATTTTTATTATAAAAATCATATTTTCATTATAAATTATTGATACAACATCATCTCCAATGATGTAAGGGTGTATAATAATAATAGTATTTACCTAATGGAATTAAAATATTAAACTATCATTAAATGAAATAATATAATATTTTTAAATATAATAAATTGATAAAAATTGTGTTGTTATACTATAATTGATAAATCCCTAATGAAAAGGATACTAAATAAGAAATATATGATGATAACATAAAATAATATATATATATATATATATATAATATAACAAATATATATTCAATAATTTATTATAAATTATTCTTATGAAAGTATATATATATAAATTAGATTAAAAAGCAGGTTATTATATTTTTATTATATTTATAATGGATATTTTACCCTAATTGTCTACACACAATTATAGTTATGCGTGTTTTATCTATATTTCTTTTCATCAAGACATGATATATTTAATGCACTAAATATCAATATAATGGAATATATTGTACATATTGGATATCTAATATCAGTAATGACCCTCTATTTAGAAAACTTAATGTTCATTTTCATACACCTTCTTTTATATAGTTTTTTATTAAACTTTTTTTAAGGTGTATGGAATTTCTAAAATTCTATATTCATATTTTTATTTTTATTTTTTATTACATTGTTTTTATAACATATATATTAATAAATATCATATTTAATGTCCTTATTGAAATTTTGAATTGGGAAAATAAACATTTTTTTAAATATTCATCGATTAATATTTTATTCCAAAAGAAACAACGACATTTGTTTAGAGTAATTGTTAGTCACATTAAAGAAATTTTTTAGTTCAATTATATAAATTCAAATACCACAAATTTTCCTATTCATGGAAGTGAGAATATGTTTTAACACATGTATAAATTATAATATAATTCATTTAATATTAATACTATGTTTTATTACATTTTATAAAATGTTTGTCTTCATGAATTTAATTTGAATACATTAAAACAGTTTTACATCCTTTTATAAGAAAATTTATTTTTATACCCTCTAAATTCTAGTTTTGAAATCATTATGTATTTCAAGGATATAATATTTAAAATTTTATTTTTTTTATGTAAGCTCTTTCAATAGATTTAACATCACAATTTCAATATTACCTTTTCAAATATAGTAGATAAATATAATTACAACTACAATGTTTAAATATATTTGTTAACTAAATTTTCCTGGTGGATATAATATTTCTTCAATATGATAATTTTTAGTGAATTTTACTTTTTTAAAATGGTTTATAAGATTTTATTTGTTATAAATTTTTTTGAAGAAAAATTTAAATATAGTTTTATTTTCAATGTGTAATGGTTTTTTTGAAAATGAAATTCATGATCATAAAAAGGAATATATAAGAAATTTTATTCTCATGATATTTGTCTTTAGAGTCATTATACCTTCATAAAGTAAAATATTTAATATAATGGTAAGTTTGAAAAATTAGTTTTATTAATACCATTTATTTGTTTTAAACATTAAATTATTGTTAATATTTATAATTCCCAAATCACATCACATTTATTATATTTGATTCACCTAAATAATGTTTTTTTCAAAACAAGATTAAATAATTATGTTGAAAATTAATATTTAATATATAAAAACATCATTTATTGTCCTTATGATACACTAGTGATATGATATTATGAAGTCATCCATATTGTTTCATTTGATGGACTACTAAATGTTCTATATTTGATTTCATGGAACCCTTGACATTTTGATGAGATTATTTTGTGATTTTTGTTATATAGATATTTTCATGATCACAATATAATCAATTTTATTAATGATTATTATTTAATGGTGGGGTTCAATATCTCCAACTAAATAATTGGATTGTTTATTAAATTCCATGAGATAAAGTGGGAATATATGTATCTGCCCAATCCATTGAGGGTATACATGATGCAGCCAAGTCAATGAAGGTTCACGACTAATACTCATCGAGAAAAAATAGTACATGGGTTTCTAGCTTTTTTAAAATAGTTTATGTGAATAGTATCCCATTTCCAATATGGTAGATTAGTATTATAAATGAATATGATCTTTACTGAAATGATAAACTATCCACAGAGGGTATATATGAAGAAAGACAAGTCTATTAATGTTCGTTTCATAATAACCAAATACCATGATAATATATATACAATAAAGCATTTCAAAGAGGTTACATGTGTATAAGCCCAACCAAATTTTGGTATAGAGGTTGTTAGACCAATAAATTAAGATTGAATGAATATTTATCCCTTGATTAATATGTGACATAAATAAGGTTGTAGTGTCAAATACCGTACCTTCTGATTTACTATTTCCTTATTATGAAAAATAATAATGTTATATTCATATGTGATTATACAATGTCTTTTATATATTCTATCATATTTATATACCCATATTTTAGGGTATATGTTTGATAATTTTAGAGTAAATATCCTTATATTATATTTTTTGGGAACTTTTGTTATTCCATCTGATTTTAGATAATATATTTATAAAATTCCCTTTCAATATCATATTCATATGATTAACCCAGTGTAGATATGTGTGTCTGTATTTCCCTTTAATATTATTGGAGTTATCCCATTAATTTTTATTCTATTCTCTAGGTTTTAACTTATGAGGATTTGTGAAACTAGTTTATTTCTCTTTATTTATGGAATAATCCGTAGATATATCATAAATTAAATTCCAAATATTGGTGATTTCTAATATTAATATGTAAATTCCTGGAATTGTGTTATCATATGTGATATATAATGATAAAAATATGAACAAAATTAACAATAATGATATGATTAGTATAGTATTTATTAAATCATGTATTTTAATTATGTTCTCTCACAACTAGGTCTTAGTTTTTCCTTTGTTCCAACTTTGGTTGGGTTCTCAATTGTTTGTCTCAAGAATTTAGTGTGATGAGTGTGAAGTTTCCTGATATTCCTTTTTGGGATAGGGTTGAGTCTAGGTTTGAATTTTTGATATTTTATTGATAATCATGTGTTTTGGGCTTGACAATATCTAGATAATGGGTAGAGTGAAGTTTGAAAATTTTGTGGTTTCACCGAGGAAACCATTCGGCCTGTCCATCATCGAAAAAGAAAATAATAATTAGATGTTTCATAAAATGAATATAAAATAAAATAAGAAAGGGAAAATGAAAATTGAAAGTTTTTTTAATAATAATGTCGATGATAATATTATTATCACGATTATTATTATTAATTATAATATTATTAAGAATATTAATTGATTCATTATTATTATTGTTATTATTATTCTTATTAAGATATTATTTAATGATTTCTCCATGGTTCTCCCTCTTTCCCCCTTTCACTCTCGCACTGCCTTTCTCCCCCTTCCCTATATGCTCCCACGACCCCCCTTTGGGAAAGGGTCATATGTAGGCCTCCCTTATCTCTACTAGTAGCTGTACCTCTCCCTATGAAACTCTTATTTAGAGTTCGTGCCTTCCCATCTCAGCGAGCCTACTTTCCGCATGGCCTAAACCACTCCTCTTTCACCCTACTTGTGAATGATGCTTCTCGGAAGTCTGCTGGGCCACTCACCGCTCCTTCACTCCACCAGCCTTGGGTTTGGTCTATTCGGGGTAAGACACAATGTATCATTTCTAGGGTTTTGGTTTTTTTTCTTCAGGGTTATCAGTTTTTCGTTGGTATGGTATTATATTTAGGGAATATTCTAGATGAATAGGGTTTGATATTGATGTTCTTGGTCAAATATTGCCTTCATAGTGCTTTTTCACAATGCGGTGGAGGTGTGGTCGTTGTTTCACATAATGTTTTGGTAGATTATTCATATGAGGTAGGTGGTTTCATTCCATAGAATTACTAGATGAATTTAATATGCTTTCTGAATTTATAAATGTGTTCTCTGGTTTAGTTATGTGGTGTGAATGATGTTTTGATGTTTTTGGTGTGCTTATATGATTTAAATGAGTTTGAAAAAAATATCTATAGTGTTTGTGTTTTATAATGTATTACTTATTAAAAAGGGTTTTGGGGTTGTTTGACAGGTTATAATCATGTTTTTAATGAATGTTGCCGGACATATCAGTTTGGGTGTATGTTTGAAAAGGAAATGAAATGCTATATAATGTTGGATTGTTGAGAATTTTTTACTATGAGTTGAAAATGGTTTAAATGATGAAAGGCGTATTTTATAAATGATCCTGGTTTATGATGGAATTTTAAAAATGGTCTTGTCCAATGAAAATGCTTGGTTTAATAGTTATTTATACTTTTTCGGTAATATAGGAGGTGTGAATTTTGTTTTTTAAATTATTACATGTTCTTTGGTATTGAAAAACAGATATTTAGAGAAATGTGAGATAATTCATGTGTGTCTCACATATGCATTTTTTATTCCTAGAATGTGTTTGATAAAATGTAAAGTTTGTGTGAAAAAACATTTTTAAATGGTTTTGATATGCTTACAGATTAAAAAGGCTTTTTAATAAAAGGAATCAGGTGATATCTTGGTGTAAACTCCTATGGTGAATGTAGAAAGTGATTTATAAATTATGAATCATGTTTATTAAATTGTACAAGTGGGCCAGATCATTTTTGACGTATTTTAGGTGAGCGTTTGATTTTAAAAGTGGTGTTGGGGTTGGAAAAGTAGTGGTATATGTTGTGTGTTATATTTTTTGTCTTGAGAAGTGTGATGATAATGTGTTGTGTGATATGAAAATCCAAATAGAGGAAAAGGTAATCCTGGGTAACTTGGTGGACGTACTAGGACTAGATTTTTAGTGATTTAGAAGAGGCTATAACCCAGTTTCATTTAGAGGGATTAGAGATGAAAAAAATAACTAAACATGGATGATTATTGGAGACAACTAAGTTATGTGGGAGTCCTCTACAAGTGGCTTCTACATGGGAATACTGATAGTTGTTGTTTCGTTACCACATATTCACTGAGATGAGAGGTTCATAGAATCAAACATGTACTAGTTTTACCTATGGGATCTACCTAAGATGCACTACCTATCATGATGCTTATATAGAATAGTTCCCTCCCTCAGCATATGATGGACCTATTGAGTGTAAATTATTTAGACATTCCATTTTTAAACAAGTATTTATGAAATGGTTTCATATTGATAGGTTACTTTTCAATGTGTTTACTCATTGAATGTTTTTAATAAAAATGTTCTAATGGATTTTAGTCAAATAGAATTATTATATTATCTTTTAAATTTCCTGGAATGTATGAATTATACCAGGGTGTAATCCTACTAGGCTTTGGCACACAACATACATACACCTTTGGGTGAATTTACACCATGTTGTCTGTTTGTTCTAAGTAAAGTCAAGGTGTTTTGTATTGGTAGTTTGGGTATTTATGGTTTCATTTGTGGGTCCTAGTGGCAGTGGTTTGAGGAATTTAGTCATCTCATTGTAAAATGTTTTGGGAAAATATTGATATCTCCCCTTTGTTGTATCTTCTTTAGTTTTGTTTATAATTGTAAATTAAATTCTGAAAAGTTGGTTATGTCATGTTTGGTTGTTCTTCTTCCATTTTGGGTTATTTATTTGGTTAGTCATTTATTATTATTAGTTTGTGTAATTTATTCCCACATGTTTTATTTGATACCCAAGCACCTGATAAAACTAGTGTGGATTGGGAACGCCCTTCGGGCCTGGTTATAGATTGACTCGAGTAACAGGTTTCAGGTCAACCTGGTTTGGTTCATGACAAAATGGAATCAAAGAAGGTTCTCTATTTTGGGACATATTCCTTGGGGGAAGAGTCTGGGTAGTCCAGATATAGGTTTTTTGTGACTTGATTTTTTGTTTATGAGTAGGGTGCATGGATATCCCACCTAATGATGGGACTGATGTCACCAGGGGAAGTTAGGTTTTATCAAATTCATTTGGTCCTTGTGGTTTCTTATTGTTTGGGAAATGAAATGGGAGTTGGGTACGGGGTCTTAGTGAGCTCTGGGGGCCTTCAAATCCCTGTGAGTATGGATTCATGGTCCTAGAACACACTCTATGATGGTGGTGTAATTGGTGTGTAGATACCAACCATATTTTTTTTCACCCATCGACAATAGTCTCCTATTACACGATCCTATGTCTCCTTCGGTTTGGAAAAAATAATTTTTTTCAAAGAAGTTATTTTGGAATCATGGAAATTTGAACATAAAGTAAAAATGATTTGGTTTTAGGAAGGTAGAAGATGTATTTTTAGAATTTACAAAAATTATATTTTTGTAATGTGAACTTTGGTAAAATGATTTTGAGTAAATGGTCTAAGTTTATTAAGCTAATATTTTTATGAATAATGATTTTGGTATATCAAAAGTATGTTATTTGGAAAATGGTAAATTATTTTCAAAAAGGTTTTGGAAACATGTTTTAAAATTAGAAGAGTTGAGTTTTTAATTAATTGGTGTTTGGATAAGTGGAGTTGTTTTGTGTATCTAAATTTGTTTTGAAATGTAATGAAATGTTTTGAAATGTAATGAAATGTTTTGAAATTAACATTTAATGTTTGAAACAATGTTTTTATTTGAATGGACAGTTCATTTCTGTGGATGTTTTAAAATTAGAAATTTGTTTGGATTTTTGTGTCATGAAATTTCGAGTGGGTTATATTTTTTGGTCCCTCTATTGATTCTCTTGCCTAGTATGCTCCCCGATAATGAATAAAAGTACATTTGATGTGCATAAAGAAGTGATTAACCATTGGAAGACCACCCAGTTGGTCTACGTAAGGGATCCCTCCTTGAATTATAGAATATGACTCTTATTAACATATATTTCTGTTAAGTGATTCATATCGTAGTGGAATAGCATATGTGAGAGGAGATTAATGATGCATTGGTCTCATGGAGTTTTCTGAGTTGTCGACTATGAAGTGTGACACTATTTTCTCTGATGGTCTAGCCAAGAAATTGTGAAGGGAATTCTAGTGAAGAATGATGGAGGATATCTGGAGTTTCTAGTGTTATCCATCATCTTGGAGGTCATTCTGTTCATTTTTTATGTTTTAAAGGTGAGAGATCATGCTAGACCACCGGTGTGGAAAATTAGGTCATAAAAGTCAGTTATGGCCATTTTTGGGAATCATGCATCATTCAAGACTTTGTTTAAACTCATGTTTCCTTATAACGACTCTTAAAATACAATGACCATGTTCGGTGAAATTTTTCAATGTTGTTCTTTTGAGAAATTGTAAGGGCGGTTGTCATGAAATCATTTGAGAACATCTACAAAAAAATGTTATCTTTCAGAAATTTTAAATTTTTTGTATTCCAAGGGAAGCATGTTCTGTGTTCTCTTGTTTCATCATAAACTTGCTCGAGGTGAAAGGAATTATGCTATGGTATATTCCAATACCTTTTCATGCCAAAACACTATTTTATGTAAATGTAGGTTGGGGATGTGTTGAGTTCTTTTGGTGCAGTTCGGATTTGTGTGTCGTTGCTTGAGGCACGAGAAGAAGATGTTCTATTTGAGATTTTTTATGCCTGACTATGAGCTAGGAGGTAATTCAATTATAATAGATCTATCCATAGGTCCTAGAGTGATTCTTGTGACCATTTAAGAGCCCCAATGGTTTTAACAGCTCTAGGTTTTACTTATATCTTCGGTGTGGAAGATCGAGGAAGTTTGAGGATATGGTGTGGCCAATCCACTTTAAGGGTCCAATTAAGTGGAAAGATACCTTGGGGATTTAAATATTTGTTATGACCTATGTGGGTGGAAGGAAACCTCTCTTGTTATAAGGATTTGTAGTTTTTTTCATTTCCACGAATCTTGATGATTTTCCCTTGTGTATTTTGATATCAACGTGGTTTTCCATGTATGAACGACCTTGTAAGTCTGTTTCACTTTTGATTTTGATTTGGGATCATATTTAAATAGTGATTTCCCATAGGATTAGTGGATGGTGTAAGGTTTTCCATTTTGTTTAGAGTTTATTTCATCAGTCCCCTTATAGTGGAGACTGGGTTAGTGTGGGTGCTCTCATATCAGTGTGTGTTAGTCGTTTAATATTCTTAATTCTAATGGTTGGGAGACCCTCCTTGGGTATCAATGAAAATTACACTAAACTGAAATGGTGTAATCATATTCCTAGTTTTGGGGAGCCAATTTGGGTCTCCCCATGCCTGTGTCATGGTTTCGCCTCTGGTGATAATAAGTTTCATATGGTGGGGAGTCCGTTCAGTCCTCCATTTGTTAATAATTAATATTAGTGGTTCATTCCAAGGGAAAAAATTGAGCTTATAAGGATTGCATAAGGTGTTTGTCAAAGGATTTGGGATTTTCTGCATTGAGATTATCCATTACTTTGATCAATTAGATAGAGGTGCATTAATTTTTTGGGGCGGGTGACACTAAGTGGGGAACCCATTTTTGGTCCACTTAGATTTACTTGTATATGCTCTTGTTTGTTAGTATTTTCCTTACCTCTTCTCACTCGTTATTTGTTGGGGATCTCGTTGAATTATGAAGAAGTATTATTTTCTGTTTTTTTTTTCAAGACATTGTTATGGATTTCTATGGGAGGAAGGAATTATGGAGGGGAGAATTGTCCATCCCGGGTTTTAGTTTTACCTTAATTCTGAATAGGGTTGGGTTCTTAGTTGTCTTTCTTGGGAATGGGGTGTGACAAGTTTGATATTTTGGGATATTCTTTTCATGGTTTGGGTTGATTTTGAGTTTGAATTTTTGAAATTTTATTGAAAAATTCATGTTTTGGGGTTAGCGGCATCTAGCATAGGGGAATTCCATGGTTTGGAAATAGTGTGTATTTTCCTAGGAAACTGTTCATCCATCCCATATTCAAAAAATAAAAAAATAAAAAAATAAGTTATAAAATGAAAATGAAATAAAATGAAATAGTTAGAAATAAATTAAAATAATTTCTTTAATATTAATTATGATAATATTATTATTAAGAGTGTTATTATTTTTATTATTTGTAATATTATTACTTATGTTATTATTATTATTATTAGGTTATTTTTTAGAGTTTTTCCACCATTCTCCCTCTTTGTACATCTCCCTCATGTTGAATATTTCTCCCACCTTCCCTATCTGCTTGCATGACCCCCTCTAGCTAGGGGACCTCCGACAGCCTCTCTCATCTCCTCTTGCAGTTGCACCCCCCCTTCGGTACTCTCATCTAGAGATCGCGCCTGCCCCTCATGTCAATCCTCCCAACCATGCGGCCGAACCCCCTCCCCCTTCTCCCTTATCATGTGTGATACCACCCCAAAGATTCTTTGGCCACTCACCACTCTTCCTCTCCCTCCATAGTGGGTACAGTCTAATCTGAGTAAGCCTCTCCTTCTATATTCTATGTTTTTGGTTTTTTTCCTTTAGGTTTTGGTTTTATAGTAGGTAGGGTGTTAAATTTAGGGTTAGTTCATGACTAATTGTTTATTATATTGTTGTTTTTGGCCGAGTCATTCATTCTTAGTGTTGGTTCTTGGTGTGGCCGAGTTTTGGTTAAAGATTCACTCCATTTTATAGAAGATTCTCCATTCGAAGTAGGTGGTTCCATGCCCTAAAAATATTATATTAAATTCATATGCATGTTTGAATTTATAAATGTGTTATGTGGTTTAATTAGGAGGTGATAATGCTGTTTTTGATGTGTTTGATGTACTAATATGTTAAAAATTATTTTTAATAAAGAAAATTACAATTTTGTGTATGTTTTATAAATTATTTTTTCCTAAAAAGGGGTTTGGGGTTGTTTGAAAGGTGTGAATCATATTTTTAAAGACACTTGTATGGAATATGAGTTTGGGTGAATGTTTTTAGATGTAAATAAAATGGATTCGCAAGTTTGGCTTATTGTGAATTTTTTAATATGAGTTGTAATTGGTTTAAATGATGAAAGGAATGTTTTAGCAATGAACTTTTCTTACGTTTTTATCTAAAAGGGTATTTCCCCATATGTATTCTTGATTTATTCACCATTTAAACTCAATCGGTAATATAGGAGGTGTGAATTAAATTTTTGAGAAGATTCAAAGTGCTTCGGTATTAAAAATGGATTTTTAGAGAAAATGGTTGATAATCCATGTGTATTTCACATCTGAATTTCTGTTTTATGCGTTGAATGTGTTTGATAAAATGTGTAGGTAGTGGAAAAAACTTTATGAAATGGTATTGATCTTCTTATGGATTAGAAAGGGGATTTCAAAAAATGTATCAGGCTTTTTCTTAGTGTAAACACTTATGGTGAATGTGAAAAGTGTTTTATAAATTATAAAACATGTTTATTAAATAATACAGTTTGGGGAGATCTTGTTTTGAATTAGTTTTGGTTTGAATTTGGTTTAAAAAATTGTTTTGTGTCAGGAAAGTGGTTATATATGTTGTGTGTTGCATTTATTTGATCATGATGTGTGATGATTATGTATTGTGTGATATATGGAACATAATTGAGCATAAGGAAATCCTGGGTAACATGGTGGACTAACTAATACTATATTTCTAGTGATTCCAATGTGGCTATGGTCGATTTTCACTTAGCGGGATTGATGATGAAGTCTCCAACTAAACATGGATGATGATAAGAGACTACTAGATTATGGGGGTTTCATATAAAAGTGTCTTGCGTATGGGAATGCTAATGGCCATGGTTTTTATACCATAATTTCATCGAGATGTGAGGTTCCTAGAATCTAATATGAGATAGTATAACACTAGGGATCAACCAATTATGCTCTACCTATCATGATGATTATGTAGAATGATGCCTTACATTAGCATATGAATAACCACTTTCTTGAGTTTTTGTTATTTATAAATTCTTAGTTTCTTTTAATAAAATATTTATTTAAATTTCCCCATGAAATGTTACTTTTTTAAAGTGTTTACTCAATAAATGATTTTTCTAAAAATGTTCTAAAGGATTTTACTTAAATAATAATGTTAGGTTACATTGTAATGGTCGTGAAATGGAATCTTTTTACCTAGGTGGAATTATATAGGGTTTTGCATCACACCCTAAATACACGTTTAGGTATATGTAGATCACATGGCTTGTTTGTTCGAGGTTAAGGCATGGTGTTTTGTAGTGGCAGTTTTGGTTCTCAAGGTTTCCTTTGTAGACCTTGGTGGTGGTGGCTTATGGATGTTGTTACTCTTATTGCACAGAGGTTTGGGAAACTATCTTTGTCCCTACCTTGTTAAATATTTTTACCCTTGTTAAAAATTGTAATGTTAATTCTGAAACATTGGTTACAAACTGTTTGGTTGTTTATATTTCATTTTTGTATATTTATCTTGTTATTATTTTATTATTATGACTTTCTGTGAATCCTTCCTTCATTTATTGTTTTATACTAGGGGAATTGTTCTAGACAATGGGGATTGGGAATTCCCTTTAGTAATTTTTAATGATTGACCCAGGTGACTGGTTCAGGGTCGACTCAGGTTGGTTTCTGGAAAGTTCATTTAGGATTTTTTTGGATAGTGTTGGTCCATAGTGCATATATTTGTATAAGTTTAATAATTAGTATTTATATAATTATTTTTTAGGGTTATTATTAGATTAATATTTTGAAAAAACATAGGCAATATCCAATAATTATATAATATACATAAGATATAGTGAATTTGTGAATTTCGTATTTCATTACAATGATATCAATTTATTAATTGCAGAATGTGGATGTTGTTTAGTCAAATATTAATCTATTTCATATAAACCTATATTTTTAGAGAGAATATACACTAATTATTAACCAAATACCTAATATGTGGCCATTGATTTCCCTCATATAAAGAAACTCTTGGGGATATTTGTTTCTTAATTAATAATATGTTAAGGAACAATTATAAAGGATTTCAATGGAACTCTATGGTGTAAAATATATTAGTATTATCATATATTTCAAAAGAAAAATGATCATGAATAAAATTAGTTATATAAAGATAGTAACTGGGTTAATCAAGGGATGCATAGTTGAACCATAAGTATCATATTTTCAAATGAAGGATTCAAAGGATAAGACATCATTGGATTGATATTTCACATTCATATTATATTTTAATTTGTTTTATTTCATATTTTCAGGGTCATATTGTTACAAAATAGTATCATGAAAATGATGTTGAGGATGTTTTGTCTCTAAAACACATAATATTTATCCATATAGGTACATTTGGATAAAGTGATTGATAAAAATATTATATTCCAAAAATTATTTTAAATATATATTACTTACTGTTCATAATTATATAATGGTTGGAATATAATTAGAATAATTATCATGAGTCTTTGTTATCCTTTAAGAAGCATTATGTATAATTGTGAAACTGTTTTTCCATATAATTATGAGGGAAACTATTATTTGGGTGTTGTGGTGTGGAAATTCCATGCAGTATTATTTTTCAATTTTTAATTCATTTAGATCTTTCAAATTATTTCGACAAAATGCTCAACTTGAAACCCCAAAAAAAATTAATCATGATATATTAGAATAATTATATTATGATTATTATATAAAAAATTATTACTCAAGTGTGGAAGAATATTTTAGTAATCATATATTAAATCCATTTAGAGGGAAAAAATAAAATCTTTTAATATGAAATTATATTGTTCCTTATAAATTAAATATTTTGAATTGGATTAAATTTTATTCTTATAAATTAAAATATTAACTTATATAATATAATTATAATATATGGAAAAATAAATTAAAATTAATTAAATTAACATTTAATATGAAATATTATTTACAATATGAAATTTTTACAATAATCATTTTTCAATAAGTAATGTTTATCAATATATTTTATTTTAATACAATTATATATTTAAAAATTATAGATTGTGAATGTTACAAAATGAATTTCATTTGTATTTATCATATTAAAAATATATGAGATTTTATATTTTTTTATAGATGAATTTGAGGTGAATAGTGGATAGTCTAATTTTTACCAAAAATATAAAATGTTATGATATAATAAAAAAGTTAATTTACTCTATGATAAAAATAAACTAGTACATTATTTATTAATTATTTAAAACAATTGATTTTACAAAAAATATTATTTTGAGTATAGATAACAAGTAGTTAATAAATCTCTGTACATGGGTAGTATATTAAATTAAAACTGTTGTTTATCTAATATTTCATGTAAATAGTATTTTATTAAAATTTGGTTCTCACATCATATTGATTAAAAAATGTAATATATTTTTTTAGAAATTATGTGATTAAAATAATATCAACATTGATGATTTAATCCATCACATTAATCATGATAAATGAATAAATTTTTTAGAAAATATTTTTTATGCAATATGTGTGGTAATTATAAAATTAATTTTTTTATCACTATTAGTATATTTTTTTGGGAAAATTAGATTGATTTTAAAAATCCTCATCTATAAATTAGTTAATATTGGAGAATATAAATTTTTAATTAAAATTATTTATTGTGAAAAAAATGAGTTCTTGTGCATAAGTTATTTTTAAAAAAATTTAAAATGTAATCAAAGATGAAAAAAATCAATGATGATTTTCCTAAAAAATAAATGGTTGAAGATTTTTTATATAAATAAATTTTATTTTATTAATCATTGTGATCCTTTTTTCCTTGAATTTTCACATGAAATTATAGAAAAATATAAATTATTAACAAAAGTACATATTAATTATTTATAAAAGGATCCATTTTCCCTTCACTTTTCCCTACACATCATTCCTAATTTATTTTTTCATAAAATCTACCCATATAACTCAAAACAACTATTATAAACCATTTAAATGTTCTAGTCCTGTCTAAATGTCACCTCCCCATGAATTAATCTGTTTTAAAATATATCATTAATGTTGACTAAATAAAATTATAAATTTACTATATTTTAATTAATTCTCGTTCACTAATATTCTACCACGGCTTAGAATAATTTATCAATAATTAAATTATTTCATCAATAAAATCAGTATACTGAATAATTTGTACTTTTATGTGTTAATAATTCCAGACCATCCCATAAACTATTAAAAAAATTACATGTCATCTGTGTCACGTACGAATGAGTGCTTCAAAAATACTATTGATATGTTTTATTATAATAGTGGTGAATTGATGAGAAAATTACATATTTTAGGGATTAAAATTATGTTTACATCAGTAATAAAATTCTAAAATTATAAATAATTCTATATCATTGTCCAATTCAATTTATAATAACATGTTACTCATGTATACGTGTGGACTACCACCTCTATGATGATTAAATATTTCATTTTTTTATAATTAAATATTTTTAATTAAAATATATTCCAAAATGAATATGTATCTTAAAAAATACAATATATATATATATATGTGTGTGTATAATATTAATTTATTATGTATAATAATTCCATTCCATATACATATGTATCCATAGATTATATCCTTTACCTCTTTAGAATTGTCTAACCACGTACAAGAATAATATAATAAATTTCAGTATTGGGTGAATATAGAGACATATCTATGAATCCCATTTGAAATTACAGATCCAATAATTAATTGAATATTCTTCATTAAAGGTCATATTAAATTTAAAATTTTATTATTTTACCTTTGCTTATCTATTTAAAAATATCAAAACAATCATCTAACAAACATTATCAAAAAAAATATTTAAAAAAACACTTTGAAATTTCATTCTAATATTAATTTTTTTTATAAAAATTATATTAATGAATATATTATAAGGTTTAAGTGATTATCATTTAATATATAAACAAGAATTGAAACTTCCATTATTAATGTTGAATTAATCTAAATATCGAATTTATTAACACCATATGATTAATGTAGATTATAAATGTTATAATATATTGGTAATAAATGATTATAAATTATTTTAAATTTTTTTATAGATATTTATAGTGTTCTAGTATTTGTGAATAATGAAGTATTTGTTTTTCTAAACAAAATCATAGAGAACATTTGACAAAATGTGATTAATGGAAAGTGTGTTTTTTTATAAATTTAATTTCATTGGGGCATATTGCGATTTATAAAAATAATATAATTTAAATCATTTATATTGTTTTTATTAATAATATAATTTCATTAATTATATTTTATTCAGTTTATTTTTACATAAAATACATTCTCACTCTATCTTTGAGTATTTTATTAAAATCTTAATTAATACAAAAGGGACTTATGTAATCGAGTCATCTTCGCCAATGTAATTAGGCTATCCATGAACATTAATCATATAAGATCTCTATATATTTCACCCATATAATATTATATTTTTCATATTCCTAAATATATAACATGTCGCAAGGCTATTATAAATCACTTTTCCAGTTTTCCAAATTATGTCTTATTACTTGTTATATGATGTCGGTTTTAAAATAGTGTTTTTTTAGATGATACATTTGTTTTTAATCCTACAATAATTTAATATATTATCATAAAATATATATTTAAATAAAAAACGTATTATTTTTTTATAAACTAATAATGATGACTCATTTTTAATACTTTTAAAAATTTTCACATCACCTATTCAAAAAGTACTATTTGAAGTATACCAAATAATATAATTTTTATGATAGGCTTAAAAATGTTTCATGATGTATCAGTTCAAGGTAAAAAAATTATGTCACTATTTTATTAATTCTCATAATGAATATTTTCATATATTCAGTGAAACAATATATCAAATGATTTTTATTCTAAATGTTTTTGAAATCAAAAGTGTGTATTTTTATTTTTTAAATCGTAAAAGATTAAATTTTAAATGTAATTATTCATTTTGAATTGTCTAATTTATCATTTCATTAATAAATAATTCATCAGTATTTTTATACATTATCAAGCACTATTTTTTAAAAAATAAAAAATTTCATATTTTTTTCCAGAAAACCCTTTTTTGTTTTCATTGTCACCTTTTCAAATGAAATAACATGATTAATGTATTTAATATTTTTGGTCGACATAAATTTGTTTTAAAATGGAAAATTATTTAACATTTTTAAATTGATTTATGCTGTTATCAAGAAATTCATTTTACATTAAGATTAACATCCATTAAGATCAATATTTTTGAAAAGATATGTTTTCGTATATAGTTACACATAATTTTCTCCACATGGAATATAAATTTGTTTGATTATTTTCTATAAACTCCATTAGTTCCCATTAGAAAAACATAATTAATATAAAAACATTTAAATCAACTTGAATGTTCATTTAAAATATCAATCTGAAAATTTCATCTAAGAAATACGCTTCCCTCTTTAATATTTATTTTTGAAAAAATAAATTTTCGAAAATACTTATGAAAAAATTTATAATTGAATGAAAAATGATAACATATAAAGGATAATTTAAATAATTAAGATTTTAGGAATTTTTTAAATGATGATCATGCAGTTTATGTTAAATAAAAACATTGTGTTTCTACTTTTTTAAATATATCCAAAGTAACATATTTTCGGAAAAGCACGAATATTCATTTTAATGAATTTTATAAAAAGACAATTTCATAGAAAAAATTAAATATTCATAGTTTAATAATATAAATATTTTTTAATAGATTAATAAAATTAAATTATATAATAAAAAACTTGAGATTTCGGAGTGGTTTATCCCTAGATTTCATCATTGAAAACAGAAAAACAAAAAATCCTCAAAAAAATAATATTTAAGATATAACATTTATCATTTTGGTAACTTTGAATCGTAGGGATAATTAAATAAGTACATATAATTAATATATATACATATATATATTTACAATATGTTTATTTAAGATGTAAATTATTAATGTGGCCATTTATACACCCCAAAAAATATTCATGTGCTGAATATTGAATACATCTCTTAGAAACAATTGAGATTAGAAATCCCACACCTAATGATTGAATTTTTTAGATAAGGATATAATCGTGATTATATTAATATGATTTTAGTATGATTCCTTAAAGTAATCATGTATATATATAGTTAATATGATATATGGTCCTTTAATAATAATTTAACACATGTTTATTAATAATTCATTATAAAAATCACCCTTTATTTGTGTTAATTATTTTATCCTTCATGATAATATTGATTCAGTAGTTTACATCATTTTTTATCATGGTTAAATATTATATAGTTTTTTAGTCATTATATAAATATAATTTATATCCAAAATATATATAGTATTATATAATATAAATAATAATCATTAAACCATTTATTGAGATGCTAGGTCGTACAAACACGGGAACACTATTTTCACATCCTGATAAATGAATCTATTTAAATGTATATAATAATTCACCGATAATGATAAATTATTTTTTCATATATATTATATATATTCCTTAAATATATTCTCAATACAATAATTGTGAAACCAATATGAAGAAAAACCTATTCATAGAGGTGGTAGTCCACACGTATGCAGGAGTTACATTATAATTATACAATTAATTTATAGGTAAGAAGGTATATATGATATTATAATTCCCTAAGTATAATTATTTCATAAATTTGATATATAAAATATATACTCACTATAATAATATTCCATTAAATATTGTTATGAAAAATTAATTGCACAGCTACATGAAGAAAATAAGTTGATCATACACTTGAATGAAATTTTCGTTTTCCAATGAATTTATAAGAGGTAGAAAATATATTACTATAATAATAATTATAAATTAATATATTATTATATAATTTATTTAAAATTTCATGATGTGTACAACATATTTAGATAATGTAGAATATGATATAAATTTTATGTATTTCTTATAGAAAATTTCTTCTTCATTCCTCGACATACTTGAAATACCCTATTAAGAGTGCTAGGGTTGGTCTTCTGGGAAGATCATATCCTTTGGAACATGTATAATGATTTTGATAAGAGAATTAGGTAATAAATTTTCATTTTAGAGGTCTTAAGGGAGTGAAAAGATGAGAAATGATGGGTTTCTATTTATAAGTGAGGGGATGGTATCCCATGGAATTTAATAAAAAATTCTATCATAAAAACATTATTCTAAAATAAATTACATAAAATGACCATATATTCATTAATAATTTTTAATATGATCAAAATATAATCAACCAACAACATTTTTCTTGTTTTATGTTGTATTTACAACCTTTTCATTTAGATATAACCCTTAGTTAACCTATAATAACATTAATAGAAGTAACGAGATTTCCATCTTAATGGGATATATATTTACATATAATTTAATGTTTAATCATAATTCATTCAAAAAATATTGAAACCAAAAACTAAAATAACCTCAATAAACACAATATTAATTAATGTTTTAAGCTGAAGGGTACTCTAATACCTTCCACTTAAATCACTTTAATTTTAATTCCATTATTCAAAAATATTATTTCGTGTTGAAAAATATGATAAACCAATGGGTTACATATTCATTAACCCAATGAGTCCTCTACTAAAATATATTTAATTACCATAAATAAACCACACGTGATAAAATATATGATTCGAAAAATAAAAATAATCATTATTCATAAAAAAATCATTGACTATCCAATTTATTTTTAAATCCATATTTGCAATAAAATTATTAAAATATTACCTAGATCAAATTTTTATAAATTAACTATCAAATATATATTTTACTAATAATATTACATTTACTTAATCAATTTAGATCACCACTTTACAAAACCTAATAACTATTATCTCAACATGAGACACTTTTTATGTGTTATCATTCACTTAATAATGTCTTCTCAAAAAAATATTTCCCATAAAAACAAATCAAATTTCATTTTTATCAATTAAATTAAACATATTTTATCAATTAATTAAAGTCAATCCATTGTAGAGAATTCAATAAATAATTATTTAATTTTAATAACAAAATATTACTATTACACAACATTAATTTCTGAATTCATTTATCTAAATACATACACAATTAAATTATTTCACATCAATTATTTTTATAACATAGGTCCTCTATTGGTTTAGGAGATGAAAAAGAATTAGGAAATTAGCATACATATTTCCCATGGTCCCTATATATAAGAGAATCAATTAAAAAACAATCCAATACTCCATATCCATCACATCCACATGGAAAATATTATCCCGTAAATTGATTCATTCTCCTAGTTGATCTATCGCACATTTATGAAATGATGAGAATTTAATTTTCAAACCTCCATGGCCATTAAATAATTAAATATCATAAATATTAATATTCTAATTATTTAGAACATTTTAAATTGCCCCAATGTTTATTTTCTTATTCATATATTGTGATAGATTATTTTTAATAAACACAAGGTTTTTCCATCCAGTTCGTATATAATATTGTCTTTAATGAGTGAAATTATTTCATTTTCCATCACATACACCATTAATACCATTTTTAAGGGTTCTAAAAAATAGTCCAAAACAAAAAACCATTGTTTGAGAAACAAAAATTATAGTGGGAGACCACATAATCATAGAAATTAATTTATTGTATATAAAAATAATCACATAATATTTTCAATCTGTAATACATCACAAATATACTTGGAAATTTAGGACCATAGTGTATTAAAATAATTCATAATCCATCATAATAAAAATATGAATTAATCCATGATTATCCCTAGGGAATTTCAAATTGTATTGGTACACTCAAGATACACTAGAATGATGGAATAGATATACGGAACTAACTATTCATTTATTATTACTCATTTATTAATCTTCTGCAAAAGCCATTTCCACAAATATTATCAATAAAAAGTTTTTTTCTAGGAAACCTTCTCCCATTTCTTTAACATAACTGGTGAAATTCTTGTAATCATAGGGTTATTATAATGTATTTTTAGATCTTTTACTTTTTTTATATTTCTCATGCATGTTTTCAGGTACTCTATTTTACACATAGTTTGTGTGTATATTTTTCGGGATTTTTGGGGTTGTTTTGGGTGAATCTTCTAAAATTTAGAAGTTTTTAGAGTGATTTAATGCAGTCCATGGTTGGGGAATGGTGTTAAAAAAATGGTTTCCCTGCCCCATCAGGACATGGAACCTCTCATATAGAGGTTTTTTATTGGTGGCTCATGGTTTTTCAAGCTATGCACCCCATCACAGGAAACCCTATCCATAATATTTATTTCCTAGAAAAACTAATTTAAAAATCCTGATCCCCTGATATTAACCCCTATTAATCCAAAATCGACCCTAACATATTTCTACCATTTTTGGGAGTACCCAGATGGATTCCAAGGGCCCTCTAATCCCATTCAATATGAATCGATAATTATCTTGAAAGATATTCACATCTTCTAGTGTTGATTATAGATCTCACACTTCATTGTGGTCATGAATGTTCCACTACAGTTTTTGGGTTTCGGTCTGGATAATGTTCATCATTGAAAATAGGGTAGTTTGTCCAAATGTCAATTCCCATTTTCATAATTTTATGTACGTGTATGAAATTTCTCAATATATATTTTCAATATTGTATTGTGGAATCTAAAAATGAATTTATTATCATTAATTTCCATATAATAATGAAATATGTTGTACACTGGGAAATTAGAATTTTATTGGTTTGTGATTATGAAATTGGTGGATTATTTAGATAAAAAAATGGATAATAAATTTTTTAATGAACTTATTGATAATGGTAATTAATGGATGGTTCGGTTAATCTTGGAGAGTTAATGGTTTACATGATTAAATGTTGATAAATGTTTAATTGTAAATTGTTCATATTATTCCATATGAATAATGTTATAAACCATGTATATTGTGATAAATTAAAATATTATACTAGGAAGAGAATGATGGAAAATATAGTTAATGATGATTAACCATAATAAAGATGATATATGTGAAATACTTGTGATTAATTGATAAATGTGGTTTGGTAGAGGGTGTGATGTTCCAAATACCAATGTGTTAATGAAATGATGTTCTAGGTCTAAACACATTCTTGTGAATATTATTGTATAGAATAAGGAATGATGATCTAAATACACATGATGTGCGGATATGGATAGATGCTCCAAATAAAAACGGGGTATTAGACATCTTGTTATATATTGAAAATATTTACATTAGAAAATGTATTAGCATAGGGTGGTTATGAAATTAGAATTAATTAAATCATGGAATACCATGTCATAATGACTTTTTATTCCCATTGTGATATGGTTGAGACTCCATAATAGGAAAAATAAGGTATTTGTTGTTCGGGTGTCATCACGTACTGAAGGATTTATGTATATAAGAAAGGAATAATTTAATTGGTAATTTATTTACTTTATAACATGTACATTAATATTTATACAACCTCCTAAACTATTATAAAATTTATATTGTTTCAGACATCATTTGGGGTAGATACTGAGCTGTACCCACATGCTACCCCGGCTGGCGGATCGGTACCCAAATAGACATCATTTTTTGAGGACATGATAAGTGAAGGTGTTCCTTATTTGATGGATGATATAGGATGAATCATTTTTAAGGGAAGTAAAAACGGTGTCAGGACACTCATTGTAGTGTTAGATTGTCTTAAATTTGGTTTGACATTTGAAATTTGACATTTATATAATGAACTATCAACTACATTATTTTTCGATTATTTCAACTTTTTACGGATCATCAGGTGATAATATTATGTATTAGTTATTTAATTATTATGGTTATTGGCAATATCTTTTTTCTATTTTCTATTTTTTACCACTGGTGACATGCATTGAAAAAGTGAGTCGAGTATCCCCATGATCTAGATTATACACTTGTTTTTATTCAGTACCCTATGATATATGGGGAGGCATGTTTGAGTTCTTATGAAAATCTAGATAGGGAACTGACATGTGGAATCTATATTGGGATGTCACAATGTGGTATAAAAGGGGGCTTTATTCTATTTTATTTTATCTTACTATTAGGTAAAGGTATATTTGATATTAGGATAAGTAATTCACTGGACATTATCTATTGCATGGGAGTAGCTAATTCATGTATGTGGTAAAATACAAGTACCTAGCTGGGATTTTTGTTCATGATGTATGTTGTTACAGTTGGATATCAATTCACCTCGAGTAATTCATGTGGTGGGTGATGTTACTATTTCATATTTTTTCTGATATTTTCCTCATGGACTAATATGGAATGGGAGTGGAGTATGAGTGCATCATTATTTACATACGGAATTGGAACAAAAAATATTCTAATATGAAATTTGAAATTTTTAAATCATGATAATTACATTAAATGAAAAGGATGAAATGGGTGTCTTAAGTGGAGATGGATTTGTGGATTTTTTACACTATATTTTCCAAGAACTATTTGACGGATAATTTATGGTTGTGTTAGTACCTCAGTTTCAACCATGTGGAAGTGTATGAAGGACAAATTTGTGGGATTTATGTGAATCCTAATAAAATAATTGTGTTAATGGCTTTTTAATTTTCCTAATATTTTTTTTCATTATAGTGATATTAATCAACAACGATACTAGTTGATAGGATAATAAAAGAACTTAGATGAAAATATGCCTATAGTAGTGGAAGATAAGTCTGTGAGTGTTTTGGATGAGGAATTCCCTAATTAGTTCTATGAGAACATTTCTCCATTTATAATCAATATGGAAATAGACCAAGTGTAGGTTATAAAAATTATTTCTAACATGACACGACAGTTCCCAGTGCAGTGCCCTTAGAAATTCTTGAGAGAGGTTGGGAACAATGCACATGAGTTTTGAATAGAGTGTATCTAGATGATCCTTAGCCACATTGAGACTCTTGTTGATAATGGAGTCAAACTAGATACTTATATATTATTTGGTATAGTGAAGAATTAGTGGGACATCTAGACATGAGATGGAATGATGGAAAATATGGATTGGAAGTAATTTCAGGAGAATTTATTATAGGAATTTTACCTATAGAGACAAACGATATAGAGGGAATCCGAGTTTAGGAGGCTGGACTAGTGGAGTATTTCCATAGTGGAGTATGAATTAAACTATTACGCTTTTAAATTTCTATTTCCAATATTGGTAGTGGATAAGGATAATACAAAATAATATATTCACGATGGGATTAAATGTGAGATTATGTACCATGTAAATATCATTCAACTTATGAATCCTTCATAAGTATTTTTAGGCTCTCAAATTTGTGGGGATCCAAAAAGAGGATTCAATTGAAGGACATGATGTTTATACTAGATGAATTTGAGGTATGTATTTCGAGAGTAGTAAGCATCATATTGAAGACATTAACGAGGGAGAGAGTAGGTGATGTGAATAATAGGATGTTTCAGTTACATAGGACATTACACGACTGGTCGTACACTAGTGTTGTAGGCTAAGCCACCCTGGAAGATTGTCCACCTGAGCACCAGAAGTGTTCTAGTCTTTTAGTATGATAGGAGATATATAATGGTTATATAGTAACTTAAGGTAGAAGTGTAATTATGGATGAGTTAGGTAGAGTTAGAGTACTGTAAGGGAGTCTTCTACACAATATCAGTCTGGCGATTCTAGTTCTATCGGCACTTATAGTCAAGGAAGTTTAACATTTACTTATAATAAAGAGAGCATGTATCAGCATTGTGTTGTAACTTAGGGGACTAAAATTGAGTCATATGGAAGAGAGGAATGAAAGTTTCTTACATTTAATCCACCACTTGTTGATAGCGGTGCGGGACCATTGATAGTTAGAGGTACTATTCTTTTATATTCTATGCTTGTATTTCCAATTATGATACATGAACCATTTTTTATTTTATATCTATACAACTTGGGAATGGGTTTAGTTTGGTGGTGGAGTTCATTTCCAGGGTTATGATGATCAATACACCTTATAGATTATGGTTGAGGGACATTTATTTTTGAGACATGTGTTCCAAAAAGGCTGGGTAGTAATTTTTTCTTTGTGATATATACATACATGGCATGTCAGGGTTTGAATTTATTTTGGGAATAGAATGGTTGGTAGCATACCGAGCCTGTTTTTATTGTTACCATAATAGAGTTAACTCTACGTCTCCTAAGGGTGACTGTCACACTACATCCTCATTGTTGAATTATTTTAATTATTTTTAATTATTATGTTGAGTTTGGATTTTTTTTCTCACTATTTCATGGTAATCCTGCATGGTTGGGAGTGTCTATACTCTTCCCAAGCAGTTCACCAAGTGTATTGTGTTGTGGCAAGTGACTTCTGTGCTGTTTATTAAGCATTGGGATGAGTGGACGGCCCAGCGTGGTAAACAGGTAGTGCCAAATGGAATGGTTTGAATGCAGTCTCTATGTGAACCATACGATTGCACAAATGTTTGGATTTAATATATTAATTAATTGACGGATAATGATAATTAAATAGAGGTAAATTAAAAAAAAGTGGAATATGGAATATTGTTAATAATAATAATAATGATATTATGATTTTTTATATTATTATCATTGTTATTATTATTATTATTATTGTGATTATTATTATTATTATTATTATAATAAAAAAATATTAAATGTGTGGAAACCCTAGGGGGAATCACCCCCCTTCTCCTTCTAAACATGAGGCACCCTCCCCCTTTCTGTTCACTATGCATGTACACACCCGCCAACCCGCCACCTCCCCACACCACTGTAGCTCTATGGGCTTAACTGCCGTGCTCCCCCCTTTGCGGATATCTCCCTCCTCTCCTCGCCTTGCCTCCTCCATGCACTTCACCTGAACCTTCTCACTACCAGTAGCACACCTGGGTCCCCCACACTCCCACTCCAGCCAACCATAGCCTTCTTCGGTGATCCCGACCCCAACGACCTCTCTTTTGGGCGTATTTCCCTACTCGCAACCCCCATCTCCAGTTTTTAGTATCTTTTGGAGTTTTTTTAATTTTACCTAAATCATATCACCACGTTTTGTAATTTGTGTGTTTATCTCATTGTCTTGGATGAGGGATTGGTTCCCAAGGCGTTGTTCCTCCTTCCGTTCAGGTTCTGTCACACCTATTCTTAGTTTTAGGGAGGTAAATATATTATTTTCTTTTCCATTTATTTTCTTTTGATTATTTGAGTTTAAAATTATTTTATAAACCTTTTATACACCTCCATGGTATCAATAATTAGCTTTCTATGATGTTTTAGGGTTGATTTCTTGTTTTAAAAATTGGATTTTACATTATACTTGATTTATGCCCTTGTTATTTTTTGTAAACTATTTTTGCTAAATTTTAAATTGATCTTTTATGGTAAATTGGATGGTTTAGAGGTGTTTCCCCTTTAAATTGTTATTTTAAATATATTTGGAATGTGACTTGTGTTTATTATTTCAAATATGTTGTTTTCATTTTATGTGGTTTGGAAGATGATTTTAAAAGATCTTCTTGATTTGTAAACATGTGTTGTGTTTTATAAATGAGTGAAATGGGAATTTTTGGGTTGATGGAAATAGGTTGATTTATGAAACTGGGTATCAAGTGTTTTAATTGGTTATAGAATGTTTCATTGAATGTGCAATCAAATGAAGATGGAACTCTATAGTAAATCTCCCTCAGGAGTACCTCTTCTCCCCTTTCTCTTATTTTCCCTAAAATGCCTTCACATTTTCCAATATTGGGGAAGTGGTAGTTATTTTATTTCAAAATTTAGTACAAATGTAATTCTCAGGGATTTTCCCAACTGGCTTTAGAAACAAGCTATGGTGAGTTATTAGAAAATGAATGGCCCGCCTAGAATTTGGGGTCTATTTGGGTGAAATTTGATGTTGTAGCCTGTTTGGAACCCTGTGAAAGAGTGTTGGATTATATGTGTTGTGGAATCCCATTTGGAACATCATTGTGTGTATTATTTTAAAAATTATTTAAAATGAACTTGGGCATGTTTTGGTAAATTCATTGTGTGAGGGCCCATTTAGTCACATTTTTATAAAATAATGCTTATAGTTTTTTTAGAAACCATTATCAATGTTTTGGTTAATGGTTGACTGTGGTAAATCAAATGGGCAAATTAAAATTTGAAAATAGATATTTATAAAGGTTTATATGTGTGGGTTTTTTTATGAGCCCCGTTTGCCATCTGTTAAAATGGTATGTTTGGAAAAAACCACTTAGGTTAGCAGTCCTACCTAGTAGATTTATTGTGAGATGGGAGGGGCCTCGGTATGGGACCTCTTTTATATGATAATAATATTAAGGAAAGGGACTGACCTTTAGGTGGTCAGGGTGGTGTAAGATTGTGTAGGGATCATGGTTATATATATAAAAGGCTTATTATTTGAATGTGTGGCACACCACTTTTGGAACAAAGCACATAAACCTTTCATAACAAGGGGGTATACTAAGAATGATTGTTGGACTGGAAGATAACATACTATCTAGTTGCCCATTTTAGGTGGATATTCAGGATTATTTCAATTGGATTGGGCCCCTCAATCAGACCTGAGAATGTGTGGAATAACATTAGGGAGTTGGATTCTATCATCTGTGGAATGCTTCTAGGGATGGAGTTACATATATTAGTATGTTCTGGTCTTCCAACGAGTTCCTATGTTTTCCATGATAATTTTATATGAGAAATATTTGTACCAATACCCTTTATATGTGTAAAATAATAACCTCGATCTTGGTTTTGGTGTTTTCTTGGTAAAACATTGTATTTATTGTTGGTTTTAAAAAGTATTTCAAAGTTTCTGTTTTGGAAAAGTTTGTGTGTTCCCCTTTTTATTACTTTTCCTTTTTTGAATTATAAGGGCAATTTAATTGTGATTGTTAGTATTCAAAATTCATTTTATATGTGAAAAAATTATTTTTATAAGTTTAGTTCAAACAAATATTATTGGACTATTTTGGAATTAGAAAATTCATGGATTATTTGGATCACATTTTGCATCCCTACAGAGAATTTTAATGCTCACGCCTATCCTATTTTTTCTGATTAATGTTTGACTTTAGGTTTAGGTTCCTGGTCCAGTTGATTAGTGTCAAAGAAGGTCCAAATTAGGGGTTGGGAGTGACTAAGAGGTCACATAGATTTTGTGATAGCACATTTTGGTTTTCTTATTTTTAGTATTTAGTCAGTTAGTAGTCTCTTGTAGCAAACCCTATTTATTTATATCCATTTATGATTCAATTATCTTTTTATTGTATGATATGTTTCTTTTTTTGGTTTATTTGATCCAATTATTGTGTGGAAATCATACTCATTGGTTGTATGTTTGATTCATGAAAATGGTTGCTATTCTATGGGGATCTAGAACGCCCTTCGGGACATGTCGCGACCGGATCAAGTGACTGATTCAGGGTCAAACCGGGCTGGTTCATGAACAAATTGTAATAGAACAGGTTGTTAATTGTTATTTGTTGGTTTCTGGTAGATGGAGATTAGGATTTTCGGGGCTCGGGAGGTAGGGGCGGGACGGGCCTAATGAACACTTACTCATTCTGAACCTCGTGTTTTCAAGGGTAGTCCAGATTTGAGTCTCCAACTTTTGTTTGGGAATTGTGGAATGATAATGGAAGTAGGCCAGTTTCATTTCATGACCTCACACGGAGTAGAAACCTATGTGAAGTCTGTGGGTGTGGTTGAGCTTCTCTAATTCATTGAAGCTTGTTTGGGGGTGTTTCTCACTTTCATTTCACTAGTTTAAATATAACTTCTAGTTACTCATTCCATTGGTTCATTTAATATTGCGTTACATTTTGGTTTCGATTTGTGTAAGAGTGTTCATGAATGTTAAAATGAATTATAAATTCAAAAGATTTCATTTAAATGGATTTAAAACTAGTAAAGGGGAATTTTAAAAAATTAATTTTTTTTCGTTACTAGGAGGAAAGAAATGATGTGACCCTTGGTATTTCATATGGTGGATCACATGACTATGGGTATGTATTGAATGAGTGTGGGGGAACTTGTATGTAGAAATTGTGGATGGAAAGGGATGGACACAAAGGTGATGGTTCATAGGATTCCATGGGTGATTTTTTTTAAAAATGTCGTGGTTTTTGTAATTATTTTTTCTTTAAGGAGTATAATTTTTCATGTGAAAAGTGGCTTTGGTATGTTAAAAATGGCCTTGGGATAAGGTAGTTTTGAATTTTAAATGTAAAATATTATTTTGAAAAAGAGGATTTGGGTTGTGTTGGTATTTTTTTAGCTTGATGCCGGTCCAAATTTATGATTTTTATTGTTTGGAGTATGACTCCCCAAAAGGTACCTTGTGTTTCTAATGATTCATGATTAGTTTAATATTATTTTCATATGTTATTTTTCATTCAAGGAGGTGGATGACTGATAGAACTGGTATAGTGGTTTGATGGAAATTGATAATGACATTGGGTTGTTGGGAACACTCGCGGAAGATTTAGTTTGTTTTGTCTCAGGGTTGTCTAAGGGTCTGATTTGTTCCCAATGGAGGTTTTATTTATTATCTTCATCGGAGTTTAGAGAGTATATAGTGGTGGATGGATTTTTTCAAGGTTCCTTGTCTTGCAAGTAGTGCATTATGGAGGAACCTTCTCTAAGAGGTCATCTTCATTGGTCCTGGTATCTAGTTCATTAGGAAACTTTTGGGCGTGCCATCGGTATGGATGGTTTGGGCATTTCAAGCCATCATGTTTCGTCCCTCCAAAGTCAGGTTATTGTTGTGGTAATCTGGGACACTGAGGGATGTTATTTGAGAAGCATCATCTGAGAAAGTTGTTATGTTTGTTGGTGGTAGTTTCTTAATGTGTTTGTTTTTCTAGAGGGGTTTTTGGCCCTATGTCAGGTCCATTATGATTTTGTTTTCTTGAGTGTATTGTTTGGAGATGTTGAGTGTGGAGAGATAGGAGGATGATTTTTCGATCCACTATCTAATCCAGATTTTCTTTCATAATTCTGGCTTTCTGGTTTCTCTTTACTGTGCAGAGGGTTTTTTGTTCTTGCGGTATGTGTCAACCCAGTGGCTTGGTCTATATCCTATGGAAACTTGTTGGGTATGTTTGGGTAAAGAGTTCTCATGTGGGATCTATAATTCCCCAGCCTTAAAACATTACTTAATATTTAATTAAATGGATAATTCACATTGATGATCTTTTTCAGCTTTATATTTTTAGAGAATTAGGTCATAACACACACATAACAACATGAATGTTACATGTAGACACTTCTACAGGGTATCCATTTTTTTCATAAAATAAAAACTCTTGAAAAAAAGTGTCGTGTATACTTCCATGTATTAGAAATCATGAATTTTCCTTGATCCCATCCTTGACCCAATTTATCTTTATGTCCTTTGAAAAACATTTCAAAAATTGGGATGAGAATAAAAAGCTGAGTAAAGGTTATAAAACAAGGAAAGAAAACATTAGTTCATCAATACATACATAACATAATCTCTTTAACATACCTCCTGAAATCTTAATATATATGAATAACACATAGAAAACATAAATATTAATGGTAACATGTGGCATCCATAACATACTAACAGTGTAGCTTTCACAGTTACGAATGGTGTAAAATTGGTAATACTCATCATAGTATATTCCCTAAATCTATTAGGAGAAACATTCACATAAACCTCCGTCGTGTTACCCGATTTATTGGAGAGCTATCTAGGGCTCACCCACTCTAGGTTTATCCCGTAACTACCCAAATATGTAACAATACCCAAGAACCATAACATATTCATAACACATAAAAAAATATAAATGAAAGATAAAATTTTCACATTTCAATCACAAATATATCATTTAAATATATTAACATAAAAAATCCATTATCATCACTATTTTCAATACCAAAATCCATAAAAGTGTATTTGATATTTATTTTCCTTTTAAAAACATTTTTGCTTGTTAGGATGCCAAAGATCAAATAATACACGCGACGAAGAAAAAGTTCGTTGTCACCACATACGTTAAAAAACATTTTCTTTATCGTTTAGAAAAACTCTTAGTATATAATGATTCCATTTGAATTAAATAAAAGTAAAAGCTGTTTATACACCATATAAAAGAATGTCGTGTATAAAAAAATATGCCTCAAGGAATGGAGATTGAGACGAAGTCCCTTACATAATGTCCAACATGACCCATTTGTTCATTAATCTCATGAATAATATAAAAAAGTTAATTTATACATGCTTAAGAACCTTTTTCATTTTTACTTTTCATTTTATATCACTTATTCCCATGTTATAAAAATTATTTAATCATTTAAGTTAATAATGTTCATTTGGTTGATATTTGGTAATTGAGTAAAAAATGAACTCACTATAATTACAAGTTGTCAATGTGGTCCAAAGCCCATTATTTATAGAATGATTTTAATTATTTTTATATAATATATATCATATATATACATTATATATATGTAATTATAATTGTACATAACATTTGGATATAAGAAATGAAATGCATCGTTTATTGAGACGGTAAGCTGTAAGTACGCATGAACGCTACATTCATTTGTATTTAATATTTAATGGAATTAAAACATAATTATGCATAAGTATATAATAATTATAGTATAATATCATATATAATTTAATTAAATCCATCATTTATATGTTATATGTATAGAATGAACGAGTCATATCAATTTGAGTGGGCGGTAGTCCACGCATCCTCAAATTAAATTATAGTATTTTCCCACTATGGAAATCATAATGGTACCATATAAATTAAAAATAAATAATCATAGAAACAATATAAATATAATATATATCACATATAAATACTGTTCCATCTTAATGTCCACCATAAGATGTTGTAGTTGAATATTGAACAATCATTGTTTTGTGAGGTAGTAGTTCGTCATCCATAGAAATAGTATGTTCTTTACTAATAAGATGGAGGTGTGTTTCAGTTTAGTTCGGATAATTCTCATAAAAACATCCTAGAATATTTAGTATACTGGTTTTGTTATAAAATAAAGGAATAAAAAGAGTTTAGCCGGTCTAACAAGTAAAATAAAATAAAAGAACTTAAGAGAAGATGTTACCTTTAAATCAGGTATCTCCCTTTGGTTTTAACCAAAATGTTTACTTGAATTGCATTCTACTTAAGGTATAGATTCTAGGAGGAATATAGGGATTTCATTAGATTAATATGGAATATTTTTCACGAACCAAGGGGCTTGAAAGGTGTGAGTAATGGGTTAGAGGTGAGGAATTTTTATATGGGGGAGGAGGGGCTCTTTAGGATTGTTTGAAATTATTATTTTATTATATAATGATTTTCAGTTTTTAAAGGTCCAAAACACATTAATGTAGAATATAAGATGACTCATGTTTAAAATAAAAACACCTAATAAGATTTGGACATGTTTTGGATATTATTTTAATTTTTATTATCTTATTTATTTAAATCATTCATTAATGAAGTAAACATTGCATCATTATTGTGTCATAAATAATTTTTCTTATTTGATGTGTAAAAATTATATTAAAAATACCAAGATGATAGAAATATTACTATATTACATATTAATATTTATAGTCTAATAGATAACTTATATAACCCCATGTAAAAATTAAATTATTAAATGATATTTGTTTGTGTCATTTTTGTCTTTACTTTAAATTAATAAATATAAAGTGTCATTATCTCTCTCATGTGGCTCCATGGGGTCCCACAATCGACCAAAGTATGACCATGGATGGACATGTATCTTCAAATAGGATTAGGACACAAGTTAGGGAAATTTAATGTTATTATAATATTATTTTTTTTCTATTATTTACATGATTTACCCTTTAACAATTGTAAGTAAAATATTTACTAAAGTAAATATTCATAATATCTAAAAATAAAAGTTACTTATTTAAAAAATTTATACCTCCTAATTACTAATATGGAATCAATTTTTCAAAATTATAAATATATAAGTGGTAGAAATTAATTTAAAATTAATTCCTGCTGTCGAAAAAAAGGCATGTTATTTTAGAAATAATAACTATTAAAAGATTGACACTTGTTTATGTGCAATTTCAAAGTGAAATTACTTACATTGAACAACATTGGATTAAATGATTAAAACATAATATAATAAAACTTTAAAAAAATTAAAATATAATCTATCCTTATAAATAAATTAGGTTAAATGGCATTTTGAATTAAAATACAGTATTTTCACTATTCATTAAAAATGATCATTATCAGAAAAATACAAAAATTTCATCCCAAGTAAATTCTGATGTCTCGATTGTAAATATGAATTTAATTTTTCAAATAGAACATATAAAAGTGATGAAAACTATATTTAAAGAGGATTCACTATAAAAAGGTGGTAAATCATCCTTTTAATGAATATTAGTGTATTTATGCTTAAAATCATATTATTTCTTATTTTAAGCCTCTAAAATTTATTGTATAAATGTAAAAACATTTAAGAAACATGTATCATCATATAGAAGTGACTTCTTCTTATTCCCACCAATACAATGACTAGACGTTAACTGCCATTTAAAATAATAATACTATATTAATATTTTTCAGTATAACTCAGCGTTGTGTGCAGCCAAAGATTTCAAAGAAACCCATTGTGAAATAATAAGGATTACATCGAACATAGAATACCACATTAAATAAAATTTAATATTTAATTCAAAAATATTAATAAATATAAAAATATCGTATTCTTTATTTACCTAGGATGTTACAGGACCACCCTCCTGGTGTGGTATGTTTGAGTTTTAATTTCAATGCCAGTAGAATCCGTTTGGTGGGGAGAATCACCTCTTGTACTCCCATTCTTTTTTGTTTTGGTTTCATCTAGGTCGATTGAGTTTGACTTGGGAAAAAAGAAATAGTCACCATAGAAATTCCCTGGTTCTTCTAGTTATGTTTGGGGATTGACTCAATTACTGACTAAATTTTGCCGTGGTAAATTTCTATGGGAAAAAAGTGTCCAGGGTGGGGAGAATTGTCACCCCCCGACCATGTCAGTTAATTATTTTAATTATTATTTTTAGTTTGGATGCTTTTTTCACCCTTGTGAGGACATCCCTCAATGTTGGGAATGACTATATGATGTCCATACGATTCCCTAAGTTGGTTGGGTTGGGGTGCAAGAATTGTGTGTTGTTTGTAAAGCTGTGAGATGAACATGTGGCTCAGCACTGTAAGCGAGCAGTGATGGGTGGCACTGTTCGAATGTAGTATGCAAGAAAACTGCACAGTTCCCTAATGTTTCAAATAAATAAATAAATAAATTTAATGATAAATAAAATTAAATAAAGTTAAATCAAATAAAAGATAATTATGGAAAATGGTTAATAATAAGAATAGTAACATTATGATTTTTAAAAATTATAATAATAAAAATAATATTTATCTAATTATTATTAGAATTATTATTAATCAAATTACCATAATAATTAATTGATTTATTATTATATTTATTATTATAATAGTATTAATATTATAATAATTAAAAAAATTAAATGTGTGGAAACCCTTGGGGGGTGTCACCGCCTATTCCTCAAGGTGTGAGGCGCCCTCCCCAAACCTATTCCCTATGCATGTGCAGACCAGCCGACCAACCACCACCCCTCGCTGCTCCAAGTCTAGCTACCTGACCGCTGCACTACTCCATTCGCAGATAGATCCCCCTCACCTTGTTTCACCTCATCCAAGCACTGCACCCTAACCATCAAGCTACTAGTAGAACTCACAGTTCCCCCCACTCCTTCTCTAGCCGACTGCAAACTTCTCCTCTGAACCCAACCTCGATAGCCTCTCTTCTCGGCATAAGTCCCTACTCATGACCCCACTTCTCTTATTTGTTGTATTTCTTATATTTTTGGATTTTTTATTTAATTTTAGATAAACACTAATGCATAGTTTTATAATTCATTTTTTTATCTTGTTGTCTTGGGTGTGTGTTTGGTCTGAAGGGCATTGTTCTTCCTTCTATTGAGGTTCTGTTGCGTCCACTCTTAGTTTGTGGTAGGTGAATCCATGATTTTCCTTTCCATTTAATTTCCTTTGATTCTTGACATTTCAAATGATTTTATTAACCTACTACGCACCTCCTTGGTACCTTTATTTATCATTCTATTATGTTTTAGGGTTAATTGCTTGTGTTAAAATTGGGTTCTTACATGAAACATGGTTTATGCTAGTGTTATATTGTGTAAATGGTGTTTTTTAAACTGTAAATTTATCTTTTAGGGTCAATTGGATGTTTGATTGGTGTTTCCCCATTAAAGTTGTCTTTTAAATTGATTTTGAACGTGTCTTGGGGTTTATATATGAAAAATGGGTTTTTTCCTTTAATGTGGTTTGGAACATGATTTTAAAAGAGCTTATTGATTT
This sequence comes from Viscum album, assembly GCA_963277665.1. NCBI lineage: Eukaryota > Viridiplantae > Streptophyta > Magnoliopsida > Santalales > Viscaceae > Viscum > Viscum album. Next base: position 273,991,781 of record OY728128.1, on the reverse strand, counting down.
GTAAACATGTGTCATGTTTTATAAATGAGTGAAATTAGAATTTTTTGGTGGATGGAAAATGGTGGATTTATAAAAATGGGTTCAAAGTATTTTAATTGATTTTAGAATGTTCCATTTAAGGTTTAGACAAATGAAAATGGGACTCTAAAGCTAATCTCCCCCCGGAGCACCTCTTCTCCACATTCACCTATTTTCCCCTAAAATGTGTTCACATTTTCCAAAATTAGGGAAGTGATACATCTTTTGTTTCTAAATTTATTCCAATTTTTATTCTCATTCTTTGGCCTGGTTTGATTTGGAAACATGCAAGGGTGAATTATTGGAAAATGAGTGGCCCACTTGGCATATGTGTTGTGTTTGGGTGAAAGCCTAAGTTGTAGCCCATTTGGAATCTTGTGAAATTGTGTTGGCATGTAAGCGTTGTGAAAGACCATTTTGATCTTATTTGAGTGTTTTTTTAATTTTGTTTAAAATTTACTTGGGAAGGTTTTGGTAAATTCATTGTGTGAGGGCCCATTTATCAATGTTGGTATAAAATGAATATTTTATTTTTTTATGATTTTTTATAAAATGTTATGGTAAATGGATGAATGTGGTAAAGATAAAGTCTTAGTTGGAATTTTCAAATAGATATTTATAAAGGTTTTGATGTGTAGTATTTGTATGATGCCTGTTTGGAATCTTTTCAAATGATATATTTGGAAAACCTCTCTTAGGTTAGGTCTCCTACCATGTTGATTTATTGTGTGATGGGAGGGTCCTTGATATGGGGCCTCCTTTTTATGAAAATTATTTTAAGGTAAAGTATTAACCATGAGTTGGCCAAGGTGGTTCTAGATTATGTTGTATTATTGGTTATATAAATATATAGTGCTTGTTGATTGAATGTGTGGAACACCTCTTTGTGAAAATAGCACATAAAAATAGAATAAAAAGGATGATGATTGATAATTATGGTCACAATGGAATTTCACATACTGTCTAGTGAACCATTGTAGGTGGATATTATGGATTATGTCAATGGGATTGGGCCCCTTAGTCTGACCTAATAATGGGTGTCTAGGAGTTAGGTTGATTTATTCTATCATGTGTAGCGTGCAACCCAGAACGGAGTCCCAAGTATTTGTAGGTTGTCGGAATCCTCCATGTTCCTAGGTATTTTTATGTCCTTTGATACGAGCACTATAAGTATCATTTCCCTTGATGTGTGTATAATCATATCCTTGATCATAGTTTTGGTTTTTTCTAGGGATTTTTTATTTATGGTTTGTTTTAAAAAGGAATGCAATGTAGTGGTTTCAGAAATGTTTGTGTGCACCCCTTTTTATTTCTTTTCCTTGTTTTGGAATTATAAGTCAATGTAATTGTGATCATAAGTTTTTTAAATGATTGTTATATGTGAAATCTTTATTCTTATAACTGTATTTTAAACTAGTATTATTCGACTATTTTGTAATAGGAAAATTCATGGATTTCGTGGTCACTTTTGGCATCCCTACTAAGCATTTTAATGCTCACGCCTACCCCATCATTTCATATACAGGTTTGACTTTTGGATTGGGTAACTAGTCTATTTTCTTAGTATTGGGGAAGGTCTTGTTTAGTTTTTTGGGGTGACCAGGAGGTCATATGGTGTTTATGGTAGCATTGTTTGTTTTTTTTAGTTTTCAGTCAGTTAGTTGTCCACTGGAACTGCACATGTTTATTTATATCCATCTAAATATCAATTTCCATTTTACTACATGCTATATTTTTATATTTGTTTTATTTTATCAAGGATTTCGGCCAAAATAATTCCCATAGGTTGCATGTTTTATGCCTTTCATTGGTTCCCAGCTCATGGGGATCGTGGATGCCCTTCGGGCCATGCTGCTGATAGGCTCAGGTGACCTGTTCAGGGTTGACCCAAGCTGGTTCGTGATAGTGACCATTAAATTTATCATGGAGAGTGTGATATCAAGTAATTTCATAGAAATATAGTTCATCTTCCACATGGGGAGCTCATAACCAAGGTAACATAGTACTTTAATGGATGAAGGGTGTTTGAATCTGGATGCACCTTCCACCCCAAGTGGACTAGTTTCATGATGTGTTTCCAAATGAAATATCATGGCATCCAACTACGAGTGATGTTGAATATAATATTGATCTAATGAATAATGTTAAGATAATTTATATTCAACCATATATAATGGAATAATTAAAGATTCAGGATATCAACACTACCCTTGAATCGATGAAGGATGGTTTATTTATCCGTCCGTGTACATCACCCTAGGGTCCTCCAAGTTTTTTTTTCTATGTGGGCTAATGGACCTTTTCCCTTGTGCATTGATTACAAGATGATGAATCAGATATCAGTGATGAACTGGTAACCACTTCCACCTATCAATGATATATGTGAGTTGTGGAGAGGAGCATTAATTTTATTCATGATTGACTTGAAATTGGCATATCATTAGTTTAGATCTTGACATTCTTATATAAAACGTACTATATTAATAAGAAGGTATGGCCTTTATGAGTACTTCATGATATCTTTTGTTATTAAAAATGATCCATTATTTTTATGGACTTGGTAAGCCAAATATTAAATCCACACCTATATCATTTTTCAGTTATGTTTATGTGTAAAATCATGGTTTACTCTATAAATCATGATTATCATGACCAAAATATTAAAATCATCCTATGTAAACTAACATATGATCATATATATTCCATGTTATCAAATTGTAAATTCTAGATTCACATGTTAAATTTCGATGGATACATCAACTCATTGGAATTAGTATTAGTAGACCCCCATAATGTTTGGAATATAATTTCTTCGGATCAACCGAAGATTGTTTTTGACATCGGTATCTATCTAGGCATAGAGGGATATGATTAAAGGTACATAGAAAACTCTTCCCTCCTAGGAGAACATTTATTGGGATTGAAATATAAGGTGGTAATTATTGAATGGTCTGGTGCATGATATAATGCTTTTTAGGAGTTAATGAAATATTTGACTATCACATTAATCTTGATTCTACCTAAGAAATGGAACTGGCTAATGAATGTTTTTGTTCAGAAGGGCTATGAAATGGTGACCATCCATTCATTATCAGTAGAGTCTGAACTTTTGATATGGATCACATAATGATAGTTTGGGGATATGGGGTGGTTTTCCTGTTGGGAAATCCATGATGGTGGGTACCAACCATCCGATTAGACTAATAAAGAGGATGATATCATCTATGCTTGAGGTCAGGTTATTGTTCATACATGTATGCATGTTTAGGTGATTTGAAAGTTTCACTAATTAGATTGGTTGGTGTGATATACCAAAATGTAATTTTACCTGTGAAATTATTATTGGTTGTTGGGCATGAAAAATGATATTTCATAATTGTGACATGATGCTACACCTATAAATAGGTTAAGGCGGAGAATTAATGACCTATTTTTTTTAATATATTATTTTCACACTCCATAATGGAAGAAGGATGATGTTTCCAGGGAATTTTGTTGTGGGTATCCTAGGCCACCTCCGAAGAATGCATTTATTTTGGTGGTTGTGGACCGACTCGAGAATGTTTTGCATTTATTGTACATCTAGGAGACTTTATAAGTAGGTCAGTTAGGGGGACATTTCTATTTCATATATATTCTATCTATGAAGTGTTCTTTGTATTATACATTCAAATCATAGGTGACATTATACTTCATACCTATGGAAGGAATATGCATATGGAACTTGGTACATATTTATTTTTTGATTCCTAATTTACAATTTCAAATAGATGGGAAGTTCAAACATACTATTCAGGTTTTTTAGGATATGATTCAGCCATGTATTCTTGAAATTGGTGGGTCTTGTCAAAATAACTTAGCTCTTATTGATAATTGAAAAAACAATCGTTATCCAGATACTATTCAGATGAAACCATATAAGACTCTTTAGGTAAGGGAATGAATGTTACATGTATGTTGTATGAAGGTAGTTGAGTCAGAGCTGTTGGGACCGTGTCTCATATAGGAGACATCATAAAAGGATTTGAAGATTTGGAAACCCATGTCCACATATTATAGTAGGGATAATTCATATGTTGATCATTATCATCGACCCCTGAAATTCATAATGTGTGATGTGTGTTTCCTTTGGTGTCTCATATATTGTGTCATCATTTCATTTATAGACAGTGCAAGCTAGGAACCAGGTTGGTTGGACCGTTTGAAATTGTAGAGAGAATCGAGCTGGTAGTGTACAGATTGTCTCTTCTATAGATGTATAGTAATATTCATGATGTGTTCCATGTGTCACTGATCTAATGATATTTCTCAGACCCTTATCATGTGGTCAATGTTGACTATTTTGATCATGTGAAATAGTTTGTTAAGGATAACAACGAGAATGTGTTGCGGGGAAAGACTCTAAATATTGTTTGAGTATTGTGGAAATATGGACCAATTAATGTGGAAACATGGGAGAGAGAAGAAGACTTGCATTCTTAGTGGCCCAATATTTTTACCTTAGAATAAATACATTCTTCAGGGTAATGTTTTAGGATGAGATATTATATCGTATGGATATTGTAAAATCCTGAACTTTCTAGAGATGTATAATTCTAATTTACATGTGTACCAGAAATTTTTGTTTTGAGTATATTTTTGAGTGTTTTTTATTTGAAGTTTTTTATTGTAATTTGGAAAATGATATATTTTTTGGAGATATTATGGGATGTAAAAATTTACCACATGATTTTCCCAAACCGTTCTCCCTACCTAAGAAAACCGCACAACCTATAATAAAGTGGTTTTCCATATGTGGTGCATAGTTTATCAAACAATTTGGGACATAGAATAAATAGAGTGACACCAAGGGATAGACGTATGTTTAGGGCACAAAATTTGGGAAAAATTATTCCATTTACAAGGAAAATGATCATTATGGACTTATTACAACAAATTACTATATTAAAATTCCTGAACTCCCCTCTATTAACACTAATTTGACCCGACTCAGCCATTATGTTTTTAATTGGTTCTTGGGAGATCTTGGATGGATTTTAAGGCCCATTAAACTAGGTACTTCACAAATAAATGATCTAATTGAAGGTTATTCACCACTTTTCATGTTGATTCTAGATCTATTTTTTATTGTGGTCTTGAAACATCCTCTTCAATTTGGGCGATTTCATTTGGAGACCATATGACAATGAACTTTAATTAGGTGGTATAGATGTTAATTCCTATAGTATAATTTTTTATTTTTTTCTAGGAAATTGGGCATCCAAAATATCCATACTTTGGAAATTTTATTTTAAATTGAACTGATTAAATTGAATTTCCATGATATAATGAAATGATATGGACATAGGAAAATTGGAATGGGTTGATTTGTGATAATGATATTTGTAGTGTATTGGGAAAATAAAATTGTTTTATTACTGCATTAATGAGTAGATTTATAATAGGGATTTATGGTATGGTTTTCATAATCATGAAAATTTAATGGTTTTTTCAATTATGTGTTGATACATTGGTAATGGTGAATTTTTCATATTATCATATGCCTTCAATGTGAATAACTATGTTTATTGTGATAAATTGAAATGGAATACCCAGATGAGAATATTAGAAAAGAGGGATAATGATTATTTACCTTGATAAATATTATATATGTGTTATTGATTGATTAATGGGGCGTGGGATAAGGACAGTTCTCCATATACCTATGGGGGGCAAGACATGTTTTTCTAGGCTAAAATGCATGCATCTGAGTATTATAGTATGGGACTGGGAGAGATGGACCGGTTACTAATGAGGTGTGGGATATGTACTACATATCTTTATACCAACTAAGTTCTAGGAATTATGTTCTATACCGAACATATTTACATTATACCATATTTTCAAGTAGTCTTGATATGTAATTAGAATTAAATGGATAATGGTAGTGATTCATAGTGTTATATTTATTAGAATCTATCATGGTCTAATGTCGGAATTGATGGTTCATTTTTCATCTTGAACCCATGGATTTATGTAGTTGAATAAATAATAATTTAATTAGTATATTATTAACTTTATCACTTGTGATTAATTATATACACAACTAAATACACTATTATGGAATGAATATTGTTTTAGATTCCATTGGTGGTGGCCTAATGAGTTGTAATAACACACAACTCAAGCATCCCTATTAAATCCTAAATAGACTTCATATTTGGAGGGCATGATAATGGAAATAATGCTTTGTTATATGTATAAGTTGTTTACTTTCTTAATCTGGCATTCAATTGAACCAGAAACTAGACCGGTCACCACATGACCACAAGCGTTACTTCCCATATGTTATAGTATGCTGACTACCAGAGAGGGTGTAAGGATAGTCCGTTGGGGAAACAATTCCATCATATCAATGTTTTTAAAGGTTTATAACAATATATAAAATGATGGCAATATAAGAAGAAGATATAGTGGAATGACAAAAATAGTTAAAGACAATTTTGATTTCAACTGAATTATGAAAATGGCCAACAAAATTTTATACAATGCATGAATTTTATTGTAATACATATCTGAATGTAGAAAACAAAATATCATTCTTTACATCTTATTATAGAAATAATGAAAATAATCAAGGCCCCACGGGTGACATACATACATTTACCCAATTCATTAGAGGTATATATAATTAGTTTCCCATATATCACATAATAAAAAAAATAAACATATTTTTCATAAGATGAATATATATTCATAATATGTCAAACTATGATAATTACACAGGTTTTATAAACATTTCCTCATTTTAAAAATCATTTAATGGAATTGTGTTTCATATGTATTTATCGAACTCATAAAATCATAACGCATGGAAAAATTAGGGGTTTCATAAATGTATTATTATCATAATCATTGAAAATATACATAAAAGAATATGAAATGTATCATGTGATCATAACATGAATATAAATTATATAAATAATATTATTTTATATTTTGTGAAAATTATGGTTGATATTTCACAATAAACTTTTCTTTTAGAAAATATAATTTTCACATTGGAATAAGTTACTTATAGTAATTTTTTCCAACTAATAAGGAAATCATTTTCATCGAAATAATCCTTGAATAAATGTATTGAATTACTCAATTCATTGAGTGTTCATTATGGATGGAAATGTTGTTGATGCGATATGATTTTCAATAAATCTATGATATCAAATTATTGTAAAAAACTAAAAAATAAATTGGTTTAGAAAATTGAGATGAATTATTTCATAAAACCATTTTTTAAATATAATTTATGGATAAAATTATAATTAAATTTCATATGGGAAAAATAAAATCCTTCATTAAATAAATTATAGATAACATAGATATGAACGATAATGTTTTCTCACCTATACAATGAAAAAAAATAATTTTTCCAAAAAAATTATCATTCAGTATTAATTTTAAAATATTTGAAATATGTGAAATGATTAATATCTCATCTCAATAATAATATTTTTTTACAAAAATAAGGAGTTTTTTTAGTGTTAGGACATGAAATTTCTTTATCATTAACATTATATTAATCTATATCGATAAATAATTATAATATATCTTAAAACCATTAACCATTATTAGTCATTGAATAATAATAACTATGATTCAATAAATTCAAATAAAAAAGTATATATAATTAACAAAACTAGATATGTTCTATGAAATTTTGTGTGGGAAGTATATTTACCACATAATAGTAATGTGCAGGGAATACTGAATATGATTCCCCCAAATAAAAGTGAGTTGAGAAATCCTTTAGAACAAGTTTGACATCCTAAAAAAGATGATCTAATCGTTTAAATAATAAATTTAAATTATATAAAAATATATATTATATTTATTGAAATTATTATAATATAAAAAATATCATATTGTTACATTTAAACCGCAATTTATTAACAATTCATTATTAAAATCATCATTTAGCAGAGTTACATGTTTTTTTTATATGTGAGGTTCTTAGTTTGGTAGTTTATGTACATGTATTATCATCATAGTTCCTTCATTAATTTTTTACTAATTATATAAATTTATTATATTATATATATATATATATATAAATCTATAAAATATAGATATAGAAAATATTTTACACTATTCATGGAGAATATAAGAAGAACGTATGAAAAAACATTCTTCTATTTTTCTTATGAATGAAAGGGGAGAAAGGTATATATAAATTAAAATTTATAGAATATTTTTATATCATAATTATCATATATATTCATTATATATTTCATTATTAACATCAATGTAAAAAATAGAAAAAAATCACATCGCTTCGTGGAAGTGGTCATCCACACACACACATGAGCGATGCTAACATATTCGAACATATTATAATTTAATAAGGTAACTACGATATTAAAATTCCATAATTATGATTATTTAGTATATATCATATATGAGCTTTAATTCAAAAATAATAATCTTTGACAATATATGGAGAATAAAAATAAACTACAACACTATGTAGAGATTCTAAGCCATACATATGCATGGGAATTTCATTAAATTTTCCCTAGGGTAAAAATGTGGTAGAAATTTCTTATCCATAATCATAATAAAACATAATTAAATTTATAATAAAATATTTTTTATTATAGTTTTTTCACAATTGATTTAGTGTAAGTATAGGAATAGTGAAATATGAATGATTTACAAAAGTTGATAACCTCATCTATGATATACCTCTTCTTACCCCCCTCTTAAGGGGCCTAGGGTAGGAATTTTCTTATTACAAAAAACTCTATAATAAATCTAATGATATTTATAAGATAATTATAAGGATTTTTCATCATATATGGTGCATGATAGTGTAAATAATAGAATGGTAGGGTGTCCATTCACAAGTGACGAGAGGTGAACAATTGGAATTTATTAATTTTTTAAAAATATAAAAAATTTAATTCTCATGAAAACTTCTTCCAAATTACTAGGTAATTGAATATAAGGATATATATGGTTGAAATATCATCTGAAAATTTAATTTTTTCTAGTTTACATGGTACTTTTGACATTATATTTTGGAGTAAGTAATTATATAACTTATATTATCCTTAATCATGGTAACATATTTTTCATATTTTAGGGGATATAGTTCTACTTCTATGATTTTAATTGGTTTATAAATGGAAAGGGTGTTAAATATTCACTATTTCATAGCCTACTTCTCCTCTTTCAAATTTTTAATGATTTTTTAAATATTTTATTAAATAATTACTTTCATAAAAAATCATTAATGTCATTTTTAAACTATTTAATTAAGTTGATACTAATGATTCCAAGATAAATATGAAATAATAATATAATACATGAATACCACAAAAATATGGAATACTCTATAAAAATGGGGGATAATATAAATAAATCAAAATATATAAATGGTTATATATACAAAATCATTTATTTAATTTTTATATTAATTGATAAAATATTGATTTTATATTGTATAAGAAAATTTGGTAACTATATAATAAATTAAAATTCTAACTAAATAAACTTAAGGAAAATAATTTAGTTATTCTCAAAATAACCATATTGATTTATTTATATATTATATTTTTTTAAATGCTATGAAAAAAATGATATCTAAAATTAATAAGGTGAAATTTTTTATTTTTATTTACAATAATTTTCATATAGGAAATTTTAATTTACTATTGTCCGTTAATAATTACTTTTTTAGACTAAGTAATAATGGCTCATTTTACAATTATTTGATTGGGATTTGGATTAAATATGGTGACCTTAACACTTACTTTTAACTATGTGCTAACCAATATACATTTTTTAAAAGTAATAAAGTTATCTACTCTTTTTATTCATAATTCCGAATGGATAATATTTACTAAATTATTATCACTTTCAGCCAATTATCGAATCAATTTTATAAAATTCATTCCATATTTATGGATAAAGTAATTTTATAAAAAAAATTGCAAAACAATTTTTTTGACATCTGTATTTTCAAATATGAAAGTTTTTACACTCCAAATTCAACCATAAATAATATTCAATTAAAATCAATTAGAGTGATCATAATATAATATAACCAATGTTACATTTAAATAATTTTAATGTAAAATTATACGTGAAAATATCATAAATGATAAAAATTCAATTAAAAATATTAATATTTCTCTATTCATCATAAAATATCCTTTTGAAAAAATTATCTAAAAAATAACACTATTATCCATTTTAAAAATATGATCTCAAAAATTAATTTTTTGTTTTAAAAAAATCATCTAATAGTGGACTAAATTAAATATAATATTTTCTCATAATGAGAAATATTTTTTAGTATTAAAACTTATATTTAAAGAATAATATTACTTTATTAAAATTAATTTTTATAACAAAAAAATATTCAATCCATGGAAATCTCATAGTAAAAATTTATATATATCATTAATTGTTTAATCTTATTAACACCCATGATATTAATGTCAATGTATTAATATTCATACCTAAATTATAATATTTCATGGTCATTATATCGTAATGATCCGTATCATATACTATTTCAAACATTGTGTACTTGTTTTAAAATATTATAGAGTTACATATGATTTGAAAATTTTTATAAATTTTTTTAGAAAAACATCATATTTTCATTTAAGAAAACCTTATTTCTTTTAGTGTGAACTGATTGAAAGTGGGAGTAAAACCCTAATATACATGTTTCCCAAATTATTCCATTGTTTGTTCAAAAAATTATATTGAATTATATGTAAATTTATGAAGGGAAATTTAGCATCAATATATCCTCTAAAATTTGAAATATAACACTTTAAAAATTAGTGATTATTTTTCCATTTTTATTTTGAATCATTTTTATACTCCTACAAATTTTTTACATGATTAATATATATAATTTTATCTTCCCTTTTATGTTTAATTTTCTCTTTTTAAAATTTTCATTATTCCCATAAAAACACCATGTAAAAGGAGAAATAAAAATAATGCATTATAAATGGGGATGCAATGAATCTTGTTTTCACACAATGAAATATTTCTAATTTTTCTATTATAGTACTATTAATAGTGGAAAAACTTGTTTTAGTGTAAGGTTCACCCCATTTTCACTCATATTTTATTTTTCATCATATTATTTTTTATTCCTACAGATAGTTAATTTAATATTGCATATAAGTTGCATGTTAATTTTTTTATTATTAGAGAAAATATTTTCCCATAAGTTGGGGATGGTGTAACTCTATTAGCCTTTTTGAAATATTTTTCAATAAAAAGTTATTTTCTCTGATATCTTGTGTTACATGTAACAACATGTTTTAACGGACATGAATAATCGATTAATATTATTATTTATTCATGATAATAATAACCTAGCCACTAAAAAATGTGATACAAATGTTAATAATTTTTTAAATAATTATATATAATTTTTTATATATAATAATATATATTAAAAAGTACAAATTTTTTATTAATGTGTTCATACCATATTAAAATACTACATTTAAAAAAATGATTTTATTTAATTTTATCAACAAAAAATAAAATTTTCAACTATAACTTTTTTAAAATTAATTTGAAAAAATAAATGTCATATTTGAAATTTAAATTTAAAAATTATATTTTGATATTTTTTTAAATAATTATTAAAACCTAATTTTTGTTTAAATCATATAAAAAGTTTCACGTGTTTCAAAAAAAATTAAAAATAAAACTAGTTCAATTATTTTATGAATAACAAATTTTTTATGATAATAATCATATTCAGGTCGATTTTTTATATTAAAACATTTGAGTCTTTAGAATATTTTCCATTTGGAAAATTTGTTTTCTTCAGATCAACATGTTCAATTTTAAATTAAGTTATGACACTAATATTAATTATTTTGAAAAATATTAATTATATGTTTATAAATAGAATGATTAATCCTATATTATTAAGTAATCTTGTTTTATGGTAAAAATGAATAGTAGAAATTGTGAAAAATTAATTACAATGGTTATGCCTTAAACGAGTTTTCCGATGGTCGAAGTAAATTATTAACGATATCATTTCCAATGAAAATTGTCTAAATCCTACCGGGTTGAAATATTTCATCATAATCCTTTAATTTTTTTGAATATTTAGTATTTTATTTATTTTTCTTTAGTATTAAATTATAATTTATGTTGTTTTTCTAAATTTCAATATAATTTCAAAATGGGTTCCTTTCTCTCTTTATAAAAGGATAATTTCACTCCTATCCCAATCACACAAAAAAACTTTTCAGAAAAAAACATCCCAAATCTCTTATTTACCTACCTTCCCTCATATTTGAGTCCTAAGTTTTATTATAGAACAATCATATAAATCCTTTTCTAGTAAAAAAATAGTATCTCTGAATAAGTGGAACTCTCGGTAACTGTGTGACATAATTTTATTATTTCCTCTAATGTATAATATTATTATTTTACCATACCGATATAATAATATATATATATATAATATTTTATGGTATTTTTTAATATCAATTTCATGAAATTTATCTATATCCTCTTCATCATGTGTGAAATGAAACTATTGACTGTGTGTTCGAAAGACTATCCCCGTACGAACAGATTTAGTTCATTATCAATCACCTCCTCTATTGAATATAAATAATGATTTAATTAACATATTAATTTTATATTTATGAAATAATTATATTTACTTAAATAAAATATATCATTTTACATTCTTACATTTCATTTTATGGGAATGCAACAACATCCCAATTGTGTATGGTGGGCTACCAGCTCGTGAAGTGATGTGATTTATTTTTCACTTATACATTACATTGAAGTTAATAATAATAAATTTTATTAATATATTTGTTCTAAATTAAACCGTAATGAATTTTTAATGCTGAAATGTTTTTTCCTTTCTTTAATTTCATAATATAATTAAATAGATACCATGTTGATCTATACTTACGACCTATCATCACCATGAATGATTTAAGTCATCTTCAATCTATGCTTTTTCTAAATTACCATAAATAAATATATAATGAATATATATGATAATTATATCATGGTTATGTAGAAATTTATGTTGGGAAATTTATGAATGTAAAATGATTCAAAATAAAAAAAATACATCATAAAACAAAGTAGTTATTAACCGAAACATTATTTAGACAATGAAATTAGTATAATATAGTTCATAAATGGACTTTTTAAAATTTAAAATCAATTAATATTATTGGTAATAGTGTTCAAATGTATTTATAAAAAATATATTTATTATATGTGAGGTTATAACATGTATGGAGGATGTCATGACATATATTATGGGTTCTTCATTTCAGTTTTATTTCTGCGAGACATAATCCATAATCAACACTAGTATCTCCTATATTGTTTATATACTAACAATTAATGTGCAATATTATTCATGTAATTAATGTTAGTGTAAAAGAAATTTCAATATATTGTTCTTTATTTCCTTCGGTTTTAAAATACCCTGGTTTCCAATGTTGTAAGGGTTTTGTATAACAAATAAATTATTTATATTTATTGTTTAAGATGATGTTTTATTGACAAAATGTTATGATATATATCTAAAAAACTCATTTATTTTCTTCTATATTTTTTATTTATTTTGAATACTTGTTTAAATTTATTTTATCTCACATTATTTACAGAAGATATCAAAAATTATTTTTTTCAGAAAATCAGCATTACTTCACATTTTAATCAAAAATGTTTTTTTAATGTTAATTTTTTATTAATATTATTAATGAAATTTTTTCTTTTTATAAATTTATGGTTTAATTTCATTTTTCTATATATTTAAATATTTTGGAAAATGACTTTTTTTATTTTATTATTTTTCTGAATATGGTTCTCTTGACTTGTAAAAAAAATGTGAATGTAATATTTGTTTTTAAAATTGTATAATTTGAACAGAATTTTTTGGGATCATGAATAAAGAATCATTTCAAGAAATCAATATAATCAGAAAATGATATTTTAAAAATATAATTTTTTTAAATTTTTTAAATTTATATTTAAAAGGTTATTTTCCAATTGGAATATATATTTTCTTGAGGAAATGTTAAAAATGATCTTTCCAAAAAAAATTCCATCTAAAATGAAATGATTCATGCTATATATGATTTACAAGGGATATGTTAGAGTAGGATATTCATATTATTTATCTGAATGATTTATTATTTTGATAAATATATTTTTATGGATCCCATTCATTTTCAATGTGTAATGCTATAATGAATTGTTGTGAGAATTTTGAATCACATATCCCTTATATAGGTAATTATATGATGAACTATTTATGAGACCAACATCCTTTCAACTGGTAATGCTATTATAAAATATTTATGAGACCAATTAACTTTTAACGGTTTATAAAAAAATGAATTATTTAAGATCCCTTGGCACATAAATTTTTGGATTAGGTTTTGGATATGAAATATATATCCCTCAAATTTTAGGGAAATTATTTATATATCATGAGATAATACTGGGAAACAAGTCAAGATGCATAATCTTCAGATGGGACACAAGACGACGGGGTTTCTCTAAAATGGGACATTTTTTTTGGCCGCATCCCCTATGTTTGATGGTATTGGTAGTTAATAATGAATAACTAAGTGGTTTATATACTTTTGTTGGAACCACACATTTATTAAATTGATTTATGGGTCATTAATTATGAAGATTTCAGAATGTCAAGAATTATTTCATTTGGAATGAAAAAATCATAATTCTTGTGAGATGTGTTAATGATAATATAGAGGTTAGGTTTGAAATTTTTATGTTACATCCATGATATTATACAATTATTTTTATATTATACATTCATATGATCATGGAATGATATCGAACCTTATTATCTTTATGGATAATCTAAGATCATTATTTATTTGTTATACATTTCATAGGTTATAAAGTGTGATTTTATATAGGTATTGTTAATGAATAATTAAAAAAGGGATTGTCATTATGCTATGTGATGAATATTATTTATGAAATTAGAAGAGATTGTGTCTAGTATAAAAAAACCATTACATCTATAGGTTTAAACTTGTAAAATGTTTCAAATCAGGATTTCAAATTATTATATATTGTTGTATGAATACTCTGGGCCTCTAATGTTTGTATCAGAGAAATGTAATGAATAAAATATTATGGAAATATCATGGGTTAGCATTACATAAATCATGACTCACTTCCCAATGGAATCAAGAGGAATGGGAAAAATCTACGGATTTTGGTAATTGTCCCACATAGTACATGTGTCATCCCATGGAGTTCACCGACAGTTATCAGTTATTTAAATATCATAATAATTTCAGACCACTATAGTTGTTATCCATGAATGGTTGAGTTAACCATAGGAATGTTGGATTAGAAAAGAAAATTCTGATCAAGATGTATATGTCTAAGGATATGTCAAAGGGTACGTCTAAGGGTATTTCATTGTTCTAGAAAGATTGATATAATTTTTATGAATGATTTAATGAGTTTTTTTCAGCAAATGAACATTATAGTATATATACTAAATGTCCATTTTCTAATGAAAAAATTTTCATTGGGGTAATAACTTATAAAGGGTGAATTAGGATTAGTATTGATCATAACCAAGTGCATGGAAATGGGTCTTTATACACACCTAGTCAACATGCATGGGGGATACATTTTGGATGTTCCTAAACTATTTATAAACCATAATAAATAATTAGAATAATAAACATGAATAAAATAAATTAATCATAAGGTGTCATAGATTCAAAACAATGAGTCATGGTCTAGACATCAATTACATATTTATCAAGATTGATAATCCCAATTAATGATCCATGATATTTATAGTAACCATTTTGGTTATTGCTGGGGATTCAAGATAGATCAATGATGTCGAGACGGTTACAGGTTTGGAAAAATATTGATGTATATTATTTGAACTTGTTTATATAAATTCAATTATATCATGTAATGTAACTAGGAATGTTATTCCAATACCCAATGATTATATATAGGTTACATTAATAGTGAAAAAACATAGAGGCATTATGAATCCATTTCATGTCATGATTCTTCACCAGTTGGGTTTTTTATGGAATGTGATTTGTGAAAACCTTTTTATCCTTCCTATAGTTGATTTTTTTGTTATCATAATCTTGGGTTAAATTTCTCTATTCAATATACACATCAATTTCCAAGGATGGGATGTCACATTAAATATTATAAGAAAACCTATTATCATATATTACTGTGATGATACATATAAACATCATATGGATATAACAAACATTGTATGGATTTTGATTTGATTAAAATAAATTTTCCTCTCATATGGATGGTAATAAAATCCAAATCCATTCTATATCTATTGTTCATGATTTTGGTTATGTATTTCATAAATATTCTCCCATTATTATACTAAATGGTGATGTGGATTTATCAATATAATTCATAAATGGAGATAAATGTATTTTAAATGATCAATATATAATGGCATTGAATGAGTTTCATTAATTTATTATGAAACTCTACAAAAAGCATGAACAGATTTTTATTAATTCATGTATTACATGTTTGATTTCACTTATTCTAGATGTCATGACGAATGATGGATCGATGTGACAAATCATTGATTATTGCAAAGTAAAAAAGATCACAATAATGAAGAATATTCTCCTTTATCATATTAAAATATTGTTTTATCAACTTCTTGGAGATAAATACATTTCCATAATCATCCATTATTCTTGATATCATCACTTGATGGTAATGAAGGAGGATATACCAAATATGGAGTTCCAGACATGGTATGAAAATTATTGAAAATATTGTGATGAAATTTTTAATTAAAAACCCTTATATCATTAGGGACTTTATGAATAGGGTTTTTATTAATTTTCATTATCAGTTTAATATAAAAATTATATATTTCATTATTAAATATTAAAATTGGATGGAAGATACATAATATCATTTGATTATTGTGGTGATGGCCTTATAGAAGGAGTTATATAATTTTTTTTCAATTTTTTAATTTTTGGAAAAAGATGTATCATTATTAGGTCATATTATCGAATGAGTTTGTAAATGCATGGATCCATAAAATACATAGGTTGTTGAATATTGGACATGTATGACCACATAGACTGATATCTATCATTTTCATGGTATGGTTGGATATTAAAAAGTTTTTGTGTAAAAGTTATTATATAATTCTAATCAAATTACATAGTTAACTTGAATGTTATCAAAATTAATTTGTATACATAAATGTGGGGTATCTTTCATGTAAATAAATAAATGTTTTTTTAGTTAAACTATTCCTAAATAAACATATATAAAACAGGGTTTGAAATCAATAGTGATATAACATATAATTTATTTGGATGTTTTATTAATAAAAATTATATAGTGATAGCTTATGCATCTTAAAAAATGAATGTCCAAGAGTAAAAAATTACCCAACCCATGATTGGGATTTAGTAATGGTTATTTTTTATTCTATATTTAGAGGTATTATCATTATATAGAGTAGTGTGATATATATATTAATAATAAAAGGCTAATAACTCACAGACCGGGTGCCCAATTGACGCGCTGTCTATTGTCTTGAGACCCCTATGGAGTGGCGGTCCATTGAAATACTTATTCGTGGGACATTGAGATACATGGATTATTAACCTATAGCTCGTAGATCGGACCCTCTCGGAGATGAGCGTACGGAGTACGGAGACCGTGTAGCCGGTTGAGACCTGACAACTGCTTGACCGACTCGACTTGGATTGAGTCGACTAGCCCAGGGGATGGAGCACTACAATGTTTAGGTGCAGACCCATGGTGGATGGAAGACTACTGTGATTGGGTGCAGACCCGTGGAACTCAATAGAAGGAGTACCTTTGTAGGCTATTAGGGGGGTTGCACTACTATGTTTGGGTGGCAGACCCTGGCGGGAAGCACTATTGTGTTTGGGTGACTGACATGCGGTACTCGACAAGAGGAGTACCTTAGAAGTCTTAGGTTCGTGAGCAGTACCTCGGAGATGTGACATGATCACTTTACTCGTCAGAGACAGAGCTCTTCAGCAGTTACAGTTTCGATAATGAAAATTCGGGTTTGAGCTAAGTCTATGACCTTTGTGTTTACCTCATGATTGAGATGGGACACTTGATAACTTAGGTATATGTATGGGCATATACCTAGTTAGTGGTGATCTGTTGATTTTATAACCTTTGTGTTTCCTCATGATTGAGTTGGGTTACTTGATAACTTAGGTATAAGTATGAGCTTATACCTAAGTAAGGGTTATCTGTTGAGATCCTTCTTTGTGGTTATCCTTGTTGGATTTAGTGAGACATTAATGGTCTCGGGGTCCCTACTGAGTATCGTATACTTACCCCTGCATGGGCTATGCCCACACCTCGTTGTGTTGGTTGCAGACGACGGGCAACGCCGAAGGAGGCCGAGTCTTTGAGGATTGGACGGTACCCGGAGGTGGACCTCACGACGAGTCAGTATCCGGAGGTGGACTTCACGACAATACGATACTCAGAGGAGGTTGACGGGCGAGAGAATTTTGGAGGCTATCTGTACCTACCCTTCAGGTAGGATCCGTGGTGGATAATCCAGGAGATGCGCTATCTGTACCTACCCTTCTGGTAGGATCCAAGGTGGGCGACCTATGAGCTGCTTCTATTCTTCCAGCTGTTTGTCTTTTCTATTGTACTTTCTTTCAGTTGTAGATGTACTTTCAGTTGGGTTTGTATTCTGGCCCATTTACTTTTCAGCACTTTCTTTTGTACTTAGTGTATTACTTCCGCTTGTACTCTATAGAGTTTTTTTACTTTTATAAAAGAAATGCCTTCCCAGTTATCAGGATTTACGCCTTTGGTGCTGGTCGCCAGCCCCTGGCCTAGGGAAGGCTGGCTTGGGGTAGTCACGGCACAGGCCCCGAGGACGGGTAGTGAAAAATTGGTATCAGAGGAGTTGGTTGTACCACAGAACTTATAACTCTGATATTTTCTTTCTATGAAGCAATAGTGTTAAGGGTACCGAGTGTGGTCTTCAGTTCAGGGAATCCAGTGTTGGTGCGGGTGGCCAATGTATCAATACACCAGGATCATTCCTTCTGATTCCCGAATCAGTGCATGAAAACATTAATTGCGTGTGTGTTTTCAATGGTTTTCCCTTAAAACAGCTCAAACCATGTTATCTCACCAGGTATCAATCGCTTGACCATGTCATGTCTGATTATTTCAGGATGCCTTATCACAGACGATCAGCTAGAAGCCCAACAGATATTCATACTGATAGCCTACCGAGCGATGAGGCTTTGGTACAGGGCCCTCTTATAGTTGAGGCACCAGCGGAGGCACCAGAGGTACTACCATACATTTGGCCACCGATGCCACTAGCCCCAGCAGCATGCGATGAATGCCACTTGAGGGCGCTACACAAGTTCCAGCGCCAGAGGCCACCCATGTTCCAGGGAGAGATGGACCCACATGAAGCTGAGGATTGGCTGGAGGCTATGGTGGGAGTTTTCAGGATAATGGGTACACTAGCAGACTTTATTGTGATCTTTGCTGCCAGCCTCCTTTAGGAAGCAGCAGGCAGATGGTGGAGCCGGATGCTCCAGTTTTGTGATGAGATGACCTTCACATGGGGAGAATTTGAGACCTTTTTCAGGGTGGAGTTTGTACCAGTGGCTCTACACCCCGAGCGTGTTCAGGAGATGCTGCCTTTGTCGCATGATTTTCCATCAGTAGAAAAGTCATTTTTAGGAAGTAGACAGATGATGCAGAGGTCCAAGAGGACCAGACCAGCAGATGGGCGATCTCGGGTTATAGGATTGGTAGTGCGGGGCACCCAGGGTGGGGTCCGAGCCAGGCGTTCCAGAAATGGACAGTGTTTCTCCTACAAAAGGAAGGGTCACATGGAACATTACTGTCTGACTCCCCGCACAGTTGATCTGCATGCATTGGAGGAGCCACCAAGACAGAAACAGAGGCAAGTTCTTGAGAAACAGCTGAGCAGTGGACAAGGCAGTAGAGCTCTGAAAGCAGGTGGACATGAGAGGAACTTGTGGATACTTTTTTAACCCTTGTACTTCTAGATCCTTGTTGTTGTTGTATTTGTGTCTTTGTACTTTGAACTGTAGTAATAAAAGACACTTATTTTGTGATATTTTCATTCATGTCCTTTTGTTTCATTGATACTGAGAGGTCCAAGTTTAAACTATTGACTTGACCCTCACTTTAGAGATATCTATTGGGGGATACCCAGTGACCTCACACCGATGCCGACAGTGTGACTCGACCCTTGGAGGTGTGAGTGACAGTTAGATCTATTGGTAGTAATGTCGAGTCCTTATGACATCATCTCGGGCATTAATGCATCATTCATGTCAGGATTGACTGTATTAGGCAAAGGGCATGGTTCATCTAGGGGATGAGATCGAGTTTCTCTTTTCGGAAAAGGAGAAATCTTAGCAGCTCTTTCAAATCATAGTCAACGATGGTGAATATCATTCAGGAGTGGATCAAGACTGCACAGTGCAGTATGAAATAGGAAAATGACTCCAGTCTTAGAGACTCGGGCGTGTTAAATGATTCAAGAAGAGGAAGCATTAAAGAGTGATGAATCTGCGAAGCAGTATATGTGGAGGCAAATCTAGGAGAGAAGCATGAGGTGGTGTACATTTCAACATGATACAACCACCGACTTAGTTGTCCCCGCCAGGCTCAGGGAGCTAGAGGGAATGGAAAAATTGTAGTTGCATGCTGTCAAAGAGTGTGACCCAATGGCTCTAAAAATGATTCAAGGGACAGTCTATGTCCACTACTAGCTGCCGTAGTAACAAACATTGATATGAATCATTCCTTCCTTCCATGAATCTTTTCCCAGACCTAGAGTTTCTGGTAATCTGTGTACTTGACCATCACATCTGGAGATACCTTTGGAAGGAGACTCGATAATCACACTTACACCGACAGTGTGATCTGACCCTCGAGGCGAGAGTTTCGGTTGGAATCTCTTGGTGGCAGCGTCTAGGCCGGACGGGGTTGGTCTCGGTATGGATTGGATTCACAGTTCACGCTCAGATTGACTTTATTAGGAAAAAATATTGTGGTCTAACTACAACGTCGGGATGGGTTTTCCTTGGTTGGAGAAAAGGAAACCCCAGGCAGCACAGGAAAAACTCATGCATAGGAGGGTTTGGCCGATCACTCTTGGGTCGACCAACCTTACCCTCGTGGCAGCATGAGTTTTGTGTTTCAGTTCTAATCATGAATTGGAGGCCTCTAGAGTTCGAGGATGGTGATCACGTCCTTATATGGGTCTCACCTCGATGAGGTTTACAGAGATGTGGTCGAGGCGACAAGTTATCTCTGAGGTTTAACAGACCATTATAGGTCCTCAGAAGGGTAGGCATGGTGGTTTACCGCTAGAATCTTCCACCTCAGTTGCACCAGGTGCACGATCCTTCACACATCATCGACCTCAGGACATAGGACTACGATGGCAGGGCGACATTCATGGAGGTTCCAGTGGGGATCAAGGATTGACAGGAGCAGATCCTACGTAGACGGTCGATTCCTCGGGTGCGCTTTCACTGGCAGTACGGGAACCTCCAGGTGAGCACATGGGAGTGGAAGGCTCATATGCGTGCTCAGTATCACTTTTGTTTCCCTAGTTTGTGTTATAGCTTTACGGGGATGTAAAGCCCTAATGTGTGAGTAATGTAAAGACCCAGATATTTCAAGGAATTTTTTTAGTAATTCATTTTTAATTTAACTAGTATTCGGTTTCTAACGGTGCCTGATTCCGAGGTCCGGAGTGCCCGGAATCAATTTCTGAAGTTTAGCTCGGGTACGTTCAGTGAACGAACGAGCGGGTTTTTCTAACTTTTGAACCAGTGCTCGGAATTGAAATCTGAGGGCACCGATGAACTTGCAGCACTGATAATTGCTTAAGAAGACCCTTTCTAGAGTTGCATTTGATCGGGAGGAGTTGTTAAAAAAAGTGTGAGGAATAAAAATATAATTGTTTTACAATTTTATTTTTATTGCTTGCTATGTGGTTTAAGTGTTGTGTCACAACACTTTTTCCCTCTCTTATGTGGTTTAACTCCTAGGTGTGGGATTTGGAGTGGGACCCGTTGGGTTTCTAACTTCCCTTGAGAGAATAAAGGTGGGGTGGGTCCCACACGATCCCAACCCCTCACATTTCTAACTCCTCAAAACTCCCCCACTTAAGTTGTATAACTCATGAACTGCTCCTTTAATGTTGTGACTTTCCGTCTCCTCTCATTTAATCAAGCCAACACATTGATTCAATTAATGGAGTTGAGTTTTTATAATTTTGAACTCATCACATGGCTTAATAAAATAAGCGGATCTTATTTTAATTTTGGGTTAGTGGTTTGTGTTAAGGATTGGAGAAGAAAGCCCTAGTTTTAAAGAACTTCATCTCCTTTGTTGAAGAACGCTACGTCTCCGAAGAAGGAAATTGACTTGGTGGTCCCGGAATTCTCCATCCACTTCCTCTTCTGTGACAAGGAAGGAGACGCCGACCGTGGAGACCGATTCCAACAAAAACATTCTTCTTCTTCTTCCGACGTCGACGGAATCGATACCGTTATTCTGCAACACCCGACTACCATGACGTTCGACTTCCACGACTCGACGATGTGCGACGTCAATTTCGAGGAAGGGGTTTTTTCGTATATAATGTTTAAGTGAATTATACCCTTTTGCATGAGTATTTAATTATAGGGTGTTCATATAATTTATTTTGAGTAAATTATACCCTCGTTAATGATTAAAAGCACATTTTTAAATGTTTTCAACTTGATAACACCAAACACGGAGGGCGCGGGCCGAACAAACACGGACGTACAACCCTCTACAACATGTTTATTGATGTGCGGAATGGAGGTGATGATGAAACAGGCTGAAATAGTTATTTGAGGCTTTTGTAGTAAAATACGGGACCCGAGATGAACACCGGCGCAGACGGAATTGAATACGGACCACCAGAGCAACTCTGGTGGCCCGCGGACATCACCGGCAGCGCGGGTCGCCGACGGCCGGCACCGGCCAGCCACCCGAAGGGGGTGGCGCCCTAGTGTGCCACCAGGAGGAACCACTGCGGCTGAAGCCGCGGTGGCAGGCAGCCGGATACTGTGGCCGCACGAGATCTGGGGGAGCAGGACGCGGTGCTCGCCGCGTCCACGAAGCGCAATGGCCTCGGGGGACAGCATCCCCCGCTCAGCTCGCTTGTGAGCCAGCATGCCACCCGGCCGGGTCGGGCCGGGTTGCGCAGGCCGGGCCTGTCCGGTCTGCGCCCGGCCATGTCAGACATGGACCTGAGTCGGGTCGGCCCGGTTCGGGCCGACCTAGGGGGTGGGGCCTGGTCGGACCGGGCCTCGACCCCCATTTCCGGATTAATTCAGGTCTTTTTCCATATCATGGGCTATGAACCTCCGACGATGAACCGTCAGTTTCATAGAAATACATGGATCGAAACGGTCATTTTCGTATATTACACTCAAGGTTTAAGAGAACTTTGGGTATGGACGGGTTGGTTCATACCTGAAACCAACGGGGCCCGCAGAGCGGAAACGCATATAACTTGAGCTCCGGACGTCCGATTGACATGCCATCAACTTTTTTGGATTCCTCTTGATGATACAGAACTTTTGGAATACTTCAACTGAGGTTTGGACGTTGTTGGAGTAAGGCCGGGTTGGATTGTACCTGAAATCCAACCGGGCCCCTTGAACGGAAAAGTTGATAACATTCAGACCAGACGACCATTTGACGAACCATTAGCAGCATTGGTGATCACATCGAGAAACGGGCCCTATGAGTATACCCTATGTGAGTTCGGGGAACAGTTGAGATACGGTCGGGTTGGTTCATACACGAAACCAACCAGGCCCCTAGGACGAAATGGCTAATAACTCACAGACCGAGCGCCCGATTGACGCGTCGTCTATTGCGTTGAGACCCATATGGTGAGGCAGTCCTTTGAGATACTTCTTCGTGGGACTTTTAGATACTTGGAGTATCGACCTGTAGCTCATGGAGTGGACCCTCTCAGAGATGAGCGTACGGAGTACAGAGAAAATGTAGCCGGCTGAGACCTGATGACTGCTTTACCGACTCGACTTGGAGTGAGTCGACTTGCCCAGTGGATGGAGCACTACTATGTTTGGGTGTAGACCCATGGAAGATGGAGCACTACTGTGTTTGGGTGCAGACCCGCGGTACTCAACAGAAGGAGTACCTCTGTAGGCTATTAGGGGGGGTGCACTACTGTGTTTGGGAGGAAGACCCCAGCGGGAAGCACTACTGTGTTTGGGTGGATGACCTGCGGTTCTCGAAAGGAGGAGTACCTCAATAGTCTTAGGTTAGTGAGAAGTACCTCGGAGACGTGACAAGATCACTCTACTCATCAGAGATGGAGCTCTTCAGCAGTTACAGTTTCGATAATGAAAATCCTGGTTTGATCTAAGTCTATGACCTTTGTGTTTACCTCATGATTGAGATGGGTCACTTGATAACTTAGGTATATGTATGGGCATTTACCTAGGTAGTGGTTATCTGTTTATTTCATAACCTTTGTGTTTACACATGATTGAGTTGGGTTACTTGATAACTTAGGTATCAGTATGAGCTTATAACTATGTAATGGTTATTTGTTGAGATCCTTCATTGTGGTTATCCTTGTTGGATTTAGTGAGACCATGAGGGTCTCAGGGTCCCTACTGAGTATCGTATACTCATCCGGGCATGGGATATGCTTGAACCTCATTGTGTTGATTGAAGACGACGGGAAACACCGACGGAGGCCGAGTGTTCGAGGACTAGACGATACCCGGAGGTGGACCTCACAATGAGTCAGTATCCGGTGGTGGACTTCCCAACGAGACGATAATCGGAGGAGGTTGACGGGTGAGAGCGTTGTGGAGGCTATCTATACCTACCCTTCAGGTAGGATCCATGGTGGATGATCCAGGAGCTGTTCTATATGTACCTACCCTGCAAGTAGGATCCGAGGTGGATGACTTAGGAGCTGCTTATATTCTTCCAGCTGTTTGTCTTTTCTGTTGTACTTTCGTTCAGTTGTAGATGTAATTTCAATTGGGTTTGTATTCTGGCCTATTTACTTTTCAGCACTTCCTTTTGTATATAGTGTATTACTTCCTCTTGTACTCTGTGGAGTTTTGTTTACTTTTATAAAGGCAATGCCTTCCTTGTTATCGGGATTTACGCCTTTGGTGCTGGTCGCCAGCCCCGGGCCTATGGAAGGCAGGCTTTGGGTAGTCACAGCACAGGCCCCGAGGATGGTTCGTGACACATAATATTTTAAATGATCTATTTATGGTTTTTGAAATGAATTTTCTACATGGAATTACTTTAAAAACATTTTATATTTTAAAGGATAATTTCTAAATGACATCTATTTGTTGCATATTACAAGGTTAAATTTAAAATAAATTTATAAAATCATGTATTTTTTATTTTTAAAAAATTATTCTTCATTTATATTTAGTGGGTCCAAATTTAGTAATTATGTCACTTTTTTGTCAATATGAATAGACAACCTAATAATTTTATTCCATGGTAATGGGTAAATAAAGAAATTATAGTTAGAAATTAAATGTAATTGATTATAAAGTAACATTGACACTAGAATTTATTTTATTTTGTGTTTACATATTGATAATACTAATTCATTATTCGGTTATATTAGATTTCATGACCATTTGGATGGGAATATGAATTCTAAAATATATTATTTAATGAAAAGATGAATCATCCTAACCTAGGTGCCACACATCGGTTCCCTATGCTTGTGAGTCAGATGACCTCAAGTGCACCTCCCCATATTCTAGAGTCTTCTGACTAGAAATGAGGGTCTGAAAAGTCATTCATGGGGAGACTATACCCACATATATCAGGGTAAAATACCAACATAAATAAACAATCAATAGTGGAAGGATATATATCCAGAAAAATACACATGTCACAACGTATCCATAGAAGAAATAAAATACTCAAATGAAATAGGGAACATAATATGCCAAAATAATTGTCATGTGTCAAATATGAAATAGAAAATAAAGACTTCATGACTCCCCCAATTAGGTTCGGAAACATATCTTATTCCCTTGTCAATACTCAAACCCCAATCAACCACTTATCCTGGGGACTTTTTCCCATATCCAATCCCTAAAAAATATAATCTATTAAGTCACTGATAAGGCCTCTAAAATATGGTGTGAGTAAAAATGATTTTTCCACCAAAAATAGTATCTAAAACATTTCTAGTTAAAAGATAATTTGTGTTGTTATATAAGGAAATATGTACAATTCAATAATAAAAACTTTATCATATTTTCATTTCTTCTTATCTAATTACATTTACTCCCTTGTTCCCAAGGATAGATGTACCTCAATACTAACTTCATCTCATACCATATCATGATGTGTTCCTTAGGAAATATCATATCTTAATACCTACTTCTATATGAAGCATGATGTTTTTAAGGTTCTAAGATACCTTAGTATCTAATACGACTTATGGTAGAGTTTGAATATTCTTGTGTGAGGGAATAACACAGAGTTTTATTATTTCCATTATTTAAATTCAGATATATTTTCCACATTGCCAAAGTTACCAATATCACGAACATATGTAAGATTACCACGTTACCATGCTTAATCCACATTATAATGAACATGTTTCCATTCTTTTTCCTTAAAAACATAATGACCATCTAAACATGTATACTTCAAATTATAATGCAATATTCCCATTATTTTTCTTATAAGTATGATGACCATGTTACCATTTGTACTTCATAGTTTAGAATGTCTATCTTCCCATTTTAAATCACATAAATAATTTTCCAATTAGTTATACACCCTAATCCCATTAATAATTAAGTAATTAGTCAACACATCAGTTACAATAGTCAAATCCATAACTAACTAAGTGCATCCAATCATTCATTAATTTACGAATTAATTAATCTACATCACAATTCAAATTCCATAATTAATTTTCTATAATTAATTATCTCATTCACAATCATTAATCTTCTTAATTTACCCCACAATTAATTATATATTTCATAATTTTAAAGAACCTAATTAATTTATTATTAATTATCCAATTCGGTATCTAATAATTAGTTTCCAAATTAATTACATAGATTACAACCCCTATCTCATTCAACCAATTCACCTCAATTAATTATATTATATAGAACCCCATTATTCTAATGATTAATTCCCAAATTAATCCCTTATTTCAACAAAACATCAATAACTCAATAGGTCAATTTCATTAACCCAATTGAAGGAAAACAATTGTGAAATGATTCTTGAAATTATACTATCTATAATATACATATCAAATACACAACTATGGGAATTAGATTTAGAATACAACCTTGAATCATTTTTGGATGTCTACCGAATGTAAATATACATAATAAAAGCCACACAATGCCATAGATTTGAGATTCTTGATCTAAATCCCTAAATAAAGATATAAAAATATAGAGATCAAATCAATCTAGATCTAGATAAAAAATCCTTGATCTAGACCTAACCCCATATATTTAGATCTAAAGAAATAGATAACAAACTCCACCAAATGATCATGTGATGAAGAATGAAAGATTGGGATAGGCATTGGGATGAAATACACTTACCGGGATAAGAGAGGATCATCAATTCAGGCATTAATTCCCGAAAAACGGTGATTGAATGGCCTTTTAACCCTCCAAAAAAGAATTGGTATCATCTAAAATTTGTCAATACGAAGCCTAGGTCAAAATGGGGGAGTTTCGGGGGTTATATGAATTTTTAACAGAATCTTCAGAAAAAAATACGCACATAGTTTTCCAAGGCATGGGAACACGGGTCGGGAAACCATGCCCTAACTATGTGTGATTCACTGCCACAGGTTGCACGGTAACCTAGGATTAGGTGCATGGTTTTTCAAACCATGTGAAAATTATTCGTAGCCCTCATTTCTTCAAACATTTTTAAAACCCCTCCCAAAATCACCCTGAAATAAAACTCTAGACAAAGGTACTTAAAAACAACCTAATGTACTTGAAAATGTGTCTGATATGACTCAAGAGATTGTGGTGATGCTGCAATATCCCCACCTTGTAATAGATATTCATTGAGCTTCAATCCATTGCCTTTAAAATATTTTCAGAAAAAAAACTTGTCCCGTAGTGCCTTCATATATATTTTTCTTTCCCAGGTTTCCTCTTTTACACGTTCATGTCCCCATAACACATGAACTATCAACACTGTCATTCCTTGCAACACTTTCTGAATATGATCCAATATATATATTAGATTCTCCTCAAAAGAAACATTTATATAATTATAAACCACATCCACATTGATCCCTTTATAAGGGCCATGAAGATACCTTCTATGTTTAGAAACATGGAAAACATCTAGAATAGCATTGTCTCTCTATGAATAAGAAAATCAGTATTCCACTGGTTTTATTCTCTCCACGAAATGAAAGGGTCAAACAAACCTGGGTTCCAACAAACAATTAATCCATATCCTTGGGTTATCCAAGCTAAGTGACACCTGATGGAACACACGATCACCCTCTGTAAACCGTAGGGGTCATCTAAGTCTATCCTCTCAAGACTTTTGTCTTCAATGACCTATAACCATATGTATCCATATCATATGTACTTTCCAGATGTCTCTTGTACGAGACTCTGTCCAAACAAATCTGACTCCCCATCCTCTATCTATCATTTTAGTTATCTATATGGAATTCCATAAAGATCGTAGTATGGTTCCATCTGTATAGTTTCCTGAAAACTGATGTTATGGTAGAACTCCACTAAATTTATTTTCCTCTCCCAAGATACATTTATTTCAAAAAAACATGACCACATCATAACCTCAAGATCCATTAATGTACATTCTATCTTCCCATCAATCTGTGGGTTGAAATCAATACTCAATAATAACTGTGTATCAGGTGCATTCTATATGCCCTACTAAAAGCATGATTTAATGCTTGAATCATGATAGGAAACTATAGTCTCTAGCACTCCATGAAGATGGATTACCTACAGAATGTATAGTTCTCCCAACTAATATACTATATAGGATTCTCTTATAAGAAAGAAATGCACTACCTTTTATATTCAATCCACAATGAACCAAATAGAATCATTCGTCCTAAACGTCTTTGGAAAAACCACTACAAAGGAAATGGTAACATCATCCCACTTCCATTCTGGAATACTCAATGGTTTTAACAATCCCCCTTGTCATTTATTTATCCCCTTCATCTGCTGACCGGTGAAGCATCATGTCACAAGCCCTACCATATCATTTTTCATGAATGACCACCAAACTGTCATTATAGGCCACAGTAAATTTTTTTTACACCAATATGTTCCACCCACTTTGAGGCATGAAATTATCCTATGATCTTCTATCATATTCCTATATGTACCACAACTAAATTAATCACATAGATGATCTCATCCACATATATCAACAGGTTCGAAGTTTTGTCCCCAAATTCAATGCATTCCCTCTAGTATAACTTCTCTAGTTACTCATACTATCTTTCCCTGATCCGCCTCAAAAGCTTATACTCCAATACAACAAAACTAGATTCATCTTATCCAGACTATCCTAAACCAATACATGAATTTCATCTAGCATGGTCATCATCATCCACTCAGCACTCGACTCATAAACCATCTATGTTATAGTTCTTCAACGTATGGAATCAGCCACACTATTTCCCTTTCCAGGCTTATATTCCCATTAAAAATCAAAGTACTGCATTTACACTACCCATCTTTTCTACTGAATATTTAAATCATGCTATGATAATATATAATTCAATATCTTATGATCTGTATAAACTATAAAATTTTGTCCAAAAACATAGTTTCACCATCACATAAGAGTAGAAACTATTTCTTACAACTTGAGGTTGTTCATATGGTAATTACGTTCGTAAGCCCTAAACTGTTGAAACCCATACACCTAATCCCGATATCTATGCATCATCACAGCTTAATGTATGATCCTAGAAGCATCACAATAATATGTTTACTCCTCACCCAACTTAGGTAGGATCAATATCATTGTCGATGTCCTTTTCTTATTCAACTCTTGATAAGATATCTCACATAACTCTAACCAGTTAATCTTAAATCCCTTTTGGTTCAAGTCTAAAAGTGGATCTACCATATGGGGAAAGACAAGGATGAATCTCTTGTAATATCCAGATAGTCTCAAGAATCATCTGATATCAAAAACATTATTGGGATACTCCCAATAAACCACTACCTGGACCTTCTCTAGGACCACCATCACACCTTCCTCTGGGACAATGTTCCCTTTGAGGTGTACCTCATCAATCCAAAACTAACACTTGATACATTGGAAAATAGATGATTCCCTTTTAGTGTATTCAAGACGATGTGAAGATGTTGGGCCTGATCGTCATGAGTCTTGGAGTACACAAAGATTTCATCCAAAAACACCACCACAAACTGATCCCAATACGAATGAAATATGTTGATCATGAAGGGAATAAACACATCAGGTGCATTGGTCAACCCAAAAAACATTGTGAAAAACTCATAAAGGCCACACATGCTTATGAAAGCAGTCCTCAGTATATCAGAACATCATACTCGCAACTGATCATACCCTGATCTCAAATAGATCATTGAGAACACACAATATCGCTTCAATTGGTCAAATATATCATCGATACGTGGAAGAAGATATCAGTTCTTCACAATAATTTTGTTCATGTTAGGTACACTTGGTTGAATACCCTAATAGGAGGGGTGAATTAGTTTATGATAGATTAAAACATTATCCACTTAGGATCTTGTTTGGTTGTTAGAAAAAACTCAATTCTATCTTCCTCCCATAGAAATATATGAACAGATATAAAATCATCCATGGGACAGAACGATTTCAACTTGGTTCACCCTTAATGGGATACATCCATGGAGTATACAACTGCGATGCTCTGATGTAACAAATTCACTAAGGTATACTACCACCAATAAGTACAATTTTTGGGCTAGATAACCTAGGCCTAGGCACACTACCTATACAAAGATTAGGGTATACTCACTACATCCACATGGGTCACTCCCTATGACTCTTTTTTGGGCTCACTACCGGTGGAAAGGGTCACCATCTTCCTCCTCCATCGTTTAATGCTCTTCGAATGGAATCCGCCCATAGTTTCTGGAATTTTAGGTCTAAAACAGTTTATGGACATGTAGTTCCCTTCATTTTCATGATTTTATGCATCCAAAACTATAGGTAGATTCTCTTTTGAAGTTTCTTTTCACCTGTAGATGAAGTCCACCATCCTAAGTACTTCTAGGTACTAGAAAATCCTTTAACAAATAGATTTAAATCATTCAAAAGATTCATTGTGAAAATTGAAAACCACCTTCCTCTCATATGTACTGAGTACAGGGTGTGGTGTGTAGTATACCTATTTCATGTACCACTTA
This sequence comes from Viscum album, assembly GCA_963277665.1. Lineage (NCBI taxonomy): Eukaryota > Viridiplantae > Streptophyta > Magnoliopsida > Santalales > Viscaceae > Viscum > Viscum album. The sequence continues at coordinate 273,960,171 of OY728128.1, read as the reverse complement.
TGCTTTAGTGAACTTTTATCACCTCAGCGTACCACCGGCTTGGTTCTGACTTGGAAAACTGCCACCTTTCCACGAAATGCTCTATGTTCATGGACTTCCTTCTCTTACACATACTGGAGCCCTCCCTCCATGTACTACCTGCAGAATTCTCTTTCTCATATACCAGATATTCCTCCTCTACATACAGAGTCAACTCTTTCGTCATACATGAATTACGAGGGTTATAGTTCTCTACATAAATACTTCGATGTAATTTTTTCCACATGATTTTCTTTAGCTTTCGTATAATTCTTCATCGCAATCCTCATTAAGAATTTTCCAAAATCCTCAGCCAAAAATATGTTCTCTAATGATATTCATTCTCCATAGTAATCAATGGGATTTTAAATTCTTATATAGGAACGTCTATATTTAAAAACGACTAATCCAATATTTCCCAAATCACTGATTTAGCCTGCACAACACACCGATCCTTTAGCCAATGCAAAGCTAAAGCCTCCCACGAACCATTTATCTAAGCCAACCGTGTATTTCCTTTTCTCTTACATAGTCGATTTCATCCTTCAACATCAATCCATCAATGAACCACACCACATTCTACTGTGAATCACTTCGTTGTACTGTTCATGCCGCTACAAATACCGTTCTCGGAACATGGTACGTGGGACATGAATTATGGTATGAAGTTCTCATCCTTTGAAAATTGCTTCAACATTCTTCATACTATTCACTCCTATGAAGAAAATATTTATTTTCCAACATCAAAAATTTCGATTTCCAAGCCCAGAAATATGGAAAACATTGGGAAACTATGCCACCTTAAAAACCATTTTTTGGAAAACACCAACCATACTCATTTACAGTATTATGGATTTAACAGAAAACATTACCACACCAAAAAAATACCAAGGGGACACCGTGGTGGATATTTTTCCAAACAGTTCAACTTCTGATAATCGACAAATAAGCGTAAAATCCCGTTAGACTTCCTTGTAAACAAAATAGGTCATCCCTAAGGAGGCATACTTGGATGGATAAATCCATGATCCTCTAATTATTCCAACTGAGTCTTTAGATATTAAATCATAGTTGGAGCTATTATGTATAGTGTAATAGACACTAGATTCGCTCGTTGAATGATCTCAATAGTGAATTTCACATCTCTCTTAGGTGGTAGCCCTGAGATGTCATTTGGAAAGACATCCTGAAACAATTCGACAACTGGTGGAAGGAAATATTTCAAAACACCCTCATCATAAATCAGTAGAATACAAAATTAGGTAATAATATCTCATTATTTCAGAGTAATTTTCTTTTCTTGGCCTATATAGATATCCCATTCATCATGATAAATATACTGGTCACCCATAGGAAATGTAAACACAAACCTCATATGGTAACAGTTGATGGGGGATCGATATGCAACTATCTAGTCCATACCCATAATTTGGTATAATCCCATCATATCATGAACCTTGAGATCCCATAGGTAATGATATTCCATAATCTCTAGTGAACATCCCTTGCATTAATAGATATCTCTAGACCATACTCCCAATAGTGTATCTATAATCACAACTCCTCTCAAAAAATCCACCACCAGGCATAAGCCATTAACTAGTTTTAACAATATAAAGGAATGAGATGAACCCTTGTAAAATAAGAATCTAGGTAAAGTAGAAGGTATTATAATTGTACCTCTCACAATTGAGGTCCCCGCCTCACTATCCACAAGGGTAGGTTTAACTACATTTAACTTGGCTTCCCCTCCTCCATGTGTTGCTATCTGACTCTCCTGAGTACCACCACTCTGGGATATGGGTGCTCCTACCTAGAATCCCCACACCAACAATGTCTGCCACCATGGACAATAGAACTCCAACTACTATCTTAAAATGGTCTATAAGATATCCTTTCCAAACTTTGATTCTTTTAAATTGATCCTTTAGTACCAGTCTGTCACTACACCCTGCATTATTTCAGTAGATGTCCCATCTTTCCCCAAGTTCTACTCTTTTCTGGTGGTCAGGAATATTGAACACGAAAGTGTCCTAAACTACCCCATTGGTGAGAAATCACTATAGTAAGTTCATATTAAACTGAACATCCCACCTTCATACTATTCTTCCCACTTCCTTGGCTAAAGTTGTCATAACAATGCTACATTCTCTCAAAAGTGTCACAGGTTGATTATCTATTAAGAACTACCTATTTGGTACCGGAAGCCTCCCTCTATTTCTCTTAAACAATGAGAACCTGATCCACCACTACTGTAAAATTCTTCCCCATGAACATATTCACCTAGGATGTAATCTCATAGTTAAGTCCATCCTGAATTTTTTTTCAGTAGCTGCCTCATCCCCTACAAAACCTGGGGTATATAATTTCATATCTATGTAGAGTCCATCATATCCCATCACTATCTTGTTCCCATAAGAAATATTTTGGAACTTAGTGGCTTTCTGTTGTCTTAGTGTCTTAGGATAATAGTGTTCCAAGAACCTCTCCACGATTTCCTCCAATAACATATCATCAGTCTTTCCATTTCACACCTGAAGGTTACACCAGTGCTTTTCTAATCCCCATAACATATAGGTGGCCAAAAAGACCCTCCTTTCAATTAAATTCTCTGAATGGTCAGGTATAGTCTCTATGGACTCAACCCATAATTCTACTATTCCACGTACACCCTATCTATTAAAATTCAGATGGTGTTGCAACTGAATCTCCCATTCATCTTCAGTTGGCATGTTCAATGCCTCACATACCCTAACTTGAAAAACATTCTTAGGCATGCCCCTCAGTCATCCCCATAATAATAATCATGGAGGTATACTATCTAGAAGTCCAATCATTCATATGAGGTATCATTACCCAACCTTATAAAATTTATTTTTGAAGAAAATAATCACAAAAATCTATTCCCCCACCTCTACAGACAACCATAACTGAGGTTTTATCACTACCGTTGGACATCATACACCAAGGTTATGTTTAACAAGGGTAAAAAAACTACCATAATCATGTTTCTCATTTAGACACAAAATTATTCTCAATGTAAATCATTTTTAAATTTTTTTTAATTCATGTTAGGAAGTATTTTTCATTTTAATCTCACAAACAAGGAAAATAGTTCATGTTTTAGAACTTACCCATAACCAGTTTTCCCATGCATGCCTAAATGATGCATGGAACAACAACCCTAAGTGTCTAGAATAATGTATGTAGACTAAACTCCCATTCCATCCTGGGCCATGAATTAATACTAAAAAATTCTCATAAGCATTAATCACGTCACACCACAAGTGCTTCATCCAAGCTGAAAAAATATTCAAATGCAATAAGAATCGTCAACAATAAAAATCCCACCATGAGTACTTGTGTTTTCCACAATGCATGGGTTTGAAACTCCAATGCACAAGATCATTACAAATCCTAGACTCTTCCAAGTCCCTAGTCAACCTTTCCCAAAATATCAAGACAAAATAAGAAGTAAAACTAGACCTATGATAAAACTTTGTAACATTCCAACCCAGGGGACACACATCAATGCCCTGAGCTAGTCAGTCACATGTCCTCAAGGGAACCTCCTTGTACTTTAGTGACTTCCCAATAGCGGTGAGGGTATAGTAATTCATTCATGGAGAGAATATACCACCATTTATCAAAGTAATACAGAAGAATAAATAAATCAAAAATAGAAGGAGCATATATAACTAGAGAAAACACACATGTCACAAGGTAACAAAATATGAAATAAATACTCAACTAAAAGTTAAAACATGATATTCCAATATAACTCTCAAATGTCAAATATTCAACATCATATAAAGACACAATGACTCCCCCTAAGCAGGTTCTATACAATTTCTGGTTCAATACTCAAAGCTCTATCCCAAATAATCCACCTACCCCAAAGAAATTTCACATATATGTTTTTCAATAATATAATCTATAAGTGTACCCAAGAGGACACTTGAATTGGGTGTGAGTAAAAATCCATAGGCCACCACCAATGATGCCTAAAAAATTCAACTCAAAGGATAGTTAATGTAGTTCAGTCGGAATGGCTTGATGGCCTTCATTTTTTTATTACATTTATTATCCACATTTCAAGAGGTGAGGTGGAACCCTTACAAGGCCTGATGGATTATAGACAATTACATGACCCATAGGACCTAGAGGGAATCACCTAGAAAAGAAAACTAGGAACTGGTACTCCCAAGTATATGTCAGGATATCAGAACTCCACCTTTTTAGGACTGATCAACTAGCTTTCTATGTAAAGCTTCACATGCTCGGTACCAATGGAAAAGCCATACCCTCTCATTCTTCCAATTCCTGTTAGCTCTGCTCCAGTGAAAGCGCCTTCCCTAAATAATCTTCTGATGCCTGGTCCCTTGTAGTATGACTTGTACATCTACATTTTCCTGTGGCCCAAAGGCCTTATTATGGCCCAAATTCTTTAAGGACGCCCAATTTCCTTGAGAATCAATTGGCCCGAAGGCCATCGGTTTCTCGAATGCATTGCAAGAACCGAGGAAGAAACCAGTGGCCCAAAGGCCCAGATGGATGAATCGTTATAGCTGCTACAATACCGAACATCACCTGCTATAGTGCTTAATACATTACTGCTAATACACTTCTACATTTCCTGGTACAATTCTGTTAGAAAACTACAATTACACCTCCAACTGGATTTGATCTCGGGTATCTTGGATGTACCTACCGAGTCCTCACCAACCAGGTTGAGGCTCATGTGCAGTGAATGTAGTTCTATAAGGAAATAAATACAATAAAATAATAAAAAATTTATCACATATTAATTTATTCTTATCTAATTACATTTACTCTAGAGTTTCTAAGGACATTTGTACACGAATAATAACTTCATCTTGTACCAGAGCATAAAGTGTTCCCTCAGTAATACCATATCATAATACTTTATTCTAGTTAAAGCTCAAAGTATTCAAGGTTTTATGATTTCTATGTACTTGATTAAACTCCTTATAGAGTTTAAATATTCTCATGTGAGGTCGTTACTCAGAGTTCCATTATTTGCATTCTATAATTTAATATTTATTACCCACATTTTCAATGTTATAAATATCACATACATAAGTAATATGTCCATTTTACCATGATTACTCCTTAGTAGAATGACTGTGTTACCATGTAAACTTCACATTAGAATGATCATTTTCCCATTCTTTATCACATGATTAATTTACTAATTAATTGTACGCCCCAATTCCATTACTAATTTAACAATTAGTTAACACATAAATTCCATAAGATAACTCAATAATTAACTGAGTTCATCAAACCATTAACTAATTTACTAATTAATTCATCAAAATCATTATTATTATTCCATAATTAATTTTATAGAATTAATTATCACATTGTAAATCTCAAATTTTCATAATTAATCTGATAATTAATAATCATGATCATAATCTCTATGGACATAAATAATTCACAATTAATTTTCACAACTTAGCCAATTAGAAATCTCAAAATTAATTTCCCAGTTAATTACCTACATTATATTCCCTATATATTGTAACAAATTTCTTTAAATTAATTATATAATGGGGAATGACCTTAGTCACATGATTATTTCTCCAATTAATCACCTATTTCAATAAAACATCAATAACTCAATTATACAATCTAGTTAACCAAATTAAAGTAAAACATTTGCAAAAGGATGATATCATTTTTAAAATCATGCATATACATATCAAAACAAATACTATGAGAATTAAATTTAGACCACTAAACTCAATTTTTTAGGGAATTTTTCTTAATAGAAATTCCCATAATCCTATCAACACATTGATGTAGATATGAGATTCTGGATATAAATCCCTAAATATAGATATTAAAATATAAACATCCAATAAATCTAGGTCAAGATAAAAAGTCCAAGAAATAAATATCCCCACATAGATTTAGATATGATGAAATAGAGGATAATTCCCAAAAAATATCAAGTGAAGAAGAAGTAATGATCGGGATTGGAATTGAGTTGAAATGCACATATTGGGAGGAGAGTAGATCTTCAATTCAGTCTATGAATCTTGATGAATGGTGGTAGAATGGCCTTTTAATCGCTATGGAAAGCTCTAGGATCATCCAAAATATGTCAAAACCATACCTAGGTCAAAATAGGGGTGTTTTTGTGGTTCAGGAAATTTTTAAAAGAATTTTCATAAGATATAAAACTACTTGTGTAGTTTTTCCTGGTAAGGGAGAACATTTAGGGAAACCATGCGCTAACCATGTTGACCTCTAAGCCATGGGCCATGTGATTCAAATTCTTTTTTGGTTGATATATATTTTTATGATATTAATAAAATAGTTATGTAATGAGTATTGTTAAATTTGACATTAATGATATATTAAAATATATAATATTTTAAAAATGATATAAATTTCCTCATCTTCTAAAAAATGGAAAAATGTTTTTTTTAATGATTAAATGATCATCCAAGATTAATTTATTGTTATTTTGGTGTTTAATATTTACTATATTATCCTTATATGAGTAAAAACACATGTTGTTAGGGTAAGAGTTAAGAGGCTTAAAAAGAGTTTCAACAAACAGACATGGACTAAAAAATATGTAAAAGAGATTACATTTTCATTGGATGAAGGTATTTTGAAAAATCCTAATCTAATAATACCAATAAATCAGTTTTATTCACTATAAATATAAACTTAATTTATATATTTTTTAATAATTTGATGAATTAAAAGAGTTCCCAGGTCATCTATTATAAAATGGAACCTTTTATTAACTTTTTATTGACTTTATAACAATGTCAAATTTGACTCTTGTACCGAATATCTTCCAACATCTCACATTAACATAAATAATTTTTCCATTGTTATAACATGGAAATAAGTGATATAAAAGGAGTTGTAAAATTTAAAAGGGTTATCCAAAATCTAAATAATTATCCAATGATTATTATTCAGTAATAGTAATATTTTATGGGACTAGTCAGACACATGGTTAGGGACTCTAGCTAAAAACAACTTTTGAAATGTTTTTAATTTTTTTTAAATAATTGTATCTGAGGTAAAGTATTTTTGAAATGATTTCAAAAAAATATATATGTGATCATGTATTTATTAAAATATAAATTTTAGAATATTCTAAAATGCTACAATGTGGTTTGTGACACTTTGAGTTAAGAATATACATATAAATTTTGAAAATTCTTTTTAAAAAAGGATTGAATATTTCTATCACCTTAAAAGTTTTCTGATGAGTGAAAATGAAATTATAAGAGTGTTATGATGAAAATATTAATCCGTTATATGTAACAAATATATAATGTTATATAGACATTTTGTGGGTGGTTACGTGATAATCCAATGATTAGGGGTTCCATGATAAACCAACGATGGGTGGTTATGTTATATCCTCTAATTCATTGGGTATAAAATTCTATTTTATGGGTATTATAATTATAAGAGTTGCATGTTTGGAAGTATACCATGTGGTTATTACATTGGTAAGAGTGTTATGTAAGGAAGTTGACCACATGATTATTCTATTTTTGTATAATTATATCAAATGTCAAATAATAATATTTTAGATGCTTGTTAAAAAAATTTCATGATATTTGATTGATTTTCAAAATATAAGATATTTATCTTTTTGGTATGATTATATGTTTTTCTATATAAAATGTATGTTTCAATGGAAATGATTTTACAGATATTCAGGACACTAACATTTTACCTTCTTTTATATCTCATATCGTGCTTTCTATTCTCATCACTTGAATATAAATGTCTTTCATGGGATGTGTAAGTGAATGGATGAACTCATGTTGAGATTTATGAAGATTTTTCTTGAATTAAAGAACGTTTGTTTTCCAATAGTTATATATGATAGAATATATTGGATATTGAGTATATTATTCCACTTATAATGTACTAATTTTTTTAAAATCTCGTCGTGATTCTTAAAAAAACTAAAAAGATCCTCAAATTGACTTCCTATTAAAAAACACTAGAAAATATACTATTTAGGTATAGTTATTTAAATTTAGATTCAATGGATGGTTTAGACAACATTTGTTATCATGATATATTCTTAAGTGTTTGGTATATCAGCATGGGATTTTAATTTTTTGATTTAAAAAAAATTAGTGACTTAGAAACACATTTTTGGCTTAATGATATGGAATTTTTAGGTGATTAATGTCATATTTGGAGATAGGATTTATATGGGTATTCTAAATTGTTATAATGTATTTTTTGGTTAATGTATTATAGAAATTTTATGGGTATCTTCTAGATTTAAAAATGAAATAAATAATTTCTGGTTTTAATATTGATGTTGACAACAAAATAATGATTATTTATCATGGTGGATGGATAAGGATATCAGACAACCTTCTTATCCCCTCGAGATTAATTAATTATGACTATCATGGAAAATTCATTTTTATAGGATATTGAATGTTTTTTAGGGTCCAAATAACATGAAAAAAACTATTTTACTTATCCATCACTTTTTCGTTTCTCTAAATTTCCTATGGATCAGTATATTTCCCTTATTTTATTTTAATAACATAAAAAATCACATTATTTGAAATGAGGAATATAACCATGTAATTGACAATTTATAGTGTAGAGATTTGTACTACATATTGAATGATAAGGAGGACATCAATAGAATATATTGAGACCATGATATCTAGATTTATGGATATAATTATTTTCTTTGTGATATTGAAAAATAATAATGAGATATCTCATATCAAGAATATGAAATATGGAAAATAATTTTTTATGTACATATGTATTGTATAGTAATATTTTTTAAAAAATATAGGAGATAATAATTTGGTTTTTAAAAATGTTTGACGTATGTATAATCTTTTTTATTATGATATGAAAAATATTATTTTATGAATAATGTATTTAAATTTGGTGGAAATTGGTTTAAAGATATTGGAAACCTTTAAATATTAATATGATATCTAATATTGAGGTAATTTTGGGTAATTAGATTTTGGGATAAAAAATTAATGGTATAAGATAATTATTGAAGATAAAACATCATAAGCACATTTTTTAGTATATTTCCAAAATTTATAGTAATTTTATAAAAAAAAAATTAATATTTTCTCGAAAAAGGTCAACCTGCAAGATGGGGGAAAACCCTTCGCGCCCAGTAAGTCCATGAGTATTGAACCCACAAGTGAATGGTGATAGGTTTTTATCACCTACAACTAGCATATGTCAATTCCTATTTTGTATTATTTTATATTTTTAGATAAAAAATTCCATGTAAGAAGAATTAGTAAATTGGTTGAAATTATGAATTATCAAATATATGACTTTGGTATTGGAAGATGATGTAGAGATTATGTGATTAATTTAATTTTAGAAGGCATTAGATATTTTGGGAATCCTATTAAATTAAAATAAATGTAATACTATGGAATTTTATATAAGGATAAATGGATTAATTATTTTTTGGAAGATTATATGAATTTATTGATAAATTATGGTGATTCATGTTTTTTATTGAAATGGTTAGTATGTCATGGATATTATCTGTTCTATGAAATTAATTTTTTGTATGATACATTAAGAATGAATGATATTTCGTTAATATAAATGTTAAACTTATATTATATCCTTAAACTATGATATAGTTTTCTTTAAAATTCTTAGTCTAGAATATTTTTGGGAAAATTTAAGCATAGTTATTTATGAAATGATATTTTTGATGTTTAGGTATTACAGATTAATTTTGGTGATTAAAATAAGATTCTATTATTTTTATGGTTCATTAATTTTTGAAATTATATTAAATTATTATTTTTTTGTTATTGAAAATTTATATAGGGAATATGACTAAATTTTTATTATTTTTTTTATTTTTTAATATGTTGAAGTTGATTAGAATTATTTGGGATTTAAATATTCATATTCAATACTACTTTATTGGAGAAAATGATGGTCCGATGGTGGAAATTGATTAAAGAATGAAAATATACATCTCAAGTAATTGTATTTTCTAATTTTTTTAAACATATGTTGTAAAAATATTCCACAAATAAATAAAAATTATATTAAAATAGAGAAAATATATTTTTAATTTTTTTACTATGATATCAATGAACTTTTACCCCATCACAGGTTCTCAGTTTTGTGACGGATAACATTATATTGGCTGTGTTCACTATCAATATCCATTAGAAGATGAATGATATCATAACATTCCAGGTCCATGATTTATTGAAAGGAAACCAAGAATGTGTTAACTTAGGTAACCTTGGTACTTTCCATTCAATCTCTCCTAATGGATTTTTTATTTACCCTTTTTCTGATGTTGTGATTTTAATACTGGTACATTGAAAACACAAATACTAGTTACTGAGACCGAGTATAATTTTTGGGAAAAATATATCTGTGGGGGTGGGGGTTTGGGTGTTATTGTAACAACCTATGTTTTAATAAAAGTAATTATTATGTTTCAAAATGTAATATATATGAAACATTGAGCATAAAAAGACAACAAAATATTATTATTTAAATTTTGCGATTATAAATGATCCATTAGAACAGTGAGTATGAACAATATTAGTTAAATTATGAAAATATTTTTTATACATGTATTTATAATTAATTATTTGGTTCCCAATAAATTATAAATGAAAATAAAATCATTATTAAAAATAAAAGCATATAATTTTTATGTTAACTATTTAAATGTGCACAAGTGTGTTTTATATGAATAAAATAAAGAATAACACTTTAAGAAATATATTAAAGGTATATATATATATGTATATATAATATTCAATACAAGTTGTAAAAATATTAATATGTGTTTTCTAGACATGATATAATAATAAAAATACTATTATACTTGAAAACTATGTTTTATTAAAACGTTGTTTTACCGTAATTGTATTTATCAGTTGTTTGAAATATATAATTTTATTCATTTATAATTTATATTTTAAAAAATAAACTTCTTAATTTAAATTTTAATATAAAATTTCACTTTTAAAATTTTATTTATTTATTTGATATGATTTATGTTTTGGAAAATAGTGAAAAATATAGTATTTTAAATAATAACTTATCTTTCTTCCAAATAATTTACAGCGAAAAATTATATTTTTCATTTGTTTAAATTTATAATTAGATAGATTTCATTTCATTTAATCTTATTAGGTCACTTTTGTAACATCCCAAGTAATTAAATAATAATATATTTATATATCTATGTCTATTTATGAATTAGATTGTGATTTAGAAGCTTAAAATGGGAATAAATCCAATCTTAAGCATATAATACTCTTTTATTTTTAAATGATTATCTTACCACCTTTTGATGGAAAACGATTTTTAAATATAACTTTTGACAATTTTATATGCTCTATTTTCCAAAATAAACTTATTATTTATAATTGGTACATTGATATTTACTTTGGATAAACAATTGGTATTTTTTTTGACAATGTTCGTTTTTTAATAAATTTTGAAAAATAATACATTTTACATCAAAACTTATTTTTTATCTAATTTAATTATATGGTGAGATTATCTTTTTAATTTTTTTAAAGTGTAATTAGAATATATTTTTACCATTTAATCCAATGGTGGTCATTATAATTAATTTCACTTTGAAATTGGGCATAAACAATTGTTAATCTTTTGATAGATATTGTTTCATAAAAACATGCAATTTGTTTTGACAACAGGAATTATTTTTAAATTAATTACTGCAAGTTTTTTGTTTTTGAATTTGGTCAAATAGATTCCATATTTATAATCATAAGGTAAAAATTATTTAATTAAGACTCTTTTGTTTTTGGACATTATGAATAGTAATGATGGTAATTATCTTTAATTATCGTGATTAATTAGTAAATGGGTAGTTAAGGGTAATAAAATAATATCATAATAATATAAAATGACCCCAACATGTGTCAAAATCCTCTTCTATGAGTAATGTAAGACCATGGAATTCTTTTTACCAAAATTTAGGGCCCATGGAATCACATGGGTGTGATAGTGACATTTATGACATTATTTTTAAAAAGAAGAGAAATATAACAAAGGTTTATATATCCTAGGTAAAACAATTTTAATTTTGTTTACATAAATGATCTATTAGACTATAAATAGTCGTTGGAAATCTAAAATGTTTTCCTAAATCAATTTATTTTTTTATAATTTATAGACATTATATAACTAAATTTATTTATGACACCATGATGATGCAGTGATTACCTCATTAATGAACTATTTAAATAAAATGAAAAGATAAGGTAAAATCTAAGACATAAACTTGTCGGAAAACTATTGTATGGATGGATTTAAAACCCTTATCACCTTATCCTCAAAATATTTCTTTGTGGGACCTTTAAAAACCGAAAATCATTTTATTATAATGTAACATTTCAAGACTTTCCAAAAGTGACCCTCCTCCCTCATGTAAAATGCCCCCATCTCTACCCCCTTTACCCACACCTCTCAAGCCCTTGGCTCATCCAAACTCTGCTCATATTATCTCTACACATCCCTCTATTACTCTTATAAGCCTCACTTTGTGCATAATTCTTTCCATGGAAACCTTTGGCTCAAGTCAAAAAGAGTTACCCGATTTAGAGGAAATGTCTTCTCTCGAGTTTCTTTCTTTTATTTTCCTTCTTCACTCACCAATATCATCCTATTATTTTATTTCATAATAACACCAGTATACTCAATATACTAGGATTTTTATATGATATGTATTCTACCTACACTTACACACACCTCCATCTAATGGTTAAATAATATACTGTTTCTGTGGTTGGCGAATTACTACCTCACGAAAATACAATTATTCAATCATCTTTTAACACCATTCAGAGTGGCCATTATGAAGTCACATTATTTATATATGATATATATGGTTTTTATTTTTTCTGTATTCTACTTAATTTTATTTTTAAATCACATCGTTATGCTTTTCCTATTGTGGAACAACGATAATTTCATCTGAGGAAGTGTGGACTACTGCCCCCTCTTGTGATGTGAATCGTTCATGCCAATCATGAAATTTATAAAGAATGTAATTAATGAACTTATTTTACCTATATAGAATATATATTATACAGGAATTATAATATTTATATGTCTCATTTAGTTTTAATTCCTTTAATATGACAAAGAAATGAAAGTAGCGTTCATGGGTACATACGACCTACCGTCTCCATGAACGACGCATTTAATTTTTTTCTCATTAAATGTTATGGATAGTATAAAATTAATATATACTGGATATATATGATTTTTAAATCACTAATACCATTCTGGAGATGATGTACTTATAACTACATGGGAAATTCTTTTCAAACAAGTTCATTTTTGACTCATTTACCGAACATCAACAAAACCTACGCTATGAACTCACATAATTAACTAATTATTATAACATGATAATATGTGATATGAATTGAATAATAATCTTTAAAGGAAGTATTTAATAAATTATAAATTGAACTAAGTTTATTATTTAGTAATATAAATAACGAATGAGAACAAGTCGGACTTGAGGTAAGAGACTTCGTCTCAATCTACTTTTCTTGAGGCATACTTTAATTTATGTACGACCTTATTTTATCAATTGTATAATAATAACTTTTTACTTTTGTTTCATTCAAAAGGAATCTTTTTACATGAATCAATTTACTAACTGATCAAATGTATGTTTTTGTCTTACATATGCGGTGATAATAACTTCTCCACTGCTGTGACCATTATTTGAGTTTCGGATTCCTCTACAAGACATAACATTTTTAAATGAAAATTAAATTCCAGGTTTTAATTTTCTTTTATTTTGGAATTGAAAATGGTTTAGATAATGTTTTTATTACGTCAATGTTTTTTATTGATATCTTGTGATTGAAATATGGAAATGTTGTGTTTCCTTTATGCATGTTTTGTGTGATATGATTATGTTTTGGTTCTTGGGAATTGTTTATGAAGTTGGGTGGTTCCATGATAAACTATGGGTGGGTGAGCTGGAGATAGCTCTCCAATTCATTGGTTAACACAAAGTAGTTAAACGCTAAGGTTTCTTTGAAGAGATTTAGGGAATATACTATGACGGGCATTCCAAACGTAACCATGAGGGTTACTCCCTAATTAAAAATGTTATGAATTCATCAAGTTACCATTGTGTCTTATGATTTATATGAGTTATTAATAAATCATATGACTTCCTTAGGTATGTTAAAGTGCATATTTTTTATGAGTAAAGTTGGATTTATTTGATTCTTATGTATACATGGACTAATGTTTTATTTCTGTATTTTTATATCCCTTACTGAGATTTTTATGCTCATCCCATGTTTTTGAAATTTTTTTCACAGGTCAAGGGAAAGGTACATGATATGATGATAGTGTTGATGAAGTGTCAAGAAATAAGCCATGTTTTATTTTAAATATGTTTCTATTGGTGGAAAAAATGAATACTGTCTTTGATGTAACCACCTTGTTTAAATGTGGAATGTAATGCATTATTTATGATCTAATTCTCTACAACACTAAACCTGAAAAGATCCTCAATGTGAATTCTTGAAATAACCCATGATTAAGTAATGTTTAAGGCTGGGTCCTTTTAGTTGGTATCAAATGTCAGTTTAGATAACTTTAAGAGTTAGAATTTTATTAAATGATTATCCAAAAATATTTTTTTTCACATTATTGTCAAATTGAAATGACATAGTATTTGAAGATTACCATGTTGCTTCATCTAAGACATGCTTGTTCAGAATGGACTTCCATATAGGAAATAGGGAAGCTGTGCTAGGAAGGTATACTGAAGGAAATGACCTTCCAAATCAGCATCTTGAGATGGTCGGAATTGGAACTGAATAGTTTGTTACAGTAATGGTTTAGTAGAGTCAAGAGATAAATGGTGGTGGTATCCATGCACGAGATCTGCCAGATCAACCATAGAGGAACATGTCAGTGGTGGAATATTTCATGAAGCAACATCCCTCATCATTTAGAGGATCATCTGACCCTATGCCAGCTGAATGGTGGATTAAAGCACTGGAGAATATTTTTGAAGTCATGGGGTGTTCAGACAATCAAAAGGTTAGTATTTTTGTTTACCGTTTGGTGGGTGAAACAGATCAGTGCTGGTCGATGGTTGAAAATATCAGGGACGCTGATGAGATTGATGGTCCTGACTGGGATGAATTCCAAGGTAAGTTTCTTGAGAAATATTTTCTTAAGGATCTTCGAATAAGGATGGAAAATCAATTCTTAAAATTGAGGTAATAGGACGACTTAGTGGCTTCTTATGGAAAAAATGTTCACTCGATTGGAAAGGTATGCTCCAATTTTTTTTTGAGTCCTTTATAGTAAAATCATTCGTTTTTACTCACGATTAAAGCCAAAATATTGAAGGGCATTAGCTTTTCATGAGTTCAAAAGTTATGAAATGATTCTTCGATGTTCTGAGAATGTGGAAATGGAGTTTGCCGATGATCAAATGTTCTATGACTACCAACAGAAGAAGAGACAAAGGTGGCAGGACAAAGGGAAGAATCCTTCGTAATGGTTTTATGCTAAGAAAACTATGTTTGTAGTTTGTTATAAATGTGGTAAAAAGAATGTTGGGGATTGTCTTTTGAATTCTCGAAAGTGCTTCTGATGTGATATTATGGGACACAAGGCTCGTGATTGCTCTATAAAAGATAAGGGTAATGGTAAGACCAAATTTGATTTACAGTTAGTGAAATTTTTCAAGTTCAATGAGATGGGTCATTATGCAAATGAGTGTCTGACAAAGAGCTGGAATAATGGGAAGTAGTCAGACTAAAAGCAGAAAGGTGTGGTGAAGTCCCCTGCAACTACTTCAACAGATGTTTGGCCATCCAATGAAGTGGTATCAGGTACTTTTTTTGTTTTTTCAAATTATTCCACTGTGTTGTTTGATTCAGGGTCTACACATTCTTTCATCTCTGAAAAATTTTCTAGTAAATTTGGAATTCCTTCTCAAGAAATGACTTCTGTACTTGTGGTAAAAACACCTGGGGGAAAAGTTGAGGCAAAAATAATTTATAAGAATCTTCATATCCTTATCTGTGGAAAGAACCTACATGGAAAACTTTTTGTTTAACCTCTATTACAGTTTGATGTTATCCGGGGTATGGATTGGCTCTCTGTTTACCATGATAATATTGACTGTAGAGCTAAAGAAGTTTCTTTTTAGAAAGACTTTCAGTTTCTGTACAAGAATGAACCCTTACTGTTGATAACATATCAAGAGGATGAGAAACTTGTAAAAGATGTAAATTAATGCTACCTTACAGATATTGATGAAAACAATGGAACCGTTCAGATTAATGATGTTCCAGTGGTAAATGAGTATTCGATGGTTTTTCTTGATGAGTTTCCTGGAATAATACCATATTAGGATGTTGAATTTACTATTTAATTTGTTCCTCATGTTAAGCCAATTTCAAAACCCCATTATCGAATGGTTCATGTTGAACTTATAGAGTTGAAAGAGAAATTGTAAGATTTATTAGAGAAAGGTTTCATTCAACCTAGCACATCACCATGGGGTTCTCCTGTTTTATTTGTTAAAAATAAAAATAGTTCAATGAGACTTTGCAATGATTATAGATCCTTGAATAACATCAATGTTATGAAAAAATATCCTCTGCCTCATATCGAAGATTTTTTTGATCAACTCCAGGGAGCTTAGAATTTTTCAAATATTGACTTGAGATTGGGGTACCATCAGTTGATGGTAAAGGAAGCATATATTCCGAATACCGTGTTTCATACAAGATATGGCCATTATGAATTTGTAGTTATGCCTTTTGGGTTAATCAATGCACCTACTGTATTCATGAGCCTTATGAATAGTATTTTACACGAGTTCTTGGATAAGTTTGTGATTGTTTTCATTCATGATATTTTGTTGTTTTATAAAAGTAAAGAGGAGCATGAAAGTCTTTTTAGGGTTATTTTTCAAACATTAAAAGAAAATAAACTGTATGGGAAATTCAGTAAGTGCGAGTTTTGGTTGCAATAAATTTATTTCTATGGTCACATTGTTTCTAAAGATGGAATAACTATTAATCCTATAAAAAAATGTTGTTAAAGAATGAGCAAGACCCACAAATGTAAGAGAGATTCGTTGTTTTCTGGGTTCCGTAGGCTATTACTGAAGGTTTGTTAAAAGTTTTGCATGGATGTCTAGCCCATTGACTAAGCTAAATCAGAAGGGTGTTATGTTTATCTGGACAAAAGAATGTGATGATTGTTTTCAGGAATTGAAAAGAATATTAGTGAATGCTTCAGTATTGGAACTACCTTCCAGGAATGGTGATTTTTTTCTATAAACTGATGCTTCATTGAAAGGACTTGGTTGCATCCTAATGCAGGATGATCAGGTAATTTCTAATGCTTTACATCAATTGAAAACTATGTAGATAAAATACTATACACATGATTTGGAATTAGCTACTATGGTTTTCTCTTTAAAAATTCAGAGGCATCATTTGTATGGTGTAATGTGTGAAATATATACTAGTCACAAAAGTTTAATGTATATATTTACTAAGAAAGAATTGAACATGAGACAGAAGAGATGGATAGAATTAATCAGGGATTAATGTTGCAAGATTCACTACCACCAAGGAAAAGAAAATAAAGTGGAAGATTCTTTGAGTAGAAAAAGTAATGCTTCATTAACCATGTTAATCATGGAACTTGATCCTTTGGTTAGGGATTTGATGAATTTTGGCTTGGAAGTTGTTGGTGCTGTAAATTATTTTGTTTTTTATGAATCAATGAAATCTTCTTTATCAGACAGAATTAAGCAAGCACAGAAGCAAGACAGTGAGTTGCAGAAAAAGGTAGAGCTGGTTTAGAATGGTTTGTAACCTGAATTCAACTTTGATAATGATTATGTTTTGAGATTTGGGAAGATATTGTGTGTGCCTTGTGATTCAATTTTTAAGAAAGAGTTGTTATGTGAAGCTCACTGTTCTCCATTTTGAGTTCATCCTTGCATTACTAAGATGTACAAAGATCTGTGGGAGTATTACTGGTGTGATGGGATGAAAAGAGATATTGCTAATTTTACTGTGAAGTGTTTGACTTTTCAATAGTTTAAAGAAGAGTGGAAGCTACTGAAAGGGATGCTTTATACTTTACTAGTGCCAGAGTGGAAATTGGAGAATATATCCGTGGACATCGTTATGGGATTACCAAAGACACCTCGAGGTAATAATGCAATCTGGGTTATTGTTGATAGCTTGACTAAATTTTCTCATTTCCTTGCTATACGACATACGTTTTTCCATAGATCAACTTTCTAGATAGTATATTAAAGAGAAATTCAGGTTACACGGAGTTCCCCTCTCCATTGTATATGATATTGATCCTAGGTTCACTTTGATCTTTTTGAAAGGCCTTCAGAAGTCATTGAGAACTGAATTAAATTTTATTATAGATTTTCATCCTCAATCAGATGGGAATTCAGAAAGAACAATTAAGACTTTGGAGGATATGCTACGTGGTTTTTTGAGGGATTATCAGGGATGATGGGACTAACATATTTCATTGGTTGAGTTTTCTTATAATTACAGTTTTTATTCGAGTATACAGATGGAACCATTTGAGGCATTATATTGGAAGCGGTGTCCAACTCCATATTTTTGGGATTAAGTATGTGAAAGGATGTTAATGAGACTAGAATTGGTAGAAGAGATGGCAGAAAAAGTTCAGCTGATAAATAAACACAATAGAATAGCTCAGAGCAGGAAGAAAAGTTATATGGACAATAGGAGGAAGGATATCTCTTTTAAGGTAGGTGATCATGTCTTTCTCAAATTTTCACCGTGGAAAAGTGTGATGTGATTTGGTAAGAAAAGAAAGGTGATTCCAAAGTTCATTGGACCATATGAAGTTCTAGAGAGAGTTGGATCACTTGCATACTGAGTGGATTTACCTCTGAGTTTATATCAGGTACATAACGCTCTTCATGATTCAATGTTAAGGAAGTACATGCCAGATCCATCTCATGTTTTGAGTCCATAGGTGGTTCAATTGGAAGAGAATCTATCTTATGAGGAACAACCAGTACATATTATTGACCATAGGTTTCAAGTGTTATGGAAGAAGGTGATTCATCAAGTAACGGTTCTATGAAAAAACCAAATAGTTCAAGAGGCAACATGAGAATCTGAAAATGCAATGCGGGATAAATACACCCACTTATTTGATAAATAAATAATCTACAGGGATGAAATTTCCTAAAGGGGGGAAGTATGTAACATCCCAAGTAAGTAAAAAATAATATATTATCATATCTATGTCCATTTTTTATTTAGATAGTGGTTTTGAGGCCTAAAATGAGAATAAATCCAATCATAAGCATCGAATACTCTAATATTTTTAAAAGATTGTTTTACTACCTTTTGATGGAAAACCATTTTTAAATCTAAATTTTATAATTTTATAAGATATATTTGTCAAAATAATCTTATTCTTTAGAATTGGGACCTTGAAATTTTCTTTGGATAAATTTTTGGTGTTTTTCTGACAATGTTCATTTATTAATGAATAGTGAAAAATACTGCATTTTATTTCAAAACTACTTTTCCATATAATTTAATTATATGTTGAGACTATCTTTTTAATTGGGTTTAAAGTTTAATTAGAATATATCGTTACCATATAATCCAATTGTGGTCATTATAATTAATTTCACATTGAAATTGGACATAAACAATTGTCAATATTTTGATAAATATTGTTTCTTAAAAACATGCTATTTGTTTTGACAACGGGAATTATTTTTAAATTAATTACTACAATTTCTGTGTTTGGAATTTGGTAAAATATATTCCATATTTGGAATCATATGGCACAAATTTTGTAATTAAGACTCTTTTGTTTTTGGACATTATGAATAGTTACGACGGTAATTATCTTTAATTATCGTGATTAATTATTAATTTGTTGTTAAGGGTAAAATAATAATATCATAATAATATAAAATGACCCCAACATGTGTTCAAAATCCTCATGTTTTAGTCATGGCCTACCATGGGAATCTTTTTACTGAACTTGAGGTCCCATGGAGTCACATGCGTGTGATAGTGACATTTATGACAATATTTTTAAAAATAAGATAAATATAACAATGGTTTTTATATCCGAAGTAAAAGTATTTTAATTTTGCTTACATAAATGATCTCTTAGACTATAAATAATAATTTTAAAGCTAAAAATATTTCCTACAACATGGTATTTTTTTATAATTTTTAGACATTAAAAAATATATTTATTTATGACACCATGATGATGTAGTGATTACCTCATTAATGAACGTTTTAGATAAAATGAAAAGATAAGGTAAACTCTAAGACTTAAACTTTAAGAAAAACTATTTTATGGGTGTATTTAGAACCCTTATCACCTTATTTTAAAAATTTATCTTTTTGGGACTTTTAAAATCCTAAAATCAATTTATAATAAAGTAACATTTCATGACTTTCCAAAAGTGACCCTCCTCCCTCTTATAAAAGGCCCCCCTCTACCCCCTTACCCACACCTCTCAAGCACTTGGATCATCAAAACTCTGATCATCTTATCTATAAACATACCTATATTACTTCTAGAAGACTCACTTTGGGTAGATGTCTTTCCAAGGAAGCATTTGGCTCAAATAAAAAATAGTTACCCAATTTAGAGGTAATGTCTTCTCTCGAGTTTCTTCCTTATATTTTCCTTCTTCACTCACCACTATCCTTTTGTTATTTTATAACATATTAAGACCAATATCTTCAATATACTATTATTTATTCATGATAAGTATTCTACCTACACATACAGACACCTCCATCTAATGGTTAAAGAACATGCTGTTTCTGTGGGTGGTGAATTACTGTCTCACGAAACGATGACTGTCCAATATTATTTTAACACCATTCATGGGGGACATTATGATGTCAATGTATTTATATATGATATATATGATATTTATTTTTTATATGATACTGAATTTTATTTTTAAATCACATCGTTATGATTTTCATATTGTGGATCTTTGATAATTTAATCTGAGGAAGTGTGGACTACCGCCCACTCAAGTGATGTGACTCGTTCATGCCAAACATGGAATTTATAAAGAATGTATTTAATGAACATATGTTACCTATATAACATATAAATTATACTGGAATTATTATTATATATATATATATGTCTCATTTAGTTTTAATTCCTTAAATATGACAATGAAATGAAAGTAGCGTTCATGCGTACGTACGACCTACCGTCTTCATGAACAATGCATTTCATTTTTTATCTCAAAATGTTATGGAATTGTATAAAATGAATATATACTAGATATATATGATATTTAAATCATTAATACCAATCTGGAGATGATGTAATTATAACTACATGGTAAATTCTTCTCAAACAAGTTCATTTTTGACTCATGTACCGAACATTGAAAAAACGTATGATATCAACTCACATAATTAACTAATTATTATAAAAAGATAATATGTGATATGAATTAAATAATAAACATTTAAGTATGTACTTAAGAAATTATAAATTTACCTATGTTTATTATTTATAAATATAAAGAATGAATGAGAACACGTCGGACTTGAGGTAAGGGACTTCGTCTCAATCTCCTTTCGTTGAGGCATACATCAATTTATATACGACCTTCTTTTATTAGTTGTATAATAAAATTTTTTGAATTTTAATTAAATTCAAAAGGAATCGTTTTACACAAAGCATTTTACTAAATGAAACAAGGAATTCTTTTGTCTTACGTATGTGGTGACAACGAATTCTCCATCGTCGTGACCATTATTTGAGTTTCAAATTTCCCTAAAAGCTATAACATTTCTAAATAAAAAATAAATACCATGTTTTACTTTTAATTTATTTTGGAATTGAAAGTGTTTTTGATAATATTTTGATTATATAAATGTGTTGTATTGATATCTTGTAATTGAAATGTGGAAATTTTATGTTTCCTTTATGTATGTTTTATATGATACGATTATGTTATGGTTCCTGGGAATTGTTTATGACGTCAGGTTGTTCCATGATAAACTAAGGGTGGGTGAGCCTGAGATATCTCTCCAATGCATTGGGTAACACGAAGGAGTTAAACACTAAGGTTTCTCCTAAGAGATTTAGGGAATATACTGTGATGGGTATTCCAAAAGTAACCATGAGGGTTACTCCCTATGTATGAATGTAATAAATGCCTCAAGTTTCCTTTATGTCTTATTATTTCTAGGAGTTATTCATAAATCTTATGATTTTATTAGGTATGTTAATGTTCTTATGTTTTATGAGTATAGAAGGATTTCATTGATTCTTATGTATACAAGGAAAAATGTTTTCTTTCTATATTTTTATATCCATTACTGATCTTTTTATGCTCATTACATGTTTTTGAACTGTTTTTCATAGGTCAAGGGAAATGTACATGAATTGATGGTAGTGTCGAGGAATTGTCAAGAAACAAACCATGTTTTATTTAAAATATGTTTCCTTTGGTGGAAAAAATGAATATTGTCTTTGATGTAACCACCTTGTTTAAATGTGGAATGTAATGCATGACTTATGATCTAATTCTCTAAAATGATAAACATGAAAAGATTCACAATGCGAATTCTTGATAAAACCCAAGATTAAGTAATGTTTATAGCTGGGGCCTTATAACTTGAATAAATTTCAAAATTAATTTGGATATTAAAAATTTCTATTTGAATGTTTTAATTTTTAAAACCCATCTTATAGTTCCATCAATGAGATTAATGTAAAATTAGTTTAATCTAATTATGGGATTCGAATTTTCAAAAAATTAGCACATATTATGAATCATAAAGGCAAAATTTATTTAACAAGGCCCTTTTAGTTTTGGAAAATCATTATAGTAAACATATTAATTTTTATTACCACAATTATGGGTAAAAGTAATTGAAGGTAAAACTAATATTATAAATATTATAATATTACACATAAACATATAATAATATTCTTTTATGAGTGATTTTAGACCAAAATAACATTTCTTCTGATTTTATTACTCTTATTAACCACTTGGTTGAATCTATGCCCCTTATACAATTTTATTTAAATGAGAAGTCAAATCATTAATACATTGGATTTAATAAAAATAATTTTTTTAATATATTGTTATTTTAAAGATATATTTGGCTATAAATATTCAATTTAAATCTAAATTATTTAAAATCATCATTGAAATTTATTTTAAATTTATTGTGAAAAAATAATTACATAAATAATTACACAACGATGATGTAATAAATGATTAATTAATAGAAATATCCAATAATTTATTTAAAAAAATAATGTAAATAATAGTTGTGATAATTAGTATCATAAAATACTTCTAATTATTCAATTGACGTATTTGTGATGTTTTAAATGAATTTTTTATGATATTCAATTTTCATTATATTTTTAAAAAATCCAGTAATGAATCATGTCAAAATTGACATTAATTATATTTTAATATAAATAGTATTCTATTAAATGATATTAAATTAATTAAGGTATAAAAATAGACCATCTAATTTGAATAAGGTTTAAAATAGAATCCATGATTCATTTATGGTTTGATTCAATTTTTTTATTATCTATATAACTATTCAATGTGTAAAAAATAATGTGGCCATATTAATAGTTAAAGAGGTGAAATAAGGATTAGTTTCAAAAGATATGGATTAACAAATAGTAAAAACATATATGATATTCAATAGATTTAGGTATTTCAACCAATAATAATAACATATGGTATATAATATAGTTTTGATTTATTTTGAATAAAAAATTAATATATAAGCATCTAATAATTTGAGATATTGTAAGAGTTCCCCTCTCCACACATATTAAAGGGAACCTCTTAAACTCTTTTATTAACACTTTAACTTGTAAATTTTTGGAAATTACCGAAAAAATTCACTTCATATAACCATAGATACATTCTTAAATATTATTTTATGCTTAACAACATCTTTAGTGGTCTTTAAGTTATAAAAAATGATGTTGTCCAAGGAAGTGGTATCATTTTTAATTATGTGTTTCTATATTATTTATTACTCCACTTCATTGAAATATTCTTACAGAATTATGAAATTACTAATCCAAAATCCCCAATTTATTGATATTTTATTATGTTAATATAGTTATATAAATGAATCTCCATGTCCATCTAATGGGAAAAGAAGTTATCGTTCATGTGTATGGAGGACTACCACCTAGCAAACTGATGACATTCATTTTCCATAACTGTCTCAACATAATTCTTATTATTATGGAATTAATTATTATATATGATAGTAAATTCATATTTATCATTGTTGAAAGATAATATATCATTTTTTTCTTACATTTACAGACATATAAAAATGATAACATTGTTCATGCGTACATATGAATTATCCCCTCCATGAAGTGATGAGATACATTTTCATCACCAAAACCCATGAATGATATATATATATATATATATTCGTGTGCATATTTGAATGATTTATATAATATCAATTATATTTTGTTCTTTTTTAATGATAAATTTTAATTTTTTTTATTTCTATAATAACCATTGAAAAATGGAAATGTTACTCATTTGTGGCTATGGTTTTCCATCTCCATGATTACAACATACTTCACATTTCATATTCTTTTTTAATAGGTGGATATAAAGTTATATTTTTTATATATAAATGATAATTAGTTCATTATTATTATTAAATATATGATTGAATGATAACCAATTTTACTATAGACATCAAACAAATGTCATTTTGGATTGTAGTACTGAATATGGTCAAAACGTTTGTTTTGAACATAAATATTAATGTAATTGTAATAAAATGGTAATAAGTGTTATAACAGGAATAACAAACGTGGAAAGGAATCTAGTCAATGTAATTAATTAACATATCTATATTATTAAGAGATACAAAGATTATACATGATGAGTTGGATTAATGTTATGTGACTATAAAACAAAAAAACCACATTGTTAATGTTTTAAATTTTTATTTCCTAAATTATTCAATTTATTTTCCATATTTTTATAAATTAATTTTATTAATGTATATATTTGGGAATTAATATTTTGTAATTTTTATTTTGATACTTCTCATGATTTTTTCAAACTGGTATGTGAAAATTTTATTTATTATACATTCTTAAATGCTTAAAATGTGGTTATAAAAATGATTCATTATTTATATAAAATAAAATGTTTTATTATAATTGAATATGAAATTTTCGGCTTGAAATGTTCAAAATTGAATTATTTACTTTGTTATGATTTTATAATGTTACATGGACATTTTATGGGAGGTTATGAGATAATATAATGACTGGTGATTCTATGATAAACCAAGTAAAGGAGGTGACATTATATCGTCAAATGCATTTTGTATAGAAGTAGAATGTATGGTTATTCCACTTGCATGAGTGACATTAATCAATGATGATTCAATGTTAATTCCATTTATAAGAGTGACACATATGGATGTCAACCACATGGTTATTCTATTTTTATATAATTATTTCCCAACTAACTTATTTATATTTTAGATGCTTCCTCATTATTTTTCATGAAAATCGATTGATTTTCAAAAGGTATGATATTGAACATTTTGAAAAGATTATCACTTTTTTTGAATGAATAATATATTTCTATGAATATTTTTATGCATTTTCATTAGACCAACATTTCCCATTATATTATATAACATACTGATATTTTTTTGATTATCATATTTCTAAATGCTTTTCATAGGATGTGTATACGAAAAGACGATGTCTTATTGAGAGGCATAAAAAGTTATCATGAAATAAATACTACTTAGTTTTAAAGTGTTTTATGTGGTAGAAAAACATGGATAACTAATATAAATTTCTACTTTTAAGGTTTGGGATTAATTGATAATATTTTGACTTAATTATTTAAAAATCTAAAGTAGAAAAATAATATAATATGAATTTTACTTCGAAATTGTTAAAAAAATTATTGTTTATGTTTGGTTTCTTATGTCAAGAATATTCTATACATTTTTATTACATACTTATCTATCAATTATATTCCATTAGAATCTAAATAATAAAATAAATAAAAGATAATGGTAGTCCAATCAAACAACACTTGAGATACCACTCATGTATCTTAGTATATCTGGAAAATAAGAACCACTTGGGCAAAAATGTTTTAAACTACACAATATATTAAAACAATCATCTGGGGGAAATAATTATAAATCAAAAAAGGCCACATAGTTTTTCATAACTATCATATCATGAAATAAATTCTAACCAGTTATTATAATAATATTCCATTCAACTCAATTCAAATTCAGAGTTTTAATAAATTACATTACTTTAAAAACCACACTTGATTAAAATACATTTTTAATGTACAAAAAAAACACTTCATCAAACCATTTTTCCATTTATATCAATTTCTTATCCACCAAGTATTTTCAATGGCATAAAAAATGTCTTATATTTCTATTTCATGCATGTAATCTACCGAAAAAAAAATTTAAAAAGGTTTTTTAAACATAAGAAAATCAAGTAAATTTTTTTTTGCAACAACATAATTTTTTAATTTGAAATGAAATTTAATAAAAAACATATGGGTGGAATAATACATTATATCCAGCTATAAAAATATCATAATATTCTAAACAACCTTATTTATTAGGAGCATACCCATGAAAATATTTTACATAACACTTACCAACCAAAATTAACTCATATAAACATATACAAAACTCCTAAATGCATAAAAATTAAAAGAACTCATCCAATACACCAAGATATTGTCCTATTTGTGTGGTTATGAATCTCTTACATTGTTTTACAACATGATATAATATAATATTTCCTAATGCGTGAATGAGTTTCACTCTCTTCATTTGGTCAATTCCATTACACATGCCCTCAATGTAAGACCCGTCCAAATATACCCAGAGAAAGTATTGTTGCCAATCGATTTTATTACATCATAATGTAATTTAGGTGTTGGTGGCATCTTCATTATCATCAATTTCATGATTTTCCAAACAACAATTTTTTTCATTACATAAATTAGGTTGTTAACCATTATTTAGATGGTAAGGTATCCCCTTAGCTTAATCAAATCACATCCCAGAAAATTTCATATCATCACATAAAACATACATCTTATCTACTACACATCACCATGACTATACAACACAACCTTGAAGGAATCATTCCATCAAATAGAAACACCAACCATGAATTTCAAAAAACCACATCCCCACAACACATTACCACCCACACAAAAAAACCATTTTGTATAACCTCATTCTTAGCATCATCCAACACAATTTCTCATCCAAAGATGACCGTTATGTTCACACATCCAAGCCTTTATCACACAGATAAATAAATTTTGTCACAACCCACTCCCCACAATGTCAACCTCTCCTAGGTCTACAATGTGAGAAGGGAGATAATAACTCATGAGTCCCACCTACAGTGGGCCTCATGATGATGAATAACACTGGTTTTATAGTAAACACAATGATGGGAGGCATTAGTATGAATGTAAAGACATGCGATAGAGAGAGATAAGAAAAACACCAACAAACTACTACTAAGACTATAATAAAAAAACCATGTACACATATGTAATTTCATGAAAGAACTACTACACTGGAATGAATGAAATAGAAAATACTAGAAGAAATTAATACATTAGTGACAACGAATCCTGAAAATCTCCTATAACAACATTCTATGAGTAACTAGCCTAATATCATTCCTGGTCCAAGTGAAATTAAAAAATAGTTTATATAACACTGGGTGAGTATAACATTATTGTAACACCCGAGATTTTTATGATTAATATTTTGTTTTTATATATCATCAAAAGAATCTTTCACTACACACTTGCTTGGCTTACTTTACACGCAATCACGACCTTCCTCAATAGCTTGCGTCGTACGCAATACCGAATTTCACTAAACAACGATATGCTATTAAAATATTATTAAAACTAGCCGTTATGAATAGTAATAACCACTTTTTGAAATTTTATAAATTTTATTTTTCAAAATGGACTTCATTTTTGGATTCGTAATACTGAAATTAGCCTAGGGTGAAATTTTGGTATTTTTCTAAAAACATTCAATTTTTGATGAATAGTGAAACCAGTAAGTGGTAGGTTAAAAACTGAATTTTGCATAAAACTTAATTTTACCGCTTCTGTGAATGGAATTTCAAAAATCCGACAGACACGGTTGATATCAGTAAGTGAAATGTGGTTCAATGAGATAAAAATATTTTTTTTGGTGAATAGTAACTTTTTACTTTTTTTACCGCGGTTAATAGTAAATAGGGGTAAATAAGATGTTACTATTACCCTAACACATGTCCTAATTCTATTGGATAAGTTTAATTCGACCAAAAACAAACTTAGGAATAAAATAAGACCATTTAGGCCCACTTGGGTTAGATTAGGACATTTATTATTAATTTATTTAAAGAAGGGTTAAAATAGTTAAAATCAAAGTTTAATAAGTAAATCATTTTTAATATGGGTTTATACATAAGATAAATTCGACTATAAATATTCATTAGAAAGATAAAAAGATTTCCTACATAATGGTATTTTATTTGTAATTTTTAAACATTAAATAATTTAATTTATTTATGACACAATGATGATGCAGTAATTATCTTATTAATGAAATATTGACATAATTGATGTTATAAACACCAAAATAAATGTAATTTGAGACTTTTTATGAATTCCACTAATTTTCTAGGTTACTATGATATATTATTGTTGATTTAATCAACTTGGTTCTAACATATAATTCTGTTATGACTTCCACAAAAATCATATATCAAATAGTGTCAAAATTGACACAAAATAGTTTTTAAATCAAATATTATATTACTAATTGTTATTTTATTCCTAAAAATCTAAGGTTCGGCCAAATGACTTAGATAAGGATATATATA
This sequence comes from Viscum album, assembly GCA_963277665.1. Classification (NCBI taxonomy): domain Eukaryota; kingdom Viridiplantae; phylum Streptophyta; class Magnoliopsida; order Santalales; family Viscaceae; genus Viscum; species Viscum album. The sequence goes on along the minus strand of OY728128.1, from coordinate 273,931,089 downwards.
TTAATAATAAACAATTTGGGGTTCGTTTGGCATGTTATAGTAAGTGTATTAACCATATAGTGAAAGAAAACAAAAAGACACGGTAAAAGTTAAATTATTTAACTTAGAGTTAAATCTAATTGATAAGGTTAAAATAATACCCTAAACTTGTCTAAATCCTATTGGTTGATATGCTTTCGACCCATCCCCACTTTATCTTCGAAATAAGACCCTTTGGAACCATTATAAACCGATTTTGACTTTAATATAAAATAATATTTTGAGATATTCCTAAGGTGCCCCTCTCCTCCCTTATAAAAGGGCACCTCCTCCCCCTCCTCCTCACACCAATTTGAGCACTCAAGCTCGGACAAACCCTGCCATTTTCTCCTCTCCACTTTTCTAGAATAATCCAAGAGGTCCTGGTCTTCTTCAAAGACCAATCTTAGTTCCCTAAGTGGAGGATTCAAAGAGGCGTTCCAAAGAAGAGGTAATATCCATTACCGATCTTTTCAATTTCTTTCTTCTTCAAACTTCTTCTTCTTTAGTTGTTTCATGATAAAGTAATTACATCAGTATTACTTACATACTGATATGTTATTATAAATATGAAACAACCATAATTCACCTTCTATCCATCCTACGGAAAAATGAAATCACCGCGCGTGCGTACGTACGGAATACCGTCTCCACGCCGTAGTGTAATCTATTTTCCACGATCACATTACAAGGATGGGTATAACGGTGTAATGAGTAACTATTTAGGATTATTATAAAGTAATATTGATACTGAAATAATATATATATACACCAATACAGTTCCACGATCATAGGAACGATATCATCACTCGTGCATACGTACGGAATACCGTCTCCACGATGTGATGCGACTCGTTCTACATGATCATCATTACATAATATTTATATAAATGAATTGAATGAATAAATATGATATATGTTACACTAATACCATTATGGATATAAGGTATCTATAACCTTAAAATAAGAATAAGAATTTATTCGGCAAAACACGCATAAGAACAAAAGGCAACAAGGACCCGAGTAACAAGTAACAATGAAATATTACTAACAAGAAGATAAGAATATGACCATATATGATATCATATAAATATGTATGATTCTGGAATAAGTCAATAACATTATTTAAACCATTATACTGGAGATTCGGACATGTACAAAGCAAATTGGACCTAAGGTAAGGGAAAATATCACAATCTCATTTTTATCCAAGATTGTTTTTACTTTGGCATTTACTGGGGTGTATTTTTATCATCCACATCCATGTTCCCTCAATATGTAATATTGTTTCTATCCACTTACAATAGTTTAAATCCAATTGTACCCTTCAGTTAGATTTTAGTAAAGAATATGAAAATGAATCTTTTGTCGTTTTTCGAATGATGTACTTTTTGACTTTTTCGACAAAAGTACGAGAAGAATGTTTTTTTAACTTATACGACATGAATGGGTTTTTAAAAAATTATTTCCAAGAAGCTTCCTTTACAAGTTTTCAAGTTTATTTTTAATCAACTTCTTTTATTTTAAAGTCATATGACATTTTAAGATAGGAAAAATGTTTTTGAAGAAGAAAGGATATTTTCCTCAAGAATGGAGTTCGAGTGTTTTATCAAAATTATTTTCCATATAAGATAATAAAGGGTTCTGTTTTTATCCCTATTATTACATTGATTTTATTATGTTGTGATGGAATTCTTTTTATGAATTCCTTTATCTTATATGAATTGATTTATGATGTCATGATGTTTAAGATTCCCATTTGTATTACATGGGTTATGCAATGATTTATGATTTATGATTTTGTGGAACACATAAGAATTGAATCATTATGAGATGGGTGGGACCCATATCTCCCTCCAATGCATTGGGTAAAGATTTTATATCTCATGAGATAGACATGGCTGGAACGGTAGGTTATACCGGTTCAGTGAAACAGGACTGGAACGAGGGTGACTCGGTTCAGAAAGGGACTCTGTCCACTAAGATAGTCTTGGCACTGAGTCATGACTAACAAGAAATGATGTTCCATGATTATGTGTGCATGACACAAAGTTTCAAGTTTCATGTTATGATTATGGGGATCTCATTTTCACTTCTATGATTTATTCCATGTTAAGATATTATGATCTCTTTTGCAGGTTATGATTTTCAAAAAGATATGATATGATTTTTATTTCCTTTATTTGCCCCTTGCTGAGAATTTGAGCTCACCCTTTTATGTTTTCTTTTCCCCAGGTCAGGAAGATGGATATTAAGTAGAATATGCTAAAAGGGACCCTAGATATGATGAAATAAATGGGAGACACTGTAGAAGATTTATGAACCAGTTGTTTATGTTTCCCAGTTTCTAAAGACACTATACCTATACGGTCCTTTGTAGTTTTGTCATATGTTGTAATAAGGGTGCTTCAATTTTGAAGTATTAACAATGTATGTAAAGTATGGGTCGTTATAGTTGGTATCATAGGAAAGGTATAGTCAACCTTTGGAAACTAGGATGTGAAAACCTTAGTAAGAACCCTAAGGATAAGTCTAAGCATAGAACACAATCTTAGTGTTTTAGAAATGGCCCTGAATACCCTAGGATAAGACCTTAAGTGTGAAATTTTATCCTTGATTATGTGGTTTTCCTATTATAATTAGTGTTTCTCACACTATTCTTCTTGGTTTTAGTCAATGGCTGGAACCCGAAGGAACCGTGTTAATGCGGAATGCGATGGGCAATGCAATGATTGTCCCCCTGAGCAACCAAACGATATGGGAGCTAGAATGCAAAATCTTGTAACCATGTTCACACAACTTTCTCAAGCTATGAATCATGCATGACTTCCAAACGATCAAAGGAAGGAGCAACATTCTGTTGAATCCTTCATGAGGCAGCGTCCACCTTCTTTCAGCGGGTCTACTGATCCATTAGTTGCTGAACAATGGATTAGTACTACTGAAAAGATATTTTCAGTTCTTCAATGTTCTGAACATGATAAAGTCATCCTAGCAGTGTATCGTTTGGAAGGAGATGCTGATCAATGGTGGAATCTTATTAAGAATACGAGGCAAAGGGATGAAATTGAGTCTATGGAATGGGACGAGTTGAAGAACTTATTTTTCAATAAGTACTTCCCTCGTATTCTCCGAACAAAGATGGAGAAAGAGTTTCTTGAACTGAAGCAAAGGGATGATGAATCTGTTGGTACCTATGAAGCAAATTTTACAAGACTTGCAAGGTACGCTTCTGGTATTATTATCCAACCTGATAGTAAGATCGATCGATTCTTTAGTGGCTTAAAACCAAGTCTTCGAAGGGAGTTAGCCATAATGGACTTCAATAGCTATGAGGAAATCGTTCGATGTGCTCTCAAAGTCAAGATGGATATTGGAGTAACCCATCAGTCACATGGGTTTGATAAGAAGAGGAATATGGAATTCAAAGGAAAATCTAAAGAGCACACGGAAAAGAAGATGAGCTTTCCCTTATGCTCAAAGTGTGCAAAGAAACATGGAGGGAGTTGTCTTAAAGGGACAAGTAAATGTTTTAAATGTGGAAAGGAAGGTCATCGGGCATTTGAATGCCGCGATAATGGGAGGAAGATGTCTAATGATGCAAACAAAGGAAGGGATACACAGAATGAACCTACTACACTTCAATGTTTCAAGTGCAAGGAGATGGGGCATTATGCCAATCAATGCCCAAATCCAAGGGTTGATGATGATGGTCGACGTCAACAAAATCTTAAGGCAAAAGACAAAGGAAAGTCACATGCAATTTCTATCAGCGATGTGGAGTAAGATAACGAAGTGCTGAAAGGTACACTTACCATCCACTCTAAAGTAGCAAATGTTTTATTTGATTCTGTATCCACCCACTCTTTTATTTCTGAAAAAATTTCTAAGGGTATCACCGTATTACCTCAACAATTAGATGTTGAGTTAGCTGTGACAACACCTAATGGCACATCAATCGCATCAAAATATTATAATTCTTCTCCAAATGACGTTTGTGGGAAAGTGCTTCCTGCAAATCTTGTGATCCTTCCTTTAGTGGAATTCGATGTGATTCTTGGCATGGATTGGCTTTCTCTACATGGAGTTCATATCAATTGCCAAAGTAGGGAAGTCACATTTCATATTCCAGATCAATCTACGATCGTCTATCAATGCAAGGATGAACATAACCTTCCAGTGGAAATTTCTTCCATTTTATGGGTATTGATTCCACTAAAAGAAGGTTATTTATCTCAAATGGTTGGTGAGAAACTCATGATTAAGAATATGCCCATTGTACGGGAGTTTGATGATGTCTTTCCGGAGGAATTACTGGGTCTTCCACCAAATCTTGAAGTTGAGTTTTCAATAGAACTCGTACCGGGTGCTGTGCCAATTTCAAAGACACCTTATAGAATGGCCCCAATTGAGTTACAGGAATTGAAGAAGCAACACCAAGAGAATCTTGATAAGGGATTCATACGCCCTAGTGTTTCACCTTGGGGAGCACCTGTTCTATTTGTTAAGAAGAAAGATGGATCAATGAGACTCTGCATTTATTATCGAGAACTTAACAAGATCACTATCAAGAACAAATATCCTCTCCCACGCATTGATGACTTATTTGACCAACTACGCGGAGCTCAATAATTTTCCAAGATTGATCTTCATTCAGGGTATCATCAATTAAGGGTCAAAAGGGAGGATATACCAAACACGGATTTCCGTACAAGGTATGGACACTATGAATTTATAGTGATGCCATTTGGTCTTACTAATGCCCCTGCTATCTTCATGGATCTAATGAATAGAGTCTTTAGAGACTGTCTTGATCAATTTGTGGTAGTCTTTATAGACGATATTCTTGTCTAATCAAAGAGCAAGGAAGAGAATGAAGATCACTTGAGAATTATATTGAATACCCTGAGAAAGGAGAAGCTTTATGCCAAATTTACCAAGTGTGAATTTTGGCTTCAAAAAGTTGCATTTTTGGGTCACATAATCTCAAAAGAGGGGATATATGTGGATTTATCAAAAATGGAGGTTATCGAAAGATGGTAAAGACCAACAACAGTAACTGAGATCTGAAGTTTTCTTGGTTTGGCTGGATATTATCGACGTTTTGTAAAAGATTTATCACGATTATCTAATCCACTCACCAAGTTGACTCGGAAAGGAGTTATTTTTGTCTGGACAGAGGAATGTGAAGAGAATTTCAAGGAGTTGAAAAGAAGGTTATCCAGTGCACCTGTGCTCACACTGCCTTGTAGTGGAGAAAGGTTTGTGATCTACAGTGATGCATCCAAGAAGGGATTGGGGTGTCTTCTTATTCAAAATGATATGGTGATAGCTTATGCCTCACGATAGTTGAAAATCCATGAGCAAAATTACCCAACACATGATTTGGAGTTGGCTGCGGTAATCATTGCATTAAAGATTTGGAGGAATTACCTTTATAGTGAAAGGTGTGATATTTATACTGATCATAAAAGTTTAAAGTATAGTTTCACACAAAAGGAGTTGAATATGCGTCAAAGAAGATGGTTGGAGCTGATTAAGGATTACGACTGCTCAATCCATTACCACCCTGGGAATGCAAACAAGGTGGCAGATGCATTAAGTCGACAAGACCATGCTAGTTTATCCATGATGAGGATCACAAAAGATCCAATATTTATGGATTTACAAAGGATGGATCTTGGAATTATAATGGAAGGGGAAAAATCTTATCTTTCTCAAATGAATGTTCAACCATCTATACATGTGAAGATTAAAGAGGCACAGAAAGAAGATGTAGAGTTACAAAAGAAGGTAAGAAATGTTCCTGAATTCTACCTTGATTGTGATGGGATAATAAGGTTCAGGAATCGGGTTTGTGTTCCTCCCATCCCCGAATTAAAGAAGGAGCTGCTGGATGAGGCTCATAGTTCATCATTCTCTATTCATCCTGGAAGCACGAAGATGTATAGGGACCTGACGGAGTACTTCTGGTGGGATGGCATGAAAAGAGATGTTGCTGAATATGTCTCTCGATTCTTGGTTTGTCAACAAGTTAAAGCTGAGAGACAGAAGTCTAAGGGGATGTTACAACCATTACACATACCCGAATGGAAATGGGAAAACATCACTATGGACTTTGTCACAGGACTTCCTAAAACATCCAAAGGAAATAATGCTATTTGGGTCATAGTTGATCATCTTACAAAGTCTGCACACTTCATTGCTATTAGAGAGGATTTCTCTCTAGATCAGCTTGCCAGGATATATGTAAAGGAAGTGGTAAGATTGCATGGATTACCACTTTCTATTATATCTGATCAGGATTTGAGATTTACCTCGAAGTTCTGGAGAATTTTTCAGCATACTCTGGATAAAGAGTTGAGTTTCAGCACTGCTTATCATCCCCAGACAAACGGTCAGTCTGGAAGAACAATTCAAACCCTAGAAAATATGTTGAGAGCTTGCTCTATGGATTTCAAAGGAGGTTGGGATCAACACCTACCTTTGGTGGAATTTTCTTATAATAATAGCTTTCACTCCAGTATTCAGATGGCACCTTATGAAGCTCTCTATGGAAAGAAATGCAGGACTCCAACTTACTGGGATGAAGTTGGGGAAAGAAAGCTATTATGACCTGATCTCGTTGATGAAATGGCAGAAAAGGTCAGATCTATTCAACAACACATAAGAGCAGCTCAGAGTCGACAGAAAAGTTATGCCGACAACCGAAGAAAAGACCTAGAGTTTGAAGTGGGTGATAAAGTGTTCTTACGAATATCTCCCTAGAAGAGGGTTATGAGATTTGGAAAGAATGGGAAGTTGAGCCCTAGATATATCGGTCCTTTCGAAATACTGGATCGTGTTGGGAAGGTAGCTTACCGATTGGAGCTTCCACCAAATCTCTCTCAAGTTTACGATGTGTTCCATGTATCTCTCCTGGGAAAGTACATACCAGATCCTTCACATGTACTCAGCTCAGAAGTTGTACCGCTGGAGCAAGATCTTTCTTATGAAGAACAGCTGATAGAGATTCTGGATCGCAGCGAAAAAGTCCTACGAAACAAGACCACTCGCTTGGTGAAAGTTTTATGGAGGAACCAACAATTAGAAGAAGCTACTTGGGATCTTGAGGATATGATGAGGGAGAGGTATCCTCATCTGTTTGTTACAAAGTGATGAATTTTGAGGGTGAAATTATTTTAAGGGGGGTAGAATGTAACACCCGAGATTTTTATGAGTAATATTTTGTTTTTATATATCATCAAAGTAATCTTTCACTACACACTTGCTTGGCTTACTTTACACGCAATCACGACCTTCCTCGATAGCTTGCGTCGTACGCAATACCGAGTTTCACTAAACAACGATATGCTATTAAAATATTATTAAAACTAGCCATTATGAATAGTAATAACCACTTTTTGAAATTTTATAAATTTTATTTTTCAAAATGGGCTTCATTTTTGGATTCGGAATACCGAAATCAGCCTAGGGTGAAATTTTGTTATTTTTCTGAAAACTTTCAATTTTTGATGAATAGTGAAACCACTAAGTGGTAGGTTATAAACTGAATTTTGCATAAAACTTAATTTTACCACTTCTGTGAATGGAATTTAGAAAATCTAACAGAAACGGTTGATATCAGTAAGTAAAATGTGGTTCAATGAGATAAAAATAATTTTTTAGGTGAATAGTAACTTTTTACTTTTTTTACCGCGGTTAATAGTAAATAGGGGTAAATATGATATTACTATTACCCTAAAACATGTCCTAATTATGTTGGATAAGTTTAATTCGACCAAAAACAGACTTAGGAATAAAATATGACCATTTAGGCCCACTTGGGTTAGATTAGGACATTTATTATTAATTTATTTAAAGAAGGGTTAAAATAGTTAAAATCAAAGTTTAATAAGTAAATCATTTTTAATATGGGGTTATACATAAGATAAATTCTACTATAAATATTAATTAGAAAGATAAAAAGATTTCCTACATAATGGTATTTTATTTGTAATTTTTAAACATTAAATAATTTAATTTATTTATGACACAATGATGATGCAGGAATTATCTTATTAATGAAATATTGACATAATTGATGTTATGAACACCAAAATAAATGTAATTTGAGACTTTTTCTGAATTCCAATAATTTTCTAGGTTTCTATGATATATTATTGTTGATTTAATCAACTTGGTTTGAACATATAATTCTTTTATGACTTTCACAAAAATCATATATCAAATAGTGTCAAAATTGACACAAAATAGTTTTTAAATCAAATATTATATTACTAATTGTTATTTTATTCCTAAAAATCTATGGTTCGGCCAAATGACTTAGATAAGGATATATATATTAATAATAAACAATTTGGGGTTCGTTTGGCATGTTATAGTAAGTGTATTAACCATATAGTGAAAGAAAACAAAAAGACACGGTAAAAGTTAAATTATTTAACTTAGAGTTAAATCTAATTGATAAGGTTAAAATAATACCCTAAACTTGTCTAAATCCTATTGGTTGATATGATTTCGACCCATCCCCACTTTATCTTCTAAATAAGACCCTTTGGAACCATTATAAACCAATTTTGACTTTAATATAAAATAATATTTTGAGATATTCCTAAGGTGCCCCTCTCCTCCCTTATAAAAGGGCACCTCCTCCCCCTCCTCCTCACACCAATTTGAGCACTCAAGCTCGGCCAACCCCTGCCATTTTCTCCTCTCCACTTCCCTAGAATAATCCAAGAGGTCCTGGTCTTCTTCAAAGACCAATCTTAGTTCCCTAAGAGGAGGATTCAAAGAGGCGTTCCAAAGAAGAGGTAATATCCATTACCGATCTTTTCAATTTCTTTCTTCTTCAAACTTCTTCTTCTTTAGTTGTTTCATGATAAAGTAATAACATCAGTATTACTTACATACTGATATGTTATTATAAATATGAAACAGCCCTAATTCACCTTCTATCCATCCTACGGAAAAATGAAATCACCGCTCGTGCGTACGTACGGAATACCGTCTCCACGCCGTGGTGTAATCTATTTTCCACCATCACCTTACAAGTATGGGTATAATGGTGTAATGAGTAACTATTTATTATTATTATAAAGTAATATTGGTACTGAAATAATATATATATACTCCAATACAGTTCCACGATCATAGGAACGATATCATCACTCGTGCGTACGTACGGAATACCGTCTCCACGATGTGATGCGACTCGTTCTACATGATCATCATTACATAGTAATTATATAAATGAATTGAATGAATAAATATGATATATGTTACACTAATACCATTATGGATATAAGGTATCTATAACCTTAAAAGAAGAATAAGAATTTATTCGGCAAAACACGCATAAGAACAAAAGGCAATAAGGACTCGAGTAACAAGTAACAATGAAATATTACTAAAAAGAAGCTAAGAATATGACCATATATGATATCATATAAATATGTATGATTCTAGAATCAGTCAATAACATTATTTAAACCATTATACAGGAGCTTCGGAAACGTACAAACCAAATTGGACCTAAGGTAAGGGAAAATATCACAATCTCATTTTTATCCGAGATTGTTTTTACTTTGGCATTTACTGGGGTGTATTTTTATCATCCACATCCATGTTCCCTCAATATGTAATATTGTTTCCATCCACTTAAAATAGTTTAAATCCAATTTTACCCTTCAGTGATATTTTAGTAAAGAATATGAAAAGGAATCTTTTGTCGTTTTTCGAACGATGTACTTTTTGACTTTTTCGACAAAAGTACGAGAAGAATGTTTTTTTAACTTATACGGCATGAATGGATTTTTTAAAAATTATTTCCAAGAAGCTTCTTTTAAAAGTTTTCAAGTTTATTTTTAATCAAAATCTTTTATTTTAAAGTCATATAACATTTTAAGAAAGGAAAAATGTTTTTGAAGAAGAAAGGATATTTTCCTCAAGAATGGAGTTCAAGTGTTTTATCAAAATTATTTTCCATCTAAGATAATAAAGGGTTCTGTTTTTATCCCTATTATTACATTGATTTGATTATGTTGTGATGGAATTGTTTTTATGAATTCCTTTATCTTATATGAATTGATTTATGATGTCATGATGTTTAAGATTCCCATTTGTATTACATGGGCTATGCAATGATGAATGATTTATGATTTTGTGGCACACATAAGAATGGTATCATTATGAGATGGGTGGGACCTATATCTCCCTCAAATGCATTTGGTAAAGATTTTATATCTCATGAGATAGACATGGCTGGAACGGTAGGTTATACCGGTTCAGTGAAACAGGACTGGAACGAGGGTGACTCGGTTCAGAAAGGGACTCTGTCCACTAAGATAGTCTTGGCAATGAGTCATGACTAACAAGAAATGATGGTCCATGATTATGTGTTCATGCCACAAAGTTTCAAGTTTCATGTTATGATTATGGGGATCTCATTTTCACTTCTATGATTTATTCCATGTTAAGATATTATGATCACTTTTGCAGGTTATGATTTTCAAAAAGATATGATATGATTTTTATTTCCTTTATTTTCCCCTTGCTGAGCATTTGAGCTCACCTTTTTATGTTTTCTTTTTCCCAGGTCAGGAAGAAGGATATTAAGTAGAATATGCTAAAAGGGACCCTAGATATGATGAAATAAATGGGAGACACTGTAGAAGATTTATGAACCAGTTGTTTATGTTTCCCAGTTTCTAAAGACACTATACCTATACGGTCCTTTGTGGTTTTGTCATATGTTGTAATAAGGGTGCTTCTATTTTGAAGTATTAACAATTTATGTAATGTATGGGTCATTATAATTATACTCAGTAGGATCTTACCTAGTGCCTCTCATGAAAAATTAAAGAATGCACGAAAAACCACATTGAAGAACAAGTGAAACTATCTCATCCCCTAAATAGGCATACTATGCTCCCATCCTCTCCATGGATACACTCTCCAAGTATTTCATACAATAGTAAATCATATAATAATGAATGTCAAGGGTACCCTGCTACCACTTCCCAAGTGGTTTTCCAATTTTCCCCAATGTCTCACATACAAAGAATCTTTCTCCAATAGGGTTTCCCATAGAGACTTGGGAGAAGCACCACAACATGCACCTCATGCAGCACAACCACCGCATCCATGTAACCAAAGTAACTAAGTAGTTTTTAGGAGCCACCACAGCTCGGATAAAGAGAATAATACGTCATGTATTATTTCTCAAGTAATTATAACACATACCCTGAGTAAGGATTCTCATTCCATCACTGCCTATACATGTTAAACCTGTAGTAGTGTATATGAATATATATCCCGAATATATGTGTGTGAATAACCACAAGCCATCATATCCTTCTACACACAAGGGGATCAACAAGGTGAGTCGATAAACTACCCATGGAGTCTTTTCCACCATTTCTGAGAGCATAGGCCCTTCAAATCTGGAGGAGTTATACATGTAATGCACATTAAATTCACAACACGTCATCGCCACTTTTTGAAGGAGGGTATGAAATACCATCGGCCTCAAGAAGTGGGGAAATTAAAGAAGATAAAAAAAATCATATTCAAAAACAAAAACTTTCATATCCATTTGTAGGACCACATTCAACCTATTCCATCATCCCTAGTGTCCTTCCTAACAGACACATGCATAAACCAATGAATCTCACCACTGTAGGCATCAAATATTATAGAAAACACTATGCATATCTACCCCTATATACCACAACCTCTATCAAGGATCACTCATCCAAGGCTCACACTACAACATAAGAAACATGAAACAAACAACATTGAAACCGGGCTCCTAGACCTAAACAAGCCATTCAACCTTCACCAAAATGAGCACTCAGAGATCTATATAATAAGGATCATGGGATTTAAAATCAATATGGTAACTCAGAACACTTCAAGGATTTATATTTTCCACACAACAGGTCTTTTATTCAATATTGAATTAACTAATTTAATTAAACATGAATGGCTCCATCCATTTGATTAATTCAATGAAGAAAACAATAACCATATTCATTATATATTCCTCTTTTCATTTAATAATAAATTTATAATTAATCTCTCCTTTATGTAAATGTTTGGGTGATGAGGTTGGGTCACACATCGTGATGGCACCACACATGTCGTGTACCACTTTATAAATTATTCTGTCTCTCATATCTCATTATTTTGAACTCTGATCTTGGCCTATGAGGATCATATCCTTATTTTTTTCCTCATTGACGGTGATGGTGCCCTCTGTAGTGAATTATTAGATGTGATGTGAGATTTTTTATATGTGATGACTATCTGGGGAGAGACAAAATGTCTACAACAACTCTTTTATGAGAGGAACTATCCAGTAGGGATGACCAATGTTCCTTGATTATTTTTAGAGATTCCCCATCTATAATGGATGGAAAATGTTTACAGATGATTTATCAGGAGTAAACATTTGATAGGGATGATTAGAACAGTTCTGGGGTTACCCCCATTTGTGCTAGGTAGTGGTCCCTAGTGGAAGTTCTGAGTAGAACCGTCCATCAGGGCTGGATATGGGTCCGTAATGATACTAGAGTGGAAACCATTAGCTAGGTAGTGGAAGGATCCTCAACAATACTAGAGTTGAAACCACTAGCTGGTTTGGGGATATGTATTCAAAGATACTAGATTTTAACCCTCTAGCTAAGGTGGGGATGGGTCCTCGAATATTCAAGAGTAGAACCCTCCAGCTGTGACAGGATGGGTCCTCGAACTTTGTGACATGACCTATCTATTATGTGGCCCATTGATAAGATGTTGTTTGACATTTCTTGGGACTCTCAAGATATATTGATTCTTTTCCCACCAAGATGCGTCGTTGTGAGGAGACCTAAAACTGTGCAGGTGAGACAGACCCACCCAAATAGGGTAGTATCATAGTTCAATGATTGAGTCCCATTGACTTGGAGATCAGAGAATACTTCTGTGATACTAGCCATCAGTGGTTACTTTCATGACTTTTTGGATAATCTAATTTCCTAGGATGGTCTAGTGTGATGGACATCCCCATACACCCTAATTTTGTATTCATTGACTAAGCATATATATATATATATATATATATATCCTGTTTACAATTCCCACTCATTGTGTTTTGGTTAATCTCCCTCCGAGAGTGGAAAACATATGCGGGGTATGCCACCTTCATTCTATGTGTAGATTGTCATGGTTGGATGAGTCTACTCTCCTTCTATGCATAGTGAATACACGATGAGAAGTTTATATTCTCATAGTTTCTATATCCTTGTGTTTTGAAGAGCCTACTTCACTCTTTTGTTCGGTTGAGTTGCGCATTATTTCTGTACATTTTTCTGTCAACTGCTCCAATATTTACTACCTCTATTGTGGATCACTTGAGCCTTTTTGGATTCCTACTGATTATTTTCATACTCACCCCATCAGGGAATTTTCCCACACTTGGTGTTCCCTTAACGATGATAGACAGGTTAATCATGACTTCAGAGGAGCTTAGGGATATGAGAACTTGGACTGTGTACGATGGTCATGACTTGGGATTCAGGAGTGGGGGTCTCCCAACTCCATTACATTACCTCCTATTATGGGGTTGTGGCACTTTTCTGGTAGGGGATTCATTTTTCCTTTTACCTTATAGTTTACTTTTCTTTAATTATACTGTTTATTGGTTGATGCATGTTTTTGGATTATATGTAGTAGTTTTTTATTATGTTTTCTTTTTCATATGCACTATTTTTCTTGTGTTGGATGCGTGTGTACATGTTTTTAGTAAAAGTCCTCCTCATGTTTTTGTGAGATTATCTCTAGTTTCTATCCCATACCCAATAATGGTGAGCTTCAGGTAGTGGCTTCTAGAACCGCGACTTGGGTTGGGTTATGAAAAAGTTGTATCCAAGGTGGTTCTTTCTGTGGTACATTGTTTTGATGTTCCCAAAAAATAATTGGTTGGGTTGTATGGAAACGATGTCAAAGTGTCTTGAGAGAGTCTCTCAAGCCCAAGATTCTAATGATGGTGCAACTGCCAAAATAACCATTCACCAAGACCCTGATTACCATCTTATCGACTCGATAAACTAAGGCATCTCTATCAGGGAACAATGTTACATAAATAATATAGGATCGATTCTTTTATTGTACTTTTTGTGTTAAATCCCCATAATTTTTGATATATATATATATATGTATATATTTTCTCAACATATCAGGGTACTCCTTGATAACATTCAAGATGTCTCTACAATAACAACCATCAAGTATTCAAGCTATGGTTTGTGACAAAAACTCTATGAGTGATGAGGCCACAGTTTAAGACCCACCGTGGGATCCCCTTCCTCTTGGGTAGAATCAGTCATCCACCTCCTCAGGATTGCACAAAAATAGGCAGATATGATTATCGATTTGGAAGTCAACCTTTTTCCACAGAAAATATGGGTGTCAATGTAGCTTGGTTACTCAGATACTCGATGATTCTCTACTCTCATGGGACAGCATCCAGTAGCAATTTCATTAGTAGTTCAACACATCCTACTTATGGTCTATTCGACTTCTGGAGATCATTAAGATTAAATGGTGAGGGATGATAGTGACTGAGTATGTAAAAAGGTTCATGGACCTTGGACAATAATCTCTTGAAATTATCAGGGAAAAATACTTTTGAGAACAGATGATTTAGTTGGGATTCCGTAGAGAGATATGTGCTATCATTTTACCCTTGTGCATCCCCATTGATGCTGGGGTACTAGGTCATTGATTTTTGAGAGAGAGATTTTTGTTATGGGGATGTAATACATCTAGTAGTGGAACTGAGTGAAACATACATAAGATGTCTACCACAGGAAGTAGAAATCAGTTGACAAGATCTTGACATAAAAGGTCTCCACTTGATCGAAATCATGAATTGGGTTAGCCCAGAACGGGTTGGTGTTATTATTGTGACAGGCGAGGTCAATTGGAATGAGAATTCCCAACTAGACATGATGAGAACACTAGGTATGATGCAGGTGGACCACCATGGAAGAGAAAACACCATAATCAGGGTTTTCCCCCAAGAGGGGTTAATGGAAGACGAGAAGGATGAGTTGGATTTGGGGAACGATGTTGTGAGGACATTCCACCACCACCACGTGGCTCACCATGGGCCCAAGAAGCTGGCAGTTGGGTCACAACAGTATGCTTTGTATGTATAAGATCCTGCAGATAATGATACATAAGATGTAAACAATTCATATTGTATACTTTTTTTTATAAATTTTTTGACATTGTGTAGAGAAATCTTTTCATCCCTTTTACTTTTTTTATGTTTTACCTCGGTGACATGGGGTGTCAGTGTAACCCTGTATCAGTGTTGTTCGAAAAATCTTCTAATGGATAAAGAAAAGGGGTACATCCCCCACCTAGACCTATTTTTGTGATCTGATAAAAACATTGTGGGTGAGTCAGTGCCACCCAAAGAAGATAATATCGAGGTGTGCTAGATGAATATCTATGACTAGTACATTCAGAGCGGAGTTGTGTAGTGAAGTGTCAGAGTAGATCGAGGATTTCCCTATGGAGTTTTCCTATTTTACACTTTTTGGTTGGGATATCAATAGAGGGTTTTGCAGAGTATCTGGTTTAGATATTAGTCTCCTACAAAGTGAAGCAAAGACATGCGGAGTATTCCATGTGATTACCATTTCTAAATCCTTACAGTTTGATGAGTTTACTCACCTACCCTGTTTTTTTTACCTTGTGTTCTAAACATAAATTATTGATACTGTAGTTATCAAGTACAGGTCGTGGTAGGGGATACCCAACGAACGTGGCCACATTAAAAAAATATCATGTGATGGTATCAGTAGTCTTCGACCGAAGCGTGCAGAGACACTATTTTATGGGAGAATAATTTATGGATTTCAAGAGCCACCAATGTCCCAGACACGTCTTCACCTAATGAGACCGGAACCCAAGGCAGTGATGATGGATAAACATCATGAGGAATATGAATTGTAGATTGTATATACTATTGAGATGGGAAACATTTTAGTAGATTCCCTTAGCAGGATTTCCTAGGCTCACCTAGTGTGGGATGTTTTAGTGCAGTTAGCTTCCTCGCTACTACCCATGATGGAGTAGGAGGGTACACCATTCCTTCAGTCGATGGTGTTGACTCCTTCTCTTCTCGACCAAGTAAGAGAGTATCAGTTGTGATGCAATGATTGTGAAATCTTGTATGACCATATATCCGAGGTTGTTTCAACTGATGCATATTCTGAAGGGGCAATCATGAGACCCTCTTCCATAGACAAGCCGTGATTGCAGTATAGAAGTGAGATGCAGATTTTCGGCTGGGGAAGGAAACTCCACCAAGATTATTCAGGCTACCTATGGCTATACAAGGAGATGGGGAGGTTTAGAACCTCCATTCTCTACCCACATTAGTTAGAGTGTGTGCAAGATGCCTTCCACATTTCATAGCTGACGAGATACATGCATGTTTCTATTCATGTAATCAAAGGGAGAAGACCTTATTTGGGTAAATTTTCTCTTTGGTTCATATACTGTTCTTGCATGATAAATTACAGGAGATTCGATGGGGCTAGAGAGATAGGTGCGGGCATATTTTCTCAAGTTTTTTCACTGATTTTACTTTTTTAGGGACGAAAAGATTAAAGGAGGTAATATTGTAGAGGACTGGTTTTCACCATTAAGATAATGAAATATTTCAAAATATATTTCTAGAGCTAGGCCCTGAGACATAAGGCAATAATTAGGCATGGTGTTCTTGAAATAAATTATACCAAATTATTAAGTGTTTTTATACAATGCTTGAAATATAAATGATATATTACATAAACGGAAGCTTATATTTGAACTCTGTGGCCATGGTATAGTCTAGAATGTGTTGTTTACCCTAGGTGGGTTATCACTTTTGTATGTGTTGGACATTTGTGAAAAATTACACTCAAGGAAAAATTGTTAATTAAAATAATTAAATCTGATTATTTTATCTCGAACAAAAATACCAATAACATTCTAACCGGGATTTTGATTTGAAATCCAAGACATCCATTGAGTTCAGAATAGAGTGTTTTGCAAAGGCTTGACATAAAATGACAGAGCACAATGGCTTCAGCTTTCCAAGCTGAGTTAGATGGCTATAAATAGAGCTAATAGCTTAGGATTGGGTAAAACAGAAATAAAATTCTCTCTCTTGAATGACTCTCTCTCTCTCTATCTTTTCTTTATCTTTCTTTACTAGATCGAGGTGTGATCTCTACCTGATCCTCAATGGGGAAAATCATGATGGTATTGGACATGTCAGCGACTCCAAGGGGATGAATCAAGGTAGGATTTCTTTCCATTTAGCTTCTAATTGTAGTTTTATTTGAAAATTCGTTCATTATTAAATTATATCATCAATTTAATTATCTTTGTTGATGGATGCATGAACACATCAATCAATCCATGTTATAAATCGTTGTGTTTCATAAATATTCTTCATATTTATTCCTGGAGTTCATCTTAAATTTTATTCAATGCATCAAAATCCATTATATCACCGGGAGAACATTAATTATTTGAAGAGCTTAAGATGAGGATCGTAGAACTAGCCTCAGAATAATTTTCAAGTAATCAGTTAAGGCTTGGTGGTCTGGGAAATGGGCCAATGGAGCATGGATGACTGATAGAAGCTATGCATAGTGGTAGTATAGGGAGACATGGTGGGGCATCCTAGAACCATAGTGGTGCACTAGGTTGAGGATCAGACCAAAGGGGTCTGACTACTAGTTTGAAAGGTAGTTCAAGATGGGACAAAGGTTGTTTGGTGGAGGTAGCTATAGTGCCTCAGATCAGGAACGTCTAGAAGGGTAGCAAGGTCACAACAACATGATGGGTGGAGGAGGCTAGGATGATGTCGATAGGGTGGAAAAGTCGAAGAAAATGGGGGGTATTCGAGGAGGTGACCAGGAAACGGGAGAAGGGGGCTTCCACATTGACACGGTGCAGAAGGGCGACACGAGGTGGTTGACCAGTGAAGTAGGCCATAAAGGTGGAGGTTGGTCAGTGGTAATGAGATGGGTTGGTGGTTTGAGTTTTGTCTGCTGGGATGGGCTGACCCATGTAGAGAGGTCCATCCAGACTAGGCTAGACCAATACTTTTTGGGCCCTAAGTATTTAAGAAGCCTTATCTTATAAAAATCGCCTCTGATTGATGCACTATAATTGTCCACATATCCCTATCATTGAGATTAATTTTTTTAGACTAGTTTGGGAGTTGGAAGACCTAGTCTCGGGGTTCGAGGGCACAAAACACCTAAATTTTATGATGATATTAATATTTTTATTATTAGGGGTTCTTGTGTCAACCGTACCTTCTAAACAATATCTCAGTTTTACATATCGTCCATGGTAGAAAAACCGTAGTCCTTGTGTGGAATTTTTAAGGAAACATTTGGGTGGTTATGATAAAGATGTGGTATATTCCCAAAGAGGGCTAGTTCACATGTGTTGCGTTATAATGCATCTTTTTCACTGGTATCCATTTTGGATAAATGAGTAGTCCATCTAGTTTGTTTCAATGTGAGGATTGCAATGGCATGATCAATATAATTTATTAGAGACTGGGGTGTGGAGCCCATGAGATCTCCTTCGAGCATAGGGCAGAGACATATGACTTTTCCATCGAATATTTGTTTTGGGGGAATAAATAGCAGATCTTGTGTGTGTTTTCACAAGAATCACAATGTCGTGATCCATTTGGACATGAAGAGTCTTTTTTGTGATCTCATTAAATGTGGAAATATGAATGGAATAACGTTGGAATATCCTTTTGACATGATTAAAGATAACCCACTGCATAGAACAACCTCAACTATTATGAGAGTGAGAAGATGTATAAAAAGATGAATTCCAATTGTCTGGTGCTGTTTGAGGAGCTGGGTCAATGAATTTATGTTTATGTCCTTTCGGATCACTAATGAGTGTCAGTTCTCATTGTGCTTATAACTGGGTGTATCATGTACTCTATGATAAGACGACATTCAATGGGGGTATGTGGTAACAGTTTAGTAACTAAAAATTGTTAGGTGCACGACCGGGTGATGACACAGGGTCACACATCGTGTTGTCCCCACATTTGACAGGTACCGCTTCACGAATTCATCTATCTCTCATATCTCCTTCTTTTGAACTCAGATCATGTCCTGTGAGTAGCCTATCCTGAGTGTTTTTATTCATATAATGTTATGGATACCTTTGTAGTGGCTTCTAAGATGTTATCTGAGATGTTTCAGTTGTGATGCCTATTTGGGGTGACACCCAATGACTACATCGACATTTTTTCAAGATGTACCATCTAGTAGGGATGACTAGTGTTCCATGATGTGGTACTAAGAGTTACCATATAGTAGGGATGGATATATTTTTTAAATGATTTCTCCAGAGTCAACATCAAATAGAGATGGCTATTGTAGTTTTGAGTTTACCTATAATTAGGATGGGAAGTGGTCCCTAGTGACATTTCTATGTAGAACACTCCTATTGGTATGGGGATTGATCCTAGAAAATCCTATTGTGAAACCATCCAGCTGGGCTGGGGATGGGTCTTGAACAATACTAGAGTGGAACCCACCAGTTGGGATGGGGATGGGTCCATGACGATAGTAGAGTGGAACCCACCAGTCGCCTGTGGATCAGTCCTTGAGGATACTAGATTGGAACCCTCTAGATGGTCTAAGGATGGGTCCTTGACCTTTATAACATGACCTCATGACTATACATAATAGTGATGTGATATGGTTTGACATGACATTGGACTCTCATGGGAGAGCGATGATTTTCCCACCACGACACATCCTTGTGATTCGACCTAAAACCATGCAGTTGAGATAGACCCGCCTAAAGTGGATAATATCATGGTGTGGTGATTGAGTCACTTTAGATTGTAGTTTAGAGAAGATGTGTGAGATGATGGGCATCAATGGTTACTATTGGGAGTTTGGGCTTGTCTATTTTCGTGGACTGAGCTTGTGATTTGGAGATACACTAACTCTATCTTTTGGGTTTCATTGACCGATCATAACTATTATATATATACATATATATATATATATCGAATTATCCGTACCCACTATTTTGGTTTTTCTTACTCTCTTTCCAGGATAGGCGAAGTCGTGCAGGGGTATGACACATTCATATTGTATCCAACTTCTTTTGGTTGGACGAGTCTATGATCTTAATCTAGGTTGCGAAGAATCAAAGGGTTTTTCAACATCTCACAGTTTCTACCTCCATGTTATTAGATAATATTAATTGACACTTTTGATGGGTTGAGCTACACTACATTCCTTTACCTTGTTTTATCTATTTCTCCTCTCTTCAGTACCACTATTTCTACTCTCTAGAGCCTTCAGGTATTCTTAATGAGTGTTTTCATACTCACCCCTACTTGGGATTTTCCTGAACAAGGTGTGACATTGTAGATTATGGACATGTTGAACTAGACTTTAGAGGAGCCTAGGGATACAAGATCATAGACTACATGTCGTGGTAGTGAATTGGGATTCAGGAGTGGTGGTCTCCCATCTATTTTAATTTTTCACCCACTACTAGGTTGTTGCACTTTTCTTGTAGGGTATGTATTTTTACCAACTACAATTAATTTTACTTTTCATCACTTATACTTCTTAGAGGATGATGCATGTTTTTGGTTTATATATAGAAGTGTGGTATCATGTTTTTTTCTTTCTGCTTTGTTTTCATTATGTTTTATACATCTGTGTGTACAGGTTCATAGGTTAAGTCCCCCCCTAATTTTTTGTTCCTTTATCACTAGTCTCGATCCCCTGCCCTGTAGAGGTGGGCTTGGGGTTGCTGCATCTCCAGCACTGACATGGGATTGGTCATGACAAATGTCCTTTAATAGCATGAAATACCTAGAAAAAATCACACTTTTTTGACTGACTTAGAGGATTTCCAAGATGCAACTACTTCTATCATTGATGGATCCACCGCTACTCCCTGATGAGATACAACTTTCCCCATGAAACATTCTTCTTATGCCCAAAACTCACTATTTGAAAACTTCTCAATCTACTGTTGTAGATGAAGGACTCGTAAAAAGGTATACAGATGTGCTGCTTGCTCATCCTCTTATGCGGAGTAGAAAAGGATGTCATAGATGAAGGCCACCATAAACAAATAAAATAAATTATAGAACACTGTGTTCATCAACACCAGGAAAACAATAAGATCATTATTCACATCAAACGACATTAGAAATGACTTTTAAAGCCCATGACGACAACAGAAAGTAGTGTTTGGGTTATCCTCTTCCTTCACACACATCCAATGATATCCTGACCACATGTAGTTCTTCAGGAAACCAATTTTACCCTTCATTTCAGCTAATAAATCATTAATCTAGGGATTATGATAATGATTCTTTACTATCACATTGTTTATGTGATGAAAATCAACACCAAACTAAAAACTATTGTTACCATTCATTAAGAAAAAATGGTTCACCCTATGGTGTCACACTCATTTTGACAAAACCTAATTTAAATAGACCATTGATTTGTATAAATTTATCTCACAACTTAGAAGGCATCATCCTATACAAAGACATCGATATAGGAGAGAAACCGAGTTTTTTTTGGATCCTGAACTCGATATCTCGTAGAGGCGGTAACTTTACAACCTCTTCAAGAAAGACATTAGGGTACTCTTTTATGACCGTAGGAAAAGCCAATTTTTAAACCTTGGGGAAACTCATCATCAACTCAGTCATCATGGACAACATGTTCAAAACATGCATCTGACACATATGGGGGTCTTGGTCACCAAAAAACACAGATGGCTCTCTATCAACATCAAATAACAACACCTATCTACTAAAGTAATCCATGATAGCATACCCTTACTACAATCATTCCATGATGAGGATTGAATCATATGGTTTTATTTGTAAACATAGAAAATATACCCGAGAGAGGTGCTCCCCTAGAATTATCTCATAGTCTCTAAATAATTAAAACAATTTTGTTCAGTCTCCAACTTGTGTAGTCAATGCCAAGGGCACTGAAAGCCTATCTACCTAAAGTCCGAAAACATAGAGAATGGAAGTTGATATGAAAGAGTACATCAATCCTAAATCAAAAAAGTTATTCACCAAATAATAAAACAACAAAAAGGTACATGGAATTAAATCTAGATCACACAATGTTGGCAATGCTAAAGCATGAAGCTGACCAAGATCTGCTCCATGGCCACTCTGAATATGATGACGACCCCCACCATGATCTTCTGTATAAGGACACCAATCATATAAGGGTAGTCGTCTACCTACCCCATATGCTCTATATTTATCCAATTCCATTGCAAAACCCCTACTACTGCCTCAGGTAATGTTGCCTCAACGGAGGATCTTGAAGCAGAACTCCTGGTGCATGCTTACTGTTCTGAATGGTCAGCCACTCTCGCTACTGATGTCCATAGCCTCCACAATAAAAAAATGCATATCCCTTTGGATATGTATGAGATATGTTACCCCTATATAAATATGATATTGAGGGCCTATAATTACCCTTAGAAGAATGAAAACTCTTCTTCCCAAAACAAAATGAACCCCAGATCATATCTCTTCTTCGTGAGGAATCCCGATGACCCCCCTATCATGATTATCTAGTTCTGGATAACATCCTCTCAATGACCTCTTCCCTTTCCCGATTTTCAAGATATTTCTTCTGCATAAACGGGGTGAACTAGTACTAGATCTCTAGATGAAAAGCCTCACCAAAATTCCCTCCTAGGCCTCCACATCTTGCAACAGGTCTGAAGAATATCACAAAATGTTCGTAAAATGTATATCATACTCTATCACACAAGATCTCCCCTGATGAAGGGTAAATATATTTTTATGACTCACTACCTTCCATATCAAAAAAGAAACACGACTCTAAATTGGTCTCTGAACTCCTCCCAGTATACTACTGAAACCTCATAGTCCTTGATGAATAAGAACCACCACTACCTCACTGACCCCTGGAGCATCGTCACATACATTGACATCCAGTGATAATTCTGATCACGGATCAAAATAAAATCTATCTCAACCTCCTCCAACAAGTCTTCCAAGACTTCATTAGAAACATAGAACTAATAATTCTGAAAAATCCGGTGCTGAAACACTTGGAGCATCCTCCTCAAAGTGTTGTCGTCCTCAACATTTACTCGAAAGTGATATGCCGACACAACCTGTTGAACATCATCTTTGAAAACCTAAAGAGCACACAGACCTAGATCCAATCCTGAAAAAGAAAAGAAAATAATATCTCTTAATCCAGGAATATGGAGGATGTTAACATTAATTTATTGATTAAATTCAATCATTTTAGGTTAAGCTATCCGAAGTTCTACCCATTCAAAGACATGACCAAAGAAGAATAATACATAATCCTTTATTGGGCCTCTATCCTTCAACAAATATCACCTTGTTTAGTAGCCAATGTAAACATAATGGTCTGCGAATCAGATCACAAGGGCCCAAAATACTCATGTCTCATCCAGTCTCACATGTTTATAGTGCTTACTGAACATAATAGATATTGTTTCCCTACCAACCCATGAATCCTCACTTCTTCCCAATTCGAAACCCCATCCTATCCCTAAACCATTAATATTATACCCCTATGTCATGACCCCCTCCCCACAATGTGTACCCCTCATAGGCAAACAATGAGATAATAGGGATAAAGACAACAATGTCTCGCCTCCAAAAGGGCCCAGGTTGGCGACTAGAACCGAGAGTATAGAAAACACACTAAAGGGAAGAATTTCCCTCTATGATAACACAAGTGAATGAGTGAAATAATATAAACAATAAAAAACTCCTTCTTAAACAACAATATAAATATATGTCAAGTTCACATATGTAATAACATGAAAGAAATACTAAAATAGAATGAAAAAATGGCAAGTAAAAAATGAATGTAAAACAACATTGACATGATGCTTGTATTGCTCTTGTAACCTCATGCTGGTAGTAATAATCATGATATCCAACCAGCTCCATGTCTCCTAAAAATAGTTTATATAAAATTGGGATAGTATCATAGTATATTTAGTAGGATATTACATGGAAGATCTATTGTAAAAGTAAATAAAGAATTCTAAATCACAATGAACAACAAGTGAAACTATCTCATGACCTAAACAGGAATACTATGTTCCCATCCTCACCTTGGATACTCTCACCATGTATCATATGCATGAGTTTATAATATAATAAAATAATTTCAAGGCTAATGCACTACTACTTCCCCACTAGTTTTCCACATTAACCCAATGTACCATGTCAGAAGAATATCTCTACAAAAAGGCATGCCTGCAAACAATTGGGCGAGGAACCACAACATGAATATTGTCCAACATAATCACCCCATCCATGTAACTTATGTAACCGGGTAATTTTCTAGAGCCACCACATCTCTCATAACGTGTATCATACATCATGTAATATACCTCAATCCATTACATCCCATACACCGTGTAAGGATCCTCGTGCCATCACATCCTATACACATTACACATATAGTTGTCAATAGGAATCTATATCTAGAATATATTTGTGTGAATAACCACAAGTAATTACATCACTATACCCACATATATGGGGAAAACTAACCATCATTCCTTCCAACACTAGTAACGACCAAGATACGATAGCGGGGCCAAAGGGGGTAGTGAGCCATCTATCCTCCCATTGGGATGTTGGGGAAAACACCATAGAGGGATCACAATCTATGAGGTATCATTTTCCCTAACCGACAGGGTGGATTAGTATATAGAAACCCATTAAGTTCAAAATATAGTACAACTCACAACCACACTATGGTGATAAACTAGTCTTAGACTGAACTATAGCAAATGTTTCTCGAACTCCTGGTTTCCACTACAAATAATTGATATAATATAATCACACAACCATTTATAGAGATAAATTTGGATACATTATCCCCTTTTATCAGTTCCAAATTATGCTAATTAATTATTTAACCATTAATTAACCATTAAAAGTTTCCATGTTACATCCCATTACTATTATAACCAAGATCCATTCCCTCCAAGCATAACCAAACCGAGTCCATTACTTCTCAAAAATATTACCTCGGCATTGCATTCCACTATTCTCCAACCATATAGGTTAACATCAGTTAATCAATCGTTTATTAACAAAATTATAATTTTTAAATAATTCCAGGTATTCTAGAAAATAATTCTATGATTCCAAATAGAAGGGTATCAACATTGTGGTTAGATGAACTACTCGTTGAGTAATTTCCTCCTATAGATGGAGAATATACCCATCTATCCTTGAGAAGTTATACACGGAAATCCCCTGGAATACCCCTCTTGTATTTGCCTCTATTTTAAAGAGGGTAATAAAGAATATATGAATCAATTATTTTGAAAATTAATGTAGAAAAACAAACATAATATTCAATAGAAATCAATTTCATAACAATGGGTAAGCCTAGATTCAACTTGTTCCATCATCCATGGTGTACTCCTCGAAACCCACATACATAAACCAATGCATCTTGCCACTCTAGGTGTCAAATTTTTCCACAAATATAGGGGATTCTTGCCCCCACATACCACAACATCCCTCTAGGATCATCCATCACATGCTCATACCACAACAGAAGTAGTAGGAAACGAACAACATAGTAACTGTTTAACATACCAAGAAATTAATTAATACTAGATACTTTTATATATGTCTATTATTGAATTAGATAGTGTTTTAGAGGCTTAAAATGTAAATAAATCCAATCTTAAGCATGGAATACACTAATATTTTTAAAAGATTATTTTACTGCCTTTTGATGACAAACCATTTTTAAATCTATCTTTTGACAATTTTATAAGCTATGTTTGTCAAAATAAACTAATTCTTTATGACTGGGGAATCAAAATTTACTTTGTGTGAATTTTTGGTATTTTTCTGACAATGTTCGTTTTTTAATGAATAGTGAAAAATACTTCATTTTACATTAAAACTGCTTCTTAATCTAATTTATTTATATGATTAGATTATCTTTTGAATTGGTCTTAATGTGTAATCTGAATATATTTTCACCATTTAATCCAATTGTGGTCATTGGAATCAATTTCACTTTGAAATTAGACTTAAACTGGTGTCAATCTTTTGATACTTATTGTTTTATAAAAACACGCTATTTGCTCTGACAGCGGGAATTAATTATTAAATTAATTAATGTGACTAATATGTTTTTAATTTTGTAAAATAGACTTCATTTTTGAATTCGGAATATCAAATATAGCTTAGGGTGAATTTTTGGTAATTTTCTGAAAAGCTTCAATTTTTGATGAATTGTGAAACCACTAAGTGGTACTTATAAAAACTGATTTTTCGTTGAAATGAAATTTTTCCATATTTGTGTTTTGAATTTCAAAAATCCGACATACATGGTTGTCATTAAGAAGTAAAATTTGGTTCAATAAGATTATAATAATTTTTTGGTGAATAGTAACTTATTAAGTTTTTAATTGCGATTAGTGGTAATTAGTGTAGTTTAAAGTAAAAAAGAATGCTTTAATAAACTGAGATGAGCTTGACACATTTCCTAGCCTCATTGGTTGTGTCATGTCCGACCAAGACAAGCCATGGGTCAACTTGGGGACCCCATGGAGCCACTTTGGTTGGGAAATGACATAAATAACTTTTTATTAAATGTTAAAGTAAAAATGACACAAACATGAGTTATGTTACTAAAACAATTTTTATGTGGGGTTATACAAGTCAGATGTTTAACTATAAATATTAATTAGAAAGTTAAAAAGATTTCCTACATCATAGTATATTTTTTATAATTTTTATACATTAAATAAATTAAATTATATATGACATCACGATGATACAGCGATGACCTCAGTATTTAACGATTTAAATAAAATGGAAAGATAATGTAAAATCTAAAATCTACACATGGCCAAAACCAATTGGATGAGTGGAGTTAGAAGCCTTATCACCTTATCCTCAAATTATATCAATGTGGTACCTTTTGAATCCGAAACGC
This sequence comes from Viscum album, assembly GCA_963277665.1. Classification (NCBI taxonomy): domain Eukaryota; kingdom Viridiplantae; phylum Streptophyta; class Magnoliopsida; order Santalales; family Viscaceae; genus Viscum; species Viscum album. The sequence goes on along the minus strand of OY728128.1, from coordinate 273,903,967 downwards.
ATTTTAAAATAAAGTAACTTATCTTTATTTTCCAAGAGTGCCCCTCCTCTCCTTTTATAAAAGGCCCCCACCTCTACCTCCTTACCCACACTCCCAAAGCCTTTGGCTCGGCAACCCCTGCCCATTTTGTCTCTCCACATCCCTTTCCTCATCCTAGAGGATTCCCATTGGGAAGAATCGTTTCAAAGGAAGCCTTTAGGCTCAAATCAAAAGGAGTTACACTTTTAAAGGTAATTCATTCTCTCATGTTCATTTGTTTTATTTTGCTTCTCCAACCCCCTTAACTCTTTTTATTTACTTCTTTTGTAACAACACCAGTATCTTCAATATACTAGGATGTTATTATAAGATTTATTCGAGATACACTCTCACACAACTACATCAAATGGTTAAATAACATACGGTTTCTGTGGATGGCGAAATTCTGCCTCCCGAAACGATGATTGTTCAATACTCATTTAACACCTTCAAAGGTGGCCATTATGATGTCACCATTTTTATATATGATATATAATATGTTTATTCTTTCCTTAAGCTTCTGTATTTTTCATTTATGGCATACCATTATTGTTTCCATTATGGGTGAACACGATATCTTCATTTTAGGAAGTGCGGACTACCGCCCCCTGAAAGTGATTTGATTCGTTAATACCATATGTGGGATGTGTAAAGGATAAAGTTAATGATATTATAAATGTTATTATACTGGAATTATAATATACTCTTATATCATTATGAATCCATTCCAGAAAATACGAAATAGAAATGGAAGTAGAGTTCATGCGTACGTACGGCTTACCGTCTCAATGGACGGTGCATTTCATTTCCTACCTCTAAATGTGATGTAATATTATAAATAAATGTATATGCTGAATATATATGATGTATATGTTATCCAAATCATTAATATCATTCTGGATATAACGAACCTTTGACCAAATTAACAACATGTAAGTGTAAGAAGTCTATTTTTGACTTAAGAACCAAATACCGACAAAATGAACATTATTAACTTAAATGATTACATGATGTTCATAACATGGTACAAATGGAATAATGAACTTGAAAATGGTTCTTAAGAAAGTATAGATTAACTCAAGTTTATTATTTAGGAGATTAAAGAACGACCGAGTCAAGTCGGACCCGAGGTATGGGACTTTGTCTCAATCTCCTTTTATTTAGGCATATTTTATTTTATACACAACTTTCTTTTATACAGTGTATAAACCCCTTTGAGTTTTACGTTTATCCAAAAAGAATATTTTTTATACAAAGCGTTTTACTAAATGACAAAAGGGAATGTTTTTGTCATACGTATGCGGCGACAACAACTTCTCCGCCGTCATGACCATTATTTGAGTTTCGGATTCCTCCATAAGCCATACCCTTTTTTTAAATGAAAAATAAATACCATGTTTTAATTTGGTATTGAAAATGGTTTTCATAATGTTTTTATTATATCAATGTGTTGTATTGATATCTTCTGATTGAAATGTGGAAATGTTATGTTTCCTTTATGCATGTTTTATGTGATATGATTATGTTATGGTTCTTGGGCATTATTATGAAGATGGGTGGTTCAATGATAAACTAAGGGAGGGTGAGCCCGTTATAGCTCTCCAATGCATTGGGTAACGCGAAGGAGTGAAACATTAAGGTTTCTCCGATGAGATTTTAGGTAATATACTGTGATGGGTATTCCAAATGTAACCAAGAGGGTTACTCCCTATGTAAGAATGTTATGAATGCCTCAAGTTACCTTTATGTCTTATGATTTCTATGATTTATTCATGATTTTATGAGGTGTGTTAAAGTGCCTATGTTTTATGGGTAAAGTATGATTTCATTCTTATGTATATATGAACTCATGTTTCCTTTCCATGTTTTTTTATAACCCATACTGAGTTTTTTATGCTCATCCCATGTTTTTGAAATGTTTTTCACAGGTCAAGGGAAAGGTACATGATAAGATGATAGAGTCAAGGATGTGTCAAGAAAGAATCCATGTTTTATTTTCAATATGTTTCCATTGATGGGAAAAAAGAATACTATCTTTCATTGTAACCACTTTGTTCAAATGTGGGTTGTAATGCATTTTTTAAGATCTAATTCTCTAAAACTCTAAACCTGAAAAGATCCTCAACATGTAATCTTGTGATAACTCAAGATTAAGTAAGGTTTAAGGCTGGGGCCTTATAGTTGGTATCAGAATTCGGTTTAGATAACTTTAGGAGTTAGAATTCTATTAAATGATTATCCAAAAATATTTTTTTAATGGTCAAATTGAAATGATATAGCATTTGAAGATTACCATGTTGCTTCATCTAAGACATGTTTGTTCAGAATGGTTTTCCACAGAGGAAACAGGGAAGCAGTGCTAAGAAGGCATACAGAAGGAAATAACCTTCCGAATCTGCATCCTGAGATGGTCGGAATAGGAATTGAACAGTTTGTTGCAGTAATGGCGCAGTTGACTCAGGCTATAATTGGTGGTGGTATCCATGCACGAGATCTGCCAGATCAACCGCAGAGGAACATGTCAGTGGTGGAACATTTCATGAGGAAACATCCCCCATCATTCAGAGGATCATCTGACCCTATGCTAGCTGAAGGGTGGATTAAAGCACTGGAGAAGATTTTTTATGTCATGGGGTGTTCAGACAATCAAAAGGTTAGTCTTGCTATTTACCGTTTGGAGGGTGAAGCAGATCAGTGGTGGTCGATGGTTAAAAATATCAGGGACGCTGATGAGATTGATGCTCTTGAATGGGATGAATTCAAAGGTTTGTTTCTTGAGAAGTATTTTCCTAAGGCTGTTCGACTAAGGATGGAAAAGAAATTCTTGGAATTGAGGCAAGAGGAAGACTCAGTGGCTACCTATGAAGCAAGGTTCACTCGATTGGAAAGGTATGCTCCAAATTTTATCTGAGACCTTGATAGTAAAATCAATCGTTTTTACTCAGGATTAAAGCCAAAATATCGAAGGGCATTAGCTTCTCGTCAGTTTAAAAGTTATGAAAAGCTTGTTCGATGTGCTGAGAAGGTGGAAATGGAGTTTTCCGATGATCAAGTGTTCTATAACAACCAACAGATGAAGAGACCGAGGTGGCAGGAGAAATGTATTAATTCTTCAAAAAAGTTTGATGGTAAGAAAACTAAGTTTCCAGTTTGTGATAAATGTGGCAAAAGGCATGCTGGGGAATGTCTTCTGAATTCTTGAAAATGCTACCGATGTAGTAAGATGGGACATAAGAATCGTGATTGCACTGAAAATGATCAAGGTGATGGTAAGACCAAATTTGATTTACAGTTAGTGAAATGTTTTAAGTGCAATGAGATGGGTCACTATGCAAATGAGTGTCCGACAAAGAGCTTGAGTGATGGGAAGCAGTTAGACTACAAGCAGAAACGGGTGGTGAAATCCTTTGCAACTACTTCAGCAGATGTTGGGCCATCAAATGAAGTTGTATCAGCTCCAGGGAGCTCAGTTTTTTTCAAAGATTGACTTGAGATCGGGGTACCATCAGCTGAAGGTAAAGGAGGCAGATATTCCAAAGACCGCATTCCGTACGAGATATGGCCATTATGAATTTGTAGTAATTACTTTTGGGCTAACCAATGCACCTGCTGTATTCATGGACTTAATGAATAGAATTTTCCATGAGTTCTTGGATAAGTTTGTGGTGGTTTTCATTGATGATATTTTGGTGTTTTCTAAAAGTAAAGAGGAGCATGAAAGACATTTAAGGGTTATCCTGCAAACCTTAAAAGAAAAGAAATTGTATGGGAAATTCAGTAAGTGTGAGTTTTGGTTGCAACAAATTTCCTTCCTTGGTCACATTGTTTCTAAAGATGGGATAACTGTTGATCCTGCAAAAACAAAAGTTGTGGAAGACTGGACAAGACCCAAAAATGTAACTGAGATTCGTAGCATCCTTGGTTTGGAAGGCTATTACCGAAGGTTTGTTATAAATTTTTCACGGTTATCTAGTCCAAAGACTAATCTTACTCGGAAGGGTGTTAAGTTTATCTGGACAAAAGAATGTGATGATTGTTTTCAGGAATTGAAAAGAATATTGGTGAATGCTCCAGTTTTTGCACTACCTTCCAGGAATGGTGAGTTTGTTATATACATTTATGCTTCATTGAAAGGACATGGTTGCATCCTAATTCAGAATGATCAGGTAATTTCTTATGCTTCACGACAGTTGAAAACTCATGAGGTAAATTACACTACACATGATTTGGAATTAGCTGCTGTTGTTTTTGCTTTAAAAATTTGGTGGCATCAGTTGTATGGAGTAAAGTGTGAAATATATACCGATCACAAAAGTTTAAAGTATATATTCACTCAGAAACAATTGAACATGAGACAAAGGAGATGGATAGAAATAATCAAGGATTATGATTGTACAATTCATTACCATCCGGGAAAAGAAGATAAAGTGGATGATGCTTTGAGTCGAAAAAGTAATGCTTCATTAGCAATGTTGCGTTTGGAACATGATCCTTTGGTTAAGGATTGGATGAACATTGGCATAGAAGTTGTTGGTGCAGGAAGTTGTTCTGTTTTGTTTCAGGTATCAGTGAGATCATCTCTATCAGATAGAATCAAGCAAGCACAGAAGCAAGACAGTGAGTTGCAGAAAAAGGTAGAGCTGGTTCAGAAAGGTATGTTTCCTGAATTCAACATTGATAATGATTTCGTTTTGAGATTTGGTAAGAGATTGTGTGTGCCTTGTGATTCACACTTGAAGAGAGAGTTGTTATGTGAAGCTCATAGTTCTCTGTTTTCAGTTCATCCTGGCAGTACTAAGATGTACAGAGATCTGCGGGAGTATTACTGGTGGGATGGATTGAAAAGAGATATTTCTGATTTTACTGTGAAGTGTTTGACATGTCAGCAGGTTAAAGAAGAGCAGCAGTTACCGAAAGGGATGCTTCAGCCTTTACCAGTGCCAGAGTGGAAATGGGAGAATATATCCATGGACTTTGTTGTGGGATTACCGAAGACATATCGAGGTAATAATGCAATCTGGATTATTGTTGATCACTTGACAAAATCTGCTCATTTCCTTGCTATACGAGATACTTTTTTCCTAGATCAACTTTCCCATTTGTATCTTAAAGAGATAGTCAGGTTACATGGAGTTCCCCTCTCCATTGTATCTGATCGTGATCCCAGGTTCACTTCTAACTTTTGTAAAGGCCTTCAGAAGTCGTTGGGTACTGAATTAAATTATAGTACAGCATTTCATCCTCAATCATATGGGCAGTTAGAACGAACAATTAAGACATTGGAGGATATGCTACGAGCTTGTTTTATGGATTATCATGGAAGTTGGGACCAACATCATTCTTTGGTTGAATTTTCATATAATAACAGTTTTCATTCGAGTATACAGATGGCACCATTTCAGGAATTATATGGGAAGCGGTGTCGAACTCCAGCTTTCTGGGATGAAGTGGGTCAAAGGAAGTTGATGGGACCAGAATTGGTAGAAGAGATGGCAGAAAAAGTTCAGCTGATTCAGAAGCACATGAGAACAGCTCAGAGCAGGCAGAAGAGTTATGCGGATAACCGGAGGAAGGATCTATCTTTCGAGGTAGGTGATCATGTTTTTCTCAAGGTTTCTCCTTGGAAAAGTGTGATGAGATTTGGTATGAAAGGAAAGCTGAGTCCAAGGTTTATTGGACCATATGAAATTCTGGAGAGAGTTGGATCAGTTGTATATTGGGTGGCTTTACCTCCGAGTTTATCTCAGGTACAGAATGTTTTTCACGTTTCGATGTGGAGGAATTATATGCCAGATCCATCTCATGTTTTGAGTCCAAAGGTAGTTCAGCTGGAAGAGAACCAATCTTATGAGGAACAACCGGTCCAAATTCTTGACCACAGGGAGCAAGTGTTACGGAATAAGGTGATTTATCAGGTAAAGTTTTTGTGGAAAAACCACATGATGGAAGAGGCAACACGGGAATCTGAAAATTCTATGAGGGATAAGTACCCCCATTTATTCGATAAGTAAATAAATTACAGGGACGCAATTTTCTAAAGGGGGGAATATGTAACATCCCAAGTAAGTAATGAATACTAGATATTTTTATATATGTCTATTAATTAATTAGATAGTGTTTTAGAGGCTTAAAATGCAAATAAATCCAATCTTAATCATGGAATACACTAATATTTTTAAAAGATTGTTTTACTGCCTTTTGATGGAAAACCATTTTTAAATCTATCTTTTAACAATTTTATAAGCTATGATTGTCAAAATAAACTTATTCTTTATGATTGGGGCATCAAAATTTACTTTGTGTGAATTTTTGGTATTTTTCTGACAATGTTCATTTTTTAATGAATAGTGAAAAATACTGCATTTTACATCAAAACTGCTTCTTAATATTATTTATTTATATGATTAGATTATATTTTGAATTGGTCTTAATGTGTAATCTGAATTTATTTTTACCATTTAATCCAATGGTGGTCATTTGAATCAATTTCACTTTGAAATTAGACTTAAACTGGTGTCAATCTTTTGATACTTATTGTTTTATAAAAACACGCTATTTGCTCTGACAGCGGGAATTAATTATTAAATTAATTAATGTGACTTATATGTTTTGAATTTTGTAAAATAGGCTTCATTTTTGAATTCGGAATATCAAATATAGCTTAGGGTGAATTTTTGGTAATTTTTTGAAAAGCTTCAATTTTTGATGAATATTGTAACCACTAAGTGGTACTTATAAAAACTGATTTTTCGTTTAAATGAAATTTTGTCATATTTGTGTTTTGAATTTAAAAAATCCGACATAAATGGTTGTCATTAAGAAGTAAAATGTGGTTCAATATGATTATAATAATTTTTTGGTGAATAGTAACTTATTAAGTTTTTAATCGCGATTAGTGGTAATTAGTGTAGTTTAAGGTAAAAATAATGCTTTAATAAAATGAGATGAGCTTGACACATGTCCTAGCATCATTGGTTGTGTCATGGCCAACCAAGAAAATCCATGGGTCAACTTGGGGACCCCATGGAGCCACTTTGGTTGGGAAATGACATAAATAACTTTTTATTAAATGTTAAAGTAAAAATGACACAAACATGAGTTATGTTACTAAAACAATTTTTATATGGGGTTATACAAGTCAGATTTTTTACTATAAATATTCATTAGAAAGCTAAAACGATTTCCTACATCATAGTAGTTTTTTTATAATTTTTAGACATTAAATAAATTAAATTATTTATGACATCATGATGATGCAGCGATGAACTCATTATTTAACGATTTAAATAAAATGGAAAGATAATGTAAAATCTAAAACCTACACATGTCCAAAACCAATTGGATGAGTGGATTTCGAAGACTTATCACCTTATCCTCGAATTATATCAATGTGGAGCATTTTTAATCCGAAACACATTTTAAAATAAAGTAACTTATCTTTATTTTCCAAAAGTGCCCCTCCTCTCCTCTTATAAAAGGCCCCCACCTCTACCTCCTTACCCACACTCCCAAAGCCTTTGGCTCGGCCAAACCCTGACCATTTTGTCTCTCCACATCCCTCTCCTCATATTAGAGGATTACATTTGGGCAGAATCCTTTCAATGAAGCCATTAGGCTCAAATAAAAAGGAGTTACTCTTTTAAAGGTAATTCATTCCCTCATGTTCATTTGTTTTATTTTGCTTCTCCAACCCCCTAAACTCTTTTTATTTACTTCTTTTGTAACAAAAGAATTATCTTCAATATAATAAGATGTTTTTATAAGATTTATTCGAGATACACTCTCACACAACTACATCAAATGGTTAAAGAACATACGGTTTCCGTGGATGGCGAAATTCTGCCTCCCAAAATGATGATTGTTCAATACTCATTTAACACCTTCAAAGGTGGCTATTATGGTGTCACTATTTTTATATATGATATATAATTTGTTTATTATTTCCATAAGCTTCTGTATTTTTCATTTATGGCATACCATTATTGTTTCCATTATGGGTGAACATGATATCTTCATTTTAGGAAGTGCGGACTACCGCCCCCTGAAAGTGATTTGATTCGTTAATACCATATGTGGGTTGTGTAAAGGATAAAGTTAATGATATTATAAATGTTATTATACTGGAATTATAATATACTCTTATATCATTGTGACTCCCATCCAGAAAATATGAAATAGAAATGGAAGTAGCGTTCATGCATACGTACAGCTTACGTCTCCATGAACGGTGCATTTCATTTCTTACCTCTAAATGTGATGTAATATTATAAATACATGTATATGATGAATATATATGATGTATATGTTATCCAAATCATTAATATCATTCTGGATATAACGAACCTTTGACCAAAATAACAACATGTAAGTGTAAGAAGTCTATTTTTGACTTAAGAACCAAATACCGACAAAATGAACATTATTAACTTAAATGATTACATGATGTTCATAACATGGTATAAAAGGAATAATGAACTTGAAAATGGTTCTTAAGAAAGTAGTGGTAAACTCAAGTTTATTATTCAGGAGATTAAAGAACGCCTGAGTCCAGTCAGACCCGAGGTATGGGACTTTGTCTCAATCTCCTTTCATTGAGGCATATTTTATTTTATACACAACATTCTTTTATACGGTGTATAAACCCCTTTGACTTTTACGTTTATCCAAAAGGAATCTTTTTTATACGAAGCATTTTACTAAATGACAAAATGGAATGTTTTTTTCATACGTATGCGGCGACAATGACTTCTCCACCGCCGTGACCATTATTTGAGTTTCGGCTTCCTCTACAAGCCATACGTTTTTTTAAAAGAAAAATAAATACCATGTTTTACTTTGGTATTGAAAATGGTTTTAATAATGTTTTTATTATATCAATGTGTTGTATTGATATCTTTTGATTGAAATGTGGAAATGTTATGTTTCCTTTATGCATGTTTTATGTGATATGATTATGTTATGGTTCTTGGGCATTATTATGAAGATGGGTGGTTCCGTGATAAACTAAGGGCGGGTGAGCTCGTTATAGATCTCCAATGCATTGGGTAACGCGAAGGAGTGAAACTTTATGGTTTCTCCGAAGAGATTTTAAGGAATATACTGTGATGGGTATTCCAAACGTAACCAAGAGGGTTACTCCCTACGTAAGAATGTTATGAATGCCTCAAGTTACCTTTATGTCTTTTGATTTCTATGATTTATTCATGATTTTATGAGGTGTGTTAAAGTGCCTATGTTTTATGGGTAAAGTATGATTTCATTCTTATTTATATATGAACTCATGTTTCCTTTCAATGTTTTTTTTATAACCCATACTGAGTTTTTTATGCTCATCCCATGTTTTTGAAATGTTTTTCACAGGTCAAGGGAAAGGTACATGATAAGATGATAGAGTCAAGGATGTGTCAAGAAAGAATCCATGTTTTATTTTCAATATGTTTCCATTGATGGGAAAAAAGAATACTATCTTTTATTGTAACCACTTTTTTTAAATGTGGGTTGTAATGCATGTTTTAAGATCTAATTCTCTAAAACTCTAAACCTGAAAAGATCCTCAATGTGTAATCTTGTGATAACTCAAGATTAAGTAAGGTTTAAGGCTGGGGCCTTATAAACTGAGCCCTTAGACCAAAATAAGGAATTAAACCTTCACACACAATGAGAAATCACATCCTCAAATCATAAGGTGCTTGTCCTTTAAAAGAAATAAGGTATCTCAAAACCCTTCAAATAATTATCTTTATCTCACAACCAGTCCTTTATTTCATATTGAATTAACTTATTCAATTAAACATTCATAACATCATCAATTGGATTTATCACTAAGCACAAAAACATCAAAAAAAATAAAACACGCCTCTTTATATTTAACCAATTAATTTTTAATTAATCCAGGATTTATTTTATTTACCAATTTCAATAAATAATTACATGCTAAACACAAAAATAATATATATCACATGAAGTATCAAATCAAGCCGCAATAACATCACTTTGTAATTGATAAAAATTATTTTATCTAGTTCAAGTATTTATTATGTCATTTTCATTATGATATAGTGGAAGAACATGCTAACTCTATAAATGCACATAAATGAATAGAGAATATATGAATTCCAAACCCAAAAGGATTGTGATGTTCTAAGAACAATAATGGGCCAACACAGTGGATAATGATATCCTATCCCAGAACGACCACGTCCAACCAATGATGACACATTCCAAACACTCAAATCAACAAAAATAATGTTCCATTAGAACAAGGAGGCCACATTAATTAAAATAGAAAGAGAACATGAGGAAATATATTGAGTAACACCGACGAATATAGGTATAAAATAGATTATATCGAAGACGGTTTGACACTTCCTAGATGCGCTAGGAAAGGGGGTGCATAGGATCATAAAAAATAACACTTGGAAATGATCTAATGTTAGAAAAATAACACAACCCCTCAGGAACAATGGTTCAGGGAGCCTCACACCAAGTGAATGGAAAATAAAGAACCTGAAGAATGTATCAAGGAATTTTGAAAATCTAAATGGACCAGCGGTTTAGATAGAGATTAGATTTTCCATTTATGGAGGACCGGGTTTGGACTATGTAGCTTGACAGTGTAAATGAACTGGGAAACATAGGAATATTATGATATGAATTATGATATTTTAATTGGTCATAAATAATTTAAAACAAAGGCATTGAATTTGATTAATGATAAAGAAAATGTTGAAGAGGAGAAACTATAGGATGCTGGAAACACTGTTCACCAATGTCTCACCGATGACACAATTTATAAATTTCTCACCGAAGGCACTGGTTAAAAATGTCTCACCAATGACTCTGTTCACAAATTTCATAATGACGACAGTGTTCAAAAATGTCTCACCAATGAAAGTGTTCAAAAAAATTTCACTAAGGATACTATGAAAAATTGTCTCACAAAATACACTATTCAGAAATTTCCCACCGATGACACTCTTCAAAAATATCTCACTAATGAAACTATTCCCAAATGTCTCATTAATGACATTGTTAACAAATTCCTCATCGATGTAAGTATTCATAAATGTCTCACAGAAAATACTATTAAAAAATGTCTCACCGATGGCACTATTGTATAATGTCTCACTGATGACACTGATAACAAATGTCTCACTGACAAAACAGTTCACAAATTTCTCCCTAATGACACATTTCAAAAAATTTCATCCGATGAAATTGTAAAAAAAAATCTCACTAAAAACATTGTTCACAAATGTCTCATCAAAAACACTTTTCACAAATGTCACACTCACAACACTATTTACAAATGTCTCACTGATGGCATTGTTCACAGAAGTATCACCAACGAAAATGTGCAAAAATGCCTCACTGATGACACTATTCACTGATATTGTAACATTATTCATTGAACTGGAAATTTTGAAATGTGTTTGAAATAAGTCACTTTAACATTGAAAAACACATAAACCACCATATTTTTACAAAGGAGTGGGCCATAGAGGTCTGATCCATTAAAAATTACCTCTCACATGTGTGTATATTACTATCCTTGTCTAACTATATCTCAACAATATTTTTTAATTGTGTAAAATTATAATGCATCTAGATTTGGTATCAATTTTCCACCTATTCATATACATGAATTATTTTATCCGAATTCAATCGAGGAAGCATAGAAAGAACAATAACAAATTCAAAGAATGCACTTAAGGATTCATATTTATTCAACATCATACATTACATCAACTAATTATTTAGCATGAATATTCACAAAATATTTCACAATTCCCTTATGGAACCTATTCATTGTAAATATATACGTGATTATCATTTAAATTAAGGGTGGGATTAATCAATTATTCATAACAACGATGAAATAAAAAACAGAAATTACAATAAAAGAAATGATTCCAAGAACCAATATTTTTTTCATGGAATATGAACATATCAATTGAATGATAATAAAAAACACTGAAAATATATATTTATTTCTAGTGAAACACTATGCCTATTATTTAAATAGATGTAACATGAATCCAAGTTAAATACACAACAACACACTTTTCATCTCACACAACATGTTTAATAATCATAAATAAGATATCATAGGTTCATCAAAATACTGAGGAAATACACATCTAAATTATATTTAATATATGAACATTTATGTTTCATATGTTCAATAAAAATACCCCATTACATATATAAATTTCTTCCATTCTTCAAAAATATAAAATTTTATTTCATGAAAAAATTAAACCAACATTTGTTTTATTTCTGTATTTCTTTTTTTAATGTGTGCACTAAAATTACAGTAATCATTTTATAGATGAGGAAAACATTCTTAAATACAAGGAAAAGTCAATCAAAATTTTAATTACATATTTATGTGGATATTAATAAGCATTTCACATTAATATGACTGAAATACTATAATTTACATTATTACCTAATTAATGTTTTCAACATTAGTAATGCTTCCCTTAAAAACTACTAATGTTTTAATATATGAGGAAATTTTATTTCTGCACCAAAATTTATTATTAGTCCTAAAGTAATTTTAGTAGTCATTAAAACAGTTTTACACATAAATTGGTTAACATATAAATTATAATCATTTTTTCAATATCTATATACAATGTCACCAGAATTCAGAGCAGGAAAAATGCATAAAACATTTGATTATGCCAATACTGAAAAAATATAATTTATTTGAAACAAAGATAAATTAATTCATGTTGAGGATTAAAAATTATATGGAATAATTTATATTTAATAATTCCTTTTTATGAAATATTATTATTTAAATGTTTAGAAAACATGAATTACAAAATTTTGACAATACATTATCATGATAAATATAAAATGTATGTAATACATGAGGTATTAACTCATTTGAGAACCATGATACTTATATGCATGGTTTCAGAATAATTAATTTTCATAGGTTAATATTTAATATACTCAAGGTAACATGATTCAAAAGTGTTTTAAAAATTAATTTTTTTTACAAAAATATACATTTAACATTAGTTTCTACCAACACATTAAATTTTTAAATCAAGACATCATGTTATACATTTTATGGTGGAAACAAATTCAATTCAATACAAATCATGATCTAAAAGGGAATGAAACATTTCATTGAGGCCTCAAAATGGTTCTAAAAATCATTTCTGACTAGTTAAACATCATTTTTCCATTAATTTTATGGTTATATGAATAATTCATTACACACATACAGTTCATCAGAAAATAATCATTTGAAATTGCAAAGAAACACATTAAATATTCCATGAATAATTAAATTTATTTGAATTATATTCCAAAACTAATTCTTTCAATCAGAAGGGAAATCAATAAGGATTTTTATACCCTTACTAGGCCTCTACCCAGCATGTGAGGCCTCTTAATTTTTGATATTTATTTTCATTGATTCCTTGCATCTATGGGGGATAAAATCTCCTGTCATAACTGGTCTTCCATTTCCTATTTCAAACATAATGATCATATTATCCAATTTCCTAACCTACTTAAGATATACTCATTATGAATTACTTTAATCTATATCCTATCACTTAACCATACTTTTGTTAGAACTATATCATGAAGCATTCCCTTCAATGTGAACATAATGGAGGAAGAGTTATAATGATCATTGATCTCCACCTCCAGTTGGACCTATGTTGGTGACTCGAAACAATGGTATGAAAATCTCATAATTATTAGTAACTAACCTCTATAATATTATATTACTAAGATATATGTTAAATCTACCATCACTACAAGTTAAAAACCAGGATCTAACCATATCACAATGTATGAAAATCACCTCACACGTTTTGAAACATTTTCTACCACTAGTACATGACAAGAACTACAAATGAAGCTAATAACCACATTCCATAATCTAACATTCCTATTAAATTATGAATTTCTCTATATTTCTCATTATAATCTAATTTATTTCGAAAATCCAATTGAACCCATTATTTACATTCTATTCATTTACATATTAATCACGATCCACAATAAATAATGCATATGTTATTTTTAATTCATTTGTCAATTCCATTTCATTAATAAAAAACAAATTAATTTTAGTACTTCAATGATAAAATTTGATTCCAATAATACATACGGAACTACCAAAATACAACATATACAAAAACAAACAACTTAACCAACATTAAACATACACATCACATATCAAATGAAATTTTTTGTTTTATAAAGGGAAATTGTTTCAATTCCATTTAATTATTAAATGCATTCTAACACAAGAAAATATTATCCATGAGATACCATTTTATTATTTGGATATATGTGATTAGTAAATTTTATTTTAATTTATTGGAAACTATCACAACAATCAAGTTTCCTGGAAACAGATAAAATAATCACAAACAATGTCTCCCACAATCCATTACTTTATTTGAGGCATCCAAACCAGATACTCTATTATGCAATATTTCAATACATATAAAAACATGTGGGGAATTCTTTTTTTCTGAAAAAAATAATTTAACCTGATTAATAATTTCTTTCTAGAGGAAAATATTTCAATTATCTAAATTAACAAACCATGTGGTGATAAAGATAATAATTATCTATGCATGTGATAATACATTTTTTTGGAAACAATTGTACAAAACATGATGACATCACAAAAAAATTCAAGTGAATTTCCTTCATCTAAAATCAATTCAAATTATTTATTTAATTCAATTTTAAAAAAAATATGTAAACTATCTATTTAAGGAATTATTAAATTTATAGCTCCTCTAATATGATTGAATTTATTACAAATTAAGGAACCACTAGATCAATTTTATGACCCAATAATTATGAGAATCAATGTTCACAGTGGCCATTGTGAAGATAAAATCTAATGAATCTCCTTAATCAAAAAATTAAATATAAAATTCACATTAAATTTAATTTGAAAATTATAACCCGATACCTAGAGAAAAATATTCTCTCTTACCTTATACTCATTAAAAAATCAACAAAATTGAAAGTGTGTTATTCCACTTACTATTGATTTATATTAGAAATAATAAGATGAATTATATAGGGTATTTTTAACACAATTTATAATTAACAAAACATGTTTTTCATTAACATACCATATTTAATTACATCATTTAATTCAATATTTACTTGAAAAGGTATTATTTATTATTCAATTATAAAAAATTATTTTCATTATTTAAAATAATTTGTTGGACAATAGAATGGGGCCGAAAAAACAATAGGATCATAATGTTTTACAAGAAGAGTTACATCATAAGGGGATCATCCATCCTATTACGTAATCTTGGGGATCTCTTATGATGTTTTATTTGATTGATGATAGGTAATTGAAGTTTTGCGTCAACTATTGGAAGTTAAATCATATGACGGTTAGGAACTGTTATCAACCTCATTGAATTGATGACCAGTTTGACCAACTAAGGGGATACATTGATGTTCAATAAGAACTTTATGAGATCAAGATACCATCAATTAATGGTGATACCTATAGATGTACCACAAACAACTTTCAAGATCCGGAATAGATTATATGAGTTATTGGTGATGATGTTCAGGTCTCCATATGTACTGAATCCATTCATGGATATAATGATCCCAAAATTTCACCAATAGTAGGATCTATTCGAGGTCTACCAAGTTGATGAAATCTTTGTGTACTCATGAACTCATGAAGATTATGCCTTACATCATAACACCATCCTATGTACACTAATAAATGATAGGATTTATGCTAATATATCAAAATTTCACTTCTGGATTGATAATGTTCTATTCTTTGGTGACATCATTTCTAATGCCGGCGTGTCATTGGATCTAGAGAAAGTGAAGGCTCTGGTGTATTAGGAGTAGGTTATGAATGTTGTTTATTTTTATAGTTTTCTGTGTTTGGTTGCTTATTACCAATGGTAAATTAACAATTTGTACCATTTGATTGTTCCACTCCCAATAATAACAAATAAATGATTTATGATTGAGTCTAATGTGTAGTGAGATATATATTTTTATGAGTTTTTGAAGCGTTTGACGACCACACTGATCATGGTCTTACACAAACCTGGTAAGAGGATCTCATTGTTCTGTGATGGGACTGGGGTTGGACATGGGGAAATGTGGATGCAAGATGATCAGGTGGTATAATATGTGTCAAAATAGGTTTGGCCTCATGAAATAAATTACCCAACTCATGATGTTGAGTTGGTTGTTGTGGTTTATTTGTAAATGAATTAGAGACATTACATGTTGGGAGATCGGTTCATAGTTTTTACTTGTCTTAATATCCTTAAGAACAGATTCTCCTAACATGATTTGAAGGTTAATTAGTGAATATGGGTTTAATACATGAATTAATTTTACATTGAGATAGGTTACACATAAGGAAAAGTAAATAGTTTTGTAGATACTCTGAGATGAAAGATTCACAATCATGTGGTTCTGAAATCCATTATTTAGGGTCGAGTAATGGCTTTTTTTGATGAGATCTACCTAGAGGTGAAATATGGGAACAAATATTTGTCCAATACATCTATAGTAGTTTATTAAAATCATTATATCCAAGTAAAGGAGAGTGAAAATGAGGAGATGAAGTGATTTGATACAATGGAAATCCTTTAAGGCGGGGATTAACCTTCTAGTTGGGCTATTGGTGATGATGTAATTGTCATTATGTGTTGTTTTGTGGTTATGATGGTGTGTATGTGGGACGAGTTGATGTGCGAATTCCTTGAATATAATTGGGAATTTCATCCTGTTATGTCTGAGATGTATCATGATATTCATAGGTAGTATTTTTTTCAGGAATGATGGAAGAGGATGGGGGTTTTGTGGTGCGATTCCTTTCCTGTCACCAGGGGAAGGCCATACATCAGTACCCATGCTGTTTATTATATCAATTACCCATTAAAGAGAATAATTTGAATGTAGTGATTATGAACTTCATATTAAGTCCTCTATAGATTCTTAAAATGTTTGATATAGTTTGGGTAGTTGTGGATCAGTTGACTAAGGTGGCTCATATCTTACCGATTATGGATACATTCACTGTTAATTTGTTGGATGACTTATATGTTCAGGAGATAGTGTGGTTTAATGATGGGATGAGAACTATATTCTTATATCATGATTTTCATTTCTCATTGTGCTTCTATATGGGAATAAAAAATGCTATTTGTACCAAGATGTTGTTTACAAAAGATTATCACCTTCAGTTGGATGACCAGTCAAAGTATACAATCTTGTCATAGAGGACTTGTTGTGGTCTTGTTTCCATGATTTCAATGATTTGTGGGAAAGAAAAATACCGACTGTAGAATTTTCCAATAAAAACACTTTTAAGGTTTTGATTCAGATGGATCTGTTTGTGATAGTATATGGGAGAATGTGTAGATATCTGTTGTTTTGATTAAGGGTTGAAGAGTCTCAGTTGTTGTGACAAAGTCTTAAGAAGGAGTCATCCAAAAAGGTTTGACTGATTCAGAAACACATGAAAACAATACAGAGTATAAATATGTCATATGAATATCATCTTAATCAACCTATTAATTTTATGGTTGGTGATAGTGTGTTTCTTTAGGTTCCATGATTGGGTCACCATCGAATTCAAAAACAATTCATTTTGGCCCTGAGGTACATGTTGTTGTTAGATATTATGGAGAGGATTATATAGATGTCTTACCAATTATCTATTCCACATGTTTATGGTGGAATGAATTATGTTTTTCGTGTTTCATGTCATTGACAGTATCATGAGGATCCGTCTCAAGTGATTAATGATTAGGATGTAGAGCTTGAGGCTGATGCGTCCTTTGAGGAGCATCTAGTTTCTATCATGTATTGTTTTGAGAAATTAATGTGAGGAAAGCATGTTACCTTAGTTCAAGTTAGATGAAAAATGGAAAGGTTCAAGAAGAAATGTGGGAAAACAATTCATATGTGATGTCCTAGTGGCCTTATCTATTTTCTTCAAAAAATAAATAAATCATAGGGGTGAAGCTTAAGGATGGTCTGTTTTAGGGTGCGGGGGATGTAAGATTCCGAACAACATGGAGGTATTACCTTGTTTAAATTATTCATTAAATCTCTATTTTTTAGGTTTAATGAAATGATTCATGTGGTTATGAGGGTCCTTTAGAGTGTTCTTGGGGATTGGTGCATGAATGTAAGGAATAATTGTCCATCCTATGCAAGGCACAAGGTTTTCACATGTTAATGTAAACCGTGCAGCCTTCCCTAGAAAACTATGCCTTCTTGAACTATAGAAGGCCACTCTAAGGGTACCCAATTTTAGAAATTATGTGGCCTTACTTGGTAACCATGAAATCCAACTCACCATAGATTGTCCCTTGTACTTGGTGTGCACAAGGTTTTTTAAAATATGCGGGTAAACCGTGTAACCCATTAATGGTCAGAGGAATTACAATTTTTTCACCTCGTTGTTTTTATGTTCCATCTTATTTTCTCCAATTTCTTCTAAATTAATCCATAGTGATGATCTAAAACCCTCAATATATTCTAAGGGTTTATCTCCATCATTTATTTTCTATTTAGAGTGTTGTCTGTTGTAGATCAAAGACCATATTTGGACTAATCTCTATCTTGCGTATCTTTTCTAGATAATAGCTTCATCTTGGGAAATCATAGTTTATATCACTAAAACCTCCTACCTATAGTGTATTCTAGGTGAAATATTAATGGGTTATTTGAATCCAGATCTAACTCCATGATTAGGAGTGCATTCATAATCATATTCATGGTAGGTGGTCTACAAGTTATATTCCATAATATTGTTCTTGATATTTGCATGTTCAGTTTTTTCGTGGATATTCATTATTGTGACTTGGATTCCTTGGTAGAGATTTGGTAAACTAGGAGTTTAAGAATGAATTTAACCCCTTATGGTCCCTATGGGATGCATGAGGGATGATTTTACTGATTTACACGTACCCGTGTATTGTGAAAACATTCACGGACCAAGTAATTGTAAGTGATAGTGAAATGTCGATGTCTGATTGCATAGAGACCCTGTTTAACATGTTGATATGTTTAGGTCAATTGAACATGGAATTTTTGTAGTGTTCCAAAGTTTGAAATGGCTTGAGGGGTTTTTTTCCACAGAATAACAATGGGTTAATTGGGTCAGTTAAGATTGTGTCTAGTGTCTTATGAATAATGTTAGAAATTTCTAAAAGAGTTGGAGGAAATGAAATGATTAATAAGTTAAATTATTAATGTCATGGGAAATGAGAAATATGTAAAATGGAATTTCATATGGGAATTGATGAATATGGGAAATGGGTTGATATAAGGGAATTATTAAATGTGCTTGGTGAGCTAGTCATGAGAATGAGAATTGGGACAATTGAGTATGTAAGGTAAATGAGAAATCTGATATAAGGTTGTGGAATTATATTTATTCCAATTTTCATTGTTATGGATGATTATTTATATATGTATTCTTTATGATTTGTTGTGATATTTTTATTATGTGGTGAATGGGGAAATAATCATGTTCACATGTCTTGCTAGTGTCAGGTATTGAATGAGGTTTTACACCCTCAAGTTGAGTTACATTCATGCTCTAATATCCACCCTAAAATGAACAAGTTAGGTATATGGAAAAATATATATTCCCATAATAGTTTCAATCCACTCTGATCGAGTCTTTTAGGTGAGTTAAACTTCTTTGGTTTGATTTTATTTCATCATTGAGTTTGGAAATGACATATTCCCAAATAAATAGTTATGAACTCCTTAAACCCATTTTTGGATGATTTAAATTCATAAACCATGGGATCCATGATAATAATTAATTATGTGTTGATGGAGATGAAAATAATGAATTTGTTTCATAGGTTAGAAATGTTGGGCGGAGAAAAACGGGAAGGATGGCAAGAGGGGGGGTGAATTGCCTTTTAAAAAAAATGATTAACAAATTAAAATCAAAGTAAAGAATGCAGCGGAAATAAAAGAGGCAAGACACAAAATTGATAACGGAGTTCGGCCAAAAACCCGGCCTACGTCCCCGCTCCCAACTCAACCGTTGAGAGATTCTACCGCTTGCTTTTCAATGGTTTTAGCAAGAAACCCACTAGGCTTTGAGGTAGCACTAGGACCTATTACAGCTTGCTTTTATTGGTTAAGAAAGAACCCACTAGTCTTTTTAACGGGTGAAGGCTAGCTCACCGATGACTCAAGCCTTTTAAAAGGAAAGGCTTGACTAACCTCTTCACACCTTAAAGGTGGTGTGAAAACCCAAATGAAAGAGAGATGAGAAAGGGATGGGGTTTGTAGGTACAAACCCAATTTGATGCTCAAAAATGATAAACAAGAAAAACCATAATTGGAGAGAAGCCTTGGGTGCCAATGATTGATTGGAGTTGAAGACGTGCACTCCCAAGCTTCTTTGGTGATGCTCCTTGGATGTGGAAGTTGATTGGAGCAGTTGAGGTTCCTTGGAGGAAGTCCGTCGAAGGTTCGCCAAATGATGAGAAATGTGTTCGTTGGCTTGGTTATGGTTCCGGTATTGATCCTTGGCTTCATAGTCCTTTATTTATAGAGGGGGAACCCTCATATGGCCATTGGAGGTCTTCGGAGCCGTTGGAAAAGGCTTCGGAGCCGTTGGGAGGCCAAGTGGACAGGCTGGTCAAAGGCCCAACGGCTAGTTTGACTGCCTCCACCGGCTGACCGGTACAGGGCCACCGGTTGGCCGGTGCCTTGGAGATGGGTGGATGCTTCTGTCCAGACTCCACCGGCTGGCCGGTGGTGAGGCCACCGGTTGGCCGGTGGCAAGACAGTAGCAAACACTGTTCTGCTGGGTGCCACCGGCTGGCCGGTGCTGAGGCCACCGGTTGGCCGGTGCTGAGGCAGTGGCTCAGCCTTCGGTCTGGGTTCCATCGTCTGGCCGGTGGTGAAGCCACCGGTTGGCCGGTGGACTCTGAGAGTCCATTTTTGCTTCCTTTCTTTCTTGGCCGAACTCCTTGGCCCAATTCCTTGGTACCCTGAAAAGATTCCTATCATCCAAAAACACTTGAAAGGGGATTAGAAAAACAAGAGGGTGATTGTGATCATGAAAATAAAACCACGAGGGGTTCGAGAGGTACAACAATCTCCCCCTATTTTGATGATCACAATCACCAAAACAAACAATGTAAAAAGACTGAAATGAGAAAGCATGCTTTAATAAAATGAAAAGTAAAGCAAGGCATGAGAGAAGGATTTCTCTCCCAATCAATCAAGAATTTCTCCCCCTTTGTGATTATCAAAATAGCACGGGGTATAAAACTTGATTGAGGGAAAAGTTTGAAAAACAAGAAAGAGATTTTAAACCAATTGAAATTTTCGAAATTTGAATTGAAAGTTTTAAATGAAGAAATTGAATAGCAATTTAAAAGATTTGAAATTAAAAAATTTGAAACCAAGTGTTGAAATTGAAAGTTTGAAATGAAAATTTTGAATAAAACAAAAATGCTTAAACAAACCTAACTCCCCCTAAATAAAACAACAAATCACCGGGGAGAGGTGTTTGAAACCGAGACAAATTTCGGTCCGGTGAGACTCGCTAAGCGGGATTTTTCAATCCATACTTGTTTCATGGCGGGTCTTCTCCTATAAAACTCATCATTTAAGAAAATAGACTTGGGCCTACCATACCGGGCATTTTTGCAATTTCACTCATAAATTAAGTGCCCGGGTTTTTTACAATAATTGCATAATTTGTTTTGAGAGCTCCCCCTTACAAAAATAGTAGGAGCATGGGAAGAGGAAGCTTGCTTGGAATAGCCAAGCCCTTGGGTGGTCCGGGATACGCGTTGGGAGCCAAGAAAATTGTTCAAATTGTGTTCACCTTGGGTGAACTTGGCTAGAGTCTCCCTTAGATCTTTGATAGTTGATTCCATGGAATCAATATCGGGAAGATTTTGGATTTTGAGGGACATCTCTTCCTTCTCTTTGAGAAGTTGTTCTTTTTCGGAAGAGAGTTTTTTGAATTTTTTTTTAAAGAAACAAATTTGGAAGAAAGTTCGTGAAAACCTTCCTCCAATTGATCTCACGCATGTTGGAGATCCTCATAAGACATATGATTGAATGAATTTGAGTTTGAAGAACAAGAGGAGGAGGAGTCGGAAGATGTTACCTCGTGAAATGCCATTAGGCATTTGTTACCTTTGTCGCTCGAGGAAGAGGAGGAGGAGGATGATGAGGAGCTATCACTCCAAGTGGCCTTGAAAGCCTTCTTCTTCTCCTTTTTCTTGGACTTTTTCTTGTTGAGTGGGCAATCGGGCTTGTAATGGCCCTTTTCGCCGCACCCGTAGCATTTTACCTTGGGATCGACTTTTGCGGTGGATTATTGCTTTCGCGCCTTGCAAGATTTCTTCTTCTTCTTGTGCTCTTCTAGAATTTTTACATTTGGAGGGCTAGATTCTACATTTCGGAATCGCCGCTTGAGGAAGAAGATGATGATGATGAGGAGAAGCTTACTTCTTTTTGTACCTTGAGGGCGATGTTCTTTGGTGTCTTGATTGGTGTGCCCTCCTTTTGAGCTTGCCTCCTCATGGTGATCTCGTAAGTCATGAGGGATCCGATGAGCTCTTCTACCGGCATGTTCTTGATGTCTTTGGCTTCTTGAATAGCCGTGACTTTTGGAGCCCATGTGCTTGGAAGGATCCATAGGATCTTCTTGACCATCGTTTCTGCAGAAACATCATCACCAAGGGACTTTCTCCCATTGCAAACATCAGTAAAACGCGTAAACATTTCAGTAATATTTTCAGATGGATGCATGGTAAAAGACTCGAAATCTTGACGATACATGTCCAATCGAGTATCCTTGACTTTTTTGGTCCCCTCATGGGTAACCTCCAAAAGTTTCCAGATTTCGTGTGAGGAGGTGCATGTGGAAACTCGATTGAACTCATTTCGGTCAAGGCCGCAATGAAGAGGGTTCATGGCTTTTCCATCAAGCTCGAAATTTCTAATATCGGCTTGGGTCCATTTGGATTCATCGGGGGAAGAGAGAGTGTAACCTTGCATGACAATTTTTTAAATGGGATATCCTATGCTTCTAAGAAAAGTGGTCATGCGGGTTTTCCAATAATTATAGTCGGTTCCATAAAAAAATGGAGCACGACCCAATGAAAAGACTTCGGGGGCGAAAGAGGTTGAAGCCATCAAAAAAGATCTTGAATTTGAAACCGGTTAGGGTATTACTCAAACCTCCCTCTGATACCAATTGTTGGGCGGAGAAAAACGAAAAGGATGGCAAGAGGGGGGTGAATTTCCTTTTAAAAAAAATGATTAACAAATTAAAATCAAAGTAAAGAATGCAGCGGAAATAAAAGAGGCAAGACACAAAATTGATAACGGAGTTCGGCCAAAAACCCGGCCTACGTCTCCGCTCCCAACTCAACCGTTGAGAGATTCTACCGCTTTCTTTTCAATGGTTTTAGCAAGAAACCCACTAGGCTTTGAGGTAGCACTAGGACCTATTACAACTTGCTTTTATTGGTTAAGCAAGAACCCACTAGTCTTTTTAACGGGTGAAGGCTAGCTCACCGATGACTCAAGCCTTTTAAAAGGAAAGGCTTGACTAACCTCTTCACACCTTAAAGGTGGTGTGAAAACCCAAATGAAAGGGAGATGAGAAAGGAATGGGGTTTGTAGGTACAAACCCAATTTGATGCTCAAAAATGATAAACAAGAAAAACCGTAATTGGAGAGAAGCCTTGGGAGCCAATGATTGATTGGAGTTGAAGACGTGCACTCCCAAGCTTCTTTGGTGATGCTCCTTGGATGTGGAAGTGGATTGGAGCAGTTGAGGTTCCTTGGAGGAAGTCCGCTGAAGGTTCGCCAAATGATGAGAAATGTGTCCGTTGGATTGGTTATGGTTCCGGTATTGATCCTTGGCTTCCTAGTCCTTTATTTATATAGGGGGAACCATCATATGGCCGTTGGAGGTCTTCGGAGCCGTTGGAAAAGGCTTCGGAGCCGTTGGGAGGCCAAGAGGACAGGCTGGTCAAAGGCCCAACAGCTAGTTTGACTGCCTCCACCGACTGACCCGTACATGGCCACCGGTTGGCCGGTGCCTTGGAGATGGGTGGATGCTTCTGTCCAGACTCCACCGGCTGGCCGGTGGTGAGGCCACCGGTTGGACGATGGCAAGACAGTAGCAAACACTGTTCTGCTGGGTGCCACCGGCTGGCCGGTGCTGAGGCCACCGGTTGGCCGGTGCTGAGGCAGTGGCTCAGCCTTCGGTCTGGGTTCCATCGGCTGGCCGGTGGTGAAGCCACTGGTTGGCCGGTGGACTCTGAGAGTCCATTTTTGCTTCCTTGCTTTCTTGGCCGAACTCCTTGGCCCAATTCCTTGGTACCCTGAAAAGATTCCTATCATCCAAAAAACACTTGAAAGGGGATTAGAAAAACAAGAGGGTGATTGTGATCATGAAAATAAAACCATGAGGGGTTCGAGAGGTACAACAAGAAATAGCTGAAGTAAATGTTTTTATCTAATAGAACCTAAATTATATTTATTTTCATGTCATTTATTTACAATAATCGTTCACTATCCATTTAAACTGAATATATCATAGACGATATTGTTGGTCACCTACTGAGTTGTCCTCACAGACTACCTTGGCCTCTGAACCTGAGCAGATTACATGCTTGGTTGTTAGGGTAAGGGAAAGGCCCATTTCTTTGGCGTTTATTCATGCTTGGGATGTACATGGATCATCTTACTAACAGGGGGTTATTGGGGATGTTTCTATTTTTCATTATATTGGGATTTCTTCACTTTTCACTATTACAAGGAAATATCATAATTACTGTTGTAAAAGGTTTTAAAACCATTCTGGGATATAGTTGTAAATGAATTTTTTTGTTTTAAATGTTGTTTCCTCTTTTATATTTGTTTCCTCCCATGGATTACTCTAGTAAATAGGGTATAGTCTCCTCACATGTCCATTTAGACCCCTGCTTCTAATATGCAACATATAGAGTATGTGGAGGCTTGCATGAGGTCATGTGGTTACTCAGCTTAGGGAATCAGTTTTGTGTCTCCTAGGTTATTGATTTATCAAAGGGGTATTAGAGATGACATTATATATGAAATACTACTTTGGGATGATAGAAATGAGGTTAGGAAGGTGTCAGGCCTAGGTAATGGGATCATTCTTGGTTGTATCTTACCTTCGTATTTGGGAAAACCCTAGTCACCCATGGGGGAATTTTTGTTCTTATTGTGTGTTATTACATATGATGATATTTCACCATTTGTTGATGCACATATTGTGTGATGTGACAGAGTAATAATATTTTCCCCATGTTATGAATGATATGAGGCTGTGAATTCATGCTTCAGCATAGTCATCAATATATATATGTGACATGCATCATGGAAGACAAACACACATAAGACAATTTTGTGTGAGATAATGGACATAATGCATTTTATTTTCTAGAAATTGAAAAAAATACAGTCTAATAAAATGATGAATATGTGAATATAGAGAAATAAAATGTTTTGAATTGTTAATTAATTGTTCTTAGAGGAGGATGTATAGGGTTAAAATGATAGTTTTATCATGATGGGAAATGTGCCTTAGAGGAAATATTTTCACATTAGGTATGGAAATACTATTCAAATGGGGTCCAATGTAGTATTAGTAATAGTTTTGGTTTTATTTCCCACGTTATCTATATCCCTTTGTAGGGATGGTCAAGTAGATTTTTTTGGGATCTGAAGATGTCTTTTGGGATAGTGTATTCAAAGGATTTTATGATCTATAAAGATCTTTCTTTTATATGAACTATGTAGACATTATTTCATGTATTCGAATGTTCTTATATATAATTATAGTGAAATTCCACCACAAATACATGTGACAGTAGGGAGAAATGAGGATGCTTCTAAGAATTCTCCCCCAGTAGCGGAGAAAGAAGAACTGGTTGTTTAGGGAAATAGAGAGGATAAATTCTATGATAACTTTTTTCATTTAATGTTTATTATGGAATTAGAACAGTGGTGGGTTGTAACAAGTATATTCTAGCCAAACAGAGTGTTTCGGTTGCAAAACCCTTTGAGTTATACTATATAGGGTGTCCGAGAGGTAGTTGAGTTCTGGATAGAGTCTAACTATAATTTTTTTTCAAATGGGTACTATTTCCATTAAGTGAGTCAAATAAGTTTCTACTATATTGTGAGTTTTGGAAAATAATTAGTGGGAAATCATGGTTCAGAATGATTGTGGAGAAGTAATGATATGGAAATATTTTCATGAATTATTTATAGAACACTTCTACACAGTGATCGTGAAGTGGGGGAGGCTACAATGTTTATGAAATTAACCCCTTGGGTTGTGTTAGTGATGGATTATCCTAGTCTCTTCCCTAAAATACGCTACTTCATCATGTCATCGAATGTGGATGATGAGACTATGTTGAAATGATTCCATGATGGTATTATACATGATATCATGCTCTATGTGAATATCTTTTATTTTAAGTGTATTTTAGTGGTAGTAGACTAGGCCCTTATCTCATAATGGAATATGACTCGAGTTTCATGCGGTGGACATATGGTTCCAGCTGGATGGGCTAGTGGTATGGATTCTGAGGTAAAGAAGAATTGTTTTTTGGATTTTTCCTTAGGGATAAAGAGCATACAATAGTTAGAAAAGCTAGATAGTCTCTCAAGGTTGTGATTAGGTGTTTTATTACCAGTGTGGATGTCTGGAGATCATGCATAAATATTTTCCCCAACTTCTAGTGTTGAGACGATCATTTTCCAGGATGGGACATATAAATAGGTTCAATATGAGCCCTCAAAATATGGGAATATGTGGAGGGTAGAGGAAGATGTAGAGTGTGGGAAGTGTGTCAGTTTCCACATATTAGGCAGGCAGTTGGAGCTCCACAGGTCGTACCGGTAGTGGTGGTGGACATAGAGTTCTGGTGTGAGATCGTCAATACTAGTAGAGAAGTGATTTTCAAGGTACTCATGTTGGATCCTAGGGTATTGGGAAAGGCAATCATTACGCATTTTACTCTACACCTATAGGTATTGAGTCTGTATCATATATCATTTGAGGAATTATTCTTGTATATTTCAAATTTTCTTTAGTTTTATGTAACAGAGCTGCCACACAATCTTTTATTTCTACACATTTTTTTTGTTGTGTTTGACCTATCCACAGAATATGTGTCTTATTATATATCTATTATTAAACCATTGGGGGTGTGAAATTAGTATATCATACAATGTAAAGGATGTGATTTGGTGGTTGGGAGGTGTTACTTTCTATTGAATTTTTTTATCCCCAAAATTTCAAGTTTTGACTTGATTTTATGCATGGATTTATTGTTGTTGTATCATTCCCAAATTAGTTATCACTGACGTTTATTAATGTTCATCTATCTCAATAGAGAGAATTATGTATTTAACACTATGTGGGATGTATGAGTAGGATGTGTAGGGACAATTTTCATGAAATTGTTGGATCTCACAGCCCATGTGTCATGTATTGTGATTGATGAATGAGGATTAGAGAAACCAGTATTTCCTTCTATTGTGGATCAATTTTCAGATGGGTTTTTTATAACTTATCATGAAAACCACCAGGGTGAGATGTTTATTCTTTTATCAAGTTTCATATAGGGGATAAACTAGTTTAAATTCCTCCATATCAAATTAAACCAAAAGATCTCCATGAACCTAAGGGTTATCTAGAAGAGTTGGATCATATAGTGTTTATCTATCCTAGTATGTCACCTTTGGTATCTCACATGATGTTTTCCAAGAATGATGATAGACCATTGAAGTTGTGTGTTTACTATATGAAGGAGAATCAGATTATGGATAAGAAATGAAACCCATTTCAAAGAATAAATGACATGATTGACCAATTTAGTAGTGATTTAGTGTTCTATAAGATTAAATCGAGATAGAGATACAAAATTTTGAGTGTGAGACCATCTTACGTACGACTAATAGACTTCCAGAGTAGGTATGGGTAATATGAGCTTGTGGTGATGCAGTTCTGGTTGACCAAAACTCAGACTACGTTCATGACATTTATGAACCAAATATATCACCCATACTAAGATAAGTACATGGTTGTCTTTGTTTATGAAATCATGGCAAACTCAAGAAATCATGTTGATTATGACAAGAATCATGACATCATCTTGAGTATACTAGGAGAGAAAAGTAATTATTGAAATCTATAAAAATTTCATTTCATTATTGATAAAGTTAATTTCTTCAGAAAAATCATTTTTGAGGAAGGAGTGTCAGTGGATCCATATAAAAGGTCATGTTGTGGTGTCCTGGGTGCAAGTAAAAAAGGTTATGGATGATCAGTGATTTGTAGGATTGGAAGGTTATTACATATGTTTCATTAAATATTTATTACATTTGGAAGCACTGTATTTAGGTGTAACCAATATGGAATTTACATTTGAGTAGTTTTAGTCATGTTATAATGCTTTTGAAGAGCTGAAGAAGCAATTGAGGGCCAAACTAATCACGATACAAGATGAACCAGGTAATAGTTTCACCGTGTTCTATGTTTCATCCGCTATTTTAATTGGAAAAATATTGATGTTGGATGGTTATATGGAAGAATATGGGTCAAGATAGTTAATATTTCAGGAAAGGAATTACCATACTCATGATACTGATTTGGATGCTATGGTTTATGACATAATTGTTTGGAGGTATTATGTGTTGGGAGAGTTGTTCATAATGTTTACCGATCATAAAAATATTAATTACATATTCTCCCAAAGTGATTTGGACATTTGTAGTGAATATGTGTAGAATAAATGTAGTATTTTGAATTCGAGTTGGTTCACACACTAGGAAAAAGGAATAGTGTTTATTATTTTCTCAACTGGAATACTCAGAATTAGGTGGTTCATGAATCCAACACCATGTGGAGAATGATGGACTTATTTTATAATATGCACCAGGAGGTGCAAGATGGGAATGAGTAGATGACCCATACATCCATAGAAGTTGAGTCTTTGATTTTGAGTAAGGTTAAAGAGAGTCATCTTGAGGATATTAAGTGTTTTCCAATGATGGAATGTATTTCAGTTGTGGTGTCACCTTTTACTAGTTCTGTTGGTGATAATGGTATTTTTAGTGTCTGTGGCCATGTGGTTTTGCCCGTGATTATTCAATAAGAGTTTATGAGATAATTACATGTATCTTTGTGTTATGTGCATCCTAATTTGAATAATATTCATCATGATCTTCAATGGCAGTATTGGTGGTTGGGAATGCAGGAAGAGGTTACTAGTTTTGTGAAGTGATTCCTAACCTATCAACAGGCAAGGTTTGAGCATCAGCACCTGCCTAGTTTGTTACATTCATTACCATTTAGGAGTAGAAGATGGATGATACATGATGGACTTTGAAGTGAGTCATATGAGGATTCCTTTTAAGAATTCGGATGTTTGGGAATTTGTTTACCGATTGACTGAGGAGGCACATTTATTGTCGATTCTGGATACTTTCACTATATATCAGTTGGGTGAGTCATTTCTTTGAGTGACAGTGTGGTTTTATATTGTTCCTAGAATTGTAGTTTTATATCATTATAACATTTCAAATCAAAATTATTGTAGGGATTATAGAAGTCACTTGGCACCCAGAAGTTTTTGAGTATTGTGTATCAACCCTTGATGAAAGAGTAGTTATAGAGTATAATTCTAGTGGAGTAAGTCATGTTTGGATTTTGTGTTCTAGATTTTAGTGGATTTGGGAAAAAGAAATCCCTTGTTTATTTTTCATACAACAAATATTTTCATGCTACGATTCAAATGGAACATTTTAATGAACTCTATGGGAGAATATGTAGATCTTCATTATGTTAGTTAGAAGATGGGGAATCTGAGCTTTAGGGATATAGTATCATGTAGGATACATCATAAATGGTATTTTTGATTCAGAAACACATGGAAATGATTTATAGTATGCATAATTCATAAGAAGAATAACGTCATAGACCAATGGAGTTTGTTATGGGTGATAGTTTTTTTCATTGGTCTCTTCCAATATTGTATCACCATAATATTTGAAAATAATGAATATTGGTGCCTAGGTATATGGGCCATTTAAGAATCTGGAGAGGATCTGACCGGTGTCTTACTGAATGGATCTTCCACAATGGCATAGAATAATGCATGATTTTTTCAGGTTTCACATCTTTGAAATTTTCACCCTCATCTATCTCATGAGAATAATGTTGAGGATGTAGAGCTGGGGGCTAATGTGTCCTTTGAGGAGTATCAGGTTTTTATAATGGATTGATGTGAGAATGTCTTGTGAGGAAAGATAGTTCCCTTTGTTCAAACCTTATCCAAACATGGATATATTCATGATGAAATTATGGTAATTGAGTAAGATGTTCTGGCCTGGTGACCTGATCCCTTTTCATCAAAAACACAATTGAACTTGGAAGCACAACTCGAGGATAAAAAATTATAATGTGGGTATGCTATAAGATTCTAGACATATTGGAGTTACGTCCAAGATTAAATTTTGGTTTCAATATCATTTTTAGGCAATGAAATGTTTCTCATGGGTAGAGGGGCCACGAGTGTGTTTCAGGGGTATGGGGCACGAATGGACAGAAAACCAGACAGAACTTGCAAGGTGCATAGTTTACCCATAGTTATGTAAACCGCACGAACATCCTAGGAAAATCGAGTAAACATGTATTATGGCATATCACATGGGTTTTTCAAGGTTTTTAAAACTATACGGCCTTCCTAGATAACTTTGAAACCCAAATTCCCATGGGTAGTGTATTTCGGAATGGTTTCTCATGGTATTTCGTACCAAGACTGTAAACAATGTAACCCATTAAAAGATGAAAAATTACATTATCACCACCACTATATTTTTACATTTCACTCAATTTCTCCCACATTATCCTACATCTATCCATAGTGACAAGATAGAACCCTCAAAATATTCCAAGGGTCCATAATTCTCATTTCATGGTATTTTGGAGAACCATTAGTTGTGGATTGAAGCACTAGATATGTTTAATAACTTTTATGTTTCTATTTATAGATTAGATCTTTTATCATGGGAATTATTATTCTGAATCCATAAATCTATATTCCAAAGGCGGATTCATTTTTTATGTTTAACGGGGTTATTGAATCATGATCTACAACCATGATTCATAGTATGATCTTCAATGGATTCAAGGTAGGTGGTCTACAAGTTATATCCCATTGATTTGTTATACATTTATTCTAGATAGGTTTTGTTCATGGTGAGTATGAAATTATATATAGTAGGAAAACAAAATCCTATCATGCATATTTTAAAAGGGAATACTGATGCATATGTGAGGGAATAATGGAAACAACAACACCTAAGAATTTCTACTAACAAAACCCCAAACACACCATGGCTCACTCATGAAAAAATCCATCTATGTATACAAACCTAAAAATAATCATATCGATAAATAGTACACCTCAATACTTTTTGACTAATTTTTCAACCTCCCAACCAATTGATTTACTTACATGAGCTTGCACCTTTTTTTTAATGAAATGACATCATCAAACATAACCTCACATCGCTACCATTGACATAGTGGCTATCACATTACATCACATCTCATGACTTTTGTATTAGGGTACCATAAAAAAGAAAAAAAACCATATACCATCCTCATACCATGAATAACACACAATATAAGCCATATCACCAAATACCTCCCAAAAAATCCTCAACCATCACACCATATCACATGATATTATGATATTAGCAATTTATACTTCAGGAAGTCATAAAAATTTCATGTCATGAATTCTTTGAAAGAAGAGACTATATGAGATGGTTTCCATATATCCTTCCACTGACTAGGTTTTTAGTAAAAATAGCTAGCATTTTTATATATATATAAATATTTTTATATCTGTGTGTGTGATTCATCAAATGAATCTCGATGTGGGTGAGGAACATATAGAAA
Source organism: Viscum album (assembly GCA_963277665.1). NCBI lineage: Eukaryota > Viridiplantae > Streptophyta > Magnoliopsida > Santalales > Viscaceae > Viscum > Viscum album. The sequence continues at coordinate 273,871,923 of OY728128.1, read as the reverse complement.
TCGAAAAGGAATATACTATAGAATATATATATTTTTAAACATATAAGACCACCACTACATGTTAAAAAACCAGGATCTAACAATATAACAATGTATGAACATCACCTCAAACCTTTTGAAGCATTTTCTACCACCTGGATATTACAAACACTACAAATTAAGCCAATAGCCACATTCTATTATCCAACATACCTATTAAATTATGAATTTTTTGATATTTCTCATTATAATACATGCTATTTCAAAAACCCAAGTCATCCCATTATTTATAGTCCACTAATTTACATATTAATCATGATTCACACTAAATAATGCTTCAATTAATTTTAATTAATTTTCTATTTCAATGTCATTAATAAAATACTCAATCATTTCAATACTTAAATGATATCATTTGTTCCCAATAATACATAAGGAACTACAAGAACACAGCATATAAAAAAACAATAAAACTCATCCTACTTTACATACCACATTACATTTAAAATGATTTCTTTTGTTTTAGAAATGGAAATTGTTTATATTCCATTTCTTTTTTAATGGAATTATCACACAAGAAAATATTCTCCAAGAGATACAATTTTATTAATGGGATATATGTTACTAGTAAATATTATTTTAATTGATGGGAAAATATCACACCAATCAGGGTTCTAGGAAACCTATCAAATAATCACAAAATATGGTCTCCAACCAACTGTTATATTATTTGAGGAATCCAGACCAATTAATCATTTATACAATATTACAAGACATATAAAAACATGTGTGATCTTATTAATTGTTGAAAAAACTAATTAAAATAATGTTCTTAATACTTTTTACCTAGAGGAAAATATTTCAATTATCAAAATTAACAAAACATGTGGTGATAAAGGTAAAAAATATCTATGCATGTGATAATACATTTTATAGAAAAATATATACACCACATGATGTTATCATAAATAATTCAAGTGAAATTCCATCATTTACCTTGAATTCAAATTAATCATTTAATTGTATTTATAAATAAGATGTAAAACATATATTTAATGAATAATTAAATTTATAGATCCTCCAATATGAAACAATTTTTTAGAAATTATGGAACCACTAGCATGATTAGTAGACCAAATTATTATGAGAATCAATGTTCACAGTGGCCATTTTGAAGATAAAATCTAATGATTCTACATCATCAAAAAAAAAATTTAAAATTCACATTAAATTAAATTTGACAAATATAACTTGATGCCTTGAGAAAAATAGGCTCTCTTACCATATACGCTTCACGAAAAATACAACAATATTGTCTGTGTCTTATTCCACTTTGTATTGATGTATATAAGGATGAATAAGATGAATTATATAGGGTATTTTTTTACCCAATATAAAATTATCAAAACTTGTTTTTCATTAACTTAACATATTTAATTATGTCATTTAATTACCTCATTTAATTAAATATTTACTTTAAAATGTATTATTTATGATTCAGTTTTAACAAATTATATTCATTTTTTTAAAATAATTAGTCAGACAGTCAAATGGTGCTGAAAAAACTCTAGGATCATAAGTTTTAACAAGAATATTAATATATTAAGTGGATAATATATCCTATTATGTCATCTTGGGGATATCCTGTGATGTTTTCCAAGAAGGCTGACAGGTCATTGAGGTTGTGTGTCTCCTATAGGAAGTTGAATCATATGACCGTTAGGAAGTCATATCGACTTCAAAGAATTTATGAACTGATTGACCAACTCAGGGGGTAAAATGATATTTAACAAGAATGATATGATATTGGGATACCATAAATTGATGGTGATACCTACAAATGTACCAAAAACAACTTTTAAGATTAGGCACAGTTTATATGAGTCTGTGGTGATGATGTTCAGGGGTACATATTTACCGAATCTATTCATAGATATAATTATCCCAATATTTCACCCATAATAAGATCAATTCGTGGTTTACATAGTTGATGAAATCTTGGTGTACTCATGAACTCTTGAATATTATGCCTTAATTATTAACATCATCCTATGTACACTAATAAATTATAGGATTTATTCCAATATATCAAAATTTCACTTCTAGATTGATAATATTCTATTCTTAGGTGACATCATTTCTAAGTAAGATGTGTCATTAGATCCAGAGAATGTGAAGGCTATAGTGTCTTGGGAGTATGAAATGAATGTTTTGTATTTTTAGAGTTTTCTGGGATTGGTTTCTCATTACCAGTGGTACATTAATGTTTTCTCTAATTTAATTGTTACAGTACAGTTCATAAAAAATAATTGATTTATGTTTGAGTGGAATGATGAGTGACATAATTATTTTTTTGAGTTGAAGAAGCATTTGATAACAACTCTTATCCTGGCCTTACCCAAACCCGATAAGAGGATTCCCTTGTTCTGTGATGCGTCTAGTGTTGGACATGGGGAAATGTTCATGAAAGATGATTAGGTGGTATAATATTTTTCAAGTTAGTTTAGTCGTCATGAAATAAATTACCCAACTAATTATGTGGTGTTGTTTTCTATGGTTTATGTCTAAATTAATTGGAGGAATTACATGTTGGGAGATTAGTTCCCGGTTTTTTACTATCATAATAGTCTTAAGAACAAATTCTTCTAACATGATTTGAATGTTCATTAGTGAATATGGGTTGAATACATGAAGTATTTTGACATTTTTTTTATATTTCACTCAATGAAAAGGGTATAGTTTTATAGATACTATGATATGGAAGACTCAAAATGACGTGGTTCAAAATTCTATATTTGATTGTAGAGTTATGGATTTTTTTTGGAGATGTACCTAGAGATTCATGATGGAAACTAAAAGATGTATCGTGCATATATAGTAGTTTATTTAACTCTTTTTATCCAAGTCATGGAGAGAAAACATGTGGATATGGGGTGTATGGTTATGAAGGAAATTATTAGAGGCGGGGATTCACCTTCTAGTTGGATTATTTGTGATGATGTGATTTCCATTATGTGTCACTGTGTGGTTATGATGGTGTGTGTGTGGGAAGAGTTGATGTCTGAATTCCGTGAATATAATTGGGAATTGCATCCTATTTTGACTGAGATGTATCATGATATGCATTGGTAGTATTTGTTGTTTGGATTGATGAAAGAGGATGGGGGGTTTTGTGGTGTGATTCCTTTCCTATCCGCAGGGGAAGGCCATACATTAGTGCCTATGTGGTTTCTTATTCCCATTACCCATTGATTACTAGAATTGGGATGTTGTAATGACGGAATTAAAATTGAGTCTTCTAAGGATTCCTCAGAAGTGGGATGTAGTTTGGGTAGTTGTGGATTAGTTGACTTAGGTGGCTCTTATCTTACCGATTTAGGTGACATTCACTGTTTATATGTTGGGTGACTAATATTTTCAAGAGACAATGTGTTTTCATGATGAGATGAGAAAAGTATTCTTATATCAAGATTATAATTTCACATCATGCTTCTAGATTAGAATAGAAAATTCAATTGGTTCCAAGTTGTTGTTTTCTACATATTATCACCATCAGATTGACGAGCAGTTAGGGCATACAATTCTAGTCCTATAGGACTTTTTGTGGTCTTGATTCCCTGATTTCAATGATTTGTGGGAATGAAAAATATCGATTGTTGAGTTTTCCTATAAAAATACTTTTATGGTTTTGATTCGCATGGGTCCTTTTGAGAAACTATATGGGAGACCATGTAGATATCCATTCTTTTGATTATGAGTAGTGAATTCTGAGTTGTTGGGACAAAGTCTTGTGAAAGAGACAACAAAAAATGTATGATTGATTCAAAAACACATGAAAACATCATAGAGTATGAATATGTCATATGAATATCATCTTAATTGACCTATTGATTTTACGGTGGACGATAGTTAGTTTTTTTAATTCTCTATGATTTGGTCACCATTGAATTCAGAAACATGGCATTTTGGCCCTGTGGTATATGTGGTTGTTAGATATTATGGAGAGGATTATATAGTTGTCTTACCAATTATCTATCCCAAAAGTGTATTTTGGAGTGAATGAGATTTTTCTTGTTTCATGTCTTTGACAGTATCATGAGGATCTATCTCAAGTGATTAATGTTGAGGATGTAGAGCATGAGGCAGATGCGTCCTTTGAGGAACATCCAGTTTCTATCTTATATTGTATTGAGAAAGTATTTTGAGGAAATCATGTTACCATAGTTCTAGTTAGATGAAAAAATGGGATGGTTAAATAATAAACATGGGAAAATGATTCATATATTAGTTCCTAGGGTCCTTATCTATTTTCATCAAAAAATCCATAAATCGTAGGGGCATGGCTTGAGGATGAGAAATTTTAAGGTGGGGGGATGTAAGATTCCAGATATCATGGAATTTTTCCCTTGTTAAATTATTAATTAAATATCATTAATTTTTTTAAGGAAATGATTATCATGGGTATGAGGGGCCTCGAGAGTGTTCTGGGAGATTGGTGCATGAATGTAAGGAAAAAAGGTATGCAAGGTGCCAGGTTTTCACACATTTAAGTATACCGTACAACCATCTCAAGAAAACTATATATCCTTGGGCTATGGAATATCACTCTGCTGGCACACAGTTTTAGAAATTATGTGGCCTTTCTTGGTAACCATGAAAACTAACTCACCATATCTAGGGTATTGCACATGGTGTGCACATGGGTTTTTAAATTGTGTGGGGAAACTGTGTACCCCATTAATGGTTGGAAGAATTATAATTTTTTCACCTCATTGTTTTTATGTTTGAAATGATTTTCTCCCCCTTTCTCTTTAATTCATCCCTAGTGATGATCTAAAACCCTCAATACCTTCTAAGGGTTTATCACATTTATTTCATGTCTATTTAGAGTGTCTTCTGTTGTAGATCAAAGACCATGTTAAGTCTAATCTCCATCTAGCTTCTCTTTTCCAGATTTGGGCTTTATCATGGGAAATCCTAGTCCAATTCCCTAAATCCTCTTTCATATGGTGGTTTTAGGTTAATTACTAAAGGGGTATTTGAATCCCGATCTATTTATATGATTATCACTGCATTTATCATCAGATTCATTGTAGGTGGTCTATAAGTTATATCCAATAATTTCGCTGTAGATATATGCATGATCAATTTTTTCCTTTGTTACACCTTATTGTGACTTGGATTCCATTGTAGATATTTGGTAAACTAGGAGTCTATATAATTAATTTAACCCCATATAGTCCCTATGGCATGCATCAAGGATGATTTGATTGATTTATGTCTTCCCATGCATTGTGAAAACATTATCGGACCTAATAATTGGATGAGTAAGTGCAATGTCAATGCTTGATAGCATAGAGGCCTTGTTGAACATGTTGATGTGTGTAGGTTAATTTATCATGGTAATATGGTAGTGTGTGTAAATTATATAATTGATTTAGGGGTTATTTGGAATAGAACAAAAATTGGTTAATTGGGTCAATTAAGATTTTGTCCAGTGGATTATGAATAATGTTAGAAATTCACACGGGAGTTAGAGGACATGAATTGATTAATAAGTTAAATAATTAATGATATGGGGAGTGAGAAATATTTGAAGGGATTTTCATAGGGGAATTGATGAATATGGGAAATGGGTTGATATAAGGGAATTATTAAAAATGTTGGGTGAGCTAGTCATGAGAATGGGAATTGGGAATAATGGATATGTAAGGTAAATGGGAAATGTGTTATCAGGTTGTGGTATTATATAAATTCCAATGTACATTGTTATGGATGATTATTTCTATATGTATTGTTTCAATTTTGTTGTGATGTGTTTATTATGTGGTGAATGGGGAAATGAGAATGCTCACATGGCTTGGTAGAGTGATGTATTGAATGAGGTTCTATGCACACGAGTTGAGTTACATTGATGCTCTATACTCCACCCCAAAATGAAAAGTCAGGTTTGGGGACAAATATCTATTCCTCTAATAGTTTCAATCCACTCCAATGGAAGATTCAAGGTGAAGAAAATTTGTTTGTTGTGATTTGTTTTCCTAATTGAGTTTGGGAAATGACATATTCCCTTATAAAAATTGATGAACTACTTAAACCCTTTTTTGTAAAGTTTATATTCCTATACCCGGGGATCCATGATAATAAATAATTATATAATGATAAAGATGAAAATAATGAATTTGGTTCATAGGATAGAAATAGTTGACGTATATGTTGTTAACTAATGGAACATAAATTCTCATTATTTGCATGTCATTTATTTAGTACCACCATCCACTATCTGTTAAGATTGAATATTTCATGGACAACATTGCTAGTGGCCTATTGAGTTTTACTCACACCCTACCTAGGCCTTTCTTGGGTACATGAGCAGATTTCATGGTTGGTGGTCCGGATAAGGGAATGGCCCTATGATATGGGGTTGATTCAAGAATGGGATGTACACGGATTAACATAAAAACATGGAGAAATTGGGGATTTTTCTACATTTTTTATATTGGGATTTCTTCACTTTTCAATATTATACGGACATGACATAATTACTTTTGTAAATGTGTTTTAAACCTTTTTCGGATATAGTTTTTTTATGAAAATTCATTGCTTTACATGTTGTTTCCTATTTTATATTTATTTCTTCATATGGATTACTCTAGTAAGCATTTTTTAGTCTCCCCACATGTCCTTTTAGACCCCTGCAACTAGTCTTATACACATGAAGTATATGGAGGCTTTCTTGAGGTCATGTGGTGACCAGGCTCAGGGAAACGATCTTATGTCATTGTGGTTAGATATTTTACAAAGGGGTATCAGAGATGATCTTTTCTATGACATAATACTTTGGGATGATAGATACAAGGTTAGGAAGGTGTCAGGTCTTGGTAATGGGCTCATGTTTGGGACTATGTTACCCATGTATTAGGGAAAACCCAAGTCACCCATGTGGGAAATTTTTATTCTTATTCTGTGTTATTAAATTTGTTGATATTTCAAAATTTGGTGATGCACATGTTGTGTGATGTGACATATTGATAATATTTTCCCCATGTTAAGAATGATATGATGATGCGGATGCGTGCATCAATATAGTCACAAGATATATATGTGACATGCATCATGAAACACACCCACACACACGAGACAATTATATGTGAGATAATGGATATAATGCGTTTGATTTTCTATAAATTGATCAAAATATAGTCAAATAAAATGATGAAAATGTGAATAAAAGGAAATAAAATGTTTAGAATTGTGATGTAATTATTCTTAAATGAGGTTATATAGGGTGAAAATGATAGTTTTATCAAGTTGAGAAATGGGAAATGTTCCTAGGAGGAAACAATTTCACCTTAAGTATGGAAATAGTTTTCAATTGGGGTCCAATGTATGATTTGTAGTATTTTATGTTTGTTTACCCTTGTTATCCATATCCCTTTGTTGGGATGTTCATGGGTATTTTTTTTATGTGATGAAGTCTTTTAGGATAGTGTATTCAAAGGATTGTTTATGATCTATAAATGTACTTATTTTATATGAACTGTATAAACTTTATTTCATGAATTCTAATGTTCTTGTTTTGAATTATAGTGAAATTCCTCCACGAAAATGTGTGATCATAGGGAGGAAAGAGGACATTTTCCAGAATTCTCCCCTAGTAGTGGAGATAGAATAATTTCTTATTTAGGGAAATTGAGAGGATAATTTCTGTGATAACTTTTCTCATTTCATATATATTATAGAACAAGACCATGGGTGGTTTGTACCAAGTATATTCTAACTAAACAGAGTTTTTTAGTTGAAAAAAAGTTCTAGATATTCTAGGGATGGTGGGATAGATGTTGTTATGTTCTGGATAGAGTCTAACTAGAAATTTTGTGATCATATGGGGGACTACATTCATTAAGTGAATCTATTTGGTGTCAAATATATTTTATTTTTAGGAAAATAATTGTTGGGAAATCAAGGTTCAGGCTGATCAAGGAGAAGGAATAATATGGAAATATTTTCACTAAATGTTTGTAGAACACTTCTACACAGAGATAGTGAAGTGGGGGGAGGCTACAATGATTATGCAATTTACCCCTAGGGTTGCATTAGTGATGGATTATCTTAGCCGCTTCCTGGAAATATGCTAGTTCATCATGAAGTTAGATAGAGATGAGGAAACTACACTGAAATTATTCTATGATGGGATTAGACATGAGATCATGTTCTATGTGAATATCATCCATTTTAAGAGGTTTTTAGACGTAGTAGACTAGGACCTTATCTAATAAGGGATCCGGACGAGAGTTTCATTTGGTTGACATGTGGTTCCAGTTGGATGGGATTGTAGTATGTCATTTTAAGGAAGTAAGAATTGTTTTTGATAATTTTCCTTTGAGATAAAGACCATAGAGTAGTCAGAAAGGAAGGATTTTCTCTCAAGGTTGTGATCAGGTGTTCTATTACCAATGTAGATGTCCAGAGAACAAGCACAAATAGTTTCCCCAACTACTAGTCAAGTGTGAATCATTTTTCTGGTTGGGATATATAAATAGGTTTTTTACAACCCACAAAATCTTGGAATATGTAGAGGGAAGAAGAAGATGTAGAGTGTTGGAAGGGTGTCTATTACCCTATATTAGGTAGGCAGTTGGAGCTACACAGGTCGTACCAGTAGTGGTGGTGGACATGGAGGTATGGGTTGATATCTTCTGTACTAGTAGGGAAGTGCATTTCAAGGAACTCAAGCTGGAGCCTAGGTTTGCGGGAAAGTTAATTGTTATGCATTATATTCTACACCTAGAGGCGGTGATTCTATACCATCTATTTTTTGAGGAATGATCATTAATATTTCATATTTTCTTTAGTTTTATTTGACATATCTGCCTCACGTTATTTTATTTTTACAAATTTTTTAGTTGTGTTTGGCCTATCCACAGAATATTCTTGTGGTGTTATGTCTATTGTTTATTAACTGGGGGTGTGAAATTTGGATATCATAAAATTTAAAGGTTTTGATTTGGAGGTTGGGTGTTATGATTTTCTATTGTACTTTTTTCATCCTCAAAATTTCACGTTTTGACTTGATTTTAAAAATGGATTTGTTGGTGTTGTATCATTCCCATATCGGCTATTACTGATGTCGAGTAATGTTCAAATTTCTCAATAGAGAGCTTTATATACTTAATAGTGTGTGGGATTTTTGAGTAGGATGAGCAGGGACAATTTTCAGGAAATTGGGAGGTCTCACCACACAAGTGTCAGGTATTGTGATAGATGAAAGAGGATTAGAGAATCATGTCTTTCCCCTTATTGTGGATCAATTTTCAAATGTTCGTTTTATTACATATTAGGGAAACCACCCAGGTGAGATGTTTATTGTATTATCAAGTTTCTTCTCCGGAATGAACCAGTTTAAATTCATCCTTATCTAATGGAACCAGAAGAAATCCATGAACTTAAGTGTCATCTAGAAGAGTCGGAGAATATGGTGTTTATCCATCCTAGTATGTCACCTTGGGTATCTAACATGATGCATTCCATGAATGATGACTGACCATTGAGATTGTGCATTGACTATATAAAGGTGAATCAGATTATGAATAATAACTAAAACCCATTTTAAAAAATAAATTACATGTTTATCAAATTTATTAGTGATTTAGTGTCCTATAAGATTGATTCTAGATTGAGATACCAACAGCTGAGGGTGAGACCATCTTACGTACCACAAATAGATTTCAGGGGTAGGTATGGGTTATATGATCCTGTGGTGATGTAGTTCAGGTTAACCAAAACACCAGCTATGTTCATGACATTTATGAACAGAATATCTCACCCATTCCAAGATAAGTTCACAGTTTTCTTCATTTATGAAATCTTGGGGAACTCAAGAAATCATGGTGATCATGCCAAGAATCATGACCTTATCTTGAGTATACATGGAGAGCATTGTATTTATTCAAATATATTAAAATTTCATTTCAATATTGATAAAGTTAATTTCTTTGGTAAAATCATTTCTGAGGAAGGTGTGTCGGTGGATCTAGAGAAAGTGCATGTTGTGGTGTCTTTGGAGCAACTAAAGAATGTTATGGTTGATCAGAGATTTTAGGATTGGAAGGTTATTACATAAGTTTTATTAAATATTTATCACATTTGGAAGCACATCATTAAGGATCAACCGTGATGGAATTTAAATTTGAGTGGTCTGAGTCATGTTATAATGCTTTTGAAGAGCTGAAGAAGCCGTGGATGACTGGAAGCAATCATGATCCAAGCTGAACTAGGTAAGAGTGGCACCTTGTCCTATATTGCATCTTTTATTAGAATTGGGGAAATATTGATGATGGATGATTGTATGGTAGCATGTGGGTCATGATTTTTGAGATGTTATGAAATTAATTACCCTACTCATGATCCTGATTTGGATTCTATGGTTTATGACTTAATATTTTGAAGTCATTACATGTTGGGAGAGTAGTTCATAGTGTTTACCGATCAAAAATATGTTGATTACATATTCTCCCAAAGTGATTTGGAAATTTGGTAGTGAATATGGGTAGAATAAATTTAGTATTTTGGATTAATGTTGGTTTACTAACTAGGAAAATGGAATAGTGTTTCTGATTTTCTCAACTAGAAGACTCAGAATTAGGTGGTTCTTGATTCCAACACCATGTGCAGAATGATGTACTTATTTTTCTAATATACACCTGGAGGTGCGTGATGGGAATGTGTAGATGACCAACACATCCATAGATGTTGATTCTATGTTTTTAGCTAGTTCAAGGTGATTCATCTTGAGGATCTTTATTTGTTATAAATGGAGGAATGTCTTACAACTGTGTAGTTACCTTTTAGTCTCACAATTGGTGATGATGGGATTCTCAATGTGTGTGGCATTGTGGTTGTGCCAGTGTTTATTTGGGAAGATTTTATGTGATAATTACATGCATCTATCTGGTATGTGAAAATGTTTTTGAATAATATGTCTCATGATCTTCATATGTAGTATTCGTTGTCGGGAATGATGAAAGAGGTTTCTAGTTTTGTGGAGTGGGGCCTTACCTGTCAACAGGTGAGGTTTGAGCATCAGTACCCACATAGTCTGTTAAATTCATTACCCATTTAAGAGTATAAGCAGGGTGACACAATGATGGACATTGAAGTGAGTATTATGAGGATTACTTTTAAGGATGCTGATGATTGGGTATTTGTTTACCGATTAACTGAGGAGGCCCATTTCATGTCGATTTAGGAAACTTTCACAATTTATTAGTTGTGTGAGTCATCTGATTGAGTGATAGTGTGGTTTTATAGTGTGCCTTGAATTATTGTTTTATATCATTATCTTCATTTCAAATCAAACTTATGGAAGGGGTTACAAAAGGAACTTGGTAACCTGATGTTTTGAGTATATATTATCACCCATTGATGGAAGAGCAGTTATAGAGTACAATTCTGGTGTAGAAAGACATGTTGGGGGCTTATGTACTTGATTTTAGTTGTATGTGAGAAAACACATATCCCTTGTTGAGTTTTCCTACAACAACCATTTTCATGCAATTATTCAGATCGAACATTTCAAGGATCTCTATGGGAGACTATGTATATCTACATTATTTTGGTTACACGATGGGGTGTCTGAGCTTTTGGGATATAGTATCATGTTGGATACATCAGAAAATTTATTACTGACTCGGAAACACATGAAAATGTTTTAGATTAATCATATTCCACAAGTAGGTTGACATTATTAACCTATTGAGTTTACTACGGGTAATAGTGTTTTTCTTTGGTATCTTCTAATATTGTATCTCCATCATATTTGAAAATTGGGAATATTGGTGCCTAAGTATGTAGAGCCATTTGAGACTATGGAGAGGATCCTACCAGGGTCTTACTCATTGGATCTTCCATTAAGGAATAGTGGAATGCATGATTATTTTATGTTTCACAGCTTTAAAATTATCACTCTAATCAATCTCAAATGAATAATGTGGAGGATGTAGAGCTGGTGGCTAATTTTTCTTTTGAGGAGGATTTGGTTTGTATCATGGATTGATGTGAGAATGTCTTGTTAGGCAAGAGGTCGTCCTTAGATCAATCCTTATCTTAAGGTGGATACATTCATGAACAAATGATGGAAATTGAGTAGGATGTTCTGGTCTAGTGGCCTGATCACTTTTCATAAAAAACTCATTGGAATGTGGGAGTAGAACTCGAGGATAAAAAATTATAATGTGGGTAGGCTATAAGATTATTGACATTGTGGAGTTACGTCCTACATTAAATTTTAGTTTCAATATCTTTTTTTAGTTATTGAAATTCTTATCAGGGGTAGAGGGGCCTCGAGTGTGTTTCAGGGGTTTGGGGAATGAATTGAAGGAAAATGAGAAAGACCTGTGAAAGGTGCATGGTTTACCCACAGTTATGTAAACCTTGCGACCTTCTTGGAAAATCATTAAAATAGGGATTATAGAATATCACATGGTTTGTGGATGGATTTTATAACTATGTGGCCTTCCCAGATAACCGTGATAACCACCTATCCATAGATACTGTATCGTAGATAGGTTTATCATGGTATTTCATACCGAGTAGGTAGACTATGTAACACATTAAATGATGAACAATTACATTATTTCCACCACCAGATTTTTACAATACACATTATTTCTCCCCATTTATCCTACATATATCCATAGTGTCAAGGTAGAACCCTCAAAATAAACCAAGGGTCCATATATATCATTTCATGTCCATTTAGAACACAGTTAGATGTGGATCTAAGCTTTAGGTATATTTAATAACTTTTTTTGTTTATATCTTCCAGATTAGGAATTGTATTTGGAAAATATTAATATGAATCTCTAAAACAATATTCCAAAAGATGTTTCATGTTTTATTTTTAATGGGGTTCTTATATAATGATCTTAGGCCACGATTAGGAATGTGTTATTCAATGGATTCAAGGCAGGTGGTCAATAAGATATAAACCATAGTTTTGTTATACATTTACGCGTGACTAGCTTTTTAATGGTTATTAATTATTGTGATTTTGATTACATTTCTGATATGTTGTAATGTGGGAATCCAAATAATAAATTTAAACCATTATAGTCCATATGAGACACATCGAGAATGGTTGACCGATATAGGGCAACCCATGCGGTGCACTGAAATTCTGGGACCAAGGAATTGGAAAAGTAAGTGAATGGATGATGCTTGATAATGTAGATCCATTGATGAAGATGACGATGGGTATAGAAGAATTGAAAATAGAATATTAATATTGTTCCTCTAGTTTATAATGGCCAACGGGGTTGCATTTCATGTCCTATAAATTGAATAATTGGGTTAATTGTGATCATGTCGAGTGGCCTATGAATTGTGATTGAAATTCCTAAAGAGATTTAGTGCATATGAAACAATGAATACGTTATATTGGAAATGAATTGTTATATAAGAAATATTTATTATGTTTTTTCATAGGGTAATTGATGAATATGTGAAATCGGTTGATATATTGAAATTTTTGAATATTATTAGGGAGCTAGGCATGAGAATGGGAATTGTGACAAATCAGCTATGTAATGTAAATTGAAAATTTGTTAATGGGTTATCGAATAATATTAATTCCCATGTTTTTAGTTATGGATTGTAATTTATATATGTATTATTTGTGATATAATTTCTATGTGGTGAGTGGATAAATAAGAATGTTCACATTGTTTGGTACCGTGGGGCATTGAAATATGTTCTATTCCCACTGGTCAAGAGAAACTTATACAATACATTCCACCCCAAAAAACCTGAGTTAGGGAAGGGGACAGAGTTATATTCAACTAATATTTTCATTCCATCCAAATTGAGGCTTCAAGGTGAGGAATATGTGTTTTTTTGTTGTATTCTCCCTAGTGATATAGGGACATGATTTCATCCCTTATGCATAGTGATGAATTCCTTGATCCCTTTTTCGAATGATGTAAATTGCCAAACCACAGAAGACATGTTGATAAATAATTATGTTATAATGATTTTTCAAATAATAAATTTGGTATTAAGGTATATAGAAGTTGATTTAAATGTTTTTAACTAATGGAACTTGTGCTCTCTTTTATTTACATTTCATTTATTTAGTACTTGAATGGACTATTTGTTTAGGTAGTATATTATTTTGACACCATTGATGGAGGACTACTAATTTTCACTCAAACCATTCTCAAGCTTCCATTGGGTACCCGAGTATATTTCCTGATAACAAGTCAAGATAAGGGTCGATTCCCCATGCTTGTTAGTTTATTTGGGTGTGGGATATACATGGATGAAGTACCAAACATTTTGTTACGACCGTTTTTTGTATTTTTGGTTAGTAATTATTTTAGGCCTTGTTCACTTGGTACTATCTTCATGACATGACATAATTAATTTTGGCTATATTTTGTACTCAATTCTAGGTTATATTTGTTTATGTGTGTTCATTGGTAATTACATATTGTTTCCACAATACTATTTAATTTATAATTGGTTTTACACTGGTAAAGTGGGTGTAGTATCCCCATGTGATCTTTTAGACCATCGATGCTAGCTGGAAAACATTATAGTATTGTGGGGTGCACATGAGGTCCTGTGGTGACCCATCCGGGGCCTTTGGTTTAGTGGCTCTGAGTTCAGTGGCATTACCATTATATTCATTCATCGTTAGCTCTTTAGTTTGGAAAACAGTGGTCCTATTGGTTATTGTCTAGTTCTCGGGTTTTAGTATCTACCCTTTTGGGATCAAGAATACCCTTTCGATATGTGGTTGATTTTGTTGTGTTCTAGTTTTTAGGGGAATCTGGGTAGATTTGATACAAAAAAATTTAGTTATTACATGAGGGTTTCTTTTTCCATTTTTGGAGGTTCAGTATGGGAGAATTGAAATACATTGGGAATTTTTTGATTGATTGAGTTCATCAAATAATGTAGAATAATATTTAAAGTTAATATTTAAAAGAATAATGATAAAACAACTGCAATATCAAAATGACAATAAATATTCTTCCTTATCAACAACATGTTACATTTTTTTCATTATGAGTTACATAAATTCATATATTTATTAATATCATAAATTTAGTAAACTGGAATATAGATAAGTATATCATTACAATTTTATTATCATATTCATAAATTTTTAAACTAGAATTTTTTTTGTTTAATCATTCTCTTAAAACTATTTATTCTAGGGTTGACACTATAGTTTATTCATATATTGTAAAATTCCATTGATAGGGTTCCATGATAGAAGTTTAATATCATGATATCCCTTTTATCTACAAGGGTTCTTTAATCAATTTTTTATCCTATAAAGTGGTTGTTTTTCCTTATTCATATTCCCACTACTACATACATTTCAAGTAAATCCCATTAAATAAGACAATGCATGTGACATTAAAAAAATACCTTCCTATCATTTGGATATACCCCATATGTAGTCTAGAATACATTGATCCTATACTATATTTATAAAATGTAGACTATCTATGGATTCTTGAGTTAAAATCACATCAATGGCCACATATGGAAGTTTTCTCAGTTTAAGGGTGGATCTCACCATAAAAAATTGACTATAGATAATACACACAAAAATTTTCCACAAAAATAAGTCACACTACAGCCCTCCATCATATATAGTTATATCAATTGGAACCATTTTAACTTAGAAATATCCATGGGACCTCTTATAGAACATCCATTGTAGAATTTACAAATCAATAACCATGTAATGAGTCATTCATGTGTTTTTGGTAACCCTAGATGCATAAAAATTCATAGACAGACATCCCAATAACTAAATGAGGATTACCTATGAACAAAATGATAATATATTCTATAATAAATACTAATCCAATATGAGGTGCTCGAACTTGTCCAATGGAACAATCATATCCTCATTAATATAAGTAACTATGTTCTACAAACATTTTTCTCATAGGGCAGGAAATACATATGAGGCATAATTTTAGAAGGAAGTGTAAAACCCAACCAATTATATTTGTGAAACAATATGAAAAATGCATATAATTGAATCCAACATATAAAGGAAGTGTATAACCCCACCCATTATTATATGAGGTACGTCACATTGTTTTTTATGAAGCTAATTTTATCCATTGAAATTTATGAAACAGATTTGTTGGTGTACTATATCAAAAAGTGGGTGATTATTATGGTAGTTAATTGACACTTTATCTAGAATATTATAAAGAGGGTTAGTTTATATGGAGTCAAACTAGAGTAATATTAACATCATTTTTCTAAATAAAATTCTTATTTTATAAATTTGATTCGAACACACAGAGATTTTATCAAAATTATTATTTTTAATTGATTTGATGTATTTTGTCGTACACTTCACCATTATTATATTGTTCTATACGCAACACCATATTATCTTGTATTATACGTAACACTTTTCTTGGCTTTTGAAGCATGCAATTTCAATTTATTTCGAATAAAATTCATTTTACACATCACCAAGTATAGATTTTGTTCAATGTATAACTGAAATATATTTTGAGTATGTTATAAGTAATACCAAAGGAATATTTCCCTACACGCAACCCTGAATTGGCTTGAATTACACGCTAGAGCGACCTTCCACAATAACGTGTGTTGGACGCAATACCGAGTTTCACTAAACAATGATATATTGTTATAATATTATTATAAACTAGCTGTTATGAATATTATTAAGTAAATTTTGAATTTTATAACAATATAATTCATCTTACATATTTTCTAGAATGAGGTATGAGAACAAAATCTATTTATTCGGATAAAAGAAGTATTTTTCAAAAAATTATGTTTTGCTACCTTTTTATGGAGCGCCCATTTTAAATATAATTTTTGACAAGTTTTTAGGTTAAATTTTACAAAATAAACAACTTTTTTTGAACCAGGATATAAAAATTTACATTGGATAATGTTTTGATATTTTTCTGACAACGTTCTTATTTTGATGAATAGTAAAAACCCGCTAAATTTTACTTAAAAACAAATTTTTTTGATCTAGATAATTTATATGGTTAAAATATAACAGTAAATTGTTTTAAAGTATAAATATAATATATTTCTATCATTTAATATAAGGTATGTCATTAGGAATTATTTTACACTGAATTAATAGGTAAAAACATTTCAATCATTGACAATGTTTTAACTTTTAAAACCCATTTTCTTAACAACGTGATTAATTTTAAATTAATTACTGAAAATTATATATTTGGAATTTTGAAAAATGGATTCCTTATTTAGATTTATTGGGTCCAAATTATGTTAATTGGTTACTTTTATTTTTTTGATATTATGAATAGGAACTACGGAAATTTGTATTTCCTACTATTAAAGGTAAATCAAGTAATTAATGGTAAAAATAAGATTATATATTTTCCCTAAGACCTTCAAAAATTCTATTAGAGGAATAAAAGTCAACCCATATCACATAAGTGATGGAGTAGATTCATTTTATTGACTTTTGACCAGGAAAATGAAATAGTTATTATTAAATCTAAGGAAAGTGACAACATGTCACTCTCTTATACTTATAAGTGTAATAATTTTAATATATTAATAAACCTCATAAAAAATCGAATATAAATAGTATCTAGAAATATACTAAACCAATATACATCATTAGAAATTATTTATATTTTTTAGGGAATAAATAATTATAATTAATGATGACACAATAGTGATGTAGAAATTATTTTATTGATTGAAATATCAAATAAATGGTTTTTAAAATAATAAAATAAATATTATATGATCTAATTAATTTTCCCCAAATATTGTATAGATTAATGTGTCATGTTAAGAGTCTATTAAATGTTTTGGTTCGAATATATTCTTTGTTTTGATTTTATTTAAATTCATATAAATGAATATTTTCAAAATTGACAGTATTGTTATTTTATAACAATAACATATTATAATATTGATTAAAAATCCCAAAAATATATAAAAATTATAAATTGAATGTTTTATTGTCTAAAATGTCATAAATTATTCAATTATAGACAATTCACAACACATAAGTAATTATTTATAACAATTTAATATTTTGAATATTATTACCACAAATGAAATTAAATAGATTAAATAAGGATAAATCTAGTTGATATGGTTTAAAATAAATTACCAACATATCTAAATCTTATTGGTTGATGAGATTAGAACCCTATATCATCTAATCATCTGATATGAGTAATTTTTTTTGAGGTTTTTAAATGGGTATTGAGTTTTTTATAAATTAATATTTTAGAGGATTCCAAAAGTTCCATTCGTATCTCTTATAAAAGGGCTCATCCTCCATCTACTCCTCACACCACTTTGAGCCTTAAAGAATTTCCAAAACCTGCCCATCTCTCTTCTCCACTTCCCTTGAAACATACTAGAGATCCTGGTATTCTTCAATGACCAACTTTAGTGCCCTAAGAGGAGGTTTAGAAGAGGCAGGTCAAAGAAGAGATAATATACTTTACCGATTCTTAAATATTCATTTCTTCTTCTACATTCTATTGTTTTGTTGTTTCATAATAAATTAAAAACATAAGTGTCAATAATAATTTTATATGTTATTATAAATATGAACCAAACCTATTTTAACTTCTATCCATCCTATGGAAAACGAAATCACCGTGTGTGCGTATGTACAGATTACCGTCTCCACGCCGTAGTGTAATCTATTTTTCCACCACCACTTTACGTGGATGTGTATAATGGTGTAAATAATAACTATATGTGATTACTATAACATGATACTAATTATGATATATTATATCATCCACTCTATTTCCATTCAATAATTATAGGAATGATATCATCGCTCATGCGTACATACAGATTACCGTCTCCACAAAGCGATGAGATTCATTATCCAAGTTAACCATTCAAAAATAATTATAAAGTACATATAATAAATAATCATGAAATATATGACATATTAATGAAAATGGATTTATTTATATGTTATTTACTTACTTCCATTCAATTTAATATAGAAACAAAAACAACGTTCATGTGTACGTATGGCATACCGTCTCCATGAACGGTGTATTTCTTTCAATTTATCGATCAATTATATATATGTATATTCTTAATAAATATTATATATAAATCATGTGTTAGTTTCTGGAACGAATTAATAATGATCTAAGTAATCATATGAATAATTATAAGTCAAAACACATATGATAAATGAAACGATTTTACCAAAAAAGCTACATTAACATGGAATTGACAAATGAGCGGGTAATATAAAGTCGTAGGTGAATCATATATGATTTCATAAATATTATTATGGTTTTGTTACAAGTTAATAATATCTTTAAACTCACAATATAGGAGTCTCGGACACTTACAGAAGAAATTGGACATAAGGTAAGGGATAATTTTGTAATCCCAGTTTTATCCGAGATTATTTATACGTAAGTATTTACTGGGGTTATATTTTTCATCCAGGTCCATAAAAATGTCTTAATAAAGTGTTTAATATTATTCCATGTATTTTTAAAGTCATTTTTACACCTTTTTGACTTTTACTTTGTGTTATGGAAGGAATATTTCTTTTGTTTTCCATATGTGGTACTTTTTGACTTTTCCATTAAAAGTACGAGGAGATTGTTTTTTAACTTATACGACGTGAATGGATTTTTACGATTTCATAAATCCTTATTTACATAAAGCCTTATCTACAATATTTCATGAGTATTTTCAACAAAATTCTTTTCTTTTAAATTGCATGTCATTTTGTGAAAAGAGAATGATCTGGAAGAAGAAAGGATATTTTCCTCAAGAATTCATTTCAAGAGTTTTATTACAACTATTTTTCATCTGTGATGACATTATTTAATATGGCTATGTTTCAATAATAATGTCTATATTATTTAAATGGTTCGATTTTTCTTATGATGAATTGATATCCATTTGTTTTAAATGGATTATGTTATGATGGGATGATGTTCATGAAACCCATTTTATTCTTTGGGTTATGATGAATGATTAATGTTTATTTTGTGGCACACATAAGAATGACATTATTATGAGGTGTGTGGCACCTATATCTCCCTCCAATTCATTGGTTAATGATTTATATCTCATGAGATATACATGGATGGAACGACAAGTAAAATATCGTTCAGTAATACAGGGCTGGAACGACAAGTAAACCCGGTTCAATAATAGACTTTGTCCACAATGATGGTCTTGGAATAAAATCCTTGACTACGATGGAAATCATGACATGTGATTAATGGTTTTCCACAATTACATGTTTTATTCACATGCTATTTTACCATGGTTAATGTTTCTTTATGATATTTGCCTTATGCACTGTCAATATTTATGTCATTACTCATTATTTTGATGCATTATGTTCATGTTCTTACCCTAAAATGTTTTGGGATTGTTTTATATTCTCCAGGTTTTCTCTTACAGATAATTTGAGCTCACCCTTTTTATTTTTTCTTTTCTCCAGTATATAAATAATGGTTTTAGGTAAGAATAAAAAAGGTGAAGATCTTTATAGCAGATGTTGAAGATCTTTCACCATGATTAGAAGATTATGTTCCGAGTTTCCAAAGAAACTAAACTAATACTGTAACATCCCAGGTAAATGAAGAATAAGAGATTATCATATTTATTAATATTTCTGAATTAAATATAAATTTTAATTTAAAAAGCGCTTCTATGTTCGATAGCGTACCTGATACGCAACAACGAGTTTCATTGGAATCTTACATTGCACACTAATAATATAATATTATTATTTTAAATAGTCGTTAACTCTTAGACGTTGTATTGGAGGGACTGAACAAAACTAACTACAATATTATTATACGTGTATTTATATTTATCCAATAAAAGTTAGAGGCTTAAAATATGAATGAATCTAATTTTAATCATAATTTACAATAAAGGGTCGATTTACCGCCTTTTAATGGAAAACACTTTTTAAATCTAGTTTTGGTCACTTTAATACATTATGTATGACCAAATAAAATCCTTATTTATATGGGGATATCAATATTTACTTTGGGTAATTTTGTGTTATTTTTATGATAAAGTTCAATTTTTCATGAATACTGACAAATATTGTATTTTAATTTAAAAGTTCCATTTAATCTAATTTATATATATGGTTAGACTATCTCTTTAATTTGTTTTACAGAGAAATTGAAATATATTTTTACGATTTAATCCAATGTTTTTCATTGGAATTAATTTCACTTTGAAATTTGTAATAAAGAAGTATCAATCTTGTGATTGTTATTGTTTCTTAAAAACACTCTATTTGTTTTGATAATGGGAATTAATTTTAAAATTAATTAATGTCACTTCTATGTTTTGAATTTGAAAAAATGGACATCATTTTTTAATTTGTAATATGAAATACATCTTAGGCTGAATTTTTGGTATTTTTATGAAAAACATCAATTT
Organism: Viscum album; assembly: GCA_963277665.1. Classification (NCBI taxonomy): domain Eukaryota; kingdom Viridiplantae; phylum Streptophyta; class Magnoliopsida; order Santalales; family Viscaceae; genus Viscum; species Viscum album. Next base: position 273,850,470 of record OY728128.1, on the reverse strand, counting down.
TTGATGAATAGTGAAACCACTTAGTGGTAGTTAAAAAACTGAATTTTTCATCTAAATAAAATTTTAACACTTCTGTGAATTGAATTTCAAAAATCCAATATACATGGTTGTTATAAAGAAGTAAAATTTGTTTCATTAAGATGAAAATATTTTTTGGGGAATAATAACTTTTGACTTTTATTTACTGCACTTAAAGGTAAATAGGGTAATTCAATGTTAAAAGAATATTATAATAATTAAAAATTACCTTAACACTTGTCCAAAAATTATTGGTTGAGTCATTTACGACCATGGGCATCTTTGGGTCGATTTTGGGACCCCATTGATCCACTTGGGTGTGAAAATGACAATTTAGATTAATTAATTTAATGTAAAGACTAAATTGACATTAACAAATATATTTTAGTAATTAATTTTTATATTGTGTTATGTAAGTCCTATTTTGGATTATAAATATTAATTGGAAACATTAAATGATTTTATACATGATAGTATTTTTGTTATAATTTTTAGACATCGAATAAATTAAATTATTTACGACACAATAATGATGTAGTATTTACCTCATTAATATATGATTAAAATAAATAATATTATAATGATTAAAATATTATCCATAACATGTCCAATTCTTATTGGATGACTTTATTTCAAATATGAGTTATATTATCTTCGACCTTATTGATTTTTGGACCACTGGCAACCGAATATCATTATATAATATAATAATGTTTTCACAATTTCCTAAAGAGCCCCTCCTCTCCCTTATAAAAGGATTCCATTTTCATCCAATTCCTCACATCTCTCAAGCCATTTAGATTGTCCAAAATCTACCCAATTAAGTTCCCTACATCCGTCTCCTCCTCCAAGAAGCATTAACTTAGGCATAAGGCATTTCAGGAAGTCCTTTGGTTCAAACCAAAGTGAGTAACCCAAATTAAAGGTAACAATTTCTCTTAAATTGTTTTCTTTTATTTTACTTATCCAACCCCTAAACTCTTTTATTTTCATTCATTTGTAACAACAACAATATCTCAAATATACTAGGATGTTTTTCTGAGAAGTATTCTAACAACACTTACACACACCTCCAACTAATGGATGAAGGACATAATGTTTCTGTGGATGGAAAACAAACGCCTCACGAAAAGATGATTGTTCAATTACATCTTACTACCTCTCATGGTGGCCATTATGATGGAAATTTATTTATAGATGATATATATTATGTTTATGATTTCTTTATGCTTATTTACTTCCCAATTATATCAAACCTTTATGGTTTCCATAGTGGGTAAATACGATAATCTCATTTGAGGCGGTGCAGACTACCGCCCCTTCAAAGTTATGTGACTCGTTAATGACTTATATGGGATGTATAAAGCATATATTTAACGATATTATATATGATATTATAATATAATTATAATATAACTCTGTATAATTCTTTTTTATTTCCATTAAAATAATAAATATAAATGAAAGTAGCGTTCATGTGTATGCATGGCTTACCATCTCCATGAACGGTGCATTTCATTTCTTACCTCCAAATGTTATGTACTATTATAAAAACCTTTATATACTGGATATATATAATCTATTTGATATCCAAATCCTGAATATCATTCTAGATATAATGAAACTTTGACCACATGAACAACATGTAATTATGAGAAGTCCATTTTTTACTCAAGTGCCAAATATCGAAAAAATGAACGTTATTAACCTAAATGTTTGCATAATGTTTATAACATGCTAATAAGTTATATAAAAGGAATAATATACTTGAAAAATATTCTTAATCAAGTAGAAATTAAATTTATATTATTATTCATGATATTAAAGAATGATAAAATCAAGTCAGACACGAGGTTAGGGACTTCGTCTCAATCTCCTTTCATTGAGGCATATTTAGTTTTATACATGACTTTTTTTATACGGTGTATAAACCTCTCTGACTTTTTATTTTATTGAAAAAGAATATTTTTATATGAAGCGTTTTACTAAATGACAAAAAGGAATGATTTCTTAACGTAAGCGGTGACAATGACCTTTCCGCCGCCGCAAGTATTATTTGATCTTTGGATTCCTTAACAAGAAGGAATTTTTTTAAAAGGAAAAAAATAAATACCATATACTCTTTTTACATATTTTGGTATTGAAAATGATTTTGAGAATGGATTTCTTATTTAGATATCTTGAAATAATATTTTATTATTGAAATGTGGAAATGTTATCTTTCCTTTATACTTATGTTATGTGCAATGATCATGTTATGGTTCTTGGGTATTATTTTCATATACGGGTGGTTCCATGATAAACCTAGGAGGGTGAGTCGGGATAGCTCTCCAATGCATTTGGTAATGTGACGGAGGTAAACATGAATGTTTCTCTGATGAGATTTTGGGAATATACTATGATGGGTATTCCATTGTAACTCCCTATGTAGCTGTGATAGCTACAATGTATGTATGGTATGGATGCATCAAGTTACCATTATGATTTATGATTTCTATGTGTCTTTCATAAATCTTATGATTTGATGAGGTAAGTAAAAGAGTTCATGTTTTGTATTTATTTAAGAAAAAATGTTTTCATTCATTGTTTTATAACCAGTACTAGACCTTTTAGGCTCATCCCATGTTTTAAAATGTTTTCACAAGACATAAATATTAATAGGGTCAAGGATGGGATCAAGGAAAAGTCATGTTGTCTAAAACCGGGAACTAGACATGACTCTTATTTTCCAGAGTTTTTATTTTATGAAAAAAATGGTAACTGTGTAGATATGTCTACCTTGTAATATTTTGAGATATAATAGTTGTGTCCTAATTATCTAAAAATATAAACCTGAAAAAATCCTCAATGTGAGTTATTCATTTAATTTAATATTATGTAATGTTTAAGAGCGAGTCCTTAAAGTTGGTGTCAGAGGTCAGTTTAGACAACTTTAGGAGATAGGGTATTGTAAAATTAATATCCATAAATTAATTTATGTTAATATTGAAATCATATAGCATTTACAGATTTCCATGTTGCTTCACCTAAGATATTTCTTTGTTCAGAATGTTTTTCCATAGAGGAAACATGGAAGATATGTTGGGATGACATCAGGAGGAAGAAAACTTTCTTAATCAGCAAACTGAGATGGTCGGAATCAGAACTGAACCATTTGATGTAGTGATGGGACAGTTGACTGAGGTGATAAATGGTGGTGGTATCCATGCACGAGATCATCCAGATCAACCACAGAGGAACATGTCAGTAGTGGAACATTTCATCAGGCAACATCCCCCATCATTCAGAGGATCATCTGACCCTATGCTAGCTGAAGGGTGGATAAAAGTACTGGAAAAGATTTTTGATGTAATGGGTTGTTCAGAAAATCAAAAGGCTAGTCTTGTTGTTTACCATTTTGAAGGTGAAGCTGATCAGTGGTGGTCTATGGTGAAAAATATTATGGATAGTGAGGAGATTGATTCTCTCGATTGGGACGAATTCAAAGGTATGTTCCTTGAGAAATATTTTCCTAAGGTGGTTCAACTTTGGATGGAAAAAAAGTCCTTGAATTGAGGCAAAAGGATGACTTAGTGGCTACTTATAGGGAAAAATTCACTCAACTGGCAAGGTATTCTCAAAATTTCATACAAGATCTTGATAGTTAAATCAACCATTTTTACTCAAGATTAAAGCCAATGTATATAAGGGATTTAGATTCTCATGAGTTCAATATTTATGAAAAACTTGTTCGTTGTTTGGAGAAGGTGGAAATGGAGTTTTCCGATGATCATGTATTCCTTGTCAAACAACAGAATAAGAGGTCGAGGTGGTAGGAGAAAGGGAAGAGCTCTTCAAAATATTCTGATGGTAAGAAACTTAAGTTTACATTTTTTGAAAATTTTGGTAAAAATCATGCTGGGGAATGTATTTTAAATTCTCGTAAGTGCTACCGATGTGTTAACATGGGGCATAAGGATTGTAATTGAACTGAAAAAGATCATGGTAATGGTTGGACGAAATCTAATTTACCGTCAGTAAAATGTTTTAAGTGCAATGAAATGGGTCATTTTGTTCATGAGTGTCCAACAAAGAACTCAACTGAAGGAAATCAGCCAGAATACAAGCAGAAAGGGGTGGTGAAATCCTTTGTAACTACTTCAGAAGATGTTGGTCCATCAAATGAAGTAGCATCTCGTACACTTTTTGTTTGTTAAGATTATTCCAATGTGTTCTTTGATTCAGGTTCTACACATTCTTTCATTTCTGAGAAGCATTCTAGAAAATTGGGAATTCCATCTCATGATATTAATTCTAATCATACAGTAAAAACACCTAAGGAAATGTTGAGACAAAAATAAAACATAAGTACATTCATGTACTTGTGTGAAGAAAGAATAAACCTGCAAACCTTATTGTTTTGCCTAAAGTAGAGTTTGATGTTATTTTTGGCATGGATTGGCTTTTTGTTTATCATTCAATGATTAACTGCAGAGCTAAAGAGGTTTCTTTTCAGAAATAATTACAGTTTGAGCATAAACATTAACCCTTGCTGTTGATAACATATCAAGAAGCTGAGAAACTAGTAAAAGATGGAAATGAATGTTAGCTTGCACATATTGTTGAAAACAAAGGAACTGTTCAGATTAATGATATACCAGGGGTAAATGATTACCTTGATGTTTTTCCTGATGAGTTTCCTTGTATTATATCTGATTAGGAAGGTGAATTTACTATTGAATTAGTTCTAGATGCTAAGACAATTTCAAAACCCCCTTATCGAATTGCTCAAATTGAACTTTTAGAGTTAATGAAGCAATTGAAAGAGTCATTAGATAAAGGTTTCATGTAATGGCCCAGACCTCCCTGGTCCATTACTCTGTGAAAATGTGGTGTTGGAGGTGTTCCGGGAGGTCAAGGTGACTTATCCCCCAGCTGCTGCCTACCAGTAGCTCGGTCTACCAGTAGCTGCTGATTACCGGTAGCTCAGTCTACCGGTAGCTGCTGATTACCGGTAGCTTGGTCTACGGGTAGCTACTGATTACCGGTAGCTCGGTCTACCGGTAGCTGCTGCCTACCGGTAGCCGGTCTACCGGTAGCTGCTGATTACCGGTAGCTCGGTCTACCGGTAGCTGCTGATTACCGGTAGCACGGTCTACCGGTAGCTGCTGCCTACCGGTAGCCGCCGCTTACCAGTAGCTGGGTTTACCGGTAGCCACGACGTACTGATAGCTCGGTATACTGGTAGCCGCAGTCTAGCAGTAGCTCGGCCCACACTTTACCAAATTTCCAGTTCAGTGAACATTGTTTCTATCGGTGAGGTTCAGTGAACAGTGTTTCTATCGGTGAGGTTCAGTGGAACAGTGTTTCTATCGGTGAGGTTCTATCGGTGGACTTCTATCGGTGAGGTTCAGTGAACAGTGTTTCTATCGGTGAGGTCCTGTGAACAATGCTTCTATCGGTGAGGTTCTATCGGTGGACTTCTATCAGTGAGGTTCAGTGAACAATGGTTCTATCGGTGAGGTTCAGTGAACAGTGCTTCTATCGGTGAGGCTCAGTGAACAGTGTTTCTATTGGTGAGGTTCTATCAGTGGACTTCTATCGGGGAGGTTCAGTGAACAATGTTTCTATCGGTGAGGTTCTATCGGTGGACTTCTATCGGTAGACTTGAACAGTGTTTCTATCGGTGAGGTTCTATCGGTGGACTTCTATCGGTAGACTTGAACAGTGTTTCTATCGGTGAGGTTCTATCGGTGACCTTCTATCGGTGGACTTGTAAAGTGTTTCCAGACTTCATAAGAGCTACCGATCCCATACTTTTCCAAATTTCACGAATGAACAGTGTTTCCAGACTTCATGGGAGCTACCGATTCCATACTTTGCCAAATTTCACGAATGAACAGTGTTTCCAGACATCATGAGAGCTACCGATTCCATACTTTTCCAAATTTCACGAATGAACAGTTTTTCCAGACTTCATAAGAGCTACCGATCCCAAACATTGCCAAATTTCACAAATGAACAGTGTTTCCAGACTTCATGAGAGCTACCGATCCCATACTTTGCCAAATTTTGAGTATGTGAACAGTGTTTCCAGCTTCTTAAATTTGACATTTTCTTTGACGTAAAATACGTTTAAAACCATATTTTAAGGACTTTAAGGCCGATTCAAAGGCCATAAATTCTATATTAATTATTCCTATGGTCGGAATGTTTTTACTTGGTCAAACCGCGTGGGTTAATGCGATCCGTTTTTAATGGAGAATAAATCGGATCTTAAACCGCCGCCCCATTAAATCTTCAAAAAGGGACGAGATATAATTCTCCTTTGTTCTTTCCCTTTGTTCTCAACTAAGAGGCACTAGAACCGTTCAATCCTTTCCGTAGGAGTTGCACAATCAATCTTTACTCCTAGGATTGGTTCTGCTCTGTTTTGGATGCAACCGAGCCGTGTCGATCAATCTTCGATATAAGGTATGTTGTATCATCATTCTTTTAGGGTTTATCTTCTCCTATCCTCCTTTCCATAATTATACCATGTAATTTCCAAGATTCTAATGGGTTTTCTTGGGGTTGGTTGGTACTGTCGTACCGCATCATCCTCTGGTGGATGCAGTTGTCGCGAGGGGAGGATCGTGACCTGTTGTGTGGATAAAGAAAGTGAGGAACTGTTTGAGGTAGGGGATTCATGGCTTCTCTAATTGTGTATGTGCAATCGTAGAATTAGCATGATTTAGTCCTTTGGATCACAATTAAATTGACCTAATTAAATACTTGAACCGGATTAAAAGAATTGGTTGATCGCATGTTGTTACTTTGTATCGTGGTAATGGTTTGCCTCATGTTCTCCTAGATAGAGTGATATCTATGATTTTCTTTAATTTGTTGCTCATTCATGATGGAAATTGATAAAGAACGTAAAGTCGGAATTATTTGTTAAATAATTGGCTAATGATAAAGAGGCATGTTAATGAATCTGTTAATTCAAGATGGATTAAAGAACTATTAGTTCAATAATTTCAAAAGGGTTCTGAGTTACCCGCTTGCTTGTAAGGACTGAATTCCTTGTGGTTTGGATCTCTGAGTGCTCATCTTGTATGAAGGCTGAATGACTTGTTAAAGGGCCGAGAGCCCATTTTGTGATCTTTGATTTCCTCCTGCTTGTGATTTGATGTGAGCCTGGATGGCTTTTGTGATATGTGGAGGCATGGGGACTTGTGGTTGTGGCAGCGGATGACGCCTAGTGTGGTGAGATGCATCGGTTTATGAATGTGGGTGTCGAGGAGGACACCAAGGATGACAGTATGAGATGAATGTGATGGTTTGATGTTGGTGGTTTGATTGTTTATCTTCTTTAATTTTCCCCACTGCTCAAGGAAGCTGGTTTTGCTTACCCTCTTTCCGAAGGAGGCGAAGACACGCGGGGTATGCCATGTGCTTTCCGTGTTTAGCCTCTCGATGGAGGATGGGTCTATGCTCTTGCAATAGGCGGCAAAGACTCGATGGGTAGTATATCTACTCACCGTGTTGAGCCCTTTGTGTTTTGTAGCATAGGATGCTTTTCTAGAATGCCTGGGAATATGGGGAAGGTAATTCCATAATGAAAGTTTGTTTAAATGGTGATAATCCATGGGGATGGAGAAACTGGAATTTAATAGTGATGTGAATCCTAAAAAGGAGCAGTTTTTGAATGTGATGCCAATTTAGTTTAATATGGTAAATTGTTCATGGTTAATTAATGTTTAAAGAATTAATTGACGTATAGTAGAATTGATAAAATGAGAATGGATTAATCTAATAAAGCTCTTCAAATGTTTGTGGGCTTATAGGATACCTAGTCTTAGAAGTAGCAGCCTGGAGTCTGAGAGACGTTAGCTGCAGTTGTATCTATAAGACTAGGTAATGCCCATAGTGTGGATGTGAGTTATACATATATATTCTGTACTTTTTGTGTTTCTATACGCTACTCCACCCTGTCGGTAAGGGCAACTGACACCCCAGGGATTTTGAGCCCTGGGGGGGGGGGTGTTTTCCCTAACATTCTGATGGGAGGTTGAATGGCTGACTACCCCCTTTGGCCCTGCTCTCTTCTCTTGGTAGATACTTGTGCCATGAGGCCCAGCGGTTAGTTACCCCATATATGTGTGTAGAGGGCTATAATGGCTTGTGGTTATTCACACACATATATTCTGGATATAGTATCCTATGGACTACTATAGGTGTAATGTGTATAGTCTATGATGGCTTGAGGATCCTTACTCGGAGTATGGGTTGTAATGGCTTGAGGTATTATACCTAACGTATGATACACGTTATGCGGGCTGTGGTGGCTCCTGGAAACTACCTGGTTACTTTTGGTTGTGAGGACGGTGTGGTGCTTCGCCTAGGTGTCTGCGGGTAAGCCTATGTGGTGCACGAGGTGTAGATTGTAGAGCTTAGCCAAGGTGTCTGCGGGCAAGCCTTGGAGAGAGATTCACAGGACGTATGTCATTGGGGCAAAGCGGCAAACCAGTGGGGAAGTAGTAGTGGGGTACCCTTGATATTCTTTACTATATGTTGTTTTCTTGTATGCGTTACTTGGTGAGAGTAGCCATGGTGAGGTTGGGAACTTAGTATACCTGTTTAGGTAATGAGTTAGTTTCACTTGTTGTTCACTGTGCTTTAGCATGCTTTCTTTACTTTTGTACGAGAGGTTTGGGGAGGATCCTACTGAGTATACTGTTATACTCACCCTATGTACATATAAACTGTTTTTCAGGTCACTTGGAGAAGGTTGGAGATCAAGCTGGTTACTACTAGCTTGCTATTGGAGGAGGAGCTGTTCGGACTTGTGGTCAGTGCCGTTTTACTTTCTTTTGGGTACTTTTAGTTTTCCCTTTCAGTTGTAGTACTTTTGCATGACATTTCATATATGTACTTGGGTTTCTTTTATATTTCAGTTACAAGTTGTAGTTGATTGGAGTCTATTCTATCTCTCTCTTATGTATGTATTCTCTTAGAGGGTAATGCCTCCCATTTGTGTGTGTATTATACCCTCGGTGCTAGTCGCCAACCCGGGGCCTACTGGAGGCGGGACTCGGGGGTCATTATCTCCCTTCTCACATTGCCGACCCAGGAGGGGTACACTTTGTGGGGAGGGGGTCGTGACATTTCATTCAACCTAGTACATCACCACGGGGTGCTATCATCTTTTTTGTTAAAAATAAATATGGTTCACTGAGACATTGCCTTGATTATATATCATTGAATAACTTCACTGTTAATAATAAGTATCCTTTACCTCAAATCAATGATTTGTTTGATCACCTCCAGGGAGCTCAATATTTTTAAAATATTGACTTGAGGTCGGGGTACCATCAGTTGAATGTAAAGGAAGCATACATTCCAAAGACCGTGTTTCATACTAGAAATTTCCATTATGAATTTTTAGTTATGCCTTTTGGGTTAACCAATGCACCTGGTGTATTCATGGATCTTATGAATAGAATTTTCCGTGAGTTCTTGGATATGTTTGTGGTTGTGTTCATTGATGATATTTTGGTTTATTCCAAAAGTAAGGAGGAACATGAAAGTCATTTAAGGGTTGTCTTTCAAGCCTTAAAAGAAAAGAAACTATTTCGGAAATTCAGAAATTGTGAGTTTTGGTTACAAAAAATTTCTTTCCTTGGTCACATTGTTTCAAAAAATGGCATAACTTTTGATCCTACTAGAACTAAAGTTGTTGAAGAATGGCCAAGACCCACAAATATAACCAAGATTCGTAGTTTTCTTGGTTTGGAAAGTTATTACCAGAGGTTTGTTGAAACGTTTGCATGGCTATCTTGTCCAATGACTAAGTTAACTCGAAAAGGTGTTATGTTCATATGGACAAAAGAATGTGATGATTATTTTCAGGAATTGAAAAGGAGATTGGTGAATGCCCCAGTTTTTTCATTGCCTTCCAGAAATGGTGAGTTTGTTATCTATAGGGATGCATCATTGAAAAGACTGGATTGTGTCATAATGAAAAAGGATCAGGTAATTTCTTATGCATCACTTCAGTTGAAACCACATGAGTTAAATTAACCTACACATGATTTGGAATTAGCTGCTGTTGTTTTTGCTTTAAACATTTGGTGGCATCATTTGTATGGAGTGAAGTGTGAAATATATACTGATCACAACAGTTTGAAGTATATATTCACTTAGTATGAATTGAACATGAGACAGAGGAGATGGTTGGAATTAATCAAGGATTATGATTTCCCGATCCCTTATCTTTCGAGGAATGAAAAAAAAGTGGCTGATGCTTTGAGTCGAAAAAGTAATACTTCATTAACTGTGTAACGTTTGAAACGAGATCCTTTGGTTTTTGATTTGACGAACATTGGCATAGAAGTTGTTGTTATAGGAAATTCTTCTATTTTTCTTCAGGTGTCAATGAAATCATCTCTATCAGACAGAATTAATCAAGTGCATAAGGAAGACAGTGAGTTACAGAAAAAGTTTGTGTTGGTTTAGAAGGGTATGTTTATAAGGCCCCAGCCTTAAACCTTACGTAATATTTAATTAAATGAGTAATTCACATTGATGATCTTTTCAGTATTATAGTTTTAGAGAATTAGGACATAACTATTATATCTCAAAAGATTACAAAGTAGTCGCTTCTACTAAATTTCCATAAAATAGAAACTCTTAAAAAGAAACATGTATAGTTCCATGTTTTAGATAGCATGACTTTCCCTTGATCCCATACATGACTCTATTCCACGCTAAGTCCTGTGAAAAACATTTCAAAAACTTGGGATGAGCATAAGAAGCTCAGTAAGGGATACACAAGGAATGAAAACTGTTAGTTTTTCAAAACAACAAGTAAACCATGTATACTTTATCAAAGAAATAATTGTCACCTCTTCGAAGTAGTAAAAACTCTTCACTGAATAAAAGTTCATTACATACCCTTTTGTAACCAAAATATTACCATAAAACCCATATAAAGAACACATAACATATAAAGGTAACTTGGGACTTAAACATACTTAAGTTGAATAACCATACGGTCGACTTCCACACATATCACTTAATGGAATAGCCATTCGGACAACTTCCATACATACTTAATGGAATATCCATACGACCGACTTCCATACCCATTGCATTAGAGGTTATAACGTAACCACCCATCCTGGTATTCACGGAACCACCCGTCATATGGTTTATCACGTAACCACCCGTTAAATGTCCAAGTACCATAATAAAATCATAAGACATAAGACAAATATAATGTAAAGAAAACATTTCCAAACTTTGATCACAATATATCACTCAAATATATTGACATAAAAAATCCATTACAAAAACCATTTTCAATACCAAAATACATAAAAGAGTATATGGTATTTATTTCATTTTAAAAACATCATGGCTTGTTGAGGAAGCTAAAGACTAAATAATACTCGTGGCGGCGGAAAAGGTCGTTGTCACCGCGTACGTTAAAAGAAACATTCCTTTTTGTTGCTTAGTAAAACACTTCGTATAAAATTATTCCTTTTGTATAAAAGTAAATGTCAAAGGGGTTTATACACCGTATAAAAGAAAGTTGTGTATAAAACGAAATATGCCTCAATGAAAGGAGATTGAGACGTAGTCCAATACAAAGATGGTATCTTTGGATAAAGGATAAATCAATTACATAATTATGTGTGAAAAATGAATACACCAAATATAAGTGGATATTAAGTGTAAAATAATCAAATGTCATTCACACATATTCAAAGGATGACATATTCAATAACTACATGTTGAACCCAAAGAAATCGAAATTGGGTTAAGAAGTTCCCTTAACAGCCTAACGTCGTCACATCAAAATGAGTTGATGAGAGATAAAAAGTGTATCTCATCACTTGGACATAAAAGTTACATCAATAAGGATATATGAGAACATATCCCAACATAACAATATGTAAATTAAAATACCCAACAAAAGAAGTCTTTTAAAAAGAGGAGGGTGAAAGGTTCCCTTACCGACTTGGGTATCTTTCAAAACATACACCCCATGAAATAAGGACAATACATAATTGATGTAAATACTCATAAAACGAAAGTATATTACAAAAAGAGTAGAATAATGGGCAGTACGTACACCACTCAAAGGAAATTGTGGAAAATGTGGCATAAATCTCATGGGAATAAAAGTGAGATGAAAAATCCCTTACGAAAACTCGGCAGCCTAACGGAGCCACGTAAAACATACAAAAATGGATTGATGAGATCAAATAGGGTATCTCATCATATTAACATAAAGTTTATAGAAAGAGGAATATAAAATAACATCCCCCAACATAACAAAGTGGAGCTTAAAAGATCTGACATAAAGGAGATTACTTAAAAAGAAAGAGAGAGGGTGGATCTCTTACGAAAAATTTGGCATCCTAACGGCGCCACTCATAACTTCCAAAATGGATTGATGAAAGAGAATAGGGTCTCTCATCATATAAACATAAAAATTAAATTAAGAGTAATATAAAAGAATATCCCAATAACAAGAAATATGATCTTTAAAAGTAATGACATAAAAGAATGTACTTAAAAAGAAAGAGAGGTATAGATCCCTTACCTCGGGTCCGACTTGACTCGATCGTTCTTTAACGTCCTGAATAATAAACATGAGTTAATTTATACTTGCTTAAGAACCTTTTACAAATTCATTATTCCTTTTATATCAATTATTGACATTTATAAACATTATGTAATCATTTATGTTAATAATGTTTTTTTTGTCGATATTTGGTTCTTAAGTCGAAAGTGAACTTCTTACAATTACATGTTGTTCGTGTGGTCAAAGGTTCTCTATATCCAGAATGAAATTCCTGATTTGGATATCATATATATCATATATTTCTAGAATAAACATGTATTTATAATATCACATAATCATTTAGAGGTAAGAAATGAAATGCACCGTTCATGGAGACGGTAAGCCGTACGTACGCATGAACGCTACTTTGATTTCTTTGTCATATTAATGGAATTAAAACTAAATGAGAGGTATGTATATTTTTATTCCAGAATTTTATTCATCATTTATATGTATCATTCATCATATATATCCATTATATACATGTACTTATAATAGTACATTACATTTGGGGATAAGAAATGAAATGCACTGTTCATGGAGACGGTAAGCCGTACGTACGCATGAACGCTACTTTCATTTCTATCTCATACATTAATGGAAAGAAATAATAATTATATAGAGGTATATAATAATTCCAGTATAACATCATATATAATAACATTAAATCCATCCTTTATACGTCCCACGTATGGCATTAACGAATCACATCACTTTGAGGGGGCGGTAGTCCGCACTTCCTAAAATGAAGATATCGCGTGTACCCATAATGGAAGCCACAAAGGTAAGACACAAATGAAAAATACATAAGCTTAATTAAAACATAAACATATTATATATCATATATAAATATAGTGACATCTTAATGGCCACCTTTGAAGGTGTTAAAATAATGTTAAACAATCATCGTTTCGGGAGGCATAAATTCGCCATCCACGGAAACAGTATGTTCGTTAACCATTAGACATAGGTGTGTGTAAGTGTAGCTCGAATAATTATTATAAAAACATCCTAGTATATTGATGATACTGGATTTTTAACAAAAGAAAAGAATAAAAAGAGTTTAGGGGGTTGGAGAAACAAAATAAAACAAAAGGACTCAAAAGAAGACATTACCTTAAAATCGGGTAACTCCCTTTAGTTTGAGCTCAAACGCTTCCTTGGGAAGACTTATGCCCAAAGTGAGGCTTCAAGGAGTAATAAAGGGAAGTTTAGAGACAAAATGGGAAGGGGTTGGCTGAGCCAAAGGCTTTGGGAGTGTGGGTAAGGAGGTAGAGGTGGGAGCCTTTTATAAGAGGAGAGGAGGGGCACTCTTGGAAAGTAAAGAAAAGTCACTTTATTTTAAAATGGTATTCGGATTTAAGAGGTCCCACATTGATGTATTCCAAGGATAAGGTGATAAGGGTTCTAAATCCACTCATCCAATAGGTTTTGGACATGTGTAGGTCTTAGATATTACATTATCTTTTTATTTTATTTAAATCGTTAAATAATGAGGTCATCGCTGCATCATCATGATGTCATAAATAATTTAATTTATTTAATGTCTAAAAATTAAAAAAAAAACAATTATGTAGGAAATCTTTTTATCTTTCCAATTACTATTTATAGTCAAAAATCTTACTTGTATAACCACATGTCAAAATTGTTTTAGTAAAACATCTAATGTGTGTGTCATTATTACTTTAACATTAAATACAAAGTTATTTATGTCATTTCCCAACCAAAGTGGCTCCATGGGGTCCCCAAGTTGACCCATGGCTTGTCTTGCTCGGAAATGACACATCCAAAAAGGGTAGGACATGTGTCAAGCTCATCTCATATTATTAAAACATTATTTTTACCTTAAATTACACTAATTACCTCTAATCGCGATTAAAAACTTAATAAGTTACTATTCACCAAAAAATATTTTTATCTCATTGAACCACATTTTACTTCTTAATGAAAAACATGTATGTTAGATTTTTTAAAATCAAAACAATGAAGTGGTAAAATTTCATTTAAACGAAAAATCAGTTTTTATAAGTACCACTTAGTGGTTTTACTATTCATCAAAAATTGATGTTTTTCAGAAAAATACCAAAAATTAAACCTAAGCTATATTTGATATTCCGAATTCAAAAATAAATTTCATTTTACAAAATTAAAAACATATAAGTTGAATTAATTAATTTAATAATTAATTACCACTGTTAGAGCAAATAGCGTGTTTTTATGAAATAATAAGTATCAAAAGATTGACACTAGTTTAAGTCTGATTTCAAAGTCAAATTAATTCCAACGACCACTATTGGATTTAATGGTAGAAATATTTTCTAACTTCACTTTAAAACCATTTCAAATGATAATCTAATCATATAAATAAATTAGATTAAAAAGAGGTTTTGAATTAAAATACAACATTTTACACTATTCATTAAAAAAATGAACTTTATCGGAAAGATACCAAAAATTTACACAAAGTAAATTTTGATGTCCTGATTCTAAAGAAGAGTTTTATTTGGTCCAAATAGAATTTATAATAGTGAAGAAAACTATATTTAATGATGGTTCGCCATCAAAAGGCGATAAGTGAACCTTTAGTGAAAACTAGGGCATATACGCCTAAAATTGAATTCGTTCCTTATTTTAAGCCTTTATCTTTTATTGGATAAATGTAAAAACATTTAAAAACATATATAATCATATTTTTGTTATTTATATCAATTCCCTCCAATACAACAGCTACATGATAACTACCATTTAAAATAATATTATTTTATTATTAGAGTGCAACGTAAGATTCCCAAGAAACTCGTTCTTGCGTGTTGGGTACGCCATCGAGCAAAGCATCCCCTTTAAAGTCATATTAATATTTTATTCACAAATATGGATAAATATGAAAATGTCATATTCTTAATTTACCTGGGTTGTTACAAAGTTTCCTGATTTTCACGTTGATAATGATTGTGTTTTGAGATTTAGAATTAGATTATCTGTGTCTTGTGATTCACAGTTGAAGAATGAGTTTTTATGTGAAGCTCATAGTTCTCCATTTTCAATTCATCCTGGCAGTACTAAGATTAACAGAGATCTTCGGGAGTATTACCGGTGGGATGGAATGAAAAGAGATATTGCTGATTTTACTATGAAATGTTTGACTTGTCACCAGGTTAAAGTAGAGTGACAATTACCGAATGGAATGCTTCTACCTTTACCGGTTCCAGAGTATAAATGAGAAAATATATCCATGTACTTTGTTGTGGGATTACCAAAGACATCTCGAGGTTATAATGCTATCTGGGTTATAGTAGACCAATTGACTAAATCTGCTCATTTCCATCTTATTAGAGCTACTTTGTCTCTAGATCAACTTGTTCGGTTGTATGTTAAATAGATAGTGAGGTTGCATGGAGTTCCCCTCTCCATTGTATCTCATCGTGATCCCTGGTTCACTTCTAACTTTTGGAAAGGCCTTCAGAAGTCATTGGGTTCTGAATTAAATTTTAGTAAAACTTTTCATTCTCAATATGATGAATAGTCAGAATGAACAATTCAGACCATGGAGGATATGTTACATGCTTTCTCGATGGATTACAAGGGAAGTTGGGACACAAATCTTTCTTTGGTTGAATTTTCATATAATAACAGCTTTCATTCTGGTATACAGATGGCTCCATTTGAGGCATTATATGGAATGCGTTGTCGAACTCAAGAATTCTGGGATGAAGTAGGTGAAAGGAAGCTGATGGGACCCGAATTGGTAAAAGAGATGGCAAAGAAAGTTCAGTATATTTAGAAGCACATGGGAACAACTCAGAGTATATAGAAAAGTTATGCAGATAACTGGAGGAAGGATCTTTCCATTGAGGTTGGGGATCATGTGTTTCTCAATGTTTCTCCGTGGAAAAGTGTGATGCATTTTGGTAAGAAGGGAAAGTTGAGTCTGAGGTTCATTGGACATTATGAAATTCTTAATAATGTTGGATCAGTTGTGTACACAGTGGATTTACCTCCACGTTTATCCCAGGTACACAATGTTTTTCATGTTTCGATGTTGAGAAAGTATATTCCAGATCCATCTCATGTTTTGAGCCCAGAGGTAGTTTAGTTTGAAGAGAATATCTCTTATGAAGAACAACCAATTTTGATTCTTTACCATAGAGAGAAAGTGTTGCGAAATAAGGTGATTCACCAGGTAATGGTTTTGTGAAAAAACCATATGGTTGAAGAGGTAACGTGGTAATCTGAAAATGATATGAGGGATAAATAACGCCACTTGTTTTGATAAGTGAATAAAAATTACGACGCAATTCCCAATAGGGGTGAAGGATATAACATCCTAGGTAAATGAAGAATAAGATATTTTCATATTTATTAATATTTCTGAATTAAATAATAATTTTACTTTAAAAAGGGTTGCTATGTTCGATAGCGTACACGATACGCAACAACGGGTTTCTTTGGAATCTTACGTTCCCAACTAATAATACAATATAATTATTTTAAATGGTCGTTAACTCCTAGCCATTTTATTGGAGGAACTGAAAAAAACTAAATACAATATGATTATACATGTATTTATATTTAGCAAATAAAAGTTAGAGGCTTAAAATATGAATGAATCTAATTTTAAGCATAATTTAAATTAAAAGGCTGATTTACCTCCTTTTAATGGAGAACCATTTTTAAATATAGTTTTGGTCACTTTAATACATTATATATGACCAAATAAAATCATTATTTTGAATGGGGAAATCAAAATTTACTTTGGGCTATTTTTTGGTATTTTTCTGATAAAGTTCAGTTATTTAATGAATAGTGAAAAATAATGTATTATAATTCAAAAGTGCCTTTTAATCTAATATATATATATGGATAGATTATATTTTTAATTTGTTTTAAAGATAAATTGAAATATATTTTTACCATTTAATCCAATTTTGGTCATTTTTATTAATTTCAATTTGAAATTTGACATAAAGATGTATCAATCTTTTGATAGTAATTGTTCCTTAAAAACACGCTATTTGTTTTGATAATGGGAATTAATTTTAAAATAAATTAAAGTCACTTATATGTTTTTAATTTTTCAAAATGGACATCATTTTTGAATTCGTAATATCATATATATCTTAGGCTGAATTTTTGGTATTTTTTCGAAAAACATCAATTTTTGATGAATAGTGAAACCACTTTGTGGTAGTTAAAAAAACTGAATTATTCATCTAAATAAAATTTTACAATTATTTGAATTGAATTTCAAAAATCATACATACATGTTTGTTATCAAAAAAGTAAAATGTGGTTCATTAAGATTAAAATAATTTTTGGTGAATAGTAACTTTGACTTTTATTTACCGTAGTTAATGGTAAATAGGGTAATTCAAGGTTAAAAGAATATTATAATTATAAACAATTACGTTAACACTTTTCCGAACCTTATGTTTTGAGTCATTTACGACCATGTCCATCTTTGGGTCGATTTTGGGTCCCCATTGATCCACTTGGGAGTGAAAATGACAATTTAGATTAATTAATTTAATGTAAAGACAATATTGACATTAACAAAAATCTTTTAGTAATTAATTTTTATATGGTGTTATATAAGCCATATTTTCGACTATAAATATTCATTAAAAAGATAATAAGATTTACTACATGATAGTATTTTTTTTATAATTTCTAGACATCGAATAAATAAAATTATTCATGACACAATAAAGATGTAGTATTTACCTCATTAATAAATGATTAAAATATATAAGATTATAATGATTAAAATATTATCCAAAACATGTCCAATTCTAATTGGATGATTTTATTTCAAATATGATTTATCTTATCATCGACCTTAATGTTTTTGGACCATTAGAAACCGAAAATCTTTATATAATAAAACAATGTTTTCACACTTTCCTAAAGAGCCCCTCCTCTCCATTATAAAAGGAGACCATTTCTATCCAATTCATCACACCTCTCAAGCCATTTGGCTCGTCCAAAATATTCCCAATTAATCACCCTAAATCCCTCTACTACTTCTAGAAGCATTAACTTAGGAAAAAGTCATTTCAAGAAGTCCTTTGGTTCAAATCAAAGAGAGTTACCCAAATTAAAGGTAACTGTTTATCTTAAATTGATTTCTTTTGTTTTACATGTACGTCCACTAAACTCTTTTATTTCCTTTCTTTTGTAACAACACGTGTATCCTAACTATAATATGATGTTTTTATGAGATGTATTTGAACTACCCTTACACACACCTACATATAATTGATGAAGAACATAATGTTTCTTGTGGATGGAAAACTAACGCCTCACGAAACGATGATTGTTCAATTACATCTTACCGCCTCTCATGGTGGCCATTATGATGGCACTATATTTATATATTATATATATTATGTTTATGATTTCTTTATTATTCTGTAGTTCCAAATTTTATCAAACCGTTATGGTTTTGATAGTTGGTAAATACGATAATCTCATTTGAGGAAGTGCGGACTACCGCCCCTCAAAGTGATGTGACTCGATAATCCCATATGTGGGATGTATAAATGATAGTGTTAAATATATTATATATGATATTAGACTGAATTATAATATAACTATGTATCATTATGTTTTCCTTCCATAAATATAAGAAATAGAAATGAATGTAGTGTTCATGCGTACTTACGGATTACCGTCTCCATGAACGGTGCAATTAATTTCATACCTCTAAATGTTTTTTAATTTTATAAAAAAACTTATATAATGGATATATATGATATATTTGATATCCAAATCATGATTATAATTCTGGATATAATGAACCATTGACCACATGAACAACATGTAATTATAAGGAGTCCATTTTTGACTCAAGTTCCAAATATCGACAAAACGAACGTTATTAACATAAATGTTTGCATAATATTTATAACATGGTTATAAGTGATATAAAAGGAATAATAAACTTGAAAAATGTTCTTAAGCAAGTATAAATTAACATTAGTTTATTATTCAAGATATTAAAGAATGATCAAGTCAAGTCGGACACGAGGTAAGGGACTTCGTCTCAATCTCCTTTCATTGAGGCATTTTTAGTTTAATACACGACATTATTTTATACACTATATAACCCCTTGGACTTTCCATTTTATTCATAGTGAATATTTTTATACGAAGAAATTTACTAAAAGATAAACATGAATGTTTTTTTAACGTAAGTGGTGACAACGACCTTTCTGCCACCACGAGTATTATTTGATCTTTGGCTTCCTTAACAAGACGGAATGTTTTTAAAATGAAAAAAATAAATACCGTATACTCTTTTTACGTATTTTGTTATTGAAAATGATTTTGAGAATGAATTTATAATTTTAATATCTTGAAATGATATTTTATTATTGCAATGTGGAAATTTTATCTTTCCTATATTATTATGTTATGTGCTATGATCATGTTATGGTTCTTGGGAATTATTTACGTATACGGGTGGTTCCATGATAAATCTGGGGCGGGTGAGCCCGAGATAGCTCTCCAATACGTTGGGTAACATGATATAGGTAAACATGATTGTTTCTCCTAAGAGATTCAGGGAATATACTGTGATGGGTATTCCAAAGTAACTCCCTATGTAGCTGTGATAGCTACAATTTAAGTATGGTATGGATGCCGCAAGTTACCTTTATGATTTATGATTTCTATTTCTCTTTCATAAATCTTATTATTTCACAAGGTAAGTAAAAGAGTTCACGTTTTTTATGTATTTATGAAAAAAAAATTTCATTCTTTGTTTTATAACCCTTACTAAGCGTTTTATGCTCATCCCACATATTGAAATGTTTTCACAGGACTTAAAGAAGAATAGGGCCAAGGATGGGATAAGGAAATGTAATGATGTCTTAATCATGGAACTAGACATGACTCTTTTTTTCAAGAGTTTTTATTTTATGAAAAAAATGGAAACTGTGTAGGTGTGTCTACCTTGTAATCTTTTGAGATGTAATAGTTTTGTCCTTATTCTATGAAACTCTAAACCTGAAAAGATCCTCAATGTGAATTATTCATTTAATTTAATATTATGTAATGTTTAAGGTCGAGCCCTTATAAATACAGTCTTTGGACATCAGTTTTTTCCATGTATTAAGTATTCTTCAAAATAAATGTAATGTCTATGTACGTAAAGATTTTGGTCTCTATAGTTGGTATTAGAGTGAAGGTTTAATTATCCTTTGGAAACTAAGATGCGAAAACATTAACGAAATCCATAGAGATATTTCTATGTTATGTCTAGGGGTGTCTCTAAGGATAAGTATAATTATAGGTTATAGTCCTAAAATTATGGTAACGATCTTAAAATTAATCCTAAGATGTTATATATTGAAGGTACTCCCCCTTTATTAATTTGTTTTCCTAGCATGAATTTTTCCTCCCACACTATTTTTTGTAGTTTTAGACGATGGATGGAACCCAAAAGAACTGGGTTGATCAATGTAATGGACAATGCAATTATTGTCCTCTTGAACAAACCAATTTTATGAGAGATGAAGTGAAAATTCTTATTGCTATACTTAGACAAGCTATGAATCATTCTGGAAATCCATATTAACTGAGAAGGTAACAATATTCTTTTGAGTCCTTCATGAGGCAACGTCCACTTTCTTTCAGTGGGTCTTCTGATCCAATTGTTTCTGAACAATATATCAGTACCACTGAAAAGATATTTTCTATACGTCACTGTTCGGAACATGAATAAGTCATTCTGGCTATTTACCATTTAGAAGGTGAAGTAGACCAGTGGTGGACTTTAATTAAGAATATGAGGCCCATTGATAAAATTGAATCCATGGAATGGGATGAGTTCAAGATCATATTTTTAAATATGTAATTCCCTCATATTCTTCGAAAAAAGATTGAAAAGGAGTTCCTTGAGCAACGAAAAAGGATGATGAATATATTGGTATATACGAGGCAAATTTTATAGGGCTTGCATGGTATACATCTAGAATTATTATCCAAGTGGAGATTAAAGTTGATCAATTAATCGGTGGCTCAAAACCATGTCTTCTAAGAGAATTAGCTATAAGAAACATCAATAGCTATGAAGAAATTGTGCGTTGTGCAATCAAGGTAGAACTCGAAGTCGGTGTTACATATACATCTCATGGTTTTCACAAGAAACGAAAGATGGAGATCAGAGAAAAATCACAAAACAATGGTGAAAAAAAGATGAATGTTTCGTTATGCTCAATGTGTAAAAAGAAGCTTGGTGGAGATTGTATTAAAGGGACTATAAAAAGTTTTAAGTGTGGAAAGGGAAGTCATCAAGCAGCTGAGTGCCGAATTAATTGGAAATAGATAGCTATTGATGTGTATAGAGAAAATACTACACATATAGCACCACTAACACTTCAATGATACAAGTGTTGGGAAATTTGGAATTATGCTAACCAATGCCCTAATCCAAGGGTTAATGATGATGGACATCAACAACCTCCTAAGGCAAAGGAAAAGGGGATGTCACATGCGATAACTATTGGTGATGTTGAGTATGACAACGATGTGGTGGAATGATTAAGAGTTTATGTAACAAGATTCCAAAATAATGATGTGGAATATCATTTATAGTGTTTTTGAATATTAGAATATCTATGTATTGTTTTATTGTGGTTTTCAATAATTATATGGTACTGGTAACCATGAAATGTGATTGAAATGTTTTTGGAAAGCAGATGATATGCGTATAATGAAGGGATAAAGAGATAATGAAATGTTTGACAGTATTAATGAGCTCATGACTGATATAAGGACAAAGTGATATCATAGTTTGGGTATATGAAATTATGGGATTTTGGTATGTGGAAAGTGTTGAATTTTGAAAGAATTAATGTTTTCACAAATATTCTATGGTAATTCATATTTTATGAGAATACATATTAAGGAATTAAAATATTTTGAATGTGACCAACAAGATATACCTTAAGATATATGGGGGATAAATGATTGTATTCACATGCTTGGTTGATGACCTTTCTAGTAATGGTTTTCTTTATACTATGAGCTTTGATAGAAGTATTTTGGATAAGCCTAATGATTTTAAATGGATTATGTTGGTCATGATAATATTGTTTAAGGATATAATATTTTTTCAATATTATTTCTGTAATGTTATAATAGTGTAGTTTTAGAAAAAGGACAACCTACTGGATGGGCAAAAACCCGTCGTGTCAGATGATGATGTAGTAATCGAACCCAAAACTGAAATGTGACAGGCCTTTATTTCCTACCATTGGCCTACATGAATTCCCTGGTTAGTAGAAACTTGCTTTATTTTATTAAGCGGTATGATAGATGATGTATAAGTCCATTTTTGGAACCATATACGATTAATCTCACCATAAGATGAACTTATATATGTATAAAATTATCTAACCTTATGTTTGAGACTGATGGAATGACCTATCATTCTATCCCATGATTTGCTAAAACTTCATGGAAGACAAATTCAACTTTATTTCTTTAAAAGATTATGTGGAAATTGTTGATGGAACAATCAATAGTGTGATTGTACCAAAATCAAGTAAGTATTTATTTTAATTGAAAAATTATTCAACATTAGGGAAATGATCTTGAAAACAAAAAATTTTGTCCCAGTGCCCTCACATCTGATGAATCAGATGGTACCTTAGATCATCACAAATATATGTATTTGTGATTGTTTGATTTTTCATAGCCCTGTTCTCTACCACTCTTCATCCAAACATGATAGTTAGATTAATCTTCTATATCCATATTTTCATCTATATTATCCTATGTGGAAACCCAGTGATGAGTTACATTGAATATCCATTATGTTTCTAATGTTTCTTTTTAAAATGATGTTTTAGTATTCCTTTTTATGATATGGGTTTCTCTGAAAGAAGATTTTAATTAGAAAACCATTTATAACCATGATGAATTTCAAGGGCGAAATTCATTTTATAGTTGGTAGAATGTAACCCCCCAAGATTTTATGAGAATTATTATTCTTAATTTCTTTGATGTATTTTGTTGTATGCTTCACCATGATCAGCTTGTGCTACACCCAACACCGTATTAGTTTGTAGTATACAATACATTATTCTGGGCTTATGATGCACACAATTTCATGTTATCTTGAATAAAATTACTTTTACACAACACCATGTAAATATTTTGATCAATGTATAACTGAACTATTTTTTGAGTATGTTATACGCAACACCAAAGGACACTTTCCCTACATTCAACCCTGACTTGTCTTACATTACACGCAAGAGCGACTATCCTCAAGAGCGTTTGTGGTACGCAATACCGAGTTTCACTAAACAATGATATATTGTTATGATATTATTATGAACTAGCCTTTATGAATAGTTTAATCTAATTTTTAATTTTATAACATTATAATTAAAATTAAACTTTTTCTAAAATGAGGTATGAGAACAAAATCAATTTTTCAGATAAAAGAAGTATTTTTCAAAAAAATGCAGTTTTTCCACCTTTTGATGGTGCACCCATTTTAAATCTAATTTTGACAAGTTTATATGTTCAATTTTACAAAATATGCTTCATCTTTTGAATTAGGATATAAAAATTTACATTGGATAATGTTCTGATATTTTTCTGACAACGTTCTTATTTTGTTGAATAGTAAAAACTCACTAAATATTACTTTATTTTTTTTCATCGAGATAATTTATATGGATATATTATAATAGTATATTGGTTTAAAGTATAAATAGAATATATTTTTTCCATTAAATATAATTTATGTCATTAGCATAAATTTTACATTGAATTCATAGGTAAAAACATTTCAATCTTTGATAATGTTTTAAATTTTAAAACTTGTTTTCTTAACAAAGGGATTAATTTTAAATTAATTACTGAAACTTATTTGTTTAGAATTTTGAAAAATGGATTCCATATTTGGATTCAGTCAGTTCCAATTATGTTAATAGGTTACTTTTATTTTTTAATATTATGAATAGTATCTATGGTGATTTTAATTTACTATAGTTAAAGGTAAATTGGGTAATTAAGGGTAAAAATAAGATTATAAAATTGCCCTAAGACCTGTAAAAATTCTACTGGATTAATAAAATTTGACCCATATCACATAATGGTCGGAATATATTTATTTCATGGACATTTGACCATGAAAATGATATGATTATTAATAAAATCAATGAAAGTGACTACATTTCACTTTCTTATATCTTATAAGTGTAATAATTTGAATTTAGTGATAAACCTCATAAAACATCGAATATTCTTATTATACAGAAAGCTAATAGAATTATCTACACGATGAGAATTTTTTTATAATTTTTAGGGATCAAATAATTTTTATAAATGATGACACAATAGTGATGTAGAAATTATTTTATTGATTGAAATATCAAATAAATTGTATTAAAAATCATAAAATAAATATTATATGAACTAATTAATATTCTCCACAAATTTTATAGATTAATATAACACGTTAGGAGTCTATTAAATATTTTTTTGAATATATCCTTTGTTTTGATTTTATTAAAATTCAAATAAATGAATAGTGTTAAAATTGACACTATTTTTATTTTATACAAATACCGTATTATAAAATTGATTAAAAATCAAAAAAAAATTTAAAAATTATAAAGTGGAATTTATATAGTTTAAATTTCATAAATTATCCAATTATGGACAATTCACAACACATAAGTAATTATTTTTTATAATTTAAAATTTAGAATATTATTACCCCAAATAAAATTAAATAGATTAAATAAGGATAAATCAAGTTGGTAAGGTATAAAATAAATTTCCAACATGTCTAAATCTTATTATATGATGAAATTAAAACCCTTTAACATCTAATATTTGGATTTGAGTCATTTTTGGTGGTTTTTAACTGTGCTTTGAGTTTATTATAAATTAATATTTTAGAAGTTTCCAAAAGTGCCCCTCTTCTCTCTTATAAAAGGGGACCTCCTCCATCTCCTCCTAAAACCACTTTGATCCTTCATGATTGGCCAAACCCTGAATATTTCTTTTCTCAACTTCCTTAGAAACATACTATAGGTACTGATCTTCTTTAAATACCAACTTTCGGGCCCTAAGAGGAGGTTTAGAAGAGGAATGTCGTAGAAGAGGTAATATCCTTACCGATTCTTTCAAATTCATTTCTTCTTATATATCCTATTATTTTGTTGTTTAATAATAAATTAATAACATCAGTGTCACTAATATACTAATTTGTTATTATAAATATGAACCCAGCCTATTTCACTTTCTATCCATCCGACGGAAAATGAAATCCCCTTGCTTGCGTACGTACGGAATACCGTAGCATAGTGATGTTGTAATCTGTTTTTCTACAACCACCTTACTTGGATGGGTATAATGGTGTAAAAAATAATTATATATGGTTATTATAAAATGATACAAATTTTGAGATATTATATAATACACTCTAATCCAATTAAATAATTGTGGGAACAATATCATCGCTTGTGCGTACGTACGGATTACCGTCTCCATGACACGATGTGATTCATTATCAATTTTAACCATTCAAAAATGATTATAAAGTATTTATAATAAATAACAATGAAATATATGGAATATTTATGATACTGGATTTATGTATATGTTATTTACTTACTTCCATTCAATTTAATAAGAAAACGAAAACAACATTCACGCATACGTACAGCCTACCGTCTCCATGAACGGTGTATTTATTTCCATTTATCGATCTATTATATATATGTATATTCAGAATAAATATTATATATAAATATTGTTTTACATTATTGAAGTAAGTAATCATGATCTAATTAATCATTTGAATAATTACATGTCAAAACACGGACGATTAATGAAACAATTTTACCCAAAATGCTGCTTTAACATGGAATTGACAAATGAACTGATAATATAAAGTCATAAGTGAATCATATATGATATCATAAATATTATTATCTTTCTGTTACAAGTTAATAATTTGTTTAAACCCGCTATACAAGAGTCTTAGACACATATGGATGAAATTGGACATAAGGTAAGGGATAATTTTGCAATCTAAATTTTATCCGAGATTGTTTATACGAAAGTATTTACTGGGGTTATATTTTTCATCCATGTCCATCAAAATGTCTTCATAAAGTGTTTAATATTATTCCATGTATTTTTAAAGTCATTTTGACCCCTTTTTTACTTTTACTTTGTCTTATGGAAGGAATATTCATTTTGGTTACCATACGTGGTACTTTTTGATTTTTCCGTTAAAAGTACGAGGATAATGTTTTTATAACTTATACGACGTGAATGGATTTTTACTATTTCATAATGCCTTATTTACATAAAGCCTACTCTACAAGATTAAATGATTATTTTAAACAAAATTATATTCTTTTAAATTTCATTTCATTTTGATAAAAGAAAATTATTTGGATTAAGAAAGGATATTTTCCTCAAGAATTCATTTCAAGTGTTCTATTAAAAATATTATCCATATTTAATGATATTATTTAATATGGTTATGTTTCAAGAATAATGTATCTATTATTTACATGGTTTTATTTTTCTTATGATGAAAAGATATCCATTTTTTAATATGGATTATGTTATTATGGGATGTGGTTTATGAAACCCATTTTATTCTTTGGGTTTTGATGAATGATTTAGGTTTATTTTGTGGCACACATAAGAATTATTTCATTATGAGACAGGTAGGACATATATATCCCTCCAATGCATTGGTTAAATATTTATATCTCGTGAGATATACATGGCTGGAACGACAAGTAAAATCTAGTTCAGTAATACAGGGTTGGAATGACAAGTAAACCCGGTTCAGTAATGGACATTGTCCACTATGATGGTTTTGGAAGCAATGCCTTGCCTACTATGGAAATCATAAAATGTTCATAATGGTTTTCCACAATTACATGTTTTATTTCCATGATATATTACCATGGTTAATGTTCCATTATGATATATGCCTTTTGCACTATCAATATTTATGTCATTACTCATGATTTTGATGTTTTATGTTCATGTTCTTACATTAAAATGTTTAGGGATCATTTTATATTCTCCATGTTTTCCCTTACTGAGAATTTGAGCTCGACCTTTTTAAGTTTTCTTTTCACCAGGACATAAATAAATGTTTTTGGTAAGAAAACAAAAGAGGATGATCTTTATGGGAGATGTTGAAGATCTTTCACCATGATTAGAAGATTATGTTCTGATTTTCCAAAAACACTAAACTAATACGGTCTTTGGGAATCTTTTTTTGTCATATATTAATTATTCTGTGAAAGTAATGTAATTTCTAAGTACTTAAAGCTTTGGGACTCTACATTGATAGTCTTAAATCAAAATACATGTATTTTATTAGCACTAATACTACTCTGAATAAACCACACTCATTGAGGTAGTTCCAACGAATTATATGCCATATGGCCCACCCCATTCTTACATAGAATAGGCTAGGGCATAGAGAATATTACTAAGTTGAAATTTCATGTATACAATATTCCTTTTACATATATATTTAAAAACACTATCTCTATAGAATCTATCATAAAAAATCAAAGTAACAAATTTGAATAATGAATTCATTAACAAAAACATCTATAACACATATTTTACAGATATTAAATAAAATATAAGTAATGAAAAATATAGTCACACAAAAAATTAGTAGCTCCATAATAAAAATTGTATATAATATTATCCCATAAATAATCCTATAATCCCAAACCTACGTAATATTATATAAATTGAGAAACATTATTAAACATTGGAAGCATGTAAACTTATTTCGCAATCAAATAGCGATAAATATATAGAAGACAATACATCTGTTGAATGATGAGATATTGAGGTGAGTATCATATTACTAACTAGGACACCCTGAAATCACTATCTGTATAGAATAAATGTCGAAAAATATATAAAAACAAACAAATGGGTAATTAAAGGAGAAAATACATTTGGAAATA
Source organism: Viscum album (assembly GCA_963277665.1). Lineage (NCBI taxonomy): Eukaryota > Viridiplantae > Streptophyta > Magnoliopsida > Santalales > Viscaceae > Viscum > Viscum album. The sequence goes on along the minus strand of OY728128.1, from coordinate 273,821,868 downwards.
GATGGGTAAATTTTAATTTGTTACGCTCTCTAACCATTCATACAAACAAATGAAAAAATTTATTATGTATACTCGTAATATGAATATTCAAAAATAGGCCCATACAACATTTCATGAATCACCTAATAAAATGACACAAGATATTAGAAGAGTATTTTTGTTATTGTATTCATCTACAAGAAAGTTGATCACAAAATAATTTCTTGGGGATGACCAAATCATTTATTTAAAAACTGATCATAAGATGGTTTCACTAGTAGTCAATAAGTGATACATCACACCCTCAGTATTACCCCAAACGGCTTACAATAACCCCTGATTGTAGATAATTGGGTAAAATACCCACTATGGGTAATAATGAAAATTTTATAGGCACTCAACCTCCATTGGGGGATACCAGTATTGGTTTGTGATAAATCTATATAAAATGGATCACACAAACCCAGTTAAAATGATTGATACCTAAAAATCTCCACAAGGATTATTTAAACTATTTTTTATCCCATGAGGATCCCTATAGAGTGTGAGATATCTCAATGGTCTAAAAATGAAAAATCTGTGTTTACTATGTATTGATGATGGAACCCATAATGTATATTAATGTTAAAAATATAATCATGTAAACCTTCATATAATATTAAAAAAAATATAAAAAACACATCCTATAAAGTATTATAAATTGAATTTTTCTCTTTCTTAGATATTTGGTATTTTCCTTGTTTCCAATAACATTTACTATTGTAGGTATATAACATTTTACCCATCAATAATTCAATAAGGTGTCCAATAGGTTCATAGGTGTTTACCACTAGTACTAACTAATGATGATATAAATGCTATCATGTAATGTAATGATAAGAAAATAGATTTGAGATATTTATTTATAGAAAAAAATTATTCTGCCTCCAGAAAGGAACATGAAACATATCTATTATAAATATATCCATGAAATATAGTTTTATTAAGTATCATTGTCTCCTCATGAAGACTCCCCACTAATGTTATCTTCTACATTATATTATATATAATACCAAAAGATCTAATTGATTGAGATTAATTACATGTCTACAACTCGATTCTGACCATACATTATCAAAAAATAAAATCAATGACATTAATAGAAGTTTCCAATAAATCATAGCACATAAAACAAATGTCCTCATTCCTTACATGAATTAAAATGATCATGAATAATCCTATTCCACAGCATAATACATTGATGTGAATTGGAATCAGTGATCAAATGAAATTATTATTAAAATATTAATGAATTTGAATGTGGAAGGTTTTAAAAGAACCATCTAAACTAATTTTCGATTGTGAACACTTGATGAATACATGAAAAATCTATAAAACACAATTGTTAAAAACAATGATCATCACACATGATCATCCATCATATTTTTTTTAAATAGAAATAAAATTAAAATATTATCATGTTCTACTATTAGTTATTTCCAAATCCCACATTCAATAAAAAAGAATCATTTTTTTGAAATGGTTGATTCCATATTTAGTTCATTTATATTTTAATAAGAAAATTTATGGATAAAAATTATTGTGGATAAATTCAAAATGAATATTAAGTTACTTAATATAAGATCAATAAGTGATGAGTAGTTAATCTACATTGGAGATGGTAATTTTTTTATTCCTAATAATTGATCCATAGAACATTCTCATTCAAAACAATCAAATTTCATTATAAATGTATTATTTAACTCTCAGTCCCCAATTTTTTTACACATATCCCCCATTAACTGATATATCATTGATTATATAGGTAAATACTAGGATTGAATTACTGTGAAAAAATTAAATAAATTATTAATCGTAATTAATTTTATTCTTCTACTATCCAATATGATTGAACATTGATCTGTGGTTTGATTCCAAAAAATCATATTTCTCTTATTATATGAACCCTTGATTTTGATTTAATGTATGCGTGGCTTCCCCTATATGAGACTCAATATGATATTGCATATTTTACATTAAAAAATATTTATTTTTCATTGTTAATATATTTAAAATAAATAATATATATTTATCAGGGATACCATACCCCAAAAATAAATGAAAACACCCTGACCCAATCTGAAGAAATTAACTAAAATATTTAGAGGTCATAAATAAAAAAAATTAGTCACAATGATATTACATAATTGAATATAAGAGACAAAATTTATTCAATTTGAAATGATTTGATGAATTTTATGGATGGATTATTTGTCACAAAATGTGTTTGATTTTTTAACAATATTTTCTTATTCAAATTAGATACAATACATAAATATATTATTTAAATACATCAACTGATAGTTTCATTAGGTTTATAATGAAAACTCGTCTATATTAGAATTTTAATTGTTTTGTAGATTCTAAAATTATATGATGTATCCATAAATTAAAATTAATTTCAAACTATAATGATATTAATTAAATATAGGAAACATAATTTATGTTGAAAACATAATATTTTTTTATTCATAAAAAACGTATAATGCCTATTTCCATTAATGGATATTAATTTCAGTAATAATTTATTCATTCAATATTTATGACTATATCATTATATTCAAGACTATACTATAGTCATTTTTAATTGGTGCAATCACGTATTCCAATAAAATTATCTATCTTATGGGGTGAATGAGTCACATGATTGTTGAAATATTACAATTATTATAATAAATAATAATTTATAATTTTGGAAGAGGATAATATTTTATTTCCATGTTAAGTTCATATCTTACCACTTATTTTGATCATATTATTCAATATAATGTGACTCATTATATAATTTAGTGATAAAATTTAATTTGTTTTTTTGTAAAACTTATTCGATAAATTGTTTCTCAAGAAGGATTACAATTTTTCTATAATTTGTTTCAATTCCAACACAACATAAGATATAATATAAAGAAGTAAATTTATTATTCTTTTTCATTAATATATGACATCTTTATTATGTACTTTTATTATTAAATATATATGAATTTGTGTAATTTTATAATCTGTGGAATGTTTATGATTATGTATTGAATCATCTTTTATTTAGAATTCATGTTTATGGGTATAAAGTATGTTAGTCTATCAAAACATATACATAGTATTATATAGGACTATAATGAGGTCTCGATGGAATTTTTGATTTCCTTAAATTTATCACCCGTGCTAAATAATGATATATTTTATTTAACTTATCACCAAAAAACATCAACTCAACTTCAATAAATAAGTAGCATATTTAATATTGAGAATCATTTGAAATGTTTCTAAAATTACATTACTCCCCGACATAAATTGACTCCTATAGAAATTATAAAATTACTTCGAACATTTTATTATGTTTTGTGAATGATATTGTACTAAACAAAACTATACATAATCTATATAATTTTATATTCATAAATCTTCCATTATAAATTTTTATTGATATTTTTTCTGTTAAATATTTAATTTTGAGTAAAATTAATGAAAAAATTTCATATTTTTTTTGTGAATAAAAAATTATATTATTGATTGAACATTATTAATGTCATAAAAATATTGTTAATCATATTAAATATATTTATATTAAGATTTTCTGAGATGAGAGAGTCTTGGTTATTGATAACGTTAACATTAAATGAAAAAAAATTAAAATTAATTTTTTTATTTCAAAAGTATTTGTGAAAAAATAATTTTCTAGAAGTCATATAAATATTTTAATAAAAACCCATTTGAATTAATTTTTGGTTTTTAGTTTTCCATTAGATGTCATCCTCATTGAGTTAAATAATATTTTGATAATTTTTTAATCCTAGTTCTATGAATGTTAGAATAATATATGTCATGAAATAACCTCACAATGTTTAATGTTATATATAATTTTAAAATTTGTTACCTTATATTAAAAAAGAATTATGAATATAATTTTTTAGGATAAAATTTCGCAATAGTTATAATTTTACTAATTAGAATAATCAATTTTTGATGAATGATACCACATTAGTTATTTACCGTAATCATATTTTTTAATATCATTGTATTATTCAGTTATATGTGTCTAGTTAATCAATATAACACGCGCTCAGAAAATATTTTCATGAAATGTTAATGTGGGAATAAATATTGTATAATATTTTTCATTAAATATTTTCTATAGTAAAATACCATTTTATTTCATTGCTATGAATGTATTTTGTTATAGATATTTAGATTTCAATTTTTTCGAACATATTAATATTTTTTGATTACATTGACATTTAAAAATAACAAATTGTAATATAAGAAATCAATTAAATGGAAATAGAATACAAGGTTCAATGTAATATAAAATCGGAATGATAAAGATTGAAGAATCATGAAAACTAGAATTTAATTTCTTTGTTGACTCCCTACTTGATAATTTAATTAGTTAATAAATTTTATTATATCATTGGGTTAAATTATTTATTAAAAAATATTTTTTATATTTTATTGTATTTTTGGGTCGTATATGTGTAAAAAATGGATTCAAAATAATCATCATAGATTCAATAAAATAACATTATTAAAAACCTAATGATATCAAAGTTGATCATCAAGAAACTAATTGTTACATATGAAATTGTCTTCTCCATATTATTATTTCAGTACTTCTTCCCAAAATTTTCTATAATTTCAATTAGTGGGATAATTTATATATTAATGGATTTTTATTTTTTGTTACACTATTTATTAGGGTGTTTTTTAATAATCCTATTTAAACTAAAAGTATTATGGTATTTTTTATCTGTAATAATTTTATTTGTTCATTTAATAGAGTTAATAATTTTAACCATAATATTTTAAATGTTTTTAATTTATATTTATACTCTGTTATAGTTATTAATTATTAAAATATATATGTTAGATTTATCAGATGAGTTAAATAATTATTTTATTGGTATATAACCTCTTAGTGTCACATAAATTATTTATATTATAATTATTTTATAATTGGACAGATAAAATATTATATATATTTTTAAAATGGAATATTTAATTTTTATTGAATTTAAGGATTTCATATTTTACTATAATAGTAATGGTTATTTTAAAATAATATTATTATGATATTAAATACCATTTTGAATTTTTAGGGTAATTAGTTTCTAAAATAAATGTATTATCTGATTAATTATCCCATTCCAATATGCCACATTTTATTGATAAATATTGTGAAATAGAATGGGTGGGCTCTATAGTCAATGGTTTATTTATTTTCTAAGTTGTATAATGGAATAGTGGAGTTTCTTTGTAAAATTTTCTCCATAGAAGGTTTAAATTTGACTTGAGGTTAAACATTAATTTTAAATCCTCACAATGATGATTTATGTGTGTCTTTTATTTTTTTTTTGTATAAGGTCTGATCAAACTCAAGTTAATGATTTCTTTATTGAGTCAATGACCATGATTTTCCACTAACCCAGAGATTTTTATGTCATAATACAATTTTATTATACTGTTTTTGTGTCATTTTGGTAATATATTCATTTCATCTTTTCACAGAAATATTGTAAAATTTCATAATTATAGATATTTCATATTTTCAAAATTATTTCATTATATTAAAACAAATTATAACCATTATTTTTATTTTGGAAAAATGGGTTTCTAAATTATGGTATATTTATTATCTTTATTAGTAACCTAATTTTTTATAGTAAATCAAAATATATACATTACTGGATGCATCTAAAGTGCGACCTATAATATATTGAGAAGGAATAAATACCACAATCATTAATTATTAGAGCATAGCTGTTACATTAGTGAAAATATGTAATGACATTTGAATAATTATCATTTTCTAGAATTTGTGGAATATATATTTATTCTTTCATATCATTTATTTTTTATTTTTATGTTCAAATTGTATAATGATACATAAATTTCATATATAATTCAATTTTAGCACATATATATTTTTATGTAAAATAAATATATACTGGAAATAATTAGATTATTTATTATAAATTTTAACTATCATTTATTATAAACGTTTTATTTTTTAATTTAGTTGTAGGGTTTATATATATCATTCTTTGTCAATGATCTATTTTAAATTCTTAGGTAATGATATATATTGAAAAATAAAAATAATATCGACAAACTATTTCCAGTATCCCTAGTAAATTTAAAGTTAAAATTTAATAATATATGAATATATGTAATCATTGAATATCATTTTATATATTTAATTACAGATATAGTATCCTCCTATGTAAATAATTATCATTATCTATTATTTTTGGTGTAATAGTTTTTTAGTATAAATAATATGAAAATACTTATTTGTGGGAATGTGTGCACAGATGTGTGCACATAATATCCCTCTATAATAATATTAACACTCTATAATTCAATTTACATTAACGTAATACTCATATCTAATAATAATTCTACTTCATCTAAAAAATAATGATTAATAATTTGTAGTCTGTAATTTTTCCATAATAATAAATATATTAAATCTATTCAATAGTATGAATATTTGATCGTGAATTATGTATTAATTGAACTATTATAACACATATAAAACCAAGAGGAGATATATCATGGATAAAAAGAACACATATACCACAATCTTCTATAAAGAAAATATTTCATCCCAAGTTTAATGAAATAGAATATATTCAGATGAAAAATGTCAAAATCCTTATATGGTCACAAAATATTTATATATTTTATCATATATAATTCTATAGAATAAAAATCATACACACGATTTTATGTTTAAATTTTAAATTAAAAATTAAAAATAAAATGAATTAAATATATTTATATAATATTTTATATATCCTATTTTGTAACATTTTACAGTATATTATTTACAAACATAGCCCTTATATATTATATGGTTATGGGTTTTGGGGGAAATATGTACCTGAGTGTGTTTAGTGGAGGATATATCTTGTTGGAGATGGAATGTAATCATAGATCATGAAATTATGTTTTTTGTTACATTCTATATGGTAGAGGGTTGAATATACTAGAGGACATAGTATTTTGCTATAGGTTCTTGTTAAGATGGATATGAAATGTCCCAAATTTATGAGATGTTATAGGAGGGTATGTTTATTTGATTTTTTTCATATCATTATGTTATCATTATGAATTTAACTAGGAAATGAAATGGAATCTTATATTTTTGGAATAAATCATTATATGTTTGGTCATAAAGTGAAATCATTATATTGTTTTTAACTAAAATTACACATGGTATTTTTACCATTTTAATGTAATACATTTAAACTTTTATGATGAGGAAGTGTATTGTAAAGTCATAGTTCAACAATCATATTTAGATGTTTCAGGTATTTTCAATAGAGAGATGTCACTTTATTTTAATATCTAACATGTTGTGTGGTGTAGGAGTTCAAAAATGATGGTTCTATATAAGGAATCATCATGGAATAGTGATAATGGTCACTAAAAGACCATTATTTAATCAAATTTGAATTTATATATTGATAAAATATTGTATATTTCTAGATGATAAACTTCATGGAATGATTTCTAGAATTTGTACGGAGTGCTACCCATTGTTGTATGATAGTGTCCTTGCACACTAGAAATGCCCAGTTTTGAATATCAATATTAATTGGGAAACCCCTTATTCCTATATTACATAAATTTTTAATTGAAATTAAATTATTAATGGTTATACCATAGTCGTATTTAGAACACATTTTCATGAATTAGTACAATGCTTCATGAGATTGACCAATACTGATCTAAGGACAAATTTAATATTTTTCGTTAGATGTTTCCTTATATTATCTTCATGGTGAGGTTTATCAATAAATCATGGTCATGAAAGTGATATTTTTGTTCATAAATTTATATGGTGGATGGTTTTATTTATAAATTTGTTGGGACTACTCTTATGTAGATTAGATATTATGTTCCTCCAATCCATGTTTTGGGGTATTGATATATATGATGCACCAAGAACAGTTGTGGATTTAGGATACAAATTCTAATATGTGTATTTTTTAGAATGTACTTGAATTTTTTAATTTTTATAATTATATATATATTTTTTTAAAGAATAAATAACAAAAATATATAAAATAACGCGTGACAATATTTTTTTCAAGGGGTCAAATACACAACACTAATATTTTATTATTTATATGTATCGATATTATTTAAAAATATTAATGTTATTGTGATTTATGGAACACATATATGTTTAAAAATAATAATCAACATTAACAAATATTTTATAACATAGATATGACACTGATCAATTTTCAGGTGCGAAATTAATTTAAATAGAATGATGTATTGTTGAAGGAAATGGGGATTTTGAAATATAATGCTCTATATTGAATTTTTTGATGATTGTTTCATATTTTAGAGGAATATTATATTTTTAATTATTCATCAGCTATGTGGGTTCTTATATATTTATAGTCATTTTTATGAATTTGAGATTTTATAAATAACTATTTCATGGAATCACTATATAGACTGGCTCCTAAAACTATTTAGATGAGTAAGGGATTGACTTTTTAACATGTAGGAATAAATTTTGGTGGTGTGAATTTTTTTTACCTTAACAATATTGTGGAACATATATATTTGTAACATTTAACGAATATTTAAAATGACCAGATATGTCCACTAAACCCACCACATCAATTCATATGGTCATTAGGATAAAATTATATTTAATAAACACAATTGTAAATTTGAAATGATGTTCTTATTTGATTTCAAAATCAATAGAATTCTTCTCCCATTAGAATGTGACCCTTTTTTCAAATAGTGGAAGATGTATTATGATAAATCTAAATTATGGACTTTCCTATGTAACACACAAGTCTGGTCTATGTTATGTAACATGGTTTTGTGACCTAAGATTTCACTGATTACCCCAACCAATAAATAGGTGTAGGTACTATAGTAATGGAAAAAAATTCACAAAATTTAAAGTAATTAATTTTTTATAAAATATGAACACACCAATGATTATCATGATCATCCAAAACTCAACATTCAAGCAATACCTGTAATATAATATATAAATTTAGTGATGTAGCTACTACACAAGAAGCATTGTAGTTCAATCATAATGATCACACATGAATAATAATGAAATTGTGAAAAAAATATTATTTAGGGTGGGAATTCTCAGGGTTAATGACTAAGAACTTGGAGACACCAAAAATACTATAGTAATAGATTAATCACAAGATGGAGATTCTACTACCTATATGGAAATGGAAAATAAATGTGAGAACCATTGAGAGGAAGACATATATTTGATAACCTTTCTTGGTATAAACTATTAAAGAGGGAAAAGGGTGAATAAATTAATATTAACAGAATACACTCTATATATACAACCGTCATGATAATCATTACCAAGAATCCATAGATTTGAACAATAAATTTCACCTATTTGAAATCATTGTTCTTACCATCGCTAGAGAATAACTCCCTGTAGCCATGAAATGATATCTATAACCATGACACTAAATATAAATGTGTAGTTAAAATAAATAATTTTATGTTGTTTTTTTCAAAAAATATATTTTTCAAAACATATCTCAATAATTATCAAGGAATCTATCAGTGATAATCTACTTGGATATAATAAAGCATGACATCATTACTCAGGGGAAAATATTTTGGATTTTTAGCAGTAGTGTATTATTTTTTATGTATATTTGTGAATTATTAAATGTGTTTTCTCATATATAGTGTTATAAAATACTTTGGAATTCCCCATTCTATCTATAACATGTCCAAGAATTGTTACCAATGTCATTAATCAGGTTGTTGTTGAACACAAAAACTATGCATAATCACTATTCGGAGATGTGGATCAATGTATAAGACCATTAAAACATCATTAGAAACTATTTATCATATTCTATTTTGATAATTTTCACTTAATTACCAATACTAGGGGAGATCTAACACCTCTAGAATAATTTTTTTCATTTTTCAATTATAGATATGTTCGAACACCAATAAACCCTCAATCCAATTTTTATATTTCATATATGGATATTCCAATTCTTGAAAATTTTGTGTGGTCATTATGTCTAGAAGGATGATGTAGTTATTTGGAATTTAGTGGTGAAAGAAGACCTTATTTTGTTGGCACATTCTGGTGGTAAGACACAACAATTAGTAGGGGTAAACCTGGATGGATTGGATCATAGAAGAAAGATATACTACATTCCTAGTGAAATTTATTTGAGTCTTCATACTAACAATGACAGACATTCACATCAACGTGTGACCGATTGTAGATATTTTTCCCAATGGTAACCCAGTTCGACAATGTTTACAAGTACTACCAAAGTTATATATATATATATATCCTTGCCAGCGATCTCGTACCTGAGTGGTAAGGGCTCCTGCTTGGCATCCAAGAGACCCTGGTTCAAAACTAGGTGGAGGCGAATTTCTGGGGGTACTATAGCAGTAATGTAGTACGTATTGTTTGGTACTATATCAGTAAGAACTATTCACCTGATTTGGGCCATAAGGACACCGGTTTGGGCCTATGAGTCTCAAGGGCCTTAGGACCATCAAAGGCCTTCAGGCCACAGGGCCTTCGGGCCATTGAAGACCAAGATGTAGCTCAGTTCACATAGAGCAGGCCCCAGAAGAGGATCAGAGCAATAGTAGCAGTAACCCAAAGTAGAGCTAACCGGATTTGAAGAATGAGAGGATATCACAACCACCATCAGGACCAGGAACCATGCATCTTTGTACGGGGCAATGCTAGTCAATCAGCAATGCAGGTGTGGAGCTAAAGGAGGTCAATGATGCAGAATCTAGGGAGGGGCAGTTCTAGTGGGCTGGGACTATGATTCATGCTATGGGCATAGTATATCTTTGGGCCTTTGGTTCATGTACTACGGGTCATGTTGGGCCTTGTTCCATGGGCCGACAGGTCATTTACAGGTTCCCCTTCAACACTTAAAATGGGGATTATCTATAATAAAAAAAGTATGCCTTCAGGCCATTCGGATTATTTTACTATGTATCTATCAATTTAAAAACTCTAACATAATTGATGGATAGAGATACTAACAACATTGAACATAAATTAGGTTTTGAATAATTAGTGGGATATTATTAGGAAGATTATATAAACAATAAGTACTCATGAAATTCATAATATATTTTTCAAATAATCTTACACACATTTAGTGTTTATAAATTTATAATATTTAATATTTAAAATTATAATTCATTCATTAATTTCATTATTTTTATTTTTTCTATATATATTTGTAAAAAAATTACACTTTTATAATATAATTATAATATATTAATTTATAAATTATCAAATTAATATTATGGAAAAAATGAAATAATATGAAGAATATATTATATTTAAAAATTCCCATTTATTAAAAAATAAGTTCAACATTAATTTTTTAAAATAGAAATGTAATATTTATAAATTTTATGAAAATATTTGATGAAAAGAAAAAAATGAAAATTTAGTATTTCAAAATTTGAAGAGGATATGTTTTTGAGATTGTTTATAAATATTTACTTTTTAGGTGAATTTTTAAAATAGATCTTTTATCAAAATAAAAAGTTTAAATAAATTAAAAATTTATAAAATGTTCTAAGAAATTTATAAAAATGTTTATTTAGATAGAGAAATGTTTACAATCAATTATTAAACTTTTAGAAATATTCCACGTTTAATTTATGAAACATGTTTTTAACATTTAAATGAAATAACTCATATTATTTCAATAAAAATGATTATAGTCATTTCATTTAATAAAATTTAATTTTGGTATTATTTTTTTCATATTTAATTAGAATCATCCTAAGTAATATATTTTTGTAAACAAATATATTGTATGAAATGTAAAAAGTAAATGCTAAATTTTATAAATTGGAAATTTTCTGTATTAAATTTTATTTTTGATTAAAGAATATTTTAATGAACCTTGTGAACTGATTTTACATTTTATTTTCCCCACCATTTAAAATTCATTTTTTTAAATGAATCAACATGATATATAAAATTATTTGTATTCTTTTATGAGAGAATAATTAATTTTTTATATTAAAATTAATCATCGAGGGAAAAAAAATTATTGTGGACAAATTGAATTAGGATAAAAATATAAAATTAATTTGAAAAAATGAAAATCATAATGAAATATTCTCCTAATTTATTTGAAGATATTATTTTATAAAATTTCTTTTTATATATAAAATTATAGTAATTGTATGACCCATTTTACACAAACTAGTTTCATCACATTATTCTAAGGGATTATTTTCAAAAATATCATTTTAATTGATTGTAAATAGATCCATCGACACCCACCATATCCTCACACAACATACCTATTTGATTGTAACATGTTATTTTCATATATCCCAAAAAACATCCATGAAATATAGTATAGGTATTGATATTCTAAAAATACCACATCTTGATCATTAATCAAATATCAAAATGAGATTTTTTTATTATAATGTAAAAATTATGAACTATTTGTTATCAATTTACTTTAATTTATATTTATATCAACCTCCCAAAATTATAATAATCTATTTTTTACATAATTTAACATCCCGACCTGAATGCCACGAGGTAGTGTCCTAAGCTGGTTCACCACTTGCCTGATGTACACCTCAACATAAACTAGAGGATTTTGACTTGTTGAAGAGGTCGGGTAATTCATTCATGGTGAGACTAAAACCTCATTTATTAGTTTAAAACACCATCATGTAGAAAATAAGAAATAGAGGAAGTATATATAACAACAACAATACTCAAGTCACAAGATAAGTAAATATGAAATACAATACTCAACTGAAAGAGAAAACCACTTATGATTGTATAAGTGTCATGTGTCCAAATTAAAATTGAAAATAAAGACACTAAGAGTCCCCAATGTAGTCCTAAACCATATCCCATTCCCTACTCCATGTTCTATTCACAATATTCCACTTATCTTAGGTCATCTTCCCTTATCTAGTCCTGCAACAATATAATATATTTGGGTAACAATCAAGAAGCCAAAATAGGGTGTGAGTAAAATTTAGTATGCCACCAACAATAGTGTCTAAAATAAGTACATTCAATAGATATTTCATGCAGTTTAATAAGGAATTAACTATCATAACATAATAAATAGTATATCACATTTTCAATAATTCTTATCTAATTATATTTACTCCAGGACTCCCAGTGATACATGTACCTCAATACTAACATCATCTCAAACTGATGCCTGATATTTTACCTAAGTAAGGCCATATCTCAGTACCTACTTCATAAAAAAGAAATAATTATTTAAGGTTATATGATTATTAATACCATATTCGACTCATGCAAGAGTTGCAATATTATTATGATAGGCCATAACTCAGAGTGCCATTATTTCTATTCTATATTTTCACAGTTAAATCCCCCATTTCTAAAATAACTAATAACACAAACATTACTAAGATGACAATCTTACCATGCTTACCACACAAAATAATAAAAAATTTAACATTCTCTTTACTCAAACGTAAAATAACAATGTTACCATGTACACTTCCCATTATAATGATAATGTTTCCATTTTCTTACTCATATGTATAATGACCAAGTTATCATTTATACATCTCAATTTAGAATGACCATGTTCCCATTCTGAAACACATTATTAATTCATCCGTTAATTATCCACATAATTTCCCTCAATAAGTTAAAAATTAGTGGAATACATCAAATCCATTAATTAACACCTCTTTTAATTAAATTTATCAATCCCATTAATTAATTCATTAAATAATTAACTACTATGACAATTCTTATCCCATAATTAAATTTCTATAATTAATAATCACACTCTTAATAAGAAAAATTCCATAATTAATCCCATAATTAATTATCTAGATAATAATCTCATAGCCCATAATTAATTAACAATTAATTATCTTAATATATACAATTCGATATTTTACAATTAATTCCCTGATTAATTATATATATTACACCCATATCTATTATAACTTATTTTCCCAAATTAATTATCTAATAAGGATCCCCTTAGTCTAATGATTAATTCCCCAATAAATCATCTATTTCAATAATGTTTCAATAACTCTATTGATCAATCTAATAAACCTAATTAAAGAGAAAAACATTCTAAAGAATTCTAGAAATTATACAATATCACATACAGATATCAAATATATGACAATTGGAAGTATATTTAGACTGCATAGCTCAGTTCGTTATCGAATGTTTTCCCAACGGAAGTCCCCAAAATTTGAGCAGCACAAAGATGTATATATGATATTCCTAAACTAAAACCCCAAACCAAAATTATTATTTCAGATCCATCATTCTAGATCTATATCTTCAATCCTTGATCAATATCTCACTACATCGGTTTAGATCTATGAAAACAAAGGATATCCACCACCCATGGATCAAGGAGAGAGAGAATAATGAATATGATAGACATCGGGTTGACATCCACATAAAAGAAGAAGATCATATCATCAATTTGGGATTTTAATCTCAAAAAAACAAAGGTCATAAAACCTTAAAATCCCTCTAGAAAACTCTAGAATTACTCAAACTCATCATTCCGAAGAAAAGTTAAAATATGTGGTGTTTCGACGGTTCAGAGGATTGTAAAACAAATTATCATCTCAAAAGATACATCACACATTATTTTATGGGTAGTGACGCATGGTTAGGTGAAACCATGAACCAAACCTACAAGACACACTATCTAGGATCGCATGCTTTCATGGGTTTGAGAATATGGTTTATCAAATAGTGCGCCATCCATGCAGCCCTCTCAGCCTTGGTTCTCATAGTTATATATGTTGGGTGCACGGTTAAATCGAACCTTGCACCAACTGTGAAAAGACCCATTTATCAAATTTATTCAAAAAAATCAACCTAAACGCATCCCACGTCATAACTCTAATTATATTTACATAAATAAAGACAAAATTACATAAACAAATGCCCAATATAATTCTAGAAATGGTCAGTGATCTTACAATCCCCCCTCCTTATAGTAGCTCATCCTCAAGCTGCACCTCTATGCATTTCTATGATTCTGGGCCAAAATGATCAGGCCATTGAGGCCACATATCTTCATATACTTCCCATGATTCTTCCTTTTTATTTATATGTTTCCATAACACATGAACTATTGACATTTCCTTTTCTCGTAAAAAATTCTAATTGCGATCCAACAGTCGTATCAAATGCTCCTCAAACAGCACATCTATCTCGAGGTCAACCTCATCCATTTCAATCACATGAGAAGGGTTGAAATGATACTTCGATTTTTCTGATACATGGAAAAAATCATTCATAGAACTGTATTTATGTGGAAGAGCCAACTGAAATGCCACTATCCTAGTTCTCTCAACTATCTCAAAAGGTCTTACAAACCTTTGCAACAACTTTCCCATCATTCGTATCATGCTATGAGCCAACCTTGGAGAAAATTTTAGGAATATACAATCACCCTTTGTAAACTCTAGGGGGTGTCTCCATTTATCAAAATATGACTTTTATCTACTTAGATCCATATCCATATGTTTCTGAATCAAATGTATCTTCTCTGACATCTCCTACATCAGACTCAATCCCAACAACTATGACTCCCCATCCTCCATACATCATAGCGTTGATCTACATGGACTACCATAAAGAGCCTCATATTGTTATGTATCTATATTTTCCTAATAACTATATTTATAGGTGGACTACACTAATGCCAGGTTCTATTCCCAAGATTCACTGATGTCCTAAATAGATGCTTATTGCATATCCTCATGCACTTATATAGTACATTCTGACTGCCCATATCTTTTTAGGGGGAAATCCATACTCTATAATGCGTATGTGCCATGTCATTTTGGAAACCCCTTACAAAAACATGAAGTAATTATTGAATCATGATCTGAAACTATAATCTTTGGCACTCATTATAGACGAACTATCTCATGAATGTATATTTCTCCCAACTACTCTACTATAATGGTTTCTCTTACATGAAATAAATGCCTTTCCTTTTTTAGTGAATCCCAAATGACCCAAATAGAATCATTATAATTAATAATATTAAGAAGTCCCACAAATAAGAACATGTTCATGTTGTCCCGCTTCCATTACCTAATAGGGAACAGTTTTAAAAATCCTCCAGGTCATTGATGATCTGCCTTCAACTGTTGATTGGTGAGTCATATTTTCATGAACCCTAGTATCTCCATTTTGATTCCTGGCTACCAAAACTATCATCATAGTTCATTGTACATTTTTGTTACACCTACTTGCATCGCCCACTTCAAGGCATGAAATTCCAACATGATCTCCTCCCTCAGGCTCGTAGGTAACACAAATCGATTCCTTACATAGATGATATCATCCTCATCTGTCATCCAGTCTGAATATTTCTCCCCACATTCAATGCTTTCCCCAGGGAAAATCACTCATGATCCTCATACTATTTGTCCCTGATATGTATTAGAAGTGTCGACACTACTGAAACTGAAAGATAAAATCATCTTATCTAAACACTCCTGAAGTACCACATGCCATTCTACTGGTACGGTTATCATCATCCCTTATTACTTGATTCCTAAACTATCTGAGTCTGAGATTTCTTGGTCATGGAATCAACCACACTATTTCCCTTCCCGGTAATATGTTGCAGTTCAAAATAAAAATACTACATATACACAACCCATATATGATTATAATGATTTTAATCATCCTATGAAAATATACACTTCAAGCTCTTGTACTCGTTATAAACTATAAACTTTTTCTAAAAAATATAATGTCACCAACAAATAAGATCATAATCCACTACTTCTAACTCATGGTCATGCATACGGTAATTCCGTTCATGAGACCTCATCTACCGAGAACCATAAGCCACCACTTGATCTCTATGCATCATCACAACTCCATGTCCAATACCAAATGAATCAAAAGAATCCATATACTCCTCAACTAACTCTGATAAGATCAATATTGGTGATGATGTTAGTATCTTCTTTAACACATGAAAATATCTCTCTCAAGCCTCTAACCATTCAAACACAACTACAGTTTTGGTCAATCCAGAAAGAGGTACTTGAAAATGAGAAAATTCCTGGATGAATCAATGATATAATCCATGTAATTAAAGAAAGATTTAGTTATCAATAACATTATTGGGATTCTCCCATGAAACCACTGCATGATCCATCACTAGGTCCACTAAAATAACTACATATGAGATAATGTCCACAATGAATAGTATCTGATCAATCCAAAACATAAACAAACATATCATGGTGTAAAGAATATTCTTTCACAGTGTACTTAGGATTATGTCAATATGCTGTTCATGATCATCATGAGTCTTGGAGTACACAAAGATTCCATCCAAAGACACCACCAAAAATTATTCCAGATACAGATGATTGATCTTGTTCATCAAGGTCGTAAACACTACTAGTTCATTTTTCAACCCAAATGGAATTATGAAAAACTCATAAAGTCCATACAGATTCGGAAAGCAGTCCTCAGTATATCAAAATTTCACACTCTCTACTGATGATACCCTGATCTAAAATCAATCATTGAGAAAATACAAGATCCATTCAATTGGTCAAAAAGATCATCGAAATGTATAAGATGACATCTGTTCTTCACAGTCATTTTTTACAACTTTTAGTAATTGTCACATAAGCATAAAATGCTATTATCATTCTTTTCAATCAAAACAGGTGATCCTCAATGAGTCATACTGGGATTGAAACATCCCTTATCATCTAGTTCGTTCAATAATTTCTTGAAATATTGAAGCTTAGTCATTTCGATTTTGTATGGTGGAATAGATATTTTCACCAAACTTGGCATGATATCAATAGTGAGTTCCACATCACTTTTAGGAGGTACCATAGAGAAGTCTTCATGAAATTCATCCAGAAACAGTTCCATGAGTGATTGAAGGAAATATTTTTTAACACCCCTGTCCTCCAAAAATGATAATGAAACATGGGAGAAGATTTCTTACTATTGCTGAGTAATTGTCCCTACTCGGCCTACCGGGATATATAACTCACCATGATGAGTATATTGGTCACCCTTACGAAATGTAAAGGTAACCCTCATAAGGTAACAGTCGATGTGGGATTGGTATGTGACTATCTAGTACATACCCATAATTAGGTCAAATCCCATCATATCAAGAACATGGAGATCTCATATGAAAAGATATTCCCCAATCATTAGTAAACATCACATGCATAGAAAAATATCTCTAGACCATACTCACAATGGTGTATCTACAGTCATAAACCTCCTCAAAAACTCCACCACAAGGCTTAAAACCATTAACATGTTTTGTTGATATAAAGGAATGAGAGGCCCCAATTTCAAAAAAGGCGCTAGATAAAGTAGAATATACTAGAATAGTATCTCTCATTATTGATGGGCCCACCTTTCTATCCTCAAGTGAAGGGTATACTACATGTAACTATGTTTCCCCACTTCCCTATGATGTTTTCTAACTCCTCTTAGAAACACCACTATACAGATGTGGGTGTTCCATCCTAGAAGCACAATTTCCACTACCTCTACCACCTATGCTAGTTTAACTCTATCTACAAGCCCAATATGTTGTAGAATATCTTATTACAACAATATAACTCAACCCAACTGCTCCTACATCACCAGTTTGTCATAGAAACCTGAAAAATTTGTGTATATGACCCATATTACCACACAATCAACTCTCTACTGGTGGTTGGGAACAATATTGAAGATAGTGTCCCAACCTTCCACACTTAGTATATATCAACCCATAAATGTACTATCAAACCGACGCTCATTTAGGTGTACTATTATTCCCACTGTCTTGGATAAAGATGTCATAAAGGTGCTTCCTACTCTTAGAAGATGCACCACCAAATCATCTCGTAACAACATCCTATCCATCACTAGAATCCTTCGCCAGGATATCATCAACTATGAAATAATGATACACCATTTTTGCAAGCTTCTTCAACCTAAATACATTCACTCGAGACTTAATCTCCAAGATAAGTCCAACCTGAAAATGTTTTTCTATAGTTATCTCATATCTGGCTAATACCTAGAAAAAAATTATAGATATGTGTAGCATCCATCATAGCCCATCACTAACATGCTCCCCTATGTAAAAGGCATGACCTCAAAAATATTCTCTTGTCTCGATGACTATAGATAAATGTGCTCCTAGAGCCTCTCTAAGAAGTATTTCAATAACATATAATTAGTCAGTCCAGTTCTCTCCACAGTGTCCCACCAGTGCTTCACTAATCCCCATAGAATATAAGTAACCAGATTGAATCTCCTCTCATCCAGAGTCTCCAAATGGTCACGTATTGTCTCTATGGAATCATCCTAGAAATATGCTTCCTTAGATCCACCATATCCAGAAAAATATAAATGGGGCTGTAAATGAAACTCCCTTGTGAAATGAAACATACATTTCACATCCCATCTTAGGTCACATTCCATGAATTTCATGAAGTGGGAAAACATCTCTCAAAAGTTCTATACTTCATCTTAAGATGGCACGATCGGTGCCATATGTTCTGTAATGCCCCAACCATAGTTACCCAGATTCGGTGCATTATTTTAATACATTGGTATGATTACAATGAATCAAGTCCCAAAGTATAGATCAGTTCACCAGTATTGGAAAATATATTACATTTTGTTGAAAAAAGTAAAATATATTACATACATGAATGTTTCCGGACAATTTATAACATAAAAAAAAACATAAATAATATTTTATGAATTCCATTATTCCCTTATATTAACCTTACATATCAATAAAAATACACTTCTTCGAATCATGGGAAAAATAAAACATAGAAAGGTGTGAGCTCAGATGCTCAGTATAGATAACAACACAGCGGAAACTTTTATAAATAAGCATAAACATTTATTGAATTGTATAAAACTAAAACAAAAGCCTTTTCAACATAAACTTCATCATAATATGGAAAATATAAATCAAAATAATTCCATTTACGTACTCACATGGATATTCTACTAGGCAAATAATCAAATGTAATATCAATAGACACTTTCTTAATGATGGAATGCATAATGCCAGACTCGATAACCACATAGTCAAGACCTTGTTCCAAGACTACAAATAAGATTTTTTTCAAGTCCTTATGCCCAGACAGTAGTTTGTTTAATTAGACCTACCGATGCATCGAAGAGATATAGAAGGATCCACCCATCACTTAAAATGTATAATGCATTCCTCATATGAAAAGGTTTAAACATAACATAAACATTCATATTAAAACTATCATATGAAATGTTAACACATTATCCATAAACCATGAATGGTATAAATATAACACAGCCACAGTCAAAAATATCACAAAACCTTCAATATGATATGGAATATTTGTACCATAATAAATCATCTTCAACATGTTTAAAATCTATTAAAGGATTTCGACAAAGATAAAAATGATTTATAAAACTTTTTGAGGGAAATATCCATTTTTCATGAAAACATTTAAAATCGCATAATTTAGAAACGAAGAAATTTAAAGACATTTTTGAATCAATGTGTCCCATACCACTTTGATACATTTTAATGGAATTAAAATTTGTAAAAACATTCATGTCCATATAGATAAATCATTAAAAACCATTTTGGAAATATGGACATTAATGAGAATGATTTAGAGGAATAAATATTTAAAACATTTAAAATGATTTTTTTTAAAAAGTACCTTAAAATAAAACCTTTGAAAGCTACTTCATGAAAAAATGACATCGATAATAAATATTTCCCAGTAGATACTTACGTAAAAACAACCTCGAATAATAAAGAGATTGTGAAATAAACCCTTACCTTGCACTTTCCTTTGGTCGTGGGTACGTTAAACCTTCTGTATAATGACAATTTTATGTTATTATTTTATACCAAAAGCATTTTCATATTTATTATATCATAAATGATTCATTTACGACTTTATAATACCCATTTAATAATAATTCTCATGTTAAATTAATATTTCATGTAATAATCGCTTTCTTTATCATACATATTTTACCTCGTTATTCATGACCGTATCATTTAGATCATGATTTAAATAATTCCATAATACAATCCTTGATTCATATATCATATATATTTAGAATATAAATATTTATAATATATAGATAAATGAAATGGAAGACACCGTTTATGGAGACGGTAGGCCGTACGTACGCATAAACACAGTTTCTTTTTTCATATCGTATTGAACAGATGTAAGTGAATAAGATATATGTAATTAAATATATATATATAGATATCTAGAAGATTTATTATGTCATATATTACATACTTATTAGTAATATATATTTTTATAATCGTCGATGAAGGGTGAACATGTAAATGAATCTCATTGCGTCGTGGAGACAGAAATCTGTATGTACGCACGAGCGACAATATCATTTACTTAAAGGTGTGGAATTGGATGGTATATTAATTTTATAGAAACATTATAATATTATTTTCCTAAGTTATATACATATTACTCAACATTATATCCATCCAAATAACATACTGTTGAATAACAAATTACACCACGGCGTGGAGATGGTAATACGTTCGTTCACACGTATGGTGACATGTCATTCGAAGGAAAGATAAAATAAGGAATATGGTTGTACCATATTTTTAATAACATCACAGTATATATAATATAATGTAGTTATTATTTTAGAATTGAAACAAAAAATAAAGTGGAAGTGGAAGAAGAAAGGAACTTGAATGAAGTGATGAAATATTTACCTCTTTTTCGCGTTCTTCATTTTGAATTTATGAAAAGGGCTCCATAGGATGGATTTATGATCAATGGAAGGTCTCTAGGATGAAGGTATGATATTTTAGAGTTTATTTGGGCTGGTTTTGGCTGAGCCAAATGGCTGTGAAGGTGTGAATTTGAGAGAAGAAGAAGTGCCACTTTATAAGAGGGGTGAGGGAATCTTAGGAAAATCTAGAAATGTTATTTTATAATAATACCATTTTAGGTTTCTAATGGATACAAATTGAATTAATTAAAGGTTATGGTGGGAATGGGTCTACAAACACTCAAACAATGGGTTTAAACAGTTTTGGGTCACTATATTAACTTTATCTTTTAGATATAACTCTTAGTAAAATAGTTTGACATATACCATGTCTCTTTTTATTTTTATATTATATGGTTAATAAACATATTATATACTTCCAAGAGAACCCCACGTGGTTCATTATTGATAAAACTATCATTATATAAGGCTTTTGGCCAAATCGTAGATTTTTAGGAATAAAATATCAATTAATAATAGAATATTTGTTTTAAAAACTATTTTATATCAATTTTGACACTCTTTGGTATTTTGTTTTTTCTAAATTTATAATAGCATTATTACGTCGAAAAAAATTCATCTAACAAACCTTATTATGTCATATTAACCTATGAAATTAGGTTAATTTATAAAAAGTTTAAATTAAATTAATTTAGATATTTACAATATCAATTATTTTAATATTTCATTAATTAGGTAATTATTGCATCATCATTCTTTCATAAATAAATTAAATTATACAATTTCTAAAAAATATAAATAAAATACAATTATGTATGAAATATTATTATATTTCTAAATAATATTTATAGTCTAAATTTTTTTATGTGAAACCCTATATTAAAAATGTTTTCTTTATTAAAATATTATTTTAACACTTTTAACTCTTCTTTGAATTAAATAATAATAAAAGTCCTAATCTAATCCAAGTGGACCTAAAGGATCATATTTTATTCCTAAGGTTGTTTTTGGTCGAATTAAACTTAGAATATTTAATTAGGAAATGTTTCAAGATAATAGTAATGTAATTTTTACCCTTAATTACCCTATTTACTTTTAACCGTGGAAAATAAAAGTAAATGTTACTATTCACCAAGAATTATTTTCATCCTATAGAACTTCATTTTTATTATTGATATCAATAGTGTCTCTCGGATTTTTGAAATTCAACACACAGAAGCGGTAAAATTATGTTTTATGTAAATTTGCAAATGCTTCTAGGAGGTGAGTAAAAGACGTTAAAATTTCAATAAAATTTTTATATATCTAAACATATTATAAAATGACTCCAATGAATTAAATTGAACCTATATAGGTATTATGTATCTATTTTCACCCATCATAAATTTAAATGATATTAATAATTATTTAAATAAAAAGTCGATTTTAACAAATAACGTAGTGTTTTTCACTATTCATCATAATTTGAATATTTTCATAAATATAAAAATATTCACCCTAAGATAATTTTGATAATACTAATTCTAAAATGAAGTCTATTTTACCAAATTTAAAACATATAAATTTCATTTATTTATTTAAATTTAATTCCCCTTGTCAAAACCAAAAAGCTTATTTTCAAGAAATAATAACTATTAAAAGATTAACACTTGCTTATGTCCAATTTCAAAGTGAAATTACTTAAAATGAACAGTATTAGACGAAATGGTAAAATATAATCTATTTATACTTCTAAATTATTAAAATGTATAATTAAGTCTATAAATTATATTTATTAAAATAGTTGTTTTCAGATAAAATATAGTATTTTCACTGTTCATCAAAATATGAAAGTTATCAGAAAAGAACCAAAAAAATTTCCAAACTAAATTTTTATGTACTTATTCTAAAGAATAATTTAATTTCATTACATTAAATATATAAAATTGTTAAATATTGGTTTAAAAAATGTTCTCTATTAAAGGTGTGGTAAAATTGTATTTTTATTATAAAATTACTTCTTTTATTTGATAAAAATGAATTTGTTGATACATTATGTCTAAGAAACTCATAATATGGATTCGTAAATTATAAGGTTTATATAAAGTTCAAAACTCAGTTAATACTATTGATAACTACTTTTGAACAGCATGTGTGGTATGTCGTGGTATACTTGAACTCAGTGTTGCGTGTTGTTCAAGTTATTGAATTACTTTAAAGAAATAACATAGTATGAAATCTTGGGGTGTTACATTCTTCCATTATTTAATAAATTGTGTCCTCTCAATTTGAAATTGTTCTTTGAAAATAAAATGTTGTAAATAGAAAATACCTTTGTGGGAAAACCCACACCGGAAATTGGGTTAAAAAAATAGTCTTAATAAGAGGAAAGGGGGAATGAAAAAGTCACCATCAAATTATGATCTCGATTATGAGAACATTGGTGGAAATTAGAGACACATAACTAGAGAAAAAATGTAAATATTTATAGGAAGTGATTGAGGTCATCAGTCACAAACAATTTTAGAATTGATGTCCTCGATTCCATAAATATATGATGATTTAAAATATCATCGGTTCAACAAAACATATGTTATTAGGATAACAAATTTTTAATTTTAAGATCCCTTACCTAATGTTTAAGAATTAATTTAGTCATAGAATAAGAGAAGAAAAAAATATATACATGACAGGTAGAGTTCCATCCTTTAACTAATTTCTACCACAAACTCATCTTTCACTATAAAAGATAATAGAACGTAAAAAAATATTCTATTTATAATATTCGTTTAGGGTTCCAAAAAAATTAATATATCATTCACCTATCAGACCCTTTAAAAAAATAAACTACATTATACAATCCAAGGAATTCACGTAGTCCAGTGGTAGGTGATAAATCCCAATCGCACTATGGTTGTGGGTTCGATTCCCGCAGCATTATCCGATGTGACCGTTTGTCAAATGGTCTGTGTTTTTTCCTTAATAAAAATACAAAAATAACCTTAACAATTGAATCCAATTTCAAAAATAATCCATTCCAACCTTTAGACTTATCCAAAATACTTCTATCCGAACTCACAGTCCAAAATTTATAAGGAAGTTAAACACAAGGAAGATCCTTTTTTCCATGTAATAACATGTGAACACTATCTTCATGTATTATTTTAAAACAAGGTATCACCCTGAATTACCATAAAACCTTATTGATTACATTCATTCTCCCTTATACTTTATATAATACTAGATATATTCCTTATATCCAAAATATCGAATATTTCAATAATGATGAAATAAACAAACTACTAATCAGTTCCATGGAATTCAATAATATCGAAATATAATTTATCAAAATCAACCATCTCTTATTACAAATTCACTACCTCATTATCAGGACAATATTAAGGATTAAATTTCCTTCAACCATGTATTTTTCCAAAAAGTGTATCTTACTATTAAATAAGTTTTCTCAGAACCATATAATCTCAAATCCCCAATAAAATAGTACTGTAGAATAATACTTATTTATCTCCATAATTCATATAACCAATATTTTTTTGATACAACACACAAATAAAATTATTTTATATTAACAACATATGAACACTAGTCATTTCTCTTCATCTGATGTAGTATAAAATCTTGATTATTATCCAATAGTATCATTTAAGGTATACTCTGATGACTGGGAAATTGATTCACGTAGTGTCCCAATGCCTTGTAGCTGAAGCATTGTACATTTGAAACTTTTTTCTTACCCTTGGAATCACGTACTTGGTGTCCTTTTTCTCCACACATATAACAAACTCACAATCCCTTCAAGAATTTACAAAGGTGATTCTTTCCACAGATATCACATATGAGAAAATCCTTCTATTCCCTCTTCCCTTTGTCCATATTTCTCTCTTCCATCCATTTCATCTCCTTCTTCCTTTCAAAGGCATATGACTCAGAGAATTCATTACTTATCATATTAACACATGATACTTTTTTTTTCGTATTTTTAGAATACATGGGAGACTACTTACCTTCTAAAATATGGCTTAATATCATGAGAGATATGATCCCTCTTACTCTTTGGATCATATGTATTGCTGGAGTACACATTCTTTCTTCTGGGGGCCATTTTTATACAATGGAATACACTAGGTCAGCTTATGGATTGCAATGAATAATTACAAACTTGTAAAATACCAAATGTAAATTGAAAATTTTGTGGATAAAATACATAATAATATAATTATTTTCTCTAAGAAGGTATATATTCATAAATCATTCATAATTATTTGTAAAGAATATGAAAATTATCCTATGCAAATCCCCCCAAAGTGTCATAACCATGAGTGAAGCAAGGCCCATTGTCGTGCACCAGTTCCCATTCGAGTCTAGCTCAATGCGATGTTTTCGGGTCATACCCCCAGGTACATCTGTTCCAAAGCCACCTATACCTGCTCTTATCCAGACATGTATATATTTCTTGTAAAATACACAAAATCTCTACATTCCCAAAATTCTCAGATATTCTTCTATTATAGTCCACAAAGTCGATCTTTGGATAATTGTTTCTAATTAGAATTTATCTAAATTTAGATTCCATGTTTATTTATATACTTCCATTCATACCAACTGTAATGCCCCGACCCCAGTTACCCAGAGTCGGTGCATTATTTTAGTACATTGGTATGATTACAAGGAATCATGTAATGAAGGTCTGATCAGTTTTACAATCTTGGAAAATATATTACATACATGAATGTTTCAGTACATTTTATAACATACAAAAAAATAAATAATCTTTTAAGAATGTTCTAATTCCCGTAGCCTAATCCTGCATCTCAATCACAATACACCTCTTGGAGTCTTTGAAAAAATAAAACATAGAAAGGGGTCAGCTAAGATGCTCAGTAAGGATAACAATACAACATAAACTTTCATAAATAAGCATAAACATTTAAGGAAATGTATAAAACTAGAACAAAATCCTTTTCAACATAAACTGTATCAGAATATTGGAAATATAAATCAAAAAAATTCCATTTAATTACTCACATGGATATTCTACTAGTTGAATAATCACATGAAATATCAATAGCCACTTTAATAATAATGGAATGCATAATGCCAGACATCATAACCACATAGTCAAGGCCTTGTGCCAAGACTACAAATAAGATTTTGTCAAAGCCTTGTGCCAAGACTGTAGTTTGTCTTATGAGACCTACCGATACATCAAAGAGTTATAACGAGATCCACCCGTCACTTACTAATTCCAATGCATTACTTATATGAAAAGGTTTAAACATAACATAAACATCTGTATTAAAACTAGCATACGTAATGTCAACACTTTATCCATAAACCATGTAATGTATAAAATTAATACCTCCACAATCAAACATATCACAAAACCTCCAATATAATATAGAATATTTTTATCATAATTAATCATCATCAAACATGTTTAAAATAAATCAAAGGGTGTTTACATAGATGAAAATTATTTTCAAAACTCATTGAGAGGAATATCCCTTTTTCATGAAAACATTTAAAATCACAAAATTTATAAGGGAATACATTTAAAGAAATTTTTGAATCAAAGTGTCGCATACCACTTTTATCCATTTGAAAGTAATTAACATTTTAAAAACATTGATGTCCATATAGATGAATCCATAAAAACCATTTTGAAATCATGGACATTAATGAGAATGATTTAAAGGAATAAATATTTAAAACATTTAAAATTATGTTTATGTAAAAAATTTCTCTTAAATGAATCCCTTTGAAAACTATTTCATTAAACAGTCATATGGATAATAAATATGTCCCAGTAGATACTTACATAAAAACATCCTCGGATAATAATGAGATTGTGAAATTAACCCTTACCTAGTACTTTCCTTCGGTTGAGGGTACGTTTATCCTCTTGTATAATGACCATTTTATATTATTAGATTATACCAGAACCATATTCATATTTAATATATCATAAATTTTTCATTTTTTACTTTTTTCTACCCATTTAATAATGATTTTCATCTTAAATTTATAGTTCGTGTAATAATCGCTTTCATTATGGTATGTTTTTTAACTTGTTATTCTTGACCGTATCATTTATATCATGATTTAAATACTTCAAAAATACAAACCATGATTCATAAATCATATATATTAATAATATAAATATTTATAATAGATAGATATATGAAATGGAAAACACTGTTTATGGAGACAGTAGGTCGTACGTACGTATAAATGTTGTTTCAGTTTTCATATCGTATTGAACGGTAATAAGAAAATAAGATATATGTAAGTATGTAAATATATATATATATATCTATAGTAGCAATATTATGTCATATATTACATACTTATTAGTAATATATATTTTTATAATCGTCGATGAATGGTGAATGTATAAATGAATCTTATCGAATCGTGTAGACGGTACTCTCTACGTACATACGTGCGACTATATCATTCCCACAAAGGTGTGGAATTGGATGTTATATTAATTTTATAGAGACATTATAATGTTATTTTTATTATTTATATACATATTACTATTAATTATATCCATCCAAATAACATTGTGTTGAATAACAAATTACAGCACGACGTGGAGACGGTAAGTTGTACGTACACACGTATGGTGACATGTCATTCAAAGGATGAATAGAATAAAGAATATGGTTGTACCATATTTATAATAAAATCAAATTATATAGAAGATACCGGATTTATTATTTTAGAATGGAAACTACAAAGAAAGAGGATGTGGAAGAAGAAAGGAATTTGAAAGAGGTGATGAAATATTTACCTCTTCTTCGAGTTCATCCTTTTGATTTGATCAAAAGGGATCTTAGGTTGGATTTATGACTAAAGAATGTCCTATATAATGAAGTGAGGATAGTTTAGAGGATATTTTGGAAGTTTATTGAATTACTCAAAAGGATTTGATGGTTTGAATTTGAGAGAAGGTGAAGTTCCCTTTTGTAAGAGGGGTGAGGGGAACCTTAGGAAAGGCTATAAATATTATTTTATAATAAAATCATTTTCTATTTCTAGTGGCTCCAAAATAATTTCTTTAAAGGCTATGGTAGGTATGGGACGAAGAACCCTCAACAAATAGGGTTTATAGAGGTTTGGGTCGCAATATTAACCTTATATTTTATATTTAACATTAAGTTAAATAGTTTGACATTTACAATGCCTCTTTGTATTTTTATATCATATGGTTATTAAATTTACTATAATCTTCAAAAGAACACCAAGTCGTTCATTAATTATACACCTATCATTATATTAGTCTTTTGGCTGAATATTAGTTTTTCGGAACAGTATATCAATTAATAATATAATATTTTCTTTAAAACTCTTTTATGTCAATTTTGACACTATTTGGTATTTTGTTTTTTCTAAATTCATAACAGCATTATTACTTCGAAAGAAGTTAATATAACAAACCCTCACCTGTCATATTATCATAGAAAATTAGTGGAATTTATAAAAAGTCTCAAATTACATTTATTTGGATATTTATAACATCAATTATTTTAATATTTCATTAATTAGGTAATTACAACATCATCATTGTTTCATAAATAAATAAAATTATTTAATGTCTAAAAATTTAAATAAAATACCATTATATTGGAACTCTATTTATCATTCTATTGAACATTTATAGTCTTATTTATCTTATTGAAACCCTATATTATAAATTTTTTAGTTATTAAACATTGAATTTAACACTTTTAACTCTTCTTTGAATTAAATAATAATAAATGTCCTAATCTAATCAATGTGGACCTAAATGATTGTATTTTATTCCTAAGGTTGTTTTTGGTCGATTTACACTTATACAATAGAATTATAACATGTGTTAGGGTAATAATAATATCATTTTTACCCTCAATTACCCTATTTACTTTTAACTGTTGTAAATAAAAGTAAAAAGCTACTATTCACCAAATATTTTTTTAAATCTTATTAAACTAAATTTAACATAATAATATCAACCATGTCTATACAATTTTTGAAATTCAACACATAGTAGCGGGAAAATTATGTTTTATGTAAATTTGCAAATGCTTCTTGGAGGTTGGTAAAAGACGGTAAATTTTCAATAAACTTTTTATATAACTAAACATATTATAAAACGACTTCAATGAATTACATTGAACATATATAAGTATTATGATTCTATTATGATCTAAAATTAATATACATGAAGTAAATAAGTATGTTAATGAAAATCCGGTTTTAACCAATAACACTGTGTCTTTCACTATTCATCTAAATTGAAGGTTTTCAGAAACATACCAAAAATTCACCCTAAGATAATTTTGATCTTCCGAAATCAAAAATTATGTCTATTTTACAAAATTCAATACATATAAATTTCATTTATTAATTTAAAATTAATTCCTATTTTCAAAACCAAAAATCGTATTTTTAAGAAATAATAACTATCAAACGATTTACACCTGTTTATGTCCAATTTCAATGTGAAATTACTTACAATGACTATTATTAGATTAAATGGTAAAAATATAATAAATTTATACATACAAAACATTAAAATTTATAATTTTACACTATAAATTATTTTGATTTAAAAAGTTGTTTTCAGTGAAATTATATTATTATTCACTATTCAACAAAATAGGAAAGTTATCAAAAAAGTTCCAAAAATTTATCCAAAATAAATTTTTATGACCTGATTCTAATGAATAATATAATTTAGTTAAATTGAATATATAACATTGTTAAATATTGGTTAAAAAGGTACTCTATTAAAAGGCGGTAAAATTGATTTTTTTTTTGAAAAATACATCTTTTATCTGAAAAAAATGAATTTGTTCGTACATTATGTCTAAAAAACGCATAATTTGGATTTATAAATTGTAAGGATTATATAAAGTTCAAAATTCAGTTCATACTATTCATAAACGCTTTTGAAGGACTACATTGGTATGTCATGGTGTGCTTGAACTCAGTGTTGTGTTTTGTGCATGTTATTAAATTATTTTGAAGAAATAACATACTATGAAATATTGGGCTGTTACATGTTCCCTAACAGGAAAGGCATTCCTAGAAGTGACCCTTGATCATCCCCTAATTAAGCGTTGTTGAGGCATGTTTCCAAAAATCCCAACACCTGTCTCCGGTCTCATAACACAACCTTACAACATTAATGTATGAGGAAAAGAATCCAAACTATCCATTTCCCCCCACCTCACCACACAGTCAAAACCATCGGGCTATAACAACGCATATCCATCATACTCCATGGTTTTGGTTAAAAGGTAAACACACTAACATAATCAAGTTTCACCTATAGACACCCAATTATTCTAATTTTGGATCATTTTATAATCATTCTCAATTAATGTTAGGTACTATTTTTAATTATAATCTCTCAAAAAGGAAAAAAATTAAATTCTAATAACTTACCCAAAATATATTTCCCCATGTGTTCGTAAAATGATTACTATGAGAATAAACATTATTTCATAGATTGATACATGAATAATCAACTCTCGTTCTATTCATGTCCATGAAGAAATACTCAAAAAATTCCCAGAAACAATATTCACATCACATGAAAAGTATGTCATCCAAGGTGGAAAAACATTCAAATGTAATAGAAAATAGAGATAACAATAATCCAACCCAGAGTACATGTGTTTTTCCCAAAACATGTGTTCACAGCTAAGATTCATGAGCACATTACAGATCTATGACAGCTCATAGTCTCATTTATAAATTTTGAAAAACTGTAAGAAAAAGAAGAAGAAATAAAACAGGACTTCTAATACAACATTGCAATGTCCCGACCTAGATTCCATGTGACTCTACCATGACCTGGTTCGCCACATGGCCTAAAGTGCACCTAACAGTACGCTATTGGATACCGACTAGAAGTGAGGATTTGGTTGGTCATTCATGGGGAGACTATACCCTCATTTGTCTTAGTAAAACACCATTGTATGTAAATAAGATATTGTGGAAGCATATAAAACAATAAAAACACTCAAGGCACAAATATCTAAATAGGAAATACAATACTCAAGTGAAAGGGAAACATGATTTGTCATTAAAAATGTCATGTTTTTAAACTACATCTAAAAATAAAAACACTAAAACTCTCCAAGATGGTTCTGATCCATTTTTAGTTATGTCCTCCATGTTCAATCTCATTTACCCTCTATCCTAGTCCCTTTTCCCTTATACAATATGGTAACAATATTTTCTATTATGTTACCGATTAGGCATCCCAAATAGGGTGTGAATATAACATAGTAGGCACCCACCAACGATGCCTAAAACAAGTCAATTAAAATTATAGTTCATTCAATTCATTATGGAAATAAGGACATTATAATAATAAATAATTTATCACATTCTTATTTAGTTATATCTAACTACATTTACTCTAGTGTTCCCAAGGATACTCATTCCTCAATACTAACTTAATCTTATACCGGATCTTGAAGTGTTCCCTAGGTAATACCAAATCATAAAACCTTATTCTAGATGAAGCATGAAGTATTCAAGGGGATATAATATCTCAATACCTAATTTGACTAATGATGGAGTTAAAATTTTCTCACGAGAGTCCATAACTCATAGTTCCATTATTTCTATTATTTAATTTCACATTAAATGACATATTTTCAAAATTACCAATGTCACAAATGTATGTATGATGATCATGTTACCATGGTTACCCCTCAATAGAATGAACATGTTCCCATTATCATTACTCATAAGCATAATAACCATGTTACCATTTATACATCACATCAGAACGACCATGTTAACATTATCTTAATAAAAAGTATGATGACCATGTTACCATTTATACATATCAATTAATAAGTACCATATACCAATTCATAAAAACATAATTAATTCGTCAATTAATTATCCACATCAATTCCTTCCCATATTCAAAAATTAGTTAAATACTTCAATTCCATTAGTTACACCATAATTATCTAAATGTCTCAATCCCATTAAATAATTAATTAATCAATTAACCAATCTCACAATTAATATCCCATAAATAATTTTCCATAATTAATTATCTCAGTATAAATATCAAAATTCCATAATTAATCCCACAATTAATTGTCAAGATCATAATATAAAATCCCATAATTTATTCACAATTAATTATCTCAACATATGCATTTCGATATTTCAAAATTAGTCCCCATTTAATTATCAAGATTACAACCCCTATCTCTTGTAAATACTTTTTCATACATAATTATCTAATAGGGAATCCCCTTAGTCTCTTACTTAATAGCCTAATTAATCACCTATTTCAATAAAGCTTCAATAAATCAATTGGTCTATATAATACACCAAATTGAAGGAAAAAAATTTCTAAAGTATGTTATAAATAATAAAATCATGTATATTCATATAAAATATATGGAAATGGGAATTATATTTAGACCACCTACCTCGGTTCATTGATAAATTTTTTCCAAATAGAAATCCCCAAAATTCGAGCAACAAAATGACATCGATATGAGATTCCAAAACAAAATCCCCAAACAAATATCTGGATATGATGATCCATTTATTTTAGATATATATCTCTAATCCAAGTTATATATATCCCATCATAAGTTACGAATAAAGAAAAATAGCATATCCACCACTAAAGGATGAAGGATAGAGATAAAAAAATCATGGTAGACATTGTGTTGAGAGCTACGTACTTGGAGAAGAGAAGATCTTAGATTATGGAATTGAATCTCAAATAACAAGGTCCTGATGAACATGAAACCCCTCTGTAATGCTCTGTAATCACAAAAACCATCAAATCCAGAGCCATGGACAAATATGAGTTGTTTTGTGGGTTTGGACGATTATAAAACCAATTTTCAGGTGAATAAAAACCATGTGAATTGTTTCCTAGGAAGAGACAAAGGGCTAGGAGAAACCTTGCACCAGTCATGTGATCATCTCTTCTTGGGTTCACACGATTATCTAGGATGGGAACACAGTTTACCCTATCTTTGAACCAACCAATCAAATACCCATTTCTCAAATTTCATCTAAAAAACTCCACCCAAATGCACCCAATGCATATCTCTAAAAATAGATACATAAATATTGAAAATAATTACATGAAATCGTCCATGGGATAAATATTAAAAAGGTCGGGATCATACAAATAATTACATCATAATTATAAGTATAATTAATTTTTTTTATTTATATCATAAATATTTTCTACATTATTTACAATCAATATGGAAAAAAATATAATTTATGTTACTTATAAACTACATCATCAGAAAACCACATGATTCGTTCTCCATAACTAACATCCATATATCAAAAAATGTATATTTTGTTGATTATTACTTTATGATATAATTATTATTTTCATGAAAGTATAATCCAGTCCATATGATCAACCCATTTTTGAGAAAATAAAGTTTCATAGATGCACACGTGTAAACCATTGCCTCAATGAATGTGATGTATTTAATTCTTCATCTATTATTTTCATTATTATAAAAATCCAAAAAAATAAATTCCACAACAAAGAAAACATATAAATAACATAAATCTATTTTAAAAATTTATATTATAGATAAATAGTAAAATTCTATACAATAAAAATCCTCAACTTAAAACTTGTTATTATTTTGGCCAGAATAAACCTCTATATGAATAATACGACAAATTTCAAAGAAAATAAAATCATATATACTAGTTTACATTAATATTATTTACAAAATAATAAATTTTATATGGTTATAGAATATTTATATTAATATTCATTAATTATTTTTTGTACCACACTTTTCTTCATTATAAATCACAAAAATGAGCATATCACCAACCTCACCGCCAAAAATTATAGAAAAAAGAAAAATTTAAGATTAATATAATATTATAAATTAAACTAAAAGATATTTTTATGAAAATAATTTGACATTAAATATAAAATTTCAACTATAACCATTAATCAAAACATCCATTAAAAATACTAAAAAATCAATTCTAGTAACATTACAAGAAGAAAATCAAATATTTAAATTTAGCATTTTTGAATCCAAATTTTATAAATGATGAACAAAAAATAATACATAAATTAAAAATGTTCTAAAATATAAAATTTGGATAGTTATTTTATATTATAATGGAAGTAAGATAATATATAGATATTGGATATTCAAATTTATGGTTATTATCTCTAATTCCATTAATTTAGACATGTTTGGTTTATTGTACATATGTTTATTTAAATGATTTATATATATTAGAAATTGAATTTATAAAATCATGAATTTTTTGATTTTATTTATTTTCAATTCTACATTATTATTTTTATTTTGAGGAGTTATTAATTTTAAAATCATCATTTCACAATGGATTTTTGATGATCATTCTTCATTACATAGGTTATAAGGATCGTCATGAATATTGTTCTTCTATTTCATCAATTTTTATCTTATTTTATGATCCTCCATTTATTATAAATGGGTTACTTTACATTTTTCAATATTATCCCCCCTAAGTAATAATTTTTCCCCATAATAGTATTTCATTATAAATAATGAAACAGATTCTCATGAATGATTATTTTTCATGTTTTACTATATTTTCTCTTCCCTCTAATGATATCATTTTTTGGAAAATTGTAAATGTTTTTCCACATTTTGGCATCATATATCACATTTAATATCTTCAAATGTATTTATAATTACTCTTTATGATCTCATTTTTTTAAATATTACTTTTATTTTTTTAATAATTCATACATAAATTCATAGTATGAACAATAATCTTATAGTTGAAATTATCTTTAAAAAATATTTATATGCTATCATGGGCCTATTAATGAAGGTATTTTTTAAATGTATGTGTATTAATAAAATTTTACCTCATCAATTATACAAAAACATTTTAATGTGACGTTAAACATCATCATTTAATTATAATTTTAAAACTTATTTATGAAGGTACACTACCATGTGAACTAATATTATATATATGATGTTCATTCTTCATTTAAATTCATCCGAAGGATAATATAATATGGCATCACAAATTTTTTATTTTTTATGATGAATTCTTTAATTTAAAGAAATTTTTATATAATTATCCAAATTAAATTTTTTATTTTAATAGTAAATTCATTATTTTCAAATTACTAAAGGAATCCATTTTTATTAAAAAAGTCATCAATATTTCAAAACGCGGAGAAAAATATATATGAATTTCATATGAATTTATTATTTTTTCAATTATTTTTCTTACTAAGGCTAAATTAAAATTTTCTTATCCACGATTAAATAATACAATATTTCATGGTATTATATTATTTTAATGTATGGATATTTAATATAGATTTTTAATGTGACTTATCAAATCATCTTGAAAAATTATTTTCAAACCAAATTAAATTTATTTATGATATTTTTTTATTGTAGAGATTTGTTCTTATACTAAAATAAAACATTATTCAGAAAATTTCGTATGAAATTTCTATATTTTATTTTTATAAAACTTTCTATTTCACATAAATTATTTATAAAATGTTTGGAATATGAATTTTTTATGTTATTCAAGTACTATAAATTGTTGATAATAATCAATTATTTGTGGGGTCGAACACTCCATCAATTTTATTGGATTATGATTTATATGTTATATTTTCATAAATGGTTAAAAATTAGTATCATGATATTATGTGGGAACCCATATTGTTGTTTAATCCTTTTACTGTACACTAGAACTAGTGAAAGTAGAATAGGGTAAGAAAAATTATTCCCCAACACCAATATATAAAATGTTTAACATATAATTACCAATATCGTAAAAAAAATTATCCAATGTCTAAATGATTTAATAGGTTATATATTATTACAATGAAGGTAAATGGCTATAATTCCATGATATTTTGACAAAAACATTTTATTAATATATTTTATATAATATTAGATTAATATTCATGACATAATATTTCTATCCACACAAGAAAAATAAAGGATTAATATCTTTAGAAACATGGATGTATAAAAATATAGAATATAAAATATTTAAAAAAGAACTAATTATATTCTTCAATTCATATTCCCTTATTAGAAATTTCATAGAGAAAAACATTCATTATGTCATGGGGGTCATGAATCAAACAATTAATTAATATGAGATGATTGTTAATCCTAGAAAACGGAGATATTAATGATTATTTATATAAGGCCCCAGCCTTAAACCTTACCTAATATTGAGTTATTACAAGATTACACATTGAGGATCTTTTCAGGTTTAGAGTTTTAGAGATTTAGATCATGAAACTTGCATTACATCCCACATTTAAACAAAGTGGTTAAATAAAAGACAGTATTCATTCTTCCCATCAACAGAACCATATTTAAAATAAAACATGGATTCTTTCTTGACACATCCTTGACACTATCATCACATCATGTACCTTTCCCTTGACCTGTGAAAAACATTTCAAAAACATGGGATGAGCATAAAAAGCTCAGTAAGGGTTATAAAAATATGGAAAGGAAACATTTGTTCATATATAAATAAGAATGAAATCATACATTACCCATAAAACATAGGCACTTTAACATACCTCATCAAATCATGAATAAATCATTGAAATCATAAGACATAAAAGGTAACTTGAGGCATTCATAACATTCTTACGTAGGGAGTAACCCTCTTGGTTACGTTTGGAATACCCACTATAGTATATTCCCTAAATCTCTTCAGAGAAACCTTAACGTTTCAGTCCTTCGCGTTACCCAATGCATTGGAGAGCTATATCGGGCTCACCCGCCCTTAGTTTATCACGGAACCACCCGTCTTCATAATAATGCCCAAGAACCTCAACATAATCGTATCACATAAAACATGCATAAAGGAAACATAACATTTCCACCTTTCAATCACAAGATATCAATAAAACACATTGATATAAAAACATTATGAAAACCATTTTCAATACCAAAATAAAAGAAAAGTAAAACATGGTATTTATTTTTCTTTTAAAAAGAAGGTATGGCTTGTAGAGGAAGCCGAAACTCAAATAATGGTCATGATGGCGGAGAAGTCATTGTCGTCGCATACGTACGACAAAAACATTCCCTTTTGTCGTTTAATAAACACTTCGTATAAAAAAGATTCCTTTTGAATAAACGTAAACGTCAAAGGGGTTTATATACCATATAAAAGAAGGTTGTGTATAAAACAGAATATGCCTCAATGAATGGAGATTAAGACGAAGTCCATTACAAAGACGGTATCCTTTGTTTAAGGATAAATCAATTACATAATTATGTGTGACAAACTAATACACCAAATATAATTGGATATTAAGTGTAATATAATAAAAGTTCATTCACACATATTCAAAGGATGACATATTAAACAACTACATGTTGAACCCAATGAAATCGAAATTGGGTTAAGAAGTTCCCTTGTGAGCCTAACAGCGTCACATCAAGATGAGTTGATGAGGGATAAAAAAAGGGTATCTCATCACTTTGAAATAAAATTTACATCAACAAGGATATATGAGGAAATATCCCAACATAACAATATGTAAATTAAAAACCCAACTAAAGAAGTCTTTTAAAAAGAGGAGGGTGAAAGGTTCCCTTACCGACATAGGTATCTTTCGAAACATACACCTCATGAAAGAAGGACAATACAACATTGATGTAAATACTCATAAAAGAAAGTATATTACACAATGAGTAAAATAATGGGAAGTACATACACCACTCAAAAGAAAATTGTGGCAAATGTATTATAAATCTCACGGGAATAATAGTGAGATGAAAAATACCTTATGAAAACTCGGCAGCCTAACGACACCACTTAAAACTTCCAAAAAATGGATTGATGAGATCAAATAGGGTCTCTCATCATATTAACATAAAGTTTACAGAAAGAGGAATATAAAAGAACATCCCGCAACATAACAAATAAGAGCTTAAAATAAGTGACATAAAATAGAGTAGTTAAAAAGAAAGAGAGATGATAAATCTCTTACGAAAATTCGGCAGCCTAACGACGCCACTCAAAACATCCAAAATGGATTGATGAGAGAGAATAGGGTCTCTCATCATATGAAAATAAAAATTACAGTAAGAGTAATATAAAATAACATCCCAATAAAAAGAAATATGATTTTTAAAAGGAGTGACATAGAAGAGTGTACTTAAAAAGAAAGAGAGGAGTAGGATCCCTTACCTCAAGTCCAACATGTCTTGTTCATTTCTTTATATTCCTGAATAATAAACTTTGTTCAATTAATAATTGCCTAAGTTCCTCCTTTAGAGATTATTATTCAGTTAATATCACATATTATAATGTTATAATAATTGTTTAAAAATGTTAGTTCATTTCAGACGTTTTTGCCGATGTTTGGTACATGAGTCAAAAATGAACTTGTTTGAAAAAAGATTTCCCATGTAGTTATATGTAAATAATTTCCATAATAGTATTAATGATTAAAATATCATATATATCTAGTAAATATTCATTTTATACTATTCCATATCAGTTAGAGATAAAAAATGAAAAGCACCATTCATGGAGACGGTAGGTCGTACGTATGCATGAACGCTACTTTCATTTTTTTGTCATATTAATGGAATTAAAACAAAATGAGAGAGATATATATATGTTATAATTCCAGAAAGATATAAATAATTTAGATGTAATATATTACATATATATCCATTATATATATGTACTTATAATATTACATAACATTTTGAGATAAGAAATGAAATGTACCGTTCATGGAGACGGTAAGCCGTACGTACGCATGAACGCTACTTCCATTTCTATTTCATATTTTATGGAATTAAAACACAATGATACATAATATCATTTTAATTCCAGTATGGTATCATATATAATATCATTAAATATATCCTTTATACGTACCACATATGGTATTAATGAATCAAAACACTTTAAGGGGGTGGTAGTCCACACTTTCTTAAATGAAGATATCACGTTTACCCATAATGGAAACCATAAAGGTATGCCATAAATTAAAAATACATAAGCTTAAGTAAAACATAAACATATTAGATATCATATATAAATATAGTGTCATCTTAATGGCCACCTTTGAAGGTGTTAGACAAAAGTTGAACAATCGTCGTTTCGGGAGGCAGAAATTCGCCATCCACGGAAACAATATGTTCTTTAACCATTAGATGTAGGTGTGTGTAAGTGTAGCTCTAATACTTCTTATAAAAACATCCTAGTATATTTAATATACTGTATTTGTTACAAAATAAATTAATAAAAAGAGTTTAGTGGGTTGGAGAAGCAAAATAAAACAAAAGGACACAAGTGAAGACATTACCTTAAAATCGGGTAACTCCCTTTGGTTTGAGCTCAAAGGCTTACTTGGGAAGACTTCTGCCCAAATTGAGGCTTTAGGGAGTAAGAGAGGGAAGTTTAGAGACAAAATTGTCAGGGTTTGGCCGTGCCAAAGGCTTTGGGAGTGTGGGTAAGGAGGTAGAGGTGGGGGCCTTTTATAAGAGGAGAGGAGAGACACTCTTGTAAAGTTACAAAATGTTACTTTATTTTCAAAAGAGTTTCGGATTTTAAAGGTCCCAAATTGATGTATTTCTATGATAAGGTGATAAGGGTTATAAATACACTCATATAATAGGTTTTGTACATGTGTAGGTCTTAGATATTACATTATCTTTCCATTTTATTTAAATCGTTAAATAATGAGGTCATCGTTGCATCATCATGATGTCATAAATAATTTAATTTATTTAATGTCTAAAAATTATAAAACAAATAATATGATGTAGGAAATCTTTTTAGCTTTACAATAACTATTTATACTAAAACATCTGACTTGTATAACCCCATGTAAAAATTGTTTTAGTAAAACATTTCATGTTTGTGTCATTTTTACTTTATCATTAAATAAAAAGGTATTTATGTCATTTTCCAACCAATGTGGCTCCATTGGGTCCCCAAGTTGACCCATGGATATTCTTGGTCGTCCATGACACATCCAATGGGGGTAGGACATGTTTCTAGGTCATTCCATTTTATTAAAACAGTATTCTTACCTTAAACTACACTAATTACCTCTAATCGCAATTAAAAACTTAATAAGTTACTATTCATCAAAAAATTATTTTTATCCCATTGAACCACATTTTACTTATTAATGACAACCATGTATGTCGGATTTTTGAAATTCAAAACACAAAGATGGCAAAATTTCATTTAAACGGAAAAATCAGTTTTTATAAGTACCGCTTAGTGGTTTCACTATTCATTAAAAATTGAAGTTTTTCAGAAAAATCCCAAAAATTCACCCTAAGCCATATTTGATATTCCAAATTCAAAAATGATGTCTATTTTACAAAATTCAAAACATATAAGTCACATTAATTAATTTAATAATTAATTCCCGCTGTCAGAGCAAATAGCGTGTTTTTATGGAACAATAAGTATCAAAAGATTGACACTAGTTTAAGTCTGATTTCAAAATGAAATTAATTTCAATGACCACTGTTGGATTTAATGGTAAAAATATATTCTAATTTCACTTTAAAACCAATTAAAAAGATAATATAATCAAATAAATAAATTAGATTAAAAAGAGGTTTTGAATTAAAATACAACATTTTACACTATTCATTAAAAAATGAACTTTATCGGAAAGATACCAAAAATT
This sequence comes from Viscum album, assembly GCA_963277665.1. Classification (NCBI taxonomy): domain Eukaryota; kingdom Viridiplantae; phylum Streptophyta; class Magnoliopsida; order Santalales; family Viscaceae; genus Viscum; species Viscum album. Next base: position 273,780,313 of record OY728128.1, on the reverse strand, counting down.
TACACAATGTAAATTTTGATGTCCCGATTATTAAGAAGAGTTTTATTTGGTCCAATAGAATGTATAAGATTGAACAAAACAATATTTAATGACGGTTCGCCATCAAAAGGCGATAAGTGAACCTTTAGTGAAAACGAGGGCATATACGCCTAAAATTGAATTCTTTCCGTATTTTAAGCCTTTATCTTTTATTGGATAGATGTAAAAACATTTATAAACATATATAATCATATTTTATTTATTTCTATCCATTCCCACCAATACAATGGCTACATGTTAACTACCATTTAAAATAATATTATTTTATTATTAGAGTGCAACGTAAGATTCCCAAGAAACTCGTTGTTGCGTGTTGGGTACGCCATCGAGTATAGCATCCCCTTTAAAGTCATATTAATATTTTATTCACAAATATTGATAAATATGAAAATGTCGTATTCTTTATTTACCTGGGGTGTTACATCCATCCCTCCTTTTGGGAATTGCGTCCTCGCAATTTTTAAAATTTAGCTTGGAAATATCCTTGAATGTCCCACATCGGAATAAGAGTCGGTAAAACAATCACTTTAAAATAAAGGAAGATAAGTACAGAGGTCACCCGAGTTAACCCATACTAGGATTCCATGTATAAAAACATGGACATGGAAGAAAAAGAGAAGGGTCATGTTCTTGAGGGAGAGTGATAGTAAACATGTCTAGGAGAAAGTTAACCATAAGAAAATTACAAACTTGTGATGGGTTAAACGGTATTCGATTCCCCCGTAGGAAAATTTAATAGACAAAATTTTTGTTTTAAGTTACTTCTTATTGAGGAATTTATTCATAAGGATACATAATCACTTATCATGTTGACTTTCAACTTTTACTAGATTCCTTAATCAAACTCATATGTTTTTCCAAAAGACGAGTATTTAGGGAGACTTGGTCGCATTAAGAGTACTATAATCAACTTCTAGAGAATCACCTAATCCACCAAAGAGAACTATATACTTACCATTCCTTTAGGCTTTAACCAAAACCAAAACCAAAAAGTTTAGTACAAGGTTAGATAATCCAGAAAAGGATAACCCTTTAAAAAGAAAATCTATGCTTAATCTCCAAAATTTGTCCAACAAAACCCAAAGTTCAACGAGGACCATACGATAAACAATTTGTCCATAAAATTCTTCAAATTAAACCAATATAAGATTGAAACACAAATATTTTAAGGATTTAGTCACATAGTCTTCCAAGTTAAATCATAACATTTATCTCCAAACAACAACAGTTGCACCTAATGTCTCGTATTGAAAAGTAATTAACCTAATCACATATCCTCCATGATAGGTAAATCATTTTCATAAATAACCCAAAATCAACTTACTCTTAATTCATAAAATCATATAACTAAAAAGAATCTGTCAAACTAACCAGGGACTTCACATAGTCCAGTGGTAGGTGATAAATACCAGTCACACTTTGGTTGTGGGTTTGATTCCCGCAGCTTTGTCTAACGCGATGGGTAGTCACACGGTCTGTGTGTTGTCCTTTTTACAAAACTATATAATTCTCAAATAATTCCCAAAAAAGAGATAAAATCATCAAAATAACCACACCATAATTTAACCTCAATTTTATCTCATACCTTTCACTTCCATCATAACATAACGTAACCCATAATTACCTCAAAAGTAAGGATCATATAAACTCTAATGGTTAACTTTATAATTATTACCTGAACTTCCACATCGATTGGTCATCTCGTACATGATGCATTAAAGATCATACGAAGGATCAAGTGGTTGATCATGACTCCTTGATAGTTGGTTTAGAACAGCCACGAGTTTCCTCATTGAATCCCCCATTTTATCTAGTATCTTAATCATAGAACCACCACAGTTTCCTTCAAACCTATTGTCACATTGGTTCCTAATAGATCCCGCCATTTACTAAAACCGAAAAGGTCAGTGTGATTATATCAACATAACCATCATGTACTAATGAGTGAGATAAACACTAAGATATACTTAGTCATTCACTTTATCTAAAAACTATGACACTTTCTAAAATCCTATCCAATATGGTAATGCCACTTATGCTTAAAAAATACCCTAACCACTAAAGTTATCTTAACCGACCTTTGATGCCAACTATAAGGCCCCAACCTTAAACCTTACTTAATCTTGAGTTATTACAAGATTACACATTGAGGATCTTTTCAGGTTTAGAGTTTTAGAGAATTAGATCACGAAACTTCCATTACATTCCACATTTAAACAAAGTGGTTACATAAAAGAAAGTATTCATTCTTCCCATCAACGAAAACATATTTAATATAAAACATGGATTCTTTCTTAACACATCCTTGACACTATCATCACATCATGTACCATTCCCTTGAACTGTGAAAAACATTTCAAAAACGTGGGATGAGCATAAAAAGCTCCGTAAGGGTTATAAAAATATGGAAAGGAAACATGAGTACATATATACATAAGAATGAAATCATACTTTACCCTTAAAACATAGGAACTTTAACATACCTCATAAAATCATGAATAAATCATAGAAATCATAAGACATTAATGTTAACTTGAGGCATTCATAACATTCTTACGTAGGGAGTAACCCTCTTGGTTACGTTTGGAATACCCACCATTGTATATTTGTAGAGACCCGTATCTTGACGTACATGGACATTACATTACATTTGCGGAATACTTAGTACATAACAAAAACACACACACACAAGGATCGTAATAGTTTAGTGTCTTTGGAAACTCGGAACGTAATCTTCTAATCGTGGTGAAAGATCTTCAATATCTCCCATAAAGATCATACCCTTTTTTTTTACCTAAAACCTTTCTTTATATCCTGGGGAAAAGAAAACATAAAAGGGTGAGCTCAGATGCTCAGTAAGGGTATACAAAAGAAATAAAAATCATATCATATCTTTTTGAAAATCATAACCTGCAAAAGAGATCATAATATCTTAACATGGAACAAATCATAGAAGTGAAAATGAGATCACCATAATCATAACATGAAACTTGAAACTTTGTGTCATGCACACATAATCATGGAAAATCATTTCTTGTTAGTCATGACACATTGCCAAGACTATCTTAGTGGACAAAGTCCCTTTCTGAACCGAGTTCACTCCTCGTTTCAGTCCTGTTTCACTGAACCGAAATAACCTTCCGTTCCAGCCATGTCTATCTCATGAGATATAAAATCTTTACCCAATGCATTGGAGGGAGATATAGGTCCCACCCATCTTATAATGAATCCTTTCTTATGTGTGCCACATAATCATAAATCATACTTCATCGCATAACCCATGTAATAAAAATGGGATTCTTAAACAACATGACATCATAAAAAAAATTCATATAAGATAAAGGAATTCATAAAAATAATTCCATCACAACATGAACAAATCAATTTAATAATAGGGATAAAAACAGAACCCTTTATTATCTTAGATGGAAAATAATTTTGATAAAACACTTGAACTCCATTCTTGAGGAAAATATCCTTTCTTCTTCAAAAACATTTTTCCTTTCATAAAATGTCATAAAACTTTAAAATAAAAGAAGTTGATTAAAAATAAACTTGAAAACTTGTAAAGGAAGCTTCTTGGAAACAATGTTTTAAAAATCCATTCATGCCGTATAAGTTAAAAAAACATTCTTCGTACTTTTGTCGGAAAAGTCAAAAAGTACCTCGTACGGAAAAACGACAAAATATTCCTTTCATATTCTTTACTAAAAACTCACCTAAGGGTAAAATTGGATTTAAACTATTGCAAGTGGATGGAAACAATATTTCATATTGAGGGAACATGGATGTGGATGATAAAATACACCCCAGTAAATACTTACGAATAAACAATCTCGGATAAAAATGAGATTGTGATATTTCCCTTACCTTAGGTCCGATTTGCTTCGTATGTGTCCGAACCTCCTGTATAATGATTAAAATAATGTCATTGACTTATTACAGAATCATATTCATTGTTATGATATCATATATGGTTCACTTATGACATTATATTACCCGTTCTTTTGTAAATTCCATGTTAAAGAAGCGTTTTGGGTAAAATCGTTTCATTTATCGTAGGTGTTTTGACTTGTTGTTCTTGACATCATTATTACTTATATCATGATTTACTTACTTCCAGAATATAAAATATGATTTATATATCATATATATTCAGTATATATATATATATAATAGATAGATAAATAAAATGAAAAACACCGTTCATGGAGACGGTAGTCCGTACGTACGCATGAACGCTGTTTTTCTTTCCTTATTGTCTTGAATGGAAGTAAGTAGATGACATACATATATATATATATCCAGTATCATTATTATGTCATATATTTCATTAGTACTTATTATATATACTTTATAATCATTCATGAATGGTTAATCATTAAGAATGAATCTCATCGCGTCGTGGAGACGGTATTCCGTACGTACGCACGCGCGGTGATTTCTTTTTCCGTAGGATGGATAGATGGTGAAATAAGGATGTTTCATACTTATAATAACATATCAGTATATGAGTGATACTGATGTTATTACTTCATAATGAAACAACCTAATAAGAAGAAGTGGAAGAAGAAATAAAGATGAAAGAATTGGTAACGGTAATTACCTCTTCTTTGAAGCGCCTCTTTCAGAACTCCTCTTAGGGTACTAAAATTGGTCTTTGAGGAAGACCAGAACCTCTAGGATGTTTCTAGGGAAGTGGAGAAGAGATTTTGGCAGGGGTTGGCCGAGCTTGAGAGCTCAAATTGGTGTGAGGAGGAGGGGGAGGAGGTGTCCTTTTATAGGGGAGGAGAGGGGCACCTTAGGAATTCTTAAAAATATTAATTTATAATAAATCTAACCCCACATAAAAAAACTCCAAAAATGACTCATATTCGAAGCTTAGATGCGATAGGGTTGTAATCTCATCAACCAATCAAATTTAGACATGTTTGGATCTTATTTTAAACCTTATCAATTAGATTTAACTCTAAGTTAAATAATTTAACTTTTACCGTGTCTTTTTGTTTTCTTTCACTATATGGTTAATAAACTTACTATAACATGCCAAAAGAACCCCAAATTATTTATTATTAATATATATATCCTAATCTAAGTCATTTGGCCGAACCTTAGATTTTTAGGAATAAAATAACAATTAATAATATAATATTTGATTTAAAAACTATTTTGTGTCAATTTTGACACTATTTGATATATGATTTTTGTGAAAGTCATAACAGAATTAAATGTTCGAACCAAGTTGATTAAATCAACATTAATATATCATAGTAACCTATAAAATTATTGGAATTCATAAAAATTCTCAAATTACATTTATTTTGGTGTTTATAACATCAATTATGTCAATATTTCATAAATAAGATAATTACTGCATCATCTTTGTGTCAGAAATTAATTAAATTATTTTATGTCTAAAAATTTCAAATAAAATACCATTATGTAGGAAATCTTTTTAGCTTTCTAATGAATATTTATAGTCGAATTTATCTTATGTATAACCCCATATTAAAAATGATTTACTTATTAAACTTTGATTTTAACTATTTTAACCCTTCTTTAAATAAATTAATAATAAATGTCCTAATCTAATCCAAGTGGGCCTAAATGGTCATATTTTATTCCTAAGTTTGTTTTTGGTCGAATTACACTTGTCCAATAGAATTAGGACATGTGTTAGGGTAATATTGATATCATATTTACCATTAGTTACCCTATTTACTATTAACCGCGGTAAAAAAAGTAAAAAGTTACTATTCACCAAAAAATTATTTTCATCTCATTGAACCACATTTTAGTCCTTGATATTAACCGTGTCTCTCGGATTTTTGAAATTCCATTCACAGAAGCGGTAAAATTAAGTTTTATAAAAAATTCAGTTTTTTAACTACCACTTAGTAGTTTCACTATTCATCAAAAATTGATGTTTTTCAGAACAATGCCAAAATTTCATCCTAAGCTATATTTCATATTCCGAATTCAAAAATGAAGTCTATTTTACCAAATTCATAACATAGAAGTTGCATTAATTAATTTTATAATTAAATCCCGATGTTAAAACAAATAGCGTGTTTTTAAGAAACAATATCTATCAAAAGATTGACACTTGATTATGTCTGGTTTAAATGTGAAATTACAAACAATGACCAACATTGTATTAAATTGTAAAAATATATTCTAAATATACTTTAAAACCACTCAAATTAATGATTTATCACTATTAATTATTTCGATTAAAAAAGTTGTTTTTAATTATAATTTAGTAATTTTCACTATTCATCAGAATATGAAAGTTATCCGAAAAGTACCAAAATTTCACCTTAGGCTAAATTCGATACTCCGAATCCAAGAATGAAGTTCATTTTGAAAAACAAGATTTACAGAATTTTAAAAAGTGGTTATTACTATTCATAACGGCTAGTTTTAATAATATTTTAATAGCACATCGTTGTTTAGTGAAACTCGTTATTGCGTACTACACACGCTATCGAGGAAGGTCGCGATTGCGTGTATGCAAGGCAAGTCAAGGATGCGTGTTGTGCAAGCTCCTTTTGGTGTAGCGTACAATACAAGACATTAGTGAAATAAAAAGAATATTTTTCATAAAATCTCGGGCTGTTACAATATTCCCTAAATCTCTTCGGAGAAACCTTAACGTTTCACTCCTTCGCATTACCCAATGCAATGGAGAGCTATATCGGGCTCACCCGCCCTTTGTTTATCAAGGAACCACCCGTCCACATAATAATTCTCAAGAACCTCAACATAATCGTATCACATAAAACATGCATAAAGGAAACATAACATTTCCACCTTTCAATCACAAGATATCAATACACCACATTGATATAAAAACATTATGAAAACCATTTTCAATACCAAAATAAAAGAAAAGTAAACCATGGTATTTATTTTTTCTTTTAAAAAGACGGTATGGCTTGTAGAGGAAGCCGAAACTCAAATAATGGTCACGACGGCGGAGAAGTCATTGTCGTCGCATACGTATGACAAAAACATTCCCTTTTGTAGTTTTATAAACACTTCATATAAAAAATATTCCTTTTGAATAAACGTGAATGTCAAAGGGGTTTATACACCATATAGAAGAAGGTTGTGTATAAAATAGAATATGCCTCAATGAAAGGAGATTGAGATGAAGTCCCCTACAAAGACGATATCCTTCGTTTAAGGATAAATCAATTACATAATTATTTGTGACAAACGAATACACCAAATATAATTGGATATTATGTGTAAAATAATCAAAGTTCATTCATATATATTCAAAGGATGACATATTCAATAACTACATGTTGAACCCAAATAAATCGAAATTGGGTTAAGAAGATCCCTTGACAGCCTAACGATGTCACATCAAGATGAGTTGATGAGAGATAAAAAAAGGGTATCTCATCACTTGGAAATAAAATTTACATCAATAAGGATATATGAGGACATATCCCAACATAAAAATATGTAAATTAAAATACCAAACAAATGAAGTCTTTTAAAAAGAGGAGGGTGAAAGGTTCCCTTACCGACATGGGTATCTTTCGAAACATACACCTCGTGAAAGAAGGACAATAAAAAATTGATGTAAATACTCATAAAAGAAATTATATTACAAAATGAGTAAAATAATGGGAAGTACATACACCACTCAAAGGAAATTGTGGAAAATGTAGCATAAATCTCACGGGAATAAAAGTGAGATGAAAAATCTCTTACGAAAACTCGGCAGCCTAACAGCGCCACTTAAAACTTCCAAAAATGGATTGATGAGATCAAATAGGGTCTCTCATCATATTAACATAAAGTTTACAGAAAGATGAATATAAAAGGACATCCCCCAACATAACAAAGAAGAGCTTAAAAGAAGTGACATTAAATAGAGTACTTAAAAAGAAAGAGAGAGGATATATCTCTTACGAAAATTCGGCAGCCTAACGGCACCACTCAAAACATCCAAAATGGATTGATGAGAGAGAATAGGGTCTCTCATCATATGAACATAAAAATTACAGTAATAGTAATATAAAAGAACATCCCAATAACAAGAAATATGATCTTTAAAAGGAATGACATAAAAGAGTGTACTTAAAAAGAAAGAGAGGAGTAGGATCCCTTACCTCAAGTCCAACTTGTCTTGTTCGTTTCTTTATATTCCTGAATAATAAAATTTGGTAAATTAATAATTGCCTAAGTACCTCCTTTAGAGATTATTATTCAGTTCATATCACATATTATAATGTTATATAAATTGTTTAATAATGTTAGTTCATATCAGACGTTTTTGCCGGTGTTTGGTACATGAGTCAAAAATGAACTTGTTTGAAAAAAGATTGCCCATGTAGTTATATGTAAATAATTTCCAGAATATTATTAATGATTAAAATATCATATATATCCAGTAAATATTAATTTTATACTATTCCATATCATTTGGAGATAAAAAACAAAAATCACCGTCCATGGAGACGGTAGGCCGTACGTACGCATGAACGCTACTTTCATTTTTCTGTCATATTAATGGAATTAAAACAAAATGAGAGATATATATATGTGTTATAATTACATAATTATATACATAATTTAGATGTAATATATTACATATATATACATTATATATATGTACTTATAATATTACATAACATTTTGAGAAAAGAAATGAAATGTACCGTTAATGGAGACGGTAAGCAGTACGTACGCATGAACGCTATTTCCATTTCTATTTCATATTTAATGTAATTAAAACATAATGATACATAAAATTATTTTAATTACAGTATGGTATCCTATATAATATCATTAAATATATCCTTTATATGTACCACATATGGTATTAACGAATCAAATCACTTTGAGGGGGTGGTAGTCCGCACTTCCTTAAATGAAGATATCACGCTTACCCATAATGGAAACCATAAAGGTATGCCATAAATGAAAAATACAGAAGCTTAAGTAAAACATAAAAGTATTAGATATCATATATAAATATAGATTCATCTTAATGGCCACCTTTGAAGGTGTTAGAAGAATGTTGAACAATCATCGTTTCGGGAGGCAGAAATTCGCCATCCACGGAAACAGTATGTTATTTAACCATTAGATGTAGGTGTGTGTAAGTGTAGCTCCAATACTTCTTATAAAAACATAATAGATTATTTAAGATACAGGATTTTTTACAAAATAAATTAATAAAAAGATTTTATGGGGTTGGAGAAGCAAAATAAAAAAAAGGACACAAGTGAAGACATTACCTAAAAATCGGGTAACTCCCTTTGGGTTGAGCTCAAAGGCTTCCTTGGGAAGACCTCTGACCAAAGTGAGGCAATAGGGAGTAAGAGAGGTAAGTGGAAAGATAAAATGGGTAGGGTTTGGCCTAGCCAACGGCTTTGGGAGTGTGGGTAAGGAGGTAGAGGTGGGGGCCTTTTATAAGAGGAGAGGAGGGGCACTCTTGTAAAGTTTCAAAATGTTACTTTATTTTCAAAAGTGTTTCGGATTTTAAAGGTCCCAAATTGATTTATTTCAAGGTTAAGGTGATAAGGGTTCGAAATCCACTCATCCAATAGGTTTTGGACCAGTGTAGGGCTTAGATATTACATAATCATTCCATTTTATTTAAATCGTTAAATAATGAGGTCATCGCTGCATCATCATGATGTCATAAATAATTTAATTTATTTAATGACTAAAAATTACAAAAAAAATACTATGATGTAGGAAATATTTTTAGCTTTCCAATGACTATTTATAGTCAAAAATCTGACTTGTATAACCCCATGTAAAAATTGATTTAGTAAAAATCTCATGTTTGTGTCATTTTTACTTTATCATTAAATAAAAAGGTATTTATGACATTTTCCAACCAAAGTGGCTCCATGGGGTCCCCAAGTTGACCCATGGATTGTCTTGGTCGGTCATGACACATCCAATGAGGGTAGGACATGTGTCTAGGTCATTTCAGTTTATTAAAACATTATTCTTACCTTAATCTACACTAATTACCTCTAATCGCGATTAAAAATTTAATAAGTTACTATTCACCAAAAAATTATTTTAATCCCATTGAACCACATTTTACTTCTTAATGACAACCATGTATGTCGGATTTTTGAAATTCAAAACACAAAGATGGAAAAATTTCATTTAAATGGAAAAATCAGTTTTTATAAGTACCACTTCGTGGTTTCACTATTCATCAAAAATTGATGTTTTTCAGAAAAATCCCAAAAATTCACCCTAAGCAATATTTGATATTCCGAATTTAAAAATGAAGTCTATTTTACAAAATTCAAAACATATAAGTCACATTAATTAATTTAATAATTAATTTCCACTGTCAGAGAAAATAGCGTGTTTTTATGAAACAATAAGTATCAAAAGATTGACACTAGTTTAAGTCTGATTTCAAAGTGAAATTAATTTCAACGACCACTATTGGATTTAATGGTAAAAATATATTCTAATTTCACTTTAAAAACAATTCAAAAGATAATCTAATCATATAAAATATTATATTAAAAAGAGGTTTTGAATTAAAATACAACATTTTATACTATTCATTAAAAAATGAACTTTATCGGAAAGATACCAGAAATTTACACAAAGTAAATTTTGATGTCCCGATTCATAAGAAGATTTTTATTTGGTCCAATAGAATTTATAAGTGTGAAAAAAACTATATTTAATGACGGTTCTCCATCAAAAGGTGATAAGTGAACCTTTAGTTAAAACTAGGGCATATACGCCTAAAATTGAATTCTTTCCGTATTTTAAGCCTTTATCTTATATTGGATAAATTTAAAAACATTTAAAAACATATATAATCATATTTTAGTTATTTCTATCCATTCCCGCCAATACAATGGCTACATGTTTACTACCATTTAAAATAATATTATTTTATTATTAGAGTGCAACGTAAGATTCCCAAGAAACCCGTTGTTGCGTGTTTGGTACGCCATCGAGCATAGCGTCCCCTTTAAATTCATATTAATATTTTATTCACAAATACGGATAAATATTAAAATGTCATATTCTTTATTTACCTGGGGTGTTACATCCTTCCCCCTTTTTGGGAATTGTGTCCTCACAATTTTTAAAATTGAGCTTGGAAACATCTTTGAAAGTCCCACATCAGAACAAGAGTCGGTAAAACAATCACTTTAAAATAAAGGAAGATAAGTACAGAGGTCACCCGAGTTAACCAATACTAGGATTCCATGTAGAAAAACAGGGACATGGATGAAAAACCAAAGGGTCATGTTCTTGAGGGAGAGTGATAGTAAACATGTCTAGGAGAAATTTAACCATAAGAAAATTACAAACTTGTGATGGGTTAAACTGTATTCGATTCCCCAGTAGGAAAAGTTAATAGACAACATTTTTGTTTTAAGTTACTTTTTATTGAGGAATTTATTCATAAGGAAACATAATCACTTATCATGTTGACTTTCAACTTTTACTAGATTCCTTAATCAAACTAATATTTTTTTTCCAAAAGACTAGTATTTAGGGAGACTTATTCTCATTAAGAGTACTATAATCAACTTCTAGAGAATCACCTAATCCACCAAAGAGAACTATATACTTCCCATGTCTTTAGGCTTTAACCAAAACCAAAACCAAAAACGTTAGTACAAGGTCAGATAATCCATAAAAGGATAACCCTTTAAAAATAAAATCTATACTTAATCTCCAAAATTTGTCCAACAAAACCCAAAGTTCAACGAGGACCATCCGATAAACAATTTGTCCATTAAATTATTAAAAGTAAACCTATCTAAGATTAAAACCCAAATATTTGAAGGATTTAGTCACATAGTCTTCCAAGTTAAATCGTAACATTTATCTCCAAAAAACATCAGTTGCTCTTAAAGTCTCGTATTGAACAGTAATTAACCTAATCACATATCCTCCATGATAGGTTAATCATTTTCATAAATAACCAAAAATCAACTTACTCTTAATTGATAATATCATATAACTAAAAAGAATCAGTCAAACTAACTTGGGACTTCACGTAGTCCAGTGGTAGGCGATAAATATCAGTCGCACTTTGGTTGTGGGTTCGATTCCCGCAGCTTTGTCCGACGCGACGGGTAGTCACATGGTCTGCATGTTGTCCTTTTTCCAAAACTATATAATTCTCAAATCATTCCCCAAAAAGAGATAAAATCATCAAAATAAGCACAACATAATTTAACCTCAATTTAATCTCATGCCTTTCACTTCCATCATAACATATAGTAACCCATAATTACCTCAAAAGTAAGGATCATATAAACTCTAATGGTTACCTTTATAATTATTACCTGAACTTCCACATCGATTGGTCATCTCGTACATGATGCATTAAAGATCATACCATGGTTCAGTGGTTGATCATGACTCCTTGATAGTTGGTTTAGAACAACCACAAGTTTCCTCAATGAATCCCCCATTTTATCTAGTATCTTATTCATAGAACCACCACAGTTTCCTTCAAACCTGTTGTCACTTTGGTTCCTGATAGATCCAGCCATTTAATAAAACAAAAAAGGTCAGTGTGAGTATATCAACATATCCATCATGTACTAATGAGTGAGATAAACACTAAGATATACTTACTCATTCACTTTATCTAAATACTATGACACTTTCTAAAATCCTAGCCAATATGGTAATGCCACTATTACTTAAAGAATACCCTAAACTCTAAAGTTATCTAAACCGACCTTTGATACCAACTATAAGGCCCCAGCCTTAAACCTTACTTAATCTTGAGTTATTACAAGATTACACATTTAGTATCTTTTCAGGTTTAGTGTTTTAGAGAATGAGATCATGAAACTTGCATTACATTCCACATTTAAACAAAGTGGATACATAAAAGACAGTATTCATTCTTCCCATCAACCAAAACATATTTAAAATAAAACATGGATTCTTTCTTGACACATCCTTGACACTATCATCACATCATGTACCTTTCCCTTAACATGTGAAAAACATTTCAAAAACTTGGGATGAGCATAAAAAGCTCAGTAAGGGTTATAAAAATATGGAAACGAAACATGAGTTCATATATACATAAGAATGAAATCATATTTTACCCATATAACATAGGAACTTTAACATACCTCATCAAATCATGAATAAATGATAGAAATCATAAGACATAAAAGGTAACTTGAGGCATTCATAACATTATTACATAGGGAGTAACCCTCTTGGTTACGTTTGGAATACCCACCACAGTATATTCCCTAAATATCTTCAGAGAAACCTTAACGTTTCACTCCTTCGCATTACCCAATGCATTGGAGATCTATATCGGGATCACCCGCCCTTATTTTATCACGAAACCACCCGTCTTCATAATAATGCCCAAGAACCTCAACATAATTGTATCACATAAAACATGAATAAAGGAATCATAACATTTCCACCTTTCAATCACAAGATATCAATACAACACATTGATATAAAAACATTATGAAAACGATTTTCAATGCGAAAATAAAAGAAAAGTAAAACATGGTATTTATTTTTTCTTTTAAAAAGAAGGTATGGCTTGTAGAGGAAGCCGAAACTCAAATAATGGTCACGACGGCGGAGAAGTCATTGTCGCAGCATAAGTACGACAAAAAAATTCCCTTTTTTCGTTTAATAAACACTTCGTATAAAAAAGATTCCTTTTGAATAAACGTAAAAGTCAATGGGGTTTATACACCGTATAAAAGAAGGTTGTGTATAAAACAGAATATGCCTCAATGAAAGGAGATTGAGACGAAGTCCCTTACAAAGACGGTATCCTTCGTTTAAGGATAAATCAATTACATAATTATGTGTGACAAACGAATACAACAAATATATTTAGATATTAAGTGTAAAATAATCAAAAGTCATTCACACATATTCAAAGGATGACATATTCAATAACTACATGTTGAACCCAAAGAAATCGAAATTGGGTTAAGAAGTTCCCTTGAAAGCCTAACGGCGTCACATCAAGATGAGTTGATGAGAGATAAAAAAGGGCCTCTCATCACTTGGAAATAAAATTTAAATCAATAAGGATATATGAGGACATATCCCAACATAACAATTTGTAAATTAAAAGACCCAACAAAATAAGTCTTTTAAAAAGAGGAGGGTGAAAGGCTCCCTTACCGACATGGGTATCTTTCGAAACATACACCTCGTGAAAGAAGGACAATACAACATTGATGTAAATAGACATAAAATAATGTATATTAGACAATGAGTAAAATAATGGGAAGTACATACACCACTCAAAGGAAATTGTGGCAAATTTAGCATAAATCTCACAGGAATAAAAGTGAGATGAAAAATCCCTTATGAAAACTCGGCAGCCTAACGACGCCACTTAAAACATCCAAAAATGGATTGATGAGATCAAATAGGGTCTATAATCATATTAACATAAAGTTTACAGAAAGAGGAATATAAAAGAACATCCCCCAACATAACAAAGAAGAGCATAAAATAATTGACATAAAATAGAGTACTTATAAAGAAAGAGAGAGGATAGATCTCTTACGAAAATTCGGCAGCCTAACGGCGCCACTCAAAACTTCCAAAATGGATTGATGAGAGAGAATAGGGTCTCTCATCATATGAACATAAAAATTAAAGTAAGAGTAATATAAAACAACATCCCAATAACAAGAAATATGCTCATTAAAAGGAATGACATAAAAGAGTGTACTTAAAAAGAAAGAGAGGAGTAGGATCCCTTACCTCAAGTCCAACTTGTCTTATTCGTTTCTTTATATTCCTGAATAATAAACTTTGGTCAATTAATAATTTCCTAAGTACCTCCTTTAGAGATTATTATTCAGTTCATAACAACTATTATAATGTTATAATAATTGTTTAATAATGTTAGTTCATATCAGACGTTTTTGCCGATGTTTGGTACATGAGTCAAAAATAAACTTGTTTGAAAAAAGATTGCCCATGTAGTTATATGTAAATAATTTATAGAATATTATTAATGATTAAAATATCATATATATCCAGTAAATATTCATTTTATACTATTCCATATCATTTGGAGATAATAAACGAAAATCACCGTTCATGGAGATGGTAGGCCGTACGTACGCATGAACGCTACTTTCATTTTTTTATCATATTAATGGAATTAAAACAAAATGAGAGAGATATATATATGTTATAATTCCAGAATGATATACATAATTTAGATTTAATATATTACATATATATCCATTATATATATGTACTTATAATATTACATAACATTTTTAGATAAGAAATGAAATGTACCGTTCATGGAGACGGTAAGCCGTACGTACGCATGAACACTACTTCCATTTCTATTTCATATTTAATTGAATTAAAACATAATGATACATAATATTATTTTAATTCCAGTATGGTATCATATATAATATCATTAAATATATCCTTTATACATACCACATATGGTATTAACGAATCAAATCACTTTGAGGGGGTGGTAGTCCGCACTTCCTTAAATAAAGATATCGCGCTTACCCATAATTGAAACCATAAAGGTACGCCATAAATGAAAAATACAGAAGATTAAGTAAAAAATAAACATATTAGATATCATATATAAATATAGTGTCATCTTAATGGCCACCTTTGAAGGTGTTAGAAGAATGTTGAACAATCATCGTTTCGGGAGGCAGAAATTCGCCATCCACGGAAACAGTATGTTCTTTAACCATTAGATGTAGGTGTGTGTAAGTGTAGCTATAATAAGTCTTATAACATAATACTATTATATTTAAGATACTGGATTTGTTACAAAATAAATGAATAAAAAGAGTTTAGGGGGTTGGAGAAGCAAAATAAAACAAAAGGACACAAGTGAAGACATTACCTTAAAATTGGGTAACTCCCTTTGGTTTGATCTCAAAAGATTCTTTGGGAAGACTTATGCCCAATGTGAGGCTTTAGGGAGTAATAGAGGGAAGTGGAGAGACAAAATGGGCAGGGGTTGGCCGTGCCAAAGGCTTTGGGAGTGTGGGTAAGGAGGTAGAGGTGGGGACCTTTTATAAGAGGAGAGGAGGGGCACTCTTGTAAAGTTACAAAAGGTTACTTTATTTTCAAATGAGTTTCGGATTTTAAATGTCCCACATTGATGTATTGAGAGTATAAAGTGATAAGGGTTAGAAATCCACTCATCCAAGAGGTTTTGGACATGTTTAGGTCTTAGATATTACATTATCGTTCCATTTTATTTAAATCGTTAAATAATGAGGTCCTCGCTGCATCATCATGATGTCATATGTAATTTAATTTATATAATGTCTAAAAATTATAAAAAAATACTATGATGTAGGGAATCTTGTTATCTTTCCAATTACTACTTATAGTCAAAAATATGACTTGTATTACCCCATGTAAAAATTTTGTTAGTAAAACATTTCATGTTTGTGTCATTTTTACTTTATCATTAAATAAAAAGGTATTTATGTCATTTTCCAACCAAAGTGGCTCCATGGGGTCCCCAAGATGACCCATGAAATGTCTTGGTCGGAAATGACACATCCCATGAGGGTAGGACATGTGTCTAGGTCATTTTATTTTATTAAAACATTAATCTTACCTTAAACTACACTAATTACCTATAATCGCGATTAAAAACATAGTAAGTTACTATTCACCAAAAAATAATTTTTTTCCCATTGAACCATATTTTACTTCTCAATGACAACCATGTATGTCGGATTTTTGAAATTCAAAACACAAAGATTGTAACGCCCCGACCCCAGTTACCCAGAGTCGGTGCATTATTACATAACATTGGCATGATCACAAGAAAGATCAAATCTCGAAAGACCGATTGGTTTAGTAGCCTTGGAAACACTAGATATATTCATAAGTTTTACATTACATCATAAAATGAAAAACTACTACAACAACATAATGTATCCATAATCCACACTACTATCCCCTCATAATATCCCTGCAGGTCATTCATAATTTACTTCTTCACATCCTGGGGAAAAATAAAACATAGAAAAGGGGTGAGCTCAAATGCCCAGTAAGGATAACAATATAGCGGAAACTTTCATAAATAAGAATAAACATTTAAGGCAATGCATTACTAAAAACAAAAGCCTTTTAAAATTGAACTTCAACATGGTATGGCAAAAGTAAAATGAAATAATGCCATTTACTTATTCACATGGATATTCTACTAATCGAATAATCACATGCAAAAATCAATAACCACTTTCATAATGTTGGAATGCATAATGCCAGACTATCATAACCACATAGCCAAGGCCTCGTGCCAAGACTACAAATAAGATTTTTTCAAGGCCTTGTGCCAAGACACTAGTTTGTCTCATGAGACCTACCGATGCATCGAGGAGCTATAGCGGGCTCCACCCGTCACTTATTAAGTCCAATGCATTCCCATATGAAAAGGTTTAAACATAACATAAACATTCGTATTAAAACTAGCATACGAAATGTCAATAATTTCACCATAAACTATGAATGGTATAAAAATAGCACATCCACAGTCAAACATATCACAAAACCTTCAATACAATATAGAAGTTTTGTATCATAATAAATCAACTTCAAATAATCTTAAAATCCATCAAAGGATGTTGACATAGATGAAATCAAAATTCTTTTTAAAGAAGTATCTCCTTTTATTTTGAAATCATTTAAGATCCATATAAAATAAAACATTTTCTTTGAAAATATTCTTATAAGCTTGTATGTAAAGCTTCGACAATTTTATAACGGCGGAAAATAACCGCACCCGCCGTATAAGTTAAAAAAAACATTCTTACCTCAATTCCGTCGAAAAGGTTAAAAAGGACCTTGTTTTGAAAACGACGGAAAGATTCCTTTATAAAACTCTTATAAAAAGTCAAACAAGGGTATAAATGACTTTAACCCATATTCTTGTAAATAGTAAAAATGTTTTGAAATACATTTCGAAGAAACATGGATGTTGATGATAAAGAGATCCCAGTAGATTATTACGTATAATACAAACTCGGATAATGAAGAGATTGTGAAATAACCCTTACCTTGTACTTTTCCTTGGTTGGGGTAGGTTAACCTCCTGTATAATGGTGAAATAGTTGTTATTAAATTATACAAGAATCATATATATTAATATGATATCATATATGATCTTTTAACATTGATTTGTTAATAATATCTTAGAATTATCGTCGTTTCGGGAGTTAACTTACTCATTTTCTTTTATATGTTTTGTTACATAAGCCATGGTTGTTGTATCTTATTCATATCCAGAATGATATACAGTCCTTAAACATCATTTTTAAATCATCAAATGATAATTATACTTGAATGGATACGATGGAGAATGAATCTCATCGCGTTCGTGGAGACGGTAGTCCGTACGTACGCACGAGCGACAATATCATTCTTTTGATATTAAAATAATATATAAATGGATGGTATATCATATATACAGAATCATTAACATGTTATATTTATTATTTACATGAGTTACACATCATTATTATACCCATCCAAATAATATTATATTGAATAACAATTACACCACGACGTGGAGACGGTAAGCCGTACGTACGCACGTATGGTGACATGTTATTCAAAGGGTGGATAGAATACTGAATATGATTGTACCATATTTATAATAACATCACAGTATATGTGAGATACTGGAGTTATTATTTCAGAATGGTAAGAACAAAGGAAGAAGAAGTGGAAGAAGAAATGAACTTAGAAAAGGGTGGTGAAATCATTACCTCTTCTTCGGGTTCTTCCTTTTGATTTGATCAAAAGGGCTCCTTAGGTTGGCTTTCTGATCAAACTAAGGCCTCTAGGTTGTATTGAGGGATGTTGGGAGAGTATTTGGGCAGAGTTTGGCCGAACCAAAAGGCTTTGAAGGTGTGAATAAATGAGAAGGAGGAGTGCCCTTTTATAAGAGGGGTGAGGGGCACCTTTGGAAAAGCTAGAAATATTAATTTATAATAAATTCATATTCGGTTTCTAAAGGCTCAAAAGTTGACTATTCAAAGGATGAGGTGGGGATAGGTCGAAAACAACTCATCCAATAGAATTTAGACAGGTTTGGGTACTTATATTAACCTTATCTTTAAGTATTAACTCTAAGTTAATTAGTTTCACTTTTACAATGTCTCTTTGTATTTTATATATTATGGTTAATAAACTTACTATATACATCCAAGCGACCCCCAAGTGGTCCATTAATGAGGAACCTATCATAATATAAGTCTCTTGGCCGAACCTTAGATTTTTAGGAATTTAATATCAATTAATAATATAATATTTGTTTTAAGAACTCTTTTATGTCAATTTTGACACTATTCAATAGTTGATTTTTGTGAAACTCCTAACAGATTGATTACTTCGAAAAAAGTCAATTAAATCAATACTAATATATCATATTATCATAGAAAATTAGTTTAATTCATTAAAAGTTTCATATTATAATTATTTGGGTGTTTATAAGATCAATTATTTTTATTTTTCACTATTTTAGTAATTATTGCATCATCATTGTGTCATAAATAAAATAAATTATATAATGTCTAAAAATTATAAATAAAATATAATTATATAGGAAATCTTTTTGGCTTTCTAATGAATATTTATAATCGAAAATCCAACATGTATAACCCTATGTAAAAATTGTTCTTCTAAAAGATGTAAGCTTATGCCATTTTTATTTTTATTTTAACTTTATTAATATAAAGTGTCCCTACCACATACAAGTGGCTCCAAGGGGTCCCCAAATTGACCCAAGGATGCCCATGGTCGGGTATGTGTCCGCCAATAAGGTTAGGACACGTTTTAGGGTAATTTTGTATTATTATAATATTATTTTTTAACCCTTATTTACCGGATTTACCCTTTAACCATGGTAAATAAAATATTTACCACAGTAACTATTCAAAATGTCTAAAAATAAAAGTTACCTATTTACACAATTTGAACATCCTGATTCCAAATATGGAATCCATTTTCCTAAATTCAAAACACAGAAGTAGCAGAAATTAATTTAAAATTAATTCACGCTGTTAAAACAAAAAGCGTGTTTTTAAGAGATAATAACTATCAAAAGATTGACACTTGTTTATGTTCGGTTTAATTGTAAAATTATGTCCAATGACCAAAATTATATTAAATGGTAAAAATATATTCTAAATATACTTTAAAACCACTCAATTTCATAATTTATCACTAGTAATTAATTTGATTAAAAAAGTTGTTTTTAATTAAAATTTAGTAATTTTCACTATTCAATATGAAAGTTATCCGAAATGTACCAAAATTTCACCCTAGGCTAAATTCGATATTCCGAATCCAAAAATGAAGTCCATTTTCAAATATAAAATATATATAATTTCAAAAAGTAGGTATTACTATTCATAACGGCTAGTTTGATTAGTTATGGTGTGTTAGAACTCGGTGTTGCGTACAACACACGCTATCACATTATTCGAAGGGAAACGTACCGTAGAAGCTTGGGGTGTTACATTCTCCCCTCCTTCAAATAATTGCGTCCTCGCAATTTCTAGGGTATTACTGCATAAAAAGACTCGGGTGGTTCTTCATCATAAGTTCCTCGGGTTCCCACGTTGCCTCTTCCATCTTATGATTTCTCCACAAAACTTTTACCAGACGCGTCGTCCGGTTTCTCAGTACTTGTTCTCTTGTATCAAGAATCCTGACGGGCTCTTCACAATAAGACAGATCCGGTTCCAGTTCTAATTCGTCATAGGTGAGTACATGCGTTGGGTCAGGCATGTATTTTCTCAACAGAGATACGTGGAACACATCGTGAACTTTGGAGAGACTTGGCGGCATTGCCAATCGGTAAGCTACAGCCCCAATTCGTTCTAGAATTTCGAAAGGTCCGATGTACCTGGGACTCAATTTACCTTTCTTACCAAAACGTATGACTCCCTTCCACGGAGATACCTTCAGGAAAACATGATCACCGACTTGAAATTCCAAATCCTTCCTTCGATTATCGGCATAGCTCTTCTGCCTACTTTGAGCTGCTTTGATGTGATTTTGGATTACTTTCACCTTTTCCACCGTTTCCTCCACCAGTTCTGGGCCTACAAGTTTTCTTTCACCAACGTCATCCCAACAGGTTGGTGTACGACATCTCTTTCCGTATAACGCTTCATATGGTGCCATCTGAATACTCGAATGGAAGCTATTGTTATAGGAAAATTCTACCAGAGGTAAATATTGATCCCACATACCCTGAAAATCAAGTGAGCAAGATCTCAACATGTCTTCTAAGGTTTGAATAGTCCGTTCTGATTGTCCGTCTGTCTGAGGGTGGTAAGCAGTGCTCAAATGAAGTTCAGTATCCAGGGATTTCTGAAGACTTTTCCAGAATCTTGAAGTAAAACGGGGATCACGATCAGAAACAATCGATAGGGGTACACCATGAAGTCTCACAACTTCATTAATGTATAGTCTTGCTAGACGTTCCAGGGGTAGATCTTCTCTTATAGCAAGAAAATGTGCTGACTTGGTAAGACGATCAACAATAACCCATATTGCATCGTTCCTTCTAGGAGTCTTTGGTAGCCCCATGACAAAGTCCATTGTAATATTGTCCCATTTCCACTCCGGTATGGGAAGAGGTTGCATGACTCCTCCAGGCTGTTGCCTTCCAGCTTTCACTTGTTGACAAACCATACATCATGACACAAAATCAGCAATCTCCCTCTTCATGTTGTCCCACCAAAAATGTTCCTTCAAATCTCTATACATTTTGGTGCTCCCAGGGTGTATAGAGAAATTGGAACTATGAGCATCATCCAGCAATTCCCTTTTTAGATCAGGTATATTGGGAACACAAAGTCTCTTCCCGAATTTCAAAATTCCATCTTCATACACAAAGTCTCTCAATCTCCCATCATTCACAGCTTTAATCTTCTTTTGGAATTCTTCATCATTGGTCTGAGAACTCTTAATCCTTTCTAGTAAAGATGGTTTGGCAACCATTTGAAAAAGCATTGATGTTTCACCTTCCCTGGTTATTCCCATGTCCATCTTCACTAGCTCCATGAAAATTGGATCCCTTTCAATTCTCATATTGTTCAAAACTCCATGGTCTTTTCTACTCAAAGCATCTGCCACCTTGTTTGCCTTCCCTGGGTGGTAGTGTATCGTACAATCATAATCCTTGAGTAATTCAAGCCATCTCCTTTGCCTCATGTTGAGTTATTTTTGTGAGAAAATATACTTCAAACTCTTGTGATCAGTATAAATCTCACATTTTTCACCATAGAGGTAGTGCCTCCATATCTTCAAAGCAAAGATCACAGCTGCTAACTCAAGATCATGAGTAGGATAGTTTTGTTCATGAATTTTCAACTGTCGTGATGCATAGGCAATAACTCTATCATTCTGCATAAGGACACAGCCAAGTCCTTTCTTTGATGCATCACTATAAATAACGAACCCATCATTCCCCGATGGTAGAGTCAATATAGGAGCATTGACTAATCTTCTCTTCAGTTCTTCGAAACATTCTTCACACTCTTTTGTCCAAACAAATTTAACCCCTTTACGTGTGAGCTTCGTTAATGGGTTTGCCAATCGGGCAAAATTCTGGACGAAACGTCGATAATAACCTGCCAAACCAATAAAACTACGTACCTCAGTTATACTCGTAGGTGCTGGCCATTCTTGGATTGCCTTTGTCTTAGAAGGATCAACAGAGATTCCATCTTTAGAGACAATATGTCCAAGAAAAGAAATCTCCTGAATCCAGAATTCACACTTGCTAAACTTTCCATATAATTCATGCCTCCTCAGAGTCTTCAAGATAATGCGCAAGTGATTTTCATGATCTTCATAGGTTTTGGAGTATACCAATATATCATCAATAAATACTACCACAAATTCATCGAGATACTCCTTGAAAACTCTATTCATCAGATCCATGAATACAGAGGGTGCATTGGTCAATCCAAACGGCATTACAGTAAACTCGTAATGCCCGTACCTGGTTCGAAATGCTGTTTTCGGAATGTCTTCCTTCTTCACACACAACTGATGGTATCCAGATCGAAGGTCAATCTTTGAAAAGTATTGAGCTCCATGTAGTTGGTCAAATAAATCATCAATACGAGGTAGGGGATACTTGTTCTTTATCGTTATAGCATTGATCTCCCTGTAGTCGATACATAACCTCATAGATCCATCTTTCTTTTTAACAAAAAGAACAGGGGCTCCCCATGGAGAAACACTAGGGCGAATAAATCCCTTATTACTCAATTCCTCTAGTTGTTTCTTTAGTTCGACTAACTCTACAGTGGCCATTCTATAAGGGGTCTTCGATATAGGCCTTGATCCAGGAATCAAATCAATAGAAAACTCAACTTCTCGTTCTGGAGGATGTCCAGGTAAATCTTCCGGAAATACATCTACAAATTCTTTTAC
The DNA here is from genome assembly GCA_963277665.1 of Viscum album. Taxonomy (NCBI): domain Eukaryota; kingdom Viridiplantae; phylum Streptophyta; class Magnoliopsida; order Santalales; family Viscaceae; genus Viscum; species Viscum album. The sequence continues at coordinate 273,756,817 of OY728128.1, read as the reverse complement.
AACAGGTACATCCTCTATTTGAACATTCCTTTCCTCACCGACAGTTATTTCATTCTCTTCCTCCCCAATAATTGAATTAAGTTGAGCTACTGGGGGTGGGTCTAAATAAGAATTAGGTGGTGACGATTCTGCTCTAAAAATAAGGTGTTCCTTATCATTATCATCAAGAATCGTAACCTCTTTCTTCTTACAATAAATCTTCGCATCATAGTCCGAAAGCCAGTCCATACCGAGGATTATATCAAACTCAATCATAGGTATGACGATGAAATCAACAGATAAAGAAAATTTATGTGCTCTAATGGGGACTGATTCACAAAACTTTGTTGCAACGATACTTCCCTTAGGAGTTTTAACTGACAACTCCCTTATTAAATCAAATTGGAAATATCTAATTTTCTTAGCAAACTGGGAAGATATGAAACAATGCGATGATCCAGAATCAAATAATGCATTTGCTAAACTTGAGGAAACCATTAAATTACCTGCCACCACGTCTTTCGGAGTTTCTACCTCAGCAGTAGTGATAGCATAAACCTGGCCTTGATCCCTTGGCCTTTTCTGAGGTAAGTTCTCCTGACGCTTAGGACATGCATTTGCATAATGCCCCATCTCCCTGCAATTGTAGCACTGAACATTGGTAGCTTCCTTCTTCCCCTTGCAATCATGAGCTTGGTGGCCTTTTTCACCACACTTGTAACAGACTCCCATTCCCTTCAGGCAAGCACCGGGGTGTTTCTTCCCGCACTTACCACAAGATGGATATTCAACCTTTCCCTTCTTCCCCTTATTTCCATTCCCAGATTGATCAGCAGGTCTCTTCTTCTCTTGCTTTGCTTTAAATTCATAAGACTTAGAGAATTCCTTTTCGGTCTTGATAGCACATGAGACAATGTCTTCGTACGATGAAAAGGATTGTGAGACTAATGCTCGACGGAGAAATGGTTTTAACCCATCAAAGAAACGATCAATCTTACTTCTTGGGTTGCGAATATAATCTCCAGCATACCTCGCTAACCTTGTAAAGTTAGCCTCATACTTTGTGACATTCTCATCCTCCTTTTGTCTCAGACTCAGAAATTGCCTTTCCATATCTGCTCGATGGTCGCGAGGAAAGTATTTTTCTAAAAACAGATCTTTGAACTCCCTCCATTCCATGTTTGATACTTCATCATCTTCCTTCATGTTTTGAATCAATGACCACCATTGATCAGCATCTCCAGTGAGGCGGTAAACTGCCATGGTAACTTTTTCCCTTTCACTACTCCCCAAAGCCTGAAATATTTTCTCTAGGGAAAATATCCATTGCTCAGCTACTAAGGGATTTGTACTCCCATTGAACGTTGGTGGTAGTTGTCTCATGAATCGATCTAACATTGATCCTCCACGCTGCGGATCAGGGTGCTCCATACGGGTAAGGTTATTATTCATAACCTGAGTAAGTTGTCCCAGTATGGTGATTAGCTGATCGGCACCAGTTGCATCACCAGCCCCACTATAATTATCTTGAGCAGGAGGGCAATCCCTACATGGAGTGCGCGCATTGATACGGTTTCCATTTCTTCCACTAGGCGCCATTTCTAAACAATGGCATAAACTAGATCAGTTTATGAATCAAAATATATAATCCCATACTTATAAAACACTTAACATAAATTGAACTATTTATGGATATAATCCATAATCATAAAAATGTTTTTCTTTGAGGAAGTATATACTCATAAACCCTTCATAATGATTTGTAAAGAAAGTGAGAGTTATCCTAAGCATATCCCCCGGGAGTTTCGTAACCAAGAGTGCAGCAAGGCCCGTTGTCGTGCACCAGTTCCCGTTCGAGTCTAGCTCAAAGCGGTGTTTTCGGGTTTTACCCCTAGGTACATCTGTGCCAGAGCCGCCTCTACCTGCTCATATCCAGACAGGGATGTATTGCTCGGAAAACTCACAAAATCTCTACAATACCAAAATTTCTAGGAAGTTCTTCTATACTAATCCTCAAAGTTCATCTTATGTCTACGTGCTCTAATCAGAGTTTATCTAAATCTAGCTTCCAAGGTTTGTACTAAACTTCCTCTGATACCAACTGTAACGCCCCGACCCCAGTTACCCAGAGTCGGTGCATTATTACATAACATTGGCATGATCACAAGAAAGATCAAATCTCGAAAGACCGATTGGTTTAGTAGCCTTGGAAACACTAGATATATTCATAAGTTTTACATTACATCATAAAATGAAAAACTACTACAACAACATAATGTATCCATAATCCACACTACTATCCCCTCATAATATCCCTGCAGGTCATTCATAATTTACTTCTTCACATCCTGGGGAAAAATAAAACATAGAAAAGGGGTGAGCTCAAATGCCCAGTAAGGATAACAATATAGCGGAAACTTTCATAAATAAGAATAAACATTTAAGGCAATGCATTACTAAAAACAAAAGCCTTTTAAAATTGAACTTCAACATGGTATGGCAAAAGTAAAATGAAATAATGCCATTTACTTATTCACATGGATATTCTACTAATCGAATAATCACATGAAAAAATCAATAACCACTTTCATAATGTTGGAATGCATAATGCCAGACTATCATAACCACATAGCCAAGGCCTCGTGCCAAGACTAAAAATAAGATTTTGTCAAGGCCTTGTGCCAAGACACTAGTTTGTCTCATGAGACCTACCGATGCATCGAGGAGCTATAGCGGGCTCCACCCGTCACTTATTAAGTCCAATGCATTCCCATATGAAAAGGTTTAAACATAACATAAACATTCGTATTAAAACTAGCATACGAAATGTCAATAATTTCACCATAAACTATGAATGGTATAAAAATAGCACATCCACAGTCAAACATATCACAAAACCTTCAATACAATATAGAAGTTTTGTATCATAATAAATCAACTTCAAATAATCTTAAAATCCATCAAAGGATGTTGACATAGATGAAATCAAAATTCTTTTTAAAGAAGTATCTCCTTTTATTTTGAAATCATTTAAGATCCATATAAAATAAAACATTTTCTTTGAAAATATTCTTATAAGCTTGTATGTAAAGCTTCGACAATTTTATAACGACGGAAAATAACCGCACCCGCCGTATAAGTTAAAAAAAAAATTCTTACCTCAATTCCGTCGAAAAGGTTAAAAAGGACCTTGTTTTGAAAACGACGGAAAGATTCCTTTATAAAACTCTTATAAAAAGTCAAACAAGGGTATAAATGACTTTAACCCATATTCTTGTAAATAGTAAAAATGTTTTGAAATACATTTCGAAGAAACATGGATGTTGATGATAAAGAGATCCCAGTAGATTATTACGTATAATACAACCTCGGATAATGAAGAGATTGTGAAATAACCCTTACCTTGTACTTTTCCTTGGTTGGGGTAGGTTAACCTCCTGTATAATGGTGAAATAGTTGTTATTAAATTATACAAGAATCATATATATTAATATGATATCATATATGATCTTTTAACATTGATTTGTTAATAATATCTTAGAATTATCGTCGTTTCGGGAGTTAACTTACTCATTTTCTTTTATATGTTTTGTTACATAAGCCATGGTTGTTGTATCTTATTCATATCCATAATGATATACAGTCCTTAAACATCATTTTTAAATCATCAAATGATAATTATACTTGAATGGATACGATGGAGAATGAATCTCATCGCGTTCGTGGAGACGGTAGTCCGTACGTACGCACGAGCGACAATATCATTCTTTTGATATTAAAATAATATATAAATGGATGGTATATCATATATACAGAATCATTAACATGTTATATTTATTATTTACATGAGTTACACATCATTATTATACCCATCCAAATAATATTATATTGAATAACAATTACACCACGACGTGGAGACGGTAAGCCGTACGTACGCACGTATGGTGACATGTTATTCAAAGGGTAGATAGAATACTGAATATGATTGTACCATATTTATAATAACATCACAGTATATGTGAGATACTGGAGTTATTATTTCAGAATGGTAAGAACAAAGGAAGAAGAAGTGGAAGAAGAAATGAACTTAGAAAAGGGTGGTGAAATCATTACCTCTTCTTCGGGTTCTTCCTTTTGATTTGATCAAAAGGGCTCCTTAGGTTGGCTTTCTGATCAAACTAAGGCCTCTAGGTTGTATTGAGGGATGTTGGGAGAGTATTTGGGCAGAGTTTTGCCGAACCAAAAGGCTTTGAAGGTGTGAAGAAATGAGAAGGAGGAGTGCCCTTTTATAAGAGGGGTGAGGGGCACCTTTGGAAAAGCTAGAAATATTAATTTATAATAAATTCATATTCGGTTTCTAAAGGCTCCAAAGTTGACTATTCAAAGGATGAGGTGGGGATAGGTCGAAAACAACTCATCCAATAGAATTTAGACAGGTTTGGGTACTTATATTAACCTTATCTTTAAGTATTAACTCTAAGTTAATTAGTTTCACTTTTACAATGTCTCTTTGTATTTTATATATTATGGTTAATAAACTTACTATATACATCCAAGCGACCCCCAAGTGGTCCATTAATGAGGAACCTATCATAATATAAGTCTCTTGGCCGAACCTTAGATTTTTAGGAATTTAATATCAATTAATAATATAATATTTGTTTTAAGAACTCTTTTATGTCAATTTTGACACTATTCAATAGTTGATTTTTGTGAAACTCCTAACAGATTGATTACTTCGAAAAAAGTCAATTAAATCAATCCTAATATATCTTATTATCATAGAAAATTAGTTTAATTCATTAAAAGTTTCATATTATAATTATTTGGGTGTTTATAAGATCAATTATTTTTATTTTTCACTATTTTAGTAATTACTGCATCATCATTGTGTCATAAATAAAATAAATTATATAATGTCTAAAAATTATACATAAAATATCATTATGTAGGAAATCTTTTTGGCTTTCTAATGAATATTTATAATCTAAAATCCAACATGTATAACCCTATTTAAAAATTGTTCTTCTAAAAGATGTAAGCTTATGCCATTTTTATTTTTATTTTAACTTTATTAATATAAAGTGTCCCTACCACATACAAGTGGCTCCAAGGGGTCCCCAAATTGACCCAAGGATGCCCATGGTCGGGTATGTGTCCACCAATAAGGTTAGGACACGTTTTAGGGTAATTTTGTATTATTATAATATTATTTTTTAACCCTTATTTACCGGATTTACCCTTTAACCATGGTAAATAAAATATTTACCACAGTAACTATTCAAAATGTCTAAAAATAAAAGTTACCTATTTACACAATTTGAAAATCCTGATTCCAAATATGGAATCCATTTTCCTAAATTCAAAACACAGAAGTGGCAGAAATTAATTTAAAATTAATTCCCGCTGTTAAAACAAAAAGCGTGTTTTTAAGAGATAATAACTATCAAAAGATTGACACTTGTTTATGTTCGGTTTAATTGTAAAATTATGTCCAATGACCAAAATTATATTAAATGGTAAAAATATATTCTAAATATACTTTAAAACCACTCAAATTCATAATTTATCACTAGTAATTAATTTGATTAAAAAAGTTGTTTTTAATTAAAATTTAGTAATTTTCACTATTCAATATGAAAGTTATCCGAAATGTACCAAAATTTCACCCTAGGCTAAATTCGATATTCCGAATCCAAAAATGAAGTCCATTTTCAAATATAAAATATATATAATTTCAAAAAGTAGGTATTACTATTCATAACGGCTAGTTTGATTAGTTATGGTGTGTTAGAACTCGGTGTTGCGTACAACACACGCTATCACATTATTCGAAGGGAAACGTACCGTAGAAGCTTGGGGTGTTACATTCTCCCCTCCTTCAAATAATTGCGTCCTCGCAATTTCTAGGGTATTACTGCATAAAAAGACTCGGGTGGTTCTTCATCATAAGTTCCTCGGGTTCCCACGTTGCCTCTTCCATCTTATGATTTCTCCACAAAACTTTTACCAGACGCGTCGTCCGGTTTCTCAGTACTTGTTCTCTTGTATCAAGAATCCTCACGGGCTCTTCACAATAAGACAGATCCGGTTCCAGTTCTAATTCGTCATAGGTGAGTACATGCGTTGGGTCAGGCATGTATTTTCTCAACAGAGATACGTGGAACACATCGTGAACTTTGGAGAGACTTGGCGGCATTGCCAATCGGTAAGCTACAGCCCCAATTCGTTCTAGAATTTCGAAAGGTCCGATGTACCTGGGACTCAATTTACCTTTCTTACCAAAACGTATGACTCCCTTCCACGGAGATACCTTCAGGAAAACATGATCACCGACTTGAAATTCCAAATCCTTCCTTCGATTATCGGCATAGCTCTTCTGCCTACTTTGAGCTGCTTTGATGTGATTTTGGATTACTTTCACCTTTTCCACCGTTTCCTCCACCAGTTCTGGGCCTACAAGTTTTCTTTCACCAACGTCATCCCAACAGGTTGGTGTACGGCATCTCTTTCCGTATAACGCTTCATATGGTGCCATCTGAATACTCGAATGGAAGCTATTGTTATAGGAAAATTCTACCAGAGGTAAATATTGATCCCACATACCCTGAAAATCAAGTGAGCAAGATCTCAACATGTCTTCTAAGGTTTGAATAGTCCGTTCTGATTGTCCGTCTGTCTGAGGGTGGTAAGCAGTGCTCAAATGAAGTTCAGTATCCAGGGATTTCTGAAGACTTTTCCAGAATCTTGAAGTAAAACGGGGATCACGATCAGAAACAATTGATAGGGGTACACCATGAAGTCTCACAACTTCATTAATGTATAGTCTTGCTAGACGTTCCAGGGGTAGATCTTCTCTTATAGCAAGAAAATGTGCTGACTTGGTAAGACGATCAACAATAACCCATATTGCATCGTTCCTTCTAGGAGTCTTTGGTAGCCCCATGACAAAGTCCATTGTAATATTGTCCCATTTCCACTCCGGTATGGGAAGAGGTTGCATGACTCCTCCAGGCTGTTGCCTTCCAGCTTTCACTTGTTGACAAACCATACATCTTGACACAAAATCAGCAATCTCCCTCTTCATGTTGTCCCACCAAAAATGTTCCTTCAAATCTCTATACATTTTGGTGCTCCCAGGGTGTATAGAGAAATTGGAACTATGAGCATCATCCAGCAATTCCCTTTTTAGATCAGGTATATTGGGAACACAAAGTCTCTTCCCGAATTTCAAAATTCCATCTTCATACACAAAGTCTCTCAATCTCCCATCATTCACAGCTTTAATCTTCTTTTGGAATTCTTCATCATTGGTCTGAGAACTCTTAATCCTTTCTAGTAAAGATGGTTTGGCAACCATTTGAAAAAGCATTGATGTTTCACCTTCCCTGGTTATTCCCATGTCCATCTTCACTAGCTCCATGAAAATTGGATCCCTTTCAATTCTCATATTGTTCAAAACTCCATGGTCTTTTCTACTCAAAGCATCTGCCACCTTGTTTGCCTTCCCTGGTTGGTAGTGTATCGTACAATCATAATCCTTGAGTAATTCAAGCCATCTCCTTTGCCTCATGTTGAGTTCTTTTTGTGAGAAAATATACTTCAAACTCTTGTGATCAGTATAAATCTCACATTTTTCACCATAGAGGTAGTACCTCCATATCTTCAAAGCAAAGATCACAACTGCTAACTCAAGATCATGAGTAGGATAGTTTTGTTCATGAATTTTCAACTGTCGTGATGCATAGGCAATAACTCTATCATTCTGCATAAGGACACAGCCAAGTCCTTTCTTTGATGCATCACTATAAATAACGAACCCATCATTCGCCGATGGTAGAGTCAATATAGGAGCATTGACTAATCTTCTCTTCAGTTCTTCGAAACATTCTTCACACTCTTTTGTCCAAACAAATTTAACCCCTTTACGTGTGAGCTTCGTTAATGGGTTTGCCAATCGGGCAAAATTCTGGACGAAACGTCGATAATAACCTGCCAAACCAATAAAACTACGTACCTCAGTTATACTCGTAGGTGCTGGCCATTCTTGGATTGCCTTTGTCTTAGAAGGATCAACAGAGATTCCATCTTTAGAGACAATATGTCCAAGAAAAGAAATCTCCTGAAGCCAGAATTCACACTTGCTAAACTTTCCATATAATTCATGCCTCCTCAGAGTCTTCAAGATAATGCGCAAGTGATTTTCATGATCTTCATAGGTTTTGGAGTATACCAATATATCATCAATAAATACTACCACAAATTCATCGAGATACTCCTTGAAAACTCTATTCATCAGATCCATGAATACAGAGGGTGCATTGGTCAATCCAAACGGCATTACAGTAAACTCGTAATGCCCGTACCTGGTTCGAAATGCTGTTTTCGGAATGTCTTCCTTCTTCACACACAACTGATGGTATCCAGATCGAAGGTCAATCTTTGAAAAGTATTGAGCTCCATGCAGTTGGTCAAATAAATCATCAATACGAGGTAGGGGATACTTGTTCTTTATCGTTATAGCATTGATCTCCCTGTAGTCGATACATAACCTCATAGATCCATCTTTCTTTTTAACAAAAAGAACAGGGGCTCCCCATGGAGAAACACTAGGGCGAATAAATCCCTTATTACTCAATTCCTCTAGTTGTTTCTTTAGTTCGACTAACTCTACAGTGGCCATTCTATAAGGGGTCTTCGATATAGGCCTTGATCCAGGAATCAAATCAATAGAAAACTCAACTTCTCGTTCTGGAGGATGTCCAGGTAAATCTTCCGGAAATACATCTACAAATTCTTTTACAACAGGTACATCCTCTATTTGAACATTCCTTTCCTCACCGACAGTTATTTCATTCTCTTCCTCCCCAATAATTGAATTAAGTTGAGCTACTGGGGGTGGGTCTAAATAAGAATTAGGTGGTGACGATTCTGCTCTAAAAATAAGGTGTTCCTTATCATTATCATCAAGAATCGTAACCTCTTTCTTCTTACAATAAATCTTCGCATCATAGTCCGAAAGCCAGTCCATACCGAGGATTATATCAAACTCAATCATAGGTATGATGATGAAATCAGCAGATAAAGAAAATTTATGTGCTCTAATGGGGACTGATTCACAAAACTCTGTTGCAACGATACTTCCCTTAGGAGTTTTAACTGACAACTCCCTTATTAAATCAAATTGGAAATATCTAATTTTCTTAGCAAAATGGGAAGATATGAAACAATGCGATGATCCAGAATCAAATAATGCATTTGCTAAACTTGAGGAAACCATTAAATTACCTGCCACCACGTCTTTCGGAGTTTCTACCTCAGCAGTAGTGATAGCATAAGCCTGGCCTTGATCCCTTGGCCTTTTCTGAGGTATGTTCTCCTGACGCTTAGGACATGCATTTGCATAATGCCCCATCTCCCTGCAATTGTAGCACTGAACATTGGTAGCTTCCTTCTTCCCCTTGCAATCATGAGCTTGGTGGCCTTTTTCACCACACTTGTAACAGACTCCCATTCCCTTCAGGCAAGCACCGGGGTGTTTCTTCCCGCACTTACCACAAGATGGATATTCAACCTTTCCCTTCTTCCCCTTATTTCCATTCCCAGATTGATCAGCAGGTCTCTTCTTCTCTTGCTTTGCTTTAAAGTCATAAGACTTAGAGAATTCCTTTTCGGTCTTGATAGCACATGAGACAATGTCTTCGTACGATGAAAAGGATTGTGAGACTAATGCTCGACGGAGAAATGGTTTTAACCCATCAAAGAAACGATCAATCTTACTTCTTGGGTTGCGAATATAATCTCCAGCATACCTCGCTAACCTTGTAAAGTTAGCCTCATACTTTGTGACATTCTCATCCTCCTTTTGTCTCAGACTCAGAAATTGCCTTTCCATATCTGCTCGATGGTCGCGAGGAAAGTATTTTTCTAAAAACAGATCTTTGAACTCCCTCCATTCCATGTTTGATACTTCATCATCTTCCTTCATGTTTTGAATCAATGACCACCATTGATCAGCATCTCCAGTGAGGCGGTAAACTGCCATGGTAACTTTTTCCCTTTCACTACTCCCCAAAGCCTGAAATATTTTCTCTAGGGAAAATATCCATTGCTCAGCTACTAAGGGATTTGTACTCCCATTGAACGTTGGTGGTTGTTGTCTCATGAATCGATCTAACATTGATCCTCCACGCTGCGGATCAGGGTGCTCCATACGGGTAAGGTTATTATTCATAACCTGAGTAAGTTGTCCCAGTATGGTGATTAGCTGATCGGCACCAGTTGCATCACCAGCCCCACTATAATTATCTTGAGCAGGAGGGCAATCCCTACATGGAGTGCGCGCATTGATACGGTTTCCATTTCTTCCACTAGGCGCCATTTCTAAACAATGGCATAAACTAGATCAGTTTATGAATCAAAATACATAATCCCATACTTATAAAACACTTAACATAAATTGAACTATTTATGGATATAATCCATAATCATAAAAATGTTTTTCTTTTAGGAAGTATATACTCATAAACCCTTCATAATGATTTGTAAAGAAAGTGAGAGTTATCCTAAGCATATCCCCCGGGAGTGTCGTAACCAAGAGTGCAGCAAGGCCCGTTGTCGTGCACCAGTTCCCGTTCGAGTCTAGCTCAAAGCGGTGTTTTCGGGTTTTACCCCTAGGTACATCTGTGCCAGAGCCGCCTCTACCTGCTCGTATCCAGACAGGGATGTATTGCTCGGAAAACTCACAAAATCTCTACAATACCAAAATTTCTAGGAAGTTCTTCTATACTAATCCTCAAAGTTCATCTTAGGTCTACGTGCTCTAATCAGAGTTTATCTAAATCTAGCTTCCAAGGTTTGTACTAAACTTCCTCTGATACCAACTGTAACGCCCCGACCCCAGTTACCCAGAGTCGGTGCATTATTACATAACATTGGCATGATCACAAGAAAGATCAAATCTCGAAAGACCGATTGGTTTAGTAGCCTTGGAAACACTAGATATATTCATAAGTTTTACATTACATCATAAAATGAAAAACTACTACAACAACATAATGTATCCATAATCCACACTACTATCCCCTCATAATATCCCTGCAGGTCATTCATAATTTACTTCTTCACATCCTGGGGAAAAATAAAACATAGAAAAAGGGGTGAGCTCAAATGCCCAGTAAGGATAACAATATAGCGGAAACTTTCATAAATAAGAATAAACATTTAAGGCAATGCATTACTAAAAACAAAAGCCTTTTAAAATTGAACTTCAACATGGTATGGCAAAAGTAAAATGAAATAATGCCATTTACTTATTCACATGGATATTCTACTAATCGAATAATCACATGCAAAAATCAATAACCACTTTCATAATGTTGGAATGCATAATGCCAGACTATCATAACCACATAGCCAAGGCCTCGTGCCAAGACTACAAATAAGATTTTGTCAAGGCCTTGTGCCAAGACACTAGTTTGTCTCATGAGACCTACCGATGCATCGAGGAGCTATAGCGGGCTCCACCCGTCACTTATTAAGTCCAATGCATTCCCATATGAAAAGGTTTAAACATAACATAAACATTCGTATTAAAACTAGCATACGAAATGTCAATAATTTCACCATAAACTATGAATGGTATAAAAATAGCACATCCACAGTCAAACATATCACAAAACCTTCAATACAATATAGAAGTTTTGTATCATAATAAATCAACTTCAAATAATCTTAAAATCCATCAAAGGATGTTGACATAGATGAAATCAAAATTCTTTTTAAAGAAGTATCTCCTTTTATTTTGAAATCATTTAAGATCCATATAAAATAAAACATTTTCTTTGAAAATATTCTTATAAGCTTGTATGTAAAGCTTCGACAATTTTATAACGGCGGAAAATAACCGCACCCACCGTATAAGTTAAAAAAACATTCTTACCTCAATTCCGTCGAAAAGGTTAAAAAGGACCTTGTTTTGAAAACGACGGAAAGATTCCTTTATAAAACTCTTATAAAAAGTCAAACAAGGGTATAAATGACTTTAACCCATATTCTTGTAAATAGTAAAAATGTTTTGAAATACATTTCGAAGAAACATGGATGTTGATGATAAAGAGATCCCAGTAGATTATTACATATAATACAACCTCGGATAATGAAGAGATTGTGAAATAACCCTTACCTTGTACTTTTCCTTGGTTGGGGTAGGTTAACCTCCTGTATAATGGTTAAATAGTTGTTATTAAATTATACAAGAATCATATATATTAATATGATATCATATATGATCTTTTAACATTGATTTGTTAATAATATCTTAGAATTATCGTCGTTTCGGGAGTTAACTTACTCATTTTCTTTTATATGTTTTGTTACATAAGCCATGGTTGTTGTATCTTATTCATATCCAGAATGATATACAGTCCTTAAACATCATTTTTAAATCATCAAATGATAATTATACTTGAATGGATACGATGGAGAATGAATCTCATCGCGTTCGTGGAGACGGTAGTCCGTACGTACGCACGAGCGACAATATCATTCTTTTGATATTAAAATAATATATAAATGGATGGTATATCATATATACAGAATCATTAACATGTTATATTTATTATTTACATGAGTTACACATCATTATTATACCCATCCAAATAATATTATATTGAATAACAATTACACCACGACGTGGAGACGGTAAGCCGTACGTACGCACGTATGGTGACATGTTATTCAAAGGGTGGATAGAATACTGAATATGATTGTACCATATTTATAATAACATCACAGTATATGTGAGATACTGGAGTTATTATTTCAGAATGGTAAGAACAAAGGAAGAAGAAGTGGAAGAAGAAATGAACTTAGAAAAGGGTGGTGAAATCATTACCTCTTCTTCGGGTTCTTCCTTTTGATTTGATCAAAAGGGCTCCTTAGGTTGGCTTTCGGATCAAACTAAGGCCTCTAGGTTGTATTGAGGGATGTTGGGAGAGTATTTGGGCAGAGTTTGGCCGAACCAAAAGGCTTTGAAGGTGTGAAGAAATGAGAAGGAGGAGTGCCCTTTTATAAGAGGGGTGAGGGGCACCTTTGGAAAAGCTAGAAATATTAATTTATAATAAATTCATATTCGGTTTCTAAAGGCTCCAAAGTTGACTATTCAAAGGATGAGGTGGGGATAGGTCGAAAACAACTCATCCAATAGAATTTAGACAGGTTTGGGTACTTATATTAACCTTATCTTTAAGTATTAACTCTAAGTTAATTAGTTTCACTTTTACAATGTCTCTTTGTATTTTATATATTATGGTTAATAAACTTACAATATACATCCAAGCGACCCCCAAGTGGTCCATTAATGAGGAACCTATCATAATATAAGTCTCTTGGCCGAACCTTAGATTTTTAGGAATTTAATATCAATTAATAATATAATATTTGTTTTAAGAACTCTTTTATGTCAATTTTGACACTATTCAATAGTTGATTTTTGTGAAACTCCTAACAGATTGATTACGTCGAAAAAAGTCAATTAAATCAATCCTAATATATCATATTATCATAGAAAATTAGTTTAATTCATTAAAAGTTTCATATTATAATTATTTGGGTGTTTATAAGATCAATTATTTTTATTTTTCACTATTTTAGTAATTACTGCATCATCATTGTGTCATAAATAAAATAAATTATATAATGTCTAAAAATTATAAATAAAATATCATTATGTAGGAAATATTTTTGGCTTTCTAATGAATATTTATAATCGAAAATCCAACATGTATAACCCTATGTAAAAATTGTTCTTCTAAAATATGTAAGCTTATGCCATTTTTATTTTTATTTTAACTTTATTAATATAAAGTGTCCCTACCACATACAAGTGGCTCCAAGGGGTCCCCAAATTGACCCAAGGATTCCCATGGTCGGGTATGTGTCCACCAATAAGGTTAGGACACGTTTTAGGGTAATTTTGTATTATTATAATATTATTTTTTAACCCTTATTTACCGGATTTACCCTTTAACCATGGTAAATAAAATATTTACCACAGTAACTATTCAAAATGTCTAAAAATAAAAGTTACCTATTTACACAATTTGAAAATCCTGATTCCAAATATGGAATCCATTTTCCTAAATTCAAAACACAGAAGTGGCAGAAATTAATTTAAAATTAATTCCCGCTGTTAAAACAAAAAGCGTGTTTTTAAGAGATAATAACCATCAAAAGATTGACACTTGTTTATGTTCGGTTTAATTGTAAAATTATGTCCAATGACCAAAATTATATTAAATGGTAAAAATATATTCTAAATATACTTTAAAACCACTGAAATTCATAATTTATCACTAGTAATTAATTTGATTAAAAAAGTTGTTTTTAATTAAAATTTAGTAATTTTCACTATTCAATATGAAAGTTATCCGAAATGTACCAAAATTTCACCCTAGGCTAAATTCGATATTCCGAATCCAAAAATGAAGTCCATTTTCAAATATAAAATATATATAATTTCAAAAAGTAGGTATTACTATTCATAACGGCTAGTTTGATTAGTTATGGTGTGTTAGAACTCGGTGTTGCGTACAACACACGCTATCACATTATTCGAAGGGAAACGTACCGTAGAAGCTTGGGGTGTTACAAAGATGGCAAAATTTAATTTAAACAGAAAAATCAGTTTTTATAAGTACCACTTAGTGGTTTCACTATTCATCAAAAATTTATGTTTTTCAGAAAAATCCCAAAAATTCACCCTAAGCTATATTTGATATTCCGAATTCAAAAATGAAGTCTATCTTACAAAATTAAAAACATATAATCGACATTAATTAATTTAATAAATAATTTCCACTGTTAGAGCAAATACCGTGTTTTTATGAAACAATAAGTATCAAAAGATTGACACTAGTTTAAGTCGGATTTCAAAGTGAAATTAATTTCAATGACCACTATTGGATTTAATGGTAATAATATATACTAATTTCACTTTAAAACCAATTCAAAATATAATATAATCATATAAATAAATTAGATTAAAAAGAGGTTTTGAATTAAAATACAACATTTTACAGAATTCATTAAAAAAATGAACTTTATCGGAAAGATACAAAAAATTTTCACAAAGTAAATTTTGATGTCCCGATTCTAAAAAGAGTTTTATTTGGTCCAATAGAATGTATAATAGTGAACAAAACTATATTTAATGACGATTCTCCATCAAAAGGCGATAAGTGATCCTTCAGTGAAAACTAGGGCATATATGCCTAAAATTGAATTCTTTCCGTATTTTACGCCTTTATCTTTTATTGGATAAATGTAAAAACATTTAAAAACATATATAATAATATTTTAGTTATTTCTATCCATTCCCACCAATACAACGGCTACATGTTAACTACCATTTAAAATAATATTATTTTATTATTAGAGTGCAACGTAAGATTCCCAAGAAACTCGTTGTTGCGTGTTTGGTACACCATCGAGCATAGCGTCCCCTTTAAAGTGATATTAATATTTTATTCACAAATATGGAGAAATATGAAAATGTCATATTCTTTATTTACCTGCGGTGTTACCATTTAACAATAACATGTGCATAAGGGTTGGATATCCTGATTCTAGATGTTGAATTCCATACCCTAAAAATAATATATCATAATAATGAAACATGTAATAATTCATGGTGGTTTATAAGACATAAATCATAATATAATAATAAAATATTAACTATGAGATAAATACACCAGTATAGGACTACTCCATAAAAGTGTGGAACAATTTTTATAATAATCATAGTCTTATACATATTATGTTGGGATGACCTACCATGACATTAATTACATGACAGGAATGGGATAATAATATGTGTTCATATAGATAGCTATGGAAATTCACTTGTTCACCTCATTCAAGGAATTGTATGACCTCCAGTGTACCCTTTTTTCTTGTTTGGGATTACATCCTATGTACCATATTTAAGGCTTGGGATATCATATCCTATTAAAGATGTGTTTATAAAATTATAATTATATAATTTACTAGAGTAATATATATTTATGAGACCACCAATTATATTATCATAATAAATTCATATTTCCCCTTATATTATAAATTATTCACCATTTAATCACAGTAAATCCCTTATAAAATTAAAGGGATTCATAAATCTTTAATCTTGAAAATAATAAACCATCCATATAAATAATTCGATTATTATCATTGGTTCATATCCATCTTAAAAAATATGTAATATCATTAGATTTCTTCATAGATGAAAATCCATTATAATATCAATGGAATAAATCATGAATAATGATATTCATTTTTTAATCACATTATAATAATATAAAAATTTATAAAACATAAAAGAGAATATTTTATTTTAAAATATCATTATAATATTTCAAATGATGCATTGATGAATTGTGAAGTCATGATATTGGGAAATTTTGTTTATCCCATACATATTAAGATAATGAACTCTTTTACCATATTAATGAAAAGTCATACGCACATCACTAAAAAATGACACAAAAATTAAATTTAATAATTTAAAATGTCAAACATTGGTAAAAATTACGAAAATTCTATATTATAATAATAATAAAAATGTTTATGTTTTTAGGAAAAACATGGATATGAAAGAGAAATATTCCAAATGAAAGATAGTGATAAAGTTATTTTATGATAATAAAATTATTTCATCTAGTTTGGATTATATATATAAGAATATGGAATGAAATAATTTAGTCTTTATCAATAAATTCTTTTGAAGGAAACTCATATTATTTTTTATTAATATATCAAATAATTGTATTATTGGAATATGATTCATAGACTATATTCGTAAAAAATTTGTTCTAACATAAAACCATTAACCCATTAGTATGATTGGATACTAAAACCCACTAAATATTATCATCAAATTAAACATGAAATATAGTTTATTTAAATATATTATGAATAAGAATTTATAAGCAATGTAGTTACATAAAAAAATAGAAATAGTTGTGTAACATCAAACCAATGTCAATGAAAGAATATTGTTAAGAAGAACCATTAAAATATTGAAAACCAATAAATGAAAATTTAATGAAAGGGAGAAACATGTATGGATGTGTAAATCCTTATAATTTTAATTTAAATATTTAAAAATTTCATTCACGGGTATTATAAAAAAAATTAAATAATCATTAAACATATCTTTTATCTCAAGAAAATTTATATGAGAAACCCAATCAACAAGATTTAATTTCATTGTATGTGATATATCCTCTTATAATTTAAATTTAAAATTAGTATATTGATATATAATATAACATAGAAACATATATTATCATATATAAAAAAATTATAATAATTGAACATAAATTTTATAATAAATCATAAATAAAATCAATGTTTATGTGTGTCAATTGTTTTCTATAATCTGTGTTTTGTTACAAAACATCTTTTATTTTTAAATGGATCATGGTTCAGTCATATAAAAAAATTTAATCATGTAATTTTTTAAACATTTAGTAATTATATTCAAATATATAACTATTCATATTAATTTGGGGAAGATATTGAACAACATTACATATTAGAGACCATAGTATTTAAATACATATGAGTGTTGATACATAGTTTTTGATGATATGCATGAAAGAAAGGAAAATAATAAATCTTTATTATAGTGCCATAATAATATCAAAATTATGATATATATTTATTAAATAATTATATTTTATTATCCATGTAAAATAGAAATGATAAATAAATCGCATCACTTTATTGGTGTGGTTTCTCACACATATGTGAGAGTGTTGTCATCTACTTAGGAATAATAGGAATTTAATTTAATAATATTATTTAAAAAACATGATTAATAATTATATAATAAATATAACATATCAAAACTAAATCCATTATAATATATTAACATTAAATATGCTGAGGGAAAATAAATTATATTTCTATATGAATGTGGGATTCCAAATGTTTACATGCTTGAAAATTTCCTTTCCCATTTTCTAGAAGGGGGTTTGATAGTGGTAGTTACATAATAGAGTAATAATTTTTCACATTTAGTAAAATGAGATTAATATTTAAGGATGAATAAAATATCTTTCAAGGATGGTGAAAATGATATAAACTAAAAGTGGTCGTGTAAGATGATTACCACTTATTGATAGACAACATTTATTTCACTTATCTAAGACACATATATTTTTATTCTAAGAAGTCCACCAAATAAAATAGTGAATATTGATTCATTAAAGAGAATTGGTTAGGATTTGGTTAATATGAAATTCTCTATATGGTGTAAGTAAAATAGAGCAGGGGCGCCTTTTTATATGTTTTTGGAGGAGCTTCCCTTAAAAATTGTAAAATAATTAAAATATCAGCAATCCATATTCATGAAAAAATACCCAATATTACTTTTTTTTTTGGAAAAGGTGATACGTTTCAAAATTCATTTTTAAAATAAGATAAATATTTTTGAAATTTGGCCTTGTCACTTAGTTTATTTCAAGGATAACTCAATGTATCCATTTACTACGGTGATAAATTTCATTTATTTCTACAATTCACTACAAAAAAATTAATTTTGAATTATTAAAAAAATCTATTGTTATTATTGAAAATATGGAATCAAATTAAAAATATTAAATTTCTATTATGGATATTATTTTATTAAAAAATATTATTACATAAAATAACGAGAAATCCTTTTAGGAAAATGAAATTATAAACGTAACACAATAATACAATCTGTTAAATATCTCAAAAATATATTAATGGAATATTAAGATAAATTTAAAATTCAATTTTCATTATAATTAATTAATACAGGTAATTAATTTATATTAAAATAATTATTATGATAAAAACTAATTTCTCTTATTAATTTTTTTTAATAAATTAATATTCATTAAATAAATTATACATGTACCAAAAAAAATTACAATGATGATTCTGATATATATAATTATATAAAATATAATTGAAGAAAATTATGTTACCTTATGATACATTTAAAAATTTAATGAGACTTTTTCATGGAATGAAATTATAGATTTTACAAAATATGTATATTTCACCCTTCAATAAAAAATAAATATTTTTGAAAAGGTCATAAAAATTCACCGTATTCCATTAGATAAATTATTATATCTTATAGTATACTAATCCCATGAAATATAATTTAAAAATTATTTAAAAATAACCATAATATTATTAAAAAATGAAATTGAAACATTTGTAATGAAATCATATTTTCAACTGAAAAATAGATTATCCCAAAATTGAATACTTATTTAATATAAATTAATCAATATATATTAAATGGTTCAGGATATCATTAATATTTTTAATAATGTTGTGATAGATATTTATACCCAATAAATAAAAATATTATTTTTTATAATCATGTTTAAATGAAAACAAATTTATCATAATTTTTATAAATCATAGTGTTGCATCTCGAGAATCCCACCTAACATATTAATTTATTAAGATAAAAATTCATGTTGTTATATTTGACCCCATTAAAAAAACAATCCAAATAATTTAATATCATTAACTAAAGGATTATTCTTTTGAAATGACATTGTGGTATACCCACATTTCTTGAAGGGATCAAAAAACCTCATACCAAAAATTTGGAGTGGGAAAGATGGTGGTTGTATGAAAAATCACATAATTGGGAAACCAAATTTAGATAAAATACGAGGGATTTCAATATATAGACTCAAAAGAGAAAATTAAAGTCAAACATATAATTTAGTGTGATAGATTTCATGGTTATGAGAATTTAAATGACTAAAACAACATAAATATGTGAGTGGTGAAATGTCGTCCACAAATTCATTACAAATTAATGTATAAGAATATGATTTTTATTTAATATAAATTTTTAATAGTTGAGGGATTATTATTGTATCTTGAAATGTAGAATTAGAAAATATTTTTCCTGATATTGCGTAATTTGGTGTACATAATTTCTTTCTTTGAATGTTCTTAAATTTATATGAAAATCATTTATTTTTTCCAACAAAAATATATACAAAATTAATTTTTCATGCATGATGAACATGAAATAACTATTATATATTTATAAGATATATAAAATAATAACACTACAATTGTTTTTTCTTTATAAATATACCAAAACTAAAATTGGTATAACATGTAACCAAAAAGGGATAAATAATCATATGATGAATTAGTAAATTCTTATATATAACTATAATAAAAACCCAAAATGTTCTAAATAAAAAATAAAATAATTGGTCAATATCAATAATCCTTGATAATATTTTGATTCAAAATCGAATCCTAAAAATTAGGAAGTAATGTTAATAAAATTCCAAAATTAACATTACATTAGGCCCTGAATAATGAAATTTAAATCACAATATCAATCATGTGAGTACGTTATTATATATTATGTCAAAACATTATATTAAATTCCAAAAATAACCAAAATTACTATAAATCCAAAAGAAATTCCATTATTAGTCATATAATTATTTCTATTAAATATTTAACACAATTACATAAATGAAATAATCATCATGAAATATAAATTTTTATAAAATTATCACCATATCAATAAAACATTTCATGTTCACCAAAATCATATGTGTAAAAATTTTATTTCAAAAAATATATCTATTGAAACTATATATTGTTATCTCAAGATAAATACAAAATTTAGGGTTATCATTTAATCAATACCATGTGTTTTATAAAATCACACCATACCACTAAATATATTATGTAGGTTATAATTTAAAATCATAATATGATTGGAAATTAAAATGAAAAACATATTTTGAAGAATAAATATTTGAGTAATTATTCTTAAATCAATTATGTAATTGATAGAACACATATACTATAACAACCAGTGTTTTTGTAGTAGTTCAAAATCCATAACCTGTTTTATTGTTTAGAGTTTAACAGTTAGGCCAACTATTTTTCTTGATCTTCGGATCTTAATTTAGAGTGATAATTTTACCCGAGGACTTGTATTTATATTGTCTTAGATGATCATCATTTTCCTTGATGTTTCATTTTGGTATCTGGTGCATCGGATGGAAAGAAATCAAAATTGTGGATGAGTGTAGGATGGGGTGTATGATTTCCAAATGTAGGAAAGCCTCCCCTGAAAAATTATGCGGTTCTCCTAATTCGATGTTCATGGATTGAAAAACTATATATTAGTGGATTCATATCCATGAATGGCACTCAACTATTTTTAAAAGTGTCCCATTCATGGCATGCACATAGTTTGGGAAACCATTCAGCTTTTCCATACGAGGTATGGTGCCTAGAAATTGGGTACTACATAGTTTGTGAATGGATATTCAAACTATGAAGTATCCTCATTTCATATTTAAATAGAAAAGGGAATATTTTACTATATTTTATTTTATCAATCTACCATATTATATTATCTCATGTGATCTCTTCCTCAATAATGATGGGGAACCTTCTCTCCAACTCTTATATGCTTTAGACATATCTCCTTATTCAGGCTATGATGAATCACTGTCAGGTGTACAGGAACCGTGTTTGTAAGATATTTAATCCTTGTGATTATATTTCTCATTGATGTAACTTAAGGATTCACTAAATCTTTGTTAGTAAATTTACTCTATTATTACATTGTTAGTGTAAACTTGTAATTTCTTCAAAATTTGTTTCGGTTCTAGGCCTATATCAGATGATAGATCATCAAACAACATTATACAGGTGGTTTATATATTTCTCTTTGAATTCAATCATGTTTTGTGGAGTGTTATTTATCACAAAATCGGGATGTCCTAGAGTTTCCCAAATAATTTAATTCTAGATGGCTAATTAATTAAATTGTTATTTTTATAAGATTTTGAGAATGCTTCAACCTATCTGCTAGTCGTATGAGGATGGTGAGAGGCTTCAGATCATTCGGAAGATTAGGTTGGGTGTTTATTTAATTAAATTATATTTTTTATTCTTCTTGTAATAGTTCCATGGGAACATGTTAGGTTTGAACTGAGGATTAATATGGTATTTACCATCTGGATGAGGTGACATGGGTTATTTGTATGGTATTCTCCTATATACAGTCAGCGATGTTGATAACTAGTTTAGGGAAATGTTCACTGAACTACGGTTAAGAGGGAATCCAGTTTTGGGAATGAAAAATATAATATTGGAGGGTATGGACCATCATATTCCGAGACACTATTATATGGGCATGTTGTTTAGGGATTATCTGGGATTGGTAATATTTTTTAGTTATTTCTATTCACTATGATTTTACACCTTGAAATTAGAGTCATTTGAACCCAATAAGATACTAATGATGTGGCATAGTTGACTACTTGTGGTGGTAGAGGACTCCATTAGTTTAATCTTAGGATGGTTTTGATCATTAATAAGATCCAGGGTTCATTTTATAGAATTCTAGGGGGTTGGTGTCAAGAAATTTGTCTATAATAATTAGACTGTCAGATGGGGGATGAGGCTCACAATATATGTTGTCTATCGGGACGAGATAGCTTGGGAGGTTGGATATTCCCATGTTTTCGGACATCAGTTGCTGAGATGATGGTTTTATTATTTGGATGACAAACACTGATGTTCCTTTGGATGTCATCCTTCTACTAAACAAGATCTTTAGATAAAGGGTCTTAGGGACCATATACTCATTATTTGGGCATTACATTTTTGGGATGCTAGTACATGATTGATGGCATGAGGTGTAAGTTGAATCTTTTATAGATGAAACATACGGGTGCATCTATGAATCTTTTTCTCCCAGGATTCCTTTTTATTTATGATAAGGATTGTATCCACTAAATATACACTTGAAATGGGTGGAGAAGGTGATTAATTTTTTGTTTCTATTGTGAATAATGGAATAAGGGTATTTAAGTTGATTTTCATGTGATTACTTTTTTAATCACATCCCTAATTTATAATATATTAATGTTAAAAAGAATTTGTTTTTGTGAAACATAGATTATTATGATATACTAAATGATTCCTTAAAGAAACATGTAGATTTTATTTTATTTGAATCAGGTAAATAATTGGGATAAAGAGATAGAGAATAGTTATCTTGTTTTACATTAGGAATGGGATGGATGGAATGGGATAATGGATGTCATAAATCAGCTATAGTTACCTTTAGCATCTTCAACTATGGTGAAAATATGATTATATATGTACGTAATGGTGTTCAACCAAGGGAGACCCTCCTCAATTTTTTTATTTGACTAAATATGGATTCTTGGTAATTTAAATGGTATCATGCTTTTATTAATAGGAAAAAATGGAATTTATTTCTACAAATTATTTTTTTGAGCTTGTTATTCATTCTCACATAATTTTTTTATTCTTCTATGGAATATTTCTTGTTATTTTTGTTGTGGTATTTTTTCACACAATGATATATTTATATGAACATTATTATCAACCTCATCAAAGGATATAGTCTTTGAACTATCACCTCTTAATATTATTTCTTCTAGTTAGCAACCTTTTACTTATGGGGAGTCGCACCTATGGAATAGTGGTCAAAGGACCCTGATCACTATTCTGGTGAAAATATTGGGCATGGTACTATAAATGATATCAAAGGAGGTCATTTTTATGATTTTTATGTCTCACTATATTGTCTATATTAGAATAAAGTCTAGTATTTTGTTTGAAAATAGTTTAGGGCTACTTTTTGGGATCCTATAACCCCATGCATGGGGGAAAACAATGTTTATAGAGTGGAAAATTGATGTTATTTCTATTTGGTTTTACAATTGATATTATATCCTCCTCAAGTGGTTCACTATGATGTGATTATTATTTTTGGTCATATGTAACACATATCCATGTTTAGAAAGGGATGATATATGGACCCTTGTCCTGGTATTCCAATGAGTGAATTTTTTATGATTTCTTGATAGGAAGATCAAGTTGATATATATATATATATGCTATTCTAAAAAATTTATTGTGTTTTTAATTGGGATCATTGATTTTTCTAATCAGGGTTATGTTGTTCAATGTTTCTATAAATGATGATAAAAATATTTTCCTTCTGAGCCACTACTCTGTTTCATTATACACATACAACCAAGGAATGAAGTTCCATAAATTTTTTTTGTAATTTATATTTTATCAGTGATATATATATATATATTTGTGTGTGTGTGATTGTATCTGATAGGATTTTGTAGGGATTATGAATGGGGTGACCTATTGAAAATGACTACAAAAAGCTATGAATCATTTTACATAGTGTCCATTTCGTTGCATCATACTCATCTACCTACAATTGATATGTGAATGTATTATAGATATTTTTAGGTGGAGGTATATAAGGATATATTTATATGTGATACAATGCTCTGATATGGGTCGGTAGGGGGATATGCGTAAGGATTTTATAAGTCATGGTTATGATGGGGGAGTATAAGGTCAGTGACATTTCAGAACATGATACAGATTTTCCGTATATCTAATATATTTATATTATGATTTTAAAACTATGGTATTTTTTTCAATGGGATTACTCCTAGAAGGATTATAGTGGAGTGTTAGGGGGGTAGGGATTTAGTTCAACCTGATCAAGAATAGGTTAATGCACCATAGGCTCGGGATGAGCCCCCATAGTGTTGGTAAGATCATGATCTTCATGTATAGGCATAAGTACATTCTCTAGTACATGGGGTACTTCCACTAGATATGAAACATTTTTTGTAATGGGCTGATGAGTAACATTGGGTGATCATGGTATGTTTCATTCATGCTATCGATAAGGGAGATCAAAGAGAGTAAACATCTATGAAATATTGGACCTAATAGTTCTAGTCCCCTCACCCACCTGTATTTAAATTTGAAGGATTCCACCTAGAGGATTAGAACTAAACGTAATCACTATAGAATATATATTTTTTTCTTAAGATTCCCCATGGCCAAAGGGTGAATATAGAGATATATAGGCTCTGAGGAATAACTATGCACTAGGTGGATATATAGATCCAGGAAGGAATACATGAGGGATAGTCTTGGAGGGAATTTGAGTTTATGTTATTTGGGACGTATTTATGGAGAAATGATGACAAATAGTGTTAAGGACTTATTGAACCAATAAAAGGGAGAAATTTCCATCATGTACTTTGCAAAAAAATTAATATACATTTTTCATTTACCATCTGGTATGGTGGGTGATGACACCGAGAGAGTAATGAATTTTGAGGAATATTTATGACACGTTATGAAGGTGATGTTATTCATCTAATCGTTAGAAAACTTTTCAGAGGTGGTAAAACAAGAACTGATAACCCAGGTCAATTTTATACACTATTCTTACTCAAGTGGGTGGTAGTGTCTTGTGGTTTTAGATGGTTTAAGATTCTCGATAAGTGCCTCCGGGTTTTGGTTGAGTTTCTAGTGTGTGAGAGGCCAAAAAACCAAAATTTTGAATGATCACAGAGTGATGAACATTGTTGGGAAAAAACAATTATTTTCTCTTGAGTAACTGTGAGGTGATCCTTTTTCACTCTACTCGGTTTAAAAAATAGTGATGTAGGGGTATTATACAATTTAGGGAATTATATAACTTTTAGTAATGTTCATACAAAGTCTATACATAGTTTGGGAAATTGTATTCCTTGAACATGTGAGTTGTGGTTCGTTGGCAGTTGGTACCTCATGGTTATTGGATGGTCCACCAAACTATGGGTTAAATATAAAGACTCATTAAAGATAAAAAGTGACCCATTTCATTATTTTATTTAAGATGGTCTCCCCATATATCTTCTTTTACATGTGACCCACCTCTAGGTGTCTAGGGAGGCCTCTATCCTCCTCTTCTAGTATTTGGACTCATCTCATTATATGGGCTCTAAATCAATCGTCATCATATTCATTAGAACCTTTTAGAAAAGGGATTTTTCACCTTTATTCTATTTCTCTTTTATTTTTCCATATAGTTTGCAAAATTCATGTGATCCATTTTACACTATTTTGTCAAAATTAATCTAAAATTATGATTTCATCCAAATTGGTTCATGTTAAGAGCCAATAACAGATTATAGAATATCCACCAACACAGGGTATGAGGTTCATAGATATCTATATTATATATATTATGTATTGGTGGTGCATTATTGAGAGAACTATTGTCTTCTTAGAGGGAGAACCCAATAATTTAAGTATTTCATTTTGATTATTCGAATTGATATTTGGGGGTTCATAGGAGAATACTTACACATAACTATGATTCTTATAATTCAAGTGAGAGGCTTCAAATCTTGGATTGATTAAGAATAGGTGTTTATTCATTTAAATTAAATTATTAATGATTCCTTCCATGGACCCCTGGGAACATGATGATCGAATCCAAAGTATTGAGATTGTATTGACCTTATATATGAGGTGATGTCAGTTTTTTGGATGGTATTTTCCATGATACTTTCAATGATGTTGATCACCATTTTGTGACAATAGTCATCAGATTGAGGTAATGATTTTGGATGGTTAATAGAATGTATCTTTTTATATTTTATGTTTTATTACCATAAGATTGAGTGACACAATCATAGGGGAATGAGGTGCCAAGATGATGTGGATTAGGTAATATGATTGGTGATTTCATATCACTATGATTTACTGATACTCCATTTGAGTCTTTTACCTAGAGATTTTACTCATATGTTGAGACAATGTTCAGCACTCTCATGGGAAGATTACTCCATTACTGATAATATATGATGGTTTAAACCATCAGTAATGTTGGTGGTTAATTTTTTTAGAAAACCATTGTAATGTGAATGAGACATCAGTTGAAATTGATGGGACCATCAGTTGGGGGTTAAAGGTTACAATATATTATGGCCGTTGGAATGAGATGATGTTGGAGGATGGATATCTCAGTTCGCCAAAATTCCTTCTAATGAAAAAAGTAGTTTTATTATTTTTAGGATGTACATTGCTGTTTCTCAAGATTTTCATATTTGAGCAGACTAGTGGTTTCGATTATGGGTCTAATGGACTAGGTACTTATTTTTTTGGAGTGACATTTTGGGATACTAGTACATGATTTTTTAGGAGCTTTGGGAAAAATATTTTAGAAGTATAACCTGAGGACACAATATGGTAGTCTCCCCTTAGGGGATGACTCGGTATTTATTCTATGGATCCTTAACACCACAGTTTTACTGGGGATGGGCTACTATAGATATTTCATCCTTATGGTTGATGAGAACTAGTGAAGCCGGTTAATTTTATTTAATTTCATGTGGTCATTAATTTTTTATTCCAAACCTTGTTTACCAAAGAAATACGTTAATCAAACATTGATGGTGGACTATTTAGATTATTCACAAACTGATCATAATACCTTTAGGATACATGTACTATTTATGAACGTGTGGCCAGGTAAGGGTTTGGGATCAAGCTCTAGATAGTAGTGATAATGTTGAAAAATTAGAATGCTATGGATGGAAATGGACCTTGGAGGTTCCAACATTAGATTGATTTATCTTTGGAATCATATTTTTTTAACATCATAATTATATATGTATTCACTAGAGGTCATATTTTGGAGAAATATATTATATATTGTGTTTTAAAACATTATATTGATTCATTATTTTGTAATTTCTATATTATTTTGTTTAATATCTATAAATAGTATTTTATTTTGAAATTGGATTGTTTGATATTTTTGATCATTCATGCAGTTATTGTATGTGATTCATCTATAACTGGTTACAAGTATAGATAGTTATGTTATCTTATTACACTATGTTATATATGTTAGAACCTATAATTATCATCATATGTATTCATAGTCTCCCCATAATCATTTCTCAACACCCACATACTCGGTCGACAGCCTTTGGAATATAGGGATTCACAACTACAGACTAGTGGGAAATCGACCCATATAATTTGGGGGGTAGTGGTGATAGGTCAAGGTGTGACATTTAAAATGTAATAAATTAATTACAATATATAAACACAACTATAATTTGAATTCATTGATAATATTTTCAACACCATGATATTGGATCTTGGAATTCTAATATGGAATTTTCTTGAATAATGATCATGTAACCATCATATATGACATTTTATTCTTATTAAATTTATTTTTATTTAAAATTAATTACCAAATAGAAATAATTTTACAATTCCATTGAGTTAATATTTTCCTAGATTTTTCCCATAACCATAAAATGATATGAATTATACATTATATCCTCTTGGTCATCTCAATAAAAACATCCATAAAATTCCAAATTCCATTTAATTGAAATTTTAGGAATCTCACATATGATTATTACAAACAACATCTACTTAAATATTATTAGTCACAATCACAGGGTTCTCATTTCATGATTCTATATATTTTCATTACATTGGTGTAGAATAATTTCATTGTTGATGACATTCATTATCATCTTGATTCATCTTGGTTACATTGATTTTACTAATACCAAAATTCATATTATGAGGGATAGTAAACATATTTTCAAAACATATATTCATGAATTTATTTAGGATGTCTTAATAAAGGAATCATCTTTTTAATATATGATTACATGCCATTAAATATTTTCATATATAGTATTTATCAAAGTGAGTCCTTCAAAATGTTGTATAGTTAAATTATAAATTACCCTTATTAATGAGGGGTAATCGTTTCTCCATAAAAACTCAAAAATAAGGAAAACATGCTAGGATTAAATCCTCACAATATGTATCATATCCTCATACTTACCATAGGAAAAATGAGTGATAACTTGTACCCTGAAGTATAAGTGAACCATGAACCTTCAACATCCCCTTACTGAAACACAATGTGAATCAAGCATCACAATTTGATATGAAAGAACATGGAACATCATAGAGCCATATTATCTCATGAATGTAGAGTATCTTGAGCTCATCAATTGAAATATTATCTTAGATAGGGAGAAAATGGGTGACATTTTTTAACATTTATATGATCACACATAAGGAGTAACTTCACCGAAGTTAACTTAGAAATCATTTCTTGAAGTTCTAGAAACAATCATCGTATTTCCACCATAAAAAAGAAAAAATATGTAATATACTCATTTTTTTGTAGTCCTATTCCTTCACATGCGGATAGGTGGCACACTGAGTAATGAACCAAGTTATATCCTACTACATCGCGGACAACCAATTTTTATGGAGTAAGTGATGATACATCTTACTAATACTGGGATGAACAACCAATATTTATGCATGTGAATAACTCTTCAACTCATATCAAATGTATATATGAACCATTATGACTTAATGTACACAATACACTATTCCCATTAATGATGCAACCATAATCTTTGTCATATATTTCATAGATCTCCTATTGGATAAAACAATCAAGTTTAGATTGGTCCCTCATATTCACTCTCTCCAAAATTGAAGAGTGTAATGATATAAATTCAATTACAGATTCTTCATGATGGTCCTGAACCTTCAAAAACATCTAAAAAATAAATTACACAAGTTGTCAATAACTTTTAGACTCACGAAATACCTTTATCTAAGTTCTTCATCGAATTAAATCATAAATATTATTTACATTTATAAGAAATATAAAACATATAATTCCATGGTAGTGATGTATTAAAATCTCATTAATTATCTAGTTTCAAGTCACACTATATAAATCCATGATTGAGGGTTTTTTGGTCTGCGTACACCAAAAAATAGTATCCCATTATGAAGTGAATCTAACTAAATTATATGTGTACATTAATGGATTACTATAGATCATACGTTCTGTAATTCATCTTTAATAGCCTCATTTGACGATACCCATAGACTATGAATCCATCCTATTGAAGCAGATCTTATCCAAGATCAACACATGATGCATCATATGGCACAATATAAATTATTCCCAACAATGGATTAATATGGCTTGGAGGTGATGTTAATCACTTTTGTTCTCCTAAAAGGATATATCACACGTTATAGACCATATAAACATCAAACCCATCATAATCACACTAATATGACATGTTGTTTTTCATGATAAGTATTGAAAAAAATTTCAATAACAACCAACTTAACCCCTGAAACATTGTTTATCAAATATATTCATCAGATTGTCCTGGGTAACTAAAACTTCCACATCCTCTAGGTCAACTAATAGTCCTGTCTATCATATGATTTGACCCGTGTACTAAATGTTATGTGTCTAAAAGTGTAAATTTATGTGATTAAAATTTAATTAATTCTATCTAATTTTATCTAACATGATTTGAAGATGTATTTCATGTTCATGAAGTGAGTGGGAATACACCTTGTTATGATCCATGAAAACTACGAAAAATTAATCCAGGATGTGAAAGAATACTCACTTCATTAGTGCCAAAAAAATTTGGCCATGATTTCATAAGATCAAATGACATTACTAGATACTCATATAGACTATACTTACTATTAAATATTATAATATGTGTTTCAAAAGTTCAAAAATTCACCAGATGATAAACCTATATAATAAATATATTCATGAATCCCCATGACTAACAAATATGGTCTATGTGATAATCTATATGGGGAAGTAGATAATTTCTCTTCATCGTCAACTATTTTTATTTAATGTTATGCACAAATAAAGGATCTGTTACATACACCTTGAAAAGACTCACCAAAAACTCTACAGTGTAAAATTTGGTCTTAAATGCCTTTTTTTGCCCATTTCCTCAAGATAAATCTGGATATATTATAATTTAGTAGTGAAAATACATTGAATAGTAATATTCCAATGTGTATTTCCTTTTTAAGGTCGATTGGAAACTATATTTCTCCCTTTTGAGGTGGTCCTCAATTATCATCTGTGAAAAATTACATGAACCAGGGAACAACTAGGGGTAAATCCACCATAATGATTACCTTATCATCCTTATATATTCTAGAAATATGTGATTACATACCACATATCCCATGATGATCTGGACCAATTAAACATTCATGGACATCTCATTTACCATTGTGAATAAAAATCTCTCCCTTTGGGGATATGAACTTTACCCTTTAGAGATAATAAAAAAATATTGATATGGAACCCTATAATACATCTAGATAATGATGTAAAATCCTATCTTCTCGAGTAATCAGAGGTCCCATTCAATATGACACCATCCTATGTCAAGGGGGAACTCCATTGATTACTGTACAATCTTCGATAAAATCACCAACGAAGTATCTATTTTCATCAAACCACAAGAAATCTAAAAATTGAACCCAAATATCTCTATAATATGGATTGATAAGAATTAATAATATGAACATATTTCAAAAAGATATAATAATAATATAGAGGTTACTAGAATAATAACTATTAATAGTGAAGGTCTGGAACTTTCCCCATAGGTATCAATTGTATTGTTCACATTTGGCATAGAAAATGGCCTTGAGATATAGCTTCATGTAATGTCCTAGTTCTAGAAGCAACCTAGAGTCACCCCATACCCAGTTGGTCACATGGCCTCTAGTACATTTCTCCAAACACCTAAGGGTGCCGACTAGCAGCGAGGGTCGTGGGTGTGATAGAGGGGAAACAATGCCCTTATGGGAAGAGTAACACAACATAAGGGAAACAAATTCACAATATTGGAAGTGGTAAATATTCCAACGAAAGTAATAATAGAAGACTAGAATAACAAAAAACTAAAGAACATATATATATATATATGATGTATAATACATATGTCTAGGAAATAATCCAAACAAATCAAAATGATGGAATAAAAATAGTACTAAACCAATGTACAAAAGAAAGAGATACAAAACTCCACTGCATCACATACCTATGCTTGGTCCCATGCTCTCTAGCTCCACAACAAGTCAAGTACCTGAAGTAGAAGGGATATTTCCTTGTCTATACCTACAGAAATATAATATGTTTGGGACAAAAAGAATGGCCCAAACCGGGTGTGAGACTAACTCCCAGAAGGCATCCACCCAATGATCTGTGCCTAACAGTCAGTGAATATATGGCAGGTAAAAGTAAAGAAGTAGTAAATAAGAAAGTACTTAGCCAAAAACAATTCCACATATCAAAAGTAACTAATAATTCATTGTAACCCTCTAGGAAGTGCACATAGCGTATCTCCCCTAGTTCAATTATAAGAATATATAAAGAATCTTTGAGGAAGCACTCATAGTAAATTCCCCTTATAGTCAAAAGTAATTCAAGACTCATTGAGAATGCTCACACGGTCAATTCCCCTTATAGTCTAAGCTAATTGAGGGACTCTCTGAGGAAGCTGACACAGTCAATCCCCCTTATATCCCCATGGTCAAGGACTCTATAAGGAATCTCACTCGTTCGATTCCCCTTATAGCCCCAAGTGGTTCAAAGACTCTCTAAGTAAGCTCACTCTTTAAATTCCCCTTATAGCACCAAGTGGTTAAAATAATTTCTGAGTAAGCTCACTCAATAAATTCCACTTATTACCCCATGTGGATCAAATACACTCTGATAATCCCTCTCGGGAAATTCCCCTTATAGTCTGAAGTGCTCGAAGACTCTCTAAAGAAGGTCAATCGGTCTATTCCCCTTATATTGTACTACCCCAGGTTCTCTCGGCCCTTTGTAGGTCAACGATCATAGAAAGGCAAAAAAATTCCCAGGTAATCCTCAAGATCTAATTGAATAAATTAGTCTATAACATATCAAGCATGTCAGAATACAAACACTCCACACTACAGTAGTAGGCATGGAAAACATGCAAGGCGGCCAATGAGGCTAGGTAGACCGATAGTCGTGAAATAGAAAATGCATGGGAAACATATACAAATCATATAAATACTCCCTATTCATATACTATTAAACTCTTCACAAGCATAAAATCATGACCGAAAAACAATTGTGGTAAAAACGTAAAGATGCAATTCGTCGTATAAGGTTATTGTTCAAAATTGCACATAATACTCAACGGAATTCAACAAAAATGCACAAACCACCTACCTCGGCATTGGAAGATCACTATACTCTGGCGTCATCCCTTGGATTGATTTTGAATGATGTAGATCTTGAAAAAAGTCTAAAACGTTCAACCCATGATATCTCACATGAGAGGAGCAAAAAGAAGATGACGCTCTAGGAGAAAAGAGAACTCCCATATGCAATTCCAACGCGACCAATGGTGTTCGATTCCGAAGGGGGACACTCGCTCGGGAATTCGTCGATGATTTGTGTTCATACGGATCTCTCGGTCGAACAAGACCTAGAAGGAGAGCATTCCGACAATTTGACGCGACCCCATTACGTTTAATGAAAAAAAAGTACAGGGCGTGTACTCGCCATTTCCGTACTATGATTTAGGCGGCCTCCAGGTCACCACACATGACCATGTGCATGTCCGCTACACGGCCTACACCCGGCTACCTGTGGTATCCGACTACACGACATGTACTTCGAATTTTTTTAGAATTTCCTATTTTTCTCAAAAACAACCAGAAAAGGAAAACATGCCTAAAAAGAAGGTACGTGTTCTTTCAATATTCCACCATTAATGAAATTTGTATCCGGATTTCCCTAGTGTGGCGTAGAAAAAGAACCCCCGAACTATTCTGACCACTGCGCTCATACATCGTCCCCCCACTCCAATGTCTTGTCCTGTACTCGCTCATGCTGCCATAGCACCCGTACTAGAGGAACAGACTGACCATGAAGAAACCTATTATTGCGATCAACATTCTGGATAGGATGCTCCTGAAATGATGCATCCACTTCGAGCTCAGCCTCCTAAGGTTAGAAGACATGAGACGGGTCTGAAAAGTAACCTCAGAGCTGAGAAATATGAAAAACCTCATGCAGAGCCCAGTACCTCTGGGGTAACTGAAACCAGTATGAAACCGGACCAACTCTCTCTACAACCTAAAATGGCGCAACTTACCTCATTGAAAGATTACCATATATCTGAATCCTCTTATGTCCCAATCTCGATGTGACAGGTAGGAAAACCTGATCCCTGACCGCAAAATCCAGAGGTCATTTCCGCTGATTAGCATAAGACTTATGTCGTGACTGTGCAGTAGAAATCCTCTTCCGAATCAACTCTCTCTGCTCTATGGTCTCCTGAACAAGATGAGGTCCCATCAAAGCTCCATCTCTAGTCTCCAAAAAACATAAGGTTGATCGGCATGTATGACCGTACAATGCCTCATAAGGTTCAATCTGAATAGATTCTTGAAAGCTATTTTTGTTGGAAAACTCCACAAGTTGTATGTGCTTCTCCTGAGAACCTCCAAAATCCAGAATGCAAGCACGGGGAAAGTCCTCAGACACCTGAATTGTACAATCAGACTGGAAATCTGTCTTGGGGTGGTAATTCATACTCAAAAGTACATGTATACCCAAATCCTTGTGAAACCCACGCCAGACATGAGAATTAAAACATGTTCCCCTATCTAAAACCATGGAGTGTAGAACTTCATGCAGATGTAAAATATCTCATATGTTCAACAATCCCTGGTCATCAACATTGATGGTCTCCTTGATCATCTAGAATTGGGAAACCTTCAAGAGTCTGTGAATGACAAACCGAACTGCATCATTCCCTCGAGGCGACCTTGGCAACCCTATTCTGAAATCCATCGCAACGTCGTTCCACTTCCACACAGAAATGGGTAACTGCTGCAAATGCCATGCTGGCCGCTGATGCTCCGCCTTCACTTGATGACGGGTGGAACACCTCACGACGAAACAAGAAACATCCCTCTTCATACCTGGCCACCAATACTGACAGTGTAGAACATGATACATCATGGTGACACCAGGATTAACTGCACAAACTGTAGAATGAAAATCCTATATCATCTCCTTGCGTATATCTGCGGGCACCCATATGCACCCCTGGAAAAGAAATATCTTATAATTTCCTATTTTCCATCCAGGAATAGGGTCTTCCATCCCTTGAGAATGTGTGAGGATGATACTGCTAAAATACATGCATAGAATCTGCAATCGATGGGGCAGAAGGTAGCGCTCCTGAAAATGTATGCATCATCCTAAAAAATTCCTTT
Organism: Viscum album; assembly: GCA_963277665.1. NCBI lineage: Eukaryota > Viridiplantae > Streptophyta > Magnoliopsida > Santalales > Viscaceae > Viscum > Viscum album. The sequence continues at coordinate 273,721,771 of OY728128.1, read as the reverse complement.
CTGAACTATGAATCATCACATATGTCGGGTATAATGGCTGGTGCCAAGATTTGAATGACAACAGGATCTATAGGTAGTCCCTGATCAACCATGTCTACTGTCTGATCATCGCTAGGCAACTAGCATACAACCATAGGATGTCTTGGTTGCATGACTCTACAAGGTGAACAGAACACCATAAAATAATATTTTCAAGTACTAAAAACTAGAAGTGTATGAAGGGAAAAACATAAATAAGGGACTAATGTTTTACAAAACATGACTACATGACACATAAAATTCCTACACAACGTGTTCCATTAATTCATTTACATGGGCGTGTTCTCCTGGCTAAACTGGTCGTGTAACACACCAAATACACGACCTGTTGTCTTAACACATGGAATGTACTTGAATCCCCCTTCCTTTCCAGAGTCCTTCTACATGGTTAAGCGACACGGCTCTCCTAAGACAATATTATGCGACGTGTTCACGGTAGACATGGTGTGCACTAGACAAGCATCACATGTCACTTGTTGTTAGTGACACAACATGACACACAGCTCACACTACACGGTGTGCTCAAGGCCGACACGACATGTACGTGAAAGGATAACATCGACCGGTGTTGTTAATGACACAGCCGGGTACCTGGGTCAAATGAAACGTCATGTTCGATCCAGACATGGAGTGTATAGCTTATGGTTTATCCATCCATGTTGTTAGTTACACGAGCAGACCCTGGGTCAACACTACATGACACGTTCCCACAAAAAAATCTATATCTCATGTTGCTTCCCACACAGCCTATGACACGGTTAGAGACTACACGGCGTGTTCATAATATACACAGCGTGTACTTAAGAAAAATAGTTTCTTCCTGAACTGAAGAACACAAGGTGTGTAATTGACATTACACGACGTTTATTCTAGGTTTTTGCATACAATAAGACTCAGAAACAACTCCAGAACCTAGAAAAACACTAAATGGAACATTGGATGTGCCAAATTCTGATCCATGAGGGACCATAATCCCCATGAATGAATGTTTGGAATCTTATACATGTTATAAATAGAAAATCATGTCAATGATCCAAAAAATTCCGTTCGATGTGGGCCCATGACACCTCATGAACCAAAGATTGGCATTCATTCAAAGAAAACCTTACCCAATCAATACCATATCAAACATCAGGTATTTTTTATCAAGTCATCTATGACAACAACATTCTTATTCTACAAAACATCTATCATAACAACATAGAATCGCTAATTCATCCTAGACGGTACGGAAAGAATGAATGATGTGATTTATAGCAAGTTCCTATATGATGCATGAAATGGTATACCCTCATATCATCGGGTTGCGGCAAAAATTGAACCTCAATAACGTCAATGGTAATAGCACAAAACTTGTGAATCACTCAGCAGTGAAAATCAATTCAACTGTAAAGTTTCAAAAGTAGTAAAATAGAATTAAACGAGGTAGATTGTATTTTACTTGTACACAGGATAGCTACTCCAGGGCAAAAGTTTTTACCTAGTACCTATTGCATCATATCCCTAGTTATAGGCTCCAAACTGTAAGTCAAGAAGAAAATAATTCCTCTGATACCACTTTGCAACGTCCCGGTTCCAGAAGCCACCCAAAGACGCCCCGTACCCAGTTGGTCTCATGGCCACAAGCGCATTTCCCCATACGCCAGAGGCTTCCAACTAGCAGGGAAGGCCTTGAGTGTGATAGTGGGGAAACACTTCCCTCATTGGCAGAGTAACATAGTAGAAGGGAAACAAATACACAATAGTGGAAGCAGTAAATATAACAACGATAGAAATAGTGGAAGACTGGAATAAAAAACAACTGAAGCACACACACACACACAGATATATATATATATATATATATATATGATGCTTGGTACAAATATCTAGGAATGCAGCCAAACAAATCACAGTGCTGGAATACAAATAGTACTAAACCAAATTATAAATGAATCAAATTAGAGTCTCCTCATCATCTCAAGCCTATGCTTGGTCCCATTCACTCCATCTCCACAACAAGTTATGTTCCTGATGTAGAAGGTCACTTTCCCTTTTCTATACCGGCAAAAATATAATCTATTTGGCCCAAAATCATGGCCCAAGCAGGGTGTGAGACCATATCCTAGTAGGAAACCACCCAATGATCTAGGCCTAACAGTCAGTGAATATATAGAGGGTAAAAGTACAGTAGCAGTAAACAAGAATGTACTCTGAAAAAAATAATTCCACATATCAAAAGTAAATAATCAAGCATGTTAACCCTCTAGGAAGTGCACACAGCCTATCCCCTCTGGTTCAATTATAAGAATATATAAAGAGTCTCTGAGGAAGCAGTCACAGTCAATTCCCTTTAAAGTGAAAAGTAATTCAAGAATCTCTGAGGAAGCTCACATAGTCAATTCCCCTTATATTCCATGGTATGTCAATGAATCTATGAGGAAGCTCACATGGTCAATCCCCATTATATCCCCAAGGTCATGGAATCTATGAGGAAACAAACTCAGTCAATTCCCCTTATAGCCCCAACTGGTTCAAAGACACTCTGAGGAAGCCCACTCGGTCAATTCCCCTTATAGTCCCAAGTGGTTAAAAGACTCTCTATGGATGCTCACTCATTCAATTACCCTTATAGCCCCATGTGGTTCAATGAATCTCTAATAAAGCTCCTTATTCAATTCCCCTTTTAGACTCAAGTGCTCAAAGACTCTCTAAGGATGCAAACTCGGTCAATTCCACTTATAGTCAAATACCCCAGGTTCTCTCAGCCCTTTGTAGGTCAACAAGCATAGAAAGGAAAAAATGGGCAAGGTAAACCTCAAGAACTACTTGGCTAAATTAGTATACAACATATCAAGAAGGTAAGAATACAAACACTCCACCCCATAACACTAGGCATGGAAAACGGGAAAGGCATCCAAATACGCTACGCAGACCAACGGTCATAAAATTGAACATGCATGGGCAACACATCCAAATCATAAAAATCAACCCTATTCATATCCAATTAACCTCTATAGAAGCATTCAATCATGGGAGGAAAACAACAGGGGTAAAACGGTAAACAAACAATACCTCGTTCAAGGGTATTGGTGGAAATTGTTCATAATACTCAACGAAATTCAACGGAAAGGAACAAACCACCTACTTTGGCATTGGGAGACCTGTATACTCTGGCATCGTACCTTGGATCGACATAGAACGTAGTATATCTACAACAACGTATAAATGTTCAACCCACAATATCTCATGAGAGAGGAGATAACAGAATATGGATATCTAAGAGAAAAGAGAACACACAGATGTAATTCCAATGCAACCGATGGTGTTCTATTTGGAGGATGGAAACTCGCTCATGGGTTCGTCGAAGATCCACAATAGTAAAGGGCTCTCGGTGAAACGAGACATAGAAGGAGAGCGTTCTAGAGATTAGATGTGACCCCGGTGCATTTAATGAAAAAAAGGATGTGCACTATGTGTACTTCTGAAGTACAGGGCGTGTACTTGCCGTTTCCATGCTCCGTATTAGGTCACCTCTAGGTCACCCTACACGGTCGTGTGCAGGGCTGCAACATGGCCAGCACCAGTCTACCTCCGGTAACAGAGTAAACGACTTGTACATGGTGTGTACATCAAATTTTTTAGAATTTCCTCTTTTTCTAAAAAACGACCAGAAAAGGAAAACATACCAGAAAAGAAGGTTCGGGTTCTTACACTTGACTACCATAAAAATATAAATTGTTCAATTAAAATATCATATTCTATCTATCTACTCTAGTGATGACCACGACTTTGTCCTGATCGATCAAAATCAATCTATCTCCCCACCTGCCGAGTAACATTTGAACCCACTCATAAATGGGGATTCAGTGTAGACCCTCTATTACTAGATACTAGAGTAATAGTCCTTTGAATCCTCTATAAATGAACCGTCCTATTGCATGTTTGACACTAAATGACATTTCAGTCACAATGGATTCTCATGTATATCAATTACCCATAATGATGATAGAAAATAGAGCTACCATCACTCATTATATGAAAATAATTATCTTTACAAGAGCCCTCAAATTGTTTACTCCTTACACATGACATATAGCCGTTGGGTCAAGAATTAGAATTTCCCTACTCAATGCCTACATTATCCACAAGGTTATGTTTAGTAATATGTTCTTGATATATAATTTTTGATATATGTTCACAACAAAATTGAGACAGAAATGATTGTATGTCATACAAGAGACCATCCTCGAATCACATAGATTTTGATAAACTACAACTAACAGAATATGTTCGAAATGATATAGCAACTTAAAATGGAAAGAAATAGTCCATGACTAGTATGATTCTATTCCATTGATTCATAAACTATCCAAATATATCTCCCCTAAACATCTTAGGTAAAAAATTATCATAGATGGCTTTATGGAATTCAATCCTTTCCCGATCTAGATGAAAATCAGTCTTAGTACACACAACTGGCTATCACTTGGAGTAATCATATAGAATATATATAGATAACATATCTATTCTATTATAATGGGTCTAGATATATATCAAAATAGATAGCATGGACTCTATCTTTTAATCTATTTCTAGTGGTCTATAATCACATGAAAACATGGTTATATTACAATAATGAAACTGACAAGTCAAGTCTTCCAAATATGGGGAAGTTCATACAGCTTCCTGATTTGTCTGAATAAAATTTAGGACCCCTATAATATTTGGGCCTTGGGGTCAATATCCGATATAACATGAGGTGGAACATGTGGAACTATTATAGTTTTATAGGTGACCTATGGTGTACGACCTCAAGGGTATAGTCATTTTCCACCCTCCTGGTACGTAACTGAAGATCATTGCGGTTGCATGTTTCAAAAAACTATCCATACATTAGATAAAATATTTTTAATGAGAAGTATTATAGATATAAAAACAATTTTGGAACAATAATTCCAAAAAAAAGTCACACCCCTCTACCTACCCTTAATGTAATTTATTGGTGATTACCAATCCTGTGATAACCATAAAATACTACCTATGTCCCTATAACATGGTTTTTTCCAAGTCAAGCTCTCCAGAATAATTTATGTTTTACAGAATAGAGAGTAAAATTTAATGGATATAATGGAATAAAACCATAAGTAATCACCATATCCATTTATAGGAAAAAAATTTATTTTTTAATTAAAAATAATTTAAAATAATTATTACTTATATTGAAATTATTTTGAATATATTTAACTAAATTGATCACCACTTCTAGTTTATAATGTCCCATAGACCTTATAAATTTATTTTTGTAGTCTATTTAATGGAAATGAAATATTTATAAATTCCCTTAATTAAATGTATGAAAAATTTCATAGATATACCAATAACGGAAAAAAATTCTATATGAAATGTGTGATGTAAGTAAAAGTGGCATGTCGTTATGCATGACATATAAATCATGAAGTCCCCAGGATGGTGCATGATGAAATACTTCATTTCAATATAATATGAACAATAAAAATATATAATAATGAGGAACATAAAACATCATGTGAATCACCAATTGGTTGAATCAAAGAAAAATTAATGAACAATATAAAGGAAATCATGTCCCATACCATGTACTTTTTCTTTTACCTAGAAATTGGATAGAGACTCCTAATAATATATAATTACCAAATTCTAACACATTCAAAATCTACCATATAATATTCATAAATGATAACACAATAAAAAGAGTATCTAATACCAATATGTGACATCATAGACATTATTTAATCAATTGTAACCAAACTCGGTTGAAAATATGACCCCAAGCGCTCCACCTCGTACTTCATATGGTTCCAAATAATAGCAGGGGATAGTTGGACAATGGTGAGACTATACCCATATGAATAGAGTGAATATTAATGGTATAATAATATCAATCAATAGAGAAAGAATATCAAACTACTGTAGTGTAAAAATCTATTTTATAAACAACCATATATTTTCACCCGGCAAAATCATATACAAATGATGATCATGGAAATTTCTAGCCAATATATGTAAAACCTATTAGAAAATATCTAGTTACATACTTTTAGGAAAATTAAAAAGTTAAAAACAAAAAGTGTCCCAAGATAGAATCATGGGCCAAAGATCGGTCCTACGATGCCATGCCCCTATATAATAATTAATCACGCATTATCAAGTTGGTTCTTTCCCCTCTCCCTACCGGCATTAATGATTCCTTTCTAACCATTTATTTTAACAGTAAAATGTCTTGTCTATCATAACTCACTCTAAGAAGACAAAAAATGGATTACATTAAATGGTGAATTAGAATCATTTATGAAATACACGATATAATTATGTATCAGGCTTACATTTTCAAGGGTCATCATAGTTGAAATATACCAAGAAACCATTTAAACTAAGTAAATAATTTAAATATGATTCAAAGAGATGAAATTTACATAGAATCCTATTGATTTTAGTAATCCAGTTAAATCATATACAAGGTGTAGAAATTTCCAAGGAAGTATAATAATATATATTCAGGGAGTAGAATTTTCCTTCACATCCTTGTAAGATAATTTATCTAGAACCATGGTTTTGAAATGTCCAAATAATCCTATTATGTCAAGTGAAATAGATCAAAACAGTTGAAATTTCCATGGAATCATATAATGATAATTACACTGAATCCATGGATAATAACATTCTAAGGCATCCTAATATATCTAGATCAATGGAGTCGGAACATCTATGGAATATAATGGGGACATTGGTTCCATAATGTGAACCATTAAATATTATAATAATCAATTAAATTTACATTTAATGAACCATTAATTAAATAATTTCATTATCCCCTTCATAATAATAAAATTATAATGGAATTATCCATTTTATTTACAATGATAAGGTACAAAATGATTTTTAAATCCACTAAAAATTTATTAGTTATGATATTAAAATCTATAACTATACATGGAAATATCAATGCACCCTGTGGGTGGTATAATCGATATAAAAACTTATAAACCACCCAATCGATGTTCTGGTTGAGTTAAACAACCCCTAATCTAATATAACAGTGTAACTAAAAAACATAAATTTAAATTTATCATTTTGAAAAATTTATATTTATTTAAAAATCATCTCCTAAAAGTTATACATGTTGAACAATGAAAAAAAGCCTTAAAACAACCATACTTGGGGAAAATGAAATAAACCACTTACTTATGATTGTATAGAACATATCATGGAATCTCAACCTCTGATTCAATCTATGATTAACAAAAATTAATGGATAGACGAATTCTCTAAAATTATAGCATAAGAACCTATACATATATAGAATCATAAAAATAATTTCTAACAGATAATTGGGCATAATGATTAGAGAGATTACACATGGCTGTCTAAGAAGAATAATTGTCCTCGAATAATAGTTCAGATCAGAAAAAATTCTAAATTACAGTGTTTTCTAGATGGGAATCTCTCTGATGGACCTCATTTGTAAAATAGATGTGAGTGGGAAGGGGGGTTTCAATCAAAATTAGAGGTTTTTCATCATTTTATAAAAATTTAACATGGTAGATTACATTAAGTGATTTTATTACAATATATGTAATGTTTGGGTTTCCACACTCTATGGAGAATCCATTGGTCCCCATGAAAAGATTCAACCAGAAAAATAAACATTGTGTATTGAATAAATTTTGTGTATTCTGAATTGAAAAATGTAATTGTATTTTATCCATCCTTCATCACCCTTATACCATCATTCCAAAACCATATCAACTGTAACAAATTAATGAAATATGGGTCTAACATAAAAATATTGTTTGAATAGTGGTATAATAGAATGATAAAATTATCTATACCTCTTAAAAAATATATCCTCCAAATGTTCTCATTTTCTCAGAGAACACCATAATATGGATGATAATTATTGATGGATGGGGTCCTATTAAATGACCCACTTATTCTCATTAGCATGAGAATATAATGAATCATTACATGGACTTATGAAACATCCCCAATATTCCAAATCCTGGATTTAAATTGTGAAGTGTTTCATATAGGAGTTGGGGACAATTTATCCTTTACAAAATAAAACCTTTAACAAAAAAACGTAACCAACCAATCCCCACATGATTCATGATATAATAAAGAAAAATAAATAACTTCTATTATATCCAAAACCATTGAATGTGTTCCAAAATGTTAAAAAACTACAATCAATGGAAATAGTTGAAGTACATAAATAAACTCCAAGATGACAACTAACTCTATGCTCTATAACCACCAAGATCCATTGCCTAAAAAACCAAAGGATCACGAGAAGTGTGACACTTTACCTTTTCCCATGTTGTAGATGATAGTGTTTTCAAAAGCACTAATGATACAAAGTATGGGAGAGTATAAAACTCAGTAAACATTCCCCTATGACTTCTCTACTCATTCCTATTATATAGAAAGGTTTAAAACATTTATATAAAACCATAAACATAAAACAATTACAATCAATAAGTTATAAGTAAATATAAACAAGATTTAGAACCATTTAATACAATATGTGCTCATGTTCGATTTCCACTATATTCCATCAAGTTATAATTCCAAAAAAACAAGAGTTTCAAAACCATTTCACAATAACATTTTTGAATAAAAATTCCATTCCACTTATTCATGAATCTATTTAATCGTGCTTTGTTATGATAGTACCATAATCATGAGTGGTCTCTCGACGATCTACCATGTCATCCCATTATAGTTATACCCCTTGTACCATTACACCTTTGGGCCAGGGAATAAGGAAATATTCTAACCAAGAATTGTAAATTCGTTACAAATAAACACCATAATTATGAAAAAACCATTTCACATAACAATTTCTAACCATTTCAATATAACTATTATTTTATTGAAACCCATTTAAACTAATTAAATTCTAATCAGCCATTCAATTTCTATACTATCATTCTATTTATTGAAAACTATATTATAAAATCCATTCGCCATTATTCTAGTGAAATCCCATCTTAATGTACGCATTTTAAAATCAGGAATCATACACTATAATCCTAGAACCAATTTTACAAATATCCACACCCATCACAAATTAGGGTTTCAACAAATCATAAAACAACCAATATATTATCAAATAAATAAAAAATCATGTTAATACAATCCAATTCAGTGTTACTAAGAGGAGTTGAGAGTGAATCCACCTACCTAATCCGTGTTGATGAAAACCAAAAATGGGATAAGAATGCTCGTGAAAGCTAGGATGATTCTCCACGAAACAACCATAAATTTAATCTTCTACTAACAAAATGTCCAAATATTATCATATTTGGAATTCAATATCTTAGATCATTCCATTGAGGACATACATCTATGAAATATAAAGGAGAGGATATATATATCTAAGTAGGTCTACAAAACCGATCGGGAATGATGACAAACAACACCACATCTCTTGATTATAGCATTGAATAACCAAGGGAAGCCTTAGTTTCACCATGAGGTCAATGAGAGAATCATATTTGGCCTTAAGAGAATAAAAATTATATGTTAGAGATATTTTAGGAAGAAATTTCTGATTAATGGAAAGGTTTACATAGATCCACTTTTTAAAGAGTTGTTTTTTAACCCATGAAATGTTAGTTGACACATTTTTGGAAAACCGTGCAACAACCGTGCCTCAGGTACTACCTTACAGATCCCACAACATCCTCATCACACTGTCTCCCTAACCATATTGAAACTATAATAAAGCTACTATCCATAATCTGCAACTTCACACAGTTTCTACTTGAATGTTGAATGGTTTGGGAAAATCATGCATGGCCTATAACCCTCTCATTTGGACCCAAACAGATATTTAATTTTTTCCAAACCCTCCAGAACATCACCCTTGAATATTATAAACATAAAAATCAAAACACATGGGATGCATAATAGAAATTTTTTATACTAAATTCTCCCTTCCATTGTTCTTTCCATCCTTATAATGTAGAAACCATTGTCACAGAAAAAGAGTTCTAGCCTTTCTCTTCATTTCTATCTTGCATTCAAAAGTCTCTTCCTGAATCTGAACATGTTTCTATAATAACTGCACTAGACCAATTCTTATTCTGTGAAATATGATCTTTTTTCCTTTTCACAATCTATACCGAGATATTTACCAATGAAGCATCTAAATCTAGTTCAACATGATCCCATCTGATCACACGGTCAGGATCATGCTGATTCATTTTCATTACCAATATGTGGAATAAATTATTAACCCAATAGAACCATAGAAGAAATGGAAATTGATATTCCAACTATCGAACCTATTCAATCATCTCAATAGTGCCACTATATTGAGGTCTTAACTTTCCCTTATTCCAAAAATGATGATGTCCATGCCTTGGAGAGATACTTAAGAACACATGATCACTCACCATGAATAATCATGGCCTTCTTTGATGACCCAAAAATGATTTCTGATTACTCTAAGCCATCTCAATACTCTTACTAATCAACTAAATCATATTTTTTGTTTCATGGACAAGGACCCGCCCAACATGTAGTCTCACTTGTTTCCTCCCATCAAATTCGAAAATGATAAGAATTCCTATAAAATTCTTCCAAAGGATCCATATGTATTGAGGCATGATAGCTGTTAGTATATAATAAATCAACTAAGGGTAAATTATCATACCATGAACAACCAAAATCCATTACATAAGCCCAAAGCATGTATTCTAATGTTTGTATCATGGTTTTAGATTTCCCATCTATCTAAGGATGATACACCATACTCATAGTCAAGTGAGTCCCATGGAATTTCTATACGGATATCCATAAATGAGATGTGAAGATCAAATATCTATCTAAGAATATCAAAATAGGTACAACATATCTATTTACCACTACTTGGATGTATATTTTAGACATATGCTTCACTGTATATGTTTTATGAATTGAAATCAAATTGGAAGACATGGTAAACTGATCCACTATCACCCATATGTCATCATGTTTATGCACTATTCATGGAAGGCCAAAAATAAAATCCATCTCTATATACTCCCATTTCCACACTGTTATTTGTAATTACTGCAACATACGTACTAGTCATTGATGTTATTTATTAAATTGTAGTCCCTTAAGGCACCTAGAAAAGACTCCAGAACACTCTATTTCATATTGATCTATCAAAACAACACATTCAATGCCTTATACATCACATTTATTCACAGATGAACAACCCATATAGAATGGTTGTATTAATGAAGAAAATTATACTGAAAATCCATAGGGACAACTATCCTATCTCTAAACCACAACACTAAACTCCCATCAAGTTTCCATCCACCAATGGTCTCCCCACCATTGAGTTTTGAACTCATAACCAAGCATTATGCATAGTTTGTTTGTTCTTGTCTAACCATCCTTACCAAATCTGGAACCATAGAAACTGAAAAGAAAACCAACACATCACCTTGGTCTTCACATTACACAAGCATATCGGTTATGACTGACATCAACTATGACTCATCTAAATATTCTTTTTCCAACTGACTATATGGATTTCTTCATAATGCATATTCAATCATATTTCCTTTACCCGATGTATAAATCATGTGAAATTAAAACATATAATGATACTCCATCGATCTCCTTGGCCTCAAATTAAAATATCATTATGATAAAATATATTTGATGCTTATATGATATGTAAACATAGTAAATTTCTCACTAAATATATAACATCTCCAAGTCTTTAAAGCATAGAAAACTGCAACTAGATCCAAATTTTGTGTTGGGTAATTATTTCCATGCACTCTCAACTGCCTTCATGCCTATGAAATTTCATTGACTCTTTTCATGTGAACACATCCCAAACTAGATCCTGAAGCATCGTAGTATACCCTGAACCCCAATTATCATTCTAGAAAAATAATGGTTGATGCTGAAGTAAGTTGAAGATTCCTCTCTAGAAAATACATATATTATTATTCACTCCATTGGGAAAGAGAATTCTTCTTTTTTCAACTCTATCATTGGCATGGATAGTCGTGATATGTAACACAAAAAGTATCTGTAATTACCACCTAGACCATAAAAATCTCATATTTAGAAGTCATTATTTAGCACTTTCCAAGTGATAATATCTTATATCTTATATGGATTAATATAAACACCAATTTCAAAAATTACATCAATGGGAAATCATACATCTAGTATAAACAATCTTCTTTGTTTATTTCCTATAATATAGTGATCTCTCAAGGTTTCCAATAGAATAATCATGTTCTTCCAAAGATATTCCTATTTCATTGAATACACCAAAATTTCATAAAAAAACAAAAAAAATGAATCCAAATATCTCTGAAATATCTGATTCATAAGTTCCATAATTACCATTAGTGCATTCATAAGACAAAAAAGGAATGACTACAAATTAGTATTGTGCATATCTGCATCTAAAAGTTATCTTAAGAATATCCACCTTCTAAACATGCAATTGATGATATCCTAATTGCAATTCCATTTTAGAGAATAATTGTGATCGTCTCAATTGATCAAATAGATCATCAATGCATGGAAGTGGATTTTGTTTCTTCATCGTAACATGACTAAGCTTACGATAATCCACTCACACTCATAGAGTTCCATCTAATTTCATCACAAACTAGACTGATGATGCCTATGGCAATGCCTTAGGCTGAATGAAATATTTTCATTCCATCTCTCCCAAACACACAGTAAATTCCCTTAATTGTGTTGGTTCCATGTTATAAAACAAAGTCTAAATTGGTATAGTCCTTCAGAGGATATCAATCGTAAACCCCACATACCTTATAGGTGGTAACCCTGAGATGTTACTAGAAAACACATCTGTAAATTTATCCACAACTATTGGAAAATGGAAATACTTAGTCTATCCAATCGATGATTATGATAATTCCACAAAATGGTAAGATATCATTCCCACTACTAGTGGAAACAAACCTGTTGCACCTGTCTTTACAAATCAATTTCCTCTAAAGAGATGCTCAACACCATCCTCAAATACAAAATTAATTGTCCTTCTATAAATGTTTATGTGATCTTTGAATGTTTTCAACTAAACCATATCCAGTATTACATCATAGACATCCATTCCCAACATAGATAAGTCCCATTTTATCTTAGTTCCATGAATTTTTATAGAACATGCTCTACATAAGAAGGCTCTACATTCCCTTTCCCCGAGAGGAGTTTGAAGTTTTAACTTAGAGGGAATCATCTCATGGTTCAAACATAGAAAATCAAAAACAAAAGAATAAATGGTAGAATGTGATGCAAAAATACCAAATAAAAAATTCATAAGGGTAGAATTCAAATGATTCATACCTATCACTATAGATGCTCCATCTTAAATATATATAACCACCTGGTCATATTGATTCAATTACATCATCGCATAACTCTTCACATTGTTTCTTTGTTCGTATTTCCATTACCGAGGAGTCATGATATTCCTAGAATCACCATGTTTATCTCTACTTTATTAATGATTTTTATTCTACTACCCTTATCTAGTTGAAGAATAAGATTCTTGTGACAGCTTTGAAGTGTCTCGAGCTCCTAACCTTGGAGCACTGTGAAAAAAGCACATAAGATGTACCATATTGTTGAAATTGAGGCATGGCCTCATATTTTCAGTACATTTTCACTTCATGTTGTTAATGGAACCAAATAAACTCCAATATGACAACAAACTCAATTCTCCACAAGCTCTTGGCTCTAATCACTAAACAATCAAAGGATCACAAGACTTGTGACAATTTATTTGTGATGATGTCTTTGATGATAGTATATGAAAAAGTACCAAAGTTCCAAAGGTGGGGTGAGTATAAAACCCATTAGTATTTACCCGATGACAACTTTACTAATCCCACTATCATATAAGGGTTAATAAGATTTATATAAAACCATTTACATAATGAAATTTTCCCAAAACAGTATATAACAAAATATAAAAAATATTCCAAACCACTTCAAAACAAAAGTGAAAAGGTGATATTTCAACCATTTCCCTGCATAGCATATTTCCAAAAAACCACCGAAACAAGGAGTTCAAAAAAATTCACAACAAAATTTTATAATAACCATTCCATTCCACTTATTCATACATCTAACATTGCATTCTTCATTATGACAATTCAATACTCTTGAGCGGTCTCTCATTGATATACCATGTCATCACATGATAATTATACCCCAAATGGAATTACACCTTTGGAACTGAGAACAATGTCATAATACAACCACCTCATAAATGATTTATAAACATACACCATTATTATGCCAGAAAACATTCATATTACCATCTCAAACCAGTTCAATAAAAAAATTCTCTTATTAAAACCCATTTAATCAAAGAAAATTCCAATTACCCATTCCATTACAATAAAATAAATACTTTAATTGAAATTATTTTTATCAAATCCAATCACCATTATTCCAAGGAAATCACATTTTTAAATACACATTTTTAAATTCAGGAATCTAACAATTTAATCAAAGAAAATTTTTTCCAGATTTCCACACACATCACCAAAGAGGCCTTCTATAAATCATAAATAAACAAATTAAAAATAAAATACAAAAAAAGATATCAATTTGAAAACATTACGATAAATTATACTAAGAGGATTCATGATTGAATCTATATAACTTAGACATTTTGACCAAATCCAAATACAAAAAAAATTACACCCATGAAAACCTGGTTGATTCACCATGAAACTGCCACATATATATTCGTCAGCCAACAAAAATTTAAAATCTTATCATATCTAGAATTAAAATTAGTTCATCTACTCATAAAATATGTATATATATGGAAACAATATGAGAGGACAAGTAGATCTAAGTAGATCTATGTAATCGATCCAGAACGATGATGAAGAATCACAAACCTCAAGAATCATGATTTAATTCACTAATTTAAGTCTTATAATTTCTTCCAAATCGATTGGAGAATCTTATTTGGACATTGGAGATTCAAACTACCGAGTTAGAGCTGATTTGGGAAAAAATAATGGATTAAAGTCAAGGCGGACCTAGATCCACTTTTTAATAAGGTTGTTTTTAACCTATGCATGGTTATTATGCATGGTTAGGAAACTTGTGTAGAAACATGCATTAATTACATCCTTACAGATCACCCATCATTGACTATTAACATGGTGTCACTAAACATGTGCATATAATTTTGAAGACACAATCTAGAATCAATAACTTCACATGGTTTCTACTGGGCCTTTGACACGATTTGGATAAACCATGAAAAACCAGTGTGTCACTCATTTGTCCCCCAAAAACATATTGAATGTTCTCCAAACTCTCCCATCATTCACATATACACGGTATAAACATAATATTATTAATTTAAGGGATTCATAAAGGAAACTATGTGTACTACACCTTGAATATAATAGAAAAATAATTTTTTTATCTTTCATATCACATGAGGTCATACAGGTTACATTGGTAGTATCCCACCCCCAATAGGGTGCATGAGTTGTAATGTTTCTACAATAGTGTAAATAAGGAGATTCTTAGTCTCAATATGGTAAATTATTTATTATCCCTTTCTAATTTTTGTACTTGATTTTTTAACCATGAATTAGCGGGGACATGACAAATTGTAATATCCTTTTTGGGTACACGGAATGTTAAATGAATCCCTTGAGGGTAAATGGGTATTATATATATCCAAAGAGGTTATATTGGTAGAATCCATTTTCAAAATTGTTACCCGAGTCATTATTTAAATACCATGAGAGTAAAAGTGTTTTTATTCCATTCCTATTATAATATGTGAAATAATTATTACCTCTCAGCCAATTTGGTAAATACATCTATGATTTAGATTATTAATTTTTTTAGCTGATTAGATTTTGACATAATGATTATATTATGTGTAGTATCTTTATGTACTTGTAGGCCTATGTATATGTTTTCCTATTTGAGACACCATGTCAGTCTAGTGTGCCAATTTAAAATATTATTATTCCAAGTCATTTTTACTATGATATTTCTTCTATGATAACGCTATCTCTTAGGAAATTGATATAACCATTGATGAAATATTGATTATTTTTCCAATGAGGAGTATTTGAGTTGACCTATAATATATGCCCCTATTTCATAGGTTACTAATATGATTCTACCATATTAGTAGTCTTTAAGGGAGTATAGTGTGGTTAGATTGTGGTTATGTTTTGAAAAATTTCACAAATTATGTTTCATATATAGATACCCCATAAATGAATTAATCCATGTATTTTTGGGAATGAGTGATAATTTTTTAGTTATTATTTTTAACTACTAGACTATAGGGCATATTGATTTTCATACACAACTCATGAATTATCCCTCTATAGTTGTCAAATATCAATTATTTTGATATTTCTACTTGAATCCCTATTTTTTTGGATTACCATCCAACCACCAGCTTCCAAGAATCTACAGACCCTTTGTACATGGGTTTTGTTTAATGATAATGGCTCAATGTCATTTGATGTTGTGTTGTAATGATTTTGAGGGATTTTTTTCCAACTTCATCCATGTATTATTAATATTTATTGAGTAGAAGAATGAGGTGAAATGAAAAGGTATATCAATACATATTGTATTTGTGGGTCCATATTTATTGGGTTTAACAACGAAACCTTCACTATAAAATATCCTCAACATATAATTAATTATCATAAATTAATCTTTAGTTTTTCACCAATAGTTAATATTCATGACCCCAAGTTAAGTCTAAGAATGTCGTTTCTATGTTCGTACTAAATTTATTACATGATAACCTTATTTTCATTTCTCCTTTTCTTTTACATTTGGTGAACATCATGGATGAACACGTTATGTTCAATGATAATGAGACTAATAATGGTGTGGGATTTTTGTAAGGAATCTATCGTGGAATCAAAATCCCAATAAATTGGAGTGTAGTTTCAAATTTATGGATTTGTTAGATTTTAATTATATTTTAATTACCTCATTTCATGACCCACATACTGTTTTATTCTTCAATGTTCCATTTTTGTTTTTGGTATCCTCCGTATATCGATTGACTTAATTGATAATTTATTATTTGAGAACCACAGTTTTGGATACCAATGGTGTAAAAGGTGTTCGTCAATATTGTTGACACTAAACAAACTTACGATAGGGATAATGAGGGGTTTTTTTGTGTCTCATGTGTTGATGATGGGATTTTTGGAATCCATCTACATTAGGGATAATGGGGTGTATAATAGTTTGTGACTTATTTTATAATGGTTTCATGTATTATAATATCACTATTAATTGTTATGACTATTCTAATGTTAAAAAAATACACCTTAATTATGTGATCATACACTTATCAATTTCATATACTCACTAGTGACATTCATTTTATAATTATTGTGTTTACACTTTATGAATATTTGAGCTCAAACTTATAATGATTCCCATTCCACATGTTAGATAGGATTATATTGAATGAGTTATGACATGAATGGATTCATATGGATGATGTAGATGAAATTATGAGATATATGAAAATACGTGCTATGAGGGGGAAATGATCACATAAAAACATGGGTATTCATTTAGTAAGTGATTGTCCTAATTTTATAAATGTACAAAATAAATTATTTAATCAGGGTATATGTGATCTTATTTTTTCGTTTTTATGGATAATTATTTAGATGGGAAAAAATGGGTCAACATCATCAGTATAAATGTCTGAAATGTAATTTTCAAGTTTTTATAACCACGTCAGGGAGTGCGGGTTTAGGGTTGTTTTACATGGTATCAGATGATAGGGTTAGATATATTTTGGAAATATTATGTTTTATTGTGATGTTATCTTAATAGCCATGGATACCAATATAGGTATCTATGATTAAGTATGATCATATGTTCAAAGTCATAGACAATGCTTTGAGGTTCTAATATATGTGATCATAAAATGATTAATGCCACTTTAGGAGACTTTTTATCTAATTGAAGAATATGTAATGCCTCTATTAAATTTTTATTATCTGTATACATATTTATACATAAGTGTTAAAGAATTGATTATCATAGGGACTATATAATCAAGTTTATTATTGTAATTATTGGAAATAAATTTTTATCATGTAGATAATCAAGGTATTGAAATGTGGTTTGGTCACATTGATAGTAATGTTATTTCAAAAGGAGTTATCCATATATTTTGGTGTGAAATAAGAAAGGTTCCTTGATACATTTTTTATAAGAACAAACATTAATGTTGAAATTATACAAGAATGTTTTAGATGTAATGCTTGTTATTAATGTGTAATTTTTGTGTTTCAGGTATTATTTAATCATATTATTGGTTATTAATTTAGGTAAACATATTAAAATGTTATATTAATTTATATTTTTTAATGTACAAATAGAGTAGGGATATATTGATTATCCATTTTTGGGTTATATAGTATTTTAAAATTTGAATTCATTGTATCAGACATGAAAAATTCCTCATTAATACACATTAATTCTACAAATAGATAAGATTGAGGTAGAAATTAAAAAAATGATAAAATTATACACATAGTGTAATTATAAATCCTTATTATCTTCATACAGATAGTAATGAAAATATTAAACTCAATGAAAATTATCCATAAACAATGTTTGTTCCTCTTACTGTCATTTCTCATGGAGTTAATAACATTTTCAAAAACCATTGGTTTATGGTGTTATGGTTGTTAACATTCTATTGAAAATTATCTTTCTTATGATAAATGATATCAGTCATTCCATGTCCTTATTTTGGAATTTTTATTTTCTAACATTTTAAAATATTCAATCCCCCTAAGTTCATTAATTTTGATACCTAGTATGTGTCATTCTATAGGACTTTCTTACTTACCGTTCTCTTTTATCAAGATGTTATTTTATTAACCATTTTAATAATGTGTGTTACAAATACGTATTATAAAATTAAAGAAAATTATTACCATGTTAAATTTAATATTTCAAGGGCATAATTATTCAAAGGTAGGATAATATAACACAATGAGATTTTAGAAAATAAAACCATGTTCGAAAGCATATTTGACACTTAATAATGAGCTTAAACGCCCTTCCTAACCTATATCCTTAATTCGAAATAATATAAATATTTGGGTATTAATAGTATTAAGAAAATTATTCTATATATATATATATGTGAAAATTTATCTTCCTCAAAATAAATTATTGATAATTTTTTTTATAATAATATATTTTTTATTAATGAAAATTCTTCCATAAAAATAATGTATCCTTCACTAATGTATATTATTTCCTTTAATGAAAAAAATTATTTATATTGGTAAAATTTAGAAAATTAATTTATAATAATTAAATTCATTTTATAATTGTTATTTTAAAATATAGATTGTGTGAAATTTTGGGATTTTTTTGGAAATAATGATTTTCTGATGAAATGTGATAAATATAATTTTACAATGATGTAATTAATTTTCAATAAAATAAGAAATTTTAATGTATAAAAATGTTTTCAATATGATTTAATTTAAAATATGTTTTATTTATTTATATCTATTCAAATTATTATATTTTATATCATCTTCGTATTGGATTTAAATGTTATAGGGACCTTGGATCATTTATTAGTAACACATTACATGGAAGGTATTATTGATAATGATAATAATTATATGTCATATACATGAAATTATTTTTTTATTATTGGAATTTTGTTCTTTAAGATTGGGACACCCGGAAATTCTAATGCGCAACATTGTATTCAATAGTGTTTATAAAAAACATAACAAAGAGTAAAAAGGGAATATATTAGCTTGATACATTACCATATTAATTAATTATAATATATTATATATATTTTAGTGCACAGAACACCTAGTTTTATTTTGTTACAAGATTGATTGAATTTCCTCTATAATTTTTGTTACATGTAATACCAAGTTTCACAAAATAAAAATGTGTTATTGAAATATAATTATTTAATATAATATGATATAACCAAAATGTTATGTTATAATTTATTAACATAATTAACTAACATATGAAAATTTGTGGTTTATATAAATATTAATTGAATTCATTATTACAAATTAAAAATAAATGAAAATAAAAAACAATTATATATATATTTATAATGAATTATTATTATTATTATGCTTCCAAAAAAAATTATCTTAATAAAAAAAATTAATTAAAATTATTTAATAAATTTAATGAAATATATATTTCCAATATTCTATAAAATATTTTTGATATTCATTCATTAGGTTTTATAGGAAAAAATATGAACAAAACCAATTTTACATATAAAAACATATATTTTTATACGGGAAATTTTACCACCTTTAAATAAACAATCAATTTTAAATATTAATTAATAAAATTTAATTCATTTGATATGTAAGGACAATATTCATATTTTAAGTACAATCATAAGAATTAATTGAGGGTGAAATTTTGACACTTTTTTTAAACATATATTATTTAATGAATAGTTCAAAAAACCTATTTTTTGTTCAAAACATCTCTTTCATGAAATTAATTTATATCACTAAATCGTATTTAAAATTGGTTTTACAGTTTAATTTGATAATTGTTTTTCAATTAATCTTATTTATCTCATTTTAATCAATTTAACATTGAAATTTACTATAAAATGAATAGAAAACATTCTAATGATTCTTCTTTTAAAACGTCTATTATCATCTTACCTAAGGATTAATTTTAAATCTGTTTATTCCATATATATGATTGTAATTTGGAAAATTTTATTCCATATTATAAATAAATATAATTTTTAAGTTAAAATAAGAAAAAATTTCTGACAAAAATATTAGGGACAACTATAAAATTAATTACAATTATTAAGGTTAAATTAAGATTAACAAGGGACTATACAATAACCTTAAGGACCAAAACAACCTTTAAACATGAAAACGAGCAATATTATGGACATATTTCAACCCTATCCTATATTTTGTTGAAATTTTACTATTATCATTTCCACTTTCAATATAAAAAATGACGTAGGAATTCATTTCTCCAAATATAACAAGAGTGCCACTTCTCCTCCACTATAAAATGCTACCAATTATCCCAATCCCTCACACTACTAAAATAACATAGGGTATGAAAAAATATAACTAAATAGCCTCTCAATATCCCTCCCATTAATCTTGAATCATACGATTTTGATTAAATCGATTCAAGGAAGAAATTTGGTATAATCTAAATGGAGATACCTAATTTTTTGAGTAATATTTTCCAATGATATACTTTCATTAATTTAATTATCAAACCCATAAATTGTTTGAGAATTTCTTATATGATTAGAAATGTATCAGTAATATTTTTTGATGTTGTTTTATTATGGTTTCTTTTGAAAACCAGTAACACTTTCATATAATGGGTACCAATCAGACTATTTATATGTACAACAAACTACCACCTCATGAAACAATGCTTGGTCAGTTTTTTACATTACCACCCATTCTGGTGAAAATTATAATGGAAAATATGCTTATGTATATTTTATATGATACTTATAATTCCTTAAATCTTATTTAATTCTTTTACAACACTCAGACAAATACATTCTATTTTGTGTAAATATGATAACATCGTTTGGGGAAATGTGGACTACCGCCCACTCAATGTAATATAATTCGTTCATAATATAAATGGGTCATAAAATGGATTGTTAAAATTGAAAAAATGTGAAAAAACCTCTATATGATATTCACGATACACATACCTTTATATAATTATAATATATATATCATTAATTTATTTCTCTTTCACGCACTTACCAAGTGATAAAGTCATTCGGGGATGTGTGGAATACCACCTCTTTTACATGATGTGATTAATTTTAAATAAAAACAATTATATACACAAGTGTACATGACTAAATAATAAATCATTGCTGATATAATTACCATTATTTCAATATTTAAGTTACTTAACTTCTATCCATAATAATCATTGAAAAATCTGAATGTTACTCATGCGTACGTAGAACATACCATTTCCATGATTGAAACATTGGTTCTTTTTTCATAACCTTATTTATGGGTTGATTTTAAAAGATAAATTGATGTATAAATATTATTATTATGTCATTATTATTTTTTATAGAGATGTTATATAATTACTAATTTTACAATAATGGATTAACCAAAGTTTTTTTTGATACATAATCTGAATATGGTTAAAAGAACTGATATAAACATATCTATTTATGTAGTTTTAAACAACATAGTAATATGAGAAATATTATTTATGATAAACATGAAAATGTTTATAAAATATGTACATAACTAACAAAAATTTAATATTTTGGAAGTTAATGTTCATTCACCCGAAAGGAAATGCAAGGTATGAGATTTTCATCTCACTTGTTTACTTCTATGATATAAATAACAATTTCCCCACAGACTTATTTTATGTGGTCTGTATACTACTAATTTTTATATATTATATCATGAATTAATTTATATTCACATTATTTAAAACATTCTTTTACTATTATTCATTCCCAATGTTTATGATATCAAATTGTTGAAACAGCTATGAGACACTTTGGAATGATTAAATACTATTTTCATCAATAATAAATTTAACAATCTTTCAATAGTATTTTAGTTCAATGAAATAAAATAACCATTTGTTAAATAAAATATATATTTCTAATATATTTTGGTTATTGAGGAATTACTTTCTGTATTGGTACCATTTTTCAACTCCTTGTTACTCAAAGTGTTTTAGAAAAATGTTTTTAAGAAAACCCAACTTTAATTCACTTTTTAGTTAGTGAATGTATATTATAATAAAATTCTATTTTAATGAAAAAAAATCATATAATTTTTTTTAATATTTTGTAATGATGTTTTTTTTTATTATTGTTTTGATTTTTGTTTCAATGGAATCTTAATTTCACCTTCCAAATATGGAAATTTTCTATCCTCTTTATGATATAAGGGGAATTTTATATTATGGTTTGTATAGATTTACCCGAATTCATAATTATAAATAATCATTTGCATGATTATCATGTTAATTTTGGAGGATTTTTTTATAATTTATTTTAATGGAAATGTTTTTTCAAAATTATTTTCATAATAAATGTACATTTTCTTCCAAAATGTTTTTAAAAGATCATTATATAATATTTCCATTCATCACTGAAAACTACCATTTTTTTAATCCACTGTGGATATGTTGTTTTGATACCATCCTTAATATTATTATGGTTGTTTTAGGATTTGTTTGGACAAGGAAAATATTCACATTAAATTCGTTGATTTATTTGATAGTCCCTTTGAAATGTTAAATATCTCATGATTATGGAAAATAGAATTTTCCTAATATTATCCATTTTATATATAGATGATATTACCATTTCCAATACCAATTTCATTTTCATATATTTTATACATTGATAGTTATTTGATTATTTTGTTAAATATTGATATTTATATATTCATTATTCAATATGAATATTTGATAAGGAATATTATTTATTTACATTATTTTATATAATGTATTATTTGGAAAGGGAGTGAAAGGTGGATCGAGGAATTTATATAGCACTTAGAGGCATCAGTAGGTTACCATGAGAAAAATTAATTATATAAATCAAAATAGATTAAACTGTCTTGTGAATAGTCTTAACGGTATCCGTTTTCATGTGCATTAGACATGATTCCCATTAGGAATCCATTCCCCTCATTTAGTTTCTGTTATTATTCAACAATGATATTTTGTGTTGATATATATAAAGAAATTTCATTAAATGTTCACTTATTACCGGGAATATGATTCATTTTTCTTCACTTTCCAAATTTATTTTTCCTTTCCATGTTTTTTAGAAGGAATGTGTTACCATTTCTTACCTTCCAATACTTTTTAAGAACTTCCTTATTATTTTTTGATTAAATGGAATGCCTTTTAAAATATTTATCATGAAATATTTATTATTCTCAATTATTCATTTTTTATAATGCCATAATTTACCATTACAGATCATTTGTGATAACCATTTACATTATATCATTTACCTAGGAATCGACGAAGCATACTATGAATGAAAAAAATTGATATACTAGATTGAAAAGGATAAACTCAAGGTTATTTATTTATATAGAAGGAAAAAATTATATTGTATTTAGTTTTTTTATCAGTAATACATGAATCATTTATGTATCCGGTTTACCAACACTACTAAACACTTTTTTCCTTCATGATTTTATTCCTTATAATCATGAAAATGTAATTTATAGTAAAAAACAACACTAAAATATTATGGATTAGGGTAATATAGTTTGTTTCAAAATATGTTTATTAGAAACATTGGGAACAAGATTAATGAAATCATAGGTTAATGAACATGGCCTTATTTTAGAATTTTAGGATATGTATAGAAAACACCCTGGAATTATGTTAAGGTAGATATTATGTGTTTCTTAATATAATTACATCCATTTCTGGTACTACAAGTGGACATGGTACTGGAATAGATGTACATAGAATTAATTGTTTCGATAAGGTGTTTCAAGCCTAAATTGGGGTAACATGGTATTTTAGAATGCGTCACACTGAGAACTTAAAATTACACTCTTAGGGGACATTGTTTGGAAAATACATGTTTTCTGTACAAACCATTATGGGAAATTTTAATGGATAATGACAATGAATGTTCTTTGTTAAACCTTTGGTTTATTAGATTGAAAGTAATGTTTAATGAATTTGAATTATTATAAATGTTATTATCGATAAACCCTATAACAAGGAAGGATCTATGTGGAAATAAATGGATACGGTATTTTTGTATTAGTGTTGGGTTGAAATCATTAGTTTAAATAATTCTTTGTAACTAACCTTATTTCAAGGATAACCCTTTGAAAAATCATGGAATTTATATTAATATGATCATCGAACAATAATAAAAAATTATTCCTAGAGAAAACATATAATGTTCGGTAAGGCCATTGGTCTAGATACCATGACCGTATGATGATAAGTGTTTCATAACCTCCAATGAACAATAAAATTTATGGGTTAATTTTTCATTGATTTTAGTTAAACAATTTAAAGAAAAAATATTAATGATGAAACTGTAATATAAATTTTGAGAATTATATGGTAATATATAAAATATATGTGATTTGGAAGATTGTAAGAGAAAAATAGTTAGACATTTCACTCTTTTATTCTCCTCACAATCCATTAAAAGTTCCTTTTACTGATTCATGCATAAAAAATTCACTATATGTAATTAATTTCTATGTGTAAAATGATGAAATAAAATTTAATCGAATCATAACCAAAAGTTAGGATTGTTCATTTTAAATTTGAACCAATCTAGTGAGAATACTTTCATATATTATTAGCTAATAAAATTATTACCTAATATTAAGAAAATGACTTCGAAATATTTTTTTCATAATAACATAATTTTTGTTAAAAATAAAATCTTTTAAATCATCAATTATTTATTGATTTTATGCCCTCAAAATTCTTTTTAAAATAAAATTGTTTTTTATTGACTACATTAGTCAGTCACAATAAATATTTATGTTTTTCATCGATGTACAAAATTTCACTTTCCACTAATGTTCTCCAACTTAGAGACATTGTTACATGTTAGTCAATGTGACCATTATACATCTCACTATCTCTTTTCTATTGGATGTTTTACAAAACCATGTCATGATGTGGTATTTAAATTTTTATAATATCAAACAATATCATTCCAAGATTGAGTTTAAATTAACGGGACATAATTTGATTAATGTGGGGAGAATGTAACCCCTTAAATTCTCTTGTAAAGATTTGTATACAATATTGTTTATGATAGGAAAAATAGTGTAAAAATGGAATACAATAACTTGATAAATTACAATATAAAAAAATACATATATACAATATATTTTAATACCCACATCATTGAGTTATCATGAGTTACAGGCATGAGAGGCTTTCCTCGATTGCAAGATTTACACAGAAGACCGAGTTTACCGAAATAATAATGTATTATTAATATATTATTATTTAATAAAATATGGTAAAACCTAGCCATTATCTTAGTTATTATTTTTTTTAACTAACTTATGAAAAATTATCGGTTATATAAGAATAGAATTAATTCATTGGTAACCAATTATTGATAAATGAAAATAAAAACAAATTGTATATTAAAAGAAATAATAATATTTTTCTACTTCCAAAGTTCTTTTTTCATAATATAAATAAATAATTTAAATAATTAAATAATTTTATTTTAATATTTATGATATATATTAAATTTAATATTTTCTATATTCTTCAATTAGGTTTTAATGACATAATATAAGAACAAGCCCAATTTCCCACATAAAATCCTATATTTTTATAAATGAAATTCTACCACATTTTATGGGAAAAATAGATTAAATATGAATTTTAACAATTTTTTTATATCAAAATTACATAATTATTTTAAAGAAAAACATTAAAATTAGGATAGGGTGAATTATTGATATTTTTTGGAAACATAACAATTTTGTAGGAATTGAGAAAAATACAAAATTATAGATAAAAAATGTGTTTTATTATAATTTATTTATAATGATAAATAATAGTTTAAATTGTTTTTAAATTTTAATTAGATAATATTTCTATTAATTAATAAAATTTAGGTCATTGTAATTAATTTCACATTGAAACTGACTATAAAAACATGTCCACCTATCATAAATTTTTACATTAGAAACCCTCATTGCTATCCAGCATGCCACATTAAATTTAAATCAATATATTCCACTTATATGATTGGAATTTGAAAATTTGAATTCAATTATTTGCATTAAAAAAGTTTTAATGTATAATAATACAAATTTTTTACTAAAAAAATTAGGGTATGTTATTAAAATTAATTACAATGATTATGGTTAAATTAAGATTAATAAGGGACTAAAACATAACATTAAGGACAAAAAAACCATAAAATTTATCTAGGAGTTATTTTATGAACATATTTATTCCATATACTCTCTTTTATCTATATTTTATCGTTAATTGATCATCATCAAATATGAAAAATGAGATAAAAATCATATTGTCAACATATTACAATAGTGCCACTCCTCCACAGTAAATGGCCACAACTCAACCCCATAAATCACACCTATCAAACCATATATTTTTAGAAAATATGAAGCCAAATATATTCCCAAAATTCCTCCAATCTACATTTCATAATCTTTTCAATTAAAAAACCTTCCATGTATTTCATTGAGTAAAAACCAAATGGAGTTACACAAATTTTTCGGAAATGTTTTCTAACAATCTATTTTATATCATTTACTCTTCCACCCCTTAAATTATTTTAAAATAATGGCTATATTATGAAAAAATTATTCTCAATAAAATATTATGTTAATTTATTTAGGGAATCATGCACACTCACCCACAGTTCCGTCTAATGGTTTACGAGCATACAGTCTATGTGTAAGGAAAATTATCAACACATGAAATGATGACGGTTTACTTCTCCCTTATCACCCCTAAAGGTGGAAATTAACATGGAAAATCTATTTATATATCCTATATATGATATTTATTGTATCTATATTATTATTTATGTATTTTCTAGAAAAAACCCTTATAGTTTTCATTCTGTGTGAATAGGATAACATCATTAGTGGGAATATGGACTACCTCCCCCTTATTCAGATTTGATTCATTTACCCTATACATCGATCATATAAGGAGGGTTTTAAATAAAAATATTTGACATTAAAAATAAATATATTATATTCATGACATAATTATATTTATATAATTATAGTATATATCATTTTCATTTTTATCCTTTGACCCAATTAACAAGTTATAACGTCATTCATGGATGTGAGGACTACCACCTCCTCGGAATGATGTAATTCCTTTGAAATCAAAATAATTATATATAAAAGTATATATGATTAAATTATAGGGTATTTATGAAATAATTAATATTCTATAAAGATTATTGTTACTTATTTTCTTTCAAAAATGATCATTGAAAAATGGAAATGTTACTAATGCATATATACTGCTTGCTATCTCCATGGGGGTAACATTGGATCATTTTGAATAAAAATATTTAACTTTTGATTTCAAAAGTTTAATTGATTAATAATATGATTATTATGTCATTTTTATTGATCAATATATGTTATACAATGAAACCATTGACCATAGTTTTCAAACACAAGTTGTTTTTGGGACATAATCTAAATTTGTTCACAACAATTGACATAAAGATTATTGAATAAGTAGTTTCATAAAATCATACTAATAAGTTAAATAAGAGTTATGATAAACATGAAAAAGTTTCTAAAACAAGTATAAAGTTACCATATGTATATGATATTGGATTTTAGGGGACATTCAACAAAAATGAAACAAAATTTAAGTGACTTTCATAAAACAAATTACTTCTTTGATATAAATGTCATGTTCTCCACTTACTTTATTGCGTGGTGCATCCACATCAAATTTTTATATATTATAACATTAATTTATTTAAATGAATTTAATTTTAAAATTTCATTATATATTATTCATTCGTTAGGTTTGTGAGTTCAAATGTTTCAATGTGGTATGATACAATTTAGAATGTCTAAAAATTATTTTACCCAACAATAACATTAATGATCTTTAAATGGTAATTCCATTCATGAATATTATATAAAAATTGGTAAATAAAACATATATATTCTAAAATGCTAGATATTAAGGACTTATTACAATTGTTAGAACCATTTTCCACTCCTTGTTAATCAAGGAGTTTTAGAAAATCCCATTTAGAAATCCCAACATTATTTCTCTCTATTGTCTGAGAATATGTATTATTTTAAAAATCTTGTTTTAATAAAATGATTTCAATTTATTTAATATTATTCTTAATGAAATTTTATCGTTTTTTTCTTTTACTAATTTATTTAATTGAATCTTCTATACCCATTAAAAATAAGATATTATTTATTGTTTATACCATGAAAAATGAATGTTCTTTTTCTACATTTATGGATTTACCTATCGCCATTCCATGGAATCATAGTTTTCATGATTAAAAGGAATTATTATTGAGAAATTATCAATGAAATTAATTTTTAAGGAAATTATTATACAAACATTTTTCAAAACAAAAGGATATTTTATAAAAAAGTGTTTTTTAAAAATCTCTTTTTAAAATTTCCATTCATCAATGACAACAAAACATTATTTTACTCCACATGGGATATTTTTTATTAAAATTTTCTTTATTATTACTTTTGGTGGTTTGTGAGTAGTTTTTACAAGGATATTTTTCACATTCAGTTATTTGATTTAATTTTTTTGTCCGTTGAAATATTTAATCACCAATGATCATTTAACATTTAATTTACCCCAAATTATCCATTTGAATTATCAGGGATATTACTATTTTCTATATTATATACCATTTTACATATGATGGCTACATTAATAGTTATATTATTATTTTGGGAAATTTTGATAATTCTATATTTTATTCAATATAAT
The DNA here is from genome assembly GCA_963277665.1 of Viscum album. Lineage (NCBI taxonomy): Eukaryota > Viridiplantae > Streptophyta > Magnoliopsida > Santalales > Viscaceae > Viscum > Viscum album. Next base: position 273,692,146 of record OY728128.1, on the reverse strand, counting down.
TATTTCATAATGAATATTATTTATTTAAATTATTTGAAATAAGAAATTTATTGGACAGAAAAAGGATGAGAGATTCTCATACATTATATAGCTCCTCATTACATCTACATAATCTCATGAGTCAAATTACTTTCAAAAATCAAAATAGTTTCAACTATCCTATGATCAAATTTGATGGTATAGGTTTTAATGTTCCTTATAAATGAAATCTATTATGAATTCATTAGCTCTGATTAGATTCAGTTACTATTAATCCATGAGATTTTTTATTGCTATATCAATAGATACATTTAAAATTATATTCATTGATTAAATGGAACGTGATTTAGTTTTCTTACATTTCAATATTTATTATTCCATATCAATTAATTTGGATGAAATGTGTTTCCATTTATTACCATTCTATATTTTTTAATCACTTACTTCTCATTTTCATGATCACATGTTATGTGTGTTCAGATGTTTACCTTTAAATAATTATTATTCTTATTGATGAATTATTATTTACTCTATAATTAACCATTACTATTCATTTTATCACACCCTTATTTTTTCTTTTCCCTAGGAATTCAAGGCCATATAAGATAATAATAGTTTTATGAAAAAGTTTTGAACCTTTTAAAAATTATTTATAAAATGTAATTTTCACCCATTAATTTTATTTCTATTTTAAGAAAATATATTTTCGAACAAAAAATTCTAAAAATAGTTTTCAAAAACAAGAATGGTATTTTCCTCATGAATTTTTTAATGATATTATTTTATTTCATTACTTACAAAATCCCCATGTTCTTAAAAAATTGTATATATATATTATTCATAAAATTGTTATTCATTTTATGGATAGTTTATGAAAATTTTGACTATAAATGTGCTATTTGCATACAATTTACAATATTAGGTTTACTGATTTATGGTTGTGATTTTTGATTTGTAAATGTATTCCCATTTTGTTTGATTTTATTGATAGAAAGGTTTTTTTTGTTATGTTTCTCCATATTCATATCATGAATTCATTGAATTTCATATGTGATAGGTGGGGCCAACTATATATCTTCGATGCGCTGATAGGTTTATTGTGAAAAAATAGTTGTGTTTTTGGCTAAGGCCTAACACGTTCAGTAAATTCTTAAAATGAAATCTTGATATTATTAGATTATTTTTATGAAGCCTTTATAGTATTGATTGTTTTCATAAGGCCTTGACTATATTATATTCTTGGAATGAATCCTCAATGGTATGTTTGAGATATCTATCATTATGTATTTCATTATTATGAAATATGTTATTTATATTCCATGTCAGTATTTGAGAATATAGAACACACATGGTTAACATTCAAACTCATTTGATAATTTGTATGGATTTATATGATCATCTATTTTTCTATCCATACTATGACTAATTTTTTTGATTAAATTTAATGTGTTTAGATTATTAGAATATCCATATTTATTATACTTAAGAGTCATGAAAACATCTATTAGACTCAACCCTTACTTAGTATTTGATGTCACCCTTACTTTTTTTCATTTCCCCAAGAATAAAGAGAGTCTATAAATAATGATATGCAGGGATATCATAATAGTGAGTAATGTTATTTTCAAAAAATAATTATGTTATAATGTTTGAATTACAAATGTAATGCATGAGTAATTTATGAGTCTTTTTTACCAAGAATAGTAATGTAAAATGTAAATCAGGATTAATTTCCTTTTATTATATGTCTATGTAATGGATCCATGAAATAGATCTATGCTACTTGTGTCTCTGTTGGTAATGTTTGTATCAAAGGATGGTTAATATAATTCATGGGGACTAGATTTATGAAAACATATACTTTTTAACGTATCACTATGAAATAATTTGAGGATAACAATGGAATAACATCCTAAAGAATCCTGTAATCTGATTACGAGATTATCTATGAATAAATATTTCAATTTTTTATATTATTTCATGAGATTTGGGATTATACATTATGTTTTGTAATGTTATGATCGAATATAGGTTATACCGTTGTTTTCATGTGACTTATAGAGAATATGGGTATTAATAATCATATCCAATTTAGTGGTTTGACACATGATAATGATTATATATATTGTAATGTAACTAAAAAATGATCTAGATATATTACTATATCTCAATCATGTTATGAAAAGTAATATTTCAAAGATGTAGAAAACATTTTCATATCTAGATTCTCTAAAACTGGCTCACATAATATTGTAGACTCCCCCATAATTTTAAAGGACTAATGATCTAATGGATGTTAATAAATGTATTATGTCTTTATAGTATATATTAATGGCATTGGGATGTGATTAAAAGGAATGGGATACACATAAAATTTATTATATAAATGGAGATGCAGATAAATGGTGACAGTTGATATAGAATACTAAAGAAAAAGAGTAAATGGATCTAATGGAATAATAACCATTTAAGGAGGAATTATTTGAATAATAATTCCCTTGTATGAAAAAAGTGAGATTAATGTAATGTTCCTTATCTTGATTAAAAATATGAATTAAGTGTTTTTAAGTATAAAAATACCTTTATAATGTTATCTAGTTATTCTATGGATTACATATGATACATGAGGTGAAATATTTACGTTTTATTTGTAGGTCTTAATCTAATAATCAAAAGGGAAAGAGTCTCCCAAAAACTCCCTTAATATGAGGACATAATATCATATTATATTATGATAGAGAAATAACATTACATGTCATATGTAATAGAAGGAATGAAATAAAAGAAGATGAAATTTGAGGAATATGGAGATAAAGGAAAGAAAGGGAAGAATGATTTTCAAACAGGTGATACCTGTTTATGGAGACCTGTATGTATATTCCTAAAAGGAAATGTTTTTTTCATTATGTGTGGATAAAAATACCACAAGTCCTGGATTACACAATAAATAAATATTTTTCCAATATTCATTGATTCAAATATTTAGATATGAGAAACTATGAAAATTAATTCCCCAATAAAAATGAATTTATACATCTTAATTAGATATTGGATAAAATTCTTTATTATTTTATTACAACTGATAAAGTGGAATGATTAATGTTCATTCCTTTGGATTAAATAATATTATTAGTTCATAATTTTATCAATGGTGTACGGGTTACGAGAATCATGAAAATTTTAAGGATTGTAGTGCAATAATTTTTAATTAAGAATTTAACATCACATATGTAATGGTATAATTAAAAGTGATTTAGTACCATGTTAAATCTTTTTTAAAAAAAAATCATCAAGGAAGAATTACCCTTAATTTTTCATTGGTGATGAGATAATTATATTTGGATAATGTTATAATTGAAATGGATAATGTAAAATCGATACTACTAACTACCTTGGAAGAAATTCTGATGTTTTGGATATTATGTTTTGTATGGTTCAAAAGGATTACCATTTATTAAATCATTTATGTTAATGATTAGATGATGTTATAGATATGATTGTTTTTTTTTCACCGAATGATATAACAAGTCCTATGATATAAAGTAGAAATAGTTTAACACACTAGAAATGGATAAGATTATATTTATAAAATATAATCATTCATGTAATTATATTCATAGAGAGTGAAATAATTCAATAAATCTATATAAAGGTTATTGATACAATTTTTTTTCCAATTTGTATAATTATTTATTAAATTAATGTGCATTCCAACACCTTTGGTTTATAACTTTGTGGTCAAAAACGTTCTCATAATTAGGTTTTATATCAATCTCCATCAGACCATAATTTTTATATTTTTAACCCATTTACATTTTGTCCGTAATGTTCTAATAATATAAATCATGGATTATTGGTGAAAATCTCTTTTTTATTTCACACTAACTAGGAAGATATGTTATTAACTGTGTTTATATTTTTTATTTTTCAACAATTTCATTTTCAAATATCAAACCTTCAATTTATAATATCAAATGTGAATTTATAGGATGTAATTTATTAATGGTGGTCATAATGGGACACCCTAAGAAATTAAAATATATTCCTTTCAGATTAAATTTAATTTTTTCTATCTTTCGTTATGCGTAGCACTACAGTCTTGTGTTACAAAAAACATTATGTTCTGTAGATATTGTATAATACAAGAAAGGCCAATCATAACAGTTCATATAAAATACCTTGACATTATAATATATTTATTTTAATTCAATCAATTATTTTCACATTCATCAAATATAATATATAGACATATGATAAGAAAAATCCATCTTTTTGAAATAAAATATGTATTTTTAAGGAATATTTTTCACCTATTAATGAGACACATATTTTAAACCTAAATTATTGACCCTTATATAACATATATTTTAAAAATAATATTTAATTTTTTATTTATTATTTAATAATTATCATATGAATAATTTTGTTTAATTTTATGAGAAAATTCTTTTTTCAATGAATAGTAAAAATTACCAAATTTTAATTTAAAACTAATATTTCTTATGAATAATTAATGGTGGGAAATTATATTTTAAAATATTTATAATTTTTTATTTGGTTAATTATAAATGTATTAATAAAATTTAATTCATTTCAATGAATTTTATATTGATTATATATATATATATTGAGAATTTTAACATGTTCAATTTAAAAACACATTTTATTATCCCTAAATCATGAATAAATTTAGATTAGATTCTACCAATGTGGTGATTGGAGTCTGATTTTTTTTTTTAATATTTTGAATCATAGTAATTTATAATTTATTTTTTATACAATCTTAGTTTTTTATATAAAAAATTAGTTAGGTTAATTAAAATATATTACTGCGATTAAGGTAAAATTATGTTTACCGAGGGACTAAAATTTAATCTTAATGGATCATAAGGCCTAGACACTTTTCTAGTAGACGTTGACTATATATATATTGACCATATCCCCTCTTGTTTCTTTTTAATTATTTGATCCATATGATATAAGGGAGAAATCTCAATAGTTTTTACCTGTTTATATTTACAAGAATGACACTCCTCCCCCATTATAAAAAGGAACTCACCACTTAATTTTCCACAACTATGAAACCATTTTTATTGTCCAAAAGAAGCATAAATAAATCCCTAAAATTAATCCCCTCATACTAGATTCCTCACATTAGATTTAGATCAATCTTATGAATGATTTTTGAATATAACAAACAGATTTACTCAAGTAAGATAATTTTAAAGGACATACACCCAAAAAGATACCAAATGGAATAGATTTCACCTAAATTTAATTTCATTGATTAATATTGAAAAAATTTTAATGTATTTTATTTTATCTGTTGATTATAATTCTTATTTAAATTTTAATATCATAATTACTTGATTATTTACGGAATTTGGCATTTCAAATTTAATTATTCCCAAATTTAAATTTTCCAAATACCCCATGGTAGAAAAATGTTGTATTTGGATTTTCAAGAATATTTATTATGGGATAACATGAAGTGGAAAATTGTGGATTATTTATGTAGATGTTTGGTTTTTGAAAAAAATAATGTTAATAGGGAGTATCGTGAATGTGTCATACAAACTCTTCCTATTCACGTGAGAACATGAGAGGAAATTATTGTAGAATATACTATATTACATCCCAAGACTCCTAGAATAAATAATGAAAAATGGGTTTTAATTATCCTCCTAACACAATATACACATTATATTGATTTAAAGGTTCATTAACCTCTTCATTATAACACATTTCTATACATTAATAAAGTTATTATAAATCATGAAATAACTATTTCAATTTTTCTTGATCATAACCCCTACATGAATAAAAACTCTAAAAGTGTCACCAAGAGGATCTTGGTAATGAGTTTCATTTGAGAAAATACTACTATCCTCAAGCATACATAATGTTTGAATTTATGATTAATAAAAAAGAATACATATTGTGGTCATAATAAAATTACATTTATTGTATGTGGGAGGATTTTTTTTGTTGGTACTATTTTCCTATAACAAAAGTGTCCATTCAAGTATTCAAGTGTTTATGTATGATGAATTTTATGAAAAATGTTTTTTCACAACATTTTGATGTGATGAATTAGTTGAATATAAATTCATAGACTCATAACATATTGAATATTCACGAGAAATGTTAATCTATATTCCATATCACATTAAAATTGCACTATATTGGCATAAGAGTTATTCTAATAATCAGAAGAATGATTTGGAAATACAAGTTGGAGATCATGTTTTACTTAAAATATCTCCTTAAAAGGGTGTTATATGGATTAGTATGTGGAAACTATTCCCAAGGTATATCATAACCTTTTAAATTATTGAATGAATTGGAGTTTTTTCATATAATTTAGTGATTCTTCCAAACCTATCAAAAGTAAATCATATTTTATATAAAACATTGTTAAGGAATTATAAGCCAAAACAAATGAATGTTCTCACTTCTGATGAAAAAGGGATGGATCCAGATCAATATTAATATGAAGAAACCATCAATATTAATTATATTGGAGAGAATGTATTAAGGAATTTTACGACTATACTGGTAAAAATTCATTGGAGAAGTCACAATATAGTGGAAGAATCATCAGAAAAGGTGGATCTTTTGATGACGAACAACACTCATAGGTTTAAATGATAATATCTATGAAAATTTTAGGGTGATGAGTTTATATGAGGTATGAACATGACATCAAAAATGAATTATGATATAGTAATTATTTAAATGAATTCAATCTCTTTGATAGTTTGCAATACATGAAACACCAGTTTCGCTGAAAAAACAATACATTGTTAAAATATTAATATTTAAATATTACAATTTTATCTTTTTAATTATGTTAGAGGTTATGAGTTCTACTAATTAAATTCTTAATATTATTATTATATACTTATTAAAAATAAAATATGAATCCTTTATATTAAAAAATGTTTTGAGATTTTTTTTATAAATGACTGTTTAGTCAAGTATTGTGCAAATATATTATAATTAATCATCAATAAATATATAAAAAATTATTATAAAATTAAATAAATTTCAATATATCAAAATTTTATTAGTTTTTTTGTTTTTTAAGAAATGTTAATTTTTTTTATACATATTTTTTATCGGTATTTTTAATTGATAACATCTAGTTTTTTTAAATAATATATAATGTTAAATTATATTTTTAGTTGTTTTTAATGTAAAATTAGTTCAATTATAATTCCAATAAACCAAAAAATTTCATGTTACTATTTTTATATTGACTTTTGATATAAAAACATTGAAATATTTTGAATATTTTATCATTAAACAACATGATTTATCATGAAATTTGGGAGGTTAAATTTAAAATCCAATTTATACATCTATAAATTGAATTAAATATATATATATATATATAATATTTAGAATAAAAATAATTTTTATTTCATAAAATTTTCAAATTAATTTATTACCAAAATGACTATTGAGAAAAGTAATAATTAATTAAGAAAGTTATGGAAAAAATATATTTACTAATATGATTAATGTTAAGGATAATAGATTGAAATAACATTCCAATTTGGAAGAAAATAACTTCCTAGACAAATTTTGACCATATATATTCTAGGAACAAAAATGAATCATTATAGATTTTAGAATCATGATAAAAATATGGGCATGATTGAATCATTTTTAATGAATTTATATTGTGCCAATCACCTCATTAATAAAATCCCACCACATATCTTATCTCCATAAAATATTCATACATTTTTTTGGGACATTACCATCGCAAATAAAATTAAAACATCCCACCTATTATCCAAAAAAATCCATATTTATTGAGAAAAATACTAACTATGAATAATTTTGGTGAAAACCTAAGTAGGATACCAGAAGAAGATGTAACATTCTTCGACATGAATTTTTTTAATTTTTCTTACTAAAAATTGTTGTATTTATTTTAAAACAAATTTAACTGATTAAATAACTATTTCAATATAATGATATGTTTTTATAAAATTTTAACATCCAAGAACAACATCCAACTCTAGAAAATTGGTTATGAAATCATCATTCTGGATTATAGAAAACTCATATCTTATGAATCAATGTCATTCGTTTTTTCTTTTACCAACACTCATGGTATAGTCTCATGATTAATATATATTATGAATATCATAATTAAAACAATTTTATAAATATATAATCACTATTTCATATAAACCATTTTTTCAATCAATTCTATTATTATTACTATAACCTCACGCATGTGTGCAGAGGACTACCACATTATGAAGTGATGCGATGTATATATATATATATAATGATTTTCATATAAGGTAATATGGATAATGTTAATGATAATATATGGTATAAATTAAATTATTTGGATATTCATTAAGTATTAATTAACCTTAAAATATCATATTTCACTTTTTATCACTCACATAATGATGATAACATAATTTGTAAAAGAATTTACTACCGCCTTCACAATATGATATCAAAATTCTTTCACCCCCACTCCATACATTTTATATATATTTATAATTTTTAAAAATTAAAATGTTTTTTATGATATTATAATAATTATGGAAATATAATGTTTTAGAAAAACCCTTTAACTAGTTATCATTGATATATTTATGCATTACTCATGTGTATGTATACTCTATCGTCTCTATGATCATAAAAGACATCATTTAACCAAGAATAATTCATGATATAAATTAATTTATTAATAATTCATAAATATGATAATTATTTAATTATTATTATAATGGAGGTGATATTAATATATAATATGCATAATAATTGGAACATTAACTAAATAACACAAATAAGAAATCAAATAAATTAAAAACCAAAACAATGAAAAAAATAATTTTTTTTATGAACATATGAAAAGATGTTATAAATGGGTAATTAATGACATTAAAAAGATGACCATGGTCCAATTTAAAGTTATAATCATCTTTTATACAACTATTGTGGATATAAATTTATGATAATCCAAAATGAAGTATAAAGATAGGGGTTAAATATAAATTTACATTCCACTGAGTCTTATATATTATTGTTTCCCAAATCCATTTTATTTTTGGTATACCCTTCCCCTTTGAAATTTATATAATTAATATTAAATAAATCATTTTATTTTAGGTTACACATTAAATCATATAATCCAAGGAGATTTATTTTAAAATTACGATGTGGTAGAAGATAATATACAATTGCCCTATCATTATGTTATTGTTAATTTTATCAATAAATAAACACATTTTTATGATAAATTTTCATTAAATGTTACATTTTTATTAAATATTCACATTATTCTATGATGTATATGATTATAAAATAACATATATCATATTTTTACAAATGTTGTATACTTTTAATGTTAAATTATTAACAATATAAATATTGATAGAATAATATCCATTCCCCATCACGAATATTTGATGATAAGCCATATTGAATCACGAATTAAATTGATTTTTGGATAAATGAGGCATTAATTTTTCATACTATGATAGGTGGTGACCAATATTTTATTACCCTTTGATACATCAATATCCCTCACTAGACAAATTATATTGGATATATTAAATGGGTTTTTTCCTATTGATTAAATAGTCTTTTGAATGGTCTTGTTGGTTGAGGTATACTGTACCTGAGACCTGACATCAAATAATAAATTATTCCCTCATTAAGAATTTAGTTATTATAATAAATTATATTTTAACAATGATATTATCACCTTATAAATTATTTTTCTAATTACTGATAAAATGGCATGTGTTTTTAGTTATTTACCACAACATTTTGAATATAACATATTGATTCATAAATTTATAAAATTTTAATGTGATTAATTATATGTTACATTAGTTTCCATATTGACTATTCATTAAAAATTCATTATATCTTATATATATTGAATCCAAAATTATAATTTTAGATATTCCTTATTTTGTTCCCTTACACAAGATTTGAAGAATAAATAATTGAATATGTCTTCAATGATGCAATTATTTTTCTGTTGAAACATATTATGTATTTACTAAGAACATAAAATGTGTAAAATTTTATTATCTAGTTTTCTAAAACTAATAAACAAATGTGCCTTTCAAGATATTTTCCCTTCATATCTATTCCACTGTAATAATTTAAGACACCATAATCTTAATGCTAATGTCTCGGTTATTATTTTTCGTATAATAGAATGTTTAGTAGAAACCATGGGGAAGAGATTAATAGAATCATATTTCGGGAACATAGTCGTATGATATAAATTTAGCCTAATTATAGAAAAAAAATTACATGTTTTTTAACAAATATATTGTGACATCCTTCCATGAAATACATCCCATTATTGATTCTACCATTAGGAGTGGTTCTGGAAAATTGGTACCTATGAGTAATAGTCCATAAAAGATGAATTGTGTTGGAATTGATCATCTAGTAGTGCAAGATAACATATATTAATAAACACTTAGTTTAAAACTCTTTTGGGATATAAAATGGATAATTAAAATTTCTATTAAAAACTGTAATAAACGATTTAAAAATTAATATATCCCCAAGAAAAATTTTTTAATGATATTAAGAGTTATAGTGCCTAAAAGTTTAATTTATTTTAAATGTTAAAACAAATTTTTAATTATAAATTACTAATTTAAATTAATAATTTTATGTGATAATCTAATATAATCCATTGTTATGAAATTACACTATGGAAGAATAATTTTACCAACACTCTAGTCTATTAGAGGTATTTAACTGATGAGGATGCCAATATTGCTGATATTCAGACAGAGAAAAATATGGAAATATTATTTTTGAAAAATAATGTTTAAGAAAAATAACATTTCCTTGATTGAGAAAATTGTTACATAATGGTATTATCCTATTTTTATTACTTTATGCAACATAAGCACCTATATTTTAGTGGGACTAACAAACAAATGGTATATCAGCAATATATTATGTATATATAGAATATATTAATATCTATGGAATGTGGTGTATTGGAGATTGTTACACCTATAGTGTAATATTTAAAGGGTTATATTGATCAATGGTGGTAAAAGAAACATAATACTTAGGAGAAGAGGAAATGACACTCAGGGAATTGAATTTATTTAAGGTGATATTCTATAAAAAATATCTACCTCATTAGTTACAAACTAAGATGATTAGAAATTTATATAACATTATATAAAATGAAAAATAAATTGTTACAAATAATTATGATACTGTTATATGTTTTTTCTAAGGATGGTATATATTACATATGCCACGCTGAGGGAATGTTTGATCATTTTTAATGGATTTTTCCAGGTCAAAAAATGTTACCAGTTTATCAATATTTTTTTCATATAAAGAAATAGTTGTATGTTCCATAAAAAGTGAGAAATTATTATATATATGATACATTTTTTAAATTAAATAGTGTGTATAAGAGGACATTAAGAGACAAATAAAAAGAGAATTTTACAAATAATATGGATAAAATGAAACAATTTCATCCTTTTGAGATCTTTAGAAAGAATAAACTTAAGAAATTATTTAAGGAATTGGACTTTGTTACAGGTGTAGTTATATGCAGAATATGGATCATGAATTCAAAGGAATGAAACAAATAAATGATGTTTAGTAATTAAATTGTAATGAAATTGGAAATTATTCAAGCCAATGTTCCATGATTAATGTGAATCCCTCCCAAATAAGTTTAAGGGGATAATTATAGACTCATGTGACCACCACAACTATGGTTGGTATAAAGAATGATGTGGTGAAAGGTATAGTAATTCTATATTCAAAATCTTCTAGTTCATTATTTGATCAAGGATCATTGAACTCTTTTATAACTACCAAATTCATCGTGAAAATTATAAATTCATAAATTAATTTAATAAATAATTTTTTAGTAAAAAATATTATGGAAATTTTGACTGAAACAATGATTTTTTAAGAAGTCCCAATTATAAACCATTAACATGATTTTTTTCATACCATATTATAAAACACATTTTTGAGTTTGATATATTAATAAATATGTAATATAAGTCAAAATAAGCAAATAATTTTTATTTATACTTTGATGGAAATTACTATTTATGTGGAATATATAGAATTATTTATCATCTGAGATGGGACCTCATCATCAGTATCATATATTTATCCACCATTGGTAGCTCTGATGAATGATATTCTTTGGGATTAGGATGAAAAAAATATAGTAATGGATAATATAGTGTCCAATTATTAAAAAAGACTGATTTTATATCAATTTAGATGAATATTCATCACATTATAAAGGTACATGCCTGAGGACCATAATATTTTAGTGTATTTGGAAACATGGAATAAAATATTCTAACATAGTAAAAGTCCATCATTGCTTCCTAGTAAAATATTCCCCTTTAGTGCTTCTAAATAAAACATTTATTCATACCCTTGGTTATGTAAACATATGAAATGGTGATCTTATATGTTTAGTTATGTTTATTAAAGGAGATATATAAGAATATAATTACCCTAATGGGTATGAGTACATGAGATTATCATTTGATGGTCATTCCAAAAATAATATATATATATATATATATATGAGGCAAGGGATAAAGATTATCAGTTCTTAATAACTGAATCATATGGAAAGCAATTTCATAAGATATGAGGTCATAATATATGAATAACACATAGAATTTGTGGCATATAAATATGCATATAAAATCATTCTCTATAAGTCATGACATATTAGAAAAAACAATCAGGTTACTTCATGAGGGATACACCCTCTAAGTTAGACACCCCCACCATCACCAGTCACAACCCTTTCTTTATAGATTAATGGGTTAACTCCCCAAGCCATATTATTAGTAAGGCCCCCCTCTAAATACCATCTTAGTAGGCAAGGTCCACTCTTAAGTCCACCATTGACGACAAAGTCCCTTTCTGAATAGAGTTCACTCCTAAATCCATCTTTTTCCATCACAAGAGATAAGGGTCATTACACAATGAATTTTATGATGATATAGGCCCCACCTAGAAGATATTGAAATCATCATACATGTTCCTCAAGATAGAAAACATTCATCTTATCATGAACCATAAAAAGAGATGGGATGAATAAACATCATATCACACCCCATGAAATGAAACTGGTATCATAATAACATTATCATATCATAACCTATTGAAACGAGATATTTTTAATAGTCATTAAATAGTACAATAAGCTATGAATGTATGAAAGTTTCAAAAGTGTTTTATAATACTAATATCAAATAGAATTTAAATAAATATTATTAAAATATAGCACATGAAATAGAATACGGTTTGATAAAAATATTACCCAGGAAAGAGAAAATATATTCCAAAAAACCATGTCATCAAAATAGAAACCATACAGTAAATATTATAAATGAAACCTTAGAAAATATCTCCAGTAAGGAATTAGTATCACAAATGGAGTTCTACATAGATTGAACAATATATTTGTGAAAATTTTAAAATAATTTATATGGAAAATAGTCTTTCATCAATGATTTTTTAAACCATAAAATTTTTAAAAACAATTTTCAAAGAAAAAAACCCTTAAAATTTATAATGAAATCTTGAAAACATTTTTAAAACATATTTAATTGAAAATTTATTAAATAATCTTGAATTGATTAAGAAAATTATTTTGAAAACTTTTAAATTATTCATGAAAACCTTTTTAATAACATTTTACATGAATATTATGAACTATAAAAGGATGAAAATTGAAAATATATTTCTATGAAATATTATAAAGGAAGCATGAAATTATTTTGAAAACATTTATTATAGATACATTTTAATGGAATTTTGAAAACATTTTGATAATATTATTCTTTGAGAAATCATAAATAAATATTAAAAAATTTAAAATACCTTTAAACATTAAATCCTCCCAAAAATATTTTTTTTTTCAATTATATTTTAAAACATTTTATGTAATCTTGGAAAATCATTTAAAATAGTTGTTAAAAATAATTTGTTTTTGAAACTTGTTTTCTTTGATAACCACATTAATACACTGAATTTCTATAATATTAAGATGTAATTTTTCATAAAAAACATGTAAAATTTATAAGTCATTATCAAATAAATTACAATAATGATATCATATTAATTCCTACTTGTTTTTCATTCCAGTTTCACTATATTTCTTTGAAAATTTTTATGGTCAAAAAATAACAAGAAGAGTTATCTTAAAAACCATTTTTTTAAAAGATAAAAATTTGGTAAAAAATTTCTTTTGAATATAACATGTTTATAGTAGAATATATTTTAAATCATTTTTTGAATCTTGTGTTTGAAATAACACATAATTTTGACTAAAGGGAGTGAAAAATTAATATTTTTTCAAAAAACAATTTCTTAATTATCTTAAGTACCATTGAGTGGAAAAATGGTACCTTTACTTGATCATATCATTAATAACATGAGTTGAATAAAATTAATTATAATTAATGGGATATAGATGAATAGATTTTATTAATGGAAGCATAATTTAAAAACCCTTCTATTTATTTACGATTTAAACATGATTTATTAAAAAAATTAAACTTAATACAACACATAAGATCGAGAGGTATTGTGTCTTGGGAAATTGGGAAAATTACAAAATAACATAAACAATTTATTACAACATCCTTATTGGAAACTAATTTTACATGTCCATTACACTCCTTCATACATAACACTCCATAGGATAACCTAAGGATAAACATATGGAATGGTTTAGCTATAATGTCCTGTAGGAAAATAATCAGGGAATAACATGAGGAATTAAAAACATTTTAGTTAATATGAATATCAGTGGAGGACAAAATCTATATGGAAATGAATGCATGATATATAGTGATATTTATAACATGGAAATGTGGAAACAAAATACAACATGATATTATCACAAGTTAAGGCTCATAAACAATAGATTATCATGAGTAAACCCTCATTTCATGATCTAGTAATTTTGAATAAATACATATAAGTTCCAAATCAATAATTTTATAAGCATAAAGGTGAATACCCTTTATAGAGATAAGAGTTTTGTATTCAGTACCCAATTGAAAATTTTAGTGTAATTTCAGAAGCATAACAATGTCATATATAAATTCATAAAATATTTTGATGACATAGAATGACGTACATCATCATTAATTATTAAAATGAAAAGTAATGGGATAATTGAACACTATACCCCAATATATGAATTGAAATTTAAGATGAATAATATAAACGTTGTTCATCAATGGGAATGAGGAGAGATAAATCTCTTACATAATTTGGGCATGGTAACTGGTGTATATAAAGGATCATGTATGGATTAATGAGAGTGCAATGAAGCTCTAATTATTTATAACTCAAATTTATATTTAGGGGAGGATGTGTGATCATATCCCAACATATGAAAATTGAAATTAAAAGACATATCATAAAAGGGATGATTAATAAATGATGAGAGTGGAGGATCCTTTACTTGGACAACCCCTGGAAAATCCAAGGAAAAACCCTAGACAACCCCTGGAGAACTCCTCCTACACACCACTCCAGCACCCTCCCTCTTCCCTACGACACCCCCCCCCCCACACACACACACTTGGACACCCACTAGCAATGCACATGACCCTCCCCACTGTCCTACAAACCCCTAGGACCCCCCCCCCCAACACCTCATGTATCCCCTACTAAGTCCCCACCCCTCCCCTTGCACCACCATAGATTTCCCGTAGACACCCGATGGACTAACCATGGACAGCCCCTAGACAACCCCTCCTAGACACCCCAGATGCACACTCCCCATACCTTAGAGACCCCATTCCACCCCTCCCCCTACACCCACAACTGGTATCCCCCCATGCAAGGTCCCCACCACCATTTCACCACACATGCACCCACCCCCTGGCCTGTTGGACCCCTTCACCCCCACCAGCATCCCCCCCTCTAGTATATGCCTTTACATCACAACTGAACCCTCCCCCAATCCCTGTATACCCATGCACCCACCTCGTGGACAGACCCACTAGGACACCCCCTTCAAGGTCCCCCCCTCCTATATACCCAACATTCACCGCACCTTCACCCTCCCCCTGCCATGCAGACCCCCCCTGCACCCCCTCTTGGTCATCCCCTTCTAGACATCGCCTTGCACCGCACTAGCACCCTCCCCCATCGCTCAAGACCTCCCTACTACACAACCCTCCTTTACACCCCCATCCACCCCCCCCCCCCCCCCAATGCCCTCTAGGACCCCCACCCCCCCCCCCTCATGGAAAAGCAATCCAAGACATCCCCCAGGCACCCTCCCCCTATCCTACACCGCCCCTCCCCTACACCCCCTGGATAAACCCTGGACAGCCCCTGGACCCCCACCCACTTGAGACACCCCACCTTCACCCTTGCCTTACCATGTATCCCCCCTTTTGGAAAACCCCTCTTAGACACCCCACTTGCAACATCCACATGCCACACAGACCCCCCCCCCTCACACCCTCCCCCTAGAGAAAACCTTATACCCCATGCACTCTCCACCTACACTATAGCCCCCCCTGCACCCCCCCCCCCAGTACCCCCATAGCCAGGTGCCCACCCCAGACCCCCTCCCTTGCCCTGCATACCCCTGCACCCTCCCACCCCCCAACAGTATCCCCCCTTCCAGATCCCCACCTCAGACATCCCCACCATGCAGACAACCCCCAACACCCTCCCCCCATCACTATCCCCCTTCTACATCCCCATTGATGCATGAGTTTTCCATGTTCCGGGAGGGGGGCATTGGATTCACCACAATGGATTTAATATCTCATATTTTTCTAACATGATTAAAAGGATAATATGAACGCTATGAATCTATAATTAATTTTAGACATTATCCAACGGTGTTTATTGAGTCTACTTGTGTGAAACAGTCAATCCCACCATGATTATGTAGTTTTTTGAACGTGTATATGGTTGATAGGTGTTGGTACATATCAAAATAGAAAAATTAAAAGGACCACGTTTTTTGACTAATAATCCCTGGTTGATAGATAATGATGAAGTATAAAATTTACAAACATAGGATTACTACGCTGACGGTGCTCTATTTTTTGATGGAAAAATAACCAATCAATTTTCACCTAGACCCCCTCTCCCCCACCTTGCAACCCCCCACCCCCCATTAGTATCCCCGTTCCAGGTCCTCATCGACACACCCATTTTCCTAGTCAGGGAGGGGGGATTGGATTAACCATATAGGATTCAATATCACATATTTTACCACATTTATCAATACTGGAATCTAATCACAATGGCCCTATAGACATCATCGAATGGTGTTCATTCAGTCTACTTGTGTTTAATGGTAAATCCCACTGTGATTATGTTGGTTTTCGAAGGGTTTGATGGTCTATTGGTGGTGCGACATGTCAAAAAAAATTAATAGGGACACTCATTTGGTTTTACATTCCATGGTTGACAGGTAAAGGTGAAAGATAAAATGGGAAGACATGTGAGTACTACACTCATAATGCTCAATTATTTTATTGAAATATAACCATTCAATTTTCACCTAGACCCCCACTCTACCTTCAACCCCTCCAACACCCTGGTTATCCCCCCTCAACTCGCCCCTTGATAGCCCCCTCTAAAGACAAACCCCACCCCCTCTCTGGATATCCCCCAATGCACACCCCCTATAGAACCCCCTGATTAGGTCCTTCATGACATGAAGATCACATTACAATGGTTTGGGAATGAGATTTTGAGTTATTTTTGTTTGGTGTCGGATCGTATGTTCCATAATGAGTTAGTGAAATTGTGATGGGAAGACATTGATCACACCATAAATTTCTCACACCACGTGAAATATTAGTTATTATGGAAAAAAGGTAGTTGCTTTGCAGAGAGATGATTACACCTAATCGTGACCACGCACAGAGATATGATTGCACTTACTTGTGGTCCCGTCGTGGAGTAGTTGTATGTGAAAATTAAATGCCCCTTAGGAGTTCATGTTTTAGAGGTTACGCCTCAATTAAGATTTATGACACCGTAATTTCGTTGTGTGTCTTCTAGTATGGAGTTAATCTATTTTTTAAAAATGTACTGTCACACCACTCTCCCTGCAGTCTCCCCTTCCACCCCCTTAAACCCCCTAAAAACCCCCCAATAACCCTCCTCCTGGACACCCCCTCCCTTATAAACACCCCTCCCTCCTGGGAAACCTCCTCTCCATGAGAAAAAATGAATGGGGGTTCAACAAACAAAACAATTTCCATGGAGTATTTTAGAGGATTTATAGTTTTGAAGTGTCTTATAGATTGTGGTTTCTCAGAGAGAATATTCTCATGGTGAAACATTAGGAATGGATGTAGGAGAATATGGAGAAGATTGGATCCGTGTATTTAAACTTTTTAGGCATTGGTTGAAACACACAAACATTCTTTTATAATATCACATGGGATATTTCATACCAGTCACTGGTCATAGTGAAACTGAAGAGGGATCAAATAAAGAGTATTCAATTTGTTTAATCAAGGAATTGGATGATGATGGAGGTATTTCTTCACCTTTTACAAGTTTGGATCTTCTTGGGTGGGTTTAAAACATCACCTACAGCATTTAATGAAATACATTCTATGATTGATAGAAGATTGAACGAGTAGGTAAAAAATACTAGAGGGTATAAATAAATAAATAGAAATTTAAGAGGAGAGACTTCATGATAGCTAGGATGATGACATTTTTTTAAATATGGTGACAAAACAAACTAATATAGCCGAAAAAATCCAAGAAATCAAAATCTCATGGATGGAAAATTCAAGGAACCTGTGGATTAAAGAGGGTGATTGATAGATGTCATTCTTCCTAGACTAATTGAAGGAGTGGAATGAGGTCATGAAAATCAACATAAAATAGGATAAAAATATTATATAATGGAAGTGTGGGTGGATGGGAAATTGAAAACTGATCATTTCATGTAGATACATGAAGGAGACACCATGCCCACCCCTTCCAGTTTTCACTTCCCCCACTATAACTCGGGCACCCTCTAACCCACCCACATTCACCCCTTACCACCTTGCACCCAACTTTCACCCTCCCCCTACCCTAGAGACCCATCCTACACCACCCCCACCCCTGCCAGCTTTCCCTCTCCCCACTTCCCCCATGCAACCCTACCCCATTGTCCCCCCCCCCCTCTCCCCCTTGCACCCCACCTGTACCCTCCCCTCCCCTACATACCTCCCTCTCCCCCTCCCCCTCTCCCTAGCCCTACAGATATCCCCCTCCACTGTCCTGCAAACCACCCCTTCCCTAGAGACCACCCCCTTCCCTAGAGACCTCTCCCTCCCACCGGCCCTTCCAAACTCACCCTCCTCTACCCCTACACAACATTCATCCCCCTGCCCTATAGACCACCCTCTAGACCTCCCCTTTCCCTTCATACCTCCCCCATACCCCTCACGCTCCCCCTCCCCCTACCCTACAAACCCCATAGAGACCAACCCCATGCCCCGCAGACCTCCCCCTCCCCTTCCCCTCCTCATCCCCATCCCCACTCCCCCTACCCCCATATAATAAATTAGTCAAATATATATTGGAAATTGTGCATAATTAAGGTGGAGTTAAATTACATGGGTTATATACATTCAAAATAAATGGATTAATTGTGTGACTATGATAAAAAGGCCAAAATGTTTGATGTTGGAAAACAATGTGGGTGATCTAAAAGAGATACCTTTAATAAGATAATGTAGATATATTACTGATAATAATTGGTAATATGACATTTAAAAAATTATAATTGGATACATAGAACAAACAAATGTTGTAAGTTTTTATCTAACTCAGTAAGTTGTTTTAAATAACCACAAAAAATTTACAAATCGAAATTATGTGTTTCATGATGGAATAATGAAAAAAATTGATGTAGATCCTGAACAAAAGTTGAAGAGGTGTAAAATATCCACTTAAACGTTTCAATGGTATTAAATCATCATTGATGATAAAAAAGTGATATAAGACCAAATTTCTAGTGGTATGGGACTACCAAGAATATTTAGACAACTTTAGTGGAGAATCAATGGAATTCATGTATTACATGTTTATTTATTTATATAATTACATGTGTTACGATATATCTTTATTCAAAATATTGAGAAGCATTTGGGAGTGAAAACATAGAATTACAAAGAATTGTTTCTTTATGTTAATGATTATTTCAAAATAAGATTTGGGGGTTGTTTTATATGATAACTTCATAGCTATTTAGTCTTATCTGTGGAAAATTGGGTTTATTTGCGAAGAAGATACAATGAAAATCATGTGGTGTCACAAGTTTTCACAAATTATTGGTATTAATTCATATAATATTTGGATGTATTGGTGATTTTAGAAATATTGATCTACTGTATTTTAACTAAAAATATTAGTGACATTGAAAACATGAGTTTTCTGTATAAAACTATTGTTTCCAACAATGTGCTCTGAATTGGTTGTGTTATATAATTATTCAATAAATAAATGGTAATTAGTAAATTCACTTACATAATATTATTAATGGAAAATTCATATGGGGAGACTAAGGATCCATGGGTCATGACTAATGAAATGCTAAATCTATAATTCTTACAGTTATAATAATACATTGATTTATTTTAATAAATGATGATAGGTAATGGAAGCCTTCAATATTAAATAAACCACTCTGTAGTGAATTTTGATAATACTTAATGCATATGGAAATGTTTAATGATGAGTTTTTATGGTTGTTTTAAACATAGATCCAAAATTTGACTCCCGGCTATGGGAAATAATGAAAACATCCCTGATATGATTATATTGAACATGTTATCGTGGTCAGTGATGTGGGCAGTGAGAAAAATAAAAAATTTCAAGTTCGCATAACGTAAATTTTTTAAAATTAAATCTACGAAAGGAAAGGAGAGAAAAAAATATAATTCCCTAGTTATTGATTATATATAACATTTTCCCCCTTGAGGCAACTTCTAGGCTCAACTATAACTAGCATTGGGTGGTGAATTAGGAACACAACAGTCGTATAATGAGGTTCTGTGATGAAGAAATAAGAACCTATTGAGAGTTGGAACCAAGAAGTATTCAGGAGATAGTGGTTTTGTTATAGGTTAGTACCAATGGAATTCAAAGGTGGTATATGTATCTTATAGAGTTATGAAATAATGGTTGTCTTCACTAATGTCTAATGTGGGACTCAGAAAGATAGTGTAATAAAAGAGGGGAAGACCACCCCATGGAGGATATGGACCATGCTCATAGTGGATATAAAATGGTGATTATTTTTTTCCATGTCATGCTAAAACTCATGGATGTAATGTTTCATTTAAATGATGTTTAAAATATTGGAATCATGATCATTTTACAGTCCATAGTCGAAGGAATGACAATGAATAGAAGATTCCAATATCTTTTTTTGGAGAAATATTTTGAGAATATATGTTAATTTAATGAATATTTTTGAAAATACTAAACCCATACTAAAACCATGTACAAGAAATTTAATCAATATCACGTTATTCACTTAGTGGTGACTAGGTCATTATTGGGAAATCCATCTTAAAAGTCTAATGAAACTGAACGTGTGTCATGGTTCAAACAATTGTTTTAATAAAAAGTGGGAAACCCCCTACAAGGATATAAAAAGGGTCCAATACGATGTTTTCATGATGACTTAGAGTGACATCATGTATAAAGAAGAATTCAACACAATAATTTCATGAATGGTATATCACTGTGAGTTTTTGTAGATAGCGGACCATCATTGGATGGTTATTTTTACAAAACCATGAAATTATTATCAAACGAAACAATTATATTAACTAAATATAATTAAGTAATATCAATTTAATATAACATGGAGAATTACGAATTAAACTAAATGCAATTTAAATCATTATTGAATTAAAGAGGATAGGAGAGGGACCCTACCTCAACGTCAAGGTGTGTTTTCTTTTTATGACAACAACTCTAATATTTCTTTTTTACACTTGCACACATATGTGAATTCAAAAATACATAAGGACACCTCGAATTTATTTACATATTTTAATGGACAAATATGTACCAGGGGGTCCTTAGATATATGTTTATACTTTCCTATACCCCGTTACACTTACTCATGTATGCATTTTTGGTATCTATATATTAGCACACCTAGACAAAATATATATATTCATAATTCCATGAGTAAATATATATAAATAGGGAACTAATATTTGAATATTTTTATCTATGCATACAAATGTAAGCCTTCATTAATGCCCAGAAGCAATTGAGCAAGATGAGTCAAATACGGTTCATCTACAACCCTCATGTTCAAACATTCTGCTAAACTCTGAAGCTCAATATTGAAATCCCTTTAAAATTTCCTACAAATTTTATATATTCTTGAGAAACCAAGAATGCGGGAAAAGGAAAAAAATGTTAGTGATATTATAGAATAGAATCTGGGACCATTTGGTCTCTGGAAGAACAACAATGGAGGGGTAACGGCAAGGGGGAGGAGTATTCCCCAGGGGATAAGGTCGAGGGTGGGAGGGGAATGTTGAGTATGAGGGTGGGAAGGCCTCCATGAAACACCATTTCCTAGGAAGTGTAGTAGCAACATCAGGGATTAGTGCGCAGTGAGTAGGTCCAGGTTAAGGGTTTGAGGAGTCACGGAATGGGGGAGGGGAGGAAGAGAGAGTCATAGATAGTGGGGAGAAGGAGCCTGATATATGTTAAAAAACATAGATATAGATTTTTTTAATCGACGATATAAATCATTATATAACCACAACTTTAATAGAACTGTGGCTATAAACATGGATATATCCACTGACCTATAAAATTGTGGCTATAGGTTTGTGGCAATAACCATGTATTCAGGTGGTGAAATAATTTACAAAAATTAAATTTAAAAAATAATAAATTTTTAAAAACCTTTTAGATGACATTGACATTGAAAACACATAATTAATTATTGAATTAATTTTTAAATCCTTCTTCCTTGAATAAATATAAATTAATATGGAAAAATTATAAAAAAAATTTCTTTGAAAACACATAAATGAAGGTTGAAAATATTTTGATAACCACTTTCCATTGAATACCTTTAAAGGATGATTAAAAACATTTTTTAAACCTTTTTAATAATATAAATATCATGTAAAATTGAAAATTTATTTTTTAAATATATGTAATTTTATAAACCATTTTCGGTGAAAATAACGTTAAAAACATTAATAGGATGATTTCAAAATCGAATAAAACATAAATTCAACCAAAAAAATTTTTGAAAAACTTTTTAAATTGAAAATAACGTTTAAAACACCAAATTTCTAGAATTTATGGAATTTGTTATCAATAAATAATTATTTTATCCTTAAAATGAATCATCAATGGAATTATAGTCATTACGGGAAATAAATCCAAACAAACCGAATATAGCTTTTGAGCCATAAAATGTTTAGTAATGATCACTGATTTGAAACTTACAAGAAGATTACTTTTTTATAACCCATTTCATTAAAACATAAAACATGGTTAAAAATTTATTTTAATGGTCATATGAGAATATTATATCTTTTTATGACATTTTTTGAAAACATGGTTTTGGAAGAACTCATATTACATATCAAATAGTGTAATAAAGTAGGATTTTTTAAAAAACACTTGATTAATTATTATAATTACCAAAGAGTTTAAAATGGATCCATTACTTGAATATATCAAAAATAAAAATATAATAATAAAATTCATGAAAATTATTTAGAGTTGGATGATCATATTACATCAATAGAATCAAAATCAATAAAAAATCGTGATAAAAAATGATATTGTTGCAATATACATTTACCGCTATGATGACATTGAATCACAAAACCTAAGAAATAATAACCTAAAATAAAGAATAAAAACCATGATAATAGTTATATTCTTGATAAAATATGTCAAATGGTATTTTATACACCTCACATAAGAATATAGGTACTTAAAATGGCATATGTCTCGAAGAAAGAAAATTGAGAAAAAAAATTACATTACCAATTAGGTATATTTTTAACCATCAACCTTATGAAAGTTAGATAATCATAAGGATTTGTAAATAATTATAAATTTATGAATAATAATCCAATAAAATATTCATGAGATGTATAATCACCCCACAAAATAAAAAATTGGTGAATAAGGGATAAATCTCGCATTAATAAATGTGAGATAAGAAAAAACTTACCTTAAGTATTAATCATCATCATACACATCCAATCATCCATTATAATAAAAATAATTTTTCAATAAATTTTCCAAATAACCATATTATTACATATAATACCATATATTATTTTTTTTGGACATTATATTTCCCCATTATTATCAATTTCATGTTAATGTTATGTTACTGGTAATACCCGCATTGTTTTTCTTATATTTTTTGACTTTTTATTTTTGATCCTCTTAGATAGATCATGATTTACCAATTTTAAGAAATTAAAACCTGATATTAACATATAATATATTCAGTATTTAAATATTGATATTAATTTTTATAATATATAAATATAAATAGTAATACGCCATTCATGGATACAGTAGGTCTTACAAACACATGAACACTAATTCTGTTTTCTTGACATATTGAAAGAAAAAACATAAATTAAATATATGTATATATAAATATAATATCATTAAATTTTAATTTTCATGTCATATATATCATATAGTTTAACTAAAACTGTCTATAATACATTCCATGTAATGTGTGAATGAATAACATTTTTTATCGGTGGCTGAAGTCCACACATCCACATTCGAACTAATCATTTTAAAAAATGATCACATCATGGTTTGTTTTATATAATAATTATTGAAGAATATATTCATCATATATATTATATATATAATATAATAACTGAAAATTAAGCAATTCATCTAACCACGAATGATTTCAATGGAATAACTAGTGACATCGGTTCCTGAGGTGGTAGTCCATCATACACATGAATGATGACTGTGTATCCAATTTTATGGATGTAAGGGCATGTTTAGGTTGTAAAAATTACTTTATCATATATAATTATACATAATAAAGTGATATTATATTACAACTACTTAATAATAAGAATTAAGGGGGTGGAAAATAATAAAAACAAAATATATTATAGAAGGATGTTACATATTTTTTAAGTAACTCATCTTGGTTTTCCAAAAAGGGTTTTCTTGGTTGGATTTTTTTCCAATGTTAAGATTCTATTATTATGTTTGGGTCATTTTGAGGATATTTGGGAAGGTAATTTGTAACACCCTAATATTTTATAATGTTTGTTTTATTCAAATAAATTCAATTTTGTTGATATTTTCAGGTCATGCAACACTAAATATTGCTTTTCTTGTATGAAATAAATCTGTGTGGCTTGAGGTGTAATTAAAATCAAGTAAATCCTTCACTAAATGAATCAATTTTATTATATTTCACTATACATAACCCTGTGATTGGATTTTATTACAAAAAATACTGAGTCCTTTCTATAGCTTGTGTTACACGCATTGTCGACTATCTCCGAACTACATGATACTATTAATATTATAAATAAAACAATATTATGGGTACGTCCTAGAAATTGGAAAATATGTTAGGAATAATATAGACTATATTTTTAAAATATTATTTACTCAAATATAAAAAATTAATCCTTTTTATCAATTTTAATAAATTATTGTAAGAAATATTTAAAAAAATGATATTATTTATCTAAAAAACTATTTTCCATGCAAAAACACAATTTTCCTCCATTAATTGAAGAATCCAATTTTATCTAATGATTTAAATAAAATGTATTATTTTTATATAAAATCAATATTTTTCATAGTCATCCAATATATTTGATATTTATATGATATGCGTAAATAAAATTTTATAAATAATAAGATGTATTTTTCTAGTAGGTATTTTTACCACCATATAATAGATAACCCATTTTAAAAATTATCTTTAACCATTTAAGTATTCTAATATTACTAAATAATCATTATTATTTGGGAATATAAATATAAAAATGTATTTTGGGTTAATTATGGGTATTTTTATGATATGTTATGTTTTGGATAAATAGGTTAAAACACTAAATTTTAATTGAAAACTTCATTATAATATTATTTAATAATGTAGTCAAATAATATTTTATATTGGTTTCAATGTTTTATAAATCAATTATATATCATTTAATACAATTTAGTTCATTGGAATCAATTTCTCCTTGATATTGTATATAAAAATTGAGCTATCTTTCGAGATTTTTTACATTAAAAATTAGCATCAACATATTGTCCATGGGATTTTTTTAAATTATTATTCATTTCGTCAGGGATGGTATTTTTGGAAAATGTATTTCATATTTAACAATCAAAAAAATTATAAGGTCCACTATGTTAAAATTATTTTTTCACCAAAACTATTACTAAAATTAATTAGTATTAATTACTTTGAAAAAGAGAAAATTAGCTTCACAAGGGACTAATCATTAATATGTATATCAAAATGACATTGAAATTTTTTATAAATCCTTCATCCATTAATATTTATTCTCCATCTAAAATTTTATCTAATTATGTTCATTATCGGAGGCACTTTTCATAGGAAAAACATTGGTGATTTCTTCTTTTTAAAATCTATAGGAATGAAACTCCTCTACTATGAAAGGGCAGTTACCCCTACCACATATTACCACATATAAATTCCATTGAAACACCCATAATGTTATAATATAAGCTCCAAAAATACTTAAATTATTTTTAGAATCCAACATTTTGATATAAATTAATTCATGGAATCCTTTTGATGCAAACCAAGAATAGTTACACAAAGAAAAGGTAACATCCTCCCTAAAGATCCATTGTTTTATTTTAATTCTATAACCCTAATATATTATTTTTACAGTATTCTATAAATAATAATTATTATAAATATAATTATATATTTTAATTATATGTGTTATACCTATACTTATAAACCCCTATAATTATTGGGTAACACAGTTACTGTTTGGTGTATGGCCCACAACCGCGTGATGAAATGATGTTGTTTGATTTTACCTTCACCAACTCTAATGGTTGGGAATTATAGAGGAAACCATATTTTTATATTATATATTTTATATTAATGGATTATTTATGATTATATAATTATTATATATAATATTTATTCATGTAATCAATTTTTTGAAAATATGATTACTTCATTTGTGGATGTGTGGACTATCTCCTCCTCAATGTGGTGTGATTCATTAACACATTGCATGAATGATATTAATTATGGGTTCAACTAATTTATATAATATATTTAAAATAAAATTATAATTTAATTATAATATATATATACACACAAACATATATTTAATTAACATTTTTTCTTTCAATATGATAATAAAACAGAATCAATGTTCATGCGTACATATGGCATATCATATCTATGAATGGTGTATTCAATTTCATACATATAACTTATATATATTATTATAAATAATTATATTATCATTTTAATAGATATATAAATAATTATTTTCATTCTTTATATAAGATAATCATTATTTAGGTTTGGGGATCATGAATAACAAGTCAAAACACATATGAAAATTGAAGCATATATTATATGAAACATAACATTAACATGGGGTTGTTTATAAGAAGGTAATATATAGTCATAATAAAAAAATTATCGTATTATATTAAATGGATATAGTTATAAGGAATATTTATAATAATTTTATATTTATTTTACATGATTCTTTAACATATATGAAGATATTCCAGACATAAGGTAAGTGTTTTCTCATCACACATATATTTTTTGTAATACACAAGGCTTCTTCACATCCTATTATATCATATGTGATATATACATACCATTAATGTCTTATATTATTCATATAATTAAATCTTTGGGTATTTAAATATCCATTCTATGATCACTCTGTCATGGGTTTCATGTCTCACATGTCACCAAATCGATAATGTTTTTTTGTTTCAATTTTCCCTCATTGTGATACATGCCATGTTATTCTCTTATATTTTTATGTGGTGAATATAAAAAAATTTACATGTTATATCATGAATAAAATTCATTTCATAATATTTTATCACCTTTTTAAATATATTCTATCGTGTCTATTATGATTGAACGTTATTAATGTTAAAGAAATTTATTTCTACAATTTCATCGTTTAACGAGATTGTTTATGACTATTCTTACGTTGATGAAATATTATAATAAAAATATTAATAAAAAATATTTATTTTTTCTCTTATGGTTATCCAATATATTTTCATGCATTAGTACCATTTTTCTACTCTTTCATAAATAATATAATTAAATATTATTTATAACATACAACTTTATTTTGATTTTCTATCAGAAATCAATGTTATCTCAGAACCATGTTTTATAAAAACGTTTTCCAAAAATATTTACTTTTATCTTATTATGTTTGAGGGACATTATTACCAATTTATTACCTTTTAAAATTTATTTAAAAGTAATATTCATGTTTTTTTTCTGATTTTGTTTATTTTCTAATCTTTTAACGTGAAAAGAGAATGTTCAACATCTACAGACATTACTGCTTTCCTGATCACTATTTCCATCATGCATCATTGCAATGATTATATGTTTTCATAAATTATTATTTTATATGTTTTTAATATATATTTGTGGATAATGGTTTTCAATATGTTTTCAATATTATTTTATATTTTTTAAGGGGAATGTTTTTCATTATTTTCTTATTCTTATTTTATAAGTTATCACAATAATGGTTTAAAAAGTATTTTCAAGATTCTTTTATTATTTAACAAGGAAAAATGTTTTTAAAAATTTTTATCAGGATTATTTTATAATTTTTCCATGAAAAAGGTTTTCAAAAGGTTTTCAATATTCTGTTTAGGTTTTTAAGCCTATATTCAAGGTCAATGGGTATCAAAATGTAATCTAATTTCAAAATAAATTTTCTAATGATTAATTTATATTTACCTATGAAATTATATAAAAGATATTTTATAAAAAAAATTACACCTAATACGTAGTCCATTGGTGTTACCCATGCCTTTATGGAGAAACGATACAACGGTTCTTTTCATATCAATTATCTGAATCATTTATATTTAAATAAGATGATGACAATGAAATTTTTCTCTTTTATCGGTTATATGTTTTTATAACCTGATGATTTTTATGTATACATATTTGATGAAATGATTATAGAGATCATATATTTTCAAAAGTCTATGATATGATTAAATATTTATATTACCAAATTCATTTCAATGGTAATGAATTGATTAATTTTGATGTGGATACACACATATATTTGACTTCATTATGAGACAGATGTGACCTATATCTCACTCAATTGAATTGAATAATTGTTTGTTTGTAATGAGATATATATGGATGGAATGGGGAGTGAAATTAATTTAGTATATTAATTATTACACTATGATTGTCTTGGGAGTGATCCTTTACTACTAATATGGTCATGGGAGTAAACCATGAAGAGATAACATCCTTCCTCAAGATCAGTTGTTTTATTTTCATTCTACGCCGCAAAAATATTTTTATTTCCTTCATATATAATATCCAAAATATCCAATATATAATAAGATCTTGTAATTGATATATTTATAAATGCACTTACAGAGAAAACCATCTAATTGGTAGTGAACATACAATTATTATTTTTTACAAACTATTTAATTTTGAAATAATGTTGTTTGTTTTTTTAACGAATATCATAATTGGGAATTATAATTAACACTCTATTTTTATATGAAATATTTGAAATTTATTAATTTTTAAAGATTATGGAATTATTATATAAAACATAACTTCATTCCTTCCATTTTTTTAGAAATGAAAAGATCATTTTTGTACGTGTGGACTACAACCTCCTCAAAGCGATGTTATTCATTAACAATTTACCTGGATCATATTATGGATTTGTTTGGGGGAAATATTATATATATTTATATATAATTATAATTCTATTAAAATTATAAAATATATATACATATTTCATTGAAATTATTTCTTTGAATACAATAGTAAAATAGAATCAACATTCATGCATATGTATTCCCTACCATCTTGATGAACAATGTATTCAATATCAAACATGTATATTTTTTAGATTATATTAAATATAAATATATTAAATAATATCTTATATTTATACCATGTTTTCATTTATTTAAATAAGAAAATAATTACATATGTAATAGTATCATTAATTACAAGTCAAAAACATACGCAAACAATAAATCAAATATTACTCAAAACGTAACACGAACACAATGTTGTAAATAAATGGCCAATATAAAGTCCTAAACATAATACATTGTATTTTGAATAAAAATATGGTTATATGGTACATTTATTATAATATTATATCCTTAATATATGTTTTTGAGCATGTATGAAGAATGTCAAGATACAATGTAAGTATTTTCTCATCTCACTTTTTATTTTACATGTGACACAAGCAATGTTAACCTCATATTTTCTTAAATATGCTATGTAAATAACATGAACATATTATATTATTCGTATAATTAAATTAATGGTACTTAAATATAAATTTTAATGAATATTTAATGGTATTTATTTCTCAAAAATTACCAAATCGGTAAAGTGTTTTCCTTTCCTTTTCCCTATATTGACATACATTCAATGTTTTTAAATTATATTTTTATATGTGGTGCATAAAATTCCAATTAACATGTTATAACTTGAATATAAATATTTTAATGAAATTTTATGATTCATTTAATTTTATTTCATCATGGAGATTATGATTCAACGATACCAATGTGGTAATAGTTTATCGTTATAATCACATCCTTCATTGAGATTGTTTATGAATATTCTTCCATTGATGATATTTTATTACACATATATAAAGTTCACTCATGATTTTTCATATCCATTTGTAATCCATGATATATTCTTGTATAAATACAATTTTTCCACACATTGGTACAAAATATTATTCAAAAATATTTATTATGAAAATAAAACATCATTTATCCTTCAGTAGGAAATATATGTTCTTAAATAAATCTATTTTTAGAAAATATTATCAATTTTTTTTACTATTATCATATTGGAGTTTTTTTACATTTTTTCAAAAAAAAATTTAAATACCACTAGGGTAAAAAAATTTATTTTTTACCTCCCAAAGGCGGCACCTAGTGTGACGCCTTGTGGGGGTTTTCTTCCCAGGGCAAGGCGGCACATGGTGTGCCGCCTTTGCCCAAAAATACACCGCAAAGGTGGCACATTAGGATCCACCATTTCATAAATATTTATTTTAAAATTTTTTATTTTTATTTTTATTTTTATTTTTATTTGGTTTTGTTTTTTTTTGTTATATATATATAACAAAACTTTTCAGCATAATTTTTCTGTTATTTAATATCCAGCGGTTCTGCCATTACAGCAGTCTAGATTCTGACTGATACCCTCACCCAGGACTCACTTTTATAAGGGGGTTTTCCCTGAAAACCATACTGCATTACGGATATTAATTATAATTAATCATTAAATTATTAATTATTAATAATTAATTGTTAATAATTAATTATTACTCAATAATTATTACTTATATAATAATTATTTAGTTAATAATTAATATAACAATTAATTATATAATAATTAATTAGTTAATTAATAATATAATTATAGTCTTTGAAAGTCACGCACTTGAAACATTTTTATGTTTCAAGTATACGGTTTTGAAAGAATATAAATTATTTTTCATTAAATTTTTTTATGAAATTATTTTTGTTTTTAACTATTTTTTATTTGTTCAACTAATATTTAAAGTTTCAATTATATCCATTTTATAGTATATATTTTATAGTCTTTCAAATTCGCATACTTGAAACTTTTTTAAGATTCAAGCTGGTGTTTTTGAAAGCATATAAATTATTTATAATCAACAATTTTGATGAAATTATTTATTTTCAACTATTTATTATATGTTAAATCAATGTTTAAAGTTTCATTTATATTGATCTTATAGTTTATCTTTTATAGTATTTCAAAGTCGCGTACTTGAAAAATTTTTATATTTCAAGTTGGCGGTTTTGAAATCTTATAGATTAATTTTCATCAATATTTTTTAGGAACATCTTTTTGTTTTCAACTATTAATTATATTTTTAATCAATGTTTAATGATTCATTTATGTTTGTCCTATATTTTATGTTTTATAGTCTTTCAAATTCGCATACGTGAAACATCTTTAAGTTTCAAGTAGACGCTTTTGAAAGATTATAAATTAATTTTTATAGACGTTTTTTAGGATGTTTTTTTTGTTCTCAAATATTTAGTATATGTTTAATCAATGTTTAATGTTACATTTGTGTTGGTATTATAGTTTATGTTTTATAGTCTTTCAATTTCGGGAATTTGAAACATTTTTATGTTTCAAGTTGATGGTTTTGAAAGCTTATAAATTGTTTTTTGGTCAACATTTTTTTTGAAATTATTTTTGTTTTCAACTTTTTTTTATATTTCTAATCAATGTTTAAAGTTTCAACTATATTGGTCTTATATTTTATCTTTTATAAGATTTCAAATTCAAGTACTTGAAATATGTTTAAGTTTCAAGTAGGTGTCTTTGAATGCTTATAAATTAATTTGTATCAACATTTTTTGTGAAATTATTTTTGTTTTCAACTATTAATTATATGTTTAATCAATGTTTAATGTTTAATTTATGTTGGTATTATATATTATGTTTTATTGTCTTTAAAAGTAGTGTACTTGAAATAGAATACCACATCAGAAACATAAAATATACTGCGTAGAAAAAAAGAACCAGAATCTCACATCGGAAATGCAGTATCATTTCTAGGGCAAACCCACTTATAATAGGGAGTCCAGGGTGAGGGTTTCTTTCAGAATCTG
Organism: Viscum album; assembly: GCA_963277665.1. Classification (NCBI taxonomy): domain Eukaryota; kingdom Viridiplantae; phylum Streptophyta; class Magnoliopsida; order Santalales; family Viscaceae; genus Viscum; species Viscum album. Next base: position 273,659,179 of record OY728128.1, on the reverse strand, counting down.
CACTGCTGTAATGGCAGTGCTGCTAAATATTAAATAGTAGAAAAATTCTACTGAAAAGTTTTGTTATATATATATATATATAACAAAACAAAACAAAAAAATTAAAATAAAAAAAAAGTTTAAAAAAAATATTTATGCAAATGAGGAACTTGGTGTGCCGCCTTTGCGATTTATTTTTGGGCAAAGGCGGCACACCATGTGCCGGCTTGCCCTGGGCAAAAAAACCCCCAAATGCGGCACACCATGTGTCGCCTTTTAGGGGTAAAATAACAATAATTTTTTAGCTAGATGTATTATAAAAAAAATGAAAAAATGAAAAAAAAAACTCTACATATTACGTAAAAAAGAAATTGTTACTTATCGAATAACTTTTTTGAAAACAAATTCACACGGAATATTCATATCATCATCTGATCAAGGCACTTTTATAAGATTTTGATGTTCATAAGGAATGATCTTCGTGTACACACATCCCCACAAGCATGACCATTGTCTCCTTGATTCATTAATTACATGTTGAAAATGTCTTTTTTTTAAATATCCTAATATTTCATAATTTTGATGATTTTATATTAGATTTAAATGAATAAATATTTAGAAAAATTGTTTTATGTTTTACATTTTTTAAAAATATTTTCTGGGCTCCCATTAAATGTTTTCAAAATGTTCCTTTCCAATTATAGTATTTTAGAGGTCTGAAATATTCCTTTATGTGATTGAAAATAAATTTTAAAGAAAACAATTTACAAAATTATTATAATATTATTTTATAAGTATTCATGTAAATTTTTTTTGAAAATGAATACGAGATTCATTTATAGGTTTTCAAGGAAAATTAATTTCCATATGTTTTCAAGCTTCATTTAAAAAATTTTAAGGATTTTTTTTTCAAAATGTGATAATGATTATTTTTTATTTTTTCAAGTGAAACATGTTTCAAAATGTTTTCAATCATCCTTTATATGTTTTATAGGAAAAAGGATTACAAATTTAATTCAATATTATTTATATTATTTCATGGTAATTTTCATAGAAAATGGTATTCAATGTGTTATATGTCTTAATGGAACTTTTTTAAATACATAAAATTGTGTTTCCTCTTGAAATGTCGTTAAAAGATATTTAGATTTTCATTTTCATATAGGATGACATCCGTCGAATATACTCATTCTTTTCGAGGGAAATAATCTTAATGTTCCTTTCATATTCTTTTTTTGATTGTAATACATTTTCTTGAAATTATTTTTATGAAACCTGTTTCTCTTTCATGGGTGATATCTTTTTGAATCCCTCAAATTTTCAAGAGTTCTGATTTGATGAATTGATTATGAAACCTATCTATTTTCAAAAGGATGTTATAATTTTAAATGTTTATAATACATATTCCACTTCACGTGTTATTATATAATTTTTTATGATATTGTGGAACATGTCGCTGTAATATAATTATGAGATAGATGAGACTTATATATTCATACAAAGAATTTTGTAAATATATATATCTGATGAGATAGACATGGATCAAAGAGTGACTAAACTCTGTTTAGTAAATGAATTTTATGCTTAGTTTGTACTTGGAGTGAAACAAGACTACTAATATGGATATGTAAGTGAGGAATCACTAGAAACATGATATGGTAAGTAAACCATACTATTAAGATGACCTTGGTAGAAATTTTGTGATTACCATATAAATTATTTCATATACTTTTTTTTCTACCAAAATTCTATTTATTATTATTATGTTATGATTTCCGGGATTAGCCTCTTGATTCCCTTTTGAATCAAGTTGGATTGACATCTTATATTTATTTCATGTCTCATGTTTCTATTATTTTATATGTAGGATATGATTTTTTAATGATAATATCATGTTCTCATAACCATTTAATGATGTAGTGCACACATATTTCCTATATTTATGAGCATCAAAGCTCACTCAATTATTATGCATACAGTACATAAGTTATGAATAATGGTTTTATTTTTATGTAATAAAGGGTTATATCTTTGTGGGAATCATTGGTGATCTTTCACAGAGTTAGAATATTTTTTCCTTGTTTCTATAGAAAACAAACTATTTTTGTAAATAGGCATGTATTTTGTAATGAGATGAAAATTGAACTAATGTGATGTAATATACATGTAATTTGTGGCTGTTTATCGATAGTTTAGTTAAACCAAAGTATTTATAAGCGTGATGATGTGAGGAGGTGAGTTCCCTTATATTGTGGAGGAGGAGTGGCATTCAGGTAAATATAAAAGGTAAGAACAATTTATAGGTGTCCCTGTATAAGGTGCCCCCAATAATTTTAAATTTTTGAGATAATATGTTAAATGGTAGAAAAATATATATCGAATGTATTTATTAAATGTTTCTTGGTTATTTGGACCCTCTATTTAACGTTTAACACCCATGTAAACTCGTTTTTACCTTAATCACTATAATTAATTTTAATTATATTTAATAAATTTTTAGTCCAAAAGTTGACATGAACTTTTTATATATTATAAATTATTACAATTCTAAATATAAATTCCATTTTCACAAATTCTAATCATGTATTATGAAAAAATTGATTCAAAATTAATCCTGAAAATGTGTTGTGAGTACAGGGTTTTAATGTAAAAAGTTCAAATGTTTAAAATTTTTTGTAATCAAATTTAGATTTTAAATTCGTTCAAATAAAATAAATTGGATTAAAATATTTAAAATTTATCTATTTATAATTTAAAAACAAAATAAAATGTAATTTAAAAATATAAAAAATTATATGAAAAAATTGTTTTCAATTGAAATTCAATGTTTTCACATATCACCAAAATATGAAACATATCTAAAATATAAAACAAAATCATTAAATATAAATATATTTATATATATTTAATAAATGAAGTCTATATTTTAAAATGAAAATTATAAATACATAAACATTGAGATATATTATTTTTTCTTTATTAAAAGGCATAAAATTTATCTTCTATAAAATAACTTTTTTTACATATAATTAGATTTATTTTTATGGTATGACTATCAAATATATTGGATGAGTACCAAAAATATGGAATTAATATATAATATATAAATTTAAATGATAAATTCATTAAATGTTCTGTCCATAATTTAGTAGGATAAAAATTTCTTTTCACATAGATAAATAGTTTTCATTAAAATATAATTTCTATAATTTAAAATTAATATTAAATTAATTTATAACCAATTGATATCTAACGGATTTATTTTATAAAAATTTATCAATTATATATTAACAATATTTCTAATCATACCCCTAAATTCCATTACAACGTTTAGGTGGTAACTATAATTATATTTCAATAAAAAAATTAATAATATATTTGAACATGGTAACACATGGAATTTAAAGAAGGAGAGATATATAATATACTCGACATTATTTCTAACACAAGATAAACATAGTGTTATCTGTGATAAATAATAATATATTTGTTCAATATATTTCAGAATTAATATGGTGTCCTATAAAACACATTAGTAACTTAGTGTTTTCATATAACAAAATATTTATTCAATGTTGAAAAATATAGAAAATATTAGATTAATTTACTAAATAGGAAAAATAAAAATTCACTATTTCTAGAGAAGGTAGATATAATGAAACATCTAAATTTAATACTTTCTTATATCAAATGAAAATCATGTGTTTTTTCTTTATTAATTACATAGATATTTTCTATGGAATAAAGATGAATTTCTGATTTATTTAATCCCTAAGGATATACTACTATCAAGGACTCCATTTAGAATGATCAATATGGAATTAGTTGAGTGGAAGAAATAACTAATGATTTTTGGTGAAAATGTATTTGTTTTCCCTAGTGTTTCTTCATTATGGCCCATATGACCATTATTAAGAGGAACTTTTTACTAGGAGGTTGATCATTGATTATAGGTAAATAAGTTATATTACAATAAATATCTTTTATTATTTGCCTCGAATTGATGAACTAGTTAATCTACTTTATGATTTACAATATTTTTCAAATTACAACCTTCACTCTTGGTATCATCTTATTTGAGTAAATAAAGATGAAATTAAAAATAGAAATATTCAATTGAGGTATGAATATTATGTGATTATAGTAATTCCCTTTGGATTGAATAATTCACCTTATTTTTATACCGATATAAGAAGAAAATTATCCATGGATTATCTTACATATTATTTATGTATTAATTCTTAATATTTTTGTGTAATATAGATGATAAGGGGAACATAGGAATTGTTTGATGGTATTTCTAGAGGCACTTGTAAGGAAAGAGTCATACGGGTAATTTTGTAATTGCTATTTCTGACATCATGAGGATTCGTTTCCTAGAAATACTGTCTTCATGGATGGAATATTAGATAGTCCAATAAAAAAAGGAAGTAAGTAATTACCTTATAGAAATTATGAAAACAAAGGAATCTCTTTTATTTGTTATTTGTTGTAACCATATGGTATTCATTCATAATTTTCCTAGATTGAATAACAAATTAACCAATCATACAAATAAAGGGGTTACATTTGTTTCAATCATGTAATGTGACTGATTTTTGATGAAATAAATAGTGTTTTTATCAATAATCAATTTTTGATTCTAAAATCTTGAAAATATGTGCTTATGATTTGTATTTATGCATAAAAAGAGAAACTTGGTAGTTTATAAATGATTAATGATGATGTTATTTTATATAAATCAACGAATTTAGAGATTCATGAATAGAATTATCCAACAAATTATATCGAGTTACAAACAATAATATTTTCAATGAATACATGTATACTTATTCTCTTAGGCGATGTTAGATATACACAGATCATAAAAGTCTAAAATAAATGTTTACAAAAATATGGCTCAATTTGAGGAAAATTAACTAAATTGGGCTAATAAAGGATTATTAATGATCGATAAAGTGCAACCCATGGATAAACATTATAGTAGTTGATGTATTTAGTATGATTGATGACTGAGTTATAACCCAAATGTCGATTTATGGGAATATTATAATCATTTATCTATTGAATATCTATATCGGAATTATTATTGAAGGGGGCATATCACACATTTTTCAATTGAATGGGAATCATATTTTGTTTAGAAAATAGTGAAATTTATAAATATGATGATTTAAACATCCAGAAGAAAATTAATATGTGAATGAATGGAAATTAAGACACTTCATTTTTGAATATGGTGTTCTATATATTTCAATTAGAATAGGTGGTCCATACGTATATGTGTTAAAAAGGTAATTATTTTAGGATTTCCATAGATCATATTTATCTATACATCATGATTGAAAGAATATGTTTATTATTTCAAGGAACATTGTTAGAGGTGCAATATGAATTATGAAATTTATAATTAAGTACCCAGATGATTAGTTTTTCTGAAAGATAATGTTATGATATTTTATCATAGTGGAGTCATTAATCCTCTTAATATCTTTGTGTGTAAATGTGAATACATTTATATGGGATTTTATAAAAGGCAACCCATGACTCCTAGAATAAATTTTATAATATGGGTAATTGTTGATTTTCTTACCAAATATATAAGTTTACATGATATTTGATAATATTTACATATTGATAACCAACAATGGATATATATATATATATATATATATGAAGTTGTAAGACATTATAGAACAACAATTTTAATTTTTTCCTTACCATGAACACATTTTACATTGAAATTCACGAAGATTCTTCCAAAGTCTCTTAGTAACTACCATAATTTGAGGATTACCTACCATCCTAATTTAGATGGACTATATGAAAGTTTGGTTCAAAATGTGGAATACATTTTTAATTTATTCCCACAAGACAATCAATTTATGTGGGATCCATATTTACCATTTTTAGAGTTTCCCTGTATGAGTAATTTCCATTCCATTTTTATAATTTCACAATATGAAGAATTATTAGCAAAGAGATGGTATGCTCACATTTTAGGGGTGAAATATTTGATAGGTTATTCAAAGGATAATAAATTTTAGAAGATAATACATTTTATGTAATGGAAATTTAGGCATCCATTAATGTATAAGCCTGTATAAAAAATTGTTATGCTGATAATATAATGAAATTTATTTAATTACAAGTGGGATATAATGTTTTATTTAATGAAACTAAATAAAATGGTGTTATATGGTTTGGTATGTAATGGATTTGGATCCCCAAATATATGAGATAATTTTAATGTCATGAAATAATTTAAGTAGTTACTTATCATTTTGAAATATCTCTAAACCTATAAGATGTAAAATACGTGTTCCATATATCATTACTAAGGAAATTAAGGCGATTAAAATATCATTTTTATCCCAATGGATGAAATATAATTGGTATGTAATCTATCTTACTATCAGTAACCAATCCATATTATTAATGTTTTCGGGAATTTATTGAGGGATCAGATGAATCAACTAGTAATGGTAATTTATAGAAATATATCACGACCCCCTCCCACCTATGATACACCTCCTAAGCTAACAATAGTGAAAGAGAGATAATGACAACCGAGTGTCGCCTCTAGTAGGTCCAAGGTGGAGGAAAGCACAAAGGGTATACAAATATCACCAAATGAGAGGCATTAACCTGTTATTGTTACCAAGATTGGGAGATTAGATGCATCATCCACAAAACAACTCCAAGACATAATATAAAATAATGACAAATTCCATCCCAAATGCATATTTTAAAAGAAAATTTAATTTATACAAAATATTATTCCCCAAAGTAAATACCAAAAAAAGGATAATCAATGTCAAGAAAACTATATGAATGACTGATCCATTAGTGCCCAGAATGGTCCCCATAGCCCTCTGGGAATCATGAAATCAGATTTATATGTGTTGGGTAGGATACAAGTATACACGGCTAGGAAAAACCAAATTCACTCATTCATAACTGAAAAAAGAATAATAATTCCCATATGAGAAAACATCAGTAACAAACATCCCCATGCAAGTAATTCTGCCCATCCCAACCTCACCAATGTGTGCTGAGCAAATAACAAAATTAATGGAATGTAATATAATAAGAACATTGATATATGTGTACCTCGCACCACCTCCCACCGGTTAACTCCTCATACCCTAATGTAAAATGTCCTTACTCTTACACACTTTTCCAAAATCCCTACATCAAAACCCACATATGCACACAAAGTACTCAAAACATGTCCCACAAAATTAGAAAAAGAATCTCACCACATCCTACCCACACATTTCTAGGTGACAAGGATACCACAACCCAAAGACACCATGGAGGAACACCACATATAATCCTGTAGAAATCTTGGAAAGGTTACCTCACCCAAAAAAACCTAGTCCATACAACCACACCACATCCTTCCTGATGAATCTCGGGCTGCCAATTCCATGTAGAGGGATCATGTAAGAGACAATAACAATCCATCAATCCTTCCTATGGGATATTGGTATAAGTCACCATCCCCCATGGAAATGTGGGTGTTTGGAACATTGTGGTCTACCAGGGTGGGGTGAATTTAGAAAACACAACGAAAGTACATCTATATATATCTAGTATCAAACACTAAAGCCCACTCAACGTGTTCTTCCAAAAAAATAGGGAGCCCCAAAAAGTGCCACGCTGCTACCTCAAAATGTATTTATCAACACTAGAAATAGTCACTTTAGAATATGATAAATGCAATCCTCCTCAAAAAAAGACAATACTCAAACATACACCTAACCATGTTTTTTTTAAAATATCATTATTTATTATGAAATACAATTGTTCATTATATCTCTACCTGAGAAACTACTTATCAGAACACAGGAAAATCCACATATCAAAAATCAATCAGAAGAAAAAGAACCAAATTTATGAAACTCACTTCATATTTCAACTCTATTTAACACCCATACCAACCATTTCAATTACCATTCGTTAAATTAATTCCATCCAATCCTTCCTCAGATCAAGAAAACCCCCAATATACAGCCAAACCCCACAAAATACCTCGTCACAACCAGCATGACAATTGTATTGTCTAACAACACCAAACCCATTACAACCCGAAAAATGAACATAGCACAACCCAATCCAATAGCCCCATTATTTAAATGATACCCTTTCATTCCACATTCGATCAATCTCTTGAACTGAGCTTCCACAACATGACCCATGCCACCCACCATACCACCAAGCTCTCAACCATCGCACTACACAACATGAAAATGCATAAGTAAAAAAACAAAACCATACACAGCCTATAGACACACCAAACAAGGCAGGGTGTATTTATATTTAGCAGAAAGTAATTTTTTAATTACACATTGAAAATTCAGGGGTTATCACAGAGCATGTTCAATCTTGAAGCATCAATTTCTTTAACTAGGTATACATGGTTAATCAATTTCATATAAATATATAGCAGTTCAACAAATTATTAACAACAAGCCATCATAATTTAGCATAAGTGCACAAAAAAATAACACTAATAGAAATTATTTGTAGAAGTAATACAATCCATACCACTCACAATATCAATAAATAGTAAAAAGAAGAATGCATCACTTTTCCACATTTTCTATTTATTTGTTTGAAGATGATTCGTTAATATTTATTAAATGTTTATAAAAAACCCTTCACATGGGAAATATTCAAACAACCACACCACATGATATCCAAATAAAAGGGTTGATGTGATCCCTACATCGAGAAATAAGCAATCAACACCATATCCTTTCATGAAAAAGGTGGTGCACAAGGCTCCAAAGAAACATGATCCAAGGGAGAAACACAGACACATTGATCCTCAGGGAATAATGGTTTTTCGATATTAGTGTGCCAAGAGAAAAGAGAATGAATGGATAAAGGAAAGGTTTTTATCTTTGAATGACAAGATCTGAGAGTCAATGGATATGAAACTATTTTGAACTCCCTAATAAATGTGGATCTATACCATGAGTTTTGACTAATATAAACCCTCCCATGTGTTAGGAAATAAAATATATATTTTACATCATTTTTTAACGTCTTTAGAAACAAATAATCATTGTTTTATTCTCATATTATGTCAAATAAAATGTAAATGGGGAAAAACTAGTAAAACTGGGAAAAATTGGATATTTTGTCAGACTGATGAAATGAATCACCATTAGATGATTCACCAGTGTGAGATACCATTGGTGTGCCCCCGATTATTGATTCATTGTTAGGTGATATCCTTTTTTATGAGCTACATCCAGAATACTCACCATTGGAAAAATCACCGGTGTGGCCCCCATTGTAAGACACCAGTCCTGACTTACCGTCAGTGACTTACCATTCCTGACTCACCATTGGGAAACTAAAAAAAACTAGAAAAATCTTAAAAAGAGCTACATTATATCCACAAAACCTTAAATATTATATTTTGATATTTTAAGGGACATAAGAGGTATGGGCCATTTAATCAGATACCTATCAAACTATTCTCAACCTAGAGAATTCAAAATCCAACACATATGTAAAAGAGGAGTCTGAAAAACCACCCTATGATATACCTCTCAAGGATCTTTCTATACATGAAACATCTTTACGAACATCAATGTGCATTGATAATCCACCAAATGTTGTTCTAATATTGGGGTGAAACCTCAAAATCAAATAATACATCTGACATCAGCTAGCCCAAATGACCAAAAGGAAAACAACACATGTATAAAAAGCACACTATCCCAAACATATAAATCAAATATTCCCTTTTTTGATGTCATGATGAAATCTGATTTGTGAAGCACTAAATCAACGACATGGGTTAAATCACATCTCTGTTAATGTGCCTCAATTAGGAATCATGTCCTCCCTTTTCCACAAGTCGGGACTTCATTACAAAATATGGAACAAGGAAACAACTCATCTCATAACAAACTATGTCCAAGCATTTCATGACATTGAAAAACATAACAAGGAAAAATTGAAACAAACTCAAGGTACTGGGCACACATCTGCATCCCCATTTCATATGAACTCTCCTCCAGGACATGATTCCTCCAAAACACATGATCTAAGATAATGGTCTATCTTCGCATCACCTTCTCACGTTGATCCTAGCTTTGTACTGGACACTCCACGAACATCATGTCATCTTCGGGGTCTATCTTTCCCCATTAAATGACATGAGAGACATTGTGAAGATTCTAATGAAGCTGAGAGACATTAATGACATCATGTAACTTCACCAACTATGTTGAATTTCCTGCTGGTATCCCACATTTACAACTTTTCCCAATAACTCAAAATGTCTGATGAACATCAAAGAAATATTTCTCTCTCTTATAAACCTCTATTTCCTACATCGATGTGATTTCTTTAAAAACATGTATCCCCTATCCTAGAACTAAAAGGGACTCCTCCTATGATTATAATATGACTTCGTCCTATACAATGCCACTTTCATCCTCTCACGAATGAGATGAACCTTCTCTATTATGGTCTACACAAATTTTGGACTGATAATAGCTATCTCTTCAACACTTGTATAGCATAAAGGAGAACAAAATAGTCTTCCTTACAGTGCCTCAAATAGATGCACACCAATGGAAGAGTTATTAAAATTATTGTATGTGGACTCTATGAATGGATAGTGATTTACCCAAGATCTACCAACATCTAAGACACATGCTCGAAACATGTCCTACAATGTCAGAATAGTATGCTCTATCTACCAAACTGTTTGAGGGTGGAATGTCATGTTGAGTTGTAACAAAGTTCCAAAGGCATGCTGAAATCACCCCTAGACATGTGATGTAAAACGTATATCCCAATATAAGACATTGGATCATGGAACTCTATGCAACCACTCCAACTCATCCACATACCCCTTGGATAATGAATCCACAGTGCCTAAGTCATTAATCACTAATAAGTGAGCCAATTTCATAAACCAATCAAACACTATTTAGATATCATAACAACCTATCTGATCCTTGGGTAACCCTGTGATGATATCCATCAATATTTCATCCCACTTCCACTTGGGGACACCAAGGCGTTATTACGAACCACTGGGAACATGGTGCTCAACATTCTTCTACTGGAACACTATGAACATATCCACAAACTCATCCACTTCCTCTTTCATTCCAGGCCACCAAAAATTTATCCTGTATCCATGGTAAATCTTGGAAACTCTGATTGTACCGCTAATGGTGAGATATGACACTCACAGAGGAATTCCTCACAGAACACCACTGGAAAAAACACCCTCCCAATGAACACCATCCTATTCTAACCAACCTCTGACTATCCCTCTGTAGTATCACCATGGTCAATGTGATTTCAAATCACCTCTTATTATTATTATCCCCTCGAAGAATCCTCTACCAATTTTATCATAGATGACTGAATTTTTATCTGAATTAGATATCCCCTGCCACAAATCATAACTTCATCATGGTGCATCATGTCTGAATCCTCCATATCCTTCCAAGAATCTACAGATTCCTTGTACACCCCTTCCACGAAATTTTTCTCAAAGCATAAGCCAGAAAAATTATATTTCAGGAGGTGTAAGATCTCTCGACGTCGTAGTCTTATTTAATGTCCAAACACCACCGATGGTGCAAGATAAGATATCACTGGGAATATTAATTCCTCGAGGAATTATAATCTATGAGGACCACAATTCACTCCATAATGAGGTGTTTTCTCCACAACTTCTATGTTAACACAATTGCTACTAGCTCCCGATCATGGGTGGAGTTACGTTAGAGGGGATGTAACTACCTATACCCACAAGATATCACTCTATGTGATTTCATCATCAGATATCTCAAGCCCAGATGAGAATAATGAAAAAACACTTTGAACATCACTCATTCCTCTACCAACTAGTGCAACACAGAACTGAAAAAATTCCCCTTCAGAAAGATAAATGTTTGCTGACATTAATCACTCCAAACAAAGAGTTGGTCATTCATATTCAAGGTCATCAACATAGTCAAAACTCAAGAAAATGCATGTATGAAATTATGGTAATAGCATTCTAGGATGAAAATACTATTAACCTATACAACATTCATGGGTGATACCCTAGAAACAACCACTTCAACTTTGGATTGGACAAACTGCCACACCCTGCCATTATAACAAATATCTAGAGATGTCTATCTATCATATCCAAAACATTGACTTGGAAACATTTTTGTAGTGTTGGGGTTGTTGATGAACCCATTGGATGGTCCTGAGATGTTCAACATGCCCCTTCGATTTCTTCTAATAGAGCATGATTTCATAGATGATTATAATTATGAACCGGTCTAAGTACTCATGAGATATGGAGTTCATATGTCCCATGACCACAAATGGTGCGTTTGTAACACTGAATAACAAAACCAAAAACTCAAATTAGTCATACCTACACCTAAAAGCAGTCTTCAGGATATCTCCCTACTTCACTCTCAACTAGTGACATCCAGACCACAGATCTATCGTAGAGAACCAATGTTCCCCTATTATGAAGTCAAAAATATCATCTATCCTTGGAAGAGGGTAATGGATATATAACATCACTATATTAATCCTCTACTATTCTATCAATAAACTCATACCATTGTCTTCCTTATTTACAAACAATACTGGAGGACTATATGGGGACACACTGGGCCAAATAACGCCCTTCTTCATTAGGTCATCAATCTGAATCCAAAGCTCCCAAAACCTAGAAGGTTGTATCTGGTAAGGGTCTGTCATGATCAGACTAAGAGCATGTCGTAATTCTATCCCAAAACACAACATCACATCAAGGTTTCATTGTTACAACCTTCTTTGGAAATACATCATCGAACACCCCGAAATCCTTGGGAGCCTCAATTGTCTCAACATCCACCAGTTCCATTGGCAACTCAGCCAAAAAGGAATGTAGGGGATCCACTCATCGACTTCCCACCTAAAAACCCTTCTAACCACCAAAAATCACATGCTATCCATACTTTTTGGAAAATATGATTGCTATCTCAAAGTATTTGATAATAGTGCACCCATAAAATAACCATTAGATGAAGAAAATGACATCATATAGTTGCATATGTTGCAATAAATGATCCTCATGTGACTGATATGGTCCCATAACCACCGTACAGCCCCTGTACACATCAAAAAAGATGTTCTAACCTATGAATGGTATAATTACCACTAGGAGAAATAGAATACAATCTATGACTAGTCCTATATAATGGGATAAAACAGGTGTAACAAATAAGGGAGATGCTCCTGAATAAATCAACGTTCAAGAACTTGTACTCAATAAACTAATCATATGCCAAATGATCTCCAACCTAGATAGAACTTCAAACATTGTGGCATTCATTTGACTAAACCTATCTCCTCTTACCCTCTTCTAATTAATTCCTCCTCCTTGGACAGGGTTTCTAAAGACCATTATATGGTATACATATACATCCTCATCTTCCCTTAGTGGAACTAAAGCCAACTGTCCCTACAGATAAAATAACATGGTGGGTATTTTTTGTGGAGGCGAGTGATGAACCTACCCACCACCCCCAAACTAATATCGAATGACTATTAGGAAAGGATTTAATGATTTCCATGGGATCCTCAATAAAAAAACTCATTCCCATGTTAACAGAAGAAGAATGAGGACCCCATGGCCCAAACGGGAAGTGTTGAGGTCGATTCCCCACTTGTAAAAACCTAGATGTACCTAGCACCTGATACATACTACAAGTATCCTTGACTTTAAGAGAACCCTATTTGTTCCCCTATTTCGGGTTACCTCCTTTAGAGTGCATCCTCATAACTACCTAATCCTTCTTATGGATATCTAAGTACATCGACAAGTTGTACAATGTAACCATGTACTATGGGGGAGGGATGATGTGAATCCTCTAAACATCTAACATGATACTCCTCATCTTCAAAATAAATCCATAAAGATCTAAAGAGATCCATGAATTGATCCCCGGATCTAATATATACATACTACTCAACTGGATGGAGGTTAACTCCTTCCTCTTCATAGACATCCTGGTCAATGAATGGAATTCCTCTCGAAACACCATCTCAAAATCGACCCATAGAATTTCAGCCTCCTTACTCTCCCCCAGGTACAACGTCCAACACTAATGTGTAGCCCCCATTATCTAGCTCACTAAGAAAGGATCCTTGTGTTCTGTTAGTATGCAGATCAAGCTAAATGTGATCACAATATCCTCTAACCAACTCTTCATCTCCATGTACGAAATGCTTCCCTCAGACTCTGGCAATGAAATCTTCTAGAAATATAGTAGCATTGCCTTACACTGATCATCCTCCTATACTCAATCAACACTTCGTCGATCGATTGGGTCAGTAGGATGATCCTACAATGCCTACACTATATGAGAACAATGATCAAGTCTCGTGAATTAAAACCTCAACAAAGAACGCCTAAGACTAAGTAGTATGAAATTTTATATAAGATTCATTTAAATTTGTTTAAATCATTTCATTATCCTTTTAAAATTTTCCATAATTACTAAATTTAAATAGTGATACAATTCATTATGATTCATGTACTATTCCTATGGTTTATACCACCAAAATAGTGTATCCTCAATGGGTCTTCTGATAGGCCTAGAGCACTTCAATTTTATAACAATGGGGGGGGATCCCATATCCTAGACGGTCTTCCCTAGAATATGTCATGTACCAAGATCACCTAACACATTCACCCTACCAACCCATGAAATCCTCAATATCCCAAACTCCAAACTTCATCCTATCTCTCAAAAATCAACATATTTCATTCTATCACAACACCCTCTAACCAAATATTCCCCTCTAATGCTGGAAATGGAGAAAGAGATATAATTCCCCCCCGTGTCCTACCTCTAGCAAGCCCTAGGTAATTGACTAGCACCAGGGGTATTCCAATATCACAAAAAATGGTAGAAATAAACATTTTATAGTAACCAAGATAGAGATATAAGATGTATCTAAAATGAAAAAAACTCCCATACATATATGAATGAATGAAAAAATACATCCCAAATGTATGTTTTAAATAAAAATGTAACTGTTACAATAAAAGAGTCTCTAATGTAAATTCAAAAAACAAGGCTACGTAGTGACATGACAACTGTACCAAAATACATGATAGTAATTCCTCACACGGTCTATATAGTCCTCCTGGAATCCTGAATGATGATTCATATATGTAGGGTGAGAAAAAAAAGTTCAATCATTAGGGGAAAACTAATATATCTTATGAACAAGTTGAACAATCATTCTAATGACCCTATGAGAAAATATCAATAACCAACAGCACCATGCAGGGAATACCGTCTATCCCAACCTCACCCAAGAACTCTCACCAAATAAAATAGGTCATGTAAAGTAATATAATAAGAAAATCGATGTTAGGGTACCCCACACCACTTCCCACTAGTTTACCCCACTTAATCGAATGGAAAATGTCATGGAGATTCCACACTCTTCCACAAGACCCATTTTACAACCCACCCACATGGACCTGAGCCTTATACCTAGTCCCAAATCCTGGTCAGATGAAGCTCACCACATCCAACTCACACACACCTGGTCCACAACCATACCATATCTTGGAGACACCTATGAAGAAAACCTCTTCTCATCCTATAGACACCTGGGAAACCACAACTCACTTGCAGTCACCTGGGCATCACAACCACACCACAACCTGCCCAATGAATCTTTGGATACCGATGCTTATAAGAGGGAGCGAGGAAGATACATTAAACATCCATATATCCTCCAACTGGGAGGTTGGGGAGAGTCACCCTCCCCCATAAAAATGGGGGTGTTTTGTGTTTAGTTCTCATCTTGGTTGGGCTGCATATATAAAACACCAGGAAAGTACATGTATGTATATTGTTTATCAAAAAATTATGACAAACCGATGTGTTTTTTCCAAATAGACAACCATCCCATAAAACATCAACTAGTATTAACTCTAAATGTATCTATCAACACCAGCAATAGTCACATATGATGTAGATAAATTAATGAAACTTCATAATACACCAAAATTCCTTGATTCTCCAAGCCAACTCATTTTATCCAGATATCGTTCGTTACTAGGAAGTCCATCTGATCATTCCATATCTACCTAGGAAACTGCTAATCAAAGAAAACAACAAGCCACACAACATAAACCACACAGAGGAAAAAGATCCAATTTAACGAATTTCACTTCATATTTCCACTCTGTTTAACAACCAAACCAAACACTTCCATCATCATTCATCAAATTCATTCCAACTAGTCATTCCTATAAAAAATCCCAACATATAGCCAAAACTCATAACACACCTCATAACATCCCACTCAAAATCCCTATGGTTTAACAACCCCACAACCATCACTCCCAGCAATATAATCATAGAACAACCAAATCCTCCAACCCGACTGTTCAAACACTACCCAGCCATTCAATAGTCAATCATTATCTCAACCTGAGATTCCATTAAACAACCCCTTCCACCCCACATTAAAAACGTTCTCTCAACACCAATACCACACAACCACATAAGGAACTTGAAGGAACAAAACCACACACAACAAAAAAACTACACCAAACAAGGTAGGTTGTATTACGATTTACTGAACACTCATGTGATAATTACACAATTAACAGGCAATGGTTATATCAAGAAAATTTTGATCCTTAGCCATCAATATGTTTAACCAGGTATATGTGGTTAATCAATGTAATATATATACATACATTCAACACATGACCAAAAAAATACTTCCATAGTCTCATGATTTCAAAAACAAAGACCACCAATGACCATGATATTCAATAGGCATAAAGCCCATACAACTCACAATATTAATAAACATTAATATTGAATCATGATTCTCCTTTACCCATAAACTATTTTTTTTATTTAAAGACAATTGGATTATAATATTAATCATGGATTCAACATCCTTTACATTGGAATCATTTCTACATACACCTCACATGGTACAAAAATAAGAGGGACAAAGGGATTCCAACCACAAGAAATAGATGATCAACACCTCCTTCTTCCACAAAAAAAGAGTTGTACAATGTTCTAAAGAAACAAGATCATAGGGTGCAACACAAATGTGTGGCTCCATAAGAAAAAATGGTTATAGTGTGTCCAAATATAAAGAAAATATATAAATAATTAATGAAGGAACATTGTTTGTATTTGAAGGACTAGATCTGAGAATCTAGGGATATGAAACCGTTTTGAACACCATTTAAAGGTGGATCTTGACCATGCGTTTTGAATAACATAATGCCTCTAAAGAATTATGAAATTAAATTAATCATTTAAATCCTTTGTACTGGGATCAAAAAGACCTTAACATGTTTTTAAACTAATTTTACGTCAAATAATTTGTTAAAGTGGAGAAACATGAAAAACTAGGTGAAGATGCATATTTTAAAAAACTGTTGAAATGACTCACTATTAGGTGAGTCACTATTGTGATATACAGGTGGTGAGTCACCATCATGTTATTCAACATTCATTAACCTATTATTTTGTGACTTACCATTTTGTGAGTCATCATTTTATGTGTCACCATTAGTTGTGTCACCATTTAGTGAACTACAATTCGTTGAGACACCATTAGATAATGAAATGATCGATGACTACTTCTAGATGGATCATCATTGGATGAATCAATATTGCGGCCCACCATTGCATGCCCCTAACCCGGAATCAAAAATAGTGACTTACCATTCTTAAAAACAGTTGGGAAAATGAAAAAACAAGAATATACATTATATGAGCTATTTTTATCTCCAAAACTCCTCAAACCCTAGATTCTGATAAAGTAATAGACCATAGGATTTTACTTTATGGTAAAAATAATAACATCTAAATAGTTCATATGTTCCCCCTATATTGTAATACAACCAAATAAAATCCACGATTATTATAATGAATGATTCTATGAAACGGTGAAAATTTATGTTCATCAAATCTATAAATACAAAAGGAGAGTTGGTGAGATAAAAATTGAGTAACTCTAAATTTGTAATTCTTATAATGACTCCAAAACACTATCATAGGTGTTTTCCCTTATCAAAATATCAACTGGTTGAACATTGATCTCAGTTCAATAATTAAAAAATAACATGAAACTCATTGAATTTAAATAAGACCATCAATACTAGGTAATGCATTTTAATTGTTAATGGTCACCTGATTCAACATTCAATTGTCAAAAAAAATTTGAGACTCCCACAATCCTTCATATAAAAAGGAATAGGAAAATCCTATATTGACATGTTAGGATGAATAAGGCCTTTATCCTCTAGTCACTCAGTCTGGAAATTATATTCCTACAACATTTTAGGTTATATATGATATTGTTGAATATAAATGAGTTTAATTATAGGGATAAAGGTAATATAATTCTCAGTGTGTGTATTTTGATGTATCCAAGAAAAAATTCTTCCAAAAATTCTTCAGGATATGAAAAATCCACCATGGGAAGTGTGATACACTTTCATGGGATGATAACCTTGATAAACATACAAAAAATGTCATGATCTTCGCCCAACATAATGATCAATTGTTCCTTCCCTTCACAATATATAATTTTACTCACCATGAAATGTAGATTCAACACATCAAAATCTAAATTTTAAATCAAATGATTATCAAAGCATATTTTATCCTTAAAAATAAATATAAAATATGTGAAATGTATCATGATTAATTTTTCAATATCATGAACTAAAAATTCCAATATCACCATGTAGTCTTCCATCATCACCCGTCTCAAAAAATAGTTGAAACCTTTTTCAAAGATATTTCCCAAATGTGTGGAAAAATTAACCAATAATGACATATGTTCTAAAGATAATCCCAATATTCCATAAAAATTTAATGATAAAATATAATCTCATATTTCATTCAATACTGAAAATATAGAAGTTGAAATAAACTCTATACCTATAATGTCCGCTAGTCAATCCAGATGAACATCCCCCTTCAACTAAATATTAGACTAAAAAAACTTGTATGCTTTGTATGATATTAAGAACACTTGGTGGCGTTGGATCATTCTTTAACCCCTTTGAATATTATTTCAAAAAAGTGATTCATATGTATTAATAATACAAAATGATGCAAAGTATCGAGAGACTCCATAATTCTAGTTGTAGTACAGACAAACCTTCCACACTAATAGCATCCCAACTAACATTGTCCTACATGATCATATGAAATAGGTTAGGAATAAAATAATCTGATATTATACTTTATTCTCTGGATAGAACATACATTTAGGGTAATAATTGCAAGAACTAAATCTCCATAGAAACGTATATTTCTATTTTTGTATTTGATAGCTAAAGAATCATTTTTGAAGAAATCCATGATTTTCATAAGAAACATGTTAATCCGGAATGGCCAAATAACCACCCTATTTACCAAGACATTCCTCTAAGAAATTTGTTAATCATCGGTAATTAGCTCCAAATCCATATGAACAAGCTTAAAATAATTGGTTGAATACTCATGAATGGTAATATATCCTTTCTCCATGGTCTGAAACTCATAGGTCATAACCTCATGTGAAGTCTCAGGGTAAAAGTAAATATTATTGATTAACATTAAGGATGTACATGTAATTTTCTCATGTGATATACTTTTCACAATAGTATCTAAACATAACATTTCTTGTTCCTTTAGAATCTATTTGTGAAAACCCACGTTATAGTACAAAGGAGTATTCATGAATTTGATGACCCTCTCAATCTAGTCCAACCACTCTATAATTTATAGGGTTAAATTATCAAAATTGAAGATGTGAGGATTCTACTTAGTGAAGATAATTCTATGATCCACTACAATTATTATGTCACTAACACCCACATAACATAGATTCTATATTGTAATAATTTTGTTATCTTCAATTAAAGGGACTATTGGAGGATTTTTCTATGGATCCTACCTCATGTATTCATCTCTCATATATGAATGATCTCTCCTTGGATGCATTGTCTATTAAAAACAAGAAAATGAACAATATTTGTTAGTATATATTCTAAAATAATATGAACAACTTCATGAATTCACATTCATTTTTAAAAAAATCAATAATTAACCACAATTTTTATATTCATGAAAAAAAATTTACAAAGTATTATGTCCATATAAATAAACGTATCATTCAGTTTATTAAAATGACTTAAAATATCATGTATCAAACAATATAAGAATTTTTAGTTCACCCATAATAAATTTAGTTCAGACAGTGATGTGAGAAATCCAAGTGCACTCCCTCAATTACTACCCAAATAATGATGTTCCTCTCTTTTATCTACCGAATAAAAAATCTATGCCCATGAAATTTCAGCCGACATAATTTTCAGCGTCATTTTGATACCATTCTCTAATGAACCCACCCATCTCATCTATATATTCATCCCAAGTTATACAATCATGCGGTGATATGAATGGAGATACTAAAAAATAATTTTATAATGAAACCCCAGACATAAAAACATAATACAATACAAAATAAATAGGAACATAAAAAATACATACAATCCTTAGAATGCTAGTTAAAAAATAATGTATGAGTAAAAAAGCCACCATATCTCCAAGTGATCTATAATCACCTCCAAAAAATCCTAAATTGAAGATAGAGAGAATGAAATAATACAACACACTACAAGACTCTCTTACATAAACATTGTTCTAAAATAAAACATCTATAACATCATAAAAAGAAAAGTCAGGTTATAGAATAAAGCCTTGTGAGATACCACAATATTGTGTATACAAAATCTAATATCTAGAGATTATATGTTCCATAATTTTAAAAAGATAAATTTTGAAAATTCATTTCATAAATCCAAACCCATTTATAAATCATTTTCCAGTTTTAACATAATAACATTCATATCAACAATTTTAGTAATATGAAATGTATTATTGATAAAGAATGAATTAATATCATCACACTATATCGTATGAAAATAAGCACACATTAATTTTAGGATTTATCATGAGAACCCATATTATACAACCTCATATGAAAAAATGTTCACAAAAATCCAAGAATAATATCCATCAAGTTATTTATAAACCATGAATAAAAAAGAACACAATATTAGGACCTAGCATAGGGATGTACAAACAAGACATAATAGTGCCTGAACCTTGATAATTTTGGTACTAATTAATATTTGGTCATTCTATAGTCCATCAATATATCAATGTAAACACTGTTGTACACACACATTGACATTAAGGTCACCTTTGTCCATTTCCTAACACATAGAAGGCTTCCGATGATCCATTATCAAAATCCATTTAAAAACTATGTTCAATTTTTTTAAAATAAAATAAATTACAATCTATTTAAGGGTGTGAAGAACCATTTCCAAATCAAAATAACCATTCAATATTTTAATGAAACAATTAGAGGGAAAAACATTTTTTTAATGATAACATACATTAAAAATAAAAACCATTCCTAGAAATCTCTTTAAAACAGAAATCAAATTTTTTAAATTATAAAACCGATGTATTTTTTGAAGAAACATATTCAACTCACAAAATAAAACATTTTAAAGAAATAGCTACCTCAATATATTGGTAGAAATGACTTCCAAAAAATTAGACTATGTGAGAGGAGATCAGGTCCTCAATATCATATATCAATAACAAACAATTTCAATCCCCCATAAAACACATTATATGAAGACTCATAATCCAATTGGGATACAAAAAGATGACACGGGAATAGATTTAGAATAGAGTTATAAGAAATCTGGGAAAATCTCAATATCTTAACATAACTCATAATTATATGTCAATAATGATGGATTTTACCAAAGAATTAATGTAGAGTGGCCTCTAAAACACTTGGAAGGGGTTGGACGATTCAAAATTAATTTAGGGTAGGTTGGGTTTCATAATATTAAGATAAAATTGTAAATAACCCTTTTTAAGAGTTTATAGTGAGTTCAAATGGTTTCATAGAAGAGGAAACATAGTAAAGTAACTATGGATCATAACTGTGCATCCCAACTATCCATTCATTCTATGGGTTCATGGTTTATATTGGGGACATCACAATTAATCTAAATGTTCCCCTCATCATTGGAACTCCTATGTAATACAACTAGAATCACTCCATGTTTTTCTTGGAATTTTCTAAAATATTTATAACTATGTGCAAACCATTCAATACACAACTAAAATCACAGAGAGTAATACCACATGGTTATACAATGGTAAATCTAATCATGTTCCTTACCATTTAATACAAAAATTCCTTGTTAAAATCCTTTGATCCCTCCCACATTCTCATCCCCCAAAATAATACAATCAATGACAAGCTATGGAATACTAGTGTCCTATAAGGAAAAATATATTTAGTTGGAAAATGTTAGATATTGAGAGATTGGTCAAATTCTATTGAAAATAGGTGATTCTAAGATATCTCTTAACTTTAGAATCCAATTTTTTAAAACTAATATTTTTACACCAAAAGAAAGAAAATTATTTGTCAAAAGAAATCATAAATTAAAGTAATAAAATCTGAATATAATTTAACTATTCCAGATTTGATAAAATTATGTCGTCTCCATACACAATAAACAAAATTATTAATTATTCTTTTTAAATTAATATAAAGATGTTCCATATAAAATATGAAAAAGGATTCATTTTGAAAAAAGTGATATATAGTTAACATGAAATATTAAATTTACAATTTAATTAAAATTTGAGTATATTAATACCTTCATCAAAATAACATTAATAATATGGAAATATTAGAAAGTGTATATGAAATATATATGTGAATTAATTATAATATTGTATATATGTATTGTGGAAATTAAGTATAAATATTTAATTATTACGTTTTATAAGATTAAAAAATATATAATATGTTAAAAATTGACCTACATAATTCATATATATTTGAATAATAATTTTATTTATACATTTATATGAACATGGACATTGATGAAAATGAATTGGAAATAAAACATTAAAATATAATTTGTTTTAGATAATCCCTCTTACATTGAGTCGGACATGTTAATTACATTATATATATTGCAGAATAATTAAAATTTGTTAAATTTTTTATACCCTATTGAAAATTTGGAATTTTGTTGTCACATATGATTTAATTATTATAATTTTATATTAGATTATATAATCATTTATCCTTACATCTCACATTTATATGATATTTGGATTGTATTTTAAAAATTAGTTTGGAAGGATAATATTTTTTATTGAGTTCATTATTTACCCACATAAAAAATGATAATAATTAAATAATAATTATTTTTACACTTGAATTATAATTTTAAAACAAACTATAAAAAATGTTTTTGAAAATTGAACTATGTTATGATGATGGAGAATGTGGCACATACGTCATCATCACTAATGTTTCCATTTTTCAACGATCTTTAGATAAATAATTTATTTGATATATTATCATTATAAAATGATAATTATATCTTAAATGACTTCTTATTTTTATAAAAACATATTATATATCATCCATGTTGTGTGATAATGAAAAAAATAACATTTCTTCATGGACATGGAAATCCATACATTTACATGAACAATTTTTTAAAAATTCAATGAACGAAAATTTATACAAATATGTGATATATTAATTTTAAATAATGAAAAATATATCACATATATAATAAATATACATTAAATACATTACTATAAATATAAGTGAGAGGAATTTATATAAAATGATCTATATCTATTTGTGAGGTGACTATCATCTATACACAAAAACGTTGTTTTCGTTTCTGATTTTAGTGAAGACATTATCAACGTATGATATTAAATTTACATAATCATATATTAATTTATGGGAGACACTATTTTTATTATGTTGAAATGTGTGAATAATATTTTTCATTTTTTGATGTAGAAATAAACTAGAATCCCTTGACCAAGAATGATACATCTTCATTGGAAAACTATTTTGGATTACACTAAAAGTAAACATTGGTGGGTTTTAAATTAAAAATTTCCTTCAGGATATGGTAAGGGTTATATAGAGGGGATGTTTCAAGATAGCTTCTGAAAAATAGGGTATTTATATAACTTCCCACAAACCGCACTCCAAGATTTTATAATAGATTCATAAAAATTACATATTATCTTTTGAAACTGATTATGGTGACCCAATTTTCTCCATCCAAAACAAATAAAATCACATAAAAAATTTCATCACTTAAAAAACCATATTTTAAAATAAAAATTTATTTTAATTACCCTTTATTTTCATAATTAACATTTAGTCATCAACATCATACATATGAAACCCATCATGGAGAAAATCAATCAACATCATTCGTGGTAACAAAGTAAACATTAATCAAAATATTTGAGTGTGAAAATGATCTTCAAGGGTAAACATAATCACTAAAAAATAAATTTCATCAGTTACAATAACAGCTGAATAAGGGTGGGAAGCATACATAATTTGAATGAGTGAAAAAATTAATTTTCAAACACATCAATTCCTATATAGTCACACTTGAAAACATAGAATGATGATGTAAAAAAGGAAAGATTCATAAAAATCAAAAAACATGTGCCATGTAATATTAATATTGATGAAAAAAAAATTTAATCCTATTTAATATATAGACATATCATATAATTATCATTGATACATTATCATCATATAACAATTAAAAGTGGAATATCTAATATGGTTAACTTCCTTCTATTGAGTAACCCATGCATTAGTGGTCTATTGAACAGCAAAACATCCTTGTATTGTAATGGAAACAACCATTCATAGTAAATAAAAAACCTCGTTTACATATTTTATAATGAATCTACATATACATTGTATATAATTGAACCAATCATCATTATAAAATTTTCCATGAAATACGACATGAAAAAACAACATTGAATATTCATTATATCATAAGCTCATTACAACCTATTATTCAATTTTGAAATTGATTAACCCATGGAAAATAAATGGGTTCATTGATAATAATATAGATGAAATATTAATATCATAATGAAATGAAATTGCTTCCATAACAGCCTCTTTACTACATGATTTACTTGAGGAAAATAAACTTGTTCCACAATAATCATTCTATTTCATGATAAACAAATCAAAAGGAAATTTGTTACATAAAAATATCATGGATGAAATCATAATACCACTAGTTTATAATAACAATGACACAGAAACCACATATACTCAGTGGAATATAAGTAATATAATTTTTTTTCACTGAAAAATTAGAATGACATTAAAATATCTTAAAAACATTTTTGAGTAAAATCACTATTCAATGTTGAAAAATAAATTAAAAATATATATAATTTATAATTTATTTTTAGAATCATTTTTATTTTTAAAATACTTCAAAAAAATAAAGTAATCTCTAATGTGAATGAGTTATGGAAAATCTATTCATTCCATAAATGTAAATAATAATCATTATTTTCAAAACATTTTAAATAAAGTAATCAAATATAGACCATTTGGAAAATGTTTCAAAATTTCCTCATAATTTTATTTATGGAAGGTAAAAAATTTGTAAAATATCTCAAGGATCTATTTTTTGAAAGGAATTTTTTTAAAAGATTTTAAAATATTATTTTAGAAAAAATTGAAATGAAATAGAAAGACACCCGATAAAAAATAATATTGAAGAACAGAATCCATGTGAAATAACATTCATCATTTTTCATCAGAAAGTAAAGGAGGAATTTGAAATTAATGATGTGAGTTCAATTCATTTTAATATTAGAATAAAACCATTGTATTTATATAAAATTATATAACATGATTTAAACCAATATAACCATTTATATAGAAAATCAAAGAAGAAATTAGATTGAAACGTATTGAATCTTCAACATTTTATACACTTAAATAATAAGACCCATGAGAGATGGAAATAAAATTATATAATGAAAATCATGAACAGAGGTTTTTTGATTATATAACCTTTCAAAAATTTGTATATACACCTAAAAATGAATATATATGAATATTATGTACAAGTATATCAATGAAAGATAATTTGAGAGGAATAACACATAGAAAATCCATACATCAAAATTGATAATTGATAAATAAAAAGTTTAATGTCCCAGACTAGAGTAGTCTTGAATAAGTGTCTATATTTTTTTACAATGCAATATATATAAATGTTCAAATCCAAAAATACTGATAAATTTATTAGTTTTGGATAAACATATGTATAAATTTTACCCATTTTATAATTGGATTAATAATAAAAAATAATATATAATAATAAAAAAATGCACTACAACCATGAAAACATATTAAATGTTTTATTGCTCATATCCTTGGAAAAGTAATGAAATTATTGGTGAGATCAAATGCTTAGTAAGGGTTATCTAAAACAGAAGAAATAATAAATCATTAAAAAATAGTCTACATGTAATATTAAATTAAAAAAATTCTAATTAAATAACATGAAAATGTGAATAGATAATAAATAATATATACGGAATGTTAAATAACTAAAAAGTCATGTAATTTAATGAATAAACTAGTAATGAAATGAATGAAGAGATAATATTATTTTGAAAATCTCATGGAACTTAACAAATGAATTCAATATGATGACAATCATTAATTATTGTATAGAATGTATCTTGAACATGATTACACTACGTCAATACCTTTACCAATACATTATAATTATATAAAGTAACACATTTAATTCTTCCAGCATGATTTGTATCATGATACCTAATGATGAATTGATAGCTTATATAATGTTTGGATCCACCCATTACTGTAGGTAAAAATACTCCATCTTGTATCAAATAACTAATTTCATTAATCAATCAATGTTTCTTATCATGAA
Organism: Viscum album; assembly: GCA_963277665.1. Lineage (NCBI taxonomy): Eukaryota > Viridiplantae > Streptophyta > Magnoliopsida > Santalales > Viscaceae > Viscum > Viscum album. The sequence continues at coordinate 273,632,283 of OY728128.1, read as the reverse complement.
ATAACTATATTGAGTAATATATGATATATTTTTTACATTTCCCTTGTTAATTAAATAAAATTTGAAAAAAATAACATTTTTTATGATGAATATCGTATATGAAATTAGAATATCTACCATAAAATTAATTTTCATTTATGATAAATATAATTTCTAATTAAAAATTATAATAATAAAGAGAAAATTTGAATAGAATGTCAAAAATATCAGTATAATGTTAGATTGTGTAATAACATTAACCACATTTCAATATTCAAATCAAATTCCAATGGTTGAAATTACTGAAAATGAAACAAAAAATACCATAATATATGAATGAATCATTATATCACTTATAAATGCATAATTATATACACTATATTATGGTGAATTTTTACATAATAACAAATAATCCTCAATGGGATGTAAATAGAGATGAATCCACATACCTCAAACATCTATTTGGTTGAAAATAATTTATACTCATGTAAAGAGGTATTAGACAGGTCATATAAATTAACTATTACCATAAAAAAATTATAATATACTATATTTTAATTTTTAACTTATTATCAATTATTTTCTCATAACTATATAATTATATAAATCAATTTGGGTGTAAATTGATTTGGATCCTCATTCAGGTTTTGTCCTAAATTTTCTAATTCTTATATATATTATATATTGAAATCTACTAATTAAAATTAGTGATGAATAATTCAAAATATGTATAAATAAATTACACTTTGAACACCAATCACTATGTTTGGTATTGAGAGATTATGTATGTTACAATCAAGGAGATGGTCGGTCATGCGCACATATGACTAATGATTCCATTTATCAATGATAATTACCAATTGGATATACATATTATTTAATAATTAAATAAATATAATAATGTGATAAATAAAATATTATTTCATTAATTATATATATATATATTCTATGTGGTGTGGTGATGAAAATAGTTTCATATTACTGGGTGAAATCATTTCTCAAAATGTACACATATGATGGTATAAACATGAAGTGAGTGAAAATTAAATGATGTATTTAAATTTAAAAATGATCAATATATCATCAATATAATATTTATTTTAATTATTTCATTATATATTAATAACATTATCCATAACAACTTCCTTGTAACTCATTATTGAAATATGAATCCCATCTATTTGTGAGGTAGTAGTCTATGGTATACATGAGTGACATTACTCTATCGCTTATAGAATGGAATATAAAAAGTAATATATAATATAAAAAATAAATATGTATAATTATATTATAAATAAAATATATATACTTTATATCCATCATCATATCCACTTATAAGATGTGGTAATTGAAAATCAAATGACATTAGAGCATGAGGTGGTAGTCTACCACACACAAGAATAAAGATTTCAAAAACAATTTATAGAAGTGGAGGAGGATTTACGTCATTAAATTATTTTAAAAATAACACATTATATGTAATATTATTTGGATATTATATCATTTTTAATAATTATTAATTAATTAAGGTGGAAAAAATAAAAAAAAACAATCAATGATGAATTTTACTTCTTCTTTATGTATTCGTTATATTATTGCAAGAAAATCCACGATAGGTTGGATTTATACTGAATTTAAGGCATATAGGTTGAGTGAGAGGATTCTAGGATGTGATTTATGTATTTATTTTCTTATCCATATCAGTGTGAATCTATGAATAATTGAGGATAGTGGGTGGCCTTTTATAATTGTGGACTCGCAATGAATTGTAATTTTGTTGGAACGAATCAATCATACCAAAATTTAGATAATTCAAAAATACTCAAAAAATTAACCTTCCTAATAATACAAGATATATGGTCAATTCCTAGAAATAAACTATTTTTTCATGTTTTTATTTCATTTTAAACCCTTACCTTCTTATTTTAACCCCTAAAAATCCATTTTCACATTAAACACAGTAATTAGTTTTTTCACATGTCACTAATCATATTGGTACAAATTAAGGTTGAATTTATTAGATATTAAAAAATGTTATGTTTCAAAATATGGGATCATTTTGTCAAAATTCAATTCAAATAGTTTTAAATATCAAATTTAAATTAATCCCCAAGGTATTATTATAAATAATGTTTTCAAGTGGAAATATTTAAAATATTGAGCAGTTTTTATATCAATCATCAATATTAAAATTTGTATATTGACCAAAATTTTGATTAATTCTTTTAAATTTAAGAAATTTTACATGATAAAAAATTTAAAATATTAATTTAAAAGATAAAAAATAAAAAAGATAAGTAATTTTTCAACTAAATTACATTATTATTTAATATTTATAAAAAATGAATCTTTTCATGAAAGTCATTAAATTTTACCCAATAATAATTTTGATACCATGAATTTAATTTTTTTCATATTCTAAAATAAATTTTCTAAAAGTGTTAATAATTAATTTTAGATTATTTTTTCAATGAATGACTAAGTGGTCCATTAGAAAAAAACAATTTTTTTCAGAAGAAAAAAAAATATATTTTAAATGATATATTTTCTATTATAGTCAATGTGTACCAATAATTTAAATAATTTAGTTATAAATATAAATTCATAGAAACCTAAATATTTTTTTAATGGTAATTTATAAATATTAATATTTTAATACAGTATCATGTGTCATTTTGAAATATTGTTGTGTGCATTGGAGACATTAAATTATATTTTTTAAAAATTAATATACCATAAGGTCTCAAGATATAATTTTCTACCACATTAAAAACATTATTCATTAATATTTCATTTATAATAAATTATAAATAAAGTATGGTAGTTATTTTCAGGACATCCTCCGATTCTCATAATACTTCATAGTATATTTGATTTCGTAATGGCCCATACCTCAACATTCAAAATGTGAGTTCTAAATTCCGGAAGTGAAATTAATAATGAATGTAAAATATGAAAGTAGAGTATATATCGATATTGAAAATAAATACCATGTAAGGTCCTGGGAGAAGAACGCAAATGTATTCGAAATTAAAATCCTTATTGGTGGGGGTAGTAATGATAAGATATTTGTTCAGTATTTCTCGAAACTCAATTCATCAATGATAGATTAAACTGAACTGGGTGATATATTTTAAAAGGGTGAAAAAATAGATATCTTTTGAGGAGGTAAAAATAAGGTCAAATTCATCAATAGTATATATTCATTTATAATTTGTTCTAGGTAAGGATTTTTCCTATAATTATTCTAGAATGGGGTTGAAACGTATCTTTAATGAATGCAAAATAGGGTGTGTCCTATAGATCTCACTTTTAATTCCATTATTAGAAGGAATCCCCTAACTTAGATCTTGTATTCAATTTTTAATGAATTCACTCTAATCGACGTTTCATTATCTCTTTTTGGAGTAGTTAAAAATGTATTCTTCTCACAAGTTCATGAAAAGTATTTTTAATCATAGTTATATAAACACAAGACACTGATTCTTGGTGGAGTATCTTAGAATATTGAGTTTTGATATAGCATACACTCCATATAAAGGGAATTTGGTTTCGGAAGCATCATGTATAAATTTATCGGCACAAGATGTGAAGGTATTTTTTGATGAATGACATCTAATATGTTTTTTCTAAGATAAGCTTGGACTTGGATGATGTGGTTGTACTGGTGTTCATGGTTTTAATTAATGATGTCACACCATTAGAATAATGGTTTTGGCTAAGGATGTTGAATGGAATAGAGGAGTAATGATTTAGTAAAGTCATTCATAGTTGGAAAACCACATAAGATTACTCTCGGCCTCCAATTAGTGAAGTTTTCTTCCATATAAGCTTCGTTGATATGATTTCCTTGTAATTGGAGTTTACGGATAGTGAACACTAGTCATGTTGGTCCATTAACCCTTGGGGAAATATCTCTGTATCTTGAATATAGAAATACATATTAGGGTGTGTGGATGAACTAGTAAATTGTATGTATCAATTCATGGTGTCTCACTTGTTATAAAATTAGGGTGAAATGGAAATGACTGACTGCTTTGTTACAACATTTAGCCATTATGGTTTACTAGTGGGATGATATTTCCATGGATTTTGTCATTGGTTATCGATATAATCCTGGTGAAGGGATGTAATTTTTCATATGATTAATTTAAAAAAAATTATCTAATTTCTTTCATATCATGTAGAGTATGAATATGGAGACTCTTATAGAATTATACATTAGTGTAATTGTGATAATTTAGGGGGTCCCAATATGGTTATATATTAGAGGAACCCATGGTTCCCCCCTATATTTTAGAATGGTTTATAGGATTTGATGGGTTCCCTTATGAAATTGATAACATATTATCATCTTCATATCTATGTAATGTTAGAGATAGTTATCCATGATCTTGTGTATATGCACGAGGCATCCATAATTTATTTTTGGGGATTGTGGGAAATGATTCATGTTTGGTGAAATTTTCCTCTAAAAATAGTTACAAATATTTGATAAAGATAGTTCCCTTTGATAATTTTTTGGGTGATATATATATATAACTTGTGCTTTGTACAGATGGGATATATTTTTATATTTGGGTTGAGTGTCATTCGAGAGATGAATTAAAATGGGAAGATGATCTATAAGAATCTATTCATATCATATATCCATCAGAAATATATTGTGAACCATTAGTATCTGCCAAAAGAGATCGAGTTTGGTGATGAGGTTTATCGCATTGTTTTACATCATAATTGAAATCATCCTTTGAGTATGTATGGTAAGTTATATAGAGGTTTTTATGTCGCATTGAGATCAGGGAATGACATAAAAATTTGGAATATTTGATGGATGTATTTTTAAAAAAAATGCAATTTTACCACTTTTTAATGGTGAACCCTTTTAAACACAATATTTGAAACTTTTATATATTAAATTTGGAAAAGTAAACTTCTTCTTTAGAATAGGGACATAATAATTTAGTTTCAATAAATATTTGGTGTTTTTCTGATAACTTTCATATTTGGGTGAATAGTGAAAAATACTATATTTTATCTGAAAACAACTTTTTTAATCCAAATAATTTATAGTTTTGAATTATACATTTTAATGGTATGGAAGTAAAATTGTATTATAATTTTAACATATAATACAATGATGGTCATTGTATGTAATTTAAATTTGAAATTGGACATAAACAAGTGTCAATCTTTTGATAGTTATTATTTCGTAAAAATACGTTTCTTGGTTTTGACAAAGTGAATTGATTTTAAATTAATTAATGAAACTTATTTGTTTCAAAATTTGAAAAATAGAATTTATTTTTGAATTATGAATATCAAAATTAGTCTAGGGTGAATTTTTGGTATTTTTCTGAAAACATGAAATTTTTAATAAATAGTGAAAACACTGAGTTATTGTTTAAAATCGAATTTTTATTTAAATAATTATTTGTTTTATTCAAATTTATTTTTGGTAAATATAGATACTTAATATTTATATAATTTCAATATAATTCATTGGAGTCAGTTTATAATAATTTTAAATATATAAAAACTATATCGAACGTTTTACTGTCTTTTACCCCCCTCCTTGGAGAATTTTCAAATTTACATAAAACTTATTTTTACCTCTTCTGTGAGTAAAATTTCAAAAATCCGAGAGAGAGAGAGTAAATATCAAAGAGTAAAATGTGGTTTAATAAGATGAAAATATTTTTCTTGGTTAATAGTAACTTTTTAATTTTATTTACCACAATAAAAAGTAAATTTGGTAATTATGGGTAAAAATGATATTATTATTACCCTTACACATGTCATTATTCTATTGGATACATGTAATTCGACCAAAAACAACCTTAGGAATAAAACATGACCCTTTAGGTCCACTTGGATTAGATTAAGATATTTACTATTATTTTATTTAAAGAAGAGTTAAAAGCGTTAAAATAAATGATTAATAAATAAACCATTTTTAATATACGGTTATACGTAAGATAAATTCGACTCTAAATATACATTAGAAATATAAAAATATTTCCTAAATATTGATATTTTATTTATAATTTTTAGAGATTTAAATAATTAAATTTATTAATGACACAATGATGATGCAGTAATTAACTTATTAACAAAAAAATCAAATAAATGGTATTATAAATATTAAAATAAAAATAATTTCGAAGTTTTTATGACATCCACGAATTTTCTAGATGAATATGACATTCTAGGATTGATTAAATGTATTTCTTATGAAGTAATCGTGGTGTTATTAGTTTATCAAAAAACAAATACAAAAGAGTGTCAAAATTGACATGAAATAGTTTTAAAAAAAATATTATATTATTAATTGATTTAATAGTCCTAAAAATCTACGGATCAGCTAAAATTCATATATAATAATATATATGACATTAATGAACCAATTGGGGTTCTATTGGAATTTTATAGTATGTTTGTTAACCATATATTATAAAAATACAATGAGACATGGTAAATGTAAAACTATTTAACTAAGAGTTAAATAAAAAAGATAAGGTTAATATGGTAACAGAAACTTGTCTAAAACATATTGGTTGAGTTTTTATGGACCAATACACACCTTTGATTTTAAATAAATCATTTTGGAGCCATTTAAAACCAAAAAATGAATTTATTATAAAATAATATTTTATGTTTTTCCGAAGGTGCCCCTCACCCCTCTTATAAAAGGGCACATTCCCTTCTCTCATATTCACACCGCCAAATCCATTTGGATTGGCCAAAAACTGCCCCAATATCCTCCCAACTATCCTACCTTCATCCTAGGGGCCTTCCTTTGGTTATAAATCCAACCTATGATGCCCTTTTGATCAAATCAAAAAGAAGAAATCGAAGAAGAGGTAATGATTTCAACACCCTCTTTCAAGTTATCTTATTATTACACTTACTTTTTCATTGTTGTTTCCATTATAAAATAATAACTCCAATATCTTCTATATAATATGATGTTATTATAAATATGGCACAACTATATTCATTATTCAATAAATATTATGAATGGTAATGTCACCATGTGTGTGTCCGTACGACTTACCATCTCCGCACCGTGGAGTATTTTGTTATTCAACACTATGTTATTTGGATGGATATAATGATGAGTAATATGTATATAAATATTTAAAATTACATGCTAATGTCTCTGAAAAATTAATATATCATCCAATTCCACATCTTTGAGAAAATGATATTGTCGCTCGTCCGTACGTACAGATTATCGTCTCCATGATGCGATGAGATTCATTTCCACTTTCACCATTCATCGACGAATATAAAAATATATATTACAAATAAGTTTTTAATATATGACATAATATTGCTACTATAGATATATATATATATATTTATGTACTTACATATATCTTATTCACTTATTTTCGTTCAATACGATATGAAAACGGAAACAGCGTGTCTGCGTACGTACGGACTACCATCTCCATAATCGGTGTTTTTCATTTCATATATATGTCTATTACACATATTTATATTATAAATATATATGATATATAAATCTTTTTTTATATTCTGTAGGTATTAAAATCGTGATCTTAGTGATACAATCAAGTGTAACAAGTTGAAACATGTACAATAAAGAAACCGATTATTACTGGAAATGTTAATTTAACATGGAAATTATTATTAAATGGGTAGTATAAAGCCATAAATGAATCATGTATGATATCATAAATATTAATTTGGTTCTGTTATAATATAAAAACATACTATGATCTTCATATAGGAGGTTAAACGTACCCCTGACTAAATAAAAGTGCAAGGTAAGGGTTAATTTCTCAAGCTCATTATTATCTGAGATTGTTTATGTGTAAGTATTTATTGGGGAATTTTTATCTTCTGTGTCCATTTTTCATAAAAATGATTTAAAAATGAATATTTTAATTATTTTTTAAAGGTACTATTTATCATGATCATAATTTTAAATGTTTTAAAGATTTATCTTTCTAAATATTTTTATTTAATGTCCATGTTTTCCAAATGGTTTTAGGGATTTATTTCTATTGACATGAATGTTTTGAAATGATAATTCCTTTCAAAAGATTCAAAGTGGAATGGAACAATTTGATTCAAAAATATCTTTGAAATTAATTCCTTCATAAATGTGGGACTTTTAAATAATTTTACAAAAAGGATATTTCTATCAAAAAGTTTTACTCGTCATTTTTAACTATGTAAGGATTCTTTACTGGAAATTATTTTTTATTGTGGTTGATTTATTATAATACAATCATCCATATTGTATTGAATGAGTTATGATATTTTTGACTGTGGATGTTCTATTTTTATACCATTCATGGTATATGGTTAGTGTATTGAAATTTCCTATGCTAGTTTTATTACGAATATTTGTGTTGTGTTTCAACTCTTTCATATGAGGAATGCAGTGGACTTAGTAAGTTACGGGTGGTGCTCGCTATAGCTCCTGGATGCATCGATAGGTCTCATGAGATAAACTAGTGTCTTGGCACAAGGATTTGACAAAACATTTATTTGTAGTCTTGGCACTAGGGCTTAACTATGTGGTAATGATGTCAGGCATTTGGCATCCCCTTATTATAAAATTAGTTATTACATGTGATTATTCGACTAGTAGAATATCAATGTGCATGTTTATATGGAAATGTTTGATTTAGTTATTTTCATATTATGTTCTTTTTTATGTTTAAAAAGGTTGTTGTTTTTATCACACATCTTGACATAATAGTTTATAGGATCTGCAAAAATTAATTACCCTTACTGGGCATCTGATATCACCCCTTTCTTATGTTTTATTTTCCCAGGATTCCAAAAGTGTATTATCATTGATATGCAGGGTTACGCCAAAGGGAATAATGGTGTTCTCAAATAACTATTTTGTTTTTGTATTTTATGTTATAAATTTTAATTTAATGTTAATGTATGCAATCTATTTTCTAGGACTTCTAAACTGATCGGTCTTTCGGGACTTGATTACTTGTAATCATTCCAATGTATTAAAATAATGCACTGACTCTGAGAATTTAGGTTCGAGGCGTTATAGTTGGTTTCAGAGGAAGTTTATAAATAACCTTGGAAACAATATTTAAATAAACCTTGGTTAGAGAACTTTACCCTATAATATACTTTGATAATTAGTATAGAATAACTTCCTAGAATTTTGGTAATGTAGAGATTTTATGAGTTTTCCAAGAAAATACTTACTTGTATGGATATGAGCAGGTAGAGGCAGATCTGGCATAGATATACCTAGGGGTAAAACATGAAAACATTGCTTTGAGCTAGACTCGAACTGGAACTAGTGCACGACAATGGGCCTTGCTTCACTCTTGGTTTCGATACTCCTGGGGGATATGCTTAGGATAATTCTCATTTTTGTACAAATCATTAGGAATGATTTACAAGTATATACCTCCTCAAAGAAAATATTCTTATGGATTTTATCCATAAACATTTCAATTTTTGTTAGTTATTTTACATGTTTGAATTATTCAATACAATTCATAAACTGACCTAGTGTATGCAATTATATAGAAATGGCGCCTAGTTGAAGGAATGTGAACTCCAACAATCTGTATGATCCAAAGAGTAAAAATGATCATATCTTTCACGGTATTAACCCAACATTTAGAAGAGAAATAGTCTCCCAGGTATTCTCAACATATAAAGAGATAGTATCATGTGTTAATCAGATAAGTAACACATTCTCTGAGTCCTATGTCTTGGAAGGGAAGCAAGATAAGAAAATGATGGAAAGATAAAGATGGATAAAGGGAAGAGGTAAAAGTAGGATTTTCCTATATGTGATAAATGTTGAAATAATCACCTTGGTAATGTTTTGAAGGGAATGGGAGTTTGTTATAAGTGTGGAGAAAAAGGACACCAAGTACGTGATAGCAAGGGTAAAAAAAGTTTTCAAATGTAAAATGCTTCATCTACAAGGTGTTGAGACACTACATGAATCAATGTAACATTAATAATAGTATACAACAAATGATGTTATTGGATAGTAATCAAGTTATTATAATACCTTAGAAGAAGATGAATGACTAGTGTTCTTATGTTGTTATAATAGAATTATTTCATTTCAGTGTTGTATCAACAGTATACTAGTTACATGAATTATGGAGATAAATAAGGATTGTACTGTAGTACTCTTTTATTTAGGATTTGAGATAATATGGATCTAAGAAAATTGACTTAATATTAAGCTACACCTTTTGGAAAATACATGGTTAAATGAAAGGTATTCTTTAATATAGTTCTGATAATGAGGTAGTTATTTTTGAATAAGAGATGGTTGATTTGGATAAATCATATTTAATACTCTTGACTTCCTTAAAACTAATTAATGATTCAGTTATTTCATTATTTTTGGAGTTTACAACTTTTTTGGATAGAAGGAGTATATCCAATATTCTATCAGGAATAAGGGATCACAAATGTAATCAATAAGGTTTTATAGTAATTCAGGATGTTGCAGAGTTTTAAAAGAATACATGATGAAGGCTTTCACATGTTATTACCGGGAAAAAAAGATATTCATTTTGTTTAACATCCATATAAATTTTGGGCAGAGAGTTTGGATATATGTATTTTGGATAAGTGTAATGGTTGGAATGGATTAGGTTTTAAAATGGATACTATTGTTAAGGTTATTTTTGTATTTTAATAAAAAGGACAACTCAGAGGTCGGGCGACAACTAGTCGTGTCCGGCAAGGCCGCGAGACTTGAACCCGCAACTTAATAGAGACAATGGTGCATCACCTAAAACTAGACTACGTGATGTATTGGTTTGTATTTTTTTAATAGTCTAAAAAATGAAATATAAATTTATTATTTTTGGAACCATATACGATTTGGATGAATAGAATATTTTATTTGAAATCATTTGGACTGAAAGATGTGTTTGTGGTAGGAATTAGTTGAAGGATGAAACTTTACTAGTCAAGTATATATATATATAATTGGTTTCCACTTATTAAGACTAAATTTCATTAACCTAATTTCCGATGTGGGTTTTCCCACAAAGGTATTTTTTATTTTCATTTTTTTATTTTCGAAGAACAATTTAAAATTGTGAGGATGCAATTTATTGATGGAGGGAATAATGTAAAACCCCAAGATTTCATAGTACGTTATTTCATCAAAGTAATTCAATAACATATACTACAAGCAACACTGAGTTCAACCACACCATGAATTACCAAACTAGCCGTTCCAAAGCAGTTATGAATAGTATTAACTGAATTTAGAACATTATATAATCCTTATAATTTTAGAATCCATATTATGAGTTTCATGTACATAATGTAAGAACAAATACATTTTTAATATTAAAGAAGTATTTTCAAAATATACTATTTTACCGCCTTTTAATGGAGAATACTTTTTAAATCCAATATATGAAACTTTTATATATTAAATTTGACAAAATAAAATTCTTCTTTTGAATCGGGGCATAATAATTTAGTTTCAATAAATATTTTGTTTTTTTATCATAACTTTCATATTTGGGTGAATAGTGAAAAATACTATATTTTAACTGAAAACATATTTTTTTAATAAAAATAATTTATAGTGTTTAATTATACATTTTAATGCATTAGAAGTATAATTAGATTATATTTTTACCATTTAATGCAATGATGGTCATTGTAAGTAATTTCACTTTTAAATTCGACATAAAGACATGTCCATCTTTTGATAGTTATTATTTCTTAAAAATACGCTTCTTTCTTTTGACAATAAAAATATATTTTAAATTAATTAGTGCAGCTTCTATGTTTTGAAATTGGTAAAATAGAATTCATTTTTGAATTCAGAAAATCAATATTAGCTAAGATTAAATTTTCGGTATTCTTCTGAAAAATATCAATTTTTGATGAATAGTGAAAAACACTGAGTTATTATTTAAAACTGACTATTTATTTAAATAATTTTTTATTTTATATAAATTAATTCTAGGTCAAAATAGAAACATATTACCTATGAAAATTAAATGTAATTCATTGGAGTCAGTTTATAATAATTTTAGATATAGAAAAATTATATCGTACTTTTTAAGGTCTTTTCCCACCTCCTAGGAGTTTTTTGAAAATTTACATAAAACATAATTTTACCGCATCTGTGAGTTGAATTTCAAAAATCCATGAGTCATTGTTAATATCAAGGAGTAAAATGGGGTTCAATAATATAAAAATATTTTCTGTTGAATTGTAACTTTTTAATTTTATTTACCACAGTTAAAAGTAAATTGGGTAATGAAGGGTAAAAATGATATTATCATTACCCTAACACATGTCCTAATTCTATTGGATAAGTTTAATTCGACTAATGACAACCTTAGGAATAAAATATGAACCTCTAAGTCTACTTAGATTAGATTAAGACATTTATTATTATTTTATTTAAAGAAGACTTAAAAGAGTTAAAATCAATGTTTAATAAATAAACCATTTTTAATATAGGGTTATACATAAGATGAATTCGACTATAAATATTCATTATAAAGATAATATGATTTCATACATTATATTATTTTATTTATAATTTTAAATATTACATAATTAAATTTATTAATGACACAATGATGATGCAGTAATTACCTTATTAATGAAACAATCCAATAAATGATATTATAAATATTAAAATAAATATAATTTCAATGTTTTTTGTGACATACACGAATTTTCTAGGTGAATATGACATGTTAGGATTGATTAAATGTATTTTTTTATGTAATCATCATGTTATAAGTTTATCCAAAAACAAATACCAAGGACTATCAAAATTGACATAAAAAAGTTTTTAAAACAAATATTATATTATTAATAGATATAACAGTCCTAAAAATCTAAGGATCAACAAAAAGACTTATATAATAATATATATGATATTAATGAACAAATTGGAGTTGTATTGGAATTTTATAGTATGTTTAATAACCATATAATATAAAAATAAAATGAGATGTGGTAAAAGTGAAACTATTTTACTATGAGTTAAATCAAAAAGTTAAGGTCAATATGGTAACATAAACCTATCTAAAACCTATTGGGTGAGTTTGTTTCGACCCTTACCCACATTTTATTTTAAATAAATCATTTTTGATCCATTAGAAACCGAAAATGAATTTATTATAAAATTATATTTTATGTTTTTTCTATGGTGCCCCTCAGCCCTCTTATAAATGGGAACTTCCCCTTCTCTCACATTCACAGCTCCAAAGCCATTTATTTCGGCCAAAATATACCCAAATATCCTCCCAGCTATCCTACCTTCATCCTAGAGGCCTTCATTTTGTCATAAAGCCAACCTAATATGCCCATTTGATAAATCAAAAGGAAGAACCTAATGAAGAGGTAATGATTTCACCACCCTCTTTCAAGTTCTCTTATTCTTACACTTACTCAGTCTTTGTTGTTTCCATTATAAAATAATAACTCCAGTATCTTCTATATAATATGATTTTATTATAATTATGGCACAACTATACTCATTATTCTATACATCTTATGAATGATAATGTCACCATGCGTGTGTACATACGGCTTACAGTTTCCATGTCGTGGTGTAATTTTTTAGTCAACACTATGTTGTTTGGATGGATATAATGATGAGTAATATGTATATAAATAATGAAAGTAACTTGATAATGTCTCTGAAAAATTTATATACCATCCAATTCCATACCTTTGGTGAAATTATATTGTCGCTCGTGTGTACGTACGGATTTCCATCTCCACGACGCGATGAGATTAATTTCCATGTTCACCATTCATCGAATATTATAAAAATATATATTACTAATAAGTAAGTAATATATGACATAATAATTATACTGGAGGTATATATATATATATGTACTTACATCTATCTTATTCACTTAGTTTTGTTCAATATGATATGAAAACAGAAACCGTGTTTATGCGTACGTACGGACTATTGTCTCCATAAATGGTGTTTTTCATTTAATATATATGTCTATTATACATATTTATAATATAAATATATATGATATATAAATCATGTTTTATATTCTGTATGTATTTAATTCTTGATCTAAGTGATACAATCAAGAGTAACAGGTTAAAACTCGTAGGATAAAGAAATCGATTATAACCTGAAATATTAATTTAACATTGAAATTATTTTTAAATGGGTAATATAAAGTAATAAATGAATCATGTATGATATCCTAAATATTAATATGGTTCTGGTATAATTAAATAACATACTAAGATCTTCATACAAGAGGTTAAACGTACCCTCGACTAAAGGAAAGTTCAAGGTAAGGGTTAATTCCTCAATGTCATTATTATCCAAGATTGTTTATGTTTAAGTATTTACTTGGACATTTTTGTCATCCATGTCCGTTTTTTATAAAAAAGATTTCTAAATGAATATTTTAATGATTTTTTAAAGGTACCCTTTTTCATGATCAGAATATTAAATGTTTTAAAGATTTATATTTCAAAATCTTTTTATTTAATGTCTACGTTTTCAAAATGATTTTAAAAATTTATTTATATGGAAATGGATGATTTTAAATGATAATTCTTTTCAAAAGATTCAAAGTTGTGTGGGACACTTTGATTCAAAAATAACTTTTAAATTACTTTCATTATAAATGTGTGGCTTTTAAATGATTTTACAAAATTGGTATTTCTCTCAAAAAGTTTTACTCATCATTTTAAACTATGTCAGCATCCTTTACTAGATATTAATATTGATTGGGGTTGATTTATTATAATACAATCATCAATATTGTATTGAATGAGTTATGATATTTTTGTCTATGGATGTTCTATTTTTATACCATTCACGGTATATGGTTAATGTATTGACATTTAATATGCTATTTTTAATGCAAATGTGTATGTTATGTTTCAAATTTTTCATATGAGGAATGCAGTGGACTTAGTAAGTGACGGGTGGAGCCCGCTATAGCTCCTCGATTCATCACTAGGTCTCATGAGACAAACTACTATCTTGGCACAAGTCCTTGACAAAAATTTTATTTTTAGTCCTGGAACAAGGCCTTCACTATTAGGTAATGATGTCAGGCATTAGGCATTCCCCCATTATGAAATTATTTATTACATGTGATTATTCGACTAGTAGAATATCCATTTCCATGTTTATATGGTAATGTTTGATTTATTTTTTAAATATTTTATTCATGTTTCTATATAGAATGTTTGTTATTTTTTTCACACATATTGTTTTAAATGTTTATAGATTCCGCTAAATTATTTACCCTTTCTGGGAATCTGAGATCACCATTTTGTTATGTTTTACTTTCCCTGGATTCCATGAAGCGTATTTTGATTGATATGCAGGGTTAAGCTAAAGGGAATTATGGCGTACTCAAAGAACTATTTTTTTTATTTTATGATAGAATGTCCAATTTAATGTTCATATATGCAATTTATTTTCCAAGACTGCTAAACTGATAGGTCTTTCAGGACATGATATGTTGTAATCATGAAGTATTAAAATAATGCACCAACTATGGGAATCTAGTGTCGGGGCATTACAAACTACATACACTATAAAATAATATTTTGATGTTCCTCCTATCATTATACAATCCCAAATAAATATGGATATTAGATGGTAAAATAATTACCAATGTGATTAAATCATCAGATAATCCCTTAATAATTAATTTTAAATTGTAATACACATTGTTCAATATAAATCATTATATAAATTTTTATCCTCAAAATTGTTCAAAAATTTATTGAATAGGTTTGAAACCCAATGATTAGAAATATTTTATCATATATTCATCCATGATAAATGATATTTTTTCAAAAATATAATCCATTTTGACACTATATATATATACCTATAAAAATATTATACACACTAGGTTATCATGTAGGCCAGTTGTAGGAATGAAATGATTATCATCCTTTGGTCAAGGGTTTATACCACCCATCTATGGTGGATGCAACAAGATTCCACGATAAATACATGTTTTCTTTCTTTATTTTATAATTTGGAAAAATAATTTCACCCAATATAATTCTTGTGGTTGGTACTATTGGATGAAAATACACCAAACTAAAAAAATATTTCCAAAAATATCAATAATCACATTATGATATCATCTATTAAAACATAAAAGATGTTTCTCAGATATTAAATCTATAATAAACCATAATTTTACAAAATTATGGTAGAATCAGTAACCCATAAGATAACATCACATGGAAAAAAATTAATGACCAATTCTATGAAATCAACCATATGAAGAAAACATTAATATTCAAGGATCCGTACTGATGGATATGTTGATAAAATCATAATTTTTAGATTTCATACATTGATTCTAATAGTCAAAAACAATTTTTTCCATCCAGACCAGACAACATGTAAAAGAAGAATTATATATGTTGCATTATGAAAGAACTCTTATTTTTAGTGTTTTATAGAATAGAAAAACTAATACATTATTAATACCAATTTCATTAAATGATAATTTATCCCACATAACCCAACATTTCTTATTTCATATTAAGTAACCATCATCAACTATATGAAATACATTATGAGAATAAATAATTCCAAAACATTCATTATAACCTAGGGAAAATGAATCATAAAAAAAGTGGCCAAAAATTCTCAGTCTTGGTAAACATAATCCTTTGAAATATGATATCAACAATGATCAGAAGAAGTACATAAGGGTATGATGACATAACCAGAGAGAATGAGTGAATCATAAAAGTACAAATACACAACAATACATGAAACCCAAAATATTAAAACATATTAATGGAAAGGTTCATAATAATCGACAATCATGAGCTATGTTATATAAATACATCATATAAAGAACATATTAATCATATAGAATGATTAGAAAAAATGTGTTGGTATCTTGAAATTTTTTTCATAGATCTGTTTAAACCTATGTATGAAATAATTGGATCCTAGATAAATCCAAAGGGGAAACAATCCATTTATTTCATTCATATTTCTTCATGTTAGAAGGTACATTTTCATTTAATTGGATAATCGTCTGATCTTAATAGTATTTTAAGATATAATGTTCCCAGATGATGAAATCTAGGCCACCATATCGTATAATCTATAACGGGCTTAGACGATGTTATTTGGACTTCCCTATCATATAAGCTATAATGGGATCTCCTGATTCTATCTTGGCCTTCTAATCATATATTTAATTTCCAATATTAACACCATGAATAAAGTACAAATACCATTAATTTCATCATAAAACTCATAAACAAATTATTCTTCCTTTTATTACATTATTAATTGAGGGAAAATAAGTTCATTTATTTTCAATATATTTTAGATAAGATTAACCCTTGAAAATTAAATGGGTCCCAAAATAATATTTTTGAGACATGTCAATCTCTTTCAATTTATATAGGTTCTATAATAATATGATTAAAATATTATTAAAATATTTAAAAGAGACAAATTTCATAAAATATTAATCTATCATGATATAGAATGAATATGGAATCATTACTAAATTTTACAATATGTAACTAAAATGTTTTGGGGATATTGATGAATATAAATTCAATTAAAATACCATTAAATTCATTTGGAGAACTATAAACCTCTCATTTTTAAAATCCATTTTTTAACATAAAAATAGTCAAAATAATTTTCCTTGAATATAACCATGAAACCATATAAAGGTATATTTTCATAATTAGGGGAAATTATTCATGTGTAAAATATCCTTCTAGCCTTGAGAAAACAATTTTATTTTATTTTCATTTTTTTGGAAAACACGATTTTGGAAGAAAAATTGTTCTTAATTAAAAATATGATTTATCAAAATAATAATCATTTGAAATTTTGATAACATAAAGAGAAAAAATATAATATAAAAAAATTATAGTCATGAGATAACCATAGGAGATAAAAAATAAGGATAATAATTTATATTTATATCCTAATATTTCAACATTAGAGACTTAATCCCAAACAAAATCAATATTCGATGTATTTGTGACAGAAAAAACTCTTACCACTTTTGAATCATTGAATCATAATATCCAATGAAAAATATCCATTAATGAGAAATATAATATCATGAAGATACAAATATTCATGATATAACTATTCAATAGAGAATTATATATGCATCGTAGAGGAAGATCATTGTTTAACCTAAAATTTCTGTCCAAGAAAGAGAATTGAGGAAAATATCTTTACCACTTTAGAAATAATAAAACATTAAATAACATTAAATAAATATTAAAAAATTATTTAAATCCAACTATGTATAATTATAATATAAATAAATAACATTATTGGTATTTATATACACCATGAAATAATAATAAGGGGTGGATATATCATATATCTCACAAAAATAAATCAAAGTCGAGAATACCCTTACCTCATTTTTTATTCATCACGATTGTTCTTTATATTCATGTATAATTAAAATTCTGTTATTTATTTATATGACTAAAAGTCATTTTAATGTTTATTAATCTTTATTTTACATTTTAATAAGATGTATATAATTAAAAAATCATTTATTATTATGTTGGATGTTTTGACTATAAAAGAATTTTTTGTCAAAAATTTTATTAGGAGGTAAAATACGCTCAATGTTTTTATTATATAAACACATATATAATAATAATCAACAAATAATTAAAAAATTTAGATAAATATTATACTTTTAATAGATATAATTAATGATTTTTTAGAAAAATTTACTAACATTATAGTTATGAAGATGTTAGGTCATGGATACACCGGTGTAAGGTTTCTTTTTTTCAATGATATTTATGGAAAAAAGTTTAGTAAAATTAATTATTAGTGAATGATAAAAATATAATTAATATAATATTACTAATTTATAAAATACTTTTTTAATTTTTATATTTATTTGGTGATAAAAAAATGAATCATGGAACATTGAGGAGGAGATAGTCCATAAGTCCAAAAGTGACAATATAATTTTTTCATTGAGTTAAATGGTAAAAAAAGATATATTATATTTGTAGTAATATAAATATTTCATAAATTTCATAATAATAAAAATTTTATCACATATAAATATTATATTTATGCTTATTACATTGCATATAATGTGTTATTGAAAGACAAATATCATTTATTCATGAGGAAGTAGTCTACAACACAAATGTGTGACGATAACATATCCCTTATATATGGGAATATAAAAAAGGATTTATATGATAAAATGAATAAATAATTAAAATAATGTTATAAAAAAATATATGAATTTTAGATAGAGAATTACATCCAACTATGGGAGGTGGTAATGAAAAAATAAATGACATCATTACGCGAGTTAATAATACTCCTTACAACAGAATTATGATTTCATAATACATTTTATGGAAGTGTTTTCAATTTAGGAATTAATATAAACATAAACAATAATATATTAAGGTTGAAAATGTTATTACTTAATCATTTTATAGGAAAATTATTGGTTATGTAGATGAAATTAAATTAAAATGCTTATTGGGGAAATTGTAATCTTTTCAGGTAACTCGATTTCTATTACAGTAATAAATTTCCTGGGACTTATTTCTACAAAAAGATTTTATTATTAAATTTTAGTAGGGAATTGAATATGTAATTTGGGAATGCATGGGATAAACTAATATTTTTATGGTGTGATGTGAAGAATCTAGTAGTCGGCCATTTATATGAGAGTTTAGTTGTACTTTTTTTTGGGAGAAAAAATTCAACTAATGTTTTTTTTCAAGTCACAAAGACCAAATAACCATCCATTAATGATACCATTTTGAATTTAGTAAAAATATTACACGAAAATGGGGTTTTAACATGTAATGTAACATTTTCACATCCTATATTCTATGTTTAACCACTAAATATAACTATTTTTTACTTTAATTGCTACTATTTATTTTAACGGCTTTCACTAATTAGATTGGATAAAAATTATGTGAACCATATTTGATAGTATTAATAAAAAATATTCAAAATATGCAATCAATTTTAAAAAATTAAACACATAGAAAATTTGAATTATAATTTAAAATTAATTGGGAAGACACTGTTTGAAATAATATTTTTAAGAAAAGTATTTTTTGAAGAAATTATGAATCTATATTAACTATGTGACTAAAAATAATATCTTTTTTTGAATATAAATTATAATTTAATGAAAAATTATCTATATAATGAATTTATAACATTCCCCATTATGGATTATTTTAATTAATTAATAAAGATATAAATTATAATGTTTAAATAGTTTTTTAAAATCTGTTTCTAAAACATAAAACAAAATACTACTAAAAACCACTATAAGGTTGATAAAAAATAATTAAAATCAATAAATATAAAATATTTTAATTTATAACTTATTAATTTTTTTTACATTTTATATTTTATAATTATTTTAAATAATTATTCTTCTAACTAAATATTATTCACTATTAAACAAAAAAATAATTTTTTTTCATAAATATACAACCAATCCAGCTAAATTAATTGTTTATATTTTTATTGAAAACATGAATATTATTTTATAAAATAAAATTTTAAAAACAATTTTATTTATATTACTTTAATGAAAATAAGTCAAATGTCATTTTTGAAGAATAAATATTTTAGAAAAATAATATTATTTTATTTGAAATTGATTCATAATTTACTAAACATTTATAAATAATCTTATATGTACTATGATATATATATATATATCATAATGTACTTAATATTATTCATAACTACAATTTTAATGACTAGGTTATAATTTTTCTGTAAATAATTCATCATTTAAGGTCGGGGTTGAATGTTGAATAGGTTATCTAATATAAAAGATAAGGGATCTTTGTACCTAATCATATTGAAGTGAATATTATTTTAAAATAAATATTTCATAAAATAAAAAAGTATTTTTTATTTGGGGAGTGAATTATTTGTATTCTTTCCCCTTTATTCTTCATTAGACTTGAGTTCAAATCTAAGTTGGAAGCGAACATCAACAAGAAGTTAGTGATGTAGGCTGGATGTAGGTAGGCAATGGCATTGGAATGATGCATAAAGGCAGTGACACATGCAAGACACAGGAAGATAGTGATTCTGACATGATGCTAGAATGAGACATTATTGGGCCTTCAAGCTAGAATGTGGTCCTTTTAGCCAAGTAATTGGTTTCATACACACTGGGACTTTGGGCCATGAACTGAATAAATAAGTCTTAATGGGTGAGAAATCTCGGGGTGGGGGGTATGACCAACCTTTTCAGCCAATATGTGTGGTGTGTGTGTGTGTCTAATGTAATTATATCCCCATGAAACTAATATATATATATATATATATATCAAGGAGTTACATTTTCATCTATGTTTACTGTTGTGTTTCTTTTACATTAATGAACATAATTTACCTCTATCAAAATATTTGGGTGTTACATTGTCATTAACAAAATTTTGGGAGATGATTTTCTGAGATGAGTATTATATGACCTATATCACAACTAGTTTCTTTTATATAAACCATCATTTATCCAATTTGTGTCTATTTCTGGTCATGGCCTCTTTTTGGGAGGCTCTAAAGTTTTTGGAATGTTTTGGGGGGATTTTCAAGAGGTTCAAAATTTTTGCATGGTTAGAAGCAACCATGTCGCATCTCAAGGTAACCGTTAATGGGAAAATATTGTTCACATAGCAAGTGAATGTTATCTTCAAACCATGTGAATTTCCAAGAGAAATAATGAATCGTGAAATTTAATAAAAGGATTTTTTTTTTGAAAAATTATTATAGTATGTGATCTAATCATTAAATATTCTACCTTAAGAAATTATCATCCATAGATTAGACCACATTTATGAAAACTGTGTGGCATACTATTTCCCCACATTGTTTCTGTAGATAATACGAATTAAATACTTTAACATTATTTTTATGAAAAAATATTATGATCTATAATTATATTTTATTCTTATTACTGATACATGGTCCCCTTAAATTCTAGAGTGATACCTCGGTGAATGAAATAATTTGGAATGCCCATATTAATAGTTAAGAACTCATTATTCATTATTATTCATAGATCTATGGTTCTTTAGTTTTAATGAAGCATATATCTAGTCTATAATGGATATTTTTTTAATTAATGGGATTCAGATCAACTATTTTTTGACATAGGTAAGGGGTCATGGGTGGTTATCAGGTATTCATATTTTGTTATTTCATTATTTATGTAATATAACTAATATGTCGTAAGAGGATTCTATCAATACTCCACTTTATCTAGAAAATGAATTCATGGTTTTAATTAGATTATTTAATGAAGTGGTTATAAAACAATGTATTTTTTATTGATGGATAAATAATTTTTTTATTTTCATAGAAATTAGTAGATGTTAATTGGTTATTGGAAAATAGATTTTTTTCTGTTTTTAAATTAGAAATTTATAATTAAGGATTTGTTTTTTGGATATAAAGTATTCACGGAAGTTATTTAATTAAATAATTGTTTTTATTTGAATTGTTTTTATTGATTGTTACATAAACATGTGTATTTGTATTGAGTGGAATTTATAATGGTTTTGATATACAACCATATATGTGGGTCTATGTATAGAAGTGAAGTTATACCATAAATGGTAAAACGAATCTTTTGTGTTTTTAAGTTTTTATATGTCCGAACATGGAAACAAATTTGATAATTCTGGTGATCGATTTTATAATTTTTTTATTCATTCCATGAGAGATCATATGTATGGATTTAATATAAAACATTTTTAATGATTTAATTTTTTTACCTAAATAGTTCTAACTAGTTTGGTCATAGTGTCATTTTTTGAAAAATAATATTGAGAAATAATTCAATATTCTTTGTCACCCCCTATTTGGGAGCATTACAACATATTCATATGAAATCTATCAGTTCAAAAGTAAAGTAAATTTATCAAATTTCATTAATGAGGCTTTTTTATACATGGAATGGTATTTGTATTTAATGATTTTAGATTTTTGGATTAATATATATTATATTTAGGTTTTCAAGATTATTATTTAATGTTTCCCCGTTATATTATATATTTTTTCAATTAAAAATTTTGTTTTTGGTTTTATTTTTGTTCATGAATAATATAAAAGAATTCTTTTTCTATTTTATGTTGATTGGTAGTCTTGCTTCAAATGGTAAAATGAACCCCCATCATTCCTTCATGACTATGGAATTTATTACAAGACTTTTTTTCTTGTAGATATTACATAACCCCATAATCACATCTATGAATTATTATTCCATTATGGATTTTTGTTATATTACTAATGTTATAAATTTGTATAGTACACGAAAGGCTAAATGGTATAAGATTGTTCAATACTTGATATAAAAAATGAATTCATTCTGGGTTGGTAATTTGATCAATTTTTGGGTTATGGTGTCATTTTAAATTGTCTCATAATATAGAAATAGTATTTTTCTTAATCTCGAATGGAAAAAGGACATTTTATTTTAGAAACAAAAAACATAGTACATAAAGAGGTTTTTCTTACAAATTAATGTTGAAATTATAGTTACCTGGGTGTTTGGTTTGATAAATTTTCTATGAATCATCTATGTGATTTAACTCCACATCATAATGGATTTAGCTGATGAGAGTTTCCTAAAATTAATTGATAATAATAATTACCATTAAAATTACATAGTTATTATGATTAAGAATGACTATGAAATGGAAAAAAAGTATTTTTTTTAAATAGGGAAATGGATGATTTTGAAAAGTAAGAATTTAGTATTTAAAATAATGGATAAAATGTTAATGATGGATTGATTTTTTAGTTCTATATTTTGATATGTGTTGATGTGGAAAATTTTAATATCTAACACTAATGTTAGTAATGGGTGAGACTATGAAATTTATTTTCATTGTTATAGTGAATGAATCTTCAGAGGAATCATAGAATCCTACTATATGAATATATTGAATAGGTTGCTAAACCAGGCCTAAAGGTGAAAAAATTGACGGTTCAATGTATATTTCAGTATTTATCAATTCATGGATAAGGTTAATAATGACGAGGAATCTTGATAATTTAACATTTTTATTCAGATCCATGTTTTGTAACATGCCATATTATGTTGGGGTTATGAGCTGTAAAATGATGATGACTGGTTGAATATGAAAAATTGAATATTGTATTTTCTCTAGATAATGATATGATGAATGTAATGATAAAAACATTTATGCTTGAGGATTTATAAGGATAATGGTGGAGATTAACATATAAAGCTATGTTAGACCAGAAAATGAAATAGTAGGATTTTGAGTAACAATTGAACATTAAATTATATCCTCATAAATTTCAAATTTCTATATTAATAAACATATTCATTTTGAAGAAAGGGAATTTCACAGGGATAGATTATGCGGAAAAATTAATTGTAACAAATTAATATGTTATAAATAATATTAACCTTTTGATTTATTCAAGTGTATTGTTGCGAATTATTGTTATTGAAAACACATTCACTTATATGGACATATTATCTCATATTTAGAAGCATGTTAATCATCTTTATTGTTTTTAATAATTGTGTGGAATTGAGATCACATCATTAGTAAAAATATTTGGTTTTTATAAATAAAATTGACATAAACCAATGATACAATATGAATAACCTTTTGGATCATATCTTATAAATCTCATTTTTTAGAGCTTCCAAGGGAGATATAATATCTTTTCATTTCTTGTGAACATGCTCATGGTGATATCAAATAACTTAAACAAGATGAAAACCGTTTATCTGAGTTGTTCTAGATAATTGAGATTATTTCCCATCCCATGTATGCTGAACCACCCCATGAAAGTAACATTGTCATTCACCTTACTCTTATGGTGTTTTCTGGTTAATTAAAGGGATATGTATCAAGACCATAACAATATGCGTATATACTTAATTTTTTATAAAATAATTAATATTATTTCAACCTAGTATAATTACATTATAACGTTTTTCTATTTCCATATATTAAATCAAAAGTAATATTTTTAGATATTATTAAAATCCTATTGATGAATTTAATTTGATGAATTTTTTTTGAAATAAATAAAATTTAATATAAAATATTATTATTAAATAATGTTTAACAAATATAAATTTTCATATAATTTTTATTATGTAAAATGTAATTTTACTATGGTTTTAGAAACTGTAATTATCAAAAAAAAAGAGAATTTATCAATAAATGTAAAATATTATTTTAAAAGTTCAAATGAAAATATTTAGAAACTTATTTATATAAAATGAATATATTTTTTTGAAGAAGAAATTATATCTTATCCAATGGTGCATTTTTTATATTTTGTTGACACAATAAAATTTTTGGGGAAAAGTAAAATATTTTTTAAATGTACAGTTTATATTATGTCATAATAATGACCCAGAATTGATTTCATAAAAACAATAAATTTTATATATGGATATGAATACATTTTACATACAAAATATTATTATTTTGTTAATTTTATAATGCCTCTATTAATCTTCAAAAAACATTAATATATTTTAAGGTTTAAAAATCATTTCTTTAAGAGTATAACTATATTCCATATATGAAAGGGTATTATATTATTTTGAAAAGAAATATAAAATATAAAATAATGAGCACCACAAAAATTTTATTTAAACCTCATGATTATTCAATGAGAAGGTTTCTAGTTTTTGTTCTTTTATTATATTGTATCTAAGACCTATATTTGAGAAATAATAATGAAATCCCCAAACATTTATTTTATAAACCCCCAAAGATCCCATTTAACATCACTAAATCTCTTTGAATCATGTCCTTAATCTTAGATCCCCTATCCAAAGTCCTCTCAAGGTTCCCCCAAGATCTCAATGCACTCCTCCCACAATTATTTAGTCACACACTCATGTGTGTGATCTTCACATTGTGTTCTATATTCTTGTTTCTTTATTATCTTTTACATTCCATTTGTAACTCATAATGTTAGATATGTTATTACATGTCCCTATTAAAATAATTCTTCTGTATAAATTATTTTAGACCCCTTTCTCTATCATTAACCACTTTTATGAACATTAATGTGATGTTGTTAGGCTACTGAAATTCCACCGTGATTTTCTATGAAAAACATTTATATAGTGAATAACCATACCCATTTCATGTAAAATGTTTCCACCCTTATCATCATATACATATTTATTGGGTATATAAATGTATTTATTCCACTCTTCATGATTAGGGAATAAAACATTTTGATAAATGATTCCATCTTGTATTTTATATGTGGAACATTTAAGAATGAGAATAACCATAAAGTGATGTATGCGTAAAAAATCATATAGTTCTCCAATGCATTGGGTAATTATTAGTTTAATGAGATGTCTTATGGAGATAGCTAGTGAACATAATTACATTATTATACATTTTAACCTTGATTTATTAGTAGTTATCATGGACTGCTGTTTATAATATCGTGTTTTGTGTTGTTTCATCATTTTCCAACTAATTTTTATGATTTTCAGGAAATTTATTGTATGATTATTCTTGTTTGGGATTTTTATTCCCTTTCTACACAAGTCATAGGAATATTTTTTAATATGCATTATTCCGTTCATGATATGCATTTTTATTCCTTTATAGGGGTTTATATCTCACCCATTTCTTTTGTATTTCCCCATGTTATCCCATGTATTTTCTAGTGTAATATAATTTTATGAACATGTTGAAGAGGTTTTTATTAAATACATTTTATTATTAATTTTAATTTGTTAGTTATTTTACCTAAATCCAAAATACAATAGACTTATCAATATTTCGAGTTGCATTATGTGTACTTTTATGTAATTAATCAAGAATTAATTATATTATAGGGAAGGGTTGTAGTAGTTATTATCAAATTATTCTAATTGTTATTTTTTGGATTAAGATTATAAATCACATGATAAATATGTTGGGATAATACTATTTATAATAATTTTTTTCAACTATTTCACCAAGGCGCGCGCATCCGTCTCTTTTGGGGGGACGCCAGAGCTGTCTGTTGCCATACATTCCCACTTTCCAAAGGCAGGCGACATCCGCTCCTTATTCAGGGATGTTTTCTCCTTGATCGGAATAGGATGATGGGATGTTGGTTCTTCCTTTCGTGGATCCCTCCTAGAAACTCTTCACCTAGTCTGAATCTCCCTTATAGATTTAATACATTGTTCGTGAAACTTTTCCTGGTGCCATATCTTCATGAACACTAGTTAATTACACTGCTTCTGTCAGGACAATCCATGAGTTTCGGTCAAGGCAGAAAACTTCAGTTAGGGGAGTAGTCATGTTGGGCATCAATGGCTTGTCTAGACGGTGGTACACTCACGCGTCTCTCTTATATCCCTTATTATGGGGCTTCTAGAGGGCGTGGAAGCCTGAGGCATCCCACATCGAACGCGGGGAATCTTATACCATGGGCATGTATTTAAGGTTTTCTTCAGCTTCCCATGTTTAACACATGATATGCCACATATTTAACACCCAGTGGAGATGTATTGGACAGATCAGAACACTAACTAGAGTGGATCATATGGTTGTAACCTCTAGAGGGAACACTGATGTTGGGGTCAACATTTGGTTGTCTTCCCGGTCAACGATGAGGGGAATAGAGAGTGAGATGGCATGATTTCACCAGGATGTGGCGGCCCAGATAAGAATTAGGATGGATGATTGGTGGATGAATGAAGTGGAGTGGGAATGAAATAGGACCATTTCAACGGAGACAGTGGAGTTCAGCTTGAGCCTCGATGAGACTTCCTAGGTCTCCCCGTGGTAGGGAATCAATGTCTGCGTAGTTTAGTGGGACGATGGGACACCTGAGGAGGCATCCCATGAGAATGGATGCATGGAAGTGACCCTGAGGAAGTGGATCCTCTGGGCTGGGACATGATCTTCTCGGAACACATAGGATTGAGAGATAGATCACCATGAGACATGGGTGTTGGGATTGAACCTCATGGAGGATTCCTACGTATCCCCGTGGTAGGGAATCAAAGTATGCGCAGTTAATCTAAGGACGAATTACTATCAATTGGGGTTTTCAACGTCTTATCGCTGGATGGTGTCGCAATAGTTGGACGTCATGCAGGACGGGGGCGAACTAATGTAATGGTTGTCAGAACAACCAAGTGTTGGGCTTGCACATCGTGGAGGCTTCCTACGTACCCTACCTTGGTAGGGATCAATGTCCATGTAGTTTGGATGGGGGGAATTTGGGGCTTAAATTCTGATGCAGCCCAATTTGTTGGTTAGCCGACGTTGAGATGACCAGAACTGTGGTGTAATGGGCTTGAACCGCGTGGAGGCTTCCTACATACCCTACCATGGCAAGGATCAAAGACCACATAGTTTAGGTGGCCTCGGTGAACCGACATGAAGGGGGACCTAGGGTCAAATCGGTGGTGGGATTGAACCTTTTGGAGGCTTCCTACGTACCATTCCTTATCAAGGATTGATGACCTCGTAGTTCGGGTTATGTGTGTGGGGCTTACACTCTTGGCTTCCCATGGTGTTGGTGAACCGATGTGACGGGGGTCAGAATGACCAATGGGTAGTGGGGTTGAACCTCGTGGAGGCTTCCTATGTACCCTGACATAGCAAGGATCAAAGACCTCATTTTTCAGGTTGGCGAGGGGCTTACACTCTTGGATGCCCAAGGTGTTGGTGAACCGATATGGTGGGGGTAGGAATGACCTATGGGTGGTGGTCTTGAACCTTGTGGAGGATTCCTACGTACCCTACCTTATTAAGGTTCAAAGACCTCATAGTTCAGGTTGGCGAGGTTCTAAGACTATAGGCTTCCAAAGTTGTTGGTGAACCGACGTGAATGGGGTTGGAACGACCAATGAGTGGTGGTCTTGAACCTTGTGGAGGATTCCTACGTACCTTGCCTTAGCATGGATCAAAGACCTCATAGTTCAGGTTGGAGAGGGGCTTACAGTCTTGGCTGCCCAAGGAGGAGTTTATGGTTGGTGCTTACTCTAAGCCCCTATGAGTCATACTTGTTGTGTGAGACAAGAGGCATCAGATACTTGACGATCACATCGCAAAAGGTGAGTTCGTGAGAGATTAATTGGGGATTACACATGATGGAAGCCCAAAGAGGAAATAGGGTCTTATGCATGGTTAGCATCTCAATGAGGTGGAGGCTTGCTCCAGGTTTGAGGCCTGGTGGAGACAAAGCCCATCACGAGAGGGATTTGGCACTGAATAAAGGAGGAGCATGACATCCATCCCCCTTTATGGTCCTTGGGACCAAAGAATAAAGGAGGAGTAGGGATGCTGCCTCCGGTAAGAAAATATAGGGGCTTACAAGAGGATAGTTTCCCATTCTCCATTGACAAATGCCGCTCTGATAAAGAGGATCTCATTCCATGTGAGAAATGATCTCACTCCCGTGGAGACTAGTGGGTGTGTCGAATGTCCAAGGTGGGGGCACCCCGTGTGCAAGGCACGGGGCGAGGTCACAGTTTAATGTCATGTGCTGAGGACGATGGTGCATGGCAGTTTAACATCCTATAGTCGGTTTAAGTGGGCTCACTCAACACCACTAGGAGTCACATAAATGGTACACTATTCACCTTGGTGAAGAGAGGGGACAGGAAACATCATTTCTAGGGGTAATGGAGAGAACCATTGGGGGGTCCACATTAGAGTGTCTATGTGAAGAAAAAATAGACGTTAGCATGCCTATTGAAGAAGCATGAGGCGAAGCAACGCAACTGGCAGTATCATCCAAGGGACTTTGCATTTTCTTCACATGAACCTAGAGGGTCTTATGAGAAAAGTGTGTATGGAGAAGGTGTTTTGGACGTGAGAGGCACCCAAAAACAAGAAAAGGGAAATTACAAGTGAACAATGAGGGATATTTGTGCGCAAAAAGTACTGTTGCATGAAAATGGTCGCGCTAGCACGCAATTGAGCGGCGTGCGCGAAAAGGCCAGGCTGACATTCAAGGGGGCTGTTGGCATGATAATGGGGATGGAGGCACGCTATGTAGCGGTGCGCGTGTAAAAGGTTGCGACAGTGCAAAAAATGAATTTCACACAAGTGAAAAAGTCCGCAACGGTGCAAAAAAGGAATTGTGCATGTGAAAACGGTCAGGGCGGTGCACAAAAGGAATTGTGGGATGAAGAATTGATTGTGGACAATGGGAAGGAATTGTGTGCAGGTGAAGGGGATCGATGGGATTTGGACGAGGATCAAGCTCATGTGGTCTTCTGCAACGGTAGACCCCCAGGCCACATGTCTTGAAAAATTAAGAACCTAGGAGCCATCTTTT
Organism: Viscum album; assembly: GCA_963277665.1. NCBI lineage: Eukaryota > Viridiplantae > Streptophyta > Magnoliopsida > Santalales > Viscaceae > Viscum > Viscum album. The sequence goes on along the minus strand of OY728128.1, from coordinate 273,601,967 downwards.
TCACACACAAGAGGTGGATTTCAAGTGGTAGAGATGGTTCAGATTCTTCAACCCAGAATTCGAAGGGGGTGACCTTCTATTTACAGGTGCTCGGGGACGTGGATCTGTGTGAAAAATATGCATGTTCGAAATATTGCATGATGGATTCGGTAGTGTGAAAATTCCACCCCGTGGGGTGATGGTGCACAAATTTCCACACTAGTGTGGAAAACACTCATGAATCCTAGAGTTTTTCATGCAGGATTGATTTTTTATCACACTAATGGATTTTTTTCGTGTGACCCTTACGGGACCATGAAAACAGATCGATGGTTCCAAATATGGCTTCGCTTTGTCACGCCACAAAATTCTCCAGCACTTGAGCATTTTTCAGCATCTACAAATTCCCCCCCCCCCATCTAAATCGTACCAGTGTGGGGTTTCAAAGGTCGGATTCCGAGGGAAACACCATGATGCATGACTCCCAAGGGCTAGTGCTCACTCAAACCATGAGCTAAGTGAAAACCCGATCTGGAGCACGCAATCCCCATTTCATGCGCGCATGGAAACCAATATCTGAGCCTATAATAGCCCCATGGGTCCATCATTCTATACGTATTTTCTCGCGTGATTATCTAGGAGCTTTCATGCACAAAAAATTTATTCCACCCTGCGCGAAAAACGCTTTGTTTGTGAGAAATTCCCAGAGGTTCTCCTTCATTTTACACGCAAACCCAAGATTTTCAGCGCCAGGTTCTGATATTTCACGCTGGCCTCAGATTTTTCGTGCCAACCTCTGATTTATCATGCCAACCTCTTATGACATTGCTAGAAGATGATGGCCGACAATCAGGCTAACTTTGAGGGAAAATCCACATTCGCTGTCTGGAGGACTGAGATGGTCATCAACCCTGAGGTTTATGGCGCCCGAAGGATCATATACAACAACCATACACTTTTCAACATGTTGACCCTAGCACTGAATGTGTATGCACTATCTTCAACCTTCTAATATGGAAATTTGGTATCTTGGAGGAGGTACCCATGCCAAGATGTGAAGTCGGCACACCGAGGTCATGGGTGACCTGCGAGGATAACCTACCTCCGTATAATATCACCTACAATGGATATCCATCTAGAGAAACAAGCAATATGGATGTATACATCATGAATCACAGGACTAGGAGAATTTTAGTGATTGACCCTATCGCGGATAATTCCCCAGCCCTTTATGCGGGCACCATCTTTCATAGTGTTACTTGATGAGACCAAAGGCTGGTTGCAGGATTGGGATCTACGGTCTTGAGGAAATTTCACCTGTGAATGGGCATGGTCTTATTGGGTATGCCAGACGTGTGACTAGTTTGGGGCCGAATTGTGGCACATCGGTTTGTTTGAGGCAGTGTCGATGTCACAGTGTCATTTCTATCTCTATCATGAGCTCTGGCCAGAGATGTTTACTCAATGGCCCCCCGATACCAAGACCTTCTATCTTCATCATGGGGAAGTTGGTATCATCCTTTGGGACATTCATTGCATCGTGGGTATCCCTTTGGATGGGCACTAATATGAAGAATTCCTCCTACCAATGAATGTCTAGGGAGATGGATCACGAACCCCTATGCTGACATGGCACCTGTCGGAACTAGCTAAAAAGAGGTTGGGGGTCAAGGATTATTTGAAGGACATCTCTTAAAAGAAATTTTTTAGATTTTTCATACAAAGCGATTCATTGGTCATGATTTCAGTGCGAGGGAGACTATGTCTGACCACGGCACAGAGGAGAAAAACAGATCATACTAGAGGATCCTGGTGGCGAGGGACTATCAGTAAATGTGCTTTAGCATTAATGAGAGTGGGGACCCGAACGTTCTGTACGCCAAATTTCATGCCACATTTTTGAGTGGGTGGCACTTACCGGTAAGGGACGCAAGGAAGGGAGTTAATCCAGTGACGCTGGTGATGGCCTGAATCATGGCCGCCAATCAAAGATTCAATCTGGGAGTCCCAGTGTTAGATCGTTTGTATGTCATTTTGTGATGCATTTTGAGAGTAGGGTCACCGAGGAGGATCTGTTGTCCCTTCCAGATCATTTATGGCTAGGTCGGAGCTCATTGCTGCAGGTATACCATTCCGAACGCCATTCATCCTCCATGTAATGGCCTGCGACCTTCCTTATTGAACATCACTGGGGTCATGTCGTTGAGGCTCGATGGGGAGGGATTCAGGATTAGAATCAGAAATCATGATAATATCATTTCCAGCACATTCCCCACCCCGACTGGCCATATGATAGATAACGGGTAGGGCTCACTGGAACAAAGAGAATTCTTCCAGAGAATCAGAGGTAGGGTGCTCGTGGGCCAAATTGATGGGAAGATATTTTTTGACCCCTAGGTGCCGTCGAGGATCACCAGGTGGTTTGGATGCTTTAAGAGGATGCTGAAGAAAGTGCACACAGATGTTCTGGAAGAAAGGCATCCCAAGGTTCTTCGCCAAATGTGGCTGATGTTCACGGCCCAAGGCTCTGGGGATGTTATCACCTTTCCTCTCACCAGAGATGATACTAGACACTCATATGAAAATGCCGAACATTGGTCCATAGCATACCCTGAGGGGATTTTGCGGAACCGAGTTCTGAAAATCAAGGTTTCCAGTGTAAAACCTGGGCAGTGAGAGATCAGACCGGGTGTTTTTTGGGTGGGGAGGTCAGAAGCATGTCTAGAAACTGGGCATGCATAGGCAGTGACTTCAGTATCAGGGATGTCATGCGGCATAGCCATGCCCTCACTGCCTAGAGGGAGAGGGGCTTAAAGAGCAGTCAGGGAGCTTTCCGGGAAGGAGATAAGGTGTCTGCTTCAACCTTCCAATAACGCAATCTTCCCAGATTTGTGGTCAGCCTGGATGACCCTACGACAGTTGATGGGTACTGACGCTCTTTGGAAAAATATAGTGTGAGATGAAATCTAGTTTTCGGAGGTCGAACTCATTTAGGTGTTTGACAGGGTGAAATTTCATCGTCGGTATGCGTATCTGACGACCATGGATGTGTATGCATGCCAACAGGTTCGGTGTGAGAATCCATCATTCTTGGTGAATGTAATGGTCAACCAGAAGCATGATTCAGGGAAGATGCCATCAGAGGATGATAACAGCAACAATGAGCCTGAGGGCACTGAGACGGAAGAGGAGGAAGAAGGAGAACGTGAAGTAGGGGTGAATAAAAAGAGGATCCTGAAGGTGGAGGGTCTCTAGGGGGTCCCACCAATAGAGTCTCTAGGAGTGTGGCGAGATTGTTGGCTCTGATGTAGATATAACTGAGCTCCTTGAGGTACGTCTCATCCCTTGTCTATCATTTCCCCTCATCATTTTTTGTGGCCCTCAATCAGATATTCTTATCATGTTCAAGAGAATATTGGCGCCGACCTAGGGTCTCTATCCGAAGAGGAGGAGGCTCTAATAGAACAAGGCGGGGAGCCGACACCCATTATTGAGCTGATGAGCACTGAGGGATCCTCTATAACAGCTACTCCTGTAGCGGCTACAAAATCGGAGGCTGAGGCTTTGGGATCTTGAATGTTAATTTTTTCAATGCCGGTATTTAACGTTGGAGATCTATGTTGATCATGGTGTTCATTTTTAGTGCAGTAATCACAGCCTTGGAGGATCTTCAGGATACCGAACCCGGGTCATCCGCAATCGATTCAAAATTAAATATGTCATCCCATTTAGGATAAACTTCTTAAAATGATTTGACCCTGATGCCTGGTCACCAAATGGTTGTGGAAATCAGTGGTACCAATGTCGGAATGGGGCCATATGTTCATGGAGAAACTACTGGGACCGAGGCTAGAGAGGAAGGTTCCCAGGTGTTAAAGAGGCTAAACCCTTTGGAGGAACACTAAAAGGGGACCATGCTGCTAGCCTGTTGGATGATTTCCCTAATTATCGCCCTATTGACCCCTAGGAGATAGATGATTCAGACTCGAAGGCGTCCAAGGAGAGAAGCATGACACGACACAAATGGTGGAAGTGTATCAAGCACATTCTTGGTTATCCACAGATGGAATGGATAAAACGAATGGGATCACTCCACACCTTGATGCGCTTTCATAGTGCTAGAGGGGTTGATTCTCAACACCTTCACTCGATGATCTGTGACTACATGGTTGAGAAGCTGCGCGAGGGCAGCCGATGCTCCGGCATTGCACCATGTCGGGAGGAGTCAGGGAATAACCAAGTGTTCATAAAATGAAAAATAAGACTCTTGAAACCTTGAAGAACAGTTGAAAGAAAAATCAATATACATCGAAAACTGTTATGAGGTTGTGGAGCAGTTTGGGGCCCAACTGGAAGAAGCCCAAGAGAAAATACTGGAAGCAGGTCACCAAATGACAGAACATCAAACTAAACAGGCGCAAGCATGGGATAGGGTCAGTGGACTGCGCTCAGTGGCTGCTGATGAAGATAAAGCCCTCATGGGGTGGGAAGCAATCTTGGAGTCAAACAGTCGAGTGGTAGCAGTTCTAGAACGATCCATCCAAGAAGCTAATCCCTAAAGGCCCTATTTTTTCCGAACTCCTAAACTCATTTCTCCTTACTGCATCTTATTCTGAACTGTATGTATGGATAAATGTATTTATTTGTTTGTTTGGTTTAACATATTCATCCACATTCTTCATTTTATCGTGGGAGCGTCAATCATGCTTCGGGAATTCGAGATGTGAATATCCAATCCAGATTTTCGAGAAGAGAATAGGGAGGCCCAATTAATGGAAGAGGGACTCAAAAAATCTACATATCGTCTTCCCAATTTCATCTGGTGGAAGTGAGGGGTAACTTCAGGGGCATTAGAATCAATCTAAACATAGAGGTATGGATAATGTAACACACGATACACCAAATTCAGAACCCAGAGGGGTGGCGTGACAATAAAGGATAACTACTAAGCATGATTGAAACAAAATATCCATATTGTATTAGCATGAAATAGAGATGACAAATGAGGGTCAACCACTAACCGTGTTTGAAACATGGGGCCTGACTCAGAACGTCATCTTTTATCCTTCCGTAACGTTGGCATAGTACAATAGGTGGGCCATAGGCAGATAATCTATATTGTTTGGGGTTCATTTAGACATGAGAGAGGACGAGGTTCTGAATAAGGGGCTTGAAAATAATCGAATGTGGAGTGATGGTTTGTTTGAACAGAATCCAACACTCTTGACATTACTCCACTATTGTGGAAGCACATTAGATGGGAACATCCATCTGACCATGGATCATTCCTTCTTTTAGACAGGACCTCTCTGGCTAGGGATTCGTCACTTACCAATGTCATTGCGGGGCATCTCGAACTTGTTCAGGCCACAACAGCAGTTACATAGTTCCCCGTAAGGTGTCAGGATAGGGTGCTGGAAATGAGGTGGGATAGGATTTATGATTCATGGGGTTGGGCCCAAGGCGAAATGCCTTAGTGTCTCTATGTATCGCATGAGGATGAGAATCAATCCCTATGTTGTTCTATGAGTTGTTACGGTAAGGTACCAGTGCCATGGATAACAGGCGAGTTCGGGTCTATCACTTGCACCAAAATAAGCGGTATTTGATGTATCTAGTTTGTCCTTTAGGGTGAATGTTTTTTTGTAAAGCATTAGGACTACGATAGAAAGTCCCGGCATCGCCACAAGAATCTATCCAAATGAGGGCATTGACAAATGGAATGGGGTTTGACCTATTCTAAACATGATGTTCCCTGAGCAAGGGCACAATAATGCATGGTCATTTTTTTCATCATGCGCCCAGGATGATACTGTCATATTTTAAAGTCATGTGGTGGTACCATCCATGCATTTTAACATCTTGTCGAATAGATGTAGTAGTGACGAGGCTAAATAGGGAATGTGCATGGTGCAATAAAGCATACCCAACATGAATGAGAACATAATCCCATACCTCACCACGTGCACTTCCGAGAAGGAACCCTCAGGCCAAGGTTCCAAAAAGAGGTAAGAGGTAGAATGTGGGAGATATTGGCTCTCAATTATCCTGGACACGTAGATGAGGTGTTCGGGTGTTCCTACGTATCCCATAAGGATGGTAATAAAGTTATACGTAGTCATAACAAATAGGAAATATGAAAATATCTTAGTTTAAGGTCTTAGAACATGGACAATGGAGAAGCAGGACTATTCCAAGTAAGTGCATACCTTACCACAATCCCTAAGCCTACGAGATTCAAAATCGGTTTTGGATACAAGGGAGGGTAAGATAATTGTAATACGTGAAATACATGGAATGGGGAAATTGAAATGGATCCCAAAATGATTACCTTATAATGGCTTTCTCTTCCTAATGTGTGGATGCTCACTAAGGAATAGTACAATGATTTTCAAAATTCTACCTAGACATGATGAAGTGGACAGTGGTGTGAATCATGTAACCATCACTTTGTGCTTAATGGGGTTGTCATGACAATGGAGGATAACTGTTGACCGTGTTCGAAACACAGTATCCATATCTTGTCACTAGAGGATGGAACAACAAATGAGCGTCAACCACTGACCAAATTTGCATTGTGGGATTTATATCAATTTGTTGCTCAAAACCCTTGAGGACGTTGGCCCGTAAGGGCAGAGGGCTCTTGGCCCTAGAATCCATTCCATTTTGGGGGCCCCTATGGGTGTGAAAGGTGATGGAAGCCCTAGTAAAGGGGAACACGAAGCCTGTGAAATGGCTGAAAGCATGTCTGAGTAGAGTCTGACACTGTAGGTGCTGAACCAGAGTACTCTCTAGCACATTAGTGAATCGCCGAAGAGGTTTAGGGGGGCAGCTAGAAGATTTCTGAGTTGAAAGGGATGATTATGAAACATGTTGATGGAAAACACTAAGGCGGATGAGGTAATGGGCGTGGATATTACAACACCTGACATGAGTGAGAACATAATCCCATACCACACATTATATTCTTCTCTCTGAGGAATGCGGGCCAAGGGACCATGATGGGTCTTGACCCATAGACATGATTCTAGGGCAGTCCTACGAATCCCATGAGGATGGGAATTAAGCCATACATAGTTCTAGAAATGATGCACATATGGGTAAGATACCCCAACAAGGGAGGTGTACAACATGGTGTGTAACCAGATGGGAATTTGGACATTATCACATACCACACCGTACAACCCTAAATAGAAACATGGGATAGGGCCTGAAAATGACCAGGGGCCTGAGGCTGGGCCTTAGAAGGGAAGGCCCAGTCAATTCGTAGTTTAACGTCTTGAAGCGAGGACGAAGAAAGGGTTAAGATAACCCAAAAAAGGGAGGTGTATGTCGCGGTGAGTAACCCAACGTAAATGAGGACATAATCCCATACCACACCGCACAACCATAAATAGGAACTTGGGTCGGGGCCTGAAAAGGCCAAGGGGCCTAAGGCTGGGCATCCCGGCTCATTGTAGACATATGACCTCTTATGTGGTTTCTGCCTCATCACAACTCCTAATCCCATGTGACCAATGCTCGGAGTTGGAAACAAAGAGCCAGATTTGGATTTACCTTTCATATAAGGGTCTGATAGATGGCATCGCCCGAAGGGAGTTAGTCACTTGGAGATAAAATGGGGCGGAATGAACCATTGCACTCAGTGTTTGGGACATCATGGTGTGGCCCTAACAACAAGGTATAGCTGTTGACCATATTCAAAACGCAACGTCCCTGTAGTGACCAAGAATGGGAACAACAAATGACCATCACCTACAGACAATATTTTCAATGTGGGACTTATTTCAATTTGATAATCAACCTCATAGATGTTGTTGGCCCAGGTAGCAGGAGAGCCCTTGGGTCTAGCATCCCAGCCATTCTGGGTATCTTCTGGATTGGAATGATGATGGATTCCCAATCAAAGGAGTGGGTGAAGTATGGCTGTACCCATTTGTAAAAGAGGCGGACACCTCTGGGTAGTGGGATGTATGGCGGGATCAAGATGAGCTCGACGTGAATTAGGGAAAAATCCTGCACCAAACCATATGTCATGACTCGAGGGAAGATTCTAGCATTTGGGCTGGGCCAAGAGACAAAATTTCCAGGCGTTCCTACATATCCCATGAGGATGGGAATCAAGTCGTGCGTACTTATTACGATGCAGTTTAATGTCGTGTTGGACGATGCATAGTTTACAGTCATGTAGGACTGAACAATTTAAGTTCATGCTAGACCAGTTGGCTCAGGAAAAGTATTTCTTGACAAACATGGAATTTTTGGGATGAGTTATATGGTCACTATCCATGGTCGCTAGGGAGTATGCTCCATTGGGTTAAACCCTATGAATTATGTATTGTCCATCCCAATTAGGGTCCAATTTTGGTGGTTTCTTACTAGGGATCATTGGTGTCCGAAGGGCCAGTACCATGTTACCTTGTAGGAAATAGTAGAGGTGAACCTTCTTGTTTAAGGATCTAACTATCTTATTCTGATGCCTTTCCAGATTTTAAAGGGCACAAAGACAATTCTAGTCAAGCACTTCCAATTCAGCATGATGAATTTTGGATACCTTATCGAGAACCTGTTGGTCATAAACCATTGTGCGTAACCAATGTAGAGGGATCTTGAGGGGCAGGACGACCTCAGTTCCATATACCAGGGAATGTTGGGTAAACTGTGTGGAATTATGAGTCATCGTCCAATAAGCCCAGATGGCGATGGGGAGCCTGTCCAGCCAACTCTTCATGTTCTGACAAACCATTTTCTGCAGAATGTTAGAGATGGTTTTGTTGAACGCCTTGATCTATCCATTTTCCTGCGCATGGTAGTGGGAGGTAGGGTTATAATGGATGTTATACTTGGTGTAAAATTTCTTCTGCTCGGCTGCTCAGAAGTTAGTGACGTTATCGGTGAGGACGGCATGAGGAACTCCAAACTGGTAGATGATATTTGAACTCACTAAGTTAACTATATAACAGGACTGGACTCCTTGAGCAGAACTGCCTCTTCCCACTTTGAAACGAAATATGTGGCAGTTAGGATGAACCTACACTGGAAAGCTATCACTGGTGGATATGGTCCCACGACATCAAGTCCCCACACCGCAAATGCCCAAGAGCACTTGGTGGATATGAGAGGTTCAGGTGTCCTATGCATGAAATTAAAATTAATTTTCCACGCATGAAATCTCTTGGTGAACTTGATGAAATCATTGATCTTGGAGGGGAAGATGTACCCCAGTCTCTGAATCTAATGGGGCAGCTTCAGCCTAGTCTGGTGAGCCTCACAAGAATCGACATGAACGTCCTACATGAGCTGATAAATCTTGACTTCGTGGAAGCAATGGAGGAGAACACCATCAAACCCACTCTTGTAGAGGATCTTCTCAAGACAAGGACCACTCTGGAGGGTAAACTACAACACGCACCATCGTATTCGCTCGCGCTCGGCTCGATAAGTCGGGAGGTATCCATTTTGGAGATACTCTACCAATGGGGCTCTCTAGTCGGGAGTCACATCAACCACTACATCTGAAGAAGCTATGGGTCCTACCGAAGAGGCTCTAGTGGTATGATGTCTTACCCGCAAGTCGTCTTCATCATTTAGGGTGATGGGAACAATGACCCTCTGATGTTCCACTTGTATAATCAGGTCATCCTACTCGGGTTCTACAAGTGATGCAGGCAGGACGGCAAGGGAATCTACTAGGCAATTCTGAGATTGAGGGACATGAGTAACATTCATCTGAGATGGGAATTGGGCCATTAGTTTGAGGGTTCACTCCAACAATAGTACATGGTCCATCTTTCTAACGACGTAGTCACCCATGATTTTCTTGATGACTATTTCGGAATCCCCTTTCACATGTAAAGGGGGAACATCGATCTTGACGACAAGCTCGAGGCAAGTGAGAAGATCCTCATACACTGCCTCATTGTTGGTGCAGCCTTCTAACAACAGGAAAGACTACTGAAGAATTTCTTCCACTGGGGAAATAAAGACAATACACATGCCTACTCTATTATATCTTGGATCATTGAGCCTCATTCCGGTGGGGCTCTGGGAAGCACCATCAAAGTGCATTTTCCATCATGGGAGGGTGTGATATACCAAGAGGATTTCCTCGTCAGGAAAATCTAGGTGCAGGGACAGGTCTGTGGGGTTGCATGAGTAGCAAGAAAATATGTTAGTGCTTGTCCCTTGATAGCATTCTAATGTAAACTCCTGATGTCGAACTGCTGGAGGATTACTACCCACCATGCTAGATGGCCGGTCAACATGGGGAAATTTAGAATATACTTCATTGGGTCTACCTGAGACACAAGTTGTACCTCACGGTGTTGCAAGTATTGTCTCAATTTTTGTACTATGAATACCAGTGCAAGGCATATCTTTTAGATGGGGAGTATATGTTCTCCATATCAATTAGTATGTGGCTGAGGTAGTTGAGGATTTTTTCAGTTCCCTCATTGATCTTCTGGGTGAGAAGGGAGCCATGAGATCATTCCAGGGAAGTCATGTACAGGATCGGTGTTTTTCTAGAGATGGTTGGAATCAAGACCAGGGGTTGTATAAGATACATATTGATTTATTCAAATGCAGTCTGGTACTCTTTATCCCACTCATAGGCGGAGCCCTTCTTCATTATCCGATAAAAGGGCTTACACTTGCCGACCTGATTCGCAAGGAGTTGGAGAATGTAGGCTAAGTGGCCTCGAAATTCTCTCACCTCCCAGATATTACTCCGGGAAGGCATCTCAGTGATGGCTTTGATCCTCTCGGGGTCAATTTAGATGCCCTGATACCTAACAACAAATCCAGGGAACTTCCCAGAAGTAACCCCGAAGGCACATTTCAGTGGGTTCATCTTTTCGTGGCTTGCACGGAGGAAGCCAAACACTTTGTCAAGTTCCTTTAGATGGTCCTAGAACTGGAATGATTTGACCACTAGATAATCCACATTTAATTTCACCAATTTCCTGAGGATTGGATTGAATATTCGTGGCATGGAATGGTGATAGGTGGCACCTGCATTCGTTATGCTTAAAGAAAAAACCTACTAAAAGAAAGTACCTTGGGGTTCCCTTAAATCATTGGACTCCTCATCCTCTAGGGCCATATGGATCTTATTATATCCAGAGTACCCATCCATGAAGGAGATGGCTTGGAACCGAACCGTAGAATCAATCAATTGTTCCATCACAGGAAGGGGAAATTCATCCTTTAGGCAGTGACGTTTGAGATCCCAGAAGTCGATGAAGACTCTGATCTATCTCTTATTCTTCCTGACTGGAATAATGTTGTATAGCCACTTAGGGAAGTGGATTTCCTTGACGATGTTGGCTCTAATGTGCTTTTCAATTTCATCCTCAACCATAGAACCATGAGAAGCATTAATCTTTCTAGGGGGCTTCTTGAACCCATGATGATTTGTCGAGAGACCGAGGCAGTGGAAGGACACCTGAGTATTTAGTCTAGGCATCTCATCGTATCTCTAGGAGAACATGTCACAGTGTTGTTTCAAGAATCCCACACAACACTGCTGCTCTTCGAGAAGCATGGTGGCACTGATCATTGTGGTCCTCGGATCAACCTCGATACTGAGGTTCACCAGTACTAGTTCATCTACACTAGCAGAGACGCCCTCTTCAAAGGTAGGGGGAGTGTCCTCTAGATCCTCTTCTTTAATTATAGATGGATCCCTAGTGGGAGGAGCTTCTTACGGGTTATCGGATCCTGATAGAAGGCTGGTACTAGCCTGAGCAACAGTGGTCACTGCATCAGGAGATTCCGATACTACCAAAAACATAGCAATGAAGGCTGTTGACCCGATCCCATCTGGTCTTCGTTCCAAGGGGAAAATAATGACGATATGAAAGAAATAGTAGTGTATTGGCATGAGCCGGTTAATTCTGGACCGACGAAACATACATGTATGACGTACTGCTATTGTCATGGGGAAGACAACCCGATACCTTATGGGGGTAAGAGGCTCTGGGATCACCTGAGACTAATTTTTTTAGGAGTACGAGGTGATTTCTCATCGTCGCTTGGAGTTGGGAATGTTCTTCCCTTCTTTACTAGAGATGAAAAAAAATTGCCCCATGTCCGCGGTTGTTGCCTCTAATCGATAGATCAAGAAGACATAGGTGTCATCCAGACCTGCCTAGGGGTTAGTTGCAACTGTGATGGGTTCGACCTCACTGGCCTAAATCTGCTTATCCTTACTCTTGTAGTTGTAGGAATCCAGGTTGCATGCTTCACAAGAGGCGAAGGGAGATGCATCACCTTGGATTACACCTACTTGACCATTAAAAGTGTACTTGAGGAATTGGTGATACGATGAGGGGACCGCCGCAAGAAGGTAGAGCCATGGCCTGCTGATCAATGCATTGTACATGGTGTCCCAGGAGACAACCATAATCTCGGTGATGGAAACTAGGCCACCTAACTAGGTCTTAAAATGTATCTTACCTACTGGGGTCTTCTCTGTCCAATTGTATACCTGTATTCTTATGTCGGAGGGAGTCAGGTCATCTTGGAAAACCCCAGCTTTTGCTGTGTCCGCATCGGGATATGGTGAATCTCGGAGCCGGTGTCAACAAGACATTGGCGAACTGCCACACCATTATATTGGTTGGTGATGTACAGTGGGAAGATGTTACCCTGTATGTGAGAGCCTTCATCTTCTCTAAAGAAAAAAATGATGTCCTGAATATCATCTTTGTCGACTGCTTCAACATGAAAGGCTTCTGCAGCTGCTACCTCCATCTCAAACTAGTGGGGGCTTCTTAAAGCCTTATCAAGGGCCTCATGAATATTTGACGATAGGTGTAGGGCCTTGAGGATGTAAATTCTCATTGGGATGCTGGAAAGGTGCTTGAGGAGATCATATTTCTGCTCCAGGAATGAACTTCTGCTTACAGGTGGTCGCTCTGTGATAGGAAGCATGGAGGGAATTTCTGGCTAGCTCGGCGGCTGGCTGGTGTTGTCCATGTCCCGTTGTTCACTAGTTGAAGCCTAGAGAGTAGCTGTCGGATGGGGACTGGACGGTAGAGATCAGCCTGTAGAAGGGTGAGGCAAGTCCAGGAATGGTCGATGTAGCTCTGCCAGATCCAGTAGCAAAAAATGGTGGGGGAGGCGGGCCTGATGACACCTTATGAAGAGGTTGTGCGTGCCGAGCTCTATGATGGGCATGCTGTCTATTCATAGTGGCATGCACGGCTTGGATGGATGTGCCAACTGATGTTCCTCAATAATCCATATGGTCATGACTCTGCCAACGTTGGTGTCGGTTGGGGAGGTTGGGGAGTTTCGTTGGGCGCTCCCTATCGTCGGGAGTTATGTAGGGTTTTACCAACTCCACGGTGTTGACCGAAGCATACCCTTGACTATCACTTGAAGAGTAATTTACTACTGTGTGGATTTTGGGAGGAATCCCCATCTCAGGGGTCATGAAGTCGCCAAGAGTGTGGGATAATGATGTCATTTTTGGGGTGAATTACTTTCCCTTGCGCCGCCGATTCTTGTTCTTCTGGGAAGAGGCCGGCTGAGATGATGATGCAGAAGTGGTGGTGGTGGATTCTGAAGGCTATGGGTGATTTAGGAATTAATGAATGATTCCATGTGCACGGGAAACCATTTTTCGAGCCATCTAGTCGTAAAACTTATGGACTCACGGTTAGAAACATGCTGCCACTTGCCCTAACTGTCGCTGCTGTTATCTGGCCTTAAAACGACACATGCCATTTGTCCAGGGGCTGGACCCAGCCTAACAATGTTTTTATCAACCTGTTTTTGAATCCAATCTTTAAACACATAGCACTACATGTGTGTGTGACCCATGATCTGGTGATAGGGGATGTAGTTGGGGCGATCAGTGAGGTTCGCCTCCTCTGGCCTTCTGCACTCTGGAAAACGTAGGATTCCTTGTTCCAGGGATCTTCTAAAATTGTTGGGAACCTGATATTTATTGAACGTGTAGGTCCAGTTTCTTCTGTCTAGGAAGGGGGCCCATGGGTCTTGGCCCTAATGAGGAGCTAGAAGAGCCTATCGAGGACGGAGACCCTGATTGTCCCGCATCAGCGGTGGCAGCTGATTATGCGGGCACACCTGCCAATTTTGGGTCAGACACTGCTGGGATGGAGGGTGTGCCTGTGGTGGCGGGCCTCTGCGAGGCTATAGAGGTGGCTCCACGGTTAATAATGTCAGCTGTCCGAGGGACACTATCAAGGCCACTATGGCGAGCTTAGCTCTGACAGCTCATCTAGTAGGAATTGCGGGAGGCAATGGACGTGCCTGGACGGTCTGTTGAATAGATTCCTCCAGGCACTAGGCCTTATCGGTGAAGTCTCGAAACCCTCCAAGGTAGTTCTGGGTGATCATAGAGGGAACTATTTCTGACATAACATTTCATACACACATCGTTAGAAATTTCTCATGAGTCTGTGGCATGTTAAGGGAGTATGTGAGCCCTTTCCACCAGGTGATAAAGTACGTGACATGCTCATCATGCCTTTTTTTAATTGAAGAGATCTTAGATGCTAAATTTCCATGTGGGGGAGCTGAAATTGTCGAAGAACTGCCTTCGAAGGTCCTCCCAGCTGGTTACGGACCCGACGGGGTGCTGGATGTACCTGACGAATTCCATCCCCTCCAATGTATAAACAAAACAGCGGAGTATGGCAACCTCCTGCTGCAATGGGGTACATAACATGGGCCCACACCTTGAGTTGATATGGTCCAGGTGCTACGGTGGTTCCCCCATCCAATTAAAGGGGGAGAAGGTGGGATTCCCAAAACCCAGAGGTGTCGGTATATCATCCACCCATGCCGGGTACGGCTTAAAATCTGGTGGGATTTCCACCTGCCACATTTCCAATTCCTCAAGGCATGATATGAGCACTTCCATAGGATCATCTGTGTGGGGGTCCCTATCTTGACGGGGATCCCTATCTACGAGTGCAATGGAGAGTTCTTCAACACAGTAAATAGGCTCATCGGCCCTTTGAGCAGCAGCCGGAACGACCCTTGTGGCGGCTGGGGGAGCCCGAGCTAGGTCCCTTGGATTTTCATTCCATTCGGGAGGGTTTGATGATATATATCGTGCCCTCTTTCCATATGTTCTGACCTCAACCCTGTCTATGGGGGCAGGATGGTCAGGGTCGTCGAGAGGTAGCTCGCTAAGGGGAAGTTGTTCCTACCCCTGCTACCCTTTCCTAGGATCACCGTAGTCTAGCTGTCGCTCAGCGGCATGTTCATCCAAGAGGTTATCGACCATCTTCTTCTGGTTGGATAGTTTCTAGCGCAATGTTTCCTTCTTAGTTTCTTCATCCATATAATGCACTGAGGTGATTTGTTTGGAGTGCATGGCGACTCCGATGTGCTCATTACACTTACTGGCATTCTGGCTAAGTAATAATGCCTCGGTGGGTGCAGAGAGACCTAATATGTTCCTCTACTAGAGAGAAACCCACCCCGATGGGTACAATAGTGGTGGAACACCCTCGGGGGGTAATTACCCATCATGAAGCTCCAACTCATCTTCCTCATCCACTATGTTAGCCATGTTGACCGTTACCCAACCTGGGGGCATGTCCTTGATATCTCCTATCATGTCGGGCTGCTGCTGGATAGGACTGAATAGGAGGGCAGTATAATACCCCCAACCACGGATCTGTATATGGGGGGAGGCCTCCTTGATGATCTTATGGTGTACCTTGATACTCATAATGCATTGTTGTTGGTGGGCCTTATGTTGGCCTGGTGACTCAGGGTGCTAGGCCAGAGGGAGCATAGCCAGATTGACTAGATGGCATTAATCTCAAATTTCTTAAAAATGCATGTGGCTACTGGGATAAACCACTCACTGATGATGAAGGCAAAATTGCATCACCCAAAGGGTTTTCTGGAAACATTCAACCTCCTCTAGGGTGAGGGATTCTGGCTCCCAAGAATTTGGTGCTGCCACGGGCCAAAACATCTTGGGGAAGTGGTCCATTGTGAGGATGTTTCATAAGCACCCCAGATCAGATTCAAGGGTCTTCCCCTTGATTTCCCCATTCAACAACTGGGTGTGGCTATGGAACTGGAAGCGGTTATGAGGAAGATCGCTGGGACGGTAGGCTGGTCGGTGGAGAGTATGGGGAATGGGATGACTGGCTGCCAAATCTCGGGATGTCTTCCGAAGAGTGGAGTGACCTGGGCACCACATTGCGATAAGACAGGCTGACTGCCACAGTTCCTAGCTCAGGGGATAGGGCTACTAACAATGGGTCATGCTGTTGTTCGCCCGTAATTGGTCCCCATAATAGTTCTTTGGGATCTCTGGTCAAGGAAGAGAGCACTTCTGGTGATGATCGTGGTGATTGAAAGATCGTAACCTATGGGGTCGCCAGAAATTCATCCTCCTGGATATACCTACCGAGGGCGGCGGGAATCCTATAGACCTCACATTCCATGAGTACCAGGCCGATGTGCCTCGTCCCTGCCCTGGACCTTGACTCGGATGAGAAAGAGGAGGGTTCCTGTGCTGAGTCCCACTCTGCCTTGGAGTCTGAAAAGCGGACTGGTTTGATCTCTATTTGGGCCTTCCCAGAATTCATCTTATGGTGCTAAGAACCCACCTTTCTTCCCCAGGGTGGCTCCTCAGGACCTGGCTGATTTCTGACACAAGGTCCTTCAGCTGCACTAGTTCTCGGGTGGAGAGGGATTCTAACTGAGAAAGACGGGGTGTGAGGAGCACTTGGACAAATGTCAAAGGGGACTTGGGGAGGACCTCCATGGTAAGCGCTATAGAGGGAAATACGTCTCCTAGAACTAGAATTAGCCTGGGGAGGACCTCCAATCTTGTTTTCCCTAGAGATCTCAGTATGAGGAGGGTCCTCGTACCGGCCTAACATAACACGGGTAGGACCTCCGTGCTGGGTGTGGGTGGAGCATGGCTGGCATACACCCCTCTTTTTGATGAGGCATGGTGGACTTTTGGCAGCTGCTAAGAGGACACTGGGAGGATCCCAACATTTATGAGAGACAAGAGGGGCATGTCCCTACATTGGAAATTGGGGGCATGAGGAATGACTCCATACACAGTGTAATGGGCATGGGAGAGTCTTTCGTACTGATTATCACCACCGCGGGGAAACCCCTTATTCATATTGAGGGTGGAAAAGGGTGTACCTCCATGATGAGCCTCAAAGTGGGTATGGACCGCGCTCTCCATGGTAGTGGTATGGGGAGGACCTCCATAATGGGTGGCATCACTGCGGGTTAGCTCGCGGTAGCAACTTCTCGTGTCGGCGACCAAGAGAGTTGACCCAGCCTTCCTGTTGGGTGGTTGGGGCCTCGATCCTAGTCGAGCGTATAGGTACCCCTAATCAGTGTATGTAAGGAACTGATGATATGCTTAGGTGGTGGCTCGGCCCATAGTAGCTGCTGACGTTGACGCTCCTTGGCGGGCATCCTCATATTGCGCTCGATGCTGGCGTCGGGTCGGACGAACAAGAGCTGATGGTGTAGGTACATGGCTTACCTTCTCGTCATCCAGCATAACAAAGAGATGGTTCTAATGTGGCTGGGTGATATTCCTCACATGGATCCCCTAGAATGGGACTTCGATAGGGCTGGCTCAGACCTCCCCATCCTCAACTTCGTATGGTTGGGAATCATTGAAACGTTCCTGGGACAGTCTCCTGAAATGGTCATATGTCATCATGGGGAGCATCGGCTCCCTGTGCGGCCCTCAGGGGCGGCATGGGCGATGAGACGCACACTCCACCAGATCCAAGCGATCCATATCCCAGGTCTGGATTATGCCCTCCCCCTCGTAGTAACGCATGAGGTCATTGATTACCCTCATTTGAATGACCTCATATGGGGATAGGGGGCATGGGCGCCCCGTGGTTGTTGATTTATAGGTCGTCATGGAAGAGGTGAAGCCACGTGGAATGGTCATGTTGGTGCTTCCCCAGCCCCTACGTCGATGGGCAGGTGGTGATCACGTCCATGGAGCATCAATTGATTAATGAGAAGTAGGGAGATTAACTCGTCAGTTCTGAATGATAGAGGAATGGACAACCAATTCCCCAACAACATTCTATCTCCCATGTCTGGAAAGAAGGATCCATGCTAACTACATCGCAGAACGGGACATCTAGTGTTCTACTGCTTCAACATCTGGTGAGTTTCAGGTTAGGCCGATTATTTGCATAGAGGGACCCAGCGCCAGATAATTGTATCTGGTGACATGCTAATCCATTGATGCCTCTATCACTACTAATATGCCTTTTGAGGAGAAGAACTTCACCTCAGGTTCACCATTTCTGTTTCTGGTGCTTTTTCTATGGCCCGTGTGTCCGTCTCTTTCGGGGGGATGACAGTGCTGTCTGTTTCCCCGCATTACTACTTTCCAAAGGTGGGCGACATCAGCTCCTTATTCACGTATGTATGCCCCTTGATCGAAACGGGATTATGGGATGTCTATATTTCCTTCCATGGATTCCTCCTTGTAACTCTTCACCTAGTCCGGGTCTTGCTTATAGATTTGATATGTAATTCCTGAAACTCTTCCTGGTGCCATATCTTCATGGATTCCAGTTAATTACACTGCTTCTGTCAGGAGATTCCAAGGTGTCTGGTTTGGGTAACAACCTTTCGTTAGGGGAGTTGACATGTTTGCATCACTGGCATGTCTGGATGCTGTGAAACTAGTGTGTCTATCTTCTGTCCTTTATTTTAGCACTTCTCAAGGGCGCGGAAGCCCGAGGCATCCCACATATAACATAGGGAATCGTATTCCATTGGAATTTTTCTGAGCTTTTCCTTATATTTCCATGTTTAACACAGGGTATTCTGCAAGATTAACATCCATTAGAGACAGATCAGACTGATCAGAACACTAACTAGAGTGGATAATATGGGTGTAACCTCTGTAGGGAACATTGATGTTGGGTACAATGTATGATTGACATCTTAGTCAATGTTGAGGGGAATGGGGTATGTGATGGCATGATTTCACTAGGATGTGGCGGCCTGGATAAGAATAAGGATTGATGATGGGTGGATGAATGAAGTGGATGGGTAATGAAATAGGACCATCACAAGGGTGAAATTAAAGTTGGTCTTGTGCCTCAAAAAGACTTCCTACTTATCCCCATGGCAGGGAATCAAAGTTTTCATAGTTCAGTTGGATGATGGGACAACTGAGGAGGCGATCTGTGTGGATGGAAGCATGGATGGGACCTAGAGGAAATCAATCCTCCAGGATGAGAAATGATCTTCTCGGAACACAGAGGATAGAGGGATAGATCATGATAAGACATTGGTGTTGGGATTGAACCTCATAGAGGCTTTCTACGTATCCCCATTATAATTAATCAAAGTCTGTGTAGTTCATCTGATGATGGATTACCACCAATTGGGGTTTTCAACAGCTTACTAATTGATGGTGTCGCAATGGATTGATGTCATGCAGGATGGGGGTGAACCAATGTAAAGGTGGTTAGAGTGACGGGTTGTTAGGATTGCACCTTGTGGAGGCCTCCTACATACCCTACATTGGCAGGGATCAAAGTCCACATAGTTCAAAAGGGGAAATTTGGGGATTACACTTTGAGGTATCCCAAAATATTGGTGAACCGATGTTGAGATGCACAGAACGACCGAGATGATGGTCTTGACCTTTGTGGGGGCTTCCGACGTACCCTGCCATATGAAGGATCAAAGACCACATAGTTTAGATGGTGATAGTGAACCGACATGAATGAGGACTTGGGTTCCAATCTGTGGTTGGCATAAACCTTTTAGAGGCTTCCAGCGTACCATGCCTTAACAAAGAAGAAATAACACGTAGTTCGGGTTATGGGTGTTGGGATTTCACTCAAGGCTGCCCAAGTTGTTGGTGAACCAACGTGAATAGAGTTGGAATGACCAATGGATGGTGGGCTTGAACCTCGTGGAGGCTTTCTATGTACCATGCCTTTGCAAGGATCAATGACCTCGTATTTCGTGTTGGTGAGGGGCTTACACTCTAGGATTCCCAAGGTGTTGGTGAACAGACATGAAGGGGGTCAGAACGACCAATGAGTGGTGGGATTGAACATCATGGATGCATCATACGTACCATGCCTTATCCAGGATCAATGACACCGTAGTTCGGGATGGCAAGGGGCTTACACTCTATGATTCCAAAGTTGTTGATGAACTAATGAGAATGGGGTCTGAACGACCAATGGGTGGTGAGTATGAACCTCGTGGAGTCTTCCTACGTACCCTGCCTTAGCAAGGATCAAAGACGTCATAGTTCGGGTTGGAAAGGGACTTACACTCTAGGCTACATAAGGACGATAACATGGTTCGTGCTTACTCTGAGCCCAAGTGAGTCATGCTCGGTCTGAGAAGAAAGAGGCAGTAGGGACCTGATGGTCACGTTGCAAAAGGTGCGTCCATGATAGATGAAGTGGGGCTCACACGTTATCGCAGCCCAAAGAGGAAACATGGGCTTATGCGTGGTTAATAGTCCAAAGACTTTGGGACTTACTCTTGGATGGAATCCTGGTGGCGAAAAATCCTAGCGGGAGAGGGATTTGGTACCGATGAAAGTCGGAGAAGGACATCCATTCCACCCACCACCCTCACCCCCGCACTGGTCCTTGGGACCCGAGAAGAAAGTAGGAGCAGGGATGCTGCCTCCGGCAAGAAAAGCTAGGGGCTTACACTAGGATGGTTTCTCATTCCCCAAGGATAGACATGGCTCCTATAAATAAGATATCATTCTATGTGGGGAATGATCTTGTGGTATCCCGACTTTTTAATACATAACTTTTCATTACATTTACATACAGAGGATATTTAATGTCTAGTGTCTTGGAAATCAGGAACAATAAATCTTGAATACAACATAAAACAATCTTCTAATCAACTATTAAGGAATCATAATAGGTTAATCCTATGTAGACTTACTGCATCTCATATCCTGGAGTCATACATCGAAGGAAAGAGTGAGCAAAAGGCCCAGTATGGGTAAACAAGGGAATCAATGTACTTGTGATATCAATAAGAACGTGAATAAAAACATAAAGACATGATAAATGGAAATATAGACATATCATAATGAAAAAATCTTGGAACATAAATTGAATATGTGGCTACAACATTTCAATTATACATTCATGAACATATCACCAAGGTCCATCCCCAAGGTGTCATAAAAATGACCATGGTTGTTCACCAAGGTATCATGAAACTTGTCATCTCTAGAGATTAAATCTTTACCCAAGGCATTGGAGAGCTATCAGGGCACACTATAAATATGACTTTACTTACATTTGAGACACATATATCATAATAAAATATTTCATAAATTACCCAAAAAGAATAAAATGAATGGGTTTCATTTCTAAAATCGTGATGTTTTAAAAGCTCTTAAAAATAACATCATTATATCATTTATAACCCATGGAAAGGGAGTGAGGGTTATATGTATGTCAATTACAAAATCAAATATATCATATTTATATATTTATTAACACCCATAGACATTAAATAAGTCTTGGTATTCAAATAAATAAATAAGGGGATATCTAGAGAGAAAGAGATAGAAATTTTTGAGACGAAATTCCTGCAACATAACGGCTATATAACATGGTTTTAGAAAAAGTTTAAAAGAGAGAGAACAATGGTAACCCACTAATAAATAATTAATAATAAAGTATTGGTACTGAAGAAGAGCATTTTATTGATATTTGAATGACATAACACATGAAAAGGAAACATAAAATAAAAATGATGATGCGATTTATTTTACGAGAAATTTTGCAGCCTAGTGACGTCACATAAAAATTCAGAAAACAAATTGATGAGAGGAGAAAGGGTCTCGCATAATTTTTAAATGAAATGGAAAATAATAATAACATATAATAACATACCATCATCATAAAGAGATGGAAAATATAATACACAACATAAAGGAAGTCATGGCTTAAAAGAGGAGGGTGAAAGAATCCCTTACCTTGAAGAGTAACTTCGAAAGCATGAAGGTCGGAACCTTGGGAGGCCTGAGGGAACCTTGGGAGGACTCATTGGGAGATAAGGAGACCCAAACTTCATTGATGAGGATTTGAAAATAAATATAATGAGGGAAAGTCATGGTATTTATAGGATAAGTGAGGGGACAAATCATTAATAGCCAAGGGACACCTCATCGGTGGTATTGGAAAAACCATGGGCTTTCCCATGGTATTTTCCCATGGTATTGGCAACATGGGACACCTCATACCTTATATTAAACTTAATTAGTCTACCGAAATTATTAAATAATTATTACATCCTTAATGATGTCATTAAACACCCGAAACTAAAAACTGTATTTTCACTATTTGCTGAAAATTCATTTATTTCAGAAAAATCCCCAAAAATCACCTTAACCAAACATTGATGATATGAATTCAATAATGAAATCCATTTAAAAAAAATAGTTTCTAAATATTTTTAATTTAATTTATAATTAAAAACACTATTTACCTGAAAAAACTAAAACTTGACAAATAATTTCTGAAATAGTCATTTACCTATTTTATTTAATCACATTACATAATAAAGGTGCCTAAATTAAATTAATACATTCTTTATGTGAGATTACTAATCCATTTGGTCACATTACTAATCCTAAGCATTAAATCACTTTTCATAATTTACTATTCACAAAAAAATTCATTGATCTTATTAGATTCTAAATTTCTTACTGAACACATTTCCAGAAGACCATTTTTTTAATCATTGAACATCATTAATTATTTAAGGTTTACATAAATATTTTAAAATATCCCCCTCTTCCAAAATTCATCATTATACATTCTATATTTATTTAAACATCTGAAGAAAAATCAAAAACTTCACATTAGGAAGAAATCACAATTTTATTTATCTCAAAGGATTACACAAAGTAGTTACGGTCTCGTTACACAGCCCCTTATAACCCCAGCATAGGACCTAAGTGTAAGTTGTGCTATGGTGAAAGAATCTGAGGGTGGCTCAACCAACATTGCCCGAGTAGTAATTTCTAGAAGCTTGAACTTCTCCCGAAGGCGATTCCGCTCCAGCTTCACACTATGAAGTTCGGCTTTGGTTTGGTCCAAAGCAAAGCCCAGTGGTGCTACTTCCTTCCCATGTTTCTTCAGATAGGCTTCGATCGGCTCGGGACTACTGGATGAGGCCATTGAATCTTCTTTGTGTATTAATTAACCAATATGACATGTATTTAGAGAAAAAAATCTCAACATTTAGTATCCAATGATCATATGGACCAATGGTCATATAACAGTCAAAACCCAACAGTCATATTTTAATTATAATCACATCATTAATTAAAGAATATAGTTTTGTTGAGTATAAACTAAAACAACCCACAAAAAAAGGAAAAAAATTCCTTCAAAATTTCGGGTCATTACATTCTTCCCCACTTAAGAAATGTTTTCCACAAAATTTTAACTCGTATCCTGAGAAAAGAAAAGGTTTTGGGTACTTCTGCCTCATAGACCCCTGTGGTTTTCATGTGGCTTCTTCATATTTGTGGTTTCTCCACAACACCATAACATAGTGGGTAGTCTTCTTGCGTAGAACCTTTTCTCTAAGATCCAAGATCACCACCGCCTGCTCCTCATAAGAGAGGTCATGTTCCCGTTGTACCACTTCTGGGATTACTACATATGAAGGGCCTGGTATGTACTTCCTTAAGAGGGTTACATGGAAAACATAATTAACTTATGCTAGATTTGGAGGAAGGGAAAGTCGATAGACCACTACTCCAACGCGATCAAGGATTTCATAGGGGCCAATGTATCTAGGTCTAAGCTTCCCATTCTTCCCAAACCACATGAATCTCTTCCAAGGTGAAATTCAAAGAATGACCTTATCACAGACATCAAACACCAAGTCTCATTGACGATTTTTGACATAGCTCTTTTTCCAACACTGAGCAGCCTTGATGTGTTGTTGGATGGCAATGACGTTTTCTGTATTCTCTTGGACATGATCTGGCCCAAGAATCTTTCACTCACCAGCGCCATCCCAATAAGTAGGAGTTCTACATTGATTCCCATATAGAGCATTATAGGGTTCTATTTTAATGCTTGAGTGGAAGTTTTTGTTGTATGAGAAATCAACTAAAGGTAGATGTTGATCCCGTCGACCCTTAAATTCCATTGAGCATGTTCTCAGCATGTCCTCAAGTGTTTGAATAGTCCGTTCAGATTGGCCTTCATTTTGGGGGTCATAGGCCATAATAAAATTCAATTCAGTGCTGAGAGCTTGTTGACAACTTCTCCAGAATTTTGATGTGAACCTTGGATCATGATTAGATAAGATAGAAAGTGGAAATCCATGCTGCCTTACCAATTCCTTTATGTAAATCCTAGAAAGTTGATCAGGTGATAAATCTTCCCGGATAGAGATAAATGGGCAGTCTTGGTGAGACGGTCCACAATAACCCATATCGCATTGTTTCATTTGGTCTTTCTCGGAAGACTAGTGACAAAGTCCATAGTGATATTGTCCCACTTCCATGCTGGTATGTGTAGTGGTTGCAATACCCCTTTAGGAATTTGTCACTCTTCCTTCACATGCTGACATACTAGAATCCTTAAAGTGTAGTAAAAAATCTCCATATTCATATTATCCCACCAATAATGATCACGAATGTCCCTATACATTTTTGAGCTTCTGGGATGTATAGAGAAAGTAGAGCTATGAGCTTTATCCATAAGCTCCTTCATTATTTCTGCAATTGATGGAACACATAGTCTTGTATGAAATCTCAGTACACCTTCTGGATCAATATTGAACTCAGGAAACATTCCATCCTTTACAGCCTCAAACTTCTCTAGTAACAAAGGATCTTCATTCTGATCATTCTTGATCCACTATTGTAATGATGGTTGAGAAATAGTTTGGGTTAGGTTTTATGATGTCCCTTCCCTTATAATATCCATTTCTAGCCTTATTAGGTCATTGATGAAATGATCTTTTTGAATAATCATCATGGAAAGAAAAACTAGGAATTTCCTACTTAATGCATTAGCAACTTTGTTTGCTCTTCCAGGGTGATAATTAATTGAACAATCATAGTCTTTAAGAAGGTCCAACAATCTCCTTTATCTCATGTTAGATTCATTTTTTGTGAAAATATACATCAAACATAGATGGTCTATGTATATATCACATTTCTCCCCATATATATAGTGCCTCCATATCATCAGAGAAAAAATGACTGCATCCAACTCGAGATCATGTGTAGGATAATTCTTCTAATGCATCTTCAACTATCGAGATGCATAAGAAATGACCTTGTAATTTTTCCTGAGGACGCACCCAAGTCCATTTAGAGATGCATCACTAAAAATGATTAATCCTTCTCTACTTGAGGGCAGAGTTAACATGGGAGTAGTAACCGATCTCTTCTTCAACTCTTTGAAACATTCATCACACTCCTCTGTCCAGATGAACTTCACCCATTTTCGAGTTAACATGGTTAATGGATTAGAATGTCGTGAATTGTTTTTCACAAACCTCCAATAATATCTTTATAATCCAAGAAAACTACGAATCTTAGTTGTTGTCGTTGATTGATTCCACTCCTATAAAGCTTTTATCTTTTCGGGGTAAATTGTGATTCCTTCAATGGTTACAATGTGCCCTAAGAAAGCGACTTGTTGTAACCAGAAATCACATTTACTGAATTTTCCAAAAAGCCTCTTCTTCTGTAGAGTTTGCTAAATAACCCTTAGATGATCTTCATGCTCCTCGCGACTTTTGGAATATATCAAAATGTCATCAATAAAAACTACCACAAAGTTATCAAGGTAGTCCTTAAAGTCTCTATTCATCAAATCCATAAAAATAGCAGGTGCATTAGTCAGTCTGAAGGTCATAACAACAATCTCATAATGTCCCTATCTTGATCGGAGAGCATTTTTTGGAATATCTTCTTTCTTCACCATCAATTGATGGTAACCAGATCGAAGATTGATCTTAGAGAAGAATTGAACCCCACATAGTTGGTAAAATAAGTCATCAATTCTTGGAAGAGGGTATTTGTTCTTCACTATGATCTCATTCAGTTCTCTATAATCAATGCATAGCCGCATCGATCCATCCTTCTTCTTCACAATGAGAACAGGTGCTCCCCAAGGAGACACACTTGTTCGGATAAAACCCTTATACAAATGATCTTGGAGTTGTTTCTTTAATTCCTACAGCTCCACATTTTCGATTCTATATGAGGTCTTTGATATCAGATGGGATCCAAGTACGTGTTCGACGGAGAACTCTACCTCTCTTTCGAGGGGAGGTCCCTGCAACTCCTCTGGAAATATATTAATGTATTCCTGGACAATGTGGACATTTTATATCATCAGAATATCATCTGGTTCTTCTTCTTCACCGATCAACTCCATAAAGAAGGATATATGGGGTTCTTTTAGACAATGTTGAGGTTGAGATATCTCTCCATGTAAGATAACAGTACGTTTTCCATTCAATAATACTGATATTACATTGCTTCTACAATTGATATTAGATTTATACTTAAAGAGCATGTCTATACCTAGTATAATGTCAAATCCAGATTGGGAATGACTAATATATTTGTGATAAAATTGTGCTCACTAAAGTAAATACTAGAGTTTCTAAACACTGACGATACTTGGAGAGTCCCACAAGGAGTCGTGACTAACAAATCTACTTTTAGCAATTTGGGGATTGATCCTAAATTTCATGAAAACATGGAGGAAATAAAAGAATTCATAGAACCAGAATCAAACAAAGTACTTGCTAGCTTTGAGAGGACAAAAAGAGTACTTGCTACCACATCATTCAGAGCATCGACTTTAGTGGTCGTGATAGAAAAACAACAGCCTTGATTCCTTGGCCTTTGCTGAGGCTGATGGTGGTTCCCCTCCACTAGCCTCAGATTTGGAATGTTATTTGAAAAGTGCTCACGTCGTCCACACTTGAATAACTGAATATCAAGTAGGGCATGTACCATCTTCCCCTTGTTATTTGTGTTTTGAAGTTGAGGTTTCACCTCACCATGACAATTCCTCAAAAGGTGGCCATCTCTGTCACACTTGTAGCACTTCCCACTCCCGAGAAGGCCGTTCCCCGAATGCTTATTCACACATTTATTACACATGGGAAGTTTCACATTCATTACTTCTCTTCCCTGATCAAAAGTACTCCCTAAGCTAGGCTTCATCGATCTCTTCTTGTTATTGGATTTATGAGACCAATGCATCTCACCAAGCTATAGCTCGACTTTCATAGCACTCCGCACGATCTCCTCATAGCTATCGTAATCTAGGTTGGCTAGATTCTTCCACAGATGATGTCTCAGTCCACCGAAGAATTTATCAACCATACAGTTTGGATCCATGACAAAGCTAGAGGTATATCGTGAAATCCATGTGAAGTTCATCTTGTAGATTCCCATATATTCATTCTCCTTATTCTTCATCTCTAGATACTCCTTCTCTATTCTTGTTCTCATGGAACGAGGAAAATACTTACTGAAAAAAATCCATGTGAACTATTCCCACTCCAAAGCATTAGGTTCCACTCTTTGACTTGTGTTTTTGATTAGTTCCCACCAGTGATCAACTTCTCCCTCTAAGCGATAGACAGCCAGGGTGACCTTCTCTTGAACTGAACAATGTAGCATAGAAAGGATCTTCTCTATAGAGTTGATCCATTGCTCAGAAATAAATGGGCCAGTTGATCCACTGAAAGTTGGTGGACGTTGACACATAAAGGACTCAATAGAATGTTGTTTGTTTCATGGTGATATCAGCCTCCCACCTTGATTAATGTTATTACACATTACTTGATTCAGTTGGTTCATCATTCACATGAATGTTTCCATTCTAGCATCCATCGGAGGGTCGTCAGTGCATGGTCCATTGCGGTCACCATTTGCACGGTTCCTCCTATTTCCCACAATTTTCAAAAATAATTTAATCATAGTGAGAAACTTGTTTCATTTACGAATATTTTAACTATAAGGGATTCTATGTCTTAAAACATCAAACATAAACAATTATATTTCACTATAATTCCTTCATAATGATTCATAAAAAGATTTCGATTAACAAAACATATCCCCTAGGAGTGTCGTAACCAATAGCGCAGCAAGGCCTATTATCGTGAACGAGTTCCCATTCGATTTTAGCTTAAAGAGGTGTTTTCGGGTTTTACCCCTATGTAAATATGTGCCAAAGACGCCTCTACCTACTTGTATCCAGACAGGGATGTATTGGTTTGATAAACCAATTACTCAATACTCACCAAAATACCAAGAAGTTTTTCTATATTAAAACTTTTGTACAGGGTTCTTCCTAATTTTTCATAGCATAATTTCCATAAATAACTAAACTATCTATTGATACCAACTGTGTCATCCCGCATTTTTAATACATAATATTTCATTACATTTACATACAGAGGATCTATAATGTCTAGTGTCTTGGAAATCAGGAACAATAAACCTTGAATTCAACATAAAATATTCTTATAAAACACTTGTATGGATTCATAATAGGTTCATCCTATGTACAAGTACTGAATCTTTTATCCTGGAGACCCACATCAAAGGAAAGGGTGAGCAGAAGGCCGAGTAAGGGTAAACAAAAGAATCAATGTACTTGTGATATTAATAAAAACATGAATAAAAACCTAAAGACATGAGAAATAGAATTATAGGCATATAATAATGAATGGAACATGGAAAATAACTTGAATATGTGGCTACCTCATTTCATTTGGACATTCATGAACATGTCACCAAGGTCCATCCCTAATATGTCATAAAAATTACCAAGGTTATTCAAGAAGGTATCGTGAAACTTGCCATCTCTAGAGATTAAATTTTTACCCAATGCATTAGAGTCCTATTAGGGAGCACCATTTATATGTATTTAAATACATGTGAGACACATATATCATAATAAAACATTTCATAAATCACCCATATAAAATAAAAGGAATGTGTTTCATTTCAAAATCATGACTTTTTAAAAACTCTTAAAAATAACATCATTATATCATTTATAACCCAAGGAAAGGGAGTGGGGGTTATATATATTTCAATTCAAGAATAAAATATATCACCTTTATATATTTATGAAAACTCTTAGAAATTAAATAGGTCTGGGTATTCACATAAATAAACAAGGTGATTTCTTGAGAGAAAGAGATAGAAATTTTGAGACGAAATTTCTGCAGCAGAACGACTATATAACATGGTTATAGAAATAATTGAAAAGAGAGGGGACAAGGGTCACCCACTCATAAATAATTCATAATACAGTATGTGTACTAAATAAGATCATGGTATGGATATTTGAATGACATACCACATGAAAATGAATCATGAATGAAAATAGATGATGTGATTTCTTTTATGAGAAATTTGGCGGCCTAACAGCGTCACATAAAAATTTTGAAAACAAATTTTGATGAGAGAAGAAAGGGTTTCTTATCATTTGGACCTGAAATGGGAAGTAATAAGAACATATAATAACATATCCTCAACATATAGAGATGGAAAATATAAGACACAACATAAAGGATGTCATGGCTTAAAAGATGAGTGTGAAAGAATCCCTTACCTTGAAGAGTAACTTCGAATGCTTGAAGGTCAGAACCTTGGGAGGCTTGAGGGCACCTTGGGAGGACTCCTTGGGAGTTAAGGAGTCCATAACATCATTGATGAGGATTTGGAAATGAAAATAATGAGGGGAAGGCTTGGTATTTATAGGATAAGTGAGGGGACAAGTCATTAATGACCAAGGGACACCTCATCGGTGGTATTGGAAAAACCAAGGGCATGCCCATGGTATTGCACACTTGGGAAATCTCATACCTTATATTAATATTCATAATTCTACCAGAATTAATACATAATTATTACATCCTTAATGATGTCATTAAAAACCTGAAACTAAAAACTGTATTTTCACAATTCACTGAAAATTTATTTTTTTTCAGAAAAATTCCCAAAAATAACCTTATCCTAACATTGATGATCTGAATTCAAAAATGATCTCCATTTTATAAAAAATATTTTCTAAATATTTTTAATTTAGTTTTTAATTAAAAAACACTATTTACCTGAAAAAACTAATACATGATTAATATTTTCTAAAATAGTTATTTACCTATTTTATTGAATTAGATTACTTAATCTTGGTTCCCAAATTCTATTAATACTTTTTTTAATTGAGATTAATAATCCATTTGGTCACATTATTAATCCTAAGCGTAAAATCACTATTCATAATTGACTATTCATAAAAAAATTATGTTGATCTTATTAGATTCCAAATTTCATACTGAACACATTTCCAGAAGACCGTTTTTTGAAAATCATTACACATCATTAATTATTTATGGTTTACATAAATATTCTAAAATATCCCCCTTTTCAAAAATTCATCAATATACATCCTATATTTATTCGAACATCTGAAAAAAAGACACAAACTTCACCATAGGAAGAAATCACAATTTTATTTATCTCAATGGATTACACAAAGCTGTTACGGTCTCGTTAAACAGCCCCATATAACCCCAGCATATGACTTATGTGTAAGGTCAACTAAGGTGAATGAATATGACGGTGTCTCGACCAACATTTCCCGAGTAGTGATTTCTATAATCATGATCTTCTCCCGAAGGTGATTCCGCTCCATCTTTACACGATGAAGTTCGGCTTGGGTTTGGTAAAAAGAAAATCCTAGCGGTGCTACCTCGTACCCATGTTTCGTTAGATGGGCATCAATCGGCCCGAGACTACTGGATGAGTCCATCGAATCTTCTTTCTGTATTAATTAACCATGATCACTTGTATTTAGAGACAACAATTGCAACATTTAGTTTCCAATGGTCATATTGACCAACGATCATATAATAGTCGAAACCCAATGGTCTCATTTTAATTATACTCACATCATTATGTAATGAATTTAGTTTTGTTGAGTATAAACTAAAACAACCCACAAAAAAAAGGAAACTAAAATTCATTCAAAATTTTCGGTTGTTACAGACCTCACTCCCGTGGAGACTAGTGGGCATGCAAAATGACCATGGTGGGGGCACCCCACGTGCGAGGCATGGGGTGAGGTCACAGTTTAACCTCATGTGCTAAGGATGATGGGGATTGGCAGTTTAATGACCTGCAGCTCGAACGAATTTGGTTCACTCTGCACTGCTAGGAATTACATAACTAGTACCCTCTGCACCTTGGTGAAGATAGGGGATAGGAAATGCCATGTCTAGGGTTTGTAATGGAGAGAACCATTGGGGGTGCACATTATCATGGCTATGAAAAGAAGTAAGAGACATTAGCATGCCTATGCGAAGAAGAATGAGGCAAAACAACACAACAGGATGTATCGTCCAATGGACTTTGAATTCACTTCTCACAAAACTAGAGGGTCATATGAGAAATGAGTGTACCACGAAGGTTTTTTGGACGTGGGAGGTGCCTGAAAATGATGCCCAGAAGGGGGAAATTACCGGCACACAAGAAGGTACATTTGTACGCAAAAGGAACTATTGTGCAGAAATGGCCAAGCTGGCGCGCAATCGAGCGGCGTACGTGAAAACGTCCAAGATGGAGTGGAAGAGAGTGGCTAGTGTGAAAAAGGACATGGCGGCACGCAATGCAGCCTCGCACATGCAAAAGGCCGTGGTGGCACAAAAAGTAATTTCCCACATGACCAAAATTCCACGGCACCACAATGAAGGAATTACACATGCGAAAACTGCTGGGGCGATGCCCAAAAACAATTGTGTGCCGAAGAATTTATTTCGTGGAATAGGAAGGAATTGCACGCGGGGGAAGGGTCTTGATTGGATTTGAAAGAGAATCAAGCATGAGTGCTCTCGTGCAAAGGCGGACCGACGAGCGAACTAGAACGAAAAATTAAGTTTCTGAGAGCCATCTTTTGCGCCCACGGGATGTGTATTTCACACCAGAGAGACGGTTCAAATTTTTCAACACAGATGTCAAAGGGGGTGACCTTCTATTTAAAGGTGCTCAGGAATGTAGATCCGCGCGAAAAATAGGCCTATGAAAAACATTGCGTGCCGGCGTCGGTAGTGCGAAAATTTTACCTTGGGGGGTGACAGTTCATAAATTTCAGTGCCCACATGAAAAACTCTCACGAATCCCAGAGTTTTTCACGTGGGACTGATTTTTTTCATGTGTTGTAGGATTTTTTTGCACGACCCCTTCGTTCCGCCAGAATGGATCAAAACTTCCACATATGGCTTCGCTTTGTCACACCCCAACATTCTGCAGCCCTTGATCAATTTTCAGCATCTGAAAAATCAATGCTAAATAGTGGTTATTATATATTATGTGGATTATCAGTTACTTACATCCATGTTTTGATGCAGAAAGTTTATTTTCAACTAGTGCATATGTACATAGGGGGAAACCCCAAAAAAATCGAGTTGGCCTA
The DNA here is from genome assembly GCA_963277665.1 of Viscum album. Taxonomy (NCBI): domain Eukaryota; kingdom Viridiplantae; phylum Streptophyta; class Magnoliopsida; order Santalales; family Viscaceae; genus Viscum; species Viscum album. Next base: position 273,569,490 of record OY728128.1, on the reverse strand, counting down.
TACTTGGATGAGAACAGGTGCATGACAATGAGACATACGACATACCTAGTTTGAAACTCATATGGGATATAATTTATTTAATTCTATACCTCCATAAATACCATTATTAAGAGCACATGAATTACCCAAAAGCATATATATTAGGAAATAGATCATTGATAACTTAAATTGATGCCTATAACTTCATTGTTATGGAAAAAATAATGATTTATATGTTATCCATTTAATATAATTCTATTACCTAGTATGTGTTAATTTGATTAAAATCAATCATCATGAATTTTACATGAATTCTATTCGATGGTCAGGGATATGAGGACTCAGGTATGTAACCAATGTGATGGGAGATTTGATTACTACCCCAACAAGATATCAAACTTTATGGTATTAAAAATAATGACCATTGTGACTATAATATCTCAAATGACCCATGATAATGAAATAAACCTAGATCATGTGAAGTATCTAAATCCCCCTAAGAGAGAACAAGTTCTAATTGAGAACATTGTATGAGAAAGGCCTCTGACATTTAGTGGATCACTTGATCCCTTAATTCTGGAATTATGGAACTACTCCATTAAGACGATCTTTTCCATCCTTCAGTGTTCTGAGAAAGAAAATGTCCAAATAGATGTTCATAGTATGGATAGATAAGCTAATTATTTATGAAAATTGATCATTAATATTAATCCTATATAAGAGATCGAAGTGATAATTTTTAAACAGTTTCCTCACACTCTAAGACATAAAATGAAGAGGTATGTCTATGACCTCAAAAAACAATATGATGAATCCATTGGGGTGTATGATGAAAACATCCCAATGCATGTTTTATAGGACTACATATTGGTTGTTACCCCTGAATTCAACTTCGATGAATTATTTTGTGGGATAAAACCTATTATATTTAAATACCTCATGATCAGATACATGGATAACTATGAGAAAACTGTCCAAAATTTTCTAAATGTGAAAATGGTGATTAGTGAATTTCAAAGGTTTCATAGAAACTATATGTAGAATATATATCTTCTTTATGGAGGCCCGATTAAGAAATCATATGGTTAAAAAAACACACATGTTACATGTAATTGGTGTGTAATAAAGCACCATGATAATTTCCTAAGGGGGTGTGGAAATGATCTAGGTGCTGGAAGGAAGGGATCATAGATAGAAACTACCGACAAGAGAAACTCACCAATGCGATGGATTGAAGAATACTCTGGTCAACCATAGATTCATTTTTCATTTCATTAATTTTATGTCACTTGGAAACTTTTTAAACCAATTAACTATGAAAAGGGTTTTCAGAGACAACAAAAGACCATGATTGATTAAATAGAGTGATCTTCATTCAAAACCACGTATTTGGACCCCAAAAACAATGTGGTGGTAGATATGATAGCTATTAACTCCTGAATCTAGATTGTATATTCTAATAATGCATCTATAAATTCATTAATATCAATAATTTTTTGTAGATCTATTAAAATAACACATAAAATATTAGAAGTAGATCTATAATTGAAAACCAAAAATGTGGAAATTATTTCATCAGAAGTATATCACTCCTCCTATGTCACAATTTGTGGGAGGAACTTCACAATGAACCATATAACACCCTCCGGTGTGGGAATTTGATGTAATTATAGGTATGGATTATCTTTCCCTGTATAGATCTAAAATGAAATTTGATGTGAAGGAAATGACTCATTGAATAATGGGTCATCCTCCAATTCTGTATAATTTTATGGGGAATTATGAAAATTCATTATCACCAATATCTCCTACATTCAAATATATTCCCTACATGGTAGAATATCTATCTCAATTTAATGTGTGTAAAGAATGAGTCATCCTTGAAGGCATTCCCATTATGAGGGAATACGATGACATGTATCCTGAGGAATATTCTATTATTCCACCTAGAAGGGAGTTTTAATTTTCAATATAGATTATCCCTAGGATGTTTCTATTACAAAAGAGTTTATATGGATCCTTTGTTGTGTAGCAAGAGGATATGATGAAAAAAATACACGAGAATCTGGATATAGGGATCACATGCCAATGTGCTCACCATGGAGTGAACCTGTATTATTCCTCAATAATATGATGAGTCAATTTGAATTTATATTTCTTATTGAGTGCTCAATGAGATCACAATAAATAAAAATTACCCTCTACCATGGATTGATGACTTTTTCAACCATCTATATTGAGTCGAATGATTCTCAAAGGTTGATCTTCGATGAAGATAATACTGAGTTATTGTGATGAAGGAGGATATATCGAAGATAACATTTGGCACAATGTATCGACATTGTGATTTCATAGTAATTCTATTAAAACTCACGAAGGCTCCTGAAATATTTTTACACAAGATGAATTGTGTTTTTAGGGAATAACTTCATAAATAATTTGTATTTATTATAGATGACATTCTAATATACTTGATTTTCATGGAGGAGAACAGGGAGAATCTGAGAACTATTCTAAAGACCTTATGTTAGGTGAATGATTATGCAATGTACATTAAATGCGAGGTCTTGTTTAATGAAGTGATGTTTGCGGGGAATATCATAATATGAAATGGGATATATTTGGACACTTCTAACATATAATCTCTTAAAGGACAGTTGAGACAAAAATTTATTACAAATATCTATAGTTCCATTTGATTAGGTGGGTAATATCTTTGACTTTAGAGAAATTTATCCTAATTTTCAAACCCTCTAACATTGATAAATTGGAAGGGAGTCAAATTTTCATGGAGTTCAAAATGTGAGTTGATCATAAATGGATTGAAATGGAGGCATATCACTACAACTATATTAACCCTGCACATAAGTGGATAAATTTTCCAATTATTTATTTATTTTTCGAAGAAGGACTTGTGGTTGGTGTTAATTCAGGATGAAAAAGTTACAATATATGCTCCAAATAAGTTCAATGTTCCTAGATAGAACTACCTAATGTACATTCTAGAGTTAGATCTAATGATATTTTTGTAGAAAAAATTGTGAAATTATTTCCTTTTGATGAATTATGATATATATATGATTGAAAAAATACTCATGTATTTATTCTCAAAGAAATAGATGAATATGGACTAGCGATGACAAATTAAGCTGATCAATAAGTATGAATGCTCAATCCACTACAGTCATATTAAGGAAAATAAAATGCAATATTCTATATTTATAAATGATAAAGAAATTTTGTAATTGATGAGAATTCAGAGGGATATTATCATCTTACATATGAATAGGTTGGACATGATAATCATTAAAAAAATATCATAATCATTCAATAAAAAATTAATTTCTTAACCATCTATTTTATAAAATTAAAACAATTCTCTAAGATATGACGTTAATGTTAAAAACAATTTAGAAGATATCTAAATAGTGTAATCCCTAGATTTCCAAATTTATGGGGAAGGAGTCATAAAATTTTGGATCATGACTCTATACAACATCCAATCATGAGATGAAGAGAGAGCTTCATAATAACCCACATATGTTAACATTATACATTAACCGAGGGAACAAAAATATGAATCATGATATCCATGATAACTATTGGTGAGACAATATGAAGAAGAAGATAGATGAATATACATCAATTTTCCTATTATGCAAGTAAGTGAAGGATGAATGGAAAAATTATAAGGAAATCATCCAAGCACTACCCATACCAACATAGAAATGTAAAAACATCACTACGTACTATTTCACTTGTATTTATAAGATTTCATTATGGAACAATGATAATGATTTTTAGTGGATCATCTTAGAGATACAACACACTTTATTAAAATTTAATATGACTTCTTAAATGACCAATTTTCCTAGATATACATTCAATAATTGTTTAGGATACATGGTGTACCACTATCAATTGAATTTTATCATGATATGATATTTACCACCATGTTCTGGAAAAGAATCCAAAATGACATAAATCGACTGTTGAACATCAGTATGACCTATCGTCGACCAACATAAGGCCGGTCTAAGCAGACATTTCAGACACTAGAAGACATGTTGAGAAAAATTTCTATGGAGATCAAAGGAGGAAGGGACAAAGATCATCATTTTTAAATTTCTTAGACAATAACTTTTTCTACTCAGAAATCAAAATGGACCACTATAATGATCATTGTGGGATGAGGTGTGGAACACATAGATTCTTTGATGATGTTTGGGAAAAACTACTAGGTACAGAAATGGTTGAAAAATTTATAGAAAAGGATAGGACCATTCAACATCAAGTAATGGATAGTCAAATTCGAGAGAGGACACATGAAAGAAACCTTCAACGATCCATAGAGATTGATTTAGGATACATTTAATTCCTCTATATATCTTTATAGAATAATGTTCATAAATTTGGGAATGATGGAAAGCTTATTCCAAGACACATCATCCCCTCTGAGATACATGATCACATAATAGTGGTGTCCTATCGACTGAAAATGCCACATAAAATGTCAATTGTATATGATGTATTACACTTATCCCTCATATGGAAGACAATACTATACCACTTGAATGTACACTATATATAGGTGATATTTTTGGTGAATGGCCATTCATATGAAGTGTAGCTGGTGAAAATCATAGATTGTAGAGACAATGTTCAACAAAATAGGACAATTCCCTCTTATAAGTGTGTTTTGAAGAAACAACAAGTTTAAATAAAAAGTGTGGGAACTAGAGGAGGTGAATAAATAGGGTTACTGTCAATTCCTATTATGTGGGAAATGAAATTTTGGAGGGATAAATTTCTTATTGGAGAAGATTGTAATGATCAAAACATTTATAAATAAAATTTCAATTTTTGTTTATTTAAATGTATTGTTATATATTACAGTTATAGAGTGCACATGAACATATTTGTCCATATTATATCCTATTTGAAATGAAATCTAGTCTATTTACCATTCACAATATTTTTGTTCAATGTAGATCACATGAATATATTAGATAATGTGATTTAACAAAGACAATTGACATAGAATAAAGAAATGATTGCCTCACTTGTAGGATCATATCTTTTGAATCTCATTTATATGATCTTCTGAGGGAGTAATAATATCTAGGGTTTCCCTTGACCATTCCCAATATGTGATCCATCAACATAAAAATGAGAGAAACTATGCATTGATGATTATTAGGATCATCAACAATGCGGTCCAACCCATGTATGTTCATCAACACCCAGAATGTATCACCATCGTTCACCTTACTCCAATGGTGTTTTCTTTTTTATTAAAAGGATATGAATCAATATTATAAATATATATTTTTATAAAAGTTTTTAATATAATAATAAATATATTTTCATACCATAATTGTTACGTTATAATTGATTTTTATTTAGATATGATAAAACAGAAATTATATTTTTGGTTAATATTAAAATTTGATTAAGGAATTTATTTTGAATAATTCTGGGATTATAAAAACAAAAAATATTATCATTAAATATTTTTTTAAATATAAATGTCCATATCTTTTTTAGGATGTGAAATTTAATTTTTTTGATTGTTTGATAATTAATATTGTTTAAAAACCAAACATTTCTCAATAAATGTTGATTCTAATTTTAACAGTGAAAATATGAATAATTTAAAAATTAATTAGAAAAAATTAATATTCTATTTTGAATAATATAGTTGAAATGATCAACGGTAATTTTTTCATAATTTTCTTAAACAATCTAATTTTTTGGCTTAAAATTATTTTCAGTATAAATATATGGTGTTTCTTATGAAATAATAATTACTTAAAAGTGTTCTAAAAAATACTATAAATGTTATAATAACACAAACATATGATTACCTTTAAAATAATTTTATTTTATGTTTATTTTCATAATTTCCGAAATCATTTCTGACTCCTCCAAATCCCTTAATATATTTTACAATTTTAAAGTATTTCTTGTAAGCGTATGACACACTTCTACATAAAAATGGATATTATTTTATTATGTTCAGATATTTACCTTATAAAAAAATTTAAAACAATCCCATTTGGGAAGACCCATGGTATAAAAAAATGAAATGGATTTTGGATATGATTATTTTTGTACATAGAGTCCAAATCATATTTTTCATAAATAATTAAGATGCTACAACTAATTTCCTACATAAATAAACGAAAGGGGCCATTTTTCTTAACATAACATACATGAAGCACGTCCTTACTCCTACCTCCCCAATATAGAATCCTCACAAGGATCCCTAAAACTCTAAATAATCACCTCCCAAGCATTTTGATTCACTAACTCATGTAAGGGTTCCTCAAATTCTCTTCTTTATTCATGTTGCATTATTATATTATTCATTACATATCAAATTAATAATATTGGAATATGACTTCCCATGAACTAATTAAAATCGTTTTTATATTAAAATATTTATAGACCCATTCATATATCATCATCCCATTATGTTAATTTTTATGTTATTACATTATGATTCTATATTACCACCTTGATTTTTTCATGACAAATAATTGTGTTGTGAATACTTGCACCCATTTCTTATTAAGGGGTTTGACATATATTAACTTATACTAATTTTTTGTGGTTAAATTTATTTATCCAATACTCTAAGATAGTGAAATAAGATGTGATGATAAAGAATTATATATTTATTAGTTCTATGTGGAAAATATAATCATGATAATCAAACAATTGTGATGGGTGAGCCCATAATTATATAGCTCTTAATGCGTTGGATAATGGTTAGTCTCATGAGATGTAAGGTTGGGATTAAGAGGAAACATGATTTATTTATGGTTAATTTTCCATAATGATTTTGGTTGTAGTTATCATTGACCAATACTTATTATTCAATGTTTTAAATTGATTCCTCATTCCCCTTGTATATTTTATGAATATCATGATATTACATGTCACATTTTTCATGTTGAAGATTCTTACTCATGTCCTTCCCATTTGATGTTGTTGTTTTCTTACATTTATTATTACCATCATGTTATACCATGTTTATTTCATTAATGTGATTTATACCTCACCCATTTCTTATATATTTCCCCATTATATCCCATGTAGTATTGAGTACGAAGGAATATTAGAGGAATGTTAAATATTATTTCAAAAAAGATGATGTTTTAATTATTTTAGGTTGTGATGTGATGTAGATAATTTCGAATGATTTTACACATAATTATCATTCTGGAAATATAATGTGTACTTTTATGTAATAAATCAAAAATTGATGTGTAATAAAAGAAGGGCTGTTATATTTATGAATGTAGTCTATTTTCCTTCAATGTTACTGCATGAAATTCCTTGAAGGGGAACATTTTTCATTCAGGGTTGAGGTAAGATATTCATTAAATTATTTTCAATAAATGAATTAAATATTATGTTGAAATGGTCATTATATTGATGGTGTACATAGGTGATACCTCAGTAAATATCATTTTATGATGTATTTGTATTTCTAGTGGAATAGGTGGGACGTATAGTGATACGAATATAAGGATGAGGGACAACTACATCCCCAGTCATTGTAAACCTAGAAATAAGACTGTGGGATCAATTAACATTAATCATTGAATGATATTTAAGAAAATATGTTTTCAATATTTATCACTGGATTATATCGAGAGACATCGTACGAAACCACCTAGATCATGTAATAATTTCCTCAAGTAGGTAAATCATTAAAGATTTTGTCACAATTATATAAGGATTCCCATTAGAGACAGACGTATTTTTTTCTCCAATATCATATGATTCAATCAGATGAGTGTGGTAGAACTAATATCATTATATTAATAGTTTAATAAATTGTGCTTCTAGTAACATCACGACTCACCAATAATAGAAATATCAATAGCGTACAAAGAGAAATGTACAACAAGTAATAAATTGTTTGGAGGGGGAAAGTGACCATGAATGATTAATTGAATCCTTCAGTGGTAAAATGATTGATTAATTTTACCTTATTCCCATAAACATGTTTTTTATAAGGGTTATAAACATAAATTTTTTCTCCTTGTGTAGTTGATCATATAGGTTTTTGTTTTTAGATGCTTCCGGTAATTTTAAAACATCAAACTCATACTTTCCAATATTAGTGATAAGGTTTTAGGTCTATTGAATTTAATATAACTATTTTATGGGGATGATTTGATTTGGGATTCCAATATTTTAAAGAGGGATTCCTATGACATTATTATGGGTTGGGATTTTTGGAAACTATTCAATAAAAATATTTATTTTTATGCCTAAATGGTTAGTTTCACACATCTAAATTATCTTGAGTAACTATTTAAATGAGATTTCAATTTGGTAAAATGTTATACATGAATCTTGGAATTGGTTCCTTGGAGAATATCTGATCAATTCACTATTATTTCATTAAAATATATGGAAGATATTTTAAATAGTGATTTTTTAACTTCGGTTGGCAAGTTTCAAGACATTGACACCAATTAATTAAAAGTGTTTTTAACTAAAAGTTAATAAGCGTTTATGGTTGACCACAAATAGATTACTAGTACTATCAAAATTCAATATTCAATTATGGAACCAATATAATTGTGTGAATTATATATTTATTTGGAGAGTGTGTAATTGGAAGGTTTCATTCGATTATGAACATCTCCTTGGGTTTCACCAGTTCAATTTGTGACGGATTATTTAAATCATTGACATTATGTGAATTATAGTTATCTGAACCAGGTCACGACAACAAACTAATATCCTATACCACACATTGATTAGTTTTCTAATCAATTGTGGGGAACGTATTTGTTCTAGAAAATTAAATTACATTCAGATTATCACCAAATTAATGTTAAATAGGAGTACATTCCAAAGATAGAATTAAATATATGATATGTAAATAATGAATATGTGGTTATTCCTTTTTTTCTTATGAATAAACCAACCATCATTAAGGAATTCCTGAAACATATCATTCATAGGTGTATGTATTCCCTTAGAGTGGTGTTTGTTGATGATATATTATTGTGTTATTGGAAAGAAGTGAATCATGGGAAATAATAGGCTATAGTGTTGTTACCATGTAATATTGTTAATTGTGTTCCATATAATCCAAGTTTTTTTTGGACAAATAATGTCTATTTCCGTGGCCATGACATTTTTTAAAATATTTAATTATTTAGATCCAACAAAAATATTATAGTTTATCTCTTTGAAACCAACCAATAATGTAAATTATATATATCCTTTCCATGTAGTAGTATATTTTGAAATAAATTTTGGTCCTTATTTATTAGGTTTGTCATCACCGACGAAATATATGATATTTAATTTGTATAATTTACATTGTATTGATGAATGTTTTAAATACTTCCAAATTTGGTTGTTATACATAAAATATCACTTATCCCCACATTACAAAATTCTAGATAGGACTATGTAGTCAATTATTATCCAACAAGATATGGGATGGGATGTCTTATCATGTTGGGAGATCATAATATATCTTATTGTTCAATAATGTTATGTTTTATTAATAATAACTAACCAACATAGAAAATATAGTTGGATAATATTTTCTATTCACAATATAAAATTCATCCTCATATATCTACTATGAAATAGACTATTTTTATAGAACATTGTTGTTAAAAAATTACAATGTTATTTGAATTTATGGATGCACATAATGATTGAAGATCTATATATTTTTGACATCAAAATTATGTAAAAAATTGTCAAGGGGAACACTACAGTGGATGGATAGATTAGTATTTGATATGACCAGATTGATAATGAGGATTCAGATTAATGAAAACTAATGTCAATCATATCATATATTCCTTTAGATTTCATGAACCAATGTGTTATTTCAAATCTCTTTATTATTTTATTTTTCCCAATTTGTTTGGTAAAGTTAGTGTTTATTAGACTAGTAATAAAAATTGTATTTCTATAAGGTAAATGAACAATGATTATTAGACCATTGGGGTTTTAAAAATGGATTGGAGTTCAATGTGGTGGATTATAGATTTTATTTTCATATGATATTATTATTACGAATAACTTATTACTCCATACCACCATTTGATCTGGGATATTTATCTTTGAATATATAAGATGTAAAAATACCTTAAATAACTATATTTTGTGTTCGAATGAAATGCGATATTATAGAGTATGTGTAAATATGACTAACATGTTGGCATGTAATTGTGGATTACCAATGACCATAATGTTCATTGCAATCATTAGTGATTTTTGTACAGAATGGATAATAGATAGTGGTTTATTTTGTAAATTTTCAACCAAGTAAAATTATGAAAAACAATTAAATAATTGGAAAGAGGATTGGCTCAAAAATTCAGCTCACTTCCTCACAATTCATGATAGTTGTTTGGTAGTAGACTTTTCAACAATATGCATTAATATAATTATAATGATGCATTGAATTACCATAAAAATTATATCATACCAAGAACCTAGTTTTAAGTCTTGTTTTTTAGAAATCCATTCATAATGAACTTGGATGATAGTTGACTATGGAAACATCCAATTATTTTCAAATTATATGGATGATATGAATAAATAAAAAAGTTATAGGACATTAATATGGATCATATGATAGATTTTGGTTTCTCTTGGAAGGTTAATATACATTCAGTAGAGTTCTCATTTTGTAATAGTTAAAAAGAATCACTATATAGGGATATTTTTGAATCATTTTGTGTGTATCCTTATCATTATCTACTTTTCTGGGTAGATAAAGGTGAGAGATAAGTAACTAGATCCATTCTTCTCTAAGAGGAAACAATGAATATTTTGGCTATTATAATGAGGATCGGGTAATCTCATAGGCATATGAAATAATCTGCGAATCATCATTGGGTTCCATTGTAATATTAGGTGACTGACCATGTGTTTTTGTGAAAATATAAATGGATTTGTAATCATTGTTTCTATATTAATTTAATGTTTCACCTAGATAAAAATCACCTACTAAAATATGTTATTACAGTTGTGTGGTGGAATATTTTTTTTTCATTCCAATGAAGGTTTCATTTAGTGAAAAATCTCATTCATGTATCATATTAAAATAATCATCATATTAATTATGTCCATTATATTCTATATGATATTTTTGAACTAGATTAGGATGTGATGTTAATTAATGTGATGTTAATGATTTTGAATTTGAAAGAGAATATAATTCTAGGGGAAAATGAGCATATTGAGGACTTTATGGAATCTTTTTTGAAATAAGGATGAAATATGGGATCATGAGAAGGAAATGGGGGAGGAATTTCCCAATATCTTCCTATAGAACAAAAGTTTTTTATCATTCCATGGAATTATGATATAATGATTATTATAATGTTTCACCCTAGGGTCCATTTAAATGGCCCAATTACATTGTAATATTAGTCTATATAATGTATGGGTTATGTTTTTGGAGACTGAGATTGTTTTTGGCATTATTGAATGCCTTTATGGATGTGAAAAATGTGTGCATGATTAGTAGAAAGCAAACATCATCCCCTGGAACCATACACGGGGAGAGAGTGCGCACATTTAGGGTGAATTATAGTTGAATTTCTTAGAAAAACTCAGTGAATTCCTATGAAAAACTATGAATCATGAAACAAATATAAAATCATGTTTTTCACATGCTATGTTGATCCATTCCATCCATCGTTAGGAGGGTTCACTATAAGAGTGTAACCCCAAACAAATAGTTCATTTTCCCAAAATTATGTGTACTAACCATGCGATGAATAGTTTGACAGATTTAATTATTAGAAATAATATGAATTACCCACATTAAAATTATTCTCGTAATAATTTCAATTGAGCATACTTTTTTTATCCATAAGCTTGCGATATGACCTCATTTGATCCATGATAGATCCTTAGGTGAATTAATGTCCATGGGAGTACCAGATTCAATTATAAGTACTCATACATACTCATTCATCATTATCACTCAAGGAAACATAGATATAGTATGCTCGGGATATATCCATTTTTAATAAATGGTTTAATAAGAAAATAATATTAGATATAGGGTTTAGAACATGGGTTGTGATTGGATATTGATGTTCAATTGTTAAATTATTTAATTTTACAAATAAATTTTTAGTTCGGTGGATTCTCTCCTAAATACACATGATTTATAAATTTATTTATCATTATTAATTATAATTTTTTACTTAGAATTGTTTTTAAATCCCTATGTCATTGTAGATTGAAATAATTTGGTTGAATTTATAGGGAAATTATGTGATAGTGGAAATATTTTTGGAAAAAGGAGTCTTATAAAAATCTCAAAATGATGATTTTAAAATTATGGTTTTGTTTTCATATATTTATAATATTTGTTGAATTTATTTAAAGAATAATATTTCTTGGTTGTAATTATATTGAAATATTTTTACATAACGGGTTCGGATGGTTTTGTGTGGGAAAGATAATGGTCATAAAGTTCCACTACAAAAAATGTCTTATATTAACCGAAATTTATTGACAGATGGTATATTTGTTGGTAAGAATGAGAAATTCCAATAGATATTAAATTTTATTGGTATAGATTCTATGTACCCACACTTGTTTTCCCAAATCGTTATATCTGTTGATATTGATCATTTAATACCAACATATTTTTTACCAACAATTAGATATATTGCTTTATCATATCGATACTAACATTTTTTACCAACAAATAAATCTATTACTATTAACTGTTATTACCAGCATGTTTATTACCATTATAACAATATGTTGCAATAAATTATTCAAAAAACATAAAATATTTTACTAAAAAAATAATATATATATATATATATATTATTTTCAATTAATTTTATAAATTATAAATATTTTAATTAAATCTAATAATCATATGTTCACATTGACACGTTAAATGTATGTGATAATATATATATAAGTGTGTGTGTGTGTGTGATATAAAATTGATGATAAATTATAATAATTTTTGGAGACTTGAATAAGACCTAATATAGTAAAAAATAAAAAAATAAAATCACGTATATATAATTTTTTATTCAATATATTGTATAATTAATTAATTTTTCATTATATATAATTTATATATAAATTTTTTATACATTGTGAATTTTTTAAAATTATAACAATGATATGATACACTCTTTCCTTAATTAAAATTCTCGAGTTGCATTGATCAGATCATCGTTACTGTGACTTCCATTATCATACCAGACCCGGTTCATTTCAGTTGATTGTAAAAAGAATTTATTGTTATTATTATTATTATTATTATTATTATTTTATTTTTTACTTTTAAAATTTTCCTTCTCCATTTCCCCCAAACTTCACCCCACCCCCTCCCCTTCGTGTTTCTGTCCCACGCCCCAGTAAACCCTAGTGATGCGCCTCCCTCCACCTCTGTCCCTAGGGAGTCTTAGATTGTGGACGCCCACCTGGGCCTTGACATCTTGATGGATGAAGTGATGAAGATAATGCCTATCAAGAAGCATATCCATGTGGGTCAGAGGATGTGTTTCAAGGCATTTGTGGTTGTCAGGGAAAGTAACTGTTATGTGGTGTTGGGGGTCAAGTGCGGCGAGGAGGTGGCAACCACCATCTGCATCGCCATCATCCTGGTGAAGCACTTTGTGATCCCAGTGATGCACAACTATTAATGTATTAGGATCGGTCCCCCCCCCCACTATTCCCTATAATGTCACTGGAAAGTACGGATCTGTCACCATTTGAATGGTCCCGCCCCCCGTGTCTCGGGGATCGTCACATCTAGGGTTCCCAAGAAGGACTTTCAATTTTATGGTATTGAGGCCATTTTCACTTTGTCCCGTGGATCTACCAAGTCTCTTGGGAATTTTGTGAAGGACGATTTTGACTTCTTAATAAAAACCTTTGGGTTCCTGAAACCTGATTTTTGGGGAACCACTCCCCTAGGTCACTATTCCAGGAGTGCACTAATTTGATGGCATGGCCAAACAAGCCCGTAGCCCCCATTGAAGATAAATCAGCAAATTGGAAAATGATATGGTGAGAAGGATTGTTTCATTTCATTTTTTTCCTTGAACTAATGTTTTGTTTTGGGATTTATATTTGTTTGAAGTTTCTTGTTTCTGATAGAATTTTTCATTTTCATGGTTTTGCAGTTGATCATCTGCATCAGTGTTTCGCTTAGGCGAATTAAATAAAAAAAGATCAATTACAACCCATTTCCCCCCATATATATGTGTAATTAGATGATTCAAAGGCCTATGTGGAGTAAGTTTATATTGAAATATAATGGGAATATCATTATCGGCAAGTTGTTGTCTAGAGATTTGGTCTTCAAGGGGTTTTGGTCATGTCTCTCCTATTTTTTTTTCTTTCCTTCATTTCCTGATAATATCATGTGCAGATCTCCAATTTCAAATTCCATGGTTTATAAAACGCTTAAATTTATTCATGTTCCTTCCCTTCTAGCTGCTGTGAGCATTTTTCCTAGGTGATTAAATTTTAAAAATGTAGTACCTCTTTCAAAATTTACCTCCCTCAATTGGGTGTGATTATGGCCTGATTGTAACCTCTTCATATATGGTCTATTTGAGTCAGATTTTTCTAAATAATGTCTATGTGTGTTAATGTGATTTTACATGAAATATATTTCAATTACATGATGGAGAAATTGATCCTTATGTATGCACCACAACTTCCTTCTTCATTAATAATTTTTTAGTGGCGTTCGGTGGAAAACCAAGTCATGTTTCATATGGATTGGACTAGATTATAGCATTTTGAGATATGTGTCACTCTTAATTGATGTTAGTGTCATTAATAAGGGTTTTTGTTCACATTTTAGATAATCTTCTTGTTATTTTTATATCACACATTGTTATTTTCATTTGTTCTAGTAACTGGATGTCTTCGGTTAATGTGGTCACTTGTAATTTTCATTTTTCTATTGTTGTTATCACTAGTTATTTTTATATCATGCATTTTAGAAATTATTTTTGTATTCGTTATATAGTCTTTTGTGGACATGATGGATAATTTTATGGTTATTGTGGTATCTAGATAGATTATTTTATGGTTGTTGAAAATATTATCTTATGGTTGTTGTTTCCACTGGTTATATTATCCTCTTTTTGTGGTTACTAAATGATATTTTTATATCATGTGTTATTTATTTTTATATCTTGCATTGAAATTAAAACAATTTGATAATTGTTTTGTTTGTGTGATCAGAACATTACTCGTGATGATGCATGTCTAAAGTGGAGGGAGCGGGGACATGGGATGCTTCATGTATAGAAGGGTGGACTGCAATTAAAGGGATGACGACGAAGTTGGGCATGTCCTGATCCACTACATTAGATAATAGCTCATGTGATGTAATGGGGATTCCAAGACATCTAATATTTGAAAGAAATAGATTTGAGATGATGTTTCATTGAGTTCCATGTAATGTCATTTTCTGTCAGAACATGTTTGAAAATGTTTTTAATATGTTTCATGGAGCTTCTTATCTTTTCAGGAAGTTTGAAAATTTATTTAAAATATATTTGAACTTGTTTTTTTAAATAATATCTTGGTTTATTTTTGAGTTTATATAAAATAATTTTTTAATTATTATATAATAAATATAATAATATATTATATATAATTATATTTGTAAATATAATATAAAATTTTGACAATAAATATTCGATTACCAACATTTAGAGTATAATTTAAAAACAAATATTAATTGAGGATATTATTTATAAATGTTAATAACATTACCAAAAGATATATTAGTCATATTAATATGTTGCTAAACATATTTACCAACATATATATTATCTGTTGGTATTATTATAATTGCAACAGAATCATTTTATCTATTGCAATAACATTTAGCAACAGTGTTTTTACCAACACTTTAAAGACAAAACAATTTTTTTGGTAAAACATTTTACCAATAGAAAATGCATTTTTACCAATAGATATACCCCTGTTGGAAAAAGATAATTATTTTGTAGTGTACCATTTTCAAAGATGCATGGATTAT
Organism: Viscum album; assembly: GCA_963277665.1. Lineage (NCBI taxonomy): Eukaryota > Viridiplantae > Streptophyta > Magnoliopsida > Santalales > Viscaceae > Viscum > Viscum album. The sequence continues at coordinate 273,553,460 of OY728128.1, read as the reverse complement.
GGGAAGAGGTTCCACCATCATTGGTAATAATGATATTGTGTTTGTTTGAAGTTGTGACTGTGAACATGGTAATAAATATGAAAAATCAAATTTGATGTTGTTTAAAGTTATTTTTATATATGAATTCAAAAATATGTTAATGTATTTGATATAAAATATTTTAAATTCTATAATCTATTTTACAAAAATTTTGATAACAAGTTTTTAACTAATGGTGATAGATGTTATTTCATTGGGGAAAACTACTATGTTTATAAAAACTCATTTCTGGGGAAATTATGTGTGTATGAAGATGTTGTCTATCTGAAAGTAGGTAATGGAATGATATATCATATCATTATTGATTATTATTGATAATATTAATGACATTTGGTGCAGAGCTTGGACTTGTTTGGGATTTTTTTCCTAATATCATCATCCTGGTATAATTGTTTTGAATAGTGGGTCGAATTTTTATTATAAATATGATTTTTTGGTTAATTTTTGGTTTCAGATTTGTTTTTTTATTTGTTAAGGAATATTATAGTGGATTTTTTATATCATTTATATAGGAGAATTTTATTATTTAAAATGATATAATAATACCCGAATACATCCATGAATACCTTAAAATTAATTTCTAACCTTTCATGTCTTGGAGATGTTTTAATTATTTCATAGTATCATAATTCTCACTTCATAAACCTATTGCGAGGGACTAGATTCTACATAACATTTATGTTTAACATGATGATTTATTTGATGAAGAATTCCCTTTTCATATGTTAAACTGAATTGATAACCATTAGGGATTTTATGATCTGTGATTATTATGGTCATTCTTATGGGGGAATAATATTAATGATATTAATATTTTACTATTAAAAAGGAAAAATTATCATATCTAGTAAGTCCACAGGGATTGATCCCATAATAGATGTGATATATGGGTGGCACACAAACCACTGAACTAAGGGATATCATGGTGAGAAGAAAATATAGTTAATAAAGTTAATGATGGATATATTTTTTTGGAATATATGTTGTATCATATAGATAAAAATAGTAATGAAAATTTATTTGGTGACTATTTTTTTAATTTTATTTTAGATTAAGTTTACTATTTAGAGAAATTTATTTCATTTATATAAATTAACATGACTTGATTTTATTTTAGGAATAAACATTAAAATATATTTTATAACAGTATACAATTTTAAAATGCATTTATACTAATTTTGGTTATATATGGAATAGATTAAGAAATTTGGTTGTATTTTTTTTTGAGGTACTGTATTCGATTAAACTTGTTTGTAAGATAGATGATAAATTAATCTTGTATGAATATGAAATAAAATAATTATAATCATTATTAATAAATCATAGTCAGGAATTCTTTTAAATAAATATAGGTATAGTTTTTTTCGACCGATCTATGTTGATCATTGATTTTTAGAGTTATTTCATTAGTGATTAAGGGAATAATGCATCATATGTTTGTTTTTTCACTATGAGAATTGTGATTTTCTAACCACATTGGTTTTTTAAAATTTATCAATAGAAAAATAAGATATTTTTATCTATTTTCAAATAATATAACCTATTTATAGATGGTTTTATTAGTTATATGATACAAAAGAATCCTCAAAACTCATTATAAAGAAAAAAAGATGATATTGTGGTGGAAATTGATTAATGGGTGATATTATGAATATCAATTAACTAAATTTCATTATTTCATTTTTCTATATTGTATATGAATTCAAAAATATATCGAAATAAGATATTGATATATAAATTCATCATACATTCAATTATAACTAATTGATGGACATTTTCAAACCTTATTAGTTTATGGTTTGGGTGTTTTAACGTTGAACCAGTCAAGAAATTTATCATGATCGATGTTATCTGTCACGATCTATGATTATTTAAAAATTATTCTGGTCCTCTTATGCATATACTAAAATAAAAATAAATTTAAAATATTTGGAAACCAATTTCTGTGATAAACTTCATATATTTTTTCCTCAAGGAACAAGTAGATTTTTTATTAATCCTTTTTTTGATGTGGGATTCAATAATGTACCCATAATATTTTAGACCATTATTTACCAAATCCATGTTCAAGATTATAATAAAAAAACTAATTAAAGTTGTATGAATTTAAATCCCTTATAATCAAGGAATAAAAAATATATATTTAATAACATATAACATACACAACCACCACCAAATATAAATTTTTATATAGCCACTTTAGGGAGAAGTGGAAAACCATAGTTCACAACACTTTGATACCACTACGTACTGAAAGAACTCACAAATTAATTAAACACCAGACTATGATTATTAGAATCAAACACTCTATATAATTCCCAGTGCAACATACTAACTTGGATGTCTGGATCCTTACTGATAACCTCTTAATGGTGGGTAGCCATTCTATCCATTGTCTTAATGAATTCTTCCGATTTGATTTTGCAATTTTTGAAACATCGAGCTAGGACTCGATCTTGTTTGTCTAACCACGCCTCTTTCTCCTCCTTGGCGTCAACATGCAACCTTATTTCATATATTCTATTGATATCCTCATTTGAAGCGTTGACCCAAACACCATTTTCAAGAATTTCTTCCTTGGAATAGAGGATGAGTTTCAAGAACTCCCCTTCTCCATCTTCATCAACTACTCTTGTTTTTCCACCTTGTTCTCCACTTTCCCCTTTATGTAAGGATTTTCTTTCTTTGTTTCCACCCTTCTTATCCGACCTAGTTTCCATCGGCTTAAGAAAGTGGGAATATATTTAATGGGTATAATTAATAAAATTATTGATAAATTACTTCCAAATAATAACTTAATATTAATGGATGCCAATTTATTCATATAATTTATGTGTTCTTCAAAAATTTATTATATTGAACATTTTTAAAAATTAAAATAAATACTTATAGTGTTGTTTAACAATTTTTTCATTATGAAAAGAATGTTTGTTTGAAATTATAATATCAATATTATCATCAGGTGAAATGATTGGATTTTTATGGAAAGAGTGGTTATTCAGTGAATAGTGAATTCATAGCTTTTTGTTAAACCATAATTTCATTTCAATAAATTATATAACATAAAGGTCCAATTAAGAATTGAATATTAATTCAACGTAACATTTGTATTCATTCATTCGATTTATACATATTAATTTCATCTAATTATTTTTTATATTTTATTTTTGTAGGGATATTTTTGGGACATAAAAACAAATTTGTCTAAAAAATTGTTTTCTATAATGTATCAAAATTATAATGTCAAATGAAATTTGATCATATATATATATATATATATATATTAGATCATAAAAAATTGAATACGTATTTGGAATTAGGTGGTACATTTTTTTTTATTTTAGATTCTTGGATATGTAGTCATTTTGAATAGTAATTATAATAAATAATTATCTCCATAATAAAATTAAATTAGATATATTTTTGTTAAAAATGATATTATAAAGACTAAAAATTGATCATTACACTAGAGCTTATAATTTTTGATGAGTGGAGATATTCCATTACCATCCATGCATAAAATATATGTCTATATAGTGCCATATGTATATTATTTTCAAATTTATAATTTTTTAGTAAATGATAATGATTAAATGTCAATTAAATACGTTTTCTAGCAATAATATTGGTTGATATGGATAATGAAAACATATTTTTGATAAAAAATATGCATTATAAATATAAATTATTTTTTATAGTTTTAATTTATTTCTATCATTGATTAATCTTAAAATTACATTATAATAATTCGTAGCACATAAATAAGACTTATTTTATTTATAAATAAATAAAATAAATTATTCTAAAAATATTATAACTAATGAAATATTAATGTAACATTATTTTCCATAAATTATTTAGAGTAATTTAATATTGTATTGTCTTGTTAAATGATTCCATTGAAATTACATAGTATCCATGTATCCTCATATTCCCATAAAATGATTATATCAAAAAGAAATTAGGAATATTTTATAAAAAATTATTTTTAAAAAATAACTAAATTTAATAAAAATAATATCAATTTATAATTTTTTAATAATGTTTAAAAAATCTACAGTATTTTATTTCCTTTCAAATTTTCCATTTGTTGTGGCCATTAGGACCAATAAAATATTACGACATTATTTTCATGGTAATAGACCAAATCTATTAATTTGGGTTAAGAAAAATGATAAAGGTAAAAACTTAATCTAGAATATCAAAATCATATTTGATGATATTATTTATGATATTTCATCACCATTTGTTGATTACTTATTTTTAGTGTTTTAATATTGAAAATTAAATTATATGAATTTTATAAATTATGAAATTCTAAAATTACATATCACCACACATATAAAATCTCCCCACCACTCATATTTTATTCATACATGAATATAAAATGATTTTGGAAGATACCATCCCAAATCTGATCAGTAATTTCTTTCACATGTCGTATATTCTAGGCATTGTTTATAAATCTCCCCTTGAAAAAAGTTTTGTGTAAATATAAATTGGTTTTATAAAGAAGTGATATCTTTTATAACATGTAATTTTGTTTTTATTTACCTCTACATTTATATAGAATCATATAAATATATGGTGATATAATAAATTTACTACCTGTAAAATACTGAATGGTTATTATGTAAATTGAATAACCATCATCCAACAATTTTTCTTTCAAATTTGATAAAATTGTCGTTAATTTTCATATAGGAGAATTTCCACTTGAAATATTTTAACTAAAATTCCATAAAATATTCCAAAATTTAATTATTATTACATATTTAATATTTATATATGATATTGAGGACATATTTATCATTCTATAGATGTTATATATCATATTTGTTTTCTTACCAATCAATTTACTCCTCTCATCTGTGGGGTGTATATCAAAGGAATAATATTTGGAGGACTTGAAATTGTATTACACCACAAAATAAACATTTTATTAAGGAGATAATGTGTGTTAGACTAAAAATTTATGGAGGTATAAAAAAATGGGGACTAATTGTGCCTTCTAGAACAAGTTCATCACCACATGGAGGATGAGGGCTAGTAATAGAGAACTCGATGAGGGGAATATAATGAAAGGCCATGGACTCAAAGAATTAGACCACACTAATGCATTCATGCCACAAGTGGAGAATCAAAATTAAATTGGGAATGATGGCCATGAAATTTTGGATCGGATAAATGATAACCCTTGAGATAGAAAAGGGTCCTTTGGGGGAGTTCTAAATGATATTTTAGACAGTTTTCACCATATTTTGGTGGATGTATTTTTATGTCATATTTCAAGTACATGGAGCATGTCCGTTCATCCTACCATGAGCGAGTCACCTGGAAAATAAAAGGAACTGAAATAAAAAAATAATGGAGATATAGGAGTCGTGGAACCCCCCCCCCCCCCATTGCATGATTCCATGTGTACAAGATCCATCAATGTTGAGTTTGAGACCCCTAGGGGGATTTCAATTCAACTAGAATCCCATCAACCAAGGAATATGATTGTTTGAGGATTTATTATAACCATGTAGTTCTTAATATAGGGTCATTATCCTCCATGTTTCAGAAGTAGAGTAATATCCATTATTAGCCATTTATCCTTCTTGGCCAAGGCCCGACTGGAGGAACATGAATTGTTATAGAAGGACTGGTTCATGGCCTCTTAATTACACTAAAAGCGCATGACTAGGATAAGATCATGAGTGATTTTCCATAGTTTATTATTTTTAATGTCATTGAACCACCTTTCTATGAATTATTCCATCGGGTATTTCTCTATGATTGAAAATCCAATAAATTTAGCTAGATCACCCCACATCATTCATGATCATTCACTTCAGAGAAATTGGTGCAACTTTGATTCCTCTTTATGAAATAAACAATAATAGTAACTTTATTATAAGAGGACCTAATTTCCTTATCAACTATATCAACCAAAATGTTGTTTTTTTATTCATCTGAACCATAATGTTGTATTTTCCTTGTATTTCTTTTCTCGAAATGATATCTCCCATAAAACTCTTGTTTTAGGGAAACACGTATCATTTTTGTAGGACCATTATGTAATGGTACAAGAAGTGGAGCCCATAAAATTTCACAATTCATAACATCAAACATTCTCATATGATCGAAGAAATATTTCTCAGACACATTCAAAACCACGTGAATGAAAGGAGGAAGAAGACATTATTCGTTAATGGATAGATTTTGATTGGGAAATATAGGGTAACCCAAAAACAATCCCAACCAATTAAAGTCCCAAAAAAGGATCTCACCATGTCAAATAGTCTGTCGGGAGAGGTGATAAAGAGAATCTATTTGTCACTAAAGATCTTTAACAAATGAGGAGGGGTGATTATCTATATAACTATGGATGTTTCCATATCATCTAGAGATGAAACTGATCCATATATTATATCCATCAATTATTTCACTTGCCAATTTAAAATGGTGATATTACATTTCCAATGCTGTATTTTTCAAATTGAAACCTCCACAATCAACCGATTTGACTAGTCTTTGTAAAGAGGCCCATTGAAACCACCCCTCCCAATTAGCATCCATGTAATTAAAAAAAATAGAGTTTCAATTTCATGAATAATAATATTAGTCACATTTATTTAAGGTATTATATGGATTGGAATAGACTAAAGGACAAAATTAATAAGATTTATTCTCCCACTGATGGTAAGAAAACATTTTTTTCCAAATTTTGAATCTACTGGTAATTTTGGTGACCAAACCCTCACAGTGCCTAATAAGAATTATTCCATCGGATAGAGGTTCACCAAGATAATCGATGGGATTATTATTTTTATTCATATATATGATGAATTTAATTTTGTTTTTACAACGGTCTGGGAAAAATGGTGGCAATAATGTACATATTTCTTAACTATTGACTTTTTTAACACTCCATTAATAGTAAAAAACCATATAATTTTTAAAGCCTCTCATAAAGTCACTACTTCCATTTAAGAATAATATCATTTAATATGTGAAGGAGAGATGAGAGAACCCCCTTAAGCGTCATCTGTATTGATTTGTAAAAATCATACCAAGATTCGTAGTGTATTTAATATATCTACTAATGAAGTATTTATCCCTAATGAAAATGGTATGAGATAATATATGTACACTCACTGGTTCCCTAAATGAATTTAAATAACCCACAATGTATTTTTATTTAATGGTTGTAGAACCATGGAGAATCATAGAATCTTAAAATCAAGTCCCTCACATTAATGCAAAGCCCCATGCACCTCATGACCAAAATAATGAAGTAACAATCAAGACATTCATAATAATTGTCCATATCTACATTAATGTTGATATTGGATGCAATTATCTTCTTATTAATGTATCCTCCCATATCATAGATTATGTCTATAGAAACATGGATGAGTCAACCATTGGTGAAAAGATAATTTTCCCATAACAAAAAATTGGTTGTGAATTAAGAGATTCTTCTATTGATTATTGAGGGAAAAAATTTACATGAAAAATTACAAATTCTTATTGTTATAAAGATATTCATTGATGTGGTATCCATAAATTTTGGAATCAAAATCATAGTATAACACATCAACCCTGAGGGAGAGGTCCAACTAGAAATAAATCATGGGCATCATAAACCAGGTACTTTGCAATGAAAGGCTAGGAATTGACATAAAATGAGCATGGGGGGAAATCTAGCCTAGCTGAACTATTCATCAAGAGAGAAAAATTAGTCCCCCTAGCCACCTTTTCATTAGCATTATACCCTAAGATTTCATTGAAATGGGTGGTCACCACCTGTGGGATGGAGTAAAAAATAATATATTGGAAACTGGCATAGTCTTCCTGCATTCAAGAGTTAGAGCTCCAAAATAAATTGTTAATGTGGGAGAACACTGTACCCATGATCACTTCAATGTCACTAGTGAATGAAAAATACACTATCTGATTGATTGGGGTACCACCTTGTTATATATCCTTCAAACATGAAAATAATAAATAAGTTTTTTGATCACCATATCATAAGTACGTGGCCATATATCATTTACATTGGCACCATTCATTCTCCAAAGGTCATTCATTTAGAATGGACTTGTTGGGTCCAAGGGATGTGAATATATATTCATCCTAGGAATCTTCAAAACTAATTCTATACCTTACAATCTATGACCTAATAATGTAATATAAGTTTTGATATGATTATAGGGAATTAATTCCAACCATTATGTATTTTGGTATCAACCTATCCTTGTTTTGAAACCCATACCATAGATTTCAATTAATTTGTGTCTCCTGGGATTCCCAAAACACTAAAAGAAAGTCTTGGTGATAGGGAAACCAGTTTGTTAAGAAGACACCTTCCCACTATTTTTCTGGGATTGAGATTGACATGGAGTGGTGAATGGTCAGATAGAGTGTAGACCATGTGAATTACATGTGAATTAATAAATAAAAAATTTCCTAGAGGTTATTATGGAAGTGGTCCAACCTACAAAATGACCATTCATTGGATCTATGATTATTTCATGAAGTGTACTTATCACTAGAGAAAACCAAGTCAAGAAAATCATCTCTTGCTGTAAATTATGACAATTAATACTTATCCCTATGGGGAATGGTTCCTCTACCCTTATTCAATAAAGAGTCCATGAAATTGTTAAATCCACCACCAAATAACCATTGTGTGTCTCCTGGGTTTAATGATACTATATACATCTAGAGTCTATCTCGTAACCTCCCCACACATTTGGCATACACAAATGATAAAATGAGAGTCAAGATTAGTAATTAAATATTCCCATAGACATGTTGAATAGAGACTTAAAAACATTCCACCAAGAGAGATGACATATAAAAACTCTATAGACATTGATTATGGGGCTCTATATGAATATAGTTTCTCATGAAAAGACTCATAAAAGACTCCCAAATTCTATTATTGATCTAGTCTATTTCTAGAACCAAGATAATACTAGAATTATTCTTATTTGTCTATTTATAGAGAAAATTAATCATCACATGAGATCCTAGACCTCAGGAGTTACAAATAAAAATAGAGAAGATAAAGGAACAGGTAAATGGATGTATCCCTTTTCAGTGAGACCCCCTTCATGCAAGAGTCATAAATTTAATTTTTTCAAGAGCATAAACGTTATCACACTTTTGATGTGGGGAACACTAGAATACAAGGATTACAAGGAAGATCCACCAGCAGTTGAGAAGCATCCCAACTACTTTCCTTGCCAATGATAGGGGTAATCTCATAATCCTACACATGAAATAATTCATTATGACTTTTGGATAGAAACCCCTGGAATGAAAAGAATATCCTAATACCATGTTTACATGAGGATCTCTATATGGAGTAAGAATGATCAATCATCTTCACTTTATCACCTCTCATAGACATCCTTGCTGGAAAAATTTGATATCAAGAGTCTATAAAGTAGAACTTTAGAGGGAATGAATCTATTGCCATGAAAAGAGAAACCATATAAATGGAATCCTCCAATAGAAAATGTCGATGGACTAATGATTCAATTGATTAGAGAAAGGAAGAAGCATCACCATCATCCTTAAATATCGTCTTATTTTACCAGACGAATATGTGATTCCCTTCTCCACATAAAAAGTTTAGTATTTCACCAACAATTTCAACTAATGTGAGTTGGGGGGGGGAATGAAATAATTCAATATTTCTATAATCTAATTGGGAATGACCATTTAGGATGAAATGATTACAAAAAATTATGTAATGAAGAATAAACCATATCCTACATCCATTCCATTAATCCCTTCAATCAGAGGAGGTTGTTCATTAGAAGAGTGGATGTCATGTCAAAGGAGACATATATAAAAGGAGATGAAGATGATTTAAGATAGTGAGTAAGTTCATCCATGACTAGAAAATCAGCAATTAATCCTAATAACCTTGACAGAAAAGGGTTCTGAAATAAAATTTAGAGACTAGATGGAATAATCCAAACAACTGTGTAGGGAGACTATCTACACATATGATATTCCATCGACCATCAAGAGATATGGGAATGGAAAGGATTAACAGGTCAGGTAGTGGTATCCCACGCATTATGAAAATCACCATGGGAGTCAAGAACTATGATAAATAAATTAGCTTTAGTTATTAAGCTATAACATGGTGTTAAAAACTTATGAGGGGAATAAATTTTGAAGGTATCCCATAGATTGAATGTCATATACAAATCCATCCATAGGGGTCCAATGTGTAAGAACAATGGAATCATTATAAAAAGAGGAAAAAACAAAGAACACAAGTATTCCATCAAAATATCCAGAATAAGAGGAGTCTAGAAACTCCAACATGAAATTAGAGAGAGAAGGGGAGTGGCTAGTGATGGCCACTTTGAGATATGGCCTTGGACGATGATCATGATCTGACACCTAGAAGGTTGGTAATAGGTATCTGGATGTCCCATCACCCGACACATCCATGACTCAAGTAGGAGCCTTAACATCCATCATTGACTGTGAAGAAGGATCAGGATCCACTAGAACATAATAAAAATATTTAAATCATGAAGGTTAATGTAGAGTATTATTGTATTTGAATGCATCCATCACTCTCAAAAATTTAATCATGATTAGTTTATGGTCATCATACAAATCAATTTACTGAGAGATGCCTAATTAGTACAATCATACATTTGCATTACCACATCTATGAAGTAATATGATTCCTCCTCCATTACTACAATACATGAATTGTTTATATTAGTGTATTTAGAAACACAATATTATAATTATGAGATAATGACTAGTAATGATAAATAAGACATCACATTCCTTTTTTCAATCCTAGTCGTTGAAAAATGTAAATGTCACTCAAGTATATGAATTACCTATCACCACTATGACTGTAACATAACTCATTTTTGATAACCATAATATACTGACGTATTTAAATAAATATTTTTTATGAGAAAATGATAATTATTTTGTTATTTGGATTCTATATATGATTGAAAACTAACCTCAATGAACATATTGAAATAGATGTAGTCACTTGTGAGAAAAATATCATGAAAATGAATTATGTTAACTTAAGTGAATATATAATAGAATATAAATTATAATAAATAAAATAATATAGAAAATAAAACATAAATATATTAACAATAATGTAAAATAAAAACATAAGGTTTCTATATTTTCTGATATTTTACAGACATGATGATTCATACTAAATGAAATAAAAACTATTTTTTTATAAATCATATTGTAATGTTTCATCTCAAACACTTTGTAATCTATGACCATGATCCTCTAAATATTTTATTAAATCTTGTATTTATACATCAATATAAGATAATAGTAACATTTAGAATATTTTTTATTTTTTACAATGTTTTAAAAAAGGTATTATTATTATTTCACATCAGAGTAACATTTATTTTGAAATATAATTTTAAATATTCAATAGATTTATTTTTAGAATATTTTCCTTTCATGTCATTATTCTTAAATAAATATTATTAAATTATTTATATTTAAATATATAAACTATAAATTAAAGATTATGTATATTTTTTAATTTCCATAAATTTATTTTAAAAGGAATCACTTTTTATATTTTATATCAAAAAATTTGACTATGATTTTGAAAGAAAAACTGGTTTTTCTATATTAACATATGCAGTGAAACCAGATATTACAATCACCAAAAATATGTTTTGATTATGATGTTTTATTAACAAATTTCATCTTTTCATTCCTGAAAAACCCGCCATTCATTTGTTATGGAAATTTTATTTCAGATAATTTGGATTTTTATTTATGGGATGTATCAAAACAAAACTTTTTCATTTGGATACATAAATTATCTATCTACCTAAATCTACAAATATAATGTTATTTCATTTGGATAATTTCTACATATATTTCATTCATAATTATACCTAGGTTCTTCTTCATTCCATATATATTTTAATATATTAATTATGGTTATTTCTCAAACTCCTCATTTATCTAATTTCTTTTTAATATTATATGATGGATGATTAAGAAACGCATTTCATCCCATGAGTATTTATTTTCCCTTATCCTTAATATAAACTTATATTATAGAACACATAATCATTACCAGGTTATTATGTATTCACCTAGAGAGTGATCCCATGAATTTAATAATTATTGTTTCTAATAAGATGTTACATATTAGATTAAGGAGTAACCCTAATCCATTATGGTACACCATCTTGCATGTTATGTTGTCTTCAATGTACGTATTGTAGTATTCTTATATAATCATTTTTTATGAAACCACATTTCTCATGGCGGAATGATATTAATGTACCATTTTCATTCTGTTATTCTCTTATCAGTATACTAAAGAACATCTGTTTAATGGAAGGTGTATGATACATTGTAAGTCTAAATTTTAAAAGGTTAATGAAGAATATTTCATATGTTTTTCATAATTTTTATGGAACAATTATGATATTTATTTTTTCTGTTAATATTTCATATAATTTTTTTAATGATAATACATTGGTAAAATGGTTGATTTATTAGGTAATAAAATAATTATATTGAGACAAATGTTTAAATTTAAAAAAGTGAAATCATTGTAATTTTAAATGAGTATTCGTGTTTATTTATTTATTTTTATATGTTCCTTACATAGTTTATTGGGATGAAACTGATGTATAAAATTATATTAACATGGTTGTAAGAATGTGTATTAAAAATGAAGATGTTATGTTGAAATTTTTGAAGATATGTTAAGAAATTAAAACTTGTTATATCTTAATTTTATTTATTTGGGAAGAATGGATACTAAATGCATATTTCTGTGTTAGGATGTATTATTTATTTACATAACGTGGGTGATATAATTCTAAAAAAAACTAAAACCATATGTACATACATGGGTCTCTTAGGAAGTAGAGGTTTATCAGGATAATCCTATAATTTATTATAGGATTGGAATTATAGAGTTGAATGATTGATGATATATTGATTTACATGATCTTTGGTGGTAGTGTTATGGACTATGTGGTGTGGTGTCTTTTATCTGGATATGGAGATATAGCTGCTTGATATTATGGTTGATTATAGTTTTATTAGATATTGTGATGTGTTTTTGATATTTATTTTTAATCAGATGTAGGATGATGTGAATTTGTAGAGGAAATTGTAAATATGTGCCCATATATAGGAATATATTTTGTGGCTAGACTCCTATAAAAAGATCTATTTTTAATTCCTATCATCAGTTATAGAAATTTAAACAAGCAAGGAGTTGATCTTCATCTATTATAGTACACTGATTCTATCGAAATATGATATTTGATTCAAGGTCCTTTTTGTCTTTTCTTCACATGGTTTCCAATATGACGAGTTTAGTGAACATCATACTAAATAGTAATTCCACCTAATATTCTAGAATGAATCCACCCTATTTGTTATTTCTAAATTCATTGAGTAATATTCCTACCATAAACCAACAAAAATTGTTCCCCAGACTGGTCTACCACATGGCATCAGCCACGTCTCCCTGTACACTAGAGGCTGCTGACACAATTGATTATATAATGATGTTATGTTGTTGATTCCATACCAACATATTCATAATAGGATAATGGTATCACATATGTAAGCCAATATCATTAGTAGATAAATAACATATTATTGAATCAAAATTTAAATAACTGATTAAATAATATGGCCACCACTGAATATACAGTCATTTATGCATGTCTTGATGAACTATATGACTAATGCAATAAACAGAATGCATGATATATGAACAATATTATAGATCATGTATACTATAAATGAAAAAAATATTCATGGTCTACCCTATGAGAATCTAGATATCAGTCATAGAACCGGGCTCCTAGGCTCTCATGAAAATCCTTTCCATGAACATGTAAAAATGAGATTTATTTGTGTAACCAAGCACAATGGTTGCTCGATTAGAGTGTGATATTAATAAATTTTCCTACCATGGTTTTTTATAAATATATATATTCAATGGATTTAAAATAAAATAGTGTGCATGTATAATTGGCAAGGTAGTAAATCACCAAAAATAAACAAGGAAAATCCAGATTTTAATGAAAACCAGACCGACCATAAATGCATCATCCTAGGGTAGAATGTCTTCAAAAATGGTCTACTTATGTAGATATATTATACATATAAAAATATACACATATATATTCACCTTGATTTTATGTAAGTAATCTTGACTAGGGAATCTTACATGTCCTCTAAAATTATAAACCAAACCCACTCAAGTTATTTTGAATGGAAAACAAGTACTTGTGTTTAATAAATATAGAATTAATCGAATTATATTTAAGGAATATATATAATAAAAAAAGAAAAAATTGAATATACAAGGTGAATCATATTAAGGAACCTAATATCCCTACCTGGAGCACTTCAATTACCCAACACTATAACAGTCTATCCACAACGACCCATAAATGCATCACAAGTATCACTATCGGCATTGTGTAACGAATAAACTTCTAACACGTCCCAGTTATGTCACATAATTGAATTATTATCACACATTGAATTATTTGAATAAAATTACACTAATATTGTCTGAGGAAATATTCATAGGGAACCGGTATCACTCAGGGCAAGTAAAATAAGCTCTCAATGACATTGTCCCAGAAATCGTATAAATAACTAAAGTATCTATCTCTGGGTAATATAAATCAAGTGTCCTATGATCCCATAGATGGAATTTTTTTAATAGGGTAACCCAAGTATTACCCAAGCTATATATAATCTATAACAACCAATGATCCCATCAAAGTTATTCCATGGAAAGATACCTGAGTATCTCTCAATGCATAAAACCATTTATTCAATCATTTAATTTTAAAAAAAATGTAATCATGATATAATATTGTAATATCATAATTAAAGTGTACAAGGAATTACATTATTTTTATTCACTATTATTGTGACTATATGATCTAGGTACATATGCACACTTAATATCATATTTTGATTCATAATAATAGTGAAGGCGCAGTTAATGTCCATGACTATATAATCCCACATTCCAAGAATTTCCATGTTTAGATACATTTTTTAGCATCCATATGAAATATTCAAATATAAAAATCACCCAATATTAAATGGGTTTTAGACTAAAAATGATAACATTCATGAGACAACAATTCATTATTTTCCATTAATAAGTAGGCCACATCCAGTTATGAGATGGATGGTTCACATTGAAAAATAATATAGTAGAGTGTCAGAACCTTCCAAATTATAATTAATCAACCTAGTAATACTTTATATTACCAAACACATTGAGATTTGGTTCTATTAAAAAATATTGATTAATTAAATGAATTGATTGAAGACGTCCTTAATGGGCAGATAAATCCTAAGGTATCTAACCATCTATAATGCCTATTATAAATATGACAGATACTAAAAATAAGACCTCTATTGTACCAATGAGGTTAGATACCCATGGGGGCGAATCTGTGTATAATAGATAAAAACCAATCCCCTTTATAATATTGTTTTGTTGTCAAACAAAACACACTTCTCTATTGTTCTGGTAGAAAAATATAAAAAGAAATATAATCATGCATAACACACATAGTTTTTATAATGGTTCAACCTCAATCGGATATTTCCACTATGCATTCAATGATGATATGTTGATCTACCAAATCCACTAAAGGGTCAATAAAAAAATACAAGGTATGGGATAGATCGCTTATATTCTCTAGATGACTAGATTTTATGATTTAGGGCCTGCTCAATGCATACCTAGGGATCACTCCCTTTGTCTCTTACTCTGGATCACTACCAGTGCAATGGATCAATTTCATCTTATTCGTTTACCTATTTCGTTTGGAAGGGATACAAAAATAGTTTATTCAACCTAATGTCCCTTAATTTTCAAGAATTCATGTGCCCCCAACTTTTAAATAATGCTCTTTTGATGTCTCATTTTCACCTACAGTTGAAATTCCCATTTCCACATAATGTTAGTTTGAAGAAATTGCTTTGAAAAGATGTTCCTCCACAAATTACCTTGAGACCTTCATGGACTAACTTGATTCCTTTATGATCTATTATGGCCCACAAGGCATGAGTTCTTCATGGACCACATATTCTTTCAAATAATGCATCCTCTTATATAAATCGTCATCCTTCCATTGACCACTTCATATTCCGTACACCAAATCGTCTCCACAGAGCCTCCCTACATCATGGAAGTGTTTTTATTATGATGAATAACTATCCATCATTGAAGATTTTACATTTTGGTCTATAGTAACCCACATAACCCCTACCAAAACATCCATTGTTGATCATTTCTCTTTTCAGGAAATCCTCCTCAAAACCTCTTATACTTCAAAGACTCTATTCTGAACTCTTTAGGACATAACTAAATTAATTCCCAGAGAATTTATGTTTTCAATTTAAAATCACTCTCACTTAATCATATTATTTAATTTCCTTATATAAAAAATTATATCCATAAATATTGAAAAAAAATTCACCCAAATCCACAATATGGTACAACCTTCAACGCTTACTGTGTACCTTTTGTGAACCATTTTTCGTTCGCGGTCTACGAAGTTCCTATTTATCAAGATGATGGATTCGTTCCAAAAACAAAACACTTTGTCTCTCCTAAAAATTATTCCCAATTTATGAAAATTACACACCAACTCTTAGCTGAAAATGATGATCCATCTCATGAAATTCTAGCCACCATTGAACTAAGATCCTCCCACAATCCATTACCCCTATGCGGTCCGTGAACTGCACATAAGAGTCTAAATAATTCTAATATGAGGAAATTATTTACTTTTTTGATTTTCATTACTATTACGCATACCTCTAATATGGTCTGCAAATTATTCTTCTGGGTCCACATATTATTTACTCATATACAGAAATCATTGTTTTTCCAAAAAAATTAACTAATTTACATTCATCTAGATTTTTCAACAAACACAATAAACCCTAACAAATTGAGAAGATTCCATGAGGTATTCTTCCAAAAATCCTTATATTAAAATTATTTAATTTCATATTTTAGATATGTTACATGAAAATTCTAGCCCAAAGAAAAACAACACATTATACATATGGACATTCATTATGGGTATAATCCATACACCCCCTAGATCATACATAGTATAGTGTAATTATCCAATATCGACACATGAATCAAGCTAGTTTGAGAGATATTTTAGAAAAGTACTAAAATCCGAAAAAGTGGATGAATTACCTCTCCCAATGACAAAATTTACGACCTTGGAAAAAGTGACAAAATATGGATGTGGATTCATAATCTCATCAAGGGATATCTAATTCACTTGATATTGATTTAAAAGGAGTCTAAATTGATGAAATCACCCCATAGAAGGAGAATAGTATGGGGACCACATAATGGGGATACATTGCATGGGGTTAGAGAATTGAGTGATGAATATTTATAAAAAGTTGTAAAAATTAATTTTACACAATTTTATGTGACAGATTGTTTGGTGGAAAGTTGGCCAAACTGTGCATGAATAGTGAGTGGACCTAAATCCTATAAAGTCATCAGGTGTAGTTCATGATCACATTTCGAGAAATACTATGTCTTACATCTATGAATAAACTTGAAAAATCACACATTTGGGCCACTAGTTTCACAACATAAGGAAAAATTGTGAGACACCCTCATCCTCTAGAGATATACCTCATAATTTTTTACGGAGGGAGAAATGCTATCAATAAAACCTTTCACATCTACCTTCTTCTAACACATTTGAAATTCCAGATCCCACCACTCCCAAAATAAAAAAAATTAGAAACATCTTAGTCTGTTAAAAAACTATAAAAAACAAATTTTTGTGTTCCAAATCATTGAATTATTCTCTGATGTTTATTTTATAATTTGTTCCTTCCACTAAACAGAGAAGAACCAATTTAATCAGAAATCCCACCAGGTCCATAATAAAGTGCACTAAAATATCCTTAACATAAACATCTCATACCATAGTAATATTTGGGAACAGCTAATACAATTCATAACCTAATTAGTTTAATATGTTTGGTTTAAATTGGAACCTTAGTATTCCAATTCAACGCACATTTAAAAACCAATCTCCTTCATACAATATATATGTCATAAAAACTATATCCAACAATAGTAACCCAAGTGGAAATATTTAAACAAAATTTACATCAGACCTTCTAACTAGAGATAATATAACTTTGTATTATCCTTCATAAAGCCACATATGGATCACAACACCATTTTACATTTCATTTAAATTCCAATTCTGAGTAATGATTTCTCAACATTCATAATTTTATACAATGCATGCTCCAAGAATTTCAACGATGCTCATAGGATGGTATTATAATTTTGAAAAATAAAACTACATTTCATTATATTTCATGTTAATCACTATATCAAAATTGATGAATTTCAATCGACCAGGATAAAAATTTTCATGTCAAATTTATTTGAAATGATCTACTATTGTTTACATCTCGCCAACCATATCTTTACGACCAGATTGAAATGGATTTTCCCCAATAATATTTAACAACAGGGGGAGTTATATGTATTTTTTCAAACCACCTTTTTTTGAATAAACTCAAAATCAAATTTCCAAGATTACCTATGAATTCAAAATCTAATCAAAATGAATTTAAAAGAATGGATCACAAGAATTTTTGCTCGCATGATCAAAGAAGCATGTAACAAGATTATAATGATATGTTTAACTAAAACCAACATTATGTTGTTGTGCCCCACAAAAAATATTGATGTAAAACTAATATCATAAACATGGATTATTACACTTCCAAACAACCCATCTGATCCACACAGACATCTAGGGTAACCTCAGAATCATCAAATGGAGTCTAATAAGATATTCTAATGTAGTTCATACTCTGACTTTTATAAGTGGGATGTTGATAAATTTCCATTATTTCTACATTTCAAAACACTAACCATTTCCAATAAAAAATATTCTAAGGATTTGACTAGTTTCCATGAGTACATTGGAACTGAGTATCACTGAAGAATAACAATTCCTTTATAAACAATAATGTTTCTAGAGTTCTACCCCCACTGGGTGTATTTATCTATCCAAATGAGATTTAAATTATTTTTTGTACATAAACAAGGATCACATTGTGTAGCTAGATGATTTAAATACATCTTAAATGAGGATAACATATACAAGTCTTCACTAATAGGATTTAAATGATATCCAGAAGGTGTTTTACACACCCCTATTATATCAAAATTAAGTGATTTTTACGGTTCTGAACCATCAATATCTAACTAGGAAAAGTAGTCATGTAGAAAAATCATTGTTCAATATGTTTTTTTAAATAGGAAACCACTCCTAACAATAAATCACTATTAATCTGATCACAAATCCCTTATGAAATAGGTCATTTATGATTAATTCAGACCAACAATATGAGTCTAAAAATTACTAACATTTTTAAGGACGTCACAGTTAACTTAAATCATCATCTATATGCTTCTTTGAATGAATATTCATATTTGAATGATTATGATACCTAGGAGAAGTCATAAATAGTAGTAAACAACATCAACATTTTTTTCTTGGTTATCTTCCTTAAAATGTGAATGAATTAATTTTCTTATGATCGATGTGATGTTGCCCACCTTAATATTGAAATTATAATCATACAATTGATAATAATTACTAATTCCATGGAATGTGCTCCACCAACAACTATCCATTGTTTATGAATGGTGCCAAAATTCTATTACCTTATGAAAATTTTAAAAAAAGTGGGAAACTATCTTCTAAAATCATGATATAATTGATTAAATTTAGATATATACATAACACTCCTACTAATTCGTGTACATGAACAACCTAACATTTCTAGTAAGAGGAAAACAAACATGATTGGTGTATCCAATATATAATCTACATTGGATATTCACCCTATAACATGGAAAATTCACATTTTTAATTAATTTAAATATCAAAATTCATAAGGGATTATCAATGATTCAGGAATATATGTACATGTAAATAATGATTTCCACCAAACTCACAAGGTTATTTATACCACTTTTCTAACTTTATGGGTACTATTTATATCAATGTGTTCTGCACCATTATTCCACCCTTCAAATGAGACTTTATTAATACTTTTCTTATTCATTCAAGACTGATGCATACTAGTACATGAGTGGTTGTATAATAAATTATCTTTGATTTATATTATCAAATACAATGCAAAACATGTTGACAACCTCCTAAGTCATCCGAGAATGGAAATGAAGCAGAAGGTCCAGAAGATCAACTAAGTGGAAGACCATGACCAATGCATAATGATACCAATAAAACATATTATTAGATAAATCAAATAATTATAATAATGTTAAAATTATCGAATTACCACTATCCCACCCTTGGTGTCATTTTAGAAACCAAGATTCATACTAGGGACAAATCACCCCATCTAGTACTACATGTTGAAAATTGTTCAAATTAATTTAACATGGTATTATGATTCTGAGGTTGATAAATACTTTAAGACCCCAAGATTTCATAGTGTGTAATCTCTTTAATGTAATTCAATAGCTTGTGCTACACGCAACACTGAGTTCAAGCACACCATGACTTACGAAAATAGCCTAAAAACGTGGTTATGAATATTATTAACCACATTTTGGAATTTTATATATATACTATATAATTTTAACATTCAACTTTTTTGTTTCTTAGATATAATAATAGGGAAAATTCAATTTTCAGCTAAAAGAAACATTTTTAAAAAATGCAGTTTTTCCGACATTTAATGGAGAACTCATTTTAAATCCAATATTTGACACTTTTATATATTAATTTTAGATAAACTAAATTATTCTTTAGAAGTGGGACATAGAAATTTTTTTGGGTAAATTTTTGGTACCTTTCTGATAATTTTCATGTTTTGATGAATAGTGAAACTACTAAATTTTAATTGAAAACAACAATTTTAATCGAAATGATTTATATTTTTAAATTTTTCATTTCAGTGATTTTAAAGAATAAATATATAATATTTTATGATTTAATATAATTCAGGTAATCATAAATATCTTCTAATTAAATTTGGACGTTATCACATGTCATTCTTTTGATTGTTTTTTCTTTTTAAAAACTGGTTTTTTGGTTTTGAAAAGGGTAGTTAGTTTTAAATTAATTAATTAAACTTTTAGGTTTTCAATTTGGTAAAACAAAATTCGTTTGGGAATTCATAATATCAAAATTATCTTTGAGTGAATTTTTTGAATTCTACTCAAAATATTAATGTTTTGATGAATAGTGAAAAACGTTGTGTTATTACTTAAAACCGATAATTATTTAAATAATTAATAATTTTTATTTATATTTATTTTGATGTAAAAATAGATACATAATACCTATATTAGTAAAATTTAATTTGTTGGAGTCATATTATAATAATATAATATATATAAAATTTAATTGAACTTTTTAACGCCTTTTACCAAACTTCCCGGCACATTTGCAAATTTTCATAAAATGTTACTTTGCTACTTCTGTGAATTAAATTTCAAAAATCCGAGATACCCAGCTGATATAAGTAATTAAAATTTTGTTCAATAGGATGAAAATAATCTTTAGTGAATAGTAGCTTTTGAATATTATTTACCACGGTTAAAATTAAATATGGTAATTAAAGGTAAAAATGATATTATAATTACCTCAACACATATAACAATTATATTGGATAAGTATATTTCAACTAAAATCATCCGTAGAAATAAAATAAGATCCTTTTGATCCACATGTATTGGATTATGACATTTATTATTATTTTTATTTAATGAAGAGTTAAAAGTGTCAAATTCAAATTTTAATAACACAAATAATATTAATATAAGGTCATAAATAAGATAATTGCGACTAAAAAAATTATTTAGAATAATAAAAATATTTCATACATCCTGTTATTTTATTTCTAATATTTATACATTAAATAATTAAATTTATTTATGACACAATGATGATGCAATAATTTCTTTATTAATAAAGGATTAAAATAATTGATATTATAAAAATTAAAATTAATATAAATTCAGAAATTTGATGCATTCCGCGAATTTTATATTTTAATATGACTTGTTAGGGCGAATTCAATGATTTTTTTTAGATGTAATAATTTTTTTCGGACATTCAAAAAAAACAAATACTAAATAGTGTCAAAATTGACAAAAATGAGTTTGTATAAAAAATACTATATTATTTTATGATATAATATTCATAAAAATATATTATTGGTCCAAGGGACATAGATAAGGTTACATATTTCATTATTGAACATTTTGAGGTTCTCCTGGCATTTGATAATATTTTTATAAACCAAATCAAATAAAAATTCAATGATTCATTAGATATGTCATTATTGAACCATTTCTTATATCTATCTGTTATAAATATTTTTATTCTAACTATATATGATATATATAAGATGTTGTATATACTAGAAGTATTTAAATCATCATCCATGTGATACAAACAAGAATAATAGGTTAAAACACACAAAATAAAGAAAGAAATTATTACCAAAAATGTTACTTTGACATTGATATAATTAATAAATTAGAAGTATTATGTCATAAAGGAATCAAGTATGATATCATAAATATGAATATGGTTCTGGTAAAATTTAATAACATACTATGATCATTATAAATGAGGTTAAACATACCCTTGAAAAAAGGAAAGTACAAGGTAAGGGTTAATTCCTCAATCTCATTATTATCCGAGATTATTTATCTGTAGTTATTTACAAGGACATTTTTTATCAACCAAGTCAATGTTTCGTAAAAATCATTTCAAAAAGAATATTTTTTTAATAAATGGTGTGTTTAACTAGATCATAATTGTAAATGTTTTAAGGATTTATTTTTCAAAATCTAGTCAATTAATTTCAATATTATTGTAAATGATATTATGGATTTATATATATGGACACGATTGTTTTAAAATTATAATTCCTTTAAAATGTTTTGAAGTGGAATGGGACACTTTGATTCAAAAATATCTTTAAAATGATGTCATTTATAAAAGTGTGACATTTAAATGATTTCATAAAAGTGATATTTCTCTCAAATAGTTAAACTGGTCATTTTCAACTATGTCAAAAATCATTTACATGATATTATTCTTGATTGAGGAATATTTATTATAATACAATATTTTAAATTTTATTGAATGTGTTATGATATGTTTGCGTTTAGATGTGTTATTTTTATACCATTTGGGGTTTATGGTTAATGTATTGACATATCGTATGCTAGTTTTAATATGAATGTCTATGATATGTTTCAAAATGTTAATATGAGAAATTAATTGGACATAGTAAGTGATGGGTGGGACCCTCTGTAGCCCCTCAATGCACCGGTAGGTCTCATGGGATAAACTAGTGTCTTGGAACAAGGAATTAACAAAATTTGTTTTTGTAGTCTTGGAATGAGGCCTTGACTATGTGGTTATGATGTCAGAAATTATGCATTCCATCATTATGAGATTAGTTATTATGGTTACATGTGATTATTCGACTGGTAGAATATCCTTGTGAAAAACTAAATGGAATTATTTGATTTATCGTCTCCATATTATGTAGTAGTTTATGTTTAAATGGATTGTGTTTCAATTTTATTCCTTACCATAAATGTTGAGTATTATTTATGATATCTTCTACTATATTGGTCATCCATACTGAGCTTATGAGCTCCCATATTTCTTTTGTTTTATTTTCCCATGATACCAAGAAGTGTATTATGATTTATCTGCAGGTCTATGCAATGGGAATAACGGTGTCCTCAAAGATTTTATGTGCTTTAATTTATGTTATAAATTTTAATGTAAAGTACATTTATGAAATCTATTTTCCATGTATGCAATGAAGATCGGTCTTTCGGGACTCGATTCTTTGTTGTCATGCCAATGTATTAAAATAATGCACCGACTCTGGGTAACTGGGGTTGGGGCATTACAAATTACATGATTTAGCATATTAAAATTATAAATCATTACTCATAGAGATAGGACATCTAAAAGGTCACTAGGTTGTGACGCCTACCATTTCAGATTGATCTAAAGAAGAAGAGGCCTACATAAAACACACATATATCATTCCATGGAAACAATCATGGTAGTTTGAAACTATCCATAATTGAGGGCCATCACAATGGACATATATTTATGGTTAAGTTTAAAATAATTTTAATTATTTATATATAATCTGTAGGCATTAAAATGGTAAACATAGACTGTATAGTTCCATGTATATGTAGAACTACACATTGAACATTATTTAGAAGATATAAAGATATAATAATGAAATTTATAACCTAATATCAATTTTATCAAATAATAATTTATCTATAAGATTTAACAATTATCACATTTAAAGAAAAAGACAATTCCAAAATAGAGGAAAATGCCCTTTAGGTTGAAATAATCATTTTATTTAACTAACTCATCATATATGTAGATTTTAATATCATGTTATATTTTTTTATTAATTGAAATGGGGAGTAGTAATGTATGAAACCAGAATTTTTCTATATTTGAATCCATATAACAATCTTTAGATACATTAAATCACTATCCCAATATTACATAATCATACCCTGATGGGGGTAAATTATAAAACATAAATAGTTATGTTGACCAAAGAGGGCCACCCCTAACAATTCAGGGTTCCTTTAAATGAAACCTGAATTTTTATAATATTATAATTGTGAATCCACCCTCAATTGGTTTATCTCATATGTGAAAAGCACCATGACCTCCCTACATCGGTCGATTCAAGTATATCTCATTTGAAACATGCCTGAACTAAACAACTTTGTACAAGTTGTGAATTTGGGAATTTGTTCATTGGGGTCATCATGCCAAATCTATAGGGATGCATTCCATAAAATAAAAAAACCATTTATGGTCGTTGGGTAAAAACATTTATATTTATACAACAAAATAATGGTATTTCAAAACTATATATTTTTTTTGATTAAATGGGCTACAATTTTATAATTTTTAATAATCCAATAGAGTGAATATTTGGTTCCATTAATCACAAACGACATATCACATCCTGTGAAACAAATGTTTCATTGATCATTGTTGTATTTATTTGTTTGTTAAGGTGTCACCATAAATATATATGGGAATACACCATTTTGGTTGATAAGCCCGCATTAATTACAATAAGGATATCACAATTTTTACTTTTAATTATACCCCAATACATAAATATAGTGAAACATGGTAAGAATGAACATAAAAGTGAATGATGATTATGGAAACTACTATACAAGATGGTAATAACCACAACATGGTACATAGAAAAACAAACAAATTATGACAAAAAAACCCAATAATTATTTTTAACTAAATAAATCAATCATCATTTAATAAAAACAATTTTAATGAATTATTAATGTTGTCATATAACCAATGATGTTACTAATATACAAAACAAGGTATGTAACATGAATGATAACAAAAAAATGAATATTTATTTTAAATTTCTAGATATGGAACCTATATTTCATGGTATATACATAGTAAGTGAATCAATTTATTCTTATAATGATGAATGTAATGATACTTAATATCCATAGTGGTATAAGGATAAATACTCAAAATCTATTTAAGAAATTAACAGGAAAAGTGCACTAATTAATCAATGTGATTTAATAATAAAATGTAAAAAATAAAATAATGAGAAACAATCCCATCCCTAGGAATATGGTGCTTTCCCCGTGCATTGGATGGCCACATAATAACATGACATATTAACAAATTATAACACATTCGAAGTCCCCTATCAACCTACCCTAAACATTAAGACTGTGTAAATTTATATCCTTTAAAACCATATTTTACGGTCATGACCAAGAATCATGTTAAATGGTTCCTCAAACCATCTGGTCCCATGGACTCAAGTGTCCGTCCCCAAATTCATTAGGATGATGACTAGAAGTGACTGTATAATGATGATATGTTGGGGAGACAATACCATAATGTTAAAAAGAGTGAAAATTATCTATGGATAATCAAAAAATAGAATAAAATAAATAATAGAGAAATAGAAGATAACATAAATACCTCTTTAAAAAGGGTCCCAATGATGAATATATAATCAACCATGTATTTCCTAATGAACAATGTAACATTAGTTGTTGTAATATACTAAGAAATCTATAAAATAGTACCTTACATGAATAATGACATGAAATAAATCACCAAGGACTATCTTCATGATAATATCTATCTTTGTCTCAGTCCTGTTCTCCATGTGTATCACTCACACATTAACATGACACACAATTTTAGAACATGACCATGCAACCTTGGTATCAGTTCAGGTACACCAGTGTAATGGTGGCCTGAATAGGTTTTGGGATATTTACCATGGGAACCCACCAATTATTACTAATTATTTCTAGTAAATGAATATAAAATAAACATGTATAAAAATATGATATGTAGGGAAATAGAAAAATGAAAGTAAATAAGTCAGCTTAGATTTCTAATGTACACCTGAACAAAATTTCCTCTATCATATGTTGAATTCTATCCATCCATGGTCAACCTAGGTATATTTAACATATAAATATAGATATAAATATTATAATTCCAAAATAACTCATATATAGTACCAAAATCGGGCCATCATAAAAGTCATTCATAATTATTGACTTAAATTAATCATGTTATTTGGCTTGGAATATGCATACATTGGTTTAATTAACCATCAAACTTGGATTTATATAATGACTATTTTAAGTTAGAATATACAACATCTTGTTTCCATATAATGTGAACTATATCATGGGACCCCAATTATCTAACCAGTATATCTACATGTTCCCAACAATGTAAAATTTTATCCAATATAACCCATAATGGAACCCCAAATATCACATCTTGTTGTGTGAAATTAATAATCCTATGATATGGTCCAAATTATCACATAACGGGGACTCAGTGTCACTCATATAATGGTATAAACTTAATTCCACCGATCTCATCCTATGTAGCTTCCATAGAGAAGTGACAGAACTCATAGTTCTGTAAAACATCTTCTTAGTGATCCCAGTAATGGAATATTATAAAAGACCCATGAATCGAACCTACTGTAATTTGAATCATGTAATATATTACTCATTCAAAGTTATATTGTTAGGAGGTGACACATGTATCTTCTATGGTACATAAAATCTTTGACATCCTATAATTCTATCCATGTAAATCCATAAATGGAACATGAGTATGTTAGAAAGCAGTAAACTATACATTCGGTTTCTTAATTTTAAATACAAAAGTGTAAATTATAATAAAAATACAGTATCATAATTCATGTTCACAAATACGTACACATGAATTATTCATTTACATTATGATTTTATGGGAAATTTCCATAAACCATTCCATCTTCAAAATTTGATTAATAATAATAGAGATGTAAATTGGAAAGTCCATTCCAATATCATTCCACATACCAAGAGGGTTTAGGTAAAAATAAATGTCTTATGGAATAGTTGAATTGTTAATAAATAGTAAAAACTCTATAAATAAAGGGTATAATAAGGGAAACAATCACGTGAATTATAATAGAATTTATCTTCAGTCCTCATTATATAGGACACAACCACATAGTAGTTTTTTGGGTCACTTGGGAGAAAAATATAGTGGTATGTCACACCATTAAACAATATAGTTAATAAAATCATTTAAGTTTTTTAAAAAAACACACCTCTATATGTTGAATTTTTATAAAAATTTTTGATTAATAAATGGAATATCTGGAAGGAACCATTATTAGATGTTTAAAACCAGAGTCCCTTGACCATTAACTGTGCAAATTTAATATTTCCGGGCAACTTGAAATAGGGAATTATATTCTACATAATTAATTTAATATTTAAGAGGTTTATTATATAATTACCAATGTTTAAAATAATAGTTACTATTATAAATTTAGAGAATCAAATTGAATAAGTCATATATTGAAAACATCATACATTGGATTATCCACTCATCGAATTTTGAGCATTATATTGTGCTGGTTGGGGAGAAATTGAGGAAATAGACAAATGGCCTAAAAATATAGAGATTTATCATGAACCAAAATAACAACTAATTGGTTAATTGAAACATAGAATGGAGATTACAATATTAGTACAATAACTAAGGGCTATCCATTTCACATGATGGTACTCTAATTGGATTTCAGATGGAGGATATCACTCCATGAAAGTAAGAGATGTGAAGGAAAACCTAGATTGGATAAGGTGTGTTGAGGATGAGAAATGGTTGAGGATGTGATGTAACATAGAATAAGGTAGATGTTTAAATTTTCCACTTTAAATGAGGCATTCAGTTTGGCCTCATAGTAGTCTAAATCATTCCCCATCCCTTCATAGTCCTAATACCTATGAAGAGAGAACACATAGTTCTTGGTCATGGTTTGAAAAACTATGTGAAATATTAATTTTATCATATTTTAGGAAACTTATAAAAAGATTATAGTTGTGAGACCTCATCTATAGGATTATCAAAAACTGATATATATCAATTTCCTCCTATGGAAGGCTACACATTCTCTCATGTAGGGATTCAATACTTCAGAAAATCCATTCATGTCTTACATCAGCTCTTGGATTTGAATTTTTGGGAATCACTACCCGCAAAACACCAAAAACCACATGATACACCACTAATTATTTTAACCATGTCTAAAATCAACAAATATTTCTATTTTAACTATTATAGATAAATTTTGATGTTTAGTTTTCAACTCAGTTCATCTGAAAAACTAAGAAAAAAAAATTACTTAAGAAATTACGCCATATCTAAAACCCAGGACACTACACCTAGAGGACAAGGAAATGGAATATTTTATTTAGTGGATGGTTTACCTAGGAGGTGATCCATCTGAGGCTTCCTAGAGGGGAATATCAAGAGCGTGGATTCATGTAGTTGATCAAAAATATTATAAAATAAATCTATAACCCATGGGAAGCCATCCATGGAATGTCCCATGAAAGCATTATTTTTATAGTGGTTTCTACAAAATATTAAAGTAATTTAAGTTTTAATACTTTGTCTATAGGGGACATTTCACATGATAGGTTTAGTATTAAATCTCTTAGTGATTCAAGTTTCAAATTAAATATTAAGACCCATTCTATGAGTACAAAATATCACATATGAGGTAGATTTTTATACCAGGATATAAATAAATTTTTCTCCTACAAATTGTAGATATATTTCAAATAGGGTAGTCTGAAAATACAACCTATCAATAGGGAACTAGGTCTTAGTGTAACCATGTATGATGAGTGAATATAGGGGGAATAACATGGTATGTTAAAATACATGTTGTTGGGGTAGTAGATGTTTTGTAAGGGGTGTAAGATTTTAACATAGTATATTGAGCCTTTTACAGATATAGAGAATGTTTAAATGAAATAATATCAATATTTTCTTCCACCATATACAATAATTTTAATTAAAATAATTGTAGTATCAAAACATCGACCATTTATTTTTTATGTCCCCAATGTCATGTACTTGGGAGCATTGGATATCATGGATGATGTAGTGTTCGTGGAGTTGAAAGTAGTCTTTATTTATTTTCATTAGAATGTTTGGCATAGATAATCCATCCAACTAGATTATTTAATCTAGATACATTGATTATCTATGGATATTATATGGGGTGATATGGAAATTCATTCCCAATACTTTGATATTTTTTCTTTCATGATTTGATTTTTCCATATAAATGTGGTTTTTGAATAATTATTATATATGATATATTATTTTTACACTTATATAAGGTGTGAGTTATGGATTCAAGTACATGATGAAGTGAAAACATCACTTTCAATAAAATATAATTAAATTAAAATTTCAAGACCATGTAGGAGACTGTGTTCTTCCTGAAGTAGATAACATTATGGTATTGAGGGTATGATTCATAATCATTATTACACATGGCAGTGTGGCATATTTTTCTAGTTTATTTATTTCTAGGATATGTGCTGGTTGAAATGATTTTACATGTTTTCAATTTGAATAGAAAAATAATTTTTATTTGAAGATGGAACTGTAGTGAGGTGTATTATTTTTTATAGGTTTATATTTGGCTTCATGTGTTTTTTTGGGGTAGTGGTTTTGGTATAAGAAGACACATTTGAGGTATATCACTAGATATTTTTTTGTACACATTTATTTTATTATAGGTATTGATTCCTGAGGATATGAATCATTTTAGATGTATTTAATGTAATGACTAAATAAATTATTGTCCTCTTACATTTCTTTTTTTAAGGGCGTTTGGTGGAGGTTGTAAGATGGTTAAGTGGATGTTTAATATAAAATTCAATGGTATTAGTTTTTATATTCATTAAATATGTATTATCAATATTCAAATTTTGATAACCTTGTATATGGTGATTGAAGCCTATATTTTTTAATGAGATGCCTTTATATAAAAAAATTAAGATATAATGATAGTTTTCATAAAGTTACCAATAAACATGTAATATTAATATGTTCTTCTAGTTTCTAGATTAATGGATTCAAGGACTGAAATTGTTCCATGACATGAATTAGAGATCCTTATGAAAACAAAACACCCTTATATGTGTTCCAATATTTGAATATGTAATGGCCCATTTTTTCTACTATTTCTAGTTCAGACATGAATTGTAATAATTATCTATAGTTTCCCTTGAATCTTCCAAAAACCATTGTTTTTAATGGAGGGTTATTCATCTTATTTCCTATATAATTTTTCATTTGAATGTGGTGGTTTATCTTTTCCAATCATTAATGAGTAAATTTTGTTTTCATTAGGGTTTTAAATAGATATATTTTTCAATTC
The DNA here is from genome assembly GCA_963277665.1 of Viscum album. Lineage (NCBI taxonomy): Eukaryota > Viridiplantae > Streptophyta > Magnoliopsida > Santalales > Viscaceae > Viscum > Viscum album. The sequence continues at coordinate 273,522,473 of OY728128.1, read as the reverse complement.
TAGGTCATTTTTACATTATGGTTTGGTTGTGTTTGTGATGATTTTTTTGGTAACATGGAATGATTTTGGACGATTTAATAATTCTGTGGGATGTATTGATAATTTAGTTACTTATTATATCATATTATTGAGCACTATGACTAGAAATTTCCATTGTGGTTGGGGAACCTTGTTCTACCATAATTTATATTCATGTGTATGTTTATATTTCATTATTAATTATACTATGTTGATATTAATAATTAAATTAATTTCATTAATTAATTAGACAAATTCAAAATTTTGGGATCATTGATAAATGGCTAGTTATAAGACGTTTAATTTTATTTCAATTGGTATTATTCATACTGTTTCCCATTACTAAAAATTGTGGATGTTATGATCATTTCATGAGTTGCATTTGATATTTGTTGTGAGATCCTTTTGGTGTGACTTCATAATATAACCCTAAATAGAATTTTGAAACACACATAACTAGATAAATAATTTGGTTCCCCAAAAAATATAATTTTCTTGTGAAAATAACCATTTTATGTAACAATGTAATTTAATTTAATCCATTTATGAATAAAAAATCATCTATGTGTATATTCTTTGAAAATGTGCAGTAGTTGTGGTATTATGGTTTCATGGAATTGGATGGGGATTAATATATTTTTTTAGATGGGGTTTTCTATAATGGTTTGAAATTTTTGTTGTTCTGATGAATAGTTAATGTGATATTTGTCTATCATTTTGGATGGTATGTTATGTAATTTCTACGATATGGCTATGATTTGGAGGAGATGGCATAGATTTTGTATTCTTAGTAATTTTGTTTATGTAATATGGAATGTTTTTATGTGTGGTGTGTCTTTTTATAATCACAGGGAGATATGGAATGAAAAAACATCTAAAATGATAAATAATCATTCCTTAGTAAATAATTATTCATGGGATATAATTAATGTGAAATAATTAGCATAAATATGTTGATCAAATTATGATATGGCTATTAAATATTTAATGAATTTCATAGAAAATGTATGTTAGTGGAAAATAAATAAAATCATTAATATATTATCAAATTTAATTATAAATTGGAAAATTTCATTATTTATTATGGTTATGTGGTGTGGAGAAATTAATAGTGGCAATATGTCATGTGGTGTAATGGTAAATTTGTGGTGTACAACATTGTAGTTGATGTGAATCTATAGGTTGGGTATTGTGTGGTATATATATATCATGTACATATTATTACCTCAATATATTCCCCATAAAAGTTAAATATAAGTTTCAATGAACAATTTTTTACTATATAATTTTCAAGTCATCTTTGTTAGTGGATATATGAATAGTAGTGTAACTCTTCTTACCCGATCCTCCGATAGTATCAGTGATGGTATGGTATAGTGATTCAGAAAAACCATTGACAATAAATATTTTTATTTAAAATTAAATAGTGATGATACATATCATAGATGTAGACTACCCATGGATAATGATGAGGTCATATGGGGTGTGGTTCATGTGTGATGGTATTTGGGAACAAGGTTTATGTCCTTAATTGTTATAATAATCTCATGGACATGTTAGGTGATGGGTAGTTATATTATTTAGTGAGGATGTGTTTGGATGTTGCATAATGCATGAACATGATATGAGAAATTTGGAGGTTGTAGTAATAAATAAGTGTCCTAAACTAACACATATATGATTTGATATGTTATTTTATATGAACTAAATGGTTTATTGCGTATTATTTTTGACATAGCTGTGTGAGAGAGACTAAAGAGTGGGTATATGGATTCACATTCCATACTATTTTTTTTCATTGATATTATGTTAATATATTTTTAATGTGATTTGGTGAACCAATAATATTGAGACTATTAGTAGTTAATTATCATTTTAGGTGCATGTTAGTTTTATTATATGTTCATGGGAACTATAGAACATTCTTATGTCATATGGACGTGATTCCCAAGGAATGACCTTACTATGTGTATATTTTATTATCACCATACGTATTTAATATATTTTTCTACTTTTCTGGATGACTTCAAGGATTATGTTAGACATTTATGTCCCATGTATTAGTGCTTTTTATGAGTTGTTGGAATAGTACAACACTTCTTAACAAACTAGAAAATTTATTTGTATTCATTGATAATCTTCATTGAATTAATTTATGGATTCGATATATAATTATTTTATTTTGTGTATTTTCTTAGAGGTTTATTATAGAATCCTATAATACAATATTATATTGAGTTTAATTCCTCTAATATGTGAGACATTTATTCCCTTAATTCCAGTGACAAACTCCAGGACAATGAGAAGTGTTAATCAGTGGCCATCATCTCTCTTCCATTATATTAATATTTTTAGGGGAACCATTGGAGGGATGGGATTGTGGAATTTTTCGATTATGCGTTCATAGTGCATAGTTGAGTGCATCCTCAATGTATAATTCAGACCTTCTCAGGAACATCAACATGTATCGATTGAGGGTTTAATTATTTGTTAGGATTATTTTGGTAATTAACCCAACTTTAGTAACTGAGAGTTGATGCCGATATTTTTTCATTAGCTATGAAAGAATGGGTAAAATCCCAAAATATAGATTAGTATAGATTTTTTGAAGAAATATATATAGACATGATATCCATATCACATGGGGAATAAAATATAAAACATAATAAGACAAAATTCCCAACATCTCGGAATATAATTGATAGGATTCGTCTTCAAAACCAAAGGAATGGAAAAAAAATAAGGGTGAGTTCAAATGATTAGAAAGGGTTTTATAAAAACATGGAAATCCTAAATCAATAATTCAATATCAATATGGAAAGGTAAATAATTGATCATATATTACATTTAATATATCACTACACTATCATAGTTCAATATGTCATAATAATTATAGATGTGTATATAACTAAAAACACCTTACATTTAACCATTGATATGACATTTGAATTCATCCATAGATATGATCATATAATATATCACAATGATAATATAAATAAATAAATTCATAAAGATATAAATTATAAATTATTGGAAATTTTGATCTTATAAATCTGGATTCTTCTACCATCATGTCCTTTTACAAGATAGTTTAAAACTACTTGGTAAAAACCCATCTTATTTTGCCATTCGATTTGTCTGATGAGACATATCAGTGAATAAATTAGAAATCTACAAATCTGAAGAATTAATATGTTCATGTTAAAATTCATAGTCATATATTAAATAATTCATTTAATTCATAAATCAATATAAAATGAACTCAAATATCCAAATTTAGTAAATTATATAGAATAATAAATATTTTCCTAGTAAACAAAATAACATTCATTGTAAACATCATTAGTAAAAATACACTATGGTTTTTTAAATATTAATTTCCAAAAAAATAATGTATATATATTCAATATAATTTCAATTTTTAAGTAAAATTTTTCACACAAATGATATTGTTTCGATTAAAGGTAAATAATTGAAAAATAAAGTGAGATTATAAAAAAGCATTTAACACTCATTTATTTTGAAATCAAATAAATAGGATTAAATATTTAAAATTTAAACATAAAATATGATGGATTATTAATTAATCCTTCTATTACATGTAAAACTGGAAATATATGCACTATATTAATTGAATTTTTTTATAAAATTATTATATGACTTATTGAAGGGAAAATGAGACGAAGTACCTTACCACCCATTTAATTTAAGATGAACGTGATTAAAAATGTTGTATATTTTTTTAATCATGTAATTGTTTTATAAAATAATTGTATTCGTATGTATATTATCATATATGGTCCCCTTATAAGAGGTTTACCGATAGTTATTTAATAACATTTCAATATTTTCCTTATTTATAATGTTAATTTCCTTGTTTTGGTATTCATGTTTTTTCATGAAAATTTGTTTCACATGTATAGGATATTTTTCGATCATCTCCATAATTATATTAATGTAATAAATATTATACATACATAGAAATTGAAGGTTGAACGTTTGAATAAGAGTGGATATAATTCATTTATAGAATGAAAAGGTAAAAAACGAAGTGTTATATTAATATTATATAATTAATATGAATTACTATATAGACCATATAATCATTAAATTTATCCTTATCACCTTCTATATAAATCATATACGAAGTAAAAATCACATCACATCATGAGGTGATCGTCCACTATACACACGAGGGATGTTATCATTTTGAAAATGGAATATAATATTTAAGGAATATTTGATATTAAAAGTCAATAATGATAATAATATTATTAATATAATGTTTATTTTTTAAATACATCTCGGAAAGGATATAATGAAAAACGAGTTGCATCGATTAATGTGGTGCTAGTAATCCATACACAAGATTAATGGTTAAATCTCCCAAATGATGGAAGTGGATAAGGATATATTTCATTACCTTAACATAATAACATATCATTATATGTAACATATTTTGGTTATTATATAATCCATTTTTAATAATCAAGGAAGGAGTTAAAATAAGAAACAAAATAAATGTTATTTTTTAAAATGATACATCTTCTTCAGAAAAATCCTTTATTTTAGAACCAAAAATCATACACAGTTATATTTATGATCATAAAATGCTTCTACGTTGTTGTTAGGGTTCAAATATGTTATTTGGTAATGTCTTCTCGGCACTAAATTGATTTGGATGTGTGATGGGGGGAAGAGATTGGGTCGCCTTTTATAAGTGGGAGGGAGGAGACACATTGATTTTTTAGAAGAAATAAATTAAAACCACATATTTATCTTGTAAAAGGCCACCTATATTGTTCAATATATATGCATAGATTTGATATGGTTGAAATAATTTACAAAAAAATTATTTTGAATGTTTTTTTGCATCCAATTTAAATTTATACCATAGGTGCATGAAAAAATTGGGTTTCCAAGTAAAATATTCACACATGTACGAAAAGTATTAATAATAAATATCATATTTTAAAAAGAAAACTATGAAAGACATTATATTTATTATAATATATTTGAAATAGTTTATCATTAATTATAATATAAAATATAATTTAAATTAATATGTTGTTTTTGAAAAAAATTATATTCATAAAATCATTTAACATTAGTGAAAAATATCAAAAATAAGTATATTCATATACATATAATTTTTTAAAAAAATGTTGTTCATTTTTTGAAATATTTTACACAAATTTTTTTAAAAAAATAAATAATTTTATCACAATTCCAAAATAATCGATGAAATCATTTCATTAGATTTTTTTTCAAAAAATGATATTTTTTTTCTAATTGTAATTATTTTATTAGTATTATATATATATAAATTAAATTAAATTTATATATATATAAAGGAAATAATTTTATAAATTTACATTGTACTATTAATACTCGCGAACATAATTCTAGTTTATAATGGTATTGTTTAAATAAAATTTAAATATTTTTTTCATCCATGTGTTTCATGCTTCCAAAGAAATCATTGATATTTAATAAAATTAAATTTAAAAAGTAATAATTTAATAGTGTGATAAATTAGTCCACATAAAAATATTTCAACCATTTTTTCTAAATGTCACATTTTGAAGAGATAATGGTGGTTCTTCAGCATTACATTATTTTTATTCCATATTTCATCCACCACATTCTTATTTCACAAAATAAAACGAAACAATATTTTTTCTAATTCCTCAATAATTTCCCTCTAGTATCATGAATTTGTATTGTTTCTTCAATGTTTGATTGATAAGGTTCAAATTATATTCAATAATTGGTTATCACATGAATTATTTATTTCATTTAATTCCTTATAGTGATATATGAAACACATCGTGTACATTTGAGAGACATGGTGTATTTTTTAATCAATACGTATAAAAAATAATTCAATAAAAAATATCAATGGGTATGATGCTCCCATGGCTCAACATTCACTTATTAATAAACATTATAACACCATTCCATAATGTTAAATTATAGAAAACATAATCTCTAATTTAAAATTAAAAACATTTCTGACTGATTATGGCAATGAATTTTTTTTTCAGAAACTGAGATAGAGAAATGAAAGCATGAATATCCATTACCATTATTTATATAACATAAAAAGATTATTGTCCTAAATTTTTCATTCACCAACTTCACCCCAAACATTTAGAGTATGAAGTTTCCTTCCATATAATTCATCATATAGTTCTATTTGAATACATGAATGGAAACAATTGTTATATGAAAACAATACCAAATGTTAAAAATGATTCCCCATACCTTGAATTTTATATGATCATAGCCTCAAATTACCACCGATTTTTTTAGTAGTCTTTTAAAACTATACATCAGTATAAGGATAGTAGTAAATTATTATGTGATGAAAATTATCAAGATCGCAAGGAAGACTCTTCCATAATTATTGTTGTAATATTAGGATAATTATCACTCAAAATTGAATGTTGTTTTTCCTGAAATATTAAATATTCATTAATATAGATCAATACAATAGAAGAAAAGGAAAATATTATCTTCTTCTGAGTACATTTTATTATTTGTATAGGTGAAAAATAATAACCCACATATCAAAATTAATTATTGGATCCTTAGAAGTCCTATGAAATATTATATAGTAACATCATTATATTTAACAATATGAATAGGAGGAGGTATCATGATTCCACTATGATGTTTTGTTAAGGATTTAACATATTAACAGTATAATGATTATACAAAAAATTATCATTTTTCTATATATTGTTATCCTTCAAAATATGTTCCCTCAAATCAATATACATATTTGTGCTATTAGGGTGTCTAGGGAAAATTGAGCTATGAGAATTACAAATCATTGCCAATTTATTCTCATATAGAAATAGAACACCTAAACTCTTTTGAAATTTCATATAACCACATTCAAAATTGAACTGAGAAAATTACCCATAACTCATAGCTTTAATTATCTTTTGTATTTTATCATCAGCATATTGAGAATATTTTATAATTTCTAATAAATATTTTTTTTCAATTATTTAAAATATGTGTTATATCTTTTCTTATTTAATAATTCCCATAACTATATTTTAACAATTAAAGGATATATAATCTCTACCAATCATATTATTTGTTATAATATGATGATATTTTTTACTCAATTATTATTCGACCAAATTATCTTATATCGGGTGGTAGTGTATTGACCAAACAAACCATGTTAGTAGTTAAATCAGTCATGATTTTATTATAAAGAGATCATTCAATGTATAGATATATTTTAGGATTTTATGATCCATGTGTATTTTACATATTTAAATATAAATATAATTTCTCTATATAATCAAGGAAAATAATAAAAAATTCTCACATAAGATAATGGGTGGAAAATTTATATTCATGATTTTACAATTTCACTGATTCAAATTAAATAAAATTTTCAATTATTATTGGAAAAATTCCATGTGCCTTATTTTATGCATCATTATATATCATATAACAACAATTTCTATATGGTATAATAAAAATTTAAAATTTTTAAAGTATCCACATTAGTTTATGAAAACAATATTCACATTCAATGTTCTATAAAATCATAACCATGTTTCATGTATGTGTAGTTAATGTTCTAGAAAATTGTGAAAAAATCATAATTAATGTCTTATTGTATCATACCAATCAACAAAAATATATATACCTCAGTTATTATTGTTGGAATATTACATTCTGTAACGATTTCTTTATCATTAGTTGTTATTTAACCAATAGTGAAAATATGGAAAAGCAAAGAAACTTCTTGAAGGTAGAAATATATCATAAAAAAATTGCTATATATATATATATCATTCCGTATCTTATTCTAAATAATGATCTATAAGAAAATTTAATACTCTAGGAGGAATATATTGAACAAAAAATATCACCATTGTATACCATAAAATTCCCCAAGACATTGAGATTATGAGATTATAGTGGAATATACATCTTCTACGTTAGCATCTTTACATTCTAAAATGAAAATTTTGAATAGAATATACTTGGTTCAACATCTTTTAGAATAACATAATTTATTTATCTCTACAACCCTTTATTGTGTAAATAAAATTATTTTATTATAAAAATTAGAGGATAATAAATATATTTAATATTATATTATTATCTTTAATGATTATATTGAAAAATATAGAGTAAGATGAAACTATATTGTGATGATCAAAAATGCAAGTCAAATGGAATAATTAATGTTATTAATAACTCTTTACTACCTATATTGAAATAGGAAAGGATAATCACGAAAAATCCAATTTATTTAAGTGAATTATTAATATATAATTTTAGTTCTATATTTGTAGTTCCATTTTATAGTAACATTGATATTTTCCATAAGTTATCCGACCTTGAAACCATCAAACGAATGATCTAGGAACATGTAAAAAAATATATCTCATTCAAATGGTTGTAAATAGAAAAAATATGTATAGTTAATAATATATTGATAAAAATAGTTATTAATTGAGTAATTAATTATACTGATTTTATTGGTCTGGATGTTATGTGAATGTGAATAATGATTATGGAACATAAGTTTTGAAATCTCTCTAACCCACAATTTTTTTATTGGGTTATGAACATTTTATCACTACACAAAATTCCAACTCTCTCTATAATTTTATGGAATTAACAATCATTAAATATATATGTGTATTAAATATCAACAAATATTAGTCTACATTAATTATATAAACAATAAATTCCCTATTAGAATTTATAAAATGTGTTCTTCAGTATAAGTATCTTCTTGTAATAGGTTTAGATTTTTTAGAATAATTTTTTTTAAAAAAATATATTGTTTTTGATATTATTAAATAAATTAAACACTAAATTTTATACTATTATCTAAAATAACTATTTTCAGTAATTTTTAGTTGAAACTCTATATTTTTTATTTTTTACATTGAATAATGAATTTAACTTGCATTAAAAGTAATATTGTGTTTAAATAAAACATGTAATACAACCAAAGTAGTTTTATTTAATATAATATTGATCACCTAGACTTTCTAATGGACGATATGAATTTTATTAAATAAAAAATGAAAATATGGTCAAAAAATTTATATTTAATGAAATAAATTTCATCCAAAAAATTATTTTTTATAATAACCAGACATTTTTAATTAAAAGAAAATCTTTTTCTAGAATCAAATGTTATGAACATAAATATATTTCAGCTAAAAACCTCTTTTGGGTAAAGAAATTTAGGAAATTAAGATATTATACATAAAATAACCTCTTTTATATTAAGAATATGTTATATATATACAAAGGATAAAAATTAAGACAATATTATTCTTAAAACTATATTTATATTAATAACTGTTTTCTCAGCTTTTCAAGGAGTTAATATTTTTAAAAAATAACTTTTCAAATTTTAGAAATTGAATGCGATAAAGTAATCATATTTTTTATATTTTAATATTAATAATATCTAATTTTTAATTTCGAGTAATTTTCTAAAATGTTTCATTTTTTTGTATAATGAAATATACTGAATTTTAATAGAAAAATGCATATTAGTTTAATGTATTTATAAAGTTAAATTAAAAGATTAGTAATTTTTAATACTTAATTCATTAAACTATATATCTATTATTCTAATTTAGGTATTTTAAATAAATTAAATATTGAAATTCAATATAAAAACATAGTGATAAGTTGATATTATTAACCATAAACATTCCTTGTTTCTTATCACTTTTGTAGGGTTAATTTAAATTTGAATTATTCAAAATTTGTTAATTTGATTTTGAAAAATGGTTTTTATTTTTATAATTGTAATACATTATAATTTATAATATTTTAATCATAATGTTTTTACCAAAATTTATTGTGGATATATAAAAAATTAATTAACATGGATAAGGTAATAATGCATTTTCCAAGAGAAAACTATAATGACAATAGTGAAAATGAAAAAAATATTATCTTAATATTATTTAATTAGTATATATAGAAATTTTATTTTATATTATATTAAAAGAATAAATTAAATTGTACATTCGATTGAATATGACCCAACTAATAATTTATGAAATGAAAATTTTAAAAATAGTATTTTTATTACCTTTAATATCAAGAAAGCCATGGGATTGGAAAAAATAAAAATATGTTCTTTTATATACATCCTTTTGAAAAGTAAATGATTTTTTTCATTATTATTTATTTTAATTTTTTTATATCAAATTAATAAAATAAATTCTTATCAAACATAAACACACTTATTATTTATCTAAAAATATTTAAAATTAAATGACTATAATTATATCTAAAGTGATGTAAATAGAATGAATTGATGTTTTGAATTATTTTTGTTGATTAATATAAAAATATAAAAAGCCTTTAATGTGGTATTTTTTAATTAGTTCATTTTCATGATATTGTTAAATTTATTTTAGACAAATAAATTCAAAATTGATTTTTATGTTATTTTAAAATAAAATAAATTATATAATTGATTGAAAATAATTATAAACCATAAATTCTAATAATTTATTTATAATTGAAATTAAATATTTAAAATTTTCCATTCATGTATAAATTTATATTTCATATAATGTACATTGAATCATAAATTGTTGAAACATATTTGTCACGGTTATGGCTAATGATGTTTTTTTCAACGTTACATGCATGTGTGATAAATTATAAATCCCCAAAATATAGGATTTATATTTTATAATTTAGAAATAATATTTAGAATATCTTGTCAAATATTATTTAACTATAGTCATTTTATTTTAGAGATAATGTATTAATTACTTATGTTATTAAACATCTTACCCTAATGAAACCCAAATGGTAAAATATGAATTCATAGGAGTTAATTGGAAAATGATTATAAAATGATATTAATTTAGTGGTGGAGGTTTTTATAGTCAAAATCTTCCACAAAGGCCATTAAATATCAATTTTTATCCTCTTTAAGCATTACTGACCTCTAAATAGTGCATTATTTTTAGTATTTATTGGATTTCAAATCCCCATCAATAATTAAATAAAACTCACTCTCATCCATTTGTTACACCTACAAACACAATAGTTCATACAATACCTAACCAACTAAATTCCAATATCTCTAACCTCATCGTAAATTCCTTACTTTTTCAAAATTCTTTCCTTTGAATAATAGAAATTAAAACTAATGAGGATAACTGAATAAGATGTAATGATATTCTACATGAATTTTTATTTTATATATTCTTACAGCTATTTGAATTTTTATTATGTAATAACGAAATAAAAAGAAATATATCATTAATATATTGAGTTATTTTTATGTTATGGTTATTAAATTAAACTTTACACAACTCCATCACATGGGCTTGGAAATCCTCAATCTTTTGTAATGAAGACTTTCACCCAACAAACTGATGTTGTTTATTTCTCCATTGCCACATATCATGTGTCATATGATTCAATGTTACAAATGGGTAAAATATTCTATTTTAGAATGACATCAATTGGTCAAATTATTTATGATTAATAATCAAATGATAAAATATAATGATCTATCATTAAATGATTCTCATCACTCTTATTATCCTCTAGAAATGCATGCTATATTTTTGTAATATTACCATTTTTACAAACTTCTGTACTAATTATAATTAATATAATTTTAATAATAATATTATAATTTATATCCCTTTTCAGTAGGAACACTTCTTTCTTCCCAAAACATGTTTTCAAAAAACTATTCAAATATTTTTTTTATCCATCAAGCACAATTTCAAGCAATAAATTTTTATTTTTTTATTAAAAAGGGTTATAAATGATTTTCATAGGATCCTTTATAAGTTTGAGTATTTATTTTCAAGTAAATGGAATAAATAATAAATTTTGTTTTAAAATTTTCATAAAGTATTTTCAATTCTTCATCCCTGTAATTCAATTATAATTTTCATTGAAAATAATTTTAAAAAATTTAATATTTTAAAACTGTTTTATAGGATTTTAAATGATCAATTATATGATTTCATGGTTTTTAAAAAGAAAAATATGTTCCAATGGTTTTATTTTTTAAAAATAATTTTTCAAATATGAAATTATAATTTCCACATGAAATGATTTATATGATATTTTCTAATAATTTTCCATCTAATATTACTTCTGTTAGAGATAACTATACATTAATAGGCTTATAGTCTAAGGATGCCATTAAGTTTTATTAGATTATTTGATTATATTTTTTTGGAATTATAAATATGAAACATTATTCCTTTAATTAGTTATTCTATTATTAAATTATTATGGTACACGTGACTTTTCCATAGGTTATGACCAGTTTAAATTGTTATGAAACCCATTCCATTACATGGTTTATGAAAAAATGAATTTTTATGATCTAATGACATATTAATGTATGGTTTTAATTATCTTACTGGTGAATCATTTCTCTCCCTCCTGTGCATTCGTTAATGATTTATACCACCTACTATTGAAAAGACAAAAACAATAAGTGATCTCAAATCACTAAGGAACTCTTTACACTACGATGGTCTTGGAAGTGATCCTTGAATAATTTGATGGTTTGGGATGTGAACCTAATGCACTATGATCGTGTTGGAAGTGATACCAAATTAAAAAAGAAATTATTTTCCATAATTATGTAAATGAAAAATTTCCATGTCTTATTACAATGTTATTCACTCATAGATAATGATTTTATGTCATCCTATGACTCGTGATTTTATGAACTTCCTTTCAATATGTCATAACTCATATTTGTGATCCATCATATGTAGGGAATGGATTACATATGTTATTCTCATGTTCTCAAAACCATATATTCATGTTATTTTTATGTATATAATTTTTTTACCAATACTAAGAATATGATACTAACATTTCTTATCTTTTATATCTCTATATTACAAAAAGTGGTTTTTATAGGGTATTCATATGAGGACTACCAAATTGGATGCAGTTTTCAAAATCATTTTATTTATTTCACCATATTAGATGTTGGTCTTCAAAGTTACCATTGGAAAAAAACTTTTATGGTCACCAGTCATATCTAGTTTATTTTAATGAATACTCAACTAAAATTAAGTAGAATCCATGATTGTGAACATTGGGTCACTATAGATGGCATCAATAGAATGTTTAAGTTAGCCTTTGCAAAAAAGGATAAGAAATCATTATTGAGATTATTAGGGATATTTAAAAGTATAATTATTGGGATTTATCTACTAATAAATATAAGGATGATTCAATGTGTAAGAAAATATCCTTGAATTTTGGTAAAGGATGGATATAGTGGTTTCTATAAAACTACATCAATGTTTGGATATTATAAGTGCATGTGGCTTTGGAACAGATGTACCCAGGGGTAACAACATCAAGATAACATGATTGATATAGACTTTATTGGGAACTATAACATTCAAATAGGACATGTAAACATGTTTTCTCATACTCCCGAGAGATATGATTTTCAAATTCAACAACTTTTTTTGAACAATAATAAAAGATTTAAATCAATGATGGGAATAAATGATCTAGGATAAGTCATTGAATTAATATATAAAATATTATTTCATGATTTATAAATCATATAAGTTATTTTTCTTGATTAATTTTGTTTTCCACCATGATCATTGATTCCAATTAGAAGCCTATGGTTTTAAACAATGGATGGATCACAAAGGGACCATGTTAATACTGACTGTGAGAGAAAATTTTCTGATTATCATTCAAATGGGATAATGACTTAATTAATGGATATTGTGATTATTATTAATTATTTATCATGGAACCTGATAAAAAATATTTAACATAACCAACATTAGGACACACCATGTAATGGTAGAATGGAGTTTGCTGATAGTTTTAGTAATAGATTCCATGAATGAATAAAGATTCATTTTAATATGCGTTGAGAATATGAGAAGAAACGAAAAAGTGTGCATCTAAGATGAACATGAATATGTTTCGATTATTGAAAGGAAGGATACCAAGAATGTAACTGAAAAGGAAACATAAAGAGTTTATTTAACACTATGATGAGGGAATTGGTATCCCTTGGGGATTATAAATGGATGAATGACTTAAATATTGAATTTATGGAAATTATAAAAATCAATTTCATAATGGTAATTCATGTAATGTAAATTATTTATGTTCTTAGATTAAAGGATATATTACTGATAATGAAGTGACTAAAAATTAGATGTGAATGGAATGTTGTAATAATGAATGATATTATAGGTTTTAGATAATGTTTTGAGATGGAAGTGGGTAGATAATGTAAATATGTATTTTAATTCCAATATAATGTTTAATGAATTGTCAAATATATAAGTACTATTAAAAAAATTATTTTCATTAATAATTTCAAATAATATGATAAATGGTAGTGATGAACTATGAATGTAATTTATTGGGAAGGTGATTTATAGAACATAACACTGAATATGTTACAATTGTGGTGAAAATAAAGATTATTTTTTATAATGAGATGATTAATATAGATAATTTTTGTTAGACAATATTGATGACCTCATAACTAAAAAGACTTTTTTACATTGTGGTTTTTGTTATGATTAATGGAGTAGAAAACATTGTTGGATCTAGAGAATACATTTAATAAACTATGGTTTTATTATTGGAATGATTTATTTTTCTTATTTTCATTGAGGTCCTATAGTTAGTTGGGATTCACGAGAAAACAATATGATTGTTTTCACATGTTTTGTTTGTGATAATTATGAACTACATTAGGATATATAGAGGAATAATGAGAAGTTCATTTTTTTAAAATTTAGCAACATTATTACAAGGTATTTGGATTTTAATATTTTAGATGGATCATCTATTTATGAATTTATGAAATTGTTTATGTAGAACATTCAATGCAATTTTAGAGGCTAATGTATAATTTTACCAAACGAATAATTATTCATAACATGTTCTTAGCATTTTTATGTGTAGATAAATAAATATTGAAAAAATATTTAGCAAACATTTTTATGGATCCTATGATCTATTATTTCATTATGCATAAAAATTACACCTTTAATTGATGGAATATGATATTATATGGTTATTATTCAAGGAAACCCCAAATTATTAAACTGATACTATAAAATAATTAGATATAATGATAATTCATTTTAATATGTTTTAGTCTAGATGTAAAATTAATTATCTAAAACATGGAAAAAGACCTTGCAACATAAATGTAATCATATTAACTTCATTTATAATTAATCAAATTGGCCCCTGAACCATTAATTTTTTATAGTATCATTCTCTCTAACATTCTTTTGATCACATAAATTCGTGTGA
This sequence comes from Viscum album, assembly GCA_963277665.1. Classification (NCBI taxonomy): domain Eukaryota; kingdom Viridiplantae; phylum Streptophyta; class Magnoliopsida; order Santalales; family Viscaceae; genus Viscum; species Viscum album. The sequence goes on along the minus strand of OY728128.1, from coordinate 273,507,125 downwards.
TCAGTGTTCTATATCACTCCATGTCTATTTTTTGTCATTTTTTATAAGATATATCATAAATTTTACTTCCAACATATGTTCTCATATGTGGAATAATAGGTATGGGTTATTTTACTGAATAATTTAGTTTTGATCATTTTTTATGAGATATTTAATTATTATTTTTTTGGATGTAGCTTTATATAATTATATTTTCAAATTTCAAAAATTTGATTTCATAGATGGAATTGAAGGGATAAATTTATTCTAATCATGGATGAATGAAACACCAAGTGATTTTTTGGAAAAAAATTCCAATAAATGTAATCAATTTAATATTTAATTTTACATGAAACAAGGAATATTCCATTCATTTCAGGAAACCACTACATGGATATCATTAAAAAAATTTATTTTGTTTCTTTTTTTACACAATATACTGATTTTAGAAACTTTTAAATGTCAAAATATGTCTAAACGAAGCATGAAACAATATTGTGTAATTTTTATTTAAAATAACTGGGAAGACCTAGAAATTGCATAGAGCATGGGAAAATGAACTATTATATAATCATTGTATTGTCTATACATGTTTTAATAATGAATTATTTTATGACTAATTAATTTTAAATTAATATTAAAAATATTACTAATATAATGTAAATAAATTACTATAAGACTAATTATATGGACATAAATGAGATTTACCAAAATTAAATAAAAAAATCCATTTTATGGTGAATTATTTTATTTAAATTTATATATTATATATTTGAAACATTATTTGACATTAATAATATGTTTTCTATAAATATGTGATGAGAATAAGTGTATATTTATGCATTAAAACATTATATTTCTAAAGAATAATAGATCGCCCATTTGGAGCACATATTTAAAAATTAACATAATTTTTTTTTGAATAATATAAGGAAATGAAAACATATTTTTGAAATTTCAAAATAAAAAATACATTAGCATAATTTTTCTGGTATTTTTCTGAAATGTTTTATTTTATAACAAATAATGAAAAACTCAAAATTCTAATTTGAAACAACATTTTAAATTAAACTACTGATAAAGTAAAATTATATTTTTTAAAAAGTAAAAATAGATAAATTATAATTATATTAATCCAATTTAGTTCATTTTAATCGATTTCATAGTGTAATTGGATAAGAAAACATGGTAATCCATTTATCTTTTTCACTACAAAAAAGAGATTTATCACTATATATTTTGGAATAAATTTAATTTAACGTTTTAAAATATTTTAATTTATTTTTGAAATTTTTATTCAATATTTGGAATCAAAATTATTTATAATGTATAATAATTAAAAAAATAATTTCCTACCAAAATGAATAGTGATTGTTGTAAAAATTATTTATTGTAATTTTGGAAAAACAATATGTCCATATGGCAGTTAAACAATAATGTTAAGAGTTAAAATGACCAAAAATATTATATAAATATTATTTAATGACATTATTTGATCATTTTCCACCTTGTACTATAAATTATAGATAATAATCCCCACTTTTCCATTTAATATTACACATATGATATGTTATGTAATGAAAAGGACGAAAAGATATTTTATGAAATTTCATATCAGTATTGCCTACTGATAGGGAACCAAAATAGAATATGTATTGTTATATATATTAATATTAAATAAAAATGGTTTTTTCTCATCATAGACATTTATTTTAATTTTCCTAAGATGAAATATTTAATGTAACGGCTTATGAAACAAGAATATAGTGAACATTTAGTTAACAACAAAATTAAATATATAATACTAAAAATACTAAAAGTAGAGTAAATTGAATGATTTATATTTTTCCAATTTATTGAGATTAATATATCACGATTTATACATTTGAAGATAATAAATTCTAATTCTATCAAATTCATTATATTTTTAAATTCAATTTAAATGAAAAATGTAAAAATTGACATTAATGTTTTTTTATTATAATTTATAATTCAGTGCATAATTTAAAATTTAAATAAGTGATCAATTCATCCTTGTGAAATTTCAAGGGCAAGAAATATCAACAATTTTTCATTAATTTCTTAATTATTCTTTTATAATGATCATATTTACCCCTAAATTGTAGAAACTCAGTTAGCACGATTAAAGATAATGTAATATTTTCAAACGTTATATGTGTTTGTCTTATAATTAAATTCAAACTAATATATGATTTATATTTTATAACTTATAAATAATATTTTGAATCATTCATTATATGTTATTTTATAATTCTCAATTTTTTGTTTTAATATTTATATTACATAGGACAAAAAACTAGTTACCATAATGAAAATCCAAAATGGAAATATTGATGAGAATGTGGAGTTAAGGAAAATAATATTTATTACATGTATTTAACTATATGTTGGTGGTTTTGATCAACCATATCTCTATATAAACATTTAATTATCAATTTTTAATTCAATATAGCTACGATTTATGACTTAATAATGAATAACATTGACTCTTTAAAATAATTCCATTGAACCTTAACTATAGAGGGGAAATCCCACTCTTATATTCATCAAAAAATAAATCCATTTTATAGGCCTGGCCTACTTATGTAACTTCCCTACATCCCATCCCTCTACCAAGAAAAAATTATTTTAAATAAATCTATTTTAGGATAGAATTAATGTATACATATATAGGATACCAGAATAGGTAAAGAACTTCTATGAGAATTTTTTCCCTATCTTCCTCCACCTATGTCAATTCCTATTATATATATTCTATAAAAAACGAAATTATATTCCATATACATCGTCATGTTATGTTATGGTCATGACCTATAACCAGACAAACTATAATAATATTCCTTTTGAAATCATGGTTCATGTGTTGGGTGGACAACCTCCTCGCGATTCATTGTTGTTAATTTTTCAATTAACCACACTCACAGTTGGTAATAATGATGTATTTACAGTATATATATCATATTTATGTTTGTTATGATTTTATTGTTATTTTTTAATTTATATCTCAAATACACATTCATGCCTTCTATTTAGTGGGAATAAAATAATGCAATTTGTTTATATAAGGCAACCGCCTTCCAAAGTGATGTGATTCATTCCTGGTTAACATGTTATGTATTAGAAATGATTTTAGGAAAATTATTATATATATATATGAAATAAAAATGGTTATATAATGATAATATATATCTTTTACGTTTTCATCTTTCAAACCCACAAGAAATTAAAAAAACATCATTAATGTGTATGTATGATCTATCATCTCTATGAATGGTGAATTTCATTTCCCATCACAAAATATTATTTATTACCATAAAAAAATATAAAATAAATATAAATATTAATTGAATCAGAGTTTTTTATATTTATGATGGAGCCATTGTATACGAAATATGAGAAAAAAAGTATTTCAAGTCAAAACATATATGAAAAATAAAGAAGCGATTACCTGAAACATAACATTGACATTTAATAGTTAATAAAAGGGTAATAAATTGTCATAAAGAAATAAAATATGGTTTTATATATATGAATATGGTTCTATAATATATTTTTAATAAGATTATATTTATTATATAGGAGGATTTAATGTGTACAATGGTGGTAATCAATTATGGTAATGGATCACAATCTCTACTTTTTCAATAATTGGACACATTTCATATTCACCACTAATTTATATTTTTTGGTATATTTAATAACAAATTTTAAATATAATGTTAATGATATATAAAAATCATGGGGATTAGATTTTAGGATTTATATTTCATGGGGTTTAAAATAAAACATTAAAAAAGTGTTAGTGGATTTTTTATAGAATTTTACTTTTATTAGAGGTATGTTGTGATATCTATCAATTTTCATTCTTCAGGTGTTTGTATAGTGAATTTTATATGTAATATCATGTATTTATTAATCCTCAGGTTATATTATGTCTAATTTTTTATTTCATCATGATATTGTTTATTCAATATTACTTGTGTTGTAATGATGTAATGTTACAATCTCATCATTTTTCAGGATTGTTTATGATTAAGTCTCTAATGATGAAATATCTTGAACTAAATTAGAAGAAGACACATATATTTTCATTTCATAGGGATAATCATTATATCATCATGTATTAGTACTATTTTATATCTTTTTTTGGCTCAAAATAATTTTAAAAAATTATTTAATAAATAATGACATTATGTTTATCTTCATTCCGAAAACTGGTATCTTCCATAACTATATTTACAAAAAGAAATATGATTTTAAATGACTATATAAGATCATTTTCAAGTAACATATTTTTAAATGTTTTTTTCATTAAAAATGTTATTAAAATAAATTTAAATCTACCCATATATGTTTTAATGGTTATTTTTAAATTTAGTTTTTTTAAATATTTCGGTTTAAAAATATATATTTCAGGATTTATAAAATATTATTTTTTTTATTTAAAATATTATACAAAATGAAAATGAATTCAGTTACATTTTATTTGTAAAAATTTATTTAATAATTTTAGATGAATATATTATATATTTTAAGGTTATTTTTAATTAAATGGGTTTTAAAAAAGTTTTATGTTATAAAAATTATTTTCAAAATTATTAAAGTATATTTTAATCATGAATTTTAATAAATGATAATTCAAATTTTATTCTATTTATGATGACATACATTGGTAAGAAAAATGACTTACTATGGATATGATCCAAGGATACAATTCATTTTTTTGTTCATGGTGTATTTTTTGACCGAACAGTGCTTATGAATGCCACATCTTTTTAAAAGATATTTTATGACAAAATGATTATAATATAGAATATTTTCCACTAGTAATTATATGATGAAATTATTATGAAAAAAATTCAGTTATTTGGTTTATAAGATAATTAATTATTATTATATTATGTCAAACTTATATAAGTTTTTCATTATGTTATTTTTTAGACATATGTCCCCCTCCAATGAATTATATAAAAATTTATATACCAAGAGATAAACATGGATGGAAGGAGGAGTAAACTCAGTTTAGTAAGGTAATTTTTCTAATATGACCATTTTTAGAGTGATCCTTGAATAATATAATGGTTTCTGGAGTGTAGTGATTCTAATAAAGTATACTTGGTGGTGAAAATTGACTAATAAGGAAATTATTTTTATTGAATATTTGTTTTCCACAAATGAATGTCTTATTCCAATGTTATTCTATCATGGGTTATGTACTTTTATTATCTTATGATTCAGTTCTAATGAACTAATGTTCTTTATGAAATTTCTTGTGTGTATGATATTTGATATGATGGGTACTATTTTCAAATTTTATTATAATGTTTCCATTATCTTATATTCTTTTTATGCATACTTATATCAATTATTTCTTTTATTGACAATATTAGATCACCCATTTTAATGTTTCCTTTCACCAGGTTCCATTTAATGGATTTTATATGTGATTTTTATGAAGTGTACCAAATGGGAATGTATTTGTGAGGAATATTGAAGAACGTTCACCAAACTAGATATTTTTTATTCATTTTTCCAAATTCACTAAACTATTTTGGTCTGCACTAATCAGATTTTATATTATAATGAATATAATATATATAGATGTAATATCCATGTATTGAAAGAATATTTGACTTTATAGTTATTTTTATCATATTTATCTTGTAATCCATATATACAATACACCTTTAAACACTTTATAAAAATACATAATTTCCCTAATTAATTAAATGATATTTTTATAGAAAATATAGATTACCTCTAGTTTCTGAAGAATCTTCCATAATTATTTTTTCTCTAATATTAATTAAATGATTCCATAAAATAACATCTTCAACGTTACTATATATTAAAATGTTCGATTATTTTTATCATGATGTTTTTTAAAATGATCACAATGTTTTGAGACCCATTTTTATGTATTGATGTAGATAAATCTAAAATATTTATTTGCTTCTCCTCTTGGGAATCATTTGGAAATCTCCATTGACGTTGATATGAGATCAAATTGTGAATCCCCTTAAAATAAATTTAATTTTTTTTAATTTTACTCATAATTTTCATTTCAATTTTTAGTAGAAATATATGTGAACTTGTCATTATGGGTCTTCCAATATAGAGAGCCAACTAATTTTTTAATTCATTTGATTCATGGGATGATATGAAATAGATTTTTTGTAAATGTAATTAACAATGGGATAATATCCACATTGTGATGTTTCCTTTATAGATATCCATAGATTATCCGTATAACATTTTTCTTCTTGTCTCCACATTCCCATATTTTATGATCATATTATTCCATGATAATTATGATATTTTACAACATGGATAACCATGACCACTAAAAATTTATATATATTAAGAATTTTTATTTTATAAAAATTGTTTCTACATTTCAGACTGTGATACATTTCAATATTTATTTTCTCAGCAATGATATCATGTGAGGTGCGATTCAGAGTCATATTGTCATTGTAATTTGTTTTATAAAATTAATAAATATATTTCATATTAGATGTTCATGATTTATTAAATAAAATTGTAAAATATTCAATAGTATCATGATTCTAAATTCCAATAACATGGTTGATTCCTTAACGTTGGGATTACACTAGGCACAACATAAAATAGATCGGTGTGGGAGTTCAGATATCTATACCATTGAAATGTGTATCTAATTAAAATAAATAATTAAATGAAATTATTTGAATTCAATGAACCTAAACTAAAATCACATTAGGTACTCCGTTGTGTAAGTATTTTTCATTATAAGATTCATATCTATGGGATCATTGACTGGTGTTATACCACCCTATCCTTAGATAATAAAAACTAGACAACAATGAGACTCCAAATCATAGTAGATTGAGATGATGCTATCACAATGACTCATCTTATTTTTTTGAAAGTGTGTTATTCATCAATGAATGATAAAAAACCTTTTTGGAATAATATTTTTTTGTTTATAATAAATTGATAATCAATTTTTGGAAACATCTAACTCTTTCATTGATTTAAGATATGATGATAACATTCATGTTCCCACAAATCAGTATTAAATTTATTATTAAATAATATCTCATCCAAGATATCCTTATTGTGATTATTGGAAAAGAATTCATATACAATGACTATTAAATTTTTTTCTTTATTCCTTCTAATTATTATTCATGTTTTTATATTATTGGAATATGGTGTCTTAGTGAGACTTTACCAGTATAAACCTAGCCCGATCAGACCCTATGAATCATGAGGGATTGACGTTAACAGGATGTGGTGATGAATCAGTGAATGATTAATATGATTTTATAGATATCTATATTTCCATAATATATTTTTTTGATTTGTTTAGGCGGTGATAGTATCTGGGGAAATGATATGTAGTGGTGTGCATACATGTTCATATGGAGGAATTTGAAATCCAAATTTTCACAACAGTATAGACAGAAACAATGAATATATGGAATCAACAATGATTTCTAGATGGTTTCCAGTGAGATATGAAGCATCATATTCAGATCTGGAAGGCACATATATAAATATAACTTTATAGAAAATTCCCTATAACAGGGTTTCTAAATGGATGATCACAAACCATGTAGTACACCTGTGGCTGTGATGCTAGTGTTTTGTAAACATTTTGGATCCCACACTGTGCGACTAGGTTACTTGTTCTGTAAATCTACCCGGATGGACATGATATGTGAAAATGTACACCTGAAGTTCCCTGTGGTGAAAAACATTCCATATACTGAAATATGAAGTCATGGGAATACATATATAGACACTATATGCGGATAGGGAGGATACCAGTTGGATAAGGAACATCGTGTAGTCTACATACATGTTAAGCATTGCAACATGGTTAGTGATTCATGTAATGTAATGACCATAGTAATACATTAGAATGGGAACTGATGAATTTTGGATCCCATACATATATTGTATCCCACAATCCTTTTAATGATCCTTTAATCCCTAATATATCTATTATTCGAACATGAATTTTGTCCTATGAGTTACCAATCTCAAGTTGTTTTACACATAGAAAAAAATAATGGCCTATATAATATATTCTGGAATACAATGTGATTTTTCATGTGGTAGATTATTATATATGCATCGGTCGATGACAGGAGTGATAGAGCATGATCATTAATGTGGTACCCCTAAACAGTGTAGAGCGATGTTTCTCTATGTACTGGTTGAGTTGATACCCCTGATGGATCAGGGCATGGGTCCTTTATCTAATGATTTTACCCCCCTGGGTATAAAGGTTTGGGTCATGTATCTAATTATTTCAAAAACATTATGGAATTAGGGTGGTAGTAATCTATCTACTAAGTGGTACCCCCTTTGGAATTAGGTTGCGGGTCCTCTATATACTATGTGGTACCACCTATCATACTAGGGAAAGGGTCCTCTATCGACTGAGTGGTACCCCTTATTAATATATGTTGTGGGTAATCAATGTACTGAGTGATACCCCCTATGGAATTATGGTTAAATTCATCTATTTGATGGGCGCTACACCCTACTGCATTTGGATGTGTGTCCTATATCTATTTAGGGGAACCCCCTTATGACATTGGGTGGAGGTCCCCTATCTACAATGTTGTAAACCCTATTGGATAGGGTGGAGGACCCAATTACATTTATTGGTATGAAAATATTTAATTAGGGTGAATTTCCTTCAACTATAGTGTTGTAACCCCTATTGTATAACGATTATATCCAAATTACACTATGTGGACCCCCTTGATGCATTTTTGAGTAAGTATTATTCATTCAGATTGTACCCCATAAAAAAGTAGACATAGTGATGAGGCATGTGGCATCTAAATGGGTACTTAAATGGACTAAAACATGATATTATGGCCACCATGGATGGAATCTTGGAGTTTATAGTGATCTTTACCTGGGCTGGGGTATGATATGTAGAGCCCCTTTACTCTTTTATTATTTCATTTGTTTGGGAGTATATACATCTGAATCCATTCTATTGTACATTCAAATCTATTTATATGGGTTGAGATATCTATTTTTTATTATAATTTCTCTTAAAACTCTTCATTAATCTGATGGTTCTTTTAAAAAAGTCATTATATACTCATACCTTCATGGGATCCTCCCACACTTTTCAGGACTTGTGAATATGTGAGAGACATCATAAGTGACTATATTGGTTCATAGTGATTCTTGTAGAATTGGGCCACATACGTCAGTTGAAGCATAAATATCTTGATCCTAAAACTCTCTCCTTTTACTATTACAGTTTGGAAAGGTTGGGACATCTTTCTGGTTGGGTGTGTTTTTCCCCTTCATTTTAATTTAAAACTATTTTACTCTTATAAATGCTTGAGGTTTTTTAATTGATTGTATACATTCATGATTTTTAATCTTTTTATTATTATTCATATTCACTTATTCATTTTGATTTTTGGGTGTGTTCATATAGGTACAATATGATAAGTCCTCTAATACTATTTCTTTCTTTTGGGGCCTATTACCACCCTTGGGTCTTTGGAGATAGGTTTGGTTTAGTATCACCTTAAGCCCCATCAGGTTGGTTCGAGAAATATTTGTATCATAGTTTTTCCTTTCATGGGAAAATGATTAGTGTAGTCACCTTATAAATATTTTGTCAGGATTTTGGGAAATTGTGTCAAACTTTATCAAGTGCATCTCTTAAAATGGGAATCTAGTGTTGGATTGGAGACCGATGAATCCATTCCCAATTTCCTTTACTAGATTATTTTTTACTAGACATACTGAAAATTGGTATGCAGGTATCAATGATGAATTCATCAAATATGATTTAATCTTTTTACTTTTTTTCGTGAGTCAGACCCCCATATTATATATATATATATACTCATTTAATTATTGTTTATGTTGATTAAAATTTTAGGATGACTCTATGATGATAACTAGTAATATTACATGTTATGGATCATGATGAAGATCTTGTAAGAAATGATGACTTGTTGTAGAATACATCCCATGAGATGCATCCTCAATGGGGATAGATAGTTGAAACCCCTCCTATTGAGAAGATGATAAATATAGAAGAGAATGATAAGGATGTGAAGAGGTTTATCACACACCACACATTCCAATGGTTGAGGCTGTCATGGTTTCGTAGCAATACAAATCCCTATAAAATAGAGGAATTGATTGAGTCACTAGTCCATGATTTCAACATTCTTGAGACACTGAATGAAGTGGTATATACATTGGCAGCTATCCTCTTCCATTTGTATGCTGGTTGTTTGTGGATAATTGATACCTGGATGCCTGATCATTCAACACCCTCATGAACCAACATTAAATAATTATTCCATAGTAAGTAATATGGTTTTTGTTTGTTCTAGGTTTGAATTCTAGATCTTCTAGGTATATATAAGGGCCAGAATATAGTTTTATACTATGTTTTGAGGTTCATTTGACTTACATGGAACTCCCTTGACATGACATGGGATTGATACTTTTAAGAAAATTTTATTGATATGGGTCTCCATATATATATATATATATATATATATATGTTCTTGTGTAGTATCCTTGGCATTCCCACCTATGTCCGGGTATTGGAGTGAGTGATGGTGATAGAGATATTCCTATTAAAGTGTCTCCACACAACTAGAGTTATCAGTTGTCATTATAGGTATGTTTTTTCTACAATATCGATCATACTCAATGAATATGATTTTGGTGTAAGAGACCTCCCCATGATTGGGTTCAAGAACCTGGTCACGTGAATCATTGACCGTGTAAAGGACAAGGTATTTTATGAGAGGGAAGTTTTGTTTTGGTAACATGTGAGGTCACATTGTGAATGTTTTCCAGAACTATCATTCTAATTAGAGAAAACATATCACTAGTGGACCACCATGGAAGATGAAACTCCACGATCAAGGATATCCATGGAAATGGTAAAGTATAATCCATGGAGGTGGAGCTCGAAGTGAAGGAGGACTAGTAATGGGTGGTGTTAGATGCTCTGAGATCCTTCTACCACCACCACTAATAGTTTTCCCACATCAAGCATACAGAGCTTCTAGTCGGGACCATGGATAGCTATAGTGTATGAATTATTATGTCCTAACATCACACATAAAAATCATATGTATGATGTGTTTTTATTATAACCTATCTTCATTAAAATTAGACACCTATAAAATTGATTCATTAGCCAATTTACTCATTGTTTGATGTCTAGTGTGACCAATTGAGGCTTTATCCAAGATCCTTTATCATGAGGTTCCAACTAGGAACACTTATTCTATATCATTTATCATCTAGAATTATGAGTTATCACATGGTAGACAGAGAAGTTTAGGGGTCTTGCTGGTCATCACGATGAAAAAAATATAATTTAATATTGGGTATGGTTTGGTTGTTCATGTTATGAGACACTTTTGACTATCATTATATATAATTCATATTCCTTCACGTAGTTGGTTATAGATTCTACGTTATTGGTGAGAGATATCTCAATAGAGGGATAATGAGTTTCTGTGTAGGAGGCTACAACTTGTCATCCATTAGTTAGTGAGTGTATCCCTTTGTACATCACATGCTTTATGAATCAATATTCATTCAGTTGGAGGAATTTATGGATGTCTTCCTAATGAATATTTCCGAACTACCTCTAAGGTTGGATATGGAGTCCTTATCTACTTTCATCCTAGGACTTCTCTGATATCTTCTATGACATACAATATTTACCCAACTAAGACCTGAGAGATTTGGTTTCCTTTGGAGGACCTTCAAGAGAAAGGTTTTATTTTGACTCGAGTGACCCCCAATGCATATCATGCATTTCACATGAAAAAGGAAGACAACAAACTATGGTTTTTTTATATTGTAATCACTTGGAATAGGGATTAGTAATGAAAATAAAACCATTCAAAGGATTGATGTTCTATTTGATAAGTTGAGATGTGAGATATGGTTCTCAGATATCTATCTATTTTATAGATACCAAATTTTGAGATTTCATCTGATTGGTATGATAAATCTTACATTCTTATGTCTCCATGGACACTAGGAGTTCGTGTTGATTCCATTGGTGAGAGATATTACACATCTATTTTATGGCATATATGAACCATATCTTCTTATTGTACATGGAAATGTTTTTGTTTCTCTTCATTGTAGACAAACTCATATAATCTACAAAAGAGGTGGTTAATGAATAGAACGTGATTATGGAGTAATATTTTCTTCTTGAGAACTAGTTTTATGGGAATATCTAAATGTTCTTGTATTAGATTAACATGGTTCACTTACTTGGGATTTTCATTTCCAAGAAATGATTTTTTATCGACCATAGAATGATCGATGCATTTTTTTTTTGGATCCACCCATGAGCGTGTCATGTGTGTTGAGATTCATTATCATAGTGGGGGTAATAGATAATATATATATATATATATATATATATTATTTCCCATTTCAGTACCCTACTATAAAAGGGATTCAATTTATCTGGAATGAGTATTATAATTGGGGCATTACGGAGTTGAAGTTATGGAAGATATATGATCGAGTTTAGAGACTACCAAAGGAGAGTGTAGAGTATGTAGTGTATTTTGATGCCTAAAGAGAATAAATTGAACTAAAAGTGACCTAGAAAAAGAAATTTATCAAATATGGTTCAAGGTAGTTGCTACCCCATGAGAAGTGTTACACCACTCATTACCTAAATGTTCTAGTGGTAATATATTCCACGAGAATGTGGTAACTCTTTCTTCTGGGAGATAATTTTTTTCTCAGAGTACCAGAGTCTCAGTATGTTTTCACATAGAGATACATGAATATAATATATTGGTTTTGTTTTAGATTTCTTGTAGGACCATGAAATTGAGATATTCTACCCTAAGAAGGGTAACTCTGTAGCATATTCCGTTAAAAGGAACTGTATGGACGGTTTGGTTCATGGGGATTCTAAGGTGTCGTATTCCATATAGTTCAACCGATTTAAGAATGAGGGTTCAACAATTATATAGTTGATGGTTTCAACTAATACACTTCATCAATGTTTGAGAGAGTTTTAATTGGGAGACATTGAGTATGAGATCATTCGTTGCAATGACCCAAATTGTTATAAATTAAATTCCATTTCCAAATTTAATTAAATTCATTATTTTTATTATGGATATAAAAAACACATGTACTTCACTGGATTCATTAAATACTAGAATATTTAAAATACCATTATGTATCATCATCATTATAGATATATCCACTATAATGTTATCATTTTATTATTATAAATATACAGATGTGATAAATCCAATTAACATAAAAAAGGGATTTGATATCCTCCACTAGTATAATAAAACCAAATGATTACCACTTATCGGAGCTTCTGGGGGAGACGAAATCATTGGGGTTTCCCCTTAACTATTAACATGATAAGATCCAACAATAGAAGCATGATAAAAACCATATACGAGTGATGTTCAATCTCATCAAGATGGTGGTCGAAACCTTATATGTCGAACCACCCCATCGAAATATCACCATCACACACCATACATTTAATAAATTCTCTACTTTATTAAAGGGTATATATCAATACAATAATAATATGAATATTTATATTAGTTATGATAATGAATACATTTTTACCTTTTTATTGTCACTTTAATAATGTTATTTATATTTTATACAATAAAACACAAATTGTATTTTTGGTTAATATTCATAATCAATTAAGTAATTTATTTTGATGTATTGATATTTTTTGAAATAAATAATATTTTAAAAAAATTATTAGGAAATAATTTTAATAAAAATTAATTATCATATAATTTTTTGGATATTAAATGTACTTTTCATATGAATTCAAATGTTATTATTATAAACAAACCCACCATTATTCAGTAAATATAAATTCTTATTTTAAAATATAAAATTAAATTTTTTGGAAATTAATTTGAAAAAATAGATATTATATTTGTATTCATAAAATTGAAATTATTCAATAGTAATATTTTAATTAATTTATAAGACTGTTGATTTTTTGAGTAAAAATTAAAAATGGTATCAATATAAGGTTAGTTTTATGAAATCATAATGACCAAAATGTCAGGTTATAAATATTATTATGGGGTATCCAAGACCAAATATATGTTTTAACTTCAAAATAACGCAATATTAATTGTATTTTCTTAATTCTATACAGCCTTTATGAATCCCCCAAAACCAATAAAACAATTTAATGTTTCAAAACCATTTCACTCGGAGTATGAATCACATAAACATCACCATGGGTAATATATAATAACTTTCCTCCCATAGAATTATAAGATGCTAAATACAAATACTAATTTGGAGAAACATTTTAATAGAGTAATGGATAGTTTTTGGTTTTTTTATATATTATATAGAATCTCAAAACTATGTTTGAGAAGGGGAAAATAATTTCACAAAAATTAACAATATAAAACCACCAGAAAACCAATTAATCATCACTACAAAACCTTATAACATGTATTTAATATTCACCGACATCCCTATAGTCCTTCCAAGGTTCCCCAAGCGGCAATGAAGATCCTCCCAAAAATTTGGAATCACCCTCTCAAGGTAATGGATCTCATACTCTTTTTTTAAAATAAACTCATTTATGTTATGCATCTTATTTTTAATTTTTTTCTTGTTGTGAAAATTTTTTTAACATTAAATTATAATTAATTTTATTTCTAATTTATTAGTTAACCCTATCATTCTCATGAATCGATCCCATGATCCTTTATGTATACTTGTTACAATGATGGAATTTTGTAAGGGATCCTTTCCTTCACATCCTTATTCAAGAAACATCATTTTCTTAGGACTTTTTCTCAATTGATATTTTATTGATATGTTCATACATATCGTACTTATATCCAATATGATGTTAAATGAAATGATAACTCATTATCTCTAATTAATAACTCTCATGACTATTTATAAACCCCCATTATGATGCATAAATTTCACCACAATTTTCCATTCCAAACCATTTAGTAGTGAATACCAACAACCATTTTCATCTATGTTTGATCAGCACTATTTATCTGTATTTATTCAACAAGCCCATGTTGTGGAATAAATTTTGATGAAAACTAATTCCATACATTGTGATCTTTTGTTGCACACATATACATAATAATGAAATGGATGTGATATGTGAAGAAAAAATTATATTCCAGTTCAATGAACATGGGTAATTTTTTAGTATTATGAGAACTCATTGAGGGTAAAATGGATAGAAACCAATCCATCACAAGACCTCTTTCATCATGAATTCTTGGATGTTAGCATTAACCTATGTTTATGATGCCATTTTTTATGTTGTTACCACATTTAAAATGTTAATTTTTTTCCATGATATATCATGCCTCATTATTCATGATTACAATTACCAACAAGTTAATTCCTTATTTATATGTCTATTTTATAACTTTTATTAATTTATTCGTCTTATTCTATGTTTTTCTGAATAATTGGCTTTATTGCTCACACATTTCTTATGTTTTTTTCCAGGTTATCCCATGTTGTTTTATATATAATTGAATTATATTATCTTTTGAAGGAATTTATCAATAATGTGTTACATCCCATATTTTATGTTGTAATATAATATATCTAACTAGAAAATACACTATATTTCATGATATTCTGGGTTGTGTTATGTGTGCTATGATATAATAAGTGTTGAATTAATATGTAATAAATATAATAGTTTTCATAGTTAGTTAAAAGGATGTTTTATTTATTTTAGAGTTTTGTACTAGAAAACTACAGTGATTGATATAAAAATTAAAATAACTATAAGAATAGAATCCTCAAACTTTCATAAGTATAGAGTAGGTGGGTTATTAAACAAATACATCTCTGACAAGATAATATATGTTGATGTGGATCTGGTACCGATGCACATTGGGGAAAACCTAAAATCACTAAATTCAGATGGACTAAACAAGAACTGGTACATAAAAATTCCCTTTCATACCAAAAATTTTACACTCAAGAGGGGATATCAAATTAAAAATTTACATGCTTCATATGAACCATTATTAGTTGAAAAATTCCAATTAGTTTCTATGTTCGAAAATAGATCATGAATAACATTGATTGAAGCCTGTAATTTTATAAGTTATGAAATAAATGTCATTATATTTTATCAATTTAATTTAAATGGATTTTTTTGTTATAAATATATTAAAAATAAAACTCCTTAAATTTGCCTTATTTTTAGTCAATGGTCAGAAATATTAGGAATCTTGTAAACAACCAATATGATAAGCAATGTGTTGACTGCCTAATTGAGATTACCAACATAGTGGGAGAACAAATAATGATCATCATAATTATAATATCTCAGTTGACATAGTTGATAAATAAATAAATTTATTATGAGAGGATTCCAATCCTCAAAAGAAATAACAATCATTAATTGAGACCTTTGTGTCGCAATGTCATAAAAATACTATCGATCGTCTCATCCCATAATCACAAAATATTAGACCCAATCCGTGGAATAGATCATTTCAATCATTCAATGTTATAAGCACGATATGATTATAATAGTTGTTTAACATATTGAGGTAGAATCTATTCAATGGGGGTATATTAACTATGAATATGAATCCATAGAAATATATTTCTATTGTGGGTCGAACAAGTGTAAGGTGTGTGACAGTTGTTTGTCGTGCGTCCAACGAGGATCGGGCGAGAATGGAATTGAGACACACAAGTTCAAAGTTGAATAAGTGTGTGTCATGCATGTGGGAAAGCTGGACTTGCATGCCATCTTGAAACTTGCGCGCTGGGCTTGGATAAGCGCGCCAGGTGTTGTGGAAGCATGCTAGTCTTTTTGGAGCAGCATGAAAGATGTAGGATTTTCCGATACTTTTGCAACAATGTGAGATTAGTCTATAGGTGAGATTAGGACTTCAACAGAGAATCTACCTACAACAGAGGATGTATTAATTAGCGAAGATGATGATACCTTCATGTCTATAAACTGAGTGGGACTTCACCAAAGGCAGTGAGGCAGGTAGAGTCAACGGGAGTGACTCAAGGGACACAGTGAGCTATCCCAGAACCATTGTAAAGACAATGAGCATGGGACAGAGTGTCTATTCCCGAACCTTTGTAATCCATAGCTAGTGAAGTTTAGTGGAATTTGGTATGACCGAAAAACTGTCAGTGTATGCTCCTTGGACATAGCACTTAGTGTTGAACCAAGTAAAAAGTGTTGTGTCATCTCACTATATATGAATGTTTTCATTCTGATCATATTCATCATACAAGTTTAACATGTTCATTCCAACGTGGGAACAAGATCCATCACATTAAAAGAAAAAGAGATCACCCTGATTCACCCCTCCCCTCTCAGGGTGTCTTGGGGTTCTACAAGTGTTATCAGAGGCTAAAGGATACTGATGTTGAATCTGTCCTTTTTCGTCATAGAGAATGCAGTCAATGTTAGGGGATTCCATCTCTTCAATGGAATTAATTTCCAGATCTGGAAGAATAGAATGATATCTCATCTAAGATCTCTTGGAATGGATGTTCTATTTTCCACAATGCAAGGTATACATATTACTGATCCAACAGGGCTGGCTATGACTGAGGCAGATAGGAAAATTCTTGATGCAGATGCTAAAGCACAAAATGCTCTCACTATAGAACTTTAATATTAGATCTATCTAAAAGTAATGAGTTTAAACTTAGCAAAGTCCATGCGGGATAAACATGAAATTATTTATAAAGGAGATAGAAAAGTGAAGGAGGCGGAACTACATGTCCTTGAAAATATGTTAGATGATCTAAAGATGCATCCTGATGAGAATGCAGATTCCTTCTTCAATCAAATTACTAAAGTGGTTGGTACAATTCGTGGTCTAGGTCAAGAAATCAAAGACGTAGAAATTTTGAATAAAATATTAATAATACTTCCTCCCCTTTATAATGAAAAGGTTTCATCCCTTGAGGAAAGTGATCTTTCCAAATTTTCTCTGGATGATCTACTGAGCAGCCTGGTGGCATATGAAATGAGGGTCAAACCAGAAGATGCTACGACTCAACTGAGGAAGGAAATGGCGTTCAAATCCATGGAGAAACTGAAAATCTGAAACGATAGTATTGGTGAAGATGATGAGGAAAAATAAATTCTTTCTATCATTGCAAAGAAGTTCCAGAAGGGAATAAGAAAATTCAAATGGAAGTTACCTATAGATAGTATTCATTGTGGAAAAGTTAGTCACATTGCCTCTTAGTGTTCAAGAATGATCGATAATGGGGATAGCAATTCTGAAAACATTGAGAAGCCTTAGAAAATGTTTTTCGGAAGGGGAGACTTCAAATCATGAAAGAAAGTACCAAAGAAGAGTTTTGTTTGTGAAGAGGAAGAAGATGATAATGAATTATTTGATGATGAAGAACTAGAATTTAAAACTGGGAACCATGCTTCCATGATGGCCACTGTTGAAAAAGAAGAAGATACTGGTGGAGAAAAATAGTTGAAAGCTAGTGCAGATCCCGAATTGCAACTTAAATATTCTGTTAGAAAGCTTAAGATTAAATGTAAGTGTTGCAATAAGTGGAAATCAATTGTAGATGAATACACTGAATATGTTGATCAACATGAAGATGAAATTAAACGATTGGAAGAATTGGTGAATTTACAGTGTAAAATACATGAATGAAATGATGATATAGTGGATTTGAAGATGATAATTGAAGAGTAGGAAAAGGTTATCAATGACCTCACCTCCAATCTAGGGGAAAAGTCCATGACTATTGAGAATCTTGAGGAGGAAGTTGTTACTATTAGGAGTAAACTTGAAACATATTCAATTTCAAAAGAATCAAGTAAGAAAATAAAGATTGGAAGGTTCTCATATGATGAGCAGTTGGAGAGAGAGAAATGTGTCTCTAATGAAGTTGAAAATATTTTAAATGATCAAAGACATGCCTGCATGGGATATAGTGGATTTGGTTGTGAGGAAGAATCTTCAAAGGCTGCAAATAATGGTGACCAAAATAAAGGCATGCTGAAAGTGGGTGATGTGGTAAAATCTTATGAAGTGATGAAATAGAAACCCCCAACTCAATCTGAAAGAAGAAAAGAAAATTATCCTCGAGCCCCGTGGAAAAGGAGCCCTCATACCATTATCCCACAGAAGAAGGAATGGGGATAAATAGAAGTGAATAGACATTTCCTCTCATAAAATATCTATTTTATGGATATTTGGTCCGTACCATTTCTTATTGTGAAGAGTAAACAAGCTATCTGAATGGAGAAGATATAAGAGTTCAACAGAGGAGAAAAAATTCATATCCTAATTCTTTTAGAAGAAATAATTTCATGGGATATTGTTTCCGTTGTTATAGCTTTGGTTATAAGGCTATTAATTGCAGGCAGAGATGGGACATGGAAACCTCATACTGAAGTTCAAGACAAGTCAAGTCTCGTCATCAATATAGTGTTTCTCTTACAAACAAGTTTTCTCCTCTTAAAAAAGACTTCAACTATGAAAAACCAATGTACAAATTTGAGTTTACTAAAATACCATCAGTGCTCTATACTCAATCCAATGTCTCATGGTAATAAAGGAAGAGAATTGAGAAATTCAACCATGTAGAGGTGGCCCTAAAAGCTACAAAAAGACACATTACCTAGATTCTGGATAGTGTTTGTTCATCTCATATAACAGGTAATGATGGCTTGTTAACGAATATAAAAAGGAAGGTTGATGGTATAGTACGATTTGTTAATGATGGAGCTCTGAAGGTCAAAGGCAGTGGAAGTACAGAATTAGCTAATGGAGAGCTAAAGAAGACTGAAGTCCATTATATAGATGGCCTACATCATAATCTACTCAGTGTGAGTCAACTCTGTGACTCGGACCTTATAGTTACATTTATTCAAGAAGGATGCACTATCAATGAAAAGAGATGCAATTCACTTATGAAGGGATGCATAATATAAGGCAACTTGTATCAGGTTGATAATAAAGAAAATGATAGTTACATGAATATTGAAGAAGAAAACAATTTGTGGCATCGGAGACTGGGACACATCAATCAACAAGACAGGGAGAAAATATCAAAAATGAGGATTTTCATGGACATTCCCAAACTGAAGCGTGAGTGTGAAAAGTCTTGTGATTCTTGAATTCGTGGAAAGACAGTATGTATTTCATATCGGCCAAAGAACAAAAGGGAATCTCATCTTCTTGATCTAATTCATACAGATGTATGCAGGCTGAAAAATGTTGTCGGCAGTCATAGAGAAAGGTACTTTGTCTTTTTCAGAGATGATTACAATAGAACGGTATGTGTTATGGTCATTCACAGGAAACGACAAGTGATTGACTGCATGAAAACATATCGGTGAATTGCAGAGAATGATACCAGATGAACAATCAAATTGTTTTGATCTGACAATGGAGGGAAATAAATGTCTATTGAATTTGAAAATTACCAGGAGAAGCATTGGATACAACATGAGGTAGCTGATGTGAGAACTCCACTACAAAATGGAGTTGTTGAACATAGGGATCGACATGTGAACAACATGGCACGAACTATGCGGATTAAAAGTCGTATTCCATAAAATTACTGGAAAGAGGCTGTTCAAGCTGCAGTGTATATTCAAAATCAAACAGGAGATTATATGGGTGAGACAAAGAAACCATATGAATTTTGGCATGGATGGAAGCCCTCTTTGAAATACTTTCATCTTTTTAGAAGTAATTTCTTCATTAGAAACAAATATGGCAATCAAGGGAAGTATGGTGACAATGCAGGTGAAGGGATTTTCCTCGGATACTCAATGAACAGCAATGCCTAAAAGTGTTTCAACAATCAATCAACAAGGATTGTGGAAAGTAGTGATGTTAAGATAATTTAAGAGAAAACCACAAATTATTCAAGGACGTCATATGCTGATGTGATAGAAAGTGAGGAAGAAAGAGATCACGGAGAAAATAAAAATATTGAAATAGAAGAATTTGTAAAAAAAACACTCATCAGGCACATCATGATTTTGACTCTGAAGAATGGTCTGAAGAAGAAACTATGGCCGGAAAGAATGCAACTGAACATCGCAGGAGAAATCGAATAGATGAGATTGATCTATCTAATGTAATTGGGGACTGCAGTGCACCCACACAAACGAGGATGGGGAATAATACGCAGTATGAATTTTTATTAGTTGTGTAGTCATCCTTATTTGAAGAAGTTGTAATGGATGAATCATGGGTGAAATCCATGAATGAAGAGTTAGATCAGATTGAAAAGAAACTGACATGTGATCTTGTCCAGATACCCAAAGGACACAATGTTATTGGTACAAAATGGATCTTAAAGAACAAGTTGGGTGAGCATGGAAGTGTTATTAGAAAAAAGGAATGACTGGTCTGTAAAGGATACTCCCAGATTGAAGGTGTTCATATTGACGAATCCACTACTCCAGTGGCAACAATGGAGTCAATCAGTATGTTCCTTGTCATGGCTCTCCAAAGAGTATATAAAGTATATCAAATGGATTTCAAGACATCATTCTTAAATGGTGTACTCAAAGAAGAAGTCTACACTAGACAACAAGTGCATTTTCTTCATGGTACTGATAAAACAATGGTCTGCTATAACGACCCATACTTTACATACATTGTTAATACTTCAAAATTGAAGCATACTTATTACAACATATAACAAAACCACGAAAGGACCGTATAGGTATAGTGTCTTTAGAAACTGGGAAACATAAACAACTGATTCATAAAGCATCTATATTATCTCCCATTTATTTCATCATATCTATAGTCCATTTTGCCATATCATACTTAATAACCTTCTTCCTGACCTGGGGAAAGAAAACATACAAAAGGGTGATCTCAAATGCTCAGTAAGGGTAAACAAAAGTAATATCAATCACATCGTATACATAAGAACATAACTTCTGGAAATCTTAACCTGCAAAAGAGATCATAATTTCACAACATGGGATAAATCATGGCTGTGAAATGTAATCACAATAATCATAACATAAAACATGAATCTTTGTGGCATACACACATAACCATAAAGAATCATTTCTGGTTAGTCAAGACTCATTGCCAAGACTATCTTAGTGGAAAAAGTCCCTTTCTGAACTGAGTCACCCTCGTTTAAGTCATGTTTCACTGAACCGGTATAACCTACCGTTCCAGCCATGTCTATCTCATGAGATATAAAATCATTACCCAATGCATTGGAGGGAGATATAGGTCCCACCCATCTCATAATGATACCATTCTTATGTGTGCCACAAAATCATAAATCATACATCATTGCATAACTCATGTAATAAAAATGGGAATCTTAAACATCGTGACATTAAAACAATTCATATAAGATAAAGGAATTCCTAAAAATAATTCCATCACAATATAATCAAATCAATAGGGATAAAAACAGAATCCTTTATTATCTTAGATGGAAAATAATTTTGATAAAACACTTGAACTCCATTCTTGAGGAAAATATCCTTTCTTCTTCAAAAACACTTTTCCTTTCTTAACATGTCGTACAATTATAAACTAAAAGAAGTTAATTAAAAATAAAATTGAAAAATTGTAAAGGAAGCTTCTTCGAAATAATGTTTTAAAAATCCATTCATGCCGTATAAGTTAAAAGAAAACATTATTCTCGTACTTTTGTCGAAAAAGTCAAAAAAGTACCTCGTACGAAAAACGACAAAAGATTCCTTTCATATCTTTTACTAAAAACTCACCGAAGGGTAAAATAAGATTTAAAAAATTGTAGGTGAATGGAAATAATATTACATATTGAGGAAACAAGGATGTGGATGATAAAATACACCCCAGTAAATACTATAGTATAAACAATCTCGGATAAAAATGAGATTGTGATATTTCCCTTACCTTAGGTCTGTTTTGCTTCGTAAGTGTCCGAAACTTCTGTATAATGATTTAAATAATGTTATTGACTTATTCCAGAATCATACTTATTTTTATGATATCATATATGGTCATATTATTATCTTCTTAGTAGTAATATTTCATTGCTACTTGTTATTCGGGTGTTTATAATTTTTTGGTCTTATGCGTGTCTTGTCGAATAGATTCTTATTCTTCTCTTTAGGTTATAGATACCTCATTTACAGAATGGTATTAGTGTAATATATATCATATTAATTCATTAAATTCATTTATATAATCATTATGAAATTTAGATCATGTAGAACGAGTCGCATCACATCGTGGAGACGGTATTCCGTACGTACACACGAGTGATTATATCGTTCCTATGATCGTGGAATTGTATTGGAGTGTATGTATACTATTTCAGAATAAGTATTACTTTATAATAGTCATATATAGTCATTATTTACACCATTATACCCATCCAAGTAAGGTGGCGGTGGAAAATAGATTACACCACGGCATGGAGACGGTATTCCGTACGTATGCACGCGCAGTGATTTCTTTTTCCGTAGGATGGATAGATGGTGAAATAGGGTTGTTTCATACTTATAATAAAATATCAGTATATGAGTGATACTTATGTTATTACTTCATAATGAAACAACTAAAGAAGAATAATTGGAAGAAGAAATAAAGATGAAAGAATCGGTAACGGACATTACCTCTTCTTTGAAGTGCTTCTTTGAGACCTTCTTTTAGGGCACTAAAATTGGTCTTCGAAGAAGACCAGGGCCTCTAGGATGTCTCTAGGGAAGTGGAGAGGATTTATTGGCAGGGGTTGGCCGAGCATGAAGGCTCAATGTGGTGTGAGGAAGAGGGGGAGGAGGTGGCCTTTTATAAGGGAGGAGAGGGGCACCTTTGAGAAAACTAAAAATATTATTTTATTATAAAGTCAAGTTCGGTTTTAAATATCTCCAAATTGATATATTTAGAAGCTAAGGTGGGGATGGGTCAAAATCCTCTCATAAAATAGAATTTATACATGTTTAGGTTCCTATTTTAACCTTATCATTTTAGATTTAACATTAAGTTAAATAATTTTACTTTTACTGTGTCTTCTTGTGTTCTTATACTATAAGGTTAATAAACTTACTATAAGAAGCCAAACGAACCCCAAGTTGTTTGTTAATAATATATATAACCTTATCTAAGTCATTTGGCCGAACCTTATATTTTTAGGAATAAAATAACAATTACTAATATAATATTTGTTTTAAAAACTATTTTATGTCAATGTTGACACTATTTAGTAATTGATTTTGGTGAAAATCATAACAGAATGATTAGTTCGAAAAAAGTTAATTAAATCAATACTAAAATGTCATATTAACCTATAAAATTAGTGGAATTCATAAAAAGTCTCAAATTACATTTATTTTGGTGTTTATAACATTAATTATGTCAATATTTCATTAATAAGATAATTACTGCATCATCTTTGTGTCATAAATAAATTAAATTATTTAATGTATAAAAATTACAAATAAAATACATTTATGTAGGAAATCATTTTATCATGCTAATGAATATTTACAGTCGAATTTATCTTATGTATAAACAAATATTAAAAATTATTTACTTATTAAACTTTGATTTTAACTATTTTAACCCTTCTTTAAATAAATTAATAATAAATGTCCTAATCTAATCCAAGTGGTCCTAAATGGTCATATTTTATTCCTAAGTTTGTTTTTGGTCGAATTACACTTGTACAATAGAATTAGGACATGTGTTAGGGTAATAATAATATAATCTTTACCCTTAATTACCCTATTTACTTTTAACCGTGGTAAAAAAAAGTAAAAAGTTACTATTCACCAAAAATTTATTTTCATCTCATTGAACAACATTTTACATACAAACATCAACCGTGTCTCTCGGATTTTTGAAATTCCACTCACAGAAGTGGTAAAATTAAGTTTTATGAAAAATTCAGTTTTTTAACTACCACTTAGTGGTTTCACTATTCATCAAAAATTGAATGTTTTCAGAAAAATACCAAAATTTCACTCTTGGCTAATTTCGATATTCCGAATCCAAAAATGAAGTCCATTTTGAAAAATAAAATTTATAAAATTTCAAAAAGTGGTTAGTACTATTCATAATGGCTAGATTTAATAATATTTTAATAGCATATCGTTGTTTAGTGAAACTCGGTATTGCGTACGACGCAAGCTATCGAGGAAGGTCGTGATTTCGTGTAAAGAAAGCCAAGAAAGTGTTGTATAGAAAAAGATTCCTTTGATGATTTATATAACATAAAAGTCTCGGGTGTTACATTCTTCCCCCCTTAAAATGAATTTCTCTCTCGAAATTCGTCACTTTGTAACAAACAGATGAGCATACCTCTCCCTCATCATATCCTCAAGCTCCCATGTAGCTTCTTCTAATTGGTGGTTCCTCCATAAAACATTCACCAATCGAGTGGTCTTGTTTCGTAGGACTTTTTCGCTACGATCCAGAATCTCTATCGGTTGTTCATCATAAGAAAGATCTTGCTCCAGCGGTACAACTTCTGAGCTGAGTACATGTGAAGGATCAGGTATGTACTTTCTCAGGAGATATACATGGAACACATCGTGGACTTGAGAGAGATTCGGTGGAAGCTCCAATCGGTAAGCTACCTTCCCAACACGATCCAGTATTTCGAAAGGACCGATATATCTAGGGCTCAACTTCCCCTTCTTTCCAAATCTCATAACCCTCTTCCAGGGAGATATTCGTAAGAACACTTTATCACCCACTTCAAACTCTAGGTCTTTTCTTCGGTTGTTGGCATAACTTTTCTGTCGACTCTTAGCTGCTCTTATGTGTTGTTGAATAGATCTGACCTTTTCGGTCATTTCATCAACGAGATCAGGTCCTAATAGCTTTCTTTCCCCAACTTCATCCCAGGAAGTTGGATTCCTGCATTTCTTTCCATAGAGAGCTTCATAAGGAGCCATCTGAATACAGGAGTGAAAGCTATTATTATAAGAAAATTCCACTAAAGGTAGGTGTTGATCCCAACCACCTTTGAAATCCATAGAGCAAGCTATCAACATATCTTCTAGGGTTTGAATTGATCTCTCAGACTTACCGTCTGTCTGAGGATGATAAGTAGTGCTGAAACTCAACTCTGTATCCAGAGTATGCTGAAGACTTCTCCATAACTTCGAGGTAAATCTCGGATCCTGATCTGATATAATAGAAAGTGGTACTCCATGCAATCTTACCACTTCCTTTACATATATCCTGGCAAGCTGATCCAGAGAGAAATCCTCTCTAATAGCAATGAAGTGTGCAGACTTTGTAAGACGATCAACTATGACCCAGATAGCATTATTGCCTTTGGATGTTTTAGGAAGTCCTGTGACAAAGTCCATAGTGATGTTTTCCCATTTCCATTTGGGTATGGGTAATGGTTGTAACATCCCCTTAGACTTCTGTCTCTCAGCTTTAACTTGTTGACAAACCAAGCATCGAGAGACATATTCAGCAACATCTCTTTTCATGCCATCCCACCAGAATTACTCTTTCAGGTCCCTATACAACTTCGTGCTTCCAGGATGAATAGAGAATGAAGAACTATGAGCCTCATCCAGCAGCTCCTTCTTTAATTCGGGGATGGGAGGAACACAAACCTGATTCCTGAACTTTATTATCCCATCACAATCAAGGTTGAATTTAGGAACATTTCTCACCTTCTTTTGTAACTCGACATCTTCTTTCTGTGCCTCTTTAATCTTCACATGTATAGATGGTTGAACATTCATTTGAGAAAGATAAGATTTTTCTCGTTCCATTATAATTCCAAGATCCATCCTTTGTAAATCCACAAATATTGGATCTTTTGTGATCCTCATCATGGATAAACTAGCATGGTCTTCTCGACTTAATGCATCTTCTACCTTGTTTGCTTTCCCACGGTGGTAATGGATTGAGAAGTCATAATCCTTAATCAGCTCCAACCATCTTCTTTGGCGCATATTCAACTCCTTTTGCATGAAAATATTCTTTAAACTTTTATGATCAGTATAAATATCACACCTTTCACCATAAAGGTAATGCCTCCAAATCTTTAATGCAAATATTACCGCAGCTAACTCCAAATCATGTGTTGGGTAATTTTGCTCATGGATTTTCAACTGTCGTGAGGCATAAGCTATCACCATATCATTTTGCATAAGAACAGACCCCAATCCCTTCTTGGATGCATCACTATAGATCAAAAACCTTTCTCCACTACAAGGCAGTGTGAGCACAGGTGCACTGGATAACCTTCTTTTCAACTCCTTGAAATTCTCTTCACATTCTTCCATCCAGACAAACTTAACTCCTTTTCGAGTCAACTTGGTGAGTGGATTAGATAATCGTGAAAAATCATTCACAAAACGTCGATAATATCCAGCCAAACCAAGAAAACTTCAGATCTCAGTTACTGTTGTTGGTCTTGACCATCTTTCGATAACGTCTGTTTTTGCTGGATCCACAGATATCCCCTCTTTTGAGATTATGTGACCCAAAATGCAACTTTTTGAAGCCAAAATTCACACTTGGTAAATTTGGCATAAAGCTTCTCCTTTATCAGGGTCTTCAATATAATTCTCAAGTGATCTTCATGTTCTTCCTTGCTCTTTGAATAGACAAGAATATCGTCTATAAAGACTACCACAAATTGATCAAGATAGTCTCTAAAGACTCTATTCATCAGATCCATGAAGATAGCAGGGGCATTAGTAAGACCAAATGGAATCACTATAAATTTATAGTGCCCATAACTTGTACAGAAAGCCATCTTTGGTATATCCTCCCTTTTGACCTTTAATTGATGATACCCTGAACGAAGATAAATCGTGGAAATGTATTGAGCTCCACGTAGTTGGTCAAATAGGTCATCAATGCGCGGGAGAGGATATTTGTTCTTGATAGTGATCTTGTTAAGTTCTCAATAATCAATGCAGAGTCTCATTGATCCATCTTTCTTCTTAACAAATAGAACAGGTGCTCCCCAAGGTGACGCACTAGGGCGTATGAATCCCTTATCAAGATTCTCTTGGAGTTGCTTCTTCAATTCCTGCAACTCAATTGGGGCCATTCTATAAGGTGACTTTGAAATAGGCAAAGCACCCGGTACGAGTTCCATTGAAAACTCAACTTCACGATTCGGTGGAAGACCCGTTAATTCTTCCGAAAAGACATCATCAAACTACCGTACAATGGGAATATTCTTAATTGTGATTTTCTCAAAAACCATTTGAGATAAATAACCTTCATTTAGTGGAATCAATACCCATAAAATAGAAGAAAATTCCACTAGAAGGTTATGTTCATCCTTGCATTGATAGACGATCATATATTGATCTAGAATATGAAATGTGACTTCCCTTCTTTGGAAATTGATATGATCTCCATATAATGAAAGCCAATCCATTCCAAGAATCACATCAAATTCCACTATAGGAAGGATCACAAGATTTGTAGGAAGCACCTTCCCACAAACTTCGATCGGAGAAGAATTATAAACTTTTCATGAGACTGTCGTGCCATTAGGTGTTGTCACAGCTAACTCAACATCTAATTGTTGAGGTAATACGGTGATACCCTTAGAAAAGTCTTCAGAAATAAAAGAGTGGGTGGATCCAGAATCAAATAAAACATTTGCTACAATAGAGTGGATGGTAAGTGTACCTTTCACCACATCGTTATCGTACTCCACATCGCTGATAGAAATTTCATGTGACTTTCCTTTGTCTTTAGCCTTAAGAGTTTATCAACATCGACCATCATCATCAACCCTTGGATTAGGGCATTTATTGGCATAATGTCCCATATCCTTGCACTTGAAACATTGAAGTGTAGTAGGTTCATTCTGTTTATCCCTTACTTTGTTTGCATCATTAGACATCTTCTTCCCATCATCGCGGCATTCAAATGCCTGATGACCTTCCTTTCCACATTTGAAACATTTACTTGTCCCTTTAAGAAAACTCCCTCCATGTTTCTTTCCACACTTTGAGAAAAAGGGAAAGCTCATCTTCTTTTCAGTTTTCTCTTTAGATTTTCCTTTGAATTCCATTTTCCTCTTCTTATCAAACCCATATGACTGATGGGTTACTCCAATCTCCATCTCGACTTTGAGAGCACATCGAACGATTTCCGTGTAGCTATTGAAGTCCCCTATGGCTAACGCCCTTCGAAGACTTGGTCTTAAGCCACTAAAGAATCGATCGATCTTACTCTCAGGTTGGATAGTAATACCAGAAGAGTACCTTGCAAGTCTTGTAAAATTTGCTTCATAGGTACCAACAGATTCATCATCCTTTTGCTTCAGTTCAAGAAACTCTTTCTCCATCATTGTTCAGAGAATAAGAGGGAAGTACTTATTGAAAAATAAGTTCTTGAACTCGTCCCATTCCATGGACTCAATTTCATCCCTTTGCCTCGTATTCTTAATAAGATTCCACCATTGATCAGCATCTCCTTCCAAAAGATACACTGCTAGGATGACTTTATCATGTTCAGAACATTGAAGAACTGAATATATCTTTTCAGTAGTAAGAATCCATTGTTCGGAAACTAATGGATCAGTAGACCCAATGAAAGAAGGTGAACGCTGCCATATGAAGGATTCAACAGAATGTTGCTCCTTCCTTTGCTCGTTTAGAAGTCCTGCATGATTCATAGCTTGAGAAAGTTGTGTGAGCATGGCTACAAGATTTTGCATTCCAGCTCCCATAACATTTGGTTGCTCAGGGGGACAATCATTTAATTGCCCGTCGCATTCCGTAATAACACGGTTCCTTTGGGTTCCAGCCATTGACTAAAACCAAGAAGAATTGTGTGAGAAACACTAATTATAATAGGAAAACCACATAATCAAGAATAAAATTTCATGCTTAAGGTCTTATCCTAGGTTATTCGTGGCTATTTCTAAAACACTAAGATTTTGTTCTATGCTTAGACTTATCCTTAGGGTTCTTACTAAGGCTTTCACATCCTAGTTTCCAAAGGTTGACTATACCTTTCTTCTGATACCAACAATAACGACCCATACTTTACATACATTGTTAATACTTCAAAATTGAAGCATACTTATTACAACATATAACAAAACCACAAAAGGACCGTATAGGTATAGTGTCTTTAGAAACTGGGAAACATAAACAACTGGTTCATAAAGCGTCTACATTGTCTCCCATTTATTTCATCATATCTATAGTCCCTTTTGTCATATCTTACTTAATAACCTTTTTCCTGGCCTGGGGAAAGAAAACATACAAAAGGGTGAGCTCAAATTCTCAGTAAGGGTAAACAAAAGAAATATCAATCACATCGTATACATAAGCACATAACTTTTGGAAATCTTAACCAGCAAAAGAGATCATAATTTCATAACATGGGATAAATCATGGCAGGGAAATGTAATCACAATAATCATAACTTAAAACATGAAACTTTGTGGCATACACACATAACCATATAGAATCATTTCATGTTAGTCAAGACTCATTGCGAAGACTATCTTAGTGGACAAAGTCCCTTTCTGAACTGAGTCACCCTCATTTCAGTCCTGTTTCACTGAACCGGTATAACCTACCGTTCAGCCATGTCTATCTCATGAGATATAAAATCTTTACCCAATGTATTGGTGGGAGATATAGGTCCCACGCATCTCATAATGATACCATTCTTATGTGTGCCACAAAATCATAAATCATACATCATTTCATAACCCATGTAATAAAAATGGGAATATTAAACATCGTGACATTAAAATAATTCATATAAGATAAAGGAATTCCTGAAAATAATTCCATCACAACATAATCAAATCAATAGGGATAAAAACAGAACCCTTTATTATATTAGATGGAAAATAATTTTGATAAAACACTTGAATTCCATTCCTGAAGAAAATATCCTTTCTGCTTCAAAAACACTTTTCCTTTCTTAACATGTCGTACAATTATAAACTAAAAGAAGTTGATTAATAATAAACTTGAAAACTTGTAAAGGAAGTGTCTTGGAAATAATGTTTTAAATTCCATTCATGCTGTATAAGTTGAAAGAAAACATTCTTCTCATACTTTTGTCGGAAAAGTCAAAAAAGTACCTCGTACGAAAAACGACAAAAGATTCCTTTCATATATTTTACTAAAAACTCTCTGAAGGGTAAAATAGGATTTAAAAAATTGTAGGTGAATGGAAATAATATTACACATTGAGGAAACATGGATGTGGATGATAAAATACACCCCAGTAAATACTAAAGTATAAACAATCTCGGATAAAATTGAGATTGTGATATTTCCCTTACCTTAGGTCCGTTTTGCTTCGTAAGTGTTCGAACCTCCTGTATAATGATTTAAATAATGTTATTGACTTATTACAGAATCATACTTATTTTTATGATATCATATATGGTCAAACTCTTATCTTCTTAGTAGTAATATTTCATTGCTACTTGTTATTCGGGTGTTTATAATTTTTTGTTCTTATGCGTGTCTTGCTGAATAAATTCTTCTTCTTCTATTTAGGTTATAGATACCTCATTTAAATAATGGTATTAGTGTAATATATATCATATTCATTAATTAAATTTATTTATATAATCATTATGAAATGAAGATCGTGTAGAACGAGTTGCATCACATCGTGGAGACGGTATTCCGTACGTACACACGAGTGATGATATCGTTCCTATGATCATGGAATTGTATTGGAGAGTATGTATACTATTTCAGAATCGGTATTACTTTATAATAGTCAAATATAGTCAATATTTACACCATTATACCCATCCAAGTAAGGTGGTGGTGGAAAATAGATTACACCACGGCGTGGAGACGGTATTCCGTACGTACGCACGCGCAGTGATTTCTTTTTCCGTAGGATGGATAGATGGTGAAATAGGGTTGTTTCATACTTAAAATAACATATCAGTATATGAGTGATACTGATGTTATTACTTCATAATGAAACAACTAAATAAGAATAAGTGGAAGAAGAAATAAAGATGAAAGAATCGGTAACGAACATTACCTCTTCTTTGAAGTGCTTCTTTGAGACCTTCTTTTAGGGCACTAAAATTGGTCTTTAAAGAAGACCAGGGCCTCTAGGATGTATCTAGGGAAGTGTAGAGGAGGAATTGGCATGGGTTGGGCGAGATTGAAGGCTCAAAGTGGTGTGAGGAAGAGGGGGAGGAGGTGCCCTTTTATAAGGGAGGAGAGGGGCACCTTTGGGAAAACTAAAAATATTATTTTATTATAAAGTCATGTTCGGTTTTAAATATCTCCAAATTGATATATTTCGAAGCTAAGGTGATTATGGGTCAAAATACTCTCATCCAATAGAATTTAGACAAGTTTAGGTTCCTATTTTAACCTTATCATTTTATATTTAACATTAAGTTAAATAATTTTACTTTTACCATGTCTTCTTGTGTTCTTATACTATAAGGTTAATAAACTTACTATAAGCAGCCAAAAGAACCCCAAGTTGTTTATTATTAATATATATAACCTTATCTAAGTCATTTGGCCGAACCTTATATTTTTAGGAATAAAATAACAATTACTAATATAATATTTGTTTTAAAAACTATTTTATGTCAATTTTGACACTATTTAGTAATTGATTTTTGTGAAAATCACAACAGAATGATTAGTTCGAAAAAATTTAATTAAATCAATACTAAAATGTCATATTAACCTATAAAATTAGTTGAATTCATAAAAAGTCTCAAATTAAATTTATTATGGTGTTTATAACATTAATTATGTCAATATTTCATTAATAAGATAATTTCTGCATCATCTTTGTGTCATAAATAAATTATATTATTTAATGTCTAAAAAATACAAATAAAATACAATTATGTAGGAAATTTTTGTATCTTTCTAATGAATATTTATAGTCTAATTTATCTTATGTATAACCCAATATTAAAAATTATTTACTTATTAAACTTAGATTTTAACTATTTTAACCCTTCTTTAAATAAATTAATAATAAATGTCAAAATCTAATCCAAGTGGGCGTAAATGGT
The DNA here is from genome assembly GCA_963277665.1 of Viscum album. Classification (NCBI taxonomy): domain Eukaryota; kingdom Viridiplantae; phylum Streptophyta; class Magnoliopsida; order Santalales; family Viscaceae; genus Viscum; species Viscum album. Next base: position 273,474,098 of record OY728128.1, on the reverse strand, counting down.
CATATTTTATTCCTAAGTTTGTTTTTGGTCGAATTACACTTGCCCAATAGGATTAGGACATGTGTTAGGGTAATAATTATATCATCTTTACCCTTAATTGCCCTATTTACTTTTAACCGTGGTAAAAAAAAAGTAAAAAGTTACTATTCACCAAAAATTTATTTTCATCTCATTGAACCACATTTTACATACTGACATCAACCGTGTCTCTCGGATTTTTGAAATTTCACTCACAGAAGCAGTAAAATTAAGTTTTATGAAAAATTCAGTTTTTTAACTACCACTTAGTGGTTTCACTATTCATCAAAAATTGAAAGTTTTCAGAAAAATACTAAAATGTCACCCTAGGCTAATTTCGATATTCCGAATCCAAAAATGAAGTCCATTTTGAAAAATAAAATTTATAAAATTTCAAAAAGTGGTTATTACTATTCATAACTGCTAGTTTTAATAATATTTTAATAGCATATCGTTGTTTAGTGAAACTCGGTATTGCGTACGACGCAAGCTATCGAGGAAGATCGCGATTTCGTGTAAAGCAAGCCAAGCAAGTGTTGTGTAGAAAAAGATTCCTTTGTTGATTTATATAACATAAATGTCTCGGGTGTTACATCTGCAAACTAAAGAAATCACTCTATGGATTGAAACAGGCACCACCGGCGTGGTACTCCCGGCTGGATTCTTATCTCAAGAAGATGGAATTAAAAAGAGGAGGAGTTGATCACAATCTATATGTGAAGAATCATCTAAAAGATCAATTCATGGTTCTAGTCTAGTTAATGATATTATATTTGGTGGAAGTAGGCAGAAATCAGTGGATGAATTTTCCAATCACATGAAATCATAATTTGAAAAGTCTATGATTAGAGAGCTCACTTATTTCTTGGGGTTGTAGGTGATTCAATGGTAGGATTACACATTTATTTCTCAAGAAAAGTATGCAAGAGAGCTGCTGAATAAGTTTAATATGGAGACTCTAAAACAATATCAACTCTAATTACAGTTGGAACAAAACATGTAAAGCATGAGGATGGGGAATCTGTAGACCCCACTATGTACAGGATGATAATTGGGAGCCTAATGTACCTGGAATTAACACGGCCAGATATTGTCTTTGCAACCTGTCTAGTTGCCCGCTTTCAGAGTAATCCAAAGAAGGAACATATGACACTAGTAAAAAAGACTAATGAGGTATATTCATGGTACTCACAATTGTGTCTTTTACTTTGCTGTAGGAAGAGACAGTGAATTATCAGAATTTTCTGATGCTAACTGGGCTGGCGATGTAGTGGATAGAAAGTCCACCAGTGGTGGAGCCTTCTATATTGGGAATAAATATGTTGGATTATTGAGCAAGAAATAAGAAATTACTTCTCTTAGTACTGCTGAAGATGAGTATATCTCTACCATAAATGCATCCACTCAACTGTTATGGATGAAGCAACAACTAACAGATATTGGTGATTAGGTGAAGCAACCAATGATAATTTAATCTGATAACAATAGCGCATTTGATATTACGAAGAATCTTGTTCAAAATTCTCATACAAAACATATTGAAATCAGGTATCACTTTAGAAAAGATAAAGTTGAGCAAGGAATGATAAGAATGGATCGTATGGGAACTGATCATAAAGTGGTTGATATCCTGACCAAGCCACTGTCAGCGGATGTGTTTGAGAAGCATCGGTTGAACCTCGGTGTTCAGCAAACTCCCAGTGCATAAGGAGGTTACACAATTCCCCTCCCCAAAGTTATGTTAACTTTTTTTAATCTGATTATGGATACGATGCAGGTTTGTGGGGGAGATACTATCCAGGGGGAGTGTGGTTTGTGTTGAACGTTGAACAATTACTGATCATTGGTTTTACTGTCAATGGGGGAGAAATGAATAAATTCAAGCATGTAATCCTTTTTGACACATTGATAATTCAATGTCGGTGATCAGATGGAACGGAATACATTGGACATGTAATGCTTCTGTGACACTGTAAGATAACTTCTTAGGTGTCATTGAGAATTCCAAAACATGGGAACCCAATCCAAGTTTCCTCTATTGTTTTCTACACCAAGCATTTCTCACATAGACATTGAGTGTTGGCTAAGTTGATTCTTGTTTTTGTGGTTTGCCTATGGTTGGTGCTTTATTGAATTTATTTACTGATTACAAACAAACCCAAAGGGGGAGATTGTTGGAACCATAGTCGTTCAATGCATGAATTGGAGTATGGTTTGTGTTTTTTCCAATCATCAGAGGAAGTTTACAATGTGTTCCAGCAAAGTGATCATACAGAACAAGAAGATAACAGTTTTAAAGGTGGAACTATTTTCGATAAATGATGAAAAGTAGTTTTTGGGCAAGGGACATTCGCCTCGTGTACTTGAAGGAGAGGAATATTTCATGCCTAATGTTTTTCAAGATCATATCATCAAAATATGGAAAATGGATAAGGGGTTCCCATGTTTTAGAGATGTTCGTGTAAGTGATTTGCAAGGCAAAGACATGCATGCCAAAACATGCATGCCAAGGGAAGACTTGTGTGTCATCGTACAGGGTATCCAAACACCTTTAAATACAGGTCGACCCCTCCTCATTCGGTACGAAGTTCGAGATTTAGATAAATTCAGTTTTCCCATCGTGTAGGTGTAGTGGTTGTGCAAGTGGTTGTGGGTCGTGCAAGTGTAAGTCGCACGACAGTTGTTTGTTGCGCGCCCAAGGAAGTTTCGGAGGGAAAGTAATTGATTCGAGAAAGTTTGAAGTTTAAGAAGTGTGTGTCATGCAATTGGTAAAGCTGGACTTGTGCACCATCTTGAAACATGTGTGATGGTCTTGGAGAAGTGGGCTAGGTGTTGTTGAGGCACACCGGTCATTTTGGAGCTTCACGACAGCTGGAAGATTTTTTGATACATTCGGTGCAAATTGAGATTAGTCTATGGGTGAGAGTTGGACTACAACAGAGAATCTACATACAGTAGAGGATGTATTCATTAGAAAAGATGAAAAGACCTTCAAGTTTATAAACTGTGTGGGACTTCACCAAAGGCAGTGAGCCAGGGAGAGTCAACGGGAGTGACCCGAGGGATGCAGTAAGCTATCATTGATCCTTTGTAATGGTAGTGAGTCTAGGATAGAGTGACTATGTCTGAACCTTTTTAATCCAAATCTAGAGAAGTTTAGTGTAATTTTGTATGACCGATAACCCATCGGCATTTGCTCCTTGGTTATATCCCTTAGTGGTGTACCACATAAAAAGAGTTTTGTTATATCTCTGCATGTGAATGTTTGCTTTCTGATCATATTCATCATACAGGATTAACAAGTTCCTACCAACGTGCGAACAATATCCATCACATTGATAAAAAATTGGTCACCCTGATTCACCCCACCTCCCTCATGGTGTCCCAGGGTTCTACAATTCTGTAGAGCTAGTGGCATTCACAAACCACCAAGATACACCCAAACATCTTGGTATGATCCTCCCCATACTTTAATTAGGTTGGGATGTTTTTGATGAATAAGATGAAGAAATAGTCTAGGAACTCACCAAAGATGGAATTCATTTTTTATTCATGTGCATTATTTTTTTCGATTACTTGGGAAGTTTATTTGTTGCATGTTCATGGCCTATTTTTTCAATATTACATATGATTTTTGTCTAAAAACATTCCTGTGTTTTTATAATTTCTTAAAAAACAATAATCGGTTTTTATATGATCCTTTTACATTTTGATAGATAAAATATTTATCTTCATTTAATTATTGTATAAGGATTTCATAAAAATATATTTTTGTACTCTAACAATTCAATAACATTTCTACTATATTTTTCGAACATTTATTATTTCCAATTTAAAAAAATATGTATTTATTTTACTGCAACATCTAAAATAATAATTATTCGATAAAACATGATTTTATAGATATAATTTTTTTATATTTATTACTATATTTTTCATTAATGTCTTAAAATGTTTTTTGGTAAGTCATAATTGTGTTTGAAGTTCAATTATGTAGATTCATAGTAGTAGTTTTTCCAAAATATTTTACTTCTATTTTTATTAAATTATTTGGAATAATAGATATCAGTTTTATTTGAATCTAAATTAATTAGAAATATAATAAGTTTTTATAAATATAATTACTTTTTACCAATGTCTGAATCTTCTTCTATGTTCCCTTATAATTTTGCTGATATTTGTTTATGTATGCTATCTAATTTTTTCACAATGTATGGTTTGTACCCAACATCTGCAGTAGTTCAATGTATGGTTTATCAACCCTACATTTACTTTTCATCATCCATACGCGAGGTTCACTATTTAAGAATAGTAAAAAGTATGGTTCATTACCTACACTGCTTTTCTATTCATTCAACAATGTCTGGTTAAATACCTACACTACGTCACTATTTATAAATCATGCAACAACCCTACATTAATGTTAATGAATAGTTTATCAACCATACATTGTTGTTCTTTTCCAATGTTACTGTTCATTAAAAGAATTTTTTTTACATCTATTTCCTATTTATATGTGGATTAATTTTAATGGTTTTTCTAAAGGAAACATTCACAATAAATCTTTGATTTTTTAATCAAATAGATTTTAATTTTTTGGTGCTATATTTGGAGAAAAAAATAAAAAAATTTACAACATCATTTTCCCATAAATTTGTGTTGTTTCAAAATTGATTAAATTTAAATATTTGAATTTCCAAACGGATTGTAATGATAGTTTCAAGAATATTTTTTGACTAAATATAATTAGGATTGAATGGAGTTAAATTATTTCAAAATAATTCAATTTTTCTATATTTATGGTGATATTTTTTAAAGACTTAATCAAATTATTATTTGGATTTAGTGTTATTCTACAGAAATTAAAGAGGCATCATTGCTGTGATTTTCATGGAGATATTTTTGAATGTCATTGACTCAATTTATTTTGACTATCCTAAAGAATTAGAACTATTATAACTACTGAATATTTTCAATATATATATATATATATCATTTTTTTAATGATATAGAGATTTCATATAATGATACAATATATATTTGTACACATACAGACACGAGATAACATATTTCATACATTGTTTTGAAAAGATAAAATTTTTGTAAACTTCTAATTTTCTATGTATTTGCAACATCATATGACACTCTATTTAATCTCCTATGAAATCTCACAGGTGCTGAATCTTTTCTACTTCGACTAAAATTTAATTGAATAGAGGTGTCGATCAAACCCTCAAGAACGAGTATCTCTTCATTATTATTATATCATTTCATTCTTCTGGTTCTGAGTATGTAACATTATTTTCCATCTCTCACCCACAGTACATTTTTTATTTTTAGTATTTTTAATACATAATAATTAATTGTTATTTTTTTACATCGGATTGTGACTTCTGGATTCAAAAGTCATTATTTAAGGCTTTTGACTACAAGTATCCAATTTCAGGACTATTCGGGTTGTGTCTCCCTTTATTCAATGTCAGGTTGTAAGGGTTGTGACTCCCCATACAGAATTTAGTGTTATGGTTATCCATCCACTAGATAAGGACTGTGTAATTGGGTTTTGATTCACTTATAAAAATCATCTTTAGTGCACACATATCTCTCACCATGTAGAGAGATATAGGAGTACCAGTGAGCCCACATTGGACTGCACTACTATAAAAACATTATTGCGTTATTTACTTCTTCCACTACTAATTATCCTTAATAATTAGCTTTGATAATTAATTTAAGTAATCAATTTATTCGATTAAAATTTTAATCTGGTCTATTCACCCCTTCCCGATCATCTTCCATTACCCATTCTGACTTAACAATTGGTATTATAGGATTTAATTTTTTTTGAACTGATTAGCTTTTTTTCTCCTTCAAATACCTAAAAAGTTCTATCAATGGAAAATCCATTATAGAACCATTTACCTTGATTAACCTATTTCTTATATGTTTCCATTTGAATCAAAAGAATTTTCCTTTTAAAAAGTATCAAATACCTATATAGAGTCATTTTTTTATTTTTTTCTAACCTATTCCTAAACCTCAATGTGTATGAATAATGGTCTTATAAGATTCCATGATTGAACCCTAATGACAGCTTGATTCCCCAAAATCCACCACAACATGATGGTAATGATTATGGCTATTGGGGATCCTTAATTCAGACTTAACACTAATATTTTAGCATCTATCATGGGTCTATCATGTCAAAAAAGTACAAACTTCCTGAAGCTGACCCAGATAATCTTACCTGAAATGATGTTGTTTAATATGTTGTAAACTACAAAGTTATTAATATTTTATATTGTGATATTAAAAGATCTGTTTTTATTCATGTTTCTGCTTTTATGGCAGCTCTAGAAATTTTGTAGATTCTACATTTTACTCACCTTGGCTCAGATAAATTGATATGTACCACACATGGGATGCTATGTGTTGAGTACCAAGAAATCAAGATGGATGATGTTGAAATAGTAAATCAATTGGTTCATAGATTCACAAGAATTTTGAATGGAATGAATTCACTTGGATAAGCTTTGAAAACCTAGTACAAGTTGAAAGATTCATAGGATTGATACAAAATAAATTGAAAGCCAAGAAGGTTTCCATTGATGAAAGAAAAAAATTCAATGAATACATGTTGGATGGACTGATTGGATCACTACACCAATATGAATTGGAACTGAAGAACATTGATGCTGAGGAGACAATGGAAAGGAAAGTAGTGGATTTTAAATCTTTAAATTTGGTTTCGAATGACTAATCTGATTCTAATCTACAAGAGAGTGAAAAGGATGATATGGCCCGGATTGTGATTGGTGTTTAAAAAAGAATGAAAATAAAGGATTCATTAATCTATTTAAAAGATATCCTCAAAAAGGAAAAATATATGTGAGATAATAAAAGTCATTAGATTTATAATGCTTCAGAAGTAACATTCTATCAGTGTAGAGAGGGAGGTCATATCAAACCAGAATGTCCTAAACTAAAGAATAAGGAAAAATAAAAAAAGAATGATAGATAGGAGTTTACCACTAGATGGGGTTGTACAGAGGAATCTGGATCCAGTGAACTATATGGGGATGAAAAAGAATATTTTATTGTGTGCATCATGGCATCAATGGTTATGTTTTGTAATTCTTGTTATTATACTGGATGTTCTAATTCTTAATGTGATTATGAATCCTCCAATATTTATGAATTAAATAAATATATTTAATGATTATGAGAAGATATTTTCAAAGATTATGATTCATATAATAAACATAATGAATATAATGAGAATCTTATTTATGAAAATAAAATACATTTATAAGAAAATGAAAAAAATAAGCAATCTTACTTCTACATCTTCAAATGTTTATGAAAATTTGAAATCTACCCATGATTTGACTGAAATTTTGATAAAGGAAGTGGAATGTCTTTAAAAAAATTTATCCTTTTTTATTAAAGGTTGTGAAAAATATCAAGAGATTATGTCTTAGAAGAAAATTAATAAAAATAATGATTATTTTGGATATGATTGGAGATTACCTCAAATGTATAAAACATAGTTATTTAATATTAAAAAGGGTTTTACTAACAATGTTACTTGTTTTAAATGAGGCATGAATGGTCATTAAGAAAATGACTTTTTCATAAATTTGAACAATATTTGGGATTTAAAAAAACTAATATCTCTAAATATTTACTAACCATATTACACTAAAACATTTGTTTAAATTCAGTATGTGTACCTAATTAATTTATTACTAATTCAATTGGGCCAAAAGTAGCTTCGGTACCAAAATTTTTACGTAATTGACTTGTTTAGAAAAAAGACTTTTATATATCAAGAATGGCATATAGTACTTGGAAAGTGTATGCTTTAGGCATGTGACTAGAGACCCATCAATTTCAACCACTTATAACACATGTGATGGAGGCACAGTTACTTTTTGAGATAATTCCCTAGGAAAATTAAAAGGCTTTGGCAATGATGGAACTGACAATTCTATATTTATTTCTACTATTTTATATGTTTGATGGGTTGAAATATATTTAAAATAGTATATCACAATTATTTTATGATTAAATGGAAGGTAAATTTTACAATTGTAAATATTTAGTTTCTAACGATGATTTTTTATTATTTTTTTCTAATCAAAAAATTATATTTATACAATTGATTTTGATGAACTAAATGATCCAAATGAAATTTGTTTGAATGATGTATAGAATGATAGCATCATCTGGAATAAAAAATTATGAAATAATAAATTCAGATTGCTGGATAAGCTCTAAGAAAATGAGAATGTGTTACAACATCATTCTTTGAATGAAGAATAACATCATGTGAGTGATGCTTGCATGAATGGTAAGAAACACAATGGTTTTTTAGACCCAGCAATCAGATAACTACTAATAGTCCATTATTGTTAGTACATCTTTATTTATTTGGGCCCACTCAAATTTTCTTCCATGGTGGAAATAAATATACTTATCTTATTGTTGACGATTGTAGTATATTTACATTGGTATACTTTCTTTCTCATAAAAATTATACATTTTCTAGATTTACATATTTTTGTAAATTAGTTCAAAATGTAAGAGGTTGTATGAGTATTTATATTTTTAATGATAAAGGAGGTAAATTTCAAAACGTATATTTTAAAAAAAATTATGAAAAGAATGGTCATTTTCATAAGTTTTCTACACATAGAACACCATAATATAATGGTGATATAGAGTGGAAAAATTGAACCCCTATTGAAATTGCTCAAACTATGTTATGTGAATGTAATTTTCCCAGATAATTTTGTGTTGAGGCTATTTTTACTACATGTTATATTTAAAATAGAATTATGATTAGACCTTTTTCAATGAAAATTGATTATGAATTATTCAAAAATAAAAGGCATGATGTTGCATACATTATTGTTTTTGGATTCATTGTTTTTTTATTAAATTAAATGTATAATTTAGATAAATTTGACACTATGAGTGATGAAGGTATTTTTCTTGTATTTATGAATAAAAGTTTTTCTTTTTGATTTTATAATATATGAACTGTGGTTATTGAAAAATCAGTTCATGTAATGTTTGATGAAAATAATGTAAATTTAATTTATAATTCTAAGGTTATTGAAAATGTGTTTAGAGATTTTAATTTCTTTGAGAAATTAAATGACATAATAATGAATCAAATGAGGTGGATTATACTTCTCCTCAATGTAATCCCAAATCATTTATGATTCACAAAAATCAACCTATTGAAAAAGTATTTTCAAATGTTGATTCTGGTGTTAAAACTAGAAATTATATTATAAATTTTTGTTCCAATTCTAAATTTCTTTCAGATTTTTTTTCTTTTAGTGTTATTGATTATTTAAAATATTTTAAATGGATTGTTTCTATGAAAAATAAATTTAATGAATCATTTATAAATAATGATAGGAGTTTAGTACAATTTTCTAATGATAACTACATAATTGGAATGAAGTGGATCTTTAGAAATAAGCTGAATAAATATAAACTAATTAACGAAAACAAATCCAAAATTTTTTCTCAAGGATACACTCAAGAAGATGGTATAGAAATTAAATATTCATTTTCACTTATTTCTAGTTTAGAAGGAATTTTAATTTTATAATTGTTTTATTGTTTTAATGGTTTTAAATTATATCTAATTGATATAGAAAATTAATTCATAAATAGTTTCATAATTGAAAAAGTTTATGTTTATCAACCCAATTATTTTAATAGTGAAAAATATCCTAAGCATGATTTTAAATTATCTAATTATTTGTGTGGTCTCAAAAAGAATATCTTGCTTGGTATGAATGACATTCATTGTTTTTAATAAATAATCAGTTTAAGAAATGCATTATTGATCCTACTCTTTTTATTAAAAGAACTTCTATTGAAATTTTAGTTGTTAAATCTATATTGAGGATATACATTTTGTTTCATCTAGTGATATTCTCTATATTGAATTTTCTTCTTTGATTTATTCTAAATTAGAGATGAGTATAATGGGTGAAAGAAAATATTTTCTTGCACTTGAAATTTCTGAATGAAAAGATTGAATCTATATTAATAAATATAGCTATGCATATTAGTTAGTAAAATGATTTGGTTTGGATTTTTATAAAAATATTAAACCTCTAATCAGTAATAATTGAATAGACTATATTAAATGTTATGGTAAAGATGTTTATTTTAAAATTTATAGAGGAATTCTTGGTAGCCTATAATATTTAAAAACATCTAGACCAGTTATTATTTTTATTGTTTGGTTACATGCTAGATTTTAAGAAGCTACTAAAGAAAGTCATATTAATCATGTAGAAAGAATAATAATATATGTTAAAGTGATAATTGAATCTAGTTTATTTTATCCAAAATTTGACTGTTATGATTTAACGTCTTATTATGAATCTAATTTTTTAGGCTTTACAATTGACCAAAAAAGAACATCAGGTATGTGACTTTTTCTAGAAGAAATATTGATTTATTGTTCATCTAAGAAACAATTATATGTTGCTCTAACTACATTAGATGTTGAGTATATATATGTATCCAGTTGTTGGGATATATGTTTATGGATTAAAAACCATTAGCTGATTTTGGTATTTATCTTGTTAAAATTCCTATCAATTATTGTAATACTTCTGAAATTTATGTTTCAAAAAACCCCTTACAACATTCTTGAACAAATCATATTGATCATACATTTTATTTTAATAGAGATCATGTGATCAAAGGTGATATTTTTTTGAGTTTATTAGTTCTAAAAATCATCTAGTAGATATTGTTAAAAGGATTTTGATTTTTCTCAATTTGAAATAATTAAATTTATTATTTGTATGTTGGAAATTTAATTTTTTTACTATATTGGTGTAGGATGAGTATTTTTCACCTTTTGATTATTTACAAAAAGGGGGAGAAGTTTTTACCCTTTTGTTTTAAACATTATTTTAGTTTTGTAATAAAACAAAAAGGGGATATTGTTTGCGCATGTGCATTCTTTTGTTTGATCACATGGAGAGTTTGTTTTTTTACCTATTCATGATTTATTTTGTTTGATTGGACATATTTTATATTTAAAAACGTTTTTTTATTTTTATAATTTTCTAAACTACATTAATCGATTTTTTGTGATCATTATACTTTTGAATAGATAAGAGATTTATATTCATTTCATTATTTTATGAGGAAGTCTGAAAATTCATTTATTGTACTCAAACAGTTCAATTACATTTATAATATTGTTTTAGAACCACTACTGTTTTTAGTTATAAAAAGATTATGTATTTATTTTTCTGAAACTTCTAGAGTAATAATTTTTTATGAAACTTGATTTTATAGGTATCCAACAAGTTCATCTTTATCTCGTTAGTTTATATCATAGTCTATAAATTTTATTTTTCGGTGATTAAATTTTTTGACGTTCTGCTATTAAATTTCATAGGATCACTTTTTGAAGAATATTTTACATAGATTTTATTGATTATTTTTTTAACTATAGACGTCAGTTAAATTTAATTCTTAATTCATTAGAAATATAATAATTTTTTCTAAATTTAATTTTTTTTACAAAATTCAAAATCTGTTTATATGATCCCTTAAAAATTATCTGATGTTTGTTTATGTATTTGTCTAGTTTTTTCACAATATATGGTATCTACACTATATTCTCAATAATGAAAAGTATTGTTCGTTGACCCTACATTTACTATTCATCATTAATACACTATATTTATTATTCATTAATAGTGATTTATATGGTTTATTCCCTACGTAACATTTCTATTCATTCCACAAATTATGGTTTATTCCCTACGCTATATTACTATTCATTAATTGGGTAGCAACCATATGTCACTTTTCAATAATAGTTTAGTAACACTACATTACTATTCTTTTCTGGTATTACTATTCATTCTATTCAATTTTTTACATTGTTTTTCTGTATATATATGGATTATATTTAATGTTTTTCAGCTGAAAAAATTTTCATTAAATATAAGATTTTTTATCCAAGAAATTTTAATATTTTATGTGATAAATTTGGAGTGGAAAATAAATAATTTTGTCAACCTCTTTATCCCCTTAAATTTTAGATGTTGTTGACTAAATATATTTTTAATATCTTATAAATGTGGAGATGTTGTAACTTCTAAATATTTACTCTATATATATCATTACTTATTGTAGGATAATGAGAAGACATAAGTTTATACATCATATAGTAGTACCCATACACACACGAGCTAACATATTCAATGCTCTATTTTACAAAGAGAAATGTGTTGTGAAAAGTGAATATTCTTTGAATTTTTTAAATCATAAGACACTCTATTTCATATCTTGTTTGATAACTCAAGTGATGAATCAAATTTACTTCGACTACAATTTCCTTGACGAGATGTGCTGATCAAAACCTCAAGAACCAGTTAGTATGCTTTATTATTTTATCTTCTCACTTGTCTAGTTCTGAATCTATAACAATATTTCCCATCTCTCATCTACAAACCATTTTTTATGTCTATTATTTTCTATTCAAAATCATAATTTGTTATAGTTTTACCTTAGGATGGGACTCCCAGATTCAAATGTGACGATCTAAGGGTTTTGACTCCTTGTATCAAATGTCAGGATAGTTCGGGTTGTGACTCCCATTATTTATCATTAGGTTTTAAGGGTTGTGACTCCACATAAAAAATTCAGTGACGAGGTTATCCCTCCACATGAAAGGAATACTGTAATTTGGTTATGATTCCCTCATTAGAATTTATTTAGTGAACATGTATCTCTCACTATGTAGAGAGATATAAGATTAGAAGTAGGCCCACATTGTAAAGAACAACTATAAAAACCCTCCTTTTATTATTTACATTTGTCACTTATAGATAACTGTATTAATTAATTGAAATAATCAATTAATTTGATTAAATTTTTAATCTCATCTACTCATTCACCACTAGACCATCTACCATTACTCGTTCCGACCTAACAACTGATATCAAAGGTTTGTCCTTTTTAGAATTGATTAGCTCTATTGTTATCCATATGATACATATCATTTCATAAAAATGGTAAATCCTTTTGAGAACCATTAACATTGAAAATTATCATTCTGATACATTTCAATGTGTATCAAAATATTTCTCCTTTTAGAAATTATGAAATCCCTCTATAGAGTCTTCTTTATTTTTATTTGTACTACCGTATTCCTAGAACTCACAGTTTAAGGATAAAGATCTTATAAGATAGAAATATGAAACCCAAATGATGCTTGGATTCCTAAAAAGACACCTAACATTGATGGTAATTATTATGGATATTGGTGACCCACAATGGAGTCTTACCTCAAACAGTTTAGCATTGAGCATTGGTCGATCATGACATACTAGTACACACTTCTTGAAGCTTCCCCTGATACTCTTACTAGAAAGGATGTTATTAAATATGTTTTCAATTAATATTTTATTAATATTTTATATTGTGATATTAATAGAAGTGTTTTTATTTATTTTTCTTCTTATACGATAGCCCATGAAATTTTGATGATTCTATAAGTTACTCACTTTGGATCATAAAAAATAATCTGTACCACACTTGGAATGAAATGTGTTGAATACCAAGACATTAGGATGGGTGATGGTGAAATATTAAATCAAATGTTATAAAGATTCACAACCATTATGAATGGAATGAATTTACTTGGAGAATCTTGGAAACCCCAGAATATGCTGAATGTTTCCTATGAGTGTTACCAAAAAAGCCTTACCACGAATGTTTCCACAAATAGAAGAAAAATTTTAAAAGAACACACCCCTTATGAATTTATGGGATTACTGCTCCAATATGAACTGGAATTGAACAACTTTGATCTAATGTAGACAATGAAATAAGGAGGTATAGATTTTAAATCTATGAATTTTGATTATAATTACAATTATGATTCTGATATATAAGATTGGGAAAAGGATGATAGGATTCAGATTGTGATTGGAGTTTAAAAAATAATAAAAAATAAAAATTTAAAGAATCATTTTAAATGAAACCCTTAAAAATAAATAATAAGGGAGATAATAATGTTGATTAAAATTATAATTATTCGAATATAACATACTCTGAGTGTTGAAAGAAAGTGAATATCAAACACGGTTTTCATAAACTAAAGAATGAAGACAAAAACAAAAAAAAGGATAGAAAGGCATTGTCCACTTGCTGGAGTTGTACGTAATAATATGATTCCAGTGAAAATCTATTAATATAAAATAATCATCTACCTTGTGCTTCATGGAATCAATGGATAAGGTTAATAATTCTTATTATTATGTTGGATGTTCTGATTATGGTAAACAAAATATCTATGAATTAAATAATGATATTGAAATATTAATAAAATATATTTTCTATGATGTTGATTTATATAATAAAGATAAAGATAATAATGACGATATTTTTTATAAAAATAAAATACTTTCACAATAAAATGAAAAATTAAGAAACTCTACTTCTACATCTCATTCAAATGATTATGAATATTTTAAATTAGCTCAATATTTTTATGAAAATTTGAAAAAGGAATTTGAATGTCTTAAACAAAGTTTATATTAATTTATTTAAGGTTGTGAAAAATATCATGATATGATGTCTTGGACAAAAAATTAAAAAAATAAATACGGTTTTTTCTATGATCGGATATTACACAAAATATATAAAAAACTATTTATTTAATGTAAAACATGGTTGTACATCACTGTTACTAGTTTTAAATGTCACATGAAAGGTCATTATGAAAATGATTATTCTCATAGATTTAAACCATATTTGGGATTTGAAAAATCCAATATCACTAAATCATAACATCCTAGATTACTGTAAAACACTTGTTTAAATTCGGTATCCGTACTTAAGGAATTTAGTACTAATCCAATTGTACCCAATGTAGCTTGGGTACCAAAATTTTCAATTAATTGAATTGTGTTAGAGAAATGACTTGGTTGTATCAAGAACTACATATGGTACATGGATAGTGGATTCTCTAGGAATATGACATGATACCCATCAATGTTTTCTAAATAAAAAACATGTGATGGAGGCACTGTTATTTTTTAACACAATTCAAAATTCAAAGTAAAAGGTTTTTGGTAAATTTAGAATTTTAATCTCTACTTTTATTTCTAATGTTTTACATGTTGATGGTTTGAGACATAAATTAATTAGTATATCCAAATAATGTGATTATGAAATGGAAGTTAAATTCCAAAAAGATAAATGTTTTCTATTAAATGATGATTCATTATGATTTTATGCAAATCAAAAAGATAATATTTGTACTCTTAATATTTCTAAACTAATTTTTCATTTTTCAAAGTGTTTGAATGTTGTATAGAATGATAGCATCCTTCGGCTTCTTTACTTATGCCATTTTAATTTCATATTTATACCTGAGATCTTAAAAGAAGGGAATGCATTACAATAACCGTCCTTGAAGAACGAAAAACTTCATGTATGTGACACTTTTATGAAAGGGAAGAAACCAAAAAATTTAATCACACCAATAAATTAGATAAGTACAAATAGACCTTTACAGTTAGTATATCATGATTTTTTTGGCCCCACCCAAATTTCTAGCCTTAGTGGATGGAAATATAACATATTTTTTGTTGATGATTATAATAGGCTTAAATGGGTATATGTTCTTTCTCAAAAAAAAATGATATATTATGTCGAATTACTATTCTTTATTAATTAGTTACAAATGAAAGAGGTTTTATGATTATTTCTATACATAGGGATAAAAGAGGTGAATTTTATAATTTAGATTTTGAAAATATTGGTGAAATGAATGTTTATTCTAATATTTTTTTTGCTCATTGAACACAAAAACAAAATGGTGTTGTTTAACTGAAAAATAAAGCTGTTTTTTAAATTTATTAAATTATGTTAAGTGAATATAATTTTCCTAGATATTCTTGGGGTGATGCAATTTTCCATGAAAGTAATTTTTCAAATAGAATTCTTATTAGACCATTGATATATAAAACGCATTCAGAATTATTTAAAACTAATTGGCATAAAGATTGATACATTAGTGTTTTTGGCTACAATGATAATATATTAAATTGAATGGAATATTTAGATAAATTTGATACTAAGAGTGATGAAGGTATTTTTCTTGGATTTTTTTAGTAATTGTAAAGATTATATAGTTTATAATAAATAAACTATGGTTATTATAGAATATGTTAATGTTTAGTTTGATGAAAACATTTTTATTTTAAATTATTATTCTAATGTTATTGATGAGGTGTTTAGAGATATTAATTTCAATGAAGAAATTCCTCAATATAAGAATAAATCAATTGAGGTGGATCATACTCCTTATCAACTTGGTCCTAAATCCCAGAAGATTCGAACATATTGTCCTATTGAAAATGTAATGGTAAATTTTGATTCTTGTGTTAAAATTAGGAATTCTATTATGTACTTTTGTGCCATTTCTGCCATTATTTCTGACTTTGTTCCTTTTAATGTTATTAATGATTAAAACAATGTAAAATTGATTGTTTCTATGAAAGAAGAATTAAATTTGTTTGTTTGAAATAATGCATGTCTATCATTATATTTTTTAGAGGATAAGCTGGTAATTGGAACAAAGTGGATCTTTAGAAAAAGTTGGATGAATCTGGACAAATTTCCAAAAAATGCCAGATTTTATGCTTAAGGATACTCTCAAGAATAAGGTATAGACATTGAGTATTATTTTTAATATGTTTCCATGTTGGATAAAATTTTAATTTGATTGTCATTTTGTTGTTTTTATAGTTTCAAAATTTATCAAATAGATGTTGAATGTGAATTTTTATATGGTTTCATCACTTAATAAGTTTATGTTTCTCAACCCCTGGTTTTGAAATTTAAAAATATCCAAATCATGTTTTTAAATTATCTAAAGCTTTACATGGTTTTAAAAAAAGAACCTCAGACCTGGTATAAAAATTTTTTTTGTTTATGTTAAATAATGGGTTTATGAAAGGAAATGTTAACTTTACTATTTTTATTAAAAAACTTCTGATGAAATTTTAATTATTTAAATATTTTTTTATTATATAGTTTTTGGTTCTTCTAGTGAAATTTTATCAGTTGAATTTTCTTCTTTGATGTATTAAAAATTTGAGATGAGATTAATGGGAGAACAAAAAAAATTCTTGTTCTTCAAATTCCTAAAATGGAAGATAGAATATTTATTAACCAACCTAAGTGTGATAAAGATGTAGTTAAACAATTTGGTCTGGATTCTGATAAAAATATTAGAACTCCTATGGGTAATAATTGAAAATTTTATATTGATTCTTCTATTAAATCAGTAAATTTTAAAAATTATTGAGGCATGATAGGTAGCTTACTATATTTAACTGCATCTAGACCTGATATTTTTTTAGTTTTTTTATGTTAATATTTCAAGAAGATACAAAATAATGTCATATTAAAAATATTAAAATAATAATTAGAAATGTTAATTGAACTATTGATTCTAGTTTATTTTATCCAAAATATATCTATATTGATTTAACATCTTATTCTGACCGTATTTTTTGTTGCAGTATAATTGACGGAAAAAGAACATTAGGCATGTGTCATATTTTGGGAAAAGGATTGATTTCTTCATAATCTAAGAAACAATTATACGATTCCTTATCTACTTTAGAAGCTGAGTATATATCTATTTCTAGTATGTGTGCTCAATTTTTATGGATTATGAAAACTTCCAGAGAATTTGGTATTTATATTGATAAATTGCCTATATATTGTGATAATATCTATGAAATTTCTATTTCTAGAAAACCCATACACCATTATATAACAAATAATATTGATACTATATTTCATTTTATTTGAGATGATGTGAACAAGGGTGATATTGTATTAGAGTTTAATCCTTTTGAAAATCTGTTATCCTATATTTTTACTATGCCTTTGGATTTTACTCAATTTTAAAAAGTTAATTTTAATCTTAGTATGATGGAATTTTAATTTTTAATTACTTCATTTGTTTAGGTGGAGTTTTCTTTCGATTTTTGTTTTTTTACAAAAAGGGGGAGAAGTTTTTAAGCATTTTTTAAATGTTATTTTTGTTTTGTAATCGCTCACAAAGGGGGAGATTTTTTCCATGTTTATTCTTTTGTATGATTACATGGGGAGTTTGCTTTTTTCATATTCATTATTTATTTTGATTGATTACATGCGATTTTCATTTAATTTTTTTTGTATTTTGATGAATTTGTAAACTAATTAAAGAGATTTTATGTCATCATTATACCATTGTACAGTTAATAGATTTATATTCAATTCATTAATTTAAGTGGATTTATAAAAAAGAATTTATTATACTCTCAAAATTCAATTACATTGATACTATAATTTTAGAAACTCTAATATTTTCAGTTTTAAATGTTGTATGTGTTTATTTTAATAAAACTTTTTCTGTAATCATTTTTTGATGAAAAATGATTTAATAGGTATCAAACATGTTAATCTTAATTTCTATAGTTTACATCATTGTCTGAAAAGGACGTTAGGTTGGTTATAAAGTTGTTTGATGCTCTGTTATGCAGTTTCATATTAGTAGTTTTAACAGTTTATTTTTATTAAATGTTTTGATGATTAATGAATCCAAAGAGGTTTTTTTATTTTACTATTGATTAATTAGAAAGATAATATGTTTTTCAAAATATAATTAGTTGTCAACAAAGTTTTAATCTACATCTATGATCCCTTAAAATTTTATCGAAGTCTGTTTATGTATGACGTCCAGATTTTTTCAAAAAGTATGTTTTTTACCCTACTTTTGTAATAGTGAAATGTATGGTTCATCCACCCTAAGTTTACTATTCATCATCAATACACTACGTTTAATGTTCATGAATATTGAAAAGTATGGTTCTTTCCTAATGTTAATTTACTATTCATTTGACAAAATATATTTCATTCCATACGATACAATATGGTAAAATAAAAGTGCATAAACCCTACGTTACTATTCATGAATAGTGCAACAACCCAATGTTATTATTCATTTCTTTAGACACTGTTCCTTTCGTACATTTTTTTCAATGATTTCTTGTATATATATGGATTATTTTTAATTGGTTTTCTACTAAAAAATCATTAAATATAAGAAATTTTCTCAAAGTGGTTTTAATGTCTTTGGTGTTATATTTATTGAGGAAAATTTTGAATTTTCTGACGCCTTTTTCCCTTAAATTTTGGTAGTTTCAAAATTGACAAAATTCAAATATTAGATTTTTCTTACGAATTGTGCTTCTAGTTTCAAAGAACTTTTTTGACTAAATTTCAATAATTGAGTGGATTTAAATGAATTTTAAATCATTAAACACTCAAATTTATGGTGATATGTTTGAAAGTCTTATTCCAATTAGTATTTCATATTAAGTGTAATTGTACATGAATTAAAGATGAAACAACGTTGTGATTTTCTTGGAGATTTTTATGAACTCCATTGATTGAATTTATTTTGGATATCCTACGGAGGTGGAGCAGCTATAAATTATAAATATTTTCTCTATATATATCGTTCATTCATGAAGAATAAAGATATGAAATAAAACAATCAACATATAGCTGTAGACATACAGACAGAAGTTATCATATTTGATACTCTGTTTTGAAATGTGAAAGTTGTTGTGAATTTTGAATCTCTTCTGCATTTGAGACATCATATGACACCATGTTTCATCACCTGTGCGATCTCTCAAGTGCTGAATCTTTTTTATGTCGACTAAATTTTCCTCGATGAGACATGATGATCAAATCCCCAATAACCAATATCTGTTGAATATTATTTTATATAATCATTCATATGATTTTGATTCTATAAAAATATTTCCCATCTCTCCCACATATTCCATTTTTTAGGTTTATGATTTTGAATACAAAATCATTATTTGTTATTATTTTCCCTCAGTTTTGGACTCCCAAATTCAAAATTCTAGATCTAAGGGTTGTGACTCCTTATATCTAAAGTCATAATTGTTAAGGGTGTGACTCCCTTTATTTAATGTCAGGATGTAAGGCTTGCGACTCCCCATAAAAAATTTAGGGTTTTGTTTATCCCTCCACTAGAAATAGAATTTTTAATTGGGTTATGATTCTCTCATAAAAATAATTTTTAGTGCAGGTGAATCACCAATAGATTAAAGAGATATAATAGTTGAAGCATGCCCACATTAGACCAAACTACTATAAAAACATTATTTTATCATTTACTTTTTCTTCTTCTAATTAACTATATTAATTGACATTGATAATTAATTTAAATAATCAATTTATTCGATTAAAATTGTAATCTTGTCAATTCACCCCCTCTATAGCATCTTCTACTACCCATTCCAACCTAACAATTGGTATTCGAGGTTGGTCTTTTTAGAATTTATTATTATTTTTGTTCTCCATCTAAAACCTAACATTTTTAATAAAAGGGAAATATTTTCTATAACCATTTACCTTAATAATTCTCTCAATAATACCTTTATATTTGTATCTTATTATAGTTCCTTTTTATAAATTATCAAATCCATCGATAGAGTCTTCTTTGTTTTTAATTGTGTAAATAAGTTCATAGACCTCACAGTCTACGGGAAATGATCTTATTTTATGTAAGGATGGAACACCAATGATTCTTAGAATCCTTAAAATCCAACACACATTTATAGTAATGATTATGGCTATTGGATATCCCAAATAGTGGCTTACCTCAAATAGTTGAGAATTGAGAACTATTTTATCATGTCAAAAAGTACACACTTCTAGAAGCTAACCCAAACTTTATTTTTTCATATGTGTTCGTGTAAGACAAATCATGAAATTTGGAATATTCCACTTCTTACAGACCCTATTTTAGACAAATTGATTCGTACCAAACTTGAAATGCTACATGCGGATTTCCAAGATATAAAAATTGGGGAAGATGAAATAGTAAACCAAATGTTCCAATGATTCAAAAGCATTGTAAATGAAATTAATTCACTTGGTGAAGCATGGAAAATCCAATATCTTTTTGAAAGTGTTCAACCAGTGTTACCAAAGAAATGGCATGCCATGAATGTTGCCATTGACGAAAAAAATATCAAAGAATACACCCTGGATGAATGGATTGGATCACTACTCAAATATGAAATGGAACTGAAAAAATTTAATCTGAGGATAAAATTAAAATAAATTGTGTAGATATTAAATATATGAATTTTATTTCTAATGAATATTATGATTATGATTTAATGGATAGAAAAAATGATTGTATGACTTATATTGTGACTAGTTTTTACAAAATAATGAAAAAGGGGATTAAAGAATTAGTTTATAAGAGACCCTAAAAAATAAAATTATAAGTGGGATAAGAAAGGGGATTTGAATTATAATTCTTTTCATCTAACCTGCAATTATTTCATAAATGAGTGGAATATCAAAAATTATTTTCCTAAACTAAAGAATAGAGACAAATACAAATAGAAGTATAGAAAGGTGTCAACCACTAGCTGGAGTTGTAAAGTAGAATCTGATTCCAGTGAACAATTTGGAATTGAAATAGAATCTTCTAACATGTGCTTCATGGAATAAATGGATATGGTTACTAATTATTGTTATTAAACTATATGTTTTGATTCATAATGTTATTCTGAGAACCCTAATATTTATGAATTAAATAACGATGTTGAAAGGATAAGAAATTATATTTTTAATGCTGATGATTTATATAATAAACATAAAGAATATATTGAGAAGATTATTTCTGAAAATAAAATACTTTTATAATAAAATGAAAAATTATGAAACGCTACTTATACATCTCATTCAAATGTTTATGAAAAATTGAAATTTTGGCATGATTAGAATAAAATTTTGAAAAAATAAGTCATAAATCATAAATAGTGTTTATCTTCATTTATTCTATGTCATGAAAAATATAATGAGTAGATTATTTGACTAAAATAGATAATAATAAATATGTTTTTTGCTACGGTATCAGAGTACCTCAAATGTATAAAACCCAATTTGTTAAAACTAATAAATGGTTATACTACAAATGTTGCATTTTAAAATGGGGCATGAATGTTCAATATGAAAATTATTATTCTATTATATTTTAACAATCTCTACTATTTAAAAAAAACTAATATCTCCATGTCTTTACTAACCCAAGTACCTTACCTCACTTATTTAAATTATGTATGGGTACCTAATGAATTTATTACTATTGGAATTGGACCCAAAGGAGCATGGGTACTAAAATTTTCAAGTAATTTAATTGTGTAGGAAAAATTACTTGTATGTATCAAGAATGACTTTTGGTACATGGAAATTGGATTCCCTAGAAATATGAAGAGAGACCCAACAATGATTACCAGTTAAAACATATGTGATGGAGTCACTATTAATTTCAAAGACAATTCCAAAAGTAAAAGGTTTTGGTAATGTTGGTATTGAAAATTTTAATTTTATTTCTAATGTATTATATGTTAAAGGTTTGAAACATACTTTATTTAGTACATCACAATTATGTGGTGATGAAATGGAAGTTGAATTTATAAATGATAATTAGTTGATTTTTAAAGATGTTTTTTTTATTTTATTCTAATAAAAATGATAATATTAATATTATTGATTTTTCTAAAATAACTGTTAAACATGTAACTTGATTTAATGTTGTACAGAATGATAGAATCTTCTAGAATCGACATTTATATAATTTAAATTTCTGAATTCCACATAATCTCTCAAAACATGATAATGTGATACAACTGACATCCTTGAATAAAGAACAACATAATGTATGTAACGCTAGAATGAATGGGAAGAAACAAAAAAAAAATTTAGACACGTCAATTTGATAACTACTAATACTCCATTACAGTTATCACATCTTGATTTATTTTTCCACACTTAATTTTTCAGACTTGTTGGAATGAAATACACATTAGTTATTTTTGACGATTAGAGTATATTTTCATGTGTATAGGCTCCTACTTATAAAAATGATACAATATATATATTTAATATTTTTTTAAATTAGTTAAAATTGAAAAATGTTGTATGATTATTTCTATTCATAGTGATAAAGGAGGGGAATTTCATAATTTATGTTTTGAATAATTTTGTAAAATGAATGGTTATTTTCATAATTTTTCTATTCACAGGACACCCTAAAAAATTGGTGTTTTAGAACTAAAAAAATGACTCTTATTGAAATGGATCGAACTATATTATGCGAATATAATTTATCTTGATATTTTTAGGCTATGGCTATTTTTCTATACGTTATATTTCAAATAAAATTCTTATTAAACCATTGTTAAATAAAATCATTATGAATTATTCAAAAATAAAAGGCCTAATTTTTGTTACATTAGAGTTTTTGGATGCAATGTTTTTATTTTAAATTCAAAGGATAAATTTGATAAATTTGATGCTAATAGGGATGAAGGTGTTTTTCATTAATACAATGATAATATTAAATCCCATATAGTATATAGTAAAATAACTCTAGTAATTGAAAAACTTATTTCTTTTATATTTGATCAATATAATGAAAATTTAATTTTTAATTATAATGTTATTAATGATGAGTTTTTAAATTTTTATTTAAGTGAAGAAATTATTAAAGATAATATTGAATCCATTGATGTTAAGCATACCCCTTCTCAACCGGATCCTAATTCATGGAATATTCAGAGAGATCATCCTGTTGAAAATGTAAATTAGAATATTGATTTTGGTGTTAAAATTAGTAATTACATTATAAATATTTATGCCAGTTCTACTTTTATTTATAATATTTTTCATTTTAATATTATTTATGGTTTAAAAGATATAAACTGGATTGTTTCAATGCATGATGAATTAAATCATTTTGTTTTAAATATTGTTTGGACATTAGTATAATCTCATGTGGATAAGAAGATGATTGGAATTGAGTGGATCTTTATAATAAAGCTTGATGAATCTGGATAGATTGTAAAACAAAGCTAGTACTATTTATCAAGGATACTCTCCAATATAAGGTATTAACATTGACAATTCATTTTCACTTATTTCGATGTAATAATCAGTTAGAATTTTCTTGGAATTTTCTTGTTTTCATTGTTAAAATTATAACTATTGGATATAGAAATTAATTTCCCAAATATATTCATAACCAAATAAGTTTATGTTTCTCAAACCCCTGGGTTAGAAAGTGAAAAATATCCAAATCATGTTTTTAATTATCTAAAGCTTTATATATTCTCAAACAAGAACCTTGTTCTTGGTTGAATGAATTTTTTTTGTGAAATAATACGTTTAAGAAATGAAATTTTTAGAGTAATATTTTTATTAAAATAAATTCTACGATATTTTAGTTGTTAAAATGTATGTTGATGATATAGTTTTTGGTAAATTTAGTGAAATTATCTCTAATGAATTTTCTTCTTTGATGTCTTATGAATTTGACATCAGTTTAATGGGATAATTAAAAAATAATTCGTAGATATCAAATTTCTCAATGAACTAATAAAATCATTATTAATCAATAAATATATGCTAAAGAGTTTGTGAAAGGATTTGGTTCATATTATGAAAAATCTATAAAAACTCTTATAGAAACTGATTGAAAATTATATATTTATGCTCATAGTAAATATCTTGATTTTAAAATTTATAGAGCCATGATAGGTAAGTTACTATATTTAACAACATATAGACCCGATATTATTTCCAGTGTTTTCTTATGTTCTAGATTTCACAAAGATCTAAAATAAAGTCTTATTAATGTAATAAAAAATATAATTATATATGTTAATGGAACTTCTTATTCAAGTTTATTTTATCCAAAATATAAATTTTTTTTAGCATAATATTATGACTCTGATTTCGGTGACTCTAGAAATGACTGAAAAAGTGCATTAGGTATGTGTCATTTTCTGCAAAAATGTTTGATTTCCAGGTCATCTAAGAAACAATTATCTATTGCTCTACATATTGTAGAATATGAGTATATATCTTCAAATAGTTTTTGTGCTCAATGTTTATTGATTCAGAAAACATTAGGTGATTATGGTTTTTATCATGATAAATTTCCTATCTATTGTGATAATAATTTTTCAATTTATATTTATAAAATCCCCTTACAACATTGTAGAAAAATTATTATTGATCTTGGATTTCATTTTATTAGAGACCTTGTGAACAAGGGTGATATTGTTTTATTTTTTATTCCTTCTGAAAATCACCTAGTAGATATTTTTAAAATACTTTATATTCTTCTCTGTGTAAAAAAATTAAACATAATCTTAATATTGTGAATTTTAATTTTTTATTACTTCATTTGTTTATGGGGAGTCTGTTTTAACTATTTGATTATTTACAAAAAAAGGTGAAGTTATAAAATTTTTTAAAAATTGTTATGGTTGGGTAATAAAAAAGGGGGATATTGTTTGTGCATGTTCCGTTTTTATTTTATTACTTGGAGAGTTTATTTCCATGTTCATTATTTTTTTTGCTTGATTATATGTGTTTTTTAAATGACTTTTTTTATGAATTTTTAATCTACATTAATCGATTTTGTGTTATAATTATACCATTGGACAGATAAGATATTTTTCTCCATTTAATTGGTTCATGAAGAAGTTTGAAAAAATATTTTATTGTACTATAACAAATCAATTACATTGTTATTATATTTTTAAAACCTATACATTTTTAACTTCTACAGTGTTTATGTGTTTATTTTACTACAAATTCTAAAATAACCATTCTTTCATAAAACATGATTTTTTAGGTAGAAAACATGTTTATCATTATTTCAATAGTATACATCAATGTCTGAAATGGTCGTTTGGTTGGTGATAAAATTGTTTGATGTTCTGATATGTAGTTTCAAAGTAGCAGTTTTTGAGAATATTTTCTATTCTTTTTTAACGTTTATTGAAATAATAGATGATAGTTTAATTTGATTCTTAATTCTTCAGAAATATTATAAGTTTTCATAAATATTATTACTTTTGACCAATGTCTGAATTGACAACAATGATCCCTAAATAATTCGTTAATGTTTTTTTATGTATGTTGTCCAGTTTTTTCGCAATGTATGGTTTGTACCCTAATTTTGCAATAATGCAATGTATAGTTCATCAAACCTAAATTTACTATTCATCATTCCTATTCTACGTTTACTATTTATGAATATTGAAAAGTATGGTTCATTCCCTACACTATATTACTGTTTATTCTGCAAAGTATTTTTCATTTTCTACGCTACGTTATTGTTCATGAAAAGTGTTTCAACCCTACGTTATTGTTCAAAAGTAGTGAATCAACACTAAGTTACTATCCATTTCGGATGTAACAATTTATTCCGTGCTTTTTTTACATTGAATTTCTACATATATATATGGATTATTATTAAATGTTTTTTCTACTAGAAAATTTCTCATTAAATAAATGGATTTTTTATCAAATATATTTTATCATTTTAGCTACTATATTTGGAGTGGAAAATTAATAAATTTTCAAAACCCATTTTCCCATAATATTGGTAGTTTCAAAAATTTTTAAATTCAAATATTTTAATTTTCTTATGGATTATACTACTAGGTTCTATGATATGTTTACAAAAAATTTCAATTTTTAGAGGTTTTAAATAAGTTTTAAATCATTCAATGCTGATATATTTTTGGAGATATTTTGAGAAGACGTCTTCATGTTGTTATTTATATTTACAATTTATTCTACAGGAATTTAAGAGGAAAGTATTCTATGATTTTCAAGTAGATATTTATGATCATCTTTGAGTCAATTTATATTTAATATACTAATGAAGTAGCACTACTATAACTATTAAATTTTTTCTCTACATATATCATTAATTCTCCCTGGATAACGAGATGACATAGAATTATACAACATGTAGTTGTATACATACCGACATGAGATAACATATTTGATACTCTTTTTTTCAAGAGAAATGTAATGTAAAATGTGAATCTTTTATTCATTTATTACATCCTATGACACTCTGTTTTGGCAATTGTGTGATATATCAAGTGTTGAATATTATTAACATGAACTACAATTTCATTGACGGGACATGTAGATCAAATCCTCAAGAACCAGTACCTATGCATTATTATTTTATCTTCTCATTCATATGGTTCGGAGTCTATATAACTATTTCCAATTTCTCATAATCACACTTTTTTTCATTTTGTTCTTTTTCATACAAAATCATGATTTTTTTATTTTTTTCCCTCTAGTTGTGACACCCGAATTCTAATTTCTGGATCTAATGGTTGTGATTCCCAGTATCTAAAGGCTGGAGAGTTCGTGTTTTGACCCTATTATTTAAAGTTAGGTTGTATGAGTTGTGACTCCCCATACATAAGGCAGCTCCATGGTTAGCCCTCCCCTAGAAAAAAATTTTTTAATTGGGTTATGATTCCCTTATAAAAATTACTTTTATTGCACATGTATCTCTTTTTGATTAGAGAGCTATAAGAGTATATGTACGGACACTTTGGATTGAATTACTATAAGAAACATCTTTTTGTTATTTGCATTCTCTACTAATAATTAACCATAACTATTAACATTGATAATTAATTTAAATAATATATTTATTTGATCAATTTTTAATCTGGTATATTCACCCCACTCTAGACTGTCTTCCATTACTCATTCTGACCTAACAATAATAATCCCCATGAACACGACTGATACATTCAAAACACTGAACAACATGACTATGAACATAAAGCTCCCATATGTACTCCTAAAATAAGTCTTTGGGATATTTTCTTCCTTTACCCTCAACAAGTCATATTCGTAATACTCATCGATCTTATAGAACCATCTTTCTACTCTCAAATAGTAGAAAAGATCATATATCCTCTTGAGGGTGTAATGGATGTTGAACTTCAGTTCATTCGACCTCTATTATCCTATGTTCATATCATACCACCATCCTCTTTTTTCTAAAAAAATACCAGGGCACCCAATGGAAAAACAATGGTCCCGATAAAACCATTTTTCATTAGATAACTGATCTAGATCCTTAACTCCTCCAACTCATAAGGTATCATCCAAGAAGAAGGCATCCAAAATGGATGAGCACCGTGTTGTATGTTTATGCTAATCTCATCATCACATTGAGGTGGTAGAGTCACAATACAGTGACCATATTCCTTTACACATATCAATACATAATTTTAAGGATAATAAATCATCATGGTACAAGACGAGGATCAGATAGCCTACTGTCTTGGAAGAGTGGTTGCATAAAAATTAAAACATTGTACTATGTAAAACATTTCATTATTTAATATTCGTAAAGAGATCCTAACTTCCATTGTACTCATACATCCTCATAGGATAACCTGGAGATAATATGAACTAGCGGATGAGCTGAATGACATTTAACTTAATAAAAATAATAATAATTCTTTAGAACATTTGTTAGAAATAACGGAATACTGATCAAAAAATAAAGGAACATATGGAATCATAACATATAAACAGGGAAGTATATAAGAATAGTTTCATGATAAAGTAGAAGAAACATAAAATTTTTCTTTAGCATGATTCAATTCTTTTTGTCCATAGAGGATCAGAAGTCATGGTTAACAACCAAGACCAATACACATTGTAGCATGAGTCTCAGATAACTGCCAAGACAGTGGCACATAAAGTCTCATGAGACTCAAATTTACCCACTTCATTGGAGAACTATCTGGGAGCACCCATATTAACATATTCAGGAATATTTATTCCATGTTGAGAATCATACATAATCAATAATATATAAAATAAGTTTACCCATGGAATGAAATGGGTATCATAATCAAGATATAAATCATAAAGAAATGGAATATCTACAAGACTCCATATACGAAAGGAATTTAATTATAAAAGGGAATTATATTGGTAAAACAAGCATATATCATGTTAATTTATTTCAAAAATATTTTTCAACATGTATGAAAATGTATTTATGGAATATTAGCATTAAAATGATTTTTTGATGATTTAAGGAAAATACTAATAACCATTTAAAATAGAAAAGGGAATAGCCATTTTTATAAAACTAGAAGTTAAAAAAATGTTTTCACAATAGCATGTATGATTTTATAAATATAAATATTCTTAAAAAATATGATTGAGTTATCATGAAATAGACTAATAAATTGGGATGTTCCCTAAAATCAAGTTTTCTTAAAAGGAATCATTGAGAAAGGAATCATTTAAAAACATGTATATCCCCAAAAATGGAATTTATGAAGGGATATTTATAAATTAATTTGGATAATATATACTGAATTTTTAATATTTACATAACAATAACTGATAACTTCATTTGAGTAGAAATATAGATAGAGAATCTTGATAGAATAAAGGATGTTCGAGTAGAATCCCCCATCTTTTGTTGGATTGTGTCTTTCTCTTGATATTATTTTCCTAGATAACCAAATTAAATTAATTAATTAGTTTTTATGGAACATATTATTTATTTAATTTATTTATTATAGCCTTATTATGTTCATTGGTGACCTTTTTTATGGGTTAATCGGTTTAATTACATTGTTTTGGAGCATTTTTTCCTTGGTTTTCATTATTGGTTTAATTATATACATGTGTGGATAAAAATTTTAATTTAAAATGGTTGTCCAAAATTGATGTTATATGTTATTAATGAACAAACATAATATTAAATGTCTATAAAATTCATTTGGTTATTTTTATTGAAGATGATTCATTATATAAAACATTAATTATAACAATTTTTATAATTGGTCGATTTTGATCACGATGAGATGTTTTTTCCATATAAATTAATATCAACTGTAAAAAATTTCCAAGAAGAAAAAAGTATACATATTACTAACATTATATACTGGTTAAAACATAAAAATTTCTTCGTTACAAGAATGGCAAATAGTAAATGAAATTGATAAAATTTCATCCTTGAATGTGATTTATTAACACAACTCTGATAATAGTTTAATTTATTGTTTTAAATGAAGGGAAATGAGAGATAATTATCAATTATTACATTATCATTACAAAATTATTGTACATTTATGGAACTTCATTAATCATAATATTTTGATGAAATGATGTGTGGAAACAAATATAAATAAAGGAACATAAAAAAATGAAAACATGAATTTACCTCTTGAATATATCATCTTTGACAATCGCATTTGGGGGGATGATTTAGTCTTTTGAAGATACCTTGGGCTGATAGACGTGGGAGGGGGCTTACGAAGAGATTTGATCATAATTTGGACTAGGCACAAGGCTTGAGATGAGTTAAGGGAAGAGGGGGAGGGTGGTTTTTTATTGTTGTACAGAAGGGGTTTCCCATTATTTTAACCATTAGATTAATATTTTTTCACAAGACTATTAATTTTATAGATTCATATGACCAAAAATAGTAATTAATTCATGTGAGTTTGAACCAAAGGACATTAATATCACCCATATCTAATTCGTGATGCTGAAATTTCTTTATTTAGAAAATTTTATAAATTATCGAATATCACTATTTGCCAAAAATTCTTGTATTGTAGAAAATTACAAAACATTTCCCTATCAATTTTTTGATGTGTATAATCCAACAAACAACTACATTTTTCAGGAATAATTTTAGAATATGAGAAATTAAAATTCTAATTTAAATAATAATTTACGTGAAAAAATAAAAAAATTATCTACTTTCATAACCCATTGAAAAACTAATTATGTTCTCAAAAAATAATCATATATTCATGAGGCTTAAACATAATAAACTATTAATTCATTTTTTTAAGATAAATATTCATTTTGTTTATTAAATGATTCCCAATATTTTAATTAATTAAATATTAATTACAAAAATACAAATAATTTATTAATAAATTTTTAACACTATTTATTTAATTATATTATGATATAACTATAACATATTATCACATATAAGATGGATAAAAATTATTTACACATTCATTGGCGAGGTTAATATTAAATTGACAACTTTACAATACATAATGTTCACATTACTATTCAAAGGTCATGTTACTATATCATCAGTAAATGTTTATTAACATATAGGGATACCTTTTATTTCACTCATTTATCTTATACATAGTTTTCATTATGTTTTTTAATAAATATTATGAGATTATAGTTTGATACATAATTATAAGAATGAAATTTCATTGATAAATCAATGGGTTGTTACATTCTTCCACCTTTATGAAATTTCACACTCTAAATTTCATTTTACATTGTAAGCCATAAACCGGAAATGGTAGTTTTCCATCATTTCCTCCATTGGTTCTGATGTTTACAATTTGTACTTACGATTTTTCAAGAGTACATTGACCTAGTGTGTAGTCTTGTTACATATAAAATTATCCAAATGATCTAAGATATTGACTAGATTCTCATTATATGAAAGGTAATTCTCCAATTGTACCACCTCAGCTGAGAGTTCATGTGATAAATCTGGTAAGTACATTCTTAAGAGAGATATATGTAAGACATCATGTATATTAGATGTGGTAGGTGGAAGTAATAGTCAACAGTCCATAGCTCTAACACAATCATGAAAATCGAATGGTTTGATGTATCGGAGGCATACCTTTCATTTCTTCCCAAATCTCATGACCTTCTTCCATAGATATTTGAAGATTAATACAATGTAACAAACATTAAACTAAAGGTCTCGTCAATTATTATCTGTATTACTCTTCAGTCAACAATGGGCTGCCTTGATGTGATGTCAAAATTATTTCACCTTCTCCAAAATTTCTTCAACCATTTCAATTCCTATCATCTTACGGTCACCGACATCATCCAAACCGGCCAGATTTTTTCACCATTTACCGTAAAGGAAAGCATATTTTTCCATTATAATGATGAATTGGAATCTATTTTCATAACATAATTTGACTGGAAAAATATGTTTCACCTACCATTTTTTGATTTATACAGACCATAATTTCAATGTATCTTCTAATGTCGGAATAGTTCGCTTAGATTGGCCATCGATTTGAGGATAATAGTTTGTGATGTTGTTCATCTCAGTTGATAGAGAATGATAGAGACTTTACCATCACATCAGGTTAAATATTTTATCTCTATAGGATACAATAGACAGTGGTGCCCAATTAATCCTAACCAACTCATTAATATATATCTGTGATAGTTGATCCAATGCAATGTCATCTCGAATTTCGATAAAGTGAGTTGTATTATTATGATGATCCAAAATGACCAGAGAGCATTGTTTCCTCTATATGTCCTTGGATATCTCGTGACAATGTTCATGGATATTTTATCCCACTTCCATGTTAGTGTGAGTAGTTGTTAAATCACCTCATAAACTTTTCTCATTCATCATTTACTTTTTTACATAAAATAAACATTGATGTATATTTAGCGATCTCCGGATTTATATTTTCTGACCAAAAGTTCTCATAGAGATCCTGTTATATGTTTGTTCTCCCTAGGTGAATTAAGATCATTCAGCTATGTGCGTCATTCAAAATATCCTTCTTTATCTCTAGATTGGATGGTACATATAATCTTGACCCAAGTATTACAAGTGCTTCCTCATTAATCTTGAACACATAGAATTCCCCATTTCTAATAGCTTCCACCATTTTCTGAATTTCAACATCATTTCTTTGAGGATGATTTACTTTCTCCATGATGAATGATTAAACAATATTTTGAGAAATGATTGATGTTTTTCTTCCCTTAATGATTCCCATTTCTATCCCATGAAAATATAAGAATATTGGATCCTTTTCAATTCGCATCATTAATAATGATGCATTATCCTTTCAACTAAGAGCATGTTCCACCTTATTTTCCTTATGAGAATGGTAGTAGATTGACAAGTCTTAATCCTTCATGATCTCAAATCAAATTATATAAAATCTAATTATGCTCATTCAATGTAAATATATATTTTAGAATCTTGTGTTAATTATATATCTCACACTTCTCCACATTAGATAATAACTTCATATTTTCAACACAGAGATCACACCTGCCTTCTTCGAATCATGCATGGGCTGGATTTTCTCATGGATTTTTAGCTTCCTTGATGCGTAGTATATCACCTTATATTTTTTTACTATCCAAAATACAAATACTTTCTTTCATTGATCACTTTACAACACTAATATTTCTCCAATTATTTGTAGTGTAAGTACTGGTGCATTGACACGCCTTTTGTTGTGATACTTAATGCTTTCCTCTCATTCATGAGTCAAGAAGAAATTCACTCCCTTCATTTTCATCTAGGTCATCGTGTTTGAGAATTGTGATAAGTTCTTCATAAATCGATGGTAATTACCCAATATACCAAAAACACTATGGAAAATTGTTACATTTGTGGCCATGGGCCAGTCATCAATTGAATTTGGGTTGGAAGGCTCCATAGATAATCATTTTCTAGTGATAACATGCCCAACGAATGAAACTTACTCCATCCAGAACACAAATTAACAGTACTTCTCATAATTTTTCTCCTTTAAAAAATTCTTTAGCACAATATTCAATTTCTCATCATGTTTCTTCTTAATCTTGGAATAAATCATAATACCAATGAAAAAGACTACCAAAAATTAGTTACGGTAATCTCTAAAGACACCATTCATTAAATCCATTAATATTTCTATAGATTTAGTTAGTGTGATGTGAATAAAATTGAACACAAAGTGTCCATATCGGATTTGAAAGGTTTTTTTATGGATATCTTCCTTCCTCACCTTTAATTGGTGATATCCTGACCAATGGTCCACCTTAGTGAAATTATTGGCACCACGAAGCTAATTAAACTAGTCATCAATCAAAGTTAATGGATAATTTTTCTTTATCGTGATATTATTAATATTATGATAATCAAAATAGAGGTAAATTTATCCGTACCTTTTCATAACAAAGAGAATTAGTGCACCCCATGGTAAAGCACAAGGCCTTATAAAACACTTCTACAAATTCACCTGTATTTCCTTCTTCACTCTTCCAGCTAATCAATGGGAATTAGAAAAAAAAAATTGAAATAGGTAGGGATCTAGGAATATGTTCAATTTATAACTCAACCTATCTATTTGGAGGATGTCCATGAAATTCATCAGATAATACATATGGGTATTCCCTCATGATGGGCATATCTTCGAGATGGGTAATCTCTATTGTCTCTAGCATTTGGGAAAGATATGATTTCTCAAAAGGAAACATTATCTATGAATGATATGATTATTCTAAAAGAGATTCATCCACCTCTATACACATTTACATGATTGGATAATATATTAAGATGTGATGAGTGATCTCCCATTCAAGATAGTTAGGGTCGAATTTGTAAAAAGATAGAAAATCAATGCTCAAATGAGCATTGAACTATATCAAATGGTATGTTTTCTATTATTGAATTAATAACTAGCATACCTTTCAACCCAAAGTATTTCAACTCCACATTATTACTATTAATAGCTTAAACTATTCCTTATTTCCTTTTAAGATGTTGTTAATTGCCTCTGACAACCCTTGGTTTAGGTAAATTGTTCACATAATGACAAAGTTCCATGTAGTTTTAACACTTCACTACTAACTTCATTTTGATCTAAACCATATACTTGTGTTCCACATTATTGGGATTCCTCATATCCTTATGATGGTTCTTGCCCAGTTGTCCCATTCTTCCACATTTGATGCAACTCCTAGTTCCCTTTTGAATGTTCCAAGGTTGCTTCTCCCCACAGTTTTTATACATTGTATGTTCTATCTTCTTTCCATCATGGGATTTACTTTTGAACCACCCAAATTAGAATCCATATTCCATTTTTTTCACTAGGACCATGAGACCATTGAGAGTCTGTGATCTCCATTTCATATTTGAGGGAACTACCAGAAATCTCCTCATAACTGAAAAGCCTCAAATCACCAACACTTCGTAGACTTGGCATTAGTCTACTAAGGTTGTGATCTTAATTGATTTCAGTGATCATGTAAATTACAGAGGTGCATCTTTCATTCCATGTGATGATTGGTTTATAAACCACGATGGAATTATCATTTTTCTGCGTAATTTCGGGGAGCTATTTTTTAATATTGAGAGATAGGGTTTGGGGAAAATATTTATTGAAATACATTTTTTGAATTCTTACAAATCCCTGGAATCAATTTATACCTGTTAGATCGTATTATTTATTAGTTTACACCACTGATTAGATTCCCCCTAAAAATTATAAACCACAAGTTATAATTTCCCTTCTTTGGAGAACAATAGGATAGACAATATCATTTCAATGGAGTTAATACACTATTATACAAAGAGGGGATCAGAAGATCCAATAAACATGAAAGGCCTCTGCCTATTGAAGGATTCAACAATATTAATCTCTTTACATTGAGAAGGAGGGTGTTCCACTTGATTTAATTTGTTATTCATAATATTAGGCACCTGAGCAGGTACTATTATAATTTTTTGAGCACAAGATGATGTTATATTTGGCATATCATTTGGTCAATATTATCATTCCCTATCAAATTTAATTTTGGAAAACATTCTTTTATTTCCCTCTATTAACGAAGAAATAGAACGTATAATTTGGCTGGTTGAATTCAAATCTAATTGGAATAAAAAAATATTTATCATAAAATCATAAATTCTTAATTGAAAAGTATATCCTAACTTCACATTACCTTGGTTTCAGTCTAGATTACCCATGATCTTCTTCCCCACATTTATTATTATGGGCATTTTTTCCTTTATAATTATTTTTGCAATGCTTATGAATTTACAAAATGCTTATCCCCTGGAAATGTAAAACTAGGAGTGCATCATGGCATGTTGTCATGCACCAGTTCCTATTCAAGTCTATAATAAAGCCGTATTTTTAGTTTTTACCCCGAGATATATCTTTTTAGAGCCACATACACTTTTCCTTATCTAGACTTTGATTTATATTCTTGATAAACCACGTTCTCTATATATACTAAAATTTAGAGGTGTTTCCTTATACATAGTATCATCCTTAATGCTCATACTAAAGGGCTCTGTTCCTAATCTCTGATAATAACTAGGCCATGGTTTGATAAATAATACAGTAAACCTATCCTTTTACAAATATCATTACATTATTTTAAGAATAATAAAGTATAATATTATTCCCAAAGATTATAAAGTCAAGTTTTTAAGAAGACTAGGTTCATAAAACCTAAAACATGGGAATAAATAAAACATTTCATTATTTAATATTCATAAGGATCTCCAAACTTCCATTATTCCCTTACATCCTCCTCAGATTACTTAGGGATTACAAGAACTAATGGATGAGCTAAAAGCCAGTTAATGCAATATGCATAATAATAACGCTATAGCACAAGGTTTAGAAAGAATGACATAATGATATAAAAAATCAAAAAAAAATATGTATTCATAACATCTAAAAATGGGATCATACAAACACGGAGTCATAAAAATGTGTTAGATATATAAAAACAAACTTTATCACAATCTATGGCTCATTGCACATAGGGGAGTACAAGTCATGGTTAACCTTGAAGACTGTTATGAATTGTAACATGAGTCTTGGTTAACCCCCAATATTGTTGTACATAACAAATCTTGGGAGTAATATTTAACCAACACATTGGATTGATATATTGGATAACCCATATTAACATGTTCATGAATATTTTTTCCAAATTATTATTTATACACAATCAATCATACATAACCTAATGGTACCCATGGAATGAAATGGTTATCATAATTATGTCATAAAACATAATAAATGGGTGTATCATAAAATTTTCCGTGAAAGAAAAAAATCAAAACATGTATATACATTAATAAGGAAATTTTATAATAAATCATGGTAGGTGATGTCAAAAATAATTGAAAACATGGATTAATGTATTTAAAAAATTTTATCATTTAAAAATTTTATAGTGGTTTTAAGGAAATTAATTAAGGGAAATTAAAATAATAAAGTGAATACTATTTTATATAATCCCATAAGAGAACCAAGAATGATTTGATAATAAAAAATTTCATTCTATAATATTAATTGGGTCTTAAAACTGATTATTGAGTGATGTTGATATTGGGTAAAAATTCCATAAGTTCCATTAAAAAATGATTTCTTAATGTGAAGTATTGAGGAAAGAATTATTTAAAAACCATCATATCCCTAAAATTTTATGATTAATTGATATTGATAAATGATATTGGAATATATACACATAATTTAGAATCATTGCATAAAATTAAATGATGAATTCATTTGGGTTGAAATAAAGAAAGAGCCAACAAAACGAATAAAGGAGGTTCAGGTAAAATCCCATACCTTAAGTCTGATGATGTCCTAATATTGATCTTAATGTACTTTATAACAAAATTACATTCCATAATTTGTATTTAATGAACATGTTAATCATGTAATTGATTTATTATAGATTAAATAAGTTCATTAGTGACCTTTCTCTTGGGTTATGTGGTTTAATTTCATTGTATGGGAGCGTATGTTTCCTTGGTTTTCTTGACTGTTTTGCTTATATACATGTGATGAATATTAAGTTAGATGATATTGGTTGTATATAATTATAGTTTTATGTTATTAGTGAACATACAAATGATTACATTGTTAGAAAAATCATTTTTCTATTTGGATTGAAGATAAATTATTATATAAAACATTGATGTTAACTGTTTTGGTTAGTTGGTGGTTTTTTATCACGGCAAACTCATTTTGATTTAAAAATTATTTTCTTGTGTAAAAAATATTATAAAACATAAAATTATACTTAATATATTTATTATAGTCTATTTCAATCCTAAAAAAGGTTTCATGACAAGAATTAATGATGTAAAATGTAATTGAAAACTTATCATCCGTGAATATGATAAATTGACACACCATGGTTGGTGTTTTCATTTCTAATATAAAATGAGGGGAAACGATATGATGATGAATTATTCTGTTATAATTGAAACATTTTAATACACATAAGGTATTGGGGTTTTCATAACATTTGGATTAAAGGAGGTGAGGAACTAAATGAAAATAAAGGAACTTGAAATGAACTAAAAAGCAATTAAATGTGGAATTTACCTCTTGAAAATATCTTCCATGAAAACCTCATAAATGGAGATGATTTGTTCTTTTGAAGAGAGAAAGGGATCCTATAAGTGGTATAGGGGATTTCGGAGATATTTGACCCAAATTTGGACTACTAATATGGCTTTAGGGGGAGTAAAGAGAAGGAGAGTTATAGTGGTGGAGAGGAGTGGTTTCCCATTATTTTAATCATTAGTTTAATATTTTATACTAACGAATGTGAAAAGTATTGATTATTGTGACCAAAAATAGTAACTAAAACATGTTAGTTTGATCCAATGTCTATGTATATTACGCATGTCTCAAGAATGATTGAGAAATTTATTTATTTATAATATTTCGTAAATTATTGAGTTTCAGTATTCATAAAAATCATTTTTTTAATGAAAATACCCAAAATTCACCCAAACCATTTTTTGATAAGTATAATCATAAATATGAATTCCATTTTTTTGAAAAAAATTTATCAATATGAGAAATTTAATTTTTAATAAAAATCATAATTTACATGATAAATTAAAATTTTAAAACTAAACATCTTTTCTAACACTTTAAAAAATTAATTGGTGGTTGATATTTTTTTTATTAAGATAAACACTTTTGTGGAAAAAGTGTGAAACCGTAAAGTTCAACATACACCAAAAATAAAACATAGTAGACAAACCAGAATAGACTATCCAAGCAAAGATAACAACCGCCAACCCCAATGCAGCACCACTCGGCGATCCCATGCAAGCATGGTCCCTCCCGAGGGCAAAGCCCTACCTCTAATACAACCAAGTCCCAAATGGACTGCAAAGAGGAAAGGGGTGTACTCCAGCCCATCAGAACCGATCTGGCCCTCCGACATTTCCACCCACATCCACAGAAATGGCAGATTCATTGACAAACAGTTTAATTCTTCCGGAACCCATATCCCTAAATAACTTCCAAGATAAAGTGGATACCTGGTAATGTGGATCCTCCCTTAATAGATCTTCAAGTGAGGAAGTCATCTTGTTCCATACCTGGATATACTCCTCCAGTTTTATCACCCCCTTGTTGAAGCCGCTAACCAGAATCATATCTTGTTTGTCAACCCATTTATATTGCTCGTCATTGAGATTCACGTCAAGGGCCCGCCCCATCAACCTGGCTGCATCCTCCTCCGAAGCATTGAGAAATAGAACCTACTCTTTCACCTCCTCATCCGAGGATAGTATCAAGTCCAAGGATGTGTCAGACATGCCAGATGGAATTAGTTGGCAGCCGACACCGCTGTCCAGCTCCCCAGCCACTGCCCTTTTTGTTGACCGAGTCCTCATAGGAGGTGGAAGAGAGGAGTAGTCTCTCTTACCCCTCCTCCTCCTGACACGCCTATTGCTATCCCTAATTTTTTATCCTTCAGAATATCCTTTACTGAGCTCCAAACAATCTTTATAAGGCTCCTCTTCCTCCTCTATCTCAGCAAGGATGGAAAATCTATTGCTCAAGTTGACCGGGGTTCGAGTTGAAGAAGTTGCTCCCCCAACCTGTATGGCCTGACTCAAGTCCCCAAGTTCCCCAACAATGGCAAGGACCGGAATTTCCAAGGTGTCATCTTGAATAACACCAGTTTTTTCATCCCCTATCCCCTCCTGCAAAGCCTGTTCTGCACTGCTAGCAACAACCAGACCATTCTCCAACCGTTTGTCCCCCGCACCAGCCTCCATGGAGCAACTGGCAACATGATTGGGTGGCATCTCAATACCCCTACCCATAAACTGGAACACAACATCATGGTTCAATACTTTGGAGTGTCCAGTATCCTTCCTGCACCTCTCAGAAACAAAAGAAGAAACAGTTACAGCATCCTCAGAAATAGGAACCTTCTCTTTACCCTTATCCACACCAGCCTCCTCCTGAGACACCCTCGGCCCTGTTGAGACACCGACCTCACTTGACTTAGGGAGGTCCGAATCGGAGTGAGGCCGGCCTGTAAGGGTGGCCTAGGCACCACCATGTCTAGCATCCGTGGAGATTGCACCACCCCTCGGGGATACATCAGTGGGCACATCTATGATCACAAAGGGTCGACCACCTTCTGGCTTTCTTCTACAACCATGTTCACCATGTCCTTGTCTGCGGCAATAAGAGCAGAAGTCAGTCAAGGACTCGAACACAATCGGCTGTGCATACCTATACTCCTCCTCAACAACAATCCATACTAGTTCCGGTGGAACTCTTGAAATATCCATTTCAACACAAATCCTTGCCGACATGGGATGCGACAGGGATGCAGTTCTACGATCACTACACACAAATCGGCCTATGAAATTACCTATTGATCTCAGCAGCCCAAGATTCTGAAACGGGGGAGGAAGACTAGGCAACTGAATCCAAATCACCGTAAGGGGAGAGTCGCGGTTCATGTGGACATCAAATGACCAGCGGAGCAAGTGGAAACGAAGGCTGGAGAAAGTTTCCCTCTTTCTCGACCAAGCCCTTCCCAGGTCATCTTCATCAGCAAACAAAATAAGAAATTGACGAGGACCCATAATACCTACCTGCACGCGATGTTCCAGGCCCCAATCCTCATTGACGACCTTGGTAAAGTGTTCCACCAGAGGTCGTCGCCATGCAAAACGCAAAATCAGAGCCGAGGAAAGTGGTGCCGACGCATCAGTGAATTCTCTAACCGAAACTGGAACTATCGGCTAACCTGAGATGCAGCCAGGAACTTTCAGAGCAACCTGGATTTCAGGAACAAAAAACCCCACATCCGATAATTATATCATATTATCACTTATAATATAGATATGTTTTACATATAATTTTATTAGTGAGGTTATTATTACATTTAATGGTTACTATACACAAGGGTAGCATTACTATTCCAATGGTCATGTAACTATTTAATCATTATATGATCCATAAAATGTAGAGATATCTTTTATTTTTCTCAATATTCATTTACAATGATTTAATTGGGTTCTTAAAGTAATATTATGCGATTATAGTACAAGACATAATAATAAAAAGGGAATTTCAATGATAAAATAAGGGTATGTTATGCACAACATCATCAGGGAATATGTCAATTAAATCCCCAACAACACTGGGAGCCACCTCCATCTCATAATCCACTAATTCCATTGAGAAATCATCCAAAATTGAAAGGAGGGGCTCCATACGCCGACTACATATTTGAAAACTCTTATCACTAAAAAAATCCTCATGATGTCCATCGACATCTCAAAAAATGGATCTCCTTTGATAGAAGTTTATAAAATAATTCCATGAATACAACAAATAGATGCTAATGGTGATGTCATATGGCTTCGTCTATAGAAAGAAGAGATCCCCATTGGATTGATGTGCCCTCATCATCAGTTTTCATCCTTTGAAAACATAAAACAACTCAGTCTGAACTCTGACTGGAATACTCAACATCGTGGCCATAGTAAGAATCTATATGTTGATTCTAAGTGCCTGGTATAGATCTAGTTCTACAATAGAGTGTGAGGCTCTTGGATTCAACAATGTGAAATCAACAATATTGGAAAAACTAATCATACCTCGAACGATCTCTGGTCATTATGGAATTGCTGCCTCTATGGTGTGTAACTAACCAAGCCTAGATCCCCTAAATAACTAGTGATGATAACCTCTCTAACCACTCACTGTTCTAGAACCTAAAAACCCCTAAATCCTCTATCTACAATGTCTCCCCTTAGTAGAGTAAGAGCTTGTTTTCCCTACCACTGAAACGACCAAGTTGCAACTACTATTGAGGCTTGTGTTGACCCTTCCGACCTCCACCATACTAAGATCTATTGATCATTAGACACTAAATATTAATATATACTTGTGCTTCACAAGGGAAACAAATCGATCCCAAGTTAATGGGAATGAAACAATGAATTGAATGCTAAAATAGAACACATGAGGTCATATTCCTTCTGGTCAGAACATAAAATGTCCTAGTGTATAAGATACACTATTGGATGCCTTGCCTCTAGATGTACCATACTGGATCCACACTCATTATAGACCTCCTTGAGAGATCCTCTTCTCAACTACCTATACCTTTTTCGGCACCTCCATTAATGTCAGCAAGGTGAACAGTGTAACCATGGGCTAGAGAGAAGGATAAAGTGCCTCCTCTAATCCTCTTTCCCATTATTCATTATCAGAAAAGTGATCTTGGAAAAAAGGAGATCCTAAAATAAAATCCACATTTATCATACCAACATACTCCCCTATTAGAGGGAGATTAAATACTAAGTCTTCTCACACATCATGGTCAATAAAAGGAATTCAGCTAATAACCCCTTCTTGAAATTGACCCATATAATGTTATCCTTCATCCTCCCCCCATGGACAATGTCCACCACTGATGCAAAGATCCCCCCACTATCTCCCTACCAAAGAAACCCAGTACTCTATCAAGGCCCTGATCAGGTTGAAGGTGATCACATGATCCTTTAGCCAGTTTTCGATCTCTATATTCAATGTGATTCCCTTGTACATTCCCAGAGTTAGCGTCTGGAAAGCACACATTGTTTTCTTCCATTCATCATTCTGCTATACATGATCAACCCATCATCGATGGAATAGGTCAGCATGCTGAGCCTCCACTTTCTACACAACATGTGGATAACGACTCGGTTCCATAGCTGAGAAAGGAAAACAATAATCATCTAATCCCATGAAGTATGATATTTTATTTAAAATTTATTTTAACTCATTAGTTATTTATAATTCATGAAACTGCCAATTCAAACAACAATACATTTAATTAAGATGCACGAACCTTTCGTTGTGTCTATACCCAACCATTAGTGTTTCCTCACATGGTCATTCAGTAGACTCAGAGTCCTTGCATCGGATCACAAGGGCCCCTAAAATCTCATGTCCTATCGCATATTCTCTGGCCTATGTCAAGAACCAAGACCACCTGGCACTATTTCCCAACTAACACATATAGTTATCATTTTCCTTAATTCTAAAATATTCTCATCTCTA
Organism: Viscum album; assembly: GCA_963277665.1. Classification (NCBI taxonomy): domain Eukaryota; kingdom Viridiplantae; phylum Streptophyta; class Magnoliopsida; order Santalales; family Viscaceae; genus Viscum; species Viscum album. The sequence goes on along the minus strand of OY728128.1, from coordinate 273,430,929 downwards.
TACCACCCATCTAATACAATTCTGTAATGACCCATCCCTCCAAATATGGCCCTCCTAATATGGAAATGGAGAATAGGAGATAATGACCCCCCGAGTCCCACCTATAGTTGGCCCTAGGGTTGCGACCTGCACCAAGGGTATAAAAATCACAAAAAATGTAGGAAATTTCTATTTCTATAGTAAACAATATCTGGTGATAAAATGCATCAACCTCAAATATATCCTTGAAATATATAACTTAAAAAAATCTATCCCACATGCATGTTTTCATATAAATCTAAAATAAATAAAATAAAACACCAACGAAAGTTCTAAAAGAACAACGATAAGAAGTGACCAAACAACCATCCCTAATGACCGAGCTAGTAATTCTCATCATGATCCATGCGGTCCTCATAGAAACTTAAAAACTATTTTATACACATAATTTGAACATACATGTATACTCAATAGAGAAAACTGAGGTATCTCATGCACATGTAGGAGAATAATTATAATTACCCTATGAGAAAATAGATCAAACCAACAACACCTAACAAGGGATACTAACCATTACAACCTCACCATGGAACTCTCACCAAATAACTCAACTAATTTATAGAAATATAGTAAGAACATCAATGTTTAGGCACCCTGGATCACTTACCACTGGTTAACTACTAATTCCCCAATAGAAAACATCCTGGTGCTTCTACACTCTTCCACAAGCCCATTGTCACAAGCCTCCCGCACACACATTCACCTCACATCTATTCTCGCAACCTTTGAAAATGAAGCTCATCACATCCCACTGGAAAACACCTATGACACAACTATACCACATCCTTCCCATATACACCATGGACAGAACTGAAACTCATGTTGAAGAAACATTGGAACAAACACTAAATTTCATATAGTAAACAACTGGGAAAGTATACCTCAACCATAGTCACTGGGGACTCAAAACCTCATCGCAAAATGACCAACAATTCATAGTCTACCACTGTCTGGGGGGAGTAGAGAAGAGAATGTAGCATCCATACATCCTCCCAATAGGATGTGGGGAAAGAAACAGTCTCCTTTGATGATGTGGGTGTTTTACACCTAGTTCCCAACTAGGGTGGGTGCATATAGAAATCAAAATAGAACCTGAAAATAATACATATAAATACCAGACATGTAGCCCAACCAATGGGTTTTTTCCAACAATAAACGAGCCCAAAAATTGCCTTTTCTTATACATTTAAATTCATTAATAAACACCCAAAACATTTACTTCTGAAGCTGATAAATGAATGCCACTTTGCAATAATACACAACTCAAAACTTTCCACCAACTAACTATTTTAGCTAATAATCATTCTTTATTAAGAAATCCATTTATTCATTTCAACCATACCTGGGAAACTACAAACCAAAACACAAAACACGCCATATAGCATAATCCACACATAGGAGAAGGAACCTAGTAAGGCGACTCACTTAATATTTACACCCCATTCCTCCCCCATAAAAAAACATCCATCATCATTTATCAGAGTAATTCCTCCCAATACATCTTATAAATAAGAAAACCACCAACACACAACCAATCTCTTCCATAATTATCATCACCACCATACATGAAATACAAACTATCCAAAAACACCCCACCCCTCACTCCCAATAATATAAATATATAACAACTCTAACCTATACCCCCAAATCAAAAATACTAACCATTCATTCCACTGTTAGTCAATATCTCAACCCGAGATTCTAGTACACCACCCAAACCACACCACATACATAAAACATCAACTATAAACATGGAATGGTGTATTTAGATTTATCAAACACCCATAACTTAATTACACATTGATAATTAAGGGGTTACCAAAGAGTATGTTTGATCCTAAGGAAACTATTTATTTAACCGGGTATACATAGTAAACCATTTATCCATATTTACCATTGTTCGATAGAATTCCACCAAAAATAATTCACAATCCATCATCAGTTTTAAAATTAATACGGTCAATGACTATATTTTTATATCGGCATATAGTCCATACATATCACTATATCAACAGATAACAATAAAGAACATATGTCGCTTTTTTCTACACCATATGTTGATCATTAATCCTATTTAATTATCTTTATTAAAATGGTATCCTAATATCTTCTAAAAGATTCCATTCATTCACCCACCCTATATAAAAAAAATTAAAGAAGGGAAAAGTGATCCCCACCATAATGAATAGACGATCAACATCAGCTCCTTGCACCAAACATGGCATGCATAGGGCTCTTGGGAAACATAAATGAAGGGTAAAACAAAAATGCACAAATAATCAAGTTAAATGGTTCTAGGATGTATAGTTTCAAGATCAAAGAGAAAAACCACAAGGTGTAAAAGATCTCAACATTATAAATTCCATATCTTATATCAATAGAATAAATGTTACAATAATCCATTAATTCAGGATCACAATCAAGACCACACATTTTGATAATATAAAAGCTGTTCGAGTTTAGGAATTTAATAAAAAGTTTTAAATCCCATGAAAAGGCTTCAGAAACCCTAAAATATGACTTTAAACTCACTTTACATCAAATAAAAATTTAAAGGGGAGAATTTGGAAAAACTGCAGAAAACCTAGATTTCCAAAAAAAATATTGGAATTGACACACCATTGGGTGAGTAACTGGTGTGAGTTATCAAGGTTGAGGCACTATTCAGTGACCTACCATGCAGTTAGTCACTGTTTAGTGACCTAAAATTGTATTACACAAAATTGGATGAGTCACTATCACGAGTCACCACTATTGAGTCATTGTTTGGTGAGTCACCATTGGGTGAGTCACTATTCAGAAACCTATAGTTCGATGAGTCATAGTTCAGTAACCTACCATCTGGTGAGTCACCATTTTGTGATCTATCATTTAGTGAGTCGCCACTCAGTGATCTACCATTGGATGAATCATAGGTGTCAACCATTATGTTCAGTCATTGGTCTTGACTCACTCTCAGCGACCAAACATTCTTGAGCCAATGTTAGAAAACTAGAAAATTGTAAAACTCTTGAAATGAGCCACCATGACCTCCTAGAACACCAAAAATAGTGGACTATGACAATGTAATGGACCAAGGAGGTCCATGCCATTACAATATATCTCTAATCAAGAAAACGTTTTGTGGGGTTTCTTATGGGCCAATGCCTAGTGAATGAAGAACATTGCAGGCTAGGCCTAAAGAGGGCATTATCATGATCTTGGAAGAGACATGGTCATTACAACATTGGTTAGGGGAAGACCACTTCATATCCATTCCATCATCCAAAGAACCCATATCTAGATCAAAGTCTCGACACATGTCTTAACATTGTAAACAAGGCTTTCTTTAAAAATACTATTTATGATAAACAATTATTTAACAATTAATTTTACTTTTTATTATATTGTATATAAATTATAACTATTAAATATTAAATAACATGAGGAATAGATATCCTCCCTAATTCATTGTCCTTAATCTTCCTATTCATCTTGCATCCATTATATAAATATGGAATATAATAAGATTTGATTTTTAGATCAATATCCTCATTCTATGCTAAAATAAAAACATTTTCTATTGGTATAGAATATTAATATTCCTCAACTGTGGATATGTTAATAGAATATGAACCAAAAATCTTGGTAGACCCACCAAATTTGATAGGTACTCCAGTAGTTGATATGATATTGAAAAATATTCTTAGAATATAGAAAATCTAGTTCATCCCAAAGACATGTAAACGAACATTCACATTACTATTACTAGAAACAGGAATAGTAAAACTGAAATCACTATATTGGATAAAATGAACACAATATTATATATATATCAAGTTACACCCCTATTATCTCTATTAAATATCCTCACATGTTGAGATAAAATGAATAAAAACATGGTTCATATGAATGTATCTCCAGTCATCAAAGCACCATATTTCCAAAACTGCACAATGAATATCAATTTACCACAATGTTTGAAAAATATATTCTAGCAATATAGAGGGACTAAAATATGAGATAGAGATGGTTATTAGAGTTAATATAGGTCCATCAATACTTATTAGACTTCCATAATTTAAAAAAATATATTTATCATCATTCCTTATTTATAATGGATCTTATAACCCTATAATTGTTGATAATTGAGAGGGATTTGATCACCGTAGACAGAAATAGATTGAAATGGGAATCATAAATGATGTTAAAATATTATTATTCTCTAAAATTAGTACACAAACCTCACTTTTATAAAAGATACCAAATTCAAAAAGATATGATTTTGACATTAAAAGGACAATGTAAGGTATATGGAAAATGATATATTTGAATATCATAATTTATGATGAAATAGTTTTATAATTTCTGTTACAAATATGTCAATTATAAAATCCTAAAATTATGAAGGATTTTTTTGAATAACGTATAATGATATCCCTTATCCATCCACCAAGGTATATGAATATGTTTTAGTATCTCTGATAGAACTATTGATGGAATAAATATTAATATAGAGATTATAGAATATAAATTAAAATAATTTTTATGTCAGTATTTGTAGTATGAATAGAAATATTTTTTGGGGATGATGCCAAAAATTATCATATCTACATTAAAAGTAGTAAAATTAATTTATATATTATCAATGGTATTAAAAATAAATTAATTTGAAAAAATTATTTATTTATTATGATCGATTATGTTACAATTAAATATCATTTAATAAATATTATATTGGATTTATCACTAATACACTTACCGGGATATACTATAAAGAAGTGGTGAGGTGTTGTAGAATACTAAAATAGATAGTATTTTATTGAGATAAATGACATACCTCTATTTATATGAAATTTTTATCTATTATCTTACTAATAAAATATACATTATCATGAAATGTCACCATGAAATTAATTTGAAATCATAGAAAATTTTCAAGACACTATTATAAATATTGAGGTCATACATGATTGACTTATAATGAGGATGGATTATGTATAATTTTCTAGAATCATTTTCATTTTAAAAAAGTTGACACAAAAAAATAAAAACGTATTACTATGAATCACTTTATGGGATTATATGAAAAGAAGATATGTGATAGGATGGATATAGAAAATATCAGTAAATCGGACCTAATATAGTGAAGGATATGGTAAAAATGATCAACTTGATTTGAAAAGTCATTAGAGAATATAAATGTTGAGAAAATATATTATAATGATAAATTAAGAGAATTATAGTTTCTTGTTATAGTAAAGGTATTCATATATAATCCTATAGGGAAAATATTCCTGTTAATTGTGATAAAGTGAAAGCTACACACATTTTACATCATACATTATCAAATTCATGATCACATCACATTCATGACATATATTTATTCAGTAACACTAACATAGACTTATATAAATTAAATATTCAATATACAACTCATGATGAAGTAAATAGTACATACTTCAGATGTTCAATAGTCAATGTTTGAACAAATGAAGAATTGTTTTTATTATGAATATTTGCCAATGATGATCTTAGAGTATGAAGATGATGTTCTAAATAACAAGGAAATAATCCCAATCATAATATTATGGAGAATAATTTTTTTTGAGAAAACATATGAATCTACAGAATCTATGAAGTAGTGTACCCTAACTTATTTAACATCAATGTTTGAAAAGAAGATTCAAATGTGGAAATTTTTTAATTGGTGATAACTATATCTGACCACAATTTTATAAATTTATTTTTTTCTATATATATATATAATTGTCATATGTAAATTTATGAGAACATTATTTTCAAACACACAACATTAAAAAACCAATACCCTATTTTTAGTTATATTTTAAATTTATAGTTTGGAAAAATAACATCAATTACAGTTGAATGTATTATAATGGATGAAATGAAAATTAAGAAAACAAGAAATTGAAAATTTGGTTCTGGTCAAAATAATTGAATAATATATCATAGAGAAACACTTTTGAAATTATGAATGATATTTGAAATTCAATATTTAGTGTGGCAAGGATAAAATATTTATTACCTTGACTGAATATAGATGTAAATGAATAAATAACTCTTTTATAGGTATTTATATAATTTTGCTAATGCGTTGATTATAATAAATCTAATCTTTGGAATATTACTCATACCATTGGAACAATGGGAAAAACATTGAAATAGTAATATTTCCTTTATGAACTAAAACCAACCACTATAATAATAAAAATAACTTTTAAAATGTTAAATATTATTTATGAATCTTATTAAATGAAAATATTACATATTTATATCATGGTAGAAGTAAATAATTTTTTTAAACATTAATAAATTATGTATTTCATTTTATTAAATCTTATTTTTTATTAAACTTTCAAATAAAATATAAATATATAAAAGAATTTTTTTCATTACTATATTTGCATTATAAATTATATTTTTTTCATCTATAAATATAATATCTTTTTTTTAGATAATTAGTAAATTTTGTAGGGTCTCAATAATTATCATAATGTTAATATCTTTATAATAAATAAGATTTTAATTTTAAAATTAATTTCATTGATATTTAGAAAAAAAATATTTCAATTTTTGAATCTATGCATCTCGAAATGGTTACATTTTTTAATTTCTATAAATATCTATATTTTTTTAGGAATAGTTAAATAAGAAAATATATGATATTTTGCATTATAAGGGAAATATATGAATTTTTCAAAGATAGATGATATAATAAAAAAGTATTTGGATATGAAATACAACATATTAGGTATATTTATAGAACATCCATAAAAATATATAAACTATTTCCAAAATAATAATCTAATAAATTTAATAATCTAAAGCACCCTTCTTCTCCCCTTAATATTAACTCACTAAACATTCCACTATATTCACTTATAATAGGCCTTATAGCATTCAAAATTTAATAAAAATTATTTTACTAGTCTTATCCCCCATTTACATCTATTAATTTACTCTACTAAGACCATTTAAAATATCCTTATAGTTTAACCTAGGATGTGACAAAAAATGAATATGTACAAATCTATACTAAAAGCATCAATTTTTATTCTTCTTCTACCACCCAAAATTTTCCATCCACCAATACATTTAGTCATCTATATCCTAAATAATCTTATATGTAATTATTTTTGTGTAATATACATCTTATACACGGCATTTATTGAATTTTAAATGGAAAATGTTGTTAAATAATTATTTCATTTACTACGTCCAGGAATGAAACAATTCATTTATTTCTACCTGCATGAAAAACATTTCAATAAAATAATAATTATTTATAAAAAATATGATAAAAAGTATATTATAACATATTGAATTCATATGAATTAATATATATATATATTAAAATAAATTGACAGTATTTATGGATTGTCAATAAATCCTCTTAACATACTTAACCACATTATATTTAAATTTCTTAATAATGAATCACCCATTTTTTAGAACACAAAACGATAGCAGGTAACATTTAAAATTTTCAATTAGGTTAATAATATTTCATTTCACTTCTATAGTTATTGTCATGTATGGAAAGAACATCAATAATTTTCAATAAGTGATCTTACCATTGAACTATAAATTTAACATCAATATAAAATATTATTAAACATTATATATTAGTGATATGAAATGAAATTATCAAAAAATAACTAATGAAAATAAAATGTAGATTATTAGGGTAATTAATTAACAAATTAATGTATATAATTTAATAATTGATAATTTTATATGAATTTATAAATTGATTCCAAAAAAATAATATAACAGATCCCACAAACCAACAGATTTTCTTAATGTCAAGACATTTATCATTCAAACCCACATTATCATTCTCTTTGATTTTTCTTTATACATATAAATTATATATATTTATAGATATATTACATATATCCCAGTCTTATTCACTATTTTATTGACGATGTAATGTATATAATATGTAAAATGCTCAAAAATATTTAATTTTAATCAAATAAAATTATGGCTAACATTTATATATCTTAATTATGTTATGTGAATCTATGATAATGATTATATTTTAAACAATAATTATTTCATCGTGTATTTTAAAACATATTTTTGTGTATTCGTTTCTTCACCAATTTTCTATTCCCATCCTGATGATGTAATTTAAAATTAACACCCAATATTGATACATAATTTTCAATTTTAAGATAAAAATGAACAAATTATTTAATTTTTTATTACCCGTTGAATAATTATTAACTACTCATAGATTGTGATGTGTTTCAAGTTTAATAAACATATCTTTTCCAAAGATAAATTCTTATCGTTATACAATACTTTTTATTTACATTTTTGGAACACATAATCATGTATATGACATTATGGGTGGAATAATATAGTGCTCTGATAAAATGGGTTTCATTTGTTTCACATGATATTATATATATGTTATTATGTAGTAAATCTAATCAATCACAATACACCAACCGCCATGGGATGCTATATTAGCACTTACTTTTGACTAATTCTTATATCACATTTAATTTTGTTTCCCAAGAACTATTTTAACATGATCTTATGATTCAATGTTATTTATATTATACTGTAATTTGATTATTCGTGAACCATGTATCCAATTTCATCATTTTTCAGCATTGACACATTTTTTTTATTGATTTTTTTTCATTTTTTCCCTTAATGGGGTATTTATTTCATCATAATTATCCAGGCATTCAACATGTAATCCAATACAGATTTAGGACCTCAATGAGATATTGGAGAAAACTATTTATAAAAATAATGATGTTTTACTTTGGATTCATATAAGTGATTTTATAAAAATTATTCCAATTATTCTTGGACATTATGTCAATTTTTTGTTTGATGAATATTTATTTTCAATATCACTTAAAAATAAGTATAAATGTAGATATTTTGTTTAAAACTAAATTATGTTCAATTAATGACATTGAATGGAATTTATAGGGATTGTAATTCAAATAAATGATTGTTGATAAGTTTAAAATGTTTCCTCATAATATGGGTTCCACTAAGACTATTTAAAAAATAGTGGATTAGAGGAAGATGCACATATCATTTATGGAAAGATAACATGTATTTTATATTATATCATAAGAAATGATTTATTCATTATGATAAAAAGTAAATTTTATGTATAAGGTTCAATATTTCCTATGAATGTTTGATAAATGTTTGAATATTTATTAAAAATATTTCATTACTTGCCGCATTATATTGGGAACTTATTTTTTTATACGTTTCAATGGTATGGAAATACATACATGGTTCTCCCGATGTTATATCCCCTCTAGTGGTACAGTTGCACGATTTTTTATATAATGAAGAAAAATTCTGTTTTATTTTTAAAAATAATGAGTTTCTAATATAAAATAATTTTTTCTATTGTTAAAGGATTTATGGATGAATCAAAATTTTTAGGAATAAAAATAGGAATTAGAAAATTCATTGAGATACAGCTGGCCTCAAATACGATTAATTAATGATTATGATTACTTGGAAAATGAATCATAATCATGGTAATAATGTGAAAATCCATTAAATCATAAATATAAATCAATATTATGATATTTATGTATTTATTTTACGGATTTATGTTTATCGTAGTTTTATAAATTACATTTCAAAAATATATAAATGAAAGATAATAAATATCATGAAACTAAACTATATGATTTTATCATAAAAATACAATGAAAAAGAAATTTTTTTAATAAACATATTGAGTATAGAATGTGGTTAATTTTTTTATATTTCTAAAAATAATGATATTTATGTGAAGAGTGAAAATTTCACATTTGTTAAAATCTATAATCTCATTTATTAAAAAAATTAATTTAATATTTCTGTTCTTTATAGACTTATTTTTAATAAAAATAATTTTTATTAATTTATAAACACCCATAAAAATTTCTATAGAATTAATGATTAGAATTTATTTTTATATAATTGTTTTTTGAAATTATACATAGCTTTCTAAAATCTCAATTTTATTATCACATCCATTAAATATTCAAAATAATATCTTCAACATGTAATAATTGAATCATAAAAATTAGATTGTATATAAGGATAATATTTTAATTTAGTTAGAAGGATTCGTTCACCTATGGTTATTATGTATAGTAACAATGGAAAAATTGTATAACCATGGTAAAGGGTAACTAATATAAATTGAGAGAAAAACTATGTGGTATAGGAATAAAAAATATTCATTATATTTTTGGATTATTGTATTTAAACCGTTATCTTCATGGACTGTTTTTTAATATCAATATAACCCTGGATTTAATTTAATTTAATTTGTAAACGTTGAATAATTATTATTCTTTCGCTCACCTAACATGTTAAAAGGAATATTATCAACAATATAATCACACATTTTGAGGACTCTATGTCATAAATTAATTAAAAATAGACCTACCTATTACAAAACACCAGGTCCTAATAATCCTAGTCTTAGTAAAAGTTCAATACCATTTAGATTAAAATATTCTTCAAAAGAGATTTCTTGAAGAGGTTTCGTTTCAATTATCCATTTATTTTCATGGATTATTCCTCAAAATCCCTTGAATCATCCTTAACAGTGTAAAAATAATATCATGATTAAAATAAATAGACTAAAATAATATTACTTTATGTCACAACTCTTTCTCTTATTTTTCCTTGAAATAGTAAATAAAAACATCATTCATGCATTCGTGTGGACTACCACCGCGATGAAGAATACAACTTCATGTATCATAAAGAGATCATAATCCTAGTTAAAATGATTAAAATTTAAATGATATATATATATATATACCATTTAAGATATATTTATTAAAATTTATATATAATATATTTCATAACATTAAATCATAATTTTTATAAAAAAGTATAATTTATGTTGTACGTATTTGTGTACTGCTACATCCATGAAACAGTATGATTCATTTTGATTCTCCATCGTAAAATATTGTTATAATGATATAAATATTGAATAAAAATGAAATTTAATATTTTTTATATTATATATTAATGTCTATATTATTTGTATTTAACCTATTTAAATAAACAAAATTATCATTAATGGCTACATACATTAGGTCATCTAAAATGAAACAGTGGGGTTCATTTTTAATTTCTATATTTCATGGTTGGTTTTAATAGTTTATCAAAATTTTATACATTATAATTATATAATAATAAATATTTTTGAGTTAATAGAATCAAAAGAACACTAATCCTCGTAAATAATTCAGGGATATTACATGGTTATAAACTAAAAATCCTAAAAACACAAAATATAGGATTAATAGATTAATTAAATAAACATGTCATGGTATAAATTGGAATAAATTGAATAATGATAATCTAATTAACATTTGAAATATTTTTATGAAGTATAAAACTTATATAATATTATTAATTTTGATGGTATTCATATGAACAAAACTTTTTAGGACTTGATTTGTGTGTAATTTACCAATATAATCACCTTATAAATAATTTTATTTCTTTCCCCGTTATATCCATGTAAATATAAATTAGACAAGAATAATATTTTTTATTTATAACATGTCTATAATTTTCATTTTCATCTATATATTTATTTTTATAAATTTAAATTGAATCATAACCTAATTTTCCAAAAGGGTTACTTTAGATATTTTTAAAAAAGTGAAAGAATAATGATTGTTAATGAAAATAGTATAACCTCTATTTCCCACCATCATAAACTTTATTCAGTATCATTATTAATCTATATATTTATATGATATTTATAATTTATTTTATTTCAACTATAATTATAAATTTTTGTTTTTAAAGGTTTTTTAATGAATACAGCTCATTCCCCTTAGGAGTATACAAAAACGGATTGTGTTTTACTTTTGGGATCAAATGTACTTAAATTTTTTTAGAAATAAAATTTTTACAAATAAAACATTGGTCATGATATGGTATAGAATAATTATAGATTGTGAAATATGAGAAAAAAATTAACCATTTAAATGAGTGAGCATAATATATCTCTCAAATGCTTTAGGTAATGATATATTATTCGATGAAGTAAATAAGATATATAAATCAAGTGAATACTTATTTGGAATTTACTATTATTCATTTATTTATAAACTTGGGAAACATAAATGTTAAAAATTTATTATAAATATTCTCAATTTAGAAATAGTTTTTCCAAATTTTGTTAAATGATTTGATTTCTATAGGTATGGAAATTTCATTTTACAATGTTTTTTAACATTTAATGTTTTCCTATATTTGAAAAGACACAATCCTGGATTTTCCTTCTTTTTAATATATGTTTAATTTTTTTATAGATTTTTTTTTCAAATTGTGGAAATTATTTATTTATATGGTAAATGAATTATAATGAAAAATGTAAACATCCAAGGGGTATTCATGATTTTGGAGAAAAAACAGAAATTTCTGAATTTATTATCCCAAAATGTTATGGAATACTCATATTCCAACATTTATAAGGATTTTAAATTATTCTTAACCTGAATAAATTTTCTTGCTCAAAATTATTATTTTGGTAGCTCATCTTAGATGATGAATTTTTTTATTAAACTGGAGTGGAATCATATTTTAGTCTATTTTAAATAAAAATTATTATATTTTAATGTGTCTATATTATAATTTAATTTTTTTCCTGAATTATCTAAAACTATACACCAATAAGATTTAGGAAATGTATGAATGTTCCAAAATTGATATAAATCATTTAATTATATATTGATTATGATAAATTTAGTAATTATATTATTTTTTAAAATATCATTATTAAACCACACTTTTCAAATTTATAAATTATTAATATAATATCATCAATAAATTATTTATAATTAATCATCGATTTTGGTTTTATTAAATTAAATTAATTAATTATAAATAAATGTAAAATTTTATTGTAGAATCTATAGTGAAAATATATTAATGAATATTGATCATATAAACATGAGTAGACACAATAATTGTGAAACAAGTACTATATAAACAACTGATTATAATTAAATATGATTATAATATTGGAAAATATAAATAAATTTATTGTTTATAAATGGTTATTATTTATTTATAAATTTGTTTATATTTTTGAATATTATTTTTAACTATTTAATTAAAATATTTATGTTAGTTATTAGTTGGTTTAGAACACATTCGACTAAGAGGAGTACATGGTAGGTGTGATTTATCTAAAATTATTCTCATCATTAAAATATATTTTTTCGAATATAATATAAATTTATGAAAATATATACAATGTGTTTGATATTTAATATCATTAATTACGATTTTTTGACTATATTTTTTTCAGTTCTGATAACCGTTTTTTAAGATATTTTTTATAAAAAAAGTTAATTCCCTATTGTATTTCTGTTAAACAAGCATCATTTATTTGGATAGTTGGTTAATTTTCAATAATTATATGTATAAATAAAATATAATCATTTATTTGAAATTTTATATATTTCATAGATGCAAACGTTGTTAAAATTAATTTATGTTGACTCTTATCATCTCCCATTTTAAATTTCAACACTTAAAGACTATGAAATTATTATTAAAATAATTCATTCTAATTAATGATTCTTTTTCATCCATTTTATTTTATTGAATCCCCATAAGAGTTATCAATATTATTGAATTAAAATTATGTAATATATAACTTGGCATTAATATTTTCATTCTCTTACTTTGAGAAGTATGTTTTATTAATTTCTATATAATGAGTGTTTTCAAAAATTGTATCTTTACTATATTGAAATATTTATCAATCATTTCCAAATTAATGGATTCATATAGTACTATATCACCCTTTATGGAATAATAATGATATATAGAGGATGTATTATTTTTAAATATATTTTTAATGTAAGTATTTTTGTATTGTTACCTTCATTTTGTTAAAATTATTTGTTGAATGATACCAATAGCATTCTCATTTTATAATATTTTCAAAACCACATTTCTATATTACTTATCTTGGTGGAAATGGTGTTTTTCCAATATAATAAATATTATAATTTAATTTTCCATTAATTATTTTAAATTTTTTTTGAATATTTTTAGGATATTGATTTTATAATTAAATTGAAAATAGAAATTTCATAAAAATACATTGTTTATTGTAAAACGTAAATGAGGATTTTAAAAATAGGGTTTTTAGGTATTTTGTTTTCAAAAAATAATTATATAGTTTTTTTGTACATTCCCAAAGAAAATATCAAATAAAATATTTCATTCATAATATTTTTTTAATGAAAACTACTATTTTGGTTTTAAATGTAAAATTTCTAAATAATTTATTATACTCAATGTATATCACATATAGGGGGAATTCGATATTTTAAAAATCATAATTTTTTTCAAAGCTGTTTACCTAATGACCCTAAAGTGTATTTTTCATCAACAGAAAAATACATTATGGTACATATGATATAATGTGGGTGGGTCATATTACCATCAACGACATTCTATGATCAGATTGATTATGAGATATTCATTGAATGGTTTCTTGAAATATGTCACATTCCATTGGGAATATTGTTAAATTTTTGATATAAAAATGTTATCATGATATCATTATAGATAAATATATTGATTATTATTTTATAGAAATGGGGTCCTATATTTTAACCTAGTGATTTTTGGATTTGTTAGATCTAATGATCTAAATGTCGTTACATGGATTGTTTCCCATGCCAAATATGGTACAATGGAAGTATCACATACACATGAGGTATTATAGAATATTAGTTTTGAAAAAGAGGGTACATTATTTGTTAAGAAATTCCTAAATGTTACATTAGTGGTATCCCAATCAAAAGAGGGGACATGGGTAGTAGTTAATTCCCATGTGAGAAAATGGATAATTAAGACAATCCCATGAGGGTATATATGTTGTATCCCACGGACAATAGAGAGTATTATATGTTAAATGAATCCAAAAAAGTAATATATGTTCTTTGGAAGAACATAATTGGTGAAAAAGGTTTATCCCACACCCAAGAGGGTATAATCGGTTTTTTCCGATCATATGGGGATACATTAGTTGTTATACCATGATCAATTTCAGATGGTAAATATAATAATGAGAACAATAAAATAGGTTTCTATTTAATTTGATTTATATTATGAAACAATTTTCAAAATATTATTATGTAATTCTTACTTGTATCACATTCATTGTACCGTGTTTCAATAGTCATATTACATGGTATATGTTTTCTAATTTTAGCGTAAACATTATTTTATTATATCATTATGATAACTCTTGTTATTCAATGTTATTAAGATAATATATCACTTATAAATCTATCCTACAATATTATTATTATAAAATTATCCAATATATATTTATTCCATTTTTCTTATAGTGTGTTTGAGTTAACATATTTCTTCTGATTTTATAGACAATATCATTAAGATGGGTAAAAATTTTTAGGATTCAAGAATGGATTTTTATTTATTTAATTTATAGATAAATGATCTCATGTATCATAAAATAAGTCCCTTATGTAGTATATCTCAAGAAAATTGAACATTAAAAATCATATAAATGTGTTCTTATTTGTGATATTTAACTCATAGATAATGTGAACGATATAAAATGTTAAAAAATTTAGTGTTGGTTATATCAGTTATAGTGTAGAAAGTGTTTTTATGAAATGATATATGAATATAGTCCATGTCTTTTTAGGTGGTATTAGATAAATATTTTTTTATTACCTCATTTATTATTAATGATATTTAAAGGATAATTATTAGGAAACCCTAAAAATATATATATAGATGTGACAGAATCCATAAGATACAGTGATAGAGTTATGGTTTGTCTTCTAAGAAATTTCATCTAATTCTTAATAATAGATGCTGGATATAACTATAGAATGGATGAACCTATTGGGAATCACCAGAATATATTAGATGATTATCATGTGAGAGATACTTAACTACATGATATGTTGGCGTATCATTGAAAACCTATTCAAGATCTCTCTAACAAACTTAGTTGGGGGGGCCACACTATGGTGTCTCTAGCCAATTTTACACATAACCTCAATTGCACCTCCTCATACACTAGAGGCTGATAACTTGCAGCGAGGGTCTGGTATGTAATTGATGGGGAGACTATACCATCATTTATCAGAGTAATATTCCAATGGAAATAAATAAAAAAACAGAAAAAGCATATATAACTAGAAAAAACTCATTTATCAAGATATCCAAATAAGAAATACACTACTCAACTAAGAGGGAAAACAAGATATGTGAATATATGATTCAAGTGTCTATAATGAAATGGAACATAAAGGAACTATGTCTCCCATTAGGCTTCCAAAACGTGTTTGGTTCCCTCCTCTCAACTCCATCACCAATCATCCACATTCCCAGGGCCTTTTCTGTTATCTTCTCCTATAACAATATACTCTATTTGGGTCCTAATTTGGAAGCCTCATTATGGTGTGAGTATAACTCAGTAGGCCACCACCAACATTTCCAAAAATAATTCATGTCAAAAAGAAACGGCATGTAGTTTTATAAGTAAATAAGTGAAATTCAATAATAAACAATTTATCACATTTTCATTTATTGTTATCTAACAACATGTAGTATATTTTTACTGGAATTCATTTAGACACCATTAGTGGTGGCCTAATAGGTTGTACTCACACCCTATCTGGCATGCCAAATCAATACCATAATAGATTATATTGTTGCAGGACTGGATAAGGGAAAATGCTATAGGATAGGTGGATGGTTGGGGATTGATCTTTGAGGGAACAAAACATGGTTTGGAACCTTCTTGTGGAGTCATAATGTCTTTATTTTTATTTTCATTATTGTAAATAAACACTTAATTGGTATATCATTTTTTCCCTCTCATTTGATTATTGTATTTTCTATTTTTTTATATTGTGACATGAGTATTGCTTTGGTTATATATGATTTCTCTTTTATTTATTTATTTGTGTTGGTGTATTACTCTAAAAAATGTGGGTATAATCTCACCATGAATGACTTAGAAGAAACTTTCGCTAGTCGACAACCTCTAGCGTATGGGGAGGCACGCATAAGGTCATGTGGTGAATCGTCTTGGGGAACAGTAGTATGGAACCCAGGTTGGGACAATACAAAGTTGTATTAGTTGGAGGTTTCGATCCCCCAACATAGGGGATATGGGCCCACCAAGCTTCCGCTACATTACATTTATAAATTAGAGAATATTCTCCGATGAATGACTTATGATACTGTAGAAGCTAGTTGGTATCCTCTAGTATATGGGTTGTTGTGCATGACGTAATGTGGTGAACTGGCTCGCAACACTGTAGCATGGAACCCAGGTCAGGAAGTCAGAAATTGGTATTAGAGGTCTAGTTTTCATTCTTCTTCATTCTTGTTACTTTTTTTGATAGGTAGACATGAGTCTAAGATGAGTCAGGGATTGGTAATGAGCTCATAAATGCGAGTTTTAAACCCATGTATCGAGGTAAATCTGAGTACACAGTGTGGGATTGTTATTATTATTATTTTTTGTTATATTTTAATATTATTTCATCATGGGTGACACACTTGTAGTGTGATGTGATTATTGTTTCTGATAGTTTTTTAGTATTGATTCAGGTCCCAAAATGTCATGACAGTTGATTCTTCATTCATCATTCTAGGCAATTAGGGTTATTGTGACATGCATCATTTTAGGAATGCATAGGGAATCATGTTATTGGTAGGTTTTTGAATAAGAACTATTTTCCTTGTGGTGATATTATAATAAATAAATGGTTCCTAACATGAATTCATAATGATTTTAAAAAGATTCAAAATAATTAGGTGTCTAAATGAGAAACATGATTATGATAGTGTGTTTACTCTGTTAACCAAAACCTAGGAGTATGATGGTTATGGGTAGTAATAGTGCCTCAGTTTTGACCATGTGGTGAGATGGGGAAATGATTAGCATGATCCTTTCCGAGTTTATAAATGTAATGAGGTTGTGTTATAAGACTCAAGACGTCTTTTTGTATTTGTAGAGAGTATACATCCACAAAGGTGGTTGAGGGGTGAAATGAAGGGCATTGCTAGGAATGAGTTCCCAGTTAAGGAACATGAGGCCCCAATTATGCTAGATGAAAATGAGGGGGATTTATTTTCAAAGAACATTACTCACTTCATGAAAATTATGGATAGTGTCCCAGGGCAGGTTTTGAAATGTATGTCTCGTTTGAATGGAGAATTTCAGTAGCAGCACCATATCACATTTATTGGAGAGTGTGGACCTAAGGGAGAAGAATTCTAGGTTTAATCCATATTGAAAATACTTGGCCATTGGGTGATTCAAGATGAGATTAGTGTTTATTTTGGAACATTTATTCTATAGGTAATAGAGAAGAACTAATTGGAAATTCAAGAAAAAAAATGCAAAGGATGAGTGTATGTTATGGAAGAACATTTTCGAACTGTTCTTGGAAGACATTTAATTAGAAATGCTGAGACAATAGAAAGTTGTTGAGTTCATGCATCAAACCCATGGGAGTATGTCGATGATGGACTATAGTAGACGCTAGACAGATCTATAATGCTTTAAACCAATGTTTGAAGGAGTCGACGTTGCTATGATGAAATTCTTCCAAGATTGACTTAAATCTAAGATTATGTACCAGGTGAATAACATCAGGATACAAAAGATTATAGAAGAGGTGGATAAGGATCAAATAGTTGAAGGGAATAAAAGGGTGGAATCCAGTGATGGATAGGTTGTTGTTAATGTATTATCAAGAGGTGCGACTTATGAGATCCTAAATATCCTTTATGAATCCTTTATCTAAGGTAGTGGGGAGAAGATTATGTAATAGGAGGGTCGATTGGAAATGACCATACTAGTGTGATATTTCATTAGTATGGTCGGCCGAGAAACTATCATTGACACTATTACTGATCAAATATATATATTTGATCATGAGGGAAGATGGGACATCTATATAACCTCATCATGTCACATCGATGGAAACGTATTGATGGAGGCGCTGGGTAGAGTAAAAGTGTCGGAAGAGGATCTTCTCCATCATATTAGGATCTTAATTCGAGTTCTTATGGCCTAGGTGGTTGAGGTTATGGATATGGTTATTCTAATAATGATCATATGCACCAACGGAGTGGTTCTTATGAATGGATTCAAATAGCATCACATGGAATAGGGTCACCACCATTACATGAAGCACAACAAACACTTGTTGACAGAGAGGCTAGAGAGTTAATATTGAGTGAAACTATTATAGTTGCTTCTACTTTAACTAGTTCCTTGATTGATATTAGTTCCTATCATAATTTTATATGTTCAAAACATATTAATTGTTTGGGACTAGAAATGGAATTTATGAGGAGGGTTATGACAATAGATACATCATTGGGTGTATGATCTAGATATGTCTACCTATGAAGGAAATCTTTACTAGAGACCAGGGAATATCTTTTCTTATGGGATCTTTATATTCTAGATATGAAAGGATTCGACATAATTATGAGTATGGAATGGCTATACAGATACCGATCCCAAATCGACTGTTACTGTGGGGGGTTAAATTTTACATCTCCTAAGGGTGACCAGTACATTCATCATGGTGAGTGGGATTTCTTGGAAGGCTAAGTCGGGCCAATTACACATGAACTGGAAGATCTCATAGAACATGTTTCTAGTCTTATTGGATGATGGGGTGTTACACATGTTGTCCTACCACTAGTTGTAGAGATATTTAAGGATATTTTTTTGAATGACTTCTTATAGAAACCACCTAAGAGAGATGTGGAATTCACTACTGATCACAATCTAGGGGCTTAGCCATTATATAATCCTCTTGAAAAAATGCCGCCAACTGATATTATTGAGCTTAAGACTCAGTAGGAGGAGTTGGAGGATAAGGTATTGATCTATCCAAGTATGTTTCCTTGAGAATCACCTCTTTTGTTCTCAAAGAAAGAAGATATGATTTTGTGAATATGTTTTTATTACTAGAAGTTGAACAAAATAACTGTGAAGAACTGATATCCTCTTAAATATATTGATGATTTGTTATGACAGTTTTAGGGAGATTATGTTTTATAAATTATTGAATTGAGATCAGGGTATAATCATTTAAGAGTGAAAACATCTAATATATCGAGGACTGCTTTCACAAGAAGATATAGACTTTATTAGTTTTTTCTAATGAATTTTGTGTTGAAAATTTTAACTGAAGTGTTTATGTATTAGATTAAAATGATGTTTCATTTGTATTTGGATCATTTAATGGTGTTTTTTGTGGACAACATCTTGGGGTACATCTAAAATCATGATAATCATGTCCAATATCTTGACATCGTCCAAAGTTCACTATGAGAACATCAACAATAGAGGAAGCTATATATTTTTTAGTTTTTGGATTGATTGGGTATACTTATTGGGGAACATAATTTCATAAGATTGTGTGTCAGGGGACCTAGAAAAGGATTAGGAAGTGGTTTCTTGGGTGTATCCCAATAATATTTTTTATATCCGATGGTTTATAGGATTATCTAGATATTACTGGGTACTCATCCAAGGAATTTCTGGTTTGGAAGTGTAGCTTTTGGGCTATATGAAAATTGGAGTATTGTTTTAGTTGTCAAAGGGTTTTCAGAGATATTTTCAGAAGACGAAGATGAATTTAACATTGGCACATATTTTGATCCTATCGAAGTCAAGTGATGAGTATACAGTTTATTTTGATGTTTTTGGAACCAGACATGGAGTATTATTGACATAGTGAGATCATGTTATGGCATATGGGTCTTGATAGTTGAGGTCTGATGAAGGAATTTAACCTATTTAATAAATTGAGTTAGAAACATTATATTATGATCTTATGTGTTGGTGACACAACCATTTTGGAGAAAATTTTACATTATATATAGATCAAAAGTTTTTTGTGTATATATTTTGATAGCATGATTTGAATCATCGCAAGCAGATATGGGTTGTGTATATGTAGTCTTTAGATTTTGAAGTGGCCTATATGCTTGAAAAAGTAAATAGTGTGGATGATTCCTCAAGTAAGAAAACTCAGAATTGTATGGTTCAGAAGTCAAGTGCATAGTGGAAGATGATGTGCATGCTAGATGAAATGAATGTGGTGCTTTAGGGGAGTTAGAAGAAGGTGTCTTTAGTTTCATTTTTAGTGGATTCTACACTTTTGAGATGGATCTGGGATAGACAATATGAGGATGTAGAGTGTTTATACTTGAGGGAAATCTTTCAAGGTGGGGAGAAATATTAATTAATACTAACAGATGAGGATGAGATCGTCCATGTGAATAATCATATTGTGGTACATTCTAACATGCGAGAGGAGCTCATGCAAGAACTTCATTCCTCAATCTGGGTGGTGCATTCAGGTGTAACCAAAATATACTATGATCTAATATGATAATTTTGGAGGACAGGCATGAAAAATGGGATTATAGGGTTTGTTAAAATATGCTTAACATGTCAACAGGTGAAGGCAGAGAATCAATGACCTGGAGGTATACTACTACTCTTTTCTATTCTGAAATTGATGTAGGATGATGTGAACATGGATTTTGTGGTGTGTCTTCCCATGATTCTTAGGAAGAATGAATTTATATTTTTTATTGTGAAATAATATATTTTTCTTCAATATACCTGTAAAACTATTCATTACTTGTTCAATGTCTCCAAGTTGAAATCATATAATCATAATATGTACCATTTGGAGAATTGGTTGGAATTGATATTTGATCCAGGTTTGTCTATGATTGAGTGTCCAGTGTATATCATGTGATAGCAGTATAAATTGGTTAATTGGAAAGCAAATACACGGGTCCATGTTCATTGACGTCATAGTGGGGATGAGAATGAGACATGGGAATAAAAAAATTTCATTGAGAATGATTATCCATTCTTATTCTATAATCAAGCATTGGGATGTCATTCGAAAGGTGTAATTTTTTCATAGTGGGAAGAAAAGTCTCATCCGTGATATCATTTTGAGGTACTAATTTTATTATTTTGTCCCTATGTTTATTATATAGTTTCATAGGTAGTTTTTAGGGAATATTGATATTTTAGGATTGGATGAAGCTACTACATAGTTGCCACGTGATTAAGGGAAACCATGTTCCAGCCA
This sequence comes from Viscum album, assembly GCA_963277665.1. Classification (NCBI taxonomy): domain Eukaryota; kingdom Viridiplantae; phylum Streptophyta; class Magnoliopsida; order Santalales; family Viscaceae; genus Viscum; species Viscum album. Next base: position 273,408,709 of record OY728128.1, on the reverse strand, counting down.
AAAGAAAACAATGTATCAAGATATTTTTGTTATCCAAGACATACAACTAGACAATGAAGCATGATCTTCACCCCACGTAACCATGCAACTATTTTTCTCTTAGATAAGGGAGAACAAACAGTTTTCAAATAGATGGTAATTCTATACATGTTATCCATGTGGCCAATAAGATCATTTAAATAAAGAAAATTTAAATTTTTACCACTTCATTTGTAACCATAAATAACCTCATATTTGATTCATATGGAATTTTCAAGCCTAGGTGATTCCTCTACACCTTTATATAACCCATTAGCACTATTTTGTTTTATTTCCCATGTTTCTTCATAAAATCATCATCTATGTCATTGCCCACTTTTCTCTCCATCTTTCTATTTTTCTTCTTCCATATTTGTTGTGTTTTCATTTTTCGATATGTTTTTTGACCATGTGAGGGTATGATTGTGTTTTTGTTAGAAATATTGACTATTATGGTTTGATATTGACTTTATAGTGTATCTTTGAAGTGTGGTTTTGGGTTTTCAATGGATTCTAGATGTTTTCATGTCGGAGTAAGGTGGTTCCACGATTTTTCATTATTAGATGATTTTTTATTACTTTCATGGTTTCATATATGTGTTCCTTTGTCTATTTTCATGGTGATAAATTTTTTTGAATTTTTTTTTGAGATGAATATGTGATGAATGCATGATTTCCATAGCAATATGGATGTGTTTCAAGAATTACACATTTTTTGGCATCATAAATATTTTACATGATCCATGTGAGTGGATTCAAATGTGTTTTGAATGGGGGTTTGATGTTAGATGTTTTAGAATGATTTTTTAGAAAAAATTTATTTTGGTTTATTTTCGTATTATTTTTTGATCACCATAAATGTTGTTTTTTAATAGTGATAGTTAACTTGAGCATGTTATAAAGTATATTTGGTTTATGTATGAATTCAAAAATGGACTTTCAACAATTAAACGGTTTTATTTTATGTATACTTTATAGTATCATTTAAAAATTGTATTTATAAACATTGAATGTTGTGTGAAATTTGTATTCAAATGGTTTTGGTGTGTTTTTGAATGGAATATGTTTTTATTTATGGAAAATGGGGGTTTCCAGGTGAGATTTAACTATTGAATAAATGTTATTGAGAAATAAGGGGATTTATGTTTGTTCATGATTCTTGGAATGCATGTGTAAAAGTGTTGATCTATGACACACATAGAATTTAAATTGGGAACAATGGGAATCCTTGGTATATAGGTGGGAGAACTAGAAGTATTATTCTAGTAAATTCATTGGTGTTGAGTCCCATTTTCTCCTTGGAATATTGATTCTATAACACTAACTACACATGTGATAGTATTAGAGACCATTAGACCTTGGGATGGGATCCCCTCTAGTGGTGTTGGCATTGTAATGTGGTTGGTTTTGGATTATAAAATGTAGAAAACTATACCATGAGATGTTTTCCACTCTAGTAGAAAGTGCTTGAGGGAGCTGTTTGTTTTGGTTGGAGGATTTGGATTACTGAGGAATGAAGATCATAGGGTCCCATTAGTTGTATTTACCTATGGGGATTTCCTATCATAATCACTTGTGATATGATGATTATGTTATGTCGTGATAATAATCAGTATATGATGGACATTGTTTATGTTTATTGTCAATGCAATATTGTTTTGAAAAATGGGTTTTTAATGTTTTTTCATGAAATTTTTTCCCATGAAATGATCATTGAAAATGTTTACATAGTTCTTATGAAAATACGAATGTTGATTTATATTGTAATGTTATAGAATGGAATCATTCTTTTGGGTGAAATATGATTGGGAATTGGACCACAACCTATATGCACATTTGGGTTAATGTAGACATTTCTATGTATGGCCATGATAATAGAAATGTTTATCATGGTAGGGAAGGGTGGATATGGTTTCCAGTGATCCACATCATGAAGGTATTTGTGGAGGAGGATGGAGGGTGGTGGCCCTCACATTGCATGGAGGTATTTGAGTCACAATATATTTGTTTCATTTTCCATTTTAGTATTTTGGATATGGTTAATGTTGTAAAACATTGAATCTAAATAATTTTTTCATCCTTTTTTGGTTACTGATGTCACGACCCGTCGTCGGGACCCATGCCGTGACTACCCCAAGCCCGCCTTCCAAAGGCCAGGGGCTGGCGACTAGCACCAAAGGCGTAAAACCTGATAATTGGGAAGGCATTCCATTTATAAAAGTAAACAAAACATCACAGAGTACAAGAGGAAGTAATAAACTAAGAACAAAAGAAATCTCTGAAAAGTAAGTGGGCCAGAATACAAACCCAACATAAAGTACAGCTACAACTGAATTAAAGTACAACAGAAAAAGAAAAATAGTTGGAAGAACAGAAGCGGCTCCTAGTTCGTCCTCCTCAAGTCCTACCTGAAGGGTAGGTACATATGGTGCAGCTCCTGGATCATCCACCACGGATCCTACCTGAAGGGTAGGTACAGATAGCCTCCACAACGCTCTCGCCCGTCAACCTCCTCTGTGTGTCGTCTCATTGTGATGTCCACCTCTGGATACTAACTCACCATGTGGTCCACCTTCGAGTACCGTCCAGTCCTCGAACACTCGGCCTCCGATAGCACTACCCGTCATCTGAAAACAACACAATGATGTGTGGGCATAGCCCGTGCAGGGGTGAGTATAACGATACTCCGTATGCACCCCGAGACCCTCATGGTCTCTATAAATCCAACAAGGATAACCAAAAATCAGGAACACAACAGATAACCCTTACTTAGGTATATGCCAATACTTATACCTAAGTTACCAAGTAACCCTATCTAAATCATTAGGAACACAAGGATAATGAAAACAACGGATAACCACTACCCAGGTATATGCCCATACATATAGCTAAGTTATCAAGTGACCCATCTCAATCATGATGTAAACAAAAAGGTCATAGACTTAGCTCATCCACGATTTTATTCATGAGGTCGAAACCACGGAAGCTGGAGAACTCCTCCTCTTTCGAGTACAGTGGGTCTGCCGCTACAACCAAGTGCATCCCACTAACCTTGGACTGATGTAGTACTCCATCTTTCGAGTACTATGGGCCTGCTGTTAAAACCAAGTGCTTCCCACCATGGGTTTGCCGCTACAACCAAGCGCTCCCCCTCATAAGCTCCAGATGTACTCCTTCTGTTGAGTACCGCGGGTCTGCCGCTACAACCAAGCGCTCCTCCGCCGTGGGTCTACCACTACAACCATGCTCTCCCCCTCATAGCCTCCAGAGGTACTCCTTCTGTTGAGTACCGCGGGTCTGCCGCTACATCCACGCGCTCCTCCGCCGTGGGTTTTCAGCTACAACGAAGCGCTCCCCCTGGGCTATCTAAAACACACCGAGACGATATATCAGCAGTCGTCAAGTCTGAGCCAGCTACTAGGTCTCTGCACTCTGCTAGCTCGTCACCAGGAGGGTCCGCTCCACGAGCTACTGTTCGATACTCCATGTATCACAAAGTCCCACGAAGAAGTATCTCAAATATCCACCTCGTCATAGGGGTCTCAACGCAACAGACGGCATGTCAGTCGGACGCCCAGTCTGTGAGTTACTAGCCTTTTCGTCCAAGGGGCCCAGTTGGTTTTGGGTGCGAACCAACCAGGCCATATATTAGTTGTACCCCGAACTCTCATAGGGTATGCTCATAGGGACCATTTCTCAACTTTAACACCAACGCCACTGACAGTTCGTCAAACGGACTTCCGGTCTGAATGTTATCATCTTTTCCGTTCCAGGGGCCCGGTTCGATTTCGGGTACAATCCAACCCGGCCACTATCCAACTGCATCCAAAAATCAGTTGAAGTATTCCAAAAGTTCAATCTCATCAAGAGGGATCCAACAAAGTCAACGGCACATCAATCAGACGTCCGGAGCTCAAGATATAAGTGTTTCCGCTCCGAGGGCCCAGTTGGTTTCGTATCCAAACCAACCCGGCCATACTCAAGGTTCTCTGAAACCTTGAGTGTAATATACCGAAACGACCATATCGATCCAAAAATCGCATCGCAACTAACGGTGCATCGATCGGAGGTCTATAGCCCATGTCATGGGCAAAGGAATGAAAGAGGTCCGGAAGTGGGGGTTTCAGGCCCGGACCGACCCGGCCTGAGACCCCCTGGGTTGGCCCGAACCGGGTCCGGGTCCGGCCCTCTTTGGCACGGCCCGACCCGGATGGCGCCGCCCGGCCCGGCCTGGGTGTGGCCAGGTGGCTCGGTCGAAACGGTCGAGCGGTGAGGGGGGGGGGGGGGCGCTGCCCCCTATTTGGAAATCGCGGGCCCCACGTGGGGGCCGCTCCTCTGCCAGCGACGCGGCGGGTCGCCACGTCTTCCTCGCCAGATCCCGCGCGGATGTGGGATCCCGCCTCCACCACGGCTGAAGCCGCGGCGACTCCTGCCGACGGCACGCCGGGGCGCTGCCGCCTCCGGGCTGCCTGCCGGTGCCGGCCGCCGAGGCCACCGCGCCGGCGCGGCGCGCCCGCTGCACCTTCTGCAGAGCACCGGACATGCTCTGGTGGTCCGATTTCAATTTCGTCTTCACCTGCGGTCCTCCCAGGGCCTCCCCTTCGCTGCAAAGACTTCAAATCTCCCCTGCGGCCCATTCTGCCATGGCCCGTCGATCTTCATGCCAAATTAACAAACCAATTCTCTTTGTGGTTTTCCGGAGCGGCGCGAAATTGCCTCGGTTTTGTTCGACTTCAACGGTGCGGCACGATGGTGCCGTGATTCTTCACCCAATTTCATAGCTTTTGCGCGGTGCAACCGCACTACGCAGCCTTAAACATGCCTCAACAAAATCAAACAACCATGGGGAGAGGAGGGTCGACCGTGTCCGTGTGGTCCGACCTCCTCCCGTTATTGCGATATCAGGTGGCTCAAAAAAAATACAATCAGTGATGAAGTTAATCACAAAAAAAAAGAATATAATTCCCCTACCTCGAGGAAAAGTTGAACGAAGGTTCGTCGCGGGATTGCACGTCCCTAAAGAAGGCATCGCGGAAGGAGGATCATCGCATCGCGGAGAAAAGATTCTTTGGTGTCGCGTTGTCAATCTTTGAGGATCTGGCGTTCTTGTCGACCTTCGTCGGAGGTCGGCGTTCTTCACGTTTTTCGTATTCTTCGCATTCTTCGTCGAGGAAGAAAAAGTTTCAAGGCTTCGAGTAATTTTCCCAAGCCCTCTCTCAACAAGCTAACCACCAATAAAATAAGATTTTGTCTTATTTTATTACTCATTCTAAAGATCTTAAAAGTCAAAAACGAATCAACAATTAGTTGAATTAATTGCAGCGTTTAAGCCGCCCAATTAATAGAGGCGTTTAATATTTAATAAAACGCATGAGTTGACTTTAATTAAAAAGGGGGGTACGGGTGCGTTACCTTAATTAATAGGGGTGGTTGTGGAAGTTGAATGGGTGGGGCTCGTGTGGGCCCCACCCCATTAATATCCAAACTAAGTGGATTAGTTAGGATGTGGGTCCCACTCAACCACTTTAGCTTAGGTTAACACTTCCTTGAATAAAAATAAAATCTGTTGCATAGTATTTTATTTTATTCATTAGTTAACCCAATTAATTAAAACTCCACCCGAGCAAATGAAACTCCAAAAAGGGTCTTATTAAGAAAAAATTGGCACTACGATTTCTTCGGTGCCCTCGGATTTCAATTCTGAGCACCGGTTCAAAAGTTAGAAAGACACGCTCGTTCGTTCACAGAACGAACCTGAGCTAAACTTCAGAAAATGATTCTGGGCACACCGGACCTCAGAATCAGGCGCCGTCAGAAATTGCGCTCTTGTAAAATTTCAAAGAAAATTAAGAAAAAAACTTCCTTGAAATTTACGGGTCTTTACATTACTCCCACCTCAGGCCTTTACTTCTCCGTAAAGCTTTAACACAAACTAGGGATACAAAAGCGGTACTGAGCATTCATCTGACCCTTCCACTCCCATGTGCTCTCCTGGAGGTTCCCGTACTGCTAGTGAAATCGCACCCGAGGAATCGACCACCCTCATAGGATCCACTCCTATCGATCCACGATACCCACTTGAACCTCTGTGAAAGTCACCCCATCACCAATGTCCAGCCCCTCATGGTCGATGATAAGCGAAGGGTCGTGCACGTATCTCCTCAGTTGAAATACGTGGAAGTCTTTGTGCACCTTGTGCAACTGAGGTGGATGGTTCAAGTGGTAAACCACCTCACGTACCCTACTGAGGACCTAGAAAGGTGCGTTGAACCTCGGAGATAACTTGCCACCCCGGCCAAAACTCCGTAAGTCATGTCGAGGTGAGACACATAGGGAGACGTGGTCGCCATCCCCGAACTCTAGTGGTCTCTGCCTCCTGTCATCACAAGTCTCTTTGCTAGCTATGAGCTGCCCTCATCCGCTCCTAGATGATTTGGACATTTCTGGTCCTACAAGAGCTGCTGAGATTTCTTCTTTGCCGATAAGAGAAATCTGGTCTCATCCCCTAGATGAACCACGTTCTTGGCCTAATACAGTAAATCCAACATGGATGATACTAATATATAACAAGGATGATGTCATAAGGCCTCGATGCTACTACCAAGAGATCAAACTGTTACTCTCTCCTCCAAGGGTTGAGTCACACTGTCAGCATCAGTGTGTGGTCAATGGGTCTCCTCCAGTAGGTATCTCAAAGTGAGGGTCAAGTAAACGGTTTTTAAATAGGAACCTCTTAGTAAAAACACAAAGAGAGGACAGGAAGGTAAACGCCAAAAGAAAGGTGTCTTTTATTACTGTAGATCAAAGTACAAAGACACAAAGCATCTACAAACAAACATCAACAATGCTAGAAGCAACATGAACAAAAGTCTCCAGGTCTGGAGCTAGTCCCGCTCCTGTCCATCTGCTCCCAAAGCACCATGATTGTAGGCCTCAGCTACCTGAATCTGTGCTCTCCCATGTCCACATGTTCCCTACAGTCGGGGTGGACCTCCTGGTGGTGGTGGTGGCAACACCTCGAAGCGTCTTCCACCTCCAGCTATACGGCCAACTCCCCTACCTCGGTCTCCTGCTCTTTGAGGTCCGCCTCGATTGAACCTCTGCCTCTACTTGGGAGGTCCTTCGTTCATCTGCTGGTCATCTGTATGGTGGGTCGGACAGTCATGAGCCATGTGACAAACCCCGCCACAGGAGTAACACTGTCCGCTCAAGGTAAGTCATTGTCCACCTCAGGTTCATCGCACAAACGATCATGCGTCATGTGGTCGACCATCTGTAGGTCTAGTCCTCTTGGACCTCTGTGTCGTCTGTCTACTACCCACTGCAGATGACTCTATCGCATGTCGTCTAGTGGTGGGTCCTACTGCTGGAGACTTCTCAGCAAGAAAACTCTCCACTAAGAGGGCTCGCTCCATCACCCCTGTCTCTGTCGGAATGCTGTGAGAAACAACTGAAGCTCTGATCTCCCGCCTGAGCCCTTGCTCGAAGGTTCTGGCCCTGAAGAATGGGTCTCGTACCATGTCCGTGGAATAGCGCGAGAGATCGGTAAACCTCGCTGCGTACTGGGCTACTGTCATGCTGCCATTTCGCAGCAGTAGTAGCTCCTAGATGTGCACCACACGTATGGTGGCCGGGAAGAACTCTGAGTGGAAAAGTCTCTCAAAGTTCGTCCAAAGGAGATATTCCTCGTCGTGCACCTAGAGAATCATGCTCCACCATATGCCTGTTGTCGCGTGCAGGAGGCTCGCGGCAAGGGCCACCATAAGGTCATCTGGTGTCCCTACCAAATGGAAAACACAAACAACTGCCTCCAGCAAATCCTCGGCTGCCTGAGGGTCCGTCTCCCTGCAGAACCCGGGTGGTTGCTGACGCTGAAACTCATGCAACGCACTAAGGTGACGTACACCGTCAGCTGCTGGGGTTGGTAGCATCGGTGGCTCGGTGGGTAGAGGTACCACTGGTGCCTCCGCAGTCAAAGGGCCATGCACCGAGGCCTAATCACTCGGTGGGCTGTCATCACATACAGAGCTCGGAACCTTAGCTAGCTTCCATCGTGGGGCCATATTGAAAATAAATAGGTGTGCCATGGTTAAACAGTATACCTGGTATGCGGACACAAATTAATCACAAAGAAAACTTGAAACACACATGAAATAAATGTTTTCGTACATTACGTTGGAAATCAGAAGTCAGGGTCCTGGTGTACGGATACATCGGCCGCCACACCAACACTGGAATCCTTGGACTGATAGCCACACTCAATACCCTTAACACTATTGTTTCACATAGAAGAAGGATCAGAGTCCTGAGTTCTGTGGTAGAACCTTACCCTCTGATACCAATTTATCATGACATGTCCTCGGGACCTGTGTCGTGACTACCCCAAGCCCGCCTTCCATAGGCCAGGGGCTGGCGACTAGCACCAAACGCGTAAAACCTGATAACTGGGAAGGTATTGCCTTTATAAAAGTAAACAAAACATCATAGAGTACAAGTAGAAGTAATACACTATGAACAAAAGAAAGTGCTGAAAAGTAAGTGGGATAGAATACAAACTCAACTGAAAGTACAGCTATAACTGAATGAAAGTACAATAGAAAAATGCAAACAGCTGGAAGAACGGAAGTGGCACGTGGGTCGTCCTCCTCGGGTCCTACCTGAAGGGTAGGTGCAGATGGCGTAGCTCCTGGATCATCCACCACAGATCCTACCTGAAGGGTAGGTATAGATAGCCTCGACAACACTCTCTCCCTTCAACCTCCTCCGTGTGTCGTCTCTTCGTGAAGTCCACCTCCAGATACTGACTCGTTGTGTGGTCCACCTCCGGGTACCATCCAGTCCTCGAACACTCGGCCTCCAACAGCACTGCCCATCGTCTGCAACCAACACAACGAGGTGCGGGCATAGCCCATGTAGGGGTGAGTATAACGATACTCAGTAGGGACCCCGAGACCCTCAAGGTCTCTCTAAATCCAACAAGTATAACCACAAAGCAGGAACAAAACAGATAACCCTTACTTAGGTATAAGGCCATACTTATACCTAAGTTATCAAGTAACCCATCTCAATCATGAGGAACACAAGGATCATGAAAACAACGGATTACCACTACCCAGGTATATGCCCATACATATACCTGTGTTATCAACTGACCCATCTCAATCATTAGGTAAACACAATTGTCATAGACTCAGCTCAACCAGGATTTTATTCATGATGTCGAAACCACGGCTGCTGGAAAACTCCTCCTCTGTCGAGTACAGTGGACCTTCCACTATAACCAATCGCACCCCACTAACCATGGACTTCTATAGCACTCCACCTGTCGAGTACTATGGGCATGCTGCTACAACCAAGTGCTTCCCACCATGGGTCTGCCGCTACAACCAAGCGTTCCTCCGTCGTGGGTCTGCCGCTACAACCAAGTGCTCCCCCTCATAGCCTCCAGAGGTACTCATTCTGTTGAGTACCGTGGGTATACTTCTACAACCAAGCGCTCCTCCTCCGTGGGTCTGCCGCTACAACCAAGCGCTCCCCACGGGGCTATCTGAAACACACTGAGAAGATAGATCAGTAGTTTTCATGTTACAGCCAGCTACTAGGCCTCTGCACTCTGCTAGCTCGTCACTGGGAGGGTCTACTCCACGAGCTACTGTTCAATACTCCAAGTATCACAAATTCCAACGAATAAGTATCTCAAAGATCTGCCTCGTCATAGGGGTCTCAAAGCAACAGACGGCACGTCAGTCGGACGCCCAGTCTTTGAGTTACTAGCCTTTTCATCCTAGGGGACCGGTTGGTTTTGTGTGCGAACCAACCAGGCCATATCTCAGCTGTACCCCGAAATCTCATAGGGTATGCTCAAAGGGACCATTTCTCAATGAGATCACCAACGCCACTGACGGTTCGTCAAACAGACATTCGATCTGAAAGTTATCAACTTTTCAGTTCTAGGGGCCCGATTAGATTTTGGGTACAATCCAACCTAGTTACTACCCAACTACATCCAAAACTCATGTGAAGTATTCCAAAAGTTCCGTCTCATCATGGGGGATCCATCAAAATCAACGGCACATCAATCGGACGTCCGGAGCTCAAGATATAAGTGTTTCCGCTCCGAGGGCCCAGTTGGTTTTGTATCCGAACCAACCCGGCCATACTCAAAGTTCTCCAAAACCTTGAATGTAATATACCAAGACGACCATATCGATCCAAGGATCGCATTACAACTGACGGTGCATCGATCGGAGGTCTGTAGCCCATGTTATGGGCAAAAGACAGAAAGAGGTCCGGAAGTGGGGGTTTCGGGCCCGGACCGACCCGGCCCGAGACCCCCTGGGTTGGCCCGAACTGGGTCAACCCAAACCGGGTCCGGGTCTGGCCCGCTTGGGCGCAGCCCGACCCGGCCCGGTGCCCTGGCGCGGCCAGCGGCCAGGTGGCTCGCCCAGTGAGGGGGGGGGGGGGGGGCGCTGCCCCCTTGTTTGGAAACCACAGCCCCCACATGGGGGCCACTCCTCTACCTGCGACGTGGCGGGTCGCCGCATCTTCTCCACCGGATCCCGCGCGGTCGCGGGATCCCGCCTCTACCGCGGCTTCAGCTGCGGCGGCTCCTGTCAGCGGTGCGCTGGGGCGCCGCCGCGCCGGCGTGGCGCGCCGGCTGCCCCGTTCGCGGTCCACCGGATGCGCTCCGGTGGTTCGATTTCAATTCTGTCTTCGCCTGTGGTCCTCCCGGGGCCTGCCCTTCGCTGCAAAGACTTCAAATCGCCCCTACGGCCCATTCTGGCATGGCCCGTCGATCCTCATGCCAAATAAACAAACCACGTCTCTTCATGGTTTTTCGGCGCCGCGCGACGGCGCCTCGGCTTTGTTCGACTTCAACGGCGTCGCGCGACGGCACCACGCTTCTTCGCCCAATTTCATAGCTTCCGCGTGGTGCAACGACACCATGCCGCCTTAAACGTGCCGCAACAAAATCAAACAACCATGGGGGGAGGAGGGTCGGCCATGTTCATGCAGTCCGACCTCCTCCCGTTATTGCGATATGAGGTGGCTCAAAAAAATGACAATCAACGATGAAGGTAATCACGAACAAAAAGAATATAATTCCCCTACATCAAGGAAAAGAAGAACAAAGGTTCATCGCAGGATTGCACGTCGTGGAAGAAGGCGTCGGGGAAGGAGGATCATCGCGTCATGGAGAAAAGATTCGTCGGCTTCGCGTCATCGATCTCCGAGGATCCGACGTTCTTGTTGACCTTCATCGAAGGTCGGCGTTCTTCACGTTCTTCGTGTTCTTCGCGTTCTTCGTCGAGGAAGAAAAATGTTCAAGGCTTCGAGTAATTTTCTCAAGCTCTCTCTCAACAAGCTAACCACCAATAAAATAAGAGTTTGTCTTATTTTATTACTCATGCCAAAGATCATGAAATGTCAAAAATGAATCAACAATTAATTGAAATAATTGCTACATTTACGCCGCCCAATTAATAGAGGCGTTTAATATTTAATTAAATGCACGGGTTGACTTTAATTAAAAAGGGGGTGCGGGTGTGTTACCTTAATTAATAGGGGGTTCAGGAAGTTCAAAGGGTGGGGCTCGTGTGGGCCCCACCCCACTAATATCCTAACTAGTGGATTAGTTAGGATGTGGGTCCCACTCAACCACTTTATCTTAGGTTAACACTTCTTGAATAAAAATAAAATCTGTTGCACAGTATTTTATTTTATTCATTAGTTAACCCATTTAAGTAAAACTCCACCCAAGCAAACACAACTCCAAAAAGGGTCTTCTTAAGAAAAAACCAGCGCTAAGAGTTCATTGGTGCCCTCGGATTTCAATTCCAAGAACCGGTTCAAAAGTTAGAAAACCCCGCTCATTCGTTCACTGAACATACCCAAGCTAAACTTCAGAAAATGATTCCGGGCACACCGGACCTCGGAATCAGGTGCCGTCAGAAACTGTGCTCTTGTAAAATTCCAACAAAAATTAAGAAAAAAAATTCCTTGAAACTTCCAGGTCTTTACGACTAATATCAGATATTTGATGATTTCTTATTCATCTTGGTTTTTTGTTGTTACACACATGGGTGAAATCAGTAAAAAAGTTCATTGTTGATACCTAGTAACTAGTTTCATGCCCAAGGGGATCTGGAATTCCATTTATTTCATCTCTCTGGCTATGATGATTGTATGCTTGGATGACATCCCGACATGGTTTGTGATAATAGTAACTTCTAATGATGTTATATCCTTGGAATAATAGGAGGCTTTACCAGTGGACAAGGTTAAATCCGAGTTTATAGTTTTCATTATGGTCTCTGATGACTCAATAAATAACCATAAAATACCTACAACACCATGAAATGCATGATTAGTGTTGAATTTACAACAAGGGACTTCATGGATCTATTATTTTTTGAAACTAGTCCCAAAATGGCGAATGAATATGTATAAGTTGTTGATGATGGTAATCATTCAATAATTATCCTATCTTGATGTAGATTTATTTAGATTATTACAAGGAAACCATGGTCCATTAGGGGTGATAAATAAGGATTCTATGTCATTTTATGTTTTTTAATAGGTTTGATTGAGTGGATTACCATTCTCATCACATTATATATTGAGTTTTACTTAATAAATAGTTGTGCTGATACTTTTATGATATCCACTAATAAATGTTTTATTACATATACTATTTCACAATGTCTATTTTTGAGATTGTAGAGATGGATTTTTTCCTTGAGTTGGAGGCACAACATTACATTTTTTTCAACACTATTAGGAAGGAACCCATCTGCAAACAAGGGGAATAATCAAAAATTGATAGTGATGATGAGTTCCTAGTAGAATACCATGAAGTGAAATATAGGATTTATTTTGGAATGGATCATCTATAAGGAGATTATGTTCATACCAATTTGTCAGTGGAGTTAATGAATGAAATTATAATAGCTTCAGACCCTTACTCTTGGATTCATTACTAAAATAATTACCATTTCATTTTTGAAATTGATTTTGGTAAATATGACCAAATTTATACAATCAAAAATATACCACATCAATATGGAAATATTTGACCACATTCTAACATAAAGTGAATTTTATGTATATTTATTTAGATAATTTAAAAAACTACTAATAATGTTGACTTAAAAACAACTGTTTCATACCGATCAATATCATGTCCCTCTATAACCATATTTTTTATTCCATATTTTGTATTCATCATCTCTAAAAACGAATTACACATATAAAAAATCCCCGGAAAAAATAATTTAACAAAAATCTTCATTACCTATGGAATGAGAAACATAATTGTGGTGAGATTAAATTATCATTATTAGACTACATAATAATTAAAATAGAATGTAATCAGTGAGTTTTTAGGAAAATGTTACGATGACATAGTAAATGTGTATGAAAATAACATCAGATAAATTATACTAATGATTTTTTACTTGATAAATTAAATATCAATTGTTATTAATTTAAAATTATAAAATTTATATATCATTGATTCAAATTCAGGTCAATTAATTCCTTTTAATAATTATGATTATATAAAAACTATAAACTTTTTAACATTTAATTATTTAAAATACATATTATCATTATGTTTTTGAGATTTATTTTAAATTAAAATTTCCACTTCCTGGAAATGAATTTTTAAAAATGAATTAATTTTATAATATTTATATTTTTAAATGTCGAATATTTAATTTTTTTAATCAAATTTATTGTCAAAATTGTAAAAATTATTTATCATACTTAAGGTAAAAATGGGATTTTGACTTTTTTATCTAAAAATATATGACTATCAAATAGACTTATACACTGGTAAAAAAATGTTTTATAGATATATTATGAAAATTAAGAATTTATGTTTTGATAATGGGTCATTATTTACCACTTTTTTATATTAAAAACATGGGAGTGGTCATTTCTTTTAAAAATTCCGACAATGTTCACTCTGCCACTTATAAAAGAACACTAATGTCACATCATCTTCACACCAATAAACAAAATTGGATTGGAATATCCCAACAAAAATCACTTTTAGAAATAAATACTCATATATTAGTATCCTTATTTTGTGTATAAATCCTACATATGGATGATTTCAATCAAACCTAAGATGATACCCGAAGAATGGGGTTTGTTATTCAACAAATGACATTATTTTATTAATTTATACACCTACTTAAATAAATTTTCAACAATGATGATATAATATCCTTATTATAAACTTTTCCCTATTAGGTTCTTATAATAATTTAAATACCTAAAACCATCTCCACATCCATCAAATGGGTTATTGAATCATCGTTTCTGTGTACCGAGAAATAACACCCAATGAAACGATGTCATTCATTCTTCCATTACCACCATTACATTTTGTACATGTTGATGGATTTAAATTATATATATATACATATATATATATTATACCAAGGAATTCATTATATCAAATAAAACTATATAAATTCCATTTTTAGTGGATAAAACAACATCATTCATGTGTACTGAGGACTTCCTCCCTACAAAGCGATGAAAATCATTTTCTTAATAAGGATTTACATAGAATATAACAATGATAAATTTAATCAATTTAAGTGATATAAAGGAAATAATTATGAAATTAATGAATGATTTATAACTCTGAAAATATATAATATTTTTTCATTATTTATAATAAACAGATGAAATCATAATAATGGTACATGTAGAGTATGACCTTCACAATGAAATGTGACTCTATTCTCACCACAACACATGGATGATATATATATATATAATATGGTATATATTATATTATTATAATTCATTAATTTATGAATATTACAATCCAACTTTCCATAATGATTAGTTACAAATATAATTCTTACCCATATGTATGAAAGACCAAACTTATCAATGATCATAACATATATAATTTTCTGTATCCAAATTTCAGGACTGGTTTTAGAATTATAATTTATGTATAAATATGATAATTATTTTTGTGTTATTATTAATTATATTATTGAACTATGTTGTATTCATAGGAACCAGGAAATTCATAACAATGCATAAATAAGTAAACATGGTGTTTTATATAGTAAACAAGGAGAAAAATTAATGATTTCTAACGAATGGGTGAAATTTTGTTATAAAAGAATTATATATGATATTATAAATATTAATATGGTTCATTTATATTTTGAAGACATTTTTAAACCAACTAAAATGATGATAAATAATTATCAACAAAAATTAATTGGTAGGTAAGGGTTTTCCATTTTCGCATTTATTTTTGAGAGATATATTCAAATAAACAAATAATTTTTTGGGTGTATATAATTTAAATGAATATAATATTATTATTATTAATGTAAATACTTTTTTAAATATCCATTTTATGATCCCAATTTCATGGGGTTTATGATCTCAATGATTCCAAATAATTTTTTTAGTTTTTTCTCAATTTAACTTCTCTGAGTCATTGTTATGTTTCACACATATATTATTCAATAATATGTCTATAATTCCACTATTACATGTTATATATAGATTATACATATTCTAACGATTTTATCAATTTCATTAAATATCATTCTTTCATGGGTATTACTATTCAATGTTACAAAGGTGTAGCAATCCTTTGTTATAATAACATCATTTATCAATGGTTTTTAAAATTATTTATCCAATGATGAGATTATATGATCTATATGTCAAAAAAACATAAATTTTCTTATCCTATTTTTAATAATGATATTTAAAAGTAATTGTATAATTTTTCAATTCTATGGTACATAGAATTATAGAAGAAATTATTTTTAAAAAATTCATCATTATTTATCTGTTGGGTTGAAAATCAATTTTATTCCAAAAAATATTATTTCAAAAAATATGTATAAATTATTTTCAAACCTTTTAAAAATAATTTATTAGGAATATATTCACTTTTTTTTTATTTTTTTTAAAAATATAAATAATATTCTTCTTTTTTGCTAAACAATACATTTTTCTGTCATTTTCATCCCAATATGAATGAAATTACACACAATTTGACAACAATTTCATTATGGATTCCATTGAATGTTTACAAGGTTATTAGTAAATTATATTTTTCTTAATATATTGTAAATTATTGGATTTTATAATAGAATTTTAATGAAAATTATTTTTGAAATGATTTATATATTAAGATGTGTTTTTCAAAATATAAATAATATTTTTCTAGAGAATGATTTAAATTATTAAATAGTGGTATATCCATTGAAAAATATTAAAAACCCTTATTTCTTAATTATACTCCACTATGTATATTTTTATTGAGTCCATTAAAATTATTTCTCCAGATCGAATAATGTATTTTCAATGAGATGATTTTGATTCATGTTTCTCTTGCACAGGTTAATCATACAAAAATGACATTTTTCTAGAACCCATTTTCATTCCATGAGTTAACCATGTTTTGAATGGAATTATTAGGTTTTTAAATTTTTTTTGATCATATACAATATCTTTGTACATTATTCATGTTGTGGTTATCTGACATTATATATATTATTGGTTGGCTTAAATTTTGAGGGGTGAGCTCTTTATAGATTACATGATTGGGTGGCCAAAATTTTTCCAAGTGTTCCCATTACATTTTAAATAAAGGGGTAGCCTAGATCGCATCATGTGTTCCTATTATAGATCAGACGATTGGTTAACATAGATAGTTCCCCAATAAAAAGGTTAAAAATTGTGTTCTTCAAAAAATTACATTAGATGTGGACAATATGGTTATTCCAATTATAAGTCTAATGTAATGTGATCATTGAATTTGGTTTCCCAATTTACCTACACATTTTCTATATTCTTATGAAGGTTTTATGATGTTTCATTTGATCAAGAATGATATCACATGGATCATGATTTTTGATTCTTATGAATTTTTTCTTTATTAATATAGTATTCCGTGTTTTATAGTTGGATAATCCAGGTATTAATGATTATTAATAATCTTTTGTTATACTCTTTAACAAATATTTTTTTATCATACGTATATTCTCTTCTTACAATTTCTCGAGTCATTTATTCTTTAATGCATACATTTTCCATTACTGATAATTTTACCAAACCTTCATTATGGTTCTTTTACACCATGTTATAATGATTGAGGATGAAAGAATATTGTTTATATGGTATTTTATATGCATGATGATGATAAATTTATGTGAATTAAATAAATATGGTTTAAATGGGTTAAATTATAATTTAAGGACATCATAATTGATAAGGGAGGAGTTATTCCAAATTAAAAATATATATAAACTATAAGGGTCTTCAAGAATCTCTTATATCAATGTTTAAATTTTGATATTGAAATCTCAATATAGAAAAACAATTGCTTCAAAATTATCTACATAAATTCCAGAAATGTAATTTTTATCATTTCATGTCAATATTTCTGCGAGTAATTTTTGGGTAGTTATATCCTATATCAGTGTAAATCCCCTCCCAATATTGAAGAGCTCATTTTTGAAGGTATAATGTATGAGATCATGATTTCATGACCATGGGTTTGTTGAATAATAAGGATATCCAATTAGTATCGAGATTTTGACGAACATATTCATAAAGGAGTGGTATTATGAAAGTAAAATGAATAGTGGGAATCTATGCCTCAATTCAACATAGGTTATCTTTGAATAGGCCACACAATGATTATTAAAAAGATTAATTGGTAGGGGAATAATACTAATGATTTTTTCTACTCAATATTGAAAAATATGTAATCCATTTTATGGATAAAGTGTGCAATAATATTTATATGAAATCCACCAATTCAATTATGGTCGTAAATATCATTCTTAATATGGTAAACAAGGAGAAACCAATGATTTACCATGTTGTGTAATAGAATCTAATCTGTGAAAATAATATGTGGATAAAACATTCGATGTAAATAATATTTTTATTTATGAATGAATGTATGTATTTGAAGGACTAATATCATTGGCATAGATTCCCTATCTCAATTTGGGATAATGGATAGGAAGTAAATGACTACACATACACATTAAATCACATATAGAATTGATATATGTGTGGATAACTACTATATACAACATTTGGGTCACTAAATGATGAACTAAATTATTAACGATGTGAAGAAAAACTAATATACATATTTTATATTTTTCAATTAGGGTATTGTTTCTCTCATAAAATTCTCCATGATGTGTATATCATATAGAATTTAATCTATTTTTTCTTTTTCCAATCACATTATGTGAGACACTATAGACCAGGATGGTCATGGGGATTAAAAATTTGATGTCTTGAAGATAGAATATATTCTAATTGTGTGTTATGATTGTTTTGGATAAATATTTATCTCCACTGAAATTTTATCAATAACATAGAATGGATGGATTAGTTAGTAAAATCGAGTGTATTTCACATACCGGGGCATCATCCCAATGTTTTATGGGAATATAAATTAGGATTGAATGATATTTGTTATAAATAAAATTAAAGGGTTTTGAGATAAAATTAATTATAGTTCTTGGGATAATATTCCGGGTATCTATATATATCCCATTAGGTTTAATGATCAAATATATAGTTCAAGTAATTTTATTGTTAGGGAATCACAAAAAATTATGTTCTCCATATTGATTAAGGTTATAAAAGTTATATATTTTTAGAATTCATATAGAGTTATTTTAGTTTTAATTATTACATTAATGTAATATAGGCCATTCTAATTAACATTTACAACAAATTTCCATGAAATTGGACATAATGATTAATATTATATTCTAAGGATGGTATGTCTCACTATTTAATATCATGATACAAGTATGTGGGATTATTATTTTACAATTTCAAATTATTTGATATGTATTACATAATTAATCATTATCTGACTATGCTACCAGAATATTTGTTTAAATTTTTTTGATAATGATGATATATTTCTTAGTTTAATGGAATCTAATAAGGATTTAGGGAACATTATTTATCATATTAAATTATGGAAGATATTTTTTTTATCATATATGGTTTAATGACTATGAATTTTTAATTATTTTTAATAGTATATAGTTTAGATGATTTTTCATAAAGTTTATCATCTTGTCATAAGGATATTGGATACACAACATAATATATTGTCAACATTTAAAAACCATGAAATTTAACATATTTCTGTAAGGATATAACAACGATGTCGAAACACCATTATCATGGGAGATAATTTTCTTGATTAAATGTCATTGAATATATATACTGAGGAACCTCTCATTTATTCATGGTTTGATTCCTTCTATATTCAAAGTGAAAAAGGTGTATCAACCATTAGATTGTTATTTTCAATGAGATATTTATATTATCACTATATTCCTTTTAGATTCCTTCTATATATGTATATTTGTTTTTCATAGTAATAATATAATATTTCCATGATGTAGTGACAACAGGTTAACATTCTTATTGAATATTACGATCACCTAATTTTTCTTCTCCTTAATGTTATGTATTGCATGAATCATGATTCCGTCAAGTGATTATAAATATACAATATTCGATTAATCAACTATATCTCATAACATCTAATCGTATATTGTTTCTTAGAGTGGTGAACCTCAAACCACTTTATGGATAATTATTTTAGGTATTTACACATGACTGTATTAGGTGCCTTGATGGAATTTTACATAAGTAATTGATATTTCTAAAACTCATTAGGGAGATTGTACTTTTATATATTAATTTCATCAGAAATATTTCACTATAAAATCATACCAAATTTCTTATTGAATGACTCAATATATCCGAGTGTCATTCTTGTGATATTAAGAAGTTTGGTTGGCCCATATGAATTACATGGCGTAAAACATAATTATATCAGTAGCATATAGGATGGTAATATTGTCTTTAATAATTATTAATGGGATACTTAATTTACAAAAAATATTGTATTTTTTAAAAACAATCAGGGTATGATCCAAAATTTCATTATGTAGGAAGGAAACGTGTATCTTCAGAAATGTTTATTTATCGATTGTGATAAAACAATTGTAACATGATAATATTTTTCTATATGCCCTATGATGCCATGTCACCCCATATATATGAGTTAAAAATACATAGTTTCATGGAGAAACTCTTGTGTTTGATGTATTAAATTATCATAAATCTAGAATACAAGTCCCATTATAGTAATTTTAATGCACCCCCAAACTATAGCATGACAGTAGTTACCACATATTTTGATCATTGGATAAGGTATAAACTTGTAGTGTTGAAACCCATGTGACTTAAAATATAACTCCTAACTGAAGAAAAAAATATTTCCAGTCAATGGAACCGACATATATGTAATTCATACAGTGGTCTATGTTCAGGAAAATTTGGTTGTTCTGGTCGATATAGAGGAAGAAATTTATTGTGTGCCCAGAAATTTTTCTATGTTTAACTGAAATAGATTGGTGCTTCATATATCATTGCAACACAACCAATTTTTTTTCAACACATGTACATATTCCAATATATGTTCATTAGAAGGTTATTTCTAGGATACATGAATAAAATGTTAAAGAATATGTCATGTATCATTATTAAAAATGTTTGGATATATGACTATGTAATATTCCACGTGAATGATAATGTAAAATATTATTGTTTCCCATGATATTTGGATTGTATTTATAATGTGATTGTTTGATGAAAGTGGTAATAGAAAAATCATTATTTCAGAAGAAAATATTTTCATCAATATATGGTTTTTCTCAAAAAAAGTGATGATCACCCATCATATAATTATACAGTCACTATTAATTTTAATGATTACATTTTCTTTGTTAACATAATGATAAACCACATGAAATATATTTTTGGGTCCAACTCATAATAAGTAATTAAGTAAAAGTACTCTTCCTCATTTTAGATAAATGATTATGACTACAGGAATAGGTGTATTTTGAGGGTTTATTAGTTTTTGTGGAAATTTATTACATGTCAAATATGGTTTAGCTTATTGTTGTTGAGTTATTTCTCTATAGAGATTTATGAGTATATAATAAACTATATCATCCATCATGACATTTTTGGATTTTTATACAAGTTATATTCCTCTTAAAAGGTGGAACTTTTGATAAATTACTCATTGGATAGGTTTGTGGAAATGTGATTTTTTACTAGATTAAAAATAATTATATTTTAGTGGATTTTTATGAATTTGATAAATAATATTATTACTTCTATCTATTTGATTTACATATTCTTCAGGGAATAATATATGATGCACATCACATGATTAATATTTGAATACTGATGTATCTATACATGGTATTCCTAATGTTGTATTTTTTATAATATGAATATCCTAGTGAGATACTATTTCATGATTAGGGAATTATTTGTCTTAGGATAATGTTACATGTGACTATGATAATATCAATTATTCACTATGACAGCATTGTTAACATGGAATTTATAAAAATGATCAGTTTTTCATAGGTGATGAT
The DNA here is from genome assembly GCA_963277665.1 of Viscum album. NCBI lineage: Eukaryota > Viridiplantae > Streptophyta > Magnoliopsida > Santalales > Viscaceae > Viscum > Viscum album. Next base: position 273,387,182 of record OY728128.1, on the reverse strand, counting down.
GTACTAGACTAAAGTATTCCCTAATACTAGTGGAATCAAAACATCATGATGCAACATGTAAAAAAATGATTGATAAAAATTTGTTTTTTTCTTCTACAAACATATAATTCGTTCCTTTCAACATGATCTTATAAAAGGGCATAGATTTTTACCATATATTTGGTAAAAAAATAGTATACTTGATTAGGGGCCACAGTGACCTCATAATCGAAGATATTAAATAACAATGGCATTTCATTAATATCATTTACCATTTCCAAGTCATTCTTGATGACTTCATAATATATGATAATACTAAAAAAATTGAGGTGACATTGATGACACATATTAGTGGATTCATAATTATATTATGTGAATATGAAATATTGAATAATTTTTCATGGTCTAAATATGTACCGATCGGTAGTGATATTTTATAACCATTATATCTCTATATTACTCCAGTGTTTCATTGAGTATTTTGATGATGTAATTTCGGGCCACTGATGTGTATTTCAAGGATTCATCAAATAATAATGTATTATATGGTGGATGAATTTTCTATGTAGACCACACACAGTTATATCATATTTTATCATCAACGAAAATATATATTTAACTATTTCATGGATACACATCCCTAAAGGATTGAGACTCAAATATTTTATTTTCAAGAATGATTGTGTCTATTGGGAAATTAAAATTGAGTTTTTTAATGTGGAAGAAATGTCTAATATATATTTTCATCGTCAATAATGGAAATATTTTGGGTGACCCCATATAGAAATAAAAATACATGGTGTTTTAGGAATTAAGGAACCTATCATTTTAGATTTAACCATGTAATTATGGGAGGGTTATACAATCATGGGTACATGATTGAATGATTAGGGCTAAAGGGATGATTTATGTATTTGATTGAAACATCAAGGTAATTTTTTGGAAGGTTATAGTAATTATTTTGGAATATATCACGATAATATTTACAATATAAAATATACAGATAATTCTCAAAGTGATACATGGAAAAACAATTATTTTTCACCCTCATATCATCTACGGTTTCTCAATTAAACTATTTTCACAGAACGAAAGTGGTGCATATTACCACATCAATAAAAGGTGCAAACTAGTAAAATTATACTAATATCTATATGTATTATGATTAGATAATTGTCGAAATCCATTAGGTACAGGTTACTATAGTGTGGAATCATATTCATATGTAAGACATTTGTCTTCATTATTTGTTCCACAACATTCTTACTTAAGAAATACCCTGGAAATAGAAGCCAAGGATTTGATTCTCTAAGGTCTTTATCATTGAGGTCATACCACGATGATAATAAATAATGCATATATTACTTTCAATGAATATATTCTTTATCCATGAAATAATTTAATAGTGGAAAATTAATTTCATATATATAAATTTTCACTATGCAATCAATATATATTTTTCAATCGTTATAAGAACCTATCTATTATAGGGTTATGAGGATAGTGGTGAGAATTTATTCTTCTTAGGATGATGAAATTTTTCCTTTTATCTTTACTAAATTCTTCATGGATTCATTTTAGAATTATTAGTATGTAAATTTTATCACCCATGGTTTGATCTAACAATCGTGTCCAATCTTTATGTGTAGTGAATTTTTCATACTCATCAATCTGGTAGTATATTCCAACTCTCATGTAAATCAAAACATTATTATATTAGGATTATAAGGAGATGAATTGTGATGCCCCAGGTTTTATAAACTGGTCCAAGTGAACAATGTTGTGCTTTTTAATGATGTCTCTTGTTTTATTTTATTTTATTTTATGGTTTGTGTGCTGATAAAGAATTCGAATGGAAATCAAACATAAAGAATATGATAAACTGTTATATATTTAAAAGATACATTACAACAAGACCGATATAATTGAATGTACAATGCACAAGACCTAACACGGCCACAGTAAGACTACAAAGAACCACAACACGGGCAATCGGATAGTCGTCATCTTCAGGGTCCATCAATGTGAAAAGTATAACCGCCAGAATCACCGCGCATGCACTCAGCACCAGAGGTATGCGGAGAGCCATCCTCCAAGGGCCCGGTGTTTTGAAAATATAAAACATCCTACCCCTTACTTTTATAATTGACCTCTAAGGGAATATGACCATTTTTTTGACCGTTGGGTTCCAATGGATAAAGTGCATCATTTTATAAAATTTTTGTCTTTATAACGCTTTTAAAATATTATGGTATTTCAATATTTTAATAAGTAAAAAATATTAGGATTATATCTTAAAGTATTAAAATAGAATATTATTATTGCAAATGAATCTATTTTGATCCTGATATGGTGGAAAACATGGTATTTTAAAATGTGTCGAACGGGGTATCAGCAATAATTGAAAAATGTATCTTTTCGGATCTCCAAAACTTTGTGTTTTGAATTAGAGAAAAACTATGGGTCTTTTAAACAGAATTTTATAATTAAAAAAGTGAAGTAAGTTATAAATTGGATTTTAATGGTTATAAGATCATAGTAGTTATAAAAGTGTGGTATTAAAAATATATCTTTTTAAAAAAAATATAATAGTTATATCAAATAGTATCATTTGTTTACTTAAAACTAAAATGGGATTTTTGGATTTGAAAATTATGAGTTAAAAGTACTTATTATCTTTTATACAAAATCAAATTATAATGTTCTGGTTATATATGTATATATATTAAAAAAATTGAAGTAGTATAATGTCTAATTTTAACATTTATTAAATTGTTTTTTTAACGCACTATTCCTACCCGGAGAAACATGGTTGGCCACGCAATAGCCCCGCGCATCTTCCTCCATCCGATCTCGCCTAGGAAGATCCCGTCCATTGATGTGTTTTAAAATGCTCAATTCTTCTTGGCCTTCCAATCTCTCTCAGTCGGATCTTGGCCGTCGTTTTTTTCCCTCATTCTCCAAACTCATTGTCTTCTACCTCGGGACGGGGTCCCGCAAACCGGAGCCTGGATTTCCCGAGACGCAACCCTCTCCACTGATCACGTTGACCTCGCGCACCCACCTATATAAGACACCGTAGGCTCGGCCTAACCTCCCCCGGATCATCTTCCTTTAAGAACTGAGAAACCCCAGTGTAAACGGGGACCTCCGGAGCCAACACGCGCCGCCGCGACACCAGCCTCGTCGTCGCCTCGCCACCACACGAAACACCTCCAATTTCGCACCACGCCCTCGTGCACGACCACACTAGTGTCGGCGCTACACTGCTGGACACCAGGCCGTCACCTTGCAGCGTTTCCAGGAGGCCTCGACCTCACCGGACTACCTCCGGCCACTCAGCAAGCCTCCCTCCGGCGAGCTCCTCCCTTAGGTGGTAAGGGTGCCCCCTTTGCATGTCATTTTTTTAGAAACCCACCCATGCACCTCGGTTTTTAATTATCCATATAAACATGGGTATATATATATATAAATTTTAGTTAAAGGTATATATATATATGTATGTTCCATACTACCCTTTTTCTTTTAAGGATCGGACTCCTAGGGTGTTTGCCTTCGAGGGGTACTTCTGTTTCTTCTATATAAAAGAAAACCTTGTATAAAATTTCCATGTGAAATCGGTTACATGAAATATATACATATACCTATAAATGTTATATATTTGTATTACTCTTTGTTTCAAAAATGGTGTGTGGTTTTGGAACGGTGTTTCACTAATATGATGTAAAGATTCTGTTTTTTTAGCCTTTATTTTGTAGCCGGTGTGATACAATAGGCGTGATTAAATAATTTTATATATATACAACACAAACCCTCCGATTTTGAACAATTTTCAAGGGGTGTTTCCTTCGTGATATAAAAAGGGATATCACTTTTAAGTTTGTTTTAATGATCCTATTTTACAAACCTGAAACTCAGGTTTCAGTGTATTTTGTATTTAAGGTTTTTGAATATATATATATATATATATACAAATATATATATATATATATACATTTATAACTCAAACCCATTCTTTTTGGGGTATCCATGATTATTTAGTAATTTTATACCAAGAATTATGCTCTTGAAAAGGGTTTTTCTAAAATAAATTCCTAACAGGTTGGATTTTATGTAATACGTATATATTTATATAACTATATATTTATATGAGGTAATTTATTGGAATGGGAATGTGTTTTGGTGTTTATAATTATCATTGAAAAATATTTTTGATGCGAACTTGGTTTTTGGTTTAAGTACAATTATGTTATAGTTAAAAACAATGTTTTTACATATTTATGTATTTATAGTTTCATGGCCATTTAAAACCCATAAGGTTTTGTTTTTTTTAAACTGAATAATTGATAGATTGATAGAGGTTTCAGATTTCAAGTGAACCATGTTTAATTTATGAGAAACCCTATATATATACATTGTGTATATATATCCCTATGTATGTATGTGTTTTTAAGATTAATAACTGAAAACCAAAGTTTCAAGAAATGGTTATTAATATTTTTTTTGCATGTAGGATTTTAGCGCTTGCCTATGCTGTTTTATATTTCTGTGTCTAAGGGTACAGCAATGAACTTTATTAATGTTGTCCTTGGACTGATTTTTGTGTTTTTTTAAGGATATGCTTATTCCTGTTTTAAACTCTTAGGGGTTTAAGGGTTATGTTAATATGTAGAAATCCTCTATTATTTTTATACCAAACTCGCGGCAGTGATTTTTAGTGTGCAGAGTGTAACTACAAATTCTATGAACAGTGAAGAATAATAATTAATGATAGGTATTATTTTTAAATTGGTTTATTTCCAAGTGTCGGAATTTTTAAGATTGCAAGTGTTTATACCAAGCATGCCGCAGTAATTACTAGTGGATGCAGATTTGTTGCAAGTACGGTGACCTGTGAAGAACAATAGTTAATGCCAAGTAGTTCATTTCCATGTACTGGAATTTTAGAAACTCATCATTTAATACCCCTTGGGAGCAAGTCTCACACATTCATCATGTTTTTTTGTGCTTAAATATTTATTCTATGCACATAGTACACTTTCTTAACCTTGCCTGCTTTTATTCCATATTTTCCATTTTATCTGACGTGTCATGTATTTGTAAACCAATTATATAATTGATACCTTATTCATATTGTTCATGCATATGAATCAACATGATAATGAACTAAGAACTAAAATTACCCAAAGTGGTATGGGACACCTTGGATAATGAGAAATGAAAATGGTATTACCCAATGTGGTATGGGACACCTTGGGTAATATGAAATGAAAATTAAATATTCAAAGTGGTATGGGACACCGTGAATATCTGACCTTATCAACATGTGAGAAATGTATGGGACTACCCGGAATGGGGTCCGGTAAGAAGAAAACCCTCCAGGTTGGGGACTGGTTAAAGTAAGTCCTCCGGGTTGGAGACCGGTAAAAGTAAGCTCCTCGATGCATCTATAGTTCTCGAGATAGTCTGATTGGGTTTTTACCCTTAGGTCATGGCACAAGGCCTTGACACAGAGACCATGAGTCCTTCATCATACATTTCTTAGCTTATGACCAACCAAGTGATTACCCTGACTAGAGGAATATCCTTGGTGATAGAACCCTACCTATGAGTATCTGATTAAAAAAAACACACCACATATGATATGGCAATGTTAATGCATGTCCAGTTTTCTTTTCCAAAATATTATTAAAAATGTTGCATTACATTTATCATGTCATGATGTGTTTTTTAGATAATGTGCTTGTGCGCGACTCTGATGATTTTTACTCCTTGTTGTTTATGCACACCTTTCTTGTTTATGTTCACTTTAATTAGTATAACCCATTTCTTTTTACTAGCATGCTTATCTTTTCTATTAAGTGGGCTCCACCGAAGTGTTATAGTGTGTAAGTATGAAGTTCTTTAACTGTGATACATCGACTTTTGTTTTGTCTTAAAGTTTTTCCTTTAAGAAAACATTTTTAAGAATGGAAAATTATTTTCAAAATGGTTTTCTAAGGATGCACTTATGTATTTTCAAAATCCCTTACTGAGTATTTCAATTCTCACCCTATGTTTTATGTTAAATTTTTACAGGTTGATAGAGCCTTTCCAAGTCTTGGATGTTTGTTCTTAGCTCAGAAATAAAGAAGCAAAGCTGTTGTCTCTGATTCTTCAGGATCTAAACCAGAAAGTTCCTCCTGATGGGTTATGATGTGTGACTTATTTGTTTCATTTGTACAAAATAAATTGCACACCACAACCGAAGCACCGGCACCGGGCTACCGGGGTCGGGGCGTCATAGTTGGTATCAGAGGAATGGTTTAGGCAACCTTGCAAAATTAGGACAACACAAAAACATTAATAATGTTTTACTAAGTAGGGTTTGTTCTTAAACTTCTCAGATGGCAAGACAGCGAACCACGCCTAGACTCTTCACTCTCCCTATAGAAATCATAGAGACTATTGTAGCAAAATTTTTCTCAACATGTTACCAACCTTTTGTTATCTTACGACTCACGTGAAAAACCCTCTATGAAATATCGAAAAACTCGAATGTCCTTCGAATCTTCCAAGGGTCTCAAGTTGTGTATAACCAAATGGCCAGTGCGCTGTTTGAGAATTATAAAAAGAAAGGGAAGTACTATGAGTGACTCTTCCTGTGTTTCACCATGAACAATAAATGGCTGGGCTTCCCGACATTTGGAGAAGCTGCAAAGCAGTTGGACTTCCGCGCAGTCTTTATGTACCAAATATTGTGTTTCAGCATTCTTGGGGAGCTCTGCGATTTTGGATCTTTCATAGAAACCTTCAATTATGAAGTGGTTCGAGAGATATTTAGGAACCCAATACAAGCGGATGTCGCGAAGATTGATGTCACTCGTTCCCATCCCTGGAAAACCACCTGTATCAAACAGGAGCTTAGTTTCAACCACGGTCCACTTTGCCAAAAATGTATTTGGGAAGAGGAGACCCACAAGATTTGTTCTGCCCTGGGGATTGAGTTGAATAGTAACTTCTCCCATGGGCATTAGAGGTAAAGGGACATCACCAAGGGTGTCAGAGAAGCGGTATGAATAAGTGAGTGTATGTACGCCGATCGAATTGCGGGGACGCAATTCTTTTAAGAGGGAGATAATGTGACGCCCCAGGTTTTATAAACTGGTCCAAGTGAACAATGTTGTGCTTTATAATGATGTCTCTTGTTTTATTTTATTTTATTTTATGGTTTGTGTGGTGATAAAGAATTCGAATGGAAATCAAACATGAAGAATACGATAAACTGTTATATATTTAAAAGATACATTAAAACAAGACCCATCTAATTGAAAGTACCGTGCACAAGACCTAACACAGCCATAGCAAGACTACAAAGAACCACAACACGGGAAATCAGATAGTCATCATCTTCAGGGTCCATCAGTGTGAAAAGTATAACCGCCAGAATCACCGCGCATGCACTCAGCACCAGAGGTATGAGGAGAGCCATCCTCCAAGGGTCCGGTGTTTTGAAAATATAAAACATCCTACCCCTTGCTTTTATAATGGACCTCTAAGGGAATATGACCGTTTTTTTGACTGTTGGGTTCCAATGGATAAAGTGCATCATTTTATATAATTTTTGTCTTTATAACGCTTTTATAATATTATGGTATTTCAATATTTTAAAAAGTACAAAATATTAGAATTATATCTTCAAGTATTAAAATAGAATATTATTATTGCAAATGAATCTACTTTGATCCTAATATGGTGGAAAATGTGGTATTTTAAAATGTGTCGAACGGGGTATCAGCAATAATTGAAAAATGTATCTTTTCGGATCTCCAAAACGTTGTGTTTTGAATTAGAGAAAAACTACGGGTCTTTTAAACATAATTTTATAAATAAACAAGTGAATTAAGTTATAAATTAGATTTTAATGGTCATAAGATCATAGTAGTTATAAAAGTTTGGTATTTAAAATATATCTTTTAAAAAAAATATAATAGTTATATCAAATAGTACCATTTGTTTACTTAAAACTAAAATGGGATTTTTGGATTTGAAAATTATGATTTAAAAGTACTTATTTTGTTTTATACAAAATAAAATTATAATGTTCTGGTTATATATGTATATATATTAAAAAAAATTGAGGTAGTATAATGTCTAATTTTAACGTTTATTAAATTGTTTTTTTTTTACGCATTGTTCCTACCCGGAGAAACTTGGCTGGTCGCGCAATAGCCCCGCGCATCTTCCTCCGTCCGATCTCGCCTAGGAAGATCCCGGCCATTGATGTGTTTTAAAATGATCAATTCTTCTCGCCCTTCCGATCTCTCTCAGTCAGATCTCGGCTGTCGTTTTTTTCCCCCATTCTCTAAACTCGTCGTCTTCTACCTCGCGACGGGGTCCCGCGAACCGGAGCCTGGATTTCCCGAGATGCTACCCTCTCCACTGCTCAGGTTGACCTCGTGCACCCACCTCCATAGGACACCATAGGCTCGGCCTAACCTCCCCCAGATCGTCTTCCTTTAAGAACCGAGAAACCCCAGTGTAAACGGGGACCTCCAGAGCCAACTCGCGCCCCCGCGACACCAGCCTCGCCGTCGCCTCGCCGTCGCCTCGCCACCACACGAACCACCTCCAGTTTCGCACCACGCCCCCGTGCACGACCACACTAGTGTTGGTGCTACGCTGCTGGACACCAGGCCATCACCTTGAAGCGTTTCCAGGAGGCCTCGACCTCACCGGACTACCTCCGGCCACCCAGCAAGCCTCCCTCCGGCGAGCTCCTCCCTTAAGCGGTAAGGGTGCCCCATTTGCATGTCTTTTTTTTGGAAACCCACCCATGCACCTAGGTTTTTAATTATCCATATAAACATGGGTATATATATATATAAAAATTTTAGTTAAGGGTATATATATATATGTAAGTTCCATACTAGCCTTTTTCTTTTAAGGATCGGACTCCTAGGGTGTTTTCCTTCGAGGGGTACTTCTGTTTCTTCTATATAAAAGAAAACCTTGTTTAAAATTTCCATGTGCAATCGGTTACATGAAATATATACATATACCTATAAATGTTATATATTTGTATTACTCGTTGTTTCAAAAATGGTGTGTGGTTTTGGAACGGTGTTTCACTAATATGATGTAAAGATTCTGTTTTTTTAGCCTTTATTTTGTAGTCGGTGTGATACAATAGGTGTGATAAAATAATTTTATATATATACACCACAAACCCTCCGATTTTGAATAATTTTCAAGGGGTGTTTCCTTCGTGATATAAAAAGGGATATCACTTTTAAGTTTGTTTTAATGATCCTATTTTACAAACCTGAAACTCAGGTTTCAGTGTATTTTGTATTTACGATTTTTGAATATATATATATATATATATATATACAAATATATATATACATTTATAACTCAATCCCATTCTTTTTGGGGTATCCATGATTATTCATTAATTTTATACTAAGAATTATGCTCTCGAAAAGGGTTTTTCTAAAATAAATTCCTAACGAGTTGGATTTTATGTAATACGTATAGATTTATATAACTATATATTTATATGAGGTAATGTATTGGAATGGGAATGTGTTTTGGTGTTTATAATTATCTTTGAAAAATATTTTTGATGCGAACTTGGTTTTTGGTTTAAGTAAAATTATGTTATAGTTAAAAACAATGTTTTTACATATTTATATATTTATAGTTTCATGAACATTTAAAACCCATAAGGTTTTGTTTTTTTTAACTGAATAAATGATATATTGTTAGAGGTTTCAGATTTCAAGTGAACCATGTTTAATTTATGAGAAACCCTATATATACATTGTGTATATATATCCCTATGTATGTACGTGTTTTTAAGATTAATAACAGAAAACCCTAGTTTCAATAAATGGTTATTAATGTTTTTTTTTGCATGTTGGATTTTAGCACTTGCCTATGCTGTTTTATATTGCTGTGTCTAAGGGTACACCAATGAACTTGATTAATGTCGCCCTTGGACTGATTTGTGTGTTTTTTTAAGGATATTCTTATGCCTTTTTTAAACTCTTAGGGGTTTAAGGGTTATGTTAATATGTAGAAATCCTCTATTATTTTTATACCAAACTCGCTGCAGTGATTTTTAGTTAGCAGAGTGTAACTACAAATTCTATGACCAGTGAATAATAATAATTAATGACAGGTATTATTTTTAAAGTGGTTTATTTCCATGTGTCGGAATTTTAAAGATTGCAAGTGTTTATACCAAGCATGCCGCAGTAATTACTTGTGGATGCAGATTTGTTGCAAGTACTGTGACCTGTGAAGAACAATAGTTAATGCCAAGTAGTTCATTTCCATATACTGGAATTTTAGAAACTCATCATTTAATACCCCTTGGGAGAAAGTCTCACACATTCATCATTTTTTTTGTGCTTAAATATTTATTCTATGCACATAGTATGCTTTCTTAACCTTGCCTACTTTTATTCCATATTTTCCATTTTATCTGACTTGTCATGTATTTGTAAACCAATTATATAATTGATACTTTATTCATATTGTTCATGCATATGACTCAACATGATAATAAACTAAGAACTAAAATTACCCAAAGTGGTATGGGACACCTTGGGTAATGAGAAATTAAAATGGTATTACCCAAAGTGGTATGGGACACCATGGGTAATATGAAATGAAAATTAAATATTCAAAGTGGTATGGGACACCTTGAATATCTGACCTTATCAACATGTGAGAAATGTATGGGACTACCCGGAATGGGGTCTGGTAAGAAGAAAACCCTCCAGGTTGGGGACTGGTTAAAGTAAGCCCTCCGGGTTGGAGACCGGTAAAAGTAAGCTCCTCGATGCATCGATAGTTCTCAAGACAGTCAGATTGGGTTTTTACCCTTTGGTCATGGCACAAGGCCTTGACACAGAGACCACGAGTCCTTCAGCATACATTTCTTAGCTTATGACCAACCAAGTGATTAATCCGACTAGAGGAATATCCTTGGTGATAGAACCCTACCTATGAGTATCTGATTAAAAAAAACACAAGACATATGATATGGCAATGTTGATGCATGTCCAGTTTTCTTTTCCAGAATTTTATTACAAATGTTGCATTACATTTATCATGTCATGATGTGTTTTTTTAAGATAATGCGCTTGTGCGCGACTCTGATGATGTTTACTCCTTGTTGTTCATGCACACCTTTCTTTCTTATGGTCACATTAATTAGTATAACCCGTGTCTTTTTACTAGCATGCTTATCTTGTCTATTAAGTGGGCTCCAGCGAAGTGTTCTAGTGTGTAAGTTTAATGTTCTTTAACTGTGATACATCGACTTTTGTTTTGTCTTAAAGTTTTTCCTTTAAGAAAACTTTTTTAAGAATGGAAAAGTATTTTCAAAATGGTTTTCTAAGGCTGTACTTATGTATTTTCAAAAACCCCTTACTGAGTATTTCAATGCTCACCCTATGTTTTATGTTAAATTTTTACAGGATGGTAGAGCCTTTCCAAGTCTTGGATGTTTGTTCTTAGCTCAAAAATAAAGAGGCAAAGATGTTGTCTCTGATTCTCTAGGATCTAAACCAGAAATTTCCTCCTGATGGGTTATGATGTGTGACTTATTTGTTTCATTTGTACGAAATAAATTGCACACCATAACTGAAGCACCGGCACCAGGCTACTGGGGTCGGGGCGTCATATGAATAGTGGGAAATAAATATGGATTACTACCATTCTACCACTAAGGGTATATTTTATATTTTGATGATGTTGATTTTTTAGAATCATGTGTAGGTGTACTAATATTTTCCCCATAAAGGCTTTAAATGAAATGGCATGACAAACAACCTTAAATTCGTTTTTAAACATCAAATCCTCAACCTAGGTATATACCATGATCATGTAATTTATCATATATTCTATCTTAAAATGTACCTTGATTTTAATTTTAGAAAATTTAATATTTTCCATGTTGAGTCATAGTATATATTGTGTCCATGTTGTGATGAGATTAACCTCGGAGCGAATATATAGATATCTATGATGGATCATAAAACCATTTTTTCTTTTTTAGTGATAGTGAAGAAGAGTGTGGATATAAATTTTTTCACTTTAACATGAACTAATAATCGAGATAAATAATTTGATATATTCCTCTATTTTATACTCTATATAGATGGCTTCTATAGTAAAAATATCTATTTAGTAGTGTACTGGGAAATTCAGGACCTGAGTGAGATATATGATTAAAACATCCAATAGATTATTTATTTCAAGAAATGATATCTTGGATATAAGGATACTATGATTCTAATGAAATTTAAATTGCATTTTATGTGGAATATATTTTTCATCCATGGGGCCACTCAATGAATATAAGAGTTGTTCTCTTTGCAGGAAATGCTATTAGGGGAATGACTTCTAAATAAGGCAACCAATTATTAGATGGAATGTTTGTGTCTAGGATATAGATTGGTGTTGTTTAGTAATGAATAAGAATGGATAATATATAGGAATAACTATCATATTAGAGCATGGATGTTCACTAGTGAATGTAACCTAAGAAGAATGATCTTGCAAATTTATGAGTATCTTCAATCTTCTTGTCTCACAGGCATGATCCATAGTTTCTATTATATATCATGATGTATTCCACTATCCTAAATAATTCCTTTCTTTATCATGATATAATCATCGAGTATTTCCTGAGATATTTGTGTGGAATAAATTATAATTGTCATTGTTTAGTAGTGAACTAACAACCTGTCATTAGAAAATACAGATACATTATCAACACTAGAGTATTATTCTATGATAAAACATGTTCTATGAACACCTCCCAAAAATATTTGTATGATATCAATGACAATGTAGACATATTTTCCTTTGATATTAAAAGTATGGTTATCATGGATCATTCATCATAAGTGACTCAGATACATGAATGACTGAAATGATGATGACATTGAATAATTAGAAGAGTTGGATATATGTTGTTATAGAAGATTATACCAAGTATAAATATTTAAATTTTATTAACTCAATAATATTATTGTTATTAACAATCCAAAATTTATTACTCTCACCTTAGATACATGTTATTGTTCCCATTCATACTCATCATCCATTGGAGTGAAAGAAACTTATGTTTCATATGTCATGAAATCGTACATCTCAACTATTCTATGGTCTACCTAATATTAGACAAAATCCCAAAAGGAAAAAAAGTATTAATGGTATTTATATGCAGTCTATGGTTATAATAGTAAATAGTATAGTTATTCAATATATTTCATATAAAATTTTAATTTAATGTTGACTTGGAATGTTCTTATATTATATAATCTGGAATAATTTTGGTTAGCATTTGACCATAAATGTTTAAATAATGTTGTATTAGATTAATAATTGAATTTCACATGCTTAAATGTAATAAGATCAATTAAAGGAATAATGATTGTGATGTTGTACTTAATGGGGTATTTTCTATTTATTGTACTTCTTATTAATCACTTGTGGGAGTGTGGGTGAGTCTATATGGAAATTTTTGGTTCCACTCAACATATAATTCATGTAGTAGATGATATCAGTTTCAATGAGTGAGACAGTTTCTTACTCCACTTAATGTCTTCCTATAGATAATGTCCTATAGTATAAGTTCATGGAATCTAGATGGATATATTTTTTGTGTTGACTCTTAGTATCAATTAACCGTGGGAATTTTTCACATGCATTGTAATAAAATATCTATTATGGAGATACATTTTGAAGGAGTGTATATCCCTTATTAATATTAAATGAATTCAGTGACATGTCTACTTTCTAGTTTCCTACACATAGAGTGTTTTATGATTCCAATCATCATTATTTTATTTTTTAAACTAATTGAAGAATTTAATCCGTCAATATTCCTCACAGGTGAAGGATCCTAATGAAAACATGGTAGTCCCAATGATGAAAGATCTAATAAATTCCATCATAAAAAAGTATCCCTGGAAGCCTCCTAAATCATAGACATTCTTATGTTTTTCTGAACACCAAGATGATAAGGGGAAATGGTTCCTCACAATATCAATAATGCTATTGATGGATATTGCAAACAAATTTCCTTAATCTAGTTGTGTGGATTTATAATTGATCCTTGGAGGATACAACATATTCTTATATCGAAATAAGCCTCTCTATGATATAGTAAAACATCTTCTTTGCTACTTTTAAATAGTTTTTTATCTTTTACATTTTCCTTTATTTATTTTCATTCATCAGGTGTATCCCGATAATCGAGATAATTTTTTGAGGAAAAAGAGTTATTGTTAGGGTATGGATGTTGGAAATTATTGAATCTTGTTATAAATGTGTTTATATCTTCAGGGGGTTCTCCGAAATTTTATAGAATGCTCAAGTTGGTTTTTAAATTTTATACATTACACATGGATGTTACATGATGTGTATAGGGGTTTCAGGATCTATATTTGACCTCCAGACTAATATCATAATATTCATACACATCATAAGAGGATGACATTTGATGTAATTTTTTCATGAAATATAATGATACAATATTATTTTTAATTAATATAGTTATGATTTATCCAATGTAGGTGGTCTTCATGCATAAAATTAAGTTTAAAGAGATTTCTGGTTGTATAATATACAATCAATAAATTATTATGTTTTCAAGAAAATGATATTTCATTTCATTATACCACATCTCTTTTTTCTATGAACCAAGAAGGATTCTCCTGTGTTTTTTTAGTCTCTATTCAATCCAGATTGAGTCATTTCTAATAGGTTCATCATAATAGTTTTTTGATGTCTCACATGTTAGTAATCATTTATTTTTAATCATTAATAATATCTCGATATCTCCATGGTGTAGGGTGTTTAGATCTGTTGATATATAGTGTTGTTTCCCATTGTTTCTCTTATATATCTATTATAAAATCTTTTACCATGGGCCATTTCTATTGTTTATTATGGTGTTGAATGTCCATTTTATTAAGGTATGTGTGGTTTCTATTATCCTCCAAAACATTCGTATAAAGGGGAGTAATTCTATGTTGTGTAGATTTATTATTGGGCATATTCTATCTTTTTTGTTTTCTCTTGTTGGTGAATCCTTCATGGTTGTGTATGACCATGTGTTTTTGGGTAGGTGGTTCCCTCACCTTACATTATTGGATTATTTTTAATACCCCAATTTTGTTAAAATATATAAATTAATTCGAATTAATATCGTGTCCGTGTTATTGTATTTCTTATAAATGTTGAGTTTTCCTTGGATATTTTATAATGAAAAGGTGTATTTTCAAAAAAAAATTAATGACTTATTAAATGTACCACATGGGAATAATTGGGTATGTAAAGTGATGGTTTAGCATAATTCCATATTCCATGTAACTTTAGAGGTATTTTCTCATGGGAATTTTTTTTTCTACCTTCACATGTTGTTCTTGGGACTTTTATTTCATTTATGGTTTGTTAACATATGGGGATTTTCTAGACTATATAGGCATATATTATAAGTACATTTGATTAAGAAGTTATAATTTAATGTATGAGTTGTCAGATATTTTAGCCTATTGAGTTCCATATAATTATTTAAATGTACTTTGTCATTGTACTTATTTTGTTTTTGGAGATGAATAATTTTACATTGAAATTGATATAGATACCATTGAGTTGAAACTATTGGAAATAGGTAAATGTTAAACATGTTACATAAAAAATTATTGCTTATCATTCCATGTACTATTTAAAATTATAATTCTTGAATTTTGTTTATAATAACATGTTATGGAAGACTAGGTTGGGACCGTACTAAGCATGATAACTAATACCATACACACATATCATGTGATGCATAGACATTTGTATGTTTTTTGAGAAATATAAGCACTTAGGCTCTTTCAAAATATAAATTAAATCTTACACAATTTATAATGATGGGATTTTACATTTATCAATTCATAAGAGAGAGGACATGTCTTTAGGTAATCTAGTTGTGTGTCGGCAGTCATCTAGATAAACACCCTTGTTAGCTAACCCATCAGTAATATTGTTCGCTTCCTTGTAGGAGTGAGTTATAAAATAGATCATCTAGGACAACATGTTAAGGCAGTTTACCCATTTAGCGGCTAGCTTCCATGAAAGATGACTTTTCCCCACTCTAACTTCTTGAACCAGAGTTGTGGAGTCACATTAAAACCATATATTGTTCCATTTCCTTTTGTGGGCAGTATCTAGCACTATTATCATTCCCATCATCTCATATTCAAGCACTATAGCCATACCACATGGCCCATAAATGCAATCAACAACATTCCCATTCTCATATCTGATGACTTCTCCATATCCTGAGGGGCTTGGATTTCCATTGGCAGCTCCATCCATGTTACATTTAATCCATCATGCAAAAGGTAAAACCCAAAAACATCCATAGTCTTACAAGGCTTAGGATAGTTACCTTTAATGTTCAGCCTTCAGAATATCTACAAGTCAATAACTGGATTGTTGCATTGTTCATTATACAGTTTATACGCTGTCCGCACTACATCAATGATGCAGCCCAGTCTGTAGCCTGCATGGAAACCAGATCTGGAGTAAACCTTTGCATTTCTGCTGCTCCAAATGTAATGCAGAATTTCAGCTCATGCAACGTGGAAGAGATGTTTGATCAGCTTAGAAAAAGATAGGTTGAACAAAACTTTAATATATTCCTGAATAGGACCATTTCATGGTAAATAGATTCCCAAAATATTTTGCACTGATACCCAGAGAGAGGTGTCTACATTGCAAATAAGAAAAAGATGGTCAACATCCTCCTTGTGTTGCATGCAAAGGATACAACTAGAGCATAGTGAAATACCAACTCTTTGGATGTTGGTTTCAACAAATATAGATACATTTGTATGTTTTTCTATACACTGATATGGAAATTAACCAATTTGAGGCAAAATATTCTTGGTCCGCTAATTATGGGTAGTTAGATTATGAGATTGTGCTGATTTTTCCATGCTATCAGAGGGAATTATTGGTTTTATAGTTATTAATTCCTTCATGGTTGGACCAGTACATAGATATTGTTCTACATTTTTTAATTTTATTTTTTGTTGTATGATTTATGTGATGGAATAAATATTCATTCCCCTATTGTATCTATATATATGTTTATGTGTAATTTCATTACTTTAGGTTTGGATAAATAATTCCCCCTGGTTTTTTTCAATTCTCGGGTGATAGTTTCTAGCCCATGGGGATCCGATATACAATTCTGGGATCTATAGTATTGGTTCGGGTATCATTTTGAGATGGTATTAAGTTTTTTTATTTACAATTTTATATAAAAGGTGATCTATTATCAAGATTCCACATCTTGGGAAGTCTTTTCGACATGATATAGGATTGTCAAGACATGTGATGTTTGTTGTAGTGAGTCCATGGACAACTCATTATAAGATGAGTCTTAAGTTATCATGAGATTTTTAGATGTTTGTATCATATTTTCATTTATTATAATCAATCTCAATTTGTTTTTATGGGTTTTCTTATTTTGACATAGGATATTCAGTTGGATGAAATTTTTAGTGTGTATGTGTGTAGAAGTTTGCCTCCAATACATGTTCTTCGAGATCCTTGGGAGGTTCCACCTGATACTCCTCTAGGGAATCCTATGATGATGAAAATATCATTAAGTAAATTGTACGTGAAGTACCTTCTATGGTCCAAAATGTGACACATATTAAGAACACAATCATTGAGCAGCAACCAGGAGAAGGATGGAATAGATTTTGATCATTGGACTTATTATAAGAGAATACACCAATAATTAATTGTATGAGTAAACCTCAACTGGTTGTGGAATGAATAGACCTGATCAATAATATCATCAACATCATGGAAATACATGTGAATGTCATGTAAATTTTTAAGGTCATTTCTCTTTTGGTTTCAGGCATTATGTCATGGTATTCCATGATTCATGGTGATAAGCTTGTGGGTTTGGACAGTTGGGGTTTCAACACTCTGTCTTCAAAAAGTTTTTTCTAGAGTCATAGATGATTCTAATGTCTATAAATAGACTCTATTGAAATGAATGAGATAATGTGTTTCCATTGTACTCCAATCAATTTTTTAATATTGATTATTTTTCACCATAGCTTATTAAGAATGAACAGTTGAATGATCAGTAGTACCTACAGGGTTTGTGACTGGGTATATGATCATATTTATTTATGATAAATGTTAGGACAAACATGGATACAATTTTCATTGATATAAAGGAAGATATAAATATAATAGGAAATTTTTGTTATTATTCCCATTATCTTCTATATAAGGGATGATTCAGTGGTGTATCTTGGAAATAGAGGAAGTGGAAGGATCATCATAGTAGTGGTGGAAGTGGTTCTTAGAAGTAGTCCTTTATGGAACATCCAGTTGAAGCATGTGGTGTACCTATGAATTTAAATCATGTTTTGTATGCTTGGACAAAAAATATGTTCATTTATTGCACCATCAAATATGTGTATGTTTTTACGAGTTATTATCATCAATATTGTTTTTGTCAGGCCATGTCTACTCTAATATGTGGCCAGGAATTATCTTCACTAAATTTTCTTGTGGAAATATCATATGAATCAAATATATAGGGCCCTAACCATATGATTTTTGGGTCATTCACCTTCACATAGTATATGAGTTTCCAATAGAGAATGATGTGGGTCTAGCAACAATGATATGTACCATCATATTTGAATCCTTACTTGTTATTTCTTTTTTTGATTTTTCTCCTTTCCACTTGTTTATACCAAGAAGGTTTATGGATATTTCTAACCTAAATATGGAAATAATTTACATTTATAGGTTCTTACCAACATATCTTTACTGGAGGAATAAAAACATGGTATCATTTTCCTTGTGTGCTATTTATCACTGATATAGATCTAGTTTAGGATTTTTTTTCATGAATGAGATTTTTTTGACATCATCATTAGGATGGATTGTAACATTTCATATCAAAATGCTGACCATTATAATCATTAGACTGTCTCATTTCATTTTCCCTATTGGTGTTCATGGGAGTTTTATATATATTGGGATCCTAGTTCAGGAAAAACATGACCAACATGACAAGATATCAATAGTTTGTTTTATGCTATATCATTTGAGCCTAATTGAATTACTTCTATTATTGGTCACATTTTTCATATTTGGGGATTTCACTGACTTTTTCCCAGATTTTTTATTTTTTTCATCGTATAGATATAGTGTTTTATTTCATAATTGACTTAGTTTTGGGGACATAACCCATATCTGTACTATTATATTATAAGGAGACAACAGAGCATAAAATGTATAATGTTCAGTTGGACGACCTATTGAAAAAGGGTTTTGATCACACTATTCCATATCATTGGGTGTCCCTTTATATTCTTTACCTTAAAGTTATATGGTTCACTATGTTTTTTTATGGACAATAAAAACTCAAACTAGGTTATATTGAAGAATAAGTACTTTCTGACTCGTGTAAAAGATTTTTTTGACTAGTTAGTTATGTAATATTGGTTATTATTATTATTTATCAGTCCGCTTATCAACATCTCGGATTTAGTGAGTCTAATATACCATAGACACCATTCAGTTGAAGTTATGGAAATTAAAAAAATCATGTTATTACATTTGGTATGACTAGATCTCCTTTAGTTTTCCTGGAATTATTTAATTTAATATTCCATATGTATCTCGATAATTTAATGATGGAAGTTTTAGATGAGATTTTGGATTATTTAGGAT
The DNA here is from genome assembly GCA_963277665.1 of Viscum album. Taxonomy (NCBI): domain Eukaryota; kingdom Viridiplantae; phylum Streptophyta; class Magnoliopsida; order Santalales; family Viscaceae; genus Viscum; species Viscum album. The sequence continues at coordinate 273,367,430 of OY728128.1, read as the reverse complement.
CTAACCACACACACAAGAACTATTTGATTTTTGTTCTGGAAATCATGATAAGTAACATTTATATGTAATATATTTCAAATGAAACATCTAGATCAATGATTTTTAATTATTTGGGAACATGATTTTGTGATCATGTTTTATCAATTGATCAAGAAAAGTAAAATGTTGTCTTCCTATGAGAAAATCAATGGTAGTTTGTTTAAATTCGAAAATGTTATTTTATTTTTGTATATTACCAATAATTCATCAATGATTTCTCAATGTTTGTGTCACCATTTACATATCATAAAAGTAATGGGGTAAAAGAACACGGGATTAAATGTGTCAGTATTATTTCTATGTACTGAAATGACATATGAAATCATCTAAAATTAAGATCATTCCATATACTAATATTGGCTATTTAGTTTTCTATTTGGATATTGGTGATAGTTAGTGTTTTATTCTATTTTTGGATGATAATATGGTGGCTCTCATGTCTCTTCATATTATACATCATGTGAGGAATTACCCCACTTGTGATTTCGATCATCCCACTGTTATGAATTCACTAAATAGATGGAGGCATTATATTTTTGGGAGAAAAGATCAAATTTCATTCTGACTATAAGAGTTTATGAAATTTATTTTCATGGAATATCCAAAATCATTAAAAGATGTGTTGTGGTGCATTTATTTCATATGTTTTATATAAATGTCTCCTACACCCAGGTGATGATGAATGTCATTGTAGTTGAACTTTGATGAAAACTTCCATTACAAGCTATACTTGAATCGAATGAATAGTTATACCTTATGGGATATATGATCAGTTACAACAACATGAATACCTTAATTTATCATGTATTCTTCTTCCAAATTTTTTATTATAATTAAATCTCTTTAATTATATTCTATAGAGTTGGATGTAGGGTGCCAGGTATAGAGGAATTCTTGGAACCCTATTTGGTGGGGAGTCTATTCCTGGTTAGCCACTATGGATATATGGTATCCTCATTTTTTTGAATCTATTTGTCTTCCTAGAGTATATAAATATATAATATTTATTTACATTTACTAAATCTTTACTAAATATTCATCTGGTCACCATGAATATGTATTATGATATTATATGGTTATTCTGGTGGCCAATTATTATCTGTGACCTTTGCTGATTATGCGGTCCATTGATACAAATTCAAAAGATAATGGTAGATCACTTGAAAACTTCTGCTATAATCCAGCCTATTCAAGTTCTATTTCGGAAATAGTAAGATGTATCCATGTAAATTGTTATTTGATTACCATAAAATCCATAAGCGAGGAATTCTATATGGATGGCAATTTATTAGTTGAAAAAATTAACACATTTCATATAGATTGGGGATACCACTAATGTTTAATATAATAATAGGTTGTATATGGAGAAATTAGATAGGATAAATGTGGTTTATATTTCCATTACTTCAAGAAATGATCATAGGTTGACATTGAGGTTCAAAAGAATTATAAATGAGTTCTTGGGGACTCAGTTCCAATTATGTAATGACTATAAACCATATAATGATGGTAATACAAATCATGTATCTTTGACTATGAAATTTATGTTTGTGATTGTGTCTTATATTTTTATAGATCATTGAATAACCATCTCAGACTAATTGAGTTTACTAATATTTATATATATCAAACATAAATTATAATGGATCCTTTTGGATTCATTTTATGTTAATTCGTGGATGTAAAATCTATGATGGGAAGTGGTGGGTCAATATTATTTGGTGGGATCGTGTTTGCTTTAGGTGACATATGTGAGGATTTAGGATTTATAATTTTTAATAGATACAACATTGATTAGGAAAAAATAATTAGTTTGTATACGATGTCATCATTTGGGGTTGCTCGTAGGTAAATGTGTTTTCATGAAAATTTTCCTCATTTTTGACATTTTTGTCTTGGTAAAAGGTAAATATGGATTTGATATATATTGGACCATTTGTGATCATCAAAGAGCCTTGGATGTTTTAATATGGGTTGTAATTTCCAAAATAGTTGATGACAATTTAGGAATTTTTCCTAATATATAAGAAAAAGATATATAATCATGATCATTTTCATGTTCTGATTTGGGAGGAGGTTGAGTTTGAGTATGTTGTTTTAGTTTTTGAATATCTTGTTAAGATCATTGAATCAAGTGAAAGACTTATGAATAAATTTAATTAATTTAGTGATAGTGCTATATAAATATGAATCATAATATCATGAGACATGGGAGGGAAATATTATAATGATGGATTAAAAACCTCACCACTTTACCAAACCACATTCATCTATATGAAATCTTTAGGTTGGAATAACTTATGGTTTAGAATTTTTAACATCTTGTAACCAACATTCATGTAGTTCCATTCAATTTTTTTTGCATTCCACTTTATTTGGGTACATCATGGGTCTCTTGATGATATAGAGTTATTTTGGGGGGAAATTAATTAATGTTCCAGGAAGGATTTTTTTTTGAATTAATTAAATCTAGTTTTTATTATGTTAATATCCTTTGGGGGTTGTACCTGAGTTTTTGAGACACCCATGTTGGCTATGATGTTTGAAGAAATATGATGGGTTGTTACACGACATGTAAAGGGTATAAATAATATGTATTTGATTCCTAGATACATTTCGTTAAATAATGAAAAAAGATGATTTTTTACACACCATGTAATGGATACGCAATTTAAAATGATAAAAGATCACATTAAGATAAAAAATAAATGTGTTTTCTGGAATAACTGATGAATGAGAATTACATGATGTGTAATGATATCCAATATTCTCTAATTTACCCTTGATAAAATTCTATGGTTTCATATGAATGATATTTCATTTCATTCCCCCAAATCAATTTATTCATTCGATCTAAAAAGATTCTCTAGAAATTTAGTGAGTCTATATTTGATCCGGATCAATATGATCATCATTGGATCATCATACCTATTGTTTATTGAATTATATAGTGAGTATTAATTTCTTATTCATCATTTAATTGGTCATAATAAAGTCATGACATTGGATTTTCATATCCATATATCTATAGATATGTTTTCTATTTTTCCTCCACAAGATCAATGATGAGATCTTGTTTTAAAGGTGGTTTCATTTGTTTTTTGTTGTGTCGAGGGATTGATTTCTTGAGGATGTATTGTTTCCTCTTAAATTGAAATTAATTTGTTGAAATAAGATCAATTATGAGTTAGGTAAATTGAATCAAGGTCCAATGTTGTATATTTTTGTGTTCTACTATTTTTGGATCCTTCATTGAGTGTGAAACACCAAATTTTACTGTAGGTTGTTCTGTCTCTATACATTGTTGGATGATTTTTATTCCGTCTGTGTTTATTAAATTATTTATAATTAAATTGTTATGGTTTTTTCATTGTAAATTAATTTCATGATAAACTTTGGGACTCCCATCATTTTTTTCTAAATTGATATGGGGTATTTTCAAATCATTTAAATGATTTATGAAATGTAGCACCATAAAAATCATAGTACATGGTTGTCTTAGCGTAGGGTTGTTGTTTGTGATTACATTGGGGGTTTTTTCCTGGGGATTTTTAGTGATCCCTAGGCATGTTGTTCTAGGTAATATTTTAATATTGTTGGCTGATTCACTCATTGGGTGTTTCACTACTCATTATACTTATTTTCTATGAAATTGTGGTGTTATAGAATTTTTTGGATTTATTAGTATCATATACAGACCATTTGGGTCATATGACATTATTTACATGTTGTTTGGATTTTCAATACTTTTTTGTTTTCATGATGTCTGATATGGCATTGAAATTAATATATCTGGCATTTTTTTTAAATTGGTAGGAAAATTTTTTTTTATCATTGTCTTAATAAAACTAATTTTCTATGTATCATTAATTGTTTTATTTGAAATTATCATCTTCTAATTGTTTATACAGTGACTTGTTATGGAACACATGGTTTATACCCTACTGAGCATATTATCTCACATCAGGGTAACTTCATTGATGTTGATTGATCCTTTATTGGTATATTGATGCACGGAAAGGAAATTTTCCATAGTGAGGTGACAATTGTTTGGCCATCTATGATGGGGTAGCTGGTTGGTGAGATGGTGCAAGTGTTCCAACACTATCACATGGAGTTATTAATTTTTCTTTTAATTTTTTTATTATTTTACCTATACTTGGGGATTGTTCTACTCATGTTCTTCATTGGTTTCCACTATCATATTTTAGTTATTCCATATATATTCATTCTATTTTCATATATTTTTATATATTTCTATACTCCATGTTGCTTCTTTATGATGGTAAATATAGTTCCCTATAGTTGTTTGTTTCTTAAGTTCTATTCACGAGCATGTGTAGATTGGGAATTCCCTATAGATATGGGGTGTATTGGGTCAAGTACCATTTTGGGAAGGGAATTTAGCTCAATATTTTACATATATTATGTTTTATGATTGTTTTGGTAAAATATCACATCAACATGTGGGGAATCACATTCATCTACCCCTTCATTATCTGAGTTAATCGTCATATAGAGTGGCCATGAAAATTTAGGGGAATCTGACACGGATTCAATAGGGAACGATTAGAAAGAAAATCATGAATATTTCCAAAATGAGAATTGTTAAATGATATAGAGTATTTTCGAGATATGGGGTATCCCAATTATTCCATAGATGATCATCCGAGGATTAATGATTATCAGCAATCCACATTGAAGAATATATCATTGACGCAATTGCCTAATTTAAATGGATTGTTCTCATTGAGGATATAGATATTGATAATAATTTACATATCGGGATCTTGGATTAATGTTGAAGATCTTGAATTATACTCTAATCATTGTATATTAATATTAATGGAGGATGTATCCATGATTTTATTACCCTTTACGGGGTGTTATAGAATATATATGAGTTCCTCAGTAGAACTCTCAAGCACATAGATTTCATCTACTAATTGTTTCATGCACAGAATTAAAATTTTGGTTCATGTTGTGGATCCTATCGTTGAAGATATTCTTCTCAATTTTCCCCATCACTATTCTCACACATTTGGTCATCTAAAGGATGGATTTTGATGAAAAATTCCATAGATATGGTTGGTGGTGGAGAACCCTTGACACCAATTGACATATTATCTTGAGTGTCTAATATTCATCATGGAATGTGATTGAAATAAATTTAATAACACATCCCATATACTCAAAAATCTATGTGGGTAATTACTTATAGTATAATTTTATTAATTATAGAGACACATAATGTACCATTATGATCATACTATAGTGATTCTCATATTTTCATGGATATTAATCTACTATGAGCACATATAAATATAACTTCCATCAGCACTAATAGTGATATCGATGGTCTCAATTAAAACATGTGTAGTAATTTGATGTACTTTGAGATGGTGAATTATTATAATAGTTTATAGTAGTGAATAACTATTTCATCATCATCAAGAAAGTCTATGATAGGGATATGTAGGGTAAAATGATCCCTAAACACAATATTTAACTCGTAGTTGAAAATATTACCAAAATTAATCCTCCCCTACTTAGAATTAGTTTGGTAAAAAATATTCATGATCATTCCCTAATCCAATATGAGAAAATAAATATTCAATTATATTCAATGATATAGATCAAATATGTTGTTGTCTTTTAGGAAAAAGTGGAATCACATGATATATTATTATTTTAAAAAATTATGTGTTATACAGATGTTGCTCAAGCCTGAAGATAATATCAATGTATTGTGGTGAGATTAATACATCATGTTGTAATAGGATATCATCAATTTATTACATCCCATTCAATGTTATCTACTCACAAGAGGGTTGAAGTCATGTCTTGGACATCTTCCGTTTTTAGAATAATCTTGGAAAGGAGGGAGGCCAATGGTGGTACGGATAAAAATAATTTGAGATTCAATTCCTTTTTTTTAGAAGTATGTCAATTTTACTATAAATATAAATCCCTAATTGATATGAAACCCTGATGTTATTCTGCAATATTTTTCCTCTACCATGATATTGTTGATGATTTGGGTTCTCTAATTATTTGAGCTTCTATGGAATGTAGTGGTGTATCACTTTGAATTATGGATTGTTCAATTTTGAGGGAATATTTGATAATTTGTGTATCCTCTACTTTGGTATGGATAATTATGGTTTTTTAGGTAATTGATATGTGATAAATATCCAAATAATTTGTTATAATTTTAAGGAGAAACTCTATAATGTTATTCATAATCATCAAGAGGACCCCAATTATTTATTATAATGATGTATATAGATGAGAGATTATATCACATATTTAATCTTGATTCATTGAGTCTCAATCAAATCCCATAAAAAATATTCTTATTTCTTACGGTGAGGAAAATATAAAAAATTTATTTTGATAATGGTGTCATATTAGAGGATGATGTAGTGTTTCATCAGGAAGGTTTGCTGAATTTCACATTATTTTTGATTTGTGATGTTTATATTGGAGAAACTATATTAGATATCAAATATAACTATAATACCACGTTTGGGGACACTAGTTATTGTTGTATTATGTATGTTTATTGGAGTCTGTATTTTTTACTATCAGGCAGTAGCTACGGATATTCATGATTTTCACATACAATACCACCTAATTGTATGATAGAGAAATATCATGGAATTTCTTGGAGAGGATACCAAGAAGGATGTGTATTTTAGTGTAGTATGTTCACACAATGTGATCCTTATGTAATGATATGGTCACATGGTGTTGTATCCTCAAGGATTTCACGGTCCATTTTCCTCATGGGGATAATTCAATTATCATCATACTATTGATCTAGCGAATTGATAACCCAAGTTAGGATAATCCCCATGAATTATTGGGAATTAGAGAACTTATGATCTATTATGTTGGTGGCTATAAAAATAGTACCATAGCTGTATTGGATTGTCACACAATGATACATTAATCCCTCATCTGTGATACCTGATTTAGATCATTTCTAATAATTACATGTAATTTATTTTCTATTAGATCACACAGATTCAACCATCAGTATATTCTAAAAATGATTCATAATACAGCAACAAAACAACATCCTCTACCATGTTAATGATTAGGGAATAATTACAAATACATTCTAAACTAATTATACCATGTGATCATGAAATTTTGTATATTTTAAAATAACATATACATCTTTTTATCACCATTATATTTTTGTAAACTAATGTGGGGGTACACTCAATATCTTAATCTATTCTGAGTGACAAGTTTCAAAATTAGGGCCCCAATTTTCTCCTTTCATGGGGAAATAATTTTACACCATCATGTTTGATAATGCCATCACAATTATTTGAATGTTATATGGGATTTTTTCTATTCATTTAAAGGATTACAAATTTTATTCAACCTCGATGAATAATATTTCCTTACATATATGAAATATTTTTCTTGAATTCCATTCATGATTAAATAATCTAGTGGAAAAAATTTAATTACATGGAATGTTACGATAATATAGTGGCTAAATATGAATGGAGATGAATATGATATTGAGAATATAAGGAATCAATAAAAACTAATTATAAAAATAGGTTTTTGGTGCCTTATTACTATAACATAAATCGTATTGAATACAGATCATATCACATCACATTTTCTCCACAAGGGTGTATAGTCTAATTTAGTATGGAATATTACAATAGTCACCTCATATATCATAAATGTATCCCACAAAGAAAATCATGTTTTTGTTTTATAATTATTATTATAAACAAACAATGATACATTATATCATCTTAGATGGAATCATATTCTCTTCACATAGGGAATCACTTTCTCATCTCACGTGATATGAATCTCATGCTCCATACCCAATGATGTCTTCGAGGTATCATATTCCATTAATATATTCATCATATGCCTATCACCTAAAGGAATCAGATTCTAAAAGAATATGGTATAATAATAAGATCATCACATATGCTTAGGTGCATTTGTTCATAAGATTGACCAATATTATTCCTAGGCTCATAAACTCTACTACACAAGGACCAGAAATTAGAAATTTATTTTTATTGCATGTGGTCAGTTTTATTATTTTAATATTGATTTCAGAAACTACACATACATATTTTTCATATCTTGGTCTAATAAAAAATAGTTTCCAATACTAAAAATACTACATTTGATAATCATGTTTGGGTTATTCAAATGAATAATTCCCAACAAGTAGGAATCATATATATGTGAATCTAAAAATTTTCCAAGAACATGTTAATGTCATAGTTTACTCACATGGTTTTCATGATAGTGTTTATGAACTTTCATTACATTATAGTTTGTAAAATCTCATTTTATATATCATAATGGGTGATCACAATGTTAATATATATTGTAAGGATACATTCCACATATTCACATTATTTATTTTATTAGGAAGAGGCTTGTATGATGTTGTGATACCAATTTGATGAGTGGATTTTTATATAAATATTTCAATATTCATTGTACTCCTTAATGATAATTAAGCTTACTGGATACCATCTCCCAAATGGGAGTGAAATATTTTGATGATCTATTTTTAAGGATTGCATGTTCATCATCTCTAAATAGAAAAATAATTACATTTTATTATAAAAATCATGGTTTTTGATATTTCATTATTGAACCTTAAAGATTCATACATTTTATACTTACATAAGATATAGATTAGAACAAACATATTTCATGATCATAGTTTAATTTAATATGATAGAACATTATCCGTGTGTATAATTACTTATATTATGTGCCCATGAGCACCAAATATGAAAAAAAACAATTTAGAGGAATATGATTTACTCATTATATAGGAAAATTATTACTTACTTTACTGGTTCAAAAATCAATACAATTATTCATGGAAGTGGATACATATTATGAAATTTTCCTTCTAGAAATCAACAAAAAGGTAGTGAGTAACCTTTTCAATCTTTCCATGAGTGATTTATCGAAATTATTCCATAATAATCTCATTATAGTTATATTAGTTATCCAATGATCACCACATGAGAAAACGTTTCTTAAAATATAGGTAATCAAATGAATAAAACAATGTGACAGGTTATAATTTGACGTCTATCGATGTGGAAACTACTTTCTAATATGATGTCATTCCTTATGATATTATCCTATTATGATTAAATTTTAATTACATATATTTAATATGGCATGAGAAATATTTATGATATACAGTAAAAATTAATTTTTTAGGACATAAGGATTCTGGGTTAATGTATGTTCTTATAAAGGGGACAGATTGATAGTTTCACTTAGGGATGATGATGTAGTTGGGGAATATGTGACCCCTAAAAACTTTATTTTAATGGTTGAATGGAATATAAACAATTAATTTCATGCATAATAAAGGATTCCTCGAATTACACTATTTATCATTTAGATGTTATGTATTGAAGATGATGTATATTATACATAATATAGAGGTCTTGGGAATAACATTACAAGATATCAGTTCTACGTATGGATTATTCATGAGTAAGAATAGAATGAATTATCCATGGGTACTCAACATTACTAGGAATTTTTTGATTAAATATAGGCTTAAAATGGATGTTTTCAAAATATAGGTTATGTAACATCATACTTGACCAATCCATGAACACTAGATCACAGAAGGAACTAAAATTTATAATGATGCTTTTTATAAAAAATTAGATTTTTCTTGAAACATTATGTTGTGTAGAGTACATTAGACATCTCTAAACTCTATTATCCATCATTAAATTATTTATTAATTTATATGAAACATAAGGTGACTTATTTCAGGATATATGTATGGTATTTTAATCATGTATTCCACACCTTGGAATGCATGACTATCTATGTCATCTTTTATTTATGGAAGATTGTGATTCATTATATCTGAGATATATTGTTCTTCTTATTCTAGTTCATCCAATTAAATGGTGGCCACTCTTAATTTACATGAATTTTTTCTATAGAGAAGTTATTTTTTTATAAATATAATTATCTATGGAGACATAAAAAACATCATGTTTGTGTTTTGTATTTAGATAAAATCATCTTTAATTAGTTGAGAAAGACTCAATGAGTCACCCTAATATGGTATTTCATGTTTATTTTTATCATTAAAATTGTTTTTTTATTTTTTTAGTTTTATAAACATCTATAAATTTATCTATTTTCCTAGCCACATCAATATAATTTCCTTGAGGTCCAATTTTTCTCAATAACTCTCCATGGAAATGCATATTGAGGAATTTCAATACCGTTTTGGCACAAAAATATATAATAAAAATTTATATTATATCAACAAAATTTTGGAATCAATATTATTAAAATAGATTTAGGCTTAGTTCTTTCTCACAGAAAAATTTAATTACTCAAAATGTCATTATCACCCATCAATTGCATTCTATGTGTTGTAGTCATTATTTACAAAACTCTACACATAATGAATATAATCACATGTTTTAAAAATATCAAATAACGATACAAATAATATTATATATTTATTTTTGTAGTGTGTATAATATAAATTAAACTAATAGAAAATATAATTATAGAATATAAATAACAAATATGTTACTAATATCTAAAAAGATACTATACGGTAATTTCCTTGAGTTTTCATGAAATATATATCTCAAAAATCACCAATTACTTATATGAGAACATGTAATTTATTATATTATTATAAATTCAATTTGTATCAAATAATTATGTGTTATGTATTATCCTACTCACATGGAATAGATCACACTATCTTAATGAAATTTTATCAATCATCATTGGAATTAACATGATAAAAAATATGTTAACATGGGACCATACTTTCGGATGATGAAATTTTTTTATATCAAATTATTTTAACCCATGATATCATTCCAAAAAAATATTCAATTATAAAAATTCAAATTATTTAATACTATAATCACCATGAAATTTGATTCATATTCTATATACATTTCAATCATTTTTTACTAAATCCATCTATAGGAAAATACGGTCATTTTTACGGAATATACAACCAAAAAAACCTATTGTTGTGTTATAAAATAATACTAATAATGGTATAATGAGATTTATTTATTACATAATTTTACTTGAAATAATACTTAATTGATATAAAATTATTTGTAAAAAAATTTAATATCAAATTGTCAAGTCCTAGATATTAAAGAAGTGGATGCTTATTGTTATAATTTTATTGGTTATAGTAAATAGATTGGTTTCTTGATATCGATTAATAACAGAATGAAATTATGTATGATTTTTTTCCATATTGATAAGAGAAATCCTAAAACAATGTAAAAAATAGAAAATAATAATTTCATGTATATCAGTAATGTAAAGTATTTGTGAAAGAGAGTATATTGTTATTATAACCTCAATTATACTCTCCATAAAGAGGCCTAATTGATACAGGACTTGGAATAATATCATATCACTCAACTCATTATTGTTTATTTATGGTATGGGTCATTAATAGTGGTATAAAAGAATCAGGTTGAAGTGTAGGATGGATTTTGGAGTTATGAATTGGTGAGGTTACATGGGTTTATAGGGAAACCATGATAGCATTGTTTTATAACTAATTGAAGCACTGGAGACTCAATAAGACATGGTTATTTTGGCCCCTTATGACCAAAAATAACATTTTTGTTTTCTGATCCTACTAATTGAAAAAAATTATATTTACTGTATAGCCCTAGGAAAGGAACAAAGACCATCATTCCTTTAACATGTTTTTAAAATTGATATACATTTGGATTATTTAAAATAATAACATCGTAATAAAATATTAATTTCTGATATTCCATATTCTAATATGAGTAGCTTTAATATTTTATTCCATTTACATGTTTGGATCCATGTCAATGTTTTTATCTGATTCATGCTAATGTTTTTCAGCAAGATACGCCAATATATTATTCCATTGTGGAGTTCAATGAGGATTACACATAGAGGATTACGATTTGGTTGTTTTATCACTAGAGTCTTCATAAGTATCAGTCAAACATTTGGGATGCATTCTCATGATAATAATTACTAGAGGATGAGATGGTTTTCATTTTAATCCATAAATTTTTGTTGAAGATGGTTTTTTTGGATGCCATTATGCTATGTGGACTAGTGAGGTAGTGGTGGTTCATATTCCTATGGGATCAAAATGAGTCAACAGTATCATAGATGTTGTTCCCATATCATTTTTGAGTAGAAATTATTTCTTTTATCAAGATGGTGGAAAGTCTCTATGAAATTATTATCATAAGAAAATGTAATTCCATTATGGGAGACTTTGAGATCCATTTCAAGACCTGTGAACCATATGATTCATCCCCATTATGATATAGAGATTCTAATTATCAGAATTTTGAGGACCCTCTGTGCCTATTGATTATGTTCTAGCTCTCCCAATTTATTCTTTTCAGGTTTCATTAGGTTTTATTAAAAAATGTATTTTTTAAAATATGTTTTCAATCAATGGATCATGATTCCTCGTGATGTAGAGTGGTGTGTCCATGGATCCCATGTTTTTTGGAAAAAGTATTTTTGTCTTTTTGTGGTATCTCCCATCCCTCACCAACTATTTTCTACAAGGGGTGAAGCACTGATATTTATGTAATGTTTTCAAGAATTTGTTTTCTTATGGACGATAGGGTAGTTAGTGCCATGAGTGCATGACCCTTATGAGTAGTATGTTTAAACCTGTTCTTTCACTTCAATTTCTTTTCTTCAAGCAGTTTTAGTTGACATAATAGAAAAATGGTTATCTAGTATGTGATTAGAAAAAATAACTAATTGCACAGACATAATATATCTCTGATACACTCCTGGAAAAAAGAGATCTATGTGCAGTCAGGAAGGTTGTCTTCATCCGCGACATATAGTCTATGAGGTAGGTTGTGGTCATCATTATGTTTTGGTATTTATAGTAATATGTGAGTAAAACATCATTCATGGTATTCTTTTCATTTTTTCTATATGTGTGTATGATTTTTTTTAGGAGTGACACACTCCATTATATTAGTGACCCTCATTCATCGAATTAGAATTTAGGTAGAGATTATTCTAGTTCTTTTTATTAATATGCTAGTTGGTGGTTTATCTTACTTGTATAAAATATTTATATACAATTATAATGTTTTGGGTTATATATTCATATATATAAATATTATTTATGTTTATATATACATAACATTTACATCATGCTCATCATTGATTCTTTGTATTCATCATATGATATCATAGATTTCATTAATAGGTAGGATTGTTTTAGTGATTCTGATGGAGATAAAATAGTGTTTTTTGGAGAGATGATTATTCAGATTGGCTAAAGGAGTCCATTTGGGGGGCCAAAATAACCATGTCTTATCTAGTATCACATGTTTCAATCACTTATAAATCATATCTATCATGGTTTCCATACAAACCCAAGTAACCTCACCGGTTCATAACTCCAATATTCATACTACACTTCAACCCAATCATTTTAAACCACTATTAATTATCCATAGCAATAAATATAAAATAATGAGTTTAGAGTTATGATATTATTCCATGTTAGACATCAATTAAGCCTCATTATGGAGAGTAGAACTAAGGTTATATTTACAATATACTCTCTTGTACAAAAAATTTACATTTCTGATATACATGAAATTATTATTTTCTAATTTTTACATTGTTGTGGGATTTTTTTATCAATATGGAAGAAAACATACACAATTTCATTTATATAATTTTTTGATATAAAAAACCAATCTATTTACTATAACCAATAAAATTATAACAATAAGCATCCACTTCCTTAATATCTAGGACTTGACAATTTGATATTAATTTTTTAGTTTTTCCAAATAATTTTATACCAGGTAAGTATTATTTCATGTAACATTATGTAATAATTTTTTCTCATTATACCATTATTAGTTTTACTATATAACATAAAAATACGTTATTTGGGAGGTACATTCTGTAAAAAAGAATGTATTTTTCTAAAGACGAATTTAGATAAAAAGATGTTAGAAATGTATAAAGAAGATGAATCACATTTCATATGGATTATAGTATTAAATCATTGGAATTTTTGTAATTGAATATTTGTTTGGAATGTCATAATTGGTTAAAATAATTTGATATCAATAAATTTCATTATCCAAATATATAATCCCATGTTAACATATTTTAAGTAATGTTAATTCCAATGATGATTGATAAAACTTCATTGATATAGTCTGATCAATTCCATGTGAGTTGGATAATACATAACACATAATTATTAAATACAAACTGTATTTATAATAATATAATATATTAGATGTTCTCATATATGCAATTGGTGATTTTATAGAAATATATTTCATGAAAACTCATGGAAGGTACCATATTGTATCTTTTTAGATATTAGTAACATAATTTTTATTTATATTCTATAATGATATTTTCTATTAGTTTCGTTTATATCATACAAACTACATAAAAATTTATAATATTATTTGTATCATAATTTGATATTTTAAAAACAAGTGATTATGTTTATTGTTTCAATAGTCTTACAAACAATGACTACAACACACAGAATGCAATTGATAGGTGATAATGACATGGTGAGTAATTAAATTTATCTGTGTGAATTAACTAAACCTATTTCTATTTCAATAACATAGATTCAAAAAATTTGTTTATATAATTTAAAATATTATTATATATTTTTGTGCAAAAATGGTATTGAAATTCCTCGATATGAATTTCCATGGAGAGTTGTAGAAAAAAATTAGACCTCGGGGAAATTATATTAATATGGCTAGGGAAATCAATAAATGTATAGATATTTATAAAAATTGAAAAGTAAAATAAAAATTCTAATGATAAGAAGAGACATTAAGCACTGTATTTTGGTGACTCATTGAGTCTTTCTCTAATAATGAAATCTGATTTCCTCTTGATACAAAACACATACATGACTTTTTTTATGATGTAGGTGTATGAGTCTATTTTGGGGGATTCTTGTGGTCCAAAGAAAATTAGATTGTTTTGGTGATTCCCTTAATCATTAGTCAGATGATGGAAACCCATTGTTTTACTCTTTAGAAGTATTTTTATTTCATATATTATACAAGAGATGGTTCTTTATGATTTCCATTTATTTAAATTGGATGTATGTCCCAAAATTAAAATCATGTACACATCATATATGGGTCATTTTTATGTCTTATGTTGATGCATGTATTTGCTAAGTCTATTCCTCTTTTTATTATCTATATGGTGGAGAATGTCAACCACTTTATTCCCTGTGGATTCCTCCAACCATTAGATGATCCTTATTAGAATTATTAACATATCTATATAGTCTTTGTTACTTGTATAAATTGATCTCATGGAGGCTATGATGTTAAATGGGTAATATTGGGACATTTGAAAAATATAAGAAAACCATATAATGATAATTGAGGATATATCGGTGGATTTTTTGACATGGATGAATCCGGATGAGGTGTTTTGACACCTTGGTGTCCCAATGATGATAAAATAATATCATTATCATTATTTTATCTCTTGTGTGTAGAGAGGTATTCATCATTATGTTTATTATTGGTAATTCCTTAACAATTCTTATTATCCACAGACAAGTTGTTTGAATGCGTTGTCCATCAAAACTCATGAATAAATGTTGATTTATTATATCCTAGAATATTTGAGTTCATGGATGAGTCTTTTTCCTGTGGTTTATTTTATTTCAAAAATAGATTGAAAAAGACTATTTTATGCGAACCATATAAATCATTATAAGTTGGACGATTTGGTTCACTATTGTGCTAAAATGGACTTGGACAGGTTGTAATTATCAAATTTTAACAAAATAATGAATACACAGCAGATATTAGAAGTAATTCATGAGATGATGAATGTTGGGAAGGATCATCTGATTTCCACTAATGATCATAGGAGGAAAACTATGGAGTTATTTTGATGGAGATCAGCTATACATGAATGTGACTCCTCATCTTGGGTAGTGAAGATTTGGTTATGGGAGAAGTATTCACCCCATTTATTTTGTCATTTCTATCCATTTTACCCAATTTTATTCATGGAAGATTAGACAAAAATTCCCCAATATATGATTTAGATACTGATTTTTTCATGGGTCAAAGCTCCATTATTTTCTTAATGATGACACTCAAGTGATTAGTTGAGCAGAATTCAATGTTGACGATGATGAAAACTTTAAAGAGTGTTCTATGGAGTTTGTGGAAATATAAATGAAGGTGTTGTGTGGGGTAATAATAGCATTGTTTATTGACTTGATGCGGCAAGGTGGTGTGTAGAAGATCACCCAATAACATTAGTGAAAAATGTGCACTTTGTACACCAATTTTTTTTTATCTTATTTTTTAATAGTTTTATCATATAGATGTTATTCATTTTGATTTATGGTATGTTTTTTGATTGTTTCATAGTGTTTAAATACTCTCAATTTAGTTTTATATCCTTTAAGAGAGTGCATAGGAGCTGTTTGTTGCATTTGTGTGGTTCCACAAGGTAACTCGGGTGAGGTGGTCGACCTCCTGTGGTTTCCAATTCCTTAGGAAATATATTGTTTCGTGTTTGTTCTAAAAACCCAATTTAATATTCTTGATGGGATTGATTATCAAATTTAGAGGACTATAATTTATTATAGGTGACTAATATAAAATAAAAATCAATGTTTTATAAGACATTTTTTACATTCAATGATTATGGTTCTCAAATGAGTTGTACAGAAAGTATAGAAGAGTCTTATTTCTTAAAGATATATTGAGAGAGAATAAATGGAGTATTAATGTGTTTCACATCATTTATTTGATGTTCACATATTCTGAGTCCATTTCAAAGGGTCTAAAATGGCATGTAAATGTTTAGGATTAAATCCATTAGGGTAACACTTTTTCAACATGATCTGAATCCTTACAATAACATGATGAAAAAAAGAGATTAATTCCATATAAATTACTTTTGAACCCCATCAATAATGTTTTCAATAGCCTAGGTATTTCTCAACATTATGAGTTCCTTGAGTTTAGAAATATGAAAGATTAATTATGTGTGAATGATGGATGTCTGGTTTTGAGGTAACAATTACCTTTTTGGAAGTGCTTGTTTATTTCTTTCATCTTTAATGATGTGATCTAGATTTGAGAATAACTATGTAAGATGAGATATAGGGATGGGATCCATATATATTATGTGTCACAATGATTTGTAAACCTTGTATGGATGATGTGTGTTGGCTATGGGGAGTCTTAGGAGATGTGGAATCAGATTATGTATAAGGACCCGACCTTAAAACATTATGTAATCATGAATTGAATGATTAATACACATTGAGGATCTTTTCAGGTTTAGTGTTTTATAGAATTAGGACATAACTCTTACATATCAATTTGAATATTACATTTAGACACAAAAAATCTATATCAATTTTCATAATATAAAAACTCTTAAAAAGAAATATGTCTAGTTCCATGTTTTAGACTATATGACTTTTCCTTGATCCCATCCTTGGCCCTATTCAACTATAAGTCATGTGGAAAAAATTCAAAAACATGGGAGTAGCATAAAAAGCTCAGTAAGGGTTATAAAATAAGTAAAGGAAAACTTTGTCCCATAAATAAATACAAATCAATGAAATCGATACTTTTCAATCATAACATACCTTACGAAATCATAAGATTTATGAATAATACACAGAATTCATAAATCACAAAGGTAACTTATGGAATTCATAACAAACATACATTGTTGCTATCAAAGCAACATATGGAGTCACATTTGGAATACCCATCCGAATATATTCCCTAAATCTCTAATGAGAAACATTAATTTTTACCTCCATCACGTTACTAAATGCATTGGAGAGGTATCTCGGTCTCACTCACCCTATGTCTATCACGGAACCACCCGTATACATAAACAATGCCCAATAATCATAACATAATCATAACAGATAACCCTACAATAATGAAAAGATAAAATTTCCACATTCTAATCTCAATATATCAAATCAAGATATTGAAATAAATAATGCTTTATCAAACTATTTTCAAAACCATTTAAAACATTTAATAAAGAAATTTTTGTATCAAAGTGTCCCATACCACATTGAAAATTTTAAATGAATTCTGAAACATTTATTTCTATATTAATAATTCCTTAAAACAATTTTTCAAACATGTACATTAATGAGAGATATTTAGAAGAATAAATAATTAAAGCATTTAAAATGATCTTTTAGTTAATGATTCTCGTAACACTTGAGAAACAATTGACTAAAAATAATTGAAGAATAAAATGAAAAAAAACATATATTATCATGAGAATAAGGATATTCTATTTATATCATTTCAAAGGAATGTATATAGATCATATAAAAGTGAATTAGTGTACAATAGCAAATAAGACTCAATGGAATGTAAATTGAGACAAAGTCCCTTACAAAGATCTTATCCTTAGATTAAGGATAAATGAATCACATAATTATGTGTGAGAAATAAGAATACACCCAATATAAGTGGATATTAAGTTTAAAACAATCATATTTCATTCACACATATTCATAGCACAACATAATCATTAATTATATGTTAAACACAGTGATTTGAAATAGGGTTAAGAAGTTCCCTTACAAAAATTCAATAGCCTAACAACATCACTTTAAAATATATAAAATTAGTTGATGAGAGAGAAAAAGGAATCTCATCACATGGACATAAAATTTACAAAAATAAGGATATAGAATAACATATACAAATATAATAATCTGTAAATTAAAATACATAACAAAAAAGTCATTAAAAAAATAGGAAGGTGAAAGGTTCCCTTACTGATTTGGTTACTTAAGAAATATACACCACGTGAAAGAAGGGTCCTAAAACGAAGTTGTAAATACCCATAAATTAAAATATATTACATAAATAATACAATAATGGGAAGTACATACCCCACATAGATGGAAATATTTTCAAATATAGCATGAATCTCATGGGAATGAGAAGTGAGATAAAAACCTCTTACCACATTGTAATCTATCAAGTCGTAGGACCAAAAGTTAATAACCAGAAAATGAATCACATAATACCATTAATATAAATGTAATCATGGTAATATATTTCAAAATTAAGTACACCATAAACCACATGCAATAAATAAGTGGCAAACAATAAAAATATCACGGAAATAAAGGAGATATAAGAAATCCCTTACCTCATGTTTGACTTGACTTGATCGTTATCTAATATCCTGAATAATAATATAAAGTTAATTTATACATGATTAAGAGACTTTTTCAAGTTTATATTTCCTTTTATATCAAATAATACCTTGCTATAAAAATTAGTTAATTATTTTAGTTCGTATCGGACATTTTGTCGATGTTCATACAATGAGTTAAAAATGAACTTGTTATAACTATAAATTGTCCATGTGGCCAAAATTCCATTACCTCCGTAATGATATTAATGATTTAGATATCATATATATCATATAAATATCTAGTATATATATGTATTTATAATATTTCATAACATTTGGAGTTATGAAATGAAATGCACCGTTCTTGGAGACGGTAAGCCGTACGTATGCATGAACACTACTTTCATTTCTATTTCATATTTAATGGAATAAAAACATAATGATACATAGTTATATTATAATTATAGTATAATATCATATGATATATATATTACATAATTTCATTAAGTCCATTTTTTATACGTTCCATGTATGTCATGAACGAATCACATAACCTTGAGGGAGCAGTTGTCCGCACTTCCTCAAAAGAAATTATCGTGTTTACACATATTGGAAAGCATAAAGGTATGTTTTTAAGTAAAAATTACAGAACAATGGAGGAAAAATTAACATAATATATATCATATATAAATAATGTTCCATCATAATGACCACCATGAGAGGCGATAGGAGATATTTGAATAATCATCATTTCTTGAGGTAGTAGTTCGCCATCCACAAAAACTGTATGTTCTCTACCCAAAAGATGGAGTTGTGTGTAAGTGCAGTTCGAATCCTTCTCATAAAAACATCATATTATAGTGATTATACTGTTTTTGTTATAAATGAAAGGAAAAAAGGGTTTATGGGTTGAAGAAGTAAATTAGAAGAAAATAATTTTTGAGAAATCGTTACCTTTAATTAAGGTAACTCCCTTTGGTTTGAACCAAAAGGATGTCTTGACGTGCCTTCTGAATAATGTAAGGCTTATATGAGGAATAAGGGGATGTATGGAGATGAATTCGGCAGAGATTGGATGATCCAAAGGGTTGAGAGGTGTGTTGAATTGGTTAGAAGTGGAGGCCTTTTATAAGGGGGAGGAGCAGCTCTTTAGGAATGTTTGAAACTATTAATTTATTATAAACATATAATCAGTTTAAAAAGGTCAAAAAATCATTAAAGTTGATGTTAATATGAATCATGCTCGAAATAAAATAATTCAATAAGAATTTTTCAGGTTTTGGATTTTTTTTCATTATAATCTTATTTATTTAATTCATTTATTAATGAGGTAAACACTGCATCATTAGTGTGTCATAAATAAAATTATTTATTTGATGTCTAAAAATTATTAAAAAACTATCATGATTCAGTAAATATTTTTATATTTCTAATGAAGTTTTATAGTAAAAATGATGTCTTATATAACCCCATGTAAAAGTTTATTTACAAAAAGATATATGTATGTGTCAGTTTTTGCCTTTACTTTAAATTAATTAAAATAAATAGTCATTATCACTCATAAGTGGCTCCATGGGATCCCAAAATTGAC
This sequence comes from Viscum album, assembly GCA_963277665.1. NCBI lineage: Eukaryota > Viridiplantae > Streptophyta > Magnoliopsida > Santalales > Viscaceae > Viscum > Viscum album. Next base: position 273,346,555 of record OY728128.1, on the reverse strand, counting down.
CGAAGGATTCCTATGGGCGGACATGTATCAACCAATATTAATAAGACACATGTTAGGGTAATTTATGATTATTATAATATTATTTTTTTACCCTTATTTACCAGATTTAACCTTTAACCATGGTAAATAAAATATTTACTTAAGTAAATATTTCAAATGTCTAAAAATAAAAGTTCCCTATTTACACAATTTGAACCAACTGTTTCCAAATATGGAATCCATTTTTCCAAATTCAAAACACAGAAGTTTTAGAAATTAATTTAAAATTAATTCCCACTATCATAATAAAAAGCATGTTTTTAAGAAATAATAACTATCAAAGGACTAAGAGTTGTTTTGGCCCAATTTCAAAGTAAAATTGCTTCCAATGACCAAAATTAGATTAAATTGTAAAAATATAATCTAATTAAACTTTAAAACCAATTAAAAAGATCATTTTACGATATAAATAAGTTAGATTAAAATTCACTTTCGAATTAAAATACCGTATTTTCACTATTCATAAAAAATGAACATTATCAGAAAAATACCCAAAAATTACCCAAAGTAAATTTTGATGACCCAATTCTAAATAAGGAGTTTAATTTGTAAAATATAATATGTAAAACTAGCCTAAAATAGATTTAAAAATGGTTCTCCATCAAAAGGTGGTAAATTGACCTTTTAAATTAAATTTTGCTTAAAACAAGATTCATTTATATTTTAAGCCTCTAACTAATATTGGATTAACGTAAAAAAATTTAAATAACATATATTATCATATATTGTTTAGTTCTATTAATTCCCACCATTACAATGACTTGTTTTTAAATACCATTTAAAATAATAATATTATATTGTTATTGTGCAATGTAATATTTCAATGAAACCTTTTGTAGCATATCAGGTACACCATCAAACATAGAAACCCTTTTAAAGTAATATTATTATATAATTAGAAAAAAAAATTAAAAAAAATTCATATTCTTTATTTACCTGTGATGTTACATTATGTTTGTAATGGTGAGATACATTGTGATATGATTATAGGAGATGGGGATGAAACTAGAGGTGTTTGGACATGTTGATTGTGGGCATAAAAATATATTTCATCTTGAGATATGGCATATTATTTTTTGAATATATTTAATTTTTTATGGAAGGGTTTCTTTTTTAATTCTAATTCCATTCCCCACTACTTGATGGATGTTGATGTCCTTGGTTTTGTGTTTCCCTTTAGTAGTTTCATAGGATGGTTTTACTAGTGTACCAGGATTATCGAACGATTATAACAAATAATAAATATGTCATTCCCATAAGGCTAGTATTGATGGAATGAAAATTTGGAAAACATGACACTATTGTAAAACCATGGACTCAGTTTCGATTATTCATGTACAAAATGGGATTCAATCTAATAATTAATGCAAGGTAATTTTTAATAATCTAAATTTTATGTTGATGGATGTTGAAAAAATTAACATAATGTGAAATTTTTAATGAAAGGATGAAATTTAATATATCACTTCAAACACTTGTGATCATATTCGATATCTTGTCTTAGTAGGGGTTGCATGGAGTCTGAGTAGCATTAGCTATAATTTAGTATAAAACTATGTTATTATCATACTATGGTTATCATATATAAAAAATCATGTATATTCCCTGATTTGATACAATACCCAGCCCATGCCAATTATCATGAATGACACCTAATATACTATTGGAGGGTTTTTTCCCAACATCCCGTTGGGATGATTGATTTATGACAATGCCATCTAGCACTACTCTCTTTCACTGGTAGATACTTGTACTAGTAATCATAGAGATTGGTTTTCCAATATATGTATATTGTGATTTGTGATGTCCTATGTTTATTTCACACACATGTGTTACCAAATATTATATCCAATGTATTATTATATAAGCGACTTGTATAAGAATTAATTTCTTGATGTACATACTTTTTGTATGGCCTTAATGGCTTATGTTATAATACTCTATGTATTATAAACAACATACAAGTTCTGGTCGATCCTAAAAAATACATGTATACTCTATATGTTGATGTGATATGGGGAGATACAGTGATGTGATAAAAAAAAGTGTGTTGTGATGCCTTTCCAGTGTTTCTTTTGGAATTTATTTTTTAATATAAATATGTATCTGGATGTGCGATGTTGGGAGATAGCAGAAAACTAGTGGGGATGTGAGAGTGGGTAGCCATTATTTTTCACTACAATATTATATGCTTCCATATATGTGATACATGTTGAGAGGTAACCATGGTGAGGATGATATCATAGTATACATGTTTGGGTTGTCCTTCAGTTTCAATATTGTTCACCATTATTTAGCATTATTTATTTATCTTTTTCAAGATATTATATTGTGATACTCTAATGAGTATACTATTATGATTACCTGATGTATATATAAAATAAAGCATTCATTAATTTGGATTAGGTTCGTGATCAGGTTGGATATTAATAGATTTCTTAGGGATATTTTTTTTAGATTCCTGATGGCTTCCATATTTACTTTTTGTACACAATGTTTCCTTTCATTGGTAATAGTACTATATGGATTTAGATTTTTTTTCAATTAGGATTACATTGTATAAATGTTTGAGTAGTTATTGTTTCATTTAACTATATTATCCCCCACTTCAATGTGTTTATTTTTAGGGTAATTCATCCAACATACAATGTTTTTTATACCCTTTGTGAAAGTCTCAACCCTAGTGCCTTATAGATGTGAAATTTAGATGTAACCATCCCTCTTCCTACATTGTTGTATCTTTCTAACATGGTAATTTTGACAAATATTTTCATTTCCATTTTGTTGATTAGAATTTCGAGATTATACTAAATAATAATAATATTTTTATAGTATAATACAACTAATATAGTTAATATAAATCCATTATTTCTATATTTCCTTATATAATAAAATATTATTATAATTATTTACATTTAAATTATATATATTAAATTTGTTTTAAATAATTTTTTTTGATATTACAATATTGGTCATCATTTTGATAGTATTTACTATCTTGGATGTTGAAATTTTAAATATTTAAATAATATTTTTCTTTTTTATTTGTTTCATAACTTATTAATTTTCATTTTAAAAAGTTTATTAACACATATTATTTTATTTTTAATTTGAAAAAAAATAACAGACTAGTTACTATAATTATCATGATTATATGATTTCTACCATAAAACTCATTACATGTATTGTATGTGAGGAATTTTCTATATATGTGAAATTGAAGGAAATTTGTATGTATGAAATTGAAAATATATATTGTATAAAAATATATGAACATCAATAAAACCATTGTGTGAACATCAAAAATGATTCCCATTCATTGGATGAAATATCTCAAAAAAATCCTTCTTTGGGATAAAATAATAGTTAAACGCAATGAAATTATTTGTAATGAGACTTCAAAATTATTATGGGAAATTATGGGTGATTTATGATATATATTATAGTTTTTCAGGAATCATATTTAATCTTCTAAAATAATACATTCTATGTGAAACATAGATATATTCAATATAGAATTAACTAAACACTACAACATACATCATATATTAAAAAGATATAATCTATAATTAATTTTATATCATTTTAAGGAGTTAAAAAACCATATATCACATCTCATGAATTTTATTTCTAAATGATAATATCACAAAAATCATTTATGATAATGTATGATCAAGTAAATTTCACAAAAACAATAATTATAAAAAAAAATTAATATATATCATTCTTCATTATATCAATAACCGTTTCTTTCATATATAATAAAAATTATTTTTCTAAAACATAATTATTAATCATTAAGATTTGTATAATCATCCTTCGATAATATATTATCCATTAATATTCATTTTATCATATTATTTAATTAATTTTACATTTATATAGTTAGCGTGATTAGATTTTGATAAATTATGATAATAATTCCTGGGTAATATTTCATAATTATTATTGTATAATATTTATTATCTATTCTTTGATAATTTTATGGAATTATATTTTGACAAATCCTGATAATTTTCATCCAATGATTAGCATTATTGACCATTTTAATAAATTATAATTTCATATTTTGATATGATTATAATTTGAGAATAATCATTGAATAAATCAATGAAATTATCATTTTATAACTCATATAATTATTTTGTTGATATATTCATAATAATTATATTTTTATAGTTATTTATAAACTATTCATTGATTATATGATTTATTTATCCCTTGATAATTATGGATTTATAATTTTAAATTATAATCTCACAATTTTCTGGGATTTTCAATTTGAAGAATAGAAAAAAAAACTTTTTGAGGGTTATAGGGTAAAATAACTGTATGATAAGGGGGCTCACCAAAAAACATTATCTAGGATGATGAACAAGAATTATACAAATAAGAGAATCATTATCAAAATGAAATGAGATTCTAGATAATTGAAACTCAATAAAATTTTCCAAAAATTAAAACTATGGGTTTCCTATATTCCAAAAACTAAATCAAGCAATTGATTTTATACAACATTAAAATTAGAAACAATATTTATTTTCTCATTTATCACCAAATTTATTGGGTGTGTTTAAACTAATTCGATTAATCCATTTACAATTTGAACATTAAAATTGGTTACTTATATAGATTTGTGGATTAGAATGAATGCTTTGGAAGTATTTTAAGGTGTTTGTGCGGGATGAATGATGGGAAAATAAAATAATAAATAGTAAATTAAAAATAATATAAAAAGGAAAACTCTAGTGATGGGTTCATCTATCAAATTTAAAATTATTTGCTTCTAAAGGTTATGCCATTCCAGGTCTAAAGCAGAAAATATTGAATAATTTATTCTATCATATTTATTATTTGAATAACACTTTTTTTGATATTACAATATTTCCATAAAATAATTTTTAGGTGATATAATATATTTACCATGTTTATTATATAAAAGTGAGGTTCTATGATCTCAAAATATTATTCTTACTACATTAATATCAATGAAAGTATTCCATATAATACTTAATAATGATTAATGTAATTTTAGGATAGTTACATTAGCAATGATTTTATAGTAATAATAATCAATAAAATAATTTATAAGTTTATTCTTTTGAAAATTTTCATTATCAACTAATGAATGATTATAAAATAAACAACCCACATGATCATTTACCCCTAAAAACATGATAAATTATAATTATCCTTGTATATCAAAATCTCTATCCTAATAAGTAACAATTATTTTCTTTCTGAATCAGATAATTCTACTAATCTTGAACAAAAAATCGTCATTCCATATCTCTTATTGGTTTTTTTCACAATTCCAATAAATCAAGATAGTCAATACTCTCTCCCCATGAATGAAGTTCAAGGTATATTCTATATTTTAAATCAAATGGTCCACATAGGATATGTTATGATGAAACTAAACATCATCATGTATAGTGATGTGCAAAATATTGGAAAATAGCATCAAAGTTGCCTTGTTTGAAACACATCAACCATACCGCACTAGGTAGATGGAATATCTTTATGTCATTACACTATCATAACCCACATTTTGATCCTAGAGAGTGAAAGGAACCACATATTTATCATGATATTTTTCTATAGAAATAAGTGTTTTAAATTTTAGTAACTCTGATGAAAACATAGTATTTAATTGTAATACCCAATGTTATTATTATATTTTTCAACCTAAGATACATTCCCACTCATATGGGTAACCATCCTCTTCCGAATTAGCTACACTATATAAAAGGAATCATTATCCAAAAAATTACACACTGCCAATAACATACCCACCTCATCCAAAAATATTTTTGATCAGTATTTTCCCTTATAACGACCCTCACAGGGTTCACTCTAAATCGAGTAATGTTAACTTTTGTTGTATGGGAACTCAACCAACCCTATATTGTCCTAAAATTATCCAATTGAGAATACAATACATATTTAATTTTTATCCTAATCTATGAATATATTATTCTAAAATATCCAAATATTTTTGTATGGAACAGTTTTATAAATATCAACTGAGTCTATAGGGATTTATTCAAGACCTAAAAAAGTGTGATATGTTGAATGATTCTCTATCTAAAACAATTTTTAATAGAAATCCATGTATAATTACAATATATCAAATATAGTGAATTCTTTACTCATCCATAGGCTGAATCTCCGAAATTGGTAAGAATGTGGAAACTTCCATTCACTGTTATTTATTAACTTAGATCATGTCTTGAAATATATAATCATGTAACTGCCATTCAGAAATTTTACATCCCTATACTTGTTTTCTTCATTATTTAGGAGAATCATAGGACTCTCGAGGATATAGATCTTTTTTTGGAGAAATTTACATAATGTTCATTGATTTATCATTATTTTAATTCAGTGATTATAGGTATACATGTGCAATTTCTGAGTGTGGTTATATCGGTGTTTAGAGATCCTTTGATGGGGTTTGCATTTTCAAGTACGAATATACTTTTTTTGAAATCTAATATGATTTTACACACTATGGAATGGGATACAATATGTAAAATGTTCATTTTCCTCATGAATTGAGAAAATAATAGAGCTCTAAATAGAACACACTCTATCAATATTAAATGGCATTTAATGATACAAATTTTTTTTTAATAAATAGGTGATGTGTTTTTTTATATTTGTACAATGTAGATTACATTACATGTAATGGGATTATATTCCATATAATCATTAAAAAAATTCATTTAGGATGATATATGGATGATTTATATTTAATTCTTATTTATCCCTCTTGATTTTCAAAATAAAAACACTCTAGATTGATTTGGAAGAACTCCAACCCCTCTTAATTGATTTATTTTGTGCTTCATCATCTAGGAATTCTACGGTATCTATCACTGTGAATAATCATTTCTTATTCTTTATTTTCTTTTGTTGTGGTATTATCATTCAATTGTTTTTTTAGTTTCATTGATATAAGATAATGTTTCATATTTATTCTTTCATAATCACTGGTTTGATATTGTTCTGACACTAATCGATTATTTATTGTGGGGGAGTGGTTGTATGAACTAGTTTTATGTTTTTATATTTCCACTTATTTGTCCTTATGAAAAATTAAATTATTTTTATCAATTTTTATTGAATATTGGGCCTCTAATTTCTATTTTTCGTTCATTCTTGGGGTGCATCCAAATATACCTATATACTGGCATATTTTTGAGGTAGGAGGTTCGGTTTCCAACTTGTGTCAGTAAATGGAAATGATACGGTCTTTCAAAAATTGTTTATAAATGATATGTAATTATATAAGGATATTATTTTTTATTGGGAAAACTGGAATTTTATAACCATTGTTTTCTATCACACCACATGATTTTGTGAAAAACATTTCAAATTAGTTTAATCTATTTAATATTTTACATTTCAAAAAACACAAAATATTTCATGTATTATATGAACGAACCACATTTTTCAAAATTTGTATTATACACAATGTTAATAATAATTTTAATGATATATCATGATAAGCATGATCTATAAGAAAGATTATCTTGTCTTGTGTTGAAAACAAGACTAAGTGTCTAAAAAACATCATTTTTTATTTTAAAAATTTAAATGAGACCATTATAAAATTTATTTTAATCCTAGTGAAATGAAAAGTAATAAAAAAAAATTAAATATTATTAATAATAGTTATGTATATATAACATATTGATAATAAAACAAATTATTTTTGGTAGGGTCTTAATATGTTTGAAAATACTATTTTCTCTAATGAATAGCATCTTATATCATTATTTGAAGAATAATAAAATTAATTTTGGATTCTTTTTATAAATTTAATATTGTTAAATAAAACTATATATTTAATTAAAAATGTATAAATATTCAGAGAACTATTTTTTTGGTTTTCTATGAAAAACAAAATTTGTTGATTAATTGTGAAAATACCAAATATTAATTACAACTTTTTTTTAAATTTATATATACTGATAATGTATATTATATTTTTTCCTAAATTTTAATTCGATAAATTATAAATAAATTATTCTAATTTTTTTCATTAGATTGAGTTTGAAAATGAAAATTTCATATATACACTTTTCAATCTTTTAAACATTTCGGCTTAAATAAATACACATTCGTGACACATATCGAAGATTAATATTATGATTATTGCATAAAATTTTGTTTTTATAATATGGGAAATTTGAATCCATATTTGGGATCAGTGTCACGTATAATTTTTATTATGGTCAACATAGTTTTTGACCGAAAATACTATTGAAATTAATTAAAATTAATTACCTCGATTGAGTTAAAAATTACTTTACTCAGTGGATCATAATTAATATTTTCAGAAAAATGACAATTCCACTGGTCCATGTGCCTTTTTATTCACATATATCAACTATAAAAAAATAATATTTCGAATTTGATTACTTATTTAGGGGTTATTTCTAGATATTTTCATATATTATATTTTAAGTAAGGTTAATCAGAAAAAAATGAACCTTCCTGAGCATTAATATTTTAAGGACATATGATATGAAAAAATAAAATTAGATCAGTTATACATTTTATTTTCAAATAGATTGTAAATTTTTAAATATATTAATATATATTTTTTTTTAATAAATAATTATATATATTAACTAATTATGGAATTCCAAATTTTGATATTATTTTTTTAATAATTAACTAAAATAAAAGACAATATAAATATTAAAAGTAATTTATATTCATTGAATTATTTTATAATATTTTTCTAGATTAAAATATCATTTTAGAAAGGTTTGATCTTCATAGTCTAAAATTACTTTATTTTATTGACTTTTTTTTAAAATTTAAATTAAATAAAAAATTTCAAAATTGAAATTAATTTTATTTTATAATAAATGTTACTTTAATAAAATATATGAAATATACTAATTATATTATATTCTACCAAGTGATTCATTAGATGCCAATAAATATAAAATATATTCTATTGATGGATAAAATGGTGTTTTATAATGAACATACTGACCATAAAATAGAAAAAACATTATTAGCATGGTTCTAGTAAAAGAAGTGTTTTTCTGAGATTCATGAGATAAATTTAAAATTAAATTTCAAAACACATGGAATTTATAATTAGAAAAAACTATATCATATTTATAATTAATTGGCTCTATATTTTTTAAAAATATATATATAATTTATTTTTAATGGTTAAATTTCATAGTATATAAAATAAGTTACCTTAATAAAAACCAAAATGACAAATGTGGGTAATCATATATGTTAAGAAACAAATTATAAATATTCACTTATTCATGATTCTTGGAGGTATGTATCAACTTGAAAACACATTAATACATCATTTTTTTATTTTCAATTAACATGAGGCATGTGACGCCTCTGAGAAGTATTTATATTTTTTAATTTATAAGAATTCAACTCCTCCCCTTATATGAAAATCCAATCACTCTTCCCCTTTCTCACACATATCAGGACACATTGGCTCAAAAAAACACTTCCCAAAAGCTCTAAACAATCCTACATTCATCATATAATCATACCTTTTGGAAGAAATCTATCCAAGTATTCCCTTTGATTCTAGAAAATATAATTTTCCTAAATGAGAGGAAATATATTTTCACAAGCTCTACTATTTTATTTCCATTCTCCAACCCCTATCATATTCTCATCCAATGATTATATAATGTCTTCGATGTTCTAAATTTAATGAGGTGTTCTTATTTTATGTGTTAAACATAATCTCGCATACATAACCATCAAATGATATATACAATCATTATTCGAGTGTACGGTGGACTACCACCTCATGAACTGAGGGCGCTCGTTCTTCCATTTCCATCATTCAATGATGAATATAATGATGAAAATTTTATTTTTATATGATATATATGATATTATATTTTTTTATTCATCTATAATTATTTTGTAAAATATACCCTCATAATTTCCTATTTTTTTAAATATGATAACTATGATTGTGAATTTCTGGACTATTGCCTCATCAAAATGATGTGATTTGTTCATACATTGAATCTAATGTATTAAGGATGGTTTTAGAGAATGTATATGATATATAAAAGATTCAAATTATAATTTAATTATAATTATATATTTTCATAAATATATTTCGTTTACTTTCCTTCTTTCAATAAGAAAAGAAAAAAACACAACATTCATGCGTATGTACAGCCTACCATCTCCACGTATAGTATATTAAATTTCATATTTCTATCTGTTATAAATTTTTATAAATAATTTTATAATCAATTAATAAGATATTAATATTTTTATTTTACATTATATAAATAATTAAATAATTATATAAGTATGATTATCAAAAATAAAAAATCAAAACACAGATGAAAAACACCAAATATATTACCTGAAATGTAACATTAATGTAGAATTGTCTCTAATTAGATCCTACAAAGTAAAAAAAAAATCATATATTGTATTATATATATGAATATTTTTTGGTAGTAGATTTATAATAAACTAATATCAATTAAAATATATAACGAAACATTAATAAAAATTCACTGCATAAGGTCAGAGGTTTCTCTTCTAACTTCTATTTCTGTGAGAATTATGTCGTATTCCCCACTAATTTGTTTTTGTTGTGTATATAAAACACATTAATGTTTTTATGATTCTTAAAATAATCTTATTGATATTTAAATATCCATTTTATGATATTTCATTCATATGGTATATGGTTCAAAAGTTACCAAATTTTTAATGTAATTTTGGTCTTAATTTTCCATTATTGAGATACATGCCATGTTTTGCAGCTATTTTTCAAAATGCAATCTATATACATTACTTTGCCATGTTATAAAATTAATATCTTTATTTAATGATATTTCACTCTTTATTTAATGTTATTATGTAATTTTGATAATGATTCAAAGGTACCAAATTGGTAATATTTTATTTCTACTAACTCATCATTTTTTAGGATTGTTTACAATTGTGCTATCATGGATGAAATTTTACCAAAAATCTCTCAATAACTATCATTAAATTCCATATCCACTATTTATTCATCATAAATTCATAAAATGTTACCATTATTTGAAGTTTTTTTAATTAATATTGTTAATAATTTGTTTCAATAATATTCATGATTATTTCTCACAACATTCTAAAATATTTTTTATTTAAAAACCATGTTATCTAAAAATGTATTCAAAACTTCTTTCAAATGATATCATACTATTATGTTTAAGGAAATTTTTTAGATGAAATTTTTTAATCTATTAGTATCGTTAAAATGGATTTCAAATATTCTTTTAGATTTTTTAAAACCTAAATTTATTTAAAAGGGATATATAATGGTTTTCAATAATTAATTACATGTTTTCAATGTATATTCAATGTAAAATGTATTACAATTTTTTTCATGTTTCATTTTTATGATTTCATAAAATTTTAAAAAAATACATTGTTGGCATGAATTATTCTTCATTGATATTATTTTTGATAAGAAAACATCCTCATCAAAAGTTTCAAATGTAATTTAATTTAATAATTTATAAGAAGAATATCTTTCAAATGGCTTTAGGTAAGTCATTTTTTATGAATGTCTATTTTCCTTTAGAAATTTTCCCTAAGATCATTCAAAATCCTTTTTCATTTAATCTAACATAATTTTTTAAATATAATTCATCACCAGGGATATAATAAATGAATACTATTCAAATTATATCTATAATGGTTTATGTTTTTATGTAATTATGTTTATGACACTCTCTTATCATCCATGGGATATATGCATTTTATACTCACTTGTTTTCATGGTTTATGCTTATATGAAATGATTATGATAATTGTATATTTATAATAGTTAATGATATGATGAATTTATGATAATACCGATTTTATTTAATTGGTTATGATATGAGGTTTTTGAATCCCATATATTTTTAGGGGTATTAATAGGATGAATTTTTTCTTATTGTACGACACACATATGTATGATTTCATTATGTGAATAGTGGGACCTATATCACATTCTAATAAATTTATTAATGATTTATGTCTCAATATATAATGATTTTAATCATGTCAATGGTTCTGATCCACTATTGATGATGGGGAAATCAAATCCACTATGAAAAGGTGGGGAAACCCAATCCACTATGGGAAGATGGAGATATAATATCAACTACGGGACTATGGTGAAAACCAATCCACTATAGAAATCTGGGAAAATATTCTAACATTATGTTATCTTGATTGGGTATGTTTCCCCTTTTTCTAAGATCCCATATTATTTTTAGAATCCTTCGATGTGTTTTTCTGGGAATAGTTTATGTTTCATAATAGGTAAACATTGTGTACCTGAGGTTCACGTCCTATAATAACTGTCAGATTCATGTCCTGAATGGGCAATCAAGATGTGAGTAGGTACTGACAAGGTATATGTCGTCTACCTGAGATACATATAATATTGAGGTCAAATAACTAATTTTTAACATGAGGCGTCTGGTTTTCTGGTGTAACATATCCAGTGTGGACTACACACCATGACAAAGTGGTACGCATCATGATCCGACCCATAGAAGAGTTTATGTGCATCATTTTATCTATTTCACATGGTATTTTTCCTATAAAACCTATGGTTTCTCATCCCTAATTGACTCCTTTACGATTTTAAGAGGCGCCTCACCTTCGGGATCAAACTATTCGGATCTCTTTCATCGTTACTTATACAGTTTTTCTCCTTAGCTAAGTTTCATCTCTGATTATTCCTTTAAATATATTAATATTTCCCTTGCCTTGAGTTATCAGACCTGATGATCCAAGTTGGATGTTTCTTGTTCTCCCTATCTAGATACTTTGTGAGATCGTGTCTCGATGGTCATTACTGGGCATTTTGTGATGCATCAGATGTTCTTTCCTGAGGTACATATGATTTCTTCTATCCTCTAACCCTTTGTATCCTATTTTGAATCAATCCTTTGAGGTTCAAGTTTGATTCTAGGGCGTTCTTTGATGGTGTTGTTGGATTTCTTTGCTTTTGGTTTCCATTGTGGGAATGTGTGACCAAAAATATGAGGTATGTGGTTTCTATCTAGCCTATGATAATGTGCCATATTTATATTGATTTATAAATTGATATAAAAAATTTCCATGATTTTTTGTGTGTTTTGAAAAAGGGTTTTCAATGAAAAATGTTTTTCCCTAGCTTTTGAGAAATTGATTGTGAAATTGTTTTGAATTATTTTCAATGCATTGAAATTAAACTGGGAAATTGAGCACATGGGTTACCATGGGATTGTAGGTTGAAGGTATAGATTGAGGACATCATCCATTGTTTTTATTATCACGGAGTTTTGTCATAGGAATTTCCTCTATTTCCTAGACCCATTGATCTTGGAGACCGATATAGATATTTTTGTGGGATTTTACTTAGGGTTTTCCTCAACTTCCAATTCCCATTGTTCTAAAATAAGTTTTGTGGAATTGATTTTTTTATGAGTAGTCTTCTTCCAAGAATAGTAGTATTTATTAGTTTTGTGATACATGTTCTTATTTTTTGTATTTCTTGTCTTTTTGAGTTTTCCTTAATACGAATGTTTATTTTTGTGTAAAATTATATGTAAATTCTAGTTTAAAAGTGATTTACCTACATTAGTTTAGAACTATATAAAAGGGAATCATTTCCATGTTTTCTATAAAACATCAACCCTACCTATCATGAATGGTTTTAAATTATAAATAATCATATAGGAATTTTTAAACAAAGGCGTGACATGGAACATATGGGTGGGATCCTAATGGTCCTGTTAGCTCACACCCTACAAACTTTGTCAGTGGTGCGTAGACCTTTGTTAGTCATCTAGTGTTGAGAAAGGCAAGGTGCCATAGTGAGGCAATAAGTTTTATTTTAGTTATGATGGGTAGTTGGTGGAGAGATGCTAAGAGTTCATAAATTCCATTATTAGTGTAGTTCTTTGTTTTTGTGACTCTTGCAGTCAGAATTGTGGTTTAGAGTTTTTTTCTATAGTTTCACTTGTTTGGTTTTAGCTATTGTTCTTGAAGTCATGGAATATATATATATTTATGTCTTCATCTGCTTCTTCTTTTCTCTATATTTATGTTTTGTGGTCTTTCATATTGGGCATAACAGTTCCTTGAAAAAAAATTTCAATGCCCTGGTGGTTTTCAATAGCCTATGGGGATTGGGAATTCTCTTTAGGTATTTGACGAATTAGGTCAGTTACAGGTTTCAGGTGAACCAAAGTCAGCTCATTTCAATATGTTATCATAGGTGAGGTTTTTCCTATAGAATAATTTTCTTTGTACTTCTGTTAGACTTGAGATAGGACTTTCAGGACATGGGATGTTTCTTGCGATAAGTGATTGGTCGTATCTTGTCGTAATGAGACTCATTTTATCATGTGATGTAAGGATATTTGTATCTTGTGTTGGTTTTTTAATTTAAAAGTCAGAGTTTTATATTTTGGGTTTTCTAGTTTGAATTGATATTTTTTCAATTTCTGATTATTCTTATGTTTTGGTGTGCAACATTATGCGACTGATACATCTTCCACTAGTTCCACAATAAGTTGTAGTTTTTTATCATCAAGGTAATCTACCAATGGATCATAATCTCATCGAGATGATCATAGGGTAAGTATTTTATGTTGATTAATAAGTTCCAATAGTTAAAAATGTAGTGGCTCAAGTACAGCCATGATCTGGAGGGGAAAGAGATCAATCGCAGGAGTTCTTACATGAGAAGACAATGTCCATTAAATGTATGATTGAACCTCATTAAGTGATGGATGTTCTAGAAATGATCGATCAAATATTTGACTACCTAGAGACACCTCGGTATACCAGGTTGATGTGTGCCTCATTCAGACTCGATGGTTCTATCATGCATTGGTGGGACTCTATGGTTAAGAAATGAAAATATGTGGGATTGTATTCTAAGGGTTTCAAAACCCTGTTCTTTTAGAAGTTTTTTCCAGAGTCTATGAATTTTTTAAAATCATTGTACTTCTTATCAATGCATCATAGAGAGCATTTGGTGTCATCCCACGCCAACCAGTTTTCTAAGCTTGTTTATTTTCTCCCCAAAAATGTTAAGGAATGACCGAATGAAAGTGCATAAGTACCTAGAAAGTTTGAGACTGAACATTAGATCATAGGTCTCCATATGGAAGCATTCTACCAATTTAGAGATAATATAAAGAGAAATTATGGATGATATGGACTTCACAGAAATGGCCAGCTCTATAGCCTATTCACTTCCAACTAGTGATAGATTCATTGGCATGCATGGAAAGAAGAAGAAGTGGTGGTACCATCACATGAGTGGTGGAGCTGAGTCCTAGATGTGAGCCTCCTATACATCATTCAATTCATCAGGCTGTGTACCTCTGACTTTCTACATGTGTGGTAAGAGGGTTCAAACCATAAAATCTTGTCATATTCCCATGATGATGTAAAATATCTGTGGACGTGTTCATCATCTTTGAAATTTTTGTCCTGTTATGAATACACCCCATTATGGTCAAGGTTCATCAGCTCTAAAGGATACTACAGTGTAGTCAGATGTTTCAATGTATATATGTCTTCAGCCAGAGGCCTTAGGAGTGATGAATTTACATGTAGAGAATGAGTGTCCAACAGATGTTGATACGGTTCTGGAAATATTGAGAGGTACACTCTTTATTTCAGCTTTAGTAGCTACTATTATGTTTGATGCGGGTGCGTGCAAGTAATTGATATCTACATGTTTTTTTGATATTCTCAAACATCCAAGGGATCTTGTTCCCATTATATTGGATTATTCTATACCTCATAGAATGACGAAAGGGTAGGGGTTCTAGTGTCCTTCATGTTAGTTGATAATAGTTGACATGAAGTTGGACTAGGAATTTATTATTCATGATCTAGGTCTGTTTGATGCCATCATCATGTTGATTGGATTCTCATTAAGAGTTTGTTGGTTTCTTCTATATTTGATCCCAATAAAGTTTCATCTGTTTAGGATCATCATGATGTGGTCTGAGACATTCATGTGATTTTTCCAAATGACATCTCATATCATCATATACAAAGAGAGGCAGAGTTCACGATTAACCTAGTTCCAGGTATGCAGCTGATATCAATGCGTACTTATCACATGATGCTATGGGAGTTGAATGAACACAAGAATCGGTTGGACGACCTGTTTGAAAAAGGTTTCAATCACCATAGTGTTTCTCCTTGGATAGCATCTACAGACTTTCCAAAAAAATCATATGGTTCACTTTGGTTGTTTATGTGTTATCAAAAGTTAAACTCGGTAACGGTTAAGAATAAAAATCATTTTCCTCATGTGGATTATTTTTTTGATCAGTTGAAGGGAGAAAAGTGGTTTTCAAAGATTGATCATCAATCGGGTCATCATCATATTAGGTTCTGAAAGTTTGATATACCATAGACGGCCTTTAGAAGTAGGTATGACCATTATGAATATCTTGTGATGCCTTTAGGTGTGACTAATGCTCCTGCTGTTTTTATGGACATGATGAATCAGATATTCCACTAATATCTTGAAAAAATTTTGGTAGTGTTTGTGGATGATATTCTGGTTTATTCAATGTCTATGCATGAGCAAGAGAACCACCTATGATTGGTTTTAGATATTCTGAGAAATCATCGTCTATGTGGAAATTATTCAAAATGGATTTTTTGAATTCGAGATGATAAGTTCATTGGGCATAAAATATATGTACATGGATTATTAGTTGATCTATAGAAGGTAAAACATGTTTTTTATGTGAAGGAACCATGAAATATCATTGAGATACGAAGCTTCCATGGTATTGTTTGATAGTATTGATGTTCGTCAAGGACTTATCTAATACATCATACCCATTGAATTCCCATTCCATGAAAGTAGTGAAACTCTCATCGGATGAAAAGTTTCAATGTTTTTTCAATGAAATATAATGACATATAACATCGACAAGTGTTTAGATCTTACCTGATCCCGGTAATGGTAACATGGGGTTTTGGGATGCATTTTTCACTTTTTCGGGATGTGTACTAATGTAGGATGATCATGTGGTAGCTTAAATATCACATCAACACTGACCACATAGAATAACTAACCCAATATTGATTTAGTGAATAGGGTAGTGATGTATGCGCTTTAGTTCTGGAAGCAAAATCTCTTTAGGGAGATGTTCCCAGTCTTCTATGATCAGAAGAGTTTGAGCTATATCTTTTCCCAGAAGAAAATGAATCTCAGATATAGGTGATTGATAAAATAAATTTAGATGATTGATTTAGTCATCGCTTACACCATGGGGAAAGGTAATGTTGTTCCAGATCCTCTAATCCTAAAGGCACGATCATAGGCTGTTCTAGAATTGAAGGAAGAGTGGAATCTTATAGGTCTTTTCACTGAGTTTCACATCAATGCTCATATGAATGTTTTATGGATGGTTCTGACCATGGTTCAATTATCATCATCACTCCTTGAGTATATATTTCATTGTCAACAGTAACATTATGAGTTTAAGAAGATTTAAGAAAACCATTAATGCTAGGAGATGTTTCCTAGTTGGTTTCTTTCTTTAGATGGTATTCTTCATTACTGAAAGTGAGTTGTCGTTCCAGCATCTGCGACAAGAAAAATTTTTTTTATTGTCATATGTCATCATGGTTTTTTCATTAAGGTGCTACAAGGATGTATTATGAAATGAGAAGGTGGTTCTAGTGGAAGGGTATGAAGCATGACATTGAATATTTTGTGCCCTAATATTACACCTATAAATGGATAATGACAAATCACTTGAAGCCCTTCGGTTTTTATCAACCTCTATTGGTGCTGGATTGGAAGTGGGATTTGGTGTCTATTAATTTTAATAATGGGTTTCCATTAACTACACGAGGGAAAATGCTATCTGGGTGCTTGTTGATTGATTGACAATGTCTGTTCATTACATTCCAATCAAAGACACCACTAAAGTTGATGATCTGGGTAAGATGTATGTGAAAGAGATCATGCGGTTACATGGGAGTCCTTATGATGTTGTATTAGATAGGGATCCTAGGTATACCTCATGAATCTGGAGTATTATTCAAGTGGAAATGGTGACATAGTTCAAGTTGAGAACAACATACCATCAATAGATAGATGTCCAGTCAGTGCATGAAAATCAGATACTATATGATATTATTTATAACTATGTCTTAAATTTTGGTGGATCATGGGATATCAATTAAGGAAAAGTAGAGTTTTTTTACGATAATATTTATTAGTCGTCGATCAGATGGGCCCCATTAAGACATTGTATGGTCGCATGGGCAGATCACATCATTGTAGGGAAGAGGTTGGAGAAGTACCTTTTGTTGGACCATGTCTGGTTTAGGAGTTGTTGGCAAAGATTCAGGATGTGTGAAAATGACTAGTTCCAGCCTGGAGTTTACAAAAATCATATGCAGATCGGCGACGTCATCCTTTGGAGTTTTCATGTGGTCGCTTGGTTTTCTCAAATGTTTCTCCTAGTTTGGGTCACTATTGACATGGAAGTCAATGAATGTTGGCTCTATGATAATTTGGACCATTTGAGATCACTGAATGGAATGATCATGTTTCTTATCATATTGAATTTCCATCTCAGTAAACATAAATTCAAGATGTTTTCCACATATCAAAGATCAATAAGTATCACCCTTTTCCTTCTCATATGATGATTTGGAGAGAAATTGGCTTTGAGTCAGATGCTTCTGTTGTAGGGAAACTCATTGAGATCATTGACTCTCAGATGAAATTCTTTAATAGAAAGTTTATTCGTTTGGTCATAGTTCAATGGAAATAATGAATGGATTCTGATGAGACATGGGAACACGATTTGTTAATGAGGTAGAAGTGGCCTCATATTTTTCTAGGGAGTACATCTTCCCCATGAATTCATGGGTATGAAAATTCCTTATGGTTGGGAGATTTTTACATCATGTTACCTTGATCGGGTATTTTTTCACATTTTCTAAGTTTCTTTCTTTTTTTAAAATCCTTATATGTGTTTTTCTGGGGTTATTGTAGGTTTTAGAACAAGTACACGTCGTTTTTGGGTTAAATAATGGATCTTTTACCCGAGGAAACAAGTTTTTAACATAACTTATCCAATGTGGACTTCACACTATTACAAAGGGGTAGACCTCATGACACTACACACTCCCAGGTTTATGTCAAATTTTTTTCTATTTTTTTAGCCTTTTTCCTCCTGAACATCTGGCATGTCATCTCTAAACTTCTCCTAGGTGTTTTTTAGAGGCGTCTCACCATCAGGATCGATCAGATTGGCTCTATTTTATAGTGGAATCTATAATGCATCTCTCTAGGTAACCTTTCTCCATGATTGTTTATTGTGATTGATCGATATGGCCCAGGCCTTACATTATCAGATCTGCTGATCCAAGATAAATATTTCATGGTTTCCTCATCTATATCCCTTGTGATATCTTGTCTTGAAGTTCATTCATTAGATTGTTGTCATAAAATAGAAATTCACTCTTGAGGTATGTGGGGTTTTTTAAATTCTCCAACCATTTGTCTCCAATTTTGAATTAATATTTTGAGGTGCAGGTTTGATTTTAGGTTCTTTTTTTAGGGAGTTCAGGGGTTTCGTTGCTTTTGGGATCCATTGTCGGAATGTACAACCCAAAAATTCAGGTAGATGGTTTCATCTCAAGCTAATGATAATGATCCTAGTTTATATTTTTTTATAAATAGATTTATGAAATTTTATGGATTGTATACGTGTGTTGAAAATGTGTTTTGATAGAAGAACATTATTCCCATATCTTATAAGAAATTGATTGTTAAATGGTCGGTAATGGTTTTCAAAGCATTGAAATTAAATTGTGAAATTGTGAACATGGATTACCATGGGTACATAGGTGGAAGGTTAAGCTTGAGTCCATCATCTATTATTATAATTTTCATGGAGGATTTTCAGCGAATTCCAATGCTCCCTATGCAGATGGTTCTAGGAGACCAATATTGACATTTGGGGAGATTTTTCTTGGGGTTTTCGTCAGCTTCCTAGGCCCTTTTTTCTAGAATTAGTTTTGCAAACTAGTGTTTTTTGGAACAAGTTGTATGCTACCTAGAACAGTAGTATTCCTTGGTGTTGTGATACATGAGATTTTGTTTTTTATTCCTTGTATTTTTGAGTGAGCCTTGATATGCATGTTTATGCTTGTGGAAAATGATATGGAATTGTGATTTTAAACTGATATACCAACTTTTGTTTAGAACAGTGGAAAATGGAATTTTTATCAAGATTTATATAAAACATCATTACTAATTATCATTGAATGTTTTAATTTTTAAATAACTAAACATTAATTTTTATAAATATACTTTCTACAAAATGCCTCGGTGGTATCATACTAAGCCTGTTAGCTGATACCCAACGCACTTATTTGGTGGTGTGTAATCCTTTGTATGTCTTCCAGGGCGTTGAAGGGTAATGCACCACAATGATTTAGTGATGTTCATGTGAGTTGAGATGTGTAGATAGTGGTGAGATAGTTGGAGTTCATCCATGACATCATTCGAGTAGTATTTAAGATACAAGCCCCTTGTAGTCAGACTTGTCATTTGGAGTTTTTTTATATAGTTTCACATGTTATGTTTCTTATATTTTTCACCCATTTATGACATATATATTTCTATGTCTTCTGATGTTTATTATATATATATGTGTGTGTTTTGTAGTCATTCATTTTGTGTAGAATTGTTTTCTTATTTTTTTCATTCAATGCCAAGAAGCTTGTCCCCAGCCCATGGGGATCAGGATCTTCTTTCGAGAATGGGACAGATCAGGTCATGTTCTAGGTTTCAGGTGAACCTAGGATGGTTCTTTACAATCATGTTTAGTTATAATTAAATGACAGTGAATTATTATAGTGGTATGTCCCTCCCAGTAGGTGTAGTCCCCATGAATTGTCTAGATATGTTTTTTTAATTACACATTTACTTAAATGTTATGATATTAAATGTTTATGCTTCTAACATAATTTCCATGACTTATTACTATGTTCTACATTCATTACATATAGCCTTTTATAACTAAGGATTTGTGTCTTATAAACTTACAATATTTATGATATAAATCATGTGTGTAATATTTGAAATGTAGGGTATCATCTTATGTTGTGATGATCATGGTCATGTTCCCTTTTTTCGTTAAACACATACATATCTCCTTCGATTACCCTTATTGATCATTATAGCTCACCCATTTCCTATTATTACTTTCACATAGTTATGATGAATTTTGTTTTATAGGGGTACTAATGGGGAATGTATTTACAACAGATGTTGATCATAGTTCACCAAACTAGAAAAATGGTTTCCATGATTCCAATGAAATAAAAGTATTATGAGCCTTAGGATTGTATTGTTTTAGGTAATTGACTATTCCTAAAAATTGACAAATAATCAATGTATGGTAATCATGGTTCTCTATAGTTCATATAAAATTAATGTTTTATTGATCATTGGGAAATAAGGATAATAAATCATTATTGAGATACATAGGGACAATTCTATGTACATTTCATTATATGACTCTAAGGATAGGTCTAAGAAGACATTGTAAGGTTTCATAATTTTTAAATAATATAAGTTTTTTTAACGATTTGGCATCTTTTCACATTCATAAGTTATTCTCACACTATGACTTCTATTATTAGTCAATGGTGGGAACCATATGGAACACATTTAACATTGAATCTGACAAACAATTTTTTGATGAGAAGTCAAATGGGATGATCATTATAGTGATGGATGTAGTGATCTTGCCTAATCAGTTTTCAAGGAACATGATTAACAATTTATAACTAAACCAACACTTTGGCTCACCAAATAAGAGAGGGAATGAGTTATATTTTTATTTGGGTAATTTTGACCATTGAGGAATGATGATTTAGTTTTCTTTGTGTTGAGACTATGTATTAAATAACAAAAATAATTGTCTAATAGGAACATGAAATTATTTTTTTTGTTGATAATAAGGATACAAATCATGTAAGTTAAAATGGAAAATGGAAATTTTTTTCAACACAATAAATACTAATACCGGAATCCTTAACATATCATCAAAAATTGAATTCCATAAATGTGGAATTAATTGGATTTATAAAAATCAATTTCTAATGTGGTAAGATCCAAAAGGTAATAAAAAAGGGGTATGTGTGATAAACATATTGCTGGTGATGATGTTAATAATTGTGTTATGGGATTGCAAAAATGAATTAATTAACATGACTAGGTATCCTAGTTATTTTTTATGGATTAATTGGAATAATCATCGTTTTAATGTATTTGTATTAATGAATTATTATTTGGGAAATATATTAGGATTTTTCAGTTTACAACTTTTCACTAAGGATTTATAAGAAATTGTGGATTTTTTCAATGACGTATAAAAATTTATTAATGGGATGTTGATATTCATCGGAAATAAAAGAAAATTGGAATGATAACCAATAGTATGTAACTAATTTTGGCATAATTATGTTTGGATTAAGATATGTGGGATATGAAAAAAAAAATGGATGCTACTGATTACATTAGAACTAATTAAATATTTTTTGAAAATTGGTTTATGCTACAATTTAGGATGTATACAAAATCTCATGGATTTATGTAATATATGTAAAACACTTTAGATGAAGGAAACAT
The DNA here is from genome assembly GCA_963277665.1 of Viscum album. Taxonomy (NCBI): domain Eukaryota; kingdom Viridiplantae; phylum Streptophyta; class Magnoliopsida; order Santalales; family Viscaceae; genus Viscum; species Viscum album. Next base: position 273,323,799 of record OY728128.1, on the reverse strand, counting down.
GAATTTTCTCAATAAATATATATTTTTTAATTTGAGTTATTACCGTGTTTAAAGTGAATACATGATGAAGGTAATCACATTACTGGTATGTGAAAACCATGAATCCCATTATGATATAAAAATGTTCAATAATAAAATGTTTTTTAGAAATTTACATACCTTCATTCTAAATTAATCTACCTTCATCTTTTTTATGGGTTATAAGGTTAACCTTTTATGGAATGGATTATCTAAAACATTGGATTAGGTTTTAGAAACAATTTTAATATCTCTTCATATGAGTATTTCTGAAGATTGGATAACCTAGGATAACTATTTTGATGTGATTGTAACTATAGATATAAATAATGACTAATAATTATATAAATGGAAATCAAGGCATATTAGAACCTTTGAATAGAATAAAAGCACCGCCTTTTCTTTTAGTAAGAGTTGATGTAGAAATTAATATTGTCACAACCAAAGGGTGATATTTTCGTATGATTGGGAATGAAATTATGTAATTATATATTGTTATGAAAAATTATTGAACATTAGAAAAAGGGGTTTGAAATAAAATATTGGTTGTTTATCATCTTTTTTCTGATATCAATGACCTCTTTACCACATCTTTAGTTTATTATTTTGTTATTTTTAAATTTCTCTACAACACACAATTAATTTCTATTAGTAATATATATCAATATATATGTATATTTATGATCTTATTCTATTTTCATGTTATCACATTCCACTTATTCTATCCAATATATAATCCATGTTATGAATAACGTTCAGTTATTCGTGTGTTTCTTACATTCCCTTTTAAATGATGTTTTAATATTCATTTTTATAAAGATGGATATAGGAATATAACATTCAGGTATTAATCCTTTAACAACCTAAAATAATTTATAGGGGTAAATTTATTTTAAGGGGGAGAAATGTAACACATAGTGATTTTTGGATATTTATTTCAAATTAATTTAAACTTATTTATATTTTTTATTTCAGAAAAAATTGAATGAAACTTTTCATATTTGAATGAAAAATATTATTATTTCTTTTATTGTTACACAGATTTAGAATTTTTTTATAAGCTATGTAAAGATAATATTTTGTTACATGCAACCCAATAGGCCTTACACACAACACCGAGTTTCAATAAAGTATTATTTTATTATTATAATTATTTAAACAACTTAGTTATAACATAACCATTATTTGTAATAAAATTAATACTAAATACTTGATTTAAAAACTGTATTTAAATCATTTATTTTGATAATAACTATTGATAATAAAAAATTTAATTTTTCATAATATCTTCAAATGGTAGAAAATACTATTTTCTCAAATGAACATCTTCTTATGTCCTTCTATAAAAAATAATAAAATTAATTTTAATAATTTTTTGTAAATTATTATGATATATTATAAATTATATTTTAATTAATAATATCAAAATTATACAATAGTGAATTTTTGGCTTATTCTGAAATAATTATGTTTTTCATGAATAGTGAAAATACATAATTTTAATTAGAAACTCTTATTTCATCTAATTTAATGATATATTAAAATAAAATTATAACTTCAACTAAATGTTTAATTTGAAAACATTTTCACCAATTAATCCTATTGATCTTGTTGTATGAAATTTTATATTGGAAGTCAATATAAACCCATTTTAAACTTGTAATCATTTTTACTTAACAAAATTCATTTTCCAAAACGTATATGGGATTAATATTAAATTAATTTAAAAAAATTGAGTTTAGAATTTAAAAAAAGTATTTAATATTTTGAATAATCAAAATTTATAATTTCTATAATGTTAAAATAAGATTATTCCCAACAAGACGAGTAAAATTAATTAAAATTAGTTAGAGCATTGAAGGTAAAGACTAGATTACGTGGTGCATAAAGAATATTCATATGTGGAATAATGACCCATCCAGCTATCCAAAAGCACTATTATGATAATATATTTACCATTAAACTATTTTTTATTATATTTTCTGTTTTTTGGAAAATATTTCTTGAATATGATACATATAATAAGTTATTTAAGAAAAATATAATAAATTAACCATCCTTACATTAATCTTTTCTAATGCCATGACATATACACAAAAAAAAACATAATTATCATTGTACACATTTTTTTGAAATGTAAAAGATTTTATTTCATCATATTATTTTATATTTACTTTTTGGATAGGTACTATTTATCTTAACTTCTTAAGGTATTTTGAATGGGTTGATTATTTAATTAATATATAACTAAAATAAATTATACATAAATATTATGAGTAACATAATTTGATATATTTATTTTATGTCCTTTTTTATATGAATATATCATGTTACATAGGTATGAACATAACTTTTTCAAATTCCATCATTGAATTATTTTTATAATATTTAAATTAATTAAACAATGCCAAAATATACATTAATCTTTTTTTATAATAAATTATATTTTATTAAAAGATTTATAATTTATTAAAAAACATATATTCTATCCCATTATTTTTAAAATTTTATCAAATATCAAATATGGTATATTAATCAAATAATTGATCATTTATAGTGATCATGTTTATAATTAAATTGTACAATCATTGTCAGCATGTTTCAGGTTAATGTAGTGTTTTTTAGCATTACATGATCAGGTTTTAATAAGAAGTTTAAAAAGGATAATTTATAATTTTTTAAAAGAGATACCATATTTACAATTAATTGGGTCTATATATTCATATAAATATCATTTATTTTTATTCATTATGGCTAGCATACATAGGATATAAACCGAGTTACATTAATAAAAACCAAAATAGATAAAAGTTTTGAATCTTAGATGTTAAGGAACTAAATAAAAAAATGAACTAATTTTTGTATCATAGACATTTTTATAGAACCAAAATATCCTTTATTACATTATTTTTTCACTTTAGAAGCACATGTGGTAAGGGAGACCACCGAATAGTTTTTACCATTTGGTATTTACAAGAATTCCACTCCTCCTCTTTGATAAGGCATTCACACTTCCCCTTCCTCAAACTTCTCATGAAACATTGGCTCATCAATGAATTTCCCGAATATTTTTTAAATAACCCTTTCTTACTCATAAAATGTATTATTTGGGATAAAATATATTCATTTATTCCCTTTGATTAAAACCAAAAGGAGTTACCCAAAAAAGAGATAACATCCTTCCACAAGTTATTTTGTTTTATTTTCTTTATCAACCCCATAACTATAATTAATCCATGGATGTATAATAAAATTATAATCATAAATATATGGATATTTGTTTATTTATGTGGATATACATAAAATCATATTAACATCCATAAAATGTGATATGGAATCATTTTTCATTTATATGGAGAACTACCACCTTACGAACCAATATCTCATATTTTTCTATTTCTAGAATTCATGTTTCAAAATAATAATGGAATATATGAATTTATATGATATTATATATATATATATGATTTATTTACTCTAAATTATTTTTAAAACCCAACATATTTTCATAATTTCCATTATTATGGAAATATAACTTCTTAGTTTGTTGACATGTGGACTACGACCACCTCATGGTTATGTAATTTGTTCACACATTTTATCTTATGTATGAATGACGAGATTAGTAAATTAATATGATTATATTAAAAAATAATTAAAATAAAATATCAATATATATATATAATTTTCTTCAATCCTTACAATATTAAATTAAAATGATCATAACGTTCATGTGTATATACTTCCTATAGTCAACATTAATGTGTATTGCATTTCAAATTTCTATACATTATAGATCCATATAAAAATATACCAAAAAAATATTTATATCATGTTTTCAATTCAAGAAATAATTAAATCATTATCGATGTATGAGTATCAAGAATAAAAAATAAAAACATATATAATAAAAAACAAAGCATATATTACCCAATATGCAGCATAAACATGGAATTGTTAATAATATGTTAACATAATTTCATAATAAATTCATATATGGTATTAAATCTAATAATATTTTAATATTTTATTTATATAATAAACTTATATTTATTTTTATGTAATTTTTAATGTTAACAAATAAATTCAATAGTTAAGGCAAGGGTTTTCTCGTTTGATATCAATTTAAGTAAGCCTTATGCATTATTCACCATTCATTTCTTTTGTGTGGTGTATATACATTCAATGAATGTGTCTTATTATTATTATACATAAATTTAAATATATTTACATATCCATTTTATTATATTTATTTAATTGTATTTATGGTTCAAAAGATACCAAATCGGTAAAGTATTTATTTTTCCTAATTTCCATCTTTGAGATACATGCCATGTTTTGCCACTATAATTTTCTTTAGGGTGTATAAACTTCTCATTTACATGTTATATGATGAATAAATTTTTACATGAAATTTTATGCTTAATTTAATTTTAGTATATCATGTTTATTATGATTTAATGTTACCAAATTAACAATAGATTATTGATACAATCTCATGATTTATCGAGATTATTTGTGATTAGGATATCATTGATGAAATTTTATGATAATTCTGTCAAGAAAAAATGTTATTCTATTATCCACTATTAAATAATGATTTATTCATATAATGTTACCATTTTTTAATTCTTGGTTACCAAATTTGATTAGAAAATTGTTTTTATGGAAGAATTTTTTTATTTCTATCTTTAGTTAGAAATATGTTTTATTCACAACCCATGTTTACTAAAAATGGTTTCAAATTTTTTTTAAAATTATATATTAATGATATTTTCAGGGAAAATAATTTTAATGGAATGATTTATGTTTTAATGTATTTAAAATAGTCTTGAAATCTTCTTTTACATGTTTTCAAATCTATTATAAGGTTTTGTTTTCAAATCAAGTTCAGGATTTTATGACATGTTGAAAAAGTATTTTCAATGTCAAAGGTATTATAAATGTTTTCAAGATTTAATTAATATTGATAAAAAAATTAAAATGAAAATGCTTTCTATGATGATTGATGATATAATTTTATTTCTCTAATGATGAAAAAATATTTTTCTAATGAAAATATTTAGATAAAATTTCAATTTATTATTTAAAAGAAATGGATTTTTTAAGTGGTTTTATGAATGTTATTTTAAGTGAAACGATATTTCACTTAAAAATTTCTCATGTTATCCTTCAAAATCATTATCCATCCTAGATTCAATAAATTCTTATAGTTTATTCTTTAAATAGTATATTATTTAAGAAAAACATTTATATTATATCATAAATTGTTTATGATTTGATGGAATGATGTTTTGTACACCAATTTATCTTCCACATGTTATATTCTTCTAGAACCCACTAATTAAAATGGGCTATTCATTTTTGAACAGATTATGAGACTTATATTAAATCCATAGGTAATAATATTATCAAATGTTTATGATAATAATTTTAGTCATGGGATATGATATGATGTTCTTAAAACCCATCTATTTTTACACGTCATGGTATGAGGAATTTTTTACAATCTTGAGGAGTATGTATGTATAATTTAATTATATGAATGGTGTGCCCTATTTCTCCCTACCAATCATTGGGTAAATACTTATATCTTATTTGATTATGATGTGAATAATGTTGATGATCCACTCTAGATAATGGGGAAACCTGGTACTCTATGGGAAGAAGGGAAACCAGATCAACTATAGGATAATGGGGAAACCTGATCCACTATGCTAAAAAGAGAAACATGATCCACTATTTGGAAATGTGGAAATCCAATACATTTTTTGGAAAGGAATACAACATGGGATGGTGGTTTATCCCACCCAACAGTCGTAGTCCTCAAGATATGCCCTGTGATGTTTTGTTTTGAAATATTCCATGCCATATAAGGAATTATATAACATTTTTATGTGAATAAAAAACATTTCTTGCTATATAATTTGAAATTATTTCATTTATTTTGATCCAGATTACATAGTTATTAATGACTTGTGAAATGAAAAAATTTATTCCAAGACTCATGTGTATGATCATTGATATCCTGGGTATGGTCTTCAAATATTATAATCATGTAATCATACCCTTATGATCATGACTCTGATAATATATCTCCTTTTTTACCCTTATTTATCATATGATCTCACCTTTTTCTTACGTTTCCATTCCCCAGGCTATGAAATGTTATTTTATTTATTTTTATAAAATATGATGATATTTATGGGAAATGTTGATGATGTTTCTATAAAATATAATAATATTTTTGTATTCCAAAAACATTAAACTACAATATTCATCTAGAATGTATTTTCTTATAGCTTTAAATATTATTCTAAAGTTATGTAATATTTTTGAATGCTAAGTGTGGGTCCCTATTGTTTCCCCAATTGTTTGTTAAATGAAAAGTGTTTTTTCAAATCATGGTGAAATTTTTTTATGGATCGGTTTTCAATGAATGAATTGATGAAATTGTTAAATGAAATTGACTAGAAAATAGATCACCTAGGAGGACCTGTAGAGTATATTTGATGGTGTATTAATATGTTTAATTAACTATCTTGGGGTTCATTCATACATTGTCCATCTTCATCTTTGGCTCGTTGTACTGGGGACTAGTTTGACCAATTGGGGGTTTACTTTATGGTGTTTTACTCATCTACATATCATTAATTCATATGTATAAAGGGTTGATGTGTGCCTGATTTTTTATGTTTAGTGTTAAGTGTCTATTCAATCATGGGCTAGTCAGATCCATGGTGTGATGTTACCAGTGATTTCTGTTGACATGTGATTTATTGGATTAAATAGTTAAATTTTTACTACTTTGGATTTTGATATGATATGTCATACATGATTTTGTTGGACATGAATTTTTTTAATATATAAATATATATATGAAATGATATATAATTTATTTACCTAATATTTTTCTAAATGTAGAAAAATGATAAATTAAATTTTTTTCCCTCAATTTGAGATTATAATGGCTAAATTGAATATCATATCTTTTTATATTTTATGTTGATCTTGGATGGATTATTGTCGAGATGCATGATATTGAACACTTATGTTGGAACCTACTGAACCTGTTATCTCACACCCTGTGTACCCCTTTAGTGGTGTATAGACCTTGTTATGTCCATCAATGTAGGAATGGAAAGGCACTATAGTGAAGATTCCATATTTTCTATCAGATGGTTTTTTTTAGCTAGAAGGTGAGATGGAGGGGGTTTTACCATGCTTTCATAATGATACTAGGAGTAGAAGTTTGAGTTTTTTTCCATTAGAGACGGAATTGTGTCTTGGATTTTTGTTATACCAATTTAGATGTATCTATAATATTTTTTCCCCATATCATATGAAATATGTATTTTAGTTTTCATCAGATGATTCTATATATATATATATTTATTTATTTATTTATTTCGGGATAAATTGATCTCATTATTTATTTCTGTTCCCCAGTGGAAAGTCTCTAGCCTATGGGGATCGATAACATCCATTGGGTATGTGGAATTTTGGTTCTAGTAAATCATTAAGAGTTTTTTAGAGTTTTTTCATCATAATTTATTATAAAATATGGTATTTCATCATGTGTCCATATATTGTTATGTTTTGTAGATTAGAGATTTAATTTTAGTAACATGAGTGATGGGTTGTGGTGGGTTCCTGGAAAACACTTATCATGAAGAGACTCATGTTACCCAGGGATGTTGGGATGAATGTTTCTTAAATTGAGTAATTAACCTTAATATTAAGATTTTATTATTTGTTATCTTGTTTGAACTGATGTTATTCTATTTTATGATTGTTTTTTTAGTAGAAATATTTCTATGAGACATGTTTTTGTGGGTTCCATGGGTGGGTGTAGTTGATTCTCCTCAAGGACATCCTTATATGGATCAGGATTTTGTCTACTATATAATGTGTCTTGTTCTTTCATGTTAGTAAATGACCATTAAATGGAATAATGATATTCATGATTCCTAGTACAGGGATAAAAATATTGATCATATCGTCATCTTATAAGATACACTAGAAAATATAAAAGAGATGTCTGTAAATTTTTTACTTGAAGGTACATTGTAGCAATGGAGGCACTCCATAGTACATGAATATGGGAATATGGGATTGGATTGATAGGTTTTCAATACTATATTCTTCTAATTTTATTTGGGGCACTTTTTTAATATTGAAATCTATGAATTTATCCTCATTGTATTATGCAAAGTTTTCAGTTAATATTTAAACTAATTAGTTTGTAGAGATGATTTTTTTGAACAAGTGGTTATTTTGAATAAAGATATGATATATCATAAATACCTATACGGCATATATTTATAAATATCCAATACAGGGAATATATATTGAAGTATTCAGTTTATGTTGACAATATAGATAGGGATATGATGGAATAGATTAATATGGAAGGAATGATAGGATATTCTTCTCTTTCTCATCTACCTTGTAGATTCTATAGTGTATTGATATAGAAAATGATTAACTGGACGGATCTTCATAGGAGTGGTTGTGGTGGTTCTTGGAAGAAGACCTCTTTTTCACCTCATGTTACATTTAGTGGTGTTCCAAAAAGTTTTTATTAGTGTGTAAATGTTATACACATATGGTGTTATAGTCCTTCACTGGTAATGATGTCAAATTTTTTTAGATTTTATGGTCATTTGAAACATTTTGGATAAGATTGTCGACACATCAATATGGTTTTAGATCATTAGCTCCAAATTCCACTTTTGGGAAACATTATTGTTTAAAAAACACATGAATTTTTTAGAGACCTCAGGTGGGATGAACATTCATGTAGTATATGAGTTTCTTGGTGAGTTAGATATAGCACCAGTTATAGTGAGAGGAAACATATTTAATTCATCGTTATTATTGATTTCATTATTTTATTCTGGTTCCATAGACATGATTTTATCATGATATATCATTTATACTCTTAAACATCCAACATAACTGACATCCTTTATCATTGATTTTGTGACACCTCTAAATAGGAGTAAAGAAAATAGGATTTAATGTACATTTTCTGTGCTATAGACAACTAATATAGAGTATTTATAGGTTTTTATCAATATTGATATGGATTAATTTTCCATTATCATTGGGATTGAATGGATTTTTTATCATCATTATGAGGTTTATTGTTTTCATCAGTTTGTTACATTCACTAAGTTTGATGGGAGTATACATTTATGTCAAGAAAAGTGGGATCTGATGTCTATTCATTATGAAACTTATTTACAATATAACAATATTTGGATTCACATTATATATGTTATGAATAATGAAGTTCTTTTGGGTGATCATCATGAAGTTATTTTGGATTTTCAAAATGTTTTCCCATAATATTCACTAATGCTTCCTCAAGCGAGGGAGGTAGTGTTTATGAATGACGCAATTCTATGTATACATCTAGTTTCAATACATTATTATTTTATAGAATCATCATAGCTAAAAGATGTAATATATAGTTCTAAAACCAAATAGAAAGGGGTTTTTCCCTAGTGTTTCACCATGGGTGTACCTAGTAATCATTGCCAAGAAGGTAGATTGTTCACATCAATTTTGGGAGCACTATAAAATTATGAAATATGTATAAATTAAGAAAATGTATCATTTACCTCATGTTAATGATGTGATTTACTAGATTAAAGGGAGAAAATGATATTTCAATTTTTTTTATGTATTAGTATTTACATTAGACAATTATTATGAATTATGATTCACAAAATATGAAATTCATGAGTAGTTATGGCCAATATGAATAGATTTTGTTGCATGTTGGTTAGATTAATTGTTCTTATTTTTATGGATTTTTTTAATCAAAAATTATATTTGTATTTCACTATTTACTGGTAGTGTACATGGATGATATTTTTTATTATTCATGATCCCTGAAAGATCATAAGATCAGTTTGGGTTTTGTTCTTGAAATCCTCAGGAGTCATTATTTATTTGAAATCATTTAAAAAGTAACATATTGAAACTATGAAGTGATGTTCGTGGGGTACATGATTTATAATAATATATTAATAGTCGATCATAATAATGTGACGGATATTTTATCATGGGAACAACTATGTAATTTCATTTAAATTAATTACTTCTATAGTTTTTGTAGAAACATTCAATGGTTCTTCAAGGATTTCACAAAGATGGTGTCACCATTGACTTATCATACTGGGAAGGGGTTAAAAATCATATGGATTGAAGAATTTATAAACTCATTACATGAGGTGAAATTAATTCTGAAACCATCCCCAATTAATATATGTAATGACTCAAATAAGGGTTATGTGGTATTCTGGGATTCATGTGGCATTGGATTGGGGCGTATTCTTTTCCAGGATGATCATGTGGTATCTTTAAAATCTCATTATATTTAAACTCATGAGAGTAATTAACCCACTCGTTATTTATATAAATTTATAGTTATTCATGTGGTTATGTGACTGTGGTCATATCTTTTTAGGTATAGGTTCATAGACATTTTTACCATATGAGTTTGTAATATATATTTTCTTAGATATTAATTGAATCACAAAATTAGGGGGTAGATGGAATATCATCATAAGTTTGACATCAATATTCCCTTCAACCTAATGGAAGGGTTATATCATTGTAGAATCAATCTATATGATATTTCCATTAAATGATGCTCAATAATATATGGAATAGTTGACCCTTATAGGGTTCTCAATACATTTTATCTAGATTATAATAATTATTTTTTAGTATCATTCTTACTAGTGTTCAGTTATCATAATATATCTAGGAAAATATAATGCAGGTTCATCACCATGATGATGATATCAGAGGACTTTTAGAAAAACTATATGGTTAATAGACCATTTCTGGTTGGACATTCTCTTTAGATGGTATGCCCAATGTTGGGGGAAATGTTGTCATCCAAAAAGCTATGCGGATATTCTCATTTATTTCATTTTTATTTATGTGAGACTGATTCAAAAATTGTGAATGTTTTTAATGATATTAGACCTCATTTTTTCGGTTATGATTCACGACATAATTGATTATTACACCTAGAAATAGAAAATTGAAGAGAAAATGAAACTATTCTATTGAATCCATCCTCTTATAACGTCATTTTATAAATGGGATAAGGAATCCATATATTTTGATTATTGATTCAATTAGAATTATTGAGGGTTTAATATTTTCTATATATTGATTAATTAGTTAACAAAGTCATAAAACTTCATTCTATCTAGGGAAATAGTATTGTTGAATATCATGATAAGATGTATGTGAAATAGATTTGGTAATAAAATGGGATTCCATCTACTGTAATTTTATATAATTATAATAGGTTTCATTATAGGATCATGAGGTGTTTTAAAAATTGGATGTCTAATTTTTTTAGATTTATTACATCTTACCATCCAAATATTGATGGTCAGATAATTAATGTTATTCAGATCCTAGTGGATATGAACATTCCATGTGTCTTGTATTTTTTGGGATCATTGGATAGCCATATGTGGTTGGATGATATTTCTTTTAAAAATAGTTATCAAATGTCGATCAAAATTGATCCTTTCAAGGTTATATATGGTCACCCAATAATATCAACTAATTTCTGTTTAAAATTCATAGAAGTTTCATTAGTGGGTTCAAATTTGGTTCTTGATATGTCTATGAGTATTCCAGAAATACCACAATATCTATTTAAAAATTAGTGTCGATAAAAATATTTTGAGTATCAATGTTTTCATGCATTAGTGGTTTACATAGGTGACCGGTTTTCTTGAATGTTTCCCAGTAATTGGGTCACCATTATAATGGAATTTAGGGAATGTAAACTAAAATATTGGTTGGATTTTGGGGTGTAAATGAGTATCTTGGAAGGGTTATTTTCTGGTGGGATATTTTGGTTCAGTTGATAGGAATTAAATATTTTAAAAAAAAAATAATTCAAAAAAACTATGTTGATCCATCTCATTTTATGATAAGCTAAGACATTGAGTTAGAGCCAGATGTTTTTCTTAAGGGGAATCCACTAGAGATCATTAACACTCAATTTAAATTCTTGTGTGGGTAGTCAATCGCATTGTTCATAGTGTGTTTGTTAGATGGATTAGATTCTCATAAGTCATGGTAGAATGAGTTTCTCATAAGGTAGGAATATCATCAAAAATTTATTAGAATAAATTTTTCCATATTCATTATTAAATATTATAAATTATTATGATGGGGTACTTATAATGTAATATAACTGTATTTCATGTATTTTAAAATTATTTAATTACATTTTAATTTAATTGTGTGCATATTGGAATTACCAAGGATGATGATTATTTGGTGGAAAAAAAGTACTTAATTTTTCGAGATGTAAGTTAATTTTAATTATTGGATTCTAGACATAAACTTCAAATGGCCTATTTTGGTTCTCTCTACGTTCATTTAATGCTCGAGTCAGTTTGAGAATTTGTGTAAGCAACATCTAATTTTGTTATCTTCTATGAATTTAGATTCCATGTAATGTGATTGCACAATATTTTTCCCCTAGATCATATCATTATCCAATAACACATCATGAAATAGTACATGACTTTTAAACATTTATAATCATTTAATTCCAAAAAACATGTTTTTAATTAATCATCACATGATTTCATTACATTTTTACCCCATGGATTAAATGACATATAAATTTATTACATGACCTGAAATAATCAGGAATTTTTTATTTATGGAACTTCACAATTGAATATTTTTTAATTATTCCACAATCCTCTTAATTCACAACCTAAAATCATTTTCAGATGATTTGGGAGACCTCAAATCCTTCAGGATCGAATCGCTTTGAATTTTATCAAAACTTTTGTCCATGAATTCACACCAGATGACTAATCCATTATTCTTGTTCATTTTCATTCTACATTTTTTCATTTTTTATATTATTTTTGGATTTTTTATCTAATATGAAGCTTCTAATTTATTATTTATCAATACGTTCTGTGATGTCGTTCCTGATGTAAATCAGTTATTTGTTCAAAGGCGGCATGTGTTCTATTTTGTGGTATGCTATAATATTTCCTCATCACAAAACCTATTTTTAAATTCAATAAATAATCATATTTTTAGAAAGAATCTAAGGCCTCTATTTGATTTTTTTATTTCTTATGATGGATCCAGAGGCCGACATATGGGAATCATTTTTTGTTATGTGGTTCCATCTTATGTCTATAATGTTGAACTAAATTACTCAAGATTTTTGATAAAATTTTTTACTATTTAAATAAATTTTTTAAATTTTATAATTTTTTGAGTCGAATTTTATTTTTGATTTAATATTATTTTCTAATGGTATCAGTAAATGAAAATGGGATTTCAAAGCATTTTGAAATGTTTTTATGTTAAGGTTTTAATACATGATATGATGAAATGGTTTGATGATTTTTTTTGGAAATAGATAATATTAGAATCTTGTGGCATGTAATATTAATGTCTATTAATTGGCTTCATCGAATATCAAGTGTCAATTCATGGGGTGTTCATCACCTCCCTAGGCCAAATTTCTCGGGACTAGTTTTACATATTAGATGTTGTTCACATTCCAATGTGTTCATATTCTTTCTAATCTCATCCTATTTTTATTTAGGAATGATGCACACATGATTGAATATTTATAATTACAATGTTCCTAGATATACTATGCAATTGTGATCCTTGGGGTGGTGTTACCTATTCTTTCAGGCTATTTTTCTAATTTTTTATTGTAGTATATTATTTTAACTTTTTTGGATCTGATATGATATGAGATAAATGGTTATGATAGATATGATAATTCAATTTTAATATATGTATATGAACTGGTTTGAAAATTATTTACAAATTTTATACATAAATATAGAATAAATGGAAATATAATGTTTTGACAAGCTTTTGAGATAAAAACAACTAAAAATTATATAATTTCTCATTTTATTTATGCTTATAATTCATGGATTACATTAGAGATACTTCATAGAGAAAAAATTGGTGGGACCCTACTAAGCCTATTATCTCACACCAAATATACCCCTTCAGCTGTGTTTAGACAATAATTTTTATTTCGATTGAGGTAAAGGTATGATTTCATAGTGAGGTTTCGATATTTATATCATATGGGTTCAGGTAGAATGATGGAGTGATGGTGGGGGTTATCCCACACTATCATACAAATACTAGGAGTGTCTATTTTGAGTTTTTGTCCTCTTTTTTCATAAATTTAACATAGATATTGTTTTACATACATTTAAAATTTAACTCTTCTATCATTAACTTTATGATATGCAGTCTATATTCATTTTTTATTCCACTTTTCATTTATATATATATGTAATGTAGTGAGATTTAAGTAGGGTGAAATCATTCCCATATTTTTTCATTCTTATGTGCCAGTCCCCCTCACATGTGGATCAAGAATAGATGTTAGGAATGTGGCCATTTGGGATGGGTACCAGATTGAGTGGGTGATCAGGTCAGGTTCGTTAAACGAACCCTTGATGTATAGGATAACAACATCACAAAATATAAATATTTCATTCTTCCATTTCATTATTGTAGTGGAAGTGTAAATAATATTCCTCTGTTACCCTGGTTCACATTCTTTACCCTAAGGCAGGTGAGGAATCTAGAACCAAACATAATGATATATTCTATCTAGTAGTGTGGATGACCCACATTATCTCCTCTCAGATTGAAGAATTCACTTATAATATTATATAAAAAAGATTGATTATTTCATTTTCCAATGAAATAATAGGAGACACTATAATCCAGAAATACATGACTAGTTTGTCAAATATTAAGACATCTCATTTATATCTAAGTAAAGGTAATATTGGTATCATGAAAGGAATAATATTATGCTCAATTTTTCATTACCATACATTTTACGATGAAAATATCCTCTAAACCATCTATTGGAGTTCTATCTTCTTCCAAGATACATAATTCAATAAAAACTCAATAAATAATTATTTACATTTTGGGATTAATAAATTTAATAATTTATAAAACTCAGACAACCTAACTAAAAATTCATTATATGGAAATCTCAAGTGGGAAAACCACATGGATGATTTTTTATGTTCTAAATTAATTAATGATATTTAAATTTCAATTATTTTATTGGTTCAAAGAAATAACGAATGTGCAGTAAGGATTACGTTTGATTTTAAGATGAGAAGAAAGACAGTTTGATATTAATTTCTAATTTTTTAAAAATAATTTTATATCAGGTGAGTATTATTTCAAGAAACATTATGTAATAATTTAACCTCATTATACCATTATTAGTATTATTATATAACACCCCAATATGTTGTTTTGGAGGTACATTCTGTAAAAGGGCTGTTTTTTCTATAGATGAATTTAGATAAAAAATGACTGAAATGTATAGAGAAGATGAATCACATTTCATGTGGATTATAGTCTTAAATCATTTGAATTTTTATTATTGAATATTTTTTTGGAATGATACTATGGGTTAAAATAATTTCCTATCAATAAATTTTATCACTTGAAAATATGATCCCATGTAAACATATTTTTTGTATTGTTAATTCCAATGATGATTGTAAAAATTTCATTGAGACAATGAGATCAATTCAATGTGAGTAGGATACACATAAGACATAATTATTTAATAAAAATTGAATTTATAATAATATAATATATTACATGTTCTCATATAGGAAATTGGTGATTTTAGAGATATATATTTCATCAAAACTCAAGGATAGTACCATATAGTAAAATTTTAGATATTAGTAACATATTTGTTATTTATATTCTATCATGATATTTTCTATTAGTTTAATTTATATCATACACACTACATAAATAAATATCTAATATTAATTGTATCATTATTTGATATTTTAAAAACATGTGATTATATTAATTGTGTCTATAGTCTTAGAAAAAATGACAACAACACATATAATGCAATTGATGGGTGATAATGACATGGTGAGTAATTAAAATTATCTCTGTGAATGAACTAAACCTATTTCTATTCAAATAATATAGATTCCAAATTTTTTTGATATAATATAAATTATTATTTTATATTTTTGTGACAAAATGGTATTGAAATTCCTCTATATGCTTGTCCATGGAGAGTTATAGAGAAGAATTGGACCTCAGGGAAATTATATTGATATGGATTTGAAAATTAATAAATGTATAGCTATTTATAAAACTAAAAAACATTTTTCTTTATAAAAATAGAAATAAAAGACCATATTTGGGAGACTCATTGAGTCTTTCTCCACTAATGGAAGCTAATTTCCTCTTGATAAAAAACACATACATGATCATGCTTATGATGTAAGTGTAGCATTCTATTCTGTAAGATTCTTATGTAGAGGACCAGACAGAATGAGTTGATTTTGGTGATTCCTATAATCATTGGTCGGAAGATGGAAACCCACTTTTTTATTCTATCGATGTATTTTTATTCTTTCTAGTATACCTGATGTGGTTCTATATGATTTCCATTTATTTACATTGGATTTATAACCCAAAATGAAAATCATTTACACATCATATGGGGGTCATTTTTGTGTCGTATGTTGATGCATGTATTTTATGAGTCTATTTCTCAATTTTTTATCTATTTGATGGATAATGTCAATGAGTTTGTTCCCTGTGGAATCCTCCAACCATTAGATATTCCATATTATAATTGGTAATATGTCTCTATAGTCTTTGTTACTTGTATAACATGATCTCATAGAGGATATGATGTTAAATGGGTAATAGTGGGACATTTAAAAAAAGAAAACCTTATAGTTATAATGGAGTTGATATCTATGTAATTTTTAACATGGAAGAATCCTGATGAGGTGTTTTTACACCATGGAGTGCCTTGGTTGATAAAATCATATCTTGATCATCATTTTATATCCTGTGTATAGAGAGGTATTCGTCATTATATTTAATATTGGTTATTATTTAACAAATATTTCAATCCACCGACATGTTGTTTGAAATATTTGTCCATCCAAACTCTTGAATACATGTTGATTTATTATGATCCAAAATTTTGGGGTTCATGGGTGAGGCTCTTTCCTATGGTTTATTTTATTTCAAAAATATATTTAAATACACTATTTTATGGGAACCATATAAATCATTATAAGTTGGATGATTTGGTTCACTATTGTGCTAAAATGGTCTTAGAGAGGTTGTAATTATTGGATTGGAACAAAATAATAAATACAAAATATATAGTAAAACAAATTCATGAGATGATGAAGGTTGGGATGGTTCATCTGATTTCCTCTGATGATCATAGGAGGAAAACTATGGAGTTATTTTTTTTGAGATAACATGAACATTAATATTACTCATCATCATGGGTAGTGAAGATTTGGTTGTGATAGATATATTTCTCCCCATTTATTTGGTCATTTCTATCCATTTTAACCAATTTTAGTCTTGGAATATTTTTTTAATTGTTACCCAATATATGATTTAGATATGGATTTTTTCATCTGTCATAGCTCCATTATTCTCTTAATGAATACACTCAAGTGATTAATTGAGAAGACATTAATGTTGATGATGATGCAAACATTGAGGAGTGTACTGTGGAGTTCTAGGAAATATAAATGAAGGTGTTTTTTGGGGAAAAAATATCTTTGTTTATTGACTTGAAGTGGCATGGTGGTGTGGAGGAGATCACCAAATAACATCTGTAAAAAATGTGCACTTAGTACCCCAAACTTTTTTTATCATATTTTATAATAGTTTTTTTCATATGGATGTTAATCATTTTCCTTTTGGATATGTTTTTGGAATGTTTCTTAGTGTTAAAATACTCTCAATTTAGGTTTATCTCCTATAAGAGTGTTTTTAAGAGTTTTATGTTTCATTTTTGTGGTTTTACAAGGTAAATCGAGTGAGGTTGTCTAGCTCATGTGGTTTCAAGTTCCTTAAGAAATATATTGTTTGGTGTTTGTTATAAAAACCCAATTTAATATTTTCAATTAGATAGGTTTTAAAATCTATAGGACTATAATTTATTAGAGGCTTCTAATATAAAATATAAATCAATGTTTTTTAATAATTTTTTTACTTTCAAATAATATGGTTCTCAAATGAGTTGTAGAGAAAGAATGGATGGGTCATATTTCTATAAGATATATGGAGAGATAATAAATGGAGTATTAATATGTTTGACATTATTTGTTTGATGTTCATAAATTCTGAGTCCTTTTTAAAAGGTTTAAAATTGTTAGTAAATGTTCAGGATTAAATCCATTGGGGTAACACATTTTCAACATGATCTGAATCATTACCATAATATGATGAAAAAAATGAGATGAATTCCATGTAAATTACTTATGATCCCATATATAATGGTTTAAATGGCCTAGGTATTTCTCAAAATGATGATTTCCCTGAGTTTAGAAATATGAGAGATCAATTATGTGTGAATGACTGATGCCTTATTTTGAGGTAATAGTTACCATGATGGATGTGTTTGTTTTTTTCATGCATCTTTTATGATGTGATCAGGATATGATCATCACTATGTAAGATGTTGTAAAGGGATTTGAGTCATATATATTATGTGTTACAGGGTAGTATAAACCATGTATGGATGTTGTGTGTTGTGTATGGGTAGTCTCGGGGGATGCGGAATCAGTTTATGTATAAGGTCCCAGCCTTAAAACATTACATAATCTTGAATTAAATTATTAATTTCCATTTAGGAACATTTTAGGTTAAGAGTTTTAGATAATTAGGCTATAACTATTAAATAGAAGCTTGAATATTAAAAATAGACACAACTAATTAGTTTCCAATTTTCAGAAAATAAAAACCCTTAAAAAGAAACATGTCTAGTTCCTTTATTTAGGCAACATGACTTTTCCTTTATCCCATCCATGACCCCATTCATCTTTAAGTCCGGTGGAAAACATTTCAAAAACATTTTATGAGCATAAAAATATTATTAAGGTTTATAAAATAAGGAAATGAAAACATTATCCCATCAATAAATACAAATCAATGAAACTAATAATTTTCAATCATAAAATACCTTAAGAAATCAAAATATTTATGAATAACAAACAGAAATCATAAATCATAAGGTAACTTATGGAATTCATAACATATTTACATTATAGCTATCACATATACATATGGAGTCACATTTGTATTACTCATCACAGTATATTTCCAAAATCTATGAGGAGATAAATTTATGTTTACCTCCGTCATGTAACCCAATGCATTGGAGAGATATCTGGGGCTCACCCGCCCTAGGTCTGTCATGGAACCACTAGTATACGTAAATAATTCCCAGTAACCATAACATAATCATAACACGTAACCTAAGAATAAAGGAAAGACAAAATTTACACATTCTAATCACAATATATCATATCAGGATATTGAAATAAACAATGCTTTATCAAACCATTTTCAAACCCATTTAAAACAATTAATAAAGAGATTTTTGAATGAAAGTGTCCCATACCACTTTGAAAATTTTAAATGAATTTTAAAACATTAATGTCCATATAAATAAATCCTTAAAACAATTTTTAAAACATGGACATTAATGAGAAATAATTAGAAGAATAAATCGTTAAATCATTTAAAACGATGTTTTAGTTAAAGAGTCTCGTAACACTTGAGAAACAATTGACTAAACATAATTTAAGAATAAAATGAACCCAAACATATATTATCATAAGAATATGGATATTCAGTATATATCATTTCAAAGGGAAGTATATAAACCATATAAAAGTTAATTGGTGTTCAACAACAAATAAGTCTCATTGGAATGTAAATTGAGACAAAGTCCCTTACAAAGATCACATCCTTAGATTAAGGATAAATGAATCACATAATTATGTGTGAAAAATAAGAATACAACCAATATAAGTGGATATTAATTGTATAAAAATACTAGGTCATTAACACATATTTATATCTTGACCTAATCAATAAGTAGAATTTTAACCCAGAGAATTGAAATTGGGTTAAGAAGTTCCCTTACAGAAATTCGATAGCATAACAACGTCACTTTAAAATTAAAAAAATGAGTTGATGAAAGTGAAATTGGAATATCAAAACATGGACATAAAATTTACAACAATAAGAATATATAATAATATATCACAACATAAGAAAAATTAAATTAAAAGACATAGAAAAAAGAAGTTTTTAAACAAAAAGAGGTAGGTGGAATGTTCCCTTACCGATTTAGTAACCTACAAAACATACACCACATGAAATAAGGGTTTTAAAATGAAGATGTAAATACACATAAATTGAAATATATTACTCAAATAATACAATCATGGGAAGTACATACACCACAAAAAAAGGAAATAGTTGCAAATATAGAATGAATCTCACGACAATAAGAATTGAGACAAAAACCCCTTACCACATTGTAATCAATCAAGTCATAAGACCAAAAGGTAATAACCACCAAATGAATCACTGAATATCATGAATTTAAATTTATTCATGATAATATATATCAGTTTTCAGTACACAATACTCCACACAAAATACATAATTTATTAAAAATGGAAATCTCACGGAATTATAGGTGAGATAAGAAATCCCTTACCTCGTGTCCAACATGACTCGATCATTCATTAAAATCCTAAATAATAAAATAATGATAATTAATACCTAATAAAGAACCATTTTCAATTTTATTATTCCTTTTATATCAATTATTACCTTTCTATAAAAATTATTTAATTATTCTAGTTCATATACAACATTTTGTTGTTGTTAAAAAAAAGTTAAAAATGAACTTGTAATAATTATAAATTTTCCATGTGGATAAAATTCCATTATCTCCATAATTATATTCATGATTTAGATATCATATATATATTATATATCCTTTATATATATGTATTTAAAATAGTACATAACATTTGGAGATAAGAAATGAAATTCACAGTTCATGGAGACAGTAAGTTGTATGTATGCATGAACGCTACTTTAATTTCTATTTCATATTTAATGGAATAAAAACATAATGATAAATAGGTATATTATAATTACAGTAAAATATCATATGATATATATGTTACATAATTTAATTAATTCCATCCTTTATACAATCCATGTATGTTAGGAACAAATCACATCACCTTGAGGGGTGATTGTCCGCACTTCCTCAAATTAAATTATTGTGTTTACTCTTATTTGAAAGAATACAAGTATATTTTTATATAAAAAATACAAAACAATAAAGAAAACAAAAAAATAATATATACCATATATAAATATTGTTCCATAATAATGGCCACCATTAGAGGTGGTAGGATATATTTGAACAATCATCATTTCTTGAGGTAGTAGTTCGATATCCAGAAAAACAGTATGTTCTTTACCCATTAGATAAGGGTGTGTGTAAGTATAGTTCTAATACTTATAATAAAAACTTCATAGTATATTAATTAAATTTTTGTTTTTATAAATGAAAGTAATAATAAGAGTTTAGGGGTTTGAGGAGTAAAATAAATGAAAATAATTTAAGAGAAATCGTTACCTTTAATTCATTAAACTCCCTTTGGTTTGAACCAAAAGGACATATTGTAGTTCCTTCTTCCAAAGGAAAGTATTCTAAGAGGAAGGGGGTGTAGGGATCATAATTGGTCAGACTTTGGACAATACAAAAGTCTTGAGAGTTGTGTAGAATTGGATAGAAGTTGTGTCCTTTTTTAAGGGGGGGAGGGTTTCTTTATGAATATTTGAAACAATTATTTTATTATAAACATATATTCGCTATAAAAAGGTCCAAAAATAATTAAAGTCAAATATAAGATGACTCATAGTAGAAATAAAATCATCCAATAAGAATTGGACAGGTTGTGGATATTTTTTTAAACATTATAATCATATTTATTTCAAATCATTTATTAATGAGGTAAACACTGCATCATTATTGTGTCATAAATAATTTTATTTATTTGAAATCTAAAAATTATAAAAAAAATATCATGATGTAGTAAATTATTTTCTCTTTATAATTAATATTTTTAGTGAAATAGATAACTTATATAACCCCATGTAAAATTTTATTTACTAAAAGATATATGTATGTGTCATTTTTTGTCTTTACTTTAAATTAATTAAAATAAAGTCTCATTATCAAACATAAGTTTCTACATGAGGCCAAAAAATCTACCAATGGATTACCATGGTCGGACATTTGTCAACCAATATGAATAAGACACCTTTTAGGGTAATTTATGATTATTATAATACTATATTTTACCCTTATTTACCAGATTTACCATTTAACCATTGTAAATAAAATATTCACTGAAGTAAATATTTAAAATGAAAAAAAATAAAAGTTACATATTTACATAATTTGGACCTAATGATTCCAAATATGGAATCTATTTTTCCAAATTCAAATCATAAAAGTGGCGCAAATTAATTTAAAATTAATTCCCACGGTGAAAACAAAAAATCGTGTTTTTTATGAAATCATCACTATCAAAAGATTGAGATTTGTTTTTGTCCAATTTCAAATTTTTTAAATAAGTAAATTGACCTTTTAATGTAAATTATGCTTAATACGAGATTCATTTATATTTTAAGCTTCTGACTATTATTAGATGAATGTGAAAACATTTAACAAACATGTATTATCATATTTTAGTTAGTTCTATTAATTCCCACCAATACAACGGCTAGGTGTTAACTACCTTTTAATATAATAATATTATATTCTTTGTGTGAAATGTAAGATTTCAAAGAAACCTGTTGTTTCATATCGAGTACACCATCGAACATAGAAACTCCATTAAAGTAAAATTAATATTTAATTAACAAAAAATTAATAAAAATGAAATTTCCATATTCTTTATTTACTGGAGATGTTACATTATCTTTGTAATGGGGATATACATTGTTATATGATTATAGAAGATGGGGATGAAACTAGAGGAGTTTGGACATGTTGATTATGGGAATAACTATATATTTCATGTTGAGATATGGGATATTATTTTGTGAATATATTAAATTTTTGATTGAATGGTTTCTTTTTTAGTCAAAATTCCTTCCCCCACTACTTGAGGGATGTTGATGTCCATGGTTTTGTGTTTCCCTATTGTAGTTTTATAGGATGGTTTTACTAGTGTATGAGGATTATCCAACAATTCTTATAAATAATAAATATTTCATTAACTATAAGGCTAGAATTGATGGAATGAAAATTTTGAAAACATGACACTATTGAGAAACCATGGGCTCAGTTTTGATTATTCTTAGACAAAATGGGATTTTATCTAATAATTAATGTAAGGTAATGTGTAATAATCTAAATTATATGTTTATGGATATTGAAAAAATTAAAAGAATGTAATTTTTTTAATTAAAGGATGAAATTTAATGTATTGGTTCAAACACTTGTGTTCGTATATGAAATCTTGTCTTACTAGGGGTAGCCTGGAGTCTGAGTAGCATTAGATATAATTGAGTATAAAACTATGTTATTCCCATACTGTGGTTATCATATATATTATATAATGTATATTGCATAATTTGATACACTACCCCACCCATGTCGATTATCGTGAATGACGCCTAATGGACTCTAGGAGAGTTTTTCCCCGACATCCCAATGGGACGACAGATTGATAACTACTCCATCTAGAACTACTCTATTCTATTGGTAGATACTTGTGCTGGTAATCATTGTGATTAGTTTTCTAATATATGTGTATTGTGATTTGTGATGTCCTATGTTTATTTCACACACATGTGTTACCGAATATTGTATCCAATAGATTATTATATAAGAGACTGATATAAGAATTATTTTCTTGATGTACATACATTTTGTATGTATTTAATGGCTTGATTTCTAATACTATTTGTATTATAAACAAAATACAAGTTGTGTTTGATCCTGAAAAATACATGGATACTATATATGAAGATGTGATGTGGGGATATATGGTGATGTGATGAATTAAAAGTGTGTTGTGATGCCTTTATAATGTGTCTTCGGGATAATTTTTTACAATAAATATGGATCTGGATGTGTGATGTTGGGACATAGAAACAAACTAGTGGGGATGTGAGAGTGGGCTACCGATTATGTTTCAATGCAATATTATATGCTCCCATATATGTGATACATGTTGATTGGTAACCATGGTGAGGATGATATCATAGTATACATGTTTGGGTTAGGCTTTAGATTCAATATTTTTCACCATTATTTTGCATTATTTCTTTATATTTTTTACGATATGCTCTTGGGATACTCTTAGGAGTATACAATTATGCTTACCTAATGTATATATAAACTAAATTTTTCAGTAATTTGGATGAGGTTGATGATAAAGTTGGTTATTAATGGATTTTTTAAGGGTATTTTCTTGGATTAATGGTGGCTTACATATTTAATTTTGGTACACAAAGTTTACATACTTCTTAATAGTACTATATGGATTTAGATTTTTTCAATTGGGATTACTTTGTAGAAATGTTTGAGTTGGAATTAGTTCATTTAAATATCTTATCCCCTACATCAACCTGTTCAGTTGTAGGGTAATGGCTCCCACACAAATGTTTATTATAACCTTTGTGAAGGTCATAACCCTAGTGTCTTCTGGAGGTGAAATTTAGAAGTAATCATTCTTCTCCCAACATTGTTGTGTCATTCTAGGGTGGTAATTTTGACATTTTTTCCCATTTTTTTATTACAATTTAGAAATTATACATGATAATAATAATGTTTTTGTACTATAATACAACTAATATAGTTAATATAAATCAATTTTTTAATATTTCATCATACAATAAAATATTATGATATTTATTTACATTTAAATTATATATATTAAATTTGTTTTATATAATTTTTTTCAATATTATAATATTTGTCACCATTTTGATAGGTTTTACTATCTCAAATGTCAAAGATTTAAAAATTAAAAAAATATGATCCATTCTTATTAGTTCCCTATTTTATTACTTTCCATTTTATAGAGCATATTTATACATATTATTTTATGTGTAATTAGAAACATAATAACAAACAGGTTTCTTTAAATATCTAGATTATATGATTTCTACCATAAAACACATTACATGTTTTGTATTTGACGAATGTCTTATATATGTGAAATTAGAGGGAATTGTTCTGTTCGAAATTGAAAATATATATAGTATAAAAATATATGAACATCAATAAAACCAATGTGTGAACATTGATAATGATTCACATATATGAGATAAAATATCTCCAAAAAATACGTTATTTGGGATAATATAATAGTTAAACCCATTGATATTATTTGTAATGAGACTTCAAAATTATTAAGAGAAATTATATTGGTGATTTAGGATATATAATATAGTTATTCTAGAATCAGATTTAATCTTATAAAACAATAAATTCTATGTGAAACATAGATATATTCAATATGGAATTATCTATAAACTACAACATGCATCATAAATTAACAATATATAATGTATAAATAGTTTTATATAATTTTAAGGTGTTAAAAAACCATATATCACTTCTCATGAAATTTTTTTTAATGGAAAATATCCCAATAATCAATTCTGATAATGTATAATCAAGGAAATTTCACTAAAACAATAATTATAAAACAAAATTTATAATATATATCATTATATATTATATCAATAACCTCTTCTTGGATATATAATAATAATTATTTTTTAAAACATTATAATTAATCATTAAAATTTTTATAAACATCCTTTAATAATATATTATCCATTAATATTCATTTTATCTTATTATTTAACAAATTTTATATTTATTTAGTTTGTGTAATTTTATTTTGATAAATCATGATAATAATTCATGGGTAATATTTCATAATTATAATTGTATAATATTTATTATTTTTTCATTGATAATTTTATGGAATTATATCTTGATAAATCATGATAATTATCATCCAATGATTAGCATTATTGTCCTTTTTAATAAATTATAATTTCATATTTCCATATGATTATCATTTGACAATTATCATTGAATAATTCAATGAAATTATTATTTTATAACTCATAGAAAAATTTTATTGATTTATTCATAATATTTATCTTTTTATAGTTTTTTATAGATTATTCATTTATTATATGATTTATTTATCCCTCGATAATTATGGATTTATAATTTTTAATTATAATCACACAATTTTATAGGATTTTCAATATGAAGAATAGAATAATAACATGTTGAGGGTTATAGGGGAAAATAACAGTATGATAAGGGAGCTCACCAAAAAACATTATCTAGAATGAAGAACAAGAATTATTCAAATATAGGAATCTTTATCAAATAGAAATGAAATTCTAGAAATTGAAACCTAAAATTTTTTCCAAAAATTAAAAATGAGGGGTTTCCTATATTCCCAAAACTAAATACAGCAATTGATTTTAAACAACAATAAAATTTGAAACTAGATGTAATTCTTCATTTATCACCAAATTTATTGGGTGTGTTTAAACTAACCCGATTAATCATTTTCCAATTTTAACATGAAAATAGAGTTGTTTATATGGATTTGTGGATTATCATGAATGTTTTGGAAGTAGTTTAACGTGTTTGTGGAGGATCAATGATGGAAAAATAAAATAATTAATAATAAATTAAAAATAATAGAAAAAGGAAAAAAACTAGTGATGGTGCCATCTATCAAATGTAATATTATATGTTCCTAAAGGTTATGACATTCCTGGGTTAAAGAAGAAAATATGGAAAAATTGATTCTATCATATTCTTTATTTGAATCACACATTTCGTGATATTCCAATATTTCAAGAAATTAATTTTTAAGTGATATAATATATTTACCGTGTTAATTACATAAAAGTGAGGCTCTATGTTCCCAAAATATCATCCTAACTACATTAATATCTATGAAAATATTCCATGAAATGCTATATAATGATTAGTATAATTCGTGGATAGTTACATTAGCAATGATTTTATAGTAATTATAATCAATAAAATAATTTATAAGTTTCTTCTTATAAAAATTTTAATTTTCCACTAATTAATGATTATAAAATCACAAAACCAACATGATTAATTACCACTAAAAACATGATAAATTATAATTATCCTTATATATCCAAATCTCTTTCTTAATAAGTAACTATTATTGTCTTTCTGAATCTAACAATTCTACTAATCTTGAACCGAAAATTCTTATTCTGAATCTCCAATTGATTTTTTTCATGCTTCCAATAAAACAAGATAGTAAATACTCTCTCTCTGTGAATGAATTACAAGGTATATTCTATATTCTAAATCAAATGGTCCATATAGGATATGTTGTGATGAAACTAAATGTCATCATTTATAGTGATGTGTACAATATTGGAAAATAACATCAAAGTTGTCATGTTTGAAACACATCAATCATACCTCAATAGGTAGAAGGATGATATTGATGGAATTACACTATCATAACCCACATTTTGATCCAAGAGAGTGAAAGGTACCATAGATTTATCATGATATTATTCTACAGACATAGGTATCCTAAATTGTAGTAACTCTCATGACAATATAGTATTTAATAGTAATTCCATATGATATTATTA
Source organism: Viscum album (assembly GCA_963277665.1). NCBI lineage: Eukaryota > Viridiplantae > Streptophyta > Magnoliopsida > Santalales > Viscaceae > Viscum > Viscum album. Next base: position 273,296,151 of record OY728128.1, on the reverse strand, counting down.
TATTGTAAACATAAGATACATTCCCCCTCATATGGGTGATCAACCTCTTCTGAATTAGCTATACCCTATAAAATGTATCATGATCCAAACTATTCCACCCTACCACTAACATACCCACCTCATCCAAAAAAAATTGTGATCAGAAATTTGCCTTATAAGGACCCTCACAGGGTGGTTCCCTCTAAATAGAGTAATGTTAACTGTTGTTGTATGGTAACTCAACCAATCCTATATTGTCCTAAAATTATCCAATTAAGCCTCCAATACATATTTTAGTTTTATCCTAATATTTGAATATAGTATTTCTCAAATATCCAAATATTTGTGTGTGGTATTGTTTAATAAATATCAACTGAGTCCAAAGGGATTTATTCAATCCCTAAAAAAGTGTCATATGTTGAATGATTCTCTATCAGATAAAATTTTCAATGGAAATCCATGTATAATTACAATATCTCAGGTATAGTGAATTATTTACTCATCCATAGGGTGACTCTCCCAAATCGGTAACAACATTGAAACTTCCATTGACCATTTTTTATTAACTTATATCTTGTCTTGAAATATATAATCTTGTAAATACCTTTCTAAAATTTTACATCCCCATACTTGTTTTTGTAATAATTTAGGGGAATCATAAGACTCTTGAGGATAGAGATCATTTTTTGGAGAAAATTACCTAATTTTTATTGATGTATCATTTTTTAATTCAGTGATTATAGGTATACATGTCCAATTTCATATTGTGGTTATATCCGTGTTTAGAGAACCTTTGATGGGGTTTTCATTTTCAAATACGAATATACTATTTTTGACATCTAATATGATTTTACACACTATGGAATGGGGTACAATATGTAAAATGTTCATTTTCCTCATGAATTGAGAAAATAATAGAGCTCTAAATAGAACACACTATTTCAATATTAAATGGCATGTAATGATAAAAAAATAATGTTTTCAATAAATAAGTGATGTGTATTTGGTATATTTTTACAATGTAGAGTACATGACATGTAATTGGATTATATTCTATATAATCACTAAAAAATCATTTAGCAAGATGTATGGATGATTTATATTTCATTCATATTCAACCCTCTTGCTTCTCAAAATAGAAAGACTCTCTATTGATTTGGAATAACTCCAACCCTTCTTAATTGAATTATTTTGTGCTAGATCATCTGGGTGTTCTATGGTATCTTTCAGTGTGAATAATCATTTCTTATTCTTTATTTTCTTTTATTTTGGTATCATCGTTCAATTTTTTTAGTTTCATTGATATATGAGAATGTTTCATATTGATTCTTTCTCAATCATTGGTTCTATATTGTTCCGGGACTAATCTATTATTTTTTGTGGGGGAGTGAGTGTATGATCTAGTTTTATGTTGCGATATTTCCACTTATTTGCCCTTCATGACAAATTAAATTATTTTTATCATTTTTTTAATGAATATTTGTCCGCTATTTTATATTTTTGGTTCATTCATGGGGTGAATACCAATATACCTATGAACTTCCATAGTTTTGAGGAAGGATTTTCTATATCCAGCTTGTGTCAGTAAATGGAAATGATACGGTCTTTCATAAATTGTTTTTTAAATGATATGTAATTATATAAGGATATTATTTTTTGGAAACTGGAAATTGATAACATTTTTCTTTCTATCACACCGCATGATTTTGTGAAAAAAAATTCTAATTAATTTAATCTATTTTATATTTTCAATTTCAAAAAACACCAAATATTTCGTGTATTATATGAAGGAACCACCTTTTTTATAATTTGTATTAGACACAATGTAAATAATGATTTTAATGACATATCTTGATAATCATGAGCTATAAGAAACACTATCTTGACTTCTGTTACAAACAAGACTAAGTGTCTAAAAAACATCATTTTATTATTGTAATAATTAAAAAGAGACCATTATAAAATAGAATTTAATCCTAATAAAATTAAAAGTAAAAAAGAAAATTTAAATATTATTAATTATAGTTATATATATATAACATGTTGATAATAAAACATAATATTTTTTGTAGGGTCTTAATATATTTGAAAATACCATTTTCTCTAATGAATTGCTTCTTATATTTTTATTTAAAGTACAATAAAATTAATTTTGGAAACATTTTATAAATTTAATATTGTTAAATAAAAATCATTTTTTATTCAAAATATCTAAATATTCATACAACTATTTTTTTTGTTTTCTATGAAAAACAACAATTTTTGATTAATAGTGAAAATACAAAATATTAATTCAAACTATTTTTTATAATTTATATTTTTTTATTTTTCATTTTTTATTTTTTTCTAAATTTTAATTCAATAAATTTTACATAAATTATTCTAATTTTTTTCATCAGATTCAGTTTTAATTGAAAATTTTATATAAAAACTTTTAAATCTTTTAAACATTTTCGCTTAAATAAATACACTTTCGGGACATATATCGAAGATTAATATTATTTTTATCTCATCAACTTATGTTTTTAGAATATGGGAAATTGGAATCCATATTTTGGATCAGTGTAACATATAATTTTTATTATGGTCAACATATTTTTGGACCAAAAATACTACTAAAATTAATTAAAATTAATTACCTCGATTGAATTAATAATTTGTCTACTTAGTGGTTCAAAATTAATTTATTCATAAAAATGACACTTCCACTGGTCCAAGTGCTATTTTATTCCCATATATCATTTATAAAACAATAATTTTTCGATTTTTATTAGCTATTGGGTTGTTATTTCTAGATTTTTTCCTATATAATATTTTAAGTATTGAAAATGTGAAAAAAATGAACCTTCCTTAGCATTAATATTTATAAGGATATAAGACAGAACAGATTAAAATTTGACCAGTTATACCATTTATTTTGCAAATAAATTTTAAATTTTTAATTATATTAATATATATATATATATTTTAGTGAATAATTATATAGATTAACTTATTATTGGATTCCAATTCTTGAAATTATTTTGTTAATAATCAACTAAAATAAAAGATAATATAAATATTAAAATTAATGTATATTCATTGAATTATTTATTTATATCTTTTCAGAATAAAATATCATTTTAGATAGGTGTGATATTCGTAGACTAAAATTACTTTATTTTATTGACTTTTGTTTAAATTTTAAATTTAAAAAAATGTCAAAATTGAAATTAATTTTTTCTTATAATAAATGTCTTTTTAACAAAATAAATAAAATATACTAAATATATTATATTCTACCAAGTGATTCATTAAATTTCAATAAATAGAAAATAGTTTCTATTAATTAATAAATTTGTGTTTTATAATTAACTTATTGACCATAAAATTGTAAAAACATCATTAGCATGGTTCAGGTAAATGAAGTATTTTTGTGAGATTCATGAGATAAATTCAAAATTAAATTTCAATGCACATGGGATTTATAATTTGAAAAAAATATAACATATTTGGAATTAATTTGGTATATATATATATATATTTAAAAAAATATATAATTTATTCTTAATGGTTAAATTTCGTAGTATATAAGATTAGTTACCTTAATAAAAACCAAAATGACAAAAGTGGGTAATCATATAGGTTAAGAAACAAAATTCTAAATATTCACTTATTCATGTTTAATGGAGGTATGGATAAATTAAAAATACACATTAATACATCATTTTTTTAATTTTCAATTAATATGAGGCATGTGACACCTTTGTGTAGTTTTTATATTTCTTAATTTATAAGAATTCAACTCCTCCACTTCTATGAAAAGGCTTTCACTCTTCCCTTCCTCACACATATCAAGACACATTACCTCGAAAAAACACTACCCAAAAATCTCTAAACAATCCTACATTCATCATATAATCATAAATTTTGGAAGAAGTCTAACCAAGGATTCCCTTTGATTCAAACAAAAATAATTTACCTAAATTATAGGTAATATATTTCCACAAGCTCTATAGTTTTATTTTGATTCTCCAACAACAAATATCTTCTCATCCATTGATTATATAATGTCTTCAGGGTATAAATTTAACAAGGTTTTTTTATTTTATGTGTTAAACATAATCTCACAAACCTAACCATCAAATTATATATACAATCAATATTCGAGTGTAGGATGTATTACCACCTCACGAACGGATGTCACTCATTCTTCCATTTCTATCTTTAAATGATCAAAATAATGATCAAAATAATATTTTTATTTCATATATATGATATTATAATTCTTTATTATTCTATAATTATTATGAAAAATATACCCTCATAATTTTCCTTTTTGTTTAAATATGATAACTTTGATTGTTTATTTGTGGTCTAGTGCATCATCAAATTGATGTGATGTATTCACACATTGTATTTATCTATTAAGGAAGGTTATATAGATTTTATATGATATATAAAATGATAATAATTCTAATTTAATTATAATAATATATTTACATAAATATATTTCATTTACTTTCCTTCTTTTAATACGATAATAAAAACACACAACATTCATGCGTATGTATGGCCTACCATCTCCATGAACAGTGTATTAAATTTCAAATTTCTATCTATTATAAATTATTATAAATACTTTTATACTCAATTAATAAGATATTTATATATTTTTTCTAAATTATGGATGTAATTAAATAATTATATAATATTTAATATCAAAAATAAAAAATCATAACACAAATGAAAAACACCACAGATATTACCTGAAACTTAACATCGATGTGGAATTGTTAATAATTGGATCCAATAAAGTAATAAAAATATCATATATGGTATTAAATATAATAATATTGTTTGGTGATAGATTTATAATAAACTAATATTAATTATAATATATAATGAAACAATAAGAAAAATTCAATGCATAAGGTAAGGGGTTTCCCTTCTCACTTTTATTTATGTGAGTGTTTTTGTGGTGTATATAATACCCATTTATTTTTTGGTGATTTGTAGATTAATCTTATTGATATTTAAAATTACATTTTATGACATTTCATTCATTATGGTTAGTGTTTGTTGGCTCCAAAGTCTTCTGTAGTGCAGTCAGATGTTTCAATGTATATAGGGCATCAGCCAGAGCACTCAGAAGTGAAGAATATACATGTAGAGAATGAGTGCCCAACAGTTGTTGATATAGGTCTATAAATATTAAGATGTACGCTCCTTATTTTATCTTAAGTAGAAACTGTTATGTTTGATACTGGTGCCTACACCTAATTGATATCTACATGTTTATTTGATATGCTCAAACATCCAATGGATCTTATTCCCTTTATATTGTATTTAGCTACACCTCATTGAAAGGGGATAAGGTAGGGGTTCTAGTCTCAATCCTATTAGTTCACAATAGATGACACGATGTTGGCCTGTGATTTTCTTATTCTAGATCTAGATCTATTTGATGTCATCAGCAGTATGGATTAGATTGTCATTCATTGAGCTGAGATTGATTGTTATTTTCATCATGTTTAGTATCTTATTATTGATGGGAGAACTCCTGAGTTTAGGACGTGCAAGACCTCCTCACCTAGAGACTAGGAGTTTGTATGATTCTTTTCTAATTGATCCCAACAAAAGATTCATATATTTAGGATCATCCTATTGTGGTCCGAGATAGTCATGATGTTTTTCTATAGGAAATATCCTATCTTCATACAGATAGAGAGGTAGAGTTCAGAATTGACCAGGTTCCAGGTATGCAGCTGATATCGATGTGTTCTTATCACACGCCACTAGGGGAGTTGAATGAACTCAAGATTCTGTTGGATGACCTGATAGAAAAAGGTTTCAATCACTATAGTGTTTCTCATTGGATAGCCTCTATACACCTTTCCAAGAAAGGGGATGGTGCCCTTTGTTTGGCTTTGTATTATCAAAAGATAATCTAGGTAATGGTTAAGATGATATTTCCTTCTCCTCATGTGGATGGTTGTTTGATTAGTTGAAGGGAGAAAAATGGTTTTCAAGGATTTATAAACTGTCGAGTTATCATCATCTTAGGTTCTAAGAGTATGATATACCATAAATGGTCTTCAGATTTAGGTAAGAACATTATGAATATCTTTTGATTCCTTTAGGTGTGACTAACAGTCCTACAGTTTTTAGGATCTTGATGAATCAGATATTCCACTAATATCATGAAAAAATTGTAGTAGTGTGGGTGGATGATATTATGGTTTATTCAATGTGTATGCATGAGCATGACAACCATCTATTATTGGTTTTGGATATTATAAGAAATCATTGTATATGTGGAAGGTAATCAAAATACATTTTCTAGATTCAAGAAGTGATGTTATGGGGGCATATAATTTATGTGCATGGCTTATTAGTTGATCTAGAGAAGGTAAAAGCTGTTTTTATGGGGAGGAACCATGAAATATTATTGTGATATGAATATTCCTTGGTATTGTTGGATAATATTGATGGTTCGTCAAGGGTTTCTATAAGAAATCATACCCATTGACTGCACATTCCATGAATGGAGTGAAATTCTCATCATATGAAAAGTTTCAATGTTTTTTCAATGAACTGAAATGATATCTAACATAGACAAGTGTTCTAATCGTACCTGATCCTGGTAATGGTTGCATGGGGTTTTTTGATGCATTTGGCACTATTTTTGGATGTGTACTAATATAGGATTATCATGTCATAGCATAAAAATCTTATCAACTCCAACCACATAGAATAAATAACCCACTAATGATTTAGTCATTACGGTGGTGATGTATGTGATTATGTTTTGGAGACACTATCTAGTTGGGGGGATGTTCCCAGTCTTCTATGATCATAAGATTTTGAGCTATATCTTTTCGTAGAAGGACTTGAATCTCAGATATAGGTGATTGATAAAATAAATTTAGAGTATTGAATTCAACATCGCTTACACCCTAGGGAAAGGTAATGTTGTTCCAGATCCTCTAAGCATGAAGGTTACATCAAAGAATGTTCTGGAATCGAAGGAAGAGTGGAATCTTATGGGTATTTTCACTCAATTGCACATCATTGCTCATGCGGATGTTTTATGGATGGTGCTGACCAGTGTTCAGTTATCATCATCACTCTTTGGGTATATCTTGCAAGGTCAATAGCAAGATTATGAGTATCAGAAGATTTCGGAAAACCATTATGTTGGGGAGAATTTTCTTAGTTGGTGTCTTTCTGATGATGGAATTATTCACTTCTGAAAGTGAGTTGTTGTCCCAGCATCTGTGAGAAGTGAAATTTTGTTTATTTTTATGTATATTCATGTTTTGTTCATTAAGATGCTACATGGATTTATTATGAAATGAGAAGGTGGTTCTAGTGGAAGCGAATGAAGCGTGGAAATGAAGATTGTGTGTCCTACTATTACACCCATAAATGGATAATGACAAAGCACTGGAATCCCTTCGGTTTTCATCAACCTCTATCGGTGCGGGTTTGGAAGTGGGATTAGGTGTAAATTAATTTTATTGTTGGGTATCCATAGACTACATGAGGGAAAATGATACATGGGTGATAGTTGATCGGTTGAAAAAGTCTGGTCATTTCATTCCCATTAAATTCACCAATAATGTTGAAGATCTAGGTAAGATGTATGTGCAAGAGATCATGATGTTACATGAGAGTCCTTATGTTGTTGTTTCATATAGGGATCCTTAGTATATATCATGATTTTGTAGTCGTATTTAAGTATAAATGGAGACTTAGGTCATGTTTAGCCAACATACCATCAATATATAGATGGCCCATCAGAGTATGTAAATCAGATCCTATACGATATGCTTCATACCCATGGATAAAATTTTGGTGGATCATGGGATATCAATTGTGGGAAAGCTGAGTTTTTTTACAATAATAGTAATTATTGTTTGATCAGAAGGGCCCCCATTGAAGCATTGAATGGTCGCATTTTCATATCACATCATTCTAGGGTAGAGGTTGGAGAAGTACCCTTCATTGGAATATGTCTAGTTAAGGAGGTGTTGGCAAAGATTCAGGAAGTTTGAAAACATCTAGTTGCAGCCTAGAGTCAACAGAAATCAAATTTAGATCAACGATGTCATACTTTGGATTTTTTCATTGGTGGCTGGGTTTTCTCAAATGTTTCTCCTCGGTTTGGTCACTATCGACATGGAAATCAAGTAATGTTAACTCTAAGATATTTGGGACAATTTGAGATCACACAATGTAATGGTTAGGTTTCTTATCAGATTGAATTTCCATTTCAGTTGACTGGAACTCAGGATGTTTTCCACATATCATAGACCGATAACTATCTCCTTATTCCTACTCATGTTATGATTTGGAGATAAATTGTGTTTGAGCCAGATGCTTCTGTTGTAGAGAAACCAGTTCAGATCATTGACTCTCAGATGAAAGTCTTGCATGGGATGTTGATTCTGTTGGTCATAGTTCTATGAAAATAAGGATCTGATTCTCATGGGAAATGGGAATACGATTTGTTGATGAGTGATAATGGGCCTCATATTTTTCTTTGGAGTAAATCTTACCCTTTACTCCATGGGGATTAAAGGTCCTTATGGTTGGGTGATTTTAACATCTTGTTACCTTGATCAAGTATGTTTTCCCTTTTTCTATGTGTCCTTCTTGTTTTTTAAAGTCCATAGATGTGTTTTTCGGGGTTTATTATAGGTTTCAAAACATATACACATCATTTTGGGGTTAAATAGAGGATTGTTTACCTAAGGAAAAAAGTTTTCAACGTAACTTATCCAGTGTGGACTTCACGCCATGAAAAAGGGGTAGACATAATGACATGACACATGCCTAGGTTTATGTCAAATTGTTTTCTAATTCTCTTAGCCTTTTTCCTCATGAACCTCTTTTTTTCATCCCTAAACTTCTCCTAGGTGTTTTCCAAAGGCATCTCACCATCCGGATCGATCCGATCGGGTTCAGTTTATCGTGGAATCTATAATGTGTCTCTCTGGGTAACTGTTCTCCCTGATTCTTCCTTGCGATTGATCAATATGGCCCAAGCCTTACTATATTAGACCCACTTATCCAAGATGGATATTTTATGTTTTCCTCGTCTATATCCATTGTGATATCTTTCCTCGAAGTTCATTCCTTAGTTAGATTTCATACAACAGACGTTCATTCATGAGGTATGTGGGTTTTCTTCTATTATCCAACCCATTTTCTCCTATTTTGAATGAATCTTTTCAGGTGAAGGCTTGATTTTAGGTAATTTTTTGATGGCGTTATAGGGTTTCATTATTTTTGGTTTCCATTGTGAGATTGTGCGACCCAAAAAATGATGTAGATGGTTCCATCTCTAGCCAATGATAATGATCCTGATTTTTATTTGTTTATAAATAGATTTAGGAAATTGGAATGATTGTATACGTGTGTTGAAAAATTGTTTTGATATAAGAACATTTATCCCATGTCATATGATAATTTCAATGTGAAATGGTTTTTCAATGGTTTTCAAAGAATTGAAATTGAATTGTGAAATTGAGAACATAGATTATCATGGGTACATTAGTGGAAGGTTTATCTTGAGTCGATCATCCCTTACTATTATTATCATGTTGGTTTTTTGGGGCATTCCACTACTCCCTATGCACATGGTTCTAGGAGACCAATATTGACATTTTTGGCGATTTTTCATGGGGTTTTCATCGGCATCCTAGGCCCGTTGTTCTAGAAATAGTTTTGTGAACATGTTTATTTTGGTACAAGTAGTATGGTGCCTATATCTGTAGTATTCCTTGATGTTATGATACATGTTCTTTTGTTTTTAATTTATTGGATTTGTGGGTTATCTTTGATATGCATGATTATGCTTGTGGAAAATGATATGGAAATGTGCTTTTAAACTGATATACCTACTTTTTCTGAACTATGGAAAATGGAATGTTTACCAAGATGTATATAAAACTTCATTACAACTTATCATTCAATGTTTTAAAATTTAAATAAGTATACATGAATTGTTATATATATACTTTCTATAGAACACCTCGGTGGTATCATACTAAGCCTATTAGCTCATACCCAGTGCACTGCATTGGTGTTCTGTAGTCCTTTTTCTGTCTTCCAGTGCATGGAAGGGTATTGCACCATAATGAGGTAGTGATGTTCATGTGAGTTGGGGTGTTTAGCTACTGGTGAGATATTTGGTGTTCATCCATGAAATAATTGGAGTAGCTGTTAAGTTACAAGAACCTTGTAGTCAGACTTGTCCTTTGGAGTTTATAGTTATAGTTTCACATGTTCTGTTTCAGATATTTTTATTCCATTTATGACATATATATTTTTATGCCTTATGATGTTTCTTATATATATATATATATGTCTGTGTGTCTGTTTTTTTTTTGTCATTCTTGTTGTGTAGAATTGTATTCTTATTTTTTTCATTTGATGCCCAGGAGCTTGTCGCCAACCCATGGGGATCAAGATCTTCTTTCGAGAATGTGACACATCAGGCCATGTGCTTGGTTTCAGGAGAACCTAGGATGGTTCGTTACAAACATGTTCAATTATAAGTAAATAATAGTGACTGATGATGTTGGTATGTCCCTCCAAATATCTATAGTCCCCATGAATTGTCCTGATATGTTTTTGTAATAAAACATTTACTTAAATGGTATGATATTAGATGTTTATTTGTCTATCACAATTTCCACGTGTTATTACAATGTTCTTCATTCATTCCATATACCCTTTTATAAATAATTATTAATTTCTCATAAATATCCAATATTTATGATAAGAATCATGTGTATAATATTTGAAATGTTTGGTATCATATTATATTGTTATGAACATGGTCACATTTCATTTTTTCATTAAACACATATATATCTCCTTTGATTACCCTTATTGAGCATCAGAGCTCACCAATTTCTTATTATTCCTTTCATATGGTTATGATGAATTATGTTATGTAGGGTAACTAATGGGGAATATATTTACAAGACATGTGTATGATCATTCACCAAACTAGAAAAATGGTTTCCATGATTCCAATGAAATTAAAATATTATGTTCCTTTGGATTGTTCTTTTTTTGGTAATTGAATATTCATAAAAATTGACATATAATCAATGTATGTTAATCATGATTCTCTTTAGTTCAAATAAAAGTAATGTTTTATTCATCATTTGTAATCAAGGATAATAAATCCTTAGTGAGATACATAAGCATAATTCAATGTACATGTCTTTAGATGTCTCTAAGGATAGGCCTAATAATTCATTGTAAGATGTCATAATTTAGAAATACTATAAGATTTTTATATGGATTATTTGTCTTTTCAAATTGATAAGTTACTCTCACACTATGATTTATATTATTAGTCAATGGTGGTGACCATGTGGTACACATTTAACATTGAATGTGACAAAAAAAATTGATCATAACTCAAATGGGATGATCACTATGGTGATGGATGTAGTGATCTTTCCTAATCATTTTTCAAGGAACATGATTAACAATCTGTAACAATACCAACTCTCGGGCTCAAAAAAGAAGATAGGGATGAGTTATATTTTTGTTTGCGTAATGTATACCATTGAGGAATGACGATTCAGTTTTACTTTTGTAAAGACTATGTACCATATTACCAAAATAATTGTCTTAGAGGAACATGAAATGTAATTCATTATTGATAATAAGGACAAAAATCATTTAAGTAGAAATAGAAAATGAAATTTTTTTGTTAACACAATAAATAAAAATACCAACATCCCTAACATATCACCGAAAATTGATTTCATTAAATTTGGAATGAATTGGATGTATGGAAATAAATTTCCAATGTGGAACGATCCAAAAGAGAATAAAAAAAGAGGTATGTGTGATGGGAATATTGCTGGTGATGATGTTAATAATAGTATTATGGGATTGAAAAAATGAATTGGGTAATAAGACTGGGTATTGAAGTTAATTTTATATGGATTAATTAGAATAATCATCATTTTCATATATTTGTATAATAGAATTATGATTTGTGAAATATATTAGGATTTTTTGGTTTATGACATTTCACTAAAGGATTTAAAATAATGTATGGATTTTTTTGGATGAAATGTAAAAATTTATTTGTGGAATTTTGATATCCATAAAAAATAAAAGAATAATGGAATGATAACCAATAGTATGAAACTATTTTTGGGAGAATTATGTTTGGATGAAGATATGTTGGATATGAATAAGAAAATTGGATGCTACTGATTTCCTTAGAACTAATTAGGGATTTTTTTGACAAGTGGTTTATGCTACCATTTATGAGTTATACAAAATATCATGGATTTATGTAATATATAAAAAAAATTGGAGGAAGGAAAAGTGAATCTCTTCATTATATATATATTTTAATTTAATTTATTAACATGTTTAATGTGAAATCATGATGAAGGTAATCACATGATTGGTTTGTGACAACCATGATGTCCATTATGATATACATCTATTCAATTCTAAAATGTTTTTTAGAAATTTACTTACCTTAATTCTATTTAAATTTATCTTTTGTCTTTTTGAAGGGTGATTAAGTTAACCTTTAATGGAATGTATTATTTTAATTATTGGATGAGGTTTTAGAAAATATTGTATTATCTCTTTATATGGGGATTTGTGAATATTGGATAACCTATGATAAATATTTTGATTTGATGGTATCTATAGATATAAAAAATGACTAATCATTATACGAATTGAAAGCAGGGCATATTAGAACTTTTGGAAAGAATAAATGCACTGCCTTTTATTTTACTAAGAGTTGATGTGGATATTAATTTTTTCCCAAACATACTATGATATATTCATATGATTTGAAATGAACTTATGTATGTATATATTATTATGAAAAAATATTGAACATTATGGAAAGGGGTTTGAAATAAAATATTGGCCTTTTATCATCAGTTTTTATTATATCAATGACCTCTTTCACACATTTTTAGTTTATTATTTTGTTATTATTAAATTTCTCTGAAACACACAATTAATTTTTATCAGTAATATATATCAATATATATGAATATTTATGATCTTATTATATGTCCATTCTATCACTTTCCACTCATTCTATCCTATATGTAAACCTAGTAATGAATAACTTTGGGTTACTAGTTTGTTTCTTACATTCCATTTTAAATAAAGCTTGATAATTTATTTTTATGAAGTCGTATATAATAATTTAACTTTGTTTTATTAATCCTCTAATAACCTAGAAGAGTTTTAGGTGGAAATTTATTTTATGGGGGAGAAATGTAGCACCCAGTGTTTTTTGGAAATTTATTTCGAATTAATTTAAAATTATTTATATTTTTTATTTCAGAAAACACTGAATGCATCTTTTCAAATATGAAAGAACAATACTATCTTAATTTTAATGATTCAAAAATTTTGGATTTTTTTATATTCTATATAAATATAATATTGTGTTACACACATCCATGACTTTCTAGGCCTTACACAAAACAATGAGTTTCAATAAAATATTATTTTATTATTATAATTATTTAAACGAGTTAGTTATAACATATACATTATATGTAGTAAAATGAATAATAAAAAAACATTTAAAAAAAATTTTATAATTGATTTATATTGATAATAACTATTGATAATGCAGAATGTAAATTTTTATAATGAATTTATATACTTAAAAATACTATTTCATCAAATAAACATCTTTTTATGTCCTTTTATGGACAATAATAAAATTAATTATAATAAATTTTTCGAATTTATTATAATATATTATACATAATATTTAAATTAATAATATCAAAATTATATAATAGTGAATTTTTGGCTTATTCTGAAAGAATTATGTTTTTCATTAATAGTGAAAATACTGAATTTTCATTCAAAACTGCTATTACATATAATTTAATGATATATTAAATTTAAATTATAATTTCAATTAAATGTGTATTTTTATAACCTTTTAACCAATTAATTAAATTGATCTCGTTGGAACAAATTTTATATTGAAAGTCAATATAATCCCTTTTTAAACTTGTAAACATTTTCACTTAAAACATTCTTTTTCTGAAACGTCTATGGGATTAATATTAAATTAATTTTAAAAAATTGAGTTATGAATTTATAAAAATGGATTTAATATTTTTAATAATTACAATTTATAAATTATATAATTTGAAATTAAGATTCTACCCAACAAGACTAGTAAAAATAATTAAAATTAGCTAGAGCATTGAAGGTAAAAACTAGTTTACGTAGTGGTTAAAGATTAATCATAAGAGGAATAATGAACCATCCACCTATCCAAAATCCCTATTATGATGTTGAATATAGCTTTAAACTATTTTTTTTTAATTTTTTCAGTTTTTTGGACACTATTTCATGAATATGACATATATAATAAGTTATTTAAAAAAAATATAATAAATGAACCATCCTTACATTAATCATATCTAATTCCATGATGTATAGACAAAAAAAGAACATAATTATGGTTGTACAAATTTTTTAAAAGGTAAAATATTTTATTTCATCATATTATTTTATATTTACTTTGTGGATATATAATATATAGCTTAACTTTTTATGGAATGAAAAATTGGTTGATTATTTAATTAATACATAACTTGAATAAATTATACGTAAAATATTATGAGTAACGTAATTTGATATATTTATTTTATTTCACTTTTTAGAAGAATATATCATGTTACATAGTTTTGAACATAACATATTCAAATTCAATTATTTCATTATTTTTTTAATATTTAAATTAATTAAATAATTTCAAAATCTATATTAATTATTTTTCTTAATAAATTATTTTTTATTCAAAGATTTATAATTTACTAAAAACTATATATTTTGTCCTATGATTTTTAAAATTTATCAAATATCAAATGTGGTATATTAATTGGATAATTGATAATTTATAGTTATGAGGTTTAAAATTGAATTGTCCGATCATTGTCAGCAAGTTTCATGTAAATGTAGTGTTTTTGAGCATTACATGATCGTGTTTTAATAATAATTTAAAAAAAGATAATTTATGTTTTTGTAAAAAAGATACCATATTTATAATTAATTGGTCTATATATTCATATAAATATCAATTTATTTTAATATTTATGGTTAGAATACATAGGATATAAAATGAGTAATATTAATAAAAACCAAAATAGATAAAAGTTTTTAATCCTAGATGTTAAGGAACTAAATTACAAAAATGAACTTATTTTTGTATAATGGAAATTTTTATAGACCCAAAATATCCTTTATTAAATTATTTTTCACTTTGGAAGCACATGAGGTGAGGGAGACCTCACAATATTTTTTACAATTTGAAATTTACAAGAATTACACTCCTCCTCTATGATAAGTCATTCACTCTTCCTCTTCCTCATACTTCTCAGGAAACAATGGCTCATCAAAGACCTTACCAAATATTTTTTAAATAACACTTTATTAATCATAAAATTTATTAATTGGGATAAAATCTATTCATTTATTCCCATAGATGAAAACCAAAAGGAGTTACCCAAATAAGAGTTAACATCCTTCCACAAGTTATTTTGTTTTATTTTCTTTATGAACCCCAAAACACTAATTAATACATGGATGTATAATAACATTATAATCATAAATATATGGATATTTTTTTATGTATATGGATATACATACACTCATATTAACATCCATAAAATTGGATATGGAATCATTTTTCATTTATACGCCGAACTACCACCTTGCGAACCAATATCTCTCATTCTTCTATTTCAAGAATTCATATTTGGAAATAATAATGGAATGAATGAATTTATATGATATTATATATATGTATATATGATTTATTTACTCTAAATAAATTTTAATACCAAACATATTTTCATAATTTCCATTTTTATGAAAATATAACTACTTCGTTTGTCGGCATGTGGACTATTACCACCTCATGGTGATGTGAATTGTTCACAATTTTTATCAATTGTATGAATGAAAAGATTAGTAAATTAATATGATTACCTGAAATAATAATTAAACTACAATTTCAATATCTATATATATATATATATAATTTTCTTTTATCATTACAATGTGACATTAAAACAGCCATAATGTTCATGCATATATACTTCCTATAGTCTCCATTAATGTGTATTCCATTTCGTATTTATATTAATTATAGAGTCATGTAAATATTTACATAAAAAATATTTATATCATGTTTTGAATTCAAGAAATAATTAAATCATGATCGATGTATGAGTATCAAGAATAACAACTGAAAACGTATACAATAAAAAACAAAGCAGATATTACCCAAAATACAGCATAAACATGGAATTGTAAATAACAGGTTAATATAATTTCATAATAAAGTCATATATGGAATTAAATCTATTAATATTTTACTATTTTATTTTTATAATAAACTTATATTTATTTTAATGGAATTTTGAATGTTCACAAATTTATTCAATAGTTAAGGCAAGGGTTTTCTCATTTCACTTCAATTTAAGTAAGAATTATACCTTATTCACCACTCGTTGCTTTTGTGTGGGGTATATACATCCAATGAATGTGTTTTATGATTATTATACATAAATATATATATATTTACATATCCATTTTATTATATTTCTTTAATGGGATTTATTTTTCAAAAGACACCAAATCGGTAAATTATTTCATTTTTCTAATTGCCTTCTTTGAGATACATGCCATGTTATACCCCTATATTTGTCTTTAGGGTGTATATACTACCCGTTTACATGTAATATCAGGAATACATTTTTTCATTAAATTTTATGCTTCATTTAAATTTAGTATTTCATGTTTATTATGAGTCAATGTTACCAAATTAATAATAGATTATTGATACAATCCCATCATTTATCGATATTATTTAAGATTATGATATCATTGATGAAATTTTATGATCGTTCCATCAAGAAAAATAAGTTATTTTATTATCCACCAATAAAGAATTATTTATTATTATAATGTTTCAATTTTTGAACTCTTGGTTACTTAATACAATTAGAAAATAAAATTTATGAAAGAATGATTTTATTTCTATCTTCAGTAGGATATATGTTTTATTCTCAACACATGTATACTAAAAAAAATTTCAAAAATATTTTTAAATGATATATTAATATAATTTTCAATGCAAATAATATTAATGGACTGTTTTATGTTTTAAAGTATTTAAAATAGTTGTAAAATCATCCTTTACATGTTTTCAATGATATTATCAAGGTTTTTTTTCAAAAAAAAAATTCAAGATTTTAAGACATTTTGTCAAAATATTTTCCATGTAAAATGTATTATAAATGCTTTCATGATTAAATTTTAATTTTTCAAAACAATTAAAATTGAAAATGTTTTCCAAGATGATTGATTATTTATTTATATTTTTCTAAAGATGAAAAGATATTTTTCTGAATAAAATATTTAGATAAAATTTGAAATCATTATTTATAAGAAGTGTATTTTTTTTAATGGTTTAATAAAAGTTATGTTCATTGAAAGGATATTTCACTTAAAAATTTCCCATGTCACCATTCAAAATCCTTATCCATCACATATTCAATACATTCTTATAGTTTATTCTTTACATAGTATATTGTATAAGAATAATGTTCATATTGTATCATGAATGGATTATGATTGGATGGAATGATGTTTTCTACACCAATTTATCTTTCACATGTTATATTCTCTTGGAAACCACTAATTACAATTGGTATTTGTTTATAAATAGATTATAAGACTTATCTCAATTCCATAGGTAATGATATTATCAAATATTTATGGTAACAATTTTAGTTTGTGGGTTATGATATGATGTTCCTGAAACCCATCTATTTTTATGCATCATGGTATGAGGAATTTTTTACAATCTTGAGGAACATGTATGTATGATTTAATTATATGAATGGTGTTCCATATATCTCCCTACAATTTATTGGGTAAATATTTATATCTTATTTTATTAAGACGTAAATCAAGTTGACGGGCTTTATCCACTCTAGATAATGGGGAAACCTAGTCCTCTATGGGAAGAAGGGAAACCATATCGACTATAGGATGATGAGGAAACCTAATCCACAATGTTAAGAAGGAGAAACTAGATCAACTATTAAGAAATATGGAAACCCAATACATTATTTGGAAAGGACTAAAACATGGGATGGTGGTTTATCCCACCCAATTTTTGTAGTCGTCAAGATATGCCCTATTATGTTTTTTTTTTCAAATATGCCATGACTTATATGGAATTATATAACATGTTTATGTGACTAAAAAGAGTTATATAGCTATATAATTTGTCATTATTTCTTGTATTTTGATCTTGATTACACGGTTTTTAATGACTTTTGAAATGAAAAAATTTATTCCAAGACTCATGTGTATGATCTTTAATATCCAGGGTATGGACTTCAAATATTATAATCATGTAATAATACCCTTAGGATCATGACTATGATAATATATCTCTTTTGATTACCCTAATTTAGAATATGAGCTCACCCCTTTCTTACATTTCTTTTCCCTAGGTTATCTAATGTTATTTAATGTAGGTTTTCAAAATATGAAGATATTTATGGGAAATGTTAATGATGCTTCAACAAAATATAATAATATTTATATATTCCAAATACATTAAACTACAATATTCCTCCAGAATGTAATTTCTTATATCTCTAAATAAAATTCTAAAATTATGTAATATTGTTGAATTCTATGTGTGGGTTGCTATTGTTTCCCCCTTGTTTTGTTAAATGAAAAGTGTTTTTTCAAAGCAAGGTTATTTTTTATAGAATGGTTTTCAATTAAATAATTGATTAAATTGTTAAATGAAATCGACTTGTAAATAGATCACCTAGAAAGGCTTGGGGAATATGGTTGATGGTGTATTGATATGATTCATTATCTATCTATGGGTTTATTCATACAATGTCCATCTTTATCATAGACTTGTTATACTACCAACTAGTTTGACCAATTGGGGGTTTACATTATGGGGTTTTACTCATCTATATATTATTAATTCCTATGTATAAACGGTTGAAGTGTGTCTGATTTTTTATGTTTAGTGTTGAGTGACTATGAAATCCTTGGATAGTGTGATCCATGGCATGATGTTACCTGGAATTTCCATTGAATTATGATTTATTGGATTGTATAGTTCTAGTTGTACTACCATGGATTTTGATAAGATATTTCATACATGATTTGGTTGGACATTAATTTCTTTCATATATAAATATATAAATGAAATTATATGTAAATTATTTACCTAATATTTTTCCAAATGTAAAAAAATGTGACATTAAATTTTTTTCCATAAATTTGATATTATAATGACTAAATTGAATATCATATCATTTTATATTTTATGTTGATCATTATTGGATTATTTTATAGAGACGTGATATTGAAAACTTATGTGGGACACTACTGAACCTGTTATCTCACACCATTCATACCCCTTCGGTGGTGTATAGGCCATGTTATTTCCTTTCATGTAGGAATGGAAAGGTACTATAGTGAAGATTACATGTTTTCTATCAATTGGTTTTTTTCGCTATAAGGTGATATGGAGGGGGGTTTTCCATGCATTTATAATGAGACAAGGAGTAGCAGTTTGAGTTTTGTTTTCCATTACAGACGGACATGTGCCTTGGATTTTTGTTATACTAATTTAGTTTTATCTCTTATATTTTTTCCCTAATCATATCAAATATGTATTGTATCTTTCATCTGATGATTATATATATATGTATGTATGTATGTATATATTAATTCAGTTTGGGATAAATTGATCCCATTGTTTGTTTTTGTTCCCCAGGGGAAAGTCTCTAGCCCAAACACCCTTTGGGTATGTGGAAGCTTGGTTCTTTTAAATTATTAAGAGTGTATTTGAGTTTGTTTTATCATAATTTAGTATAAAAAAATGGGGTTTCAACATGTTTCCTTATATTTTTATATTTTATATATTGGAGAGTAAACTTTAGTAACATGAGTTTTGGGTAGTGGTGAGTTCCTAGAAAACACTTATCATGAATATACTCATGTTACCACGTGATATTGGGATGAATGTTTCTTATATTGAGTTATTGACCAAAATATTTCGATTTTATTATGTTTTATCATATTTTAACAGATTTTATTCTATTTTATGATTGTTTTTTGAGTACTAATATTCCTACAAGACATATTTATGCGGGTTCCATGTGTGGGTGTTGTTGATTCTCCTCGAGGAAATCCATATATAGATCAGAATGTTATCTACTCTTGAATGTGTCTTGTTCTTTCACGATAATAAATGACCATTAAATTTAATAGTGATATTCATGATTCCTAGTATAGGGATGAAAGTATTGATCATATCATCATCTTACAAGATACACTAGAAAATATCAAAGAGATGTCTTTAATTTTCTTACTTGAAGGTCCCTGTAAGAAATTGAGGCATTCCATGGTACATGAAGATGGTAATATGGGCTTGTATTGATAGGGTTTTGAGACTATAATCTTCAAATTGTTTTTTTGAAAACTTTTTTAGTATTGAAATCTATGAATTTATCCTCATTGTAGTAGGAGGATTTTTCATTGAATATTTAAACTAATTAGTTTGTAGAGATGATTTTTTTGAACAAGTAGTTATTATGAATGACGATATGATATATCATAAATACCTATATGGTATATATATATAAATATCCAATACATGCAATTTATATTGAAGTATTCAGATTTTTCTGACAATATAGATAGGGATATGATGGAATAGATTAATATGGAAGGAATGATATGATATTCTTCTCTTTCTCATCAACCTAATAGATTCTATAGTGGAATGATATAGAAAATGTTTAAGTGGAAGGATCATAATAGGAGTGGTTGTGGTGGTTCTTGGTAGTAGACCTCTCCATCACCTCATGTTACATCTAGTGGTGGGCCTATGGCTTTTTATTAGTGTTTTAATGTTGTATACACATGGTGTTATTGTCCTTCACTAGTAATGATGTCAAATTTTTGTGGATTTTATGGTCATTTGTAACATTTTGGATAGGAAATGTCGACACATCAATATGGTTTCGGATCATTAGCTCCAAATTCCACTTTGGGGCCAAATAATTGTTTAAAAAATACATGAATTTTTTTATAGACCTCATGATGGATGAACGTTCATATAGTATCTGAGTTTCTTGGGGTGTTAGATATAGCACAAATTATTGTGAGAGGAACCATATTTAATTCATCTTTATTATTGATTTCATTATTTTATTATGGATCCACAGACTTGATTATATCTTGAAATTTCATTTATACTCGTAAAAATCCAATATAGCACACAACCTTTATCATGGATTTTATAACACCTCTAAGGATCAGTAAAGAAAACATGTTTCAAAGTACATTTTATGTGCTATCAACAACTAATATTGAGTATATATAGGTTTTTTTCAATATTTATATGGATTCATTTTCCATGATCATTGGGTTCGAATGTATTTTTTAACATCATGATGATGTTTATTTTTTTCATCAGTTTGTTACATTTATTGTATTTGATGGGAGTACACATTTATATCAAGGAGGGTGGGATCTAAGGTCTAATCATAATCAACCTTCTATACAATATAACATGATTTGGATTTACATTTGACAAGTTATTAATAATGAGGTTTCTTTGGGTGATCATTCTGAAGTTATTTTGTATTTTAAAAATGTTTTCCCATAATATTCATCAATGCTTCCTTAGGCGAGGGAGGAAGAGTTTATGAATGACTCGGTTCTATGTATGCATCCAGTTTCAATACCTTATTATTTTATAGAATCATAATAGCTAAAAGATGTAAAATATATTTCTAAAACCAAATAGATAAGGGTATTTTCCCTAGTGTTTCACCATGAGAATACCTAATAATCTTTTCCAAGAAGGTAGACTGTTCACATCAATTTTGGGTGCACTCTAAAATTCTGAAATAGGTAACAATTAGGAATATGTAACCTTTACCTCATGTAATTTATTAGATAAAATGGAGAAAATTATTTTTCAATTTTTTTAAATATATTAGTATTTACATTAGATAATTATTATGAATTCTGATTCACCAAATATGAAAGTTACGAGTAGTTAAAGACAATAAGAATATATTTTTATGCATATACATCAGATTATTTCTTATTATTTTTTAGGGATTTTATTAATCAAAAATTAAATTTTATTTCACTATTTTTTAGGTAGTGCTTAGTGATGATATATTTTTTTATTTATGATCCATGGATGATCATAAGATTCATTTAGATTATGTTCTTGAAATCCTAAGGAATTATTGTTTATTTGAAATCATTAAAAATGTAACATTTTAAAACTATGAAGTCATTTTCGTGGGTTCCATGATTTATAATAATTTATTAATAGTTGATCCAAATAATGTGATGGATATTTTCTCTTGGGAACAACTATAGAATTTCATTGAAATTAATAGCTTTTGTAGTATTTCTCAAAACATTCATAGGTCCTTTAAGGATTTCTCAATGATTTTTTCGCCATTGACATATCATACTAGGAAGGGGTTAAAATAATATGGAATGATGAATTTATATACCAATTACATGAGGTGAAATTAATTCTAAAATCATCCCCTATTCATATATTTAAGGGGTCCAATAAGGGTTATGTGGTATATTGTGATTTATCTTGCACTGTATTGGGGTGTATTCTTTTCCCAGAAGATCATGTGGTATCTTACAAATCTCATCGCATTTAAACTCATGAGAAAAATCAACCCCCTCATAATTTATAAAAACCCATAGTTATTCATGTGGTTATGTAACGGTGGTGATATCTTTTTAGGTATAGGTTCATAGAAATTTTTACAATATGAGTTTGAGCTATATATATTCATTGAAATTAATTGAATCACAAAATCAGGGGGTAGATGGAATATCATAATAATTTTAACATCAATATTAACTTGAACCCTATGGATGGAGAATATCATTTTACAATCAATATATATGATAGTTCCATTACAAGAAGCTAAATAATAGATTTAACATTTTACCCTTATGGGGTTATCAATACATTTGATCTAGATTATAAGAATTATTTTTTTAGTATCATTCATACTAGTGTTAAGTTATCATCTTGTATCTGTGAAAATATAATAAAGGTTCATCATCATGATAATGATATCAGAGGACTATTAGAAACACTATATGGCAGAGAGACTATTAATGGTTGGATTGTCTCTTCAGATGGTATGCCCAATGTTGGGGATAATGTTGTAATCCCAAAAGATATGAGGATATCGTCATTTATTTCATTGTTATTAATGGGACACTCAACCTGAAATTGTGAATATTTTTAATGATATTAGACCTCAATTTTGTTTTTTGGTATGATTCAAGACAGAATTTATTCTTACACATAGAAATAGATAATAGAATATCATATGAAACATTTATATTGAATCAATCCTTATTTAACGCCATTTCTTAAATGATATATGGTATCCATAGATTTTTTTTATTGATTTCATTAGAATTTTTGATGGAGTAATCTTATCTATATATTGACTAATTAGTTACCAAAGTCATCAAATTTCATTCCATTCAAGGAACCAGTAATGTTGAATATCATGATAAGATGTTTGTGAAATAGATATGGTAATAAAATGGGGTTCCATCTACTGTAATTTTAGATAGTTATGCTAGGTTTCATTATAGGATCACGAGGTGTTTAAAAAATTGGATGTGGAATTTCATTAGATTTATTAAATCTTACCATCCACGGATTGATGGTTAAATGATTCATGTTATTCAGATCCTAGGGGATATGAACTATACATTTGTCTTGGATTTTGTTTTTGTATCATCTATTAGCCATATGTGGATGGATGGTATTTCTTATAAAATAGTTATCAAATGTCGATTGAAAATTCTCTTTCAAGGCAATATATGGTCACACAATCATATCACCTGTTTTTTGTTAAAAAGTCGTAGAAGCATCATTAGTGGGTCCAAATTTGGTTCAAGATATGACTATGAAAATTCATGACATGACTCAACATCTATTAACAAATTAGAGTTGATAAAAATATTTCAATTATCAACGGTGTCATGCCTTAGATTTTTACATATGTGACCAGTTTTCTTGAATGTTACCCCTTAATTGGGTCACCATTGGAATTGAATATAGGGAATGTCAACTAAAATATTGTTTGGATTTTTGGGATTAAATGAGCAGCTTGGAAGGGTTTATTTCTAGTGGGATTTTTCTGGTTCAGTTTATAGGAATTAAATGTTTTTAAAAAAATGTTTCAAAAAAAAACTATGTTGATCCCTATCATTATATGATATGGTAAGACATTGAGTTAGAGACAAATTTTTTTTTATGGGGAATCAAATAGAGTTCTTTAATCCTAAATTTAAATTCTTTTGTTTAAATTCAATATCATTGTTCAGAGTGTTTTTGTTAGATGGATAAGATTTTCATAAGAATTGGTAGTTTGCATTTTTCATATGGTAGGAATGTCATCACCAATTTATTAGAATACATTATTCCACATTAATTAATAAATATGAAAAATTAAAATGATGGGGTACTTATAATGTAATATAACTGCCTTTCAGGTATTGTCAAATTATTTAATTGTTTTCAAATTTAATTGAGTTCATATTGGAACTACCAATGATGATGATTATTTGTTGGGAAAGAGTACTTAATTTTCAGGGATGTAAGTTAATTTTAATTATTGGAGTCTAGATATAAACTTTTAATTACCTATTTGGTTTCTCTCTGAGTTCATATAATGCTCGAGTCAGTTTGGGAAATCATGTAAGCAACATCTAATTTTTTTGTCTTCTATGAAGTTAGATTCCATGTAATGTGATTACACAATATTTTTTCCCCTAGATCATATCATTACCAAATTACACATCATGAAAAGGTACATGACTCTTAAACTTTTCTGATCATTTAATTCTAAAAACTCGTGTTTTTAATAAAGCATGACTTGGTTTCATTGTTTTTTACCCCATGGATGACATGACATATAAAACTATTACATGACCTAAAATCATCAAGATTTTTTATTTAGGGAACATGACAATTGAATATTTTTT
Source organism: Viscum album (assembly GCA_963277665.1). NCBI lineage: Eukaryota > Viridiplantae > Streptophyta > Magnoliopsida > Santalales > Viscaceae > Viscum > Viscum album. The sequence continues at coordinate 273,271,026 of OY728128.1, read as the reverse complement.
AATTATTCCATAGTCCTCTTAATTCACAACTAAAAATCATTCTTAGATGATTTTAGAGACCTCAAATCCTTCTAGATCGAATCATTTGGAATTTATCAAGTAGGCTGTGCATGAATTCACACCAAATGAGTAGTCCATCATTCTTTTTCGTTTACATAGAATTTTTTTTTCATTTTTTTATATAATTGTCGGATTTGTTGATCTAAGATTATGCTTTTAATTTATTCTTTATTGATACCTCATGTGATATCATTCCGGATGTAAATCAGTTATTGGTTTGGATGTGGTATGTGTTCTTTATTGTGGTATGCTATAATATTTCCTCATCACAAAACCTACGGTTAAATTGAATAAATTATAATATTTTTGGAATGTATCTATGGCCTCAATTTCAATTTTTGTTTTATTTCTTATGATGGATCTATAGGTGGAAATGTGGGAATCATGGTTTTCGGTATGTGTTTCTATCTCAGGTCTATACAGTTTAACTAAATTACTCTAGTTTTTGAAATTTTGATTTACTTTTTAAATAAAAGAATTTAATCTTATTATTTTTTCTTAGTCTAAAGGTATTTTTGATTAAATATTATTTTCCAATAGTTTTGGTTAATGAAAATGGGACTTTAAGAAATTTTGAAATGTTTTTATGTTATGGTTTTAATGCATGATATGATGAAATGGTTTGATGAATTTGTTTTGTAAATATGTAGTAATAGAATCTTGTGGCATGTAGGAGTATTGTGTATTAATTGGCTTCATCTACTATCAAGTGTCTATTCATGGGGTGTTCATCAGCCCTCTAGGACAATTTTCAAGGGACTAGTTTTACCTATTGAATGTTGTTCACATTCTAGTGTGTTCAAATTCTTTATACTATCAACATATTTTTATTTTGGCATGATGCATAGACGATTGAATATTTATAGGTACAATGTTTCTAGATATACTATACAATTGTGATCCTTGGTGTCGTGTTACCTATTCTTTTGGAATGTTATTGTAATTTTTTATTAAAGTATATTATTTTAACTTCTTTGGATCTGATATTATATGAGATAAATGGTTATTATAGATATTATAATTCAATTTTATATATATGAATATGAAATTATTTGAAAATTATTTACCTATTTTATACATTAATCTAGAATAAATGGAAATATAATGTTTTGACATTCTTGAGAGCTAAAAACTACTAAATATTATATAATATTTTGTTTTATTTATAAATAAAACTCATGGACTACTATAGAGAGACTTCATATAGAACCAATTGGTAGGACCCTATTAAGCCTATTATCCCACACCTATTATAACCCTTCAGCAGTGTATAGACCATAATTTTTATTTTGATGGAGGTAAAGAAAAGATTTCATATAGAGGTAGCGATATTTATATCATATGTGTTTAGGTAGAATAATGTTGTGATGGTGGGTGTTATCCCACACTTTCATCTGGATACAAAGAGTATCTATATATGGGTTTTCCCTCTTTTTTAGTAAATTTACTATAGATATTGTTTTACATACATTTAAAATTTATCTCTTCCATCATTCACTTTATGTTATGCAATCTATATTAATTTTTTAGTCAACTATGCCATTATGTACATATATATACTATTGTGAGCGTTAGGTAGGGCGAAATCATTCACTTGTTTTTTGTTTCATAGGTGCCAGTCCACATCCCTTGTGTATCATGAATACATGTTAGGAATGTGGCCATTTAGAATGGGTACCATATTGAGTGGGTTATCGGGTCAGGTTCATTAAACAAACCCTCTGGGTATAGGAAAACCACATCACAAAATACTCGTATGCCACTCTACCATTTCATTATGGTAGTGGAAGTGGCTATAATATTCATCAGTTACCCTGGTTCACATTCTTTACGCTAAGGAAGTTGAGGAATCTAGAACCAAACATCATGATATATTCTATCTATTGGTGTGGATGACCAACATTATCTCCTCTCGGATAGAAGAATGAACTAATAATATTATGTAAATTAGATTGATAATTTATGTTTCCAATGAAATAATATGGGACACTATAATACAGAAATATGTGAAATGTTTGTCAAATATTAAGAAATCTCATTTAAATTTAAGGATAGGAAACATTGGTATCATAAAAGGCATAATATTATTCTTAATAATTCATTAATATACTTTTTAAGGTGAAAATATCATCAAAACCATCTATTGGAGTTTTATCTTCTTTATAGATACATAATTCCATAAAGAACTCAAGAAATAATTATTTACATATGTGGATTAACAAATTTAATAATTTATAAAACGCGGACAACTTAACTAAAAATTCGGTACATGGAACTGACGAGTGACAAGCCCATATGGATGATTTTTTATGATCTAAATTAATTAATTAAGTAGAAATTTCTATTGTTTTATTGGTTTAGAGGAATAATGAATGTGAAGTGAGGATTAGGTTTGATTTCAAGATGAGAAGAAAGATATTTTCATTGATATAAGTTTTATGAACATAGGATTCAATTGATAATGAATTTAATCATGTGTGTGTGTAGAATTGGGATAGTAGGGATCATTGGTCTAGGTACGCTACACAAATCTGATTATTAGACCATTAGAAAAATCATCTACTAAATGAGATAACAAAATTAGGAAACCAAAAAATCCTATATAAACATAACTAAAATTTATTCCTTAATGTCCATACATAAAATGGGATAATTAATTGATTAAATGAAATTATAATCTTTAGGACACATCAATGGTCATGCAATTAAAAAATGAAAGAGATTTAGAATTGATAAACAATGTTTCGACACCCAAAAATAAGAATAAGAATAGAAATTATCCCAATGTAGCACATCCCCCACATTCACATCACCTGGAAAAATGAAAACAACTCGCTCATGTTTGGAATGATGAGAACGAGAAGCATGGATGCCTGCCTAAGTATGAATGAAGGTGGGGAATATTGACAACATAGTGTTATGTATTGTCACTTACTGTATTTTTCTGTCATCATTAAACCCCCTATCGATTTTTGGAATTTATTGTGAAGCCTAGGGGTGATTTTATCGGATATCCTTTCAACACTCTTAGCCATGTAACATTTTTTTTCTGAATTATGATAGTTTCACAACTTCAAAATTTTACAGGTCATGTATTCATTTAAATTCATGGTGTTATGAATGTCAACATATCTCTTCATACAGCAATCCTGAAAACTTCTAACTTCATTAAATGAAATACATTGTGTGGATACTATCCTTCATCAGTTTCATTTCTACACTACATACTCAAAATTATGGTGTCATGCTGCTTCGCTACACTCACGACCTGAAGTGTCCTTCAGCTCAAATTTCCATCACATTTTAGTCATATTCCAAAGATTCATTTTTTTCTTACCATATATCATAGATCAATTCAGAAATTATAAAATTATATTGATTATTATATTAAATGCATAAATCAATACATTTAAACCCTCTATAATTGATGCATTAATTATATTGTCCCCTTCCTCATCTCCATTTCCTTATTCATGACATGCCTAAGTCAAAAATGTTGGTCCCTACTATGGAGGATCATATTTTTTCTGGTGATTCATTGAATTGATCTATCTCAAACAACAGTAATAAAATAATCATGATTTCATTATGAAGAATTACTCTATATTTCCCTTAATTCCAAATAAATGACATTTAGAGTCATGTTTTCAGACTGAAGAATGATCATTCCCATCTCACCAACTATTTTTATATTGAGTGAAATTATCCATTACATGAGGTGAATATGATCTTATGAACATCTCGGACTATATACTACATTTTTGAAAGTATCCATCTACCTCCATATTCTTTCTGTGGGAAGAAACTATTAATATACTAATGTAATGATATGTCAGTAGCCATTTATATGAAAGAAGTAAACGTGCTTTTGTATCCTTCTAAAGAATCCCGATAGCTTGTGACTTTTGAATTGGCATTGTTATTTTTAGAAGATAAATTTCCATTTCATGATTTATGATACCCGATACAAGTGTTACAATGAACATCATATCCTTCTATGCCTCATTCAAATAAATCAATATAGAAAAGATAAACATCACTATTTATTAAGAATGTTTTAAATAGATAGTCTTGAATCCATCATGTAATTCAATAATCTCCTTGGAAAAATATATCCATATCATGTAAGAAACCTTCATTATGATAAAAAACTAAATGAATTCTCCCATGTATGACCTTCTTGTCTCTTATCATAACATATGGTAGTATACCATCACAAGGTGGGTATCTGAAACATAATGGTCATAGGAATAACTGTCCCTTTAGCAATGTTCTAGAAAATTTCAAAGATGATATTAATAATATCCCACCAGTACTCTTCCTTCGGCAAACCACCAATATTATGGAATGATAGTGGATATTGTCAATAACAATACTAAGTATGAATAGTCATGATATATTGAGTGGCTCCACATTATATAGGCATGATCCAAAATAATCCTAGATAAAGATGATATATATCATAGATTTCCAATATCAAAATATGTGAATTTTGAGATACATCCACCTAGAACATTGGTGTTTAAAAAAAATAATGGGTGTCCATAGATGTTTATCCCATCCAACATCTCTTTGGAATAATATTTGAGACAATAGAAAAACTGTGAATAGAAAAAAATAAAAAATATATAAATTACCAAAAAGGTTCTCATTGGAGTCTACCCACAACCGATGATATAATCCTCAAACACTGGACCTAGATTCCATTCCATCACATTATTCATGATTGAATTATTTATTCTAACACATAACAATATTATATATTAAACGGAATAAACATTACATAGATGTATCAAAAAATCATAGAAAAATATATATATCATAGAATGGTATGTTGTCTAAATCATATGTCACATATCATGTAATATAATTTATAAACCAATTTCAATCACTAAAATATTATTATATATTCCATGTTTACATGAATGTATTATCATGATACATCAAAATGCCCAAATAATCATAAAATTAGTTACCAAAATAGAATCCATGTTATCAGGGATGCCTGTTACACCTGGGATGGAAAGAACACCAAGGATACTTGAACCATTTCAATTTTAAATCCTTATTTCAACCTTGTAAAAGAATAAACTAAAAAGGAAATGCATAAAAACACAACTGATATACAATTTTGTAACACACTGACCCAAACTACTAGGTTCGATCTGATGTGCCACATGACATCATGTGTCTTCCATATATAAAAGATGATGCTTAATAGCAGCGTGGGTATTAGACCATTAGTGTGGAGACTATACCCTTAAAATCATTACATGTTGGATTTTTTATTTACAAAATAATAAATATAATCATATAATCCATTTTTCGTACCACAATTCACTATTTTATTTCACCCTTATACCAATGTATTAAACAGGTTTTGTATTGAAAATTACAAGTATAATAACAATTTTCACTACTTTTTTGATTAAATTATTTTGTTTTTAACACTTTTAATGGGAAATGTTACTTTATTTGATAATTATATTGTAGGTGGAGTTGATTTGGAGGGCCCATGATGAAGACGAAAAAAATGGGCCTAAATTACATGGATCGATGAAGACCTTTCAACTGCTTTGCCTCTTTGGAAACATCTGTGGGTCCAAATGGGTTCATATTTTGTATGATAGTACAATATTGATTTATTTATAACCCTTATGAAAAAATCCAAGCCCAATTCGGAAATCATGGGGGCCAACTGACCTGATCTATCCAGAACACCGAATTAGTACGAAGTCAAAAAATGGTGTTCTATAATCTATCCATATCATCGGATCAACATGTCCAATTGATTCCACACATTGGGTGGAGATATTCATGAAGTGTGGATAAAACATTGCAGTTTTATCTAAAGGGATATTCTATTGTCTAATGGAATAAATGTGTAATACAAGTAATTTGAAGAAAAATGTGTGCCCAAAACCACCTTCCAATTTTCCTATTAAATGGCACCTTGGGATATCCATTTGAGAGTTCGAACGAAAGGAAATGTGATGAAATTTAGGATCCCTAAAGGGGTCCTCCCACCAATATTTGATATTATGGAGGCTATGGGAAGTTCTACCTCAACATATTTCTCTTCCACCTCTCCTATGTGTTTCTAAACCCCTTGTCATCACCTGGGAAGGAACGTGATGTAATCCCAAGAATCATATTTGTATTATTTTTAATGATCTTTTTAATTCCAGGTCGTATATTGTTTTTCATAATCCTCTATTTTAATTTAATTATTTATATACTAGAATGTTATAATCAAACTCAAATGATCGTGTTTGGGGGTACCCTTTCATATGATATTTCACACACCGTTCATCCCTTTTTCATCCCTCATTCAATTGCAGTGTCTGTGTGGTTCATTTTGGTTAATTGAACTCATATAAGCACTGTAAAGGCCATGTAAATTTATTTCATGTTATCACAAAAAAATAACATCCAAACCTTGACAACACATCAATTTCTTTGTGTGTTTCCTTGGTGAGTTTCGGTTATGAATTCCAACACAAATCTCTCAATCATCGGTAGTATCTGGTCAATCATTATGTGTTTCTGACTGAACCCTAAGTGGTATCCTAGAATAAAATAAGTAGAATTCTGGTTCTGTGTGTTAAAAACAATGGAATAAATTATCATAACCCTATATCATGAAGTGATGAATGATGAACATCATGAGAGTACCCCAGGTTGAACATGCTTAATTAATTCTGTTAATTTCTATTTTGTGTTATCAAATTCATTTTCTGTTTTCATATTCAATAATCAATCCGCCATGTTTTAAAAAACCTCATTCCCCTTATACATTCATAATCAAACACCTCTTTTTATATTAATGATTCGAGGCTCTATCGAGAGATGACCTTGGGTTACTGCTATACTGTAGAAATTCTAGTTAAAAATAAACATATAATTCGACGCGCTCGACAACATGATCATCCATATAAAAAATATGTTCCATTCATGTCATAAAATGTGTAAGTTAATGGTTCTTGAAAGTGAATTTCAAAAATATTGATGTTTCCAATTATTAAATATCAATAAATAAATATAAGGGTCCTCTATAGTTCTTCACATTCGACCAGTAACATCTTACAACTCAACTCTTTTTTCCACGATTGGTTTCTTACCATTATCTTGAAGTCTTATCCTGAAATCTATAAGTCAAAATAATTTTCGTATTGGGTATGAGTAAAATGCACAAGTATAAAACAACATTGAATCCTAAATTTTTTTCTCGTGGATAATAGTTTATAGCGGGATAAAAAATGTATAAAAAAGTAATGATCATACAGATTCTTCATGAACAAACCATTGCATTCTAAAACTCAGTGTAACTAGCATTCTCTCTCTTATAGAAGTAATCCAAATTCTTATATATAAAATAAAAAATTGAAAAAATAATTGAATACGATCAATAAATAAACATCCCCTAGGATTTTAGGTTAGGCTACACCAGATCATCATTTAATCCCTCCATTACCTATGTCATGTCACATAGACCACCATTCCCTATGAATTCGATTCATGTATGGTCTCATAGGGTTTCATTCCACACTATTTTCTTCTGGTTTTGATATCAAATGATAATCCTTTCCCCATGTCAATATAATAAGTATATAAATCCATATTAATTATCCCATTATTGTTAACATATCACTTTTAGAATCTCAAAAAGATCCATCAATAGGGTACCAAGCCCTGATGGGTCCACCTATCATATTGGTAACATTCATAATAAAACAAAAAAGATAATATTCAAAAAAATATATATAAATGAAGCAACAACATCATATATTGTAATTAATATCATATTAAGAGTGTGAAAATAAAACACACACAAATATTAAATAATATTGTATTAATACATAAAAACACCTTATTATGCCATGCTAAAAATCATAATTATTTCCTTAAAATGGTATTGAACATTATTCCCCAATATATATGATTCCATTGAAAATGATAAACACCATTTTTTTCATAATATATGGTGGAAACCTCAATATTCTAGAAAATATCTTCATATGATATATTATTATAGATGTTGACACGTCAATGCGTAACATTCTTCTAGTGTTCTTAGAAAAATAGTAAGACATCTCTTTTTTTAAATAAAATAAATATCAAAAGTGCTAGTAGTTTAAATTTCATGTTTAATGTCCAAACTATGATTTTTCGTAACCAATTCTAAAGTTGTAATATTCTCATGAATAGTTATAAAATATTTATAAAATATTTTTATATAGATTAAATCAGAAAAAAATTGGTATCGTACGAATAATTATTAATTGATAAAAAATTATCCTTGAAAATTTTCATAATTTTCCTTTCATAATAAATTCTCATTACATAATTAAAATACATTAATTTTTAAAAAATTATCCTTTCATAATAAGATATAATTATCTTTTGATAATTCATGATAAATTCACATTAGTAATCTCATGTATTTATTTGATGTTTATTTTTTAAAATTACCCAAAGATAATTTATTGTAATTATCCTTTTATAATTCGTGATAATTATCTTTTTATGAAACTGGTATTTATACATTAAAAATATTAATAAATTAGCCTTTGATAATTTGATTTGAATAACCTATTATAAATATCATTGCATAATTTGATGAAGTTTTTTTTTCATAAATATTATTATGTTTTGTAAATAAATATATTGTGAATATAATTTATATATTTAATTTCTATAATTATATAGATTTATTGATTCATAACTCTGGGATTTATCATTATTTGACAATAAATTTTTATAAAAATGAGTAAAATTGAAAAATCTACGAAAAAAAAAATATAAAAAAATAAAAAAATCATCATTGGGGTATATCCGAGTAATGATAGGATTAGGAACAATTGTATCTAATAATAATAACATTAGTTATACCTATAGAGGAAAACCTATTTCTTGATAGGGTATTTCACGATGATCCAAACTGAAAGTAATTTTACAATTGTGAAAATAGAGTGGTTTTACTATTTTAAAATTATATCCTCAATTTGAATTTTTTTTTAATGAATCCATTGGTCAATTATTTATTTTGGAATTCAAATGAAAATTTCTTGTGCAGTGTTTAAAATCATAGAAATTTTTGTTTTGCTAATTTTAACGAGTAAGATTTAGTCTATCGCACAGGCTTTGGATTGAATCCATATAATATGGGAGGAGTTCCTAGTGTTAATAGATGAAGTATGAGTAAAATGGAAAATAAAAATAAATAAAATAATAACAGTAGGAAAGTAGGGGAAAATACCTGATAGGTTGTGAAATCAAAATAAAAATTGATGAACACAATAGTTATGTTACACCTTGGGTAAGCCATGCATTATAAAACTAATTTCTGTCTCGGATTAAACATCTAAAATAATGTTTGGTAGATGTTCATCAATTCTAAAAAAATAATTCACATGTCATATCATACATAAAATATTTACAAAACATTAACACTAATATTATATGTAACAACCAATGAAAATAAAATATTAATTAATTTTTTATTTAATTAAACATTTATTATTTAAAAATAATCTAGAAAGGTATTGATAAATAATTTTATAGAAATATGATATTTTTATTCTAGAATATAACATTCAACTTTTTAAAAATATGTTTTTTAAAAAAATTATTTTTAATATATGTTAAAATATGACCATTATTTTTATGTATGTTTTATTAGTTAATGTTTGGAATATATTATTATTTCTCTAGACAAATGTTTTTATTTAATATTCAATATATATATATATACCCATTCAATGAAATGATTATTTTTAATATACTAATTTATACATTCTTTAACCCTGAAAATTTTATTTTATTCAAAATAGTAAAAATAATTGTCTTAATTGTATTATTTGTATTTAATTTTTATTTAAATTATATTATTTATTTGAAATTAAAAAAATTTAAATGAAAATATTATAGTAATATGTTTTACAATAAAACAAATATTTTAATTATGATCTTTTTGAAATAATAAATATATAACAAAAAAAGAAAAAAAAAGAAAAAAAAAGAAAAATGAGATATGTTTTACAAAAATATATATTACATGATATTATCAATTATACACTTTATAAATATATATATAATTATTAATTATATATAGAAAAAAATTGATATAAATATATTTATATATATCTATCATATATATATATATATATGATTTTAATATTTTATTATAAACATGATTTATTATGAAAATTAAATATTTATTAAATATTTATTTTATAATTTTTAATAATTTAACACAAATATACAATGTTTTTAATAAGAAAATTTATGAAAATAATATATTTTTATTAAATAATATAAAATAATACTTTTAAAGACAAATTATTTTCTTTAAAAAGCGTATATATTAATAAATAAAATTATATTCTTTATTTTTGTGTATGTTTTATTATTTAATGTTTTGAATATATTTTTATTCTACAAGAAAAAAATTTATTTAAAATTATTAATAAATAATATGTATATACATGTAATTAAATGCACATATCAAATGTACTAATTTTAATAATTTTTAACAATGATAGTTATAATTAATTTGAAGTTTAATAATAATGAACTAAAGTGAATAATTAATATTTAAATTATATTAAATTAACCAAATTTAATTAGAATTATTAAAATATAAATTTTCATATTATAGTAATATATTTTATAAAGAAATAAATATATTGATTTTGATGATTTTGAAATTATAAATATACAATAAATAAAACAATTTATAGAATTAAACAAAATGAAAAAAAAATTAATATATTTTATAAACATATATATGATGTTAAATTATTAGTTATATTTTTAATATATATATATATATATTGTTTTTATATATTGAAAAATATGATTAGATGTATATATATATATATATCTATTGTTTATAACAATGTGTTTTATATTATTATTTTATTATAAACATTAATTATTTTGTTTTAAAAATTGGCTTGTGATTTGTGTTACAAAAACTCAAAATCAAATATGGAAAAACGAATTTTTCTTTATAATAATGTGTAATAAAAGTGACTTGACACCCTTCAAAAAGGACAAATGATGGAAGGTGACTTTGACGAAAAGAAAAAAAATGAAATAAATATAAATTAGAATAAATAATAAATAGATATAGAAACTAAATTAAAATATAATAAATGAAAATATGATTTAACTACTCATCTCCTTCATTTAACCTCTCCTAGCACTAGTATGTTAGCTTTTAGGACATTCTCCACTATCTGTGTATCCCCCATCCTTGGCATTATCTCGGATTTGTTTCTACTACTCGACTTGGAAGATATCATTTTATGTTGATTATCATTGGTGTCCCATACTAGTTTAGAAGATATATATAAATTAGAATAATAAATGTAGGAAACTGATTTTGATATCCAATTTTATATTTTTTCCATCTGTGATTGAATTAATATAGTATGTTATCATATGTTGTAAAACCCTCATATGCACACATTGAAAAACCCAACCCTTCTCTCCAAATATCATCTAATTTTCATTGTGGTCGACATCAACCTTTCTCTTTTTCCATCCATATCAAGGTAAGGGTTTATTTTATTTTATCTAATTATCTCCTTCTAGATAATATTTAAATATATATTTTTATATATAATTCACATATATGTGTGTGTGTATATATATATGTATATATATAAATATATGATTATATACTTTTAGAAATTATAATATATCGGTTTTGATTTCAACATTTATGTATAAAGTCTACAGTTTGAAAGGGATTTAAATTTATCATTGGTAAATTTATGATGTTTACTAAGATAAGAATATATATGTATTTATATCTATTTATATAAATTATTTTTTTTAATTTTTATGATAATGGAAATTTTAAACTTTTATCTCTTAACCTATATATTGTAAGAGGATCATTTATCAAATAGATAGGTTTTTTTTCAACACATCATCCTTTGAATATGGTATAATGATACATATATATATCAACTTATTTACAAAAATGTGTAAAACATTTTTCATCAAATGTATATAAAACATCAGAATTTAATCTTAATCTATCAATTTATGGATTATCTTTATGTGTTTTCCATAGTTTTAAAATGATATCTACTTTCATTTTATGTGTCAATCCATAGAAAGATATTATTTCAAGTGAGACATTGTAACTGCATCCCCTGGTATGTTATGAATATATAGTTATGCACATTATACAACTTATATTTGGAATTCCATTAATTTTTAATCAAGTGTGAACATATTATATTTATGCTTTTCATTTTTAACTTTTAAATAATAATGAAAAATTTGAGCATGGTATTCTTTTAAAATTGGATTAGAAACTCTCATGAATATTTTAGTTACATGTTATATAGATAGATATTTTATTTTAGTAGAAATATTTTGATGAATGTATTTTAAATTTTCTTTTGATTTTCATTGAGAAAATAATGTCTATTGAATGAATTATCAAAATATGGAACTCTTATAATGATTGTTACATTATAGGGGTGAACCCATAATTCGTAAGGGAACTTTTTTCGACATGAGTTAGGAATAATGTGCTTATGGATTAAATATGGTATGCCAAGATTCATAAATAACCAACCAATAAGTATTATTTTTAATTGATAATTTCCAATTATATTTTCAAATATAATTATTTTATAAAATTTATGTTTTCTAAATTATATTTATCTCAATGTTTCAAAACTATATTTTTTAGTATATATACATATATGTGTATATTACAAATACACATTTTAATGTTCTTAGTACTATTTTTAAAACACCTTACTAGGCATATAAAATTCTCACCCTACTTTTTAAATTGTTTTAAGAGGTTTATTAGAATTCCTTACAGTTCTTATATCATTAAATTTGAAACCCAAAATTAATTGTCTTCTATTTAATTATTTTCATTCGGTATAATTTTTATATAATTTAATATTTGTTTCTAATTATATTAATCCTAGACCAATAAAAGTTACCAGATTTTTAAATTATATGTGTATTTTTATTTATCAATTTTTTATAAAATATTTATACACACAATTTTAAGCACGTAACCTGGATGATTGGATTTAGGATCTTATAGTTTGTATATGGTCAGTGTCTTAGAAAACATTGGAGATTAGATATTGTTGAGTATTTATGATGAGAAATTTTAGTTTAATTTTTAATTCTGGAGATGAAAATCCATATTTATTTTGAATCAGTTTAAAGAATCTTGAGGGTGAAATTAAAATATGGGTAAGAATATAAATCCCCATGAAATTTAAATAATAATAAAGTGTTTATTTAATAATTTGTCTATTATTTAAATCTAATCCAAAATGGTTTTAATAAAATAATTTATAAAAACGATATTTTAATTCCATATTATAAAATAATACTTTTCATGAAATATTATTTTCTTTAAATAATTTTTTTTAATAATTTAAAATATATATTCAATATTTTATTTATGTTTTAATCTAAAGTGTTTTGAATATACTATTATTTTCCATGAAAATTATTTTTTTTGAAAATTATACATAAATTAGGTATATATATATACACACACAGGTAATTAATTTCTTATACCTTTTATAGTAATTTTATCATTTCTTATCTATAATAATTATGATTTATTTAAAAATTAATACTAATTATGTAAATTTAATTATTAATATTTAATATGTTTAAAACCGACATAATTTATTTGAGGTTAATAAATAATAATTTTCTTTATTATAGTAAAATGTTATATATATATATATATATGTGTGTGTGTGTGTGTGAGTTATGATGTATTAGAAATTTTATATATAAAATAAAAATCAAATTATAAGAATATAAGAAAAGGAATAAAACATTGTTATGTTTTATAAAAATATATATGACTTTAAATTATAAATTATATGTCTTAGAAATATATATAAAATTATGTTATATATTGAGAAAAACATGTTATGGTATATATATATATAATAGTATGTATATATATAGCATTTCTATTCTTATATTATTTTAATCATATATTAAAAAATAGTTTTTTAATTTTGTTAAAAAATTAAATCAAATAAAGAGAAAGAAATATGTATATATATTAATGGTTAATAAAAGAAACATGAAATACTTCTAAAAAGGAAAAAATGATGGAGCGAGACTCACACAAATAAAAAAAATGTTAAATGAAATTAATTTTTCAAAAATATGAAATCGATATTAAAAAAGTTAATAAAAAATATTAAATGGATAGATGATTAAAATTTTAATCTCCAACATTTATTTTATCCTTCCTTCAGTAGGTAAACAGTTGGTACCTTCTCCACTATCAATGTATCACACAACCAAGGCCCCATCTCGAATTCATTTTCCATAACTCGACGTGGACAAAATTATTTTAAGTTGATTCTCATCATCCTATCCATCAATATTCAAATTAATATATATATATATATATGTATGTATGTATGTATGTATGTATGTATGTATGTATGTATGTATGTATGTATGTATGTATGTATGTATGTATGTATGTATGTATATTTATATGGATATTAATATTTAATGAAAACTAATTTTGATTTCAAATTTTATACAGTTCCCATTCCTGACGTTCTAAATAGGATCTATTATCTTATGTAATAAAACCCTCATATGCATACTTTGAAACACTAGACACTTCTCTACAAAGATGCTCCCATTTTCATTGTGTCATACATCGACCTTGCTCTTCTTCCTTAAAAATCTAGTTAAGGTTTATTTTATTTTTTAAAATTATATTCTCTTTACAAAAAATTACATATATATATATATATATATCTGTGTGTTTGTGTGGGACTTACTTATATATAAATATATATATATATATCTGAATATATAATAATTATTTATGTGTATATATTTATATATAAATATATGATTATTTATTATCTGAAAAATATAATATATGTGTTTCATTTTTAATTTTTTTTCTAAATCCTACTATTTGAATGTGTTTTAATTTTATCATTGACTAATTTTTATTGATTACATATATATATATATATATTCTATTTTATTTTATTATAATTTCTATCTTAATGGTTTTGTTTTTATATATTATTTTTATCCCTATATATTTGTAGAGGATCATTTGTCAAAGTGATTTCTTATGTTCTAAAAATATAATCCTATTTATAATGTATATTGATTTTTAATTTTTTATATAAATATTTGTTTTTCAATTTATTTATTAAAAGGGTGTAATCATTTATTTCCAAATCTATATAAAATTGTAAAGATCCAGAAATTTTAGAGGAAATTTTTTTCTTAAATACATGTGAATTTTAAGAATCCATGAAAGCTGACGGCGTGTGATTCCGAAGCTCGATGTGCCCAGAATAAATTTTTGAAGTTTTGTTCATGTACATTCAGTAAACGTACGAGCGGGTTTTTATAACATTTGAACCAGTGCTTGGACTTGAAATCAGAGGACACTATTGAACTCGCAGCGCCGATATTTGCTTTAGAAGACTATCACCTCAACGGATGTTAGTCGAGGTTAAAAGATAGTTTTTGGGTTTTTAGAGAATGAATTAAATAAAAATTAAGTGTGTGGCTTAATTTTTATTTGTTGGTTAAACCCTTATCATGGATGTTGGAGTTGGGACCACCACACCTTAACCTTTCATGAGAGGTTATTGTTATAAGGCCCCGGCCTGAAACCTTACTTAATATTGAATTAAATTAATAATTCACATTGAGGATCTTTTCAGGTTTAGAGTTTTAGAGAATTAGAACATAACTATTACATCTCAAAAGATTACAATGTAGACACTTCTACTATGTTTCCATAATAAAAAAACTCTTAAAAGAAACATGTCTAGTTCCATGTTTTATATAGCAAGACATTCCCTTGATCCCATCCTTGACCTTATTCCACATTAAGTCCTGTGAAAAACATTTCAAAAAAACTTGGGGTGAGCATAAAAAGCTCAGTAAGGGATACACAAAGAATGAAAACTGTTAGTTTTTCAAACATCAAGTAAACCATGTATACTCTATCAAAGTATTACCTTCACCTTCATGAAGTAGTAAAAACTCTTCACTGAATTAATTATCATTACTTACCTTTTTGTAACCAAAGGATTACCATAAAACCCATATAAAGAACATATAACATATATAAAGGTAACTTGGGACATAAACATACTTAAGTGGAATAACCATACGGTCGACTTCCACACATATCACTTAATGGAATAGCCATACGGCCAATTTCCATACATACTTAATGGAATAGCCATACGACCTACTTCCATACCCACTGCATTGGAGGTTATAACGTAACCACCCATCCTGGTATTCACGGCACCACCCGTCATATGGTTTATCACGTAACCACCCGTTAAAATGTCCAAGTACCAATATAAAATCATAAAACATAAAACCAATTTAAAGGAATAATAACATTTCCACATTTCAATCACAATATATCATGAATATATTGACATAATAGAATCCTTTATCAAAACCATTTTCAATACCAAAGTACATAAAAGAGTATATGGTATTTATTTTATTTTAAAAACATTACGGCTAGTTGAGGAAGCCAAAGACCAAATAATACTCGCGGCGGCAGAAAAGGTCGTTGTCACCGCATACGGTAAAAAAAACATTCCTTTTTGTCATTTAGTAAAATGCTTCATAGAAAAAAATTCCTTTTGTATAAAAGTAAAAGTCAAAGGGGTTTATACACCGTATAAAAGAAAGTTGTGTATAAAACGAAATATACCTCAATGAAAGGAGATTGAGACGAAGTCCCTTACCTCGGGTCCGACTTGACTCGATCGTTCTTTAACGTCCTGAATAATAAACTTGAGTTAATTTCTATTTGCTTAAGAACCTTTTTCGAGTTCATTATTCCTTTTATATCACTTATTGCCATGTTATAAACATTATGTAATCATTTAAGTTAATAATGTTTGTTTTGTCGATATTTGGTCCTTATGTCGAAAGTGGACTTCTTACGATTACATGTTGTTCGTGTGGTCAAAGGTTCATTAAATCCAGAATGACATTCCAGATTTGGATATCATATATATCATATATATCTAGCATATACATGTATTTATAATATCACATAATCATTTAGAGGTAAAAAATGAAATGCACCGTTCATGGAGACGGTAAGTCGTACGTACGCATGAACGCTACTTTCATTTCTATCTTGTACTTTAATGGAAAGAAATAATAATGATATAGAGTTAGATTATAATTCCAGTATAACATCATATATAATAACTTTAAATCCATCCTTTATATGTCCCACATATGTCATTAACGAATCACATAACTTTGAGGGGGCGGTAGTCCGCACTTCCTTAAATGAAGATATCGCGTTTACCCATAATGGAAACCATAAAGGTATTCCCAAAATGAAAAATACAGAAGCTTAAGGAAAACATAAACATATTATATATCATATATAAATATAGTGTCATCTTAATGGCCACCTTTTAAGGTGTTAAAATAATGTTGAACAATCATCGTTTCGGGAGGCAGAAATTTTCCATCCACGGAAACAGTATGTTCTTTAACCATTAGACGTAGGTGTGTGTAAGTGTAGCTCGAATCCTTCTTATAAACATATCCTAGTATATTGAGGATACTTTAGTTGTTACAAAACAAAATAATAAAAAGAGTTTAGGGGGTCGGAGAAGCAAAATAAAACAAAAGGACTCAAAAGAAGACATTACCTTAAAATCGGGTAACTCCCCTTTGTTTGAGCTCAAAGGCTTCCTTGGGAAGACTTATGCCCAAAGTGAGGCTTCATGGAGTAAGAGAGGTATATGGAGAGACAAAATGGGCTAGGGTTTGCCGAGCCTAAGGCTTTGGGAGTGTGGGTAAGGAGGTAGAGGTGGGGGCCTTTTATAAGAGGAGAGGAGGGGCACTCTTGGAAAGTAAAGAAAAGTCACTTTATTTTAAAATGGTATTCGGATTTAAGAGGACCCACATTGATGTATTTAGAGGATAAGGTTATAAGTGTTCTAAATCCACTAATCCAATAGATTTTGGACATGTTTAGGTCTTAGATATTACATTATCTTTCCATTTTATTTAAATCGTTAAATAATGAGGTCATCGCTGCATCATCATGATGTCATAAATAATTTAATTTATTTAATGTCTAAAAATTATAAAAAAAATACTATGATGTAGGAAATATTTTTAGCTTTCTAATTACTATTTATAGTCAAAAATATAAATTTTATAACCCCATGTAAATTTTTTTTTTAGTAAAACATCTCATGTGTGTGTCATTTTTACTTTAACAGTAAATAAAAAGTTATTTATGTCATTTCCCAACCAAAGTGGCTCCATGGGGTCCTCAAGTTGACCCATGGATTGTATTGGTCGGCCCTGACACATCCAATAAGGGTAGGACATGTGTCAAGTTATTTTCAATTTATTATAAAATCATTTTTGCCTTAAATTGCACTAATTACCTCTAATCGCGATTAAAAACTTAATAAGTTATTATTCACCAAAAAATTATTTTAATCTCATTGAACCACATTTTACTTCTTAATGACAACCATGTATGTCGGATTTTTGAAATTCAAAACACAGAAGTGGTAAAATTTCATTTAAACGAAAAATCAGTTTTTCTAAGTACCACTTAGTGGTTTCACTATTCCTCAAAAATTGAAGTTTTTCAGAAAAATACCAAAAATTCACCCTAAGATATATTTGATATTCCGAATTAAAAAATGACGTCCATTTTACAAAATTCACAACATATAAGTTGCATTAATTAATTTAATAATTAATTCCCATTGTCAGAACAAATAGCGTGTTTTTATGAAACAATAAGTATCAAAAGATTGACACTAGTTTAAGTCCAATTTCAAAGTGAAATTGATTCCAACGACCACTATTGGATTTTATGGTAAAAATATTTTATAATTTCACTTTAAAACCAATTCAAAAGATAATCTAATCATATAAATAAATTAGATTAAAAAGAGTTTTTGAATTAAAATACAACATTTTACATTATTCATTAAAAAATTAACTTTATCGGAAAGATACCAAAAATTTACACAAAGTAAATTTTGATGTCCCGATTCTAAAGAAGAGTTATATTTGGTCTAATAGAATTTATAAGATTAATCAAAACTATATTTAATGACGGTTCTCCATCAAAAGGTGATAAGTGAACCCTTAGTGAAAATTAGGGTATAAATGCCTAAAATTGAATTCTTTTGTATTTTAAGCCTTTATCTTTTATCGGATAAATGTAAAAACATTTAAAAACATATATAATCATATTTTAGTTATTTCTATCCATTCCCGCCAATACAACAGCTACATGTTAACTACCATTTCAAATAATATTATTATATTACTAGTGTGCAACGTAAGTTTTCAAAGGAACTCATCGTTGCGTATCAGGTACGCTATCGAACATAGAAACCCCATTTTAATTAAAATTAATATTTAATTTGTAAATATTAATAAATATGAAAATTCTTTATTCTTTATTTACCTGGGATGTTACATCCTTCCCCTTTTTTGGAATTACGTCCTCGCAAATTTATTCACTTATCAAAATAAGTGGGGGTATTTATCCCTCATAACATTTTCAGATTCCCACGTTGCCTCTTCAATCACATGGTTTTTCCACAAAACCATTACCTTATGAATCACCTTATTCTGTAACACCTGCTCCCTATGGTCAAGAATCTGGACTGGTTGTTCTTCATAAGATAGGTTCTCCTCCAGCTGAACTACCTCTGGACGAAAAACATGAGATGGATCTGGCATATACTTCCTCAACATCGAAACATGAAAAACATTGTGTACCTGAGATAAACTCGGAGGTAAAGCCACTTGGTATGCAACTGATCCAACTTTCTCCAGAATTTCATATGGTCCTATAAACCTTGGACTCAGCTTTCCTTTCTTACCAAATCTCATCACACTTTTCCAAGGAGAAACCTTGAGAAAAACATGATCACCTACCTCGAAAGATAGATCCTTCCTCCGGTTATCCGCATAACTCTTCTGCCTGCTCTGAGTTGTTCTCATGTGCTTCTGAATCAACTAAACATTCTCTGCCATCTCTTCTACCAATTCCGGTCTCATAAGATTCCTTTCACCCACTTCATCCCAAAATGCTGGAGTTCGACACCGCTTCCCATATAATGCCTCAAATGCTGTCATCTGTATACTGGAATGAAAGCTGTTATTATAAGAAAACTCAACCAAAGAAAGATGTTGGTCCCAACCTCCCTGATAATCCATCGAACAAGCTCGTAGAATATCCTCCAAGGTCTGAATTGTTCGTTCTGACTGCCCATCTGATTGAGGATGAAAAGCTGTACTAAAATTTAATTCAGTACCCAACGACTTCTGAAGGCCTTTCCAAAAGTTAGAAGTAAACCTGGGATCACGGTCAGATAAAATGGAGAGAGGAACTCCATGTAACCTGGCTATCTCTTTAAGATACAAACGGGAAATTTGATCTAGGGAAAAATTATCTCGTATAGCAAGGAAATGAGCAGATTTAGTCAAGCGATCAACAATAACCCAGATTCCATTATTACCTCGAGATGTCCTCGGTAATCCCACAACAAAGTCCATGGATATGTTTTCCCATTTCCACTCTGGCACTGGTAAAGGCTGAAGCATCCCTTTAGGTAACTGCAGCTCTTCTTTAACCAACTGACAAGTCAAACACTTCACAGTAAAATCAGCAATATCTCTTTTCATTCCATCCCACCAGTAATACTCCCGCAGATCTCTGTACATCTTAGTACTTCCAGGATGAACTGAAAACGGGGAACAATGAGCCTCACATAACAACTCATTCTTCAACTTTGAATCACAAGGCACAGATAATCTCTTCCCAAACCTCAAAACACAATCATTATCAGTGTTGAATTCAGGCAACTTACCTTTCTGAACCAGCTCTACCATTTTCTGCAACTCGCTGTCTTGCTTCTATGTTTTCTTGATTCTGTCTGATAGAGAAGATTTCACCTATACCTGAAACAAAATAGAAGGACTTCCTACACCAACAACTTCTATGCCAAAGTTTATCAAATCAAAAACTAAAGGATCTCATTCCAAACGTAGCATGGTTAATGAAGCATTACTTTTTCGACTCAAAGCATCGGCCACTTTATTTTCTTTTCCCGGATGGTAGTGAATTGTACAATCATAATCCTTGATTAATTCCAGCCATCTCCTCTGTCTCATGTTCAATTCTTTCTGAGTGAATATATAATTTAAACTTTTGTGATCAGTATATATTTCACACTTTACTCCATACAAATGATGCCTCCAAATTTTTAAAGCAAAGACAACAGCAGCTAATTCCAAATCATGGGTAGGGTAATTTACCTTATGAGTTTTCAACTCTCGTAAAGCATAAGCAATTACCTGATCATTCTGCATAAGGACACATCCATGTCCCTTCAACGAAGCATCACTCTATATAACAAACTCACCATTCCTGGAAGGAAGTGCCAAAACTGGAGCATTCACCAATCTTCTTTTCAACTCCGGAAAACAATCATCACATTCTTTTGTCCAGATGAACTTAACACCCTTACGAGTTAGCTTAGTCATTGGACTAGATAACCGTGAAAACTTTTCAACAAAACTTCGGTAGTAACCTGCCAAACCAAGAAAACTACGTATCTCGGTTACATTTGTGGGTCTCGGCCATTCATCAACAACTTTTGTTTTAGTAGGACCAAAAGTTATGCCATCTTTTGAAACAATGTGACCCAGGAAAGAAATTTTTTGTAACCAAAACTCACACTTTCTGAATTTCCCATATAGTTTATTTTCTTTTAAGGTTTTCAAGATAACCCTTAAATGACTTTCATGCTCTTCTTTACTTTTAGAAAACACTAAAATTTCATCGATGAAAACAACCACAAACTTATCCAAGAACTCATGGAAAATTCTATTCAAAAGGTCCATGAATACAGCAGGTGCATTGGTTAACCCAAAAGGCATAACTAAAAATTCATAATGGCCATATCTAGTACAGAACGCAGTCTTTGGAACGTCTGCTTCTTTTACTTTCAACTTATGGTACCCCGACCTCAAGTCAATCTTCAAAAAATACTGAGCTCCATGGAGCTGATCAAACAAATCATCGATATGAGGCAATGGATACTTGTTCTTAACAGTAATATTATTCAAGGCTCTATAATCAATGCAATGTCTCATTGATCCATCTTTCTTTTTAACAAACAAGACAGGAGCACCCCATGATGATGTGCTAGGTCGAATGAAACCTTTATCTGATAACTCCGGCAATTGTTTCTTTAACTCTAAAAGTTCAACATGAGCCATTCGATAAGGGGGTTTTGAAATTGGCTTAGAATCAGGAACTAAGTCAACAGTAAATTCAACTTCTCGATCATGAATAATATCAGGCAACTCATCAGGAAAAACATCAAGATAATCATTTACCACTGGCACATCATTAATCTGAACAGTTCCTTTATTTTCAACAATATGTGCAAGGTAACATTCATTTCCATCTTTTACTAGTTTCTCAAATTCCTGATATGTTATCAAAATCAAGGGTTCATTCTTGTACACAAACTGAAAATCTTTCTGAAAAGAAACCATTTTAGCTCTGCAGTCAATCTTAGCATGATAAATAGAAAGCCAATCCATGCCCAATATAACATCAAACTCTACTAGAGGCAAAACAATAAGGTTTGCTGGTAGATTCTTTCCACACACAAGGATAGGAAGGTTCTTATAATTCATTTTTGTCTCAACGTTCCCTCTCAGTGTTTTTACCATAAGTTCAGGGTTCATATCCTGAGATGGAATTTTCAATTTACTAGAAAACTTCTCAGAAATGAAAGAGTGTGTAGACCCTGAATCAAACAATACATTGGCATAATCTGAACAAACAAACAGTGTACCTGATACCACTTCATTTGATGGCCCAACATCTGTTGAAGTTGTTGCAAGGGATTTCACCACCCCTTTCTGCTTGTAGTCTGGCATCATTCCCCCAGTTGAGTTCATCGTTGGACATTCGTTTGCATAATGACCCATTTCATTACACTTAAAACATCTTACCATTGGCTTTTCATTGCCTTCTTGATCATCTTCCTTATAGTTACGAGAAATATGACCAGACTTACCACACCGAAAGAACTTACCATACTTGGATAAACAATATCCAGGATGCATTTTACCACACTTCTCACAGGATGGATATTTGGTTTTCTTACCTCCTTGCTTCTTTGATGAATTCTTCCCCTTTGCCTGCCAACTAGACCTCTTATTCTGTTGTTTTTCATAGAACACCTAATCATCGGCAAACTCCACTTCCACCTTCTCCGCACATCGAACAAGTTTTTCATAACTTTTGAACTCACGAGAAGCTAAAGCCCTTCGATACTTTGGCTTTAACCCTGAGTAAAAACGGTTTATTTTACTATCAAGATCTCATATGAAATTTGGAGCATACCTTGCCAATCGAGTGAACTTTGCTTCATAAGCAGCCACTGAATCATCCTCCTGCCTCAATTCTAGGAACTGTTTTTCCATCCTAGGACGAACCACCTTAGGAAAATTTTTCTCAAGAAACATACCTTTGAATTCATACTAGTGAAGATCCTCAATCTCATCACTATCCCTGATATTTTTCACCATCGACCACCACTGATCAGCTTCACCTTCAAAACAGTAAACAGCAAGACTAACCTTTTGATGTTCTGAACACCCCATGACATCAAAAATCTTCTCCAGTGATTTAATACACCCTTCAGCTTTCATAGGGTCAGATGATCCTCTGAATGATGGGGGATGTTGCCTCATGAAATGTTCCACCACTGACATGTTCCTCTGTGGTTGATCTGGATGATCTCGTGCATGGATACCACCACCATTTATAGCCTGAGTCTATTGTGCCATCACTCCAACAAACTGTTCAGTTCCGATTCCGACCATCTCAAGTTGTTGATTAGGAAGGTTGTCTTCCTCATGATGTCGTCCCAACATAGATGATTTGTTTCCTCTGCGGAAAACCATTCTGAACACAGAAATATCTTAGGCGAAGCAACATGGTAATCTGTAAATGCTATATCATTTCAATCATATTATAATTTAACACTTTTCTAACTCCTAAAGTTGTCTAAACCGACCTCTGATACCAACTATAAGGCCCCGACCTTAAACCTTACTTAATATTGAATTAAATGAATAATTCACATTGAGGATCTTTTCAGGTTTAGAGTTTTAGAGAATTAGAACATAACTATTACATCTCAAAAGATTACTAAGTAGACACTTCTACTAAGTTTCCATAATAAAAATACTCTTAAAAGAAACATGTCTAGTTCCATGTTTTATATAGCAAGACATTCCCTTGATCCCATCTTTGACCTTATTCCACATTAAGTCCTGTGAAAAACATTTCAAAAAAACTTGGGGTGAGCATAAAAAGCTAAGTAAGGGATACACAAAGAATGAAAACTGTTAGTTTTTCAAAAATAAAGTAAACCATGTATACTCTATCAAAGTACTACCTTCACCTTCATGAAGTAGTAAAAACTCTTCACTGAATATATTATCATTACTTACCTTTTTGTAACCAAAGGATTAACATAAAACCCATATAAAGAACATATAACATATATAAAGGTAACTTGGGACATAAACATACTTAAGTGGAATAACCATATGGTCGACTTCCACACATATCACTTAATGGAATAGCCATACGGCCAATTTCCATACATACTTAATGGAATAGCCATACGAACGTCTTCCATAACCAATGCATTGGAGGTTATAACGTAACCACCCATCCTGGTATTCACGGAACCACCCGTCATATGGTTTATCACGTAACCACCCGTTAAAATGTCCATGTACCAATATAAAATCATAAAGCATAAAACCAATTTAAAGGAATGATAACATTTCCACATTTCAATCACAATATATCATGAATATATTGACATAATAGAATCCTTTATAAAAACCATTTTCAATACCAAAATACATAAAAGAATATATGGTATTTATTTTATTTTAAAAACATTACGGCTTGTTGAGGAAGCCAAAGACCAAATAATACTCACGGCGGCGGAAAAGGTCGTTGTCACCGCGTACGTTAAAAAAACATTCCTTTTTGTCGTTTAGTAAAATGCTTCATAGAAAAATATTCCTTTTGTATTAAAGTAAAAGTCAAAGGGGTTTATACACCATATAAAAGAAAGTTGTGTATAAAATGAAATATGCCTCAATGAAAGGAGATTGAGACGAAGTCCCTTACCTCGGGCCCGACTTGACTCGATCGTTCTTTAACATCCTGAATAATAAACTTGAGTTAATTTCTATTTGATTAAGAAGCTTTTTCGAGTTCATTATTCCTTTTATATCACTTATTTCCATGTTATAAACATTATGTAATCATTTATGGTAATAATGTTTGTTTTGTCGATATTTGGTCCTTAAGTCGAAAGTGGACTTCTTAGGATTACTTGTTGTTCGTGTAGTCAAAGGTTCATGAAATCCAGAATGACATTCCTGATTTGGATATCATATATATCATATATATCTAGCATATACATGTATTTATAATATCACATAATCATTTAGAGGTAAAAAATGAAATGCACCGTTCATGGAGACGGTAAGCCATACGTACGCATGAACGCTACTTTCATTTCTATCTCGTACTTTAATGGAAAGAAATAATAATGATATATAGGTACATTATAATTCCAGTATAACATCATATATAATAACTTTAAATCCATTCTTTATATGTCCCACATATGGCATTAACGAATCACATAACTTTGAGGGGGCGGTAGTCCGCACTTCCTTAAATGAAGATATCGCGTTTACCCATAATGGAAACCATAAAGGTATGCCCAAAATGAAAAATACAGAAGCTTAAGGAAAACAAAAACATATTATATATCATATATAAATATGGTGTCATCTTAATGGCCACCTTTGAATGTGTTAAAATAATGTTGAACAATCATCGTTTCGGGAGGCAGAAATTCACCATCCACGGAAACAGTATGTTCTTTAAACATTAGACGTAGGTGTGTGTAAGTGTAGCTCAAATCCTTCTTATAACAACATCCTAGTATATTGAGGATACTGTAGTTGTTTCAAAAGAAAATAATAAAAAGAATTTAGGCGGTCGGAGAAGCAAAATAAAACAAAAGGACTCAAAAGAAGACATTACCTTAAAATCAGGTAACTCCCCTTGGTTTGAGCTCAAAGGCTTCCTTGGGAAGACTTCTTCCCAAAGTGAGGCTTCAAGGAGTAATAGAGGGATGTGGAGAGCCAAAATGGGCAGGTTTTGGCCGAGCCAAAGGCTTTGGGAGTGTGGGTAAGGAGGTAGAGGTGGGGGCCTTTTATAAGAGGAGAGGAGGGGCACTCTTGGAAAGTAAAGAAAATTCACTTTATTTTAAAATGGTATTCGGATTTAAGAGGTCCCACATTGATGTATTTCGAGGATAAGGTGATAAGGGTTCTAAATCCACTCATCCAATAGGTTTTGGACATGTTGAGGTCTTAGATATTACATTATCTTCCCATTTTATTTAAATCGTTAAATAATGAGGTCATCGCTGCATCATCATGATGTCATAAATAATTTAATTTATTTAATGTCTAAAAATTATAAAAAAAATACTATGATGTAGGAAATCTGTTAATATTTCCAATGACTATTTATAGTCAAAAATCTGAATTGTATGACCCCATGTAAAAATTGTTTTAGTAAAACATCTCATGTGTGTGTCATTTTTACTTTAACATTAAATAAAAAGTTATTTATGTCATTTCCCACCCAAAGTGGCTCCATGGGGTCCCCAAGCTGACCCATGGCTTTTCTTGGTCAGCCATGACACATCCAATAAGGGTAGGACATGTGTCAAGGTATTCTCATTTTATTATAATATCATTTTTTCTTTAAATTGCACTAATTACCTCTAATCGCGATTAAAAACTTAATAAGTTACTATTCACCAAAAAATTATTTTTATCTCATTGAACCAAATTTTACTTCTTAATGACATCCATGTATGTAGGATTTTTGAAATTCAAAACACAGAAGTGGTAAAATTTCATTTAAACAAAAAATCAGTTTTTATAATTACCACTTAGTGGTTTCACTATTCATCAAAAATTGAAGTTTTTCAGAAAAATACCAAAAATTCACCCTAAGATATATTTTATATTCCGAATTCAAAAATGAAGTCCATTTTACAGAATTCAAAAAATATAAGTTGCATTAATTAATTTAATAATTAATTCCCGATGTCAGAGCAAATAGCGTGTTTTTATGAAACAATAAGTATCAAAAGATTGACACTAGTTTAAGTCCAATTTCAAAGTGAAATTGATTCCAACGACCACTATTGGATTTTATGGTAAAAATATTTTCTAATTTCACTTTAAAACCAATTAAAAAGATAATTTAATCATATAAATAAATTAGATTAAAAAGAGGTTTTGAATTAAAATACAACATTTTACACTATTCATTAAAAAATGAACTTTATCGGAAAGATACCAAAAATTTACACAAAGTAAATTTTGATGTCCCGATTCTAAAGAATAGTTATATTTGGTCTAATATAATTTATAAGATTGATCAAAACTATATTTAATAACGGTTCTCCATCAAAAGGTGATAAGTGAACCCTTAGTGAAAATTAGGGTATAAATGTCTAAAATTGAATTCTTTCCGTATTTTAAGCCTTTATCTTTTATCAGATAAATGTAAAAACTTTTAAAAACATATATAATCATATTTTAGTTATTTCTATCCATTCCCGCCAATACAACGTCTACATGTTAACTACCATTTAAAATAAAATTATTATATTACTAGTGTGCAACGTAAGTTTTCAAAGGAACTCATCGTTGCGTATCGGGTACGCTATCGAACATAGCAACCCCCTTTTAATTAAAATTAATATATAATTCATAAATATTAATAAATATGAAAATTCTTTATTCTTTACTTACCTGGGATGTTACAATGGTGGTGGGGCCCACCCGATCCTAACCTCCTACGAGAGGTTACGATGTGGGGACCACACGGGACTGAACCCCTCAACTAATGGGAGGAGAGGAAAATTTCTCAACTCCCCTCATTAATAACGGGGAGCCCCTTGACCTCATCTACCATTTATGGTGCCACCCCCTCCCCCTCCTTTATGGGTGCCAACTCCCATAATTTAATGGTGCCAAATTCTCCACATTAATTAGGTGGAGCCAATTAAATTAATTCACCATTTTTAATATTGTGGCAATGAATTAATAGGATATCGCAATCTATTGTTATTTTGGTTGGAATTACTCATTTGGTGGAACATGGGAGAAGTGAGAAAAGACATATACATCAAAGAATGAAGAATGAAGAACGAAGAATGAAGAACACCAGTGAGGAGTGACTTCGACATCCTTCCTCGGATCCCACCGACGTGGGATGTCTTCAGCCGAACTACACTCTGCATCATCGTCAATGAGCCGACACATCTCGGGATTGGAAGTGTACGGCGGACGCGATGAATGATGATCTCCATCGACTTCTTTCTGTGACTTCTTTGTCGATAAATGAACAAATGTAGGGGTTTTTTCTTTAATGTACCATGTTCTTATTTTAATTCAAAATGAAGAACGAGGTTATGCTTCTTTTTGCAGGTGAGTTATTGTTCACCGTTCTCCTACAATGATGAGCCAAGTGTTACCACCCTAAACGCGGATGGTTCGGGCCAAACCAACATGGCCTGACCCCTATGCTATTCTTGATTGTGAAGATCTTCAGCTTGTCAACGTAACAATGAAGCGGCGTTGAAGGAGACGAAGGCAACAGGGAAAGTCCACGCTTCCAGCGGCCTCCTCAAACTGCACCGCCCCCACAGCATTCTACTGCCCCGGCCGAACCGGTTCTGCTGGTCGAACCACCCTGAGCCGCACTGTAACACCCCAGGTAAATAAAAAATATGACATTTTCATATTTATCCATATTTTTTAATATAATATTAATATTACTTTAAAGTTAATGCTATCCTCGAGGGTGTACCCAATACGCAACAACGAGTTTCTTTGAAATCTTACATTGCACTCTAATAATAAAATAATATTATTTTAAAAGGTAGTTAATGTCTAGCCGTTGTAATGGTGGGAATGAACGGAACTAAACTAAAAAATGATTATATATGTTTGTCAAATATTTTTACTTTTATCCAATAAATGTTGGAGGCTTAAAATGCAAATGAATCCAATTTTAAGCATAAATCTTCTAATATTCTATAAATGGTCGATTAACCGCCTTTTGATGGAGAAACCTTTTTAAATATACTTTTGAAAATTTTATATGTTGTATTTGGAAAAATAAAACCCTTCTTTAGAATCTGTACATCAAAATTTACTTTGTGTAAAATTTTGTTATTTTTCCGATTAAGATCATTTTTATTGAAAATGTTGCATTTTAATTCAAAACCTCCTTTTAATCTGATTTATCTATATGGATAGATTATATTTTTAATTTATATTAGAGTTTATTTAGAATATATTTTTACCATTTAATCTAATGGTGGTCAATGGAATTAATTTCACTTTGAAATTAGACTTAAACTAGTGTCAATCTTTTAATAGATATTGTTTCTTAAAAACATGCTATTTGTTTTGATAGCGGAAATTAATTATTAAAATAATTAATTCAACATTTATGTTTTGAATTTTGTAAAATAGACATCATTTTTGAATTTGGAATATAAAATATAGCTTAGGGTGAATTTTTGGTATTTTTCTGAAAAACATCAATTTTTGAGGAATAGTGAAACCACTAAGTGGTAGTTTAAAAACTGATTTTTCTTTTAAATGAAACTTTACCACTTCTGTGATTTGAATTTCAAAAATCCGACATACATGGTTGTCATTAGGATTTAAAATTTCATTCAATGGGATTAAAATAATTTTTTGGTGAATAGTAATGTTTATGTTTTTAATCGCGATTAGAGGTAATTAGTGTAATTTGAGGTAAAAATAATGTTTTAATAATATTAAATGACCTAGACACATGTCCTACCCTCATTTTATGTGTCATGTACGACCAATAAAATACATCGGTCAACTTGGGGACCCCATGGAGCCACTTTGGTTGGAAAATGACATAAATAACATTTTATTTAAAGTTAAAATAAAAATGTCAGAAGCATGAGTTGTTTTACTAAAACAACTTTTAAATGGACTTATACAAGTCATATTTTTGACTATAAATATAATTAGAAATATAAAAAGATTTCCTACATCATGATATTTTTTTTATAATTTTTATACATTAAATAAATTAAATTATTTATGACATCATGATGATGCAGCGATTACCTCATTAATAAAGGGTTTAAATAAAATGAAATGATAATGTTAAAACTATAACTTACACTTTTCAAAGACCTATTGGATGAGTATATTTAGAAACTTTACCACCATATCCTCAAAATACATCAATTTGGGACCTTTAAAATCCAAAACTCATTTGAAAATAAAGTAACATTTTGTAACTTTCCTAGAGTGCCCCTCCTCTCCTCTTATAAAAGGCCCCCACCTCTACCACCTTACCCACACCTCTCAAGCCTTTGGCTCGGCCAAACCCTCCTCATTTTATCTTTCCACATCCTTATATTACTCCTAGAAGCCTCACTTTGGGCAAAAGTCTTCCCAAGGAAGCCTTTGAGCTCAAATCAAAGAGAGGTACCTGATTTTTAGGTAATGTCTTCACTTGTGTTCTTTTGTTTTATTTTGCTTCTCCTACCCCCTAAACTATTTTTATTCATTTATTTTGTAAAAAATACAGTATCTTCAATATACTATGATTTTTTTATAATAAGGATTCGAGCTACACTTACACACACCTACATCTAATAGTTAAATAACATACTGTTTCTGTGGATGGTGAATTTCTGCCTCACGAAACGATGATTGTTCAATATTCTTTTAACACCCTCAATGGTGGCCATTAAGATGTCACTATATTTATATATGATTTATAATATGTTCATGTTTTACTTAAGCTTCTGTATTTTTCATTTATGGCATACCTTTATGGTTTCCATTATGTTTAAACGCGATATCTTCATTTTAGGAAGTGCGGACTATCGCCCCCTCAAAGTGATTTGATTCGTTAATACCATATGTCATATGTATAAAGGATAGATTTAATGATATTATTTATGATACCATACTATAATTATAATACTATTATGTATCATTATGTTTTAATTCCATTAAATAAGAAATAGAAATGGAAGTAGCGCTCATGCGTACGTAGGGCTTACCATCTCCATGAACGGTGCATTTCATTTCTTGCCACTAAATGTTATGTAATATTATAAATTCATGTATATAGTGTATATATATGATATATATGATATCTACATAGTGAATATAATTCTGGATATAATATATATTTTACCACATGAACAACTTGTAATTATAAAGAGTTTATTTTTGACTCAAGTAGCAATGATCTACAAAACGACCATTATTAACTTGAATAATGACATTGTGTTCATAGCATGGTAGTAAGTGATATAAAAGTAATAATGAACCTGAAAAAGGTTCTTAAGAAAGTAGAAATTAACTCAAGTTTATTATTCATGAGGTTAAAGAATGATGGAGTCAAATCAGACCCAAGGTAAGGGATTCTACCCCTCTTTTTCTTTTTAAGTACACTCTTTTAGGTCATTCCTTTTAAGCTCATCTTTCTTATGATTGGGATGTTCTTTTATATTACTCATACTATACTTTTTATGTTCATATGATGAGAGACCCTATTTTCTCTCATCAATCCATTTTGGAAGTTTTAATTGGCGCCGTTAGGCTGCTGAAATTTTGTAAGGGGATTTTTATCTCACTTTTTGTTTTCATGAGATTCATGCTACATTTTCCAATATTTCCTTTTGAGTGGTGTATGTACTATCCATTATTCTACTCTTTGTGTAACATACTTTCGTTTATGAGTATTTACATCAATGTTGTATAGTCCTTCTTTCATGGGGTGTACGTTTCGAAAGTTACCCAAATCGGTAAGGGAACCTTTCACCCTCCTCTTATTAAAAGACTTATTTTGTTATGTCTTTTAATTTTCATTCTTATTTATATATGTACTCTTGTTTCCTTTCCATACTTTTTATAACCCATATTGAGATCTTTATGCTCATCCCACGTTTTTGAAATGTTTTTCACAGGTCAAGGGAATGGTACATGATATGATGATAGTGTCAAGGAAATGTCAAGAAAGAATCCATGTTTTATTTTAAATATGTTTCCATTGATGGGAAAAATGAATACTATATTTTATGTAACCACTTTTTTTAAATGTGGAATGTAATGCAAGTTTTATGATCTAATTCTCTAAAACTCTATACCCGAAAAGATCCTCAATGTGTAATCATGTAATAACTCAAGATTAAGTAAGGTTTAAGGCTGGGGCCTTATACGCGCTACGCCCCAGCTGCACTGCACAACGGGCCAAACCGCGACCCTCCAGCCGAGCCGCCCCGGCCACTATGTCCGCCGGCCAAACCGGATGAGCCACCCTATCCCGCACCGCTGCCGGCCTCCTGTATTCCCAGAACAATCCCCGTCGGCCTGCGCTAGACCGAGTTGTGTCGAACCACGCTGGCCCAGCCTACAGCCTCACACTTGCCTGCCTGCCGGCCTCCCTGGCCACCTTGTGGACTACCCGGCTGCCACCCGGCTGCCCGCTGGCCCGCCTGACGGCATGCCCGCCCACCCATCCTCCTGAGCCGCCACCCGACTGAAGCGGAGCCCTGGCTGAGCCGGAAACAAAAGCCTCCCCCCCTCGCGGTGCCCTAGCCGGGCTTTCACGCCCTCTAGGTCAAGCTACATAGGGTTTCACCCTCGCGGTGCTTCGTGCCGAACCGGCCCTGAGCCCGGGCCGAACTACACACGTGGCCTGCAAATATGGGGCCAGCAGGCCAGGCCGAACCTAACAGGCTGGCCCGCCAAATGGGCTGAACCAGACCCAACAGGTCTAACCAGGTCGACCAAGTCCGGGTCGGCCCAGACTAGGTTGGACTGGTCATGGGCCCACTACCAACACTTTACATACTTTGGTCATAAAATTAGCACGGGACAACCGTTTGACGAACCATCAGCAACACTGGTTTTCTTCGAGCGCAATGGTCACTTTGATTATACCCCCAATGGATTTTAGGGTAATGTTGAGATACAGTCAGGTTGGATCGTTCATGAATCCATCTAGGTCACCGGGACTAAAAGGCGAATAAATCAAAGACTGGGTGTCTGATTGACGCGCTAGATGTTGCATTGAGACCCCTATGATGTGGCGGACCATTGAGATACTTCTACGTGGGACATCGGGTTAGTTGTAGTATAGACGAGTAGTTCGTGGAGCGGATCCTCTTGGAGATGAGCGAGAAGAGTGTGGAGACCTAGTAGCTGGATGAGACCTAACGACTGCTGACCATTTCGACCTAGAGTGACTCGACTAGCCCAGTGTGGAGCACCTTGGGGTCGCGGAAGACCCACAGTGGGGAGTGCCATGGGGTCGCGGTAGACCCACAGTACTCAACTGGAGTAGTACATCAGCAGGCTGTGAGAAGAAGCACCTTGGTAACGTGGCAGACCCACGGTATAGAGAGCCTTGGTGATGCAGCAGACTCATGGTACTCGATAGGAGGATTACCTCAATAGTCCAAGGTTAGTGGGAAGTGCCTTGGTGTCATGGCAGGCCCACTGTACTTGGCAGAGGAGGAGTTCTCCAGCAGCCGTGGATAAGATAATGTGAATAAACATCAAGGTTAAGCTGATTCAGTAACTTTTTTGTTTACCTCATGATTTATATGGATTACATAATAACCTAGGTATATGTATGGGAAAATACCTATGTTGGTTTATCTGTTGATTTCGTATTTTGTGGTTTATCCTTGTTGGATTTGTGAGACCTTGAGGGTCTCTGGGTCCCAACTGATTATCGTTATACTCACCCCTGCATGGTTTATACCCACACCGCATTGTGTTGGATGAAGACGACGAACAACGATGACCGAGATTGAGTGTACCAGGCTTGGACCGTACTCAGATGTGGCCCACACAGTGTGACGGTACCCTGAGGAGATGGAAAAACGTCAAGTGTTGTGGAGGCTATATTTACCAACCCTTCAGGTAGGATTTTTCTAGTGGATGATCTAGGAGTCGTTTTCCCTTTTTCCACTACTTATACTTTCAGTTTCCTTGTACTTTACAGTTGTGTTTGTATTTCCGGCCCCTTTTTATTTTTCAAGACTCCTATTGTTTACAGTTTTATTTAGTGTTTTGTTTCTAGCTTAAACCATGTTGTGTTCGTTTTTATGTTATAAAGGAAATGCATTTCCATTTTAGGGATTTACGCCATTGGTGCCTGTCGCCAGCCCCTGGCCTATGGATGGCGGGCTTGGGGCAGACAAGGCATGAGCCCTAAGGGACAGATCATGACAAATTGGTATCAATGGAGTCGGTTATACTGTAGAAATTAGGACCTTGATCTTTTTTGTGAAGCAATAGTGTTATGGGTACTAAGTGTGATTTTCAGTTTAGGGAGTCCAGTGTTGGTGTGGCAGTCGTCGTATCTATACACCAGGACCCTAACTACTGATTTCTGAATCAGTACATTAAAACACTAATTGTGTGTGCGCTTTAAAAATATTTCGTTAAGTTAGCTCAACTAGGTCATCTCACCAGGTATAATCTGGGACTGTGTCGCATCTATTTCTTTCAAGATGTCGCCCCGTGGAAGACCAGCTAGAGCCCCGAGAGTTATAAGTGTAGATAGCCCACCGAGCGACAAGGCCTCATTGCTGGGACCTCTTCCAGCAGAGGCACCAACGGTACCACTACCCACTGGTCCACCAATGGCAACATCCCCAAAAGCAGAGATGTACACTGCTTGAGAGTGTCTCACAAGTTCCAATTCCATAGGCCACCTTGGTTCAGGGGAGAGACGGACCCACAGGCAGATGAGGATTGGATGGAGTTTGTGGTGAGAGTTTTCTGACTGGTAGGGACACCAGATGACCTCATTGTGATTTGTGATGCTAGCCTTTAATAGGCACCAGTAGGTAGATGGTGAAGCTTGATGCTTCAGGTTCATGATGTGATAATACTACTCTGGGTAGACTTTGAGAGACTGTTTCTAGAGGATTTTGTTCCAGTGACACTCCACATAGTGTGAATATAGCAGATACTTCATCTGCAGCAGGGCAGCATGACTATAACTCAGTACTCAACAAGTTTCACTGACTTCTCATTCTACTCCACTGATATCGTATGAGACTCATTCTTCAGGGCTTAGACCATCGAGTAGGTGCTCAAGCAAGATATCAGGGCATTGATGATATCCCTAAGCATCCCAACGTAGGCAGCAGTTTTGCAGGAAGCCCTCTTAGTGGAGAGTTTCCTTGTTGAGTAGTGTCTAGCAGTGAGACCCACTACAGGTCGGCATGCAGTAGATACATATGCAACTGGTAGTAGATAGATGTCACAGAGGTACAAGAGGACCAAACCCATGGGTGGATGACCGCATGACTCAGGATTAGTTGTGAAGGGCACCCGAGGAAGAGACATGCATTCCAAGAGCAGGTAATATTTCTCAAGTGGCGGGCAGGGTCACATGACTTGTGACTGTCCGACTCACCATTCAGATGATCAGCAGACTCTCGAAGGAAAACCCAAGCAGAGAAAAAGATTCAGTCGAGGTGGTCTGTAGGGAGCAGGTAGATGTGTCAGAGGAACTGATCGTATAGCTAGCGGTGGATGATGTTTTGAGTTGTTACTGTAACCACCACCATGAGGTCCACCCTGACCACAGGGAGCAGGTGGACCTGCGAGATCTCAGCTCCAAGTAGATAAGGCTTACAATCATGGAGATCTGAAGATGATCCGAGGTATAGTTTGTGTCTACTCCATCTTAGCTACAGTTATTATAGACACAGTTTCTAGTCACTCTTTAATTAATATTTCCCTCATTCAGTGCTCATATATTCCAACAGAGTGGTTGGATCTATCGTTGCGGCTAGAGACTCGTACGATAGAAGACTTGATGATTACGCACGGGTACCGGTAGTGTGAGCTTACTCTAGGAGGCAAGAGAATCAGCTGGGATCTCCTAGTAGCAGTGTCAAGGCTTTATGACGACATATTGGGTATGGACTGGTTATCTATAGTCCATGCTCAGATAGACTATATTAGGTGCAAAGTGCAGTGTGTCTTCACGGATGGGACTAGGTTTACCTTCACCAGTGAGAAGGGAGACTTTGCAGCATAGGACGGACATACTCGAAGGAGGGTGCAGCCAATCACTCATCAGTTGGCTTGTATTACCCCCAGAGCAGTTGATATAGAGAGTAGAGATATCCTATAGTGGTGGACCAGTACGCGAATGTTTTCCCTAATGATGTCCCAGTACTACCTCCTCAGGATAGGTGGACTTTGATATTGACCTATACCCCAGGACGACACCGATATCTACTACAGCGTATCAGATGGCTCCTGAGGAGCTTCACGAGCTACGGGTACAGCTAGTGGACTTGCCGGAGAAGGGATTCATCCAGCACAGTTTTTCTCCCTGGGCAGCACCAATTCTGTTCTCCAAGAAGGCGGAAGGGAGCTTAAGACTTTTTGTCGACTACATTCTCATAAACCAGGTGACTATGAAGAATAAGTACCCACTCCCAAGGATTAACGACCTCTTTGATCAGTTGAAGGGAGCACGATGGTTCTCAAAGATAAACCTCATATCTCGCTATCACCAGCTCAGAGTTCTCGATGAGGATGTGCAGAAGATGGATTACAGATGTCGGTGCGACCACTATGAGTTCTTGGTTATGACTTTCAGTTTAACTAACGCTTCAGTAGTGTTCATGGGACTCATGAACAGTATTTTCTAGACTTTCGTCAATCTCTTTGTCATAGTATTCATCGATGACATTTTGATCAACTCGACTACTGAGGTGGAGCATGTCTACCATTTGTAGGGAGTACTGGACAGACTCCGAGAGCCCCAGATTTATGGTAAGCTCACAAAGTGCCATATTTGGATTTGAGAGGTTCACTTCATGGGGCACATCATCTCAAAGGATAGAGTTGTAGTGGATCTGGTGAATATTGAGGCAGTACTTCTTCGGGAGCCACCCAAGAGTGTGATGGAGGTACGAAGTTTCATGGTTTTGGATGGTTACTACCAGAGGTTCGTTCCAGACATCTCCAGAGTAGCAGCACCACCATCAGCGTTGACAAAGAAGGAGAAACCCTTCGTGTGGTCGGAGATATGACAGCAGAGATTTCCAGAGCTAAGGAAGAAGCTGACTAGTGCCCCCATCTTTAATCTTATAGAGGAAGGTATAGGGTACATAGTCTACTTCAACGCATCATGGACTGGACTCTGGTGTGTCCTAATGCAGGAGAGTGCAGTGATCGCGTATGGTTCTCATCAGCTGATACAACCTGAGCAGAAATACGCTACCCATGACCTGAAGTTAGTAGTATTGGTATTCACCTTGAAGATGTGGCAAAACTATCTGATGGGAAAACATTTTATCGTGTACTATGACGACAAGAGTCCCAAGTATATATTCTCTCAAAAGGATGTGAAACTGAGACAGTGGTGATGGATTGAGTTCCTCTCAGACTATGACTTTGAGATAGTCTATTCTACCAGAAATGGCAACATTGTAGCAGTTGCACTCAGCTGGATATCTGGTATACAGCTGCAAGGTGAGGCGACGGAGAAGATGGTCGCTTTGTAGATATCCTTTGTAGATAGAGATGGAGTAGCTTTACAACTGTCCCTTACAGTCACTCCCCCACTTATTCAGCGAGTCGGGGAGGAAAAACATGGGGACGATGACTGCGAGACACGATGTGCTCAAATATCCACAGAGAAGGCACCTGATGGATTTTATGAAGGTGGGGAGAATGTCAACCTCTTCAGTGGAAGTACTATGGTACCAGTGTCACTTCATGAGGAAGTGGTGAGGGAGTTCAACACATACCCTTTAGCATTATATCCAGGAGTGGAAAAGATGTAACAGGACCTTCGACGCCAACACTGGTGGCCAGGTATGAAGAAGGCAGCAGCGGAGTTTTTCTCTTGATGCCTCACTTTTCATCAAGTGAAGGCGGAGCACCCGGTACCAGTAGGAATGGTTCAGCCTTTAGAGGTACCAGAATGGAAGTGGGAAGGGAGATACATGGACTTCGTGACAGGACAACCACGTACATCCAGGGGTCACGACTCGATTTGGATGATCGTCGACCGACTCGCCAAGTCGGCCCACTTCCTACCGATAAGAGGGTAGGGTTCAGTAGAGAGCTTGGGATGCCTCTATGTGAAGGATATTGTGTGACAACATGGCATACTATCAACTATTGTCTCCAATCATGATGCACTATTTCCCTCCTGACTATGGAAGGGGTTGCAAGAGGCTTTTGGGACGCAGCTTTGTTTGAGCATCGTCTTCCATCCTCAGATGGATGGTCAGACTGAGTGGACCATTCAGACCCTCAAAGACATGATTCGTGAATGTGTTCTTGAATATGGTCGCTGCTGGGAGGACCTCTTGCCTTTGGTGTGGTTTTCCAAAAACAATCGCTATCACTCCACCATAGGGATGGAACCTTTTGAGGGGTTATACATATGAGCTTGCAGATCACCTTTATACAGGGCTGACCCTGGGGAGTCAGCACTTGTGGGACCAGAGATTGTATGGGCTACCACAGAGAAGGTGCAGATCATCCAGGAGTAGATGAAAACTACACAGAGCAGACAGAAGTCATATACTGACAGGAGACGGAGACCTCTGAAATTCGAGGATGGTGACCATGTATTTCTACGGGTCTCACCTTGACCAAAACTACAAAGATTTGGCTGAGGCGACAAGATATATATGAGATTCATCAGACTTTTCCAGGTCCCCAGTAGAGTTGGAGAGTTGGCATATCGCTTAGCTCTTTCACCTCAGTTGAACCGGTTGCACGACGTCTTCCAAGTATCTCAACTGAGGAGATACATGCAGGACCCTTCTCACATCATTAACCATAGAGAGATAGACGTCGACGATGGGGAGACATTCATAGAGGTTCCAGTGGAGATTGAGGATCGATAAGAGCGTGTCCTATATGGACAGTCAATACCTTTGGTGTGTGTTCATCGGTAGCATAGGAACCTCCAGGATAGCACATGGTAGAGGGAGACTCAGATGCGTGCTTAGTACCCCCACTTGTTCCCTTAGTTCATGTTCTAATTTACGGGGATGTAAATCCCTAAGGTGGGGAGAATTTAAAGACTAGGAAATTTCCATAGAAATGTTTTTCATAAATTGTTGTAAATTTTATGAATCTGTCAACGGTGAAGGCGCGTGATTTTGAGGCCCAGTCTGCTCGAAATCAATTTCTGAACTTTTGTTTTGGTACGTTCATTAAATATACGAGTGGGATTTTATAACATTTAAACTGGTTCTCAGAAATGAGATCCGAGGACATCGTTGAACTCGCAGTGCCA
This sequence comes from Viscum album, assembly GCA_963277665.1. Taxonomy (NCBI): domain Eukaryota; kingdom Viridiplantae; phylum Streptophyta; class Magnoliopsida; order Santalales; family Viscaceae; genus Viscum; species Viscum album. Next base: position 273,231,389 of record OY728128.1, on the reverse strand, counting down.
GTATTCACATAAGAAGACTATCACATCGATGATAGTGGGTCAAGGTTAAAAGATTGTTTTTTGGGTTTATAGAGAATGAATTAAATAAAAAAATGTGTGTGGAATAATTATTATTTTTTGGTTAAAACCTCCTAATGGAAGTTGGAGGTGGGACGACCACACCATAACCTCCCATGAAAGCTTATGGTGGTGGGGCCCACCCAAACCTAACCTCCCACGAGAGGTTACGACATGGGGACCACAAGGGACTATACCCCCTATTAATGGGAGGAGAGTAAAATCTCTCAACTCCCATCATTAATGAGGGGGAGCCCCTGGACCTCCTCTACCATTTATGGTGCCACCCCCCTCCCTTATTAATAACAACTCCCCTAATTTAATGGTTCCAAATCATTCACATTAATTTGGTGGAGAAAATTAAATTAATTCACCATTTGGAATATTGTGCCAACGAATTAACATGATATCACAATCTATTATTATTTTGGTGGGCATTACTCATTTGGTGGATCTTGGGTGAATAGAAAAAATCTCGCACCATCAAAGAACGAATAACGAAGAACGAAGAATACTAGTGAGGAGCGACTTCGACTACCTTCCTCAGATCCCACCGATGTGGGATGTCTTCAACCGACCTACACTCTGTATCATTATCAATGAGCCAACGCAGCTCGGTATTGGATGTGTGCGGCGAACGCGACGAATGACGATCTATTTAGTCTTCTTCCCATAACTTCATCGTAGATCAATGAACAAAGGTAGGGGTAGTTTTATTTTAAGTACGGTGTTCTTCTTTTCATTCAAAATGAATAACGATGTTATGATTTTTTTTGTGGGTGAGTTGTTGTTATTTGTTCTCCTACCTTGATTGGCCAAGTGGTACCACCCAAAAGGCGGAGGGTGTTGGCCAAAACAACATGGCCCGACCCCTCCGCCATTCTTGGTTGTGATGATATTCATCTTGGAAACGTAACAAAGAAGAGGCGTTGAAGGCGATGAAGGAAAAAGGCAAAGGTCAGGCTTCCCGCAGCCTCCGCAAACCGCGCCGCCCCCGCGACATTCCAGTGCACCGGGAGAACCGGCTCCGTAGGCCGAACCACCCTGAGCCGCGCTGTGCCCCGGCCGCGCAGCACACCGGGTCGAACCACGGTCCTCTGGCCGCGCTGCCTTGGCCACACCGTCTGCCAGCCGAATGGATCAAGAAACCCTGGAGCACCCCGCCTCTGGCCTCCCGCCGCCCCAGTCGAACCCTGCCGGCATGCCCCTAGCCCGAGCTGCACCGAACCATGTCAGCCTAGACTCTCGGCATCCTGACATCCTATTGTCCCGCCTGTCGGGCATCTTGGCTGCCTCCCGGTCTACCCGACCACCACCCAGCTACCTGATGGACCGCCTTCATGGCTGCCACCCGGCTCCCAGCCGCCCGGCCTCCCAAGCCGCCACCCGACCAAAGCAGCGCCCTTCCGCACTTCCCTCCTGAGCCCCCCCCCCCCCCCTCGCAATGCCCAAGACGAACTGGCCCAGCCGTGCTCTCCGGGACAATCCACACCGGGCCACACTCTTGCTTCGCTCTGGGACGAACCAGCCACGAGCTCGAGCTGAACCTCCCACGCGGCCAGCTGGGCTGGGCCCAGCTGGTTGGGCCCAACCTAACAGGCTGGCCCACCCAATGTGCCTGCAAGACCCAACAGGTCTAACCGGGAGACCCAGATCGGGTCGGACTGGGTCGGTCCGACCAGGTCAGACTGGACATAGGCCCACTACCGACCCTTTACTTACATTGGCCATATCCGTGGCACCGGACGACTATTTGACAAACTATCAGTGGCACTGGTTTTTTCTTAGAGCACGACAGTCACTTTCAGTATATCCCACAGGAGTTCAGGGTAATGTTGGGATACGGTCTGGTTGGATCGTGCACGAATCTAACTGGGCCCCAAGGAATAAAAGGCTAATAAGTCATAGACAGGGCCTCTGGTTGACGTGTTGTCTATTGCGTTGAGACCCCTAAGACATGGTGGACTATTGAGTGACTTATACATTGGATTTCATGTCTGTTGGAGTATCAACCAGTAGCTTGTGGAGCAGATCCTCTCGGAGACGAGCGAGCAGAGTGAGGAGACCTAGTAGCTGGCTGAGAACTGACGACTGTTGACCGTTTCAACTCGGAGTGACTCGACTGGCCCAGTGGGGAGCGCCTTGGTGTCACGGAAGACCCACAGTGGGGAGTGCCTTGGTGTCACGGCAGACCCACGGTACTCAACAGGAGGAGTACCTCAGCAGGCTACAAGGGGTGTGCCTTTGTGATGCGACAGACCCACGGTGGGGAGCGCCTTGGTTACACAGTAGACCCACGATACTCGATAGGAGAAGTACCTCCGTAGTACATGGTTAGTGGGAAGCATCTCGGGGTCACAGCAAGACCACATTACTTGACAAGGGAGGAGTTCCTGAGCAATCATGGTTTCGATAATGTGAATAAAAATCCTGGTTGAGCAGAGTTAATAACATGTGTTTTTACCTCATGATTGATATGGATTTCATAATAACATAGGTATATGTATGGGAATATACCTATGTAGGGTTATATGTTGATTTCATGCTTTTTTGTTTTATCCTTGTTGGATTTTTGATACCTTGAGGGTCTCGGGGTCCCTACTGAGTATCATTATACTCATCCTTACACGGGCTATACCCGCACCACGTTGTCTTTGATGCAGATGACGGAAAACTTTGACCAAGGTAGAGTGTACCAGGACTGGATAGTACCCGGAGGTGGACCACATGGTGTGACGATACACGAAGGAGACAGATGGACATGGAGTGTTGTGAAGGCTATCTGTACCTACCCTTCAAGTAGGATTTTTCCGGTGGACGATCCAGGAACCGTTTTTCCTTTTTCCAGTACTTGTACTTTTAGTTTCCTTGTACTTTACAGTTGGTCTTGTATTTAGGGCCCCTTTTTACTTTTCAACACTCCTTTGTATACTGTTTTATTTAGTTTTTTGTTTCCATCTCATACCATATTGTGTGCATTTTGAAGTTATAAAGGCAATTCCTTCCCAGTTTAGGGATTTACGCCTTTGGTGCAAGTCTCCATCCTCTTGCCTATGGAAGGCGGGTTTGGGGTAGTCACGGCACAGGCCCCAAGGGAAGGGTCAAGACAAAAATGTTTAGTATGTATTCTCAATCTATCATGTTATGGTCTATATTTTTTGTGTAGACATAGTTTTAAAATAATAATACTTATCATTTTATGTTTTAATCCTACACAACTTATTATTTAATTTGTGAAATAGTATCAGTATCCATTGATATTTCATACATAATTATTTATGTCCGTTATCTAACTTATATGTGGCATTCAATTCATTTTTAATCATTGGTGTGCATGTTCAAATTATGCATTATATTTATAAATTTTAAATATTTATAAAACAAATTGTGCATGGGAATCTCTAGAAAATGGTTTTGGAAACTCTTGATAATAAGTTGATGACATGTTATAAGGAAGGTTATCTTCATCTAATGGAAATAATTTTATTTATGTGTTTTATAAATGTTTTCAGTTAGTATTTAGAAAGATCTGTCCATTGAATGTTTTTTAAAAAATTTTAAATAGTATAGTGAATGTAATTATATATGGAGTGAACCAATAAGTCTTATGGGAACATTGTTACAAATTATTTATGACATGCGACTTTGTAGTTTTATAATGGTCTGCTAAGTATCAAAAATTACCAACCAAGTTTTTTTATTTTCAAGGGATAATACACTATGATCTTTTCAAATGTAATTATTTTATGAAATTAGTTCATTAAAAAATATATGGATTTTAATATTTTATAAATCTACTTTTATGTATATATACATATATATATGTCTTTCAAAATAAAAAAAATTCAATTTTTTTTACATTTTTTAAATCCCTTATTGAGCGTATTAAGTACTCACCCAGTGGTTTTAAATCTTTATATTGGTTTAGTATGATTCATTTTGATGATTATTTCATTGAAGTGGAAGTGAACACTAATGTATTTAATATTTATTTAATTTCAATCTATACAGTTTCAATGAAATTTAATATTTTCATCTAGTTCTCCATAACCTATACTAGTTAATGTTCTCGGAATTCTAAATTCTATGAGTATTTTTATTTATCTTTTTTTAAAACAATATACAATAAATATTATTAAAAAAACCCGGAAGCATGTGTTCGGTCTATAATATTATAAAAACATCAAAATCTTGTAATTACTCCATTAATCTTTATAAAAAAATTCCTTAAAATATTCCCAAAAGATTCGTTTAAAAAAATTGTTAAATAAACATTTATTTTTCAATTACGTGAAAATACCACTTATATGATAAATATAGGGAAAAATTAATTTTCTATAGAAAACCAATTAAAAAATACATCCAAATAGGTTTCAATTACCCTTTAAAAATTTGGCCTATACAACTAATTTAGGAACACTATTTTTATACAATTTTTATATAATTTTCTTAAAAAATATTCTATATCAAGAATAATAATATTAGAGAAAATAAAATAAAATATTATTCTATCATCATCCACCATACTCAAAGATCAATATTCTTCATATAGTAAAAATATATTATTTAAATATTTATGTAGATATATTATACCATCGAAACAAAAAAAATTAATAATTATTTCTAATCATCCACATATGACTCCAATATATAGTTGTGATTATGGAAGATATAAATTTGTCATTAAATAAGTGTATTCTATCATCATAGTTTTTTTGGAGTGAATGGTTTATTATATGCATGTTTACCATCAAGTAAAAATATATAAAAAAATATTAAAAACAAACTACCTAACAAATGAGAGATTAAACATAAATTTTCTACCTTAAAAATGCTTTTTATTAAGTAATATAGAAAATATCTCTAAATGTCATCATTGATTTGAGAATACATTCGAATGTATTTTTTTATTATAAAATTATTACTGAATTTCGAAATTAATGATCATGAATCCATCTATATAATAGTGATAGTAATTTAGGAATCATAATATTATTACAAAATAATTATAAATTTCATTCAAAATATAAATGGGTGAACTATGTTACCATCATTGTCATATATGTTCTATTTATTGTCCATTTTCAAAACACATACCTATAAGATTCTTAACTATCCATTTTGTGTTACGTTCATTAGACATATTAATCGTAAACATATATTACTAGATACTAACATCCTTACATGAAAATATAAATTATTTTTTATAATGTCAAATAAAAAGAGAATTCATTGAATTTGAAATAAAATATACATAAGTATATAATTTTAATGACTTTTATAAAATTTATCATCTAACATATATCCTCATTAAAATTGAATATATGATATTTAATGGAATCCAAATCACCTTTATGGATTTTCACATTGAAATAAGATATTATATATAATTATTATTTTAAATATTAAAATACTTATAGAAATCACTTCACATCATCAAATAAAAATACTCATCAACAAAATATTATATTTAAAAAAAGAGATCCATAAATATTCATGGTGATTTAGATACAAAAATTAAAACAAGTGAGGCTGTTATTAATTTAACTAATTAAATAAATTTGTAAATTAAATGTTAGAAATGTAGGTTTATTTCCATATTTGGGTTATATAGTGTTTTAATCTCTATTAATATTCAATTATCGCATAACATATGTATTTATATCATCATTTTATAGCATTGAAATAGCTAAAAATTATCTAACACATATTTTTTGATGAAAACTGCTAAAATTAACCTTCAAGCATTACCAAATTGACTTTAAAAATGAATTCACAATATCGAATTCACAATTTTCATTATGAAAATGATAAATATTAATATTTATGCTCATATTTGACTATCCAAGAAATGTGATGTCATGAGATATTCTGGGCTTCCACATTTGATTCTCACTTAACACATATATATTCTCCTAAAAATAGAAATCAATATCACATTTCCAACAAACTGGTATTTGATTGGATAAATACAATTAGTCTATATTTTACCCTTAGGTACACACCATACAACACAAAAATCATATATTTAATATAATGATCTAGGAGACACAATTTATATTATATGGGATAAATTTCAACACTGTCAACATTGATAGGTGATTATAGGTAATCTATTTGATCAAGAGATTGAATAAATATTTAAAAACAAAAATGAATCAAAAATTAAATTGATTAGAGAAGATAAACAACCCTTAACTAACACTCCTAGAATATATCAAAGAACCATTAATCCATTTCGGGGTTATAACCATTTTTTCACCGTCATAAACCATGTGACAAAAGATGCTTTATTAATTAGAATTTTTCAATTTTCCCTATATCATCCCAAATTGTTATTCATTTGATGTAGATAAAATTAATTTAATTTTTTAAAAATAACTATATACATTGAAAATGTTATTCTATATCATTATAATAAATAAACTAATCATCCCATGTTAAAACAATTATTTTCATTCACCACATCAATGTATTAAGAAACTGCACTAATTAATTTCCCAATTATACAAACAATGGTCAGGGGTATGTTATGTGAATTAATATTGAATGATGAAATTCATAATTTTTCTTCACATTTATGCAAAACTATTTATCACAATTGTAATTTATTATATAAAAATAATTATATCAATTTAATATTATTTTAATATTTATTATACTAATTAATATAATTGTATTTAATTTTACATTATTGATCTAAGATAAGTTGGATAATGATAGTACAATATGATATCCAGTAGAGAATAAACTAAAAATAAGAATTAATATATATCAATAAAATCTGATCATTTCATTTTCTATTTAATAACTATAATAGTTTAATTTTATGATATAATTTCAGACGTACAAATTACTATAGTTGATTGGAAGTGGAGGAAAATAATTCCCACAAATGTGTTTTATATATAATTTCAGTAAATTACTTAGATGAAAATTCATGTCATTTAGTGTCATATATTCATCAATATGTCATTGAATATATATAATTAATGTTTCATATCAATGTATCATAATTTATTCCCCATAATGTATATTTAAATATATCGTATCTGTATAAAATTACATATAATTTAATGTATTATTTTCATATAAAAATTATCTTCAACATAAAATTTTATAATGGAATCAAACAAACACACAATTTTCACATTAAAATAAACACCATATTCTAGACATAGTATATTTATTCATTCCTCAATCCAAGCCTCTAATAAGTTAAGAATCACATTTTAAAAAATATTTTTTAATATAATTTTATTTTCTTATATGCCATATTTTAAATTTTTGTTGATCCTCTCTAAGAATATTTTTCTTTATATATCAGTTTTATGAAATTATATAATGGTTTACTTGGTTAAACATAATTATAACAATATATATTATTTTTATTAAATATTTATGTCAATTTTTTTGAAAAAATATTAATTTCCATAACTAATTATTAATTTTTAAAAACATAATTTTAAATAATTATAATATAAAATAACTATATTTATCATAAATAGAACGAAAATACTATTATGAAATTTAAATTAGACCATAACAAATTTACGAATCAAATAAATTTTTAATATTGTTTTGAATGAATTATAAATTTGATTCCCCTCTAGAAATTAAATTGGCATTATATTTCTATGGAAATATTCCACACATTCTAAATTAAATTTTTTCAATCATGAGAATAATTCCATTATTTTTCATTTCATTATAGAATAATATAATTCTATAAAATTATTTACTATACAATAAATGAAAAAATGATCCTTTGTTCTTATATAAATCAATATTGAATTAATTTATAATAAAGATGAATTGAATATAATAATAAGCTAATAGTCTTTTCCATACTATAATCTCCATAAAAAAATATTCCTCGATATTCATTATCAATTCTATATAATATGAAATGACCAAAATTTTATAATTAATTCAAAAAAGGTTACAACTAATACTTTACCAATATACACCCTAAAGATATAAATAAAATATTCCTCTTATTATAAAATCATAGATTTAAATAATAATACAACTAAATAAAAAATTATATTTCATGTAATGATGAAATTATATTGCTGATTTACAAAAATTATCACCTCTCATCTACTTTGAATTATTATTATTGTTTCCATTTTATATTCTCTATTAAATCATGATTTTTTATCTATGGTGAGATGGAACCCAAATAATTAATATCTATATATTCCATATATGGTGTTAGATAATAATAGTAAAAAATAAAAATGTTTTAATATCACCAATAAATAACATCACATGTTCAACAATTAGATAGATAATGCATCAAAAAATAAATATTATTATGTTTTATTCTATTAATTATCAAATCATATATAAAATATATATCTTGAAATATTACATGCAAAATAACTAGACTAACTCTATCACCAAGGTACCATGAAATTATTATCATAAAATAAACTATCACATTAAATAGTATTCTTAGTTCTTAATGACAGATAAACATTTGAAAATGTTCGAATTCCTAGTTCACTCCAAAATCAATCATATAATAATCCTAATTTCACCATCAACCATTCCATTCACTCTAATTTTTAAAATATTTCTTCATTAATTATATCGACATAACATAATATAATATATAAAACTTCTCATATGAATATATTATATCTACACTGAGTAGTACAAAATAATAATAAAATCAAAATAAAATAATGGAATGAATATCATAAATTTATTATTTCATATAATTTCATGTGTAAATTTCTGCACCTCAATTAAAATAACATAATAATAATACAAAAAGTTTAATGTAAAAAAAAGTAGTCACCCAAAATTTTTTATCAATGATACATTTTCTAAAATTATATAAAAACATTGATATTTTAAAACCTTTCAAAAAATTATAACTAAATTGATATAAGGAAGATATCATAGACCTTATTAATTTAATAAACCTAATCATATATAATAGTTGATATTAAAATTTAATAGAAATAATATATAGATAAGAATTAATATTCTATATAACAATATTTACAAATGTATTTAAGGTTTTTTATCATTACATTAACATTTATAATAATTATTTGACAAAGTATGAACATTATAATTATTTTTTTCATCCTTCCAAGGATGTCACTTGTTTATGATAATATGTTTATGTAAATATTGTCTTCATTTAAATCATTCATGATAGGCATTCCATATTTTGAAATCATGGGTATTTAAAAATTTCTTAGATTTATAAATAGTTAATATGATAAAAACACAACTTATTTTTTGATTAATGAAATTAATATATTATAAAAAATAAATATATTATACATATAATGTATGGATTTTTTATATTACGTTAAAATGAAATCAAATTGATTAAAATTCAATATTGTGTTCAAATACTTCTTATATTATTCTAAAAATACACAATATAAATTATATAAAAATAAATTTTAAAATTTTATGAGATTAAATAAATGACATTAGATACCTTTTTCATAAAAAATTAGGTTCCCTTCTTGCATAATGTTATTGAACTCTAAATTTTAATATGTTTAGTTTCCTTCTCAAAATATAATAATTAATGAGTTACTAGATGAAAAAAATTCAATATATATTAAACAAATTACAGCCAAATGAACTGTTTCTATTAATGAAAAATATATATCCTAAAAATAAAATGTAATAGTAATATTAAAATTAATGATACATATATTTACTAAAGTAAATTTATTAGTTATCATGAGACATGTCATAGATCCCTTTTCCAATTATCTGATGTGCATGATTAGAAAATGTATAGTGATTCATTGTAAGTTAATTGACCTGAATATATAAATAGAAAACTATAGATTATGAAAATTTCCTACACCTAGTATATTATATAAAATATATAAATATAGAGTGTTCCAACAACTAGGGTTCCCCTTCAACCATTACAAAAAGGATTATCCATCCAACGATTTGTTTATGTTTTGAAAGTTATACACATTGGTTCCTCATAGTATCATGATATATTAAATAAATAATATAATAAATTAGAATATATCATATTCACATTAATCAACCACCCAAAGTGATAAAAACTAATAATTTCATTTAATGGAAAAATTTAAGTACTGTTAAATATTAAGGGTTAATAATAAAATTTCATTCACATGATGATATTTTACAAAAAAATAAATATATTTTCATAAAATTTAAAAATATATTTTTTAAATATATTTCATTTATTTTAATTATTTGAATTTTAAAGCATGTTATGTATTTTTATAATTTTGAAGGTATTATTAATATACATGAAAGATTATATACCGATAAATTCCTCTCATTTATATGATCCATACACAAATAATTTTTGTAATAATTAAATGAATATCAGGCAGACATGTTTTGATATATCAAATCAAATCCCATGTATAAGTTTATTTCTTATAGCATTGGGTTGGGTTTTCCTAGGAAATGTATTTACTTTTTTTAGAAATAATATTCTCAATATGATTATAAAATTTTTATAAAAAATAATATATATTTTTTTATTTTAATGTATTCTTATTTTACTTATAGGGATTCTTGATTATAGATATACATGGCCAATAATATTGTGATTATTAAGCCCATATAAAAAACATGAATTTTTTAATGTCTATTGGACTTGGTAGAAATAATATAAAATGTAATTGGATATTTGAAACACATTTAAAATGAAATTTATTTTAATATATTGTTCAATAAAATAAAACCATGTGATGAATTATTTGGATAATGACATAAATTTTTAATTCATTATTAATTAGGATATTTAATAAATTATTACCATATTGTTTCCACTTTAGTTTAACCTAATATATATGGATTTAATAATTTATATGTTTATAGTATAGTTATAAATATATATATAGTGTAAAATAATTACTATATTAAGACTATTCATGTGAGTTTATAATAAGAAAACAATAATAAAATATTAGTTATAATGTGCTCTATGATGTGTTGTACATACATAAGAGTAAAATATGTGTTAACCTAATTCACATGAAAAAAATGGTATACATTATTACATCATGATATAGGTTTTATTTCTGTTTTATTTTATTGAATTGCTTTTGGAATTCTAAAAAAAATAGTAATTTTTTTTTGTCTAAAGGAGCTTTTGGATATAATAAATTGTGATATGGGGAATGGATGTTATTTCCATTTTTCTAGTCAATATAAAAATTTAATATATTTCTAGTCAAAATATTATTCTCATCAACAATTAAAAAAATCAATCTTTCAACCCTATAGATGGATTATGACATCTTAATATAGAAAAACTCTTTCATAAAATTCCAATAAAATTGTAAATTAAAAATAATTGTGACATGTTTCCCGGAGTATGTAAATTATTTTTGAAATTTTATATGAAGGGTATTATTTAACATATTATGAAGTTTCTATTAATAATAAATATTTATTTTCTCAAAATTAATTTATATTAATCTTGTTATCTTATAGAATTTATAATTATTCTATAATGATTTTTTATATTGATATCTTTTTATAAATAACAAAAACCGATGATGCACATTGACGATGAATGGAAAAAATGGAGTACATTTCACATATATATGAAATAAATATTTTCTCTTCCCACAGGATCGTATTATTTAAAATTAAATTAATGAATCATAATTTGTATTTAGGATCATTATAAACGTCCTATGACTTCGTGGACTACATATACATAATTTTATTATTCTTCATCTTAATAATATATCTGATTCTTAAGTCTTAAATGTTCACCATTAAAATAATAGAATAATCATTATTATAAATAATAATTATGAAAATTAACTCAATCTATGTTATGTTATGGCTAGAGTACTGTAGAATGGTACCCTGAACCTATCGATCACATGACCTCAGGTGTTCCTCCACATACGCTTGAAGCAGATTACTTTTAGTTATGTTCTAAAATCGCTCATCAGGAGACTATACACATGTTTTCTGAGTAAAACACACAAAAAAATATAAACAAACAATAAAAAAATATATAACCATAACCAGAAAGATACAAATGACACATGAAAACCAAAATTAGAGATATAATATCAATTTAAAAAATAGAAATGTCATGCAAATGTACATTCAATGTGTCAAAAGGAAAAATAAAATTTAAGGACACCGAACACTCTGATGTGGGTCCCGAACCACATCTGGATCCCTCGTCCATGCCCCATCCTAACTTATCCACCAAACATGTGTCCTTTTCCATTATCCATCAGTTCTACCATGAAATATTTTTGGGTATAAATAAGGCATCTTGGGTTCGGTGTGATTCGGACTCATTAGGTCACCTCTGATAATTTCAAAAATAATAACCAATCAAGTAATAGTTTTTGTAGTAGTATAATGAAATAATTACAATGCATAATAAAACAAATAACAAATTATCATCTAATATTTATTTAACCAAATAATCCCTTGGGTTACTATAGGCACCCATACCTCAATACCTTGTTTGGATGATGTGGGAGGTTGAAGTATGTCTGAGGGATATCATATCAAATAATTCCATTTTTACCATTACATATTTCGTACTTGAATCACCATGTCAGCATTCATATATCACACAACATAATGGCCATTCTCACATTATTATCTTCTAACTTGAATTCCCATATTAATATTCATAAATTATTCAATTTATTGGAATTTTTCCCTTTTGTCACAAATAAAATACCATGTTACAATTCATAAAATCAGCAATTTAGTGACCTTTTTACCTTTCACTAATACATAATTAATTCAAAAATTAATTATCTCATTTCAAAAACCCAATATCTCATAATAAATTCATAAATTAATTATCACAAAAAAAAATCTCAATATATCATAATAAATTCATTAATTAATTATCTCAAATACAATATCTTAGTATATCAAAATTATCTCACATCAACAATACAAATATCTCATAATTGATTCATCAATTAATTTATCATGTTCTACAATCGTAATATCAAAAATTCACATTTTTTCTAATTAATTAATTCACAAAAATAATTAAGTAAATCATTATCTCGGTTAATAAGAACAAAATATCAATTCTAAAATTACACACACATAATTTCAATCAATAACTATGGGATTTTAATTATATATCCCCTACCTCAATTCATTTAAAACACTCACTAATGAATGAATACCCTTTTTTCAATGTAATAATCTCATAAATAGAGATATAGTTCTTAATCCCTAAATCATGGTCGAACAAATATTAATCACATAATCACTATACCTATATCCACAATATCCATGATCTAGTTCCATATATAGATCGATATCCACTAAAAAATAGGGAATAGAATCCTTTAACAGATGTGAACACAATGGGGTGGATGATAGAAAGTACCTGAGCTGAGATTATATTTTTGGATGGGGTGTATATCTTCAATATGGGCTTTAGATCACTAATAAATGTGGTCTTAATGCATTTTAATCAATTATAATGTCTCCAAAATCATAAAATAATTGTTAGGGCCAAATGGGGGTCTATTTGGGGTTAAAATTGGGTTATAAGATATTTTAAAGAAAATTGGTACTAATTTAATTTCTACACAAACTATTCTACTTAGGTGAATCGTTTCCCATAACCAAGCATCTTAACCATGGTTTTATTATTTGGGGAGGGGGGGGGGGGGGTGCACCGTTTTTCCTTTTAGGGTGCATTGTTGGAAAAATAGTGTGACATCCATGAAAAACGCATTTGTATAGGGTTTCATGGATTCTAGGCCCGGGAGCATGGTTATAGAAAACAGAGTGCCAAATGCTCAATTCCCATTATCTTCCATTATTCTCAAATTTCTCCAAAAAAAACCCTATGTAAAATCCCCATGATATTTAATCAATAGAATGAAAAATAGTACTTAAAAAACACTAGAAATATCCAAAAAAGGAAAGGGTTTAACAGTCTTCTCACCATATATAATAGATCACCATTGAGTTATACTCACATTCGTCTATATGATTCCATGTGTAAAATATTGGGTCGTTGATCCCTCATATATTCTTCCCCTTCCAATGATTACTCACTAAAATTTCCATGTTTCCATAATACATGAACTATCAGCATGGACATTCCATACAATAGTTTCTCACCTTGATCCAACACAAGTTTCATAAGATCCTCAATTGATGCATCTATCTCAAAAGAAACATCATCCACATCAATCACATGATAAGGGTCATGGTGATACTGATGATGTTTTTAAAATTTTAAATAATCATGAATAGAACTATATATCGAAGAAAGAGAATATTAGTGTGCCACCAGCCTGATTCTATCCATTACATAGAACGGTCCAACAAATTGGGGAACCATCTTTCCCTATCTCTATATCCTATAATAACCCAACTCAAAATACCCTCAATAGAATGAATGATTATACATTTTAAACTAAAGACTTCATTAACATCTATCAGCATAAAAATTATGTCTACTATGAGTCATATCATGTCATTTTGAGTCAATTGTACATACTCTGATGTCTCCAACATGAGACTCAATCCAAACATCTCAAACTCACCTGACTCTATACAATAGAGAGGTGATCAAGACAACCTACTGTAATGTTCCTTATCAGGTAACATATGAATATTTTCCTAATAAACGATGATTAAGGTGACCCTTAACAGTTCCAGGTGCTTCTCCTAAGTCCCACTGAAGTCTAGATCTCATGTTCACTACATATATGAAAGAACATATATAGTACACTTTTAATTCTCATAATTTTTTGGGTGTAAATTCATAAACAAGAAAACCTATATATATTGATCATTTTTCAATCACATATAGAATATTGATGTAAATCATGATTCATGGGATAAATCTATATTTTGTGGAACCCTAGTAAAATTTGTTGTCCCTCATACATTCAGTTCCCCAACTTGATCCATTGAGAAATTCCCCCATATTAAAAAGAAATGAGATACCATTGTCAAATGGTCAACAAACAAAAAAAATGAATCATTCTTATGAGTCATATATAGGAGACCAAAGAGAAAATCCAAGGCAGTGGGGCACCACATTTATTCATGAATTGGTAATAATTGTATTAAAACACAAGGACATTGATGCTTAGTCGTTACCTATTAATATAGGTAGAATCATTCTATGAACCATGCTATTTTAATTTCATTCCCAACCACCAAATCTATAACCATATGTCATGTTACATGTTGGATTCACCTAGATGTACCACCAAATTAAAGGAATGAAACCCATACATTAGATCATCCCACTTAATTATATGTATAATAACATGATTCCTAAAATAGATTATATCATACTCATCTATGTACAAGTAGGAAGTTTACTCCCTACATTTAGGGAATTCCCTCAAGGTCATACATTCCATGTCTTGATATTTTCTGCTGTTAATCCAACTCCACATAGTATACTCCGTTGAAACTGATATGATAGTCATTAGCTCTTGAATCATGTGAACCACAACATGCATCTCATCAAGAAAAGTCATCATCTTTCACTCTACACTATACTTCTAAACCACTGGAGTTCACATTTTCCAGAAAATTGATTCCAAAATGTTGTTCCCATTTTCGGGTGAACATGTTTTCTCAATGTTGAATGACTGCATATACATAACCCATTTCCTCTATCAATGATTCAAGTATCCCTTTGAATAGAAATATTTTAATCTCTTGTGAATTTTATACCAAGAAAACTATTAACCCAATATATAATTCCCCCAAAAATTTATATCATAATCCACTGAATTCAATTTGAGGTTGTGTGTAGGGTTGTTCCCTTCATATTCCATCAATGGTTGAGACCCATATGCCACAACTCATTCACCATGCATTAAAACCACTACAAGTCTGATTCTAGATGCATTAAAATAAATTGTATACTCCTCACATAGATCAGTTAGGTTCATGATTTGGGTTGATTCCAAACGCATCATCAACCCTTATAAGGCATTATCACAAACATCCATCTATTCAAACATTATCACATTTTTTAAAAATCCCAAAAACAGCACTTACAAAGAGGAATAGTACTCAAGGAATATTTGATAATATCCAGTAAACCCCAAATTTATATGGATATCAAAAACATACATGTGTTGATCCTAAGAAACCACTTCTTGAAAATTCATTGGGTCCACTAACACAAAATCTTTTGAGATGATTTTACCCCTGAAGTACACTAAATCATTCCCAAACATACACACAGATGTCATGGAATATATGTAACTACCTCTCAGTGTATACAGAATGGTGTCAAGATTTTGTAAATGAACATCTTGAGTCTTATTGTACACAATGATATCATCCAAAAAACCACTACAATCTTAAATTTTTGGATGGAATATCTTTTAAGATAATTCCATAAACACTGGTGGTGAATTCTTCAACCTAAATAAAGTTAGGAAGAATTAAAATATGGTACACCTAGTTTTAAAAGTAGTCATTGGTATATCATATTCCGAAACAATAAACTTATGAGACACCGATATAATTTCTAAAATTGAAAATATACAAGCCCCTCTCATTAGTAAAAATAATAATCAATAAATGAAATTGGATATCAGTTTTTTAAATTTATTCAGTTCAACATCTGTTTTTTAACACATATTCATAGAGTCCTATCAGCCTTATTAGAAAACAAAACTATTGAACCCCAAGGTGACGTACTAAGACAGATGAACCCGATATCCTCTAAATCCTCTGTTTGAGTCATTATCTCTTGAAGATCTATCGATGTAATTATATATGGTGGAATAGAAAATGGATCACCCCAGACATGATCTCGTGAGTAAATTCCCCATCTCTCATAGGTGGCTGCCCTGATATATCTTCAGAAATAACATCATAAAAATTATCTACCACTCAGGGAAAGAAACCTTTTATTACACATCCATCATCTAGAAATAAACTAGAATCCTTGGATATGAGCTCTTCATATTGAAGTATAATTGGACCTACTCATCCATCCTAGATATCCCACACTCCAT
Organism: Viscum album; assembly: GCA_963277665.1. Taxonomy (NCBI): domain Eukaryota; kingdom Viridiplantae; phylum Streptophyta; class Magnoliopsida; order Santalales; family Viscaceae; genus Viscum; species Viscum album. The sequence continues at coordinate 273,214,332 of OY728128.1, read as the reverse complement.
ATTTAATATTATTATCTCCTTAAGGAGATATAAAATTCACTCTACTATGATTATAGTTTTTTTTTTGCCCTTATATTCTATTAACTATTCCATTCAACGATATTGTCCAAGATGATGATATCATGTATTTAAAATCCAATAGAATGAAATTCTCCCCAACCTCGAGATAACACCCCCTGCATTAAAATATAACTCATGACCGTACTCCAAGAGGTGTATCTATCATCAACACCTAGACCATGAACACCGTCACTAGGCTAAAACCATTCATATTATTTGAAGAAATAATGTTATGTGAGTCACATGTATCAAATAGATATATAAATAATATAGAAGCTGAATGAATTGTACATACCTCTATTGATGGTCCAAACTAAATATCCAAAAGTGTAGTCCAAATGGCAAGAATTTTTCATGATCCTCTACCCTTTCACAAAACTTGAGAATCTTGTGCTACACCACTATGTTGATGTTGGATCGAATTCCCAGAACCAACCAATCCAATATCTTGACTAATGTTGTTATAAAGATTTTTCCTATTATCAAACATTGAACATCCTGGTTATATATCATAAACAACACTTCATAAAATATAAGTCACCTCCAGGATCCCCTCAGATATGTGAATGTGATCCAACACCTCATTAATATTCATTATCTGGAAAAAGATAAAATGGGGATTAATCTCACTTTTAATTAAATCATGGAAAAAAAATTCATATCCATCTCATCCCCTCCCAACATTGGATAAAATTGTTGCATGACTATAAAGAATCCAGTATTGTCCACCATCAACATTCTCTCCTGAGACATACTAATGGACTCATCTTATCTCTCCTTACTCATCTTATGTGGATAGATTTCTCAAAAAACATATGCATGAAGTCAATCCATAACACACAATCTGCATGTCTAGCCCACGAATTAATTTCCCACAATTTCTTCACTGATCCTATGATCATAAAAGCATAAATCATTACTCTACTCTTAGTAAAAGTATATAAATGATTAAGTATCATCTCTATGGACTCATCCCAGAACTCAAATCTATTGGGTCCACCCTCTCTTGTAAATTTCATAGAGTCATATTACTTAAAACCCCTCATCATATCAGAAATAATCTTAATAAAAACACCTTGGGTCATATCTCATTAATTTCATGATGTGGGAAAGTTCTCTCCTAATTGTTCCCCATCTTCCTCACCTGACACAATTAGTGCACTAGGTCCCACTACCGGTAGATCCTTTCTAGCCATATCATCTTTCCATCCTTTCAAAAATCATCATTAAGGAGGAATATCTATATAATTCAAAACATATATCATATGAAACATTTCAAAAGAATTATACATTTATGATAAATTTTATTTCCAACAATATGTTATTCCCCTAAACCCCATTTACAGTCAAAAATGATGTCCTAACACAACCCTAAACCATCCGACCTCTTCCCACAATTCACTATGGGTAAACTCATTCTCATTATTCATTTTTTTCATTTATACTCACATTTATTCCCATTTTTCATTTTTTTTTAATTTCACATTAGGAACATTTCCACATAAATTTTGGTGAATGGAAAAATATTTCTACTTCAAAAAAAATATGCAAAACATATTGTCCATGCATTCCCAAAATGGTTCATGTTAAAAAATAATATTGAGTGCCTAGTATCATGTGTTAAAACTAAAATCTCATTCAATACTTATCCCTAAGTAAAATATCAAATAATATAAGAAACTATAATTCATCAGAAAATAAGTGAGTCATCCAAGGTGATATAATATTCAAATGTATTATTAAACATAAATAAAAACAATCCAACCCTAGGTACTTAGTTTCTACCTCATACATGGATTAGATACTCCAATGCATGATCCCATTACTATGACCTGACTCATAATATTCTCCTTTAAACATTTCCTAAAAAAATAAAACATTATGAAAATTAATGAAATATCTTTCTATACAACATTGTAAAATCATGGTCTGGGTACCACACACTTGTTCCTCGAACCAGTCAGTCACATGACATCAAGATTTATTCCCTATTTACTAGAGTTTTTTTAATTAAAATGAGGGTATAATATCCGAAATTGGTCGAATATACACTCTTGTTAGAGTAGAAAACCCGTGAAAAAAACAAAACATAACATAACATATAACCATAACCAGAAAGATACCAATATCACATGATGACCATAATTGGAAATGAAATATCAAACTGAACAATAGACTTTTCATGCTAATGTATGTTCTATGTGTCAAAATGAAAACTCAAAATTATTGACATTGAAAACACCCAAGGATTCCCCAATACATGTATGGTTCCCTTGTCCCTACACCATCCCAACTCAACCACATAACAAATTGTATTTTACCTTATCTTGACATGAAACCATGAAATCTATTTGTGTAACGATCAGTCATACCGTGTTGGGTGTAAGTACAACTCAGTAGACTACTACCAATGTAGTCTAAAATAATACCTAATTGAATAATATATTATGTAGTTGTATAATTAAATAATTATAATGAATAACTAAACAGTTACCACCTTATCAATTAATCTTAACAAAACTATATAAACCCCCCATGTTCTTGTAGACATGCGTACCTCAATACATTCATCGACGCATGTTGGAGACTGAAGTATATCAGTGGTATGTCATATCTCATAATTACATTATTACCATTATTTAATTCAAGAATTAATTCCCATGATACAATTCATAACTCACACAATAAAATGAACATGTTCCAATTCATTTATTCATAATTGAATTCCCATGATACCATTCATATTATAAACAATTGAATAAAAATTTTATCATTAATTTATTCAAAACTAGTTACCATTTTACCATTCATAACACCTAAATTAAATGAATATGATTGCATTCATCAACTTATAATTAATTAAAAAATTAAAGTCCCACATCAATTACAATACTTACTCATTAACTATTCATACATAAAAATACCATTAATTTATTTACCAATTAATTAATTATCTCTACCTCAAAACTATTTCAATTTTTATTCATCACATGATTCTATTTAACTAATTCCCCAATAAATTAAGCACATAAATATATTAAATTTTCTAAAAAAATAATTAATCACTAACTCATACTTATTTCATATATTAATTGACTCAATTCATAGTCTAAATATCAAATAATAAATTTATCAATTAATTTTCCCAAAACAACTATATCAATATCTCATAATTAATTCCTCAATTAATTATCTCAAATGAAATATACCAATATCTCATAATTAATTTATCATAATTATCTCAATTCAACTATAATAATATCTCATAATTAAATCGTCTATTAATTATTCATGATCCACAATCCCAATACCCCTATTTCATATTTTTAATCATTATTTTACTCAAAAAATAATTAATTAAATAAAAAATAAAATTGTAAAATCATATGGAAATTCTATATTTATTTTCACATAATTTAAAATACGATTATGGTATTGAAATAATATACCACTTAACATAATTCATTGACCATTTTCCCAATATAATAATCAATAATTTCAGTGATGTAGTGCAAGATTTAGACCAAAATCCCTAAATCAATATTAGAAAAACAGGATGCTATATTCCCAAGATCTAAATCATAAAATTATAGACCTAAATCAATAAATATAAGTATATAAAACAAAAATAGGAATAACAACATTCATTAGATGAAAAAATAATCTGGAGGAAGGAAACTACAAGGGATGAGATCCGCATATCAAGAGGGGTGCATATCATCAATCTGGGCTTTATATCATGTAGTATGGAGGTCAGAATGGGATATAATCTATATAGAGGACTCAAAAATTGTAAAAGAAAGGTTATCGGTGAATGTCTGTCAATTTTGTAGAAAATTTAGGCTCAATACATTTTAATAAAATTTGTAGTCTAATTACATTCTAGTGAACAGATTCATACTCAGGGACCACTGTTTCCCCTAACAATTCGCCTTAACCGTGCACCTATTTTAGTGGGTAGGGGTCGATGTTTCTCATTGTAGGGCACACAGACTGACCAAGTATGTGAAATCCATGAAACATCCCTCTATATAGGGTTGCATGGTCTACTGGGCTAGGGAACACTATTATGGAAAACCATGTGCCAATCACGCACTACCCTCTCTCTCTCTTCTATTTTTCTCAAATTTTAACCCCTAAAACCCTCTACATAAATCAAAAAAAAATTATCAACACAAGAAGAATGTGTATTTATAAATTTCCTAAGAGATCTCTAAAAAAGGTTGGACTTCTATAATCTCTATAAATTTAGTGATTTACATAAATCTATAGAATTTAAATTACTAATAATACCCATGATATGAATTCTATTCAAATTTATACTAATAATATTTTTGAAAATTGAAATTATTGAAAAACATATATTACATAAAAATTTCATTAAAGATATAATAAAAATATATTCTGAATATAATTATGTTAATATATTACCAATTTCCATACATAATGTAATTATCATCAAATAATATTTTGATTCTAATTAGTTCAATTGAAAATTTCAATAATATTTACCAATGAATATAGAAGTCCTATTTATTAAAAAGTAAACCTCACATGTCTATAATTAATGATTTAATGGTAAAATTAAAATAAAATAAATTTTTAAATAGATTAATATAAAAAATTAACTAATAAGTGACAAATATCACTAATTTATTCCATGATACATGAATAAGTATAAATATATAAATAAGTTAATTGTCATTGGAAAATTACAAAAATGTTCAATAAATTTTACATTTCATTGCATATTATTCAATGTTCTGTAATGAATAACCATTATTCAAGAATTTCATTCCCTCATGCAATCTATGTTGGATAAAACACTCATAAATGTAACTAATTTTAGTTTTTTTGGAAAATATCAACATATGGTTTCATCTAATGTGTGGTGAGAAAAATATGAGGCACATTTGAAATGATTTTGTGGTAGACAATCACATTAAATTATTTCCCTCTTCATCAACACAAATATTTATATATAGTGGAATTTGTATCGTGGTATATTTTAAAATCACCATGTTTTATAGGTTGTTTGTAATTTGGACACTATGAAAATGTTATATTGAAATTTTAGATATTATTATATGTTGTTGAAGAAAAATAAGAGGAAAACTTATTCCCAATATAATAAAAGAATATTGATTGAAAAAATATTCCAATGAGGATTAAATATTATACATAAGTGAAAATATGAGAGTTAATGTAAAATAATACTCTATAAAATTGTTGGAATATTATTACACGTCATGATATTAGCAGTCTTTCCTATAGGATAGTAAATATGAATATTTATATTTTGATATCAAGATTACCTATTAGTTTAAATATATAATATTATATATTATAATCCTACAAGGGAAAAATAAATACATAAAATTTGGATTTATATGATTTCATCCATAAGATATATTATTTACTTATTAATGATATATGAATAGAATAATTTTTATGCAGAGATATGATGAGTTTTAAATTAATAATTTAATCATATTAGTGTAAAGATGAAAAAATAATGTGATCTACATTATGAATGTTCAAAATAAATTTGAATAAAATGGAAAAAATCATTTTAATTGTCGAATAATATCCCTCAACATAAAAAATAATAAGACGATAAATTCAATATTGGACTATTTTCAAACCATTTTTTCTGTCTACTCATTTTAGGATGAACTTTATTAACTTCATCGACCATGAGATTGTGTTATATTTGTGACAATAAAATTATATTTGGAATATCCCATCAATAGTTATCTCATTATTTTAATAAAATGAAAGTCAATAACAATAAATGTTAAAAAATTTGAATTCTTGATCAAAATAATGAAATTAAAAGCCCCCAAATAAGTTATACAAAACATTAAAATACATATATTAAAGGGAAGTAACATGGTTATTCATATTAAAAATAAAGAGTTTATTAAAAATTGAAATCTTATTGTCTTCAACATAATAGATCATTGGTCATTGCACGAGGTATAATTAAAACTATTATACATATTATATAATCAATTTCATGTCTTATATTAGGGAATTAAACATACATTGATGAAAATTAAGTAATATGGATGTCATCAATTGTTATTGCATACCAATAAAATGCCTATGTTAATCAAAATATATTATATTCGGAAAAAAATAAACATATTAAGGTAAAATAATAGAATACATTAAATTTTTAGACATGATACTATGATGAAGAACTGTCATTGTCATTACTTGAATAAAAGTTTAAAATTAACAGGTTATGTGAAAATTCCTCTAATTTATATATTGTGTGAAACTATAGAATTTACAAGAAGAATTAATCATCGATGATTGAAAAAAATATGATGTTGAATTAGTGTCATTTTGTGGGAAATAAACACAAAACAAAGAAATGTGGCCTAATTATATTCTCAAGATTTATTAAGACCAATTTTTGGGGAGTTATCTTTATAAAGAGAAATAATTGTGGAAAGGTGAAAGGACAAAATAGTACATCATTGGAAAAAATATTATAAAGTGGGATAAGTACAATTATTGAGAAGGTACCGAACTAAATGAGGTTTATGAATATGAGTTATTTAATCATGTTTATCATTTATACAATTGGTAATGAAGGAAAAAATCAATAAAATAATTGGGTTGAATAAAAATTGTAGGGGTTTTCCACAACGACCAACCATAGTTATTTTTTTAACTTGAATGGTACTACCCCTGTTCTAATGCTTTTTGATGTTTCAAATAATTATTAAATTTGATGAAGGAATATAGGGATATATAATTCCCAAGGTATGGTTGTTCTATTATAACTCGTGTTACATAGCTAAATGATTATTAGAATAATCATTGAAATTAAAGTTTAAAAAATATAGATTGATGTATTTAAATTGTTAATTCATATTAGACATAGGTTTTAAGTCCATTATTGAAATAATAAGTATTGTTAAGATTTAAATATATTTTAAAAGACTATATCAAGAATTTTTATTCAATAAGGATTCTTATTGATTAATTGTGTACATCATATTAATATTTTTTATAATTATAAAAATAATGTATAAAACATATATAAAATAAATATTTAAATCTTATAAAATTGGTATTCAATAAAAGATAGTAGGAATGGAATTTTTTATTGTTTAAATATAGTTAATTTTAATAATAATTCATATCATGTAGATTCTAAAATGATGATTTTAATATTCACTTTATTTTATATACTGAAAATAAAAATGATGTGTTAGATTTAATATGATAATTTTAGTTGACATAAACTAATTTGTTGCATGAATTGTGACCACCATATTAGAAAATATATGAAATTATACTCAAAATTTGTTTTGATATTAGTTATGAATAATAAAATGATAATAATCATCATATAGATGAGAAGGTAGTTATTCTGAGTTAAATAATTATGAGTTCTTGTGATAATAAAAATTTATTATTAATAATTTGAATCATTTTGTTTAATAACTGGTGTGACTCACACATTTATTTCAGAACTTTTTTTTATTATTATGTCAGGTAATTGTATATTGAATTTATTTTGTGCGTATTATGAATTAAAATATGTTAAGTTTTTTTTAGATAAATTTATAAATATGATAATTATTAAATATTAGAACTAACAATTTTGTCATGATGTCATAAAATTAAAATTATGTATAGAAGATTTTAAAATAAATAAAATGAAATGTGGTATAACATAATCACTATAATCAGTAATAAATAGAATTTCATTTTTGAGAAAATGGTTTAAATACAAAAATTACAAAATATAAAATTTTCTTTATTCAAAATTTTGTATTGTAGATTTATATGGATACATGGATGGATGGGTGGATGATATGTACTGAGAAATTCAATGATCAAACAATAATAAGTGGTAAATTAAGACAAAGGATACTTATAAAATAATTTTAGATATTCTATCTTATTTAATATGGTGATATAATATAAATAGATAAAAAATTATAAAAAATAGTTTATACAATACTAATGTTTTAAAAAATTAGGTAAAAATTATATTTTAAAATATTTTCTATGGTCATGAAAACCAAATTCTATGATAATATTGACAACGGGGGAGTGAAAAATGATTTAATAAGAACCAATAAATTAAAAATTATTATGAGAGAATAATTTAATTCTAAATATGGAATTGATAACATTTTTTTATTTAATTAAAGTTTGATAGAAAGGTGAAATTTGTTATTCCCTAATAATAATACATGTTTTAGATATTGTTAGATATATTGGTAAAATATATATTTTATGTCTAATTATCAATAAATTAATTAATATGAGAATGTTTCTACTAATTCTTTTTGTCTTTGTTTTTTAAAATATATCTTTTACTAGGAGGAATTCATTCTAATTACAAATATTGTATTGTATACTTTTATTATTGGTGGGTAGTGGTTATTTTGGTTTTTAAATATTGAGTGTGGTTTCACAGGTGTTTAATTTCATGGAATACATATTTGGAAACTACGAGGAAGTAAAAAATATACCCATGAATATGTTCATGTTAAGAGTTTATGTATGTATATTATAGTATATAATGAATGATAGAGTTGTTTTTAATTGTACTTGAATAATTTCTTTTAAATATTATTTTTTTCTTAATATTTTGAAATTATTCATTTCATGAATAGTATATTTTGATGGTGTGTATAATATTTATATATTAACATGATATAATTAGTTTTGATATGATATGGTTTTAATGATTCTATACTATTTCATCAGATAATTAATGGTTTTATAATTCTTCCCTTTTTTCATAAGAAATATTTTATTTAAATGTGAGATATATATTTATCTGACATTAGTTCCAGGATTTTCTCAAATGTAATGGAACATATTGAGGAATTTGTTTCATTAGATTTTTCATGCATGAAGTCATGAAAATGCATAAAAATAATGAAACAATTTATAGTGGGACATCATAAATATTCTCTCTAATATATAATAATTATTTTATATGGAGTTTCAAATAAAATTCTCAATTATTGAAAGTCATTGGTTTAGATTCACATGGTTAAATAGATTAAAAAATTATCATTTTCTAAAAATATATGATCATGATGAAAGTTTTGTCTTATTATATATAAATGATATTTCTTAGAAGAATTATTTTACATATTTTTTTGTAATAAAATATATTGATGTTCTCTTAGGGTATTACATTAATCAATGATTCTAGAAATATAAAAATATGAAATTATAGACCATTATTGGATGAAGTAGAATGAAATGTAATCATAGTTGTGATGATTGACATTAATATTGAAAATTTATATTAAAAATATTATTCATTTCTGTTATGAAAAATATTTTAATACATCAAAATTATGATAATGACTCAAATTTGTACCTATAAAAAATTTAATTATAGAATAATTACTCAATTTTATTAGATATAAATAATCAAATTACATTTTTTTGATATCCATGTAATATATGATTAATAATAGTGTGAATTTTTAGTGAATAGAAATTATTATATTTCTGAAGATCACTGATATTGTTGGGAAAAAAATATATTAAATTAATAGATTAAAAATGGAATATTTCTAAAATATATTCACCTTGTGTTTTCATATATGTAATATGGAAGAGTTTCTCATATAAAAAATAATAAATATGATCAATAAAGAGTCAATGAAACTAAATAAGAGATATCTTTATTAATATTATTAGAGGAATTCTATTTTGAAAATATGTAATTATAATATATTTTAATGATATGTGGGTAAATAATAAGTACTAGAGAGAATAATGAATAAAATAAAGGGACAAACGCTATTTTTTAAAATGTAAAAAGTATATTCCAACAAGACTATTCCTAATAAAACATTAACATTGATTTGATTATAGTGGAAGATCATATCATCATATTTTTTTTTGAAATATAATGATGAATATTTTTATCCTTTATATAATACAAATTGAAAATTTGAATTCAACTGAACAAAAATCATAAAATAATGAAATTTTAAACTATAATATTTATATGTTGATGTAGAGAGAACTATAATATTTTGATTATATATTCATTCTTATTGGGGGGAATAATTTTTTTCAAAATATATTAAGTTAAAATTAACAATACCCATATATTAATGATTTTATATCATCTTTCATTGAATTATATATATATATATATATAAGGAACAGGCTATGAATTCATCAATTGTTTTGGTAGACAAATAAATGTATGATTAAAATGAAAACAATATATGAATAATCATGTCTATAAATTCAAAATTCTCATCCTAGTGTAGTGTGATATTAACAATATAATATTGCTCACCTTGTGTTATGAGTGTCCCAGTCCAAAATAAATTAAAAACAACAATGTCTAGAGGTGAAGATGAGAGAGATTCCTAAGAAACAGACGTTCATATTGTCTAAAAATTATAAACTTATCATTATACTATGTTACATCATCAAACATATAAAAATAATCAGTGTCTCTTTTTTATTAGACTATTTTGGATCATGTAAAATAATAATTTATTTTAACGGTAAATGTTTTCTACACCTATTCATGAAAATTGATGGTTTTTTTATTAAATAAATAATCTGGTAAAAGGATGAATATAGTTAATAATAAAACATGATTATAATTAAATTAATGATATATGTGTAAGGGGGGACAAATTTATTCGGTATCATCTTAACTTACACCCTCTCGTTGTGTTCTACATCAATAAAACAAATTTCATAAAAAAACTTGTTTAGGTCATAATATTATCTAACCATAAGTTATTAAATATGATTTCATACTAATCTACCATATAAAAATAGTCATGATGTAGAAAAAATTATTATTTCAAAAAAGATAAAATTATTTTATATAAATTATTCACTTAAAAATAAAGTCAATTTTTTCATAAATTCAATGATTTGATGGATGAATACATATATACTTTAACCTATCAGGTAAATTTCAAAACAAATATTAAATGAAAAAAATATTAAATGAAAAAAAATCATATATTTTTGGATACCATATCATAATTTTACTACCCTATTATTCATAAAAAATTTAATCCACTTAATTTGTATGACTTCCTTTGAATTTTATGCTTTGTATATTTGAAAAATATATTCTCAGTGATATTTAACAAGTATCCAATAATTTAAATCATATTTAATTTTATACAAGTAAATAATTATATTGAAAAATATTTATTAAAAATACAATTATTTTATATATTTTAGAGTGTTTAAATTTTTTATCTCTTAAATCATTCATCATCCCAACACATATTTCAAACTCAACAAGTGGAATTTCCAGCATTCACTATTTTATAATGTGTAGGAAGATTTTATATATGAATAAATTATATTAAATGTAACCTTTATAATATATAATTTATGCATTTATTATTCCTTATATCAATAGTATCATCATAAATTCGTATAATTATACTCACATTATATTTTTTAATGAAAATAAGGTTATCAAATAACAATATGATTAATATTATAATTACTATTTTGAAAATACATATTTAATAAAATATAATTTTGAATATTTTCTATCAATATAATCCATATTCAATATTAATTTATTCTAAATGTAATGATAGAAATTTATTATTCAATTAATGATAAATTGAAAAATCATCACATTGTAATTAATATGAAAATATATTATGACACAAAATATGTTACACACAATTACTATTAATATAACGTTTTATATATTTACATATTCATAATTCCATCCTAAATTTTTTGATAATATATTTATTCAATGACATAATGAGTATTGTCATGATATATAATCTATAAATTACAACATAATACATCATTTTGATCTCAAATCAACCACTTATATTGAATTTGTTGAATATTTAAATATAACGTGTCCTTATATCTATTAATCAAATCCAAATCCATCTATAAATCCTTGTTAATTTTATCTATTAATAAATAAATTTTTTTATAACTTCCCACTGTTGGGATTTTATTTAGTCAAATGGGCTTATATGGGAATATGAAACATATCCAAAATAATTAAAAAAAATAAAATTATGTTCTATAACTATAATGAAAATAATAATTACATATATTAAATATCAAATTACAATATAATTTTATTTTTTTTATATAAATAGTATTAATTTAACAAAAATCGTTTTATCCAAAATATCAAAAGCACTATAATGTAATTGGGTCATTATAATAATTTTATTATTTGTGTAGATTAAAAAGACAATTCACCTTATTTATTATTTTCAATTAATTTTAATTCTATATTCTATTTGAAATGATATCAATTATACGTTCATTATAAATATCATAGATAAGATTCCATGAATGACAAAAAATTAACAATTTGACAAATGATTTATGTTGTATATATATTTATACATTTTCCACACATTTTGTATTTAATTATTTAATTTTACAAATTGAAATGTAATTATTATAACATTTACTGCATAGATATTAATCATTAATTCCATCATGTCATGTTATCATTTCTTCCATATATTTAATTTTCAAGCTATATTTAAATTAAAATACTCCTGATAATCAAAAAAAATTGGGAAATGATTATTAAAATTAGAGTATGATTGTATTTGAAACCCATATATATTTCTAACTATTGAAATATTTTTATAAATGTACATATAATAAAAATTATTTTATTTTTATCAATTAAAATCTAAAAAAAAAATTTCTATTCTAGTTTTTCTTCTCATAATCAATTAATATTTCCACAATAAACTCCACCAACTTTAATAAAAATATTATAAATAAGTGGCATTAAAATCCATGAAAAAAATGATATACAGAAAATTATATAATACGAGCTGCATTAATACTATATTCATCATTTTTAGATGTTTTACATCTCATACATATATTTTTTTATATTTTAAAAAAATATTATATTAAACAATAACAAATCAAAAAATGTATTCCCTCTATAATACCCCATAATTAATCAATTATTTGTAATTTTAGTACCTATAAATTTACTTTTAATATTTAAATTTTCCATAATATGTAATGTCAGTAATATATGTCATGTCAAAAAAGTGTGTTTCACATAATAAAATATTCTAATTAAGTGTTTATTCGTTTTCATAGTTTATTATTGACTGATTATTATGTATTTTATATGAAATAATACATATAATTTCTAGTCATTGTTATAAAATATTTTAATAAAATATTTAAATATAATATAATTATTGGTTCCACATATATAATTACATATTAATATTCAAGGATTTAATTATGAGTTTATTACAGATGACATGCATTATTATATACAGATATGAAATATAGTTATTATTCAATTTGATATAGTTTTTCTTTTAAAAAACTCTAAAATTTTAAAAAAACAAAAATTAAATTTATATTATAGAAAATATTGTAATTATTTTTGTTGTATTGTTATATCTCATAGGTATAAGCTTATTGGAATGTTCTTGGTGGGGTGTTAGTAGGGTCTTGGGGTTCAACTATCTTATTCTGCCTACATGTGGGTGTATGTGTGTTTCTTTATAGCTTTGTAATTGTCTGCCCTTAACCATTTGTGATAGTATTGTTCATCCTATGTTAATTTTTTACTGGATGATATTGATAATATAAATCCTTGAGAATAATTTCTCATATAAACATATATATTGGTGGATGTCACATATTTATTTTAAACACAATACAACATTGATGTCATATAATATCCATTTTTATTCACAAATTACTATTCTAAATATTATAACTTTTATATAATAATTTATCCAACCAATTCATTTTTTCAATTAAATTCATAAACCAAAAACCCATTAATCAATTATATGTGACATGATTAACTCACAAATGGTATTTAAAATCCAAATATATTCATGTTCAATTCACAAATTTCACAACAATAAATAATTTCTAATCAATATATTAATTTGAATTATTAATATACGATCTATTATTTATAATGTTATATTGTAATATAATTAATATTTTTTCACACACTCTTCATTCATATGAGTACTATCATGAATAATGTTATAATTTATTTTCAAGGGGTATCCTCAATAATTTATGTGTAAAGAACAAAATTAATTTTATTTTCTAATTAATGATTTTGTTCGAGTGTTTACCTAGATTTTATTATTGATTTTCCTAATATAATTTCTCATGTGATTTCATATCATTTTTGTGATGATTTTAATTAATTTTTATATATTGATGATTTACCCTCTTTCTATATGTGAATCATATCTTCAAAAAGATGAATCAATTTCTAAATTATGTTTTTTATCTTGATGTTAGTGAATTTATCTAAATAGGTATTCATAGTTGATAGTTTTTCACATATATTACATGAAGTTATGTTAAATATAATGATATATTCATGATTTATAATAGATGAAAGTATATACTAGATGTAAATTAGTGTGATTATTCATTAATAATTTGAAAATAAAAAATGGCCCCCAACAACAATAATGTATGATAGATTGTATTATCTAAAATTTAACATCACAATTGTTGTAGTTGACTCTTTTTAGGAATCACAGAACTTATTAATGGAGAGTAGAATTTATAATCTACTGAGGATTTTTAAAGTGTTCTGAATATTTTATGATGGAATTATTGTTAAAATAATGAACAAAGTTGGATGAACATGAATATATTATACCTATTATTCTATGGAAAACCCATATTAATCATCATGATAATAGTGGATCCATTTTTGGTTTTTCAGATGTGATAGATAATCATTAATAAATAATTTTTTTTATGATGTATGATTTATTTGACCTTTTTGGTGAAATATTCATTCCATTGTGTTGTTTTCTTTCTCTATTTTCATGTCATAAAATTTTTAGAATGGTGTCCGATATATAGTTGAAACATTTTCCATAAATATTTCTAAAAAATTTGTATCAATAATTGATTTTTGGGTTATTATTGAATGTCACATTTGGAATGCAGTGTTTCTTGAGGATTTATGGTTAATTATTCATGTTTATTAAGATGATTTATCTTAGATGATTAAGTGTTAATAAAGTTATATGATGATTAATTTTTGGGATGTCCATTTTAGGATGACTAATAATTTTTTCCCTTATATAATTTTTTAAATGGACACAAATGGGCGATATAGTTTTTCATAACCAAATTAAAATATTGTTATCAATTAGTTTTCCTTTTGATACATAACCAAAACCAAAATAGATTTATTTGTGTATTAAATTATTAATTATTTTCTTTTTCTGGGATTAGGGTTATTTGTTATAATGTTTTGTGGGTATTTTCACCCATGATAATCATATATAAATAATAAATAAAATCCATGGTAAAATAATTATATCCATAAATAGTCACACGTTATAATTAACTTAAGGTCTAGTGTAATTAATCCCAATAAAATAAAAACAATTATTTTACATGCTTGGATCATTTCCCTATAATGTTTATAAAATCATAATTTAACAGTTCTAACAATATAGGCCAATTAATTTGACATTTTATGGATTGGTGAAATACCATTTGAGGCTTTGGGAGGTTATGTGGGGATTGAGATACATGTTTATTACAAAATTCAGTTCAAGATGTGAAATATATTAGCATTTTGTGATTTATGTCCAAAGATTTTATTAAATGTTAGTTTCATGAATTTTATGTGGTAAATGATATAGTCCATGAATATAATTCATTTCATTTAATAAAAACATTACATATAACTAAATCAATCAAATTATAAATGATATTCAATTAAAACCATTGAAATATGAAATTCATGGCCTCTAATTATTTTACTATATGTTATTAATGGGACCTGATTGAATTCACGTCAGGAAAATGATTCATGATGTAATGGTGGTGACTTCCATGTTTTAAATATTGTCACATTCCTAGATTTTTTTATATTTTCTGAATTTATCCCTCTTATTTTTTGGAGCACCCTATGTGACAATTTGAGTTGTACTAGACAGTGTACACCTGATTTAATCCAAGGGATCTCATGGCAGAGTTTTGGTGATAGGGTTATGTTCTCCATGCTTACCAATGTGTTTCATTCCATTCTTATTCAAGGGGAAATAGAAATAACATTGTGGTTTTGGTTTAGTCAGTGTGTGTGTGTCACCTATAATTTCATGCCCTTTAGTGCAGTATAGGTGGACCAGTGGTTTCATGTTTCAAGTATTCATTAGTGGTGTTTTCTTCTTTGACATGTAGTGTGCAGTGAGTTGGAAAATTTACATTGTTGTAGTAAATATTTTGATTCTCGCATTTTTCTATCAGGCGTGAAGGGAATTAATATTCTCAATCATTGGGGAAATTTTTTGTAATGTCCTAAAAAGGATAAATTAATTATTTGAACAATATTTATTATTTGAACAATTTTAAAAGATAAATGGGTAAGATAACATGTTCATATAAGGTTGGTATTGTTATCATTATGTTATTAACTGATTGTATTGGCACCACCACTAAAAATCGTGTCTATTGGGAGGATTTTAATGTGATATTGTTTTTGGTATATGGATACCTTATTGCATGTTGTTTTGATATCATAAGAAAATATAAATTCTTTTACCACTTTTATTTGGGTAATAGAATGTTTTCTAGTAGATTATGATTTTTTTATGATATCTGAATTTAAAGATGTGAAATTTTATAAAATTAAACCACAATAATCTAGGAGAATTTATGTGTTGTTATTTTAGGGTGACCGCACTGTTGGTATGTTTTTGTGTTTGGATGTGTTTTGTATGTGGTTATTATATGGGAAGGGTTGTTTGGTTGTGATGTGGAAAGGATAAATGTCATGTTAGTTTGTTTTCATTTTATGGTGATTTGAAGTCTGGTTTCTATGTGGAATCAGGGTATGTGTGTCTAGTAAGAGTTCAACATATAAGAAAAAAAATTTATGTTATTTGATAGATGAGATGATGACAATTGTGCATTGATAGATACCCATAACGTTATGTAATGGTGGGATAATAATGTGTGAAATGAAATTGTATATTTTGGTTAATGATATTAAAATACCTAAACAAAAAATTAATAATGGGTAATATCAATAAATGATATTTTGGAAAAATAATCACATTAATTGGATATTTAAATGAAAATTTCATAGATTTTAATGAATATTGGACGACAGTGTTTGACATGTTTTTGTTAGGTTTTTTTTCATCTATTGGTTCTAGCAATGTTCTGACATTATGAGTTGAATAGTTCCTATTGTGAACACATTAGATGGGATTGTGTGTGGCTATGTATAAGTATATATATATAATTTATGTATTCCATTTTATTTTAATATGAATCCCACCTTCGTAGATCACTATATGATAATACCCATATATAAATATGGGAGTTGGATTTCCCAACATCAACGTTGTATGTATTGTTGTGTGTAAATCCTCTCTTTCTTGATAACTCTTACATGTTAGTAGATATGCTGTCATTGTAATGGTTGTTTGTCAGTTTGTGCACTAGTTGTTTTCCAATGTGATTTAAGGTGGTATACAATGTGACCATTTTTTGGGTGGTGGGGTGTGATAGAAAAGGATCTTTTTTTAATGCAGTTATTTGATCATTTTGTGTTTCGAAATGTGATTGTCTTTATTAAAGGTTGGAGGAGGTATATAAGATCCTAAAATTTACTAATATTGGCCTGGGCATGATTTCTTATACAATTTATTATTATTGGATTACATTTTTGGGTTATAAATTTGGGTATGCTTGTGTGTAATTTTGAGTAAAATTAATTTAAAATTGGTGGGGCATAGTTGGAACATGGTTAGAGATAACTATGTGTCCCATCCTAGAGAATTGTCAAACCGTGGAAAGTGGTTGTTTTCATGGTAGAAACATGGTTTCAAAAAAAATTCCCTATTACGTGTAACCTGGAACCCCTAAAATAATGTTTTCATCGTTTTGTTCATGGATAGGAAAAAATGTTTTCCCCTACCTAGAAAACCATGCACATGAATTAAAATCACTAGAAAAATTAAATTTTATATCCCCCAAACACCTAAAACTCACCATATTAGACCCCAATTTGACAATAGGATGTATTTCATCATTTGGGATCTATCGAAATGAATTCCGAGCATTACTAACCTCTATTCATTGAATTTTAAATTCTAGATTGAATATCCACATCCCTCCAAGTAACTGGTTCCTATTCTTTTTTTCTCTCGTTTATCCCCTAATAATATCTCATTATTTTTGGGGTATTCATTTATATTTTCTTTATATCTAGATCTAATTTTTCTAAATATGTATCTTGGTTTTTGGATATAGATCTAGAATTAATATTAATTTTTTTAATCATGATTTTGTATTTTATATCTGGATCTCAATCTATGTTGGTGTGCTTCTCAATTTTGGGGATTTCTATTGGGATATTTCTTTCCCCCAAATGTAGGAGTGTGTTAAATTATTTGAATACCATAGTATTTATTTTGACAAAATATTTAATTTATTGTTTAATTTATAGGGTATATTTAGTAATTTTATTTCAAAAAATTTATTAATTAACGTGGTTAATTAATGAAATGAGGAATTTGGCATTTGATTGAATAATTGAATTATGGATTGGGGTAAATAAGTGGTGAATTAATTATCATGGAATTTAATTTTTTAATTGGGTTTAAATAATTGTTTAGTTAGATATTATATTTTTCAATTGATGAATTATGAATTGATAATAATTAAATTGTGAATTAATTAATTATTGTTATGTTTTTTAAAAGATTATTTAATTATTCAATTAAATAATGGAAATAGTGTGATTAATTAATTATCTAATCAAATAATAAATGTGACAAGATTAATTAATGTTATTAATTAATTAACAGAATATATGTTCTCAAGTATCTCATAAATTAATGACTGGACTTATATTAATTAATTTATGAATTAATCAATGGATGTTTCTTGTGGTTAATTTTCTAAAGAATTATAATGTTGAATAATTTTCATTGAAATTATAGTGTAAAAGCATGTGATAATGAGATAAATGTGATAATGTGAGAGGTAAAGACATATATGTATGAGTGATTAATGAGGTGACAGAAATCGGGTTATAGACCCATGCCACAGATCTTTGATTGAGAAATGTGGGGCTAAAAATGACATTCTAGGCCCATGATATATATGCATGATTGATAAATGAGTTGATACACCTGGTGATCTACAACCAATCATTCAAAATGGTGGGACCTAGGGACTGATTCTTAAAATACTCACAGGGAGTTAAATATGGATCTCTAAACCCAAAATATTGTCATTCGACAACGGTTTCATGTGTCCGTAGTAATGAAAATGAAGTTACATTGATTATTCAATTACATGTGATGTAAAGAAATTTATAATGAATATGATACATGGTTGAGACTCAGCATGGTCTGAGGCATGTATTGAGGTACATGTGTCCTTCGGAACTATGTGGTCTATTTTTTTAACAATGATATATGGATAATGTGATAACTATTTACTTATGTATATTAATTATTTATTTGTACAACAGTATACACTTGTTAATGATTCGATTTGTTTTAGACACTATTAGTGGTGGCCTACTGATTTGAACTCACAGCCTCCCCATGTTGCTTGATCGGTACCTGAATAGATTTCATGGATGCATGATAGGATAAGAGAAACATAAATATTTTTAATGGATGATTCAATATAGGGAATAGATGAGGTAACCCAATGTGGTTTGATCCCCAATAGGTGTCATCAATGAATTTTATTTGTTTTAATTTTATAAACATGACATGTACATTTACAAGGAATTATTTTTCTTTAGTTATGTTACTGATTATCCTTAGATATTGTTTTTTAATGGTTATATATTTTCTGTATTTTCTTATTAATTTATACTGTTGTAATAGTGTATTAAAAGATGGTATTTCCTCCCCAAGAACCACATAGAATATCCTCTATACTAGCCCACAACCTATGGCATTCAAGGTGGCCCATATTAGGATATGGGACTGATCGGCTCTGGGAAAAATCTGTGATTCGTGGTTAGGACATTATGAAGGGGTATCCAAGGATTTTTCATTATTTTTTATTTTTTCATAATCATTGGGGAAGGTACATATGATACTAGGAAGTGTCAGGATTGGTAAGGCGTTTGTGCATGGGAATTCGAAAGACATGTTGGGGTAAAACCCAAGTACCTAGTGCGGGATTATGGTTATTTTTGTTCATTGTTAAATTTGAATATTATTTCACCTTGGTCGAATCACTGTTTCTATGATGTTATTATTATCCCTTACATTTGTTGAGAATTGACTCATGGTCGAGAATGAAAAAAGGTTTGAGTATGCATGCACCATCCTAGGAACTCAATATTATTTTTTGACAGTATCATTTTGGGAACATATGGGAAAATGAGTTTTGGGTAATTTATTGATCATGAATTGGTTTCCTTGATTTTGTAAAATTGAAAATGTCAGAAATTTTGTGTGTTAATGTGGAACATGAACAATGGTCTATTTTTACCCTTGTTTTCAAGAACCCAGGTGCATGATGGTTAAGGGAAGTGATTGTGCATTGATTTTGACTGTATTTAAATTATTAGGGAAAATATTGGTAATGTTTTTTTGTGTTTCCCTCTTACTAAATTTGATTATGTTTTGTTATGAGTCTTATGATGTGTTCTTGGAATAGCAGAGTTATGTCTCCATGAAGATTCCTATTGAATGGATGATATGAGTGTATGGATGGTGAAACTCCACACATAGTGGAACCTAATGCCCCAATAGTGTCAATTTAGGATGTAGTGCAACAGATATGATATTTCTTCACTTGATTCATTTAGATCATTGAATGATACCCATGGTGGGTCTTGAAATGAATTTATGACCATAAGCAGGAGTTAAAATTAAAACACCCTCTGAATTTTTTTGATGACGGTTGACCTAATAGAGATGAGTTCATTATTGATTCTATAATGAAATACATGCCCACTTGGAGACTCCTATTGATAAGAGAGCTATGATAGAATATTATATGATATGTGGTCAATAAATTAAATGGTATGACATCTAGATATGGGATGGATAACAAGATAAAATTTGGTGAAGGATATTATACAGATATTTTTTGATATCATTTATCAAGAGATTCTCAAATAGAGAGCAGATATGAGTTCATGATTTTGACACCAGGGAACATATTTTAGATGTAATATGATGGGAACCTCATATATTTTTTGTTCTTTCCTCCATCATTGGAAGAAGATGAGGAATCTTCATCAAAATTATTTCAGGATGGTATCAAGTGTGAAATAATTTCCTAGCTGAATATCTTTAGGATAAAGTTGTTTTAAGAAGTGAAAAATCATTCTCTCATATTCGATGTGTACCTGATGGAGGATTCAAGTAGAGGATAGGAGATATCATCAAGATGATATGGACGTAAATATTATGAGATAAGGAACCATCATAATGAGAACTCTATCTATATATGTGGGAAGTAGATTATCCATTTAAGTGGATTTGATACTTAGGATATTACCCATGTTTTTCCCACCAGTGCTCTAAATAGAGACTGTTTCATAAACATTATCCCCAACCACTAATATAGTGTTGAGCTTATGGAGTGATGGGAAATCTATAGAGGTTCTGTTGGAACTAGAGAAATTTATTTATTGATGAAAAAGATAAACAAACTAGAGCATGGGAAGAGGGTCTTTTCCACCATATTAGTCTGGAAGATGGATTTATAATAGCCATGGAGGAAGAGGTAGTGGACATGGTGCTTCTGGGAAAGTCATGCCCCCAAAGATATGCAACTCATGGGAGTTAGACTATGAAAAATGGAAGAGGTGCAGAATATTTTCATGTAATTAAGCCAACACAAGTGGATAGATAGGAAGGATAATTTACAACGAGGGGTAATGTTCTTTTAGAATTTATAATATGTCCTGAAAATTTTGATACAGGTGGAACTCATTCCATTATATAAAAAAAATATTAATGTTTTGATCCTTGAGGAAAATTTTATAAGAGGTGTTATTATGTCAGATACACTATTGGGAGAACCGTCTTGAGACATCTGTATATGCATGGTTTTTCCCTAGTCATCGGGGTGTACTATTTTCTTTAGGATGTTTACATTCTTGACATGTTGGGATTCGACCTAATAATAGATTTCCTAGTCACATACTGATCCCATAGAGATTTTTACTGGAGGATTGTGACTTTTAAATCTCTTAAGGGCAAACCTTAAATTCACCATGGAGAGTGGGATATCCATGGAGGCCGATATGGTCCAATTACTCAGTAATTAGAAAACTCACCACCCTGGAATCTCTTCAATTACTAGATGATGGATGTGTAAAGAAGGTTTCCATTTTCCCTGTAGAGAATTTTTTTCATGATGTATTTATAGAATACTTGTTAGGGTTTCTACTTGAGATAGATGTTGAATTCACCATTGAGCTCATGTCATGGAAGAGCCAGTTTATATTCCTCCACATAGGATATAACCAATAGAGAAATGATATCTCAAGACCCAACTGGTGGAGTGATAGGATAATGGATTTATCCATACAAATATATATATGTGAGGTTCACCTAAGTTGTTTTCAATGAGTATAACCAGTCTATACACTTTATCATTTATTACTAAATGTTAATCTGAAGGACTGTGAAGAACTGGTATACTATTCTATGTATCGATAATCTATTTGACATGTTGTGAGGAGCATTTTTATTCTCATAGATTTACTTCAGATTGGGGTAGCATCTACTAAGAGATCATTATTCTGATATATCAAGGAATGATTTCATAAGTATGTATATTCAATATTATTTCGTCATAATTCTGGTTGTGTTGGATTATGAACTAGATGTTTTCACGGCACTGATGGATAGAATCATCTACCCGTACCTAGATTATTTTTTTAGTTTTTTTGGATTAAATACTACTGTACTCTAAAAATAATGATGATAATGAACAATATATTTACCTCATTATAAGTAAACTAAGAGAGAATTGACTATACCCTAAGGTATCTATGATTAGTATTTGGATTGATCAGGTATAATTATTTGAAAATATCATCTCAGAGCAATGTTTGTAGTGGAACTAGTGAACGTTCAAGCATTTTTTACTTCGCAGTAGCCTCAAAATGTATTCTAATTATATTTCTATCTATGTTTAGCACTTTTTTATATTGGATTCATCAAGGAAATTTCAAATTTACCAGCCCCACTTTCATGCATGAACAAAATTGGGATAAAAATAGATTGATGAGAAACATATGAGAAGGCCTTCCTATAGTTGAAGAATATTTTCCATTAGAAATGATCTTCAACCTAGATATGTTAGCTGATGAATACATTGTGGATTAGTATTCTTATGGGATTGAAAATGGATTTTTTGTTGATATAGGTAGTTCAAGATGTGGCATATTGGGCTCAGTAGCCAAGGCCACAAGAATGAAAATACCCTAGGAATGACATTGATTTAGTAGTTGTGGATTATGATTAGTTGTGTTGGTAGTATAATCTACTTTGAAATATGTTTTTGGTGTTTACCAATCTCAATAGATTGCGGTATTTCTTCTCAAAATGAGATTGGAAAATTTTCTAGAAGAGATGGGTTGATTATATGAAATCATTTGATTATGCACTATCATATATTCTGAGGAAGGGAAATGGTGTGTGTGTGTGTGAAAATTTGAGTAAGAAAACATTAGGTTATGTAGTTCAGGATTCTAGTGCTATGTGGAAGATGATAACTTTACTTGATGAGATGTATGTGGTTATTTAGGAGATCTAGGATTTGATGACTCTAGTATCAGTTTTTGCGGAGTCTGCACTTTTGAGCCTCATTATAGACATGGAGTATAAGTATTCTAAATGACTGAACTAGAGGTAAATACATGAATTTGATAATCCACCTTTAGATTTGTTCATAGATGAGGATGATAACATTTATGCAGGGAATCATAATGGCATGCCTTCAATTGCACGAGAGGACCTGATACAGGAATTTCAGGTGTAGTAACTCGAATAGAGATATCATGGAGTTGATGTCTCATATCAAATACATTGGTATTATTTTAAGGAATAAATATCTAAAGAACTGATCATTTTAGTATTCTTGGTAAACTAGACACATAATAGATTATTTAATTAAAAATTAATACACTAATTAAAAAATTATTATTTCTTTTGTCTAAATAAACAACTTCAAGTATAACACTAATCCATCTAGTTAATTACTAAATATGTTTCATAGTATTCTTATTGGATTCATGTGGAAGGAAACATAATAAGGGTGAGATTAAATTATTAGTATGGAAAAAATATAGCTAAATCAAAAATGAATCAATGATACTTCTCAATTTGGGAATGTAAATAACTGATCACACAAGCCATGTAGTGAAGAAACCCAATTAAAGTGCATAGTTGATATTTCGAGTAAATAACTGAAATACATTCAATTCAAATCACAAGATAAGTCCAAATAAATATGGATATTTTAATAACTAAAAACACATTCCATGAATTTAATAAGCATAAATTAAATATATCCATAGATATGTCGACACAAAATCTCATGGATGAATAATAACTAAAACTATTATAAATGAAATGTTTTCTAATGGGTCATAATGTCTGAGGAACATGCAAACCTATAACTCTCAATACCATTCACAATATATTTGAGCTATCTGGTAAAAATCAATTATTATAGAGAGCCAACTATTTCTTCACATGAGACCAATGATGCATTGAGTGGATTTCATTAACTGGTCCCCAACCCATATCTCACCAGTCTATTCTACCTGAAAACAGACATGATGGGTTTTTCACCAATGTATTCTTCCCATTATACTACTAATGCATTGAGGTGCTTTAATTATTCAATCCCTAACATGTAGATCTTGTTTAAATAGGTCTCTTACCCATAAGGATTTCATTAACTGGTCCCCAACACGTATAGTTCATGTCCAACATAATAAAATAAAAAAGGGCCTTATAAAATATCTATCTTAAAAAATTGATATAGTTTTATCAATAATTCACTAAATATTCAAATAAAATTCAACATAAACATTGTGTGAAAAATGTTATTCGGTTCATGAAATAATTATATTAATGAAAAATTATATGGATATTTATAGGAATTTCAATGTAAAATGATTATAGAAAATTTAATATTTCAAGTAGATTAAAAGGAATGGAAGAAGTGAATCGGAATAATATCATTTTCTAACAAAATAACATACCATCCAAGGGATAATTACGTATTGTATCAATACAGCATACCTCAAGTGGAGTAAAATAAAGGGTTGTTGTCGTTGATGTAATAAAAGAATAAATTTTAAAAATAATATTGAGGAAATTATGGTTTACATTTTAAAAAACTTTTGAATGTATTTTTATTTTTAAATCCCTTTTGAAGAAATTTTCATTAAAAATAATCTTTTTTATCATGAAATGGAGGCTTCAATGAAATGAAGGTTGATAAATTTGTACATGTTGTACAATGTAAAAGGAACATTCTTCTTGCATGTTTAAATGATAAAAAGATTCCTCATTCAAAAAGTGACATGAAGATTTGATTTAAATAATTTAGAAATAAATTGAGTAATATTTTCTTTAACAAAAAATTTTGAAAACATTTTTGAAAACATTTTTACAAAACATGAATTTTTGAAGAAAATAGGTTCTCCAATTAAAGAGAGAATTAAAGTCGGTTTTTCTAAATTCACAAGTTTATTTTATTTCTTTTATGGAAACATGTCCTGCAGCGCGACAATGGGGCTGGTGTTTCCTTAGTTAAATGGCATGTCATAATTACTCAAGAATGGAAAGCTGGAAAAATTAAAACCATAGCATATTTTTGAATGTCAAATACATTTCCCCTTTTATTGGGATAATCGAACGTTGCTCATTGGTGAAATCTTGAGAGGAAAACATGGATAAAACTCTTAGTGACGAATGATGATGGATCAAACCTGGGAATTGATGCACCAACAAGGTTGGAGGATCTCGATAACGATGGTAGCACGGCCTCTTCATCGGTGATCGATCACTTCTTGAGGTAGGGGTTTGTTATTTAATTTTTCTTTTCCCCTCTTTTGATTTAAACGACAAACATGGATCTACCATGAACAAGTTGATCTGCATATTTGTACTTTTTTGTGAGAGGGATTTCATTGGGATGATTATGGGGGAATTAATACATGTTGATTTTTTTGATGATTTCTGCACCGGTTAAGCCTACTAACGGGAGCAGATCAATACTGTGACGAACGACAGCAGAGGATCGTTCCTCGATTTGTTTTATTGGATTTCTCCCTTTTTCAATTCATCGAAAGTTCATTATGTTCTTCATGGAGCGATGAAGAATGGATTTTTTCACATAGTTTTTTCAACTCAATGATACAAAATTTATGAATCGACACAACAATAACCTTACAGAGGTGCGACGACGATAGCAGAAGATGAATCGGACTGGATTGGGAAGGGTCTTTCTTCGATATTTATTAAAGTAGATGTATCGTTTCATGTTTTAGGAGCCGATCGGAGGTCCAAAAACAATGGAATCAGCTTCTTGGTGTTGGGGCGACCAAAGCATGGGAGTTTCGTGGTGATCAGATGGCTGTATCGACAAACAGAGCATCACCAGAGGCGTGATGGTAGAGGTCCATGTTTCTGGAAATTCCAGAATACACGGCGTGTACTTCCAAAGAACACGCCATGAAGTAATGGCGGTGGCGGCTAGGGTTTCAGTGGTTAGAGAGGGATCACATGGTGTGTAACCTGGTTACACGGCATGTTAGACTTTCCCCAAATCTCGGTGTGTATTTCGGGAAGTACACAGACAGGGGTTTGACTACACTGCTTCAGACGACATAGCGTGAATAGAATGGAAGAGGGGGTTGTGCGGAACATAGCATGTATCTAGGGGGAATGTAGACACGGGATGGAGTACATGACTGTGTACTCCATCACACGGTCAGGCAAGGCCAGTAACACGGGTCACCCAGTGTACCGATTACATGGGTTGGAGTACACAGGTTGATGACCTTGTACGGGCACATGGCCAGCGTACATGGAGCCAAATCCAGCCACTCGTACATGGAATGTACACCATACTACATGCCGTGTACTCAGTTTTCTACACGACCAGCCTTACAACATGGGCGGTTGTACACAGGCAGTACCCAGGGTCAGACAACACAACGTGTAACTTTTCTACATGCTGTGTACTTTTTGGAAAATAGAATGGCCCACCTATTCACCGTATCTTGGACATCTTTTGTTTGGGTTAGTGCCCCTTTTTCTCATTCCCTTGAAGTTCAGGCATCATTTCCTTCTACAGAAGTATGATCCCTTCAACAAGACTTTCTGTGAAAGAGTCAGGCATCCATCCAAGAGGCTCGGATCTAGATCCTTTAACCATTCATGACCCTAGGTAGAGTCCAGCATCGATGTGACCAACTCCACCGGGCGTCGATCCTCTACATAGTAGGTGAATTCCGGATGATTCGCAGTATCCTTGATAGCCAAGGAAATGATCCTCATCTTTGTATCATGATATTTCTAATTAAAGAGTTTTTCTCCCATAATGAGTGCATCTATATTCTGTTACCATCTCACTCAAGAGTGTGTCTCCTGTAATGAGTGCATCTATCTACAGTAACCTTCTCACTAAGAAGCGTGTCTCCGATAATGAGTGTAACTACCTCTCATAACGTTTCCCGATGAACAGTACTTCTCGGACGGACTTCATCGAAGCTATAAGACTTGTGGAGTGTGTTCTCCCAGGACGAGTGCATCCTGGAATATTCGAACTGAACCCCTAGCTAAGGGTATTCTGTTGTGTGAATTGACTCTAGACTACAGGTCTAGTTTTTGAGTATACTTGGTTTGTGCTATATGATATGTAGACATACACTATGCATGGCTGATTGTACCTTTACATTGTGTACTGATTTTTGGTTTTCGGGATCCTCTACTGAGCATTGTTATACTCACCCTTGCACCGTCTTTGCCTGTATGTGTCGTTTCTTGTGCAGACGAGCAGCCTTTTGACAGAGTCCAGGGTGGAACAGGACAGGACCAAGATTTCTAAGTTCCCTACAAGTCGAGGCATTCCTATGGCTATGAGCAGTAGTCCAAGTAGATTTTGTGATTACAGGATGAACATTTTAGTTTTCAAACTCTTGTTTTGTTGGGCTTGTATTTTGGCCCAGTTTATATTCAGTACCTTATCTTCTATCGTACTCTGTTGGTTGGGATTAGTTGTATGCATTCATTTTTATTCCTTAGTAATTTTACATTTCAGCATTTGTGGGTTTAGAGATGTGTGCGTGTGTGTAGGTACTTAGTCAATGCATCCCATGTTAGTAATATGCCTTCTCAGTACAAGTCACCAGCCCCTGGATTATTGGAGGTGGGCTTGGGGAGTCACGGCGTGGGCCCCACGGGGACGGGTCATGACAGAGTGGTATCAGAGGTGGTCGGTACTACCTTAGGACCAAGAGTCTGTGATATTGGTTTGGGCAATAGTGTTTAGTGTTTCGAGATCGGCTTTCAGGCCAAAGACTCTAGTGTTAGTGCAGCGGCCGACGTATCAATACCCCAGGACTCTGGTAACCTTATTTTCAACATGGTACATGAAAACACTATTTGCGGGGAAGTAAAATAATGGTACATGAATCATATAGGAATGGGATGTGTTTTCCATGTCCATTGTGTCAGCTATCTAGATATACTCATTGACCATGGTACATCTTGTTTCCTAATAGGATGCCTCTGTGATGCATACCCGCTAGGATTCAGCAGCGTGATCATGAGGATGACCTCGTTAGTGATGAGGCTTCGATACAGGGACCAGTTCCCTAGGCGTTGCCACTATATGGTTCCCCTTCTATGCCATCACCAGTGGAGCAGCTCGTGGTACCTGTGGTACCGACCGACGAGGAGCGCAGGCTTAGCGCGCTCCATGAGTTCCAGATACAGAGGGTGGAGCAGACAGACCCGCCAGGCGGTGGATGTGGCAGAGGAGTAGGGAGAGATGCAGGTGGTGGAAAACTCATTGACATACTTCCACCACAAACCCCAGCAGGTTGACACCAGGCTTAGGAAGCTGGGGGACAGGGGTGGGGACAGCTGCATGTGGTTGAGGCATACGACCCAGGGGCTCCAAGGATGATTTGAGGTACGAACTGTTTCTTTTCTGCCTTAGTTGTCGTACATATAGACACAGGTTTCAGTCATTTCTTCACAGACACAAGTCTTGTACGAAACCTCGAGATTCTGGTAGAACCGTTGGCTCGATCATTACGCTTGGAGACACCTATGGGAGGAGACTCGACGATCAAGCACTTTTGTAGACAGTGTGATATTACCCTTGGAGGTGAGAGTTTCAGTTGGAACTTATTGGTGGTAGCGTTGAGGCCTTACAACATCATTCTTAGTATGGATTGGTTATCTTCGGTCCATTCACAGATTGACTATTTTAGGAAAAGAGTGCGGTGTGTTCGTCGTGATGGAACGAGGTTTTCCTTTGTCGGAGACAGGGAAACCCAGGCAGCGCAGAATGGGCTTATGCATAGGAGGGGGTAGCTAATCACTTATAAGCTAGCTAGCTTAGCCCTTGGACTAGTGGATGTTGTGAGCTCCCATTTCCCAGTAGTAGTGGCGGTGCATGAGGAAGTATTTCCCGAAGATGTACCAGGATAACCTCCCCACTGGGAAATGGACTTCTACATAGACTTACACCCCAGGACAACACCGATTTCCTCAGCAGTATATTGGATGGCTCCTGCAGAGCTTTGCGAGCTGAGGGTGCAGTAGGAGGATTTTCATAGTAATGGTTTTGTGAGATCCAGTGTTTCACCTTGGGTGTCCCCAGTATTGTTTTCCAAGATGTCAGACAGGAGTCTAAGGTCGTACGTGGATTACCGGTTCCTGAACCAGGTGATGGTGAATAACAAGTATCTGTTTCCAAGGATTGATGACCTCTTCAATCAGCTAAGAGGGGCATAGTGGTTCTAGAAGGATGAACATTGATCAGGCGATCACCAGTTACAAGTAGCATATGAGGATATACTGAAGATGGATTTCAGATGCCGCTATGGTCACTATGAGTACTTGGTGATGAATTTCAACATGATGAATTACCCTATAGTGTTCATGGAAATGATGAATAGTATCATCTAGCCGTACTTGGAATGGTTCGTATTGGTCTTCATCGACGACATCCTTTTGTACTCAGTGTCAGAAGAGGAGCATGTGAGACACATGCGGATGGTTCTAGATGTACTTCAGGAGCACCAGCTTTATGGGAAGCTCTCAAAGTGTCAGTTCTAAAATCAAGAGGTCCACTTTCTGGTACATGTCATCTCAGCATATGGAGTAACTGTAGACCCAGCCAAGGTGGAGGCTATGTTAGCATGGGATCCACCTCGCAGCGTAACGGAGGTACAGAGCTTCCTTGGGTTGGTAGGATATTACCGGAGATTCATTCCTGATTTCTCCTGGATATCAGCACTGGTGACAACCTTGACTAGGAAGGGGAAACCCTTCATGTGGACAGAGAAGTGCCAGCAGGCTTTCGAGTAGTTGAGACAGAGTTTGATGAGCGCCCCAGTCTTGAGATTTCGTGAGGAGGGTGTCGAGTACATAGTTTTCTGCGACACATCAGGGACCGAGCTTGGCAGTGTCGTGATGCAAAGGTAGGAGATGATTGCTTATGGTTCGCACCAGATTAGGCCACATGAGTAGAACTATGTGACCCATGATCTCAAGTTGACATTGGTAGTCTTCGCATTAAAGATGAGGCGATACTACCATATGGGATAGTGTTTTATCATCTACTATGACCACAAGAGCCTCTTGTACATCTTCTCACAGAAGGATCTGAATTTGAGGTAGTGGCGTTGGATAGAGTTCCTCTAGGATTATGATTTCATGACCATATATACTCCTGTGAAGGGTAAAAAGGTGGTGGATGCTCTTAGCAGAAAGTCGAGCTCACAGCTGTTGAGTGAGGCGACAGAGAGGTTAGCCGCGTTGGAGTTGTCCTTTGTGGATGGAGAAGATACAGCTTACCTACAATCGATGTTTGTATCCCCTACACTCCTACAATGGGTTGGGGAGGTGAATCTAGAATATGTCGACTGTGTGGCCTTTTGTCCTCATTTATCCATAGAACAAGTTCCTGATGGATATTCTCAAGGTGGGGAGCACGTACTTATTTTTCATGGATTCACTGTTGTACCAGGGGAATTGTAGGATGAAGTCCTGAGGGAGTTTCATACATCCCCCTTGGAAGTACATACGGGAGTGGAAAAGATGTACCAGTATCTCCGATGATTGTTCTGGTGGTCAGGCATGAAGAATAGAGTAGAAGAGTTCGTTTCTCGATGCCTTACATGCGAGAAGGTGAAGGCCGATCACCAGGTTCCAGCAGGATTAGCTCACCCCTGGAAGTTCCATAGTGGAAGTGGGATGGATTATGGATTGACTTAGTCATAGTATTACCATGAACGTCCTAGGTGCATGATTCCATCTGGGTGATCATTGACCGACATACCAAGTCGGTCCACTTCTTATCTATCAGGGAGGAGAGTACCGTAGAGTGCTTGGGACGCCTCTACATACAGAAGATAGTACATCTTTAAGGAGTCCCCTTGACAATAGTCTCGGATTGAGATGTACATTTCAAATCCTGGCTATGGAAGGGATTGCAGGAGGATTTTGGGACTCAGCTACGCTTGAGCACAGCATTTCACCCTTAGACAGATGGTCAGATGGAGAGGACCGTTCAGGTTCTGGAGGATATGTTGCGAGCCTGTGTCATGGAATTTGGTCATAGTTAGGAGTACCACCTACCTTTGGTGGAGTTTGCGTACAACAATATCTACCAATCCACCATTAGTATGGCACCGTTCGAGGCCTTGTATGGGAGACCCTTCCTGTCACCACTTTGTTGGGCTGACCCTTGAGAGTCTGCACTCATGGGTCCAGAGTTGGTGCGAGCTACCACTAAGAAAGTGCAGATCATCCGAGAGTGGATGAAGACTACACAGAGCCGGCAGAAGTCTTATACTGACTGATGATAGAGACCTATGGAGTTCGAAGAGGGAGACCATGTCTTTCTTTGGGTCTCACCTCGATAAGGGTTATGGAGATTTGGTCTAGGCGGCAAGTTATCTTAGTGGTTCACTAGACCTTTCTAGATACTGTTCCGAGTTGGCGAGGTGGCGTACCAGCTAGCTCTACCTCCATAGTTGCATCGGGCACATGATATCATTCACGTGTCATAGCTACGGAGGTACATGCATTACCCATCATACGTCATCGACTGGGGCGAGCTGCACATCAAGGATGGAGTGACCTTTGTTGATTACCTAGTGTAGATCAAGGATTAGTAGGAGAGGATCCTTCATGGGTGATCGATTACCTTGGTGTGCATCCAGTGGTAGCATGAGAATCTTCAACAAAGCACATGGGGGCGGGAGGCCCAGATCTGTTCCCAGTACCCATATCTTTTTGAGTAGCCTTTGTTTTGGCTTTTGGGGGATGTAAAGCCCCAATTTGGGGAGAATATAATGTCTCTTATTCTCCGTGTATTATTTTTAAATATTATATGGAATTATTTAGAGGCTGGGCAAAAAGACAGCACATCATTCTGAGTCCCAATGATCCTGGAATGGTGGCTTGATCTTTTTTAAGTTAAGTGAGTCGGCACTTGTGCACATTTGTGGCAGTTTCCAAATGGATTCCTGGATTAAAAATATGAGGGAACCGTTGCATCTGGGGAAATGACATTACCTAAGAACAAGCCTATCCTTGACCAGCATGGGTAAAGGGAAAAAGCTAATTTTCTGACCTTTTAAGTAAAATACAATAAATTAAATTCGCAAGTTTATTTTATTTCTTTTATGAAAACATCTACTACAGCATGACAATGGGGCAGTTGTTTCTGTAATTAAATGGAATGTCATAATGAATCAAGAATGGAAATTTGGACTCCTTAATAACGCATCATATTTTTGAATGTCAAATACATTTCCCCTTTTATTGGATAATCGAACGTCGATTGTTGGCAAAAGCTTGAGAGGAAACCCTAGAGGAAAATCTCGGCGACGAACGACGACAGATCAAAGTTGTGAATTTTTGTGCCAAAAAGGTATGAGGATCTCAATGACGACGGTAGCACGGTCTCTTTATCGACGATTAATCCCTTCTTCAGGTAGGGGTTTGTTATTAATTTTTTCTTTTCCCCGCTATTGATTTAAACAACGAATTAGGATCAACCAAGAACAAGTTGATTCGCGGATTTGTACGTTCTTGTGGGATGGATTTTGTTGTGATGATTATGGGGTAATTAATCCATGTTGATTTTTTTGTCGATTTTTGTCCCTTTTATGCCTACTAACGGGAGTGGATCAACGTTTTGACGAATGATGGAGGAGGTTCGTTCCTCGATATTTTTTATTTGATTTCCTCCCTTTTTCCTTTCATCGAATGTTCTTCAAATTCTTCGTGGGGTAAAGAACAATGGATCGTTGCAGATAATTTCTATGATTCAACGATCCCAAATTGAAGAATTGACACCACAATGACCTTGCGGAGGTGTGATGGTGATAGCAGACGACAAATCGGACCCGATCGGGAAGGTCCGTTCTTCGAGCGTTCTTCACGTAGATGGATCATAGCATGTTTTAGGAGCCGATCAGAGGTCCTAAAATAATGGAATTGGCTTCGTGGTGTCGGGGTGACAAAAACCTGGGAGTTTCATGGTGATCGGATGGCTGGATCGATGAACGGAGCATCACCAGAGGCACGACGGTGGAGGTCCACATTTCTGTAAATTTCTAGAACACACGGAGGGTACATCCGAAGAACACGCCATGTAGTACATGAAGTGGAATCTAGGCATTTGGGGGGTCAAAGAGGAATCACACGGCATGTGACCCTGGTCACACAACGTGTTATAATTTCCCCGAAGCTCGGCATGTATTTCAGGATGTACACGGACACGGGTTTCACTACATGACTTCAGACGACACGGTGTGTATAGAATGGCAGAGGCGGCTACGCAGAACATGGTGCGTATCCAGGAGGTACACGGACATGGGATGGAGTATATGACCTTGTACTACATCACATGTCTAGGCAATGCCCGTAACGTGGGTCACCCCAGGTACAGATTACACGGGTTGGAGTACACGGGTTGATGACCATGTACGGGCACATGGACAGTGTACACGGATCCAACCCCAGCCACTCAGACATGGTGTGTACACCATACTACACACCGTGTACTCATTTTTCTACATGACCAGCCTTACGACATGGGCCATTGTACATGGTCAGTACCCAGGGACAGACAACACGGTGTGTAACTTTCTACACCCCGTGTACTTTTTGGAAAATGGCATGGTCTTCTTGTTCACCGTATCTTGGAAATCTTTAGTTTGGGTTTGTGCCCCTTCTTCTTGTTCCCCTAATGGTCGGGCATCATTTCCTTCTACAAGAGTATGATCCCTTTAGTAGGAATTTATATGATAGAGTCAGGCATCCATCCGAGAGCCCCAGATCAAGATCCTCTATCTATTCATGACCCTAGGTAGAGTCCGGTATCGACGTTACCAACTCCACCAGGCGTTGATCCTCTAGATAGCATGTGAATTATAGATGAGTCATGGTATCCTCCATGGCCTTGGCAGTGATCCTCCTCTGTGTATCATGATATTTCCCACCCAGGAGTTTGTGTCCCGTAATGAGTGCATCTATCTAACGTAAAATTATCACTCAAGAGTGTGTCTCCCATAATGAGTGCATCTATCTACCATAACCTTCTCACTCATGAGTGTGTCTCCCGTAATGAGTGCATCTATCTACCGTAACCTTCTCACATAGGAGTGTGTCTCCCATAATGAGTGTAACTACCTATCATGAAGTTTACTGATGAACAGTACTTATCAGATGGACGTCATCAGAACTATAATACTCATGGAGTGTGTTCTCTCGGAACGAGTGCTTTGTTAAATCTTCGAACTGAACCCCTAGCTGGGGGTATGCTGTTCTGTGACTTTTCTCAAGACTACGGGTCTGGGTTTTGAGTATATATGATTTTTTCTATATGTTCTGTAGACATATACTATGAATAGATGACTGTAACTTTTCCTTTTGTACTACTTTGTGGTTTTTGGGGTCCTTTTCTGAGTGTTTTTATACTCACCTCAGCACTGGATTTTCCAACATGTGTCATGTCTTGTGCAGAAGAGAAGCCTTTTGATAGTATCCAGGGTGGACCAGGATAGGACTGAGCTTTCTATGTTCCCTACAGGTAGAGGTGTTCTTCCATAAATGAGTTGAAGTGCCAGTAACTTCTGTGTTTATAACATGGACTTTGTAGTTTCAGATTCTTGTTTTGGTGGGATTGTATTCTGGCCCAGTCTACTTTCAGTACTTTACCTTCTGTCATACTCTATTGGTTGGGATTGGTTTTATGCATTCATTTTTATTCCTTAGTGATTTTACATTTCAGCATTTGTGGGATTGAAGATGTGTCCATGTGTATAGGTACTTAGGCAATGCCTCCCATGTTAGTAATATGCCTACTCAGTGCTAGTCACCAACCCCTTGCTTATTGGAGGTGGGCTTGGGGAGTCACGGCACGGGACCCACTGGGGCGGGTCGTGACATCCATGGACGTAATATGGCCATAAAATGTATTTTGGACAAGTGTATGTGACTTTTGGGCACATTAATTTAATTGTTTAGTCCTTTATTAAGATTCATTTTAATTTAAAAATTGCAATTAATTTTAATTTATTTCTATTAAAGTTTTGGCCTAAAACAAATATGGTCTTATAATACGTTTTTAAATTTTGATGATTCCAAATATGGATTCATTTTTCCTAATTCCAATCATACACCTAGAAGAAATTTATTTAAAATTCATCCTCTAGTAAGGACGACAATATGTGTATTTAAAGTATTATCATCTGAATGTTTGCAATATTTTTTATAATCAATTTCAAAGTGAAACTGATTCTAGGGACATAAATTTTATTAATTGAAAAAATATTATATAATTATACTTTTGAACCAGTTAATATTATAATTTATCGTTATTTATATTTTATTTGAAAATGCAATTTTGAACTAAAAATAATTATTTTAAACGACTAATTAAAAATGATATGTTTTTAAAAAAATATATCAAAAATTCTCCCTAACCTAATTATTTCATTTCAAATTAAAATTTGAATCATAATATGACATATTTTGTCTATTAATGTGTCAAAATTATGATTTAAAATAGGTTATCTATTAAATGGTGGTAACATAGACATTATAAAAATATAGGTTTTTATGTATAAGATAAAGTTCCTTCTTATAGTATGCCTATAAAACTTATTGGATGAATATCAAAAATATATTATTGAATATATATAATATATATTTCATTAGTATAATTCACAAATTTTAATTAATTTAAATTATTATGACAATATGCCTTTGTGAACATAAAAATAATAATATTTTCAATTATTTTCAATTGGATTATATTATCAATTCTCATTAATTGGTGATATAATAATTAATTTTATAATTATATAACCCATATATTTTTATAAGATATACATTACTATCCATAAATCCTAGTTTTTATGTTTTAAATTAAATAATTATATTTTAACGATATGCCATTTTTGGGTGAACTCAGTAATCCATATAACAAAACCTATTGAGGAAGGTCACTATTGTGTATGAAAGAAGCCATAGGGGACAGTGGCTATGGTATGTAACACAAGAAAACTCAGTGTTCCATGCATTGAAATATATATATTCTATTTTATATAGTAAATATATTATAAATTATTTGGAATTGTATTTCCTTATGCACATGGTGTCATTGGCCAGACACTCTATCAAATACAGTGTTCATACTATAGTTTTTTCAAGGTGTCGGAATCTCAACACCGTATTTTAATTTCATCCTCACAATATAAACTCATCAATGGTGGTATATTTTTTGATAGATCCTATGTTTTAAACCCCACGTTATGAGAAGGGTTCTTAATTAAACCTCTATTAAAGTGAAAATGGAATGTACAAAGGTCACATGAATATCCATGACACTAGGTCTCTATGTAGGAAAACATCGCTATAATGTAAAGATATGAACATGGAAGAAAAGTGTAAATATTTACAAGGATTGAATCAGTTCATCCATTAAGAACAATTGAATGATAAGTAGAAATTTGAAGTCCTAAAATCCATAAATTTGAGATGATTTAGAAGACCATTGGTTCAATATGAATTATGTTATTAGGAATATATTTTATTTCTATGTCATTTTACTCATGTTGGGTAATTCTTTTACTAACTAATATTATGAGGAAGTATTCATACATGATAGGATTCAATTTAATGTTAATAATACTAAAATTTGGTTGCTATTTTATGAAATTGTAATTCATTCGATTACTTACAGATCGTAATTAATAGTAAATCTATTTCCCTAAAGCACTAAAAGAGACTTTTAAAGGTTCATAAGGCCTATATAAGAGTAACAAGTATAACTATTTTCATTAACATTATTCCAAAACAATAATGGTTCACCTATTAATTTCTAATCCCAAAAAGTTATAACAGAGGATCATCACTAATATTTATTAATCAAATTGTTTAACTAAATAATGATGAAAAAATAGACAAAGACATTTCATATGTCATTGCTTGGTGTGAATCCCTTATAGTTTTTTGGTTAGAGGTTCAATACTCACGGTGCTTCCAGATTTTATGTTTTTCCCCCCCAACTTATAGGTTGACATTATTCTAAAATAAATTTAATCTATTTTACAAAATAAACATGATTGAAATCCTTGAAATAATGATAATCACTCAATATCATTTTAACAATTGTTTTCAATGAATCCCTAATACATAATTTTTTAACCATATATTTACATATAGGTCCTAAATTATTTTACAGTTTATTCGTAATATTATTAGTTAGATGATTATATAATAAAACCTTATATTCAATATAAATTTCCTTAAGTTTAATCTGGGTTGTTTATTATAAAATTCCTTCATTATGGTTTTTAATGAAAATGTTAATTATTTTTAAGCATATACCTTGGAAGTGTCATACCAAGTGAGTAGTAATGAAAATTGTTTTTACCAGGTTACCCAGAGTCAGGCTCAGAACATATTTTTAGAGTTGTTACTCCAAGGAATATCTATTCTGGAACCACATCCACTTATAGTATGTATATATGGATTTATTGTAATAAGACTCGCATAACATGTACATTCCTAAAATTCATGGGTTTTCCTCTATACTTATGCTAAAATTTTACCTAATTGTTAGTTCTCTTAACAATGTTTTCCTAAATCTGGTTTAAATTGTTTATAACAATCATCCTTTGATACCAACTATACCCACCCAAACCAATATATCCTGAAGATGGTGTCTTCTATCATATGCATTGGCATGATTATAGGATATCTATCCCCAAATGACTGATCAATTTAGTTGTCTTGTTAAACAAGATACATGAATGATTATTGAATAACTAATTAAAAAATTAATTATAACATAATTTCATTCATCTATATAAATAAAAAACATTAAGGATAACTCTTAAACATCAGGTAAATTTTATTATATTTTTCACAATACTCATCATGGATTCTGGGGGAATGAAATGTAATAAGGGTGAGCTCAATTTCCCAGTAAGGGAAAAATATAGCAGAATCAATAATGAATCAATGATAAATGTCAATATGGAAAGGTAAATAATTTATCACAAATCCTTTGTAATAAATAATCTTAATGGATGTGAATAATAAATATGGAAAGGTAATAAGTGAAATAAATTCCATTAAAATGACTAGATAAGGAAAATTAAATATTTAAATGTAAAAAACTAAACACAGATTCCAAGTATTAAATTAACTGAAATTTAATGTATCCATAAATATACCGACAAAAAATCTCATGGATGAATAATAATTTATCCTATAATATAGGAAATTATTTCTAAATGGATTTCATATATCGGGAACATGAAATATTATTACCGTCAAGAACATTCACATGATGATTTAGCTCTCAGGTAAAAACCAATCTAAGATGGCTATCTAACAATTTCATCTCATTAGACTACAGATGCATCTAGGGGTATTCATTTGTTGGTCCAAAAACTTTATCTTACTAGTATTTCTACTTGGAGACAAACACCTAGGGGTTTTCATCATCTAATACATCCCATGACACTATTGATACATCAATGGGATTTCAATCACCAGTCCCTAACTCGTAGAGCTTAAATTCACCTATATATATCCCATAGAGCTTGTATTAACTAGTTACCAACACATTTAGTGCATGTACAATGAATTTCAATAAACAAAGTACCTTATAACATACCCTTATTTAATAAATTAAAATATATAATCTATATTTCCCAAAATAGTCAAATAATTTTTCTATAAAAACTATATAAAAAATTTAATATGTTTTAAGAAATAATCATATCCATAAAAAATGATAAGAATATTTAGGGGAATTTTAATTTTAAATGATTATAATAAATTCAACACTTCACAGGGATTAAAAGGAATTCCGGAAATGAATGAGATTACTAACTTTGTCTAAATCAGTCATCAACAATATTGAAGACAATTAAGGATGGTATAAATACAACATACCCCATGGGGAGTAAAATTAAGGGTTGTTGTTATTAAATAAATTAAATACTAAATTTAAAAATATTCTTGACGAAAATATCCTTTTATTTTGGAAAACATTTGGGATTTTTTTGTCTCTGAAAATAACGTATGATTTTTTTTCAAAAAAACATTTTAAAATTAACAAGGATGATTAATTTAAATGACATCGAATAAATTAAAACAAGAGGTACAGGGTAAAAATATCAACACTTTTACACAATTAAAGGATAAAAATATTCCTTATTTGGAAGGATACAAGAGGATTCTATTAAAAACATCAGTGAATGAATAATGGGAAAAAACATTACAATATTATTTTTAAATAATTTTATTAAAAAAATTTCTTTTAGAAGAAAACATTTTGTTTGATTTAAGAGAGTAATCAATTGTAGTTTTCTTTAAACAAAATTTATAACAATTTGAATCCAAATAGTGAAAAATGGTACAAATACATTGAAATTTTAATTCATAACCATAGTAGAAAAAATAAATTATTAAAAAATGGTCATTTAATTTTCTCAAATAGAAATACCATTTAACAGTCATTAATGTATTTGTTGAGGAAAAAAATCAATAACCACTCCAAAGTGTCTCATCCAACATTGAAACATTTTAAATCATAAACCAAATAATGGAATAATATTAATTTAAATATAATATAAAATTAACATAAAGTTATTAATTATATAATAAAACAAAATGGGTATTAGGTATACCATATAAAATAAGTAAGTGGTGTTAATGGTGTATGCTTTACGAAAAGAAAAGTGAGACTATAGTCTCTTACCTAGACCATAATTTATTTTGTGTGGTATTTATCCTCTTGTAAAGTGGATTAAAATATTTTAATAACAAATACCTGAAATATAATCATGTTTATAATACCATATTTTAACTTCTTATAATATTGTACTACACATTTTTTAACAATCATTCATTACATTGACTATTTCGGTGGTTAATTGCCTTATTTTTTCATGTATGATTTGACTTGATACATTTTGATCTCATTAATTATATCATGGTTTTATCCTAAAAATATTTTAAAAAAATTATTAAATTATATTATATATTTAGTAAATAATTATTTATAATAGTCTATAATATTTGGAGATTATAAATGAAGTGCAGCGTTCATGGAGACCAATACCCATGAACACTACTTTCATTTCATTATTGTTTTAAAGGAATGAAATATGAATTATAATTATATATATTATAATTACAGTATCATTTAAATGTTATATAAGTTACATAGGATAATTAAAACCATCGATTTTACTTTCCATGTTTGGAAATAATGGGTCATATCTCTTTAAGGGAGCGGTAGTCTAGACTTCCCCAGTCGATATTATCATATTCACACAAGATGGAATGCATAAAGGTATGATATAAATGGAAATTATATGAACGTAAAGATATTATAAATATAATAAATATTGTATATAAATATAGTGTTCATTGTAGTGTCCAATATTAGAGGTGGAAAAGGAATATTGAACAATCATTGTTTCGTGTTGCAGTTGTTCATCGTACACAAAAATTATATGTTCATTATCCATTATTTTGAGGTGTGTGTATGTTTAGGTCGAACACAAAGAATAAAAAAATACGTGTATATTGAGTTTAATTTTATTTTATGTAATCATAGTATTATTATATTTTAGGGACTGGATAATGGAAATAAACATACAAATCTTGAGTGTAGACATTACATTTTAATCTGGAAACTACTTTTGGTTGGTAGAGAAATGCCTCATTGGATTTATTTCTATCCAAAATAATTATGAAAGGTTATGGGGAATATTTTTGGGAAACTATTTGGGATGTATCATGTCCTATAATTAGTGTTTTTATATGTTTGAATTATATGTAGATTTGGTGGCCATTAATAGGGATGAAAAATGAATCACATGGAAATATTTTAAACAAGTTTGGGGTGCACATGTAATTACATAACAAAAGTCATGATAAGGCAACCAAACTAAATAATGGAAGGTTAATGGATGATTTTTGTCAAGGAAATGGTTGTTGGACAAGTTTCAAAGCCATTATGGACCGTATGTTAATGGTTTTTTCCCTTTTTAGGTTAATTTTACCTTCTTAATTGTAATTAATTTTAATTAATTTCACTAATATTTTCTTCAAAAAAATGAGGGCATTATTTAAAATTATAAATTTTCATTATTCCAAATATAGAATAAATTTTCATTATTCCAAATATGGAATAAATTTTTACTAATTAAAATAATAGATGTGTTATAAATTAATTTAAAACCCATCCCTTAGGAGAGATGACAATAAAAGTTTTAAATGTAAAATTGTTTGAAAATTTGCTCGGTTTTCATAATCGATTTCAATGTGAAAGTTATTCCAATGAAATAAATAGTAATAATTGATAATAATTTATTCTAATTTAATATTAAAACAAATTAAATTTATAATTTAACCTTATAAATATATTATTTGAAAATGTATCTTTGAAATAAAATTCAAAATTTTTAACTATTCGTTTAAAAAATGATTTATTTTGGAAAAATATATAAATTTTAACCTAACATAATTATTATTTTTAAAAATAAAATAAGATTTAAAATTTTGAAAATTAAATATATTAATGTTTCAAAATTCAAATTTATAATGGACTTTTCGTTAAATGGCGGAAAATTTCCATTATTTAAATATTGGTTTTTTTGTGTAAAATAGGGTTCGTTCATACAATATGCCCATCAAACCTAACAAATGAATATCAAAAATATTTTATTGAATATATAAAATATATATTTCATTAATATCATTCACTAATTAAAAATAATTCTTTTTTGAAAATACTCTTCACTGATTATTGAAATAATAATATTTCCATTATATTCAATTGGATTAAATTTTCATTTCTAATAAATTAGTATCCTATTAATTCATATAATATTTATATAAATCATTTATATTAATAAATAATATTATACTATTCATAATATCTAGTTTAAATCCTATTATATTAAATAAAAATATTTTGATAGTATATCATTGTTTGGTGAAACTCCATATTTTGTATAATGATAACTATCATGAAATTTCACTCTTTTCATATAAATGAAGCTGTCGAGGAAGGTATCTGTTGTGTGTAACACATTCTAAATTTGTGTCTCATCTATTTAATTATATATAATATAATTTATATAGTAAATATATTATAATGCATCAAGATATTATATTCCCCTATGGCATATCCTTCCATGTTTCCCGTTGATCTCTGTGACGGCGGTTCAGTCATCAAGAGTTGGTAACTAGATCAATCTGAACGTGTTGGCGAAGGCATTTGAGGAGGTCGAATCCTGCCTAAAATGGACTCTGGTGGCCCGCTTCGTAGCATCCAAACCGCAACTTACAGTTCTCCAATGGTGGGTTGAGTCCTGGGGCATTCTTCAACCGGCATAGGTCTCAGTCCTCCACAGGCGATTCTTTTGTACTGTTCTCGGCTTGGAGGAGGATTTCCTTAAGGTCTGGTGCAAGGTTCTGCAGACATGGGGCCGCTGGAGTTATAACCGGACCAGGTGGTCCATGGAAGCTCCTAGAGGTAAGGAAATCTCATTGTCGGCGGTCTAGATCAGCCACCTGGGGTTTCCAATGTCGTTTCAGAATGAGGGCTTCCTAAAGTTGATAGGCGACTCCATCAGGATCTTTCGATGGTCTGATGATGCAACGAAGAGGGGTCTATCGTCCGCAACGGCCCTGATTTGTGTTGATCTTGAAATCACTCATCCATTATTGGAGAAGTTAGACCTGCATGTGGAGGACTCTTTCACCTGGGTGCAAGATCTGGCGTTCCCAGTGTTCCCCAGGTTGTGCTCGCACTGCACCCTACAAGGTCACTCCATCCAGGTTTTCCATCGGTGTTGTTGCAAGGGGCGTAGTAGGTATCCAGGAGAGATTACAGGGGGATGAGGTCATAGGTGGGCCTCTCCCTTAGCTGCTTTAGTGGTGGGTCTAGTGGACTCTCTGGAGATCTCAGGTGCCCAACCTTCTTCCCCCTCCAAGGGCGTCCTGGATCCCCTTCAAGAGACGGGGGTCGAAGCCAGCTCCGCGGAAGGAAAGTATCTCGTCCCCAGCATCCCAAGGAGTGTATCTTCCATTCGACTCTCCTCTTATCTATTAACTCTTGACTTTCATTCAATATACCCTCTTACGGGTAGTCTCTCAAGGACGAGGGTCCCGGGGCTATTGCTCCTGTCGTCCAAGGATGGGGTTATTTTGGTTAGCGATGCAGAGCAGAACCAGTGGTCCTTGGTGATGTTTTCTCAGGACTTAGGAGGATCCCTTAGGGGTGTTCCATCCACCCCTTCATGGGACTCCCTACTGTGTTACCTTATAGTACCTTCCCCCTACTCAGATGTCTCCAGGGAAGGCAGGGATATCCTCATGCCTCGTAGTAGGAGAAAACGTAACCTGATCAGGCCAGACGGTCCGACATCCCCCGTTGTATTGTTGCCCAAGGAGTCATGGGTGTGTAATAGATCTAATGTCAAGAGTCTCCAAGGGAATGTTGCATCCCTCTTTGAGAAGGATAAATGCTCTGGGGCCAGTCCCAGGGTGCTCTCTTTTTAAATAATACCCTTAATAAACTAGAACGCTCGAGGGATAGGCACACGGGTTAAGTCCGACTTACTCTCCTCTAAAATATCCAGTCACAAAGAGGCAGTGGTGGCCGTTCTTGAACACAAATATAATCCCTCTAGGATCAGGGAGTTCTCCAAGAAGCATCGCATGCAGGGGAGCATGCAGGACGAATCGATCAATAGACATATCTGGATCTTTTGGCAGAGGAGGTACACTGTTTACATGATCCAAGCTGGGGACCAGTTCCTTACGGTGAAGGTAACTCTTGGCCTAGTTTGCTTCTATGTCTCCTTTGTGT
The DNA here is from genome assembly GCA_963277665.1 of Viscum album. NCBI lineage: Eukaryota > Viridiplantae > Streptophyta > Magnoliopsida > Santalales > Viscaceae > Viscum > Viscum album. Next base: position 273,169,626 of record OY728128.1, on the reverse strand, counting down.
ATGCATGTTTCAACTTCCACATGCGGGAATCCTTGTGGGATGACCTCATGAAGTTCATAAAGGTTCCAGGTGCAGCGTAAGCTCGTGGGTGGATGTTCCCACTTGGATTTTTGTCATTAACAATGATCAATCCGGGATCAATACGACGATAAATGCCAGTCTCCATGGATAGAATCATAGAAATGGACAAAGAAAAAGAAAGTCCCATAACCACAAAGTATGATCGTTATAGTTTGATTATAATTAATTTAATCAATTGAAAAGAAATACCTTTTGGGTGTTCTTTCTTCGTTGATGTTTTTGATCACATTCCGATTGACTCGTCGTTGTGTCACAGAAGCCAAGTGTATACTTCCTGTAGCGGTGATCCACATGTGTACCTTGTATCTCAGGACGTCGCCAAAGGACTCTCCAGGTGCTAGAATGGAGAAAACATAGCTTGCGTTGTCCGTTTTAGATCATCTTGATCTGATAGAAGAGGATCTCTCTCGGTCTTGAGAGCATTCTTGGAGGAAGAGGTTCTTTCGAGCTTGATATAATTCTCCAGAATTGTTGTGCACAACGATTCTCTAGTGTGTCGGAAAAGAGTTGGGGTTGTGAGGATATTAATAATTGGGTTTGAGGTTGTAGAGTTATGAAAATAAATTAATGTGTTATGCATTTTATTTATTTCATTAATTCCCTTTTGAAAACCCCATGTCGAGTCATTAATTCCTTGACATGCGCCCAAACTGATTATAATAAATATCATTGAATAAAATGATATTTCCTCAAAATACGAACTGGAAAAACTACACGGTGTGTACTTGTTTTTCATTGAAAACTAGATGGCGTGTACATTCAATGTACATGGCATGTATATCTTGTTTTCATTTATTCATTTCCTTTCCAAAATAAAAACTAAACAGTATGTACATTTAATAATACACGACATGTACTTGTTTTCAAAATAAAACTACACAGCATGTAATTATTGATACAAGGAGTGTACTTGTTTTATTTTATTCTTCCTCAAACAATAAAATTATTTTTGGATTCCTTGAATAATTATTAAACCACATACAAGAGTAATCTTTATTCTACTTGATATACTTGAATACACTTAGTGTGTGACCCTCTAGGCATCTTTCTCGTTGGCATTTGGTGGGCTTCCCTAAAGTCCAAGATTACTGTCTATCAACAAGTCAAGGAACCCAAGAGAAATAATTTGACACCGAATTGACGTATCACCTCATACAAACGCTTATTGTGTAATTTAATCCCTTTGTCTCAATATCTCATCAAGCAGGTTTCATGGAAGTGTCATAAACCTATATGCTTGATCTGTCGTTCTTTGACAACCTGAAATAAACTCGTCATTTACACCATGGCCATGGAATTTAATGTGATAGTTCTATTTCAATCAAACGGCCGAGATATCAACTTCCATAAATGGAAGGGACAAATCCTTCCTCGACTTATCCATTAACAACATGTTATTCGTGACGCACCAAACGTACCCTACTTCTAGACAACTGTTTGTGTGACAGTTTTAATCAGTAAATATAAGTTTGTGAGTCATGACATAATTTAATGATAATATTCCAGTATAAGGACCATTACACACGCTCGTAGATATAAATGTCCAAAGACACCAAGTCATGTCGAATTGTTACTGGTGGGTCTGTTCTCATAATCTCCAATATTGGAGATTACTATGTGCAAAATCCATGAGAGTGAGTCTCTTCTTCTTACGAGTACTCGCACATGACGGTCTGTATACTATGTGTCTTGTCATAGTATGTCATTCAACTGTAGAACATTATTTAAGAATATTGTTGTATCATTTCAAGGTTCTCATCATAGCGGGGAACTTCCATGACCTTATCAATGCAAAAAATATTCCAGGACATTATTTATGTTATAGTCATGCAGAAAAATGAACAATATATAATAAGTATATATTTATGTAATCAAAGTACAAAACAGTTGGTTCTCAGGACACCAACCCTTACAGTTCGACCCTGGACCCGACCCATGGTTTGTGGGGGGGATTTTAATGTTGTGTCTGACCCGGATGAAAGGAAGGGGAGAGGCCCTTTTAATAGGGAATCCACCCGTGCCTTTGTCCGCTTTATGGGTGCAAAGGGCCTCTCTGATTTGGTCTTTGTGGGAGAAAAAATTACTTTGTGAAACAACCAACAGGGGTCATACCGCTCGTGGGGGCACATGGACTGATGCCTGGCCAACATTCATGCCATATTTGTTTTCTCAAGTACTACGGGGTCCCATCTGGTGCGGGGGATCTCAGACCACTCTCCTCTCCTTATCTCTGGGGACTCCTTGCATCAATATCAGGAGCGGTTCAGGTATAGAAAGCTTTGGGCAGATATGCCAGGGTACCATGAACTGGTTAGTTCGGCATGGGACGACCCTCAACAAGAGAACAAATGGTTATCCCTTCACTGTAAGCTCCACAGGTTGAGACTTAAGCTGCAATCATGGTTGAGAGACCTCGCTTCCCCATAAGAGGAGTTAAAACCCATGATGAAAGAGGTTGAACACCTAGAGAAGAGTTTGGAGGAGGTGTGGGATGATCGGGCCTATGAGGAGCTTAGAGGAAAAAATAGTATCATGTCAGAGTTAATCCTAAAACAGGAACGCATGGACAGGGAGAGGGCTAGGATCAAGTGGCTGAAGGAGGGAGACAGGAACTTGGCCTTCTTCCAAGCGTTTATTAAGGATGGGTGGATGTGAGTCAAGTCAAACATCATGTTAGAGGATGGTTACTTCACAGATGACAGGGACAAGGTGGGGCGCATGGCTTTCTTTTTCTTTCAAGACCTCCTAGCAGGTCCTAATGAACGCCTGCCAACGGGTTATCCCTCGGAGGCCGTGATCCCCAAACTGGCATCTGAACAATTCAATGGAGGCCTAGAAGGCATGATGGAGGAGCCTGAGATCAAGGATGCGCTCATTCATTTGAACACGGACAGCGCCACGTGCCCTGATGGGTTTCCTGCTTCTTTCTATATAACCTCTTGGGACACGGATAAAGATGATGTGATTGCTTCCATTCAAGATTTATTTCATGGGGGGTGCCTCCCCAGATTTTCCTATGCCACCTCCCTCTTTATCCTTCTTAAGATTAAAATCCCTTCTTCCATCTCGCACTACTGCCTGATTAGTATATGTAATGTACCCTCCAAGACCTTGGCTAGTATCATCAACTCTCGGCTGGTAGTGCATCTCCCTCGGTGGATATCCATGGATCAAAACGGGTTTATCAAAGGCCGGTCAATTCAAGAAGCCATCTCCCTCACCCAGGAGTTGCTGAATGACATCAAATTCAAAACCCATGGCTCTAACTTGGTCATTATGCTGGATATGAGCAAGGCATATGATCGGGTGGAATTGATCTTTATTAATAGAGTGCTGTCATGTAAGGGTCTCAGCTCTCAGAACATTGATCTTATCTTTTTCTGTATTAGTTATTCTTGGCTCTATGTGAACTTTATGGGAAAGTCATGTGGTTTCTTCAAGTCTACTCCAGGAATCAGGAAGGGATACCCTATCTCACCATCATTTTTCATCATCATTCAGGATGTTCTTAGCCGACTCATTCATAGGAGCATCAATAAGGGATACATCATGTCGTATCACCACCGGTCTAGGGCCCCAAAAATTTATCACCTTATGTTTTCCGATGATACCATCCTATTTTTGAACGGTAAGAGTAGATCAATTAATATCCCGATCATTGTTTTTGAGGATTATTGTCATTGTAGTGGGAAATCCATTAACAAGGGTAAGAGCAATTTGTTTATCTCCATCAGGTACCCCGTGGAGAGATTGAAAACAATTATTAGAATACTCGGCATCCAGAGGGTTGACTTCTCGATGGTCTATCTAGGTGCACCGATCTCACCTGGGAGACTTCAGATCCATGACTTCGATGCACTCTATACCAGGGTTTCTGATAAAGTGTTTAACAGAAAAAACAAATTCTTGTCCTTTACCAGACGTATTGCCCTGGTGAACAGTGATTTGGTGGCATCTCCGACCTACAGTCTATCCTCCATCAAATTCCCAAAGGGGGTTATTAAAAGGATCGATAGGATCCTTGCCAATTTCATTTGGGATCCACTTTTAGAGAGGAAGAAGCACTGGGTTGCATGGGGGAAAATGGTTCGGCCCGTGAAGGAAGGAGGTATTGATGTTCGTAATCTCAAGGAAACCCTTTACTACATGCATGCCAGGATTGCATGAATGTAATGGAATGAAGGACCCTATGGGGGAATACCATGAAAGAGTATGCGACGTGCCTCCGTGACTCGGGAGAGAGGAACCATTCTGCCTTGTGGTCGGTGATAGCTCTTATTATGGATATGCTTCGTCCCTTCTCTCTATGGGTGGTGGGGAAGGGGGATCTATCTTTTTGGCATCAGGATTTATGTGGTACTGTGTTAGGATTCCCTGGATGCCCGACTACTGATATTTCATTCAAGGAGGCCATTCTCTTCCCCAACTTCACCCAATCAGTTTTGGATAAGGAACAACATGAGTTATTTCAACTCATTGAGCTTAATAAAGAGGAGGACAAATCTGTATTCATAGACTCCTCCTCGGGCCTGCTCACTTCGAAGTATTTCCATGGCATCGTTAACAGACAGATGCAGTCGGAGGGTTGGGATGACCTCCTTTGGTTGAAAATCATCCCCACTAAGATAAATTTTCTCACCTAGAGAATTCGTAACATAGCCCATCCGACTGATGACAATATCCGTAGATGTGGTATCCCTCATGCGTCCAGGTGTGTCTGTTATAGCACCCCTAGTGAGGAGATCTCTGCCCATCTTTTCTTCGGTAGTGACTGGGCATGAGAGGTATGGAAGGACCTGGGGGAGTTATATGTGCCCCTCCCCTCAGATGGTTATACTCCCGCTTTTCTTGTTCAATGGTTCCAAGGCTCTGAGGGAGCATGGATGGAGAGGGTGGCCCATGCGGTGCTGCTGCATGTGGGGTGATGGACTATATCATAGGCGCGGAATAAATTGAAACACGAGTGTGCAGGGGTGTCGGCTCGCATTATTATTGTTTGGGCGAAAACCTTGCTACTAGACCTGAACACGGAAATGGGGACCTGGAAGTCCACTCCTACTCTCCGTTAGTTCCAATAAGCCTCCAATGTGGACGAGTCACCGAGAATAAGGGATGGAAAATGGGTTTGCTTGTGTCCTCCCACTGTGGGATTGAAAATCAATAGAGACGGCTCGTGCGTAAAAGGGAACATGCATGGAGGAGGAGTTGCCAGGGACCACAAAGGTTTAGTGTACATAGCTTTCTCTTCCAGATTGGGTTAGGGATCTTCTCTGTAGGTGGAGGCAAAGGCGATTCTCACCAGGCTTAGCCTTTGCATGATAAAGGACCTAGAAATATCTGAAATCGAAACTGACTCCTTAATTGTGCATAACTCCTTCAAAGGGTATGGTGAACCTCTATGGTCAATTATCTATTTCATCAGGAAATGTAGAAAAATGATGAGTTCTAATGTGATTATCCTTCACACATGGAGAGAGGGGAACAAGGCCGCAGACCACTTGGAAATGGTGCACATCAATGGCACGGAGGAGGTGTTCCTTCACACAGCGGGCAGTATTTAACCCAATAGAATTGAATTTATCATAGTGGATGTGCTCCATATTCACCATTTCATACCTCCTTAGATTCCTCCATGGACACGGGGGGGCTCTACCCGGTTGTCTTTCTGGTTTATTTTCATTTATTTTCCTTTTAGCTATTTTTTCTTCGTTGTACTCCTTTCCTTTTTTCAATAAAAAATTACTTGATGATTATGATGATGGGATACATTCTCTATGGATCTGGTCGAGGACATGTATGTTCTAAAGATTAAACTTCTTTATAGGGTGACACTAATAATAGTTTATGATCATAACTCACATTTTACATCACCATTTTTTCAGGGCTGGAATAAGTATCTTAGAATATAGTTATAATTGAGCATGGCCTTCCACCCACACACAGATGGGAAATCAGAGCACATTGTACAATTACATGAGGATATGTTTCATGAATGTGTTCATGACTTTTTTGGGTCTTCATATAAGAACATGTATTTAATGGATTTTACCTTTAACAACTTTTTTGGAAACTATACAAATGGAACCATATAAGGATATTTATCTTAGTCAATGATGATCAGATCTATGTTGGCACCTAGGAATATTTGTCTTTTTTGTGATTTTAAAGAGAATCGTGGAAATGGCATCCTGATTGGATCCTTAACATAAATTCAACACTATAAAAGTTATATTCCATCTATCAAAACAACAATTGTTTAAACCATAACCTTCTAATGTGGCCGGTGTGGATTAGGTTGAACATGATATAGACTTTTTTTTGTGGAGCGTCTGATACATGTGTTTGATCGTAGTGAAAATGTGCTAGAAGGAATGACCATGATGATAGTTCATGTATTGTGGAAACATATGAATGTGAAAGAGGATAAAAGGGAATGGATTATATATATGATGGCTCAATGGCCCAATATCATCAAGTAGGAATCATTGAGATGTATGGTAGTGCATCTATAGGAAAAATTTTATAATGTTGGGGAAATTTTACAATCCTGACCTATTCTAAAGGTTACTCAGGAATGAATCTATGTACTCATTTATCTTATTTCGGTATTATTTGTTTGGGTTATAATATGGGGTTTGATTGTGAGTAATATTGATAAAAATGGACGAAAAAGAGGTAGTGAACGGTTGGCGCACAATTATTGAAATCCTTGCACCTCATCCAAGAAAAATTTTCAAACATTGATGGTTTGGATTTTTATGGTAGGTACATGGATTGTCTAACCATGATCCCTCTTAGGAGAATATATGAACCCCTATAATAATATGCATGTGGATTACAATAATGATTAGGGAATGCCGTGAAACCTTTCACAACAATACTTAAAGGGGAGTCATAGTCAACCGAAAGTAGATTTTAAAATTACCAAACCCTCAACAATTACTGTATCTTAACCCCATTCAATCATGGGTTTTATTTTAGGATTTTGGAACTCTCCAATTGAATTCCAAGACTTCCTAACATAAATTTTTCAATATATGAGGCTCAGATCGATGTTGATAATCCCTCATAGTATATGGGTCCTATCCCATTGTTATTCTATTAATCCTTCTTTTTATCCCATTATTTTGTTGGGAATTTATTTATATGTTTTGATAGATATAGATCTATATTTTAAGAAATAGATCTAGGCTTGTGGATCATGATCTAGAATTAAAATATCTTCTTTATTTAACATGATTTGGGGTCTTGGATCTGAATATCAATATATGCTGTTATGCTAGTCAATTTTGGGTATTTCTATTGGGCAATCACTCATAAACAAATCGAGTTAGGTGATATATAATTAAAATAACAAATTCTTTTGTCAAGTACATGTATTTTAATGTATAATTTATAGGTATATTTTGAAAAAGGAATTCGTATATTTGATTAATTAATGTTAATGATAATTAATTAAAAATTTAATTATCAAAGTATTGAGTTTTAGAATTTTGTGTAATTAATTATTGGGTAATTATTAAATTCACGAATTTATTGGAATTTTTAATTGAGAATAATTAATTGGAGAATTAATTATTGGATTTTTAGATTATGAATAGGTTAATTAATTGTTGAATTAATTAATGGACTTACTATGTTTTATTAAATATTGAATTAACTAATGAAATAGATATGATTAATTAATTTTCGAATTAATTAGTGGGATAGATGTGGTAATTTAATTGTCTAATTAATTAATAGGCATGGGTTAATAAATTTTTAGAATTAATTGATGGAATTATGGGGTGGTTAATTTTGATAATAAGATCAATGCAGATTTATTTTGTTTGACATGAAAAAGTAAAAATATGTGACAATAAGATAAAAGTGTTAATGTGATATGTTAGGAAATATTTGTATGGTTAATAAATATTGGTGATAGAAGTGATGTTCTACAGACATGACATACACGTATTATTTAGAATTGGGGTGCTAGAAAATATGTTTCACTCCCATGATATATTTGTATGATTGATAGAATGGGGTTTAGACATATAATTTGGAACCCAAAACATTGGAATTGAACTATGGTTCCAAGTGGTCATAATAATTAAATTGAAGGAATATGGATAATGTAATTTATAGTGAAATAATGAAATGTGACTTGAATATGTAACATGGTTTAGAACCAATGCAGGCTGATGTTTGTATTGAGGTATTGGTATGCTTCGGAACCCGATGATCTATGTGGTTTAATATGGATTAATTGATAATGTGAAAATAATTACATTTGAATTATTATTATTTCTTAATAAAACTTTATAAACATGTTAATGACTTGTTTTTTACAAACCATGGACGGTGGCCTAATGAGTTGTACTCACAGTCTTCTTGGGATTCCAGATTGGTAACCCGATAGCATTCATATATATAGTGTAGGTTAATTGAGAGGGTCAAATATTAAATGGATGAGTTAGTAGAGATAATGGTTAAGATAACCAAATGTGGTTCATGACCAGCTGATAATTTCCATTTCCTTTATTTGGGGATTTCATATTTGATAGTTTACATCTATATTAACATGGAATGTTTTCTACTTTAGTGTGTATTTCGTTTCACTTGAGATATTTCTATTGTTTATGGTTTTATGTTTACCACTATTTATTTTCTATTTATCATGATGTACTATAATGGTAAAAGATATTTTACTCTCCCAATGCTTGATGTAGCATACCCTTTCTTCTAGTTGGTAGCCTTAGTCGTATGGGTAGTCACTCTTGAGGTTATGTGACTGACTAAATTGGGGATCCTAAATGTCTCACTCAGGTCAAGATGTTACATGCAATGAGTTTAATGAATATCATGCTCACAATAAATTAATACATTGGTTTTGTAAGTGGATGAGTAATAATGTTGTAGGAGTATGTGGGTGATATGTTATATAATTGTGTTTTGTGATGGTGGTATATTTTATATATAATTCATTTGAGTGGTGGGATGTAAGAAATTGGGGTATGAGAAAGGAAAATATGTGAGAAAATGTTTCATGTATCCCTTAATTGATATTATTTGTATATGAAACTATACATGGATTTTATTGTTTCGGTGACAGTGCCATGGTGATGTTTATGATGAATAGTTTACATGTTCAGCTATTCATGGTTACATACATTTCAAAAATGTTTTTCAGTATACTACTTTCACATGTGAAAGAGAGTATTTTATTTTTCTACATTGCATACTATTATTCTAACCCTTCATATATTAAATTAATTTTACGTTTCCATGATATGTAGGCCTATTTTTTTGACATGACTAGTATGGACCCTTATACTATTCTTATGTCTCTCCTTTATATTTTTAATGTAGGGACATTCAATGGATAAAATTATATTTAACTATTTCATTTATTAATTCCATTTTATGGTAAAATATATAATTTATATATTATTTAATAAATGTAATTGTATTTGATTAAACCCATATCATAATAATATATTATTATATTGGGTAAATCCTCTTTTTTTGTGATTCTTATACAAATAGTGATAGTCCCCTAACTATGGCCTACAAGAGTATTAACTCAAGGGTAATTTCTTATCTCCTTTTGTTGTAGTATCATTAGTGCGATGGGATCATTAATGAGTGGTATCAGAGCTGATAATTGAGTTACTAGTTGGTGATGAAAGTCAATCATAGTGAATATTTCAATTGTTGTTATGGATATTATTCTAGTTAATATCCATATATATCCTACGCTATAGAGACTGGATAGGCCAAAGGTATTTTTTGAACCTCGTGATTTGGGACAAAGAATATGAACATTTTTAAATACCAAGTTAGGTGGTCCTATTTGTAGAGTAGTTAGTTTGATGAATTACATGTATAATTATTGACATGAGTTGTTATTTTTATTAGGTGGTTTTGGTTCTTAGGATGTTTAAAGGGAAATTAAAATGAATTAAATTAATCTTTATAATATTTTATAGTTCCAAGAATATAAAATATTTTTACACAAAAAACTAAGAAACATAGACATTTTCATCATATGGATAAGCTTGTGGTTATTGAGTAGGATGGTACGATTAGTTCACATAGGGTTGGCCTAGTTTAGGAGTATGATTAATGGAAGTTTTCATTACATGATTTTAAAGTGAAATCACTGGATAATTATGAGGTCACTATTTCGGATGTGGAGATAGAATTAATATCTAAAGAGATGTTCATTTCCATTAGTACGATTCATTACCCATTAGAGTATTTGTACCCTTCGGTAGTTTCGTAAATATCGAGAGTAGTGTGCCAATAGGAGACATTGAAATTAGTTGATCAGATGTTTGGTTATTTTTTATGGGTTTAATTTAGAAAAGTGTAATTAGAGGATTTAATTTTTTCCAAAAATGAATGTAGTGAAGAGGTAGGATCTTCTTTCACTTCATAATGGTAATTTCTCAGTGCATGAGTTGGGAATCATGTTCAGGGACCTCCTATAATTTTAACCACAATAGTTTTATGGATTTGGTGTATCAAGTGAGAGTACATCAATTATCAAGAACCCCTACCCATGCACATACCAATATGAGGAGTGATATATGGTGACTGGATGATTCCCTCCTCTAGTAGGCCTAGGGTTGGAGACTAACAGAAATGGTATAAAAAATGCATATAGTAGGCATTAATCTCTTATTAATATATTTTGAAGGGAGATATAAAATAAATAAAAACCCTTATCATAAATATATATAATGAAATAACATGTGGAAAAATGATAATTGATCCACTACTATAACTACTGAATTGAAACTACACAAACAAATAATAAAGGAAGTAGCGATATTGAAAACCAAATAACTCTTGAAAAACTGTGATCATGTAATTTACAAAATGATCTATAACATGATCTAGATGACCATAAAATATATTGTATATATATATAGTTTAATAATATTTTTATACTCAATCGGGTAATCCATAAATCCTCTCATACAAAAGATAATGAAAACATGCTAAATTAGGGTGAAATATAGTGAAACTATCTCATCATTTAAATAGGTATCCACTATTCCAAAACACACAATGTCTAACACCCACAACATATCACATATAAGAGTAGACATAATATAGTACTGAAAAATGTAGTTTATCCTACTCTCTCATCCCCACAAGCTTTCCATTCATCTCCAACATTACACATCAATAGCATTATCTTCCCAAAAAATGATAAACCCAGGGCATCATAAAACACACCTCATGAATCACATCTTTGTATCATCCTGTATAAAATATCCAAATGCTGTAACAATACCACTTTTTGTATACATCATAGCACATATGTCGTGTATCATACATCATTTGTTATACCATAGTCGATTACAAAACTTTCACAGAGTAGGTACAACATTCTATAATTGAATATTACCATAAAACACATAATTATTATTTAGATAAAATATCGGTACAATGATTCTAAAATAATGATAATCCATAATAGCTCACTACTTAAATATATTTTAAAAATAATCCTTGTTCATTACAGCAGATGTAACAATATAAATAATAGATTGGGGCTAGAGTGAGTAGTTTGTCATCCATCCTCTAACCCAGTTGTCGGGAAATTAATTATATCAACCCGAGTCCAACACTATGTGATCCTATGATGAAATCCATAAATTTAAATTAATATCATATATATCAATAATCTTGACCCATACTTTCCATAAAAACCATGATACATCAAAATAATAACATTGATCACTATGATACTAGAGTACGATATTGGATTAGAGTTTTAGTGAATTAGGAAAAACAAATACATAATAATCTCATATCAAATTTCAATCTGAATCCCTCAAAAGTGAATTTCTCTCATTTAATCCAAATTTTTTTATTTCATCATAGTTCATCCACATTATCCTTGTGATATCCTTTATAGTCATAAATCATTCGACGTCATTATTTAAAACCTGGCGGAATGCATAGTTAAGAATGGTGAACTCAAAGGCTGAGTAAGGGTAAACATAAGAATTATCAATTATATGAATTCAATAGTCACAACAGTGAATAAAGGGGAAGATGACTTAATTGATGTGTATTATATGATCATTATGGAACTCATACCCAACAACACTTGGAAAATAAAATATGAAAAAAATACAAAGGAAAGTGTCATCAAGGTCAATAATCAGGTGCCATGTGATATCAATATCAATCATTAGATACATTATAAACATATAAAAAGAATTAATTAACCCAAAAAGGTACATTGAAACATCATTATATGTTCCACAATTATTAATGGAATAATCATTTGGTCCAATTCCATACATTTCTCTCTTATAAATGGACCATCCATAAGACAGACATCCATACCCAATGCATTATGGGGACATCTCGGACCAAACCATTATTGGATTGTCATGGAACCACCTATAATTGGATAATAATGATACCACCTATCGAATATCTCTTTACCATTCAAAAACCATCACAGATATTAAAAAAAGTAAAATAAATGGGTTCAATTAAAATACAATTGAAACATGGTCAACTCATGGAAAAGTTATTGGTTCAATAAAAATCTCATTGAAAATGATTTACCAATGTAAAAGGAGTGGGATCAATAAAATTCTATTTGAAACATTATTATCCAATGGAAAATAAATTGGTTTTATAAAAATCACATTGAGACCAGGATAATCCATAGAATTAAATGGGTTTAATAATAATATCTATGAAACAAGATATGCCCATGCAATTAAATGAGATAAATAAAAAATATATTTAATAAAAATTTAATCCATCCAATGAATAAATGTGGACTGTATCAATACTCAGTATACCTAGTGGACGATAAGTAACAACAATGGGTTTTATGTTGATGAATGAAAATAACCTTAAAAGTATTTTAAAGCATTCGTCATGTAAATATAAATTTTATATAGAAATAAAATTTGAAATTAATTTTCATTAGAAATAACTTTTGGAAGCAATTTATTTAAAACTTATCTTTAATGTCAATAATATTTTTTTTCAGGAAATGATGTCGGGTAAATACATATATGTCATAGGAGGTAAAAAGAACATTCATTTTTTATGGTTCCAAAAAATAAAGGATCTGGTAGAAAATGTTCCTATGAAATATATAAAACTATATAGTTTGATGAGTCATTAATTACAAGGAGGTTGCTAGAAATACTTGAATGGATTTTACAACAAATTATATCCACCAAAATTGGGGAACAATAAATGGGGCAGTAAAGAACTACTTCAAGGCCATATTCATGATGAATTTCTTTGACGGGAAATATGTAAAATTATTTTCCACACTATATGAATATGAGACAACCAAGATTAGTTGAGTGACCGAATTAAGTAATTCATCCAAATGTGGTAATATACATGATGGAACATTCCTCATTCATGGTTTTAAATCCTAAAATATAATTATGAAGAGATATTCAATCGACAATAAAATCTAGTTTTATTATGAAGCAAATCAAACTACATGTATCATATTCCACAAATCTACTTCCTGAGTGACCCCAAAAAAACTATAGTGGTTGAAACACCCTTTGACAAAACCAAGATATGTTTGAAATAAACCTCTATATTCGGAGGGCCTTGATGTGTTATAGGCTGCCCCGTAAATGTTCATGTTGATCCATGGGATGTTTTGAGGTATCCATTGAATGTACTTAACCATATATGGTGTTCATGGATGACCTAACACACAAAGGAGTGTACATATATTCAAATTATTTTATCTATTACTCATGCTTCTCGTTTGAACCATTGTTACAACATATACATCCCAATTGATGTAAATGATTCTTATTTGTTGAATGTTGTGTTTTGAATCAAAAAAACATTTCCTTATGGGATCAACATATGTCAAAAATACCAGTAGTGGCTTTAGGTAACATTAGGTTGTAAACCTATGTACAGCAATCATTTATACAATGCATTTCCAAGAAAACAAGTAGTTATGTACTTGTGTATATATGCATAAAGAATAGGGAGACAATATAAAACCACAGCATCTATGAAAATAAGCATGATAGGAAAACCTATTGTGTATTTTCCTCATCATTCATGCATATGATTCACATAGAGGAAAGCTTAAAAAAATCCATTTGGATTTGATCTTTACTGCATAAGAGGTTTCTCTAGATCTTCCATAGTGGAATTTACTAATATGGAAGAATAAAATGTATTTATAAGTTAAAAAAGCAGATTTTTCATTGAGGGGAACCCCCACATATAATTTTATAAAACTCCTTTTTGTTTAAGTTACCAAAATGATTTGGTTTCAAGAAAATTGTATCATAGTCCATAAAGGTATAATGTCGAATATCCCATTGAACCTTTGCTAAGAGCATGCTATAAGAGAATTGAATCAGTGATAGAATATCATTAACATATATGTGTCGATCAGTCTGTTGAGGACTCATGTTGTCCTGCAATGGATGCTCAAGCCATTCAATGGTATAAAAATTATTATTGGATCCAAGAATTACCAAAAATTTAGTATCACACATGATCCTATTAAGTGATTGTTTAATGGAAGGTTAGAAATATTAGCAAAGATAATAATGTTTTCCTTCAACAAATATCCCTTAAAAGATTCTAGCAAGGAATTAAGTGGGTGAATAATTAGAAATCACATCCCATATAAATTTCTGGATCAATCCATAATTAAAAATCCTAAGGGTTTTTCTCCCAATGCCTCTTGATTCCACAGGTTTAAGGAAGTCCTTCCATGAAATAGTATTCAATTTTCTTTGTCGGACTAATACAATCTATAAGATGTTCCTAACCCTGACCTAATTGTCCTTATAATGGACCCTGGTCCATCTATATATTGAGTAATAAGTTACAAACTAAGAAGTCATAACACAATTATCAAGACTAACCTTTCGATCCTAGGAAATAATATTTATTTCCACATTGTAATTTTATCAAAAATACCAAAGTATATGCTCTCCAAAAACATAATTTTCACATTCCCTTTAAATAGGGGAACACTATGATAGATGAATGAGAGAAAACCCCACCTCACCCAAAGTAATTGGGTTACCATAATTTTCATACCAGCTGAAATACCATCACTAAAGACCATGAAAAATTTTATTAAATGTATGGAATGTACAACAACCATCTCATAATGTGAAAATAGTTCCTTCACAATGGATACAATATTGTTTAGAATTTTCCAAGCTGCTAAATGTCATCAGCATAATGGAGGTGCAAAGGAACAAAATCATTCTTCACAGCCATTATCTTCTTATAAAATGAAATTTTTTTGAGTTGATTGATTCATATATTAATGTAATCTTCATTTATGGATGAAAATAGTACCAAGATAGGGTCACCTTTTCTTTAACCCCTTGAGATGTTGAAGAAACCTATAGGCGACCCAATGATTAGAATAGAAATCTTAGAGGAACTGAGAATTGTACAAATAATGATAATAAATAATTCTAAAAAACCATATTTTATATTGAATTCATGGTTAAATATACAAATAAATGTATTGAAGGTATTTTTAATTTAAATTTTCAGAAAACAAATTAACTCCCATTGATATATTGTTAGTTAAATTTATACTCTATGAGGCTGTGAAGCGGAAATTATATATATTTCTCCTAGGAACAAATCCAAATTCATTTTGATTGATGAAATTATAAACCATTATACCCATTGGATTCCTAATGATCTTAATGATGATCTTGTGAATTTAATACCTAAGAGACATTGGCTCGAAGTCAATAATTTCAAGTTCATTTTCATTTATGGGTATCAAGTTAATAATGCATGAGTTCATCCCATGTGGCATGGAGGACTGATCAAAGAATTAAATGACCATTTGTGTAATATCATATTTGATGATATCCTAATAAAACGTGAAATGTTTTATTCAAAAACCCTCAGGGCCAGGTTAACTCTCCATGTTGAGAGTGAATAGGGCCTCTTTAATTTCAACATTGTGTGGATTCAAGAAATAAAACTGATTTTGATTTTCCTTAATGAAAGGATTGATAGTCCCAACCATTTTTTTTATAACACATCATCAAAGTACAACCCCATGAAATTATGCTCCACTATCTGAAATATCTCATTTTTAGAAGTGTGGAGTTCCCTAATTACACAGATTGATTTATGTCTAGTTTAGGATCTCTTATCCTCAAGAAATCTAGGGAATAACTATGTGTTCTTGTCCCCATTTTTTAGCCAGATGACACTCTGCTGATATTTATCCTGCCATTCTTTTTTCATTAAAAGACCGTCCAACCTATTATGAGTCTCAATATCCTCCCTCAATGGGGGAATTTTGATGTTGTTTCTTGATCTAGATTCATGCAAGTTGTCTGATGATAGCTCTAATTTCAAAATTCAATTTTGGAAAAAAATTACTTCTATATATTTTTATCATCTTTTTGGTGTGCTTCAACATCCCATCAAGCATTTAGAATGGACAACCAACAATAAGTTCCATGAAAAATAAGTCCCATCAATTATTCATGCCTCCAAAATAAGTTCCATGCATCCAAGAGTTACATGCCACCCATTATTGAAGAGAAATAGAAGGGGAGTTGACCATTCCATATGGGTAATCACATCCATAATAATAGGATTTTGATAAGAATGATGTTTTAGGATGGTGAATCCGAAAACACCATGATCATCGCATTGATAATCCATCTCAACAATGCATCTATCAAGCATTCATACCTTCCTACCATTCTATGTTTGATTACTCCAAGTTAAATCATCCCCTTCCACTGGGACCTCAACAAAGTTATCAGGATCATTGAAAGTGGAGAATCATGAAGAGGTAGTGTGATTGAAAATATCCGTAATTTTCTCATATAGAATAAGATTAATGTTATGGACTCCAAGAACCATCCATTTTTTGACTCAAAACTTCAGAGCTCACCCTGAGCTCTCCCCATAGCTATTTTCTTATCTTGTAGGAAGTCAAAGCATATACTAACTAGAATAATAGGTCACATCCTGGGATATTACAAGATACAAAAACACTTTGAAATTTCTTGGAAATAGTTTATTTGATCGTTGTCTTGCCTTAGGATCCCTAGATGTTCTATATTAGAGTAAAGTTTGTTTTGGGATACAAAATTATAACAATGTGACTACCACCTAAATGATTCGCAATTAAAAAATAGGGGCTTCAGTTCAGTAATTCCAATGAGCAAGGGTGTGTAAGCCAAAAAAAATTTGATGGAACATGGACGTAAGGGTGTTTCCTATCCCTTGATATTTCCAATAATGTATCATCAGTGAAGATGAGTTCTACCAACTTTTTTTGGAACTCCTTGCATAACTGTGGTCACATGACCCGTACCTCTACCCCCATTACACTTTTTGTTATTTTATTATGCTTCAGTACCCATGCCACTCCCGTTATTTCATTTATATGTTTTAGATTACACTTCATTACCTTGATTGGAGATGTTGATAACATGCTCACTATTTTAAATATACCCTGAATCATCTGACCATAATTCACCACATTAATGTATAAATTTATTCACATATTGATTAGGGTGAGAGTGTGCATCCCTGGAGGACTTATTACTATATATCCTTGAGGAAGTTACTTGTGAGAATCCTCCATTTAGATAACTCTTTTAGGTTGGTTGTCCCTGCTACATCAGCTCCTTTTGATGAGCCTTGGGTGTACCCATCCTTAGATATCTAGGTGATGTTTCCTGCATTGATTTCTCTAGCTCTGTTACGCTGGAAAAAATTGTGAGGGATCCCTCACAGTGTTCCATCATCAAATCATGGTAGAAAGTACCATCATGCATTACATATAATTTTTAACCTCTAGGGAATAGGATGCAATGAGTATGGGTAAACAATCTTGTAATTTTCACAATTTTATAGGCATACAATCAGATGTTTCCACAATCACAACATCCTATTGGAGTCCTAAATTTCAAAACTCGTATTTATTGGGCTGCTAATTAGTCATTACATTAACAAGAATATTTTTTTTACTACAATTAGTTAAAACACATTCTCACCCTTGGTTCCAAACACAACACTCAGGAAATGGGAACCTTAGAGTGCTTTCCCTTACAACTAGTTGTGACCTATAATGATTATATTTCCAAGAAAGGATAAATTCTGTGAATTCATTCCATTTCACTTGGAAGAGCCCTCTGGATGAAATTCTACACACCGATTAGCTGCCATAATGATCCCATCATGAGTTGGAGCATCAATTCTCATGAGGGCAGGATACCTAGTTTCTTTATCCCCCACGATATCCCCTTTCATATCCACAATAGAAGGGTCATCAGTTTTATTCCCATTTAGTTTGGGGATAAGAATAATTTCCTTTCCCAACATCCTTTTATTGTTATAGACATCCTATCCCTTCATATTATTGAAGGAACAATCCTTACCTCTATTACATTACGAAGAAGGATAACCAAAAAACATAAAATTCATACAGAACATTAGTTTCCCTTCATAATGGATCAATATGTTGATACTTTCACCCATCATAGATAAAACTAATTCTTTCACATGGGGATTTACATACAACACTCAAGAGAACTAGGTGGTGAATATGACTGTTATCTCACATATGTAAAAAATGAGGTGAAAATCTCTTACATTGAATCTTTTTTCAAAAGAATGGTCTCTATATTCATGAATAATAAACATATGTTATTCATCAACTTTATTAAAAACCTTTTAAATTATTATTATTACTTTTATTTTACTTAAAAATTATTTATATAAAATTTATTAATCATTGTTGTTTACGTTGGATGTTTTGACCTTATTCGTATTTTGTCTCAAAACTAACAGCAATATTCCAATATTAAATAGTGATTTCATTTAAAAAATATCCCTAAAAATAACCATCAAATAATTATCATATATTTAGATCAATTATTTTTTAAAAATAAATCTTGATATATGATTTTAAAATATGAAGAAACTTTCAAATCATGGAGACTGTTGGGCGTATGTAAGAATGTGTAAGTTGCCATTTTTTCAATTATAATTATAGAAGGATGGTAAGTAACATAATATATTTCCATAATTTAAATTATAACATAAATACCATTTTAATTAATCATATATAATTATATTTATTTTTTTATTTTTATATAAAATGATTCACATTGCATTGAGAAGGTGTCAGTAGACACATCCATGAATGACATTACCACTTTTTCACGGTATAAATGGGTAATAAAAAATATAAATTATATTTCAATAAAACTAATTATATCATGAATAATATATAGATTTCATTTATGTATCATATTTTTAAATAAACTCATCATGAATACATTTATTTTAATGTATGAACATATCAATTCACATTTAGGGGTGGTAGAGAATGCTTCCACAAACAATGGTTTCTTATTTAAAAAATGGAATTTATATAGGTATTGTCTATATGATTAGTATATAAGAATTAAATAATAATAAGTATCATATACATCATATATAAATATAATTTCCATCATAATTACCACTATAAGAGGTGGTAAAAGATGAATGGACAATCATCATTTCGTGATGTGATAGCTTGTAGTACACATAAATTGTATGATTGTTAAGCATTAGATTGAATAGAGTCTAAGTGAAGGTAGAACCCATAATATAAAAACTTCTTATTATATTTATAATATTTATGTTATTATATAATAATAAAATAAATATAAATGAATGTGTGGAGAATGAAGAAAAACACAAATGGACATTGAATAATGTTACTCCTTGTTTGGGGTAGTTCCTTTTGGATTGTTCCAAATAACTACTTGGTAGGAATTATACCCATGTAGAGTCTTATATGATGAGGGTAGGGATATTATGATACTATTTAGGTATATTTCTGATGATTCAATGTTTCTTGAGATGTGTGATGAAGGGGAATATTGAATCCCTTTTCATAATTGGGGGTGACTGTCATTCTTATATTTTCAAAAAGGTAAAAATATTGGGAGGTACCCATTACCAATTAGATTTAAAATATGAAAAAATTATTTATTAGTGTGAATTTATGATCTAGATAAATGTACACCTAAAATGATGAATTTTAATAATTTTATTCCTTAGTTTTTAAGTTTCATTATATGATACATTATTTTCATTTAGGTAACTAGTTTTCCAATATTTGTAATTTACACATTATGAATAAAGTATGTTGATGTTTATTAGAAAATATATATCCATTGAATTATGATAATTATTTTTAAAATTATAATTCCATGGGTGTTGGATGCTAATTTCGAAACAAGAATATGGGATGTGAAAAACACTACATTAACCAAGTCATTGCTAACAATTAATTTTACCATATATGTTTCAATATGTCAAATATAAAAGATCAATAGTTCAAAGAATGGACTATATAATATATTTATTTAAATCTTCAATAATCTTATAAAATGATAGTATTTTTATTAATTTTAAATCATTTAATTAAATAACATTTATTTTAAAACTGAATTAATGTAAAATATGAAATTATTTATTCAAAATTAATTTAATTAAATGTAAATAAATTATTGGAATTAAAATCCATTAACTTCACATCTGTTTGAAATTATATATTCATTTAAAAAATATTAGAAGTCAACATTTCATAAAATTAACATTTAATTTTTTTCGTATCATTTATTTTATTCAACAATTATTTAAGTAATCCATGTGTATGCATTTGTTAATAGTTTTTTGAATTATATAATCTCTAATAATTAATGATAAAATACCAGGATAAAAAATAATTTTAAAAATAATTTTTGAAAATAAATCTATGTAACTTCATCGAAATTCTCATGCCTTATAAATGATATTGATAAAGAATGTTTTTTTTTGTTTTTTTTTCACACATAATATTTTATACGGTTCACATTGGTGAACATGTTTCCTAATAAGTCATAAAAATCGTTCCAAAAGAAGATAAGGTCAAAATATGGGAATCTAATTTATTTTTTTCAATATTCAACATCATGTTTTCCCTTATGTTTAAGGCCTGGTTACTTATTATGATTAATTTTTCTTTAATCGATGAAAATAATTTCTATCACTTTCACAAACATTTATCATAAAAAATATGTTAATATTATTTGAAAAAACAATTCATACTCATTACAACCATGTATTTCTATTATTCCAAAATTCAATTCAAATAAATTTAAAAATCATGTATAATGATAATCAGCAGATGTAGAGATAATGTCGTTTTTTATAGAGAAAATTCTAAAATGTTCATTATATCATTATTTGTAAATTAAATTTAAAAATGTTTCCAATGACCTAAATTTAATTAATTGATATATAATTAAAGTATATTTAATTTAAAAAAAATTATATATAATTTGAAAATAATAATAATTTAATATAATAGGATGTTTTCAAGAAAATTTCTTTATTTTTCACTATTAATAAAAAATGAAACTTCTCATAAAATACCAATTATTCACATAAAGTAAGCATTGATTTTAATATTTTAAAACTGAATTTCATTTTTTTATATAAAAATATCAGATCTAATAAATAATATTTATATTAATTTCTCCATTATATGGTGTTAATACTTCCTTATTAGAAAATAATTTTAGAAGTATATTATTTTTTACTAAGACTCTTTATTAAGTGTAAGAAAAGTTATCAAAGGGACTCAAAAATGTGTGAAATTAAATATAAAATTTGTGTTGTGTGTGATGAAATCTAAATTATGTATTTATTTTGACACAACAAATTAACAAATTTAAATTCAATTGAAGTAATATATTTCCTAAAATATCTGAATGTTATATACATCCATATTAAGTCCACCAGGTGTCTTTTTATCTAACTAGTATGGATGGCTAGTCATATGAAATTCTATAATATAAAAGATATAATATATAACACAACCACACTATGGGAATAATATAGTCTTAGACTCAGATTTAGCTAACAACACTTGGACTCCAAGCACCTACTACTAATACTAGATAACCTATAAGCACACTATCATTTAAAAGAGCTACATTAGTAACTAATTTAAATTTATCATATCCTTATAATAATTATTTAATTTTATTTTAATTTACTATTAAAATTATTCCACATAACATTTCATTAATCATCAATTTAAATTACATGGCCCTTAAGAATTATCCAATCCAAGACGACATTTTTTCATGATTAACATTTTCTCAACATTTTCATTCTTGTAACAACCAATGACACTATTTACGAATTATTTATTCAAAATTAGAATCATTCTATATGCTATATAATAAAGGTAAATCTTTATAATCTACAACCAAGATGACTCATGCCCCCAAAAACATATTTCTATCCCATGTAGTAGGGAAATAAATGTAAATACAATAGGTTATGTGTCGATTAGTAATTAAAAAAAATCTACGACTGAATACCATCTCTTATAATCACATCCACTATTAAGACCATATTCCACATTGCCCATCATCTACAGTTCCATCCTTGACATGCACATGCATATCATGATTCATATCACCATCACTGTTTTTAACTTGAGCCACATCATCTAGGACTCCCCACCCATATACCACATCATACATCCTAGGATAAACCATCATATTTCTTATTTTGAAGAACACATCTGTAGGACATCATAAAACAAATATGAACATACAAAAATAGACTAAAAGGACACTAGAACTTTGGAAAAGGAATACAGCATTAACAAATAATCAAATTGTCATGACTCCAGACTTATAATACTCAGCCATCAAATACATATATTAAAATAAGTCCATAGAAATTATCTATTATAGTAGTGACAATTCATAAACCATCATTAATTAACTAATTCAATATTTACATTTTTAATATATATGAATCCTAATACATGAATCTATGACAAGTCAAGAAAATATAAACATGATATCCATAATTCAAAATAGATTCATCAAAATATGAGAATTACAAGTCCCATTTAACATGAAATTTATTTGTTATCATCATTCTAAAATATAATTATCATGCTTAAAATTATTTATTAATTCAGTTATCTATGAATAAAACATTTAATAACGCATTCTCACAAGAATACTATGATTATCATTAAAATATTAGAAAAAAAATATTCATTATAACATTATTCTTATATAATTACTAATACATTTAATTATCAATATATCCACTCTTTCCATACTTCCCCGTATTTCAACATGCTACTTGAATAATATAATATTCCAAAAAAATCACATAATAGATATCATACTATCTATAAAATCAATAGGTAACATGTCAAAATTATATATTAATAAGAAGTACCGTCACTAACAAATTCATTATCTATTCTATTCAAAAAATTATTTAGTTAGTTAAATTTACATCTAATGGGATTAAATATTCTCAATTTAAAATTTCATAAAAGTAAATGTAGAGAATAAATGAATACCCTTCCTCAATGGCGTCAGCATTCATCACAAAATAATGGAGTAATGATACGAATCTATGATAACCTCTCCTCTGGGGAAACCGAAATTTCCTATATAATTCATGCCAAAAATTTATTGGTAACAAGAAACAAGCATCAATATAATAGAAAAGAGCAAGAAATATAGCATGGAAATATCTAACAATTAGAATAAATTCCATCTAGGGAGAAACTTCTAGAAGATGAAATAAGAATGCACATCTGATCACTAAATATCAATGATGGAATCTAATGATTGATCCCTATAAATGGGAACATAACAGTAATATAATTAGTTCTTCCGATCTTCAAGAAATAAAGAGGTAGCACTGCCGAGTGTTGTGTTTTAGAACTATAGAGCTACATTACCTTTTATAATCATTGTAAAAATGAAATTTTAATTATGTGAAAAACATAAAAATTAGGAAAAATGTTGATTTTTTAACTTCCACAACAATATGTGTTTCCTTGAGTTATTTAACAAAAAATTAATTCATTTCAGGAATATACTCCCCCAATCCCTGAAAATTAGATATGCAGAATGTAAGGATTGTATGTCATGTAATCTCCCAGTTTATAACCTTTAGTAGCTCAATCCCTCGAGACTCACTCCAAGAATCCTCCAAGTACCACATGATTTAGAAGCATTAAATGGATCACATTACATGGATCTAGGCATATACATATAATACCTCTCTAACAATTGTCATCATCGACAATCCAGAACTGAACAGATGGAAAACAAACTAGGTGGTTCGAACAACCATCCCATGAGATACCTCTCAAGGACCTCTTCATCTCATGAAATAGTCGAAATTATAAGAGGAAACAAGTGAAAATACATTCCACAACCACAATAGTATATTAAAAACACATAGAGTATATTCTTATCAATTTATATTATTGGTAATATAATAGAAAACATGAAACCATCTCATTAACCAAAAGGGTCATCATCTAAAAAAATCAACATTACATGAGAAGAGATAAACATAAAATAAATTAGGGAGTTGATTTATTCCCCATGAATCAAGCTCATATGTACTCTCTTCTACAATATCATTCTTCTATAATACATGAACTAATGTAATATCATGCTCATAAAACACCTTCTACATTTGGTCTTATAGATACAAATTACTCTCCTCGATTGTATAATTATCATTATCATCGATCTCAATCCATTAAATTATACGATATATCTCAAAATTATAATGATAGATCTTATAACATGAAAAAAATAAATCTGGATTGTCAGTGAGGGATATGAAATCGGATACCCCATGACACCAACCTGATCCAATTCATTAAAAGGGCCACCAAATAGGGATATAGCTAACTCCCAAGGCTAAACATTCACTAACATGACATAGAGCCGACATAAATAACACATTAACTCCAACATTGATCTTTAGAGGTCTCCTCCTATAATCTAAAAAATATTTCTCATGATCAAAAACTACCATCATCCTTTCACAAATTACTAATTACATCCCATTCGTATTCGATACATAATCTGTCTTAATAAATATTTCCACTATAATCCCAATACATAAAAATGGAGAATGGAATTTATGGACATAGAAATATAAAATGGTCACATACAAATAAAGGAGTGGATGATATTATTGTAAAATAAACATAACTCGGGAAACGTGCCAAATGCATGAACCTCCATAATCTATGACAAAGAAGAACAAAATTACTTCAATAGTCCATATAATATTCATATATAGATGAAAATAAATTATAATAAATAAATGAGTGTTAAATGTTTTCTAGTGACCTCTACACACCCTAGATTAAAACTTGGATATCAATGTGGTATGATCCTCCACATAGATTTGTGGATTCACACCATATTATCTATATATAACCATGAACTAATTACCACTATTCTTGAATAAGTAATCATTCTAAATAGGTCTGATAAATTCAAATGATCCACTATCATCAATATGTTAATATAGACACAATTATCACAAGTTATACTTGTAAATAATTCCCATTATTTGTCCTCCCTCATAAACTATAAAACATCTAACTATTGTGTCAATCCACCAAAAACATAGTGTTAGGCCCTCACTATCTAGTTGACCAATCATTGAGAAACAATATATGAATCTATAGGCTTCAACCCAATCCACCTAAACCATCCTTTCATTTATCAATACATAAATTTCACATCAATTAATATTTCCAAATGAGAACTATGTTTCTCATAGAGAACCATCACATGCATTATCAAAGGAAAAAATATGCATCCCCATAAAAACACCTGGTGTTATTGAGCCTTTGAAAATACATTACTAGATTTGGGGAAAATATCTTGGTCCCTACATACCGACTCCTCATAATAACTCAATAATGAAAACACCTGATTCACCAAATATGACTATGACATCATCTTGAAAAAAACCTTTACCTTCATAATATATCGTATCTCAATAAATCAGTGATATTTTTTCCATTTATCTCCAAAAATCATTAGATTTGAACACAACGTCTCTACATTATTTTCCTCTCAATGTATCAGCCTCAACATTTACTTTATCAAATATATATAAAATAATGATTTCATAATACTATAACAATTCCCTTGAATAATGCTGAAACAAGTTCATTCCGCACCAGGAGAAGAAATGTCTCAAGCACCTATGGTTATTAAGAACAACAAAACCCTTTCCATTATATTGATGTTTTGAAGTCGTCTGATAAAATACAACTTCAAATAGATCAAAATTAGGGGATTCCTACTTATTACCATGTAGATGTTAATGATGAGACCCATAAGGAAAAATCGATATATTCTATATGTAAAAACTACACTATCCATGATGTAATGAATCATTTAAAACCTAAATCTGAACTCCTTATGCTATTAAAAAGTAATGGTGTGACGCCCCATGATTTATGAACTTGTTTGAGTGAACAATGATATGTTTTATAATGATGTTTCTTGTTTTACTTGGTTTGTTGTTTGTACCAATAAAGGGATTGAAAAATAAATAGATTAAAAAAAGTAGAATAAAGTGAAATGGTATACAATAAAATGCTACATTGCAATAAATACCCAAACTATCCAAGAACACCATGTACAAGACTTAACATGGCCATGGCAAGGCTGCTAAGAATCATAACATGAGTAATTGGATAGTAATCATCTCTTCGGTCCATCAGTGTGAAAAACCTAATAGCCAGAACCACGGCACATGTACTCAGCACCAATGGAATGAGGAGAGCGATCCACCTAGGTTCATGTGTTTTGAATTTGTGAAACACCTTACCCCCCTGTTTTTATAATGGTCCTTTAAGAAATTATGACTGTTACATATATAATCCTTGGGGTTTTCAAAATAACCTTTGTGTTTCCATTGATAAAGTTTATCTTTATATAAAATATTGTTTTTGTAATGCTCTTATAATCTTATGATATTTCAAATATTTTAATATGTCTAGATGACTTTCAAAAAAATAATATTTTTAAAATAAAAAGAATATTCTTGAAAATAAAACTATTTTTTTACAAAATCCTGATGGATGCCTATATGGTTGAAAACATAGTATTTTAAAATTTTATGAAAGTTATTTTTAAAGGGTATCCGTAAGAATTGAAAAATATATCTTATTAGATCTCTAAAACTATGTATTTTGAATTGGGTAAGACTATTGGTCTTTTAAAAAGAATTGTATGAATCAAATAGTATAGTACATTATAAATTGGATTTTTGATTTTTTTTTAGTGTTATTTATAAAGGTTTGGTATGTTAATTATGATATATATATATATATCTTTTAAAAAGGGTTATATGAAAATTAAATGTATTCTAAATATCCTAGAATGGGATTTTAGATTTGAAAATTTTATGTTAAAACTATTTATTTCATTGTATAGAAATTCAATTTTTACCAATATTCATATTTCACACTATTTTTAAACTATCTATACTTGTATTATTTATTTTGTATATCTAAATAAATTTTTTAATAAAAATTTAGTTTGGGACCCAGCCAAGCCGAGGGCATCCCATGCGGAAAAGCCCTCAAGGCCGAAACCGAGCCCCTAAGGAGTCGAGGTACTGATCATCAGGATCCCAAGCAGTGTAGAGGTGTCAACCAGGTTCGAGCCGAGCATAGCTTCATCCAGTCACATGTGGGACCGTGTATAAGGCCCACGGCACGCATTGCATAGGGTTGGGCTAAGGCCCGCAAGGGGCCCGTGTATATGGCCCCGGTGTGGGTGTTTGTGTTATTGCTCTGAAGGTAGTGCGTTCTGAGTTATAAACCATGCCTCATCTTCGGTTCGTTTTGATGTGGGATGAATTTCATGAATTATGAATCGTTCGATCGATTTCTGCTTCAATTGTGTCCATTAGATTTCCTTAACCGTGCGATCACCCCCGCCTATTCTCGTGACCGTCCGATCTCTCACGAGATCTAATCCCGTCTGTTGGTTCTTTAAAATCGCTCAACCGATCTCCCGCTCTTCCTCCAACCATCTGATCTCGCATGTTCTAATTTGGGTCATTATTTGCATCTCCACGTCGCACCCCTCCAGCATCTTCTTCCTTGTGTCGGCATCCCGCACTAGTAGGCCTGCACACCCAAGGACCCCTCGGCATTCTCCTTTTCACTGCTCCTCTTGACCCCCGCACACCCCCCCCCCTCCTTGGGCACTGTTATCCCATCATCTATATGTCGGCCTACCTTTTGGGTCGAGTCACTTGTTGCACTAGAGCCTCTACTTAAACCCCTATCTTGCCTCATGAAACCCCAGCAGCTTCTTCTCCTCCAGAACTCCTTCCGAACTCTCCAGCAAAACCAATGAGCTCCCATTTGATCCGAGCATCCTCCTTAATCACTATAAGGGTCCTTGCTTGCTTTTTTAATTTTTGGAGAAAACTACAATTTATACACCTGTTATATACAGTTTATATATGTATATATACCTAATACAAACCCCTCATATTGTATTGTTTTCAAAAGGGTTTTCCATCATGTTTTCAATAGGGTACAAGTAAGGATGTTTTATGTTTTTCTTTCATTAAGAAATACTATTGTTCTATGTTTTGGTATATACGTTATATATATATATGTATGTACTTATGTATTTATAATGCAAACCATCCAGTTTTAAGACAGTTTCAAGGGTGTTTTCCAAAAATTTACTACAAAGATTACAAGTTCATGGGATTGTCTTACTTTGTTTTAAAAGAAACCCTTTAAAATATAGTTCATGTATACGGGTTATAAATATTTATATATATATATATGTTATATTTTCTTTTTAGTTGGATCGACCTATGTAGGACAGGACATTTGGGTGTTAAGTTTTTATTGTTTTCATTCAGTTTTATTTCACAAAACCTATACATATATAAATATTGGAAATATATAGTTTTTTATATGTATATAAATATATTTATAACCCAAAACCAAGCTATTTTAGGATTTCCAATACGATCTAGTATGTTATACTAGGTATTATATATTTATAAGGGTTGATTGAAACTATTTTTACCATGAAAACCCCCTTTTTGTAAACATTGTAGATATATATATATATATCAATATACTCATTTACATGTAGTCCAATACAAATCAAATTTATGATTTTTAAAGTCTGTATATCAATCTTTAAGTAAATTATTATTTAATACGAATCATGTTTTATTAAAGAAGTTTATTTGACATTACCCATGATATGTTTTATGATAAAGTGTGTATTTTGCTTGATTAAAATATGTTAGAGGATTTAGGAATTATGGGACTGTTTTATCATGTTGTGTCCATTTATTATCTTATTATGCAATGAACCTACTTTGGTGAATATTATTAGTTTATCAAACTATGGTTTAATGACCTTTTTATCACCATAACTAATGGAAAGTGTGTTCTTTAAGCATTTTATTTCCATGAAATAATAATTTTAAAGATTCATTATTTCTTATATCATCCTTTTATTTTCTTTAGTAATTAGCTTGTGTGCAATGAATGTTTACTATTCTATTTATGCCCTTGATTAGTTATTGACATATTTTTCAATGTTAAGAGTCATATCATGTATTATCAAAATGTGTAATGGTTCATTATTTATTTTAGTTATCATTGTACATAATGAATGCCTTTGACATGTCACGATAATGAACTAAGAAATTAGATTACCCAAAGTGGTATGGGACACCTTGGGTAATATGAAAATGAATGAGTTATTCAAGGTGGTATGGGATATCCTGAATAAAAAAACTCTTTAAGTAAATTATGAAGAATTTGGCTCACATGATAAAAAAGACAAATTTTAGGGTGCACCTTGATAGCGCTCATATGCATTGGGTAAAGACTTAATCTCTAGAGATGACCAGTTTAACGATACCATAGGGATGGACCTTGGTAATTTTTAATGACACCTTGGGGATGGACCTTGGTGATACGGAAATGATTGTTTATGTTTAATGTTGATGCCACATAATTCAAGTTATGTTACAAGTTCTTTTCAACATAATATGCATATTCTTTCACGACCATTGCCTTTATGTTTTTATAAAGTTCTTATTTCACTAGTAAAAGTTTGGATCATGATTTGTGTTTATCACTTAGTAAGATAGTAATCAGTAAATGAAATTAAAGTTGTTTCCATTATGCGCAACTCTGATTATGCATTACTCTTAACTGTTTAATTTTATACTTAAGTATCACATGTCATACTTTTTGATGAAGACCATTATTACTCCTTTTAGAATTGTCATAATTGTTTCATATGTTCCTTGAAAATCTTGATTGAGCACTTTGATGTTATGTGATACAGTTCTCTTTACGAGAATGTTCCACGGGTAATTTTTAAATGAATGTTTTCAAAAGTCACAGTGTTTTCTTAAATCCCCTTACTGAGGAGTATTTCAATGCTCACCCTATATTTTGATTTAAAATTTTCAAGTAACATATTTTAAAAGACGAATCATTTCAGAATTTTTTGGTTTCCCAGTGCCCGAGCCGCACTTGTTCCTCTGTATGGGACATGATGTGTGTTTTTCACTGCATGTTTTTATTTCAAGGCACACATCTTGTTCACAAGGTACCGGCTCTTGGGTTTCTGGAGTCGGGTCCTCATAGTTGTTATCAGAGGTTCGGGTTTGATATCTCTGGATGATCATAACTGAAACATAGAAAAAAAACATATATATATATATACTTTAGTACTACTAAAAAATCATTTTTCTTAATTTTTAGATGGAAAACGAAGGTGCTAATCTGTTTTCTATCCCCACTGAGGCCCTAGAGACCATTGTGTCTTTAGCTAGCCATGTGGATTTTCTAAACTATGCCCATATCCGTATGACATGAAAACACCTTTACGACGTTTCCAACTCACCACGGGTGTTTCAGTTACACTGGGTGGTAGGAGTGGATTAACTCCTTATGATGATGACCTAGTTTCCCTCCTATGTACGTTGGGGAAGGTACCGTGGGGGAATTTTCCAGGTGTTCATGACAGGTGAGGACTGTGGTTTTATGACCCTTGACGCTTTTCAAGAGGTTGTTGCTACCGGTGACCTCCGAGCTACCTACCTCTTTCAAATCTTGAACTTTGGATTATGGGGAGAGTTGTTGAACTTCGGAATGATAGAAGTTGAATCCACCTGAATATCTTATAGAAAACAAGTGTATTCTGACATCCCCTAACTTCATACCCCTCATGCTAGACTCAGGAGACGTCACAGGTGCCCCCTTGAGCTTAACCCTGAATGCTCAGCCTGTATTTGGTTTGAGGAGATAGGGAGTTTTTCCTCTTTGTGTGGAGTTCATGTAGTAAGTCATTAGGGGAAACTCAAGCACTGACATGTAATAATAAACTTGTGTTTATTAAAATGTTTCCTTTCCATTTCCTGTCTTTGTTTATATCGTTGAATGGTTTTCAAGTGATTGAAAAATCATTTTAAACTTTCAGATGTTAGGAAAAAACCCACATATTATCTCTTCCGACTGAGATACTGGAAATCATTTCCATCAAAACATGTGAAGATGAGTATGACCCCTTGGAAAACATGCGATGAACGTGCATGCAATGGCTTGAGGTGACAAACATTCAGGAGTTCTCCTCACCTTCCAGTTTAATGCCTCTATCTACTACTACATAGGCTCAGCGTAGCAGGCCGGAGATGAATGGTGAGGGAATTACCATGAAGGGATCTTCTTGTGTTTCACCCTAGGCCAGAACTACACGAACATGGTTAAATTTCAAGAGGGTTCTTTAGAAGGAAGCATTTATATGACCTATATGTACCAGCTCCTCAGAGTTAGCTTGTATGACAACATCTATGACTTGGATACTATCGACCGATACATAATTCGGTGAGTTCTTCGTATGTTGGTCCACATGGACATTTCTAAAATTTGTACCATTCGGGCCTCCCAATGGAATCCTAAATGTCCATTACATGAGTTCAACCCCCCCTTCCCTAAGTGTATCTGGATTAGGGAACTAGAATAGTTGGGAATCGTTATGTGGATTCCGCTAAATGCACCTAAGGATCCTCTACGATGGTGGAGATTGTGAGAATATTGCAGAACCTTTGTGGCTTTGTGAAATAAATTGTGAGGATGCAATTTTCTAAATGGGGGATAATGAGAAGCCCCAGGATTTATGAACTGTTCTAAGTGAACGATGATATGTTTTATATTAATGTTTCTTGTTTTATGTGGTTTGTTGTTGGTACCAACAAAGGGATTGAAAACTAAATAGATGAAAACAAGCAGAATAAAGTGAACTGGTATACATTAAACAGTTACATTGCAACAAAGACCCAATCTAACCAATAACACCATGTAAAAGACTTAACATGGCCACGATAAGGCTGCTAATAATCACAACTTCAATAATTGGATTGTAATCATCTTATGGGTCTATCAGTGTGAAACACATAGTAGCCAGAACCACAGCACGCGTACTCTGCACCAATGGAATGAGGAGAGCCATCCACCTAGGGTCAAGTATTTTGAATTTGTGAAACACCCTACCCCCTATTTTTATAATGGTCCTTTAAGAAATTATGACTGTTATATATATAACCGTTGGGGTTTTCAAAATAACCTTTGGGTTTCCATTGATAATGTTTATCTTTATATAAAATCGTGGTTTTTGTAATGATATTATAATCTTAAGATATTTAAAATATTTTAATATGTCTAGATGTTTTTCAAAAAATCATAGTTTTACAATAAAATGAATATTCTTGAAAATAAATCTTTTTTTTCGAAAATCCTGATGGATACCAATATAGTTCAAAACATCATATTTTAAAATTTTATTAATGTTTTTTTAAAGGGTATCGGTAATAATTGAAAAATATATCTTATTGGATCTCTAAAACTATGTATTTTGAATTGGGGAAAACTATTGGTCTTTTAAAAAGAATTTTATGAATAAAATAGTAGATTATATTATAAATTGGATTTTTTATTTTTTTAGGGTTATTTATAAAGGATTTGTATGTAAATTATGAAATATATATATATATATATCTTGTAAAAAGGGTTATATGAAAATGTAAAGTATTCTACATAGCCTAGAATTGGATTTTATATTTGAAAATTTTAAGTTAGAACTATTTATTTCATTGTATAAAAAATCAATTTTTACCAATATTCATATTTCACAATATTTTGAAACTAAGTATACTTGTACTATTTATTTTGTATATCTAAATAAATTTTTTAATAAAATTTTAGGTTGGGACCCGGCCAATCTGAGGGCATCACTTGGGGATAAGCCCTCAATGCCGAGATCGAGCCCCTAGGGACCCGAGGTACCGACCATCAGGATCCTGAGCGGTGTAGAGGTGTCAACCAGGTCTGAGCCGAGCATAGCTTCGTCCAATCACACATGGACCCATGTATAAGTCCAGGGGCGCATGTTGCGTAGAGTTGGGCCATGGCCCACATGGGGCACGTGTATAAGTCCCTCGTGTGTGTGTGTTTGTGTTATTGCTCTGATGTTAGCACGTTATAAGTTATAAAACACGCCTCCTCATCAGTTATTTTCGATTTGGGACACATTCCACGTGTTCTGAACCGTTCGATCGATTTTTGCTTCAATCGTGTCTGTCCAATTTCCTTAACCTCTCGATCGCCCTCGCTTATTCTCATGACCATCCGATCTCTCGCAAGATCTAATCCTGGCTGTTGGTTCTTTAAAATTATTCAACCCATCTCCCGCTCTTCCTCCAACCATCCAATCTCGCCTGTTCTAATCTGGGCTATTCGATTCATCTCCATGTCTCACCCCTCCAGCTTCTTCTTCCTTGCGTCGGGGTCTCGCACCCATAGGCCTGCACACCCGAGGATGCCTCGGCCTTCTCCTTTTACACTACTCATATTTACCCCCCCCCCCCCCACACACACCCCCTCCTAGGGCACTGTTATCTCATCTTCTCTATGTCATCCTACCCTTGGGGTCGAGTCACTTGTTCCACCAGAGCCTCTACTTAAACCCCCCTCTTGCCTCATGAAACCCCAGCAGCTTCTTCTCCTCCAGAACTCCTTCCGAACTCTCCAGAAAAACCAACAAGCTCCCTTTTGATCCGAGCATCCTCCTTAATCACAGTATGGGTGGTTGCATGATTTGTTTTCATTTTTGGAGAAACCTACACTTTATACACCCAGTATATAAAGTTTATATATATATATATACCTAATACAAACCCCTCGGTTTTTATTGTTTTCAAAAGGGTTTGCCATCGTGTTTTCAGTAGGGTAAAAGTAATGATGTTTTATGTTTTTATTTAGTTAAGAAATAATACTCTTCTTTGTTTTGGTATATACAGTTTATATATATATGTGTGTGTGTGTGTCTGTGTGTAATGCAAACCATCCAGTTTTAAAATGGTTTTAGGGGTGTTTTCCTAAAATTTACTACAAAGATTACAAGTGCAAGGGATTATCTTGCTTTGTTTTAAAAGCAACCCTTTAAAATATAGTTCATGTATATGGGTTATCTATATTTTAATATATATATATATATAGGTTATATTTTCTTTTTATTTGGATCGACCTATGTAGTACAGGACATTTGGGTGTTAAGTTTTGATTGTTTTAATTCGGTTTTATTTCACAAAACCTATAAATATATAAATATTCAAAATATACATATATATATATATATATATATATTTATAACCAAAAACCAAGCTATTTTTGGATTTCCAATATGATCCAGTATGTTATACTAGGTATTATATATTTATGAGGGTTGTTTGAAACAATTTTTACCATAAAAACCCCATTTTTGTAGACTTTGTATATATATATCTATGAAATCATATACATGTAGTCCAATACAAATCAAATTTATGATTTTTAAAGGATGGATATCAATCTTTAAGTAAATTCTTATTTTATGTGAATCATGTTTTATTAAATATGTTTATTTGACATTACCCATGATGTGTTTTATGATAATGTGTGTATTTTGGATTAATTAAAATATGTTATAGGATTTAGGAATTATGGGACCGTGTTATCATGTTGTGTCCATTTATTATCTTGTTATGCAATGAACCTGCTTTGGTGAATGTTATTAGTTAATCAAGCTATGCTTTAATTACCTGTTTATCATCATAACTGATGGAAAGTGTTTTCTTTAAGCATTTCATTTCCATGAAATAATAATTTTAAAGATTAATCATTTATTATATAATCCTTTTATATGCTTTAGTAATTAGCATGTGTGCAAGGAATGTTTACTAAACTATGTATTCCTTTGATTAGTTACTTACAAATTTTGAAATTTTAACTGTCGTATCATGTATTAGAAAAATGTGTAATAGTTCATTATTTATTTTAGTTATTATTGTACATTATTCATGCCTTTGACATGTCACGATAATGAACAAAGAAATTAGATTACCCAAAGTGGTATGGGACACCTTGGGTAATATGAAAATGAATGATTCATTCAAGGTGGTATGGGATATCTTGAATATAAAAATCATTTAAGTAAAGTATGAACGATGTGTCTCACATGATAATAAAGAAAAAATTAAGGGTACAGCCTGATATAACTCCAATGCATTTGGTAAAGACTTAATCTCTATAGATGACCGGTTTAATGATACCTTGGGGTTGGAACATGGTAATTTTTAATGACGCCATGGGGATGGACCTTGGTGATATGGAAATGATTGTCTAAGTTAAATGTTGATTCCACATAATTAATGTTATGTTACAAGTTCATTTCAAGATAATATTCCTATTCTTTCATGACCATTGCCTTTATGTTTTTATAAAGTTCGTATTTCACTAGTATAAGTTTGGAGCGTGATTTGTGTTTATCCCTTAGTAAGATAGTAACCAGCAAATGAAATTGAAGTTGTTTCCTTTATACACAACTCTGATTATGCATTACTCTTAACTGTTTAATTTTATACTTATGTATCACATGTCATACTTGTTTATGAAGACCATTATTACTCCTTTCAGAAAGTTCATAATTGTTTCATATGTTCCTTGAAAATCTCGATTGAGCACTTTGATGTTATGTGTTACAGTTCTCCTTAAGAGAATGTTCCACAAGTAATTTTTAAACAAATGTTTTAAAAATTCACACTATTTTTATTTTTAAAACCCCTTATGGAGTATTTCAATGCTCACCCTACATTTTGATTTAAAATTTTAAGTTAATTGATTTTAAATGATGAATCGTTTCAGAAGTTATCGGTTTCCCAGAGCCTAAGCCACACTCGTTCAATTGTAAGGGACATGATGTGTGTTTTTTAGTGCATGTTTTTATTTCAACACACACATCATGTTCAGAAGGCACCGACTCCTGGGTTTCTGGAGTCGGGTCCTCACAAATGGGATGCTAGAAAACATCTCCTTTAGTGACACAATATCACCATAACTATGGTCATCCCATAGGAACCCCTAGACCATTATGGTAAATTATATCAAATTAGTCACAAAAATAATGCTATTGGATATGAACTTCTTGATTTATCCTTCTAATAGAAGTAAAATATACACCTCTACCATAGTGCTGGCGGATTCCCAAGATACAAATTCATATATATTCATTGGATCCACAACTACTACCTATTGAGAAATTACATTCCCACTACAATAGAACTCATGAGACAAAAATTCACACATGGAAAACATCCCAAATTGATGCTCATAATGAATATCTGTAAAAATTTCTTGTAGATAATAAACAATATACTCCATATATGTGAAGTATAAAAGAATATTTTGAATAAAAACAATCAAAACATTATACAGGAACACTATGAACACTACATTCATCAACAATAGGAACAATGTTGTAGAATATTTCATAGCGAATGGAATCACTAGGAAATCATAATATGCTTGAAGTCAATATAAAGTATTCATCGAGTTATCGTCATCCTTCACCAACATTTGGGGATATCCAGACCATTGATAAATCTTAAGGAACCATCATTATCCCTACATCAGAATGAATAAATTATTTATCCACATAATATAATAGAGGTTACTTGATGACAATTGGTTCAAGATATGATAATCGATACAAATTCAAAAACATCCATCATCCTTCTTCATGAAAAAAGCCAGTGCAACCAAAGGTGGGACACTAATCTGAAAAAAAAACCTTTCTACAATACACTATTTAGCTATACTCGCACATCTGTAAACATTTAAGGTGTCATAATATATGGATAAATTGATATAGGATACATTATTGGTTGTGTCTTGGTCATAAAATTGATCTCCCATTAATGGGGGTAACACTACCCCCCCCCCCCCCCAAAGAATTTCATTGGGGTACTCCCCTACAACCCTAGTAAACACAAACTTCTGATCCTCTGAAGAGATATCCATCTACTCAAACATCAACTATGAAATGGATAAAAGATGGCACCAACTAATTAAGATGAATCTATTACCATGTACCACTACTGCATCTCCATCAACATCACAAAACACAACATAAATCCTGAATAATTCCATGAAATGTTTCACAAAATAAAAATAATCCTTTGTTAAGATGATGTAATATGGTTGTATTTGGAAACACTGTAAATCTATACCATCATAAGGGCATCCCCTTAACTTTTTCAGAGTCTCTTAAAAATTAATTCAAGTAAGATAGACCTCCAAAAGGCCTAGAAAAAGACATGGGAACATGAATCCAATATGCCTAATTTACCAAAGAATGTAATAGGTTTAGTGATATAATTTAGATAATCAATCTGAAATAAATAAATAAATGGAACCAATTAGGAAACAATAAATGGGTACTTCAAATGACACATGGATCATTGACCATACTAGAGACCTCCTCCAAAACACCACTTTTATATCTGAGGATGAGGCCCATCTCAGGGATGTACTATACACAACCAGTATCATCTCTATTATTACAAAACTAGAGAAAACTATAGATACATCCTTAGCTGATACTATCCCAATGAAAGATCCTAATGTTGTACACTTTTTGAACATTTAATTCATAAAAATGTTGGGCACACTCACTATTGATGACCTCAGACTTTGTAAAAAAATAAAATGTTCTATATTATGGAATATATCTTTTATCCATCTATTCTATAGAAACAATATGATGAGTGATGTGACCTACCCTTGTTGAGAAAACTCAATTATACTCTAGCCACTGGGATCCTCGAACAAAAGATTTACTTTGAGTGGAATCTTAAAGACTCCCCTATATTGATGATCATGTTATGCCAAAATATTCACAATAACCATATCTCATGAAATATCCTTGAGATATAACTATAAAATAAATGTTTTAACATAAAAATGTATCATTAAATGGAATTACCCTTTAAAATTGATTCCCCAAGACTCCACATATTGAAATATACTATAATCATATTAAAAAATAGACCTAAAAAGCATCCAAAAATATATCACACTAGGAATCCTCTGTATAAGGGAAAGTAGATCATGGTGAGAAGCCTCCTTCATGGTAATAGTGAGTGACTATTCTCTGAATCAGTATCTAATCATATCTCATGATACATAAAACTCCACACAATCCCAATGATAAAATAACCACTATTTTATCTCTACTTCATGCAATAACATCAGATCCAATGAACACATTGCTCTTTTCAAGCATGAATCAATTTGAAATATGTATCGACGTTCTCCAATCAGTCTTATGTGGGATAATCTAAATTTTTTCCATCATTCATATATTAATTATGGTTTTAAAACTATAAAATCATCCTAGAACATGTTTAATCATCATAAAACTCTACTCTATGGTGATTACCTACAACATATTAATGAAATTATTTGACAAAAACCTAATAGTAGAAACAACATAGATCAATGCAAAAAAAGAAGAAACTAATAGAGATCCAAATACTATAAAATGAAATATCTAACAACAATTGATTAATTGTTTTTCTATGTTTTTATTGTTTTAACCTATCCTAAGGACACACTATTTGAAATAGTGTCACTACAAAATATGATAGGTGATCCATTACTAGGACTCTTACATGGAATTACTATTATATCATTCAGTAAGTTCAATAGAAAAAATTTCCATGTATTATATCATAGTGGGACCTAAATAATGAAGTATTAGTTGGTCCCCACTGTTTACATCACTAACTAATCATAGATACCTCTATTTCTCGACTAATCTATGAAACTCGACATATTCATAACTCCAAACAACATCATATCCCTCATTATGAACCTTTGATACCACCATATCATGAGCCTCTCCCAAAAATGATTCAACATTCATGGTAGATATATATTGACTACTATATTGTCACCTCAAATAGTACCCTAGTTGGTGACTAGCCCTGAGGGTTTAATGAACATGCCTATGGGATGCAATAGAGAATAAGAGAACATTAAGAAGAGATAAATAAGATAGATAAACAAAAAACATTCAAAATGTACATATATGTAATGAAATACCATAAGAAAATATATAGTACCATATTGTACTATAACAAATTCAATGAAAATAATAGAACTAAATGTATATATGAAAATGATCATAGATCCTAAATAGCTCCTTTAAAACCATGAGCTAGTTATATCATGAATGATGTCCAATATTCTCCAGTTGAACTGAAAATGAAAAATTTTATATACACATAGAATTATTATAACAGTATACTCAGTGTGATCCCCCCCCCCATAGAATCATCTAAAAACAATAATGAATGCTTTATAAACCTAGATAAAAAAATTGGAACTGACTTGTCAACTTAATAGGTATATTAGGTTCCAAAAATCCCAATTTATAAATCTTACCAATTATTTCATAAAGTAGAGAATAAAATATACTAATTAAACATAATGGGTATTCCAAAATCTCTTCACATTGATTT
The DNA here is from genome assembly GCA_963277665.1 of Viscum album. NCBI lineage: Eukaryota > Viridiplantae > Streptophyta > Magnoliopsida > Santalales > Viscaceae > Viscum > Viscum album. The sequence goes on along the minus strand of OY728128.1, from coordinate 273,129,753 downwards.
TCTGATTCTCCCCAATGTCACACATCTTGAGACACATCTAAAAAAGGCCATCCTAAAGACACCCTGACAATTCATCACACCAATAACCTCATACATCACATCATCACATAATCCCAAATCATATCACCATATATTGTAAAAAATTCATTTCAGGAATCCACCACAACATGTATGATATGTATCATACTTAGGGAATTATTCTTTAAGACATTTCATCCCATTCACAATGTAATTACCTAAATCAATCACAACTAATACTCATCATACATATAATTATCATTTGGATACTATATCTAGTAAAACATGTGTGTCTAATAATAGAAAGACAACACATGACTCTACAATAAAAAATTGGAAAAATAAATTTTGTGCATTCGAGTAAAAGTATATACTATGGGAAGACGACAAGACTGTAGGGGCCAGTCAGCCATCCATTATGTCACAATGCTATTTCGGAAAAAACCATCCAATATCCACCCATCTATCAGTTTTCGTATGATACATGGTTGTGGACAAAAATTAATTCACAGATTATATAATATATAATATAGCACAAAAAACAATATGGGGATAACTAAGTATTATATTCAAATGCACCTAACATCACATGAACTCTTAGATTCAATATCTAAGACTATATGTCCAATAAGAAAAAAATAATTTATATGGGAAACATTAATCACGTCATGCGTTGTCATCACTTCAATAATTTTTTTATTTAATTTTTCATTAATCAACCATTATCCTTATCCCACATTACATTACATTAATCACAAGTGAAATGGCAATTGCCATTATGAATAATCAAATCCAAGACCATTATTTCACAATATTAATATATATTTATCATTTTCATTCGAACATTGAATACCCACATTGGATAAAAATAATTTATTCATTATTAGTGTTATTATATAAACCATCTACTCTAGGAAAACCATCATATGACACCACAAAGAGGATCGATGAAACCAAGAACTTACAACTGACTCAATAATTGGGGTAATTAATGTAGATAAAATAAGAAAAACAAACAATTAGATATTAAAATTACAGATATGGGGGGATCACTAATCATAGAGACATGTCAATGTGTAAGCCCAGATTTAACCCATTCCTTCATCTATAGTTCCCACACCAACACACACCAACACATCCTATCACATCGTGTAATCACATAAATGAACTTCTACCACATCATCTGCTCATCCCCTCCCTCGTATCAAATTATCCACCCCCAAATTAGTAATAAAATCAAAAATTGAAAATATAACATCTGTAAAACAACATAAAACCATTAGGAACAACCATGAAATTCCAATAGATAAAATCGATCCTCAAAACAAGGAATCTATCCTTCTCAAAAAATAATATCGCACGTCTCAAAACTCATAGCATGAATCCAGCACATAATGTGGAGAATCTAAGTGGATAAATATAATATTTTATAACACATCCAATTATTATCACATCATGAATTAGCAAATTCATTATTCACAAGTACTCTTTACATGAAAAATAATGTTTCAATTAATAACAAGCTATAAACATCTAATCATCCTATCTAACATAAAAAAAATTGTTTCATCCAAATGTGAGATTTCCATTCTAATTTAAAATAATTTTTATTTATTATTTACATTATATAAAATAATTTCCTTACTTAAAATTATTTTACTCATCCATTATCATGTAAAAACATTTAATTTGTCATTCACATTGAATCAATTTTAAAATTATGAAATAACAAGAAACAAAAGATTCATTGTAAAATATTTATCTGTTAATTATTAATAAAATTATTTATCAATTAATTTGGGATTCAAATTCATTGTTAATATCAACATGATAATCTTTCTAAATTAATATTCCAACAAAGAAATGTGTATATATCAAAATATCTATAAAATCAGAAGGAACCCCATCATTATGATATTAGAAAAAAAATATGAATGTAAAACAATTTTTTATATATAATGTTTGATAAATTTATAGGATTATTCCATTTCCATAAAAATGGAGAAAAATTCTCAATTTATGATTTCACATAAATAATTTTTGTGTAAAAATCCCTAAAGGTAACATTGAAGAATATTTTAGGTGATTGAGTTTGTTGAAAAAGTGGTCCTTCATGTTGTGTTTGTTAACAATGAAGACCACGATGATCAATTTTATGAAAAAGTGGGTTTACATTGTGAGTAATTGTGTTCAAGAGATATTTGTTATAATCCTTTATTGGAAGATGAACCTCGATAAAGTAATGAATGATTTGTAAGTGGTAGAAAAAGAGCATATACAAGGTGGCGTCGTTTTCCATTGATTTCCAAATTATAGGGCCTAAAAGTCCAAAAATAGATAAAAGGGTTTTTGCTAAATGGACAAGTACGCCGGTGTCTTGGAGACCTGAAAACCTGAGCACCATATGTTTTCCCAGATCAGAACATCAAAATATGAAAATGGAAAGAGGGGTGATCATGTTTTGGTTTAGGTGCACAATGTGACTAGGGAATGTAGACTATGTCGGCTGGACTTGCACACCGGTAGGAGACTTACATGCGACAATCAGGGTGGTCAAAATTCCAGTAAAATGAGTTTCAACCCTCCTCATTTTTGAGGGAGTTCACACTTATAGAAAATTTAACCTCCATTCGTGCAGGTGGTTTGGTCTCGCATGTGGTGGTTTAGTCGTTTATGTATAAAGTTATTAAAAAGCAGTGCACCAATTTATAGTTGTGTGACAATATTGGTTTTGGCATAATAGAATATGAATCGCCCATGCTATTAGTTTGTGAAGGGAGTGTCGCTAAAGTATTCAGGTGTCACGTGGGCTCCAGGATTGGAGATTCACAGAAATTCATAGCAAAGCGCTCTAGGTATAGAGAAGTGTGCGAGTCATTTTAGGGATGCACAGAAGTTGAATGATTTCCTGGTACACTCGTGGTAATGTTGTATTCATCAGGGGATTAAAGTGCAACATCAACAAATCATCTACATATAGAGAAATATGAATTTATTTTTGAAAATTAATGTACCTAAAATTCATTACACTATAAGTGGATCCTTTCCAGAAAAGTGAATGATAGAATAGGAAGAAAGTGATCTTATATACCCACAGTGAGCCAGAGAGTGAAAAAAAAGGAGTGACCCTTGGGAAGTCTTTGAGCTAACACAAAACATTATCAAGGAAGTGAGCCTAGGCCAAGAAGTGATCTATCCCGAACATTGTAAATTATCATTTAGCATTAGTGGATTTGGTACAGTGGAACATTGTTGTGGTATGCTCCATAGATGTTGTCACGAACCAACTCAGGTCGACCCTGAGACGGTCCGTGACATGACCTGAAGGGCCTTCCCGATCCCCACAGGATGGAAACTAGTGTCGTGCATCAAAACATACACCTGGGAATGATTTATTCCCAAAAAAATAAACCACCAGGACCAGATAAATAAATGAAATAAACTAAGGACGCAACAGCATGAACAATTGAAAATAAATAAAATAAACTAATGCAGATACAAGGTGCAACTCAACAGACAGAAAACTAAAATACAAAACTGAAAACCCAAATGAACAAACCAAACCACCACAACCTGACCTCCAGGTGACCTCTTGGTCTCCACCAACCGTAAGACCATCTATGCTCCAACATGAAGCACCTGCTAGGGAAACCTGAATAAAGACTGAACCTACAAAACTTCTTGGGTCTACCGACATCGAGTTTTATACGTAGGGTGTGGGCTAATCACTCAGTAGGCAACCACCACTGATTCCATGTCATTTCATCCACAAGTCATTCCATTAATACTAGTTTGAACTACATTATAAAATTAGGTTTTTATACATACTTTGATTTTTAAAAACAAACAAAAATGATCCACTGCCCTTCAAGTTTAAAAACAAATACAAGGGGGAAAGAAAGGGGAGTTGTGATTTCAATTTCAAAACATCTAATTGAAATACTTTTTAATGTAATCAAAATTCACAGTTTTCTAAATAAATACCAAAACCAGGTGCAAAGAAAAAGTGTACACACAAAGAGGGAAATGGCAGTAATAGTACTTGTAATGGGGAAACACGGGAAATCCTAGGAACATAGAGGAAGGCCAGAACATACTATACATGTGACTCATCCTGAAGGAATTCCCTAACTCGATGACGTCATAATTTCCTAACGATCAGTATAGCCCTACATGGCCTATCCGAGGGGCCCAATCCCCATAGTAGTAATAACTCGGTATTCCCTAGATATAGGGCCACTAGCCAGTGTGTAATCTAAACTAGTGCAGCAATCGTTCTTAGTAAACCTCTTTTCTATGCTAGGTTCACATGTAAAGTTCTCAAGGGGGTGTGCCATATCATTCAAACAACAAGTCACATACATATAATTAAACACACCACACAAACTGGCACCGCCCTGGCCACCTCAAGGGTTTGTCCCTTGCCTCAAAATAATTATCATTCAAAGAAGTCCCATACTAAGGACCCTTCCATCTCACAAGTCAAAATTTAGGTAGGGATACCAACCCAAGAAGGGTTTTCCAAAAATCTATTTCAAAATCCTAACATGACTTTACACCATGAATTCACCAATCATTTTTGAAGTGCCAATCGGTCCATTTAAAGAAAACACGCGAAAAGTGAAACTTGATGAAAATGTGCCACACACGTTGAAATCCACTTTTCAAATCAAACCCACTCTAAAAAAATTTCCAAAAACAGTTTCACACTTCTTCTATAATATAATAAACCATTGAAGCACCTTATAAAACAATTATAAATAACAATCAAAGCATTTAACAAAAATATTTTTTTTAAAACAATACTATTTATCCACATTCAACAGCTTAGGAAAAACATGTGCATGAATTGAAGGAAATGTCCAAAAATATATTTAGCTCGTTAAACTATCAATAAATAATTACCATGAACTAAGTGCATTTGTAATAAAAGTGTCAATCAGGGTGTAAAAATTAAATACAAAAATACAAGTATCGCATGGAATGAAATTGGAAGAAAAGGCATGGAAGCACCTACCTCAAAGAATTGGTCGAGCCAATTCTTTAAAACTCACACGACCACCAATTCACGTACACACACTTCCACAAAGGCACACGCACTAGAAAAAGAAACATCCCCTCACCTTAACAACACATTCGACGCCAAAATTCAGTGCGACGAAGACCAAAACACAACCAAATAAATTCCAGGGAATCAAAAACAACATATAACACTAAATTGGAAGATGCAAAACAAAATAGTGAGTGCATTAACCTTACCCGAAAAATTGGTGGCAAGGAAAATCGATTTCATCTGCCTCACCCTTGGCAGCGGATGCCAGAACCTTGACCAATGGGTCTCAATACATCAATTGCATACTCTAGACATTTTGAAAAAAGAATGAATCACAAACCAAGATGTCAAAGTTCAGTTAATTTGAAGAAATACCAAAATTGGAATGAGATGCAAATTGTGGTTTGACAGTGAGGGGGATCGAGACCGCGCCCGAGCAGACTAAAGGTGTTGTGCAATGGAAAATGGGTATGCACTGGAAGATAATCGGACAGCAGGGGTCAGGTTTGCTGGAATCACACCGGGAAGGAGGCCATGTTCACCGGAATCATGATGGAAAGAGGCCACACCAGACCGGGAGGGGGTTGCACCGGACTGAGAGGTTGGGCAGCTGGAACCCGCAGAATGAGGTGGAGCCGACTGGGGCTTCGGTGCGCGCCGACGGACAAAAGGGAGTGGTGAATGGGCTGCCGTTGCTGCTGGCCAAAGCTCGGGCCACTACCGTTGGCTAGAGCGAGAGAGGGGGAGGCCGACGTGCAGGGGTGCGGTCGGAGGGCACTAGCGGAGGGGAGGATAGGGAACTAAGGGTGGGCGGCACGATGGGAGGGCTGGTGCAGGGGTGCGCAGAGAGGCGACGGGGAAGGGAGCTGGGGTGGGTGGCTTCGTGCAGGGAAGGAGGAATGGATGCGGGGGTCTTAGTGCACAAAAGGGAGAATGAACAGGGGGTGGGGGCGCCGCCAGATGGAATAGGGTTTCTATTTTTTTATTCTTATCTTAATAATAATAAAAATACTAAATTGATCATAATAATAATTATAATAATAATATAACAAACTTAATAATAATAATACAACCATAATAATAAAATTTGTAATAACAACAATTCAATAATAATTATATTAACATTTTTTATCATAAAAAATATAATAATAATCATCCCAATAATAATATTAAAAATCATAATATTATAAATATAATTATTTCTAACCATTTTCAAAAATTCATTTCATCCAAATTATCCTGCTTTATTTATTTATTTTATTTCACCATCCAAATTAACTTATTTGTATTCTGAACTAACTAACCGTGTGATTCACCTGCAGTAAGATGCGTGGTTGAGAAAACTGCGGCCAAACCGTGCCACCCAGTACTGCCTGGTTATAGAGTTAAGCGGCACACTTGTCGCGTGGATTTATAAACCGCATGTAGGTCGAGCTCCATAACTCTGACCCATTCGGGTAACCACGCGGGCAACACGTAGTTACTTCTAGCAGTGCGGACTGACCGTGCAACAGAGAAAGTCATCCAAAACTCAAAATAATAATGATAACAATTAAAAATAATAATAAATAAATCAGGTCAGGGTGTGACGATTCTCCCCCCCCCCCACAAAACTTTCTGCCCCTAGAAAGTTACCAAGATGAAAATTGACGCAACTCGAGTCCATGTCCTGAAAAAACTGAGGAAAAACTATGAATCCCTGGATGACCTTACTCTCAACAGGTCACACCCAACCAATTCAAGAGAAAACTAAAGCCCGAGGTTGAGGGGAGAACACGGGAGGGTTCTCCCCACCACAAGAATTTACTAATATGGAAACCTTGAAACCCAATCATACCACCCCCGAGGGGGGCCAACACGTGAACTCCCAAACTGAACCCATTTAATTTCTCCACATGGACCGAACAACACTCAGAGACTTAAATAGAAATCATGCTGCAGAACAACCCAACAACTCGAGGATAAGTAATTAACTCAACCACTCACACACCAATCGAATAAAATCCTCACCGCAATCAGAGACTAGGGAATTCCTAGCCCGAACTCAGAAAGGACCCCGAAACACCTCCCTTTAATGTCAAGAAACCAAACATCCCCCTAACAAACAGAATGAAGTCCCAACTCAAACTTATAATGACCCATTTATTTGTGGGCCCAACACCCTTAAAGGAAATCCAAACGATTTGAAAACACACTGAGAACAGATAAGACTTCTTAGACTGCAGTAGAATAAGTTCATCACATCACCAAATCTTTGATGAGCTTACAACAGTGAAACGAACCGAACAAGGAAACTATGGATATTTCCCTCCCAAAGCTGAAAAAAGTTCTCGGATCGAGGTCCCACACACCCTCAGAAACTCCTGACTGTGTGAGAACTTCACCCTGAGACCTGTGGCTGGGGACCTGATGGCTGAAGCATCTCCTGCCTCATAGTCAGATATTTTCATCTTCTGGTCTCTAACTCCTTCTTCAATTCGATGATTCAAATAATCATGATGGTCATGTGTTTTCAAAGGAATGAAACATGAAGACTTAGAATGACCAGACATGCCATACTGGTGGCACACATGGGAGCGGTTTGACAAACAGGGAGCTGGTACCGATGAGGATGGTTTCTTGGAGATAGGTTCCACCGGCCCACACTCTATTCTAGGTGGGGAACCTTTGTGGAAGTCGACCACCATTAATCACACCCCAAACTCTAATGACTATAGGACATCTCTTCTTTAATTTTCCAAAACTGAACCCTCAAAAAACTCTAGGACGGTACGAACCTTAACTACCCAGGGAGTTCCCAACAAACCGAAGACACACTATCTTTTTGAACTAGAAAACTTCTTTTATTAGACTTCGATTATCTCGAAAATCAAGCAACACACCAAAGGAACTGAGAATTGAGCATAACTCATTGACAACTTTTGGAGGATTTCTGGGCGTCATACTCATGACCACACGAGAAACACCATCGAAACTGGAATCAATCCAAAACTCAATCAAAGAAACAACACAAGCCAAGGATAATAGGCCCATAGGCCAAACATATACAACAAGGATAAATCACTTTTCTGAAACCATTATTTCTTTAAAATTTTGTTTTTTTAATACCTATGACACCTTATGAACTGTCACATGCGCGTTCATTCAATCTCTCTCATATCATTTGAAAACAAGTGCCCCCACGCACTTCCATACATACCCACGCATGTGTGACTCTCTATAATGAGTTCCGAGGTTCAAACACATCTTTTCCTTACCAAATCCAAACACATACCATGTTTTTTCCAAACCAATACAACTTCTCTTTAAAAATACACTTTTGTAATTTCAAAAACAATTTAGAAGAAACACCTTTCGATTTCAAAAGCAGTTTCACTTTTAACAACCACTCAAACCAACCAAGATTAAAACAAAACACAATAAAAAATAACCAACTGGATTGAGGAACTAGTGCACTTTTCTGACCCAGCAACATGGTGGTGATCCATGCCCCGAGAGGACCTTAAACCGGGCACTTGGACTCCACATGGGTCACCACCCCATGTGAGGCCACAAAGTGAACCGATTCACCTCCATTATCATCCCTCAATCTGAAACAACCAAGGACAAGTGACTCAAATCCTGGAATAACCCTGGTACCTCAGGTCTCGTTGCGAGCAGTGGTGATTAGGCACTGACCCGTAACCTACCTCCTAAGCCCCGACAGTCCTAATCTCTGTCTACCAAACACCCCAAATAACAAGAACCTCCTTTGATAACATTTTTTCATGATCTAACCCGGGTCAACCCTGAGATGGTCACCCGAGCCGGTCCGTGACATGACCTGAGGGGCATTCCAGATCCCCACGGGCTGGAAACCAGTGTCGGACATCAAAACATACACCTGGGAATAATTTAAGCCCAAAAAAGTAAACAACCATGACAAAATAAATAAATTAAATAATCTAAGGATGCAGCAACATGAACAACTGAAAATAAATAAAATAAACTAATCCAGATACAAGGTGTAACTCAACAGACAAAAAACTAAAATACCAAACTGAAAACCCAAACGAACAAACCAAGCCGCCACAACCAGAGCTCCATGTGACCTCTTGGTCACCACCAACCAAAGGACCAGCTATGATCCAAAATCTAGCACCTGGTAGGGAAACATGAACAAATACTGAACCTACAAAATAGCTCGGGTCTACCAACACCGAGTGGTATAGGTAGGGTGTGAGCTAATCACTCAATAGGCATCCACCACTGATTCCATGTCATTTCTTACACAAGGCATTCCATTAATACTAGTTTGAACTAAATTACAAAATTAGGTTTCTATAACCACTTTGCTTTTAAAAACAAACAAACATGATCCACTGCCCTTTAATTTGAAAACAAAATACAAGGGGGAAAGAAATGGGAGTTGTGATTTCTATTTCAAAACATCTAACTTAAACCCTTTTTAATGTAATCACAAATTCATAGTTTTCTAAATAAATACGAAAACCAGGTGCAAAGAAAATGTGTCCATACAAAGAGGGCAATGGATCTAATGGTACTCATAACAGGGAAACACGGGAAATCACAGGAATTCAGAGGAAGACCGGAACATACTATACATGTTACTCATCCTGAAGGCATGCCCTAACTCGATGATGTCATAACACCCTAATGCTCATCATATCCCTACATGTCCTAACCAAGGGTTCCAATCCCCATAGGAGCAATAACTCAGTATTCCCCTACTATGGGCCCACTACCCAGTGCATAATCTAAACTAGTGCAATAATCATTCTCAGTAATCCTCTTTGCTAGGCTCAGTTCCCATGTAAAGTTCTCAAGGGGTTGTGCCATATCATTCAAACTACAAGTCACAAACATATAATCAAACACACCACACAAGCTGGCACCACCCCAGCCTCCTAAAGGGTTTCTCCCTTGCCTCAAAATAATTATCATTCAAAGAAGTCCCATACCGAGGACCCTACCATCTTACGAGTCAACATTTAGGCAGGGATACCAACCCAAGAAGGGTTTTCCCAAAATCAATTTCAAAATCCAAACGGGCCATTACACCATGAATTCACCAATATTTTTTAAAGTTCCAATCGGGCCATTTAATGAAAACACGTGGTAAGTGAAACTTGATGAAAATGTTCCACACACGTCGAAATCCACTTTTTAAATAATAGACACTCTAAAACATTTTCCAAAAATAGTTTCACACATCATCCATAATTTAATAAACCATTGAAGCACCTTATAAAACAACTATAAAAAACACTCAAAGCATTTAACATAAATCATTTTTTTAAAACAATACTATTTATCCACATTCAACTGAATAAGAAAAACATGTGCATGAATTGAAGGACATGTCAAAACCAATATTTAGCAAGTTAAACTAACTATAAATAATTACCATAAACTATGTGCATTTGTAATAAATGTGTTAATCTGGGTGTAATAATTAAATACTAAAATACAAGTATCGCATGGAATGAAATTGGAAGAAAAGGAATGGAAACACCTACCTCAAAGAATTGGACGATCCAATTCTTTAAAACTCACACGACCAACCATTCATATACACACACATCCATAAAGGCACACAAACTAGAAAAAACATCGCCACACCTTAACAACATAATTGACACCCAAATTCAGTGCGACGAAGACCAACACGCAACCAGATAAATACAATGGACTCAAAAACAACATAAGATAATAAATTGGATGATGCAAAACAAAACAATGGGTGCATTATCCTTACCCAAGAAATTGGTGTTAAGTAAAATCGAGTTCATCTCCCCCGCCGTAGGTGGTGGATGCTGGGACCTTGACCAATGTGTCTCGATACGTCAATCGCAAATGCTAGACATTTTGCACAAAGTTTGAAACACAAACAGAGATGTCAAAGTTATGAGAAATTGAAGAAACAAAAAAACTGGAATGAGATGAAAACCATGGTTTGACGGCGAGGGGAATCGATACCACGCCTGAGGAGAGTGGAGGTGCTGCACAAGGGAAAACGGGTTTGCGCCAGAAGATAATCAGACGGCAGGGGTCGGGTTTGGTGGAATTGCACCGGGAAGGAGGCCATGTTCACCAGAATCATGCCGAGAAGAGGCCATACCGGACCGGGAGGGGGTTGCACCGAACTGATAGGTTGGGCAGTTGGAACCCACAGAACGAGGCGAAGACAGTTGGGGCTTCGGTGCGCTCTAGCGGACAAAAGGGAGGGGAGATCGGACCGCCATTGCTACTGGCCAAAGATTGGGCCACCACCGTTGGACAGAACGGGAGAGGGGGAGGCCGTCGTGCGGGGGTGAGGTCAGAGGGCACTGGCGGAAGGGAGGAGAGGGCACTATGGGAGGGAGGTGTGATGGGAGGGCCGATGTGGGGGTGCGCAGTGAGGTGACAGGGAAGGGAGCTACGGTGGCTGGCTTCGTGCAGGGGAGGAGGAATGGAGGCGGGGGTCTTGGTGTGAAAAAAGGAGAACAAACAGGGGGAGGGGGGAGCCGCTGGGTAGAATAGGGTTTCTTTTTTTCTTATCATTACAATAATAATAATATTAAATTTATAACAAAAATAATTATTATTATAATATAACAAACATAATAATAATAATATAACTATAATAAGAAAACTTGTAATAACAATAACTCAATAATAATTATATTAACATTCTTGATCATAAAAATTATAATAATAATCATCCCAATAATAATATTAAAAATCATAATATTATTAATATTATTATTTCTAACCATTTTCAAAAATTCATTTCATCCAACTTATCTTGCATTATTTATTTATTTATTTGTTTTCATTTACCAGCCAAATTAAATTATTTATTTATTCTAAACTGACTAACCGCGTGATTCTCCTGCAGTAAGACTCGTGGTTGAGAAAACGGTTCCCAAACCATGCCACCCGGTACCACCTGGTTATATGCTTAAGTCGTGCCCTTATCGAGTGGCTTCATAAACAGCGTGCAGGTCGCATGCCATAACTCCGACCCATTCGGGTAACCACGCAGGCAATGTGCAGTTACTTCTAGAATTGTGGACTGAAGGCACAAAAGATAAAGTCATGAAAAACTCAAAATAATAATTAAAACAATTAAAAAATAATAATAAATAAATCAGGTTTGGGTGTGACAGACATATCCCATTGATTGTGAACCAAGTAAAAATCTCCATGTCAACCTTCTTACTTCCCTAAATTGCATCAAAAGCATCATTATATGATAAATAAAGAATTAACACGATAAAACTTAACAATATGAGTGCAAACAAAATGACCCTTATAATATTGAGGTCAAGATCTAGTGGACAGGAAGAATTTGGATGTAGAATTTTCGTACCCCGATTCACCCCCCCCCCCTCCAGGTATCTAGGAACCTTTTGTTCATAACAATAATATATGTCATAAATGAATCCCTTATGTTATTGGAATAATTATTCTGCACATGGGAAAATACTAATGTAACAGATCTGTGATCAATAATTCGATGAGGAAATTGATATCTCCAAAAGACATCACACCAAAAATTCACTAACAAAAAATAGATGATGCATTATAATTGTATAGATCTGGATTCATATCATGGAGTGAATAAATTACTGTAAGAATGACCAACATGGGAGACCAAACTAGAAAATTAAGGATGAAAGCACCTTGGATTACTACAGATAATTTATAGATGAAATGAACTTATCCCCATCTAAGGGATCTAAAAACACTATAAATGATTTCTAAAGGTCACTTGAAAATTGAGAGGGAGCGATGCAGCCCATAGGTTTTATGAACAATAAATATGATTCACCATAAATAATATCAATATATTGGTAATTTAGATGGTGTAAAAAGAATACATCTCATGTAAATATAATTTTTTCAAATTCCTCTAGAAAACATTAACTTGAAAAAATTGTCATACAATTAATACATTCTTTGAAAAACAATACACAAATAATGAAACTTCCTTATAAAGCGTGTAGAGAATACACAACCTATAATCCTAATATATCCAATATTTAGCAACATAATACCTCTAGAATCACTCAAAGATTCCTTATAGCACAACAACAATAAAAAACATTTCCTAGTTCAGACTACATGGATGTGGGACCTTACATGATGAGAAACACAATCCTTCAATATATTGTTCTATTACTCTATATATATTTCCATCATAGTATAAGGTTTATAAAAAGGGTGTGGGTATTGAGAGGATGTGATCATGAGGTGGTTTATGTAACACCCCAAATTTTTATGGGAAATTTTTTCTCAAATAAATTAAATTTTCCTTGATATATTACATTTAACTAAACCAAAAAATCATTTCACATAGAACCATCTTGGAATATGTTACACACAACATCAAGGGTGTGGGTATTGAGATGATGTTTAAATATATTGTTTTCTCGAATTGACTACATTTCATGTCCTTATATGAAAAACAAAAACTAAATAATATTAGAAAAATTTAGAAATTTAATTATATAAAATTAACATCATTTTTTAATTCATAATGTTGAATTAGGTTTTGAGGGTTTTTTGAAGATTTTTATAAGATACATCATTTTGGAATGAATAATGAAAAACATAGGATTTTAATTCAAAACTACATTTTTTCTAATTTGTATACAAAGATAAATTATATATTATGTTGGTTTTAATGTTTAATTAGATAATATTTTTATTAATCAACCAAATTTGGGTCCTGTTAATCATTTTCTATTTTAATATTTATATAAAAACATAGAAAATATTTGGATAGTATCACATAAAAAACGTGAATTAGGGACATAACTGTAGGGTTAACTTTAAATTATTTTATACCACTTCTAGGATTGGAATTTGGAAATAAATTATTCCATATTTTCATCAAGAATAATTTATAAGGTCTAATAAGGTTAATTTAGTTTTTTCAGAAAACAATAATGAAGTAAATTAATATTAATTACCTTGATTATGGTTAAATTAAGTTTAACTAAGGAATAAAAAATAATATTAATAGAATAAATGACATATAAAATTATAAAAACTATATTTTCTTAATATATGTAGACTGTAAAATATTTTTTGTCGAAATTGGTCCATTATTGTATCCAAATTAACATGAAAAAACATTATTAAAATATCAATTCCAAAAATGTTACAAGAGTTCCACTCATCCTCAACTATAAAAAGGAATCCTCTCCTCCCACATCCTCACACCACTAAAGACTCTATGGATCAAACATTATCATAAAACTTATATACTCAAAATCCTATAACTCATCCTATAGTCCATCCATTTTTAAAAAATCAATCCAAGGAATCCATTTTGAGAAAAGGAAAGGGAGTTACCCAAATAAGAGGAATCATTCTCCCTCACGTTATTTTATTTCCTTTACACTCTATGCCCCTCATATCGTCTTATTATATGGATTTATATCAATATAAGTATCCAAAATATATAATTATGTTTCATTATATGGTTTTACCTACAATTATACAAAATTCTATCTAATATGTATTGAATATATTGTTTACATGTACGGTGAACTATCCCATCATGAAGCAATGATTGTAAAATTTTACTTTACCTCATCACATGGTGCAAATTCTGATGGATGTATTAGTAATATATGTTATATATTATATTTATTATGTGATTAATCTTATTTAATTCTTATATAATATATATATTTATAATTTTAATATGGTGTAAAAATGATAATTTCATTTGAGGATATGTGGACTACCGCCCCCTTAAAGCGATGTGATTCATTCACACACTACATGTAATGTATTGTAGAATTAATTAGAGAACATATATGTTATATATGAAATTATGATGATTCTATAATGATATTATATACATATATAAATATATTACATTTTCATTCTTTATTTCAATATGTTAATAATAAGGGAAACACTGTTTATGGGTACATATGGCCTACCATATCCATGAATGGTGTAGTCCTTAAAAAATTTAGATATCTTATAGATTTTTATAATACAAATATAATGAAAAAATGATATCTATATCATTGATTACATTTTTTAAATCATGATATTATTATATGGACCAAAAATATATGAAATTAAGACACATACTAAGAACAAAGTGGATATTACCCGAAATGAAACCTCAAAATAGAATTGTTAAAAATCTTGTAATATAAGGTCATAATAAAACCTTATATGGAAATAGATATATTTCTATTATTTACTAAAATATTTTTAATAAATATATGCTTATAAAATATGAATATTTTATGAGTATGGGGAGTGTCAAGACAAAATATAAGCAAATGGCATCTCACCTTTTTTTATTCATGTGATACATGAATTATTCACCACTAACATATTTTTTTGGAATGTATACTAACCAATAATTCATTATATGTTCATTATAATTAAAATAAATGGTATATAAATATATATTCTATGATATTTATTTCATGGAATATGTTTTTCAAAACATACCAAATTAATAAAATAGTATTGTCTCAATTTTCTTTCTTTGAGACTCATTTTTTATACACCTAAATTACTTTTTAAGGAGTATATACATCTATTTGAAATTATATATCTTTAAAATTCATATTTTCAAGATATTTTAAGATTAAATTTATTTCATTTTCTTACATGAATATTATTATCCCTTGTTACTATGTTGTAAGAGTAAATGTCATAATTTATCAAGATTTATTATTATTATGATTCTATTAATGAAATCATGTGATCCATTTATTATGAAAAATAATTAGTTTAATTCTTCTATGTTTAATCAATATATAAAGATATGTTATTACCTATTTAACACAGTTTGTTTTTGTATATAATTATGTAATTATTTTTTGAAAAATATGACCGTATATATGTAGAGACCCGAAGCTTGATGTACATGTACATTACATTAATTTTGCAGAATACTTAATACATAATAAAAACACACACAGAAGGACCGTAATAGTTTAGTGTCTTTGGAAACTCAGAATAAAATCTTCTAATCATGGTGAAAGATCTTCAACATCTCCCAATAAAGATCTTCCATTTTTTTCTTACCTAAAACCATTCTTTATATCCTGGGGAAAATAAAACATAAAAGGGGTGAGCTCAAATGATTAGTAAGGGTAAACATGGAGAACATAAAACAATCCACAAACATTTGAATGCAATAACATGAACATAAAATCTAAACATCAAAATCTTGAGCAAAGACATAAATCATGGAAGTAAATAAAGCATAGATCATAAAATACCATTAATCATGATAAAATATCTTTGAATTAAAACTTGTAATTGTGGAAACCATTAAGCACAAGATATTATTTCCATAGTAGCCAAGGCATTGCTTCCAAGACCATCTTAGTGGACAAATTCCCTTTCTGAATCGAGTTCACTCCTCGTTCCAGTCTTGTATTACTGAATCGGTTTAACTTGTCATTCCAGCCATGTCTATCTCATGAGATATAAATATTTACCCAATGCATTGTAGGGAGATATAGGTCCCACCCATCTCATAACGAAATCATTCTTTCGTGTGCCACAAAATCATAAATCATACATCATAGCATAACCAATGTAATAAAATGGGATTCTTAAACATCATGCCATCATAACACAATCCATAAACAATTAATATCATTTCATTATAAGAAAATTGAAACCATTTAAATCATAGATACATTTTACTTGAAACATACACATATGAAATAATGTCATCTTAGATGGAAAATAGTTTTGACAAAACACTTGAAATGAATTCTTGAGGAAAATATCCTTTCTTATTTAAAATCATTTTCTTTTCACAAAATTCCATGCAATTTTAAAAGATAAGGGTTTTGTTGAAAATAATCATGAAATCTTGTAGAGGAAGCTTCTTGAAAATGAGGCGTTATGAAACCGTAAAAATCCGTTCATGCCGTATAATTTAAAAATAACATTCTCCTCGTACTTTTGTCAGAAAAGTCAAAAAGTACCTTATATGGTAATCAAAGGAAAGATTTCATTCATAAAATGTGGTAAAAAGTAAATAAAGGGTAAAAATGACATTAAACATTCATGGAATAATGGTAAACATTTTATGAAAACATTTTTAGAAAACATGGTCATGGATGATAAACTTAACCCCAGTAAATACATACGTATAAGCAATCTCGGATAAAAATGAGATTGAAAATTTATCCCTTAACTTAGGTTCGATTTGCTTCGTAAGTGTCCGAACCTCCAGTATAATGATTTAAATAATTTCATTGACTTATTAAAGAATCATATTAATTTTTATTATATCATATATGGTTCACTTATGACTTTATATTACCCGTTCTTTTGTAAATTCATCTTAAAGTAGCATTTTTGGTAAAATCGTCTCATTTGTCGTTCGTGTTTTAACTTGTAATTATTCATATGATTACTTAGATCGTGATTAATTAAATCCAGAATGTAAAACATAATTTATAATAAATATTCAGAATATAAATATATATAATGGATCGATAAATGGAAAGAAATACACTGTTCATGGAGACGGTAGGCTGTATGTACGCATGAACGCTGTTTTCGGTTCCTTATTAAATTGAGTGGAATTAAGTAGATGACATAAATATTTATATATATATAAATCCAGTAGTATTATTATGTCATATATTTCATGATTACATAGTATATATACTTTATAATAATTCATGAATGGTTAACATGGAGAATGAATCTCATCGCGTCGTGGAGACGGTAGTCCGTATGTATGCACGAGCGATGATATCATTCTCATGATCGTGGAATTGTATTGGAATGTATGTATACTATTTAAGAATAAATATCAATTTACAATAATCATATATATTTATTATGTACACCATTATACCCATCCAAGTAAGGTGGTGGTGGAAAATAGTTTACACCACGGCGTGGAGACGGTATTCCGTACGTACGCACGCGCGGTAATTTCCTTTTTCGTAGGATGGATAGATGGTGAAATAGGGTTGTTTAATACTTATAATAACATATAAGTATATGAGTGATACTGATTTTATTACTTCATAATGAAACAACCTAAGAAGAATATGTGGAAGAATAAATAAAGTTGAAAGAATTGGTAACGGACATTACCTCTTCTTTGAAGCGCCTCTTTGAGTCCACCTCTTAGGGAACTAAAATTGATCTTTGAAGAAGACCAAAACCTCTAGAATGTTTCTAGGGAAGTGTATAATAGAATTTTTCAGGTATTGGCCTAGCTTTAAGGCTCAATGTGGTGTGAGGAAGAGAGGGAGGAGGTGCCCTTTTATAAGGGAGGGGAGGGGCTCTTTTGGAAAACCTAAAAATATTATTTTATTATAAAGCCAAATTCGGTTTTAAATAGCTCTAAATTGATTTATTTCTAAGCTAAGGTGGGGATGGGTCTAAATCCTCTCATAAAATATAATTTAGACAAGTTTAGGTTCCTATTTTAACCTTATCATTTATATTTAACTTTAAGATAGATAATTTTAGTTTTACCGTGTCTTTCTGTGTTCTTACACTATAAGGTTTATAAACATACTATAACAAGACAAACAAACCCCAAGTTGTTTATTATTAATATATATAACCTTATCTAAGTCATTTGGCCGAACCTTAGATTTTTAGGAATAAAATAACAATTAATAATATAATATTTGTTTAAAAAACTATTTTATGTCAATTTTGACACTATTTAGTAATTGATTTTTGTGAAATTTATAACAGAATAATTAGTTCGAAAAAAGTTACTTAAATAAATAATAACATGTCATATTAACCTAGAAAATTATTGTAATTCATAAAAAGTCTCATATTACATTTATTTGGGTATTTATAACATCAATTATGTCAATATTTCATTAATAAGATAATTAATGCATCATCGTCGTGTCATAAATAAATTAAATTATCTAATGTATAAAAATTTCAAATAAAATATCATTATGTAGGAAATATTTTAGCTTTCTAATGAATATTTATAGTCGAATTTATCTTATGTATAACCCTATATTAAAAATGATTTACTTATTAAACTTTGATTTTAACTATTTTAACCCTTCTTTAAATAAATTAATAATAAATGTCCTAATCTAATCCAAGTGGGCCTAAATGGTCATATTTTATTCCTAAAGTTTTTTTTGGTCTAATTATACTTATCCAATAGAATTAGGACATTTTTTAGGGTAATAATAATATCATTTTTACCTTTAATTACTCTATTTACTTTTAACCGTGGTAAAAAAAAGTAAAAAGTTACTATTCATCAAAAATTATTTTCATCTCATTGAACCACATTTTACTTACTGACATCAACCATGTCTCTCGGATTTTTTAAATTCCACTCACAGAAGCGGTAAAATTAAGTTTTATGAAAAATTCATTTTTTTTAACTACCACTTAGTGGTTTCACTATTCATCAAAAAATGAAAGTTTCCGGAAAAATACCAAAAATTAGGCCTAATCTATATTTGATATTGTAAACTCAAAAATGATGTCTATTTTACCAAATTCAAAAAATATTAGTTGCATTAATTAATTTAAAAATTAATTCTCGTCGTCAAAACAAATAGTGTGTTCTTAAAAGATAATAACTATCAAAAGATTGACACTTGTTTATGTTTGGTTTAAATGTGAAATTACATCCAATGACCAACATTGTATTAAATTGTAAAAATATATTCTAAATATACTTTAAAACCACTCAAATTAATAATTTATCAGTATTAATTATTTCGACTAAAAAGGATGTTTTTAATTTAAATTTAGTAATTTTCACTATTCATCAGAAAATGAAAGTTATCCGAAAAGTACCAAAATTTCTCCCTAAGATAATTTCGATATTCTGAATCCAAAAATGAAGTCCATTTTGAAAAATAAAATTTTAAAAATTTTAAAAAGTGATTATTACTATTCATCACGGCTAGTTTTAATAATATTTTAATAGCATATCGTTGTTTAGTAAAACTCGGTATTGCGTACTACACACGCTATCGAGGAAGGTCGCGATTGCGTGTAATGAAAGTCAAGTCAAGGATGCATGTTTTGCAAGCTTTTTTTGGTGTAGCGTACAACACAAGTCATTAATGAAATTAAAAAGAATATTTTTCATAAAATCTCGGGGTGTTACATTCTACCCCCCTTAAAATGAATTTCGCCCTCGAAATTTGTCGGGGTTATAAATGGTTTACTACTCGAAAGTTTCTTTAATAGAAACCGACATCGTAAAAATGAATACCAAAACCAATCTTTAGAAACAAAAATATGAAACGTAACAGTTACCCAAATAAACTAATCACTGGGTTTCCACATAGGTGAAAATATGGATGTGGAAGAGAAATCTAACCATCATGTTCTGATGGAGAGTGGTAGAGAACATGGATATGGAAAATCCAGAAATCACAAAGTCATAAATTTGTGACGATCTAAGGTACCATCGGATTCATTAGATATAAGAGAACTAGGACAACATTTTTGGTTTTCATGATCATTTCCCTAAAGTTGATGAAATTGGAATTAGAAGAAATACTTTAATGATTTTGGTGTAGTCTCACCGTTAGTCATTCTTTGGAAAATTTCCACTTCATATCTTAAAGAAATGAAGTTGAATTTGTCATTTGTGATGTGTTAGCAGATCATGTGATAGAATGATGGGACATTCCATCTGTCTCAAATAAAAGGTTAGAAAAGTTGTCAAAAAAAATACATAAGTCCATCTATAGTGAGATTGATCATATATGGTTCCTAAAATGGACTTATACTTCATATATCATACTGCTTAATATAATAAAACTAGTTTCTACTAAACAGGGACTTCCTGTAGGCTAGTGGTAGGCGATAAAGGCTAGTCGCACTTTGGTTGTGGGTTCGATTCCCACAGCCTTGTCCGACGCAATGGGCTCTCACCCGTCCTGTAGGTTGACCTTTTTCTAAAGCTATATTACTATAACATCCCATCAATAATATCGAAAAAAGTTCTATCTAACTTGTGTCCAACATAATCCATTCCAATCTTTAGGCTTATCTAAAATACTTCGGTCCAAGCTCATAGAATAAAGAAAATGATTACTTGAAATGTCACATAACAATCATGTGAATGCCATCATTTGTCCCCCATATATCATAAGATATATCTTGTTGGTCAAATTAAAAACATGTGAATACGTTAATCATGTATTCTCTTAAAGAATGAATACCCATTGAACCTTAGTGAAAACATGAATGCAGTTAAAAGTTAACACTTTCCACAAACCAAAATCCTCAAAATTCTTTATACTCAAACCATGATATCACTTAGTCCTTATATCAATCATGAGCTCATGAATACAATCAAACATCTCATTATCTTCTTGTCCCTTCATTATGCGCATATCATATGCTTACCAAAAATATCTCAATCACTTTCCAGGGTTACCGGTACCATAAATATATTGAAAACCACAATAGACCAATACATAAATATTCCAATATTCCATGATACTATATACATAATTATTTTGGAATCCCATTACATAAACACTTAATCATTCCACCACATTGTTTTCATATTCAACATCACCAATGGTGATCGCATGTGACTTCCCTTTGTCCTTTGCCTTAAGTGGTTGCTCATGTCGATCATCACTAACCCTTGGATTAGGGCATTTATTAGCATAATGCCCCATTTCCTTGCACTTGAATCATTGAAGTGTTTATGGTGCGTTCTCTGTAGTCTATTCTTTATTCACATCATTAGAAACCCTTTTTACATTACTTCAACACTCAGATGCTCGATAAACTTCTTTTCCACACTTAAAACATTTTCTAGTCCCTTTAAGACAATATCCACCATGCGTCTTTCCACACTTTGAGAATAAGGAAACATTCATCTTCTTTTCACCATTATTCTGAGATTTCTCCTTGAACTCCATCTTTCATTTCTTTTCAAAACCATGAGATGGATATGTATCACTAACTTCCATTTCTACCTTGATATCACAACGCACAATTTCTTTATAGCTACTGAAGTCTCTTATAGCTAATTCCCTTCGAAGATTTGGTTTTAAGCCACTGAAAAATCGATCAACTTTACTTTCAGGTTGGATGATAAATCCAGATGCATACCTTGCAAGCCTTGTAAAATTCTCTTCGTATATACCAACAGATTCATCATCCTTTTTCTTTAGTTCAAGAAACTCCTTCTCCATCTTTGTTTGAAGAATACGAGGGAAGTACTTATTGAAAAATAAGTTCTTGAACTCGTCCCATTCCATGGACTCAATTTCATCTCTTGGCCTTGTATTCTTGATAAGATTCCACCATTGATCAGCTTCACCTTCCAAACGATATACTGCTAAGATGACTTTATCATGTTCAGAACATTGAAGAACTGAAAATATCTTTTCAGTGGTAATGATCCATTGTTCAGCAACAAGTGGATCAGAAGACCCACTGAAAGAAGGTGGACGTTGCCTCATGAAGGACTCAATAGAATATTGTTCCCTTCTCTGCTCATTTGGAAGTCCAGAATGATTCATAGCTTGTGTAAGTATAGCAATAAGATTTTGCACTCCATCTCCCATAACATTTGTTTGTTTAGGAGGACAATCATTGCATTGTCTATTACATTTATCAACATGGTTCCTTCGGGTTCCATCCATTGTCTAAAACCCAAAAAGAATAGTGTGAGAGGAAAAAATCACGCTAGGGAAAACAACATAATAAAGGAGGATTACCTTCAATATCTAACATCTTAGGATACTATAATTCTAGTACTACAACCTATACTTATACTTATCCTTAGGGACATCCATATACATACCTTAGAAATATCTATAGGGATTTCACTAATGTTCTCGCATCCTAGTTTCCAAAGGTTGACTAAACCTTTCCTCTAATACCAACTGTAGAGACCCGAAGCTTGACGTACATGGACATTAAATTACTTTTGCGGAATACTTAATACATAATAAAAACAGACACACAAGGACCGTACTATTTTAGTGTCTTTGGAAACTTGGAATAAAATCTTCTAATCATGGTGAAAGATCTTCAACATCTCCCAATAAAGATCTTCCCTTTTTTTCTTACCTAAAACCTTTCTTTATATCCTGGGGAAAAGAAAACATACAAGGGGTGAGCTCAAACACCCAGTAAGGGTAAACATAGAGAACATAAAACAATCCATAAATATTTGAATGCAATAACATGAACATAAAATCTAAACATCAAAATCTTGAGCAAAGACATAAATCATGGAAGTACATAAAACATAAATCATAAAAAAACATTAATCATGATAAAATAGCTTGGAAGTAAAACTTGTAATTGTGGAAACCATTAAGCACATGATAGGATTTCCATAGTATCCAAGTCATTGCTGCCAAGACCATATTAGTGGACAAAGTCCCTTTTTGAATCGAGTTCACTCCTCGTTCCAGTCCTGTATTACTAAACCGGTTAAACATGTCGTTCCATCCATGTCTATCTTATGAGATATAAATCTTTACCCAATTCATTGGAGGGAGATATAGGTCCCCCCCATCTCATAATGAAATCATCCTTTCATGTGACACAAAATCATAAATCATACATCATAGCATAACCCATGTAATAAAATGGGATTCTTAAACATCATGCCATCATAACATAATCCATAAACAATTGATATCATTTCATCATAAGAAAATTGAAACCATTTAAATCATAGAGACATTTTACTTGAAACATAAACATATGAAATAATGTCATCTTAGATGGAAAATAGTTTTGACAAAACACTTGAAATGAATTCTTGAGGAAAATATCCTTTCTTCTTTAAAATCATTTTCTTTTCACAAAATTCTGTGCAATTTTAAAAGATAAGGGTTTTGTTGAAAATAATCATGCAACATTGTAGAGGAATCTTCTTGAAAATGAGGCGTTATGAAACTGTAAAAATCTGTTCACGCCGTATAAGTTAAAAATAACATTCTCCTCGTACATTTGTCAGAAAAGTCAAAAAGTACCTTATATGATAACCAAAGGAAAGATTACATTCATAAAATGTGGTAAAAAGTCAATAAAGGGTAAAAATGACATTAAACATTCATAGAATAATGGTAAACATATTATGAAAACATTTTTAGAAAACATGGTCATGGATGATAAACGTAACCCTAGTAAATACTTACGTATAAGCAATCTCAGATAAAAATGAGATTGAAAATTTATCCCTTACCTGAGGTTCGATTTTCTTAGTAAGTGTCCGAACCTCCTGTATAATGATTTAAATAATGTCATTGACTTATTACAGAATCATATTCATTGTCATTATATCATATATGGTTCACTTATGACTTTATATTACCCGTTCTTTTGTAAATTCATGTTAAAGTAGCATTTTGTGTAAAATCGTCTCATTTGTCGTTCGTGTTTTAACTTGTAATTATTCATATGATTACTTAGATCATGATTACTTAAATCCAGAATGTAAAACATGATTTATAATAAATATTCAGAATAAAGATATATATAATGGATCGATAAATGGAAATAAATACACCGTTCATGGAGACGGTAGGCCATATGTACGCATGAACACTATTTTCGGTTCCTTATTGAATTGAGTGGAATTAAGTAGATGACATAAATATATATATACATAAATCCAGTAGTATTATTATGTCATATATTTCATTATTACTTATTATATCTACTTTATTATCATTCATGAATGGTTAACATGGAGAATGAATCTCATCGCGTCGTGGAGACGGTAGTCCGTACGTACGCACAAGCGATGATATTGTTCTCATGATCGTGGAATTGTATTGGAGTGTATGTATACTATTTCAGAATCAATATCACTTTACAATAATCATATATAGTTATTATGTACACCATTATACCCATACAAGTAAGGTGGTTGTGGAAAATAGATTACACCACGGCGTGGAGACGGTATTCCGTACGTACGCACGCGCGGTGATTTCGTTTTCCTTAGGATGGATAGATGGTGAAATAGGGTTGTTTCATACTTATAATAACATATCAGTATATTATTGATACTGATTTTATTACTTCATAATGAAACAACCTAAGAAGAAGAAGTGGAAGAAGAAATAAAGTTGAAAGAATTAGTAACAGACATTACCTCTTCTTTGAAGCGCCTATTTGAGTCCACCTCTTAGGGAACTTAAATTGGTCTTTGAGGAATACCAGGACCTCTATAATGTTTCTAGGTAAGTGGAGAAGAGAATTTGTCAGGTATTGGACGAGCATTAAGGCTCAAAGTGGTGTGAGGAAGAGAGGGAGGAGGTTCCATTTTATAAGGGAGGAGAGGGGCTCTTTTGGAAAAAATAAAAATATTATTTTATTATAAAGCCAAATTCGGTTTTAAATAGCTCCAAATTGATTTTTTTAGAAGCTAAGGTGGGGATGGGTATAAATCCTCTCATAAAATAGAATTTATACAAGTTTAGGTTCCTATTTTAACCTTATAATTTATATTTAACTTTAAGTTAGATAATTTTACTTTTACCGTGTCTTTTTGTGTTCTTACACTATAAGGTTAATAAACATACTATAACAAGCCAAAAAAAACCCCAAGTTGTTTATTTTTAATATATATAACCTTATCTAAGTCATTTGACCGAACCTTAGATTTTTAGGAATAAAATAACAATTAATAAAATAATATTTATTTAAAAAACTATTTTATGTCAATTTTGACACTATTTAGTAATTGATTTTTGTGAAAATCTTAACAGACTTATTAGTTCTAAATAAGTTACTTAAATCAATACTAACATGTAATATTAACCTATAAAATTATTGGACTTCATAAAAAGTCTCAAATTACATTTATTTGGGTATTTATAACATCAATTATGTCAATATTTCATTAATAACATAATTACTGCATCATCGTCGTGTCATAAATAAATTAAATTATTTAATGTCTAAAAATTTCAACTAAAATATCATTATGTAGTAAATAATTATATCTTTATAATGAATATTTATAGTAGAATTTATCTTATGTATAACCCTATATTAAAAATTATTTACTTATTAAACATTGATTTTAACTATTTTAACCCTTCCTTAAATAAATTAATAATAAATGTCCTAATCTAATCCTAGTGGTCCTAAATGGTCATATTTTATTCCTAAGGTTGTTTTTGGTCGAATTAAACTTATCCAATAGAATTAGGACCTGTGTTAGGGTAATAATAATATCATTTTTACACTTAATTACTCTATTTACTTTTAACCGTGGTAAAAAAAAGTAAAAAGTTACTATTCACCAAAAATTATTTTCATCTCATTGAACCACATTTTACTTATTGACATCAACTGTGTCTCTCGGATTTTTGAAATTCCACTCATAGAAGCAGTAAAATTAAGTTTTATGAAAAATTCATTTTTTTAACTACCACTTAGTGGTTTTACTATTCATCAAAAAATGAAAGTTTCCAGAAAAATACCAAAAATTAGGCCTAAGATATATTTAATATTATAAACTCAAAAATTATGTCTATTTTACCAAATTCAAAACATATTAGTTGCATTAATTAATTTAAAAACTAATTCTCGTCGTCAAAACAAATAGTGTGTTCTTAAGAGATAATAACTATCAAAAGATTGACACTTGTTTATGTTTGGTTTAAATGTGAAATTACATCCAATGACCAACATTGTATTAAATTGTAAAAATATATTCTAAATATACTTTGAAACCACTCAAATTAATATTTTATCGCTATTAATTATTTCGATTTAAAATGTTGTTTTTAATTAAAATTTAGTAATTTTCACTATTCATCAGAAAATGAAAGTTATCCGAAAAGTACCAAATTTCACCCTAAGCTAATTTCGATATTCCGAATCCAAAAATGAATTCCATTTTGAAACATAAAATTTAAAAAATTTCAAAACGTGGTTATTAGTATTCATAACGGCTAGTTTTAATAATATTTTAATAGCATATCGTTGTTTAGTGAAACTCGGTATTGCGTACTACACACACTATCGAGGAAGGTTGCGATTGCGTGTAATGAAAGGCGAGTCAAGGATTCATGTTGTGCAAGCTCCTTTTTGTGTAGTGTACAACACAAGTCATTAATGAAATTAAAAAGAATATTTTTCATAAAATCTCGGGGTGTTACAATATAAACCATCAGTCGTAAATGTGTCTTATTTAAAAAAAGTTTTAAAAAATTTATCAAATTATCATTCATGAATATTCTCAAGTAAAATTGTTTGGAAAATTTTTTATTATTATCAAATCTTCCATTGTCATTTCTAAATCAATTTTTAAAGAAAAAATTTATTATAAAATGTTTAATAATTTTCAAAATCATTTTTTAATAAAGAAAGAATATTTTCTTCCAGAAATGTTTTTAAAGGATATCCGAAAATTATTTCTCATCTAAAAGGACAAGCATTGGGGTTACTCATGCCTTTATAGGGAAATGATTATGTATTTCGGTTAATATTATTTTAGTTAATTGTGTATGTATTGATGGCATGATGTTTATTAAACTCATTTCTCAATCACGAGTTCTATGATTTTGACACCCACATCTTTTCATAGATTTTAATTTTGATGTAATGATTATGAAACATCATTATCATTATAAAATTTATGAAATTAATACATGTTTTTGATACACATTTCATTTCATCGGTTATGATATTATTTTTAATGATCTTTTGTAACATGTATATATGATTTCACTATGAGATGGCTGGGACCTATATCTCCCTCCAATTCATTGGTTAATGATTTATATCTCGTGAGATAGAATATAATTATTCTAGGTGTGAACCATGACAACTAAGATGGCCATGGGAGTGAAACATGGCTACCAAGATAGTATACAGAGTGAAATCATGCTACTAATATGTCTATGACAGTGAACCACGAATACCAATAAGTTATAGGGGTGAACCCATAATACAAGGACTATCTAGGAATCAATTCCATGAATACTATTGATGTCATGTCATATGGTTATGTGTTTTCTAAAATTACATGATTTATTCTTATTTTATAATTTCATGGATTGTGTTATTTGTATCATTCTTATTAATGTCATACATACTTTCAATATATGTCCATTGATTCATTTTTTTATCATTCATATAAAGGGTATAATCTTACATTATCATGATCCCATTCTCATACATCTATGATAATGTTTACGCTTACATGATTCCCTTTTTTATCCATACTGAGCAAATGATCATACCGATTATTATTTTTCATTCCCAATGTTATGATGATATTTATTATTTTTGATATACATATATATAGGGTTATATAAAATAATAACCAAGGGGGATATAATGTTTCTCAATTATGAACTAGTTTTTATGTTTATATGTTTCCAAAGGAACTAAAAAAGTATGTTATTTGGGTGTCAGTCTTTATATTATATTATTTATTCTCCAAAACGTGTAAAGACCCATAAATTTCAAGGAAATTTTTGTTTCTTAATTTATTTGGAATATTACGAGTCTGTGGCTTCTGGCGGAACTTGATTCCGAGTCCCGGTGTTCTTGGAATCAATTTCTGATGTTTAGCTTGGGTACGTTCAGTAAACAAACGAGCGGGTTTTCTATCTTTTGAACCAGTGCTCGGAATTGAAATCTGAGGGCACCGTTAAACTCGCAGTGTGGGTTTTCACTTAATAAAACATTCACCTTGACGGCAGATGATCGGGTATGAAAGATAGATTTTGGGGTTTTATGTGGGTTAATAAAATAAAATAAGTGAAAAATTTATTTTATTTTGTTAAACACATGCCCTACGGATAAAGTGGTTAGAAGCTCCACTTGGGAGTTGGTGGTGGGACCGCCACACCCTAACCTCCCATGAGTGGTTACGGTGGTGGGGCCCACTGAGATCCAACCTCCCATGTGAGGTTAATTGTAGTGGAAACCACACGAGACCTCCCATTAATGGGACGAGAATCATAACTCCTTGACTCACCCTCATTTATGAGGGAGAGCCTTTAGGTTTAAATCCCCCTCTTAATTGAGGAGGTTGAAACCTCCCTTTTTAATGAGGGAACCACCCAAGCATTAACCACCCCACCTCCTTCCTTTTTGTGATTAATTAATGGTGGGTCCCACCAGGAAATATCCTCCCTTGGAGGATATTCTTCTGTGGGGACCACCCAGGCCTATAACCCCCCTTTTTTTGACTTCCTCCCCTTTTTAATGCGCCACCGTAGCGGATTAATTAGGTGGATCCCTCTGTCATAAATCCTCCATTTATGACTTGTGTGCCAACGACAAACCCTCCAAATCCTATATAAAGGAGGCTATGGGAAGGAGTTCAGGACGACTTCTTCAAGCGGCGGAATGCTAGCAGCAAAGCACGACGCCCAACACTTGGAGAGTTTTTCTTTTCCTCCAATGAATAACGATGAACAAAGAATGCCGACGCCACCCTCGGCTCCTTCCTTCCCGGAATTGACGAAACAACTCTTGTCTTACGCGACGCCCGTCTTCCGCGTCTCGCCATCATTTAATGCCTTACAAGGTAGGGGTTGTCATGTTCAAGTTTTAATACCGTTCATCATCGTTCTTAAATTCTTGAGTTCGTTTGGCCGCATGATACCATATTGACGAGGAAGGGCTTCGACCGCACGAACATAGTCTAACCCTTCCCCTCTCGTTTTTTGTTTGTGGACGATAGAGGCGGACTGCGAAGAACCGTCCGGTGACGCGCCGACCACAAGCGGATCGTCAGCGCATGATTGTTGGGTCACCGCATAGGTACGGCACCAACATCTCTTGCGAAGTAGAGTTGGTCTGCAGCTAGGGCGGGCCTCGGCATAGGGGTGCGGCGCTGTCGCGCTGCGCCGGATCTTCAAGGGGGGCCACGGTCGGGGCGGGCCGCGGCTGCGGCGGGCTGCAGCGGTGGGGCGCGGCGCCGTCGCGTCGCGCTGGTCAAACAAAGTCGCGGCGTAAGGTCGCGGCGGACCGGGAAGGCTGGCCAGCTATGCCGGCTGCCGGTGCCACCAAGATGCAGGACCCGAGGGGGTCTCGCAGTTACCAAGGGTCGGCCTTAATGGCCGGCCATTTCCGAAGAACCGTGGGGTGTAACCCCCCCCCCCCCCCCCCATCCTGGTTGCCCAACCACGCGGCCAACCGTGTGGGTCACATGGACCGGACCACGTCGGTCGGGCCGGTCCGCGCCAGCCGGGCCATACATGGACCCGAGTCAGGTCAACTTGGTCGGGGCCGACCCAGGGGGTGTTGGGCTGGGTCGGACTGGGCCCAGACCCCCTATTTTCGGACTGGTTTCGGTTAAATGGGCATATCTTGAGATACGGACCACCGATCGATGCACCGTCAGTTGCGTAGGATTTCTTAGATAGAAACAGTCGTTTTTTTATATTACACTCAAGGTTTCAATGAAGTTTGTGTACGGATGGGTTGGTTCGAACCCGAAACCAATCAGGCCCTCGGAGTAGAAACACTAATTACTTGAGCTCCGAACGTCCGATTGATGTGCCGTCAACTTTATTGGATTCCTCTTGAAGAGACGGTTATTTTGGAATAATTCACCTGAGGTTTAGATGCATTTGGAGTACGGTCTGGTTGGATTGTGCCCTAAATCCAGCCTGGCCCCGGGAACAGTAATGCAAATAACTCACAGACCGGGTGTCTGATTGACGCGCCTCCTGTTGCATTGAGACCCCTATGACGAGGCGGACCTTTGAGATACTTCCACGTGAGATTAAATGACACTTGGAAGTATCGACTAGTAACTCTTGGAGAGGACTCTCCCAGAGACGAGCGTACGAAGTACAGATACCTTGTAGCTAGCTGAGACCTGATGACTGCTTATCCAATTCGAGTCGGAGTGACTTGTATAGCCAAGTGGGGAGCACTAATGTGTTTGGGTGGCAAACCCGCAGCGGGGAGCACTACTATTTTGGGGTGGAAGACCCGTGGTACTCAAAAGAAAGAGTACCTCTATAGGATATTAGAGGGAGCACTACTGTGTTTGGGTGGAAGAGCCACAGTGGGGAGCACTACTGTGTTGGAGTGGCAGACCCGCGGTACTCGATAAGAGGAGTACCTCAGCAGTCTAAGGTTAGTGAGCAGCACCTCGAAGTTGTGACAAGATCACTACACTCGACAGAGGAGGAGGTATTTAGCAGTAGTGGTTTCGATATCATTAATGAAAATCCTTGTGTGATCAGAGTAAATGACCTTTGTGTTTACCTCATGATGACATGGGTTTCTTGATAACATAGGTATATGTATGGGCATATACCAAAGTAAAGGTTATCTGTTGAGATTTATCTTTGTGGTTTATCTTTGTTGGATTTAGTGAGACCTTGAGGGTCTTGGGGTCCCTACGTAGTATCGTTATACTCACCCCTTCATGGGCTATGCCCGCAACTCGTTGTGTTGGTTGCAGATGACGGACAACACTGATCGTGGTTGAGGCTTGTGGAGCTGGATGGTACCCGGAGGTGAATTCACAATGAGACAGTACCCGGAGGAGGACACTTGGCGTGACGGCACACGGAGCGGACTGATAGAAGCGGAGTGCTAAGGAGGACATTTGTACCTACCCATCAGGTAGGATCCGAGGTGGACGATCGAGGAGCTGCTTCTATCTTCCAGTTGTTTGTCTTTTCTGTTCTACTTTCATTTAGTTGTAGCTATACTTTTCCATTGGGTTTGTATTCTAGCCCATTTACTCTTCAGCACTATCTTTTGTACTTGGTGTATTACTTTCGCTTGTACTCTGGTTGGATGTGTTTATGTTTTATAAAGGCAATGCCTTCTTAGTTATCGGGATTTACACCTTTGGTTCCAGTCGCCAGCCCCTAGCCTATGGAAGGCGGGCTTGGGGTAGACACGGAACAGGCCCCGAGGATGGGTCATGACAAATTGGTATCAGAGGAGTCAGTTCTACCACAAAACTTTGGACATTGATATTTCCATTCTGTGAAGTAATAATGTTAAGGGAACTGAGTGTGGTTTTCAGTTCAGGAAGTCCATTGTTGGTGTGGTGGCCGATGTATCCATACACCAGGACCCTGACTTCTTATTTCCGACTCGGTGCATGAAAACACTGATTGTGTGTGTCTTTCCAAAAGTTTTCTTTATGTCAGCTCTACCAGGTCAGCTCACCGGGTTTAAATCGTTTGATTGTGTCGCATTTCTTTTGGATTTCTCCACGCATATAGTCATTTGGAGTTCTGAGAGAGTACTCGATGACGGACCACCGAGCGACGAGACTCTGGTGCAGGGCCCTCTTTCTGTGTTGGCACCCTCATGTGGTGTACCAGCAGTATTACCACCCGTTGGGCAGCAGATGTCACCATCCATACTTGCGAACGGTGCACGCTGACAGAGTGCATCGCACGAGTTCCAATATCAGAGGCCTCTAAGGTTACGAGGTGAGATAGATTCCCAGGCATCAGTGGATTGGATAGAGGAAATTTCTATAGTTCTACACCTAGTTTAGACAATAGTAGAGAAGATGGTGATCTTAGCTACTAGTGTTTCTCAATGAGTGACCATGAGGTTGGTCCGCAAAGTGATGGTACTTTGGTACGTGGACCGATGCCTAAGATAGTACCTTTAGGTAGTGTGCCAGCTATATCACTACATGTTGGTCAGCAGTTTCAACCGGTGGTACCGGTAGATGACACATGTAAGTTTAGTGCCTTACACCTGTTTCAGCATCAGATACCCCTTAGGTTCCGGGGCGAGCCCGACTCACAGGCGGTTGAGGACTGTCTTGAGGAGGTGGCTGAGAGTTTTCTAAAGCTTATTGAGCTTCGGCATGGTGACATGTCGGTTGCTGAGTATTCATCGGGGTGTGCCGACCATTCCTGGTACTCAATGAATACGATGTGATCAGTGTTTCAGGGATCGGACTACTGAGCGAAGTGAGTTTGAAGGACATCTGATCCATCACTTTTCCTCTATGCATTCCTACCTATGTTTGGGTGATTGGGAGAACCTTTGTGGTTGAATGTTCTTTGGCTGAACGAATACAGCAAGTGAATGTAAGAAGTCAGAAGCAGGAAACTGGCGCCAGTCTCAAAGACTTGGGCATGTATAATGTTTTAAGATGAGGAAGTGTTAAGAACAGGTGAACCTGCAAAGCAGCTGACGTGGAAGCAGAGCTATGAGAGCAGCATGACGTGGTGTACATTTCAACATTTTACAACCACCCGCCTTTGTAGACCCCGCCAGGCTCAGGGAGAAAGAGGGTTCGGGAAGAGAGTAGCTGCATGCAGTCAAGGAGTGCAACCGAAAGGCACTAGGGATGATTCGAGGAATGATCTGTGTCTACTACTAGCTTCCATAACAATAGACATTGATACGAATCGTTCCTTCCTTCCACGAATCTTGTCCTAGACATAGAGTTTCCAGTAAAGCTGTTGACTTGACCCTCACGTCTGGAGTTACCTTTGGGAGGAGACTCGATAGTCACGCTTATGCCGACGGTGTGATCTGACCCATGAGGTGGGAGTTTCAGTTGGAACCTCTTGGTGGCAACGTTGAGGACTTACGACGTTAGTTTGGGTGTGGACTGGGAAACCACATTTCATACAAAGACTGACTATATTAGGAAAAAAGGTTGTGGTTTACCTACAACGTTGGGATGGGTTTTCCTTGGTCGGTGAAAAGGAAACCCCAAGCAGCAAAAGATAGAATCATGCATAAGTGGGTGCATTCGATCACTCAGGAGTCAGCAAAATATAGATTTGTGCCAGACTTCTCCTGAGTTACTATACCAATTTTAGATTTGACGAAGAAGGGGAAACCCTTCATGTGGTCAGAGAGATGCCAGCAGAGCTTTCCAGGAGCTGAGGTAGAGGGTGACCAATTTTCTCATCTTAAGGATACCGGAGAAGGAGCAGATTATCCAGGAGCAGATGAAGACTGCAAAGAGCAGACAGAAGTCCTATCCTAAAAGGAGATGGAGACCTCTGTAGTTCGAGGATGGCGACCACGTCTTTATACGGGTCTCGCCTCGACGAGGTCTATGGAGATGTGGCCGAGGTGGAAAGTTATCACCAAGCTTCATCGGAACCTTCTAGGTCCTCAGTAGGGTAGGTGAGGTGGGTTATCGCTTGACCTTTCCACATCAGATGCACCAGGTGCACGACGTCATCCACATATCTCAGCTGAGGAGATGTTTGCACGACCTATCCTTTATCATCGAACATAGAGAGCTAGGTATCGATGACGGGGTGACCTTCATGGGGTTTCAGTAGAGGTTGAGGATCGAAAGGAGTGGGTCCTATGAGGACAGCCAACTCCTCTTGTGTGCTTTCACTGGCAGCACAGGAAACTCCAGAAGAGCACATGGGAGCGAAAGGCTCAGATGCTTGCTCAGTTACTTATTTTGTTTCCCTAATGTGTGTAGTAGCTTTATAGGGATGTAAAGCCCAGAGGTGGGAGTAATGTAAAGAATAGGAAATTTCAATGTAATTTTTTTTAATTTATTTAGAATTTTATGATTCTGTGGGTTCTGACGTCACATGATTTCGAGGCCCGGTGTGCCTGAAATCAAATTCTAAAGTTTACCTCGGGTACGTTCAGTAAACGAATGAGCGGGTTTTCCTATCTTATGAACTGGTGCTCGGAATTGAAATATGAGGGCACCGTTGAACTCGCAATGCGGGTTTTCTCTTATGAATACTTTTACCTCGATAGCAAATGATCGGGTATGAATGTTAGTTTTTGGGGTTTTATGTGGGTTAATAAAATAAAATAAGTGAACAATTTATTTTATTTTTTTAAACACATGTCATGCGGATAAAGTGGATAGAAGCTCTGCATGGGAGTTGGTGGTGGGACCGTCACACCCTAACCTCCCATGAGAGGTTATGGTGGTGGGGCCCCCCGAGATCCAACCTCCCTAGTGAGGTTAATTGTGGTGGGAACCACACGAGACCTCCCATTAATGGGAGGGGAATCATAACTCCTTGACACCCCCTCATTTATGAAGGAGAGACTTTAGGTTTAAACCACCCTCTTAATTGAGGAGGATGAAACCTCCCTTTTTAATGAGGGAACCACCCAAGCATTAACTACCCCCCCTTCCTTTTTGTGGTTAATTAATAGTGGGGCCCTCTAGGAAATATCATCCCTTGGAGGATATTCTTCTGTGGGGACCACCCGGGCCTATAACCCCCTTTTTGTCTTCCTCCCCTATTTAATGCGCCACCGCAGTAGATTAATTGGGTGGATCCCTCTGTCATAAATCCTCCATTTATGACTTGCGAGCCAACGACGAACCCTCCCACTCATATATAAAGGAGGCTAGGGGTAGGAGTTCAAGACGACTTCTTCAAGCGGCGGAACACTAGCAGCGAAGAACAGTGCCAAGCACTTGGAGAGCTTTTCTCTTCCTCCAACGAAGATTTAAAAACAAAGAATAATGATGCAACCCTCAGCTCCTTCCTTCCCGGTGTTGATGGAACGACACCTGTCTTCCACGATGCCCATCTTCCGCGACTCGCCATCGCTTAACGTCGTTTTACGAGGTAGGGGTAGTTATGTTCAAGTTTTCATATTTTTCATCATCATTCTTAATTTCTTGAGTTTGTTTGACCACATGATACCATCTTGACGAGGAAGGGCTCGGACCACACGAACACCGTCCAACCCTTCCCCTCTCGTTTGTTGTTTGTGGAAGATGGAGGCGGACGGTGAAGAACTGTCCGATGACGGGCCAACCACAAAAGGATTGTCAGTGCATGATTGCCAGGTCGCCGCATAGGAGCGGCACCAGCGTGACGCGCGAAATAGAGCCAAGCCGCGGCCGGGGCAGGCCACGGCAGATGGGCGCGGTGTCGTCGCGCCGCACCGGAGCTTCAAGGGGGCCCGAGGCGGCGGGGCATGGTGCTGCAGCACCGCGCTGGACGAACAAAGCTGTGGAAAACTTAGAAGGGTGACCAGTTGTGCCGGCTGCCGGCACCAACAAGAGGGGGGCCCCGAGGGGGTCCCACGGTTACCAAGGACCATCCTTAATGGCCGGCCGTTTCCGAAGATCCGGGGGGTGTAACCCCCCCAGGTCGCCCAGCCATGTGGCCAAATGCATGGGTCACGTGGACAGGACCACGTCGGACGGCCCAAGCCGCCATCTCCGGGCTGGGCCACGCCGAACCGGGCCAGACCCGGTCCCGAGTTGGGTCGACCCGGTCTAGGGTGACCCAGGGGGTGTTGGGTCGGGTCGGACCAGGCCCAGACCCCCTATTTTCAGACTATTTTCGGTTAAATGAGCATATCATGAGCTACGGACCTCCGATCGATGCACCATCGGTTGCATAGGATTCCTTGGATCGAGTTAGTCATTTTGATATATTACACTCAAGGTTTTGGGGAAGTTTGGGTATGTCTGGGTTGGTTCGAACCCGAAACCAACCAGGCCCTCGGAGCAGAAACACTTATAACTTGGTCTCCGGACGTCCGATTGATGTGTCGTCGACTTTTTTGGATTCCTCATGATGAGAAGGTTCTTTTGGAGTACATCAAAAATGTTTTGGATGCAGTTGGAGTATGGCCAAGTTGGATTGTACCCGAAATCCAATCGGGACCCTGGAACGGTAATGCTAATAACTCATAGACCGGGCGTCCGATTGACACGCCGCCTGTTCTGTTGAGACCCCTATGATGAGGCGGACTTTTGAGATACTTCCCTGTGATATTAAATGAAACTTGGAAGTATCGACCAGTAGCTCGTGGAGTGGACCCTCCCAGAGACGAGTGTACAAAGTACGAAGACCTTGTAGCTGGCTGAGAGCTGATGACTTTTTGTCTGATTCGAGTCGTAGTGACTTGTATAGCCCAGTAGGGAGCACTACTGTGTTTGGGTGGCAGACCAAAAATAGGGAGCACTATTGTGTTTGGGTGGCAGACCTGCGGTACTCGATAGAAGGAGTACCTTTGTAGGCTATTAGGGGGAGCACTACTGTGTTTGGGTGGCAGACCCACGGTGGGGAGCACTACTGTGTTGGGGTGGCAGACCCGCGGTACTCGACAGGAGGAGTACCTCAGCAGTCTAAGGTAAGTGAGTAGTGCCTCGGAGTGGTGACAGGATCACTGTACTCGATAGTGGAGGATCTCTTCAGCAGTTGTGGTTTCGATATCATTAATAAAAATCCTGGTTTGAGCTGAGTCAATGACCTTTGTGTTTACCTCATGATGAGATGGTTTTCTTGATAACATAGGTATATGTATGGGCATATACCTAAGTAAAGGTTATCTGTTGAAATTTTTCTTTGTGGTTTATCCTTGTTGGATTTAGTGAGACCTTGAGGGTCTTGGGGTCCCTACTAAGTATCGTTATACTCACCCCTACATGGGCTATGCCCTCACCTCATTGTGTTGGTTGCAGACGACGAAAAACACTTATCGTGGTTGAGGTATGTGGAGTTGTATGGTACCCGGAGGTGGACTTCACGACAAGACGGTACCTGAAGGTGGACTCTTGGTGTGACGGCACACG
This sequence comes from Viscum album, assembly GCA_963277665.1. Taxonomy (NCBI): domain Eukaryota; kingdom Viridiplantae; phylum Streptophyta; class Magnoliopsida; order Santalales; family Viscaceae; genus Viscum; species Viscum album. The sequence continues at coordinate 273,092,224 of OY728128.1, read as the reverse complement.
GAGCGGACTGATAGACCTGAAATTATAAGGAGGACATATGTACCTACCATTCAGGAAGGATCCGAGGTGGACGACCCAGGAGGTGCTTCTATCTTCTAGTTTTTTGTCTTTTCTATTGTACTATCATTTAGTTGTAGCTGTAATTTTCAGTTGGGATTGTATTTTGGCCCATTTACTCTTCCTCACTATCTTTTGTACTTAGTGTATTAATTCTTCTTGTACTCTGGTTGGATGTTTTTTTTGTTTTATAAAAGGAATGCCTTCCCAGTTATCGGGATTTACGCCTTGGGTGCTAGTCGCCAGCCCCTGGCCTATGGAAGGTGGTCTTGGGGGTAGTCATGGCACGAGACCCGAGGATGGGTCATGACAAAACATGTGTAATTGTTATGTATGAAATGTTAGGGACTCTATATTCTTAATAAGAGAAAATATGTACTTAACATTTCAAAGCTATGATGTGAAACGATTTGTGATAACCCTAATGATATGTCTGTGGATAAGTCTAAGGATAAGGAAAAACTATATGAAGTTTCATATAATTTTTATAAAGGATTGAGTAAGGTGTTTCTAATAAATACATCCCAATCTGTATACTATAAGTGGATATGGCTCTATAATAGATTTACATAGGAGTAATAGCTCCAAAAAGATATTCTAGGCCCGACTCGGGGTAATCTCGTACATGACAATGATCCTTTCTGCACAACTAGTTTGAAACTTCCATATGAGATTCTTTGGGAATTAAAAAACTATTCAAAAACTATCATGAAAGATTTAAATAGATTTAGGTAATAAAAAACCATGGATAAATCAATGGTTTCATATATTGTTGATGGTTTCATAATGTAGACATCCAATAGGTGAATTTTCATGATTATGTGGTTCCTCAATGTGGTAATTTTTTCTTATACGATGCTTTCGATTTTAGTCAATGGTTGGAACCCAAAAAAACCACATCAATGGTGATTGATATGGGAAATTCAATTATTTTCATCTTAAGAAACTGAATGCAATGGGTGTTATAATGAAAAATCATGTTGATGCAATCACATAGATTTCTCATTATACAAATCAATGGTTGGAACCCCGAAGAACCATCTTAATGGTTATTGCATTGGTAAATTAAACGATTCTCCTCTGATGAAAATAAATTCAAAGGGATTTAGAGTTAAAAATCAGGTTTCTTTGGTTGCAAAAAAGTCTCAATATATAAATTATGGTGGACATTCAAGTGATATGAGGTGGGAACAAATTTCATTAATTTCTATCATGAGGAAACATACAACATCATTCAAAGGGTCTTCTGATAAAAAAATTTCAAAACAATTGATTAGTACTACTAAATTAATATTCTCTATTATCTAGTGTATAGAGACTGAGAAAGTAATTTTGGTTATTTATTGGTTAGATGAAGTAGAATACCTGTGGTGAAATCTATTTAATAATACATGGAAGCTAGATGAGTTTGAATCCTTAGATTCATATGAGTTCAAAAATGTATTTTTCAATACACATATTCCTCATATTCTTTATACCATGATGGATAAATAGTTAATTTTATATAATAATTTGTAAGATGAATCTTTGTGAACCTATGAGTATAATATCATTTGACATGAATGGTAAACATCAAGAATTACCATCCACACATACAGTAAAGTTTATGTGTTATCTATTTGATTAATGAATAATATCATTACAAAATCTTCCATAATAAATACTAGTAGATATTAATACACTATGTGTTGAGTAATTTTGGTTGAAATTGTGCTTGGAGTGGTTTTGGAAAAAAAATATTGGAGATTAAATGAATATATGAAAATCATGTTTACAAGAAGATATAAATTCCATTATTCAATATGTGTGGGATGAAGAAAAAAATAATTCTCTTTTAGGGGTCTTATAAATGTTTTATTTTAGAAAGGAAGGCCATCATGATTTTTAATGTAAATGTGATTGGAAGATGTCATCTAATAGTGTGGATTGTGAAAAATAGACATAGATTTCACTTCCCGTGATTTAGTGCTACAGGTGTAAGCATAATGGGAATTATGCTAACACCTTCTCAAACCTAAGGTATGGTTATAATGATATACATCGGTATCCTATTATGATGATTTAAAAATTAATATAGCATGAAAACACTATTTATTATGAGTAGTGTGATAATGATTTGGTGAACAATACAATTAACATCCACTATATAACTCTCAATGTATTATTTTATTCTCCATCTACCCACTCATTCATAACTAAAGAATTGTTCAAGGGTGTTAAGATCACAAAAAAATATTATATGTGGAATTAGTATGGAAAACCCCTTATGGTACAATGATTGTATCCCATGTTTAGTATTACTCTCTGGTTGAATTTTTTTGGCAATGTGCTTCCTTCAAATCTTTTTATTCTTCCATTGGTTGAATTTGAAGTCATAATAGGCATGGGTTGGATTTAGTTACATATATCCCACATCAATTGTTGAGGAATGGGTGTTATGTTTAATATTTCAAACCCACCTATGATCATCCATTAATGTGACAATGAACATGAACTTCCCATGGAGAGTTCATCACGTTTATGGTTCTTAATTCCCATGAAAATTGGTTTCATATCTCTAATGGTTGGGGGGATACACATCAATGATATGCCTATTGTTATAGAATTTATATTTGTATTTCTAGAAGTGTCTCATAGACTTCCACCAAAATGTTATGGTTAGTTCTCAATAGACCTCATAACAGGTTCCACACCAATTTCATAGAATCCTTACAGAATGGCCCAAATTGAGTTCCATGAATTTTCGAAGAAACTCCTAGAAAACCTTGATAAGGGATTCATTAAAACATGTGTTTCATGTTGAGGTTCACCGTTTAGGTCTATGAAAATGAAATATGGATCAATGCAAATCTACATTGATTATCCGGGGTTGATCAAAATCATGATAAAGAACTACTATCCCCTCCCCTCTACTGATGACTTGTTTAATAAACTACACAAAATTAATACCTTTCCTAGATGTAACTTGGTTCTATATATAATAAATTATTGGTCAAGAAAGAGTATATTACCCTGATAAAATATACTATATTTACTAATAATGGGTACCTCCAGCTTAGGTGTCCCCCACACACACTTCCACATCACATTCTTTTTCTTACTATTTACTATGTCTCATTCCATCCAACACATTTCTTCCCCTTCCACCCCTACCATGAGTGATTTTCATCACCACCTCCTTGGGTTCCACTACACATCCACCACTTACATTCACCCCCCCCCCCCCCCTTTCTTCCACTATTCCCTAGTACTCCACTATCAATCATCTTCACCTACATTTCATTTACCTCCTTTGATATTTGATGCCTTCACCTCGGGTTACAACTGCACCTCATCTAACGAATGGTCTCCCTAATCCATGTCCCACCTCCACATTCTTGAACATGATGATGGGTCAACCATTCCCTCTACTGCACCTTCATCACTCCCCCAGATCCATAATGAAAACATTCAAAGAAGATACCCATTCCTCTCGATGCATTATGCTTATGATACCTTTTTATTTGTACATTCTCTATTCAATATATCTCTAGAATACAATTATTTGTTTCTCCCATTGTAGATGAATTTTTAAAAAGATATTATAATACATCTTTTTTAGTCAAGAATTTGGGAAATAAATTAATTCAGTCACCAGGTTCTTGAATACCTCTATTTGGCTTCACCAACCCCAAATTTACATTACGCTTTATAAGGTACTTTCTTCCTAACATCTAAATTAATTTTATCTCTTCTATATAATATTTTGTATTTACCTTTTAAATATAATATAATGTTATATTTTGTTTTTTCTCAAAAAAATCATATATGAGTTCTTAACCATTTCAACTTTCCAAACCATTTGGTAATTATTTTTCAACATCTCCATGTGTTTTTTCTGATGACACCTACCAAAAATTCTTATATCCATGTACAACAGATTCAACAATGATATTCATTCCTCTCTTAATGCATTTCATAGTTGTGGTCCTTTACTATCCCTCTGGATAAGAAAGTTTCACCTGAAGTTCTGTCATCTCTATGTGGGTTCCACTACATTGAGCGGTGTTTTGTTGACACGTTTTATATTTAGTTTATCACCCATCTATAATTTTTAGTGTTTTCCTTTTTATACAACTTCTTTATATGATATTATAATACATCAGTTTTTTTAAAGAAATTATGGAATCAATTTCAATTGTTCAGCTATTATTTTTTCACCTATTCATTCTTTATTGCACAGTATGCCAAATGAAATGTTATCCATAGTATATACTATGATTTTAATTATGTGATCCTTAAAACGATTCCCAATAACCTTACTTGTCTTCTTTGATTCAGATTTATTGATCACCATATCATGTTTTTTATTGTGATATTGGTAAAAAATATTCTATGTAATTTTTTCTCACTATTATTTCATTTTCCATTTACATAATGTTTCATTGAATGTTTTTTTATGTGATTAATATTTGTTTTACATATTATTCGTCATATCTATTGTTTTCTTCTTTTATTATTTCAATAATATTTTTTCTCATTAGTATTCAATCTATTTTTCTCAATATTGTAGTATATTCTCTGAAATCAATGAATCATGTTTTTTTGGATATATATATTTATTTTAACTATTTTTTTATATAAATATTATTATTAGTAAGATTTGTTTCTTTCATAATCAATTTTTCTTATTTGATTTTCGATTACACTGACCAAAATATTACCTTTTTCTGGGTTATATCATTTTAGTAAATTACAAATTGCATTGTTTAGAATCCTTATATATATATATATATATATTGTTTCCCATAATTCCTTCATTGTATATATTATCTTTCATTATTCTTAATATTCTTTGTGTCCTTATAGTTTTTGATGGATTTAAATTCTAGATCTCATGTATTGTATCTCATTCTAATTTTATTGTCATAATGACTATTCCTTCATTGTTGAACTTCATACAGTATTAATCAATCAATAATGTTAACATGTTCTATTTGTGGTGGATATATTATTATGATAATAAATATTATGTGGCATTTCATTATAGTTTTTTTGTAATTTTATTTATGTTTCTTATACAAAAGGTTATGTGTTACCTTGAGAACATGAAGATATAATAACCATATGAAACAAATAAGGAACACAAATACTAACATAAAGGTGCTCAAGAGAAGTTGGTCAAATGTTTTTGATATTACCCTAGTTGATTTTCATAGTATAACAAATGTTACGGTTGCTGACAAGCCTTTTGACATTGATGAAAAGGTCATAAAAATGATTACGGTATATATCATGGTTCGAAGGTGTTTAATTAAAGTTGTTACGTAAACAAATTCAGATTTACCAATCATTGATGTTATTTAGAAAGTAGGAAATGATGATCTTGATGTTATATTTTTTTAACACATGTTACAACCCAGAGTTTTTTTAGTGATGTATTTATTAAAATTAATGGTGACATTATTCTATCATTTTATGTTTTTGATGATCATAATTTAAACAAGACACGATATTTCAATTTAAAGGATAGTGAACCATAAGTTTCATCCAACCAATATGTTTTTCATTCTTATTGTTGAGTGGGTGTCCATTTTTTGAGATTTCATTTAAAGGAGTGAAGTATTTGAGTTTTCAGAACACAAAAGGTTTGTTCCAGTTCTGATATTTTCTCATAAATTTCATTTTTTTCCTTGGAGGAAATATTTCCTATAAGCATAATTGATGCTGTTATAAATGTTAATATTAGAGTATAATGTTACTGAATCATTTCAACAGTCAGCCTCCATAGTTCATCTCATATAGATATTTCATATGTTTCTATTCTATCTAGGAACTGAAACACTAAGATGTTTGCAAATACTAAAATAATATTTTAATTTGATATAAATTCTTTACGTCCAAATTCTCTCTCTATAATTATAATTCCTACAATTATTTATGATATGCATGAGAATTTATTTTAAATTGAATATATAATGGTAGTGTTCCCACAAAATCAAGTGGATACTTCTTTATATGAGTAATGTGTTTGTGTTGTTGATGGTTTTAATCTTAGTAAAATAGGATTTGTAGGAATATAATGGATTGTGACAAAATATTCATTTTCTTCATTCAATACATGTGTGCTTTCGTGACCCCATTTATAGTTTCTCTATAAGACTGACTAGCTCAATTTATACAATTGGATATTGGATCAAGTATGTTATAAAAATACATTTATAACATCTGATATATACTAATAAGTATTATCTATAAGTCTTTTTCAAAATATTTTTTATGATTCTATAGGAAGGTAATAGAGAAATATGTTTGCTTTATCCTTGATTTCATCAATAAATTCTAATTTTTTTAATGTTTTATTGTTTATTTATTCATTAATCCTGGATCTTGCTAAATTTTCCAATGATTTGAATTTTACATTTCTATGATTTTTAATGAAGGTAAACATTTCACTTTTTTATTAGAAAGGAATGAAAATTATTTTAATTATTTCATCTTCATTGATTCTAAATTTAACATTTCAATAATTCGTTCTCTTTTAAATCCATATTTTTTCCCTAACATAAAATGAAATTTAATGAAAATATTTTCCATCATGTATTTAATTGAGGTAAATAATTTTATAAAACCTTCATTTATTGAACCCTTGATAAATAATAAACACATAAATCCAAAACTCAATTAAATTATTAATTTTTCTTTTTAAGGAATTTTTAATTTGACATTGTGGAGTTTTTATTAACCCAATTTAAAAATGTTTACTAATATGTTATTTTTATTCTAATTACATAATTATGTATATGATTTATTATGTTTTAATAATCTATTAACATAAATCCATCACCCATAATTAATATAGATCATGTATTTTTATTTTCCATTATGCATTTTGTATTTACATATACATATTTAATTATTTACTTTACATGCATTAGTTAGAATTTGTATATTTTTCTTTAAGTAGAAATCATTATCCATTAGGGTGATCCATTTTCTCACACTCTCTAACAATTAATTTCTTTTATGATTTAGAATTTACCATTTTTGAGGAAATTTAACTACACTATTAAAAGAAATATAAATTTCATTGTATTTTTCAAAATTTTGTTTGAATATCTACAATAATTTTTTCTAGCTCAATTCATTGTTAATTTGGCCCATGTCCTATATAAGGCCCCATCCATAAACATTACATAATACTGAATTATGTTAATAATTCACACATTGGATATTTTCATGTTTAGTGCGTTAGAGAATTTCTTTATAACATATACATGACAACATGAATATTAAATGTAGACACTTTTACTCAGTATCGATTTTTACATAAAATAAAAAAAATCATAAAACATGAAACATGTCTAGTTCCATGTTTTAGATAGCATGATTTTTTAATGATCCCATCCATGAACCTATTCATCTTTAATTTAAAGACCGGTAAAATTCAAGGAAATTTTTTTCTTAATTTTCTTTGGAATTTTACAAGAACGCAGTTTCTGATGGCACCTGATTCCGAGGCCCGGTGTGCCTGGAATCATTTTCTAAAGTTTGGCTCGGGTACGTTCAGTGAACGAATGAGCAAGTTTTTCTAACTTTTGAACTGGTGCTCGGAATCGAATTCTGAGGGCACCGATGGAATCGCAGCGCCGACATTTTCTTAGAAACGCCTTTTTTAGAGTTGTGTTTGCTCGGGTGTGGTTTTTAATTTTTGGGGTTAAGTTAAGTAATAAAATAAAAGTGGTGAGACACTTTATTTTATTTCACTTAAAGCCACTTAAAGGCACTTAAGCCAGGTTAAGCGGATAAGGTGGAACCCACGATATCCTACCCACTTGGTAGGATATTTGTGGGGTGGGGCCCACACAAGCCCCACAGTTTCTTTCCCTCTAAGTAACGCACCCGCGAAAACCACTTTTAAATGAAAGTCAACCGATGTGTTTTCTTAAATTCTAAGCTCCCCTATTAATTGGCAAGTTAAGTCGTTACCATTAATTCATCGAATTAATGGTTTGTTTCTTAACTTTGACTTTCTAATTGTTGGCATGAGAATAAAATAAGACCTACACAAGTTTTACTTGAGGGTGGCTTGTTAAGAGGATTTGGAGAAACTCTAAAACAGGAAGATATTCATCCTCCTTCGCGAAGAACGTGAAGAATGCGAAGAACGCGAAGAACACCGGTCTTCGACGAAGAATGTCGAAACCTCGTAGATCAATGATGTGACGCCGACGATTCTTCTTCTGCGACGCTTCTTCCACGAAGTTCCTTCCCCCGCGACAATATTCGATCAACAACCGATTGAGGTAGGGGATTGTCGTTCTTTTAATTCTTGTGAATTATATCCTCATCATGGGTTCTAATGGTGCAATTAAATCTGTGTGATTTTAAATCCTCAGAGTTTGACTGCGCAACGCCGTGTACCGCGACGACAGCGACGCTCCTTCCACGACGCGACGATCCTCTTCTTCCGTGATGGTCAATTCCGCGACGAACTCACGTTCGACGACAACGTTGAGGTAGCGGTTTGATTATTTTTAATCTTTGTGATATATACCCTTAGCTTGTGATTAAATGATTGTTGTGAGACTTCTAAAACCGCTAACATGGTGGGTGCGGACCAACGAACATGTCCGACCCCACTGCCCTTTCGTTCTTGGTGTGCGGGACGGCGGACGACGACAAAACAAGCCGCTCGGGCGTTTTGATGGTTTTGCAGCGAAGGTCGGGTCCCGGGACCATCACTAGAGAAGACCGCAGGCGAATCAGACCACCAGAGTGCGTCCGGTGGTCCGCGGAAGTCCTCGCCGGCACGGCAGTGCCGGCGGTCGGCGGCGGCGGCCGGCACCTGCCGACCGCCAGGAGCCGGTGGCGCCCGGTGCGCCGCAGGAAAGAATCTGCCGCGGCAAAAGCCGCGGCGGCGATCTAGGGTCCTACGGTCATGCGGGACCTGGGGAAAGATGCGGCTTAAGTCGCGTCCGTTGACACGGAGCGGCCCCCGCACGGGGGCCACGGCTCCCTTTGGCGAGGCCGCTCGGCCAGCACCGAGCCGCCCAGGCCGGGCCGGGCCTCCCAGGCAGGGCCGGGCAGCGCCGGCCGGGCCGGGTCGAACCCAGACCCGGGTCGGGTCAACCCGGTTTGGGCCGACCCAGAGGGGGTTGGGCCGGGTCGGTCCGGGCCTAGACCCCCCGTTTCCGGACCCTTTTCTGTCTTTTCCCCATATCTTGGGCTACGGACCTCCGATCGACGCACCGTCAGCGGCGATGTGATCCTTGGATCGAGATGGTCGTTTTGACATATTACACTCAAGGTTTAGGAATACTTTGGGTTCGGCTGGGTTGGTTCATATACGAAACAAACCGGGCCCTCGGAGCGGAAACGCTTATAACTTGAGCTCCGGGCGTCCGATTGACGTGTCATCGACTTTGATGGATTCCCCTCAGTGAGACTGATATTTTGGATTACTCCGCCCGAGGTTTGGACACATGTGGAGTACAGTCGGGTTGGTTTTGACTTAAAAACAATCCGGGCCCCTGGGACGAAAAATCCAACAACTCTAAGACCGGGTGTCTGATTGACGTGTTGTTTGTGGCGTTGAGTTCCTGCTAACGATACAGAACTTTTGGATACATCAACTATGGACTAGGTGTCAGTTGTTTTATCAGCCTCTCAGCTCGTGGAGCGGACCCTCCCGAACGAGCTTGCTGTGTGCGGGAACCCTAGTGATGGCTGCGACTGCGACGGTGACGACGACTGTGCAGAGATCCTCAGTGGATTCCATGGCGACGACTTCATCACTCAGCGATCCTACGTGGATCAGTGCTTCAAATCCTGTGTGGGTCTGATCCTGTGTGGGTCAGCGCTCAGCGGTCCTGTGTGGGCCAGCGCCTACAGATCCTGTGTGGGTCTGATCCTGTGTGGGTCATTGCGGGGGTTAGTTATCTATCGATCCTCTGTGGGTCAGATCTTGTGTGGGTCATTGTGGGGGTTAGTTACCTATCGATCCATTGTGGGTCAGATCCTTTGTGGGTCATTGCGGGGGTTAGTTACCTATCGATCCTTTGTGGGTCTAATGGCTTAGATGAATCAGAGGCAATGTCTAATCATCTCTATCGTCATACAAAGTAGTATACATGTGTGAGCTGAATCCTGTTTTGCTTTCCTATGTGGATTTTGTTGTGCTATCCTGTGTGGATTTACGTTTTGCTTTCCTGTGAGGACTAGGTTGTACTTGGGCTCGGATGTTGGAGTCGAACGAGAATTGATGACTTAGGTATATGTATGGGCATATACCTAAGCAGTTTCGGATGTTACTTCGTGATTGTATCTTTCCTTTGTGGATTATCCTTTTTGGATTCTGGGAGACCTTCGGGGGTATTGGGGTCCCTACTGAGTAGCTTATACTCGCCCCTGAACGGGCTATGCCCGTACTACGTTGTGTTGGTTGCAGACGACGGACAGTGCTGATCGTGGTTGAGGCTTGCGGAGCAGGACGGTACCTGGAGGTGGACCACTGGGCGGGACGTACTCGAAGCGGTCGGCTGGACCCGAGGAGTAGTGGAGGCTATCTGTACTCACCCTTTAGGTGGGACTTCCAGTGGGCGGCTCGACATTGCAGCTTTACTTTTAGTTGTAGTTTTCCCTTTCGAGTTGTACTTTACTTTCAGTTTGGGTTTGTATTCTGGCCCATTTATTTTTCCGCACTTACTGTTGTACCCAGTTTTTACTTAGTGTTTACTTCTACTGCTTGCTTTCTCTGTGGTGTTTGTTTACTTTACAAAGGCAATGTCTTCCCTTTTTACCGGGATTTACGCCTTGCAGCTAGTCGTCAGCCTATGGCCTCTGGAAGGCAGGCATGGGGTAGTCACGGCACGGGCCCGAGGACGGGTCGTGACAAATTGGTATCAGAGGAGTTCAGTTCTACCACAGAACGTGGGACTCTGATCTTTTTCTATGTGAAGAAATAGTGTCAAGCGTATTGAGTGTGGTTATCAGTCCAAGGAGTCCAGTGTTGGTGCGGCGGCCGACGTATCCATACACCAGGACCCTGACTCCTGATTTCTGACTTAATGCACGAAGGCATTGATTTCATGTGTGTCTCAAGTTTTCTTTGTGATTAATTTATGTCAGCTCACCAGGTATATTGTTCTGACCGTGGCGCACATGTTTCTTTTATGGATGTCCCCACGATGGCAGCCAGCTAGGGTTCCGAGAGTTGTACGTGAAGACAGCCCATCGAGCGATGAGGCCTCGGTACAGGGCCCTTTGACAGCAGAGGCACCAGCGGTACCTCTACCCGCCGAGCCACCTATGCTGCCAGCCCCAGCCGCTGACGATGCACGTCGCCTTAGTGAACTGCACGAGTTTCAGTGCCAGCGACCGCCGAGGTTCTGCGGGGAGACGGACCCCCAGGCCGTCGCGGACTGGCTGGATGCTATGGTACGGGTTTTTAGGTTAGTGAGGACACTATCAGACCTCATGGTGATCCACGCAACGAGACTACTGCACGCGGCAGCAGGCCGATGGTGGATCTTGATGCTCCAGGTGCACAATGAGGCATCTCTCCTATGGACGGAATTTGAGAGCCTCTTCCGCTCGGAGTTCATCCCAGCCACCCTCCGTGCGGTGCGCATCCAGGAGCTTCTACAGCTACGACAGGGCAGCTTGACGGTCGCCCAGTACACGGCGAGATTTACCGATCTCTCGCGCTACTCGACAGACATGGTACGGGACCCATTCTTCCAGGACCGAACCTTTGAGAAGGGATTGAGGCATGAGATCAGGGCATCGCTGATCTTCCTCAACATTCCGACTTAGGCAGGAGTACTGGAGCGAGCCCTTTTGATCGAGGGCATCCTTGCTGATCCTTCTTCAGCAGCGAGACCTACCGCAGGGTGGCACGTAGTAGAGTCTTCTGTAGCAGGCGGCTGATGGATGACTCATTGATCCAGGAAGACCAGACCCTCAGGAAGACGACCTCAGGACACTGGCTCAGTTGTGCGGGGCACACAGCGCGGGTCTAGTCTTTTGATAGGTAGACAGTACTACGCATGTGGTGGGCAGGGCCACATGGCTCGTGACTGCCCGACCCACCATGCCAAGGAGCAGCAGACGGTTGAGGGCCCACCCAGGCAGAGGCAGAGGGTCGACCATGGTGGTCAGCATGGAGCAGGCGGACGAGGTAGAGGAGCTGGTCGAGCAGCAGGTGGTGGGAGACGCTTTGAGGCTCTACCACCACCAGCACCAGGAGGTCCACCCCGATCACAGGGAGCTGGCGGGTAGAGACAGGCACAGCTCCAGGCAGCGGAGGCCTATGACCACGGTGCGCCCGAGATGATTCGAGGTACTATATGTGTCTATTCAACCCTTTCTGTAGTTCTTATAGACACAGGAGAAAGTCATTCTTTCATAGCTGTTGCCCTTGTTCGGAGCTCGGAGATTCCGACAGAGCTGTTGGCTCGATCCTTATGGCTAGAGACTCTTACGGGAGCAGACTCGACGATTACGCACTGGTGTCGGCAGTGTGAGCTTACTCTAGGAGGTGAGAGCTTCGGTTGGGATCTTATTGTAGCGGCGTCGAGGCCTTACGACATCATCTTGGGCATGGATTGGTTATCTACGGTCCATGCCTAGATCGACTGTATTAGGCGCAAGGTGTGATGTGTACGCACCGACGGGAGCAGGTTCACCTTCACCAGTGAGAAGGGAGCCTTTGAAGCACAGGATGGACTCTCACAGAGGAGAGGACAGCCCATCACTCATCAGTTGGCTAGCCTCATCCTAGGATCAGTTGACGTGCAGAGTCCTAGTTTTCCTGCAGCGGTAGATGAGTATGCAGACGTCTTTCCCGATGACGTTCCAGGACTACCTCCTCACAGAGATGTAGACTTTTATATTGATCTATACCTCGGGACAGCCCCAATATCCACTCCAGCATATCGGATGGCTCCCGCCGAGCTTCGAGAGCTACGGGTACAGTTGGAGGACTTGCAGGGCAAGGGATTCATCCGACCCAGTGTTTCACCCTGGGATTCCCCAATTTTGTTCGCCAAGAAGGCAGATGGGAGTTTTCGACTTTGTGTCGACTATCATCGCCTGAACCAGGTGACAGTGAGGAACAAGTATCCGCTACTGAGGATTGATGACCTCTTCGATCAGCTCAAGGGAGCATGATGGTTCCCAAAGATAGACCTCAGGTTAGGCTACCATCAACTCAGAGTTCGGGACGAGGACGTGCATAAGACGGCCTTCAGATGTCGGTATGGCCACTATGAGTTCTTGGTTATGCCCTTTGGCATAACCAATGCTCCAGCAGTGTTCATGGGTCTCATGAACAGGATCTTTTAGCCATACCTCGATCGATTTTTCATGGTCTTCATCGACGAATTTTTGATTTACTCGACCATAGAGTAGGAGCACGCCTACCACTTGCGGGTTGTACTGGACACACTCCGAGAGCACCAGCATTATGGAATGCTCTCGAAGTTTCAGTTCTGGTTACGTGAGGTCCACTTCATGGGACACATCATTTCTGAGGCAGAAGTTGCGGTGCATCCCACGAAGATCGAGGCAGTGCTATATTGGGAGCCACCCAGGAGTGTGATGGAGGTGCGGAGTTTCTTGGGACTAGCTGGATACTATAGGAGATTTGTGCCAGACTTCTCCAGAGTTTTGGTACCACTCTCAGCTTTGACAAAGAAGGGGAAACCCTTTGTGTGGTCAGACAGATGTCAGCAGAGCTTCCAGGAGGTGAGACAGAGATCGACCAGCGCACATATCTTGAGGTTGCCGGAGGAGGGAGTAGGGTACGTAGTCTACTGCGATGCATCAGGGACCGGATTCGGATGTGTATCGATGCAGGAGCAGGTAGTGATCACCTATGGATCACGTCAGTTGAGGCCGCATGAGCAGAACTACGCTACCCCTGACCTGGAGTTAGCAGTAGTGGTCTTCGCTCTGAAGACATGGCGACACTACCTGATGGGCGAGAGCTTTACAGCCTTTTCTGACCATCATAGTCTTAGGTATATTTTCTCTCAGAAGGACCTGAACCTGAAACAGCGACGGTGCCTCGAGTTCCTCCAGGACTATGAATTTGAGATATTCTATACTCCTGGGAAGGGGAACGTAGTAGCTGATGCTCTCAGCAGGAGGACGGGCATTCAGCTACTTGAGGAGGCAACAGAGAAGCTAGCCTCTTTGTAGATATCCTTCATGGGTAGAGATGTAGCAGCCTTCCTTCAGTCTCTCACAGTCACCCCTCCACTACTACAGCGGGTCAGAGAGGCCCAGCGTGGGGATGCCGACTGTGAGACGTGGCGTGTGCAGATATCCTTAGGACAGGCACCTGATGGTTTCTCCTTTGGAGTAGAGCACGAAATCCTTTTCAGAGGACGTACCTTGGTACCAGTTGCTTTACGAGAGGAGGTGCTGAGAGGGTTTCACACTTCTCCCTTGGTGCTATATCCTGGAGTGGCGAAGATGTATCAGGACCTCGGACGATAGCACTGGTGGCTGGGCATGAAGAAGGTTGTGGTAGAGTTCGTTTCTTGATACCTCACCTGCCAGCAGGTGAAGGCAGAGCATCAGGTGCCAGTAGGCTTGGTACATCCCTTGGAGGTCCCAGAGTGGAAGTGGGATGGGATATCTATGGACTTCGAGACAGGACTTTCATTCACTTCTAGAGGTCACGACTCCATTTGGGTGATTGTCGACCGACTCACCAAGTCGGCTCACATCTTACCCATAAGGGAGAAGGTCTCTGTAGAGAGTTTGGGACGTCTCTACATTTAGGAGATTGTACGGCTTCACAGTGTTCCATCATCTATCGTCTCCGATCGAGATGCTCTCTTTACTTCCAGGCTTTGGAAGGGGTTATAGGAGGCATTCGGGATGCAGCTATGTCTGAGCACCGCCTTTCACCCTCAGACGGATGGTCAGACGGAGAGGACCATTCAGACTCTTGAGGACATGCTCCGCGCATGTGTCCTAGACTTTGGTTGCAGTTGGGAGGACCACCTAGCCTTGGTGGAGTTCACGTACTACAACAACTACCACTCCACCATCAGAATGGCACCATACGAGGCGTTGTACGGTCGACCTTGCAGATCTCCTTTGTGCTGGACAGACCCTGGGGAGTCAGCACTTGTGGGACCGGAGATGGTCCAGGCCACAACAGAGAAGGTTTAGGTCATCCAGGAGCGGATGAGGACAGCTCAGAGCCGGAATAAGTCTTATGCTGGCAGGAGTTAGAGGCCATTAGAGTTCGAGAATGGTGACCACGTCTTCTTACGGGTCTCACCTCGACGTGGATTACGGAGATTTGGCCGAGGCGGCAAGCTGTCTCCATGCTTCATCGGACCATTCTAGGTCCCCAGTAGGATTGGCAAGGTGGATTATTGCTTGGCTCTACCACCTCAGTTGCACCGAGTGCACGGCATCTTCCACGTATCTCAGCGGAAGAGATACGTGCACGACCCGACACATATCATTGACCATGGGGAGCTGTACATTGATGATGAGGCGACTTTTGCGGAGGTCCCGGTGGAGATTGAGGATCGACAGGAGCGGGTCCTACGTAGATGGTTGATTCCTCTAATGCGCATCTGATGGTAGCACGGGATCCTTCAGGAGAGCACTTGGGAGCGGGAGGCTCAGATGCGTGCTCAGTACCCACATTTGTTTCCCTAGTTTATGATGTATCTTTACGGGGATGTAAAGCCCTGACGTGGGAGTGATGTAAAGACTCGTAAAATTCAAGGAAATTTTTTTCTTAATTTTCTTTGGAATTTTACAAGAACACAGTTTCTAATGGCACCTAATTTCGAGGCCTGGTGTGCCCGGAATCATTTTCCGAAGTTTGGCTCGGGTACGTTCAGTGAAAGAACGAGCGGGATTTTCTAACTTTTGAACCGATTCTCAGAATCGAATTCCGAGGGCACCAATGGAATCGCAGCGCCGGCATTTGCTTAGAAATGCCTTTTCTGGAGTTGCGTTTGCTCGGGTGTGGTTTTTAATTTTTGGGGTTAAGTTAAGAAATAAAATAAAACTGGTGCGACACTTTATTTTATTTTACTTAAAGCCACTTAAGCCAGGTTAACTGGATAAGGTGGAACCCATGATACCCTACCCACTTGGTAGGATATTTGTGGGGTGGGTCCCACACGAGCCCTGCCATTTCTTTCCCTCTAAGTAACGCACCCGTGAAAACCACTTTTAAATGAAAGTCAACCGATGCGTTTTCTTAAATTCTAAGCGCCCCTATTAAATGGGCAGTTAAGTCATTACCATTAATTCATCGAATTAATGGTTCGTTTCTTAACTTTGATTTTCTAATTGTTGGCATGAGAATAAAATAAGACCAACACATGTTTTACTTAAGGGTGGCTTGTTGAGAAGATTTGGAGAAACTCTAAAACTCGAAGATCTTCATCCTCCTTCGCAAAGAATGCGAAGAACGCGAAGAACGCAAAGAATGCGAAGAACGCGAAGAACGCTGGCCTCCGACGAAGAACGCTGAACCCTCGGAGATCGACGACGCGATGACGATGATTCTTCGTCTGCGATGCTTCTTCCACGATGTTCCTTCCCCCGAGACAGTCTTCGATCAACAACCGATTGAGGTAGGGGATTGCAGTTCTTTTAATTCTTGTGAATTATATCCTCAGTATGGGTTTTAATGGTGCAATTAAATCAGTGTGATTTTAAATCCTCGGAGTTTGACTGCGCAACGCCGTTTACCGCGACAACAGCGACGCTCCTTCCGCGACGCGACGATCCTCTTCTTCCGTGACGGTCAATTCCACAACGAACTCACGTTCGACGACAACGTTGAGGTAGGAGTTTGATTCTTTTTAATCTTTGTGATTTATACCCGCAGCTTGTTATTAAATGATTGTTTTGAGACTTTTAAAACCGCTAGTACGGTGGGTGCAGACCAACGAACAAGTCCGACCCCACCACCCTTTCGTTCTTGGTGTGCGGGACGGCGGACGATGACAAAAAAAGACGCTCGGGCGTTTTGAAGGTTTTTCAGTGAAGGTCGGGTCCCGGGACGATCACTAGCAAATACCGCAGGAGAATCGCACCACCGTAGCGCGTCCGGTGGTCTGCGGAAGTCCCCGCCGGCGCGCCCTGCTGGCATGGCGGCGCCGGCGGTCGGAGGTGGCGCCCGACACCAGCCAGCCGCCAGGAGCCAGTGGCGCCCGGCGCGCCGCAGGAAAGAATCAGCTGCGACGGCGAGCTGGGGTCCCGCGGCCGCGCGGGACCAAGGGAGGGATGCGGCTTAAGCCGCGTCCGTTGACACGAAGCGGCCCCCACATGGGGCCCGCAGCTCCCTTTGGCGCGGCCGCTGGGCCAGCGCCGAGCCACCCAGGCGGGGCCGCGCCGGCCTGGCCGGGCCGCGCCCAGCCGGGTTGGACCCAGACCCGGTTCGGCCGACCCTGGGGGGGTTGGGCTGGGTCGATCCGCGCCCATACACCCCGTTTCCGGACCCTTTTCGGTCTTTTTCCCATATCTTGGGCTACGGACCTCCGATCGACGTATCGTCAGTGGCGATGTGATCCTTGGATCGAGAAGGTCGTTTTGACATATTACACTCAAGGTTTCGGAATACTTTTGGTTCGGCTAGGTTGGTTCGTACACAAAACCAACCGGGCCCTCGGAGCGGAAACGCTTATAACTTGAGCTCCGGGCATCCGATTGACGTGTCGTCGACTTTGATGGATTCCTCTAAGTAAGACGGATCTTTTGGCTTACTCCGCCCGTGGTTTGGACACAGGTGGTGTACAGTCGGGTTGGTTTTGACTTAAAAACCATCTGGGCCCCTGGGACGAAAAAGCCAATAACTCTCAGACCGGGCGTCCGATTGACGCACCGTCTGTGGCGTTGAGTTCCTGCTGACGATACGTAACTTTTGGATATATAAACTCTGGACTAGGTTTTATTTGATGTATCAACCTCTCGGCTCATGGAGCGGACCCTCCCGAACGAGCTTGCTATGCGCGGGAACCCTAGTGCTGGCTGCGACTATGACGACGACAACGACGACTGTGCAGAGATCCTCAGTGGATTTGACGGCGACGACTTCAGCACTCAGTGATCCTACGTGGATCAGTGCTTCAGATCATGTGTGGGTCCGATCCTGTGTGGGTCAGTGCTCAGCGGTCCTATGTGGTCCAGCGCCTACAGATCCTGTGTGGGTCCGATCCTATGTGGGTCATTGCGGGGGTTAGTTATCTATCGATCCTTTGTGGGTCAGATCCTAGGTGGGTCATTGCGGGGGTTAGTTACCTATCGATCCTTTATGGGTCATATCCTTTGTGGGTCATTGCGGGGGTTAGTTACCTATAGATCCTTTGCGGTTCCGACGGATTAGATGAATCAGAGGCAATATCTGATCATCTCTATCGTCATACAAACTAGTATACCTGTGTGAGGTGAATCCTGTTTTGCTTTCCTATGTGGATTGTGTTGTGCTATCCTGTGTGGATTTATGTTTTTCTTTCCTGTGTGGACTGGGTTGTACTTGGGCTCGGATGTTGGAGCCAAACGAGAATTGATTACTTAGGTATATGTATGGGCATATACCTAAGCAGTGTCGGATGTTACTTCATGATTGTATCTTTCCTTTGTGGATTATCCTTGGTGGATTCTGGGAGACCTTCGGGGGTCTCGGGGTCCCTACTGAGTAGCTTATACTCACCCCTGCACGGGCTATGCCCGCACTACGTTGTGTTGGTTGCAGACGACGGACAACGCTGATCGTGGTTGAGGCTTGCAGAGCAGGACGGTACCTGGAGGTGGACCACTGGGTGGGACATACTCGGAGCGGTCGACTGGACCCGAGGAGCAGTGGATGCTATCTGTACTCACCCTTCAGGTGGGACTTCCAGTGGGCGGCTCGACGTTGTGGCTTTACTTTCAGTTTTTGTTTTCCCTTTCGAGTTGTACTTTACTTTCAGTTTGGGTTTGTATTCTGGCCCATTTATTTTTCCGCACTTACTATTGTACCCAGTTTTTACTTAGTGTTTACTTCTACGGCTTGCTTGCTCTGTGGTGTTTGTTTACTTTACAAAGGCAATTTCTTCCCTTTTTACCGGGATTTACTCCTTGGTGCTAGTCTCCAGCCCCTGGCCTATGCAAGGCGGGCTTGGGGTAGTCACGGCACGGGCCCGAGGATGGGTAGTGACATTTAAGTCCTATGAAAAACATATCAAAAACATGGGATGTGCATAAAAATCTCAGTAATTTACATATAATAAAGAAAGAAAGAATTAGTCACTTAATACATACAAATCCATGAAACCATATTTTTCAATCTAAAAACCTTATCTCTTTACCCTACCTCACAAAATCATAAGATTTAAGAACAACGCCTTGAAATCATAAATCCTAAAGGCAACTTGTGTCATACATAACATACATACGTTGAAGATTTAATAGCTACAAAAGGAGTTATGTTTGGAATACCCATCATTATATATTCCATAAATCTCTTAGGAGAAACCTTAACATTTACCTCTGTCACTTTACCCAATGCATTGGAGAGCTATCTTGGGTACACCTACCATAGGATTATCCTAGAACCACCCATATACTTAAACAATTCCCAAGAACCATAACATATTCAGAACTCATAAAACCAAAATAATGGAATGTTAGAATTTCCACATTGAAATCACAATATCTCATTTAAATATATTGAGATAATGAATTCATTAAAAACATTTTAAAAGAAGAATTTTGAAATAAAGTGTCCCATACCACTCTAACATTTTTGAAAGAATCTAAACTATAAAACAATAATTTCCATATAAATAAATCCTTAAAATCATTTCTAAAACATGGACATGAATGTGACGTATTTACAAGATTTAATATTTAAAACATTTAAAATGATATATTACTTAACGAATCCTTCACCACTTGAGAAAATCATGAATAAAAATAATTAACGAATAACATCAAAAAAACTATAAATATCATGAGTATATTGAAATTAATGAAAAAAAATTTCAAAAGGGTTATATATACTCCTAATCGGAAACAAGGGTGCACAATATCAAGATATTCCTCTATGAAAGGAATTCGATACATAGTCTCTTACAGTGATTATATCATTCGATTAAAGATAAATCAATGAAATAATAAAGTATTAAAAAATATAAATAAACACAATATAAGTGGATATTAAGTGTAAAATAGTTAGTGATCATTCACATATATTCATATAATGAAATAATCAAGAAGTATAAGTTTAACCCAATGAATTGAAATTGTGTTAAGGAGTTCCCATACGAAAATTCTACAGCCAAACAGTGTCACATTAAATTACCGAAAAAGAGTTGATGAGATATAAAAGGATATCTAATCACTTGGTCATAAAATTTACCACAATAAGGATATATAAGAACATATCCCAACCTAATATAGTGGAAATTAAAATACATAACAAAAAATAATTCTTTGAAAAAAAGATGAGGGTGAAAGGTTCCCTTATCGATTAGGTATCTAATGAAACATACACCCCTTGATAGAAGGATCATAAAATAAAGATGTAAATACTCATAAATTAAAGTATATTACACAAATAATATAATAAAGGGAAGTACATACACCACAGAAAAGGACATAGTGACAAATATAGCATGAATCTCACTAGAATAAAAAGGGAGATGAAAACCCCTTACCTCAAGTCTGAATTGTCTTGTATGTTCCTTATTATTCAGGAATAATAAACTCAAGTAAATTTATAATTTATTAAGAAAATTTTTCAAGTTTATTGTCCCTTTTATATCACTTATTACATTGAAATAATAATCAGTTAATTATATGATTTTATATCGGACATTTTTTCGATATTCAGAACACGAGTCAAAAATGAAATTGTTATAATTAAACATTGTCCATGTGCTCAAAATTCCATTTTCTATGGAATTATATTGATGATTTAGAAATTATATACATAAAATATATCCTGTATATATGTATTTAGAATAGTATATATCATTTGGATATATGAAAATGAAATGCACCATTCATGGATATGTAAGCCGTACATATGCTTGAACGCTACTTTCATTTCATTTTTTTTTCATTTTTAATTGATTAAAACCCAAATGATATATAGGTATATTATTACTCAATATAAAATCATATTTTATACCCTTTACATATGTTAATTAAAATCATCCTTTATACATTCCATGTATGTTATGAACGAGTCATATCACATTGAGGGGCAGTAGTCCGTACTTCCTCAAATGAAATTATCATATTTATTCAACATGAAATGCCTAAGTTTATGTTCTAAATGAGAATTATAAAAGAATAATGATACAATAATTTTCATATATAACATATATAATTATTGTGCCATCATAATGGACACCATGAGAGTTTGTATGGGAAAATCAAACAATCATTGTTTTGTGAGGTAATAATTCACCGTACACATAAACAATATGTTCGTATCCATTTGATAGAGGTGTGTGTAAGTGTAGTTAAAATATTTATCATAACCAGAACCTAGTATATTTAGGATACATGTTTTTTTATATAAATAAATAACAAGAATATCCTAGTGAGTAGAGAAGGAAAAATAATGGAAATTAACTTTAGAGAATACATTACCTCAAATAGAGTAACTTCTTTTGATTTGAGCCAAAGGGCTCTCTTATATTGCCTTATACCTAGGGAAAGGATTCTATGGGTAAGAGTGGGATATTGGGAGATTATTTGGATAGAGTTTGGATGATCCAAGGGGCTTGAGTTGTGTGATTAATGGGTAAGAGGTGGTGTCCATTTATAAGAGGGAGGAGGGGATCTTTAGAAATTTTTGAAAGTATTATTTTATTATAAAATGACATTCTATTTAAAAAAATCCAAAACTTATTTAATTTGATGATAAGGTGAATATATGTAAAAATAAAATAATCAAATAATAATTGGATAGGTTTTCAATATTTCGTAATCCATATCGTTTTTAAATAACCCTTTATACACATATTTAACTTTTACCATGTCATCTTATATATTCATATTATATGGTTAATATATTTACAATAAAATTACAAGAGAACCAAAATGGATCATTAATGGGATTTTTACATAATATATTTTATTTTTCCAAATTGTAAATTTTTAGGATTATATTATCTTTTAATAAAATATTAATTGATTTAGAAACTCATTTATGTCATTTTTTATATTATACATATCATGACTTTTTTTTAAAATCCATAACAACATGATTCATTATAAAAACCTTAATTAATTCAAATATAACAAGTCATCTAATCTATAAAATTCGTGGATGTCATAAAAAGTTTCAAAACAAATTTATTTTAATATTTATAATATGATTTATTTAAAACATTCATTATTGAGGTAATCATTACATCACCATTGTGTCATAAATCAATTTGATTATAATATATCAAAAAATTATCTATAAAATACCAAAATTTATGAAATATTATTTGATTTATAATTTTTTTATTGTTTAAAATATCACTTATATGACCCTATGTTGAATTTTTTACTAAAAGATATATGTTTATGTTACATTTTCCTTAACTTTAAATTAATTTTTATAAAGTGTCATCTTCACATACATATGGCTCCACGGGGTGCCTAAATCAACCATAGGATTCGCATGGTCAGAAATGTTTCAGATAATAGGTTTAGGACACATGTTTGGGTAATTTAATATTATAATAATATTATTTATTATACTTATTTACTAGATTTACCTTTTTACCATGTGAAATAAAATATTTACTAAAGTTACTATTCATAATGTCTAAAAATAAAAGTTACCTATTTAAACAATTTTGAACTCCTAATTCCAAATATGGAATCCATTTTTCCAAATTCAAGACACAAAAGTTTGTGAAATTAATTAAAAATTAATTCTCATTGAAAAAACCAAACAACGTGTTTTTAAGAAATGATAACTTTTAAATTATTGACATTTGTTTATTTCCAATTTCAAGGTGAAATTACAATAAATGAACAAAATAGAATTAAATGGTAAAAATATAATCCAATTATACATTAAAAACAATTAAATTTACTAAATAAATACATGAATAATATAGATTAAAAATTAGTTTTGAATTAAAATGCATTATTTTTTCACTATTCATAAAATAATAAACTTTGTTAGAAAAATACCAAAATTTTACACAATTTAAGTATTGATTTTTCAATTCAAAAGAATATGTCTATTCTTCCAAATGGAAGATATAAAAGTTACATAAATTATATTTAAAAAGGGTTCACCATCAAAAGGTGTTAAATCGACTATTTGAAGAATATTAAAGTATTTAATGCTTAAAAATGAATTCATTCTTATTTTAAGCCTCTAAATTTTTTTGGATAAAAGTAAAAACATTTAACAAACATGTGTAATCATATTTTAGTTAGTTCTATTCATTCCTTCCAATAAAATGGATAGGAATTAACTATAATTAAAAATATTATTATTATTATATTATTTTTTTGTATAACTCATTATTGTGTGCAAAGTATGTTTTCAAAGAAACCTATTATTGCATGTTGAGTACGCTATCAGACATAGAATCCCCTTGAAAATAATATAAATATTTTATTCATAAAAATTAATAAATATTCAATCATATTATTCTATAAATACATAGGTCAGTACATCCTTCCCCCTTTTGGGAATTCTGTCCCCACAATTTTCAAATTGGGAAAAGAAAATTTTACTGAATGTCCCACATTGGAAAAAGTGTCATTAAAACCATCACTTTTAATGGAAGAAATATAAATACAAAGGTCGCGTAAGATAACATATAGTATGATTCCATATATGAAAACATGTATTTGGAGGAGAAACTAAGTGTCATGTTCTGATGGAGAGTGACAGAAAACATGACTATGAGAAAGTTAACACCAATAAAAACACACACATGTGATAGGTTAAACGGCCTTCGATTCCCCATTTAGAAAATAAATAGACAAAAAAAATTATGTTCCCTTTAATAAAGATGGATAACTTATTTATGATATTGACTAATAATTGAAGGAGATATACTAACCTTTCAAATAGAGATTTCATCCTTTAATAAGCTTCTACCAAAAACTCATATTTTATCCCAGTGATGATCATTCAAGATGAATTAGTCACACTTGAAGCGCTAGAATCAACATTTAGAAAATCACATAATCCAAAAAAGTTTAACAATATATATTTCCCTTGTCTTCTAACATTAACCATAACCAAAAATGGTTAGTACGAGATCAGATAATCCTAAAAAATAATGATCCTTTATAAAAATAAATACTACTCTTAATATTAAAAATTCAACAAACAATACGCAATGTTCAAAAAATACCATTCGATATACAATTCTCCTTAAAATTCTTCAATATAATCCAATATAATATTGAAAATAAAATCTCTAAAGAATATGATCACATAGTATTCCATGATTAATATTAACATTTTCTCCAAATTTCATCGACTACTCTTAATGTCTCATACTGATGATTAATTAATATAATCACATATTCTCCATGATACGTCAATATTTTCCATAAATAACCCAAATAACTATATTCCCACAATAAAAACAATGATTCTTACAAAATAAAATTCCACCATTACTCCTTAATTTAAATCCTGAAGTATTCAATTTTCCTTGGGCACATTGTGTTCCCAGATGAACAAACGTCTTCCAAAATAACCTTTATCACATAATCACCAAATCATTTTCATAAAATAAGGATATCCATTTAACAAAATATAAGATACAAAATCAACTTATTATTGATCAATAAAATCAATTAACTAAAATGGATAATTCATACAAACAAGGGATATCACGTAGGCCAGTGGTAGGTGATGCGCCCTTGTCACCCTTCAATTGTGGGTTTGATTCCCACTTCTTTGTTTGAGCGACGAGTTTTCACATGGTCTGTGTGTTTCCCTTTTTAAAAAACTGTATAATTTTATAACATTTCCAAAAAAATTAAATTTACTGAAAAAAATTCATAACATATTTTAACCATGAATGTTATCCCATACCTCACATTTTCACTACAAAAAGTAATAACTTGTAATTGCTTAAAATTCCAGGATCATATAAACCCAAATGGTTCTTTATAACTCTATCTAAAAAAGAAAACATAATTCTTCCTTGAATTTCATTTTCACATATCAGAAATCAGGTTTACACATACTATAAAATGTCTTCCAATTAAATCTTATCATTTATGCATTTAAAAATATCATTTTCCATAGATCCAATATAACTCTTCAATCCCTAAAATATAGACATCTTAATCAATGAAAATTCTTCATGGTTCTTTATCGATTTGTTTTTCATCTTGTTATTTTATAATTGTTTCCTATAAACAAGATCATGGATCATAACCTATGATTAAATAATGCAAGAACATCAGAAAATAAATAATCCATACCTTTTATTACTCATTGTCGGTTTCCTCATCCTCAATTTGAATGGCATTATGTATATGTAAAAATATATTTTTACTGTCATTCCGAACATATTCTCAAACCATATTTGAATGAAATTTTTTTTATAATGACCATGAACACCACATTTAAAACATTCAATTGATCCTTCAGAAATAACTTCTTTTCCGTACCTGGAGTCAACTGGATGCATCTTTTTTACATTGAAGGTTCTGGCTTTATGACCTTCATTACCACAACTATAGCATATTCTCATCCCTTTTAAGAATTTTCCTAGTTGTTTATTTCCAAATCATTTACACATTGTTTTTTGAATATACATACCTTTATGATTATTACCTGAACATCCATTGGGATTTTTCTCTCAAATAAATGATTCTTTTTAAAAATCACCATGGTTCAGGTGGTCAATCATGACTTCAGATTGATGGTTAAGAATGACCCTAAGAGTTCACATTGAAATATCTATTTCATTCAGTTTCTCATTTAGAAAACCACCACAATTTCCTTCACATCCATTGTTACTTTTGTTCTTGTTAAATACAACCATTTACTAAAATCAAAAAGCTTAGTGTGAGTATATCAGTAAAATCATCATATAATATCTTATAAGGAGGGTAAAAACTAAGATATACATATTCAGGTTATCTTAAACCCATTATACTAATATAAAATAATTGTGACTCTTTCTAATATTCTATCCATTTTGGGTTGTTCACTTATACATAAATAACACCATAACCTCTAAAGTTATCTAAACCAACCATTTAAAACAACTACAAGCCCGGAACATTAAACATTAAATAATATTGAATTATGTTAATAATTAACATTGTGTATATTTTTAGGTTTATATATTTATAGAATTAAGTCATAACATATAAATAACAACTAGAATATTACATGTAAACACTTCAACTCAATATCAATTTTTTTATAAAATAAAAAATTCATAAAAAAAGAAACATGTCCAGTTCCAAGTTTTAGACAGGATGACTTTTTCAAGATCTCATCCTTAAACATATAAATCTTTAAGCCCTATGGAAAAAATTTAATAATAGGGGTTGATCATAAAAATCATAGTAATATATATAAAATAATGAAAGAAAACGTTAGTCCATGAATACATACAAATCAAATAAACCATAATTTTCTATATGAAACTATAATCTCTTTAACCAGCCTCCCAAAATCATAAGATTTATGAATAACACAAAGAAATAAAAAATCCTAAATGTAGCTTGTAACATATATATCATAATTACATTGTATCATTCACAACTACATAGGTAGTTCTGTTTGGAATACCCATCACAGTATATTCACTAAATCTCTTAGTAGAAACATTAATGTTTACCTCTGTCATCTTACCAAATGTATTAGAGAGCTATCATGGGCTCACCTGCCCTAGGTTTATCAGCGAACAAACTATTTACGTAAACAATTCCTATGAACCATATAATATTTACAACACATTAATCAAACATAAAGGAAAGATAACATTTCCACATTGAAATAACAATATATCATTTAAATATATTTAAATAATCAATTCATTTAAAACATTCAAAAAGAAGAATTTTGAATCAAATAATTCCATACCACTATGAAACTCTTGAAAGGAATTCACTCATTAAAAAGAATATGTCCATATAAATAAATCTATAAAATCATTTCTAAAACATGGACATGTAGGAGAAGGAATTAGAAGATTAACTCTTTAAATCATTTAAAATGATGTTTTAGTTAAATAATCCTTTTCTATTTGAGAAATTCTTGAATAAAAATAATTAAAGAATTCCATCAAATAAAACCATAAATATTATGAGAATATATAAATTATTGATATAAATTATCAAAAGGGTTGGATATACACTTTATAGTAATATAATGGTGCACAATATGATGATTTTATTAAATGAATGGAGATTAAGAAGTAGTCCCTTTCATTGATTGTATCATTAGATTAAGGATAAATTAGTGACATAATTATGTGTGAAAAATATAAATTCACAAAATATAAGTGGATATTAAGTGTCAATATAATCATAGTTAATTAACACATATTCATAGAACATCATAATCATTAAGAATAAGTTTATCCCAAATAATTGATACTGGGTTAAAGAGTTCCCTTATGAAAATTTGGCAGCCTAACAGCGTCACATAAAATATCACAAAAAGAGTTGATGAGATAGAAAATGGTATCTCATCACATAGAGATAAATTTTACCTCAGTAATGATATATAATAACCTATCACAACATAAGATAATGTAAATTAAAATACATAACATAAAAGAAGTATTTGACAAAAAGAGGAGGATGAAAGTTTCCCTTACCGATACGGAAACTTATGAAACATACACCCTATGAAAGAAGGATCATACAATGAAGATGTAAATACCCAATAATTAAAGAATATTACACAAATAATATACTCATGGGTATTACATACACCGCCCAAAAAAAGTAGTGGAAAATATAGACTGAATCCCATGGGAATAAAAAGTGAGATCAAAACCCCTTACCTCAAGTCTGACATGTCTTGTATGTTTCTTTTTCTTCATGAATAATAAACATAAGTAAATTTATATGTTATTAATAACATAATTAATTTTTATTATGCCTTTTATATCCCTTATTACCTTTATCTAACAATTAGTTAATTATTTGAGTTTATATCGGATATTTTGTCGATGTTCGGAACATGAGTCAAAAATGAACATGTTATAATTAAAAATTGTCAATGTGGTCAAAAGTCCATTTTATATATAATTATATTAATTATTTAGATATAATATCTTTAATATATGTACATTATATATTTATTTATAATAGTTCATATCATTTGTATATATGAAAAGGAAATGCATCGTTTATGGAGACGGTAAGTCGTACGTACGCATGAACGCAATTTTCATTTATTTTTTTTACATTTTTAATGGAATGAAAACCAAATTATACATAGGTATATAATTTTTAAATTATAATATAATATTTTATATACATCAAATAAGTTCATTAACAATATCCTTTATGCGTTCCATGTATGGTATGAACGAGTGATTTTACTTTGAGGGGGCGATAGTCTGCACTTCCTCAAATGAAATTATTGTATTTATAAAAAATGAAAAAAAATAAAGGTATGTTATAAATGAAAATTACAGAAGAATATAGATAAAATAAATATCATATATATCATATATAATTATAGTTCAATCATAATGGCCACCATGATAGGTAGTAGAGGAAAATCGAACTATCATCGTTTAGTGTGGCAACAGTTCACCATACACAGAAAAAAATATGTTCGTATCCATTAGATGGAGGTGTCTGTAAGTGTAGCTCGAATAATTCACATAAAAAACATACTATATTTAGGATACTGGTGTTGTTATATAAACAATTAATTAGAATAGAATAGGAAGTGGAGAAGAAAATATAATGGAAATAAACTTGATAGAAGATGTTACCTCAAATCGGGTAACATATTCTGATTTGAGCCAATGGGCTCTCTGGAATTGACTTTTTCCTAGGGGAAGGATCCTAAGAGGAAGCGTCAGATATTTTGAGCTTATCTGAATAGTGGTTGGATGATTCAAAGGGCTTGAGAGGTGTGATTAATGGGTTAGATTTGGTGGCCTTTTATAAAAGGGAGGATGGGCTCTTTAGAAATGTTTGAAAGTATTATTTTATTATAAAATGATTTCCGGTTTCAAAAAGTCCAAACATATTAAATTATAATATAAGGTGGATATAATTTGAAATAAAATCATCCATTATTTATTTGACATGTTTTGTATTCTGGTAATCCTAATCTGTTTTACATAACCCTTTGTTAACTTATTTGACTTTTACAGTTTCCTTTATATAATAATACTATATGGTTAATATATTTACAATAAAATTCCAAGTGACCCCAAATGGATCATTAATATCTAATTTAATATAATATATGTTATTTGGCCGAATCATAGCTTTTGATAATTATTTTATCTTTTAATAAAATAATAATTTATTTAAAAACTCATTTATGTCAATTTTTATATAATTTATATCATGAATTTTCTTTGATCCATAAAAACATGATTATTTAGAAAAGAATTAATTAATTAAAAGATAAAAAGTAATAATAATATATATAATTATTTTATGTAATTAATTTTTTAAATATATATTTATTTTTATATTTATAATTCATTTATTTAAAACATTCATTAATGATGTAATCATTACATCGCCATTGTGTCATAAATAAATTTATTTATATGATATATAAAAATTATAAATAAACTTCGATGATATAGGAAATATATTTATATTTCTAATGAATGTATATAGTCGAAAATATCACTTATATGAACCTATATATACATTATTTTACTGAAAGATATATGTTTATGTTACATTTTCCTAAACATTAAAATAATTTTTATAATGTGTCATTCTCACTTACATGTGACTCCATGGGGTCCTAAAATTGACCCAAGGATTCCAATGGCTGGAACTATATCATAAAATAGGTTTTGTATGTGTTTTAGATTATTTTATTATTATTATAATATTAATTTTTACCCTTATTTATTAGATTTACACATTAACCATGGTAAATAAAATACTTAGAGGAGTTACTATTCATAATATCTAAAAAATAAAGTTACCTATTTACAAAATTTGGAACACCTGATTACAAATATAGAATCCATTTTCTGTAATTAAAAACAAAGAATTTGAATAAATTAATTTAAAATTACTTCCCATTGTCAAAAACCAACCACGTGTTTTTAAAAAATAATAACTATCAAAATATTAACATTTGTTTATAACCAATTTCAAATTGAAATTATATTCAATGAACTAAATTGGATTAGAATGTAAAAATAAAATAAAATTACACTTTAAAAACAACTAAAATAACAATCTAACAATATAGATAAATTAGATTAAAATGCAGTTATAAATTAAAATGCATTATTTTTTCCCTATTCGTCAAAAAATGAACATTATCATAAAAATATGAAAAAAAAATTCCAAAGTAAATTTTGAGGTACCACTTCTAATTAAGAAGTTTATTCTATCAAATGGAACATATAAATGTGTCAAAAACTATATTTAAATAGGATTCTCCATCAAAAGGTGGTAAATCGACCTTTTAATGATATTAAAGTATTTCATACTTAAAACAGATTCACTCTTATTTTAAGCCTCTAAATTTTATTTTATAAAAGTAAAAACATACATAAAATGTGTGTAACTATATTTTTATTTAGTTATATTCATTCCTACCAGTATAATGGTTACACATTAACTACCATTTAAAATAATAATATAATAATATTATTTTTCAGAATAACTCAAAGTTGTGTGCAACATAAGATTCCAAAGAAACTCATTGTTGTGTGTTGAGTACGCTATCATACATAACATCCCATTAGAAATAACATTATTATTTAATTCAAAAACATTAATAAATATGAAAATGTATTATTATATAAATATTAGGGTCATTACATCCCATATCTACAGGTGCACCATTACAAACTATTCTCTTGCTGATATTCCCATATTACAAACCATTAAAGATTCCCTTCTTGATTTTGAAACTCATATATAATTCACTTGAAATCCACATGTATGAACCATTCTGGTTCAACATGTCACAAAAAATCCAGTTGTGGGCCTAACATGATGGATCATGAGTCACAGTGGTACATGAAGCTACAACACTATTGAAATTCATTATGCTACAGAGTCTATGCCACTAAATAGAAGAACAATGGAGTGACGATGTTGCAGCCTATGGGTTGGGATCATGACTTTGAATGCAAGGTTCTTGGTTAAGAGTCATGGTGAAGTCACTCCCTTCACCTCTACTTACTTCAACATCACATAGTATGTTTATCCATCCATTTAATTTCATTATTTTCAAATACATGACTTTCATTATATCATTAAATATTATAATCTACTAAATTTTATTATCCCTTCGAATAAATTTTTCATTTAGGTTATAAATTTCTTCATAATGGATTAACAATATGATTTTTAATTCTTTATTAATTAAATAAAATATTTTCTACTATGTTTATGATTTCTCAACAATTTCCCTATATTGTATCAAGTTATTATTTACCACACTTTTGTGATTTATATATAATCATTATCTCAGTTAAAAAAATTATTATTCAAACCACTCCTACAATATATTTTTCTTTCACTTAGAACTAAACTACACACAATACTCTTTCAATGGAGCCTATTTTAATTTTTGGATGGCTAAATCCTATGATGGCATGTAGTGAAGTGAAGCATAGGTGTTGACCCACTATGGCCAATAAGAATTACTGGAATATATTTGAAAATGATTTTCAATCTCCATCCAAAATTAAAAATTAATTTTTATATATCCTTTATTTTATCATGTATTTTATTTGGTGTGACTATAATTTTTTCACTCATATTACTTTTTTATATACTGATAATTTGTGATTAAAAAATATTAAACATTACTATTTTTTGGTAACTCCATAAAATAGCATTATATAATAAATAAAAACCATTAATTAAAAATTCTATGTGTACGCACGAGATGGTACTAGTTCTATAAATGGTATGGACACAATGTATATATAATAAATCATTTTAGTCTTAATAATTTCCCTTCTATATTCATTGATTTGATGAATAGATACTTCGTAGATTACCTTGACTAGTTTTTAGTAGTCTTCATCAATGATATTTATATACATTCAACTGGAAAGGAAGAGGATGAAGATCAGTTCATAATTATACTAAATACACAATGGAAGGAGAATATAAATGAAAATTTTAAAAAGTTTGAATTGGGTTCTAAAAATGGGTACATTTATCAGTCACAAAATCTTATGATATGGTATATCAGTTGGCCCATCAAATATAGAGGTTGTTGAATACTATCCTAGACTATCCACACTGACTGAGATCCATAGAATTCAAGGATAAACTGGATATTATCATTGTTTACTCTATAATTTCTCATGAATATCTTGTCCTCTTACCAACATAACTTATAAGGGTTCTATGTTCATCTAGAAAGATGAATGTGAGGTAGATTTCTAGGATCTTAAAAAAATTTACTCAGCGCACCTTTTCTTACATTACCCTATATTTTGATAAGGGTTATTAATATATTGTGATGTATCAATGAAGATACTGGGATGTATTCTTATGTAGAATAACATATCTATCAGTCATCCATGTGGTAGTTGATGATTATTGAGAAAACATACCCAAATAATGATTTGGAATTAGCGGTGGTAATTTTTTTATTAAAGATATACTGTAATTATCGTTATATGGAATATGGTGACATATAAACTGATTAGAACTGTATGAAAAATATAGTCACACAGAAGGAGTTGAACATATCCTAGTGAAAATGGTTTGAGTTCATAATGTATTACGACTGAACCAAACATTACCACCTTACGAATTAATAGAAGGGGTCCGATCATGGTATCCTATCCATGATGAGGATCACAAAAGAAACAATATTTCTGGATATTCAGAGTATGCATCGAGAAATCCTGATGGAATGGGAAAATCCTATCATTCTAAAAATAATGGCCAACCCTCTATCCATGTGAAGATTAAGGATTTGAAGAATGAATATGGAGATATGTAATGTAATGTTGAAAATGTTCCAATGGTTAACCATGATTTAGAGGTAATTATAAGGTTATAGATCCATGTTTGTATTCGATCCATACCAGATTTTTTGAAGGATCTGTTTCATGAATCTTGTAGTTATTATTTCATTATTAATCATTGATGCAAAAAGTGATTTATAGGTACTTGAATGAATACTTATGGTGGGGTGTAATGAAGAGATATATTAATGTTTTTGTTTCATGGTTCATGGAATTATATTATGTTATGGATGAATGAAAAAAGACAAATGGGATGTCCATCCATTACGCATACCTGAATTGAAATGGGATAACCTCACTATGGATTTTTTGTGGAAAACCCAAAACCTCTAAAGGTTTTAATTATATAATGGTGGTATCTAATCTCCATATAGAGTCATAACAATTCATTAATATCATATAATACTTCTATATAGATCATATTTCCCTAATATACAATATGGATGTGGAAAGGTTGTATGAAGTAGGACATTTGATTGTATCATATTGGGATATAAGTTTTACCTCAATGTTCTAGAAATGTATTTAGAAATGAAATGACACATAATTGATATTTAGCACTAATTATCATTATAATACAATGTTCAATTTGAAATTATAATTGAATCTCAAGAGGATATGTTGAGATATTGTTCTCTATATTTTAAAGGTCATTGGGATCTACATCATCCTCTAGTTGAGTTTTCATATAATTATAGATTTCCCTCAAGAATTCATATGTAACCATATATATCCATATATGTGAAGAAATATATAGATCCATTGTGCTTGTATGATGTATGTGAAAAATTTTATTGTGACATGAGATTGTTGCAGAAATGGTGGAGAAGGATAGAACTATTCACTAACATATCAAGGAAGGTCAATGCAAGAAGAAAAGTTATACTGATAACTGAATACATGATCGAGAATTTGAATTTTCTATAAAATTGTTTCTATGAATATTAACATAGAATAAGGCTATAGGGTTAGAAATGAAAAGAAAACTAATCCCTATGTATATCAATCACATTGAGATTCATCATCATAAAAGATTAATATCATATCACCTATCACTTCCTCCAAATCACCCTCATGTCTGTGATGGGTTCTTTGTATGTACCATGAGTAATAACATAACTGAACCATCACAAGTATTGAACTCATAGGTCATATAGTTTGAGAAGGATCTTTTTAATGAAGAAAAACTAGTTAAAATTCTCGAGCAATCACAAAAAGGTACATGAAACAATATTAATCACCTAGTCAAAGTTTTATAGAGAAATCAACAGTTTTGGGAAGATAAATGGGAACATGAGGATGGGATGAAATATATGTATCCTTATTTTTTCCCCAAATGACGAATTTTGAAGTCAAAATTCAGTTTGTGGGTGTAGAATCTAACCCCAAGATTTTTTATTGACATTTATTTCTGAAATAAATTAAATTTTCATTGATATATTTCAATGAACTAAGTAAAACATTCCATTAACAATTCATTGATTTGGAATATGTTACACGCAATACCGACTTGGAATATGTTACACATGACAGTAATGTGGAATACAAATCATCCTTTTGGTATAATTATTTAAATGAGATAATTATAACTTATCCATTAAACATAGTAATAAAAATTATGATAAATCATTTTAAATTATTTTTTTATAATTTTATTATATAAATATAACATATTTATAATGAAATATATAAATTTTTGTAATGTCCTTACATGTTTAAAAACATATTTTCTTAAATGATTTTATTTTCATGTACTACTGTAAAAAAATAGAAAAAACATTCAAAATCATTTCAAAATTGGATTTCATAAAATGAAATACAATTTTGAAAGTTTAATGTTAAAATTATCTGATGGTTTATTTTTTAGATTTTTCTATGAATCGTCGTTTTTTGATGAATAGAGAAGAATTCCAAAAAAATTCCAAAATTGTATTTTCATCAAATTTATTTATAAGGATTTATTATTTTTTAATTATATTAATAGATTAATTACACCATGTTTTTATAAATCAGCCCAATTTTCCTCATTTTAATAAATTTCACAATGTAGTTGAATATAAAAAAAAGCATTCTTTTGAACGTTTTTACTTTAAAAACCTGCATTGGTGGCCTGAATATGGGATTAAGTATAAAATATTTTCTACCACTTCATTGATTGGAATTTTAAAAAATGGATAAAATATTTAGAATAATTATAATTTATGATTTTTAAAATGGAAAACATAGTGTTTTATAGAAAAATATTTTTGAACGTGATTAAAATTAATTATGTTGATTAAGGCAGCATTAAGATTAAGAAAGGGATAACCCTTAATGTTATGTGCGAAAATATCCTTGAAAATTACCGAGATCTATTTCATATAAAAATTTAGAACCCCTAGAGTCTATTAACAAATTTTTTATATTATTGGATCAACTTAACCTTGTAAAATCATGAATGGAATTTCTTTTCACAAAAATTACAAGAGTTCCACTCTTCTACTATAAAAATAACTCATATCCTCCCACATTCTGAAACCTCTAAAACCCTTTTTTTCAACCGTGATCATACTAAATAGTTCATCTTCATCTCTAACACAAACTATAACCCTCTTTTTTGGAAGAAATCATTCCATGTTATCACTTTGGTGAAAACCAAGTAGAGTAACTCGAATAATAGAATACAATATTCCTCGGGTTCTTTTATGTTATTTACACTCTCCCCATCAAAACATCTTATTTAATTGAATTTATTAAAAAATAAGTATAATAAATATACATGTATTATTTTATGATAATGTATATATATAAACTTACAAACATAACCATTTAATGGGAAAAATCATATTATTTATGAGTACGGTAGTATCAAGAAATGATGGTAGAATTTTTTTTGTTTACCAACTCTAATAATGGAAATTATGAAGAAAAATAAGTTTATATATATTATATATTATATTTATTATGATATAATTTATTTTTAATCATTTTACTACCAATTGTTTTATACTTTCAATTTTATTTAAATATGATAATTTTTTTGAGGAAGTGTGGACTACCTCACCGTCAAATCAAAGTGATTCGGCCACACACAACATTGAATGTTTATAGATGGGTTTGATGATAGTAGATGATATATATATCATGATAATTCTATATTAATGATATTATTAAAATATATTCATATATTTCATTTTTTTATTATTTCAATATGTAAATTAAAATAGAAATGACATTCATACATACGTACGACCTAACTTCTCCATGAATGATGTATTACATTC
Organism: Viscum album; assembly: GCA_963277665.1. Classification (NCBI taxonomy): domain Eukaryota; kingdom Viridiplantae; phylum Streptophyta; class Magnoliopsida; order Santalales; family Viscaceae; genus Viscum; species Viscum album. The sequence goes on along the minus strand of OY728128.1, from coordinate 273,055,770 downwards.
CACACTTCTATGTCATATAAATTATTATAATAAATATATAATGAATTTAAATGATATTTATATAATCTTTTACATTCTATAAATAATTATATATGTATAAGGTTCAATGATATAACAAATTAAGATACATGTGATTAACAAAGAGGATATTACCAGAATTGAAACCATTACATTGAATTTTTAACCCGATGGTAATATACGGTAATAATAAAACCATATGTGGTATTATATATAATAATATGATTCTTAAAAATATTTATAATAAACATATATTTATTCTTCAGGAATCTTTTATGAGTGTGAAGAAATTAAATACACAAGGTAAGAGAATTTTATCTCATGTTTTTATAGTCATGATATATATGCATTATTCTCCAATCACTTGTTTGGTGTGGTGTATATAATGACCACGAAGGTATTATATTTATATTATAAAAAAATTTAATGATATTTAAATATCAATTCTACAAAATATCATTAATGTGGTCTTTATATCAAATTTTACCAAACCAAGAAGATTTTTTTGTCTCAATTTTCATTCTCTAAAACTAATGTTTGGTTATGAACCTAAATTATTTTTCAAGGAATAAATACATTCATTTGAAATTTTATTTAATTAATATCTCTATTTTAATGATATTTTTTCTTCATATACTTTAATTTTCTATCATTGAGTTTTTTATCCAAGGTTTCTTTTTTTAAGAGTTTACTGAAACAATATCATCATTTATTCGGATTTTTTTTTCTACTAATAAAATTATGAAATATTATGATAAATCTCTTAAAACACTAATGTGTTTCTATAAAATATTTTAATACAATATATATTCCGGTATTAGTACAATTTTTTCTACTCATTTTTACTTAATATAGTAATTAAAATGTTTTCAACGAAAAATCATTCTGTGTTTTTTCATCAGTCAGGAGCCTATTTTATTTCAAAAAAATTCTATAAACTGTTTTAAAATGATCCTTGATTTCCATTTTCAATAAAAAAGGAATTTAAAAATATTTAACATTATTCAAATATTTTTTTATATGTTTTAAAATATATTTTTATAAAAAAATGTTTTAAAAATATTTAATTCTTTAGAAAGTGTTTTTCAATGGTGAAAGGTAATTTCCCTCAAGAAATGGTCATAAAGGATAACTCAATAATATTTCACATATTAGATGAAATCCATTAGTGTTACTCATTCCATTTTAATGAAATTATTAAATGTTTTCATTCATATTATTTCAATGGATGATTTATTTTTTCATGGAATGATATTTTTGAAACCCAATTCTAATTCTCTATTTATATAATTATGAAACAAACTTTTATTCATGGTTTATTATTTCCACAAAATAATTAATAAACATGTATCATTTTCTATAGGTTACGATATGATTTCATGTTTAGTATACCCATTTCATTTCATGGGGGATTATATTATTTTTGTTTGATATTGTTATGAATTTATAATTGATTTCACCATGATATGGTTGGTACCTATATCTTCCATTAATAAATTGGGTAATGATTTATGTCTCATGAGATATACTAAGATGGTATTTGGATTGAACATTGATTATTAATATGGTCATTGGAATAAACCGTGTCTACCAAGATGATTTGAGGAATGAACTCATGATAATAATATGACCATGAGAGAGATACATGACTATAAATATGGTATGTGGAGTGAAACTATACTACCATTATGGTCTTCGAAATAATGCATTGATTAATATATAAATCATATTGTACATTTATCTGTTTTCCCCAATTCCATGTTTTATTCTTATGTTATGCATTCCTAGATTATGTTATTTATTTCCATATGATTCATGTATCATGAAATTCTAATATTTATTCTATGAATCCTATTTATGTTCTTTGATATGAATGATTTGATCTTCTTTATTCATGATCAGGTTCTCTTAAACCTATACTATTTTTTTCCCCACATGTCTCCCTTGTCTACAGTTACTGATAATTTTTTCTCACCCCTATTTATACTTCCATACCTAGGATCTTATGATATTTATTATATTTGATTTGCCTCATAATTTTTCTATCCCTTATGAATATAGTCGGAGATAATGATTCTCACCTATGTATGATGGTTTATGTTTCCAAGTTTCCAAAAGACCTAGACCAGTACAGTCTTTGGCGATCTATTTTTTATGTTGTTTTAAGTATTCTGAAAAGTCTATAAAAATTTTATGAATGAAAAGTGAGGTTATATATATTTTATATTGATAGGGTATACATTTTGGTCTCTCAAGTATTATAGTTATTAGTGGTATGTCTCAGGTTCAAGGGTCATTTAGGTTTCGACTATTGAGGATTAGGAATCATTGTCTTCAATTCCATCCTTCAGGGGACAATTAATTTTTTCATTTAATGGGTTTTTAGGAGAGGGTTATTATTTTATTTTTGTATTGGATATCATTAGAACTATTTTTCCAATGGTTCTCTAATATCATTTTGGGTGAGGCATTTAGGTTCAACCTCAAGTGATACCATTTTAATACCATGGGCAGAAATATTGTGCTATGTTGAGGTGTTATGGAGTAGTTTGGGAATGGAGTCATTATTTTCCACATACAATAGGACCATTAATTAATAATTGTAGTAAAGGTGGTTGTTATCATAGTGGTGGATGAGATGGGTGTCTCCAGTTGTACGCATTGGATGCAGTTGTGCTCTATGAGTATGAAATTGTTTTAAGTACACCCTCTATGTTTTGCACCACTATTTATTCATTTTTCTAATCCAGATAATAATCTCCTTTTTCATAGATACACTATTCTAGGATAATAGACTATATTTAGATGGGTATCTCATGAAGGTTTTGTAAACAATAATTATCAAAATCTAAACCAACCCATTTGATGTGTGCTAGGGATATATAATAATAAGGGTGAAAAAATATTCCCATTGTGATCTTTTTATTTTTTATATGTTGTTTTATAATTTTATCTTGTACATATAAAAGTTTTATTCTTTGAAATATGTTTTTCAACTACTTTTATATTAATTTTTTTATAACTAGATGGTCATCATTTTGTTTCCATTATGATGTGGGGTTTTCAGTTGTGAAGTAAGCCTATGGGGCCCCTTATATATTTGATTGATGAGTTTCCTTTTGAATTAGTGGAATATTTTTTGGGATATGATAAACTAGATATTGTGATGTTTTTTATGTTTTTCATAAGGTTGTTTTGACACTAATTTCCACATCCCTAATATGATGTTGTGTTTCTGACATAAATATACCTCGACACTTCTTAAATTGTGATTGGTATATCCTGTATGATGCATTAGATGTTGAAAAAGATTTGAAATAAGACAAATAATCTGATTCAAAAACGATTAATCTGACCTAGTATGTGACCATGGTGAGCTCCAATATTTTTTATAAAGAAATAGTATGCTATTATGAGGTTTTGCATAGAAAATCGAAGGTTTTATTAGGAAATTGTCAAGATAAATCTCCATATTATAAGTATATATTACCTTTATGAAAATATTAGATGGTGTAATTTATTTTATGTGGTTGATCTATGGTCTGTTTATCACCATTTTTTGTGGTGGTGGACGATATCCTAATGACATCCTACAATTTCATGTATAGGTACATCAAGTTCTTGTCACCGTTTTCAGGGTCACAAAGTCACTATATAATTAAAAAGACTCACGAACTATGTCTTCCCTTAATTCATCTAGAATTTCTTGTTTTTCCCCTAGATAACATATTGATCATATCAATTCCATTGAAGGGTCATACTGACCATCTCAAAGTCATCTTATAGGATCACAGATCTCATAATCTCAATGAAATGTTTTCAATGTTTATGTTTTTGATATGGGTGGTTCATTAAAATTGGTATTTGGGGTCACATTGTGTTTTTAATGTATAACATTTGATTCATAAGAAGTTTTTTTCTTTTAAATCACTCAATAACATGTTTGTATTTCATATTTCCCTTAGATTTTTGGAAACTATCAGATGTGTTTACCTGATTTTTCTAGAGTTATGGAACAAATGATAATGTTTAATATAAAGCAATCAATTTTATTATTGATTAATACCATGTATAATTCAGATTCAAAAATTTAATGTTGTTCATTTCTCCGATTATTTGTTTTCTATAGGAGGTGATGATGATTGAGGATTGTTTTCCCTCTTCCATTCTTTCCGCGATATGCGTACTAATGTTGAATAGTGTTATTAGCCTTTATGGGTCATGGTTTGTATTTATCCATTAGCATAATTTCACCACCCTTGATCTAGAGATATTATTGTTTTTGATTAGACATATTTTCTATTACATTACCTCATTTTGGAAGACATTATTGAAATCAAATATCTAAAAAGATTGAGGAATATATTTCCACAACATTATCTAAATCTAAAACAATGGTCAAGGTTGTTGTTTTATTGATATTATGAAATTCATATATGATAAACCTTATGAAGGAGTAATTTTATTGGTTTTTTATTGATAATACATTCACATATGGATGTTTATAATATATATGGGGGTTGTTGGATGGTGATGGTGGATTTGGAATCCATCAAAATAGACATGGGATTGGTTGTGGGTGGAGGTTGTTTCGTTAAACTAATGTGTAGTCTCCAATGATGAATTTGGTATGTTAGTCTTGATAGGGAGACACCAAGGAATAAGTGATTCATGATGATTTTATCCATGGTGATTCTCAAGAGGGATTGTTAAAGGATAATCATAACCAAATGATGTTTTATTAGAGATTGTTTGGTACGACAATGATGTGTGAGGTAGTAATTTAGGATTTTCATATATAAACATTAGCATGATACCTTGGGGTATCCAATATGTAAAATATTGTCAGGTTGATGTTTTGGGGGCTTGTGATGAAAGGATATGTGGAGGTGATTGTGGATGGATGTCTAGTTTTCTAGCAGTTAAATGTTGACCATCCTGTTCTAATAAGTTTAATTTTTTCCATAGGATCTTCTGATGTGGTTATGGGATGAAATAAAAGTATATTTCATCATATTTTTATCCAAAAACATGGTAGTATATGATGTTATCTAGGTAATCATGGATCAGTTGATATAATCAGTACACATCCTACATTAGAAAGATAGAGGTTTTGTTTATTTTTCTACAAGGAGGTATGTCGATGATGTACTTTAATTACATAGTCTTTATGGGATTTTATTATTGTTATGGAACTATTTTATTCCTCTAAAATTCCTTCTCACCTAAGGAAAATAAGAATATTGGGAGCGATATATAGACAAAAAAGGATATTTTACTGATGTGAAACATATAATTTGCTTAATTTTATAAATGAAATATTCCATCAATTTTAATTTAATATAATTATAAATATCATTAATTTTTCTCCACGGAACCATATGAGTAATGGTATGGTAATTAATTTTTATACATTGCATTAGATGGAGACTTTGGATGTGGATATTCTTTGTCCTCATGTAGTTTACATAACAACATAAAGGGATAATATTGTTCATCAATGTTTGTATGTAGCGCATGAAAATATTAATTGTTATGTTGATCATTAGTGGAGGACTATGGATTTTGTCGTAGAGACCATGTTTTCTTGAGATTAGCACCTATACATGGAACTATGAGGTTTCATCGGTGGGATATGATTTCTATATAGTTTGGTGGGACCTTTTTAGTGTTGTGTTGAGTCTGTGGGTGTGGTAATAGTTGGAACATCCATTGTAGTTTTAGTGAATTTATGATGTCTTCCATCTCTATAAACATGATAGAAAACTTCATAAAGTCATCAATATTGTTATATATGGATTTTTGGATATTGAGGATGAAAAAATGTTTATAGAGTGGATAATAGAGTTCAAGATCATCAATAGATATTACTACATAAATGATATGTTCCAATAAGTAATGAATTTTGGTGTCATGCTATCATGGAGGAGAGTACATGGGAGTGAGAGTTGTTTATGCCTTACCATTTCTAAGAGCTTTATTGATAACATAATTTCTATTTTTTGAAGTGATTTTTCATCTAAATATTTTATAATATGTGATTCACCAATTTTGACCTGATGTGTGTTGTGTCATAATGAATCTGGCATAGGAAAGGGAGAGTACATGAATCCTATTACTAAAGTAATACAGTTTAACATTATTTGAACTATATATGAATGATAGTGCCGCCATAATAAGGGGTTATATTGAAATGGAAGATGGAATTTCATAATTAATATGACCTATTAAAAAATTGTATAATGTTGGTTGTGGATGTTGTGGTATTGGATTTTGTGGAGGTTGAGGTGGTTGAGTGGTAGTTGGTTGTTAGTACTGGTTGAATTTTTATTTTTCATGGTGAGTGGCGCGGGTTTGGTTTTGTGTGGGTTTTGATATGAATTTGGTTTTCTGGATCTATCTATTAATGTGTTGAGTTTTAATCAGAGGCCTGATTTTTACCTTGAGGGGTGTTTCTTTAGACACCTTCTTTTCATCAGTTTTTTAATTATGGAGGATGATAATAAATTTAGTGTTATATTATTTGAAGGTAAATTTCATATCAGATCTTTACATTAAAGTTTTTTTTGTTGGTGTAGTACTAGAGGAGGACTCACATGATTTGGCAGGGCTGGACGTGTTAGAGGAAAAAAAGATACAATTTTTCATGCGACCTTTATTCATGTATTTAGATAGTAGTTCAATGCTTTTGTATCTATATGGTTTCAGGGACATTAATTGCGAATTTGTGGAAGACAAGATATGAAAACATGATGTGTAATTATTTTAGACCGAGGTGATTTAATTTTTTTTGGAATAAAATTATATTCAATATTTAAGACCTATAATGGTTGCAATGAATGTAATCTATGGGACCCCACAGAATATGGATTTTAAATAAGATTTGTTATGTGATAAGGGTGAGGTCCAGGTCGTAAATTGGAATTCTTATCAAATTTTCTTTTTCATTCGACCATCATCTTCTTCTAGTTTTTGTAACTTTATTTAAAATGATTTTTCATACATTTTTATTAATTTAGTCATAAAATGGGATACATAATTTAAATTAGGGGTATTTTTTTGTTAAATTTTTCCCTGTTATTTTTTGTCAATATGAATAGTAACCATTAGTAATGTATTTCACCACTATGACGGTTAAATGTGTATAGTAAGGCTACTTAATTATGATAAGGATTTATAATTAATCTTGAATATTCCCTTATCCCATAAGATTAGTGTAGTTTGGATATTTCTTTATTGGCCTGTAATATATATTCAGCGGGTTCATTGTTTATTTTATTATGACCTTTATGTTAATTTAACATATGATGAAATTCAAAATGTCACTCTCTTGACATTAATAAATTTAGAATCATTATATAAGTGTAAAAAGTGTATGTCATTGTATATATATGTTTTCATAAATCAGAAAATAATTTTTTATTATATTAATTTATATAAATAATTCATTGAATAATTAATTTCTTTAGAGGTGTATGCATGACTGACACAATAATTCCTCAATTAATAGAAATCAATGTAAATAATTATCATAGAAATATTAAAATTAAAATATTTCTGTTCGTTTTTTATGTTCCATGAAACTATAAGATAAATTTAATTTATTTATGATGTGTAAATGTATTGTATTTAAATTATATCATTATATTTATTTCATTAATGTAAAATTCATTGAATATTTTAAAATTTTAAAATACTGATATTCTATAACAAATATTATTTTATGAAATTGTTTAAAATTCATAAAAAACATATCTATGGATGTATTAATTAAATATGGTTGAAAATATCATCCAAAGTTTATTATTGGGCAATTTTTCATTTCTTGGTAATATTCATATCCCATAGAAATTATATAATTGTAATCGCATTGAAGGTGAAAAATGGTTAATGAATGGGTAGAAATCACAAGGTAAAAAAATTACATAGTAATTTGTAATATAACATTTGATGTTTCTATTTTGAAAATATAATCCAATACATTATATTTATACAAAATTGTAATCATTTGGATTTGGAATACATTATTAAATTAGATTTTTGTTTGATATTCTAGGAGGTCTATTTCCTTATTAACAAAAAGGACACCCCACCATTGTTTCATTTACCCATATAATAGACACTAATAAAAATAAATCCCCACAATATTTTATTTTAAACATCCCTAGCTATTTTAATGTGGTGTTACACACACTATATGACCAACCATTGGATCATTTGTAGAATATACGATGGAGTCATTTGAAAGAAACATTAATTTACATTACAATCACTACCTCCTTATTTTATCTTTCTCCTTTAATAATGAAATGGAATTTCTAGTAAACTAATAAAATTATAATATATATATATATATATATATATTTGTGTGTGTGTTATTATGATTTTTGAAATATTATTACACACCCATAATATAGTCATATTGGAGTCCAAATTATTTCTTTTGTGTATGTATATCTTAACATCCCCATATAGTGATAAAATACATTTATCATAAACAAATATTATGGATATATATTATGATAGTTCTAATGATTATATATTTTATTTATGACCTAATTATACTTATATAATTATAATTTTATACCAATATTAATACATTAAAATATGATGCAAAAGGATAATGTCACTCGAGAATACATGTGGATAACCACCTCTATGAAGCGATGTTATTATTCTATAATTTCCACATTATATGTATATTAATATGAATGGATTAAAATAATTAATGTTTTTCTATGATATAATTACAATTCTCTAAATTTGAACAATTTTTTATATTTCATTCAATCCATACATATGAATGTGAATACATTTTTTTAACATATGTATGATCGATGATCTCCCTGAACGATGCAATTCAATTTTTTATAACTACCATTATGGATGAATATATATATATATTCTTATATAACAGATATGACATGAATATCATAATTAAAATTCTATAAATTCTAAATTCGTGACGAAACTATAAATAAAAAATACAAAACTAAAAATTCATGAAGCACAATGAAGTAATTATAATGAAAATTGATTTTAATAATGATATTTTTTGAAAAATGGGATGAATGGTTTAATGTAAAAAATATATGGTGTGATATGTATTATTATTATTCAAGAATAGTTTTTAAAAAAACATATATTATGTTTATAATAGGTTTTTAAGTATATAAGTGGTGGTGTACCCAAGGTAAGAGTTTCATTTTATAATCTCATTATTAATTATGATTATTTTTATTAATGTTTCTAATGATGAACTATAATGATATTACAGACAATAATTTTATAATTTCCTACTTGTTGGGTTGTTTACTTGTATTTTATTTAATTCCTTTCAGGTTCTTCTCCAAATGTATGAAAGAGGAAATTATTATTTTTTATACAAAACCAAAATGATTTCTCTAATCGGTTGAGAATATTTTCTCATCCTTGTATGTGATTTCTAAAACTGTTTTAAAAAAATGTATTTACATTTTCGCAATGAATTTTATGATATGTTTTTACCCATTATTTAATTGTAATAAATTTTCAAAAAGGGGTATTTTTTTATTTTCGGAAGGAATTAATTTTAGTTTTTTATTAAATATGTGAAATGATAATTTTTTTGAATTATATAGAATGAATGGATATTCCTGCCATTATAACCAACCAATACATTGAAAAATAAATTTAATGTTTAAAATTTTATATTCAATAAAAATTTAGATTAATATTTGGAAAATTATTCTATTTTCAATAGGTTATAAAAATATAAAAAGTGTATTGTCCTCATGGAATAATCCTAATGCTATTATAATGATATTTCTCACATAATACTATACCCATTAATGTTTACAATTATTTATTTTGTGTATGATTCGATACTAAAATCCTTATTTCTTATTTTGATAGTTCATTATAATGATGAAAATAGTTTCATGAAACCCATTGTTTTACACTCTATTATGCCCTGCTGAAATGTTTATGAATCCAACCTCCTTATTGTTTGTTATTACATGATGAATGTTTTCTTAATTTTTGGAATACATTTGTATTATTTTAATTACGTGGTTACGGGGTTTAGAAATATATATATCTTAGACACATTTGATAAATAAGGATATCTCATGATATAAGACGAACTAAAATTGTTAATGAACCTAGTACAGAAAGGTAAAATTTTTATTATGATAATCATGATATAGTCCATTGAATAATATACTAAAATGTTGAGAAAACCTAATAAACTATGATATCCCTTACTAAAAACCCAAACTACAATGGGAATAAATTTATATTATTCCCCCATGTTTCATTTTCTTTTATTACATTTTTATTCATATCTTATGAGATTCCAAAAATTATCCCATGACACATGATTACAATATATGATATATAGGGTACGGTATTGAAATGTTAATATAATGTTATTATGCCTTTTTCAAGTTATGATTAAGTGATAATAGATTTCACACATTTGTACCCTTACTATGTATATGATTTCACCCCTTCTAATTGTTACATTCCCTTGGTTATGAAGAATTTTTTTTGTATGATAATTCTAAGAAGGATTTTATGTATGGAAAACCTAATGAAATATCTTTTATATATCAACTGAACAGGTTGTTTGTGTATCTATTATTCAAAAACAACAATATATATATCATTTGGTAATGGATCCTTATTTTATGAAATTAATATTTAAATATCATGATGCAGTATCTATGAATGATAAGTATAAGTAACTATAGGGTGACATCAGAAATATTTATTATGTCATTGGATGTGGTCTCATGGATTTAGTGATTATATTTTCAACTAAAGTATGTATTGGTAGATATTATGAATGATATTGTGGAACACCATGTAGTAATATGACTTTATAGAATTGGATTTCTCATTGATAATAATTATTATTTCACAACACATATTGGATGGCTGGATAGAAATTATATTTATATATGATATGTTATTACTATGGAATGTATTTTGAAGTTATCAATTACAACTGATTATTTTTGTTTGTTTTTATATGATCCCTATACTAGCATGATAATTTTAAATTGATTTAATAAATGAATGTCGCTAGTCATCAATTTATTGTGATGAATATTTTTTTGAATATTTTTGAATATTTAAGAGTGTTACCTAATCATTTTAAATAAGTCTTATTCATAATTTAGGTAAATTTAATTTTTATATAATTACTTATGGGATTGTTAGTTAATTAAGTTATAAGGAAAATGATTATTTTATTCATGTATATTAACTAGAAATTTTTGCGGTAGTATAAATAATTGAATAATGATTTAAAAATAGGAGTATAAGGCCTGCTAGATTCCCATAGTGTGGTTATGTGTGATATCTTTTATATTTTCCAATTTTATATGATTATTCAACAGAGTCATTAGGGAAATAGGCAGAAAAATGTTTTGTAGGTTTTTTATTAAAAATAATTAATGGTGAGGGAATATATGACTCAATTATCCCTATCTAACACACTCCTAATAGATGTTATAGAATATACATATCCTCATATTTATGGAATTAATATATAAGGTGAATTTTAACAAGGTATGTGATAGATATTGATTAAAATATCTATTTATTTTTGGGAAATATTGCCTTGTTTTATATTGAATACATATATGTGGGAATTATGTATAAATATTAATAAGAGTATACAAGCATGGGTTGTGCTAGATTGGGGTATATTGCATGTATATAAGGTTTAATGGATATCATGTACACATATGGTTGTGGATTCAATTTTTATGATGATAAATGACTTTTATAATTATTATATAATGATATTTTAGTACCATCACAATCTGACACATGTAATGTTGAGATATGGATCAAATCAATGATGACTTGCACAAAGTATTAATGAACAGAAGATGTATTCCATTTAGGTGAGAGTTAAAAATTAGTGAAGATTATGAAGAAGTTATACTTCATTAAACTTATATTCCATGAATATTGAATGGATTATGTATATTTTTTTCTTATGGGTAATGCATGGCTATGATGGGATAGTGTATTTCATTATCTGGTTGAAATTTAGTTCCAATTTTTTTATTATTATGATCTACTATTTATTATATAATTATTTATTAGTGGATTAAGGGAGGAGTTGGAAGAGTATTAATGTTATTATATATTAATATATATAACCATTTTTATGTTCTCCAAGATATATTTGAGACTATAGTTGTCATTAATTTCATGGCTGTGTTGTTCGGAAGCTATCTGGTGTTCATGGATTCTTATTTCCTACATATAGTTAATATTTTTTGTTACATGTACTTTAAAATTTTAAATTTTATGCACTAGTATTTAAATTAAATGTATGGGTATTTTTTCAGTTATCTATAAATATATATAGGGTTGATATTTCAGACCATAGTTTATATTATACATTATATCAATAGAGGTTAATGTCTCACCTATAAATTATGCTTACACCATGTGTGGTAGTTTCCAAACCATAGAATATAGACGAGCGTTTCAACCACAATAATATTTATTTATTCATTACAATTCTAAGAGGTTATATATGGTTGAATGGTTTTGTGAAAAATGTAATGAAAAATAATTTTAAATGAACACACATACATTTAATTGGAATACTATTAAAAATATCCATATCTATTGATAGTATTATAAATTCAATTATCAAAAATATTAAGACATATTTTTTAATAAAAACTGCAATTTAAAAACTGAAATGAAAAATAAATGAAGGAATAATAATAATGTATTCTATATTTATTCATTTTTTTATTTAAAAATAGATTATTCTTTTCACACCTTTTTTATAATTTTGAATAATTTGGTCAAAAATACTTTCTATTGAATAATCATGACCTATATTATATAAATTTAATGATATTGAAAGTAAAATTATTAAAAAAAACTAATCATAGTTATGATCATATATAAAAAAACTAATATCATGGGAATTGATGAAAATTATTTCTGATCTATAATGATTTAATTAGGGAGTATATTCATAAAAAATTTTAATGAAAAATTTATATAAACATGAGAAGAAATAAATAAAGACAAAATAAAACCCTAAAAATGAACATATTATAATAAAATATAATTGTTTTTATGGATGAAGGTTAAATAATTAAAATAATGGATATTGCTAAAAAATATTCCATATAAAAAATTAAATTGCAACACAAATTCGTGCCCTGAGTCCCATTGTTCTATGAATATATTGAAACATCCCAGAAGATAATTATATATTTATTATTGAAGTATTTTTAATCTATATTTGTTAATATATACATATATATTAACATTTATATCATCCCACTATAATTTGCAAATATTGAATTTTTAAATATTCTCAATTAAAATCATTATTCGAGTGAGATATAGTATATTTTTATTCAACATTTTGGTTCAATAATTATGACAAACAATGAATAATTAGGCATTTATTTTATACAGAATCATAAAGTTATATTTATTAAAAAAATTATAACTAACAAAATAAATTGTGTATGAAAATAAATTATTTCACTTTGCATAGGTTTTTTTCCACACATATCCGTGTATTAAGATGGAATTTGATATATGATATAAAATATGAATAAAATAGATGTTACATTATAAATTTTTTAATAGAAATGATTCTGATTTAACTATTTAATAGTAGTTATAGAATATTATTATTTGGTTTATATTTAATGAAACCTAAAGTAAAATGTCAACGAAAAAAACTCTATTATGAATCCTCCATTTTATAATAAAAAAGACCTTCATTAGTGTTTCATAGGCGATGAATCAGGGAATTAACTATGTGTAGTGAAATTTATGATATTATTTTATTAGATCATAGATGATCTAGCTAGATTTTTTGTTTTTAAGGATATAGGAGGAGAGACATCTATTAATATGTGATCGGAGTAGCTCAAATATAACTAAATTAAAAAATAAAATATTATAATTACATATTTATGTCAATCTATAACATAGCCAATACACATTTGATGACATGATATGGTTTGGTGTATCTACCCATGTTTTTACGGACTAGAAAAATGAGCATAAATTTGATTTTTTTTGGGTTCTCATGAGTATTATAATGGAATTTTAAACTAGAATATGACTTCATATTATTTTTATGACCACTATACTGGTTCTAAGAATGGTTTTTTACCATTAGACACATGTTTGGAGGAATTATGAATAATTTTAATTTAATTTAATAATTAATAAATATTACTTAATTAATTAAAAATGTATTTATTCATCACATGTTCATTTGGAGATATCATCTGAATATAGTGTTGATTTTAGATTCCATATCCATTATTGATTATGAAATGGGGTTTTTTTCAAATGTGATGAATTTAATAATGTTGGGTATTTGGGCTAGACTTCGACACAATCTTATTTTTCTATTTATTTTCATCTTTTTTCCCATTTTTTTCCATTTTCTTCCCTAGATTATATGGAATTCCACCAATGGGATTCCATTTTCAAAATACAATATGTGATATAGGGAGGTATTATGTAAAATAAGGAGTGGGTGAGATAGGTAATGTTGTTGATCTTTGAGGGATCTAGGTAATCATGTAGCAGTTGTATATTGAGAAGTAATGGGAAGCTTTGGCATATTCTACCCAAATGTATGAATTGTTTATGTTAATTTCATAAATCAATATTTTTTTCCAAATTCTAGTTTTATGACCATATTATCACTCTTTATGCCCTATTGTGGGTGATCTATATCTTTTGTGGGGGAAATAGGGAATCGGCATTTTCGTGAGGTTTTATGAATTGAAAATCCTCATTACGCAGAATGTTGTATTGGAACAAACAATGTATGTTATTAACTTTTAAGAAGGTTTTATTTTTTATATTTTAATAACATGTAATTATAGTACATTTTATGTGTTATTGATTAATCATGTAGTTGATCTGTTCTCAATATAGCTCGTGTAGGGGCACATGGACACGTGGAGTACACCGCCAGACCTTTTGTCCGCTACACATAGGGTATATGTAAAAATCCAAGAAAACATACATGGAAATTTTTTTACTGTACACAAAAAGGTTCAACATGTATGTTACATGTCATGTACATAGTTTAAATTCCATATACATTGTAATTACATGATATCTACGATCATAGTACATGACCACCCTGGGATGTGAGGGTATACATCCTTTACTTCTCTCATGCTACCATTTAGAGCGAACTATGTTTTTTAACACCTCAGAATTTGAATTGGATGTACATATAGTCCAATTTTTTAATTTATTAACATGTATTGTGATATTGTTACCATTATGGTTATTTGAGCACTCCAATGAGGTTTTTTTGAAGAAAATGAACCATGATAGAGATGATCATCCTCTTTTAAATGATTATTATTGTCTCCATAGAGTGAGAAAATGATCATTGAAGGGCCATGATCTATCTACCATGACTGAATAATATTTTTATTTTTCTATGAGGATATCTCCCTTGTGAGTTGTTCCTTTCTAGCCTAGGTGTCCATGAGATGTAAGAGACATGCCATTGGGATGGGTTTACCCCAAGATATAGCTATTGAAAATGATCTCATGTACGACACGTTTACTTTCATAATATTTCTATGAGACCCATATATAATTTCATTATAATAACATTAAATGGATCACATATAGAATTTTCCCTCTTAATCATTCACAAGATCCCATGTAGGATAACTCATCATAATATTTTGAGGATCCCGAGTTGGATGCCTTCACTTATTTGTTGATATATTTGATCCCAAGGTGAATTCATTAACTTAGGATTCAGCTTCAAGGATTCCAATATGAATTCATGGTATTTTTTTAACATGAGAGGCCCAATGGGAGACTTAATATTTTACCAATCCCTATATAGTACATTTTGGTTTTGGGTAGAGTTGGTAGTGGGTGACACCTAGAACCAGTATTGAATGTGTAATACCCTGAGTATAATATAATGGTGATTGAGTTTAACAGTTCTTCTACCCTCAAACTAACATTTATAAATATTACATGGATTATATTGATGATTATAGTATTTAAAGAGGTACTTCCATATTTTTGTTGATGTGTCTGACGTGAAACATTATATAGTTGGTAAACACAGAGGTACTTCATGGGGCCCAACATCTGGTTCATTTTGATTGAAATTCATATTTCTTGGATTCGTGGGTGGGCATCCTAGGATGCTTCCAATTTCCATTGATTGAACATATTAATGGGATTCCAAAAGGTACTTTTTGGTACTCATATTTTTATCCTAACATGATTAGAAGTTGGATATGATTCCCCTTATCATTATTTATATTTGTTGTACATAACCCTCCATTTACCACCACCTAGGGAATTAATTAAAAAACTCAATGGATGATGGGTATGAAAAAAATCATTTCCATTTAATCTGTATAAAATACAATTATTATTGATGACATGGTATGGAACTGATGTGATGTACTATTTTATGGAACTAACTACCCACATGCATAATTTTATTCGTATCCTATGATAGTTACCTTGTATTTTAAATTACTGAACCACCTACAAAAAGTTTATTATTCTCCATAAATGTATATATAATGTATTCTATAATTGAGTTAGATGGATAGGAATAGTACAATAATAGATTCCCCCCAAGTATTAGAATATTTAGGTCTAATTCTCGTCGATTTGGGTTGGGTGAACTCTGTAGACTCAAAGAAGAAACCCTAGTCAATGCTCCTAGGTCATGGCCCTCATAGGCATGACACATGATCATATCGTGTATGTAGTAGTTTCATAATTTTTTATAATTGCAAATAAGATATATCCACCTCCAGCATATAATTACAGTGATTAGATTGGATTATAAGAGAACATGGGGCTCTAAAATGTATCCACATATGGGGGTGTAGATTGCTCGAACACATTTCTAGAATATTTTGAAGAAAAAAATATCAAAAAGGATTACAGACCCAAGGATTAACTTAATTATATTTGGATTTATTTTTAGGATATCATGATTAATTCCTTATTTAAATGAGGTTGATATAATAATGGTCATATAAACAACGATCAATTGTGGTTGACTCATGTTATTAATTTTTGTATTCATATATATATATAAATATATATTATAATATTCATATATATATATATAAATATCAGTCTATATATACATGATATAATTTTTTTTAAATATATTCCATATTGGACTGAAGAAGATATGCTCTATTATGATCATGGACCCACATATTTTTTTATTTATTATTTATTTATCTATTATATTTATAATTCCAATTTTTCTACAAGGATGACATTATTTAACAATAATTCACTTATGAATTTTGAGTATATATTCATAATTGGATGTTCCCAAATGAGATTATTTCTCACCATATTTATCTTAACATCGGTTTTCATTCGGTCCTTCTGTTTTCTATCAAGATGAACATAAATGTTAATGGTTATTATGAGGGTTTTTGTTGCATGAAAGTGAATAACAACTGATCCAGATTCATATAATCAGGTTGGAGTAGCACAATATTGTATTTTAGACTTGGTATGTGGTTCACCATATAGTTAGTGGAGGAGATGTGTACTATTTGTTTTTGATTATTTTATTAAGTATTGTATGTATGATTATACTGGTGTGAAATCAGTGTTGTATGTATGACATGGTTTTCAGGTATTTACCACATAACATATATTATTAAAATATTATTAATATATTTTTACAATATAGTTTATTTTTTTTACATTTTTGGATGATATCGGTACATATTCAGCATCGCTTACTCTAATATGGTAGAATAACTCTCCACAAACACACCGAAGACCATCACGTATAGTAATAATCATCTAGTTTTTTGGAGGAATACAGTAGATCATGTTTCACTCAAGGGTCAATTTTAATGGCTCATATCCTTGGAAATAACAATGTGGAATCATATATAATACTTTCCTATTGTCTATCTATTTGGTATATGAAAGATGTTTGTTTTTTTGAATATATTAGATCCTTTTATTTAAATCAATAAGGTTCATTGATATAACTTTTTTTGATATGAAATATATGTTACATGGGATTTGGGATTGCAGTTATTGACAAGCTATGATAAATTATTAACTGATTTATTCATTTAGTTATACAAATGTGTTGGATATTTTATTATTCCTTATGTATTTATGGACCACTAACCATTTATTTGATTATAATAATGGAATTTGTGGCTCTATTCTTATCCTCATGTTGATAATGAATAATTTTGACATATATGAAAAAAGTGAAGTGACGACTCCTGCATCACATTGAACATATAGTTTCACAAAATTTATATAATTGATAGTGTGTAGTTTTTCAGTAATGTTGTATGAAAATAGTTTAATGAATCTCTAAAATCCTAAATGGGGTTTCTTTGTTATATATTTAGGGTGGAATTCTACTCAATTTACAAGACATTCATAAATATATTTCTATCTAATACCAAGGTATTTGTATCTATGGAGTTATGATTTGTAGATATTTTGATGACACATTACCCTACAAGATACGTTCAATATCCCTAGTACGTCAATAGGGTTAACTGTTGATAGTAATGGATGCCTCATGGGTTTTTTTATTAGGTTTTGTTATTTAATATAATAGTAACAAATGATATAGTTTTTTACCCCATAGAATAGAATGTGAATTTATTTACATAGAGTGTTCATGTGTTCAGAAACCTTCTATGTTGATGTTGGTAGTTTATACCTTTTTTATTTTTTTCTAGGAACATCCTCCACTGTGATTACGATGGGTTAAAAATGATTATAGGGAATGAGAACCATTAGTGTTTATTACCATATATGTATTCCTGTTGTGGAAACTTTATTCCTACATTCTTTGTTCATATCATGATACCCTTGGGTGATGTCCCGTATTTGAATGATTGTTGATGACCATGGCCATAATAGGATAATTTTTGATAGTTTATTCCATTTTATGTTGATGATTTCATTTAATCCATTGGAGAGGAATTAATTTTGAGATATGTTGGCATACATTGATACTCTATTAGAGGAAATAATATTAGGTATATCTAGGAGATGAATATGACCTAGTTTTTTACTCTGATCCTTATAGGTTGAATACAGATTGATTAATAGAAACATGCAATTGGGACTGGCTAGGTTAATGGATTCCCTATTATGTGGTGAGAAACGTTGTTTTCTTTTTTGGAAACTGAAGAATTATTGGTGTTGGTCATAGTAGAGTACTCAAGAGGGAGGGTTGAATTGAGTATGTATTAAAATTTATGTTTAAAAATAAATAATTTTTAAAAGAGTTCCCCAAAAAATTTAAACATAGCCTAGTTAAAAAATAATACAGTTGTGAATGTTTGACTGCTTAAATAAATTTTTGGAAGATTGATTAATTCATAGAAATATTAAAATCAGTTATTAGCATTACATTTGATGAAATTATAATAAGGAAAAATAATTATAACTACTTCCCAATATAAAAAATCAAAGAAAATTTAGTGATTTATGAATTAAATATAAAACCGAGAAAACTAAAACAAACAACACAAATAATATAAAACAAGTGGTTCAGTATCTATCCGAGACCTAACCCACTCCACTTGGTGATCACCTGCCACCAAGAAATTTATATAAATAAACATTATCCACACCCTAGATCGGGGTTAACAATAATACACATGACTGTCAAGGTCGTACGACCTCTTCCAGATTTCTTCGTGGGTATGAACTAACAGGTCACACAGGGACCTCTTCCAAACTTATCTGGGGGAATACAAGTGTCAAAATATTTACAAGGAAGGATATCATGTATCCTTTAATTTTATGCTAGAGAAAGTGTGAGTTTTTATACAGACACACACACTGCTCAAATGATAAAAACAATACACAACAGTTCGGAAATGATGAGATAAGTATAGAAGTGATCTGAGTGTTAGTCTATGTAGCTATGGACTTCTCGGATGAAGAAGATGCATAAATCGAGTCCTCTCTTGAAAACAGCGTATCATATTTCATCTAGATCTGGATCATGTACTTTGTGGATTTGATAATGCGGAAATGTTCCTAACTCTAGGATTCGAGTATTCTTCATGTGTTCTTCAGTAGTGTCGGGTTTCATGTGCCGATTCTTCCTTCATGAATAGTTTTGATTTTTTGTTATCACAAACACACTTGTTTTTCAGTTGTCCCTATAGTCGCTTGTCACACACTTTTCCTCTGGCCATTTTGTTCTTTTTATTACTAGAATTCATGTGTTGGAGTGGACATGATGCATATATTCTTCACCTAAAACCTCACACTCTCAGGTGACATGTCTACAAAGAACCATTAATTATTTCACTCTATTTAAAAACTTCAAATATGACCATTAACAATTTAATTGAAAAACGACCAGGAAGATTAAGAAATGGAGTCACAGTCTGTCTGTAAACACTATCTCCATGAAATGGTGTCTCCATGAAATGGTGTCTCCTTCTTTGTCTTTGAGCGGCGAGATAGCTATGATGGCATAGTTGTATAGAGATCAGGAACCGGTAGCACATATATGGTGTTAGGATCGTGGTTTCTGGTCACAGTGTCTAGATGGTCACAGTGTCTGGATGGTCATGGTTTCTAGATGCTCACGGTTTTGGGGTCCTTTTCCAGAAAAACAGAACCAATGGAAGACTCACGGTTTCTTAGACTTAGCCAAATCACTTTATACAGACTTAAATAGTGATATTCATAGAATGAATTAAATATAATCTTTCATAAGATAATTTCATAATAAACCAAATAGTATACAATAATTATTTAAGACATAAAGAAACAAATCATTTTTACACATGATTTTAGATATATTAAACAGGATTTACAAGCTTTTCATAACGTATAGTATTTTTTATCATTATAATATGATTAACACACAAGGAGTCAAAAAATCCCCACCCCCTTTTGATGATCACAAATCATGTGAGTGAGATATAATTTTGTATTGAATATGCTTCTTCCTTCGTGTGCATATAGAAAACATATTTCACCCCCTTTTGGTATTATCAAAAAGAGTAAATAAGAAATAGACAATAAAAGTGCATAATTCATTATATGGAAAAAAAGTGTCATTTCAAACAGTAAGTAAAAAGAATACAGAAAAAATCCCTATAAAAAGATATTTGTCAATGTTCTTCAGCAGTGGTTTGTATTCTTATTTCCCTCATCACCAGAATCAGATGAGGAGGATACAGGAGCAGAGGTAGAAGTGGAGGAAGGGAGTGAACCAGTGGATAGAGAAGGTAAAGTGAGTCCTTCAAAAATAAATGGGGCCAGGGTAGGTGTAGAAGAAGACAAAGGAAATTGTTGATCAAGGATAAAAAGTATTATCTGACTCAGAGCATATGAGATAGACATATATGTAGTGTCAAGGGTAGAGGATGAGAAGGTATGCAAAACATAAATCAGGGGTGCATCTGTAAGGGCGACAATTGTAGTACTCTAGAAAAAAGTTAAGGCCTCAAAAGCATTATGAAGTCAGCAATGATCTCACCACCATACTGCATGGCATTCTCAAAGTCATCCTTGTTCTCCATAAACATATCCAACAAAAGATTGAAATCTTTGGCCTCTTGGACATGAGTTTTTAATGTTTGAGTGATTGGATGAATTCATAGATTCTCCAAAAGGTACATGAAGTGGATGGTCTGGTCATTCTTAAAGAAGATCTGATTGAAGTAGAAGTCCACCCTCCTAGAAATTTCTTGCTAAGAATCATTGGAAATCTTGGAATGAATTATCTCAAAATCAAGAACTGTGTCAATGTTCTTGGTAACTTCAAATAGAGATTCCTTATAAATGACACTGAGGACATATTGATGTTCTTCATTGACAAATATTCTGAACAGATCATTGTATAAAGAGGGTTGAGATGGTTGTTTAGAAGTATGAGAAGTAGTGATAGCCAAGGTATGGTATTTCAATTTATTTATAATGTTCTGGAGATATCCCTTATACTCAATAGTTAACATGTTTATACCAATAACAATCTCCCACATCTCTTGAATAATATACTTGTTTCCTTCACCTACCTTCTCAGCTGAGCAAGTTAGATTATGTTGAATCATTGAGGATACATTTTGTGGGGTCTGAAAAATAATATCTTCAATTGGATAAGAAATAGGTTCTGGTCTTGAGTTCATCAATCTCTACATTTCATCAACCATAACTCTGTGAGTTTTTACAACATCATTGAGTTTTTTGTTATCGACTCTATCATCTTGAATATCGTAAACATCTTGGCTTGAATCTTCTATATGACCATTTCCAAAAAAAGGGCAGATTTTATCCCACATAAATTGGTTCTAGGAGCCGGTTGGGTATTAAAGAGTTTTTCAACACCAGTTAATATAGTAGCTCCAAATGCATTCAAACCATCATTATTCACCACATTTGCAGGTTCTTGTGAGGGTTCACGAACAGAAGCTGAGATAGGTTCTATTTTTTTGGTAGTGATAGAATAATGACCTAATTCCAGTTTCAAGTGAAACAAAGTATATAGATCAATTCCTTTAACTAAGACTTCATGTAAATCAGTCACATAAAAATAACAGGGGATTTTATAACATGTATCCTCTGAGATTGGATCAATCAGATTAGGGACTTCAACATATTCTTGATTTGGGGTTGTTTCCCCTCAACAGGTTCATCTTTCTCAGGACTGAGAGATTTAGATCCTTGATCTATTTCCATTATTTCAACCATAATTTCCTCATCCATTTCATTTCTAGCCAACTAAAATTCCTACTCCATTCTCTCTCCAGTAGAAGGAATAACAACCGGAACAGCTTGTTCCTCTGGGTGTTTCTCAATAGCAATTTCTTGCACAGCTAAAATATCTTCTTCTATACACTCTTCTTCAAAATCCTTTTCACTTACCTTAGAAAAAGATTCCTCTTTGGAAAAAAGTTGTTCTTCCAGATCAGCAACGTATTCAAGATCAAGTATTTCCTCCTCAAATAAGAATCGTGGAGAAGATTCATTGTCTCCCTCAACTAGAATAGTTTCTCTCAGAGGTACAACAACATATTATTATTCTTCCTCGTCAGAATACTCAACATGTTCATCTTCCTCCAAACCAAGATCAGAAATATCATTAGGTCTTGAAGGGTGTTCCACCCAATTAAAAATTTCATAAACCATGTCATTATCTTCCGCCCATGATTTTCTCCATGGATTCCAACTTATTTTCAATCTCTTTTCTGTAAATTTTGAATGATAGAACTTATAGTCCTTAATGGATTATTTTTCTGGTCCATCCATGCCTTTTGCATGAAGCATAGCTAAGATAATCCTTGAATATAATAGGGAGGTTGACATGGGGGTTGTTTCGATAAACACACACATATGGTGTATTAAATACTTTCATAGGTTAATCTTATGTCCATTTTACATTATATGTATCAAAAATACATTATTATACTTGAGTATAAAAAAATAACCATTTCTAGGGCTAATCAAATTCTGAACAAACTTAAACAGAAGCCTGGTTTCACCATCTCGCTCAACCAATATGGATCTACTATTAGTTTCTTTTCTAGTTAAATTTATCATTTATTCTTCCAAAATAATGAACTCACTTGGAGGTGGAGGACCTCTCTTTTAGTCCTCACAAATACCCTCATGATGTATCCTAAGGCATGAAACCCATAACCTCGAAGAAAAGGTACAAATATGGACATTGTTCCAACATTGCACAATAGATCCATCTTGTGAACCAAAAGAGAATTGAACATACTGATAAAAATGTGAAACTAGATTTTGGTAAATTGGACTATCCTCCTTTGTGAACCAATCTAGGCATCCTTACTCTATTATCACTTTCAATATCAAAGTCATACTTTACATAAGCCACTTGGGGCATATCTCCATTTACTGTACCACTATTCTGGTCACCAGATTCGGATTTAGGGGACCTTCAGGTGTTATCTTCACCATGATTTCAAACTTCTTCTTGGAATTTCAATTCTCAGGAGTTGACAAAGATGGGTATTTCATCTGGGGAATTCACCGAAGGTTCGAGAGATAGAAGGGTTGATATAGGGGTTATAGTTTGAGAGAAGAGAGCTCGACTGAAGAATGACTGAAACGTCTTTTATTTTACCATTTAGATATATCCATCATTGTGAGATCAAAAGTGAAGAAAAAAGATTAAACAATTAATTATCTTGATATGAGTTATAATGTATAAATTAAAAAATAAAGCGTCTTTATGCTGAGACCATAATCAACTTTCATGGTGAGACCATAACAAGCCATCACGGTGAGACTGTATCAAGCATTCGCGGTAAGACTATAACAGGGTGATTTCTAAACTGTGTGACCATATTGTTTGAGATAGTAAGTACCAGACAGTAACCATGAAATAGTAACTATGAGACTGTAAACATGAAACACAAACTCTTAAGATAGTAAAAAAATAGAACTATTAGAGTTAAATAGAAATACTTAAATATAGTGATTTGTGAAACAATAAACTATGAAACATTATACTTAAAACTTTAGATTTATCATTCCCAATTCATGTATGATGTAATCTATTATTTTAGAATTTATTGGTATGGTGAATATATCAATATGCTGATATTTACTTCCAAGGAATTCCATTGTGGTGTAACACTTTTTATAATGATACCTCAATATTTGATGTCTTACATCAACATGATTTTCCCTAGTGTGTGAAACATGATTTTTTGAGATATTAATAGCACTTGTATTGTCACAATTTATTGGTACATGACTCAATTGATATCCATAATCTAGTAATGTTTGTTTCATCCACAAAATTTGTTCACTACAACAACCTGCATCTATATATTCAGC
Source organism: Viscum album (assembly GCA_963277665.1). Classification (NCBI taxonomy): domain Eukaryota; kingdom Viridiplantae; phylum Streptophyta; class Magnoliopsida; order Santalales; family Viscaceae; genus Viscum; species Viscum album. The sequence continues at coordinate 273,030,897 of OY728128.1, read as the reverse complement.
TTCTGTAGTAGATAATGCAATAGAGTTCTATTTCCTACTACACCAAGATACTAGTGGCTTGCAAAAAAAGTGAGATGTTCGAGAGGAGCTTTTCAAATCTATCTTACAACCACCGATGTTGACATCAAAATAACTTACTATCTCAAATGATTGTCCTATATGGTAGAACAATCCTAGATTAGTCTATGCTTGAGGTATTTGAAAATTCACTTAATATCATTTAAATGAGATTCCTTTGGATTTTCTTGAAAATGAGCACACATACACACAATAAACATAATGTCATGTCAGGTAGCAATTAGGTAGAGTAAGCTTCCAATCATTCCTCTATAAGTGGTTTGATCAATAGATTTTCAATCTTCATCAAGATCCAATATACAAGTAGTACTCATTGGAGTGTCACTACATTTAGTACTATCAAATCCGAATCATTTTAGAATATCTCTACTATATTTACATTGATTTAAAATAATTCCATCATTATTTTGAACAATTTGAAATCCAATAATGAATTTGAGTTCACTCATTAAACTCATTTCAAATTCATTTTTCATCATTTTATAAAATTCAATACCTAATGAATTTTATGAATATCCAAAGATAATGTCATCTACATAGATTTTTTCTACTAAAACATCATTTGAAATTTGTTTTATAAAAAGGGAAGGATAACATATTTCTTTTGTAACAACTTTGGAAATATAAAAATACATAATCTATAATAAAAATCTCTTAGAGGTTGTTTTAAATAATATACTGCTTTGGGTAATTTAAAAATATGGTTAAGAAAATGAGGTTTTTTAAAACCAGGATTTTTCTCAACAAAGGCATCCTCAGCTATATACCTATTTAGAAATGCACATTGGACATCCATTTTATATAGTTTGAAATTTTTATGTGCAGTATAAGAAAACATAATTATGATGGATTCAAGTCAAGATATTGGTGCAAAAGACTCTTCATTCTTAATTCCTTCTTCGTGAATATATCCTTGTGCCACCAATCTATCCTTGTTTCTAACTATATTATAAGATTCATCTAACTTATTACTAAACACACATTTAGTACCTATGGTTATTGTATATATGGGTATATCAACAAGTTTCCAAACATTGTTCCTTTCAAACTGATTAAGCTCTTCTTCCATATCCATCACCCAAAATTCCTCTTTAATGGCATGATTAATGTATTTATGTTCATGTTGTGATAAGAAGACTTGATGTTCAACCTGATTTCTAAGAGAAACTCTAGTTTGAGTTCATTTGTCTATATTTCCTACAACACCATTTATTGGATGGTTCATAAGAGTTATAACAGCTCTAGAAAAAGAAGGATGGGTTATTTCAGGTTCTTCAACAGGGTCTGGTTCATTGTGACCTGAATCTAAAGAATTTCCAAAACTAGAAGTTTTCACAGATTCCTTTATAGGATGGTTAGAGGATTTTGAATTAATGTTTAGATTTGAAACATCATCCTCTATTTTCTCAAGAGTGGTAATAGGCTCATGTGGTTCTGTTTAATCAAATTTTACATAGATAGATTCATACACACATTTAGTTCTTTTATAAAACACTATATAGGCTTTACTAGAAATTTAATATCCTCAGAAGATTCCTTCATCAATCATGGATTCAAATATTTTAAGATGGTCAATATTATTATGTATATATACATTTCAATGAAAAAATATGAAGTATCTAACATTGGTTTTTCTATTGATCCACAACTCATATGGATCTCTTTTAAAAATAGGTCTAATCAGTACTCTTTTGATAAAATAACATGTTGTATTTACAGCTTCAGCCCATAAGTAAATCGGTATGGCATATTCACTATGCATGGTTTTAGAAATATCCTGCAGTGTTTTATTTCTTCTTCTACAACTCCATTTTTCTGAGGCATTCAAGGGGAAAAAATTGTGACTCTAGCCATTTTGTGAGAAAAAGGATTCAAACACTTGATTTTATAACACACGACCATGATCAGTTCTTAATTATTTAATTCTTAGACTACTAATATTCTTTACTGTTTTGGAAATTTGGTAAAATAATAGTAGGCATCACTTTTGTGAGTCAAAAAGAAAGACCATGTATATCTAGAAAAGTCATCTACAATAACATAAATATTTTCCTTCCCATTTAAGCTAAAAACTCTTAATGGTCTAAAAATGACCATGTGAACCAATTCGAGATGTTGAAATGTTGACCCTTATATATTTTTTTTGAAGGAAATTTTGTGATTCTTTCACTTTGGACAAGGATTACACACATTATCATTTGGAAACTCAATTTTGGTAGGACTTTGACTAGGATTTTTCTAGTTAACATTCTAAGGGAGTGATTGTTATAGTGTTTGAGTCTCCTTTTCCTAAGCTGAGACTCTTTGTAAAACACACTTAAACCTGAAGCATTTTGAGAAGCTAAGGAATGTATGTTAATAGAATATACATTTTCATTTCTTAATGTAGAAAAAACTAATTAATTTTTAGAATTAAAAACATTACAAGACTCATTTTCAACATTGAAATGAAATCCATCATCACATAGTTGTGAAATTTTAAAAATATTATATTTCAATCAATCAAAAAAAATGTACATTGGAAATCAAAACTGAGTTAGAGTTACTAATTTGGCCAAGTCCAATAATCATTCATTTGGCATTGTCACCTAAGGTGACATGTCCTCCATCAATTTTTATTATGTTCTTGAATCATGGATAGTCTCTGGTAAGGCATCTCGAACACCCATTGTCCAAGTACCGTAAGCTTATACAAGAACACATTATGTATCTTCCCTACAAAATAGCAAGAAAAAAAAGATTTTAGTACCCATACCGGTTTGGGTCCAGTAATATTAGTGACTAGTGCCTTAGGAACCCATATCTTCCCTATAGGTTTTCTATAAGAATTATCTAATGTATTTTCATAATAAACATTATTTGGTCTCGAAAATCATGAAAAAGTTGTGAGTGTATCATAACATGAACTAGAGGAATGTTTTCTAGGACAGAGAGTACTGCTGTATGTCCATGACTTTGAAACAAACTTAGTTCTTCCAAATTTTATTTTACCAAGTTGATATCCAATGTGAGTAGTATATTTAAGAGCAATCTATTAACCAAAAATTTTTACCAAGGTAAATTTACCATTATTAATCCTTTCAACATCCTTTTTCAATTGCTGATTATACATTTTTAGTTCATTGTTATCTTTGAGTAATTGAGCATTTTTCTCCCTTTCTACAATGAGTTCATTTTTAACAGTTGAGGTAAGAGCATGTTGTTTCTTCAAAGACCTATATTTATCATTTAGTTCATTGCATGCCTCTAAAAGCATATTACTATACTCAAACATTTCAACATTAGACATATTTTTGGAGTCACTCTAATGTCCTTAAAAATAGGAATTGTGTATTAAATATTCCAGTGATACCTCATATGTGTTTGTCATAAAACACATATTGGATTTGTTATCATGTTCATCATGTAAAGATTCTGAGTCAATTGAACAATCCTCAAAATCACTCCATGTTGTTTTCATTGCCTTTTTAAACTTTCTATATTTTCCCAATATTTCATTTCGAACATGATCTTGGGATAGTAAACCTGTATATTTCCCTTTATCTTATATTCATAGTAGACAATCTCATCAGATTTGTCACTTATATTCCAATATTTCTTCCAACATTCTTTTTGATCATATCATCCCTTGATGTTAGGCTTTCTGAAAAATTTCATCTTCTTGTAATGTATCGTAAACATTCGGGATAATTGAGAAAACTCCTCATCACTGTCAGCTAATGATTTTTCACTACTAGAACATTCTATAGAAACTTCAACTTTCCCTTTTCATTGGTGTTTAGATGTGGTGGTCTTGAACACAACATATTTTCTTTTGGGTTCATCCTACTATTACTTGTTGACTTTCAGCTCCTCTTTACATATCATCATTTTCCCAATGAGTTCATTTATAGGTTTCTTGTTGATGTAACATGACTCTCTAAAAGAGACATATGTTTCTTTCCATATTTCATGTAGGCATCTGAGAAACCTCATGATTTTCACTTTGGTCGTGAGTTCTATTCCAAGAGAAATCATTATGTTGACAATTTTGTTGAACCTGAGATAGATGTTAGAAATAGCCTCACTAGGTTTCATTTTAATGTTTTCATATTTAATATTATATGCATTAAGTCTCATTTCATTCACAATATATGTACCTTCATCTGAAATAGGCAAGGTATCCCAAATTTCATGGGAATTTTTCAATGCAGAGATTCTATTAAATTCCTCATCTTCTAAATACTTGTATAAAGCATTCATAGCTTTGTAATTTTTATTGTAGGTAGTTTTGGTAGGATCATCCAATGTGATTCTATTAGTATAAGGAATATTATATTCATATTTAATTGAAGACCTCATTTCAAAGCTCATACTTTCTAAATGAATTTTCATTTTAATTTTCCATTAATCATAATTGGTACCATTATAGAATGGTGTTATGTTTAATGCAGCACCTTCCAATATATTTTCCATAATAAATAAACACATTAAAAGATCTATAAATTTAGAATTAACAGAAATTTATAGATCTTTAATATACAACTTCATTCACAGTTGAATAGGGTCAAAAAATAGAGTCTTAATAAACAATCATCTGATATAAAATGTTGGTCGGAGAAGAATACTCAAGAGGGGGGTGAATTGAGTATATATAAATATTTCTATTTAAACAAAGTATTCTTAAAATATTTCCCCAATAAATTAAAATAAAGCCCAGTTAATCAGATTAATACGATTATGAAAGTATGACTATTTGAATAACTTCTCAGAAGATTGATTATTTATCAGTAATATTAATATAATTTATTAAAATTGTTTTTCAATCTATTCTAATATGTTAAAAGAATTAAAACATATTTCCAATATTAACTAACAATGTAAATTTAGTGCTTTCTGAATTAAACGTAAAATAGAGAAAACACAAATAAACAGCACAGCGGATATAAAACAAGTGGTTTTGTAACAACCCAGGAAAATAAAGAAATAATACACATTATTTTTAATTAATATTTCTTGAATTAAATATTAATTTTCCCTTAAAGGGTTTTCTATGTTTGATGGCGTACCCGATATGCAACAACGGGCTTCTTTGAAATCTTACGTTGCACAATAATAATATAATATTATTATTTTAAATGGTAGTTAATGTATAGCCGTTATATTGGTGGGAATGATCATAAATAACTTCAATATTATTATGCATTTTTGTTAAATGTTTTTACATTTATCCAATAATAGATAGAGGCTTAAATTGTGAATAAATCTAATTTTAAGCATAATTTCCTTTAAAATGTTGATTTAATGCCTTTGGATGGAGAACCCTATTTAAATCATGTTTTGGTTGCTTTTATATGTTCTATTTGACAATAGAAAATTTTTATTCAGAATCTGTAAATCAAAATTTACTTTGGATGATGTTTTTTTTATTTTCTGATAATGTTCATTTTTACTGAATAGTAAAGAATCCTGTATTTTAATTCAAATATACCTTTTAATATAATTTATTTATATTGACAAATTATCTTTTTTATTTTATTTAAAGTGTATTTAGAATATATTTTTACCATTTAATCCAATTTTGGTCATTAGAAATAACTTCACCTTGAAATTCGACATAAACAACTGTCAATCTTTTGATAGTTATTTCTTAAAAACACACATTTTTTAAATAGTGGGAACTAATTTTAAATTAATTTCTACAAATTATATGTTTTGAATTAGGAAAAATGGATTCCATATTTTGAATCAGAATGTCCAAATTTTGTAAATAGGTAACTTTTATTTTTATACATTATTAATATTTACTTCAGCAAATATTTTATTTACCATGGTTTAAGGGTAAATATGGTAAATAAGGGTAACCAAATATTACTCTAATAATATAAAATTATTCTAAAATGTGTCATAATCAAAATTTTTGATACAAATACAACCATAAGAATCACTGGATCGATTTTGGGACTCCATGGTGCCACTTGGGAGTGATAACGACACTTTATTTTAATTAACTTAATGTAAAGACAAAATCGACATAAACAAATATCTTTTAGTAAATTAGTTTTTACATAGGGTAATATAAGTTATATTTTCAACTATAAATATTCTTTGGAAATATAAAACTATTTCCTACATCATGGTATTTTTTATAATTTTTAGATATCAAATAAGTTAAATTATTTATGACACAGTAATGATGTAGTGTTTACCTCAATAATAAATGATTTAAAAAATAAGATTATAAAGAATATAATAATTTACAAAACCTATACAATTCTTGTTGGATGATTTTATTTCAACCATGAGTCAACTTATATTTGACGTTACTATGTTTTGGTCATTTATAAACTTAAAATCATTATGATATAAAATAATATTTTCACACATTCCTAAAGAGACCCTCCTCCCCCTTATAAAAATTCCTCCCCTATAACCCATTCCTCACACCTCTCAAACCCCTTGGATCATCCATAATTGGCCCAATTAAGCTCCCTATATCCCTCTATGCCTCCTAGAAGCCTTAACATAGGTATAAGGCACTTCAAAAAACCCTTTTGGTTCAAACCAAAGGGAGTTACCTAATATAAATTTAACGTATTCTATTAAGTTATTTTGTTTTATTTTAATTTTCCAACCCCCTAAACTCTTTTTATTACTTTCATTTATAACAAAACAATCATCCTAAATATACTAGGATGTTTTTATGAGAAATATTCTAACTACACTTACACGCACCTCTATATAATGGGTAAATAACATACTATTTCTGTGGATTGAAAACTAACATCTAACGAAATGATGATTGTTCAATTATCTCCTACAGCCTCTCATCGTGGACATTATGATGGCACAATATTTATATATGATATATACTATGTTTATGTTTTCATTATGCTTTTGTATTTTCCATTTATAGCATGCCTTTATGGTTTCCATTATGTGTAAACGTGATAATTTCATTTGAGAAAGTGCGGACAAACACCCCCTCAAAGTGATATGACTCGTTAATTCCATATGTGGGACGTATAAATGATGGATTTAATGATATGATATGTGATATAATAATGTAATTATAATATACCAATGTATTATTATGTTTTAATTCCATTAAAATATGAAATAGAATTGTATGTAGCGTTCATGTGTACATACAACTTACAGTCTCCATGAACGATGCATTTCATTTCATACCTCTAAATATTATGTACTTTTATTAATACATGTATATACTGGATATATATGATATTTATGATATTTAAATCATTAATATCATTCTGGTTATAATGTACTATTGAAAAAATATATAACATGTAAATATAAGTAGTTCATTTTTGACTCAAGTACCAAATATTGACAAAAGGACCATTATTAACTTAAATGATTACATGATGTTTATAAGATGGTAATAATTGATATAAAAGGAATAATAAACATGAAAAAGGTTCTTATGAAATTTGAAATTAACTTTAGTTTATTATTTAGGAAATTAAAAAACAAACAGGTCAAGTGGGACACGAGGTAAGGGACTTCATCTCAATATCCTTTCATTGATTCATATTTTGTTATAATACACGACTTTCTTTTATACATTGTATAAACACCATTGAATTTTCATTTCATCCAAAGGGAATCTTATTATATGAATTTTTTTACTAAATGATAAAAATTAATGTTTCTTTTAATATATGTTTTGACAATGACCTTTTTTCCACCACAAGTAGTATTTGATCTATGGATTCCTTAACAAGTTGTAATGTTTATAAAAGGAATATAAATACCATATAATCTTTTAAGTATTTTGGTATTGAAAATGGTTTTGATAATGTATTTGTTATGTCAATATATTTAAATGATATATTGTGATTGAAATGTGGAAATGTTATATTTCCTTTTTGTTTATTTTTTTTGTTATGAATATGTTATGGTTCTTGGTCATTATTACATATACGGGTGGTTCTATGATAAACCTCAGGCAGGCAAGACCAAGATAGCTCTCCAATGAATTGGGAAACATGAAAAAGGTAAATTTGAATGTTTCTCATAATAGATTTAGGGAATATATAGTGATGGTTATTCCAAATATAACACCCTACGTAGTTGTGATAGCTACAATGTCAGTATGATATGGATGCCAAAAGTTACCTTTATGATTTATTATTTCTATTTGTTATTCATAAAACAAAATATTTCATGAGGTATGTTAAAGATATTATATTATGTATGTAATGAGAAACTAATGTATTCTTTCATTGTTTTAAAACACTTACAGAGCTTTGTATTCTCATCCCATGTTTTGAAATGCTTTTCACAGGACTTAATGATGAATAGGGACAAGTACAGGATCAAGGGAAAGTCATTTTTTCTAAAACATGGGACTAGACATGGCTCTTTTTTATGATTTTTTATTTTATGAAAATAATAGAAACTGAGTATAAGAGTCTACCATGTAATTTTTGAGATTTAATGTAATAATTATGCCCAAATTTTCTAAAACTCTAAACCTAAAAAGATCCTCAATGTGAATTATTCATTTAATTTAAGATTATGTAATATTTAAGGTCGGGTCCTTATAGTTGGTATCAGAGGTCGGTTTAGATAACTTTAGAAGTTAGAATATTGTGAAATTAATGTCCATAAATTAATATATGGTAATATTCAAGTGATATATCATTTACAGTTTTCCAGGTTTCTTCACCTAAGATACTTATATGTTTAGAATGGTTTTCTATAGAGGAAACATGGAAGCTTTGTTGGGACGACATCAAGAAGAAGAGAACCTTCCAAATCAGCAACCTGAGATGGTCGGAATCGGAGCTGGACATTTTGTTGTAGTGATGGAACAGTTGAATCAGGCAATAAATAGTGGTGGTATCCATGCACGAGATCAGCCAGATCAAACATAGAGGAACATGTCAGTAGTTGATCATTTCATGAGGCAACATCCCCCATAATTCAAAGGATCATATGACCCTATGTTAGAAGAAGGTTGGATTAATGCACAAGAAAAGATTTTTTATGTCATGGGGTGTTCATAACATCAAAAGTTTAATCTCTCTATTTATCGTTTTGAAGGTGAAGCTGATCAGTGGTGGCTGATGGTGAAAAATATCAAGGATAGTGAGGAGATTTATTCTCTTGATTGGGATGAATTCCAAGGTATGTTTCTTGAGAAATATTTTCCAATAGTGGTTCATCTAAGGATGGAAAAACAATTCCTAGAATAGAGGCAAGAGGGAGACTCAGTGCCTTCTTATGATGAAAAATTCACTCGATTGGAAAGGTAGGCTCAAAATTTCATTTGAGATCTTGATAGTAAAATAAAATCTTTTTACTCCTGATTAAATCCAATGTATCGAAGGGATTTAGCTTCTCATGAGTTCAAATGTTAAGAAAAACGTGTTCAATGTGCGAAGAATTTGGAAATGGATTTTTCTGATGATAAAGTCTACTTTGGAAAACAACAGAAAAAAGTGGTCAAGGTGGCAGTTGAAAGGGATAAACTCTTTAAAAAATTATAATGGTAAGAAATATAAGTTCACAGTTTGTGAAAAGTATTGTGAAAATCATGCTGGGTAATGTCTTTTGAATTCTGGTAAGTGCTACCGATGTGGTAAAAAGTGATATAAAGCTCATAATTGCACTGAAAAATATCAGGGTAATAGTATGTAAAAATATGATTTACAATCAGTTAAATGTTTTAAGTGCAATGAAATGGGTAATTATGCAAATTAGTGTCCAAATAATAACTCAACTAAATGAAAGAAACCAGACTAAAAGTAGAAAGGGGTGGTGAAATCCTTTTCAACTACTTTAGTAGATTTTGTGACATCCAATGAAGTAGTATCAGGTACACTGCTTATTTGTATAGATTATGCCAATGTGTTGTTTGATTCGGGGTCTACACATTCGTTCATTTCTGAGAAGTTTTCTAGTAAATTTGGAATTCCATCTAAAGATATGAATCCTGAACATATGGTAAAAACACCTGGAGGAAATGTTGAAACAAAAAGAAAATATAAGAACCTTCTTGTCTTTGTGTATAGAAAGAATCTACCAACAAACCTTATTGTTTTCCTCTAGTAGGGTTTGATGTTATTTTGGGTATTGATTGGCTTTCTATTTATCATTCTATGATTGACTGCTAAGCTAAAGAGGTTTCTTTTCAGAAATATTTTCAGTTTGTGTACAAGAATGAACCCTTACTTTTGATAACATATCCGGAAGCTGAAAAACTAGTAAAAGATGGAAATAAATGTTACCTTACACATATTGTGGAAAATAATTGAATTGTTCAGGTTAATGATGTTCCAATGGTAAATTAGTACCTTGATGTTTTTCATGATGAGTTTCCTAGTATTATACCTGATTAGGAAGTTGAATTCATTTTTAACTTAGTTCTTAATGCTATGCCAATTTCAAAACCCCCTTATCAAATGGTTCAAATTGAACTTTTATAGTTAAAAAATAAATTGAAGGAGTAATTAGATAAAGGATTCATTCGACCTAGCACATCACCATGAGGTGATCCTAGTTAAAAAGAATGATGGTTCAATGAGACTTTTCATTTATTATAGAGCACTGAATAACATCACTGTTAAGAACAAGAATCCTTTTCCTTATATCGATGATTTGTTTGATCAGGTCTAGGGAGCTCAGTATTTTTCAAAGATTGACTTGTGTTCGGGGTACCATCAGTTTAAAGTAAAGGAAGAAAACATTCCGAAGAATGTGTTTCATACTAGTAATGACCATTATGAATTTGTAGTTATGCCTTTTGATTTAACCAATGCACTTTCTGTATTCATGGATCTTATGAATTGAATTTTCCATGAGTTTTTCAATATGATTGTGATTGTTTTCATTGATAATATTTTGGTTTATTCCAAAAGTAAATATGAACATGAAAGTCAATTAAGGGTTGTCTTTCAAACCTAAAAAAATAATCTATTTGGAAATTTAGAAAGTGTGAGTTTTGGTTATAGAAAATTAATTTCATTGGTCACATTGTTTCCAAAAATGGCATAACTGTTGATCCTAATAAAACAAAAGTTGTTGAAGAATGGCCAAGACCCACAAATATAACAGAGAATCATAGTTTTCTTGGTTCAGATGGTTTTTACCAGTGGTTTGTTAAAAAATTTCATGGTTATCTAATCTAATGACTAAGTTCAATCGAAAAGGTATTATGTTCGTTTGGACATAAGAATGTGATGATTTTTTTAATAATTGAAAAGAAGATTGGTGAATTCTCTAGTTTTGGAACTACCTTCCAGAAATGGTGAGTTTGTTATCTATAGTGATGCTTCATTGAAAGGACTTGGTTATGTCCTTTTGCAGAATGATCATGTAATTTCTTATGCTTCCTGTCAGTTGAATCCTCATGAGTTAAATAACCCGAAACATGATTTGGAATTATCTATTGTCATTTTCTCTTTAAAAATTTGGAGGCATCATCTGTATGGAGTAAAATGTGAAATATATACTGGACACAAAAGTATAAAGTATATATATTCACTCAGAAAGAATTTAACATGAGACAGACGAGATGGTTTGAATTAATCAAGGGTTTTGATTACACGATTCATTATCATCCAGGAAATGAAAATAAAGTGGTTGATGCTTGGATTCAAAAAAGTAATGCTTTATTGACCATGCTATGTTTGGAACAAGATACTTTGGTTTCTGATTTGATGAACATTGGCATAGAAGTTGTTGGTGCATAAAATTCTTCTATTTTGTTAAAGGAGTCAGTGAAATCATCTCTATCAGACAGAATAAATAATGTACAGAAGGAAGATAGTGAGTTGCAGAAAATGGTAGAGTTGGTTCAAAAGGGTAAGATACCTGAATTTAATTTTGATAATGATTTTTTTTATATTTGGAAGGAGATTATATGTGCCTTGGGATTCACAGTTGAAGAATGGGTTGTCATGTGAAGCTCACAGTTCCCTGTTTTCAGTTTATCCTCATAGTACTATGATGTATAGAGATCTTCGGGAGTATTACTGTAACACCCCAGGTAAATAAAGAATATGGCATCTTTATATTTATCCATATTTGTGAATCAAATATTAATATTACTTTAAATGGGACGCTATGCTCGATGGTGTACCCAACACGCAACAACGAGTTTCTTGGGAATCTTACGTTGCACTCTAATAATAGAATAATATTATTTTAAATGGTAGTTAACATGTAGCCATTATATTGGCGGGAATGGATATAAATAACTAAAATATGATTATATATGTTTTTTAAATGTTTTTACATTTATCCAAAGGCTTAAAATACGGAAAGAATTCAATTTTAGGCTTTTATACCCAAATTTTCACTAAGGGTTCACTTATCGCCTTTTGATGGAGAACTATCATTAAATATAGTTTTGATCACTCTTATACATTCTATTGGACCAAAAATAACTCTTCTTTACAATCGGGACATCAAAATTTACTTTGTGTAAATTTTTGGTACCTTTTCGATAAAGTTCATTTTTTTAATGAATAGTGTAAAATGTTGTATTTTAATTCAAAACCTCTTTTTAATCTAATTTATTTATATGATTAGATTATCTTTTGAATTGGTTTTAAAGTGATATTAGAAAATATTTTTACCATTAAATCCAATAGTGGTCGTTGGAATTAATTTCACTTTGAAATCGGACTTAAACTAGTGTCAATCTTTTGATACTTATTGTTTCATAAAAACACGCTATTTTCTCTGATAGCGGGAATTAATTATTAAATTAATTAATGTGACTTATATGTTTTGAATTTTTTATAATAGACTTCATTTTTGAATTTGTAATATCAAATATAGCTTAGGGTGAATTTTTGGTAATTTTTTGAAAAACATCATTTTTTGATGAATAGTGAAACCACTAAGTGGTACTTATAAAAACTGATCTTTCCGTTTAAATGAAATTTTTCCATCATTGTGTTTTGAGTTTAAAAAATCTGACATACATGGTTTTCATTAAGAAGTAAAATTCGGTTCAATGGGATTAAAATAATTTTTTGTGAATAGTAACTTATTAAGTTTTTAATCGCGATTAGTGGTAATTAGTGTAGTTTAAGGTAAAAATAATGTTTTAATAATATGATATGAGATTGAAACATGTCCTACCCACATTGGATGTGTCATGGCCGACCAAGAAAATCCATGGGTAAACTTTGGGACCCCATGGATCTACTTTGGTTGGGAAATTACATAAATAACTTTTTATTTAATGTAAAAGTAAAAATGACACAAACATAATATGTTTTACGAAAAAACATTTTACATGGGGTTATAAAGATCAGATTTTTTTATTATAAATAGTCATTGGAAAGATAAAAAGATTTCCTACATCATAGTATTTGTTTTATAATTTTTAGACTTTAAATAAATAAAATTATTTATGACATAATGATGATGCAGCGATGACTTCATTATTTAACGATTTAAATAAAATGGAAAGATAATGTAACATCTACAACCTACACATGGCCAAAACCAATTGGATGAGTGGATTTCGAAGACTTATCACATTATCCTCGAATTATATCAATTTGGTACCCTTTAAATCCGAAACTCATTTTCAAATAAAGTAATATTTCTTTACTTTCCAAAAGTGCCCCTCCTCTCCTCTTATAAAAGGCCCCCACCTCTACCTCATTTCACAAACTCCTCAAGCCTTTGGCTCGGCCAACCCCTACCCATTTACTCTCTACACATCCCTCTCCTCATCCTAGAGGATTCCCTTTGGGAATAATCCTTTCAATGGAAGCCTTTAGGCTCAAATCAAAAGGAGTTACACTTTTAATGGTAATTCATTCTCTCATGTTCATTTGTTTTATTTTGCTTCTCCAACCCACTATACTCTTTTTATTTACTTATTTTTTAACAAAACCAGTATCTTAAATATACTAGGATGTTTTTATAAGATTTATTCGAGCTACACTCTCACACAACTACATCAAATGGTTAAAGAACATACGGTTTCCGTGGATGGCGATATTCTGCCTCCCGAAACGATGATTGTTCAATACTCATTTAACACCTTCAAAGGTGGCCATTATGATGTCACTATTTATATATATGATATATAATATGTTTATGTTTTACTAATGCTTCTTTATTTTTCATTTGTGTCTTACCTTTATGGATTCCATTATGGGTATACGCGATATCTTCATTTTAGGAAGTGCGGACTACGCCCCCTCAAAGTGATGTGATTCGTTAATGCCATATGTGGGACGTATAAAGGATGGATTTAATGTTATTATATATGATGTTATACTGGAATTATTATATACCTCTATATCATTATTATTTCTTTCCATTAAAGTATGATATAGAAATGAAAGTAGCGTTCATGCGTACGTACGGCTTACCGTCTCCATGAACGGTGCATTGCATTTCTTATCCCCAAATGTAATGTACTATTATAAGTACATGTATATAATGGATATATATGATGAATGATACATCCAAATGATGAATACAATTCTATAATTAAAATATACATACCTCTAATTTAGTTTTAATTCCATTAATATGACAAAGAAATGAAAGTAGCGTTCATGCGTACGTACGGCTTACCGTCTCCATGAACGGTGCATTTCATTTATTACCTCTAAATGATTATGTAATATTATAAATACATTTATATTCTGGATATATATGATATATATGATATCCAAATCAGGAATTTCATTCTGGATATAAAGAACCTTTGACCACACGAACAACATGTAATTGTAAGAAGTCCACTTTCGACTTAAGAACCAAATATCGACAAAACAAACATTATTAACTTAAATGATTACATAATGTTTATAACATGGAAATAAGTGATATAAAAGGAATAATTAACTTGAAAAATGTTCTTAAGAAAATAGAAATTAACTCAAGTTTATTATTCAGGACGTTAAAGAACGATCGAGTCAAGTCGGACCCAAGGTAAGGGATCTTACTCCTCTCTTTCTTTTTAAGTACACTCTTTTATGTCATTCCCTATAAAGCTCGTCTTTATTGTTATTGGGATGTTATTTTATATTAAACTTACTGTAATTTTTATTTTCATGTGATGGGAGACCCTATTCTCTCTCATCAATCCATTTTGGAAGTTTTGAGTGGCGCCGTTAGGCTGCCGAATTTTCGTAAGAGATCTAACCTCTCTCTTTCTTTTTAAGTACTCTCCATTATGTCACTTATTTTAAGCTCCTATTTTTTATGATGGGGGATGTTATTTCATATTCCTATTTCTGTAAATTTTGTTGTAATGTGATGAGATACCCTATTTGATCTCATCAATCCATTTCTGGAAGTCTTAAGTGGCGCCGTTAGGCTGCCAAGTTTTCGTAAGTGATTTTTCATCTCACTTTTATTTCTGTGAGATTTATGCTACATTTGCCACAATTTACTTTGAGTGGTGTATGTATTGACCATTATTTTACTCATTGTGTAATATTCCTTCATTTATGAGTATTTACATCAATGATGTATTTTCCTTCTTTCACGGGTCGTATGTTTCGGAAGATACCCAAGTCGGTAAGGGAACCTTTCACCCTCCTTTTTTTTAATTGACTTCTTTTGTTCGGTCTTTTAATTTACATATTATTATGTTGGGATATGTTCTCATATATCCTTATTGATGTAAATTTTATGTCCAAGTGATGAGATACACTTTTTATCTCTCATCAACTCATTTTGATGTGACGCTGTTAGGCTGTCAAGGGAACTTCTTAACCCTGTTTCGATTTCTTTGGGTTCGGCATGTAGTTATTGAATATGTCATCCTTTGAATATGTGTGAATGACCTTTGATTATTTTACACTTAATATCCACTTATATTTGGTGTATTAGTTTGTCACACATAATTATGTAATTGATTTATCCTTAAACCAAGGATACCGTCTTTGTAAGGGACTTCGTCTCAATCTCCTTTCATTGAGGAATATTTCGTTTTAGACACAACTTTCTTTTATATGGTGTATAAACCCCTTTGACTTTTACTTTTATACAAAAAGAATCTTTTTCTACGAAGCGTTTTACAAAACGAAAAAAAGAAATGTTTCTTTTAACGTACGCGGTGACAACGACATTTTCCGCCGCCGCGAGTATTATTTGGTCTTTGGCTTCCTCAACAAGCCATAATGTTTTTAAAATAAAATAAAAAACATATACTCTTTTATGTATTTTGGTATTGAAAATGGTTTTGATAAAGGATTCTATTATGATTGAAATGTGGAAATGTTATCATTCCTTTATATTGGTTTTATGTTTTATGATTTTATTATGGTACTTGGACATTTTAACGGTGGTTACGTTATAAACCATATGACGGGTGGTGCCGTGAATACCAGGACGGGTGGTTACGTTATAACCTCCAATGCATTGGGTATGGAAGTCGGTCGTATGGCTATTCCATTTAGTATGTATGGAAATTGGCCGTATGGCTATTCCATTAAGTGATATGTGTGGGAGTCGACCATATGTTTATTCCACTTAAGTATGTTTATGTCCCAAGTTACCTTTATATATGTTATGTGTTCTTTATATGGGTTTTATGGTAATCCTTTGGTTACAAAAAGGTAAGTAATGATACTTTATTCAGTGAAGAGTTTTTACTACTTCATGAAGGTGAAGGTATTACTTTGATAAAGTATTCATGGTTTACTTGTTGTTTTGAAAAACTAACAGTCTCCATTCTTTGGGTATCCCTTACTGAGCTTCTTATGCTCATCCCAAGTTTTTGAAATGTTTTTCATAGAACTTAACGTGGAATAGGTTCAAGGATGGGATCAAGGGAAAGTCATGCTTCCTAAAACATGTAACTATACATGTTTCTTTTTAAGAGTTTTTATTTTATGGAAATTTAGTAGAAGCGACTACTTTGTAATCTTTTGAGATGTAATAGTTATGTCCTAATTCTCTAAAACTCTAAACCTGAAAAGATCCTCAATGTGAATTACTCATTTCATTCAATATTAAGTAAGGTTTAAGGCTGGGGACTTATAGTTGGTATCAAAGGTCGGTTTAGATAACTTTAGAGGTTAGGGTATTCTCTAATCATTAGTGACATTACCATAATGGTTAGGATTTCAGAAAGAGTACTAGTTTTAGATAAAGTGAATGAGTAAGTATATCTTAGTGTTTACCTTCCTAATTAGTACATGATGGTTTTGTTGATATACTTACACTGACATTTCTGTTTTTAGGGAATGGATGGATCTAGCAGGCACCAAAGAGACAACAGGTTTGAAGGAAACTGTGGTGGTTCTCTGATTAAGATACTAGATAAAATGGGGGATTCAATGAGGAAACTCGTGGTTGTTCTAAACCAACTATCAAGGAGTCATGATCAACCACTTGAACCTTGGTATGTTCTGTAATTCATCATGTACAAGATGACCAATCGATGTGGAAGTTCAGGTAATAATTATAAAGGTAACCATTAGAGTTTATATGATCCTTACTTTTGAGATAATTATGGGTTATTATATGATATGATGGAAAATTAAGGGCATGAGATAAACTTGAGGTTAAAATATGTTATGATTATTTTTGAAGATTTTATTTCTTTTTGGGGGAATGTTTTAAGAATTATATAGTTTTGGAAAAAGGACAACACGCAGACCATGTGATAACCCGTCGCGTCGAACAAAGTTGCAGGAATCGAACCCACAACCAAAGTGCGACTGGTATTTATCGCCTACCACTGGACTACGTGAAGTCCCTGGTTAGTTTGACTGATTATTTTTAGTTATATGATTTTATGAATTAAGAGTAATTTGATTTTGGGTTATTTATGAAAATGATTAACCTATCATGGAGGATATGTGATTAGGATAATTACTTTTCAATGGGAGACTTTAGGAGTGACTGATGTTGTTTGGAGATAAATGTTAAGATTTAACTTGGAAGACTATGTGACTAAATCCTTCAAATATTTGGGTTTCAATATTAGTTTGGTTTACTTTGAAGGATTTTATGGAAAAATTTTTTATCTAATGGTCTTCGATGAACTTTGGGTTTTGTTGGAAAAATTTTGGAGATTAAGCATAGATTTTCTTTTTAAAGAGTTATCCTTTTCTGGATTATCTGATCTTGTAGTAACCTTTTTGGATTTAGTTTTGGTTAAGGTTTGAAGACATGGGAATTGTATAGTTCTTTTTTGTGGATTAGGTTCTCCTCTAAGAAGTTGTTTATAGTACTCTTAATGCGAAAAAGTCTTCATAAATACTCGTCTTTTGGAAAAAAAAGATGAGTTTGATTAAGGAATCTAGTAAAAGTTGAAAGTCAACATGATAAGTGATTATGTTTCCTTATGAATAAATTACTCAATAAAAATTAACATAAAACAAAAATGTTGTCTATTAACTTTTCCTACTGGGGAATCGAATACCGTTTAACCCATCACAAGTTTGTGATTTTCTCATTGTTAACTTTCTCCTAGACATGTTTACTATCACTCTCCCTCAAGAACATGACCCTTTGCTTTTTCTTCCATGTCAATGTTTTCCTACACAGAATCCTATTATGGGTTAACTCGGGTGACCTTTGTACTTATATTTCTTTATTTTAAATTTATTGTTTTACCGACTCTTGTTCCGATGTGGGACTTTCAAGGATGTTTCCAAGCCCAATTTTAAAATTGTGAGGACGCAATTCCCAAAAGGGGGGAAGGATGTAACACCCCAGGTAAATAAAAAATATGACATCTTTATATTTATCCATATTTGTGAATCAAATATTAATATTACTTTAAAAGGGACGCTATGCTCGACGGTGTACCCAACACGCAACAACGAGTTTCTTGGGAATCTTACGTTGCACTCTAATAATAAAATAATATTATTTTAAATGGTAGTTAACATGTAGCTGTTGTATTGGTCGGAATGGATAGAAATAACTAAAATATGATTATATATGTTTTTTAAATGTTTTTACATTTATCCAAAGGCTTAAAATACGGAAAGAATTCAATTTTAGGCTTTTATACCCTAATTTTCACTAAAGGTTCACTTATTGCCTTTTAATGGAGAACTGTCATTAAATATAGTTTTGATCACTCTTATACATTCTATTGGACAAAAAATAACTCTTCTTTTGAATCGGGACATCAAAATTTACTTTGTGTAAATTTTTGGTACCTTTCCGATAAAGTTCATTTTTTTAATGAATAGTGTAAAATGTTGTATTTTAATTCAAAACCTCTTTTTAATCTAATTTATTTATATGATTAGATTATCTTTTGAATTGGTTTTAAAGTGAGATTAGAAAATATTTTTACCATTAAATCCATTAGTGGTCGTTGGAATTAATTTCACTTTGAAATCGGACTTAAACTAGTGTTAATCTTTTGATACTTATTGTTTCATAAAAACACGCTATTTTCTCTGACAGCGGGAATTAATTATTAAATTAATTAATGTGACTTATATGTTTTGAATTTTGTAAAATAGACTTCATTTTTGAATTCGTAATATCAAATATAGCTTAGGGTGAATTTTTGGTAATTTTCTGAAAAACTTCAATTTTTGATGAATAGTGAAACCACTAAGTGGTACTTATAAAAACTGATTTTTCCGTTTAAAAGAAATTTTTCCATCATTGTGTTTTGATTTTCAAAAAAATCCGACATACATGGTTGTCATTAATAAGTAAAATGCGGTTCAATGGGATTAAAATAATTTTTTGGTGAATAGTAACTTATTAAGTTTTTAATCGCGATTAGTGGTAATTAGTGTAGTTTAAGGTAAAAATAATGTTTTAATAATATGAGATGAGCTTGACACATGTCCTACCCTCATTGGATGTGTCATGGCCGACCAAGAAAAGTAATGGGTCAACTTGGGGACCCCATGGAGCCACTTTGGTTGGGAAATTACATAAATAACTTTTTATTTAATGTAAAAGTAAAAATGACACAAACATAATATGTTTTACGAAAAAAAAAATTACATGGGGTTATAAAGATCAGATTTTTTTATTATAAATAGTCATTGGAAAGATAAAAAGATTTCCGATATCATAGTATTTTTTTTATAATTTTTAGACTTTAAATAAATTAAATTATTTATGACATAATGATGATGCAGCGATGACTTCATTATTTAACGATTTAAATAAAATGGAAAGATAATGTAAAATATACAACCTACACATGGAAAAAACCAATTGGATAAGTGGATTTCGAAGCCTTATCACCTTATCCTAGAATTATATCAATGTGGGACCCTTTAAATCCGAAACTCATTTTCAAATAAAGTAATATTTCTTTACTTTCCAAAAGTGCCCCTCCTCTCCTCTTATAAAAGGCCCCCACCTCTACCTCATTTCACACACTCCTCAAGCCTTTGGCTCGGCCAACCCCTGCCCATTTACTCTCTCCACATCCCTCTCCTCATCCTAGAGGATTCCATTTGGGCATAATCCTTTCAAAGGAAGCCTTTAGGCTCAAATCAAAAGGAGTTACACTTTTAAAGGTAATTCATTCTCTCCTGTTCATTTGTTTTATTTTGCTTCTCCAACCCCCTAAACTCTTTTTATTTAATTCTTTTGTAACAAAACCAGTATCTTCAATATACTAGGATGTTTTTATAAGATTTATTCGAGCTACACTCTTACACAACTACATAAAATGGTCAAAGAACATACGGTTTCCGTGGATGGAGAAATTCTGCCTCCCGAAACCATGAATGTTCAATACTCATTTAACACCTTCAAAGGTGGATATTATGATGTCACTAATTATATATATGATATATAATATGTTTATGTTTTACTTATGCTTCTGTATTTTTCATTTGTGTCTTACCTTTATGGCTTCCATTATGGGTATACGCGATATCTTCATTTTAGGAAGTGCGGACTACCGCCCCCTCAAAGTGACGTGATTCGTTAATGCCATACGTGGGACGTATAAAGGATGGATTTAATTTTATTATATATGATGTTATACTGGAATTATTATATACTTCTATATCATTATTATTTCTTTCCATTTAAGTATGAGATAGAAATGAAAGTAGCGTTCATGCGTACGTACGGCTTACCGTCTCCATGAATGGTGCATTTCATTTCTTATCCCCAAATGTAATTTACTATTATAAGTACATATATATAATGGATATATATGATGAATGATACATATAAATGATGAATATAATTCTGTAATTAAAATATACATACCTCTCAGTTATTTTTAATTCCATTAATATGACAAAGAAATGAAAGTAGCGTTCATGCGTACGTACGGCTTACCGTGTCCATGAACGGTGCATTTCATTTCTTACCTCTAAATGATTATGTAATATTATAAATACATTTATATGCTGGATATATATGATATATATGATATCCAAATCAGGAATTTCATTCTGGATATAAAGAACCTTTGACCACACGAACAACATGTAATTGTAAGAAGTCCACTTTCGACTTAAGAACCAAATATCGACAAAACAAACATTATTAACTTAAATGATTAAATACTGTTTATAACATGGAAATAATTGATATAAAAGGAATAATGAACGTGAAAAAGGTTCTTAAGCAAATATAAATTAACTCAAGTTTATTATTCCGGACGTTAAAGAACGATCGAGTCAAGTCGGACTCGAGGTAAGGGATCTTACTCCTCTCTTTCTTTTTAAGTACACTCTTTTATGTCATTCCCTATAAAGCTCATCTTTCTTGTTATTGGGATGTTATTTTATATTACACATACTGTAATTTTTATGTTCATGTGATGAGAGACCCTATTCTCTCTCATCAATCCATTTTGGATGTTTTTAGTGGCGCCGTTAGGCTGCCGAATTTTCGTAAGAGATCTAACCTCCCTCTTTCTTTTTAAGTACTCTCCTTTATGTCACTTCTTTTAAGCTCCTATTTGTTATGATGGGGGATGTTATTTCATATTCCTCTTGATGTAAATTTTGTTGTAATGTGATGAGATACCCTATTTGATCTCATCAATCCATTTCTGGAAGTTTTAAGTGGCGTCGTTAGGCTGCCGAGTTTTTGTAAGTGATTTTTCATCTCACTTTTATTCCCGTGAGATTTATGCTACATTTGCCACAATTTCCTTTGAGTGGTGTATGTACTAACCATTATTTTACTCATTGTGTAATATTCCTTCATTTATGAGTATTTACATCAATGATGTATTGTCCTTCTTTCACGGGTCGTATGTTTAGGAAGATACCCAAGTCGGTAAGGGAACCTTTCACCCTCCTTTTTTTTAAAAGACTTCTTTTGTTGGGTCTTTTAATTTACATATTATTATGTTGGGATATGTTCTTATATATCTTTATTGATGTAAATTTTATGTCCAAGGTATGAGATACACTTTTTATCTCTCATCAACTCATTTTGATGTGACGCCGTTAGGCTGTCAAGGGAACTTCTTAACCCTATTTCGATTTCTTTGGGTTCGACATGTAGTTATTTAATATGTCATCCTTTGAATATGTGTGAATGACCTTTGATTATTTTACACTTAATATCCACTTTTATTTGGTGTATTCGTTTGTCACACATAATTATGTAATTGATTTATCCTTAAACCAAGGATACCGTCTTTGTAAGGGACTTCGTCTCAATCTCCTTTCATTGAGGCATATTTCGTTTTAGACACAACTTTCTTTTATACGGTGTATAAACCCCTTTGACTTTTACTTTTATAAAAAATGAATCTTTTTCTACGAAGCGTTTTACAAAATGACAAAAAGGAATGTTTCTTTTAACGTACGCGGTGACAACGACCTTTTCCGCTGCCGCGAGTATTATTTGGTCTTTGGCATCCTCAACAAGCCATAATGTTTTTAAAATAAAATAAATACCATATACTCTTTTATGTATTTTGGTATTGAAAATGGTTTTGATAAAGGATTCTATTATGATTGAAATGTGGAAATGTTGTCATTCCTTTATATTGGTTTTATGTTTTATGATTTTATTATGGTACTTGGACATTTTAACGGGTGGTTACATTATAAACCATATGACGGGTGGTGTTGTCAATACCAGGACGGGTGGTTACGTTATAACCTCCAATGCATTGGGTATGGAAGTCGGTCGTATGGCTATTCCATTTAGTATGTATGGAAATTGGCCGTATGGCTATTCCATTAAGTGATATGTGTGGGAGTCGACCGTATGGTTATTCCACTTAAGTATGTTTATGTCCCAAGTTACCTTTATATATGTTATGTGTTCTTTATATGGGTTTTATGGTAATCCTTTGGTTACAATAAGGTAAGTAATGATACTTTATTCAGTGAAGAGTTTTTACTACTTCATGAAGGTGAAGGTATTACTTTGATAAAGTATTCATGGTTTACTTGTTGTTTTGAAAAACTAACAGTCTCCATTCTTTGTGTATCCCTTACTGAGCTTCTTATGCTCATCCCAAGTTTTTGAAATGTTTTTCACAGGACTTAGCGTGGAATAGGGTCAAGGATGGGATCAAGGGAAAGTCATGCTACCTAAAACATGGAACTATACATGTTTCTTTTTAAGAGTTTTTATTTTATGGAAATTTAGTAAAAGAGACTACTTTGTAATATTTTGAGATGTAATAGTTATGTCCTAATTCTCTAAAACACTAAACCTGAAAAGATCCTCAATGTGAATTACTCATTTAATTCAATATTAAGTAAGGTTTAAGGCTGGGGCCTTATAATTACTGTTGGGATGGAATGAAAATAAATATTGCTGATTTTACTGTGAAGTGTTTGACTTGTCTGTAGGTTAAAGCATAGTGGAAGTTAATGATAGGGATGCTTCAGTATTTACCGGTGCTAGAGTGGAAATTGGAAGATATATCTACAGTCTTCATTTTGGGATTATAGAAGACATCTCAATTTAATAATGCCATTTGGGTTATTGTTGATCGATTGACTAAATCAGCTCATTTCCTTTCTATTCGAGATACTTTGTATTTATGTCAAAATTCTCAGTTGTATATTAAATATATAGTCAGGTTTCATGGTGTTACCCTCTCCATTGTATCAGATAATGATCTCAGGTTTACTTATAGCTTTTTGAAAGGCCTCAAAAAGTCATTGTGTACTGAATTAAATTTTACAATAGCTTTTCATCCGCAATCATATGGGTAGTCAGAATGAACAATTCAGAACTTGTAGGATATGTTATAAGCTTGCTCGATGGATTACAAGGTATGTTGGGACCAACATCTTTCTTTGGTTGAATTTTCTTATAATAATAGTTTTCATTTCAGTATACATATGGCTCCATTTGAGGAATTATATGGGAAGTAGTGTCGAACTCCATCTTTTTGGGATGAAGTAGGTGAAAGGACATTGATGGGACTAGAATTGGTATAAGAGAAGGCAGAAAATGTTCAGTTGATTTAGAAGCACCTAAGAACAGCTCAGAGTTGGCAGAAAAGTTATGCAGATAATCAGAGGAAGGATCTTTCTTTTGAGGTAGGTGATCATGTCTTTCTCAAATTTTCTCCATGGAAAAGTGTGATGTGTTTTGCTAAGAAGAGAAAGTTGAGTCTGAGGTTCATTGGAACTTATGAAATCTTGGATAAAGTTAGATCAGTTGTGTACAGAGTGGATTTACCTCCATGTTTATCCAAGGTACACAATGTTTTTCATGTTTCAATGTTGAAAAAAGTATATGTCAGATCCATCTCATGTTTTGAGCCCAGTGATAGTTCAGTTGGAAGAGAATCTCTTTTATGAGTAACAACCAGTCTAGAATATTGACCAAAAAGAGAAAGTATTGATGAATAAGGTAATTCACCAGGTAAAGGTTTTGTCGAAAAACCATATTGTTGTACATGCAATGAGGGAATCTGAAATTTCTATGATGGATAAATACCCCCATTTATTTGATAAGTGAATAACATTTCGACGACGCAATTTCAAATATGGGGGAAGGATGTAACATTCCAAGTAAATAAATAAATAATAAATTTTCTTTTTAATTAATATTTTGTTAATTAAATATTAATTTTACCTTAAATTGGTTGCTATGTTCGATGTCTTACCATATACGCAACAACAGGTTTCTTTGAAATCTTACGTTGCACAATAAAAATATAATATTATTATTTTAAATGGTAGTTAATGCCTATCCATTTTATAAGCAGGAATGAAAAGAACTAACTAAAATATGATTATACATGTTTTTTAATGTTTTTAGAATTATCCAATAAAATTTGGATGCTTAAAATGTGAATGAATCTAATTTTTAACATAATTTACTTTAAAAGGATGATTTAATGCCTTTGGATAGAGAATCCTCATTAAAACTAGTTTTGGTCAATTTTATATGTGTTATTTGAAAAAATAAATTTTTTATTTAGAATAAAAACATCAAAATTTTCTTTGGATGAAATTTTGGTAATTTTCTGATAAAGGTCATTTTTTAATGAATAGTAAAATTACTGTATTTTAATTCGAAACTGCCTTTTAATCTAATTTATTTATATGAATAGATTGTCTTTTTAATTAGTTTAAAGTTTTAATTAGAATATATTTTTTATTTCATTTTATCCAATGTTGGTCATTGGAAATAATTTCACATTGAAATCAGACATAAACGAGGTTCAATATTTTGATAGTTATTTCTTAAAAACCCGCTTTTTGTTTTTACAATGGGAATTAATTTTAAATTAATTTATTCCACTTCTATGTTTTGAATTTTTAAAAATGGATTCCATATTTGGAATTAGGAGGTCTATATTATGTATATATGTAACTTTTATTTTTAGACATTACGAATATTTACTTCATAAAATATTTTATTTACCATGGTTAAAGAGTAAATCTGGTAAATAAGGGTAATAAAATATTACTATAATAATATAAAATTACCCTTACATGTTTTCTAATCTTATTGGTTGATACCCGTCCAACCATTAGCATCCTTGGGTCGATTTTGGGACCTCATGGGGCCACTTGGTGTGATAATGACACTTTATTTTAATTAACATAATGTAAAGAAAAAAATAACATAAACAAATATATTTTAATAAATTACTTTTTTCAAACGGTTATATAAGCTATCATTTAAAATATAAATATTATTTTTAAATATAAAAAATTTCCTACATCTTGGTATTTTTTTATACTTTTTAGACATCAAATAAATTAAATTATTTATGACACAATAATGATGGAGTGTTTACCTCATTAATAAATGATTTAAATAAATAAGATTATAAAGATTAAAATAATATCCAACACATATCCAATTCATATTATATGATTTAATTTCGACCATGATTCATCTTATATTTTACTTAAATATGTTTTGGACAATTAGAAACCGAAAATAATTATGTAATAAAATAATATTTTCACACTTTCTTAAAGAGCACCTCCTCCCACTTATAGAAAGCCCTCACCTCTAACCCATTCCTCAAACCAATCAAGCCCCTTGGACCATCCAAACGCTACCCAATTAAGCTACCTACATCCCTCTACTACTTCTAGAACCCTTAACAAAGGTATAAGGCACTTCAACGAACCTAATTGGTTCAAATCAAAGGGAGTTACCATATTTAATGGTAACATCTTCTCTTAATTTATTTTTTTATTTTACTTCTCCAAACCCTTAAACACATTTTATTCCATTATTTTATAACAACAATTTTATCCTAAATATACTAGAATTTTGTTATTAGAATTATTAGAACTACACTTACACAAATCTTCATCTAATGGGTAAAGAAAATATTGTTTCTGTGGATGGAAAACTAACTTCTCACAAAATGATGATTATTCAATTATCTCCTACCGCCTCTCCTGGTGGCCATTATTATGGAACTATATTTATATATGATATATATTATGTTTAGTTTTTCTTTATGATTTTTTATTTTTCCTTTTATAACATTCCCTTATGGTTTCCATTATGTGTAAACGTGATAATTTCCATTGAGAAAGTGCGGACTATCGCCCCCTCAAAGTGATATGACTCGATAATGCCACATGAGGGACGTATAAAGGATGGATTTAATGATATTATACATGATATTATACTAGAATTATAATATAATTATGTATCATTATGTTTAAATTCCCTAAAAATATGAAATAGAAATGGAAGTACCATTCATGCCTATGTACGGCTTACCGTCTCCATGAACGGTGCATTTCATTTATTACCTCAAAATGTTATGTACTATTATAAATACATGTATATACAGAATATATGTGATATATATGATACAGAAATCATGAATATAATTCTGGATATAATGTACTTTTGACCACATAAACAATTTTTAAATATAAGAAAATCATTTTTGACTCAAGTACCAAATAACGACAAAATGATCATTATTAACATAAATGATTAAATGATGTTTATAAGATGGTAATAATTGATATAAAAGGAATGAAAAACATGAAAAAGGATCTTAATCAAGTATAAATTAACTTTAGTTTATTATTCAGGAGATTAAATAATGAATGTGTCAAGTCGGACACAAGGTAAGGGACTTCATCTCAATCTCCTTTCATTTAGGCATATTTTTTTAATACACAACTATCTTTTATACGATGTATAAACACATTTGAAATTTCATTTCATTCAAAGGGAATATTTTCCTATTAATTGTTTTACTAAAATACAATGAAGAATGTTTCTTTTAACGTAAGCGGTGACAATGACATTTTCTTCCGCCGCGAGTATAAATTGTTCTATGGCTTCCTTAACTAGCTGTAGTGTTTTTAAAAGGAAAATAAATACCATTTACTCTTATACATATTTTGGTATTGAAAATGGTTATGATAATGGATTTTTTATTTAAATATATTTAAATTATATATCTTAATTGAAATGTGGAAATGTTATCTTTACATTCTGTTTATTTTATGTGTTAGGAATATGTTATGGTTCTTGGGAATTGTTACGTATATGGGTGGTTCCATGATAAACATAGGGTGGGTGAGCCTGAGATAGCTCTCCAATGCATTAGGTAACGTGATGGAGGTAAATGTGTATGTTTCTCCTAAGAGATTTTGGGAATATACTGTGATGGGTATTCCAAATGTTACTCCCTATGTAGCTGTGATAGCTACAATGTAAGTATGATATGGATGCAACAAATTGCCATTAGGATTTGTGATTTCTATGTGTTATTCATAAATATTATAATTTCATGAGGTATGTTAAAGAGCATATGTTATGTATGTAAAGATGAACTAATGTTTTCTTTCATTGTTTTATAACCCTTACTGAGCTTTTTATGCTCATCCCATGTTTTGAAACATTTTTCATAGGACATAAAGATGAATAGGTTCAAGGTTGTGATCATGGTAATGCTATGTTGTCTAATACAAGGGAATAGAAATGTCTCTTTTTTCAAGAGTTTTTATTTTATGAAAAAATTGAAACTGAGTAGAAGTGTCTAGATTGTAATTTTGGATATGTAATGTAATATTTATGGCTTGATTTTCTAAAACTATGAACCTGAAAAGATCCTCCATGTGAATTATTCATTTAATTAAATATTATGTAATGTTTAATGTCAGTTCTTTATAGGATCAATCTCAAGTGGAGACCTAACCCACTCCACTTGGTGATCACCTTCTACCAAGCAGTTTATATAAATAAACATGATCCCCACCCTGGATTAGGGTTTACTATAGTACACAAGATTTTCCAAGTCACACGATCTCTTCCACAGTTCTGCGTGGGTATGAACTAATAGTACACATAGGGATCTTTTCCACACTTATCAGTGCGAATACACATTTTTAAAAAGATGTAAGAGAAATGATATCTTTTATCCTTTTGTTTGATGTAGGAGAAAGTGCATATTTTTATACAGACACACACACTTCTTGAAAGATAAAAATAGTACACAACGGAGCAGAAATGATGATATAAGGTTATAAGGGCTATGTGTGTATGTTTATGTAGGTCTCAACTTCTGGAAGGAATTAGATTCAAAAATCAAGTCCTCTCATGAAAAAAAATATCATAAGTCAGCTAGATTTGTCCCATGTTCATTGTGGAGTTGATAATGAGAAAATGTTCACAACTCTAGGATTCGAGTATGATTCATGTGTTCTTCAGTAGCATCGAGTTTCATGTTTTAGTTCATCTTCCATGAATTCTCATGTTTCATTGTTATCACACACACACTTATTTTTTTGTTGCCACTACTGTCTCTTGTCACACACTTTTCTTCTGTCCATGATTTCTTCTTTATTCATAGAATTCATGTGTTGGTGCCAGTAAGATGCATGTATTCTTCACCTCATATCTCTTAATTTCAGGTGACATGTCTACTAAGAAACATTAATTATGTCAATGTATTTAAAATAGTCAAATATTTCCGTTAGAAATTAAATTGAAAAACAACAAAACATATTAAGAAATGGTGTCACAGTCTTTCTGTAAAAGTGTCTCCATGAAATGGTGTCTCCTTGAAACAGTGTCTCCATGAAATGGTGTCTCTTTGAAACGGTTTCTCCTTGAAACAGTGTCTCCAAGAGACAGTGTCTCCTCAAAATAGTGTCTCATTGAAATGGTGTCTCCATGAAACAATTTCTACTTTAAATGTTTTCTCATTATTTGTATTTGAGTGGTGAGATTTCTATGATGGTATAGTTTTATAGAGATCAGGAACTGGTAGCACAGATTTGCTGTTAGGATCATGGTTTTTGGCCACAGTGTCTGGATGATCACAGTGTATAGATGGTCATAGTGTTTGGGTAATTTGCAAGAAAAACACAACCGGTGGAATACACACAATTTCTAAGTCTTAGGAAAATAGTTGTACACAAACTTAAAGAGTGGTATTCATAGAATTAATTAGACACAATCATTCATAAGAGAATTTAATTATAATTAAAATTGATTACAATAATTATTTAAGACATAAAGAAACTAATCATTTGTACACATGATTTTAGATAGATTAAACATGATTAATAAGATTTACAAAATAAATATGATTTGTGATCATTAAAACATGATTAACACATTAGGAGTCCAAAAATTGGTTCCTCGCATTTAGAATATATGCATGATGAATCCTTTTGATTATGATGAAAAACCTAATGTACATTGATTTCAAGACAATCATTAATGTGATGAAATTATTGGACTCAGGGATCAACTGACTAATAGTTCCATGTTTTAAGCATTAATTACAAAAAATGATGTAAGGAGAGGGGAGCATATTGGATAAATTATCTTATCATAGAGGTTCTCGGTTATGATGTGGAGGTTCATTAGATATTCTGGATTAATGAGACTGACAATCCTCATAGCATGGTAATCTATCCTTATATTAGATGTCTTGTAGGATTGTGGGTGGGGTTAAAATTTAACACATTCTTTATGAATGGTACAATTGAAATAATTAATCAGTCTGTGGCCCTATATGATCTGAGTAAATAGGATTTTAATGAAATTCTATGGGAATTGTTTCTGTAATGTTTAGAAAAAAATATGATTGATAATCCATTGTAGAGGAGGCAATGAGTTTAAATTGGGTTTCATGGGATGTTTGACTCGTGGTATAATATAGACCTGAAAATTAATGAGATATGGGTTTAAGAGTATGTTAAAGGCATGTGTAACTTATATTATTTTGGGCATGGATCATATAGTTATATACACACATATCAATGGAATAAAAATTTAGTAATGGTTTAGAGGAAATGATGATATATGTCTTAATCTAATATTGACTATGATGAGAGACCGTCATTTATACACAAATAATATGTTTCTGTGAAATATCATTTATGGTTTGATGTAGGAACATTATGAGGTAGTTATCTATGAATTTTATGACTTAATAAATATGATTGTTCAAGTACCTTTCTCAATTTGAAGGTGGTGAATGTCGTTTTCAATTTACAATAGATATTTTCATAGGGAAATTGTATCAGTATATTGGAATGAATGACATTTTAATGCATTCACATTAACTCCCTTATAGTATTGATTTTATCAATTCTTGTCTTCATATCACATCATGTATAGATAAATGGAATTTTATAATCTTGAATGTGAGTAAAAAATAAGGTTTTTTCTGTTTAGAGAGTATCATATCATCTATGTTTAAAAGGATTCTTTGATTAATGAGTTTTTAATGGTCTGGGGCTAGTTGTTAAAAGAAAAATATATCTTTTTTTAGAAAATTTTAGGGATAATATCATTGATTTAGTTTACAACTGATTCCTATTAGTGATGATATTTTATTGTTTGGGATGTTTCAACGTCCTGTGTTTTTATGAACAAGAAATTTGAGAAGAAATTTAATTTTTTTCATATCTAATTATCATGAGTAATAAAAAAAATACCAAGTATATAAACATGTTAAAATATTCATCAACTTTGTTGGTCCCAAATGAGTTATTTTTTTCTATAAGAGGTATTTTTTGGTATTCATGTCAAGTTAATATTTCTCGAGTAATTGAGATTTAATATTTTATTAAATAAATATTAATTAATTCAAAAATCTCCTTGATAAATTTCCCTATTATTCATCAGGAGATTAAAATTATCACTCTATGATTTGGTATAAAATATGTATTAATTATCAATTTATGATAAAAAATCATTTTGGGCATCAGAGTTGTGCCCCCATTATCTTTTCCTATGTCATTCTTCAGTACTATTTTATGTCTATTATCTCACTCAAAACATGGGGTGATTTCATCACCATTAATAAGATAGTAGATGCATAGATACAAATATAATTCCATATAAGGGATGAGTGGGTCCACAATAGAGCTAGGGAGGGACTTGATTTTCCCATGGTATATACATATTGTGAATCAGTTCTAATGATTAGCAAATTCAACCCAAAGTAAGTTCGTATTTAATCTTATGATGTAATTACAAGTATACTTACTTATTTATCATTTTATTGAATTATTTTGAAATTTTATAACCCTTTTATAAACAATATATATTTTTTGGAGAAAAATGGGGTTCTAGGTCATTGGATTGGTTTCCCATTCATAAATGTGGATGACACATTTTACAGTTTAGAAATAATTTTATGTTTACCTTCCAATTTGGGAAATGCTTTTATATAAATAAAAAATTTCCACACTATGTATACATGGAAATATATTTAATGTCCATATATATGATCACCTATCCTAGAATACCATTTATGGGAACATTAGCATGATTAGTACCAAACCCAACCAAACCCCTCCCCC
This sequence comes from Viscum album, assembly GCA_963277665.1. NCBI lineage: Eukaryota > Viridiplantae > Streptophyta > Magnoliopsida > Santalales > Viscaceae > Viscum > Viscum album. The sequence continues at coordinate 272,998,675 of OY728128.1, read as the reverse complement.
TCTCTCTGACCCTATGTGGGATACATTCCTTGAATAAGAGCATGACTAGGAAAATATACATTGAATGGTTCTATGTGGTACAAGGTATGGTACAAAACATTGGGTTTACACCATTTAAAAGTTTTACATACACATTATATTGTCTTTATACATCATTTTCTTCTACAGTATACACCTAGGTTTGGATTTGAGGGTACATGACATGTACAAGTTTATACACACCATATACTTCTCCCATTCTACCATTTTGAGGGGTTTTTTATTGTTTATTCACTGTAAGTTTATTTTCAAATATTATTAATCCATATTTAGTTTTATTTATAATATATCATGATGGTGGAACCCTTTGGGATATATAAGGACTCCTAAAAGGCATTTTGTGGAAAATGAACTATTATTGAGATTTTATTCCTCTAGTAAATAAATACAGTTATGCCCTAATATAGAAAACATAATATGATATATCCCATGATCTATGTACCTTGAGTAATTATTATATATCTGTTAATGTGATTATGTACCTCCAGAGGGATGTTCCCTTCTTGACCATGATGCTAGGATATGTTAACGACCGAGAAGTAGAATGATTTTAATTTGATAAATTAGCTATATACATGGATCCCATGTAGGATTCCTATGAAAATATAAATACTATGAGGATACCATGTAAGAATATAATAAATAATAATTATAATAATTTTATTATGGATTCATCCTCATAATCCCCTAGAGGTCCACATGTATGATGCCTCTACATTTTATTCTAATGATACTGACACAAATGTCTCCATGTACATTCTTTTATAGATGATCCAAATTGTAAATTGTTTTAATATGTGAGAAAATAATGAATACCATGTAGGACAAATATATTTTTTTCAAATAAGGGACCTTATTTGTGCCTCATTTTTTGACTAACCCTAAGATAGTATATTATGTGTTTGGGTATAGCAGGTAGTGGGTGACTTGTATAAAATAAACTAAACGTGTAATATCCAGAGGATAATAAAGATATGATTGGGATTATGAGATTTACCAAACTCACACATATTTTGTTTCATTTTCACATTGTTATAAATAATCATTCTATTATTTATAGAGTAACATAATAGTTTTTGGATGATGAGCTGATCTTAAAGCATTATATTCTAGGGATTTAAAGTGGTGCCTAATGGGGTCTAGATGTTGTGCCATTAAAATTGACTTCAAAATATATTGGACACTAATACATACATCCATGTATCCAACCATATATACTAAATAGATTATGTTTATTCTATTCACATGGTTTCTTCCTAGGATCCATGTTTTCATCGTTATATGATTGGATGTTTGATATGAAGATCCTTATCCCTATTCACAGAGGTTGGACATGGAACCCCACATATCATATATTATTTAATAGATTTAAATGATTAAGGTATATGTGAAATAGAAAATAAAATAGTCCCTTGAACCCTAATGTATTACATTGAAAATGGATTACACTTTATGGAAGTGATATGGTGTTTCACTGTACAACACCAATAAACCCCATAACTATTAATGTTGGATTCTCATATTGTTACTGTGGATCTCTAATTATTGGAAGACATTATAAATGAACCTTGGTTTCCAATAATATCTAATTTGATTTTTATAGTGACATGATTCATTGAATCGAATAGGATACCATCATCCATGGAACCAGTGTCCTAGAATATTTAGGTCTTCATTAAAATGATTTTACTTTGGATGGGCTCGACATAATTAAAAATGATTTCTTGGTCAATGTCAATGGGTCCTATCCAAAGTAGTTTAGAAAAATGATCATTATGAATACATTTTTCAATCATGAAATTTTCTGTTTTGGAATATGATACAATCGTATATAATCTGTCATTTCATTGATTAGAGACATGTGTATGTGATCCTAGGATACATGAATGTATCCCTACAGGGTGACATATCCTACTTTGATACATTTTCTACATAGTATGAATTAGGAATTATTGATAATTTTTACAAAACTAATTATGGAGTTAATTATACATTGCTTGAGTAGACAACATCTAGATAGAAGGCTCATGTAAATGAAGGAAATACAATCATGGATATTGACCAATGAACTTTATGCTAAGGATTCATGTTATTTTTCACTTTACTCTTATATATATACATATGGATATATATTTATATCTAAGTATATATAAATGAGGGAACATTTTTTGGATACCCATTTCCTTGGTTCATAGGATGTATGGTCGACCATGATCTTGATCCCCAAGAACGAATATGGATTATAAATTTATTTATTTTCATTATTATTGATTTTGGGTCTTGTTTATATAGTGAATATTACATGATAATTCACTTATGTAAATATATTATAGATTCATCATTTGGGGTGTACTTATGATATTGTTTCTCACCTAGTGAACTTGTACCTCGGTATGCATACAGAGATTATGATTTCATTTTATTTAAGCATATAAGTCTACGGTTAAGGTTGCATACGTTGTTTTAAAATTTATTGGAGATGCCTATTTAGATTTTTATGAACATGATGTAGCAGCTTAGATGATCAAGTAGACTATGTATGGTTTTTATCTCATTCTCAGTGGATGATTTTTGTATATTTTATTTTAGTTAATTTACTTACTAATTTATATGTGATAAGACTAGTTGGAGAGTAGTGTTGTATATATGACCTAACACTTTAGGGATTGATGAATTTCATTTATTATTAAAATCTTGTTTATGTTTACCAATTCCCCATTCATTTTATTTATTATTTTTCATGATATCTAGTTATTTCTACTATATTTACTCTTATATGAGGTAATTTTCAATCCTTATACACATATTACGCCCGTAATGGTTGTTTACAGTCTCTTACTTATGGGGAGGCATGCTTGAAGCCTTCTAGTCAATTGAATCTGAGAAAAATTATTGTGGTTCGCAATTGGGACATTATATAGGGGATTAAATACCACTATTAAGTTACAATTATTCATGTTTTATGATATATTTTCTACCACATAAATTTTTTTATTCTCCATGAATTTATTTAACACTTACCGTGGTCACAAAGAGTGACTATGGTAACTATTTATTAAGGGAAAAAATAAAAAATTAATCCAAAAACCTATGAACCAATAACAACCAGATATGAAAACCATTTTTAAATAATTATTTAAATTTTTTTTAAAATAATTTTTCTAATAATTATGAAAAATTTAATTGAAATTTTTTATAAAAAAAGCTTTTTATGAAATAAATCTAAATGTATTCTTATTTGATTCATACTAAAATAAACTAAATAGAATATAAAATATTTAATTTTTTATTTTGTTAATAATTCCATTAATATTAGTCATATTTACTAATAAATTTAATTTATACAGATAACAATATATCAGAAAAAAATATAAATTTTTCATAAATGGATATATTTTTTCATTAAGATTGTTTTATATTCAATAATAACTAATTTATAAATAATAAATTATTTTTATTCATATAAAAACTAACTGTTAAAGGTTTTTAGTAATATGAATTTGTGTTAAAATAATAAAATTACAACAAAAACTTCATAAAAAATTTTAAATAATCAATTTATGATCCATTGTATTTTTGAACTTGACAAAAAAACTAACATTGAGAATTATATTTCATAAAATTCCTTTTAACATATATAATGTTAATATTTTATAATTAATAAAATGTGTTTAATAGTTAGTTATTAATAATATTCTAATCATATTTGTTGATTAAAGAAAAAATAATCATAAAATCATTGAGTTTTAAAATATACTTTGTTAGTTATGTTGAAAAAATATAATGGTATTTATATAATCATTAAAAGTATTATAATCTAAAAATAATTATATATGAAATAAAGTTAAATTTCTAGATAATTCATGGATATTAAAAAAATTGATATAAAATATTAAATCATCTTATAATTTTAATTATATTTGATTAGGATATTTTTGTTAATTCAATCGATAAACAGTATTATATTGGAAAATGGATATAGTATTTTTAAAAATATTTTTCATACAATTTTTATTTCACACTACCCGTAAAAAAATGATGACTAATTATTAATTCTTTATTTTATATTTCAAATAATATTCTAGTAATATTTATAAATATTTATGGTGTTTTAATTAACATATAAATATTTTACTTTTATTAAAATATTTAGATAATTAAAGAAAACATTTTGTTGTTGGTTTCAATGGCGGTATTTTCTAATTTATTCATAAAAACATTATACATTTTATCAAAATATAAACATATTTTTTCATAGATCAATTTAGGGATTCTAAATCCATTTTAAAATTCATAAACAATAGTCAATGTCGTAATTTTTTATCACATTTTGGGTATTAAACCATTATAGTACAAAACCTGACAATCTCACAAATAACAGTACCATATACAACCCCCTGTTGACTCAAAAATAAAATCTTGTATTTCAAAAAATATAATACATCTAATTAATTATACTCATCATGTTTTCCTTAATTAAAAATTTTATTTTAATAAATAATCTACTCTAATTATCCTTACTACCCTTTGAAATCAATAACTATTTCATATAATGATGTTATTCTAGATCTCTTGGACAAATAATGATATTTTATACAGATGTATATAAATTATATTAGATATATAATAATGATAGGATATTATATAACACCATTGAATATTATGGAAATGATTATCAAACCATTTCAAATCCATGACACAATCCATCAACCCTCCCAATTGAAATGTTTATATACTTACATGTTCAAAATTACGCATTATTCGCCTAAAATAGTTCCCAGGTAAAAATAATTATCCAATCATTCATTATTATATTATCTTACATCTATAAAAATATATTTGTGTTATTTATGAGTTATTTTAAATTTATGTAATTTAAACAAAATAATAAAATCAAAAAAAATTTATAATTAATAGAAGTATTACATATGATGGATAACTATGTCAAAAAATAATAAAAAATTGAGTGATGACATAATTAATTTTTTTATATTAATTGGAATGTTACAAATTGATGGGTTATTTAATTGTTGATATTTAATATTATTATAAAATATTATAATAGAAAAATAATAATTGAAAAATTAATTCATATTATAAATGATTTTTTTATCAATGATGAATTTTATTTGAATTAATAATAAAGAAGGATCGTTTAATTTTAATGATATTATAATAAATAAATTCCTTTATTTGTACCCATGAATAACATTACCAATACACTTAGGTGACTCATGGGGAATGGAATCATAATAAGGTTGAAAAAAATGCTATGTAAGGTTATAGTGAAGTGGAAGAAATTACAAATCAAATAGAATAGTCAATATAGGATGGTAATAACTGATGAAACATTCTATGAAATCAATAAACTGAGAATGATTGTGTAATATCTATGGAAAGGAAAATTAATAAACACAAATTCCACATAATAGATAAACTATGTGTATAAACAATATGAAAATTTAATAATATGAAAACACATTCAATTGAATCAATAAAATAATAATGAAATTAATCTATATATGTGATGACACAAAATATCCTCAATAAATAATAAAAAAATCTAACTGATGAAAAAACTTAATTACTGGACACCATTTTTCATTAGTGCATGGAACCATTATCATTAATAATTTTCAAGAGATGGTTTATCATATTAGGTAAAAACCCTTCTAAGACTAATAAGACAACCAATACATTAATGGGATATCAATATCTTGGCCCCACCCCTAACATGCCTTTCTAAAACATTCCTCATAAAAAATTTAATGATTAATTTAATAAAACAATATGCCTCATCAAATATCTATTTTGAATAAAGGATAAATATTTATCAATATTACCCTCAATAATAATAAAATTATCATAGTAAATACCGACCTAAAAATGGTATATGGTTTGGGAAATAATCATATCCCCAAAAATGATAAGGATATTTTGGGGAAATTCAATGTCAAATGATTATTAGAAATTAAATATTTAAACGGGACTAAAAGGAATCATGGGTGTGAATGTCAAAATTTTCCTTGTCCAAATCAATTATAAATTATCAAGAGGGGAATAAGGATGTAATCGATACAATATATCATAAGTGGAAAATGAAGGAATAAAAATACCAAGGATAATGAAGGAATCATGATATTGATATTAATTGTGGAATTATTTGTACCATAAATAAGAAATTATGTGAGAACCATTAAATTATTCCTCAAATAATTTAAGTACCATAGGAAGATCATTAAAAACATTTTTTAGTATAATAATATTTATTCATTACAAGGTGTGGAATAACACATTGATACCTTAGAATCATAATAACCATTCTAGAATGAAATTAAATTAAACATATAGTATCATGTGAATATGTATATAAATGATATAATATATCAATATTAAAAATATAGACTATATAAAACTGAATTGGTACATAACAACAATCTAGACTCAATGGTATGCAATTATCGATGAAATCTAGTACCTTTCACTTAAATTTTGATGAATGTCCTTTAAAATACTATATATCATTTTAAATCTGGTAAATAAGTTATAAAAATACCATTATCATATTTATAATATCATATGTTATCTTCATATAATATCTTATTTCCAATTTCATAACAATCCTTCATTATTTTCATTATTTCGGGTGTTAATTAACCACTCTATCATGTATGATTTGACTTGTTACTAATCTATTCTATCAATTAGATTATGGATTCATAATCTATAGAATATAAAAAATGATATAAATATCAAATATATATATGTATATTAATTTAGAATAATCTATAATAGTTTGAATAAGAAGTGAAATGTAATATTCATGGAGAAGGAAGGACGTACATACTATTGAATGTAACATTCATTTCATTTTTAAATAAAATGAATTATTAGTTAGTGATATATATGTATATTATAATTAAAAAATGATTTATATTTCTTATAAGTTACATTGTTTTATTCAAACCATCCTTTAAATGATCAATGTATATTGGTAACGAGTCACATCACGTTGAGGAGTGGGTAGTCCACACTTTGAGAAATAATGTTATTGTATTTTTATAAAATGTAATGTATAATGTTGTTTCGGACGCTTTCTCCGGGGGGCGCGCGTCCGCCCATGAGGACGTGCAGCTGTTTCCCCGCATTCCCGCTTTCCAAAGGCGGGCGGCATTTGTTCCTTATTCAGGGACATCTGCTCTGTGATCGAAACCGGGATGATGTGATGTCGGTTCCTCCATCCGTGGATTCATCCTCGGAACTCATCACCTAGTCCGGGTCTCCCTCATAGATTTAATACGTTGTTTGTGGAACTCTTCCCAGTGCCATGTTTCTATGGACGCCGTTTAATTACACTGCTTCTGTAAGGACATTCCAAATGGTCCAGTCAGGGCAGGAACCTCCAGTCGGGGGGTAGTCACGTTGAGGCATCAGTAGCGTGTTTGAATGCTGGGGAATTGGCATGTTTTTCTTTTGTCCCTTTTCATAAGGCTTCTTGAGGGTGTGGAAGCCAAAGGCATCCCACATCGAGCGCGGGGAATCATATGCCATAGGTACGTATCTGAGGTTTTCCTCAGCTTCCTATGTTTAACACAGGGTATGTCGCAGGTTTAACGTCCAGCGGAGATGGATCGTCCTGATCAGAACACTAGCTGGAGTGGATCAGATTGAGGAACTTCCCTTGAAAAGATGCCGATATCGGGGTCAGCTCGTGGGTAGCTTCCCGGACGTTGTGGAGAGGAGTGGAGTAGCATGATCCCACCGGGATGTGGCGGCCCGGGTAAGAATCAGGGTGGATGATGGATTGATGGATGGATGGATGAAGTGGAGGGGGAATGAAATGGGACCATCGCAAGGGAGATAGTAAAGTTGGGATTGAGCCTCGAAGAGACCTCTTACGTATCCCCATAGCAGGGAATCAAAGTCCGCATAGTTAGGGATGGTGCCGGTGAACTTACGTGAAGGCTGACCTTTTTCTGATGGTGTTGTCAGTGAACCAACGTGAATGTGGACCATGGTCTGATGGGCGTCATCAGCGAACCGTTGTGAATGTGGACCTTGGTCCGATGGTGTGGGGCTTACACACTAGGTTGCCCAGGTGTTAGTGGACCAACGTGAATAAAGTTGGAATGACCAACAGGTGGTTAACTTGAACCTTAGGAAGGATTCTTATGTACCATGCCTTAACACGGATCAAATTCCTCGTAGTTTAGGAGAAAACGGGGGGGCATGGCACACCGACAAGGATACAGTCTGGGCCAATGATTGTTGGGCTTGAACCTCAGGAAGGCTTCCTATATACCATGCCTTGAAATGTATAAAAGTCCTCATAGTTCATATGAGGTGTGGAATACAGTTTAACGTCATGCAGGATGGGGGTGAACCGACGTGAATGGGCTCTGAATGACCGGGTGATGGGATTGAACCTCATGAAGGCTTCCTACGTACCATGCCTTGACATGGATCAAAGTCCTCGTAGTTCGGGATGAAAATGGTGGGTGTCGGTGAACCGATGCGAAGAGAGGACCTTGGTCTGATGGGAGATGGGCTTGAACCTCAGGAAGGCTTCTTAAGTACCATGCCTTGACATGGATCAAAGTCCTCGTAGTTCGGGATGGTCACAACAGCTTGTCGTCAGACTGGAATGCAGTTTAACGTCGTGCTAGACAGGGATGGAACACGACGTGAATGAATGACAGGCATTGGGCTTAAACCTCGTGGAGTCTTCTTACATACCATGTCTTGACATGGATCAAAGACCTTGTAGTTCCAATGGATGTGCAGTTTAATGTCATGCTGGACAGGGGGGCATACAGTTTAACGTCATGCTGGATGAGGGCATACAGTTTAACGTCATGCTGGGAAAGGTATTGTCATGGCCAATTCTTACTGTAATCCCACGTGAGTCGTGCTCGGTGTGAGAAACAAGAGGTAGTAGAGACCTGACAATCACGTCGCAAAGGGTGTGTCCGTGAGAAACGAAGAGGGACTTACACGTTAGGCGGCCCATGGTGCTGGAACTTACTCTAGGATGGAGGCCTGAAGTGCGGTAAAGCGCAGCGGGAGATAGATTTGGGACAAAAGATGGAAGGTTCCCCGTTCCCTATCGCTCCCTCCACTGGCCTTGGCAGTGGGGAAGTACGGAGGTGAATGGGTGCTACCTTCCGCAAGAGAGGATTGGGGGCTTACACCAAGGTGGTTTCCCTTCTCCCGTGGACATACGCTACTCCGAGGAGGATATCATCCCATGTGAGGGTGATTCCATTCCCGTGCAGACGAGTGGCGTAAAGAATTTCTAAGCTGGGGGGACCCTGCGTGTGAGGCATGGGGTCGGATCACAGTTTAACGTCATGTGTTGAGGACGAGGTGCCTGGAATTTTAACGTCTTGCAGCTCGTATGAGGTGGGTTTACTCTACACCCCTAGGACTTACATGACTGGTACCCTCAGCTCCTTGGGGGAGTGAAGGTACCGGCAAGGCCATGGTCAAGGGGGGGTCGCAGAGCGAACCATCGAGGGGTCCATGTTAGCGTGGCTATGCAAAGATGAAATAGTCATTTTCATGCCTATACGAAGAAGCATTAGGAGATGCAACGCTATGAGTGGTGTTGTCCATGGGACTTTGAAATCACATCGTTCAAACTTGGAGGGTCGCAAGGGAAGAGGAATTTCCAAGAAAAAGAGTGTGCTTCGCGAAGTGGAGTTCCTTGGCCTTATCATGGGGTAGGGGTGTGAATGGGAGGTGCTTTGCGAAGTGGAATAGTATTCGCGGAGCACTGCCTCGTGAAGCAGAGGTGCCTCGCGAAGCAAGGTGCTGCGAAGCAGTGTGCTTCGCGATGTACAGCGACCCTGCCTTGGCATATGGATCACTAGTACAGGATCGGTGTTTCATGAAGTATAAATGCTCTGCGGCTGTCTGGGTTCCCTTGGGAATCCCTTTCCTTCACGAATTCCCTTATTCTTCACGAAGGGCATCCCTCTCAGAAGAGGGGCTCAAAACGAGACAAGGCGAAGGCATCTCACGAAGCAAAAATACCTCATAGAGCTCATGATTCCCAGGGTGAATAGTGCTTCGCGATTCGGGAGTTGAGAAGACAAAAGGTCGGATTGTTCGTCCTCTGGACTCAGGGGAGCCCAGTATTTATAGGCAAGGGGCACCGCGAAGCAGATCTCACACGGCGCGAAGGGGCGGAGGGTGCTTCGTTGCGGGTCGCGAACATCAAGGCGTTCGCAGAGCGGTACCGCCTTCTTTTCTTCGTGGCGGGCTCGCGAATGTCAGGGAGTTCGCGGAGTGGTACCACCTCCTTTGTTTCGCGGCATGATCACAAACGTCAGGGCGTTCACAGAGCGGTACCGCCTCTTTTTCTTCATGGCGGTCTCGTGAACTTCAGGGAATTCGCGGAGCGGTACTACCTCCTTTTCTACGTTGCGGTCACGTTGCTCGGGGGAGCTCTGCATCGGGGCTTTGCGAGGCAGCGTGCGGGATTCTTTTCCTTCTTCCCTCTGCGTTCAATATTTTGGTGCCAACAAATTCCCCCCCTCAGACTTGGATCCATGGAGGGATAAAGGGTCTAAGTCTGAGGAAAATCTCCAAAATTATCGGTGGTTCGCGATGCAGCCATGCGAAGGGGCGCGCGGGGCTGACAGCAGTCGTGCGGTCCAGATGCGCCGCGATGCTCCACGCGGGTGGGACGTGCCGCGAAGCTTCGAGGTCTCCACCTAAAAATAGTGGGGCTGACCTCTCTTTTTTCTTCTCGCAACTTTTGTCCTTTTTCACTCTCGACTTCACGAAGCTCCACGTACTCCACGTCTTCTCTCCGCGAATCGAGCTTCGTGGTGAACCGTGAGTCTCCGACCCTGCGACCGCACCAAGAGAACTTCTGTTTGACAGCCTAGGCCAGGCTCCGCAACTTGGTTTTGTGCCCGATCTTCATGAGAACTCTTTGCGAGAAAACTTTGCGACCCAACTCGAAATTTTTTTGAGTTCCCAAACCGAAATGGCCCATCGAGAAGATGTGTTGGGGGTGCTTGAAGACGCCACCCGGAGGGATGAGATGGCTAACTGTCTGGGCCTTGGAGAGATGGTCCGAAGTCACTCAGACCACGATTTTTTAACAGCACTGCTATCAGAGAGTCAGAAGAACTTTTTATTGTGCAAGAAGCTGCCCTTGTATGGCTTCGGGATGAGGGATGATTTCTTCATTCCTGAGGCGAGTAGGGACGAACCAACTTGCTAGTTCAGGAGCATGTCATGCCAGCGCCAGTGGTTTAGGGCGGCCGATGGTCATGCACGGGAGGACTTCACACCTGTCACTGCCGACTATCTCTACAACCATGTGAACAATATTGACGGGAAGCCAATGAAACCGAAGACGTCCCCTCCTCTGTACCACACCATGCTAAACACGGATTTGCAGGATTCGAAGAAGGGGTGGTCCGATGAGTGGGACTTGCGCCAGGGTGGAAACTTCACCAACGACTGGGCATGGGCCTACTGGGTAGGCACCTCATGCGAGGAGTTTGGGTCCGAGCTGAGGAGAGTGGGTTTGTATGAGGCATCATGGTCCTCCCAATTCCACATTTACCAACCGAAATAGATGATTCCAGAGCTGATGAGAAGTTTATCATCTAGGACCAATACTTTTCACCTGCACCATGGGGAGGTGGGCATCAGTCTGTGGGATGTCCACCAGATTTCGGGGGTTCTGATCTTGGGGGCCATGTATGATGAGTTCCTCCCCTTCATGAGCGTGTGGGAGGATCCGGAGCAGATGTCGCGAATGGCGTCGGAACTGATGGCACTGGTCCCTAGAGAGGACAAGGAGGCAGTGAGAGATGTTCACTTTAAGAAGTGGTTCGAGCGGTTCCTGAACTTCCCGGAGAATCTAGAGTTCCCTCCGATGCCTCGAGCTTGTCCAAAGGTGGCTCAACGAGGCAAGGAGCACTCGTATTGGTGGGTCTTGGAGGATAGCCAATGGAAGACTTGGGGTTTCAGTGTCATCACTGAACAGCAGCCAATAGTCAGGCTAGCGGCGTTCATCGCGGCCCTTATGTGCGATTGGATCCTACTGGTGAGGGATACCAGCATGGGGGTGCGGACAAGCTTGTTCATCATGGCGTCTATGTTGGCCATGGGGCAGCGGGTCAATCTGGGGATTCCAATGCTCGTCAAGCTGTATAGGATGTTGTGGCACGTTAGCGAGGGCAAGAAGCTGCTAAGGATATGTGGGCCCTTCCACCTTCTGTATGAGTGGATTGCGATGAAAATTAGGGGGATTTATGAGTATCAAAACCCTATCTCGTCGTTGGGATCAAAATTCCACCTCTCCATTCTGAATGCGGTCAGGATATTCCCATTCAAACTAACCATACCGATGGTGCTGAACTGGGTGTGGAGGGTGGATGAGTTTAACTTCCACCTGTTTCCATTGCCGACAGGGCTACTCACCGACAACGGGCAGGGAACATAAGAGCACTGGGCTTATCTCTTGGCCTTTCGAGGCGGATTTTTAATGGAACAAGTGGATCGTGAGCCACTTTGTGAACCGTACACCCCGCATCGTTTTGTGAGGCAGTTCTGGTGCCTCTAGTGGCAGACCTCGCAGGTCTACTGGGAGGTGCATCACGAGGAGAACCCATGTGTGATGAGGCAACTGTGGCTCCTGTTCAGACAGGGAGACAGGAAGATGTGAATTGCATTGCCTCCATCCACCGCCACTTTCGGATTGGTGAGAGAGTATACCATCAGCTGGGAGGCCACTTATCCGGGGGAGATTCTGAGGCAGCCAACTATTTGGGTTGGTGAAGGCGGACCTCCCCTATCCTGAGGTCGGGGTCGGAGGGCAGCAAGGGCATCTCACGGTTGCGGGGATGTCGTGGCGGTGAGACCCGCACCGGCCGAGGGTGCGGCAGCAGTGGCAGATCTTGTGATTCCAGAAGAGAAAGGCCATCCAGAGGGGCAGCCGCTGAGGGGATTCTGCAGGATATCCGCTCAGGCTCTAGGGAGGCAGCGACGCCATATTGACAAGCCAGAGGATGTCGTCTTCCCGTAGGCCTGGGTCATTTGAGATGTCAACCGGCAACACCTCAGTCTGCCCGAGATGTGGGAGCTCATGAACCGTTGTGGGATGGTTCTGCTAGGTATAGGCCCAGTACGGGCTGGTTTTACGGCATCTCTGGCGGAGGCGGAGCAATATCTGGTTGAGCTGGAGGACTACGTTCACTCCAGTGGTGTCCCATACCCAATGACAGACCAGGTGAGGGTATTGCTGGATCGGATGGTTCCACCACATCTGTCTGTCGCCGATCTGAGAGAGCACTTCCCCCTGCTGGAAGAATCAGAGGACTCCTCTCGGGAGGATGAGGCTGGCGGAGGGAGCCCGTTGGAGGAGGGCGAAGTAGGAGACCAAGACTCAGATTATGATGATTTCGCAGAGGCTCTCGAGGTAGAATTCTGATCTTCTTTCCACATGGTCCATTCTCAGGCCACCATGGATTTCTTACCAATGTTTGAACCATGCAGGAGGAATTTGTACGCAGTCCTCGCTCTCACCCCTTGGTGGGTGATGATGCAGGACCTTCATAACCCGCGCCTATGGCTGCGTCCAGTTCTGCGTCTAGTGGGGTCATAGCATCGAGGTGGCTCCTCCAGAATCTCCAGACCTTCCAACAGTATACGGAGGGCCACACCATGGGGTCCCGTCAGCATCAACTCAATATCAGCACCAAGAGTTAGATCTCTGTAAGTTTTCACTACTGGATTCATTGTTATCATATGTAGATTGTGCCAACTAAGGTTTACGTCCCTCTCTATCGAACAGTTCTCCGACTGGCGTGGGCTACTGTGGCGATGCTGGTCGGGATGTCTGGTGGCATCCCTCCTAGGGGCATGCTAGTGATGGTGGAGATAGTCCCCCCACCTACCCGAGCTACAGCACACACTATCATTGGTGGGACCACCAGTAGGGTCGGGCCCGAGGTAATTGAGGTGGAGTCTGATGACGAGGATCAATCAACCGACCCAAGTCCCATCACACCTTCTACGGTGCTGGATGTCACGCTGGATTCAACGCCAGGTGTAGATCCTGCTAAGGACTTCTTGTGGGCATATCCTGCGTACGAGCCTTCCAATCGCGCAGACTAGGACGAAACGGCCTCCGACGAAGAAGACAATAGCATAGTCCACCGCCGATCGTGGAAGCTAATCATGTGCTTCATCAAGGACACCCCCAAGTGCTATGGCTGAAAGAAATGGACAGACTTCACTCATGGCTATGCGAAATGTGCACTGGGGGAGTGGATGCCCAACATACTCATGTGCTAATCCGAGATCTCATGGCCGAGAAGATCTGGGAGTATGATCGCGGGATCAGTGTGGGCTGGCAGCGGAGGAAGGCGACAAACATCAAGAAGCTCCAGGAGGCTGAAAGTGAGGTCCAACAGCTGCAGGACCAAGTGGATGAGCACTCAGCCTCTCTTAATACACAATCTGAGCTGATCTCACGGTTGAAGGCACAGCTGGCAGAGGCATAAGAGCCTATGAGGCAGGCTTCTGGAAAGATGGCTGCCATTCAGGCTAGCATAGAGAGGGCCAGGGTCATGGCTGACAAACTGCGCCTCGCCGCTGCTGAGGAGGAGCGGGAGCTGAGTCAGCGGCAACAATTCCTGGACTCCACAAGCTGAAGGGTGGCGGAGCTGGAATGCTCTTTTGACGAGGTCAACTCGTCCATGGGGGAGTCGACCCCCGGTTACTATAACAAATTACAAACCATTTAATGGTACTTTTCTTCTTCAATTTTTCTTCTTTTGAATGTCGTAGCATGACCGATTTCCACTATTCACATTGGTTCATTAGATCCCTAAAATGTTTTCGGACTTCCGGAGACAATTCCCCAAGCTCACGTGGGTCAAGCCCGATGTGAGAAACATGAGATAGTTGCCTCATCATCCCACCCAACATAGGAGTGGAAACCAAGCATTGGGCATCAGGGGTTTGGATAACTATTCCAGATTTCTGGAAGATGGGAGAGGCCTGGCTGGAGAAGGAAGTTCTCAAAACAGCTGAATTACTGTTTCTTCAGCATGCTCTTAAGCACGAACGGTGCAATGCGAGGGTCACTAAAATCGGTCCAAAAAGATGGAAATTGGAAGTGTGAATCATGATACCCAAGATTCGGAACACTATGGGGATGGCGTGACAATAAGGGACAAACATTAACCATGGCAGAAAAATGGTATCCTTACTGTGTTAGCCTGAAATGGGGACAACAAATGAGGGTTGACCGTTGACCATGTTCGAAACACGGGATCAGGGCACAAATTTTGTCGATCAATCCTTCGGGACGTTGGCCCAGGACAGTAGGCGGACCCTAGGTCGAGCATCTATACTGTTAGGGGGTCCTTCCAAACATGACCAGTCTTCCGGAACATTGGCCCAGGATGGTCGGTGAGCCGATGCAGCATGAGACCAGGCCTTTAGGGGGTCCCTTCAGACATGAAAGGGAACAAGGGTCCGCAAAAGAGGCATGCAAAGCATTGAATATAGAGTGGTGGTTTGTTCGAACAGAATCCAACACTCATGTAATTACACCCCCGTGGTGGGAGTACGCTAGATGGGCGCATCGGTATGGTTATGGATCATTCCTTCTTTAGGACAGGGACTCTCTGGAGAGGGGGTATGTCGCTTCCCAATGGGATCTTGGGAATCCTGAACTTGTTCAGGGTAGAATCATAGTTACATGGTCCTCTACGAGGGGTCCGGTCAGGGGGTCAGAAAGGGGAAGAATATGATTAATGATTCCTATGGGCTGGACCCTAGGCAAAATACCAAGGTGTCTCTACGTATCCCATGAGGATGGGAATCAATCCATACGTAGTTCTGAAAGCGCAGTTTAACATCACGCGGGACGATGAGAAACCTGGCCGTGTTGGTACACATCCTGCCAAAACTACTAGGCCCACGTGAGTCATGCTCGATGTGGGAAACAAGAAGTAGTGGAGGGAATTTCCCGACACAGAAATGGGGCAGGTTAGGGTGAGGGGACGCTCGGTGAATACTGTCCCCTTAATACTAACATGACCATGTGGCACACCTAGATGCGCGAAGAGATATAGCTGAGTTTGTTGGAATCCCACTTGAACATGAGGAATTGGAAATGTGTGAATCATGATGCTCGGGATTTGGATCACAATGACAGTGGCGTGACGATAGAGGATAACTGTTAACCGTGGCAGAATCACAGCATCCATATCACGTTAGCCTAGAATTGAGACAGAAAAATGATAGTCGACCTTTGACCATGTTTGAAACATGGGACCATGTCACAAATGTTGTCAAGGATCCGTAGGGACGTTGGCCCGAAACGATCGGAGGGCCCTTATGTCCAGCATTCATGGAGATCCCTTAAGCCTAGTATCCATGTCATCTGAGGGTCCTTTTGGATGTGGAAGAGGATGAAGATCCAAATAGCGAGCTCACGAAGCTTGTTCATGGGACGAGGGGAATGTCCCTATGAAAATCCCACACTTCGGGCTCTTTGTCAAAACGCATCTGAATAAAAAAACGAGATGTTTTAGATTGAGGGATCAGAGTCCTTTCCCATAGGGAGATCTTAGTTTATGGTTGTAGAATTTGGACCATGGGTGGGAGGAAACACAGGGGGAACGTGATGGGTATTTACGAAAACCCGACGTGGGTGAGGACATAAGCCCTACTTACCATGCGTTCTCTGGGGAGTGCTCAAGTCGAGGGACCGAACATGAAAGTTAGGCTAGGCCTGCAGGGAAGTGTCTGGGCACTTCTACATATCCCATGAGTATGGGAATCAAGCCATGCGTAGTTATGAAGGGTGTCACGGTAAGGTACCAGTGCCAGGGGAAAAGGGGAGTGCGGGCGTGGCCCTTGCACTAAAAGAAGTGGAATTTGATAAATCTTGTTTGTCATTTAAGGTGAGTGGTTGTTTTTTTGAAGCAACATGACTAGGGTCGCAAGCCCTGGTGTCGCCACAAGAATCAAATCATGATAGGCATTGACAAATGGCATGGCACGTGACCAATACCCAACGTGATGTCCTCTACAACAAGGTCATCACAATGCAGTGTCGTTTTTCATCATGCGGCCAGGATGATAATGTCACAATTTAGGGTCATATGATAGGACCAAGCAGACATTTTAACATCATGCAGCATAGAGGTAGCAGAGATGATGCTAGGTGGGGAATGTGTATGGTGTCCTGCGACATGACCGATGTGAATGAGTACATGATCCCTCATCACACCACATAGTCCCGTAGTCAGGGTCCCGAAGGAAGGATGCTGAACTCAAGAAGGACCCAAAGACAGGAGGTATGGGAGTTCCTACGTATCCCAGGGGGATGGGAATCAAGCCAGATGTAGTTCTTGAGATATCTTAGTTTATGGCCCTTAGAGCTCGGACCATGAGTGGATGACAACTTTCCAGGTAAGTGCAGACCTCAACCCGATCCCTAAGCCCATGTGAGTTAAACTCGGTGTGGGAAATAAGGGGGAAATATCCTTATCACAATACCCGAAATATCCATCGAGGGTAATTTGGTGAAGATCCCCAAAGGACACCTTTTACACAGCTTTGTTCCCCCAACGTGCAAACGTGCACGGAGGAATAATACCAAGAGTTTCGAAACTCCACTTGGACCGGATGAGAATGGAGAAGGATGTGAATCATGTAACCAACATTTTGGGCTTAATGGGGATGGCGTGGAGAGAGCGGAAAACTGTTAAATGTGGTGGAAAAATAGTCTCCATATCACGTTAGCCTGAGGTGGGAACAACAAACGAGCATCGACCGCTGACTATATTCGCAACGCGGGATTTTTATCGATTTGTTGTTCGAAACCTTCGGAAGCGTTGGCCCATAACGGTAGGAGAGCCCTTGGGAGTGGTATACAGGCCATTCTTGGGGGTCCCTCTAGGTGTGAAAGATGATGGAAACCCTGATGAAGGGATACAAAAACCTGTAAAGCGGGTGCGGATGCGTCCGAGTAAAGTCTAACATTCCAGGTAATAAACTGGAGTACCCTTAGGCACAATGGTGAACCGCCAGAAAGGGTTGACGAAACAGCTTGGGAAGGAGAGGTACATGGTGTGGTCATTACAAGATTGAATTGAATGAGGACATTATCCCACACCACACCATATAAACCCCTCGTGGATGAAGAGTAGGCCAAGGGGCCAAGGTGGGATGGAGGTTTTCAAGATATGGGGTTGGACTCGAAGCTTAGACATTCGGGTGGTCCTACGTATCCCATAAGGATGGGAATCAAGCCACATGTAGTTCTGAAGGGATACCCAGGGGTAGAATATCCTAACAAGGAGGTGTACGACGCGGCGGGTAATGAGGACATAATCCCACACCAAACCGCACAGTTCTGTAGGAAAGAATCTGGGCCAGGGGCTCAAAAAGGATGAGGGGCCTAAGGGTAGGCCTTGGTGAGGGAGACCTGAGTCGGGGCCTCGGTCAGGATGGCCTGACTAACATATAGTTTAACGTCTTGCATCAAGGATGGGGTCGTGGGACCAAAAAGGCTGAGGGGCCAGAGGTTAGGCATCGGTCAGGGAGGCCTGACCAATTTGCAGTTTAACATCTTGAAATGAGGATGGGGGTCGTGGGCCCGGAAAGGCCGAGGGGCCTGAGGTTAGGCATCGGTCAGGGAGGCCTGCCCAATTTGCAGTCTAACGTCTTGCAATGAGGATGGGGGCCGTGGGCCCGGAAAGGCCAAGGGACCTGAGGTTAGGCATCGGTCAGAGAGGCCTGCCCAATTTGCAGTTTAACATCTTGCAATGAGGATGGGGGTCGTGAGCCCGGAAAGGCCGAGGGGTCTGAGGTTAGGCATCAGTCAGGGAGGCCTACCCAATTTGCAGTTTAACATCTTGTAATGAGGACGGGGGCCGTGGGGCTGGAAAGGCCAAGGGACCTGAGGTTAGGCATCGGTCATGGAGGCTTGCCCAATTTTCAGTTTAACGTCTTGTAATGAGGATGGGGGTCGTGGGCCCGGAAAGGCCGAGGGGCCTAAGGTTAGGCATCAGTCAGGGAGGCCTGCCCAATTTTTATTTTAACATCTTGCAATGAGGATGGGGAAAAAGATAACTGTATCTTGTCTGGGGACATGTACGGCATGGAAAGTAACCCGATGTGGAAGAGGATGTAATCCTACACCACGTCGTACATCCCTTATAAGAGAATCGGGGTCGTGGGCCCGACAGCTGGCACCACCCGGAGGGATTTTTGTCGCTTCGGGATGGGGCAGAATGAATCACTACACTTGATGTTTGGGAAATCTTGTGGTGGACCTGAAGATCACGGACACTATTAACCATGTTCGAAACACAGCGACTCTATGGTGACCTGATATGGGAGCAACAAATGAGCATCGACCGTTGACCAAATTCACAACACGAGACTCGTATTGTCTTGTTTCTCGAAAACCCCCCAGGGCGTTGGCCCGTATTGGTAGGATAGCCCTTGGGTGTGGTATCCAGTCCATTCTTGGGGGTCCCCCGAGTGAGGAAAGTGATGGAATCCCAGTCAAGGAGTGGGTGAAGCATAGCGGTACACGTCCACGAAATAGGAGAACATCTACGGGGGGACCTACAGCCGGGTCGAGGCTTGCTCGACGTGAGTTGGGGAAAAAGTGTGCATCCTTCCATATGTCTTGACCCGAGGGGAAGATTTTGGCTTTTGGGATGGGCCAACAGACGAAATGTCTAGGAGTTCTTACATATCCCATTAGGATGGGAATCAAGACATATGTAGTTCTTGAAGGCCATGCAGTTTAACGTCGTGTGGTAAGGATGTGAGAGAATAGAATAACGGGAGTGGGCACATGGTGCGACCCTTATAATCCATGTATGAGCGGGGCTAAGAAAGCCTACTCCTCATCACGCAAGGATCCTCCAAGGAAACTATACCCAGGGGGACAGTGAAAGAGAAGAACTCGGTCCTGGGCTCAAGATGAGACGTCTGAGAATTCCTACGTATCCCATTAGGATGGGAATCAAGTCATACGTAGTTCTTGAAGCGCAGTTTAATGTCATGATGGACGAGAGATGTGTCTCAATTGGGGATATGCATGGTACGGCGGGCAACCCGACGTGAATGAGGACATATCCCACACCACACCGTACAATACCATAAGAGAGCCTGAGTCGACGAGGGCCGAGGGGCCTGAGGATGAGCCTTAGTTAGGGAGGCCTGATCGGCTTGCATTTTAACGTCTTACAGTAAGGACGAGGGCTAGGGGCCCGAAGAGGCCAAGGGGCATGAGGCTGAGCCTCAGTCAGGGAGGCCTGACTGGCTTGTAGTTTAACGTCTTACAGTAAGGATGGGGGCCAGGGGCCTAAAGAGGCCAAGGGGCCTAAGGCTGAGCCTCGGTCAGGGAGTCCTAGCCGGCTTGCAGTTTAACGTCTTACAGTAAGGACGGGGGAGATCTTAGTTTAAGGTCATAGAGCTCGGACCATTTTGCAGTTTATCGTCTTGTAGGACGATGGTGTAGTTTAGGGTCGTGTGGGGCCGTAATGTGCAGTTTAGGGTCATATGGGACCGTAACGTGTATTTTAGGGTAGTGCGATAGCGTAATGTGCAGTTTTGGGTCGTGTGGGACTGTAACGTGCAGTTTAGGTTCGTTTGAGACCGTAACATGCAGTTTAGGGTCATGTGGGACTATAACGTGCAGTTTATGGTCATGAGGGACCGTAACGTGCAGTTTAGGGTCATGTGTGATTGTATAGTTTAAGGTCGTGTAGGACCAAAGATCCTTAGTCAAAGTAATGCTTGAGGAACCTGGCATTGGTGGGAGGAGTTATGCGCTGACCATTCGTGGTTACCAAGGAGTATGCTCTATTGGGGTAAACCTTATGGATGATGTAAGGTTCTTCCCATTTGGGCTCTATCTTGGGCGATTTCCTACTGAGGATCATTGGTGCTCGAAGGGACAACACTAGGTCACCCTGAAGAAAAGAGCGAAGGCGAACCTTATTGTTGAAGGCTCTGGCTATCTTATTCTGATGCCTTTCTAGATTGTGCAGGGCACGAAGCCTGTTCTTGTCCGGTGCTCCCAATTTAGCTATATGGATTTCGGTCACCTTATCTGACGCCTGGTGGTCATAGAATACAGTGTGTAATGATGGCAGTTGGATGCCAATGGGTAGGAAGGCCTCAGCCCCATACACCAGGGAATATGGGGTCACCTGGTTGGAATTGCGAGTCATCATCCGATAAGCCCAGAGGGTGTTGGGGAGCTTGTCCGGCAAACTTTTCTTTTTCGGACCAACCATTTTCTGTATAATGTTAGATAGGGTTTTGTTGAACGCCTCGATATATCCATTTCCCTTTGCATGATAGCGAGAGGTATGGTTCGAACGGATATCATACTTGGTGTACAATTTCTTCAACTTGGCAGCTTGGAAGTTGGTGTCGTTATTGGTGAGGATAGCATGAGGGACCCCAAACCGGTGGATGATGTTGGATCTCACAAAGTCAACGATGGAAAAGGTCTTGACCTCTTTGAGTGGAACTTCCTCTGCCCACTTGGAGAAGAAATATGTAGCAGTTAGGATGAACCTACACTGGCGAGCTGTCGCCAGTGGATATGGTCCCACTACATCGAGTCCCCACACCGCAAATGGCCAAGTGTACTTGGTGGAGTGGAGAGGCTCTGGTGACCGATGCAGGAAGTTGGCATGAACTTGGCATGTGTGGCATCTCTTGGAAAACTCGATACAATCATGGATCAAAGAGGGCCAGATGTACCCCAACCTCCAGATTTGATGGGACAGCTTTGGCCCAGCTTGGTGGGAACCACAAGAACCGGCGTGAACCTCTTGCATAACCTGAGAAATCTCAACTCCTTGAATGCAACAGAGGATAAAACCATCGAAGCTCCGCTTATAGAGGATCTGCTCAAGACTGGGACCGCTCTGGAGGGTAAATTGCAGCACGCGGTGTCGGATTCGCTCGCGCTCGGCCCAGTCGTTCGGGAGGCAACCATTTTGGAGACACTCTACAAAAGGTGCCCTCCAGTCGGGAGTGGCCTCAACAACTATGTCTAACAAACCTGGGACCCCTGACGTAGAAGGTCCGGTGATGAGATGACTTACCCGCAGGCCGTCATTGTCCTTTGGGGTGACGGGGGCAATGACTCTCCAGTGTGCCACATGTATGATCAAATCATCTTTCTTGGGTTCTGTGAGTGACGCAGCTAATCCATCCAAAGAGTCTGCTAGACCGTTCTATGACTGAGGGACATGGGTAACCTATGGTCGAGAAGAGAACTAGGCCATTAGACGGAGGGTGCACTCTAGCAATGGCATAAGCTCTGGATTCTTGACAACATAGTCACCATTGACCTGCTTGATTACCAGCTCCGAATCTACTTTCACATGAAAATGGGGCACATAAATCTAGAGGGCCAACTCGAGGCTGGTGATGAGAGCCTGGTACTTTGCCTCATTGTTGGTACAACCTTCTGACAACAGGAACGAGTATGGCAGGACAGCTTGCGTCGGGGTGATGAAGACGATACCCATACCCACTCTGTTGAGCTTAGGATCATTGAACCTCCTACCGATGGGGCTCTGAGAGGCACTGTCGAAGTGCATTTTTCAACATGAGACGGAATTATTGACTCAGAGGATCGTCTCATCAGGAAAATCTAGGATCAGTGATTGATCCGCAGAGGTTGGATGGGCAGCTAAAAAGTCTTCCAGTGCATGTCCTTTGATGTCCTTCTGAGGCACGATCCTGATGTCAAACTTCTGGAGGGTCACCGCCCACCATGCTAGTCGGCCAGTCAACATGGTCGGTTTAGGATGTACTTCAGTGGGTCTACCCGAGAGACCAACTATACCTCATGGTGCTGCAGGTAATGCCGCAACTTCTGTACGGCAAACACGAGTGCAAGGCAGCTCTTTTCGATAGGGGAGTATCTAATATCTGTATCAAGAAGCATGCGGATGAGATATTAGAGACTATTCGTCATACCCTCGTTATTCTTATGGGCGAGAACTGCGTCGAGGGACCGTTCTAGGGCGGTCACGTAAAGGACCAGCAGCTTTCCGGAGATGGGTGGCATCAAAATCGGAGGTTGGAGCAGATACTGCTTGATTTCCTCGAAGGTGGTCCGACACTCTTCATCCCATTCGTAGGCGGCGCCTTTCTTCATAAGCTGGGAAAAGGGCTTACACTTGCTGGATAGATTCGCAATGAATCGACGTATATAGGCTAAGTGGCCTTGGATACCTCGATGTTCCTGAATGTTGCTCGAGGGAGGAATTTGGCTGATGGCCTTGATCTTCTCTGGGTCGATCTCAATGCCCTAGTATCTAACAACAAAGCCAAGAAACTTCCCATAGGTGACCCCGAAGGCACACTTTAACGGGTTCATCTTCAGGTGGCGGGAACGAAGGAAACTGAACACTTTCTCATGGTCTTTGAGATGGTCCTGGCGCTGGCGAGATTTGACAACTAGATCATCCATGTATCATTCCACCAGCATCCCAAGAATCGGCATGAATATGCGATGCACGGCCCGCTGATAATTGGCACCTGCATTTTTCAGGCTGAAGGGCATAACCTAGTAACAAAAGGTACCTTGGGGAGCCCTGAAAGCAGTGGACTCCTTGTTATCGGTGGCCATCCGAATCTGGTTGTACCAGGAATACCCATCCATGAAAGAGAGGGCTTGGAACCCGGTCATGGAATCAATCAATAACTCGGTCACCGGGAGGGTAAATTCATTCTTTGGGCAGTGCCGATTGAGATGGCGGAAGTCAATGCAGACTTTGATCTGCTCGTTCTTCTTCCTGACTGGCACAATATTGGCAAGCCACTTTGGGTACTGGACTTCCTTGACGAAGTTGGCTTTGATAAGCTTGTCAACTTCAGCCTCAACCATGGAACCGTGAGAAGGGTGCATCTTTCTAGGAGGCTACTTAAACCCACGATGGTTTGATAGGAGGCCCAGGTGGTGAACGGCTACCTGAGGATCTAGTCTTGGCGTCTCCCCATAACTCCAGGCAAACACATCACGGTGTTGTTTGAGAAAGTCTACGTACCACTGCTGCTTCTCAGGGGACATGGCTGCACTGATCAATATGGGTCTCGGATCTTCCTCGCTACCAAGGTTCACCTATACCAGTTCATCAACCGTGGCAGAGACACCTTCCTCAAAGGCGGGGGGAGCATCCTCCAGATCTTTCTCTCCACCCGTGGAGGGATTTCCTGCAAGGGGAGATTCTTCTGAGCTATCAAACCCTGACAGGTAGCTAGTGCCAGCTTGGGCAGTAGTGGTCATCATATAAGGAGAACCATATGTCACTGAGACCATAGAAATGAAGGCAGTCGATCATATCCCATCTGTCCTTCGACCTAAGGGGCCACGTTTGATGACATCAAAGTAGTGGTGACGCGTCGGCCTGAGTCAGTTGATTCCAGCCCGGCGGAAGAGACACGTATGATGTATTTCCATTATTATAAGCCTGCCATCCCGATACCGCATAAGGGTAGGAGGCTCCGGGATCACCTGAGCCTGGTTGGTTTAGGAGTACGAAGTGATTTTCCATCATCGCTTGGACATGGGAACATGCCTTCCTTTTGTACCTGAAACAACAAAACACTGCCCCATGTCGGGGGTCGTGGACTCCAATCGGTGGATCAGGAAGATGTAGGCGTCATCCAGGCCTGCCCAGGGATCACTTGTGACTGGGGCGTGTTCATCCTCACATTCTAGGATTTTCTTATCCTTTCTCTTGTAATAGTCGGCGTCCAGATAGCGGGATTCATAAGAGGCGAAAGGAGACGCATCTCCTTGGAGGATGCCTACTCGACCATTGAGGGAGTATTTGAGGCATTGGTGATACGACGAAGGGACTGCTGCGTGCAGACGAAGCCATGGCCTGCCCATCAATGCATTGTAGGCGGTGTCCTGGGAGACAACCATGAACTCAGTGCTGGCAATTAGGCCACCTAACTGGGGCTTCAGGAAGATCTTTCCGACTGTGGATTTCTCGGTCCTGTCATATCCCTAGATTTTAAGGTTGGAGGGTGTTATATCATCTTCTGACAAACCCATATTTTGTAGTGTCTAAGTTGGGATTAGGTTGATCCCAGAACCCACGTCAACGAGGCAGCGGCAGACTTCCACGCCATTGAACTGGACAGTGATGTACAGTGGGTGAAATTTCCCCTTTATGGGAGGGTCTTCATCTTCACCAGAGAATGAGATAACTGCCTGGCATTCGGCGTTCTTTGTTGCCTTAGCGTGGAAGGCTTCCACAGCTGCTACCTCCGTCTCAAATTGAAGGGGGATCCTTAGGGCCTCGGCAAGTGCTTCATGCATTTAAGACGATAGGAGAAGGGCCTCAAGGATAGAAATCTTTTTTGTAACTCCATCCAGGTGCTTCAGGACATCATACTTTTGTGCCAAGCGCGAGCCTCTGCTTACAGGAGTTCGTTCTGTAGTTGGAGGCATAGCGGGTCCTGCTGGTTGAACCGACGGTTGGCTCGTACTGGGTACATCCCGCTGCCTACTAGTTGAAACCTGTAGAGTAGCCGCCGGATTAGAATCAGACAATGGATTTTGGCTTGTAGCCGAGAAATACTGATCACGATACGGATGAGGCAGTTATGCCTGATCTAGTAGCACAAACGGCGGTGGAGGTAGAGCTGAGGGCATTAGATGAGGTTTTTCATGCTGGGCTCTGCACTAAGCCTTCTTTCTGGTTTCATTAGCATGCATGGCTTGACTGAAAGTGCCCACTTATGTGCCTCGATGACCTATGTGGTTGCGGTTCCGCTGATGTTGGCGTCGACTGGGGACTTTGGGGAGGTTCTCTTGGTTTTCCCCCTCATCAGGAGCCATATAGGGCTTTACCAGCTCCACGGTGTTAACCGAAGCGTACCCCTGGCTATCACTCAATGTTTCATCCACCATCAGGTGGATTCTGGGAGGAATCCCCATTTTAGGGGGAATAAAGTCACCAAGAGTACGGGATGACGAGGGAAAAGGTGGAGCGGGTTGCTTATTCTTGCGTCGTCGCTGCTTGCCCCTTTGGGAAGAGGTCGACTTTGATGACAATGTAGAGGTACTGGCTACTTCCTCCGAAGTCTCCGGCTGATTCAGGCATGCCCGAATGATACCATGGGCATGGGCAACGGTTTTTCGAGCCATCCAGTGGTCGTATTTATGGGACCCACAGCTGGGAACCTGCTGCCACTCGCCTTCGTTGTCGCTACCGATCTCTGACCCTACAAAGACACCCGCTACTTGTGTCGGTGCTGGGCCCAACCTGACTATGTTGTTGTCGACCTGGTCATGAAGTCAGTCTTTAAACACATAGCATTGCTTGAGGGTGTGCCCCAGAATCCGACGATAGGGACAGTAGTTGGGGTGATCGGTGAGATTCGCCTCTATTGGCCTTCTTCACTTGGGTAAGTGCACAATCCCTTTCTCTAGAGCACTTTAGAAGTAGCCAGAGACCTGATTCTCGTTGAATGA
Organism: Viscum album; assembly: GCA_963277665.1. Classification (NCBI taxonomy): domain Eukaryota; kingdom Viridiplantae; phylum Streptophyta; class Magnoliopsida; order Santalales; family Viscaceae; genus Viscum; species Viscum album. The sequence goes on along the minus strand of OY728128.1, from coordinate 272,972,109 downwards.
GTAAGTCTGGTGTCTTCTTTCTGGATAGGGGGCCCTGGGAGCATGTCCCTGATGAGGGGCCGTAGGGGCCTGCCAAGGAGGCGGTGCCTGATTGTCTCGCCTAGGTGGTGGTGGTGCATTGCGCAGGGGAACCTGTCAATTATGAGGTGGTCGCTGCTGGGCAGGAGCCTGTGCTTGAGGTGGAGGACCTCTGCGGGGTTGTGGGGCCGGTGCCACTGGCAGTAATTCCAGCTGCCTGGGGGATTTTTTTTGGGCCACCGCGGCGGGTTCGGCTCTGGAAGCCCTCCTGGATGGGATCACAGGGGGTAGAAAACGTGCCTAACTAGCCTGTTGTAGAACCTCCTCGAGGTGATGAGCCTTATCTAAGAAATCATGGAACCATCCAGGGTAGTTCTGGGTGATCAGGGAAGGAACCAGATCCGTTTTAACATTCCCTACACACATCATCAGTAATTTCTCTTGAGTCAGTGGCATGTCGAGAGAGTATGTAAGTCCCTTCCACTGGGCGATGAAGTCCGCGACTCGCTCATCAGGCCTTTGTTTTCACTTGAAGAGGTCTGCGATGCTGGTCTTTTGCATGGTGGATCTGAACTGGTATAGGAACTTCTGACAGAGATCCTCCCAGCCGGTCACCGATCCGATAGGGAGCTGGTTGTACCAGATGAATGTGGGGCCCTCTAATGTCTGCACGAAACATCAGATCTTGGCGGCTTCTTGATGGGTCGAGGTCGCCAGCATGGGGACACACCTGGAAGAAAAGTGGGCCAAGTGTTGTGGCAGGTCCCCTGTCCCGGTGAAGGGCGAGAAAGTGGGGTTCCCAAAACCCGGGGGTGAGGGCATATCATCCACCCACGTGGGATATGGCTTGCCATCTGGTGGGACTGGCACCTGTTGTGTTTCCAACGCTTCAAGGCGGGTGATGAGTTCCACTATGAGATCATCAGGGTGGGGTTCCCTATCTTGGCAGGGATCCCTAATCACAAGTGCGTTGTCGGGTTCTTCGACACGGTAGATGGCTTCAACATCTTCTGGTGCGACTAGCGGAACGGCCTGTGGGGTGGCTGGGGGAACCCAGGATGGATTCCTCAGATTGCCCCGTCGTTCAGGAGGGTTTGGTGAGATGTATCGTGCCCTTTTTCCGTGAGTTCCGGCTTCTGCCCTATCTGTGGAAGTAGCATGATCAGGGTTGCCTAGAGGCATCTCGCTGAGGGGAAAAGTTCTTTCCCCTGCTGCCCCAGCTTGGGATTACCGTAGTCGGGTCACCACTCTGCAGTGCGCTCGGCTAGGAGTTCGTCAACCAGCCTGTTCTTCTCAGCAAGCTTTTGGCGCAGCACGGCCTTCTCAGGATCATCGTTCGTCTTTTGTACAGAGGCAGACGGGTCAGAGTACTTGATGGTTCTGACATGCTTCTTACCCTTACCGGCATTTCTACTAAGTACCAGCGACTCGGTGGGTACATGGAGGCCTAGAAGGTTCTACTGCTGATGGGTAACCCTCTCTGATGGGTCCAGCAGTGGTGGTACACCCTCAGGGGGAAGGTCTCCATCGAGAAATTCAAGCTCGTCCTCCTTGTCCACTATGTCATCCATGTGGACAGTGACCCCCCTTGGGGGAATGTCCTCAATGTCGCCTAACGGATCGGGTTGACGTCGGATAGGACTAAAGAAAAGGGTGGAATACTATCCCCAGCCATGGACTTGCACATGGGGGGTATCTTTTCTGATGATTATGCGGAGTACTTTGAGACTCTGAACGCATTTCCGCTGAAGGGTGCTCTGGCGTCCTGGTGACTCAAGGTGTTGGGCCACAGGGAGTGCAGCCAAATCGATCAGGCGGTATTGCTCATCGATTTCTTCTAAGTGATCTCTGCTCCTGGGGTACACTACCCACTCATAACGAAGGCAGAAGTGTGTCTCCCATAGAGTTTGGTGTAAGCACCCTAGTTCCTCTAGGGTAAGGGATTCCAGCACGCAAAAGTTCGGTGCTGCTGTCGGCCAGAACTTCTCTGGGAAGTGATCCGATGTGAGAATGTTCCAGAAGCTCCTGGGCTCGGACTCAGGGTCTGGCCCCGTATTACCCCACTCTTCAACCAGAGGCGGCTGAGGGACTGGTAGCAGTTCCAAGGCGGACCGCTGGGACAGTAAATTGGACGGTGGAGATTACGGCGAACGAGATGACTGGCCGCCAAATTCTGGGCCATCCTCTGAAGAGTGAGGTGACCTAACCATGATATCACGATACAATGGGCTTATAGCCACAGCTTCTGGCACAGGAATTGAGGTCACCAGCGATGGGTCACGCCGTTGCTCTACCACCGTTGGCCCCAAAAATAGCTCCCCATGATCTCTGGTAGAGGTAGAGGGCGCTTCTGGGGACGACGGTGGTGATTGCACGGTCGGAACCTACGTAATTTCCACAATTTCTTCCTCTTATATGTACCTGCAGAGAGATGAGGCAATCCGGTGGACTTCACATTCTGGGAGAACGAGGCTGACGCGCCTTGTTCCTGCCCCAGTCCTTGACACAGAGGAGCGGGGAGAAGGTTCCATCACTGAGTCGCATTCCACTTCAGAATCCGAGAAACGGGCTGGTTTGACCTCCACTTGGGCCTTCCTAGGACTCTTCTTGTGGCGGCGATGACCCGCTCTCCTGCCCCTAGATGGCTCTTCGGGACAAGGTTGATTCTCAACATGTAGTCTCGGGGAGGCGCTGGCGCCATGGCGGAGAGGACTCCCGCTTGAGAGAGCCGGGGTGCGAGGGACACCAGGGAAAATATCGAAGGGTACATGGGGAGTACCTCCATGGACAGCACCCATGTGGTCGGAACCTCTGTTGGAACCGGCAGGAGCATGGGGAGGACCTCCATGGTCGGTGTGGGTGGAGCGAGGTTGACCTTCGCCAATTGCAGAGAGGATGTAGGGAGGACCCCCACATTGGAGAGGTACCGGATGGGTAGTGTCTTCACATTGACGGTTGGGGGCAGGAGGAGGGACTCCATACCCTGTATGGTCGGCGCGGGAGAGTCTTTCGCGCCGAGCATCACTGCCACGGGGAAGGTCTTCCTTCGAGATGGGGGTAGCACAAGTCATACCTCCATGACGAGCTTCAGAGCGGGGAAGGACCATGCTATGTGGAATGGTGGTACGGGGAGGCCCTTCGTACGGGGTGACACCACCTCGAATTGGATCGAGGCGATCACCACTCAGGCCTACAACCCCGAGAGCCAACCCAACCTGTCCATGGGGTGGTTGGGGCCTCATTCCTGGTCGAGTGAAGGAGTGCCCCTACTCAGTGTATGCAGGGACTCCATGAATCACATCGGCGGTGGATCGTGCCAAGTAGTTGTTGACATCGACGCACCTTGACGGGCGTCCTCAGCTCGGGCCCGACGCTGACGCCGGGTTAGACGAGCTGGCCCAGGTGGTGCAGGGGCATAACCTACCTGCTCCTCTGGCGAAGCCCGACAGCGGCGCTGGCGCGGCCGGATGGGGGCCCTTGCCTGGATCCCTTGGATTGGGACCCTGACCAGGCTGATCCGGACATCAAAGCCTCATTAGCGTAAGGCGTGGAGTAGTCGAGGCGTTCAGGGGACAGGCTCCCGAAACAATTGAAAGTTGGGGTGGGGAGAAGGGGATCCCTGCGCGGCCTTTGAGGACGGCATTGATGGAGGGGCCTAGATTCCTCCAGGTCCAGGCGGGCCATATCCCGAGTTTGGATGACCCCTTCCTCCTCGTACCTGCTTACAAGGTTGTTGATCACCCTCCGTTGGATGATCTCTGATGGGGATAGGGGACGTGGGCGTCCCGTATTCACGGATGTAGAGGTCGTCGCGACGGCAGTGGAGCCATGCGGAGCGGCTATACTGGTATTGTCCCCACCCCTACGTAGGCGAGCGGGCGGTGTTCGTGTCTCTATAGCAGCAACCTAGTTCCTGGAAAGTAGGGAGATCAACTCATCATCACTATGAGGAAAAGGATCGACAACCAGTGCCCCAGCGTCATTCCATCCTTCGTGGTCAGTAAGAGGGATTCACGCTAACACGTTATAGAATGGAATGCCCCACGTTCTACTGCCCCAACCTCCGGTGAGTTTCACGCCAGGCCCGCTATTTTCTTGGAGGGACCCGGCGCAGGATATCTGGATCCGGTGACACGTCAATCTACTGGTGTCTCGAACACTACTAATCTCCATATTGAGGAGAATAATTTCACGTCGAGTTCACCGTTTTTGTTTCTGACGCTTTCGTCGGGGTGCGTGCGTCCATCCGTGAGGACGCGCAACAGTTGCCCTGCATTCCTGCTTTCCAAAGATGGGCGACATCCATTCCTTATTCGGGGACTTCTGCTCCTTGATCGAAACCGGGATGATGGGATGTCGGTTCCTCCTTCTGTGGATTCCTCCTCGGAACTCGTCACCTAGTCCGAGTCTCCCTCATAGATTTAATACGTTGTTCGTGAAACTCTTCCCAGTTCCATGTTTCCATGGACGCCTGTTAATTACACTTCTTCTGTCAGGACATTCCAAAGGGTCTAGTCAGGGCAGCAACCTTCAGTCGGGGGAGTAGTCACGTCGAGGCATTAGTAGCGTGTCTGAACACTGGGGAATTGGTGTGTCTGTCTTTTGTCCCTTTTCATAGGGATTCTCGAGGGTGTGGAAGCCCGAGGCATCCCACATCGAGCACGGGGAACCATATTCCATAGGCATGTATCTGATGTTATCCTCAGCTTCCTATGGTTAACACAGGGTATGTCGCAGGTTTAACGTCCAGTGGAGATGGATCGGCCTGATCATAAAACTAGTTGGATTGGATCAGATTGAGGAACTTCCCTTGAAGGGATGCCGATATCGGGGTCAGCTCGTGGGCATCTTCTCGGACGCAGTGGAGGGGAGTGGAGTGGCATGATCTCACCGGGATGTGGCGGCCTGGGTAAGAATCAGGGTGGATGATGGATGGATGGATGTATGAAGTGGAGGGGGAATGAAATGGGACCATCGCAAGGGAGATAGTAAATTTCAGCTTGAGCCTCGAAGATACCTCCTACGTATCCCCATGGCAGGGAATCAGTGTCCACGTAGTTCGGGATGGTGTTGGTGAACTGACGTGAAGGCAGATCTTTGCCCGATGTTGTTGTCAGCGAACCAACATGATTGTGGACCTTGGTCCGATGGTCGTCGTCAGTGAACCGTCGTGAATGTGGAACTTGGTCCGATAGTGTGGGGCTTACACACTAGGCTTCCTAGGTGTTAGTGGACCAACGTGAATGAAGTCAGAATAACCAACGGGTGGTGTACTTGAACCTTAGGAAGGCTTTATACGTACCATGACTTAACACGGATCAAAGTCCTTGTAGTTTAGGAGAAAATAGGGGGGGCTTGGCACACCGACAAGGATACAGTCTAGGCCAATGATTGTTGGGATTGAACCTCAGGAATACTTCCTACATACCATTTCTTGATATGGATCAAAGTCCTTGTAGTTCAGATGAGGTGTGGAATACAGTTTAACGTCATGTGGGACGGGGGTGAACCGACATGAATGGGGTCAGAACAACCGGGTGATGGGATTGAACCTCATGAAGGCTTCCTACGTACCATGCCTTGACCTGGATCAAAGTCCTTGTAGTTCGGGATGAAAATGGTGGGTGTCGGCGAACCGATGCGAAGAAAGGACCTTGGTTCGATGGGAGATGGGCTTGAACCTCAGGGAGGCTTCTTACGTACCATCCCTTGACATGAATCAAAGTCCTCGTAGTTCGGGTTGGTCACAACGGCTTGTCGTCGGACTGGAATGTAGTTTAACATCGTGTTGGATGAGGGTGGAACCTGACATGAATGAATGAAGGGTGGTGGGATTGAACCTCGTGGAGGCTTCCTACGTACCATGCCTTGACATGGATCAAAGACCTCGTAGTTCAAATGGATGTGCAGTTTAACGTCATGCTGGACAAGGGGGCATACAGTTTAACGACATGCTGGACGTGGGCATACAGTTTAATGTCATGTTGGACGAGGTATTTTCATGGACAATGCTTACTCTAAGCCCACGTGAGTCGTGCTCGGTGTGAGAAACAAGAGGCAGCAGAGACCTGACGATCACGTCGCAAAGGGTGCGTCTGTGAGAAACGAAGAGGAGCTTACACGTTAGGTGGCCCATGGTGCTGGGACTTACTCCAGGATGGAGGCCCGAAGTGCAAAAAATCATAGAGGGAGAGGGATTTGGGACCAAATATGGAAGGTTCCTCGATCTTTATCGTGCCCTCCACTGGCCTTGGCAGTGGGGAAGTATAGAGGTGCATGGGTGCTACCTTCCGCAATAGAGGCTTGGGGGATTACACCAAGGTGGTTTCCCTTCTCCCGTGGACATACGTTACTCTGAGGAGGATATCATCCCATGTGAGGGTGATTCCATTCTCATGGAGATGAGTGGCATAAAGAATGTCTGAGCTGGGGGGACCCTGCGTGCGAGCACGGGGTCAGATCACAGTTTAACATCATGTGTTGAGGACGAGGTGCCTGGAAGTTTAACATCCTGCAGCTCGGATGAGGTTGGTTTACTCCACACCTCTTAGACTTACATCACCAGTACCATCATCTCCTTGGGGGAGGGAAGGTACCGTCAAGGCCATGGTCAAGGGGGGTCGTAGAGTGAACCATCGAGGGGTCCACGTTAGCGTGGCTATGCGGAGAAGCAATAGTCGTTAGTGTGCCTATGTGAAGAAGCATTAGGTGAAGCAACGCTATGAGTGGTGTTGTCCATGGGACTTTGAAATCACATCGTGCAAACCTGGAGGGTCGCACGGGAAGAGGAATTGCCAAGAAAAGGAGTGTGATTCGTGAAGTGGAGTGCCTTGGCCTTAGCACGGGGCAGGGGTGTGAATGGGAGGTGCTTTGTAAAGTGTAATAGTATTCGCGAAGCACTGCCTCGCGAAGCAGAGGTGCCTCATGAAGCAAGGTGCTGCGAAGCAGTGTGATTCACGATGTACATCAACCCTTCCTTGGCATGTGGATCACTAGTACAGGATGGGTGTTTCATGAAGCATAAACGCTCCGCGGCTGCCCGGGTTCCCTTGGGAATCCCCTTCCTTTGTGAATTCCCTTAGGCTTCGTGAAGGGCATCCCTCTTGGAAGAGGGGCTCAAAATGAGATAATGCGAAGGCATCTCACGAAGCAAAAATACCTCGCAGAGTTCATGATTCCTAGAGCGAAGGGTGCTTCGCGATTCGGGAGTTAAGAAGCCGAAAGGTTGGATTTTCCATCCTCTGGACTCAGGGGGAGCCCAGTATTTATAGGCAATGGGCACCGCGAAGCAGAGCTAACGCGGCGGGAAGGGGCGGTGGGTCGCGAACGTCAGGGCGTTTGCGGAGTGGTACCGCCTCCTTTTCTTCGCGGCGGGCTCACGAACGTCAGGGCGTTCACGGAGCGGTACATCCTCCTTTGCTTCGCGGAAGGCTCGCGAACGTCAGGGCGTTCGCGGAGCGGTACCGCCTCCTTTGCTTCGCGGTGGGCTCGCGAACGTCAGGGCGTTCACGGAGCGGTACCGCCTCCTTTTCTTCGTGGTGTCTGCGTTGCTTGGGGGAGCTCTGCATCGAGGCTTCGCGAGGCAGCGTGTGGGCTTCTTTTCCTTCTTCCCTATGAGTTCAATATTTTGGCGCCAACAAATGTTATGTGTTATAAAAGAATTACATGAGCATAAAGACATAATATCTAACATCCTAGGTAAATAAAGACCAAGATAATTTTCATATTTATTAATATTTGTGAATTAAATATTAATTCTACTTTAAAGTGGAAGCAATGTTCGATAGCGTACCTGATACGCAACAATGGGTTTCTTTGAAATCTTACATTGCACACTAATGATATATTATTATTATTTTATATGGTAGTTAACTCCTAGATGTTGTATTGGTGGGAATGAACAAAACAAACTAAAATATTATTATACATTATTTTTAAATGTTTGTACATTTATCCAATAAAATTTAGATTCTTAAAATAAGAAAAGAATTTGATTTTAAGCATAAATACTCAAATATTCACTAAAAGGTCGATTTACTACCTTTTGATGGAGAACCCTCATTAAATATAGTTTTTTTATCTTTTATACGTTCTATTTGACCGAATAAAACTCTTCTTTATAATCGGGACACCAAAATTTACTTTGGGTAATTTTTTGTATTTTTCTGATAATATGCTTTTTTAGAAAGAATAGTGAAAAATATTATATTTTAATTCAAATCTAATTTTTAATCTAATTTATTTATATGGTTAGATTATATTTTTAATTGGTTTTAAAGTTTAATTAGATTATATTTTTACCATTTAATCCAATGGTGCTCATTGGAAAATTTTCACTTCGAAATTGGACATAAACAAGTGTCAATTTTTTGATAGATATTGATTCATAAAAACACGTTATTTGTTTTGACAGTGGAAATTAATTTTAAATAAATTTTTGCAACTTCAATGTTTTTAATTTTTTAGAATTGATAACATATTTTAATTCTGAATATCAAATAATTCTTAGTCTGAATTTTAAGTATTTTTCAAAAAAACATCAATTTTTGATGAATAGTGAAACCACTAAGTAGTAGATAAAAATTGACAATTTCATTTAAATGAAATTTTACCACAACTGTGAATTTAATTTTGAAAATCTAACATACATGGTTGTTATTTTTAAGTAAAATTTGGTCCATGAAGATGAAAATAATTTTTCGTAAATATTAACTTTTGACATTTATTTACCATGGTTAAAGGTAAATAGAATATTTCAAGGTAAAAAGAATATTATAATAATACAAAATTACATTAACATTATACTTAATCTTATTGGATGATTCATGGCCTAACATGGTCATCCTTGTGTATATTTTGGGACCCCATAGAGTCACTTAAGAGTGATAATGACACTTTACATTAATTAATTTAAATTAAAGACCAAAATGACATAAACAAATATATTTTTGTAAATTAATTTTTACATAGGGTTATATAAGTTATATTTTAGACTATAAATAATATTTGGAAAGATAAAACGATTTCCAACATCATGGTATTTTTTTTATAATTTTTAGACAACAAATAAATAAAAATATTTATGACCCAAAAAGGTTGCAGTATTTACCTCATTAATAAATGATTTAAATAAATAAGATTATAAATATTAAAAAATTATCCAAAAACTGTCCAATTATTATTGGATGATTTTATTTAGAACATGATTCATCATATCATTGACATTAATTAGTTTTGTACCTTTTGAATCTGAAGATAAGTTTATTATAAAATAAATTTTTCAAATGTTCCTAAAGAGCCCCTCTTCTCCCTTATAAAAGGACACCACTTCTAACCCATTTCTAACACCTCTAAAACCCCTTGGTTTGTCAAAACCCTGCCCAAATAAGCTCTAAATATCCCTCTCTTCATCCTAAAATTCATACCTTAGGAAGAGGGCACTTCAAGAAGTCCTTTTGGTTCAAACCAAAGAGAGTTACCCGAATTAAAGGTAACGGTCTCTCTTAAATTCTTTTCTTATATTTTACTTCTCCAATCACAAAAAAACTTTTTATTCCATTATTTTATAACAACAACAGTATCCTTAATATAATATGATTTTTTTCTGAGAATTATTCTAACTAAAATTACATACACCTTCTTTTAATGGGTGATGAACATATTGTTTCTGTGGATGCCAAACTAACGACTCATGAAGCAGTGATTGTTCAATTATATTATACCGCCTCTCATAGTGGCCATTAAGATGGAAATGTATTTATATATGATATATATTTTCTTTATATTTTCTTTATTCTTTTGTATTTTTCATTTATAGAATACCTTTATGGTTTCCATTGTGGGTAAACGTGATAATTTCATTTGAGGAAGTGCGGACTACCGCCCCCCTCAAAGTGATATGACTCATTAATGCCATATGTGGGACATATAAAGGAGGGAGTTAATGATATTATATATTATATTATACTGTAATTATAATATACCTTTGTATAATTATGTTTTAATTCCATTAAAATATGAAATATAAATGAAATTAGCGTTCATGCGTACGTACAGCTTACCGTCTCCATGAACGGTGCATTTCATTTCTTACATCTAAATGTTATGTAATATTATAAATAAATATATATACTGGATATATGTGATATATATTATATCTTAATAATGAATATAATTCTAGAGATAATGGACTATTGACTACAATGCCAAATTTTAATTATAAGAAGTCCATTTTTAACTCATGTACCAAATATCGACCAAATGACCATTATTAGAAAAACTGATTGCATAATGTTCATAACATGGTAATACAAGATATAAAATGAAAAATAAACTTAAATAAGGTTCTTATGACAGTATAAGTTCACTTTAGATTATTATTTAGGAACAAAAAAGAACAAACAAGTCAAGTCGGACATGAGGTAAGGGATTTCTTATCTCACTTTTAATTCTGTGAGATTTCCATTGTACGCCACTTATTTATTGCATGTGGTGTATTTTGTACTGAAATTTTATATATATTATCATTATTCTCTGTATATTCATGGAATTATGTTATTCACTTAGTGTTTATTAACTTTTTTTCATACCACTCGATTGATTACAACGTGGTAAGGGTTTTTCATCTCACTTCTTATTCCCATGAGATTCATGGCATATTTACCACTATTTCCATTTGTGTGGTGTATGTACTGCTCATTATTGTATTATTTGTATAATATAATTTATTTTTGTGGTAATTACATTTTAATTTTATGATTTTTCTTTCATGGGGTGTATGTTTCGTAAGTAACCTAATCGATAATGGAACCTTTCACCCTCCTCTTTTTAAAAGACTTCTTCTTGTTATGTCATATAATTTTCATCTTCTTATGCTAGGATATGTTATTATATATAATTATTGATGTAAATTTAATATAAAAGTGATGAGATACCATTTTATCTCTCATCAAATCATTTTCTTAATTTTATAGTGATGTTGTTAGGCGGTCGAATTTCGGTAAGGGAACTTCTTAACCCAATTTTAATTCATTGGGCTAAACTTCCACTTGTTGATTATGTTGTTCTATGAATATGTGTGAATGGCCTATGATTATTTTAAAATGAATTTCTAATCATATTTAGTGTATTTATATTTTTCACACATAATTATGTAATTGATTTACCTTTAATCTAAGGATACCATCTTTGTAAGGGATTTCATCTCAATTTACATTCCATTGAGACTTATTTGCTATCCTGACCCAATTAACATTTATATGGTGTATATACTGCCCTTTGAAATATTATATCATGAATATCCTTATTCTCATTATATCATAAGTTTTTTTTTATTCTTTAATTATGTATAGTCAAGTGCTTATCAAGTGTTGCGAGACTCTTTAACCAAAACATCATTTTAAAAGATTTAACGATTAATTTTTTTAAATATTTCTCATTAATGTACATGTTTTAAAAATGGTTTTAAGGATTTATTTATATGGACATTAATTTTTTAAAATGTTAATTCCTTTAAATACCTCAAAGTGTTATGGGAAACTTTGATTCAAAAATATCTTTTATTGAATGTTTTAAATGGTTTTGAAAATGGTTTGATAAAGCATTTTTTGTTTCAATATCCAGATTTGATATATGTTGATTATAATGCGGAAATTTTGTCATTAAATTATTCTTGTTTTATTTGTCATAATTATTTATGATTATTGGGCATTTTTTATGTATACAGGTGGTTACGTGCTAAACCTAGGGTGGGTGTGCCCGAGATAGCTCTCCAATGCATTGGTTAACGTGATAAAGGTAAACATGAATGTTTCTCCTGAGAGATTTAGGGAATATACTATGATGGGTATTCCAAATTTGACTCCCTTTGTAGCTGTGAAAGATACAATGTAAGTATGATATGGATGCCTCCAGTTACCTTTATGATTGATGATTACAATGTGTTATTCAAAAATAATATGATTTCATCTGGTATGTTATGATTGAAAATTATGGTTTCATTAATTTGTATTTACTGATGTGTTAATGGTTCCATTACTTATTTTATAACCCTTTCTGATCTTTTATTCTCATCCCATGTTTTTGAAATGTTTTTAAAGGTTATAAGGTATGGTAAGTGAAAGTAAGTATTCAATACAATTTATATCAAGAAAAGAACTATTGTTTTATTTAAGGATTTTTATTATTGTGAAAATTTGGTTATAGTATAAGTGTATACATTGTAATATTCAAGTTGATATATAATAGTTATAGCCTAATTCTATAAAACTCTAAACTTGAAAAGATCTTAAATTTGAATTTTTTATTTAACTCAAGATTAATTAATGTTTAAGGTTGGGTCCTTATAGTTGGTATCAGAGGTCAGTTGAGACAACATTAGGGTTTATGAGTTTTGTTAGACACAATGTTAGTCCCTATGTCTATTATTTTAGTTAAATACTTGTTTTATAACTTTCTCATATCATGGAATGTCAATGACAAATGGAAGGATGAGGATCTCAAATGATATTCTTATCTCTTTCTGATGACGTTCTTGCAATAATTATTGCAAAGTCATGTTCATATGATTGTGAAACTTTTTCTAGAATACAACTCACTTGCAAGAAGTTGTTAGAGATATCAAACAACTCCACTATACCTCATTATCATCGTGGATCATGGGTTGTATTTAAACAAATATTATTTTCACAATAGTCTCATATTTTCATGAAAGGTAAATATTATCAAGTAATTTTCAAATATTTTACCTTATCATAAGATTTTGAAGCGTATTTTGATTTGGAAAATGGTGATGAAGGAGGAGACCCTTTCACAACCTATTTATATATTCTTTTACAATATATTCTCTTAGAACATACCTATGGTATTTTAGAAGGACCATTACTTGGATGTTTCAACTCAAATTCGGTCCGACTATTTTATAGAAATCATGTTTCATCAAATGTTTTGAAATTATATGTCATACATGATTATTTTAAAAAACAATTTTTATGTGAACACCCATTTGACCCATGTTGTGCAATTTGTATTTGGATGAAGGAAAAAATTATTTTGAAGGAAATATAAATCATTGTTGAAATTAATGGGCCTTCTACCTACGTGAGCAAGATGGTGATGAAACCAAGTGCACATCGTGATCAAGGTATGATATTCTTTATTTTGGGGATCATTTTATTTTATCATATGGTGGTGAAATTAAAAAATGAAAATATATATAAAAACTCAAGAATTACTATATTGAGATCATAATGAATTGGGATGAAAATGAGAGGTATAAGGAAACCATTTAGGTTAAAACATGATAGGTTTATTTTTGAGTTTTAAAAAAATGACAGCACACAGACCGTGTGACAACCCGTCGCATCGGACAAAGCTGCGGGAATCGAACCCACAACCAATGTGTGATTTGGATTTATCGCCTACCACTAGACTTCATTAAGTACATGGTGGGTATGACTTATTCTTTTTAGTTAAATGATTTGTTTCATAAAGAATAAGTTTATTTGGGTTCTTATGTTTTATCAAATGGATATCCTAAGTATAAGAAAATGATTTGGTGATTAAGTGATAAAAGTTATTTTGGAAGATGTTCTCTCTTTTGGGAACACTGTATGCTTAAGAAAAATAAAATACTATGGGATTACATTTGTGGAGTAATGGTTAAAATTTTATTTTGGAAGAATATCTATTTTTATTATGGACATATAGTGATTTGGGTTATTTATGTAAATTATTAACATATCATAGAGAATTTGTTATTTGGATAATTAGGCATCATTGTGAGACTTTAAGAGTGGTCTATGTTTTTTGAAGTTAAATGTTAAGATTTTATGTGGAAGACTATGTGATTAAATCCTTCAAAGTTTTGTGTTTCAATCTTAGTATGTATTATTTCCAATAATATTAAGGACAATTGTGTATTGAATGGTCTTTCATGAACATTGGGTACTTTTTTTGAATTTTGGAGACTAATAGTAGTTTTTTTTATATAATGGATTATCCTTTTTGGGGATTATATGATCACATACAAACAATTTTGGTTTTAGTTGATGTATAATGACAAGGGAAATATATTTTTATACTTTTGTGGATTATTTGATTCTCTATAAGAAGATTATTGTGCTTTTTATGTGACCAATTCTTTTTGAATTCTCATTGTTTGGAGGAAATTTTTAGTTTTTGGTAGAAACTTATTAAAATATGAAACTCTACAAGAAGGTAAGTATATTTCCTTATGTTCTTATTCTATGTAGTAAATGAATTACTAAAAATTATGAAAAGTAATGTAAAACAAAAAAAAATTTTGGTTAACGTTTCCTACAGCGTAATCAAAGACCGTTTAACACATCATAAGTTTGTGATTTTCGGGTGGTTAACTTTCTCCTAATCATGTTTTCTATCACACTCCATCATAACATTACCATTTGTCTTCTCTAACATAACTATTTTTTCCTACATGGAATACTACTATGGTTTATCTCGGGTGACCTTTGTACTTGTCTTTCTTTCTTTTAAACTAATAGTTTTGCTGACTCTTTTCTGATGTGCGAAATTTAATGAAGTTACCAATGCATGTTTTAAAATTGCAAGGACGAAATTCCCAAAAGGGGGGAAGGATGTAACATCCCAGGAAAATAAAGAACATGAAAATTTTCATATTTATTAATATTTTTGAATTAAATATTAATTATACTTTAAATAGGATGCTTTGTTCGATTGCGTACCTGATACACAACAATGGATTTCATTGAAATCAAACGTTGCACACTAATAATATAATATTATTATTTTAAATAGAAGTTAACGCCTTGACGTTGTATAGGTGGGAATAAATATAAGTAACTAAAATATAATTATACATGATTGTTAAATGTTTTTACATTTATCTAATAAATTTTAGAGGCTTAAAATAAGAAAAGAATTCGATTTTAAGCATAAATACTGTAATATTCACTAAAAGCTTGATTTACTACCTTTTGATGGAAAACCCTCAATAAATATAGTTTTTGTAAGTTTTAAATATTCTATTTTACCAAATAAAATCCTTCTTTTGAATTGGGACCCCAAAATGGATGTTGGGTAATTTTTTGGTATTTTTCTGATTAAATTCTTTTTTTAATGAATAATAAAAAATACTGTATTTTAATTCAAATATGCTTTTTAATCTATTTTATTTGTATGGTTATATTCTCTTGTTAATTTGTTTTAATTTTTAATTATATTATATTTTTTCCATTTAATCCCATACTGGTCATTGGAATAAATTTCACATTGAAATTAGACAAAAATTAGTTTCAATCTTTCGATAGATATTATTTCTTAAAAACACGCTATTTGTGTTGACCACGAAAATTAAATTTAAATTAATTAATGAAACTTATATGTTTTGAATTTTCTAAAATTAACATCATTTTTGAATTCATAATATCAAATCTATATTAGGATGAATTTTTTGTATTTTTCTGAAAAACTTCAATTTTTCATGAGTAGTGAAACCACTTAGTAGTTAAAAACTGACTTTTTCATTTAAATAAAAATTTACCACTTTTGTAAATTGAATTTTGAAAAACTGACATACATTTTTGTTATTATTAAGTAAAATGTGATTCAATAAGATAGAAATATTTTTTGGTGAATAGTAACTTTTGACTTTTATTTACCACTATTAAAGGTAAATAGGGTAATTCAAGGTAAAAAGAATATTATAATAACACAGAATTACCTTAATACTAGTATTAACCTTATTGTATGAGTAATGGACGACCATAATAATCCTTTTGTCGATTTGGGGACCCCATAGAGCCACTTAAGAGTGATAATGACACTTTAGATTAACTAATTTAAAGTAAAGACAAAAATGACAAAAAAATGTGTTTTAGTAAATTAATTTTTACATAAGGTTATATAAATTATTATCTATACTATAAATATTAATTTAAAAGATAAAAATATTTCTTACATCACTGTATTTTTCTCATAATTTTTAGACATCAAATAATAAAATTATTTATGCCACAAAATGATGCAGTATTTACCCCATTAATAAATTATTTAAATAAGTAAGATTATAAATATTAAAAAATTATCCATAACCTATCCAATTATTATTAGAAGATTTTAATTTTAACCTTAGTCAACTTATCTTATACTTTAATGATTTTTGGATCTTTTGAAATCAAAGATAAGTTTATAATAAAATAATTGTTTCAAACTTTCCTAAAGAGCCCCTCCTCTCCCTTATAAAAGGACACAACCTCTAACCCATTCCTCACACCTCTCAAGCTTCTTGGATTGTCCAACCAATATAAAAATAAACTCTCAAGATCACGCTTTTCCTCCTAGAATCCTTACCTTAGGTAGAAGTCACATCAAGAAGTCCTTTTGGTTCAAACCCAAGGGAGTTACATTAATTAAAGGTAACGGTTTCTCTTAAATTATTTTATTTTATTTTAATTCTACAACCACTAAACTCTTTTTATTACTTTATTATATAACTAAACCAGTATACTCAATATAATATGATGTTTTTATGAGAATTATTTGAACTACACTTACACACACCTCTATCTAATGGGTGAAGAACATACTGTTTCTGTGGATTGAAAACTAATGCCTCACGAAGCGATGATTGTTTAATTGTCTCCTACCACCTCTCATGGTGTCCTTTAATATGGAACTATATTTATATATGATTTATATTATGCTTATGTTTTCTTTATGCTTCTATATTTTTCATTTATAGCATACCTTTATTGTTTCCATTATGGGTAAACACAATAGAGAAAGTGTGGACTACCGCCCCCTCAAAGTAATAGGACCTATTAATGACATATGTGGGACATATAAAGGATGAAGTTAATGATATTTTATATATTGTTATACATTAATTATAATATACATATGCATCATTATTTTTTAATTCTATAAAAATATGAAATACAAATGAAATTAGCGTGCATGCGTACGTACGGCTTACAATCTCTATGAATGATGCATTTCATTTCTTACCTCTAAATGTAATGTAATATTATTAATACATATATATACTGGATATATATGATATATATGATATCTAAATCATGAATATAATTTTTTAGATGATGGACTATTGACCACAAGGACAACTTGTAATTATAAGAAGTCCATTTTTAACTCAAGTACCTAATATCAACCAAATGGCCATTATTAACATAAATGATTGGTTAATGTTTATAACTTGGTAATAATTGATATAACGAGAATAATAAACTTGAAAAAGGTTCTTAATCAAGTTTAAATTATCTATTTTTTATAATTCAGGAATAATAAGGAAAAAATAATTCAAGTTGGACGCGAGGTAAGGGATTTCTTATTTCACTTCAAATTCCATGAGATTTCTATTGTATGCCACATATTTATTGCATGTGGTGTATCATGTACTACCATTTGATTTATATTATCATTATTCTCTGTATATTCATGTTATTTTTTGATTCACTTTGTGGTTATTAACTTTTGGTCATACCACTTGATTGATTACAACGTGGTAAGTGTTTTTAATCTCACTTCTTATTCCCTTGAGATTCATGCTATATTTACCACTATTTCATTTTGTGTATTGTTTTTACTTATTATGATTGTATTATATGTATAATATAATTTAATATATGGGTAATTAAATCTTCATTATATGATCCTTCTTTCATAGGGTGTATGTTTCGTAAAATACCAAATCAGTATGGGAACCTTTCACCCTCCTCTTTTTAAAATACTTCTTTTTGTTATGTCTTTTAATTTACATATTATTATGTTGGGATATGTTATTCAATATCATTATTGCTGTAAATTTTTTGTCCAAGTGATGAGATACCATTTTATCTCTCATAAACTCATATTATGAATTTTAAAGTGATGTTGTTAGGCTGTCGAATTTCTGTAAGTGAACTTCTTAACCCAATTTCAATTATTTGGTTTAAACTTATACTTGTTGATTATGTCATTCTATTAATATGTGTGAAAGGCCTATGATTGTTTTTCACTGAATATCTAATCATATTTAGTGTACATATATTTTCACACATAATTATGTAATTTATTTATCCTTAATCTAAGTATACTATCTTTGTAAATGATTTCATGTCAATTTACATTCTCTTGAGACTTATTTGTTGTCATGCACCAATTAAATTTTATATGCTATATATTCTTCCCTTTGAAATATTTTATCATGAATATCCTTATTCTCATTATATCATATGTTTTGTTTCATTTTATTCTTTAATTATGTTTAGTCAAGTGCTTCACAGGTGTTATGAGACTCTTTAACCAAAACATCATGTTAATAGATTTAAAGATTTATTTTTCTATATATTTACCTTTAATGTTCATGTATTAAAAATGGTTTTAATGATTTAATTATATGGACATAAATGTTTTAAAATTTTAATTCCTTTAAAATCGTCAATGTGGTATGGGACACATTGATTGAAAAATCTCTTTATTAAATATTTTAAATGGTTTTGAAAATGGTTTGATAAAGCATTGTTTATTTCAATATCCCGATTTGATATATTGTGAATAGAATACAAAAATGTTATTATTCCATTATGCTTGTGTTATGTGTTATGATTATGTTATGATTATTGGGCATTGTATATGTATATGGGTGGTTCCGTGATAAACCTAGGGAGGGTGAGACCGAGATAGCTCTCTAATGCATTGGGTAACGTGAAAGAGGTAAACATGAATGTTTCTCCTAAGAAATTTAGGTAATATACTATGATAGGTATTCTAAATATGACTCCCTATGTAGAAGTGATATCTACAATGTAAGTATGATATGGATTCCCCAAGTTACCTTTATGATTTGGGATTACTAAGTGTTATTCATAAATATTGTGATTTCAGAAGGCATGTTATGATTGAAAATTATGGTTTCATTGATTTGTTTTTATGGATGGGTTAATGTTTCCTTTCCTTATTTTATAACCCTTACAGAGCTTTTTATGCACATCCCATGTTTTTGAATTGTTTTCATAGGTTATAAGGAAGTGTAAGAGAAAGGAATTATTCAAGATGATTTATATCAAAAAAATGAACTCTTGGTTTATTTGAGGAGTTTTATTGTTGTGAAAAATAGGTTATAGTAGAAGTGTCTAATTTGTAATATTCAAGTTGACATGTAATAGTTATGGACTAATTCTCTAAAAAACTAAACCTAAAAAGATCCTGAATGTAAATTCTAGATTTAACTCATGATTAAGTAATGTTTAAGGTCAGGTCCTTATATAATAAGTATCATATATATCATATAATATTTGTGTTTCTATTATAATTCCCAACCCTTAATGATATTAATGGAAAAATTCATGACATCATTTTATGATGCGGTAGTTTATCCTAGACAGAAATGCTATCTTTGTTACTGATTAGATAGATGTGTGTTTAATTGTAAAGATAAAACTCAATATAAAAACATTTTATTTTACTTAGGATAATATGTTTATTATATAATAGTGAAATAAATATATTTTAGGGGGTGTGGAATGTAAATAAATCACAACAACATGAGGAATAAGTTTACCACTTCATTGGGTAACCCCTTTAACTTTTAACCAAAGGAAATAATTGGATAGTTTTCTTCCAATATATCGGGTTATTGGTTTCGTCGAAACAAGTCATAGGTTGGGTAATGTGAATTCAGTTGTAAGGGGCTATCTGATAGGGTTTTTCCCCACCACCACCTTCCTATCCCCCATTGTGGATTGGCTCAGATCCCCTATCAATGCTTTATCTCGACGTGCTCAGGGTTTATAGTGTCCATTAATGTTGTGGCATCATGGCTCGATCATCTTGGAGTTCTCACTATTTTTCAGTCACTACATGACCATCTCGTCAATCTGGATATGGATTCACATGTCAGAGTGGTGAGGATAGAGTTTCCAGCTGTTGCAGTAATGGTTGCCACTTCTCATATGAGTCGACTATGGTTGAGTGGGGCAGATCTGGTAACATTGTTTGGTGTCAAAGGTGGAAATGGTATATTTAGTTTAATATTGTTGAAGTTATTATTCAGGTGTTCTTTTTGTTCCCTTATAGGTCTAGCACTGGCGGTATTCATGGTAATGGGTTTCATTTTCTTTCTTTGATGTTCAAAGTCCGTTATGGTTGTGTTGCGGCATCGACATCTTCACAGGTTCCCCTATTTTCCTTACTTTGCTCCTGGTGGTTTGCGAGAATTGGACTTCGGTGATCTTCTATTCCTTTTGCATCCTCAGTAGGCTGGGGTTTGGATGGAGGTGGGGTTTTGTCCTTAATTTTGGAGACTGGTGATGGTTTTATTGTGTACGGGGTCTTGATTCGGGTTGAGCAGCTGTGATTTGGGATTTGTGATGATGGAGGAATCAGGTTGCAATGGTGGAATGTTATGTCTTCACAGTGTGCTTTTTTGGACTTTTATATTGGGTGGAATGATGCAATGGGGGAATTTTAGTGTTGATCTTCTAATTTTTTTTGGAATTTTTAATCTGGACTCGACTATAGGGATAAGGCCCAAATGTGGTTTTAGAGTTAGTGGTTCACCTTTGAAGATTTTTTTTGGATCTGGATGTATGACAGGATATAGACTCAAGCTGTCGGATCGGTCCAATGCTTTGAAATAGGACGCTTTCTTGTCGATAGCCATGCAATGGTGTAGTGCTTCATTATGATCAAATAATTTGAAGGGGCATATCTGTGTTATTAGTTAGATTCTACTCTCTATGACCTTTGGTTCATTGTTTATCTTTAGCCCATGGAGTCTGTGTGGGTTTCCCCCTACATCCCATAAAAGGGGGTTATATTGTATTATAATAAAATAAAAAATTGATGGCCTCCAATCCATTTTATTGAGGGTTATAGGTTGGGTTTAGGGATTTTGGGGAGATATTTGAGAAGATACATGTTGTTCCAAAATGTCACGAGAGGTGTAAGGAAGTGGGAGTGGTCAACCCTTTTTATAGTATATAGGAGTGCTTCTCTTTTATATTTATGTAAATGAAATTGTACAAAGATTTTCCCCAATTAATGTGGTGCCAATAATGCTAAAAATTAGTTAAATTTATAATACGGTCGAAATATGTCGATAAAATTGATTTTTGACAAGTTTCTATCACATTATGGAACTTAAATTTTAGGATGAGTCCTTTGTTAATATAAATTTTCTTTTAATAATTTTAACTAATTTTAATCACATTCACTATTATTTTTTCTAAAAAATAATATTGAACTTATTATAAATTATAAATTATTCTCATTCAAATTTTTTAATCCATTTTTTTAAATTCAAATCACAAATTTGGATGAAATTAATTTAAATTTAATATTGTATATGATGACAATGCACATTTTTAATATAATAACCCACAAAATATTTCATAGATTTTATATCCAATTTTAAAGTGAAATTGATTAAAATGAACTAAATTATATTAAATGATAAAAAATAATCTAATTAACAATTTCAAAAAAATTATATATAATTTCACCTTCTAAAAATTTTAGGTGAAAAACAATATTCAATTAAAATTTAGTATTTTTTATTACTCATCAAAAAAGGATACTTCAAAGAAAAATACAAAAAGATACTCCTAACAAAATTATTATGTTACTATTTAGATGATGAAGTCAATTTTTTCAAATATAATCAACTAATGTTCCAAAAATAAGAAATATAATAGGATTTCCACTAAAATTTGATAAAGAAAATCTTATAAAGTATATGTTTTTATATATAAAACTGGGTTTCTTCTAATATTATGCCTATCATATATATTGGATGAAAATAAAAAATAGTTTATTGAATATATAATATTTATTCCAATGTTTTCAATCATTAATTATATTTAATATAAATTATTAGGATAATACAACATTCTGAGTGTAAAAATAGACATCTAAAATACATTCCCTTAATATTCAATTGTTTCATATATTCATTTAAAATTAATTTTGTATCTAATTTAATATTTTTATATTCTTATAAAATCTTTATTTTATAATTATGTTGATATTATTGATATCAAAAAATTTAAAATCTAGTTTATATCTTTTTTGTATTTGATTATAATATTTTAATAATATATTGTTTAGTAAAAGTTAGTCTTGCATGTAATGCAATTAATCGAAAAATTAATTAATGGGTGCGAAGTATGCTA
This sequence comes from Viscum album, assembly GCA_963277665.1. Classification (NCBI taxonomy): domain Eukaryota; kingdom Viridiplantae; phylum Streptophyta; class Magnoliopsida; order Santalales; family Viscaceae; genus Viscum; species Viscum album. The sequence goes on along the minus strand of OY728128.1, from coordinate 272,949,919 downwards.
ACTCGTTATCAAATGAATGTTAAAAAATATCACAGTTCGAATTTATTTAGCGTAGTTATATATTTTAATGTATAGGGATATTATATTCCCATACACGCTTGGTGTTTCATGATATACATTCTATCGAATATAATTTTTATAATTTATGCTTTTTGGGTGATACATTCTCCCCACCTTAATTAAATTGAATCCAAACAATTTAAACATGTTAATGGTTTTATATTATATGATATTTCATGTTTTTAAAGTGGTGGACAATTACTCTATTCAATTTTTTGTAATTCCATCATCAATGATATGGTGTAGACCACCTCTATTTATTCTTGTAAAAAACGTGTTCCCTGTTAATGGTTGTTTTTGAAATATTAAAAATCCATTCTCAATAAATATACTCATTTATGATCATCCATCATTCCTCAACCAACAGGATGACTTCCATTCAGCTAAACAATATCATAATTTTGGAATTGACAGAGATAATGCACATAATTTGGAAAGGAAGAAACAAGGACATTCATGTCAAGACCCCCCATTAATTACCAGTCTTCCCTTAATGAAATTTTAGTGGAAATAAGAATGTTTTGCTTAAATTAAATGCGATCACTAAAAAAACTAGATGAGAGACCTCATAGAACTATGGTTCCATAAAATATATAGTATCTTCCATCCACCTCTAGTCACAAATGAGGTCATTTGGATCCGTCCCTTTTTCATTTGGTTAAAGTGAAATTAATATGGGGTTTTGAGGGGAATTGAGGAGATGGATGGTTTTGGGTTTTTCTTTATAGATCAAAATAGTGATTTCATTTAATATCTACATGATCCTTGTGTCATTTTCACTACCATAGAATGAAAATTATTAGTTTGATCTATGTTTTCAACATGGAATGTCAGAGGATTTTGAAAAATATCTGGTCCAAATGTGGCTCCACTACCATTTTATTGGATATGAGACAAAAAAAGATTTACATATCATGAAAGATACATTGAAATGTTCCAATATTCAAGACATTATATATTCAATGAACTATATTATCATTCATATATTTTATGAATCCAATTATATTTTTGATGTCCCTGTAAACAATGGTGTGATTTATGATGTGGATGTCTTCTCTAACACCCTTCCTATTGAACTTTTACCCACTTTTCAGTTGAAAAATGTAAAATTCATTCCTTCAGATTGGAGTGAAATTTCAATTTCCTTATTATAAGATAAAATAACCTCAAATTTCCTTCTAATTCATCCCTTATTCCATTAAATGTGTATCCAAAAATTATCTACATCATTTTAGACTAAAATAAACATATAATGGATAGAAATTACCATAAAAAGTGATTAATATTTACATTTTTCTCTAATTATTCATAAAAGCCAATATGGTTAAGAAATTAATCTCAAATCCTAAACAGAAACACTAATGATTGATTAGTAACATTTATTATTCAAATTATTTAACATTATAAATTTATATATTAACCAAGATATTGAGTAGGTTTGTTTTTTCCGGAAACCCTTATCATCCTTAAATCTTGTATTCTAGAGCCGCGACCATTCTTGAATTTATTTTTTGTTACCTGACATATAATTTTCCCTTTTATAAAACCATATATATATATATAATTTTGGAAATAAATATGATGCATATACTTGATATTTTTTCATTAAATATCCAATAATTTATAATGAAACCCAATACATAAATACATCATCCCTATATTTCAAAATTTTCCTTCTATAGTATAGGGTTCATCCGTAATATAATTTATATAATTTATAAATCATGGAGAAATATCTGCAATATAAAATGCCTTAGGTTTAACCAAGGTTATTCAATTTAAAAATCCTTCACAATGGATTGAAAAGAAACTGTGATTTATCCTAATAATATCCCTTGGGAGTGTCAAACCACATGTGTCGTAAGTCCTATTGTTGTGTACCATGTTATGTCGAGTTAGAATGCATAAAACATGTCAGAGTTGTTACTTATAGGAATATATGTTCTTGAACCATTTATAATTGTTGTCACTTTTTAGTAAATATGATTCATTATTAATTTTACGTTCCTTTATGTTTTTGAGATCACAAACACATTTTCTTAAAAAAAATTCACTTTCACTTAGAAACATGTTTTAATTGAAAATTTTCATTCTCTATTAATTCCTTTGACTTTACTTATGGTTTCCAATGCCTCACCTATTTTCTTCTAACTAAACTTAAGTATATTTTCCATATGTAAAAATATCGGATCCTTATCTAACTCATAACATTACAGTTCCTTACAATCCAATTTCCCTCAAATTTAGAATCTAATATCTCTTGAATTGATGCTCTAATTTCTCTATAATTGGGAATAAAAATTCTATATAAATGATAATATGATTTCTATAGAATTGAGAATATGATATCCCTAGAATTGAATGTCTTATTTCTCAAAAATTCAGAGTCTGATTCTCTTAAAATTCGTACCCATATTCTCTCATAAATCAAACTCAGATTCTATCAGAAATCAGACTCCGATTATCCCAGAAATCAAAATCTGATTCTCTATGAAACCAGAATATAATTCTATCAGATATTGGAAATCGATTTTCATAGATATCGGACTCTGATTTTCAGAAAAATTAAAATCTGATTATCAATTTTCATATAAAATTATTATCAATATTTTTAGATTCTTTATTACATTATCAAGATAATATGATTAAATGATTTTGTTGTAGTTATCATATTTCCTTAATGTGTAGTTTCATTTTATCAAATACCAAATTTGATAAGGTTGGTAAAGCAAGTTATCATTTCTCATACATTTTTATATAAAACAATTTCCTCAAATCTATTACAAAGTAACTATTTGTTGATTTCTATGTCTATAGGTCCCTCTGAAATTCTGTGGATCATGACCATTGGGAGAGGAATTCGACCATCGTAATTCATGACTATAAATACCCATCCATTTTTTAATTTGTAAATGTTCACATTACAAAATTTTCATTACAACATTCGTGTGGAACTCTCAGATATGCTGATAATCTATGAGAGCTCTACTCGATCTTCCGTGTGTGAAGGCTGTGAACAACTTGTTTAGCTCTGAACTACTTGTTGAACCTACCCAGTGCGACTCGAATATTTTTGGTTAAAAATCGAGGTCTTCTTGGGATATGAAGATAGAGGTTCTGATTACCTACTTAATCGAGTGCTTATGAGGCTAAAAAGATTTATAAAATTCTTCATATCAAGTGCTTAACCTAGTGTGGGTAAGACTGACTTTCTTGGAAACATAATTCAAGGGACCATTATTCATGTTTCATGGATAACATTATATTTAGGATAAAATATTTCATTGTTTCATGTTACTTGTTTCATGTTTGTTTATATTAATCTGCATTTAGTAACAGATATATATTGCTAATTTCTTACAATTACATATTCTTTAAAATACCCTAATTTATATTTTATATTCTTTAAGGTAGAAAATTTCCTTAATTATAGTATATTATTACTCTTTATCAGAACCATATTTTTTCCAAAGAAATATTTTTTCTTTATTATAAACTAAATAGGTCTTGTGAATTAATCTAGATTATCTTTTTTAAACATTTATTTTCTTAAGGATACAAATGAATGTTTTTAAAAATAAAAATCACCCTGACTTGTAATTGATAAATCTACATGTACATTTCAATCCTAAAATAGGTATCATAATAGTTCTCTAAAATAGTTAATCATAAATATATGTTTTATTTATCAATATTATATACTTAACATTATTTTTTCACGTCTTTATTTTGGATTTTTCTTATATACTCTTTGTTTATAAAATTTTTCTACTAACCCATTTTCTGGAAATGTTTTTTTAAGAATCACATCAAAGAATGTTGGATCAATGGAAAAAATAAATACTACTACACCACCAATTTTTTTAAAATAACTATCAATACTGAATAGATATGTAAAATAATTTTATTAAAAATACCCACGTGGATAATTTCTTTATGTTAAATGAAGAATACAACATTCCTAAAAAGGAAATAAGAAAATTCATCATTCAAGAAAAACAAGAGTTTCATGTTGACTATATGGTATCCAATATGTTATTATTTTATATGACTAGGGACATCTATATCTATATTTCATCATGTGAAGTTTCTAAGATCATCTAAAATAAAATAGAAGTTGAACATTTTGGCACATCCAATGTTTTTTATACAAGAAGAGCGATGCTTAGTGTAACACCCCGAGATTTTATGAAAAATATTATTTTTAATTTCATTAGTATCTTGTGTTGTACGCTACACCAAAAGGAGATTGCACAACACACATCATTGACTTGCCTTGCATTATGTGCAATCGCGACCTTCCTGGATTGCGTGTGTAGTACGCAATGCCGAGTTTCACTAAACAACGATATACTATTAAAATATTATTAAAACTAGCCTTCATGAAAAGTAATAACCACTTTTTGAAATTTTATAAATTTTATTTTTCAAAATGGACTTCATTTTTGGATTCGGAATATCGAAATTAGCTTAGGGTGAAATTTTGGTACTTTTCAGCTAACTTTCATTTTCTGATGAATAGTGAAAATTACTAAATTTTAAATTAAAAACAACCTTTTTAATCGAAATAATTAAAAGTGATAAATTATTAATTTGAGTGGTTTTAAAGTATATTTAGAATATATTTTTACAATTTAATACAATTTTGGTCATTGGATGTAATTTCACATTTAAACCAGACATAAACAAGTGTCAATCTTTTGATAGTTATTATCTCTTAAGAACACGCTATTTGTTTTGACGACGGGAATTAATTTTTAAATTAATTAATGCAACTGATATGTTTTGAATTTGGTAAAATAGACATCATTTTTGAGTTCATAATATCAAATATAGCTTAGGCCTAATTTTTTGTATTTTTCTGGAAACTTTCATTTTTTGATGAATAGTGAAACCACTAAGTGGTAGTTAAAAAAATGAATTTTTCATAAAACTTTATTTTACCGCTTCTGTGAGTAGAATTTAAAAATTCCGAGACACATTGTTGATGTCAGTAAGTAAAATGTGGTTCAATGAGATGAAAATAATTTTCTGTGAATAGTAACTTTTTACTTTTTTTTTACCACAGTTAAAAGTAAATAGGGTAATTAAGGGCTAAAATGATATTATTATTACCCTAACACATGTTCTAGTTTTATTGGATAAGTGTAATTAGACCAAAAAGAACCTTAGGAATAAAATATGACCATTTAGGCCCACTTGGATTAGATTAAGACATTTATTATTAATTTATTTAAAGAAGGGTTAAAATAGTTAAAATCAAAGTTTAATAACTAAATCATTTGTAATATAGGGTTATACATAAGATAAATTCGACTATAAATATTCATTAGAAAGATAAAACGACTTCCTACATAATTATATTTTATTTGTAATTTTTAGACATTAAAAACGTTAATTTATTTATGACACAAAGATGATGCAGTAATTATCTTATTAATGAAATATTGACATAATTGATGTTATAAATACCCAAATAAATTTAATTTAAGACTTTTTATGAATTAAACTAATTTTCATGGTTAATATGACATGTTATTAATGATTTAATTAATGTTTTTCGAACTAATAATTCTGTTATGATTTTCACAAAAATCAATTACACAATAGTGTCAAAATTGACATAAAATAGTTTTTAAAACAAATATTATATTATTAATTGTTATTTTATTCCTAAAAATCTAAGGTTAAGAAAAATGACTTAGATAAGGATATATATATTATTAATAAACAACTTGGGGTTCATTTGTCTTGTTATAGTAAGTTTATTAACCTTATAGTGTAATAACACAAAAAAGACACAGTAAAAGTAAAATTATCTAACTTAAAGTTAAATATAAATGATAAGGTTAAAATAGGAACCTAAACTTGTCTAAATTCTATTGGATGAGATTATTTCGACCCATACCCACCTTATCTTATAAATAAATAAATATTTAGCTATTTAAAACCGAATTTGGCTTTATAATAAAATAATATTTTTAGTTTTTCCAAAAGAGCCCCTCTCCTCCCTTATAAAAGGGCACCTCCTCCCTCTCTTCCTCACACCACTTTGAGCCTTCAAGCTCGGCCAATCCCTACCAAATTCTCTTCTCCACTTCCCTAGAAATATCCTGGAGGTCCTGGTCTTCTTCAAAGACCAATTTTAGTGCCCTAAGAGGAGGACTCAAAGAGGCGCTTCAAAGAAGAGGTAATGTCTGTTACCAATTCTTTCAACTTTATTTCTTATTCCACTTCTTCTTCTTAGGTTGTTTCATTATGTTGTGATGGAATTATTTTTATGAATTCATTTTTCTTATATGAATTGTTTTATGATGTCACGATGTTTAAGAATCCCATTTTTATTACATGGGTTATGCTATGATGTATGGTTTATGATTTTGTGGAACACATAATAATGGTATAATTATGAGATGGGTGGGACCTATATCTCACTCCAATGCATTGGGTAAAGATTTTATATCTCATGAGATATACATGGATGGAACGGAAGGTTAAACCGGTTCAGTGAAACAGGACTGAAACGAGGAGTGAACTCGGTTCAGAAATGGACTTTGTCCACTAAGATAGTCTTGGAAATGAGTCTTGACTAATAAGAAATGATTCTATATTATTATGTGTGTATGCCACAAAGTTTCATGTTTTAAGTTATGATTATTGGGATTACATTTCACTAATATTATTTATTCCATGTTATGATATTATGATCTCTTTTGCAGGTTAAGATTTCCAAAATGTTATGTTCTTATGAATATGATGTGATTGATATTTCTTTTGTTTACCCTTACTGAGAATTTGAGCTAACCCTTTTGTGTTTTCTTTTCCCCAGGATATAAAGAGAGGTTTTAGGTAAAAAAAGGAAGATCTGTATAGGAGATGTTGAAGATCTTTCACCACGATTAGAAGATTATATTCTGAGTTTCCAAAGACACTAAACTATTACGGTCCTTGTGTGTGTGTTTTTATTATGTACTAAGTATTCCGCAAAAGTAATGTAATGTCCATGTACGTTAAGCTTCGGGTCTCTACAGTTGGTGTTAGAGGAAAGATTTAGTCAACCTTTGGAAACTAGGATGCGAAAACATTAGTGAGATCCCTAGAGATATTTCTAAGGTATGTCTAGGGATGTCCCTAAGGATAAGTATACGTATAGGATATAGTCCTAGAACTACGGTAATGATCTTATAATTTAACCTAATATGTTAGATATTGAGGGTACTCCCCTTTACTATGTTGTTTTCCCTAGCATGATTTTTTCCTCTCACACTATTCTTTTTCGGTTTTAGAAAATGGATGGAAACATGAAGATTCATGATAATGGAGGATATGACAGAAAATGGAATGATATTATTCATGAGAAACCAAATGAAATGGGATTTGGAAGTCCAAACATCGTTATTATGACTAATCAACAATCTAATAATATGATCAATAATCTCAACTTTGGTAAGATTCCCGACTCAGATAATAAGAGAAAGATGGAGTTTCATGATGATCATAGAGGAAAGAAAGATCAATTTCCCTCATGTAAATCATGTGGGAAGAGGCATCGGGGAGATTGTTTCAAGGGAACTGGAAGATGCTTTGGGTGTGGAAAAGAAGGACACAAATCCAGTAAGTGCAAAGGAAAAGGTTCAGTTAACACCATGGATGAGGATAATGGTATTGCTACGACATCAAAAATGGTTAAATGTTTTAAATGTGGAATGTACGGGCATTATGAAAACCAATGCCCTAAGGGAAAGTCTCATGAAGAGAATCAATACGGTCGTATGGGTAGTATTTATGTTGATGATGATGAAGAGACTACAAATGATATGTGAGATTAAAGAATTGTTGAAGCTCGTTCAATGGTTTAAGAAGGTAGTGGAATGATTACATGTTTATCAAGTGTAATGTTGTATAAGTAATCTCATGGTACTATGGAATAAAGAGACATCTAAGGATTGTTACACTTTTGTCTTTCCTTGAGTTTTGAAAGTGTATGATTAATGGTACTAGTATCCATGAAAGGTTATTCAGATATTTTTTGAATGTATATGATATGCGCATAATGAAGGGATAAGGAGAAAATTAAATTTTTGATAGTATTCATGATCTCATGATTGATATAAGGAGAAGGTTATATCATTGTTTGAGTATATAGAATTTTTGGATTTCGGTATGTGGAAAGAGTTAACTTTTGACAGCATTCATGTCTTCACTAAGGTTTAATGGGTATTCATTTTTCAAGAGAATACATGATTAAGGTATTCACATGATTGGAATGTGACCAACAAGATATATGGGGGATAAATGATGGTATTCACATGCTTGGTTGATGATATTTCAAGTAATCGTTTTCTTTATACTATGAGTTTCGACCGAAGTATTTTGGATAAGCCTAAAGATTAGAATGGATTATGTTGGACATAAGTTAGTATTGTTTAAGGATAGAAGTTTTTTTTTATATTATTTATGGGATGTTATAGTAATGTAGTTTTAGAAAAAGGACAACCTGCAGGATGGGCGACAACCCCTCGCGTCGGACAAGGCTGTGGGAATCGAACCCACAACCGAAGTGCGACTGGACTTTATCGCCTACCACTGGCCTACAGGAAGTCCCTGTTTAGTAGAAACTAGTTTTATTATATTAAGCAGTATGATATAATAAGTATAAGTCCATTTTAGGAACCATATATGATTAATCTCACTATAGATGGACTTATGTATTTTTTGGTAACTTTTCCAACCTTTTGTTTGAGACAGATGGAATGACCCATAATTCTATCACATGATCTGCTAACACATCACAAATGAAAAATTCAACTTCATTTCTTTAAGAGATGAAGTGGAAATTGTCCAAAGAACGACCAACGGTGAGACTATACCAAAATCACGAAAGTATTTCTTCTAATTCCAATTTCATCAACTTTAGGGAAATAATCTTGAAAACCAAAAATGTTGTCCTAGTGCTCTTGTATCTGATGAATCAGATGGTACCTTAGATCGTCACAAATTTATGGCTTTGTGATTTCTGACTTTTCCATATCCATGTTCTCTACCACTCTCCATCAGAACATGATGGTTAGATTTCTCTTCCATATCCATATTTTCACCTAGGTGGAAACCCAGTGATTAGTTTATTTGGGTAACCGTTACATTTCATACTTTTTTTTTAAAGATTGGTTTTGGTAATCCTTTTTACGATGTGGGTTTCTATTAAAGTAACCTTCGATTAGTAAACCATTTATAACCCTGACGAATTTCGAGGGTGAAATTCATTTTAAGGGGGGTAGAATGTAACACCCCGAGATTTTATGAAAAATATTCTTTTTAATTTCATTAGTGTCTTGTGTTGTATGCTACACCAAAAGGAGCTTGCACAACACACATCCTTGACTTGCCTTTCATTACGTGCAATCGCGACCTTCCTCGATAGCGTGTGTAGTACGCAATACTGAGTTTCTCTAAACAACGATATGCTATTAAAATATTATTAAAACTAGCCATTGTGAATAGTAATAACCACTTTTTGAAATTTTGTAAATTTTATTTTTCAAAATGGACTTCATTTTTGGATTCAGAATATCGAAATTATCTTAGGGTGAAATTTTGGTACTTTTCAGCTAACTTTCATTTTCTGATGAATAGTGAAAATTACTAAATTTTAAATTAAAAACAAACTTTTTAATCAAAATAATTAATAGTGATAAATTATTAATTTCAGTAGTTTTAAAGTATATTTAGAATATATTTTTACAATTTAATAAAATGTTGGTCATTGGATGTAATTTTACATTTAAACCAGACATAAACAAGTGTCAATCTTTTGATAGTTATTATCTCTTAAAAACACGCTATTTGTTTTGACGACGGGAATTAATTTTTAAATTAATTAATGCAAATGATATGTTTTGAATTTGGAATAATAGACATCATTTTTGAGTTCATAATATCAAATATATCTTAGGCCTAATTTTTGGTATTTTTCTGGAAACTTTCATTTTTTGATGAATAGTGAAACCACTAAGTGGTAGTTAAAAAAAATGAATTTTTCATAAAACTTAATTTTACCGCTTCTGTGAGTGGAATTTCAAAAATCCGAGAGACGCGGTTGATGTCAGTAAGTAAAATTTGGTTCAATGAGATGAAAATAATTTTTGGTGAATAGTAACTTTTTACTTTTTTTTACCACGGTTAAAAGTAAATAGGGTAATTAAGGGTAAAAATGATATTATTATTATCCTAACACATGTACTAATTCTATTAGATAAGTTTAATTTGACCAAAAACAACCTTAGGAATAAAATATGACCATTTAGGCCCACTTGGATTAGATTAGGACATTTATTATTAATTTATTTAAATAAGGGTTAAAATAGTTAAAATCAATGTCTAATAACTAATTCATTTTTAATATAGGGTTATACATAAGATAAATTCGACTATAAATATTCATTAGAAAGATAAAAATATTTTATACATAATGATATTTTATTTGTAATTTTTAGACATTAAAAAAGTTAATTTATTTATGACACAAAGATGATACAGTAATTATCTTATTAATGAAATATTGACATAATTGATGTTATAAATACCCAAATAAATGTAATTTAAGACTTTTTATGAATTAAACTAACTTTATAGGTTAATATGAATTGTTATTATTTATTTAATTAACTTTTTTCTAACTAATCATTCTTTTATGAGTTTCAAAAAAATTAATTACAAACTAGTGTCAAAATTGACATAAAATAGTTTTTTAAAAAAATATTATATTATTAATTGTTATTTTATTCATAAAAATCTAAGGTTCGTCCAAATGACTTATATAAAGCTATATATATTAATAATAAACAACTTGGGATTCGTTTGGGTTGTTATAGTAAGTTTATTAACCTTATAGTGTAAGAACACAAAAAGACACAGTAAAAGTAAAATTATCTAACTTAAAGTTAAATATAAATGATAATGTTAAAATAGGAACCTAAACTTGTCTAAATTCTATTGGATGAGAGGATTTAGACCCATCCCCACCTTAGCTTCGAAATAAATCAATTTGGAGCTATTTAAAACCGAATTTGCCTTTATAATAAAATAATATTGTTAGTTTTTCCAAAAGATCCATTCTCCTCCCTTATAAAAGGGAACCTCCTCCCTCTCTTCCTCACACCACTTTTAGCCTTCAAGCTCGGCCAATCCCTAAAAAATTCTCTTCTCCACTTCCCTAGAAACAACCTAGAGGTCCTGGTCTTCTTCAAAGACCAATTTTAGTGTCCTAAGAGGAGGACTCAAAGAGGTGCTTCAAAGAAGAGGTAATGTCTATTACCAATTCTTTCAACTTTATTTCTTCTTACACTTCTTCTTCTTAGGTTGTTTCATTATGAAGTAATAACATAAGTATCACTCATATACTAATATGTTATTATAAGTATGAAACAGCCCTATTTCACCATCTATCTATCCTATGGAAAACAAAATCACCGCGCGTGCGTACGTACGGAATACCGTCTCCACGCCGTGGTGTAATCTATTTTCCACCACCACCTTTCTTGGATGGGTATAATGGTGTACATAATAACTATATATGATTATTTTAAAGTGATATTGATTCTGAAATAGTATACATACACTCCAATTCAATTCCACGATCATGAGAACGATATCATCGCTTGTGTGTACGTACGGACTACCATCTCCACAATGCGATGAGATTCATTCTCCATGTTAACCATTCATGAATGATTATAAAGTATATATAATAAGTAATCATGAAATATATGACATAATAATGATACTGGATTTATGTGTATATATATGTGTATGTGATTTACTTAATTCCATTCAACTCAATAAGGAAACGAAAATAGTGTTCATGCGTACGTACGGCCTACCGTCTCCATGAACGGTGTATTTCTTTCCATTTATAGATCTATTATAAATATGTATATTATGAATATATATTATATATAAATCATGTTTTATATTCTGGAATTAAGTAATCATGTTCTAAGTAATCATATGAATAATTACAAGTCAAAACACGGACGACAAATGAAACGATTTTACCCAAAACACTCTTTAACATGGAATTTACAAAAGAACGGGTAATATAAAGTCATAAGTGAACCATATATGATATAATAACAATGAATATGATTCTTTAATAAGTCAATGACATTATTTAAATCCTTATACAGGAGTTTTGGATACGTACGAAGCATATCGGACCTAAGGTAAGGTAAATATCACAATCTCATTTTTATCCGAGATTGTTTATACTTTGGAATTTACTGGGGTTTATTTTATCATCCACATCCATGTTTCCTCAATATGTAATATTATTTATATCCAACTAAAATTGTTTAAATCCAATTTTACCCTTCGGTGAGTTTTTAGTAAAAGATATGAAAGGAATCTTTTGTCGTTTTTCGTACGAGGTACTTTTTGACTTTTCTGACAATTGTACGAGAAGAATGTTTTTTTAACTTATACGACATGAATGGATTTTTAAAACATTATTTCCAAGAAGCATAATTTACAAGTTTTCAAGTTTATTTTTAATCAACTTCTTTTAGTTTAGAATTTTATGACATGTTAAGAAAGTAAAAGTGTTTTTGAAGTAGAAAGGATATTTTCCTCAAGAATGGAGTTCAAGTGTTTTATCAAAATTATTTTCCATCTAAGATAATAAAGGGTTCTGTTTTTATCCCTATTATTACATTGATTTGATTATTTTGTGATGGAATTATTTTTATGAATTCCTTTGTCTTATATGAATTATTTTATGATGTCACGATGTTTTAGAATCCCATTTTTATTACATGGGTTATGCTATGATGTATGGTTTATGATATTGTGGCACACATAAGAATGGTATCATTATGAGATGGGCGGGAACTATATCTCCCTCCAATGCATTGAGTAAAGATTTTATATCTAATGAGATAGACATGGATGGAACGGCAGGTTAAACCGGTTCAGTGAAACAGGACTGAAATGAGGATTGAACTCGGTTCAGAAATGGACTTTGTCCACTAAGATAGTCTTGGCAATGAGTCTTGACTAATAAGAAATGATTCTCTATGATTATGTGAGTATTCCACAAAGTTTCATGTTTTATGTTATGATTATTGGGATTACATTTCACTACTATGATATATTCCATGTTATGATATTATGATCTCTTTTATAGGTTAAGATTTCCAAAATGTTATGTTCTTATGAATATGATGTGATTGATATTTCTTTTGTTTACCCTTACTGAGCATTTGAGATCACCCTTTAATGTTTTCTTTTCCCCAGGATATATAGAAAGGTTTTAGGTAAAAAAAAGGAAGATCTTTATAGGAGATGTTGAAGATCTTTCACCACGATTAGAAGATTATATTCTGAGTTTCCAAAGACACTAAAATATTACGGTCCTTGTGTGTGTGTTTTTGTTATGTACTATGTATTCCGAAAAATTAATGTAATATCCATGTACGTTAAGCTTCGGGTCTCTACACTTAGAGTTAAATACCCTGGTTTTTATTCCCTTTTGGAGAACCCATATGTAATGTTCAACAGTGGTTTATGAAAATTTTAAACAACATAAAATCAGTGGGAGAAAATGGATTAAATGGAAGGATTTCTATAGGAAAAATTATTGATATCATTCTTAATGATTGAGAATCTAAGAGAACCTCTATTTTAGAATCAAGGAATTTTACAATAGTAATTATTGATGAGTTATTTGGGACTCTTCTATAGAATAAGAGTTGAATGAAAAGAGATGATGATAAAATTAAGATGAAGGATGGTAGTGTTAATTTTACAACCACGTCTAATCAAATAAAATAAAAAACCCCTAAAAGAACTTCTATTTCAATGAATAAGAAATATATTATATTAGACCCTAGTTAAATTGATCACTCAAATAATGAACTAGCCAATCTTGCTCAAAGAATAAACAAAATTGTTAGAATGAACTATTTTCAATACAGATAAATGAAGACTGGAAGAAAAGATAATAAATAATATGAAGTGACATTCTATGAATGTTATAAAGTTGGACATATTAGACCAGATTGTACTGAGCATAATAAGAAAGAAATAAATGATTGGCCTTCTAAAAAGAATAATATGATGCACTATAATTCTAAATGAATGAAATTACAAAATTCTAATGATATATGTAGTGATAGTGGTAGAGATTATTTTTGATGAATCTTCAGATATTGAATCTTCCCCAAAGAAGAATATTGGTCTTATAACTTTAATTACTATTAAAATTAATGTTTCATGGATAAGGTAAATAGTAATGAATCATTATCCAATATTTATTTTAGTTCTAATTATCAGAATGAATAATATTATGAATCATTTGATGAAGAATCGTCCTCATAAAAGAAAATAATGTACCTTATTTTGAATAAGTATTTAGTTTTATAATGTTACATGAGGATGAATATAGTAAGACAAATAAGAAACATGATAAGCAAAATTATAGATTCTCTACCATATCATTCAAAATATCTTTATTAGAAAATCCATAATTGTGAAAATGATTCCAAAAACCATAAGGAAGTAAATTCTTAAAAGGATAAAAATCATAAGGATCATGAAAATTTTATTTCTAATAAATATATTTTAGAGGAAAACTCAAATTCAAAGACTAATAACTATGAGTATAATAATTTAGTCATTAGACTAAAATTTGAAATATTTTCCTTAAGGTTAAATTTATCAATCATTACTTCTAGTAAAGAAAACATTCATAAAATGAATTCAAGAATTCATATTCAATGTAATAGTTCTGTATTTGGTTATTTAATTCATAACAAAAAAAAATCACAATGATTTTGTACCTAAATTCGTTCTTTTTGTACTATGTATTAATGTGGCAGAAATTTAGAGAAAATTGGTTCTTAGATAAAACACAATAATTAGGTTTCCATAAAGCATATTTTTCTACGCAAATATGGATACCTAAGAATTTATTTTCAAACATTTATCAATCCTTGAAAGTTTGGATTCTAAAAGGTTATCAATTTTATTTTTAGGAAGAAAAAGGAATTGTCATCATCAATACACGGTTCATGGATTTTGGAAGTTCTCAACACATGTTTGGAAACAAAAACTTCTTTGAAATGACTATTAAGATGAATCATGTAAAAGTATATTTCAAAGACAATCCTAATGGGGAAATTGTTGGAATAGGTAATATTGTTCATCTTGTAAAAGATTTAATTTCAATTGTTTTATTTTTTAATGGTCTTTATCACAACCTTATAAGAATAAACCAATTATGTGGTGGAGGTTACCTTGTGAATTTTTGGAATGATAAATTCCTAGTACAAAATTTAAAAGAAGACTTTATTCTTTCTACCCATATGTGTGAGATGTTTCATACACTTAACATAGAAGACTTTAGGTTCCAAGATTTACATTACCTTGTTGTAATGGAAGATCTATCATATTTATGGCATAGAAGACAAGGACATTGTAATCATAGAAACCAATGAAAACTCTCAATGAAAATACTTGTTAAAAATATAATAGATCTTTGATTTTATTCTACATAAGTCTACGATCATTTTCAATATGTCATGAAATATATGTCAGGCTTCAAATCAACCAGTTAAGTCTCAACTTTTAATGGATTACATGTAGTGGATATATATGTTTTCATTGCAACACAATCTATATGTATTGGAAGAAAATACTATTTTTTTAGTTGATGATTATAAAATATTTACATGGGACTATTTTATATTAGTAAATAATAAACCTTTTCTTATTTAATATATTTTTTGGCCAATGTTAAAAATGAGAAAAACCTTCCATATTTAAAAATTCATAGTGAACATGGGGGAGAATATGACAATTCTGAATTTTAATTCTTTTGTTGTTAGAAATTCATTACTCATTAAATCTCAACTCCATGAACTACTCCATAAAATGGGGTTATTAGAAGAAGGAATTATGTTCTTTAAGAAATAACACGAACCATGTTGATTGAATATTCTATTTCTAAAAACTTTTGGGATTTAGTTGTTTGTACTACTTTCTATACTAGATATTAATTTTTAATCAGACCTTTTCTTAATGAATCACATTATGAGTTATTGAATGGTCAAAAACCGAATATTTATTACATCAATGTGTTAGGATTAAATTTAATAATCTTGAATACTAATGATAAATTAAATTTATTTAAACCAACACTGATGTAGGAATTTTCACAGGATATTCCACAACATCTATGGCTTATAGCGGATTAAAAAAATCAAGTATTATTAAAGAAACAGTACATGTTATGTTTCATGAAACTAATCATTTTGTTTTTAAACATCTCCAACCTACTTATTTGGATGTGATTTCAAAAAAAAATGATTACCAACTATTAATGGAAGATTATTCTAATCTTTAAAACACTGAAGAAAATGTTTTAGGATTTTTTTACCCCATATTATTTTTGAACTTTTTTGATGAAAAGGTTTTAAAAAAACCAATACATTTGTTTATTAGGAATCAGTGTAGTGATAGTATCATTGGTAATGTAAATAAACCTGTAAGGACTAGATGTTATCTATGGAATGAATTTGACAATATAAAATATATTTTACAATTAGATCCTAAAAGTACCGATCAAGCTTCATGTGATAATTATTGGATTAAATATATGAAAGATTAACTAAATGAATTTTAAAGGAACAACATCTGGACATTAGTTGAAAAAAATAAAGAAAATTATGTTATTGGAGTAAAGCGGGTCTTCCGAAATAAATGTGATGAAAATGGAATTATTGTATGAAATAATGAAATATTATTTTCTAAAGGCTATAATCAACAAGATGGAATAGATTATGAGAAAACCTATGCTCTAGTAGATAAACATGAATCTATTAGTATTCTAAAAGCCTTTACAAAATAATTTAATTTCAAATTTTTTAAGATGGGAATGAAATGTGCTTTTCTTATCAGTTGTGATCAAGAATAAGTTTAGGTTAAACAACCTCTTAGTTTTGAGGACACAAAATAACCTGAACTTTTTTACAAACCATCAAAATCTTTATATGGAATTAAACATTCCCCTAGAGCCTAGTATGAGAGACTTACATGATTTTTCTTATAATAAAATTATTTTAATAGAACTACTAATCCAACACTTTTTATAAAGATAGATAATAAAAATGTTTTGATTGTTAAAATTTATTTTCATGACATTATATTTAGATCAACTCAGCAATCCTTTACTAATTCATTTGACAATATCTTGAAATATGATTTTCAAATGAGTATGATGGGTGAGATAAAAAAATTCTTGGTTTTAAAATTTCTCAAAAACCAGAAATAACATTTTTATCTCATTATATGTATATTAAATATCTTGTTATAAAGAGTGTATATGATAACAATAAACGTATAAGTACCCAAATCAGTGCCTCAATCACTCTTGATCATGATGAATCTGGAAATCAGAAGATCAAACATATTTTAGAGGTATGATAAGAATTCTATTATAATTACTATCCAGTCATCCAAACATAATATTTTTAGTATCCTTTTGTGCAAGATATCATTCTAACCAAAATGAATCCCTTTTATAATCTCAGAAAATATATTTATCTATTTAATGGAAACCCTATATTTAAAATTATTCAATTCCTCTGGAAATTAATTTTTTTCTAAATCAATATGGATGCTAAATTTTTTGTTGTAGAATGGATAGGAAAAATATGTCCAGAACATACCATTTATTAGGTTATTCGTTAGTTTCTTGTTCATGAAAGAAAAAACATTGAAGCACTTTCCACTACAGTAGCTAAATATGCAGCAGCTGAAGTTGTAGTGCTAAAGTGTTGTGGATTCAACACACACTCATAGACTATGACATGAGTTTTAAAAAATCACAGATAATGTGTGACAATACTAGTTCCATTGGCCTAATAAAAAACACTACACATCACCATTGGTAAAAGAACATAGGTGTAAGGCATCACATTCTTAGGGATCACATAGTTAAAGGAAATATCATACTTACATTTATCATAATACAAGATATACATACTCACATACATACAAAACCCTTACCCTTTGATAGATTTGAATAAATTAAGAAAATTATATGAATGATATTCATAAGGTAATAATCTACATTACATTTATTTTGAATCCTATATATGAACATTATACTACTTCTTTTTATATAGGGGGTATATATGTTGGTTCTTTTATATTTCCTTTTATAATTTTTTTTTGGGAACCAATTGTTTTCAAAAACTAACATGTTTTCTTTTCCTAGCCGACCTAACTGGAACCTTATCAATACTAAAAATTCATTTTGATTAATCATGAAGGTATGGTTCCTTTATTATATCATCCTAATGGCATTTTATTTTTTTGGTATTTCAATATTGTTTTATGAAAACCTTATGAGATTCAATTTCATTTAATCCAATATTTTTCTTGAACCCTCAAAATATAAAAACCTATATATTCATCTTTGACATAAATATCATCCATCATATCATATCATGTAAATCTCAACTATAGTATTTCCATGAGAAGATGAATTTTCATCGTGAATACTATATAAAGGGACCCCCTCTTCACATCCCGTATTTTTTTTCCTGTGTTTTTCTTTTCACTAAATCTCTACCTCCTTTCAAATATTCTATTCTATTTTCCCATTCTCCTTAAAAACTGATCTTCACTTGAGATTTCCTCACAGAATTTGATGTCATCCTATAAGGAACTCAATGATTTCTTAGTCATCAAATAATTATTAGTAGACCTAAAATTCTTTTCCAGTGATAACTCTATAAATTTAGAAGTCATTAAAATGAATTTGTGGGAATGCCTATATGTAGCAAAGGAAACGAGTCAAAATATGATATATGATGATTTAGTTATAGAGATTTATTTTAAAATTCAGTATTATGAAAAAGTTTTAAATGATTTGTTAACATTTAAGAGTTACATAAAATGTTACTCTCAGTCTTACATGAAGGCTTCATGCATTTTGGATATACCCTACAAATGATATGAAATATTATTCTTACATAGGTTTCCTAATATGGAACATTATTTTGAAAAAATTATGGCTATTGAGTTACTTAGTCTTAAGGGAATGAAGATGCCCATGATAGCACATCTTTCAGCAAACCAAAGTTTAGTATCCATTGGGATACATTGATTTTTTATTCTAAATAAGGGAGATAAGGACTTTCTAAAGACACAAAATATCATTATAATGGACATCATGGAAAATTTAAGAAAGATAAACCTCATTAAGTAAATTCTATTAACCATAAAAAACATTATGAATGGAACCATCAAATATCAAATTAGGATGTACCCTCCAATCTTGTCTAAGATCATTATCTTATGCATAGACACCTTCAAAAAATTTTGCAAGCCCATGGAAAAAACCATCAAGATCATGCTGTTATGTGATGATAGATTGAAAAGTATTGAGATCATATTGAGTGATAAGTCATGATATTTAATTAGTCATCCAGTTAAAGATGACCATGTTTTTAGTAATAATGGATACGATGGAGAAATCTCCATCCTAACTCCGATGAAAAGAAAATCCAAAGGGTCGGAATAGTAGAAAAAAGCACCAGCCATTGAACTAGTATCTACTCCACCCAACCCAAAGAAAAAGATTCATTTTCTGATGGTGTAGTAGACTAATGGAGAGACCTGAAAAAGAAGGAGAAGGAAGATGATGTAGATTTAGGTTCAGATCCTACTGAGGATGTGGCATTAAAAATCAAAAATGTTGAATAGAATAATGATAAATAAAATCACTTGAAGAAGAAAATTTCAGAAGCTGATATTATCAATGATTTTCTAAGAGACATTGAGAAGACCTTAGAAAACTTTCAAGTACTAGAGTCATTCTTACAAGATCTAATGATTCCTCCAGAACTGGTGGAAATCAAGACTTTAATACTAGATAAGATAAAGAAGGATATTTCAGTTTTGAAACCAATAGTTGATAAAGAATAAACCTAGAAATAAAAACAATAATAGGGTGGGGGAAGAGAATATGTGATAAGAATTTGTTGATTAATATTAAGAGAAGGATATCCCTTCCAAGAAGCTTTCAATAAGAATATCACATGTTTCCTTCACATGGATTATTTCAGAAGGACAATTATTCAAAATGATGATGTTTCCCAGGATGAGTTCAATATAGTCTGTTTAGATGATGAATATATTAAAGATAATATTTTTCAATATATTGATGGCATGAAGGATAAATAAGTATATGAAAAAAATTATTATTATGTTTATGATAAATTTTTATATAAAGAATAAGAATATGATGATGATATAATAGTCCAAGATTCTGATTTAGAGCATGATACTTAGAATTGTGAGGGGAAAATCTCATATAAGGAGAAAGGAAAGGAAGTTATTGTCAATACTCCTAAGGATGATGTTGTTACAAAAAAATATATAATTTTATTGGTATATCAATGAAGAATGATGATGATAAAATGATGTTTCCTCCCCAATAAAGAATCTTCTTTGCAATCTCCCTATTCATTTAGACATGATTTTGCGATCTAATATTTAAAGAAGCATATGAACTCCATCCCATTCTTTACCTACATTGATTTAAGATATCAGCTGATTCAAGAATTAGTCAATAAGAATAAAAAATAAAAATAATATTCTAATTTAAAAGTTCTTTTAGATCGAAGTCGAGATCATGACTTATAAGATCTACAAGGAATCGTAGAAGGTCCTGAAAATAAATAAAAAAATTGTTCAAAGATAGTTATAAATGATATTAAAATTTTATATTATTTCACTAACACAGTTAAGGATGAATTTGATAAATCCAGTGACAGGAGAAACAATATCTCAACATGTTTTTAGAGATACTAAATGCAGATAAAGCTAACAGCCAACAAGAGGACAATAATCTAAATGGGAAACTGAACCATGTTGCAGTTAATATAAAAAGGGAGAGGAATTTTTTGTAAGAGTTGGCTAAAAAAAATAAATTCCATGAATAATTGATCAAGACTCATGGTGTAGTAGTTATATCCCAATAATTTTGAATCAAATATATGGAGAGAGAAAAAATAGGATTAGGAAGAGTTCTTAAAGATGATTCATGATGATCACAATGAATTGAAAATGCTTAAGGACACTTTAAGAATTCTAATACCCCATAATAAAAAAAGATGAATAATTTTATTTACACATCTGATCATTTTTTTAATGAATTTTTTTTTATGAATTTGAATTTTAAAAGAATTTGTTTCTTTTCATTTTCTCATTTTCTATGTTTCCTATCATTTTATGTATAATTTTTTTTCATACATTCCTTTTTGAAAATCAAAATGGGGAGAAAAAAATTTTCATAAATTATATTATGTTAAAGGAATAAAATTATTATATAATGGGTATATTACATAAAGGAAAAAATATTAAGTAAGGGGGAGTTACTTCTTTATGAAAGATAGGAATATGATCCTTACGGATTTCATAAATCAAGTGGGAGTTTGTTGTATTTATCATAATCCATAAAAAATGTTGATATATTTTTCCTTTAAGATCAAAAATGAAAACCCATGAATATTATATTATTTTATGAAAAGTTTTATTTCTTTCCAAAAAATGGGGAAGTTGTTGTGTTAATGTGTTTCCTAATGAATTTTCTGTTCCTTTATGTTCTAGAAATCACAAACACATTTTATTAAGGAAAATTATATTTCTATAAGAAAAATTTTCTTTTAGAAAATTGTCTTTCTCTAAGAAGTATTTGGACTTTAACTATAGTTTCCAAATAATTCCGCTTTTTTCTAATTGAACTGAACCATATTTTCCTTATGTAAAAAAATCATATACTTATCTTACTCAGAACCTTATAGATCTATAGAATCTGATTTCCCTAGAGTTCAGTATCACATTTCTTAGGAATTAAGAATCTAATTTCTCTAGAATTGAGATTCAGATATCTCTAGAATTGAGAATCTAATTTCCCTAGAATTTAATCTCTTATTATCTTAGAAATTAAACTCTGATTATCTCAAAAATAAAAATCTAGTTCCCTCAGAAATCAAGCTCTAAATTTCTTAGAAATCAGACTACGATTCTCTCTAAATGTAGACTCTAATTAACAAAAAAATGGATCTGATTATCAGTTTTCTATGAAACAAATTGTCAATTTATTTAGACTTTTAAATAAAAAATCATAAGAATATTATTAAATGCATTTTTATAGTTATCATATTTTTTTAATGTAGAGTTTCTTTTTATCAGATCCTAAATGTGAAAATATTTCTTAATCATGTTAATGTTTATCATACTTTTTTTATAAATTATATCATCAAATCTATTACAAAGTCACTGTTTTAAGATGGACATGTATATAGGTCCCTCCAAGATTTCAATGAAATATGAAAATTGGAAGAGGAATTTGGCCATTGGAATTCTTGAATATAAATACCCATATATTTGTAATCATTTAAAATGTTCGCGTTATAACGTTCACATTAAAATGTTCTTGTAGAACTTTTAGACATGATGATACTCTATGACCGCTTTGCTCGATATTCCTAGTTCCAATGTTGTGAGAAATTTTTTAAACTATGAAAACTTGTTCAATGTTCCTAGTAAAAATCGTATTATTGATTTTCACAATCGAGGTCTTCTTGGGGTATGAAGATAGAGGTGCATATTCCCTACTTAATTGAGGGATTTTAGGGTCATAAAGATAGATACCAATCATCGTATTGAGGGATTACCCTAATGTGGGTAATACATACATTCTTGAAATATAAATCAAGGTACTTTTATCTATTTTTATAGATACCCTTTTCTTTTGGTTAATTAATTTATTCATTTTTTATTACATGTTTCACATTTTATTACATTACACTACATTTAGTTATAGATAAAAATTGTAACATTCTTACACATTCCTATTCATGTACAAACACATATATATATTCTATATATTTTAAGGAAGAATCTTTACTTATATAAACATGTTTAAGTTTCATTGTCATATATATACTATTGGGTCATGAAAAGATATATTCTTTATTATAAAATAAATAGTAATTGGGAATTCATCTTGTTTTACATTTTTAAACATATATTTTCAAATTGAAAAAAAAAATCCAATAATTCACCACCCTCTTATAATTCAGAAAAATACATATACATTTAGATACCACATTATCTAGAAAAGGATTTATTTCTAATAACACCCACATAATATATACCGTACCAAAATTCAATGATGTTCATCTATACATATCCTCGATTTTTCATTAGGGTTATATTCCATAATATATGTTTTCTAAATATAGTTTCCAATGTTCCAATTAAAATTGTTATGATACCAACTATTGCGACCTGATCCTAAAATCTTAGAGCTGGAATCTACTAAAATTAATTTTCAATGATTATAAGGAATAAAATCCTAAAGGATCGAACAATTTAGTATTATTGGTAATAGTGATAAATATATGATTCTTGTTTTATAAATTAATAAACTAACTGAAACATAATTTTTTTTCCAATTTGTGTATAATAAAACTATTTCAAAAACTGTATCCTTTTCTATCATTTTCAGATAATTCAGGGAATCATAGGGGAAGGAATCTCAATATGTGTGAGCTGAAATACTAAGTAACGGTAAAGTAAACTATGAGCATTTATGAATCTATGAGAATAATCAATATGGAAATATAATAACTGAATACACAATCCATGGAATCAATAAGCTAAGAACAAAGTGCATAAATATTATAGAAAGGTAAAAGATTAATCATACCTTCCATATAGTTAGTTAACTAAGTAGATAAGAAATATTGAATGTTATTAAATTAAAACATTTCTTATTCATAAAGTGAAAAGTTAATTTTTTAAAAACCTTTTTTAAATTCAAAAAGTGTAAAAAATCATTTCAAAAATAATTTTTTATGTTAAAACATTTTTTAGAACCAGTTTGAAAATGTGGTTATTTATAATAATATAGTTTCTTTGAAGAAAGATTAAATTGTGGTTGTGTATTTTAAAAAACATTTTATAAAACATATTGAGTACCAAAGAGTGGAAAAATTCTACTATTGTAACACCCCAAGCTTCCTCGGTACTCTTCTCTTTGAATAATACAGTAGCGTGTGTTGTACGCAACTTCGAGTTCTAACACACACCACAACCAATCAAAGTATCTGTTACGAATAGTAATACCCACTTTTTGAAACTATATATATTTTATATTTCAAAATGGACTTCATTTTTGGATTCGGAATATCGAAATTAGCCTATGTTGAATTTTTGGTATTTTTCTGAGAACTTCTAAATTTTTATGAATAGTGAAAAATACTTAAAAACAACTATTTTAATCAAAATATTTTATAGTGATAAATTATACTATTTAGTGGTTTTAAAGTATAATTAGAATATATTTTTACCATTTTATCCAATGGTGGTCATTAGAATTAATTTAACATTGAAATTGGACATAAACAATTGCCAGTCTTTTGATATAAATTGTTTCTTAAAAACACGCTATTTGTTGTAACAGCGGGAATTAATTATAAAATTAATTAATGAAACTTATATGTTTGGAATTTTTTAAAATAGACATCATTTTTGAAATCGTAATATCAAATATTGATTAGGGTGAAATTTTGGCATTATTCTGAAAAACTTCAATTTTTGGTGAATAGTGAAACCACTAAGTGATAGTTAAAAAACTGATTTTTCGTTTAAATGAAATATTACCACTTCTGTGATTTGAATTTCAAAAAACCGACATACACGGTTGTCATTAATAATTAAAATTTGTTTCAATGAGATTAAAATAATTTTTTGGTGAATAGTAACTTTTAAGTTCTTAATCGCGATTAGAGGTAATTAGTGTAGTTTAAGGTAAAAATAATGTTTTAATAATATGAGATGAGCTTGACACATGTCCTACCCTCATTGGATGTGCCATGGCCGACCAATAAAATCCATGGGTCAACTTGGGGACCCCATGTAGCCACTTTAGTTGGAAAATGACATAAATACCTTTTATTTAATGTTAAAGTAAAAAATGACACAAACATGAAATGTTTTACTAAAATACTTTTTACATGGGGTTATAAAAGTCATATTTTTGACTATAAATAGTCATTGGAAATATAAAATGATTTCCTACATCATAGTACTTTTTTTATAATTTTTAGACATTAAATAAATTAAATTATTTATGACATCATGATGATGCAGCGATGACCTCATTATTTAACGATTTAAATAAAATAAAAAGATAATGTAAAATCCAAGGCTTACACTTGTCAAAAACCTATTTTATGAGTAGATTTAGAACCCTTATCACCTTATACTCGAATTATATAAGTGTGGGACCTCTAAAATCCGAAACTCATTTTATAATAAAGTGACTTTTCTTTACTTTCCAAGAGTGCCCCTCCTCTCCACTTATAAAAGGCCCCCACCTCTACCACCTCATTCACACTTTCAAGCCATTTTTATCGGCCACACTATACCCAAATACTCTCCCAACATCCCTACCTTACTCCTAGAAGCCTCACTTTGGGCAGAATTCTTCCAAAAGAAGCCTTTTTCTCAAATCAAAAGAGTTACCCGATTTTAAGGTAATGTCTTCTCTAATGTTGTTTTGTTTTATTTTTCTTCTCCAACCCCCTAAACACTTTTTATTCATTTCTTTTGTAACAACACCAGTATCCCCAATATACTCGGATGTTGTTATAAGAAGGATTCTACCTACACTTACACACACCTACATCTAATGGTTAAAGAACATACTATTTCTGTGGATGGCGAATTTTTGCCTCACGAAACGATGATTGTTCAACACTCATATAACACCTCTAATGGTGACCATTATGATGACACTATTTTTATATATTATATATATTATGTTTTTTTTTTCTTATGATTTTTTTTATTTTTCATTTATGGCATACCTTTATGGTTTCCATTATGGGTAAACGCGATATTTTCATTTTAGGAAGTGCGGACTACCGCCCCCTCAAAGTGATTTGAATCGTTAATACCATATGTGGGATGTATAAAGGATGTAGTAAATGGTATTATATGATATATTATACTGGAATTATATTATACATTTATATCATTATTATTTCATTCCATTAAATACAAAATATAAATGAAAGTAGCGTTCATGCGTACGAACGGCTTACCGTCTCCATGAACGGTGCATTTCATTTCTTACCTCTAAATGTTACGTGATATTATGAATGAATGTATATACTGGATGTATATGATATATATGATATCTAAATCATGAATGTGATTCTGGATATAATAGATATTTCACCACAGGAACAACTTGTAATTATAAGAAGTTTATTTTTGACTCAAGTACCAAAGATCGACAAAACGACCGTTATTAACTTAAATAATTACATAATGTTCATAACATGGTAATAAGTGATATAAAAGGAATAAAAAACTTGAAAAAGGTTCCTAAGCAATTATAAATTAACTCTAGTTTATTATTCAGGAGGATAAAGAACGGTCGAGTCAAGACGGGACACAAGGTAAGGGAATTTCTTAACCCAACTTCCATTATTTGGGTTAATCTCCTACTTTCAAATTATTTCATGATATTATTATGACCTATTTTGTATTTTTACTTTCTTTATGTGTACCTATAGTGAATACACATAATAGATCTATTTTATTTTAAAATTTATCTTTTTAAGGACTTCGTCTCAATCTCCTTTCATTGAGGCATATTTGGTTTTATACACAACTTTCTTTTATATGGTGTATAAACCCCTTTGACTTTTACGTTTATTCAAAAGGAATCTTTTTTATACGAAGCGTTTCACTAAACGAAAAAAAGGGAATGTTTTTCTTTCTGTACTTATGCGGCGACAATGACTTCTCCGCCGCCGTGACCATTATTTGAGTTTTAGCTTCCTCTACAAGCCATCACTTTTTTTAATGAAAAATAAATACAAAGTTTTAACTTTCTTTTATTTTGGTATTGAAAATGGTTTTGAAAGCGTTTTTATTATATCAATGTGTTGTATTGATATCTTGTGATTGAAATGTGGAAATTTTATGTTTCCTTTATGCATATTTTATGTGATTATGTTATGGTTTATTATATGTTTAAACCTGTTCAAATGAGGAATGCATTGGACTTAATAAGTGACGGTGGAGCCCGCTACAGCTCCTCGATGCATCGGTAGGTCTCATGAGACAAACTAGTGTCTTGGAACGAGACCTTGACAAAATCTTATTTGTGGTCTTGGCACGAGGCCTTGACTACGTTGTTATGATAGTCTGGCATTATGCATTCCATCATTATGAAAGTGGTTATTGATATTTCATGTGATTATTCGACTAGTAGAATATCCATGTGAGTAAGTAAATGGCATTATTTCAGTTTACTTTTGCCATATTATGCTAAAGTTCAAGTTTAAAAGGCTTTTTTTAGTTATACATTGCCTTAAATGTTAATGTTTATTTATGAAAGCTTCCACTATATTGTTATCCTTACTGAGCATCTGAGCTCACCCCTTTCAATGTTTTAATTTTTCCAGGATGTGAAGAAGTATATTATGAATGACCTGCAGGGATAATATAAGGGGATATGAAGAGAAGATGTTGTAGTTTTGTTTTACTTTATGATGTAATGTAAGTCTTATGAATGTATCTAATGTTTCCAAGGCTACTAAACTAATCGGTCTTTCGAGACTTTATCTTTTGTGATCATGCCAATGTTACGAAGTAATGCACTGACTCTGGGTAGCTGGGGTTGGGGCGTTACAGTTGGTATCAGAGGGAGGTTATTACTAACCTTGGAAGCTAGATTTAGATAAACTCTGATTAGAGCACATAGCCCAAAGATAGACTTTGAGGATTAGTATAGAAGAACATCCTTATATTTTGGTATTATAGAGATTTTGTGAGTTTTCCGAGCAATACATCCATGTCTGGATATGAGCAGGTAGAGGCGGCTCTGGCACAGATGTACCTAGGGGTAAAACCCGAAAACACCGCTTTGAGCTAGACTCAAATGGGAACTGGTGCACGACAACGGGCCTTGCTGCACTCTTGGTTACGACACTCCCGGGGGATATGCTTAGGATAATTCTCATTTTCTTTATAAACCACTATGAAGGGTTATGAGAATATACTTTCTCAAAGAAAACCTTTTTATGATTATGGATTATATCCATAAATAGTTCAATTAGTGTTAAGTGTTTTACAAGTATGGAATTATGTATTTTAATTCATAAACTAATCTAGTTTATGCCATTGTTTAGAAATGGCGCCTAGTGGAAGGAATGGAAACCGTATCAATGCACGCACTCCGTGTAGGTATTTCCCTCCTACTCAAGATAATTATTGTGGATCTGGAGATACAACTGGTGCTGATCAACTTATTACCATATTAGGACAACTCACTCCGGTTATGAATAATAACCTTACTCGTATGGATCACCCTGATCCACAATGTGGAGGATCAATGTTAGACCGATTCATGAGGCAACAACCGCCAACATTTAATGGGGGTACAAATCCATTATTAGCTGAGCAATAGATAAACTCCTTAGAGAAAATATTTCATGCCTTGGGGAGTAGTGAAAGGGAGAAGGTTGTCATGGCATTTTACCACCTCACTGGAGATGCAGATCAGTGGTGGTCACTGATTCAAAACACAAAGGACGATGATGACGTATCGAATATGGAATGGAGGGAGTTCAAAGAGCTTTTCTTAGAAAAATACTTTCCTCATGACCATCAAGCAGATATGGAAAGGCAATTTCTGAGTCTGAGGCAGAAGGAGGATGAGAATGTCGCAAAGTATGAGGCTAACTTTACAAGGTTAGCGAGGCATGCTACAGATTATATACATAACCCAAGAAGTAATATTGATCGTTTCTTTGATGGGTTAAAACCTTTTCTCCATCGAGCTTTAGTATCACAATCCTTCTCATCGTATGAAGATACTGTCTCATGTGCTATCAAGACAGAAAAGGAATTCTCTAAATCTTATGACAATAAAGTAAAGCAAGAGAAGAAGAGAACGGTGGAACAAGAGATAGATAAAGGGAAAAAGGGAAAGAAGGATTTTCCAGTATGTGATAATTGTGGTAAGAATCACCCTGGTACTTGCCTAAAAGGAACGGGAGTTTGTTATAAATGTGGAGAAAAAGGTCACCAGGCTCCTGATTGCAAGGGAAAGAAAGAGGCTATCAATGTTAAATGCTACAATTGTAGGGAAATGGGTCATTATGAAAATTAATGTCCTAAGCGTTAGGGAAACTTACCTCAAAAAAGGCCAAGGGATCAGGGCCAATCTTATGTTGTGACTACAGTTGAAGCGGAATAATTAATGTATTGGTTCTTTTGGACTCATGGATTATATTCTGGTTATTAGAATAATGTGATATATATATAAGGATTATACTGCAGTACATGTTAATTTCATTAAGGTTTTAATATGATGAAGGTAATCATATTTGTGTATGTGACAATAAGAGAAACTTTACTTTGTTTAGGGAATCTAATGTTACAATTGATTTTGGAATTTAAGGACCCTTTAGAGAAAGTCTGGACAGAGGTATTTTGGATAACTATAAAGGTTGGAATGGATTAAGTTGATCTTTGGATAGTATTGTTTAAGGTTAAAACATTTCTGAAGATTATTTTTGGAATATTATGATACTATAGTTTTAGGAAAAGGACAACCTGCAGGGTGGGGCATAACCCGTCGCGTCGGACAAAGCTGCAGGAATCGAACCCACAACCATAGTGCGACATGCCTTTATTACCTACCACTAGCCTATAGGAAGTCCCTGGTTATTACAAAATAGTTTTACTAATCTAAATGGTATGTGTTAATATTTGGAACCTTATACAATTAGGATAAATAGAATATTTTTGAGTTCTATTACCTTTTAGAGTGAAAGATGGGTTTGTGGTAAAAATTTATTAAAAAATGAAAGTCTGCATAACAAGTATGTATATTCCCTTACATTCTTAGTAAATCTCCTAAATAAATTCCTCAACTTTATAAAAGGTAACTTAAAACAAAAACGTTGCCGGTTAACTTTTCCAACTGGGGATTCAATGACCGTTTAACCAATCACAAGTTTGTGATTTTCTTATGGTTAACTTTCTCCTAATCCTGTTTTCTACAACTCTCCGTCAGACCTTGATGGTTTCTTTCTCCTCCATCTCCATATTTTCATATAATCCTAGTATGGGCTATCTCGGGTGACCTTTGTACTTATCTTTCTATCTTTTAAAGTTATATTTTTATTGACCTTATTTCCGATGTGGGTTTCCACAAAGGTATTTTCTATTTTCAACCTTTTATTTTCAAAGAAAAATTTCAAACTGCGAGGACGCAATTTATTGAAGGAGAGGAGAATGTAACACCCCAAGCTTCCTCGGTACTCTTCTCTTTGAATAATATAGTAGCGTGTGTTGTACGTAACTTCGAGTTCTAACACACACCACAACCAATCAAAGTAGCTGTTATGAATAGTAATACCCACTTTTTGAAACTATATATATTTTATATTTCAAAATGGACTTCATTTTTGGATTCGGAATATCGAAATTAGCCTATGTTGAATTTTTGGTATTTTTCTGAGAACTTCTAAATTTTTATGAATAGTGAAAAATACTTAAAAACAACTTTTTTAATCAAAATATTTTATAGTGATAAATTATACTATTTAGTGGTTTTAAAGTATAATTAGAATATATTTTTACCATTTTATCCAATGGTGTTCATTAGAATTAATTTAACATTGAAATTGGACATAAACAATTGTCAATCTTTTGATATAAATTATTTCTTAAAAACACGCTATTTGTTGTAACAGCGGGAATTAATTATAAAATTAATTAATGAAACTTATATGTTTGGAAATTTGTAAAATAGACATCATTTTTGAAATCAGAATATCAAATATAGCTTAGGGTGAAATTTTGGCATTATTCTGAAAAACTTCAATTTTTGATGAATAGTGAAACCACTAAGTGGTAGTTAAAAAACTGATTTCTCGTTTAAATGAAACATTACCACTTCTGTGATTTGAATTTCAAAAATCCGACATACACGGTTTTCATTAAGAAGTAAAATGTGGTTCAATGAGATTAAAATAATTTTTGGTGAATAGTGACTTTTAAGTTCTTAATCGCGATTAGAGGTAATTAGTGTAGTTTATGGTAAAAATAATGTTTTAATAATATGAGATGAGCTTGAACATGTCCTACCCTCATTGGATGTGCCATGGCCGACCAGGAAAATCCATGGGTCAACTTGGGGACCCCATGGAGCCACTTTAGTTGGAAAATGACATAAATACCTTTTATTTAATGTCAAAGTAAAAAATGACACAAACATGAAATGTTTTACTAAAACAATTTTTACATGGGGTTATACAAGTCATATTTTTTACTATAAATAGTAATTGGAAAGATAAAAATATTTCCTACATCATAGTATTTTTTTTATAATTTTTAGACATTAAATAAATTAAATTATTTATGACATCATGATGATGCAGTGATGACTTCATTATTTAACGATTTAAATAAAATAAAAAGATAATGTAAAATCCAAGACTTACACTTGTCAAAAACCTATTGGATGAGTAGATTTCGAACCCTTATCACCTTATCCTCGAATTATATAATTGTGGGGCCTCTAAAATCCGAAACTCATTTTATAATAAAGTGACTTTTCTTTACTTTTCAAGAGTGCCCCTCCTCTCCACTTATAAAAGGCCCCCACCTCTACCACCTCATTCACACTTTCAAGCCATTTGGCTCGGCCAACCTCTTCCCAAATACTCTCCCAACTTCCCTACCTTACTCCTAGAAGCCTCACTTTGGGCAGAATTCTTCCAAAGGAAGCATTTTGCTCAAATCAAAAGAGTTACCCGATTTTAAGGTAATGTCTTCTCTAATGTTGTTTTGTTTTATTTTTCTTCTCCAACCCCCTAAACACTTTTTATTCATTTCTTTTGTAACAACACCAGTATACTAAATATACTAGGATTTTATTATAAGAAGTATTCGAGCTACACTTACAGACACCTACATCTAATGGTTAAAGAACATACTGTTTATGTGGATGGCGAATTTTTGCCTCACGAAACGATGATTGTTCAACACTCATATAACACCTCTAATGGTGTCCATTATGATGACACTATTTTTATATATGATATATATTATGTTTTTGTTTTCCTTATGATTTTTTTATTTTTCATTTATGGCATACCTTTATGGTTAACATTATGGGTAAACGCGATATTTTCATTTTAGGAAGTGCGGACTACCGCCCCCTCAAAGTGATTTGAATCGTTAATACCATATGTGGGATGTATAAAGGATGGAGTAAATGGTATTATATGCTATATTATACTGGAATTATATTATACATTTATATCATTATGATTTCATTCCATTAAATACGAAATAGAAATGAAAGTAGCGTTCATGCGTACGTACGGCTTACCGTCTCCATGAACGGTGCATTTCATTTCTTACCTCTAAATGATACGTAATATTATGAATGAATGTATATACTGGATGTATATTATATATATGATATCTAAATCATGAATATAATTTTGGATATAATAGATATTTCACCACATGAACAACTTGTAATTATAAGAAGTTTATTTTTGACTCAAGTACCAAAGATCGACAAAATGACCGTTATTAACTTAAATAATTACATAATGTTCATAACATGGTAATAAGTGATATAAAAGGAATAAAAAACTTTAAAAAGGTTCCTAATCAATTATAAATTAACTCTAGTTTATTATTCAGGAGGTTAAAGAACGGTCGAGTCAAGACGGGACACAAGGTAAGGGAATTTCTTAACCCAACTTCCATTCTTTGGGTTAATCTCCTACATTCAAATTATGTCATGATATTATTATGTCCTATTTTGTATTTTTAATTTCTTTATGTGTACCTATAGTGAATACAAATAATATATCTATTTTATTTTAAAAATGATCTTTTTAAGGACTTCGTCTCAATCTCCTTTCATTGAGGCATATTTGGTTTTACCCACAACTTTCTTTTATACGGTGTATAAACCCCTTTGACTTTTACATTTATTCAAAAGGAATCTTTTTTATATGAAGTGTTTTACTAAACGACAAAAAGGAAATGTTTTTCTTTCCGTACTTATGCGGCGACAACGACTTCTCCGCCGCTGTGACCATTATTTGAGTTTCGGCTTCCTCTACAAGACATCACTTTTTTTAATGAAAAATAAATACAAAGTTTTAACATTCTTTTATTTTGGTATTGAAAATGGTTTTGAAAGCTTTTTTATTATATCAATGTGTTGTATTGATATCTTATGATTGAAATGTGGAAATTTTATGTTTCCTTTATACATATTTTATGTTATTATGTTATGGTTTATTATATGTTTAAACATGTTCATATGAGGAATGCATTGGACTTAATAAGTGACGGGTGGAGCCCGCTATAGCTCCTCGATGCATCGGTAGGTCTCATGAGACAAACTAGTGTCTTGGCACGAGGCCTTGACAAAATCTTATTTGTGGTCTTGGCACGAGGCCTTGACTACGTGGTTATGATAGGCTGGCATTATGCATTCCATCATTATGAAAGTGGTTATTGATATTTCATGTGATTATTCGACTAGTACAATATCCATGTGAGTAAGTAAATGGCATTATTTCAGTTTACTTTTTCCATATTATGCTAAAGTTCAAGTTTAAAAGGGTTTTTTTAGTTATACATTGCCTTAAATGTTAATTTTTATTTATGAAAGCATCCACTATATTGTTATCCTTACTGAGCATCTGAGCTCACCCCTTTCAATGTTTTAATTTTTCCAGGATGTGAAGAAGTATATTATGAATGACCTGTGGGGATAATATAAGGGGATATGAAGAGAAGATGTTGTAGTTTTGTTTTACTTTATGATGTAATTTAAGACTTATGAATATATCTAGTGTTTCCAAGGCTACTAAACTAATCAGTCTTTCGAGACTTGATCTTTTGTGATCATGCCAATGTTACGAAGTAATGCACCGACTTTGGGTAGCTGGGGTCGGGGCGTTACAACTATTACATGAAAAATAGTCTTGAAAAAACACATAATAATTAAATTAAAGGCTTTATTATAAAACTTAAAAAATAATTTCCTCTAATGGGAATTAATGTGTAAATAATCTCAAATAAAAAGTGATTTTTAAGTAAAACACATAAAGGATTATAATGTCGAATTGAGAATCAATTAAAAAATAGATCATGTGTATCAAATGTAAATACACATAAAATAACTAGAAATAAAAAAATTGTAAAAAATAATTACACACATAATATTAGAATATTAAAAAAATGAGGAAGAACTATAACAGAATGAAATGAAATTGTGTTTTAAAATTCTTTTCCACATGGTATCTTTTATCTCAAATCCTCTTAGAAAAAATAATTAAAAAATATAAAAATACCATGAAAAATGAATTATTCATGATATTACATGTCAATATGGGAGGATATACACCATTTATATGAAATTAGATTTAAATAAATAAATTATTCTCAAAATTATTGAGTAAAAATTGATGATCATTAAAGACAATTCTTGAGGAAAATATATTTTTAGATTCCAATAGGTCACATAACAGATTGAATCATTTGAAACATAATCCCCATGATGTAATGAAAATAAATTAAATGTATAATATAAATGAAATAATTATATTCCTCAAATAATATCTCAATTGGTGGTATATACATCATAAAAAATTTAATTGATATAAAATGAAAAATAAGTCTTAATGGAATTTAAATAGTGATGAAATCCAATACATTTAATTTCATATTTGATGAAATCCCATTATCTTCGTGTATAATGATTTTATGAATTTAACTAACTTATAAAATAAATATACTCATATTTATAATTTCATATATTATCTCTTTTTAATATATTATTACTATATTGTTAATGATCATTCATTATTTTCAATATTTTGGTTGTTAGTTGACTTGTCATTTGATTATGTTTGGGATTTTTACTCATTGTTCCTATTAATTAGATGTTGATTTAATCATCTCCAAAATTTAAATGATAATTTAAATATCTTATATATCCCATATATATGTTTTTATAATATTCCATAATATTTTTTCAATAAGAATTGAAATTCATCGTTCATGGAGAAGGAATTTCAAATGTACACATAAACCAAATCTTCAATTAAATTTCAAATTAAATGAATAACAAATAAGTTATATAAATGTATATAATAATTAAAAAATAATATATATATATTTCATATATTATTCATTTATTTATTATAACCATCCTTTATAAGATACATGTGTGGTATGAATAAGTCACACCGCTTTGAGGTGGTGGTAATCCACACTTCTACAAAACAATATTATCTTGATTATAAAAATTAACAGATATAAATTTATCTTTTATAAAATAATTAAATAATAATATTGAAATAAAAAATTATATACATAATATATTAACTTCCATTCCATAATAAATTCAAAACATTGGAGGTGGTATAGAAAAAAACAATGACATCATTTTGTGAGGCGGTAGTTCTCCATACATATGAACAGTGCATTGTCCATTAGAAGGATATAAGTGTATGTGTAGCCGTAAACCTTAATTTAATAACATTTTAGTATATTTAAAATATTATTGTAATTATATATGAATTGAATAAGAATATTTTAGGTGGTGGATAATGTAAATGAATAAAAACAGTATTAGGAAAGGGGTTACCACTAATTTGGTTAACTAATTTTTGTTTTAATAGATGGGATTCCATTGACTAATTTATTCCCACAGTGAGTCCACTAGGATGATTCAAGGGATTTGAGGAGAAATTTTTGAAGATCTTATTTTATCCTATGTGGAATTATAGGTGTGTGGAATTGGGAGGGTTGAGTACCTTTTTATAGTGGGGAGGTGTGTCACTCTTGTACATTTTTTTATAGCGAATTCATGTCGGACCCCAAAACATCATGACAGGGGAGGGGTGAATCAGGGTGTCATCCTTTTATTTTATGTGAAGAATCTTTTTCCCACATTAGTAAGAACTCCATAAACCTACATGATGGATTATATCAATATTAATTCATTCACATGTTGAATTACTACACAACACTTTTACATGGTTCACCATTATGTGCTATGTCCATGGAGTATACACTAACATTGTTTTGGTCATTCCAAAATCCAATAATCATCACTAGATATGGACTACAAAAGTTTTTTCACAGTAAATCTATTCTAGGAATGGATTATTTACATGAATTTAGGTATAGTTTAATGCATCACTCAGATCACTTCCATTGAATCCACATTAAGCACTATTGTGTGTGAAGTCTTACTCAGTTTATTGACATGATGGTCTCTTTAATAGAATTTAATTTTTGCCTCTATCTCAATATACCATGACACAATACACGCATAAATGTTCTTAAATGATGCAATTGAAATAAAAAATCACACAAACCAGATATCAAAAGCATGTTGGAAACATAACAATGTACATCTGTTTAACACCTGATATTTCACACAACACTTGGGATATTTCCAACATGATTAATTTTGCGCAATACCTATTTTATATGCAACCATTATCATTGATGAAACTACAAAAAATGGATTACATTGTATTTTCATATTAATGGAACACATTTTTCCCCATATTAACTATCTAAAATTCATTCGCTCGCAAAAACCTATTTTCAGATGCTTCTTCATTGGTGGGTACAAGATCGTCTTCAAGCACGCAAAACAAATTTTAATGTCGTATTGGGCACAAAATTATCTTCCATGAAACATCATCTTTCACACACATTCTAGAAACATTTTTTCACTTTTTTAATATGGACTAACATAAAATAGAAACCATACTCCATTTCTAGCATATAATATCCTCGGTTCTAACAATTATAACCACGTTTTTCAAATTAAAGTGGCACAAATAATGTTCAATATTATATAAAAGGGTGTATAGGTTCAAAATATTTCCATAAAATGGTTTTTTTTAAGTTTCTAGGTTATTTTGGATCTTAAATTTATGGTTTAATACCATGTGGTGATATCTTTTATCTTAATTATTCTAATCATTCACTAATATTTTTTTGTAAAAAACTTTAGTGACCTCATTTTATGATATATAAAATGATTATTCATAATATTTAATACATTTTTCTATATAAAATTAAAATATCTAGTCTAAATTAATTTAAATTTATTTTCGTAGATGGGACAACAATGTGATTTTTTAAATAAATGCGTTCAAAATTTTACAAAATTTTCATATCCAATTTTAAATTGATATTGATTAAAATGACCTAAATTGGAATAAATAATAAAACATGGACATAATAAAAAAATAAAACCTATTTAAAATATATTTTATACTTACAAATAATTTAGAGGAAAATTCATAATAAAAATAAAATTTATTATTTTCAATATTCATTAAAAATATAACATCAATGAAAAATACCAAAATTTAATCCTACACTAATTTTATATTTATATTTTATATATGAATTTTTTTCTAACATATATAATTAATAAAATTCCTAAAATATTATTCAAAACAGGTTCTCTATTAAAATTCAGTAAAACTACCTTAACAAAAATATGTGTTTTTATGCATAAAATTAGGTTTGTTCTTTTCATATGTCTATCAAATCTACTAGATTAATATCAAAAAATGTTTTATTGAATATATAATATATATATTATATTGACATCAGTCACTAATTTTAATTAATTTAATTTAGTAGGATAAAATCATATTTCTTTTTTAATAAATAGTTTTCTTTAAAATATTCCCTTTATAATAAATGGGATCTTATATTCATTTCTTATTAATTTTATTTCAAATGAATTATTTTCATGCATTAAACAATAAAATTGCTTATATTAATTAATAATTTTAATTACCATTGATTTAAAAGGTATGGAATATCTTATTATATTAAATAATATTATTTTAATAATATATTGTTGTTCAGAAAAACACCAGCTTATGTGTAACGCAAATTATAAAAAACTAGTTATTGTGTGTGATGTATGCTAAATTATAATAATTCTTATTTTATGAAATATAATTGATTAAATTTATATAAAATAGTAAATATATTGAAAAGTCTCATGATATTATATTACCTTATGCACTTAGTGATGTATTTCATAAACATTATACAATAGAGTGTTTCAACTTTAGTTTTTTGGGGAATTAAAATTACTCACATCAATTTATATATATTGATTAAGAAATTAAACTTTCATTTTTTGTAACAATAGTTTCCATGTACCTTTTTAATCACTAATTTTTTTGTTGACATATATTTTCGATGATGAACATATTGTGTGAATGTTTGATACACCTCTATGAATAAATAAATAAACACATATATTCTGTCAATAAAGGGATTCCAAAGGATAATATTTACTTTTTGATAACACCCTCAAATAATGAATTGCAGTTGAATGAATTTTTTTGTACATATTCTAGAAAATATTTTCGTATGTTCTATAATCTATTTAGGTATAATTTTATGGTCGGTGGCTTCATTCTGATGGGTATGGGGCTAATGGATAATATATTTAGTGAGGTTGTGATTGTGGTCATAGCGTGATTATATAGTACTAGAGTTGTGATGGTGTTTCTAGTGCAGTTCTACATCTCAGATTTAGTGGTGGTTAGTTACCCTAGTTTTCTGAGTAGTTATGCAATGAACTTTATTAAAATGAAAATAAGTTGGATTATAACAAATGTTGTATTAATGAATTAATGGGGATTCATAATGTTGAATTTATTGATGATAACAAAAAAATAAAATTCGAATGATTTTATTTTTAAATTGGAAGGTAATTTCTATATTTTTATTTAGTTGTGTGGGTTTTTAATTTATATATGGAAATATAAGTAGATAATAGTGTGAGATGTATTAGGCATTGGTTTTTAACAAAAAAATATTGATATTTTTTTTGTTTCTATGTATGTATATACCATGTATATTCTTGTGATTTCAATACCAGCCCCATTCTCAACATTCACGTTGTGAATACACTAATATAGTCATGTTGGGGGTGTTTTCCCCCATCATCCAAGTGGGTGGATAGATTTTTAGTCACCAGCAAATCCCTAATCCCTCCTCAGGGGGATGAGAAAATCATGCAGGGGTTGTGGTGGACACAAATGAAAAGTGGCAATATCATGATGCAATGGGATGAGATGTGACAACCCAAGTTTCTTTGAGCAATATTTGGTTGTAGTGCACCAACCCAAGATTTCCTGAATCTGGTGTCCTATATTAATTACATTGGCATGATTAAAGTGAATCAAATCACGAAGGTCTTAAGAGTTTAGTTGTCATGGTAAACAATATACATTCATGAGTCTTTTATTAAAAATTACTACCAAAATTAAAACATAATAATTTTCTTATATATAAATAAATAACTATAATATAACATTACTATATGTTATATATCCCTAAAAATCATTCATAATATGATTCTACGACTCCTAGGAAATAGAAAAAAAAGGGTGACATCAAATTCCTAGTAAGGGTAAATTATATCATAATAAATAATGAATCAATTTGAATAATAATTATGGCATGGTAAATAATTGAACAGATGTACCATGTAATCAACAAACAAAGAGGGATGTTCTTAAAAAATTAAGGTAATAAATGGAATCAAATTACATCAAAATAAATAGATAAGGTAAAATTTATAATTCATGCAATGAATATTGAATCACAAGCCATTTAATCGATGAAAATAAAATGAAATGTATCCATAGATACATCAATGAAAAATCTAATGAATGAATAACTACTGAAACGAAATTATGGTAAGGTTTTCTTAATAGATATTATGTCTGAGCCACATGAAAAACAATACCATCAAGGCCTTTCATATGATAGTTCAATCAAATCTGATTTTCACAACTAAATTGTTTCCTAATAAACTTTCAATGCATCAACGAGATATATAATGTTCAGGCTTCTCCCATCATTTCCTATCTAAAGAATTCCTCATATAGATTAATAGAAATAAATATTATGCCTTATCAAATATCCTTATTGAACATAGAAAACATAATTAACAACATTTCCTCAAATAATCAATTATATTTCAATGTATAAACCATATTTATAATGTTATAAGGTTTAGTTAATAATAATATCAATGATAAATGAAATGAATAATATTTGGTAAATAAAATTTTCAATAATCATAAGATATTGGATATTTTGAGGGGAATAATAAATAAATCAAGGAAGGGAATGGTAATAATATCATTGGACAAATAAATCACATGGAATATAGAGGAATAGTAAAGATTTTATCAATACAACATATCCAATGAGGAGTAAAATAAATGGTTGTTGTTAATGAATTGAAATATTATAAAATGATCGTTAAAAAACATTATCGAGGAAAATGACTTTTTTTAAAAAAACTATTCAAACAACCATTTTGTTGAAAATAAATTTTATTGAATTTTACTTTTAAAATTAACATCATAAACATTCAATGGATTCTCTGTAGGAATGGAGGTGGGTAAATATATACATTCCATAAAATAACAAACCATTTTCATGGTAAAAATGATAGAAAAATTTTCTGTTTGGAATGTGACTAGATGATTCCATTAGAAATATAGAAAAATTAAAAAGATTAAAAATTCTTTAACTAAATGATTTTAATTATTTTAATAAAATTAATTATAAAGTGGATTTTAAAAGAAATCATGTTCTCTGACTAAAGAGAGAAATAAATTTGGGTTTTTAATAAACAATTTCCTAGAAAGCATTAGTAATAGATAGTAGGAAAAATGTACTAATACTTGATAGAGGGAATGAATAACCATAGGATATGAAAATTAATGGTTTTATTGAATGATTTCTATAAAATATCCCCTAACTAAAATAATATTGAAATATCATTAATGTTATTATTGAGGGAAATAATATTTAAACATTCCAAATTGTCTCATACAACGTGGAATGATTTTAAACCATAATCCTCATGATGGAAAAATATAAAATTAAATATTCAAATACCATGAAAATAAATTAATTCATAATATTTTACATATAAATGTATAGTAGATACACTATATAGAAGAACTATGTGGTGATCATGACATTTACCTCATGGAAGTAATAATGTAAGTTAATAATCTCATACATTGTGTACTCTTTCGTGTGAGAATCCTTTAACATCATATATAATAAACACATGTTAATTATATTATTTTTTGAAACTTTTTCATTTTTATCATAAATAGTATTTCACTTATTTCTATTCTTTATTCAACTATATAAAAAATTATTATTACCTCTATAGTTTTGAACAAATTCAGATTATACAAAAATTACAACATCGGTTGGTCTACTATGTTCAAAGTGTTCATTATATGAAATCTCCATTAAAATAATCATGAAATTATTATCATATATACATATAAATTATACATTAAAAATCAGTCATTAAATATGGATATAAAAAATGAACCAATGTTACAATCAGGTAGATAGTAGGTCATACATATGCATGAGTATCATTACCATATTTCAATGAACATTATAGAAAGTAGGTAAGTGACATAAATATTCCTATAATGATAATTATATCATAAATACTATATTATTTTACAATATATATGTATATGTATAATTTATGTGATTTAAAAGTAATCACACCATATCAATGAGGTGGTAGTCCCCACATCCACGAAAGACTTTATCACTTTTTATGTATATGAATGAGTAATAAAGAATATGATATCTATATTATTTTTGGAAAGGAAATTATATAATGAATATAATATAGAGGTTTTTTATGTAACTTATTTTTAACAATAACCCTCCTTTATACAATCCATGAAAAGTGTGAACCCATCAAATCACTTTGAGCAGGAGGTAGTCCACACTTCCACACATGATGTTATCATATTTACACAAAATTAGATGTATAAGGGTGTTTTTTGGAGAATAATTACAGAATATTAAACTCATAATATATATAATATATAACATATCTAAATAGTATTTCCAAATTGAGAGGTACCATGAGGGGTGTTAATGGAAAACTAAACAATCATCATTTCATGAGGCAGTAGTTCCCCATACACGAATACAGTTTGTTCTTTACCCATTTTATGAATGTTTTTGTTGATATAGGTCTAAAAAATCATAGAAACATAAATGTATATTGAGTATAATTATATCATCATAAATGAATTATTTGAAACTAATTAATGTGGTGGAGGAGAAAATGATAGAAATGAGTTAGTTGGAAAATGTTACCATAAAAATCAGGTAACTCCTTTTGGTTTAAAAAATTGTGAAGCCTTGAAAGAATTTATATAAAAATGTAGGATTCGAGGTCTTAGGGAGGGAAATTTGATAGCTATTTTGATAGAGATTATATGTAACTATGTTGTTTGAGATATGTGAGTAATGTAGATAAGTGTTGTCATTTTATTTTGGAGGGGGAGTGGCACTATTGTAATATTTTGGCATATGAATTCCTACAATGTTTTAAATGATTAAAATGGATCCAATAATTATCCAATTTTAAGATAGAGGTTTATTGGGTTTAAATAATTCCATCTAGTAGCTCTCGAATAATTTAATAGGACATTTTTTGACTTATAGTTGAGGATTTGTTCTGTATTTATCATAATTTAACTTTAATCAGTGTAATTAGTTTTAATTACATTGAAAAATATTTTGGCCGAAAAACATTACGTGTTATTATACATTATAAATTATTTTAATTATAAATATTCAATAAATGTTTATATATTTAAATCATATAAGTGGAAAAAATTGATTTAATTTAATCCCACATGCGAGATGATTATGCAGGTTTTTATAGTAAAAATGTCTAAACATTTTCACTGTCTTTATTGTCAATTTCAAATTGAAATTGATTCTAAATACCTAAAATAGATTATTTGATAAAAATAATATCTAATTATAATTGAAAACCAATTTAAAATATGATTATACCTTTAAATTAATTATATTAAAATTCCATTTGGAACTAAAATTTAGTACTCTTAACTATTCATTAAAATTAATATATTTCTCAAAAATATCATGAATTCAATGTAATGAAATTTTCATTATTCTCATTAAATTATGAAGTTTAAAATGACATATTAAATCAATTATAGAGTCAATATTAATATTTAAAATGGGATCTCCAATAAAAGGCGGGAAAATTTTATTGAAAAATATAGTGTTTTATGTATTAAATTTGGATTCTTTTATCATAGGAATATAAAAACTAAAGGATAAATATAAAAAAATTATATAATATATAACATATTCATTTAATTAAAATAATTAATTAATTGTAGTAAATTATATGTATTAAATAAAAAATCCAATAGTATCATAAAAATAATAATATTTCTATTTTTATCTAGCTATTTCTTATATTCGTTCCTCATTATTTCGTAACTATTGAATTTATTTTATATTTATATTTTCCATAAATTTTCCTAATTTAGTTAATAATTATCATAACCACTAATATAATTACTAGGTTATATCAAAATATATCAAATAATAAGTTTTTAATAATACATTTTTATTTAGTGAAACTCGGTCTTGTATCTAACACAAAAAACTCGTTGTTGGGAGAATTACAAGCTATGGAACATATTATATTTATTTATTATTGAAATTTATCATGTTAGTATAATAAATTTTTAAACATGGTTATTCAGGTCATAAAAACTATTGAATATAAAGTCATACT
Organism: Viscum album; assembly: GCA_963277665.1. Classification (NCBI taxonomy): domain Eukaryota; kingdom Viridiplantae; phylum Streptophyta; class Magnoliopsida; order Santalales; family Viscaceae; genus Viscum; species Viscum album. Next base: position 272,906,028 of record OY728128.1, on the reverse strand, counting down.
TTAGAATTTAAGTTTGTTACTTTCTATACATCTTAATTAATGTGTGTCCTGAAAATTTAAACGTGGTCTCTAATATTGATTGTTAGGTATTTCTAACCTTGAAATCATACATAGTGGGAATGGTTTGTAGATTATCTTATAGAATAGATATATTTATAAGTATAAAGGTTAGATGGACTATAATGTAACTCGGTCTTTAAGTAGTATAACATTAGTGGAAAAGGAAAATACATACATAAAGGAAAAGAATTAATATTTATAGTGACTGATTGAGGGAATGAATAAAAAAAGTGAATATTAAAAATAATACTAAAGAACTATAACCCATAAATAATTGATGATTTAAGAGCCCACTGATTCAATATAAATTATGTTATTTGGAATACATTTTATTTTGAATTCATTTTCATAATGAAGGGTAATTCATTAATAGAAAAAGAATATAAGGAAATATTGTTACTTGATAAGAATTCAGTTCCATATAAACAATCCTATAATTTAGTTTTTTTTTTCATAAAATTAAAATTCATCCCTTTACTCCCAAAAATTAAATACCAAAAATAATATCATTATACCTAAACCAGTAAAATAATACGTTAAATGATCGTAAGAATAGTAAAAGAGTGGTCGGTGTACTCATTTTTCTATAACTATCTTAAAAAACAAATATGGATTTTAGAATAATATCTAATCCTCAATATATATATTAATGGTTCATCATTAATATTAATTCATCAAATTTTTAAAAAAACAATGAAAATTTATCCAGGATATTGTGTTGGCTAGTGATTGGTGTGAAACCCTTATCGTCTTTCAGTCATGGGTTCAAGACCTGAGAACATTCTAGACATTATTAGTTGCCACCTAGCATATAGTTTGACCTATTCTAAAATCATATTTATATCATTTCCAAAAATTAATCTAATATACATCCTTTAAATAAGGATAATTACTAAATAGCCGTTTAACTAAATTTTTCAATTAAACCCTAATAATAAATACATAAACCATTTATTTCTACATAGATACTTACATGGTTTATGGTTTATATAATATATCATTAACAGTTTTTCTAAATAAAAATAGCTTACCTTAAATTTAAAACACTATAGATTTATTATTGATCATTGTTTGTCATTTCCCCTTCAAATTATTCTGAATGGGTTGTAAAGAAAATTGGAATTATCCTATGTATATCTCCAGTGAGTGTCAAACAAAGTGCACAGTAAAGCCCATTTTCATGTACCTAGATACCAAGAGTCAGGTTCGTAACACCTTGTTAGAGATATTACTCCATGGTACATCTATTCCAAAACCGCGTCCACCTGTAGCATCCATATAGGGATGCATTTCTAGGATAACCCACGTAATATCTACCATAAGAAATTTCTAGGATGTTATTCTATACCAATACTCAAATTCTAATTTATGGGTATGTTCTCTAACACTTGATTTCCTATATCTCTTTCCCAAGGTTGCTACTAATGTTCCTCTATTACCAATTATAGCGCCCTAACCCCAGAGATCCTGGAAATGGTGTCTACTATCAAATAAATTTTCATGATTACAAGGAATCAAATAATTAAGTACCAATGAGTTTAGAAGTATAAGTAGCCCAATTTAATAAATTAGTCTTATTTAAAAAATGACTAAACTAATTACAACATAAATTTTTCTTATTTGTAACTAAATAACATCTATAATAACTTTATTACATCTAGTATATCCCTCTGTATATTTCATAGTATGATTCTTTAATTTCTGGGGAATGGAAACAAAACATGGGTGAGTTCAAATGCATAGTAAGGGTAAACTATATTAAAATAAATAATTAATTAATAAAAATAGAAATTATGGAATGGTAAATAACAGAACAAATATTCTATGCAATCAACAAAATGAGTATTATGTTATTAAAAAATATGAAATTGAAATAAATGGAAATAATTTCAATCCATATAAATAGATAAGTAAAAATAAATATAGAAGAGTAAGAAAACTAAATCACATTCCATTTGATCAATTAATGAAAAATTAAATGTATACATAGATATGTAAACACAAAAACTCATGAATGATTAATAACTAAAACAAATTAGAGTAATTATTTTGAAATCGATATCATTTCTGGGGAACATGACAACCTGTACCATCAATATCCTTCACAAGAAGGATTACACTCTTATTATTTATGAAAATAATTCTTCTAATAATAAAATGTCAATGAATCAAGGATCTATATAATTTCTGGGCTCCTCCTTCCATTTAGTATCCAATTAATTACTCATATTGAATAATTAAAATAAATAAAATTAATTATCATATATCCAAATAGAATTAAAAATAAAAAATAATGAATATTTCCCCAAAAAAATCAGTTAATAATGAATTTTGACACCATATGTAAACTAGAATTTAGTTTAGGAAATATTATTATCTATGATAAATAAAATGGATAATTTATGGGAAATTCAATGTTCAACGATCACATAAGATTGAATTTTTCAAGAGGACTAACAAATAAATCATATAATTTAATATGAATAAAATACATAGGAAAATAAACCATCAAATATCTAGAATAATAATAAGTATGGTATCAACAAAACATATAACTTGTGTAGTAAAACAAAGGTTTGTTATCATTTATGAATAGAAATATTTAAAAAAGATATTTTAAAAACAATTTTTGAGGAAAATATTCTTTTGTTTGAAAAAACTTTTTATTGAAAATAAATTTTAAAATTATTTTCATTAGAAATTAACCATTTAAAAATTTTATGGATAATTTGTAGAAATGATTTTGGGTAAATCAATTAATTCTATAAAAACATTCCATTTACATGATAAAAAAATTAGAAAAATTAATTGCTCTGAAAGCAACAATAATATTTTGTTGAAAAAAATGGTAATAGAAAAAAGGAGAAAATTTGTATTTAAAAAAAATTTAAATAATTTTTGGAAAACATTTTATGAAAACATAGTTTTTAGATGAAAAAAATAATGTTTTATTAATGTGAAAAATGGTGATTTTTTTAGAAAACATTTTCTAAAACACCTTGTGTACAAAAGAGTGGAAAATTGTGATAATATATGAAATTTTTCATCAATAAAAAAATGATAGGAATATGATTGGTTTTATTGATCAAGGGTTATATAATTTCATCAAATGTAAATACCATCGAATGACCATTAAGGTTATTTTTGAGGAAAACAATTATTAAACGTTCTAAAGTATATCATTCCACATTGAAAACATTTAAACAACCAACCTAATAAATGAATAATTTTAAATTAATTTTTTAAATGGAATTATGATAAATTAACTCATGTTATAATGTATAAAAAAATTCATTATATACATTACACAAAAAATTATGTTGTGAAAATGACATTTTATTCCCAAATTTAAAAATGTGAGATGAAGATCTTTTTACTTGTGTTTCTTTTTGGGTAAAATTTCATTAACTTCCCATATAATAAAAATATACTAATTATATAATTTTTTGATAAACTTTTTCAGTTATATAATTACTATTATATTAGTTATTAAAATGTTCTATACAACATCTTAAACAATTATCTTTACGTAGATTGTTTTTGAAAAAATTTGGATTAAGTGACAAAAATATTTGGTTGTAAACTATAGCTAAAGGCATAATTGTAAAACATATTCAATGTAATAATAATGAAATTATTCATATATTTATACATCAATTATAATTTTAAAATAATTCATTAAATATGGCTATTAAAATTGAACCAGTGTTACAAACATTAGACAGAAAGTTATACGTACAAATGATTAATGTTGATATTTTTCAATGATTAATAAGGAAAGATGGAAATTGAATTCAATATATCCAAAATGATCATTATATAATGTATAAAATATTATTTAATAATATATACATTTATATTTATAATAATTTTCATGTAAATGGAATCACATTGTGTCGAGGAGGTAGTAGTCTACATGTCCTTGAATGACCGTATCACTTTTTAAGTGTGTGATTGGGTAATAATGAAAATAATATATACTGTATTTTATTAAATTTAATTATCTAAAGAATAAAATATAGTGGTATATTATGTAACTAATTTTTTATTAACACCATTTTTTATATGACAATTGTATAGTTTGAACAAATAACATCGCTTTGAGGGGGAGGTAGTCCACACTTCCGCCAATGATGCTAACATATTTACACAAAATGGGAAGTAAGAGGGTTTATGTTGGAAAAAAATTATAAAATTTTATATAAAAAATAAATATCATAAATAAAATTATAAATATATTTTCAATCATAATTTCCACCATGTGTGGTGTTAAATTATAAATGGAAACTCATCATATCTGTGAGGCGGTTGTCTGTCATACACAAAAACTATATGTTCATTACCCATTAGATGAAAGCGTGTGTGAGATTGTGTAGAATCCTTAATAAAAAATCATCATAGTATATTCATGATAGAACTTTCATCATATAATCATTATTTGATAATAATTTATGGGGTGGTGTATAATTTAATGTAAAGAGATTGTTGGAAAACAATACCTAAAATTTGAGTAAATACTTTTGGATTATAACAAGTAAAAAACATGGAAGGATTTATTCATAATGGAAGGAATAAATGTGTAGGGAAGGGATATTATGAAGCTATTTAAGTATATACTTTATGATTCTTAGTTTTTATAGAGGTGTGGGTAATGTGGAGAAGTGGTGTCATTTTATAATTGATGAGGTTTGGCGATATTTTAATATTTTGAAAAATGAATTCCTACCAGGTTTTCCATGATTCATGTGGATAAAATAATGGTAAAATTTATATTAAAGAAAGTATATGGTTGAAATATTGCTATCCAATATATCTGGGACATGTGTATAGTTCTTTTTGGGCCTTACAGTTACGGTTTTGTCATTTATTAATCTAAATTTAACCTTAATTGTTGTAATTAATTTTACTCACTTTCACTAATATTTATTGTAAAAAAAAATCTTATTATAAATAGAAAATTTTCTGATTCAAAATATGGAATATATTTTCCAAATTTCCAATCATATAATTGGGAAAAAAATTTGAAATTTAATCATGCAGGTGAGATGACAATGCATGTTTTTTAATGTGAAGACATATGAATGATAACTATGTTTATATAGACAATTTAAAAGTGAAATTGAGTAAAATGAACTAAATTGTATTAGTTGACAAAAATATTATCTAATTAATCTTTATAAAAAATTTAACATATGATTTATCCTTTTAAATAAATTATATAAAAAGAATTTTTGATCTAAAATCCAGTATTTTTAACAATTCATAAAAAATGATATGATTCCAAAAAAATTAAATAATTCACCATAACATAATTTTTATTTTTCTCTATCAAATATTAAGTTTAATTTGACATATTAAATAAATTAAAATGTCCAAAATAAGATAAAAATGTGTTCTCAAATAAAATCTATTAAAACTGACTTTATAAAAATATAGGTTTTTATGTGTGAAATTGAGTTTTTTCATATCATATCACTATCAAACATAATGTAAGAATATAAAAAATATTTTATTGAATATATAAAACCTAAAATTCATTAAAATAATTAAATAATTGTAATCAACTATGTTTATGATGACAATACTCTATTAGAAGCATAAAAATAATAATATTTTTCATATCCAATTAGATTATATTTTCTTTTTCCCAATAACTGATAACCAAATAATTTATTATATAATTATATAAAACATAAAATTTTATATGTTATTTTATACTATCAAAAACCAATAACATAACCACAATTTTATATCATACAATAAAAAAAGTTATATTTTAATAATACATTGTTATTTGGTGAAACTCAGTCTTGCATATAACAAAAGATATCAAGGAAGGTATCACTTGTGTGTAACTCGAGGTAAATTATTATTGTGTTTTAACGATCTATATTTTTAAAGTAAACTAAATTTTGAAGGAATTTTGATCATTTATTTTTATGTATGGGTTGAATTTAAAACACTATCTTTGAATGGAATTTCGAGAGTTGGTTCACATCAAGGTGTTGTTATTGGACATTGGAAAAGGACTGATAAGTTTGTCAAGTGTATTAAGGATTTTATGAAGTTCCAAAGTGAAAGTATATGAATTTAGTTATCTTTAGAGAGTCCAAGTTCTATTTGAAACCATGCGAACCACAACAGGAAATGGTGAGGCCATATACAGGTGGATCGTGGCTGTCTCATGGGTTGCACTCTATTTACCAAACCGTGTGCATAACCTGCAAATTTAGTTGTACTGTGGAATGACAAAAACACTATTCACCACATAGTTTGAAAACAATTTCCAAACCGTGTAGCTAGCCCATATTAGGTTCCCATGTTCATATTGAAGGGGCACACGGTTGGCACATGGTTTTTTAAACCGTGTGACCAAAATCATGTGTAATGTATTATTTTTCTATAAATATTAAATGAAGTTAATTTAAAATAAAATAACACATTAATATAATCACCCATGACTCTCCCTCTCAAAACATACATGACTCACCCCCCTTGGGATTCCATTTTTCCACGTAATGATTCCCTTGATGGCTCCCTATTCTCTCTTTGTTTCTCGGGGATTTTTTCAAGATATTTGTTGAAAACATCAATGTATGGTCCTCTATCTATTCTCTTTCCCTTTGTTGTTCTGCCAAACATTTGATCAAATGGTTATTCTTTTTTATGGTTTTCTATTGAATCTATGTTATGAGAAGTGTCTCTAGGTACCCCTTTGTTCATGTTCTAGAAACCTCTACCGATGTCGAAGTAGTTTGGCTTGATTCAATTTTCTATCATTTTCTAAGGTGAGATTTTATTTCCTCTATTTGTTTTACCCTGGTTTATTTTGGAATCATTGATGATTTTGGATGCCTAATAATTTTTTTAGAGAGTTTTGATCAACTTTGAAGGTCTACACTCACATTATCAGGTATATATATATATATATATATCTTTCGTGTAAATATTCTGTTATGATGTAAGGAATATGTGCATTGGATAAAGTATATATATATATGTTGAGCCCTCTGGAAGATTGTTGATTTCTTGTCTATGATTGATGTTTTAATAATCACAAATCATCACATACCATTAATGCTTAATCTGGTTTGATTTCTCATAAACTTAATTACAATATGTAAATTAATCTGTTATCATGTTTTTGTCTATGCTTATTGACTTACAAAGTATTTTGGAAGTCTTCTGGATTCAACAGACATCGGAAGAACCGATCCAATATCAAAGGACAACGGTCTCACCGATGCAGATGACTCACCGATGCAGATGACTCACTGATGCAAATGACTCACCGATGCAGATGACTCACCGATGAAAATGACTCACCGATGCAGATGACTCACCGATGCAAATGACTCACTGATGCTGATCAAACTGACTCATCGATCAGATGACAGACTGATGCTGATCAAACTGACTCACCGATCAGATGACAGACTGATGCTGATCAAACTGACTCACCGATCAGATGACAGACTGATACTGATCAAACTGACTCACCGATCAGATGACAGACCGATGCTGATCAAACTGACTCACCGATCAGATGACAGACTGATGCTGATCAAGCTGACTCACCGATCAGATGACAGACTGATGCTGATCAAACTGACTCACCGATCAGATGACAGACCGATGCTGATCATCCGATTCACCGATGCTGATCTATCTGAGTCGCTGATCATTACTCACTAATGCTGATGACCTACCGATCACTTGATTTTTCAATAGTCATAAACAACTGTTTGAATTTCTTTATCTTTATCTTTATTTAATCTAACCAACGGTCATATTAGGTATATTTTAATGCTCTCACAATTAATTAATAAAGGTTGTCGGATGTCAGGAAACCGTACCTCGTACCTGCGGAAAGGAAACTTTTTCTGTCTTCCGAAGCACGAGACATAAGGACAAGAAGACTCTGCTGAAGAAAGAACGAGAGTTTTTCGGTTCACAGCAGAACACAAGAAGAATATAGAGGAAAGAAAGAGGAGGAAGAACCAAGCAAGACAAAACCTCATACACAATCAAGCCTACTCAGGAAGAGTTCTGTGCATAAAAAAGAACATTGAAGAACTTCATCGACTACATCTCACTGCCTTTGAACCTGAAGCATACGACACTCTTCTTCTCAAATAAAAACGAGAAGAGGACTCAGAATAAATTCTGACCAAATACAAAAGAGTCCAGAGCTACACTGAAATCACCAGATCCATTTCTAAACTCTACATCTCTGCTATGTGTTACATTTGTTTTACATTTTGAGCAGTGTGTCTTATCTTCTGTATTAAACACACACAATGACTCCTGTACTTTCACTGGAGGATCTGTAAATCCTCAGCAAACCTTTTTACATTTCATTTCTCACTGTGGATAGTGGTAGAGGTCATGTGAGACCTGGACAGCTCTAAGTTGTTGTTTGTTTTCCCACGCAGAACTGTGTTAGAGGTCTTGTGACCTGAACAGTGTGTTCACTGTTGTTAACCCTGATCCAGGGTGTGGATCATTTTTATATAAACTTGTGAGAGGACTAAGTCTCGGCTTGAGACTGAACCTCTTGGTTTATTCTCTGTGTTTATAGCTACATACTATATCCATACTACATATTTATTTCATATTCCGCTGCTATTACTTTGAAGTATAATTTATTTTCAAAGCTACTTTGATAGTTAAACTCGCAAGTGTTTATATTTATTATAAACCAGTAAGTTAGTTTCAAAAGTTAATTTAATCATAAGATTAAGTTAACTGAGAACTAATCAATCTTTGAGAAACTAATTGATCCTTTATAATCTGTATAAATTCACTACAGTTTAATCTATTTTTGAAATAGGGAGATTTTAATAAACATTGTTTTTAAAAAAAAAATTTAATTGGAACTCAATTCACCCCCCCTCTTGAGTATCCACTCTGACCAACATTTGGTATCAAAGGAGTAGAAAATATTTTCAAAAGTACTCTGTTTTTCAACTGTGATTTTAGTTGTATTTTAAAGTTTTTAAAATTTCTGTTATTTCTAAATTTTTATCTCTTTAAAATTCTTTTTGTGACATCATGGATAATAGACTTGAGGGTGCTTCTACTAACCGGTCACCTTTCTTTAATGGAAACAACTATGCTCAGTGGAAGCTAAAAATGAGAATTCACTTAGAAAGTATGAGCTTTGATATTTGGACTGCCATTGAAGCTGAATACAAAATTCCCAGTACTGATAGATCTACTTGGGATGAACCTACAAAGACTGCTTACAATAATAATTGTAAAGCTATGAATTCCTTGTACTGTTCTCTAAGAGATGAGGAATTTAATAGAATTTCTGCATGTAAAACTGCATATGAAATTTGGGATACCTTAGATGTTTCTCATGAAGGAACAACTAATGTTAAGGAGATGAGACTGAATACCTATACTATTAAGTATGATAATTTTAAGATGAAGTCTGATGAACCCATTTCTGATATGTATCTCAGGTTCAATGAGATAGTAAACACAATGAGCTCACTCGGAAAGATTGTTCCTGCAAAAGAACAAATCATGAGAATTTTGAGATGTCTACCTGAAAGATGGAGAGGAACCTCTGTCTCCATTAGAGAATCATGTGATATTGGAGAACTGCCAGTCAAGGAACTAATTGGTAAGTTGATGATGTATGAAGAAGAACTCAAGGTAAACAAAGAAGAAGATGATGAACCTAAAAGGAAGCCTATTGCCTTCAAGACTACAACCTCAAAGAATAAGGATAAGGAAAAGCCTCAAGCTATCAATGAAAGTTCAAGAAGTGAGGAAAGTGAGAATGATTCTGACAGTGATGCTGAGATGGCTCAAATAGCCAGGAGATTCAAAAAGTTTTATAGGAAAAATAAATTCTTTAGGAAACCAAATTACAGGGGAAATTATGACCAACAAGGCAAATGGAAAAAGGATTGGAAGAAGGCTGACAGAACTGATGAAGTTGTCTGCTATGAATGAAAGTGAAAAGGACATATCAAAGCAGACTGTCCAAAGTTAAAATTCAAAAAGAAATATGATTACAAAGACAAGAAGTACAAGAAATCCATGAAGGCTACCTGGAGTGCTTCAAAAGACAGCACTAGTGAAGCCGAATCTTCAGACTCTGAAAGGAATCGATCCAACATGTGTTTCATGACAAACACTTCTGAGGTAACATCAGAAACTCCTGCTTTAAATTCATATTATTCTGGAGATGATTCTGATTCAGAAAACATGTCTAAATCTGAACTGTTTGAATATTGTGATATGATTGAAGAAACCTGTAACGAGCTTAAAGATAAATATAAAGGTTTAAATAAACAGTATGCTTTAAGTGTTAAGCATCAATCTGATATGGATATAGAAGTAGAAAAGAATGCTTAGTTGCTTAAAGAGAATACTGAACTAAAATTGTCTAATGAGCAACTCAGAAAAGACTTAGAAAAGTTCACAAATGGCAAGAATAATCTAACACAAATGCTAGGAAAGCAAGTTGCACCTAGATATACTACCGGTATAGGATACCAACCTGGACAAAGAAAAGTTTCCAAAACTAGATTCATTCCTAAATCTGGATAGAAGATAGTTAATTCTGGAACTTCATATGCCTCAACCAGTTATATTCATAGTTATGGATCTAATAAGGTTTATCTTTCAAAGAATGTTAATTCTACAAATTATATGAGACCCATTAGACAAATATGGGTACCTAAAGTATCATTGGCTAACATGTATGGACCCAAGAAGATCTGGGTACCAAAATCGTCTTCCATCTAAATCTGTGTTGTAGGAGACATGTTTGAAGAGTTGTCACAAGAAGATATGGTACTTAGACAGTGGATGTTCAAGACATATGTCAAGAGACGTTTCATGTTTCAAGAGCTTAGTAAAAGTTGATGGAGGCTTTGTCACTTTTGGTGATAATTCAAAAGGAAAAATCATCGGCTTAGGCCAGATTGGTAACACTGATTCAATCTTAGTTTCTGAAGTTTTATTTGTCGATGGACTTAAATATAACCTTTTAAGCATTTCTCAGTTGTGTGATGATGGTTTTTATGTGAAATTTAAAAATGATTCTTGCAATGTTTTTAACTCAAAAAATGTTTTAGTATTTTCTTCTTTAAGAAATGAAAATGTTTATGCTGTTGATTTGGATTCTTTAGCTAAGCAGAATATTCCTTGTTTAAATGCTTTTCATAAAGAGTCTTGGCTTTGGCACAGAAGATTAGGACACTTCAATGTACACTCACTTAGAAAACCTTCTAGGAAGAACTTAATTAGAGACCTACCCAAACTTGAATTTCCAGCAGACAAAGTTTGTAATCCTTGTCAAAAAGGAAAGCAACATAAAGTTTCTTTTAAATCAAAGAAAGAAGTGTCAACTTCTCAACCTCTCGAGTTGGTTCACATGGATTTATTTGGACCTTCAAGAATTTCTAGTTTGAATGGGAAGCACTATGTCTATGTTCTTGTAGATGACTTTTCTAGATATACTTGGGTATATTTTCTAGCTCACAAAAGTGAAGCTTGTTCTTACTTTGTTAAATACTCCAAGTCTGTAGAAAATCTTAGTGGACTCAAGATTAAGACCCTGAGAAGTGATCATGGTCGTGAGTTTGAAAATCATGAGTTTGATTCTTACTGCTCACACAATGGCTATAGTCACAATTTCTCTTCCCCTAGGACACCCCAAAAAAATGGTGTAGTAGAGAGAAGGAATAGAACCCTGCAAGAAATAGCTAGAACTATGCTCAATGAATATGATCTGCCTATTTACTTTTGGGCTGAAGCTGTAAATACAGCTTGTTATGTCATTAATAGAGTCTTGATCAGACCAGTTCTTAAGAGGACCCCTTATGAGTTGTGGAACCATAGGAAACCTAAGGTTAACTACTTCAAAGTTTTTGGCTGCAACATCTTCATTCTCAATACTAAAGACAATCTTGACAAATTTGCATCCAAGAGTGATGAAGGAATTTTCCTAGGTTACTCTATCTCTAGTAAAGCCTATAGAGTTTTCAATAAAAGAACCAAATGTGTGGAAGAATTTGTTCACATCAAATTTGATGAAACTGATCCACATGAACCTAAAATCTCTCTTGAAGATGATCTCTCTGGTTTGAATCTCAATGATAAAGACAATAGACCTATAATTAAAACATCCAACTCTGGAAATTCTCCAGAACCTTCTTCTGTTGAACCTCAATCTGTAGATGAATCTGAAATCTCTAGCCCTATCTTTTCAAGACCATCTAGGACTCTAAAGAACCATCCTTTAGATGTTGTTGTAGGAAATCTAGATAAAGGAACACAGACTAGAGCTTCTCTAAGAAATCAGGTTGAACATCAAGCCTTTCTTTCACAGTTAGAACCTAAAAATATCAGTGATGCTATCAATGATGAATTTTGGGTAATAGCTATGCAAGAAGAACTAAATCAATTTGAAAGAAACAAAGTCTGGAAATTAGTAGAAAGACCCAAGGACACCTTGACAATAGGCACAAAATGGGTGTTTAGAAACAAAGTTGATGAATCTGGAAACATCATTAGAAATAAATCTAGGCTAGTTGCACAAGGTTACAATCAAGAAGAAGGAATTGACTATGAGGAAACCTTAGCACCTGTAGCTAGATTAGAGGCTATCAGGATCTTACTTGCCTATGCATCACATCTGAATTTCAAGTTATATCAAATGGATGTCAAAAGTGCTTTTCTAAATGGTTTTATTGTTGAAGATGTTTTTGTAGAACAACCACCAGGTTTTTTAAATCCTCATTTTCCAAATCATGTTTTTAAACTTTCTAAAGCTTTATATGGTTTAAAACAAGCTCCAAGAGCTTGGTATGAAAGGCTTTCAAACTTTCTTATCTCAAAAGGATTTACAAAAGGAGTAGCTGATCCCACTCTTTTTATAAAAAGGATTTCAAAAGATGTATTAATAGTAGAAATCTATGTTGATGATATTATTTTTGGATCTTCTAAAAATTCTTTATGTACTGATTTTTCAAAGGTTATGCAAAATGAATTTGAAATGAGCTTAATGGGAGAGCTTAAGTATTTTCTTGGTTTTCAAATTTTTCAAACTAAAGATGGAATTATTTTAAATCAAAGTAAATATACAAAGGATCTTTTAAAACGTTTTGGATTGGATAGTATTAAGGAAAGTGATACACCTATGAGTACTACCTGTAAATTGGATACAGATGAAGCTGGGAAACCAGTGGATCAAACCAATTACAGAGGTATGATTGATAGCTTACTTTATCTTACTGCTAGTCGACCCGACATTATGTTCAGTGTATGTATGTGTGCTAGATTTCAAGCTAATCCTAAATAATCACACTTACTGGTTGTTAAAAGGATTTTTAAATATCTTAAGTATACTGTAAATTTAGGTTTGTTTTATCCAAAAGGACAATCATTTAACCTAACTAGCTATTCAGATGCTGACTTTACTGGTTGTAAGTTAGATAGGAAGAGCACATCTGGAACATGTCATTTGCTTGGAAACTCCCTAGTATCATGGTGTAGTAAGAAACAGAACTCTGTTGCATTGTCTACTACCGAGGCAGAATACATAGCTGCTGGTAGTTGCTGTGCACAAATTCTGTGGATGAAACACACCTTATTGGATTATGGATTTGATCTTAAACATGTTTAAATTAACTGTGACAATACTAGTGCAATCAATATATCTAATAACCCTATGTCTCACTCTAGAACTAAGCACATTGATGTCAGACATCACTTTTTAAGAGATCATTATCAAAAAGGTGATATTTCTTTAAAATTTATTAGTTCTGAACATCAATTAGCTGATATATTCACAAAGCCTTTATGCTCTGAAAGAATGAAATTTATTAAACAAGAGTTGTGTATGATTGATCTGTGAAACCGATCTGTGAAACTGATCTGTGAAACCGATCTGTGAAACCGATCTGTGAAACTGATCTGTGAAACCGATCTGTGAAACCGATCTGTGAAACCGATCTGTGAAACTGATCTGTGCAACCGATCTGTCATACCGATCTATTTCTTTTCTTTTTTTTATATATATTGTAATTAATGGGTAAATTTCTTTTATACTTTTTATGGGAACCCTAAATGATAAAATAAATGATACGTGGCTATTTATCTTCCCTAAACCTTTGACCTTTCATTTCCCGCCGAACCTTTCAACTTCTCTTCCCCTCTACTTCGAACCTTCGAACTCCTGCCTTCCCAAAATCTTTGAATGACTAAGCAAAAGAGACCGAGCAAAGGACCGGATAGCCTTGTACCTTCAAAGCGTGCTCGAGGCGAGTCGAGTAGTACCTCTCAATGATCAGTAAATCCGAACCTGGAAACTCGGATTGTTGCTGTAGAAAAAGAAGTCAGCTCTGCGTGGCTCTTGTCAAGTAAGTCACTGTTGCGGCAAGTTCTTGAATCGCAAGGATGGATAGACTGGTTTTCAGACAACTCTCGAATAGACTACCCGAAGCTGGTACATGAGTTCTACATGAATCTGAAAATCACTCTAGATGGTGTGGAAGCTGCCAGGATGTCGTCTGTGGTAAAAGGAAAGAAAATTTCCTTCTCATCTAAGCAGTGGGCTGAGTGCTTGAATGTACCTCATGAAGTTCGGTATGAGGATTATGCTGGGAATATTCCTCCAACATCTGATTACTTCTCTTATGAATTAGCTCTAGAGCTTCTGACCGGAAACAGAGAGTCACAGAGAATCACAGCTTCAGAATTAGATGGTGAATGCAGACTTCTTTTCAAGTTTATTCAGCACCAACTTTGCCCTAGGAGAGGAGATTTTGCTGCTGTAAAGTACCAGGATGTTTTCCTGTTTTTTCTTCTGAAAACTCATGAGAAGATCAATTTGTGTAGATATGTTATGGTGCACATAGCTGGAATGGTAAAACCGTCCAAGAAAGCCACTGCCTTATTCTATTCAAAAATGATATCTACCATGCTCAAGAATCTTGAATGTGTTGATGAAGATGATGAAGCTGAGGAAACAGATCATACCTTCTGTCTCAACAAAGAGATCTGCAAGAGGATGAAAATCAATTGGAATCTATGGAAGAAGTGCTGGGTTGCAGATGAAGATAAATTGTATGAAGCCTACAATCCCATTGATCATGGCAAGAGGCCAAAGGGTTTAAGAGACCCTGGCTTGAAACCAAATGAGGAACCAGTTTATTCAGATGATGATGAGCAACAAGAAGGAAAGGATGAGGCCACTGAAGCCCAAGAGCAAGAAGAAGCTGCGACTGAGGAAGAAAGTTTATCATCTCCTGATGATAGGAGTGATCCTGACACTGCTAGTCCCAAAAGAAGAATAGAATTTGGACCTGCTAGTCCACCCTTAGCCCTACCAGAATCAGAACCTATTCTTGGTGATGAAGAAGATTCTGATACTGAAGAATATCACAGTGAAGCTTCTGAGAAAAGTGATGATGGACATGCTGATGATGCTGAGGCTGCTGTTGATGGTGATAACAGACCAGTGGATGGTCTTTTTGAAGATCAAATAGAACCACCTCAGTTAGTACAAGAAATACATATCAGTGGCAAGGTTGATTCACCAAAAATCAGTGGAACAGCTATGAGAAACCAAATTACACCCTGTGTGCTGCTGTTTGGGATGACTACCCTGGTTATGCTGTGTTGGGCTTAGAATATTCTGAAGAATAAGAAGCAATGCCAGGATCTGCTGCAGCTGTGAATAGGAACCTCCCAAGAGAGGCAAGGTCTGTTCCTGCTGTTGATTCTACAAATGTTAATTTACCAGGTTCTGGAATCTCTCAAGCTGATCTTGATAAGTTTAATATTGAATTGCTAACTGCTGTGAGAGACATAGTTAGAGAAGAAGTTTCTAATGCTCTTACTCAAGTGTCTCTACAAGTTTCTGAAAATTCATTGGAAGCCTTCTCACAAAGAGTATCTAATGCTGTGAAGCCAGACCTGGCCAATACTGGTGAACTTATTGGCAGGCACATAGCCTTTTTGAATCAGACTATGAAGGATCTTCACACCGGCTTGGTATCTCTATCAAGCGAATTCCAATCAACCATATCTGGTATGATGGAAGTTTTGAGAAATTTGATTGAACATCTCAACAAGTCTGACCTGAGGAAGTTGAAAGCTGAGTTAACTTACATAGTTGGCCAATCCAGTATAGGCAAGGTAACCAAGATCACTACCCGTGAGCTAGACGCTCTAAGAGAAGTTGTGCATAATGAGTTAGCTGCTATTAGAAAAATTCTTGATTTAGAATCCTTGAGGAAGATGAAAGAGCTCTGTGATAACAGTCATAATATGGCGTTGGTGTTTTCAGCAGATGCTAAGAAAGCTCTGCAAGAGATCAAAGAGAAATTTGATAATTACTTTTCCAAGATTTATACAAAACATGAGATGGCTGCAAACTTCAAGGTGTTGGCAGAGAATCTGAAATTACCTCCAGTCACTCAGGCCTTCCAAACTCAGGTTCATCAGTTACAAGACTTTACCCCTTCCTTGGCACAGTTCATGGAGAATAAAGATGATTTTGAAAAAGATATGCATTATGGGGTAGAAGTCATTCAAGACTTCATTCATCTTTTGAAGCCCTATTTGACTGCACAGACCACAGCAATAGTCGTTCCTACTTCTGAACCTCTCAGTGACTCTGATGTAGCTCCAAATCAGCTATCTGTTGCTCAAGCACTCTCTCAGTTAAGGCCAGTCCCTCATCAAGCTTCTCCACCAGCTCCTGTTTCTCAACAACAACTCTCTGTAGCACCTGCTCCTACACCTGCCCGAGTTGTCCTACCTCCACTTCAGATTCGCCCAGCCCAGCCTACCTCCAAGTCTTCAAACTTACCCACTATTGATCCCAAAGCCAAAGGCAAAGCCCCTTTGTATCCCACCAAATAGTTGTGTCTTGTTTTTGATAGGGTGAACAGTGTGATGCTTGTCATATTCTGTACTTTCTCACTTTTTGTTCTATATCCTCTATGCTGACTGCTTTTACATTCACTTTCACTACTATGGTTTCCCTCCTTTTTGATTATCCCAAAGGGGGAGAAGAAAAAGAATGATTTATCAAGAAACAGAATGATATATGGGAGAAGAAAAAGAATGATTTATCAAGAAACAGAATGATATATGGGAGAAGAAAAAGAATGATTTATCAAGAAAAAGAATGATATATGGGAGAAGAAAAAGAATGATATATGGGAGAGATATATGAGCAATGTATATATATCAGGGGGAGAAATCTGTATAATATATATGGGAAATTTACATTAAGGGGGAAATTTATATATCTCTTTGTATTTATTTTCTTTATGGTTTAATTCTCATTATGTTTTTATTAATGATATATCATATTATTTTTATTTTATGATAAAGATTTGTGATTATCAAAAGGGGGGAGATTGTTGAGCCCTCTGGAAGATTGTTGATTTCTTGTCTATGATTGATGTTTTAATAATCACAAATCATCAAATACCATTAATGCTTAATCTGGTTTGATTTCTCATAAACTTAATTACAATCTGTAAATGAATCTGTTATCATGTTTTTTTCTATTCTTATTGACTTACAAAGTTTTTTGGAAGTCTTATGGATTCAACAGACATCGAAAGCACCGATCCAATATCAAAGGACAACGGTCTCACCGATGCAGATGACTCACCGATGCAGATGAGTCACCGATGCAAATGACTCACCGATGCAGATGACTCACCGATGCAAATGACTCACCGATGCAGATGACTCACCGATGCAAATGACTCACCGATGCAGATGACTCACTGATGAAAATGACTCACCGATGCATCTGACTCACCGATGCAAAATGAGCCACCGATCATCTGACTCACTGATGCTGATCAAAATGAGCCACCGATCATCTGACTCACTGATGCTGATCAAAATGAGCCACCGATCATCTGACTCACTAATGCTAATCAAAATGAGCCACTGATCAAATGACTCACTGATGCTGATCAAACTGACTCACCGATCAGATGACAGACTGATGTTGATCAAACTGACTCACCGACTGATCAAACTGACTCACCGATCAGATGACAGACTGATGCTGATCAAACTGACTCACCGATCAGATGACAGACTGATGCTGATCAAACTGACTCACCGATCAGATGACAGACTGATGCTGATCAAACTGACTCACCGATCAGATGACAGACTGATGCTGATCAAACTGACTCACCGATCAGATGACAGACTGATGCTGATCAAACTGACTCACCGATTAGATGACAGACCGATGCTGATCATCTGATTCACCGATGCTGATCTATCTGAGTCACCGATCATTACTCACTAATGCTGATGACCTACCGATCACTTGATTTTTCAATAGTCATAAACAACTGTTTGAATTTCTTTATCTTTATCTTTATTTAATCTAACCAACGGTCATATTAGGTATATTTTAATGCTCTGACAATTAATTAATAAAGGTTGTCGGATGTCAGGAAACCGTACCTCGTACCTGTGGAAAGGAAACTTTTTCTGTCTTCCGAAGCACGAGACATAAGGACAAGAAGACTCTGCTGAAGAAAGAACAAGAGTTTTTCGGTTGACAGCAGAACACAAGAAGAATATAGAGGAAAGAAAGAGGAGGAAGAACCAAGCAAGACAGAACCTCATACACAATCAAGCCTACTCAAGAAGATTTTTGTGCATACAAAAGAACATTGAAGAACTTCATCGACTACATCTCACTGCCTTTGAACCTGAAGCATACGACACTCTTCTTCTCAAATAAAAACGAGAAGAGGACTCAGAATAAATTCTGACCAAATACAAAAGAGTCCATAGCTACACTAAAATCACCAGAGCCATTTCTAAACTCTACATCTCTGCTC
The DNA here is from genome assembly GCA_963277665.1 of Viscum album. NCBI lineage: Eukaryota > Viridiplantae > Streptophyta > Magnoliopsida > Santalales > Viscaceae > Viscum > Viscum album. The sequence goes on along the minus strand of OY728128.1, from coordinate 272,887,105 downwards.
TGTGTTACATTTGTTTTACATTTTGAGCAGTGTGTCTTATCTGCTGTATTAAACACACACACCGACTCCTGTACTTTCACTGGAGGATCTGTAAATCCTCAGCAAACCTTTTTACATTTCATTTCCCACTGTGGATAGTGGTAGAGGTCATGTGAGACCTGGACAGCTCTAAGCTGTTGTTTGTTTTCCCACGCAGAACTGTGGTAGAGGTCTTGTGACCTAGACAGTGTGTTCACTGTTGTTAACCCCGATCCAGTGTGTGGATCATTTTTATATAAACTTGTGAGAGGACTAAGTCTCGGCTTGAGACTGAACCTCTTGGTTTATTCTCTGTGTTTATAGCTACATACTATATCCATACTACATATTTATTTCATATTCCGCTGCTATTACTTTGAAATATAATTTATTTTCAAAGCTACTTTGATAGTTAAACTCGCAAGTGTTTATATTTATTATAAACCAGTAAGTTAGTTTCAAAAGTTAATTTAATCATAAGATTAAGTTAACTGAGAACTAATCAATCTTTGAGAAACTAATTGATCCTTTATAATCTGTATAAATTCACTACAGTTTAATCTGTTTTTGAAATAGGGGGATTTTAATAAACATTGCTTTTAACAGAAAATTTTAATTGGAACTCAATTTGTCACGACCCGCCCTCGGGGTCCGTGCCGTGACTACCCCAAGCCCGCCTTCCATAGGCCAGGGGCTGGCGACTAGCACCAAGGCGTAAATCCCGGTAAAAAGGGAAGGCATTGCCTTTGAAAAGTAACAAACACCACAGAGTAAGCAAGCGGAAAGTAAACACTAAACAAAGCAGAGTACAACTGAAAGTGCGGAAAAGTAAATGGGCCAGAATACAAACCCAAACTAAAAGTAAAGTACAACTCGAAAGGGAAAACAGAAACTGAAAAGTAAAAGCCGCTACACCGAGCTGTCCACTGGAAATCCCACCTGAAGGGTGGGTACAGATAGCTCCTCTGCTCCACGGGTCCCGCCGTCCGCTCCGTGCACGTCCCGCCCAGTGGTCCACCTCCGGGTACCGTCCCGCTCTGCAAGCCTCAGCTAAGGTCAACGCTGTCCGTCGTCTGCAACCAACACAACGTAGTGCGGGCAAAGCTCGTGCAGGGGTGAGTATAAGCTACTCAGTAGGGACCCCGAGACCCCTGAAGGTCTCTCAAATCCACAAAGGATAAACCACGAAGAAAAGTAACAATCACGAAGTAATAACCGACACTTCTTAGGTATATGCCCATACATATACCTAAGTCATCAATTCAAATACGCTCTAACCTCTGAGCCCAAGTACAACTCAGTCCACACAGGAAAGTAAACGTATTCCACACAGGAAAGCAAAACGTAATCCACACAGGATTGCACAACACAATCCACACAGGAAAGCAAAAGGATTCAGCTCACACAGGTATACTTCTTTAGAGGACGATAAAGATGATCATTGATCCATCTAAGTCATCGGACCCACGAAGGATCGATAGGTAACTAACCCCCGCAATGACCCACACAGGATCGGGCCCACACAGGACCTGTAGGCGCTGGCTCACACAGAACCGCTGAGCGCAAGGACCCACACAGGATCGGGCCCACACAGGACCTATAGCACTGATCCATGTAGGATCGCTGAGTGCTGAAGTCGTCGTCGTCGAATCCACACAGGATCTCTGTACTGTCGTCGTCGCAGTCACAGTAGCAGTAGTAGTCGTAGCAGTAGAACAGTCGCAGCCAGCACTAGGGTTCCCGCACATAGCAAGCTCGTTCGGAGGGTCCGCTCCACGAGCCGAGAGGCTGATACATCAACTGTCACGAAGACCAGAGTTGATGTATCCAAAAGTTCTGTATCGTCAACAGAAACTCAACGCAACAGACGGCGCGTCGATCGGATGCCCGGTCTGAGAGTTATTGGCATTTTCGTCTCCGGAGCCCGGTTGGTTTTTAAGGCAAAACCAACCCGACCGTACTCCACCTTCGTCCAAACCTCGGGCGGAGTGTGCCAAAAGATCCGTCTCACTAAGAGAAACACAACGCGACTGACGGCGCGTCAATCGGACGTTCGTAGCTCAAGATATGAGCGTTTCCGCTCCGAAGGCCCGGTTGGTTTCGTGAACGAACCAACCCGGCCGAACTCAAAGTAAACCGAAACCTTGAGTGCAATATACTGAAACGACCGTCTCGATCCAAGGATTGCGTTGCCGCAGACGGTTCATCATTCGGAGGTCCGAGGCTCAAGATATGGCCAAAAGACCAGAACTGGTTCGAAACGGGGGGGTCCGGGTCCGGGCCGACCCGGCCCGACCCCCCCCTGGGGCGGTCCGGCGGCGCGGAGGCCGCGGGGGCCGCGGCGGCCTGTCGCCACGAGGTGGGCACGCGGGGGGCTAAGCCCCCGCTGATTGAAGGCGGCGCGGCCTTTGTGCCGCGCCTTTGCAACAAAACGGCCCCCACGTGGGGGCCGGTTTTGGAGAAATAAACCGGGGGGCTGCTGCCCCCCCCCCTTCATGGAACCGCCCCCCTCTTAAAGAGGGGGGTTTTATACGCTGGCCGGGGGATTAATTCCCCCGGTTTAACGTCATCCGTCCGGCCAGCTGGCCGGACGGTTTTCTCTAACGGGACCGGAAATTCCGGTCCCCCCTTCGGCTTCCGACGCCGGCGGCCCGGCCGCCGGTCTTCTCTTCCCACCGCGGCCCGGAACCGGCCGCGGTCTCCTCGTCCCGCCGCGGCCCGGAACCGGCCGCGGTGTTCGTCGTCCGGCGCGGTGCGACGGCACCGCGCCCCTTCGCCGTGCCTTGATTCCTTTCAACGCGGCGCGACGGCGTCGCGTTCTTGAAGATTCTTCCTCGGCGTGGCGCGACGGCGCCGCGAAAAATATTTGCACGATTATCCGCGTGGTGCGACGGCACCACGCCACTTGCTTCCACCCGCAAGAATAAACAAGAACGATGGAGGGGGTTCGGCCGTGTTCGTGCGGTCCGGCCCCCTCACGTTAAAAAAAATAACGCAATTTTAAATAATTCAAAGCCACACGTTAAACTTGCTAAATTCACGATCAAGAATAAAATAATTAAACCAAAAAGAAATCAACAACCCCTACCTTGGTATAAGGTTCTAAGATTTGTCTACGTTCCGCGGAAGACGGCGTCGCGGAGGTCGGGTGTCGCGGTCGTCGTTCGTCAAATCCGTTGACGAAGGGATGCGTCCGATGCGATACGTCGTTGGAGAAACTTCTCAAGTCGACGAAGGAAAACCGAGGAGGAAGCGGTGTCTCCCTTTCTTTGACGTGGAGAGAAGATAGAACGGCGTGTCGGTGTTCTTCGCGTTCTTCAAGGAGGAAGATTAAGTTCTTCAAAGTGTAGAACTCTTCTTCTCTAAAATCTCCACACAACACAGCAACTCCCAAAATAAAATAAGATACACCTTATTTTATTTTCACTTTGCCAACCTTTCAAAATTCAAAAGTTGAATTCATTGCATTAATTAAAATCTAGAGTTGTCAAAAAAAATTAAATGAAGAGATAAGTTGGCAAGAATTAATGTAGGGGAGAGCCACATAATTTAAGAGGGGGTTTAGAGGGGTTAGGGAATTTGAAAAGGTGGGGGCTCGTGTGGGCCCCACCTCCCTCATAACCACACATGGGAAGTTGGGTGGTTGTGGGCCCCACCAACAACTTCCCATGAGAGAGTCTAACCACCACGAATAAAATAAAATTCACACACAATTTTATTTTACTTACTTTTAATCCCCAAAACTAACTTTCAACCCGCAACAAACGCAACTTCCGAAAAGGTCTCAATTAGCTAATTTCGGAGTTGCGAGTTCATCGGTGCCCTCGGATTTCAATTCCGAGCACCGGATCAAAAGTTAGGAAAACCCGCTCGTTCGTTCACTGAACGTACCCGAGCCAAACTTCGGAAATTGATTCCGGGCACTCCGGGCCTCGGAATCAGGTGCCGTCTGAAACCGCGCTCTTGTAAAATTCTAAAGAAAATTAAGAAAAAATTTCCCTTGAATTTTACGGGTCTTTACATTACTCCCACCTCAGGGAATTACGTCCCCATAAAGATACATCAAAAACTAGGGAAACAAATGAGGGTACTGAGCACGCATCTGAGCCTCCCGCTCCCATGTGCTCTCCTGGAGATTCCCGTGCTGCCATCTGATGCTCACAAGAGGAATCGATCACCCACGCAGGACCCGCTCCTGTCGATCCTCTATCTCCACCGGGACCTCCGCAAAATTTGCCCCATTGTCAACGTCAAGCTCCCCATGATCAATGATGTGCGTCGGGTCGTGCACGTATCTCCTCAACTGGGATACGTGGAAGATGTCGTGCACCCGGTGCAACTGAGGTGGTAGAGCCAGGCGATAAGCCACCTCACCAATCCTGCTGAGAATCTGGAAGGGTCCGATGAAGCGCGGAGATAACTTGCCGCCTCGGCCAAATCTCCGAATACCACGTCGAGGTGAGACCCGCAAGAAGACGTGGTCGCCATCCTCGAACTCCAGTGGCCTCCGCCTCCTGTCAGCATATGACTTCTGCCGGCTCTGAGCTGTCCTCATCCGCTCCTGGATGACCTGGACCTTCTCTGTCATGGCTTGGACCATCTCCGGTCCCACGAGTGCTGACTCCCCAGGGTCTGTCCAGCACAAAGGGGATCTACATGGTCGGCCATACAACGCCTCGTACGGTGCCATCCCGATGGTGGAGTGGTAGCTGTTGTTGTATGCGAACTCCACCAAGGGTAGGTGGTCCTCCCAGCTACAACCAAAGTTGAGGACACATGCGCGGAGCATGTCCTCGAGAGTCTGAATGGTCCTCTCCGTCTGACCATCCTTCTGAGGGTGAAAAGCTGTGCTAAGACGTAGTTGCGTCCCGAACGCCTCCTGCAACCCCTTCCAAAGCCGGGAAGTAAAGCGGGCATCTCGATCGGAGACGATAGATGATGGCACGCCGTGGAGCCGCACAATCTCCTGAACGTAGAGACGTCCCAAGCTCTCTACTGAGCCCTGCTCTCTGATGGGTAAGAAGTGTGCCGACTTGGTGAGTCGGTCAACAATCACCCAGATGGAGTCGTGACCTCTGGAAGTGCGTGGAAGTCCAGTCACGAAGTCCATAGATATGTCGTCCCACTTCCACTCCGGAACCTCCAAGGGTTGTACCAAGCCCGCTGGTACCTGATGCTCTGCCTTCACCTGCTAGCAGGTGAGGCATCGAGAAACGAACTCTGCTACAGCCTTCTTCATGCCCGGCCACCAGTGCTGTCGTCTGAGGTCCTTGTACATCTTCTCCACTCCAGGATGTACCGCCAAAGGAGAAGTGTGAAACTCTCTCAGCACTTCCTCTCGCAATGCGACTGGTACCATGGTACGTCCTCTGAAAAGGATGTCGTGCTCTGCTCCAAGGGAGAAACCATCAGGTGCCTGTCCCGAGGATATCTGTGCACGCCGTGTCTCACAGTCAGCGTCCTCACACTGTGCCTCTCTGACCCGCTGCAGTAGTGGAGGAGTGACTGTGAGAGACTGAAGAAAGGCTGCTCCATCTCTATCCACGAAGGATATCTGCAAAGAGGCTAGCTGCTCCGTCGCCTCCTCAAGTAGCTGAATGCCCGTCCTCCTGCTGAGGGCATCGGCTACTACGTTCCCCTTACCAGGAGTATAGACTATCTCAAAGTCATAGTCCTGGAGGAACTCGAGCCATCGCCGCTGTCTCAGGTTCAGGTCCTTCTGCGAGAAGATATACCTGAGACTCTGATGATCGGAAAAGACTGTAAAGCGCTCGCCCATCAGATAGTGTCGCCATGTCTTCAGAGCGAAGACCACTGCTGCTAACTCCAGGTCATGGGTAGCGTAGTTCTTCTCATGTGGCCTCAACTGACGTGATCCATAGGCGATCACGGCCCGCTCCTGCATTAGAACACATCCGAGTCCGGTCCCTGATGCATCGCAGTAGACTACGTACCCTACTCCCTCCTCAGGCAACCTCAAGATAGGTGCGCAGGTCAATCTCTGTCTCAGCTCCTGGAAGCTCTGCTGACATCTGTCTGTCCATACGAAGGGTTTCCCCTTCTTCGTCAAAGCTGTGAGTGATGCCGCAACTCTAGAGAAGTCTGGCACGAATCTCCGATAATATCCAGCTAGTCCCAAGAAACTCCGAACCTCAGTCACGCTCCTGGGTGGCTCCCAAGCTAACACAGCCTCAATCTTCGCGGGATCCACTGCAACTCCCGCCTCAGAGATAACGTGTCCCAAAAAGTGGACCTCACATATCCAGAACTGGCACTTCGAGAGCTTACCATAAAGCTGGTGCTCTCGCAGTGTGTCAAGAACAACTCGCAAGTGATAGGCATGCTCCTCCTCTGTCGTAGAGTAAATCAGAATGTCGTCGATGAAGACCACGACGAACCGATCGAGGTATGGCTGAAAGATCCTGTTCATGAGAGCCATGAACACTGCTGGGGCATTGGTTACACCAAAAGGCATAACCAAGAACTCATAGTGGCCATACCGACATCTGAAGGCTGTCTTCTGCACATCCTTGTCTCTGACTCTGAGCTGATGATAGCCTGACCTGAGGTCTATCTTCGAGAACCACCGTGCTCCCTTGAGCTGATCAAAGAGGTCATCAATCCTTGGTAGCGGATACTTGTTCCTCACTGTCACCTAGTTCAGGCGACGATAGTCAACACAAAGTCGCAAGCTCCCGTCCGCCTTCTTGGCGAACAAAATCGGGGAAGCCCAGGGTGAAACACTGGGTCGGATGAACCCCTTGCCCTGCAAGTCTTCCAACTGTACCCGTAGCTCTCGAAGCTCGGCGGGGGCCATCCGATATGCTGGAGTGGATATCGGGGTTGTCCCGAGGTACAAGTCAATATAAAAGTCTACCTCTCTGCGAGGAGGTAGCCCTGGAACGTCGTCGGGAAAAACGTCCGCAAACTGATCCACCACTGCAGGAAAACCAGGACTACGCACGTCAACTGCTCCAAGGATGAGGCTAGCCAACTGATGAGTGATGGGCTGTCCTCTCCTCCGCGGAAGTCCATCCTGTGCTGCTAAGGCTCCCTTCTCGCCGGTGAAGGTGAACCTGCTCCCGTCGGTGCGTACACATCGCACCTTACGCCTAAAACAGTCAATCTGTGCATGGACCGTAGATAGCCAATCCATGCCCAAGATGACGTCGTAAGGCCTCGACGCTGCTACAAGAAGATCCCAGCCGAAGCTCTCGCCTCCTAGAGTAAGCTCACACTGCCGGCACCAGTGCGTAATCGTCGAGTCTGCTCCCGTAGGAGTCTCTAGCCATAAGGATCGAGCCAACGGCTCTGTCGGAATCTCCGAGCTCCGAACAAGGGCAGCGGCTATGAAAGAGTGACTCGCTCCTGTGTCTATAAGAACTGCAGCAAGGGTGGAATAGATACAGATAGTACCTCGAATCATCTCGGGTGCGCCGTGGTCGTAGGCCTCTGCTGCCTGGAGCTGTGCCTGTCGCTGCCCGCCAGCTCCCTGTGGTCGGGGTGGACCTCCTGGTGGTGGTGGTGGTAGAGCCTCAAAGCGTCGCCCTCCACCGGCTGCTCGTCCAGCTCCTCTGCCTCGTCCGCCTCCTCCCTGCGGACCGCCACGGTCAACCCTCTGCCTCTGCCTCGGTGGTCCATCAACTGACTGCTGCTCCTCGGCACGGCGGGTCAGGCAGTCGCGAGCCATGTGGCCCTGCCCGCCGCATGAGTAGCACTGTCTGCCTCTCGAATGACTGGCTCCTCGCTGTGTGCCCCGCACTGCTGAGCCAGTGCCCTGAGATCGTCTGCCCGAAGTTCTGGTCTGTCTGGACCCCTGAGTCATCCGTCGACTGCCTGCTGCAGATGACTCTGCCACGTGCCGCCCTGCGGTGGGTCTCTGTGCTGGTGTAGACTCAGCAAGGAAACTCTCGATCAGAAGAGCCCGCTCCAGTACTCCTGTCTGAGTCGGTATGCTGAGGGAGATCAGCGATGCCCTGATCTCGTGTCTCAAACCCTGCTCGAAGGTCCGGGCCCGGAAGAATGGGTCTCGTACCATGTCGGTCGAGTAGCGCGAGAGATCGGTAAATCTCGCCGAGTACTGAGCGACCGTCATGCTGCCCTGCCGCAGCTGTAGAAGCTCCTGGATACGCACCGCACGAAGGGTGGCTGGGACGAACTCCGAGCGGAAAAGGCTCTCAAAGTCCGTCCAAAGAAGAGATGCCTCATCGTGCACCTGGAGCATCAAGCTCCACCATCGTCCTATTGCTGCGTGTAGTAGGCTCGCATCGAGGATCACCATGAGGTCTGCTGGTGTCCTCACTAGCCTAAACACTCGAACCACTGCCTCCAGCCAGTCCTCTGCTGCCTGGGGATCCGTCTCCCCGCGGAACCTAGGTGGTCGCTGGCGCTGAAACTCATGCAGTGCGCTGAGGCGACGTGCATCGTCAGCGGCTGCTGCTGGAAGCATCGGGGGCTCGGCGGGTAAAGCTACCGCTGGTGCCACTAATGGCAAAGGTCCCTGCACCGAGGCCTCGTCACTCGATGGGCTGTCGTCTCGCTCGACTCTCGGAACCCTAGCTGGCTGTCATCGTGGGGCCATCCTGAAAAGGAAACAGGTGCGCCACGGTTAGAACAGTATACCTGGTGAGCTGATATAAGTAATCACAAAGAAAACTTTGAAACACACACGCAATCAATGTTTTCGTGCATTAAGTCGGAAATCAGAAGTCAGGGTCCTGGTGTACGGATATGTCGGTCGCCGCACCAACACTGGACTCCCTGGACTGATAACCACACTCAATACGCTAAACATTATTTCTTCACATAGAAAAGATCAGAGTTCAAGGTAGAACCGAACTCCTTTGATACCCATTTGTCACGACCCGCCCTCGGGGTCCGTGCCGTGACTACCCCAAGCCCGCCTTCCATAGGCCAGGGGCTGGCGACTAGCACCAAGGCGTAAATCCCGGTAAAAAGGGAAGGCATTGCCTTTGAAAAGTAACAAACACCACAGAGTAAGCAAGCGGAAAGTAAACACTAAACAAAGCAGAGTACAACTGAAAGTGCGGAAAAGTAAATGGGCCAGAATACAAACCCAAACTAAAAGTAAAGTACAACTCGAAAGGGAAAACAGCAACTGAAAAGTAAAAGCCGCTACACCGAGCTGTCCACTGGAAATCCCACCTGATGGGTGGGTACAGATAGCTCCTCTGCTCCATGGGTCCCGCCGTCCGCTCCGTGCACGTCCCGCCCAGTGGTCCACCTCCGGGTACCGTCCCGCTCTGCAAGCCTCAGCTAAGGTCAACGCTGTCCGTCGTCTGTAACCAACACAACGTAGTGCGGGCAAAGCCCGTGCAGGGGTGAGTATAAGCTACTCAGTAGGGACCCCGAGACCCCTGAAGGTCTCTCAAATCCACAAAGGATAAACCACGAAGAAAAGTAACAATAACGAAGTAATAACCGACACTGCTTAGGTATATGCCCATACATATACCTAAGTCATCAATTCAAATACGCTCTAACCTCCGAGCCCAAGTACAACTCAGTCCACACAGGAAAGTAAACGTATTCCACACAGGAAAGCAAAACGTAATCCCCACAGGATTGCACAACACAATCCACACAGGAAAGCAAAAGGATTCAGCTCACACAGGTATACTTCTTCAGAGGAAGATAAAGATGATCACTGATCCATCTAAGTCGTCGGACCCACGAAGGATCGATAGGTAACTAACCCCCGCAATGACCCACACAGGATCGGGCCCACATAGGACCTGTAGGCGCTGGCTCACACAGAACCGCTGAGCGCAAGGACCCACACAGGATCGGGCACACACTGGACCTGTAGCACTGATCCACGTAGGATCGCTGAGTGATGAAGTCGTCGTCGTCGAATCCACACAGGATATCTGTACTGTCGTCGTTGCAGTCACAGTAGCAGTAGTAGTCGTAGCAGTAGAACAGTCGCAGCCAGCACTAGGGTTCTCGCACATAGCAAGCTCGTTCGGAGGGTCCGCTCCACGAGCCGAGAGGCTGATACATCAACTGTCACGAAGACCAGAGTTGATGTATCCAAAAGTTCCGTATCGTCAACAGGAACTCAACGCAACAGACGGCGCGTCGATCGGATGCCCGGTCTGAGAGTTATTGGCATTTTCGTCTCCGGGGCCCGGTTGGTTTTTAAGGCAAAACCAACCCGACCATACTCCACCTGCGTCCAAACCTCGGGCGGAGTATGCCAAAAGATCCGTCTCACTAAGAGGAACACAACGCGACTGACGGCGCGTCAATCGGACGTTCGTAGCTCAAGATATGAGCGTTTCCGCTCCGAAGGCCCGGTTGGTTTCGTGAACGAACCAACCCGGCCGAACTCAAAGTAAACCGAAACCTTGAGTTCGATATACCGAAACGACCGTATCGATCCAAGGATCGCGTTGCCGCAGACGGTTCGTCATTCGGAGGTCCGAGGCTCAAGATATGGCCAAAAGACCGGAACTGGTTCGAAACGGGGGGGTCCGGGTCCGGCGGCGGCGCGGCGGCGCGGAGGCCGCGGGGGCCGTGGCGGCCTGTCGCCGCGAGGTGGGCACGCGGGGGGCTAAGCCCCCGCTGATTGAAGGCGGCGCGGCCTTTGTGCCGCGCCTTTGCAACAAAACGGCCCCCACGTGGGGGCCGGTTTTGGAGAAATAAACCGGGGGGCTGCTGCCCCCCCTTCATGGAACCGCCCCCCTCTTAAAGAGGGGGGTTTTATACGCTGGCCGGGGGATTAATTCCCCCGGTTTAACGTCATCCGGCCGGCCAGCTGGCCGGCCGGTTTTCTCCAACGGGACCGGAAATTCCGGTCCCCCCTTCGGCTTCCGACGCCGGTGGCCCGGCCGCCGGTCTTCTCTTCCCGCCGCGGCCCGGAACCGGCCGCGGTGTTCGTCGTCCGGCGCGGTGCGACGGCACCGCGCCCCTTCGCCGTGCCTTGATTCCTTTCAACGCGGCGCGATGGCGTCGCGTTCTTGAAGATTCTTCCTCAGCGTGGCGCGACGGCGCCGCGTAAAATATTTGCACGATTATCCGCGTGGTGCGACGACACCACGCCACTTGCATCCACCCGCAAGAATAAACAAGAACGATGGAGGGGGTTCGGCCGTGTTCGTGCGGTCCGGCCCCCTCACGTTAAAAAAAATAACGCAACTTTAAATAATTCAAAGCCACACGTTAGACTTGCTAAATTCACGATCAAGAATAAAATAATTAAACCAAAAAGAAATCAACAACCCCTACCTTGGTATAAGGTTCGAAGATTTGTCTACGTTCCGCGGAAGATGACGTCGCGGAGGTCGGGCGTCGCGGTCGTCGTTCGTCAAATCCGTTGACGAAGGGATGCGTCCGATGCAATACGTCGTTGGCGAAACTTCTCAAGTCGACGAAGGAAAACCGAGGAGGAAGCGGTGTCTCCCTTTCTTTGACGTGGAGAGAAGATAGAACGGCGTGTCGGTGTTCTTCGCGTTCTTCAAGGAGGAAGATGAAGTTCTTCAAAGTGTAGAACTCTTCTTCTCTCAAATCTCCACACAACACAGCAACTCCCAAAATAAAATAAGCTACACCTTATTTTATTTTCACTTTGCCAACCTTTCAAAATTCAAAAGTTGAATTCATTACATTAATTAAAATCTAGAGTTGTCAAAAAAAATTAAATGAAGAGATAAGTTGGCAAGAATTAATGTAGGGGAGAGCCACATAATTTAAGAGGGGGTTTAGAGGGGTTAGGGAATTTGAAAATGTGGGGGCTCGTGTGGGCCCCACCTCCCTCATAACCACACATGGGAAGTTGGGTGGTTGTGGGCCCCACCAACAACTTCCCATGAGAGAGTCTAACCACCACGAATAAAATAAAATTCACACACAATTTTATTTTACTTATCTTTTAATCCCCAAAACTAACTTTCAACCCGCAACAAACGCAACTTCCGAAAAGGTCTCAATTAGCTAATTTCGGCGCTGCGAGTTCATCGGTGCCCTCGGATTTCAATTCCGAGCACCAGATCAAAAGTTAGGAAAACCCGCTCGTTCGTTCACTGAACGTACCCGAGCCAAACTTCGGAAATTGATTCCGGGCACTCCGGGCCTCGGAATCAGGTGCCGTCTGAAACCGCGCTCTTGTAAAATTCTAAAGAAAATTAAGAAAAAAATTTCCCTTGAATTTTACGGGTCTTTACACAATTCACCCCCCCTCTTGAGTATCCACTCCGACCAACAATATATATGAATGTATGTGACAGTCAGTGCAGTGAGGTTTCGAGTGGTCACCGCTAGATCTGACAAGTGTCAAGTGTTGGCTTGGTCTACCTCTTAAGGATGCACCCTTTACAAACAATTTTAATTTAATAAATCATTAATTATGTTTTTATCATTATTTCCACACATATTTTTATGAATTTCCATGTATGGTAGTTATTCAAATTTTCCTTTATTGATAAATCTAATGAAATGTTTTAATTTGATGATTGATTTTTTGATAATAAATTTAATGATTTATTAATAACACCCATCCAACTGAGGGTCATGTTATTCAAGCTAAAAAAGTAATGATTGTGGTTTTATTATTTTTTGAATTATTTTTTGTTGTTTTCTTATTCTTGTACCTTAACACAAATTTTCATATTTAGGAAAATTCATTGTAATGTCCTTCAGTAGGATGGATCAGACCAAATGGAATTCCTTGAAAATATTGTTTAGTCATATTGAATTTTCTGCCATGTGTTAAATGGATTATATGAAATTTATTACATAAAATGTAATTGAATGTAGGTAATGAAATGAATACGGGGACCCTGACTCATTTATTTTATAGAATGTGATCAATCACATGTTGTTGTTCTAATTGAAATGCTTATGTTGTGTGATTTAAGTATTAATGTGATATTCTTATTATACAGATATTTATTAATGAGTAATGAGAATTTTATGCCACATTTTCTATGGTATAAATGGAAATAGACTAATGATACGCAATAGAGTTAATTTCCTTATACATTTATAATTATAAATGATTATGTCTTATAGCCAGGTTAAATCTAAGAGATGGAGAGGGTTGTTGGTATTGGGTTAGGGGTAGACATTGAGATCACCCCTATAATGGGATAGTGATGGTATTTCCCAATACACCTCAAAACATATCTATTGTGAGAATTCCAATAAATAGTGAGGGATATTGGTTTTGGGATAGGGGTAGATAGTGAGAGATCTATTGAAATTGGATTTCAAATTTATGTCCTAATATACCCCCAACACATATCTAATGTGATGATGCTAATAGATGGTGAAGGATATTGTTATTGGGTTAGGGGTATACTATGAGTGTTAAAAACTAGCCCAGGTACCTTGGTAACCTAATAATTGAGATGACCGCAACATTTTCAAATGGGTGTTCTCAATCCACAAGGGTTGGCGAAGATGACCCATCACCATACAAAATGAATGTGGGAATGATTTTTCCACAAAAAATGTGGAAGTAAAAGGATAAAGTATGTATTCATATCAAAAGAAAAATCCATTGTGTCTAAAGAACCATAAAACAATAAGGAATAAAAATTCCCAAATTAATACAACACCAGCACTAAAATAGATAAACACAACCCTGGTCTCTAAGGAAATAACTCACCGAGACCACAATTTATCATCTGGATTCACCTCTGAGTGATACTTTTCCTTTATTCAAACCTAGATAAAGATAATTCACAAATACATGAAGGTATAAGTTGGGTGTGAGCTAAAAATCACATTAGATTATTACCATGGATTCCATAACAAATACCAATAATAGATTAACAAATGTAATTTCATTGTATTTTTAATTATAAATTTGTTTGGATTTTTAATGAATAATTAGACAAATCATGCCATATAATTCAAATGATGGAAAAATTCTTTAAAAAAATAAATAACCAATGATTGAATATTTATAAAAAAAATGTATAAAATAAAAATAGTTTCATATATAGTTTAGGTATATTTAGTAGGCATGTAAAGTAATTCAAAATTATTGCAATACATTTATATCTCTAATATAAATAACAATTGAGAAGAATTTTCATCTACCAAATATGTACGATTGTATTTCTCGTTATAGGACTTTTCACCCTCTATGTGATAACAACAATATGGGTACACATTTTTCCTCTGGAAACTAGTTTGCAATGGCTCATCACTATCCCCGAAGAGATGTGACCTATGGAATTTTTTTAGATTATTTTAATAGCATAGTGTCTGTCAAAATAACACACCAACTACCTATGTCTTTCATGTTCTCTTACACAATCAATGATTGAAAATTTATTTTAAGTCATTTTAAAATACTATTAATCCCATTATTCCATTTCAATTACATTTTTTGATTTAAAACCAAAACATTTTTTAATCAATAACATGACGATTTCTAAGATAAAACCTCTAGGTTTATATCCAAACAATCTATTCCATTTTCACTATTTTTAAATACATTAAAAAATTAATTTCATCATTTAACAATTAATTGCTACAATTAAGTTAAACACTTATTTGAAATCAAATCCATCAAATCCTAAATTTAATTTCCATGATTTAAATTAACCAATTTCCACCAGTGCACCCTAATTCAACAGAATTGGGGGTTTTTACATTTTTCATTCAAAATCAATTTCAAAATCTTCTAATTAATTGTAATTGGGTTTTATCTATTCAATTGAATGAATGTTAAGCAGTAGAATTTAAATAAACATTTAAAATAAATCTATAAATACAAGAATAATCTATTTGACTAATCAGGATGGAACCACCTACACCAATATTTCTAATATTAGAGGAAATGATAAACCAACTTGTGTGGTTTAATACACCACCTCAAGGCCTTAATATCGTAATCAGTGACTCACCTATGCTCAACATTCGTCAGGTGGCCCAAAAACCAATACCAGTTATTTTATTTCTAAAGGGAACAAAATAACACATGTGATGATACATTCTTTATCCTCGATAATTCCAAAATAACTAATGAAAATATTACATACGATAATATTTTATCTCTTATTGATAATTTCAAATTATTGAGTAAAATATTACATGTTATTACACGATAAACAATAATTGATAAAAAAAAATTAACTATCCTTCAAAAATATTAGGGATTCACATTGATAATTCCTTGATATTATCTTTTTAAAATTATGATAATTATCCTTTGTTAATGCACGCAATTATCCTAGGTTAATTTTAGTAAACTACATAATGTGATAGTTACCTTATAATTATCCATTAATAATTTGTATAATTATAATAGAATAACTTATTTTATAATTTATCCATATATAATTATTTTGTTATAATTTTTCACAAATTATCAATTTATAATTTACAATTTATCCTTTGATAATTTTTCTTAAATCCATTAAAATGTGAAAAATCAGATAATTGAATACTTTTCTGCTTTCGAAACAAAAAAAATAATATTTTCCTTCTCATCGAGATGAATTCGATCGTACCGATGATGCATAATTCTGATCAATAATGAAAAATATATAGAAGAAATATGATTTTGAGAATAATAGAAAATAGAAGGAAATAAAATAAATAAATACTATTAAAAATACATGTGAATAACTAACCCTCATACACCATAGGGGAGAATGAGATTGTGGTTGAATGAATATTGGATCAAACAAGGTCTACTGATTGAGTTTAGGAGAGATCCGGGATCACTCAGACTCGATTAAATAAACCAAGTAAGATAAAAAATTTGTTGGGTATTTGATACGTTATTCGGGATTCTTATAATGTAAAATTTGAAATAAAATATTTAATCTGAAATTCCACCCAATATTGATAATGAACACATTAATTTTACCCATCAATGCATTATTAATATTTAAATAGTTCAAAACTGTGTTATTTCCAAGATTTCGAATTGACCAGTGTGATGAATGGAGGTTTTTCACACATGATGAAGAAAATGAACGGTGAATTTTGTTTTTAAAATTAAATTTAACAATTTATTTTTAAAATTACAAATTTTAAAGAGATGATAGAACAATCATCAATTACTCATAAATGTTATTATCCGCCTAAGAAACCCAAACCCCCTCATTCTAGACAAAATGGTGGTATCAGATTTTTCAAAAGAAAAATTGTTTGAGAGATATTAATTATATATTCTTTAAAAAATGGAATAATTAAATAATTAATATAAAAAATATCAATTTTTTGCGAGTGAGGTATCCAAACACCCGATGCATACATATGTTATACCCCGCCTAGGGTAAACCCCTCATTACGGACCCATTAGTGGTCTCAGATTTCCCATACAACACACCGTTTGAGAGATATTAATGTACTTTTATTAAATAATATATTAAATATTATTTAATAACATTATCTCATGAGCGAGGCATCAAGATGTCTAGTTCCTTCAAATTTTATACCTCTACTAGGGTAAAACCAAATTTTTTAAAATAACACTTGTCTCGGATTTTTCATATGACACACCCTATTGTATTTATTCAATTATTTTGAATAAAAAGTGGGCACTTAATATATTATATTTTATATTTTCATTTAGTCTTCATTAAGACTTTATGGGACTCAGAATATCAAAATAACTCAGTGTCAAACTCCAAAAATATTTTATTGAAAAGTTCAAGATGTTAATTGGTATTTATGGTTATTTACACATTTATCAAAAATATTCTTATAAATAATTTTTCAAATGTTATAATAATAATAATTTAACAAAATAGGGTTTAGGAATACCATAGAATAGTAACAGGATGTCAAAACCTCCCCACCATAGGATTTTAATGTCCCCAGAAAGCCTATGGAGAATCCTCCACCTCAAAAAATGAGGTAACTACTCTCTCATCAGTGCCTTCATCTCCCATGTTTTAATAGAATAAGAACCATTCTTCCATACCACATGGGATAGAATTACCTTACCCCCATGAAGTATCTCGATCTTAGAATCATAAACCATGATTGTACATTCCGTCATAGATAAATCAAATTCCACTTCAATATCACAAAGACTCAGAACATGATATGGGTCATATAAATAATTTATAAGATGATATACATGAATCATATTACATATCAACATCAACTACAGTTGTACAATCAAACGACATGAAAAATTTGACACATTATTAACAAACTCAAAAGTTCCAAAAAAAAATGAGGAGAAAGTCCCCCTTGTCTCCAAAGGTGTCAATTACCCAAATGGGGTGAAACATTGAAGAACACCACATCTCAACTGAATATTTGAAAGGAATACAGTGATGATCAACATAATACTTATACTGGTTCAATGTATTTATCATTATTTGATGAATCTACTGAATTTTTGTTCTCATCTGTTGTCTCAAACTCAGTACAACCAAGGAACTTTCAGAAATCTCCGACCAAGACAAAAAAATGTAAAAGGAAGTTTAGAAAATGCCTTAAAAGATCTATTCTGATCCCGGCTGCCAACTGATATTTCAAGAGATCTAATCCAGCCCCAAATGATCATCCCAATCCCCACCAAATTTGATAATACAGGCGTTTAGTATATCCTTAAGAATATCTTCAAAATGGGATATCAGCTCGTTCTGTTTAGTCAATGTCATATGGTAAGAGGTAATTGAAATTGGTTGTATAAAAGACATAAATTCAATGGAAAACAGATCCTCTCTTACAAGTGGTAAAAAAGAAAAGTCATATGAAAGATGATGGGAAACTCGACGAAAATAGGAGGGATATTACCACATTTAATCTCTATCTAGATCAAAGGAAACCAATAATATCATGTACCCCAACTTGAGATAATAATGTTTATCTTTGGTTGACCTTGGGACCGTGTCTCCCTGAATGAATAGAGACACCACACTAGGCGTGGTACGGTAGATCCTTCAAGAATACCAATTTAATTGTGCATTATTATCCTTCATCCAAACTATTTAGAAGATGACATCAAGAGTTATTAAGTCTAGTACTAGAAAATCTAAGCATGCTCGACATCTGATAGAGAAAAGTCACAAGAAGGACTACATATACCCTACTCTCCCTTCATACATATTGGTGTAGTAATATACAATGGACAAGATATAGTCTCTATTGAAAAATAATAAGATTAAAGATAATGGTTGAAATTAACCCGAAAGATGAAAAAATATCAAATTGAGAACTCACTAAAGACTAAGCAATAGAAATGGTATCTCACTCTATTGTTGGACTCATGTCAGCTTCCTCTAGAGACTCTTCCACTATGTGAAGAATCTTCTTTTCGGATGCCTATAGGTGGAACCATTTTGGATGTGATACATTTGATTTCTCCACATTTTCAGGATGATCTGATTATTCTTTTCCACAATATGGAGTGGATCATTAGTGGAAGATCATCTGAAAGTTTCATAAACATCTGCATGATCCACAATTCGTGGTTTCTATAGAGCTAAACCACATTGAATTCCCTGGCTGACCACACTGGTAGCTTATATATGGGATTATATCAGGCACTTCCAGAGGTCAAAAATGAAAATTTTATTGAGAACCACTACGATTTTCATTCTACTCCCTCTTACCTTTAAACGAACTCTTGCGTCCACCTGAAGAAAAAGAATCAATTTTCAACCATGAATTTCCAACTAGGTCCATCTCAAACATTATTTCTTTATCCAACACACTAGAATATATTGGAATATTTATCACTAAAACCTAATAATAAAAGAATGATCAAATCCCCAACTAGAACAGTAGAACCTACATTGTCCCTTTAGATACAATCTATATCCAAAACTGCACCAACCCAACAAAGAGATTTTAATTCTATATATGTTTGGTTGGCCTTCTCAAGCATGAAAATCTCTAAAACCTTTTCTAACGCTGTTGAATAATGATAGAACTAGTTAGCTAAAATATCATTGATGTCCTTGCAATATAATCATTCATTTTCTTTATCATCACCATCATATCCCATCATCTCTTGATTGGTCCCTCCAACATGAAGGTGGGACACATCACCTTGATCTCATTCCGTGTCTCCCTGAACTCAAACAATCATTCTATATTACCCATCCATTCTTCATCATATTGAGGATCAATGTATCCATTGAATATGAGTAGCTTCAAGAAAAGGAACTATTGAGTACAACATCAAATAATGTCCCAATAAGGATCTATAACTAGATCCTCAACACAGAATGTAGGTGCTTCCTATCTCGTAGCATCGAAAATGTGTACTAGACACATCTATTAGATTTGGATCCATAGCTGGATTCTCTTACTGAGTGGTAGGATCAGCCTCCTATTGGATCGGATTTTCACATCTTCTCATAGAAATGATGTTACACAACATTATTATATAATAAATAAGTCATTAGATAAAGATTAAATAGAGTAAATAGGGGAACATTATCCCAATAGATTGAATAATAACATTTGGACTTCACCATATCTAAATAAAAATAGGTATAATAAAAGAACTTGTCCCCAAGACATCTTTCCCTCACCATCCCTGGTGAATTAAGGTTCATTACAGTGAGATGTGGCCATGAACTCAATCACAACTACCTCTTATGTCTCGGAATCATTTCAAAAATTTACTCTAACTTGAATAAAAATATTGAACATCCTCTCCTTTCATACACATTTTTCATGAACCAGCCCAGAAACCAGGGTATCTTAATGACCGATTGTAATGCATCGACCCCTAAAGCCTAGAGTCGGTGCATTATTTTAATACATTGGCATGATTACAATGAATCAGGTCCCGAAAGACTGATTAGTTTAGCAGTCTTGGAAAATATATTACATACATGAATGTCAAATTACACATTAAGAAATAAAACACAACATAAATGAATCTATGAGAACTCCATTAATACCCAAGCATAACCCTGGTTATCAATCATAATACACATCTTGGAATCCTCGAAAAATAAAACATAAGAAAGGGGTGAGCTCAAATGCTCAGTACGGAAAACAATATAGCAGAATCTTTCACAAATAAGCATAAACATTTAAGGTAATGTATAAAAATAAAACAAAATCCTTTTAAACTTAAAATTCAGTATACTATCGCAATGATAAATAAAATAATTCCATTTACTTATTCACATAGAAATTCTACTAGTCAAATAATCACATGTAATATCAAAATCTAATTTCAAAATGATGGAATGCATAATGTAATACTTCATAACCACATATTCAAGACCTTGTTCCAGGACTAAAAATAATATTTTTTCAACGCCTTGTGCCAAGACACTAGTTGGTCTCATGAGAACTACTGATGCATCGAGGAGCTATAGCGAGCTCCACTCATCAATTATTATGTCCAATGCATTCCTCATATGAAAATTTTTAAAAACAACATAAACATTCGTATTAAAAATAGCATAAGAAATGTCAATACTTTATCCATAAACCATGAATGGTATAAAAATAACACATCCACAGTCAAACATATCACAAAACCATCAATACAATATGGAATATTTGTATCATAATAAATCAACCTCTAACAATAATAATATCCTATAAAGAATTTTGACATGGTTGAAAATGATCAGTAAAAATCTTTGGGCGATATATCCCTTTTTCATGAAATCATTTAAAAGTCACATAATTTCTAAAGAAAGTCATTTAAAATATAGTTTTAAATCATTGTTCCATATACCACTTTGAAACTTTTTAATGGAATTAACATTTTAAAACATTCATGTCCATATAAATAATTCATTATAACCATTTTGAAAACATGGACAGTAATGAGAAGGGTTTAGAAGACTAAATCATTAAAAAATTTAAAATGATGTTTTAGTAAGAAAAAGTCCCTTAAAAATAATCCCATTGAAAAATCTTTTATGAATCACATACATGGATAATAAATATGTCCCAGTAGATACTTACATAAAAACTACATCGGATAATAAAGAGATTGTGAAAGTAACCCTTACCTTGCACTTTATGTTGGTCGATGGTACGTTTAACCTCCTATATAATGACCATAGTATGTAATTAAATTATACTAGAACCATATTAATATTTATTATATCACACATTATTCATTTATGACTTTATACTACCCATTTAATAATGATTTCCATGTTAAAATAACATTTTGGGTAATAATCGCTTTCTTTATAGTACGTATTTTAACTTGTTATTCTAGATAATATCATTTAGATCAATATTTAAATACATCCATAATATAATACTTGATTTATATATCATATATATTTATAATATAAATATTTATAATAGATATATATATGAAATGGAAGGCACTATTTAGGGAGACGGTAGGTCGTACGTACGCTTAAACGCTATTTCCATTTTCATATCATATTGAACGGATGTAATTTAATTAGATATTTATAAGTACATACATAACTACATATATATATATCCAGTAGAATTATTTTTCCATACATTACATACTTATTAATATTATATATTTTTATAATCATCGTTGAATACTGATTGTGGGAATGAATCTAATCGAGTCGTGGAGACGGTAATCTGTACGTACGCACAAGCGATAATATCCTTATATTGATGGTGAAATAATATGTAATTGGATGTTATATCATATATAAAGAATAATTAAAATGTTGTATTTATTATTTAAATTAGTTATATTCATTATTATACCCATCCA
This sequence comes from Viscum album, assembly GCA_963277665.1. Taxonomy (NCBI): domain Eukaryota; kingdom Viridiplantae; phylum Streptophyta; class Magnoliopsida; order Santalales; family Viscaceae; genus Viscum; species Viscum album. The sequence continues at coordinate 272,865,453 of OY728128.1, read as the reverse complement.
AATAATGAAGTGTTTGAATAACAAACAACACCACGACGTGGAGACAGGAAGTCGTACGTACGCACGTATGGTGACTTTGTCATTTATAGGATGGATAGAACAATGTATATGGTTGTACCATATTTATAATAACATAAAATTATGTAGGAGGTACATGAATTATTATTTTGGTATGAAAATAACAAAGAAATAGGAAGTGGAATAAGAAAAGAACATGAAAGAGGGTGGTGAAATTATTACCTCTTCATCAGGTTTTTCGTTTTTGAGTTGATCAAAAGGGCATCATAGGATGGATTTATGATCAATGTAATGAAACTAGGTTTATGTGAGGAACGTTTGGAGGATATTTGGGTAGGTTTTGGCTTATCCAAATGGATTTGGATCTATGAATTTTAGAGAAGGGTAAGTTCCCTTTTATAAGAGGGGTGAGGGGCACCTTAGGAAAAGATTGAAATATTATTTTAAAATAAAATCATTTTCAGTTTCTAATGGATCCAAAATGATTCATTTCGATTGTAAAGTGTGTATGGGTCGTAAACATCTCAACCAATAGGTTTTAGATAGGTTTAGGTCACCATATTAACCTTATCTTTTAGATTTAACTCTTATTTAAAAAGTTTGACATTTATCTTGTCTCTTTGTATTTTTATATTATATAGTTTATAAACGTATTATAACAAGACAATATAACCCCATGTGGTTAATTATTAATATATATACCCTTATCTAAGTCTTTTGGGAGAACCATATATTTTTAATAATATAATATTAATTAATAATATAGTATTTGTTTCAAAAAATCAATTATGTCATTTTTGATAATATTTAATATTTGGTTTTTGTGAAAATTATAACAGCATGACTACATCAAAAATAAATTATTTTATCAACCCTAAAATGTCATAACAATCTATAAAATTAGTGGAATTCATCAAAAGTCTCAAATTACATTTATTTGGATATTTATAATATCAATTATTTTAATCATTCATTAATATAGTAATTACTGCATCATCATTGTGTCAGAAATAAATTAAATTATATAATGTTTAAAAATTATAAATAAAATATAATTATGTAGGAAATATTTTTATTATTTTAATAAATATTTATAGTTGAATTTATCTTATATATAACATAATATTAAAAATTATTTAGTTATTAAAATTTGAATATAACTCTTTAAACTCTTCTTTAAATAAAATAATAATAAATGTCCTAATATTATTCAAGTGGAAGAAATGGGGTCATATTTTATTCATAAGAATTTTTTTTGTCCAATTATAATTATCCAATAGAATTAATACATGTTTTAGGATAATTATAATATAAATTTTACCCTTAATTACCCTATTTACATTTAACTGTGGTAAATAAAAGTCAAAAGATACTATTCGCCAAAAATTATGTTCATCTTATTGAACCAAATTTTGCTTAAAGATGTCATTCGTGTCTCTTTTATTTTTTAATTTCAACTCAAAGAAGTGGTAAAATTATGTTTTATGCAAATTTTCTAAAGGGCTTAGAAGATGGTAAAAGAAGTTAAAAAGATCAATAAAATTTCATACATATAATTTTATTATAAAAGGACTCTGATGAATTTTATTGAACTTATATAGGTATTATATATCTATTATGACTTAAAAAAATTTAAAAAAAATAAATATTTATTTAAATAAAAATTCATTTTTAAATAATAACGTAGCGTTTTATCTATTCATCAAAAATTGAAAGTTTTCAGAAAAATACCAAAAATTCACTCGAAGAAAATTTTGATATTTTATATTAAAAAATGAAGACTATTTTATCAAATTCATAACATAGAAGTTTCATTTATTAACTTAAAATTAATTCCAGTTGTCAAAACCAAAAAGTGTTTTTTGTAAAAGTAAAAACTATCAAAAGATTGACATGTGTTTATGTCAAATTTAAATGTAAAATTACTTATAATGATCTAAATTGTATTAAATGATAAAAATATAATCTAATTATACTTTAAAACCATTCATATACATAATTTAACAGTATAAATTTTTTCTATTAAAAAAGTTGTTTTCAAATAAAACATGGTATTTTTCACTATTAGTGAAAATATGAAATTTGTCAGAAAAGTACCGAAAATGTATCCAAACTAAATTTTTATGACCTGATTATAAAGTAGTATTTAATTTAATTAAATTTATTATATGAAAGTGTCAAATATTGGTTTTAAAAATGGATCACCATTAATATGCGTTAAAGTTTCCATTTTTGAAAAGTGGTTCTTTTATCTGAAAAAATGAATTTGTTTTTATATTTTGTCCAAAAAACACATAATATGGATGTTAAAATTATATATAGTATTTATGATTCAAAATTAATTTAATACTATTCATAACCACTTTTTGAATGGCTAGTTTGGTATATTGTGGTGCGATCGAACTCGGTGTTGCGTGTAGCGTAAGCTATTAAATTACTTTAATGAGATAACGTACTATGAAATCATGGGGTGTTACATTCTCCCCTAATTAAATAAATTGTTTCCTAGAATTTTGAAATTTTTCTTTTAAAATAAAAGGTTAAAAATAACAAAATACCTTTGTGGAAAACCCACATCGGAAATTGCGTTAATAGAATTTAGTCTTAATAAGAGGGAAAGGGAAATGAAAATGTCACCACCAAATTATGATCTCGATTAGGAGAACATTGGTGGAAATTAGAGACACATAATTAGAGAAAAAACATAAATATTTATTAGGAGTGATTGAGGTCATCAATCACAAACAAGTGTAAAATTGAGGGCCTCAAAGCCATCGATCGATGATGATTTAAAATATCATCGGTTCAACAAAACATATGGTATTAGGATAACACATTTTTGGTTTCAAGATACCTTCCCTAAAGTATAAGAATTAATTTATTCATATATTAAGAATAAAAAAATATACTTGACAAGTATAGTTTCATCCTTTAACTAATTCCTACCACAAACTTATCTTTCACTCAAAAATATAATCGAATTCAAAAATATTCTATTTATCCAAATCATATAGGGTTCCAAAAATAATGAATTTATAATTCATTTTTTAGACTATTTAAATAACTAAAATATACAAACCAAGGAATCACGTATGCCAGTGGTAGGTGATCCACCCTGATAGCCCTTCAGTTATAGGTTCAAGCCTCATGGCATTGCTGGATGCGATGGGTTCTCGCCCGACCTCCGGGTTGTCCTTTTTATGACAATCCAAATATAATCTGAAATATGATTTAATTTTAACAATAGTATCCAATTTCAAACTTAATTGATTCCCACCTTTAGAGTTATACAAAATAGTTATGTAAAAACTCACAGTACAAAATTTATAAGGAAGGTAAACACAATGGAGATCCTTTTTTTCAAGTAATAACAAGTGAATACTTTCATCATGTATTATTTTAAAACAGGGTAACACCCTGAATTATCATATAACTGTATTGATTACATTCATGCTCCCTTATTCTTTATAGAATACTAGATATATTCCTTATATCCAAAAAATTTGTAGACTCCAACAATGATGGAATATAAAAATCATTAATCAGTTTCATGGTAGTCAAGAATATGCAATATAATTTATCCAAATCAATAATATATTATTCCAAAATCACTACCTCAGTATCAGAATCATATTAAGGTTTATCTTTATCGCAACCATATATTTTCCAAAAAAAATTAACCTACCATTGAGTAACTTTTCTTGTTCCACACAATCTCAAGTGCTTAATGAAATAGCACTGCATTACAATCCTTATATACTCTATAATTATTATAACATGTACATCATTAATACAATACTCAAATGACATAATACTTTAATAAAAACATAAGAACTCTTAATCATTCCTCTTCATCTTTGGTAGAATCATAACATGCTAATTATCAAATAGCAGCCTTTGGGATATATTCTGATGATTTAGACATTGATTTGTGTAGTGTCACAACTCCTGGCAATAGAAGCATTATACATTTGAAACCTTTTTCTTACCCTTTCAATCACGTACTTGGTGTCCTTTTTCTCCACAGATGTAACAAACCCCCATTCCCTTTAAGAATTTACCATTATGATTCTTTCCACTATTATCACATATGGTAAAATCCTTCTTTTCCCTCTTCCCTTTATCCACCTTTCTATCTTTCATACTTTTCTTCTCTTTCTTCCATTCATAGCCATAGTACTAAGATAATTCAATACTTATATTATTAACACATGATACTATTTCTTCATATGTTTAGAATACGTGAGAGACTATTTCCCTTTTAAATGTTGGATTAATACTATGAATTATATGATCCTTCCTAATCTTTAGATCATGTGTATTGATGGAATTTTCATTCCTTCTACTACGGACCATTTCTAAACAATCACAAACACTAAGTTAGTTTATGAATAAAAATGCATAATTCCAAACATGTAAAATTCCTAACGTAAATTGAAAATATTATGTATATAATCTATAATTATAAAATGTTTCATTGAAGAAGTTTTTACTCCTAAATACTTCATAGTCTCTTGTAATGAAAATGTGAATTATCCTAAGCATATCCCTCAGGAGTTTCATAACCATGAGTGCAGCAAGGCCAGTTGTCGTGTACCAGGATAACCTGGGTCATGCCTGAAACTCCTTGTCAGAGTTTTCACTCCTAGGTACATTTGTGCCAGAGCAGCCTCTACCTGATCATATCCAGACATGGATGTATTTCTTGGAAAATTCACAAAATCTATACATTACCAAAATTCTAGGATGTTTTCTTTACTAATCCTCAAAGTCTATCTTAGGGTAATTTTATCTAATCAGAGTTTTTATAAATTTAGTTTCTAAGGTTATTACAAAACTTCCTTTAATACTAACTGTAATGCCCCGGCCCCTGAAGCCCAGAGTCAGTGCATTATTTTAAAAAATTGGCATGATTACAAGGAATCAAGACCCTAAAGACTGATTAGTTTAGCAGTCTTGGAAAATATATTACATACATGAATGATAAATTACACATTAGAAAACAAAACATAACATAAATGATCGTCTGAGAACTCCATTAATCCCCTAGATTAACCCTGTTTATCAATCATAATACACTTCTTGTGATCCTAGAAAAATAAAACAAACGAAATGGGTGAGCTCAAATGCTCAGTAAGGATAACAATATAGCAGAAACATTCACTAATAAGCATAAACAATTAAGGTAATGTATAAAACTAAATTGAATGCCTTTAAAACATAAAGTTCAACATAATATGGAAAAGATAAATCAATTATTGTCATTTAAATATTCACATGGATATTCTACTTGTCAAATAATCACATTTAATATTAATAGCTAATTTCATAATGATGGAATGCATAATTCTAGACTTCATAATAATATAGTCAAGGCCATGTTCCAAGACAAAAAATATGATTTTGTCAAGGCCTTGTTCCAAGACACTAGTTTGTCTCATGAGTCCTACCGATGCATCGAGGAGCTATAGTGGTCTCCAACCATCACTTATTAATTCCAATGCATTACTCAAATGAAAAGTTTTAAACATAACATAAACATTCATATTAAAACAAGCATACTAAATGTCAATACGTTATCCATAACTCATGAATGGTATAAAAATAACACATCAATAGTGAAACATATCAAAAAACCTTCAATACAATATAGAAGATTTGTATCTTAATAAATATACCACAATCAAGAATAATATCTTGTAAAGGATGTTGACATAGTTGAAAATGATCATTAAAAGTCATTGAGATAAATATCCCTTTTTCATGAAATCATTTAAAAGTCACATAATTTATAAATGAAGTCACTTAAAATATATTTTTCAATCAAAGTGTCCCATACCAATTTGAAACTTTTTAAATAAATTAACATTTTAAAACATTCATTTCCATATAAATAAATCCTTAAAACCATTTGGAAAACATGACATTTATGAGAATGGTTTGGAAGAATAAATCATTAAAACATTTAAAATGATGTTTTAGTAAAAAAAGGAACCTAAAAATAATCCCATTGAAAACACTATTATGAAACATGAACATTGATAATAAATTTTTCCCAGTAGATACTTACGCAAAAATAATCTCGGATAATAAAGAGATGGTGAAATTAACCCTTTCCTTGCACTTTCTATTGGTGGAGGGAATGTTTAACCTTCTGTATAATGTCCATAGTATGTTATTAAAATATACCAGAACCATATTATTATTTATTATATCATACATGATTCATTTATGACATTATACTACCCGTTTAATAATGACTTCCATGTTAAATTAACATTTTGGGTAATAATCGCTTTCTTTATCGTATGTGTTTTAACTTGTTATTCTTTATCGTATCATTTGGATCATGATTTAAATAATTAAAAAATAAAAATTCTGATTTATATATAATATATATTATGAATATAAAAATTTATAATAAATATATATATGAAATTGAAGGCACCGTTTTTGCAGACGGTAGTCCGTACGTACGCATAAATGTTGTTTCCATTTTCATATTTAATTGAACAGAAGTAAGTGAATCAGATATATATAAGTAAATACATTCATATATATATATATATATATATCTAGTATAATTATTATGTCATATGTTATATACTTATTAATAATATATATTTTTATAATCATCGTTGAATGGTGATCGTGGGAATGAATCTCATCGCATTATAGAGACGGTAATCTGTACGTACACACGAGCGACAATATCCTTATATTGATGGTGAAATCATATGTAATCGGATGGTATATCATATATACAGAATCATTAACCTGTTATATTCATTATTTATAGTATTTATACTCATTATTATACCAATCCAAATAATGAAGTGTTTGAATAACAAACAACACCACGACGTGGAGAAGGGAAGTTGCACATGCACACGTAAGGTAACTTTGTCATTTATAAGATAGATAGAATAACGAATATGGTTGTACCATATTTATAATAATGTCCCAGTATATATGAGTTACTAGAGTTAACATTTTGGAATGAAAATAACAAATAATGAAAAAGTGGAGGAAGAAAAGAACTTGAAAGAGGGTGGTGAAATTATTACCTCTTCTTCGGGTGTTTCCTTTTGAGTTGATCAAAAGTGCTTCTTAGATTGGCTTTCGGATCAATGTAAGGACTCTAGGTTTATGTGAGTGATGTTGGGAGGATATTTGGGAATGGTTTGTCTAAGACAAATGGCTTTGGAGGTGTGAATTTGAGAGAATGGGAAGTTCCCTTTTATAAGAGGGGTGAGGGGAACCTTAGGAAAGGATTGAAATATTATTTTATAATAAAATAAATTTGGGTTCTAATGGTTCCAAAATGATTTATTTTGAGGATAAGTCAGGTATGGGTCGAAAACCTCTCAAACAATACATATTATACAGGTTTAGGTCACCATATTAACCTTATATTTTAGATTTAACTCTTATTTCAAAAGATTGACATTTACCTTGTCTCTTTATATTTTAATATTTTATGGTTAATAAACTTACTATAACCAGCCAAGGGAACCCCAAGAGGTTAATTATTAATATATATAACATTATCTAAGTCCTTTGGATTATCCTTTTATTTTTAGGAATATTATAGTTATTAATAATAAAGTATTTTTTTAAACGCAATTATGTCAATTTTAGCACTATTTAATATTTGGTTTTTTTTAAATCATAACAGCATGAATACATAGAAAAAAATCATTTAATAAACTCTAACATGTCATATTTACTTATAAAATTAGAGGAATTCATCAAAAGTATCAAATTACATTTATTTAGATATTTATAATATCAATTATTTTAATCTTTCATTAATAATGTAATTATTTCATCATCATTGTGTCATAGATAAATTAAATTATATAATGTCTAAAAATTATAAATAAAATACCATTATGTAGAAATGTTTTTATCTTTCTAATGAATATTTATAGTGGAATTTATCTTATGTATAACCCTTTATTAAAAATAGTTTAGTTATTAAAATTTGAATTTAACTCTTTTTAATCTTCTTTAAATTAAATAGTAATAAATGTCTGAATCTTATCAAGGGGACGAAATGGGGTAATATTTTATTCATAAGGTTGTTTTTGGTCAAATTATACTTATCCAATAGAATTAATATCATTTTTACCATTAATTACCCTATTTACTTTAAACTGTATTAAATAAAATTCAAAAGATACAATTCACCAAAAATTATTCTCATAATATTGAAACAAATTTTACTTAATTTTGTCAACCATGTCTCTTTTATTTTTAAAATTCAACTCACATATGTAGTAAAAAAATTTGAAAATTTGCTAACATGCCTAGAAGGTGCGTAAAAGAGGCTAAAAATTCCAATAAAATTTTATACACCTAATTTTATTATGAAATTACTTCAATGAATTAAATTGAACATATATATGTATTATATACCTATATTGACTTAAAATAAATTTAAATATAATAAATAATTATTTAAATAAAATGTCAGTTTTAAATAGTAACGTAGTGTTTTCATTATTCATCAAAAATTAAATGTTTTCAGAAAAATACAAATTATTCACCCTAAGCTAATTTTGATATTCCAAATTCAAAAATGAATTCTATTTTACCATATTCAAAACATAGAAGTTGCATTTATTCGTTTAAAATTAATTCCCATTGTCAAAACCAAAAAGCGGGTTTTTTAAAAGTAAAAACTATCAAAAAATTGTCATGTGTTTATGTCAAATATAAATGTGAAATTACTTATAATGATCTAAATTTTATTAAATTATAAAAATATAATATAGTTATAAAAAAAACCATTCAAATTGATAATTTAACACTATATATTATTTCTATTAAAAAGTTGTTTTCAATTAAAACATAGTATTTTTTCACTATTCGTCAAAATAAGAAATTTATCATAAAAGTACCTAAAATTTATCCAAACTAAATTTTTATGTCCCGTTTCTAAATAAGAATTTAATTTAATGAAATTGAATATTTGAAAGCTTGAAATATTGGTTTTAAAATAGGATTTCCATTAAAAGGTAGTAAATTTGCATTTTTTTGAAAAATACTTCTTTTATCTGAAAAAAAGAATTTGTTCTTATATTTTTTCTATGAAACACATAATATGTATGTTAAAATTATATATAGTATATAAGATTAAAAATGAATTTAATACTATTCATAACCGCTTTTTGAAATTCAAGTTTGGTAAGTTTTCATGCGCTCAAACTCGATGTTGTGTGTAGTGTAAGCTATTGAATTACTTTAATGAGATAATGTACTATGATATCATGGGGTATTACACCAATCCAACCCTGAAATTACCCAAAATGCATTCCTAAAACCCTCAGGTAAGAGAATTTCAGTTGGAAGAATACAACATGCTAGTGGGAATGATTTTTCCACAAACAATGAGTTTGTAAAAGAAGAAAGAATGTATGAATATCAAAAAAACTCAACTTTGAGTAATGTACTAAAAAATAATAGTTCATAAACCAGCCAAAAGTACTAGAACCCACATAAAAAACAAGGAAACACAACCCAGTTCTCTAAGGACAAAACTCACCAAGACCACATTTTTGTTGTTAGATCCAACTCCAACTGATCTTTTTGAATTACTCGAACCTCAAAGATGATAATATACAAACACCTGGAGCAGAATGTAGGGTGATATCTTGAAATCCCTACAGGGTCTCACCAAAAATTTCATAATAGATTCCAATAATATATTGACTATAGTATGTGATTTCATTTTTTAATGATAAATTGGTTTGGTGTTTTAAAACATAATTAAACAAATCATTCTATATAGTTCAAATGATAAAAATATACATTATGAAAATGATTATAAAATAGTGGAATATTTATAAATCAATGGATTAAATGAAAACAGTTACATAAAAATTTTATGTAAATTTAGAAGGCATGTAAAGTAGTTCAAAAGTATTGGGATACATTTATATCTCAAAATAATTAATAAGAGAGGAATATTGTCATCTTCTAAATATATATGATTGTAATTTTTGGCTACAAAACTATGAACTCACAAAGTTATCATGGGGATATGTTTACACATATGTCCTTTATACACTGGTTAGAGAGGACTCATCACCATCTCATATGGTATTTGACAAATTTCATGTATATTTTAGACCATCATAACAACATAGAGTTAGTCCAAAGAACTCACCTATTAACTAATTATTTCAAGTTCTCTTACACAATCAATGATAGGAAATTTAGTTTAAGACTAGTAAAAATAAAATTAATCACAATCATCCATTTCAAAGCCAATTTTCTATATAAAACCAAAATATATATTAATCAATAACACGCCTCTTTACAATATTATCCCATTAGGATTCTATAAAAACATTTAAATCTATTTTCACAAGTTTGAAATATATTCAAAAACCAATTTCATCATTCCATAATTCATTTACACAATTAAATTAAATAATATAATTTAAATTAATTCCATAAATTTCATAATTCAAATTCAACAATTTAAATTAACTGATTTCCACAAGAACACCCTATTTCAATGGAATTGGTGGTATTCCAATTTTTCATGCCAAAATCATATCCTAATATCCCCATTCACTAAAATTGGGGTTTATCAAATAAATTGATATCAATTAATGATTTTAATTTAAATAAAAATTTGAAATAAATCAAGCAATAAGAGAATAATCAACTTAGTAATTTGGATGGAACTACTTACCTCATGGTCATCAATGTTAGTGAAAATAATAAATCACCATGTGTGGTTCAATAAACCTCCTCATAGCCTTATTATCGAAAACATGGACTCACCTATGATCGATGTTCATCAAGTGTAATTCAATATAATACAGGTTATATTATTTTAGAATTGAATAAATCAACCCATGTGATAACCCATTATTTCTCTGGGATAATTCAATAATAACTGATTGAAATATTATATAAAATGATATTTTATCTTTCATAAATTTTTTTAAATTATTGATTAAAATATTACATGCAATAATATAAAAAACAAAATTTGAATTTTTTTTAATTTTACCTTTTATAATCTGGTGGGATTATCATTGGTTAGGCTTTGATATAATCATTTTAAAATAATGATAATTATCCATTGATAAAACACATAATTATCACATGATGATTTCTATAAACTACCTCACGTGATAATTATCGTATAATTATCCTTTAATTATTTTTATAATTATATTCTAATAAATTATTTTACAATTTATCCATCCATAATTACATTATGATATTTTTTGATAATTCATCCATTTATAATTTGAATTTATCCTTTGATTATTTATTTTAAAAAAATCCATTAAAATATGAAAAATGGTATTGAGGAAAACCTTAATGCCTTCAAAATAAAAAAAATTATTTTTCTTCTACTCATTGATATGAAATCAATGGTACTGATGATGACTAATTCTGATTTATAACAAAAATCATAAAAAAGATAAAAGATTTGTAGAATAAAAGAAAATATAAAGAAATTAAATAAAATAAAAACAATAAAAAATACATGGGATGAACAAACCCTCACGCACTACCAGTGAGTAATAGATCATGAACGAATCGAGAACAGGTCAATTGTGGTCTACCAATCGAGCACAAGAGAGATCTGTGATCACTCAGACTCTTTGAAATGAACCAAATAAGAGAAAAAATAAGTCGGGTATTTCTTACGTCATTCGGGTTACATAAAAAATAGAATTTGAAACACCATATGTAATCTGTCGTTCTACCATGTCTTGATGGAAAAAATCATAATTTGACCCATCAATGAATCATAGATATTTGAACCACTAAAAATCATTTTATTACAAAGATTTTTTATCAATTGTCATGAATGATGGAGGTTTTTCACACATGATGATGAAAATGAATAGTGAAATTCGGTTTTTATGATTACTGTAATAATTATATACTTAAATAACATTATTTAAAAAGAAGATAGGTCAACCATGAATTTTATGCTCCAACTAGGTTAAACCCCTCATTTCAGACACAACTATTGTATCAAATTTCTTAAAAAATGAACCGTTTGAGAGATATTAATAATTTATTATAAAAAATTGAATAAGTAATTAATTAAAATAAAAAAGTTTATTTTTTTGAGCAAGGAATCCAAATGCCTAACAAATAAAAATGTTATAACCCTTATAAGGTAAAACAATCATTTCAGACTCATCAGTGGTCTTAAATTTCTTATACGACACACCATTTGGGAGATATTTAATTATTTTTAATAAGTAATATATTTTAGATTATTTAATTATTTTATATCATGGGAAAAGAAACAATATATCTTCTATATTCAAATTTTATATCTCTACTAATGTAAACAAAAAATTTGGGGTAGAACAGTTGTCTAAGATTATTCATATGACAAACCCTTTTGGAGTAATTCAATTATTTTGAATAAAAAGTGTGTTGTTAATATATGATATTTAATATTTTAATTTAGACTTAACCAAGACATTATGGTCCTCATAATATCAAAATAACTATGTTTCGAACTCCAATAATATTGGATTGATAATTCCATGATGACAAATGATCATTAAGTCCTTTAATGCTATATGAAAAATTTGCTGATTTTTTTCCACTTAAGATATTAATAATTTAACAAAATAGGGTTCATTAATAACTAATAATAGCAAAGGTATGTTAAAATGATATCTCTCTAATAATTGGATGGTGGTAGTTTTTCCTAATGCACCATAACTCATATCTAATGCATGAATTGTAAGAGTTGGTGAGGGATCATTATATTGGGTCAGGGGTAGACAATGAGAGCTCCCTCGGAATTAGATGGTGGTGGTATGTCCTGATCCACCCCAACACATATACAAATAGATAATTCTAATGGATAATAAGTGATATTATTATTGGGTTAGGGGAATACCGTGAGAGCACCCATGGAATTAGATGTTGGTGGTATGTCGTGATCCACCCCAACACATTTCTAATGAAAGAATGTCAAGATACAGTGATGTGTCTTGGTACTATGTTCAGGGTAGATTGTGAGAGATCCCCAAGAAATTGAAGTATTTGGTACATCCTGATCCACCCCAAATGTATCTAATTCTTGTAGGAAAAGTGAATATAAATGCTCTTAGACTTGGGTTAAGGTTAAAACAAGAGAGTTCCACTGGAAATGGATGGCATTGGTATGTCCCAATCTACACCAACTAATATATATATACTGATACAAGATGTATATTTGAATTTTACAAGATCAAACCTACCATCCATGGGAAGAAGAAAGTATCCCCATCATGTTTTCCTTAAGAAAAATAGATGGGTGTTTGTTTGTTCGTATTGTTATGTTTTTTTACCTTCATATTGTCTGATTTAAAATTCATTCCATGGATTCGGTGAGACACCATGGTTTTCAACCAACTGATATTAATATATCACAGCCTTCTTGGGTACCCATTTTACCCTAGTATAACCTATATTTACAAGATAGACTTTGATTTCTATATTTATTGTACCTAGGAGATTGAATCTACAGAACGATCTAGTGATCAAGATGTTTATAGAGATAGCCTTTAGGGATTTTCTATATTTACATAATTAGTTTATTGTGTTTCAAACATGACTTAATTTTTAATTCCTTCATTTTAGTTTCATTACTATGTTAGGAATTCTTCTGTTTCTAAAAAGTAGCATTGGGAAATTTTATAAAATTATTATTATCTATCTTCTTTGGTTTTCTTTAATTTTCCAACTAATTCAACTATTTTCTTATATTTAAATTATGTTTACTGATGTTCTAATCTGATATGAGGGTATAGTTTTCCCAATATCACCTCTAGAGACACTCGCTTCTAGTCGGAAGCCTCTAACATATAGGGAGACACACTTAAGGCTATGTGACCTACAATTCCAGCTTCTAATTCGATAGTAACCAAGGTTGGGACATTACAAAGTAGTATTAAAGTGGATAAATTTAACAATTTTATTACTATTTTCAGATGGTAGACAATGAAGTATAAATGTTTCATTGCTTTTATAATAGTCATGATTAGGACTAATCACCCCACATATTGGAAATGACCAAGTAGTTAGGGAAATGTTATTTATTCATTTTTGTTTTTTATTAGATTTCATTATGATTTCACCTTGACTGATATGTGTATTTTTTATTGATTAAGGTTTATAGAATTTCTAGAAATTTTACAATTGTCATAGAGTGGAAAGAAAGAAGAATTACAAGTTTCATATAAGGAAAATATAAAATTAACATTCCATGCTAGGTAGTTGAATTGTAGTTTTCCTACTAACATGATATCGAGGAATGATTAATTTTCCATTCATAGTAGTATACATGTTTACGAAATTAATTAACATTTGTTATGTGTTTACAATATGTTATAACATTATTCTATTACCAGTATTCAATGCTGCATATTTTTATTATATTTTATTCTCATGTGTTATAAAATACTTATCTATTTAGTGAATATGATTGCATGTTGTGGTTTATTTATATATGGTATGTGAATGGGTTAAAGAGATAGTGGTTGTGAATAAACAGGAACCTATTTTCTATTGTAAAGGGCATAGCTTCCTTAAAAACTATAAATATTAACCCATATATAGAAACCGTCATGATCTTAATATAAATACATTTTAGGGTTGCTGTTAAAAATTAAAGGCATCAATGTTTGAAATCTAATGTGAATTGTTTCTTGATTAAATGGTATCCAAATGAGAAAATATAAATATTATGACAACTTTATAGGTTTGTAGGTGGCCACCCATATGAAAGAATGTTTTATTTGAGAATGTTAAAATATAAAATGGTATTTTTTTATGATCAATGGGAAAAAAATTCAATTGACGGAGTTTATAGGTGCTTCATGAGTTAGGAAATGGAACCCCATGTAGTTGAAATTTTTATTTGTGACTATGTTATATTGTGAAATTATTATAAATATAATAACTATTTAGTTTTAATTTAAAAATAATCTGTAAATTCCAAAATGAAAATTTACCCATGTACGTCAGTTGGGTAATGCATTTAGGATATGTCCTGGTATGGGTGTTTGAAACTATTAAAAATGATAAATGTTTATTGGGTTGTTTTCAAGAGAAACTTTGTTGGATCAATGGGACCTTTGTAGCTCTAATTTTCTATTAGTATTTATTTTAATGATAAATTTCTTATTAATTATGAAATGATAGTAATTTCTTACAATTTTTAAAAGGTAGTTTAACAAAAAAAATCATGTTTTTTTCATTAGGGGGTTTTATTAATCAAGTACCTGGTGTTTTTCTTTTGATAAATAGTACTTGATGTTTTGATTGATTCTTTTAGTAATTTAATGATTAAATGTGAAAAAATGAAATGGGAATTGAAATGAAATTGTAGTGGTGTACTCTATTTAGTCCCTCAAGTAAGGGTGTTTTTTGTTTCTCCATGGGTTTCCTTATAATAGAACCATTGATGTTCTCTATAGGATTTCTATTTTTCTATAATGGCTTAAATGTTAGCCTCTAGAGACTATGACTTTTGATTGGTGTGACAAAATTATTTGGTTGAGGCCTAGTCTTTGTAAGTGGATAGAGTCGGTCGGTAGAACACTCAGATTATAAATTTCTTTTATAGTACAATTATCATTATAAAATTGGTGTTGTTCAGGTGTCATTGTCCTATTTGAGACGTTCAGTTTCCAATGACATGCTTGTTCCAATTGGTGATCATGGTTTTTTGACTTTTTATGGATGTGAGAAGTGAGTAATTATTTTTTTCATCTAGTTAGACAAGCCACGAGTATGGTGGATTGTTTTATAAGTCATTAGACCATTTCCCTTCTTTTGTGATAGATTACATGGTGTGGCCACATCCTTTGATATGGTCATATGGGGAAATAATACTCTGAATAAATATCTTCTTTTGCTGAGTATGGTCTTTGGTCATCTCCATGTATTGTGACCTAATAATTAAATAATCAACTCATCACAATGATCGAGATGAGGTTTCAGGGGACTCAAGTGTTTTAACATGTAAGTCAGTCTGGTTTTGGTTTTCATTAAATGTTTTGAGGTTGTGATAATGGCTCAGAGGTGTGTCACACCTTTGTTAATGTGTTTTTGGTACAAGATCCATTTTGATTGTCAATTTTATTTTCTATATTTTCAACTAGGAAACTAATAAGGTGGGAAGAATATTGTTAGTTCCTATAAATTTGTCATTCTTGTTAAAAAGAATGCACATAGGTAGATCATTTGAAAGTTTTTGGTTTTCCTTAAATCACTAGTGGCTGTTGGGTTTGAAATCATTTTGGTTATTTATTGAAAACACAACTATGTTTTGTTGTGGTTTATTCAACCCTTGTGAATCCCAGTTGGTCAGGGATAGACTATAGTGGAATTTTGAATAATCAGGGATTGAATTTACTAACTATGGTAGGTGATTGGTTAATTGTTTGTGTTTTGGCCAGTGAAGCTGAGATTTATTAAAAGGATATAGACAAGTAGAGGTTTGATTTATCATTTGGTAATTATTTTTCTCCTCTTAGTGTACTCTTCTAAGAAATGTTCTTGTCCCCTATATTGACATCATCCAAGATACATTAAGAGATCATTTATCTCTCATCGTGTTAATGTTTTAATGTATGTTGTGCTTGTTGGGTTGTTATCTTTTGTTGTTACACACTCGATACATGGTTTCCGTAATAGGTTGGTTATGAATTTCACCTAAAGGTGAGTATTTACATTGGTGGACCATTTTTTATTGAAAGTGAGAATACATTGGAGGTGGCATCACACATATGATTGTAAAACACGAACCATCTAATTTGGGTGTCTTCATAAAGGGTCAGTTATAGTGTAATGAATTGTTGTTTCCCATTATTTTATGCATCGTTAGTGACAAACCATATTCAGTTGGAGACAAGCGCGCTTTTTGTCAGTCGATACTTTTTAAGAAAAAAAATCTCGACATGGGATTTGAAGTCAATGGGAATATTACCATTTGATTGTTTTGAAAACCATGACACAAGAATCATTAAAATTAATAATGGAATGCTTTAATGATATGACGACATGATCATTTCTATATTTAAATGGGATCATGTAAGATATTTCTTGGTGTTTTGGTTGGAGAACAAGTGTTGACTCCTATTTTGACCGTTAAACTATTATTTTCTTCAATACTGCTTAGAGGTGAATTAGGCATTTGGAAACACAACGTGACTGTTTGAGGGATGCTTTACAACCCATGTATGTCTGGTGATGTTTATGTTGTTCCTACTGGCTTCTCGGGGAATAGAAGTAGAATTGTGGGAAGGATGTAATGATCCATGTTTTGAATAAGACTAATATCTAGAAGGAATTTGAACTTTTCTATTATTAGATGGGATGAATTTAATAATGATCCTTGTAATGGATTTATGGGAGTTGAAACACTAAAAGTTTATGTTTTTAGACAAGAGTAATGTCCTGAGATGTTTATTAGGTGTCTCAAGGAGTTTCAGAAGATTTGGCCTGAGAAATATGTGTTTTGAGGGACCTGCAGTGGGAGCACGGTTTGTCTAAAAGTGTGCGGCCCACAAAATGAAACCATATAGTCTTATATAGGTGGAAAGTGGTTGTCACATGGGATATACACAGTTTACCAAACAATTCACCAAGTCTTCAAAATTATAGGAAAATAATAATTATGTAAATAATATTCACTGCAAGGTTTCCAAATCATGTAGCCATCTCTTGTGGGGTGCCTAGGTTTCCATGAATGGGCATTAAGTTGGTACATAGTTTTATAACCGTGTGATTGAAACTATGCATGGGGTCCTATATTTAAGAAAATAAATGATGTGAAATTAATAGAAAATAAAATAAAACCATAATCTCCCATCACACTCCCTCTCCAAATCTACATGACGTACCTACTTGGGTTTGCTTTGGTCATGAAATGATTCCTCATATGGATCTCTCTTATCTCTTTATTTCTCATGTATTTTGTATGGTTCATCATTCAAATCATTGAGGAATGGTCCTCTATTCATTCTTCTCTCTATTTCATGGATATATTTTGGACTTCCTTCACCTGGTGATGTTCAGCGAAACCCTATGTCAAAAGGGTAATCTGAATTTTGGTTTTTATTTGGTTCTTGGTAGTGCGATGGGACTCTTGGGACCCATTCATTCATGTTCTTAGAGAAAATGATGAAGGACAAGTTTTTCGTCTAGATTTGTTTGACCCCCACCATCTATGGTGAGGTTTTATTTCTGTTGTTTGTTTTCATCTAGTTTTTTTTGCGGTCCATTGATGATTTATGATGCCTAATAATTAATTTCTGGAGTTTTCATTAACATTGAGGGTACACACTCACACACACACACACACACATATATATATATATATATATATAATATATATACATATGTATATATTTATATTTATATTTCATATACATATTCCCTCATGTATCAGGAAATATGATAATTGGGACCAGGATATATATATATATATATATATGAATGTATGTTCGAGTGAGTGTGGGGAGGTTTCATGTGGTTGTAGATAAATATGAAAAGTTTAGAGTGTCTTCATGGCCTACCACTAGAGCAAGTTTCCCATTAATTTTTCTTTTAATTTAACAAGGATTTATATAATTGATTTCACATTATTTTAAATTTTATTTATGGTTTTCCCACATTGGTAGTTTATTATAATGTTCCTTCTTCGATGACGCTAATAGAATTCATAAATGTTATGATTTATTGTTTGATAATAAATATAATAATTTAGTAATAAAACCCTTCTAATAGAGGACTGATTTCATAAAGGAAAAAACTAATGATTTGATTTTTTTAGTTTTCATGGTTTATTTATTGGTGTTTCCAAATGTTTGTACATTTACTCAAATTTCTATATTAATGAAAATTATGGGTGATGACCATGAGTAGGATGAATCACACCAAAATTCATACCCTAAAAATATGGTTTAGTAATATCGAAATTATTCCCTTCTGTCAAATGGATTAAGAGAAATGAATTCCTCGTAATGGAGTGGAAAAAGTATAATGAAATGAATAAGAGGCCCTTCCATCATTTACTAAATAAAATGTGATCAACCCCATGTTAAAGTCTTAGCTAGAATTTTTAAGATGCATACATTAAGTATGAATGTTATATACCAATAATAAAGATATGTATTAATAGCTACATGGGTGTTTTATGCCTCGTGATTTATGATATAAATTTAAAGGGTAATATGAGATGGATGAGAGGTTAGTGCCTCACACATTATGTTTTATGAATGATTTGGACACGTAGGTACATGAATTCCACGAGATGGTGAGGGATCTTGGTATTGGGTTAGGGGTAGACCATGAAAAATCCCTATGAATTAGATGGTGGAGGTATGTGACTATCCACCCCAACTATTTTCTAAAGAGACAATTCCATGTTACGGTGATGGATCATGGTATTGGGTTAGTGGTAGACTGAGAGAGCTCCCCTGTAACTGGATGGTGGTGGTATGCCTCGATCCACCCCAAAAAAATACCTAATATTAGTGTTCTAGGAGATGGTGTGGTCTGTTGGTATTTGTCTAGGGTAGACCATGACAGATCCCCTAGAATTTGATAGTGGTGTTATGCCTAGATTCACCCCAAGACATATCTAATGTGAAAATACGAAGAGACAGGTGGGGCACTTGGTATTTGGTTAGGGGTAGAGAATTAGAGATCCCCTAGAATTTGATGTAATTGGTATGTCCCAATAGACGCCAACACATATCTAATGTTATAATGCAATAGAGGGTGAGGGATCGTAGTATTAGGTTAGGGGTAGTCCATGAGAGCTTCCATAGAATTGAATTGAATTGGAATGTTTAGATCCACCCCAATATATATCAAATGAGAGAATGTTGTGAAATATTGAGGGATCATGTTATTGGTTTATGGGTTGACCATGAGAGCTCCCCTAGAATTTTTTGGTGTTGGTAAATCCTGATCCACCCAACATATATCTAATTCAAGAAGGTAAAGAGACAATGAGGGCTCTCAGACTTGGGTTAGGGGTAGATCATGAGAGCTCCCCTGAAATTGGATGTCGGTGGCATGTCTAAATCCACCCCAAATTATATATATCTGACTACATATATACTGATTAAAAATAAATATATAATCTTGACATGATCATACATACCATCCATGGGATGATGAAATTATCGTTATCCAGTGTCCCTAAGATAACAAGATGAGTGTTTGTTTTTTCTTACAGTTATGTTTATAAAATAAAATATAAATTCACACTATATAATTTAAAATGCACTATATAGATAGGGATTGAGAACATGGGTGACATCATATAGTGATTTATATCTTAGGAACTACTCGGGTAACCTTGGTACCCAAGTAGACAATATATTTTTTGGATTTATGTGGATTGTTATGTTTTTTGTACTAGAGACTAATGAGTAAAAGACTAATATGGAGCTTGAAAGGCTCATGGTGATTATCATGGATCATTTTTATCTATTAATTATTTTTAAAATAAATTATAAATCGGGTTTTATGGTTTATTGCTTTAAATTTTATGTCATATTCATCTCATTCATTCTTATGTTATATAAACTGGCATAGGAAACTTTTTAAAAAATGTTATTACCTGTCTTTTGTTTTTGTATTTCATTTTTTTACTTCTTCTAATACTGCCTGATATTTATTTTATATTTACCATTGTGATACATTATATGAGGGTATAGTATCCCCATTATCTCCTTTTGATAACCTCATTGGTAGTCACCAGCCTCTTGTATATAGGGAGACACTCTTGAGGCCATGTTACCTACTGATCTAGCTATGGGGTTGAGGATAAGCCAAGATAGGGCATTACATGAATGAATAAAAACCAATCAGATATATAATATTTATTTATTATTTTTATTTATTATTTTCATATATTCAATTTTTACAAATGGTGTTGTGTGTCATAGATACTATTTAATACAAAATATTACTTCAGAATTTTGTGGTGTTAATGTTGTGATACAGCTTACGGTGGGAGCTTTGTGTGGTATATATAGGGAACAAGTTTTATTTACATCATAACCATGATACCCCAATAACATTATAGTGGAATTTGGTCTTATGTGATATGATTAAGATGAGGTTGGAATTCTAGGGTGTACAATATTGGGGTGTGAGAGATAAAAATTAGTATTAAAGTGGAGTGGGGTACCCTATCATAGATGTGCATTTCAATATTTATTTATTCATCGATGAATGGTTTTCTGTGTTTTACTTAGTTAGGTTGGGGTTTTGGTTAGTATACTTATATCACTGTTTCTTGGTTCTGATGTTTTTTTAACGGGTGCATTAGTATCCTCCTTTCACATATTCATGACAGATGTTGGTTTTCCTACAACTTAATCATGTATGATCCCACTACATATATAAAACTATTTTCAAGATTCCAGGAGCACTATGTGGACCATGAATGAAATTACTATCTCAAACTGAGGGACAATTGTTGTGTCGTTGATCTAGATTTTTTTTTACATTGGAGAAAATATATTTTCATTAGATTTAATAACACTTGAATTTTTAGATATTATTCTTTTAATTATATCATATGGTGGATGTTAGTTTGGGTGATTCATTTTATATCTTTGACATACATTTTTTATAGCGGTTAATTCCACCCATACATGTGATTTTTATACCATCAGTTCTAGTTGCCAACATGGCGCCTATTAGAGGCAGGAAACGAGGGTCATTACCTCTCCACCCTTGTTTGGAAATCCTAAGAGGGATGGGATCCTAAAATAAGATATCAATCGAACATTATAAATCATATACATATACAATTATTCATATTCTATTATACATGGTTTATGTAATTAAATTTATAAATGAAATTAAAATATAGATGTATAGTATCATAGAATGATATAAAAAAGTTGATAAGTATACATTAATAATAAAACATAATACGATAAGAAATATATAATCAAAAAAATTATACCCAATTAATTATCACAGTGCAACAAATAAGAGTTAAATATAACATATATACATTTAAATATCTGATAATTTATATAACTATATATAAGATACCACTTCCAATAAAAAATATAATAACTATGTTTTTTTATTATTATACAAAATGATTTTTTATTAGACTAACTAAATTAGTTATTTAGTTAATTCAATAAAAATACCCAGTAAAATAAATCACCATGAACTAATCACATATCCTCACATATATATACATAACAAAATATAAAATTGTACAATTTTCTACAAAAACCAATAAAAGATTAACATAAATATTTATAGAATATCCAAAATAAACATTATTTTGATTCCCACAAAAAATCACAGTAAAAAAACATAAGTCCCATTTTTTTGTCAATATTTGTTACCAATGTCATAAAAGATGGTATAAAATTGTCGTGGAGCATGTAATCCATCACATTTAACATCCCATAATCCAAATAAAATATAAAAACATCACTGTATGGATGGTGAATTCTAGTATGATATAAATTATTCTCAAAGGAATATAAATACCCAAAAATGACTAGAATATAAAATGACCACATAGCTAAATCATGAATCTGGTACTAAAAAACTAAATCTGTATAATTACCATCATTTTAATTTATATATAATTACAAATCACAATAAAAATAGTGTTGTAAAAAAGTGTGAAAAGTATGAATATATAATAATCACAATTAAAATATATTATACATTACTCATTTTATATAATATTTATTTTATGAAATATTTGTTTTATTAATTTATGTGTTGTGTTAGATTATATATATTAAAAATCATTTAATTATTTTCTTCTTTTAAATTCCAATTTAAAAAATCTTTTCTTCACAAAAATAATATAGATTCTCAAGGACTTGGATATTTATGTATATTACATAATTTTTTTAATAAATTACAATCATATGAACTATTAAGTTTGTAATATTTAAAAACATGGGTGAAGATGGTATAATTAAAAATATATGATGTTTTTTTTAAAATTATAAATTTATTACTATATAAGAAGGTACATTATGAAGATAGTTTCCTCAACCTCTCACACAAATTTTCATTAAATGTAACTATTCTAAATATTTCAATATTTTATTTTATTAATATAATATAGAAATGAAAGTAGATTAAAGGGATGATATAAAATTTTATACAAGGGAAAAAATTTAATAATTCACAATAGTTAGTTTATAAAAATTTTATAAAATATGGATTTAGTGGGGTATATCTGACAAAATTATAATATTGGAATAAGACCTCATAAACAACTTCAAACAACCTTAAAATTCCTTTTATTTATTTAAAGAATATAAAAAATGATTTAAATAGTATAATCCGTAAAATAATTTTTAATACCTTAGAAAAATCATCTAATCATATTCAAATAAACAAAAAAATAACTTTTGTAAAATTTATTTAAAACTGTGTCATTAGGGTCTTCGGATAACAACATGTGTAACCTCTTTAAGTTTTTACTATAGCCCGGATACAATGATTGGATTGTGATATAACCATCATACCCCATTTATATTGTGAAATATCCCATTTTACTACTTAGGCATTGGGAATATACCTGAGTATATATTTGGGGATATTACGTAAATTTTTTCGCACATTATTATTGGGTATAACATTTCCAAACAGTAATGCTTGGTATGAAACTTGCATAGCTTCTTGAGGTCATGTAATATTTAAAATTAATCAATTCATTGGGGGTGATAGATGATCACACAAATAATAATATTTAGATATCGAACCTTCATGATATTAATCATCCATCATATAAAAATAAATTTGGAATAGATAATGAGTTTCAAAAAAATTACATGTAGTAACACATAAAAAAATATGTTGAATTGGTTTAGTTGATAATAATAATTGTATCACTCTGTGGAATTATTTCATAATAAAATTATATTATAGTGTAATTTAGAGCATTATTTATTCAATACAACCCTATTAGTGATTGGGATGATGATTTTATAGGGAAAAATGGAAATATGTTCATAATAGGACTATATTATTAAAAATTTATTATCTATTTATATGGAGATGATGTTATGAAAAATATGAAAAATAAATTCATAAAAGTTAGAAGTTAAATAAATTATAAACCAATACATTAAAATGATTTAAAAATATAAATAATTTAAATAAATATAAAAATTTCAATGGAAATTTGGTTTCGAATCAAATCACTCAATCCTTGAGGGAAATCCATTTTATATATTAATGTACCATTTTTCAAAACCGAAATTTAAAATTTATTTATTTATTTTAAGGATATTGTTCAATTTAAATGTGATATTTACCTTATTTAAAATATTTTAATTCTTTGATATATGATATGGGAATATCTTATCATGGTAAAACATGGATATAGAAATAGATTTATATCAAAACATATTTTCCTTATTTTAATATAGGAGAATATATCATCTGAATTTGTAAATGGAAAAACATAGAAATCATATAAGATTGATATTTATGAAGAAATATAATAACATAGTTCATTATCATGGAGTTAAAAAACATTCACATATTTGTAACATAGTTTATTCTTTAAGGGTAGTGGTTATAGTATGAATATAAATCCCAAAATGTTATGATAAAAATATTATTATTTATTCATATGGAATAATGTATAATCCATATATTATATAAGTGAAAAAATACCAATCATTAATAAAATTAATATTGTTGAGTTATCCAAATTAAAAATATATATATTAAAAAATAAATATTTTATTGAAAATATTTTTTTGGAAAATTTATCATTTGTTACGAATTATTACATATGGGTACTACAAAAAAGTGAAATTTATATAATAATAATAATCCTTAAAAGTAAACATTTGACTTTGAAAATGGATTAATAACATTTAAACTAAAAATATATATATTATTAATTATATTAAATCATGTTATTTGTAAAAATTAAATTTTTAAATACTGATCAAAAATAAAATATTTTAAAAAAATTATAAAAATCCTTGTAATATAAAATTTACATATTAATTCAAATGAATTATTATTATTATTTCAATTTAAATTTTTATAATATTTTTATTTTAAATAATATTACAAGGCCTAATGAGGAACTAATTTTTGGATTAAAATACTTTTCTAAAAAAATGGTTGTACATATTCATAGTATTTGAAGATTGTAAATAAATATACAGTTAATCATGTAATTTTATATTTTCATAAAATCATCAGTTAACTATAATATACTTATAATTTATTTACAGTAATCATTATTAATAAAAATATTAGTTAATAAAATAATAATTAAATATATATTGTTTTTAAAAGTCACTTTATATATATAAATATATATATATATATATATTAATATATTTCATAATTCATTTATTATTATTCATACCTATTTCCTAAAAACACATAATGTAATTCTATAAACATTTAAAAGAATCAATTTAGTGTGATGTGTTGTATAGATACATCTATCAAACACTTTTATTCATTTTTCAAAATATTCAGCAAAATATTAGGTCCTTACAAAAAAGATCAAAATACTCTAGAAAATAGACATATGAACCCTTATAATATCATCAAATCAATTTCAAATTGTAATTTCAATATGTAATTATCCATGTGACTATATCAATAGTAAAAATTAATTTACATAAATAGTAGAGGAAAAGGCTTTTATATCTATATAATACATCTCTATAGATGATTATTCATTTAATTTCATAGATACATTTCCAAGGATCCTAATAGTTTTCTATTTTTGGAAAAATAGATACATAAGAAAATGGTTCATTAGCGAGATATTTCATTTTAAGCTATATTATACATAAATTAAACTATTGTTAGGCATATAATACATTACACATGTCTTCATAATCAAGGGAAAGGAAACATAATAATGGGTGAGATTGGATTCTTAGTAAGCATGGAAAAAGAAGGTATCAATGATCACTAAATAAAATATTTACAACAAGCATATAAGAATATGATCTAAAAATATTAATACCATACCAAAAATATCATATTTTGTGTGATCCTGTCATGAACTAAACTATGGTTTATAAATATAAATGAATCAAAAAGAAATCAATGAACATGAGTCATAAGTGAATGATATAGAAAATATACATGGAATTTTGGCATACCCAAGAGCTTGAAAAATAATTTCCATTGCAGTGAAGGTCCATTTACAAGGAAATCATAGTGTAATTGTTTCACTACACAAACCATCATTATATTCAATGTAATCTCCCATGATTATCATAGTGGAAGATTTCTCTTAATAATCATCATTCATTCCCAATTCTAGTAATATTTATCTCATTATATTTCATTTCATACCTTATGAATAAAATTGATATAATGGTAAAACTCATCACATAAATAAAATCACACATACATATTCCAAATGAAAACAAATCATTAATTTTACAAGGAAACATGAAAAGTGATGGGTTTTTATATATTTTATGAAAAAATTACATGGTTCATGGGAACCAGTTTTATAATTATTTTAATATTTAATCATAGTGAAAATGATGGATAAAGAATAAGGATTCATAATCATTTTATCATTATATAACCTGTGGAAGAGAAACTATTTTCCTAAATATCAATTCATCATAATCATAAACCACATAGAGAAATATCATGAATGGTTTCATTTGATATTATTATTTTGAACTAGGCCTAACATATGTGGATATTACCATTTTTTAGAATAATATTCATCACATTACAAATGTAATTTCTCAAGGACTATAATAATAATTTTACTTGAAATAATGGTACGTAGTCCTTTAATTTTAGTGAATGATCGTCAACTTTTTCCTTAATGATCCTTAACATTAGTAATACTACATAAAACCATTTACCATAACATGGGTCAAGGAATCATACAAAAGAGTGAGATCAAAATCATAGTAAGGTTTGACTTGGAAAAAACCTAAGAATGGAGAAATCAATAAGGTATTAGAGCATGAGAATAATAATGCAAAATAATACAACATATATCAATGATCATATAGATAAGGCATTGAAAAAATTATTGTAAATTCAAAATGAATAACCATAATGAAATCAAAGTAAATGAGTTGTCAAAGTATAATTTAGTAATAAGATATAAATTTTGTGTAATATACATAACTATAGAATGTCTTATGTCATGGATACCAAACCAGAGATTCATAGCACATTATGATTGTTCCAATCACCAATGTTTCTACTATGGTCCTGGGATGTCCTTTTATGTACCCTCTAGTTTCTAACATGGGATTCTTTCATTGTACCCTTTTATTTTGGGATAAGTATTTAATACCATGTACCTATTTTGTGGGGAATGGAACACCTTCTCGTGTACCTCTTGATTAATTTTTCAGATTCCATCCCTTGTAACCACTTTTTTTTTGGGGTATTACATCCCATTTAACCTCATGTATTAGGATTGGTTTGCCTTATAATGTACCCTCTAGTTTCAAGATTTGGATTCCTTCCTATTTACCCACATGTTTTGGTATTGTGATACCTTCTCAATAACACTATTATTTTAGGCTTTGGATGCCTTCCCATGTACTCTATTATTTCAAGCTTGGGATTCCTTCTTATGTACCCACTTGTTTGAGGGTTGGGATGCCTTCCTACATAACCACTTTTTTTGGGATTCATATTCCTTCTAATGTACCCTCTTATTTTGGGATTGGGATTCACTAACATGTACCCTTTGATCTCATAGAATAAGAATATTTTCCAATTCTTTAGAAATAGATATAGGTCCCACCAGTCACCAAATGATATTTAACATATGTGTTCCAAAAGATCATAATTATTCATCTTATCATGAACCATGATATTTAATGGGTATCATAATCATTTCAACCAATCCTAATCAATGGGATGAGATAAATCATAATATTTTCTCCATTGCATAACAAATTAAAAGTAGTGGGTCTCATAATCATTTTGATATGATATTTCCCATTGATGATAAAGGATTTTCATTAAAAAAAATATTCATCATAAATTTAATCATTTAATATTGAGATTAATAATGGATTCCTTGGATCAAATACCTAATAATGAAAACTATATATCAATTTATTTAATAACATATGGATAATTTTTTTGAAATACCGCTTCGATTTTTTCTTAAGGAAAATAAAATTTAATTTAAAAATAATTTTCTAAGACACAAAATCTTTTAAAAATACTTTTCTTTGAACACTACCATAGAAACATATTAATATTTTAAAAAAATTATTAAATTTCATAAGAAAAAATTCAGTACCACTTAGGAAAAAATATCACAAAATATGAAATATTTTGAAAACCATGCTCATTAAAATTACTTCAAAAAATATAATAGATGATTTAAAAACCATTTTAAACACATTTGAAGACTTAATTTTTCTTAAAAATAAATTTCCATCAAAATTTTCTGAAAATATTATTTCAAAACATTTTTTATTTTTGTATTTAACAAGTGTTTCAAATAAAATAGATATCCATCTAAATAGAGAAATAATATAGGATTAAAAAACACGTTCTTAACTATATAAAGAAAAAAATAGTGGAAAATCATTCCATTCCATTTTTATTAGGAATTACCATATAAGATAATAATTTTGGAGTTTTATGGAGATATTGATCATAATATTTGATCAATGTTACCAAAGTGGAAATAATACTAATAAATAATGACATTGTTGAAATAGATTATTTCCACTTTGGTAACATTAATTCATAATCCCCATAGGGTATTAACATTAGATGAATCATAAAATATAATTAAAATATTTATATTCATGATATAAAATATCAATGGGAATTATATACACCTTATAAAAGAATGTAGTAGCATAACATAACCAATTCCTCTCATAATGAAAATCAAGAAAAATGTTTCATACTGATTAAATAACATTTTAACTATAAACCCCATGAAAGGGGTATCATCAAATGGATATATAAATAAATATTATTTTTTATAATAATCATAAACTAAATTCATGTTCTGTATATAAATCACATAGAGTAATTAGTTGGTGTATACGACATGAGTCTTTTGAAAGTTATAAAGTGAGATGAAAATAACATACTACATGAGTAACTTTGGAATCAAGAGATATATAAAAATAAATATTAAATTGAAACCATAAATATCATGAAGAAACATATATTCATGATATATCATGTAATAATAATCTATATACACCAATATAAATTAATTTGGGGTGAATATGGCCCCAATCTAGCAGAAATAAAAGTGAGACTAAAAATACGCTTACTACATGGGTAAGTTTTGAATCATGATCCCATTAAAGAAAAATATCAATAAAAACATTTAATTTCATGAATTGTATTTTATTAGTTACATAAAATGTTTTAGTTAAGTATATACACCACCTAAATGAATCATGTGGGGAATATCTAATCTATCTCCTCAATATAAAAAGTGAGATGAAATTTCCATAACTTTAGACTTGATGTTTTTCCTCCATATTGAAAACATGTGTTTAATAAATATATGTTTATTATAATTATAAAATTAACCCATATTACTAAATATCCTAAGAAATGTGATTTTATTATGATGTTATATTTGAATATTATCAACCAATCCATGTCAAGGATACGTTTTTGGGTAATAACCCATTATGTTATCGTATATATATTGACTTGTTATTTTTCCCATTTTCTTATGATGATATAATCATTTAAATAATATAGATCAGGAAAGAAATATAATATTTATTTATTATATTTTGATTTATAATAATATATAAAATGATGTAATAGTAAATCAAATATATCATTCATGGAGTTGGTAATCCATACATACACGTGAATATTATATCCAAAAATGATGTTATCGTACCACCAATAATTGGAAATCATGATGTTATGTTTTATATAATAATTCAATAAAAATAAATAAATCATAAATATCAAATATATTATATTAAAATATTTTTTACATTATTATTTTGAACAATTATCTTTTGTAATAGAAGAATTAACAAAATTGGTTCGTGAGGCAGTAGTCTTCCGTACACACGAACAATGATGGTGCATCTCATTTGATGGAGGTTGGTGATGATTTAAGTTTTACCAAAAAAATTAACATTTTATTAGTATTTTAAATATATTTAGGTTATTTTATAATCATTATATAAAATTAATTTATGGGTGATAGAGAAATAAAATGAAAGTGTTCGTTGACAAACGTTACCACTTATTTGGGTAACTTCATTTGGTTTGCACCGTAGGACTTTATTGTTTTTATTTCATCCAAAATATTGTAATAATGATTCATAGGAGAGATTTTTAGAGTTTATTTTCAATGTTTTTGGATGATACAAATCTCTTCAGTGGTTTACTAAGTGAGGGGGAGGGGAGTGTCCTTCAATGGATGATAAGATGCAAAAATAATGTAAATATAAAAAGGTTAAAAGTATTTTGAGGTATCCCTTTCATCATGAGCCTGCAATATTGAAAAAAATAGTAAATATTTGATATGGTAAAATTATGGATATACAGTGAATTTTGGTTAAATTTCTATGTCATTGCACCCTTCTGTTTAAAGTTAAACCACAAAGTAAACATGTTTTTACTATAATCACTATAATTTATTATACATTCATTAACTAATATTTTTTGAATAATAATATGTTGAAAATAATTAGAATTATATATTATTATGTGTAAAAATAGAGAATACATTTTTAACAATTCAATTTTCATAATTGGAAGAATTAAATTTAAAATTAATCACATGGTAGGGATGACAAAGAGTGTTTTTATTGTGAAAATGTTTAAAAAGATGATATTTTTTTAATAAAATTTAATAAAAAGTAATTTAAATTTAATATATTTGAATAATATATATGTATATAATTGATATAATTTAACTATAAAATAATTAAAAAGGTAATTTTATAAAATAATGTATATTAATTTAAATGATATTTTTAATTAATTTTTAGAGTTTTCAATATTTATTAGAAAAACATCACAGAAAATTATGACAAATTCACCCAAAGTAAATTTATATATTCATATTTATAAATAATTATTATTTTTTAATATAAATATTATAAAATGTTTAAAAAATACTATCAATACATTTCCTTTATTAAAATGTTGAAAATCTAACGATTAGAAAAGTATAGCTTTTTATGTCAAAAATTTGATTTCCTAGTATTTAATTCCTGTCGAAATTACTTAATTAATCTGAATTTTTCTGTTTAAATTTATATATATATATATATTTATGTTTCATCAATATGATGGAATTATTTACTTTATTTATAGTAAATATCATTGTGCCTATACAGATTGTTTTCTCATAGAAAAAATCCATTATATTCAATTTGATTTAATTTTCATTTCATATTAATTGAAAATATAGGAAATTATTTTATAAAAACTTTAAAAAATAGAATAATAATTTAGTTAAAAATTTTAGTACACTACATCCCAATGGATAGGTGATAACTATATTTTTATTAGAATATTAATATTAATATTATGTTTTTGTTTGGTAAAACTCGCTTTTTCCTGTAAAAAAACATTCTAATAAACTCATAATTGACTATAAAAAATTAAAAACTACTCTAACGTGTACCACATAAAAATCTATGGGTTTCATGTAGGTAAATATTAACATGTCGTTTCATGTAATGAAATCAAAATTTAATGATTTCATATAACATAATCAGTATTCAAGGTTTCATTGTTTGATAAATATAGAAAAGAATAAATTAATTCTAAAAAATATTTCACAAAATCCCATAGAGATACATATATGCCAATAAATAATATGTTACGCCAAATTAATTTAATTATAATTGGAAAATAGTTGTGAATAATCCCTTCAAACATTTTTTGAGGAAAAAATGATTTCTAATTTTATAATCACATTTCTAAAAAAAATAAATTCAAAATAAGTTTCATAAAAAATAACCCTAGAAACATATATATTAATGTCTAAAGATAACATGAAACATTTGGAAAGTAAAATATCAATTCCTAGATGAAAACCATGAATATAAAATAATTTGAAAATAATTTAATTCAAAAATAATAATTTAAAATTATAAAGGATGACTTAAATCTAGGTTAAAATATTTCATGTGTAAAATAGACTTTCCAATTTGACAATTTAATTAAAAAAAGAAAATATTTTAAAATATTTTTATATAATATTATAATTCTAGATATCTGGATTATTATTAACAGTTCCTTTGAAACATTTTCAGAGGAATATATCCTTTACATAATGAATAATACTATTTTTAATCTTTAAAAATTATCATAATCCACTTTATTAAAAATAAAGATTTAAAATGATAATTTCATATTTATGTTATGCTAAAAAAATTGTTATGAATAATAAATTTTCTATTATGGATGAACATTTCAAATAATATTACATTTTCAAAAACCATTTCATTGAAATTAACTATTAATGGTTATAAATGATTATTTAATAATAATTAAAAACATTTCCCATAGAATATATCATTTTCACATTGAATATTTTATAAAAACATAAAAAATATTAAAAATACATTTCATTGAAATTCACCATTTATAATAATGGTGGATCTATTAAGATATTTTTGTGTCATGTTGGATTAAAATTATTTTAATGAATTACTAGTTTAAATAATGATTCATTTCCATTTTCCTGTATAATTTAAACAATAAATGATTCAAAAAATACATGAATATTCCTTGTAATATAATTTTTTAATATTAAATCATTGGTAAAATGTATTTAATAAATCATCTGGGAAATGTTAAAACAGTATTGACCAATTATTAAGAAAAAATGGATATTGAAGAAAAGGATCTTTATAATGAAGATGGAAATAAAAATGATATTTATAATATATATTGTTTTGGTCTCATTAAATATTTGTGGGGTGGAATGAAATAAGAAAACCATTTATCCATAAATAACCCTATTATATGAAAATGTATGAGTTTAGTTATATATATATTATAATATTTTCTTATGTGAATCATAATAATTAACAATCCTAATAATCAATGATATTGTAACATAAAACCCAAACTACTTTTTTAATATTTAATTATAATCCCCATGAAATAATACTATCAAATAATTCATTGAAATACCAAGAATAAATAAATTTAGGAAATTACATGTCAAATGGGGTTTTATATTGACCTCATAAAATAATACATGTTCATAAAAAATGTTTTAAAAAAAATACAAATCTAGACAACATTCCTCTAACTTAAGACTCAAATTCCATAATACACACTCGAAACTCCTGTATAATAAATAAAACATTACTATTGAAAAAATTTATTAAAATTAATCATATATATTAGTTATATAATTCCGATTATTTCCCAGTCATTAACAATTCTATGTGAAAATCATGTTTCATGTAATAATTGGTTTGATTCTCGTGTATTTTTATATTTTTTGTGTTAATTATATTTTGGAAACGAATCCATCATATCTAAAGTATTATACATGGAGTTAATATCATATATATTTATTATGTACATATTTAGAGTAATTAATAAATGTTATAGATAGAAAATGAAATATACATTTCATGGAAACTATTGGTCATACGTATACATTGTCATTATTTCTATTTTATCGATGGATGATAAATTAAAATGTATAAAATATATTAATAATAAATATTTATTTATATTTCATATATATCTCATTGGTTAATTAAATATAACCTCATTTACAATAATGAAAATATTGTGTGAAATATAAATTACATCACTTCTTGAGGCGGTAGTCCACTGTAAACTCGAACCATGAAATCATATCCCCCAAAGAATTGAAAGAAAGATGTTATGATTCATATCATCATTCTAGATTTTATAAAAATTTTAAAAACATGATAAAATGTTATTTAATATATAATTATAACACTAAAATAAAATAATTATTAAAAAATCACATCAATTTTTTGGTGATAATCTTTCACACAAAAGAGTAACATTATTGTTTTCCAAGAGGTTTGAAGATAACAAGGTATGTTTTATATTATAATTATAAAATTATAATAATTCCATAAATTTATTATAATAAAATTGCATCCATCATTAAATTTATCTATGAGGGTGTTTATGGAAAATGAATAATATCTTTTGGGGAGGCCATAATCATCTGTATAGACATATGATTATTTTTCACCTCATTCAATTAATGAGAAGATAGATTAATATTATATTAATAGCATAATAAAATCAAATTATATGTGCTATGTTATTTTATATCTTCTGTATGCACCAAAGAGATTCACAATGTAGAATTAAAATCAAAATATGTTTTATATTTCAGGGGTATTGAATTAAAGAAGTTGTATTTTTAGTAATTTTATGAAATAATTATATTTTAATGTTTGATAAGGAAAGTATAGGGGTGGATTTTTTTTAATGGTTTTGAGTTTCAGACATGTATCTTTTGAAAAAATTGGTTCATCCACATTTTATCCATTCCAAAATTCTAAAAAAAGAAAATTATCATACATTAATGGTGATAATAATGTCATATTTTATATAATGTGTTTTATATAGGATTATATGAAATTTTACAACTTATCCTTTTAGTTTCACTCCTAGTAAACCAATTTCATCTTTAACTAGATAGATAACTTTTTCTATTTTGTTTCAAATCATTATGGTCAAAAATTAATATAATATCATCAGATAATATAAATTATTTTCATTACATATTTTTAAACCATTATTCAACCATTCATAATTATAAATCGAAATGTTTTGAATGAAATGTTAGTTTTTCATTAAATTCTGGTATTTTTTACAATTACCTGAGAAAACAATCATTTAAATAATTCTCAATAATTCACTCCAAGATAATTCAAAAATGAGATATTGAACAATTGAATTCAATTATTCCATTAATAATTTTCAAATTTGATCATATAAATTTTAATATAAGTTTAAAAAAATAAGAATAAATTAGTTTTTGTAAAATAATGTTTTTAGGATAAAATGGTATTCACTTATCGCTTTCTCATATTAAAAATTTGATGAATGATAATTTCTTTTGTGAAATTATTGTATAATAATTTCATGAAATCAATCATATAATATTATTTGATTAATTTAATGAGGGAAAAAAATTGGCCCCGGAAAAATAGTTTCTCAGTAAAAGATTTACTATATTTTCAAATGGTTTTTATATTAATCCCTAATAAATTTGTTACAAATTAATTCATTTTATATACATGTTCAAAGCATATATTTTAATAATTTATTAAATACATTTAACCCCTTCCATTCCAATAGTAAAGTGATATATATCATATGAAATATAAAATATTTAATAACATATCTCAAATTATGATGACTCAAGGTTGTGTGCAAAACAATTGAATAATTAAATTAATTTAACCCAGAAAAAACATTCAGGTATGTTACTTTTTAAATACCATTATAAATTAATACATTTTAACATGAATTTATTATAATAGGGTTTTAAATTTTAATACCCATTCATGGAAAACAAACATCATAACAAGAGGTAATAAAAAATCTTCCCAATATGAGGTAAAATTAATTATAATTTTCATCTTCAATAACACATTATAATGTTTCAAAATTGGATAAAATTGTGCAAAGTTAATTAATGTACTTGGAGTAAAATCATAAATAATTATATAGTGTGATATATATCACTAATTAGAAGAAATTGACAAAATATAAAAATTACTACCATAAAGCTTAAAAATATTTGATAAGTAAAAAATACAATTATTTAATTAGAAATGAATGTAAATGTATAATAGTTTCTTTTGAAACCTTTCATAATGTATAATTATTTTTATGAGAAGATATGCTTAATTTTTTTGAATCCATTTTAAGGTACAATATCATTATCTAGTTGTACATCAATAAATTTCCACATCATATATTATTTTAAGAGATAAAAGTTTCACACTTAAAGAACTAAAAAATAAAAAATTTTGTTAAATAACTTTGACCCATGTATTATTTATCAATTTATTATAAAAACAATTTTAGTTATGAAATATTATCCAATATTCATAAATAATCATGTAGGTAAATAATACATTAATATCTAAAACCTCATCCAAAGTTCACAATAAAACATTCCATAAATTGTTTACCTTATGAGGATTTAAAAATATAAAAAACATTAATTAGTTTATTGAAATTAGTAAAATCAATTTTACATTACCCTCAGTGACATCATAAATTATTTATTAATTATCGTATAACTAATATGTGAATACATTGGTCATATTTTATTTACAAAACATGGTTATAAAAAGAATTACCATAAAACAATAATTAAAACAAACAAACATACCTATTAATTTAATAAATTAATTGGTAGATTATTATATTCTATTAATCCAATATAATAAAAAATTCATCAATGAAAACAATAAATGAATTTTTCACAAAACATTAATCAATTATAAGTAAATAAATACTATCAAATTTACATTATCTATATCAATCACCTCTTTATCCAAACTAAACACCATTATATCAACATCAGAAAAATATTAATATACATATACCCCAAATATTTTATATTCATTTAAAATCACTATTCCATAAAAATTAATTTCTAGTTCATGAGTACCTTTTACCATTCCCATGAAAATCATTACTTAAAAACATCTATATTAAAGTCATATTATAATTCAGAATTCTCATAGAATAATTCAATAACTCCAATACCTAAACACATTAATCATTATAATTAATTCTTATGAACTATCTTTTAATTAAAAAATACCTTATTCCTTCTACATTACATTTGGAATATCTTTATCATTATTAGTATGACCATTACTCTTACACCCCATCAAAGTTTCTTCACATTATTCCCCCTAGTTCATTGAGATTCAAAATAGACATATTTTAAACATATAAAATATTAAACCATAGATGATATTTTTTGGGAATAGTTTTTTCTCATCCATAATGTTAACAAAACATTTCATTTTCAAAAGTTATTTATATTCATTGTTTCCTTATTTTCAGCAATTAAAAAATCTTCTTATTCCTATTATACATTCAACTAGATACTTCTTCCAACATTCTTAAAATATAAGTAACAGAATATTATATCCCCAATATTCCCAACCACTCATTTTATGTGTGAAATATAAACAACATTCTAGTGAGTCTAAGATGTTTCTATGGTTGTTTTGTGATTCAGATATCATGAAAACTGATTTTGGATAATCAGATTTTTATTAACTATAATAACCATCCCATTTGATTCATCATCAACTGATTATTTATCATATTAAATGTGAACCAAAATCTCTATGGTTCCCAACATAGATTAAAACAAAAAATTATATCATGAGAAACAAAAATCATAGTGTGAAACCAAATTATCATGAAAAAATATTTATTATAGAAAAAAATCATGGTATTTTCATTTAAATTTATGAAATAATAGGCTTATACAATGTCATTCATTTTTACTATTCATATCCTTAATTATGGTTTGTAATATGATCTTAAGATCCAAACATATTATCTATAGGATTTTTAAAATAATCATGAAGTATTCCACATTTTTATGTTAGAGGTGTTGCATGATTTAATACTGACGTTCCATTTTTGTGCTATTTCCATTGGGTATATCTGTACCAGAACCATGTCCACTTGTATTTTATAGAAAGGGGTTTAATTCTAGGAATCTACTCACTCTATACATCCCCAATATTAAATTATATTTTTTCTATATGTAGAAATAAATTATTAAGTATTTTTTTAGACCATTTAAAATGTATAAAATATAACATAGATATTAAAACTATTAAGTAGATATTATATTATAAAAATTTATTTGGAAAAATATAGAATATAATATTTGGAACATGTTTTTTATTTTGTTATATCATCAACTTTTTCAATAATTTAATATTTTTATTTCATTATAAATTATTTGGAAATAAGACTTCAATAGTATCTATTGATATTTAGGAATATATATGTTTTGATATCCAATATATAATTGAATAATTATTTCTACATTAATAATAAAAATTTTATATGGTTTTTAATCATAGTATTATAAATTAGACATTTACAAGTTAAATAAAATAGATGGATATATAATTAACATTTCTAATAACAAATATCGCAAAAAATTATATTATTTCCCAAATAATATTAATAATATTACATGAGTGTGAGTTAAAAAACTCATACCAATAATTTCTCAATTTCCTCAAGATATAAATAATATTATGATCTATGAAAAGATAATATCACCTCCCGAGATGTATAAAATTTTTGCTAATTTAAATATAAGAAAATGTAAATTATATATTTTTATATTTTATGATACGTATTCATGATAAATTAGAAAAATTAAATTCAACAAATATCTTACATAGTTCATTTATTTAAAGTGGATAAATTTATATTGGCCACTTATTCATTTTCAGAAGAAGCAAGTTAATGTGTTACACTGATCAATATGAAAAGACCTAAAACGAAATCAACTCAGTTGAGTGATATCTATTGATGACCATATTTTATAAGAAAATATTATCTCTACGCATTAATTATTAAAAATATCAATCTATATACAAGGGTAGAGTAATGGGAAGAGGAATAAATTGGTTGAAATTTTTTAAAAACTATAAACATGCTTGGATTGAACCTTCCTTTTCAATTTTCCAAGATGTAATCTATAAAATAAAATTTATGTTCCTAAAATGATGTAATTGAGTTTCATTAGTTACTAGAGTAATGAATATATATGAGGAAATTGTTTTATGGGGTACAATTATTTTTATATGTTTTCTTACTCTTCCATTTGATAGTACTCAATGTTTGATTGAAAAATGAGTTTTAATTTAAATCCATTTAAAAAAACCAAATATTAATTAAATTCGATTACCCACATGCTAATATTGTTCGATGATGTACCCTATGATCTACCATAATGTTGTATTAAAATTATTATTGTTTCAGAATCATTGGAATAATTTTAATAAATACCAATGAGACTTGTTGACTCGGGTCAATATGTTAAAAATTGATGTTTGTTTCAGGAAATCCTTACTCAATTATCTATAAATTACACAGAAAGTATAATTATATTAATTAAATCTATTTAATGTTTTTTTGATCATTAAGGATATTTTATGAAATTGACATCCAATGTCATATTAATTTTGATGATATCATGATAAAAATATTCTTAATGTGGATCATGATAATAAATTAACATCTCTAACAATTGTTAATAGACTAAAAATATTGAATATAAAATTAAATTTTTTTCTCAAAAAACATCTTTATAAATTATTTTATATTGGAATATTCAAAATAAATCATGTTACATTACAATTTGGCTGTTATTGGTAGAAAATTATAGTAGGGTCATTTAATCTCATGTATATAGCTTCTCCCATATTATGATTTTTAATTTGAATCATCTTATAGTCATTTAAATATTAATTTTATTATTATTTAATGATATTATTTAAAAATAATAATATTGATACATTGTCAATATATAATTGTGGTCAATAAGTTTATGTATGAAAAATCATTTTTATAATTAAAATAATGTTTATAGGGTAATTATATGACATTATTTGTAATTAAATTATAAATATCCCATTGTTAAACTTACGAATAAGGTAATCATGATCAAATGATTAATACATAGGAAATTTTTAACAAAAATGATGTAAAAATATCATTGAATAAGGTCATATGGACCATATATTGATGAATAGTTTTGGTGCTGATTGAAATTCTTATTGATGTATTAAAACTATTACAAGAACAATTATCATGTCAAGTAGTCCATTTATTATATCCATAATTGATAATGGCATTATGAAGAAAAAATACTTGAAAACAT
This sequence comes from Viscum album, assembly GCA_963277665.1. Taxonomy (NCBI): domain Eukaryota; kingdom Viridiplantae; phylum Streptophyta; class Magnoliopsida; order Santalales; family Viscaceae; genus Viscum; species Viscum album. The sequence goes on along the minus strand of OY728128.1, from coordinate 272,825,519 downwards.
GTAAAATGATCAAAAAAATTCTATTTAATCATTATAGTGTGTCATAGTCCTCTATTAACTAAAAATGATGGTTTGTTGCATCTTCTCATTGATAAATATTAATATAAAATGATATTTGTAATTAAAATATTTATTATATCAAGGATTATAAATTTTTTTATCCCACTAGATTATGTTGATTACATTTATATGTATGATATAAGATTGGGATATTATTAGATGTAGGTGTAAATGATGATATTCCTACAAAAAACATTCACACATGATAAAATTACTATAAGATTATATTTAATTCATTCAAACTATCTAGTTTTGATATAATCATAATAAATATATTGAATACTATTATTAGTGAATTCCTTATAAAATTAAATATTTATATTATTTATGATATTCCAATTTATTCCAAAATTACACAAGGTAATGATGAGAATAAGATTATAAATATATATATTTGGATGAATGAAAAGTATAATAAATGTGACTTCATTATGGTACAAGTCACATTTAAATTCAATTTTATAACATGATAATGAATATATATGGGTCATGTAATAACTATAACCATTAATATATAACTAAACAAATAATAATTATCGTAATATATAATTTCATTTTATAATGTTGTTATAAAATAATTTTTAATATAAACATGTCATGATTGTCAAACCCACTAACCATGAAAACAAATAATTGTGTGATGTGTTTTTGAATAAATCAATAAAAAAAGTTTCATATAGGTGAATAAAACCTTATAAATGATATCTATACTCATAAAAAACTATTGAGGGGATAATATTTTTATGGAATACAACTATTTTATGAATTAAATTTTATGGGACCTGAATTAGAATAACAAAAATATAAAATCATTATAGAGGAATATAAAATATAACACTCAAAATTACATAATAAAATAAAATATTATATAAACAAAATAAAGACCAGATACACAAACATCAAGTATAAGAAAAATATTTACCATTTACCTCATATATTCTTATCACATGGTACACATCAAGCCATTTTAGTCAATATATTTCATAATAATATGGATAAATAGAAACTATGGAAATTTTTATTTCACATTTTCAATACGCATAAAAGTGTAAAATAATAAAAGAATATCATAATTTGGAATATGATAAGAATGTCTATATGATAAAATGATAAAAAAACATTCATAATAAAAATTTAATAAATACTAAATCATGGGACATGGTTCAATGACTTTTAATACCAAATTATATTTTTTTCATAAGAGTTAAAAGTCATAAATTATCATCCTAATCCATGAGAACATACCATTTGAATAGTATTTTCTTTTCATCCATTTAAATAATCTTAGAAAAAAATTTACATGGTCAATGTTATCTACTATGACTATAAATATACACCAAGTGCCATTATTTATTGGGTTCACTCATTTATACTATTATCATTATTTATAGAGTACCAAAAAGGATTTGGTATAATTTCCATCCCTTTTCATATAATCCAATTATATACTAAAAATCGCAAAATCCATTAGATGAATATATAAATATTATTTAACATATCACACAGTGTAATATATATATATATATATATATATATTTAATGAAAACATGAAAAACATAATAATTGTATATCACTTAATTATCTTCTAGAAATGTGACGGGTTTTTTGAAAGCATATTGTGAGATTTTCCTATGTTATTTGAAAAAGCATTGGGGGTATAATCATTGGAACAAATAAGTTTTTTAAAAAAATTAATATTACAAGATATTGACATATATGAATAAAAACATTTAATTATTATTTTATTAATCAACATAATTGGCAGGAATAAATATACTATTCATTTTTAAAATAATTGGCACTTAAAAACATATAGGATAGTCATTTTTAAAACATGTATTAAATCAATATAAAATTCAATGATAAAAATAATTATAGAATGAAATCACATTAAAAATGTTAAAAGTGTTTCCTATATCAATAAAACACAAGTGAAAATTTTTAAAACCACATTTGAAAACATAATTTATTAATTGAAGAATTACTAAAATTTGAACTTTATAAATTATTAAATTATTTAAAAGTTAATAAAATATGTTAATAAAAAATAGTAAATGATGATTATTGAATGAGAAGTAGTTGTGGGAGTTATTTATTATAATATAAACATAATGGTTAAATTATATACCAAAGTATATTAAATTGAACAATAGTATATAAAATTAAAATACGAACAAATGAAGTTCTAATTTTTTTTATGGTTTTAGAGGTAAATTTAATAAAAATTACAATGGTTTCTATTCACCAATAAAATTATCCTTTTGAAAATATTTTTTCCAATAAACTATTACTGCATCATTACCTTTAAAATCTAAAACCAATTAATTGTCAAAAAAACATAAGTTTATAGTATCAATTAAATAGATAAATAAACTAAATTTTATTATAATCCTTACATTATTATATTTTATATCATGTAAAGATATTTTTCAATGAATAGTGTCATGTTAGGGATATTAGAGAAGAAGTTATTTGAAAAAATATTTAATGTAGACCATGTTTGTAGTATTAAGCCATCCTTCTGAACTCAAACTAGTCGATATGATACCACTAGATAGCCAGTTGTGATGGGTTACGTTGAAACAATGTCATCAAGTCTATTGTTGAAACTATTTGAGTTTTTTAGTCAATGTACCTACCATGGTGAATCTTAACAACTGGTGAATATCCATAATCTATCAGATTATATTTCCATGAAACAATAATTTTTTCTATAGTGGTAATCCATCCAACAGTTTGAACTAGCTATCTAGTGGAATATTATTGGATGTGATGATTTCATATGAAATATGAAATATTTTTATATAATTAATACATTATCCTATCTACCCCTTGAACCAAAAATGATTATTATGACCATAGGAAACCCTTATTGATTATTTTTGGTTCTACCATATTAATATATCACACTGTGGATCACTAATTGATCTAATGATCCATGAAATTTATGTACTAGAAATTAAAACCTAAATATCTACTTCAATTGGGGAGTAATATTATATCATTGATGTTGTAATAAGAAATATGTGTTTTGCATCGAACATATAAGTGAATTTCAAATCATTGGTTTAAATGGATACTATTTCTAGAGAATTGGTATCCAATTATTTTGTGTAAATATACTACTAAGGCTAATGAATCTTCATGGAATGTCCATAATAGCAATACCAATATTTTGTTTTTTACAAAAAATATCTTATTCATGGAGTTATCACTTGATGGAATGGTTATGGATTTGGGTTTTTTGTACATTGAGGTTGATTTTGGGGGGGAAATTGATGATACTAAATCATTATTGTGGTTTATGCTGAATTTTTTTTCATGTAAGATATTTAGTTTTGGTTTTGTGATTTTAATTTTCGGTACGTGCTAAATATTGTGTTACAAATTACTAAAATTATTCACATAAGATTTGTTTATATAACCCCATGTGACATATTATTGACATTATATTCTATTATATTTGATTTAGATATTAAAGTCTTTCTTGAAATAAAATGATTTTCAACTACATTATTATAACACATGTCATTAATGTGTAGATTCATTATAACTATAATTGTTTGACCATTTCAATCCATAGAGTTTATTTTATTCTAAAAATTCGTAGTATGGATGATGTGATAGTTTAACCAAAATCCATCAAAATGGGTCAATATTTTACATGATGATGCCAACATATCCATGAGATTACATTGACATTTGGCTTGAATTTATTCAAAAAATCAGTGATATTGTCTAAAAATGTATACTACCCTTAATGATATGTGTGTATATCCCTACATGGTGTAATGTGAATGGTTGATCTATTGGATGCATTTTTTAGGTAAACATATCTTATTACCTTGAGCATGATGATGATTCAAGTATAAATGAGTGTCATGGAAGTATATATATATGTGTGTGTGGGTGGGTGTGTGGGTGTGTTCACATGTGTGAGTGTTCATTATTTATTTAGGAATTTACTATAGTCATTTATTTCAATTTTTTATATTTCTCAAATATAATTCATAACTTTAGTGGCGTATTACTGAGATTTATACTCACAACATATACAATCATCTCAGTTAATTTATAGATTTCATGATTAGGGTTCATGTAAATGTTTTTTTACATTATGTAGTAAATTAGGAGGTATAGGTTATTGTAAGGCAGTATCAGTATAGTATTTTGGTCATAGGTTTTATCCACATGGTAGATAGTTTTTTTTATTTTTTATATACATTCATCCCAATCATGTCATGATCAATTTTTATGACAGTATTTCTAAAATTATATATTATTATTTCATTTCATTGATATACTAAATAATTATACATTCAACTAAATGATTATTCATTTCTGTTATTTTTTATCCTTTATATTTATTCCATTTAATAACATGATGGTTGTATGAAAAAACGTAGATTTTTTACACCCAATACCTCTCAAGTTGTTTCCATAAGTCAAAGACATTTTGTGATTATATATCCTTACATGAGGTCATTTAGTACTCTAACATGGACTTGTTTATTCATGTAGATGAGTTTGAAAATTTTCTAAAATCACATATTTACATTCATAATCAATGATTATTGATGTGGTGGATAAGAGATACAGTGGTTCTTACTCGGTTGGAGGATCTATTTATTTTTCCTAAATTTATTATATTGTATACCACTAACATTTTTTAATTTTAGATAGTTGTTATTATTTTTCATTGATAATTTTGTTATCTTACATAAAGGATGATGTAAAATTTGTTGATAATACAATTTAATGGAATTGAGACATGCCCATGGATTATAAATTTGAATGCTTGTTTACATTTCACATGTTAGTTCCTTTCAGTATATAAGATTAAATTAAAAAAATTATATTTCAAATTTGATTTATGAAAATTATGTATGATATTGTAAATTTTAAGTTACAATAACATGAGAATAATAATCTTGTGGTGTATATGTAGTTGTGATTAATTTTTAGTGTCTAAATTAATTTATTTGCCTTTGGTAGGGGTAATGTGGTTTTACCTTCTGCTCTTGGGTTCCTCATTATCTAGATCTTATCATAGCTCTTTTCACTAGAGGGAACATATTTTTATTAAAAAAATATTATTTTTATTTGTTGTTTGATATTTTATAGATGTCATTTATGGAATGTGAGTATAATTCAGAACAAAATGAACTTATGGAACTCTAAATAGAAAATGATCAAAACACTCCCCAATGAGTAAATTACATTTTTCACTACATTTGTTATAGGATTATGTTTCATGGAATATTCATTTTGTTTCAATAGTGTTTTAGTCTATAGAATAATTTTATAATAGATTCTTATGAGTTTTTCCTCCTCAAAGAGAAGAATTTAATTCTTTATGGTCATATATTCTCATGAATTTCAACTCCATCTTCTCTCAAACATCAATATAACTGGTTACCCCTGGTTCTAAATACTGAATAGGGAACATTGAGTGAATATTTGACTTGGTAGAGTAATTTGATGTGAGAAATATGACCAATTATTATTTTATTCTTCCATAATAATCTTTGATTTTAGAGTGAATAATTAATCAAGATGGATGGAATTAATTTAAAATGTGGTGAACCATAAAATTTATTTTATTTTTGGAATTACACTCCAATGGGATGCATTCCCATAATGTGTCCCAAAAATCAAAATGTATTTCATCTATGAACTTCGACCCAACAGCATGGAGGTACCCCACATTCCAAGGAACATCCATGCCATGAATAAAAATCCCTTAGAAGAATGTGGAACCACAATATCGAAGGATTAATTTCAGGAAGTTCCATGTCATTTTCAATAATGTTCCTTATCATATTTTGAAACAGAAGTTGATTCGATGATGTAAGCTTCAATATAGTCACATGCATTAGAGTCTGAGGAAGAAGTTTGGATGGTAAAATTTCGACATATTTGGTGGTGAGATGTAAAAAATCCCCAAATCCCTTCATAGGTACATGCATGCAGAGGAAGATTTGGCCTTATTCCAAGGTCTCATGTTTCAGTCACTTCTATCACAACCAGTTTCATTATCTAACTCAAACTGTGTTCATAGTGATTTTCTTAGGACTTAAGAGAAGAAAAGCATCTCCTAGACCCATATATAAGTCCCTCAACCCTCTCACATGATGTAGTGGTGAACACCCTGTACTAAATTTACATAATGTTGTATTTTTAACTACCCTCGAGAGATGACCATGCATATAGTGACCAATCATCTCATGTATTAGTTCCTCTACATTCCATTCCATGACCGCACATATCTATATTTTTACATCCTCCAGTTTCACAACCAATACTAATTGAAGAACTGGATAACAAGAATCTAGGCCCATCTTATGAAAAAGAAATAATATGTCACACTCCGAATGCACATAATCTTTTAGTAGTGTTCCGACCAAATGTGATTCCAAATATCAACATCCCAGAGTCCCTCACATTGGAATAGGTTACATGTTTCTAATGGGCCATATGGATGATGTGCTTTCTCATCCGTAACTCTTATTTTGTCTATCAAGAGATTTATGGGGCTCTTTGATGAAATTCATTAGTAGTATTGTATGGATAATATGTAAGCACTCCTAAAGGATCATCATCCTGCTTCACCCAATTCCAACTGGACCCTCTAACAAAGATGCATCAAGAGATTCAAATTTCTCTTCATAATCATTAACGATGAATCTTCACACCTGGAGATATGTGTTTGTGGATAATACAATTCCATACACTTCAATCCTATGTTATGACCACCACACATACCTAGTGATATTGAGGATATTACTTTGTGTAAAATCATAGTGTATATCATCATAACTAAGATAATCATAGATTGAAACACTAGAAAAGGGTTTCCTAGAGATAATATACCCCTTGTGCAGTGCATTATCTGGTGGGTCCTCGTACAAGTGTCTACAAATTCCAGAAAAGAAAGGAGCTCAGCCTTGTGGAGCCATCAAAATCATTACATCGTGGTCAAAACACCAAAGAGTATAGTTGAACCCTTGATCCATATGGGCCATATGATGTTCCAAAAATATGGTGGTTGATCCAACTATCACCCATTTTCTACATTTGGTCCAATATCAAAAGTGTTTTATTGATGTGATCAATTATGTGAGGCTCTCGGATTATGGCACTCTTCAATAGGATCATGTCCCTCGTCTATTGGGGCATCCACATGTCCTTTTTGATAAGATTCTCCCAATCGAGCTGGGAGATCCAGCACAACCTCATAGAGAAGATAAAAATATTTATGGCAAGAGAAAAAGATATGGATTACACAATCTACCCTAGTAGTGTGATAAACTTCCACATGATCTTGATCAAGCTTATCCAAAAGCTACTGCACGAGTTGTTGAGCCTTCCTATCATATCGATTATCTTGTAAAATAATTGGTCATCAAGGATACATATAAAAATAGTAACACCCACCCATATAATTTTATTGACACATTAATCACTCTCCTTGAATCATTAGAGAAGCAACATGTGGAAATACCACCTGATAGAAAGGCATATCTGGTATTGGAGAATGATATGAAAGTGACTCTACATTTCAATAATCCAACATTTTGTCCCTCCAATGGGATGGGAGACTTGTTTCAGCATCGATACCACTTCAACACATGGTGGGGACCAATGCTAGGTACACCATAGTAGATGAAATTAGACAAACTCTATTGTGTCGTATAATCATTAGAAGGGCATTCCTTCATCTGGTATAACAAGCTACCCATATGGTCCATTAATAGTTGGTAAGAACTCCATAGAATGTATCACTACTATTTTAGCACCTTTATATGATGGAAAATACATCCCATCATATTCAAGTTCTAGAAAATACCTGACGAACATGTCATAGAATTTTTTTTCTAGTGGAAAGGCCACATGTATTGACTCGTTATTCCTCTAACTCAATAGCATATGCTTAAGATGTGTGTGGGAATTTCAATACAAATTTGGTAACTACAATTATAACTATGAACATCAAAGGTGGATTCCTAGATTTCTATTACAAATAATGATTCCTAGATGAATCCTTATTGTAAGCCATGCATTCATGCCCGTTTCCTCTTCCATCCACTGTAAAAAAACATCAAGGAAGATATTTCCACCTCATTATTAGTAGAGAATCCAGATCATCTAGAGTTTTTTTTATCTGAGCCTCACCCCTAACATACTATTAAGTGAAAAAACTTCATCAGGCTCAACCTCACCTAGTATAGAATTGATAGGAGACGCCTCATCAAGAACCACTTCCTAGATGAGATAATGTGGCTCCAGCCTCACGCTAGTCTCCAACCCCTCATCAATTCCATGATCCCTATCTCTTACAAGACATGAGAAACTAAACCTACTCGTTTCAGTAATCCAAGGATCTTATTTATTTCTATAATTCACTTAAATAATTGATTTTGAATCTACAAAGACGCGGGAAGCCTCATGAGGTTGAGCTCAATGACAACCCTAATAACTACCACTTCCATATTATCATTGGAAAAAACATAAATAAATACTATGTTTTTAAGGAATGGATTAGAGGAAAATTTGAAAATAATGTAGTCATATTGATTGATGTCCCATCATAGGCGGTACACAACTCTATCTAGAACGATAGTGAAAATTAGGGTTCTAGTGGAAGGAAACAATGTTCCAATTGTGGGATTCAAAAATATAACCACTGCTTGGATCTAATAGAAATTTCATACCCATAGAATAATATGTTGCCTCTTCATCATGTCAGATCCTACATAATTATTTACACCTAATCTGGTGAAAAATTCTATATCAACTTCATGGCCTTCCACAACATAGAATAGTTGGTGTTGACGTCACAAGTGAAAGAAAATTACAACTCTGGTGATGAATCCTTCCAACAATTTCAGTGATTTCATTCCTCCAAAAATGTAAATTGCAATAATTCACATTCTTGAATTATAATAATCTTTTAATGATGACTATAAGTATGCCTCCATAAATACATATTAGTTGGGTCATTTCCTTATCACTGAAGATGAGGAATATCAGGAAATCCCTTTAGGTGCCTCCATTTGATTCCCTAAAAGAAGTGATTTAAGGTATGTGAAATGAGAGTGTGCATCATGATACACCATGAATTATACCAAAACCATATAGTAGGTTCTGTAAAAATCTCAATATGCATAGTCTTCCAAGCCTGCTCAAGTAGACTCAACGCCAAAACCGACCACGCAACATTACAAGGTAGAAATTCGTGGCTGCAACATGATTGACCACTTCAAGATAAACCTAAAACTCAGAAAGATGACATTACACCATTAGTGGTTCTACATGAGTTATTTGTTTAGTATTTGTGTTTTTCCATCACAATTTTGAATTCTTTGGTTTAGCCAGTAGTGCCCATCATTTCTCCTTTCAAAGAGAACCCCCCGACAGGAAGAAATTTACTTATATCATGAATGTATTATTTGTTGAAAACCCATCCCAGAATTCATAAAATGAAATCAATACTCATGGACCACTACCTATAAAATTATATGCATGTGGTTCTAGTATATTCCATGAAAATACCAATCTTGTTCGAAAATATAGGTTGCTTCCATTAATACATTTTACTTGGAGGAGGTCGAGAAAAAACAATGCCAAGCCTTCATCTTATTCTCTAGTGAAGAATGGGTCTCCCTCATATAGGGTAACATCCTCCACTATATATCACTGATAATTTAAATGGTGTGGAATTTCTTTGATGTTCAGTGGATTAAGGTTCCATGATCAATCTCATCCTGACCTACATTATCTACATGCTGTGAATAATTGAATATGATCTGTTAGCCTCTAACATGATGATTCCGGGTATAGATATGATAGATCTAAGACCATGGGGAAGAATCTTCTTGAATTAATTGTTCATAAATTTGGTATAAAACAATGAATTCAGGGTTGTCTCAAAGGATACCACACACTTCTCATTGATGGGTAGGCCCATGATCCATTTTCATGTCACAATTACCTCTTCATGTAACCAATTCCTCAAGTAATCCCTCAACAGTTGAGCATCCATGCCCCAAGGAAATTCATCTCCTTTGGATCTTGGTAATACCACTATATAGATTCCATCTATTATATGATAATGGATAATCATGTTTATACCAATGATGTCAAGCATCCAACAATTGTATCTAGCCCATGGATAAAGGTGGAAATTGATTTCATCATCATAATTATCATGTCGGATTCATTAATTCCAGACATGGGAAATTTATTTTTCATTTTTGTTAGGAAATGGTGTCATGTCCCTAAGTACATGGAAAGTCATAAAGTTACCTTGTATTCTTTCAACATCCAATATAAAGTAATTAAAGGATATCCAACCCCTATAAGATATTGATATTCTCCCCACATGACTATAACTATACATCATACACACATATTCTATTATGTTTAGTTGAATCTACTAAAGCCGACCTGCCACCATTGTATTCACATCAAACATGGACCCCGCAGTTGATAGCCTAATGGAATATGCATGATGGCCTCTATTTCCAAGGTCTTCGTTGAGCATAAGTTCACTATAAAAATTCTACATATACCTCCCAAGAATGTACTTGTCTTCCCTATAATTAATCATCCATGATTATCCATATAAATCCAATAATTCCCTAACCATATATGATGAAGGAGATATTAAATATGATCCTCCTACATTTGAGGAAGTTATATCCACCACTATTTATGATCTAGATCAGGTTAACCATCATACAAAGGATGATTTGAGGCCACAAATGATAATTGTATTCATTCCTACAATGGAACATTGGTATCACAATGATTTATATAAAAAACCTTGATGTATTCACCTAGAGTTAGGATGAGACTCCAATAATAGACCCTCAGGTCAACGTCAACCATCTTCTTCTCCTACTGAACATCATGGTTTCATGAATCCTCCCAAAAAGATAAAGAAATTTCATTGTTCCATGTTCATGTATAAAGTTGGTAATCTCACCAAATCATGGTTTGTCAAGGAATTTTAATACCCCATGTGTCTAGCAAATATTTTTCCCATCATGAACAAGAATGGGAAGATCATAGTTTGTATCAACTTAAAGTACATCAACCACTACAGTCTGATAGATGATTTCCACCTTTTGATGATAGATTTATTGATCAAAACCATAGTTGGGTTATAGGATCTCTCATTCATGATTGAATATCTGAGATAAAATTAGATCGAGATGTCCCTCAAAAAAGATGATTCCACCACTATCATAACACCACAATGGGATTTATGGTATTGGGTCATGCCATTTAGTCTGAATAATGTTGGAGCCACTTTGAATTGATGCATGCAATGCATCTTAAAAACAATTCACAGGATTTTAGTGGGGTGATACATGGAGTACTTAGTGATAAAATCCTTCAATTTTCAGCAACACATTATATATCATGATAATTTATTCATATTATTCCACTACCGACATCTGATGGTGAACCCCTTGATGTTCACCTTCAAGGATACCTCTGGGAAGATTCTTGGTTAAGAAATCAGATTCATATGAATTGAAATCACCATATAGAATTTCAATGATATCTGTAAGAAACCTCTTATGAACATCCTTTGGGATCTCTGAGGCCTCTATGTCCACATAGCCTATATATAGTGATTTATCACAAATTGTAGAATCAAATGTAAGACCTTTTATAAGACAATGAAGAAGGGTATTTTCAACCCTTTGTATGAAGAGTTACATACCACATCTGATGTAACCAACCATTAACTTTTACATCCTCTGGTTTTGATAACACTTGTCTCAGGAAAGCCTGCATTCCTCTACATGCCCACCATGGAAAATCCTGCATCGCCCTTCTCACCCAAAGGAACAATGAAGGGATAGGGAACAATTCATACTATCTTAATGAAATTCACCTCAATAAGGAGTTCAGATACTCTCCAATCTAGACAATCTTCATTTTGATGGTTTTTGTTGTGAAATTTTTTTTACATTTTTTGTAACCCTATGAGATATATCTAGTGTCCCTTTTCGATTTTCTAAAGAATATATTGAATAGACCAATGATGATAGGGTAAATAGCATTGTGAGGGTTGTACCTTCAGTAGTTAGACAAAGTATTTGGTTCATAGAAGGCCATAAAAGGTAAAAACATTAGTATAAATCCACACCACCCATCTGGCTACTTATGAATCACTTTGGTTGAAATTTTCTAGATGAGGTCATCCTTTTAGTACATCATATATTCCATATAGTCGTAATATTTTTGATGGTTCCTCTGAGAGTCCAAAAGATAGAACACACCATATCCCAACCTCAATATAGTAGGATTTGGGATCATTTTCTCCATGCCTTCCAACAATGTTCTTCCCTACTCACTCTTGTTTTGAAATGGACAAACCAATAATGAGGCAGAGTATCACCCTCTCATCATTACTCTCGTGTTGTCTCTTGATATTGAAGCCACCTACATTTCTGTGATAGGAGACTCTAATTTTTTGGTCAAGAAACTAAATGGTGATTACATTTTCAAAAATAAATAGTCCAACCCCTTCATAGAGCACACTCTCCATCTAAGGTCCCACTACCCTTGCCATCAGTCAGTGACTAATGTTTCCTGATAATGGAATGGTTGAGTTGATGCTCTCGCCATCATGTATGCATCTCTTGTATCACCAAAATAAGATGATATATTCACCCTAGGAGAATAAATAATGGTCAACTCTCATGTCATCCCAGATGCTGATTATAGCCATCAAGTAAAATACATGAGTGAGAGTGAATCAATATCGGGACTGTCACCCCTACCTACCTATAGCTTAAAAATCATCCTATTAAGGAAAAAAAATTCAAGTATCTCTATAATGGAGTTCACCCATCATCCAAGGATGAATTTGAGTGAATACATCGATGAAAAACACAATTGACCCTCCATAGTGGGCCCATAATAGATCAAACTCTCTAAAAATGTGGGTTCTATGAAATTATTATCCATATTTCCTAAGTAGATGATATTAAATCAGTTATGTGATATTTTCATGTCAGTTCTCATATTCCTCATTATGAAAGATTAAATCTCTCCCACTAGATTTGATGGTTGGGTTTTTTCCCCCACTATAATCTTTGACTATATCAAGATCACCTAGATTTTCCTTGAGTGTCATATTCCTTCTAATTTTGTTCATCAACCACCAGATCCACTACATATGACCAAGTATTATAATTTATTTTTAGTATGGGGACATTATGTGGTGGTCCCCTATCCACCAGTTATATATCTCAAATTTAAGATTATTCTGATGAAGACATATTTATTTTCTATATGGGAATATGTAATTACACTTTAGGAAGTCAATGAAATGTAAGTTTTTGAATATTTGAGATCTAATATCATTCATATATTTAGATTCCCCCATGAAATTCCCACTAAAAATGAAACCAATTTTCGAGCTTCTAAGATGTTGAAGTTATACCTTATGTACTACATCAAGTCCAAAAATAATTACCATTATCAAAAATAGATAAATGGACATATTGAGGACTTTAGTAAAACCATCTCCAACGTTCTGTAAATGATTTTGGGATAGGGGAAAAAATGTTGGCTGGAAAATCTCCCCAAAAATCTCTATTCATATAGGACTATGACTCATAATTCCACCTAAGTATCTCCATATCCCCTACTGTATGTAATAGAGCTAATACTTTTCATTGAAATTCAGTTTCCATCACTCTAAACTATTATCTATTATATACATACACCAAAATAAATGGTTTAATTCTATCTATATGATTTGTAATCCTTTAAAGAAAATATGTTATAGGTCTTTCACAATCTAGAGAGACACCAGAATGAGATATCTATGGAATTAAGAAAGGAATGTTCTCATCCACTCTTTCCTCTATATTGATATAGTATTGGATCTCATAATTCCAATGATACCTAGTAGGATGTTTCCAAAATTGGATTTCAAATGTGAAGGTCTTCATATCATTCCAAATGTCTACCCCAATCAAATATAATCTTTGGTCACTAGGGATAGAGAGCTCAAAACTCCTTCTAAAATATCCATGTTTATGAAGTAGTGCATCATATGTGGATATTTACCTTTCCATGAAAACATGAAGTCAAATTGTGTTTCTATATTTAGATTTATACAAATTTAAACTCTATAGCCTCAGGGTAGGATTCCTGAAATCAAATTATATGTTTAATTCTCCATGGGCAGTGTTCCATGATGTTGGGACTTTTTTCACTCAATAAAGTAAGGTTTTATATAAACCATATTATACACACCCTCTTGAATCCCATTCCACCATGGTCCAAACTAAATGTCCACAAATTAATAGATCATGGTTTAGGTGAAACAACCATAAACAATTAATAGTGGATCCATGATTTTTGACCTTAAACTAATTGATGCTCATATTTTCTGAGATTTATGAAATTAATCCATATGGATCTATTCCATGTGAATATTGAACATTGTGTAGCCCTCTTTAGGCCTCATTCAATTGGATTATAGTAGATTTTCCAAGAATAAGTTCATCGGAATACCATTCCCCTTCATCTAATCCACATGATAAAAAACATCAATGTGAATTAATTTCCTCACTCAATAAGCATCTCCCACAACATTGGTCATATACAAATCCATAATAAAGAACAACTTACATTGTGATTCCATTTAATCTAGGATCTGCTGTGTTGACTTGATTCTATATCTTGGTCTATCCACCCCACAAATAAAATAGACATTAAAATATATGAACCCCCCCCCCCCCCTCATTATGTATGTATCATACATGGATAATGATATTTCCTTCTAGAACAATGTGTGTCTTGATTACCATCTTTTTGGGATATGAAGCAATGCATGCAAACTCTTTCTTTGGGATCATCTTCATTTTTTCAATATATTCTGCCACATGGCCTCAATATATTCTAAGCATCATGTCTCCAAATATTTTTCCAATTTATGGGATTTCCTGATCCTCATTCATTTATTTATTTTTATTCCACCAAATTATGCATATCCCTTTTGGAGTTATTAATATATGGTCTAAAATATATGTCCTAAAAGTAGGAGTCATCATCCACAATGCATGATTGTAAATTGGTATTTAACAATGAAAAATTTCTGAATTTCCCATGGTAACTGAGGGATGCATTATATTCCATGGTAGAGAGAATTCCACACACTGACATTTTCTCCCGCTATTTAGATTTATAGAATATTTTTTTCAAGATTCAGAACTGAATGGGGTATGTAGGGATCCACATACTCAATTTCTTTAGGCCCATCCACAATCTTATCAAACTTTATGGACCATTGTCCTCTGTTATGGTCTAGGAATTAGGACTATAAACTATATGTGGTTCACATTAAGATGTTTATATCATGTGTGGGCCTCCATGTCTCCATTAACATCGATATTTTACATATTGTGTTCCATTTATACACCCTTTGAGTTAATATTACACCTATATTCTAGGAAACATGACATTAAACTATTTTCTATTTCCGTATAAATAAGATCATATAATAATTGGGGGCCTAGATTCGAATCCAACTTTATTGCACAACCATTATACACTTTTTTTATTTCTCTATTTGGATATTCATCTTCTATATAATCCATATTATCCCCTAATAGTGATGTTATCATTCCATATTGGATCATTTCTAGTGATGGTGCAATGCTATAGTTGATCTACGGAGAAAATAAATGGATTGTAGGTTTTGAATTCTGTTTGTACTTGGTTCTGCCTTTCGAATTCCGATTCTTGACTAGAATGGTAATGGTTCTTATGTTTCAAAAATGGTCAAAAGTTGATCCATAATTACTAGTATTTCCATTATCCAGATATTAAATGTCTCGAATTTCCTTATTTACTCACCCTTGTAATGTAGTATGATTCTAGAAACTTTGTGTCACCACTAATGTGAATATAAACATGACAATAATATACAAGTATTTTTCATTTTTTCCAATGCTATAAATTTCTCATGTAGGATTTGGGTTTATTCATAGGGTATCTACCAATGTGGTCAAATAATAGAGTGCATACTCTGCACATTATGAATTTAAACTATGAGTGATTTTTATTTGGAAAATGTGGTGTGACACCAGGATATTTAATCCTTCAATCACATTGGGTTTTTTCACTCCCTGGTTCAACATATTCCTATTTTTAGATGAATCCTTCCTTACGGGCATGATCTTTGAATGTAATCTATGAGTCTATTTACAAGCATTAATTAAAACTGCAGGTATATCGCATGTGGTATGGGGTGGTCCCCTTGGTCCATATTCAAGTCAATATCTTTCAGTTTCCTAATAATTAGGGGGTACTCAATCCTCTTTTTCATTATTCATATTGGATTTATTTCCTCCATGATGTAATAATATAATTGGAGTAGACATTTCTATATTCTTTAAACCATGACATTAAAAAGTTCACCAAGGTTCAAAATTTCTGACCTTAAATTTTGTGCACCATCCTTGATTATAACATTAGAATACATGTATATCTTTCTCATTTCCTATCATAAAACTGTAGGGAATCCTATGTCCTCATCCGAGAGGCCCCCTCATCCATTGTGTCCCACCTACAACATTATTCACATTCCCACTGGTCGTTATTCATCCAATATATAACTTCCTAGGGAGACAGTTTTAAATTTAATTCATACCAATTCACCAATGCCAACTTGTTATAAGCCACATTGTAATTATTTTGATAGTGTTGGAATCCATTTAAACTTCACATCCCTCCAATTTCATGATACATGTTCCTATTATTTGGATCCTCATCTATTTTCACATGTGATTTTATCCCATAACAACATCGTATCATTCCAAATTGGATCACCAATCATCCTGGGTCAATATCCTAAAATACATTGGGAAACATTTAGAGATTGGTTCAATGTTTTGATCTTATCTCGTGGTCCATCTTCATTTGTT
Source organism: Viscum album (assembly GCA_963277665.1). Taxonomy (NCBI): domain Eukaryota; kingdom Viridiplantae; phylum Streptophyta; class Magnoliopsida; order Santalales; family Viscaceae; genus Viscum; species Viscum album. The sequence continues at coordinate 272,808,495 of OY728128.1, read as the reverse complement.
TGTCCCCAATCCATTTTGTGGAACATATGTTGTGTCTCGAACATAGATATCTATTATCTTGTGTCACCCTACCACTCGCCTTGTTTTTTATATTTTTTCATTTTGAATCACACTTCATATTCACCTTTATTTTAATAGATTTCAACACCAAGAACATTATACTATTCATTCACTAGATTATGTTGGGAAACACAGGTCAATTGTTATGAGAGCCCTTCATTCCAGCTAAAACCTCTCATAGCCCACATAATAATGTCAATATGTCATCAATAGAAAACTCTAAGTGTTAGATGATAATTTGAAACTATCATACAAAATATAAATCATGTCATCGTCCATTGATTCTCACACCGGGAAAGACACACATGATATTAGGGATTGTTCATTGGTTGTATCACATATTTTATTAAAGTGTGATAACTAAATGAAGCAAATAATTGTTTCAATATAAGCTAAATTTTAAAAATAAATAATTCAAGTCATAGAACAGATGGTTTCATCCATATACTAGACCCTCTCATGATTCTTGGAAAATGATCCCTTATGTATATACTCTGCTAATCGAGTTCTTCAAATCTGACAAACTATGACATATTGCCAATAGGATTTTCTTTCACATTCTGATTTCTACTACCTCATCATTAGATAATGGAATAAGCTCATCATCCCATGTCTCTTCCCAACCCCACTAAACTTGGAGATAAAAAATTTGATATTTTACCTACATAATTTCGTTTTCAGCCTCATAGATTTGATCCCTCAACATGTTGTTGACGTCTGATTGAGTCTTATAGAAATACAACACACTTTACCTCTATCTCTTCATTGGATGGATCTGCGGATTCACTTCATGATGATTGTGAATGTTGTGAGGCTTTTCCTAGCACCACAAGATGAAAAGATGCTTTCTCCACTCCCACACTAGTTCAAATAGATAATTGTGGTCTATATCATGAATACCTCAAGTTTCCCCCAAAAGTGCATTAATTTCACATCTAATAGAGAAGGGACCTCATATGGACCACTAGTTGTGGCTCTAATGTCTTGTTGATTAATTTTTGGATGTAATCCCATATGGTACACCAGATAATATGAATATCTTTATCCATTTTGGGATCAAACTCATATAGCTCTTCAATATCTGTGTTATCATACCCATTAAACATAAAAAAGAAGTTCAACAGCTGGGTCCTCATATATAACTCATTCTTATGATACTATCTCTATGTCATGAGGATGACTATCCTCACATGATCCCTCTTATATAGGCTAATCCTCACCAGCCTCCAGTTATTCGTCACCAGTGGAATCCCATGCATCTATTACCACTTGCTCATCCATGGAAAAGGATGGATCGGCTTGGACAATAGTATCCTCATGTATAGTAGAAAATGTAAGACGGAACCCCATAAATTCCACAACCTTATCTGCACAATATGACACTATTATTTTTAGAATAATATGGAATAAAATTAAATATGTCATTGTGATTATCAAATGATAGTTACAACTCTAGGAATTTAAGGACTTACTGGAGCTATGCACCACCGGTTTGAGCACTTTCATCACGTGAGGAACTTCTAACACATAAGACTTGTCAACATTGGGTATTTCAATGATGGTAATCAGTTCTCCATGTGTCATTTCTCTAGAATATACATGGTACATATGATAAATCTTCAAGACGAACATATTATGACCTGATAGATCAATATTTTATCAATCCTCGAGGTAGAGGAATTTGGATGATGATATTTCTTGAGTTCAATGCCTCACCATTAGCAGATACCACCATGGGGATTATAGAGTGTTTCTCTATATAGTTGACAAAATGGACATGGGTTTCTATGGATTCCCTATGGAACTCCTCTATCACCCCACCACTAGTAGCTCCAGCCCCGAGCATAGGCCTCGACACGTAGTCCTCAATAACAGTTGTCACACATCCACCCAATACTACGGGGGACCAAAATATAGTATTGAGGTTATCATATTGAATACAAGATTAAATTATTGAATCATAATATTTAATGTGAATGGTCAGATACATCTGTAATGGAGTTAAGTCCTATATTGAGTTAATCTATCTAATACTCACTGGACCAATAAATCTCATAACTTTCATGAGGAAACATTGTTGAGTATCCATTCCTTAAGATTCCCCATAATAGAACTAATTCACTTCATCTTAATCAAATTCCTCCTTGGGTGGTGTCTCCTCCAGATCTGACTCAAGAAAAATAATTACATTTACAAGAGTGGGTTTTCATTATACTGTCGTAGTTGAAATGCATAAACATCAATGGATTTCATTTATTCATGTATTCAATGGAATATTTCCCAACACATGACCAAGATGTGGCCAATGTTTAGAATCTCCATTTTTCCCACTTCATATTTTTTCCATAGGTCCTCTGTTGACAGTGATATCATTAACATTCTATAGAAACACCATAATGATTGATAGATAGTGTCGAAAAATGGTTGTATAGGAAATCCAAAAATTTTCCAAGGAGCCTCTTTTTCCATTCCACAGGGTCACATCAATGACTCGTTCCCTAGGGAGGCTTGGGTGGAACCACACCTTGTGAAATCCCCTATACTGTGGTTAAAAGTTGATTCTCCCCCGATTCGTGAACTACCTCTCAGGGGTCCACCCGTCATCTTCTTCGATGTTCTTTCTCCCCTCTTTCTTGTTCAATTTACCTGATATGCTTCTACAAGATTGCATTAAGATATTTTTCAACGTAGTTGTGAACATATTCTATTAATAGGAAGAAATAATCATTGGTTGGTGGATGTATGAGGTCTTCATTGGATCCCAATTTCACTATCATGATCCATTGTTGGTGAGGGATAATGGGGTGTCGCTCTTCGGGGGAATGTAGATTCTCCTGACCACTCATTGAATACTTCCCATGGCCTATAAAAATAGGAGAGTGTGTATGGATTTTAGATGACCTCCACTTCGATCCGAACCACCATTACAAAACCCCTGAATCTTCTTAGGTATTCCATATTCTATCATGATCCTTATATATTGTCCACAATCAAACCAACCATAGTTGTAAAAGGGGTATACTTTTAAGTTTTTGTGTCTTCCAATCTGAAAAAAAAAATATTTTCCACATTAATTGTTAAATTAGAGAGTATGAAAAATATATAGGTATTTCCCCAATTTTCATGTTCCATTTGAATTAGATGTTGTGCAAATTAAGAGTCTAAAGCTTATTTTTCCGCCCATGAGGGTTTATCTTATACACCCAGGAGATGTGTTTTTATCACACGAAATTTTAGAATAACATACATAACCCTCACCCACCCCCAACATTTTTTAGGCATTAACATATAATTATACACATGTGTAAGGGTCATTAAACACCCAATATATACGTTTTATTAACACATGTTCGAATCAACCCTTTTTTAGTGTTTCATTCAGAACCCGACAATCTAGAAAAATTTCAGATAATATTCCCTAGTGGGTCAATTTTTGGAACTAAAATATATGAGAATCCCAAAACGGATAGCTTTGGGAGAACCAAATAAATCATCTGAATCTACAATTAATTCCTAGAACACAACGGAAAGCGCAATAAAATTTCAAGGAGCACACACAACATTAAATCAAACACCAAAGACAGTTGCACACCAAATATGAAAAATATTATATCCTTTTAGAGAAGGCCCTAAAAAGAAAAATGTTAGGAGTGAAGATGAAGTCATCTCTATGTGAAAGAAACCTGTTTGGTTTTAATACACTTGATCATAATATATAACATCAACTAACCCCTTGAGAAATCATTTTCCACAGCTAAGAATGCATTTGTGTGGATGGACACACCTCCAACTGATAAAATATTATATATAACATAATAATTCATCTAATTATTATAGGCCACCCCTTCCTGTTATTTAGAGTGATCCACAAGAATCCCATATACTACTCTGCTACGCATAAGATTGATCTTCAATGAAATATTGAATGCATGTAACCCTAAATATAGAGATCTTATGTGGAAAATTCCCCATTGGTATTTTCCTTCATGGTCTACATTTTTGTTATCCTATCCCAAAAAATATTAGCCTACGTATGGTGTGCATAATGTATCCACAAGCGTGAAACCCTTCTAATTCTTGTAATACTCTAAAAATGTGTTCATGCCTGCCGTAGTGTGCAATAACTCTATATTACAGACACCCATTCATTGAGGCTCTCTATATTTCCTTTATAATAAATAACAATGAACATGTTTCCCTTTCATTCATCCTATATCCCTTCTGTGTAGATCTTGTACGGAATCCTCCAAACATGCGTGCAATAATTTCATTATCCCTCACGAGTTTTCCCAATACCCATAGTGCATAAATTTCCATAAAATATTAATTTTAGAAAAGGTGAGATAATTCCATTTTGTTTTAAGAATAGAAACTATGGACCTCAAGATCGACATATCCATTACAATTTTTAAACCAAGAATTTCTCAATACATGCCCCTCTGATAGGTGCATCTGATGCAATTATATATTACCATGTGTTAATAAGTGAGTGTGCGACATTTGCGCTTCAAGATGTAAAAATTCCTAGCATTAAAATTCTCAACTCATGATATTAAACTATATTATTACCCCATGGAATGAAAAAGATATTCCCTATTTAGGATCAACATGGGATGCCACATCCTCCTTTAATAGGGAACATTACAACTATCATGGTATCATTTCAGGTGTAATCCGCACAGACCCATAATATGATTATCTATGTGTGGGTCACATGGAATGAAATCCTCCCAGGATGTTTACATGTGTAATTCCCCCAAAATTCCTTTCTGATACATTTTGCATGACATGATAATTTGTTCTACCACATACTCTTTTCTCTCACACCGAGAATGAATCACATGGTATTCATGATTATTAGAGATAACAAAATCCTCTAAACCCCAAAATGGACATGCCTTCTGGATTATTCCCAAATCATATCCCATCACATGGGATGTTGTCATGCATAATCCCTACACCATACATCGAAAACATTAAGGACTTTAATTCCCAACTAACTAAGATAGAAAGGTTTCCTCTCCAAGGATCATGCCCAAAATCTATCCTTATCCAGCATAATTTTCTAGGGGTATCTATATCCTGGTAAGACCACACCATCCCCCAGGGAATCTTCCTACCATCTGATTATCACCATCCTCCATCGATTCACTTATTGTGGCGTGACCATCTTTACACCACACCTTTAAACCACATGAATCAGTCCTATCACACGACCTTAAACTACAGCAACAAACTACATGGGTTTTCATCCCTGATATATATAAAGGGTTAATAGGATGCCTATACATAGTTCAAATACTAACCAATGGTAAACCATGGTTCCACTATCCTAGGGGTGGAACTCCTTGGTCATCCTCCAATGGTGTTCTAATCCATGAAACCATCACAATATTAAACCTCACCTTAATGGGATACACATCCCCATATCTGCCTTCAGGCGCATTATAATTCACCAACCATAATATATTACATGTGTTCCCTCCTTGTCATTAAACTCATTGATAAACCTCCTCGTTGAATATTGATCAACATATTTTTGTATTTTCAAGATGATAAACTCGTTAACTATCTCTTAAAGATACTGTATACTAAAAATGGGTTTACTAATGAGAAATAAATAGAACACATCCACCAACGGAATTAGCTAACACATTCTAAACATTGGTTTACTTATGTGAACGACCAAGATGACATGCCTTTGATTTCATATACATCGCCACTGACACAGTATTCCTCGAGTATCATGCCATATATTCTTTCATTAGATTCCCTCATATAATAATGTTACAAGTGACCAATGTTTGTAGTTTCCATACCTGATAGCAATGAAAAGTGTAACTACATTCATGACTGAAGGTAGCAGCCATATCAAGAACTGTAGGAATGTCAAATCAGATCCTGCACAATTAAGCATTTTCCCCAAAGAGTTGGAATTAGGAATGAGTTCTAGGAGAAGAACATAATTATATAAGGTAGACCTGTTCTAGCAGAATAATTTCCTAGAGGAATCCATGGAAGGAAAAACATACATCCCATAATTACATTTTTATGATGGAGAAAACATCACCAATGATTGTGATGAATTCCATGTACCATTGGAATGAGGAAATGTTGGGAAAAATTAAGCAACAATAGTGAAAATAAAAACATGTGGTAGGCATTACCCAATGAAATCATTAGAAATAGTGAAAAACATGTAGTGTTCAACATAGTGAATGTTTCATAATTTTTTTTACTATGATTATATCATTATCACTAATGAAAATAATGAGTACGAGGAATTTGAGGGACACAGTGATGAATTTTTTTTATATTGAAGAGGATGAGTATGACCTTGAGGAATCAATCTATACAAAACCACTTACATGGGACATGATCCCACCATTCATACTATCATTCATACATACAACAATGCTGAAGATGATAACTCTTCCAGAAACATGAAAGTAATATTTTCTAGAGACAATAGATGCACTACCAGTCATCATTAAGTCATAACTAAAACGTTCATAATAGGGAAAGTTTATTAATTAACAATGAATACATAAATATTAAATTTTCTAGGTGGGAGATAACATTAAATGGATCATCTCCACATTATGAAATAATAAAATTTTATTTGTTGGAAGTGTAAAAATGAATCTCAATACAAAGTGGTGACTCACCCTAGAAATAAATTAGGTAGTTTAGAAAGAACTACTAAACATTTTAGATGCTAGATTAATTTTTTCAATATCTTTTAAATAGTGGGTGTGTCTACCAGATGTAGTTCCAAAGGATGATGGCCTCAAAACTATAATGATTTTTGAACATGAATTGATCTCGACTCACACCAAAAGTGGATGGTGAGTATGTGCTGACTAAAAAAATAACAGAACTCAAGAAGATCATTTACCATTTACTATCATGTATAAAACACCAGACAGACTCATATGACACAAATACTTCTATTTCATCAATCAATATTTAGGATAAAATCAGATTGTAGTTTACCTAGATTATTATTTCGAAACAAAATTCACATTTATCATTGGTACCTTCAGTAATAAAAACACATAATTCAGTATGTGTAATGCACCGATGACCATTAAAAGATGAATGAAACATATGTTCCATGAAATGGGGGATTAATTATTGGAAATTTTTTGGGATTATTGTTCTGTTTATAGAAGATCATATGATATATGTTTATGAAAAATTGAACTAGTACAGAAATTCTATGAAGAAAAGTGTTCACGTTTAAACTAGAAAAAATATGCATTATGGTTCAAGGAGATATTGTACTCAGACACAAAATTTACAAGGATTGAATGGAATTTAATCTTTCATACTTAAAGTTAAATAATAATTTACTTAATCCCTAAACTATTAATGTCATAATGATATTTCTTATCTCTATTGGAATCTAGTGTTCATTTATGAATTATTTTTCAATGTTTTAATCCCACTCACACACCTATTAGTAAAGAATACAACTTTGGAGTTCACTGAATATTTTCATAGATAATTAATCATTTTAAGGAAAATGATGGTTTTTACTCAGGTTTTTGTTCATCTAGATTGGGAAAAGGCACTGATATAATTTGATACACATGTAACTTCACTATAGGCATTGTGTTATGACAATGGGTTGTCCACATTTTCTATCCCATATACTATTACAGTCACATTTTGAATTATTCTTAGGTAAACCACACATATATTGAAAAATAACTCCAAATAGTAATCCTTTCATTCAAAATGTTTTTCTCATACATAGTTTTTTCAAAGGTGATTGTCCACACTAATCCTGAATCCCGAAAATATTCATTTGGTAAAAAGGATTTCAATCCAATTTTAATATAGTGGATACAATTTATACCATAATTTTAAATTTTCATCAATGACACCAAATTCATAGATATTTATGTTTTTGTTCATCTAAAAAGACTCTCATGACCCCTAATTATGGAAAATGATAATATAGACATTGAGGTAGACATCCTCGAAGAAACTCACTTCAGTATAAAGGAGAATGTACTCCTGGTTTTTTCCAAAATTAAAAAGTATTTAGCCACAATATCCCTCAATTGAGACCTCTCTTACCATCAATGATGGATATTTTTAGTGTTGATATCACATTACTACTAGGATGAGTGGCTGCATATTTAGTGTGCTGATGAAATCTTAATTCATAGTTGCATCCCATTAGATGAAATTAAATATGTTTTATACATGATTCATGAATCTTAAACTTGTGGAAATCATAAAGAAAAATTTAAGGTAGAAATAATATTGAAAAGTTGTGTTTTTTGGACAACCCTTCATCAAAATGCATGTCATTTTTTCAGCAATTTTTTTAGTTTTATTGAATTGAAACCATTGGAGAAATAAGTGAAATGACCAAAAACCAAATCATTGATGGTGACATAATCTATGTGAGGGGAATATATTTCATGGGACCATTCCATAATTCACATGGAATGTTCTATATCATTTTTAACATTGGTTATGTATTGAAACGTGTTTAATATGATGATACCACCCACGGCATGAAAAAATAATTTATTAATTTATTAATCAAATAATTTTTTTGAATATTCTTATTTACATGACTACTCATTCTTGGTGGGGGATTATATTTTACCAATAATGTTGTTAATGTACTACTAGGAAAGAATGAAATCTGATTTAACAATGGAACTCCTACCTACCCACAAATAAGATGGAATGTTTTTTTAAATATGTAAATAAAACAAATCCTTGTTAATTAATTGATAAAAAATAAAAATGGAATGAGCATAAAGTTAGATGATACACTGTATACATATGAAACCGCATGATAAACAACCATCAGAACCACCCTTTATGATTAGTGTAAGTAATGAATTTTTATTTACCTATATAACATGACCATTACATGTACAGGGAAATTATGAAGTTGATTCTAGATTAATGAAAATATGAGTATATTAGGATGCTCTAGTTGGAGTATATCAAGGAAATAATAATTGAAACATGATAAAATGTAATGATTTATAAAGAGAAACAAATTAATGGAAACACCAATGCCTCAGGCGATGAATTATTGTACTGAGGATAAGGTTCAACTATTAATATTTATATTATAGATAATCTCTATGAATCTCAAATCTACGTGGTCAAGACCCTTCATGGTTATACAAATATTCCCCTATGGGGCCATTGAAATTAAAAAAAAATAAGGAGAACCCAAATTAAAATTCATTTGTCACGGATTGATCATTTATCCTGAACTATCCATAAGGGAAGTTTCATCACTTTGAAATTATTATAAGCACCACTGAATTATTCCCACGACATTAAATCAGGTTTTAACTAGTAGGAAACATAAAATAGGTTAACGTAAGAATGTTTATTATATAATAGACTAGTAAATAAGAGGGTGAATTATAATCAATGATCACTATTCAAGAAAATAAAGGGTGAACAATAATAGACAGTACATCGTATTATTAAATACAGTTCATGTAAGATTCATAGCCTGAATAAAATTTAAACTCATTAATTTCAAATTGTGTACATAAATAAATATCATGTAATTTTTTTGAATATTTATTTCATGGACCATATTTTCCTAATCCACAACCCCCCTTTGTTAACATATCCCACATCTCTCACCCACAAGATTCTCTCCCTTCGTCTGCACCCTCTCCCTTCCCTAACTCCTCACTCTCTCCTATCCACCTCCTATCACACCCATAACTCTCTTTCTCTCCAACATAAACATTCATCCATTCCTATAATGGTGGGAATTAATATTCTGAATTTTCTTCCTATAGATCTTGATTCTATGGGAAATTATACACCTCTAGTCAAGTGATGAACAGTTTTGATGCCACTCCCACCACATCATCATTCCCCACCTCTATATTGGCCTCAGTAGAAATAATGTCACTGATGACTCCAACGCAACATCATACAGGTCACTAGATGTTTCTCTCTCTTAGTTTCACCATATCATTAAATTTTTCATACCTAAGGCACCATGTCATATTAAAACATTTTTTGGTGAATCCCATGAAAAAAATTTGGATTTGGTAGTCCATTACCATATCCACATCAGTCGTAGGTCATCCACCTCTTTTACTGCATACACATCACTACCACTGTTCTAGTCCAAATTTGGGATGGCCATTAGAAGAATCCATGTTTTGATAGGTGGAAGAACACACAATATCTCCTTCATATAATTTTTCCTCAGGATTGGTATTTATTCTACTGATTTCCCGACGTCTTAGGTATTATAAAATTGGTAGGAAGACCCATGGGAGTTAGTTGTAAAATGAACCTAGAGGAAAAATGATTAGGTAACCTAAAGTGATAAAGATAATCATAATACTAAATCCACATATCTCAATGTTATTGATCATTAAATTCATCATCAGGAATTTAATCATTACTAGTTCATCAATGAAGAGTCCTAGGTATCACCTGATTGTATGTCCTCATCAATGAAACTTGGATGGGAATATCTAAAATCATCATGGAATCAATATATTCATTATAATTCATGGTGCATGGATAGAGGACAAGAGATAAACTTATGTGTGTTACCTTCATCACTCATTAATCTACGAGCCTAGTCATTTTTAACTCTATACTTATCATTACATATCTCGACTGAATGGAGTCGATCAACTTCTTCTTCTTCATGTGATGAAACTACTGAAGAAGGATGTATACATCTATCATTGGGTGTTAGTATTCAATGACAGTGCTAATCAGTTTCTTAAAAATAATATTGAGTACCCATCACCACTCTTGCAACATCTTGTCACACTCTTACTACTAATTCCATATCATTCCATTCCACAAATACCACCATTCCATCTCTCTTTCACAGTGATACTCACATCAACATCACATCCACATTCACCACTACAATACCCACCCCACCTAGCCTTTCTAACCAATAGCTATACCACCAATATGTTCAGGTGAACCTATAGTAGACATTCCATCACCTAGGAACCCCATTAATAACACCACCCTCATTTACCATCCCTTTATGTCAATCATCCCATACGGCTTCTCAGCCTCCACCTTTAGAAGGCCCTTCATCCCCAAATTTAATCGAACCCAACACCACCCCTTCTGACATAGCAATCATAATGATAGATCCTACTTCTCTGCTATATTATTTAGTAGAGAAGTCCTAAAAAGGAAACACCAATACTCCCCCATAATCTTTTAAGGAACCTTTCACTGATACAACTACTTGATCTACAACCATAGTAATGATAGGTAACTCACCACCTATAGTAATGGAGATGTATTCCACAACCATGACACCCCCTCCAATAGTTCATATGCCATATCATTCGTCAATTTTTTCTATTGATCATGGATACCACCTACAATCAACATATATTTAGGAGAGGAAATTTACTTAGAAGCTAGAAAATATTTGTTGCTCTTAGAATATCTCAGTCCCTACCCCATTTTTTTACTATGTATAGGTAATTACATGTTTGTAATATATTTATTTCATATCATTGATGTATCATGGATCTTACTATATATATGGGATACATATTTTTTTTTAACTATTTCATGGATTATTTTTCATATCATTACACTTTTCTATTATCTATTTCTATTTCTTCTCCCACTTCTATGGTTATCAATGTGCATGTTCCATCACTATTTGCACACATACTATGGGATAAATCATCATCTAGAAGATGTCCAATTCCAACATGAGGAGGTTTCATTTTAGAATCATTCTCATTAGCAGTCACCACAATGATGATAACATATTCTAACCCTTCTGAACCAGATTCATTCTTAGTAGACTATAGAGGTGGTTAATGCCTCCGAAAGAACATGTAGGATCAATGAGACCACCACCAGTTCATGTAAGTGGCAATGAGATCCTTATAATATGGGTGACACAAATTGAATATTTTTCTACTCAATCTATATGATGACATCATTGTTACCACTTTAGGTGTGGCAACCCATCTTTCATTTGTTTTATTCATTTTGTGTATTATAGGTTGGATTTTTTCCATTGGTATCATTTTTTAACATAATTCATTTCGATCATCATTATACAAAAAAATCAGCATGTATCATAGATCTCTTTAATTTCCATTAAGTTTAAGAAAATTTCCATTTTTATTGTTTAAAAATATTTAATCCCTATGGAATAATGTTTTAACTTGTGATGAATTTATCTTTATAACCAATTATTAATGTCTCCAAATTCAAAATCAATATTAAACAACATTTTTCATGGTAGGACACTCATTATTAAGTCACCTTGATTCCATAACATCTATTTTCAAAATTTTAATTTCAAATTTTCAATATTGTATCCTTCATATCACACCCATTGTAATTTATAGGATAGTGTGAAAACTATCACAATTTTTTGGGATTCCTTTATTGAGATAAAATTATTATACAGATGGATTTTTTATTGTATTTATTTAACATGGAGAAATTTATAATTAAAAAATTGCTTTAAACATGAAAACTAAGTGTATCCTTTTACATAAACGATATTTTTATGTTAGAAATTGTTTATGCCGATGTTTTACTCTAATTTATACTTTTATAATGATTTTTGGGTTTTTTAATTTAATTAAATTTAAATTTTTGGATATTAATTTTTATTCACTTATTACATGATACCATACTATTATATATATCATATTTTTCATGTATAGTCACATTTTGAAGAGTATTATGAGACTATATTTTGGTTTCAAATTTTGAGAATATGTCTTGAGGGACACTTAGGACATGTAATCTTATCATTTTATTCCTTTTAATTTTATTCATTCTATGACCAAACAAATACAATTTTAATATTACTGAGGAAATCATTTTTGAGACACTTTTTTCTGAGACCCACCATATATTATTCCATAGTATATCCTTTTGATTCTAGGAATTTCTAGTTTACAATAAAACTATTACAAGATGATTGTCTCTTTCTGAACCTTCTCATGGTTTTATGAATAATAATACATTAAAAATGTATGGGTGAAATTTTAACCAATAGAAATTATATATTTTAATGAAAATATGTAATGTTATACTTTATAAGACTGTGTTATTCAGATTAATTAATTATTTTAGGCATTTTACAGTAACAATGTTCCATTAAAAAGTTAAAAAATAAATTGAAAAAGATTTTGTATTGTGTAATATGATGGAAAAATATCACCAATCTTATACTGATGACTCCCTTAATTGACCATATATTTTTGGGGTGGATGTATCATCTAGCCTAAACAAGACTTTTGAAAAATAAATCAACGAAAAAGAAAAAAAATGTTACATGACAATTTTTGTGTACGTACCTGATACCCTAATATATCTAGTTATGATTGCTTGAAGAATTTAATGTATTTGATCTTAGAGTAACAAGACCACCACACTAATACAATTTTAATTTATTAAAATTTAAATATTAACCTAATGTTAAGAATTTTTTTCACTTTCTAACCACCTGCCATAATCCTCACAGTCGTTTGAATAGTTGTTTTCAGAATCAATCATGATTAATTATTTATCTTTACTTATGTAGTGGATATTATATAACCAACGATATCATTTAGTTAAGAACACGCATTCATGGTGGGAGTATAAATCTATTTACATTTTTACACCGAGTGACTAGAGAATATTTATTGTGAGTTAAATTAACAAATGGGTCTAAAATTTATGAATCATTTTTTAGATTGTAATTATAATATTGAAAATCTCACTATAAAACTAAAAAATGTGGAAGGAATGATTTTATAGTAGGATTGATTTTTTGTCCTACTTTTTTATACTTAAAACATGTTTTATTTTCATAGTTTAAATTTATATTTCTTTTTTTATAATGTTTTTCTTTTGAAATCCCAGTTGAGATGATTTTTTCAACAAGATAAGAAATTGTTCAAGAGTGGAGATGTTTGATAAGATCAAATTGTGTATACATTTTAGAGTCCTTTAATTAATTATTATTAATATTATACATTATAATTTTCAAAATTAGTTTTGAATATTGTATAGGGTAGGTTTCCTAGTTTCCACTAGAAAATTTAAGAAAACATTCCAATTATGAACATTAAATGTTGTGAAATCACATACATGATGTGTAGGAATCATTTAAAACATGACCCAAGTTTCCATGAAGGTTGTGAAGAATATAAAACCCATTATAAGATTACAAAATGTGAATCTATTATAAAAATCACGAGATATTAGAATAACACTTCCTAATTAATGTTCATTTGATTAGAAGAAGCATGTCATGACCTCAAATTACACATCTTGAGAAGAGTCAAATCCCTATATCCTAGATATTTGAGGTGAGATTTGTTCCAGATATAATATACATGGATAAAGTCATAGATCATGAATACACAATATGAGAAGACTACATTTCATGAAATTTTCTTACTATTTACATTCCTGAGTGCTCACAATAGTTCATAAAATGGTGGATTGTCAATTATTTATCATTTTCTCTCCTTTTATACATTAGTATCTCTCTTAACTCAACTCTAAAAAATTATTGATACAAATTTATTGAATTCAAGTATCATTTATTTTTCTTATACAATCCTTATTTTGTTTATTTCTATTCATTATTTCAACATCCATCTTCCATTGTCATTACTATTCTATTGTGGATTTGGAAAACATTCATGAAAAATTGTTTTTTAAATTAATAGTATGATTCATTTATTTCATAATTTCATTATTATATCTTCATTATTGAATCAATGATTTTAAATTATCTTATTTCAAATTTTTTATCAACATTCCAATAATTTCTTCAATTGTTTCTTGGATTATGGTTATTAACATTATGTGTGAATAAACTACATTGGGTAAGGGTCAAGAATAGGGGTGTTCTAACCATAATAAATCACTTAATAATATAATTCTAACTATAAGGCTGTAAATAATGATAAAAAACTATACATTCAATTATTTTAAGAAACCATGATAATGGGAAGTTTAAATGAATTAATATGACATAATAAGAGTAGAGTAGGCTATGACCATTATCATGGGATACATTATACTATAGAATATAATGTTATTGAAATATATTTTTTCTATATCAAGAATAATAAATAATTTCCTCATATAAATATTTAATTGTTTTAACGATAGTAAAATAGTTCTCTATGCACTACTTTGGATCCTAATACCTAGGACTATTCCATGTTAGGATCGAGATAATACTTTTTACATGAACATGGAAACCACCCTATCTCCCCTCCATATTCCTAAATATTAATTAATATCAATACCATTAACCAAATACAAAACCCATACCAATTATTTTTGAATCATCCACAAAAGGTATGAAATATTGGTTATTTGTATTCAAAACTATATCTATGGGTTTGAATCCATACTATCAAAATGTTATGTCATTATAGAAAGTGTAGTTTTGGATAAATATAAATTATATTATAAAAATATCCCACAATTTTTAAATGATCCATGAGGGATTTTCATATGGAAATGGGGGTTATTTTCACTTTATCGACCAATCACAAATCAAATGATCCTCATCCTAGTATCCAAGAGTCACATATAAAAAAGTTAGATTTATGGAGATGGTATATTAAGGATGAATATCTTGAGATGGATTTTTTTCTCACTATTTATCTTTTAGTATTTATGGATATAACAATTTATATTTTCCATTAGTATCTGAACACATTTGTGGTTGTGTTCATATAAGATATTTTTGGTTTATTTGATTTTCATGTGTGTGAAAAATAACTATCTACGTTTTGGTATTGAATCATATGGAGAAATTTTTTGTATGGTAATATTTGGAAATCAGGTTTCTAGATCCAGGAATAAATGTTTATGGTGAAAATAATTCCTGAACATTTATAATCAAATGAACCTGATGTGGTGCATGATGAATTATCATTGGAAGATCCAAATTTTATTATAATATTTAGATCACTATTTTCCCTTTTGGATTCTATCTACTATTCCTTATGGACATCATGATGCTAGAATCTCCATTGAATTTTTATAACATGAAGAGGGTGAACAATATTTGGGACACAATATGTTTCACTAGAACTGAAGAGATTAAATGACTTCAATAATTGACACATTTTTTCATCTTTCATGAGAAAGGTTAGAGGAATGTGGATTAATATAATTCTTCTGGGTTGGTTTTCATTATGTGTTTATGAATAATAATAATTTTGTCACTTAGTGTTTTCATAAGATTCTTCCACATGATAAGAAATACTCAACTCTTGATTTAGACCTTTCCAAATTTATGAATTCTTATCAATTTTGGAATAACTATAATTTTGTGTAGCATTTACAGTCATCTATTACCATAAGATATTGAGTTATATCTTTTACCTGAAGGGAATGAATATTATATATAGATGGTGGGTGTAATTAATAAAAAAGAAAAATTTAGAAATCACCAAAACCTTGGGGATAAGGAATGTCATAATGAATACTTTCAATAGGGATATAATCTCACATGATATCCTAGAATAGAAAAATATTGGAACATAATGGGGACTCTTCAGTAAGATACATTTAGGCACACATTAGGATGGTTTGGGTGTGGTTCTACCCATAGTTCTACAATATTCATCTTTCCAGGAGTGTATTGTAATGTTTTGGTAGAATGATGATGAGTTTTAAGGAATCCTAGAAACCATTTATTATGGGGAAACTATTTTTTAGTCTCTCTAGTCCAGTTTTATTTCTCATTTCGTGAATTTGGTGGTCATCCCAAATTTTGTGTGCAGTTATGTCTCCTTATATATAATATTTCATCAAGTTTCATTCAATTTAGAACTATTTATATATATATATATAATGACAAGATTATATGTTTTGTAGGGTTGTATATGAATCAGTACATTTCATATTAAGTGTCTCTCTTTTAAACCATAATGCAGATAATAGCAAAGCTTATATGAAATTAATGTTATCTTCATCCTATTTTACTATTAATTTTGAAGAGGAAAATGAGTACATGGACTTTGTTATTGTTACAACATAGAATCCCGGATGGAATAATTCTATCTAGTTTGTGATTTATTTTTTAATGAAATAAAAAAATGTTACTTCCATTAGGGACACTACAATGGATGAATATTAGAGTGAAAAATATTTTTAGAGATTTTGAGGTAACATAGGGTTCCCTATGATTTTTTTGACATATATATTATCTTTACATAATGATTCTATAATATTAATCAATATGTGATGACGACTCATGTTTGGTTGAGTACAACTTAACATCCATAGAATGTTGTTCAAAGAGTGTGTGCTATTTATACCCTATAGTATATTCATTACTCACATGGAATAGATATAAATGGATGATGTAATAAGCATATGGGAGGAATCATGTTTCCATATGACTACAATTTTTAGTCATCAATTACAATGGATCTCATCAATGATTTTAATGGTAACTCATAAAGATCATCTTGATGATAGGAAGTGGTGGTAGAGCACTCTCGTGTGGGTTAAAGACTCATCCATTAGTCATTAGTGAGGATTTAGGATATATTTCCAACCCAGATTGTAGGTAATAGTCTATTGAAGACATATTTATATTTTGTATGAATTATGTTAGATTTATCCATTGGTTATTATGTTTCATTTAATGTTTATCTCCATTCAATTCAAAATCAACTTGCGAAATATGAAATGTTATAACTGAGATTTGATATATTATTGACTTTACATAGAAGATTGGGAAGGAAACTTATAAGTTGTCACATCAATATTGGATGACAAGTAATCATGGGGTTTTCCACATATCTCTTCTCATGATGCTTAATCCTAACCTCTGTCATGTTTGGATTTGGTAAGGTAATAAGTGTGGGGCATGCATTTTAGTTGGAGATAAGCATGTAAAGATCAATTATTGTCTAAAGAACATATAAAAATGAATTTATGTAACTTTTTAGAGTTTTATGATGAAAAATATTATATTTTTCATAGACATGTCAGTATGAATAATCAGTAACAGATCAATGGAGTCACCACTTTTCAGACCACCCTTCAGAGAAATAATATAATGTTGAAGTAATGTGTTATAGTGGGGAGACTGTAACATCCTAACATTTATGGTTTAAAAATAATTGAATAAGTTTTTTTTCTGTTCATATTTCTTTGAAGATATTTTATATATTTGGTATAGATCATGGTTTGAAGACTTCTTTATTAGACACTTTTACATCATATTTCCTTGCATATGACATAATTACTCTATTGTAAACCCAACATAATATGGTATAATGAAGAAGAAAAATGTTATCCATTAAATATATTTTTACACCTAAAATTCCATTGATATTGTGTGATCCAATTTAATGTTACAAAATAATTTATTAGTTTAATTTAATCTCATGAAATGGGTTTGTTAAAAAAAAGTTATGGTGATTTAATTCAGAATATATATTATTTATTCTATAAATATATCATCCCATTTGGTTGGTATCATGTGGAATGTGTAATGTTTCATCATTAATAGGGATGAACCTTCTTATAACCCAATTAATCCTTCAACTTTTTTGCAGGAATTTCTTGTGGTCATCTCATTTTTATTTTGATATTTATGGTGGTTATATCACTTTTTTATGGTAAGTAACATTTTCACATCTTCATTTACATTATTCATGGATTATAAGTGGAACTAAATTTTTGACTCATCGACTCAGTGTGACTCTTTTTGTTACATTATATATATTTTGGGTGATCTACTTCTAGGGGATAGTATATTATTGGTTAAAGTGTGGTAGGTTTATGTTCATTTAGTTATGTTTTCAAATAACCTCTAAAATATCTTTTCTATTTGTGAAATGTGATTATATGATTTTTTTAATGAATTTTTGGGACTCTATTGTTCTATATATATTCCTTCCAGTGATGATGGATCCTATTAGAGGCATGTGTGACCCAATATTCAATAGTTAGTTTCAAGTATTTCATTCGATGGAGGATCATTATTTCTCGTGTATTAAAAATTCAATTATAAATGAATTGAAATTCTTTATTTGAATTTTGAAATTTATTTAGATACAGTATTGGGTTCCTTTTTTTGGGTAGTGTAAAATTGTGTTGAAAATTTATGTTATGGTGGAAAAAGTATATTGAATTTTTTTCAGATATGAAACCCTTGGAAAATAATTATGAAACAATACCCATGGTAATCCTTGGGTACTTAGATGGGAGACAAGATATGGGGATATATTTAACATTATTTTCCAGTATATCAACCATGGGGTGTTCCTCTAATCCCTAGTAAAATTCTTCTAGGGAATAATATTGATGTCATCATGGTATCCACTAATTTTTTAGGATGCATCTCTCTTGGAAAATTGTTCTACATTTTTTAGTGTTCACTATTAATTAAATCTGGTATGCATAGTCATATATTCTGATATTATGTGATCTATGATATGTTTATAATTTTTTGATTATTTTTTAACATTGTATTCGATTATGGAAATAACCAAATGTAATTTTTTTCTAATGGATTATTTAAGAATTGAGGAAAAATTAATATATTTAACATAATTTTGAAAAAAAAAATTCATTATCATTAGATGATTTATTTTCTAATATTATATATTTATTTATTTAGATCTAGTACATTGGATTTTTATATAACTATTTTTTATTGTAACACTACTATTGTTTAACTTCTATACTGGTATATATTTTTCTGGTTATTTATCAACTTTATCATTATGATGTGTATAAATATTCCATGTATTTTGTTCTCTATTTGGTTATATCATTCCCTATAGATGTTATTGATTTATGGGTGCTAGTATTCATCCTGTGGAAATCGAGAATGACTTTCTCAGATGTTACAGATTGGGTCGAGTGTGTTTTTTGATGGTATAAAATGTTTGTTAATTATATATAATCAACCCTACAAGGACATAAAAATTCACATTCATATTCTGATTAAGGGATATAGTAAAAGTAAATAGACCTTGGTGGGTATTTCTTTAAGGATGTATGATCTAGAGACGTGTTTACGGGATAGACTGTGATTCTTAGACAATATTCATGTGTTATATAGACGTTTTTAATATATTTATACATTTAGTTTATTAATGTGGGGATAATTTACTTTTAATTAGTGTGTCCAAATATAATGAAAAACAATATATAATGGGTGAGGTACATTATTTATTTATACAGTATTTTGATAATGTATTTATTTCACATTTTTGTATTGTTTTTGTTCTATCATCAATTATATCCCCATTTTTTTATTTTTTAAAGTACATAGTCTCACCAAACTTGCTCTCAACCCATCATCGCTAGTCATCATTTTCTTGAATAAGGGTATTTTGGATGAGTTTATGAGGCACCTTGTCTTACATCATATTATTTGGGATTCACTATGACAAATAGAAAAGAAAAAATACTATACACACTTCCATATACATTATACAAAAAAATTATTATGGGAATATAAACAATATTTCAAAAAAGTGATGTTGAGAAAAAGATACACTTAATATTACCTCACGACTGACATGAATAAAAATTTATCTTATATACTATAAACATAACTAATTTTATAACTTATTTCATAACATAATTCATAACAATTACCTTTTATACTCTATAAATATTGTTATTCAATAAACATTTATTTGATAGATAATAAATATTTTATGAATCCTATTTTTGCAATTCATATTGTTTCCCAACTGTTTTGTAATAGTGATGTTAAACCCAATTCACTGACATCATCTAAATTGATTTTATATTATATATTATTTATAAATTTTGATCAATATATTATTTATATTCCCTCATGATTAGTGGATGTATATTGTGTTCATGGATCTTGATTAAATGATTTATGATGACCTTGTATTAGTTAATTTTCAAATAATAATGAATTAATTTTTCTATAACATTACCATTTGATTCATATTTTAAGACTAATATTCATGAAAAATAATACTCATTAAGATGATATATCTTCACCAATTAATTTTTTTAACCATTAATGGTTTTGATCAAAAATAAAACATGTCCTGTATGGAGGTTGTAGTAAAATTTAATGATGTTTTAATTTAATTTTACATAGAAAAAATGTAGGAATAAAAAAATCTATCTCTTAGAAATCATAAAACGGTGAAATATATCAGATATATTCACTATAAACCTCCATTAATCAAGATATTTATCTATGTTATGAAAATTTAAGTATATCACTCATGGAGGACATATTATGCATGTATAGAAAGAAGAAATTATAATTATTATAGATATAATTAATGATGGTAGAGAATAATAAGAAAATCAATTTAACAAATTTAATTATACTAATGATACTCATTACATTATCTTAATTTTTTGGATGTATTTATGTTGATAATGGATGACAATGAAATAGGAATAATTGTTAAAGAGTTGGTTATACCATTTGTTGAGAGTGTTAAAATTATCATTAATGATCCTATATAAATGGAAGACATAAATACTATTAATTTATCTAGTGGATGAAAAATGATTTATAGGGCACTAAGATAACAAAACGTGAATAGATTTTTCAGTAAATAGTAAATTTATTTTGTAATTAATATGGTGGTAGAAGTCATATTTATTAGCTTGTTTAATATTATTTTAGCAATAATATAAAATGAATATCCATTATAAATTGGAAATATGGTCCAAAATTGTGGTATAATATGATAATGTTAAGTTCATGTCTAGGAAAACCATCAAAAAACAATTTTATATATGTTTTTTATGGATTTAAACTTTTTTTGTAAGTATAACTTTTATCAAAACTTCCCATTTCTCATGTATTTGTGCTTTAAATATTTTTAACATATTATGTGATAAAATATTTAACATTTCTGGAATATTTTTATATTTTTATTAAAGAAATTAATATATTTAAATAATGTGAAATTTATTAAATAGATAAATATTAATTTAAATATAATATATTTTAATTAATTAAATAACAACTATATAACATGGGTTCCTAAAATGAAAAATATAATTTTTTTAATTCTGATTATTATTTTTAATTGTATAAATATTTTTTTATTATTATTTTCAATGTTTCATAAATTTTAATTCCATGGTTTTAAAAAAATTATCCAATAAAATTAATGGATTATGGCCAAAAAGATATTGTTACTATTAATCCAAAAAAACATTTTAAAGAAATCATAAAAATGTATCTTATATTATTCTATTTTTTGTAAATTAAAATATGATGTTAATATTGTCAAATTAAAATTAAATATTTTTATAAATTTATTTTTAAAGTTATACTTATAATAAAAAATGAAGATAATTATTTTAAAGAAACATATTTGTTTCATGATAAATTAATAATTTAGTAGTGAAACAATTTAGTAATTAAATTTTAATAAGTATGTTTCATTTATTTATTTTGATATATAATTAATATTTTATTAATCAATAATTATATACTTACTACTGATTTTTTTATGTTAAAATATATCAAATAAAATTGGGTTTTAAATTATATATATGTAATTCAAAATCCGAGATTAAAATCATAAATTATTAAAATAATCCACCACAAAATGTCAATATTATGATTGAATTAATGTGGGAGGCTTCTACCTCACTACAACCACGAGTTCCCTGGAAGTATACATATATTTACGATTTCACCATAAGCATTAAACTTGTCACTGGGCTTGTACCCTAATAGAACATTTTCCACTAATATATAATGGTGGGTATTAAAGATTAATTATTAATATAAAATTCATTAACCGTGTGAATAGTGACTTTGTATAATCATATCTTCAACATGATCAAATACATGTTATATAATGTATCAAGTATCATTTATCTCAAAATGAATATTCACAACTGGGGATAATAAATAGTAACTTATAATCTCCCTATAAACAATAATAGAGAATTGGAACAGTTTATAATGGAATTCAAAATAATAATAAAATAATAAAAATGAATTTTAGAAATAAATTTAGGATAAATGGGAGGGAAATTTCTTTTATATGAATTAACTATCCTCTTAAAATCAGAATTCATTAAATATATATTTCCATTATCATCTCTAATAATTAAATCACCCAAATTTAACACTCAATATCATTAAAAATGAAATCTATTACATGGAATCATGGATATCTGATGATATTTTTCAATGATTGGAAATAAATAAAACAAAAATGTGAGTATGTTCATGTATTTATCAATTCAGAATCAAAAATAGTAAAAAATAATGCCTGTAGCATCAAAAACCAAAAATTCATACTCTACATTAAAATTTAATCCCATAATTTTCTTTTTCATTCTTCCATATTCATTGTTCCATTGATAATCATGGACAAGAAAACAAAGAATACATATGAAAAGAATATTTCCCATTATAAATTAAGATAAAAAATATACAGTACTATTAGTACTACATAAAAAATAAAATAATCAACCCACAAAATAAGTTCAATAATCTTATAAATCATAAAAAATGTGGGTTTCCTCATTAATGTTATTTTTTTATTATTTTTATGATAGAACATACCTATATGAAGTCATGTGATGGGGGTGAGAAGTTTGTAACCTAATCTAGATATATGAATGTCCAAAGATATGATTCCTCTATTTATATGTGTCATATTCCCTTGTTTGAAATTATACTCCTCATTCCTAGAAGTAATACCTTTCTCCACCTCCATGTTCCCAATGCATTTGGTTTTAAACATATTTTGAAAAATCCTATGTTAGATCATGTATTGTAAAATCAATTAGACCATCCATGAATCATATTTATGGTTCTAACTATATGTTTTTAATCATAATACCCATATAATAAATAGAAAAATACACAAAAATAACTAAAACATGTTCTGACATAGACTATGGTTCCGACAATTAATATATATGGAACCACACTGGTAAGAGAGTGGGAGATGGACTTACTTTTCCATTGACAAAAGGAGTTGAAAAGGGTATGGTTTAATAGTGTTCAGTAGTATAAAATTATGAGAAGGTGGGTGGGTGGCACATGTATAATATCGAATGATAAAGTGGTTGTCGAGGGTTAGTCTGCCTCTAGTGGTACTACGGGTGCGATATCGATGATGGCCCCTCCCATAACCATGATTATTTATTCCATTTCTTGATATTTCTTATTAGATTTATTATAATAAATAAATATATATATATATATACATAGAAAATATAAATTTCTATATATTGAATATATATATATACATTTCTGTAAAATATAATTTGGGAAACTTATCTATTTCACTAATTTAATATATATTGAAATTATTTTTCTACATCGAATATGTATATATGTATCTAAGTATAAATATATTTTAGACTGATAAGATAACACAATAAAAATATTATCTTAATGCCACGTATTATTTTCAACAATATATTTTACAATTATAATGAAATTTTCATTATAATTTTATTCATCTATTATAACATTTATATCCCATTGTAAATACTATTTTACTATTAAATTTTATAGTTATCATTAATTTATTATTTTTTAAATGGCTTATATATATATTTATTAGATAAATTGTATTCAAAATTATATTTTCATTGTTATGATATCTATATTTCTCCATTAAAGTAACATTTGTATTATAATTTTTATCCATTTACATCATATTTATTATATCCCATAAATTTTGTTTTTATCATCATTTATACTATTATTTCCCTTTATTATTTAACATTTACTATTGCTTATGAAACAAATAATGCTTTACAAACCATTTCTTTTATATCCTTCAATGAGAACTAAATCTATATTATATAATAAATAAAAATGAATAATCTATAATTATATTAAATATTGTTATTATAAATTTACATAGTATTTTTATATAAATTTTTTATCATTATAAAATTTTATAAATATCAATAATAAATAATGAATAGTCAACAACAACTAATTTTAAAATAGACTACAAAAGGTGATATTTGGTTTTAATTAAAACCCTTATTTTAATAAATAATACAATATTGGGTGATTGTAGAATTAATAATCACAATTAATATGAAACATTAACAATGAATCTCTATTTCATTTAGTAAAAATGTATTACCATTAAAATGATGAAATATCTAAGTTAAACCCATTCAATAACCATAATGTTTTGTACAAATCATAGCATTGACTAATCACATGATTTTTATGATTTACTCTATCAATAAAGAATCATCATCATATTATTCAACATAATATTTTAATATTGTGAATTATGAATTTCAAAAACTAATTCCACCAAAAATATATCTAAGTATTTGAGTGACCTTGAGGATGATTATCGACCATATAAACACACCATCATGATCAACCATATTGTTTTTCAAGATCTGCCATATTATAAATCAGAATTATGTATCAAATGATCTTACATCTAAACCAAAAACATAAAGAACTCTGGATTGACCACATGATCAATAATTTGGTCAGTAATAGATTAAACGAATCAACTATAGATAGACGATAAATTTGAGTAGTCATCATTTGATCAACACAATAAATGAATCCATAACCATGAAGATCTATCCCATATCCTTCAATGTATGATTTTTATTTATTAAATAATCATGAAAATTGATTTTGAGTTTTGAAAATATCATAGATCTATTATACATTGATATAAATTTAAAATTCCCAGATTTTCCACATAATAGACAAATGAATGTGAATAGATCAACCATATGTCTAAATGAAGAAACTATAGAGAATGTTTTTCAAAACAATATTCCTTCTCAAACCATCTTCACAATTCATAAATAAGTTCTAAAACACATCCATAATGTTTTCAATAGTAAATCCACATCCTCAATGTCTTTCTTTTAGTTTCAATTTTGAACAACAATTTAACCATCATGAATGTTGACAACACAGTCATACCAAATACTAATACACAATCAACTCTGAGTGTATGTTACGAGACCCTCCCTTTGAATATGTTTTGTTCTTTGAAAAAACAAATTATAAGTATGATGAATAAATAATTTTATTTTTTTGACTTCCATACATTTTAGGGATATAGTATTTAATAATTATTGGATAACCAAGTAATATATTCAATTATATTAAATTTTTATGAAGTAGAGGAATTCAAATTTTTGTTTGTTTTAAAAAATGTTTGACATGAAATTTTTATTTCCATTAAAATATAATTTTTACATAAAATTGGTAAAAATGTGTGGATAAAAATTATGATGGAATCTATATATTAAGGTTCCTAATAAAAAAAATTAAAATTAATTTAATGATGTATTAATTTTTTTCTATTTTTTTGGAGGATGTGGGTGATTATATTATTGTTAATCAAGAATATAGTAGTAGTTTTAATTCACTAAATAATTTCTCTAATTATATTATTATTATGAAAAAATAGTATATTAATACATAATATTAATCCCCAAATATATTTTTTTTTAATTTGATTAAAAATTGTGTATCCTAGGATGATTATAATAATATAATATATATCATGGGATTATTTCCACCATATTAAAATTCTATAGAATAATTGATTGATGAACAATTACTATTTCATGTTATATTAGATGTTATTTTTATAAACATTATTGTGTATGTGATGGAGAATAATGATAATGAAATAACCACATAGGACATATCTCAAATATGTGGAATTTTTGTTGATAATGAAGATATTGGCAGATGTTGATACTGATGAAATAAAGACTAATGATTGATTTCCATTCATTTTATCATATCTATACTGGAGGAAATTAATAAGTAAATTTAATCATATAATAATGTTAATATGATTTATATTTATTGTGAATTGTGATTCTAATATTTTTCTGAAGAATAATGAAATTATTAAAGAATATAAAACTTTGAAAAAACTCCTCTAATGATTCTAAAATCAAGAATTGTAAAATATAATATATTGATGTGAAATAAAATTTCAAAATAATAAATATTCATAGATGAAATGGATTTTTATGATATTTTTATCTATAATTATATGAATATGTAAGTGTATTAGGAGATCAGGGTTAAAAAATACATGATGATAACTTCATTTATAATGTAGCTTATTATTCTGGACTGATATACATCAAACTTTATCCTGAATCAAGGGATGAAAAAATTATTATTCAGGGATCCACAACATATAATTACATTATACTATTATAGGAATCAAATATCTATATAAGGAATAAATAATATTAAAATTCTATATTTAATAATTAGAATCACAGTGTCACATTGGGAATTAATAAATCCTGAAAAAAGTCATGTAGTTCAAAATAATTTTAGAAATGTTAGCCTAGGTAAAAACTTGATTGAGAAATTCATTAATTTAAAGGATTAAAATTATTGACTGTATCCGTGAAGATAAATATAGTATTTAGGGAAATATCAAGTATTAATGAGAGAGATAACTCATTTAATAATTTTATGATGTCAAAATTAAGGGATATAATGTATTTAAATGATCATTATGGAGATCCAAGTTATATTTAGTTTGAATTATTATAAATAAAGAACCTAGAAAATATTGAAACCATGTTTTAGGATTAATAATGTAAATATTTTATATTGGTAGAGGGTATTACTGAATCATGTATTTTTTGGATTTTTATGTATTTTGAAGTTAACTAAATTCCAAATTATGTTTATGTAGTATAAGTTGAATATTTAAAACAAATATTGTGTAATTATGTTGTTAATATACCTTTTATGAGATCATGAGTTCTTTATCAATGTTTTAATTCATGGAAGATGATAAAAATATACAATAAAGATGAATTTATTAAAAACATTTATTTTTATTAATAATAATATTTTACAATGAAAATTGAATGAAATACTTGTATTTCTTATAAATAGTATGATGAGATCATAAAATGGAGCATCAATATAGTATAGTGGATAATGAAACTGAGTTATAAATAAAAATAATACTTAGATATTTATTATAAAAAATAGTGATAATGAGGACTACACATATCTTGAGTAGTAAAATATATATCATCAGTCAAAAAGTGTGATGTAACAATATTGGGATAGGAGGAAAGGATTTAAAACACCCCAGTAGTGGATATTTCGTTGAAATAAATAGATTAGTAACATGAATTGATTATAGAAATAATATATATTTACCATATGATGATTAAAAATTATTGTAACATATTTATAAAATAAATTAAAAAATATCTTATCAAAAAATTTAATTGGGATTTTAAAATGAAAATTGGAAATTTAGGACCTAACATTTAATATAAATTAAATCTGCAATAAATTTTATATATATTGAAGGTAATAATCTCAAATCATATGGAAAATTAAAATTAAGTATGTTTTCAAATAGAACATTATCAAGAATAAAAACATAATATTAAATTAGATGTTATGGATTAATATAGTTCAAATAAATTATTATAATTTTAAATATCTGCAAAATTTTGGGAGTATATGTTATGGAATTTATATCAATATATTTTAATAATAAGATATTAACAAACACATATACATCACTGGCCAAAATCCATTAATTTTTTTAGAATTTTGTAGTAAAATAGTCATTAATAATTTCCATTGATAATTATCATACATTTGATGCTTATAAAAAGGTAAATATATTTCCATGGAAATATATATAAATAATCATAACAAGTTTATAATGCCTCAACCCTAGTTACCCAGAGTCGGTTCATTATTACATAACATTGGCATGATCACAAGGGATCAAATCTTGAAAAACTTGTCAGTTTAGTAGCCCTGGAAGTACTAGAATCAAACTTAAGTTTTAAATTACGTTATTGAAATAAAAACCAACAACATTTTTTATCCTTTTAACAAATTCATCTCCCTTAGACTATCCCTGCAGTTCAGTCATAATACACTTCTTCACATCCGGAGGATAATCAATCATAAGAAAGGGTGAGCTCAGATGCTCAGTAAGGATAACAATATAGTGAAATCTTTCATAAATAAGCACTACCATTAAAGGAAATGTATAAGACTAAAACACAAGCCTTCTAAAATTAAACATCAGCATAAACTGTCAAAGATAAATCAAATAATTCCATTTATATATTCATAGGGATATTATACTATTTGAATAATAACATGTAATATAAATAGCCAATTTTATAATTATGGAATGCATAATGCTGGACATCTTAACCACATAGTCATGGCCTCGTGATAAGACTAAAAATAAGATTTTTTTTCAATGCCTTGATCCAAGACACATGTTTGTCTCATGATAACTACCAATGCATCAAGGAGCTATAGCGGGCTCCACCCGTCACTTACTATGTCCAATGCATTCCTCTTATGAAAAGGTTGAAACATAACATAAATATTCATATTAAAACTAGCATACGAAATGTTATACTTTAACCATAATTTATGACTGGTATAAAAATAACACATCCATAGTCAAACATATCACAAAACATTCAATACAATATAAAAGATTCTTTAATATTAAATCAACTTCAATTAAGTGTAAAATTCATCTAAGTATGTTGACTTAGATGAAATCAAAACTATTTGAGTGGAATATCTCTTTCTATTTAGAAATCATTTAAAAGTCAAATAATTATAAAATAAAACATTTATTATGAAAATATTCTTATAATATTGTAAGCAAAGCATCTATGGTTTTATAATGGTGGAAAAGAAATGCTCGCATCGTATATGTTAAAAAAACATTCTTACCATAATTTTTTGAAAAGGTCACAAAGTACCTTGTTTGGAAAACGACAGAAATATTCTATTAAAACATTTAATAAAAATTCAAACAATGGTATAAATGACTTTATCACATAGTCTTTTAAAATGTAAAAATGTTTTGAAAATATTTTTATTGAAACACAGATGTTGATGATAAAGATGTCCCAGTAGATACACACATATAAACAACCTCAGATAATGAAGAGATTGTAAAATTAACCCTAACCTTGTAAATTACCATGGTGGAGGTTATGTTAACCTCCTTTATAATTGTTAAATATTTGTTATTAAATTATACACAAACCACATACATAAATATGATACCATGTATGATCTTCTAATATTTCATTGTTAATAATATTTTAGTAGAATCATTGTTTTGGGTGTTGACTGATTCGTTTTCATTTATATGTTATGTTATGTAAGTCATGTTTGATATGGATAAGATATATTTTATTCATATACACAATTATATTAAGTTATTAAACATTATTTTTAATCATATAATGAATATTATTCTTGAATGGTTGCGATGGGTAATTAATATCATCACATTCGTAGAGATGATAATCCGTACGTACGCACGAGTGAAAATACCAATCTATTGATGTTGAAATCGTATGTAATTGGATGTTATATCATATATAAAGATTCATTAACATTTTATATTTACTATTTACATCAATTATACTCATTATTATACCCATCCAAATAATGATGTGTTGAATAACAAACTACACCATGACGTGGAGACGGTAAGTCGTACGTACGCATGTATGGTGACATTGTCATTCATAGGATGGACAGAATAACTAATATGGTTTTAACATATTTATAATAATATCATAGTATGTATAAGGTACTAGAGTTATTATTATTTTTTTATGTAAACAACCAATAAAGGGGAAGTGGAAGAAGAAAAGATATTTGAAAGAGGTGATGAAATTATTACCTCTTCTTTGGGTGTTTCCTTTTTATTTGATAAAAAGGGATCATTAGGTTAAATTATAATCAATGTAATTCCTATAGGTTGAAGGGAGAGATGTTGGGGGGATATTTGAGTAGGGGTTGGCTGAGCCAAATGGTTTTGGACATGTGATTTTGAGAGAAGGCGAAGTACCCTTTTATAAGAGAGGTGAGGTTCACTTTAGGAAAAGATTGATAAATTAATTTGTTACACAATCATATTCTGTTTATAATGTCTCCAAAATGATTTATTTCAAGTATATGGTTGTTAAGTTTTGAAAAAACCTCATCCAAATGGTTTTAGTCAGTTTTAGTTCCGAATACAAACCTTATATTTTAGATTTAACTCTTAGTTAAATAGTTTAACTTTTACCATGTATTCATGTATTATTATAATAAATGGTTAACAATCTTACTATAAAAATATAGGGGAACCCCAAGTGGTTCATTATTGATATATCTAACCTTATCTATGTTCTTTTGTCAATCCTTATATTTTTAGGAATATTATATCAATTAATTATATAGTATTTGTTTTAAAAACTCAATTATATCAATTTTGACACTATTTGTTTTTTTTTTGTGAAAGTGATAAAAACTCTATCACATAAAAAAATTATTTAATGAACCATAACATGTACTATTAACCTAGAAAATTAGTGTAATTCATCAGAATTCTCAATTTACATTTATTTGGATATTTATAATATCAATTATTTTAATCATTCATTAATAACACAGTTACTACATCATCATTGTGTTATAAATAAATTTAATTATATATGGTCTAAAATTTATAAATAAAATACAATTATGTAAGAAATGTTTTTAGATTTATAATGAATATTTGTAGTCTAATTTATCTTATGAATAACCTTATATTAAAAATGTTTTAGTTATTAAACAATGATTTTATCACTTTTAACTCTTCTTAAAATAAAATAAAAATAAATGTCCTAATCTAATCCAAGTGGACCATAAGAATCATATTTTATTCGTAAAGCTGATTTTGGTCAAAATACACATATCCAATTGAATTAGGACATGTGTTAGTGTAATTATAATATCTTTTTTTACCTTTAATTTCCTTATTTAATTTTAATTGTGGTAAATAAAAGTCAAAAGTTACTATTCACCAAAAAATATTTTCATCTTATTGAACCACATTTTACTTACTGATTTCAGATTTGTCTCATGGATTTTTGAAATTTAATTCATAGAAGAGGTAAAGTTACCTTTTATGCAAATTTGCAAATGTGTGTAGAAGTTGGGTAAAAGACCATAAAATTTAAATAAAATTGTATATTTCTAAAATTATTATAAAATGACTCCAATGTATTACATTGATCATATATAGGCATTATGTGTCTATTAGTACCTAAAATAAATTTAAATAAAATAACTAATCATTTAAAGAAAATGTCAGTTTTAAACAATAATCCAGTGGTTTCACTATTCATCAAAAATTGAATGTTTCCAGAAAAATTTCAAAAATCACCCAAAGCTAATTTTGATATTCCTAATCAAAAATGATGTCCATTTTCAAAAATAAAATTTATAAATTTTCAGAAAGTGTCTATTAGTATTCATAATGGTGATTTGGATTGGTTGTGGTTTGTTAGAACTTGAAGTTGTGTATACCGCAAGCTGTTGTATTATTTGAAGAGAAGCGTACCATGGAAGCTTGTGGTATTGCATTTTTCCCTCCTTCAAATAATTTCATCCTCAAAATTTTTATTATATTACTGCATAAAATGATTTGGTTGGTTCTTAATCATAATCTCCTCGAGTTCCCACATTGCCTCTTCTATCTTATGGTTTCTCTATAGAACTTTCACCAGACAAGTCGTCTTGTTCCTCAACACTTGTTATCGGGTATCAAGAATTCTGATAGGCTCTTCGCAATAAGACATCTCAGGATCCAGTTCTATTTATTCATATGTGAGTACATGCATTGGTTCAGGCATGTATTTTATCAATAGTGATATGTCGAACACATCATGAACTTAGGGGAGACTTGGCGGCATTTCCAAATGATAAGCTATAACTCCAATTCGTTCTAGAATTTAGAATGGTCCAATGTACCAGGGACATAATTTACCCTTCTTACTGAATTTTAAAACACTCTTCAATGGAGATACCTTCAAGAAAATAAGATTTTCGACTAGAAATTCCAAATCCTACCTATGGTTACCGACATAGAAATTTTTCCTACTCTGAGATTCTTTGATGTGGGTTTGGATAATCTTCACATTTTACATTGTTTCCTCTACAAGTTCTAGGACTATAAGTTTTCTATCACCAACATTATCCCAACAAGTTGGTGTGAAACATATCTTTCCATATAACGCTTCATATGGTTCCATATAAATACTTTAATGGAAGCTATTATTATAATAAAATTCTACCTGAAGTAAATATTGATCCCACATACCTTGAAAGTAAAGTGAGAAAGATATCAACATGTATTATAATGTTTGAATAGTTTGTTCTGAATGTCCATCAGTTTGAGGGTGGTAGGTAGTGCTCAAACAAAGATCAGTATTTAGGGCCTTGTGATGACTTTTCCAGAATCTTGATGTAAAACTAGGATCACAAAAAGAAAAGGTCAATGGGGGTACTCCATGAATTTTTACAACATCGTTAATATATATTCAGGCTAAATGTTCAAGTGGTAAATCATCTCTTATAACAAGAAAATGTGTTGAATTGGTAAGACGATCAACAATGACCCATATTGTATCATTCCTTCTAGTAGTATTTGGTATACCCATGACAAAGTCCATCATAATATCATGCCATTTCCACTCAAGTATATTAATATGTTGCATGACTCCTCTAGGATGTCTTCTTCCAGCCATCACCAATTGACAAACCATAAATCTTGACATAGAATCAGAAATATCCCTCTTCATGTTGTCCCACCAAAAAAGTTCCTTAAAATCTCTATACATATTAGTGCTACAACGGTGTATTGAGAAATTAGAGCTATGAGCATCATCCAAAAATTCCCTTTTTAGATCAAGTATATCAGGAAAACAAAGTCTCTTCCAAAATATCAAAATTTCATCTTCATATACGAAGTCAATCAATCTACCATCATTCACAACATTAATTTTCTTTTTAAACACCACATCATCAGTTTGAAAACTTTTTATCCTTTCTAGTAAAGATGATTTGCAAAATATTTGAAAAGGTATTAATGTTTCAATTTCCATGAGTATTCCCATATCCATATTTACTAGATCCAAGAACATAGGATCCTTTTCAACTCTCATCTTGTTCAAAACCCCATGATCCTTTTTACTCAATGCATCAGCCACCTTATTTTCCATCCCTAGATGGTAGTTTATAGTGAAATCATAATCTCTGAGGCGTTCAAGCCATCGTCCTTTCCTCATGTTTAGTGCTTTCTCTGAGAAAATATACTTCAATCTCATGTGATTGGTATATGCGTAACATTTTTCTACATAGAGATAGTTTATCCTTATCTTCAAAGAAAAAACTATAGCTACTAACTCAAGATCATGAGTGGGATAGTTATTTTCATGAATTGTTAGCTATCGTGATACATAGGCAATAACTCTATCATTCTGCATAAGGACACAACCAAGTATTTTCTTTGAAGCAACACTATAAATAACAAACCCATTCTTCCCTGATGGTAGAGTCAAGATATGAGCGTTGGTTAATCTTCTCTTCAGTTCTTCAAAACATTCTTCACATTCATTTTTTCAAACAAATTTAACCCCTTTACATGTGATCTTTTTTAATGGGTTATCCAATTGGGCAAAATTCTGGATGAAATGTCGATAATAACCTACTAAACCAATAAAACTTCATACCTTAGTTATACTCATCGGTGATGGAAATTCTTGGATAGCATTGTTATTTGAAGGATTGATAGAGATTCCATACATAGATACAATATGTCCAATAAAAGAAATATCCAGAAGCCAGAATTGACACATTCTAAACTTCCCATATAATTCATTTCTTCTACGAGTCATTAGAATAGTGCGCAAGTGATATTCCTGATCTTCGTTGATTTTGAGTATACCAAGATATCATCAATAAATACCACCATAATGTCATGAAGATATACCTTGAAAACTCTCTCGATTAGATCTATAAAGATAGAGGGTCCATTAGTCAGTCAAAAAGGCATTACTGTAAATTTGTAATGCCCATACCTGTTACGAAATGCTATCTTCCAAATGTCTCCCTTCAACACACAAAACTAATGATATCCAGATCGAAGGTCAATCATGGAAAAATATTTAGCTCAATGAATTTTATCAAATAAATCATCAGTGTGAGGTAGGGGATACATGTCCTTTATTTTTATAGCATTTATCTCCATGTAGTCAATGTACAACCTCATAGATCCATCCTTTTTCTTAACAAAAATAACTAGGGCTCCCTGTGGAGAAACACTAGGGTGAATATATCATTTATTACTCAATACATCTAGTTATTTCTTTAGTTCCACTAATTAAACAGTGTCCATTCTATAAGAGGTCTTTGATATGGGCCTCAAACCAGGAATTAAATCAATGGAAAACTCAATTTCTCATTCTGAAGGATGTCCATGTAAATCCACTGGAAACACATCAACATATTCATGCACAATAGTTTCGTCCTCTATTTGAAAATTCCATTCCTCATTAATAGTTATTTCATTCCCTTTCTCCCAAATAATTGAATTTAGTAGAGTTACTAGGGATAGATCTAGATAAGAATTAGGTGGTGAAATTTCTACTCTAAAGATAAGGTACTCTTTATCATCATCAAAAATTGTAACCTCATTCTTATTATAATAAATTTTAGCATCATGGTCTGAAAACCAATAATTACTGAGGATTATATCAATTTCAATCTTGGGTATGATGATGAGATCAGCAGATAAAGAACATTTATATGCCCTAATTGGGAATGACTCACAAAACATTGTTGCAATGTTACTTCCTTTAGATGTTTTGACTGACAACTTCCTTGTTAAATAAAATTGGAAATATCTAATTTTCATAGCAAATTGGGAAGATATTAAACAATGTAATGATCCAGAATCAAATAATTCACTAGCTATATTTGAGGAAACCATTAAATTACCTGCCACCACCCCATTCGAGACTTCAACCTTAGCAGTAGATATCACATAAGCTTGGCCTTTCTCCCTTGGCCTTTTCTGATGTAAGTTTATGTGGTGCTTTGGAAATTCATTTTCATAATGCACCATTTCACTACAATTTTAGCATTCGATATTGAAAACCACTTTCTTTCCCTTACAATCACGATCTTGGTGTCCTTTTTCACAACACTTGTAATAGACTTGCATTCCCTTCAGGAAAGTAATGAGGTGTTTCTTCCACAAATTCACTCTAACATGGAAATTTAACTTTTCCCTTATTCCCCTTATTTCCATTTAATTAGTGTTCAGAAGATCTCTTCTTCTCTTTCTCTACTTTAAATTCGTAAGACATAGAGAATTCATTTTCTTTCTTGATAGCACATGAGATTATGTCTTCGTACGATAGAAAGGATTGTGAGACTAATGCTCAATGGAGAAATTTTTTTAACCCATCAATGAAACAATAAATCTTACTCCTTGGTTTATGTATATAATCTACTATATTACTTTCAAACCTTGTAAAGTTAGCCTCATGAATTGCAACATTCTATTCCTCCTTTTTCCTGAGACTTAGAAATTTTCATTCTATATTCGCTCGATGGTCATGAGGAAATTATTTTTCTAATAAATTCTTTTTAAACACCTTACATTCCATATTTCATACTTATTCTTCCTACTTTGTGTTTCAAATTAATGACCACCATTGATCTGCATCTCCTGTGAGGCGAAAAACTTCCATGACAACTTTTTCCCTTTCGCTACTCACAAAGCATGGAATAATTTTCTAAGTAACATATCCATTTCTCAGCTACAAATGTATTTGTAGTCCCATTGATTGTTGGTGGTTTTTCCCTCATGAAGTGGTCTAAAATTGATCCTCCACATTGTGGATCATTGCGCTCTATACGGGTAAGGATATTTTTCATAACCTGTGTGATTTTTCCCAATATGGTGATAAGTTGATCAACAACAGTTGCATTACCAGCTCCACTATAATTATCTTGTGTAGGAGTGAAGTCCCTACATGGATTACATGAATTGATATGGTTTCTATTCATTCCATTAGGCATCATTTCTAAAAGATGGCATACACTAGATTAGTTTATGAATCACAATACATAATTCCAAACATATAAAACACTTACCATAAATTGAAGTGTTTATGGATATAATCCATAATCATAAAAAAAATTTCTTTTAGAAGGTATATACTCATAAATACTTCATATTTTTTTGTAATGAAAATGTGAATTATCCTAAGCATATCCCCTGGGAGTGTCGTAACCAAGAGTGCAGCAAGGATCATCGTCGTGTACCACGATACCCTGGGTCATGCCCAAAACTCATTGCCAGAGTTTTCACTCCTAGGTATATCTATGCTAGTGCTGCATCATGCTGCTTGTATCCAGATAGGGTTGTATTTCATGGAAAACCCACAAAATTTCTACATTACCAAAATTCAAGGAAGTGCTTCTATACTAATCCTCAATGTCTATCTTAGGGTAATGTTATCTAATCAGAGTTTTTCTAAATATAATATCCTAGGTTTGTAATAAACTTCTTCTGATACCAACTATAACTCCCTGACCACAGTTACTCAGAGTCGGTGCATTATAACATAACATTGTCACAATCACAAGGGATCACATTCAGAAACACCAGTCAGTTTAGTAGCCTTGGAAGTACTATATACTAACATAATATTTACATTACATTATTGAAATGAAAAACAATAACATTATGTCTCCTTTAAATAAATTCATCTCCCAAAGACTATCCCTGTAGGTCAGTCATAATATTCTTCCTCACATCCTAGGGATAATAAAATATATGTAAGGGGTGAGCTCAGATGATCATTAAGGATTACAATATAGCGAAAACTTTAATAAATAAAAATAAAAATATAAGGAAATGTATAAGAATAAAACACATGACTTTTAAACAGACACTTAAGAATTATATGAAAATGATAAATCAAATAATTCCATTTACTTATTTAAATGGATATTCTACTTGTTTAATAATCACATGTAAAATCAATAGCCAATTTCAAAATGATGGAATGTATAATTCCAGACATCATAACCACATAGTTAAGGCCTCATTCCAAGACTAGAAATAAGATTTTTTCAAGGCCTTGTTCCAAGACACCAGTTTGTCTCATGAGACCTACCGATGAATCAATTAGCTATAGATGGCACCACCCGTCACTTACTATATCCAATTCATTCCTCATATGAAATGGTTGGAACATATCAAAAACAATCGTATTATAACTAGCCTACAAAATGTTAATACATTAACCATAAACCATTAATGGTATAAAAATAACACATCCACAGTCAAACATGTCCCAAAACCTTCAATAGAATATGGAAGATTGTATCATAATAAATCAACATTAAATAAGCATAAAATCTATCTATGGATGTTGATATATATGAAATCAAAACTATTTGAGAAGAATATATCATTCTATTTTTAAATCATGAAAAATTCACCAAATTATGGAAGAAAACAATTATTTTGAAAGTTTTCTTATAAGTTTGTAAGGTAAGTTTCTAAGGTGTTATAATGGTGGAAAATAGATGCACCCTCTGTATAAGTTAAAAACATTCTTACCTTAATTTTTCAAAAAGGTCCCAAAGTAACTTGTTTGGGAAACGAAATAAAAATTCCATTAAGAAAAATTTATAAAAATTCAAACAAGGGTATAAATTCCATTAACACATAGTCTAGTAAATAGTAAAAATGTTTTGAAATACATTTTTAAGAAACACATATGTGGATGATAAAGAGGTCCCAGAAGATACTCACGTATAAACAAACTCAGATAATGAAGAGAATATAGAATTAACCATACCTTGTACATTTCTATGGTCTATGGTACACTAACCTATAGTATAATAGCTAAACCATTGTTATTATATTATAAAATGACCACATATATAAATATGATATCATATATGATCTTCTAATATTGCTTTGTTAATAATATTTTTGTAGTATCATTGTTTTGAGTGTTAAATCATTCATTTTACATTATAAGTTTTGTTATGTAAGTCATGTTTGATATGGATAGGATGTATTTGATTCATATCCATAATGATATTAAGTTATTAAACATTACTTTTAATCATAAAATGAAAATAATTCTTGAATGGTTTCGATGGTGATTGAATCTCATCGTGTTCGTGGAGACGTTAATCCGTACGTATGCACGAGCGGCAATACCATTCTATTGATGGATAAATTGAATGTAATTGGATTTATATCATATATAAATAATCATTTACATGTTATATTTATTATTTACATCAATTATACTCATTATTATACCCATCCAAATAATGATGTGTTGAATAAAAAACTACACCATGGCATGGAGATGGTAAGCCGTATGTATGCACGTTTGGGGACGTTTTTATTCATAGGATGACTAGAATAATGAATATAGTTGTACCATAGTTTTAGTAACATCATATTATTTATATGGTACTAGGTTTTCTATTTTTGTATGGAAATAACAATGAATGAGGAAGTGGAAGAAGAAAATAATTTTGAAAGAGGTGATGAAATTATTACCTCTTCTTCAGGTGCTTCATTTTGATTTGATCCAAAGGGCTCCATAGGTTGTATTATGACCAAAGTAATGCCTATCGGGTGAAGGGAGGGTAATTGGGAAGTTATTTGAGCAGGTTTTGGTAGAGCCAAATGGCTTTGGAGGTGTGATTTTGAGAGAAGGGGAAGTACCCTTTTATAAGAGTGGTGAGGGTCACTTTAGGAAATGCTTGATATATTAATTTATTATACAATAATATTCTGTTTATAATGGATCAAAAATGATTTATTTAGAGTCTATGGTGGTTCTAGGTAGAAAAACACTAAACCAATAGGTTTTAGATAGGTTTTTGTCACCATATTTACCTTATCGTTTAGTTTTAACTCATAGTTAAATAGTTTATCTTTTAACAGGTATTGTTGTATTATTATGATACATAGTTAATAATATTTCAATAAAAAGCCATGAAAACCCCACGTGGTTCATTATTGATATATATAACTTTATCTAAGTCCTTTTTCCGAACCTTATATTTTTATAAATATTATATCAATTAATTATATAGTATTTGTTTATATAAACTCAATTATGTCAATTTTTATACTATTTGGTATTTTGTTATTATGAAAGTCATAAAAACTTTATCACTTTGAAAAAATTATTTAATCAACCCTAACATGTCATATTAACCTAATAAATTATTATAATTAATCAGAAGTCTAAATTTACATTTATTTGGATATTTATAATATCAATTATTTTAATCATTCATTAATAAGGTAATTACTCCATCATTATTGTGTCATAAATAAATTTAATTATTTAATGTATAATAATTATATAATGTTCCGGATTTTTCCATGTATTATTTTAATATTATATGGGAATTAATTCGAGACCAGGCTCGGAGACAGCGTGCAGTTCCGAGGCATGGTGAGCCCAGAACAAATGTTTGAATTTATTTTAATAATTAAATTACATGCACTTGCGGTTTTCCTGAAAAAGTGGAATAAATCCTCAACGGGTGCTTAGATCAGAAATCCAAGGGCACTGTTGCATTCAGAACAGCGATTTTACCTTAGGCGAGGCCTAGCATCGGCCGGCGCAGGTCGGTGGTGGAATCCAGTTTTTGGACATAACTGTAATAAAATATTTAATTAAACTGTTTTATTAAATATTGTTTCGTCAAATATGTCTTATCTTTTAAATAGAGATTTCGTATGGGATTAGGGTTACAATTCCCATAACCCTGAATTTCCCTGGAGGCTCTAGAAATCCCTGGTGAAAACCTCCCAATGAGACGACGGTGTTCTTGACAATTTTCGCCGGCGACGACGACGTGACGACTGGACCTTCACCAACGAACGTCATGGATCCAGGTAGGATGTTTTTCTTTGATTTTCATTTACCCTGTTCTTGTTTTCTACGATGAACATGGACTAATCTGCAAATCTATTAGCCCATGGATCGATC
Organism: Viscum album; assembly: GCA_963277665.1. Lineage (NCBI taxonomy): Eukaryota > Viridiplantae > Streptophyta > Magnoliopsida > Santalales > Viscaceae > Viscum > Viscum album. The sequence continues at coordinate 272,767,560 of OY728128.1, read as the reverse complement.
GTTTTGCGGTCGGGCGTGATTTGGGGTTTTATCGGGAAATCAATTACCCGAGATTGTATAATCTGTTGTTTGTTGAGGTTTTGATCTAACAGTGAAGAACCTGGATCATCATGAACAACGATCGAGGTTCATCCCTCTTGTTTTAATCTTGTATTTTCTCCCTCATGTTATTCGTTGTCTTCTATGCGTTCTTGGAGTAAATCGATCGTTGCGCATTCGTTGGTTGGCGAAACGATCTGAGATTGTAGATCCAACCCCGGAGCGATGTCATGGAGGTGCGAAGACGGTTTCGGTGGGGGATTCATAGCGGATCAGGAGATACGAGTTTTCAGTAATTTTTCTTCTGATGGATCTTTCAAGGTTTTATGATCCGATTTAAGGACTGAAAACACCTGTTACGGTGTTCACATGATGAAACAAACCAACCCCTGGAGTATTGGGACGAACGGACGAGAAACCATGGATCTGGAGGATCAGCCATGGGGCGAGGAGGAAGACGGTGTTTCTGGAAATTTCCTGACTACACGGCGTGTAGTATGGGCTACACGGAGTGTGTTCGTCGACGGACCACATGGCGTGTACTCTGGGAGTACACGGACATGGGTTGGGTACATAGCCAAGGACACGGTGTGTATACCCCTCCCTAGCCAGACCCGACCAGATACACGAGATACCCCGTGTGCTGGTACATGGGCAGGTGACACGGAAACGGACAGAGACCGTGTACAGGCACATGTCCAGCGTACACGGAGCGAGCCCCAGGTGCTCAAACATGACGTGTGAGTCTTCTACACGCCATGTAGTTACTTTCTATCCGGCAAGCCGAATGACACGGGCCATTTACACGGGCAGTACACGGAGTCAAGGAACACGGCATGTCATCCTTCTACACATCATGTAGTTGGGTTTTACACAGCTTGGACGGATGACATGGGCTGTTTACACGGGCAGCACCCGGAGTCAAGGAACACGGCATGTGATTCTTCTACACGCCCTATAGTTGAGTTTTACCGAGCTTGAATGGATGACATGGGCTGTTTACACGGGCAGTACCCAGGGTCAATGAACACGGCGTGTAACCATACTACATGCCATGTAACCAATTCTTCATGGCCTGAGCCAGTTTCCTTCTGTGACTTGGACTGCTTTCCTTAGGGTTTGTCCCCTTGGTCTTTCTTTTGATGGTTCCCGGTATCATTTCCTAGATACCGGAGTATGATCCCTTAAGCAGGACTTCCTGAATAGATTTTTTGGAATCCCCTCTGTGATACTTAGATCTGGATCCTCTATTCATTCATGGAACCCTAGGTAGAGTTCTTGGTATCGACGTGACCAACTTTACCCAAGTGTCAATCCTCTGTTTAGAGGATTAGCTCAGACTGAGTTGTCGGAATCACCCCATGACTTGGTTGTGATCCTCATCTTAGAATCATGTTCTCAAAGTTCTTGTGGAGTGTGTTCTCCCGGAACGAGTACTTTGTATCTCTCTCTTAAGACCTAGGAGTGTGTTCTCTCGGTTTCATGCTTAGTGGAGCCTTCGAGCTGGATCCTAGTGGTGGTTTCACAATGGTCGTTGTGTATTAGTATATCTGGATATCCTTGTTATATGTTCGGTAGACATATACTGTGTAGAGATGACTGTACCTTTCTTTTGTGGTATTTCCCCTTGTTGTATTCCTTTGTGGTTTCGGGGTGTCCTACTAGGTATTATTATACTCACCCATGCACGGGCTTTGTCCGCACGTGTTGTGTCTTGTTGAGATGAGCGAGCCTTTGACAGGATTCTAGGCGGACCAGGACCGGACGGTACTCAGTGAGATCGGACAGGACGAGGTGTGTTCCTATGGCTACAGAATGCAGTCCCAGCACCTTTATTTACAGGTTGGACATTGTTATAGACTCTCTTTTTTGGTGGGCTTGTAAATTTACCCCAGGGTTTTACTTTCTTGTACTTTACTTTCATGCCGTACTCTGTGGTTGGGTTTTAGTATATGCATGCATCTTTTCCTTTTAGTAGTTTTTACTTTTCAATGTTGTGGTCTTGGATATGTGTGTGTGTGTGTGTGTGTGTGTATATGTTTATAGGCAATGCCTCCCATGTTAGTATCATGCCTACTCGGTGTTAGTCACCAGCCCATGTCCTATTAGAGGTGAGCTTGGGGAGTTTTGGCTCGGGCCCCACTGGGACGGGTTGTGAAAGAGTGGTATCAGAGACAGAGACCCCTCTGGTTTCGAGCCAAGCCTGACCCTCAGGAAGTAGAGGACTGGCTTGAGGTAGTGACCAGAGTCTTTCGTTTGGTCAGGACACCAGGAAACCAGATGGTGATCCTGGCAGCAAGCCTTCTGAAGGGCTCGGTAGGACGATAGTGGAGTTTGGTTATCCAGACTCACGACAAGGTGAGTCTTGCATGGTCAGAGTTTGAGAATCTCTTTAGAGAGGAGTTTTCACTGGTTAACCTGAATTTAGTATGTATATAGGAGCTTCTTCAGCTCCAGCAGGGAACCCTAACTGTGGATGACTATTCATCAAGGTTTACCGACCTCTTAGTGTACTCAATGGATATGGTTAGAGATCGGTACTTCAGAGCTCAGACTTTTGAGTGGTGCTTGCGCAGAGATATCTGATCTAGCATCATCCCTATGAGAATTCCTACTTATGTTGGGGTTCTCGAGCGGGTTTGGTGGTTGAGAGCTTCTTGGAAGAGCAGAGATAGTCGGCAGTTGTCAGTAGTGGGCGAGCTGGAGGAGAGACCTCGGTAGTAGGGATCCAACGTCAGGGACCCTGGCATGAGAGATGTTTTCAGAGGAGATCCTAGGATAGGGTATCTTCCGTACAGGGTTCACAGGGCGCATCCAGCCAGCCTCAAGAGAGGCGATGCTACTCATGTGATGGCAGGGGACATCTCGCTCGAGATTTTCCAAACCGTCTTACTACTGACATGAGAGCTAGGATGGACCACCAAGGAAGAGGCAACATGTAGAGAGGACAGATCCATGAGGCGGTGGACATGGTAGAGGAGCTGGGAGAGTAGATGGAGGTAGTCATCATTTTGACCTTTTACCACCACCACCCCCAGAAGGTCCACCCCAGGTTCAGGGATCTGATGGACAGAGGCAGGGACAGCTGCAGGCGGAAGAGGCTTATGGCCCAGGTACTCCCGGGATGATTAGAGGTACAATCTGTGTCTTTTCTACTTTGGTTTCCGTACAGATAGAAACAAGTTCTAGTCATTCCTTTCTGGATGCTTATCTTTTTCGAGACCTTGAGATTGTATTTGATCCGTTGACTCAACCCTTATGCTTAGAAACACCGACTGGAGAAGATTTAGAGATCACACACCATTGTACATAGTGTGACCTAACCCTTGGAGGCGAGAGTTTTGATTGGAACCTCTTGGTGGTAGCGTCGAGTCCTTATGATGTCATTCTTGGTAAGAATTGGATATCCACAGTTCATGCCCAGATTGACTATTTTAGGAGAAGGGTGCGGTGTGGCCGCAGTGATGGAATGAGGTTCTCTTTTGTTGGTGAAAGAGAGACCTAGGCAGTGCAGGATGGACACGTCCATAGGAGGGAAAAACTGATTTAACATCAGTTGTCTAGCCTAGCCCTTGGTGTAGCAGATGTTACGAGTTTCCAGTTTCCAGCAGTAGTGGATGAGTATGAGGGTATCTTTCCGGTGGATGTCCCCGGACTACCTCCCCATCGGGAGATAGATTTCTGCATTGAGTTGCAACCCGGGATGACACTGATATCAGTATCAGCATATTGGATGGCTCTTGCAGATCTTCATGAGCTGAGGGTGCAGCTGGAATATTTGTAGAAGAAGGGCTTTGTGAGACCCAGCGTTTCACCCTGGGTGGCCCCAGTGTTGTTTGCCAAAAAGGCAGACAGGAGCTTGAGGCTATGTGTGGATTACCGGCGCTTTAATCAGGTGACCGTGAAGAACCGGTTTCCACTACCGAGGATCGATGACCTCTTCGACCAGTTGAGAGGGGCACGATGGTTCTCAAAGGTTGATCTATGATCAGGCTAACACCAGTTGTGAGTATGGGATGAGGATGTACCAAAGATGTATTTTAGATGTCTCTACGATCACTATGAGTACTTGGTGATGCCCTTTGGCATGACGAACTCCCTGGCACTGTTCATGGGACTCATGAACTGGATCTTTCAGCCCTGTCTAGATCGGTTCATAGTGGTCTTCGTCAATGATATCCTTGTGTACTCTGCATCCGAGGAGGATCACGTGAGACACCTAAGGATGGTTCTAGACACACTCTAAGAGCACCTATTTTATGTGAAACTCTAGATGTGTCAGTTTTGGATACAGGAGGTTCACTTCCTGGGACACATTATCTCAACAGATGGTGTAACAGTGGACCCAGCCAAGGTAGAGGCAGTATTAGCATGGGAGCCACCCTGGAGCGTGACGGAGGTGCAGAGTATCCTTGGGTTAGCAGGCTACTATCGGAGATTCATTCTTGATTTCTCTAGGATTTCAGCATCCATGATAGCTTTGACCCAAAAGGGGCAGCCTTTCATGCAGATCGAGAAATGCCAGCAGGATTTCCATCTGTTGAGACAGAGTCTAACGAGCGCCCCGATCTTGAGATTATCGGAGGAGGGTGTCGAGTACATAGTGTTATGTGACGCATCAAGAACCGAGATTGGTTGTGTCTTGATAAAGAGGCAAGTGGTGATTTCCTATGGCTCAAGTCAGTTGAGGCCACATGAGCAGAACTACGCAACCCATGATCTTGAGTTGGCAGCGATAGTCTTTGCATTGATGATGTGGCGGCACTACCTGATGGGCGAGCGGTTTACCATCTACTCTCATCACAAGAGTCTCAGATATATCTTTTCTCAGAAGGATATGAATTTGAGACAAAGACGATGGCCTGAGTTCCTCCAGTATTATGACTTTGAGGTCGTTTATACTCCTAGGAAGGGGAACGTTGTGGCAGATGCTCTCACAGGAGATCCAGTTCGCAGTTTCTAGATGAGGATATAAGACAGTTGGCCTCCTTACTATTATCCTTCGTGGATAGAGATGAGGGAGCTTGACTTTAGTCGATGGTTGTTACCCCTATGATCTTACAGTGATTCAGGGAAGCACAGCGCGAGGATTCTAACTGTGAAACTCTACATGCTCAGATATCCACAGGTGTTGCGGCTGATGGATATTCAGAAGGTGGGGAGCATGTTGTTCTTTTCAGAGGATGTACAGTAGTACCAGTGACGTTGTGGGAGGAGGTTCTGAGAGAGTTCCATACATCTTCTTTGGAATTGCATCCAAGAGTGGCAAAAAAGTACTAGGACATCCGACGTTAGTTGTGGTGGCCAGGAATGAAGAATAGTGTGGTAGAGTTTGTTTATCGGTGCCTTACTTGTCAGCAAGTAAAGGCTGAGCACTAGGTACCAGCAGGTTTGACTTATCCCCTTGAGGTGCCAGAGTGGAAGTGGGACGGGATATCCATGGACTTCATGATGGGTTTACCACGTACATCCAGGGGACACAATTCCATCTGGGTGATCAATGATCGACTCGCCAAGTCGGCCCACTTCCTAGACATACTGGAGAAGAGTTCAGTAGAGAGCTCAGGACGCATCTACGTGCAGAAGATAGTTCGACTTCTTGGAGTTCCATCCACAATCGTCTTAGATTGTGATGCTCGTTTCACATCCTAGTTGTGGAAGGGATTGCAGGAAGCTTTTGGGACTCAGTTACGCATGAGAACTGCGTTTCATCCCCAGATTGATGGTCAGACAGAGCATACCATCCAGGTTCTGGAGGATATGCTACAAGATTACATACTTGACTTCGGTCATAGCTGAGAGGATCACCTACCACTAGTGGAATTTGATTATAACAACAGTTATCATTACACTATTGGTATGTCACCATTCGAGGCTCCGTATGGGTGACCTTGCAAGTCACCACTTTATTGGAATGACCCAGGAGAGTCAGTACTCATGGGCCCTGAGATGGTGACAGCTACTACAGAGAAGGTGTAGGTCATCCAGGAGCAGATGAAGACTGCACAGATTCAGCAAAAGTATTATGTTGACAGGAGGCGGAGGCCCTAGGAGTTCTAGGAAGGAGGCCATGTGTTTCTTCGGGTCTCACCTCGATGGGGATTGCGGAGATTTGTCTGAGGCGGCAAGCTATCTCTGAGGTTCGTCGGCCCTTTTCAGATTCTGAGTAGAGTTAGCGAGGTGTCGTATCGCTTGTCTCTACCTCCTCAGATGGACCGGGTACACAACGTATTCCATATGTCGTAGCTATAGAGGTATGTGCACAATCCATCACACGTTATCGACTGGGGCGAGCTGGACATCGATGATGGAGCGACCATTGCTAAGTACCCAGTGGAGATCAAGGATCAGCAGGAGAAGATCCTTTTTGGATGATCTATTCCCTTGGTTCTTGTCTGGTGGCAGCACGGTAATCTTCAGGAGAGCACATGGGAGTGGGAGACTCAGATTCGCATGCAGTACCCACATCTTTTTTAGTAGCCCTTTTTTTGGCTTTTCGAGGATGTAAAATCCCTAAGGTGAGTTTGATGTAATGTCCAGGATTTTTCCAGGTATTATTTTAATATTATATGGGAATTAATTTGAGACCAGGCTCGGAGATTGTGTGCAGTTCTGAGGCCCAGTGATCCCAAAATAAATGTTTGAATTTATTTTAATAATTAAATTACACGTGCGCCTAATTTTCCTGAAAAAGTGGAATAACTCCTAAACAGGTGCTCGGATTAGAAATCTGAGGGCACCATTGCCTTCAGAACAGTGATTTTACCTTAGGCGAGGCTTAACATTGTCTGGCGAAGGTCAGTGGTGGAATCCAGTTTTTTGACGTAACTGTAATAAAGTATTTAATTAAAATGTTTTATTAAATCTTGTTTCGTCAAATATCTCTTATCTTTTAAATAGAGATTTCAAAGGGGTTCATGGTTACAATTCTCATAACCCAGAATTTCCCCAAAGGCTCTAGAAAGCTCTGGAGAAAACATCCCAACGCGGTGATGGTGTTCTTGATTATTTTCGCTGGAAACGACGATGTGGTGACCGGATCTTCACCAACAAACGCTACGAATCCAGGTAGGATGCTTTGCTTTGATTTTCCTTTCCCCAGTTCTTGTTTCCTATGACAAACACAGACTAATCTGTGAACTGATTAGCCTGCGGATCGATCATTTTGCGGGCGGGCGTGATTTGGGGTTTTATCAGGAAATCAATTACTCGAGATTGAAAAATATGTTGTTTGTTGAGTTTTTTATCTAACGGCAGTGAACCCTGATCGTCACGAACAATGATCGAGGTTCGTCCCTCTTATTTGATTCTTATATTTTCTCCCTCGTGTTCTTCATTGCGTTCTACATGTTATTGGAATAAATTGATCATTGCGCATTCTTTTGTTGGCACAACGATCTGAGATTGTAGATCCAACCCCAGAGTGATGTCATGGAGGTGTGACGACGGTTTCGGCAGGTGATTCGGAGCGGATCGGGAGATACAAGTTTTCGGGTGTTTTTCTTCAGATAGATCATTTGAGGTTTTATGATCCGATTTAAGGACCGAAAACACCTGTTACGGTGTTCGCATGATGAAACAAACCAACCCCTGGAGTATCAGGAAGAACGGACGAGAAACCATGGATCCAGAGGATCAGCCACGGCGCGAGGAGGAAGATGGTGTTTCTGGAAATTTCCCGACTACACGGTGTGTAGTATGGGCTACACGGCGTGTGTTCGCCGGCAGACCACATGGCGTGTACTCCGGGAGTACATAGACACGGGCTATGTACATGGCCAAGGACACGATGTGTATACCCATCCCCAGCCGGATACATGGGATACCCCGTGTGCTGGTACACGGGCAGGGGACATGGACACGGATAGAGACCGTTTACGGGTACATGTCCAGCATACATGGAGTGAACCCTAGGTGCCCGGACACGACGTGTGAGTCTTCTACACGTTGTGTAGTTACTTTCTATCCGACAAGCCGAATGACACGGGCCGTTTACATGGGAAGTACCCAGAGTCAAGGAACAAGGTGTGTGATCCTTCTACACACCGTGTATTTGGGTTTTAAACAGCTTGGACGGATGACATGGTCCGTTTACACGTGCAGCACCCGGAGTCATGGAACACGATTTGTGATTCTTCTACACATCGTGTAGTTTAGTTTTACACAGCTTGAATGGATGACACGGTCCGTTTACATGGGAAGTACCCAGGGTCAAGGAACACGGTGTGTAACCATACTACATATCGTGTAACCAATTCTTCATGGCTTGAGCTAGTTACCTTCTGTTACTTGGACTGGTTTCCTTAGGGTTCGTCTCCTTGTTCTTTCTCCTGAAGGTTCCCAGTATCATTTCTTAGATACATGAGTATGATCACTTCAGCAGGACTTCCTAAATAGAGTTTTTGTAATCCCCTCTGTGATACTTAGAGCCGGATCCTCTATTCATTCCTGGAAGCCTAGGTAGAGTTCTTGGTATCGACGTGACCAACTTTACCTGGGCACCAATCCTCTGCTTAGCGGATTAGCTCAGACTAAGTTGTCAGAATCACCCCATGACTTGGTTGTGATCCTCATCTGAGCATCATGTTCTCAATGTACTTGTGGGGTTTTTTCTCCCAGAATGAGTACTTCATATCTCTCTCTTCAGACCTAGGAGTGTGTTCTTCTGGTTTCATTCTTAGTGGAACCTTTGAGTTGGATCCTAGTGGTGGTTTCACAATGGTCGTTATGTATGAGTATATCTAGATATCCTTTTTATATGTTCGGTAGACATATACTATGTAGAGCTGATTGTACCTTTCTTTTGTGGTATTTCCCCTTGTTGTATTCCTTTGTGGTTTCGGGGTGTCCTACTGGGTATTATTATACTCACCCATGCATGGGCTTAGCCTGCACATGTCGTGTCTTATGCAGACGAGCGAGCCTTTGATAGGATTCTAGGTGGACTATGATTGGACGATACTCAGGGAGATCAGATAGGTCGAGGTGTGTTCCTATGGCTACAGACTGCAGTCTCAGCACCTTTCTTTATAGGTTGGACTTTGTTATGGACTCTCTTTTTTGGTGGGCTTGTACTTTTGGCCCAGGGTTTTACTTTTTTGTACTTTACTTTTATGTCGTACTCTGTGGTTGGGTTTTAGTGTATGATTGCATCTTTTCCTTTTAGTAGTTTTTACTTTTCAGCTTTGTGGCCTTGGAGATGTATGTGCGTGTGTACATGTTTATAGGCAATGCCTCCCATGTTAGTAACATGCCTACTCGGTGATAGTCACCATCCCCTGGCCTGTTGGAGGCGGGCTTGGGGAGTTGCGGCTCGGGCCCCACTGGGATGGGTCATGAAAAATTATAAATAAAATAAAATTATTTAGGAAATATTTTTTTATTTCTAATGAATATTTATAGTCCAATTTATCTTATATATAACCTGATATTAAAAATGTTTTAGTTATTAAACATTGATTATAACAGCTTTAACTCTTATTTAAATAAAATAATAATAAATGTCCTAATCTTATACAAGTGGATAAAAAGAATTATATTTTATTCTTACGGTTGATTTCTATTGAAATAAACATATCCAATAGATTTAGGACACGTGTTTGGAAAACTATAATATCATTTTTTAAATTTAATTGCATTATTTACTTCTAAACATGGTAAATAAAACTCAAAAGATAATATTCACAAAAAATTATTTTCATCTTATTGAACATCATTTTATTTACTGATGTCATTCGTGTCTCTCAAATTTTTGAAATTCAATTCATAGAAGTGGTAAAATTATGTTTTATACAAATTTTCAATTACGCCTAGAACGTGGGTAAAAGACGGTAAGAAGTTCAATAAAATTATATATATATAATATTATTAAATATCAACTTCAATAAATTACATTGAACATATATAGGTATTATGTATCTATTTTTACCTAAAATAAATTTAAAATAAAGAACTAATTATTTAAATAAAATATGGGTTTTAAACAATAACGTAGTGTTTTTCACTATTCATCAAAAATTGAATGTTTTTAGAAAAATACCAAAAAATGACCCTAAGCTAATTTTGATATTCTGAATCCAAAAATTAAGTCCAATTTGAAAAATAAAATTTATAAAATTTCAAAAAGTAGGTATTACGATTCATAAAGGCAAGTTTGATTTGTCGTGGTGTGTTAGAACTCGATGTTGCGTACAACGCAAACTATTGTATTATTCAAAGAGATGTATATCGTGAATGATTGGGGTGTTAAAATGTTGATATTATTAATTATATTTTTATATCATTTATTTTGGTATGAAATCACAATGATCCAATAATGGGAAGAGGTATAATATTCATTGAATAAAACATTATTTTGGAATTGTTCATTGGGATATTTGAAAACAAATAATGTTTATTAATTGTATTATTTTTTTAATCGATTTAAACAAAATATTCATAGATATTTTTAATATAAAATACACATAATTCAATTATATAAATATTATAGGTTATATTAAAAGGAATTTTATATGATAAAGTTTTCCCTTTATGGAGACTCTAAAATAAACTAATAACATGAAAAGGGATATCCATAAATCAGTAACATTAGTCTATTGTTGAATTTATATAAATTTATACAATATATTATTAAGATAGATGAATAATTTATATTATTCAATATCTAATATAGTTTAACATTATTATTATTTTTTAAAATAAAATACAAGATTTAATACGAGTAATTTGATTTAACAAGGATTTAAATTCCTATAAATTTTAAATTGTAAATACTCTACACTCAGGGTAGTGGGAATATAATTTCATTCTCAACTAGAATTGAAATGATAGAATTATATTCTATTGTATTTATAGTGATCCTCTTATTAAAAATTTTCTTATAAATAATGATAATTTTTTCAAATATATGACTCAAATATTTAATATAATAAATTTATTATTACATAATTAAATTTAAAAATTAATGTAGTATATGTGCTTTTTTTGAGTACCTTGTGATGAAAAAAATTCTCATTTTTTTTATATTATTACATGGAATAAAATGTTGTACTAACGTATTATTTAGGGGAAATGAAGATAAAAAGAGACTAATTTGTTATAGGATACAATCATTTAATTTAAACAGAAGTATTTAAAATAATTATTTTGACTTTTCTACTATTAAATATAACTATATGAAATATATATGATTAAAAATAATGATGATACTAAATATGTTATTCATAAAAATTCCATGATGGAGGTGTTTCCAAAAAAAATAGGTGAATCATAACTGAAAGGGTGTTTTTTGGTTGATATAGAAAAATTATACTCTAAGTACATGGATTTTAAATTGATGAAATTATAACCCCAGTGGATAGGAAAGAAATTATTTTATTATTTGTAGATATATTATTCCAAAGGATTTAAAATTCATTCCATAAACAAAAACATTATTTTATTAATGGATTTCATGAAAAATGTGTTTCTAATTATGAAAAACGTGGATTTACAAACCATGAAGACTATAATTGAGGGTTTATATTTTATTAACAGCTCTTTAAATTGAGTATATTGATTTAAAAATAGAACATTAGGCTTGATAATTTATTTTTAATTCTTCATTTGTGACATGGATATGTTTAAAATAATTAATATGAAAAAAATTGTCCTAGGAAAACATTATACTACTCATTTAGGAATTTTCATGTTTTATGACCCTAGAATAACATGAGAGATGATTGGAGAATAATATTGTCAAATGTTTATTTAAATTATTTATATATTTTCCCTACATTTTTAGTAATTTTCAACCCTTTCAGGTGGAATTGTTCATATATTAAATACCCAGATGCAGAGATGGAAATATGACTTGTTAGTTTTAATTTCAACTTCACTAATGGGTAATCCATTCATAATAATACAATAGTGACATGTTTTTAGAAAAATACACAAGTCATAAAATAGTTATTGTTGATTAAAAATATTTTACACAATCACTCCTTTCCACACCCTCTACCATTATAATAATTTTAGATAGAGCAAACTATATCCATAAAAGTACAATTGTGGACTCCCCCTTGTTCACTAAATTTGGTGATGTATTGCATAATTTGTAAACATTACTGATGACTATGTGGAGTAGGCGTGTAATCCATTGTTCTTGATTAGTATAAGACTCTGCATATACCATAGTTTTGAATTAATGAAATGATTTCACTATTTACACAAACTAGATGTTTAAAACCATTTGTTTTTTAATGTAATCATCATGATACATCATCCTTATCAAAATCCACTTTTTTCAGTTAAGTTTTAGACATTATAAACCTTCATTCAATGTTAATGGTCCTAGTAATCAGGAATGTACAATCTTTTATGATGCTCCCATCCATTGGGGATCTCAAATATAATAAAAATAACTCAATGTATTTGAGAAACTACATTTTATGAAATAAAAAAGTGTCCATATTTTATTAACCATTATTTTTGTTACTTTTTTCCACCTGAAGAGTTCCTTACATTAAAAAAATGAGCTCATCATATGTCCTTCCTAAAATAATATCATTTTAAATTATTTAAAAATTATTATAAAATAGATAATGTTGTTTAATCACCTTTTTATATGAAATAATATATTTCTAGACATCCTAGAATCAAAAAATATTTTTACTAACCTATAATATATTTTCATAAAGATAATTTTCCTCATGAATAAATGGTTACATTTTTTCATTTTTGATGATTCTCATAGTATCATACCTTAATATCATTTCATCATTCATTATCCATTTTTTATGAAACATCTTTCAAAAACTATAAAACCGTCATGACACCAAATGCATTAATGATTCTCCAAATATTTTGAAAAAAAACATCCTAAAATAAAATCCATTTTCACATTCAAAATTAATGCCACATATATTGTATGATCACATAACAAGAATAATCCAGGATCAAAAATTCTGTATTGAAAAAAAGAAAAAACAATCTATTACAGAGTATAAAAAACATGGTTCCAACAATCTCCCCTATTGGTTTTGATGGAAATTTTTTAGATAAATTCAATAGAGCACCATCCATAAAAAACATGAATGGTATTAAATAATAAATCTCTTAATATATTTATATATGAGTAAACCTATTTTTATAGAAAATATTGGAAAATGAATTTTTCTTACCTTAAGAGACCTCCAAAAATCATTATATCATGAAAATTTATAATTAATAAGAATTAATTCACCCATTTTCAAAATAAATCAAAATAACATGTATTGTGACAATATAATGTAAGAAAAATATCCCATTGGATTGTTTCTCACTCATATATTGAGATCACATCCTTCAAAGGATTAATTATTTTAATAATAATTGAGAGATTGGATAATTTTTAACCACCTCATTCAGTGGGAGGTTGATGAACACCAAGGTTCAACCAATGATTCTTTAATATTGGTGATACAAAATTCATAGTTAGGATGTCATCCACTATAAATTTATTTCCATTTTTCTCAATTTTAATCACACATTGTTGAAATTTTAGTTTGATGAATAGATATCTTATCTCAAAATGATTTTTATGGTAGTTTTGAACCAGACTTATAGTAAGATCAATCATGATCTGGTTGTCATAATTAATCACCATCGTTTATTTCACATCATCACCAATATTATCCAGTTGTTTATTCTTCCCAAATAGATGATTTCATTCCTTTTTCAATGTGATATAGTATATTTCTTCCATATTAAGAGTTGTGATTCCTTTTTTCTTACTCAACCATCCCACATATTTGTTTCCAAAAAATAATGCACACCCACATGTTGAATTTCAACCCCACGCATCTAAATCATATTATGCATCACGAATTTCCAATAATTCATTATGCATACCTTCTTATATGTATAATATAATCTTTAGAGTACATTGAATATATATCATTAACATTTTAACAACTAAAAAATTCTCTTCCAACAAATTACTATGCAAGAGAGTGCCTAATCATATTGGATTGAAAATATCATTTTGTGTTGTAATAAATGGAAATAATCATCCAATTATACTAATGTACATGGTGGGATCCACATATTTTCCATCCTCAGGTCATCCATGTTTTGTACTAAACACACTCATAGTAATCATTGTTTTGGATTCATGAATTTTGAATTTCACTAGATTCTCTATTGCAATATTTTACTATGAAATGAATGTTTATTCATTTATTTGAATAATCTAAACCTCAAAAAATATCATGTTTCCATCAATCATGGAAAATTAATGTTTCAATTTACCATGATTAAAACACTCTTGCACTAATCCATGGCTCATTCATCCAAATATAATACCATCCACATGCACAAGATCTATAAATGAACCACCTTAAGTGTATTTTAGATAGAGATAATGATAAATACATGCTCTTTAATATTTCATTTACTAAAATTAGCTTCCTGACATGAATACTATGCTTATGGTGCATATTTTATACCATAATGTGCCTTATATAATCTAACAACCACTGTTTCATGAATTCAAATAAAAATAACACTATTTCTTTAATGTAAAGTTATTCAACATTTACACCATTTTAAAAATTATGTTTTGAAATTCATATGATAAACATTTTACCCTCATTATTTTTCTATGTATAGGAAGATAATTGTATAATCTAGTGTATATAATGGAGAAAATGTTTCATCAACATCATTTCATTTACCATATGACCATATTTTAAAAAACAAGTGTTCAAAATTTATATCATGTTTCCCTTATCATTGAATTTTTTGAATAAACACTTTTTCTGATCACATTTTCATTTTTTGGTAACTTATAAAGAAACCATGAATTGGGTTTTCTATATGATCTGGTTATTTATTCATACATAAAATACATGATTCATATTTCACTGCATCTTTAGATGAGTGTGTATGAACAATTTATAAGAGAGTCAAATGTGCATCATTCCATATACACCTTGTGTGTTCATGTATGGTCCAATACCCTATAATTTTGGATTGAGAATCATCTTATATTAATTTTATCTAATCATTTTATGATATTCATTCTTCATAAATGGTTACCAATTCTGATTTTAATTCTAAATTATCATCATCTTGAGAAACATGAATATTATGTAAACCTTTAAAAATTTATAAACACGAATATTTCCCTTATTTAGAATGTTCTAAATAATTAATCATATCAATATATGATCTCCAATGTTATTTAATTTTTTACCAACAATGAACATGGAAAATTTTCAATGTAAAATAATTGGATGATGATAAATTTTTCATTTTTATTCATTACACTTCAATGTGTATCCATGAAGTACTCCCTAATATATTATATCACCATAATTGAATGGATTTCAATATTTTTTCATATAAAACACATACATCAAAAAAATAAATTATTAAGAAATCTTATCCATCCAAAATATCATATAGTCTCGTTTCCTCCCATATAAATATCCATGATTGATTTTGAGTGTACAATGAAATGCAAAAAAAATATTTCTAATAGTGAAGGCAACATAAAACCAAATCAACACGGTTATGGACATATTATTCACCTTTATATTGGTATTTTCAATTACCTAATTTTTTTAATGTTTTCTCACTAATTACACCTCATGCATTGTCCAATGTTTTGGAAGGTATGTTTCAAATTGAATTTTCATTTATTCTTTCCTACTTTTGGATCATAATATCTTGATTTTAGAGAAAGTATCATAATCAAAACTTTTGAGATATCTATATTGGTATTCAATATAGATCATTTTGTGATTTATAAAAATACAGCATTCCATTCAACTGTAATTATCAATAAAAATAATAAAGTTCCTCTATATAGATTTTCCTCCACATTCATCTTAAATAAATAATATATGTGGATTTGAAAAAGTATAATTGATAGATTTTTTCAACATACGATTATAATTACCAACCCTATTAACACAAATTAAAGAATCAAATGTATTTTATCAATCAAAATTAAAATTAAAAATTTCAAAAACCTCTATTTTCATTGATATGATTTCCATGCCCCGTTCATTAATTTGACCAAACATTCATTTAAAAACCCATTACCATTTTAACAGGAATTCCTTGAACATTATCATAGTTTTTACATTTCATTAATTGGGTAGGGTGGATTTTCTATTTATAGGATACATAGTATGTTGTATTTAAGGATTTTTTGGATACTCACCTTCAAATAGACTTTTCATGCAGACTTCCAGTGGGTTACACACTTTGTAACATGATTACTTGTTGTGTAATGGTCCTACAAAAAGATCATGATCAGAGACATGTTGTGATGGGCATGCATTGTGAGTTTTTACTACACATCATGATGCATTTAATTATTGGTTTTAATTTGGATTGCAGGAATTTGGGATTAGGTGATGCGTTTTTCAGTAGTCATGAAATTTAGAGGGTTCATGACATGTATTGGGATTACACGTCAGGTAATACCTCAACTGCATTTTTTTAAATAGGAAATTTGGTTGGTTTTTTCTTTTCACTCTAAACTAGACTCAACATACTCGACATAATTAATTCCTCATGTGATATTGAAACTACAAAACCATTACGAATCCTTTCATTTGTATTTGAATTTTTGTTATACATGCGACATTTTTTCCGTCTAAGTGTTCTGCCACTTTATTTTTGTTTCTATCTTTCAACTCTCTTGGGTTTTCAATGGATCATCTTGTAATAGATGGATCTATGTCCCAAGGGGTTATATCATTCATCAAGGTTGTCTTTCTAGGTATTCATCACCTTTGTTCTCTTTGACGGGTGTTATTGCGAGTTTTGAGTTTTTGCAAGAGGTATGTGTTTTCGTCCTAAATATCCAAATTGATTATTCCTACATTTCATAATTTATTTCAAATTCTAATTTAAATTAAATTTCGCACACATTCATTCAATAAAATTGATAAACCAAGTTTCATTATATTGAGAGATTTGAAATGGTTTTGGCATGAATACATGGAAAACTCCCAATTCCATTGAACAAGGGTGTGTTTATGGAAATTTTTCGATTTAAATTACTGAATTTTAGATTTGAGATTTGATGGAAATTTTTTCAATTAAAATTTTGAATTTAATTGTGGGAATGAATTCTGAAAATGATGGAATTAGTTTTCGATTGATTTCAAACATCTGAAAATTACTTAAAATGATTTGATAGAAACCCAATTGATTTATCTGGTGAAAAGGGGATGTTTTTTTATTATAACACTTTTTGGTTGTAAATAGAATATTTGGAATTTTTAATGGAAGAATGTTATTTTATTTGGATACACTCTACAAAGTTAAAATGTTCAAAAACATATCTACAATAGGTCACATCTCTAATGGGAGGTTGACGAGTCATCCTTGGCCATTGTTAGGGGGATTTGAGTATAATCATTTTTTAGGAGCACTTTGAGAGTGAAAAATCACATAGATTGTTCATACTATCGTACCCCCATGGAAAATGACCATGATCACCACATTATTATTTAAATATGAGATATAAATGTATCCAAATGTTGTAAAACAAAATTTCATGCCTTTGCTGGAATTTCATAAACTGTCTTATGTAAATATTTTTTTAAGCCACTGTATTAAATATTACATCTATTTTAATGTATAATCTTGTGATTTAAAAGTATTTTCAATCATTTTAAAAATGTTTTTCTTCTTTTTTTGGAATATGATTTTGAATTTCCAAATCTATTTTTTTAGAGAATTGAAATATTTTCTTTAGATACTCTATATTTTTCATATTTTATGGAATATTTTTGTGTTATCCTAGAATGACTAATGTAACACCCTCGAATGATAATGGGTTAAATGACTAAATGATATGTCTCATGTGAACAAGGTGCACCTTCTTTTGTGGGAGCCTACCTAATTAGAAATCAACAGTTAAGCATGATTGGCTTGGAGTAGTGATAAAGATGGGTGACCTTATGGGATGTTTTCTAGGGTGTATGGGACTGAGGAAAAGTATTGATTAGGATGGGTGACCATATGGGTTGTTTTCTAGGTTGTGTGTGAGTGAGGAAAAAATACACTAGAAAGGTCATGTGTTGGCATGTGTGGTCTATCATTAGTCAGATGACCAATTCAGGTATGTGGGTGGGCCCCATGGTGGGGTTAACGTGTATGTGGGAAAACTGGTGGTACCTAGAAGGCAAGGAATGGATGGTCATGTTAAGGCAGGGTGTTTGTGATATCACTAGACCCATTTGTCACATTTGGTATCAGCGGTGGTATGCTGCCTTATGTGATAAACACTACCTATAATGCGATGTAGCGCCCACAACATGAATTTTGTGATCTAATGGGGCTGAATTTAACACCCTTGAATGATAAAGGGATAAATTAATAAATGATATGAATCATGTCACTGAGGTACACCTTCATTTTTGGGAGCATGTCTGATTAGAACTCCACAGTTAAGTGTGCTTCACTTGGAGTAGTGATGAAGATGGATGACTTTCTAGGAAGTATGTTAGGGAGTGTCTGAGGGATGACAATGCACCCTGGAATGTACATGTGCTAGACTATGGGGATTTCCATTAGTCATATGACCAATATGGGCATGTGGGTGGGCCCTAGAGTGGGGACCATATGTCTACGGGGCAACTGGTGATACCTAGCCAGACAGGACAGAACGACCGTTTTAAGGCTAGGTTTTTGTGATGTCATTGGGACCCAGTTGTCACACATAGGCTGAAACCCTACATTCTAATTTGGGTGTTTTTTGAATTTCTCCTTCCAGGTTCTAGCTATGTGAATGGATATCCATGAGGTTGATCTAGCTATTGAGATTTGGACGTGGTGAGTTGTTTCCTTAGGGAAACCTAGACTATTTTCTCTATTTTTTGGTACTTGGGTGGTAGTAAATTTTTATTTTATGCCTTTTTTTATTATTTTATTTTACTCCCAGCTGAGTTTGTTTTATATTCATATTGAATTTCATGTATTAATTCAAATATATCTTAACTAAAATTCATTCCCACAAGCTCGTTATATGTATATAGGTGCTAATCGCCATCGTATATGGATTAGGAATTTCCTTCGAGTTATATTTGGGCCATCCTGGTTATTGTGATACAAAGGTAAATATTCTAGTTCGCGAGAAAGAGGTATCAAATGTGGATATTGAGATTTCGACATGAAGTCAGTATGCATTTTTGAAATCTTGTTAGGGATTACAAGGTAGTTTTTACTATGTCCCTAGCTAGTTATCACAGCAATGAACCATTAGTCACCATGGATATGTCCATGGACAACTAGTTGTCCATTTTTTATTCTGATTTGGATATAGTATAATCCAAATATGGTCGTTCCATAATTTGGAAATAATTCCCCTGGTAGCTCTATTTGAGTTTTAATATAATGTATTCCTTTTATCTATTGAGGCTATGTAGCATCATTCCTCTAAGAAGACGTGAAAATCAGACACAATAGGAAGTTTATGATGAAAAATAATGATTGAATCCTCTAGTTGAACAAAATATATTTGATGTGATTTTCATCAATATCAATGCTTTCATATAGGCAACACCTATAGTCTCGATTCAGGTTCAAGTTATAGATCCTCAGGGGGTGTTCTTAGAAATTATTATCAATACATACATCGCTAGAATCCAAATGTATTCAAAGGAACCACTGATCCTAAACATGATGAGAAATGGTGGAGAAAGATATAATGTATGTTTGAGTTCATGGAAACACCTGATGTGATAATGGTAAAGTGTTCAACCATCCTGATGGAAGGACCAAGAATGATATGGTGGGACACAATGGTGATGGAAAAAAGATTGAGGGATTAGAGTGGAAGGATATCCATTTTTTATCAACAAATTCTATCTAGATTTAATGGTGGTGGCCAAGGATATGAAGTTTTTCAAGATTGATAATATCGAAAAAAGCATGACTGGGTATTCAATTTGTTTTTCTTAGTTGATGGAATTTTCTCTTGAGATTGTATCTAATTAGAGGATGAAGGATAAACTGTTCGAGTTGGGTATTTAATCTGATATCAATTCCTAGGGTTTCTTACTGAAGCTTCCCATGTAAGATAACGTGCTGGATATGGAATTGATGGTTGAAATTTACCTGGATTGAATATTAGTGTTGATGGGAGTTTCTTTTTCTCCAAGTGGAAGTGATGTTTTCGTTAATGGAAAATGGATGCATGATAATTCTCACAACTATTCTCGACTACATTGTCATTTCAAACCTCCTATAGTGCCAAGAGGTTTTCATTTGAATTTATTTCTGTGTAGTTAGTGAGGATATTCTAAGCATGGTTTCACTAAGGCACCCAAGAACTATATATCTTACAGATGTTCAGGTCATGTTTAATGATTCTTCCATCATTTCCTTACTCCATGTAGTAGAACATGATAATAAACTCCTCCTGAAATTATGGCGGAACAAGATGGTTCATGTAAAAAAGTGTTCTAGAAACATGAATAAGTAACGAAGCTTCTTCATGTTATTGAAGATTCCCCAAAGGAAGCAGAGATGGGTCCAGTGATGAAGAGATGTTCCATTCCTATAACATCATCATTAAAGACTACTATATTTGATACTAGTTCATCTAATTCTTTTATTTGAACCATTATTGTTAATCTTCATAATCATTCTATGTAGATTTTACCTTGTGAAATGGATATTGCTACATGTAATGACCCGCCAATTCTAATTGTCTTGAGAGTACAATGAGTCATTACTAGGCTTTAAGAGACATCCCCAAGACGCCAAAGGCAGTCAACAAATTCTGAAGGGTTTCAAATACAATTTGGGGGATGATTTTCCCTTTAAGAAATAACCCATAAACCAACCAAGCATAACTAAACATTCAATATATGATGCCTGAACAAATGAATGACAACTAAACAACTTCATTCATGTCAAACCACATCAAGTACACAACAGTGGAAGACCAAACCAAGCATCCAAGTACACAGAAGATGAACAACTCAAGACTCTCAAAAGACACAACGACTCCGTGCTCTAAAATATCCAAGCTCCACAATATCTCTCAAGTATCACCACGAGCCACTAGCAATAAGATGTTTTACCTTTACATGTGTCCCAGAATACAACATCTAAAAAAGAACCAAAGTGATAATGTCAGGGTGAGTATAAAACTCAGTAGGTTTCCCCAATGACTTCCCTACTCACACCACTAGGATAGAAGAGTTAGCCACATTTATATAAAAACATTTTATATTAAAAAATTTATCAAAATAAGTTTATCACTAAATATAAAAAAGTTTCCAAACCAATTCATAACCAAAGGCATTCCAAGAGTAATTGAAACCAATTTTCCAGCAAGTTATTTTTTTTCAGAAAAATAACCAAATAAGCTTTAGAACTATTTCACAAACATTCCTTTTTAGCACTCCCAAACCATTCCACAAACCCGTGAAACCAACCATGCACGCTACCTAGAAGATGGGAGAATCCCTAACACTTATCCATCCCAACCATGATGGGGGAGAATTCTTACCTTTATCCAACCTAAATGCACATGAATGCTTGACGGGGGAGATCCCTAACCCTTACCCATCCCAATAGTGATGGGGGAGACCCCTAACCCTTATCCGTCCCGAATGCAATATGAATGTTTGATGGTGGAGAGCCCTAATACTTATCCATCCCAACACTGATGGGGGAGAACCCTAACCTTTATCCATCCCAAATGCAATATGAATGTTTGACGGGGGAGAGACCTAACCCTTATCTATACCAACACTGATGGGGGAGACTCCTAACCCTTGTCTATCCCGAATGCAATATGAACACACACCACATCTTCCCATCAATCATGCCAAAACACCCTTTCTATAAAAACACCTTTTCATTGAAAACCATTTCCATCCAAACCATTTCAATTCCAAACCATTTCAATAAAACTCCCTTTTTATTGAAAATCAATTCTATCAATGTCATTTCAATCTCAAACCATTTCAATAAAACTCCCTTTTTATTGAAAACTCATTTTTCATCAAACCAATTACAATTTCTGCATTCATAATTTGACATCAACATTTTAAATTCAAGAATCCAATTCACTTTGCACCATAATTCACCATGATTTAATAATTACATCAAAACCATAAACCATCACTAAATAATTTTTATTCCATGCTTTTCACAATCAAAACCATTCAAATAATCCAATTTGAAACTAAGCAAATCAATTCTAACCAGAGGAGTCAAGAGTGAATCCTATTACCTAAAAGGTTTTGACAAAAACCACAATGGCCGAAGAACCCTCGAGAAAACTAGGTTACTTCTTCAAAAACCCACCTTAGATCTCTTATCCTAGCAAGACCACGACCAAATCTCATCATATTTGGAATCCAAATACTTAGATATACCCATAACAGGCGTAGATCTAAGAAACTAAGAGAAGAGGAGAAGTATATCTAAGTAGATCTAAGAAACCGATCAAGAACGAAGAAGAATGATCACATACCTCAAGAATTCGGCTTCGATTCGCCAAGAGAAGCCTTTGGATCACCTTCGGAATGATGGGGGAACCTTCTCTAGCCTTAAGAGAAACAAATCCCGAGTTAGGGATGCATAGAAGGAAAAATGAGCCACTTAGAGGCAAAAACGCGTGAGATCCACCATTATAGGATCTCATTTAAGTGGCCGCACAGTTTTCCCGCATGGTTAGACAAACCGTACACTAACCGTGCATTAGCTACTACCTTGTCAGACACTACACACACGGTTTGGCTGCATGGTTAGACAAACCATGTGCCGCCCATGCGGAAGCTACTACCTCCAAGACCAACTACGCACGATTTTTCAATAAGGTTTAGACAAACTGTGTGTCATCCGTGCGACTACCCCTTTGCCTCAAAACTTCATTCAAGTTCTACCTACTCTCCCATTCATCACCCTTAATGTTAAAACCATGAAAATCATCAAAAAATGGTTACATACCAGAAAATGTTGGTACTAAATTCTCCCCACCAGTGGTATTTCCATCCTCGAAAAGTAGAAAACCTTCACCCAACTAAAAGAGTTTCGGCCACTGCTCTTTCATTTCCTTCACATGTTCCCAAGACTCTTCCTGAATCAGACCATGCTTCCATAAAACCCACACTAGACCAATGCTTTTTCCCCAAAATACTTTCTATTTCCTATCCACAATCTGTACAGGGATATGTATCAATGAACATCTGGCTCTAGGTTAACGTGATCTCATCTGATCACATGGTCAGGATCAGGCTGATACTTTTTCAACTAAGATACAAGGAAAACATTATGCACTGAACTAAACCGTGTTGGTAATGCTGACCGATATTCCACCTCTCCAACCCATTATAGTATCTCAAAAGGGCCAATGTATCTTGGAGATAACATTCCCTGCTTCCCGAAACGACGATGTCCAAGCCTTGGAGAGATCTTCAATAAGACGTGATCACCCACAACAAACGACAATGGTATTCGACGGTGATCTGTATAAGATTTCAGATGACTCTAATCCATCTCCATCCACTTTCTAATCAACTAAATCTTCTTTGTAGTCTTCTGGACAAGGCTTGGTCCGACTAGTGAGGTTTCACCTGTTCCCACCCAGCATAGTGGAGAACAACAAGGACGCCCATACAATGCTTCAAATGGAGCCATGCGTATCGAGGATTAAAATCTTTTATTGTATGAGAACCACACTAAGGGTATATGCTCCTCCCATGATCCACCAAAATTGATTACACAAGCCCACACACATGTCTTCCAAAGTTTGTATTGTCCGCTCGGATTTCCCATCCGTCTGGAGATGATACACCGTGCTCATAGTCAACTGAGTTCCTAGGGCTTGCTGTAATGATTTCCAGAAAGGAGATGTGAACCTGAGATCTCTATCTAAGACTATAGACATCGGTACACCATGCCTCTTTACTGCTTCTCAGATATATATTTTTGAAAGATGTTCCACCGTATGGGTTTCACGAATAGGGATGAAATGGGCCGACTTGGATAGATGATCCACTATCACCCAAATGTTATCGGGTTTCCAGACCATTCTTGGAAGACCTATAAAAAATCCATTTTTATCTGATCCCATTTCCACATTGGGATAGGTAAAGATTGTAACATACCAGCTGGTCTCTGATTCTCCGCTTGAACCTACTGACAAGTTGAGCACCGCGAGACGAACTTGAACACCTTCCTTTTCATGCCGCTCCACCAAAACTGTGCCTTCAACACCTTATACATCTTATGTGTACCTGGATGTACATCCCATCTTGAATGGTGGTAAGCATGAATGAGTTGTTCCTAAAAAACCATAGGTACAATCATATGATCTCAGAAACACAACACTGAACCCCCATAATGTTTCCAGCCATCAATGGTCTCTCCACCAATGAGTTTTAAACTTACAACCAGACATTCTGCATCAGATGTTTGTGCTTATTTGATCATATTTACTAAATTAGGAACATGTGTAGCTGAAAATAAAAAAACAACATCCCCTCGGTCTTCACATTCCACATGCATGTCATCTAAGACCGACATCAACTGCCATTTGTCTGATGCTTCTTTTGCCAACTGAGCATATGACATTCTACTCAATGCATCTGCCACCGAATTTCCTTTTCATGGTGTGTACATCAATTTAAAGTAAAATATACAGATATACTTAGTCCATCCCCTTTGCCTCAGATTCAAATCTCGCTGTGATAAAATGTTTTCCAAGCTTTTGTGATCCGTAAACACAGTAAATTTCTCACCAAAGACATAATGTCTCCATGTTTTCAAAGCATGGACGACTGCAACCAACTCCAAATCATGTGTTGGGTTATTTTTCTCATGCACCCTCAAATTCCTTGAACCATAAGCAACCACATGATCTCTTTTCATGAGAACACAACCCAACCTTGATCCTAAAGCATCACAATACGCTACATACCCCTGTCCTGATTCTGGCAATATCAAGATAGGTGATGATGTAAGCCGAACTTTCAGTTCCTGGAAAGACTTCTGCCATTATTCTATCCATTAGAATGGAGCATTCTTCTTTGTCAGAGCTTTCATTGGTGAAGCTAGTCATAATAAATCATTCACAAAGCATCGGTAGTAACCAGCTAGACTACGAAAACTGCGTATCTCGAACACATTCTTTGGTGGTTTCCAAGAGATAACATCTTCTATCTTTTCAAGATCAATAGAAATGCCTTTCTCATAAATGAAATGGCCAAGGAAACGTACTTCATGTATCAAAGAATCACACTTTGATAATTTGGCATACAAACGATGATCTCTTAATATTTTTAATATTTTTTCCATGTGCACCTCCTGATCATCCCTTGTCTTTGAATAGACCAAGATATCATCCAAAAACACCACAACAAAAGAATCTAGATATCACTGAAATATCTAATTCATCAAAGCCATGATGACCGCTGGTGCATTAATTAGACTGAAAGACATGACTACAAATTCATAGTGGCCATATCTACATCTGAAAGTTGTCTTTGAAATATCCTCCTTCCAAACTCACAATTGGTGATGTCCTGATCGAAATTCAATCTTGGAGAACCAATTAGCTCCCCTTAATTGATCGAATAGATAATCAATGTGTGGAAGTGGATATCTATTCTTTATCATAACTTGGTTAAGATTACTATAATCAACACACAGACAAAGATTTCAATCTACCTTCTTTACAAACAACACCGCTGCTGCCCTTGGAGAAGTACTTGGTCGAATGAAACCCTTTCTTTCCAGCTCCTCTAACTTCACTTTCAATTCTCGTAACTCCATTGGTGACATCCTATAAGATGGAAGGGAAATAGTACTGGTCCCAGGAAAGAGAGTAATCATAAACTCCACATCCCCTAGAGGTGGTAACCATGAGAATTTGTTGAGAAAGACATCTGGAAATTGATCCACAACAGTTGGAAAACTATTTTCCTCAGTCTCTTCCATTTATTCCAAATTCAACACTACTAGTTGGTAATATATCATTCCCACCATTGGTTCCAACAAGCTCTTTCCACCTTTCTTTACTATCCTCTCTCCTCGGAAGAGATGGTTGATGTCATCCTCAGTCGTGAAACTAATCGTTCTCCTATAATAGTCAATATGAGCCTTAAACATTGTCAACCAATCCATACCTAGTATTAAATCAAAGAAATCCATGTCCAACATCGAGAAGTCCCATTTTAACTCATCTACATAAATAGTTATAGTATATGATCTACACATAATGGCTTGACACTCTCTTTCACCAAGAGGAGTTTTTAGTTTCAAAACAGAAGGCATCATTTCCAGTTTTAAACATAGAAAGTCAACAGAATGAGAAGCAACGAAGGAATGTGATGCTCTGGCATCAAACAACACTTTCAAAAGGTAATAATTCAAAATAATCGTACCTCTCATTGTAGATGGTTCTGCCTAATCATCGAAAATCATCTTCTCAGTTCCATACAATTTCTTTGTCGCTAAAATGTTCTCCTTTTTCCTTGATAAGATTGCCCTAGTTGAGGAGTCATGGTATTTCAAGAATTACCATGGCTAGCTCTGTTATACTGACGAGACTGATTCTGTTGTCCTCATCCTATTGAAGCATATGATGCTTGAGACACCTGAGAATTGTCACATGCACCTGACCTCAGAGCATTACTACAATAGCATTATAGATGCCCCATCTTCTTGAAATTGTTACATGATCTAGGTTGTGTCATACACTCTCGCTTTATGTGGTGAATCGAACCACATTGAAAGCAACCTTCTTTGCTCTGGGGTCGTGGAGGATGGTTCACTGATCCCAGCATCTGGTTCTGATTTACACTTGCACCGTGGAAATAGGTATCACTTGTCCACTTGTTCCCACCAGTTGAGTTCCCACCGTTTCCCATAGGTATTATCATTCCTCCTCCTATCGATCCCAAGATATCACATTCAGCACCAGTCACTATGATCACCATCTCTTTATAATCCGTAATACAGAGCATCGGAATCTTCAATCGAATCTCTTGCCTTAGTCCCGATTCGAAGATGTGTGCCTTCAAAGACGCACTTGCCGCAACCTCTGGTGAAAAAAGGTCTATGTTCATGAACTTAGTTGCATAATCTATGATATATAGGCTCTCCTACTTCAAGCTAAAGAAGTCTATTGTTTTCTAGATCTTGAATGTGTGAGGGTAGAATGGTTTGTTGAACTATTATACAAAATCCTCCCATGTAAGGACTTCATCCAATTAGGCTACACCACTAAATACCACCATTGGCATGCAAGATCCTCAAGCATATATATCTCCAACATTACTTTTAGCTCTACTGGTGTGTCGATGAAATTGAAGATATGATTCATCTTACTTAGCCACACCTCTGCCTTCTCGGGTTCATCATCACCCCGAATGTTTGGTGGATTCTGCTTCCTTAATTGAATGGTATTATCCATATGCTTTGGTTCATTCCTCCGGTTCCCTGTATCCACTACATGAAAATCTTGGATGATACTCTGAACTATTTCTTGGTTCACACGTAGTTCAGGTGCAACCACATTCTCCACAGCTTCTTCAGGTTGGTTCTGACGACGCCTACCAGGTGCCATTTTCTAAACCAACAACAACCTCCGTCAATCTCACTCTCAGGAAACTAATGGCTTAGCATTTCAAATTATATCACATTATCTATCACAACATTGTTTTCAAAACAACCTTTTCCCCATGTTTAAACATTTTTGAAAACATTCTTCATGCGTTTTGAAAATCAACCCATTTTCAAAATACACCAAATACCCTGTTTTCAAAATCTTTTACTTGAAAAAAATTTCTACATTTTTTAAAAAATTCACACATTGAACAAAATACGTACATATTCCTCACAATGAGATATGCAATCCTAGTGGGAAGGAATTCCTCTAAAATGCATTTCATGCTCATCTCATTGGCTAAACCCATGACAATGAGATTTCCCAAAATTCTAGAAGTGTATTGAAAACACTTATGTACCCAACACCTTGGTAACTTAAAGATCAGCATAAATGGGTTAGCTACGTCCTTTTATGCTATACATTTCAAGTTCTAACAATCCTACTCCTATCTATGATTTCAACCCAAGGAATAGAAAAGAATGAAGTTCAACTCTAATACCAAGAACAACGATGACCACTTTTTAGGCGAGGACCGAACAAGTTGATACCATTTTTAATGACCCACCAATTCTCTTTGGCTTGAGAGTAAAATGAGTCATTACTATGCCTTAAGAGACATCCCCAAGGCGCCAAAGGCTGGAAATAAATGCCGAAGGGTTTCAAATACAAGTTGGGGGATGATTTACCCTTAAATACATAACACATAAACCAACCAAGTTTAACCAAACATTCATTATATGATGCATGAACAAATGAATGACAACTAAACAACCTCATTCATGTCAAACCA
Source organism: Viscum album (assembly GCA_963277665.1). Classification (NCBI taxonomy): domain Eukaryota; kingdom Viridiplantae; phylum Streptophyta; class Magnoliopsida; order Santalales; family Viscaceae; genus Viscum; species Viscum album. The sequence goes on along the minus strand of OY728128.1, from coordinate 272,739,118 downwards.
CATCAAGTACACAATAGTAGAAGACCAAAACAAGCATCAAAGTACATAGCAGATCAATAAATAAAGACTCTAAAAATACACCAGGACTCTGTGCTCCCCAAGATTGAAGCTCCACAACATCTCCCAAGCATCACCACGAGCCACTATCAATAAGATGCTTTTCCTCTACCTGTGTCCCGGAATACAACATCTGAAAAATCACCAAAGTGACAGAGCAGGGGTGAGTATAAAACTTAATAGGTTTCTCCAATGACTTCCCTACTCATGCCAATAGGATAGATGAGTTAGCCACATTTATATAAAAACATTTTATATAAAACATTTTCTCAAAAGTAGTTTATAACTAAATATAAAAAAGCTTCCAAAACCATTCATAACCAAAGGCATTCCAAGAGCAATTGAAACCAATTTCCCAGTAAGTTATTTTTTCAAGAAAAATAACCAAACAAACTTTAGAACCATTTCACAAAAATTAATTTTTGGCACACCCAAACCATTCCACAAACCCATGCAACCAACCATGCCTGCTACCTGGAAGAGGGGAGAATCCCTAACCCTTATCCATCCCAACCATGATGGGGGAGACTTCTTACCCTTATCCCACCAAAATTCACATGAATGCTTGATGGGGGAGAGACCTAACCCTTATCCATCCCAACACTGATGGGGGAGACCCCTAACCCTTATCCGTCCCGAATGCAATATGAATGTTTGATGGGAGAGATCCCTAACCCTTATTTATCCCAACACTGATGGGGGAGACCCCTAACCCTTATCTATCCTAAATGAAATATGAATGTTTGACAAGGGAGATCCCTAACACTTAGCCATCCCAACACTGATGGGGGAGACTCCTAAACCCTTTCCATCCTGAATGCAATATGAACACACAACACATCTTCCCATAAATCATGGGAAAACACCCTTTCAATAAAAACACCTTTTCATTTAAAACCATTTCCATCAAAACCATTTCAATTCCAAACCATTTCAATTCCAAACCATTTCAATTCCAAACCATTTCAATAAAACTCCCTTTTTATTGAAACCCAATTCCATCAAAGTAATTTCAATCTCAAACCATTTCAATAAAACTCCCTTTTTATTGAAAACCCATTTTTCATTAAACCATTTACAATTTAAGCAATCATAATTTAAAATCAACATTTTAAATTCAAGAATCCAAATCACTTTGCACAACAATTCGCAATGATTTCACAATTACATCAAAACCATAAATCGTCACTAAATAATATTTATTCCATGCTTTTCACAATCCAAAACATTCAAATAAAACAATTTGAAACTAATTCAATCAATTCTAATAGGAGGAGTTGAGAGTGAAGTCTCCAACCTCAATGATTTTGACGAAAACCACCATGGTCGAAGAATGCTCAAGAAAACCGGGTTGCTTCTTTAAAAACCCACCTTAGATATCTTCTCCTAGCAACACCAAGACCAAATCTCATCATATTTGGAATCCACACACTTAGATCTACCCATAATGGTCATAGATCTAAGAAACCGAGAGTAGAGGAGAAGTAGATCAAATTATTTCTAAGAAACTGATCAAGAATGAAGAAGAACGATCACATACCTCAAGAATCTGACATCTATTCGACAAGAGAATCCTTCAGATCACCTCTAGAATGATGGGAGAACCTACTCTGGCCTTAGGAGAAGCAAAATATTGAGTTAGGTCCACTTAGGGGGGAAAACGAGCCACTTAGAGGCAAAAATGTGTGAGATCCACCTTTATAGGATCTCATTTAAGTGGTCGCATGGTTTGCCCGCATGGTTAGACAAACCGTTCATTAACCGTGTGTTAGCCACTACCTCGGCAGACACTACACGCATGGTTTGGCTTCATGGTTAGACAAACTATACACCTCCCGTGTGGAAGCTACTGCCTCCAAGACCAACTACGCACGGTTTTACCGCACGGTTTAGACAAAATGTGCATCGTCTGTGTGACTTTCCCTTTGCCTAAAAACTTCATTCAAGTTCTCCCAACTCTCCCATTCATCACCCTTTACTTTAAAACCATGTAAAGCATCATGAAAGGGTTACATAATAGAAACTGGGGGTACTACGCTACACCCCTTGGTACTAAGAGAAAGAAGTGTCTTCATATAACTTTTTGTGTATTCTCTCTATCAGATACCTAATTATCTTAGTGTTTTCTAGTTATATATATAATATAACTTGATTTTATATTCTTTATAGATTTGATCATTTCCAATAAATCCAAAATTGATTATTATCTTCAATGATTCAACTTTACTACACCATATGGTGAGTCTCTTTTCTTTGATGGAGATTGAAACCAAAGGTTGAGAAGATACATATCATTTTATCCAGTGTTAGGGAGATTGATATTTGGGATTTTTTTTATATGGAGGAGGAATAATTAATAAATAACCCCCTCCTGTCGTCGAATTTTTGATGTATTTTTTTTGGATTTCTCTAATCTTCCACCCATAAGGGAATTCGAGTTCTCCATTGACTTAATTAATGGTACTCAACAAGTTTCAATTCCATCATAATACAAGACATGAGCTAAACTGAAAGAGATGAAGTCCCAATCAGAAAATATTCTCGATAAAGACTTCAGAGACATGAGTGTGTCACCTTGGAAAGTGCTTGTTCTCTTCACTATGAATGTTGAATGATGTATTCTCTTATTTGTTGATTATAGGAAAATCAATCGAGTCAAGATAAAGAAAATGTTTCTTTTTTGATGTATTTATGAACTATTTGATTAGATGAAAATTAAAATTGGGTTTTCAATGATCGATCTTCGGTCAGGTTACCATCTATTTTGGAAAAAATATATGACATTCAAAAAACCACCATTCATCGAAGGTGTGGCCATTATGAGTACATATTTATCCCTGTGGTCTGACAAATGATCATGAAGTTTTAATGGATTTGATGAACATGGTTATCCATGAGTATTTGGATACTTTGGTGTTGGACATTGTGGGCGACATCCTTGTTTTCTATAAATCAATGAATGTACATGGGCATTATTTGAGAATAGTTCTGAGGCTACTGAGAAGTAACTGAATCTGTGCCAATCTCTCTATATGTGAATTCTACACTCATGAACTGCAATTATTAAGAAATGTGAATTATGAAAAGGGTATATCATTTGATCCTATGTAGGTGAAGGCTATTATGACTTGGGAGTGACCACAAAATGTCTTCGAGATCTTTAGCTTCTTGTAGAAAGCCGAATATTACCACAAGTTCATGAAGGACTTCTCAAAGGTAAATTATCTAACGAATGCTATAACATTGAAGGGGGTAATGTTGGTTTGGGAAGATAAATGTTAGTTTAAATTTATTGATATGGAAATTATTCTGAGTACTGCACTAGTGTTGAATCATCTAGAGACCAGGCATTGATATGTGGTCTTTTATGATGCATCTGTTTTAGTCATGGGATGTGTTATTATTTAGGGAATCCATGTAGTTTCTTCTATATCTCTCCAAATTAGGACACATGAGATGAATTTACCTAAACATGACACTGAACTTGCTGTTGTAATCCATGTGATTAAGAGTATTCAGCAATACATTAATGGAGAATGATTTAACTTGTTATCAGACCAAAAAATAGTTATTTATATCTTATCTCAAAAATATTTGAATCTTTATCAAATAAATTGGGTGGATTACTTGCACTCATTTGAATTTGACATTGGAAATACTCTAGGTAAAGGAAATTTCATTATAGATGTGTTAAAAAATAATCATCCAACCTATATGGTGAATTAATATTCCGAAGAGTTTAATTTGATGGACCTCTTTACATGGTTTCATATTACAGTCTAGGAGAAAGGTCTAATGTTTCTTTAGCCAGCATTCAATTATCATCTTCTCATCTTGAGATGATTCTTAATGATAAAAACTTGATGATGAATTACATAGTATTAGTTAATCTCTTTATAGTGGGGAGACAATTTCCTAGTGGTTATTCTCCAAAGAGGGTGTTCCTCGCTATCATTATCGCTTCATTTTGCCTTTAGCAGAATGGAATGTTGTGATGGGATATTTTCATAATTCCCACTAGGTTGTTCCCCCATTAACCAAAAAAATGTTCAATGATATGCAGAGGAATTTATGGTGGCCATGGATGAGGTGAGACAGTGCAAAGTGTTTCTCTCATTGCTATACATGTCAACATGTTAAGGCTGGGTACAAAAAATATTTGGTTTTCATTATCCACTTTTTTCCATACATAAAAGTGGGATGATATCTCTGTGGAATTTTGGTTAGGCTTCCTCATTCCTAGAGAACAAAGAATGCAATTTGGGTTGTGATCGATAGGCTAACCAAGTAGGCTCACTTTATACACATTCGTGATACATACAAAGTTGATATGTTTGGAAGTCTCTATGTGATAGATATTGTTCATTTTCATGGAGTTACATCATCTATTTTCAATGATAGGGATCCATGTTTTACTTATCTCTTTTGGAGAGGCCCTCAAGAGGCACTAGGATCTGAGTTTTCCTTAAGAAAGACATATCATCCCTAGTTGGATGGAAAAACAAAGAAAGTTATATAGATTCATCAGGATATGATTCGTTCTTATGTTCTTAACATTGGCGAGGCTTGGTATGATCACTTTGTGAAGGTTGAGTTGTCTTTGAAAAATAGATACCAGTATGTGAATAGGATGGATCCTTTGTAGGCCTTATTGTGTCATCCTTGTAAGTCTCTGTTGTACTGGTCAGAAAATTGTGAATGTTCCTTGGTTATATCCATCCAAGTGCAAGATGCTAATATTCAACTAATTAATTAGAGAATAATGATAGCACAGAGCTGATAGAAGACTTGTGTTGATTAATGTTGTAGTCTATAGGAGTTTTGAGTTGGTGATTAGATGTTATTGATGGTTTCACCCTTGTTGGGTGATATACGGCTTGGGAGGAAAGGGAATCTTTCTCCTCATTTTGTAGGATCTTTCAAAGTAGTAAATTTGTTAAGGAATGTTTCTTACCATTTATAACTTCCACCACAGCTATTGACGATACATAACATTTTCCATGTATCATAGATGAGAAAATATTTCTCAGATCCATCTCTAGTTTTGAGTAGGAGTAAGCATTATATTGAAATGTATTTGTATTTGATTGAGCATCCAGTCTGTGTAGTAGATTCTGAGTCCAAGGTAAATTTTGGGAGGATGATACTTTTGGGTCATGTGCTATGGAATCATGGATTTCATAATCATGATATGTTGGAATGAGAGACGTTGATGAGAGGGAAGTGGCCTCTTCATTTTGGCATGGAAGCTTATTCATAGGAATTCTGTAGATAGAATGTTCTTATGGTGTAGAGGTTGTAACATCCCATTACCATTTTGACAGTTATGACTTGAACCTTGTCTTATATTTTCATTTTTATTAAGAGTTTACGATAGAGTTTGTATTGGGAGGATACTAATAATGTAAAAGTCATAGATTTTTTGTATTCACATCTTAAAATAGACTTTTTATGTAGACATATAGAGGGATAAACACCGTGTAATAGGCTTACACATAATGTAATGGTACTATAAATAGGTCATGGTAGACTTCATGCTTTGATGGGTACACAGCATGAGTTTTCAGTGCACATTTTTATGGATTTAATGATCATTTTTAATATGGAGGCTCAGAATTTATGTCAAGGAGACATGATTTTTAGAACTTATGTAATTTAATGAATTCATGATGTGTATTGGGATTAAACGTTGTGTAATACCCCAATTGTGTATTTTTAAATAATAATTGAGGCTTTTTATTTATTTTCTCCCCACTCTAGACTCAAATTCATCAACCTAATTCATTCCCTAGGTGATCTTGAACCTATCCAAGACTTCTGAATCATTTCTTTTGGCTTTAGATAATTGTTACGCTTGTAGTGTTTTTTCTAGGGATGTGATCTCCCTCGTTATTTTTGTTTACCTAATTCTTCTCTCTCGGGGATTAAATGGATCATCTGGGAATTTATTTAATTATTCTCTATGGTTTTGGATCATTCTTCTAGGTTGCGTTTTGAGTTATTTTTCACCTTTTTTCTCATTGATAGTGACATTTCGAATGTTGAATTTCAAGAAGTGGTAGGCGGTTCCATACTAATTAAAAAAATTGATTATTCCAATATTACAAGATTTATTTAAATTTCTGATTTAAATTCAATTGATCAAAATGTATTTCAATTAATTAAATAAAACATGATTCCTATGAATCAAGGGATTTGAAATATGTTTGGCACGATCACTTGGAAAACCCTCAATTCCACTGATTTCAGGTCTGCTTATGTAAATTGGCCAATTTAAATTATTTGTAACACCCCAAGCTTCTATGGTACACTTCTCTTTGAATAATGTGATAGCGAGTGTTATACGCAACATCGAGTTCTAACACACCACAACCAATCAAACTAGCCGTTATGAATAGTAATACCTACTTTTTGAAATTTTATAAATTTTATCTCTCAAAATGGACTTCATTTTTGGATTTGGAATATTGAATTTAGCCTTGGGTGAAATTTTGGAACTTTTCGGATAACATTTATATTTTGATGAATAGTGAAAATTACTAAATTTTAATTAAAAACAACTTTTTTAATTGAAATAATTTATATTAATAAATTATGAATTTGAGTGGTTTTAAAGTATATTTAGAATATATTTTTACCATTTAATACAATGTTGGTCATTGTACATAATTTTACGATTAAACCGGACATAAACAACTGTCAATCTTTTGATAGTTATTATCTCTTAAAAACACGTTTTTTGTTTTAACAACGGGAATTAATTTTAAATTAATTTCTGCCACTTCTGTGTTTTGAATTTGGAAAAATGGATTCCATATTTGGAATCAGGATGTTCATATTGTGTAAATAGGTAACTTTTATTTTTAGACATTTTGAATAATTACTTTGGTAATACTTTATTTACCATGGTTAAGGGTAAATCCGGTAAATAAGGGTTAAAACATAATATTATAATAATACTAAATTATCCTAAAACGTGTCTTAACCTTATTGGTGGATACATGTCCGACCATGGGAATCTTTGGGTCGATTTTGGGACCCCATGGAGCCACTTGTAGGTGATAGGGACACTTTATTTTAATTAAGTTAAAATAAATACAAAAATGACATAAGCATATATCTTTTAGAAACATAATTTTTACATAGGGTTATATATGTTGGATTTTCGACTATAAATATTCATTATAAATCTAAAAATATTTCCTACATAATTATATTTTATTTATAATTTTTAGACATTATATAATTTAATTTATTTATTACACAATGTTGATGTTGTAATTACCATAATAGGGAAAAATTAAAATAATTGATATTATAAATACCCAAATAAATATAATTTGAGAATTTTTATGAATTACACTAATTTTATAGGTTAATATGACATGTTAGGAATTATTTAATTAACTTTTTTAGAAGTAATAATTCGGTTATGATTTTTACAAAAATAAACTATTGAATAGTGTCAAAATTGACATAAAAGAGTTTTTAAAATAAATATTATAATATTAATTGATATTAAATTACTAAAAATATAAGGTTAGGAAAAGAGACTTGTATCATGATATTTGTATCATTAATGGACCACTTGGAGGTCTCTTGGATGTATATAGTAAGTTTATTAACCATATATTATAAAAATACAAAGAGACATTGTAAAAGTGAAACTAATTAACTAAGAGTTAATACTTAAAGATAAGGTTAATATAGTAACCCAAACCTGTCTAAATCCTATTGGTTGAGTGGTTTTCGACTTATACCCACCTTAAAATTTATATAATCCACTTTGGAGCCATTATAAACCGAATATGAATTTATTATAAAATAATATTTCTAGCATTTCCAAAGGTGCCCCTCACCCCTCTTATAAAAGGGCACTACTCCTCATTAATTCACACCTTAAAAGCCTTTTGGTTCGGCCAACCTCTGCTCAAATACTCTATCAACTTCCCTAAATTCATCCTATATGCCCTCATTTAGTCAGAAATCCAACCTAAGGAGCCCTTTTGATCAAATCAAAAGGAAGAACCTGAAGAAGAGGTAATAATTTCACCACCCTTTTTCAAGTTCCTTTCTTCTTCCACTTCTTATTTATTTGTTATTACCATTATAAAATAATAACTCCAGTATCTTATATATACTGTGATGTTATTATAAATTTGGTACAACCATATTCAGTATTCTATCCACCCTTTGAATAAAATGTCACCATACGTGCGTACGTACGGCTTACCGTCTCCACGTCGTGGTGTAATTGTTATTCAATAAATTATTATTTGGATGGGTATAATAATGATGTGTAATTCATGTAAATAATAAATATAACATGATAATTATTATGTATATATGATATAACATCCAATTATATAATATTTTAATATCAAAATAATGATATTGTCGCTCGTGCGTACGTACGGACTACCGTCTCCACGAACGCGATGAGATTCATTCTCCATCGTATCCATTCATGTATAATTATCATTTGATGATTAATAATAGTATTTAAGGACTTGATATCATTCTTTATATGAATAAGATACAACCTATCCATAACAAACATGGCTTATGTAACAAAACATATAAAAGAAAATGAGTAAGTTAACACCCGAAATGACGATAATTCTAAGATATTATTAACAAAGCAATGTTAAAAGATCATATATGATATCATATTAATGTATATGATTCTTGAATAATTTAATAATTATTATTTCACTATTATACAGGAGTTTAACCTACCCCCAACCAAGGAAAAGTACAAGGTAATGGTTTACTTCGCAATCTCTTCATTATCCGAGGTTGTTTATATGTAATAATCTACTGGGACTTCTTTATCATCCATATCCATGTTTCTTAAAAATGTATTTAAAAAAATTTACTATTTACTAGAATATGGTTTAAAGTCATTTATACCCTTATTGTCTTTTATAAGTGGTTTATAAAGGAATCTTTCCATCGTTTTCCAAACAAGGTCATTTTTAACCTTTTTGACAGAATTAAGGTAAGAATGTTTTTTTAACTTATACGGTGGGTGCGGCTATTTTCCGCCATTATAAAATCGTCTAAGCTTTCCTTACAAGATTATAAGAAAATTTTCAAAGTAAATGTTTTATTTTATAAATATATGACTCTTAAATGATTTCAAAATAGAAAGAGATATTTCTCTAAAAAGAGTTTTGATTTCATCAATGTCAACATCCTTTGATGGATTTACACTTATTTGAAGTTGATTTAATATGATACAAAACTTATATATTGTATTGAAGGTTTTGTGATATGTTTGACTATGGATGTGTTATTTTTATACCATTCATGGTTTATGGATTAAGTATTGACATTTCGTATGCTAGTTTTAATATGAATGTTTATGTTATGTTTAAACCTTTTCATATGGGAATGAATTGGACTTAATATGTGAAGGGTGGAGCCCAATATAGCTCCTCGATGCATCGGTAGGTCTCATGAGACAAACTAGTGTCTTGTCACAAGGCCTTGGAAAAATATTATTTTTAGTCTTGGCACGAGGCCTTGGATATGTGGTTATGATAGTCTAGTATTATGCATTCCATCATTATGAAAGTGGTTATTGATATTGCATGTGATTATTCGATTAGTAGAATATCCATGTGAATAAGTAAATGGAATTATTTCATTTTATTTTTTCCATACTATGTTGATGTTCAAGTTTAAAAGGCTTTTGTTTTAGTTATACATTGTCTTAAATGTTTATTCTTATTTATGAAATTTTCTGCTATATTGTTATCCTTACTGGGCATTTGCGCTCACCCCTTTTCTATGTTTTATTTTTCCCAGGATGTGAAGAAGTAAATTATGAATGACCTGCAGGGATAGTATGAAGGGATAAGAGTGTGGACTATGGAGACTATGTTGTTTTAGTTTTCATTTTATGATGTAATGTAAACTTTATTAATGTATCTAGTTATTCCAAGGCTACTAAACGAATCGGTCTTTTGAGATTTGATCTTTCTTTTGATCATGCCAATTTTATGTAATAATGCACCGACTTTGGGTAACTAGGTTCGAGTCATTACAGTTGGTATCAGAGGAAGTTTAGTACAAACCTTGGAATCTAGATTTAGATAAACTCTGATTAGAGCACATAGATTTAAGATGGACTTTGAGGATTAGAATAGAAGAAATTCCTAGAATTTTGGTATTGTATAGATTTTGTGAGTTTTCCGAGCAATACATTCCTGTCTGTATACGAGCAGGTAGAGGAGGCTCTGGCACAGATGTACCTAGGGGTAAAACCCGAAAACACCGCTTTGAGCTAGACTCGAATGGGAACTGGTGCACGAAAACGGGTCTTGCTGCACTCTTGGTTACGACACTCCCGAGGGATATGCTTAGGATAACTCTCATTTTCTTTACAAATCATTATGAAGGGTTTATGAGTATATACTTCCTCAATGAAAACATTTTTATGATTATGGATTATATCCATAAATATTTCAATTTATGTTAAGTGTTTTATAAGTATGGAATTATGTATTTTGATTCATAAACTGTTCTAGTTTATGCCATTATTTAGAAATGGCGCCTAGTGGAAGAAATGGAAACCGTATCAATGCACGCAATCCATGTAGGGATTTACCTCCTGTTCAAGATAATTATAGTGGAGATGGTGATGAAACTGGTGTTGATCAGCTAATCACCATACCGGGACAACTCACTCAGGTTATGAATAATAACCTTACCTATATGGAACACCCTGATCTACAGCGTGGAGGATAAATGTTAGATCTCTTAATGAGGAAACAACCACCAAAGTTCAATGGGAGTACAAATCCCTTAGTAGCTGAGCAATGGATAAATTCCCTAGAGAAAATATTTCAGGCTTTGGGGAGTAGTGAAAGGGAAAGAGTTATCATGGCAGTTTACCGCCTCACTGGAGATGCTGATCAATGGTGGTCATTGATTCAAAACATGAAGGAAGATTATGAAGTATCAAATATGGAATGGAGGGAGTTGAAAGATCTGTTTTTAGAAAAATACTTTGCTTTTGACCATCGAGCAGATATGGAAAGGTAATTTCTGAGTCTGAGACAAACGGAGGATGAGAATGTCGCAAAGTATGAGGCTAACTTTACAAGGTTAGCAAGGTATGATGGAGATTATATACGTAACCCAAGAAGTAAGATTGATCGTTTCTTTGATGGGTTAAAACCATTTCTCCGTCAAGAAATAGTCTCACAATCCTTCTCATCGTACGAAGACATTTTCTCATGTTCTATCAAGACAGAAAAGGAATTCTCTAAGTCTTATGACTTTAAAGAAAAGCAAGAGAAGAAGAGATTTGCTGATCAATCTGGGAATGGAAATAAGGGGAAGAAGGGAAAGGTTTAATATCCATCCTGTGGTAAATGTGGGAAGAAACACCCTGGTACTTTCTTGAAGGGAATGGGTGTCTGTTACAAGTGTGGTGAAAAAGGCCACCAAGCTCGTGATTGCAAAGGGAAGAAGGAAGCTACCAATGTTCAGTGCTACAATTGTAGGGATATGGGAAATTATGCAAATGAATGTCCTAAGCATTAGGGGAACTTACCTCAGAAAAGGACAAGGGATCAAGGCCAAGCTTATGCTATCACTACTGATGAGGTAGAAGCTCTGAAAGACGTGGTGGCATGTAATTTAATGGTTTCCTCAAGTTTAAAAAATGCATTATTTGATTCTGGATCATCACATTGTTTCATATCTACCCAGTTTTCTAAGAAAATTAGATATTTCCAATTTGATTTAACAAAGTATTTGTCAGTTAAAACTACTAAGGGAAGTATCATTGCAACAAATTTTTTTGAATCACTCCCCATTAGAGCACATAAATGTTCTTTATCTGCTGATTTCATCATCATACCTATGATTGAGTTTGATATAATCCTCAGTATGGATTGGCTTTCGGACCATGATGCGAAGATTTATTGTAATAAGAAGTAGGTTACGATTTTTGATGATGATGATAAGGAACACCTTATCTTTAGAGCAGAATCATCACCACCTAATTCTTATCTAGATCCACCCCCAGTAGCTCAACTAAATTCAATTATTGGGGAGGAAGAGGATGAAATTACAGTGGGTGAGGAAAGGAATGTTCAAATAGGGGATGTACCTACTATGAAAGAATTTGTAGATTTGTTTCCAGAAGATTTAACTAGACATCCTCCAGAACGAGAAGTTGAATTTTCCTTTGATTTAATTCCTGGATCAAGTCCTATATCGAAGACCCCTTATAGAATGGCCACTGTGGAATTAGTCAAACTAAAGAAACAACTAGAGGAATTGAGTAATAAGGGATTTATTCACCCTAGTTTTTCTCCATGGGGAGCCCCTATTCTTTTTTTAAAAAATAAATATGGATCTATGAGGTTATGTATCGACTACAGGAAGATCAATGCTATAACTATAAAGAAAAAGTATCCCTTACCTCGCATTGATGATTTATTTGACCAACTGCATGGAGCTCAATACTTTTCAAAGATTGACCTTCGATCCGGGTACCATCAGTTGTGTGTGAAGAAGGAATACATTCCTAAGACAGCATTTCGAACCAGGTACGGTCATTACAAGTTTACAGTAATGCCTTTTGTATTGACTAATGCACCCTCTATATTCATGGATCTGATGAATAGAGTTTTCAAGGAATATCTCGATGAATTTGTGGTGGTATTTATTGAATATATCTTGGTATACTCAAAAAGATACTAAGATCATGAAAATCACTTGCACATTATCCTGAAGACTCTGAGAAGACATGAATTATATGGGAAGTTTAGCAAGTGTGAATTCTGGTTTCATGAGATTTCTTTTCTTGGACATATTGTCTCTAAAGATGGAATCTTTGTTGACCCTTCTAAGACCAAGTCAATCCAAGAATGGCCAGCACCTACGAGTATAACTGAGGAACACAGTTTTATTGGTTTGGCAGGTTATTATCGACGTTTTGTCCAGAATTTTGCCTGGTTGTCTAATCCATTAACAAATATCACACATAAAGGGGTTCAATTTTTTTGTACAAAAGAGTGTGAAGAATGTTTCAAAGAACTGAAGAGAATATTAGTCAATGCTCCTATATTGACTCTACCATCAGGGAATGATGGGTTTGTTATTTATAGTGATGCATCAAAGAAAGGACTTGGTTGTGTCCTTATGCAGAATGATAGGGTTATTACCTATGCATCACGACAGTTGAAAATTCATGAACAAAACTATCCTACTCATGATCTCGAGTTAGCAGTTGTGATATTTTCTTTGAAGATATGGAGGCACTACCTCTATGGTGAAAAATGTGAGATTTATACTGATCACAAGAGTTTGAAGTATATTTTATCACAAAAATAACTCAACATGAGGAAAAGGAGATGGTTTGAATTACTCAAGGATTATGATTCTACGATACACTACCACCCGGGGAAAGCAAACAAGGTGGCAGATGCTTTGAGAAGAAAATATCATGGAGTTTTGAACAATATGAGAATTGAAAGGTATCCAATTTTCATGGATCTAGTGAAGATAGACATGGGAATAACCAGGGAAGGTGAAACATCAATGCTTTTTCAAATGGTTTCCAAACCATCTTTACTAGAAAGGATTAAGAGTTCTCAGACCGATGATGAAGAATTTCAAAAGAAGATTAAAAATGATGGGATATTGAGAGACTTTGTGTATGAAGAAGGAATTTTGAAATTCGGGAAGAGACTTTGTGTTCCCGATATACCTAATCTAAAAAGGGAATTGCTGGATAATGCTCATAGTTCCAATTTCTCTATACACCCTGGGAGCACCAAAATGTATAGAGATTTCAAGGAACATTTTTTGTGGGACAACATGAAGAGGGAGATTGTTGATTTTGTGTCAAGATGTATGGTTTTTCAACAAGTGAAAGTTGGAAGGCAACAACCTAGAGGAGTCATGCAACCTCTTCCCATACCTGAGTGGAAATGGGATAATATTACGATGGAATTTGCCATGGGGCTACCAAAGACTCATAGAAGGAATGATGCAATATGGGTTATTGTTGATCGTCTTACCAAGTCAGCATATTTTCTTGCTATAAGAGAAGATCTACCACTGGAACGTCTAGCAAGAATATATATTGATGAAGTTGTGAGACTTCATGGAGTACCCCTATCGATTGTTTCTGATCGTGATCCCCGTTTTACTTCAATATTATGGAAAAGTCTTCCGAAAGCCTTGGATACTGAACATCATTTGAGCACTGCCTACCACCCTCAAACAGATGGACAATCAGAACGAACTATTCAAACCTTAAAAGACATGTTGAGATTCTGCTCACTTGACTTTTAGGGTATGTGGGATCAATATTTACCTCTAGTAGAATTTTCCAATAACAATATCTTCCATTCGAGTATTTAGATGGCACCATATGAAGGGTTATACAGAAATAGATGTCTCACACCAACCTGTTGGGATGACGTTGGTGAAAGAAAACTTGTAGGTCCAGAACTGGTGGAGGAAACGATAGAAAAGGTGAAGGTAATCCAAAATCACATCAAAGCAGCTTAAAGTAGGCAGAAGGGTTATGCCAAAAATCGAAGGAAGGATTTGGAATTTCAAGTCAGTGATCATGTTTTCTTGATGGTATCTCCATGGAAGGGAGTCATGCGTTTTGGTAAGAAAGGTGAATTGAGTCCCAGGTACATCAGACCTTTCGAAATTTTAGAACGAATTGGGGTTGTAGCTTACCGATTGGCAATGCCGCCAAGTCTCTCCAAAGTTCACGATGTGTTCCACATATCTCTATTGAGTAAATACATGCCTGACCCAATGCATGTACTCACCTATGAGGAATTAGAACTAGAACTCGATCTGTCTTATTATGAAGAGCCCGTCAGGATTCTTGATATGAGAGAACAAGTACTGAGAAACCGGACGACGCGTCTGGTAAAAGTTTTGTGGAGAAACCATAAAATGGAAGAGGCAACATGGGAACCTGAGGAACTTATGATGAAGAACCACCCGAGTATTTTCATGCGGTAGTATTCTATAAATTTCGAGGACGAAATTATTTGGAGGGTAGAATGTAACACCCCAAACTTCTACGGTACGCTTCTCTTTGAATAATGTGATATCGTGTGTTGTACACAACATCGAGTTCTAACACACCACAACCAATCAAACTAGCCGTTATGAATAGTAATACCTACTTTTTGAAATGTTATAAATTTTATCTCTCAAAATGGACTTCATTTTTGGATTTGGAATATCGAATTTAGCCTAGGGTGAAATTTTGGAACTTTTCGGATAACATTTATATTTTGATGAATAGTGAAAATTACTAAATTTTAATTAAAAACAACTTTTTTAATCAAAATAATTTATATTGATAAATTATGAATTTGAGTGGTTTTAAAGTATATTTAGAATATAATTTTACCATTTAATACAATTTTGGTCATTGTACATAATTTTACAATTAAATCGGACATAAACAAGTGTCAATCTTTTGATAGTGATTATCTCTTAAAAACTTGTTTTTTGTTTTAACAACGGGAATTAATTTTAAATTAATTTCTACAACTTCTGTGTTTTGAATTTGGAAAAATGGATTCCATATTTGGAATCAGGATTTTCATATTGTGTAAATAGTTAACTTTTATTTTTAGACATTTTGAATAATTACTCCGGTAAATATTTTATTTACCATGGTTAAAGGTAAATCCGGTAAATAAGGGTTAAAAAATAATATTATAATAATACTAAATTACCCTAAAACGTGTCCTAACCTTATTGGTGGATACATGTATGACCATGGTCATCTTTGGGTCGATTTTTGGACCCCATGGAGCCACTTGTAGGTGATAGGGACACATTATTTTAATTAAGTTAAAATAAATACAAAAATGACATAAGCATATATCTTTTAGAAAAACAATTTTTACATAGGGTTATATATGTCTAATTTTCTACTATAAATATTCATTATAAATCTAAAAATATTTCATACATAATGATATTTTATTTATAATTTTTAGACATTATATAATTTAATTTATTTATGACAGAATGGTGATGTTGTAATTACCATAATAGTGAAAAATTAAAATAATTGATATTATAAATACCCAAATAAATATAATTTGAGACTTTCTATGAATTAAACTAATTTTATAGGTTAATATGTCATGTTAGTAATTATTTAATTAACTTTTTTCTAAGTAATCATTCTATTATAATTTTTACAAAAATAAACTATTGAATAGTGTCAAAATTGACATAAAAGAGTTTTTAAAAAACATATTATATTATTAATTGATATTAAATTCATAAAAATATAAGTTTAGGCCAAGAGACTTATATCATGATAGGTGTATCATTAATGGACCACTTGTGGGTCTCTTAGATGTATATAGTAAGTTTATTAACCATATAATATAAAAACACAAAGAGACATTGTAAAAGTGAAACTAATTAACTAGGAGTTAATACTTAAAGATAAGGTTAATATAGTAACCCAAACCTATCTAAATCCTATTGGTTGAGTGGTTTTAGACCTAGACCTAGCTTAACCTTTATATAATTTACTTTTTAGCCATTAGAAACTGAATATGAATTTATTATAAAATAATATTTCTAGCTTTTCCAAAGGTGCCCCTCACCCCTCTTATAAAAGGGCACTCCTCCTTCTCATTAATTCACACCTTCAAAGCCTTTTGGTTCGGCCAAAATCTGCCCAAATACTCTATCAACTTCCCTCACTTCATCCTAGAGGCCCTATTTTAGTCATAAAGCCAACCTAAGGAGCCCTTTTGATCAAATCAAAAGGAATAACCCGAAGAAGATGTAATAATTTCACCACCCTTTTTCAAGTTCCTTTCTTCTTCCACTTCTTCTTTCTTTGTTATTACCATTCTAAAATAATAACTCCAGTATCTTATATATACTATGATATTATTATAAATATTTTACTACCATATTCAGTATTCTATCCACCCTTTGAATAACATGTCACCATACGTGCGTACGTACGGTTTACCGTCTCCACGTCGTGGTGTAATTGTTATTCAATAAATTATTATTTGTATGGGTATAATAATGATGTGTAATTCATGTAAATAATAAATATAACATGATAATGATTCTTTATATATGATATACAATCCAATTATATATTATTTTAATATCAAAATAATGATATTGTCGCTCATGCGTACGTACGGACTACCGTCTCCACAAACGCGATGAGATTCATTCTCCATCGTATCCATTCAAGTATAATTATCATTTGATGATTAATAATAGTATTTAAGGACTTTATATAATTCTGGATATGAATAATATACAACCTATCCATAATAAACATGGCTTGTGTAACAAAACATATAAAAGAAAATGAGTAAGTTAACACCTGAAACGACAATAATTCTAAGATATTATTAAAAAAGCAATGTTAAAAGATCATATATGATATCATATTATTGTATATGATTCTTGAATAATTTAATAACAATTATTTCACCATTATACAGGAGGTTAACCTACCCCCAACCAAGGAAAAGTATAAGGTAAGGGTTTACTTCGCAATCTCTTCATTATCCGAGGTTGTTTATACGTAATAATCTACTGGGACTTCTTTATCATCCACATCCATGTTTCTTAAAAATGTATTTCAAAACATTTTTACTATTTAATTGAATATGGGTTAAAGTCATTTATACCATTTTTGACTTTTATAAGTGATTTATAAAGTAATCTTTCCGTCGTTTTCCAAACAAGGTCCTTTTTAACCTTTTTAACATAATTAAGGTAAGAATTACAGCGGGTGCGGCTATTTTCCATCGTTATAAAAACGTTGAAGCTTTCCTTACAAGATTATAAGAAAATTTTCAAAGTAAATGTTTTATTTTATAAATATATGACTCTTAGATTATTTCAAAATAGAAAGAGATATTTCTCTAAAAAGATTTTTGATTTCATCTATGTCAACATCCTTTGATGGATTTTACGCTTATTTGAAGTTGATTTAATATGATATAAAACTTTTATATTTTATTGAAGGTTTTGTGATATGATTGATTGTGGATGTGTTATTTTTATACCATTCATGGTTTATGGATGAAGTATTTACATTTTGTATGCTAGTTTTAATACGAATGTTTATGTTATGTTTAAACCTTTTCATATGGTAATGCATTGGACTTAATATGTGATGGGTGGAGCCCGTTATAGCTTCTCGATGCATCGGTAGGTCTCATGAGACAAACTAGTGTCTTGGCACAAGGCCTTGGAAAAATATTATTTGTAGTCTTGGCATGAGGCCTTGGCTATGTGGTTATGATAGTCAAGCATTATGCATTCCATCATTATGAAAGTGGTTATTGATATTTCATGTGATTATTAGATTAGTAGAATATCCATGTGAATAAGTAAATGGAATTATTTCATTTTATTTTTTCCATACTATATTGAAGTTCAAGTTTAAAAGGATTTTGTTTTAGTTATACATTGCCTTAAATGTTTATTCTTATTTATGAAATTTTCCACTATATTTTTATCCTTACTTGGAATTTGAACTCACCCCTTTTCTATGTTTTATTTTTCCCAGGATGTGAAGAAGTAAATTATGAATGACCTACAGGGATAGTATGAGGGGATAAGAGTGTGGACTATGGAGACTGTTTTTGTAGTTTTCATTTTATGATGTAATGTAAACTTTATTAATGTATCTAGTTATCCCAAGGCTACTAAATGAATCGGACTTTTGAGATTTGATCTTTCTTGTGATCATGTCAATGTTATGTAATAATGCATCGAATCTGGGTAACTGGGGTCGGGGCGTTACATTATTGTATTTAAATTTTGTATTGGATCAAAAAAATTTCAATTAATTGTTAATTTTAATTGTTTAAATTAATTTTGAAAAGGATGGAATTTGTTTTGATTGAATTTCAAACTCGTGTAAATGTATTAAAATAATTTGATAAAAACCCAGTGGTTTTATCTTGTGAAAATGGAATATTTTTCATTAAAACCTATTTTTATTTAAAATGGAAACATTGGAATTTTGAAATGTAAAAATGGGATTTAACTGTATTTTATAAATTCATAAAATTAATCTTTCATCATGTAAGAGTACATTCAAGACTTAGGTAGTTTCTTAGTAATTTGGATACACTCTACACTATTAAAATGTTTTAAAACGTACCGACAATGGGTCATATCCCTGATGGATGGGTGACGAGTCACCTCGAGCCAATGTCATGGGGACGTGACTCTACTCATTTTTTTATACCACTTAGAGTGTGTGGAATCCTATATTGGGTTTATATTATTTTACCTACCTAGAATATGACCATGTTTCTCATTTGTTAATTTATATAAGAGGTATAAATGTATACCAATGTTTTAAAACTGATTTACATGCCATTACTAGATTTATGTAAACTATTTTATATAACCACAATATTTAATCCATTGTTTTAAATATTACATATCTTATAAAGCATAATACTATTCTTTAAACTTATTTTCCGTTATTTTGATAATGTATAGCCTGTTTTTTAGAATGCTATTGAATTTCCAAAACTATATATTTAGAAAATTTAATTCATTTCATTGAATAATTTATATTTAGTGTCTATAATGGAATATTTGGTCATATAATATTGGAATTAGGCTCACACCATACTTTTTCCTTTGTTTGTTTATATTCTTTCTCCTACTAGGTTGAGCTAAGAGAAGAGATCCCTTATTGGTGGACTCAACTGTTGAGATTTGGACTTGGTGAGTAATGTCCTTAGGGACCTACTGTATATTTTCCATTATTTTCCTACTTGGGTTGTAGTACTTTGGGATTATAATGTCTTATTGTATACTCATACTTTATTCATAGTAGAGTTTCTTTTATATGCGTATTAACTTTATTTTCTTACATCTGCTATGTCTTGTGGAAAAATAATTCCCACATACACATTATATGATGCCAAGTGCAAGTCTTTGACCTATGGTGATTGGAACACCCATCGGGTTATTTCATGGCTAGAACAGTTATTGCGTTACCAGGGTACCTCGGTTAGTTCATGACAACTTGATTCCATTATTTTTTAAAATGATCAATTGTTATGAAGAATGTGTTTTTTACATTATACTTGGTTAAATTATAATTTATAATGAAAAACAAATTATGAGATAATTAAAATTAATACATTGGATGGTTCACACCTTCTAATTAAATTTCACAACCATAATTGAGTCATATATTTGAGTCACAATGAGAATATTGTGTATCAATACAAATTACTAGAGTATTTTAATAATGATTAAATAATCATCGGATAAGTCATTATTTCCACTACCTTTCATAAACAAGGAACCATAATTGTGGAATATCACAATCCATCAATCTTTCTATTTGAATTCATCAAAAAAATTAAATGTCATCTTATTTTAGATGGGCATATACTATTAGGAATTGAGGAGATAATATTCATTATGGCATTAGGAGATATTTCTACCAGTTTTTATTTCCCAATATTATTCTTTTCATTCCACTAGATACCTAACTAAGTGGAGTAAAAATATAGAATTTTTAATATAATTTCTAAAAGAATTGTTGAATCATAATAATATTATTAATCTAGAGTATAATAACCATTTTGATGTGTAATTCTATTTGGTTTACCATTATTGATATTATTTAGTGTTTGGTAGTAATTGATCCCACATTTTTTTGCCTGTAATGAATATAATTATTTCCAATGATAGAATAGTGAAACATGTATCTATAAAAATTATTTCATCCATATAATAGAGGATATTGTCTTATTCTTCTTTTTTGGAATCTAGCTTCATACACATATATATATCTCGTTAATACCACTTATAATGACAAGTTATGGATGAGAAAACCAAAAATTAATATCTCAAATGGGGAATGATGTTATCACATACATTCCTAAAAATTTCCCAGTATTTTGTATTGTTATTTATATACTAATCCTCTTTAGATTACATAAGATTATATTCATATATCTTCTCTATTTGTTTTGAAGTTTTCTCTATTTGGAAATCATGTTCCATTGTGATATGTCCTACTTTTATCTTCCATTTTATCTATATCACCTTGCTTCTAGCATTTTATATTTTTATATCGCATCCACATTAAAATATTCCATTAAATTTATGTATTTGATAATTTAATTCTTTCATCACTTATATGGAACAATTATTACCTCCTTCCGAAATATTTACATCTGAAGACCATCGAAATTATAATTTCTTCATTATTTCCCTTGATATTGACATAGATTCCAATTTATGTATTAAATTAACTACACATTCTTCAAGGACCCCAGATATCATATTCTTTTCCTCCAGCCACAATTTAATGTCATTGATCTTATTTTACATAATTTAATTCGTGAGTTAAACTACACAACATCTTTTGATCTTTCTAGTGTTTTCAAATTTACTTTTTCATCTCTATGAAGTCTATAAATATCCTCTTAAAGTTGATCCACATAATTGTGTGATGCATAAAACATGGTTCCCACCATTATATTATTATTTCTATTAATGAAAAACTCATAATGAAAATCCACATGATCCTCCATGAGATCCAAACAACCATTTGATTGATTATATTCATCTTTTAGAGGTTCTACATTTTAAATTGTGGACATAATGGGCACTTTAATTGCATATTTGAACTATGTTTCTATAACCTCCAAGTAATTATTATATTATTAATCATTCAAATGATATAATTTATCTATAATTTATTTCTTGATTTTATGTCTACCTTTCCCAGGAACTTCTTATATGACCTATGCAAGGTTTTTTCATCTCTATCAACATTATAATATCTCCTTAAGTAAAAAATAAGAAATATATACTTCATTATCAAAAAGAATATAAAGAAGAGAATAATAGACATCAAATCCTTCCCATACCACTCTTCTATTTTTTTGTAGTGCGAAAATGATTTTCTTCATGCACATCATCTATATTGCCAATAAATTGGGATATATCTTGACTTCCATGGAATTGAATTGAATTTCAACGCTATCTATAATGGTTTTTTCATCATGTTTTACTATCATTAAATAACACACTATATTGATTACAATATCATCAAGATAAATATTTTAAAGATCATATTTATTATGGGATTTCACATTAGGATTGTAAAAATTGTAGTAACTTTTAATTATTTTCTATAGAATGTGAATATCCTTGATTTCATCCCAATGACCACGAAAAGATACATCATTTTTAGTCATGTGATTTAAGAATGTATCTTCTTTTTAAAATAGATTCAATTTCTAATCATCAAAATGATTTTTTGAATCATGTTTTTTTGCCACCGTCACATTTTTATCTCCTTTTTATATATTTTCTTGTTTCTCCCTCATGTAAATTTCTTATGTGTATCTCCACCAGTGTATACATATTTGATTAGATAAAGCAGTATGAATATAATTTCGATCTTACTAATCTACATTATGCATTTTTCTACATGTTTCTGTCATATAAAAGCATGTCGCAACCTTGACCAAAATCCCTTGAACTGTGGAAAAGAGAGCAACCATAATAAGTGATATAATGTTATGGTCTTATTAAATTCTCCCAAATCATGAAGATAATAACAAAGAATGTAGAACTAATCTGAATGTTAGTGATTTATCCCCGGAAAAAACAATATAGAATAGATTTAACAGCTATAACTTGCATCCTCTGATCTTGTTTGTAGGACCCTTTAAAAGCCAAATAGTTGAGGGTGAATCAGGATGTTAAATTATTCATTCAATGAGTTGGTTATTTCACTGACATTTGTTGGAGTTTTTTATAAATTTTTAATATATTCCTAAAGAAATCAAACAACAATATAAAATGATAGATAAATGACACAATAGTTTTATTTGGTTCACCACTATGGGCTAATACATGTACCATATGACAATAGTGGTTTGTTTGAACCAAAATAAACTAAGAATCAATAGTTATTAGGATTTCCATTGACCAGCCATTCCTACTCCATGAAAGGATCATAAAATTTAAATGTTTTTTAGGGATAACACACATCATCCAAAATATAACATCCATTGGATAGTTCTTACTCATTGATTTGGTTCAGGTATTACATAGTTTATTGGGATGAAGGTCATTTCATTTGATTTGGAATAAAAGACTATATCCATGATTAGGATAAGAATCTGATTCCTACGTAGTACTGAATTGATGCACTTGAATAAACTGTTCACACAATGAAAATTTCCAAAAACTATCGTCCTGGTAAGAACCCTTCCTAATACATCCTCCTTAAAAAAATCTACTATTTTAAAAAAATGATTACTCCTTTATGATTCTTTATACTTTCATGATTCTCTTATCTTATTATAATCACTCAACCTTATTTGAAATATTATCACTCCCGAATATTATATTCATTATGTAACACTAAATAATCATGAAGCGCATATTATTTCAAAAACACCCATTTTTAAAGCTCAAATTTTTCAATAAGTTTTTTTTAATTCCTTTCATTATACTTCTTCTAAAAATGTGTTTTTGATTCTTGAATAATTTCATTCACGTAATACCTTCATGAAATGAGATCACTTTACCCTATTTCCAAATTCTCATCAAACATAAATTATATATGGTATCCTATTTTCTGGAAACTCTTATTTAGGATTATATCTTTCTTGTAGTGGATTTTACATGAGCCTCTTAATTTATGATTGAAAATACACTTTTCCTTGTGATGCTATAGTGAATTTTATCAATCCACAATGATTCTTACAGTCATTTAGCTAACCAACATTCCATATTTCCTCAAATATTCTCCCTGAATCCTAAGTAGTGGACCATAAAACCATAATGACAAAAAAATTCATTATTATTATCCACTAAATCATGAAAATATATCATGATTCAACACCAATATTTTTTTTAACAATAAAAAATTTTATCAAAGGAACTTCCATTATTATAATTATGTAATATAGTATAAATCTCATACATCACAGAGAAAACCAGAATATTATTCTTAATAAAATTTTATACATTACTCATAAAATGAACCAATATGAATTCAAAATATTTCAATAGGCCAATAAATAAAAAATAATATAACAAGAATGAAAAAATTTGGATCCTATCGATCAACAAGAATTGATGCACTGACAAACAGAATTGTGCATATAAAAAAAGGTGAATAAAAATGTATCCATTTTGAATATAATAGATTATATATAAACATAAATAAAAATATAATTTCATTAACAATGAATGAAATAATTGGTATTTATTGATATTAGGAAACTCATACCTTTGAAATAGTAACATGATTGTTGGAATATTAATCCAAATGTTAGAAATAGTAATCTATCTATTAGAATATTAACTTTAAATATATATGTATGAAATAAAATTTATATATAATATAATTAAAAAAATTATATATTTTTATAATTTTATAAAAATAAGTATTAAAAATTATAATTTATGTGTTTTTATTTCTCTGTAACGTAATTTTTTATATAATTTTTTTTAAAATAATTTAATGATTTAAAATAAATTTTGTTTCCTAAAATAGATTCAAATATTAATATTATGTTTTATTTTACATATATGCAAATTTTATGGGAACCTAATTAATTTTATAATGTTTCATAAAATAGAATATAATATTAAAATTGGTATTTTTAAAATAAATTACGTTTGTATTAAAAATTAATTTCTCATATTTATAAAAAAATTCAGAAAATGGATTAAATTTTTGATGTCTAGGCATCAAAAATTATTTAAGAAGATTTTTTTGGTTATTTACAAATTTCAAAAAAAAATTAGTTAATAGTGAATTATGGTAATTTATAGTATTTAACATTATAATCCATATACCTGACTTTTTGAATAATTTTATATATAATAAAAAAATGGTTCAAACTCCCATGAACTATTTACTATATTAATTCATAGCAAAGTACATTATTGATATAATTCATTAAAAAAATATACTAATGAATAACATAATCAATAACACCCTTATCCCCCAATAAATAACACATGTCACAACCCCTTCTCATCAAACCTTATAAACACTATTGGATTTAAATACTATTTCATATTCCCTTATTGATCATCTTCACCACATCCTAGATATTTTCTTCTCAAGAGAAGAACAACTTATTTTTCCATAATGGGTCATTTAAGGAGGTGATGTTTACAAGGTAACTTTATCAAACCATCTTTTATAATTTCATTTAAACTTAAAACATATACTCACCTCTTAAATCTATCAATAGATAATTACTCCAATATCATTTACATAATTTAATGTTAATTTTTTTAGTATAATATATTAAGTCCACCAATTTTTTAATCACCTCTTATTCTCCATAGTTAATCATTTTTCCAAATTATGATTGTTTAACATCACCATGGACAGTGATTTTTTATCCTCCATTAATTCCCTCATAGATAGTCATAAAAATAATATTATTTATAAATAATATTATATTTTATATTTTATATCTTCTTCCATGTTCATAGACTAATATATATAAATAATATTCAATAAAATGAAACTAGATTGTGATGGTCGTAAAACCACCAAAAATAAACCAAACACGGATCATTTACATATTATCAAATGAATCAACCTCATAAAATAATAAATAATAATATATTTTCCATATAAAACTTTTTTATGTGAACTAAAACTATATAATTTCATTTCAGGTTAATTATTTCAATTTAAAATAAAATTCTATATTTATATATTAGTAAACCAACCAAGAAACCATAAGGGAATTTTATCCTTGAACAAAAAAGTTTATAACTTATTAAGATGACCATAAATGGAATTAATGAATTTAAAATAAATAAAATACATGTATAAAATTTTCTAATAAATATAAATAATTAAACTAATTGTATTATCTAGTATATTAATTACATGTGAAGAATTCATTCTAATACAAAGATAGGGATATCTCCGAACCTCCATATTTTATTTGGATTATCATCTCTCCCTAATTTCACTAATTGATGAATTAATTGTTATTATATATATCTCCATTATTATTTTTATATTTACCCATCATATTTACATATCTTAATTCATAATTATTTGACTGGTAATTTATTATTTTATATGGTTCCTTTTTCAATCCTATAATAAAGCATGATTATGTAAAAATATCTATTTGATACCCATTTTTATGTACCTTACCTAAATTGTATTAATCATCAAATATTTTTTGATGAACAAACATTTTTTCATGAAAAAATAATTTATCCCATTTTTGGTTTTACAGATATAATTATACATTGTACCCCTTTAAGGGTGTATTATTCTCTTCCGTAAAACCATACTTAAGTGGAATATTACTATTGATACCTATCCACTCTTTTTTAATGTTTTCATTTAATTATAAAATAATAATTCAGGATATATTTTTATTATTCCTTCATTAATTTCAATGATTTTTTCATCCCTTATTTCATGGATATCATTATGATTCACATTTTTTCTGCTTGAGGACATGATAATGATACCTACTATTTTTGATCGATAACCCTTCAGTTTATTCCTTATCAATTATTCATTATCTATCACACACATAGATGAAAATGTTATGACGTGTGAACCCATATAGTAATCCTATTCATTGGACATTTTTTTTACTCATGTGATGTCATGTATGGAATTGGGGAGTAAAACTAATCCAACATGGGTCATTATCCTCAATGCAAAGTATTCTTGGAAGGTATCCTTGACTCATGTTTATTAAAAAAAATTCTAATTACAATATTTCCATGATCATATGATTCTATGTTCAATATTTTATGCTTATATATGTTTTTTAAGTATCCAAGACATTCATGTTTTCATGTAATTCTTTCTATGTCATGTGTTTTTCATTATTCCCTTATTTATTTCTTTTTTGGTATTTTAACTCATCGCATTTTTCTTTGTATTTCAATAGGTAATCAAATATAGTTATTAGATCCCAAAGGGTGTATGGAGTTAATTAAATGTATTAAATAAAATATATTTTCAATTATACACATATTTTCTATTCATGTACCTAATATTATTATTCTTAATAAAAGTAATATTATTTTTATAAATCATGGGTCTCTATATTTTCCATATTTTGTGTTTCAGGAATGGAAATAATTATATCATGATTATTTATCAGCCATCATTCCTTTGAGATGAAAAATTATTGGAATCACTGTGAAATGATTCCACCTTGAACACTAATTCCACATTCACCATAAGATCACATACCTTTAAAACACTTTGATCAATGAAGTGTGGAATGACAAAAAAAAGTACATGTCTTGTAGTTAAGTTTTTTTTCAACCCATGTAAATAGATTTCATAATTTTATATTGGGAATTTTTTCTCTTGCTGTTATGATGAACGTTTTCCAAATTCCACTGATTGTGGAATTCGTTTTTCATAATGGACATAAATTAATGAAAACAATGTTTAAATTTTTTTTATTATCAATATAACATAAACAGGATCTAATGAGATTTTCAATAATGAATTCGATTGAAATAATGAAAACAATATTCTACCAGGTTAAACATATATTTATATAATAGTTTAATAGTATAAAATAAAATGTATAATATGAAAATAAAAAATATATAATTATACATTTTAGAAACCAAACCCAAAAAATAAATATGTCTAGTGAAAATTGATTATTTAATTACATTACTCCATAATATCCTCTTTTGAAAATGGTAAATGAAAAATTCATTACATAAATGGAATAATAGATTTTTGTTATGCATTAGTCAAACATAACTGAAATTTTTAAATATATATATATATACTTATTTGGTTCATTTCTAGAGATAGAAAATATATAATTCATTTAATTTTTTTATATAAATTTAGGATTTTCTTTCCAAATAATAAAATGGCATAGAATATCATTGTGATCTTTGATATTTGTTTATTTATATACCACTCATTGATTTACTAAAAATTTCTAGATGAATCTAGTACATGATGATATTGGATGTCAAATGGAAAAAAATATTTCAATCATTTATGGAAAATAAATCATTATTATTCATTGAAAACATCCACAATTTAATTACATTAATGATAATATTTACATCAAATATCAATGAATAATTATATCATGTGAGAAATGATATATGAGAATTGAATTTCTATTAAATAATATTCTTGTTCATAAAAAATAAATTTGGGAAATTCTATTTAATGTTTTTAGATGCATCATTTATTTATTTAAGTGTTATTATCACTAATCACTGGAATTGTTTTTAGAAATGAACACCAATCATAAAATGTCAGATTTATTTATCTTATTATCTTTATTGTTTTATATAATACTATTTTATTCAATATCATATGGGATAAAACACAATATTACATATATTATCGTTAATAATATTTAGTTAATTTTTTAAAAAAAATTTAAAAAAAATACTTTCGGTTAGTTTTAATATAGGGACATATCATTGTATTTTTCTATAAAGGTTGATAAATAGATATTTTTATGAATAAAAAAATAAAATTATTGTTTATTCTAATAATTATGTTGTATTTTTATTTTTTAAAACTAATAATAGTTGATTATATTTTAAAAAATACACAAAAAATGTGTCTTCATTATAATGGATTTAGGGACAACATTGTTTTGTGTCATTTTGTAGAGTAAATTTATATTATAAAATTTTTGTTATTGATCTTTTTCTTATATATCTTGATTAAAAGTGGTTTGTAAACACTATAAGAACAGTATACATATTCATTGATAAGTTTTTCATTTCATCCTTCCATATCACATCAAAAATGAATTATATTATAATTGAGTAAATTCTGATTAAATCATGGGATACACTAATATAAGAATTTTTATTGATTCTAATAGATAGATTTTTTGGTGGTCATTTATAATTTAGTGTGTCATTACACATCCAAATGGATGTTATTTTTAGTAAAAAATCATTATGTATTTTTATACTTGTGATTAATGTTGAATCTAGTGATTTTCATATAAATTATAGATAATATCAATGAAGAGTAAAAAATATTATTATATTTTATGATCCAGGTTTTAGTTATATATTTTTCACCATATATGATAAAAGATAAAATCAATAAAATTAATATAAAAATGAAAATACAAAATTAATCAAATCAAATCATCATTATTTTTTGCATAATATAGGAGTACAAGAAATGAACATGATCTAAGTCTTATATAAAATTGATTTCAAAATATGAGCATCGATTTGTTATCTCAATAGATTGTCAATTAAATCCAATAAATATAAATGAAATATATTTTTCCAATAATGGTATTTAATATATTTTATTTACATTTAATATTATCTACTAGTATAAAAAAATTACAGGAAAAGAATTTTCAACAGAAAAAACATCTAGTAAAATAATAAATTAAAGGTACTATATTATGATTTGTGAGTACTCATGATAAATTACAATACATTAATTATTATTAATGTGTGTAATATAGTTTTCATATGAATCCTATAAACAATTATATACACATTATTTAAATTTTATTTATATATAATTTGAATTTTATGTTAACCTTATATTTTTAGTTTGTATAAACATTTATTTGATTTATGAAATATATATTTCCATGTATAGTTTAAAATAATATAAATTATATTGGGGAAAATATAAAAATATTTATTTATAAAAATATTTTTTCTAATAATGTTTTTATGATATATTATTTTGTAAATTATAATATTAATAAAATACACTAATTAAAAATAATGAGAGAAAACATTTTATGTACATAATGATAATATTTTATAGTAAAATATATTTGATTTATTTGATTTTTATTTGATATATTATTAAATAAATAATATTTATTCAGAACACTACGTATATAGTTTATAGAATATAATTCCTTGTATATATATAAATATAATTAAAAGTCATAAATCTATTAAAAATTTATAATAAATAAGATGGAAATAAATAATTATTAAAAATGATATATATTTTGAAATGTCACGATATATATATTTTTATACTAATAAACTAAAGAAATTATTTTCTATATATGATTTTATTATAATTTATTATTGATAAGAAAATAAGTATAATGATAATTTCATCATTAATATTATATTATAAATATAAATAACAGCACTTAATGTATTATATTCAATTATTATGTAATATTGTCTTCCTATGTAAT
The DNA here is from genome assembly GCA_963277665.1 of Viscum album. NCBI lineage: Eukaryota > Viridiplantae > Streptophyta > Magnoliopsida > Santalales > Viscaceae > Viscum > Viscum album. The sequence goes on along the minus strand of OY728128.1, from coordinate 272,708,840 downwards.
TTATTATTATCATTTAAATATTAAATTTAAATTATTTAGAACAAGAAATAGAAATTTTGGAGGAAATAATTTCATTTGTAATGACATTATTGGTTTATCATTTTATAATTATTCTAGATGAAAAATTAATTATTATGGTAAATAAGTAAATGATATAAAAATTCAGTCGAAATTTATAATGTGACATGAGGGGTTTTTTATTATTAATAAAACTAATATTAATCATTAAAAATTATATATGAATATTTATGAACATAATAATACTTCTTTAAACAACACTTACTTACCTAACTAATTTATAATATTAGAGTTTATATATTTTATCGTCATATAAAATAATGTTAAAAATGAATCTTCTTAAAATTCACTCATTAATGTATCTCTCTTCTACACACTACTAAATGCTTATATGATTTTCATTTTTATCTTTAATAACATATCAATGAACACATAAATATATTTTATTACATGATTAATAACTACTATTATTATCAAGGATCCATATGCTATTTATTTTGAAGGAACATGTTCAATGGATCATATTAATCAATGTATTTATCAATATCATTTTAATTCAGTTTCTCTGATCTAAATATGACGTTAATTTTTTAAAACACAAATGATATGTTAATGATGGAATTATTTTTTTTCATAAATTAAATTAATAATGTAAATTATTATCAATCTAAATCGATTTTTAATAATATTTTCTTTTATGGGTTAATTTACCAATTTAATGAATTATTTTTTTATTGTTTACCCTATAAGGAATGTAAAATCCTAATTTATATTAGTATTTAGAAATAAGTAAGAACCTTATTCTAGTATTAAAATCAATAATGGTATTATAAATATTTAAATATATCAACAACAAAATTTATATTTTGGTTATTTTGTAATAATAAATAAAAACATTTATCATTTCACTATGAAGTATCAATATAAAAAAAATACAATTCCATGTGACTCTAGAACCACAGTAAACATAGTTATTCCATATAAATGTTAAACATAGCGTTGAAAAACCAATCATATTTTTTTAAATATATTTTTACATATAATAGTTGGAACATGAAAAAAAAATTAACCATAATGTTATATTTATCAATACCTATGTAATAAATTGTATATATTTTATAACTAGTTAATTAATTTAAAGAAAAGAAAAATTATAAATTATCTAAAATTTATTAAAAAACTACACATTTTTTTAAATGAAACTATACTAGATCCAACCATAATTTAATTCTATATAATGTATTTAAAATAATTTTTTAATATTTTATTATCTCCCAATTAAGAATTATTTTATGTGATAAAGATAATTTTTATTACAAATTTACCAAATTATCAATGAATATCGATTTAAATTATCACTTCCATTTTCCACTCATTCATAACAAGATAATTTCTTGGATATATTATTATATTTATGAATATTTAAAACATTAATTGTTATATTTTTTTAATATTTATTAATTTTCGAAATAACCATGAATAAATAATATTTCCATAATTATTTATATATTAAATTTCTTTTGAATATATATTATTCAATTTTATTATAAAATTTTTTATCAAGATGTTATTTATTTTTCACCAATTAAAAAAGATCTCATAAAAAATTATTTGATAATTCGTTATTGTATTTATCCTCTACTATATGTTTTTTAATGAAAAAACTCAAATCATAATAATTTATTGATTCATAATGAAATCATTAAAATAATGGAGATGATTATGGAATAAAATAATTATTACCAATTGATGTCATCCCCCTATAGGTACGCATACATGGATGACAAGGGATAAATTGATGGAAGTTGTGCCCACCTAACATAATCAATATAATGGGAATTATTAATAATGGAATAAAATTGGTTAAATTACTCACTCATTTAAATTTATGTACAAGAGATAAGAAAATTTCCATTAAGAAAACCCATGACTCAATAAATCTAATATATCAACCCCATTTTCGATAAAATCAGTTCCCCGATACAGTTCACCATATGACAAAAATCATGAATCCTTGTACATAGGAGGCTTTTGAATAAAAGTGGGGGAATATGGTTGAATTCCCATGAGACTATACACCCATATCATATTTCACAACCATAAGTAAATACCCTGACATCATACTCATTATATTATTTCAAAGAATAAATAAACTGAAACATAAAAATTTTATAATAAAATTATATTATGTAAATTTAAAAACAACCATGAAATTCATACATTACTAAAATCCAACTAAGAAATTCCAATAAAAACTGAAAAAAAATACATAATTTATTACTGCAAACCCTAATATATGCCACCCACTCAGTATCCAATACCCCCTAAAGATTATTTAGGATGGTAATAAGACTCTATATCTACATCTCAATCTAGGATATAGTAATGGAACTCGACCCTATAATTAATTAATCAATTCTCAAAATGAATTCCTAAATATTGAATACACATACATTTAGGTTCATCTATAAGGGATGAGAAATAAATATCAGTAGGCCACACACAAAAGTGAACCTACAATATGTATCCCTAAGTTCCTTCTCATGGAATATTATCATTATATTAAAAAATAATTTAAATAAATACACTAATAAATTGACCATCGATCAATTGGTCCATAATAATGATTAACCATACCTTCATCATCAAATGACTATTATAAAAAAATAATGATAGGGGTCATCAGTTGACATACAAAGAGTATCAGTAGATGTATCCAACTGGGATTCTAAACAATTTTTCTGACCATCCCAAACATAATTCATGGAGTACATATGTATACATAAAACAAAATCAATCAAATTGTACAACATGAACTCTAAATTACATTCCCATCATTACAAAACCTAATTCACAATGGTCACATGATGACTCAAAATGAATATCACATCATGTATCAAAAAAATATTTGAAAAATAATTACCAACCACCCAATAATTATGAAAGAACATAATGTTGATACCCTAGGTTGTAGGATAATTTTTCCTTTCATTGAAAAATACAGTTCAACAGTGCTTCTGGTGTATTAGACTTTCCCAAAAAACCAGTGACAAGATATTTAGTCTAACATCCTAAAAAAACAATATATATTATCAATGGTTCCTAGAGAATCAATTTAGATTATATACCATACATAAATAATTTCTCCTACAGAGCCTCTATTATACCTAAATAGAATTTAATACACCACATGGATGTATCCATAGTTAAGTATCTCAAAAAATATTTTTTTAATGTTATGTAAACCATACTCAAAAATATCAAACAATGTTCCTAAAGCCTATTTAATAATTAAAACCATAAAAAAAATATTTATACCTATACAAGATGCATCATTAAATAATATATCATATGGAATGGGTATCTTTCCCAACATACCCCTCCTCAGATGTGGATCATCATGATATAAATTTGGAACAATATCTGTTGAACCTCTTGAAAAAAAATCTACAACCAAAAATTCAATCTCAATAACCTAGGATCCAACCATGGAAACTCAAAAATATCAATGTATACCTTCAGTATAAACCATTATATATCCTTAGAAAATAGATAATCTTAATAAGGGTTTTCCAAATTATTACACCCATTATCTACATCTTAGCCTTGTTGGTTGTCACATCACTTTGGATCCCAAGGGAATACCTTTACCATCAATGTATATACAAGAATACCCACTTGAGGTTTTCCTAATGATAATGTGTATACTAGGATATCTGAATCAATATGTAAACACAGAAATCCTTTTATATATCCTAGTAACATGCACTATATTAGTGGAATTCCACTTCGAATACTATGGTTCATAACATAAGTAGAGTCACCCCTCTTCAAATTTGTGGTAACAACCAAACTCTGTGTACATATATCATCATTATAGGGTCACACATCCACAATACAAGTATTTATAAAAACAAAGTGTCACATTTATAAATGTAATTGAACCCCATGATAACAAAAAAACACATGCCCAACACCTATCCAAGCAACACTAGGTTTTAATGATCACCCAAACTATCTATCAACACATATATATAAATAGTCAGGATTGTCATGTACAATATCCTTCACAACATATAATTATGTCTCCAATAAAATGATATTACTTCTTCCATTAATTATCCTTAACCTCTCTCAGTTCACATACAATGTCTCGCATTTGGGAGATTACTAATGTCACATTTTTAGATGAAAAAAACTATCAAAAATAGTTTTCAAATAAAAAATATGATGTTTTAAAAATGTAAAATGGATTTTCCTATATCATTATATACATAAAAAATATTAAAAACATGATCTTATCATGTTCAATTAATTCTATAATGTACCAAAAAATCCAAATCACTTATAAGGGTTACAAAAGGGTAAGTACATTGAATGTATGACCGATTACACAATGTGTACACCTATATCCCCACATGAGAATGTAATAAAATATGAAATTTATTGTAAAATACAAGTACATATCATGTTAAAATTATATAGGGTGTGTAACCTAAATAGGGTTCCTTCCCATATATCTCTAATGGATTATCCATGTGTTTATTTTTTTTCATGCACTACTACACAGTGTATTACACACATGGAGTGTGGCAGTGTACCTAAAACTCAATGCCCCCCCAACATGGGTCATTAAGAAATTATAATTTCTACACATTGAGCAAAAATATATGAATTTTACATTAAACTATATGTTGTATAGTCAACTTCATCTCTTCTACCCTGAACTGGAAGAAAACAATACATTTACTCCTAAAATGATATGTCGTGTCATATGGTTTTTTGAAGAAGAATACCCTAAATTCCTAATGAAACACCATTATCCTTTATTTTTCATAGATAATACCCTATGGAGTCCACAACTATCAATATATCCCAATAAAACTTGAAAAAAAATTAATTATCTATTTGGGGAATAAAACTAAAAAATTGGCCTATATTGTGCTTAATCCTTGAGCTTATAGTCAAAATCATCACCTAGAATCCACTAAACCCTGATTCGGTCAATATCTCCATTGTGGATGATGTATGATGAAATATCCTCTCCCACACACTCAATTTTACAATCATGTGATTGGATAATACTACACAATTTTCATTTCATGTGTGGGGAACCCTAAATGGGGGGAGTATCAATTATATTGTTAATTATTTATGAATATTCTCATTTAATTGTCATTCATGTCTCAGAACATGAAGCCTCTTTATAAATCACCTACAACCACCCCCCCCTTCTAGACTCAACCTTGCAAAAATAATTTCAATATGATTATATTGTAAAAAAATTTCAACACCCCAACATGGATGAATAATTTAGTATTAAATAAATTAAATATTAAATGTTCCACCAAAACACTTGTAGCTCATAATTTTCCAGAAATAATTGCTATGGTAAAAATACTACTCCTATAACAAATAAGTGGATATAAAATTTATCTGAGATCATTATCTAGAAGAAAATGACTAGTTTCACCTTCATTATCACCTGAATAAAAAAATAAAATTACTACTAAAATTTAAAATCTGGAAAACCTCATCTACCTTTTACCCCTCCCCAAAAATAATCATCATCCTTGAGAATCCTTATTAGGATTTTGACAACACATCATTACTCACTATAGTAGTCATGTAAAGCTCAACTTGTGGCATTCTGCATGGAGACTCCAACCGTGATTGACTTGATAACTCCTACGATAAGGCATGCAATCCATTAAAGACCAATCCACCACATGACACCATCAAAAAAACTAAATGAATTCATAACTACACTCATTGATCATAATATAAAATCATATTATAATACCCATAATCATACTAATTGTTCTCCCTATCACAAAACTCATTCCACAATAGTCATATATGATCCATGATGCTTCCGACCCTTGACTATCCAATTAGAATGCATCCATAGAACACTACTGACCTAATCAATGGGGTTATTATTTGATCATCGACCCTAATATCAAAAGGGATTCATCACTGAGACTGATCTACTTCTCCCCTCTATAAGTGTATCTTAATTTTAACCACTCTAATGAACATCATTTCAATGACCATTATTTCAATCGTATTCAATCCTCGGAACTAGAAATCGATCTCTCACTACTGCCAAATTAAAAAAATCCTCCACTATCACATATTCTCGACATTTGAAAATATCACCCTTGCAATTCTTCAAAATTTTATCTATAAAAGTGAAAACACTCAGTGATTTTCGATGATTATCGACCTTAAAAGCAAATTCACAGACACCGATTCGTGAGAAAATCTTTCTAGGGGCCCACTTTTCAATACAAATAAACATCAATATGCCATAAAATATAGTCTATAATCTCTTAATATACTCATGATGATGTCAAAATAGGGAGAATGATCATATCTAAACTAGGAATACCATATGATATCATCGATGAATACCAACCCCACACATCCACTATTCGAATATCATAGTTATATCTTTAATGAATTTTTTTATACATTACCACAATCCTCTCATAACACACATAATGCTTCTCAGCTCGCTCATAACTACTTATCCAACTGCTATATTATAGAAATATTCTCTAATAACATCATATCCACAATCCAAAACACATGGTTCACCACAAAAAATTTTGTCTCCAATATCCTAGTATTAATAAACAATAACATGAACATGTGATAATCAACAAATAACCTAATTCCCACTCTGACATATAACATATCACAAAGTCTAGGATAAAAATTCCAATCTATATAACAGCAGGCACATCATGTGTACTTGATCCATCACAAAACTACTAGGCACAACCTATCTACATAATCATTACGTGATATAGGATCCTAAATTATCAGAAACTTCTTTAAAACAATCCTAATACATGTGAACATGAATATATTATTACATTCTCAAAAGATTAATCCAATGTTAATAAGACTCATAATAGTTTTTACACATCATGACCATTTTTAGGAGTCAAAAGCATCCATTTTTTCCTCATGGACCCAAAAGAATTCTTATCTTAGTTGACCCATCTCATGTGTCTCAATCAGAATTCAATCAAAACAAAATACATAGTCTATTGTAGAAAAAAAAGGACATTATGATCTCCCACATATCCCCATTAATCAAGTCACTTGTCCCACCACTATGTCAACAAACCTTGTTCTATACCAACTATAATAATTTTATTACTCATGGGTTTTTAAAAATAAACTCTTCCCATGCCTAACACCAAAACCATACCTAAAAAACCATATATAAAGTATTATATCTTACCAATTTCCCAAAATAGGAAACATAACCTCCTTAAAAATCTTCAAATCGGGCCTATCCTAAGAGGACCTAGACAAACAACCAACAAAAATAAAAAACCACCCCAAAGGGGTCCAAAAGACAATCAACTATAATATGATGACCCAACATGTTTTATATCACATACTATGAAAGATTACCACACCAACATTCTTATCACCGAGTGCCTCACCATAGATCCACGAGAATCTTCCATCAGTATGAAATCGATGAAACCGTGCACTAGAAGGCTTATAGCGTTTTGATACTGATTGACTAGTATGATTAATAAGATACCTATTACCTATGTATCGAATTATTAAAATTCAAAAACATTCCTATTTATAGTGTTTTTAGAAAAAAAAAAGTGGAATAAATAATAAAATATAAATATAATGAGCATATCCCAAGGATAAGATAATATTTAACCATATCATTGGATTCTAAGAGAATCAAACCCATATCTCATTAACCTGGATTTATAATCGAATTTTTTTTTTCACAATGAACAACTGATATACATAAGAGTATCCAACAACTCCCCATATCTCCAAAAGTACATACCCTATATATTGAAATAACATAATAGAAACTCTACTGAAAAAACCTTATAACATCCCAGCCTATATGATAAAAAATATGTTCCATAAGCTGGTTCTCTACCAGACCCCAATAGTGCCACTACATATGTCAGAGGCTACAAACAAGCATTGAGGTGTCTAATATGGAACTGTGAGGAGATTATACCTCCATATCATAGTGCACAACAAGAATTATATAACAAAAATTCATACACATCAGAGAATTTGGATTAATAAATATACCAAAACTAAAACATGACATAATAAAAATAAATATTACGAATGACCGATTAGTTATTCCATACATATAACATAGATCGTGCACTAGGAAAATCTCATATAAAAAATAAAAAATTTAAACATAAAAATATCACCCTTAATACTATATATTATCAATACCATGTAAACTATATCTATTACCCCATTAAAATTTTCTAGACCGATCATTTTACACCACATGATCATCTCTTTCAACCATTAAATACAAGGCCTCAACCATACCCATCATAAATGTATGATGGTCCAAAAATAATACATATGTTGTATATGAACATAAAGGTTTACATATAGGTTTGAGAAATAAATATCAATAGGAATTCTTGAATGGTGAACCTATACACATCTACCATTGGTTAATTCTCTTGAAATAATCTCCACTTTGATGAAACATAACTGAAAAATACATTAATAAAACTAAATACGATCAGTTTTTCCATGACCTCAATGAACTATATTTTCTTCATCCCATTCCAGCCTTTTGAAATATATACCATAGGGGTCATAATTTGAGTTATAATAAAAATCACAAAAAGTATACTCTTTGTATTCAGAACACATTTCCTGACCAACTGAACCATAATTCATAGAGGTCACATATTGACATAACAAGAGCATCAGTCTATCTATCCATCCGAGATTCGAAACTACATGTTTTACCATCCCAACCATAATAAAAAAAGTTAATCATCCCACATAAAAGTAGAATCATTATGACTATCCAGATAGGATTCATATTTACATGTTCAACCATCCAAAACATGATTTTTAATTCTATCTCCATACCCATTTATTGAGTAACATGATTCCAACCAATGAAAATAGTGGTGCATCGTGGTGACTGTAGAATCAGTATATCCTACACAAAATTATATATATGTTACCTTTTTTAGTATCCCATTAAAAAATATATAATATTAGTAGTTCATAGGGAAATTTTCTAACAGCTAAACCATATATAAAATACATTTCATAGAGAATTAGTTTGACAAAAAACCATGTTGTATACTACACATTCCATGAGACTCAATCAAGAATCAAAAATATGTTTATATAACATAATGTCCACCATAATGAAGAATATCTAAAAAACCTAGAACCAAATTCATGAAATCAAACCATAACATAATATTCATATAAATATTTAACATCTCGTAACAAAATATTTCATAAGGCATAGAGGTCAATGTACAACATACCCATACTTGAATGTATAGAATCATTTTAGACATTAAGAACCATATTTTTGGAACCTAATGTCCAAATTTTCACCCAAAACAAATATATCTTAGTAATCCATGCTCTATGGAAAGATACCCAACCATATTACTATTTTCCTTTGGCTTAAACCAAGTCTCAACCTCATCAAACAATAAAACATTCTATGGTATGGTTAAATGACCAAACATGAAATCAACATCTTGGAAAAATCGGCTCCAACATAACATCATATCCTAATTGGACACCAACATCCATCACTTTCCAAACACAAAAACCTTCTCAGGTTCACCATCATTACCAAGCACTCACATGGATCTCTAAATCAATATATAAATAGGGGATTCCCTATCTATATCCATAAAACAATTAAAAAAATTGAGGTAGTCCTGTAAGAATATTCGAATACAGAACACAAGTATAGACATACCTCTCACAATATGTTGTCACAACCAAAATCCATGAACAATGATTGACCCTAGGGAATGAAACATCTCAAAATATACTCTCTAAAAGATCATGAATCCACATGACACAAAATAGTAAAACTCATTATAGAAAATATAATCCTTCCCATTCTTATTCCATGTTACCCTTTATTTGTATAGAAACCCAAACTATTAATCACCTAATCTCAAAACTCAGTCCATCAAACCCTGGACCATCTCACACACATCCCCAAATTAGGTATCCAGTTAAATGATACTACATCCCCTAAATAATTATAATGACCATTGATACGTATAAATAACATGTATCACTCTTATAATACAATTTAACTCAATCAAATTTTCCTCTTTTATGACCTTAAAATAATCCAAGAGTTTCACCATCTCATTATACACAAAGAAAACCTCAACATTTTTACCTCTTATGCCTAGTTCTTCTTCCATGGAAACAATACATCCAATACCTTAAAATGTAATCAATTGTGGTGGAACACAACATGTATGCATGAATACACAATGTGTTTTACAATATCCCATCATGGGAACGAGTAAATTTGGACTTGGTTTTTAAAATCCATGTTCATAGAATTTAAAACATATACATTGCACGAATAATAAATTATATACCCTCCAGTGTACCTAAACAGGTTTGTACATGTGTCCTTCTCTAGGGTTGTACTCCCATAATATGTATATATGACATTGATCCTGGTCATGTACTCTATATGGACATTTCCCCCACTAAATGAGTCATCTGTACATGTACTCCACCACCCCCACACCCAAGCGACACAAAATGGCATGTCCTCATGAATAATTAATTATAGACTTCATATTCTATTCTCAAATGAACTTGAATAACACATGACATTTTTTCTTAAAACAAAAAGGTCATGTTATCGAGTTTTTTATGATAGAAACACCTATTAACATCCCAAACCCCCCTCTATTCAAAAATTAGGTGTAGATCATCCCACATTGAGTCGGTATCACTCAATATAGTGCCCTAAAACAATGAAAACAAATCAATGGGGAATGGTTAATGAAACTTAATAAATAGCCTACATTATGGTAATAATGTCGATGCCTTGGGTCCAAAACCACTCACAGAATCCATTTCAAGTTGATATGTTTCTGATTACTATTATATATGAAGTATGGTCAAAAATACTTCCACATAACCCCTTGGTACGACAACATCACATAGGTAGAATCCCCTCCTTATTTCTTTACATTCCTAGTAAACACCAAATAGTGGGAGGATACAATTTAATTAATTATTTGGTTCATTTAAAACCAATTTAGAACCTACATCAAGTCTTGGAAACCGAAGAGTACTTATAAATCACTTTATAAAAAAACCATATTTTCATACTTTTCCATACATTCATAATTTCAATTAAATTATCCTTTCAAAATATAACAACACCTGATCCTATATGAATATATTAATAATTATTTAATTTAATGTAATATATTTAATCAAAACTAAAAAGGTTCAAAATTCCACAAAACAGATGTTTTGTGGAATACACTATTAATGGATGAATAATATAGTTTAAAATTTATCTAAGACAATATATCTTGATAAAATGACCATTTTACCACTCAAAAGAACCTGAATGATAAAATTGATTTTTTTTCAAATTCAAAAATCCATAAAAAACTAGTATTTAAAAAATCCAAAAATTAACTTCTCATATATGAGATTAAATAGTTCTATTATGAAAATCCTTTCTAAACCAATTGGTCATAAATTGATGATCAATACATTACATTCTACATAGATATGTCAACATTTTTTCACTACAGAACTACAATGATAAGCCAATAAACACATAAAATCCATATCCCCCACATTTAAAAATTAAAAAATCTTTTGAATAGTGAGTTACCTCACCCTTTTATATAGATACATCAAATAATTATTTTCATTGTGCTCCCCACCACAAAACTCAATCCACAACCGCTAATTCTAATCCATGATGCCTCCCCCCATCGATGTTACCTATAAAAATGCATCTATAATATTCTTTCAACACAATAAATCAAGTTATCATTGTATCACTAATCCTATATCATAAGTGTCTCATAACCATGACTGATATGATTCCCCCACCATAAGATTATGCATTTTTTAACCTCATAACTAAACACTGTTTACACAACCCATACCTTAATCAATTATAAACATCAGTACATGATAAGAAAATCTAATTATCACAGGAGAAACCAAATTAATGATTTATTATATATTTTAACCAATATTTTAAAATATATTCGATTTTATTCATTGAAATATTTAATTTCTATTAAACCACACTCATAGAAATCTAATAGTTCAACCTCTATCAGATGGATTCACATGCACGACTCCACGAGCACAAATTCTTAGGGATGCCATTATGAACACATTGAAAAAATATTCATAGCTTGGAATTTAATGGATACTCCCATATTGTACATAACAAAATTTTCATGATATTGGTAATGATAATAACTAAACTGAAATTATGATAATATTTCACTTTTGTATACAACCATCACTAATCCATTCCTGAAACATCATATTTTTCTATCGAGTTTCCTCTGGTAACCATGGCCAAAACACTCTAATAACACCCAAAATGGTTCTCTTCCCACTCATAACATTATTTCAAACTAAATTATCACATGGTTATGCTCCCATAAGATCATATCGACAATCCAAAAAAATGAAACATAACTAGCAGTTATGTCCCCAAGATCTCATTATCTCTGAACCATTAAACTTAATTGTGTAAACCAACTGTATAATCTGATTCCAACTCTAACAAGTCACCCTCATGATGGATTGAATCACATGACACATTTAAATAACCCTATGAAAATTATCTAATATCAATCTATCTCATTTCACCATACAAAACCTATCTAGGAATCCATTACATGTGGTAGGAAGTTGAAATCCCCCTCCCCTATGAATCAATCAACTATGATTTATAATTTGAATACCATTTATACATATATAAAACAAAAATTATTCATTTCGGATAATCCTTATACTAGGATTCACTATTTATGAACCATTTTCATGAGTCCAAAACATCCATATTTTTCCTATGAAGATAAATGAACTCTTAAATTCAGTGACATATTTCACTGGTCACCCTTGAATATCAAATGAAAATATCTCCCTAATATCGTGTCACATCAAAAATTCTACTGAGGTCTCATACCAATCACTAACGATCAAGAAATACATCATGTCGCATGGTCCAACAACCTTGGATTACGAATGCTCATATATGGACAAAAAACACTAGATGTGAAAAATTATCCCATCCCACATCACCCAACATCAACAAAAAATACACACATTTCTAGGGTTTCATATCTAGAAGGTGTATCATGTCAAACCAACAATATAAAACTAGAAATTATATCCTATTATTGCATTTTCAATTTAAACTACTCCTTGGAGGATTTTGAGACACAAAGAACCTTAAAAAATATTCACCTAGTTGGTTCCAATAGATATGAACCCAAAACATAAAGACCCAACCCAGTCACTGAAAATACTATGCATGAGATCCACACTAGAATCTTATTCCCCAATAATATCAACATAGAAAAATATAACATTTTATTAAGATGATGACCATAAAAACACAATAGAAAACCAATAACATATACACCCCACATTAATATAATTATGGATTAGAATCCTCTTGAATCCAATGTCCATGAGTACAAACCAAACACTATCATCATAATGACTGACCAGGATAAAGAAAATACATCATAAATCCTCAAATCAAATCCACATGTGCATCTCTAAAGAATAAAGTTATATACAACTGCAACATCAAATAATTAGAAAATCAATCACATCCCTTGGTAACCTTGAATTCCAAATAGAACAGGTATTTCCAACATACTATATGATATCCATTATATTCCTCAACACGAAACTATATCTCTAGTATATCAATCCTTAAATAGTGATATAACAAAATTGTAACTAATCTGGTGCCACATTGTAAATTCTTGTTTTGGAATCTTCTAAAACAAATTCCCTAAGATGGTCATCATGAATTCCTCATGAATACATCCTCATATTCCAAATGATGATGAATATATATGGGTTATAAGGTGGAACAATGAGGATAGTGGACCATTATACCAGATGGAAAACACACATGTAAATAATCAGTGATAATACACATCAAATGATGTGAAAGAATAAATAAAATATAACTAAATAACATTGAAATAAATTGAAATATTGTAAATTCCTGAATGGCTCATCGATTCAAAAAACATTGATTTCCCACTATGCATATAACATATAAAAAATAATAATCAAAAAAATAATTACATCATAACCTTTAACCAACTCAATTCCATATCATATACCCTGTATCCACTACCCCATCGAGCTCCTCCGCACCAATCATCATACTCTACATAATAATCCCACTCATTCAAGAAATAATTGTCTTTATTCAAATTCACCTAGAATATATGATTGATCTAAAAATATTAATAATGTACTAACTCACATCAAGGTGCATGTACAAGGGATGAGAAATAAAAATCAGAAGGCCACCCCCTATAGTGATCCAAGAATATGTTGACATAATTTGATGATCATGTAATATTCTCATCCTAGAAACAAAAAATATATAAATATAATAACTACCATAATAAATCCATGGGTATGTTACCTTGATCAAATATACCTAAAATAGCCTATTCAATTCATCTGATCAATATACCCTAGGGTTACGAGGTTGAAAAAAAATATCATTAGTCGAAGTATACAACTTTGATTTAGAATGCAAGGTCGGACCATGTTAACAATAATTCATAGAGATCAAAGTTTTAAAAACAAGTGGAATCAGTCCATGTTTCCAAATGTTATTTTGAATTCCCTGTATGACCATCCGAACAATTATTATCATCAGTTATAAGTCAAAATTCAAGGATTTTCAAACCTTGTATCTTATGGGGACTCAAAACTCCATGTACTACCATCCCAATGATGTTACTGCATAATATGTCCATACCTAGGGAGTAAGGATCATCATTCTATACTAATAAAAAATAATGCAATAAGGAACCATAAATGTCATTCTAGACTACCCAAAACAATGGACAATAGAATAACTCAAATATCACAACCAACGTTAAAAAATATCATTGGTTCCTTGCTAATCTATGTGGAATCTATACATAATATAAAACATGGTTCTCATCTTAATAACCCATAATGTAAACAAGGAAACTAAACCATATCACATAATCCCATTGAATAATCCATGCCTCACACTCAAATAAAGTAGAAAAATTTTAATAACCTATTAAACCCCCTACTAGATATCAACGTCTCAAACCCATGTTTTGTCATATCACATCTAGTCCAAATAGAACACCCACCACCATCACTATACAAACACATACACCCACTCAAGATATCACTAACAATACTTCACTCACAAGGATATATTAAATATAACATTAACAGTGTAATACATCTCTGTATCTTATAAACTATATCTAATGTGTAGTAATTGCTCATGAAATCCTCACGATAAAAACAAAAGTGGGCATATCCCTCTACCGATATGGTGTCACAACAATTTTATCTCTCCAAATCACATCACTCCTGGGTCAAACATCCCAAAAACAAGACACTATAAACTCATTTACTCACATGCCTAAATGGTAGTAAAAATTACAATAGAAAATAGACTCAGTCCCAACCACATTACAAGAAACCCTTGGTTGGTCCAATCAACAAACATTTTAATTACATCATGTCACAAAATGGTCCCACTATTCAAGGAAAATCACATACCCCACACCAAAAAAGTATTCAATGATCATATAATAAATAATATAATCTTTATCATTACCATATCATGGGTATCATCCCATGACTCACTCCCATGATATAGATGTACTAACATTCATATAGAAAAACTACAGTATCACAACCAACTCTCGCAAAACCACCTCTTAGAAGTCCTAGAAATACCGTAAGTGTTTAACCATCATGTTCAATACATAAATATCTCAATATGGACTCCAATTATGAGAAGTTTTGACTTCAGGGATCAAAAAATTTCAAAAATCTCAAGAAGTTAAACAAAAGGGTTATTAAAAATCATATATTCCCATCTACACTACATGTACTCCAATATCCACACATGGTAATGTACTATAGCTATAAATTTCCTCTAAAATCCATGTACACAATGTTTAAAACTAATAAATGATGTGTAACCTAAATGATGTACCGAAATGGGTACCTCACATGACTTGAAAATGTGTATCTATTTGTTCGTGTACTCTTATAGTACCTATAATCCAAATATGTTATTGATTGGTACCCAATATAGTCATGTCCCCTGACATTGGTTTTTTTTCATGTACATGGATACACACCATGAAAACCAACATCATGAGTTCTTTGGCCTACATGTAGTATAGACATCTTGTTCACTTCATTCGAAATAGGTTGAATATAGTCTTGAGTTCCTAAAACCAGATACCATGTTGTTAGGTTTTCCAAATTGGAATCCCCTTTGAACCTCCCAAAAACCCTATTTTTCAAAAATTATGTACTGATAAAACTACATGGTTTCTATTAAAGAAAATAAATGCATATAAATATGAAAAATAGTACACAATTATGACTATGAATTATAAAAAAAAAAATTCCTACTTCGGGTCATAAATGATGAATCTCTGGGACTAAGTTTACTCCCAAGAGACAATGTACCTCTATCCAGTCTAGATCTCCACCATGGATGAGGTTTGGTGGAATCTTCTCCCACTATCCTCTCATTACATCTTTTATACTTATGTATAATGTCATTTTTCTTGAATAAAATGTATTGGAATCCCCAAATGTTATTGGGATATCTTATTACCTAATCAATCTATTAAAATTCCCTTTAACACCCGGATTATGTCATGGAACGCAAGGCATGTTAATAAATCACCTAAGGAAAACCACCCAATATAGACTCAACCGCATAGTTATAATTTCAATATAATGATCTAATCAAATAATATCGACACTAAAAAAAGATAAATAATATAATATTTTATTATTTAAATATTAAATATTCCTCCAAAATTCGAATGACGTAATATTCCACTATACTCATCTACTATAGTAATCAATCTATATTAGGACCAACATAGAGTTCAGAAAAAACATTTGAGATCATAAAATATGTGAATGTTATGAATTTACCCCTGATGGGAACCTGAAATAAACAATTCAAATTTCAGTATAAAAACAATAATAATATATGAAAATCGGTAACCCACTTTCTATAAAATGAACACATTCAAAATTAACCATGAACAAAGAAATTAAATAAAATGCACACACATTACGTCATTTTTATGCTTATTATGTTTTCTATAGGAAATTAAATGTTTACCAGTATTATTAAATTCTATATAATTATATCTATTCACATGTAATATTATATATAATGAATCATCATAAAAAATCATAGCATTAAATGTTTGGAAACATTTAACAAAACAACCATAAATAATCATTCTTCTCCACCCATTATAAATCTCAAGAATCATAATGGATTAATTCCAAAATGAACTATCTATAAAATGGTAAATAATTTTCTATATAATAGAAATGAAATAAACTACACTAGAAGGAAATTAATGACCAAAAGATATATGATAGCATCTGTGATGAAGTTGTTATCCTTATATACATAATGAAATAAACCTAGATGTCGATGGATTAATTCATAATAGGGGACCATGATTATTTAAAAGAGGCCCTTGGGATATATATGGTATAATGGATGAAATAGGAAATTGGGAGATTACATAGTTTATTAATTATATTTATAGAGTCTAAAATTTAATATCACCATAGGATACACCATTGATCATGGTATAAACACTCGGTTTTTGGAAAAATTTCAAAATTTCAAGGAACCTATGTTTTAATATAATTATTTCATTATGAACCGTATGAATTTTTAGTGACATAACTAATTATCTATGATTGATCTTATAATCAGTGGAATAATCACGACATACTATAAACATCATTCGAAAAAAAATCTTGTAATTGAATGGAGAAGATAGTCATCCTTTAGAACTAATTAAAATATCATAATACCATAAATATAGATACACCCTTTGGGGGTATATAAATGATAACATGATCATCATTAATCCAAGTTGCTTCCTATATTACACAAAACATATACCTATTATGAGGTGTAGTGATGTTCTTGACTTTATGAAATCTATATAAAAATATAAGACTATGTTGTAGAATTATTCTGATCAACTAGGTAGTAATATTCCACTATTATAACACTTTATGATACAAGGACTATTATATTAACATAATCACAAATTCAATAAAATCCCACACCACATCCAAAATGAAATTTATAAGCCATCCTTTATATAAATTTTTTTTATCAAAAATAATTATCCTATTAGAAACCTCCAATATATAATACATAAACAAATATATTATAAATTCTTGCATACATAAAAAACTATAAAAAATTATAATCATTAATATGTTGATAAAAAAACATGTATAGAATTTAAATAAGAATATAAATATCAGAATGGACATACTTTTCATGGATATCAAAAAAAACTGACATATCAGACTGATAATGTGTATAAATAAGAATCACAATAATCCATATAATATTTCTGAAATTAATATAGGTATAGAAAAATATTATATATTAAGGAAAACAAAACATAAAACCAAATGGGATATTTAGATATCATTAATGACTATCACTTTCATTTAAACTCCTTTACAATGCATGGTTTCCATTAAACAAAAACTAAAAGAATATCATAGTTACTATACCCAAGTTTATAGGGGTTTTAAATGTCAATTGGTCATTAATTTAGTGTATCATTGTCTTCAACTCCATGGTATCCCTAGTTTAAAACATGATATTCATCATGAATCTATCTTATAATATGTGATTGATAACCATTATCACGAATTTGACTTATTTTTTGGCTATTTATTAACCAATATATTATTTGTAGAAAATGAAAACACACCAAAAATATCAAAATAATCTTATTTAAATATAACCTACAGGTGTAAAAATATATTACCAAAAATGAGGAGGAGTATTGAAGAAACAAATATCTCCAGTTTCAGTTTAATGGGCCCACATTCTATGATCAACAATCTAAATCTAATAAAATTTTTCAAAAATTATTAATTTGGATATCACCATGAACATATAACTAATTCTATATATGAATTGTGGTCAATTAATTTCTCACTCATCATCATCCGACCAACATGAAAAATATCAATAGTCCATATATAAATTTCATTTAATAGTTCCATATAAATTGTGGAATTATAATTTTTATAATATGAGAACATTACTATGTGTAGGTATTATACCCAATAATCAAAAAAATTATATTAGAAACGAAAGAAAAATTTCATCTACTGTTTTAATAGACTACCCCATATTTCAATATCATTGAATATTAGAATTAATATTGATGAAAATTTAGAGACAAAATCATGTTGGAGACCTCTTAATGACATGGAGTTGTACTATGTATTACACTAAAATATGATTACCAATTATCCAGATAATTCCTCACCACCTCCTATAAATGTATCCTATATAAAAAATAAAATCAGTTTGATTATTTTATCACTGAATATTTATATTACCTCATTATGTTTTCCATGAACACGTGTATAGGTTCCAAACCACTACGAAAATTAGTTATCACAATAAAAAGTCCATTATGACCTTATATCTCTTATTGTGATAAATTTCTTGCTATGGACACAATTCACCTAGAGAACTCTTCTCATAAATCACCATATAGAAATCATAAATGTTAATGAGAAACATTATAAACTAGTTTAGGTTATGAAAAACCACTACCAAAAATCATTATACTTGTAGACCACATCAATATGAATCAGAAAATATTATCTATGAGTATCATGGATAAATGAATCCTTAATCTATAAATGAATGAAATTCATCCCAATAAACATCAACCCATACCAACCAGCCTAAAACTACCTCTATGGTTTTCCTCTATCAATAACTCACTCTCATAAAATGTCTATATCAAAATTCCATAACTAATACTTATCTACACAACACACCAAATATGATTGTACTGTCATTGTACAGTGGGATCATTTACCATTTTATTCTCAAATAAATTTTTTATCATGGGGATATATGCTCTTATACTTCCATCATTATCAACCACATGCAAATCATCCATATGAAACATTATACCCAACGAATCAACCAAAACTTTCCATTCTCAATTGGTTATGAAATATAGATGGACAAATACTATATGAATTCCACCTACTATCACTGATGTTAATTAATATAATATATGGGGATGATATCTTGAAATCTCATGAGATTTATGAATAAAAAATAAAATTAATAATGGGTTAATTCCAATTTTTATCTGAAATAAACACTACTCCAAAATTATCATTATTCTGAGGTACTTAATTTATTAATGAGGATATAACTATTAAGAAATATATTATATAAACTCCCTCTAGAAAATTATAAAATTTAATATTAAATGTCCTTATAGGTTTCCTCAATCATTGATAATAACACCCTAAAATGGAATTTGAATATCTTGGACCCCCGTGTGTGTTTTCATAAAATTTTCAAAATCATTTAACATTCTGGAGCATATATTAACAAATAATACAACATAATTAATGTTGTAAGAACTCGGATCCATATATATAAAACCATTTACTATTTCTAATGACTGATTTTCTTATAGGTGGTTTGGAGGATACATGGAAGATTTTGGATGTGTAATACTGGAAACATGATTAATTACCCACAATGTAAGAACTAAACATTTTATAACTAATGTTCACGATGTCTATTTCATTAGGAACAAATAACTAGAAAAGGTTACACATTTTTAAGACAAAACTAAACCCTGGGTATTACACGTTGTGAAAATAGATTACACATTGTGTAAATCCCCGATGTTATATGTTTTACACATTTTCATCCACTCAGGTTGTCAAACCCTTTAACTACATATCCCCTCTCTATCGTTCTAGGATTATTGGCAGCCCCCTATTTTATGTTTTGGGGATTTTACTTTGGGGATTGATCTCTATATTACCACCTTCAACCTGTATCAATCCATCATTGATCCATGTTATGTTCCACATATGTTCTTGTTTTTTTATTGGCATATTTCATCTTCTTCCTCTTTTCCATTTGATGGTGCTGGAACTCAATATTTCTAAAGGTGTTTTGTTGGTTGTTTGTTTGCATGGTTGTGGTATCGCATCCTTGGGTGGATGTTGCTCTTGTAGGATATGTGATCAAGATACATATCGATGGTATGTTATTGTGAAAAGAACATTGAAACCCCTATGATGTAGGGTATTTATAACCTCTATTTTATTTACATGAAATGGTAGACATAGTATGATTTATCCCCATTTATCACAATGAAGTTAACCTAATAATTACTTGAACCTATTTAAGTAATTGGTATCGATCGCATGGAGTTCGTGGGGTATTATACAATGATAATGGGTGGAATATTTATTTTCTAGATAGGGTGGTATTTGTATTGTTTTTTTACACTTGGTTTGGAATGATAAATTTCTAAATAATGTAAATACACAATTAATTGATAATTAAGTAGATAAATTATTAGATATGTATGTTTAAATTATCAAGTGTTTATTGATATTTAATGATAATCAATTTATGAAAGTATAAATGTTCAATTGATTTGATTAGTATACCTAAATCATGATGATTCTTGTAGATAAAATATTTAACAACATGTTAAATTAGTTATTTAATTAATTTGGTACATCATTTTATAGCTTTATAATTAGCTTTACCATAGTTTTAAGCTATATATAATGAATTGGATAATTCAATATGGAATAAGAATCAGTTTTGTGATAAAATATAATTTCTTTAGAGTGAATGAGTCATTTTGTTTATTGTAAAGCGTTAGTGGCTTGTGATTTTGATCCTTGAGGACCTATTGAGTGTGAAGGTTGAATTCAATATTTTAGGGAAAACAGACTTATATTTATGTTTTATTTATGCTTTGTGGGATATGATGTGAGACATGACCTCTATTGTGGATTGTGGTGTTGGGAGGCCCTATGTGATGTGATCCTGGGATAGATGAGCCTTTAGGGGTGTTTTGGTATGTTGGGTGCTGATGCCCAGTTTTTGTTGCAGCAGTTGACACTTATGATGGAAAGATGCATCTAGATATTAATATGGGTGTCATAGAGGACACAGTGAATGATTTAATGGTTAGAATCTAGGACACCCATTTATATAAAACCCGGATACTTGTTTGAATCTATTGTTTGGTCGAATGCCTTATTGTTTTTATCAATTTTCCTTTCAGTGTTAGAAGTTCTTACATGTCAATACATATGTGGACATAGTTTTTCTTTTACATCATATTCTGTGAAGCATTTGGTTGGTGTATTTATTATATATATGTCTCTCAATTGTTTAATTAGTGGGTAATGCATCCCATTAGGGTGTTTAATATACCCTGAGTGATAGTCACCAACTTGAGGACTACTAGTGGTGGGACTCAAGTGCTACTATCTATATTCTACCATTATTCATCCAGGATGGGTACACTTTGTGGGGAAGGGAACATGAAAGAGTGGTATTACAGGTCTAGTTGGCATATTTGTTTGATTTTGGAGTTATGCACTGGTTAGGTTTCATGGGATGGCATGGAAACTGTTTTAGATATGTTTATCAAGAATTGTAAACATGGGAGACCAACTTGGAAATATGTTTTTGGGGACACCTATTATTTAACTCATGAAAAAATATCTTACCTAAGGTACTAAATGAGGTGTAACTAGTTGCAGGGCAGATACATAATAAAGGATCATGCATTATTCTTCAGTGTTCTTGTGTTTGAATCGGTTTTCTATTAGATAGGTTACCCTAATATGAATAAAAGAAAACAATTAATTATGAATAAATTCTTCCATATTCCATATTTTGGAGAACTAACTTTTTTTCTATTGTAGTCATGGCTATAGGGTGACGTCCTCATCACATTAACATGGAAGATTTTTACCATGTTTTTCCAGTATATGGTCACATATTAGATGTTGAAGAATATAAAATATGGAGGAAGACACTTTGAGACTTTCAGTTCCTCAATATACAACGGTTTAAGGGCATTGTTTCATATTCATTCACAAAAGATTGGTCAGAGGAGGTCTAGATAGCCTTTAGTTCAATATGTGATTGGAAGGATCCCTGGATATTGTTGGATATAATAATTTTATCTGGAGTAATGAAGTTGTGGTGGTTCTCATTCCTCATAGATCATGGGGAATCGGGATTCTCCTGGGAAGAGTTCCAACACTACTTTATATTTTTTTCTTCAACTATGAAGGAAGAAAGTCTCCTAGAGATAGATACCCATTGGAAGGGGTTCTATAGTGTGTGATATTTCTGGATCCATCTTAGGAACCATATGTGTTATGCTTCAGACATATTTCCATATATTGAGGGTACAGTGAGGCTTTTCGATAAGGCTTAAAATCCAAATATCGTGTGCTTTTTCCCCTTGTTTAGGATGAAGATATATCTTGAGGTTATTAATAGAATACGAGACACCATGAGGATTTTCTCCATAAAAATATCGTCATTATAGTGGAGTCATCCGGATTATTCATGGATCATAGCTATTGTCTCTAATTGTTATTTATAAGGAATGAAGAGCTTTCGACTTATTGGGGGTAGGTCTCAGCTCAAAATTTTATATTTCTATAGTGACTAAGCTCTTAGGACAATGAAAGGGGATCAGACACATCATTTAATTATAGAGGTAGATGTCATCAGTGACAAGATTTCCCAACCATTCTGAGTAGTCAGTGTGCACCATTTGTTCCCCTTTAGGTTCCTCTACTGTGGAAATTAATACTAAGGCACCAAGAGCAGGTTTCTCAACATTGGTATAAATTGATAGTGGATGGGGTGGGAAGAGGAAAAACCTATAATGCTTCTCATCCCTAGGGGAAGAGTGTATCCATGGATGTTGTCATGAGCATGGCCAGAGAGGCCATTGAGAAGGTCATAGTCATCTTCATGCATTATCGTTGCCAGCTCCAGGAAATCTAAAAGTGTTTTGAATTACCCTTTTATTGTTTTCTAACTGCATGCAATCCTTTATTGATCAAAGAGATGCACACACCTTCATATCATCTAAACTTTTC
This sequence comes from Viscum album, assembly GCA_963277665.1. Classification (NCBI taxonomy): domain Eukaryota; kingdom Viridiplantae; phylum Streptophyta; class Magnoliopsida; order Santalales; family Viscaceae; genus Viscum; species Viscum album. Next base: position 272,684,723 of record OY728128.1, on the reverse strand, counting down.
CATGCAATGGCACTTCATGTTGATAGTGTTCTGATTCCCATGAAGTTGTCTGTTCTAGTTATATATCGTGATAACTTGTCTGATGTTTTTAGAGACATTGAACTAGTGATGTGAAAGAACTGATCATGGGGACATATCCTATGTTTACAAATACTACCATATGAGATCATACTTATCATGGATTGGTTGAATTAAGTATAGGATATCATTGATTTTATTAATGGGTAGAGTGTGTTCTTCAATACTTATAGAGATACATAAGTGTTCATTGATAAGTGAGACCCCCAAACGGGTCATAGGTGTGGTACTTCCTTTTCATTCAGGATTGTTGAGATGATACTGAGTTCATCATAAGTTCATCACTTGGCTTTTACCATGTTTTTAGATTAGTAACCTATGTATTTACAGAGTATGATTTAGTGTTTCCCACTAGACGGGAGATCGATTTTTGAATTGATCTACCTAAATTAATGTCTCTTATATCAATGTCCCCTTATAATATGGTTTCATCTGAGTTTCGAGAACTGCGCATATAGCTCGATGGTATGCTTATGTTTGTTGTTTTCAGCTAAGTGGATCGTTTTTAGGATGAACCTGTTTTTTTTTTGGAAAGACGGTTGTTTGTAGTTTATGGTTGACTGTCGATTATCATCACTAGAATGAAGTGAATATGAAGAACCTCTCTTTTTTCCCTTGTATTGATGATTTATTCAATTAATTGAAGGGTTCAAGTTAGTTCTTAATGATCTATTTATAGTAAGGATATTATCAAATGTTTTTGAATGATGATTATATCAAAAATAAATCTTTCCATTTTCATCATTGGAATTATGAGTTTGTTTTGACTCAATTTGGTGTGATGGATTATCTAGATGTGTTAATAGGATTACTGAACATCGTTATCCATGATTTCCTGTTATATTTTGTGGTTGTTTTCATAGATGAAATCCTTGTGTAATCTACATCCAAGGAGGAGCATGCAATGAATTTTCATGCATTTTGGGGAGTTATTTACCGTGAGAATTTGTTAGGGATGATTATGAAGTGTGTGATTTGGGATCGTGAAGTCCATTTCATAGAAAATGGTGTATCCCAGTAGGGAGTATCTGTTGATTTTACTATGATAAAAGAAGATGTGGATTGGGTAGTATGCAAGATAGCCACTGAGGTGCGAGGATTCCATGGTCATGCTAGCTATTAATGGAGGTTTTTAGCTGATTTATCTTAGGTTTCAACACCTCTAATAACATTGACCATAATGAATCATGTTTTACTATGGAATGATTAGTGTCGTATGAATTTGTATTTTCTAAAGGATATGTTAGTGAGATCTTAAGTAATTTTTCATCCATATAGAGGAGTTCAATATGTTTTTTTGTGATGCTTCACTTCTTGGGTTGTGTTGTGTTATGATGTAGAAGAGATCTGCTGTCTTTTATGGGTCTCAGTAGTTTTGTCCCCATGAGCGTAACCATTCCACCCACCATATTGAGTTGGAGGTAGTGTTTCTTTCCCTAAAGTTGTGTAGGAATTACATAATTGATGATCAATTAGTGATATTCACCATCATGAGAGTATGCAGTATGTTTTCACCCAGCATGACTTGAACATTCTCCAGTATTAGTGGATGCAGTTCATACACTATTATGATAGAGATGGTTTAGCTGATTTGTGAGAGGATGAATGTAGTGTAGTATCATCATAAATCATATTATATTCATAGAAGTAGACCTATGGAGTTCAACATTGGATATCCTAGGTTCCTGAGGGTGACTACCCATCATGGGTATCAAAGGATTTTTCATGGGATTATTATTTATCCATAGTTTTTGTGCCCTTTGAGGGGTTGTATCATGTTGGAGCTGTCGAATATCAAATAGAGCATTCCCATGATATGATCTAGATACACGATGGTTTTTCACATGTCACATCTCTCTCATTATCATCAAGTTTATTCTCACTTCATTGATTTGGGGAACACTGATGTTGACGCTGATGCAACCATGATGGAGAGTCATGTAGAGAACTAGGACTATTAGAAGAATGTGTTGCTGGGAATTCTATCCCCATGGTTCATGTCTTTTATTGCCATGGTGACATGGAATAGAGTACCTAAGAACATGATTTTCATGTACATTATTAGTACCCTGATATATTTTATGTTTATCTCTTCCCGGAATGATGTTTGTTTTGTGTTTATAGCCCTTTTTCATTTTTTAGATGCATATATCTTATATCTATTTGTGTATTTATCTCTTTAGAGAGGAATATCTATATAGAAAGTGGTTAGGATATGGTTTTACTTGTTTCATGTTCTGAAATTATTCCCTTGGTTAGGTGGTTGGGATCCTATGTTTGAGAGAGCCTTTAGAGTATTTTCATGGGGTGGCTATTCAGACAACCCCCTTTCCTTTTCTGGTCTAGGTTGGTTTTGGATTATTGGGGATGCAAATGTTTTTTGAGGTATCTAATATAATAGTTTGGATCCATCTAGATTTACCATTTGAATTTATCTGAAGATTTATGTTCTATAAGGAGGCTCATTGGAATATTGTAGGAGAAATTCTACAAAACGATAAAAAAAGAATAATTTCATGTTTTTTAATAATTACACATCATGTACGTTAGGTTCATGTTGTGTACGTTTTAAGGGAAAAATAAAATGAAAAGGAAACATGTTTTTTAGTGTAAATTAAACCATGAAGATTACACAATGTGAAAGGGGATTACACATCATGTAAATCAAAAATGTGTATGTTTTATTGATTTTTAGTCGCTCAGTTTTTCGAACCATGATGTTACAGCTCCCCTCCCTATGTATTATTCCACATGACCCATAATCGCCATCTTTGATGTTTTGGGGATTTTATACCTGGTATTTTTCTTTGGATTCCCTCCTTCGATCCATAGAAATCAATTTTCTATCAAAGGAATGTTTTACCTTAGTTCTTGTAGTTTCTTCTATATTATTCTCCCATTCCCCTTTTCCATGTGATGGATCATTGTCTCAATATTTTTAATTAGTTTATTTGTTGTTTTTTGTGTGGTTGTGGTGTGTAATCTTCAAGAGGCATAAATTTTTAGGGATATGTTATCGAGCTCCGTGACATTGATATATTATTAGCAAAAAACAATGAAATTCGTTTAGGTTAGTGATTTGTTTCTTCTATTTTATTTCCATAAAATGATAGAGGTATCATTTTTCCTGTTGGATCAAAATGAAATTATACTAGTCACTACATGACCCGATTATAAGAATTTGTGTTCATCTCATGGTGTTATTTATATATTACAATGTGAAAACGAGTTGCCTCTTGATTTTTCAGATAGTGTGTTATCTATTTTTTACTAGTTATGATTGGTTTCGCATTTGATATTGGTAAAGAACAAAAATACATAATTAGGTAAAAATGAATTTGAAAAAATATTAAATATAAATGTTTTATGTTTCTAGTTCTTATTTTAATTTGATAATAACAAATTGATGCAAGTATGCATGTTTGATTGAATTGATTAATGATCATTAAGCATGAATATACTTGTAGATAAAAGAATTAATGGAAATTTAAAATGATATCTTAATTAATTTTTGATAGATTATGATAGAATGGTACATAGGTTTTCCATAGTTGGAAGCTGTAAATAATTAATTGGTTAACTAAATAAGGAATAATAATCGATTGTGTGATAAAAGATATTTCCTTTTTTAGTGTATGAGTTTCTAAATTTCATGTAAAGGTAGTGTGCCTCGTTATTTGGATATGTGAGGACTTGTTGTGTGTGAAGGGTAAATTCCTTGTTTTAGTGCCAATATCCATGTTTATATGTTATATTCCTACTACTTTTTATATGATGTGATACTAGAGGGATGTTGTCGGTTATGGTGCATGGGGAACCAGATGTGAGTAATGCTAGGATAGCGGTTCCTGGATGATTATTATGGTATGTGGGGTGGGCAGGCTTGATTGTTGTGGCAGTATATGACACCTATAATGGTGAGATGCAAGGAGACATGTTGGAATGTATTGGAGAGGACACCAGTAGTGATATAATGTGTTGAAGTTGGGATTACCCATTGATATGAAATATTTCTTCTTGTATGAATGTATTTTTTGGACGATATCTTGGTTTTTTGTCTATCTTATTTTCTTTCCCCACTCCTTGAGGTAGATGTATGTTCTTGTTTTTTGAAATTATTTTTTATATTAGGTTGTTACCTAGTGTAACTGGTCATATGGAATGTAACAATGTTAATAAAGTAATAAATCATTACCCCATGGTGTTGGATCTTGTAAGAATAAAATGTTGAGGTAATAATTCTGAGAATCCGAGGATAGAGTTTACTTATTCCTTGAGGGCATGGAACATTGTTGTAATGTTAATGTAATATAATATTGTAAATGAAAATGGTTAATTAATGGTTACTAAATAATGTAACATAGAATGAACATGATTAAAAGGGATTAAATTAATTCAAGGCTTCTCATTAAATGGTTATGTGCTTATACGATATCTGGTCTTTGTAGTGGTTTTCAAGATTTTGATAGACGTGTGCTATAGTTTAGTCTATGACTAGGTTATTAACATAGTGTGGATATGATCTATATAATATCATGTAAATATTTTATTTTTTAGGTGAATTAAGTCACTCAGTATAATAGATTGACACCTCAAGGATTCTTAGTTCGGGAGGGGATGTTTTTCCAACATCCGGATGGAATGATAGATGGTAGACTACCCCCTTTAACCCTTCTCCCTTATTGTGGTAGTTACATGTGTTGATATGAATGATTGATATTTTTTCCTATATATCTGTGTCGAGGGATTTAATGGCTTGTGGTTATTTCACATGCATGTATTTGAGATATAGTTTCCCAGGTACACTCCTTCATTTCATTGTGCCACCATAAGAAACGTACTTAGGGGATAAAATGCCCACACAGTAAATTCTCTTGGAGGTCCTAGATATCTATGGGATGCTCCTTGAATGGAGAATCATTTTCAACATCGATATCCCCACAATTGATGATGTGGGAGTCATTATGAAGATAACGACAAAGATGATAAATGTGAAAAACATCATGTATTCATCTCATTTGCAAGGGAAGATGTAAATTTTTTTATTTTTGGTGTATTATTTTTTTAATATTATATGGATTTAATTCAGGACTAGGTTCTGAGATGGTTTGGGATTCAGAAGCATAATGTGCAAAAATTAAATGATTGAATAATATTAAAATATTAAATACCACTCACACACATTTTTCATGAAAATGTTGAATAACGTCTATACTGGTACTCAGATCTGAAATCGAAGGCCACCATTTTATTCAGAGCAATGTTTTTTCCCTAGGCGATGCATAACATTAGCTGGTGTGGGTTAGTTATTCCAAGTATTTTATGGAATTTTTAAAAATAAAATAAATAGAAAATTTATTTTATTTCAACAATTCGTTGATGTAGCGATTCATCGATGATTCAATGATAATAATACTAGAGGAAAATGTTTAGGGATAGACTCATAAATCTAGAATTCCCTAGAGGCTCTAGATAGGAACCTAGAAAATTCTAATAGCATAAAATGATGAAAGAACATGGATCTGAGATTGATGGATTCCTTTAATGAATTTTGTCGACAATGGTGATGACAAGGAAAAAAATATTCCTAAATGAGTGATCTATTGCCTATATAGGGACTGCTGATTTTTATTTCTTCTATCTGTTCTTAGATTCCACAATGAATGAAGACCAACCAAAAATAAAGTTGATCAGCGATTTGATCATTTCTGTCAGATGGGTTTAAACTGTGGGATTTATTGTGTTGATTTATTGTTTGAATTTATCAATCATTCTTACTAGAACATATCGATAAAGAAAAAAACTATTATGTTATATTCCTCAGGGTTTTTTTACCATTTTCATATTTATTTTCCCCCATTTATTATAGGTGTCCATCACTAATTGTGAGTTATGAACGATTGATCATTGCACCGCCATTTAATGAAGCAATGATAAAAATTAAATATCCGAAATTAGGATGACACACTAGAGGTGCAGGAGCGACAATGAAGGTCAAATCAAAACAATCCAGGAGATATCATTCCTATAGTGATTTTCATGGGTGTGATAATAATCATTTTTTGGATACTATTGATTGACTAATACCCTTTGATTTACTGTTGTAATGGAAAGTAGGCATTTATATCCAGATTTAGGGTGTATATATCACTGTATCGAACACTTGAGGATTGAATGAGGTGTGTAGAGGAAGAATTAAGGTTCCATAAATTTGAGATCAACACAGCATGTTACCCATGGTTACACATCATGTGGAACCCACTAAGTGGATTCTAGGGTTTTAGGAGTTATTTAAATGACACACGACATTTGACCCTATGAATATGTGTGTATTCCCTTCCTTATGACTCAAAGTGTATTTCAGGAGATAAATGGACACGAGGTGGATTACAAAGTTTTCCAACAAAGTGTGTACCCCACCACAAGGCTTGGACCAAACTTGATACCCATGTTAACACATGTAATTGTACATGGTTAGTCCAACATGGGTTGACACCATGTTTTGGAACATGACAAGAGTACACTTGTGGGCCCTGGAAGGAAGGACAGGGGGAGTGACCCTTCTACATAGATTATACCTATCATCTACCATTCATGTTCTAAACTACATAGGTTGTTGTACCCTTGTAGTACATTGGGTCAAGGGTCATGGCATGTGACCCTACTACACACCATGTACCCCCTTTCAACGTGGATTGAATCTCTTTTAAACTATATTGTGCACATGATTTTTTAGATTTTATTCCCTTGATCCATTCTATGAATGTTGATAGATATCAATTCATACTCATTAGAGTATGATCCCATCATAATGACTTTATGGATATTGTTGTAGGAATCCCCTCTAAGAGGATGGAATATTGATCCTATATTAATTCTCCATTCCCTAGGTAGAGTCCATGATAACGACAAGACCAACTTCACTGGGTGTCGAATCTCTATATCAAAGGTTAATCTAGATGGAGTTATTTGTATCTCCTCATTTCCATGGCTTTGATCCTAATTGGTGGTATCATATCCCCTTCATATATATTAGATTATATCACTCACAAAGTATTCTTAATGAACAATGACTCTAAGATAGACATCATTAGTGCTATCAAACCCTTGAGTGTGTTTTCCAAGATGAGTGCTTCATGGAATCTTCGAGATGAATCTCTAGTGCTGGTATAAGGTAGTTTTGACATACCTCTAGAGTGCATGTCTTGTTTAACTATATTGAAACATTATTTTTATTTGAGTTGGTGAAATATACTATGTTGAGATTACTATAACTATCTTTGTGTATTTATTTGTGTTTTTGGGGTGTCCTACTGAGTATTTTAATACTCACCCCTTGCATATAATTTTCCCATATGTGTTGTGGATAGTGAAGACAACCGAAATTTTGGTAGAGTACACGTTGGACAAGGACCAGATAGAGCTTTTGAGTTCAAGTCGGTCAAGGTGTTCCTCTTACTTCTAACATAATTCCCAATACCATTTTTTTATAGGATGGGTTCTTTATTTTATAGGCTGTTTTTTTTGGTAGAATTGTATTATGACCTAATTTACTTTACTACACATTAATTTCCTATCATACATTGTATGTTGGGATAGTGGTATGCATGAATTTTTTTCTTAGTTATTTTAAATTTCATCAACTTTGAACTTGGGGATTTTTGCATGAGTACATGTACATAGGAAATGCCTCCCATTTTAGTGATATGTACATAGGTTGTATTAGGGGGTAGCGGCATGGGCCTTACTAGGATGGGTCATGAAAAAGTGGTATCAAAGGTGGTTGGTTCTACCTTAGGATTGAGAGTCTTTGAGATTGGTTTGGGTAAACAGTGTTAAGGGTTAAGAGTTTAGCTTTTAGGACAAGTACTCCAATTTTCATGTAGGCGTCTGGTGTATCCATACACCAGGTCACTGATGACCTTCTTTTCAACTTTGTAAAAGAGAACACTAGTTTTAGTCAAAATCATGGTACATTCATCATATTGGAATGGGTTTTTGTTCCATTTACATATTGAGTCAACTATCTAGTTATACTCATTGATCATGGTACATCATGTTTTCTTATAGGATTCACCCAAGTTTCTTACCATCTCAGATTTTGTAGACTAGTCATGAGGATTATCCCCTTAGTGAGGAGGCTTTAGTCGAGGGACTTGTTCATTGGATGTTAACTCTATGTGGTTCACTTTCCATACCACCACATTTGGAGTAACAAATGGTTCACGTAGTACCCTCCAAAGAGGAGCACATGATGAGCTTGATTTAGGTGTTTTAGAGAAAGATACCCCTTAGGTCCCATGACAAGACCGTCCTACACGATGTAGTTGACATCCTTGGGGAAGTGACCCATGTTTTTTGCAAATTCCGGACACCAAAAGACCGTATGGAGATCCTGGTAGTGACCCTTCTTCATAGTTTCACACATAGATGGTGGATCATGGCCATGTAGGCTCATGAGGAAGAGACTCATTCATTGATGGAGTTCTAGAACCATTTTACATAGAATTTAACACTAGTTATGATAAGGTAAGTGCATATACAAGAGGTAATATATCTCTAGAATGGCAGCTTGATCTTGGATGATTATACATTGAAGTTCATCATCTATTCCAGGTACTCCATGGAATTGGTTAGTGAACAATACTTCAGGTCATAGAACTTTGGGTAAGGTTTTCATAGAGAAATCAGAGCTATATATATCCCTATATTTATTCTGACATATGATGGGGTTCTTGATCAACCATTGTTGGTAAAACGATTATTTGATGAGCAAGGGAAGTAGGTGGTAGTTAGTAGTGGACAAGAAGGTGCAGAGACCTCGACATCATAGACCCGAAGTCAGTATCAAGTATCTGGACATGGGATATATATCAAGAGGTGATCCCATGATAGAGAATATACAATTCTAGTCTCACAGGTTTGGTTAAGTCATCCCATGGAGTGGTGGTTCTATATGTTTGAAGGCAGGGGCATCTAACTCGAGATTTTTTGAACATATGTTTTGCGTATAGGGAGACAGTGGATAGACCACTGAGGTAGAGGAAACTATAAGAGTATATAGATCTAAATTTTGGAGGATGTGGTAGAGGATATGGGAGAGATGTAGGATGTGGTCGTTGTTTCAACATGTTACCTCCACTACCCCAAAGATGTCCATTCCAGTCTAAGGGAGATTGAGGATAGGGGCAGGAACAACTACATGTGGTTGAGACATATGATCTAGGGAATTAGGAATGATTTGAGGTATTATTTGTGACTTTTCAACATTATTTGTAGTAATAATAGACATATGATCAAGTCATTCCTTTCTCACCACATATCATGTTCTAGACATAGATAATTTGGTTGAATTGTTGGCTTGACCCTTAGGCTTGGAGACACCCTCTAAAGAAGACTCAGTTATCACACATATATGCTGACAGTGTGACCTGACCCTTGGATATCATATTTTTAGTTGGAACCTATTTGTAGAAGTGTGGAGTCCATATGGATTCATTATTCGTATGGATTGTTTATCCATAGTCCATGAATAGATTGACTATTTTAGGTGAAGTTTGTAATGTGTCCACATGGATGGAATGAGGTTTTCCTTTTTGGGGGAATGGAAAACCCTAGAAGAACATGATGTACTCACACATAGAAGGTTGTAGCTGATTACTCATGAGTTAGATTGCCTAAAACTCATTGCATTAATTTTCATGAGCTTCTAGTTTTCTATATTTGTGGGAGCGAACATGGACAACTTCCCTGAAGATGTTCCATGATTACCTCCCTGTCCGGAGAGAACATGTACTTTGACTTACACCATGGGACTACACTAATATCAGCACAATCATATAGGATGGATCCAATATATAGTCATTATATGAGGGTGAATTTGGAGGTCTTATAGGGAAATGGATTCGTGAGAACTAGTGTTTCACCCTTAACGAGTCCAATTTTATTTTAAAAAAAGGCATATTGGAGCTTGAGGTTGTGTGTAGACTAAAAATTCTTGAACTAAGTGACTGTGATGAACAAGTACCCATATATGGAGGATTAGTGACCTCTTTGATCAATTGATATTGGAACAATGGTTCTTGATGTTTTCCCTTCAATCAGGCTACCACCAGTAGCGATTATTGGATGAAGATATACCGAAGACTACATTCAAATGCCACTATGATCACTTTGAGAACATGGTGATTCTGTTTTTCATGACGAATGACCTAGAAGTGTTCATGGGACTAATGAACTTGATATTCTATAATTACATAGACCAATTATAGGTAGACTATATCAACTATATCCTTTGGTACTTGGCGTTTCAGGAAGAGCATGTGAGACACCAAAGGATGGTTTTGCACGTACTATAAGAGCAATAGTTTTATAAGAAACACTCAATGGTCCAGTTCTAGATTCATGCAAACAACTTCTTAGGAAATTTTATCTCATTGTATAGAGTATTAGTGGGCCATGCCACGGTGGAGGTAGTGTCAGCTTGGGAGACACTGAGTATCATGACGAATGTGCATAGATTCCTTGGGTTTTCATTCTATTACTAGATATTGATAACTGATTTAATTAACATATCATAACTATTAACATATCTGACATAAAATTGGTGGTCATTTTTGTAGAAAGATAAGTTCTATAAGTCCTTTTAGTTGTATAGGTAGAGTTTGAAGATCACTCTGATCATGATTTTGTCGATGGTGGATGTCGAGTATGTAATATTTTGTGATTCATTGGGGACCATACGTGGTGGTGTCCTGATACATATGCAAGTGGTTATTTCCTATAGGTAATGTTAGTTGAGAAAAAATGTGAATTTATACATGACCCATGATATTTATTTTGAAATGGTATTGTTAACATTAAAAATAATGTGACAATACCAAATGGGTGAGTTGTTTATTGTAAACTTTGATCCCAAGATTCTCAAGTATATCTTCCCTCAGAAATATCTGAACTCAAGATAGAGATGATGGATTGAGTTCCTCAAGGATTATGGATTTGATATTATCTATACTCTAGGTAAGGGGTACATGGTGTAATTTTAACTCAATATGATATCTAGTTTATTGTTTCTGAATGAGGCATTAGAGAAGTTTCCATTATTATATATGTCATGTCTGGATGAAGGTGGAATAACTTGCCTCTATTCAGTTATTGTCACCCCTCCACTCATACATTGAGTCATGGAGGCATATCATGGGGATACTATCTATGAGGCCCATTTTTCGTAGATGTCCATAAGACATATTCTTAATGTATATTCACAATGTAGGGAGAATGTCGTCATTTTCAGAGGAAACAAAATTGTACCTGTGACATTGTGGGAGGAGGTTCTTTTTGAGTTTCATATGTCCCCATTGAGGGTTCATCCTGGAATGGAGAATATGTACCAGGACCTCCGATGTTATTTTTGGTTGTCCAAGATGAATAAGGCATTGGAAATGTATGTTTCTAGATTATTTACATGCCTTCAAGTGAAGGATGAGCACCAGGTTCTAACTAGTTTACCTCAACCCCTTGAAGTACTAAAATTGAAGTGGGATGGGATAATGTTGGGTTTCCATTCAGGTTTACTATGTACATCTAAGATAAATGATGCTATCTGGGGGGCCATGGAAAGGGTCACCGTGTCTTCCAACTTCCTAGATCATCGAGAGCGTAGTTTAGTAGATATTTTGGGAAGATACTATGTTTAGGGGATCATTTAACTCCATAGAGTCCCATCATATATAGTTTATGATCATGATTACCATTTCACATCATAGTTGTGGATGGGATTTAAGGAGGATTTTGTGACTTAGATATTCTAGAGCACAACATTTCACCCCTAGACAGGTATCCAGACAGAGTAGACCATTCAGGTGTTGGTGCACATACAAAGAACATTCATGTTGGACCTCAGCCATAGTTTTCAAGATCACATACACTAGTTCGAGTTCATGCATATCAACATATACCAATACAACATTGTTATGGAACCATTAGAGGATTTAAATAGGTTTCCATGCCAATCACTACATTACTAGACTGACGTAGGAGAGTCTAAACTCATGGGCCTGGAGTTGGTGAGATCTACAACTGAGAAGGTGAAGATCAACCAGGAGTATATGTTGAATGGAAAGAGCCATAAAAAATCTTATACTGATAGAAGGGGAATTCTTTTGTAATTTTAGGTTGGAGACCAACCATTCCTTTAAGTTTCTCCTCGACTTGGAGTGTGAAGATTTGGCCATTTTGGCAAGTTCCCCTTTTTTTTATCGTCCCATTTCAGATACTATATAGATTTGGTGAGGTGGATACCTCTTGGATCTACCCTTGCAGTTGGATGATGTTTTTGATGTCTTCCACATGTCGTAACTGAGGAAGTATGTTCATGATCCATCACACATCATCTAATTGGGATATCTTCACATTGATGAGGGAGATACATTTGATGAATTCCCAATAGAGATCGATGATCATCAAGAGAGGATCATTCATGGATAAACAAATTACTTTCGTGCGTTCCAGTGGAAGTATGATAATATCTAGGAGATCACATGGTAATGGGAGCACCGATTCATGTGCAGTACCCATATCTTTTTTTATATCCATATTTTTTAGCTTTCCGGGGTTGTAATGCCCAAAGGTGGGGACAATGTAATGTTTCAGAATTTTCCATGTATTATTTTTAATTAAATCAAGATCATGCACTGAGACGACGTGATATTCCACGGCCTAGTGTTCCTGGACTAAATCATTGAAAAATATAAAAATATTAAATTGTATGTGCACACAATTTTCCTGAATTATTGGAATAAAAACAAAATGGGTGCCTAAATTAGAAATATGAGGGAACCATTGGGTTTAGAGTAGTGTATTTCAACTAGGAATGTCCTAACAAAGGTTGACATGGATCATTGCTTAAAATTAGTTTTGGAGTTTTATTAAATAAAATAAATAGAGATTTTAGTTTTTTCGATGCTTCATCAAGGTAGCGGTGTGGTGTTAATTAATTAAAAATAAACCTAGTGGAAAGGGTCCAGACTTATAAATATAACACTTGAATTCCATAGTGGCTCTGGAAATGAATTGTGATAATTCCCTTGGTGGAAAATGATGAATGAATGTGGATCATAGGTCGACTGATGCCATTCATAATAGATCCCTTCAATGATGATGATGTAGAAACTGATATTCTTCAATGAGTAATCAAATCCCAAGGTAGGTTATGTTGATTTTGATTTTCTTTCCCCATTCACAGATTCAACGAAGAATGTATACTAAATTGCGAATAGGTTGATCAGTGGTTCCTTGTTCTTAAAGGATGGACATTAAATGCATGATTTATGGTGTTGGTTTTTTTTATTTTTTGATTATTCATATAGGAATGGATTGACACTTGAAAAAACTACATTTTAGGTACAATCCATGAGTTTCTTTCCCTGTGTGTATTTTTTATCCCCCACATATTCATCACGTTCATCATTCTTCATGGGTTATGAAATATTGAATATTTATCCTTCGTTTAAATATGCAATGATCTGAAATAGAAGATCATGAATCGGGATGACCTAGAGGTGGTGTGACGACATCGTCGATAGATGAATTGAAGTGATCATGGAGATACCATTCTTAGAGTGATTTTCATGTGGGTGATCAGAATATGTATTTGGAGCCGATTGAATGCCTAAAACCCCCCGATTCAGTGTAGTAATGGTGTGAAGACATTTGATCTCTATCATAGAGGTGAATGGAGCATTGGATCAAACATCGGAAGATCAACCAAGGTGAACTAAAGAAGAATGATGGTTATAGAAATTCTCTATCAACAGATAATGTATCCCCGGGTAACATTGTCTATGGACACCACTCAATGGAGTCTAGGGTTTTGGGAGTTACATAAACAACACTAGGAATTTGACATTTTCAAATGGAATATAGGGCCTTCCCATAGACTTTGTGTGTCTTTCAGGATGTACATGGACAATGGGTAGAGTTCACAGGCTGACTACATGGTGTGTACCACACAACACGACTTAGAGAATAATGGTTTCATGGGTTATGCTATGTATTGTTATACTAGTAGGTGGAAACAAGTTGACACAATGTACTGGAACACGACCAGAGTATGTTGGTGCATCCTAGATGGAAGGACATGGAATGTGACCCTTCTACATGGCATGTATATGTCTTCTACAAGACATGTTCTAAATGAAATATGGCGTTGAACATGGGAAATAACCAAGGTCAAGGAACATGGAGTGTTAACCTACTACACGCTACATACCCCCTTTCTACATGTATTAAATATTTTATCCACCAGATCTTGGAAAGCATCATTTTGGTCACTTCCCATGATCCTTACCTTGAAGGATGATGTGTATCATTTCCTTATCATATGAGAATTATACCTTCAACAATACTTTCTACATAGAGTTGTTGGAATCCACTCTAAGAGGCCTGGAGGAGGTTCCTCTATTCATTATTTTATCCCTAGGTATAGTCCTTTGCATTGACATGACTAATGTCACCATGCATCAATCCTCTACTTAGTAGGATAATTCAGATGGATTGACAGTATCACCCCATGGCCCTACATGTGATCCTCATCTTCTCCATCGTATAAATCTTCAGATCTATCAACATATCTCTCTCATTAATATATTTGACATATAATACATCTTATATGGATTTCATTAGTTCTATCAAACTCAGTAGTGTGTTCTCTCAGATGTGTGCTTTGTGGAAAATTTGATTTGAATCCCTAGTGTTGGTATTCAATGGTTGTGACTTACCTATAGAATGCATGTCATAGATTGAGTATATCAATATATTGTTGTTATATGTGTTGTAGAAATATATAGTATAGAGCTATTTGTACCTCTATTTTTGTATTGCATTGTTTTTTGCAGTGTCCTACTGATAATTGTTATAATCACCCCATTATTTTATTTTCCCGCACATGTCCTATCTGGTGCAAACCAGAAACCTTTTTACGGAGTCTGGAAAGGACAAGGACAAAAACTATCATGGTGAGTTCATATAGGTCGATGTGTTCCAAAGACATTGAGCATCATTCCCAGCACCTATATTGGTTACAGGTTATAATTTGTAGTTTACAGACTCTTTCCAGTTTAGTGGGCTTATATTATGGCCAAATTTACTTTATCGTAGTTTAAATTCCTATCATAATCTATTTTGTGGGATAATTGTATACATTCATTATATTCTTTGTGGTTTTTAAATTTAATCATTTGTGTGTATATAGATGAGTGTTTTTTAATGGTATATGGGAAATTCCTCCCATGTTAGTGATTTTCAAAATATGTTATACTCACAAGCCCATGTCCTATTGGAGGTGGGCTTGTGATGTCACAGAACATTCCCCACTAGGACGAGTTTTGACAGAAGCACATCTGATACTTCACAAATCCAAAATGATCCAACACCATGAATGTCCCAAAAACAATCATGAAATATTACTCCCATGAGAAATCCTTCACTACCCATGATGGGGTGTAACCTCCAAGAACATGTAATCCCAAACATCAAACACCAGAGATCTTCTCCTTGGATACACATCAGATTTCTGATGATCCCACACTACCTTCATACTCTCATGAATCACCTAAACCATATCCATTGTAAATATTTAAGAACAATATCCTTCAACATGGGATCAAGTTAAATTCACATTGGGAGAAAACATACAAAGGCTCTTATGATCAGTGAAGACCAAGAAATGAAAAATTATGTGTTAATGTCTTCACAAAATAATAGAAAACACTACTGATGCCAACTGAAGATTGTGGATTTCATAGTTAAGCTCATGGGGATGAAGCAACTGAGAACCAAAAAAATTGATCCCTTATACATCAGAACAAAAAACATCCCAAGACTTGAAGAATCATAGAAAACTTCAAACTGAACTCATTCTACTGGAAGAAAATGAACTTGACCAATGAACAACATCTCCTTCATGTAATATCATGATATTATTCATAAGTTATTTAATGTTTATGATTTAGTTTAAATACTAATTTTTGTTAAATAAGTGTTTCAAAAGTTCATGATAAGTCTTGAGGGGGTTTTAGGGGTTTGAGACATGAATCATAAGGAAAAAAGAAGATTTCAGGGAATGTAGCACAGTTTTCACATGGTTAGCACAATCTGTGCAGAGCTCCCAATGTTACCATGTTACCTCACATCCCTTATTCCATAGCTTGCACATGGTTTTTTCATGGATGAAATTTTTTTGGATAAACCGCGCATCCCCGAAATGTTGGGAAATATAAAAAAATGCTCTGATGGGATTTTAAATCCTCACCTGATTGTTTCCTCTCATTCCCTCCCTCTCAGCCCTTGTAATGAAATTGATCTCCCAAGGGGTCCCAAAGGTGATTCTCTTTCATCGCTAGATTAGTTGGAGTGTTGTTGATTGTGGATCAAATACTTGGGCATGTATAATCCCCCACATGTTTCTCTTTTTTGTATATTGTTTTCATTCCTCTCTTTCTCAAACTGAAGTTCTAAAACCCCACATTTTCATTGAGTTATGGGTTGAAGCATTAAAAAGTGGTTGAATACAGATCTAATAATTCATTTGGGAGTTCCTTCACCAATAGATTTTATTTTAGTGGTCTACAGGTAATATCACATTGTTTCATTGTAGATTTGTGCTTGTCCAAAATTGTTCTTTATCAATTATTTTTTGCCTTTTAACCCTTTTGAATGGTTTGGTATAATGGGTGTCCAAATGATGAATGGAAACCCTCATGGTCCCCATTTGGTTTAATGTATAACCCATTTAAAGAAACCCATGAGGTGTTCCAATATTATCCAAGCCTATAAATTTTCTATGTAAGTGCTAGGTTATTGTGTGACAATGTAGAGACCTTGATGAGTATTTTGATATGATTAATATGAAGGGTAGTGGGAAATAAGATAATTGGTATTTCATAAGGTTATTTAATAATATGTAAAATCGGATTATATAATGGGTTTATTGAATATTCTTAGTGAGATAGGCTTGGGAAAGAGAATTATGACAAAGGGGCTAAGTGATGTTAATGGGAAATTTTTTTATGGGTTATAGAATAATGTTAATTTATGTATTGATTATGATGGATTATAAATATTATCTGAATTGGTTTTTTTGATATTTTTGTGTGTATTCAATTGATGAATAAGAATGTGAAAATGTATAAGTGGTTGGACAAAGGACTGAGGCTCTACCCATGGGTCGGGATGGACTGATGCTCTATCCCCACCAAGGAATGCAGAGGTTACGGTGTTAGAATGATTCTCTATAACCCCAATGGTGATATTCGATGAATCTTCCTGGATCAAGGAACCATGACATGTGAGAATTATTTATTGTGAAATGTGTTTTTGTTAGTTAGTTAAGGGACTAGATCTAATTCCCTTATACATTCATCATGATGATTTTTATGTTTTTTCTGAAAACATAACGAAGGTGAATTATGTAATAATGATAGTATAAGTAATAAATGGGGAATAATTCTTGGAATGATTCAAATAAATCTTTTAAAAAAAATCACCCAAGATATATTTTATTTAATTTTCATTTATATCATTATACATGAACTTTTGTTAGGCTATATATTTTGTAGACAATGTTGGTGGTGGTCTACCGAGTTGTACTGACATGCTTATCATACCGTTCTTTGATACCCAAGAAGACTTCATTCTTACAGTCCATGACATGGGAAAATTCCCAATTAAAGAATATTGATTTTGGAATGGTACATGCATGGATGAGGTTCAATGATTTGAGTCAGGGTAATTTTGGAGATTCAATAGTTTGTATTTATTTATGGTTGTCCGCATTAGAATTATTATGCATGACATAACATGTTTTTCTTGATTGGGATTTTTACATGATGTTGGGAGAAGATAGTTATCCATGATTGTTTGTTATTTCACTTGTTTCCTCATTTTTTCTTATTATCTAATATTTTTTACTCTCGTATGGATGGTATAGTATCCCCACATGAATAATCATGACTATCAATTCTAGTAAGAAAACATTAGTGAATGGGGAGGTGTGCTTATGTTTTTGTGACAACCATGCTCAGGTCCCTAGTTAGTGGCTCCTAGTTTTCGGATGTTACAAAGTGGTTTCATAAGAGTTTGATTTCTCTTTCGTTTGCCTCGTTATTTGGGTAAGTAGATAGAAGGTTTGAATTTTTAATTCCTTAGAAATAATATTTTTCATGGGAGTAACTTACACATGTTTGGGGGAAACCCCATGTTACCATAGGTGGGAATTACTATTCTTGTTTGGTGTTGTTACATTTGATGATATTTCACAATTGGATGATATACTTGGTGTGTGATGCAATAGTGTTTTGATAATTTTCCCACTAACAGAATGGAACAATGTTGTGCATTAATTCATTATTCTAGGGACCAATGTATATCAGTGACATGCATTATAGTAGGCACACATACACACATGATGGGAGTGTGGGACATGGAGGATAGAATGCATTTTATTTTCTTGAACGTGATGAAAATTATGTGTAAAGAAACAATAAAAATGTGTAAAGGGGGATGTTAAATAATTATTAAGGGATTGTTCATGATAAAGGGTAATTTAAGTGAGTTATTTTGTGATAATAGTCTTCACATGGTATGGAATGTGAGGTTTTAAACTGTGTGATTTAGTGATTCCATGTGAACCATAGTCCATAGTAGAGATGAAATAAAATAGTTTTCCAAGTATGAAAAAGGATATTTTGGTTTGTGTGTGATAAATGGTTTGTTTATAGATATTGAGTATCCTTTCTATATGTTGTGAAAGAATATTGGTCGTGTTCTTAATCACTTGTTTGGAATTATAGAGAATAACCAACATGAAGATGTGTTATAGTTGGGTGATTAGAGGAAATTGCCGAGAATTCTTCCCCAGTAGTGGGGAAAGGGTATATAGGGGTTCTATATAATAGGGAAGAGTATTTATTGTTTAACATTTATTATTTTATACAGTTGATGGAATGATATTTGTGGAAGGATGAATCAAGTATATTCGAGCTGACCAGGGAGTTTTAGATGCAGCACCCTCCAACCTTTACTAGAGAGGGTTTGATATAGGCAGATGATCCCTAGATAGAGTCTATCAAAATGATTCCCAATCATCTAGATGCACATTTAGAGAAGTGAGTAATGTTAGAGGCCTATTTGTTGCAGGTCTGGGAAAAGAATTGGTGGGATATCAAAGTTTAAGATGAATAGGTAGAGGGAAAGTGATGGAAATGTTTTCAAGAAAGGATCTTAGAACATTACTATGAGGAATCCATGAGGTAGGACAAGGGTTTGGGTTTATGAGACTGAATAAGGATGTTATTGATGGAGTATATTGGGTGCTTCACAGACTTGCAAAGTTTTGTTCTCCCTTTAATGGGAGATGTGGTAGTTATGGAAATGTGCTTCCAGGATGGGGTTTTTTATTTGATCCCATACTAGTTAAATATCTTTCAGTTGATGATATTTTTTGAGGTGATGTATCAGACCATCATCTCAGAAGGAAACCTCAATTAGGCCTCTAGAAGCATACATGTCGTTCTGGTGGGGTGAACCAATGGTTCAAATTTCGATAGTAGGAAGTTCCACATCAAGAATTTCTACTAAGTGGTTGAATATGTACCTAAAAAGGAATCAATCCCTCATGTTAATTTATGAGGATACTGCTATAAGTGTGGAAGGCTGAGACACATGACAAGTCTATGTTTCAGACCACTAGTTGAGTGTAGATAATTTGACAAAATGGGACATGTGTAGAGGTTCTGTTTGAAATTTTGGCAATCTGAAATGAATAGGATATAGAAAAAATTATAGTAGAGGATATGTGTTGTTACACCATATCATATAGGTAGTTGGAGCTCCACGGGTCATATCGATAGGGGTGGTGGATGTGTAACTCTAGGCTAAGATCATCCATACAAATAGGGAAATACAATGCGTAATAGTTAGGCTGGAATCCAGGGCAGAGGGGTAGGACAACTTCATGAAGTTCATTATACCCCTAGAGGTGGTGAGGATAGTCCATATACCATTAAAGGTTTGATTCTTGTTGCTTCCATGCTCAGTATTGAATCATTTGACATAGGTTCCACATACTAATTTTTCTATGCTATGTTCATAGTTTGGTTGTGCATAGTCATGGAATGGGTGTGTGGGTTTATGTTGATTGATACTCTATTAGGGGTGAGAGATATGGATATTAGACAATGTAAATATTTTTATTTAGAGTTTGTTGCTTATTATTTTATATGGAACCAATTTATCTATGAGATGTTAGGTTTTGACCTGATTTTGGACATGGATTAGTCGGTGTTATACCAGGGCCACATCGAGTGCTACCATCATTGGATAACATTCATATATCTCTATGGTGATACTTATTTCCTTCTAGTGAGTGGGATTTCTAGTTGAGCCATGAATGATCCATTTTCTAACAGTTAGGATAGCTCACATTCTAATAGGAATGCATTATTCATGATGATAGAGGAGTGGAACAACATGATTTTTCTCTAATGGTGGAATGATTTTCAAATTTGATTCATAAGGTTTTCATAGGACTACGACCTGAGGAAGATGCAACATTTATGATCGAGTTGCTTCTAGGATCATAACCAATTTCAATTCCACCACATTGAAGTGTGCATGCATAACATTCTAGAACATAATTATTTACTAAAAGAGTTAGATATTACGGCCTTTATCATTCCTAGAATGTCTCTAGGGGGATGTCCCATACTATTTTCCATGAAGGTAGAGAGATCATTGAGGTTATGTGTTGACTATAGAAGGCTGAACTAGATAACTATTAAGAACTAGTACCCCCTTCCCAAAATTGACTACCAGTTTTTCAAAATAATGGGTGTCTATGTATTTTACTAGATTGAACTGAGATAAAGATACCATCAGTTGAGGGTAAGGCCTTCCTATTTATCCCATATAGGTTTTTGGAGTAAATATAGGTTGTGTGAGTTTGTGGTGATGTCGTTCAGACTGACCAATGCACTGGATGTTTTTATGGATTTAATGAACCAAATATTTCACACATATCATGATCAGTTTTTAGTCGTATGTGTAGATAAAATCATATAATACTCACAAACTCTTTAAAATCATTCCAAACATCATTACATCATCCTTAGTACCCTATGATATCATAATAATTTTTCCAAGCAACCAAAATTTCTATACTAAATTGATAAGTTTCACTGACTTGGACACATCATTTACTATTCAGGTGTGTAGGTGGTTCTAGAGAAGGTATAGGTTGCAGTATTTTGGGAGCACCCCATGAGGGTTTCTGATGTTTGAGGTTTTCTTTGCAAGAAAATATATTACCGATGGTTCCTTAATGATCTATCCCATTTGGAAGAACTAAAATCAATAGTTACAATTAAGGGGGTTAATATTGAGTGGTGATTGACTTGTGAGAATGATTTTCAAGTACTGAAGAAGTGGATGAATACCAAACCAATTTTTATATTACATGAACCCGGTAAGAGGTACACATTTTTCTATGATGCATTTGGTATTGGACTCGGGATAGTGTTGATGTAGGATGATCAAGTTGTAGCATATGGTTCAAGATATTTTATACCACATAAAATAAATTACACTAATCATGATATTGATATAGCTTCCATGGTTTATGTCGTTAAATGTTAGAGGCATTACTTTTTGGGATAATTATTCACATTTTTACAGATCATAAAATCATAATATATTTCTTCTATCTAGGGTATTTGAACCTTAGGAAATGAAGGGGGGTTGAGTACCTAAAATTTTTCGATTTCAAGATAGTTTACACACCATAGAATGAGAATAGTGTGGAAGATGCTCTCAGCTGGAAGACTCAAAATCTGGTGGTTCCGAAATCCAACATTGAGTGGAGATTTATGGATTTTTTTTATGAGATGCACCAATATATGTAGGGGGGATTGAAAAATGAACCTTGAATCTATATAGGTTGAGTCTATGCTTGTTGTGTCGGGTCAAGAATATTATGTTGGTTGATCTGGAGTGTTTTACTATGATGTAAAATATTAATGGTGGGGAGTCACCTTCTAGTTATGGTGTTAGTACAGGAGGAGTTTTCTATGTGTGTGGTTGGGTTTTATCATAGAAATGTGTGCGAGTATAATTTATGCAAGAGTAACATTCCTCATTGTGGGCAATATATATTTGTCTGACTAAAATGTGTCTTGATCTCTGTAGGCAGTATTGGTTGTCAACAATGAAGAATGAAGTTTTGGGTTTTTGGGTGGGATTCCTTACCGTTAAATGGGTGAACGATGAAAATCAAACCCTATGGTAGTTTTTATAGTCATTTACTATTAAAGAGTGGAAGTGGGATGAAGTAAAAATGAACTTAGTAGTGGGTCTTATGAGTATCCCTCTGAAGAGTGACATAGTCTGGGTGATTCTGGATTCACAAACTACGGGGTCTCATTTCATGTCGATCTAGGAGACTTACAAAGTTGATCAGTTGGGAGATTAATATGATTGATGAATAATGTAGCTTCAGGTTATTTCATGATACATAATTTTGGATCATGATCTATATATCACATCATGCTTCTAGAAGGGGTTACATAGAGCGCTTGGTAATCAGGTTTTTTTTAGTATGAATTATCACCCACCTACTGATGACCACCAAGATAGTACAATCCATGTATTAGAGGATATGTTTAGAGATTGAGTTTTGGATCTAATTCGATCATGGGAAATGCACTTATCACTCATTGAGTTTTCCTATAACAATAGTTTTTAGGCTATAGTTCAAATTTTTCCATTTGATGAACTCTAGTGGAGACAATGTAGATCAATATTATGTCGGTTAAATTCTACATAGTATGATCCATTGGGACCAATTATATTATGGGAGATGTCAAAAATGATTCAGTTAATTAAAAGCACATTTCAATGGCTTTGATTATTTCAGAGTCATATGCATATCAACATCATATACATCTTGAGTTTATAGTAGGTGATAGTGTGTTCTATTAGGTGTCACCAAGGTTGGGTCACAGTCGAATTTGTAAATATGGAAAGGTGTAACCCAGGTGTGTTGGGTCATTTCAAATTGTTGGGAGGATCATACCAGTGTCTTATTGTTGGGATTTCCCACAACATTATAGTGGGATTCATGATGTCTTTCATGTTTCAACACTCTAATAGTATCACCCTGATCCATCACATGTGATTACTATTGAGGATGTCAAGCTCGAGGTTGATGCATCCTTTGAGAAGAATCCATTTAGTATTGTGGATCATAGAGAGAATGTCATGTTGGGAATGTTTATGCCTTTTTTGAGTTATATTGAAGTATGAAAATGTTCAGTAAAAATATTGGGGGAAAGAATTAGAAATGTTGGCCTAGTGACCAGATATACATCCCTTGAAAACTCATTTATTCTCAGAATGAGTAGCTCATGCATGATCCAACAAAATGTAGGGTGGTTTAAAGATCCCATTTTTTTACAATGGTATGTGTAATTTATCATTCAATTTTTCTCCCTTATTTTGGTTAAATAAGTGTTTCCAAAGTTCTTGAGAAGGTTATAACTGTTCCAGTGGTCTATAACATGAAGGAGAAGGAAAAAAAGGAGATTTTTGGGAATGTTTCACGGTTTTCTCACGGTTAGTACAAACCATGAAGATCTCCCCAGGTAACTGTGTGACCATAATTACATTAGTAATTACTGATTTCATGGTTTTCACATTGTTGGGAAAATTGTGAAGATAAACTGTGTAGCCCAGAAATGCTGAGAAATTTACAAAAATGAAATTATGAGATATTAAACCCTCGCCCCATTTTTCCTCCCATTCTCTCCCTCTCAACCGTAGTGATGAACACCAACACCCATAGATCCTAAGGGTGATTCTCCTTCATCCCTATGTCATTTGGAGTTCCTCTGATTCTGAATCGACGACCCGGGTATGTCTAATCACCCTCTTGTATTTATTTATGGATTAGGGATTTCATTCATCTCTTATCTCCATATGAATATTTAAATACTCTCTTATCCAAGGAGGTCTTGGTTGAAGCATATGTGGTTGTTGAATATAGATCATAGAACATGATTGGGAGTTAATTTTCCAAGGGATTTCTTGTTGGTGGTCTACAAGTTATATCCTATAGTTTTGTTGTAGATTTTTTCATGTATGAATTTAATCCTTGTCAGTTCAAAGTATGCTTTGGATCCAATTGGTATGGATTCATATAAAGGGATTATAATTGATGAAGGGAAACCCTTAGGGTCCCAATGCTGTGTAATGAGGATTATTTGACACATTTAAGGCCACCCATGATGTGTGGAAATATTCTCTTTTCCAAGAAATTATCTAGGTAAGCTAGGTATGTCCTAGGTCGTTTAATGACAATGTAGAGACCATGAAAAATATGTTGATATGTTTAATTCTATGTTTTATGGGAGATATGTTAAATGGGATTTCAAAAGTGGATTGAAAATTATGTGAAATAAGATAATATTATGGAATTATTGAATATGCTTAGTGAGGAAGCATTGGGAATGAGAATTGGGCTAAATGGGCTAAGTAACGATCATGGAAAATGTATTAATGGGTAATGGAACAATATTAATTATAATATTGATAGTCATGGATTATGATTGTTATATGTATTGGTTGTGTTTGGTAGTGATATGATTTTTATTGGTGAATGGATGAATAATATTTTCCACATGGATTGGTGGTGGGATAATGGATTGAGTCGCCTCCCATGGGGAGGGTTGGACTAATGCTCTAAACATGCTTGGGAATGTATGCATTGGGGAGTGAGAATGATTCTCTATGTCCCCAATGGTAGTATTTGATGAAACTACATGGTTTGAGGCTCTAGTATTATAATTCATATTTTTATTAATAACCTAAACATGATTTATTACATAAAATATTTAATTGATACAACATATAAGATAAAGAGGTCTAGTGTCTTTAGGGATTATTAATAGTACATAATGACTTAAAACATGAAACACTACATATTTTTTGAAAACATCATTTACATGACCACTACATTCCCTTGTACATGGCATTGCATGGGATAACCTAATGACATGAATAATAAAAGGGTGAGAGATAAAGCCTAGTAAGGGAGTAAACAAGGAATAACATGAATAATTCAATACAATTTAGGCAGTAATAATATTAGTGGAGAATAACAGAAACATGAACCTAAAGGCAAGAAATAGCCTGATTATCATAACATAGAAATGTGGCATCAACATTTTTCATGATATTTTCATGATCCAAGGCTCATTGCACATGTAGTATGAGTAAACCCTAATTTCACTTGAATTATCATGATTAATCCCTCAATACACTTTACGTATCATGATTCTATTCTTTACCCAATGCATTGGAGCGCTATTAGGGTGCACCCTTCTTAATCATTTTATTTTATGCATAAGTTTGCCACATGGATCATACAACATGGAATAATTTAGCATCATCATTTATTCCATGATAAATAAATGTGTATTAAATAAATAAAAATCAATAATCAATAATTAAATGTTCATAAAGTTTAATACCCTTGATAGAGAATGGACATGCTATTTAACACAAAATGACTTTGGCTGGAAAAATAGCAGTGCAATTTCGTCAGCATAACTGTATAATATAAGAGTTTATAAAAAATGGTTGATGAGAGAGTTAGTGGTATCTCATCATATGTACATAAAATTTACAGTAATGGGGAAATATAGATACATTTCCAAACATATGTAATATATTTTATATGCATAATATGAAAGAAGTACCTGAATGTACATGAGGGGGGAGAAATCCCTTACGGAATACCATCATAGTAACCTATGTACATATGAAGAATTAATTAGATAGAAAAGGGTATCTCATCATTCAAACATATCTAGGGATGTATATGGAGGATTAAAATCATACCCCAACAAATTTAATTAAAATTAAAAGGATATAACAACCTAAAGAATCTTGGGAAAAAATAAGAGAGGAAGAAATCCCTTACATGGAAGTGTGATCTCAAAGGCTTAGGAGAGGCTTGAGAGAGGCTTATTGAGAGCTTGGGGAACCATGGGGGGTATTATAGAGATAGGAGTGTAGGGGACGGTAGATCTAAAAATGCATTAAGTGAAGATGAAGTGGGTGCTTGGATGGGTTTATATAGGAAAACAAAGGGAATTATCTACTTTTTTGGTTTTCTTTCCTACACATTAAACTAATCAAAACCACAATCTATCCCAGGGTTTTTACCCTTGGTTATTGAAAAATGGGAGTGGAAAAAATTATATGTCCAATGGCTTGAATTAATAAAATATTAAGATGTATTATGTGTATGTGAGTCACACTCTCAAAGAAATCATTTTAAAAGGTCTAAATGTTTTAAAAGTATTGGAGGGTCCACTAAAGCATTTAAAAATAATTAAAAAAACATAAACTCACATTATTTTAATGTTAAAACATATATTGGCCGAAAATACCAAATATAGTATTTTATTACATAACTATAGGGTCATTATGATGTCATAAAACACATTATATAATTAAATAGTATTTAATTTTTACCCAAAAAATTGATTGTCTCAGTGAATTTTGAATCATTCACCATTGGATAATTATGAAGTCCTGATTAGAAAAATAATATTCATTTTATGTAAATAATTTTCTAAATATAGTGATTTTTTACATTCAAAATAATAACTGACATTTATTGAAAATTCAAGGGTTTGATAAAAACAGGTATCAAACCTTAACAAAAATTACAATTGTATTCATAAAAATTATATGATAATTTATATATAATAAAAATTAATTTAGTAATAATATTTTTTTTTAAATAGTAATTTTATTAAAAAATCCTTTAATTCATCAAAATATATTTATTAATTAAATATTAACTAAAAATACTACTTGTTCTTTAAAAACTATTTACAAAGTAACAACAATAAAATAAATTAATATTATTTTTTCAAAGAAAAATAATTTACATAATCATAGTTCTATAGTCTTGTTAAATAACCCCTTTATAAAACCCACATATGACCTAAGGGTAAGGTGTGCGATGGTGATAGACTCTTGGGGTGTCTCAGATAACATTGCTCGGGTGGTAATATCTAGAAACTTCCACTTCTTCTATAGGCAGTTACGTTCAAGCTTAACATGTTGAAGCTCGACTTGGGCTTGGTTAATAGCGAAGCCCCGTGATTCCACCTCATTTATAAGTTCCTAAAAATGGGCTTTGTGTAGAGCAATTCTACTGGATTATGCCATCGCTTCCCTTGTCTGGGTATATTGGATTTGTTAAAGCCATATATTTATACTAATCATGTGATCACTGTTCAACGAGTATATTAGAAATAGTCACAATTCATAACGGTATTTTTAAATCCAAAATCATAAAACCAATGAAGTTCATATGTTATATAAACATTTCATATAATAAGACATTTAATTAGATCAAGAGGAATTTTAATTAACAAAATTTTGGGTTGTTAAAATCATCCCCCCTTAAGAAATATATCCCCGGAATTTCATTTCCCACACTAAAACAGATGCAGGTAACTCCACTTCGTCACTTCCTTTTATTCGCATGATGACACCTCAAACTTTTTGTTTCTCCACAATACCTTCACGAGGGGCATTGTATTATTTATTTGAACTTTTTCCCTACGATCTAAGATCTTCACCAGCTTTTCATTATAGGAGTGGTCATTCTCCAATTTTATCACCTATGGATTGAGTGCATGTTATGGGTTAGGTATTTACTTCCTCAAGAGTGAAACATGGAATAAATCATGTACTTGAGATAGGTTTGGTGGGAGTTCTACTCCATAGGCCAATGATCCAATGTGATCAAGGATCTCAAAGGGTCGATGTACCTTGGAAAAATATTTCCCTTCTTCCCAAATATCATAACTCTCTTCCATGTTGATATGCGTAGGAATACCATGTCTCTAACATAAAACTCTAGGTATCATCAATGATTATCAACATAGAGATTTTGTCAACTCTAAGAAGATTTAATGTGCTGCTGGATGGTATTATCCTTATCAACCATTTCTTCAACCATTTTGGGATTTAAGAGTTTTCTCTCCCCAACTTCATCAGAACAAGCCAGTGTTTATCACCTCTTCCCATAGAGGGATTCATAAGGATCCATTTGGATTCTTGAGAGGAAACTATTGTTCTAAGAGAATAAAATTGGATGATGATTTTGATCCCATCCACCTTTGAAGTCCATTGACCATGCTATCAACATGTCCTCATGTGTTTGGATAGTCTGGTCAGATTGACCATCAGTTTGAGGATTATAAGTCGTACTAAAGTTTAGTTGAGTATTCAGAGTATATTGAAGACTCATCCAAAATGTAGAGGTGAATATTAGATCTCAATCAGATGTAATTTATAGTGGTACTCCATGAAGCCTTACCACATATTTGACGTATATCTATGCCAATTGATCCAATTAGAAATCCTCTCGAATTGAATTGAGGTGTGCAGTATTTGTATGATGATCCACAACAACCCATATAGAATTGTTTCCTTTGGATGTATTTGGATGTACGGTGATAATTTCTATGGTGATGTTCTTCCATTTTCATGCTGGTATGGGTAATGGTTGCATCACCCACTTAGAATATTTCCTCTCTACCTTTACTTGCTGACATACCTGGCCCCTTGATGTTTACTCAGTGATCTCATTCTTTATGTTATTCCACCAATAATGCTCTCAGAGATCTTGGAACATCATTGTGATTCCTGGGTGAATGGATAAATTTGAACTATATGCATCATACAAAAGTTCTTTCTTTAACTTCGTATTTGATGGAACTCGTAGTCGTGACCCAAATCTCTTAATTCCTTCTTCATTAACATTGAACTCTGAGGATTTCCCTTTTTTGATATTTTACACTTTCTTTTGAATTCCCACATCATCCTTTAGAAAATCATTTAACCATTCTAAAAGAGACACTTGAGAAATAATTTGAGAAAGGATTGATGATTTTCCCTTATATATGATTTCCAAGTCCATGTTCATAAAATATAAGAAGATTGGATCTTTTTCAATTCAAATCAATGATATAATCATTGGGTCTTTTATACTTATAGCACCTTCCACCTTGTTTTATTTCCCATGGTGGTAATGGATTGAGAATTCTTAGTAATTGATAAGATCTAACCAACTTCTTTGGTGCATATTCAAATATTTCTGTATGAATATGTACTTGAGGATTTTGTGATCTGTATATATTTCACACTTCTCCCCAAATAGATAATTCTGCCTAATTTTAACACAAAGATAACTTCGTACAACACCAGATCATGTGCAGGACTTCCTTAATTAAAAGGTAATGACTTTTTCCATTTTCATAAAATAACATCAAAGGGATCCATATAAAATATTCAATAAGAACATTCCCACAAACTTTTATATGTGATACAACACTTATAGGAGTTTTTTCCCTAATGATTTAATATCATTTATGATGGGGACACAATTTTCATAGAAAACATAAAAGATATACTAATAGGATATGAATTGAAATACATAAGGACATTAACTACATTGAAGTAGTGGTTACATGTAATTCATTGATCATTATCTATCTTCGCATCAGACTTACAGTGCTCCCTTGATCATGGAGATTATTGATTCTCATCATTCTTCTTTGTACTTGAAATAGAGCATCATTTTGGATAATGCCCAAATTCTCAACATTTATGACATAGAATTGTGTAAAATGCCTTATATGGGGATTTGTTTACATCCATCAAATTATCCATTATATCATGGCAATTGGATATGTTGTGACCTTTATTTCCACACTTAAACCATCTCATAGTCCCTTTGTGACCTTTCCCTTGGTACCTCTTTCCACATTTGTTACATGAAGAAAATTTGGTTCTTTCCCATATCACATTTATCATATGGAATTAAATGAGATGTCATCTTCCTATTACTAGATGTACTTGGGAATTCAAAAAAGTACTATTTGTTAATCCTGATTTTTGATAGCTGGTTTGGCATAATCACGACATTTCCTACTTGTGATCCCATTTGATTGGGACTCTCAGTGGGACATTCATCACATTTCCCTTCACATCGTTTATTATCCATATTCCGCATATTACCAGACATTGGATGGAATAAAAGGATGGTTAAGGGTAACACATAAAGGTAATCCAAAGACAAAAACAGATGACTTTTAAATTAAATTTATTTCCTTAACCTATGAATTTATATGCTTCAATAAATGTTATCAATGATCTACTTCAAAACATATATTTTTAGGGGAATTTTTTTAATTACCTTAATTGTGGTTTATACTAAGATTATAAATTTACCAAATAATATCCCCCAAGAGTGTCATAACCAAGAGTGCATCAAGGACCATTGTCGTGTACCAGTTCTCGTTCGAATCTAACTCAAAACAGGGTTTTCGGGTTTTACCCCTATATACATTTGTGCCAGAGCCACCTATACCTGCTCATATCCAAAAAAGGATGAATTTCATTAGTAAACCAAATAATCAATACTCACCAAAATTTAGGGATTTATTTATTATACTATGTCTTATCCTTAATGCTTTTACTAGGGTTTTCTAATCTTAATCCCACAAATAAGTAATCCTATTCTCTGATACCAACTATACAAACACTGCTTTTTATTACACACCTAAACATGATTAATTAAATAAATTTTTTACATGATAAAAAATGGAAGATAGAGAGGTATAGTTTCATTGGGGCTTGGGAATATTAAATAATTACCTAAAACATGTAACAAAAAATATGTATTGAAAACATCAATTATATGACCACTATATTCCCCCCTAATTTTCATTTCATGGGATAACCTGAGGAAATATATAAGAAAAGGGTGAGATATATATCTCATTAAGGGATTAAACAAGGAATTACATGATTAATAAATTACATGTTATGCAATAATAATATCAATGGAGCATAAGAGAAACAAGAACATAAAATAAAGATATAACATGATTTTCATAACTTGAAAACGTGGCAATAACATTTAACATTATATTTGCTTGAGGAAAGGCTCATTGAACATGGAGCATGAATAAAACCTAATTTCAATTGAATTATCATGATTATTCCCTCATTTAACATGACTTATCATTGTACTATTCTTTACCCAGTGCATTGGAGCGCTATCAGGACACACCCTTCATACTTATTTCATATCATGTATAAGTGTGCCACATGGGTCATACAACATGGAATATTTCAACATCATAATTTATTCCAATATAAAGTAATGTGGAATAAATAAATGAAACTCTATAATAAATAAGTAAATGTGAATAAATTTGAATATCGTTGATTGATAATGGGTATGTTATTCACCACATAATGAATTTTGCTTGGAAACCCGCGGTGAAATTTCGACAGCATAATAGCATGACCTAAGAGTTTATAAAAATGTTTGATGAGAGAGAAAGGGATATTTCATAATATGCACATGAAATGGAAAGTAATGGGGTCAAATAGATACAATTTGAAACATATGTAATCGATTTTAGATGCATAACATAAAAAGAAGTGCTTGAATGTAAATGAGGGGAGAGAAATCCCTTACGGAATTTCGGCTTAGAAACAGATGTACATAGGAGGAATTAATGAGAGAAAAGTGGTTATCAAATAAATAAACCATTATGAGGGAAGTATAGGGGAGTTTTTAAATCATACTCCATCATTTTTAATTGAATTTAAAAGGGTATAACAAAATAGAAAACTTGGTCAAAATGAGAGAGGACGAAATCCTTTACTTGGAATTGTGATCCCAATGGATTTGGAGAGGCTTGAGAGAGGATTCATGGGAGATTTTAAAACTTGGGGGGATTATAGAAAGAATAGTTTAGGGTTTGGTTGAGCACCAAATTCTTTGAGTGAAGAGGATGTGAGAGCTTGGGTGGATTTATATAGGAAAAGAGAGGGAGTTCTTTATTATTTAGGTTTTGGTCCCAACACATTAAACTAATCAAAACCCCAAACCGCCCCATGGTTTTTGCCCATGGTTTTGGACAAAGGGGAATGGAACAAAATATTTTATAATTACAATGTCCTAACATCATAAAATATTGGGATTCATTTTTTGGAGGTGAGTCACACTCTCAAGGAAATCATTTTAAAAACGTAAAATGTTTTACAAGTCTTGGAGGGTCCAGTAAAGAATTGTAAAAAAATAAAACAAACCTAAAGTCACATTATTTTAATGGTAAAACATATATTTTCAAAAAATCCCATTTATAGTATTTTATTACATCACAATATGTTCATTATGATTTCATAAAACACGTTTTATAATTAAACGGAATTTAATTTTTACCCAAAAATTCGACGATCTCAAAAAATTATGAAAATTTCACCATTGGATGATTTCGACAAATTGATTCCAAAAATAATATTCATTTTATCAAAATAATTTTATAAATTTTTGAATATTTAATTTTAAAATAAAAACTCACATTTATCAAAAATTCAAGGGTTTGTAAAAAACAACTTTCAAACATTAATAAAAATTACGATTCTATTCAAAAAAATTATATGCTAATTTATATTTAACAATAATTAATTAATTTATAATATTTTATTAAAATATTATTTAATTAAAAAATCCATTAATTCATCAAAATATATTTCTTAATTCAATATTAACTAAAAATACTTTTTTTCTTTAAAAAACATTTACGAAGTAATGATAATAAAATACATTTATATTCATTGTTCTATACAAAAATAATGATCATAATCATAGTGAAATGGTCTTGTTACATAACCCTTTATAACACCATCATGTGACCTAAGGTTAAGGTGTGCGATGGTGACAGACTCTTGGGGCTGCTCGGATAACATCACTCGGGTGGTAATATCTATAAACTTTCACTTCTCCTGTAGGCAGTTCCATTCAAGCTTAACGTGTTGCTGCTCAGCTTGGGCTTCGTCAATAGTGAATCCTAGTGATGCCCCCTCATTTCCATGTTCTGAAAAAATGGGCTTTATATGGAGCAATTAAACTAGATGAGGCCATCGCTTCCCTTGTCTGAGTAAATTGGATTTGTTAAAGCCATATATTTCTACTGATCATGTTATAACTGTACAAAGGATATATTAGAAATGATCACAATTCTTACTGGTATTTTAAAATCAACAATCCTTAAACAAAAAATTATCATATGTTATATAACAATTTTATATAATAAGGCATTTAATTATATCAAGAGGAATTTCCATTATTAAAAGATTGGGTCGTTACATCCAGTATAAGTGAGATTTATTAATTTTGAAATGTTTTATCCATAGCTTGTTATGAGGAATTATTTGTTTACCTTATTCATTGATATTGATGATTATGCCTATTTCATTGATCATATAACGATGGTGAATTACATAATGAAGATGGTATAAGTAATTAATTGTGGATAATGCTAGGATTGATTCAAGTGAACTTTGTTAACTAATTTTCCCAATCCTTATTTAATTTACCTATCATTTACTTTATATTGTATTCACTATATATTATATTAGATATTTTGTAGACATTGTTGCTTGTGAACATCTATGTTGTATTCACACCTTGTTCGGAATGCCATTGGGTACCCGAGTAGTCTTTATTCTTGCATGTCACGCCAATGGAAAATGCTCTATGCTAGGATGTTGAGCTGGGCATGGGACATACAGAGATGAGGTTTCAGACAAGGAGTCAGGGATGTTTTGTAGATTCTTCTATTCGTCCATCTTTTGGGTTTTCCAAATTGCTACATTTTATCATGAAATCAATGTTTATCATCATTTTGGTTTGTACCATGTGTTGGGAGAATATAGGTTTGCATCTTTATTGGTTATTTCACTTGTTTATGCTATTTATTCTTGTAATCTATTGTAGGTTACTATATTAAGGAGGGTATAGTATCACCACATAACTAATCTAGACTCTCTCTATTAGTTAGAAACCTATAGCATATGAGGAGTTGAAAGTGGGGTCATGTGATGACCCAGATTGGGGAACCAGTTGGTGGTTCCCAGGTCAGGGGTGATACAATTTAGATACTCAACATTCATATAACACATACCTAGACACAATAATATATGATTCATTGTTTTCAACATTTTCAGGGGAGTCTCAGCTTGAGAAAAAACGATTATGATCCTCCTGTAATTGCATTTTCATCATGATTAATCCTTATGGTTTTGTGTCCCCCAAAAAAAGTGTCATTGTATCATTTAATTTAACCTAGAAAAAATACATTTCATGAAATCAACATACATGACGTGTAATTCATACACAACATGTAATTATTTTGGTTTCAATTTTTTCATATCCAAACTCCTTTAGACATCCTCAGAGTCTCCTCTGAGCACTACAGCTTTTAAAAATAGGCATTGGGTCAATCCACATGGATCAGGTCTCTTTACAATTTTATCATAAATATTATATTCTCAGTGATGTTTGGAGTAATCTATTGTAATATCTTATTTGGAAAAGGAATATAAAAACATATTAAAAAATCTTGTGGGATGATGAAGAAATATGTTTATCAAGAATTTAATGATAAATGGACACTATAAATAAAGACACAACATTTCACATCAATCCAACCACATGATCAAAAAAATTACACATCAATGGAATCCAAAGTAGATTTTAATAATAATAGTCTAAAAAATATCTCAATGATATGGTACCTGATCATCATTAGAATAAAAATATAAAAGGATAAAAACATAAATACATTCAAGAAATTGATCTAGAATCTCATAGAACACAACATTAATGACTAAGAAGAACTAGTATATAGTTTTTATAGCACTGTAAGAGATTATAATAAACTCAAAATTCCTATTAAAACAAAATAAATCACTCTTCTTTCAATAAACATACTTAATATGGATTTAATGGTTTCATGACTAAAATTAATTCATTGATAACTTAATTTTACAATTATATTGATCCAATAAGTTATCCATCATTGGACATGTAAAATGGTTCTTCACTATCTCTAAGGTCAGATATTATAATCAATACAGAACCACATAATTCCATATTCCATATTTCTAATTTTAGCTAGATCACCCAATGGGGATAAACTAGGCTGATTGATGTATATATACAGAAGATCACAACACATTTATTTCAAATCAAGTAATAAAAATGTTCATTCTCGTATTAGGTTTTAAAAATTAAGTTAATTCATTACACCATATTTAGAACAAAATTAGTGTACATTTCCACTACCTTGGGAAAATTTATCATAAGATCATTTATTTAAATCAATAAAAAATAATTCATCATCTCTAAATAGGAAATGATGATTTTTTTCATTTCACCAAATCATCTTACTGACTGAATGACATAGTATTCTCCCATTTAGTGAATGAAAATATTATGCACCACATGATGAAATTCATAATTTCAAATATTGAATACAGTCAAACTATGAACATGATAATTTCATATGGTGATATCTACAATTATAATACTGAATATAGACAATCCATTCCATGGATGATGTGAAAAGTACTAAAATATAGATAGAGTAAATCATTTCATTATATATGTTGTGAAATCCTCACCTCAATAGGTTTTCATACACAAATAATGTAATATATTACTCCAATAGGAATAGTTACCACCATTAATCTTAGATATCACTCCACCAAATATCCAATGGAATCCTATTTGGTGGGATCAATAAAGTAGATATATCTCCCAAATCAAAAAATCTATATAAACGTATAGATATCCATTTGACACTACATCACATGCTGACTCACTCAAATGTCACTAGAGATTTTATTCTATATATCTTTCAATTTGTTGTTTTATATCCACTATGTTTCTAATGATTATAATATCCATGACTATACCCTATTTCTACATAGTAGGATGAGGCCAATAATGTAGTAGTGATATTTCTAAAAAACACTTTCATTGTGGATTAACATTTTATATACCTTAATTATATTACTACATCAGTGGATATTACTAAGACATCTAATACTGAATAGGGTCATGAAATCAATGATAACTATTACAATCCATTGTGCACTGAGGTGATCTTTTCATATCATATACAAATATTACATTAATTTTGATTTATATTATATTTATAACACTATTACACACTTCCTATAATAATAAACGAATTGTTTATTGGGAGACAAGATATATAAACCAAATAAATAAAATTTTACCATCAACATAATCTATAATGATCATGAACAGTAATAATTTCAGCATGTATACAATACATAAAAATATTCATAAAATAAGGAAAATGGATTTATAACAATGGGTGACCTTAAAATCATAGAAAGGATAAAAATCAGGAATACCATCAATGAATTTACATGAAGAATAAGTGTATGATAACCTTATAAAAATAAAATAATTACATACATAATCATGTAAATATAATTATCCATGATTTATATAATATGTCTTAGTCATAAAAGAATTAAAAATTCATAAGTGTGAGATATAGTTATTATCTATTCATGAAATATGAGAGAGAATCATAATTATATGAAATGGACACTAACATTCTCTTAAAATAGTATAATCATGTATAAATAGTGACATGATGACTCATTAAGTCAATGAAATTAAATATGATCATAAAATAATATTAAAGACATTAAAAATGTATATGAATAAACATATGGCCACAAAATTCATACACAAAAACAATATTGTGGACCAGAAACTAGCTCCGCACATGGAATAATCATCCCAAGAGTAATTACCCACTACAAAATTATTTGGATGGAATTGTAGTTATGTACCTATCCTTTAAATGTTTTAAACCATATATATAATTCCTAAAAGATCATAAATATCAATTCATAAAATATAATCCCCAAACATGGAATGGAAAAATTTGAAACATATATTTCAACATTTAAAAAATAAATATGTCGTGAAAAGGAAATGTGATTTGTAATGGTTTCACCATAATTTAATTAATATATGGGAATGAATAACAATTCAAATAATCATCTAAAACCAAATTTATAATTAGTCACATATGTTGATATTTTTTATATTACCATGAGATCATATAACCACAAAAAGTATAAAACTCCCAAAAAAAATTTCCAAATATTAATACCATGACATTTAATAGTTTTTAGTAGTAGATAAGTTGTTTATCAAATAGTGGAAAGAATTATTTTGTAGCCTTTTATTTTCATTACATTCATATATTTTTGATTATTTGAGTGTTAGTAAATCAATCAATTATATGTTATAATGTTTATTAATGAAAAAAAATAATGATTTTTCTTATCTTTTTCCTTCATATGACATCTTAAAAAGTAGTTAAAATGGGAAATAGGAATACGTTAGAAATCATATTGAATCATGGAAAGATAAAATATAAACCTCTATGATGGAGGGGTATCATTTGGCATAATGATTCATATAGTTTAAAAAATACATTTTATTGATATAATTTTATAGAAAATTCATTTATATGACTCCTCTATGGGTGAAATTCATGTAGTTGAAGGTTTCAAATCGATAATCAATATTAAAAAAGGGAATCTATAAATCTGAATCAATGATTTATGAGAACGGATAATTATGGGATGTTTCCATATAACTCAATTTAATAATGTGACATTTTGTTCTAAAATTATTGATTTCAACAATAACATTGATTTTTCAAAGATTTATTCATATTAATATGTATTCATTTATGTGTATATTTAGTTTTATAATGGATGAAATGTATTTTTAACAAAGATAAAATATTCTATGAAATATATTGAATGTTTTGATGTGATATGAATATTTTTGAAATGTTCTTTCATATATATGTTATCCAGAAGAACATATCTATTATTTCATGTGATTTGACTCCAAATATTTATATTTTTATTCATATATATAGATATATAAGAAATATAATAAGTAACCAATACAACTAGATGTGATTTTTGCAACTGTAAAACACCTGGTTTCATGATGGTGTATTTATGTGTTAATTTTGGTTATGGTGTGAGATAAAAATTAGTTCTTTCCCACTTGTGGGAAATAAATTGAAAATGACGAAATATAGGTTGGATGAAAAGTGTGACTAATGTGAAACCAGTATTTTAAAAACATATATATTCTTACTGGTGAATGGTATATTTATTGTTTTGATTATTTGATTATAATATCTATTCATGGTGCACATGTACTCTTGAATAAAATAGGTTATATTGTTGTTATTGATAGTCTTTTAAATATATAATACTCTAAAATAGTTTTTTCTAGTTAATTTTTTATCATGTGTTATTTAAAAATCATGTGATGGAATAAATTATCATATTGATTAGTGATCATTATAAATTATTGGGCTGTTATAAATTTACTTTTCTATTATTCTTTAAAAATTTCATTTCACTCAAACTAGAGTAGAATGTTATATTTAGTAATAAAACAAAAAATATAAATGATCATTAAATAACCACCTCTTACTAAACATATTCTGATTAGACATTTATGTTGGTGTTAGTTGGGTTTTTCTTACATTAACTCTACTGTATTTGAAATTCATTGATTATGAAAGAATCCATGTATTCAAATAATATAGTTAAAATTAAGGGGTTTCTTATACTCGAATAGAAAAAATAATATTTTTAAATAGGGATTTATACCCTATATTTTATATATTAGATTTAATTGTTTATAACCTACTTCTGATTGAATAACTCCACCTTTATAGTTATCTCCATTTAAATAAATTGAATAAATAATTGTATATAATGAAAGTAGTTCTAAGAATTCATTTCATTCCTCCATCTAATTATTTCAATATTATAGTGTTGTTGGATTTGAAATTGTATAGCAATCATTATCATGATTAAAAATATCATTCATGGGAACAAAATGTGATGAATTCCTTGTTATAGACTTTTTATATTGATGTATATATATCATCTATATAGGGGTGAAAATTTCATTTCTGAGTTATCTAAAACTATAATGAAAATGTTATAACCATTATATGTTTTCATGAAAATATAATGATTCTGAAAATGTTGGGATTATTCAAAGAGATATTGTTATAAATCTGATGCCAAATTATCATCATTCTTATTGTGTGGTCATGAAAAAATATCTATTGATGATTTCAATAAAATTATAATTATATAATTAACAGAAAAATATAACGATTTAATGAAATATTGAAATTGTTATCATGAAATATCATTGAAATAAATAAGGAATGAATATAAAAATAAAATTCAAATAAAAACATATCTTTATGATTATAATTTATTAGATGATATGAGTAAAATATTTTAGGTTATTTTGGATCAATTTTAATTAAATGTTAATATGTGTACTATAATATATAATGGAATGTTTTAATTGTAGTTATTTAACAATTTATTTATTTGACACAATATATAAACTTTTCCAATTTGGTGGATCATAATTATAATAGTTAATAAGACAAACATTATAAGTGACATGTAAATAAGGTGATATACTTACCATTGACATAAATAAAAATAATGAATTAGATGCTATTTAGATGATAATGGATAAAATATTAATCTTATTATAGGAAAAATGTTTAAAATTAAAAATAAATTATCATTAAAACTTATAATAATGATTATAATGGGAAGATGAACATTGAAATTTTTAACAATGAAAATTTAAAAGTGATGAATATAGAAACATTTATGAATAATAATATGGAAAAAATGTAGTTTATTAAAAAAATTGAATCAAAACTAGGCCTCTAGTAAATAAAATATATATATAAAGGTATTGTGATGGTAATGGGTGATAGTGATCTTATTAAAAACAAAATAATGCATTAAGAAGAAATACGTATACTATTAAAAAATAATTGAAACAAAAACAAATTAATGAATATTTTTTTACATTATGATAAAAGTTAAACTAAATGAATATGTAATATGGTTATTCCATAAATAAACAAATTCATGATTGGTAGGGAATTATAAAAATTCAAAATTATACTCCAAATGATTGTGAAATAACTATTCAATGTAAATATAATGAGGGTTAACAAAAAACACCATCAATGGATAATTACTATAATGATGATTATCACAAGATGAATCAATTCATGAATATAATTTATGTTGATAAAAAAATAAATTAAAAGGTTATAGAATATTTTTGAAATTAAATTCTCAACAAAAACATATATAACTAGAAACTATGTTAGGTAAATAATGAATTCTACTTTTATGAAAAATATATGATGATTTCATTAAATTATATTTCAAAAAAATTTAAATTATAGTTGGTCGAAATGATTTTAAAATATAAACTAAATAGATATGGAAAAATTCTTGTTACAGTGTTATGTATCCTTATTATGAATATTTATTTTTCATTGGAGTAATTGTTCATACTATAGAATGTGAATATTGTATATTAAATATTTTATTGTATCTAGGATGTTTCATAGAATTTTTTTGATAGGATATTATCTCACTCAATGAGAATAACATCAACCAAAATTTGATAAATATAATTTGATGGTTAAGAAAGTATAATATCATTATTAATCTATATGTAAGAGGTGTAATTATCCTTCACACCATTAAAATATTATTCTTATGTTGGTACTATCCCTAATACAATTAGAGACAAAACTAAAAAGCAGTAAGATGATAATGATAATGAAAATGAGAAGGCACTACAAGTTAATCTACTATCAAATATATATAAAATAATGTACAAGGAATTCAGATAATATGTGTTGTTCAAAAATGAATGATTATTTGAAATAATTAAAAAATGTGAATGGTTACCAAGAGGGAACATTGAAATAAGGAAATGATGAGTCAAATAGAATTAGTGTATTTGGATCACTGAAATGTGGAAATGAAAAATTGAATCATAATAGTTTTTTATATGTTGATAGAAATAAATAGAATATTATGAGTGTATCAAAACCTTAATTATAATCAATTACATTATTTTTTAGAGGAGAAATATTTTTCAGTGGAATAACATTATATTGGAATTTTTTAATATTATTATTATAATTAAAAGAAAATATATTGTACATGTTATATGAATAGAATAATAATAAAAATTAGATAAATAATTTATTATGATTAGTAATTGATGATTTGATGATATTTGTGTTGTTTTATATGTCATAAATGAGAATACTTATATAATATATCATCATATAATTTTCTAATTATTTAGTTTTTTAAATGTGTTAATATGAGAAAGAATGGTACAAGAAGATAAATTTATTTACATCAACTTATTGTGAATTTAACAGATATTACATAATTATGTGATTTTCAATAATAAAATGTTCTAAATTTATATAAATTTTCACTGATGTGATAAAAATAAATATTACAACTCAGTGGAGGTTGATGGTAAAGATAATGACTTTTTTGTATAGTATATATTCAAATAAATTCGATTTATGATGAAAATGTACAACCATACAAATCATAATAGAATGTTGTTTCTAAAATATTTAATATATATATATATATATTTTATTTTGCAACCCATTGTGATTTAACCTGATACATCATGATTCCTTTAGGGACATGATATTAGATAATAATGTTCTATTTATCATTGGTTTTTTTATTATCCAAATACTGATATGACTATATTTATTATAATAAAAACTAGATTTTAATGTATTTCATGATATTTTGAATTCCATTTACAATAAAAATCAACATTCAGATAATATAGAATATTGAAAAAAACATTTTCTGATGATATCATTATTGGAAAATCAACAAAATAACGAATTTATAAATTATATAACATGGAAAATATAATTATTATTCATTATCTTTAAGTTAAGGTGTTTGTTCACTAAAGAATATTATTCTCAACATTAGCGGGAAATATAAGAGGAAGTGTGGAAGAATCTCTCAAACAAGATAATAATGTGATTGGTTTGGGTGATTGTGTTCATTTGTTTTATATTTATGACATTAGATGTCATATGTTTCAAATATATTCATCACATATAATGTATAGGAAACTAGTTGTAATGACCTGAAAATTTCATGGAAAATTTTTTCTTAAATACTTTGGAAATTTATGAGTCTGTGGCTTCTGACGGAACTTGATTCTGAGGCCCGGTGTGCCCAAAATCAATTTCCGAAGTTTAGCTCGGGTACGTTCAGTAAAAGAACGAGCATGTTTTTCTATCTTTTGAACCGGTGCTTAGAATTGAAATTTGAGGGCACTGATGAACTCATAGTACCGGTAATTGCTTAAGGCAACCTTTACCGCAGTTGCATTTTATGCGGGTTGAGAATTAATATTTGGGGAATTAGTTTAAAATAAATAAAATTGGTGGAGCACAATTTTATTTTAAGGATGGTGGTTATTTCCTACCAAGGGGAGTTAGAGGTGGGGCCCACACCCACATAACCTCCCATGAGAGGATATTTGTGGGTTGGGGCCCACATGTGACCTAAACCCTTGAACATCCCATAACTCTCATAAACCCCCAT
Organism: Viscum album; assembly: GCA_963277665.1. Taxonomy (NCBI): domain Eukaryota; kingdom Viridiplantae; phylum Streptophyta; class Magnoliopsida; order Santalales; family Viscaceae; genus Viscum; species Viscum album. The sequence goes on along the minus strand of OY728128.1, from coordinate 272,642,108 downwards.
TAAACTCCCTTGTTTAATGTTGACAACTCTCCCAATATTTATGCGACATCATCACCTTCTCATATCCCATTAATTCACGCCAATGCCTTAATTAATAAATTGAATCCTCCAATTTATTAATTAAGTGTTTGAATGTTTGAATTTTAAATGGCTTGTGTTAATAAAATAATAGGAGTAGCATATTTTTTTATTTTGGGGGGGGTTCGTTGTGTGAAGGGAGAGAGCTCTTGAGAGAATAGTTTTCTTCTCCAATGAAGAATGATGACTTCTTCGACGAAGAATGCCTGTTCCATGAAGAAAAACGACTCACCTTCCTTTATCTTCTCCGCAGCAAGTGAGGAGACACTGCTTCCTCCTCGGACGCACTCCGACGTCGTCTATGAATCCTCGCCCCACGACGCCGTCTTCCACGATGCCCGACGTATGACATCAATTATCGAGGTAGGGAATTAAGTTCAATTTTAATGGATTAAAATTGTGCCCCGTTTATCGTTGAACATATTTGTTTGTCCGACCTATTGCTATCGCTTAACGCAGAGGGTGAGGGTCGAATGAACACGGCCTGACGACCCTCCATTTGGTCTTGTTTATTTTCTTTGGAATCGGCAACCGGAGGTGGAACGCGGAAGAGGCTGGCGGCGCAAGGGCTGCCATCGCACACGCAAAGAAAAGTCGTGGCCAAGCGGGCTGCGGCGAAGGAAGCATGACGTCATCGTGCCATGTCGGGGATGCAGAGCCGCGGCCATCACAGGCCGCAGCGGAGGAAGCAAGTTCTGGATTTGCGGAAGGAACCGCGGCCCGCTTTGCGGGCCGCTTTGGCGGAAGGACCTACCGGCCCGTTGGCCGGCCGGGCAGAGCAAAGCTACGACACCAGGAGGGCACCGCGCCAAATGATATGGGGCCCACCCATGCGGGCCTCTTGCCCCAGAAGGCCGGCCAGTTAGGGAGGGCGGTGCCGCCGGTTCGGGTAGCCCCCCCCCCACCCACCCCTCGGACCGCTCGGCCATCTGGCCGAGCCAGTAGGGCCGCGCCGCGCCGCGCCACTTTGGGCCAAGCCGCAGCCTCTTCGGGCTGGGCCACGCCCCTCAGGTCGGGCCGCGTGAATCTTCGAGCCGATCTAACACCCCTACCGGGTCGGACCCGCCAAAACTGGGTGACCCGACCCGCCAGCCTACTAGGCTTAACGGGTCGGGCCTGTTATTCACTTAAACGTGAATAACTTAAAGACCGCATGTCCGATCGACGTGCCATCTGCGGCACTAGGATCCTTTTGATGAGGTGGTCCTTTTGAGATACTATAAGTGAGTTTTGGACAACTTTGGTAAATGGATGGGTTTGGAACGAGCATATTTCCAACCGGGCCCCTAGAACAAAAAAGCCAATATCTCTAAGACCGGGCGTCCGATTGACGCGTCGTCTATCACATTGAGTTCTTTTGACGAGATAGGACTTCAGGATACATCAACTCTGGAATTCGTGACAATTGATGTATCGACCCCCCTTTACTCAAGGAGTGGACCTGCCTGGAATCGAGCACGCTGTGTGTGGAAACCCTAGAGCTTGTTACGACTGCGACGACTACCGTGCTGGGATCCTCCGTGGGTTCGACGACGATGAAGACTGTACTTGGATCCTACGTGGGTTCGGTATCGAGGACAACTGTACATGGATCCTTCATGGGTTTGGTAGCGATGAAGACTGTACTTCGATCCTACGTGGGTTCGGTAGTGAGGGTTACTGTACATGGATCATACGTGGGTTCTGCAGTGACGACTTCTGTACTTGGATCCTACGTGGGTTCAGTAGAGGAGGCAATTCAGTGGCTACATCTAATAATCTCCACCGCACTTCATGAGTTGAATACTTGTTTGAGCTGAGTCTTGTCTTTAAATCATTATCATTGAAGTGATTGACTTCTTTCCTGTGTGGACCTGATTGTGCTTGGGCTCGGATGTTGGATCCAAAATGAGATTGATGACTTAGGTATATGTATGGGAATATACCTAAGTAGAGTTGGTTGATACTTCGTGTTTGTATTGTTCATTTGTGGTTTATCCTTCATGGATTCTGGGAGACCTTAGGGGGTCTCAGGGTCCCTACTGAGTATCGTTATACTCACCCCTACATGGGTAATTCCCGCACTACATTTTGTTGGATGCAGACGACGGACAGCACTGATCGTGGTTGAGGCTTGTGGAGTTGGACAGTATCCAGAGGTGGACCACCTGGAGAGACATACACGGAGAGGATGGACGCACCCGAGGTACCGATGAGACTATCTGTACTGACCCTTCAGGTGGTATTCCGGGAGGACGACTCAGTGGTTTCTTATTTACTTTACAGCTGTTGTACTTTCTTTCTCAGTTGTACTGTACTTTCAGTTGGGATTGTATATTGGCCCATTTACTTTCCAGCACTTACTTTTGTACTCATTTTTACTTAGTGCTTACTTCATTTGCGTACTCTGTTGTGTTTCTTTACATTTATAAAGGCAAAGCCTTCCCTTTTACAGGGATTTACGCCTTTGGTGCTAGTCGCCAACCCCTGGCCTATGGAAGGCGGGCTTGGGGTAGTCATGGCACAGGCCCTGAGGACGGGTCATGAAAAATTGGTATCAGAGGAGTCGGTTCTTCCGCAGAACTCAAAACTCTAATAATTTATTCTCTGTAAAGTAATAGTGTTAAGAGTATTGAGTGTGGTTTTCAGTCCAGGGAGTCCAGTGTTGGTGCAGAGGCCAACGTATCCATACACCAGGGCCCTGACTTCTGATTTCCAACTCAGTGCTCGAAAACACTGATTGCATGTGTGTTTCAAAAGTTTTCTCTATGCTTACTTTGTTTCAGCTCACCGGGTATACTATTTGACCGTGGTGCACCTGTTTCTTATCAGGATGGCCCCATGAAGACAGCCAGCTAGGGTTCCGAGCTACGTACGAGATGGTATCCCACTGAGCAATGAGGCCTCGATGCAAGACCCCATTACAGCGGAGGCACCATCGGTCGCTGAGCCACTGATGCCACCAGCCCCAACAACAGAGAGTGCACGCCGCTTGAGTGCGTTGCACGAGTTTCAGTGACAGAGGTCGCCAAGGTTCCATGGATAGAAAGACCCTCAGGTAGCCGAGGATTGGCTGGAGGCTATAGTCAGAGTCTTCAGATTGGTAGGGACACCAGCAGACCTTATGGTGATCCTTGTCGCAAGTCTCCTGCATGCAGAAGTAGGTAGATGGTGGTTCCTGATGCTCCAGGTACACGATGAGGCATCACTACTTTGGACGTACTTTGAGATCCTCTTCTGCTCGGAGTTTGTTCCAGTCACCCTCTGTGCGGTGTGCATCCAGGAGTTACTACATCTGCAGCAGGGTAGCATGACAGTAGCCCAGTACTCAGCGAGACTTACCGACCTCTCGCGCTACTCCACTGACATGGTACGTGACCCATTATTCCAGGACCGGACCTTTGAACAGGGACTGAGGCATGAGATTAGGGCTTCGATGATCTCCCTCAGCATTCCGACGCAGGCAGGGAGACCCACCGCAGGGTGACACGTAGCGGATTCTTCTGCAGCCGGCAGTAGAAAGATGTCGCAGAGGTCCAAGTAGACCAGGCCATCTGGTGGGTGACCTCAGGATACTGATTCAGATGTGCGGGGCACATGAATCATATCCAACCATACAAGGGGAAGGGAGTGCTATGCATGCGACGGGTAGGGCCACATGGATCGTGACTGCCCGACCCACCATGCAAACGAGCAACAGACAGTAGAGGGGCCTCCCAGGCAAAGGCATAGGTTCAACCATGGCAGTCCGCAGGGAGCAGGCGGAAGAGGCAGAGAAGCTGGCCGAGAAGTGGGAGGTGGACAACGCTTCGAAGCTCTACCGCCACCACGACCAGGAGGACCACCCTGACCACAGGGAGCTGGCAGACAGGGGAAGGCTCAGCTCCAGGCAGTCGAGGCCTACGACCACGGAGCACCTACAGCGGGTGGTTGACAATGCTTCGAAGCTCTACCACCACCACCACTAGGAGGACCACCCCGACCACAGGGAGCTGGAAGACAGGGGCAGGCTCAGCTACAGGCAGTCGAGGCCTACGACCACGGAGCACCTGAGATGATTCGAGGTACTATCTGTGTCTACTCCACCCTTGCTGCAGTTCTTATAGACACAAGAGCGAGTCATTATTTTATTGTCGTTGCCCTTGTTCGGAGCTCGGAGATTCCGACGGAGCCGTTGGCTAGATCCTTACGGCTAGAGACTCTTACGGAAGAAGACTCGATGATTATGCACTGGTGCCGGTAGTGTGAGCTTACTCTAGGAGGCGAGATCTTCGGCTGGGATCTTCTTGTATTGGTTTCGAGGCCTTACGACGTCATCTTGGGTATAGATTGGTTATCTACAGTCCATGCCCAGATCGACTGTATTAGGCGCATAGTGTGGTGTGTCCGCACAGATGGGATAAGGTTCACCTTCACCGGTGAGAAGGGAGCCTTTGCAGCACAGGATGGACTTATGCAAAGGATAGGGTATCCGATCACACATAAGTTGGCTAGTCTCATCCTAGGAGCGGTTGATGTGTGGAGTCTGAGTTTTCATGTTGTGGTGGATCAGTATGAGGAAATTTTTCCTGACGATGTTCCAGGACTACCTCCTCACAGAGAGGTAGATTTCTACATTGACCTATACCCTAGGACATCACCGGTATCTACTCCAGCATATCGTATGGCTCCCACTGAGCTTTGTAAGCTTTGGGTATAGCTGGAGGACTTCCATGGAAAGGGATTCATCCGACCTAGTGTTTCACCCTGGGCTTCTCCGATTTTATTCGCCAAGAAGGTGGATGGGAGCTTACGACTGTGTCTTGACTACCGTCGCCTGAATCAGGTGACCGTGAAGAACAAGTATCCACTCCCGAGGATTGATGACCTCTTTGATCATCTCAAGGGAGCACGATGGTTCTCGAAGATAGACCTTAGGTTAGGCTATCATCAGCTCAGAGTTCAAGACGAGGATGTGCAGAAGACGGCCTTCAGGTTTCGGTATGGCCACAATGAGTTCTTGGTTATGCCCTTCGGCGTAACCAACACACCAGCTATGTTTATGAGTCTCATGAACAGGATCTTCTAGCCTTACCTCGATCAGTTTGTCGTAGTCTTCATTGACGACATACTGATGAACTCGACTACTGAGGAGGAGCATTCCTACCACTTACAGGTTGTACTGGACACACTCTGAGATCATCAACTTTATGGTAAGCTCTTGAAGTGCCAGTTCTAGATTCGAGAGGTTCACGTCATGGGGCACATCATCTTGGAGGTGGGAGTTGCAGTAGATCCTACAAAGATCGAGGCAGTACTTTCTTGGGATCCACCCAGGAGCGTGATGGAGGTGCGGAGTTTTCTAGGACTGGCTGGGTACTATTGGATATTTTTGTCATACTTCTCTAGAGTTGCAGCACCACTTTCAGCTTTGACGAAGAAAGGGAAACCCTTCGTGTGGTCATATAGATACCAGCTGAGCTTTCATGAGCTAAGACAAAGATTGACCAGTGTGCCCATATTGAGGCTACCAGAGGAGGGCGTTGGGTATGTGGTTTACTGCGACACATTAGGGACCTGACTCAGGTGTGTCCTGATGCAGGAGCGGGCAGTGATCACCTATGGATCACGGAAGTTGAGGAAACATGAGCAGAAATATGCTACCCATGACCTGGAGTTAGAAGCAGTGGTTTTTTCCTTAAATATGTGGTGGCACTATCTGATGGGCGAGTGCTTTACAGTCTACTCTGACCACCAGAGTCTTAGGTACATTTTCTCACAGAAGGACCTGAACCTGAGACAGCGGCGATGGATCGAGTTCCTCCAGTACTATGTATTTGAGATAGTCTATACTCATGGGAAGGGGAACATAGTAGTTGATTCTCTTAGCAGGAGATCAGGAATTCAGCTACTTGGAGAGGCGATAGAGCAGTTAGTCGCTTTGCAGATATCTTTCGTGGATAAAGATGGGGTAGATTTTCTATAGTCCCTCACAGTTACTCCTCCACTACTTCAGTGGGTCATAGAGGCATAGCGTGGGGACGTTGACTGTGAGACGCGATGTGCTCAGATTTCCACAAGGCAGGCTCCTAATGGATTTTCTGAAGGAGGAGAGCATGTCATCCTCTTCATGGGACGTACCATGGTACCATTTGAACTACAAAAGGAAGTGGTGAGGGATTTTCACACTTCCCCTCTAGCAGTACATCCTGGAGTGGCGAATATTTACCAGGACCTCAGACGACAGCATTGGTGGTCATGTATGAAGAAGGCTATAGCAGAGTTCGTTTCATGATGCCTCATTTTCTAGCAATTGAAGGCGGAGCACCAGGTACCATCAAGCTTGGTACAACCCTTGGAGGTTCCGGAGTGGAATTGGGATGGAATATCCATGGATTTCATGACGGGGCTTCCATGTACATCCAGGGGACACGACTCTATCTGGGTGATCGTCGACCGAATCACCAATTCGGCCCACTTCCTTCTGATCAGAGAGCAGGGCTCAGTAGAGAGCTTGAGACGCCTCTATGTTCAGGAGATTGTACGACTTCATGGTGTGCCATCGTCTATCATCTCTGATCGAGACGCCCACTTTACTTCCCGACTTTGGAAGGGGTTTCAGGAGGCATTTGGGACATAGCTATGCCTAAGCACCGCCTTTCATCCTCAGACGGATGGCCAGACGGAGAGGACCATTTAGACTCTCGAGGACATGCTCCGTGTATGTGTCCTTGACTTTGGTCGCAGCTGGCAGGATCACCTACCCTTGGTGGAGTTTGCGTACAACAACAGCTACCACTCCACCATCAGGATGGCACCTTACGAGGCACTGTACAGCCGACCATGCAGATCACCTCTGTGCTGGACTGACCCTAGGGAGTCAGCACTTGTAGGATCAGAGATGGTTCAGGCTACGACAGAGAATGTGCAGATCATCCAGGAGTGGATGAGGACTGCACAAAGCAGACAGAAGTCTTATGCTGATAGGAGACGGAGACCACTGGAGTTCGAGGATGGAGACCACGTTTTCTTACGGGTCTCACCTTGACGTGGATTATGAAGATTTGGTCAGGGCAGAAAAATATCTCTGCACTTCATCGGGTCTTTCCAGGTCCTCAGCAGAGTAGGCGAGGTGGTTTACCGCCTGGCCCTTCCACCTCAATTACACCGGGTGCATGACGTCTTCAACGTATCTCAGCTGAGGAGATACGTGCATGACCTGACTGGCATTATTGATTATGGGGAGTTGGACATCTATGATGGGGAAACATTTATGGAGGTCCTGGTGGAGATCGAGTATTGACAGGATCGGGTCCTATGTGGAAAGTCGATTCCTCTGGTGCGCATTCGTTGGCAGCACGGAAACGTCCAGGAGAGCACATGCGAGCAGGAGGCTCAGATACATGCTCAGTACCCTCATTTGTTTACCTAGTTTATGTTGTAGCTTTATGGGGATGTAAATCCCTGATGTGGGAGTAATGTAAATACCCTAAAATTTCAAGGAAATTTTTTTCTTAAATTCCTTGGAATTTTACGAGTCTATGGCTTCTGACGGCACTTGATTCCGAGGCCCGGTGCACCCGGAATCAATTTCTGAACTTTAACTTAGGTACGTTCAATAAACAAATGAGTGAGTTTTTCTATCTTTTGAACCGATGCTTGGAATTGAAATACGAGGGCACCTATAAACTCACATCGCCGGTAATTTCTTAACGGAACCTTTACCATAGTTGCGTTTTAAGCGGGTTGAGAATTAATATTTGGGGAATTAGTTTAAAATAAATAAAATTGGTGGAGCACAATTTTATTTTAAGGATGGTGGTTATTTTCTCCCAAGGGGAGTTAGAGGTGGGGCCCACACCCACATAACCTCCCATGAGAGGATATTTGTTGGTTGGGGTCCACACGTGACCTAAACCCTTGAACTTCCCATAACTCTCATAAACCCCCATTAAACTCTCTTGTTTAATGTTGACAACTCTCCCAATATTTATGAGTTCTCTTCACCTTCTCCTCTCCCATTAATTCATGCTAACGCCTTAATTTGTAAATTGAATCCTCTAATTTATTAATTAAGTGTTTGAATGTTTGAATTTTAAATGGCTTGTGTTAATAAAATAATAGGATTAGCTTATTGTTTTATTTTGGGGGGGCTTTCATTGTGTGAAGGGAGAGAGCTCTTGAGAGAATAGTTTTCTTCTTCGATGAAGAACGGTGACTTCTTCGATGAAGAACGCTGGTTCCACGAAGAACGATGATGCACCTTCCTTTCTCTTCTCTGTGAAAAGTGAGGAGATGTTGCTTCCTCCTCCGACGCACTCTAACGTCGTCTACGAATCCTCGCCCTGTGACGTTGTCTTCTGCGACGCCCAACATACGACATCAATTATCGAGGTAGGGAATTAAGTTCAATTTTAATGGATTAAAATTGTGCCCCGTTTGTAGTTGAACATCTTTGTTTGTGCGACCTATTTCTATTGCTTAAAGTGGAGGGTGTGGGCTGAACGTACATGCCCAGATGACCCTCCATTTGATCTTGTTTATTTTCTTTGGAATTGGCAACCGGAGGCGGAACACGGAAGTGGTCGGCGGCGCAAGGGCTGTCGTTGCACACGCAAAGAAAAGCCGCGGCCAAGCGGGCCACGACGGAGGAAGCACGACGCCATTGTGTCGTGCCAGGGACGTGGAACCGCGGCCAGCACAGGCCGCAGCGGAGGAAGCTGGCGCTGTCACGCCGGCTGTGCGGAAGGAACCGCGGCCCGCTTCACGGGCCGCTTCGGCAGAAGGACCGGTCGGCCCATTGGCCGACCGGGCGGAGCAAAGTCACTATGCCATGAGGGTATCATGCTGGATGATCCGCGGCCCACTCGTTCGGGCAGCTTGCACAAGAAGGTCGGCCGTTTAGGGAGGGCGGCGCCGCTTGGCGCCGCCGGTTCGGGCAGCCGGGGGGCCACCCCTCGGACCGCTCGACCTTCAGGTCGCGCCGCTCCCAGCCGGGCCGCACCCGACCAGGTCGCGCCCCGCCGGGCCACGCACTCTTCGAGTCGGGCCCCGTGAATCTTCGGGCCGGTCCGACACCCCTACCGGGTCGGACCCGCCAAAACTGGGTGACCCGACCCGCCAACCTACTGGGCTTAATGGGTCGGGCCAATTATTCACTTAAATGTGAATAACTTAAAGACCGCGTGTCTGATCGATGAGCCGTCTGTGGCACTGGGATCCTTTAGAAGAGGTGGTCCTTTTGTGATACTATAAGTGAGTTTTGGACAAATTTGGTAAATGGCTGGGTTTGGAATGAGCATATTTTCAACCGGGCCCTTAGAACGAAAAAGTCAATATCTCTCAGACCGGGCGTCCGATTGACGCGTCGTCTATCGCGTTGAGTTCCTTTTGATGAGATGGAACTTCGGGATACATCAACTCTAGACTTCGTGACAGTTGATGTATCGACCCCCCTTTACTCGAGGAGAGGACCCTCCCAGAATCGAGCACGCTATTTGCGGGAACCCTAGAGCTGGCTGCGACTGTGACGACTACAGTTCTGGGATCCTTCGTGGGTTCGACGATGATGACGACTGTACTTGGATCCTACGTGGGTTCAGCAGCGAGGATGACTATACTTGGATCCTCCGTGGGTTCGGCAGCGATGAAGACTATAATTGGATCCTACGTGGGTTCGGCAGTGATGGTTACTGTACTTGGATCCTACGTGGGTTCGGCAGCGACGACTTCTGTACTTGGATCCTATGTGGGTTCGGCAGAGTAGACGATTCAGAGGCTACGTCTAATCATCTCCACCCCACTTCGTGAGTAGTATACCTGTGTGAGCTGAGTCTTGTCTTTCAATCATTATCATTGAAGTGATTGAATTCTTTCCTTTGTGGACCGGATTGTGCTTGGGCTCGGATGTTGGAGTCAAACTGAGATTGATGACTTAGATATATGTATGATCATATACCTGAGTAGAGTTGGTTGATACTTCGTGTTTGTATTTTTCCTTTGTGTTTTATCCTTCGTGGATTCTGGGAGACCTTCGGGGGTCTCGGGGTCCCTACTAAGTATCATTATACTCACCCCTGCACGGGAAATTCCCGCACTAGGTTGTGTTGGTTGCAGACGACAGACAACATTGATCGTGGTTTATGCTTGTGGAGCTGGACGGTATCCGGAGGTGGACCACCTGACGGGACGTACACGGAGCGGACGGACGGACCCGAGGTACCGATGAGACTATCTGTACCCGCCCTTCAGGTGGGATTCCCGGAGGACGACTCAGTGGTTACTGCTTTACTTTAAAGTTGTTGTACTTTCTTTCTCAGTTGTACTGTACTTTCAGTTCGTTTGTATATTGGCCCATTTACTTTACAACACTTACTTTTGTACTCAGTTTTACTTATTGCTTACTTCACTTGCATACTCTGTTGTGTTTCTTTACTTTTATAAAGACAATACCTTCCCTTTTAGCGGGATTTACACCTTTGGTGCTAGTCGCCAGCCCCTGGCCTATGGAAGGTGGGCTTGGGGTAGTCACGGCACGGGCCTCGAGGATGGTTCGTGACACTAGTGGAAATTAAAAAATATCATTAGAGATTAAAAAATATATGTTCAATCCATTAATATTTTGTGGAAAAGACCTATTTTTTTGGTTCTCTGGTTTGGACCATAAATGGTGGTGAATTGATTTATAATAGTGAATGGTTTGATTTTATAATGATTATGCTTATTAAGAAGATAATATTGATAATTAGATGTTGGGATAGAAGACTATAAAAAATAATTAGATTGATACTATGTGGGTGTTCCATAAATATATGAATTTAATAGGATAAGAATTTATAAAAGAAGATTATATGTAATGAAAAAGGCTATTTAATGGAAGTATGTGTAGATTTTTTTGAGACATTTTTATCTATTGTAAAGCATTAAACAATTACATTCATTCATTTAATTATGGTTGAAATTAAATACAATGTAGAAAAAATATATTCCAAATATATCATTATAAATGTTTAATTGGAAGAGGAGATATATAGTATGAAAACATGTGGATTAGTTATTGTAAAAAATAATTTTTTTGTTTTTTTAATGAATAATTTATATATGATAGAATAATCATCAGTTTCATGGTATTCTAAGATAGGCCCATGCATATAAGTGTTTGATATTAGAGTTGGAGGAGAATGAAAAATAAATATATTTAGTATAATAAGTAGGTATTTATACATATTATTACTTATTTATGATTCCTAAAACATGATCGAATTGATTATTTAATATTTGAGAAAATTGTGGTTTTTAGGAAATTATATGAAATATAAATGATGGGATAAATTTAATAATATCATGAGTAACAATTTTATAAAACTAAAATGTACATTTTCATTTCACAGTATATAATTTCTACGTACGATCAAATAATAATTGGCATGGAATATTCAAATCCCACATCTATACACATTTCATTAGGAACAAGCATGTAAAAAATTGAGCAAAGAAAGGATAATTATCCAAATAAATTTTTGATGATTATTGGAGGATTTTTATGCCTCACAAAATCATTTATTTATAAAATATATATTGTTTCATTTTATGGTTTTCATCAAAATGTACAAAAATAGTCATGTCATTTGGTAAGAAAAAGAATTATCATATATATTTATATGGAATAATAGATTTTGGTTGATATTTATTATTATGGTAATGATTTTTTTTCTATAATGATGAAGACTGGGTAGGATGTGTCGATGATATATGATCCACGAGAGATTGATTTTTCTAATTTGATGAATGAGTTGTCTGTTTTAATGTTGGAGAACATAATTTAGTTGCATATGTAAAGACCTGGAAATTTCGAGGAAATTTTTTTCATAATTTCTTTGGAATTTTGTGAGTGCGCGGTTTCAGACGACACCTGATTCTGAGGCCCGGTGTGCCCGGAATATTTTTCTGAAGTTTTGTTAAGCTTAAAATTAACGCGTGTAAGCAGTTTTACTGAAAAAGTGTAATAACTCTTAAACGGTTACTCGGATCAGAAATCTGAGGGCACCGTTGCGCTCAGGATGGCGGGTTTACCCTAGGCGCGACTTAAGTTTAGTCGGCGCGGACCTCCTATTAGAAATCCCAAAAATGACTTAACCGTAAATAAAATAATTTAATAAATTATTTTATTTTTCAAATGCTTATAACTCACAAATGGTAGCTCGGATTAAAAATCTGAGACAACCGCTAAACTTGTGAGGGCATGGTATATTTAAGCAGATTCTAACTTTGGCCGGCACGGGCCACCAGAAAAAGTTAGTTTTTGGCTGCAAATAAAATAATTAAATGACAATTATTTTATTGTAAAATTTGTATCTTTTAAACGGTAACTCGGATTGAAAATCCGAGAGTACCGTCGGATTCGTTGGGGTGTGTTTTACTTAGGCAGAGCCTAACCTTGACCGGCACGAGTTGAGGGTGACTGTTAATTTTTTTTTTTGGAACTTTTTTCGGGTACGTTCAGTAAACGTACGTGCGGGTTTTTCTATCTTTTGAACCGGTACTTGGAATCGAATTCTGAGGGCACTGATGGAACCACAGCGCCGGTAATTGCTTAGGAACACCTATTCCGGAGTTGCGTTTTCACGATAGAAGTTGATGAAAATTGTGGAAGTTAAAATTTGAGGATTAAATGAGAAGTGAATATATAAAAAATTGTGGAACAATTTTTATTCTTTAACTAAAGTGGTTATATCCTAATTGGGGAAGTTGGGGTGGAAGCTCCTAACTACCCATGTGAGGGTAATTGTGAGGTGGGGCCCACCCGATCCCCAACCTTTCACATTCCCTAAACCCCCTTAAACCCCCATTAAACACCCTTGTTTAATGTGACAACCTTCCCTTAATTAAATGTGACTCTTCACATCCTCCTCTCTCTAATAAATTTTTCCAACCCTTTTTAATTAATTCAAGTGCTTGAGTTTTGAAAGCTTAGAGCCTTTTTTTTATAAAGGTGGTGTTAGATTATTTGGGTGGGGTTGGCGATTGTATCTTGGGATGACTTTGGAAATTGAGGGGACTTCCTTCCAAGGAAGAACAGCGTTCTACATCGAAGAACGCAAGGGATTTCACCAACAACGCACGATCTGGGATCAAAGGCACTTTGCGGAAGCAACGAAGGCCAATGATCGTCGTCCCCTTCTTCTCCTCCCTTGCGACGACATCAACGAGCCGACGTCCGCCTTTTCTTGATGACGTCAACGAATGGAGAACCTTGAGGTAGGGTTTTTAATTATGTATGATTTATATTCCCTTGATTCTATCTTTCTAAAGAAAACAAAGAACGTGGATCAACTTATTGTCAAGTTGATCCGCGAGTGTTTTCCTTGCGGGTTAGGAATAAATTGTTGTGGTAAGTTGTAGGGGTTTATGTGATTTCTTATCGTGATTTACTCCCGTTAATTATCCACATATAATTGGACCGCATGTTATCAATTAACGGGAGGAGGTCGGACCGCACAAACACGTCCGACCCCTTTTTTTATTTTTCTTGTTGTTGCGGTTCGAAGGAAAGTGATGCGGTGCCGTCACACCGTGTGGAAATGAACGGCAAGGATGCGCGATGTCATCGCGCCGCGTTTTTAAGAATTTGAACCAAGTCGCGGCGCCGTCGCGCCGCGCCGGAGAACCGCAAAAGCACCGCGGCCGGAGCGGGGCCACGACGGAGGGGTGCAGCGTCGTCGCGCCGTACCAGACGAATGAAGGCTACGGCCGGTACCGGGCCGCGGAGGAGCGTGGAAATCGGCGGCCGGAAACGGGCCGCCGGCGTCGGAGCAAGACTAGCAGCCGGAAACGGGCCGCCGGTGTCGGAGCAGGACGGGCGGCCGGAAACGGGTCGCCGGCGTCGGAGCAGGGAGGGGACCGGTTGTCACCGGTCCCGTGGCGGCAGGAACCGGCCGGCCGGGGCGGGCCGGCCGGACAAGGGAAAGCCGGGGGTTCAAACCCCCGGCCGGCCAGCTGAGCGGACCCCTTTAAGGGGGGTCGCGGTTACAAACCGCGGGGGGGCAGCGCCCCCCCCCCCTGCTAACCGAACGGCTCGCCCGTTCGGCCGAGCCAGCTGGCGCCGCGTGCCGGGCCGACCCGAACCTGGGTCGGGTCAACCCGATTCGGGCCGGGTCGGTCCGGGCCCGAAACCCCCGTTTTCGGACCCTCTTTGGTCTTTTGCCATATCTTGGGTTGTAGACCTCTGATCGACGCACCGTCAGCAGCGATGCGATACTTGGATCGAGACGGTCGTTTCGGTATATTACACTCAAGGTTTCAGAGGACTTTGGGTTCAGCCGGGTTGGTACGTTCACGAAACCAACCGGGCCCTCGGAGCGGAAACGGATATATCTTGAGCACCGGACGTCTGATTGACGTGCCGTCAACTTTGCTGGATTCCTCTTGATGAGATGGAACTTTTGGCATACTTCGCCCAAGGATTGGATGCTGTTGAAGTATGGCCGGGTTGGATTGTACCTGAAATCCAACCGGGCCCCTGGAACGGAAAAGCTAATATCTTTCAGACCAGACGTCCGTTTGACGAACCATCAGCGGCATTGGTGATCACATTGTGAAACGGTCCCTATGAGTATACCCTATGGGAGTTTGGGGTACAGTTGAGATACGGTCGGGTTGGTTCGCGCATGAAACCAATCGAGCCCCTAGGACGAAAAGGCTAATAACTCACAGACCGGGCGTCTGATTGACGCGCTGTCTATTGTGTTGAGACCCTTATGACGAGGCGGTCCATTGATATACATCTTCGTGGTACTTTGTGATACTTGGAGTATTGACCAGTAGCTCGTGGAGCGGACCCTCCCGGAGACGAGCATACGGAGTACGAAGACCGTGTAGACGACTGAGACCTGACGACTGCTTGACCGACTCAACTTGGAGTGAGTCGACTAGCCTAGTGGATGGAGCGCCCGGTATTTGGTGGCAGACCCACGGCGGATGGAGCGCCTGGTAGTTGGCAGCAGACCCGCGGTACTCGATCGGAGGAGTACCTCTGTAGGCTATTAGGGGGAGCGCCCGGTATTTGGCGGTAGACCCACAGCGGACGGAGCGCCCGGTATTTGGCAGCAGACCTGCGGTACTCGACAGGAGGAGTACCTCAACAGTCTTAGGTTAGTGAGCAGTACCTTGGAATCGTGATAGGATCACTGTACACTCCAGAGACGGGGCTCTTCAGTAGTTACGGTTTCGATAATGAAAATCCTGGTTTGAGTTGAGTCTATGACCTTTATGTTTACCTCATGATTGAGATGGGTCACTTGATAACTTAGGTATATGTATGGGTATATACATGGGTAGTGGTTATCCGTTGATTTCATAATCTTTGTGTTTCCTCATGATTGAGATGGGTTACTTGATAACTTTGGTATATGTATGGGCATATACCTAGGTAGAGGTTATCTGTTGAGATCTTCTTTGTGGTTATCCTTGTTGGATTTAGTGAGACCTTGAGGGTCTCGGGATCCCTACTGAGTATCGTTATACTCACCTCTGCACGGGCTATGCCCGCACCTCGTTGTGTTGGTTGCAGACGACGGGCAGCGCAGACAGAGGCTAAGTGTTCGAGGACTGGACGGTACCCGTAGGTGGACCTCACGACGAGACAGTATCTGGTGGTGGACTTCACGACGAGACGACACTCGGAGGAGGTTGACGGGAAAGAGCGTTGAGGAGGCTATCTGTACCTACCCTTCAGGTAGGATCCGTGGTGGATGATCCAGGATCTGTGCTATCTATACCTACCCTTCAGGTAGGATCCTTGGTGGATGATCCAGGAGCTGCTTGTCACCTTTCGGATGTTTCTTCTTTTTCCTTGTACTTTACAGTTGGGCTTGTATTTCTGGCCCCTTTACTTTCAGCACAGCTTGTTTCAGTTTTACTTAGTGTTTTTCTTCCGCTTGTACTCTGTGGTGTTTTGTCTAATTTTATAAAGGCAATGCCTTCCCAGATATCGGGATTTACGCCTTTGGTTCTAGTCGCCAGCCCCTGGCCTATGGAAGGTGGGCTTGGGGTAGTCACGGCACGGGCCCTGAGGACGGGTCGTGACAAATTGGTATTAGAGGAGTCGGTCCTACCGCAAGACTTATAACTCTGATATTTTCTTTTCTATGAAGCGATAGTGTTAAGGGTACCGAGTGGGGTCTTCAGTTCAGGGAGTCCAGTGTTGGTGCAGCGACCGATGTATCCGTACACTAGGACCCTGACTACTAATTTCCGACTTTGTGCACGAAAACACTGATTGTATATGTGTTTCCAAGAGTTTAAGAGTCAGCTCAAACCAGGTCATCTCACCAGGTATAAATCATTTGAATGTGTCGTATCTGTTCATGATGTCTCCATGAAGACAGTCAGTTGGAGTTCTGAGATAGCACACGATGACGGCCCACCGAGCGACGAGGCTCTGGTGCGGGGCCCTTTTTACTATGTTGTCACCCTCGGGTGGTGTTCCAGCAGCACCACCACTTGTTGGGCAGTAGATTCCACCAGCTAAACTAGCGAACTGTGCACGCTGGCAGAGCGCGTTGCACGAGTTCCAGTAGCAGCGGCCTCTGAGGATACGAGGCGAGGCAGATTCCCAGACAATAGAGCACTGGCTGGAGGCGATTGCTAGAGTTTTCCGCCTAGCTGAGACATCAGTAGAGTGGATGGTGGACTTGGCCACTAGTGTTTTCCAGTAAATGACCATGAGGATGGTCCTCATACTGATGAGGCTTTGGTACGTGGACCGATGCCTGTGATAGTGACTTCAGGTAGTGTGTCATCTATACATCACTACCTGTTGGTCAGCAGTTACAACCAGCGGTACCGGTAGGTGACACATGTAAACTTACTACCTTACATGTGTTCTAACATCAGATACCCTCAAGTTCTGAGGCGAACCTGACTCATAGGCGGCTGAGGATTGGCTTGAGGTGGTGGCTGAGAGTTTTCTAGAGCTTATACAGCTTCAGCAGGATGACATGTCGGTAGCTGAGTATTCATCGAGGCATACTGATCGTTCCTGGTACTTGATGACTACGATAAGATAAGCGCTTTAGAGCTCAGACCTCAGAGCTAGAGAAGACCTTGGTGGTTGAATGTTCTTGGATGAATGGATACAACTAGAGAATGTTAGCAGTAGAAGAGCATGGAATTGGCGCCAGTCTCAGAGACTTGGGTGTGTAAAATGTTTCAAGAAGAGGAAGTGTTAAGGACAGATGAATCTGTAGAGTAGCAGATGTGGAAGCAGAGCTAAGAGTGCAGCATGAGGTGGTGTACATTTCGACATGTTACAACCACCCACCTTTGTAGTCCCCGCCAGGCTCAGGGAGCTAGAGGGCAGGGGAAAAGAGTAGATGCATGTGGTCAAGGAATGCGACCGAAATGGCTCTAAGGATGATTCGAAGTGCGGACTTTGTCTTCTACTAGCTGTCGTAGCCATAGACATCGATACGAATCATCCCTTCCTTCCATGAATCTAGTCCCAGAACTAGAGTTTCCAGTTAAACCATTGACTTGACCCTCATGTCTGGAGATACCTTTGGGAGGAGACTCGATAGTCACAGTTACACCGATGGTGTGATCTGACCCTTGAGGTGAGAGTCTCGGTTGGGACCTCTTGGTGGCAGCGTCGAGGCCTTAAGACGTTAGTTTGAGTATGGATTGGGCAATCACTGCTCATACTCAAATTGACGGTATTAGACAAACGTCGGGATGGGTTTTCCTTGGCCGGCGAAAAGGAAACCCCAGGCAGCACAAGATAAACTCGTGCATGGGAGGGTGTAGCCGATCATTCTTGGGTCGGCCAACCTTACCCTCGTGGCAGTAGGAGTTTTGAGTTCCAGTTCTAATCAGGAAAGGGAGACCTCTAGAGTTCGAGGATAGCGACCACGTTCTTATACGGGTCTCACCTCGACGAGGTTTACAGAGATGTAGCCGAGGCGGCGAGATATCTCTGAGGTTCAACGGACCTTTTTAGGTTCTCAGCAGGGTAGGAGAGGAGGTTTACCGCTTCACCTTTCCACCTTAGTTGTATCGGGTGCATGAAATCTTCCACGTACCTCGGCTGAGGAGATACGTGCAAGATCCTTCACACATCATCGACCTCAGGGAGTTGGACGTCAATGACAGGGCGACATGCACGAAGGTTCCAGTGGAGATTGAGGATCGACAGGAGCGGGTCCTATGTGAACGATCGATTCCTCAGGTGCACTTTCACTGGTAGCACGGGAACCTCCAGGAGAGCACATGGGAGCGGAAGGCTCAGATGCGTGCTCAGTACCACTTTTGTTTCCCTAGTTTGTGTTATAGCTTTACGGGGACGTAAAGCCCTGAGGTGGGAGTAATGTAAAGACCCAGAAATTTCAAGGAAATTTTTTTCTTAATTTCTTTGGAATTTTGTGAGTGCGCGGTTTCAGACGGCACCTGATTCCGAGGCCCGGTGTGCCCGGAATATTTTTCTGAAGTTTTGTTAAGCTTAAAATTAACGCGCGTAAGCAGTTTTACTGAAAAAGTGTAATAACTGTTAAACGGTTACTCGGATCAGAAATCTGAGAGCACCGTTGCGCTCAGGATGGCGGGTTTACCCTAGGCGCGACTTAAGTTTAGTCGGCGCGGGCCTCCTATGAGAAATCCCAAAAATGACTTAACCGTAAATAAAATAATTTAATAAATTATTTTATTTTTCAAATGCTTATAACTCACAAACGGTAGCTCGGATTAAAAATCCGAGACAACCGCTGAACTTGTGAGGGTATGGTTTATTTAAGCAGATTCTAACTTTGGCCGGCACGTGCCACCAGAAAAAGTTAGTTTTTGGGCGCAAATAAAATAATTAAATGACAATTATTTTATTGTAAAATTCGTATCTTTTAAACGGTAACTCGGATTGAAAATCCAAGAGTACCGTTGGATTCGTTGGGGAGTGTTTTACTTAAGCAAAGCCTAACCTCGACCGGCGCGGGTCGAGGGTGACTGTTAATTTTTTTTTGGAACTTTTTTTTGGGTACGTTCAGTAAACGTACGTGCGGGTTTTTCTATCTTCTGAACCGGTGCTTGGAATCGAATTCTGAAGGCACTGATGGAACCGCAACGTCGGTAATTGCTTAGGAACACCTATTCCGGAGTTGCGTTTTCACGAGAGAAGTTGATGAAAATTGTGGAAGTTAAAATTTGAGGATTAAATGAGAAGTGAATATAAAAAAAATTGTGGAACATTTTTTATTCTTTAACTAAAGTGGTTATATCTTAATTGGGGAAGTTGGGGTGGAAGCTCCTAACTACCCATGTGAGGGTAATTGTGAGGTGGGGCCCACCCGAGCCCCAACCTTTCACATTCCCTAAACCTCCTTAAACCCCCATTAAACACCCTTGTTTAGTGTGACAACCTTCCCTTAATTAAATGTGACTCTTCACATCCTCCACTCTCTAATAAATTTTGCCAACCCTTTTTAATTAATTCAAGTGCTTGAGTTTTGAAAGCTTAGAGCCTTTTTTTTATAAAGGTGGTGTTAGATTATTTGGGTGGGGTCGGCGATTGTATCTTGGGATGGCTTTGGAAATTGAGGGGACTTCCTTCCAAGGAAGAACAGCGTTCTACATCGAAGAACGCGAGAGATTTCACCAACAACGCACGATCTGGGATCAAAGGCACTTTGCGGAAGCGACGAAGGCCAATGATCGTCGTCCCCTTCTTCTCCTCCCTTGTGACGACATCAACGAGCCGACGTCCGCCTTTTCGTGATGACGTCAACGAACGACGAACCTTGAGGTAGGGTTTTTAATTATGTATGATTTATATTCCCTTGATTCTATCTTTCTAAAGAAAACAAAGAACGCGGATCAACTTATTATCAAGTTGATCCGCGAGTGTTTTCCTTGCGGGTTGGGAATAAATTGTTGTGGGAAGTTGTAGGGGTTTATGTGATTTCTTATCGTGATTTACTCCTGTTAATTATCCACGTATAATTGGACCGCATGTTATCAATTAACGGGAGGAGGCCGGACCGCACAAACACGGCCGACCCCCATTTTTTATTTTTCTTGTTGTTGTGGTTCGAAGGAAAGTGACGCGGTGCCGTCACACCGCGTGGAAAGGAATGGCAAGGATGCGCGATGCCGTCACGCCACGTTTTTAAGAATTTGAACCAAGTTGTGGCGCCGTCGCGCCGCGCCGGAGAACCGCAAAAGCACCGCGGCCGGAGCGGGGTCGCGGCGGAGGGGTGCGGCGCCGTCGTGTCGTACCAGACGAATGAAGGTCACGGCCGGTACAGGGCCGCGGCAGAGCGTGGAAATCGGCGGCCGAAAACGGGCCGCCGGCGTCGGAGCAGGATCGGCGGCCGGAAACGGGCCGCCTGTGTCGGAGCAGGACCGACGGCCGGAAACGGGCCGCCTGCGTCGGAGCAGGGAGGGGACCGGTTGGCGCCGGTCCCGTGGCGGCAGGAACCGGCCAGACAGGGTGGGCCGACCGGACAAGGGAAAGCCGGGGGTTCAAACCCCCGGCCGGCCAGCTGAGCGGCCCCCATTAAGGGGGGCCGCGGTTACAACCCCCCCCCCCCCCCCCCGCTAACAGAATGGCTCGGCCGTTCGGCCGAGCCAGCTGGCGCCGCGCCCAGCCAGGCCGACCCGAACCTGGGTCGGGTCGACCCGGTTCGGGCTGACCCAGGGGGTCTCGGGCCGGGTCGGTCCGGGCCTGAAACCCCCGTTTTCGGACCCTCTTCGGTCTTTTGCCCATATCTTGGGTTGTAGACTTCTGATCGACGCACCGTCAGCAGCGATGCGATCCTTGGATCGATACGGTCGTTTCGGTATATTACACTCAAGGTTTCGGAGGACTTTGGGTTCAGCCGGGTTGGTACGTTCCCGAAACCAACCGGGCCCTCGGAGCGGAAACAGATATATCTTGAGCACCGGACGTCCGATTGACGTGCCGTCAACTTTGCTGGATTCCTCTTGATGAGACGGAACTTTTGGCATACTTCGCCCGAAGATTGTATGTTGTTGAAGTATGTCCGGGTTGGATTATACCTGAAATCCAACCGGGCCCCTGGAACGGAAAAGCTAATATCTTTCAGACCAGACGTCCGTTTGACGAACCGTCGATGGCATTGGTGATCACATTGTGAAACGGTCCCTATGAGTATACTCTATGGGAGTTTGGGGTACAATTGAGATACGGTCGGGTTGGTTCGCGCATGAAACCAACCGGCCCCCTGGGACGAAAAGGCTAATAACTCACAGACCGGGCGTCCAATTAACGCGCCGTCTGTTGTGTTGAGACCCTTATGACGAGGCGGTCCTTTGAGATACATCTTCGTGGTACTTTGTGATACTTGGAGTATTGACCAGTAGCTCGTGGAGCGGATCCTCCCGGAGACGAGCATACGAAGTACGAAGACCGTGTAGATGACTGAGACCTGACGACTGCTTGACCAACTCAACTTGGAGTGAGTCGACTAGCTCAGTGGATGGAGCGTCCGGTATTTGGCGGCATACCCACGGCGGACGGAGCGCCTGGTAGTTGGCAGCAGACCCGCGGTACTCGACCGGAGGAGTACCTCTGTAGGCTATTTGGGGGAGCGCCCGGTATTTGGCGGCAGATCCACAGCGAACGGAGCGCCCGGTATTTGGCAGGAGACCCGCGGTACTCGACAGGAGGAGTACCTCAGCAGTCTTAGGTTAGTGAGCAGTACATCGGAGTCGTGACAGGATCACTGTACACTCCAGAGACGGGGCTCTTCAGCAGTTACAGTTTCGATAATGAAGATCCTGGTTTGAGTTGAGTCTATGACATTTATGTTTACCTCATGATTGAGATGAGTCACTTGATAACTTAGGTATATGTATGGGTATATACCTGGGTAGTGGTTATCCGTTGATTTCATAATCTTTGTGTTTCCTCATGATTGGGATGAGTTATTTGATAACTTGGTTATATGTATGGGCATATACCTAGGTAGAGGTTATCTGTTGATATCTTCTTTGTGGTTATCCTTGTTAGATTTAGTGAGACCTTGAGGGTGTCGGGATCTCTACTGAGTATTGTTATACTCACCCCTGCACGGGCTATGCCCTCACCTCGTTGTGTTGGTTGCAGACGACGGGCAGCGCAGACATAGACTGAGTGTTCGAGGACTGGACGGTACCCGGAGGTATACCTCACGACGAGACAATATCTGGTGGTGGACTTCACGACGAGACGACACTCGGAGGAGGTTGACGGGCAAGATCGTTGAGGAGGCTATCTGTACCTTCCTTCAGGTAGGATCCATGGTGGACGATCCAAGAGTTGCGCTATCTGTATTTACCATTCAGGTAGGATCCTTGGTGGACGATCCAGGAGTTGTTTGTCACCTTTCGGCTGTTTCGTCTATTTCCTTGTACTTTACAGTTGAGCTTGTATTTCTGGCTCCTTTACTTTCAGCACAGCTTGTTTCAGTTTTACTTAGTGTTTTTCTTCCGCTTGTACTCTGTGGTGTTTTGTTTAATGTTATAAAGACAATGTCTTCCCAGATATCGGGATTTACGCCTTTGGTGCTAGTCGTCAGCCCCTAGCCTATGGAAGACGGGCTTGGGGTAGTCACGGCATGGGCCCCGAGGACGGGTCGTGACAGCATTAAGGACATCTTCGGAAGAATATTGTGATAAAAATCATGTTACATTGAAATTAAATTATATGACAACAAAATTAGATGATTTGAAGGTATAGGTTAATATGAAATATGTTATAGGTTTTGATAATCAACATGAAACTAATTATTCATAAAATACAATTTAATAGACACGAAGAACATATATGTTTAATAAATATTACTTCATCACTGATATTGGGGAGGGAAATTGATTATAATATGAGTTTGTCTTAATAAAGGAAAATAATGTATATGTTATTATCGAACCATTATAAGAATAGATTTCTCGAAATCTGATGTTGACGTTTAGTGATCAGTAATATCAAGAAAAAATATGATATTTAATTTTGGTCACTATTTTTTTAATTTCATTAGAATTTAAAAAATTAGATTTGAATATGAAAGTAAATTTCAATACATTAATTTGTGAATTACCATAGATGATGGGGAATATAATTACAGAGAGTTTTTAACAGAGTTAGGCTATGATGTTATTATTTGTGAAGTGCGTTTTGGTATATTCATGTGGCTTAATTATAGTGTTGTTGTCGAATAGTGTATTTTCCTTTTTTTATGTGATAATGAAATGTTCATAGATTTATATATGATATATATTTTATAGACTACGTGGTTCTATTGTTCAATTATTAATGTTTCCTATAATGATCTATTTCAAATATTCCTAAAACATATGGCTATTAATCTATGTCATGAGGGTCATAGCTTTAGTGTTTTGGGATCCAAAGTTCAAAACAAAATCTAAAATAAATCATTTTTAAAAAAAAAAATGTTTCATTCTTTTTGTTTTTGAATATGTTGATGAGGGGGGTATGGAAAATAATATGTAATTATCTGTTTTTATCAACACATAAAATTGTTTGTGATGCATGCATAATTGTCTAACAAAATCTCAAACCATGATTTTTTACCGGATTTTCCTCCCATCTCGATTTTCCCAAAGGTCCCAGATTTATTTAAGGGTGTGCCTGAGACCTCAATTTCACACTCGGAATTCAATGAAGCATCGGTCTGTCTTTATCTAACGTTGTTATCTCATTTAAGGTCTCGCCGATAGGTTTGTGTTCGGATCCTAGGGTTTGCAGGAACACATAATCGTTGGCTTTCTAGATAAAAGTCATATCACGATCTGTTTTGCTTCAACAGAGGATTTTATTACTGGCTGGTCCAGAGCCCTATGGAAATCTTTTTTATCTCTTTTTGTTGACCTACGACTTTGATATGAATAGAGACTATCCTTCCATAGTTGTATGGTTATGTCTTCCTGAGTTGCCACTGCCTTTTCAAAACCCCTCAATTACTTGTTTGTTAGGAAACCCGTTGGCTCACTATCTGTGTTTGTATTACAGAATGAGCTCGGTATGCCACCCGATATCTCCCCTAATTTTCGTTGAGGAGGAAGCCTCCAAACCACCAGTGGAATGGATTTGGATTATAGTTGGGGATGAATTTCGATGTAAACAGGCCGTTGTTTACGAATCCTGGATAGATTTCAGTTTGTCAGGCAAGAGCATGGGCCACCGGTCTTCTTCTTGTCGCGGAGAGCGTCAAGTTGATCTTGGTGATCCCGATTTGAGGACGAATGCAGATGTGGAGGCCACTACGATCCCTATGGGCCGACAAGATGGGTCTTTTCGTTCCCTGGAAGAGGCAAGGCCCCTAAATTAAAATCTAAAAGTATTAGATGTATTCAATCGCTTGAGAAACGATTTGTCTTTCAACAATCAAGTTCGTGAGGCTCCACCGCCAGAGAATGGTACGAGACTGGGCTGGTACCAGATCCTAGTCCTTATTTGTTGAATTTATTATCTTATGTTGGGGCAGTGCGCTCTAGGATTGTTCAAAAACTGTGGAGAAGCGTGGAATATGTCCAACAAGAATGGTCCTACGGGAAGTGACGTTAGGAGGAATTTCTTGCAAGGATCATAGGTATGGGTGGAGTGGAGGCTCTAGATGGGCCCATCTATGGAATAACGATGCCTGTATTAAATCTTGGCAACCAATTTTCTGCCTTCGGGCCTGAGGAGGTTCCTCTGTATTTTTGCGAGCATGATCTGGTTGACGTTCAAATGGAGGGTGAGGTTTGCAGTCCAGTTTCAATAGACAGTATGGAGGATGATCACAATAGAGAGGGTTACAGCCCTCGAAAAAAGAAGGGGATGAAGAGTTCATGTGACTCAGGAGGTTGCAGTCTGGTCAAGGAGAAGTCTACCTAAGGGAGGAAGGACTACTCCCACCTTACTAAACCCATGGAGACCTGATCGGCCTTCAAATCGAGAATCAAGGAGATGATGGAAGACTCTCCTTACACTGAGCAGAGTAGAAAAATTGAGTTCTTGAAAGAAATTGAGAATAATGTCAATGTAAAGGAAACAGATTGTGTGTCTGCTGGCAATTGTGTGTCTGCTGGCAATGAGCTCCTGCAGGATACCCCGGGAGTGGCAAATTCTGAGAATGGAGCAGCTAAACTTATCAAGGATGGCACATGCATGGGTGTTTTGACTGTCCTAAAGTGGGAGACACGTGAGGAGGATGCATCAATTGGGAATCATCTGGAGTTTCTTATGCATTCAGAGGAATTAATGGTGGATGAAGTTCTCAACATCAATGCCACACGAGAGGAAGTGGACTGGATGATGGAAAGGATGATTCGGGTTGTAACGAATGGTGAGCAGGGTGCCTAGATCAGCAAACAGGACCTTATACATAAAACAGGTTTCAACAAAGGGAATATTACCATAGATGGGTACATTCACACATGGGACAAATTGGCGAATCAATTTGAATAGCATATAAAGGATGACCCAGTAACTCAGGTAATAGCTCTCTCCTAGAAATTATTTAGAGTTACTACTACGAATAGTCTTAAGATGTTTTTCAATGAGTTTGTGATGTCTTACGGTGTTGGCCAACCTGGATGAACTCTTTTGGTTTATCACTTTCTTCCATAATAGTGACTTGATAATAAAAAGATAATTTGATGGTGAAAAGAATTAATCATTTTTTGATATAGCTTTTTAAATATTCATAGATCTTTTTTTTTAAATATAACGTGTCAATGAATGGAAAATGTTGTGTTCCAAGATAATATATTGTTTTGAACTGTTGTGCAAAAATTAATGATGAATATTAACATATATGAATGAACATGTAAATAAATTTTAGGAAATAAAGTGAAAATATATTTAATCCATTTTTGGAAGGTAAATTTTAATGTTGAGAAAAATATCATATTATTTGTACATCGAAAACAGACACTATTAATGAAATATTGTTCTCATAAAATGATGTATATTCCCTTACTTTTCTAAACCAACATCAAATTTTATTCTAGTTGATGTGTTGTCATAGTTGGGTCCAAATTGTTATTGAGTAGTTAACCTTGTATTTATTATATTCTTATGAGTGTGCTTGTGTGATTTAATTCTATATAATAATTTAACTATAAGTGATTATGATGGTTCATTGAATATAGATGAAAATAAAATTATTCCATCAACGATTCACCCACATCCCTCTTGATTGAATAGATACTAACATGTCATTTCACATAGTGTCGTATTTCACTCCACTCAATCCCATGATAAGTTAGAGACAACCCTGATGTGAGGTGGGATATACTAGAATGAATAGAGTCTCACATTGGGGAATGGGTATGATCATGTGTAACTAATTTTATAGAATAGATCCAACCTCTATAAATATTTATATTCTATATTAGATGGTTGGAAGGTACAATGTTAGAAAACAATGTTGGTGTAAAACCCAAATAGGAAATTATTGTGAAACTTATGAGGTCACATGGGGAGATAAACTCTTTCCTTGAGTGGTATTAGATTATATGACCTTGTTATAATCCCTCAACATATAATGTGGGTGAGATTGATTCACTGATGGTAGTGGATCCCTCCCCACTTATTAATGATAAGGGAAACCTTCCCTTGCCTCTTGTGTGATCTAATAGCTTGTCACGAGCTCTAGATTATTGTAGGAGGTGGGGTGTTTCATGAGTTCCAAAAATTATAATAAAAATTTTCACTCTATGATTAGGCCTTTTCGTTTTGGATATTGGTAATTCTCTAAGAAATAATTAACTTATGGGTGTGAGACACAAAAATGTTATTTTTGTGTCACATTCATGTAATACCGTGGGAATCCACTCTTTCATTGTGTTATTAATGATTCCAATGAGTGTGATTTTAATTTTTTCAATGAATTATTTTCATAACTATGAAAAAACAGTTAATATGAGTTCATGTATCTTACAAGTAGCTCATTGTAGAAGTAAGATCCCATTGTGTTCTTTTAGGCCTATCAATTATTATTTGAATTTAATTATTTAATTTGAAAGATTATATAATACAAAAACTTATATAGGAAAATTATGTATGGTTAAAGAGATAAGCATAAGAATAACCCACAATTTTTTTGATAATTTATTAGGATTTGTGGATGGGTTGTGGCTGTAATAGAGGATATTGGAAACAATGTTGCATGCATGCATGAATGATGAGTTAGATTGATTATGTAAGTAAATCCATTATTCATTATGATTTAAACTTTATGATCTTCATGAACTGTCATGAATGATTTAATGTGAATTGGATGATTCATATTGGATTGGTTTAAGAGTTCACAAATCATATGAAGGGTACCGAATAAATGAAAATGTGTTTTGTAAGATTTTTTTTTTCAAATTATTATGATGATCGATGTGATG
Source organism: Viscum album (assembly GCA_963277665.1). Lineage (NCBI taxonomy): Eukaryota > Viridiplantae > Streptophyta > Magnoliopsida > Santalales > Viscaceae > Viscum > Viscum album. The sequence goes on along the minus strand of OY728128.1, from coordinate 272,614,688 downwards.
TGTTTATTAAAAACCATGTGATGAAAAATGTTAAAAAGTAAACAAGTAATTAGGATATATAAAAAAGAGTTATGGAAATTAAATTATTTAATAGAAACTAATTTGAGATTCCAGTGATTAAATATTAAGAAAAATGTTTTCATGTTTTCTATTAAGTATTATAGAATGAATTTTTAAAGATTGAATAAAGAATATGTATAAGGAATATTTTTTTTGAAGTTTGGTTTATATATGAAATTTTGGAAAATTTTCATATAGGAGATCCAAAAAAATGATTACATTGGAAAATTATATAGTAGAATGGGAATATTCATTATTTAAATACATTATTCGGTAATGTAATTGAAATATATAACCACTTTTTAACGGTATAAATTTCACGTTGCTAACTAAAATACATAATGGGTTATATAGTCTAATGTTCTTGTGCACAATTCATTTAATGGATTTTACAATGTATCTAAATTGAAATTTTTTAATGATGCTATATGAAATTATAATAAGCATATCCATTTTTATCAACAGTCTATGTGTCAGGTTGCCAAATAATTCTCATATTTTATTTTTAATATAAATGAAATACATTGTAGCTAAGGTTGAAGGAGGTTTTGTTTTATGCGGACAGACACCATGGATGATGGTGGCATGGTGGTCTCAACTTATTATGATTGATAAATTACATATGGATATTTTTTTATTTTATTAATCTTAGGATTAATGAATAATGATTACGATATGTTATTTCATTGATGAAACAAGGTAGTTACAATGAGTTCTGGATTAATTGACCATGTTGATTCTTTTAATCACAAAATCAATTAGGAATATCATAAAACAAGGATAATGATTCATTCAAAACAATTTATGATTAACTCTATGACATTATATTTGGAATTATAAAAATAATTATTGACAATGTAATTTGTGAATATTTGTATCATAATTACATGAATGAATAATTATTTTTTTCCACATCTAGTTATGATGAAAAACTTATTTGGGGAAATGATGGATGTTTTTTCCCAATTATATTTAAATGATGATTATATATGATATTTTTAGAGGTTGAATACAAATATATTTAAATGGAATCATAAATATTTGAATTATATATGAATGATATAGAATATATAATGGGATATATAAAATTAAACTTTAAATAATATTATTATGAAATATATATAAATTATAGGTTTTAAATGAATGCATGTTGTTTATTCTAATCCAATACATATTATGAAGGAAATATCTACTAGTAATAATGAATAATAGAAAGACCCCAACCCTAATTTTTCATATTCATTCATAAGAGTCTTAAAATTAGAAGATAATATGTTCTATAATTTTATAAACTAAATATTTTACATGAAATAATAGTGATGATAATATATATATATATATATATATATATATATATATGAGAATTCGTTTGCAAGGATGTAGATGGTGTTATAGAATAATTGGATGATTTTTCCATGATGTTCAAAGAGAGATGAAGAGACTTCTACAGACCTACTTGAACAAGATATCCAGATGAAAAGTAGATGAAATGTTTGGATGAAGAAGTAGTATCAAATTATTTTTATTCTATCAATAAATAATGACTTTCTATTTATAATTATTTTTATAAAATGCAGAAGAAATAGATGAAATAATACACGAGAATATTAATAAAATTAAACAAATAATAAATAAGGAAACATTCCATATTTTTGAAAAAATATCACATTCTTCCCATAAAATTTAATTTTAATGATTTTGTATGTTCATTATTCTTAGATACACCAAACATGTGTGTGGGGTGAAAATAATAAAATTTAGGGAGACAATAGTGATATTCCCATACAGTTTTACTAGTGGGTTGTGTGACACATGGTTTTAATGGATCACACCAAGGATTATCCTTCCCACATTAAGAGGTGAAACAGGTAAATCATTAGTCATTTTGTTGTGTGTTTGGTTATGATATTAAATTTTTTGGAAATTTATAATATATAGAGAGAATAATATAATCCAATCCATTTAATTAGCTAAATATTTTAATATAAAAAATAATTAAATACAATTTTTTTAATAATTCCCTAAACGGATTCACCCCCACTCTAAGTGTTGATTACCTTACACATTGAATCATAAAAAGTGTTATTTGTGTGAGGTGAAGCTCTTTTAGATTTTCCATTGTAATTTTTGGACTTTTCAATATTTGATGTTTCATTCTTGAATTTATAATGATTGATAGATTCTGATACATTCTATATTTTTAATATAATAATTAATTTTATACTTATAAATTTATGAAAAAATTATAATATTTACATTAATATGTTTTACAACATATCTAAAGAGGATTTTTTTAAATTGACTAGTAAATGGTAGTAGATCTATAATTGAAGGAGGTCAACATTTGATTTGTAGTTTAACATGAGATATAAATAATATTTCAACCAAAATGTTTCGAATGGATTCATGTTATTATAAAGTATGTGAACATTCTATTTTAAACCAAACAAAATAATATGAGTCAAGTGATTTTGATCAAGTGTGAATAGATTAATCTATTTGAGATTTAAAATATTTGTTTTTTATTTTCCCAACGAAATAATGTCTTTAAATAGTGTTATTTTGGTGAGCTAGATGCTATAGATACTCAATATTATTGTTTTCAGATGACATTGAAGTGGGTTTAAGAGAATGTTCCCATGAAATCAATAATATATCAAAAAAATAATTTAAAAAAATATGAATATGGGGATATTATATTGAGAGTCTTCACATTTGAAGAAGAGATAATAAACATAATATACAAGAAGGATGAGACCACTGTTTTGTTATTACAATATTCATGAATTGGAAGTGATTCTAAAATGTAGAATGGGTGTCATGATTGATACATTTGTAATAAAATACAATATTATTAAAGATAATGACTTGTTGTTAATAAATAAGGTTCACTAGATGCTATAAATATTGGTATGTAGAAGAGGAACATTAAAGACATGATTATGTTTACTAATTCATAAACTAATCCATCTATATGGAAAATAATTTAATTGTAATAAAATAAAAAATTAATGATAAAACTCATTTAATAATTTAAAATCATATAAATATTGCGTTTCATCAAAATAATTCCCTCTATAAGATTGAACAGGAAATTTACTATCATAATATGGTATTGTATTCATTAAATTACATGATGATATCTATCAATAATTTGTGAAGAAATATCTATAATATATATCACAATGATTAAATATGTCTAAATCTATTTATTCAAAATTTAATGGATTAAATAATAATTCCTACTATTATGGTTGAAGATAAAATAAAAAAGATAATATGACTACATCCATGATGGAATCAAGCTATTTTGAAGTCGATTATACAATTATATCCCAATTGTTCATAAATAAGTTCCAATAATAGTAAACTAAATATATATAAAATTCCATAAATCTTGTATATGTTAAAATATGATCCCAGATTTAGGGAAAACTAGTACCTCACCCGTGCATACGCTTGACGGTATAATTCAAATCTATGAATCAATAGTGTTTAAATAGTTTAAGTAGTAAATAATGAAAATTACTTTAAATATGATAAACTTACAGAGGTGGAGGTAGAGGTAGAGTCTAAGGATTATGTAGAGGAGGAGGTGGAGGCTGATGAGGAGGATACACATGGGGAGGTGGATTATCAGTATAACATTCAATTATGAAATAGTTTACTGACCACTTAGAAAACATCTATTTTACGTACAGAAAACACCTCAAGATTGAAATAAGATTTCATAAATTAATGAAAAGCATCTGAAAAAAAGAATGTAAATAAATTAATCTATCTCTATTTCAAATAAAAACACCTTCCAAACTACTTATTATGAATTAACATTCTATGAACTAAGCCAAAACTCGACTAAACTATAACACTAACACAAGAAATTACGACAGTAAAGACTCCATTCCACCAACACTCTTGAACATGTTACCTTTTAGTAAGATAATTCCACTCTAATGCATTTTTCAAATCCAATGCAATGAATAAATCAATGCTCTGCTTTTGAGTTTTTTCCATCACAGAAACAATCAAAAAAATTAATATAAATGTAATAGAAAGCATTAAAGGATCACAGAAAGGCAAAATCACCGTGGTGGTCGCTGCTATACACTCCGGCCTAGTATTTGAACCACGAGCATTTTGTATGAGTCTTCATGACAAGCTCCTAGTTCAAGACCTTTATTGTAGGACTGTTGTAATCTGAAAATGAAAAAAGTGATATTATGTAAGTAAATAAAGTTAATAGTGTGTTTAATTAACATAAAAATGATGAATCATTAGATAATTACTTATTAACAGATGAATACTTCAATGGAAATATAGATGCAACAGAATGTTTGGTGCATTTCATATTATTAATTTTCATCAGGAACATTGCCATGTTTTCATCCCATCCAAAGGAAGGTTATTCAAAGAGAACAAAAAATATCAATATGTAGAAATATGTTTTAATAGAAACAATCTTGAAAACTCATAATTTGGGAATTTTTTTTACTAAAAACCAGTAACAAATCCTAGAATGGAAAATCTATTCAGCTGGAGAAAATTTGAGAAATAATAATGTGGGTAGACTAAAATACCAGAAATTACCATTACATCAGAACATGGATTATCTGTTTGAATGTATATATTTTTCTCCTCAGGAATATTGATTTTATGATTTAATAATTTCATTAGAGTGTATTAAAAAACTACAGTTTAAGTAGACATAACAGTCAAGAAATAGTTTGTAACATGACATTTGAAACTAATAGATTGTAAAAAATGTTTTCCCAAATTGGATAAGTACCGCAATTCAACCCTTTAGTCAACATTGTCTATTTTTTCTTCATGTTACCCTTTATCCAAATATGAATATCAGTGACATCAGTTGATAGTGGTGTGGATTCACCCATTTTTAATTTGTAGAATCAAATTATTTCTATCCAAATCAATTGACAAACCTCCTCCATCTGCCCTATATCAATATCATATCTACAACTCAAATCCCATAAAAAAAGGATTGATTTTAAAATTTAGATGGTAAACATAAAATAATATCATAAAAAATAGGTACCTGTAGACTACCCCAGAACATTGGAATACCTCAATACCATCAATACCATGGTGTTGAGTAACCATAACTATATATTGACATAGACCTGTAGAGTGGTCTCTAAAAGTCTGAAGTACATCCTATGATCATTCATTTCATTAAAAGTTCCTAAAAAAATAAATTATTTATTAATATCAAAATCCATTGGATTCATACTGTATCTCAAACTATTATGCTAGAATATTTTATATTTATCAATGAAAATATCACGTGTATACAATTTATGAACATTATGTATATATGGTTGACAGGGAGAAGCATCCTTCTCCTGGTTCTAAAAAGGATAACTCAAGCAGTGCAAGGGAAAAATATAAAAGTAATGTTATGTTCGATACATTTTGAGGGTTCCTATATGGAGAGAAGCTTGTTGCCTTTGACCAAAGAAAGTAGTTTCAGAATACTGATACTGCTAGAATCATAAACTGGTTGAGAAGAAAAGGATCCAAGGATACAAGAAAACACAGTCCACGCCAAGGATATCAAAATAATTTTTTTTAGGAAATGCATGTAGCTCCGTACACTGAACCTATTGATTATTAGTAGAAAAAATGTTATTCATGGCTATGTTAATGTCAATGTAATGGTTTTCATACCTTCTTTCATTCCTATTCCACCATATGATACACCATGCATGAGTAACAACTATCTAAAATAGATTCATCAATTGGGCATATCCCTCCTAGGTGAAAAAAATAAAGAATAGTACTAAAATTGACTACATTATAATACACTTCAAATAGATAACTCATTATGCTCTACAAAAATTAGTCACCTGCAACTACATGAAATACTTTATGTTGGCATACAACACGTGAATTAATGTGTCACTTCCATTAAATCAAATCCCATTCCATACATAAAAAAGGTAAAAATAGTATGAAAGGGGAAGTATTTTCCTAACCTATTTACATACTTGATTATACAAAAAAAGAGTTTAATGAAATGAATACATTTGTATACATGAGTGTAATGTATACAGTACTGTATACTGTTAAAGTGTATGGAACATTCTATATTTCTAACATTTGTAGACAGGAGTGTAATGTAGGTTTAAACATTTTATTTTACCAAACAATGTGCATTTATTTTTAATCAATGTGCAATATTGAAGTGTATGTATACAAAAGTGTAATCTCGCCACTATTTCTATCATATGTTTTTGTTTCATTCTATATAAAAGTCTGCATTTTCCTTGGAAGCAACATCCATGTTGATCTTGATCCAACCTAGATAGGGAGGTTTCAAAGAATAAATGATGAAGCCATTATAATTCATGAACTAACCTTGAATACCCTATATGTCTTAACCAGTGAGATCCAAGATTGAGTTCCCAGGAAAGTCAGTCTTCAAAGATGTACCAACATAGATAGAAACAAAAAATTTATTCATGGAACCTTATGATTGGAGCCAACCAAAAGTCATAAGAGAAGGTTATATTTAAGGTACATATTATGCTGATATTTACCTAACTAGAAGCAAGAACATATGTCCCTTCCTCAGATCTCGTAGGAATGAATCCTCAAAGAGCATTCCGAAACATCACCTTCGGCCGCACCAAAAGTCACATGACCTGAAATATCAACTGGAGGGGATGAAATTCCCATCATCATATCCTCACCCAATCATTCATGGGATGTTGAAGACCCCAAGAATAGAGGTCATCCTCCAACTCCTCCATGAATTTCATTCCATCCATGTGGGGATCGCAGAAGCCAACCATTGAATATCCCATCATGGTGAGACAAATCCTAACTGTAATAAGACATTTCCACATCATTTTAGTGGAAGTGAGCTACTAATGGAGTCTCGAGGTCTTCTTGTGTTTGGGTAAGATGGAATTATTGTTAACATAAGGTTTTATTTTTTTCATTCACCGTGTTTGCATAGAAGTACCTGTACAGATTAAATAAATTATTTGAAATAATACTAAACGATCTACCTATATACTGGAAAATGATAACAAACACACCCATAAAACTAATATGCAACAAAGAAACACTATTTTAACTTACAATTTACATATATTTCGAATTCATTGGATTTTCTATCATTGGAGTGTGTTTGTTAACATATCGTTCTGTTTGTTTGCATGCACCATGTTTGCACAAAAATACCTATACAGAATAAAAAAATTAACTGAAATGGTTTTTGAAAAAATGTGTATATGCTGGAAAATGATAAAGAAACACCCATATAGGTAATATACAATAAAAAATAGTAAATTTTAATGGCTGGTTTACCTATATTTTTCATTTATTTGATTTTATAACAATGGGACTATTTTTATAACATAAGGTTCTATTTGGTTTCATGTGATATGATTTCATAGATTTACCAATTAATAATAATTAAAATTTAGTGAAATGATGTTGGAAAATCTGCCGATATGTTGAAAACTGATCACTAAAAAACACATACATGTAATTTGGACCATAGAACACTGTATTTTAACAGTGAGTTTACCTATATTTGTTATTAACTAGCTTTGATAATATTTGGGTGTGTTTGTTAACATAAGGTACAGTTTGGTTTAATGTACCATGTTTTCACAGAAGTACATCTACAGAATAAAAAAAATTAAGTGTAATGGTGTTTGAAAATCTTCCTATATGATGTATAATGATAAAAAACACCCATACAGGTAAACTGATCATTCCATATATGTGAATTGGTAATATTTTTCTCATGTAGGTATGATTTGACATCCAATTCATGCAAAATTTTCAAATAATAAAAATGAAGCTAATTTTAGTGCTGTAACTAATTTGTAATGATGGACATCTCCAAAATATGTCGCTACTTCCCTTTACATGATGGGTATTTATCCAAATTGAGGTCCAACTACACCATGTGACCTAGTATGTTGGACCAAGACCATCCCAACACTGGTAATGTTTACTAATCATTTATCACCCAATCTCATTCTACAACATTTTTAATGATCATATCATATGTATGAATTCTAAATTTTCATCAAAACAAATAACCTATAAATGATTCCACACACAATTTAAATTATAACTAATAGTTGTATATGTTTCTAAGACATCATCATGATAGTATTAAACATAAATTTTATATGAAACAGAATACCAATATATTTGTACCATTGAGAAATAATATATATGAAGTAACAGACAATTCAAAGAAGAATTAATATTAATGAACATTGAAACAGGAAAAATGTACATGAGAATTTGAATATATTGGATATATTCATGAAAATAAAAAAATATTACAAAATGATTTCAGACAAGAATTTAATTTTGAAAATAATGGTGTGAGAGGTAACAAAAAATGTTGTTTTTTAAATGATATTCACATTATACCTTCCACGATGGTGTATTCCTCCAAATCTAGTTTTACTTCACCTTGTCCCCTTGTTTTCGTGATCATAACCTGACATTAAAATTGATTATATTGAATATATTGAATTCATAAATTAGTGGTATATAATATTACAATAAACGTAGAATAAATATAGAGACCATTAAAATAAAAGAAAATAGAAAGGATACTCACATTGTAACTTTTTACTGAATCTTCAACTTCAAGATCACCCAACACAGTCAAAAATATTTGTACATAAAGGGAGGGATACATGTAGACCTTATTCTTTAAGGATATCATTTCAAGATTGGAACAACCATGTATACATTGAGCACCTGTATCGAGAAGAGATAAAGTCAAAAAGTATGCAGAGAAGAATGCATCCAAGAACATCCCTGCCATGTTTTTAGAACAATAGAGACAAGTGAGTGGGATGGAGATGTATCCATGAGAGTAGGTTCCCATGAAATACATTCCTCTAGAATAGATTTTATAGGATAAATTTCTTATTTTTCAGTACATTATAGTTGGAAACCCCACAATACCCTGGAGATCCATCCTTACTAAAAGAGAAGGCAATTTCTGAACATAATGACAACTATGAAACACCTAAAGACAAGATACACTATAACAAAATGAAAATATAAACATAATTAAATGTAGCTTGTTACCAAAAGAATGGTACTATTCAATATTATTTTAAATAATAATTTTTTTCATCATTAAAAAAAATGTATTTTTATTCTGCTCAATATAATGAAACATGTCTTCCCATTGTTCCCAGAATTCTTTTTTGTAGTAGTAAGCATAAATTATATACGAACATGAATTAAAATTTATTCTCAATAGATTAAATAGTAAACATAATGTAACAGAAATATAAAATAACATAAGGAAATGAATTAAATGAAACATGAAATTTGAAATATCCATTGTAACATAGTATATTATGTTTTGAAAATAAGAAAACAGAAATGAATGTTATCACATATGGGTAAATTTGAAATGCGGTTTTAAAATATGATAGTAACTAAATTTTTTAACAATAAAGATGTTCCCTTTGGATTCAGACTATCTGCATCATACTATGTTAATTATATGATCATTATAGTTTTTAATTTATTCTTGGATTGGACTTGCTCTGATGCAAGCTGTTTTAGAGTAATATAGTTTCCTTCAACACTTAAGTAATGTTTAGAAAATAGTAGATGGAAAATAAGTTCACTTTACATTCTATTCATAAAAAAAACCTATGAACATAGGGGGAAGAAGAGTATAAGGAATAATAAAAAAAGGTTTATAGGGAGTTGAAAAGAACCTATGACTAAGAAGGCCTATTGCAGATCAGTGGATTTTTATTCTCTCTCAATTGAAAATGTTGTAAATTAATGTTGGATGAAAAAATGTAGTAGTTACCTAATTACTGAATCAAGAAAGAATATAGATTAGAAATGGATTGTAAAACATTATGAAAATTAGTATGAGTAGAGTCAAATTAAAAGATGAAAAGTGTAGAATTTTTTACAGAGTATATAGGCTGACAAAATTACTGTATGCATGATGCGTTTGGTAACGGGTTGATTTTGTGCAATGGAGAAATCCTAACTTGTATTTTTGAGCTTTGAAGGAATTGAAATTTATAGTTTCAAATAATATAGGAGGTCCCAACTACCTCAACCCCTATGTAATCACTGCTTGAATCTACATCAAAATATATCTGATCCCAACTCAAAAGGAATTGAAAAATAATACATACTAAACTCCCTACTCTTGTAGTCTCAAAATAGAAGCAATGTTCAAAATATACCTCATCTACTCCAAATATCTCAGAAACATGTCTTCCCACTATTCTAAGACCACATCAATGTAGTAGTAAGAATAAATTATATATAAAGAGGAATTAAAATTTATTTTCAACAAATTAAAATAGTAAACATGAATTAACAAACATTTCAAATAAGAAATGTAAATAAAATCAATGTAACATGCAAGTTGAAATATCCATTATTACATAGTAGTTTAGGTTTTGAAAACATGGAAACATAAATAATTTTTTAGACATTTGGTTATCTGGTATACTAAAATAAATCAAATTATAAATAGTATAATAAAATATTACTATATAAATACATATCGAAATTTAACCTACAAGGTAGTTGTTCTGAGGAAGAACTGATTAAAAGATGTATAAGATACATAGCCACCAATAATCGGTTTATCTTTTTTAAGGACCAAAAAAACCTACAACAAAAACATGAATCCCCTATAAACAATAGAATCATTCAAATCATTATGACTGTATAATAATTTCTCAAAGTTAATGATATTACCTTCAACAACTTCATTCTTTACATGCTTTTCAGTAATCCCAAATTTGAACACATTGAAGTCAAATTAATGTGATTTCAATTCAATCTCCAGAAGTGCATGATTATCACTGGATCATTAACCTCTTGAGTTCTACAGAATATAAAATTGATGAGTCCTTAACCATATATAAAATCCAAATGAATAATTAGTTTCTAAAAAACAATAGTATCAAACCTCCTTGATCCATAAATGATATGTCTCTTTTATGTTTGTCCTCCTCCATGCATGTAAATCGAAGTCATTAATTCCATAATTCGGAGGCGCGCTCGAAGGAGTTGATATTCACGGATAACATGGCATCACTGGTGAGAAGATAGAGGTCAAATAAATAGTAGTAGTTTGAATCAAAGATGAAGGAATCGATTATAAAAGGGATACCCAACAACGGTTCTAGAGGGAGGAGAAATGTGAAGGAGGTTCTGAACTATGCTTCCCAAACAAATGTTGTGAATAGTTGATGATGGAGAACTCTGACCTCCATCACAGTTTTCTTCATTTCTATAGAACCCAGTAGGACGGTAGTGAATGGATAATAATTTATATAATGCATGGTCAAACATTGAACCCCACCCCCCACTAAAATAGAAAGCAGTAGGTGGGTCGAAGTGATGGATTCGTTCTAGATTGAAAGGGGAATGATGTGAAGGAGGGAAATTGTGAATAAGGGATATCGGGAGAGGGACATGTTGAAGGGAAATTGTGATCATGAATGCATGAGAGGGAGAGTGAGCAGGAGAAGTTCTGATGGAAATCGTTATCGAAGGAGAACAAAGGTACTCAGAAATCATCAGCATGAAATTACGAGCGTGAAATTTCAAGCAGAGTGGCTCTGAAGTAAATCGCGAGCCAGAGAAAATCTGAGGGAAATCGGAGCAGGGGAAGGAGGACGACGGTATTGGGATGGAATGAAAAGGGAACGATGCGAAGGAGGGTTTCAGCAGTCCGTAGCCTATAGTAATCTGCGGGAAGCCTTGGAGGAGTGGAGGTAACTAGGGGATGGAGGATGATGACAGGGGGGATTTTAGGAACCCTAGGTCACGAAGAGTTTAATCCCAAGTGGGAGAAGGAACACCGCAGAGAGTGGAGTTGAAAGACAGAGAAGGAGAATGTGGTCGACAGAGTGCAGGTTGACTGGGAGATGGAGGAGGATGGAGGTGGGGGTGAGGGAATATAGGTTGAGAAGTGTGAAACCCTCAGCAAGAGCACCCGACTACGAGCAGGAGAGGGATGCGCATAATGGTAGAGCAGCCGAGTGGAGGGGCGACATGGGTTAATGGAGGTAGGGAATGCATGTGAAATATGATGTGGAGGATCGTGAGATTGACACGTGGCATATTGAATGCCGAGATTAGTATATATAGTAGATGTGTTTACCAGAATAGAATTAAAATTATTTTTATTGTTTAAAGGAAGAATTATTGAAATGATAAAGAAAATGGGATTACTATTCAATTGAAGATAATTATTATTATGATGAAAAAATAACAATAAATGAAAAATCAGTCTACATCAACAAGATTTCATGAAAAAAAATTGATCATTTTGATCATAGAATTGTGTTTGATCACCAATGTGATGCATGTTCACATCAATAAGTATTAAAGGAAAATGAGAATAAAAGACCATATATTATTGTATAAGAAACCATGTATTTAAATTTAATGAAATTTTTATTATAGATTACACCTAAAAATATTTAGAAGAATTCATCCATGTATATAATTCATAATAAAATGAATATTCACTATAGGGCCAATATGATTTTCTATTAATGTTCTACATCTCATTGGATATATTTCAAGAATGGAACACATGTCAATATATGTATAAAATCTATGAAATAGTCTTGTATTCCAAAATATACTCTAATTATTTGTCTATCATATTTATAGAGAACATGATTAATGGATGATGACCAGAAAAATGTAATTCCACATAAAAATAGAAGAATCCCCAGTGATAATATTAATTCAATGATTGGTTGTAAATATAAGTCTACTATTATGTTAAAGGATATGTTTTTTGTGATGGAAGTAATAATTTTTCAAAGACATACAATGGATGAATAACAATATTCCAAACACAAGACGATTTCTTGATGAAAATTAATATTTCCACTGGAAATACATATGGAATATGGAAAAATTGAGAAGAACCATCCCACACAATGAAATGGATGTTTTGATGTTTTCCATACTATAAATGGTAAAATAGTCTATTATAAATATAGTTTGAATCATAAATACCTGATGGAAATGAGAAACCTATTTCAGAATGTATCAACAATTCAATAAATATTTATGAAAAAAGAAGAATAATGCTATTCCATTAATTTTTTTTATTTTATTTGTTATTATAAAATATTTAATTAAAGAAGATGTATGTTAAATAGGGAATAACCTGATATGTATTGAGTGATGAAAATTTATGAGACAAATGATATAGAATTCACTATCCTTGAATGAATTTATCTATCAATGTTATAAATTATTATAATTGAGGATCTTGTTTGAAGATGTTGAGGAGTGTTAAATCATATCATCAAAAATGGATAAATAATATAATATTTTGGTTTTATCTAATATATTTTATCCTAATGTATAAGAAATAAATATGTTCTTCCTTGGATAGTTGTCAAATATTTTTTATCCATAAGATGACACAACTTTTGGGTTATTCTAAAAAATGTATCACAAAAAAATTCATTCTTAATGTGATTTAACATTACCAAATTGATCATGGTTGTTTCACTTTTTGGGATGAAATTTCAGGGTAAATACAATATAATAAATTTTCATGTTTAAATTTAGACATTTTTTAATGTTATTTCATAAAAATGACATTGAAGGGGTATAAATAAATTTTCACATATACACAATAAACAAAAAAAATATGATAAATCAAAGGGGTAAAAATTAATATAATTTAATGATATGAAAAATGAAATCTTAACTAATTCCCATAGATGATGTTATATAAATATAATGGTACATGAATGTTTTAATCATTTTTATGTGGTTTAAGTTGTTTTAGGTTGATATTACTGAATCTAAATTAGTATTTATCAAATTAATCCATCTATAACAAAGTCTAAGAGATAATGAAAAATATTCCATGTTCGTATTTTAGTTACTTTAATATTTTATATTGTAGTACATTTATTCAATATATATCATTCTCACATTATTGACATAGAATGGTTAATGAAAATATATATTGGAATAGCAGATGAAACATTGAAATATATGAATTGATAGAACATTCCTAGAAATTTTATATTTACTATAAAAATGAGGAGAGAAGTTAAAATGAAAATTTGATATGAATGGGGTAAATGAGGTGTGAAACATATTGAAATATCATTTTTATTGTAATTTTGATGAAATAATACTCTATTGGTGTGATATTTGAGTCTTTTGAGAGTGAAATATGTCAATTTACAATGAAGGATTATAAGATAAATGTCATTTTGTTTATGAAGAGTTAATGTATCTCAGTTGAATATTATATAAGGTGTATATAACCTAATATTATTTTCTATCCTAATCAAATATTCATTGATGATTATTATTTTAGTTAAAATATGATGACATTTTGAATTGGTATGTGGGTGAACAAGGTAATGGTAATAATACTTGTGTATGGGTAACAAGAGTTATTAATGGTAATCGTACATGATTTTTTCCTTAGGTGTATTCAAAAAAATTATTGATGCATGTAGTTTAAATTGAATGAATTAAGGAATAATGAGACAATTAAAGGTTGAGAATCCGTTGTTTATAGTGATTTTCAATATAATTATTTACAGTCAATCACACATTATTTAATATGAACTGGATGATTTATTAAACATTAATGATTGAGTAAAAAATTCATATTGAATGTATTATATACATGCAATTAGGGATCGTGAGATATTTCTTAATAAAATATAATTATTTAAGTGATAATATAATTAAAAACAACATGATTAATTATGACAACAAATAATTTATTTATTGTGTTACTTAAATGAGGAGTTATGAAAAAAATAAATTTATGTAGTGTGATGTGCCCTTATAATTACTAAATACCATCAATATATATGTCATTATACATGTAATGTTATATTGAATTTTTTATGAATTAATGAAGACATAATATAAACGAGAAGAAAATTATCTATAATATGGGTGTATGTGTGATGAAGTGGTCGATGGTCATAATGAAAACTGACGAATAATATTTGATACCAGGGTAAATTACATATGAAAATGGTTATGTAGAAGAATCAAATAGATCATTAATAAAAAAAATTGATTTTTCTAAATTGTCACATAAAATATATAAATTGTATATTAACCCATGTAATTGAATTATGTATCAATTTTTTCAAATAGAAAAATTAGGTACTCAATTCATCCACATAACTTAATTCACAAAGCTAAATGAATATAAATATCCAAATGATCCACATATAGATATTTTTTGATATACAGTAATGAGAATCCTAGTTGAATACATAATGTAGGGGAATTATTCTACACATTAAATGTTATTTATATAAAATTTAAGGAGGTTTAGTTTTAAATGGAAGGATTTCATGAAGAACATTTAAAATTTTCACATATCTATATCATTCATGATTTTTTGAAAACATATTTTCATAATGTTTTAGAAATAAAAATTTAATAAATATTTTAAAGGTTGTAATATTTTGGAATTAAATGATAAAATTAAAATAATTTATTGATAATTTGGTCATGATGATGATTTTATTCTGGGAACTAATGTAGAATATCATGAAAAATAGATAATGAATCTTGATGTATTTGTGAAGAATAATTATGTGAAAATAAGAATATTTTTTTATGATAAGTTACTTTGGGATTAATCAATACTAGATTAAATATTACATCCAAATTAATGGTATAATAAATCATTTATATATAAATATATTAATAAAAATCAGATAGTGATTTTTATTATAAAAATATTATGTATGATTTTTAAATTAAAAATTAAAATAGTTACAATTAAACTACCTTATTTGAATGTAATATTTAAATGATTAATACATACTGATGAAATTTTCATTTGTAAAAAATAACTCAATTTTTTAAAAAATCATTTTAAAATTATCATATGATGAATTTTTTCTTTTTCTTAAAATATTTAATTTTTATGGAATACTGAAAAACATAGATTTTTGTCAGACTGAATTTTATTTTAAATTACTCATGTACTATAAAAGTATAATTATTTTATGAATATTTTTTAATTTAATGTAAATATTAAAATTTTTATTTAATATATATAATTTAATTTTAATCACCTCAATGTTTTATAATAATATTATATTTGTTTGTGTTAAAAATTTATTTTTCACAAAACAATTTTTAAGTGCATATTAGTTTTCCATTTTTAATGAATACAATAATCCACAATGAGGAATAAATTTAATGAAATTTGATTATTATATACAAATAAATATTAATTTAAATATATAATTTTTTTGTGGTACAGTTAATATAAATCAAACTTTTTCTTAAAAAATACACTTCCTGAAAACCTTCTTTTTTATCGTGTCTATAGGTGTTAATTTAAATCGGCATTTTCAAATTACATGAATTTAAATTTGTTAAAATATATTCAATATTTTCAATTATAATAATTTAAATAATCTAATACATTTAATTTTATTTTCTTCCATAAATAATTTTGATAATATAAAAAATTAATTACCATTTTTGAAGGAAAAAAACCGATTTACATATGTTTAACATAAAAATATAAGTGATAAATTGAACAAAGAAATATCTAAAATAAAATTTTCTCAATATTCAGACCTTATCCTATCTAAGGACTAATAATTTAATCTTTCTGAAATTTTTGGATTTTAAAAACACGATTACACAATATTCATTTAAAAAATTTACAGTTGTTACATTCACAAAACATAAATAAGGATACCCCATCTCATCTACTATTCACACAATCAGAAAATATTTATTCGACTATTAACTACCAAAATATAAACTATAATTATCATATCATGATCAATATCCCAATTATTCATCATAAATCCTTCCAAATATGTATTTTGGTTCTATCCTATAGAGGTTTCCAAAGGAATAGGTTTTTCCATAACTGAGTCACGTTATTTTATTTCTTCTTCCACATCTATAAAATATTATTCAATTACTATTATATAAAAACAAAATACCCTCCCATATAATTTGATGTAATCATGTTAATTTAATAACCTAATTACATATCCACTTCTATCAAATGGATTTTAAAATGATCTTTCCAGTTTATGGTGGACTATAGCATCACGAACCAACATCATAGGTTTTTCATCATCACCTCCCTTGGATTATAATAATGAATTATTTTATAAATATATATAAAACATTGGAAATTACATTATACTTTTGGATTCTTAGTATCACATTAACCATCTTACATTGCATTCTGTGGGGGTATAATATAATATTTCTCATGTGTGTGGTGAACTGCCTCTTTATGAATATATGCGATTCGTTTTCAACTAAATCTTTACAAAAAATATAATAAGGTTAATGACAATTATTTTATGTGATATAAATTACATAAAAATGATATTAATTAAACATTTATTATTACTAAAAGATAATATATTATTTTCATTATTACAATGAAAAATTATATTTCTATTTGTGAAACTATGGACTACCACATCCACAAGGTGTTGTTTTTATAAGTGAAGTAGTAAATAACATGGGTGATATATATAACTATATTTAAATAAATAATGTGTTATTAGTTATAGTAATGTAATTTTATAAATATAATATAATTCATAAATTCTTTACATAATTATCATTGAAAAATATAAATGTCACTCAAGCATACATAATACCTACCATCTATAGGATAGTAATGTATTTCACCCTTTACAACCATTATTCTTGATTGGTTTAAAAAAGTATTATTGAAATACATATATGATAATTTATCAATGATTTATATTATTGATATTTTGGATATTAATAACTTTTTCTAATGGTAATCATCCTGATCTCGTTTTTTTGACACATAAGTAAAATTAAAGAATCATCAGACCAATGATTAATAGATTATGTAGTTATATATGACATAGTAATAAGGGATGTAAAATCATAAATAAAAATGAATAATTTTTTTAGAACATAAATAAATAACACATAATTTTTCATTGAGGATGATAAAGGAACGACATGATATAAAAAAATCAATGTATGGGAGAACATATCAATTTCAATTCATTAAGGAATATTTTTACACCATGAAACTTTATTATAATAAAAGGGGTATAAATATCCCCTTTGACATGTTTTTTCATTAATTTTACTATTATTTTTAATATAATATCTTTTTACTGTTATTTTTTATGAGGATTATAATAAAAATACATAAAAAGTGATGATGTTTTTTCATTTAACAAATTTTCTTTTATATTATTTTTATAAATCTATTTTTCATCATTCTCCATTTTCGTTATTTAATTTTATTCTGGAAATTAAATTTATATATTTTTCATGTTTTCTTTATTTAAATTGTTTCGATAATTTGGTATATTTGTATGAAATGTTTTACTATATTTAAATAATACAAAATAAATTTTCTATATTCATGTATACCAAGAAAACAACATTTACCACCACCTAAATTTTTATTTAAACAATTCCATACATTAAACAATATATATTCTTCAATGAAGTCCATAATTACCTTAATGTGGGGTATTTGATTAAAAAAACTTGGTTTTTAAATAAAATCATATATTAATAACCAAATGTGTTCATTAAACAGGTTTAAAAGAGTCCTTGAAGGGTTTTATGATGAACAAATGAGAGAGTAAATTTTTTATTCATGATATGGTCCTTATAAATTATATATATTGGGTGCACCCAGATTGTACAAGGTGAGACTATTAGAACATATATAATGGCTTCCCCCAGATGTCACACTAATGCATTGGGTAATAATTATGTTCTCTTGATAATTTTATTGGATGTTGGCTATATGTTTATTTTAATTTTTAATTTATTTTGTAAGGATTATTTAAGAATATTTCCCTTGTAAAATAAATTTCCATTTTTATTATAGGTAATGATTTTTCATGAATATAATTTTTTCTTCAAAAATTAATATAAATTATATTTTTAAAATAATTATTAACTCACTTTCTTGGTAAAATTTATGTTTGGAAAATAAATTTCTTGTTTTTAGTATCATTTATTGAATTAATTTTTCCTTATTTTTATGTACACTAATGAGAATTATCATCGTATCCCATGTTTTTGAAAAGTTTTTCACATGATTTAAGAAAGGGTAATAGAAATTAAGAGGAAATATTAAATGTTTTTGATTATTTTTAAGGAAATGAAATAATTTTTTGAATGATATGTTTTATATGTTGGAAAAAATTAACATTGCTTTGAATTTATAAAATTATTTTATATTTTATGCTTATTTATGAGTTGTGACATAAATATATTAATCCATAAAACTAAAAAAACCTATAATGAATGATAATGAATTCATGGCATAAAACTGAATATTATGTAATGTTTTAGGTCAAGTCCTTTTTGTTGGTATAACATGATAATTGTTTTTAATTTAGATGATATAATAAATTTAAAAAAATTGTTGTTCATTATTTTACATTATGTTTAAGTTTAAATTATATAGTATATTATGATTACTAGGTTCATTCATATAAAAACTGTATTCTCTGAAGGGTTTTCCATAGAGGAAAGATGGATGCTATAGTGTGAGGGACCTAAGAAGAAAATATCCTTCCAAATTACAATTTTTAGTTCATTGAAATTTGAATATAAATGGTTATTTGAGTGATGTCTTTATTGACACAATCAATAAATGGCGAGAGTATCTATGATATATAGTAACACGATCTAAAACAAAGGAACATATCTATATTTGTTTATTTCATGAGGAATCATCAACCATCATTCAGTAGTTCATTTGACCATATTACATCTAATAGATATATCAATGATTTAGTGATGTAATATGATTCCATGAAATATTGTGAATGCTAAAAGGAAACACTTTATGTTTATCATTTTTATGGTGAGTTGGATTAACATTGGTCATTGTTAAAGAAAAGAAGTGAAAAATATTCCCTTCATGCCATATAATTTTTAACATTTAAGGATTAAGTCATTGGGAAATTTTTTCTATGGTTGACAAACTCTAGATAGAAAAATAATTCATGTAATTGATCAAAAAATGAAGATTCTATTGTCAGGATTAAATCTAATTTTACAAGACTATAAATGTAAATAATTGATTTTTTTTGTAAATTATATTAAAATTGATAATTTTAATCGGGATGGAAACCAATTCAACAAAGAGTGTTCTCCAAATTATAATCCAATACAAAACATGTAGTTATCTATTTTAATGAAAATGTTTATATGGATTTATCTAACAATAATATGCATCATTATAAAGAATTTAAGAATTTTTCCAGATTTTAGGTGATGGAAAAATGTAAAACAATTATGTCTGGAGTTAAAAATTTATGTTATAATATTTTTGTAAGAATGGTAAAATGAAACATTGTGATTATTTTATTAAATTTGGGATGTGTTACCAATACAGAATGATTAGAAATATGTGTATGAGGTATGGAGAAAGAAAACTAAATAATCAGTGACTGGGGTTACCAATTCCCACACATGGGCGAGATCCGGTTGTTCCAATGAATTGGTTCATTATTCAGATGTTTTCCTAATGACAGAGACATAGTATAAAAAGCATCAAGGACATATTAAAAATTTTGTGGAGAAAACTTTTTCCAATACTACTATTGATGTTGGTCTGTAAAATGAAGTGGTGAATGGAATTATAAACATGTATTCGAATTATAACAATACATTATTTGACACAAGACCATCTAATGATTTTGTTTAAGATATCTTTTCAAGAAAATTATGAATATCACATCATGAATGTAAGATATAACTTTTGTTTAATTGTAAAAGTGGTTGTATAATTGAAACCATGATTTATATAAATTTTCCTGTTTCTATTAGGGTTATGGTATTTCCTAATAATATTTTTGAACAAGTCATAATAGAGTTTGATACCATTTTTTATATGATTTGGATTTTTGTTTATCATTATAAGATATATTTTTGATCCAATAATTCCTTATTCATTGACTTCATTAATTTAATAACAGAACATGAATATAGGAAAATTACTAGATATGGAAGTGAAAGTTACCAAACTAATATTGTTTAAAATAATGAATCATTTGGAATTTTTTATTTTCCAAGAGTGAATGAATACATGGATATTATTTTGGATGATATTCCATGTATTATTCCTAATCTGATGGTTGAATTTACAGTTGTCTTAGGGGTTTAGTATATTTTATTTTCTTATCCACTATTTTGGAAGACTCAATGGGGATATTTATAATTTTAAATGAAATAATGGGATTTATCTCATTATGTTTTAATTATATATATCAATTCATAATGGGGTGTAATACATTGATTTTGACAAATAAATATGGTTCAATGGGGGGTTTTCCTTGGCAATAGATCATCGATTAACATCATAGTTAAAACTAGCATCACATGACTCATATCAATGATTTGTTTGATCCCCACCATATAGGGTAATATTTTTCAATAGTTCAACTTAGCCCAGTGTACTATTAGTTAAATGTGAAGGAATAAAATTTTCCAAATATTGAATTTCTGAAAATATAATAGAATTTTGAGATTATTTTTATTTTATTTGGTTTTCAAATGCACATGATACAGGTATTGAACATATTAATATTGATTTTTCTTAATATAATGCAAGAGTTTATTATTTGGTATATTGATAAAATTTTGGTATATTCAGAATGTCATGAGAAATAGGAATGACATATTTGAATTATCTTAATAAACATATATTAAAAAAATATGAGAAATTTACTAAGTTTTATTTTTCATTGAATTTGTTTTCCATGTACACATAATTTCTAAAATAAAATATTTGTTAAAAATTATTAAATAATAGTTTCAAAATAATTTCAAAGACATATAAAGATTATAGATATTAGATGTTTTAGTGTATTAGTGGGTTACAATAAAAGATTTTTAAAAAATATTCCTCAGCATTATATACCACTTATATTTAAAGATGATAAGGAGAAAAAATTCATCTACAAAAATGAATGTGATGACATATTATATGAACTCAAAATAAGAATAGTGAATACTCCAAATTTTAACCTTCTTTCTAGAAATAGTTAAATCTTCATCTATTTTTTGATTAGTTTAAAATAATTGGTTGTTGGTTATTATTGATAGATTATGGATGTTAAGACCCAAACAATGATAAGTGAAATTTCCCTTTTGATTTCATTCACTGTTTTAAATTATAAAATGGTTATATAAAACACAAACACATCCTTGGTGTTTTCTTTTTATATTTAAATGATTGTTTATAATTTCGACCATTTTTAATATAGTTATTGAGCATTGAACACATTATTATTATAAATATAGGGATTTAACAATTCCAATTGACCCAAATAAAGGAATTGATGACCTATACAAGTTTAAATGTGCCCTATGAAGTCCATTTATTGAGGATTCCAAGGAAGATATCATCTCTTGTATTTTCCCTTGACCAAGCCCATGATGATATCCAAAGACATAAGAATAAGAGAAACCATTTACGATAGAATTTCAAGATCATCGAGATAAAGATCCAAACCTTGATACCCGAAAAACCCCATGGTAGTATCAACATAAAACACCTTACTCATAGGGAATACACCGGTGTAATAAAGGGATATATTTCAAAAACCTTAATAATATAAATAATTATATTTTATAATAATGTATATATTGTAATTTTAATGTTTTCTTTTAAATGATTTTGGTTCAAATTCAATTAAACAAAAAATATATATTTGATAATATTAAAATTCAATTAAGGGGCTTATTATGATAGATAAATACTTTTTTTTGAAATAAATAGTATTTTAATAAAATATTATTATTAAGTAAATATTATTAATTTTAATGGCCATTTATTTTTTTGATGTTAAATGTACATATTATAAGGGTTCAAAAACTATTATTGTCAAAAAGTATAGCATTCTCCAATAAATGTAGAATAATATATTGAATATGAAAATGCACATATTTAGAAAAATATATAGATAAAATGTATATTATTTTTGGAATCAGAAAATTGAAATTATCCAATGCTTAATCTTTCATATTTTTCTAAGAGTCTAATTTTTATATAAAAATTAAATACCGTATAAATATCATGTGTGTTTGATGACATCATAATGACCGAAAATGATGTAATATCTACTATAATGTGTATTACCGGTCCAATATATGTTTTACCCTTAATATTATGTTGTTTTATGATTATTTTATTATTTTTATAATGACCATATGAATTCCACAACATGTATAATATATTTTATGATATCAAAATAATATCTTTAATAATGTGACTCACCTCCACATAAGAAAGGATAATATTTTAATATCTTGTACCCATTGCATATTAAAATAATGAAAACCTCACCTCATTGGAAAAAATCATTGTGAAACCCAATGGGATGGTTTGTGGAATTGTTTATTTAATTATATAGATTCCAAAACCTATGTTTGTGAAATATTAATGAATTCCCCTCTCATTTCTAATAAAAACCCAACCAAGCACTCAAATATCTTCCATAAAAACCTTTAATAATATAATTACTTTTTACTCCACATGTTTATATGATAGCACACCACTGGTGGACCCCTATACCATGTTTGGAATTGGCTTAAGCCCAAGGGTTGGCCACCTTGGGCCTCTTTGGGGATGTGCGGCGCATAGGTGGGAAGGCCAGCTCAATACCTCGTTACCCATCAACACGTTTGCCGCTTCGGCAGTGGCATAGTGGTTCAAGGTAGAGGGCCCCGACAAGGTGTTCTGTGAGGTATGAGGTTTGATTCCAGGGAGACTGCTCTTGGGGGAATTTCTGCCTCCCATGTACCACTTATCTTACCGGGTCACCCGATGTCTCATCGAGTGGGTAGAATGTGCGCACTTCACATGGCTGACGAATTTCTATGACGAACCATCGCTGATCGAGGTGTAACCTCATGGGATGCATTGTCATCTCGGCTGGCAACAACACCTTCCCAGCTGGGGCATCTCCAGATGATCTCTTCGTGGGGAGGGGGGTTCTCGAGTGTGGGGGGTTCAAAAAGGATACTCTCGAGGATTCCCTTTTAAAACATGAATTACTAACGATGGGGTATGTTTTCAAACTAAACACATGATACCCTTATTATTTTTGAATGATGATAAACACATTTCACTCTCATTAATCCCCCTCATGTACACTCGTTACCATGCCAAAATTTCTTAAGAGTTATTCCATTTCTCCACATTCACCAAGTATCTTTATTATGTTACACATTAAATTTTCAAATTAAATATGTTTTGAAATTAATTTATTTAACAATATTATTATACATTTAATTTATATATGATTAGATACCCATTTCTCTCTCAACAACAAATTTTATGAATTTTTATGTCACGACTAGGCTACCAAAATTGCACCATTAATTTTCATTACAAATCAATATTGTAGTGAATAAAATAACCATTACCTATCAATTATGTTCACATTTATACACATATAAATTTTTATTTTTTACATAAATTTATTTATTCCACAATCCTTGATCATTTAATAAATTATGATGATAAATTAATCCATGTTTTATGATCTATGTGGCACACTTAAGCAAGATCATGAAATAAATGTGATTGGTGCACCCAAATTTATATAGTGATCCATTGTATTGGGTGTTGCTTTGTATCCTAGTACATTATGTTGAGATATGGGTTTACCTAATTCTTGAATTGTTCACATTCCACTATGATTTATTGGCATTTTATCCTTTACCAATGATGTAGTGTTTTATGTTGTTTCCATATTTCCATGTTAAGTATATCATGATATATCATGCTTTATGATTCGTGCCCCATTATTCCTTATTGATATGAAATTACTAACATGTATCATTATCTTCATGTTATTATAGTTTTATTATAGTACTATTCTTTTTAACTCAACCCTTTCTTATGTATTTTCCTTAGGATATCCCATACTTTTTTAAACACGAGCATGTTAATGAAGTTTTCAATAATAGTGAATATTTTCAGGTTTAAATTTGTAATTAAATGCACCTAATTCACAAAGACACTAGATATATCAATATTTTGTGATTTATTAATTTTATTTAATTAAATCAATTATTAATGTAATAAAATGAAAAGGGTTGTTATATTTGTTATTAGAGGAATGCTTAGATATTTTTGGGATTAAGATTCGAAAAATCTAGTGCAAGCCATAGGAAAATATTAAGTATAATAAATACATCCCTAAATTTTGGTGAGTATAGAATAAGTGGTTTATCAAGAAAATACATCCATTTATAGATACAAAAAAGTGGATGTGGCTCCAGCAAACATGAATGTCGGGGTAAAATATGAAAACCCCACTTTGAAATAGACTAGAATGGGAACTCATGCACGACAATGGGCCTTGATTCACTCCTAGTTTGAAACACTCGGGGAATATTCTTTGGTAAATTAATAATCATAATATGAAACATTATTATGGGAAGAAAATACCATAAAATTATATGTTAGGATGTAGATTTTGGATAATATAGATTGATGCCTAGAAATTCATTTGTGATGGAAATAAATATAGTTATAGGTTATCCATTTAATTTAATTGGATTCCACTTCAAGTGGGTAATATTTTAAAATACGCAACACTAATTTTTCCTTTAATTCTACCCAATTTTGGGTAATAAGAGAAATTGGGATAAAAACATATGTGAAGATCAATGTAATAGTTTCCCTAATGAAATTTCGAATATGATTGGAGTGGGAATCAAAAACATTTTCATGATATTATCTCGGTTATCTCATGTTTTTAATAGAAACCTGGACCAGGAGGAACATCCAACCCCAAGAAATAAAAAGTCACAATCGAGAGCTTGAAGTGACAAATACCACATATTTTTAATGGGTCATCTGATCCCTCAATCGATGAACAACAGATAAACACCATTGAGAAAATCATATCTATCCTTTAATCCTTCATACAAGAGAAGGTTCTCCTAGCTACATACTGCATTAAGGGTGAATTTGATCAGTAGTGGACACTGATAAAAAATACGAAGCCTAAGTAAGAGATCGAGTTGATGGGATGGAAGGGTATTTGAAAAAAATCGATAAATATGTTCTTCGCACCCTATAACCTAAGATTGAATGGGATTTACATTCCCTTGAGGAAGAAGAAGATTAGTCTATAAGATCATATGAGGGAAACATCACATGTCTTGAACGATATACCTCCGTCATTGTTGTTACCCTCAAATACATGGTTTAATGCTTCTATGGTTGGTTAAATACTAGACTAAAGAAATAAATAGCAATCCATGACATTGATTTCAATGAGGAAATTATCTGATGTGCCCTAAAAGTAAAAATGGATATCTCTAAATCTCATGGGTAGCATGGGGATACATAGATGAATGTGGAGTCAAATTCTTTTAGTCTGATAAATAGATCTGACTTTTCCATGAAATTTCAACATCGCACCTGGAAAAGGTGTATAAAGAAGAACCCTCAAAATTGTCTGAAAGAACAAGTAAATGATTTAGGTGTGGAAAGGAAGGGTATCTAGCCAGTGATTTCCAGCAAGAAAAACCTACTAATTTGATAGATGAAATAAATTCTCTGGTAAACCCGCATCACATTTTTCATTTCTACAACTATATAGAACCGAGTCATTTCCCAATCTAATTCACTATGAAAAGCGTTTTCAAAACCTTTTCAAACCCTCCGAAGATACAAGGGAGATCATTCTCCATCACAACTACCAATGTGAATCCTGATAATTATGTAGTAATAGGTATGCTAGTTATTCATTAAACAATAGAAAATTTACTTTTTGATTCTCATTCCACACATTCCTTCATATCACAAAAGTTTAGTAGAACTATTCAATCACTATCACAATTCATAGAATTTGAGATATCAGTTAAGATGGAAAATGGTGAAATTATTGCATCCCAAGTATATAACTCCTCCCCTATCACAATTTCATGGATGAACATCCCAACAAAACATTTTCATACAACATTTGATGGAATTTTATGAAATTATAAGAATGGATTGAATTTACCAATATAGAGTCAACAAAAATTTATGTGAGAAGGAAATAAATATCTATATTGAAAATCATCCATCGATTATGTACATGTGAAATGAGAAGGATGAATCTTCTTTAGAACTATATTCTCAAGCATGGTTATTATTTCCCTATGGGAAATCGTATCTACCACAAATGATTGTGTATAAAGAAAAAATAATCCTTAAAGACATGCCCATTGTGATGGAATTTGTTAATGTGTTTCCTGAAGGATTTCAGGGTGTTCCTCATAGCCAATAGGTCAAATTATCAATCGATCTAAGCACTAGGTCATTACTATTATCCAAGATTCTATATAGAATGGATTCCATTGAACATGATTAGTTGAAGAAAAACTATAGGAGAATCTGGATAATAGTTTCATATTCCCAAGTTCATCACCTTGGGGTGCACTAGTCCTCTTCATTAAGAAGAAAGATGCACCAATGTGCATTTACATTGATTATCGAGTACTAAACCAAATAATAATAAAAATAAGTATCATCTACCATGGATTGATGAATTTTCCAATCTGCTATGTGAAGCCTGATACTTTTCTATAGTGGATCATCAGTCAGGGTACACCCAAAAAAGGTTGAAAAGTGAAGTTATCCCTAATAATACTTTTAGTAACTAGGTACAGGCACTATGAAATCAAAGTAATTACTTTGGGACTAACTAATACTCCAACAATTCCCATGGACATGATGAATAGGGTCATTCGAGATAACCACAATTTTTTTTTGTATTCATTATTGAAGATATTATAATATAATCCAAATGTAATAAGGAACATGGGAAATATTTATGTATTGTTCTAATGACCATGCGAATGGAAAAGATTCATCCAAAGTACAATAAGTGTGAGTTTTGGTTGAAGGATGTCACTTTCTTGAGGAATATCATAACAAGTAATGGGATATCTATGGACCCTTCAAAGACTGAGTAAATTCAAGGATGTTTAATTCCATCATATATGAAATATATCTATAGTTTTATTAAATTAGTTGGGTATTATTGGTGATTTTTGATAAATTTATAACAATTTTCAAACCCTATAACCTAGATACATCAGAAGGGAGTAATGTTTTCTTGGAATGATAAATAAAAAGAGGGCATCAAAGAGTTTTAAATAAGGCTTATCACTGCACCCATGCTCGCACTACCCACATGTGGAGAGATTTTCATGGTATTCAGTGATGCATCTAAGAAGGTCCTAGGATATTTGTTGATGAAAAATAAAAAATTCAATTCCTATGCTTATAGGTAGTAGAATTTTCCTAAGCACAACTATCCAACACATGATATGGAGTTGGTTGTAGTGATCTTTGATTTCAATATTTGCTGACATTACCTCTTTGTGGAGATTTGGGAAATATATATGGATCAAAAAACCCCCGTGTACATATTTACATAGAAATAGTTGAATATGCACCGAAGAATATGGTTAGTGATGATAAAAGTCTATGAGTAGACAATTCAATCCTATATGGGAAAATTAAATAATGTGGTAGATGCTATTTTTAGAATTGATCCAGTAACTCTTTCATTGATTAGAAGTGATAAGGATATTATATTCTTATAATTTAATAGGATTTACATGGGAATCATAATGGAAGGAACATCATAAATCCTTTCACAAATGATTTATCGATCGTCGCTTCTAGAGAAGTCATAAGATGCTCAAAGTGATGATATGAGAATTAAAAACAATCTAGAAACTATTAGAAAATGTAAATTCTCAGAGTATAATGTTAATGGAGATGATGTTATATGATATGGGTTAAGACTATGTGAATCCTCAAATCATGAGTTAAAGAAAGTGTTGTTGGATTCTCCACATAGCTCAACCTTCTCTATAGGTCATGTATGCACAAATATGTATTGAGATTTATGAGAACACTATTGGGGGAAAATATAAATAAGTAGATCACATAATATATATCATGATGTCTTGTATGTCAATAATTAAAGGTGAAAATTGAAAAAAAATTGGACGATGAAACCATTACTCATAACTAAAAATAAAATGAGAAAACATCATCGTGGAAATTTCCACCAGGATTCCTGAGACATCAAGGGGAGACAATGAAATCTCAGTTGTGTTGGATAATCTTATAAATAATACACACATTATTGCGATTTGAAAGTATTTATCATTGGATCCACTTGAATGGATTTGCATCATAGAATTGGTGAAGAATCATAGCGTACCACTATGGATTATATCTGATTAAGATCTAAGATATACCTCAATGTTCTGGAAGAGTTTCCAATATTCTCTGAATACTGATTTAAACTTCATCACGACCTATCACCCTCAATCTATTGTCCAATCTGAGCGATCTATCCTCACACTTGATGACCAATTGAGATCATTCTCAATAGTCATAAAAGTAGGATGGGATCAATATATTACACTGGTTGAGTTATCTTAAAACAAAAGTTTCCACTAATGCATCGAAATGCCTCCCTATAAAGACTAATATGGGAATAGGTGAAAAAAAACTACATGCTGGGATGAAAATGGGTAATGAAAAATACAAGTCCATAAAAATGTCTAGGAAATGGTGGAGGAGGTTAAGACCATTCAATGACACAACATGGATGCTCAGAGTCAACATAAGAGTTATGCAAAAAATCATCAACAATACCTAGTTTTTGATGTTAGTTGCATGGTATTTCTCAAAATTTATCATTGGATGAAAGTGATGAGATTTGGGAAGAAGGTAAATCTTAGTCAAAGATACATTATCCCCTTTCAGATCCTTGATTGCATTAGTGAGGTGCCGTATCGAATAACAATCCCACCTAACTAATCTTATGTACATGATGTACTCCATGTATAAAACACGAGAATGTATATATAAAACCCTACACTTCTATTAAATATAGTGGTAGAACCATTGGAGAGTGACCTCTCTTTTTAGGGGAAAGTAGTAAAGATCTTAGATTATAGAGAAAATGTTCAACAAAATAAGACAATGCATATACTTAATATATTGTGGAGAAATCACATGTTTGATGAAGTAATGAGGTAACTAGAGAAGGAGATGAAATAGAGTTACCCTATTCTTTTTTAATGTGGGAAATGAAAATTTTAAATGAAAAATTTTTTAATGGGGAAGGTTGTAATGACCCAAACTATTATAAGTGAAATTTCCCTTTTGATTTAATTAAATGTCTTTTTTTTGTAATTTTTTTTATAAAACACATTCATTTCCCTAGGTTTATGGTATTGGATTTAAAAACCATTATTAATGTTGAATATTGTTAATATAGTCATTTATTAAAGATGACATGATTAGTATTAATACATGGCTTCACAAAATCCAATTGACATATGAAAAGGATGTTATGGCCTTAATAATTAGAATCATGTCATATGAAGTAAATTAATCAGATAATCTGAGGGAGATAGAGTCTCTTGTATTTTTCCTTGGGAAATACCAAGATGAGATACAACGTCATATGAATGAGTGAAACCTTTTATGAAAGAAGATCAAGCTAATCGTGATCACGACCCAAACCATGTTTTTTGAATGGCCCCATGATAATATCCTTATTGCACACCTTACTCTTAAGGAATATTCTGGTGTAATAATGGGATATGTATCAAGACCATAATAATTATAATATGTTTATTATATAATAATGTATATATTTTTATTTTTATAGTTTCATTTTAATTATTTTTGTTTTGATTCAATTAAAGATAATTTTTTTTGGTAATTTTCAAATTCAATTAATGTGTTTTTTTGATGGATTAATGTGTTTTTTTAAATAGTATTTTATTATAATAATATTATTATATAAGGATTATTAATTTTATATTTTCATGTAATTTGTATAAAGTGAAATGTACTTTGTATAAGAATTTTAAAACTATTATTGTCAAAATACCCAATATTCTTCAATAAATGTAATATATTATTTTAAAAGTTAAAATGAAAATATTTAGGAAATTATTTAAAGTAAATGTATTTTTTTTTTCAAAAAAAATTTCAAAATTATCTATGGTTAATTCTTCATATTTTTTCTAGACATTCGAATTTTTGGGTAAAATTTAAATACCGTATAAATATAATGTTTGTTTTTTTGGCATCATAATGACCCAAAAATGATTTAACAAATACTATAATGGGTATTATAATACCAATATATTTTTTCCCATTAAAATTATGTTATTTGAAGATAATTTTATGATTTTTATAATTCAGTTATAAATCCTCCAAAATATATATTATATTTAATGATTTTAAATTCATTTCATTAATATTAGGCCTCAAATCCACATAAGAAAAGATAAATTTTTATTATCTTTGGCCCTTATATTAATTATATAATGAAAACCCCCCTTATTTTTAATAATCCACTGCAAAAACCCATGAGATGGTTTTTTGATTTGAATATTTAATTATATTGATTCCATAACCAATGATTGTGAAATATTATAGAATTCCACTCTCATTTCCTATATAAACCCACCAATGCTCTCACTTATCTTAAATAAAAATCCTTAGATAACATTATTACTATGTTCTCCGTTCTCTATAATCATCCAAAGGTTCCCTAAGATCTCATGATACCCCTATTGAATTTTTTGATGTTGTAGAGTGAAGTAAGGGTTTCTTACATTCTTATTTTTATCCATGTTGCCGTATACTGTTAAGCCATCTTATTTTTAACTAAAAATTATGGTTTTTATTTTTAAACCTCTACCATACATCCCTTATTATGTTTGAATGATGAGATATTGCATTATCTCTCAATAATCCTGCCCATGTACACCCATTACCATGGTGAACTTTCATAAGAGTTATTCCACTCTCCCTCTTTATCCATGTTTCTTTATTACGTTACGCCTTCTATTAACAAATTTAATATGTTGGAACTTGTATTTATATGACCCAAATATTTTCCATTTAATTTATATTTTATTAGATACCCCCTTCTCCCCCATCAACCATTTTTATGAATTATTATGTCACGCCATCAGATTATCAAAATTGCATTGTGAATTTCCATTCTCTAATAGTTGTGTACTGAATACCAAACCCATTACCTATCAATGAAATTCACATTTAGGTATTTATATCACTTTATTGAGGGATTTAATGTATTTATTTCACACTCCATGGTCATTTGATAAATTATGATGATGGAAGAATCCATGCTTTATGCTCTATGTGGAACACTTATAAATAAGAATGAAATCAATGAGATTGGTGCACCTAGAATTTAAAGAGATCCAATGCATTGTGTAATGTTTAGTATCATGACACATCATGATTAGAATGGGTTATACCTTATTCTTTATGTATCCTTTTCCACTATGATGTCTTGGATGTCTAGGCATGAACTATGATGCATGATTTTAAGTTGTTTCCACATTTCAATGTAATTTATATCGTGATATATCATGATTTATGTTTCATGTTCATTTATGAATCATTGATAGGAATTTCATAACATGTATTATTATCTTCATGTTATTCCATGTTTAATCCATTACTGGTCTTTATATCCCACACATGTATTGTGTATTTTCCTCAGGATATCAGATGGAATTTTATGCTTGATCATGTTAAAGATGTTTTCAATAAAGATGAATCTTTTAATGTTTGATGTTTTAATGCAATGAACATAATTCCATAAGACACTATACTTATTGATATTTCAGGTTGTATTAAGAGTAATTTTATATAATTAAATAATCTATGAATGTAAGAAAAAAATGAAAAGGGTTTTTATGGGAATTTATTATGCATCACATCATTTGAAACCTCTTGAGTAAAATTAACATACAAAAGATCTCAAAGTAACTGTAGTGGATTTTTATCAAAAATATGGATTATTAATTTTAATGTTGTAAATATTAAAATATAAAATTATCACAAAACAATGAAGTATATATTCTCTAAATTTGAAATGAAAATGAGATTCAAAATATCCTAAGGACTAATCATGGAAAATAATTTCAGGATTAATTTGTATCCTGTATATGAAAACAAAGTGGCTAATTAATTGAGTTAAAAAAATATGTATACATTATCCATGTTTTGATTGGATGATGACCCATATGTTAAGGTTATTTAAAAAATATCCTACATTTTTTGGATTTTGTGACATGCATTATTTTTTTTAGGTTTCTGTTATATCGACAAGAACTGATAGAATTATGAAATATTTTAAGGAGGATCAAGCATTATTGGAAAATTTATAGTTTGATTACTTGTGTAAAATTATTGATTTTAGTATTGATATAGATGGGTTTTCAATGAATCAAAAAATTCTTTGCGTGAGAATTAATTCAATGTTGAAAAATGATTTCTTGAGTTAATCTCATCAATCTACAATCAATATAAATATAGGAAACAATATGATGTAATGAGATCATCAAGAGTATTTCTAGTGAAATAGAATGAAAATGAATATTTCAAACTGTACCATGTAGTGTTTGATTTTTTAGTGGGTTTAATAAGAATTAAAATTACCTAAGGGAATTCATAATCCTTTTATAGTGTTAGAGTGGAAACATGAAAAATATATTAATTGATTTTATAGTAGTATTTCAAAATACATGTAGATGCAACAATTCAATTTGGATTGTGGATGGAATACTAAATAAATATGTGCATTTTTATCCTAATAGAGATAGTATTTCACTGGATCCAAATTCCTAGATGTATCTAAAATAGATAGTTAGGATACATGGATTGAGTCTCTCCAAAATATCATATCTTGATTCTAGGATGGTATAAATTTTTTAGAAAGGACTTCAAAATTCACTGGATATTGAATCAAATTTTGGTACAAATTTTCATCGTCAATCTAATGTTTATAAATAAGAAAAATCATCATGACCTGGAAGATATGATTCAATTTTTTTCAAAAGATTACGAAGGATGTTTCCATAATAATATTTCACTGTATGACCTCACTTATTTAAATATTTATCATTCCATTATATAGATGGAACCATATGATGTATTATATTGAAAGTGGAATATAAAAATATATTTATCTAATGATGTTGGAGAAAGGAAGATAAGGGGAAAAAGTATGTATATGATTTTTTATAAGTTTTAATTCAATAAGAAACAAATGAATAAGTCTTATAACCAGAGGAAATGATACGCGAATAGTCAGAGAAATGTTATTTCTTTCAAAGTAAGTGATCCTATTTTTCTTAAAGTATCACAGTGAAAAACTATATTTGGTTTCATTAACAAGGGTAATATATGACCATGTATCATTTGAAACATATGAAATACTAGATAGTGATGGAAAAATTTAATATTAAGTGGACTTACCTATGTGTTTTTCGTGCTATATGCAATTATCATATCTTTATGTTAAGACAATATATTCAAAAATAAACTAAAGTTTGGAGCCCTAATATATTTCAATTATAATTAAAAAATTATTAGGAAGACTTTACCACATAGATTCTCGACTTTAGAGAGAAATTTATTTAGAATAAAGTGATACACTAGGTTAAGGGTTTATGGAACAACCATATTTTTGAAAAGGAATCATGGTAATCTAAAAAAGTTATGAGGGTAAGATATCCCCATTAGTTTATCAAGTTAATAAAATAACGAGGTTAAAATTTATAAATGGGGTAGGGGTAAGATGAAAATGAGAAATTTAATGATATAATAAATAATTTGTATATTTATTAAAATTAATCAGATTGTTATATTCATTATAAAAATACTATTTAATAATTTAAATAAAAATGTAAATAGTTTAAATTAAACTATTTTATTATAATGTTTAATTTAAAATAATGTTTTTATAATTTATATAATTTTAATTAAAAAAAATTAATTTAAAATTTAAATCCTCGTATTAAAATTAATGTAACATGATATTTTGGAATTTTTTCTTGAAAAAAATTATTTTTCAGTGAATATTGAAAAATATTGATTTTTTTGCTAAATGGATTTTATTTTCATTAAATTATTTAAATTAAATTTCCCATATTGTTATGAATATGATTTCTAGAAAAATAATTTTTATTTAGTTTTATTTAATCTATTAACTTTCATTTTCTTCAAATTTATATTGGATTTTAGTATATGTTTTTTGTTTAAAAATGGTTTAAAACCCATTTTAAAATGAATATTTTTTTTTTCAATTATAAATATTAAATATTAAATATGGAGATTAAGTTTTTAGTTTTAATATATATATTATATATCAATAAATATTAATTTATAGTAATATAATTAATATTATTTGTCAAAAATTTATTATAAAATCATCTTTTCCTCAAAAAATAAACCACTTGAAAACCTTCTCCTTGGTCACATCAGTGGGTTTTACTTATAATTTAAATTTTCTAATAATGTGAATATAATATCTTAAATTAAGTATATAATTTAAATATTAATAATTTATATTATCTATTATGTTCAAATTACATTTCAACAATAATGAATTATGGACATAGTAATAAATAAATACCATGGTTACGGTAAACACATATTTACTAGGCTGTTGAACTAAAAAAATAATGGTTAAAATGAGATGTTGAATTGTTTAAAATATATTATATGGACATATTTGAACCTTATATTATCTAAGGCTAGTGAATGGATAATTTTTTATCCTTTTTTAAATAGAAAAATTTGGTTAAGCCTTTTTCAATTTAAAAATTTAAAATTATTCCACTCTCCTCATATATAAAAGTCTATAACCGCTATTCCCCACAAAATACCTTTAAGTCCATTTATTTTTTAAAATACCTACCAAACTATATCCTTTATTTCTCCACCATGACCTTGATACCATATTATCATCATAACTTTATCATTTGACGGATTTTTTCCTACAAAAGGTGGTCTCACAAACAAGAGGTATCATTCTTAAGTGTGTGTAGTTTTTTATTATTACACATCCTCAAAAACAATATTCAATGATTCCAATATAAAAAATTTATGTAATATATATTTAAATTTTATTATGATAATGTAAAACCAAAATCAATTTCCATATCCAACAAATGGGATATGAAATCAACATTCATGTGTATGGAAGATTATTATTATGTGAACCAAAGGAATTCGTTTTCCATCATCACCAATGTTTTATATTTTAAATGATGGATTTAAAGTATAAAAATGATATTTATTACTTATTTACACATATTTAGAAATTATATAACATATACTTTATGTTGTTCCATTTAGTGGTAGATACGATTGCGTCACTTGTGTTGTCAACAGACTAACTCCTCATAAAGCGATATAATTCCATTTTCACTAATATTATACATCAAAGGTAATATAGATTAAATTAATAAATATATGTTATATAAATGAAATAATAAATATATAAAAGTCATATTTATCATTATTCTTGGATAATATATCATTTTATTTTGTTACACTGAAAATCAATAACATCCTTCAACGATGTGTGAACTACTGCCTCCATGAAGCTATTAGATCATTTTTCTCACCACTTATTCACATGAATGACATATATTAGTAAATAAAATAAAATAATATTATATTAATTAAATAATTATAATCATTTAATGATTAAATAATGAATAATTTTTCCACGATGTTCATTTAAAAGTGTAATCTTTAATCATGCGTATTTAAGACATACCATCTCCAAGATCCTAATATATATCATATTTAATAACCATTTTTCGTCATATTTTTTATAAAAAATTAATTATTTATAAATTTTATAATTTTATAATTATTTTTTTATGATTTTTAATAATAACCCTTTTAACCTCATTCAACCAACCAAATTCATTTTTAACACATAATAGAAATATTCTCTATACATCACATAAGAATAAATTAGATTATCTAATTTTATATGAAATTTTAATACGTGAAATAATAGGAATAGTAATCTTAAAATTTTCTAAACCATGTAATTTTTTTACATTAGTTTATTATTCAGGGTGATATTGAATATATGCCATGAATGGAAATCACATTAACAAACATCATCTCGATTTTCATTTGTTGAAGCATATATTTATGTTATTCACCTATATTATTTTATGAGATGTATATACACCCCATATGACATGATATATCATGAATATTTCTATTAAAATTTTATTTATCTATTTTAATGTTATTATTTTATGTTCCTTCTATGTCAAATATTTGAAAAGGTTAAAGGGGATGTAAGTTTACACCGTATATTGTTTTTCTTATAACCATATTCTTTTTCCCTATACATTTTATATAAATGATATTATTATGGAAAAGTGTGATTTAAAAAACAAATTAATCATTTTATTTTTTTTAATTTATGTAATATTTATATGAAATGTTTTACATTTTTAATAAATGAAAAATAGAATATTCTAATTTAACCTATATGGAAACAATGACATTCCTATCCACCATTACAATTATTTGAGTCATGGATTAATTTTTAATCATTTATGATATCATGAATGAAAAACCCATATTCCCTTGTCCATATTAATTTATGTTTTGTTTAACAAAAGGGTATTTGGAAATCCCAAAGTGTTCTGCAAACATGTCAAAATAACATTTTCAAGGGATTTGTGATGAAAAGATAAAAAAATGAAATGTTTAATTTATGATATTATTATTTTATATTATTTATGATAGCAATTTTAGATTGAATAACATGAATCTATTATACATCATATGACGGGTTTGACAAAATAGAACCCCATTTCATTAGTTAATGATTAAATTCACAAAGTAATTATGTCGAAAGATTATTGTATGGTTATTCAAATTTTAAAGGGTTATATATGGGTTAAATGAGATGATGTCCCAAGGAAACTATTTGAATTTTCTATGAATGATTATGTTTTTTCATTGAAATAACCTATCAAGGTAATATAAATGATCATTTAAAAATAATGATATTTGACTTCCTCGCTAAAAAATTAGGATTTTAAGAAAAGTTTTCCATGGGTTGTTATGTTTTTCACTCAGCTAATGGTTATAATTGTTTCATTCCATTAATATTATTTTTTTATCCTCCCACATTGATGAATATTTTTCCATTAGATATAATTATGGGTAATGTAAAAGGAGTTTTCAAGTGGATTTTCATGAAAATAAATCATGACTTGTTTTAGAAGTTTTATATTGTGGGAAAATAGATAAAAAATGAATGTGTAAAATTTATATTATATTGTTTTTATTTTATGACTTTTAAATTAATTATCTACATCCATAAAAGTAAATAGGTATTAAAATTTATGTGAATAATGTTTTGATTTATGACACATGAATATGTACTATTAATTATCACGTCCATATATTAAATGAATGAATAAATTATGATGGATGTATTAAATTATGAATATGGAATCTTAGTGGAAAATATTTTCTCATTTTCATAAGGATGTCTTTAAAATTATCAGATATGTCATTTATAGCTATTTTAATTCAATATAATTCACAATGTAGAATATATATTTTAATGAAAAATGATTTTAAATGTGTATGATAATTTTAAATGGATAATGAAACAGCTATTACTATTAATATATATATATATATATATTAGGATGTCTTAAAAATGAATGATGTTCTATGTAATATTTTATTTACTCTAAAAAAATATATAATGACACCAAAGTTGAAAAAAATGCTTTAATATATAATAAACATATATATTTTAAATATATAAAGGATGAAAAGAACACCCAGTTCAATATATTATTAATTGAAGTATAAATAGTTAATTATACATAAGATAATAAGGTATCCATATATATATATATATATATTTTCACACAAACAATATCAACTAGTGGATGAATTATTAAAGTTTGTTATAATGTTCATACATAGAATATGTGTCCTGATCACACCTGGTTTCACCAAGGAAGATGAATAAAAAGAGAATATGTATGTGGAAGAATAATTGGATGTGATATTTTATTCTTCTATCAAGAAATGTAGAACATGTTTTTTGTTTTGATTTTCACATAACAAAAAATAAAATAATTGACACTGTTTTAATAAATAAGGTTAAGTATTATAACATGGATAAAAATTGAAATATTCTTAATTTTTTATTGAATATCTTATCATTTTCTATAAAATTAATTAAATTGTCAAGGTACATTCTAGATTGTTCGATTCAATAAGATAGCGTGTGGGATACACACTCTATACTATCATGCTACAATAATGGAATTATCATAGAGATTTACTAGCGTGTTTGGGACCTTAGGATTTATCATATCTTAAAAAGTATTATCCTTCACTTATTGATTAGTGATTCATGTAATTAATTTTTCACCTTATCTATGTGATTTTATTTAGGATCCATGAAATAAATAACATGAGAATAGAAATGGAGAATAATATAATCATTCACCTAATAAATAAAAATATGTTAAATGTATAATTGATTAAAATATTAATCGGGTTTTCAAAGGAAAAAACATTGATTCACCACTACTGTGAATCATATCTCTATGTAGATTATACTCTAGTAATGCGCTTCTTTTTACACCATGTTCTCAAATCATATTATATCATTTTCCTATGGACCCATGTAATCATCATTAATTCCAATCTCTAAATACCATCACAACCATCAAACATTAACAATGATAAAACATTCTTATGAACACCCTCATTTAGTACACCTCCATGGATAATAGTAGACATGGGGAAGACCTATGAATCTAACATCCATAATATCATGGATTTGATAGGTCAATTAAGAGTATATAATTCATTCATTTTGGATGCATTACCCTATATGTATAAATATAAGGATAATAAATAATACTAGATCCATAAATCATATCTAGATATAAATAAATAATAATTAATTAATTAATTTTAATTTCATACATTTTTAATCTTAGAGAAATAATAAAAAATGATTGGGAAGTAACGAAAATAATCCAAAACAACCACACAAAATAAATGAACTAATAATAACCATATTAATAACCTAGTAGCTTTTAATGAATTAAATATATATAAGATATATAGTTATTTATATTATTGGTAAAATACTCTGGATCCTACATAAAAAAATATCATATTAATGTGATTGATCTTTAATAAATAGTTTCTAATAATCAAACAAAACAAAAAATAAATAAAAAAAATGTGAAATTATAATCAATAATCACAAAAACCCCCTCACAATCAAATGAATAAATTAAAATAAATCCATATCAAAACATACAAATAAAATCATACTAAAAATCTAGATACCCACTCTATGGTATCTCTCATACCCTAATACAAATCATATTATGCTAAAATCCCTTTCATTTTTATTTATTCACCTTGTGCACACATATGTCTTCACATCTATAACTAGTGTAATCCCAAAATACATTATAATAAGAGTGAGATAGAATATAACTCAGTACCTTGTAGTACATTCATGTAAACCTATAAGAAAACACAATATATATATATATATAGAATAAATGTTTTTTAATAATTTCTTTTCACTAAAACTCAATCATACATGTATGTTTAAACTAAAATCAATCATCACCAAATTTGACATATACTCAACACATTTAGAAATTACCTCATAAAAACATACATATCAATAGAGTCCATATAGATATAATTGAAGGAGGAGAATACATCCATCAATTCCATGATCATCATATATATTATTGAGAATAACCATAAATTGTCTAATAGAATTCCCCCAAAAAAAGTTTAGGTGTGAGCATGAAGCCAAAAAATGAATAATATAATCTACAAAAACTACACTAAGGGTATAGACATATACTCAACTATGATATTCATCCCAGATTCACCCAGTTTTCCCCAATATCACCCTGTAAACATGTTCTCACACAAGAACCCCCACATATATATTCAATATCATTAACTATATTATATATTAATTAGAAACTATTATTCATTCTTCAGTTGATCCCCTTATATTTTTTTTGTTTAATAGATTATTTTCTAAAATGAAAAAATTCATTACAAAAATTACAAAAGTTATTAAATTACCATCACATGATACATGAGAATTAAATCCCACTATACCATAGTTTCTATTATTCATCATTATAAATATCATAAACCATACCATGAATCTATATATCATCATAATTATACTTTCATAATTTTAGTGCTACATGACTCATCCTATGATACCACATGTAGTTTTAATCAAATTAATGTAGAAAAAATAACTCATGTGGTGTCGAAAATCATTGAATAGATACTCATAATCAAGAAATCAAAGCCACATATATTGATAGAATAAAATAAAAAATTCTAAAATCACAAGCCATCCAATCTATCCCTAAAAAACTAGCTCACATTATGGAAAACAACCAACACCAAAGATCTACATAAAAAATTCATTAAATTGTTAACCATATCACAATGATAATAAATAATTAATCCCATATCGAAACATTAACCATTCATACTTGGAATTTTATACCTGGTATATCATATCCAATGATAAATCGTGTAACATGTTTCACAAATTAACGTAAATTCACTATAATAATTGAATATCAATTATAAATTTAGACCATGACACAAAATTATATATGACATTAATACACATGGATGTGATATATTATATCCAAATATTAGCAATATAAAAAAATCATTGTTAAAAAATGATTCAATAGACACATTATGAATTATTTTTTCAAAAATAATAATAATAAATAATAATGAAAAATATTTATTAATCAACATTGAACATGCTCCAAAAAATTTATAAATATTTTATTGATTAGGAGGGTTAAGTAGTAAATTTATTTTAATCATTAATTATTCCCATCAAAATTACTGTATATATACTACATTACAACATTCAATATCATCGATAATGCTAAGAAACATACTAAAAGAATTAGAGGAAATTCCCTCAAGAATATGTAAAAAGTAATTGTCCACAGTTAATCAAAACATTTGATAAAAAATCATTATGATTCATATTTAATTGGATTATTTTCATTATTAATTTCAATTTAAATATAATTTAAACATAATATCTCATAATTTCCCATCATATCATAATTGAAGAAAAGAGATGAAATTAATCCACTAAAACAATAAAAATGGAAAAAAATTATGGCAAAAAATAATATCTTCCAATATCAGATATTATCCACTATATTGAACCTGGTGATTCTTATTAATATCATAACATTGGGATCCATCCAAAAATCAACTCATATATACCCATGAAATCAAAAGGATAAAAACAATCATTGGATGGAATGAAATAATGACAGAGTGTGGAACCCATCATAGAGGAATACTGTGAATTAAGCTCCCCAAAAAAGAATTTTTAGAATATGGGGTATCATACATAGAATATAATGATAAAAATCACTAAAATTGTCCATCAGGTCACAAAATTATTGAATTATAATGATTGATATGTTATAATTTTTATAAAATAATGAGTTTATACTATTAATATAATTTGAAAATACTAAGCTGAAA
This sequence comes from Viscum album, assembly GCA_963277665.1. Lineage (NCBI taxonomy): Eukaryota > Viridiplantae > Streptophyta > Magnoliopsida > Santalales > Viscaceae > Viscum > Viscum album. Next base: position 272,572,114 of record OY728128.1, on the reverse strand, counting down.
AATTATTCCCATATTGTAACCACTTGTTTATTAAAAAAACTACATTGAAATGAGGATGGTCAATATATAACATTATTAATTTAAAATAGTCAACTAAAATCATAAATAAAATCCCCATTTTTCTAGATAATATCCAAGAGAAATCATTTTAACCATGGTGAATCAATGACACCATGACATAGTGAAATTTCTGTAGGGATAGAGAGACATACATAACCATTACTCATATACATCAAAAACTTATAGCCATTTCACAACTACACCTTAAGAGTATTACAAAATAAATAACTCACTACAACTCAATGGTGTCCCATATTCACCACACAGTATCTATCCATTAGGTTGTATAAGGATGAGGCAATCCCATTTTTCACCATAGTGTAGCCTACACCCATTCCCAAGCTATATACAAAATGAAAGATTTTCAAATTTTTCTTATTCCAATCCCAAATTTCAAAATGACTATAGTAATTTCAAATGCACATGATTAAAAAAAATATTGTATAATCCAAAAATATCACATCTCCACCCATCCCACAATATTAAATGTCATCTCAAAACTACCTCTTTCATCCAATCACACACTTCCAAAAACTTATGAAATAATGGAATTATATTGGAAGTCACACCTTGTTACCTACATTCATGTATTCATAGTCCATTTTTTAGTCTTCTATTAGATGGATATTATCTCATGTTTTTTTTGTAATATTTGTATAAATTATGAATCCCAATGGGTTGGCCATAAATATGGGTAATGGTTTCTCTAACACTATGTCCTTAACTAGATAATAATTTAGTGATATTTAACTACCACCAAAACCATTAAACTCTTGATTCCATATGGATTGAACCATAATCACAATATTTTTATTATAAATAAACTTGATTGTCCTTGATGGCTCCCAATATGTGATTTTGACTCCTCTAAACTATTTTCTTGTATGATAAATGCTCATTTCATTTTGTAAATATCAACTAGGCATATGTATCTCCAATCATGTGGTTTTTTACGATCTCTATTTCTCTCCTCCATATAATTTAATGGATAATCATTTTATTTATAGATATAATATACATTTTTATGGATCATTATTATAGTTAAGTTTTATTTATATTTCTCACAATTATTCTTCATTACCATTTCCTATTATGTCATTATATTATTGTTATATCTCGATATAATGGTAGGTGATTCCATGATTCTATTCCCTATATTTATAATCATTAATTGATTGAGTTAAAATTATTTAAAACCCCTTGTTTTATAGGATTTTATAAGATATTTGAAAACAAATGAAAAATTTAAAAACCCTTAATTATAATGGGATTGAAATGTTTTGATTATTTTTGGAAAATGATGAATTCATTTTTAAATTGATTTGATAAATTTATCAATTATTGAACCATGATAAAAAAATCATTACTTTTAATGATGATTTTAGATGGAATAAATGGATGAAAACACTATTATGGTTTGGAAATGAGATAAGAATAATTAAATCTACTAATGAGGAAATTTTAATATTAATTTAGTTGAAATGATTCATTATGGTGATAGATTGATTTACCATTTGAATCATATCTTATACAACCTATTTTTTTGTAACTCGGAAATTTTTTCTAAAACCCTGAATCCCTAAAAATACTATTATGATGACAATGACAACTATATATTTATAGCATTAATTCTTGTTAGGGCTCCCATTTTTGGGTTTAGAAGTCCCATGAGGGTCACTTCACTGAGGTATAGATTGATTTTAGTGTGGAAACTAATCTTGATCTAAGAAGACTGATGAGCTATTTGAGGATCATATTACTTGAGCTAACATACACTGGGGATTTTATTCATGGTTCCATAATTTGGTGACATGTTTATACAAGATAATTATTATTTATAATTTTATTTAATTCATTATAATTCATATATGTTTTTATATATAATACTCATTGTATCCAGTTTTGAAATATATTCCATATTTAAAATTGTGGAATTTTTTTTTGATTAAAATAATTCAATTATATATCATTCCATATTTATTTAAAATGGATAATAATTGAAATAAATATAATGGAATTGATTATATAACTCTTTGTTAGATCTTATTGATCTTTATAGACCACACCATACCATTATCTTTGGATATTTGTATAATTAATTAGGGACAATATTAGTATGTGGAAGGTAGCGCATGAAGGTAGTTGATGTTCATGATTATTGGGGCCATGGAGTGTTGATGGTTAGTAGTTAAACTACTATTCACTTCCAAGATAAGGGATTTTGGTACATTTATCTTATTGATGTTGTAATTTTCATTGATATTTTTTTTCTTTTTGTATGGGTAATATTTTAGGTGTTTGTATCATGTAATTTCTCCATGTGGTTTGTTGGAATACTAAATTATATTTTCTAACATGTTTTATTATATTTGTTCACTCTTTTTTTGAATTATCCTAGGTAATAGTCAACAACCCTTAGGGATCAAGATAACCATTTGGGTTGTGTCATGGAAATATTGGGTATTTTCATACATGGTTGTCTACTATGGTTCTTGTAAATTTAGTTTTGGATGTATTGGTGAAGTATAATTCATTGGTGTTATTATGTAGTTTAGGATTAATTGTTTTGAAATAGTATGTTGAATTGAAAAATTTTCTATCCATGTGACACTATAATAATATTTAATGTACCATCTTTGTTTGGGAAACAGTGTTATTGCTGGTTCTTTTGATCTAATACAAGCCATTTCCATTAATTTGGACTGTGTATATTTAAATAAAAATCATAAATAATTTCAGGAAGGAATTAATATTAATGTATATATTTTTTAGTTTTTTATATGTGTATCCATTCTGATTACTTCACTTTTGTCATTTTATCATTCATAAAAACATATATCCAGGAACATATGTGAACTTCTCATAGGAGGAACCTGCAGCAAATCATGGTGTGTAAATCCTCTAGTAGACCAGAATTTTGTTGAGATTATAGTGAGGGATGTCTAATCCCTATAACATGAAACTTCACTCACTCTCATTCATGATTCTTTTTTGGAACCTAAAATGGATGGATATAATTACCATGATGAATGGAAAAATTTCCTAAAAACGCATTCTTTACAAGGATCTAATAATCCCTAATAGTAATAGGAATTATTGATATAAAATGATACTCTTTTTGAACTCATGGAACCACCTGAAGCTATTAAGGTGAAATATGGTGCTATTATGATGGAATGTTTTGGAATAAGATGTTCCGATTCGAAGGTGACTTGAAAAAACATGAGGGTTATGAATGGAATGACTGTTGAATTCATTTTTACTTTTAGTTATATCTAGAATCTATGATCTCAAAAAAAAATCATGGAGTTTCCTAACATCCAACAGAGTAAAAATAAGCTAAATCAATATGAAAACCAATTTTCTAATATTGTTCATTTTCATCCTTTTGTGGATACTAATAAAATTTAAAAAAAAAATAATATTTAACTTTGTTCTTCTTATTGAAATTTGATATTAGTTTTTCTTAGTGAATATTATCACATCCCACCAAAAATTTCTCTAATCATGTGATATGACCCGTTTTACTAAATGGTCTAAATAAAAAAATCTCAATTTTCTAGATGTTTTTAACACAATTCAAGGGACTTGGGTGTATTTTTATATATATATTTTCCCCTCATTATAGAGTAAATATAATAAAAAGAACTAGAAATATTATATATTGTAATAAATAGAGTGTGGAAGATAAAAATAAATTAAAATAGAACATGATGTAATAATAAATGAAATTCACTAAAAATTATGAACATCCATGTCATATATGGAACACTGGTCACTTATTAGGCCTTATATAAATATCGGAGTACGTAATGAAACTAAAATAAACACACATAGATATACTAAAAACTCTAAGACGAACCACATACCAAATCTATAGAAAATAATTAATTGCATCCACCCAATCATTTTCTTCCACCTAAGAGACATTACTCTTCCATTAAAATCTTGGGATCATCCCTACAACAATTCCTCTATACTGAACATGAAAATGTGACATGAGGAATTTACACACACCATGTTTCACATATAGGGGTGATAATATGATATCTATAGACCACCCCAAATATGAACCTATAATTTTATTATTGTTATATCATTATCATAAAATATAATCCACTTATCCAAGACACAACTGAAGAGAATGTGTCAATATATATTAAAAATAGAAACATATCAACAATGGATTCTTGGGACTATGACCCATATCATCTCAACAAAATTTCATCATATATGCCTATATCTATATATGACTATATATATTAGAACACACAAACAAATATATATTTATATATGCATGATCAAATATATATACATATATAAGAATGATATAAAATAATTATTAACTCAATCCCTAGTAGATCCTTGGACCCATGATCTGATCAACTACACATCTGTTGACAAGGGCTCTAATATGGATGTCATACCAATCAAATTGTGTATCAATAAATTGATATCATGGTATGTAAATTCCAATAATCAAAATCATATTCGATCTATACAAGAAATTTATTTGAGAATTCTATGTACCCATAAGGGTATACAAGTACTTACATTGGGTTTTACCCATACTGGCCTCCAATCAATATAAAAAATATTTTATATACCAATAGACTCCCCTAATAATATGTAACCACATAAACTATGCATGTACATACTGTATCGAGTGAGATAACTCCATGGGCCATATCCATGATTTTAAAAAGACCAAGGCATCCTCTTAGGACAATACTGAGTTATCAAGTTTTAGACCCCCATGATCCATATCCATGTAGTAGAAATTGACATGGAATCTTCAATGTGTCAAACCTATATGTTCTGGATCATTGATATAAATTACCCAGTAACCCCCTTGAGTTCTAGGATTGAGACTATATAAATTTGTTTAAAAATTATTGAGAACACAATAAGCATGCCTAAAGAGCATGTCCATGGATATCCAAGAAAACTGAATCAAAGGAGTATAGTATTCCTTAACCAAAAAAAATCATCCATGGAGTTTAAATGACCACAAAATCCAATTTGAGACCCATCCAGTAGGATCCAAGTAGTTGATACGTCAAAGGAATCCCATCATGTAATTATCAAGAGAGAGATCCTAGAAAGAACATCATAGAATCACCATTCTATATGAAACAAATATCCCATGATGAACATATTGGAATCCCATGTTTTTTAAGGTATGTAATCCCATATAGAGACACATCCCATCTGTTTCATCATTAATTATCCAGGAAACACTTTTGGTAATCATCACTATAACAACTGTAAACAAGTGAATGTATAAACCATGGTGTGAAAGATTCATAATGCCTATATCCACCACTACTATCACCACCCCACATTATTACATGTCAGGTATGGTTACAATAGTTACACTCACTACCGTCTATACCCAAACTTGATGTATTCACTCATTGTCGATCAAAAAATGGGGAAACAATCAAGTCTTTAAAGTCATAAAATGAGAGACATATCCATCTTGGTATCCATGAAGTCTATACAAAAAATAAGTTATCCTGATAGGGATCCCTACCCTAGATCATAAAGGTGTGAATCCTTATTGGGATCCTCATATGGCAATGGTGAAAAGGTAAAGGCATCTTATATGGTATCTTCTAGGTCGAAATGTAATAAGAGGATTCTAATAGGTGACCATCATAAACAAATAATCTCGTGGACATGTAGGCCAATATTCCACAAATTAAAAAGGGTAAATCCTCAATGGAATATCTATGAAATCATCCAACAAGAGTGATTTCTCATGGATCATCATAGACCATATTCTCACTCTATGTATAAAATTATATCTGATTACCACAGGAAAAAGCACTCCATTTAATGAATATCCTGAAATTCCACCGAGGATTCCTAAAATTACACCTGCAAATCACCATCGTGATCCACCTGAAAATTAACTCATAATAGACTCACCATATTTCCAATTCCTTCACTGGGTAATAATTCTAGAAAAACATATGAAGGATATCAATATAATATTAAACGACATGTATTCCCTAGAACACATCATGTACACTCATGACCCCACTTGGGTGTGTAATGCATTCGAACATCATGTTTTAAATAACATTTAAACATAATTTTCATCCAATACATGGAATATACCTTTCATGGGGTCCAAAATCATGTACATCCCATGGACTATCCCTATATACAGCATAGTAATGTATCTCTATATGGAATGAAACCCACATGATTTATGGCTACGTATTATATATGAATATGTTCCCCTATATGGGCTATATGGCCAAGTACTCATCTACACAGTTGATTCTGATTGAATGGAATGTATACCCCAAACAAGAATTGTACATTAATAAGATAAAAATACTCAAATTAAAAGAATATATGGCATGTGTTCCTAAATCTATATGCCATGTGATTGGGATTACTGAATGGGAAAACCATCAAATATCCCAAAAACCTTGTTTATTTACCTAAAATGTAATGGTCAACCATTTATGGTTCCTATGATTTCATATAAGATGTTTTCAACACAAAAATGGAAATATACGTAGATGTATTTAATAAAATAAAAAAAATACCTTTTGAATTTTTTTATGATGTTTCCCTTATTACAAATCTCCATGGCCACCTAACGATGTTCAGGATCATATCGAGCTCTATAGTGTTACAACAAATCCTCTCCTAATCCTACTCTCTCTTCCTGTCGCATTATATCAACTTTTTGGTAATGGATATCCCCAATTGGATTCACTATAATCCATGGTGGAAGAATAGAAAAGAGGAAAATAATAGATATAAAAAATGAACATAAAAACAAGGCCCCACCAAACCTCGACACCCACCAAAATTTTATTCCCCACATAGATAAAAAATCACCATTTCAGACTCACCGAAAGATACATAATCCCAATATGATTCTCTGTTCAAATTATATTTCAAGTAAAACATCGTAAAATAGAATAACATTAAATTAAATAAGTATTAAATATAAATTATTCCATTAAAATTTTACCAGCTCAGAAAATTAACAAACTCATGTCCTAGTGTAAAAAACTAATTCTATAAACAATAGATTGGTCAATAAAAATTATCTCAGCTCGTATACTATGTGAAAATGAAATTATTACCCTATTTAAGCATTTGGAAAATAAAATAAAAATTTATTCCAAAAAATATATAACATAAAAACATGGTTCCTCCCAATATTTCAATCACAAAAATTATCATCCCCATAATGCACTGATGTAAAAACTATAATTCATGCACTAAAATGGAGAATTTAAAAATAAATCTACCTTGACTTTCCAATGACTAGTCACATAGTTTCAAAAAATATCTCTAATGTGAAAGATTTTAAACTATGAATGATCTCGTATTCCACCCCTAGGAATACCTTTATCATCATCTCACCACCAAACTCTGAGATTAATGGATCACATCTCCAATATAAATTCATTGAAAAATAGATTCAACACCCTCCAATATCCAATGGTGTACTATCCACAATAGGGATCAACTTATACCACTCTTCATTCATAACCTAAATTGGGTAATTTATCAAAAAATGAAATACATAAAAAATAAAATAATATCATCATAGTACTGATGCTCTCTCAGCGTACTAAAGATGCTTTTAGGATAGGGATTGAATGTTCCTAAAAAAGAGTACACTATGATTCAATCAAGTTAATATATATCTCTATCAAATCTACACATGAATCAATAAACTAAAATTCCTTTAAAAAAATCATGAAAACATATCTCCCAACAATGTGGGTCAAGGTCCAACCACGTGTCAACCATCTCACAAGAAATGACTTATTCTCGATGTATCCTCCACCTCAGAGGAACCTTCATCAATTAACCTCAACATCATTAATCCATTCCCATGAAATCTATAGAAAAAATAATTCCTTATTCTGTACATGTCTATTCAGAAATTTATGGTTTTCAATGATACCATGTGTGAATTTAGTTCACCATTATCACTCGATTCTAGCACTCTATAATCATCTGTCTCAGGACTAAGAAAACAAATCTACATAGAACAATAGTATATTCAATCAATAAGATCCCTTGTATGTACATTCCAAAAATGAGAACCTCACATATTCCATTATCTATTCAACTACAACCCATTACCTTGAGTTGTTCCATTTCTGAGCATCTACCCACATAGTGAGCGGAGTAACAGTTGTTGAAACAAAGGTTAATAGGGCCAAACTCATTTATAGTTCAACCCAATGAAACTAGTCCTAATACCTAATCACCCTAGGTGAATTTTAAAAATCACAAGGAATAAACATTCCTATAAAGGAAAAAACCATAACACCCATCATCAATAAGTTTCATACATGTGTATTACATATATCAATTACTACATCGTAATCCATAAACCGATGCATAACCCTCATATTCAGGTTTCCCATGATTGAAATGAATATCTACCTACAATGATCTATACCAAAAAATAGGGGCCTATATTTCACCCACCTATACCTATGAATCAATTCTCATAACAGGGTCACAATGCCTAACAACCTAAACCAAAATATAAATCATATCCAAGGGAGGTAAATATATATAACTTTCAAGGAAAAAAACTATCAACATAATTTTATAAGGGATGATTCCTCTATTGGAATACTAATAAAGAACTATTCTCTGGATGTCAAAATACCAACCTTGTTGAGATACTAAACTGACTCTCACTATGAATCTGTTTACGATAGTACCCCTTTAATGTCCAGTTTATTAGAAATGTCATGATATATTTTTCCATCATAATTAGTAATCCAGCATGATAAATAAAAAAGAGTTATGGTTAAGTTTAACATCATTACAATATATGATTTAAAACAATATATATACTACTACTAAAAAATTACATTACCACTACTGGATAACAACACCCATTGATTGGTTCAATAATTGGGAATCATGTGTCCTACTAACCAACTAGGGTCAATGTACCTGACGTGCATAGGGACTGGCTCATCAGTCATAAAACTAAATGCATCAATGTTGATCCACATTAAATTACATCATGATATATATATATATATATATATATATATATATACATAAGTTATCCCAATTAAGTAAAATTCCACAAAGTACATATACAGAAAACCAATTCTTAGTTTTTTGACACATTATGTAATTTTTTTCAATAATCAATAAAATCAAACTATAGCAAGCCTATAAGATGTGAATACTATGAAAAAAATATGGTTCTTGTGACACATATATCATTTACTAGAAAATATTCAAAATAAAACATTGGCCTTTTTCCAAAGTGAAAAGAGAAAAAAATCCATACTAAATCATAAAATCTACACAAAAATGTGGGTCTCTAAATGAAAAAATAATATAAAACTGTATCATCAATGATAAAAATATGAATCCCATAACACTAGTAACTAGGAATTATCATTAGAATATGTGTTATCAGTGAAAATATTGATATCTATCACACTTTACAAAAAAAATCTCAATACTCACGTCTACCATATCACAAACAAATATAAAATATGAAAATGAACAACTTTTATAACAAAATTTTCACATCTCAATAATTATTCCAAAAACCAATGATCTGAGTTGGTTCATTACAATGACTCAGGTGTGCTTCTCTATATGTCATGGACACCCAAATAGAAGTGATGTCCACGGTTGTGTCATCCGAGAGACTATTACCTCATATTAGATTAAACCAAAAAATTTATACCTAGATAACATCCATGAATTAATAAAAACACTGATGAAGAAATAAATAATGTAAAATGGAACATGGATTAATTTTAAATTAAATGATATAAAATATATAACAAACATGTACTACATTCAATACTAGTAACCCACTGGTCCAACCGTATAGATAGGAGTACAAAATAAAAATGAAATAAAAGTAATTTTTCCACTACTAACTCAAATCCAAATAACATTCCAGGAGTCCAAACACTATTGATCTACATATTCATGATCATTGAAGTACCAATGAGGGACTCTGATCAACCGTATAACCCTAATCCTTAGCCCTACCCACAATATATTTTTGCTACACCAGAAATTTAGAAATATGGTCCACACACAAAATGAGGTGCACATATGAGGTTGTAATATAGCCTTATTAGTAAAAAAAATAAACCTATAAACATGATGTCATTGGTGCACTCTAATTAAATATTCCAAACCATGTCAATACACAATTGAAAATAATATAGAAACTGATATAAATTAAATAAATAATTCAGCAAATAAACCTTGGGTTGGTGACACCAAATGTATGGACCGAAAACCATTTAATATGTTTATTCCTATTCATGTATATAAATATATATCCCCATATATATATATATATTCAAGTTCCCAAATACATAATTATAGAGATATGAAAGAATTTAATAACAAACTCAATCCTTAACAGATCCTTGTAATAATTATCAAATGAAATAGACATCATGCGACTAGGGCCCTAATATGTATTCCATGACGCTCTAGCTGCATATCATTAAAATGTTATATGGGTCAATAATCTCTATAAAAAAATTCTTTGGATAACACCAGAAATTTTATCTGAGAAAGATAAATCCTTATAGGGGATATATTTTTTCTCCCTTTGTAAACTTTTACTCAGCTACAATAACTGTAGAAAAGATTCCATATACCGATAGACTAAACTATAATAATGAAACCACGTAAACTGAGGCCTATTTCATATGTATCATGTGACTCACTTACAACGTCTTGATATTGGGTGTATAAAATAACAAGGAATCCTATTTAGAAAATGAAGAGTCTTCAAGTGTCATGCCATCATGGGATGGATCAAAGGAGTAGAAATTTACATGTAATCTTCAAAATATCAGCACCACATGGGTTGGATCCACTGTATGAATGACCATGGAATTACATTGAGTCTTTATAACTTCTCCAATGTAACTAGATGATGAATTGGGTATAGCCTGTTGATTATGTCGAAGTTGAATTTTGATGGAATTATATGGAAGATGTATATATAAAATAACAACATTCATAGAATCTAATATATATAGATCCATTGATTATAAATTATTAGGGAATTTAAAGTCATAACAAGGAGGCTAGATCCATGGAGTGAAAAATTATAAGGAATCCCATCATTTATGGATAAATATCTAGATCTGATGAAGTATCTCATAGAATTTAAAATAATATAAGAAACATACGATCATTAGCAGGAACCTAGGAAGAACATATGGTCATCCAAAATCAATAATTTAAATTGATCCGAGGTTTAGATTAAAAGCATCCCAATGATATATGCATAATTATTTCATCTTTTTTTTCAAAGGGAACATGGAATGGGATTTCCATTGATGATATTATTGAGGGGTGTCTTATGGCCTCACTCAATCACACATATTGTGTCTTTTATTTGATTTGTATTCCATAGAAACAATCAATGGTGACCTTATCCATATCTGGTTATGGAACTACTTTTTAATTAACGTAGATCATTTGGTTTTTTAGGCCCATCGACTACTGGGGGAACACATTGGTTTATAGGGTGGGGGGTTAGACTCAACACACCTTCTGGAGTGGAATTATGACCTACTATGAGACTCTCATATATATTTAATATTTTTTGAATATATTCTTATTCCTGATATGGTAATTACTACCCAAAAGAAATGACTATAGGTTAAGTCTCTTTTATTATGAACAAGACATATATCTCGTAGGTCAGTCCATCTGTATTTATCAAAGGTTCTTTATTACTCTCTGGTAATAGGTGATTTCTTATGTAATGAATTCATATGACTGATTGTATTATGATATTCTACCATATGATGAGGTAGTTAATATTCTCATGATGGTATTGAGACAGTATGGCGTATTATAAACATCCTAGTTATTTCTAGAATCAAAATGAATATAGTTGTTCTATCTCATGCAGTTTACCATCATCTGAAAGGATATATTTTTGTGACCAAATATTCAAACACAAACCCAAAATATGGGTTCCCTATGTAACTTAGGAATGGAAAAAATAATATTTGTCATAATTCATATATATATGGTCTTATACACATAGACTTCCCTATACCATGGTGTAGGTTCATAACATATATGAATTTATCATTGAAACTACCTATGCCCACAAGATCCATTCTTAGTGTAAGAAATAGGGGGTGGCGGGTAATAAATGTATTTTCTTTGAATAAAGGACTAGATGTTGGGGTTTCCCTAGATGGTCAATATATATCTTGAACCACAAGGGTTAGTGGCCTACATATGAAAAATATAGAAGAAATTAGATTCATCATAGTTCCATTTATGTTAGGGATTGTACAATGGGGTTTCCATGGATAGTGTGGATTTATGATGCTAGTGTGGTGTTCATTACATCCCTCTTCTCTAGTGATATTTGATCGTGGTAAGAATCAAGCTTGAGAAAATGAATATCCTCATAGAGTATAGATATGGGAATTAAATATCAAGAGAGTCCCAAGGATGTTTTGTATAGGGATATCGTATTGGGAAGGCATCATATGTACCTAGGTTATAGAGGGAATATGAGTTCTTGTATTTTACATATGTCAAGGCATACACCCATAGGTTTCCCTGGTGACATATCCTTCTTGTCTGGATAGTGTCGCATGATCCGGTTCGAATATCCTAGCATCCATCACATGAATGGTTGTGCGTGTATGAAGGGTGTGGAAATATCCAGTGTGGCCTAATCTGAGAGGCATCTTGTGTCTTGTCTTACACCTCTGGGGGAAATCATGAGACTTGGCTATAATTCTGGAGGGAATGGAAACTCTATGCCGATTTACTAACGGAAATCCACGAGGGCTTTTCATTCATGTCCAAGTGCTTTCACGAGTCTTAGAGGACATTATCTAGAAATATTATATATATTAGGGGATTTGTATAAGGTATTTCATATGTCATGGGTGATGGATCCAGGTTCTCCGCAAGATCAAGGTGGTGTCTGTGGGAGAGTTGTGTGACTCGTTATGACATATATGGAGTAATCTGCATGTCTCAGGTTGAATGAAGAAGAAGTGTAATGAGATATAGGAAATGTGTCCGGGTGTTGGCGTGTGTCATTGGATGGCACATGCATGTAACATAGGGGGATGTGGGAATGTATTTCACTAAATGTTTATACCTTTGATCTTGGTTATTACCCATTTAATGTTAATACCTTGGTTTTGTTATGTGTTATCTCTCTTGAATGTTGTACAATCTATTCAGATTGTGTGATGTGAATCGCATTTCCCACCAGAGGCCCTTCATGTGATCTATGAATGATCACACAAAGTGATTTATGTATAAAGAATGAATAATCTAGCTCCCTACTTGTATATTACCTGATGAAAAGCTAGTCATCTGCGTGATCACTTGGAGAAGGGTCCTGGTTCCACATCTTTATGTGATTCTCTATCATGGACTACATGAGGCATGTCTCCTTATTTTTAGAGATCAGGAGTCTCCCTTATCAACACATCATTTATAAATTTATTTTTTGATTATTGAAGATATTATTGATCATTCATATGTGACAAATGACATCCATGTTGTCATGTGGACCTGTCCAAGGGTCCTCATAAGATCATAGTGCATGTTTTTAGATACTCAAGAGATGCTTGATGAATAGTCTCGGGGTATCGCAAGACAATGATGGTATGTTAATGGTGTATTGCATGACTTTCAGCCACTATGTGTACATCCCACCTCCTCCATTTTTATCCCCTTTGTTTAATTTGAAAATGTATTTGAGTAATGTGAGATAGTATTTGTACTGTTTAGGATATTTCTTTTATATTTATAGGTGCATCTTGTCAACAATATGGCTCATTAGAGAGAAAATGGGAATTTCATGGAAAACTAAGTTTTTCCCCCACTGACATGTTGATGTTTTTTCTAGACATGTCTGAGGACTTCTATGCGTCATGGATGAAAGCCCGACCAACATCCACAAGATGAGGCCTATATTTCACTGAGGACTCATGGTGGTTGTGTCACATTTCATTTTTTGACTCTGAGCACCTCTATCATCCTCCATTTTCATCTCTCAATCTTATGTGACAATTTTGTGAGTCATGTGATATTGACAAACTGAAATCTACGATTTGTACATGAATTTTGATGATGCCTCACGTAACCAATATGGGTTACATGAGGTGTGTGCAAGAATGTTGTGAGAAAGTCCATTTTTTCATCCTTATATTGACGTGGGGTTATCAGGACAAGTATGAGGACTTCCATGTGGTGAGGTTGAAAAACATGAGGGTTTTTGAAATGATAGGTGTTCAATTCATAGATTACTGACAACATCTCATGGATCACTCAGGGTGTGTGTCACATGTATCTCTATGACAGTGAAACCATCCCGCCTCCTTCAGTTTATCTATATAATTTGTTGTGATGAAGCCTTAGTGGTCTTGTGACTTGACTTGAATATCAGCAAGAGACATTATGCTTAATGAATATTATTTGTTAAATGAGATTTGTGACCATTGGGGTTATCAGCCTTTGAATTTAAACCATACTTACTTTTGAAGGAATTCAGATAGTTTTTAAAACTGTGTAGCCTGGGGGAACTCATTCTATTTTCTGGGAGGTCTTCATAAGATTAGTATGGTTTCTTGAAGGGGGGTCCTTAGGATTCGTTGTGAGTTATACAGCATGTGTAGGGCCTTCACCTGACCTTAAAATGGTCATGTTATCATGAGTACCTCAAAGAATCATGTAATTCCGGGTTCAAGAACCATCCCCCTCTTCCTCTTATTTTTGTGGAAAATAATACATGTATACATTTAATTATTTCATTATAATTTTTCTGATGTTTATTTGGTGGGAACAACATTCCCCCCCCTCATGAGTGACATATGAGGCACATAGACTCAGTTCTATTGAAAACATTATACATGCTGGTACCTTTGATGATGTCATGAACTAGTTCATCAAGTGACATTTGATCTAGTGGGTGTTGTTTGGTTTTCCTAAAACTACCTATATATAGTAGGGGTGGAGGAAAATTAATTCCCCCCCAACTTCCTCCTTCTTAAGAGTTCTCCCGCTATTGCTCCTATCACAAGACTGTGCCACGAACACTGATTGTGATCCCTATCCCCAATTCTGCACCATGAGTCCATTGTACTGAAGTTCTTGTGAAAGACCACATTAGAAACATCACTTCTATAATTTTGTGGAATTCAACTATGTGGGATTGGGTTGTTATAAGGGATTCTAAAGATCTATTGACCTGGTGGATTGGTTACTCGCATTTTTTTTGACCATGTTTCAGTTACATGATCGTGAGTCCCAAGGGGTTTCATGCGATTTGCGTGTTTCCCATTTTAATTTATGGTCCTCATAAGTAAACTTGTTATAAGGTGATTCAAGAACACTTTAATGTGGTTCGTGAACCCTTGTCCATGTGATGTGATGTGCATGATGTTGTTGTATCATATCATGTTTTATTTTAGTCATGAACCTTTTTCTAATTTTCCTATCATTTTCCACATACTAATTTTTATATGGAATTTAGTTCTCACCACGATTCCTCAAATGCATCAAATCAAAGGGACATGATCACTAGGAATCAAAATGTTGATCCTTTATATCGTGTGGATACTAATAATGAGGTAATTTAGAGGTTCCTTTCATCCATTATTCATAATTATCCATTATCTTATCAAATTCTTCTGTATGAGTTTGGCATTATTTATCATGCATTTATATGTCCCACGAACATTGAACTACCATATTTCTAGGTATCTAGATCTTTTAATAGTATTCAGGTCATAATCACATAGGAAGATCTGGTGGTTACAACCTAATGTCATGGATTGTCTTATTTATTTTACAATTATCCCCTAACTCTGTAGGGTCAGATTTTTTCCCAAAAAAATATTTCTAGAGTAATTAATGTATATTTTCCTCTTCTACTGATGCCACCGGTGGCTGATGGTACTCAAAGTGGAATCATCATTTGGGAGGCAATTTCTCTTATGAATGGGAATGGACATTTAGGATGAGGCAAAGATGTTCAAAATTTATTGATGATCTATATAGGGTTTATCTACATTAATTCATGTGCATATGTCAATTTATCATTTACCGATAGCCAAACATTCTCTACGAAATTATCAGTCGCTACTATCCTTGGACCAACACATTCCACATTCCTCACGACGATATGGGTATTAGATTAGGGGATATACACTGATTGGGTAGCATTCCTCCTCTTAGAGAGATGAATAGATAATCTATCACTTCATTGGAAATATGCAATGATCCTCTACAGAATCTGATTCTAGTGAAGGAGATGATCATCATTGCAAGGAATAAATTGGGGAAAGAGATGACGATGCATTTACTTATTTCTTTCATCAACATGGTCAATATTTTCCTTTGTGGTAGCGGGTATAAGCATACGTCATTAATCCTTGTCGGTGCCACTCCCAATAGGTCCTCCATTGCACTGGATCATATTGGGCCATTCTGAATGTTTGAGATTACACCTCATGGGGTTATCGGGTGAACCCAATGTTTTTTCAAGATCTTAGGATGGTAGGATTTCACAATATGTTCCTAAATTTGTGGTTTTTCCTAGATGGGTATACATGGTCTGGAAGACACGTTAGTACATTTTCATGGCATCACCACTTGAAAAATCACATCACCTGAACTTGGTTGTACTAGTTTTTTCATGCATCTACTAGATGTACGGACATATCAAACAATTAAATACTCCCTATAGGATTGGTTCTCATCTTCATTTCATGTTAGGTTGGATATAGTGGTACATACATGTTTATGAGTACTATGATATCTCTATGATTCCTGAAATCATATATTATACAATATTGTTGAACATCTTTGGGGAAGGACCATTGCCTTTAACCCCTATTGAGGTAAAAGGTGCATCATATATGCCTAATATCTTTGACATTTTCACCATCTCTACACCAGGAAGCCTAATTATTAACAATGACAACATCTCTCTTGATGAATGATCTTGTACATTCTTACATTTGGATGAGATATTTATAAAAAGGGTGGATAAGAAAAATATTTGTGAGTCATACACACCATAACGTTTTTTCCAAATGTTTGGCTACATTTAGGGTGTTTCCCATGTTCCTTTTGCTAACATCCGAGGGGTGCGACATCCTTGCATCATCTTCCATTTATGGAAGATACTATCTCATCAAGACACCATATATATGATCATATTTATTCTTATTTATCCTCCCTATTTCCCCATTTGGGATTATGCCCCGGCTTTGGCGATGGTATATCCCAATTGGGTGCTACGCTAGCTAGTCTTCCATGTGGACATGACTCTTGCATCACCAATTACCATATTTATAGCAGTGATTGAATTTATTAGGTACATAGGAGAGGCATTGAAGAAGAAAAATCACACTGAATAATGTTATTCAGATAGTATGTTATTTTATGTTTAGGATATCAATCCTTCCGTATATGCTATGAGTGATACGCCTATTGAGAGAGAAATATGATGCTTCATATCCAATTTCAGTGTTGATCCAATTTATTATTTATCCATCTACTATACATACTTAATTAGTTTCTGAGGTTCTGTCTAATCATAAGATAATATGGGAGTGTATACAGGTTCCCATTAATGGGACCCCCTAGAGACATTCAACCATTTAGGGATCAGATTCACAAGTTCTTTCCCAATATATGGGAAGAAATTTTCGATCGAAAGCCTCTACATGAAATTATGTGGTTTATCATCATGAACTAAATAGTCATGTCTATGAAAGAGTGGAACATGCACACTTTTTTGATTGAGGCCTTCCATGAAAAATAAATGATGGAACATACGGAGGCTTTGGAGAAGTGTCTTCCACTGTTTTCTAAAATGCAAGCTCATATGGATACTTGGAAGTTGAAGATATAGAGGTATGAAGAGACTATTTCTCATGTGAAGTACAACCTAATGACATAATCGTCCTCATTGTCCAAAACATATATAAGAGTTATAGATTTGACTACTCTGGTTGAAGTTCTTCCTCACAAATTTGAGTTAGAAGAATTTGTGAGGGAAAAAATCCAACGCTCTATTGACACCTCCCTTCAGACTCATGCCAATCATTCTAGTGTTTCCGACCATTTTTACATGAATTCACTCTTATAATGCACTACATTTTTTTTTTCTGGGGATGATTTGGAGAGATTTCGATATTTGGATATTCCACTCTATTTTCCATACTACGAATTCATGTATTTTTAGACGTTACTATCCCATTTTTTTCATTGTATGATATATCGTTAATCTTATTTTTTTATAAATTTATATTGAAATACATCCCTTACATGTTTATGATTTTTCCAGAATTATTTCTATTTAGAGGGATCATCTAGGGAGGAGATCTGTCCTGATGAATGAGTGATTTCCATATCATCTATTGCATTGGTTTAGGGTCATTTAGCTCAGACCGTTCAAAAATTTAGTTTAGAGTCTTTTATCTTTAACTATATTTTCTATATAATTTAAGGTCATTTAGATTGGACCATATTTGGCTATAATTTAATCTATGTATACCTTGTACCATCAATATAGTCAATGGATATAGTGAAAACATGCGAGGAATGACCTATTCCACTCTGAGGTGCTGGATCCTACCATGATTTTGTTGAGGCTCATGAGTATGGAAATCCACTTTTTGAATAGTGACACATTTTTAGTTTCCCATAGGAAAATATGCAGGAGAAAAGGGCCTACACGTATAGTCACGAAAAGGGTGCTCGAAGACGAGTGTCTTTTCCAAGGGATATGAAATATTTATGAAGAAAATACTGATGAGTTTGGAATGTTAGGGATACCAAGCCTGACTGGATAGTAGGAGTATGGAAGATGTAAATTATAATCCAAATTTTTGATTCCATGAATATGGGATGGTGCAGTCATGGTAGTTATATCCCTTGACATTGTGAAATGCTATGTTCTGTCATGGTGTTTTAAAAGCTCTTTGGGATTGAAGCTCATGTCTAGAAAGAAGAAGATGAATTTAGATGGAATGGTTGGGCCCTTATTCCCCAATAGAGTGAAAAATAAATGATGATCTCCACATCTATCTTATGGATGTGGAAGACTTGAAAATACTATAACTTCTAGATGATGAAGTTGTGTATGGGAAGTAAGCTCTCCCCGATGGGTTTTGTCACCCTTGGACAATTATCTCTTAATGTGAAGATCAATCTATATTCCCTATGGTATTGAATCTTATGACGTTATCCATATATTGTTTTGAAATGTTGTGTCAGAGATTTTGTTTATGGAAGGGCATGAAACATAGTGACACAACATCAAGGATATTGAATCTACTTGGATACTTTGGTGTGGGGAATATAAATCATGATTCGAAGTGCCCAAGTTAGGATAATAGTATGGGATAGTCATATAAAGAGTGGTTCAGATATAATAATATGTTGATTGTTTTGGTGATGATATCAATGCTCATGAGAATAAAAATTTCCTTTTTTAGAGTGATTCATTTGGTTGACAAAAAAGGCACATATGAAAGAGGCATGGGAATGTATGCATTGAAGAGCAAGGGGAATATGAAGTCAGATATAATTTCTATGAGATATAGATGGTTATGGTGATTTGAGACACCCCAAATCATGATGTATGGTTTGTCGTATATTTAAAATCTAATGAGGGTTTATGTTACATATATGTTGCGCCACCGCTAACCAAACATATTATCATGGTGAGGATATTTGAAAAACATTTCCCTAAAATTTTAATAAACAATTAGATCCAATGATCATACCATGGATTATACTAGGGTTATAGACCCATTGAGAAGTATTCATTTTATGTTTATGCCATAATTTTTTTCTAAACTCTAAGAATGAGGAGTTGAGTAGGTGGATAGTTGACTTTTTCTCACGTCCTCATTTATAATATTTTGACCTGATGTGTTTTTTGAATCATTTGTTATCAGTTTATGGTCATTTAATTTGGACCATTATGGGCAACATTTTATAGTCGTACTGATTTAAAAAATTAACATATATTTTATTGGAATGAATTCCATGAACCTAGTATAGAAGATGTTACTCAATAGCTAAATTATGATACACATGGTAAGGAGTAATCTAACATCATTATGAGAGAGGGGATATGATTTAGTAAATCATTTTTTGATTCTCCAAGGTGATGATTATTGATGTGGGAAAGTCGTACAAGAAGAGGTTCAAAAACACTGAGTTGTTGAGTGCTACCACAATGATGTCAATGCTCATGAGAAATGAGATTTCCTCTTTTAGAGTGATACCCATTGTTGATATCCATAGGTTCATATACATGAGTTTAAGTCATGTATTCATAGTTATGAAAAGGTTACTTGAATCCAAACATCCCTTATAGTTTCCATAGAATGTTATGGTAACCCAGGGTGCTCAATACATTAAGTGTGTTATATGGGTTTGATGTAACCTTAATGTATAGTGGATGCACACCGTACCCTAGTTTACTGAGGTATGTCTATTGTGGTTCATTGATATGGAATGAATATTTGGATATTATATGCATGGTTTATTATCATGTAGCAGGTATGTTTGTCTTCATTCAGTTTAATGTAATGTAGTAAGGTTGTATTAATGTGATGTTTAAAATTATTTGGTATGGACTTATTTCTGCGCAGTTTATTGTTGTGTGCTAAGGACATAGTTGAACTGATATGGATAAATGGGAATATCATGTTTATGACTAGGGATAGAGACTGGGTGTCCCTATGTATCTCATGAAAAATAAACTCAACCCACACATAGTTCATGAATGTCGTGTAGTTAAACATCTTGGGGTGAGGATGACATAGTCCAGTTTAATGTTGGGTTGTAGGGACTTCTGTGGATATTTAAGATCATCTGGTTCAAACCATAAGGTGAAGGCCCTAACATGGATATGCATAGTGTTGTGTCATGATGAAACCTGACATTAATGAGGACCGAATAGGCCTCATCAATACTATGCACCCTTCCTGGGAAACACGAGCTGAGGATCCGAAAAGGGTTGTACCCATTAATGAGCCCGATGGTGAACAATTTGTGCATCAATACATATATTATGAATATGAGAATAAAAACCCACATAGTTCTTGTAGGTCCATGTAGATTAAAATCATGTGGTAAGGACGAATGTGAATGACTGTGAATTAATGGGGGAATTACAATTTGTACTGAGAGTGGAGGTCTAGGTTCACTATATATCTCATAAGGATGATAATTAAACCACATGTAGTTATTGGAGGACAATTTATTTTAACATCATGCGGTAACAACCCATAGAATGAACTTCATGTACTAATATTTGGGATGGTAATGGTCCTATCATGAACCCATAAGACTTTATTATGAGCTAGGTCCTTGCCGCAATTCCTAATCACACATGTCCTATGATCAGCGTGAGAAATAAGGAATGACACAGATCTTACTTGAGTGTTGAGATATAAAATTGATAAAAAAGTAATTTCATACCATATATTGGATTGAAAAATATATTGAATCAATGTTTTCTTATGTATCCCAGGGAATGGGAATCAATCTGCACATTGTTCTTGAAGGACCATGTAGTTTAACATCATGTGGCAAGGACGTGGGTGAATTTACATGAATAGAAATGGGAATTCGGGATCTGGGAAGTTTTATGACATGTGGTATAGAAATGGAATCCACTATCATGAATGTAAGATAATCCTTTATCTGGCCCCAAAAATAATGGTTTAGGAATCACTAGGAATCATGTGATGATAAGAATAAATCCATACTTAGTTCTTGATAGATTTGAAGTTTAATGTCTTGTTTTGAGGATGTAAGGTGTTATACATTTTTACATATTTCTATATGGTTGATTTATATAATGGTTATTTTAATGAGGTTATGAAAAATTTATTATAGTTTAACAACATGTGGTTAAGAAAAATTCAATACAGTTTAAAGTCATGTGTTTAAGACGAAGTATTTATAGTTGAAAATCATGTGTTTAAGAAGAATGAAGGTACCAAAAACAATGTTGATGACCAACAATTACAGTTATTCAATGTTTTTATTAATAAAAATTTCATTAGTGGGTGGTGAGACACACTCCCCATCCATTGGAGAATATGCTCTATTATGATAGACCTTATCTATGATGTAAGTTCCTTCCGACATGGGTTTAACATAAGGGGATTCTTCCCCAGTACCATTGGGATTATAAAGGCCATCAGAAGTTCTCCTTGGAGATACGAATAATGGTAATCCATTATATTGAATTTGTGTTCTATCTGGTTCTAGTGGACCTTACAGTTGTGAATTGTTAGAAACCTTTTATCATCTAAACTTCCCATCTCATCCATTTGATTTTGTGATCATTCTTGAAAATGGATATTTGGAGTGAGGAAATTAGTACCTCTCTGGGTAATACTTCTTCGGTCCCATACACTAGTGAGTATGGAGTTTCTTTTGTAGTGATACCCGTGGTGGTACGGTAGGCCCATAATTCATGGAAAATTTTATACGACCAAGACTTCGTAACTAGATTCACCATATTCTGGAGTATGATCAAAAGGGTATTATTGATGGCCTTTATATATCCATATCCACTGCATGATAGTGGGGTGAGTGATTGGAAACGATGTTGTACTGTTACTAAATATTTTTCCACTCTGTGGAATAAATATTGGTGTCATTTTCGATCAATACTGTGTGAGGGGATCTGAATATGGTGATGATAAGTGTTTTCATGATGTTAATGATATTATTCGTCTTGAATTTCATGAGGTGTATCACCTCATACCACATGGAAAATAAGTCAGTATGAGTAAAAATGTATTTGAACTGCTTGGTTGTGGCTGAGGGATATGGGCCAAAGCATACCTCCCCCAAATGAAAAATGTCTAGGAATACATTGCAGTCTCCAGTAATTCTGGGGGATGATGGATTAAATTTGCATCGATTTGGCACACCTGACATTTCTAAGTGAATTACTAATAGTCCTATGTCAAGGTATTCAAGTAATATCTGATACACCTAATATGTTAGGTGATCCTGGTTCTAGATTGACTGGTGCAGCAAGAGCTTGCGTGGACATCCTCCATGATGGTGAAACTTTCTTGTTATACTATGAACCTAATGAGAAATCCATCAATTCCACACCTGTACAGGATTTTATGATAATTTGGGCCATTTTGTATAGTGATGTTCGATTCCTAACGTTGAATTTATTCCTATATGGCATGGTTTTTCATTAGGGCCGCATCCCGAAGATAGCCAATTATAGTATCTAAATATAAATGGATCTCATTTGTTTATCACACAATGGGGCAGTGCTGACAAGTTTGATCTCTTGTATATCAAATATGATGATCGATGACACCATTCTTTGATGTTTAATACCGAAGGTGGCTTCCTCCTGATATGGGTCACCCGAGATAGTTTCTATGTTACCAGATGTGTTAGCATGAGCATTAAAAGATTAGGGAAGATAATTCTACCTAGAATAAAAGGGGAATTGTTTCATAAATATCCTAATAGAGACAATGAGGGGGTCAATTTCCTCTTTTTTTGATGGAATATTCACCATTGACAATCTTTATCACTAGTTTAGAGTCTCCTTTTTCATTCAGAAGGTCTATGCATAGTTGTAGGTATATATCCAATCCAACAATTAGGGCTTTGTACTCAAACTCATTATTTGTGAAGCCTTCAAATAGTGAGAATGTGTAGGGAAAAATTCTTTAACTAGGGAGACAAAAACAATCCCTTAGAAAAATCAGTTGAGATTTGGATTTTACATTCTTTTGAGTATGAGACTCCAAGAGGTTCCATAAGAAGACATATGCCATGTCAAGGGAGTGGCTTGAGCATAGAAGACCTCTTCATCAAAGAGATGAATACTTTTCAGTGTATTTTCCAGGGTAGGATGTGCTGTGAGGAAATAAGAAAGGGATTTTCCTTTCATTGACATCATTGATATGAACTAAATTTCATATTATAGTCGAATAAATGAACATATATCCAAAAATATATTAAACATGCTGTAGCTACGTATGTTCATGAGTAAATAAATAGGAGATACCAGGTAGACTTCATGGTGCTGCAAATAATGCCTAATATTTTTCACTATGAATATGAATGCAAGACTGTTCTTTTTCAACATTAAAATATTTCCTCTCAGTATCTAGCATATTTCGATTGGGGTAATAGTGAATATTCTTGCTTCCCACAACATTCTTTTTTTTTGAGAAGGGTGCATAATGACACTACACCGAAATATAACATTAGAGGCAATTTATTTAATTTTTGTTAATTTTTTATAAGATAATTTAGAGGAAGTTTATTAATAATCCTCTCTAAATTTTTTTATTTTTGAAAAAACACAACACTTACCCCCAACCCCTCAATTCATCAACCCTGACCCCTCGAATCCCTTTGAAACATCAACCCCCAGATGCCCTATGAACCCTCATCACCACCAATTCCATCCCTCACCACTGATACTGTGCCATAGTACTGATCTCAATGCTCTCCGCCAATCACCTCTCATCTGACCCTCCTCCTCATCGATCTCATCCTTCGCCACCAACCACGTCCCTCATCACCTATCCCAATGCTCACCGCCCAACACCGTCCATCACTACCGGTCATACCCTCACCGAGGTAAGGGTAATTAACGATGATGGGTTAGAGTAAAAATATAATTTCACTACCCTCATATGGTTTTAGAGACTTCTCTATGGGTAATGGAGTTGGTTTTAACCTTTGAAAAAATATCATGTTGTAATTACATGATGTGGTATTTGTTAGTACAATAGAATTTTTGACATATACATGAGGGAAGATATGTCAATTCTATACAGTATTTTTTCTTAAAATATAGACTCCACCAAATTGATGTGGTATATACGAAAATATTTTTTTCACATTGAAAATAGGATCAAATTATATATTTGATGAGTTTGGAAAATTAAGGACATCTTTTCTGTGTAAGGATTTTCACACCGTAGTTGATTCATTCAAGAGTTTCCTGATCATAATCAGTTTATTACACTCTGAATATTTAGTGGAGAGATTTAAGGGGTGATAAAATAATTTATATATCCAGAAAATAAATATTATTACACTCCAAAATAGTTTAAGTAGTTATATTTAACATTAATTTATCCACTCAATCATACCTTGATGAATGGTTTCATACTGCAATATGTGGTTTCTTAATATTTTGAACATGCATTTCAAATGGGGAACTATTTAGATCTAAAATTCCCCTTATGGTTAATATCTGTGGTCTATTATGATCCATTAGTTCAAAATATAGTTTGTGTAGTTTGAAATAAGTTGAAATAAGTTTTATATTTTAATTTAAACCTTAAATTCATATCAAGAGAAGAATATGGTTTTGTTTTGTGATATATTAGAATTCTCAATATAAATATTGTGTAAGGGAGATGATACCTAATATTGAATTAAATAACAAAAAATATTTGTATTATAGAAGAATGAAGATATGAAACAACTATATATTGTATAATATATTTTTATCAAATATAGTATACTAAATAAAATAATGAAGATTTGACACAACTATATAATATATATTAAATGTTTCATTTAATAATTATAAGCATGTGTTTAATTTCTAAATTCATTTTTAGGAAATAAAAAATATTTTTGATATACCAATGGGGTTTTAAAAATATTTCTTGGTGTTTTTAGGTAAGTATAAATGGGTTTTAATATGAAAACCAAGTTTTCATTTTTTTTAAATGGAATGTTTTATTATGAAAATATTCTTGTGAAATCTCTTAATTTTGTTTTGAAATGGTTATCTAGTTTTGAAATGGGGTTTAACCTGATTATGTTTTTTAATGTGGGAAAACAATGTTTTTAATAGAATTTGATATCAAATTGAGGCTTTGACATCTAAATGTTTTAAAAAAGTTTGTTTAAATTTATTTAAAATTGGTATTTTAAATGTGTACATGGATTAAATCTTCTAAAATGTCATGTTGGCTAGTTTTAAATTTTTTGGTGAATGTGATTGTCCCTTTTCTCTTATTTAGAGATTCAAAGATAAATAACCTTGTTAAGTTGCAGCTTGGAAACATTTTAATAAAAATGGTGGATTTTTGTGGACCTATTAAAAATTTTCAAGTTGTGTACATGTGATTTTTTATGTAAATGATGTTCATTGGTCATGATTTTTTTTCATATAAGGGGACTTTTGTGTAAGGGTTACATAGAAATGTTTTAAAATATTCTATGTTTTTCAAAATTTTCTATATTGTGTTAGGTAATTATTTTATGATAAATGAAATGTTTTTTTTCATTCCATGGAATATTTTGGTGTCAAAGTACTACTTAGAACATTGGATCTAAATGTTGTATGCAGAAGGAAACCCTTTAATCCCCCTTTCTCATTTACCACTTATGAGGGGTTTTTAAGAAATATGTGATTATTGTTGCTCCCCAAGCTTGAAAATGTGATTCTTATTCCTTTAGTGTATGTTATGTATGTATTTGGTACTATATCATTGGGTGTTAGGGTGGAGTGTTGTTGATGTTATTCTTAATGTGGTAAACTTGCCTCATTTTCACTATGCCTCTTTTACACTATTGGTCAGGGTAAACTGGGTACTAATTGGATGACTGAACTTATTTATCAAGTTGGTTCACAAGCCACAAGTTTAAAACTAGTCATTATCGGAAAAAGGTCTATGTGTCTCTTTGTGTGTGGGGGTGGAGAGAGGTTCATTGAGTGGGTTGAGTGGGAAACATGGTTCTAAGTTATTTATATAGAATAAACAGGTAGATGGATAGTTTAGGTAGTTATACCCATATATGACTAGCTACTTATCCCAATAGTATTCCCAGGGTAGATCCCAAGACACATTCAATTATATGGTTACATAATTATTTAGGGGAGTTATATATAGTTCGATATTATCTCTTTTCCCATGAATTATTAATTATGGAATATTTCTAGTTTATATTATATTATATGCTTATATAGTGACTTAGGGGAGTTTTATATAGTTCTATATTAAATCATTTCCCTTGATTTATTCATTATGGAATCATTCTTTTTTATATTGTAATTTTATATTCCTCGCGTAACTATTTTTCTTTCCTTTACATGGCATTTTTTGTCTGTGTGTTACCTTTACATATATATCTTTGTACCCTTATGGATGCTTTGTATTCTTGGTTTTACTCGTATGTAAGATCTACATACATTTAAAGAATTGTGTCTTACCTTTATGCAAGGTAATCATACCTATACACAAGTGTTTCAGAAATTCACACTAGTGTTTCTTACCTCTACACAAGTTCTATGCTACCCTTAAGTGGCATTAAAAAGTTTTATGTTACCCTTCTGTAGTGAACTAGCTTCCTTTAAATAGTGTTTGGAATTTCTGTTTTTTCCTTTACGTGTGATTTAGAAACTTATTATTACCCTATTGTAAATTAAAAGTGCCTTTATTAAACTTTTCTAGTTACCTTTACATGACCAGTTTAAGTAAAAGTATACCATTACTCAAATTTACTATTTACCCTTAGGAAATGTTTATAATTTTTTCTTACCCTTACATTGCATTATAATTTTCCTACATACATCATGTGTAAAATTAATCTTATCTCTATACAAGTTTTATATTTTAAAGGTTACCATCACACAAATTATAAATATCATGAGGTAAACTTATGCAGTTTGGGAAAAAATTATTTCACCGTTTTGTGTGCTATATAGGAATAACATTTCCCTATTATATTAATTTAGTAGTGTCTCTCATATGTTTGAATGGTAGAAATCCTATGTCACTGGAAAAAAATACTTGGAATGAAATGGATTGCGTATTTTTGATTTTGAGAGGGATAATTTAAATAGTAATATGTTTCTATTTTAATTTATAACATATGGGTTTTAAATGTATGATGATGAATTAGGGAACACCCATGGGTAGAATATTCTATGGATTTCTAATGAAATGTATCCATTTATGTTATTTCTATAAATAGATGCTAATGAAAAAATTGGATACATAATAAGAAACACATTTAGAACATAATGGATTCATTATACTAATTTTTGAGGCATTTCTATTTTCCCTATACTTCAGCGTTTTCTATCAAATAAACAAGGGTCGATGTTCACTACTCAACACCAGTTTCATCATCCAAATATTATAATAGTCCAAATAGTTTTATTATTCTTCAGAAGTTTCTGTAATTCTTATTTCATAGATGGATATACGTACATTTAAAATTTAGTGTATAGTTATTTAACATTTTCATATTTTTTATCTAGTATATATGAATCTATTTACCTATTTAGTAATATTTATGTGTTTAATTTTTTTTTCATAATTTGTAGGAACGTTTAGATATATATGGATAAAAGCTGGATCACTTTTCCAAGGAACACACCTCACAATGCTAAGGGTTTGGAGAAGTTTTTTGATTCATCAATTTCCAATCAATCTGAAGATTGGAGAATAATATGTCCAGGTCTAAAATGTTAATTTAGAATATGGTTGAAGAGATATGATGTTTATGAACACCTGATATTGAATAAATTCCCAAATGATTATTTTTTTGGATTTCTTATGGAGAATCGAACAATACAGAACAGATGAGAAGTAATTTCAATCTACAGAATGAGCTCCCAACTTTGTCTACATTGAAAAATGAAATGAAAAACCTTATAAATGATCAATTTGGAACTGCAAGACACCAACATTAACATCCAAACATATCAGAACAACCAGTTGAGAGTGCTACAAATACAAACATGAAAAGTGGTATTTTGAGACTCTAGGACAACCAGATGATGATTTTAACATATCATTAGAACCTACTCTGGATTATGTGGAGACAAATGTAAGAGAAAAATTCACTGAGCAGACAAATGAGTTTCATGGTTTAGTTGATGACGGAAATCTGGAGTTGTATACTCAATGTTTTAAATATTCAAAACATTATTTTCTAGTGAAGTTGTACCATATCAAATGACTTTGTTGAATTTAAAATAAGGTTATGTCCATGATATTTTAATTTTTGTTTGATGCATTTCCTAAAGAAAAGATCCCAAATTATTTTTTATGATTTCAAAGCATTTGTTAACAAGCATGGACTGAATTATAAAAAATATATGCATGTCCCAATGATTGTATGCTTTATTAAGGAGAGGATTCAATAATCCATGATTGAAAAAAATTTTCTTCTTGTAGATGGTAGTCTATGGGTGATGTTGGATGTATGAATAAACATACTACCATGAAGAAGAAGAAAATTAACTCACCTACAATGGTTTTGCATTACTTTCCATTAAAGCCTCAATTGAAAATATTTTTCATGTCATCTAAAATTGTTTAACACATTAATGGGAATTCAATTGATAAAATAATGATTGGTTAATGAGACATCCAAGAGATTCACAATCAAGGATGAAATTTGATACAATACATCATGATTTCTCATTAGATCTGACGAATGTTATATTGGGATTGGATTCTAATAGATTCAACCCATTTGGGACATTGTGTACCAGTTATAACATTTGGCCGGTTGTTTAAATACCTCACAATCCTCCTCTGTGGATTTGTATATAACAAATGTCTTTTATCACTTTTTTGATAATTCTAGGAAAAGAATTTTTTTTAAATGTTATTGATGTGTACTTACAGCCTTTAATTAATGTATAATAGAAGTTGTGGAGTAATGGTGTTGAGCCATATGATTCATCTTCTAGAACAATAATAAAAATGATATATTCTCTAATGTATACCATTATTAACTTCCCAATACTTAAGAATTTATCTTGTTGGAACACTTACATAGGTTTCAGATGTCATATTCGTAACATTTATTTTGATCTAGAATGGCTACCGCACAGTTGAAAATGGATAATCTTGTGTCATTGGATATTTATCTATATATCTCATAGATTTCGACTGAACAAGTCAAAATTAGATGGTTTCATTGATTGTAGATGAACTCCGATGTTGTAAATAGATTCTGAAATATTGGCATAATTTGGAAATTTTGAAACATAATTTTGGAATGTGCTTCATTTTTATGGTAGTGGGAAACGAGTTCGAAGTGCATTATCAAGTGAAATCAGAACACAAAAAATGGAAGAAGAAAAGTATATTTTTCAATCTTCTATATTGGGAATTAAATTTGTTTTTACATAATCAGGATGTGATTCATAATGAGAAGTATTTTTCTGACAATTTTATCTTCACATTTCAAAATGATCATCGAATGTCTAAGGATAATATCAATGATTAGATAAATTTACAAGCAAAGAACATAAAGCGTTATCTATGGATAGATGATAATGGAAGGTATAATCCAATTTTTTTACGATGAAAAATATAGATAAAGATACCTTCTATAGAAATTAGAAATATGTGAATATATTTTATGGCTATTCATGTAACATATCAAGGTGTCTTAACTTAAATCATTATGTGTTACATGGATTGAAAAACTACGATTCCCATATTTTGTTAGAGCAGTTAATTCTCTTAGAATTTTGTACATTATTAACTGAAAAATTTACTACTGTGGAACACTATTACTGCACATTTATTAGAAAATTTTGTGAGAAAACACTACATCCATTTCAGCATGACAACTATTAGGACGGATTTATATTAACACATTGTGTAATGGAGATGATCTTTCCTTTGTAATTTTTTACTATCATGATGCATTTAACTATGAATTTATTTCAGAATGATAAATTAAGAGGTCCCGTACATTATCGATGGAAGTACCCAATTGAGAGGTACTTTATTTATTTGTTTTAAATTTATGAAAACAATTCATGTACATTAATTAAATAAATAATTATGTTTTTTATTTAATTTCACATATATATTGGGAGTTTAAAATCATACATGAAAAATAATGCTTAACCTGAAGGCTCTATTTCTGAAAGAAATTAGGAAGAGGAGTGTCTTACCATTTTTTCTAGATACTTGGATGAGATTGCGACAATATTCAATCTAGTTGGACATGTTGACAACACATCAACTCAATATTAAATACCTGGTAAATAAAAAATATTTATTACTATTGGCCAATCATTTGGGAGGTGCTCAAATTTTATATTGAAATAAATAAAATTAATAAAGGAAGATAGATATATTCTTCTAAAAAGTGAAATTTAAGATCTATTTATTGAAGAGTTGTGGATAAAAACTAAGAGATGAATGATTGAATGAAAACTAAATGAGAAAGATATTAAAAAATGATGTTAATAAAAAGATTTTACAAAGGTTTGTGTGACTTATATATTCATAAATATATCAATAAATATGGATATTAGGTTGACACATATATTTTTTAAATCTTATAATGTATATTACTTTCTATAGATCATGAAGAGAGATTCTCTAGATCATTTTTCAGAATATTTGTAGTTTCTTGGTTGAGGTCCTCTAAAAAAAGCTAGAATGTTCAATGTTTATAAAGTGAACGAAATTAGATTTAAAAAATAGATTGGTAAGAGTGTTTTGAAACATATAATAGTGGAATTTTTATGTAATCTAAAGTGGAATTCTATTGAAATTTGACATATTTTATTGAATTAAACGACCACAAGAATTTTTTATTAATTAAATTCAAATGAAATTGGGAGGATATTATCAGGTTTGTTGAAATTGATTATTTGTAATTAAATGATATAAAATTATCTCACTTGGTGGATATTGGTGACCAAGAAGTTCATGATCCGTATATATTATCATCACAATAGAAAATGGTATATTTTTTAAAAGATGTCATGGACGAATGGTGGAGTGTAGTTGCTCATGTAAAACAAATAGACTTGTATAATATGGATGTTGAAGTGGATGATTTGACCTCTGACATAGAATCCCATCAACAAAAATAAGTGGACTTATTTTTCCTTCATGATAGTGAATATATTTTTCTTTTATGTGTGGATTTAGTAGATAATGTAATTATGGACTAGGAAACGACATGTCTGATGAAGAAAATTAGTGCATGTGTAGTTATCCTTTAATTTATCAACCAATTTTTTCATTTGTACAGTTATTCATTATCATTGTTATGAATATTGTTTTGTTATTACTATGAATTTGTTATCATTTCTTTTTTTTAATAAATTTTTTGAAATAAAAGTTCGAAACATAATTTTATTTGATTAAATGATTGAAATACCCAGGATGAAGTGTTATACTCACACCGCGAGGTCAAAGAGTTTTTCTAGAAGCCGATCGAATCTGGTATTCTTTTCATTAGTTTAGAAATTTATTAGAAAATTTATCTATTTAATATATTAAATTGTTGATTTACTTTTTTATAATGCAGTCACAGAGTATAGGCTATCAAGAATCCCGAACATATGTGTGGCTGAATGTTCATAAAAAATATGATTGGAGTTTTGTTAATGAGTCTTCCAAAGAAGTTGGGTACGAATTCATTTTTCATTATAATAAATTGTTATCATTTTCACTATGTTAATATATATTGCTTCTAATATGAGTTATATTTTATTTTTAATTAAAAATTAAACAAATATGGAATGTTAATACCACACAATCCTACTCAGTATCTAAGGATTACCTAGTTGGTAAAGTACTCAGGATGGAGCATCCTAGTCGAGTGTGTGGGATGGATTTTGGACCATTACCATATGAATTCTTTTGCAGTTAATAGGGGATTTCATGTGATGACTAGTGGTGAGAAGGTAAATCACACAACTTTAAAATCATTTGTTTCACAAACTTTATTGATTTTATTTTTAAATATAAATATTCAACATTGTTTATTTTTCAATATAATTGTCTTACAAGTGCCGGTAGTAAGAATAAGAGATGGAGATAGAGAGGGTGACGAGGAGAGCTCATCATTGGGAAATGATTAGTTGAGAGGGTTTTATAATGTCTCTGTATGTATAATGTGGGTATTTTTCTTATCTTTTTATTATATTTTAGATCGGATCGGGGAAAAAGGTGTAGTATGTATGTGTTGTATAACCATGTGTCTATATGTAGTGTTTCAACTAGCTATAGATATTGAAATTTCATTATGATCATATATGATGTTTATTTTCATGACTCCCTTTTACATAAAAGTTGATCTGACTATTATATTATTCTATTTACCACTTCTTTTTCATGGTTCCTTACATGCAAGGAACCATGTTTTAGTTGGACCTCTATGATTCAACACATAGGCTTTGACAACCAACTGAACATGTCTAGGTAAAAATGAAATGATTTTAGGGTAAAATTTTAAGAAATCTGTACTAATCATTATCATAGAAATATATTTAAGTAAAATTTTATTTTTTTTGTGTGTGTTTATTATGGTAACAAATATATTTATTTTGTATTCATTATTATAACATTTTCATGATAACTGTTGATACATTCAAACTAATTTATTTATTTTAGATTAATACTATTTTATTAATAATTCATGAAATAATAAGATGATTTATTTTATTTATATAAAATTATATATTTTGATTTATCATTTATGTTTAATGTCTATAAATTAACAAACCAGTAAATTCAAAATAGAAAATTATAAATTAACTGTATTCCTTTTACTAGATTATTAGGAATAGTTTGTTATTATGAATCTTTAATGTTTTGTTAAATGAAAATCATGTTATATAATCATTATTTCCATGTATATAGAATAAATTTCCAAACATTCTTTTAAACCATGAATTATATTGATGATTTATTACTGATAAAATAAAATATTTTTTTTAAAAAAAAAAGAAAAGGTCCTAGCAGTAATATTCGGATACTAATGTTTATTATGTCATATCATGTATTAATTCTCATAAATAGTTTAAAAATAAACTAAAATCTATCTATAGTGTCAATATGTCTTCATTTGATTAAAATTATATGTAGAATTATATAAAATATTTTTATTATGAAGGTATGGTAAAATATATTAAATTCAGTTTATTCCATTTTAAGCATGATGTTTTACTGTTTTTACTACATTAATTTAATTTTATATGTGATTTATTATGCATGATAGTTTTTAAATTTAAGTAAGAAGTATGGAAGTGATGCATGATATAATTCTATTGTAATTATGTGATAAATTAAAAAACAAAATTTTATGTTAATATATGTGACACAAATATTGAAATTATTTCAAAATATGATAAATTGAATATAAATATTTTATTGTTTCCCTATGAAATGTTTATTTTTATTATTTTATAATACCGTGTTGAATTGATGACAATTTTTTTGATGATTATGTTTTGGCATTCCTTGTTAATTATATGTTTCCCTTAAACTACATGTTTGGTTATTGTG
Source organism: Viscum album (assembly GCA_963277665.1). Lineage (NCBI taxonomy): Eukaryota > Viridiplantae > Streptophyta > Magnoliopsida > Santalales > Viscaceae > Viscum > Viscum album. The sequence continues at coordinate 272,537,714 of OY728128.1, read as the reverse complement.
GTTGTTTATTTATTATTTTAAGTTAATCATATGTGAAATGATTTATAATTATATCATTATTTATATATTTACTATAATTTATATATGATATAGTGGAATAGATTTCATAAGGGAGGAGGAATGGATATCTTGTTGAAATATGTTCTGGAGGATGGTATGTTTAATGATGATGTAGAAATGAAGTATTGTGTTGATGGGTTGATGTAAGGGACATTTTTTGATAATTAATGTTTTTTCTTTTATGATATGATGGTCTCTGTGATGTTTTTTTCTAGATGGAGGATCTGAGGATGTAGATCCTGTAGCTTTTTTTTATTCATTATATTGTTGCGGTTTAAACCGCCACTAGATATATATTTTTTCCCATCGTTTTATACCGCTGCTATATTATGGTATTATTTTAGGGTGGTAGTAAAACATTTCACTAAATATCAAAAATATGTCTTTGTGGTAGTTTTATCTATATTAGTGTTGGTTTTTATGGTAAAGTTTTATACTTTAGCAGCTGTTTTAATAGCCACAATATTTTAGTTATTTTTAAAAATAAAAAACCTCTACTGAAATATAAAAACCTACCGCCAAATACACATTCTAGGACACCTTACAAAACCGCCGCTAAATGGAAGGAAATGCCACATATTGATTGCTGACAAAATAAAATTAGAGGTGGTTTTCTGAAATATTCACATGACTATATTGTGGTAGTTTAAACCGCCGCCAAATAAAAAAAACCACTGATATAATGGTATTTTTTCATACTGTGTCTGTTCCATAAAGGCTATATATAATACCAGTGGCCTCACTTCCACTGGGTGCATCAAAACTGGTGGATATAGGAAGTACTGGTTGGAACATTCGAATGCCTTTTGACATTCATCATCCTATATTTAGGTGAATCCCTTCTTCATTATCAACATTATGGGTAGATATTTTCCATCTTGGTTGGCTGTGAATAACTTAATGTAAGCGATGTGTTCTTAGAGTAATCTTAGTTCTTTGATATTTTTAGGTGATACATTACTAATATAGTAGTAGTTTTCCCTAGGTTTACCTTTATGTTGTGGTTGAATACAATAATGAATCTTAACCTACATGATTTCACCCTAAAAATTAAATTTTAGTAGATTAATCTTTAGACAGTTTTGTTACATCTTTTTGGAAATTTCTCTGAGGTTTGTGAATTGGACAAATAACATTAGGGTTTTATCAACCTGGTCATCAACAAAACACTCCGATATCCTTCAAATGAATGTCATAAATATGTGATTTATGGAGCACATATATATGGAACTAAAAATATTTAATCCAAAGTGCATGAACTGATAGTAGAGGATCACTTGAGGTAATCTAACAGTAATTTCTTCTTCATTCTCGAGGGCCTTCTAGAATTTAATGTAACCTGAGTACATGACCATAATGGAAGGTCCTGGAAGCTAGTAATTTCATTGATCATGAGTTTTTTGATTGATAATGGGAAATCATCCTTCATGAATTTCCAATTAAGGTATCATAAATCAATGAAATACCTAATTTTATTATTGTTCTTTTTATTGTGGATGATATTGAAAATTCATCTTGGGTAGTGCTCTTCCTTGAAAAGATTGGCTTTGATTAATTTATCAAATTCTCCCTCAACATTTGTAGCATTATATGGGAGAACCCTACTGCCATCCTACTCGAATACTTGATGCTCCTTGGGTAGCCCTATATGATGCGTAGCCACATCTAGATTTAGATCTGGAATTTCCATATAATTCTATGGAATCACATATCAGTTTTACTTAAAAAATTATATGTACATCAAATTTTATTCAAGGTTCATGGAGGGACTAATTAGACTAGGTCATGGATCATCTTTTTCCCTGAGTATTATATTATTGATATCATCTATAGTGGTGTAAAATCCTTCATCGAATGCTGGAGGGTTATTCCTGAGATCATCCTCACCTTCTTCAATTTCACAGTTAGTGGATATGTCTTTGGGTGAGTATAGAAATCTGGGGGCCTCCCCATCACTATAAGGGTGAGGAATCTATGAGAATAAACATCATCATCCCTTGATATCTGAATCTCTATAAAGAGATTCTAAAATTGATTATAGACGAGGACACAAGAGAGTTGGACCTCTAGAATAAAATAAGATATTTTGACCATGTTGATGGGAGCACATAATCATCATCGAGCATAATATATGGTTTTGTAGTAGTGATCCCTAAACCATTGGGAGAATCCACCTTTATGTCATCATTGGTCATTAGTAGTATGAATACCATCTTTTAGATATATGCTTCACCATATATGGACCCACAATCCAAGAAAGGGGATTTGTCACCATGCAGTATTCCATCCTTTCCATTTATGGTGTACTTTATACATTGATGGAATGATAATGGTATATCTTGGTGGATATGAATCTAGGGCCTTTTGAGAATTACATTATATGCGATGTATTTGTGTACTATTATTAACTCGACATCAAAAGTGAGTTCCACTAATCGGCTCTCAAGAATGATTTTTCCAAGTGTTCTTTGTTCACACTTTTTATTCCCTTGGATGGTATAATTTGTAGGTGATAATTCCCCATCACCATTCCCCACATGTTGGGGATTTTGGGCTTGGATGAGATTGATCCCATATCCATTATCGATCAGAACCATTTGGAAATAGATGTTATTATGTCTTATCAAGAAGTATAATTTTTTGTGGTTTATTTGGATGGACTCTTCCTAGTCTATATTAGTCAAAAAATGGAGACAATACATCCTAATAACATAGTCTCCTCTCAACAGTCCTCATCTAAAATGATTTCTCTCTCAAATTAATGTGGGATCCATAGGGCTTTGGCATGTGGATCCCTATGTTATTCTGAAATAAGAAGCAGATCTATGATTTAGAGCTTGGATAGGACTAAAAATAGCTATTTCAGAACATTTTACTATTGTGATAGAGTTCATAAATTCCCAATATGGGGCTACTCCAAGGAATGTATTTCTGGAGTTGGAGCATGAAGCTCATGAGATGAATTGGTTGAGGTAAATAGACCTTTAGCTTGTGTGGAGGTTGAGGGTGTTTGTTCATCTAGTGGAGAAGGTCATTCCAACCTTCCCCATTTCCTTAGTTGATCATATTGATCCCCTGCTAAGTAGGAATACATGAAGACCAGATGAAGGGAACTACTGGAGAGCTTTGAGGCACCTCATTTCCTTTTATAAGCCTTATGGATTTCTTTTCAATGAGAAATGCTACATATAATTTCCTCATGGGGATATGAAGAGTATATTGAGTCTGACAATGTTCATGTGGTCCCATGTATCCTCAACTACAACTCATTTGGCCTCACGTTCACTTATTATCTATAGGAATATGATATTCGGGGGGGGGGGGATACTCATCATCAAAGAAAGTGTTTTGTGATGTATATTGTGTTAACATAACCATAGATGAATTATTCATCTGATGAGGATTCCATTTGGTGTGGTGGTTTATGTGTCGTTGATTTTCCAAGAAAGAAAACTACAAGAGTTTGGGAATTCATTTATCATAATAGGACTCCTCCTCTTCTGTTTAATCCTATATCTTGGGGTAACACCCTCCTTTTGGAAGCTTATCAGTGGTAACCTTTTGGGTAGTGGATTAGTTGAGAGTTTTTGAAAATGTTCCTTCAGGTTCCATGATCATGATAAACTATCATCCATGTCATCCTATTGTCTAAAATTTTCATTTTCTAGTCCATAACGTTCTACCAACATTCCTCTTCTTCTGATCTGATGAGGGTTATGCAATCCATGTTCAGGATAATTTCCTAGTGTCACATATCCGAAGACAACCATGCGTTCATGGAAATCCATGAAGATGAAGAAATTATGGATATTATGAAAAATCCTTTTTCGGAATGTTTATTAATTGGGATGGTTTGTGATGTTGTCTTGATTAGGCCTACTTAGATGTAGAAGTTTGAGTCGGTTATTATCCCTTTTATGAAATATCTCAGGAATTGTTCATTTCAGAAGGGGTATACATTATTCATCCTTTCCACAAATCCCAAGAGACACTGATTTCTCTATACTAATGGTTGAGGGATATTTTTTGGTTTCCTCTGCTTGAAAGGAGTTGTTGGTCTGTTTGGAACTTTTTAGTGTTCTTGTATGGGAACTGCTACTGTATTGCGAGTGATAGTTGCAGCTTCTACCCTACCTGGATTTTCCCCTATGTTGTGGGTATGAGTGTTGACTTGGATGGAGTATTCTTAATGGATTTTTCAAGACATTGGGGTATTTTAAATAACTCTCAAAACACACATAATTATTTCATGGGTATTTGCAGAGTCTACAACTCATTCCTGAGATGTTGAGCACAAAGTGCTAGCAGTTTTTTCTGTGAGAGGGGGTGCAGAGATAATAGGTCAATCCATTCCACCATTAAATGAAAACAAACACCCTCTAATTATCATGATATGTGAAGTTATTCTGGTCAATTATTGTTTTCATCCTTAGTGGTAAACTAAATTACTAGTGAAACTAACGAAGAAGGTCTTCCCATCCTATAATAGGTCCTACTAGATGACTAATATTCTAAACATTAGTAATCCATGTCAGAGTCTATTTTAAACTACCCATCTTCTTTGACTCTTATTGATCTCAACAGACCACTATAGGATCACATCAGGATACGTATTATGTGAGATATTGTTCAGGGTCGCCTTAACTATCAAAGGTATAAATGGTTGGGTAGCCGATGTTGGGTGGAGGTGGAGTATCATCCACACATTCAAGATATGGCTTCCCATTTGGATGAATAGTCATCCATCACACCTCAATGGATTCCATTCGATTATATAGGGATTCAATGGAACTAATTAGCTTTGGGGAACTGTTTTCTGAGACACTTCTCATGCATAGGGTGATGGTGGGGGTTGATGATGTGTTCACAATTTCATGTCTGACTGATCATCAAATTTTCCTAGTACTGATGAATTACCACATCAAGGGAGAGGCTATAGCCACAAAAGTGGGTAGTCTCAATCATTTTTATTATTACTCATTTATATAGACTGATTATCTAGATCTGGATCCAATATTATTGTTAGATACCTCTCTTTCTAGAGGATCTACCATGGGAGGGAGAATATTTGTCTCATGAGGGAGACAATGCCCAGTGGGGATGTTACCCCTTAGTTTCTCCTCTTTTATTTTTTAGACAGATCATATTTTACACTAATATCGTCATAACTATGCTTCCCTATATGGAAACTGAGATACAATATCATCTATCCCTTTATAATTTCCAATATTCCGTGAGTATGTAGTAACTCTTTATTTTGTGGTGCCAAATATTGAATCCATCTTTCGTTTTCAGTGCATGAAACCACATTGGTTGAATCCAAATCACCCTCCTATGAGGGTATGAATTCCTTGTTTCGGCCCCTAGTATCTGCATCTTGATTAATGTCATCTGTGTTAATAGTGATGAAATTCACATAGGCATATAGGGAAATAGGGGTCATTCCATTTCGTTCCACATAAAAATATGATCCTTCATTGCTTCCATCAGGGTCGTTATTCGAACACTTGGCCATATTGAGTAATTTTGTATTGTGACACCAATGTTGTCTTATCTCATTTTCTGTATGCTCACATCCACATGGTATATGAACATGGAACATGAGAGAGTTTTTGATCGTGTTTTTTGAGTGACCCCTCACTAATTGAGGTTTTTATTATGGTGGGGGGAACTAGTTGGACGTCAAATGTGGATTCCTTCCTACCAACCTAGAGAATACTGATTCCCCCTATGGTGTTGATGATGATGAAAATATTCCTAGACCTATGGGGTTTGGGTAATTTGGGGCCTCCATTGGTACCGATTGGTCACATTTTCCACAATCTAATGACTCAGGTTCGGGAGTTAATGATTCACAGTACATACAAGAATATATAAATTACACCAACCTAGTGGGATGGGTATTATCTGGACTCATTGTTGATGTCTCTAGGGTTCTTTCAAGGGATTATAATCAAGATTGTGGTGATTGAGATTTAAATTCCCACAAAACCAATGGGTTGGGGTTCACCATCGGCTACCGAACTTATGTATTGTTTACATTAGGGAATTGACAACTTGAGGGGTGGATGTGGAGGTATATATTCCCCTGGAATGGGAGGGGAAGCGTATGCTATGGGATAGCTACTATAGAAGTGGATATTATGGTCACCATGATGTGGTGAATCTATTCTCGTGTGGGATATGGGTGTGATGGTATCCCATGATAAGGATCACTCCCTTAGACAGGTAGTATAAGTGATTGCAAAAACTATTTACATGTCCAAAATGCCCTCCTATTATATTGAGGGTCCCATTTTGGAATCATGTCGTCAATCCTCCCTCACCGTCTATGGTGTCTAGGTATTGTTAAAGGGTTGGAAATCTATTATAGTGACCAACTTTCCGGAGCATTACCTGGTCCACTGACTTTTCTAGAGGCTATATGATTGTTGGATTATGTATCTGAAGGTCCCGGTTAATCTAGGGGAGAGTCAATGTGTAATGATCTATAATATCCTCATCCTTGAGTTTGTATGACTGAATAAGCTACATAGATCAGCTTTGAAATCATCATGATGAAATAGAAGAAAGTGTTTTGAAAATTTAAGTTTACCTTTTCCAGTTTTGAATCTCATGCCCTCGAGATAGCTAATAGATTGAGCTAGAATAGATTATCCTAATTTTATAAAGTTGAAAATCATATCCCAGATAAATTAGATATCAATCCTTCAGTTGCTGATGGGTATCCCACATATTTTGGCGTAGATGAGGATTTTAATCCATTTCTAGATCAACCGGTATCTCATAGATGGATTTAGAGTGGGGAAAGAACAAGATGGGGAGGTTGTTTCTGACTAACAGTCTCCATATGTAAATTTCAGCATCCTCCTCATAATAATTACATACCTCCATCCAATCAGATAATAGAATATGTCTCTCTTGGTTTTATGCTAATGAGAGTGGATTTTTTTAGGATGTTTATGGGGAACCATATACATATAAGACCGATTTTTCTAGAACCTCCCTATATGAAGGTGTTGGGGACTGGTTCACATCCCTATATGGAGGTGTTTTGACAATGTGAGTATTTTCATACGCATGGGTGATATTGTTAAGGAGAGGTTGACCATGGTGGTTGTCCAGAGTATAGTCCATTTGATCCATATCCAAACTACCATGATGAGGGCAGTCATCTTAACAATCTCTGTCAACTTCATCTTTGATAAATGAGGCAAATGGCCCTTGTAGTGCTTATAATGATTTTCAAAAAACATTTGGGATCCTATAATTGAAAAGATTAGAAATATGGGTCATGTTCTTCTTCATGGTATGAATATGCTAACCTTCATTTTTGTTATCTTTCAGGGATTTGAGCATGTTTTTTGATGGTTGACGAAAAATTCATATAATATTCTGTTATTTTGGGAGAATGATCCCACTTATAAGAAGATTCTAGGATATGACCATAATACATATCATTTTTGAAATGGATATAAAACTATCCTAGGGAATGATCCATTCTCACATGGTGAGACTGACTGAAAATTAACTTTTTATTGAATGAGAAGAGAACAACAAGTCACAACCGGATCGACAAAATCATAGTGGCCTAAAATGATGAAGGCTGAGGTCATATTCGAGAATAACCTTGTAGCAGCTTTTTGGAATAGAACCCATCCGGTTGTAGATAATGATGTCCTCATCAGCTCTACCTTCACGGGCCAACTTATCCGCAACAAAATTTCTTTCGCGCCAAATATGTTTAGCGGAACATCCTTGACTGATAAAGGTCCTACAACGTCTCACCAGATAGCATAGATCCCACACAGTTTCGGCTTTGACTTGGAGGAATAAGACAAATTCAGCGGAGTCCGATTCAATACTGTCCACCTTGATGTTGAGGTAGTTGCACCATGCGAGACCTGTGCACAAGGCCCTAACCTCTACACCCAAGGACGATCCCAGCCCATAGAAGGCACTGAAGCCAAAGATAACTAAGCCCTTAGCATTCTTAACTAGTCCACCACCCGTCATCTAAATATCAATGAAGGAGCCATCGACATTGAGATTTAAGCCATTGCAGGGCGGTAACCACCGAACCCACTTTCCGTGGGTGTTAGAACACATGCTTGTATTAGAAATCAACCTGTGGAGAACCCTTTTGAAGGAGGGTGAATCCCAGTAGCCATGGAGAATCTTTCCCAGCTCGACCACCATTGTCTGGGTTCTCACGTGCTTCTCTAAGATAGAAGTCTTTACACCTTCACTGTCTTTGTTCCTTGCCTCCCAGATATTCCAACATGGAGCCGCCACAACAGTTGCACGGATTCTCCTTTCAACGTCCTGCGAGCCGACGTCCTGAAACCAGCTTATAAAAATCTCCTGAAAGGTCCTGCCGCTACAATCAATGGCTAGACTGGATCCCATGTAATGCCACAAGGACTTTTCTCAATCGCTGTGCACAAATAGATGTTCCATTGACTCTATCCAGGGGCTGGTGTAGCAGTAGCAACAGGACATTGAGGTTACTCCTCTGTGCTGGATGTTCTCATCCGTCGGGAGGGCCCTGTGAAGATTTCTACAGAGTAGAAAATTTAATTTGGTGAGAATATCTTTGCACCATATTTTCGTGTCTAGATAATTACTCTCCCTCTGTATATGGGCGGAAGTTATGAAACCACTGCTAGAGAATTTACAAGAATCCGATCAAGTGATGCAATAGTGGTCTGGTCCTTCCATCAAGCGGATGTTTTGGAAAATTTCCTTGTGATCGTGATTGAGAATTGTGTCCATCTGACCCCAATGTGTTCTAGCCTCCATGAAGGTGATAGCCGGCATGGGACAACTAGGGAAATATAGGATATTTCCAGCCTAGTTGTGGTTCCAGAGGTTAATATTGCCTCTCCCAATCAGCCAACGAGATTGAGCTTGGAGACTGGGCAGGTGAGAGAGCATGCATTTGGTAAGATTAGAGAGTGTCCTCCTATGACTTGGCCATTCCACCCATTTCTCTCTGAAATTATTCTTCATGAACATTTCCCATAATGAGTTCCCCTCAATGATTTTCCACACTAGGATTGCCTGCATAGCTTGAATGGATTCAACCACACTACGTAAGCCCACACCTCCTTCTTCAACCGGCTTTGCTAATGATTGTTTGTATCTCTCCATGTTATCCTCGTCTAGGTCGGGGATATATATCTAATTATGTGCCTTTAGAGTATGACCTCAGGTTTTTTAGTTGGCATGTTCCCATATCAAGATCCATGTTCCACTCTCACGTGTTGACCCACAGTTGGAACGATAGTATGGGCCCGGTCCAATGTCACACCCTTTATTGGAATATGCAGATAATCCTCTTATGTGGGAGAAAGAATGTGGGATAGATCTAGTACCTAAATTTTTCATAATGGTCAGAGTGTTGAGATTTCATGGATATTGAGATAAGAGTCTATGTTTTCCTTTTTTCTATAACAGTTCCAAAAATATGCCGGTATAGTTCATTAACTGTTGATAAAATATATAGGCTTTTTAGAAAAATGTGATCAAGGATATATGCCTACACATTTTATATCACCATTATATGTTGATAAATATTTTCTATTATTGTAGGGATATGCTCCCACCTATATCCTCTGTGTTCAATTGGTGTATGTCGATGGGGGTCATGCACATTGATTGGAGTATGAGACTCCCCATTTCATTCTATGGGAATATTCCAAGAGACTTATTCTGAGGGAGTAGGGGTATGAGACATCTTTCTAGTCCCTAATAGAGAATGCCGATTGGAATCCATTTCATGATAAAGGAAATGAGCCCTCACCTTAATAGCTATTGTAATATGATAGAATACATGTTATGTATTAGTAAGAATATGATCATTCATACTAGTTCCTACCAGAGTATGTTGGATGAAATTGTCCGCATGATTGGGAATATGAGCCCCCTCTTGAATTTCTAATGCCATCCTCCTTCAATGGGTCCTCCTTGGAGCCCATGAATGGGAACAAAAAGCATCTGTGAGTCTTCCACTACACCAAATAGGTGTCTGAAGGGTACCAGTGGGATGATGTAGACAATGCTGGTTAGATGGTTCCCTCCATAGCGGAACCTAAAATATAAGGGGGACATAATGGGAATCCTATCCCACCATAATCATGAACGGAAGGTAGAAATTATCATGATCATGGGATATTTTCTGGATATTGTTGATCATAGCGATGGGGTATACTTGTATAGAAGTAGCATTTGCTGAGAAATGTGGGATCAAATGTTTTTGTTCTAAAATAATATCACATGTAGCTTCCATGGTTGGAATTATAACATGTTGGTGGTACATCCATGTAATTGTATTATCTACATAGTATTTAATATATATAGAAGTAATGATTTATTTATGACCCACATGAGTCACAATAGTGGATGATGTACTAGAATGAGCACTGGAAGATGAAGACACGCTCTCCTGTTAGGTGTCTGTCAATGAGGGCATTACCTGTAATCACACATAAATTAAAGAATAAGGATAAAAATCAGTGCTATATCATAGGAATGTATATTATTTTTCATATATTAATGTTTAACAAAATTATCCTATATTTTCTATTCATCCATTCTACTGACATGGACTTTTTAGCATGAGGATTAACTTACAGGGGTCCTGGATTATGAAGGTCTTACTACTCTATTTTTATATATGATTTTAAAAAAATGGACCAGGAGGATTACATGGAGAATGTTAGTGCAATTTTCATATTGGGGGAAAGAAACATGGATTGATGTATTATATCCAAATCCTTTGTTATTAGAGGGATTCATATCAAGTTAACCATATTTTTATCTGTTTTTGGAAGGTAAGATGAAATGTGAATCCCCTTGATAATTTTTTTAAGGTGTATCTTATGGACCCACTCAATCACACAACTTGGGTCTTCAATTATTATTATTCCCTATAAACTTTCAATGGTTCCATTATCCATAACCATATATAGACCTAATTTCCAAATATGGTTGTCATTTGTGTTTTTAGGACTAACAATGCTTCGGGTGTTGCATTGGTCGTGAGGATGGGCGGTTAGGCTCATCACACCTTTTTGGGAGGAATTATTACATACATTAAGACCCTATAATAGATTTAAGTATGTTCATTAATCCCATCCTAATCAAGATATGGGGAAAATTACCCTAACAAATAGAATATATGTTAAGTCTCTTTTATTATGCACAATACCATGCTATCTCAGGTGAGTCCATCTTTCTATATAAGAGTTTCTTAATCAATCTCTAGTAAAATTTGGTTGCTTATGTGCTGAAGGTGTATAACCAAGTGTTGTGGGATATGATTCCATATGAAGAGTAGGGTAATAATCTAAGGATGGTATTGAGGGATTATTGGGTGTCCTACATATCATGGTTATTTTAGGAATCAAAGGCTTGTAGTTCGTTTAATCCATGGAGTTTAATTTCATGTGGAAGGATATATGTTTGGGACAAAATAATCATGGTCTTACCAAAAATAAAGGAATCCTACATATAATTTTTATGGAAATAATCATAGTTCCCATAGTTCAAATATGTCAGGGTATCAAACCAGGGCTTTCCTATACCATTTTGGAGGTTCCTAGCACATATTACATCATCATGGAAACTCCATAATCCCATATGCACAATGATTGTTGTGAGAAATGGGGGTGGTGAGTAATCAATGTAATTTCATTAAATTAAAGGACAAGATGTTGGGAATTACATGAATGATTAATATGGATATCAAACATCAACGAGAGGTAGTTTTTATATCATGAATACGATAGGAATCTGAGTCATCGAAGTTCCCTTTATGTTTCAGATTATACCCTGAGGTTTCCTTGAATATAGGGGATTTATGATTCATGTGAGGTGTTCATTACTACCCACTAAGATCACATTAGATATGCCCAGGGTGAGAAACTAGGTGGATAAAATGACAAGCCTCCTGGTGTATGGATATAGGGCTAGTTTATTGGGACAATCCTAAGGATGTTTGTTATGGATCTCGAGACTTAAGAATAAATATTACATATCTTCCTTATGGAGGGAATCGTATTTCATGAATTTCACATATGTTTGGGCCTAAACATATAGGAATCCATGATGAAATAGTCATCTTATCTTGATGGTGTTTCATGACCCAGTTGGAATATCATGAGAGCCACCACATTACTGGGCATGAAATGTAACATCCCAGGTAATTAAAGAATAAAGAATTTTCATATTTATTAATATTTATGAATTAAATATTAATTTTAATTAAAAGGGGTTTCTACATTCGATAGCGTACTCGACACGCAACGATGAGTTTCTTTGAAAACTTACGTTGCACACAAGTAATAAAATAATATTATTTTAAATGTTAGTTAATAAGTAGCCGTTGTACTGGCGGGAATGGATAGAAATAACTAAAATATGATTATATATGTTTTTAAATGTTTTTAAATTTACCCAATAAAAGATAAAGGCTTAAAATATGGAAAGAGTTCAATTTTAGGCATTTATACCCTAATTTTCACTAAGGGTTCACCTATCACCATTTGACGGCGAACCGTCATTAAATATAGTTTTGATCAATCTTATAAATTCTATTGGACCAAAAATAACTCTTCTTTAGAATCGGGACATCAAAATTTACTTTGTGTAAATTTTTGGTATCTTTCCGATAAAGTTCTTTTTTTAATGAATAGTGTAAAATGTTGTATTTTAATTCAAAACCTCTTTTTAATCTAATTTATTTATATGATTAGATTATCTTTTGAATTGGTCTTAATGTGTAATCTGAATATATTTTTACCATTTAATCCAATGGTGGTCATTGGAATCAATTTCACTTTGAAATTGGACTTAAACTGGTGTCAATCTTTTGATACTTAATGTTTCATAAAAACACGCTATTTGTTTTGACAGTGGGAGTTAATTATTAAATTAATTAATTCTACTTATATTCTTTGAATTAGGTAATATAAACGTCATTTTTGAATTCGGAATATCTAATATAGCTTAGAGTGAATTTTTGGTAATTTTCTGAAAAACTTCAATTTTTGATGAATAGTGAAACCACTAAGTGGTACTTATAAAAACTGATTATCCGTTTAAATGAAATTTTGCAATCATTGTGTTTTGATTTTCAGAAATACGACATACATGGTTGTCATTAAGAAGTAAAATGTGGTTCAATGAGATTAAAATAATTTTTTGGTGAATAGTAACTTATTAAGTTTTTAATCACGATTAGAGGTAATTAGTGTAGTTTAAGGTAAAAATAATGCTTTAATAAAATGAGATGAGATTGAAACATTTCCTAACCCTATTGGTTGTGTCATGGCCGACCAAGACAACCCATGGGTCGATTTAGGGGACCCCATGGAGCCACTTGGGTGAGATAATGACTTTAATGCCTTTTTTTTAAATAAAAGTAAAAAGGACACAAACATAATATGTTTTACGAAAAAAAATGTTTACATGGGGTTATAAAGATCAGAGTTTTGATTATAAAAATTTATTGGAAATCTAAAAATATTTCCTACATCATAGTATTTTTTTTATAATTTTTAGACTTTAAATAAATTAAATTATTTATGACATCATTATGATGCAGCGATGACTTCATTATTTAACGATTTAAATAAAATGGAAAGATAATGTAATATCTAAAACCTACACATGTCCAAAACCTATTGGATGGGAATATTTCGAAGCCTTATCACCTTATCCACGAATTATATCAATGTGGGACCTTTTAAAACCGAAACACATTTTCAAATAAAGTAATATTTCTTTAATTTCCAAAAGGGCCCCTCCTCTCCTCTTATAAAAGGCCCCCACCTCTACCTCATTTCACACACTCCTCAAGCCTTTGGCTCGGCCATCCCCTGCCCATTTAATCTCTTCACATCCCTCTCCTCATCCTAGAGGATTACCTTTTGGCATAATCCTTTCAAAGTAAGCCTTTAGGCTCAAATCAAAAGGAGTGACACTTTTAAAGGTAATTCATTCTCTCTTGTTCATTTGTTTTATTTTGCTTCTCCAACCCCCTAAACTATTTTTATTTACTTATTTTGTAACAACAACAGTATCTTCAATATAATAAGATGTTGTTATAATATTTATTCGATCTACACTCTCACACAACTACATCAAATGGTTAAAGAACATACGGTTTCCGTGGATGGCGAAATTCTGCCTCCCGAAACGATGATTGTTCAATACTCATTTAACACCTTCAAAGGTGGACATTATGATGTAACTATTTTTATATATGATATATAATATGTTTATTATTTCCTTAAGCTTCTATATTTTTCATTTATGGCATATCATTATTGTTTCCATTATGGGTAAACACGATATCTTCATTTTAGGAAGTGCGGACTACCGCCCCCTGAAAGTGATTTGATTCGTTAATACCATATGTGGGATGTGTAAAGGATAAAGTTAATGATATTATATATGTTATTATACTGGAATTATAATATACTCTTATATCATTATTATTCCATTCTATAAAATACGAAATAGAAATGAAAGTAGCGTTCATGCGTACGTACGGCTTACCGTCTCCATGAACGGTGTATTTCATTTCTTACCTCTAAATGATTATGTAATATTATAAATGCATGCATGTACTGGATATATATGACTTATATAATATCTACATCATGAATACCATTCTGTATATAATGGATACATGAACAACTTGTAATTATAAAGGGCTTATTTTTGACTCAAGTAACAATAATCGTTAAAACGACCGTTATTAACTTAAATAATTACACAGTGTTCATGACATGGCAATAGGTGATATAAAAGGAATAATGAACTTTAAAAAGGTTCTTAATCAAGTATAAATTAACTCAAGTTTAGTATTCAGGACGTTAAAGAACGATCGATTCAAGTCGGACCCGAGGTAAGGGACTTCATCTCAATCTCCTTTCATTGAGGCATATTTCGTTTTATACACAACTTTATTTTATACGGTGTATAAACCCCTTTGACTTTTAATTTTATACAAAAGGAATCTTTTTCTATGAAGCGTTTTACTAAACGACAAAAAGGAATGTTTTTTTTATGTACGCGGTGACAACGACCTTTTCCGCTGCCACGAGTATTATTTGGTCTTTGGCTTCCTCAACAAGCCGTAATGTTTTTAAAATAAAATAAATACCATATACTCTTTTATGTATTTTGGAATTGAAAATGGTTTTGATAAAGGATTCTATTATGTTAATATATTTATGATATATTGTGATTGAAATGTGGAAATGTTATCATTCCTTTATATTGGTTTTATGTTTTATGATTTTATATTGGTACTTGGACATTTTAACGGGTGGTTACATTATAAACCATATGACGGGTGGTGCCATGAATACCAGGACGGGTGGTTACGTTATAAACTCCAATGCATTGGGTATGGAAGTCGGCCGTATGGATATTCCATTAAGTATGTATGGAAATTGGCCGTATGGCTATTCCATTAAGTGATATGTGTGGAAGTCGACCGTATGGTTATTCCACTTAAGTATGTTTGTGTCCCAAGTTACCTTTATATATGTTATGTGTTCTTTATATGGGTTTTATGGTAATCCTTTGGTTACAAAAAGGTAAGTAATGATACTTTATTCAGTGAAGAGTTTTTACTACTTCATGAAGGTGAAGGTATTACTTTGATAGAGTATACATGGTTAACTTGATTTTGAAAAACTAACAGTTTTCATTCTTTGTGTATCCCTTACTGAGCTTTTTATGCTCACCCCAAGTTTTTTTTTTGAAATGTTTTTCACAGGACTTAATGTGGAATAAGGTCAAGGATGGGATCAAGGGAATGTCATGCTATATAAAACATGGAACTAGACATGTTTCTTTTTAAGATTTTTTAATATTATGGAAACTTAGTAGAAGTGTCTACCTTGTAATCTTTTGAGATGTAATAGTTATGTTATAATTCTCTAAAACTCTAAACCTGAAAAGATCCTCAATGTGAATTATTCATTTAATTCAATATTAAGTAAGTTTTAAGGCCGGGGCCTTATAGTTGGTATCAAAGGTCGGTTTAGACAACTTTAAGAGTTAGAAAATTGTTAAATTATAAGTTAATTTATAATATGATTGAAATGATATAGCATTTACGGATTACCATGTTGCTTCACCTAAGATATTTCTGTGTTCAGATTGGTTTTCCGCAGAGGAAACAAAGCAACTATGTTGGGACGGCATCAGGAGGAAGACAACCTTCCAAATCAGCAACCTGAGATGGTCAGAATCGGAACTGAACAGTTTGTTGTAGTGATGGAACAGTTGACTCAGGCTATAAATGGTGGTGGTATCCATGCACGAGATCAGCCAGATCAACCGCAGAGGAACATGTCAGTGGTGGAACATTTCATGAGGCAACATCCCCCATCATTCAGAGGATCATCTGACCCTGTGCAAGTTGAAGGGTGGATTAAAGAACTGGAGAAGATTTTTGATGTCATGGGGTGTTCAGAACATCAAAAGGTTAGTCTTGCTGTTTACTGTTTTGAAGGTGAAGCTGATCAGTGGTGGTCGATGGTGAAAAATATCAGGGATAGTGATGATATTGAGGATCTTCACTGGGACGAATTCAAAGGTATGTTTCTTGAGAAATATTTTCCTAAGGTGGTTCGTCTTAGGATGGAAAAACAGTTCCTAGAATTGAGGCAGGAGGATGATTCAGTGGCTGCTTATGAAGCAAAGTTCACTCGATTGGCAAGGTATTCTCCAAACTTCATAAAAGATCTTGATAGTAAAATAAACCATTTTTACTCAGGGTTAAAGCCAAAGTATCGAAGGGATTTAGCTTCTCATGAGTTCAAAAGTTATGAAAAACTTGTTCGATGTGAGGAGAAGGTGGAAATGGAGTTTGCCGAAGATCAGGTGTTCTATGACAAACAACAGAATAAGAGGTCTAGTTGGCAGGCAAAGGGGAATAATTCATCAAAGAAGCAAGGAGGTAAGAAAACCCAATATCCATCCTATGAGAAGTGTGGTAAAATGCATCCTGGATAATGTTTATCCAAGTCTGGTAAGTGCTTTCGGTGTGGTAAGTCTGGTCATATTGCTCATAACTATAAGGAAGATGATCAAGCAGGCAATGAAAAGCCAACGGTAATATGTTTTAAGTGTAACGAAATGGGTCATTATGCAAACGAGTGTCCAATGAAGAACTCAACTGGGGGAATGCAGCCAGACTACAAGCAGAAAGGGGTGGTGAAATCCTTTGCAACAACTTCAGCAGATGTTGGGCCATCGAATGAAGTGGTATCAGGTACAATGTTTGTTTGTTCAGATTATGCCAATGTGTTGTTTGATTCAGGGTCTACACACTCTTTCATTTCTGAGAAGTTTTCTAGTAAATTGGAAATTCCATATCAAGATATGAATCCTGAACTTATGGTAAAAACACCCGGAGGGAATGTTGAGACAAAAAGGAATTATAAGAACCTTCCTATCCTTGTGTGTGGAAAGAATCTACCAGCAAACCTTATTGTTTTGCCTCTAGTAGAGTTTGATGTTATTTTGGGCATGGATTGGCTTTGTGTTTATCATGCTAAGATTGAATGCAGAGCTAAAATGGTTTCTTTTCAGAAATATTTTCAGTTTGTGTACAAGAATGAACCCTTAATTTTGATAAAATATCAAGAAGTTGAGAAACTAGTAAAAGATGGAAATGAATGTTACCTTGCACATATTGTTGAAAATAAAGGAACTGTTCAGATTAATTATGTTCCAGTGGTAAATGAGTATCTTGATGTTTTTCCTGATGAGTTTCCTGGTATTATTCATGATCGGGAAGTTGAATTTACTGTTGACTTAGTTCCTGATTCTAAGACAATTTCAAAACCCCCTTATCGAATGGATCAAGTTGAACTTTTAGAGTTAAAGAAACAATTGCAGAAGTTATTAGATAAAGGTTTCATTCGACCTAGCACATCACCATGGGGTGATCCTGTCTTGTTTGTTAAAAATAAAGATGGATCAATGAGACTTTGTATTGATTATAGAGACTTGAATAATATTACTGTTAAGAACAAGTATCCTTTGCCTCATATCGATGATTTGTTTGATCAGCTCCAGGGAGATCAGTATTTTTCGAAGATTGACTTGAGGTCGGGGTACCATCAGTTGAAAGTAAAAGAAGCAGATGTTCCGAAGACTGCGTTCCATACTAGATATGGCCATTATGAATTTTTAGTTATGCCTTTTGGGTTAACCAATGCACCTGCTGTATTCATGGACCTTATGAATAGAATTTTCCATGAGTTCTTGGATAAGTTTGTGGTTGTTTTCATCGATGATATTTTGGTGTTTTCTAAAAGTAAAGAGGAGTATGAAAGTCATTTAAGGGTTATCTTTCAAACCTTAAAAGAAAAGAAACTATATGGAAAATTTAGCAAGTGTGAGTTTTGGTTACAACAAATTTCTTTCCTAGGTCACATTGTTTCAAAAGATGGCATAACTGTTGATCCTACTAAAACAAAAGTTGTTGAAGAATGGCCAAGACCCACAAATGTAACCGAGATCCGTAGTTTTATTGGTTTGGCAGGTTACTAATGAAGGTTTGTTGAAAATTTTTCACAGTTATCTAGTCCAATGACTAAGCTAACATGTAAGGGTGTTAAGTTCATATGGACAAAAGAATGTGATGATTGTTTTCAGGAGTTGACGAGAAGATTGGTGAATGCTCCAGTTTTGGCACTTCCTTCCAGGAATGATGAGTTTGTTATATATAGTGATGCTTCGTTGAAGGGACTTGGCTGTGTCCTTATGCAGAATGATCAGGTAATTGCTTATGCTTCACGACAGTTGAAAACTCATGAGGTAAATTACCCTACACATGATTTGGAATTAGCTGCTGTTGTCTTTGCTTTAAAAATTTGGAGGCATCATTTGTATGGAGTAAAGTGTGAAATATATATTGATCACAAAAGCTTAAAGTATATATTCACTCAGAAAGAATTGAACATGAGACAGAGGAGATGGCTGGAATTAATCAAGGATTATGATTTTACAATTCATTACCATCCAGGAAAAGAAAATAATGTAGCTGATGCTTTGAGTCGAAAAAGTAATGCTTCATTAGAAATGTTGCGTTTGGAACATGATCCTTTGGTTAAGGATTTGATGAACTTTGTCATAGAAGTTGTTGGTGCAGGAAGTTCTTCTGTTTTGTTTCAGGTATCAGTGAAATCTTCTCTATCAGACAGAATCAAGCAAGCACAGAAGCAAGACAGTGAGTTGCAGAAAAAGGTAGAGCCGGTTCAGAAAGGTAAGTTGCCTGAATTCAACATTGATAATGATTGTGTTTTGAGGTTTGGGAAGAGATTGTGTGTACCTTGTGATTCACAATTGAAGAATGAGTTGTTATGTGAGGCTTATAGTTCCCCATTTTCAGTTCATCCTGGCAGTACTAAGATGTATAGAGATCTGCGGGAGTATTACTAGTGGGATGGAATGAAAAGAGATATTGCTGATTTTACTGTGAAGTGTCTGACTTGTCAGCAGGTTAAAGCAGAGCAGCAATTACCGAAAGGGATGCTTCAGCCTTTAACAGTGCCAGAGTGGAAATGGGAAAACATATCCATGGACTTTGTTGTGGGATTACCAAAGACATCTCGAGGTAATAATGCAATCTGGGTTATTGTTGATCGCTTGACCAAGTCTGCTCATTTCCTTTCTATACGAGATACTTTTTCCCTAGACCAACTTTCCCGTTTGTATCTTAAAGAGATATTCAGGTTACATGGATTTCCCCTCTCCATTGTATTTGATCGTGATCCTAGGTTCACATCTAACATTTGGAAAGGCCTTCAGAAGTCGTTGGGTACTGAATTAAATTTTAGTACAGCTTTTCATCCTCAATCAGATGGGCAGTCAGAACGAACAATTCAGACCTTGGAGGATATGCTACGAGCTTGTTCGATGGATTATCAGGGAATTTGGGACCAACATCTTTCTTTGGTTGAGTTTTCTTATAATAACAGCTTTCATTCCAGTATACAGATGGAACCATTTGAGGCATTATATGGGAAGCGGTGTCGAACTCCAGCATTTTGGGATGAAGTGGGTGAAAGGAAGCTGATGGGACCAGAATTGGTAGAAGAGATGGCAGAAAAAGTTCAGTTGATTCAGAAGCACATGAGAACAGCTCAGAGCAGGCAGAAGAGTTATGCGGATAACTGGAGGAGGGATCTATCTTTCGAGGTAGGTGATCATGTTTTTCTCAAGGTTTCTCCTTGGAAAAGTGTGATGAGATTTGGTAGGAAAGGAAAGCTGAGTCCAAGGTTCATTGGACCATATGAAATTCTGGAGAGAGTTGGATTAGTTGCTTACCGAGTGGCTTTACCTCCGAGTTTATCTCAGGTACACAATGTTTTTCATGTTTCAATGTTGAGGAAGTATATGCCAGATCCATCTCATGTTTTGAGTCCAGAGGTAGTTCAGCTGGAGGTGAACCTATCTTATGAAGAAAAACCAGTCCAGATTCTTAAACACAGGGAGAAGGTGTTACAGAATAAGGTGATTCATCAGGTAAAGGTTTTGTGGAAAAACCATGTGATTGAAGAGGTAACGTGGGAATCTGAAAATGCTATGAGGGATAAATACCCCCACTTATTTTGATAAGTGAATAAAATTGCGAGGACACAATTCCCAAAAGGGGGGAAGCATGTAACATCCCAGGTAATTAAAGAATAAAGAATTTACATATTTATTAATATTTACGAATTAAATATTAATTTTAATTAAAAGGGGTTTCTACATTCGATAGCGTACTCGACATGCAACAATGAGTTTCTTTGAAAACTTACGTTGCACACAAGTAATAAAATAAAATTATTTTAAATGTTAGTTAACAAGTAGCCGTTGTACTGGCATGAATGGATAGAAATAACTAAAATATGATTATATATGTTTTTAAATTTTTTTACATTTACCCAATAAAAGATAAAGGCTTAAAATACGGAAAGAGTTCAATTTTAGGCATTTATACCCTAATTTTCACTAAGGGTTCACTTATCACCTTTTGACGGCGAACCGTCATTAAATATAGTTTTGATAAATCTTATAAATTCTATTAGACCAAAAATAACTCTTCTTTAGAATCGGGACATCAAAATTTACTTTGTGTAAATTTTTGGTATCTTTTCGATAAAGTTCTTTTTTTTAATGAATAGTGTAAAATGTTGTATTTTAATTCAAAACCTCTTTTTAATCTAATTTATTTATATGATTAGATTATCTTTTGAATTGTTCTTAATGTGTAATCTGAATATATTTTTACCATTTAATCCAATGGTGGTCATTGGAATCAATTTCACTTTGAAATTGGACTTAAACTGGTGTCAATCTTTTGATACTTAATGTTTCATAAAAACACACTATTTGTTTTGAAAACGGGAGTTAATTATTAAATTAATTAATTCTACTTATATTCTTTGAATTAGGTAATATAAACGTCATTTTTGAATTCGGAATATCGAATATAGCTTAGAGTGAATTTTTGGTAATTTTCTGAAAAACATCAATTTTTGATGAATAGTGAAACCACTAAGTGGTACTTATAAAAACTGATTTCCCGTTTAAATGAAATTTTTCAATCATTGTGTTTTGATTTTCAAAAATCAGACATACATGGTTGTCATTAAGAAGTAAAATGTGGTTCAATGAGATTAAAATAATTTTTTGGTGAATAGTAACTTATTAAGTTTTTAATTGCGATTAGAGGTAATTAGTGTAGTTTAAGGTAAAAATAATGCTTTAATAAAATGAGATGAGCTTGAAACATGTCCTAACCCTATTGGTTGTGTCATGGCCGACCAAGAAAACCCATGGGTTTATTTAGGGGACCCCATGGAGCCACTTGGGTGAGATAATGACTTTAATGCCTTTTTTAAATAAAAGTAAAAATGACACAAACATAATATGTTTTACGAAAACAATTTTTACATGGGGTTATAAAGATCAGATTTTTGATTATAAATATTCATTGGAAAGATAAAAAGATTTACTACATCATAGTATTTGTTTTATAATTTTTAGACTTTAAATATATTAAATTATTTATGACATCATTGTGATGCAGCGATGACTTCATTATTTAACGATTTAAATAAAATGGAAAGATAATGTAATATCTAAAACCTACACATGTCCAAAACCTATTGGATGGAAATATTTAGAAGCCTTATCACCTTATCCACGAATTATATCAATGTGGGACCTTTTAAAACCGAAACACATTTTAAAATAAAGTAATATTTCTTTACTTTCCAAAAGTGCCCCTCCTCTCCTCTTATAAAAGGCCCCCACCTCTACCTCATTTCACACACTCCTCAAGCCTTTGGCTCGGCCATACCCTGCCCATTTACTCTCTCCACATCCCTCTCCTCATGATAGAGGATTCACTTTGGGAAGAATCCTTTCAAAGGAAGCCTTTAGGTTCAAATCAAAAGGAGTTACACTTTTAAAGGTAATTCATTCTCTCTTATTCATTTGTTTTATTTTGCTTCTCCAACCCCCTAAACTCTTTTTATTTACTTCTTTTGTAACAAAACAAGTATATTAAATATACTAGGATGTTTTTATAAGATTTATTAGAGCTAAACTCTCACACAACTACATCAAATGGTTAAAGAACATACGATTTCCGTGGATGGCGAAATTCTGCCTCCCGAAACGATGATTGTTCAATACTCATTTAACACCTTCAAATGTGGCCATTATGATGTCAATATTTTTATATATGATATATAATATGCTTATTATTTCCTTAATCTTCTATATTTTTCATTTATGGAATACCATTATTGTTTCCATTATGGGTAAACACGATATCTTCATTTTAGGAAGTGCGGACTACCGCCCCCTGAAAGTGATTTGATTCGTTAATACCATATGTGGGATGTGTAAAGGATAAAGTTAATGATATTATATATGTTATTATACTGGAATTATAATATACTCTTATATCATTATGATTCCATTCTATAAAATACGAAATAGAAATGAAAGTAGCGTTCATGCGTACGTACGGCTTACCGTCTCCATGAACAGTGCATTTCATTTCTTACCTCTAAATGATTATGTAATATTATAAATGCATGCATGTACTGGATATATATGACTTATATAATATCTACATCATGAATACCATTCTGGATATAATGGATACATGAACAACTTGTAATTATAAAGGGCTTATTTTTGACTCAAGTACCAATGATCGTTAAAACGACCGTTATTAACTTAAATAATTACACAGTGTTCATGACATGGAAATAGGTGATATAAAAGGAATAATTAATTTTAAAAAGGTTCTTAATCAAGTATAAATTAACTCAAGTTTATTATTCAGGACGTTAAAGAACGATCGAGTCAAGTCGGACCCGAGGTAAGGGACTTCGTCTCAATCTCCTTTCATTGAGGCATATTTCGTTTTATACACAACTTTCTTTTATACGGTGTATAAACCCCCTTGACTTTTACTTTTATACAAAAGGAATATTTTTCTACGAAGCGTTTTACTAAATGACAAAAAGGAATGTTTTTTTTACGTACGCGGTGACAACGACCTTTTCCGCCGCCGCGAGTATTATTTGGTCTTTGGCTTCCTCAACAAGCTGTAATGTTTTTAAAATAAAATAAATACTATATACTCTTTTATGTATTTTTGGTATTGAAAATGGTTTTGATAAAGGATTCTATTATGTCAATATATTTATGATATATTGTGATTGAAATGTGGAAATGTTATCATTCCTTTATATTGGTTTTATGTTTTATGATTTTATATTGGTACTTGGACATTTTAACGGGTGGTTATGTTATAAACCATATTATGGGTGGTGCCGTGAATACCAGGATGGGTGGTTACGTTATAACCTCCAATGCATTGGGTATGGAAGTTGGCCGTATGGCTATTCCATGAAGTATGTTTGGAAATTGGCCGTATGGCTATTCCATTAAGTGATATGTGTGGAAGTCGACCGTATGGTTATTCCACTTAAGTATGTTTATGTCCCAAGTTACCTTTATATATGTTATGTGTTCTTTATATGGGTTTTATGGTAATCCTTTGGTTACAAAAAGGTAAGTAATGATACTTTATTCAGTGAAGAGTTTTTACTACTTCATGAAGGTGAAGGTATTACTTTGATAGAGTATACATGGTTTACTTGATTTTGAAAAAATAATAGTTTTCATTATTTGTGTATCCCTTACTGAGCTTTTTATACTCACCCCAAATTTTTTTTGAAATGTTTTTCACAGGACTTAATGTGGAATAAGGTCAAGGATGGGATCAAGGGAATGTTATTCTATATAAAACATGGAACTAGACATGTTTCTTTTTAAGAGTTTTTTTTTATTATGGAAACTTAGTAGAAGTGTCTACCTTGTAATATTTTGAGATGTAATAGTTATGTTCTAATTCTCTAAAACTCTAAACCTGAAAAGATCCTCAATGTGAATTATTCATTTAATTCAATATTAAGTAAGTTTTAAGGCCGGGGCCTTATATGAAATGAATGGAGGTTGTCACAAGAGCCAGAGTGACATAGTCTGAGAGGTGTTGTGTGTCATGGATAAATCATATGAGAGACATCACGAGACCTTATAGACATGTCTAGAGGGCATCTCCAGTCTAAGATTACATGTCTAGGAAATGATGCGCGGAATTACTTATCCTTACCATGTTCTTTCGTGAGACTCGACTGACATGAGTGGGTGCCAATATATGCATCTTGTGATGTTCCATAGGGACATCCAAATTCTTGGGTGATAGACCCATGGGGTCATAAATATCAATATTGTGTCTGTGAGAGAGGTGAGTGACTCATTATGTCATGTCTAGTGTATTGTTTTGTCCCTTGTGGCATGGAAAAGGTGTGTCATTAGATGTGGGTGATGTGTCATAGGGATTTTGTGTGTATTTGGATGAATCACGTTGAGCACATAGGGGCCATCAAGAATGTATTTCTCTTAATCCATCAACATTTGACATTGTTTCAAATTCTTGTGTAGTGAATACATTAGTTTTGATCAATGTCAGTTTTCTTGAATATTAGATTATTCTATGGTCTTATAGGATGTCTTTTTTCATAACCAAACATAGGCCCTCTGCATACTATTTGAATGATCATGAGTGGTTCTTTATTCCTAGTGCACATATACTCTGGAATCCCCCGTGTATATTATCTAAAGGAAAGCTATTTTGTTTCGCGATCACTCCTAGAAGTCCTTAGAAGTCTAGAGAAGAATCTTAAAGAGTTTTGGCTTCAAGAATATCGCTCTATATAGGTAGGGTTGGATAATTTATATGCCTCTCCTTACTTGATACTCTTTATTTTTTATGGCGTATTCGGCATGAGTTAAGGTAGGATCTAGCAAAGGGGACTTGTTCCTTGAGGTTTTGTGAGTCTTATCCATGGGCAGCTTTGGGCACATTGCATGATTTTCAGTGATCGTGATTATCCTTCATCAACGTATCCTTTATCAGATGATTTTATGATTATTGAATATTATATTAACAAAAAAATGTGTCAAAAGGCATCAATGTTGTCACATTGACATGTCCAAGGGTACTTATCAGATCTGACTAACTATTGGAAGAAAATCATGAAATTATCAGTAACTTATCTTAGAGTCTTGCAAGACATGGATGGTCTGTCTGGGGTATGTAACATGACTTTAAAAAACCTTATGTACGTCCCACTTCCTCCATTTTGATCCCCTTTGCATCACATTAAAAAGTATGTGATTCATGCAGGATATCATTTGTGATGTTGAGGATATTTCATATATATTTTGGTGATGTGTTTCTTGACCTATATGGGTCATTTTAGAAAACACATTTAATTTGTGGAAAAATCAATTTATTATCCATTAATAAACCAAGGATATTTCGAGAAATGTACATGGACTTACATGTTGTTGGACTGTCAAACCAAATAGCTTCGCTGATATGAGGTATACATGTCACATAAGACTCATAGAGGGATCTTATATTGTCATTCAGTTAATGCAAACACCTCTCTCCTCCTCCAATTTTATCTCCTTTTTTATGTGACAATGTTTGGGTGTCATGGGAGATTGAACAAGTGACATCTAGGATTATTACAGGATTTGTGGATTATGCCGCGTGTGACCAATTTTGATCGTTTGAGGAGTGTACAATCAAGTCATGGGTGAGTACATCCCTTATTCCATAGAGTGGCACAGGGTTTCCCAGACATGTCTAAGGTAGTCGTTGCTGCGAGGCTAGAAAACCATAGGATTTTCACAAGGGGAAGTATACATTTCATTGAGTACTTTTTGATCTCCCAAATCACTCAGGGTTTGTGTCACATTCCTCTCATTGATTGTGATCCCCTCTCTAATCCTTCACTATATCACCTTCGCTTGATTTGATGAAGTCTCGGTGGTCTTGAGAGTTAGCTCGAATACCATGAAGAGAAATTTTGATTCTCAAATATGATTTAGCACATGAGCTTTGAAACAACTAGGATTTCTATCTTTGAATATCATCCCACCTTATTTTCATAGGATTTTGGATTATTTTTCAAACTGTGTGGCATGGGGGCTTTCATTAAATTGTATGGGGGGGATTTCTCAGAGAAGCCTGGTTTGTTTAAGGGGGATCCTCAGTACATTCCATGGGTTATATTCCATGCATAGATACTTCACATGGAAACAAAATTGGGATGATATTGTTGAGTCCCATAATGACTCATGCAATCTGAGCGTCTTAAACCATCCTCTTATTCATTTTCTTTTTTAGTAAAATTAATAACCATATTTAGGTATTTCATTATAATTTTATCCAATGTTTAATGATAGGGCATCACTAATCATGTTAGTCTAATAATCCTATAACCAAGTGTAACTTTTTTAATTATTGATGCATCAATAGTAAATACGACTATGTAAAATGAAAATAGAAAGGGTGGTGTATTTTAGAAACCACCAACTAATATCAATGCCTCTATAGATTAAATGTCTGGAAATTGGTCTATGCTAACATGATATACCATCTCAATGGAAAACCTAACATAATTTTTCCATGTCTGTACTACATTGAGGAACCCACTATATCCCCCATGTCTTAACACAAGATATGAATCTTTCTGGTGATATTAAAATCTATACATAAATATTGTAATACTATTAGGGAACCATAACTATTAATGTAAATGGAGTAATCCTATTCAATAAACTATAATGGTATAAGTGATAAGATAGAGGCATCTTATAAGGTTTTATCTAGTCAAAATGTAAGTAGAGGCATCCCATAGGGGTTCTATAGAAATAACTAATCTCATAAAATCATGGACAAAAAGGGAACCAACAACAAGGGATACATCCCTAAAGTATGATTCATTTAAGAATTGATCAAATTATATAGTTCATAAATCATATCAGATCATGTTATCACTTTTATAAGGAAACTACATCTGATTAACTGGGGAAGAACCTCTCTATTTAGGGGAAATTGTGAAACACCACACAAGATTCCTCAAATAATGTTAAGGGTTTCATATTCTTGATCCATGTGAAATTATTCTTGCAGTTCAATCCATAGTTTTTCAATTCCAAATTCCAAGAATGAAATAGGAAAAACCTAAAAAAAGTAGCGAATATTGAGTAGATGAAGTCTCTTCCCTAGGAAATGGTGTGTACCCTCACTATCCCAAATGAGCATGTACTCCAACTAAAAATGGAATATTACATCCCAAGTACATTACATGATGATCATATAAACATAATTTTAACTATATGGGGCACCATCCCCTGTAAATCACATTTCATTTCCATGTATATTTAATTTTCTTGTATCTCTACTCATCCTGAAACACAGATGGGGTCAGACCATGTACTCTAAATGATCATGTTCCCCTACATGGTCTGTATGGATGGGTGTCCAACTACATGGAAAATTTATAGAACTATTTTTCTTTACCCCAAACATGAAATGTACCTCTAATATATTCTATTCCAGAATTAGATGACCACATAGTGTGTGTTCTTGAATCAAAACATTGTTTAATTAGGATTCCCAAATGGGAAACCCCTCCAATCACCCTAATTATCCATTTTCTCCTTGAAAGATAATAATCATCCCACCAATGGTGAAAATAAATAATCATATGGGTTTGAAAAAAAATATAAAATGTATTAGGAATAATGAGAAAACATAAAAATGGCCCACCTTTGGATTGAAAACACCATATCATGACCCGTATCCATGATCCATGGCCCATACAAGATGAAATAGATCATCCCAAGATCCATAACTATACCACTATTTCTCTCCAACTTTTCTCTATAACTATTTCCCATTCTATCTAGGATTTAATTTAGGATATCCCATGGGGGAGTTCACATGAAGATAGGAAAAAAGGAAAAAAGTGGAAAATAAATGAATTCGATGAAAAGTAGGATAATGTGTTAATGGCCTGACCCTGATGCTCATCATGTGTTTATTCCCCACCTAAGAAAAATTCTCCAATTTAAACTCAATGGAGAAGATAAAAACTAAATCTAACAATCCAAATATAAGATATAGCTGAATGAATCTACCTAGATAAATTAATATTTAATTAATTAAATATTTATTATTTACTATTCCACTAAAATTATTCCATATAGGAAATATAATGAACTAATTTCCATATGTAAAAACCATATTCTCGTACCAATTAAGCTGTCAAAAAATCATATGATCTCAAATGGTTGGGGAAAATGATCATTTTACACCTTATAAGTTTTGAATGAAAAAATAAAATTTCTTCACAAAATTATAGTACATAATTTTAAATTTCATTAACAAGAAAAATTTATTTGAAGTTGTTCAAGATAGGAATTGATACATGGGAATGAATAGTACAAAATGTCATAGATGACTATAGTATATTTTTCTCCGATGAGAAAGTATTCCTTTTCCATTTAGGAAATAAGGATGTGCGATGAGTCTTGATGTTGTTTTAGATAACATGCATCTTATAGACTTTCTATAGTTCTTGGAAGAAGCCCATTGACATTATTTTAGTCTATCATGTTTGGGAATTTGATACATGTCGATACAAATGAGACAGTGATATATAGTTCATACAGTCTCTCAAGGAATCTATATATATTCTACCACTTAATTTCTACTCTATGATGTGAAATGATAACATCACCTCCAAAATGTACTATTATGTATTCATATAATTCAATTTCTTATGGGTTTATATCACATTCATCTTGAATGAGGATTCTTTACATAGTAGACAAGTATTTAGAGGATGGTGATACTTTTCTGGTGAATACGAGAAGTACAATCACTATATATTCAACTTTAGTGACTATTATGTCGAATACTAGTTCAAGTCACTCATTTATTGAAACTTTTGTAAAGAATATATTAAATTATCCATGTATGTTTTCTAATTTTTTGATAGATATTACCATGCCACTCAGAATGAAGAGGGAAAAGAATCTCTATTATTCTGGTTGTGTTTTCTCATTATCATAGATTGAGAAATCATTGTATTTTATGGATATTTAGATGGAACAAAATGAAATAATATTTTTGGATGTATTGAATGATAGTTAATGAATCACTAATTTATTTTTGTCATTAATTATTCTACATTACTATAATTTATGGTATATTATGTGTCTTTTTTGGAGAATGGATCACATGGTCATGTAGATCTTACCCATTTTTTCTAGAGTTGTGGATAGTAATATTTGGGGCGTTTGGAGACTTATTGTGAGAATAATTTAGTGGAAACCTTCCCCTAGTATTTATTTATTTTCCTAACTTCCCTCCATATGATTTTTTTCATCCACCATTAGGAGATGTAGATTTATTTATTGATTTAGTACATAGTTTTCATTCAATATATATTCCTTCTTGCTAAATGGATTAATAATAGTATAAATATATCAAAAATTCATTTAGTTAATATGTTATAGAATGGATTCTTATACCCGAGTGTGTTATCGTTTTTTATGAAAATATTGTTTTTAAAGAAATATGGTTGTAGAGACGACCTATATTATGAATAATGTAAAAACATAACCTAAGAAATAATCCATGCCTTTCATTTCTCTTTGTTGGTTTCCTCATCCTCAATTGGAATGCCATTAGGTATTGGTAAACATATATTTGTATGTTCCTGCTAATCCTAATCTCGAACCTTCTTCATAGGCATCTGTTTGTATAATGACCATGCACAACACATTTAAAACATTCAATTGATCCTTTAGAAAGAACTTATTTCCCTTTCCTGGAGTCAACTGGATGCTTCCTTTTTCCATGTAAGGTTTATGATTTATGAACTTTATTACCACATATATATCATATTCTCATCCCTTTGAAGTATTTTCTATAGTGTTTCTTTCACAATCCTTTACACATATGTTTATGAATATACGTACCTTTATGATTATTACATGAATATCGGTAGGGATTTGTTTATTACATATACGATGTCTTATAAAAATCACCAAGGATCAGGTTGTCAATCATGACTCCATATAGTTGGTTACGAATTACCACACAAGTTCTCATTGTAGCTTCAATTTCAATTGGATTCTCATTCGGAAAACCACCACAGTTTCCTTCACATCCATTGCAACTATGATGCCTACTAGATCCAGCAATTTTGTAATTCCAAAGAGGTCTGTGTGATTATATAAGTAAAATCATCATATAATATCATATGAATAATGTAAACACTGGGATATAATTATTCATGTTTTCTTAATCCCATTAAATTTATCTAAAATTACTATGACTCTTTCTAATGTTTTGACAATTATGGTTATGTCTCTTATGCTTAAATAACACTCTAACATGTAAAGTTATATAAACCAGCCTTTGATACAAACTACAAGGAAACATCCTTAAAAATTACTTAATCTTGAATTGAATTAATAATTCACATTGAGGATCTTTTCAAGTTTAGTGGTTTAGAGAAATTGATCAAAACTTATATATAATAACTTGAATATTTCATGTAGACACTTCTACTCAGTATATATATTTTTCATATAATAAAAAAGAAAAATTTAAAAAGAAAAATGTCTAGATCCATGTTTTAGAGATCATGAAATTTCCATGATCCCATCCATGACTCTATTCATCTTTATGTCATGTGAAAAACATTTCAAAAACATGGGATGATCATAAAAATCTTAGTATGGGAAATAAAATAAATAATGAAAACATTAGTCCATGAATATATACAAATCAAAGAAATAATAATTTTCAATCATAAAAAATAATATCTTTAACCTACCTCACAAAATCATAATATTTATGAATAACACATAGAAATCATTAACCATAAAGGTAACTTGTGGAAGACATATCATACTTACATTGTAGCTATCACAACTACATAGGGAGTTACATTTGGAATACCCATCACAATATATTCCCAAAATCATTTAAGAGAAACATTAACATTTACCTTCATTACGTTACCAAATTAATTGGAGTGATATCTTGGAATCAAATTCCCTATCTTTATAACAAAACCACATGTATATGTAAACAATTCCCAAGAACCATAACATTTTCATAATTCATAAAACAAAAATAAATGAATGATTACTTTTCCAAATTTCAATCACAGTTTATCATTTCATGATATTGAAATAATCAATGATTTATGAAAAACCATTTTCCATACAAAAATACATAAAAAAGGTTATATGGTATTTATTTTCCATTTAAAAACAATTATTCTTGTTAAGGAAGGCAAATATCAAATAATTCTCTCGGGGGCAAAAATTTCATTGTCACTGCGTACGTTTAAAAGAATAATTCCATTCATCATTTAGTAAAATGATACGTAGAAAAAAGATTCCATTTGAATGAAATAAATATTAATAGTGGTTTATACACCGTATAAAATAAAGTCGTGTATAAATCAAAATATTCTTCAATGAAAGGTGATTGAGATGAAGTCCCTTACAATGATTGTATCATAAGTTTAAGGATAAATAAATGATATAATTATGTGTGAAAAATATAAATACACTCAATATAAGTGGATATTAAGTGTAAAACAATCATAGTTCATTAAAACATATTCATATAATGATAGAATAAATAAGTATATGTTTAACCCAATGAATTGAAATTGGGTTTAGGAGTTCCATTATGAAAATTTGGCAGCCTAAAAATGCCACTTAAAATTTCAGAAAAAGAGTTGATGGTGAGGAATGGGTTTCTAATTCCATGGACTTAAAATTTACAACAGTAAGGTTATATAAGAATATATACCAAAATATGATAATTTAAATTAAAATACATAACACAACAGAAGTCGTTGACTAAAAGCAGAGGGTGAAAGGTTCCTTACCGATTTGGAAACTTATGAAACATACACCCCATGAAAGAAGGATCATAAAATGAATATGAAAATACCCATAAATTAAATTATATTACAAAAATAATTCAATCATGGGTAGTACATACACCACACAAAATGAAATAGAGTCAAATATAGCAAGAATCCCATGGGAATAAAAAGTGAGATGAAAACACCTTACCTCAAGTCCGACTTATCTTGTATGTTCCTTATTCTTCCAGATTAATAAAAATATGTTAATTTATACTTGATTAAGAAACTTTTTCATGTTTATTATTACTTTTATATCACTTATTACCTTTATATAACAACTAGTTAATTATATGAGTTCATATCAGACATTTTGTCGATGTTCGAAACATGAGTCGAAAAATGAACTTGTTATAATTTAATATTGTCCATGTGGTAAAATTTACATTATTACTAGAATGATATTAATGATTTAAATATAATATATATCATATATATCCAGTATATATGTATTTATAAAATTCCATATCATTTGGATATATGGAAATGATATGCACCGTTCATGGAGATGGCAAGCCGTACGTACGCATGAACGCTACTTTCATTTCATTTTTAAATAATGAAAACCAAAAGAGACATAGGAATATTATTATTTAAGTATAATATATATTTTATATACATTATGTATCTTCATTAACACAATCCTTTATACATTACATATATGGTATGGATGAGTCATATCACATTGAGGGGGTGGTAGTCCGTGCTTCCTCAAATGAAATTATCATATTTATACAACCTGGAAAGCATAATGGTATGTTCTAAATGAGAATTAAATAAGAATTTAGATAAAATAAATATCATAAATATAATATAAAATTATATTTAAATCATAATGGCCACCATGAGAGGTGGTAGGAGAAAATCGAACAATCAACATTTTGTGAGGAAGCAGTACATTGTACAAAGAAACAGTATGTTCGTATCCATTAGATGGAGGTGTGTGTAAGTGTAGTTTTAATACATCGCAATAAAAAAACATAGTATATTTAGGATACTGTTTTTGTTATATAAACAAAAAATAAGAAGATTATAGGGAGTGTAGAAGAAAAAATAATGGAAATAAACTTGAGAGAAGACGTTACCTCAAATTGAGTAACTTCTATTGATTTGAGCCAAAGGGCTCACTTGAATAGCCTTCGACATAAGGTAAGGCTACAAGGAGGAAAGGGGGATATAGGGAGATTATTTTAATAGAGTTTGGATGAGCCAAGGGTCTTGAGAGGTGTGAGTAATGGGTTATATGTGGTGGCCTCTTATAAGAGGGAGGACGTTCTCTTTAATAAAGTTTGAAAGAAATATTTTTTTATAAAATGATTTTTAGTTTCAAATGGTCTAAAACATATTTAATTCAAAGATAAGATGAATATAGGTCCATATAAAATCATCCAATTTTAATTGGACAGGTTTTGTATAATTTTTAATCCTTATCTTTTTTACATAACCCATTGTTAACTTATTTAACTTTTACCATCTCCTCTTATATATTCATACTATATGGTTAATAAATTTACTATAAAATTCCAAGATACCAAAAATGGATCATTAATGAAATTTTTATCATAATACATGTTATTTAGAAGAATCATAGATTTTTAGGATTATTATATCGTTTAATAAAATATTAAGTGATTTAAAAACTCATTTATGTCAATTTTTAAACTATTCATATCATGTATTTTTTTTAAAAATCTATAACAACTTGATTCATTCGAAAAACATTTTTTAATTAAAATATAACAAGTCATTATAATATATAAAACTCCTTTATGTCATAAAAAGTTTCAAAAAAAATTATTTTAATATTTATAATCTCATTTATTTAAAACTTTTATTAATGAGGTAATCATTACATCACCATTGTGTCATAAATAAATAAATATATATGATATCTAAACATTATAAATAAAATACCATGATGTAGGTAATATTTTCAGATTTCTAATTAATATTTATAGTCAAATAGATTCTTTAAATAACCTTATATAATAATTTTTTTTCATAAAATATATATTTTTATGTTACATTTTCCTTAAATTTTAATTAATTTTTATAAAGTGTCATTTTCACTTACACGTGGCTCCATGGGGTTCCAAATTCTTCCCAAGGATTAACATGGTCATAAATGTATGAAAAAATATCATTAGGACACGTTTTATGGTAATTTATTATTATTATTATATTAATTTTTACCCTTATTTATCAAATTAATCCTTTAACCATGGTAAATAAAATATTTACCGAAGTTACTATTCATAATGTATAAAAATAATTGTTAACCATTTAGAGAATTTTGACCTCTTGAATCCAAATATGGAATCCATTTTTTCAAATTCAAAACATAGAAGTTGCAGAAAATAATTTAAAATTAATTCTTGTAGTCAAAACCAAACCGCTTGTTTTTCAAAATAATAACTATCAAAAGATTGACATTTGATTATGTCTAATTTCAAAGTGAAATTGAATTCAATGAAAAAAATTGGACTAAATGGTAAAAATGAAATCCAATTACACTTTAAAAATAATTAAAATTACAATCTAACTATATAATTTTATTAGATTAATAGGTAGTTTTGAATTAAAATACATTATTATTCTATTATTAATCAAAAAATGAAGTTTATCACAAAAAATGAAAAAATTTTACCAATGTAAATATTGAAGTCCCACTTCTAAATAAGAAGTTTATTATAAAAAATGGAACATATAAAAGTGAAAAATACTAAATTTAATAGGGGTTCTCCATCAGAAGGCAGCAAATCTACCTTTTAAAGAATATTAAATTATTTCATGCTTAAAACCAGATTCATTATTATTTTAAGCCTCTAAAATATATTGGATAAAAGGAAAAACATTTAAAAAAAATGTGTAATCATATTTTAGTTAGTACTGTTCATCTATTCTAATACAATGTCTAGGCATTAACATCCATTTAAAATAATAATAATATTATATTATTTTCGATATTAGTCAAAGTTGTGTGCCACATAATATTTCAATGAAACCTGTTGTTGCGTGTTGAGTACGCTATCAGACATAGCATCCACTTTAAATTAAAAATAATATTTAATTCACAAATATTAATAAATATGAAAATGTATTATTCCATAAATACCTTGGTGGTTAAAAATAGTTATCTCATCACACTTTTTATTACTGCGACTCATATTATATATTCACTTCATATTTATATTTTCAATTTTATATACTGACCTTTTTACATGTAATATCAATAAAACTTCATGAATAATTTATTTTTATTATCAATTAGATATATTTAATTTTTGGGGATTTTCCTATATATAAACCAAGTGGTAATGAATTTCATAACTCAATTTCATTTCATTGGGATATATTACTTATTCATTGTATTTAATATTCTCAGATTATGTGTATAAGGAATATATATTATATTATATTTTATTTCCACTTTTTTATGTGAATTTTTGTATTATTCTCATGATCGATTCAATAAAAAAATTTCAAAATAAATCGAAGGGGTTTTGTATGGTTTATTCATATAAAATTAATTTAATTTAAATATACATAAATGTTATGAAACTATATTAATTTTTTATGTGTATATACATCTACATAAATGATCTCTCATAAAACTCCATGTGATCATCATATTTTAGTTTCCAATTATTATTATTATTTTATAATTCTTTGTAATGCCCCTACCCTAGTTACCTAGAATTAGTGCGTTATTAAATAATATTGGCATCATCACAAGGGATCAAATCTCGAAATACCGATCAGTTTAGTAGCCTTGGAAGTACTTGATAAAAAAAATAAGTTTTACATTACATTATTGAAATGAAAAGTCACAAAATTATTTATCCTTTGAACACATTCATCTCACTTATATTATCCCTAAAGGTTAGTCATAATATACTTCTTCACATCCTAGGGAAAATCAAACATAAGAAAGGGGTGAGCTCAGATGCTCATTATGGATAACAATATATCAGATACTTTCATAAATAAGTATAAAAATTTAAGGAAATGTATAAGACTAAAAAAAGCCTTCAAAACACAAAATTCAGCATAATATGGAAAATTAAAATCAAATAATTCCATTTACTTAATCAATGGATATTATACTTGTTGAATAATCACATGAAATATCAATAGCGAATTTCATAATGATAGAATGCATAATGCCAGACATCATAACCACATTGTCAAGGCCTCGTGCCAAGACTAATAATAATATTTTCTCAAGACCTTGTGACCAAACACTTGTTTTTCTAATGAGACCTACCAATGCATCATGATCTATTGAATGCTCCACCTGTCACTTACTAAGTCCAATGCATTCCTCATATGAAAAGGTTGAAACATAACATAAACATTCGTATTAAAACTAGCTTACGAAATGTTAATATTTAACCATAAACCGTGAATGGTTTAAAAATAACACATCCATAGTCAAACATATCACAAAAATTTCAATACATTATTGAAGATTGTATCATAATAAATAAACTTCCAATAAGTGTAATATCCATCAAAGGATTTTGACATAGATTAAATCAAAACTATTTGAGAGGGATATCTATTTCTATTTTGAAATAATTTAAAAGTCACATAATTATAAAATAAAACATTTGTTTTGAAAATATTATTATAATTTTGTAAGGGAAGCATCGAAGGTGTTATAACTTCGGAAAATAGCAGCTCCTGCCATATATGTTAAAAAACATTCTTACATTAATTTGTCTAAAAGGTCACAAAGTACCTTATTTTAAAAATGAGGGAAAGATTCCTTTCAATTTTTTTTATTAAAAGTCAAACAAGGGTATAAATGACTATAACCTATATTCTTTAAAATAGTAAAAATGTTTTGAAGTAAATTTGTAGAAAACACGGATATGGATGATAAAGATGTCACAATATATACTCACGTATAAACAACCTCAGATAATGAGATTGAAGAATTAACCCTGACCTTGTACTTTTCCTTGGTCGAGGGTACATTAAACTCTAATATAATAGTTAAATCATTGTTATTAAATTATACAAGAACCACCTAAACAAATATAATATCATATATTATCTTCCAATATTGCTTTGTCAATAATATTTTAATAGTATCATTGTTTCAGGTGTTAACTGATTCTTTTTCCTTTATATGTTTTGTTAGATAATTTCTATTAGATATGTATAGGATTTAGTTCATTCATATCCAGAATGATATTAAGTTATTAAATATTATTTTTAATCATAAAAGGAATATTATTCTTGAATGGTTACGATGGGAAATGAATCTCATCGCGTTCGTGGAGACGGTAATCCATACGTATGCACGAGCGACATTACCATTCTATTGAAGGTGAAATCGCATGTAATAGGAGGATATATCATATATAAAGAATCATTAACATGTTATATTTATTCATTATGTCAATAATACTCATTTTTATACCCATACAAATAATGATGTGTTGAATAAAAAACTACACCATGGCGTGGAGACTGTAAACCGTACGTACACACATATTGTGACTTTGTGATTCATAGGATGAATAGAATAATGAATATGGTTGTAAAATATTTATAATAACATCACAATAGGTAGAAGGTATTGGGGTTATTATTTTTTTATGGAAACAACAAAGAAAGAGGAAGAGGAAGAAGAAAATAATTTTTTAAGAGGTGATAAAAATATTACCTCTTCTTCAGGTGTTTCCTTTTCATTTGATAAAAAGGGATCCTTAGGTTGGATTATGATCAATGTAATGCATATATGTTGAATATAGGGTAGTTGGTATGATATTTGAGAAGTATTTTCGAAGCCAAATGTCTTTGGAGATGTGATTTTGAGAGAAGGGGATGTACCCTTTTATAAGAGAGGTGACGATCACTTTAGGAAAAGCTTGATATATTAATTTATTATACAATTATATTCAATTTATAAAGTCTCAAAAAGGTTTTATTTCAAGGATAAGGTGGGTTTGGGTAAAAAAACTATAAACTAGTAGGTTTTAGATATGTTTAGGTCACTATATTAACCTTATCATTTAGATTTAACTCTTAGTTAAATAGTTTAACTTTTACCATGTATTCTTGTATTTTTATAATAAATGGTTAATAATCTTACTATAAAAATCTAAGACATCCCAAAGTGTTACATTATTAATGTATATTTCCTTTTCTAAGTCCTTTATCCAATCCTTATATTTTTAGGAATAATATATCAATTAATTATATAATATTTGTTTTAAAATCTCAATTATGTCAATTTTGACAATATTTGGTATTTTGTTTTTTTAATGTCATAAAAACTATATCTCTTGAAACTTAATTTATTTAATCAACAAAATCATTTCCTATTAACTTATAAAATTAGTGTAATTCATCATAAGTCTCAACTAACATTTATTTGGATATTTATAATATCGATTTTTTAATCATTCATTAATTAGGTAATTATTGCATCATCATTGTTCCATAAATAAATTTAATTATTTAATGTCTAAAAATTATAAATAAAATACCATTATGTAGGAAAGATTTGTATATTTCTAATTAATATTTATAGTATAATTTATCTTATGAAAAACCCTATATTAAAATATTTTTAAATATTAAACAATGACTGTATCACTTTTAAATCTTTGTTAAATAAAATAATAATAAATGTCCTAATCTAATTCATGTTGACAAAAAGAATAATATTTTATTCATAAGGTGTATTTTGGTCAAAATAAACTTATCCAATAGAATTAGGACATGTTTTAGTGTAATTATAATATCATTTAACCTTTAATTACCCTATTTACTATTAATCATAGTAAATAAAAGTCAAAAGTTACGATTCACCAAAAAATATTTTCATCTTATTAAACTACATTTTACTTACTAATGTCAACCATGTATCTCAGATTTTTGAAATTCAATTCACAAAATCGGTAAAATTACGTTTTATGCAAATTTTCAAATACGTCTAGAAGGTGGGTAAAAGACTATAAAAAGTTCAACAAAATTGTATATATCAAATATTATTATAAAATGAATCCAATTAATTACATTGAACATATATAGGAATTATGTATATATATTTACATAAAATAAATTTAAATAAAATAACTAATTATTTAAATAAAATTTCTTTTTTAAACATTAACGCAATGTATTTCACTATTCATCAAAAGAAGAATATTTTCAGAAAAATACAAAAAAATAACTGTAATCTATTTTTGATATTCTGAATATAAAAATTAATTCCATTTTGAAAAATAAAATTTATAAAATTTCAAAAATTGGGTATTACTATTCATAACGGCTAATTTGATTTGTCGTGGTGTGTAAAAACTCAAAGTTACGTATAACGCAAGATATGATATTATTCAAAGAGAACCGTACCATGGAAGCTTGGTGTTTTACATTCTTCCCTCCTTCAAATAATTTCATCCTCGAAAATAAAATAATATTACTGCATAAAAATATTAGGGTGGTTATTCGTCCTATGTTCCTTGGGTTCCCACATTTCCTCTTCCATATTATGGTTTCTCCATAGAACATTCACCTAAAGAGTTATCCGGTTTCTCAAAAATTGTACTCTGGTATCAATAATTCTGATTGTCTCTTCACAATAATAAAAGTCGGGTTCTAGTTCTATTTCGTCATAGGTGAGTACTTGTGTTGTGTCAGGCATGTATTTTCTCAATATTGATATGTGGAACACAACTGATCTTTGGAGAGACTTAGAGGCGTTGCCAAATGATAATCTACAACTCCCATTTATTCTTGAATTTCAAATGGTCCGATATACCTGGAACTTAATTTACCCTTGTTACCGAATCGTACAACACCCTTCCATGGAAATACCTTCAAGAAAACATGATCCCCTACATGAAATTCCAAATCCTTCCTTCGGTTATCGACATAGATATTTTTCCTACTCTGAGCTTTGTTGATGAGGTTTTGTATAATCCTTACATTTTCCATTGTTTCCTCAACTAATTCTGGGCCAATGAGTTTTCTTTCACCATCATCATCCCAATAAGTTGGTGTGCGATATCTCTTTCCATATAACACATCATATGGTGCCATCTGAGTACTTAAATGGATGTTATTGTTATAGGAAAATTATACCAAAGGTAAATATTGAACCCACATACCTTGAAAGTCACATGAGAAAGATATCAAAATGTCTTCTATGGTTTGAATAGTGCGTTCTGATTGTCCATC
The DNA here is from genome assembly GCA_963277665.1 of Viscum album. NCBI lineage: Eukaryota > Viridiplantae > Streptophyta > Magnoliopsida > Santalales > Viscaceae > Viscum > Viscum album. The sequence continues at coordinate 272,497,026 of OY728128.1, read as the reverse complement.
AGTTTGACAGTGGTAAGTAGTGCTCAAATGAATTTCAGTATCGAGGACCTTCTGAACATTTTCCACAATCTAGATGTAAGATGGGGATCATGATAAAAAACAACTAATAGGGGTACTCCATGATGTCTTACAACTTCATTAATATATAGTCTTGCTAATTGTTCAAGAGGTAAATCTTCTCTTATAGCACGAATATGTGCTGACTTGTTAAGACGATAAATAATGTCCCATATTGCATCATTTCTTCTAAGAGTCTTTGATATCACCATGACAATGTCCATCGTAATATCATCCCATTTCACCTCATGTATGGGAAGAGGTTGCATGACTCCTCAAGGAGGTTGTCTTCCTGCCTTAACCTACTAAAAAACCATATATCTTGACACACAATCTGAAATCTCCCTCATCATGTTGTCACACCAAAAATGTCCCTTGAAATCTCTATACATATTAGTGCTAATAGGGTGTATAGAGACTGTGGAGCTATGAGAATCATCCAAAAATTACCATTTTAGATGAGGTATATCAGGAACACAAAGTCTCTACCCAAATTTCAAAATTCCATCTCCATATATTAAGTCAATAAATTTACCATCATTCACAGCATTAAAATTATTTTTTAAAATATTTATCATCAGTCAGAGAACTTTTTATCATTTCTAGTTATGATGGCTTGGCAACCATTTGAAAAATTATTGATGTTTCACCGTCCATGATTATTCCCATATCCATCTTTACTAGATCTATGTACAGAGGATCCCTTCAACTTTCATCTTGTTGAAAACATGATGATTTTTCTTCTCAAATTATCTCCAACCTTATTAGCCTTCCCCTGGTGGTAGTGTATAGTGAATTAATAATCATTGATTAGTTCAAGCCATAATATTTTCCTCATTTTGAGATCTTTCTGTGAGAAAATATACATCAAACTCTTGGATTGGTATATATCTCACATTTTCAACATAGATATTGTGTTTCCATATCTTCAAAACAAATATTACTGCTGCTAACTCAAGATCATGAGTGGTATAGTTTTGTTAATGAATGCTTAGCTTCCATGATGCATATGCCATGACTCAATTTTTCAGCATAAGGATACAACCAAGTCCTTTCTTTATAGAATCATTATAAATAACAAACCCATCATTCCCCAATAATAGAGTCAATATAGGAGGATAGACAAATATTCTATTCAGTTCCTCAAAATATTCTTCACACTCTTTTTTCCAAACATATTTAACCCCTTTAAATGTGATCTTGGTTAATGGGTTATCCAATCGGGAAAAATTATTAACGAAACATTAATAATAACATGATAATCCAATAAATCTTTATACCTCAGTTATACGCATTGGTTCTGGCCATTCAGGGATTTCCTTGGTCATTGAAGGATTGACACAAATTCCATCATTAGAGACAATGTGGCCAAGGAAAGAAATATCTTGATGCTAGAATTCACACTTGCTAAACATCCCATATAATTCATTTCTTCTAAGAGTCTTTAGAATAGTGCTCAAGTAATTTTTATGATCTTCGTCACTTTTGGAGTATACCATGATATCATCAATAAATACCACTACAAAGTCATCAATATATTCCTTAAAAACTCTTTTTATTAGGTCCATGAAGATAGACGATGCATTAGTTAGTCCATAAATCATTACTGTAAAATCGTAATTCCCATACCTGGTATGAAATGTTAACTTTAGAATGTGTTCCATCTTCACACACAACTGATGGTATCCACATCGAAGGTCAATCTTTGAAAAATATTAAGCTCTATGAAGTTGATCAAATAAATCATTAATGCAAGGTGGGGGATAATTGTTATTTATTATTATGGAATTTATCTCCCTGTATTCAATGTAGAGACTCAAAGATATATCATTTTTTTAACTAAAATAATCGAGGATCCCCGTGGGGAAACTCTAGGGAAAATAAATCCATTATTACTCAATTCCTCTAGTTATTTTTTAGTCCCACTAATTCTACAATGTCTATTATATAAGGGGTCTTCAATATGATCATTGAAACATGAATTAAATCAATGGAACACTCAATTTTTCATTCAGGAGGATGCCTTGGTAAATCCTCTTAAACACATCATCATTTTCTTGCACAATAGGTATGTCTTCTATTTGAAATTTCCTTTCCTCACCCATAGTTATTTCATTATCTTCCTTATCAATAATTAAATTTACTAGTTCTACTGGGGGTGGATTGAGATAAGAATCAGGTGGTGGAATTTCATCTCTAAAGATAAGGTACTTCTTATCATCATCGAAAATTGTAACCTCCTTCTTCTTACAATAAATTTTCACATCAAGTTCTGAAATCCAATCCATACCGAGGATTATATCAAATTCAATCATGGGTATGACAATGAGATTAGAAGATAAAGAACAATTATATTCCCTAATGAGGACTGATTAAAAAATATTTTTTGGAAATGGTACATCCCTTAATGTTTTCGACTGAAAAATTCATTGTTAAATCAAATAGGAAATATATAATTTTCTTAGCAAACTGGGAAGATATTAAACGATGCGTTGATCTAGAATCAAATAATGCGTTGGCTAAATTTGAGGAAACCGTTAAATTACCTTACACCACATCATTTAGAGCTTCAACCTCAGCATTAGTGATCACATAAGCTTGTCCTTGCCTCCTTGGCCATTTCTCAGATATGTTTCTATGGTTTTAAGGAAATTTATTTGAATAATGATCCATTTCTCTACAATTGTAGCATTCATTATTGACCGCCTCTTTCTTTCCCTTATAATCACGATGTTGGTGGATTTTTTTCCCACACTTGTAACAGACTCCCATCCCCTTCAGGCTTTTACCGGGATGCTTCATCCCACATTTACTACAATATGGAAATTCAACTTTTCCCTTCTTCCACTTATTTCCATTTCTAGAGTGTTTAGCAGATCTCTTTTTCTCTTTCTTTTCTTTGAATTTGTATGGCATAGAGAGTTCCTTTTCTAACTTGATAGCACATGAGACAATATCTTCGCACTATAGAAAGGATTTTGAGACTAATGCTTGATAGAGAAATTGATTTAACCCATAAAATAATCAATCAATATTACTCCTTAGGTTTTGTATATTATCTGCGACATGCCTTGTTATCCTTGTAAAGTTAGCCTCATAATTTGCGACATTCTCATCATCCTTTTGCCTCAGACTCAGAAATTGACTTTCCATATCTGGTAAATGGTCATGAGTAATGAATTTTTCTATGAAAATATCTTTAAACTCCCTCCATTCTATATTTTATACTTCTTCATCCTCATTTTTATTTTGAATTAATGACCACCATTGATCTGCATCTCCTGTGAAGAGATAAACTTCCATGACAACTTTTTCCCTTTTGCTACCCCCCAAAGTATAAAATATTTTCTCTAAGGAACTTATCCATTACTTAGTTACAAATGGATTTTTAGTCCCATTGAATGTTGGTGGTAGTTTCCTCATGAAGCGGTCTATCATTGATCCTTTGTGTTGTGGATCAGGGTGCTCCATATGGGTAAAGTAATTATTCATAACCTAAGAGAGTTGTCACAGTATAGTGATATGCTAATCAGCACCAGTTACATCACTAGCTATAATATAATTATCTAGTGTAGGAGGTCAATCCCTACATGGATTATGTGCGTTGATACGGTTTCCATTCATTCCACTGGGCACCATTTCTAAACAATGGCATATAGTAGATTAGTTTATGAATCACATTATATAATTATAAACTTGTAAAAAACTTATCATACAATGAATAGTTTATGAATATAGTCCATAATCATAAAAATGTTATCATTGAGGAGGTATATACTCATAAATCCTTCATAATGGTTTGTAAATAAAATGTAAATTATCCTAAGAATATCCCCTAAGAGTGTCGTAACCAAGAGTTCATGAAGTCTCGTTGTCATGTACAAGGATACCCCGGGTCAATCCAGGAACTCATTGTCGGAGTTTTCACTCCTGGGTACATCTGTGCTAGAGCTGCCTCTTCCAGCTCGAATCTAGATAGGGATTTATTTCTTGGAAAAATCACAAAATATCAACATTACAAAAATTGTAGGAAGTTATTCTATACTAATCATCAGAGTATATCTTAGGTTAATATTATCTAATTGGAGTTTTTCTAAATCTAGTATCCAATATTTTTACCAAACATCCTTTGTTACCAACTGTAATGCCCCGAACCTAGATTCCTAGAGTTGGTGCATTATTAAATAACATTTTCATGATCACAAGGGTTCAAATGTCAAAAGACCGATTTGTTTAGTAGCCTTGGAAGTACTAGAAACAAACATAAGTTTTACATTACATTATTGAAATGAAAAACAATAACATTTTGTATCCTTTTAACACATTCATCTCCCATAAACTATCCCAGTAGGTCATTCATAATATACTTCTTCACATCCTGTGGAAAGCAAACATAAGAAAGGGGTGAGCTAAGATGCTCAGTAAAGATAATAGTATGGTGAAATGTTTAATAAATAAGCATAAACATCTAAGTCAATGTATAAGACTAAAACACATGCCTGTTAAACATAAAATTTAGCATAATATGGAAAATATAAATCAATTAATTACATTTATTTATCCACATAGATATTATACTAGTCAAATAATCACATGAAATATCAATAGAAAATTTTATAATGATGGAATGCATAATGCGGGATATCATAACCACATAGTCAAGGACCCGTGGAAAGACTAAAAATAAGATTTTGTCAAGGCCTTGTGCCAAGAGACTAGTTTGTCTCATGAGACCTACCAAGGAATCACAGAGATATTGTGGTCTCCACTCATCACTTACTATGTTCAATGCATTTCTCATATGAAAAGGATGAAACATAACATAAAAAATCATATTAAAACTAGCATACAAAATGTTAATACTTTAACCCCATATCATTATTTTTATAAAAATAACACATCCACAATCGAAAAAATAACAAAACCTTCAATATAATAGGAATGATTGTACTATAATAAATCAATTTCAAATAAGTGTAAAATTCATCAAATAATGTTGACATAGATGAAATCAAAACTATTTGACAGGAATTTATCTTTCTATTTTGAAACCTTTTAAAAGTCACGTAATTATAAAAGAATACATTTATTTTGAAAATATTATTACAATCTTGTAATGGAAGCATTGAAGGTGTTATAACAGTGGAAAAAAGCTGCACCCGCCGTATTAGTTAAAAACATTTTAACATTAATTTATCGAAATGGTCATAAAGTACCTTGTTTGGAAAATGACAGAAAGATTCCTTTCAACCCATTTTATAAAAAGTAAAATGAGGCTATAAATGAATTTCACCCATAGTCTAGTAAATAGTTATTTTTTTTAAAATACATTTTTAAGAAACATGGATGTAGATGATAAAGAGGTCCCAATAGATAATAACATATAAACAACCTCGGATAATGAAGAGATTGTAGAACTAACCATTACCTTGTACTTTTCCTTGGTAGAGAGTATGTTAAAATCATGTATAACAGTTAAATAATTTTTATTAAATTATAAAAGAGCCACATACAAAAATATGATATCTTAAATGATCATCTAATATTGTTTTGTTAATAATATTTTAGTAGTATCATTGTTTCTGGTGTTAACGGATTCGTTTTCTTTATATGTTTTTCTACGTAAGTCATGTTTAATATAGATAGGATGTATTTGATTCATATCCAGAATGATATTAATTTATTAAAAATTATTTTTATTCATAAAATTAAAATTTTTCTTGAATGGTTACGATGGGGAATGAATCTCATCACGTTCATGGAGACGGTAATTTGAATGTACGCACGAGTGACAATACCATTCTATTGATGGTGAAATAGTATTTAATTGGATAGAATACCATATGTAAAGAATCATTAGCATGTTATATTTATTTTTTACATCAATTATACTCATTTTTATTCCCATCCAAATAATGATGTGTTGAATAACAAACTACACCATGACGTGGAGACAGTAAGCCATAAATACACACGTATGGTAACTTTTTCATTCATAAGATGGATATAATAAAGAATATGGTTGTAACATATTTATAATAACATCAATGTATTTAGAAGGTACTGGAGTTATTTTTAAGAACATGGGTTTTCGTACGAGGTACAGATCCTTTTCTGTTCGGTTTAACTGTTCTGTTGAGGCCTAATGTGGATGCGTAACTTGATCGAGGGAGTTACAGAGGTGTCTGGGGCTTGTTCGGAGCCTGGAACGAAGTTTTAGGCTGGAAATGGCCTAGAAAATGGTTTGCGCACAGCCTGCACATGGCCTGGTAAACCGTGCGCCTTGGTGCTGGCTTGGTAGAGGTAGGAGCACGGCCTACGCACGGTTTGAGGAAACCCTGCGGGGTGGCCATATGATTTCCCCTTGCCTTCCAGCCAGGTATGCACATTTTGTTCAGGCCATGCAGGTAAACCGTGCGACCTGCTGTTTTTTAAAATTTAATTAATTTTTAATTAAATTGATTAAATTTTATAAAAACCTAAACCTATTATTCTTCTTCAACCGAACAGCAGGGGGAGGCGCCTGGGAGAGCTCTCAAGAGGCTTTGGAGGATTTTGAGCCTGCTTCTCCGTATGACCTCCATTTTAACCATCGTTTATCTTGTTAGATCCGCAAATATATGTCCTCAATTATTTTTTAATCCTTCTCGTTTTTTTTGGTTATGAAGAAAACATATTAGATTAAGGCTCATATTCCCTAATTTCTCATTCTTGGTCTGTTCTTCAGATTTCTTCCAAACCAGGAAAAATCAGAGCATGATAATGGGAGAGCTATCTAGTACGAGCCTAAGGTAGGTGGTCTCATGCTTTTCACTGATTTTCAAGATGTTTATATATGCCGGAGTGCCGCGTTCCCACTTTTTGGGTGTCGCTTGAACCTAGAATTTAACCCTATTATTTCCTACCATGTTGTAGGTAATCTGAATAGGATGGTATGTGTTTGAGTGAGGTTTTACACCTTGGACAGGAACCAGCCCTTGGGTGGGTTTCCTTGAATGGATATTTTACGAATTTTTACCCAGGAAGCCTATGAGGCATGCATTTCCTTTCCCTTTTGGGTTGTTAAAAATGGAAATTGAATATGAATGGGATTACAATAGAATGAAACTGTAATTTAAATGGTTTCGGGTATGGGATGGAGTTTTTCCCCTTGATCCTAGTATACTAATTCCTGAATTTTTATCCAACGTGAGTTAAATGATTTGAACTGCTTAAAATGTGAAACAAAGTCATGGTTGAACCATGGAACCAAGGTGAATTTCCATGGAAAGAATCATACGCGACTTGTAATTGAAATGCTGAGTGAATCATGGATCCAGTGTGAGATACCAGGGAATAACTCAACAGGGCATGATATGTCATGGGAAATACCTGGATTTTATTTATAGGATCCCGGGGACGGGCTCAGATGACGGACCATACCACACCTAGAGTGAGGCTGGGTACCTAGGTGGTTCGCCGGAACGGGCTTGTTGGGTGTTGGTGGATTTTCTCCTTGAGCGATGCCTGGTATCCGATTTGAGTACTCCAGGAATGGGTTCAAGGAATACTTTGAACCATAAATGAAGTGATTAATGAATGGAATGGAAACTTGAATCGACACCAAGCTAGAGCACAAGATTGGGTCGGTCTTGATAGTTTCCTTTATTTACTACTTTCCATATTACAATGACTATTTTATATATTCACTGACAGATTAGCATGGATCTTTGGTGGTTTTCTACTGGAATTCAGTCTCACAACCTGTTTGGGTCATGTTATTTGGACCCAAAAAGATTATATGATTTCAGGTAATGAGAAGGGGAAAGGACCCATTACAGGTACTTGACTTACTGCTCGGATTAGGAGTGCACAGGACCAAGCTGAGTCTTGCGATGCGACAGGGGAAACATTTTGGTTTCTTTTCTGGTATTTTGTGTACTTGTACTGTATTGTATTGACTTGCACCATCATATATATATATATATATATATCAGATCCGTCTATTTCTTATCTATTTTCGCTGTCTATGTGTTGTCTACTGGTTACCTTCTTCTGCTATTGTATGTTTGTAAATCCGCTGTGATACTTTGGTAATGAGGGCATAGTCTCCCCACAGACTCACCTAGGCCCTCGCTGCTAGTCGGCAGCCTCTGGCATTTGGGGAGATGCGCTTGAGGAAATGTGGCGACCGGTCCGGCTACTGGGTTGAATGGTAAGTCGGGTCGGGATGTTAAAAAGTGGTATCAAAGGGAATTCCTTTTCTGATTTGACTTACTATCTGGCGAATATAGACATGAGTAGGAATGGAAGGGACATTGGTAATAAACTGTGCCCAGGAGTTGCAAACCCGCGTACAGGTAAAGTCCATGTTTTCTCGTATGGAATTTTGTTTCTGGATTTAATTATTATAGTTGTTCTTATTTCACTATTGGATGATGCACATGGTTTTTGTGGTTACTATTGATATTATTGTGGGTTCTATTTTGTTGCAACCCGATGAGATGAGGGTTTTCCATCTCATGCATCATATAAGAACCTTGTTAGGAATCATATGTCATACATTATTCCATTCTATCTAAGATGTATTATATATTTCATGTTGTTGTGATAAGTGTTGTGATAGCTATTGCATACTGTTTTGATAGTTGATTGATAGGTGTGCCTACTGTTGTGTTAGATTGGGGTGCAATGAATGAAGATTGATGTCATCTTTCAATTCATAAGAAGTATGGGCCCTTATGGATTGAGAAATGACACACCAATGGGATGTAAATGATAAATTAAATTAAATTTCATTGTTATATGGGAATCAAAGTTTTATTCATGAGGTGTTATGGGCCCTCAGGGATCAGAACTTGGTGGACCATTGGTTAAAGCTTTTGGACAAAGGTATGTTAAAAGAATGAATGTTGAAAATAGAGCCTGACCTAGACCCAACTTCTAAATAGCCAAGAGGTAGTGACTCTAGTGGTTTTTGGTGGCTATTCCTTATGAAATCATGGATTTAGATGCAGGATGTGGGTTGATGTGGTTTTTAGGAAGGTCTTGACCTATCCTGTCCTGGTTCTTGTGATCGTGTGTTTCGAATCTCGTTAAAAATATTGAACTGAGGCGTGTGTTTGGAATTGCAGAGTCATGCCACCACGGCGACCTCCAGTCATATTTCGGGAGAGTGGTGACGACCACGTTCCGAAGATGGTAGGCCATGGGCTACTAGAAGAAAAAACGATTGTGCCAGGTGCGACACCAGCAGTTCTACCGGACACAGGTGCTGAGGCACAGATCCGTGAGAGCTTGTTGTGTTTTATGCAGACCATTCAGGGAGCACTGCGACCTGCCCCGACTATGGAAGAGTTGACGTGTGAGTTTCAACAGCAGCATCTGCCTACATTATCAGGGGATGGCGGACCACAGGCTGAAGAGTCCTGGTTAGAGGCGATACTAGCTATCTTTGAGCATTTTGAGACGCCTCCGGAGAGGAGGGTCTATCTTGCTACATACATGATGCGTGATTTCTCCAAGACATGGTGGGACATGATCACCCAGTCGGAGCATCATCAAGATATGGCTTGGATAGAGTTTCATACGGCCTTCTACGATTTCTTTTATCCTGAGACTTTGAGGGCCGATCGAGCCTAGGAGTTCTTGCATCTGAAACATGGCTCGTTATTAGTGGTGGAATACTTGGACCCTTTTACTGAGCTTCATCGCTTCAAACCTATCCTGATGGGCGATGAGCTGTCGAGGGCCAGGTGTTTTGAGGGTGGTCTGAGACATCACTTCTGATCTCAGGTAAATATCATCAGGTTGACTACCATTTCTGGAATTGTGAACCAGGCGCTAATCATAGAATGTAACCTTAGAGAGGCTGGAGGTGCGAGCCAGAGTAGTTCGGCATCAAGATCTGGTACTGTAGTGACTGTTAGTAGGAAACATCATCTAGAGCTTCCACACGGTGATTCTAGCAGTTAGAACCTATCTTCAGCTGGCAACTTGAGGTGCTACCAGTGCGGTAGGCTGGGAAACACGAAGCAGAAGTGTCCGAGGGACCCAGTCGAGTGCCGATCATGTGGCAAGATGGGTCATCTTTAACGTTTTTGCAGAACGTTTTCACCAGCAGCCAGTGATAGAGGGTCCGCCCCGACTCCATATGCAGGAGTAGGGTCGGTAGATTCTCATCAGACATGGAGTTGGGGTGAGGCTGGCCAATCAGGTCGAGGTAGTGGTCGTGGAAGAGGTATCCAGATACAGGGTACATCAAGACGTCAGAGTTGTCCAGTTCTAGGTAGTGAGGCTGTATCACAGGGCCGTGGTTTAGGCCAGATGTATGTAGTGCAGCCTACTTCTGAGGATCAGGGAGCATGATCGTCTATAGTGAGAGGTACGATATTAGTATCATCTGTTATTTCATCTGCCCTCTTTGATACAGGTCCATCACATAGTTTTATATCTGCACCTATAGTGAAAATACTTGGGCTAGTTGTGTTGTCCTATGATGGTGTCTTGACTCCAGACACACCACATGAAGTTAGGACAGGGATTGTATGCCAGTGCAGAGGGTTCCCCATTGTGTTTGGAGGGTGTCACTTCATCTGGTATCTTTATGTTCTTGAAATGACAAGTTTTGATGTCATTCTCTGTATGGACTAGCTAGTAGCTTACTGAGCCTACGTTGATTGTTACCACCAGATGCTGATTTTCACATCACCCGAGGGTGCAATATATACTCTTAAGGGCGAGTGGGATCTCCAGGAAATCTGAGATGGACCAGAGCATTGTGGGATGGACGGGATGATAGCCCAGATCGCTAGTTTGTTTCTGGATGATCAGGTAGTGAGTCAGACGGACCATCCTCCAGTGGTTGAGCGCTTCAGGGATGTTTTTCCTAACGACATTTCAGGTTTACCTCCTAAGAGAGTGGTGGAGTTCTCCATTGAGATAGTGCCCAGATCGGGACCGATATCCATTCCTCCTTATAGGATGGCTACTACGGAGTTGCAAGAGCTCAAGAAACAACTCGACGATTTGGAGGCAAAGGGTTTTATCCGACCCAGTACTTCTTCGTGGGGTTCGCTAGTCCATTTTGCAAAAAAGGCGGACAAGACTCTTAGGCTGTGTGTGGACTATCAGAAGCTGAACCAACTGATGGTTAAAAACCAATATCCCTTGCCACAGATAGATGACCTATTTGATCAGCTTCAAGGAGCTAGAGTGTTCTCGAAAATTGATTTGAGGTCTGGGTATCAGTAGGTGCATGTTCGACCTGCAGATATACCTCATACAACTTTCCGTAATAGGTATGGTTTATATGAGTATCTGGTTATGCCGTTAGGTCTCACGAATGTGCCAGTGGTTTTCATGGATTTGATGAATCGTGTGTTCCATCCTTATTTGGACTCGTTCTTCATGGTTTTCATGGATGACATTTTGGTGTATTCTAGAAATCAAAACGACCATGCCAACCATCTTGATATCGTCCTGAATACACTAAGAGAGTATCAGCTATATGAAAAGAGTACTAAGTGCCACTTTTGGATGGATCAGATTCACTTCTTGGGCCATGTTATCTCTGATCCAGGAGTGCCTGTAGACCCAAAGAAGTTTAAAGCTGTGGTTTCTTGGAAACAACCCATGAATGTCTTTGACATACAGAGTTTCTTGGGGATTACTAGTTATTATCGTCATTTCATATAGGATTTATCATGCTTAGTAATGCCGTTGACTAGCCTGACTAAGAAGGGCATGAAATTTGTATGGATAGATGCTTGTGAAGTAGCCTTTCAAGAGATAAAAGGAAGGTTGACATCAGCACCAGTCCTCATACTACCATAACAGGGCAAGAGTTACACAGTCTATTGTGACGCATCAGGTATTGGGTTGTGTGTAGTGTTGATGCAGGGAGACATAGTCGTGGTGTATGGATCTTGGTAGTTGAGGCCACATGAGAGGAATTATCTGATGCACGATCTTGAGCTAGAAACAGTTGTCCATGTGATGTGCTATTGGAGACACTATTTATCGGGAGAGCATTTTGTGGTGTACACGGACCATAAGAGCCTCAAATATATCTTTAATCAGCGTGATCTGAATCTTAGGCAGCGACGGTGGGTGGAGTACCTATAGTCCTTTGATTTTTAGCTAGCTTATATGCCTATTAATGTAAATTTAGTGGTCGATGCATTGAGCAGGAGGACTCAGATACAGGCAGTGCAACAAGCCAGCAACAAATGGAAGCTTATATCCTTGTTCTATGAGATGAATCTTGATATGTAGAATAGCCACGCGAAGACTTTTCTATCGTCCTTAGCTGTGATTTCTACCCTCTTGGATAGTGTAAGAATGGGACAACTATCAGATTTGGAAGGCCCAGTCCTATGGGAAGGTGTGTTAGGTGAGGAAACTCCTCCTCGTTGGACGATAGGTGGGGATGAAGTTCTTTGTATCCATGGATGTGTATGGGTTCCAGTGGATTTTAGTGAGGAGAAGATGCAGGAGTTTCATGCTTTGGATTGGGCAGTTCATCCCGGAGTCACTAAGATGTATCATGACTTGTGTCGATAGTACTGGTGGTCGGGTATGAAGAGGGAAGTGACTGGTTTTATCACAAGATATTCCACTTGTCAGCAGTTGAAGGCAGAACATCAGTGGCCAGCTGGTCTTTTATAGCTATTAACAATCCCAGAGTGGAAATGGGATGATGTTGCGATGGACTTTGTGACTGGTTGGCCGAGGTAACCTCGAGGTAACGATGCTGTGTGGGTAGTGGTTGATAGGCTCATGAAGGTTTCACATTTATTTCCAATCAAGGAGACCTTCAGTGTGGATGAGCTGGGAAGGTTGTATATCAGGGAGATATTACGACTCCACGGGGTCCCACGCACCATTGTTTCAGACAGGGATGCTCGTTTTACGTCATGCTTCTAGCAAAGTTTTCAGAGGGCACTGGGTACACAGGTTCTCCTGAGCACAACATACCTTCCTCAGACTGATGGCCAACCAGAGCGTACGATACAAGTGCTCGAGGACATGCTGCGAGCATGCATCCTGGATTTTGGGGGCTCATGGAATAGGTATATTCCCTTAGTTGATTTGGACTATAACAATAGTTATCAGGTGACTATACAGATGGAACCATACGAGGCTTTATATGGTAGGCCATACCGATCACCCCTGTGCTGGTTAGAGGTAGGTGGGACAACTTTATTGGGAACACGTCTTGTTCAGGAGACTTCTGAGAAGCTCCAGTTGATACAGAAGTGGATGGCTACCACACAGTCTCATCAGAAGTCATATGCTGATATCCACAGACGACCCCTAGAGTTTGAGGTCGGGGATTAGGTTTTCATGCGTATTTCACTGAGGTTGGGACACAGGCAGATAATGAAGCAGGGTAAGATATCACCGAGATATGTTGGGCCTTTTGAGATTCTGGAGAGGGTTAGGCCGGTAGCCTATCAATTGCAATTACCTCAGAGGTACCGAGCCATGCATGACATGTTCCATGTTTCTCAGTTACAACGATGCTATTCAAACACGTCTCATACCTTTCAGCCTGAGGAGGTTGAGCTTCAGGTAGATGCGTCCTTTGAGGAGCATCCGATTCGTATCATTGATAGGAGCACGAAGGTTATCTGAGGCCAGTCAGTTCCTAGGTTCTATGGTAGCACGACTGTTTATAGGATGATACTTGGGAGCGGGAGGCCGGTGTACGTGCTCAATGGCCAGAGTTGTTCGCAGATGAATCTTGACCACCCTTCTGAGAAAAATTTGTGGACGAATTGCTATAAGGGGGGAAGATTGTAAGAACTAGGGTTTTAGTACGAGGTATGGATCCTTTTATGTTCGTTTTAACTATTCTGTTGAGGCCTAATGTGGATGCGTAACTTGACCGAGGGAGTTACGGAGGTGTCTGAGGCTTTTTCAGAACCTAGAATGATGTTTTAGGCTTGAAATGGCCTAGCACATGGTTTATGCAGGGCCTGCGCAAGGCCTGATAAACCGTGCACCTTGGCGCAGGCTTGACAGAGGCAGGAGAACGACCTACGCATGGTTTGGGGAAACCGTATGGGGGTGGTTGTGCGGTTTCCCCTTGCCTTCCAGCCAGGTCCGCACGGTCTCCACACGGTTTGTCCAGGCCGTGCGGGTAAACCGTGCGACCTGCAGTGTTTGGATATTTAATTGATTTTTAATTAAATTGAATAAATTTTATAAAAATATAAACCTACTCTTCTTCTTCAACCAGACAGTAGGGGGAGGTGCCTAGGAGAGCTCTCAAAAGGCTTCATAGGATTTTGATCCTACTTCTCTGTCCGATCTCCGTTTCAACCATCGTTCATCTTGTTAGATCCACAACGGTAAGTCCTCAATTCCTTTTTAATCCTTCTCGATTCTTCTGGTTATGAAGAATGCAGATTGGATTAAGGCTCATATGCCCTAATTTCTCACTCTTCATCTGTTCTTCAGATTTCTTCCAAACCCAGACGAATCAAAGCCTGATACTGGATTAACTATCTAGTATGATCCTAAGGTAGGTGGTCTCATGCTTTTCACTGATTGTCAAGCTTTTTATATATGGCAGAATGTCGTGCGCCCACTTTTGGGGTGTCACTTGAACCTGGAATCTAACCCTTTTATTACCTAGAATTTTGTAGGTTATCTGAATAGGATGGTATGTTCTTGAGTTATGTTGTACACCTTAGACAGGAACCACCCCTTATGTGCGTTGTTTTGAATGGCTATTTTACGGATTTTGACCCAGGAAGACTATGAGGCATGCCTTTCCTTTCCCTTGTGGGTTGTTAAAAATGGAAATTGAATATGAATGGGATTGCAATAGAATGAAATTGTAATTGAAATGGTTTTGGGTATGAGATAGAGTTCTTCCCCTTGACCCTAGTATACTAATTCCTGAATTGCTATCCCATGTGAGTTAAATGCTTTGAACTGCTTAAAATGTGAAACAAAGTCATGGGTGAACCATGGAACCAAGGTGAGTTGCCATGGACGGACTCATACAAGACTTGTAATTTAAATGCCGAGAGATTCATGGATCCAGTGTGAGATGCCATGGACAGACTCAAAAGGGCATGATATGTCATGGGAGATACCCAGATCTTATTTATAGGATCCCGGGGATGGGCTCATATGACGGACTATACCGCACCTAGAGTGAGGTTGGGTACTGGGGAGGTTTGCCGGAACAGACTTGTATGGTGTTGGTGGATTTTATCCTTGAGCGATGCCTAGTCACTGATTTGAGTACTCCAGGAATGTGTGCAAGGAATTATTTGAACCATAAATGAAGTGATTAATGAATAGAATGGACACTTGAAGCAACACCAAGACAAAGCACAAGCTTGGGTCGGTCTTGCTAGTTTCCTTTGTTTACTGCTTTCCATATTACACTACCTCTTTTTTGTATTCACTGACAGAATAGCACGGATCTTTGGTGTTTTCCTACTGGGATTTAGTCTCACACCCCATTTGGGTCATGTTTTTTCGACCCAAGCATATTATATGATTTTAGGTAATGAGAAGGGGAAAGGCCCCAGTACAGGTACTTGACTTGCTTCTCAGAGTAGGAGTGCATGGGACCAAGCTAAGGCTTGCGATGCGACAGGGGATACATTTTGGTGTATTTTTTGGTATTTTGTGTACTTGTACTGTATTGTATTGACTTTCACCATAATATATATATCAGATCCTTCTATTTGTTATCTATTTCTACTGTCTATGTGTTATATACTGGTTACCTTCTTCCGCTATTGTATGTTTGTAAATCCGCTGTATACTTTGGTAATGAGGGCATAGTCTCCCTATAGACTCACCTAGGCCCTCGCTGCTAGTCGGCAGCCTCTGGCGTTTGGGGAGATGCATTTGAGGCCATGTGGAGATCGGTCCAGCTATCGGATTGAATGATAAGTTGGGTCGGGACATTACATTATTATTTTGGTATGGAAAGAACAATGAAATAGGAAGTGGAAGAAGAAAAGAACTTTGAAATAGGTGATTAAATTATTACCACTACTTCTGGAATTTCCTTCTGATTTGTTCAAAAGGGATCCTTAGATTTGGTTCTGATCTAATTAATGCCTCTAGGTTAAAGGGAGGGTAGTTGGGAAGATATTTTAGAAGGGGTTGGCATAGCCAAATGGATTTGGATGTGTGATTTTGAGAGAAGGGGAAGTACCCTTTTATAAGAGAGGTGAGGGTCAATTTAAGAAAAACTTGATATATTAATTTATTATAGAATCATATTCTATTTATAATGTATTCAAAAGGATTTATTTCGAGGATAAGGTGGGCCTGAGTCGAAAAACTCTCAAAAAATAGGCTTTAGACAGGTTTAGGTCACCATATTATCCTTATCTGTTATATTTAACTCTTAGATAAATAGTTTAAATTTTACCATGTATTCTTGTATTATTATAATAAATGGTTTATAATCTTACAATAAAAATACAAGAGAACACCAAGTGGTTCATTATTTATTTTTTAACATTATCTAAGTCCTTTAGCAGAACCATATAGTTTTTGGAATATTATATCAATTAATTATATAGTATTTTTTTTTTCAAAACTCAATTATGTCAATTTTAACACTATTTGGAATTTTGTTTTTGTGTAAGCCATAAAAACTTTATCACTTCAAAAAAAGAATTATTTCATCAACCCTAACATGTCATATTAACCTATAAAATTAGTTTAATTCATCAAAAGTCTCAATTTACATTTATAAGGATATTTATAAAATTAATTATTTTAATCATTCATTAATAAGGTAATTACTGCATCATCATTGTGTCATAAATAAATTTAATTATTTAATGTCTAAAAATTATAATTAAAATATAATTATGTATAAAATCGTTTTAGCTTTCGAATGAATCTTTATAGTTGAATTTATCTTATGCATAACCCTATATTAATAATTTTTTAGTTATTAAATGTTGATTTTAACACTTTTAACTCTTCTTTAAATAAAATAATAATAAATGTCCTAATCTAATCCAAGTGGACCAGTAGAATCATATTTTATTCATAAGGTTAATTATGGTCTAAATACACATATCTAATAGAATTAGGACATGAGTTATGGTAATTATAATATCATATTTACCTCTAATTACCCAATTTACTTTTAACTGTGGTAAATAAAAGTCAAAAGTTATTATTCACTAAAACATCTTTAATCTTATTGAACCAAATTTTACTTACTGATATCAACCTTGTGTCTCAGATTTTTGAAATTCAATTAAAAAAAGCACTTAAATTACGTTTTATGCAAATTTTCAAATGGGCCAAAAATGTGGGTAAAAGACGGTAAAAGGTTCAATAAAATTGTATGTATCTAATATTATTATAAAATGACTTCAATGAATTACAATAAAAATATATAGGTATTATGTATATACATAAACCTAAACTAAATATAAATAAAATAAATAATTATTTAAATAATAAGTCAGTTTTAAACAATAACGCAGTGTTTTTCACTATTCATAAAAAATGATAGTTTTTAGAAAAATAAAAAAAAATCACCCTAAGCTAATTTTTATATTAGAAATTGAAAAATTAAGTCCATTTTGAAAAATAAAACTTATAAAATTTAAAAAATTGGTTATTACTATTTATAAAGTCTAGTTTGATTAGTTGTGGTGTGTTAGAACTCGAAGTTGCGTACAACTAAATCTATTGTATTATTCAAAAAGAATCGTAGTGTCGAAGCTTAGGGTATTACATTATTTTTATTGAAGAGTAACTAATGTTGGAAATTACCTATGTTACAATGACTTTTACTACGGGTTTTCTTATTCTCATTGTTTTTTGGAGGAGATAATGTGATACTATATACTTTAGCCTCATTAATTTTTTACCTACGGTTATGTATTTGGTTAAAATGTTTATATTAATGTTCACAGATTCTGATTAATGAAAAATGATGAATTTTTTTATGTGATACTCGTCATGAATTTAATATTAGATAAGCTATCTTTTTATTCCATACACATATTTTTTGACATGAATTTTGAAATATTTTTAATAATGTTCTTTAAAAAACAAATTATTCCCCATGACCATTTTATATTATCAATTACATTATTTTAAAAGGATTTATAATGAAATTTATTAATTTTTTTTTTCAAATGAGTATCTTTTTAATACATTTTTCAAAATATTTTGAATAGAATATTTTTTTTAAATTTATAACATGATCATATTATCAATAAATAATTTCAATTATTGGTTTATTAATATTTTTTAGGGTTTTTTTCTGATAAATGTATTTTCATAATATTGGACTAATGTTTATTTGTTAAAAATTATTTTCAAACTGAAAATTGAATTTTCACAAAAAATAACATTAATCCTATGTTAGTTTTATTTTCATTAATTGGTGACAAAAAAAATTAAGGCTACATAAACTCTGCTGATGATATGTGGTTTTGATACAATAATTATTATTTCATTTGTGGGAATATGTTTTTTAAAGAGATTGTTATGGAACACATTTCTATTCCATGGGGTAATCCTGATTCAGAGTTATTTTTATATAACCCATTTAATTTCCATGGGCTGAACATGTTTCAATGTCAATTTCAAAGATCCCCCATTTTTTCATAGGTTAATCATTTTTCAAAGATATTTTTTTGAAACCCATTTATTATCAAACTATTCATCATGTTATGAAAATAATAATTTTTTAGAGCGTTTATAATTAAATAAATACTAAATATATATTATTTATGATCTAATTCATGGATAGTGTTTTTAATTATGGGTGGTTCTGTTCAGAATCATTTATGGGTGTTTTTTAACCATGAATTGATGGGAATGTTATTAACTATGTATTAGTGGTTCCATGATTGACCAAGAACATGTGGGACTATTACAACACTCTAATTAATTGGGTCATATAGAGATGGAAGTTGACCATATTTTTTATTCCATTAATAATAGTGATATGATTATAAGGATTCCAAGAAACCAATATATTTTATCTTTTCATTTTATGGGATTATAACATTTCTTATGATAAATATTAATATCCATGGATCATTATTTTTTATTTGGGTGACTCATTCTTTTGTCGAGGCCTCATTCCATATATTCATATTTGATGATATATTTATTAATGGGAATAAATATTCTTATATTTTACCCATTTACATTCATTTTTTTCATCATACCCTTGTTCACATATTATTTCCACTGATCATGCTAAATTGTTAATGCAATTGTAAACAATTATAGAGAATTTGAAATCACACCTCTTATGATTCATATTACCCAGGTTATCATGAATGATTTTGAATTTAATATGTTATTATTTGATTTATATGGATTATGATTATAAATTGATGTGAAATTAGAATATATTGATTATGTGGCACAAATAATATTCTACAAACATAGGTATTGTTTTGGTATGATATTGTGTTAGTTCTCTAAAACTATAAACCTAAAAGGTAATTATATATATTAGTGATCCTATACTTACTTTCTATATTGTATGTATTTTATGGGGAAATTTTTTTCATCATTGTTCTTATAAAAACTAGAAATTTAATGTTCATTTTATTATTATTTGATCTAGGAGTTTGAGTTTTGGACTGTTAATGTTGGTATCATATTAATGGATTAGATATCCCTGTAGATTATGATGTTTACATGTGGGGTCATTTTAAGAGTAATCTATACCAACATTTTTCTATAAGAATAAGGATTATCATAAGTTTTATATCCAAGATACCAGATAAGGGTTTTAAGAAATAATAAATAAATAGATTAATGACACATTAAGATATGTTGATTTAGGTTTAGATATATGAAATGTTTTTGTGTAGTGTGACTGCTTGCTTAAAATAATTCATACATAATTTTCTGGAATTTATAAAATTTATGTTATATTTAATATTGGATACTATGATAATTATGGGAAAATAAGTTTTATCATAAGATTAATCCTATGACATAAAATTAATTTCGTGAATAAATGATTAATGTATTTAAAAAAGATGATATCTATATTTTTTTGGAATTAATTGTGAATTTTTTAAGACAAAATTTGAGAATAAGAAAATATTTAATATTGATGGTATTTTATATTTTTTTAGTTTATATTGTGGCTATTGTTGTCTAATTTTAGAGGTTGTTCAATTATTTAGTTATATATATTTTTTTATTATTTTGGAAAATACCTTACCATGTTAAAACTATTTTGGTGTTGGTTAATGTCCAATGATATTTTGAATAGTTATATTATAATTTTGAAGGTTTTGTGTTCCTTTGATTGTTTTTTAGTGGTTCTAGATTGAATAATTTATCCTAAATACTCATCATTCTGAGGAAAAGATGATATTTTGGTGGAAATTGATAAACGAATTAAAATATACTTCTTATGTTAAGTATATTTCATTATTTTGTTAGTATCTATAGTAAATTACATATTAATACAGATACTAAAAATATTATGAAACATGTTTTTCCTGTTACTATCATTTCTATTGAAATATATATCATTTTTAACACAACATTTTTAATGGATTTTTGGTTTTTATAATTTCTTTGAACATTCAGACACTATGAATTTTTCTATTTCCAATCATTACTTCCCACCAATGTTTTCGAATATGAAAATAAAGTACATTTAATTCAATATGAATTTCTTACTACACTTTCTCTTTTTTGAATTGGATGTTTTAATAACACTTTTTAGTATGTGGGGTCACAAAAAATTTAAAAAATTATTAAAAAATTTAATTTTTTAAAAAATTTCCAATTTTGAAGATTTAATTTATTTAAGGGGACATGATTAAACTCATTGATATTTTAATAATAATACTATGTTCAATTATATATTTTGCACGAAACACTGGCCAAAAACAACACACATAATATATAACCAATATAACCAAGAAATTAAATTGATAAACTGAATAGTATAGACTATATTATGTAATATATATATATATATATATATATATATTTACAAAAAAATTTAATTTGGTAAATAATTTTCAGTAAATAATCAATCAATTTAAATAATTTTATTTATATTCGTCAAAAATATTATTTTTTCAAGAATGTTTTTATCAAATCATGAAAATATATAATAATTATTATTTTTAGGTTTTAGAAATTTCATTTCATAAAATTGAAATCATTTTTCAAATCATTATATAAAAATTTTATTCTAGTGAAATTTGGGAGTTTTTCAGAAAATATAGATTCACAGATTAATTGGGAAAAAATTTAATTTCTCAAAAAATAAAAACCCTTTATAAAAAAATTATAAATTTAAATATCCTATTTTGAGTTAATATTATTTAATGTATGATAATAATTATGTTATATATTTAATTTAATTATTTTATTTTCATTCAAATTCATATTAGATTTTATTATGTGTTTTTCCTTGAGTCTAATAATGATATTAATATGAAAAATATGTCAGAGTGCGTAAGGATTCATTTTTTTAAAATCATATGTTATTATAAGTTATTATATTGACTTTATAAGATATATCCTTCCACAGTTCCATCAAAAGTGATATGAAAGCATCATTCCTATGTATGGAGGACTGCCTTTTATGAGCCGATGTTATTAGTTTCATACATCATATATCATGATTTTTTATAATGATGTATCAAATGAAAAATTAAAAACATTTTTACCATATTTATTTTTGTAAATATATTATATTACATATATCTTTTTTACAGTCTATTCTATGGGGATATGATTAAATCTTTCTTGTGTATGACTGACTTCCTCATTGCAGAGCGGTGAGATTTGTTTTTCACAAATTCTATACATAGAAGATAATATAGATAACTATAATTAATATATGTGGTATAAATTAAATAAATATTAAATCAACATTATAATTTTCATTTTTAAATGATAATATATAATTTTATTTCGTACTCTATTAAATGATAATTTTGTTCATATACATGTAGACTACCACATCCATGAAAATACGTGGTTCTATTTTCATAACAGAATCCTAAGAACGAAATATATAAATATATTGAACTGAATAATATTTTATTTATTATTATATTATTATTATATAATTATAATATAATTAAATACTTCTTTCAATAATTAACAATGATAAATATGAACTTTACTGGTGTGTGTATATCATACCATATCCATTACCAAAACATAGTTAATTTTTAATTTCCATTGTCAATATTGTTTTTAAAAGTATTAATTATGAAAAGTTTGATAATTATTTCATTATTATTATTTCTTATATTATTAAATAATGACCTCTATTATAGAAGTCAACACATTGAAGATGTTTTCAAATAATGATTTGAACATCCTCAAAACAAATGAAGCAAACATAACTTATTATAAGTTTACATATGTCATTATAAATAAATAAAATTAATATTTTAATAATATGGTATTAATCTTGGAATATTTCAAAATGAAATAAAATAATTTATCAAATATTGTAATACATTTGTTAAAGGGAATGAATGGAAATCCATGACAAGAGGTTAGGGTTTTCTTTACCCATTTGTTTCAACAACACATATACTATATTATATATTTTTTATATTTTTTTGTGTGTATATAGTTCCCCTTATAAATTTAATATCATGTAAAATTAAAAGATAATGGTATTGTGTGTTTCAATTTTTCATATTTTATTCATGGATACTCCACATGAATATTACCAATTATTAATGAATTTCATAACCCAATTACATTAATTAGGTTATTTTAGATCACCACTAATTCTTATATTATATAACTATTTGTTTAATGACTAATTATTATATAATGTTTTATTTAAATATTTTTTATGTAGATTTATAATGTTTATATATAATTTTATCATTTAATAAATCATTAATTCAATGTTATAATATTTTTATGGTTATTCATCTAAAATTCTCAATCTTTGGGAAATACGGCTATGATATGAACCAATATTCATTTTTCTGGAGTATATATAGCCCATTGAAATTTTATATCAAGAAACTCATTAGGTTCATTTTATTTAAAGTATTATTTCATGTTATTATTTCAGGGGGCTTGTGATTGAGGATTTAATAATTCGGAGAAGGCTTTATATCATAATTGTTTTCCATTAAAAATGTTATTGTCATGGATATTTTAGCAGATATAATGCGATATGATTATCTTAAACCACATAAATTTTATTATAATCTATATAGTAAAATTTAGAAAATTTGTTTTCTTTTTATACATTTATTGATTGATGAAACATCATGAATTTTGTATGTATGTGATACTGATTTGATTTGTTTTCAGATAGTGTTTCATTTATTCTATATCCATGGTTTTTAAAAAATGCTACATTTAAAAAATAAATGACATTTTCTAAAAATTAATTATTACAGAAATAAATGGTACATAATCTAAACCATAATTTAATTTTTTTAAAAGAAATTTTATGAAAAATTTACCAATTCTTCAGATTAAACTCCAATTTACAATTCATTTCAAATGAATGATAAATTTTTACTTTTATCACATGAATATATTTTCCCACTATTATTTACCTTAATTATTCATATATATGTTTTAGAATTAATTTTAAATGAAAATTAGATACAAATTATTTGGTGTATTTTAAAATTTAAAAATTAACATTAAAAATGATAATTTTATTTTCCAATGGAAATAGTAATATTTTAATTGTATTTCCATTCATCTCTAAAAAAATTATTGAATTTTAATTAAATCCATTGTGGTTATATGGTTTTTTTTCTATCTATATTGATTATAGGGATGGATTATGATTTTTTCATAGATATTTTCTATGAAAAAACTTCTTTTCCATGGGTTAATAGTATTTCAATGTGAATGTTATGTAACCTATTTCTTTTCGATTAGATAATAAAGTTTCAAAGAAAATGTTTTAGAACTCAATTCTTGTACAAAGAAATTATAATATTTCAAATAGATTGTTATGGATACCATTTATTTTCTATTGTATTATCATTTTAGGAAATAATAATGTTATTTCAAAGAGTTAATAACTAAGTGAATTATCCATGTACATTATTAATGATATAGTTATCGAACATTAATTATAATTGTAGTTGGTATCAATATAGACCAATAAATAGAGGTTTTGTGAAAAACCAAGAATGGTTGGAAACATTATTATCAATGGAAAAGTAGATCTATGACAAAAATAACTCGGGGTCCCATATATCTTCCAATCTATTTTTTAATCTATAGATGGAATTTATCCGTATTTATTATTCAATTTTTAATATTTACAAGATGATAGTGTCTCAAAGATACCAATACATTTTCCAACTATATCTATGGGTTTATAATGTTTCTTATGATCATGAATAATATCACATGGCCCATGATTATTGACTATGATGACCATGTACATTATTAATTCCTCATTCCATGTTTTCATTCTTGATGATCATGTTATTAATGAGTATGAAATTTTTTACATTGTATGAATTCATAGGTACTAATAATTATTTTACCTTAACGAATATTTTGAGATCACCATTATTATATTTAGTTCCCCCAATATATATTGAATAATGTGTAATGAATTATTTTTAAGGGTTTCATATGGATTATTATAATTATATAATGTGAGACATGATAATCTAGTGTAAGTAGGATAAAAAAATAATCTTAATTTTTTTTTGTTTTACAAGATTGTGTATTTCCTAAATATCTAAAAAACTGATCCAAAATAGTCCTTTGGTATATATGTTTTCCAATTTTATATTTTAATTATTTTAATTTTGGATGGAGATTACTGGATCACCATGATTAGAATCAACACCAAAAATTTAAAATGCATGTTTTTACCACCTGGTATTAAGGTGGATGTTCTGGACTATTATAGTAGGTATTCAATGAATAGATGAGATGGAATTAGATAATATGTTGTTTTAATGTGAGGTTATCTTCATATTTATGGATACTATCAATAATATAATTGATTAAGGATTATGATCTATTGAAATTGTTAGACACCGCATGTCGATTTTAAGTGACTGAATCTTAAAGTGAATAATGATGCTTTAGGGGATGATTTATCGTTTTTAAGAATATGTAATGATTTTATTTTTTGTGGTGTATAAAATTATTTTTTTTGGACATATTAATTACCCTATTGATATTATTTAGGGATTATATGATCATGTATATAATGTTATTTGTAAAAATAAATTATTTTCATACAAATAGGTATAGGATTTAAATAGGATTTGGTGGCTAACTGATTATTCATATTTTAAAATGATATGTCAATATATTTTCTCATTAAATATGAAGGTTATTATATATTTTTTGAATATAAAACACCATTTATGGTTTAGTTTTTTTAATGTTTTTGTTTGATATTTGGTTATTTTGTTTAATACAAGTGGTTAATGTATTATTTCATCATATGATGGTTTAGCGATTTTGGTAAAAAACAGAAAATTTTATAATACTTTTTTAATTAATGTATAATGATAGTTCAAATAGATTGATTATCTATATAATAGTTATGTATTTCTTTAACAGGTGATTTTAGTGTTGAAGTCATAATGAATTAATCTTAAATACTCATCCTTTGGAGAAAAAGATTAAATTTCGGAGGAAATTGAATAAAGAATAAAATTATAATCATTAACTATGTTTATTTCATTATTCACATAGTCTATATGTTAAATTAATTATTAAATTATGATAAATGGGTATTGAAACACAATTTTGTCCTACAACAATCAATATTGATGGAATCAATGATCATTTTTACTCCACACAGGATTAATGGTTTATAGTTATTAACATTAACTTGATCATTCAATTTATTGTGATCAATTACCTATATTATTCCATATAAATTTTTTGGTATTATGATATTCTTTAATTTCCAAATCATCACCACCCACCTATTTCCTCTTTTTTGGAATCCCAATATGTGTTATTCTAGATGACCATTATATTATCCTTTATTAATTATGAAGATGATGATTTAATATAAATATTTATGATGTGGGTTTATAAAAACGATTTAATAAAATTTTCATACATCGATTACTAAGAATAAGTTAAAATTGCGAGGATGAAATTTGATAATTGGGGTAGGATGTAACACCATTAGATATTTTAATATAAATATATGATGTATAACATATTTGAAACACGACAGTGATTTCTAACGACCCTCAAAATAAATTATAGTTACAACCAAGAAATTAAATATCCATGTATGAATAATAGTAACTATATTTTGAAATATATATCAATATATAAATTTCTTTATAAATACAAATTACTATAAATATTTTTTAGTAAATAATAAATTAATCTTTTCTAATGTAATTTTATTTGTTAGACTTTTTTACTCTTCCAGAAATGTTTTATATTTATATTCATGAAAAATTTGTATTTATTATTGAAAAAATGTATTAAATTATTTGATGTAATTATTATCATTTTTATAAATATGAAAAAAATTACTTTCAGTGATATTTTCATAATTTTTGGAAAATATTTATTTTTTCATTAAATACTGAAAAACCTGACTTTTTATAAAAATATCTCTTCATATCAATAGATTCAAAACATTATAATACAAATTATTTATGAAATATTATTTCTATTAGAATAATTATTTTTATTTAATATTTTATTCACATAATTTATATTCAATTATCTTCCAATTGGAATTTTTTTTACGTTTTTCATTCTTTTTATAAAATTGTTTGTTCCTAAAACTATTTTAATGTGCATATTCATTCTGCTATATAATTAAATATGAATACCCCTAATGAGTAATGATTTAAAATAAATTTATATATAAAAAATAAGGAAATATTAATTTATATTCATAACAATATTATTATTAATCATAGAGTAAATATGAGATAATATTTTTCTTCAAATAATAAACTTCTTGAAAACCCACTTTTTCATCATGTCTATAAAATTAATTTATAATAATATTAGGAACTTATGTGTATGGAATTTAGTAAAATGGATTTATTATTTGAATTATATTAATTTATAATATATATTAATTTAAACATATTTTTTTAAAATAATTATTAGTGTAAATTGTAAAATTAAATTACTATGGTTTAGGTTAAAACTCGTATACTAGGGGTCATAACTAAAATGATAAGGCTCATAACTTCCTAAAAATGTGTAAATTATATATTATGAGCCTATTTAGACCATATATTGAATAATTATATATAATTATAAATTTGTTTACATTTTTTAATGATACCAATGTGGGTATACTTTTTTCTTATAAAAAATTACAAGTGTACTACTCAGATCACATTAAAGAGACCACCACTATAAAATTTTATTCATAATATAGAATTTTTTTTCATATAATAAATTTAAAAAATAAATTACAAAATACCACACCTTAATCATTGAATCCTTGTTTTTTCTATAAATCCATTATATGAATACCTTAGGTATAATCCAAATGAGGTGTCTGGGGAAGAGGTAAAATTCCTTAGTAAGTGTTTTTTATTTATTCCACAACCTCCATAAAATAATAATAAAATATGTCATATTATAAAACTAGTAAATCATATATAATTTGTTGTTATGATATTTATTTAATAACGAAAACCCATCTTCAATTCTATCAAATGGGCTACAAAATCATCATTCATGTGTATAGTTGACTACTGCCTCAAGAAATTAAGCCATTCATATTACATCACCTACCCTCAAAAATTATTATAATAAAGGATATAATGTCTTTATATTACATATATAACAGATTTATAAATATATAGATGTGTTATAATGTGAGGCATTTTTATTTAAATTCATTGGGGGATATGATTACATCCGTCGTGTGCATAAAAGACTGCTGCCTCGAGAAGTAATGATATTATTTTTTCACTAAAAATTTACATAAAATGAAATAAGAGTACTATTAATGGATACATAAAATAATAATGAAGAAAAAAAATTATTCCTGACATATTTATAATTATGAAAATATAATATATATTGTTCATAAATACACTGAAAAATGATAATGATATTCATTTATGTGTAGACTACCATATCCACAAAGTGATGTGATTATTTTATCATCATGAGAACATTTGAAATTTATAAATACTACAATTAATGAATGAATATGGTATTTGTGATATTTTTATAATTTTTAAGAGATATTATAATACATACATAATTATAATTATGATAATTTAATAATGGTAACGTTACTGATGTGTACGTACATCCAACCATCTTCATGATAGTATCTTGGTTCATTTATCTAATACATTTACAATTATTTTTTTTATATGTAAAATTTGGGAATAAATATGATAATTAAGTCATGGTAATTATATATTTTTATTTATAAATAAATACATCATTGAATATAGTCAAAAAACCAAATCTCTTTTGAAATAATGAACTAAATGTCCTCAATACAATTTATGTGGAAATAACTAATCGTATATTTAAAAAATTATTTTATTAAAAAATCTATTATTTAAATATAAGGTATTTAACCTATAATTTTTTTGAAATAAAAAAATGATGTAAGATTATTATATTAGAGTTAATGAAAATTTATTGAAGATAGGGACTCATGGTAAGGGGTTTCCCATAAAACATTTTATTTTTGTGAGACAAATTCTATATAAACAATTTATATATATTTTCTAGGGGTATATACATGACCTTTTTAATCTAAAATATTTAATACATTATAAATCAGTCTACATTATGTTTTCATTTGAAATATTTCATCCAATAAGATTTTACATGATTATATCCAGGTGGTATATAATTTCATAACTCAATTACTATCCATTAGGGAATATTTTATATTTATTTTCACGAACCAGGCCGGGTCGCCATCCAACCTGGCGCCCAACCTGGTCCGCGACAAGGCCCGAAGGGCGTTCCCAATCCCCACGGGCTGGCACAAGTGCCCAGGTATCAAGAGTGACCTGTGGGAATGGTTTACCCGAAATATTATACACAAACACATACAATATAATAGAAAATGAAACTAGGAATCCACAACCAAAGAGACCATTAAACTGAAATCAAATTTAAAGGTTTACAACCAGAACCAACATCCAAAAATAAACAACAACAAAAGAGACTAAAGAAAAACTATAACTCAAACCTCCAACCGACAAGAGTGGTGTAGCATCCGCACGCCACAACACCAACCTGCATGAGAAGACCATCAATGAACAAAACCACCATCGCTAAGCATGACGCACAACCTGGAATACACAAGAAACAAGGTCTACATACACCCGAAGGTGTATGTAGGGTGTGAGCGAAAAGTCCAGTAGGACGTCACCCAATAAAAAGGTTCCATGCCACAACATCAAAAGGACAATTTAATGTGCTTATTCAAGTTATAATTCCGAAATTCTTTTAAAGAAAACATTTACAAGCCAAATACTAAAGGAAAACACCAAAAAGAACTCATTTTACAAATACGATTTTAAAGAGGAAGAGAAAAGTTCATTATAGGCACACACACACCTACTCACACACACACACACAGACACACAAGTGGTCCTTCATATGCCAACAGAAGGCACCATGCCATAGATGGTAGATCACTATGGGTAAATACCCTAAGGTTCATCTAGCTCGAGTGGTCAGGTATGAAAGGAGAGTTGAACAGAGTTTTGGTTTCCTTATGTTGTCTGAGTCGTCGGGTATGAAATTTGACGTCGTTGCAATTGAAGGTTTCCCCTAGAAATAGTGAAGGAGATTCCAATGGGGAGAGGTGGAAGCAGCCTAGAGTGGTCGGTGTAGGCCACTATTCTAAATAACCTTTGGTCCCTTGTTGGTTTCGTTTAAGAAAGAGTCTACATTAGGCCACTAGTGTGGCAGACCCATTCACATGGAGGCTGCTATGGTTGTTTGTAGGAATCACATGGTGTTCAAGACGCGGTTTAAAGTCCTTATCAGCGTAATGTTCCTCTCAATAGCAATGATCATGTTTAGGTGATGATTTGTGGCTTCGTGTTCTCATCCAGTGTGACAAAGGGTGATGCGCATGAACCATTTCAACTCTGGTGTTGGTGAGTGTTCTGTGTATGATCAGTCAGATGCTGTAATGTGTTGTGTTTGCTGGTGTTGCCTCGGTTGCAGTGTCCTTACATGTGACACCAAAAGGAGAAGCTCCGTTCGGGAGTCTTCCATTCCTGACTGCGAGGCAGAAGATGCTTCAAACATCAGGGCTCCATCCATAGGCCTCAGAGTGAAGCCGGTGCGTGGTCAGGAACTCAGAGAGTGTATGAGACCCCAACTTTATTTCTGTCATTAGTGTTAAAATTATAGGTGGTTTAAATTGTTTCTATGGTTTTTACGTTCCGAATGAACCATCTGGCTGCATATGTTTTCGGTGACTATGCAGAGGCGTGTTCGTCTCGTCGCCTTAAAGTCTAAGGGGTTGTGTCACATCGAATGTAATCGCTTGAGTAGTCCTTATGGGGTCTGGTGGGTAAATTGGTCTCAAGTTGGAATGGTGATCATCCAGTGATGTGAATATGTTGGTTTGTCTTGGGATATGGGTTTGACGCCCGTTAGTTGGGCCCGACCCTCCCCGACCCTTATGGTGGGGTGTTTGGTTCCTATCGGAAAATTTCTAAAGTTTTGTATCTGCTGTTAATTCCAATGGTGGGGAGACCCACATTGGGTCTCGCACAAATGTCTCAAGAATGAATCAGTGATGGACTTTTCTTTAATGGAAGGGAGTCCGCTCGAACCTCCCCATGCCAGTTTTCCAGTCTCATCTCGAGCGTCAGTGAGTTCCAAATGGTGGGGAGCCCCTCGGGCTTTCCCATGTTGATCTATTGCTTCTGTTTTTAAATATGGATTGGTGATAAGTGATAAGAGTGTTCCGTGGACGTGGTTTGGCCTTGTTGTTTTTTTCTAGCCAAATGGTGTGGTTTTCATTTAGTAATGTTTGAGATGTTTCGGCTTGTGAAGTTGGTTTCCGTGGGTGAGAGGGTTCCCTTCCTCGGTCATTCAACTGGAGGCGTTCTAGCTCTTTGGGGTAGGCGACACATATCAGAAAGTCTTTTTATGGGTTTCCTGATGTTGTCTTTGAGGCACTTTCTCTGAGCACGATGCTTTTTCTTCTTTTCACTTGTTGATTGTGGGGTATCCATTTGTTCTTTGGGGTTCAGTCTTGGTTGTGGCTTTCTGGGGATGGAAAGCTTTATGGTGGGGAGAATTGTCACACCCACCCTTTTAAATTTATTTATTTTATAAATTTTCTACGCATCGGGTAGCTCGGGTCGGATCCCAACTTAAAATTTTGAGTTTATGTTTAAAAACACACGTTTTGGCCGTAATTGCATTCAACGCACTACGGTCGAGCTGCGAGGCTTTCCCCGAGTCACCGTGCGACCTCGCCAGCTCACCGTACGACCTTTCCGGTTCTCAAAATAAGATAAAATTGAAAAGAATAAGGAAATAATGATAAAGATGAGTAGGATAAAAAAATGTGAATGAAATAGAAATAATAAGTTTAATGAAATTTGAGGATTTTTTTTAATAATTATAACCTTAATATAATTATTTGAGGTTGTTGTTATTATTTTACTAGTATTTTTATTATTGTTATAAATTTTTATTTTCTTTTATTTTATTTACATTAATCTATTATTATTATTATGTAAACCCTAGACTACCCAACACCCCCCCTCTTATCCAAATCACGGCGCACTCCCCTCCCCCCTGAAACCCTACCTCGCGCCCCCCACCTCTCCAGACCTATCTTCACGCCGCTGCCTCCCATCCGGTGTCGCCCACCCGCCTACTCCGGTCCGGCGTCGCGCACCCCTCCGCGACCCGCCGCTTCCGCCGTCCTGTTTCGGCTCACCGCCTCGGAGCCCGCCGCCACCGCGGGTCATCGTTGCCGCACCAGCTCCGGGAACCATCCCGATCACCCGCTCGCATTGCCCGAGCCACCAACCTCCATCACCCAATCACACCAATGCCGCCCCTCCTGACCAATTTTGGTCCGACAAACCGGCTTTCCCCCCCTGCTCTTTTGGTCCGGCAACCTGCCGCCGCCCCGGCTCCCCTGCTCTACCTCGACCTTGGCCGGCCCCCCTCGACCCGCCGACCTCCTTACTAGCCGACTTCGCCTCAGCCTCCTCCCACGTCCATCCTGCTTCGTCACCGCACACCCCTCCGACGAAGCCGCCGACCCCCTTGCGTTGTGCCTTGTTTTCCCCATGGCTAGCCTCCCGGCCGACCTTTTTCCCAGTACCTCCCATGCGAGCAACCCCCTTGCTGGGCCGACCTCCCTCACTCTAGGATCGCACCACGGACCCCCCCCCCTCGCACCCCCTTGCCTCCTGCCTTCCCTCACTGGCTGAACCTTTTCTGGCGGTCGGAACTTCCAGCCATTTCCCCTTAGCCCTGCAGTATCCTCCCCTTAGTTTTATTATTGTTATCATTTTGAATTTTTTTTTCTTTATTTCTTTGAGTTTTGCTGTTTTGGTTTCTTTTTTTTTTCAGCAGTTATGAGGTCCGATTTTTGTGGTTTTAACTTGATGTTTTTAATTCGAATTCATGACTTTGAGTTCGCGCGAGGTTCCTTGCGGTGCAAACGGCGCGCGATTGATGTTTCACGCTAGAATTTGAAGGTTTCACATCAATTCTTGGGGTTCAACGTCGAGGTAGGTGGTTCCACACATATTTATTGATTGATGAATTAATTTTCAATTTTTATTGGTTTATCATGTTTAATTATTGTTTTACTTGTGTGAGTTTGGTTGTTGTTGAGATCTAATGTGTAATTGACTTGGTAGTAACATGTTTATGCTGCATGTGAGTGGTTCTTTTTGTGGAAAATCATGCTAAAATATTTAATAGTGTTTTACTAATTGTGAAAATTAATTGTTAGAATGTGAAAAGAGTGTGAGTGGTGTTTTGTCTTAGCATCTATTTGTGTTGTGTCATAAATGATTTTTTGAGTGGATTTTTGGCATTTTAGTCATGCGAGTTTTTTTAATGGGTTGACAAGTTATTATTACGGTTTGTTTAACTGTATAAATGGTCTTTTCAACTGTGTGGTGGCTTCTTTAATGGTGTGCGTAATGCAGATTGTGTCTTAGAGGTGACGTCGTGTGCGTGTGGTCGTGTAAGAGAGCTTGGGTCGGTCTAACCAGTAAAGCGGTGTCTTTTCT
Organism: Viscum album; assembly: GCA_963277665.1. NCBI lineage: Eukaryota > Viridiplantae > Streptophyta > Magnoliopsida > Santalales > Viscaceae > Viscum > Viscum album. Next base: position 272,463,796 of record OY728128.1, on the reverse strand, counting down.
CTTTCAAAATTTTGTTTATGAAAATTTTAATTGTTTCATTAAATAATTATTAAGGGCGTAAAGGAAATTGTTTGGGGTAAATTTTGTAAATTGTCTAATAAAATATTTTAATGGTGTGTTTGAAGTTGAAAGTGGTTTCTTTTACTGTGCAATTGTCTTAATTGGTTGTGTAACTGATGCAGATTTAGTTTTTAGATATTTTTAGTGTGCGTCTCATTTCAAAATGGTATTTATATGTGTAAGTGGTGGTTTGTTTAATGATACATGTTTTTTTATTAATGCGCAAATTGTTCAATTGAATATGTAACAAATGCAGATTGTGTTTTGAAAAGATTTTGGTGTGCGTATGGTTTTAAAAGAGGGTTTGGGTGTGAAAATGGTGTTTTTGCGTGTGTAAGTACCCTTCTTAGATTTTATGCATAATTGTGACGTGTAATATGAACTTGAAACTTTCTTGAGCACAAAGCGGGAAGCCCGGGTAGCTAGGAGGGTAGACTAGACTAGTGAGCGAGTGTTCCGGAGGTGACTCGACCCGGTTTCACTGGCAGGACTGACGATTGCAACACTAACTAAACATATGCATTTCTGAGGGTCGTGGTCTTCTAAGCCACGTTTTCTGAGGTTCGTGGCCTTCTAAGCCACGTTTTCTGAGGGTCGTGGCCTTTTAAGCCACGTTTCACCGAGACATGGAGATCTAGGGACCCAAGCTAGATGATACCCATGCGGACTCTCCCATATTAGTGCTCATTGGTTTCTTTGCGCTCGTCGGTGTGACATATTGGCCATTTTTAAAAAAATAAGGGTGCGTGTGTTTTAATTTAAGTTGTTCCATTTAAAACTATTTTCTTTAATTCTGTTTTCTTTTAAACCATTAAAGCTTTCATTTCTTTTCTTTAGTTAATATTGCAAATGTATTTGTCTTTTAATAATTATGTGTGGAACCTTTTTATTGGGTGACGTCCTACTGGGCTCTTTGCTCACACCCTACATACACCTTTAGGTGTATGTAGGCCTTGTTATCTGTGTATTCTAGGTTGAGGCACCGTGCTTAGTGATGGTGGTTGGTCTTTGGTGGTCTTCTCATGATGGTTAACGTTTTTGATGTGTGGATGTCGCACCTATCCTGTTGCTTTGAGGTTTGAGTAAGAGTTTTAGTTTCCGTTGTCATCTTCTTTTTTTAGTTATTGGTTGGAGTTGTAGACTTTAAACCTGTTCATAGTTTAAAGGCGTGTTTGGTTGTCTATTTCTAGTTTCAGTTTATTTATTTGGTTAGTTGTTTTTCTGTCTTTTATTTTGGGTAAAATCGTTCCCATGTGTTAGTTTTGATACCCGGGAACTTGTGCCAGCCCGTGGGGATCGGGAACGCCCTTCGGGCCATGTCGCGGACCGGGTCGGGCACCGGGTTGGATGGCGACCCGACCTGGTTCGTGACATTTATTATATTTGATTTTATATGATTATGCATGTAATTATATTTTATTAATATTTTATTAACAATTTTTATGTGGATTTAAATTATACAAAAATAAATCTTTCCTTGACTATCTATCATATTCAATGATTTGATTTTTGAAAGGGATATTCAATGAAAATTAGCTTTCTTTGATACATACATTTATAATTTGAAGATATATTCATTTGTGAGGTATATATAGTTCCCATTGAAATGTTATATAATGATATGCCTCATTTTCATAAGGGATATATATCATTTTATGTTATTTATTCTTGGGTTATATGGTGGAATATTTTCCCAAGGGACAATGTCATTATATTTAAAAAAAATTTCTTTAAGGATTGTTTATGTTCATGTTTTTTTCAAGGAAATTATTTGATATTATTTTGTATAAAAACATCACATGTATTCTACTCTAGTTATGAATGAGGTTTATGTGTATAATTTCTATTTTTTCAATTATTGTTTTTATTAATCATCCTGAAATTAATTCTATGTGATACATATGTATTATTTTTTTAGATCAGGTATTATTCTAATCCATAAAAATTATTTACAATATTTTTTATAATTTTTTTCAAAATTTATTTTCTCCATAATTAAATGATTCCCAAAATCCATTTCACATGATCATTTACGTTATTTAAAATGTTTTTTAATGGGAATTTCATACCATTTTCCAAATGATACCCTTTAGACTAATATTTTAAATTTTCTTAAAATAATTCTCATTTTTTATCTTGTATGTCATGAACATAGTTTCACCTATCATGTAAATTATTTTTTAATTTATATGAATCCATTTTTTTCAATGAAAATGTTTTTCATATTTTTTTCTCGTATTTTTAGTTTTTAAATTTGATTTTCAAAATTAAAAAATTATTTTCATAAAAAATGAGTTTAGAGATATTTAAAAGGTATTTTTCATTCATTAGTTACAAAAAAATTGTTATTACATATGAACCACTTAAGACATGTGGTTCCGATTTCATCCTTATTCTTTCTCAATGTGGATTATGATTGTTTAAATGATATTGTAATGGAACAATTTTATTTTCCATGGATTAATATTTTTTCAAATTTATTTTTAGGGAAGCCATTACATTCCCACTGGATAATAATATTTCAATGAAATTTATATAGAAACTATTTATTTCTTAATTGAATATTATTTTTGAAAGATAATGATATGGAACCCATTTCCATCCCATTTTTTAATCATCCTATTAAATGAATAAAGGTCGTTATAATGATTTTATGCTAAAATGAACAAAAAGTGTAAGTAAATAACGATATAGATCATATAGGTTTTTTTTATTATGATGCATTCCTGTGTTCAAAACCCCGATATGGTGGTTAATTTTTAGTACAATGATGGATTATTTAGTTATTAACCATGTTTGGGTGGTTCCATGATAAAAATCAGAAATGTGGGTCTGTTATATCCATCTAATTAATTAGGTACTCTAAAGATGGAACTCGACCATATTTTTAATTCCAATTAAAAAAAGACTCAATTATTACGATTTTAATATACAGATAACTTTAATCAATTCTTCATTAGGATTTATAATGTTTGTTATGATGATGACTGATATCACATTGCACATGAATATTGGTTCTAATAACTCTTTCCTTTGTTATGTCCTCATTAAACGTTTTCATGTTTGAAGATCTTGGAAATTATGGTCATAAAAATTCATATTTTCAAATCATGAACATTTATTATGTTATCAGACCCTTATGAATTTCTACATCTTACTAAATACTTTCAACTCATACAACTTACAATTTACCTTAATAATCATTTGATCTCACCCTTTTTATATATCCTTTTCCCCATGTTGTTATGAATTATGATGACTAAGTTATGTCATGAAGGGTTTCATATGGATGATTATTATAAATTAATGTGAAAATAATTTGTCTGGTTGGAGAAATGGTCATTTAAAAACAAGGGTATTTTTTTAAAAGATTTATCTATCTATCAAAATTACTATACCTAAAATTTACATTGTTTTGTATATTTTCAAATTATCCCTTATTTGTCATTTGTTTTGGATGATGAAAACTAGGCAACCTTGATCGATGAATTTTTTTGAAATGTAATATTCCTAATTTTAGATTTAGTTACATGAGTTTGGGTTTTGGGATATTTAATTTTGAATCAATAAAATTCAATACTAACACTCAATATATGGATGTTTAATTCTAATATGAAACAAAATAATATAATTTTGAATCAAATATAATTATACAAAATCTATTATAAAATAAAATTATATTCAAAACAAATGATATTATTTAATTGTTGTTCTAGTTACAGACTATTTTTAACCAAATATCCAGAAAAATAATCAATCCATTAAATAACATCATTGAAATATCACAAATTATAATGTTTATATACAATAAAATTTTAAAATTTATGTAAAATGTAATTTTGAATTATATAAATTTATTTAATAGTTATATTACATGTTTCTATATTACCAAATTGAATGAAATAAATTGTTTTTATTATAAAATTATAAAATAATTTTCCATTGATAATTAGTTGGATTCAAATAATAATGAACTAATGTATATTTTGAAAAAAAATATTATTTCCTTCATTATCATACATAATTTTTACCATAAAATTTAAATTATATATTTTTTTAATTTTAATAAAATGTATTTATCATTAGTATAAAAAATATCTTAGCAATAATATCATTAAAAAAATATGAAATAAGAATAAAAACACATAATGCATAAAAATTATTTCTTCCATTAATAATAAATTAATATATACATTTAACATTTTCATTTATGGATTGAATATCTCATTTATTTATATAAAAATCTAGTTATTACAAATAACACATGGAATATTTAAAAAAATAAATATGAAGGTTAATATAGTAATATTGATTTTTTTTATTTATTTAAATAATGTAAAAAGTGTAATACCAAGCTAAAATTAAATATGATGTATTTTTAGTGTTAAAATTATTATTAACTTGTTTTAATAAACAATTATAATCAATGGGATTCACTATTATAATTCTCAATAATAGTTTTATTCATAAAATTCCAAACACACTTGTGTTTCAATCATTAAAAATAACATAAATATAATTACCATACAAATGATCCACATTTTCTAAAATAAATGGTTCTTTTTTGATCTGAAACAAATCCATTTATATAATAAGTTTTTACAATTATCTCAAGAATTAATGACCCTTCCTTGAAATATTATACTTGTTTTTATCTGTATTAGTAATTATGGATTCCCAATTCAATCATTTCAATGTAATAATTTTTAGAAAATTGGATTTCATAAATTTTAGTATCAACATAATGAGTGAAATTGTTAAATAGCATTTCATCTAGAAATATAATTAATCATATCTCAAAATAAAATCATATATTATCAATATAATTATTTATCTAGGAATATGATATCTCAAATATAGATATTTATATTTTCTTTATTCATGAATGATATTGCATCAATATGAAATAAATATTTATTTATTTTATAAAATTAAATAATGTATAATTTACTAAGATTCACGTATTCATGAATGAATTCATATATATTCCGAATTATTTACATTCTACATTGATAGAAGTTCATAAGTGAAACCACACTGTCCACGTGTTAACCTAACACTTCAGCCACAATATATTATGTTATGTCTCCCTGAAATAATTATTAACATTATATGTAATATATCCTTAGTATAAAATATATTTATAGTACCTAATTGAAAAAATAATTGGTTATGTGGTATCCAATCAGACCGTGCACTAATTCAATTTTTATATTAATTTTTTTCTATATGATTGTTGAATTATCAAACCCATTTTATTGATCCATAAAATGAAAACAAAATATAATGACCAGTCTTCCATGTGTTGTTTTTTCCACATGAATTTTTTAAATTTCATCAAAAGGCATTCAAGATCAATCCCATCATAGTTTCTAATTGATGTAGTGTATGTGTTATGTTAACAAGTTCTCGTAGTTATAATGTGAAAATCCATAATACCACATAATTTTTTTATATCATTCAAAGTATTATGAGGTCTTATAATAACTGGTACATGATTCCTTGATAGATCATTATATGAAAATATTCCTTTATAACATAAATAATTTAAACCAAGAGAAATAATGATTAAATATATACATTTGGAATGATTAAATGGTGAATTGACAAAATATATGTAATAAAATTCAGTGATTTATTTAAATAACTAGAAATATTCTTTTACTTTTACACATAAAGAAACAGTATAATAGGATGAGAAGTATGTTTGACTCATATAGATAGATAGATATAATCTTAAGCTCATCCATGTGAATAAATTTACTCGAATATTATTTAATGAAATTTATGAGGAGAAATTTGATTGGTTATATCTAATTGAATTTCTTTATTATGTGCACCATACCGTGATAATTTCATTATGTATACTACTATAGGCTGTGTACACACTAATATCATCACCATTCCCATCTACCACCACCATTTTTAGTTCACGAGCCTCCACATTGTCCATGTGATATAAAAAACGGGATATGAAAAATGTAATTATGTGTAAAATTATTGCATTTAGTATTTCACCGTAGTAAATTAATAATATATTAGACACAATGTTACTTTTAATGGTGTTCCCACCTATGTTGAAAATTGAATTGAATATATCCATCATGTCATCCCTACCAAAAAACCCATCTATATGGATGAAGGAAACCAAAAATACATTCATATATTCCTTTATAAATAGTACAATTTCATGACCCCTCAAACAAAGGATACCCCTCCTCAGATAAAAATGAAGAAAGGGAGATAATGACCCTCGATTCCCACCTCCAGTAGGCCCCAGGCTGGAAACTAGCACCCAGGGTATACTAAACTCACAAAATGGGAGGTATTATCCTTTTTGTGAAAAAATGATCAGGAGATAAGTTAAATAATCTATAAAACAACTCAATGAGATTATACAAATTAAACCAAAATTATCCAACATGCATACATAAATAAAACAAGTACATCAAAATGCTCCATGGTATGTACCAAAAGTAAAAATAAAGGAAAGGCACATTATCTACCCCAGAGGACTGGGTTACTAATGACCAGAACGTTCCACACGGTCCACCAAGATACCTGAAAATAGTTTACATATACATAAGGCGAGCATACAAGTATACTTAGTAGGAAAACACAAGTCTCTCTTGAAGAAGTGGATGTAGGATACTAATGATCCTGTGAGAAAACATCATAACAAAACAAAACCTAAAAAGGTATAAAAAACATCCCAACATCACCAAGTCATGTTCAACAAATAATGGAAAAAAATTACATAATATAGAGTAAATAACATTGATGACAGGTACCCCACACCACATTCCCACTTATTAGTATCTCACACACCCTAACAACAAACATCATGGTGCTCCCCCTATTAGTAACACATCAATCCACATCCATCCCACAAAAAAATTTATTACACAACATGTGTCACACATACAAACCTAGGCCATCACAATACAACACATCCCACCCATACACACATGGGGATCAAACAAGATCACAACACTTCTCATCCTAAAGACAACTGGTGCACATATCACATCTCATTTGGAAGACACCTGGATACATATAAAATATCATCATGAAAAAATAGGACATCACATCCCAACTCACCCACACACATATATGCCTCACACCTCAACATAATATACCCCATGAAATACGAGACATCATTGCATGAGTGGAGAAGGGATGAGCGGGTGGACAACCATCCATACACTGACAAGGATGTTTGGGAAAGAAACCCTCCGCCATGAATATGAGGGAGTTAAGAACATATTTCTCAACAAGGGTGGGGTGGAGATAGAAATCATAGTAACATGAAGTGTGTGTGTATATATATATATAGAGAGAGAGAAACTGCACAAAAGACCATCCTATGGGATTCATATAATTAACTAAAAAACTCACAGGACCCCCATACATACTTCTACCTCTAAATGAAAAACACAAAGAAGAATAAAACAAATTATATTCATTTCCATTGTTTAAATATCACCCAAAAAATCTACATAATTTATTTCATTTAAACCACCAAATTTATATTTATTCATTAAACCATCCACATCTACTAGGGAAACTATCTAGCACGACACATACCAGGGTGCACAGAAACATTCATTTCAGAATGGGAAAATTTATTATATATTAAACCGTCTTCACATTACCTCTACCATAAATAACCATTACAAAGAAACCAAACACCAACCTCTAGATAAAGGGATAATATTTATTCATTTCATTAATGGAGAAAACTATGGGGAATTACCCATACCAATCACTATATTCCTTCTTCAATTTCAACTTACACAAACCACCATGAAAACAAAGAAAACCCCCAACCAAAAACCACATCCTAAAAAACACTACTTCACAACTAGTATTGAATCCCTACTGCATAACCATACCATGAACACGACACCACTACAATACAACCACATTCATCAACTTCCCCAACAAAAAATCCCCATCCAATCACACATCCCATCATTAATCACAACACAACTTATTCAACATTAAAATAAGGAGGGAGGGTCTATTATTCAGTTTCACTAATTTAATATTAATTTTTTATCGTAGAAGTAATATGATCCTTGGAAATTCATTTAATTATCCAAATTTACATGATTAATAAATTTTATATACATAATAGTTCAATTATAAATTTGAAAAAAAAAATAAAAATCAATTATATGTGAATAAAAAATGAACCCCAATGACCATGATTTTCATTGGGTAGTCTACCCATACATATCACAATATGAACTAAAAAATATTGAAATACCATGTTTCATATACCCTGCCCCTAGTATATTGATTTATAAAACAATTTGATTATCTTTATTATGATGGAATAAAATATCACTACACAGGAAAACATATATATACCCATCATACGTGACAATTGTAAGAATACATGAGGGAAAATCCTACTAAAAGAGAGAAGATTGACACGACCTACTACACAAATATCTAGTCCGTGCATACCGATGGAATCCACATATTGGGTGGAATCTAACTAACAACACCAGTAATGATTCACTAAACCAGGGAATAGGGTTCTGGGTAATCTCACAACAATAGAAAAGGACACACACACAAACTAAATGAATACCTCTACTTTAGAAAATATATATCCTAAATTAATGGAATTGAAGCTATTTCAATTTCCATTTAAGGAGGATATGAAAAATACGATTTGGTTTTTAATATCATGGAATGATTCTTGTTTTTATAATATTAGTACAATTTGAAATTTCTCCAAAATCCCTTAAATATGACATTATTGGAAATTCCCATAAAAATGGTAAAACTAGAAAAATGGGAAAATGGGAAAATTGTTTGAAATGAGTCCCCAATGGAAGTGGGGAACCATTGGGAATGGGTTACAATTGGAAGTGAGGTACCAATGGGATGAATAGCCTTCCATAATCAGTGATACACCAATAGTTAGTCTCCTATAGTCATTCTCTGCTAGTGAGTGACCTCCCTTGAGTAACCTCTTTCGAGATACCACTAGGCAAGACACCGCCAGGCGAGTCACTGCCAGCAAGACTTGCCATTAGGAATGACTTACCACTAGGGAGACTTACCACAAGGAATAAACCACCTCTAGTGTGACAAAGCACCCAGTGTGATTTACTAAGAAATGAGACAATGCTAGGGTGAGCCACCTATAGGGTGTGTCACCTCCAGTGTGAGTTGCCGCCAGGGTTTTTTACCATCGGGGCGAGTCACCAATGGAATGAATCACCATCGGAAAACTCACATTCCTCCAGAAATACCCAGAACTACCAAGAACACCTCAAATTATATTTTTCATTAGTAATGTAATGAATTGGAAGGGTATGTTCCATTACATCGGATACCTATCAAACTATTTTCTCCCTTGATAATTGATAATCAACCTAGAAGAAAGAGGGGATGGGTTCAGAAAACCATCCCTGAAGAGGAATATGATAGATATTTTTATATGAAAACACTATCAAAGGTAGGTTTCATGGAAAAAATATACCAATGTACAAGATGCATTCTCACATCAAATCCTCTGATGTATGGATAGTATGTACATTCTTCCCAACTATCTGAGGATGGAATGTAGCGATGAGGTGTAACTATGTTCGAAAATCATGTTGCAATAACCTCCAAACTCATGAGGTAAAACATGAATCCTGATATGAGAAAATGTACCTAAGTACTAAATGTAGCTATACCACCTCAACCACATGAAATTTTGCGAAGGTATCCATTTCACCCGACTCTTTGATCGTAAAGAAGTTAACCAATTTCACAAATTGATCCATGACCACCCGGATGGAATCATAGACTCCCTGAGATATGTGTAACACTATGATGAAATACATTTAGATTTCTTCCAAAATACCCTTTGCAACATCCAAGGGATAAAATAAAACACCATAAACATGATTCTTGACCTTTACCTTCAAAAAAACCAATCACCTTACAACATACTCTACCACTTCTCGTTTCATCCCGGGGCACCCAAAATACATTGTCAATACATTGTTCTATTAAAATAACATTGGTATAATTATGATGGTTATCTATGAAACTCATGAAGTACTCTCCAATGAATATATTAAATAATAGACAAACTCCCACAAATGAACATCTGGATCTGACCATCCACTGACCATCCCTCCAGAGTATAACCATGTCCAGAAAAATTCCACATCACCAATGCCTCTATGTCTCCCCATTGATACTCTACCACCTACTACATCATAGAAAATTACCCTTTCATTTTAATAAATATCCTCTTTCTCCAACACTTTTTTAATCTATGTGATAGCCTACAAACTCCTCCATTACTATCCAACCATCTATAGACTCTCAAACAACACCCTTCCACAACATCCTACTCAATACATTGGCCACAAAAATCCACATTCATATGGTTTAGGATATATTTAAATAATATTATTAGAGGAAAATCAACCACATGTGATTCTACATGTTCAGGTCATATTGGGGAAAAATATATGTCATGCACATGTGGTCTATGAAGATTAATAATCTCTCCCCAAGGAGGCGATGCTTCCAAAAAATTTGTGAGAAAACTATCACAACTATGTCCAGATCATAAATGTAATAGTTACGTTCATGAGGGTGTAACTTCTTATACCCTTATGAGATAACTACATTCTACTTCATCATCACAAAAATGAATCCCACATGGGAATCATCACAAAACACCTAAAACATCACCCTTTCCTTTGAGAACTGGATAACATGATCCCTAACCAGCATCCCCTTAAAGTATCCCAATGCTCTTGAACAATGATCACATAACATAAATTTTTGGTCCAACCTAATCAAATCTATCAACGAGGCATCAAGTCAGGAGAATTTTGGTTGAAACATCCATTAACATCCTGAAGTTCCAAGGAAACTGCTAACTTATACCATGTTTATAGATTTTACCCAATAAACAACAAAATCAACATTCAATTATTCATCCAACACACCCTACCGAGACATCACCTATCCAGGGAATGGAACTCTCATGTCTCAAAATTACAATTGGACAACTTTACATAGAGGAGGTGGTTTCAAAGGACATGTAAGATTGTTTTTAGATGCTTGATATTTTTCTCCTTTGACTTAGATTAGATCAAGATATCATCGATGAATATGATTATGAATCGATTTAGGATGTCATTGAGAACATAGTTCAGAATCTCCCTGATCAAGGCTGATGGGTTAATAACACCTAATGGAATGAATACAAACATTATGTTCCCATTCATTAATATAAAACAAGTATTTGAGATATCACCCTCATTCTCCCTCAAATGGAGATATCCAAACCATAATTCAATCAGTGAAAAAAACTGTCCCCTATAAACTTGTAAAAAATACCATATATCATCAGATGATAGTAACGTTTCTTGATTGTCACATGATTTAGCCTCATGAATTCTATTCATAGCCTTAGAATACTATATAATTTTTTTGAGAACAATAATGGACTACCCCACAATTACACACTAGTATAGATATAACCCTTCTACATCACTCAGAATATTCATCTCCCACAACATAAAATATGTCATTTGATATGGTTCAATCAAAATTGGAGAAGCACCGGGATGCAAGTCTATCCTGAACTCAACATCACGTGAAGGGGGTAATGTCAAAAACTCATCACAAAAAACATCCAAAAACTCCCCAATGACCATGGGAACCACCAACATCCCAATGTATACTAATTCCAATTACAACTCAGCTATCAAGGAAATAAGGGGCTCCACATGATGAATATCTACCTGACAACTCCACTCACCAAAGAAAACCACACTCTTTCTATCCACATATGAAAACAAAAATCTTTTCTAGATGAAGTTGGTAGAATCACATACAGAATTAAGCCATTATACATTGAGGATGACACCGTATAGTTGAAACTATACTATGAAAATATCCCCATAGAACTTATATGGCCCCATAATTAGTTTACACCCCTAGAAAACTTCAAACAAGCTGGTCCATCCTACGACTAGTGTAGTCAACACCTGGGGTATATGGAGCCTAAAATATTATTATCCCAGAGCATTTCCTAGAGAGGGTGAAAGAAAGAGTTTGATGTTCCCAAATAAAAAAAATCAAAAACAAAACAATAAAAAATATCATACTCCTCACAATCTCTATCCCCTCCAAAAATGCTTCCACCACTATGTGAAACTGTCCATACCCTTCTTTTATGCCACTCTGCCGAAGATCGCTACAATGACCATGCTCATGTTGTGGTACTTGTCTAAGAAATAACATCATGAGGTTGAACTCCACCTATATTATAACCCCAAGGAACAACACAAGCCTGGTGGAACTATTTCTGAAATAGTCTTACTGGAAACTCCTACTGAGTATGGTGATGAACTTGTCTACCACCACCAAACATAGCCCAAGAAGACACTTGGAAATGGCCCTAAAGATGGTCACGAGACCCTCAAAAAATTCATGTTTAGAAAAAACACGTAGGAAAATCATGGAAACCAGTGGGTTGAAATGGAATCTACTATGTTGGAATCCTTTTTAGTGAAAACCTCAATGGTTTTGGCACCTACTACCCTTTACTAAAAATTCATCCCCTTGAAGATCTCTTCCAGTTCTCCTCCACTAGTAATCCCTATTGTGAGTGCTTCTTCTTGGTCACATGTACCATCTTCTAAACTACTAGTTTTGAAGGAAATGAATATTGTGTAATTGTATATTGGATAGGAGGACAGAGTGCCTCATCATGAAAAAATTCTCTGGACCACTCCTTTAAGAAAATACACGGTGAAAACCCAAGAAGTTCCCTTAACATGATCCTTAGATCTCGCACTGACATATTCACCTACTGAATGGAGTGTATCTTATACTTCCTATAAGAATTAATTTTTGAGTAGAGAAACACTACTCAAAAATCCTTCTGGATACCGACCCTCAAATACTCTGCCTCTTTCCTCTCTCTATGATACAACTTCCACCACTGATGTGGAGCTCCAGACATATGAATGAATGCTAATGGGACCCTATACTATGTTGGGCCCAGATCAGTCTAAAGGTTATATAATTTCCAACTATAAAACCATTGGTCTCCATGCTTGTAACATTACCCTCAGACTTTACCTAATCCTAGAACTGAAAGGAAAACAACATCCTCTTCCACAAATTATCCTCCTTAACAGAATCAACCCTCTATCGATCAACTCGATCAACCTATTAAACCTCTAATGCGATAACCACACATGGATAATGTCCGAGAATAGTAACTAAAAGACAAACAAGCATTTTATAAGTTTTTTTGTATAGATTATTTTACTATTCATTATTAATCTCTTAATTTTTCTATTTATATTTCACATTTTAGCTATCCCAGAACCACCCAAATCCAATCAAGAATACATTTATTATGACACATGCAACTATCTTAGGTCTATAACATGAAATCAGTTCCATAAAAACTGGTCGTTCGATAAGAAGGGAGTATGTACACTAAATCAAAAGGGCCCCTAAAATATCGTGTCCTTGTTGGTATCCTTGGAATATGTCATGCAATAAGAAAAATGTCATTATTTCTATACAACTCCAAGAAAACCTCAAGGTGTCTATCTACAAACACCACCCATCTCCTAATCACCACCATTGATTAAACTATATCATGACCCCCTCCCACAAAAGATATAACTCCTGGGATGGTAATGAAGACAGGGAGATAGTGACCCTTAAGTCCCGCATACAGTATGACCAGGTTAATAAACTAGCACCAAGGGTATACAAAACTCACAAAATGTGAAGAATTACCCTTTTTAAGAAAATAATATTGGACGATAAGGTAAATCATCCATATAAAAACACTAAGACTTAATAAGAAAAAATAAAAAATTATCCAACATTCACAAATAAGTAATGAAAGTACAAACAATGTCTCTAAGGTAAGTAATGAAAGTCAAAAATAAAGTAGTGACATAGTAGCTATCCCTAGGGTCAAAGATAGTAATGCCCAGAATAGTCCACATGATCATCCTAGAAACCTGAAAGAAGTTGATATATATGTAGTGTGAGAATATTAGTACACTTAGTTGGATCACCCATTTCTATCGTGCACAATTGGAAGGAACGTTCTAATAAAACCATGAGAAAACAACAAAACCTGAAAACACATAAAATGTATAATAACCATGCATTCCCCACCAAGGAACACTGGCCAAATAACACAAGTAAATCAATATAATATATTTAAAGAACATTGATTACAGTGAACCTACACAACTTTCCCACTAATTAGAAACTCTAACACCATACCAAAAAATGTCATGGCACTCAGATCTCTTCTGAACACATCACACCACATCCGGCCCACACACTCCTAGGTCACACAACATATCCCACCAACACAAACTTGGTCCTTGACAACATAACATCCATACATCACACACATAGTACCTAAACCACATCACATCACATCTCATCCTGAAGACACCCGGTTGAATTATCACTTCTCATACCGAAGAAACCCAGGACATGTATCACATATCGTCCTAAAAACACATGGAAGTCCACATCAGAACTCTCCCACACACACATGTGCCTCAAATCTACACAAAATATGTCTGAAGAAACATGTTTTATCATCACCAGGAATATGGATTATGGAAGGGCGGGTGGCCATCCATCCATCCTCCCACTCAAATGCTTGGGAAATACACACTCCCCCATCACTATGGTTGAGTTCAACACATAGTGCTCATCAAGGTTGGGGAGAATATAAAAAAATACAAGGAATATACATATATATAGTGAAAATGAACACAATTATATCATATTAGACTCTCAAAAACTATATACCTACTCACAATACATGCATATATGATGAAACATTTAAATTAACAACACACACATAGTGGACATAACCACTATTCATTTCCATTATACAATTATCACACTACCAATCTCCATATTTATTACAACATTAATTGTAACATCCTAGGTATGAAATAAATTATTTATTTATTAGTATTTTTATTAATTCAATGTTAATTTTAATTTTTTATTTAATTTAATAATTTTTTTTAAATAAATGTTAAATTATTATAATGATAATTTATTAATATAAGTTCTGATTAAATACTAACTTCCCAAACATGGAATTTTTTTGAGATATGAAATTTACTATTAATAAATATTTATTATTATATGTTATAATTAAAATAATAAAATGTTTTTAATAAAATTGTTTTATTTTATTTCAGAAATACTGTTTTGAATTTGATAAATTTAAAACATTATTTGTGTTTAAAGGATTAAATAATTTAAAATTTATTATTAAATAAAAATAAAATTTGGAGGAATTTAAGGAGGATTTTATAAACAAAATTTTATTTAAAATCAATATTTTATATGATTATTTTTATAATATGTTAAAATTTTATGAAAGAAACTAAACTTTTATGTTCTTATTATATAATACTTATTTATAAAATAATAATAAATTAAATCATATATAATATGTATATATGTATATATGCAAATTAGTTATTATTAAACTAAATTTATATAAAATTAAAAAAATGGATTATATAATAATTGAAAAAAAGGATGAAATAATAATGTAAAGAAAAAAATCGGGATGAGAAGTTGGGATGATTCATTGAGGCGATGAGGAGTTATAGGGTTTTTTGAGGTTGGGATTTACCGAGCCAAGTGGAGTCTTTGGGGATGGGTTGCATTGATCGGGGGAATCTAGGCCATGGATGGAGTTGACATCGAGGGTTCGATCGAGATATGATCGCCAGTAAGAGAACGAAGAGAGTCAAATATGAAGGTGAAGCATACGAGGATCAGGAGTTGACTACGGATGGTGGATTGAGTCCATATCAGGAATTTGAGTTCAGGTGAGAGTTTCTATGATCAATGTTCGAAGCATGATGAATATTTTCTACATCCTCTCTTCTCCAAATGGATGTTTCGAATGAGATATGGGAAATCGACTCCAGATTTTTCTGAATCTGTAAGTAGGTTTTGTATATTCAATTTCTGTTTATCTGAATCTCATTTCAGATTAATTTTAGGGTGTAATAAGTTTTGATTTTTCAATTTCATTGTTTTTTTCCTCCAAAAAATTGCTGTCTAATTTGAGTTTCTTATCTGATGTCGATGTCTTCTAAAAGTTCTAGTGATTTTAATTGATTTATTTATTCAAAAAATCATATCAGTATCGTATGGATCCCATTTTTTTATCATTTTATTGAATCTATCTTAATTTCAACATTTTATCAATAATTCTTGAATCAGTAGTCAATGTTTACATCTGACTTATTTTCATAACAATTTCGTCCAATGATTATTATAATCTTATTGTAATCAATATGTTATTCATTTTAGTTTCAGGTAATATTCTAGGAACTGTTTGAATATTTAGATGATTGCCACTCTTTAAATCCGTTGTCTCCATTCAGAAACTATTGAGTTCCTATTTTGTATTCTTCTTTGATAGTCGAACATTTATATATATATATCTATATGTTAGTCGATAAAATTTCACAATAAATTCCAAATTTTATAATCTCAAGCTGAAATAAATTATTCAAATCATGTCACCCTACTGAGTATATATAAGGGGTATGAAGAAGTCTTTAAATGAATCCCTAATTTCTCTCTTGAGGTTTTGATCCATCCCGAGAGTTAGTGAGAGAGGTGTAGTGGAAAATGAGAAGAGTAAAGGATTTTATCCTTTAAATACCTGAAAAATTCAAGTAAATTTTTTCCATAAATACTTTTTAATTTT
The DNA here is from genome assembly GCA_963277665.1 of Viscum album. NCBI lineage: Eukaryota > Viridiplantae > Streptophyta > Magnoliopsida > Santalales > Viscaceae > Viscum > Viscum album. The sequence continues at coordinate 272,446,956 of OY728128.1, read as the reverse complement.
AAGAGCCTAAGGCTTCTGACGACACTTGATTCTGAGGCCCGGTGTTTCCGGAATCAATTTTCAAAGTTTAGCTCAGGTATGTTCAATAAATGAACGAGCGGGATTTTCTATCTTTTGAACCAGTGCTCAGAATTGAAATCTGAGGGCACTGATGAACTCGCAACGCTAGTAATTTCTTAAGGGGACCTTTACCGTAGTTGCGTTTGCATAGGAAGTGAAATTAAATTTTGCAGAATAAATTATAAGTGAATAAAAATTGTGGAACAATTTTTATTTCATATATAGGTGGTTATATCCGACATGGGGGAGTTGGGGTGGAACCCACAAGCACCTAACTACCCATGTGAGGATATTAGTGAGGTGGGGCCCACACAATCCCCAATCTTTCACATTCTCTAAACCCCTTAAACTCCCATTAAAATCTTTTGTTTAATGTTGGCTACCCCCTTGAATTTAATTGAGTAACCCTTCCTCTCCCCACTCTCCCACTTTAATTCTTGCCAACACACACTTAATTAATTAATTTAACCTCATCAATTAAATGAATTAAGTGTTTGAATTTTTAAATTTTTAATGCATGGAAAAATAAAATAAAATAAGGATAAGCCTTATTTTATTTTGGTTGGAATTGTTGTGTGAAGAGGAATTGGGAGAACTCAAGTGTTTTTGAAGAACTTCTTCCTCAACGAAGGACGGTTCTTCTCTGACAAGGAACATCGATCCTTTAACGTAGAACAACTCGGTGACCACAGTTCTCCATCATTTTCTCTTTTTTGTGACAAAAGAGGGAACACCATTTCTTCCTCGGGTGCACCCCGATGACGTTCACGAATCCTCAACTCATGACGTCATCTTCTGCGACACCAACGTCCTAAATCAACTATTGAGGTAGGGTGAATTGTTCCAATTTTATTTGAATAAAAATGTTCATTGTGCTTCATGAAAACCTTTTCATCTTCAGCCGAATGTAATCGCCTAACGCGGAGGGCGCATGCCAAACAAACATGGCCCGACGACCCTCAGTCATTTCTTGATCTTTTTGGAATTGGAAACTGGAGGCGGGGAAAGAATGACGTCGTCGTGCCATGCCGGAAACGTGGAAAAGAAAACTGGCGCCTTCACATCATGCCAGAAATGTGGCAAAGAAAACCGGTTCCATCGCATCGGTTGTGAGGGAGGAACCGAGACCCACTACAAGGGCCGCTTCGGCGGAAGAACTGGTCGGCCCGACGACTGGCTGGGCGGAGGCGAACCGCGGTACCAGGAGGGCGCTGCGCTGAGGAACCGGTCGGCCTGTCCGCCGGCTGGGTGGGGCTGGACTGCGGCGCCCGGAGGCCGCCGCCCTGGAAGACCGGCGACCCACCCAAGCGGGCCCCCTACGCAGAATACCGTCCGGTCTAGCTGGCCGGTTTGGGGAAGGGGGGTGCCACTAGGCACCGCGGGTGCGAACAACCGAGGGGGCCGCACCCCCTAGAAACCGCTCTAATTTTGGACGAGCCACTCGGCCAGCTGGCCGAGCCAGCCGGGCAGTGCTCCCAGCTGGGCCGGGCCGGGCCGCGCCCCACCGAGCCTGGCTGTGCCATTTCGGACCGGGGCACGCCCCTTCAATCCGACTTGTGTATTCCTTCGAACCGGACCAACACCCTGCTGGGTCGGACCCGTCAAACTGGGTTAACCCGACATGCCAGCCCTCTGGGCTTAACGGGCCGGGCCAGTTATTCAATTAAATGTGAATAACGTAAATACCGCGCGTCCGATCGATGCGCCGTCTATGGAACTAGGACTCTTTCAACGAGACGGTCCTTTTACGATACTATAAGTGAGTTTTGGACAGATTTGGTAAGCAGATGGGTTTGGATCGATCATATTTCCAACCGGGCCCCTGGAAGGAAAAAACCAATATCTCTCAGACCGGGCATCCGATTGACGCGCTGTCTGTCGCGTTGAGTTCCTATTAACGAGACGGAAATTTGTGATACATCAACTCTGGAATTTTTGACAGTTCACGTATCAGCCCTCTTGGCTCGTGGAGCAGACCCTCCCGGAATCGAGCTTGCTGTGTGCAGGAACCCTAGAGCTGGCTGCGACTGCGATGACGATGACGACTGTACTTGGATCCTATGTGGGTTTGACAGTGGGGAAAACTGTACTTGGATCCTCCGTGGGTTCGATAGTGACGATGACTGTACTTGGATCCTACGTGGGTTTGGCAGTGATGGTTACTATACTTGGATCCTACATGGGTTCGGTAGTGAAGACTTCTGTACTTGGATCCTACGTGGGTTCGGCAAAGGAGATGATTCGGAGGCTACATCTAATCATCTCCACCCCTCTTCGTGAGAAGTATACTTGTGTGAGTTGAGTCTTGAATTTCAATCATTATCTTTGGTATGATTGACTTCTTTCCTGTGTGGACTGGTTGTGCTTGGGCTTGGAAGTTGGAGCCATACTAAGATTGTTGACTTAGGAATATGTATGGGCATATACCTAAGTAGAGTTGGTTGATACTTTGTGTATGTATCTTTCTTTTGTGGATTATCATTTTTGGATTCTGGGAGACCTTCAGGGGTCTTGGGGTCCCTACTGAGTATCGTATACTCACCCCTACATGGGAATCACCCGCACTACATTTTGTTGGTTGCAGACGACAGAAAACACTGATCATGGTCGAGGCTTGTGGAGCTGGATGGTATCCGGAGGTGGAACACCTGGCGTGACGTACAAGGAACAGATGGATAGACCCAAGGAACCGACATGACTATCTTTACCCACCCTTCAGGTGGGATTCACGGAGGATGACCAGGTGGTTTCTGTTTTACTTTTTAGCTGTTGTAATTTCTTTCTGAGTTGTACTGTACTTTCAGTTGGGTTTGTATACCGGCCCATTTACTTTCTAGCACTTACTTTTGTACTTAGTTTACTTTGTGTTTACTCCATCTTGTGTAATCTGTTGTGTTTGATTACTTATATAAAGGAAGTACCTTACCTTTTATCAGGAATTATGCCTTTGGTGCTAGTCGCCAGCCCCTGGCCTATGGAAGGCGGGCTTGGGGTAGTCATGGCACGGGCCCCGAGGATGGGTCGTGACAAATTGGTATCAGAGGAGTCATTTCTACCGCATAACTCAGGACTCTGATAATTTCTTCTGTGAGACAATAGTGTTAAGAGTATTGAGTGTGGTTTTCAGTCTAGGGAGTCCAGTGTTGGTGCGGCGACCGACATATCCATACACCAGGACCTTGACTTCTGATTTCTGACTCAGTGATCGAAAACACCATTTGAATGTCTGTTTCAAATGTTTTCTTTGTGATTAATTTGTGTCAGCTCACCAGGTATACTGTATTAATTGTGGTGCACCTGTTACTTTTCAAGATGGCCCCATGAAGGCAGCCAACTAGGGTTCTGAGCTTTGTTCGAGATGGCAGCCCAACGAGCGACGAGGCCTCGGTGCAGGGCCCCATTACAGCGGAGGCACCAGTGGTACCTCTACCCTCTGGGCCACTGATACCACCAGCCCTAACAGCGGAGAGTGCACGCCGCCTAAGTGCATTGCACAAGTTTCAGTGATAGAGGCTGCCCAGGTTCCGCGGAGAGAAGGATCGTCAGGAATCCGAGGATTGGTTGGAGGCTATCGTTAGAGTCTTCAGATTAGTAGGGACACCGTCTGACCTTATGGAAATCCTTTTGGCGAGTCTCCTGCATGCAGCAGCAGGTAGATGGTGGAGCCTGATGCTCCAGGTGCATGATGAGGCATCACTAATTTGGACGGACTTCGAGAGCCTCTTCCGCTCAGAGATTGTTCCTGCCACCCACTGTGCGGTGCGCATCTAGGAGTTACTACAGCTACGGCAGGGCAGCATGACAGAAGCCCAATACTCGGTGAGATTTACCGACCTCTCGCGCTACTCCACGGAAATGGCACGAGACCCATTTTTTCGGGCCCGAACCTTTGAGCAGGGACTGAGGCATGAGATCAGGGCTTCGATGATCTCCCTCAGCATTCCAACACAGGCAGGAGTACTAGAGAGAGCCCTTATTGTGGAGATATTTCTTGCTGAGCCTACGCCAACAGCGAGGCCTACCGCATGGTGACACGTAGCGGAGTCTTCTACAGCCGACAGTAGACAAATTTCGTAGAGGTCCAAGCGGACCAGGACATCAGGTGGATGACCTCAGGATACTGGTTCGGATGTGTAGGGCACACGCAGTAGAGCCAGTCATACAAGAGGCAGGAAATGCTATGCATGCAGCGGGCAAGGCCACATGGCTCATGACTGACAGACCCGCCATGCAGTGGAGCAGCAGACGGTTGAGGGACCACCCAGGTAGAGGCAGAGGTTCGACCGTGGTGGTCCGCATGGAGCAGGCGGACGAGGCAGGGGAGCTGGCCGAGAAGGAGGTGGTGGATGATGCTTTGATACCACCACCACCACCAGGAGGGCCACCATGGATACAGGGAGCTAGAAGATAGGGGTAGGCTCAGCTCCAGGCAGTCGAGTCCTATGACCATGGTGCACATGAAATGATTCGAGGTACTATCTGTGTCTACTCCACCCTTGCTGCAGTTCTTATAGACACAAGATCGAGTCATTCTTTCATTACCACTGCCCTTATTCGGAGCTCGAAGATTCCAACATAGCCGTTGGCTCGATCCGTACAGCTAGAGACTCCTACGGGAGAGGACTCGAAGATTACACATTGGTGCCGGCAGTGTGAGCTTACTCTAGGAGGTGAGAGATTCGGCTGAGATCTTTTTGTAGCAGCGTCGAGGCCTTATGAAGTCATCATGGGTATGGACTGGTTATCTACAGTCCATGCCCAGATTGACTGTATTAGGCACAAAGTACGGTGTGTCCGCACTGATGGGAGTAGGTTCACCTTCACCGGTGAGAAGGGAGCCTTTTCAGTGCAGGATAGACTCATGCATAGGAGAGGGTAGACGATCACTCATCAGTTGGATAATCTCATCCTCGGAGCATTTGATGTGCGAAGTCCGAGTTAACCTGTTGTGGTGGATCAATATGTGAACTTTTTCCCTAATGATGTTCCGGTACTACCTCCTCACAGAGAGGTAGACTTCTATATTGACCTGTACCCTAGGAAAACACTGATATCTACTCCAGCATATCGGATGGCTCCCGCTGATCTTCATGAACTGAGGGTACAACTGGAGGACTTGTAGGGTAAGGGATTCATCCAACCCAGTGTTTCACCCTCAGCTTCTCCGATTTTATTTTCCAAGAAGGCGGATTGGAGCTTACGACTATGTGTCGACTGCCGTCGCTTGAATCAGGTGACCTTAAAGAAAAAGTATCCACTCCTGGGGATTGAAGACCTCTTTGATCAGCTCAAGGGAGCACTATGGTTCTTGAAGATAGAACTAGTGTCAGGCTATCATCAGCTCAGAGTTCGAGATGAGGATGTGGAGAAGACGACCTTCAAGGGTCGGTATGGCCCCTATGAGTTCTTGGTTTTGCCCTTCGGCGTAACCAATGCACCAGCACTGTTCATGAGTCTCATGAACAAGATCTTCCATCCCTACCTCGATCGTTTTTTCATAGTCTTCATCGACGACATACTAATTTACTCGACTACTGAGGAGAATCACGCCTACCACTTGTAGGTTGTACTGAACACACTCAGAGAGCACCGACTTTATGGTAAGCTCTCGAAGTGATAGTTCTAGATTCAAGAGTTCCACTTCATGGGGCACGTCATCTCGGAGGCGGGAGTTTCTGTGGATCCTATGAATATTGAGGCAGTACTTTCTTGGGAGCCACCCAGGAGCGTGACGGAGGTGCAGAGTTTCCTAGGTCTGGATAAGTACAATCAGAGATTTGTGCGAGACTACTCCAGAGTTGAAGCACCGCTTTCATCTTTGACGAAGAAGGGGAAACCCTTCGTATAGTCAGATAGATGTCAGTAGAGCTTCCAGGAGCTGAGACATAGATTGACCAGTGCACCCATATTGAGGCTACCAGAGGAGGGAGTAGGGTACATAGTTTACTGCGATGCATCAGGGACCGGACTCGGGTGTGTCTTGATGTAGGAGCGGGCAGTGATCAGCTATGGTTCACGACAGTTGAGGAAGCACGTGCAGAACTACGCTACCCATGACCTGGAGTTAGCAACAGTGGTCTTCTCCTTGAAGATGTGGTGGCATTATCTGACGGGCGAGTGCTTTATAGTCTACTCTGACCACCATAGTCTCAGGTACATCTTCTCATAGAAGGACCTGAACCTGAGACAGTGGTGATATATTCAGTTTCTATAGGAATATGAATTTGAGATAGTCTATACTCCTGGGAAGGGGAATGCAGTAGCTAATGATCTCAGCAGGATATCAGACATTCATCTACTTGGATAGGCGACGAAGCAGCTAGCCACGTTGAAGATATCCTTCATGGATAAAGATGGAGAAACCTTTCTATAGTCACACACAGTCACTCCTCCACTACTTCAGTGGGTCAGAGAGTCACAACATGGGGATGTTGACTATGATATGCGACGTGTACAGATATCCACAGGATAGGCACCTGATGGATTGTTTGTAGGAGGAGAGCACATCATCCTTTTCAGGGGACGTACCATGATACCAGTTGAATTACATAAAGAGGTGCTGAGGGAGTTTCACACTTCCCCTTTGGATGTACATCCAGGAGTAGCGAATATGTACCAGGATCTTAGACGACAGCACTGGTGGCCAGGTTTAAAGAAGGGTATGGCGGAGTTCGTTTAACGATGCCTCACCTGCCAGCAGGTGAAGGCGAAGAACCAGGTACCGGTAGGCTTGGTACAACCCTTTGAGGTTCCGGAGTGGAAGTGGGAATGAATATCCATGGATTTCGTGATGGGTATCCCATATAATTCCAGAGGACACAACTCCATTTGGGTGATTGTAGACTGACTCACCAAGTCGGCCCACTTCCTAACGATCAGATAGCAGGGCTCAGTAGAGAGTTTGGGACACCTCTACGTTCAGGAGATCATACGGATTCATGGTGTTCCATTTTCTATCATCTCCAATCGAGATTCTCTCTTTAATTCCCGGCTTTGTAAGGAGTTATAGGAGGCATTTGGGACGCAACTACGCCTGAGCACTGCCTTTCATCCTCAGACGGATGCCTAGATGGAGAGGACCATTCAGACACTCGAGTACATGATCTGTGCATGTGTCCTTGAATTTGTTCATAGCTGGGAGGATCACATAACCTTGGTAGAGTTTGCATACAACAAAATCTACCACTCCACCATTGGGATGGCACTATATAGGGAATTGTACGACTGACCTTGCAGATCACCTATATGATGGAAAAACCCTGGGGAGTCAGTATTTGTAGGACCAGAGATGGTCCAAGCTACGATAGAGAATGCGTAGATCATCCAGGAGCGGATGTGGACTGCACAGAGCAGACAGAATTCCTATGATGATAGGAGGTAGAGACCACTGGAGTTCGAGGATGGCGACCACGTTTTCTTATGAGTCTCACCTCGTCGTGAATTACATAGATTTGGCCGGGGTGACAAGTTATCTCCTCACTTCATCAGACCATTCCAGGTCCTCAGTAGGGTAGGCGAGGTGTCTTACTGCCTAGCCCTTCCACCTCAGTTGCATCGGGTGCCTGACGTCTTCCACGTATCTCAGCTGAGGAGATACGTGAATGACCCGACCCACATCATTGATCATGGGGAGATGGACATCGATGATGAAGATACATTCAGGGAGGTCCCGGTGGAGATCGAGGATCGACAGGAGTGGGTCCTACGTGGACGGTTGATTCCTCTGGTGTGTGTTCGTTGGCAGCACGAGAATATCTAGGAGAGCACATGGGAGCGAGAGGCTTAGATGCGTGCACAATACCCTCATTTGTTTCCCTAGTTTATGATGTAGCTTTATGGGGACGTAAAGCCCGGAGGTGGTAGTAATATAAAGACACAAAAATTTCAAGGAATTTTTTTTCATAAATAATTTATAATTTTATGAGTCTAAGGCTTCTGATGGCACTTGATTCCGAGGCCCGGTGTGTCCAGAATCATTTTCTGAAGTTCAGCTCGGGTACATTTAGTAAACGAATGAGAGGGATTTTCTATCTTTTGAACCGGTGCTTGGAATTGAAATTTGAGGGTGCCGATGGACTCACAATTCTAGTAATTTCTTAAAGGAACCTTTACCATAGTTTCGTTTGCACTGGATGTGAAATTAAATTTTTTGGATTAAATTAGAAGTGAATAAAAATTATGGAACAATTTTTATTTTATATCTAGGTGGTTATATCCTACATGGGGGAGTTGGGGTGGAACCCACAAGCACCTAACTACCCATGTGAGGATATTAGTGAGGTGGGGCCCAAATGAGCCCCAACTTTTCACATTCTCTAAACCCATTAAACTCCCCATTAAAATCTTTTGTTTAATGTTGGCAACCCCCTTGAATTTAATTGAGTAACCCTTCCTCTCCCCACTCTTCCACTTTAATTCTTGCCAACACACACTTAATTAATTAATTGAACCTCATCAATTAAATTAATTAAGTGTTTGAATTTTTAAAATTTGAATGCATGGAAAAATAAAATAAAATAAGGAGAAGCCTTATTTTATTTTGGTTGGAATTGTTTTGTGAGGAGGAATTGGGAAAACTCTAGTGTTTTTGAAGAACTTCAACCTCAACGAAGGATGGTTCTTCTCCGATGAGGAACATCGATCCTTCAACGTAGAATGTCTCGACAACTATGGTTCTCCATCCTTTTCTATTCTCCACGATAAGAGAGGGAACACTGTTTCTTTCTCAGGCACACTCCGAAGACGTCCATGAATCCTCCCCTCGCGACGTCATCTTCTGCGACACCAATGTCCGAAATTAATTGTTGAGGTAGGGTGAATTGTTCCAATTCTATTTGAATAATATTGTTCATTGTGCTTCATGAAAACTTGTTTATATTTGGCTGAATGTTATCACCTAACGTGGAGGGTGTGGTCCGAACAAACACGGCCCGACGACCCTCCGTCATTTCTTGATCTTGTTGGAATTGGAAACCGGAGGTAGGGAAAGAATGACATCGTCGCGTCGTGCCAGAAATTTGGCAAAGAAAACCGGCGCCGTTGTGACGGTTGTGCAGGAGGAACCCCCCTAGAACCCTCTCGGCTAGCTAGCCGAGCCTGCCGGGCCGCACTCCCAGCCAGGCTGCACCGGGCCGGGCCCAGCCGGGCTGCGCGAGGCCAGGCTGGGTCGCGCCCCGTCGGGCCGGTCCGTGCCACTTCGGGTCGGGACGCGCCCCTTCAGGCTGGCTTGTGTATTCCTTCGGACCGGAATGACACCCTTCTGGGTCGGACCCGTCAAACTGGGTTAACCCGACCCGCCAGCCCTTTGGGCTTAACGGGCCGAGCCATTTATTCACTTAAACATGAATAACTTGAAGACCGCGTGTCTGATCGACGCGACATCTGCGAGACTGGGACTCTTTAGATGAGACGGTCCTTTTTCAATACTCTAAGTGAGTTTTGGATAGCTTTGGTAATCGGTCGGGTTTAGATCAAGCATATTTCCAACCGGGCCCCTAGAACGAAAAATCCAATATGTCTCAGACTGGACATCTGATTGATGCGCCGTCTGTCGCATTGAGTTCCTATTGATGAGACATAACTTTGTGATACATCAAATCTAGAATTTGTGAAAGTTGATGTATCGACCTGCTTGGCTCGTGGAGCGGACCTTCCCAGAATCGAGCGTGCTGTGTGCGGGAACCCTAGAGATGGTTGCGACTGCGATGACGATGACGACTATACTTGGATCCTACGTGGGTTCAGTAGCGAGGATGACTATACCTTGATCCTTCGTGGTTTCGGCAGAAATGATACTATACTTGGATCCTACGTGGGTTCGGCAGCGATGGCTACTGTACTTGGATCTTTTGTGGGTTCGGCAGTGATGACTTCTGTACTTGGATCCTACGTGGGTTCGGCATAGGAGATGATTCATAGGCTACATTTAATCATCTCCACCCCTCTTTGTGAGAGGTATACCTATGTGAGCTGAGTCTTGAATTTCAATCATTTTATTTGGTATGATTGACTTCTTTCCTGTGTGGACTGGTTTTTCTTGGTCTTGGAAGTTGGAGATGTACTGAGATTGTTGACTTAGGAATATGTATGGGCATATACCTAAGTAGAGTTGGTTGATACTTTGTGTTTGTATAATTTCTTTGAGGATTACCCTTTGGGGATTCTGGGAGACCTTTAGGGGTCTCGAGGTCCCTATTGAGTATCATATACTCACCCCTGCACAAGCATCACCCGCACTACGTTGTGTTGGTTACAGACGACAGACAACACTGATCGTGGTCGAGACTTGTGGGGCTGGACGGTATCCGGAGGTGGACCACCTGGCGGTACGTACATAGAGCGGAAGGACAGACACGAGGTACCAAAGTGACTATATGTACCCACCCTTCAGGTGGGATTCCCGGAGGATGACCTCGTGGTAGCTATTTTACTTTTCAGTTGTTGTACTTTTTTTCTCAGTTGTACTGTACTTTCAGTTGGGTTTGTATACCGGACCATTTACTTTCTAGCACTTACTTTTTTAGTTAGTTTACTTTTTGTTTACTCCATCTTGATTACTATTTTCTATTTCATTTCTTATATAAAGGCAATGAATTCCCTTTTATTGGGAATTACGCCTTTGGTGCTAGTCTCCAGCCCCTAGCCTTTGGAAGGCGGGCTTGGGGTAGTCACGACATGGGCCCTGAGGACGGGTCGTGACATATCCTTTGACAAAAAATAGAAGATATGAAAGTTTATGCAACTTATTTTGTAAGGGATTATTTAATTTCAAATACTTAGTATGAAATTATATTTTACTTTAGGTAATGGAGTATGTATTTTCAAATATTTTCCATGAAATTACATGTTATTGTTTTTTAAGGGTTTTAAAATATTTAAATTATGTTTTAAATTTCTGATACTAAGGGATTATTTTTCTAGAAAATTTATATTTTTTTTAAGATGTACATATACATACATGACTTTGGTATTCATAGAAAAGATTTGGTTTTCAAATATTTAGTTTTATGAATGGATTCTATGTTCAACGTCAATATTGATGGCATTTTTTTTGTTAAGAATCAATTTAATTTATTATAAGGGAAAATCATTTTTATTTATTTTATTCTTTAATTTTCCAAGTAAATATAAACTATATAAAATAAATTGAAGATTTTTATGATTTCATAATTTAATTCATATTCTATAAATGTGATATAGTAATGGAATGAGAATTTTAATTATAGGTTTCTTTAAATATATACCTTCTGTAGAAATAAATATATTCATTCATTTTGTTTTCTTAAATTTATCAATAGTAATTTTATTTGAATGGGTAATCCATCTCTGCAAATATTATTATTATGTTGTATATATATTTTTAAGTGTTACTTAAATTTATCAAAAGGATGAGTTTTCAATTTGATTTTATTTTTGTTTATGTTCTCAATAAATTTTAATAAGGAAGAAAATTACCTAAGCGTTTAATTCAAAATCAAAGATGTTTTTATATTTGAATTTATCATTATAGTCTTATAATATATATATATATATATATATATATATATATATATTTGTATATATATACATGCATGATGTTAAAATATATAATTACTTTAAATAAATTATTTTCCAAGTATAAATTAAAATATAAATTTATTATTTAAGAATGTCATAATCAAGATTATGGCCATAAATCGATGGTTTTGTTGTCATATACATATATTCATGAATAGTTAATTAAACTTTACAAAAATTGATTTTTATGTCAAAAAGGAATTAAAATTTAAGTGCATGGATGTTGATTAATATTTCATGTGATTATGCAACATCACATGTCATGATATTTTGATCGTACCTAGTCGAATATGTAATTTTCAGTAAAGATTATCATTTATATTTTTATAAATAAAATGGAATATGTTTGTACCAAGTATGATTATAAATATATTTCAAATCTAAAACACCGGTGAAAATTATATATATATATAGCAAGCTAAGAAAAAAATGTTTTATAAAAACTAGTAATCGAAAATTGTAAATACGAAAGGGATTTGGATATTGATTCCTTACCTTAAGTGGGTAAGCCCAAGAAAGCCTTCAATGTTTTGAGTGGCCATAGTTGTTTTGTTTTAAGGGCTTTCTTAATATTTTCAACCAAATCACTAGATTGGTTTAAAAGCATTTTCAAAGTGTAATTATTTTTCAATTCATTATATTATATTGAAAATGTTGTCTTACAAATGTATTTCTAATTGAATGTTATGAATGTATTATCAATGGAATTATTTAATGGGATTTATCAAAGGTTTTCTAAAATCCTTAGTGGGAAATTGAATGCTCACCCATTGTTTTAAAATGATTTTTCACAGGTATCTTAGAAGTTTATTTACTGATGTTATCGCTTTCGGAGTTAGTGCACCGAAGTGTAGTGGAAAATTGTATTACTTTTTTTTTAACTCTAATAAATGTAAGGTGTTTTCTAATATTCTAAAACCTAGACCGGTAAAAGGTCCATGTTTTTATAATGTGTTGTGTAATTGTTCAATTAATTCTATAAAAAAATTAAACTGCATTTTTCAAGCATTGAGTCCAGAAGAGCGGGCTCGGGGAGTTATAATTGGTATCATAGGAACATTCTAGAAAACTATGGAGATTTTATACTGTCTTTTGATGAAAATTAGTGTACACATTAGAATTTTCATAAGGTAATTAAAAATTCATAAATTTTGAAGATGGAAATTCAAAATTTTCTCTAGTTAGACAAAACAATCGCGAGGGAAAAATTCATTTAGGGGGGGGGGAGAATGTAACATCCTTAGTTTTAGATAAAATATTTATTTATTAGTATTTTTATTAATTTAATATTAATTTAAATATTAATTTTATTTTAATAAAACAAATTTGTAAATAAATGTTAAATTATTATAATTATACTTTATTAATATATGTTTTGATTAAATACTAATTTTCTAAGCATGGTATTATTTTGGAGATATGAAATTTACTATTAATAAATATATACAATTATATGTTATAATTAAAACAATAAAATTTTTTTAATAAAATTGTTTTATTTTTTCTAGAAAAATGTTTTGAATTTTAGAAATTTAAAACATTATTTGTGTTTAAAGGATTAAATAACAAAAAATTTCTTATTAAATAATAATAATATTTGGATGAATTTAACTAGGTTTTTATAAACAATTTTTTAAAAAAATAATATTTTATTTGATTATTTTTATAATATATTAAAATTTTATGAAAAAATAAAATTTAAAGTTATTATAATATAATAATTATTTAAAAAAAATTAATGAAATAATATATAATAGGTATATATGTATATATGTAAATTAATTATTATTGAACTATATTTATATAAAATTAGAAACACAGATTATATAATGATTGAATAAAAAAGAATGAAATAATAATGTAAAGAAAAAAAATCAGGATGAGAAGTTGGGCGGGTTCGTTGAGGCGACGAGGAGTAGTAGGGTTCTTTGAGGTTGCGGTTTACTGAGCTTAGTGGAGTCTCCAGGAATGGGTCTCATCGATCGTGGGACTCCAGGCCACAGATGGAGTCGACACCGAGGGTTCGACTGTGATCCGATCACCGATATGAGAATGATGAGAGTCGAATCTAAAGGTCAAGCATCTGAGGTTCATGAGTCGACTACGGATGATTGATTGAGTCCAGATCTAGAATTTAAGATCAGGTGAGGGTTTAAAAGCTCAATTTTCAAAGAGTGATTAATATTTTCTACACCATATCATCTTCACATTGATGTTTTGAAGGTGATTTGGGAAATCTACTCCGGATTTGACTGAATCTGTAAGTAGGTTTTGTATATTCAAGTTCTGTTTATCTGAATCTCGTTTCAGATTAATTTTAGGGTGTAGTAAGTTTCAATTTTTCAATTTCATTGTTTTTCCTCCCAAGAATTGATGTCTGCTCTGTGTTTCTTATCTGATGTCGATGTCTTCTGCAAGTTTTAGTTATATTAATTGATTTATTTATCCAAAAAATCCTATCAATATCGTATGGATCCCATTTTTTATCATTTTATTGAATCTATCTTAATTGAAACAGTTTATCAATAATTATTGAATCAATAGTCAATGTTTGTAGTTGACGTATCTTGTTAACAATTTCATTTGGCGATTATTATAATCTGCTTATTATAAATATGTTATTCATTTTAGTTTCGGGCCATATTCCTGGAACTCTTCGAAGTTTCTGATGATTTTCACACTTTAAATCATTTGTCTCCATTCGGAAACAATTGAGTTCCTATTTTGTATTCTTATCTGAAAGTCTAACATTTAAATATATATTTATATGTCAGTCTATCAAATTTCACAATAAAGTCCAAATTTAAAAATCTCAAGTTGAAATAAATTATTCTAATCAAGTCACCTTGCTGAGTATATATAATGGGTATGGAGAAGTCTATAAATGAAGCCCTAATTTATCTCTTGAGGTTTTGATCCATCCAGAGAGTTTGTCAGAGACTTGTAGTGGAAAATGGGAAGATTTAAGGATTTTATCCTTCTACAAAAAATAGAATATATGAAATTTTATGCAACTTATTTTGCATGGGACTATATAATTTCAAATACTTATTATGTAACTCTATTTTACATTAGGTAAGGGATTATTTATTTTCAAATATTTTCCATGCAATTACATATTATTGATTTTGTAAGGGTTTTTAAATATTTAAATTATTTTTTAAATTTCTGATGCTAAGGTATTATTTCGCAAGAAAAATTATATTTGTTTTAAGATGTGCATATATATACATGACTTTGGTTTTCATAAAAAATATTTTGTTTTCAAATATTTAGTTTTATGAATGACTTATATGTTCAAATTCAATTTTGATGGCATTTCATTATTAATAATAAATTTAATTTATTGTTAGGGAAACTCATTTTTATTTAATTTTATTTTTAATTTTCCAATTAAATATAAAATATATAAAATAAATTTAAGGTTGTTTTATTTTATGAATTCAATTCTTATTCTATGAATGTGATATAGTAATGGAATAATACTTTTAATTATTGTTTTCTTTAAATTTATAAATTCTTTAGAAATAAATATATACATTCATTTTATTTTTTTAAATTTATCATTTGTAATTTTATTTTCATGGGTAATCCATCAATGAAAATATTATTTTTATGTTGTATATATATTTTTACGTGTTACTCAAATTTATCAAAAGGTTGGGTTTTTGATTTTAATTTATTTTCATTTATGTTCTCAAGAAATTTGAATATTGAAGAAAATTACCTAAGCGTTTAATTCAAAATCAAAATGTTTTTATATTTTAATTTATCATTGCAGTATAATAATATATATAATTATATATGTATATAAATATACATGCATGATGTACAAATATATAATTTATTTAAATTAAATATTATCCAACTGTAAATTAACATATGAATTTATAATTTAAGAATGTCATAATCAATATTATGTCTATAAATTGATGGTTTTGTTGTCATATATATATATGCATGAAATATTAATTAAAATTTACAAAAATGTATTTTTATAGAAAAATGGAATGAAAATTTAATTGTGTGGATGTTGATTAATCTTTCATGTGATTATTCATCGTCATGTGTCATGAGATTTTGATCGTACATAGTTGAATACGTAATTTTTAGTAAATATTTTCATTTATATATTTATAAATAAAATTGAATATGTTTATACCAAGTATGATTATAAATATATTTTCAAAGCTAAAACACCAGGGAAAATTATATATATATATATATGTATATACTGCAAGCTACGAAAAGAATGTTTTATAAAAACCGGTACTCGAACTTTGTAAATAAGATAGGGAATTTGAGATTGAATCTATCCATCAAGTTTGTTGGACCAAGATCGCCTTCAACGTTTTGAGTGGCCATAGTTGTTTTTAAGGTCTTTCTTAATATTTTCAACTAAATCACTCTATTGGAATAAAAGCATTTTCAAAGTGTAATTATTTTTCAAATCAATATATTATATTAAAAACGATTTTTACAAATGTATTTCTAATTGAATTTTATGAATGTATTATCAAAGGAATAATGTAATGGGATTTATCGATGGTTTTCAAAAATCCTTACTTGGAAATTAAATGCTCAGCCTTAGTTTTAAAATGATTTTTCATAGGTATCTCAGAAGCTTATTTACAGATGTCATTGATTTATGAGTTAGTTCAAAAAAGTGTAGTGGAAAATTGTTTTAGTTTTGTTTTAACTCTGATAAATGTAAGGTGTTTTCTAATCATCCAAAACCTAGACAGGTAAAAGGTCCTTGTTTGTATAAAGTGTTGTGTAATTGTTTAGTTAATTTTACAAAAAAAATTACACTACATTTTTCAAGCATCGAGTCCAGAAGAATGGGCTTGGGGCATTATAATTGGTATCAGATTAATGGTCTAGAATACTTTGGAGATTAGATTTTGTCTTTTGGGGAAAATAAGTGTACACGTTAGAATTTTCATTAGGTAATTAAAAATTCATTAATTCTAAAGATGGATATTCAGAATTTTTAACTGTCAGAAAAAATAATTGTGAGGGAGAAATTAATTTAAGGGGGGAGAATGAAACATCCTAAGTTTGAGATAAAATATTTATTTATTAGTAATTTTATTAATTCAAGGTTTATTTTAATTTTAAATTTAATTTAATAAAACAAATTTGCAAATAAATGTTAAATTATTATAATGACAATATTTTAATATAAGTTTTTATTAAATACTAATTTTCTAAACATGGTATTATTTTTGAGATATGAAATATACTATTATTAAATATATATAATTATTTTTTATAATTAAAACAATAAAATGCTTTTAATAAAATTGATATAATTTTTTTAGAAATACTCTTTTGAATTTAGGAAATTTAAAACATTATTTGTGTTTAAAGAATTAAATAATAAAATATTTATTATTAAATAATAATAAAATTTGGAAGAATTTAATTAGGTTTTTGTAAACAAAAATTTATTAAAAAATAATATTTCATTTGATTATTTTTATAATATGTAAAAACTATATGAAAAAACTAAAATTTTATGTTCTTAAATAATAAATGAAATAATATATAATATGTATATATGAATATTTGTAAAGTATTTATTATTAAACTATATTTACATAAAATTAAGAAAAATGGATTATATAATGATTGAATAAAAAAGAATAAAATAATATTGTAAAGAAAAAAAATCAAGATGAGAAGTCAGGCTAGTTTGTTGAGGTGATGAGGAGTAGTAGGGTTCTTTGAGGTCAGGATTTACTGAGCCGAGTGGAGTATTCGGGCATGGGTCGCATCGATCAGGGGACTCAAGGACACAGTTGGAGTTGACACTGATGGTTCGATTGAGATCCGATTGCTGGTAAGAGAACTATGAGAGTCAAATTTGAAGGTGAAGCATCTGTGGTTCATGAGTCAACTACGAACGATGGATTGAGTCTGGATCTGGAATTTGATATTTTTCAAGGCTTTAAAAGCACAATGTTTGAAGCATCATTAATATTTTATACATCCTATCTTCTTCGTGTTGATGTTTTGAACGAGATTTGGGAAATCGACTCCAGATTTGTCTAAATCTGCAAGTAGGTTTTGTATATTGAACTTCTATTTATCTGAATATTGTTTCAGATTAATTTTAGGGTGTAATGAGTTTATATTTGTCAATTTGATTGTTTTTTTCCACCCAAAAATCGATGTTTTCTCTGAGTTTCTTATCTGATGTCGATGTATTCGGGAAGTTGTAGTGATTTTAATTGATTTATCTATCTGAAAAATCAATTCAGTATCATATTAATCCCATTTTTTATCATTTTATTGAATATATCTTAATTTCAATAGTTTATCAATAATTCTTGAATCTATAGTCAATGTTTGTGGTTGACTTATCTTGTTAACAATTTCGTTTGATGATTATTATAATCTACTTTTAATCAATATGTTATTCATTTTAGTTTCATGTTATATTCAAGGAACTATTTGATTATTATAATGATTGTCACTATTTAAATACTTTGTCTCCATTCAGAAACAATTGAGTCCCTATTTTTTATTCTTCATTGAAAGCCTAACATTTAAATATATATCTATATGTCAGTATATCAAATTGCATAATAATTTCCAAATTTAAAAATCTCAAGCTTAAATAAATTATTAAAATAAAGTCACCCTACTGAGTATATATAAGGGGTATGGGGAAGTTTGGAAATGAAGCTCTACTTTCTCTCTAGTGGTTTGGATCCATTCAGAGAGTTAGTGAGAGACGTGTAGTGGTAAATGAGAGGAGTTAATGATTTTATCCTTCTACAAAAAAATAAATAATATGAAATTTTATGCAACTTATTTGGTAAGGGACTATTTAATTTCAAATACTTAGTATGAAATTCTATTTTAAATTAGGTAAGGAATTATATATTTTCAAATATTTTCCATGCAATTACATATTATTGTTTTTGAAGGATTTTTGAAATATTTAAATTATTTTTTAAATTTCTGATGCTAAGGGATTATTTTGATTGAAAAATTATATTTGTTTTAAGATGTGCATATACATACATGACTTTTGTTTTTATAAAAAATATTTGGTTTCCAAATATTTACTTTTATGAATGACATCTATGTTCAATGTTGATTTTGATGGTGTTTCATTCATAAGAATCTATTTAATTTATTATTAGGGACACTCATTTTTATTTATTTTATTATTTGATTTTCCAAGTAAATAAAAACTATATAAAATAAATTGAAGGTTTTTATCTTTTTTGAATTTACTTCTTATTCTATGAATGTGATATAGTATTGGATTGGTAATTTTAATTATTGGTTTCTTTAAATATATACCTTCTTTAGAAATAAATATATTCATTTATTTTATTTTTTAAATTTATCATTTGCAATTTTATTGTCATTGGTAATCCATCTCTATAAATATTATTATTATGTTGTATATTTTTTCTTAAGTATTACACAAATTTATCAAAAGGTTGGGTTTTCATTTTGATTTTCTTTGTATTTATGTTATCAAGAAATTGGAATTAGGAAGAAAATTACCTAAGCGTTTAACTCAAAATCAAAGATGTTTTTATATTTGAATTTATCATTGATGTATACTAATATATATATATATATTTATATATATTTACATGCATGATGTTCAAATATATAATTTATTTAAATAAATTATTATCCAAGTATAAATTCACATATGAATTTATAATTTATGGATGTCACAATCACGATTATGGACATAAATCGATGGTTAGGTTTTCATATACAAATATTCATGAACAATTAATTATACTTTAATAAAATGGATTTTTATAGAAAAAAAGAATCAAAATTTAAGTGTGTGGATGTTGATTAATCTTTCATGTGATTATGCAATGTCACGTGTCAGGAGATTTTGATCATACAAAGTCGAATACATAATTTTTAGTAAATATTAGAATTTATATATTTATAAATAAAATTGAATAGGTTTGTACAAAGTATGATTATAAATATATTTTCATTGCTAAAACACCATTAAAAATTAGATATATATATATTGCAAGCTAAATAAAAAATGTTTTATTAAAACCGGTACTCAAACTTTGTAAATAAAATTGGAAATTGGATATTGAATCCATCCCTCAAGTGGGTTGGCCTAGGAAAGCCCTAAGATTTGTGAGTGGCCATAGTTGTTATGTTTTAAGGGCTAGAATAATATTTTCAACTGAATCACTAGATTGGATTGAAATCATTTTCAAATTGTAATTATTTTTCAAATAATTATATTATACTGAAAAATTTGTTTTAAAAATGTATTTATAATTGAAATTTATGAATGTATTATCAAAGGAATAATTTAATGGGATTTATCAATGGCTTTCAAAAATCCTTACTGGGAAATTTAATGCTCACCCTTTGTTTTAAAAGGATTTTTTACTGGTATCTTAGATGTTTATTTATAGATTTCATCACTTTCAGAGTTAGCGCACATAAGTGTAGTGGAAAATTGTTTTACTTTTGTTTTAACACTGATAAATGTAAGGTGTTTTCTAATCTTCCAAAACCTAGACCGGTAAAAGTTCCTTGTTTTTATAAAGTGTTGTGTAATTGTTCAGTTAATTTTATAAAAAAAAGTACCCTGCATTTTTCATGAATCGAGTTCGAAAGAGCGGGCTCGGGGCATTATATTAATCACCCCATTAATATTTATTCATTTAACCATGCATATATTTTCGAGAAATTATCATGTGTAACATATCCTCAGGAGAACATACCCAATCATTTAATAATATGAAAATATCTAATAAATAAATTTGGCTTCACATTACCTCTAACTTTAACACTAATTACTAATAAACAACCCACTAACCTCTAGACATAGGTTGAATACTTCTACCTGTTATTAATGTAGAATAATTCAGATGAATTATTCAAACCTATTACTACTGTCCTTCATCAATGTTATCCTACCCAAATAAACACATCATCAATGAAAACCCCCTACTGACAACCACATCTAGAAACACACTTCATCACAACCAGTTTTGTAGCCCTTTTTTACAACTATACCATGCCCACCACACCCTGACTACACAACCCCATGCATCCTCATCCCCCACAAAAATAAAATAAAAAACATACCAAACATCACATTATATATCATAATACGACATATTCTAGTTTAACAAGGGGAATATTATTAAATTTCACATCTTTAAATTGAGGGATTTATCAAAGAGTTAAAAAGATCCTAGGAATATATTTAATTAATAGAATATATGTGGTTAGTCAATTATATATATATAATTTATTGAGTAGAAGTCCAAGAAAAGGCATTCAAAAACCATTAAAGGTTCTTAAAATGTGACCCCCAATGTTCAATATTTTCAGTGAGAAGATGCCCCATATAGATCACAATATCAAAAGAATAAATACAATTCAATTACAAATTTCACCTTCCTATCCCCTGTATATTGATATATAAACAAATTAAATTATATTAATTAATGTAGAATCAATTATCATCACAATGGAAATCATATACAACCCCATCTTGCAAGATAAATAGAAGAAGAAATAATGGAAGATCAAAACTAGAAGATAAATTATTGACACTTCTTGGTTCCACGAAAATATAGGAGCACATATACATAAGGAATCCACTGATGTGGAGAAATCAAACAGATGATAGAACCAAGGCTTCATGAGACTAGGGAATATGGTCATCGTGAGAATCCGACAATGAGAAAAGAAAATGCACGAATCATTATAAACCAAATATTTAAAAAATAGAAATTCTAAATCAATTGTATTCATGATGCATCAATTGTTATTTAGTGAATATATGACTAATACCGCATATTTTTGTATTTCTAGTGAATGATCTATATTTTTCAAGATTAATACAATTGGAAATTTCTAAAAAATCCATTAAAAAATCCATTACAAAATATTACCGAAAAAATTATAAAACTGGAAAACTGGGAAAACTGGATAAATGATTAAAATGAGTCACCACTAGATGTGGAGAACTAGTGAGAATAAGTCACTGTTAGAAGAAAAGACCTATTGGAATAAATAGACTGCCATCGTCAGTGAAACACTACTTGCATGTCACTGCCAGTGAGTCGCTTCTTGCTAGTCACCCCCATCATGTCAACTCTAGTGACACACCACTATGCAAGAGACCGCCAGGCATGTCACAGATAGGTAAACTTGTCATCTTGCATGAATCACCACCATTATGGTTTACTAACATGCATGACTCACAGCTAAGGTGACCTACCGCCATGTATGAGTCAATATCCAGGTGTGACACATATATGGTGAGCCACCGTCCGGGCGACTCACCAATTGGGTTAGTCACTTCCAGGGTGAGTCACAGATATGGTGATTCACTAACAAGGTGATTCAATACTAGGGAAAGTCATCAATGGAATAAATCACTATTGGAAAACTCACATATGTCTATAAACCCCAGGAATTTCCCAGAACAAATTAAACAACATGTTTTTTTTCAATGAAATTCATTAAAAGTGTCTGAACAATTACATAATACCCAAGAATGACTTACTCAAACCACTATAAAATAACACAATACACAATATATCTCCTTCCACACTATCTTACACATAATTGATCATAGATTCACCAGATAAATGGATTTTATGAACTATTATACTGGATTGAAAAAATCTACAGGGAGATCAAAATATGGGATTTTATTCGTAATTTCAATCCTCATAGAGAAAACATAAGAAAAGTATCCATAAAAAATATTATGTATTTTTAACCACTGTATACACCATTCTAGATATGGAATCCTTCATATAGAAATCCAAATGGAATTAATACAAAGACCAAACCCGCAATCCTCCATGTAACATACATCCGAATAGAAGTAATGATGTCAGGTGGATTGGATTCCATTTTAGGTGTACTTTGAGTGATTGTTCTAAATAATGCTACCATCAATGAAACATGTATATCGATAATGGGAATCCTTATTTTTTATATTCGAAAATACTATCATCAAACATCTGAATGAGATGAAATTAATCTTTCTATATAAGTTGTTTCCCTCACCAACCATCAAACACATGTGTATATTGACGTGAGAACATCACACATTCTAATTTCTAAATCACAAATAATGTGTACCTTCTCCTAATGTGTATTCCCCAACCTACATTTTAGGGTATCCTCACTTGGGTAATCCCTACATGATTCAATGATTATTTACCATTAAATATATAAAATTCCATTCCAAATGATTTATATCATCTTGGTATGATTACATAAGATGACCTAAATGTGTGTCACATGAACTACATGGGATTAAATCTCTATCTACAATGACATGATTAACACATACCAATGTTCTTAATCCAACATTATCGAACCATTATTAGTAAAATAACTGGGATATATTCATTATAAGATCACATACATTCATCTGTCATTTTCCCACCAAGTAAATGCATTGATTAATAAATATCAATTAGTAATAATATTAATAAATTAAATTTTATGTACATATTTCATTATAACAATATTGGGTAATTTTTAATCAAAAATGAAAAAAACATGATTCTAAAAAAATTATTTTTCATGAATTATATCATCTTACAAAAATTATTATTTCCAAATTTTATATTTTTAGTTTTTAAAAATTAAAATCATTTTTGAATCAATAAATAATATTTATGTTAGGATAAATATTTTCTAAATTTATAATATTGTTTGTTTTTTCTAATAAAAATTAAAAATATTTTTTATTGAATTTTTCCTTTTCAAATCATGAATTTATATGGATCCATTATATTTTAAAAGGATTCAAATTGGAATTACATCAACAATTTTACTATCATTGAAATTATTATATTTTTATAAACATTTTACATTAATTTTTTGTATACTAAAATTTATAAATAAATAGATTTCTTTATCTTATACTTCATCATATATTGTTATACTATTTTTTAATTAAAAATTTCCAAGTCTATAAATATAATTTTATAAAGTGGAATATATATTTGGAAACATCTTATTTAATATTATGTAACAAGTTCAAATTAGTGTTTGTTCAATATGTATTTTAAAATGACTAATTTTATACTAATATGTATAATGTTAAAATATGTTAATCATGTGTAAATATTATGCGAAAAATGGTAATATCAATTATAATACATTATAAATTCTATTATATAGAAATATTTCTACCATTCCACAACAAAAATTCTTAAATGGACTATTTTTTCACTTTAGAGTGAGAAAGAAATGTATATATCTTAATCTTTTTATAAAATACTAGTATATCATCAACCCAAATAATAAAAGGGAACCCATATCCTCTCCACTAAAAGAATAATTTTCATATCAGTTAAAACAATTCCCAAAAAAATTAAATTTATACATCCCTTTCCTTTTTGTAATGCCCTTTTTATATTGAAAGCAATATAGGAAAAAAAATTTAATACTAAATATGTTGTTCAAAAAAAATGGTAGAGTTAATAACCATAAATTATTATTTTAATTATTTGTTTTCTGTTAGAATAATATTCTAGAAATATTATTAAATAATAAAATTATTATCTTATATGTGTTTATTTGTTACTATATAAATAGATTAACTGGAACCAATATAATTCATAACATAAATAGAAAACAAATGAAACATTTATGTTTATAACAAACTACCACCTTACTAATAAATATAATTGGTTTACCATCACTGCCTCTAATGGTTGGCACTAATGGTGAATTTTATTTATATATATTATACACAATAAATATTTATTATCATTCCAATGAGCTTGTACCCAAGTGGTACATGCTCTTGCTTGGCATCGAATAGGCCCAGAATCAAATCAGGGAAGGGATGAAATTACAAGCACTATAGCAGTACTGTAGCATGTCACTATTGTAGTATTGTGGCAATGACGATACTGTAGAAGTAGTGGTATTGTAGTGGCAGAGGCACTATAGAAGAACTTTAGTGGTAGTGGTACTATAACATGTACTGTAGAAGCTAGGGTACTATAGCAGTACATTTCACCAAGGGGTCCTTTGAAAAAAAAAGGGATTTGTGCCTTGAATTCTGGCCACTTAGCCTCGGGCCTTCGGCCTATGTAATGGGTCTCCCTCTACTCAGACTTAAAAGGGGACTTTGATTTAATAATAAATTGAGGCTACTGCCCCAACCTTTAAAAATAATTTCTTTTTATCATCTTGGTAATATAATATATCAAACAATTTCTGACATTTACATCAATTCATAAATGAAAATGTCATTTGTGCGTACCTTTTGATCCCCACCTATATGAAATAATGTAATTCATATTTCACAATCCCATAACATGGGTTCTATAAATAGTTTATTTAATGATACAATAAAATATTTAGGACAAAATACTAATTCATGAAAGATAAAATGTATAATATTAACTTTCCATTATTCTTTTAGACAAATGAAATAATATCTAATTAGTATGTTTGTGTCATGACCCCCTCCCACCAAAGATTTCCCTCCTAAGCTGGAAATGGTGAAAGGGAGATAATGACCCCGAGTCCTGCCTCTAGTAGGCCCCGTGGTGGCGACTAGCACCAAGGGTATGAGTTTTCACAAATATGGGAGGCATTACCCTTTTAATTTTTTAAGATCGGGAAATAGGACAAGTCAACCACCCAAAAAAGAAAAGAACAAGTGTATATAAATAAACCCAAACCAATCCCACATGCATGTTTAAATAGTTCTGAAACAAGGTAGAAGTAAAAGAAAGCTCAAAAGTACAATACCAAAAGAAACAAGTGTATATCAACTGCAACAACTCCAACTGTCCCAACTAGTAGCGTCACCCACGGCCCTGTTAGTCCTCCTGGAAACCTGAAAGTAAACATAGGGTGAGCATTCAAGTATAATTAGTAGGGAAACCTAAAGCTCTCGTTCACAAGTGGGGAGACATCCTAATGTCCTGTGAGAACAACAGAAGAAACCTAACAAGGAAATATATCCACCCAAACTCACCAGCCACACTCACCAAAAACACAATCACAACAGGTAGTAGTATATAATAACAAGAGTATTGGGTACCCCACACCATTTCCCTTTAGTTAGCTGGTCTTCCTAATGGCGAACTTCCTGACGCTACCACACTCTTCCCACCCGCACACACCTAGGACTCACAACCACGTATCTCGCCCGCACACACTCCTGGGACTCACAACCACGTATCTCGCCCGCACACACCTGGGCCTCTCAACCACGTATCCCGCCCGCACACACCTGGGCCTCACAACCACGTATCCCGCCCGCACACACCTGGGCCTCATCCCGAAGATTCTTGGGAAACAGTAAAACCTGCCCGAAAACTCTTGGGCTAAAACCACCCCAATAGAAACCTACCTGAAGAGTCTTGGGTGTAAGGTCGCCTCAAGCCATCACAACCTTGGGAAGAAGGACCAGGAAGAAGCTAGTAACTAAGGAAAAAACACCCTCTCCCATGAAATGGGAGTGTTCGACACTAAGTGCTCAACATGGGTTGGGTGTGATAAAACCCAAAAGATATAGATATATATATATATATATACCAAACATTCAGCCTAACCTATGGCTTCTAAACAGAGAACTGAGCACATGCCTCGGCACTGCTACTAGGAAGCATGCACACAACAAGTAACCCCAACCCCATTTAGGTTTTCACGTTTCAGCAGAATTATTTTATTTAGTTCCTTATCTATAGGGAAACCAACCGCAACCAACCATATCAATCGTTCGTGAAACATATCCCTGCCATCCACAAATAAAGTTAGGAAAACACAAGAAGCACAACAAATCCCTTCTTATTAACCAACCAACTCATTGATTATTAGTCCCTTTCCATTACCATGACCCACCATTCATTAACTCTTCCACTTTTTATTTATTATTCACAACCCATAGTTCGTTCATATTCAAACCCATCCCTGCAGCCCCATTTCCATCCACCATAACCACAAACACACCGAAACCCATACATCATTATCCCTTTAATACCATTTATTGCAGCCCCGCCGCCCATCAACCACATAGCATTCACACCAACCCACAACCAAACCAACCACAGCCCCGTTGCTCACCCGATCCACAATAACCCACAAAACACCCCCCTTTCACATAAACAAACATCATCACATGAAACGTATCCAAGCCAACACCCACATGTTCATTATTCCATTTTGTTCAGCCGTGGTGATCACACAAGGGTTCCAGATTTTAAATCAGCCAACTTTACGTGATTAACCAAATTTCCACATTCAATGAAGTTTACATCCACAAAACGGTATAGAAAGATAGGTAAACATTTAATTTCTCAAGAAAAGGCCCCCAACGACTGTGATTTTCGGTAGGCATAAGCCTATTCAATACACAACATAATATCACAAGATATAAATAATGCAACTGCATTCACAAACTTCCCATCCCCGTTATATAATCCAGTTATTATCTGTATTAAACCGGTTCAACTGTGTTTCAAGAAACAGGAGGAAACCTAACCCGCATGATGCACAAATTAGAGAGATGAAGGTAAGATCCCTACCTCAATAGGTTCTTATAAAAACGCTCCCCCTGATCAACTTTAGAATATGTCCGTCGGTGTCTGTCACTGCTGTCGAGTCCCGACAAAACCTCCTCATGTGGGAGTTGGAAAAGAAAGGCTGAAGGAAAGACAACAGATCCAAGCTCAGAAGTTCCGCCTCATCATTACGATCCCGTGGCCACTGACGGATCGTAAATCGGAGCTCAGATGAAGAAGTTATGGAAGAAAATGAGCCTTCGAGTCTCTTGGGAGAGCTCTGATCAGAGGAATGGGGAGGAGAGGAGTGAGTTTAAAAGGAGGAGGGGACCCCTCCTTTTATAGGTGATAAAATCAAAAGTACATGACATGTACTTTATGGTACACGGCGTGTACTTGGCCATTTCACACGGTCACCACGCGGTTTCCAACACGACCTTCAACGCGGCACGCGGCCGTTGACTGGTCAACACATGGCTTGAGGGTAACGCATACGTGGGGAGGGATTACACGATGTGTAGTACTGGGTAAACGACATGTACCCATTTATTTCACACGTCAAGGACACAGATCCAACACGACACATGGCCGTTGACTGGTCACCACACGGCTTGAGGGTAACACATACACGGGGAGGGACTACACGGGGTGTAGTACTGGGTACACAGTGCGTACCCATTTATTTCACACGGCAAGGACCCGGCCTTGAACACGGGGTATACACGGCAAGGGGGGTACACGGCGTGTACTCACACTACACGACGTGTAGTTTCAAAATTCTGAAAAGTGTGGGAAAAGTCCATTTTACCCTCCAGAACACTTCACGACCCTCTTTTTGACAAAGGAATGGGCCGGAGAGGTCCGGGCCATTACAAAAGATAACTTATAAAACATTATCATCTCTGAGAATTCAAAAACCAACCCATAGGAACCCAACAAGATACCTCTTAGGGTTATCGTTATAACAGGAACCCAACCAACAACCCTAATCATATGTGTTAGGAATTCCTTCTCCTATGTTGAGATATTATCCACTTTAGGTGGCACTGACTTGCCTGCACGAGTATAATCACATCCTCATTAATGCGTCTCAATTAAGAATTGGGTCTTCCCACTTTCATACATTAGGATTTTTCAACTTGTACTACCCCCAACACCACACAACCAACACACTTCCTGAACATGTGGTTTGGGGAAATTCTTTCTCCTATGTCAAGATATTATCCGCTTTAAGTGGAACTGACTTTTCAGCATGGGTTCAATCGTATCCGCATTAATGCATCTCGATTAAGGATCATGTTTTTCCCTTTTTTCCATACATCCGAACATGCTACACACTTCCAGAGAACAAGGAAATAAAAGGTCTCACAACCGACAAGCCAAGAATTCCATATATCAAAGGTACAGAGTATAACATCAACACAAAGCTTATAAGAATAAGGGAAAACACATGTCAAAACAACTCTGGGTACTAAGCGTGCATCTAGGAATCCTGCTCCCAAGTTCTCTCCTCAAGGCTGCCATGCCTCCACAACACACGAACCAAGGGAATGGTTCTTCCACAAAGCACCTTCTCTTTACGATCCTCGATTCTGACTGGTCGTTCCTCGAAGGTCGCGTCATCTCCCATATCTAACTCTCCCTAGTCGATAACGTGAGAGTCTTCATATAAGTGTCAACGTAGTTGGAAGACATAGAAGACGTCATGAACCTTCTCCAATAGATGTGGTAGGGCTAGCTGATATGCCACCTCGCCGACTCACCTTAGCACCTCAAAAGGTCTGATGAACCTAGGTGAGAGATTTCTCCCTTTCCCAGACCTCCGCTGCCCCCATCGAGGGGAAACCTTCAAGAACACATGATCTCCCACCTCGAACTTCAAGGGCCTCCTCCAACTATTAGCATAAGACTTATGTCAGTCCTGAGCTGCTTTCATCCTCTCAAGTACAAGATGGACTTTCTCTGTGGTGCTCTGCACTACCTTTGGCCCAAGAGCACCTGTCTCACCAACCTCTGCCCAGAAAATGGGTGAACGACATGGTCTTCCATACAAAGCCTCAAACGGTGCCATGCCAATAGTACAGTGGAAGCTGTTGTTGTAGGAAAACTCTACTAAAGGCACGTGTCATACCTATGATCCTACGAAATCCAGAACGCATGCCCACAACATGTCCTCCAACATATGGATAGTCTGATATGTCTGTCGATCGGTCTGGGGGTGGAAAGCAGTGCTAAGGCGTAACTGAGTGCCAAAAGAATGATGTAACCCCCTCCAGACTCGTGAGATAAACCGAGTACCCCGATATGAGATGATAGTCTTAGGAACTCCAAGAAAACGCACCACCTTGTCTACGTAACTCTGTGCTAAGGTACTCACTGGGCATGACTCCTTAATTGCTAAGAAGTGAGCTGATTTCGTCAGTCGATCCACCACTACCCAGATAGCATCATAACCACCCTGAGCTCTGAGTAGTCCTGTGACGAAGTCCATTGAGATTTCATCCCACTTCCACTCGGGGATATCTAAAGAATGAAATAAACCACTGGGAACACGGTGTTCAACCTTAACTTGCTGACACACTAGGAATTTAGCCACAAACTCCGCCACTGCCCGTTTCACCCTAGGCCACCAAAACTGTTCCCTCAGCCCTCGGTACATTTTTGAAACTCCTGGATGTACAGCCAAGGATGAGCTATGGAACTCACGGAGAACTCCCTCATGCATCGCCTCTGGAACAAACAACCTTCCATGGAAAAGCATCCGATGTCGGCTGTTCTCGGACCATCCTTTTGGAGCATTTCCCTGATCGACACAATCCCGCATTACTTCCACCTCGGAGTCCCCCCACTGAGACTCTTCCACCTACTGCAACAAGGAGGACTGCACCGTCATCTAAAACAAACAGCCTCTAACACCTTCTACCCTTGCATCCAAGTGCAAGGAAGCCAACTATCCCATCACTTTCCAAGCATCAGTGGATTCCCAAACCACTTACTTATGCAACTTCCTGCTCAAGGAATTAGCTACAATGTTTCCCTTTCCTTCAGTGTAAGAGATCTCGAAGTCATAGTCTTGGAGGAACTCGACCCATCTCTACTGCCACAAGTTCAGGTAATGTTGGAAGAAGATATAACATAGGCTCTTATGATCTGAGAAGTCCACAAAGCGCTCCCCAAAGAGGTAATGTCACCACAACTTCAGCGCGAACACTACTGCTGCAAGCTCTAGGTCATGGGTGGCATAGTTATGTTCGTGAGGGCGTAACAACCTAGACCCATAAACGATCGCTCCCTTCTTCTGCATCAGCATGCACCCCAGAACAAGGCCAGAAGCATCACAAAACACCTCATACAACAACCCTTCCTCTGGAAACCTGAGCACGAGAGCACTGACCAACTTCTCCTTCAGGTAGTCGAAAGCTTTCTGGCACTGATCTCTCCATAGGAAGACCTGGTTCTTCATAGTCAAAGATGTCAATGGAGCAGCAACTCAAGAGAAGTATGAAACGAACCTCTGATAGTAACATGCTAACCCCAGGAAACTACAAAATTATGCCATGCTCTTGGGTGCTGTCCAAGAAACAACTGCCTCCACCTTTGACGGGTCCACCAACAATCCATACTGATACACCACATTCCCAAGGAAGTGTACTTCTTGTGTTAGGAACTTACACTTCGACAATTTCCCATAAAGCTGGTGGTGTCAAAGGACTTCCAAGACTGCCCTGAGATGCTCAACGTGCTCCTCCTCTGATATTGAGTAGATCAGGATGTCATCGATAAACACAACGATGAACTGGTCTAGAAACTATCGGAAGATAAATTTCATAAGTCCCATGAAAATAGCCGGTGAATTCGTAACTCCAAACGACATCACTACAAACTCAAAGTTCCCATACCTGCACCTGAAATCTGTCTTCGAGATGTCACTTTCCTTTACCCTCAGCTGATGATATCCAGATCATAGATCAATCATAGAAAACCAACCTGCTCCCCTCAGCTGGTCGAAGAGATCATCTATCCTTGGATGGGGGTAACGGTTCTTGACCATTACCCGGTTCAACCTTCGGTAGTCTATGCATAACCTGAGACCACCATCTGGATTTTTCACGAACAACACTGGAGCACCCCATGGCGATACGCTGGGTCGAACAAAACCCTTCTCCATCAGATCGTCAATCTGAATCCGCAACTCCCACAACTCTGAAGGTGCCATCCGATAAGGGGCCATCAAAATTGGATGAGCACCAGGCTGTAAGTTTATCCTGAACTCAACGTCACGTCGAGGGGGTAGAGTCACAAACTCAGGAAAAACATCGAGGAACTCCCCAACAACATCCGGGACATACATCATCTCTATTTCAGCTGGAACCACTGGTAACCTGCCTAACAAGGAAAGGAGAGGCTCCACACGCAGGCTTCCCACCTGATAGCTCCTCTCGCCAACAAAAGCTACACATTTCCCATCCACGTCGGAGAACATGACCCTTCTTCGGAAGCAGTTGATAACGATAGTAACGGAAAACAACCAATCGATGCCTAGGATGACATCGTATGGCTGCATCTGTAACAGATGAAGGTCCCCACTAGATCGATGTGGTCCCAACGTCATCCCACATCCCCGACAAACACAAGATACGCTGGTCTAGCCTCTAACTGGTGTACTCAGCACCAGTGGTACGGAAAGTCTCTCTACGTCTAGTCCCAAATCTTGGGATAGACCGGGTGCAACAAAGGAGTGCGAAGCTCCCGAATCAAACAAAGTAGAAATGAGAGTGCTGAACAAAGAAATCGTACCTCGCACCACCTCTGGTCCTGCAGGAGCTGCCAACTCTGCTGTGTGCAACTATCCATGCCCAGCTCCTCTGCCTCTCTGATATAATCCACCACCCCGACCACGCCCTGGTTGAGGTCCCTGAGGAGCACCCTGAGGTTGGCCTCCTCCCGCAAAGTCTTCCCTTGGAGGAGCATGGTCCTGCTGCTGCTGGAAGGGCCTTGCCGACAACTGGTGCTGCTGAGGTGGGCGTTGAACCTTCCCACCTCCACCGTACTGAGCTCGGGTCGGGCACCAACTCTGAATGTGCCCAAAACCCCCAAAAGAAAAACACTTCGGTCCTAGGCTTGTGAAAAAGGGATGAGGACCTAAAGATATGAACTGGAACTGCTGGGGCCTGCTCCCCACTGGCATGAACCTGGAAGGTCCTGTCATAGGAGACCAGCTGTTGACTGACTTCCCCTTCGACGAACCTGGATGGATCCCCTCACGTGGTGCACCTCCCTATGAGTGAATCCTCTATACAACTTCTACCTTCTTATGTACTGCCAAGTACATCGGGAGGGTGAAGGGGGTGACATCATATTGGAGCGAAGGATGAAGCGCCTCCTCCAAACGTCTCACCCGAGACTCCTCATCCGGAAAGAGATCCAGAGCAAAGCGCATGAGATCCTTTAACTTGATCCCCAACTCTCGTACTAACATACTCCCCTGCTGAAGGGAGAGTCACTCCTACCACTTCTCTACCGTGATCATGGAAGAAAGGAATTCCTCTCATAATTCCTTCTCAAAGTCAGCCCACGAAACCTCTGCCTCTATCCTCTCTCTGAGGTAGAGCATCCACCACTATCGCGCCGCACCTCTCAGCTGACTGACTGCTAGGGGAACCCAGTACTCCCTTGGAGCCCAAATCAAGGTAAAAGAGATCCCTAGCACCTCAAGCCACCCCTCCGTCTCCGTATCCTAAGTACTACCCTCGTACTTCTTGAGGGTCTGTCGCTGGAAATGACAGAGATTCTTCTGCCACTATCTATCTTCCTCTTCTCGGTCAATCCTCAACTGATCGACCGCCTAAATCTGCTGGGACTCGGCCGTCTGAGCCACCTGGGGATGACGTCCAGGTGCCATAGCTATACGGTAAACAAATATTGCCTAATCCCAAGTAGTAAGGAAATTTATTAGGGTTTTATTTTATCATTTTTATTTCAATTTCTTTCACAGAACACCCAAATGAAGTAAAACACAATCATGATGATGCATGTACCTTCCCTAGGGTCTCTACCCTGCAATCAATGTAGTCTCACTTGGTCATTCGGTATGCTCAGAGTCCTTGCATCAGATCACGGGGGGACCTAAAATCCCGTGTTCTAGCCGGTCCTCCCTGGCCTATGTCACACACCAAGATTAACCAACACTATCGCCCTACCATCCCATGCAATTCTCACTGTGCCTAACTCCAGACTCCATCCTATCTCTTAACCATCACCTTTTATACCATTCTGTCATGACCCCCTCCCACCAAAGATGCCCCTCCTGAGCTGGAAATGGTGAAAGGGAGATAATGACCCCCCGAGTCCCGCCTCCAATAGGCCCCGGGGTGGCGACTAGATCCAAGGGTATGAGTTTTCACAAATATAGGAGGCATTACCCTTTTTATTATTTAAGATTGGGAAATAGGACAAGTCAACCACCCAAAAAGGAAAAGAACAAGTGTATAGAAATACACTCAAACCAATCCCACATGCATGTTTAAATAGTTATGAAACAAGGTACAAGTAAAAGAAATCTCAAAAGTACAATACCAAAAGAAACAAGTGTATAACAACTGCAAAAACTCCAACTGTCCTGACTAGTAGGGTCCCACACGACCCTAGTAGTCCTCCTGGAAACCTGAAAGTAAACGTAGGGTGATCATACAAGTATACTCAATTGGGAAACCTAAATCTCTCGTGCACAATTGGGGAGACATCCTAATGTACCATGAGAACAACATAAGAAACATAACAAGGAAATATATCCACCCAACCTCACCAGCCACACTCACCAAAAACACAATCACAACAGGTAGTAGTATATAAGAACAAGATTATTGGGTACCCCACACCATTTCCCTTTAGTTAGCTGCTCTTCCTAACGATGAACGTCCTGACGCTGCCACACTCTCCCCTCCCACACACACTTGGGACTCACAACCACGTATCCCTCCCGCACACACCTGGGCCTCACAACCACGTATCCCACCCACACACACCTGGACCTCATCCCGAAGATTCTTGGGAAATAGTAAAACATGCCCGAAGAGTCTTGGGCTAAAACCACCCCAATCAAAACCTACCCAAAGAGTCTTGGGTGTAAGGTCGCCTCAAGCCATCACATCCTAGGGAAGAAGGAGCATGAAGGAGCTAGTAACTAAGGGAAAAATACCCTCTCCCATGAAATGGGAGTGTTCGGCACTAAGTTCTCAACATGGGTGGGGTGCGATAAAACACAGAAGATACAGATATATATATATATATATATATATATATATATATATATATAACAAACACTCAGACCAACCTATGGATTCTAAACAAAAAACTGATCACGTGCCTCGACACTGCTACTACGAAGCATGCACACAACAAGCAACCCCAACCCCATTTAGCTTTTCACGTTTCAGTAGAATTAGTTTATTTAGTTCCTTATATACTGGGAAACCAACCGTAACCAACCATATCAATCGTTCGTGAAACATATCCCTGCCATCCAAAAATCAAGTTGGGAAAACACAAGCAGCACAAAAAAACCCCTTCTTATTAACCAACCAACTAATTGATTATTAGTCCCGTTCCATTAGCATGACCCACCATTCATTAACTCTTATAATTTTTATTTATTATTCACAACCCATAGTTCGTTCACATTAAACCCATCCCTGCAGCCCTGCTGCCATCCACCATAACCACAAACACACTGAAACCCGTACATCATTATCCCTTTAATACCATTTATCGTAGCCCCGCTGCCCATCACCCACATAGCATTCACACCAACGGAAAACCAAACCAAAGGCAGACCCACTGCTCACCCGATCCACAAAAACCCACAAAACACCCCCTTTCACATAAACAAACCTCATCACATGTAACTTATCCAAGATAACACCCACATATTCATTATTCAATTTTTTTCAGCCGGGGTGAACGCACAAGGCTTCCAGATTTTAAATCATCCAACATTACATGATTAACCAAATTTCCACATTCAACAATGTTTCCATCCACAAAACGGTCTAGAAAGATAGGGAAAGATTTAATTGCGCAAGAAAAGGCCCCCAACGACCATTATTTTCAGTAGGCATAAGACTATTCAATTCACAACATAATATCACAGGATATAAATAATGTAACTGCATTCACAAACTTCCCATCTCCGTTATATAATCCAGTTATTATCTTTATTAAACAGGTTCAACTGTGTTTCATGAAACAAGAGGAAACCCACCCCGCATGATGCAAAAATTAAAGAGAATAAGGTAAGATCCCTACCTCAACAAGTTCTGATGACAATGCTCCCCCTGATCAACTTTAGAAGACGTCCGTAGGCATCTGTCACTGCTGTCGAGTCTCGGAAAAACATCCTTGGGTGGGAGTTGGAAAGGAAAGGCCGAAGGAAAGACAACAGATCCAAGATCAGATGTTCCGCCCCGTCGTTACGATCCCGTGGCCGCTGATGGATCGTAAATCGGAGCTCGAACGAAGAAGTTATGGAAGAAAAGGAGCCTTTGAGTCTCTTGGGAGAGTTCTGCTCAGAGGAATGAGGAGGAGAGGAGTGAGTTGAAAAGGAGGAGGGGACCCCTCCTTTTATAGGAAATAAACACAAAAGTACACATCATGTACTTTATGGTACACGGCGTGTACTCGACTATTTCACACGGTCACCACGTGGTTTCCAACACAGCCTTCAACGTAGCACGCAGCCGTTGACTGGTCAACACACGACTTGAGGGTAACACATACACGGGGAGGGACTACACGGAGTGTAGTACTGGGTTCATGGCGTGTATCCATTTTTTTTCAGACGGCAAGGACACGTCTCCAACACGGCACACAGCTGTTGAATGGTCAACACACGACTTAAGGGTAATGCATACGCGGGGAGGGACTACACGACGTGTAGTATTGGGTACACGGCGTGTACCCATTTATTTCACACGGCAAGGACATGACCTTGAACACGGGGTATACCCGGAGAGGGGGGTACATGACGTGTACTCACACTACACGGTGTGTAGTTTCAAAATTCTGAAAAGTGTGGGAAAAGTCCATTTTACCCTCCAGAACACTTCATAACCCTCTTTTTGACAAATGAATGGGCCGGAGAGGTCCGAGCCATTACAGTTTGAGATACCATATCTATGATAGTAATATAATACATATTACATAACTAAAATTTATATGTAGTTTTAAAATAATAATTTATTTTTATAAAAAATAAATATTTTATTTATAATATTATTATTATGATATAATAATGACCTCTTTTCCCATAGTGAACATTCCTTAGAGATTTCAGACTTATGATCCGTATATCATCAAAACATTTGATGATAAAAAAAATTGATTTTGAATTTAAATATAACATGATAATAAGTAAAATAAAATTATTTATATATATATAAATTCATTTAATATAGAAAATAATTAAGATATGTTAATTATTCATGATTTTAAATAACCAATTAAATGAGGAATTCATTAAATATGGGGCACATTACCTCCAAAATTAAATTTTAACTTTATAATTAAATAATATATAAATATTAATCATCCATGAATATATTTTTAAATTCTTTTGAAGCACTGCCATCCATTATTTAATGGATGTAATATTTCAATATTCAGAAATGATATTCATATGAGTGTAATGAATTTTTTTTATACATGAATGCATTAATGTGTTATAATTTCATAATGGAATTTCATATTTTTTTAATCACAAGTAATATATATATATATATATATATATATCAAATTATGGGTGGCCCAATAATATATTGTGATGAATTATGAGATCGATATAGATCATTAATTATTTGGTTAATGAAAAAACAACTAGTAATGTTCATTGAAAATGATTATTTTACTCTACTTGGAGGGTTATTCCATATGGAAGAGTTCTTAAAATAATGATATGAAAATGATGTTCCATTATAAATTCTTGATTTATCTTTTCATGAATTTTTCATTCCGTATGATATTATGATGTATCATGTTAAGATAAGGAGAATATGTTTAATGTAAATTTTATGCAAATTTCTAATGGTGAAATGGATTACATTGTAAAAAAGTATTCATTAGTTTTTATTATTTCAATTAAACCATTATTTTTTTACTATTCTGAATTCATATAAAATATTATAGGAAAATCATCTCGTACTAATTTTGGCTTCACGGATCAACAAATTATTATTCAAAGTCCAAATATTATTTTGAAAAAATGTATTTTTTATTATTACTCAAACAATAATGAGTTCATTTATATGTTATTATATATCCTATGTTTTTTGTTTTATTTTTTTCCACAATTAAATTTTTTTCAAAGTTTTATGTATAACAAGTAAGAATTATTATGACATGATAAAAATTTTAATGTTATTTTCTGAAAAAAATATCATCATAACTTAACACTTTTTAATTTTTAAATCAATGCTTACAAAGTGGAACTGTTCACCTTGGGATATAATATATATTTATAAAAACTTTATGAAATAATTATAAAAACAACCAAGAGTATAATTCCTCAAAATGAAAGAGGATTATTAATTAACATAATTCTGATGATCATGTTATACATAATATTGGGTAGTTATAGTTTTAATCAATTTAAAGGTTTATATAATTTTCTAGTTTTGGATAATATTATTTAATATGCTAAATAGATTCTAAATATTTTTATTCAAGAAATAATATGAGATTATTTCAACATCGGTTCAACTTAAATACATTTGTTTAGAATGGATTTCAATGAACTAAATATGTAATCTCATGTAAGTCAGAAAATGGGTAAAATTCCTTCCAAATATGTAAACTGAAATGATTGTAATTTAAACTAAACATTTTCTTACTATGATCACTCTAATTAAAAAATATATAAATAGTGGTGTCATCCATTCTAGAGATAATATATATCTACCATTGAGGAAAATCTTGATAGTAATGAATATTATGAGACAACCATGCCTATAATTTAGTGAATCTTTCTAACAAGTGTTATCTTGGGAATGAATTAAATAATAAATAAAATTATATCATAATTTTTTTGGATTATAAAATGTGTAATGTTTCTATTAATAATTTGAAGGTTAAGATAATAAATGGGTTCAAATGGTTACAAAATCTAGAGATTGTGAAGAAATTGATTCCATGTAATCAGATACATATAAGAAGTATTTATATTATAAATATTTTAATCTTTTTTTAGAAATAGTGTGGAAAATAAATAAATGGAAGTGTGAAAAATAGAGGAATATTAATAGGCCATGTATAAGGAAAAAATCAACCAATTTTCATGGTAGGGATCAAAATATATTAAGGATCATGATTATATGATTAATAGGTTTTACATATTATTAAATCAAATATATATAATATAATTTGCCTCTTTGGAATTTAATTGTTATGATAAACCTGATCTCACAATACTATAAATTTAGAGATTATGTTTTTTGATAACTATAAAAACCATTACACTAAAAAGAAAAATATATGTGGGTGGTTGGAAAATTCGAATAATACATCAATATAATATGATGATAAGAGAATAATTTATTTATTCTATGATATGTGACTTAAAAATATCATAGGGAAATGAATAATGATATATTTGATGTCATTTAGATTTGGATGTTTTATTATACAACACATGAAAATGATATGAAAATCTATGTATTTTTTATAAAAATCATTATAAACATATAATTATTTTCAATTAATTTAATTACAGGGGTTATTTTGTGTATTTATGGCCGAAGAAAAGGATGAACGAAGGGAATGAAAACGAAAATAAAATGAAGCGTGTGGTGAAAATATTTGAAACTATTTTTGTACATTTTGGGGAATAAAATGAAGTAGTAACATGTATATTACTTTAATAAAATTTTCAAAGTATTTTTTATCAGTCCATAAAAATTCATTTACTATAGGAAATTTCGGTCTACTATTTAAATTTAATGTAATGATATTGTGTCCAATTATTTGTTATAAAACCATGGGGGAAGCATAAAGAAAATATTCATTTACAAAGTTCTTAATATTATAATAAATTTATGTCATTCTATGATTTTTTTTAGCATTAAAATTTTTTAATTTCTTTTTAATTTGTTAATAGATATGAATTTAGTTCATTATGTTATGATATATTACCTTGAAAAAAAAATATATTTTCCTAAATTAATTTTCATTTCTATACATGGAATATACATTTATTTAAATATGTATCAAGAAGATGCGAAACTGATGTGGTATGGAAATAAATGTTTCAATTCCCATTTTGTTTAAAGTAAAGAAATGATTCAAATTAATTATATTTATAAAAGAAAATGATATTTGGATTTTTGTAATTATACTACTAGTATTATAATAAAAGTGGAAGTTGTGATTAATATTATAATAGTACCTAATCCTAATCCTGTTTACATGACTTGTATTGAATGTGTAATTTGGAACATCTAGAATTATTGAAATCTATTTTATTAATTTATTAATAAAGGGAACATTAGTCTAATAAAATAAGAATAATATTTTCCAATATTTTTTGATAATAATAATGATGGTTCAATGAGGCTTTGAATTAATTATAGTTAATTAAAAATCATTATTATTAATAAGATGTATCGATATACTTATATTTATGACATTCTTATCAACTCAAGGGTGTTGATTTTTTTGGAGGATTACCTATGGTTCTGGTACCATCTGCTAAAATTAAAAGGAATTAGAATATGTACGAAAGCATTTTATGTTGGGTAAGCAGATTATGTGGCTTTGGATATTTAATATGTGTTGATGAAAGAATAATCAAGACTTATGAATATTTTGGATAGTTTATTCAAGAAATATATACACAATTTTTTATGATATTTTTTATTATTTATAAATTACTGAAGATCGTGAAAATACATCATGGTTTTTTATAAACTATTAATGAAATGAAGATAAATTGGAAATATAATAACTCTGATTCATTAATATATAATTTTTTATTCAGTGTAACACAATTTTATAAAGGTTGAAAATTTTTTACTCTTACCGAAACAATTCTTTTTGTGAATATCCATAAACTAGAAATCATTTTATGATTTATTATTTTAATGTATATCACCGGTGGGAAAGAGTTCACCATGATATATAGGTATTTAATATAATTGATAGAATAGTATGACTACGTATTTCATTACTAATTATTAATGTAAAATACGTTATTTCATGATTTCATTCATAATGATGATGCATCATTAACTAGGATGCATTTGGAATATGATACTCTTGTTAATGATATTATTTATATTTAATTTAGATTTTACATGTGGAAACCCCATATATATTGATTTAGGTGTTAGTATAATCATCCATCTTAGACATGATTATGAAACCTCAAAATGATAACCACCAGTTTCAATAAAATGATTAATTTTCATGATAATTAATTTTAAAAAATGTATTATTTGAAAAAGAAGGGTCATTGACATTTAAAAATATGTTATGTGTTTAATGTGAATACTACTGAAAGGAAAAAAATTCAATGGGGCTCATTTCTCTACATTTTCATTTCAAAATAATTTTATTAAATGCATAGGATCCATTCTGATATTTTTTTAAGAAATGAAAATTGTTTTTTATTATTTTAATAAGAATAGTTTTACTTGGAAATATATTATAGTCATTTTTTAAAGGTGATGCATTGTCAAGTAACAATTAATGGATAGAAATTAGAGTATTTATCCATGTATTTCATGTCATTATTACCATATTTATCTTCAGTTAATAATTATATTCTTGAAACAAATGAATGATTAAATAAATATTTTATTTCTTCTAAAATTTTGGATAATTGGTAATTTTATCAAATTTATAAACATTATGATAAATAGATAATAATATTATATGTAGTCCATATCTCAATTGTATCTGACCAAGAGTCTGGTTATGAAAATAATAATTTAAAAATACTTTTATTATACTTAGATATTGAATATAAAATTTG
Organism: Viscum album; assembly: GCA_963277665.1. Lineage (NCBI taxonomy): Eukaryota > Viridiplantae > Streptophyta > Magnoliopsida > Santalales > Viscaceae > Viscum > Viscum album. Next base: position 272,405,793 of record OY728128.1, on the reverse strand, counting down.
TAATAGTTTTTATCCTCAATCTGATGTATAGTCAGATAAATATTTCAATAATTAGGAGTAGTAATGAATCCTGTTCAATGTAATATTATGTTTTATTGGGTTAGAATATTTCATTAGAATATTTTCAACAAAATTATCATTTTAATTATAGCATATATATGGAATCCTTGGAATCATTATATGGAATTTCTTTTTAATGTTCTTCCTAATGCGATGAGTTTAGGGAAAGACTGTAATTAAGATTATAAATTTTATAGAAATTTATATATTGAGAATACAATTTATCAATATAATAAGTTAGAATATGTCATTTTGAAATGTTATTGGGATAATATAGTGTATGATATTTTGTTTGGGTGAGGGAATCTTGATTTTAATAATTCTTATCCTTAAAAATGTGTTCTGAATTATAAAAAAGGGAAATTAATGTAAATGGTTTTTTAAAACACCTAATAATTTATAGGGTATTTGATTAGATTCAAAAATAGTGGTCTTACCTATGTGGTTATCTCAGGTATGTAAAATATTTCATGATTTATAGTTTATGAAATATGTGAAGGATGTGCCTCATCTCTTAAAAAGGACATAGACTAGTCGGAAGAAATCGATTCTTATTATAAAAAAGTTCAATATTTATTAGCACATAGATAATTTCTTCCCAAATAGTTTGATTCACCATGTTATGGATTTTTGGATGAACAAATATTATTGATGAACCAATATGGATATTAAAAAAAATTATGAAGGAAAAAACAATTAAATTTATTTAGTATTGAAAAAATTTAACAAGTGGTACATAAAATGGTGGGGGAAGATAGTAACAACCTTGGTAAAATTAAAATAAACAAATTTTGTCATATATTTAAATTCATTAATTATAATTTACAAATAAATTATCATTTTATTAATATTAGAATGTTTTTCCAAAAAATGAAATTGATTTCATTTAAAAAAAAATTGTGTTTTATCAAATTATACGATTTAATATAAAGTTTTTCATATGAAATGTTATAATCTCAATTTTATAAAAATAAAAAAAAATATTTACTTTTCCATATCAATATTTTCTTACGTTGTATTTTTGATCAATTTTTAAACAGTTTTTCTTTTAAATGAATAGTTATAATAACATAGTTTTATTGAAAATTTATTATTCATTTCATGAGTTTTTTACGATAAATTATGTTTTTAAATAATATTGAAGTTATATTATATCAAATATATTATATAGAATAAAATATATTTTTTTAAAAAATATGATAATTTTATATTTTAAAAGAATTTTACATAAAAATCATTTTTGAAAAATACAGTTTTTTATTTTTATTTAATGGGATTATCATGAAATTAAATCCTATGATGTATCTGAAATTTATTTGATAAAGTTTATTAAAAATGTTAATTAAAAAAAATATATTATTAATTAAGATAAAAATATTTTTAGGAATGCATATTGTAAAAAATGTATAACTGCGTTCTCATAGTTAAGGTTAAGTTATGTTTACCATTAGTTAGAACATAATTTATATGGGTTAATGTGGGCTATAAATTTATATAAATTATATGGGATACTAAAATATAGAATATATAACTTATCATCTTCAAAAAATGGTCTATTTAGGATCTATCTTTATTTAGTAATTTATTAATACATTTTAATAATTTATAAAATTCCTTGTATGCCCTCTCAATAAATTTTAAGTGGACATTATATCTCATATATTATCCACACATAATGTGAATATCATATTGGGAAATATCTAACCAAATAATTTAATAATATCCCTATCTATGTTCTGTTTTCCATGTTTTTTTTTCAGAATATAGTTAAAGGAAGGTTTTTGTTACAAACATAATGAGGTTGTTGAAAAAATATTTATAGTTCTAAACCACACTTTTTCCATTTATATATTTATTTACCATTATCAATTGAACTCCATCGTAATGTAATAATAATATCTGAATAATAAATTTATTTATATGTTTTTATGTAAATAAAATAACCTATATGTATCCTTAATCTATTACATATGTAATGGATTCATCATTTATGTGCATGATGGACTACCAACTCTTAAGCCGATGTAATTTGTATTCCATAAAATCCCCTCAAAGTTATATGAAATTAGGTATATATGGGTATATATTATATTTGTAACATATTTATCATTATTAAATAATTTTATATCTTCAAAATTCATATATTTATATCTATTTAAAAATGATAACATATTTTTTTGTACATATGGATTTCCACCTCTTTGAAGTGATGTGATTTGTTTTTCAAAACCATATCATAAGGGTTATATGAATAAGATAAATTATATAGATAATAATATATTTATTTTATAAAAATAATTTTGTAATTATAAAAATATACTTACATACTTTACATAATGCTCATTGAAAAATTATATCATTATTCATGCATACATATGACCTGTTGTCTCTTTGATGTTCAACTAATTGATTTTTTATAACCATTTTTAGGATTTGTATTAAAATTATAATTTTGAATTAGAAATTATAATTAACTTTTGATTACAGTTTTGATAATGTTGAATTAACTAACAATTTGACCATATTAAACTATCCACTATGATTTTTTATATTTGAGCTGAATTTTTTGAAGCCATTGGTCTGGAATTAATTTGACCAATTATATATATATATATAAAATTCATAGAAAAAAAGTACAATTAGAAATTAACATTATAATGGTTTGTAATAATTTAAATGATTAACAAATAGTTTCTATTATGTATTTTAATTAGTGAAAATTATGTTTCAATAATGTGGAAGGGACACGTTTCCATAAAACATTCTATTAAATGATTTAACATTTCATTTTTGTAATATTATTCATCAATTTCCAAATTCATAAAATTATGTCTACAGGTAAATATATGTAAATTAAATAACTATAAATAATATTTTTATAATCTCTATAAATTCTATAGAATGTTTCAAAAAGTAATAATATTATATATTTTATATGAATCATTTATTTTTATTAAATTATTATTTTAATTTAATTTATACGGAAACAATGGTCATTCTCACCATCATAACTTCTATTTTTTTTTATTGAATCCAATTATAATATAAAATGTTATCCTCAATAAAATAACACATTTATTTTTTATTTATATTTTTAAAAAGTGATTTAGATTGAATATATATTTGTTGATTCCAAAAAGTTTTTCTTAAAGTTGAAAGTTAATTTTTTTAATTATTCAAGCGTTGAAGTGTTATATTTATATTGTTTTTATAAGGGATTTTAATTTCTGATGATGGTTATTATTTATATATGTCATAATGTATTGTGAGCCAAGTAGACATAATTATTATGGATGACCTCAATATATCTCCCCAATGAACTAGGTAAGTGGAAAAAGGAAACAAATTTTGATTCTTCTGTGTGATTTTTCAAATTTACCCTATAATATATAACCTTTTTAAGAGGGATTATAATAGAGATATAAATATTTTTTCATAGGGTTCCAACATGAATTAATTATTTCTCCAATGAGTTTTTATATGAAAACAATTATCTTAATGGTGAAGTAATGATCATTATTTAAAAGGGATGATTATTCTATTTCTTAATAAAAAGTCATATAACTAAGTGAAAATGATTTATTTTATTTATTGATTGAGGAAAATTAACAGTACATTGATGCAGATATTGATTATTATTATTTTTAAATAATTCGGTAGTAATGTTCATTTTTGGGGATGGAAAATATTTATTGTAATCTAAAATTATATTTTAAAAAAGGAAGATTATTATGAGTATTTAAGAACTAACAAGTTTGTTTCATTTGTTAAAACTCTTCCTTTCTCATATTTCTAATTGAAAACACAATTTTAAATATTTTTCAAATGGTTTTATAGATGGTTCATGAATTGGATAACTTTTGGATTAATATTGTGAATGTATGTCATGAATGAATGTTTTTATATCAATATCATTTTCTATTGTTGGATTAATAAATACATTTTATATTTGTCAATATAGTAATATATTATTTACATTTTTATTGGCCATTGCTTAATTTAATCAGTAATAAAATTAAAATGAACCTAAAAAATGTATGAATGTGAATTATTATCTAAAAACTCTTGATTACGTAATGGTTACGACCGAGCCATTATACCATGATAGGAAATTCTCCTATGAGATCACACATTTCATTCACTATGGATATATTTATTAACAAATACAATAGTCTAACCTTGTCAATAAGAAAAATACCCCCACCAAGAGGGGAATATTATCATAGGGATTCAGTAAATTTCATATTTGTGGTAGGATGTGTGGTTCATCTATAAGTACTAAACCATCTATTGATAGATATCATTTTCAATCGATTATTAATTCTTGATATTATATTTCAAGTACTAGTCCATTTCATATAACATAAAAGGTAGTAACTATAAAATTATTTGTTAGTAATATAAAGGTTTTGTATCCATTATCAAAGGATATGTAGGAGAAAAATTAATGGTTTAAACCCCAAAATTAAAAAAAAATAATTTCCATCCATGAGAGTAATACACTCTACAAAAATTGATATGTCTATATAAACCATATAAACTAAAAAATATGATTAATTAATATTAAATTTAATTATAGATAAACACTAATTCATTTAAATGATCACATCAGTGTAAGTTGATGATAATTTGTTATTACAGGGTAAACTAATCCATGTATGGGTTCTTGTGTATGATTATGAAGAGTTTATTAAATATATAATTGAGTGTTCATAGGTTATAATTGATCTATAAATGTTGTTATTAGATTAAATGTCCATCTAGTCCACCAATATGAATTCATAAGAATCATTATAAATGAACCCTACTGAAATCCTAATTTTTTAATGTATGCCCGCAATGACATTACTTGTCATCAATTTAAGAAATTTTAGGTGTTCATTGATCATTAAAAAACCTATTTTGTGAATTATTGAATAAAATATTGTTAACATAACATGTTGGATGTGTAAAAATAACTGTATCCAAAAATTCATGTTTCATAAAATTTATCATTTTAAAGGGAAAAAATTGTTTACAAGATATACTTGAAAAGCGCAGTCAGAGGAAAATATCTGAAAATTTATTAAGATAAAACAAAAGTACAACAAAAAAGTACCACAAGCCCCAATCAACAAGTATAGATCATCCAAACCATACTCATCACCACATCCAAGGTAACATACTTCCTCAGATATAGCTGATTCCCACTCCATGTATTCATAATGCTTCTTAATTTTGGAATAAATTCTTCTAAGATTCAAACACTCCAATGATAGAAAATCATTAGGATATTTTATACCATTATTAAATCTAGATACATCCAATGCATTCTTTTCTGACAGAATCCTTGGTGGACACCGACTTTGGAAGATAAGAGTAATCTTTCCTCAGCTATCTTCGTGGTGAATCAATTGTGACCTCCTGGTTCCCAAACATATTTTTTCCCTACCCGGATGATGTCACTATATGAGGGATTGACCATTCCACAATCATTTTCATTGTCACCTTAAATGATATCCCCCATATTCTTGGGACATTAACCTATTCATAATTTACTGGCCATTTCTATTGCAACTAACTATTAGTGAGAATCATTTCTGAGAAGTGTGTATGTTCCTCCAATTCATAACCTTCACTTATCCACTTATTCAAAACTCCATTTTTAGTAGTAGCTTCCTAAGAAGGGAGCTCAATCTGCATGTTGACACAAGCGTTTACTGGAGTAAACTCCTCCACACCATCATGCTCTAAATCATGGAAGTGGATACACGTAGAAAAAGTGATCATCACACATCCATCATCATCATTAGTTCGTCCATTTAACCCCTTGCCATAGATTTCTGAATCCCCCACGATGAAACCATCGACAAACAATATATAATTCAAGTTCACCAATACCACAGGCTGTGGCCCATCGAGCCAAGTATCATCCATGCTTCTATTGAACAACTTGCATTCAGTACCAGAGACACCCTTAGATGAAACCTACTTCAAAACATCCCACACCATCAGATCATTTTTAATCCAATCAAACACAGCAAAAATCATCAGATTGGAAGATTTTTATACATCATTACCTAATTTCGATGCATCCCAATTCACTAAACCAGGATCCTTTCCAGGAAAGGAAACAAAAATATATATCTTAATCTATCCCTCACTTGACCTCAGCTTCGAAATGTAGGTATTACTTTTTATACCTTCACTTTGAAAATTAGACACCAAATTCCCCAGTTGATAGCAGGTCAAACAATAGTTAACTCATGAATCAAATACGACGACATGTTTCTATCTAAATTCTGAACTGACAATAATCTAAATCCACTCCACCGGAGGTTTTGGAACATCCATCTCAACTTAAATGCATTGGTTGATTGGATGAATCACAATGGAAGTGAGGATATCAAAGTAAAGAAAACGTCCCACTGTGTTTCCAATCATAAGAATAACTTCTGTATTTTGAAAAGGTAGAGGGACGTGAGGGAAACATACCAATGTTGCAATGGAGGATGAGTCTCGATTTATAAAAAGGTCGAATGACCATCAGAGACAGAAGAAATTGCAACTATTTAATCTACAAGGGGTGCTGAACGAGGATGAAACGAGATCATCTTTCGAAGAAAACCAGATCCTCAAGTGTCTCTTATTAAGAATACCAACAACTGCTTGGTCATTTAAGTCCCATTTACTAATAAATAATACCATAAATCATAGGTAAGTGAATATGAATGTTGATTTTTTTTTTCATAGAATAAAATGGATCACTCAAGAGGGAACATGAAGAATTTTTATGATAGAATCAAACCATTTCAGCAACCCCTCTATAATTTTATTAAAATTCCACCATCAATAGCCATCCCTCAATAATTAAGAATTTTAATCATGGAGATCTCTCAAGGTTTCATAAAATTGTAAAATTGATGGGTTGAACATATATATGTGAATTTTATTGATGTAACATACCACCCTCATGTTATTGAATCTATTTATTATGTCTATATTCATATTCCAAACAATCAAAATCAGGAAGAATACTGGATGTGTGCTATTTTATCCAAAAATTTACATAATGATAAGAATATATTCCATTCCCCCAGAAGTATGACTATTTTTTATCTGAAATGAAAATGATGGTTTAGAATAGGTACATGCCCACACATCCATTGTGGAACTATCACATTCATTTTATGATTTATTTTTATAAAGGAAAACATCAGGGATTCACAACTACTGACTGGTGGAAACATATTCTTACTCACTGAAATGGGATATATCAACATATTTGAGTGGATAATAATGTACATGTACATTATATTATATAGTAATACATGTCTCTTTATCAATCTCACATAATAAAATTGTAATCACCTATGTTTTAAAATATTTAAAAAAAATAACCAATATATAGGATGATGATATTCTAAATGAATGTTGAACCAAATAGAATCAATATCAGAATAGATGAACCATATTCCCATAATAATTATCATTAATAATTTTAGGGAACTAAAACAATTATACATGGTGGAATTGTAGTCTTATGAATACACCTAATAATTTCATAGAATCATAAATTATACATTCTCTCCTACTGATATCCTAATCAGTATGTTTTTGGATTTAAACTAAAAAAATTGAAAATACTACAATCTACATGTAAAAATGATTTGATAATCCCCTCCTATCTAAATACATATTATTGATCAAAGTCATCCATTCTAAATGATTCATCCACAACATATTGTTCATCATCTAAACCATAAAATTTAAATTTGCACATTCTACCATTAAACATCAATAAAATTTAGATGCATCATCAGGGTTTATTATTCTCAATCAAAAAAATTAAAATAACATGGACATTAAGAATAAATAGAAACATATGACACCCCAATGTTGTTTTTTTCCCATTTACACTAAATGGAATGAAATATTGTATATTACGATTATGTATTACAATAAAAATATCAATTGAGAAAATGGTTAGTGTTTCATTACCTAAATATTTTAATCATTCATTAGTTGTGACATAATGACCATCTGAAAGGGTTGAACATGCTCTATTGTCAAATCAACCATTTCACTATTCTATGGAATTAAATCCATTCATAATGAAATATCATTATAATTTTCAAAATTACATTAAAAATATACTATGGGAAATTATGGAATGAATCTATTAATGCACATATTATAAGTATATATTAATATTGGGATAGTATTGTGAATTTTTCCTCACTCCGAACTATAGGTGTAAGAATCAACTAAAGAATATGTACATTAATATAACTATTGTAAACGATATCATGTACCAAAAAAATATATATTCCAATTTATATATTCTATAAAACTATTGATTATAAAATATATAAAATCACTATAACTATATGAATTATCATATTGATATTATCCTAGGATTATCCACCAAGAGGGCCGAACAAATAACAATATAGTGAATGTAAATGATCTGTAATAGAAGAAATCAACAAATATTGATATTATCATGTTACGGTTATAAATTTACATGGATCATAATTTAATTAAGTGTATTTTAATCATAAATATTTCATATTCAGCTGATATAGTAGCTATACATGAGAAAACCTGTTATTCTGGGGTGGGTGAATTATTAACACCACCACCACCCCAAGATTCATCATTTTATCAATATTATTAGGATGTTCTAGTGTCATAATTGAAAAGACCACATACTTTATTGGTTGTGTTAATGTAGATTCCTCTAAGAATGATTAATTAATCTAATCTATGTGGTGATACTCAGAATCCCACTATTACATACATAACGTGACCCGACACTATTATGTAGGATATGTTAAGTGAGGACATTGTAGGATTTAATCATATTCACCAAAATTATTTTTATTTTAGTAAATAATTAAAAAAAGTTGATTATGCCCCATATGGTTCATAATCCAATAAGATGCTCAATGAATGGGGAGCCAATGGTTCCCTTATATTTTCCCATTAAAATTTTCATCTGAATTGAATAATTTAAAAATATATAGATGATTATAAAATGATTCATAATACTAGTTATATGTAAGTGAACATTATAATTTTTTTACTGGTAAATAATATAGAACATGGAAAATATATTATGGTACACAACAAAGAAACAAAATCTGGGGATATGGTCCACAATGATATAAATTATAATAGTGTCTATAACTGAAAAAAATGTATTACCTGATACAGAGAACCTAAAAATAATAGACAACTGAACCTATCAAAAATTTCATCTATTATAATGGGGAAATGTGTATTTATATAATAGTCATGGATTAATGAGATAATAGTCCCTTCTATTTAAGAAAACCACTCACCATGTGAATATATTTTTCAAATACATGATGCAACTAAATTTTCACTTATGTATGTGAAACAAAAAATATAAAAATAATAATCACATATATATTATCATTTACCAACCCACTCATCTAGATAAAATTTCATATCCAATTAGGGTATAATATAATAACAAGGTGGGATCTGGGTATAGTAAACATGTCTACATGAATCTAGAGGTTGTGATCAATCTTTTTTATAAGTATGATTCTTGTTTACCTAATATGAGGAATATAAACATTACCTTTGATGAATTGTGAGAACATATTTGATTAATATGAGTTAATCATGTCATTAATCATCAGGTACCCACATTTAGGGAATATATAAGAATTGACTTCCTCTATAACTCATCATGTTCATCAATTTTGTTACCAATCAAAAGGAATATATATATGGAAGTGAAAATAAGTATATGACGAATATAATCCATAACCTGAATTGATGTATATTTAAAATATTATGAAAAAAATCTTGAATTCCTTTATTTAAAATTTTGATGGAAGAATATTTCTAGAGAATAACATGTAATATTATATGTCCTAATGAACCCCTATTACGAAAATACTTGATTTGGAGTTTGTGAAAACAAGGATAGATTTTTCCAAAACCCATATGGGAATATCCTCCATTCGTTTATATAATTTACTATCTAGATAATTCATGTTATAGGATGAAATTTTCCATCAATTAATTTATATTAACTACTCTAAATAAAACTATAATCATTTACCACATGAATATCATATACCATTAACATTATATAGTTTGATAATTCATATTATAATATATTGTAATGTCAAACAAACATAATATAAAACTACCACATGAGAAAAAAAATTCATACAGAATCATAATGTTAAATATAAAATTAAGTAATAACCATGGCCTCCCCTTATATATTGTCTTATGAAATAGAATATGCACATAAAAATTAATATTATGGTATATGTCATCATGATCAGGGAAAAATCTTCTCATGTAGCTAGAGGCATAAAAACCCAATAAGGTAGAAAATAGATTACATCTATATAATATATATATTCACCGGATATAGTGCCACACTACCAATTTCTATATTTTATTTACGGATGTATTAATAAAAATATTTATTTATATATATTGAATGTTATGAAAATTCATGGATCTAGTGAAATAGTTTTCCAAAATCTATTAAAATAAATATGGTGATCAGAAATAACTCCCATCCAAGTGTGAATCAATATTCAAAAAATAGATGAATATAATGTTAGTTCATATATATAATTTAATCTTACAAAAACTAAATATGAAATTTGTGGTCTCTGTTACTTTTAAATTATCCAAATACTATCCTTTTATAAATTTCACTTGAGGAGAGACTGATTTTAAAGAATCACAAAAGGGTACATGAAGTTGAATTGTGTCCTTATAAAAAAAGTATGGCCTTTAATGATTTAATACCATCATAATATGATCTATATGAACCAAACTATTAAAATATATTTTTTAATAAAATACAAATTTCTAAAATATTAATTTCATCCCGAAGGATTCACTTACCTTTATTGATAATTATACATATAAAACCATGATTCATGAATATTTCAAGAAATATAATGGTTGATTCCATGAAAGATGATGGAAATATTTAATAAATTTCATTTTTTATCTGAATAAAAGGGAAATTTCGTTATAAATAAATAAATATATATATATATATAACATTAGACAAATGAAAATTACTTTAATTCTCTCAAATGGATTGTCTATAAACAATGGAATCCACCAAGAATCACCCAAATACATTTTTCACTCATTATAATTTAACATACATATAATTGTCTTAAAAACCTACAATAAATGGAAATGAATCTCTATGTAACACCACAATTGAAATTTTTACAAAATTACAAAACAATCTTAATTATTATTATTTTTAAAAACTTCTTGATCATAATGCTTTATGAAATAGAAAAACTCATTGTTGCTGTTGTGAAGCGATTTCAATAAAGAACCACACATTACATACATTTATATAACTTATAATTTTAATAATATTAATTAAAAAATATAAAAAATCAATAAAATGACCATATATTTATAGAGTCCTTAGAAACTGGGAATCATAGACTTCTAGTTCCTAAGATATCTTCATTATCCCCTAATTTTGTTTTTTCATAACTAGACCTGTTTCTGATATAACTTACTTAATACCCATCATAATGACATGGGAAAAAAGAAACATATTAATGTGTGAGATCATAAGGTCAGTAAGGTTAGTAAAGAGAGATATCAATCATATCATAATCATAATACATAAGATCATGAAATTATGAAAAAAATATCCTGTATATGAAAGATGATGATATCATTCAATGGGAAAAATCTTAAGAGTTCAAAAGAATCAATGAAAAAAAACATCAAAAAAGCAATAATATTAGACATTAAATTTGATAACATATACATGAACATATAAAATCATTTCATAGTAGTCAATACTAATTTCAAATACCATTATACTAGAAAAAGGCCATTACTGAACCGATTTCACTCATCATTTCATCCCTATACTACTCAAATGAGATCATATCCATTACCAACCATGTTAATCTCATGAGAATTAAATAATTACCCAATTAATTGGAGGGTGATATAGGCCCCACCCATCTCATAATGAAATCATTCTTATGTGTTCAACAAAAACATAAATAATTCATCATAGCATAACCTATGGAATAAAATGGGATTAATAAACATCATTTTTTCATTATATAATCCATGTAAATCAAATGGATTTCATAAATATAATTCCATCAAATAAAATATAAAACAATAGTAATAATATGAACATTATAGTTCATACATATCCTAATTAATGAATTTAGTCTCAAATGAAAATTATTTTTTATTAATACTTGAAATTTTTTCATAAGGAAAATTTCCATTATTCTACAAAAATATATCCTTTTCTCAAAATAAAATAATTTTTTTCCAAGAAAAGAATATATTTTAAAATAAACATGCAATATTTTATATGTATATTCATGGAAATAGGGAATAAAAAACATAAAAATCCATTCATGTCATATAATTTATGAAATCATTCTCTTCATAATTCTGCCGGAAAATCATAAAAGAACCTCACATTGAAAATGAAAAAATACATTTCATACCATTTAATAAATATTCACAAATTAGTAAATTTGACTCTAAATAATTTAAAACAATAGAAGGAATATTTTGGAATACATAATTAGTAAATATGGACATAGATGAAAATATACCCTAGTAAATAATTACGTATAAATAATCTTCGATAATAGTGCGATTGTGAAATATTACTTTAGCATATCAATGATTTTCTTTATATGTATCTGAACCTCCTATTTAATAATTTAAAGAATTTCATTAAATTATTTGAAAATTAATAATATTTCTTTATGATATAATATATGATGATATTATCATCTGTTTTTAGTAACATTATTACTCGTCTATCATGTGTTAACATCATTATTTTCTTACACAAGTTTTATTGGATAAGATTTTATTCTTATTAATATTATATAGTTATATAATATAAAAAATAATATTAGTATAATATGTATCATATTTATTCATTCCATTCATTTATATAATCATTATTTAACGAATATCATGTCAGAAATGAATCACATCATATTGTATAGATGATACATCGTACGCACGCACAGGCGACGATATAATTCCAATGAATATTGAATTGTATTAGATTCTATGGTGTATATTATTTATGAAACAACATAATTTTATAATAATCATATATACATACTATACCCATCATTATATCCATCCAAATAAGGTGGTTGTGAAAAACAGATTAAACCACAGGGTGGACACGGTAATTCATATGTATGCACATCTGGTGATTTCATTTTTTAGGGATGGATAAAAGATGGAATATAGTTATTTAATAATAATAATTACATCTAAACGTATAATTTATTCAATATTTATTAATTTATAATGAAAAAATCATGTTGATGAAGTTTAAGATTAAGAATGTTTGAATGAATCTGTAGATGAGATTACCGCTTCATCGACTTGCTCCCTATAAATCTCTTATTAAATCAATAGAGTTTTTCATTAAAGAATACCATAACCTCTATAATGATACTAGGGAAGTTTATAAAGGAAATGGGAAGGGTATAGATGATCTTGAAGGCTCAATGTCAAGTGAATATCTGAGGTAGGAGCTTCTCTTTTAGATTTTTTAGGGTCACTTTTGGAATCTCAAAAAATATTAAATTATAAAAAACACATACCACATTAAAAACCAAAAAATGACCCAATTCTAAATATAATATTATACATGAGTATGATACCATCAAACAATAAATTATAGATAGTGTTTCTTTTCAATTATAACTTTATCATTTTAACTTACACTTAGTTATTCAATTTAATTTTTATGTATGGTAATAAAAATCTTAATATATAAAGTGTTCAATATTTACTTATTTTGTATCAATTATTACATAAATAAAAACCATTAAATATATAAATATATATAATAATTATTCATTTAAAAAAAAATTATGAATTTTTAATTATTTAGTAAATCATTTTTTGATAAACAATCAATAGTTTCAATATTGACACTATTCAATTCATTTAGTTTTAAAAATTTTAAAATAACAAGTAATATAAGGACCATTTATTTTATTATACTAATAATAGGTCCTGGTTGTCTATAATATTTATTCTACATACTAATTAGCCCAAATTATATATATTTTAAAATTAAAATAAAATTTATTTGACATTTCCCTTAATAAAATTATTACTACCAATGTTTTTTTAATTATTTAATACACATATTTGTTGAATAAAAATTAAAATAAATTACTATGATGAAGGTAAAATAAACAACATTTTAGAATAATACTTTTTTATAATAAATATTCTATTAAATCCATCATAAAAATGTAATACATTTTAAAACATGGATATGAGAAGTTTATCATAACATTAAATAAAATAAAATAAGTGTCATATTCTCTTCTATAAAAATCCATATAGCCAATAACTGGACCCTTGGATGATTATTGTTGATATATACTCGAATATAAATATTTGTTCTAGTTTTGGGACATTCAATGTTTATTATTATTTTAATAATTATTATTTTATTAATTTTTCATCTTTTAAATAATTTATTTATTATTAAAGTGTAAGTCTTTAAGGCACTTGTTTTTTCCTAAAAATGTAAAATAAATTATCATGATATATAAAAAATTATATTTCAAATTAGTATTTATAATCTAATTTATTTTCTAAACAAAATTATATTTAAAATGATTTACTTATTAAAAACTGAGCGAGGCATATTTAACATTTCCTTAAATATAATAAATTAAATGTTCAAATCTCATCCATGTGGCTTCTAAAGGACACCATTTCGACCTAAGGATGATTTATGTCAAAAAAACTAATCTGATGATATTAATACAACTTTTAGGAAAATTTCATAATAGTATTTATACCCTTAATTTCCTGATTTACCATTTTTTATATATTAGTAATAATTACCGAAGTGATTATTCATAAGACCAAAAAATAAAAGTAAGGGATTTAATAAAATCTTTACATATTGAATCCAAATACAAAATAAAATTTTCAAAATTCAAATCAAAAAATTTTATATAACAAATTTAAAAATAATCTCGTTTTCGGAGAAAGAATGAGTTTAAAAGATAAAACATCGAAAAAGATTGAGATGGATTTTAGAAGTAAATTCAATGTAAAATAAATGATTATCAAATGCATTATATTGAATGATAAAAATATATTCGATTTATACATTAAACCCATAATATATTATAATTTATCCTTATAAATTATTTTGATGAAAAATGTTTATTTCAATTAATATTAATTGTATTATTACTATTCATCAAAACATGAATTTTATTAGAAAATATAAAAAATTCATCCAAAGTAAATTTTTGTAACCTTATTCAAAATAAAATGTTTATGTTTTCATATAGAAAATATTAATGTCTCAAAATATTAATTTAAAATGGGTTCTACATTAAAAGGTAAAAAATTACCCTTTTAAAAATACTTGTTTTTATACATCGAATATGTTTTCTTCATACCTTATAATAAAAATATCTATTGGATGAATATAAAAATATTTTAATAAGTATTTAAAATATATATTTTCATTACATTCATTTACTAATAATAATTCACTCAATTTTTAAATATAAAAAATAAAAATATATAGTTTTTTTATATTTGTGTCATAAATAATTAGTAACCAACGAATTTTCATAAGATAGTTATATTTACTTCCACTAACCTAATAGCTAGGATTAAATGGAAATTTTTTTATAAATGGATTCTCATTGTTCGTTTAAACTCATGATTTTAGGCAATTTAATCTATAAAAGGTTTTAAAATTATAAAAATTATTATACAAAAACGTCTGATTGTTACCTTCAAGCCTCCTTAAACTGAATTTCTCAATAAAATACATTGTTTGAAAAAAAACAGATGAGCCTACTTCTATGCCATAACATCCTAATGTTCCCATGTAGCTTCTTCAAATAGGTGGATCCACCAATAAAATTTAACCAAGAGAGTGTTTTTGTTTCATAGAACAATTTTTTTTAATATCCAGAATATCTATCGGTTGTTCTTATTAAGAAATATATTACTCCTATGGTACAACATTTGAGTTTACTACTAGTGAATTTTCATGTATGTACTTTCACATGTGAGACACATATAACATGTCATGAACATTGGAGATATTCGATGGATGTTCCAATTTGTTAGCTTCCTACACAATATAATATATAATTTAAAAAGGATGGATATATATAGGGTTCACCTTTCCCTTCCTTAAAAATATCATTACTCTCTTCTAGGGAGATATTCTTAGAAAAATCTTTTCCCCCACTTCAAATGCAATTTTTTTCAGTAGTCAATATAACTTTTTTCATTGACTCTGATCTGCTCCTATGTGTTTTTGAATAGATCTATCATTTTCTCCAATTTCATCAATAATAACATTTCCTAATATCTTTATTTTCCCAACTTCATCCCAATATGTTGTGGTTCTTCACCTCTTTCTATAGAGGGATTCATAAAGATATATCATAATATTGGAGTGAAAGCTATTATTGCATGAAAATTACACCAAATGAAAGTGTTGATCCCAACCTAATTTTAAGTCCATAGAGAAAGATATAAAAATTCCATCTAGAGTTTGAATTTTCCTCTTAGACAGATTGTCTATCTGATGATTATTAGATGTGATGAAACTTATCTATGTATCTAGAGCCTACTAAAGTATTCACTACAACATTGAGGTAATTCTGAGGTAACGATCCGATATAATGGAATATGGTACTCCATTAAATCTTAAAACATCCTTAACATATATCATATCAAGCTAATCAAGAGAGAAATCCACTATAATAGAAATGAAGTGTGCCAAATTTTTAAGGTGATCAACTATATCCAATATACCATTATGACCTTTATAATTTTTCGAAAATCCAATGACATAGTCCATTGTGTTGTTTTACCATTTCCATTATATCATGGGTAATGGATGTAGCATACCCTTAGAAATATTTCTATCACCCTTAAATTTATAATAAACCATGAAACTATAGAAATATTCAGTAACATCTATTTTTATACCAACCCACTAGAAATACTCTTTCATGTGCTAGGAGATTTTTTTTATTACAGGATAAATAGAGAATTAAATACTATGATATTGATCCAATAGATCTTTAATTAATTTTTGTATAGGATGAAGACTAAACCGGTTCTTGAAGTTTATTATTCCATCACAATTAATGTTTAATTCAAGAAATTTTTTATCTTTTTTGTGGCTCTATATCTTCCTTCTACACCTCCATAATCATATCTTTTATTGAGGGATTGAATTTCATTTATGAAATATAATATGTCTCCCCTTCCATTAAAATTTAATGATTAATCCTTTTCAAATCTATAAATATTAGATCTTCTACGATCCTTATCATGGATAATCTTGTATGGTATTTTCAACTCGAAGAGTTTTCCACCATGTTCTCTTTCATTACATGCTAATGTATTGATTATTTTTAATTATTAATCATCAATAACCATCTTATTTGACACATATTCATCTTTTTTTTTTGTGTGAAAAAATTTATTCTTTTATAATTAGTATAAATATCACAACTTTCACCATAATGAGAATGCTTCCATATCATTACTAAAATGATTACCGCAGCTAACTCCAAATCATGTGTGGGGTAATTTATCTTATAGAATTTCAATTTTTATGAGTCATAAGATATCAACATACAATTTTCCTCAAAAATAAAACCCATCCCCTTCATGGATGCATTATAGTATATTACGAACAATTTTCCAGCATAACGCAGTATGAGCACAAGTGCACTGGCTAACTTTATTTTGAGCTTTATGTAATTCTATTCACATTCCTCCCCACAAAGGAACTCAAATCCTTTATGAATAAACATGGTGATCAGAATAGATAACCATGACAAATCATTAATTTTTTTAATAATATGTAGCCAATCCAAGAAAACATTGGATCTTAGTTATCATTTTTTCCCTAGTCCAACTTTCATTAGCATCTATTTTTTATATATTGATAAATATCCCCTCTATTGAGATTTTGTGACCCAAAAATAAATATTTATGAAGCCAAAATTCACACATTGTAAATTTTTCATTAAATATTCCCATTTCAAAGGGTCTTAATTAAAATTCTTAAGTGATCTTAATTCTCTTCCATTAACTTTGAATAGAAAAGTATATCATATATAAAGACTACCTGGAACTAAACAAGATAGTCTCTAAATACTACATTCATTAGATACATGAAGATAGATGAAGTATTAATCAGACCAAAATACATAACTATAAATTCATAGTGTTTGTACATTTTATGGAATTATTTCACTGGTATATCCAACATTCTAACCATTAGTTTCTGATATTCACAATGAATATCATTGTTGGAAATGTATTGAGCTCCTCATAGTTGGTCGAATATGTCATCAATGTGGGTAAGAGGAAACTAGTTCTCTAAAGTGATTCACTTATGTTCTTGATAATCAATGAAGTATCTCACTGGTCTATTGTTATTTTTTAAAAAATTATACAACTTACTCCCCAAAGTGAAGCACTTGGGCGTATGAATCCCTTTTCAATATTCTGTTGGAGTTGTTTCTTAAATTCCTAAAACATTATTGGGGCCATTCTATTTAGTGTCATTGAAATAGTAATAACACCTATTTTGAGTTTTATTAAAAAATAAACTTCATGATTTAGTGGATGACCTAGTAATTCAATTGGAAAGGTATCATAAAACACTTATACAGTGGGTGTATTCATAATTT
Source organism: Viscum album (assembly GCA_963277665.1). Classification (NCBI taxonomy): domain Eukaryota; kingdom Viridiplantae; phylum Streptophyta; class Magnoliopsida; order Santalales; family Viscaceae; genus Viscum; species Viscum album. The sequence continues at coordinate 272,386,984 of OY728128.1, read as the reverse complement.
TGAGTTTCTCCCAAACCATTTGAGATAGATAAAATAAAATTATAGTAATAAATACCCATAAGATAACAAAATTTCCAATGGTAGTTTATATTAATCCTTTCAATGATATACGCTCATAGAATGATCCATAATATGAAATATGACATCCCTTCCATTGAAACTAATATGAGGTCTATATAGAGAAAGAGAATACATGATAATAAAAACATCAAATTACACTATAGAAGAGTTCAGAATATTTTCATGAATCACTTTCCCAAAAAACTTCAACTAGAGAAGAATTATAAATGTTTGATGTGAGCTTTTTGACATTAGTATATGTCACAACTCACTCAACATCTAATTATTATGGAAATATGATGATACCCTTTAAAAATTATTCATAAATAAATGAGTGGGTGGATCCAGAATCAAGTAAAAAATTTTCTACTTTAGAAAGGATGGTATGTGTACTATTCACCAATTCATTACCTTACTCATCATCATCGATAATGACTGCATGAGTAATTCCTTTGTCTTTGGGCTTAATAGTTTTCTAGTGTTGATTGTCTGTAATAACCCTTTGGTTAGGGAATTGATTGTGATAACACCCCATTTCCTCACACTTGAAACATTGATGTGTTGGAGATTAATTCTATTTATGATTTTTTTTCACATCACTAGACATATTTTTCCCATAACATCAGCATTAAACTACCTTATGACCCTTTTTTCCACATTTAAAACATTTTGTAGTCCATTTTCCTCAATTTTCCCATGTTTCATTCCTCAAGTTGATCATAAGGGAAAACTCATCTTCTATTTAGTGTGGTCTTTAGAGTTTCCATTTAATTCCATTTTTCACATCTTATCATACCCATTGGACTGATGGGTTACTATAATATCCATCTCAATATTGATAGCAAATTAAAAAATTTTTCTCGTAGCTAGTGATTCCCCTTATGGATAATTCCCTTTGGAGAATTGGTTTTAAGACACTAAAGAATCGATAAATTTTACACTCATGTTGGATAATAATTCTTTAACCATAACATATAATTCATTTAAAATATTCTTCACTTGTACCAATGGATTAATTGTCCATTTTCATAATCTCATAGAAATCATTATCTATCTTAGTTCAAAGAATATGATGAATTCACTATTTAAAAAATAACATCTGGATCTCATCCAATTCCATGGATTCAATTTCCACTCTTTTCCATGTATTCTAGATATGGTTCCACATTTGATCAGATTTACCTTCGAAATTATATACTGCTAAGATTACACTATCAGTTAATAACATTTAAAATTGACAATAACTTTTCAGTGGAATTGAGCCATTTCTCTACCAATAATGAATCAGATGACCCAATAAAATAATGTGAACACTAGCTCTATATGGACTCAATAGTATTTTGAAACCTCTATTTATTGTTTGGATATACTACATGATTTATAAATTGAGGATGTTGTGTTAATATAACTAAAATATTTTTCGTTCCAGATACCTTAATATTTTTTTTCTCGTGAAGAAAATAATTGCATTTCTTATCTCACTCCGCATTAATACAATTTATTCAGGTTCTATCCATTGACTAAAACCAATAATTATAGTGTGATAAACACTAATAATAATGGGGAATCCACATAATCAAGAATAAAATTTCAATCTAGGAATCTTAAGAATTTTATCCTAGGTTATTCATGATCATTTAAAAAACACTAGGATTGTAACCTATAATTTGACTTATTCTTTGGGTTCTTACTAAGATTTTATCATCATAGTATCCAAATGTTATCTATTCATTTCCACTCATACCAACTATAATGACCCATACATTACATACATTGATATTACATTAAATTTAATGAATATTCATTAAAAAATATATCAAAGAAACAACATGACCATATAGGTATACCGAATTTTTAAAATGGGAAATATAAGCAACACATTCATAATACATATTCATTGTCTCTGACGTATTTAATCATAACTATAACCCTTCTTGACATATCGTAATTAATACCCTTCTTCATGAAATGGGTAAAAGAATCACATGAAAGGGTGACCTCAGATTATCATTAAGCGTAAAAAATAATATATCAATTATATCATAATCATAAGACATAAGAAAATAACATTTTAAAATAGTATCTTTAATAGGAAAGATCATGATATCATGCCATAGTATAAATCATAAAAGTTCATAAGAATCAATTAACATAATAAAAATAGTATGTATATGAGAAATTAAATTTTGTGGCATGCACATAAGAATATAATATTTTTCATATTAGTCATGTATCATTGAATAGATCATCATAGAGGGAAAATTCCATTACTGAAATGAGTTCACTCCTTGTTCCATCCATGTAATACTAAATTGATATCATAAATTGTTCCATCCATGTCTATATCATGAGATATGAATCATTACCCAATGAATTGGATGTAGATATAGGTTCCATCAATCTCATAATAAAATCACTCTTACATGTGCCACAAAAACATAAATAATTCATCATAGCATTGCCCGAGGAATAAAATGGGTTTCTTAAACATCATTCCATCATAAGACAATCCAGGTCTAACAAATAGATTTCATAAACATAATTCCATTATAAAAAAAAAGTCGAAATAGGAATTGAATACACAATATATATCCATATTAAATAATTCCATCTTAGATGGAATACAATTTTTAAAAATGACTTGAAATTTATTATTGAGGAAAATATCATTTCTATTTAAACACGTTTTATTTTCTAAAAATTCCATGTAATTTTAATATAATTGTCACGACCCGCCTTCACCAAAAGGAGGGAAAGGTCAGCAGATTGCCAGGCCCTTCCTTCTTCAAGTTGAAGGAGAGATAATGACCCCCGAAACCCGCCTTCAATAGGTCCCGGAGTGGCGACTAGCACCAAGGGTATAGGAAATTCTCGCAAATGGAAGGCATTACCCTTTTTTTTATTTTATAGGATCGAAAGATAAGGAGGAGAAAACCCAACAACACCAAGGTAGAAAGAAAAGTAAAGCCAAAAGTAAACCATTCCCACATGCATGTTTCAAAAGTGAAAGCCACAAAGTGCAAAAAGATGACTACAAGGTAAGTACAAAAAAAAGAAGAGAGAAACAACTGCAACTGCTCCAAAAGTCCGAGCTAGTAAGGTCCTGCGTGATCCCCGAAGTCCTCCTGGAAACCTGAAAGCAGTTTTATATACGTAGGGTGAGCATACGAGTACACTCAGTAGGAAAAACCAAGACTCTCGTGCACAAGTGGGGGAACGTACTAAAGTCCCGTGAGAAAAGAGTAAAACAACACCTTACAAGGCAAACTATCCATCCCAGGCCTCACCAAGGCTCGCTCCCCAAATAACGCAAGTCAGGTAATATATATATAAGAGCACATCGATGTTTGGGTACCCCGCGCCACTTTCCCACTGGTTATTGAGACATCCTACGCATCGGACCAATCCCGCCATTCTCACCGCAGTCCCACTGCCACACCCGCCCGCACACACCTGGGCCACAACCACACGCAGTCCCACTGCCAAATCCCGCCCGCACACACCTGGGCCACAACCCCACGCTGTCCCACTGCCAAATCCCGCCCGCACACACCTGGGCCTCAACTGTCACATGTAACCATGCCCGCCAACACCTAGGCCAGAACAACCACCGCTACGCCCGAAGACACCTGGGCTAAAGGATCCACTGCCACGCCCGAAGACACCTGGGCCTCATCCCGAAGACACTTGGGAAACCACCTGCCGCACACACCTGGCCAACCACCACAACACCCTGCCCGATGATTCTTGGGATAATAATGGACTTTAGGCCATCACAGCCAGCCTGAAGGTACTTGGGCTATCCGGGAAAGGGAGCAGAAAAGGAGCTAATAACCAGCCACTAAGGATAGTGTTGGAAAAAACACCCTTCCCCCATAAATGGGGGTGTTCGGCACTAAGTGCTCAACTTGGGTGGGGCGCGAATAAGAAACACAAATCTACAAGTATAGATATAGGTAACAAACACTCACCCAAAACTTAGGTTTTCCTAGCCAACCTACAGAACACAACACCACAACGTCCGAGTCAAAATTCACGACCCTTGCCCACAAACCATTTGTCCCATTCTTGTTTCACGTTCAGTCAAAATGTTCAATTAATTTTAAGCACTACTGGGCAACTACCATAAGCATAACCAAGGAAAACGTCAAAGCATAGATCAACCAAAACACTCACACCCGGTTCTGCCAACAGAGGATCTCTCCCCAATTTGTGATAAAAACTCACAACCACTGAAACCATACCAACAGGAGATCCCATCCCCCAAATTCACACAGCCACTGAGAGTATAAAAAGAACAGGGGATCCCATCCCCTCCCACATTTCCAGCCAACTACCGCTACCAGCACAAGTCAGGAATTTTCAGGTTTAAACGACTTAACACACTCCATGATGTCAAAACTCCGTATGTTCTAACCGGGAGTTATCACAGAAGGGCCGATCCTGGTGCTTTCAATTATTCAGCCGGATATAGTGGTTAACCAATTTTTTTACAGCAGGAGTTCACAATTTCAGCAACCCATTTAAAACATCACGAGGGGATCCAACAGTGCACACACAACGACCACCAACGGCCTCAATTTCCAGAAAACATGAACCAGCACAACAAAAAGGATGATTCAAGATAAAGCATAACAACGATCACAACCCCTTTCCCCTTATTCCTTTAGAACTTCGTTTATTATCTTCATTAGGGTTTGGTTCAACCAATTCCATAGGAACAAAAGTAACGCCCACCCCGCATGATACAAAAAAGTGAGAGACGAGAGAAATTCCCTACTTGTTGATAGATGATCGACGTTTAGGCCGGGGGCGTGGAACTTTACGGATAACGACGCGGCGGTCCCGATGCACCAGAAGAGCCACGATCGAAGAAGGGGGGGGGGAGCCATGGCCTAACCCTTAATTTATAAGGGCTGGGGACGGCTGAGATGAAAACACAAAACCACGGAAGACGAGGGAGTCGTGGGTTGACCACATGGCTTGACTCATCATTAATGGCACTGGGTGGTTTTAACCGACCCATGAATTAATGAAGCATTTAATTAAAACCTTTGTGCACGTTTTGGATTCCCAAGATATTTTTAACAAGGCAGAATAGGGTTTAAAACCCTATTTGCGAAAAAGGAACGTTACTGGAACAACTTGGCAAGGCCGGGCGACGTCGGCCGGTCTCACCGATCGGTCTCACCGATCAGTCTCACCGATCGGTCTCACCGTTGGGTCTCACCGATCGGTCTCACCGATCGGTCTCACCATTGGGTCTCACCGATCGGTCTCACCGGTCGGTCTCACCGGTCGGTCTCAACGATCGGTGTCACCGATCGGTCTCACCGGTCGGTCTCACCGATCGGTGTCACCGATCGGTCTCGCCGATCGGTACCCGCAAGGAATCCGGATTTTTGGCAAAGGAAGGGACCAAGGGGGGTCTGGGTTATCACATCAGATACCTCTTAAACGATTCTCGTCCCCGAGAATCAAAACAAACCAGAAGGAAAGAGAGGATCCGAACAACCATCTTTGAAGATACCTCTTAGGAGTGGACCCCCGCTAATTGAAAACACTCCCTGTCAAGAACCAAGCAACATACCACGCCAAACCGCCCGGTCATGTGGGTTTGGGGAGTTCCCCTCCCCCATGTCAAGATATTATCCGCTTTGGGCAGCACTGACTCGCCCGCACGGGTTTAATCGCATCCACCTTAATGCATCCTGATTAGGGGTCGGGTTTCCACTTCCCTTTAGCCGGGGCTTCCCACACATAACAGAGGAAAGGAACTAGCACATTTCATAGACAAAAAGGTCAAACGCTCTATCACAACAGGCACCAAAGGTTCAAAGCTTAGAACAACTCGGGGTATTGGGCACGCATCTGTGCTTCCCTCTCCCACATACTCTCTTCGAGGCCGCCATGTCTCCACAACACACGAACCAGGCCGACGGTTCGTCCACGGAGCACTTTCTCCTTGCGATCCTCGATTCTGACTGGCCGTTCCTCAAAGGTCGCGTCTCCTCCCACATCTAGCTCTCCCCAGTTGATGACATGAGAGTCATCATGTAAGTACTGACGAAGCTGGGAGACATGGAAGACGTCATGGACCCTCTCCAACTGAGGTGGTAGGGCCAGCTGATATGCTACCTCGCCAACTCGCCTCAGCACCACGAAAGGTCCGATGAACCTAGGGGAGAGCTTACTACCCTTTCCGAACCTCCGCTGCCCCCGTCGAGGGGAAACCTTCAAAAACACATGATCTCCCACCTCGAACTTCAGGGGCCTCCTCCGACGATCAACATAAGATTTATGCCGATCCTGAGCTGATTTCATCCTCTCCCGCACTAGCTGGACTTTCTCCGTGGTGCTCTGCACTACTTCTGGTCCAAGAGTACCAGTCTCACCAACCTCTACCCAGCATAAGGGTGAACGACATGGTCTTCCATACAAAGCCTCAAAAGGAGCCATGCCGATAGTAGAGTGAAAACTGTTGTTGTAGGCAAACTCTACTAAAGGCAAGTGTCGTACCCATGATCCTCTGAAATCCAGAACACATGCTCGCAGCATGTCCTCTAAAGTCTGGATAGTCCGCTCTGTCTGTCCATCAGTCTGAGGGTGAAAAGCAGTGCTAAGGCGTAGTTGGGTGCCAAAAGCATGCTGTAACCCCTTCCAGACTCGTGAGGTGAACCGAGTGTCCCGATCTGAGACGATGGTTTTCGGAACTCCATGAAAACGCACCACCTCATCCACGTACCTCTGTGCTAAGGTACTCACGGGTCCTGACTCCTTGATGGCCAAGAAGTGAGAATATTTTGTCAATCGATCCACCACTACCCAGATAGCATCATGCCCGCCCTGAGCTCTGGGTAGTCCCGTGACGAAGTCCATCGAGACGTCGTCCCACTTCCACTCGGGAACATCTAGAGGATGCAATAGACCACCAGGAACACGGTGTTCAGCCTTCACCTGCTGACACACCAGGCATTTAGCCACGAACTCTGCCACTGCCCGTTTCACCCCGGGCCACCAAAACTGTCCCCTCAGGCCTTGGTACATTTTCGAAACACCCGGATGTACTGCCAAGGCTGAGCTATGGAACTCACGAAGGACTTCATCACGCATCACCTCTGGAACAAACAACCTTCGATGAAAGAGCATCCGACGTCGGCTGTCCTCCGACCATCCTTCCGGAGCGTTCCCCTGATCGACACGATCCCGAAACACTTCCACCTCAGGATCTCCCCACTGAGACTCTTCCACTTGCTGCAACAAAGAGGACTGTACCGTTATCTGAAACAAACAGCCTCTAGTACCTTCCACCCTTGCATCCAAGTGCAAGGCAGCCAACTCCCCCATCGCCTTCCAAGCATCAGTAGATTCCCGAACCACCTCCTGATGCGGCTTCCTGCTCAGGGCATCAGCCACAACGTTTCCCTTACCTTCAGTGTATGAGATCTCAAAGTCGTAGTCCTGGAGAAACTCGACCCACCTCCGCTGTCGCAAGTTCAAGTCACGCTGGGAGAAGATATAGCACAAGCTTTTGTGATCGGTGAAGACCACAAAGCGCTCCCCAAAGAGGTAATGTCGCCACAGCTTTAATGCGAACACTACCGCTGCAAGCTCCAGGTCATGGGTGGCATAGTTCCGCTCATGGGGGCGTAGCTGCCTGGACCCGTAAGAGATCACCCCTTGTCGCTGCATCAATACGCACCCCAGGCCCTATCCCGAAGCATCACAGAATACCTCATAGGACATCCCTTCTCCTGGCAATCTCAACACTGGGGCACTAACCTGTTTTTCTTTTAGGTAGCTGAAGGACGACTCACATTGCTCGCTCCACATGAAAACCTGGTCCTTCTTGGTCAAAGCCGTCAAAGGGGCTGCTACCCGGGAGAAGTTGGGTACGAATCTCTGGTAGTAGCCTGCCAGTCCGAGGAAACTCCGAACTTCCGCCACATTCTTGGGTGCTGCCCAAGAAACAATTGCCTCAACCTTTGATGGGTCGACTGCTACTCCCTGCTCAGACACTACATGTCCGAGGAAGTGCACTTCTCGTGCCCAGAACTTGCACTTTGACAACTTCCCATAGAGCTGGTGCTGTCGGAGGACCTCCAAAACTGTCCTCAGGTGCTCTGCATGGTCCTCTTCTGACTTTGAATAGATCAGGATATCGTCGATGAACACCACCACAAACCGATCCAGGTACTCCCGAAAGATGGAGTTCATAAGCCCCATGAACACGGCTGGGGCGTTCGTAACACCAAAGGGCATGACCACGAACTCGAAGTGCCCATACCTGCACCTGAACGCCGTCTTTGGGACGTCGCTATCCTTCACCCTCAGCTGGTGGTACCCGGATCGCAGGTCGATCTTCGAGAACCATCCTGCCCCCTTCAGCTGGTCGAAAAGATCATCTATCCTCGGAAGAGGGTAGCGGTTCTTGATCGTTACCTGATCCAGCCTCCTGTAATCGATGCACAACCTGAGGCCACCATCTGCCTTCTTTGCGAACAAGACTGGGGCACCCCATGGTGATGCACTTGGACGAACATAACCCCTCTTCATCAGATCATCAATCTGTATCCGCAACTCCCGTAGCTCCGAAGGTGCCATCTGGTAAGGAGCCATCGAGATTGGTCGAGAGCCGGGCTGTAGGTCTATCCCGAACTCGATATCACGTCGAGGGGGTAGAGTCGTCACCTCCTCAGGAAAGACGTCCATGAATTCACGAACGATCTCTGGTACTTCCACCATTACCTCATCTGTTGATTCTATCGTCAGTTCGGTCAACAAGGAGAGGAGAGGTTCCTCCCTCCTGTTTCCTTTCGGACAGCTCCGTTCGCCGGTGAAAGTAACATGCTGGCCGTCCAAACCGGAGAACACCACCCTCCTTTGGAAACAGTCGATGACGGCGCACACAGAAAATAGCCAGTCGATGCCTAGGATGACATCGTACGGCCGAATCTGTAGTAGAAGGAGACCCTTAACCGACTGATGTGGCCCCAACATCAGTCTACATCCCCGACAAACGAACAGCAAGTCGGTCTGACCTCCAACTGGTGTGCTCAACACCAGGGGAACTGGAAGTCTCTCGGCATCTAAACCCAAGGCGCGGGCTAGACTGGGTGCAACAAAGGAGTGCGAAGCTCCGGTATCGAACAAAGCATAAGCAAGAGTGCTAAACACACTGATCGTACCTCGAGCAACCTCTGGCCCTGCTGGAACTGTTGCTTCTGCGGCGTGTAACTGTCCACGCCCAGCTCCCCTGCCCCTCGGCTGTCGGCCACCTCCCCGACCACGCCCTGGTCGAGGTCCCTGTGGAGCGCCCTGAGGTCGGCCTCCCCCTCCTATGTCTGCCTGCGGAGGAGCGGGAGCTCGCTGTCCCTGCTGCTGCTGCTGGAAGGGTCTGGCTGGGAACTGCTGCTGCGGCGGACGCTGGGGATGACTGCCACTGCTGTACTGCACCCGATCGGGGCACTAACTCCGAAGATGTCCAGGGCTCCCGCAGATGAAGCACCGTGGTCCCGAGCATGAAGGAAAAGAACGTGGGCCAGGGGATCGAAACTGAAACTGCTGCGGCCTGCTCCCTGCGGGTCGGAACCTGGAGGGTCCCGATGCTGGAGGCCTGGTGCTGACGGCCTTCCCCTTCGATGGTCCCAGCTGGATCCCTTCCCGTGATAGTCCGCCTAGAGCGTGCATCCTTTCCACCACTTCGGCCTTCTTCTGAACCTCTAAGTATGTCGGAAGGGTAAAGGGGGTAACAGCATACTGGAGGGAGGGTCGGAGCGCCTCCTCCAAACGTCTTGCCCGAGACTCCTCATCAGGAAAGAGGTCCGGAGCAAAACGCAGGAGGTCCTTGAACTTGATTCCAAGTTCCCTCACGGACATGCTCCCCTGATGGAGGGAGAGTAGCTCCTGCCTCTTCTCCGCCTTCATTGTCGAGGAGAGAAACTCCGCCCGGAACTCCCTCTCGAAGTCCGCCCAAGAAACCTCAGACTCTTTCCTACTCCCCAGGTGAAGCATCCACCACTGACGTGCCGCTCCTCGCATCTGGCTAACAGCCAGAGGAACCCAGTACTCTGTCGGGGCCCGAATCAGGCCGAAGGCTCTGACTAGATCCTCCAGCCAGCCTTCCGTCTTCATGTCGGAGGTGCTGCCCTCATATTTCTCGAGGGCCTGTCGTTGAAAGGCTCGAAGAGTCTTCTGCCACTGATCGTCCTCTTCCTCCCGATCAGCTCTCTACCGATTGGCCAAAGTAGTCTCAGGAGTCTCGATCGCCTATACCACACGTGGTCGCCTTCCAGGTGCCATAGATGCAAGGTAAACAAGGAATGCCTAAGCCCAGTAGTGCAAAGAAAACCGTTCTCAAAACTTATTAAGATTTAATTTATTCTTAATTTCCCAAGACATCCCAGAAACACAAGAACACAAGTCATTTATGATGCATGTACCTTTCCTAGGGTCTCTACCCTGCAATCAGTGTGGCCTCACTCGGTCGTTCGGTAGGTCCAGAGTCCTTGCATCGGATCACGGGGGGCCCTAAAATCCCGTGTCCTAGCCGGTCCTCCCTGGCCTAATTCACGCACCAAGGTCACCCAACGCTGTTGCCTTACCATCCCATGCAATCCTTACTGTGCCTAACCCCAGACTCCGTCCTATCTCTCAACCTCCTCTGATACCATTCTGTCACGACCCGCCTTCACCAAAAGGAGGGAAAGGTCAGCAGATTGCCAGGCCCTTCCTTCTTCAAGTTGAAGGAGAGATAATGACCCCCGAAACCCGCCTTCAATAGGTCCCGGAGTGGCGACTAGCACCAAGGGTATAGGAAATTCTCGCAAATGGAAGGCATTACCCTTTTTTTTATTTTATAGGATCGAAAGATAAGGAGGAGAAAACCCAACAACACCAAGGTAGAAAGAAAAGTAAATCCAAAAGTAAACCATTCCCACATGCATGTTTCAAAAGTGAAAGCCACAAAGTGCAAAAAGATGACTACAAGGTAAGTACAAAAAAAAGAAGAGAGAAACAACTGCAACTGCTCCAAAAGTCCGAGCTAGTAAGGTCCTGCGTGATCCCCGAAGTCCTCCTGGAAACCTGAAAGCAGTTTTATATACGTAGGGTGAGCATACGAGTACACTCAGTAGGAAAAACCAAGACTCTCGTGCACAAGTGGGGGAACGTACTAAAGTCCCGTGAGAAAAGAGTAAACCAACACCTTACAAGGAAAACTATCCATCCCAGGCCTCACCAAGGCTCGCTCCCCAAATAACGCAAGTTAGGTAATATATATATAAGAGCACATCGATGTTTGGGTACCCCGCGCCACTTTCCCACTGGTTATTGAGACATCCTATGCATCGGACCAATCCCGCCATTCTCACCGCAGTCCCACTGCCACACCCGCCCGCACACACCTGGGCCACAACCACATGAAGTCCCACTGCCAAATCCCGCCCGCACACACCTGGGCCACAACCCCACGCTGTCCCACTGCCAAATCCCGCCCGCACACACCTGGGCCTCAACTGTCACATGTAACCATGCCCGCAAACACCTAGGCCAGAACAACCACCGCTACGCCCGAAGACACCTGGGCTAAAGGATCCACTGCCACGCCCGAAGACACCTGGGCCTCATCCCGAAGACACTTGGGAAACCACCTGCCGCACACACCTGGCCAGCAACCACAACACCCTGCCCAATGATTCTTGGGCTAATAATGGACTTTAGGCCATCACAGCCTGCCTGAAGGTACTTGGGCTATCCGGGAAAGGGAGCAGAAAAGGAGATAATAACCAGCCACTAAGGATAGTGTTGGGAAAAACACCCTTCCCCCATAAATGGGGGTGTTCGGCACTAAGTGCTCAAATTGGGTGGGGCGCGAATAAGAAATACAAAGCTACAAGTATAGATATAGGTAACAAACACTCACCCAAAACTTAGGTTTTCCTAGCCAACCTACAGAACACAACACCACAACGTCCGAGTCAAAATTCACGACCCTTTCCCACAAACCATTTGTCCCATTCTTGTTTCACGTTCAGTCAAAATGTTCAATTAATTTTAAGCACTACTGGGCAACTACCATAAGCATAACCAAGGAAAACGTCAAAGCATAGATCAACCAAAACACTCACACCCGGTTCTGCCAACAGAGGATCTCTCCCCAATTTGTGATAAAAACTCACAACCACTGAAACCATACCAACAGGAGATCCCATCCCCCAAATTCACACAGCCACCGAGAGTATAAAAAGAACAGGGGATCCCATCCCCTCCCACATTTCCAGCCAACTACCGCTACCAGCACAAGTCAGGAATTTTCAGGTTTAAACGACTTAACACACTCCATGATTTCAAAACTCCGTATGTTCTAACCGGGAGTTATCACAGAAGGGCCGATCCTGGTGCTTTCAATTATTCAGCCGGATATAGTGGTTAACCAATTTTTTTTACAGCAGGAGTTCACAATTTCAGTAACCCATTTACAACATCATGAGGGGATCCAACAGTGCACACACAACGACCACCAACGGCCTCAATTTCCAGAAAACATGAACCAGCACAACAAAAAGGATGATTCAAGATAAATCATAACAACGATCACAACCCCTTTCCCCTTCTTCCTTTAGAACTTCGTTTATTATCTTCATTAGGGTTTGGTTCAACCAATTCCATAGGAACAAAAGTAACGCCCACCCCACATGATACACAAAAGTGAGAGACGAGAGAAATTCCCTACTTGTTGATAGATGATCGACGTTTAGGCCGGGGGCGCGGAACTTTACGGATAACGACGCGGCGGTCCCGATGCACAAGAAGAGCCACGATCGAAGAAGGGGGGGGGGAGCCACGGCCTAACCCTTAATTTATAAGGGCTGGGGACGGCTGAGATGAAAACACAAAACCACGGAAGATGAGGGAGTCGTGGGTTGACCACGTGGCTTGACTCATCATTAATGGAACTGGGTGGTTTTAACCGACCCATGAATTAATGAAGCATTTAATTAAAACCTTTGTGCGCGTTTCGGATTCCCAAGATATTTTTAACAAGGCAGAATAGGGTTTAAAACCCTATTTGCGAAAAAGGAACGTTACTGGAACAACTTGGCAAGGCCGGGCGACGTCGGCCGGTGTCACCGATCGGTCTCACCGTTGGGTCTCACCGATCGGTCTCACCGGTCGGTCTCACCGATCGGTCTCACCGGTCGGTCTCACCGATCGGTGTCACCGATCGGTCTCACCGGTCGGTCTCACCGATCGGTGTCACCGATCGGTCTCGCCGATCGCTACCCGCAAGGAATCCGGATTTTTTGCAAAGGAAGGGACCAAGGGGGGTCTGGGTTATCACAATAATAGATTATATTTTATAATAAACACGAAATATTATAGAGTAATAATCATGGAAATATGGTGTTATGGAAATGTAAAAATTAGTTCATACCGTATATGTTAAGAAACATTATACCAGTACTTTTTTGGTAAAAGTAAAAAATTACATCGTATGGAAAACAGAAAAAGAATCATTTTATAACATTTAATAAAATATTAAAAATAGATAAAATTTACACTAACCAATTTTATAAGAGTAAAAGGAATATTTTTGAATATATAATTAGGAAACAAATATATTGACAATAAATATACCCTGGTAAATACATATATATAATCAATGTCGAATAACAATGGGAATGTGAAAGTATCCCTTACCATATATCCAATTTCCTTTGCATGTATATGAACCTCATATATAGTGATTTAAATAATTTAATTGAACTATTTCAGAATCATAGTCATTATTTTGATAAAATATATTATCATATTATAATCTATTTGATATTAAAATTATTACTCGTTAATAAAGTTTTAACTTTTTTATTTTTATACGCACATTTTATTAGATAAGTTCATGATTCACTTCATATTTTATAGTTTTATCATTTAATGAATGATATTAGAAAAAAATTTATCATATTTTTTCATTACATTCAATTATATAATAATTCTTTAATGGATATCATATCCAAAGAATCACATCGCATCACTGAAATGGTAGGTCGTATGTACATACAAATGATGATATCATTCAAATTTTTTTGAATCATACTGAAGTGGATGGCGTATAATGTTTATAAATAAATATAATTTTATAATAATAATATATACTTATTATTAAAATCATTATAACAATACAAATAAATTATTGGTGAACAAAAAATTACCCCACGGTGTGGAGAGAATAAACCATATGTACACACATGTGGTGATATAATTTTTCATAGGATGGATAGAAGACAAAATATCTTTGTTTCATAACCATAATAACATATTATTATATAATTGATACTAGAGTTATTATGAATAATTAAACAACATGTTTGGAGTAAGTACAAGAAGAATGAATTTTGAATGAATCAGTATAAGAGATTACCTCTTCTTCAATGTTCTCCATCAAAATATTTTCTTAATGAAAAATAGCTAGTCAATGATGAATGAAATAAAATATTGAATGTGACTAAGGATATTGAGACTATATATTGGAAGGGTTTGGAATAACATGAAGTCATAATGTTACGTGAAGAGGTGAGGGTATAGGTTTCCTTTTATATTTGATGTGAGAGGCACTTTTGGTATCTTCAAAAATAGTAATTTATAATAAAGTAAATCCCAATAAAAAACCACCAAAATGTCCCAATTTATAAGTTTTTATGGTATAAGGATATAATATCATTATCCTTTAAATTTTGGAAAACTATTTCTATCAATATAATTCTTATTATTTTAAATAACACTGACATATTTTATTTAATTTTTAAAGATGATAACAAATATTTTTTTATTAAAAGGGTGAAATATTTAATTATTTGTCATTAATTAGACCATAAATAAATAACTTATAACATATTAGTAAGTATAATAATAATTTTATATATTTTTATTTTTTTTTATGATTTTTAGATAATATAATGAAACATATTTTTGATAAGCAATCAATAGTATCAATTTTGACACTAATCAATTGATTGAATTTATAAAATAATAATATAACCATTTAACTCCAAACCAATTATTTTATTATATTAAAATAAGGATAAGGTTATCGAGGAAATTAATTGGAAATACTAATTATCAAAAAATTATTTATTTTAATATTTTTATTAACATTTGTTAGATCATTTCCTTTGTAAAGTAATTACTACAATAGTTTTGTGTATTTATTTAATAGAAATACGTATTGAATAAAAAATAAAAATAAAACTCTATGATGAAAAAAATCTACCATATTTCAGAATAATAATTTTTGTTGAATATATCTTCTAGAATAGAGATAATTTAAAATTTTATACTTTTTAAAATGTTAATGTGACAAGTATATCATCACATTAAATATGATAACATAAATGTCATAATCTCTTCTAAAAATATCCAATTGGTCAATAAATTGACCGTTGGATTGTTATGGTATATAGATACACAAACTATATGATTTGGTCAAGTGTTTGGGTCTATTAATAGTTATCATCATTTTAGTAATAACTATTTTATTAATTTCTCATGAATTTAATAATTTATGTATCATTAAAGTATAAGTCATGAAGGTAATTATATATTTCCTAGAAACAAAAAATAATTTATAGTGATAAAGAAAACCATTTTATATTTTAAAATATTAATTAAAATATAAAATTTCTCCTCTATTACATGATATTGAAAATGATTCAGTTATTAAAAATTGAGTGTAACATATTTAACTTTTCTTTAAATAAAATAAATTAAACGACCCAGTCTCTTCCAAGTGGCTTCTAAAGGAAACCATTTCAACCCAAGGGTGATTTAGATTGAAAAACATTAATCCAATGATATTAAGACATGTTTTAGGGTAATTTACCACAATTATTTTTACTCATAATTACCTGATTTACACATTTACAGTATTAATAAAAATTAACTAACTTACTATTCATAATTCCAAAAACTAATATTAAGGTATTTAAATATTTTGGAAACGATGATTCCAAATATGGAATACATTTTTTACAATTAAAATAATTGAATTTTCAGTAATTACTTTAAAATTAATCATGTTGTCAGAGGGAGATTGTGTTTTAATTGTTAAAACAAAGCATATGATTGAATTTTTTTACATATGAATACAATGTAAAATTATTGAAAATAAAAAATTTTATTTTTAATGATAAAAATATATTACAGTTATACTATAAAAATATCCTGTATTATAATTTCACCATGTAAATTATTTATATAAAAATTATTTTTACAAATTTAAATTTAGTGTTTTTTTACTATTCATTAGAAATTGAATGTTATTAGAAATTATTAAAAATAATTAAAACGAAAATTTTTATATCCCACTTCAAAATAACTTGTTTTATTCATATAAAATATTTTTAGTGTTTGAAAAAAATAATTTAAAAGGGGTTCTCCAGTAAATTGTGGAAAGATGAACTTTTGAAAAATATAGGTTTTTATTGATCGAATCTGGTTTATTCATACCTTATGACCGAAATATCTATTGTATGAATATAAAAAAACATGTTATTAATTAAATTACATATAAATGTTATTATTTTCATTTACCAATATTAATTCAATAAATTTATTAATACGGAAAATACAAATATTTAATTGATTTATATTTTTATCATAAAAAATTTGAAGCCAATAAATTTTTATTTGTTAGTTATATTTAATATCACTAACCTAACAGCCAGGATAAAATTGTTATTTTATTATGAGGGTGTATCGTGGTTCATTTAGACTCATAGTTTCATGAAATGTATGCTATTAAAGAATTAAAATTATTAAAATTATTTCATAAAAACATATGGGTGTTACACTTCCCATATAAAAAAATAATACATCATTAAATAAATATATATTTTATGGGAAATTATTTTATTATTTCATTCCCTTCCACAAAAAAATTATCGGATTCAATCAAAGGTTTTATCCACACATATCCAAAATTAATTATAGACTATTTTTTTTCATACTTCATATACCCAGTGGATACTAACACATTATAATGTCTTGAAGAGTTCTCCTTCATAGAACAAGATCATGAAACCACTTTCCAGGGACTTATAAGACCACTATAAATCTATGGAAACCTTTAATATTTAATTTATCATTATTATTTGATTTAAAATGTATTTGGGATAAATATTGTAATAATATAGACACTCTGATTCTTGAGTTAAATTGGGGACTAGTTGTCTCCTTTGATGTTGATCATTCTGTGTTATGGAAAATTAAATAAAAAGAAAATTCTAATGTAAAACTAAAATCCTTGTAAAAAAAATCAAATATAAAAAAATGTGAGAATATAAATGAAATAGGAAGAAAATTAAAATTTACCCTTCATGACCCTTGATTTTTAGTAAAAATGTTGCAACAAAAATATTTCTTCATTTCTTAATTTACTCTGTCACTCGAAATATTTTATTACTATATGGAAAAGAAAATATCTTATAATCTTGTTAATATAATCTTATATATGTATCCTGATAGAATACATAAGGAATATTTTTATGATGTATGTTGATACATACGTTGATGGACCTATCTATTTCGAAATATCCCAAACAATCTAATTGATCATGAACTATGAGTATTATGTATTTCATGATAATATAATAGTGACAAAAAATCAATATTTAGGGATCCACCATAGTATGAATTCTAAAATATAGAAACTATATTTACTAATATTTCTCAAAGAAATGGGTACCCTGTAATAATTATATAAGGATATATAGATTGTAATTGAAACTACATAGGAAAATTACCTTAAAAATGTCATTTACCATTAACATAAATTCATAAAGAAATATATGAAACATCATTTGGATATAAATACACTTCTATACTGTTGGAATGGGAATAAAATGTCCCTATAACATATCCTTTATTCAATAACATCATAAATGAAGTTTATTCCAAATCATTAATAAGTAATAATTATTCTACCACTATTTCCATCAGTCAGTAGAACATACCCACATAAAACACACACAATTAAATTTATATAATGATGAATAGGGATAAAAATAATGTGATTCAACTCTATTATTAAAGGATATAATATATACTACAATCAATTAATATATACATGCAAATATTGGTAATTATGTAGACCCGTTTCCTATTCTGATCATTATCACTATACACCCAGTAATGAAATAAAAGAATATATACTTGAAAATTACATGTTTTATGTTCATATGAAATAATAAAGTGTTTTATAAAATATATTTTGATATACACAACAATTAAATAGAACATACATATAAACAACATGTTTTCATTGTGTTATACAAGATTATGAATCTATTTTACACATATAAAGACAAGCATGATGTTGATTAACTTTTTAATCCCAATATAATTTTATATGTAAAGTAAAAAAATTCCATTCAATTATTTTCCTCATTTTAGAGATGAATGGTCCAATATAGGTTTTCAATTTTTTATTTATCTCATTCAATACTATGTGGAGGAGGATTTTAAAATCATGATAATTGCTCTTATGAAGGATTAATCCATAAATATAGATGGGTATTCATCCATGGTGGATTACACCAGGTAATATCATATTAGTGTTTTTTGTAATGTCATAAAATTTCCACATCCAAAATAAATATTTTTATTAGTAAATTCTGTTAAATTCTATTCCTAATGTAAATGTTATTGATTATCCTTGATTAATATTAAAAATAAATCTATAATAAAAAATTATATAGTAAACCATTTAATTTCATTAAAATTGGACGACATATATTTTATATGATGTCATATTTAAATGGATATCTAGAATTGATTCTATTTACAATGTATAGTTTCTTTTGAATTTATTTACCTAATATTAGAATATAAGGATGAAAATAATTCATTTTTTAATTCCTCTGAAAAAATTCATACTAAGAACATTTTAATTTCTTATATAATTAATGAATTTTATCTTAAAATGTTAATTATTGTGATATTTTCTATTTCTATGATTTTATCATTATTTTAGCCTATTGACTAATTAAAAAAATAAATTATGTATTAAAATAAATATTTAGAAAAAATAGGCATTTTAATATATTCTTTAAGCATATAAATCTTATGAAAATACTATTTTTAAATGTATTTTTAATAAATAATCCTTTTCATCCATTAATTAAATATCATTTTATCATGGTGAGATTTAGATATGGAATTTCATGAAATAAACTTAAACATTATTTCATTTATAATAATTATTTTCATTTCAATAAATTCAAAAATAATTATATTTTCATATTTTATATATTTATTAAACTGAAAAAATTAAAATTTTCTAAAAAAATTTATTTACCAAATAAGGAAGGTTAGTTGTCGAAATACGAATAGACATATTTATAATTTTGATATTCTAAAATGATTTTTAATTTATAATTATTTTTTTTAAAATTAGTTAAATTATTAAATTCTAATAACTCATATCAAAATAAATTACTATATATTAAAAATTGTTAACTCCCTTAAAAATGATGGTAAAAAGTATTTTTAAGGGGAATTCTACAAAATATACTAAGAAATATTCTTATTATGAGTGGATGGAGTGTTTTTCCCATGTCCTTTTTATTATCCAATTTTTTCAACTTGTATTCAATAGATCATTAAATAGTTCTATGGTATTATTAAAAAGGGTGATTATTTACAAAGCATCAATTTCCATATCTTTTTAAATGATACCACACAAAGTGTTTAATGCTACACAATACCTTTAAATTACAATTTTTAAAATCAACAATATTTCACAAACCCCAAACCAATACATATTCATAAATACCATATTAATTTTATAAAATGACAATTCATTCATTTTATACGAGTATTATAATTAATGATCAACCCCATAACACAATTTTTCAATATTTATTAGGTTTTTATTCATAATAATAATATTTATAATATAATATCATTATATTAATATTATTGTATCTATATCATTATTATAATAAAATATATTTATATTAATCGTTCATTGATATTTTTATTAATTTTTATTTAACTTGATAAAATCTAACTTCAATCTTTTCTGTGTGCTGACTACCATCTCTATAAAATTCAAATTTTTATTATATTATGTCATTATTTTAATTATTATCACTATATCAGGTTCGAAATATTAATACCATAAAAAAATATCACAAAAAATATGTTATAATGATATTATATAAATAGAGACAACACAATAACTATACCAACCCTTGATGTTTAAGCGTGTTAATGTTTACGTCATTTTAACTACCTATATAAACCTGATGTAAAACAATATCTTGGATGACTATGTTGAAATTAGTAAAACTATTCTTATTTTATATTTTGTAAATAATTGGTATATGGGTTTGGATATATTATATTATGTATTAACAATTATTTCAAGTATAATAATTGTCCTCCAAAATAATTAAAACAAAAAATCTTCTATTCCATTTTCACGTTCAACAACTAAAATAATTATGAAATTAATAAATATATTTATATATAATTGTATGTTTTATATAATCATAAAAGATTATATAGTAATTATTAATGTAGATTGAAATTATTTTTAATGATATCAAAATTATAAAGCGTGTTCAAACAATTATATTTAGTAACAAGCATTGTATAAATGAGAATAAAAAAATATAATACATTTAGATTACTATTATTAATGAATAGAATAAGTGAAAAATGAAATATAATTGTTACTAAAATATGAAATTAATATCTATATATTTATTATTTATAATATTAAAACACTTCCATGGAAATCAATGATAATTCTATTGGATTTGATTAATCAAACTCATTATATTTAGTTATAAAATTTCTTATTAGAGCATATTTTTTTTCAAATCAATTATATTTTAAATGATGTTTTATGATTATTTATCATGAATTTTTAAAACATATTTATTTTTATTAAGTGTTTTAATTTTAATTTGCTTTAATGTAATAACTTTTATAGTGTGATTCATAAATATTAATTTTACAAAGAGAAACAAATTGAAAATATCTTTACATAATATGGATTTTTATTAAAATTATTAAACAAAAAATGGTGTTATAATTAGTGTACCCCCCTAACTAATTATTTTATTATGTAATTATTTGTTATAAATAATGTTTTCTTATCAATTAATTATATTAATGTTGTTATTATATACCAAATTTGAATGTTTTCCTTAATTGATTTTAATTCCGTGGTTTCATTTTAAAAATTTAATGACTTAGGTTTGGATATTTTATAAATACCATATTTTGTTAATGCTTTCATTAGGATGGTAAAATTTTAATTATCATTTAGTGGAATATTTTGGTATTCATGGTTGATTGGTAAATTTTTTACCAAGTAGGTATATAAGATTATATTATAAAAAATATTTGATAGTTCTGTTATAATCATGATATTTTTGTGTCCATTATCATCTTATAATGATTTTGTTATGAGTTTATATCAAATTATATATGTTTTCATGAGTGAAATTTTATCTCTTTTTATCATGGAAATTAATTTTGTGGGTTATTATGTTAATTCTTCCAAATTTTAATTACAATTTCACAGCTAATGTATATTATCCATTATGAACTTATCCCATCACTATTCAACGAGTTTAAATAATTATATGACATGTTATTAATATTATCATATAATACTGATATTTTTTGGATTTCATTTTTTAATCCAGGTACATTAATGAGATCTTATTTTATATTAGTATCATTAATGATTTGATGACATTACTATTAACCACATATTTTTACTTAATATTGAGAATTCATACTTCAAATAATATATAATGACACTTTAAAGTTATTTTAAGCCCATTTTAATCATAAAGTATCATTATCCATGAATTGGGATGTATATTACTAACTATATGTCCAATGTATGATCTATGAGGATACATTTATTGAGAAATAATCAAAACTAATGTAAAATATATTTATTATATTTCCATTCTCTTAACATTTATCCTAACAGTGATTGCAATTTTATTAGATATGAAATATATGATTTTAAATAATATATAAGTTTAAATTTAGTCATGTTCATCTAAAAAATCTATACATCCCCTAAGGAATAAGAATTCATTAACATGAAAAAACCATTTCATATTCATCAATAACCTCATACAATTTTGAATAAATAGTGATGGATCCACCAATTCATGATCTTTGAAATAGATATTTATATCCATTCTATGGGTTATTTCCTAATATTATGTTGATTGTATAGTAGATAAATCTAATAAATTCAATGATAAATTTGATGGATTAAAAACTATGTTCAACATAATTCAATCTTATTTCAAGAAGTAAATAAATCACAAGATTATTTTATATATGACTTTAAAAATATTATTGTACTTCATAGTATAAAAACATGGAATTTTTGTCTACCTAGAGAAGACTAATGTGATATTTAATAGGTCCACTTTTAAATTCCTCAATTATTTTTGATGGATTTTAGAATGAATTCTATATATCAGGAATTTCATATACAATCATTCCATATGGATTATTTAATAGATGTTGTTGATGGAAAAAGGGGTTGTGTAAATAATATATAAATACTATTAAAAATGATTCTAGATTCATAATCCATATTAATAGAACCCATTGATGCTAATGTAACTCGAAGAATTGATTCCACTCTTTATATATATATATATATAAATAATAGGGAGTGATCTATATTCCCCTTTCTCACATATAAATATGATTTCAGCAATTAAAACAACATATAATTTATATAAGGTTAAGGATAAATTCTCATTCATCATATTTTCTAATTTAGGGGAACTACATCACATTAGATTCAATTGTATAAAGAGTGTGGAACTAAATATATAATGAAGAGGTTCTCATATTCACATTAATTGGAAAAAAAATATCATCATAAAATCAGTATTATCTAGAAGATTAACTCACTAGATTATTATCCAACCAAATTTTGACATTTTATTCATATAACATAATTTAATCAATGTCCTGGATCATGAAAATTTTTTCACAGCACAACATTCCTTGGAAAAGACACTAATAAACAATGTTCTACATGATGACTTGGTTTTTTATATATGACACCCATTATGAATGATAAATAAATTTTAATTGTTCATATGGATATCCAATTAGGAATACAATATAAATCCCAAAAACTAAACAGATTTGGTATGGTATTTGGGTTTATATCTTCATCCGTGGTGGTTCTACACTATTCATTCCAATTAATAAAAACCATTTATCAGCTACTATATATAGTACCATTCATTTATCATCAAATTTCTTTAATTCCAATGACACCATGAGGCCCATTTAAATTTCAAAAATTACTACAATATAGAAATTATGTATTTTAATTTGGAAGATGTTAATATTAATAAAGGGTTATACCCATATCCTTGGTCACATAAGGGTGAAATTGGAAGAATATATGTTTTAGAAAATGATGATCTGCACATCCCTTTAAAAAAATTCATGTGTTTATACACATGAAAATATATACATAAACCCGTAAAATCCTAAAAAGGATGAGAGTATTTTCATGATTTGAAATTATAGGGATGTTTCTTAAAAATTTTCTATGGAATGGAGGAAATTATTGAAATCTACACTTTTAAAGGTAATTAAGTCCCAAAAAATGATACATTATATACAATTATTTAATGATTTCATTAAAATATTTTTTATGACCAATATTTGGTTCATCCTTCAAATCTATCCATGATGAAACAAATCATACACCATTAACAATATTCCTCCCATATAATGATCCTAATTATCAAAATTTCACAGTATCATTGTATTTACTTTTTTATCATATTATTCATTAATGATAGGATATTATCATAATAATGCAGGATGATTTAATAGGCTTTGGAAGCACATATCGATCTGGAACATAGGTCACCAATAAAATTATTAGACATTAAAATTTATTCTTAATGATTACACATAACAACATACAGTTTATGTTGAAATCCAGTGATTTTCAAATTCAATCCACATTTATATTCCACGACAAATGAGTTTAAATGGGAAACAAATATTATTTTCCATCATCAATGTCTGTAATATATGTCATGGGGACCTAACACATAGTTTTATTATTATAGTTCATGTATTTTAATACCCAGATATTTAATTATATAGATTAAGTTTTTTTAATTTATTTTATGACTTGTGTTGTATGCTACACCAAGATTAGCTTGCGCTATACACAACACCGTATAAGCTTGTAGTATACGCAACACTATTCTTGGTTTGTGTTGCACACAATTTCAGATTATTTTTATATAATTCAGCACTAATTATAGGTTTGGTTCAATGTAAAAATGAACAAAGTTTCTATTATGTTATACGGAACACCAATGCAAGCTTTCACTACATGAAACACTAACTTGGCTTGCGTAATATGTAATAATGACCTTCCATGATTGCTTGTGTTGTATATAATACCGAGTCTCTCTAAGAAATGATATATTATTAAAATATCATATAAACTAGTCTTTATGAATATTATTTCCCACATTTTAATTTTTATATATCATTAGAATTCATGTTACACATTATATGGGAACAAAATCAATTTTTTGGATAAAAGAAGTATTAAAAAAACACAGTTTTTCCGCCTTTTGAGGGAAAACCCTTTTTAAATATAGTTTTTGAAACTTTTTAAAGTTATAATTTAGCAATATAAATTTATTCTTTGAAGGCAAGACATTAAAATTTACTTTGGATATATATTTCATAATGTTCTGATAACTTTCATATATTGATGAATAGTAAAAATACGCTACGTTTTACTTGAAAACTATATTTTCATCGAGATAATTTATATGGTTAATTTATAATATTTAATTGTTTTAAGGTATAAATATAATTTATTTTTACCATTTAATATAATTTATGTCATTAGAATTAATTTTACATTGAATTCATATGTAAAAACATTTCAATCTTTAGCAATGTTTTAAACAAAAACTAGTTTTTTCGACAATGAGATTAATATTAAATTAATGACTGAAAAATCTATGTTTTTTATTTTGAAAAAAGGATTAATTATTTGGAATAATAAGGTTCAAATTTTGTATATAGATATTTTATATTTTAAGGCATTATGAATAGTAACTTCAGTATATTTTATTTACGACAGTTAAAGGGTAAATCTGGTAAATAATGGTAAAAAATAATATTATAATAATATTAAATTACCGTAAAAAATGTTTTAAACCTATTTGATAATACATGTCTTACCATTGGCATCCTTGGGACTATTTTGGAACCCCATGGAGCCACTTGAAAGTGAAAATGACGTTTAATTACTTTTAATTTAATCCTAAGGAAAATATAACATATACATAAATCTTTTAGTAAAACAATTTTTATATGGGGTTATATAATAGATCAATTCGACTAAAAATATTAATTAGAAAAATAAAAATATTTTATACGTTGTTATATTTTATTTATTTTTTGGATATTAAAGAGTTAAATTTAATTATGACATAAAGATGATGCACTGATTGCTTCATTAATGAAGTATATAAGAAAATGATTTTATAAATATTAAAAAAATTAATTTGGATATTTTTATGTCATAAATTTATTTTAAAAGATATTTAAATATTTTATTTGAGTTAATGCCTTATTTTAGAAGGAATTATGGGGTTATAACTTTTTAACAAAGTCATGTATGAATAGTTTCCAAAATTGAGACAATTCATAACTTAAAACATAAAATAGTTTATTAAATGATATAAAAATTTGAAAAATCTAAGATTCTAGAAAGTGGTTAATATTATTCCAAATATGTCTTAAATAACATACTTTGTGTCATTTGACATGCTATTATAATTACACTAACCCATAATATGTAAATAACTTCATATCAATGTAAGATTAAAAAGTATAAAATAAGGGTAAAACCAAAATGATAAGAATAAAAAAATAATTAAAACTTGTCAGAAAACTATTTTATGATGGATATTAGAGCCAAATTCATCTAATTTTATAATTAAATAATTTTTGGACCATTTTAATTCTAAATTGAATTTATAGTAAATAAATATTTTGGTACATTCCTAATGTTTCCCTCTCCTCTCTTATAAAAGAGAACCTCCTCCCTCTCCTATCCACTACATTTTAATCCTTAAATCTCATCCAAACCCATAAAATTTATCTTAACAACTTCCCTAGTTACATTTTAGAGGTTCCAGCCTTCTCAAACATTCAACTCTACTTCCCTAAGAAGATGTTTAAAGGAGGCACGTCGAAGAAGAGGTAATCTATTCTAACGATTCTTTAAAATTTATTTCTTCTTTGACTTCCTCTTCTTTAGTTGTTTCATAATAAATTAATAACATCAGTATCACTTATAAAATTATATGTTATTATAAATATTAAACAACCCTATTTAACCTTATATCCATCCTATGAATAAAAATCATCGCACGTGCGTACGTACAGATTATCGTCCCCAGGCCGTGGTGCAATCTAGTATTCACCACCACATTAAAAGAAAGGGTATAATGTTGGAAATAATAACTATATATGATTTTTAAAACATTATATTAATTCTGAGAGATTATTCACCATCCACTTCAATGTCGTTCAATAACTATGGGAACAATATTATCCCTCGTGTATACAGACGACTTACCATCTCCACGACTTGATGAAATTCATTCTTCATGTTAACCAATCAAAAATGATTATAATGTATATATAATTAATAATAATGAAATATATGAAATAATAATTCTAATGGATTTATGTATACATATCATTTACATACTTCTATCCAATTCAATAAGGAAACCAAAACACCGTTCATGCATATGTAGGCCTACCATCTCCATGAACGGTGTATTCTATTACATTTATCGATCTATTATATGTTTTTATATACTGAATATATATGATATAGAAATCATGTTTTAAATTCTTGAAGTTATAAAATCATTATCTATGTAATAATATCCTCAATAACATGTCCAAACACATACAATAAATGAATTGATTATTACCCAAAACGTTTCTTTAACATGGAATTGAAAAATGAATGGGTAATATAATGTCATAAATTAATCATAAAAAATATATAAAATATTATTATGGTTCTTTTACAAGTAAATAATATGTTTAAACCCACTTTACAGGTGTTTTGTATAGATACATAAGAAATCGGTCATAAGGTAAGGAATAATTTTGCAAACTCATTTTTAGTTGAGATTTTTTAAACATATGTATTTTTTGGGGATATATTTATTATCCATGTCCATTTTTTCTAAAAAGTTTTTCATAAAAAGTTTTTTATTCTCCCATTTATGTTTAATATCATTTTTCCCATTTTTACTTTTACAACATTGTATAGAATGAATCTTTCGTCTTTTTACTATATGAGGTACTTTTCGACTTTTTGGGTAAAAGAATGAGGAGAATGTTTTTTACCTTATATGGTATTAATAGGTTTTTAAGCTTTCATAAAGAATTATTTCAAAGAATCTTCGTTTAAATGTTTTCAAGTGTATTTTTAATTAAATTCTTTTCTTTTAAATTTTTATGACACTTTGATAAAAGAAAATGTTTTTGTAGAAGAATGGTTTTTTCCCCAAGAACTATCTTCAAGAGTTTTATCAAAATTATTTTTGATCAAATATTATATAGGATATTTTTCTATCACTATTATTAAATTTATTTTATTACATTATTATGGAATTATTTTGATGAAATCTAGTTATCTTATATGGATTATTTTACGTTGTCTTGATGTTTAAGAATACCATTTTATTACATGGCTTATGCTATGTTGTATGATTTATGCTTTTGTGGAACACATAATAATAGTTTCATTGTGAGAAGGGTGGGACCTATATCTCCCTAAAATACATTGGTTAATGATTTTTATCAAATGAGATATAAATTAATAGAATGGTAGGTATATCCAGTTCAGTAATACATGGCTGGAATGTCAAGTAAACTCCGTTCAGTAATGAGCTTTGTCCACTATGATGGTCTTAGAAACAATGCGTTGGGAATTAAGGAAATAATATTATGTGTTTAATGGTTTTAATCAATTCCATGTTTTATTACCATTATATATTATCATGATTAATGTTCCTTTATGATCTATTCTTGACATACTACTATGATTTATTTCATTACTGATGATTTTGATGTTTAAACTTTATGTTCATGTTTTTACATTCAAATGTATATGGTTTGTTTTATTTTATCCATGTTTACCCTTAATGATCATTTGATATCACCCTTTATATGTTTTATTTTCCAAATTATATAATGAAAGGTTTTAGGTTTGAAAAAAAATGAGGATGATCTTTATGAGAGATTTTGATGATCTTTCAATATGATTAGAACATTAACTTCTGAGATTCCAAAGACACTAAACTAATAAGGGATTTGATCGTTGGTTTGTGTCATGTATTATGTATTCGAAAAAATAAATGAAATTTCTACATACGTCAGGCTTGGGTCTCTACAGATGGTATCAGAGTGATGGATTAGTTAATCTTTGGAAACTAGGATGCGAAAACTTTAGTGTGATCCCTAGAGATATTTCTAAAGTATGTCTTGGGATGTCCCTATGGTTAAGTATAAGTGTAGGATAAAATTCTAAAACTATGTAAATGATAATGAATAACCTAGAATTAAACCTAATATGTTACAGATTGAAGGTACTCCACCTATACTATATTCTTTTCCAAGTATTTTTTTTCCTCTCACACTATTCTTTTTGGGATTTAGGCGATGGATGGAACTAGAATGAACCATATTAATGATCAATGCACTAGGAAATGAAATGATTGTACTCTTGAACAACCAATTGTTATGGGATATAGAATGAAAAAAATTTATTTCTATACTTACACAAGCTATGAATCATTCTGGACTCCCAAATGAGCATAGAAGTGAACAAAATTCTATTGAGTCCTTCATGAGGCAACATACACATTATTTCTATGGGTTTTTTATCCACATGTTTTTCAACAATCAATAAATACCATTGAAAATATATTTTTTATCCTTCACTGTTCGGATCAAGAAAAGGTTATTTGGCTTGACTATCATTTAAAAGGTGAAGCAGACTAGTGGTGGATTCTAATTAAGAATGAAAGGTTGAAAGATGAAATTGAATCCATGGAATGAGATGTGTTCAATAACTTATTTTTGAATAATTACTTCCCTTGTATTCTTTAAAAAAATATGGAAAATAAGTTCCTTGAGATTATGACAAAAAATGATGAATCTATTGGTACATACGAGGAGAATATTACAAGACCTAAAAGGTATGCTTCTGGCTTTATTATCCATCCTAAAAGTATAGTTGATCAATTCATTAGTTGTAATGGCCTGGACCTCTCTGGTCCATTCCTTTGTGAATATTTGGTGTTTGAGGTGTTCCTGGAGGTCAAGGTGACTTATCCATAACACTTTTCCAATTTCCCCGTTTTTGTGAATAGTATCATTGGTGACCCTCAGTGAATAGTTCCAATGGTAGACTGTTGTGAACAGTGCATAAGTAACCTTCTGTGAACAATGCCAATGGTGAGGTATAACAGTAATCTCTCTTTCCATTTCCAAATGTCCAATACTATGAATAGTTCCATCAGTGACCAGTGCTATCAGTAACCTCTAACAATAACCTCTCTTTCCTTTTCAAAATTTTGAGTTCTATGAACAGTTCCATCGGTGAATAGTTCTATCAATAATCTCTAATGGTAACCTCTCTTTCCATTGTTAAATTTCCAATTCTATGAACTGTTCTATCGAGGAACTGTTCTATTAGTAACCTCTAACTGTAACCTCTCTTTCCTTTTACAAATTTCCAATTATATGAACTATTCTATCTGTGAATAGTTATATTGGTAACCTCTAATAGTAACCTCTATTTCCCTTTCCAAAATTCCAATTCTATGTACAATTCTATCAGTGAACAGTTCTATTGGAAACCTCTAACGGTAACCTCTATTTCCTTTTCCAAATTTTCAATTCTATGAACAGTTCTATCAGTGAATAGTTCTATCGGTAACCTCTAATGGTAACCTCTTTTTCCTTTGCCAAATTTTATGTTCTATGAATAGTGTTTCCATAACGATAGGTGTACAGTGTTTCCATAATCGTAGGTGTACAATGTTTCCATAATGGTAGGTTCATAGTGTTCTATCGGTGAGGTTCTAATGGTGAGGTTCATGAACATTGTTCAAATAGTGTGGTTCTAATGATGAGGTTCATGAATAGTGTTCTATCCTTGAGGTTCATGAAAAATGTTCTATCAGTGAGGTTCTAATGGCGAGGTTCATGAAAAATGTTCTACCAGTGAGGTTCATGAACAGTATTCTATCGGCAAGGTTCTAACGGTGAGGTTCATGAACATTGTTTTTGCTTTTCTAAATTTTGAGTTCATGAACAGTGTTTCCTGCTTCCTACAGTTTCACCCCATTAGCATTTTCCATTGACGAAAAAGGCATTTACAGCCTCATTTTATGGATTCTAAGGCCGATTCAAAGGCCATAACTCCTATATAAATTATTCCTCTAGCTCGGGATATTTTTACCTCATAAAACCGTGTTGTTTAATGCGATCCAATTTTAATGGGAAATTAAGTGTTTCTTAAACCATCGAACCATTAAATCTTCTAAAGGGAAGGGATATCTTCCACCCAAATACTTTCTCCTTGTTCTCAGGTGTGAGATGCTCAAACATCCCATTGCTTCTCATAGGAGTTACACAATCCAACTTTCCTCCTCGGATTGGTTCTTCTCTGTTTTGATGCAACCAGGATGTATCGATTAATCTTCGGTATAAGGTATGTTTTATCGTCATTCTTTTAAGGTTCATATTCCCATGCTTATTCTTTCCATATTATTGAATGAAATATTTATGCTTCTAATAAAGTTTTCTTGGGTTTTAGTTGGTGTGGTCATACCATGACATCCTCAGGTTGATGCAGTTGTCATGAGAGGAGGATCATGACCTATTTTGTGGACTGTTCTCGTAGGGGATTCATTGCTTCTCTTTTCTTTTAGGTGCATCTGTTTTGTTAGCATGATTTATTGAACTGGATGACAATGGAATTGACATAATAAATATTTTAAAAGGATAAATAAATTGATATCAATCTAATGTTATTGCCTCTTGTTTTTCTAGATAGTGTGATATCTATGGTTTCTTCGTATAGCTGTTATTTCTTAATAGAAATTGGTAATGAATGTAAACCGTAATTAATTGATAATTGTTTGGCTAAATATAAAGAGTCATGTTAATGAATCTGTTTCTTCTTGTTGTAATTTTGATGTTAATAAAAATGGTTCAGTAAGCATGTTTAATTTATTTGTGTTTGCTTACTGTTTAGGTTTCCAGAATGTGGAACCTACGTATAATAAATCGGTTAATTCAAAACATATTTTGTTTGATAAATCCTTGATGGGTTCGGAGTTACCCTCTTTCTTGTTTAAGGGCCAATATCCAATTGTTAAGTTGTTTGTTTTCCTTCTGCTTGTGTTGTGATGTGATCCTGGATGGCAGTTGTGTTATGTGGGGGAATGGAGGCCTTTTGGTTGTGGCAGCAGATGACACCTAGAGTGGCGAGATGCAACGATTTATGCATGTGGGTGTCGGGGAGGACACCAAGGATGATGGAATGGGATGGATGTGATTTTTGGATGCTTGCTGATTCTTATTGGTTGATTATCTGCTTAAATTTTCCCCACTACTCAAGGAAGCTGGTCTTGCTTATCCTTCTTCCGAAAGAGGTGAAGATGTGCGGGGTATTCCATCTGCTTTCCATGTTTAGCTTCTCTAGGGAGGATGGGTTTACGCTCTTACTATAGGCAGCAAAGACTCAACGGGTAGTACATCTACTCCTCGTGTTGAGCCCCCTAGTGTTTAGTAGCATAGAATGTTTTTCTAGAATGCCTGGGAATGTGGGAAAGTAATTTTGTAATGAATAATTAAATAAATGGTGCTAACCCATGGGGTTGGAGTGTTCTATAACATAATGATGTGGTTGTAATTTTAAAGGGACATTAGACATTGGGTGTGACTCTAATGAAATTTAATGTGGAATTGTGTTTGGATAATTAATGTTTAATGAATCAATTAATGTAAATTGCAACTAATAAAAAGTCAATGAAGTAATATATTAAAGCTCTTTAAGTGGTTGGGTGATTATAGGATACATTGTCTTAGAGTAGCAAGGTTGAGTCTGAGTGACGTTAACTGTAGTTGTGTATGAGACTATGTTATTCCCATAGTGTGGTTGTGAGATATAGTATATCATGTACTTATTTTGTTTCTATACTCTACTCTACCCTGTCAGTAAGGGAAACTAACACCTCGGGGATTCTGAGACCTGTGGGGTGTTTTCCCCAACATTTCGGTGGGAGGATGAATGGTTGACAACCCCCTTTGGCCCTATTCTATTTTCTTGGTAGTTACTTGTGCTAGTAGGCACAACGGTTAGTTTTCCCCATATATGTGTGTAGAGGGCTGTAAAGGATTTTGGTTATTCACACACATATATTATGGATATAGTTTCCTAATGACTCTATAGGTGTAACATGTATAGGATGTAATCGATTGAGGATCCTTACTCAATGTATGGGATTTAATGGCTTGAGGTATACTAACCATTGTATGATACACGTTATGCAAGTTGTGGTGGATTCCAGAAACTACCTGGTTACTTTGCTTACGTGGAGGTGGTGGTTTTTTTGCATCAGGTTCATATTATGTTGCTTCACCCAGGTGTCTGCGGGCAAGCATTTTTTGAGAGAGATGCTCAAGACGTGCGGCGCTGGGGAAAAGCGGAAAACCAGTGGGGAAGTAGTAGTGGGGTACCCATGGCATTCTTTATTATATTATATATTCTTGTATGTGTTACTTGGTGAGAGTAGCCTTGGTGAGTCTGGGAACTTAGTATACCAATTTATGTGATGAGTTAGTTTGGCTTATTGTTCATTGTGCTTTAGCATGCTTTCTTTAATTTTCCACGAGAGGCTTTGAGGAGGATCCTACAGAGTATACTTTTATACTCAACCTGTGTATATATAAACTATTTTTGAAGTCACTTGGAACAGGTTGGAGGTAAAGCTAGTTTCTACTAGCTTGGGGTTGCAGGAGCTATTCGGGCTTGTGGTTGCTGCTATTTTCACTTTCTTTTGGGTACTTGCAATTTTCCCCTTTCAGTTGTAGTAATTTTTCATGACATTACATAAGTGAACTTTGGTATTATTTTATATTTCAATTTTTAGTTGGAGTTGTTTGGTGTCTACCTTATCTATCTCTTTCGCATGTGTTCTCTTAGACGGGAATTCCTCCCATCTGTGTGTTTACTATACCTTCGGTGCAAGTCACCAACCTAGGGCCTACTGGAGGTGGGACTCATGGTTCATTATCTCCCTTCTCACATTATCAGCCTAAGAGGGGTACACTTTGTGGGGAGGGTGTCATGACAATGTGGTATCATAGTTCTGGTTGAGAGATAGGATGGAGGTTGGAGATAGGCATAGGTGAGGTTAAATGGGTTAGTAGGGAAATAGTTTCATTCATGTTTAGCAAGTGATGTAAACAATGGAAACCGGATGAGACATAGGCGTTTAGGCCCCCCTATGATCTGATGTCCGAACCGTTATGTTTATAATGGCTACTAAATTAGGTGATACTAGTTGCAGGGTAGAGACCTAGGAAAGGATCATGCATCATTATTCTTTGTGCCTGTGTTTGAATGGGTAGACCATGGGATAGGTTAATCTAAAATGAATGAAAGAAAAAAATTAATTAATTAATGTTGTGACTTGTATATCCCAGGTTTAGGAACCCTAACTGTTAGTTATTTTATAGGTATGGCTCCAGGTCTAAATCTTCCATAGGATCGGATAGAAGATGTCCAGTAGGCTATTCTAGCAGATCACCACATGGTAGAGGTTGATGACGTTGACACTTGGAGGAAGACACTCTGAGAGTTTCAGCGCGAGAGTCTGCAGATGTACAAGGGATCCATTTTAGATTCATTCACTAAATACTGGTTAGAGGAGGTCAAAATTGGCTTCAATTTGATACGTTATCGGAAGGAGCACTGGGGGTCCTTGCTTGTGACGATGCTGCGTAGAGTAGTGAGGCAGTAGTGGTTCAAGTTCCTCGGGGATCATGAGGAGTCAGCGATCTCATGTGAGGAGTTCCGAGACATGTTTAGAGTGAAATTATTTCTTTGACTACGAAGGCATCCGGTCGCCAGGAGATTATAACCCTTCAACAGGGGAGCTCCAGTGTTCGAGAGTTTGGAATCCATTTCAGGAAACTTTTACTATATGCTTTGGAACTGCTGCTAGATGAGGAGGCCAGGGAACAACATTTTAAGGAGGCTTTGTTTATAGAGATCCAGTTCCAGGTCACCCCATTTATGCTGAAAACATATCTTGATGTTTTGGTGAGGTAAGAGGTTGTCGAGAGGGATTTCTACACAACTGGATCATCATGAGAGGGAAATCTCCATGATTCCTCATGAAGTAGAGCTGTGGTATGGGTTCCCAGTTTTCAGGGCAGAAGAGTTTCCATTAAGCCGTGTGTCGGTCCCAGCCCTTCACATCACGTTTCTCTAGAGGCAGCAACTCTCAGGCCTATGCGAAGGGATCAGACACTTGTTTTTCTTGTGGTGGTCATGGTCATCAAAAGTGGGATTTCTCGACCATTCAGAGCAGTTATCGTGCACCAGGTGCTAGGCTCCAGGTTCCTCCATTGAGGTAGTTCCAGCTGAAGTAGTAGCTATAGGATGCACCATCATTAGATCAGTAGAGGGTAGATGGGGAAGGTGGAGGACAACCCCATGATGCTTCTCGTCCTCAGAGATCATAGCACGAACATGGTGGTGGTCCTCATCAGGGGCAATGAGACCGTGGAAGAGGACGTGGTCTGTTTCATGCTCTAGTGTTTCCAGCTACGGGAGAGCTAGACATCATTCGAGCTACCATTAGCTTGCTTTCTACCTTGAAGTATGCCTTTTTTTTGAGTTAGGAGTGACACACTCTTTCATATTAACTACCCTTGTCCATGATTTGGGACTTGAGGTAGAGATGCTTCGAGTTCCCTTTGCATTGACTATGCCAGTTGGAGGTTGAGCTGACCTGTTTGAGGTATGTAGAGACTATGAGATAGTGTTGGTGCATCACCACTTTTGGGGAGATTTCCTATGTTTACGAATATAACCATATGATGTCATCCTCTATATGGATTGTTTGTATTCAGTGCAGGCTATCATGGATTTCTTCTAGAAGATGGTTGTTTTCTTTAGTGCAGATGGAGAGCTGGTGGTGTTTGTTAGAAAGAGAGATCCATGGATGGGTCATAGGCGCATTCGATCCTTATCATCCATGATGGATGAGATGATATTGAGTTATTTAGAGGTTTAGTAGTTGGCGTTTCCTATGGTCATAGAAGAGTACCCTGATGTCTTTCCATAAGAGGTTGTAGTATTACCCCCTTGACGAGAGATCGATTTAGGGATCAAGCTACAACCAGGAGTAACTCCTATCTCTATTTATCCATATAGGATAGCCCCTTATGAGTTACGAGAGCTACGTATATAGCTTGATAGTCTATTACAGTGTGGTTTTTTTCGTCCATTTCTGTCCCCATGGGGTGCACTAGTTCTATTCGTGAAGAAGGCTGATGGCAGTTTGCGGCTGTGTGTCGATTATCGTCACTTAAACAAAGTGACAATAAATATTATCTTTCCTCTTCCACGGATTGATGATTTATTCAATCAACTGAGGAATGAAAGATGTTTCTCAAAGATCGACTTGCAGTCAGGATATCATCAGATGCGTGTGAAGGATGATGATATCATGAAGACTGCTTTCCGTTGTCGTCTTGTGCATTATGAGTTCATTGTAATTTCATTCGGCCTGACGAATGCACCAGCTATATCCATGGTATTGATGAATGAAATGTTTGGTGAGTTCATGGAAAAGTTCTTGATTGTTTTCATCGATGAAGTCCTTGTGTACTACACATCTAAGGAGGATCATGAAGAGCATCTACACGCTATTTTGGGAGTTATTTGTCAACATCAGCTATTTAGGAAGTTGTTAAAGTGTGAGTTTTGGGTTCAGGAAGTCCGTTTCTTGGGGAATTTTGTGTCCCATAAAGGAGTAGCTGTGGATCCATTGAAGATAGAAGTAGTTGTGTCTTGGAAATCCCCAAAGACAATGTCAGAGGTTCGAAGATTCCTTGGTCTCGCAGGCTACTACAGAAGGTTCGTAGCCAATTTCTCATGAGTTGGGACTCCTCTGACAGCTTTGACCAAGAAGGACCAGGTACTCATATGGACTGATCAATGTCAGGCAGCTTTCGAGTATCTAAAAGAGAAGTTATTAAGTGCTCCAGTTCATTGTCTTCATGCTGAGGGAGTTCAGTTTGATATTTTTTGCATTGCTTCGCATCTGGGGTTTAGCTGTGTTCTAATGCAGAAAATATCAGTTATTTGTTATGGGTATCAGTAGTTATGTCTCCATGTATGTAACTATGCCACTCACGATCTTGATTTTACATCTGTTGTGTTTTCCCTGATGTTGTGGAGACATTATCTCATTGGTGAGCACTTTTTGGTTTTCACCGATCATAAGAGTTTGAGGCATGTTTTCTACCAGCGTGACAGAACACATGATAGAGTTGGTGGATGAAGTTATTATAGGAATATGACTTTGAAATATCATATAAACCTAGAAATTGAAACGTTGTAGCTGATGTGCTGAGTCGAAAGTCACGTAGAGATGTTGTGCATGAATCCGGTGATTCCTGGAGAGTAATGGAAAAACTATCAACATTACATCTTGATATCACAGAAGTTGGGGGCAGAGGTTTTCTTTTCTAGATGACAGTGCAATCATCTCTGTTGCAGTAGGTGGAAGAGTCCATATTGTGGGATCTTGAGGTGGAGGTCTGGAGAGACCGAGTTGTTTGTGTAGAGGCCCCTAATGGGTTGTCTGATGATGATCAACACAGAGGGTTGATTCATGGAAGGCTATTTGTTCCGTTGACAATGGGAAGGATGGTTCTCAGTGAGTTTCATAGTTCACCATTAGCGGTGCATCCTGGTGTGGAAAAGATGTACTGAGCCTTGAAGAGCCCATTTTGGTGTCCTGGGCTAAATTGTTTAGTTGCGAAGTTTATGTCATGATGTTTGGTCTTCCAGAAGGTGAAGGTAGAACACCGTGTTCCTGGTGGTCCGATCTAGCAATTAGAGATTCTTCTGTTGAAGTGGGGGGACATCTCAATGGACTTTTATTCTGGTTTACCTCAAGCTCCGAGAGGATATGACGCTATTTGGGTGGTAGTAGATCACTTAACAAAATAGGCCCACTTTATAGTAATGAAGGAGTCAAGCACAATGGATGTTTTGTCAAGTCAGTATCTAGAGGAGGTGGTGAGGCTTTAGGGATTCCCAAGGAAAATAATTTATGATCGAGATCCTCATTTTACCCTTAGTGTGTGTAGAGGTCTCCAACATAAATTCGGTTCTTAGTTATGCCTTAGCACTGCATTTCATCCTCAAATAGATGGTAAGATAGAGCGAACCATCCAGAATCTTGAAGACATGTTACACTCTTGTATTCTAGATATTAGAGGTTCATTGATGAGGCACTTACACTTAGTGGAGTTCACTTACAATAATATTTTTCACTCCACCATCAGTATGGAACCATTTGAATCCTTGTATGGCCAGCCTTTCCAATCTCTATTGTGCTGGACTGGGGTCGGAGCGTCATCAATTCTCAGACCAGAACTAGTACAGAATACAACGAAGATGGTTCAAGTGATTTGTGAGGGATGAATATAGCAAAATATCTTCAGAAATCATATGTTGATCAAATACGGAGACCTTTAGAGTTTAATGTTGTGGATCATATGTTTCTCAAGGTGACTCCCTGTCGTGGGAGAAAAGGTTTGGTCATGGAAGTATGCTTTTTCCCTGGTTTGGTTGTCCTTCCCAGGTGTTAGCTTGTGTTGGATATGGGGCGTATCGAGTAAAAATTCCCCCAAATATGAGTTAGATACATGATGTTTTCCATGTATCACAACTCCGTTGTTATCTTTATAATGACTCTCACATCATCGATTGGGGAGTGATCGATTTGGATGATGATGAGACCTTCGAGGACTGACCTATAGAGATCCAAGACATTGAGGAGAAGGTGTTTCGTGGGCATTATATCCCCTTGGTTAGTGTTTTGTGGTGACACTGTGACATGGAGGAGAGTTCCTGGGAACTTGAGTCGCAAATATGTGCTCAGTACCCAGAGTTGTTTGATGTTTCACTCATTTCATGTATCAATGTAGCCTTTGGATTTAAAACCCATTCATGTTTATGAGATAGATCCCTTTGTTGATTTTTTGGCTTTTTCTCTTTTGAGAGGTATCTTGATGGGTGGTTTTTCAGACCCCGTTTCATTTTCACTTTTGGTGGGTTTTGAATTCGCAGGGATGAGAATATTTTGAGAGGTATCTGATGTAATGGATCAGACCTCTCCGGTCCATTCCATTGTGAAAATATGGTTTTTGAGGTGTTCTGGGAGGTCAAGGTGACTTATCCCTAACACTGTGCCACTTTTTCCCTTTCCTGTGAACAGTAGCATCGGTGACCCTCGGTGAACAGTTACAACAATTGACATTTGTCAACAGTGCATTGGTATCCTTCTGTGCACAGTGCCAATGGTGAGGTCTAATAGTAACATCTCTTTCCATTACCATATTTCCTATTCTATGAATAGTTCCATCAGTGAGCAGTCCTATTGGTAACCTCTAATGGTAACCTCTCTTTCCTTTTCCAAATTTTGAGTTCTGTGAATAGATCCATCGGTGAGTAGTTCTATCAGTAACCTCTAATGGTAACCTCTCTTTCCTTTTACATTTTCCAATTCTATGAATAGTTCTATCGGTGAACAGTTCTATTAGTAACCTATAACGGTAACCTCTCTTTCCTTTTCCTAATTTCCAATTCTATGAACAGTTATATCGGTGGACAGTTCTATCAGTAACCTCTAACAATAACCTCTATTTACTTTTCCAAATTTCCAATTCCTTGAACAGTTCTATCAGTGAACAGTTCTATCGGTATCCTCTAATGGTAACTTCTATTTCTTTTTCCAAATTTTCAATTCAATGAACAGTTTCATCAGTGAATAGTTCTATCAGTAACCTCTAATGGTAACCTCTTTTTCCATTGCCAAATTTTGAGTACTATAAACAGTGTTTCTAGAATGATAGGTGTACAATGTTACCATTACGATAGGTGTAAAGTGTTTCCAGAATGGTAGGTGTACAGTGATCTATCAGTGACGTTCTAACGACGAGGTTCATGAATGGTGTTCTATTAGTGAGGTTCTAATGGTGAGGTTCATGAATAGTGTTCTATCGGTGAGGTTCATGAACAATGTTCTATTAGTGAGGTTCATGAACAATGTTCTATTGGGGTGGTTCATGAACAGTGTTATATCGGTGAGGTTCTAACGGTGAGGTTCATTAATAGTGTTTTTCCTTTGCCAAATTTTGAGTTTGTGAATAGTGTTTCCAGCTTCCAACAGTTTCACCCCTTTAGCATTTTCCATTGATGTAAAATCCATTTGAATCCTCATTTTATGGACTATAAGGCTGATTCAAAGGCCATAACTCCTATATTAATCATTCCTATGAATGAGGATGTTTTTACTTTGTCAAACCGCATGGTTTAATGCGATCCTCTTTTAATGGTAAATTAATCGTATCTTAAACCTTTACACCGTTAAATCTTCTAAAGGGAATGGATATATTCCTCCCTAATTCAATATCCTTGTTCTCAGGTGTGAGGCTCTCAAACATACCATTCCTTCTCATAGGAGATGCACAATCATACTTTCCTCCTTGGATTGGTTCCGCTCTGTTTTGATGCAACCAAGCTGTATCGATCAATCATCGATATAAGGCAGGTTTTATCGTCGTTATATTTGGGTTCATATTTTCCTATTTCTACTTTCCATATTATAGAATGAAATATTCATTCTTCTAATGGATTTTTTTGGTTTTAGTTGGTGCAGTCGTACCATGGCATCCTCGGGTGGATGTAGTTGTCGCGAGAGGAGGATTGTGACCCGTTGTGTGGGTTGTTCTCGTATAAAGAATGAAAAGAACTATTTGAAGTAGAGGATTCATTTAATGTCACGACCCCCTCCCACCAAAGATTTCCCTCCTATGCTTGAAATGGTGAAAGGGAGATAATGACCCCCGAGTCCCGCCTCCAGTAGGCCCCGAAGTGGTGACCAGCACCAAGGGTATGAGTTTTTTTACAAATATGGGAGGCATTACCCTTTTTGTTATTTAAGATCGAGAAATAGGATGAGTCAAACATCAAAATAAAAAGAAACAAGTAAATTAAAATAAACCCAAACCAATACCACATGCATGTTTAAAGAATTATAAAATAAGTACAAGTACAAGAAAACTCAAAAGTACAATACCAAAAGAAACAAGAGTAAAACAACTGAAACAACTCCAACTATCCTGATTAGTAGTGTCCCGCATGACCCTGGTAGTCCTCATGGAAACCTGAATGTAAACGTAGGGTGAGAATACAAGTATACTTAGTAGGGAAACCTAAATCTCTCGTTCACAGGTGGGGAGACATCCAAATGTCCCGTGAGAACAACAGAAGAAACCAAAACCTAGCAAGGAATTCTATCCACCCAACCTCACCAGCCACGCTCACCAAAACACAAACATACAGGTTGTAGTATATAAGAACAAGAGTATTGGGTACCCCACACCATTTCCCCCCACTACCTAGCTACTCTTCCTAACGGAGAATGTCCTGACGCTACCACACTCTTCCTGCCCGCACACACCTGGGCCTCAAAAACCACATATCCCGCCCACACACACCTGGGCCTCACAAACCACATATCCCGCCCGCACACACCTGGGCCTCACAAACCACATATCCCGCCCACACACACCTGGGACTCATAAACCAGAATCACATCCCTGCCAAAACACACCTGGGCCCCATCCCGAAGATTCCTGGGAATAGTAAACCTGCCTGAAGAGCCATGGGGTAAAACCACCCCAATAAAAACCTACCCGAAGAGTCTTGGGTTTAAGGTTGCCTCAATCCATCACAACCTATAGAAGAAGAATCTAGAAGGAGCTAGTAACTAAAGGAAAAACACCCTCTCCCATGAAATGGGAGTGTTCTACACTAAGTGCTCACCATGGGTGGGGTGCGACAAAATACAAAGATACCGATACATATATGTATACCAAACACACATCCCAACCTATGGATTCTAAACAGAGAAAATGAGCACGTGCCTCGACACTGCTACTATGATGCATGCATATAAAAAACTACCCCAAACCCATTTTGGTTTTCATGTTTCTACAGAATTAGTTTATTAGTTCCTTAACTACTGGGCAATTAACCAGAACCAATCATAATAATCGTTCATAAAACATATCTCTGCCAACCAAAAATCAAGTTAGATAGAACACAAGAAACATGAAACCAACCTTTTTATCATCAAACAATCCCCATTGATTGTTCCCAAGTTTAATTCATTATCGTTCCCCATAGTTCATTTATCAACTTTCCACTTTCTTTTAATATCACAACCCATTACTGCAGCCCTACTGCCACAATAACCACATCTCCACAACCGCATCAGAAAACAAGACTCGTGCCACAAAATTTCCCCTTTAATTTTACCATAGTCCCGCTTACCATCCTAGTTGTAACAACCCATGATTCACACTCTTTCACACAAAATGTAACCAAACCAACACCCACATGTTAATTATTCCATTTTATTCAACCGGGGTGATCATACAAGGGTTCTGGATTTTAATCAGCCAAATTTACATGAGTAACCAACTTCCATATTCCACAAATTTTCCATCCACAAAACTATCTAGAAAGATAGGGAAACATTTAATTGTGAAAGAAAAGTCCCCCAATGACCGTGATTTTCAGTAGGATTAATCCTATTCAATTCACAACATAATAATAGGATAAAAAAAGATAAACATAACAACTTCCCCATCCCCGTTCTTTAACAAGTTATTATATCTATTTATTGGTTCAACCGTATCTCACGAAAACAAGAGGATACCCACCCCACATGATGAAAAGAGAGAGAGAGATGAAGGTAAGATCCCTACCTCAATAGGTTCTGATAACAACGCTTTCCCAGATCAACATTAGAAGACGTCTGTCGGCGTCCGTTGCTTCTGTAAAAACCTGGAAATAACCTCTTCGGGTGGAAGCTAGGAAGGAAAGTACAAAGGGAAAACAACTGATCCAAGCTCAGAAGATATGCCTTTTCGTTAAGATCTTGTGGCCTCTGACGGATCGTAAATCAGAGCTCGGACGAAAAAGTTATGGAAGAAAGGATCTTTGGAGTCTCTCGAGAGAGATCTGCTCGAAGGAATGGAGAGGAGAGGAATGTTATGAAATGGAGGATATGCCCACTACTTTTATAGGCGATAAAAAATAAAGTACACTATGTGTACTTCCTAGTACATGACATGTACTCGGCCATTCCACATGGTCACCACGCGACTTCCAACATGGAATTCAACGCGGCACATGGCCGTTGACTGGTCAACACACGGTTTTGAGGGTAACGCGTACGTGGGGAGGAACTACACAGCGTGTAGTATGGGATAAACGGCCTGTACTCATTTATTTCACATGGCAAGGACACGACCTTAACACAGCACACGACCGTTGACTGGTCAATACACGGGTTGAGGGTAACGCGTACGCGGAGAGAAACTACACGGCATGTAGGATGGGATACACGATGTGTACTTATTTGTTTCATGCAAAAAGGACACGGCTTCAACATGGGGTATACCTGGCAAGGTGGTACACGACATGTAATCACACTACACGAAATGTAGTTACAAAAAAAAATCTGAAAAGTGTGGAAAAGTCCATTCTACACTCCAAAACACTTCATTACCTTATTTTCGACAAAGGAATGGGCCGGAGAGGTCTGGGACATTACACCAGATACCTCTTAAAACATTCTCGTCCCCGAGATTTCATAAACCAACCAAGAGGAACCCAACAAGATACCTCTGAGGGCTCTCGTTATAACAGGAACCCAACCAACAACCCTAATCATGCGTGTTAGGAATTCCTTCTCCTATGTCGAGATATTATCCACTTTAGGCGGCACTGACTCGCCTTCATGAGTTTAATCGAATCTGCATTAATGCGTATCGATTAAGAATTGGGTCTTACCACTTCCATATATTAGGTTTTTTTTCAACTTACACTGCCCCCAACACCGTACAACCAGCACACTTCTCGAACACATGGCTTGGGGAGTTCCTTCTCCCATGTCGAGATATTATCCGCTTTAGGCGGCACTAAATCACTCACACAGGTTCAATAACGTATGCATTAATGCGTCTCGATTATGGATCAGGTTTTCCCTTTCCCCAC
Organism: Viscum album; assembly: GCA_963277665.1. Classification (NCBI taxonomy): domain Eukaryota; kingdom Viridiplantae; phylum Streptophyta; class Magnoliopsida; order Santalales; family Viscaceae; genus Viscum; species Viscum album. Next base: position 272,343,387 of record OY728128.1, on the reverse strand, counting down.
ACATCTGGACACGTTACACACTTCTAGAGAACAAGGAAACAAAACGTCTCACAACCAACAAGCCAAGCATTCCATATATCAAAGGTACACAATATAACATCAAAAAAAGCTCAGAAGAACAAGAAAAGTACAAGTCAAAACAACTCCGGGTACTGAGCGTGCATCTGAGCCTCCCGCTCCCAAGTGATCTCCTCGAGGCCACCATGCCTCCACAACACATGAACCAAGGCGATGGTTCATCCACGAAGCACCTTCTCTTTATGATACTCGATTATGACTGGTCATTCCTCGAAGGTCGTGTCGTCTCCCATATCTAACTCTCCCTAGTCGATAACATGAGAGTCATCATGTAAGTACCGACGAAGATGGGAGACGTGGAAGATGTCATGAACCTTCTCTAACTGAGGTGGTAGGGCCAGCTGATATGCCACCTCGCCGACTCGCCTCAGCACCTCGAATGGTCCGATGAACCTAGGGGAGAGCTTACTCCCCTTCCCAAACCTCCACTACCCCCGTCGATGGGAAACTTTCAAGAACACATGATCTCCCACCTCGAACTCCACGGGACTCCTATGATGATCAGCATAATACTTCTATTGGTCCTGAGCTACTTTTATCCTCTCACGCACAAGTTGAACTTTCTCTGTGGTGCTCTGTACTATCTCTGGCCCAAGAGAACCTATCTCACCAACCTATGCCTAGAAAATCTGTTAATGACATGGTCTTCCATACAAAGCCTCAAACGGTGACATGCCAATAGTAGAGTGGAAGCTATTGTTGTAGGTAAACTCTACTAAAGGAAAGTGTCTTACCCATGATCCTACGAAATCTAGAATTCATGCTCGCAACATGTCCTCCAATGTCCGGATAACACACTCTATCTACCCATCATTCTGGGGGTGGAAAGCAGTACTAAGGTGTATCTAGGTGCCAAAAGCGTGCTGTAACCCCCTCCAAACTCGTCAGGTAAACCGAGTATCCCAATCTGAGATGATAGTATTCCGAACTCCATGCAACCGCACCACCTTGTCTATGTACCTCTTTGCTAAGGTACTCACTGGGCCCGACTCCTTAATTGCTAAGAAGTGAGCTGATTTCGTCAGCCGATCCACCACTACCCAGATAACATCATAACCACCCTAAGCTCTGGGTAGTACTATCACTAAGTCCATTTATATGTCATCCCATATCCACTCGGGGACATCTAAGGGATGAAAAAAACCACTAGGAACACAGTGTTCAACCTTTACTTGCTGACACACTAGGCACTTAGCCACAAACTCTGCCACTACCCGTTTCACCCCAGGCCACAAAAACTGTTCCCTCAGGCCTCAGTACATTTTTGAAACTCCCTAATGTACCGCCAAGGCTGAGATATGGAACTCACAGAGAACTCCCTCACTCATCACCTCCAGAACAAACAACCTTCCATGAAAAAGCATCCGATGTCGGCTATCCTCTAACCATCCTTCTGAAGTGTTTCCCTGATTGATACGATCCCGCATTACTTCCGCCTTGGAGTCTTCCCATTGAGACTCTTCCACCTGCTACAACAAGGAGGACTGCATCGTCATTTGAAACAAACAACCTCTAACATCCTCAACCCTTGCATCCAAGTGCAAGAAAGCCAACTCTCCCATCGCTTTCCAAGCAATAGTGGATTCCCGAACCACTTCCTTATGTGAATTCCTGCTCAGGGCATTGGCCACAGCGTTGCCATTACCTTCAGTGTAAGAGATCTCGAAGTCATAGTCTTGGAGAAACTCGACCCATCTCTGCTACCGTAAGTTCAGGTCACAATGGGAGAAGATATAACATAAGAACTTGTGATCTGAGAAGACCACAAAGCACTACCCAAAGAGGTAATGTCGCCACAACTTCAGTGAGAACACTACTACTGCAAGCTCTAGGTCATGGGTGGCATAGTTACACTTGTGAGGGCGCAACTGCCTAGACCCATAACAGATCACACCCTTCTTTTGCATCAGTACGCACCCCAAACCAAGGCCAGAAGCATCACAAACCACCTCATACAACAACCCTTCCTCTGGAAACCTGAGTACTAGAGCACTGACCAACATCTCCTTCAGGTAGTCGATAGATTTCTGGCACTGCTCGCTCCATAGGAAGACCTCATTCTTCCTAGTCAAAGCTGTCAATGGAGAAGCAAATCGAGGGAAATCCGAAACGAACTTACGATAATAACCTTCCATCCCCAGGAAACTACGAACTTCTGCCATTCTCTTGGGTGCCGCCCAAGAAACAACTGCCTCCACCTTCGACAGGTCCACTGAAACTCCATGTTGAGACACCACGTGCCCAAGGAAGTGTACTTCTTGCATCAAGAACTTACACTTCGACAATTTCCCATAAAGCTGGTGGTGTCTAAGGACATGAAATACTACTCTGAGATGCTCAATGTGCTCTTCCTCTGATCTTGAGTAGATCAGGATTTCATCGATAAACACAACAACAAACCAGTCAAATAACTCTCAGAAGACAAAGTTCATAAGTCCCATGAACACAGCTGGTGCATTCGTAACTCCAAACGGAATTACTAAAAACTTAAAGTGCCCATACCTGCACCTGAAAGACATCTTCGAGATGTCAATTTCTTTTACCCTTAGCTGATGATATCCAGATCATAGATCAATCTTAGAAAACCAACCTTCTCCCCTCATCTGGTCGAAGAGATCATCTATCCTTGGAAGGGGGTAACGGTTCTTGACCGTTACCTGATTCAACCTTCAGTAGTCTATGCATAGCCTGAGACCACCATCCACCTTCTTCACGAACAAAACTGGAGCTCCCTTTGGAAACATGCTGGGTCGAATAAAACCCTTCTCCATCAGATCGTCAATCTGAATCTGTAAATTCCGTAACTCGGAAGGTACCATCCGATAAGGGGCATCGAAATCGGACGAGAACCAGGCTGTAAGTCTATCCTGATCTCAATGTCACGTCAGGGGGGGGGGGAGGGGGAAGAGTCACAACCTCCTTGGTAAAAACATCAGGGAACTCCCCAACAACCTCTGGAACATCCGTCATCTCTGTATCAGCTAAAACCACTGATAACCCGCTGAAAAAGGAAAGGGGAGGCTTCACATGCCGACTTCCCACCTAATAGCTCATCTCGCCAACAAAAGCTACATGCTGTCCATCCACGTCGGAGAACAAGACTCTTCTTCGGAAGCAGTCGATAATGGCACTAACATAAAACAGCCAGTAGATGCCTAGGATGACATCGTATGGTTTCATCTATCGCAAAAGAAGATCCCCACTTGATCGATGTGGTCCCAATGTTAGTCCATATCCCCAAAAAACACAAGATATTCTAGTCTGAACTCCAATTGGTGTACTCATCACCAGGGGTATGGAAAGTCTCTCTACATCTAGACCCAAATCATGGGCTAGACCGAATACAACAAAAGAGTGTGAAGCTCCCGAATCGAACAAATAAGAAACCAGAGTGCTGAACAAACAAATCGTACCTCGCACCTCCTCTGGTCCTACTGGAGCTGCCAACTCTGATGCGTGAAACTGTCCACACCCATCTCCTCTGCCTCTCTGATGTCAACCACCTCCCCGACCAAGTCCTGTTCGAGGTCCCGGAGGAGCACCCTGAGGTCGGCCTCCTCCTGCAAAGTCTTCCCTCAGAGGAGAAGGGTCCTGCTGCTGCTGGAAGGGCCTCGCCGACAACTGGTGCTGCTGAGGTGGGCGCTGAACCTGCCCACCTCCACCGTACAGAGCTCGAGTCAGGAACCGACTCTGAATGTGCCTGGAACCTTCTCAAGAGAAACACTTCGGTCCTAGGATCGTTAAAAAGGGACGAGGACCCAAAGATTTGAACTGGAACTGCTGAGGCCTGCTCCCTACTGTCCTGAATCTGGAAGGTCCTATCATAGGAGACCTGCTGCTAACTGCCTTCCCCTTCGACAAACCCAGCTGGATCCCCTCTCGTGGTTCATCTCTCTGTGAGTGCATCCTCTCTACCACCTCTTCCTACTTCTATACTGTCAAGTACGTCGGAAGGGTGAAGGGGATGACAACATACTGGAGCGTAGGATGAAGCACCTCCTCCAAACATCTCTCCCGGGACTCTTCATCCTAAAAGAGATCCGGAGAATAGAATAGAAGACACTTGAACTTGATCCCCAATTCTTGTACTGACATACTCCCCTGCTGGAGGGAGATTAACTCCTGCTGCTTCTCTGCCTTGATCATGGAAGAAAGGAATTCCTCTCGGAACTCCTTCTCAAATTCATCCCACGGAACCTCTGCCTCTATCCTCTCCCCGAGGTAGAGCATCCACCACTAACACGCTGCACCTCTTAGCTAACTGATTTCTAGGGGAACCCAGTACACCCTTGGGGCATAGATCAAAGTAAAAGCGATCCCTAGCACCTTAAGACACCCCTCCATCTCCATATCCCAAGTACTACCCTCGTACTTCTTGAGGTTTTGTCGCCGGAAAGAATGGAGAGTCTTCTTCCACTGATCATCTTCCTCCTCTCGGTTAATCCTCAACTGATCAACCGCCTGAATCTGCTGGGCCTCGGCTATCTGAGTCAACCGGGGACGACGTCCCGGTGCCATAGTTGTATGGTAAACAAAGATCGCCTAAGCCCAAGTAGCAAGGAAATTTCTCAAGGTTTCATTTAATCACTTTATTTCAATTTCTTTCCTAGAACACCCAAATAAAGTAAAACACAATAATGATGATGCATGTACCTTCCCTAAGGTCTCTACCCTGCAATCAATGTAGTCTAACTTGGTCGTTCGATAGGCTCAGAGTCCTTGTATCAGATCACGGGGGGACATAAAATCCCGTGTCCTAGCCAGTCTTCCCTGGCCTATGTCACACACCAAGATCAGCCAACACTGTCTCCCTACCATCCCATGCAATCCTCACTGTGCCTAACTCCAGACTCCATCATATCTCGCAACCATAATCTCTAATACCATTCTGTCCTGACCACCTCCAACCAAAGATTCCCCTCTTGAGCTGGCAATGGTGAAAGGGAAATAATGACCCCTGAGTCCCACCTCCAGTAGGCCCCGGAGTGGCGACTAGCACCAAGGGTATGAGTATTTTGTTACAAATATGGGAGGCATTACCATTTTTATTATTTAAGATCGAGAAATAAGATGAGTCAAACACCAAAAGAAAAGGGAACAAGTAAATGAAAATAAACCCAAACCAATCCCACATGCATGTTTAAACAATTCTGAAACAAGTACAAGTACATGAAAACTCAAAAGTACAATACCAAAAGAAACAAGAGTACAACAACTACAACAACTCCAACTGTCCCGACTAGTAGGGTCCCACACGGCCCTGGTAGTCCTCCTGGAAACCTGAAAGTAAACGTAGGGTGATCATACAAGTATACTCAGTAGGGAAAACTAAATATCTCGTGCATAGGTGGGGATACATCCCAATGTCTCGTGAGAACAACAGAAGAAACCAAAACCTAGAAAGGAATTCTATCCACCCAACCTCACCAGCCACACTCACCAAAACACAAACATGTAGATAGTAGTATATAAGAACAAGAGTATTGGGTACCCCACACCATTTCCCCCCACTAGCTAGCAACTCTTCCTAACGGCGAACATCCTGATGCTACCACACTCTTCTTACCCGTACACACCTGGGCCTCAAAAACCACATATCCCACCCGCAAACACCTAGGCCTCACAAACCACATATCCCGCCCACACACACCTAGGCCTCACAAACCACAATCACATCCCCGACCAAACACACCTGGGCCTCATCCTGAAGATTCTTGGGAACAATAAGCCTGCCCGAAGAGTCTTGGGCTAAAACCACCCCAATCAAAACCTACCCGAAGAGTCTTGGGTGTAATGTCACCTCAAGCCATCAAAACCTATGGAAGAAGGAGCAGGAATGAGCTAGTAACTAAGGGGAAAACACCCTCTCCCATGAAATGGGAGTGTTCGGCACTAAGTGCTCAACATGGGTGGGGTGCGACAAAACACAAAGATACATATACATATATGTATACCAAACACACAACCCAACCTATGGATTATAAACAGAGAAACTGAGCATGTGCCTCAGCACTACTACTATGAAGCATGCATAAAATAAACAACCCAAACCCCATTTAGGTTTTAATGTTTCTACAGAATTAGTTTATTAGTTCCTTAACTACTGGGCAATTAACCACAACCACCCATAACAATCGTTCGTAAAACATATCCCTGCGAACCACAAATCAAGTTAGATAGAACACAAGCAACACAAAACCAACCTTTTTATCATCAACCAATCCCCATTGATTGTTCCTGAATTTAATTAATTATCATTCCCCACAGTTCATTTATCAACTTTCAACTTTATTTTAATATCATAACTCATTACTGCAGCCCCGCTGCCACTATAACCACATCTCCACAACCACATCACAAAACAAGAATCGTTCCACAATATTTTACCTTTAATTTTACCACAGCCCCACTGCCCATACTATTCATAACAACACAGGATTCACCCCCCTTTCACACAACATGTAACCAAAACAACACCCACATGTTCATTATTCCATTTTATTCAACCGGGGTGATCACACAAGGGTTCCAGATTTTAATCAGCCAAATTTACGTGAATAACCAACTTCCATATTCCACAAAGTTTCCATCCACAAAATGGTCTTGAATGATAGGGTAACATTTAATTGCGCAAGAAAAGGCCCGCAACGACCTTGATTTTCAGTAGGCATAAGCCTATTCAATTCACAACATAATAATAGGATAAAGAAAGATAAACATAACAACTTCCCCATCCCCATTCTTTAACCAATTATTATCTTTATTTATTGGTTCAACAATATCTCATGAAAACAAGAGGATAACCACCCCACATGATGCACAAAAGATAAAGACGATGGTAAGATCCCTACCTCAACAGGTTATAATCACAACGCTCCCCCAGATCAACTTTAGAAGATGTTTGTCGGCGTTTGTCTCTTATGTCATAACCCGAAAAAAACCTCCTCGGGTGGAAGCTGGGAAAGAAATGCCGAAGGGAAAACAACAGATCCAAGCTCATAAGTTCCATCTCATCGTTACGATCTCGTGGCCACCGACGGATCGTAAATCGGAGCTCCGATGAAGAAGTTATGGAAGAATGGAGCTTTGGAGTCTCTCGGGAGAGCTCTGCTTGAAGGAATGGGGAGGATAGGAATGGTCTGAAAAGGAGGAGAGGCCCCCTCATTTTATAGGAGAGAAAAATTAAAGTACACAACATGTAATTCCTAGTACACGGCGTGTACTCCACCACTCCACACGGTCGCCACGAGGCTTCCAAGACGACATTCAATGCAGCACACGACCGTTGACTGGTCAACACACGGTTTGAGGGTAACTCGTACATGGGGAGGAACTACACGACGTGTTGTATGGGCTACACAACATTTACTCATTTATTTCATGCGGAAAGAACATGACCTTAACACGACACACAACTATTGACTGGTCAATACACAGTTTGAGGGTAACACGTACGCTGAGAGAAACTACACGACATGTACATATTTATTTCCCACGGAAAGGACACGTCTTAAACATGGGGTATACCCGAGAAGGTGGTACACGGCGTGTAATCACACTACATGGCATGTAGTTAAAAACAAAAATTATGAAAAGTGTGGTAAAAGTCCATTCTACCCTCCAGAACACTTCATGAAATTCTTTTCGACAAAGGAATGGGCCGGAGAGGTCCGGGCCATTACATTGAATCTATTTTCATTTATGTGAAACTGTATTGTTAGCATGTTTTATCCCACATCATGATAATGGAATTGAAATAATAAATATTTGAACCAGATAAATAAATTAATATCGATCGTATATTATTGCCACTTATTTTCTATATAGTGTGATATCTATTCTTTCTTCGTATAACTATTCGTTCTTGATGGAAATTGGTAAAGAACGTAAACCGAAATTAATTGAAAATTGTTTGGATAAATATAAATAGGCATGTAAATGAATCTGGTACTTCTTATTGTAATTCTTATGTTAATCAAAATGGTCAAGTAAGCATGTTTAATTTATTTGTGTTAGCTTACTGTTTAGGATTCCCGAATGTGGTACCTATGTATAATAAATCAGTTAATTCAAAACATATTTTGTTTTATAAATTATTGAAGGGTTCTGAGTTACCCTCTTTCTTGTTTAAGGGCCAAGTGACAATTTTTAAGAAGTTTGTTTTCCTACTTATTTTGTTGTTATGTGATCCTGGATGGATTTTTTGATACGTGGGGGCATGGAGGCCTTTTGGTTGTGGCAATAGATGACACCTAGAGTGGCAAGATGCATCAGTTTATGCATGTGGGTGTTGGGGAGGACACCATGGATGATAGAACGGGCTGGATGTGATTGTTGGATTCTTGCTGATTCTTATTGGTTTATTATCTGCTTTACTTTTCCCCACTGCTCAAGGAATCTGGTCTTTCTTACCCTTCTTCTAAAAGAGGTGAAGACGCACAAGGTATGTCATGTGCTTTGTGTGTTTATCTTCTCAAGGGAGGATGGGTCTACGCTCTTGCTATAGGCAGCAATTACTTTATGGGTAGTACATCTACTCAATGTGTTGAGCCCCTTGGTGTTTGGTAGAATAGAATGTTTTTATAGAATGCCTGAGAATATGGGAAAGTAATTCTAGAATGAATAATTGAATAAATGGTGCTAACCCATGGGGTTGGAGTATTCTGGAACATAATGATGTGTTTATAAATTTAATGGGATATTGGACTTTGTGTGTGATGCTAATGAAATATAATATAGAATTGTGTTTGGTTATTTAATGTATAAAGTATTAATTAACGTAAATTGAAAATAATAAAAAGGTAATGATGTAATTTATTAAATCTCTTTAAATGGTTTTGTGATTATGAGATACCTAGTCTTAGAGTAGCAGCCCGGAGTCGGAGAGACATTAGCTGTAGTTGTGTCTGAGATCAGGTTATTCCCATAGTGTGGTTGTGAGATATAATATTTCTTGTAATTTTTGTGTTTCTATACTCTTCAACACCATGTCAGTAAGGGAAACTGACACCCTGAGGATTATGAGCCCTATGTGGGGTGTTTTCCCCAACATTCCGGTGGGAGGATTAATGGCTGACTACCCCCTTTGGCCCATCTCCCTTCTATTCGTAGTTACGTGTACTGTAGGTAGAACAGTTAGTTTTCCCCATATATGTGTGTAGAGGGCTGCAATGGCTTGTGTTTATTCACACATATATATTCTAGATATAGTTTCTTATGAACTAATATAGGTGTAACGTGTATAGGCTGTGATGGATTGAGGATCCTTACTTGATGTATGGACTGTAATGGAATGAGGTATAATACCTGATGTATGATACACGCAATGCGAGCTGTGGTGGATCCAAAAAACTACCTAGTTGCTTTGAATACGTGGATGTGGTGGTTTTCTTGCATGAGGTGCATATTGTGGTTCTTCACCCTAGTGTCTACAGGTAATCATTTTTGGAGAGAGATTCTCAGGATGTGCAGCGTTGGGGAAAAGGGGCAAACTAGTGGGGAAGTAGAAGCGGGGTAACCTTGATATTATTTATTATATGATACATTCATGTATGCGTTACTTGGTGAGAGTTTCAATGGTGATGCTGGGAACATTGTATAACAATTTATGTGACGAGTTAGTTTCACTTGTTATTCACTGTGTTTTAGCATGCTTTCTTTACTTTTTCACGAGAGGCTACAGGGAGGATCCTACTGAGTATACTGTTATACTCACCCTATGTATATATAAACTATTTTTCATGTCACTTGGAGCAGGTTGAAGATTAAGTTTGTTTCTACTAGCTTAGGGTTAAAAGAGTTGTTTGGGTTTGTGGTTGCATTGTTTTTACTTTCTTTTGGGTAATGGAAGTTTTCCCCTTCCAGTTTTAGTACTTTTGCATGACATTACATATGTGAACTTGGGTTTTCTTTTATATTCTAGTTTTGAGATGCATTTGGTTGGTCTCTATTTATCTATCTCTTCCGCATGTGTTCTCATAGAGGGTGATGCCTCCAATCTGTGTGTTTGCAATACCCTCGGTGCTAATCGCTAACCTGGGGACTACTGGAGGCGGGACTTGGGGTCATTATCTCCCTTCTCTCATTACCGGCCCAGGAGGGGAACACTTTGGGGAGGGGATCATGACATCAGTGGCATAGAACCATTTCCTCAAAGGGAATTAGCTATAAATGTCTTCAGTAGCTACGAACAGATTGTGCGTTGTGCTATCAAGGCAGAACTGGAAGTTGGTGTTACATATCCATCTCATGGTTCTAAAGAGATATGAAAGATGGACTCAATGGGAAAATCTCACAACAATGGTGAAAAGAAGTTAAATGTTTCCTATGCTCAATGTGTGGAAAAAACATGGTGGATATTGTCTTAAAGATATTAGAAAATGTTTCATGTCTGGAAAAGAAGTTCATCGAGTAGTTGAGTGCTGAAGTAATGGAAAAAATAATGCAAATGATGAGAATGGAGAAAAGACTACAGAGAACGCACCACCAACCCTTCAATGCTATATGTTCAAGGAAATGGAGCATTATGCTAACCAATTCCCTAATCCAAAGGATAATGATGATCAACATCAATAATATATTAAGGAAAAAGACAAAAGGAAGTAACATGCGATCACTATTGGTGATGTTGAGTATAACAACGATGTAGTGGAATGATTAAGTGTTTTTGTAATGGGATTTCAGAATAGTGTTGTGGAATTTCATTTATGGTATTATGGATGATTTTAATATATATGTATTGGTCTATTATGGGTTTTAATAATTATATGGTACTGGTAACCATAAAAAGTGATTGAAATATTTTTTGAAAGCAGATGACATGTTCATAATGAAGGGATAACGAAAAAATAATACGTTTGATAGTATTGATGATCTCATGATTGATAAAATGAAAAAGTGATATCATGGTTTGAGTATATATAATTTTTCGTATATTTGGTGTATGGAAAGTGTTAATTTTGATATAATTCATGTTCTCACTATTGTTCTATGGTAATTTATGGTATTATCATATTTTAAGAGAATGCATGATGATTTCCTTCAAATGTTTTGAATGTAACCAACATGATATATCTTGTGATATGTGGGGGATAAATAATGGTATTCACTGTACTATTTTGTGACCTCTCTGGTAATTTTATTCTTTGTACTATGAGATTGGGCATAAGTTTTTGGGATAAACCTAAATATTGGAATAGATTATGTTGGACTTAAGATAGTATTATTTAAGGATAAAACTTATTATTATTATTTCAGGAATTCTTAAATAGTTTTGTTTTAGAAAAAGGAAAACCTACAGGACGAGAGACAACTCATCGCATCAGAAAAGTGTATGGGAATCAAACCCACAACTGAATTGTGACATTCCTTTGTCACCTAACACTACACTATAGTATGTACCTAGTTAGAAAAAATTTGTTTTATTTTATTAATCGGTATGATAATTGATTTATAAGTCTATTTTAGGAACCATATATGATTAATCACACCATAAATGGACATATGTATACTTGATAACATGTGATAAAAGTTTTGTGAAAGAGACTGATGGAATGACCTATAATTCTATCGCATGACCTATTAACATTTCATGAATTACAAATTCAACTTCATTTCATTAATTTAGTGAAGAAGTGGAAATTTTTCAGGGAACGACCAACATTTATATTACATTGAAATCAAGTATGTATTTCTTCTTATGAAAAAAATTCATCAAAATTAGTAAAAATATCTTGTAACCAAAAATGTTATCTTATTACATTCTTATCCGATGAATCATATGATCCCTTAAATCATTCTAGATTTATGGATTTCTAGTACTTAACTTTCTTCAAACCTTATTCTCTATAACTGTCCATCAGAACATGATGGTTAGATTTCACTTATATAAATATATTTTAACTTCAAACCTATGTCCTCCTATGTGTAAACCTAGTGATGAGTTACATTGGGTAACCATTATGTTTCTAACTTTCCTTTTTGAAAATAATTATTTAGTAATTTTTTTGATGTGTTTTAAATGAACAAAAATTTCATGTAGAAAATCATTTATAACCCCAATGAATTTTGAGGGAGAAATTAATTTTAAGGGATGTAGAATGTTACACCCCGATATTTTATAAGATAAATTATTTTTTAGATTTCATTTATGTCTTGTGTTGTATGCTCCACCAATATTATCTTGCACTATACACAATACCGTATTAGCTTATAGTATACACAACACTATTATTGGTTTTTATTACACACAATTTCAAGTTATTTTCATAAAATTCAGCATTTATTATAGATTTTGATCAATGTTAAAAGGAAATATGTTTTTTATTATGTTATACACAACACCAAAGGAATCTTTCACTACACGCAATGCTGACATGGATTGTGTTGCATGCAAGAGAGACCATCTTCGAAAGTTTTCATTATATACAATACTGAGTCTCACTAAGAAGCGATATATTATTAAAATATCATATAAACTATATTTTATTAATATTATTAACAAAATTTCTAATTTTATATATCATTATCATTCATCATAAACATTATATGAAAAAATCAAATTTTCTGATAAAAGAAGTAATTTTTTAAAAAAAAGCAATTTTACCACATTTTGATGGTATACCCTTTTAAAATATAGTTTTTTACACTTTTATAAGTTATAATTAACAATATAAATGTCTTTATTGTATGCGGGGAATTAAAATTTATGTTGGATAAATTTTTGAAATTTCACTAATCACTTTCATATTTTGATGAATTGTAAAAATACAGTATTTTTTACTTAAAAACAACTATTTTCATCGAGATAATTTATATGGAAAAACTATAATATTTAATATTTTAATGTATTAAGAGAATATATTTTTACCATTTAATATAATGTATGTTATAATAATTAATTTTACATTAAATTCATATGTAAAAACATTTCAATCTTTTGTAATGTTTTAAACAAAAACCCATTTTTTCGTCCATCAGAGAAATTTAAAACTAATTACTACAAATTCTGTGTTTTTAACATGAAAAAATTGATTACATATTTGTATTCATAATTTTCAAATTGTGACAATAGGTAATTTTTATTTTTAGACATTCTGAATAGTAACTTAAAAAAATATTTTATTTACCACGGTTAAAGGGTAAATCTAGTAAATAAAGGTAAACAATAATAATATAATAATATTAAATTACCCTGACACATGTCCTAACCCTATTTTTTGATACATTTCTGACGACATCCTTCCTTGGGTGGATTCTGGGACCCCATGGAGCCACTTGTAAATGAAGAGGACATTTAATTACTTTTAATTTAATGTTATGGAAAATATGACCTAAACATATATCTTTTAATAAAACAATTATTATATGGAGTTATATAAGTGAAAAAATCAAATATAAATATTAATTTGAAATATAAAAATATTTTATACATCGTGATATTTTATTTGTAATATTTAGACATTAAAGATATATATTTAATTTTGACACAAGGATGATGCAATGATTGTTTCATTAATAAAGGATTCAAATAAATGAATTTATAAATATTAAAAAAATGAAATTTTATATTTTGATGTCATCAACAAATTTTAATGATGATATTAACATATTATATTTGATTTAATGACTTACATTTGATGGAATAAGGTAGTTATGAATTTTTAAAAAAGCCAAATATGCATAGTTTCTAAAACTGACACAATTCATAACATAAAACATAAAATAATTTATTAATTGATATTTAATTACAAAAAATCTTAGATTCTGAAGAATGGTTAATATATGTCCAAATATGTCATAAATAACTTTTTTGGGTTTTTTTACATGACATGATAACTAAATTAACCCACAATGTGTAAATAACATGATATCACGGTAAAATTAAAAAGGGTAAAACAACGGTGAAACCAAAAAATAAGGAAAACAAATACTAAATACTTGTCAAGAAATTATTAGATAGTGGTTATTCGAACCAAAACCATAATATATTAGAATTAAATATGTTTTGGGCAATTTTATGTACAAATTGAATTTATAATAAATTAATATTTTGGAACATTCCTAAAGTGTCTCTATACTCTCTTTTAAAAGGAAACCTCCTCCCTCTCCTCTTCACAACATTTTAATCAATCATGCTTGGCCAAAACCTTACAATTTCTCTTATCAACTTCCCTTATTACATTCTATAGGCTCTTGTCTTCTCAAAAGACCATATCTAGTGCCATATGAAGAAGTTTAATAGAGGCGTGTCGGGGAAGAAGTAATCTCTTCTACCGATTAGTTCAAATTTATTTATTCATATACATCCTCTTTTTTATTTGTTTAATTATAAAGTAATAATATCATAATAATTCATATAAATATATTTTATTATAAATATGAAGCAAATCTATTTTACCTTCGATCCATCCCATGGAAAACAAAATCACTGCGTGTGCGTACGTACATATTACCATCTCCATGATGCGGTGTAATATATTTTTCACCACCACCTTACATGGATCAGTATAATGGTTTAAATAGTAACTATATATGATTATAAATCATTATAAAAATTCTGAGATATTTTACACCATCCACTTTAGTATCGTTCAAAAACTATGGGAATGATATCATCGCTAATGTGTACATATGACTTACCATATCAACAACGCGATGAGATTCATTCTCCATGCTAATCATTAAAAAATTATTATAAAGTAGATATAATAAGTAATCATGATATATATTAAATTATAATGCTACTGAAATTATATATATATATATATATATCATTTACTTACATCCATCCAATTTAATAAAAAAATAAAAACATCGTTCATGGATATGTACGGCCTACCGTCACCATTTACAGTGTATTCCATTACATTTATCGATCTTATATATATATATATATTTATTTATTTAATGAATATATTTGATATATAAATCATGTTTTAAATTATTTAAGTGAGAAAATAATGATCTATGTAATAATATCAATAATAAAAAGTCTAAAAATGTATGATAAATGGAACAATTATTACCAAAAATGTTGTTTTCACATGGATTGAAAAAATGAACAGGTAATATAATGTTGTAAGTGAATCATATATGATATAATAAATATTATTATGGTTCTTTTACAATTTAATAATATTTTTAAACCCACTATACAAGAGTTTTTGTTACATAAAGAAGAAATCAGACCTCAGTTAAGGGATAATTTTCCAATAACATTTTTATTTGAGATTGTTTATACGTAGGTATTTTCGGTGGATATATCTATCATCCATTTACATGATTTCTAAAAATGTTTTCCTAAATATTTACTATTCTACCATTTAAGTTTAAATTAATTTTTAACCATTTTTAATTTTACTACATACTTTGAAGGAAACTTTCTTTTGTTTACCATACGAGTTACCTTTTGACATTTCTGGTAAATGTTTGAGGATAATGTTTTTTAACTTATACGACATGAATATATATTTAAGTTTTCATAAAGCATTATATCCATGAATCTTACTTTACTTGTTTTCAAGGGTATTTTTTAATAACATCTTTTATTTGAAAATTTCATGACAGTTTTAGAAAAGAAAATGTTTTTGAAGAAGAACGATTATATTCATCAAGAACTATGTTCAAGTGTTTTATCAAATTTATTTTCCCTTTAAGATGATATATGGATATGTTTATATTCATATTATATCATTTATTTTATTACATTATGATGGAATAATTTTTATGAAATATATTTATCTTATATAGACTATGTTATTATGGAATGATGTTTATGAGTCCAATTTTATTACAAGGGTTATGCTATGATGTATGATTTATGTTTTTGTGGCTCACATAACAATGGTTTTTTTAGATGGGTGGGACCTATATATCCCTCCAATGTATTGGGTATAGATTTATATATCATGATATAGAAATGATTACAACGTAAGTAAAATTCGATTCAGTAATACATGGCTGAAACAACAAGTAAACCTGGTCAAGTAATGGAATTTTCCCCAATGAAGGTCTTGGTAACAATTCCTTGGATACTATGGAAAATCATATTTTTTTCATAATAATTTTCCAAAATTCCATGTTTTATTCCCATGATATTTTATCATGATTTATGTTCCTTTATAATCAATTACTTACGTACTATCAAGATTTATTTCATTACTGATGATTTTGATGATTAAACTTTATTTTCATGTTTTTACATTCAAATGTATATGATTTGTTTTAATTTATCCATGTTTACCCTTACTTATCATTTGATCTCACCCTTTCTATTTTTTATCCCCAGGATATAAAGAATGGTTTTAGGTAAGAAAAAAGGGGGAATATCTTTATGGGAGATGTTGAAGATCATTCCCCATGATTTGAATATTAATTTACGAGTTTCAAAAGAAACTAAACTAATATGGTCTTTTGGCGTTGGTTTCTGTCATGTATTAAGTATTATGAAAAATAAATGTAATGTCCATGTACGACCAACTTGGGTATCTACATGTATATCCTCGATGTCATCAACTACACCTCTAAATAGGTAGAGGCTATACCCATAGTGGATTTTAACTTAATAAATTATATATGTTTCATGCATACTATAATAGTCAACATATTTATAATCCATCAAACAATGTTAACGGAAAAAAAATTAAAAAGTTGATTATCTAATTTGAAATTATTATTTCAAAGGAATAACATAATTTCCAATTCCTCATCCAATTTTTTTATTAAATCACATAAATTTTGTGAAATTATAAAAATTATTGTCCAATATAACTATTAAAATGGTTTATTTTTTTTAATTTTAGATAATACATATTATTATATATGATTTTTGATTTTTGAACAATATTCCATATTTCAATTCATGATACACCATTTAATATTTTTCAGTGGACAATGGTAGTTCAACCCATCAATGTGCAATTACAATCACTATGTAATTCTAGTTATGATTTTCTCTTCAACGAATAAAAATATTGTGTGAGTATTTATGATTTATAGAATGAAGATGAGAATATTATTTTCAATGGGAAGATCCATGTTGTAAATCCTAATTGAATTATGAAACTATTCAACAATATGGTCAACCTATATTACTTTTTTCATTGAGATTATGTTCAAGGCTAGATAACTCCAATGATATTATAGAGGTTTTCTACAATAGTGATTCCAAATTGGTATGGGACTTATGTTATAAAAACTGAATATGTTAAAAGATCATATTACCTGATCATAATGAATTTGAATTTTTGAATACACTTATAAATAATTAATTATGTTGATGATTTTCATGATATTGGAATAGTTCAAAAAACTATATTTCATAAAATTATGTGGTATAATACTTATATATTCCATGATAATTATGTATTATTAATCTAGGGTCGTCATCACATGATTATATAATAAATCAAATAATTCCACTACTACATTAAATATTAATATAAATGAAAAAGATTCTCTCAATATGACCTGGGACTAAATTGAAATTTTATGATAAATATTATAAAAATTTAAATCCAACCAAAATTAAATCATCTATGAAACTAAACTAATTATATTGTGTCATATTACATGTCCATATTAACAAATATGATATTATGATCCATTAATGAATTTTTAGCATGTATCATGTTACCTACACTAACATGCCCTAAATCAAATGGATAATTCTTCAATATATATGATAGATTAATGTTAAATATTTATACTTAATAACTATATGTGTAATAGTATATATATATGTGTAATAGTATTTGTCAATATATGATACATATTTACACAATTAACATTTATCAGGTCCCTTGTCCTAAATTTTTTCAAAACATCAGAACTTGAATTTTTAATCCTAGATAACGAAGTGGTGGTAAAATTTAAAAATAATCGTGTGTTAAATCCTAAAAATATGGTATGTGTAGAGATTAATATAAATTTAAATATAATAAATAACCCAAAAAAATATTTATTCCTTATGAATTATAGAATTTTTTAATAATCAATGAATTTTTACACACTAGTAGTGTCTGAAGTAGTGGACCATATATTATATTATGTTGACTAATTCCCATTTCCTATCATATGGGCTCATTCTATGTGGGGAATATATCTTTGATAACAAAATGTTTCATATTTATTTGTGGTTTTCAATATATATAGATACCAAAAGCCCATGATATATACACAACCTTATGTTCCCCTAAATAAAAACCATTTTTCATATTGGATAGATGATCTTTTATCTTAAGTAATATTGGATATTTATTCCCAAAGCAGAAAACCTTCTCCTAATAATATACGCTCCAAATATATGGGGAACCATTTCAGTTGGATTCATTATACATGATTTAATTATTGGAAAACTATTTTTCTAAATATTATATAATCTTTCCTGGTAAAGGGATGTGCTAATAAAAATGTATTACTTCACAACTAATCTATTCTAATATATAGATTCATATAGAATCATTCATCCATGAGCGACCTATTATATTTTCAAAAAAAATACCCCTTTTACCATAATAATATTTATATGCCTCCCCAATGTGTATCCCCATGAATTGAATATTTCACCATTTATCCAATTCCAAAATAAAGGTTTATACTTATCCTTGTCTAATTGTGTTGATATTATTGATATCATCTATGAGACATTAATATAAAAATAAATGAACATTTCCTCTTAATATGACATTAATCATATTATTAAATCCATCATCACTAGTTCTAAAGTGACTCAACAAGACATAGGTCTATGTAAGAACACATTTTGTACATTCACCAACATTTAACATCCAACAACAAAGTGAATAATCCTCTATTTTAATGGAATCTATTTTAAAATAATTAATGAAAATTACCAATGGAAGTTCAATATCTCCCCAAATATATATTATTAGTAATAATAATGAATTTTATATAATTTTCTTATTTGTCACTCTAATCATGATTAACATCAGCGCATGGGTCCTGGTGATTCACCATGATTTCATTAAATAATCATAAACAAATTCAACAATAAAGGAGATACACCCTTATTGTATGACAACTTACCATTCAGATATGAATTACACATGTGATTTTTCAAACTATTTGAGAAGATCTATTGACTATATATCATTTCCAAAATCATCTCAAAAAAATATGTTATTGTTTTTAGTGTAGCTCTCGACATCCTAATGATGTTTCTGAAAAATAAAACTATATTTAAATTCATTTATGCTCAGCTTGTATACATTGGGATCATGGATTACTATTATTAAATTCATATGTAAATAGATTTTATAATAATTCCATTTTACAATAATAACATTGATATTTATATATGGGAAATAAAACCTTATGAACATTGTTTTTGTTGGAAATTTTTGTACAATATTATTTAGCGAATCATTAATATTTTACTCAGGGATAATCCATAACATTTGAAAAATAAAATTCAACACTTTATGATACCAAATAGAGCTACACTATCGTAAATCCATTTTCATTACGACACTGATGAATCTGAATTATATATATGGTTCCTCTAATTTATAGTGGTTGAATCGATAAAAAATATTCATCCTTTAAAAAATATATAGTTTTACATAAAAACAAAATATTGATTCATACTTTATATATAGAAAATAAATTTTCCACTACTATGCATAATCAAGACCAATAAAGATGTCTTGGTCTAAGAATATTCTGTCTATGAAATCAGTTTTAAATATATTCTCCATATATAAGTGGTACATCAACAAGAAGTCATATATACATTACTTGAGTTTATAATTTGTATAAAATTATTATTTTTAGCTGGATTTTTGGTTGAAATACCTATTTTAGAAGCAAAAAATACATCCTTTAGAATTATTATTCATAATTATTATTTGTTATGAACTATGCAATGATAGAATCATGTATTGACATGATACATAGTTATTCCTAATAATTTTTTATCTCTAGGGACTATTGAGATTATACTATATTATGATCTTCCTTGTTAAATTAAAAACTGATTATTGAATTCATAAATTTTTTTTCTGTTCAAAGCATAAGAAAAATATCTGTAGTGTCATATTATCTCTACCAATGTTTGATTCCTCTATAAAGGATTACATGTCCATAATAGTATTAATTAATATGTCAATATTCCTATTTATACACATTATATCTCTATAGGTACATCTATTACAGATGTTTTTTAGGATTTATATTAATATAGGATATATATATTGATGAAGAGATTATATATCATTAAAATTCATAGTAGAAAAAAATACAACTTGATCATTACTATGTTATGGATTTTCTGAAATATGGAATCATCTCGATGGTATGAAACCAATGAGAGAAAATATTTCCCCACTTCAGCTGACCTAGATCAATGTATAAACATCATAAGAACTTAATTTCTCATAAATAAATTTTATTCATAATATGTTTTGATGTGTTGAATAACCTCTCTTATAATCAACCTGGTGTTTTCGTATACAATGTTGTTTTAGGTTCATTCATGGTTTGGATGAACCTACCTATGGTATACCCAATTTTTTTTAGATTTGGAATATATAAATTTAACCATATGGGGTGTTTATAGTTATCTTAATCACACAATAAAATTTTAGACATATTTTCCATACCACATGACGTCAAACTGCTCGGTATAATATATTACACAATAATCTAAACTACATATGATTTTTTGTTACTGAATTATATTTAATTGCTTGATATTTAGTTTAATATCCATGAATATAAACTAGTCACATTGTCCAATAATTGGTGAATTGATATATTTAATTGAACTACATATTAGAATAAAACATCTTATATCACTCATGAGAGATAAATCAATATATGAATACTTCTAAATTTTATATCCTCATCTACATTATAGATTGATTTAAAGAGTCGTTCCACCCATACAACATGTCAATATTAAAAAAATTGTAATATGTTATCATCTTAAAAATACATAGACTATTGAGAGATACGAAGAATATGTGGATCAAGAAATTTACCAAATAATAAGATAAATATAAGTGTCTCCAAAGTATGAAACATGATTCATCGTCTATTAATGATAAATAAGGTGAAATGTTGTAAAATGTTCCCCCATATATTGTATAACATGTAAAATAATTCAATGAAAATGAAATCTCAATTAAATATTTTTTCTCACATATTATGTGACTCAAATTATCTTAATGTTCATGAAATATTTCTCATTCCACTTTTATAAAGAGGCAATATAGTATGAGGTTGGTAATAAAATGTCATACCAGTGGGAAAGTATTGTAGGTATACACATTATCCTTATTATTATATCAAAATACATATTCAATAACAATTAAAATAACCTATAATCATTTTTATATAAAAACCCCTATATATTTAATTTCATATAAGATAAAAATGTTGAAAATTCATAATTAATTATTAAAAATTATATTAGTACTAATTTTTTGAATTTTTATAAATAAATAGTTTTAGGATAATATTTTAAAAATATTGATTCTACTTATTCCTTATTAATGATGAATATATCTAAAGAATGATTCTGAAAAAATATTATCTAATATTTTTTCTGTAAAATATATATATTTAATACATAATATAAATAATTTTCAAAAAAATATACTATGTTCAATATCTAAATTCTATTGTTATTTTTTTGCGAAAACAATTTATTTTTCATAAAACCATTTTCATACTTTACAATAAAAAATTCTTCACATGTTAAAATGAAGTCTATTAAATTATATTTCATATTCAAGATCGATATGAACATTCCAATGAATAATTTATATTTTCTATGTTTTCCATAATTTATAATTACAATTATTATAATTACTCACAATGATAATGATAAATTAACTTTTTACAAATTTGTTTTTTTATTAATATTATTAATTATATCTATTATAAAAATATATTATCATCATACAATTTGAAATTATTAAAATTATAAAAACAATAAAATATATTTTTAATACCCCATTAAATTCTCAATCAAAATGAGAAAATTTTATTAATCCTTAACAACAAAAAATTCTATAAAATTATTTTCCTATAAATTAATAATTTTAATTTTAAAATATATTTTCTCTTTTTAATAAATATAATTAGAACTAAATATGTTTTAAATTAGGTTCATAGCACAAATATATAGTAGGATGAACTATTTTATATATTATTTAAAACATTAATAATGTATTTTAAATGAATGCATCATAAGAAAAACTCAAAAAGAAAATTTATTGAAAACAATTATAAAACCATCGACAAATAATTAAAAAAATATTATTAAATTTGAAATTAAGGATTTTTAAATTATTTCCCACACCAATATCATCTATTTATAACTTTTATAATAATAGACCATTGAATAATGTTATTTCATTATTTGAAAATATTTTTTGTTCGTCGAAGATCCACTATTTATGTACATTCATAATAGAGTGAATTCCAACAATGTTTCCCTGAATCTAGTTCAAATAGATTATTATTACTAAGTCAAAATATTTAAAATAAATAATAATTAATTAATATTGACCTGATTAATTATTTTAAAAATATTTATATAATTGTTATTTGTTATTTTTAATTTTATTAAATTATATATTTTGATATTTATATTTATTATACTAGAGGTTATATTTCAATGTAGTAATTAATGATAAAATTATGTTTCATTATCTATAACATATGTTGTTGAGTAATGATTTTATATTAAGAAAAATTATTCATTTTTATACTATTAATATAAATAAAATATATATTATATAAATTATGTTAAAAGTTTTTATTATATATATCAGCTCCAATAATTCTTTTCATTTATTTTCGATTAAATATGATATCTTTGATAAAAAATAATAGCCTTTAGAAACTCAATATTAATTATTAACTTATATTATTTAAATTATAGATTCACATGACTTTTAATATGAGGCATTGTATTTATATTATGAAAAATCACTTTTGACTAAATTAATATATTTTTATTAATTATATTACATTTTGAAATTAAATATATGCATTGAAAATTTCTTATTCCTTTAAATTAAATTTGTCACCTATGTACGTTTCTTCCATAATCTAGTCAATGTTCACCAATCAAATCCCAAATCCATGATATCCAATAAAATTTATAATTATCATATTTACCATTATCAGTTTTCAATGTTATATTTAATTACATCAATGTATTATATTGAAATTCAACAATTGTATTATTTAATATATTAAATTGTTTTTACATCCAAACTAAAATATATTACCTATAAGGGTAAATGTATTTTGCTTAAAATATTATATATTTGAATGATTTATTATTTGATGTTAAACTAAAATTAAATATCATAAATATTTTCTCTTTAATATATTAAAAAATAAAATTCAATGTTACTTGAAATGTTGTAATGTATTAAAAATTTAAAGAACTTTTTTTAAAAATATTTTATGATTTTGAATGTATTTTAATCTTATTTAAAAGTATTCATATTAATGGTTTTCAATATTTATGATTTTACCAATATTTATAGTTATCCATTGGAGGATTGAACTTATTATATCTACCAATCTAATTATTTATCCTTTTTTATATTATATTATTTAATATTATAAGGTCCCTAGTATTTTTTCTAGGATGAATTTTTAAAGGAGTTGGAAATCTATTTTCTTGATTGGCCAAATAAAATAACATTGGAATATAAATAATAGAATTGGAACACATTATGGTTTTTTGGGTGATTTTTAAGGCCTAAGTGATTTCCAAAACATCTGGGTGAGTTTCAAGCGAATCAATACCTGTAGAATAACAACTGGGAGAAAAAGAGGGGGTATAATGTTTTTTAATTAGTGTATCCCATCAAGAGAGGCTATGTAACAGTGAAAAGGGTTATGAGAAGGATTATCAAACCATTCAAGGTGTGGCGTGTGGATGTGAAATATCTCTATAACAAATTGAAGACACGAGAACAAAATCTAAACATAATTGTACCAATGGTGAACCAATCCAACATGAGTAGTTCCACATAACTACCAGAACATCATGGCTGACACATAGTTAGCATAATCCTTGTAGCATAATTATGGGGACTAACTAAACACCTATTTAAAGGTTCCATATTATATTTTTTTGGCTTTCTTAAATTTTTATTTCACCATTTCTACTCCCTAATTTACCCATCATCTCCCATGACTGCACCTACATTCTCCTCTTCACATTCTTGGTGAATATTATTCTTTTTTGGTATGATTTCATCACCTTCAGGTGTATTAAAATCCCTTATGTAATCTTAATGATACAATTCCATCATTAATAAATTTCCTTATTTAAATGAAATGCTAATTTATTTAGAGTTGCTTTATATTATCCATATTTGTTAGGTAAGTATTCATATATCTCTTGTAGTGGAATGACTTATTTCTCAATATATGATGATTTGATTGTCTTATGAATGATCTATGTTGAATCTTTATTTTACATTGATGTTTCATCATGTTTTAAAATTCTCCATTACACCTATGTTATATTTTCCTTCAATCAATTCATAAAAATGATTTTTTTATATTAAATTATAATATCATTACATGTAATACTCTTATATGTGTTGGGGTCAGTCACCTCAATCTAATCAAACTTATCTAGTGAGTTTTTTATTGGCTTTGTATCATCATTGTCTAATAATAAAACTACCATTTGGAGATTATCAATAAATGGATTCGAACACATATAAATATATTAATGGGTAAATGGATTTAAAAATATGATTAATTAATGATGGATAAATAAAAAATGGAAGGTAATATCACTCGACCTTATTAACAATGTTTCATTACCATCACTAAATGGGATTAAATTTAAAACATTACTAGTTTAAATGTATAACATGAATGTTAATAACTGTGGAATTATGTTATTAACAATTGGAGTTTTTAATGAAATATAAAATGGATAATTCATTACATTATATATCAACCATGAATATAATTATTAATGTTATGAATCATATTTCAATCCACTTACACATACAATTAAATGTAAATTAATTAATTAAATTGAATGGTGTGAAACTAACATGAACATTAAATTTATTTGATTAATTTTTATTTTGTTATTACGAGTATTGTACCTGTTTAATAAATTTAATTATATTATGATAAATGGGTATAGAACCCTAAGAATGGAATACCATCATGTTATGACTATTATTATATAACCCTAAGTTGTGAATCCATTATATTTTGATCGAATGGGTATAGAACCATGGACATGATGTCTATTATTTGATATGTGATCATATCATGTGAATATGTTGGTAATAAAACTCCAGTTCATATCGGTGCATGTACGTCCATTCATATGAATTTTATTAATATTAAAGTATATATATGAATATAGGTGTTTATAGATATTTTTTTAGGCTGGTGTAAGTATGGTGAACTGTATGCTGTAAGTTAACTTCATCCCATCATTTTTATATTAACATTTATTAGGAATCCCTACATTCTATATACCAATAAAATACATTATTTTGCAATAAAATTCTTAATTATCATATACAGGAATGGTGGTGGCCTACTGAGTATATCCCACAACATATTCAGCTCACAGTTGGAACCCGAAGAAACCTCATGTTTGCTATTTTGGAATTTCGAATGGGTTGTTTTAATTTTTAAAATATGACTAAAATTGAGAGTATTGTTTTAAAAGTTGAGAATTCACTAATGATTCCTAAAGTAGATAGATTCATATAGATATTTATCTCTTTTATTATATTATTCCATTTGTATATGTATTTTTTACATATATAATGACTTCCTATTTGTTTTCCTAGCATATTCCTCCAAGGATGTTTATTGGGATTACTCTAGGTCATTAGTTTATTAAACATATATCTCTCATCTATTGATTTATTTTATGATATTATATTTTATTTTTACATCCACTATAATTACATAGATATCTAGATGTTATATTATCCCCATTGTCTACCTATAGGCCCTCACTGAATGTTGGAATCCTCATTCATACAGGGAGGTACACTTGAAGCCTAATGGAAAATCCACTGAGGATATTATTATATGGGGATTCTAGGTTGGGAAATTAAATGTGTTATCATATGATTTTATTTTACATTTCCCATATTTTTTGTGATATAGTATATGATACTAGTCATGTATCATCAAGTGATATATTGCTTATTTCTAGGTGTTGGAAACTCAATTATTTGGGGAGGATCAAGTCACAGAGAATGAGACTATTGTTCTAGCTGTTAGATGCTATAGATGATAATTATGTATCCTTATGTTATTATAATACATTTATATATTACCTATTTATGATATCTTACACATTTACTAGTTAATAAATGATGTATCATTATATTTATCATTATCGGGTCATAGAATTCACGCACCATTTATATTCCATGAAATATTGGATTCATTGAAGAATTATTAGTATATGATTATTTGTATACCATTATATGGTTATTATTAAACATGATTTCTAATATAACATTATTAAGTTACTTTATTTACATGTATTCCTACTTAAAAAGAATCAATGATTACTTTTTCTATGTTAGATTTCAATGTTATTATATAATTTTAATATATGATTGGTAAGAAAACTGCATGCATCAACATAAATAGTGTAATACCATATAGATTGAAAGAGATATTATATTTTTCCAAAAACATAATATGTTTGATCCACTGCCATTGGTTGAATGATTTTAAATAATAATTTTTGGGGTCCTATTGGTGATAATTTTAAAATTTAGAAATTGGCTGGGTGCACCATAAATTTGAAAAGGAAACTTCTATTGTTAAACCATCTCATTTAGACTTGTTTTAATATAAAATCATAAGTATAAATATGGTTTAAAATAATTTTGAATTAATTTTACATTTTATAAATTATATGGGAATTATAAATTATAGAATAGAGACACAAATGATTCATCCATCATTTATGGATTGTTCTATTCTGAGATAGAAGATAATAACCTAGTTCTAGTTACATTAGTACCAATATTAATTTACATTGAAATAAATATTTATATATTTGGAATGGAAATTAATATAATGAATCCCTAATATATAACTAATTAGAATTATTATAGAATTGGGATACCTTCAAATTGGCTTGTATCCCTATCATCTGGTCATGAGGACCCATATTAGTAAATTCCAATGAAGAAAAAAATCAACCCATTGTGATAGTTTGGTCATGTTTCATATATTAAAAACCTATGGTGATATATATAATTTAATTTTGGAATCATATTTAAATTATAAATTTTCATTACAAAATATTATATATATTATTTTCAGTATTATTGAAATATGATGTCAATTGATGATAGTTCCAATTCCCACCATAACAGTTTCTTTCTATATTTCTAGGAATTGACATTTTATTTTACCAATACCAGTAGAAAGAAAAATGTGGTTGATGAAATTTATAAAAGTTAATTATATGAAAATTTATATATTATGATGTGTGATGACAAATACATAATATAAAATGAGTATTTTTAATTCAAACAGTTTTTTATATACATTTTATATAAATAGTTTCAAATAATATAATGTGTTATCATTATTAATATATTCTAATGTTTAATAATATAGAATATATTTTTTAATATAAATTCTTGTAATTTCACATCATAAATATTTAAAAAATAGTTTCCATGATTGGAAATACAAGAATTTCTATGGAGATGAAAATGCATGTTTTGATTTTGAAAGGAAAGTAGGGGATTTGTAGTATGTCTAGAGTCATTTATAGAATTGTCCTTGTATTTGGGGTTAATCCTTGTGTATGTAATAGGATATCATTGTTATGGTAGATTTGTATAGAATTAATGAATTTACAAATTCATTATTTCAGTTTTTATAAGGGGGTTCCTTTTGGTTACCTATTTTTCAATGTAAGACACTATATAATGAATTAAATCTTAGAGTAGATGTGTGATTTAGTGGTGTATTAAGACATGAAGAACTATTACTTAATAGAGATACCTGGAGAGTGGCATCTCTTTAAACTCTAATTCTGTGTGATTTGTCTTTAGTGAGAAGTACCCTATTCAGATTCTCATTGATGATTAGGGACTGGTACCTCATGCATGGAATGTGATTTCATTCTCATTTTTGATAAGATTTGACCCCCATAGGTAGATTATACAATTAAAACTATAGTTTTACCTATTATAGAGACATTTTATAGGAATGTTATGATATATATAACATATTTTCTTAAAATGATCATTTGATTTATTGTTTTTTGAATATGGAATCAATCATAGAAGGTATTTTTATAATTGTCCCATTTGACAATATTTTGTGTTGTAGAAGATTTACTTTTTTAAAGGACACCATGGTGATGGTTCCTATTTGATAAATCATGGAACATGTAAGATTATTTATCTTAAAAAGGAGTAAAAATGGTTCTTCCAAATTAATGAAAAATATTTTAATAAGAAGAATAGTCAGTTCAACCTAGTTGTTGGTTGTATAACATTAGGGTGAGATGGTTTTTCAAATAAAGATGTATAAGATAGTACACCTATTATAACTGATAACTTATTTCATTATTGTTATCCATATTAAATGTTGGTAATTAGACTTGGGTGTGTGGCCAGGTGAGTTATATGGAACCCTGGTTTTGAGAATGTTAAAATTGCTTGTATGTGTTCCAAGATATTTATTTTAAAATAATTTAAGTGAATTTTGAGAAGGGATAATTCAGAATAAACATGGTGAAATGATATTTTTGACATGTGAATGGATCTATACATGAATAGTCATTAGATTTTGTGTCAAGGGGATAGTTATACATAATTATACATGATTTATATGAGCAAGAATCTTGATAAGTGATACACATATATCGATAAATACCCTGTATACTCCTAGAGTGGAGGTGATCATGACCAAAGTATTTACGTCGTCCATATACGCTGAGAGTGACTTAGCTATGCATTTGGATAAATAACTACCTATCACTATATTATAATGGAATGATTCCTTATGAGTATCTCTAAAGGATTTATTTTAAGATAATATAGATTGTCTGGGTTAAACCACTGGAAATTGGTGGCTGATGATATTCATTATGATTAAAATAAAAAATTATCTATAATACATTCTCTACGGTTTTGGGAATGATTCCTGGATGTTTATTATGTTATACATTAGGATCAATAGGTTCTTAGCTATTACATTTTTAATATATGGGCATAATCAGTGGTAATCATGATCTATTTTTATTTTTGAAATTATTAGTATTCTCATAATATACGGACTAGGACCTTTGATATTAGTTGAGACACTCTTGAAAAAAGCATCATGGGTCCTTGATACATGTGGTATTTTGGTAATTTTGGTACTCTTAATTTGATTTTTAAATGTTATAATGTACTTCTAGAATCCTCGGAAAATTCCCGATATAGTTTCGATATTAGTTTTGGTGGAATCCAGATGAGGGTGTTAATATAGGTGTACATTATGAAGCACCATGGATGAATAATTAGAATATTGTCACTTATAATGTTATAGTATGAATATAGTATTGAGAATAAGATTATATAGTCATATACTACAAAAAAATGTGAGTATAGACATTAGTGAGAATGATTAAAAATATATCTACATTCCTTTGTATAAATTTCTATAATTTAGAATATAAATAATAAAGTACCTATTAAAGATGGTCATTTTAGGGAATAGTCAACCAGAAGGGGTCCTCCATGTGTTCTCCAAAATACATGTATTTTGGAAATGTGGAATAAAATTGAGCACACCATTGTGATGAAATGGTGCAACAAAATGGGATGATTATGATTTTTTCATCGAAACACCAACTCAATAAGTTAGATAAATGTCGATTGTGAATCAAAAACATTTATCAAATCAAGGTCGGATAATTTTTAATCAGATGTGATAAAATTATTTTATTTTAATATCATGTTATGATTGATTAAAATTTCTTGTACATATTATGAAACATTTATAACTACAACTAAAAGTAAAATCCTCAAATAAATTAAATCTAATGGAGACTATCCCGACCATAAAATTAATTTTTTTTTGTTTTTTTGTATCTATAGGGTTAGATCCCAGAGCATAGAGTACATTATTTGATGTTCAATTAGTATGTGATTTTAGGGTAGGATGCTTATACATTATGATGATGGGTATGGAAACTATGGTAAGAAATCACTTATATTGTGGTTGATGAATATGGAACATTGGGAATGATGTCCATTATTTGATATGTGATCCTCTCATGTGGATTCCTTAGCACTAAACCCTGGAACCACACTAGTTCATGAATATATATTCATATTAACTTCAAATGTCTTAATATATATATATATATATATATATACATGGGGGCCCGTGTTCATAGATATACCATATTAGGATAAACCATGAAAGATCAGCCATGTTTCCTAAAGGAATGCTTGCCCTACATAATTATATTAAAATTTAATAATTTTAAATAACTTTGTTTTACCATTACATAGTAATGTTTTATAATAAAATACATGATTATTTTATAAATTGTTTCTGGTGACTAATTAAGTATATCACAAAACCTATTTAGGGTAAAATTTATTATCAAGTCAAACCTCTTGTTTAATGTTAGGTATCTAGATTATGTGGTTTATATTTATGCACAATGACTGGACTTGGGTGTATGAGTCTAGATACTACTCACATAATAGAGTCTCCTCCCTACGATAGATTCCTTTAGTTATTTTTATCCTTTATTAGATATTTCTAGTTATGAATGTTTAATTTTTATATATCAATTACAATTTTCATGTCATATCATATATATAAATGGATTTTTTTTGGATATGGCTAGGATATCAGATGATTATACATCTGTAATAATGTTTATATTTTTTTCACTACATTTTTTTGTCTGTAATTTATATATATTTTAATACTAATCCAAAGGCTCTACTATCCCCACTATTCCACCATCATACCTTCACTGCTAGTCTACAACCTATGGCATATATGGATCCATTATTTTGGGCCAGTGTAAAACACGATCAAGACACATTTCAATGTTTCTTTTGGGCTGGGTAATTAAACAAGTATTATTTAAGAATGGTAGTTTTTAAATGAATGTCAAGTTCCTAATATTAATAATATTTTAATTGGGTATATTTATTTAATCCATTTAATATATCCCTATATTTATTTTGTAGTCATGTATTCTAGAAATTATCATCAAACATATTTCATTCACAGTTAAATATTTCATTAGAAAATCTATGTATCATTTCTATATGTGGAACACGTATACATCCAGATAATATATCATGATGATTGGACCTAGATCAATGTATCTAGAAAAATAATTGGTTTATATTTTAATATATGGAAATACCAAGTATGTTTCATTAGAATTTAAACTATGATAAGTATGAAGTGACATGTGGGATTAGAATTATAAAACCCTTTAATTATTTTTATAATTTTTTTATTATCATACTTCATTTTGGGGATTAATTAGTGATGATAACACACTATGGGTCAATTTACACTATTTGATGATTATTTGGGGAGTTAACCTCAATATATGATATATTTGAAATGTTTTATATTGTGTGGAGAATCTTAGGATGTTAAATTTTTTTGATATAATTTTATTTTTACTAAATAAAAAAGAAATGTTTCATGGAATAAGGTTGATGATATAAATAATATGAATTAAATATATTCAATCCTTGTTAAAATTTAATAATCTCATTCCAATATATTATGAATATAATTAATTATGATATTTTTACACCCCCTATTTTTATTTTCATTGTGTTATTCAACTCACCCCTTATTATGGTTTCATTTCACTACATAATGTCAAAATTTAATACATATTGTTTGTTATGATAAATATTATGACTTGAAATGTTATAAGAGATGTTCAAGATTGATTATTTTTTATCCAATTTAATGTATAGTCAAAAAAATTAGTTAGAATCTAATTTCATGTGTTTAAGTTAATTAATGTTTATTATCATCTAATTAGTCAAAAAACAATAAATCATATGATTCTTGGGTGATGCTCATTATTGAATTTAATGTATGATTTTTTTTATATTATGAACTTTTATTTTGTGTAGTTACTAAAGATATAACACACTCTTATCTTTTAAAAATTACATTTTCTAATCCATCATCATAAATCATATAAATAATTTTTCCATAGAAAAGCAGGAAATGGAAATGTAAATATTTGTAGAGATCGTCACCCATTTGGGTTCCAAATATAAAGGAGGATAGTCGAGTGAGTAAAAAATTTGACATTGATGAATATTGACATACGTTTAATATATTTATATTTTACCAACAATGTAATATATTTATGGTGACTATATTCATTGAGTATGAATATTTAAATGGGTATCTATGATTACAAAACACACATACGAATTCATTTTAATCAGAATCAAAAAACCAAGTATTGTTCAACATAAAATTGAATTCTAAATTCCATTTATTTTTTGAATAAAATATATAGTAAAAAGTCATTTCTAATATAATAAATACTAGACAGAAACATGATCTAAATATGAATCATATCTCAATGAACCTATATAAAGAATAAACAACTATAAACATAAATAACATATATTATTACATTAAATACTCTCTTGTATAAAAAATAATGATCTTAATCATATATTTATTAAACATATAAATAAATATATCAATTTTGAACTAAAATTATAAAAATTTATTATTCATATATTATCAAGTTATATTTTATTTTCACCCTCAGATATTAATAGATTTGATTATTTTGTACTATTTTGATAATTGAATTGTATTTTTTTTATATATTCAATTCTCACCATTACTATAATCTTAATGTTAGAGGAATATAGTACATTTGATGATTTATAATGTTCAAATTTTATTTCAAATTTATTTTAAGTATGATTTCTTATGATTAGGTTGTAGAATAGCATGTTTATATATTTTTATTGAAAAAAAGTCTCCAACAACATTAAAAAAAATTTAAAAATAGTTTTACATAGTCATAATTTTTTTCTAAAAAAAATTTAATAACATTAATACTAATTTTTATATAATGAACCATGATAAATTATTTTTTCATTTTTATCCAGGTAATTAAAAAACTCATATTTGATAAGATAATTTATTTTGTATATATGAGATAGAAAATATTTTTTCATATTCTTGTTATTAAAATTTATTAATTATATTATATATATATTTTTTAATTTCTTATATTTATTTTTATAGTGTTTAATATGTATAAAATTTATTTAGAGAAAAATTAATTAATAAATTTTCATGGAGGCAGTAGACTTTAGGTATACATGAAGGAATAATTACATTTATATATTCAATGATTATTATAGGGGTATGGTTATAATTCATGATTAAAATTCAAATTCAAATTATAATAATAATAAAATAATTATTATTTCTAAATTATTTTTGTAATATGGTTGGAAAAAACTACATGATTGTTCATAGAGGTAGTAATTCAAAAATTTTTGGTATAACATTTAATTTTTCTGTTGGATTTATTGGAATGTATTAAATGGATATCCCATAAATTATAATATCATTTAAATATATTATTAATAATTATAATATTAATAATTCATGAACAATTTAGTTTTTTAGTTTTATAATGGAAAATAATTAATAGAGAAAATGCAACAAGCTATTCATAGAGGTCTTGACCCAAGATGACCTCAAATAGGCTAGATGAAAGTGACCAAAAATGATTTTGAATATCAAAAAATGGGAAGAATAATGCAATTAAACATATTTTCAGGAACATATCTCCAATCCCATACAATGATGAAATGAAAAACAAAAAATAACTATGCATGAATATATCTACAAACCCAACATCAGTGTTTGAAAACATGTACAAGATTAAAAAAGGGAAAAATACAATCCCACAATAGAGAACCTGAGAACAAGCTCATCCAAAATATATAGATGTGTTCTGATATAAAGGTAACAAAAAGAACCAACATCGTTCAGTCAATCTCACTATGTTATATGTAGTCTTGGTCCCTCTAGGACATCATTAAATGGTCAATCTGCACCATAAGGCATAAGAAAAGAAATAAAATCCTATGTAAGGGTGAGTGTAAAAACACATATTATGATACTCTGAAATCCCTAATAACCTAAAATAATGAATAATGGGTTGTCACATCCCATATATATGAATATATAACATTTAATATGAATATCTAGATATTATCACAAAATACACAATCTCACCATAATGTTACATCCTTAATTCCATCATATGATTCATACTTTAAATATTAA
Source organism: Viscum album (assembly GCA_963277665.1). NCBI lineage: Eukaryota > Viridiplantae > Streptophyta > Magnoliopsida > Santalales > Viscaceae > Viscum > Viscum album. The sequence continues at coordinate 272,308,962 of OY728128.1, read as the reverse complement.
CATATCACTTTTTAAAGAGAAGAATATCCATTATTTAGATAGAATTGATGACTCATATTGGAGATTTTATGATTATCAATTCCATCGATAAGAAATAATTGTTTTATATCTAAAGATAAAAATACAGAAATGATGTCACACCCATGGCCAAGGGGTATACTTAGATCTCATTCAGCAAGAATCCAGTAATTATAGGATGACTGTCTGAATATTTATGGTCAAAATAGTACTATGTACTCCACCAAGTACAATTTTTATGGTAGAGGAAGTCGCTCTATGCCTAATGGAAGGATTCTAACAAATAGATGTAAGTCTTATGTCACACAAAATAGATCACCATTATTTTTATAGTATGTGATTCTATAATAACCCATGGGTAATTGATCAAGAGAACACAACCAGGAAAATAATTTCGAATATGAACATGAAATGTGATCCCAAACTTCATTGAAGTAGTATAAAGATGGTAATGCGAGTGGATGACCTACCTCATCGGCACTGGGTGCATCCCATGTGTCATGCCTACAACCCTTTTCCTTACCTATGAAAGATAACATGACATCTGTGACATTGTTTACATGTTTCCATGCATGTATCAGATAATACATGTTCATGTTCATCTATCAACACTCATTAACATGTATATTCATGAGTTCACACTGAAATTTTACATATAGTTCTCATGTTGCGTGATAGGGGCCACACATCTTGGGGAACATAACTTTTTCTGAAACTCTAGCTTCATTTCCAAGGCCCCCAAAATGATATGGATTCATGAGATACACAAAATTTATTTTGTATTTTTCTGAAACCGATTTATCATCATCACATATATTCAACCACACATACAAAATATTTTTTATCCAGAAATCATGTTAAAGTTGATGGATCTTGTCCATTTGAATATCACAATCATCATTCCCCAGACTCTGGACTTCGAACCTGCATGAAGAATGCTGATAAATACCATCCATAAAAGGAATATTTATTCAAATGAACATTAATATTATAAATAATCATAGTCCATAACTCCATCATTGATTCCTCATCCAATTTTAGACCTGACTCAGATTTTTTAATAATATATCACAATAAAAAAACATGAACAAATTGATTTTTACCATGTATTTCCGAAATTTAGGGTTGAAGAAGTTTTATAAGATGAATTATTATTGGTTGGAGATATCAATAAAAAACTCAAATATGAAAATACCTAAACCATGGTTGGTTTTCATAGAGAAACTATTTTTTAATGGTAAATTATAATGTAATTGTGAAAAAATATCCCTCTAATACTCCGCATAGATAAACCATACCTAGAATATTATAAATCCACAAATCAATTCATTGTTTTCTTATTAAAATTAATTATAGAAATAAAAATTGGGAATGAATCCAAATAAAACAAAAAACGATATTCAAAATGATTAATACATGGTGAAGGGAGATTCTATGTTTTCTTTGCTAAGGAGATCATCAAGTTTAGTCAAACATTGATCGATCATCCAGATTCATTCATTACATTGAAAAATATTCTTCTATAAAGATCTATCTCACAAATCCCCATGTTTATGTAGATAACCTTGAGACTTTTTCATAATAGAATATATATAGAATAAACCCATATCATTTTTATTAATTAAATAAAATAATTTATTCAATTTATTTATTTAAACCATTTCTCACCACTGTTTCTAACCCGAACATCTGATGCATTACCTAGTTATGTCAGACCAAGGGTTAAACCCATGCAGTAAATAATATGGAGGCCTCATATATCTAATCTAACATACCAATTAAGTGTCATTTCCATTTTTCATGAAATCATCATCTGTATTCGTTAATATGAATGGGAATAATGATGTAACTTATTGGAATCTTAATCCATAAACTGGGATGGTGTTCCCATATAGTTAAACATATGTTGACATAATGGGACCCCTATTGGTATCATTTATATATATATATATATATATATATTATTTGGTACAAAAACAAATGGAGGTATTCATTTAATAAATTTAATTGTTATTTAAAGTCCCATTGCACACTTATATAGTTTCTAGTCTAAATTCATGGTATAATCCTACATAAATTATCCCCATGAATTGATATAATACCTTTTTTCTACATTATTTATTTTCTAATATAAGGATTTACATAATTAAAATTTCAATTAAAACATAATGTTCATATTTCACTATCTAATGGAAATGAAATTTTCATTAATTATGCTATCTGTAAAAATTTATGAAAAAATAAATCCAGTAAAAATAAATTATATGATTATTTTCGTGGCAAAATATGGGGTGACAAATGAATAATATGATATATATATTTTTTAAAAAAATCATTCAAATGAAACTCTTCATTGATCGTATATAATACTATTTAATGATTAATATTGTGAAATTTTAAAATGGCATAGATAAAACACTCTTCAAGGAATATATAATAATGGAACCTCTTGTTGGGTATAGTTTTGAACCATTCTAGTTGATTTACCTTGTTTTTAATGAGGATGTTTCCCCATGGTTTTACTGACCTCCACTATTTTATTGGACCTACTGGTTAGGCAGAATATCCTAGTAACCTTTTAGGAATTACAATAGTTTAATTATTTATTATATTTGATTTATTGTAGGTTTCATTTTTTTTGTTAAAACCCTTTTAAAAATGAAACTAATATACATTTGAGAAGAGTTTATGTAATTATTGTGTATTCTCATGTTAATTTATTGGTATTTTAGTATTCATAGATACAAAATCACATGATTTAGTGGCTGGTTTTATATTATATTGAATAATGGGAGTGGTATGGAAATATGAAGATATCTTGTGACTGTCATCTGATAATTAATTTTTTAATAATATCATGACCCTATATTGATTGGTTTCTTATGTGGTTCATTATAGAGGATTATAGCCTGGTTGCATGATTCTTAGAAGGTGATACTATTAAACGTATTTTGACAATTTATAACCTCGTAGGAAATGTGTTCCTTACCATCATCCATTTATATTAATTTAGAGCATGTTTAAGGACTTGTTAGATATTTTTTGTTATATTTATCTTATTGGTGGAATATTTCATAGGATAGTGATACTATAGATTGAATTACCGACGTAGTGGAAATGATTTGAATCATGAATAGTAGGTCTAGGTGAGATACCCAGATGCCCTTAATTTTGACTTAGACTATGTGGGGGAAATATAATTGTTTTAATTAATGAATAATAGCGTTATTAGTTATAATGGGGTTTATAGTTTCTTTATTTTATGTGATATTGGATTTATTTTAATTTCATGAGTAATACTTGGAGGCTTCTATAGTTTTATAATATCATCTTGGTAATTCCTTCCTTTTAATGAAATCATAGTATATAATTGATTATTTCTAAAAAATAAATGGGAATGAAAATTTGGGGGGCCAAAGTTAACAACTAGTTTATCTTTTTTTAATGATTAATTTTTAAAATAACAACATAATATAGACATTTATTCTATAAATAATAGATTATATGATGTTTTATATTTTCAGTTGAAGTTCCATGATACCTCTTAGAATGTTAAGAAATAGTGTTCCATGAAGCACAATCCTAATGGCCTTGAGTATGGATGACTCCCAAGGGTATGATTGTAGTTCACAATCGTAGTGAAAGATGATATACTACTTTTTTGAATTAAAAGTGAATTCATGATCCATGCTTGTTGTGATTGGTTAAAATAGAACCCTAGTGAGTTCCCTAGTATGATCCAAGGATTAATCATTTTAAATTTAATTTTTGACATTATTTTTCCATGTTTAAATGTATAAATTAATGGAATTTACCCGATATGGATGTATAAATAACATTTAGACTAGGGACCAAGGGATGGTTGACTCATACCATGACACACATGGTTTGGAGACATTATTTCATGGGTTTATTAACATGAATATATATTTATTTTCTTTATCATGGATCAGTGGGAGAGATGCGTACCTATAAATGGAAGCATATTATACTCTCATTCTATAGGTTATAATTACCAATACAATGAAATCTTCTAAATTATTCCAATATATTGTCATATAAATAAAAAGATATCTTAAATACCTATTATGATTTTATGGATATAAACCTCAAAAGTCATTCTAAAGGAAAAAATTAAGTAATCTATAAGGTGTGTAGAAAACCAATTGTTTCTTATGGGTTGTGAACCACTTTGTGAATATATTATGATGAAAAATGACCTAAAAATTATTCTTAGGAAGTTAGAATAAGTGATGGGTGATATTTATTTAGCACATTGAAATGAATTTTCCCTTAAACATGAAAGTCATTATATCAGGGGTTGGATGAGTTATAGATATTAGAAACTATTTATGATGGTTAGATGATATTGATCTTCCAACAGTGGCGAGGATGATGTTGTTCTATATTACATAACCATATTGTGAGAAGTGTTGGGAGATCCAGAGACTTATAGATGGAAATTTGTTTTAGGATTTTCTTCCAATGGATAAATGTAAAAACTCTATAGATTAATTCAATTAAAATACCATGTGTATTTTTGAATACAAATATGGGTGACTGTTAAATGTAGGAATTATCCTTATACTAGATTATGATGATTCAATAGTTATATTCAATCTATGTGAGTAAAAATAATATAGATGGAATATGATTTTTAACAAATTGTTTCATTCAACAGATATGAAACTACTTGTTGATATGAATAGTATTGATCATTTTCAAATTATCTCGGTATGCCTCTTATTATTTTCATAGGGAACTAGATTTTGGGATTTGTCAATGAATAAGGGTATGTGTTTCCATAGATAATAATCTAGAGGAAATACAAATTGATTTCTAAGATCCATTATATGTGTCCAATTTAGAACCATGTCTAGAATACCATTATGATAATACATGTTTAATAATTTACCCAACCAATTATTTTATATTAAATCCATTCATAACATTACTAAACATATCAGACTGGAGATCATCTATTTTAATGAATTGAGGACTAATGGTCATGTTGTCATATTTTATAAGTAATAATGGGTTGGTAATCTTATCATTTGAGTTTCTAGGACAGTAAGGATGCGATTCAATGGGAGATTCTGATCATGGGAATGATGATACACTAAATTGGTCATTTGGATTCTAGAAACTATTGTGTGGAGTTCCATCAGATGATTATTGAAAGAGGTAGTGATTTTAACATGTATCATGCTAAATAGGTTTGATAATGTGTGGTCTTGACAATTGGATTTGGTAATAAGTATTTTCATGAGATTTAGAGATATATATCTAGCATATGTATTAAGATAATCGTGGATAATCGATATTAATCTAAAAATTAGTGTGATCATCTCACCAAAAATTTATAACCCACATTGTTAATGGGATAATTTATTTATCCTAGAATGTTTTTTGTTTATAAAAATTTATAAGGTTAAGAGAATGTAATATCCTGTGTTTTAAGAAAGGATGAAATTTCAAGGGGAATTAAATTTATCATTTAAATGATGGGAAAAATAATAAATCAACCTTAATTAGATAATTCATGACATAGGATGCATGGAAATATTTTTTTGGGTTGTATGGATCTATTGTTGTCTTGGATTGTCATTTGAGTTTTTGAAGAATTAGGCTTTGAATTCATTGTCTTTAGAAATCAAAAATGAGATTCAATATTAGATCATGGTTAGTGCTACCATTATCCATAAATGTGTGTCCTAGTAGGTGTATCATATTGTTTGATAAATGATAACACCTATGATACATGGATTTTTTAGTGGCCATTATAAATTTTGGTAGAGAAGTGCATTAATTTAACATGGGGTTTCCCACATTATACCTAGAAATTAGAAAAAATGATGCTTTGGATAGTATCTCTACATGGTCTATGAATGTTTTTCCTTACTATGAACCAATACAAGTGAGGCTATGTCCCTATTGAACACATATAAGAATGTTTAGTAAACATTTAGACTAGTAATGATTCCAATACTATTCCCCTTAAAAATGTGAATTTATGAAATTTACCTATTTCCTCTAAATTTTGAAAGGCATTATCTTCTTCTCTAGTATTTTATAGAAGGGGTGTTGTAGAATTTTCCTTCCCTTTCGACCTATACATTGGTTTATCTCCATTGACAAAAAACAATAATTTTTAGTTGTATTGAATAACCCTCAGATATTCTATCTTTCTACTTTTTCTTAAAAATTATTCTATTTGAATAACAATAGGACCAATATGCATTCTTATTACAACTAATAAGATAAATATTTTTGTTGAAAAATTTTATACATGATATTTTACACTTTAATAATTAAATTTCATGACAATTACGATGTTTGGTCTATTCATCCAAACACCTTTTTACGGTTTTTTGAATTTTTTTTCTTCCAGTTGAATGGAAAAATAGAGATATTTGAGTGTTAAAAATGTAAATGGTTGTCTAAATTCCCCTATAATTGTTAAAATAGTAGCCTTGGTAAATTTTATGCTACTCTAGGGATGAGATCATTGGATAAATACCTTCTATTATGAATTTAGATATTCATAGGTTCCTTATAAAGAAAAACATTAATAATCTCCAAGGTTAAATGATTTATATTTCAAATAGGTTGACACATACATCACTTATATGGAATTGCTTGTAATGGAATATAGGATGAAATTTTTTATTTAAAATTGAGTGATACATTGTTTTCATATTTTTAACACCATTAATGTGTTCAAAGGAGGATTTATTAATTCTCACTATGAGTGACAATAGAATTTATCTGGTAGAATCCATTAGATGGAGTCATTAGATGGGTAATTTAAATTATTCATTGAGTCATTATTGTATTATTAGATAAGACACTCATTTTAATTTATTTTTTCACAAAATCAGATTTAATAATACCTTGAAAAGAATTTATAATTCCTTCTTCAATATTAATTTTCTTTTATAGCCCAAAATAATAATATTTTGATAAAATATTTTATTTAAAATCAGGAATTAATAGGTTTAATATGAATAATATTTTAGTAATAATTAAAATATAAAATATTAGTCAAAAAATAATGTTAAGGGACATAATTATGAGTTCAACATTAATTTCATATTCTAAAAATTATCAGGATAAAACATTATTAGAGTAGTTTTATCATTATGTAGATAATTATTTATAATTATTCAGGCATGATATTGTCTATAAAGATTTTGAAAATTAATTCTAAGCAAAAAAATACCTAGAACAAAAATATATCACCTGGTCATATCAAATAAATGGGTTATTAGGAAGAATAAATCAAAAATCGATCACAATCAAAAATAATTAAATCATTATTCCTATAATATTCTACAGACATATCTACGTTATGTAAATTTTATAATAAGAAAAAATATTAAAACATTACATAATCACACATTCACATTAAATCCAATGAATGATAATTGACCTATAACCTCAATATTATGATCATCTTGACTCCATGAGGAAACATATTGTTCTTCTTCTAAAATCTTATTACCACTTACAGAGGAAACTGCCAATCACTAAAATAACATCCCAAAAAGATCGAACATTAAATTCATGATAGAGAAATCTTGAAATTAGATGAAAAAAATAATATCTTTTACAATGATCATGTAATGTGAATAGATATATTGGATACGTAAATAATCATGGATCTTTCAAGACTGACCACTAGATGAAATTTTTTAAATTTGAAAAAATGTACTATAATGGCCATCATGAATATAACTCATGTCTAATATGTGTTTGGTATATGGGATGTGAACTATGGAAATCTAAATGTAAAAAACATATAAAAATTACAGGTACATCATATTAATCATCTGAAATGACAACTAAATATGTTAATTCATTTTGTACCGCATGCACTATTTTTTTAAATATTCACTAAATCTATATGTTTTTTTCAAATCATAAAGTATTATTTAATGCTAATACATACATCACCAAGAGATCAATGACTACAAATTCAAAAACCTTTCGAATATGGAATGTAAATCATTCCTTCAATTAAAATTATCACCATTAATATTGTTTTTATTCTATTAATTCCTCTTCCTAGTAGGTATCCATCATCAAACTAAACAAATACTAAAACAAGAACATGAGTAAAAACTATGGATTCATATTATATAAATCTAAAAAAATAGTCATCAATTATTTTTTAATAGAATAATTAAAAAGAAAATTGGGTCTAAATAAGAACAATGCCATATTACTATAAATTATCCCTATACAATAAGATCATATCCATCCCATCCAATAAACCATTCTCGAAATACATTACATCACCAAACAACAACAGAAACCCAGTCGAGGGAGATAATTATAAAGGTATATGAAAACCCATAAACAAACCAATGAAATTCGACAATCAACATGACCAAAATAGGCTAATTAATATTACCTAAATAATTCAAACAAAACATCATTCATGATTAATCATGAATTTAGTTGAATATTGATTTTTAACCATAATTTTTTATTCTCTATCCACAATTCAATACATCAAGACACTATACTAACATAAGAATAAATCAAATGATATATAATTCCCACACAAAAAATTATCCAAATTGAACTGAATATGAACACACAACACATGGGAGCTAATAATGTCATCAACACCTATTTTATACTGAATAATGAATTCTGAATACATACGAATGTTATATTATAGATAAATAACATGGATGGAATAATGAAATTGAATAATATGTGGGGGTAGTTATAACTAATATTTCTTGAATTAAAACTGTTCTGACACCATAAAAGGTAAAATTATCATTGGTTAGTTAATAATCAAATTATTTATATATAAATTCCCATGAGGAGGATACATCATTAAGAAAAGGTGATCTACAAACTCAAAAATGATATACACCCTCTTATAACAATGATATTAATTTTAATGAGAAAGTAACACATTCATTCAATCAAAGATTACTTGTAAAATATATTTTATACAATATACCAAGATGACCATAGAGTAACTAACCCCCTATTCATATTACACATGAGTGATGATAGTCTTCTCGGTTTCACCATCCATCAATAGATGAAAATCAATGATAAAGAATAATTAATTGAAAGAGAATTCCAGATACCTAAACATAGAATTTATGTAAAAATATGATCATCGTTGGTGATAATAATATTATGAACTCCAATAATCCTCACTACCTCATACATTCACTTACTCAATAACAAATCAAATAACATTAACTCTTTATCCATTATTATGTATAATGAATTTGTCAAACAGTTCATAGTAACCCATATATCATGACTATATACCTATGATAATGGAAAATGTGTGAAAAATTATCCATAAATATCCACAAACATCCATTGTGGAATATCATGATTGAAACGAAAATTAATAGAAACACATTTCTTAGAACTCACCTTCTAGGAAACCAATCATTAAGACACAAACACCACTACAATAAACCTCCACCCTGACTAAGGATACTTATATTTCATATTGATAAATCTTAAAAAAATTATATATACAACTATTTGAATATGATTTAACTCGTGGATAACTAAATGATGTATGTTGAATAAATGAATATCAATCTTGTAAATAAAATTTTATTTTCCCTTCCTCTGAACAACCCTCATGAGTATCTCTAAAAACCAATCAATGATCTTAAATCTATACCTCTAGATCCCAAAACTAGGGATCCTACACTTTCTAAACATTTGACGAATAAATTTTCATCTAATTAAGGAAACATATTCCATAAAGTACATATATTTTAGTGTTCAATGTTGTCCACTCCTTAATAATTCTCAATGAGAGTACAAACTCAATCACAAAAACCATCATGTGGGATTCTACTCATAGAAATGAAAACAGAATTGCATTTACATTTTTAATTGTAATTTTTAAATATTTCTTATGGAAATAACTCTACACACCTAATTCCAAAATATTAATGTAATTTTGGAATAATGTATACTACGATAACATGTTATAAGTGATAATCATAATCTTATCAATGATAAGGACATGTGTCTGTGAATTTGATGTAATCACTATTATAGATAAATCATGATCATGGGTGGAATTGTAATTTATAGGATTCTATAGCTATTAAGACGCATAAAATAATACTTTTCTATCCTAAATAAATACAAAAACCAAAAAAAGAATTTATAAATATCCATAAATTCCAAATATATTTTCATCTAGTAGATGACAAATAATGAAATGTCTACCCAACATATCATCTAAATATTCGAAAGAATCCATGTAATGAATGTACAAAACAATTTCTGAAACATTCTATTCATCAGTGTAACACCCTCTATTTTTTATAGATTGATATGCTTCATGTCATATTTAATAAGAAACAACATGGTTTATTGGAACTGGGATCAAGACATTATAATTTAACGATATTTTTTATTAATTCTTTTAAAACTGAAATATGAATTAGAAAAAATAAATTAAGGGAAATATTTATAAATGTTTTATATAATTCTAATTATTTTATTAAACCATAATAAATACTTACTCATTTATCACTAAATTAATTTTATTCTACAAAAAATCATTTTCCTATAGTATTAGTATTAATTTTTTTTGAATCATTTTAAAAATTAATATAAAATATTTATATAAATTTTATAGTAAAAAGAATATATAATTTAAGATATTCTAATATCATTAATATATTATGGTTAATGTTTTTTATATTTTTAAAAATATTTATTGAATATTAATTATTGAGAAAAATATTTTTTTATAAAACTGTCATTTATTTTAATTATAAAATTAGAAAAAATAATATAGTTTTAATATTAAATTATAATAATTCCAATTTTTTATAAATAATAATATTTTGTAAATAGTACTATTTATTAGAATTTTTTTTTTTCTTAATCAATTTATTCAAAAGAAATTTTTTTATATGATGTATGCGAATTTTTCTTAGTTAAAAAATTTAAAAAATATTTTTTATATAAAATAAATTTATATATTATATACCATATATTAACATTTTTACAATTAATATGATTTTTTACAAGCACAAGGATAATAATAAATGAACACTCAATCATAAAATTCATTTTTTTAAAAACAATTCATTGTGTTTTATCAGAATATATTAAAATATAATTCTAACGAATAAATTAATACGATAATGAAATATTTGTTTCATAATTGTAATAATTTTAATTAATATAATTCAATATCTTTATCATAAGAGCTTGTGATATTAAATAACAACCATGGAAATATTATCTGACCAATTTAATTGAGGGAAAACTGGGTTTAAATTGTGGGGTAATGCTTTCAAATATCGGTAACACTTGAATTTATATTTTCTATTATTTTAAGCCAAATATATTTTTATATAGCTATATAATAAATATTAAAATATTATTTTAAAATTTTAAAAACATAATTGATTTTATGAATATAAGTTTCATTTTATTTATGTCAAAGTATATTTCTATTTCATTGAATTTAATAAATTGGTATTAAATTTTTTAAAAGATTTTCATTTCCCCAAAAGACTAAAAATATTAATTGATCATATTAGTTGAAAAAAAAATTATTTAATAAATTTTTTTATTTAATTTCAATAGGAATTGTTTTTTAAATTTTTAAATTTCTTAATTTCTAATTATATGTGCTTTGAATTTTTATATAAAATTAATATTTCAACACCTAAGGAAAGTTAATATGATATATTTGATTAATTATATATAATATGATTATCCAAATTTATAAATAAGGAATCATATATTTTTTATCAAATAAATTTTGTTTTTACGGTTAAATGATATGTTGTCATGGTTAATGTAAAAAAATTTAATTGATTATACCAGTTGAAAATGATTAAGAATTCTCGATGACATTTCCAAATGAGAATTGATCTGTTTATATTTACCAAATCACAACATATCATCATATTTGGGGTTACGTGGTTCCACATGAAATTATTATGATATATAGATATTTTACTATTTTATGTAAATCCATGTGTTTATAATCATCAAAAAGGTAAACTTAGCATCCAAAATATTTTCCAGAAAAACGGTATTGGAATACTCTTATATTAATGTTCCTAATAATATACATTAGAGGTTGAAAATATGGAATTTTATATTCTAAATAAATATTTTAATGAATAAATAATGTGGAATGGGGGATAATTCATATGATAACCTCAATATCATATACTATTGAAAATAGAAAACAATAATTTTATACATGTCATTCTCGATGGTCTCTTTGGAAATAGTGGAAACTACCTACAATGAAATGAACACCATTTTATCTATGGAGGAAATGTATATCAAGGGTATATAAAATTCCTTCTCCATCACATATATTCCACTAAAAAACTGTAGTAACTTGTTTTTTGTTACTTATGTAAGTATATCTACTACTCTTAATGATTATTAAATGTGTAACCACTAACTCAATAACTACAAAGGATTGTTATAAATCACACATCAAATTTAAAATATCCCCAAAATGACATAAAACCATACCATAAGAATTATAACAGGACATAGGAATGAGAGATATAGAGAGGTGAATTGAAGAGTATTGAATCCTACTCCCCACTGGCCCAAACTTGTTTTTTCAATAGGAAGATAAAAACTCATAGTCATAGCTTTTCTCCTCATTGTTTTTTATGGAACCCATAGAAATATGACTTAATTATAAAAAACATCATGTCAATGTCCAATTAATTTATAATAACATAGTGTTTGGATTCATTATATACAAATATACATTTATATTGATATCGGGAAAGATAAAAAATATGAATTAAATCTCTATAATGTTACAGATTATTAGTTGTTTCTATGTATAATGTAAATCATTATTTATGATTTTACTATATAATTAAAAGAAGAAATAAATTATCATTTTGTAGGTATTTCATTCATGAAATCCTACAGATCCATCAAACATAGATTCTCATAGGTGAACTAATCCATAAACATGTCCTATTAAATAATAAAATTTACATGACACATGTGAAATATAAGAAAAAAGAATCATGATATATCTTATGGGAACATGATAGAAAATGAATCCTCGTTCATAGGGAAAACATAAATCAAACCTAATTATTTCATTACCTTATCTTTCATATCATCTTAATGAATATCTGAAATGGATACTTCTGACCTCTAAAGATACTACAACTACCAATCATGGAATGTTATCTGCTATGTGTAGTCATCATTGAAAATAAATATTATAATATCCAGTGGAATATAAATATGATATTCTACTGAATAACCCTTATTAGTACATTATCATTGTTTTATAACTACAATATGAAAAAACATCAATACTCTAAATCAAAGGAAAAAAATGACATATTAATTATAATTTATTAAAATTAAAATTTTATAATATTTTACACAATCTACAAAAATTGATACATAGGTTTAGAAAATATATATTTATGAACATTCTAAGCTATCTACCCTCCATAACTCATCATTTTTAAATATACTTTAAGTAAACCTTAATTACTTTTCATAAGTTCATATGTATCTATAAAGTCTTATTTCTATGTACTTATCACAAAATTAATGTTCATTATCATCCAGATTGATATTGATTCCCTACCAACACATGAATCATCCCTAGTTTCTACAAAACAAATCCAAAAAAATTCTCAACCATCACCACTAAAAACACATTTTCATATCCCACTCCCACCATTGGTACCCCACCTTGTTATGTAATGAAGTAAAATACAAAACGATGCTAGAATATTAACTATATAAGGCCACCAGTTGGTGACTAACATCGATGTTATATCAATAATACACATGGTAATCATTACCCTATATATATTTGATAGAGTATGATATATGAGGTTATTAAACAAAAAACATTGTATTTCAATAATACATTCCATTACAATAATTTCAATTGATAACTATAAAGGAAAAACAAATTTACCTAAGAAATATTAGGTTATAACACGGAAATCCAATAACTACCAAAAACATCTCAAAAAATACACTAAACCAACCATGTATAGCTTGATAACTAACATATTCCTTTGGTGAAAATAATCAAATATATATATAGTGAGGATAACATTTTTATTTATAATTTTCCTATTTGATTCCTGTAAGGTAAATATTTTATGAATCATAGAAAATTATAATGAATAATCAGTTAAAGAAAAATTTTAATCTAAATATGTCATAATAGTTTTTCCCACATCCCCATGTTTGACACTTAAAAATTCATAAAATTAAATAAATAACTTACTATTTCAAATATATATATATATAAATGTTTTAACCCCAAATTCACTTATACACTTGTTTTTAGCTAGCATGGTCTAACCCCACAAATGTAGTTAAAATCCCTACCATATGCTTGTACCCCTTTATATGTATCGGTCCTCAACCTTAATTACCTTAGTCCCATGCATGGATAATCAAATCATTAAGGAATAAATGTGCACGTCCATGACATTATCATCTCCAACCCATATGTAAAAATGGTAATTCATGAAATCCATAATTTTTAGTTGAAATTCATCAATCCTAAAACCATCTAATCCCAATTATGTATACCAATAAGAAAATAAATCTTGCATGAATGATTACATGTATGTATTATACTCTACCAAATTCTATTAAAACATAAATTTCTAATAAACCTAGTGTTTCTACATATAGTAGTTATATTTTAACCAATAAAATAATATATTATTTAACATGATACAACTACTCATCAATTTTTCATTTGTGGAGAGTGTGGGTTGGAGAAATGAGATATCCATGTTATTAATATCCAAAATTATAGAGAAAATACAAAGTAAAATATATTTGGGTCGATTTCCCTATTATCATGGGTGTGATAATTTATGAAAATAATATCATAATAATTAATATATTGAAAAAACCATACTAAGGGGAACTACTTAACATGAGAATACTATTTTTCAATACCATATAAGAACATATTTATACTATATGGGGATATGTATTTAGAAAACACACTAGAATAATGATCTTAATTAGATAATTAGTCATAATATAATTAGTATTAGCACTATATTATCATTATAAGTTATTTAGATTAACATTTTTTTAATATTAATAAAAGTGATGATGAATATTATATAATTCTCCTCATATATTGAGTAGGATTTCATAAAAATTAATTTATGTTAACCATTTAGTTAAAACCATTGTAATTTATTAATGTATATGAAAATTATCATTTTTTACACACATGATACATAGAGCATGTCGCCTAACCAAAACATGGTTTCCATTAAATTGAAATATTAAATAAAATAAACATTATAAAAATAAACAATAATCATTCCCATGCTTTACTTATGTTTTACCCTTATGTTATGTACATACTATATACCTCCATATAATTAAAAATATTATTACATATAATGCCATGTACTATGTATATATATATAATGTATAAGGAATCCTAAAATCATTTAATATATATACTACAACACATCTTGGATTAATAAATAATGAATAACCATTATTGAGATACAATCACCATGAAACCCTCCTAAATAATTTAGCGACCCACTTTATTTCACATATCATAAAATTATTCCATAATAACTACAATAAAAAACAACCATATCCATGGTTTATACCATAAAAATCACCATATTTTTTTAAAAAAATGTTACTATCAGATAATATTCCTAATTCTTTCAGCCAGATACTCATTATGAAAAAACCACACAATATAATCAAACATTTATTCTGGCATCTAAAATTTTCTATAGAAGAAACCCATTTTAAATTAATTTTATAATCATAGAAAAATAAACTAAGGTAATGAAACCATTTCATAAAATCCTTCCATAATATGAATTTACTTGCATGGATGGAAATTATTTTTTATTGTTACAAAAATAACATAATTATTATCATGAATATTGCTATTTATCATTCAAAGGTCATTAGAAATAATTAATACTAAATAAACCTATAATAAACACTATTGAATAAACCTAAACATGTGGTTGGAATTATATTCAAATTAAAATAAATGTATGAATGAAGAAATGTGATATTACATTCCACTTTTAATAATTATGTAATTATAATTATTCTAACATAACGCTGTTTGTAAAACTCAAGGAATGAAACAATTATTGGAACAAACACTGGAACAACAAATGAGAGGAAGGGAAGATATAAAATCACATCATATCAATAGGAAAAAAATAAATATAAATAATAATCAGGAACCAAAGCATTATTATTTCTCTAATTTCATGAGTCATTATCACAGATTATTTTATACAATATTTAACTAATGATTTATATAATTACAATCTAACAAAATAAAATATAGTGAATATAATCATAACAAATTCCATAATTTAACATGAATATCTCCACATTATTCAGGAATGAATATAGATTACTCTCTAAATATAAAATTATTTCTCCTATAAGAAATCACATATCCTTGACACACTAACCAAAAATAACACATTTTATTTTATTAATTTAATCAAAACAAGACATCATAAGAATAACCCTTTATATAATAGTGTATGTTGAAAAGAAGATAAAAAAATAATAATAGAAGAAAAACATATCTCAAATAACCATATATTTACAACCCAGTGTTTGTTGTTTAATCTTATCAATGGTGTTTCATTGATAATTTCGAAACCATCCTTCAACAAATAGGGTTCTGGGGAGTAGTGTTGAAATTAGAAAATCCCAAGAGTGATACCAAACTTTTAACTAGGTTATATACATTGTATAAAACAATATAAACGATTCATTAGAACAGAAATGCCTCAAAATAAACATTACCAATAAAAGTTGGTATCCAAATATATAAATCCAAAAAATTTCATTCCTTATATAATTTACCCATTCATATTATGAATTCATTAATGGAATAACTACTAAATTTCAATTATAAACCCTTATTTTCCAAAACCATAATTCAAGGATTGAATTAAAATTAATTCTTTTAATATAGATTCCTAATTAATAATCAACTATCCAACATGTTTCCAGATTCTATCCTCAATTTATATCATCATGATCATGAATGAATGAAATATAAAAAACATATCCCATTCAATACATTATAATCAACTGATTACAATTTCAGTTCATCTTATATGATAATAAATTTATCATTGATTATCGAAAATATTATTCTCTAAATATTATCTATAAATATTAAAAATACCTTCTTGGACTCCAACGATGGTTACCTAGGAATTGGGTACATATATATTATATAATTCTGGAATAATATTATATAAATATCACATTAATACATACCATGTTAAATAATTTTTTAGAGTTTCTAGATGATAAATTCATAAAAAAAATTTCACTAAATATTATCAATATATTATTGAAACATTATTATCATAATAATAAATTATAGTTTAATATTACATAATTCAGTCCATAATAACATGTGGAAATAAAAACATAAAAAGTGGGTAGCTCAAATTCCTAGTATGGTTATACATGTAAAAAATAATTAAAATGTAAGAATTTATCATATGATGTTAAGAAGAATATGAGAAAATAGTATTTTTATATATATGTCACACCTAATGAAATAAATCTCAACTAAATACTCATAAAAAAATTTTATAATCATATGACAATTGAAATATTACATAAGAGTAGTGAAAATAATAATACATGATAAAGGAACATTGTAACTAGAGTAAACAATTTGGGTGTTTCATAAATATAATCATAATAATAATATGTCTGTAATTCCTATAAATATATTCATTACAACGTAACTAAATTGTACCGATATATACTTCCATAAAATTGAATTCATTAGATAACTGCATTTCATAAATTCTTTTTGCTTAGAATGAATACTCATATGCCTTCTAGGGATTTAGCTAACATATCAAGTAAAATTTTTGTTAGTAATTTAATTATCATCCAATGTATATTATGGTTATTATGGACCCACCATTCACATAATAATAAATACTTCACAAATAGGCCTAAATTTCTCAAGGAATTCATTATTATATCATCATATAATTATCACAAAATAATTAAATATCATTCCTTAATATATAATTAAAACAATATAATTATATAAAATCTATAGATTGGAACTGAATTCTATCATAATATCATATTTCAATTCAATAATAACATTTCCAAAAAAATATTGATATAAAAAATATCCTTTAAATGATTATTTATTAAATTCCTTGAAAATAAATAATAGATAACCATTTTATATTAACACTTAATAAAATCAAGGAAAATTGAAATATTAAATTATTTAAAAAACATTAGTATTGTTTATAATTTGATATGGGATGATTATGGAAATTTGGTTAGGAATATTTTTCCGTTCTTCATACCTTAAAACAGAACACTGTTTCAACCATATTGAAAAATTTAAAAATTTTGTTGTAAGATTTTTTTGAATGATTCATTTTAATAATTACTAAATAAAATATATGGTTGTGAAAATGAAATTTTTTAATGAACAATTTTTTTAAAAAAACAACCAATCATCAATTTTAATATCATATATATATATAAATATGGAATAAAAATATTCATGATTGAAATAAGGTATCCAGGTCAGTGATTCTAAAAAACATCCAATTTGACATTGTGATTAGAATAATGGGAGAATATCCCAAATACATGAAAACACAATAAATAACTATAGTTGAAATAATAAATTGGTATTATTTTATAATGAAAATATAAATACCATTTATTTAAATAGAAACATATACAATCCTAATATATATTTTTGATTGTAACATAAACTGATGCCTCATGTGTTGAAATTAATTGTATGAATTATGAAAATATAATAAAGAAATTTTATATTTTTTATATATCAAAAAATAAAAAAATTCATTATTATATAATAATATTTAATTCCCTTATATAATGTAGAATTATATATATTAACAATTCATCATTACAAATCAATATTTGAGTGTTAAAAATTACATTCAAAGACCATGTTTCATTTCATTGGTTATGGAAAAATTACCATGGAAGTGATTTATTAATCATTATAATATTATTCATTTAATTATTGTCATATTTATTAATAATATAATATTTTATATCAAATCACCTAATTTTAGGATAAGAAAACGAGTTACAATAATTTAAGGAGATAATTTTCCTTACAACCCATGAGTAATGTTTCCATTTCCCAATTAATTGAAGGAAATAAATTTTAATAATCATCCATAATTAATGAATAATAATAATATATTAAATTTCATATTGATTTCTTATACCCATCTATATTTGAATCCATCTATGGAAGCCATGAAGAACGATTCTCATCACCTCATTGATATGGTTGTCCAAATGCACACAATAATTACATAATCATATCAAATGGATATTAATGTAATAAGGTATATGTGAATTTTTATTAAAAGTATAATAATTATAATATAAATAGTATACGTATACATTAAATAATTTTATATAAAAATCCAAGAGAAGCATTGATGAAAAATAATCCAAATTCCTACAAGGAGTTGGTGGTTTGTATATACTCATGGGAAATGATATTATTTTATTTAGAAATAAATGGAAAATAAAAAGGATATAAAAGTAACTTAAATAACAACATGTATAATAATGATATTTATAACATCATGTTAAAATATTTATTTATGATTTGGGATACATTGTGAATGGTAGACAAATTAAATTTATCATTAATGAAAATTATCCCTTCTCAATGATCCATCATTTAGGTTACGCCATAAAAATTAATAAATATGACTTTTGATGAGGAAATAAAAAATATGGATTTGGTAGTAAGGATAAGAATTATTTTTTTGGAGAACAAAACTATACTATATGATTTCTTTGGTGTAGAAATGCTCCAATAGGATGTTACTATTAATAAGCGATGTTGGGCCCAATCATCTAACAACAATATTAATTATTATATAATAAATTTATTTATATGATAATATTTCTAGATAATTTAAAATTATAAATGATTTTATATTAATTTTTTTCATTAAATCAATCAATTATATTTAATAAATTTATTTTTTATTTTTAAAATTCTTCATATAGTTTTACATATATTTTTTCACTTTTTTCCCATTCCAATTAATGCATATTATTATAATGTTAATAATCCATTATGGTTAAAAATTATTTTATAAATAATAATAATTATATGTTATATTGAATTCAATTTTGGAATATATATTATATGATTCAATTCTTTGGAATGTGATAATTTAATTCAAATAAACACATAAAAAATATGAAAAAACCATTTTTAAAAAGAATGTGTTTTTATTGAAAAATAATAGTCTTACTATAAACACATTACATGTAATAGAATTAAGTTGATTGTTAATATATTTTATTAGTGATATCATGTATCCCATTAATTATAATCATTATCATATTGTTACTTATTGGATTTTATATAATAAAAATCATTGTTCAATATTTGTTATTTAAAAAATATCTCCAATTATTTCAGGTGATTTTTTTCATAATTTTAAAAACTCATTGATGAATATTTATATTGATATTAAACTTTATTAGAAAAAATAAAAAGTATTTCATTATTTATTATTAATTATAAATAAAAATTATTTCTATAAAATTTCATAATGTTTTTGAAAACATAATGAATGAAAAGTATTTATATTATATAATTATAATGTTATAGTAAATACATGTTTAACTATGTCCTATTTAGTTATAAAATAATTAATTAAGGTAATAATATATATTTACACTATTAATTTAATCATAACCAAAACATCAAAGTCAATATATATTAAATTGAAGTAACATATAATAAAAATAGATATATATATAGTATTGGCGTTCTTCTATGACCGGTGTTACATGAATTTCATGTATAAAACTCATAATAATCTAAAATATAGAAATATCACTATAATAAAATCATTGGGATCATAGATTGATGTGGGAATAACGCTCCATACTATATGAAATTTGAAAATATCCCTTAAAAATTCATTTCATTTTGAAACATTCCCTAATTTCTTATATAACATGTATAAGGTGGGATCTAAAAAATTAATCCAGGAATTTTTTTTAATGGGATCATATTATTATGTTAATTGATATCTCCAAATTAAATTCATGATCAAGGATGATGAATAAACACATGAAAATTTATATAAATCTAAAAGGTGGACCATGAAGATGATCTCTCTGAAAATTCCAAACCCCATTTTTGATTGTGAATCCTTCAAGAATCGAAGTTTTAATCATCGGAAGGAGACAATTTGACATTAATAATATTTCTATAGTATGTTGAGAAACTATAATTTTTTTAGTCATCTTGTTTAATAGGAAAACCAACATTGTGAAATTAATTTAAACCATAGGGTGATGGTCAACACCCATCGTTATACGATCTATGATTATGATCTCAAAAATGATCCAGAAATTCCATTAATATTTATCCAATATGGTGTCCATAATAAGTCATTTATATTGATTCCCTATACTTTTAAACATATTATTACAATACATTATGAATAAATAACCTACATTTACAAAATTAGGATCATAATGTCTAGTATATTTGGAATATTATGTAATTACAAATGAAAAAATGATCTATAATAAATTTTATTTATATTAATCACCCACAAATATATCATAACATATGTTGTTCTCCGACATAATAAAAGGTTTTCCTAGGGTATACATACACAAAATTGATGAGTTACAAATCCCATTAAGTGAATTAATAAAGGAATAAAGTTTTTTATATGGCATATTCGGAATTAAATTATGAAATAAGAAGTCACAGAACATATATAAAAATATGATGGAAGAAAATATTTTACATGTGATCATGTAATCATGGAATCATTATAATGTGGAAGAAATATATAACATGACATAAACATGAGTCAAGGCTAACTACCAAGATTATATCACATGGTTGACAATGTCCCATGAAGGAAATATTTTTACTCCCAAACCTAACATCAATTCAAACGATACTAAATGATACCCAATGTGTTATATATCGATCTAGGAGTTTCCATAATATCATGTTCAAGCATATTTGTTCCACATGAACATTTATACATAAGGAATAAATATAAGGGTTACCCATGTAACCAAATAAGTATCGTATTACTATTAGAAGGAATAAAAGTGGGAGAATCATAAATATGTCCCTAAAAGAATGGATTTAAATCATAAATTGACATTAATACTGGAAAATATGAATTTTTAATGGTAAATAATATCTTACTTATGTGAAAATATGTAAAAAAGTGTTTTATGAAACATTAGAAATGATATGCATTATTAATGTTTTTGGGAAAATATTAATCCGACATTTTAGAGGACAATCGAATAAATTTTCATTAAAAAAATAAATGATCTACGAGTGTCTTTCAAGATAAAATGATTAATTTTATAAAAATAATGTAATATTAAAACATATTTTGGAATGCACTTGAAAAATGTTTTGAAATTAGGATTCTCCTTTTTAATCAGCCAGGTTATTTGGAGGAATAGAAAAAAGAACCCTATAAAAAATATATTCCCCCATAAAAGAAAGATGAATTAAGAATGTAATGTATTTATGGAATATAAAAAATAATATATGATGAGTAAATAATAATTAATAATAATAAAATCTTGGAACAGATATAAGAGGAGTAACCCGATGGAAAAATAGAGGTTCAGAGAGAATCCATTAGCTTTGTTCCTTAAGACTTCTTCCCTCTAAATTAATGTTCTAGATAATCAAATTAGATACACTGATTAATTAATTCATAAAATCTTTTAAATATATTTGTTTTGAATATTTAAAAAAAATCATTTTTGTATTTATTTTTGTGATTGTTACCGACACTTTCCACCGGCCTGCACTTGTGTCTTCATTCACTAGAATGAACAAACCACACTTTTTCCCCACATTCACACTTTCCAATAGATGGTGAAATTCAACAGTTCATAAGAGATTTTTGCTCCTTGAAAAAAATGTGGTGATGGGATGTTGGTTCCCCTATCTGGGGATTCCACCACAAAACTTTTCATCTAGAATGGGTCTCCCTCATAGATTAAGACGTAGTTAATAAACCTCGTTCCAGGTGCCATATATTTTTGGACACCGATTAATTAAATTTCTTATGTCTAGAAATTTTAATGGGTATAGTCAAGGAAGAAACCTTCAGACTAGGAAGTAGTCACGTTTGGAATCAGTGGCATGTTTGGATGCTTAGGAATTTGGACACTTGTATTCACCAACATGAAAGGTCTTCTAAAGGGTGAAAAATCCCAAGGCATCAAATATCTTTCATTGGGTATGTTATGTCATATCCATGTATCCATGGTTTACTTTTCATCACATGTTTATCACGAGGTATGATGTGAGTTTAACATCTAGCATAGATGCATCTAATTGATCAGAAAACTTATGATGTTGGACAAGATAGTCACATCCCTAGAAGGGAGAACCTAAAAGGTTTATAATATTTGTGGATTACAATTCCCAATAAGGATGGACCTGAGATGGTGCATCCCATAAAGCAAAAAATACACACCGTGAAGGATGATTAGGACAACATTGTGCCATGATGTGGGAGGTTTACCCTAATGATTTAGGACACCAAGGATTATCATTTAATGGGATTGAACCTTGAGGATGATTTTACATACCATTAATAGGATAAATGGATCAAAACCCTTATAGTTTGAGGGGGTGATTTGGGGATTTCATATGAGACATTTCTTGCGTGCTTCTGAGAGATTGTAAGGGATAAAAAATGTTATATGACGAGACAACCCAGATAGATTGCATGATCCCACTAGGATGTGGCATCTTGGGTATGAATCCTGATGTAAATGGAGGAAATATCGAAGTAGAATGGAATGGATGGGATTGAACCGATGTGAAAATGATGCCACTGGGCTTAAATCTTAGGGAGGCTTGATATGTATCCTAAACGGTTGGGAATCAATGTTCACGTAGTTTTATGGGGTTTTTGGAACTTACTCCCAAAGAGGTGGCCCATGAGAATAGATTACATGGATGAGGATCTAAATGAGATGTAACCTCCATGATAAGGAATGATCCTCCCAAGTTATAAATACTCAAGGGAAGGACCAAGATGTGAGTGGATGATGGGGGAAACTATGATCTGTTTTTGGTACCCATAAGAGGAGCACACCATGGTTTACTAGTGTCTAGGATTGAACCTATTGGATATTTCATATGCACCCTCTTTTAAATACATGGATCATAGCTCATATAGTTCATGGGTTTGGGGATTACACATGGATAAATTACCATCAAGGCTAAAGATAGGCCCTACCCCAGGATGGATTCCCTACATATGGGTTTCAAAATCACTTCTAAAATCTAATCCCATGGGACACATTCTCGGTGTGAGAAATGAGAGGAAGAAGCATACTAGAATTTCGCATCACAAAAGATGCGTCAGCGAAGGATAGAGTGGGGAATACACATAGGAAAATACCGTATATGAAAAGCTCCAAGGGAGAGGTATTGGGTGTTGGGAGTCCCATGATCCCACCTAACCTCTACCCTTTTCATACCAAGTATATTAGGTGTAGTGAGAGTTCCACATCCTTTAAGAAAACATATAGGGTTAAAACATATTGGTGGACCTTGTGCGCTATAATATGCCACTAATTATAAGGAGAATCTAATTATCTATGACGAATATATCACTTTTATGTAGACAAAGTAGAATGGTAAAATTCCCATCGAGGGTCATCCTATGTGGATGGAATAGGGTGAGGCTACATTTTAATGTCATGTGTTATTGAAGATGGTTCATGGAAGTTTAATATCACGCATCTCAGATGGGGGAGACTTTCTCTTCACCCCATGGACATACATAAATGATTCCCACCAACACATGGGGAGGTGATGTCATAAGTAATGTTAGGATACAATATTGTGGAGGAGTTGTCTATAATGGGGTCCACCTTAGTGTGGTTGTACTAAAATGAAATATCTAGTCATGTACCTTTGACAAAATGAATGAGTTAGGGATTTACAATAGGGGAAACCACTTGATGAACTAGGATATCACTACATATTAAACTAGAGGGACATACATAGAAGGTGCACAAGAGTTGTGGGAGTTTCATTCACAATGTTCTCACACATATTTCAGATATGAAACATAACCATTGGTGTCCTAAGAGAAGTTTCATGAATGATTTGGATATTTAGTGAAAAAAGTAGAGATATAATAGAAATATTAATGTGAATATTTTAATTTTGTGCCTGAGATAAGGTTATTTTTCACACCCCTTCCCTACGTAAGTGATTCACACAATATGGGTCTTTTTCATGAATGTACCTTAGGTGAAAAAGGTAATAGATTAGGATCAATCCCATGTGGGACCACCCAAAGGGTGAACCTTGGGGGATCTATGATGTGATATACTATACCATGAATACATGACTTGTTTTCTGTCGTGGAAGGGTTCATTTTGCATGTGTGATAGTGATGGTTCATATTCTAGAGAGTGTCATCAAGAAAATAAGGGTTACCTTCTATTTATAGGAGGAATTATTAGCTATAGTGTGTATGAAGCCCTATGCTCAAGGGTTGGTTTATGTAACATTATTAGTGTAAATGACATAAATTTAGGCAAGCCTTTTATGAGAACACCTCTATATTTTTGCACACTTGAAATAGCCATTTTTTGGATGTTTGGGAAAAGATGCTTATTATCGTTGCATTGAGAATGTATGTTTAGTTTTACTTATTGATCAAAAGCCTCCAAAATTACATGCACCATCCATGGACTTCCTGTAATGGTCTATTGAGTCAAATGGGTACATTATTTTCCAAAAAATATTCTAATATATGGACATAATTTGAAATTGGATCCAACAAATCACCCCACCCATCAACATCTAAGTGGAAATGGGACTAGATTGACATGTTATGAGGAAAAAATAGAATATGATAGTTCATTCATTATGAAACACACCAAATCAAGGGATTTTCACATATGGAACCTTTAGCAGAAGCGATGGGCTTGTTCAGTGCCTATACATTTAAGGGGCATCTAGATAGTATATTTACATTCTGTGTGATAAGACATTCCACTCTCATGCAAGTATGTTCATGAATTTTAATCGGAACACCCAAATTTAGTTTTTTCATTACATGTATACGGTGAATCATGAATTCTTTAAACATATATTTTTTTTAAAAAAATTTCATTTGATCTTGAGTATAGCCAAATATTTTTTCTTCCAAACATTAATTTTCTTTCTAAGTCCATTGTGCTTTCACAACATGACTAACATGGCCAGTGAAGAGGTTACTACTATGAGGTACACTGCCATTACTACCCCGAGGGCTGAGTTGATCAAATAACATTAGAGACATCATTCTCAAAGGGTATTATCATACAATAAAATTCACCTAGGCATGATGAAAGAATTTAAGAAGTATTACTTTTTATGAGACAACATCCTGCCTTATATTTTTGGGATGTTGGACAATGTGGCCATAAAGAACCTTGAGAGTGACTTACCACAATCATAGGCGTCACATGAAGACAAACATTAGTAGTAAACCATCACCAACCATGGAGACCCATAAAGGGATACTCGAGAGATATATATCAACCTATGGAATTTGAAGACCATGATAGTCACTAGGTGTGATCTGGTGACTGATGAATTCCCCAACCATTATGAAAGAACCTTATAAAGCATAATAATGACTGATTGTGTGGGGTGGTAGAAATACATGGACCTAAGGTCAAGGGGTATCTGTATGAATGGATCAGATTTTGAATATTGGGTTTTCCAAGAATAAAAGAGTGTGTGGAATATCTATGAAATAGTGGTCTATTTCAAGCTGAAGGGACATCACAATTTCTTTTACTCTGCCAACATGAACACGAGCAAGAGTTTTTCAGCCAGTGGTCCCCTGATACAAAAAATTTCCACCACCACCATGGTGAGGATAGTATCTATCTCTCATACATTCACTACATCAAAAGAATTCATCTAGAGGGACAACAATATGAGGAATTTTAGAACACAGTGAGTATATGAGGATACAAACCACAAAACCTACATTTTCACAGGCTATTTGCTGGACATAGAAAAGGAGAGGATTTTGATCGAATAAATCTTAATATACATCACCAACCTAATGTGGATCATCCTATTCCCCAATAGGGATGAGTGTGTTAGGATTTCATGTTGAGGGATGCGGTTCCCGACCACATCCAAAAGGGGAATGAATGGATCATAAGGTGATTCACAAATATGGTTAACATAAAAAATGGGTATTCAATATGAATGTCAGTTGGGATCTGTGGGCGTGATATTCCCCCTTCCTTACATCCTTCCTGAGTGGGTGGCTTCTTCTTGTGAGGGAAAAATGTATTGGGGTATATCTAGGGACTATGGTAATATATGGGTTCACCGAAGCCCGTAAGAAGTTTAATCTCAGAGTGCATTAAATTGAGTGGATTTATAGTATTCTGTGGAACATTTCAATAGAAGACATTCCAAGTATAATTTATGGACCATTCTATATCCTCCATGGTTGGATTACAACCCATTTTAAAAGATATAACTTTCTAACTACCATATTTTCTCCAGGAGGCCAAAAACTATCTCTATTAAACATTGATCGTGTGTATACATAGATGCTCAATGAGGAAGGGATTAGGCTCCATATCTCCTATAATGAAAATTTCAATTTCCACCCATTCTGCACCATGGTTTCCCAAATGGTGGAAGACCTGTGGGGTCCACTAGATTAGAGTGAGATCTACCACATATTAGGGGTGGTGTGAAAGTATCCTAGATTTATGACAATATCTTTTGAAATCCATACCATCCATCATCCTTTACAGAATGGGAAGATACATATAGAGAAATCCAAAGAATGTGTATACAACTTTCTTGTAGGAGCATCACCATTGAATATTTCACCAATTTAGGATCATCATTATAATCACTAGCTTTGATGAAACAATCATACTTATGACCACTAATGTTGATTGTGACCATTCAATGGAATATGTTGATCAATGGGATGCAAAATATATATTTTAAATTCTATGAAAAATCATTCCCATGATAAAAGAGGCATGTGTAGAATGTGGGTGATGAGAATGTAGGAAAACCTACACTAGAAGTAAGAGAAGAGGCATGCACTGTGGGAGGGAAAGAATTTGATAGAACCTCGATGGAAGAACTTCACTAGGTGTGGCATCACCTTGGCTGTCTAAGGTGGGGTGGCCAATACAGTGGAATCATGGACCATCTATAGAATCCCATTGAAAATAAATAATAGTTGTCTTCAGCCGAATACCATATCCATTTTTTAAACCCTTTAGTTTTTTTTGAGGATGTTGTGAGAATTGTTGTCAACTGAAGATCTATGGTGAAGACTGATGCATACAGATCATGATCTTCTCAAAGTTGAGATCATTCAGGTGGTGGACACGGTGAACATTCTTCACATGAGACCATACCTGAATGACATGAATGCTTATACATTCCAATGGGTTCAATAAATATAAACACATCCTATGGTAAAATTGATACTTGTTCAAGAGAATGATCCAGATAAAATGCCACCCATGGATGATGGTGACGAAGAAGAAGAAGAAAAATAATAATATAAATAATAATAATAATAGAATGTGAATGAAGAAAAAGTGGAGTCCATGGATGAATAGAATAAAAATTATAAATATTATGGGACAATGTCTCATTAGGGGTTCCCATATGAGAGTAGTGAAATCATTGGCTCTAATGAATAACATGATAAACAAATTGATGTATGTCTCAAATCATATCTCTATTAGTCCCTTCTAATTCTATAACTCAGATCCACTATCCAAATGTTACCCTATTCTAGAACACATTGGTGATGACCAGGGAGATCCAACTATATGGGATGAGATTTTGATGATGTAAATGGTGGGACGTGTACTTGGTCCAACATCCATGGCTAATAAATGTTATGTATCAGTCATGGATGAAGTGGATGTAGGCGAGACAACTAAAGCAGTTAATGTGAAACTCTTAGAAAGAAAATTCATCCACCATTTCTAATCATCGATGTCACATGTGGTGAGTGGTATCATGTGATTTATTTTTTTATGGTTTCTTAGGATCATTTACAATCTTCACTAACCTGTCTTATGTATCTACATTCACAGACTCATATCAATTATCATGTGGATCTGGCAATCCAATGTGCCTTACTCCATGAACTGATCATAAGGCTGTAGTCCCATCAAAATGATGAGATTTGTACTTCTACAAGAACTCTCTTAATGAATGTTCTTATATGTGACGAACTGTTCATTCATGTTGATCTAGTCTTGGCCCCTGGTGAGAAAGAGGTTGTGGATATGGGGGATGATGCTGCCATAAAAGAGACTAAAAGCATGTTAGGGAATGGATACTATGTAAATGAGTGATGAGGGTCTCCATAATGTCATATACCCTAATCAATTTTCGAGTATGTAAGAGGAAGATCCTTCTACTGAGATCTTGGATATATTTCCAAAAATACAACACCATGAACCCTATGGATCTAAATGATTCTGATCCATATGCTTCTGAGGATAGCCTAATGACTCTACGTAAGACATGGATATGCATCATCCATTTCATTGATTCCCTAGAAAATGAATATATAATCGGAATAGTTTCAATACAACCCTAGTTATGTTGTCAATGTGACAAAGTGGTGGATTCACACCATCTTCATGTGATGATCTGTGATTATCTATTTGATAAGATGTGGGAGATAGGGCAACATTTAGATACATCCTAGGTCCATAAAAAATATTAAAACATCCAGAACACCACGAGGCTAAAATTGAAATATAGAACATTGTTGACTAGATGAACATGTGTTCCACATACACCACCTATCAGTAATATCTCATTCAATGATTGACAATCCTGTTGGAGGAAGCCTAGGAGTAGCTAGAACAGGCGTTCCATCAAGTGGCTGGGATCCAAGGCAAAAATAACTGAATGAAGATCATGTATAATGAGCATTTCTCCATGGATGTAAATGAGGTGAGGGAGCTAAATTAGTATTAGTATACTATTATGTCGATGCGATATAATGTTGTGGTGAAAAAGTATTCAATTGACGGTGCACATCCATAAGTGTTCTATTTTGGCTAAACTTATGTAACATATATTCTTGACTCATTATCTATTTTGAACTATGTTTTTGGACATATTTTGTTTAGGAATTATTTACTAAACCTCGATCAAATATATGAAGAATATAATGATCAGTCCCCAAGATTCCATGGGTCATGCTCAATGTAATAAAAATATTATGGTCAGACAAATGTTAACATTGTATGAGTGTTCCAGCTAATTATCTTTTAATTATAGTCCTCTACTGTTGATTGACAACCTAGATTGTTCCAGATTAGATAGTGTGTGACTAGAGAACAATGATCCTGGAACCAAAAACATTCCATTCCCAACATTATCTAGTGAACTAGTAGGACAAATCCTTTGGAATTGCAATCAATATGAACAAATGGGAAATGGAAAGTATGATGAAGATGCCCAAAATTCCGAATCACAGAGAATATGGAATAATTGAATGATAAATCTACTAAAATTATATGAGGCATAGTATTCAAAACATCATCTTGAAATTGTGACCAAACTAACTTGGGATAAATTTCATCCATATCTAAATCATGGTACCTAACTTTAAATGTCATTTGATATCATCAAGGGTGTTGGAGTAGAATAGGAGGTGAGCCCATGTGGAATAGTCAAAATGTAAGGGGATACATTCATATAAGAAATAGGATGCAGATAAAAATAAGGGGAACAATAAGTGTTGAATGGAGTGATGGAATGTTCTAATTAATTTCAATACTCTTAGATATTATTCCACTATGATCGAGAGTAAACTGGTTTAGATGCATTATGCTAAACAAAGATCAAATCTATCCTACTATGGAGCATTGTCTCAGATGTTGAGCGATAGCTGGAGATGTAATAAATGTAGTAGATGATCCGCATTATATGAGATGACCTATAGAGACCCTCTCATTTTACACATATCTATATATTCTTTTAATCATAATTAAACATCAAATTACAGGCCAAGGATTTTAAAGTCTAGTTCCTTGGAGGACTTGGTACATAAAACAGGAAACATGGGACTAAATAAAACATTTCCTTATTTAATATTCATAATGTGGTCCTAAATTAAATTGTGATAATACATCTTTATAACATAACATAGGGATAACATGAACAATGGGATGTACTAAAAACGTTAGTAAGGGAACAAACATAAGAATAATGCTTTACCACATGGGTTTGGAGGCATGATATAATGATATGAAAATGAAACGACCATATGGAATAATAAAATATAATCATGGGATCATATAAACATGAATTCATTTTATTGTTATGGAAACATAAAAGTTTAATTTATCCTGAGTCAAGTCTCGTTTCAAATATAGGACCATAGGTGAATGTTCATCACAAAGACCGTTGCACATGGTAGCAGGAGTCAAAGCTAACTGCTAAAATCATAGCACATAATGTCTCATGAGACTAAACATTACCCAATTCAACAGTTCAATATCTGGGATAAATAATTATAATATATTCATGAATATTCTTTCCACAAATAAAATAATTCATAATCAATCATACATAAGCATATGGGTTGGCCATGTAACGAATTGAGTATCATATTCATGGCATGAAAGATAAAAAAAGGGTGTGCCATAAATGTGTGAATGAAGGAAAGGAATTAGATTTTAATGTACATTCATAAAGTATGATTTTCATTATGATGATAATCGATGTCAATTTTAAGTGATAACATGAATGTATAGAATTTATGAATCCTTAGAATTAAAACATTTTAATGTTTTTAGGAACAATCTCAAAGGTCATTTATAACATAAAAGGGAATGAATTTTATATAAAAAATAAAATAAATAGAAATTATTTTCATAATAAAAATTTTGGTTTTATAAATATAATGACCGAGTTAAAATGATTATAATTTGAACTTTAATATGTGTATGAAGTTGGGATGTTCCCTTAAACATGTTTTTTCATCAGGAAGTATTTAGGAAATAACAACATAAAAACATTTATATCCCAAAAAAATAATTATTAAAGGATCATGATACCTATTTTTTGAGAATTTAAACATAATTTAGAAATTTTACATAAAAAAGAACAAATATCATCATTTGGGTAAAATGAGAGATATATCATCTTGAAGGAATAAAGGAGGTTTGGGTAGAATCTAGTACCTTAAATCAGAAGGTGTCATTTACATCATCTTAATGTACATGTAGCAGTTTGAAATTATTTCTTGTTAACTAGAATTGATACCTATCATATCACTCTATAGGTGTGTACATCCCCTGGATGGGACACCCCACCATCCCCAGTGAAATCCATTTCTTCATGAATCCATTGGGAGGAGAGCCTTGCTTCGTCTAATGATCATATGTGAGAGTTCCAAAGAATCAGATTTGTTCCTAACTCCTTTTCTCTGATACCTACTCTAGAGAACCAAGCTTTAAGCACAAGGAAATTAAATTTCATTTTCATAATACTTAATTCATAAAAAAATAGATGCCCAATGATCGTATTAGTTTATTTTCTTTGAAGACTCGGAACAAAATGATCAAATGATAGTGAAAGATATTAAAAAAATACCATAACGATCTTTGTAACACACGATAATTTTATGCTATATAAATCATCAAAGGAATCTTTCACTTTCTTTGATTGCTTTACACAAAATCACGACCTTCCTCGATAGCTTGCGTCATACGCAATACAGAGTTTCATTAAACAACGATATGCTATTAAAATATTATTAAAACTAGCTATTATGAATAGGAATAACCACTTTTTGAAATTTTGTAAATTTTATTTTTCAAAATTGACTTCATTTTTGGATTCGGAATATCGAAATTATCCTAGGGTGAAATTTTCGTATTTTTCTAAAAACTTTCAATTTTTGATGAATAGTGAAACCACTAAGTGGTAGTTAAAAAAACTGAATTTTTCATAAAACTTAATTTTACCACTTTTGTGAGTGGAATTTCAAAAATCCGAGATACATGGTTGATGTCAGTAAGTAAAATGTGGTTCAATAAGATGAAAATAATTTTTGGTGAATAGTAACTTTTTACTTTTTTTTACCACGGTTAAAAGTAAATAGGGTAATTAAGGGTAAAAATGATATTATTATTACCCTAAAACATGTCCTAATTCTATTGGATAAGTTTAATTCGACAAAAAACAACCTTAGGAATAAAATATGACCATTTAGGCCCACTTGGATTAGATTAGGACATTTATTATTAATTTATTTAAAGAAGGGTTAAAATAGTTAAAATCAAAGTTTAAGAAGAAAATCATTTTTGATATAGGGTTATACATAAGATAAATTCGACAATAAATATTCATTATAAAGATAAAAAGATTTCATACATAATGATATTTTATTTGTAATTTTTAGACTTTAAATAATTTATTTTATTTATGACACAAAGATGATGCAGTAATTATCTTATTAATGAAATATTGACATAATAGATGTTATAAATACCCAAATAAAGATAATTTGAGACTTTTTATGAATTAAAATAATTTTATATGTTAATATGACACGTTAGTACTAATTTAATTAACTTTTTTCGAACTAATCATTCTGTTATGATTTTTACAAAAATCAATTACTAAATAGTGTCAAAATTGACATAAAATAGTTTTTAAAACAAATTTTATATTATTAATTGTTATTTTTTTCCTAAAAATATACGGTTCGGCCAAATGACTTAGATAAGGTTATATATATTAATAATAGACAACTTGGGGTTCGTTTGGCTTGTTATAGTAAGTTTATTAACCTTATAGTATAAGAACACAAGAAGACACGGTAAAAGTAAAATTATTTAACTTAATGTTAAATCTAAATGATAAGGTTAAAATAGGAACCTAAACTTCTCTAAATTCTATTGGATGAGAGGATTTCGACCCATCCCCACCTTAGATTCGAAATAAATCAATTTGGAGCTATTTAAAACCGAATTTGACTTTATAATAAAATAATAGTTTTCGTTATTCCAAAGGTGCCCCTCTCCTCCCTTATAAAAGGGAACCTCCTCCCTCTCTTCCTCACACCACTTTGATCCTTCACGCTCGGCCAAACCCTGCCAATTTCTCTTATACACTTCCCTAGAAACATCCTAGAGGTACTGGTCTTCTTCAAATACCAATTTCAGTGCCCTAAAAGGAGGTCTCAAAGAGGCGCTTCAAAGAAGAGGTAATGTCCGTTACCAATTCTTTCATCTTTATTTCTTCTTACACTTCTTCTTATTTAGTTGTTTAATTATGAAGTAATAACATCAGTATCACTCATATACTGATATGTTATTATATGTATGTAAAAACTCTATTTCACCACCTATCCATCCTACGGAAAACAAAATCACCGCGCGTGCGTACGTACGGAATACCGTCTCCACGCCGTGGTGTAATCTATTTTCCACCACCACCTTACATGGATGGGTATAATTGTGTAAATAATGACTATATATGACTATTGTAAAGTGATATTAATTCTGAAATAGTATACATACACTCCAATACAATTCCACGATCATGGGAACGATATCATCGCTCGTGCGTACGTACGGAATACCGTCTCCACGATGTGATGCGACTGGTTCTACATGATCTTCATTGCATAATGATAATATAAATGAATTTAGTGAATAAATATGATATATATTACACTAATACCATTCTATAAATGAGGTATCTATAACCTAAAAAGAAAAATAAGAATTTATTCAACAAAACACGCATAAGAACAAAAAGTAATAAACACCCGAATAACAAGTAGTAATGAAACATTACTTATAAGAAGCTAAGAATATGACCATATATGATATCATAAAAATAAGTATGATTCTGGAATAAGTCAATAACATTATTTAAATAATTATACAGGAGGTTCGGACACTTACGAAGCAAATCGGACCTAAGGTAAGGGAAAATATCACAATCTCATTTTTATCAAAGATTGTATATACTTTGGTATTTACTGGGGTGTATTTTATCATCCACATCCATGTTTCTTCAATATGTAATATTTATATCCTTATACATTAGTTTTTTTCCAATTTTACCCTTTGGTGAGTTTTTAGTAAAATATATGAAAGGAATCTTTTGTCGTTTTTCGTACGAGTTACTTTTTGATTTTTCTGACAAAAGTACGAGAAGAATGTTTTTTAACTTATATGGCATGAATGGATTTTTAAAAAATTATTTCCAAGAATCTTCCTTTACAAGTTTTCAAGTTTATTTTTAATCAACTTATTTTATTTTATAATTGTATGACATGTTAAGAAAAGGAAAGTGTTTTTGAAGTAGAAATGATATTTTCATCAAGAATGGAGTTCAACTGTTTTATCAAAATTATTTTCCATCTAAGACAATAAAGGGTTCTGTTTCTATCCCTATTATTAAATTTATTTGTTTAGGTTGTGATGTAAATATTTTTATGAATTCATTTATCTTATATGAATTGTTTTATGATGTCACGAAGTTTATGATTCCCATTTTTATTGCATGGGTTAGGCTATGATGTATGGTTTATGATTTTTTGGCACACATAGAAATGGTATCATTATGAGATGGGTGGGACCTATATATCCCTCCAATGAATTGGGTAACGATTTTATATCTCATGATATAGACATGGCTGGAATGTCAGGTTAAACCGGTTCAGTGAAACAGGACTGAAACGAGGAGTGAACTCAGTTCAGAAATCGACTTTGTCCACTAAGATAATCTTGAAAATGAGTCTTGACTGATAAGAAATGATTCTCTATGATTATGTGTGTATGCCACAAAGTTTCATGTTTTAAGTTATTATTATTGGGATTACATTTCACTACTATGATTTATCCCATGTTATGAAATTATGATTTCTTTTTCAGGTTAAGATTTCCAAAAGTTATGTTCTTATGTATATGATGTGATTGATATTTCTTTTGTTTACCCTTACTGAGCATTTGAGCTCACCCTTTTGTATGTTTTCTTTCCCTAGGTTAAGAAGAAGGTTATTAAGTAGGATATACCAAAAAGGGACTCTAGATATTATGAATAAATGGGAGGAAAAGTAGATGCATTTTGAACTAGTTGTTTATGTTTACTAGTTTCTAAAGACTCTATACCTATATGGTCCTTTCCTGGTTTTGTTATATGTTGTAATAAGTGTGCTTAAATTCTGAAGTAATGACAGTGTATGTAAAGTATGGGTCTTTATAGTTGGTATCAAAGGAAAGGTATAGTCAACCTTTGGAAACAAGGATGTGAAAGCCTTAGTAAGAACCCTAAGGATAAGTCCAAGCATAGAAAACAATATTAGTGTTTTATAAATGGCCATGAATAACCTAGGATAAGACCTTAAGTGGGAAATTTTATTCTTGATTATGTGGTTTTCCTATTATAATTAGTGTTTCTCACACTATTCTTCTTGGTTTTAGTCAATGGATGGAACCCGAAGTAACCGTGTTAATGCGGAATGCGAAGGGAAATGCAATGATTGTCCCATTGAGAAACCAAATGTTATGGGAGCTGGAATGCAAAATCTTGTATCCATGCTCACACAACATTCTCAAGCTATGAATCATGCAGGACTTCCAAATGAGAAAAGTAAGGAGCAACATTCTGTTGAATCCTTCATGAGACAATGTCCACCTTTATTCAACAGGTCTACTGATCCATTAGTTGCTGAACAATGGATTAGTACTACTGAAAAGATATTTTCAGTTCTTCAATGTTCTGAACATGATAAATTCATCTTAGCAGTGTATCGTTTGGAAGGTGATGCTGATCAATGGTGGAATCTTATCAAGAATACGAGGCAAAGAGATGAAATTGAGTCCATGGAATGGGATGAGTTCAAGAACTTATTTTTCAATAAGTATTTCCCTCATATTCTCCAAACAAAGATGGAGAAAGAGTTTCTTGAACTGAAGAAAAAGGATGATGAATTTGTTGGTACCTATGAAGCAAATTTTACAAGACTTTCAAGGTACGCTTCTGGTATTATTATCCAACCTGAGAGTAAGATCTATCGATTC
This sequence comes from Viscum album, assembly GCA_963277665.1. Taxonomy (NCBI): domain Eukaryota; kingdom Viridiplantae; phylum Streptophyta; class Magnoliopsida; order Santalales; family Viscaceae; genus Viscum; species Viscum album. Next base: position 272,271,741 of record OY728128.1, on the reverse strand, counting down.
TTTAGTGGCATAAAACCAAGTCTTCAAAGGGAGTTAGCCATAAGGGACTTCAATAGCTACGAGGAAATCGTTCGATGTGCTCTCAAAGTTGAGATGGAGATTGGAGTAACCCATCAGTCATATGGGTTTTCTAAGAAGAGGAAAATGGAATTCAAAGGAAAATCTAAATAGCACACTGAAAAGAAGATGAGCTTTCCCTTATGCTCAAAGTGTGGAAAGAAACAGGGAGAGAGTTGTATTAAATGGACAAGTAAATGTTTCAAATGTGGAAAGGAATGTCACAGGGCATTTGAATACCGCAATGGTGGGAAGAAGATGTCTAATGATGCAAACAAAGGAAGGGATACATAGAATGAACCTACTACACTTAAATGTTTCAAGTGCAAGGAGATGGGGCATTATGCCAATCAATGCCCAAATCCAAGGGTAGATGATGATGGTTGACATCAGTAAACTCTTAAGACTAAAGACAAAGGAAAGTCACATTCAATTTCTATCAGCGATGTGGAGTACGATAACGATGTGGTGAAAGGTACACTTACCATCCACTCTAAAGTAGCAAATGTTTTATTTGATTCTGGATCCACCCACTCCTTTATTTCTGAAGAATTTTCTAAGGATATCACTGTATTACCTCAACAATTAGGTGTTGAGTTAGCTGTGACAACCCCTAATGGCACAACAATCACATCAAAAGTTTATAATTCTTCTCCGATCAAAGTTTGTGGGAAAGTGCTTCCTGCAAATCTTGTGATCCTTCCTATAGTGGAATTTGATGTGATTCTTGGCATGGATTGACTTTCTCTACATGGAGATCATATCAATTTCCAAATAAGGGAAGTCACATTTCATATTCCAGATCAATCTATGACTGTCTATCGATGCAAGTATGAACATAACCTTCCAGTGGAAATTTATTCCATCTTATGGGTCTTGATTCCACTAAATGAAGGTTATTTATCTCAAATGGTTTGTGAAAAACTCACGATTAATAATATGCCCATTGTACGAGAGTTTGATGATGTTTTTCCAGAGGAATTACCGGGTCTTACACCAAATCGTGAAGTTGAGTTTTCAATAGAACTCGTACCGGGTGCTTTGCCTATTTCAAAGACACCTTATAGAATGGACCCAATTGAGTTGCAGGAATTGAAGAAGTAAATCCAAGAAAATCTTGATAAGAGATTCATACGCCCTAGTGTGTCACCTTCGGGAGCACATGTTCTGTTTGTTAAGAAGAAAGATGGATCAATGAGACTCTGTATTGATTATTGAGAACTTAACAAGATCACTATCAAGAACAAATATCCTCTCCCACGCATTGATGACTTATTTGACCAACTACGCAGAGCTCAATACTTTTCCAAGATTGATCTTCATTCAGGGTATCATCAATTAAGGGTCATAAGGGAGGATATACCAAAGACGGCTTTCCGTACAAGGTATGGACACTATGAATTTATAGTGATCCCATTTGGTCTTACTAATTCCCCTGCTATCTTCATGGATCTGATGGATAGAGTCTTTAGAGACTATATTGATCAGTTTGTGGTAGTCTTTATAGATGATATACTGGTATATTCAAAGAGAAAGGAAGAACATGAAGATCACTTGAGAATTATATTGAAGACCCTGAGAAAGGATAATCTTTATGCCAAATTTACCAAGTGTGAATTTTGGCTTCAAAAAGTTTAATTTTTGGGTCACATAATCTCAAAAGAGGGGATATCTGTGGATCCTGCAAAAACAGAGGTTATCGAAAGATGGTCGAGACCAACAACAGTAACTGAGATCCGAAGTTTTCTTGGTTTGGATGGATATTATCGACGTTTTGTGAAAGATTTTTCATGATTATCTAATCCACTGACCAAGTTGACTCAGAAAGGAGTTAAGTTTGTTTGGATGGAGGAAAGTGAAGAGAATTTCAAGGAGTTGAAAAGAAGGTTATCTAGTGCACCTATGCTCACACTGCCTTGTAGTGGAGAAAGGTTTGTGATCTACAGTGATGCATAAAATAAGGGATTGGGGTGTGTTCTTATGCAAAATGATATGGTGATAGCTTATGCCTCACGAAAATTGAAAATACATGAGCAAAATTACCCAACTCATGATTTGGAGTTAGCTGCGGTAATCTTTGCATTAAAGATTTGGAGACATTATCTTTATGGAGAAAGGTGTGACATTTATACTGATCATAAAAGTTTAAAGTATAATTACACACAAAAGGAGCTGAATATGCGCCAAAGAAGATGGTTGGAGCTGATTAAGGATTACGACAGCTCAATCCATTACTACCCTGGGAAGGCAAACAAGGTCGCAGATGCATTAAGTTGACAAGACCATGCCAGTTTATCCATGATGAGGATCACAAAAGATCCAATATTTATGGATTTACAAAGGATGGATCTTGGAATTATAATGAAAGGGGAAAAATCGTATATTTCTCAAATGAATGTTCAACCATCTATACATGTGAAGATTAAAGAGGCACAAAAAGAAGATGTCGAGTTACAAAAGAAGGTGAGAAATGATCCTAAATTCAACCTTGATTGTGATGGGATAATAAAGTTCTGGAATCGGGTTTGTGTTCCTCCCATCCCCGAATTAAAGAAGGAGCTACTGGATGAGGATCATAGTTCTTCATTCTCTATTCATCCTAGAAGCACGAAGATGTATAGGGACCTGAAAGAGTACTTCTGGTGGGATGGCATGAAAAGAGATGTTGCTGAATATGTCTTTTGATGCTTGGTTTGTCAGCAAGTTAAAGCTGAGAGAGAGAAGTATAAGGGGATGTTACAACCATTACCCATACCCGAATGGAAATGGGAAAACATCACTATGGGCTTTTTCACCGGACATCCTAAAACATCCAAAGGTAATAATGCTATCTGGGTCATAGTTGATCGTCTTACAAAGTCTGCACACTTCATCGCTATTAGAGATGATTTCTCTCTGGATCTGATTTCCAGGATATATGTGAAGGAAGTGGTAAGATTTCATGGAGTACCACTTTCTATTATATCTTATCGGGATCCGAGGTTTACCTCAAAGTTCTGGCGAAGTCTTCAGCATACTCTGGATACAGAGTTGAGTTTCATCACTGCTTATCATCCTCAGACAGACGGTCAGTCTGAGAGAACAATTCAAAATCTAGAAGATATGTTGAGAGCTTCCTCTATGGATTTCAAAGGTGGTTGGGATCAACACCTACCTTTGGTGGAATTTTCTTATAATAATAGCTTTCACTCCAGTATTCAGATGGCTCCTTATGAAGCTCTCTATGGAAGGAAATGCAGGTCTCCAACTTGCTGGGATGAAGTTAGGGAAAGAAAGCTATTAGGACCTGATCTCGTTGATGAAATGGAAGAAAAGGTCAGAACTATTCAACAACAAATAAGAACAGCTCAGAGTCGATAGAAAAGTTATGCCGACAACCGAAGAAAATACCTAGAGTTTGAAGTGGGTGATAAAGTGTTCTTACGAATATCTCCCTGGAAGAGGGTCATGAGATTTGGAAAGAAGGGGAAGTTGAGCCCTAGATATATCGGTCCTTTCGAAATACTGGATCGTGTTGGGAAGGTAGCTTACCGAATGGCGCTTCCACCGAATCTCTCTCAAGTTCATGATGTGTTCCATGTATCTCTCCTGAGAAAGTACATACCTGATCCTTCACATGTACTCAGCTCAGATGTTGTACCGCTGGAGCAAGATCTTTATTATGAAGAACAGCCGATAGAGATTCTGGATCGTAGCGAAAAAGTCCTACGAAACAAGACCACTCGATTGGTGAATGTTTAATGGAAGAACCAAAAATTAGAAGAAGCTACATGGGAGCTTGAGGATATGATGAGGGGGAGGTATCCTCATCTGTTTGTTACAAAGTGACGAATTTCGAGGGTGAAATTCATTTTAAGGGGGGTAGAATGTAACACCCGAGACTTTTATGTTATATAAATCATCAAAGGAATCTTTCACTTGCTTGGTTTTCTTTACATGAAATCGCAACCTTCCTCGATAGCTTGCGTCGTACGCAATACCGAGTTTCACTAAACAATGATATGGTATTAAAATATTATTAAAACTAGTCGTTATGAATAGTAATAACCACTTTTTGAAATTTTTTAAATTTTATTTTTCAAAATTGACTTGATTTTTGGATTCGGAATATCGAAATTAGTATAGGGTGAAATTTTGGTATTTTTCTGAAAACTTTCAATTTTTGATGAATAGTAAAACCACTAAGTGGTAGTTAAAAAAACTGAATTTTTCATAAAACTTAATTTTACCACTTCTGTGAGTGGAATTTCAAAAATACGAGAGACACGGTTGATGTCAGTAAGTAAAATGTGGTTCAATGAGATGAAAATATTTTTTGGTGAATAGTAACTTTTTACTTTTATTTACCACGGTTAAAAGTAAATAGGGTAATTAAGGGTAAAAATGATATTATTATTTCCCTAACACATGTCCTAATTCTATTTGATAAGTGTAATTCGACCAAAAACAACCTTAGGAATAAAATATGACCATTTAGGCCCACTTGGATTAGATTAGGACATTTATTATTAATTTATTTAAAGAAGGGTTAAAATAGTTAAAATCAAAGATTAATAAGAAAAGACTTTTTAATATAGGGTTATACATAAGATAAATTCGACTATAAATATTCATTAGAAAGATAAAAAGTTTTCATACATAATGATATTTTATTTGTAATTTTTAGACTTTAAATAATTTAATTTATTTATGACACAAAGATGATGCAGTAATTATCTTATTAATGGAATATTGATATAATTGATGTTATAAATACCCAAATAAAGATAATTTGAGACTTTTTATTAATTAAACTAATTTTCTAGGTTAAGATGACATGTTAGTGTTTATTTAAGTAAATGTTTTCGAATTAATCATTCTGTTATGATTTTCACAAAAATCAATTACTAAATAGTGTCAAAATTGACATAAAATTGTTTTTAAAACAAATATTATATTATAAAATTTTATTTTTTTCCTAAAAATATATGGTTCGGCCAAATGACTTAAATAAGGTTATATATATTAATAATAGACAACTTGGGGTTCGTTTGGCTTGTTATAGTAAGTTTATTAACCTTATAGTATAAGAACACAAGAAGACACGGTAAAAGTAAAATTATTTAACTTAATGTTAAATCTAAATGATAAGGTTAAAATAAGAACCTAAACTTGTCTAAATTCTATTGGATGAGAGGATTTCGACCCATCCCCACCTTATCTTCGAAATAAATCAATTTGGATCTATTTAAAACCGAATTTGACTTTATAATAAAATAATAGTTTTAGTTATTCCAAAGGTGCCCCTCTCCTCCCTTATAAAAGGGCACCTCCTCCCTCTCTTCCTCACACCCCTTTGAGCCTTCAAGCTCAGAAACAACATTCCAATTTCTTCTCTCCACTTCCCTAGAAACATCCTAGGTGTCTTGTTCTTCTTCAAAGACCAATTTTAGTGCCCTAAAAGGAGGTCTCAAAGAGGCGCCTCAAAGAAGAGGTAATGTCCGTTACCAATTCTTTCAACTTTATTTCTTCTTCCACTTCTTCTTATTTAGTTGTTTCATTATGAAGTAATAACATCAGTATCACTAATATACTGATATGTTATTATAAGTATGAAATAACTCTATTTCACCACCTATCCATCCTACGGAAAACAAAATCACCGCGTGTGCGTACGTACGGAATACCGTCTCCACGCCGTGGTGTAATCTATTTTCCACCACCACCTTACTTGGATGAGTATAATGGTGTAAATAATGACTATATATGACTATTGTAAAGTGATATTGATTCTTAAATAGTATACATACACTCCAATAAAATTCCACGATCATGGGAACGATATCATCGCAAGTGCGTACGTGCGGAATACCGTCTCCACGATGTGATGTGACTCTTTCTACATGATCTTCGTTTCATAATGATAATATAAATGAATTGAGTGAATAAATATGATATATATTACACTAATACCATTATGGAAATGAGGTATCTATAACGTAAAAAGAAAAATAAGAATTTATTTGACAAGACACGCATAAGAACAAAAAGTAATAAACACCCGAATAACAAGTAGTAATGAAATATTACTAATAAGAAGCTAAGAATATGACCATATATGATATCATAAAAATAAGTATGATTCTGGAATAAGTCAACAACATTATTTAAATCATTATACATGAGGTTCGGACACTTACGAAGCAAATCAGATCTAAGGTAAGGGAAAATATCACAATCTCATTTTTATCAGAGATTGTTTATACTTTGGTATTTACTGGGGTGTATTTTATCATCCACATCCATATTTCCTCAATATGTAATATTTATATCCTTCTACAGTAGTTTATATCCAATTTTACCCTTCGGTGAGTTTTTAGTAAAAGATATGAAAGGAATATTTTTTCATTTTTCGTATGAGGTACTTTTTGACTTTTCCGACAAAAGTACGAGAATAATGTTTTTTTAACTTATATGGTATGAATGGATTTTTAAAACATTATTTCCAAGAAGCTTCCTTTACAAGTTTTCAAGTTTATTTTTAATCAACTTCTTTTATTTTAGATTTTTATGAAATGTTAAGAATGGAAAAGTGTTTTTGAAGAAGAAAGGATATTTTTCTCAAGAATGGAGTTCAAGTGTTTTATCAAAATTATTTTCCATATAAGATAATAAAGGGTTCTATTTCTATCCCTATTATTACATTTATTTTTTATGTTGTGATGGAGATATTTTTATGAATTCCTTTATCTTATATGAATTGTTTTATGATGTCATGAAGTTTAAGATTCCCATTTTTATTACATGGGTTATGCTATGATGTATGGTTTTTGATTTTTTGGCACACATAAGAATGGTATCATTATGAGATGGGTGGGATCTATATCTACCTCCAATTCATTGGGTAAATATTTTATATCTCATGATATAGACATGGCTGGAATGACAAGTTAAACCGGTTCAGTGAAACAGGACTAAAACGAGGAGTGAACTCGGTTCAGAAATGGACTTTGTCCACTAAGATAGTCTTAGCAATGAGTCTTGACTAATAAGAAATGATTCTCTATGATTATGTGTTTATGAAACAAAGTTTCATGTGTTACGTTATGATTATTGGGATTACATTTCACTACTATGATTTATCCCATGTTATGAAATTATGATTTCTTTTGCAGGTTAAGATTTCCAAAAGTTATGTTCTTATGTATATGATGTGATTGATATTACTTTTGTTTACCTTTACTGAGCATTTGATGTCACCCTTTTGTATGTTTTATTTTCCCAAGTTAGGAAGAAGGTTATTAAGTAGGATATGCCAAAAGGGACTCTAGATATGATGAATAAATGGGAGGAAAAGTAGATGCTTTATGAACCAATTGTTTATGTTTCCCAGTTTCTAAAGACTCCATACCTATACGGTCCTTTCCTGGTTTTGTTATATGTTGTAATAAGTGTGCTTAAATTCTGAAGTAATGACAATGTATGTAAAGTATGGGTCGTTATAATCTCCCCCTTTTATTTTCCTACCTAACAAATCTCTTGATATCCTGGGGGAAAAATAAAAAGGGCGAGGTCAAATGCAAAGTAAGGGTAAACAATGATAACTTGATAAAAAACATTATCATTTGAACGTAACAACATGAACATAAAATTTAAACAAAAAATAACGAGTCATGAACTAAATCACGGCGGTTCGTATGGCATAGATCATAACGGATCATTAACCATGATAGAATATCATTGGCATAAAATATGTAATTGTGGAAATGAATTAAGAAAACAATTATATTTCCATAGTATCCAAGGCATTGCTTCCAAGACCATCATATTGGAAGAATTCCATTACTGAACTAGGTTTACATGTCCTTCTAGCCTAATATTACTGATCCAGATTTACTTTACCTTCCAGAAATGTCTATCTCCAGATATATAAATCTTTACCTAAGGAATAAGAGGGAGATATAAGTCCCCCCAATCTCATAATTAATACATTCTTTTGTGTGCCACAAATAATAAATCATACATCATGTAATAACCCATGTAATAAAATGGGATTTTTGAATATCATGCCATCTTAACATAATCCATATAAGATAAATGGACTTCATAAAAATAACTCCATCACAAGGTAATAAAATAAAATCCCTAATAGGGATAAAAACATAACCATATATCATTTTATAAGGAAAATATTTTTCATAAATCAGTTGAACATAGTTCTTAAAGAAAATATCATTTCTTCTACAATTTTTTTCCTTTGTCAATATGTCACGCTAATTGAAAGAAAATAATTAAATTAGAAAATAAACATGAAAACATGTAAAGGAAAATCAATGGAAATAATTCATTATGAAATCATTAAAATATGTTCCTTCCATATTAGTTAAAAAATCAATCTCTGCATACTTTTTCTAGAAAGGTCAAAAATTACCTCGTTTGGTAAATAGAAGCAAGATTCCTTCCATATTAAAAGTCAAAAAATGGGTAAAAATGTATTTAAACATACATAGAAGAATATTAAAAAAATTTATGAAAACATAATTAGAAAACATGGAAATTGATGATTAATACAACCCCAGTTAATAATTATATATAATAATTCTTGGATATTACTGAGTTTTCAAAATTATTCACTACCTTAGGCCCAATTTCTTACGTATGTGTCCTAAACTCATGTATAGTTGGTTAAAAAATATTCTTAACATGTAAAAGAACCATAATGATATTTATTTTATTAAATATTATTCCCTTACAACTTTATATGACCCATTAATTTGTCGATTCCATGTCAAAGCATCATTTTGGGTAATAATCGTTTTTTTATTGTACGTGTTTGGAAATGTTATTCTTGATATTATTGAATAGATAATGATTTACATATGTCCAGAATATAAAAAATGATTTATATATCATTAATATATAGTATATAAATATATATAAAGCTCGATAAATGGAATGGAATACACTGCTCTTGGAGACGGAAGGTCGTACGTACGAATGAACGCTGCATTCATTTCCTTATTGAATTGGATGGAAGTAAGTAAATTAAATATAAATATATAAATAAATCTAGTATAATTATTTCATATATATCATGATTATTTATTATATATACTTTATAATTATTCTTTAACTGTTAAGGTGGAGAAATAATCTCATCACTTAGTGGAGACAGTAAGCCGTAAGGATGAACGAGTGATGATATCATTCCCATAGATGTTGAACAGTAGTAAAGTGGATAGTTTATAATATATAAGAATTATTATGATGTTTTAATAATAAAATATATTTATTATTTCTACCGTTATACCCATCCATGTAGGGTGGTGGTGGAAAGTAGATTACACCACGACGTGGAGACGATAATCTGTACTTACGCACATGCGGTGATTTTGTTTTTCGTAGTATGGATTGAAGGTGAACTAGAGTTGTTTCATATTTATAATAAATTTTATGTATATTAGTGATACTGATGTTATTACATTATAATTAAACAACTAAATAATATGATGTAGAAGAAGATATAAATTCAAAAGAATCAATTTAAAAGATTACCTCTTCCTCAACATGGATCCTTTTAATTTTCTCTTAGGGCACTAGAGTCTGTCTTTTAAGAATACCCGAACCTCTATAATGTTACTATGTAATTTTATAAGAGAAATTTTCATGGTTTTTCTGACATTGAAGGATTGAAATGGGGTTATGAGGTGAGGGAGGAGGTGCCCCTTTATAAGATATGAGAGGGACACATTAGGAAAGATAAAAAATATTAATTTATTGTAAATTTCATTTCGTCATAAAGTGGTCCAAAACATATTTAATTCAATGATAAAACTAATTTTGTTCTAATACACATCATCAAATAAATTGTTTACAAGTTTTTTATATTTTTATATCCTTATCATTTTAGTTTTACCCTAATTTTATCCTTTTTATTGTTACCGTGATATCATGTTATTTACATATTGTCGGATAATTGAATTACCATATAATGTCAGACATCACAAAAAAAGTTATTTATGAAATATTTTGACTTATGTTGACAATTTATAAGAAAATTAGATTTTAAAAAAAATTTAATATCATTGTATAAACTATTTTATGTTTTAATTTATGAATGATGTCAATTTTGGATACTATTCATACTATACTTTTTTAAAAATTCATAAAAACATTATTTATTAGAAAATAATGAATTTACTAAAAAATTAACATGTAAATAGAATCCATAAAAATATTTTATGACATCAGAATAACCAAATTAAATTTGTTTTAAAATTTATAAATTCGGTTATTTAGATCATTTATTAATGAAGAAATCACTGCGTCATATTTGTGTCATAATTAAATTTATTTATTTCATATCCAAAAATTACAAATAAAATTTCATGAAGTAGAAAATATTTTTATATTTCTATTTACTATTTATATTCAAACATATCACTTATATAACCCCATATAAATGTTTTTTACTAAAAGATATATGCTTTTGGTAATATTTTCCTTAACATTACATTAAAAGTAATTAAATATCATTTTCACTTACAAGTTGGTCCATGGGGTCCCAAAAATGACCCAGGGATTCAAATGGATTGAAATGTATCATCAAATAGGGTTAGGACATATTTTATTGTAATTTAAAAAAATTATAATATTTTTTTTACCCTTATTTACTAGATTGACCCTTTAACCATGGTAAATATAATATTAACTGAAGTTACTATTAATAATGTCTAAAAATAAAATATACTTATTTACATAGTTTGGACTTCATGATTCCAAATATGGAATAAATTTTTCCAAAATTCAAAAACTGAATTAGAAGAAATTAATTTATAATTAATCATGTTGCTAAAAAACGGGATTTTGTTTAAAATATTATAAAAGATTCAAATGTTTTTATATATAAATTCAGTGTAAAATTAATTACAATGACATAAATTGTATTAAACTATAAAAATATATTCTATTCATACTTTAAATCCATTAAATAATATATTTTATTTATATTAATTCTTTATTTTAAAAATGTTGTTTTCAATTAAAATTTAGCATATTTTCATTATTCATCAAAATATGAAATTTATTAGAAAAATATCAAATATTTATCAAAAGTTAATTTTTTCCCTATTCCCAATAATATTTTTATCATGTCACATATAACTTATATAAGTTTCAAAAACCATATTTAAAATTGACGCGCTATCAAAAGGCAGTAAAACTGCATTTTTTTGATAAATACTTCTTTAATCCGAAAAATTGATTTTTTTCTCATATAATGTATAAGATGAATGCTATTATTATATAATTATAAAAATTCGGTTAATAATATTCATAACATCTAGTTTATATAAGATTATAATAAAATGTCATTGTTTAGTGAAACTCGGTATTGCGTACCATGTAAGCTATCGAGGAATGACACTCTTTTGTGTATCACAAGCCATGTCCGTGTTGCATGCAGTATAAGCCTCATTTGGTGTTGAGTATAAAATTATCCAAACATAGTTCATTTATACATTGAAAAAAATCTATAACCACTGTTGCGTGAAATGAATTCTATCAAATGAACTTGAAATTGTGTGCAACACAAGCTAAGAATATTGTTGTGTATACTATAGCTTAAACAGTGTTGCCTATAGACCAAGCTAATCATGGTGTAGCTTAAAACACAAGACATCAAAAAAATTAAAAAAAAATATCTCATAAAATATCAGGTGGTTACATTCTACCCCCCTTAAAATGATTTTTCCCAGGAAATTAATTGGGGTTATGAATGGTTTACTACATGAAAGTTTGTTTCTTGGAAACCCACATCATAAAAAGGAATACTAAACTTGATTTTAAATAGGAAATTTAAGAAACATAATGGTTACCCAAATTAACTCATCAATGGGTTTCCACATAGGAGAGCATTGGTGGTAATTTAAAACATAGACATGGATGAGAAATCTAACCATCATGTTTGGATGAATAGTGTTAGAGAATATTGTTTGGAGAAAGTTAACTACATGAAATCCATAAATCTATGATGATTTAATAGACCATATGGATCATCATATAAGAAGATACTTGGATAAAATTTTTGTTTTTCAAGATCATTTCCCTAATGTGGAAGATTTTTGAATGGGAATAAATACTTTATTGATTTTGGTTAAATCTCATAGTTTTTTGTGACTTGAATAATTTCCACTTCCTATCATAAAGAAAAGAAGTTGAATTTTTCATTAGTGAAGTGTTAAAAGATCATGAGATAGAATGGTAGGTCATTCTATCTCTCTTAACGAAATGGTTAGAGGAGGTTATCAATTAAGACAATATCCACTTATAGTGAGATAATACATTAATCAAACAAACATAAAACAAAAACTAACTTATACTATAAATAAATGGATATCATTATAATCCTTCCAAAAATATGAAACATAGAAAGAATTGAACTAAATTGACATAACATTTATCTTGCATATCTCATTAGTTAGTTCTTAGTTGTCACATTCCAGACATGTGAATACCTTAGTCATTTATTCTCTTAAAACATTAATTACTATTGAACCTTTGGGAAAAAAATAAATTCTATCAAAAGATAACTCATTCCCCATACCAAAATCCCAAAAATTCTATATACTCAATCCATGATATCACATGGTCATATATCAGTCATGGGATCATTAATACTATCAAACATCTTATTATCTCCTTAACCCTTTATTATGAACAAATCATGTTCCATCCAAAAATATCTGAATAACCATTCATGGTTACCAGTACCATTAAACATATAATTTCAAATACTAAATGAAAAACGATAGTGTTACAAACATTATTTGTTTCCTTATTCTATATTACAATTAAATAACATATACAAAATTACACTTGTTAAAAATTCAATAATTCCACTACCTTATTAAACCATTTACCATGCTTCATTGATTTATTCCTCAACACTTCTTTCATATCATATATCATTTTCAGTATCTTCCTTATCATCAACATAAATATTACCCATATGACCATGCTTATTCTCTTCATGAGATTTTTTGTTAGGTATTTGATTTGAATAATTCTCATGCATTCCACATTTAAAATATTTAACCATTATTGATGTCTTCATAATACCATTATTCTTGTTTGTTTTTTTAACGAAACCATCTCCTTTTCAATTACTAGTTTCGTGTCCTTTTCACCAGCCAATACATCTTTCAGTTCCATTGAAACATTCTCCTTGATGTCTCTTCCCACATGAATTACATGAGGAAAATTTAAGATTATTTCATTTATAATCACCATGAAACTACATCTTTCTATTATTATCTCCTTTAAGAAACTCACAAAAGTTAAGATTATTGATCATATTATGAGATTTCTGATTAGGAATAACAAAAAATATCACCTTAAAAATCCCATTTCATTTGTATTCTAATGAATCAAAACATTTTATTGTCCATTATATTCTCCATTAACATAAATCCTCATGTTTGTAGACATTTTCTAAAACTAAAAAATAATAGTGTGAGATGAAAAAATCATACGAGGAAAACAACATAATCCAGGGGAGTACTTTCAATATCTAACATCTTAGGTTTAATCCTAGGATATTCATGATCATTACCGTAATTCTAGGATTGTAATATATAGTTATACATACCCTTAGGGATATCCTTAGACATAACTTAGAAATATCTCTAGGGATCTCAGTAAAGTTTCCACATCCTAGTTTCCAAAGGATGAATAAACCCTCTATATGATACGAACTGTAGTGGTATAGAATTGTTTCCAGTGTACTGGAATTGATACCTATTAGAGAACTCCATGGTCGGCTACACCCCCTGGGTGGGACACACCACCATCCCTTGTGGAATTCATTTCTTCATGAAGCCCTTGGGCAGTGATCCATGCTTCGTCCAATGCTCCCATGTGAGAGTTACCAAGGATTGAATTCATTCTTACTTCCCTTGCTCTGATACCAAATAAAGAGACCCATAATTTGTATAAATGGAAATTATATTTCATTTGTGGAATACTTAATACATAACAAAAAACAGACGCCCAAAGATCATATTAGTTTAGTTTCTTTAGAATCTTAGAACAAGATCTTCAAATCATAGTGAAAGTTTATCAACATCTCCCATAAATATCTTCCCCTTCTGTTTTCCTATCTAAAACCATTATTTATATCCTTGGGAAAAAATAGAAAGGGTGAGATGAAATTCTCAGTAAGGGTAAAAATGGAGAACATGAAACAAACCATAATAATTTTAACATAAAAACAAGAACATAAAATTTAAACATCAAAATATTGAGTCATGAACTAAATCTTGGCAGTTCGTAAGGCATATATCATAACAGAACATTATCCATGATAGAATATATTTTTCATAAAACATTTAATTATGTCAAACCATTATCCACATAATATGATTTCCATAGTATCCAACGCATTGCTTCCAAGACTATCATAGTGGATGAATTCCATTACAGAACTGGGTTTACTTTCAGTTCGATCCCTGTATTACTGAACCAAATTTACTTGTTGTTCAGACATGTCTATCACATGAGATATAATAATTTTTTCAATTAATTAGAGGTAGATTTAGGTACCTCCCATCTCATAATGAAACCATTCTTATGTGTGCCAAAAATCATAGATCATACATCATAACACAACCCTTGTAAAAAATGGGATTCTTAAACATCATGCCGTCATAGCATAATACATATAAAATAAATAGGCTTCATAAAAATAATTCCATTATAAGGTAATCATATCAATGAAATAATATTGAAAGAAACATAACCCTATATCATCTTAAATGCAAAATATATTTGATAAAACACTTGAACATAGTTCTTGGAGAAAATATCCTTTCTTAAAAAAAACATTTTCTTTTCTGGATATATCTGTCATTTTAAAAGAAAGTAAGTAAATTGAAAATAAAAATTAAAACATGTGATGTAATCTTCATGTAAATAATTCTTTATTAATGTTAAAAAATATATTCATGCCGTATAAGTTAAAAAAATTCTCCTTGTAATTTTTTCAGAATGGTAAAAAAGTACCTCGTTTGGTAAACAAAAGAAAGATTCCTTCCATACCATGTAGTAAAAGTAAAAAATTGGTATAAATGGATTTAAATATACATGGATGAATATTAAACATTTTATGAATTTTGTTTAGAAAACAATGACATGGAGGATAAATATAATCCCTATGAATACTTACATATAAGAAATATCAGTTAAAATGAAATTTCAAAATTATTCATTTCCTTACGTACAATTTCATCTGTATGTGTCAAAAACACCTATATAGTGGTATTAAGCATATTTATAACTTTAAAAAAACATAATAATATATTACCCATTCATTTTTTAATTCAATGTTAAAGAAACGTTTTGGGTAACTATCATTTTATTTATCATATGTGTTTAGAGTTGTTATTCTTGATATTATTGCATTGATAATGATATAATTACTTCAATAATGTAAAAAATGATTTAAAAATCATATATATTTATTATATATATATATATAATAGATTGATAAATGGAATGGAATACATGATTCATGGAGATGGTAGGTCGTACATACGCATGAACGCTGTTTTAGTTTCCTTATTGAATTGGATGGAAGAAAGTATATGAAATATACATATATAAGTAATTACAGTAGAATTATGTCATATATTTAATTATTATTTATTATATATACTTAATAATTATTCTTGAATGGTTATTATTGGGAAAGAATCTCATCGCATCGTGGTGACAGTAAGCCGTACGTACGCACGAGAGACGATATCATTCCCATAGTTGTTGAAACGTATTCAAGTGAATGGAGTATTATATATCATAATTACTATCATGTTACAATAATAAAATATATTTATTATTTCCACCATTATACCCATCCATGTAGGGTGGTGGTGAAAAACCAATTACACCACGATGTGGAGACAGTAATCTGTACGTACGCACGCACTGTAATTTTGTTTTTCATAGGATGGATGGATGGAGAAATGTATTGGTTTCATATTTATAATAACATATAAATATATGAGTGATAATTATTTTATTACTTTATAATTAGAAAAATAATGAAGGGATATTAGAATTAGAATGAAATTAAAATGAATCGGTTGAAGATATTACCTCTTCCCCAGCGTTCCTCCATTAAATTTCCTATTAAGACACTAGAGTAGGTCTTTTGAGAATACCAGAACCTCTAGAATATATCTTTGGAATTTTATAAGAGGAATGGGAAGGGGTTGGTCGAGATTTAACCCTTAGAATGGAGTGAAGAAGAGAGGGAGGCGGTGCCCTTTTATCATAGATGAAAGGTGAATTTAGGAATGATTGAAAATATTAATTTATATTAAATTTCATTTCCACATAAAATGGTCCAAAACATATTAAACTCTATGATAATATGACTTTTGTTTAAATACCCAACATACAATAAATTTTTGACACGTTTGTAATATTTTTTATCCTTATCATTTTGGTTTTACCCATATTTTACCATTTTTAATCTTACCGTGATATAATGTTGTTTTCAAAATGTAGGTTAATGTAATTAACATATTATGTCAAACAAACCAAAAAATTTATTTATGACACATTTGGAATTATATTTATCATTTGTATGAATCAGCCAATTTTTGGAATTTAATATCATTTAATAAACTATTTTATGTTTAAATTTATGAATTATGAATATTTTTGAATCGATTCATACTTGAATTTTTAAAAAATTCATAAAAACCTGATTCCATTGAAAATAATGAATTAACTCAATGTTAAAATGTCAATATCATTCAAAAAAGTCTTGGATAACTTAAAAATAACCAAATTACAATTGTTTTAATATTTATAAATTCATTTATTTGAATCCTTTATTATTTAAGAAATCACTGCATCATCTTTGTGTCATAATTGAATTTATTTATTTAATGTCCCAAAATTAAAAATAATGTATCATGAGGTAGAAAATAATTGTTTCTTTCTAATTACTATTTATAGTCAAATATAACTCATATATAACCCTGTAAAAAATTGTTTTAGTAAAAGATATTTGTTTAGATTATATGTCCTTTACATGAAATTAAAAGTAATTAAATGTAATTACCACTAAAAAGTTGATTAATTGGGTCCCAAAATAGGCCCATGGATTCCCATGGTCCGTCATGTATAATCCAGTAGAGTTATGACTCGTGTTTGGATAATTTAAGATTATTATAATATTATTCTTACCATTATTTACTAGACTGACCCTTTAACTATGGTAAATAAAATATTTACTAAAGTTAATATTCATAATGTCTAAAACTAAAATATACCTATTACACAATTTGGAACAAATGATTCCAAATATGGACTCCATTTTTCCAAAATTAAAATACATAATTGACAGAAATTTATTGAAAATAAATCTCGTTGTCGAAAAAATAGCTTTTTGTTTAAATTTTTTCAAAAGATTGAAATGTTTTTACCTATGAATTCAATGAAAGATTCATAAAAATTACTTAAATTGTCATAAAAAATAAAAAAATATTTAATTCATACTTTAAAAACATTAAATAATATATTTTTACTATATAAATTATTTTGATGAAAAATGTTGTTTTCAATTAAAATTTAGGGTATTTTAACTATTCATCAAAATATGAATGTTATTAGAAAAATATTAAAAACTTATTCAAAGTAAATTTTTATATCCCAATTCCAAATAATATGTTTATCATGTCAAATATAACTTATAAAAGTTTCAAATACTAGATTTAAAATGGGTTCACCATCTAAAGGATGTAAAACAATTTTTTTTTTGAAAAATAATTCTTTTTTCCAAAAAAAATGATTTTGTTCTCATAGCATGTGTAAGATGAATGATAATGTAATATAAAATTCAAAATGTGGTTAATAATATTACTAAAGTCTGTTTTATATAATATTTTAATAATATATATTTTTAGTTAAACTCGATATTGCATACCATGCATGCTATCAAGGAATGTCTCTCTTGTGTGTAACACAAGACATGTAAGTGTTGCGTGTAGTGAATGCTTCCTTTAGCATTGTGTATAACATAATCAAGACATTTATCATTTATAATTTGAAAAAAATCTATGATTTGTGTGCTTGAAATGAATTATATCAAATGAACATGAAATTGTGTGTGACATAGGCCGAGAATATTGATGCGTATACTACAAGATAATACAATGTTGTGTATAGAGAAAGCTAATCTTTGTGTAGTGTACAACACAAGGCATCAAAGAAATTAAATAGAATATATCTCGTAAAATCTTAGGTTGTTACTCTCCTAGACAAAAAAATTACATTTACTAATTAATATTTTCAAAACCTTTTCTATAAGTAAACGATTTATTAGAACCTTATTTAGTTCATTCATGACCTTTTTGATTAGTTAAGTGGTTAAATTTAATTGTTTTAGAGAGTTTGTTTCCTTGGGTTTTGTGATGGGTTTACATATATAAATTTAAGGATAAAATTATAAAATTATAATGGTTCTATTGATTTGATGTTTTATTTTATTAGTAAGCATCCATAAGAGTACATGGCTATAAAAATAATTTGGTTATTTTTAGTGAAGATGATTCATTATATAAAACTTTAATGATAACTATTTTAGATAATTGGAGGTTTCGGATCACATAAAACAAATTTTTATTTATAAATTAACATAATGTGTACAAAATATTCCAAAACAGTATGTTATATATAATACATAAATTATATTATGGTTCAACCATAAAAAATATTTAATGTCCAGAATTGAAGATGGTGATTCAAAATGAAAATTAGTCATCCTTGAATTTGATTAATTGACATGTCTCGATTTTTTTTCCATTTTTCAATAAAAGAAGGGGAACTGAGAGATGATGATGAATTATACAATTATCATAACAAAATTATAGTACATGTATGGTACAAGAGTTATAATAACATTTTGATGAAATGAGGTGAGGAATGATAAAAATGAAAGGAACCTAAAAGAAAATAAATAAAATAAAAATAGGAATTTACCAATTGAATATATCTTCATGAGATCCTCATTTGGATAGAGGATTTTTTATTTTCAAGAGTACATTGAATTATGGATGTGGAGGAGGGATTAGGGAGAGATTAAAATAAATTTTGACTAGGCACAAGTCTTGAGTGGAGTAAAGAGAAGAGGGTTGGCTATTTTTTTAGTGGAGGAGAGGACGGGTTTCACAATATTTAAATAATTAGTTTAATATTTTTTATCAGGATTATGAATAATGTTAACTATTGTGACAAAAAATATAATATAGAGCTTGTGTGTTTGAAACAATGTCCATTTACATCTTTCATGACTCAAGAATTATGCAGAAATTCAATTATTTAGAATTTATCATAAAATATGTTATACTATTATTCACAAAAAATTCAATTACTATTGAAATATCAGAAAAGTTCATTATAATCGTTTTTTGAAATTTAGAATCCAAAAAATAACACCATATTCAAAATATATTTTCTAAAAATATGATAAAACTAATTTTTAATTAAAATCATAAATTATGTGAAAAATAAAATTTAAAATTTAAAACTACTTTTCACACACATTGAAAAATTAACTAATGTAACTTATAATTATATTATAATAATAATTCATCAAGAAAAATATTTAGGAATAAATTTTATGAAAATAAATTTTCTTTTAAAGTATTAAATTATTCATAAAATTGTAATTAAATTTATATGGATTAAAAAAATACCTACACAAAATTAATAATATTTTGAAATATTTACATACTTATATTATGATATATTTATATCATATTATCACATATAAGATGTGTAAAGTTTATTTATACATTCATTAGTGTGGTTACTATTCAATTTTATAGTATACTATTCATAAAGGTCACATTTCTAATCTAAGGATCAAGATAATATTTCATCGGTATGTATTCCTTAACATCTTGAGAATCATTTTATTTTACTCATTATTCATCTATAAGGATGGTATTGTGTTCCATATTAAATCTTATATGATTATAATCTAGTAAATAATTATTAGAATAAAAATTCATTGATAAAACATTGGGCCCTTATGTTCTTCCACACTTATGAAATTTTCCCTCGAAATTTAATTTTATATTCCAAGACGTAGACAAGTGTGGGTACTTTTCCATCATTTCCTATTCATTTTCCCTTGTTGTCTCTTCGTAGTTACAGTTCTGGTATATTACTTTGACCTGGTGAGTAGTTTTGTTGCGTAGAACAGTATCTCTATTATCCAAGGTCTTTATTGAATTCTCCTCATAAGAAAGATCATTCAATAAAAATTCCACTTTTGAAGAGAGTACATGTTAAGGGTCCGGTGTGTACTATATTAAGAGTGATACATGTAATACCTCATTTACTTTAGACAAGGTTAGTAGAAGTGATAGTCGATAGGCCATAGCTCCAACATGATCAAGAATCTTAATGGTGCAAACGTACCTGGGACTTAGCATTCCTTTCTTCTCAAACATCATGCACTTATTATATGGATATATGTGTAAGAATACATGGTATATAACATTAAAAAAATTATATCATAGATGTTTTATTAAATAACTTTTCCATTGACATTGTGGTTCCTTGAAATATTGCTGAATGGTTTTCACCTTCTCTACCATTTAAATGAAAATTTCATGTCCTACTAGCTTATGATCACCAACTTCATCCCAACATTCCACTGTTATACACCTTTTCCCATAAAGGGATTCATATGGTTCCATTCGGATAATGGAGTGGAAACTATTGTTGTAGTAGAATTATATCAGTGGAAGATGTTGGTCCCAACCTCCATTAATATATATCGAACACACTCTCTACATATCCTATAACATGTGAATAGTTTGCTTAGATTATCCATCATTTTAGAGATGATGGGTTATGTTTATGTTAATCAATATTATTAGAGATTTATGGAGACATTTCCAGAACTTCAAGGGGAATCATAGATCTCAATTGGAAAAAATAGTTAGTGTTACTCCATAAAAAATTACGTCTTAATTTATCTCTATCCATTCATGATTATCTAATGATATGTCCTATATAATTTTTATAAGGTGATATATCATTTTAAGATGATCAATAATGATCCATATAGAAATATTTCCTCTGGATGTCTTTTGATGTCCGTTGAAAAAATCCCAAGGTGATGTTCTCCCACTTCCATGTTTGTATGGATAGTGGTTGAATCATACCCATAGTCTTTGGTCTCTCATCCTACACTTGTTGACATACTGGGATCTTTGATGTATATTCTGAAATATCCTTCATCATATTGTCCCACCAAAAGATATCTCATAGATCTTGATACATCATTATGCTCCCTGATTGAATAGTGAAGGTTTAACTATGTTCTACATTCAAAAGCTCATTTTTTATCTCTAAATCAGATGATAAACATATTTGTGACCCAAATCCTACAACTCACTCCTCATAAATCTTGTACTCATAGGGTATCCCATTTCTAATAGCTTCCTCACTTTTCTGAATTTCATCATCATTTCATTGAGCATCAATTCTTTTATCCATAAGGGATGGTTGAGAAATCATTTGAGAAGGGGTTGATGATGTTCCACCCTTAAACATTACCATATATATCCTCTTAAAATGTATGATGACTGGATCCTTTTAAATCCTCATCATTGATCAATATATAATATTCTTTTCTACTTACAAAATATTCAGCCTTATTTGCCTTACAAGGATGGTAGTCGATTAAGGGTTCATAATCCTTGAGGATCTCTAACCATATTTAGTAGCTCAAATTAATCAATCTCTGTATGAACATAAATTTGAGACTCTTTTGATCAGTATATATATCACACTTCAGGCCATAGAGATAATGCCCCAATATTTTCATCGCAATGATCATTTCTTCCAACTACAGATCATGTGTGGGATAGTTTTCCACATGAATATTCATATGGATTTAATCGTGCGAAATTTATTTATCAATTCACATCATCACAATCCATAATTCTTTCATTGAACCATCACCATACACCACAAAGTCTTTTTCAATTATTGGTAGTGTTAGTACCAGGGTAGTGATAAGCCTCTTTTTGGGCTCCTTAAATATTTCCTCCCATTCTAGAGTCCATACGAACTTCACACCCTTCCATGTTATCTTGGTAATTGGGTTTCAAAATCATGAAATGTCCTTCAAAAATAATCTGTAATACCCACATAGACAATGGAAACTACAGATCTCCATTATAGTTGTTGTCTTGGGCCACTCTTCCATTTCAATTTTATTGGAATGGTCTATATATATATTTTTTGGTGATAACATACCCCATGAATGATACACCCCTATCTAGAACACACATTTCCTATACATTTCAAAATTTATACCCATTCTCAAAGTCATTAGTAAAATATTCAAATACTCCTCATGTTTCTCCATTCTCTTTGTGTATATCAGAATATCATCGATAACGACTACAAAAATGTCTCAAGGTAATCACTAAAGTCCGTATTCATTAAATCTATGAATATTGTAGGAGCATTAGTGTGTCATATGGGAATCAATATGAACTCATATTGTCCATAACTTATTCAAAAGGATGATTTGGGAATATATTCCTTCCTAACCACTAATTGGTGATATCCCGACCGATGTTCCACCTTAGAGAAATAACAGTCCTCACATAGCTGATCGAACAAGTCATCTATCTGAGTTAGGGGATACCTAATAATTATAATGATTTTATTTATCTCACAATAATAAACACATTGATTAATTTATCAATCCTTCTTCTCGACAAAGAGGATCAGAACACCCCATGGTGAAGTACTCAGGTGTATAAATCCATTCTCTAGAATCTCCTGTAACAGCTTATTCAGCTCTTCCATCTCCATGGTGGCCATTTTAGAATTTTTCATTGATATAGGTAGGGATCCACGAATAAGTTCAATTGATAACTAAACAACTTTATTAGGAGGAAGAATATTGAATTCATCAGGGAAAGCATCTGTGTTCTCCCCACAATTAGCATATCTTTGAGAAGTGTCATCTCCTTTGTCTCAATGATTTCTAAAAGATGTTCTTGATAAAAAGAAATCATTATCCACCCTTGAGATGATTATTAAGAAAGAGTTTCATCTTCCACCTTAAACTTATAAATGATTGGGGGAAACTCTAGGATGTGAAGAGTGATCTCCAATTCCTGATAGTTAATGTTGGATTTATATAAAGATAGCTAATCCATGCCAAAAATAGTGTTTAAATCTTGCAGTGGATGTATAACAAGAATTCATGGAAGGTTCAGTCTCCAAAATTTTTTCAGGAATGATTTATAAAAAATGGAGGCATTAATATCACCATTTTTCTCATAGATTACAAAACCACAAAATTTTGAGGTGGTGTTTGAATAGTTATTCTAAACCTAAAAGATATAAAAGAATTCATATAAAAAGAATCAAATAGTATGTTCTATATTCATGAATGAATAACTTTCTTACCTATAACCACATTTTTGTACGACACCGCCTCAGCAGTGGTGATAGAATAATCCCTTCCTTATTAACTTGGAGGTTTTTGTTTATTTCTAAAAACAATCCAAGTATTTGTGAAATTTTTTACATAATTCCCATGTTACTTGCAGTAGAAATGAAAAATTTCAAGATAAGCGTTGATCTGAACCATCCATTATTCTTCCATGTTTGTGGGTTTCTTCATTTCCCTTTTACATTTTTTTTCCAGATGTCCCATTCATCCACATTTATTGATATTACTAGTTCCCATTAGACAGTTTTGATGATTCATTTTCCCACAATTTTGACACATGGGGTGTTCAATCTTCTTTCCATCATGGGATTTATTTTCCGGAACACCCATATTAGTCTCTATATTCCAAATATTTTACTCTGACCACACGACCATTGAGTGTCTATGACCACAATTTAAACCATGAAGGCACAAAAAATAGTGTCCTAAATTTTTTTACATATCTAATCACTATCACTTTTAATAGAATCAACTTTTGTCTTCTAAATAATAGATCCACAATACATTAGGTGTTCACGATAGTGTTGGGGGTGTATCTTTCAAGGCTTTTGAATTTTTTTTCATACTCCCTTATGGACTCGCCTTCCTTCTACATAAGTATTAGAATCTCTCCTTCCATCTTGAGAGGAAGGGTTTGAGGAAAATATTTATTGAATTTTTTTGAATTCTCCCAAATCCATGGAATCAATTTCATCCTCCAAATTCATATTATTGATCAATGTCAACTACTGATCAAATTACCCATTATATCAATAAACCTACAGTACACATTTATCTTATTCTGTGCACTGGTGGATAGATAATAACATTTTAGTGGAGTTAATCCACTATTCCTTGAGGAAGCGACTAGATGATCCACTAATCATGGGAGGCCTTTTCCTCATGTAGGATTCGACAACAAAATTTTCTTTATTTAGAGGATGATGGTGTTCCACTTGATTCATGTTATTATTTATAACAAGAACCAGCTGAAAAATAACTATTATAATGATTTGAGAACTCGTTCCTAGCATATAAAGAAAATAATTAAGGAAATATTCAGATTTCCTATCACATTGATAGTTGGTAAGTCTTCTTCTATTTCCCTCAATTAACTATGAAAAATAATGTACAATTAGAGGGCCTGAATATATAGATACTAAAAACAAATATAAAATATAAAAGGATAAACTCTTGGAGAAAAAGTATATAAAAACATGTGATTCCTTAAGACTCAATATAGTATATAAAAGATGTATTTCCAAACATATATTGTTTTGGGGATATTTTTTTTGTTCCCTTAATAATGGTTCATACTAATATTAGAAGTTTACCAAAGCATATCTTGTGGGAGTGTCAAACCAGGAGTGCAGTAATGCCTATTTTCGTACAATAGTTCCCATTTCTATCTAGATCAAAGTGGTGATTTTTTGGGGTTTTCCCTTATATAAAACTATTCTAGAGTAACATCCACTTGTTCGTATTTAGATTGGAATATATTTTCACGGTAAACTAATTACTCTATACTTACCAAAATTTAGGGATGTTTTCTTATTAATTGTCTTATCCCAAGGGTTCTAACTAAAGTGATATATTATTAATATCAAAAATTAACTATACCATCCACTGATACCAACAATAGAAACCCTAGAGTTTTACAGATATCAACACATGATGTTATGAATAATAAAACATCAAACTACAAGATAGGGTTTGTAAAGTCTAGTGTCATGGAAGACTAGGTACATAAAACTGGAAACATAATAGTAAATAAAAATTTCCTTATTTAATCATCATAAAAATATTATGGCTTCCATTTTGATCATACATCACTGTAGGATAAAATAGGGATAACATGAACTAATGGATTAACTAAAAATCACTTTAATGGAACAAACATAAGAAAAAAAACCTTTCCTGCATGGGCTAGAAGGAATGACATAATGATATAAAAAGGCATGTAATATATGGAATAATTATATATAAACATGGTATAATATAAACATGAATTTATAGTAATGTTTTAGATATATAAAATATGTCTTTATCATAAGTCATGTGTTATTGCACATAAAGGATTAAAAGTCATGGTTACCCACCAAGAACATTTCACATGGTAGAAAGAGTCAAGGAAGACGTCTAATACCGTTGAACATTACATCTCATGAGACACTACATTACCCAATTCATTGGAGAACTATCTGGATTCACCCATGATAACATATTCATGAATATACTTTCCATATACAGAATCACACATAATCAGTCCTACATAAACATAATGTCTACCTGTGGAATGAATTGGGTATCAAATGTATGACCTAAATCATTACAAATGGGTGTATCATAATAGTTTCAATGATGGAAAGGAATTAGATCATGAATGGACATTCATAAGGTATAATTTTTATATATCATGGTATGTGATGTCAATTTTATGTGATAAAATGCAAAAAGATCATTTTTAAAAATTTAGAATTAAAATATTTTAGTGTTATTTAAGGGAAATATCATATATCACTTAAAATAGAAAAGGGAATAATCTTTTATATAAAACCATAAGTTAACCAATAAGGTTTTCATAATAAAAATTTTTAGTTCATAAAATTAATGGTTTCTAAAAATAGATTATATAGTGCAGTTGAAATTATGGAAGAATTTGGAATGTACCCTTAAACGAGTTTTCTTATTGGGAAGTCTTGAAGAGAGAACCACATAAATAAACTTATATACCAAAAAATTAATGATCAAAGGACCGTGATAAATGATTTTTTTAATTTTAAAAACATTTAGACGTTTTACAAAAAAATAAATGATAACTTTATTTGGGTAAAAATAATGATAGAGAAGCCTGAAGAAATAGTGGAGGTTGAGGTAGAATCCCATTGTTTAAATATGAAGGAGTCTGTCACATGTTCTAATTTTCCTAGATAACCAAATTAAATTCATTGATTAACATTTCCATAACCCCAAAAATATACTATTCAATTATTTTATCCTTATTATGTTCATTAATGACTATTTTTATTGGTTAATAGGTTCAATTTAATTGATTGATAGTGTTAGTTTCCTTGGTTTTCATGAATGGTTTACTCTTATACAGTTAAAGATAAAATATAAGAAGAAAATGATTATCCATAATAGATGATTGAGGATTTTAGTAGACATACATATGATTAAATGGTTATAAAATTCATTCGGTTATTTTTAGTAGATATTGATTCATTTTAGAAAACATCAATGATAACCATTTTCTTAATTGGAGGTTTTTTGATAACATAGAACACATTTTTCATTATAAATTAATATATTTTGTTAAAAAAAGTAAAGAAACATAAATTATAAATAATAAATAAATTATAGTATAGTTCAAACATCATAATTCTTTAATGACTAGAAATGAATATGGTAGAAGAAAATGAAAACTCGTCGTCCTTGATTATGATCAATTAACACATCTCAGATGTTGTTTGAATTACTATAATAAAATGAGGGCCAATGAGTGATGATGATGAATTATTAAATTATCATAACAAAATTACATTACATGTACGGTTCTGGAGTTAACATAAAATTTGGGTGAAAGGAGAGAGGCAAGGAATGAAAAATAAAGAAATGAACTTGAAAAGAAAAAAATGAAATGAAAAGAGGAATTTACCTCTTGAATATATCTTCTTTGAGAACCTGTTTAGGAGATATGATTGGGCCATTGAAAGATACCAAGGGCATATGGATGTTGTATAGGGATTAAGGAGATATTTTTGTATAATTTGAGTGACACAAAAGGCTTGAGAGGAGTGAAGAAAATGGGGGGGGGGTGGTTTTTATAGTGGAGGAGAGGAGGGATTTCCCATTAGATTAATCATTAATTTAGTATTATTTAACTATAATAATTATAGTCTTGTTAATATTGATAAAATTAGTAAATAGAGTATTTTATTTTGAACCAATCGATATTTACATCATTCATGACTCAAATATGATGCAGAAATTCATTTATTCATTATTTATAAAAAATTCTTTAATTTTACAATTCACCAAAATCGAAGTATTTTAGAAAAAAACCAAAAAATCACCGTAAGAATTTTACAACATATAAAATCCAAATATAAAATCCATTTTCCAAACATTATTTTCTAAATTTGAGAAATTTAATTTTAATTAAAGTCTTAATTTACTTGAAATATAATAATTTTAAAATTAAAACTATTTTTTATACACAATGAAAAATTAATTATGTTATATGAAATTTATCATATAATAAAAGTTCATAAATAAAAATTTTTATTTATAGAATTAATGAATATAATATTACTTTTAATTTATTACATTAATAATAAAATTATAATTAAATATACATGACTTCCAAAAAGTCCAGCTGTTTATTAATAATTATTTAAATTATATAATTTATTTTAATATGATATATTTATTTTATATTGAATCATATAAATTGGTTAGATTTTATTTATACTTTTATTAGTGAGGTTACTATTCAATTGGCTGGTTTACTATTCGTAAAGGTCACTATACTATTCGAATGGTCAAGTTACTATTTCATCAATATTCGTTCCATAAGATATAGAGAAACCATTTATTTTAATAATTCATCATTTATAAGGTTTTTATTGTGTACTATATGTAATATAATATGATTATACTCTAAGAGGTAATTATAAATATCCATTTTTATTGACAAAGCACTGGGACGCTACAGGACAGCTTAGGTGTGCGCATGAGATTATTTTTCATTTCCCATATTTTATGTGTTAATATGATCTAGTAGTATGATGTGTTATAGTGAGAATTATGCATGGAATAGTTTAATGTCATATGAATAGGATGATTCACCTAGTATATGGCCATATTGCATTGACCTTATCAAATAGTTCAGTGTCACATTACACAAAATATGATATCTATTCCTCAAATGATTTCATGGAACATAGGAGATAATCCCAATATAATTGAGCTAAAGGTGTCTTTTGCACTATAAAAATACACAATAATGGATGTAAAAAATGGTATTTGTCATGTAGTGAAGTAGAAATACTTACTTGAATGAGCCAATGGAGACTCATCTTCACACCACACATTCTCTATGGCTATCTTAGTTTATGGTCATAATGCTTTTACCATAGAACAATTGTGTGGTTCAACCGTATTGGAATACTCCATTCCCAAACACCTAAGCCTATGGTATCCAGGTTCATTATAGAAATAAGTAATGGTATAAGGGGATTGCATAACATGTGGGAGTGCACAATGATGGTGATACCAAGAATGAAATATCACCATGATAAAAGAATGTGAAAAGGTGGGTATGTAGAGTCATTAAATGTCTTAATGAAAGGGTGGCTATTATGTAATGGCTAAATGTTGACCATTTTCGAATCATGGATACCATAACCACAAAAAAATGGTCCCAGAAAATTTGTGATCAACGATATACCATGTTTGAAAATGTTTTATTCACTGCTTGCTGCCAATGATACAGTATGATGTTGGACTACGATGAGAGGTGAGCCGATAATGGAATGAGATACCCACTATTAGGGGGTCCGTCTAGATGTGAATGACTATGAAAAACCAAAACCATGATGGAATCAACATGTAGAATGATCATATTAGAGAGTGAGGATGAGTTCTCGGAATGAAAAAATTTTACGTTCATAATTCATGGACCATGGTGATTAGTTTAATGATGTGATAATCAGACTATGTTGAATAGTTTAGATTCATGATACATTAAATAAAGAGAACCATTTAGAGAAATGATCTATTACTATGGAAAATATATTAGAGTCATGCTACATATCCTACTGGACGACACTTAGTCCTAGGCTACACATATGACACATGGGAGGAAACCCGAACATGAATGAGGCAATATAGTCTATTGTGTTTCATATACACCATAAGACAAATGGAGGAAATATGGTTAAAAGGGTTAATTAACATGTGGATAGGCACAAAGAACAAATTTTTTGGGCACCCCTACATATCCTATGAGGGTAGGAATCATTATTTATGAGGTTATCAAATCACAAAATTGGTAGGAGACCAACACTGGTGAAGGAAATCATCTATGAAGAAGTTGTGAAATCTTCCCACAATTATCATGGGGAAAAATGAAATATCTCAAGGTAATATTGATATTTAACACCATGCAGCGAGGATGATGATTTCTTAGTTTACGGTCATATATTTGGGACAATGATCAAATGTATTATAAATAGGTATGTTAAGTGTGGTGATATGAAAAAACTGATGTGACTGAGGTGTAGGAGGCCCGATTCCTCACAAAACATACCAGAAGGGAAGAAATTACATTAGCTCTTAGTTTATAGTCATAGTGTTTGGACCATGTCTATGTGTGTGTGTGTGGGGGGAGACTATACAAGGGTAATATGTGTGATGCGGTGGCATAAACAACCTAAGGTGAATGAGGACCAAGGAGGACCACACACACTATATATGCATTTCGGAGGAGTATTCCAAATGGTTTAATGTCATGAATCTTATAAAATCAATATGAACTTTCATATCAAGTGTACATGGTTGAGAAATAAGAGATAAAACCCAACATAAATGGGGAAAATGATAGACCACATGTCACGAGGACTTTTTAATGATTAAGTGCATACTATTTAAGGTCACAGATGTAACACCCCAAGCTTCCACAATACACTTCTCCATGAATAATACAATAGTGTATGTTGTATGCAACTTCGAGTTCTAACAGACCACAACAAATCAAACTAGCTGTTATGAATAGTAATACCCACATTTTGAAATTTTATAAATTTTATCTTTCAAAACTTACTTCATTTTTGGATTCAGAGTATCAAAATTAGCTTATGGTGAATTTTTGGTATTTTTATGAAAACATTCAATTATTAATGAATAGTGAAAACACTGTGTTATAATTTAAAACCAAATTTTTATTTAAATAATTATTTATTTTATTTAAATTTATTTTAGGTCAAAATAGATACATAAAACCTATATAAGTTCAATGTAATTCATTGGAGTCAGTTTATAATAATTTTAGATATATAAAAATTTTATTGAACTTTTTACTGTCTTTTACCCACCTCCTAGGAGCAGTTTCAAATTTACATAAAAAATAATTTTACTGATTTTGTGAGTTGAATTTCAAAAATCAGAGAGATACAGTTGATATCAATAAGTAAAATGTGGTTCAATAAGATAAAAATAATTTTTGGCGAATAGTAACTTTTTACTTTTATTTACCATGGTTAAAAGTAAACAGGGTAATTGAGGGTAAGAATGCTATTATTATTACCCTAAAACATATCCTAATTCTATTGGATAAGAGTAATTCAACCAAAAAAACCTCATAAATAAAATATGATCCTTTAGGTCCACTTGGATTAGATTACGACATTTATTATTATTTAATTCAACGAAGAGTTAAAAGTATTAAATTAAATGTTTAATAACTAAACCATTTTTAATATAGGGTTACACATAAGATAAATTAGACTATAAATATTTCTTAGAAATAGGAAAATATTTCCTACATTATGGGTTTTTATTTATAATTTTTATACATTAAATAATTTAATTTATTTATGACACAATGATGATGTAATAATTACATTATTAATGAAATATAAAAATATTTGATATTATAAATATCCAAATAAATTTAATTTGAGATTTTTTAGGACTTCCACTAATTTTATACTTTAATATGACATTTTAGGGTTGGTTAGATGAATTTTGTTCGATGTAATAATGAAGTTATGAATTTAGAAAAAAACAAAATACCAAATAGTGTCAAAATTGACATAAAAGAGTTTTTAAAAAAAATATTATAATATTAATTGATATTCTATTCCAAAAAAATCTAAGGCTTGGCCAAAGGTCATAAATAATATTATATATAAGGACCCGACTATAATCCTTACATAATATTGAAATAAATGAATAATTCACATTTAGGATCTTTTTAGGTTTAGAGTTTTAGAGAATAAGGACATAACTATTACATCTCGAATGATTACAAAGTAGAAACTTCTACACAGTTTCCATTTTTTTACAAAACATGAACTCTTGAAAAAAAGAGTCATCTCTAGTTCAATGTTTAAGACAACATGACTCTTCCTTGATCTCATTCTTGACCCTATTCCACATTATGTCCAGTGAAAAAATTTCAAAAACTTGGGATGAGAAATAAAAGCTCAGTAAGGGATATACAAATAAGGGAGACTATTAGTTTTCAAAAAAAAAAAAACAGGTAAACCATGATTACTTTATCATAAGTAGTACTTTTCACCTTTATAAAGTAGTAAATACTCTTCACTAAATAAAAGATCATTACCTACCATTTTGTAACCAAAAAATTACCATAAAACCCATATAAAGAACACATAACATATTAAGGCAACTTGGGACATAAACATACTTAAATGGAATAACCATATGGTCGACTTCCACACATATCACTAAATGGAATAGCCATATGGCCAACTTCCATACCCAATGCATTGGAGGTTATAACGTAACCACCCGTCCTGGTATTCACAACACCACCCGTCATATGGTTTATCCTGTAACAACCCGTAAAATGTCCAAGTACCATTATAACACATAAAATATCTCAAATATAAACATTTCACTAATAACATTTCATTTTCAATCAGAAGAAGTAATTTCCAGATATTGAAATAATCAATCGATTTGCATAAACCATTTAAAGAGAGATTTTTGAATCAATGTGTCCCATACCAATTTTACGCTTTTAAATGAATTATCATTTGAAAACATTAATGTCCATATAAATAAATACTAAGACCCATTTTGAAAACATGGAAATTAAGGATAAATATTTAGAAGAATAAATATTTAAAACATTTAAAATGATATATTAGTTGAAGAGTTTTTTTGGAACAAAAGGAGAGATGCTTGAATAAAAATAATTGAGGAATACAATTTAATCATAACTTTATAATTTCATTAAAATAAAGGGATTCAGGATATAATATGTCAAAGGACAGTATATACACCTTATAAGAGTTAATTGGTTCATAAAAACAATGTAGTCACAACGGAAATGTAAATTGAGATGAAATCCATTATAAAGATGGTATCCTTAAATTAAGGATAAATAAATCACATAATTATGTGTGAAAAATATAAATACACACAATATATGTGGATATTAAGTGTAAAACAATCAGAGGTCATTAACACATATTCATAGGATGACATATTCAATAAGTACAAGTTGAACCCAAAGAATCGAAATTGGGTTAAGAAGTTCCCTTGTAAATATTCGAGAGCCTAACATCGTCACTTTAAAATTCAGAAATTGAGTTGATGAGAAAAAAAGGGTATCTCATACCTTTGAAATAAATTTTACATCAATAAGGATATATAATAATATATCCCAACATAATAAGATGTAAATTAAAAGACTTAACAAAAAGAAGTCTTTTAAAAAGAGGATGGTGAAAGGTTCTCTAACAGATTTGGTAACTTACAAAACATATGCCACATGAAAGAAGGATCATATATTGAAAATTTAAATAATAATAAGTGAAAGTATCTTAAACCAAAGTAAAATCAAGGTCAGTACATATACCACAAAAAAGGAAATAGTGGAAAATATAGCATGAATCTCACGGAAATTAAAGTGAGATGAAACACTTTACCTCGTTGTAATCAACTATGTCATTTGATCAAAATTTAATAAACATGAAAATAATAATATAATTCCATGAATATAAAGATAATAATGATAAAATATATCAAACATCAGTACATAATACACCACATTCAATAAATAAGTGGCGAACAATGGAAATCTCACGGAATTAAAAGTGAGATAAGAAAATCCCTTACCCCGTGTCCGACTTGACTCGATCGTTCTATAATCTCCTGAATAATAAAATAAAGTTAATTTATACATTCTTATGAACCTTTTTCAAGTTTATTATTACTTTTATATCACTTATTACCATGTTATAAACATTATGTAATCATTTAAGTTAATAATGTTCATTTTGTCGATATTTGGTAATTGAGTCAAAAATGGACTTCTTATAATCACATGTTGTTCATGTGGTAAAAGGTTCATTATATCCATAATTATATTCAATATTTGGATATCATATATATCATATATTTCCATAATATACATGTATTTATAATAGTACATAACATATAGAGGTAAGAAAGGAAATACACCGTTCATGGAGACGGTAAGCCGTACGTACGCATGAACGCTACGTCCATTTCTATTTCATATTTAATGGAATTAAAACATAATGATACATAGTATTATTATAATTCCAGCATTGTATCATATTTAATATCATTAAATCCATCCTTTATACGTACCACATATGGTATGAACGATTCAATTCACTTTGATGGGGTGGTAGTCCGCACTTCCTCTAATGAGATTATCACGTTTACCCATGCTAAAAACCATAAAGGCATGATATAAATGGAAATTACATAAGAATAAAGAAAACAGAAACATAATATATATCATATATAAACACAGTTCCATCATAATGGCCACCATGAGAGGCGGTAGGAGATAATCGAACAATCATCGTTTCGTGAGGCGTTAGTTTTCCATCCACAGAATAATTATGTTCTTCATCCATTAGATGGAGGTTTATATAAGTGTAGCTCGAATACTTCTCATAACAACATCCTAGTATATTTAGAATACTGATTTTGTTACAAAAATAATGTAATAAAAATAGTTTAGGGGTTTGTATGTAAAATAAAAGAAAACAATTTAAGAGATACTGTTACCTTTAATTTGGGTAACTCTCTTTGGTTTGAACCAAAGGACTTCTTGATGCGCCTTATATCTAAGGTAAGGATTCTAAGGGGAGTATAGGGGTGTAGGTATCTTAATTTGGAAAAGTTTTGACTATCCAAATGGCTTGAGAGGTGTGAGGAATTGGTTAGAAGTGGTCTCCTTTTATAAGGGGGAGGAGGGTCTCTTTATGAAAGTGTGAAAACATTATTTTATTATCAACATATCTTCGGTTTAAAAAGGCCCAAAAAAAATTAAGGTTGAAGATAAGATGACTCATATTCTAAATAAATTACTCCAATCATAATTGGACATGTTTTGGATAATATTTTAATCATTATAATCTTATTTATTTAAATCATTTATTAATGAGGTAAATACTGTATCAGTATTTTTTCATAAATAATTTAATTTATTTGATGTATAAAAATTATAAAAAAAATACCATGATATAGGAAATATTTTTATCTTTACAATTAATATTTATAGTCTAAAAGATAATTTTTATAACCCCATATAAAAATTAATTTACTAAAAGATATTTTCTTTTGTCATTTTTGCCTTTACTTTAAGTTAATAAATCTAAATTGTTATTAACACTCCCAAGTGGCTAAATGGAGTCCCAAAATAGACCCAAAGATGCCCATAATCGTAAATGAATCAACCAATAAGGTTTGGACAAGTGTTAAGGTAATTTTAAATTATTATAATACTCTTTTTACCTTAAATTACCCTATTTACCTTCAACCGCGGTAAATAAAAGTCAAAAGTTACTATTCACCAAAAATTATTTTTGTCTTATTAAAAAACATTTTACATATTGATATTAACTGTGTATCTTTAATTTTTTAAATTCAACTCACAAAAGCAGTAAAATTTTATTTAAATGAAAAAGAGTCAGTTTTGTAATTACTACTAAGTGGTTTCACTATTGTTCAAAAATTGATGTTTTTCAAAAAGTAAACAAAAAATTCAGCATAAGATTTATTTGATATTCCGAATTAAAAAATGGTTTCTATTTTTTCAAATTAAGAACATATAATTGGAATTAATTAATTTAAAATTAATTCACGTTGTTAAAACAAATAGCGTGTTTTTAAGAAATAATAACTATCAAAATATTGACACTTGTTTATGTTCAATTTTAAAGTGAAATTAATTACAATGAACAACATTGGATTAAATGGTAAAAATATATTTTAATTACACTTTAAAACCAATTAAAAAGATAATATAACCATATATATAAATTAGATTAAAATGTATTTTTGAATTAAAATACAATATTTTCACTATTCATTAAAAAATGAACTTTATCTGAAAAATGTCCAAAAATTTACACAAAGTAAAATTTGATTTCCCCATTATAAAAAAGGATTTTATTTGGTAAATTAGAATGTATTAAACTGACCAAGTCTATATTTAAATAGGTTTCTCCATTAAAAGGTTGTAAATCGACCTTTTAATGTAAATTATGCTTCAAATTAGATTCCTTCACATTTTAAGCCAATAACTATTTATTGGATAAATGTAAATACATTTAACAATCAAGTATAATAATATTGTAATTATTTTTGTTCATTCCTTCCAATATAATGGCTAGGAGTTAACTACCATTTAAAATAATAATAATATATTATTAGTGTGCAACGTAAGATTTCAAAGAAACCTGTTGTTGCGTATCTGGTACGCTATCAAACATAGAAACCCCTTTAAAGTAAAATTAATATTTAATTCACAAATATTAATAAATATGAAAATATCTTATTCTTCATTTAATCAGGATGTTACATCCTTCCCCCCTTTTGGAAATTGCGTCCTCACCGTTTTAAAACTGTGCTTGGATACTTCATTAAAAGTCCCACATCGGAAAAGAGTCAGTAAAACTATCACTTTAAAAGAAATAAAGAATAGTAAAATGGTCACCCCGAGATAACCCGTAGTAGGAGTCCATGTAGGAAAACATGGATATAGAAGAGAGATAAAACGGTCAAGTTTTGATGGAGAGTGGTAAAAAACATGATTAGGAGAAAGTTAACCACTAGAAAATCACAAACATGTGATGGGTTAAACAATCTTTGATTCCCCAGGAGAAAAAGTTAACAGAAAAGTTTTGTGTTTTAAGTTAATTTTCATTGAGGAATTTATATATGATCTTAGCTAAAAACATAAGTAAATATACTTACTTTTCATGTAGACATTCATATTTTACTACATTTCTAACACAAACTCATATTTTCTCCGAAATGGTGAGTATTCCGGATGATTTTTTTTTGAAATTAAGAGCGCTATAATCAACTTCGATAGAATCGCATAATCCACAAAAGAAGAACTATATATTTCCCATGTCTTTAGACCTTAACCAAAACCAAAATGGTTAGCACCAGATCAGGTAATCCCCAAAAAGGAAATTATTTTACAAAAATAAAAACTACTCTTAATCTCCATAATTTCTCAAACAAAACTCAAAGTTCACAAAGACCATTCAATAAACAGTTGTCCACAAAATTCTTCAAAGTAATCCAAACTAATATTTAAAACCAAATCTCAAATGGATATAATCAAATAGTCTTCCAAGATAAATCTTAACATTTATCTCCAAATAACATGAGTTACTCTAAACTTCTCATATTGAAAAGTAATTAACCTAATCACATATCCTCCATGATAGGTTAATCATTTCCATAGATAACCTAAAATCAACTTATTATTGATTCAAAAAATCATCCAACTAAAAAGAATTAGTCATACAAACTAGGGACTTCACATAGTCCAGTGGTAGGTGATAAATACTGGTCACACTTTGCTTGTGAGTTCGATTCTCGTAGCTTTGTCTGATGTGACGGGTTGTCACACAGTCTGTGTGTTGTCCTTTTTTCAAAAACTATATAATTTTATAATATTACCAAAAAGAGATAAATTCATTAAAAATAATCATAACATATTTTAACCAAGATGGTTATCTAATAACTTTCATTTTTCATCCCAAAAAAAGTATTAACCTATAATTTCCTCAAATTCAAGTATCATATAAACCCAAATGGTTCTTTATAACTATACCCACAAAATAAAATTTAATTATTCCTTGAACAAAATTTTCATATATCAAACTTCAGGGTTACACATACAAAAAAAAATAATTCTGATA
Source organism: Viscum album (assembly GCA_963277665.1). Lineage (NCBI taxonomy): Eukaryota > Viridiplantae > Streptophyta > Magnoliopsida > Santalales > Viscaceae > Viscum > Viscum album. The sequence goes on along the minus strand of OY728128.1, from coordinate 272,234,211 downwards.
TAATTCCCATCATCAAAAGAGCCTTAATACTTTTAAGCATTTCACCATCCTAAAATCTACCATAACACTTGAATCCCATAAATTTTTACTTCTTACTCATTCAAAATTCTTCATGACCCATTAACCATTCCTTTCCAAATTATTCTGAAATACTTCTTTCCTATAAACAAAATCACGAGTCATATCCTAAGATTAAATAATGTCAAAACATATGTTAAGAAATAATCCATACCTTTCATTGGTCATTGTCGATTTCTTCATCCTTAATCGAAATGGAAATAGTTATTTGTAAACAAATATTTGTAAAATCCTGGTGATCCCATTCCCTAAACATCTTCGTAGGACATGTTTTTTATAATGACCATGCACACCACAATTAAAAAATTCAATTGATCCCTCAAAAAGAACTTCTTTCCCTTTCCTAGAGTCAACTGGATGATTCTTTTTTCCATGTTAGGTTCTTGGTTAATGACCTTCATTTCCACATATATATCATCTTCATGTCCCTTTTAAACCTTTTCCAAGGTTTTTCTTTACACATCCTTGACACATAGGTTTTTTTAATATATATACCTTTATGGATGTTACTCGAACTTATATGGGGATTTGTTTTTCGCATATACGATGCCTTATAAAAATCCCCAAGGATCAAGTGGTCAATCAGGACTCCAGATAGTTGGTTGAGAATAACCATAAGAGTTCTCATTGCATCTCCCATTTCATGAAATGGCTCATTCAGAAAACTGTCATAGTTTTCTTCACATCCATTATTACATTTATGCCTGCTAGATCAAACCATTGACTAAAACAAGAAATGTAAGTTTGAGTATATCAGAAAAATCAACATATAATATCTTATGAGGATGGTAAATACTAATATATAATTATTCATGTTATCTTAAACTCATTAAATTTCTCTAAAAAAACTATGACTGTTTCTAAAATCCTAACCATTATGGAAATGTCACTTATGCTTAAGGAATACCCTAACCTCTAAAGTTATCTAAACCGAACTCTGATACCAACTATAAGGACCTGGCCTTAAACCTTACATAATAATGAATTAAATGAATAAATAACATTGAGGATATTTTCAGGTTTATAGTTGTAGGTAATTAGGATATAACTATTACATCTCAAAAGATTACAAAGTCGACACTTCTACACAGTCTCCATTTTTTTAAAAAAACATGAAGTTTTGAAAAATAGTGTCATGTCTAGTTCCATGTTTAGGACATCATGACTGTTCCTTGATCTCATCCTTGACCCTATTCGACATTATGTCCTGCGAAAAACATTTCAAAAACTTGGGATGAGAATAAAAATCTTTGTAATGGATATACAAAGAAGGAAAACTGTTATTTTTCCAAACAATAGGTAAACCCTGATTACTTTATCATAATTAGTACTTTTCACCTTTATGAAGTAGTAAATACTCTTCACTAAATAAAAGATCATTATTTACCCTTTTGTAACAAAAATATTAAAATAAATCCCATATAAAGAACACATAACATATAAAGGTAACTTGGGACATAAACATACTTAAATGGAATAACCATATGGTCGACTTCCACGCATATCACTAAATGGAATAGTCATACGGCCGACTTCCATACCCAATGAATTGGAGGTTATAACATAACAACTCGTCCTAGTATTCACGACACCACCCGTCATATGGTTTATCATGTAACCACTCGTAAAATGTCTAAGTACCATTATAAAACATAAAATATTTCAAATATAAACATTTCACTGATAACATTTCATTTTCAATCACAAGAAGTAATTTCAAGAAATTGAAATAATCAATCTATTTTCATAAACCATTTAGGAAGTGATTTTTGAATCAAAGTGTCCCATACCACTTTTAAGATTTTAAATGAATTATAATTTGAAAACATTAATTTCCATATAAATAAATCATAAAACACATTTTGAAAACATGGACATTAAGTAGAAATATCTAGATGAATAAATCTTTAAAACATTTAAAAGGATATTTTAGTTAAAGAGTTTTTTCTAACAAAAATATAGACGCTTGAATACAAATAATTGAGGAATAACATTTAATCGGAACTTTATAATATCATGAAAATAAAGGTATTCATGATATAATATGTCAATGGACAGTATATACACCTTATAAGAGTGAATTGGTGCATAACAAAAATGAATTCTCAATGGAAATGTAAATTGAGATGAAATCCCTTATTAAGATGGTATGTTTAAAATAAGGATAAATAAATTAAATAAATATGTGTGAAAAATATAAATACACCCAATATAAGTATATACTACGTGTAAAAAAATCATAGGTCATTCACACATATTCATAGGATGACATATTCAAGAAGTACAAGTTGAACCCAAAGAATCAAAATTGGGTTAAGAAGTTCCCTTGTAAAAATTTGACAGCCTAACAACGTCACTTTAAAATTATGAAAATGAGTTGATGAGACAAAAATGGTATATAATTACTTGGAAATAAATTTTACATCAATATGGATATAGAATAACATATCCCAACATAATAATATGTAAATTAAAAGACATAACAAAAATAAGTCTTTTAAAAACAGGAGGGTGAAAGGTTCCCTTACCGATTTGGTAACTTACAAAACATATGCCACATGAAAGTAGGATCATATATTGAAGATTTTAATACACATTAGTGAAAGTATATTACAAAAAAGTACAATAATGGGTAGTACATACACCACAAAAAAGGAAACAGTGGCCAGTATATCATGAATCTCAAGGAAATAAAAGTGATATGAAACCCTTTACCACGTTGTAATCAACTATGTCATTTGATCAAAATTTAATAACCATCAAAAAAATCATATAATTACATGAATATAAAGACAATCATGATAAAAGATATAAAATGTAAGTACATAATACACCAAATCCAATAAATAAGTGGCGAACAATGGAAATCTCACGAAATTAAAAGTGAGATAAGAAAATCCCTTACCGCCAGTCCGACTTGACTCCATCGTTATTTAATCTCCTGAATAATAAAATAAAGTTAATTTCTACTTGCATAAGAACCTTTTTAATGTTTATTATTCCTTTTATATCACTTATTACCATGTTAAAACAATTATGTAATCATTTAAGTTAATAATGTTCGTTTTGTCGATTTTTGGCACTTTAGTCAAAAATGGACTTCTTATAATCACATGTTGTTCATGTGGTAAAAGGTTCATTATATACAGAATGGCATTAATGATTTTTATATCATATATATCATATATATCTAGAATATAAATGTATTTATAATTGTACATAACATTTAGAGATAAGAAATGAAAAGTACCGTTCATAGAGACGGTCAGCCATACGTACACATGAACGCTACTTCCAAATCAATTTCTTATTTAATGGATTTAAAACATAATGATAAGTAGTAGTATTATAATTCCAGTATTGTATCATATTTAATATCATTAAATACATCCTTTATACATACCACATATGGTATGAACAATTAATATCACATTGAGGGGGCGGTAGTCCGCACTTCCTCTAATGAGATTATCACGTTTACCGATAATGGAAACCATAAAGGCATGATATAAATGGAAATTACAGAAGAATAAATAAAATATAAACATAATATATATCATATATAAATACATTTCCATCATAATGGACACCATGAGAGGTAGTATGAGATAGTCGAACAATCATCGTTTCGTGAGGCATCATTTTTCCATCCATAGAAACATTATGTTCTTCATCCATTAGATGGAGGTGTGTGTAAGTTTAGCTCGAATAATTCTCATAAAAATATCATAGTATATTGAGAATACTTATGTTGTTACAAAGGAAAATAATTAAAATAGTTTAGTGGTTGGAGAAGTAAAATAAAAGAAAACAATTTAAGAGAAACTGTTACCTTTAATTTGGGTAACTCCCTTTGGTTTGAACCAAAGGACTTCTTGAAGTGCCTTCTGCCTAAGGTAAGGCTTCTAGTAGGAGGATAGGGTTGTAGGGATATTAATTGTTCAGAGTTTGGATGAGAAAAATGGCTTGAGAGGTGTGAGGAATTGGTTATAAGTGGTCTCCTTTTGTAAGGGGGAGGAGGGGCACTTTAAGAAAGTGTGAAAACATTATTTTATCATAAACATATATTAGGTTTCAAAAGGTCCAAAAATCATTAATGTCGAAGATAAGATGACACATATTATAAATAAATTCATCAAATCAGAATTGGACATGTTTTGTATAATATTTTATGAAGGACCCCGGGACACCCTGAGAGGGGAGGGGTGAATCAGGGTGACAACTTTTTCTTCTAATGTGATAGATCTTGTTCCCACGTTGGTAGGAACTTGTTGAACCTATATGATGAAAAAGATCAGAAAGAAAACATACACATGCACAGAGAAGACACAACCGTTTTTACTTGGTTCACCACTAAGGGCTACGTCCAAGGAGCATACGCCGACAAGTTGTCGGTCGTACCAAAATCAACTATGCTTCAAAAGCTGGAGAATACAAACGTTCGTGCACAGTCACTGTGTCCCAGGATCACTGCCTTTACAAAGGTTCAGGGAAAGCTCACTGCTTCCCTCGGGTCACTCCCGTTGACTCCCCCTGGCTCACTACTGTTGGTGAAGTCACACTCAGTTTATAGACATGAATGTCTTTTCAATTGATAGTCATGAAGTTCATTGTCTCCAATTCAGCATGAGACTTTTCTTGCATCAGAGTCCGGATTTTAATGCTCTGTTAAGATTCAAATTCCAACCACTGATGAATACTCCCTTTTCCATTGTCCACAGGGCAATCAAACTTTGGAAAAGGCCTTTTAAAAGTACCCTACTTCGCGAGGGTCCCAATATTGCAAATCTCAAACAAGCCTTCGCGGAGCTCCTGCCATTTCGCGAAGCTTAATCGCGAAGCTCAATCGCGAAGCTCAATCGCGAAGCTCTCTCGCGATGCTCCAGCCTTCGCAATGCTTGGCTATCGCGAAGCTCCTGCCACTTCGCGAAGCTCACTGAGCCAACGTGGGGCGCATGTCTTTCGCGGAGCTAGAATAGCCGCCGCGAAGCTCCTCTTTCGCGAAGCCCACTGCCTTCGCGAGAGACCTTTGCGAACCGAGAGAAAAGGACTTTCTCTGAAATTCTCTCTACTTCTCTTGAGGGGGTCGGCCTCTATTTATAGGCGATTCCACCGACCCTCGACCCTTCCGCGCGAAGTTAGCACCACGTCATCTCAAATCGCGAAGCTCCGAAGATCCCGCCGGAATTCTGTCCAAATCGCAAAGCACAACGGCGATTTTCCGTTCGCGGAGCTCGTCGAAATCGCGGAGTATCACCGTCATCATCCCTTCGCGCCTTTGCCGCGAAGCTCCCTCGCAAATAACTTCATCACCGCGAAGCTCCCTCGCAAAGCCCTTCATCGCCGTGAAGCTCTCCAGCCTCTGCGGTTCGCGAAGCTTGACGTAATCGCGAAGACTCACCTCCTCCATTCTTCTCGTCTTCGCGATTTCCAAACCATGAATCCTATCTTCGTGAAATTCATGCCTTTTCCATATTAAATCATGATCTTCATGGAAATACTATTTTCGCGATGCTCACCAAATTCCAAATTTTGGACCCCAAAAATTTGGCAAACACTAGGAAATGGCGCCACCTTCAATACTGTTGTCTGCTTGAACGATATGAGCTCTTTGCTGGAACACGATCCGAAATTCCATTGATGATTGACAAAAAACACAAACCATACTCCAAAACATGCATAGAATACCATGGTTCCAACAATATCCCCCTTTGGGTTTGTTGGCAATCAGAAAATAAATTCAGTAGATCTCCATAAAAAACGCAGGAATCAACTCAGCCAACACTCTAAGTCTATGTGAGCAAAGCTCGGTGTAGAAAAAAAGAGAGGAGGCTTGAATTGGGTTCCGTTGTTCTCCTTCCCATCCTTCTCAACATATAAGTTTCTTGAATTTATTCCATAATCCTTTCTCCCCCATTGACAATAAATCCAAAGACTAGTGAAGTGTTCATGATCAGCTCAAACCATACGCCCCCTGGATAGTATCTCCCCCATAAACCTGCATTACAGCCATAAAAAGATTAAAATATTTAAAACAAATGGAGAGAGGGGTATTCCATATCCTCCTTATGGACTGGGAGGTGGTCGAACACTGAGGTTCAACCGATGCTTCTCAAACACAGCTGCTGACAGTGGCTTTGTCAGGATATCAGCCACTTTCTCATCTGTTCCCACATGATCCAATCTAATCAAGCTTTGCTCAACTTTCTCTTTGATAAAGTGATACCTGATTTTAATGTTTTTTGTATGATAATGCTGAATAGTATTATTCGTAAGATCAATTGCGCTCTTATTGTCACAGTAAATCACCATTGGTTGCGTCACCTCATCGCCAATATCAGTTAATTGCTGCTTCATCCATAACAGTTGAGTGCATGCCTTTGTGGCAGAGATATACTCGGCTTCAGCATTACTAAGAGAAGTACTTTCTTGTTTCTTGCTCAACCAGCCAACACATTTCTGCCCAATATAGAAAGCTCCACCACTAGTGGAATTTCTGTCTACTACATCACCAGCCCAGTCAGCATCAGAAAACGCTGATAATTCACTGTCCCTGCCTGCAACAAAAAATAACCCAAAGTTATGTGTACCTTTAATGTACCTCATGATTCTTTTTACTGCTACCATATGTTCCTCCTTTGGATTACTTTTAAAGTGGGACGCAAGGCATGTTGCAAAGACAATATCTGGCCTTATCTCTGTCAGGTACAGTAGGCTTCCAATGATCCTCCTGTACATGGTGGGATCAACAGAGTTCCCATCCTCATGCTTTCCAAGTTTAGTTCCAACTGCAATTGGAGTTGACATTGGTTTGGAGTCTTTCATATTGAACTTCTTCAGCAACTCTCTTGCATATTTTTCCTGAGAAATGAAAGTGTATTTCTTCTTTTGAATCACTTGCAGCCCTAAGAAATATGTGAGCTCCCCAATCATAGACATTTCAAATTCTGATTTCATGTGGTTGGAAAATTCATCCACTGATTTCTGCCTGCTGCCACCAAATATGATATCATAAATGTAGACAAGAACCATGAATTGATATTTTGGAGAATTATTCACATATAGATTGTGATCAACTCCTCCTCTTTTGAATTCCATATTCTTGAGATATGAGTCCAGCCGTGAGTACCATGCCCATGGTGCCTGCTTCAAACCATATATAGCTTTCTTCAGTTTACAGACCTTTGTTTCATCAGTACCCAAAACAAAGCCCACTGGTTGTTCAATGTAGACTTCTTCTTCGAGTACACCATTCAAGAATTCTGTCTTGACATCCATTTGATATACTTTATATCCTCTTTGAAGTGCCATGGCAAGGAAAAGCCTGATTGACTCAGTCTAGCCACTCGAGGAAAGGTTTCTTCAACATCAATGCCTTCAATCTGGGAGTATCCTTTACATACCAGTCGTGCCTTGTTTCTGATGGCACTTCCATGCTCATCAAACTTATTTTTGAAGATCCATTTGGTACCAATCACATTGTGACCTTCGGGTCTCTGGACAAGATCCCATGTCCGATTCTTTTCAATCTGATCTAATTCATCATTCATGGCTTTCACCCAAGATTTATCTTTTGTAGCTTCTTCGAATGAGGATGGCTCTACAACTGATAGAAATGAATATTGCGTGGTATTCCTCATCCTTCTTGTTTGAGTGGGTGCACTCCTGTCCCCAATTATGTTGGATGGATCAATCTCAGCTCTTTGATTTCTCCTGCGAGGTTCAGTAGTATTCTATTCAGCCATAGTTTCTTCTTCAGATTCTTCTTCTGAGTCAACATCATGATGTGACTACTGAGTGTTTTGAACAGCTTCCTATATTTCTGCATTTGTATTTTCTTCACGTTCACATTCTTCTTGACTTTCTATCACATCAGCATATGACGTCCTTGAAGCATTTGCGGTTTTCTCTTCAATTATCTTAACATCACTGCTTTCCACAATCCTTCCCAAATGCTTGTTGAAACATTTGTAGGCCTTTCTTTTCATTGAGTAACCGAGGAAAATTCCTTCATCTGCATTGTCGCCATATTTCCCTTGATTTCCTTCTTTTTTCCTGATGAAGCACTTACTTCCAAAGACACGAAAGTATTTTAGAGAAGTCTTCCGTCCATGCCACAATTCATATGGTGTCTTCGTCTCACCCATATGAAGTCCTGTTCGATTCTGAATGTACACTACAGCTTGAACAGCCTCTTTCCAGTAATGCCGTGGAATACGACTCTCAATATGCATAGTTCGTGCCATGTTGTTCACCTATCGATTCCTACGTTCAACAACTCCATTTTGTTGTGGAGTTCTCACAGCAGCTACCTCATGCTGTATCCCATGCTTCTCCAGATAATTCTCAAATTCAATGGACGTGTATTCTCCTCAATTGTCAGATCGCAACACTTTGATTGTTCTTCCAATATCATTCTCTGTGATTCACCGATATGTTTTCATGCAGTCAAGGACTTGTCGTTTCCTATGAATGACCATCACACATGCCATTCTGCTATAATCATCTATGAAAAGGACAAAGTACCTTTCTCCATGAGTTCCGGAAACATTTATTGGCCCACAAACATCTGTATGAATCAGATCAAGAAGGTGAGACGCTCTTTTCTTCTTTGGCTGATATGAACCGCAGACTAGCTTCCCACGAATACAAGCTTCACAAGATTTTTCACGCTCATGTTTCAGGTTGGGAATGTCCATGACAATTCTCAATTTTGATATTTTCTCAATGTCTTGTTGATTGATGTGTCCCAGTCTCCGATGCCACAAATTGTTTTCTTCTTCAATAGTCATGTAACATACATTTTCTTCACTATCAACCTGATACAAGTTGCCTTCTATTCTACATCCCTTCATAAGAGAATTTACAGTCTTTCCCTTGATAGTGCAACCTTTCTGATTAAACGTGACTATAAGTCCTGAGTCACAGAGTTGACTCACGCTGAGGAGATTATGACGTAGGCCGGCATTACCTGTCATATGAGATGAACAACCGCTATCCATAATGTAGGTACTGTTGATCTTTGTAGCTTTGAGGGCCACCTCTGCAAGGTTGGATTTCTCAATCTTCTTCCTTTCCTTCCATGAGACATTAGACCGAGTATAAAGAACTAATGGTCTTTCAATTATCTCTTCTGCATACCCAGGTTCTTCATAGTCAAAGTCTTCTTTGAGAGATGAAAACCTGTTTGAAATAGAAACACTGTCTTGCTGACGAGACTTGACTTGTCTTGAACTTCGGTATGAGGTGTCCATGTCCCTTCTCTGCCAGCAATTAGCGGCCTTATGACCAAAGTTAGAACAACAAAAACAATATCCATAGAAATTATTTCTTCTATAAGAATTAGGATATGAAATTGTTCTCCTTTGTTGAGCTTCTATATCTTCTCCATTAAGATAGCTTCTTACCTCTTCACAATATGACATGGTATGGCCCATATAGCCACAGAACTGACACTTCATGAGAGGAAATGTCTTCTCCCTTGAATTTCTCATTATACCTTCTTCCTTGGGAGAATAGTAAGACTGTCTATCATTTCTGAATGTTTGAGGATAATTATTAGGTCCCCTTTTAGTTTGGATTGAGGGTTCCTTTTTCAGAACTCTAGGCAACGTTTCAACATGTTCAACTTTCATCTTATCTTTATTTTGGGTCTTTTCACTTCCAGCAGTTGATGTCTCAACCTCAAAGCCAATTCCACTCTTTCCCATGCAAGCGGGTCTTTGATTACTCAAGATTTTTCCAACCCCATATGAACCACACATGGCTCTTGCTAGTAATTATACATCTAAGAATCTTCCAAACTGTATTTTCTTCTTCGATTCTTTTGGAACTGATTCAGTCTCCAGTTTCCTCCTTAGAGTAACTACTTCCTCCTCAAGACCATTAGTAGTCTTGGATTTTTCATCCAGTCTGGAGGTGAGGTCATTGATGACCTTATCCTTCTCTTCAATTCTCATCTTTAGATCTACTACATCATCATTACTTTCAATTATTTTAGACTGTACCTTCACAAATTCTTCCAGTCGTTCAATCTCAGCTTCAAGTTGATCAACGTATTCGGTTGATTCTTCTACAATTGATTTCCACTTATTGCAGCTCTTACATTTAATATTGAGCTTACTAACCGCATCCTTATGTTGTATCTCAGGATCTACACAAGTTCTCAGTTGCTTTTCCCCTTCAGTATCTTCTGGCTTTTCAACAGTGGCCATAATAGAAGCATGGTTCCCAGTTTTGAATTATTGTTCTTCTTCGTCAAAGAATTCATTATCATATTCTTCCTCTTCACAGACAAAACTCTTCCTTTGCATTTTCTTACCAGATTTGAAGTCTCCCTTTTTGAAGAACCTTCTCTGAGGCTTCTTGAGGCTTTCATCCTCACTGTCTTCATCATTGATCATTTTTAAGCACTGAGAGGCAATGTGCCCAACTTTTCCACAACGGAAACACGCGAGAGGTAACTTCCCTTTGAATTTCCCTTTCCCCTTCTGGAACTTCATTGCAATGAGAGAAAGAATTTCTTTTTCTTCGTCATCTTCACCGCTACTATCCTTTGAGATTTTCAGTTTATCCATGGCCTTGAATTCCATTTCCTTGCTCACCCGAGTCGTAGCATCTTCTGGTTTGACTCTCATTTCATATGCTACCAAGCTGCTCAGTAGATCATCAAGAGAAAGTTTGGAAAGATCTCTTTCCTCAAGGGCTGACACCTTCTCATTATACAGAGGTGGAAGTCTTCTCAATATTTTCTTTACAATATCAATGTCTTTGATTTCTTCACCTAGACCCCGAATTGCTCCAACTACTACAGTAATTCGATTGAAGAATTATTATGCATTCTCGTCTGGATGTATCTTCAAATCATCAAACCGATTGTGCAGCAATTGTAGTTTCGCCTCCTTCACTTTGCTATATCCTTTATAAATATTCTCAAGTTTATCCCATATAGATTTTGCTGAGGTGCAATTCATCACCTTTTGGTAGATCTGACCATAAAGGGATATAGTGAGTGCATTCTGTGCTTTAGCATCTGCATCAAGAAGTTTCCTGTCTGTTTCAGTCATAGCTAGGCCTATTGGATCAGTGACTTGTATTCCTTGCACAGTAGAAAAAAGAACTTCCATTCCAAGAGATCTTATATGAGATCTCATTCTGTTCTTCTAGATCTTGAAATTGCTTCCATCGAAGGGAGGGACTCCCCTGACATTGACTGCGTTTTCCATGACGAAAAAGTCAGATTCAACACCAGAAACCTTTACCCTCTGATACCACTTGAAGGACCCCGGGACACCCTGAGAGGGGAGGGGTGAATCAGGTGACAACTTTTTCTTCTAATGTGATAGATCTTGTTCCCACGTTGGTAGGAACTTGTTGAACCTGTATGATGAAAAAGATCAGAAAGAAAACATACACAAGCACAGAGAAGACACATCCCTTTTTACATGGTTCACCGCTAAGGGATATGTCCAAGGAGCATACGCTGACAAGTTGTCAGTCGTACCAAAATCCACTATGCTTCACAAGCTGGAGAATACAAACGTTCGGGCACAGTCACTATGTCCCAGGCTCACTGCCTTTACAAAGGTTCAGGGAAAGCTCACTGCTTCCCTCGGGTCACTCCCGTTGACTCCCCCTGGCTCACTACCGTTGGTGAAGTCACACTCAGTTTATAGACATGAAGGTCTTTTCAATTGATAGTCATGACGTTCATTGTCTCCTGTTCAGCATGAGACTTTACTTTCATCAGATTCCGGATTTTAATGCTCTGTTAAGATTCAAATTCCAACCACTGATGAATACTCCCTTTTCCCTTGTCCACAGGGAAATCAAACATTGGAAAAGGCCTTCGCAAAGTACCCTACTTCGCGAGGATCTCAATATTGCAAATCTCAAACAAGCCTTCGTGGAGCTCCTGCCATTTCGCGAAGCTCAATCGTGAAGCTCAATCGCGAAGCTCAATCGCGAAGCTCTCTCGCGATGCTCCAGCCTTCGCAATGCTTGGATATCGCGAAGCTCCTGCCTCTTTGCGAAGCTCACTGAGCCAACGTGGGGCGCACGTCTTTCACGGAGCTAGAATAGCCGCCACGAAGCTCCTCTTTCGCGAAGCCCACTGCCTTCACGAGAGACCTTTGCGAACCGAGAGCAAAGGAATTTCTCTGAAATTCTCTCTACTTCTCTTGAGGGGGTCGGCCTCTATTTATAGGCGATTCCACAGACCCTCGACCCTTCCGCCAGAAGTCAGCGCCACGTCATCTCAAATCGCGAAGCTCTGAAGATCTCGCCGGAATTCTGTCCAAATCGCGAAGCACAACGGCGATTTTCCGTTCGCGGAGCTCGTCAAAATCGTGGAGTATCACCGTCATCATCCCTTCGCGCCTTCGCCGCGGAGCTCCCTCGCAAAGCCCTTCATCGCCGCGAAGCTCCCTCGCAAAGCCCTTCATCGCCGCGAAGCTCTCCAGCCTCTGCCCTTCGCGAAGCTTGACGTAATCGCTAAGACTCACAGCCTCCATTCTTCTGGTCTTCGCGATTTCCAAACCATGAATCCTATCTTCGCGAAAATCATGCCTTTTCCATATTAAATCATGATCTTCATGGAAATCCTATTTTTGCGATGCTCACCAAATTCCAAATTTTGGACCCCAAAAATTTGGCAAACACTGGGAAATGGCGCCACCTTCAATACTGTTGTCTGCTTGGACGGTATGAGCTCTTTGCTGGAACACGATCCGGACTTCCATTGATGATTGACAACAAAGACAAACCATATTCCAAAACACGCATAGAATACCATGGTTCCAACATTTTAATCATTATAATCTTACTTATTTAAATAATTTATTAATGAGGTAAATACTGCATCAGTATTTTGTCATAAATAATTTAATTTATTTTTTGTATAAAAATTATAAAAAAATACCAGGATATAGGAAATATTTTTATATTTCCAATGAAAATTTATATTCTAAAATATAATTTATATAACCCCTTATAAAAAATAATTTATTAAAAGATATTTACTTTTGTCATTTTTTCCTTTAAGTTAATTAATCTAAATTGTTATTATCAAACCCAAGTGGCTCAATGGGGTCCCAAAATCAACTCAAAGATGCCCATGGTCATAAATGAATCAACCAATAAAGTTTGGAAAAGTTTTAAGGTAATTTTTTATTATTATAATACTCTTTTTACCTTAAATTACCCTATTTACCTTTAACCACTGTAAATACAAGTCAAAAGTTACTATTCACCAAAAATTATTTTTATCTTATTAAACCAAATTTTACTTCTTCATATTAACTGTGTGTATTGTATTTTTGAAATTCAACTCACAGAAGCAGTAAAATTTCATTTAAATGAAAAAAGCCAGTTTTTTAACAAATACTTAGTGGTTTCACTATTCATCAGGAATTGAAGTTTTTCAGAAAAAAACAAAAAATTCAGCCTATGCTTTATTTGATATTACGAATTAAAAAATGATATCTTTTTTAACAAATTAAAAACATATAATTGGAATTAATTAATTTAAAATTAATTCACGTTGTTAAAACAAATAGCGTGTTTTTTTAGAAATAATAATTATCAAAAGATTAACACTTTTTTATGTCCAATTTTAAAGTGAAATTAATTTCAATGACCAACATTGGATTAAATGGTAAAAATATATTTTAATTACACTTTAAAACAAATTAAAAAGATAATCTATACATATAAATAAATTATATTAAAATGTAGTTTTGTATTAAAATTCAATATTTTCACTATTCATTAAAAAAATGAACTTTTTCAGAAAAATTACAAAAATTTATACAAAGTAAATTTTGATGTCTGAATTCAAAAAATGGATTTTATTTGGTAAATTAGAATTTATTAAAGATACTATATCTATATTTAAAGTGGTTTCTCCATTTAAAGGTTGTAAATCAACCTTTTAATGTAAATTATGCTTAAAATTAGATTCATTCACATTTTAAGCCTCAAACTTTTTATTTTGATAAATGTAGATACATTTAACAATATTGTATAATCATATTGTAGTTAGTTTGGTTTATACCTACAAATAGAACGATTAAGAGTTAACTAAAATTTAAAATAATAATATTATATTATTAGTGTGCATCGTAAGATTTCAAAGGAACCTGTTGATCCATATCGAGTACGCTATCGAACATAGAAACCCCTTTAAAGTAAAATTAATATTTCATTCACAAATATTAATAAATATGAAAATATATTTTTCTTCATTTACCCAGGATGTTATAATATATGTCATCATTGAACCACTTGAGGTTTGATTGGAAGTCTATAGTATGTGTATTAACCATATAATATAAAAATTATAAGAGGCATGGTAAATGTGAAACTATTTAACTAAGAGTAAAATCTAAAAGATAATGTTAATATAGTGACCCAAACCTGTCTAAAAACGATTTGTAGAGTGGTTTTTGACCCATCCACACCTTATTCTTTATATAATTCATTTTGGAGCAATTAGAAACCGAAAATTATTTTATTATAAAATAATATTTCGAGCATTTCCTAAGGTGACCCTCACCCCTCTTCTAAAAGGGAATTCCCCCTTCCCTAAAATTCACACCTTAAAATCATATTGTCTCTACCAAAACCTGCCCAAATACCCTCTCAACTATCCTACCATTATCCTAGAGGCCTTACTTTAGTCAGAAAGCCAAAATAATGAGCCCTTTTGATCAAATCAAAAGGAAGAACCTGAAGAAGAGGTAAATATTTCATCACCCTTTCAAGTTCCTATCTTCTTCCACTTTCTCTTTATTTGTTGTTTCCATTCTAAAATAATAACTCCAATATATTATATATACTTTGATTTTATTATAAATATGGTATAACCATATTCATTATTCGATCCATAATTTGAATGACATGTCACCATACGTGCGTACGTACGGCTTACGGTCTCCACATCGTGGTGTATTTGTTATTAAATACATTATTATTTGGATGGGTATAATAATGATGTGTAATTGATGTAAATAATAAATATAATATGATAATTATTTTTTATATATGATATACCATCCAATTATATATTATTTTAACATCAAAAGAATGATATTGTCGCTCGTGCGTAAATACGGATTACCATCTCCACAAACGTGATGAGATTCATTCCCCATCGTATCCATTCAAGACTAAGTTTCATTAGATGATAAAAATAATTTTTAAAGACTTAATATAATTATCAATACGAATAAGATACATCCTATCCATAAAAATCATTACATACGTAACAAATCATATTGAGGAAAATGAATCAGTTAACACCCGAAACGACGATAATACTAAGATATTATTAACAAGTAAATGATAAAAGATCATATATGATATCATATTAATTTATATGATTATTTTATAATTTAATAACAATCATTTAACCATTATAAATAAGGTTAAACTACCTTTTACCAAGGAAAAAGACAAGGTGAGGGTCAATTTCACAATATTTTTATTATCTGAGGTTGTTTTTACGTTAGTATCTACTGGGACCTCTTTATCATAAACATCCATGTTTCTTAAAAATGTATTCCAAAACATTTTTACTTTTTACTATACTATGGGTTAAATTCATTTATACCCTTTTTTTAATTTTTATAAAATGGTTTGAAGGGAATAATTCCATCGTTTTCCAAACAAGGAACATTATGACCTTTTTGAAAAAATTAAGGTAAGAATGTTTTTTAACTTATACGGTGGGTGAGACTATATTACGCCGTTATAACAACGTCAAAGATTCCTATTCAAGATTATAAGGATATTTTCAAATATAAATCTTTTCTTTTATAATTACGTTACTTTTAAATGATTTCAAAATAGAAAGAGATATTTCTCTAAAAAGGTTTTGATTTATTCAATGTCAACATCCTTTAATGGATTTTATGTTTGTTTGAAGTTGATTTATTATGATACAGAACATCCATATTATATTTAAGGTTTTGTGATATGTTTGACTATGGATGTGTTATTTAATACAAATCATAGTATATGGATAAAGTATTGAAATTTCATATCCCAGTTTTAATACGAATGTTTATGATATGTTTAAACCTTTTCATATGGGGAATGCATTGGACTTAGTTTGTGACGGGTGAAGCCCGCTAGAGATCCTCGATGCATCAGTAGGTCTCATGAGATAAAATAGTGTATTGGCACATAGCCTGGAAAAAATCTTATTTGTAGTCTTGTCACAAGGCCTTGACTATGTGGTTATGAAAATCTGGCATTATGCATTCCATCATTATGAAAGTGGCTATTGATATTTATTGTGATTATTCGACTAGTAAAATATCCATGTGAGTAAGTAAATGGAATTTTTTTGATTTATATTTTCTATATTATGATGAATTTTATGTTTAAAATACTTTTGTTTTAGTTTTATACATCGCCTTAAATGTTTATGCTTATTTATGAAAGTTTCTGCTATATTGTTATCCTTACAAAGCATCTGAGATCACCCCTTTTAATGTTTTATTTTTCCCAGGATACGATGAAATATATTATGTATGACCTGATGGGATAGTCTATGGGATCTCAGTGAAGTCTATGGAAACAATTTTGTTGTAGTTTTCCATTTTATAATGTAATGTAAACCTTATGAATGTATCTAGTACTTCCAAGGCTACTAAAATAATCGGTCTTTCGAGACTTGATCTTTTGTGATCATGCCAATTTTACATAATAATGCACCGAATCTAGGATTCTATGGTTGGGGTGTTATAGTTGATATCCTAGGAATTTTAGTACAATCCTTGAAAACTAGATTTACATAAACTCTAATTAGAGCACATATCCCTAAGATAGACTTTGCAGATTAGTTTAGAAGAACATCGTAGAATTTTGGTATTTTAGAGATTTTTGAGTTTTCCAAACAATACGTCCCTGTCTGGATACGAGCAGGAAGAGGTGGATCTTGCATAGATATACCTAGTGGTAAAACCTGAAAACAACGCTTAGAGCTAGAATCCAACAGGAATTGGTGCACAACAATGGGCCTTGATGCACTCTTGGTTACGACACTCCTGGGGGATATGCTTAGGATAATTCTTATTTTAATTAAAAACCATTATGAATGGTTTATGAGTATATACTTCTTCAAAGAAGACATTTTTTATTATTATGGATTATATCCAAAACTGTTAAATTTATGATAAGTGTTTTACAATTATGGATTTTTGTATTACGATTCATAAACTAATCTAAATTATGCCATTGTTTAGAAATGGTGCCTTGTGGAAGAAATGGAAACTGTATCAATGCACACAATCCATGTAGGTATTTCCATCCTACTCAAGATAATTATAGTGGAGCTGGTGAAGCAACTGGTTCTGATTATCTTATCACCATAATGGGACAACTCACTCAGGTTATGAATAATAAACTTACCTATATGGAACACCCTAATCCATAGTGTGGAGGATCAATGGTAGACCGCTTCATGAGGAAACAACCATAAACATTCAATCGGAGTACAAATCCATTAGTAACTGAGCAATTGATAAATTCCTTAGATAAAATATTTCACCATTTTGATTTTAGCGAAATGGAAAAAGTTGTCATTGCAGTTTATCGCCTCACGGGAGATGCGGATCAATAGTGGTCATTGATTCAAAACACAAAGGATGATGATGAAGTATCAAATATGGAATTATGGGAGTTTAAAGATATTTTCATAGGAACATACTTTCCTCATGACCATCGAGCATATATGGAATGGTAATTTATGAGTCAAAGGCAAAAGGAGGGTGAGAATGTCGCAAAGTATGAGGCTAACATTACAAGGATAGAATTGAATGGAGCAAATTATATAAATAACCCAAGGAGTAAGACTGATCGATTCTTTTTGGGTTAAAACCATTTATCTGGAGAGCATTATTCTCATAATCCTTCTTGTCATACGAAGCTATTGTCTCATGTGCTATTAAGATAGAAAAGGAATTCTCTATGTCTTATGACTTTAATGAAATGAAAGAGAAGAAGAGATCTTCTGAACACTCTGGAAATGGAAATAAGGAGAAGAAGGGAAAAGTTGAATATCCATCCTACAGTAAATGTGGGAAAAAACACCCCGATACTTGCCTGAAGGGAATGAGAGTCTGTTAAAAGTGTGGTGAAAAAGTCCACCAAGCTCGTGATTACAAGGGGAAGAAAGAGGCTGTCGATGTTAAATGCTACAATTGTAGATAAAGGGGGTTTTATGCGAATGAATGTCCTAAGCATCAGAAGAAATTACCTAAGAAAAGGCCAAGGGATCATGGCCAAGCTTATGCTATCACTACTACTGAGGTTGAATATCCAAAAGACTTAGTGCTAGGTAATTTAATGGTTTCCTCGTGTTTAGAAATTTCTTTATTTGATTCTGGATCATTGCATTGTTTCATATCTTCCCTGTTTTTTATGAAAATTATATATTTACAATTTTATTGAACAAGGGAGTTGTCAGTCAAAACTCCTAAGGGAAGTAACATTTCAAAAATGTTTTTAAAATTAGTCCCCATTAGGGATTATAAATGTTTTTTATTTGCTGATCTCATCATCATACCCATGATTGAATTTGATATAATCTTCGGTATGGATTGGCATTCATACCATGATGTGAAAATTTATTCTAAGAAGAAGGAGGTTACAATATCCGATGATGATAAGGAGTAACTTATCTTTAGAGAAGAAACATCACCACCTGATTCTTATCTAGATCCACCCCCAGTAGATCAACTAAATTCAACTATTGGGGAGGAGGAGAATGAAATAACTATGGGTGAGGAAAAGAATGATCAAATAGAGGATGTAGCTATTGTGCCAGAATATGTTGATGTGTTTCCAGAAGATTTACTTGGACATCCTCCAGAACGAGAAATTGAGTTTTCCATTGATTTAATTTCTAGTTCAAGGCCCATATCGAAGACCCCTTAGTGAATGGATACTATGGGATTAGTGTAACTAAAGAATCAACTAGAGGAATTGAGTAATAAGAGATTAATTCTCCCTAGTGTTTCTCCATGGGGATCCCCTGCCATTTTTGTTAAGTAGAAAGATAGACCTATGAGGTTATGCATTGACTACATGGAGATCAATGCTATAACAATAAAGAAAAAGTATCCCCTACATCGCATTGATGTTTTATTTGACCAACTTCATAGAGGTCAATATTTTTAAAAGATTGAACTTCGATCTGGATACCATCAATTGTGCGTGAAGAAGGAAGAAATTATGAAGATAAGATTTCGAACCAGGTACAAGCATTACAAGTTTACAGTAATGCCTTTTGGATTGACTAATGCACCCTCTGTTTTTATGGATCTAATGGACATAGTTTTCAAGGAATATCTTTATGTATTTGTAGTGGTATTTATTGATAATATCTTGGTATACTCCAAAATTTATTATGATCATGAAAATGAATTACGCATTATCCAAAAGACTGTTTAAAAATGAATTATATGGGATGTTTAGCAAGTGGGAATTCTTGATTTAGGAGATTTCTTTTCTGGGCCATATTGTCTATAAGGATTGAATCTCTATTGATCCTTAAAAAACCAGGGAAATCCATGAATGTCCGACACCAACGAGTATAATTGAAGTACATAGTTTTATTGGTTTTGAAGGTTACTATCGGAATTTCATCCATAATTTTTCCCAACTGACTAACCCATTAACCAAGCTCATATGTAATGGAGTGAAATTTGTTTGGACAAAAGAATGTGAAGAACGATTTGAATAATTGAGGAGAAGATAATTCAATGCTCTTATATTGAATCTACCAATGGGGAATGATGGGCTTTTTATTTATAGTGATTCATAAAAGAAAGTACTTGGTTGTGTCCTTATGAAGAATGATAGGGTTATTTCCTATGCACAACGATAACTAAAAATTCATGAGAAAAACTATCCTAATCATGATCTTGAGTTAGAAGATGTAATATTTTCATTGAAGATATAGAGAAATTATCTCTATGGTGAAAAATGTGAGATATATACCAATCACAAGAGTATGAAGTATATTTTCTCACCGAAAGAACTCAACACGAGGCAAAGGTGATGGATTGAACTATTCAAGGATTATGATTACACAATACACTACCCCTCGGGGAAGGAAAAAAAAGGTGGCAGAGGCATTGAGCAGAAATGATCATGGTGTTTTGAACAAGATGAGGGTTAAAAGGGATCCTATTTTCATGGATCTAGTAAAGGTGGATATGGGAATAAACAGGGAAGGTGAAACACCAATGCTTTTTCAAATGGTTTCCAAACCATCTTTACTTGAAAGTGTAAAAATTTCTCAGGATGATGAAGAGGAGTTTACAAAGAAGATTAAAGCTTTGAATGATGGGAAATTTAGTGACTTCGTATATGAAGATGAAATTTTAAAATTTCGGAAGAGACTTTATGTTCCCGATATACCTGACCTAAAAATGGAATTGTTGGATGATGCTCATATTTCCAAATTCTCTATACACCATGGTAGCACCAAAATGTATAGATATTTGAAGGAACATTTTTGGTGGGACAACATGAAGAGGGAGATTGCTGATTTTGTGTTAAGATGTATGGTTATTCAACAAGTGATAGCTGGAAGGCTACATCCTAGAGGAGTCATGCAACCTCTTCCCACAGCTGAGTGGAAATTGAATGATATCACGATGAACATTGTAATGGGGATACCAAAGACTCCTAGAAGGAATGATGAAAAATGGGTCATTGTTGATCGTCTTACCAAGCCATCACATTTTTTGCTATTAGAGAAGATTTACAACTTGAACGTTTAGTAATACTATATAGTAATGAAGTTGTTAGACTTCATGAAGTACCACTATCGTTTGTTTCTGATCGTGATCCCCGTTTTACATCAAGATTCTAGAAAAGTCTTCAGTAAGACGTGGATACTGAACTTCATTTGAGAACTTCCTACCACCCCCAAACTGATGGAAAATCAGAATGGACTATTCAAACCATAGAAGACATGTTGAGATCATGGTCACTTGAATTTAAAGGAATGTTGGATCAATATTTACCTCTTGTAGAATTTTACTATAATAATAGCTTCCATTAAAGTATTTAGATGGCACCATATGAAGCGTTATATGGAAAGAGATGTCACACACCAACATGTTGGGATAATGTTGGTGAAAGAAAACTCGTAGGCCCAGAACATGAGGAGGAAACGATGTAAACTGTGAAGGTAATCCAAAACCACATCAAAGAAGCTCAAAGTAAGGAGAAGAGCTATGTCGATAACCAGAGGAATTTGGAATTTCATGTAGGAGATCATGTTTTCATGAAGGTATATCCATGGATGGGTGTTATGCATTTTAGTAAGAATGTAAAATGAAGTCCCAGGTACATCATACCTTTCAAAATTATAGAACGAATTGGGGATGTAGCTTACCGTTTGGAAATACCACCAAGTCTCTTCAAAGTTCACGATGTATTCAACGTATCACTGTTGAGAAAATACATGCCTGGACCAATGCATGTACTCACCTATGAGGAATTAGAAACGGAACCCGATCTCACTTATTGCAAAGAGCCAGTCAAGGTTCTTGATACAAGAGAATAAGTGTTTAGAAACTGTACGACTCATCTGGTAAAAGTACTACAGAGACACCATAAGATGGAAGAGGCAATGTGGGAACCCAGGGAACTTATGATGAAGAACCACATGAGTATTTTTATGCAATAATGTTCTAGAAATTTCAAGGAAAAAATTATTTTAAGGGGGATGGAATGTAACACTACAAGCATCCACAATACGCTTCTCTTTGAATAATACAATAGTGTGTGTTGTACACAACTTTGAGTTCTAACACACTATAACCAATCAAACTAGACGTTATGAATAATAATACCCAATTTTTGAAATTTTATAAATTTTATCATTAAAAATGTACATCATTTTTGGATTCGGAGTATCGAAATAATCTTAGGGTGAATTTTTAGTATTTTTCTGAAAACATTCAATTTTTGATGAATAGTGAAAAACATCGAGTTATAGTTTAAAACTAAATTTTTATTTAAATAATAATTTATTTTATTTAAATTTATTTTCAGTTAAAATAGATACATAATACTTATATAAGTTCAATGTAATCCATTGGAGTCAGTTTATAATAATTTTAGATATATATAATTTTATTAAACTTTTTACCATCTTTTACCCACCTCTTAGGAATATTTTCAAATTTAAATAAATCATAATTTTACAGCTTCTGTGAGTTTAAATTCAAAATTATGAGATACACATATGATATCCATAAGTAAAATGTGGTTCAATAAGATGAAAATAATTTTTGGTGAATAGCAACATTTTACTTTTATTTACCAAGGTTAAAAGAAAATAGGGTTATTAAGCGAAAAATGATATTATTATTACCCTAACACATGTCCTAATTCTATTGGATAAGTTTAATTTGACTATAAAAACCCTTATGAATAAAATATGATCCTTTAGGTCTACTTGGATTAGATTAGGACATTTATTATTAATTAATTTAAAGAAGAGTTAAAAGTGTTAAATTCAAAGTTTAATAACTAAACTGTTTTTAATATAGGGTTACACATAAGATAAATTCGACTATAAATATTCATTAAAAATATAAAACTATTTCCTACATAATGTTATTTTATTTATAATGTTTAGACATTATATTATTTAATTTATTTATGACACAATGATAATGCAATAATTACCTAATTAATGTAATATTAAAATAATTGTTATTATAAATATCTAAATAAATGTAATATGAGACTTTTAATGAATTAAACTAATTTTATTTGTTAATATGACATGTTAGGGTTGGTTAGATGAATTTTTTCGGATGTAATAATGCTGTTATAAATTTACCAAAATCAAAATACCAAATAGTGACAAAATTGTCATAAAAGTGTTTTTAAAACAAATATTATATTATTAATTGATATTCTATTCCTAAAACTCTATGTTTCAGAAAAAGGACTTAAATAATGTTATATATGTCATTAATTAACCAGTTGAGATTCTCTTTGATGTTTATTTTATGTTTATTAACAAAATAATATTAAAATACAAAGCGACATGGTAAATGTCAAACTATTTAACTAAGAGTTAAATCAAAATGATAAAGTTAATATAGTGAACCAAAACTGTCTAAAACCTATTGGTTGAGTGGTTTTCAACACATACCGACCATAGACTTTAAATAATTCATTTTGGATCCATAAGAAACCGAAAATTATTTTATTATAAAATAATATTTCTAGCTTTTACTAAAGTGCCCCTCACCCCTCTTATAAAAGGGAACTCCCCCTTCCCTCACATTAACACCATAAAATCCTTTTTAATCGGCCAAACCATGCCCAAATACCCTCTAAACTATCCTCTCTTTATCCTAGAGGCCATCCTCTAGTCATAAATCCAACCTATGGAGCCCTTTTGATCAAAACAAAAGGAAGAACCCGAAGAAGAGATAAATATTTCATCACCTCTTTCAAGTTCCTTTCTTCTTCCACTTCCTCTTTCTTTTTTGTTTCCATTCTAAAATAATAACTCCAGTATCTTATATATACTATGATTTTGTTATAAATATGGTACAACTGTATTCATTATTCTATCCATCCTTTGAATGACATGTCACCATACGTGCAAACGTACGACTTACCATCTCCACGTCATGGTGTAATTGTTATTCAATACATTATTATTTGTATGGGTATAATAATGATGTGTAATTGATTTAAATAATAAATATAACATGATAATTATTCTGTATATATGATATACCATCCAATTATATATTATTTTAAAATCAAAAGTTTGATATTTTCGCTTGGGCGTGCGTACAGATTACCTTCTCCACGAAGGCGATGAGATTCATTCCCCATCGTATCCATTCAAGATTAATTGTCATTAGATGTTTAAAAATAATGTTTAAATACTTAATATCATTTTGAATCAGAATAAGATACATCCTATCCATAAAAAACATTACTTACATAACAAATCATATAAAGAAAAATGAATCAGTTAACACCCGAAACGACTATAATACTAAGATATTATTAACATTGCAATGTTAAAAGATCATATATGATATGATATTAATGTAAATGATTATTGTATAATTTAATAACAATTATTTCACCATTATACAGGAGGTTAACCTACCCTCAACCAAGTAAAAGTACAAGGTAAGGGTTAATTTCACAATCTCTTTATTATCTGATGTTGTTTTTACATTAGTATCTTCTAGGACCTCTTTATCATCCACATCCATGTCTCATAGAAATTTATTCAATTTTTTTTTACTATTTACTAGACTATAGTTTAATGTCAATTATACACTTGTTTTAATTTTTATAAAATGTTTTGAAGGGAATATTTCTGTCATTTTCTAAACAAGTTACCTTATGAAATTTTCGAAAAAATTAAGGTAAGAATGTTTTTTTAACTTATACAGCGGGTGTGACTATATTACACTGTTATAACAACATCAAAGCTTCCCATACAATATTATAAGAATATTTTCAAATATAAATGTTTTATTTTATAATTACATTACTTTTAAATGATTTCAAAACAGAAAGAGATATTTCTATAAAAAGGTTTTGATTCCATCTCTGTCATCATCCTTTGATGTATTTTAAGTTTGTTTGAAGTTTATTTATTATGATACAAAAAATCCATAATGTTTTGAAGGTTTTGTGATATGTTTGAATATGGATCTGTTATTTAATACCATTCATGGTTTATGAATAAATTATTGACATTTCCTATGCCAGTTTTAATACAAATGTTTATGTTGTGTTTAAAAATTTACATATGAGGAATGCATTGGACATTGTATATGAGGGGTGGATCTCGCTATGGCTCCTCGATGCATCCATAGGACTCATGAGACAATCTAGTGTCTTGGAACAAGGCCTTGAAAAAATCTTATTTGTAGACTTGGAATAATAGCTTGACTATGTGGTTATGAAATTCTAGAATTATGCATTCCATCAATATGAAAGTTGCTATTGATATTGCATGTGGTTATTACACTAGTAGAATATCCATGTGAGTAAGTAAATTGAATTATTTTGATTTATATTTTCTACATTATGATGAAGTTTTTGTTGAAAAGTCTTTTGTTTTAGTTTTATACATTTTCTTAAATGTCTGTGCTTATTTATAAAAGTTTCCGCTATATTGTTATCCATACTGTTTATCTGAGCTCACCCTTTCAATGTTTAATTTTTCCTATGATGCAAAGAAGAATATTATGACTGACCTGTAGAGATAGTCTATGGGATCTCAGTTTTGTCCATGGAAACAATGTTGTTGTAGTTTTCCATTTTATGATGTAATGTATACCTTATGAATTTATCTAGTACTTCCAAGTTTAATAAACTAATCGGTCTTTCGAGACATTATCTTTTTTGATCATGCCAATGTTACATAATAATGCACCGAATCTGGGATTATAAGGTCAAGGCGTAACAACAAAGGATAAACTGGAGATTTTGATGTTGATCCCACATATAAAGTGTCTAGGTGACAC
Source organism: Viscum album (assembly GCA_963277665.1). Classification (NCBI taxonomy): domain Eukaryota; kingdom Viridiplantae; phylum Streptophyta; class Magnoliopsida; order Santalales; family Viscaceae; genus Viscum; species Viscum album. The sequence goes on along the minus strand of OY728128.1, from coordinate 272,208,586 downwards.
TATCTATCCCATAATGTTTGGAAATAATTCTCACATAGTTCTAAAATTTCATGTATTTTAACATTATGTGGTAAGGATGATGAGTTATTAATTTAAGGTCATAGAGTTTAGAATATGTTTAATGGTATTCCAAATGGGCATGTGTGGTGGGGTATTATGGAAAACCTGATGTGAATGAGTCCAAGGACGCTCAACTTCACCAATAAATCCTAGAATAGAATAAATTCCACCTTATCATAGTTTATTTTCCTAGAGTTCTTATCGGGGGGGGGGGGGTGGGGGGGGGGGGGTGGGGGGGCTGATTCCCATGGAGGAATATGTATGATGTGGTCAAATATCATACACAATGTGAATGAGGACTGAGGAGTCACACACAACCCACCTATAAATTTTTTATGAATCTTACGCATAGATTAATGTCCTTTAACATGGAATATATGGAAGAATTATCATCTCAAGGCACACAGGTGACACAAAAGTGATAAAACATGATGTGAATGGGGAAAAAGAGTTTCCATGTGTCACATGGTTGTCTTAATATTAATTGAATATAGTTTAATGTAATAGAGCTTAGATAAGATAGTTTGTTTTTGATCCAAATGACAAAGTGTCTAGGAATCACTATGTATTCCATAAGAATGGGAATCATGCCGAAAATAGTTTTTAAATCCTTTGTAGTTTAATTTAATGTGGTAATGATAAATATGATTCAGCATGAAAATGGGAAATGATGTTTTTTATGACCAAAATTTGATGATTCAGGTGTTACTATGCATCCCATAAGGATGGGAATCATGCCATGCATAGTTCTTGAAGGGAATTTTTTTATGTTAATATATGACCCAATCATAGAGAGATGAGACATTAGATATTTATTTTTAATTATTTTTAATTTTGAGTGGTTGGAACATGTTGGAATGTATTGGTGTATCCATAGGAATAATTCCATTTATAGGTCATGGCATGTGGCATTATGGATGACCAGGGGAAAAGGTGATGCCCTCTCATACGAGGACGCCCCAAGGATGAATTGATTTTCTTCATGTGGCCTGGATAATGATATTGTAATTTTAGGGTCATATGAAATGACCAACCCATTGATTTTAATGTCATCAGGTAAGGACGCAAGAGGAGTTGTTTTAGAAGGTATTTTTATAGTTTGGATACAGAAAACATGATGTGAAAGGGGGGCCGAATAGGTCCACACCAATCTGAGATAAAAATGGATAGTCTCTTACTTTATGGTAATATAGTTTGTACCATAGGGATCATAGTTTATAGTCATATAGTATGGACCATAGAGATTTATGTACATTATATGTTGGTACAAACCCTAAAATGATTCTTATACCCACGTAAATCATGGTCAGTGTGGGAAAAAAGGTGCGATGTTTGGAATTCCTCCTCACATGAGAAAACAAAATGATGGAAAAAATAATGGGAGGGAATGTTCTAGACACACTAATAGTCCCACCCAATGACTGTGGTTTCACAGAGGGACAACCCCAGGGGTGTTGGGTATCCACAAGATGATAAGTAGGTGGAAAATTTGAATCATTATGACCATTATTTGGAACAGAGTGGGGGTGGCCTAAATATGGAGGTCAACTTTAACATTATTCTTAACTAATAACCCATATAATGTAGCCCAGAAATTGGGATATAAAAATGAGGGTTGAAAATAGATCATATTCGAGACATGGGTCCAAACTCAAAATTCCTTCCATAATCTTCTAGGGTGTCATCCAATAATAGTAGGTGAGAATAAGAATAATATTCATTCCATTAGTGTTGGGTATTTAGACATTTAATGGGATGGTAAATCAGATACAAGGACATGATAACTGTGGAAATGGAATGCGGGAATGTCCCCATGTAATTGACACACCAGGTCTCATAACAAAGCACATTCAAGCATGTACGTAAGGAACATCCATATGCTGGATCATATATTCCTTCAAGGATCAAGTTCCTATGTGGTGTATTGAAAAAAGTTTATCCGCATTGATGCTCCGGCCAGAAACACTCATTTTAATTTCATAGAGTGAGGACTGTGGGTGTACAATTTTATGTCGGGTGTGTGGGCCACATCTATGTAGTTTAACGTCATGCAGTAGGGAGAAAATGTCATGAAGTTTATAGCTGTTATACAAGGAAATATTCATTATAAGGGATATGTTAATGGTGTGGAACATAACCTAAAATGAATGGGGACAAAATAGGTCCACCCCACACCTTCACTAGTAGGGAACCTAGTCAATTAAAGCACGAATGGATTATGATTCTATGGCTAGTCTTGAGGAAAACATGTCCTAGAATCCCAAAATATCCCATACAGATAGTAATCCAGCCACACATAATTCTATAATATGGAATTTGAGATGCCCAGTTCAAACGAGGGGGATTAGGTTCTCTCAAATGGGAACATCTTGGTTTTTACGTGGTTGGTAGTCATGTGACTAGGACACTGAAATTCCTAGTTGACGGTCATATATTTCTAACCAACCAATGAAAATATGTTCATTAATGTACCCTAAGTATTTCTGATGTGATTGAGGATCGTAGATATACACACCACAAAACATATAACTGAATGATATCTTATTCAATAAGGCTAGAGGTGTGATTTTGGGACTCATTAGATGTACTTAGAGGCAAAACATTTGGGTTTCACTATGAATCCAATATGAAGAAGAATTATGCCACACATAGTTATTGAGGTTAGTCATGGATGATGGCTATTTTCAAGGGGAAATGTCTTCTTAGGTGAAGACATTGTAGTACTTATTCATTTATCTTCTTACAGTCCGAACACATAATACAATGTTTAATGTTGCATGATATGGATGATGGAGGTTATATATATTATCATCACAAAACAAGGGAAATGTGGATCATAGTTTATAGTAGTAGACTTTGGACCATAGTATGAGGATTTTAAAGAGGAAATGTGTAGTGCGGCACCATGAAGAATCCTAATGTTAATGAAGACTAAGAAATCTCACACCACATCATGAATTTCTAAGAATAACTCACACACCATTTGATGTCATGGGGGATGGAGAGAATTTTAGAAAAGTTTTTTTGTCTATGTGGGTAAATAATGTTCCTAGACATCTCTACATATAACATAATGATTGGAATCAAGACGTATATATTTAGAGGTTTTTGTGTAGTTTAACATCATGCATTAAGGATTCTAGTGCAACATTGTTTTATATAATGTGACTATGAAATGGGAGAGAATGTTATCCCATATGGTATGTGCTTGTTGTGGAATAATAACCTAACATAAATGAGAACAAAAAAAACACACACCAACCAAATACCCCCATGAGGGGACTCGGGCCAAGGGGTTTAAAGGACAGAATTAATTTTATGGCCAAACACTAAACACATGTCCATTACTACATAACACACAAGGATGGGAATAATGCCATATTTTTTTTGATGTTTCCACCACTGGTCATCTTTCCCGTCAAAATGATAGGTGACCATCAAATCATTACCTTCTACTGAGAAATGGGGGATATATAACTTCTTATCAATGGAGTAAATCAACTGTTCAGAGATAAGGGGATCAAAAGATCCACTAAATATGGGAGTCCTTTCTCATATAATGTATTCACGTTAATATTCACTGCCATATAATATGGAGGGAGTTTCACATGATTCACGTTGATATTCATAAAGTGTGAAACATATGGCTAAACTACAAAACTGTTTGGATATACTATTATCATCAGATTTTATAAAGAATTTGTGAAATCACAACATTTCCTACCACATTGATTGTTGTAAAATGATCTCCTATTTCCAGTCATTAAATAATTAAATTAATGTACACAAAAGCAGTGTAACTATTATCTAATAAGATTGTAGAAAATGATACATTTCTCATAGAAGGATAAATGTTCATATGAAATTTATATCATAAGATGTGATTCCCTATTTTTCAATATAGGATATACATAGTGATAAAAATGGTGGGTTCATTGTAATGTTTTATATTCATAATATCTAAAATTAACAAGAACAAGCATAGATTCCAAATATATCTATGGTATACTTTTACACATATTACTACATAATTTTAAGCATAATTAACCAATAAATAAAATTCTAGGATCATAATGTATAGTGACTTTTTTATAATTAGTATACAATAATAAAATCATTGTTATAGTATAAAAAAAATTATAATAATCATCTATAATGTTCTTCTAACATCTTTTTTATCTCTAAATCAACAAAAAATAACCTCGGGAATATTTAAACACAAATGATGATAAAAAACACTAGTAAGGGCATAAATATATCTTTAAAACATAACACATGGGTTATAAAGAATACCATTATGAAATAAAAGTTCCTAAAACATGGATAATCAAATGGAAGAATAAAATATATAATATAGAATCATGAAGTCATATAAATATATCAATGTGGAAGAAATATATAACATTACATAAACATGAGTCATGTCTAGCTTCCAAGACGATGTCATATAATGGAAAACATCCCATATATGAATAAGGATTAATCACCCTCCATATATGAGGTATCACGGGACCACAAATTATGAAATTCATTTTATTTGTATCTTTTTTTATCCATCATAACATATTCAACCATATGTGTTCCACATAAAGAATCAAGAATATGTAACAAACATTGGGGTTACCCATAGAAATAAATGTGAATCCTTATCATCTAATATGTAATAAAAAATGTGCATAGAATAAATGTGACCATGAAATAATTGATTTAAATAATAATTGAAAACACATAAGGGAAAATATGTCTATATCTTAGTGAATTTTGTCCAACAGAAGTGAAAACCAATAAAAATCTGTTTAATAAACCTCATAAATGATCCATTTCATGTGGTTTTGGGTAAATTATTAGAGACTTCTTCACAAATTTAAAATAATTATTTTTTCATAAAACCATTAATTGACTAACATAAATTCCCATGATAAAATGTGTTATTTTATATAAATAAGGGTGTATTAAAATAGATAATTCTGCGTACATGAAAATTGGTATGAAAATGGGAGGTTCAATTAAATCGGGCATTATTATCTAGAGGAATTTAGTATAGAACATTATAAAATATGTATTTATCCATATAATAAAGATAAATTGAGAATGTTAAGATTTTTTATAATATTTATTGTGGGTTTTTACCTAGAAAGGTTTTTTTCTTGTGTTTCTAAATTATATATTTAAAATTATGGTCAAATCTATCATTGATATGTCCTAGTGGTGGTATGATTAGTCCTTATCCTGGTTTATGAATGTTTATACACTTTTGGAATGAGTTTACATGCATTAATGATTTCATATTCTTTTAATATTCTTATTTTTTTAAATACGGTTTATAGTTTAATTTTCTTATGTGAAATATATTTTTAGAGTGTTTTAGTATGCGTGTTTTATGAAAGTAGGTTTTTAAATGGGTACAGTCATGTTTGTGTATGTTTTGTTGTGATGTTTCGGAAAAAGTATTTTATGACTTATGTGAAAGGTTTGGAATAGTTTTTAAAGGCATTTAATGTGAGAACATGTTCCAATGTGGGGTTTCAATAAAAAAATGGATTACTTTGGCATGTTGTATTTTGTTATATACCGTTAAATATGATATCTAAAATTTTTAATGACTGAAAAATTTGTTTTACAAATAATATTTGTTTATGATTTGATTTAAAAATGGGACTGGACAATTGAATTGGTTGATCATTTTGTGTTATTTTCTTATGGTTTGTCAATTTTGGATTCATGATTTTGGTAAATGATGGTAAATGCATTGGGAAATGGTTTTTATGTGTTGGTACAATGGAATGTAGTTTTAATTATATAAAATATTGATTTATTGATATTTTTATAATTCTTGGATATTGTATGTGAAAAATGATTTTTTTGTGTAAAATGTGAAATGGGGGATTGAGAAAAAGAAAATCCAAAGAATCTTGGTGGGATAACTAGTTCATTCACGCTAATGATTCAGAAGTGTCCTCTCTAGATTTCACTTAGAAATATTGATGATTATAATGCCAACTAAACATGTATGATGATTGGAGACCACTAGTATAATTGGATATCTCATCCTAGTAAAAAATGAATTATAAAGATGATAGTCATTATTATTATACCACATTTCATTGAGATTTGTTTTTCTACTGTCCCAATCAAGCTAGAATACCCTTTTAGATTTACCCATGGTGGTCTCTTAAGACTAAAGAAATTTGGTATGATATTTTGGCATATAGTAGTCCATCATTGTATTATTTTTTAATGATAATTTATGTTAATAAATATTTCCATTGAAATGATAGCTTAAATATTTTTCCATAGAAAGTGTTTTGCTGAAAATTTTGTTTCTTTAAAAAAATATCTAATTGATGTGTTTCAAATGATGTTAAATAATTGGGCATTTTAATTGTATTTTTGTATTATAATATGGAATCCTTATTTTTGGTAGCATAATAATGGGTTTTGGTTCACACCCTACAAGATCCATTGGGTTTTTGTAGACCTTGTTTGTTTGGAATAGGTAAATGAAATGTGTGTTGTGTTCACTATTCGGGTTCTAGAGTTCCTCTTGTGCTGGTATAGGTGGCATTGGATTGAGTGTGATGGCCCCATATTGTAACAGTATTGGGTCAATTTATCTTATTATTCCCATTTTTGTATGTTCATTCTTAGTTAAATATGTAAATGTTAAATACAAAAAATTTTATTCCATGTTTGGTTATGTCTATTCAAATATTTGATCATTATAATTTTCTGATTATTTATACATATATAAATAGTTAAAATAATTTCCAAAGAATAATAATTATGCATATGAACTTGTTTCAATCCATTGGTGATTGGGAATGCCATTCATGTTGTGCCACAAACGTGGTCGGGTGTCGGGTAAGATGGACCCCATGCATGGTTCTTGGAAAACATTGTATCAGAGAAGGTCACACTATTTTTGGTCAAGTTATTTGGGGATGACACTGGGTAAAAAAATATAGTATTATTGATACATAATTTTATGTTGATGAGCATGGTGCATTTCTAGCACAGCTCTCCAGCTTCCATGGGTTTTCGGTTTTCTTTTGATTCTTTTGGTTCTTTTAATTTTTTTGGAAATGAATAGATAGATGGGATAATGAACTTCATGGGATCACATGTCATGGAATGCCTTGTGGGGTTGGGGACGTCATCCTAGAAAACTCTCTGAGATTGTAGTGTGACTAGAATATGGCTTCCAACCATATTTATAAGTCTCCCATGGAGACTAATTTCCTTTAGGAATTATTTTTTCTATTCTTCGGTACGAAAAATGGTGTTGAAAAACCTTTTTTGGAATTGTGAAAAACTAGATTTTTATGTTATAATGAATTTGTTTAGAAAATATTTGAAATGAATTTTCAGAATTATTTTTAATGAATAGTTTGGATATGTGTATTTCTAACAAATGATTTTTTTGGCAGCATGGATTGTGTTTATTGATGGTTATGTTTTTTTATCGAAACTAGTGATTTTTTGAAATTAATTGTTTGGAAAAAATTAAATACTCCAAGGTGGGTTTTGGAAATCTATTTTATGTTCAGATTGTTAAACTATAAAAAATATTTCAATTGGTTAAATTGTAATTTTTGAGTGGAGTCCATGGTATATTGTTATAAGAATATATGAATTTTTTTGATTGACTTGTATAACTCGAAAATGTTTTTATCTTCGGTGGTTAGTGAAAAACAAAAGGGTTTTATGAATTTTCTAAAGTTGAATGTGTGAGTTGAATAATTTCTTGTGAACATGCGTGTCTGAGGCTTCATGTGATACCACAGGTCAGTGCTCAACCCACAAAGTTTCATTTCATTTCAAAATTTAATTTAATACATATTTTTATGTTTTAACGAGAAATATATATTTTCTGTTTCTTCTTATTATTATGAAATGTTTTTGGTGAGGAGTTTTGAGTTTGATAAACCTTCATATTTAAATGGTGTTTTATGATTGCGACAATGTCGTTGAATTGTTTTTGAAATAATGGATTGCATGTTATTTTCAAAAATGGACTAGGATGACTATGAGTTGGTTCCATTTGTGTGCTTGGAATTTTTTTTGGTATGCTTACCTGGGGAATTGGATTGATTGGGTCCTCATTTTCCACTATTGGATAGGTTATAGACCCCAAATGAATGAGTTCATATAAGAATTGTCTCAATAGGTGACTCACCATTTCTAGAGCATCCAATTGATTAAATTGATGAATTTCTTCTCATGTTTTGATAGTTCAGTTCCCCTATCATTTTTAACATTTTAATCATCCCGATGTGGAAGGGAGGATGTGGATAGTTGAAAGGTTATCTAGATTCTATGTGTTTATGTGTCTCTAATGGTCTAGTTGTCTACCTTTATGCTTCACTGTAATATCTGGAAGAGTTTCAGGGAATTTTAGTTAGGAGAGTGGAAATAGCCAGAGGTTTTTAGTGGAGGTAAATATATTAAAAAGGTTATTGATCCTCTGTTTTATTTCCTCTATGCAAGGAGTCGTGTCGTGACACTAGTGTGGAAAATGTAATCTTAATATGCCATAATGTCTACTTGAATAAATTGTGTGCTATTCCGACATCGATTTAAATTATATTCAATTGAAATTATTAGTATTTTTTAATGGTATTGTCTTGTGATGTTTTGCAGTGTGACCTTTTGGGATACCAATGTATTATTTGGATTTTGACTGTTTAGAAAACTTCAATTTTAATAGAAACGTATTCAGATTTTGGGAATCCAGAATTTTTATATCTAGATGGATTAGTGTTATGTGTGTAAATTGATTCTATTTTTTCTCATTCATGCTGAAAAAGGGATGATTCATGTCCATTTTCTATGTCCTTGTTTTGGTGAAAGGGTCATGTTGGAGTAAAGTGAGACTATTGGGGCATTATGAATCTTTTTTTCTTCCTACAATGATTTGTGGTCACTCATGATACCAAATAATGTGTTTCAGTCACAGATCATTGATGCCAGGTTGCGAGGTAGAACAAGGTTCAAATATTAAGGCTCTAGTAATAGGACCCAATGTGAAGATGTTGCGTAGTCACAAATCACATGGGGCATGTGCGACCCTATTCTATCATGCTCTGTAGTGTGGGTTGGGTAAAATTTAAGTTCCTTGTGTTAGTTTCATCATTTTTGAATTTTTATCTTTCATAGAAAGGTAATTAGGGTCTTGTTTCATTGTTTTGACCCTTAATGTATGAAAATTATTCATTGTCCATAAGGGAAGGTTATTGTCACATTTTTTTAGGATTGAGGTTTTAGAGTTTTGGGGATATGAATATGTGGTTTGTTTTCCTTGATTGGTTGGTCATGTGAAATGGATTCGGTTATATCATGTCTCTTGCGTGGGTTATTCCCTCATCATATTTTCTTATCGTAGTAGAGAGTATTGTTGGTACATGTTCGTTGGTCCATTAGGGAAGTTACTATGTTGGACTATGTCCGGATTCCAATTTTTTAGGGCTAATTGGTTATGTTGTTTGTTTTTCCTAGTGTGGATTCCCACCACATATATCACATTGAATTTTTATTTGTTAAATCAATGTTGGTTTGATTTAAATGGTGAAGATTTCATTTAGTCCACCCCATGTTGGAAATCTTGGTTCATTTCTATTGTTATCTGAGATGTGGGTAGTCTTGTTTAGTTGTAACAATTTTTATGTTCCTTCCATGAGTAAACAATGGGGTTGGAGTGTTCCCAATTGTGTTGTTAAAGTATGATTTTTTATAAATTCATCGAGAATAGGTTTACGTTTGTGTTATCATTTTAGATAAGTGTTATGAATTTCATTTGGTAATATAAGAAGTGTTTTTATCTTGAGAGGTTGGATAATGCATTTTGAGAATTATTTTTCTCGTTATTAGTCAATTAGAGGTGATGAATTATTCTGGGGTAGAAGATATCTTGTGGGGATCCCATTGTAGCCCCCAATGTAAAAAATTGTGAACCTATTTTTCTATTTGAGGTATACTTGTTTTCTTATTGCTTTACATTCAGTTAAAAAACAACTTGAGTTTTGGAGGAGTATCCGTTTTTGTTATCAGATCAATATTTACTATGCTTTTCCATGGGTGGAAAGTGTTATGGTGGAGAAATGTATCCCACCCAAGTATTTAATTTTGACTTTTGATCTCGGTTATTATGGGTTTCATTTTTTCTCTCGATAAACAGGTGTTATGGGTCAGATCTTTTGAGGAAATAATTCCATTTATTCTCATTCTAAATTTTCCCCAAGTCTTCTCTTTGTGTTCTGGGATAAATATGGAAAATATAGTTAAACAACCTCAAGAGCAATGTTAGAGTATGGTTAGTAGAAATTGTGCACCTCGACCTAGGTAATTGTGCGTTAAGTTGGAGTTTTTTGACAGAAACTACCACACATCTTGCATATGGATAGTTTAGAAGTGTGTGTACACAGTGATGTAGGTTTATCTTGTATAGAGGGGTTTATGATGGCCACACAGTTTTTTAAGATGTGAAGGAAAACCGTGTTCTTGTCCAGGTAATTAAAAAGTGATAATTTCTCAAACTACCCTCCTTTGAATTTAATATAAACTCTACCCCCATCAACCCCACTCAAAATTTTCTTTCGTGGGAGTCTCATCAAAGATCTCTTAGGGACACTGGGAACAATTTTTTGGGTGTATTTTGCAAAGAAACTCCATGTAATCATCATGTAAGTCACTCCTCCATAAAATTTCATCCATCATTCTAGGGTTTCCTTCCCACTCACATGGGATCTCAAATCCCATTGTAGTGTTTTACCTATCAATAGTTTGATCTTGTGTCTTTGAGTGACATATTGACATTTTTTGTTAAATGATTCTTTTTCTATGTCTTGTTGTAATTTGATTAGAGTTTTGAATGGATTTACAAAGGTTTTTTACAGGGGGTAGGTGGTTCATTGCCGTAACATTTTTAGATGCTTTTATAAAGTTTGTTTGTATATTTACCGATGTTCTATAGTTTAACTGGGTATTGAGAAATATATTTTTTGGATATTTTTTGCATGGGTTCATGATAAATGTGGGTTTTCCAAAGGGTATGGCTATGTTTCTATATTTGTTACAAGGATGTTTCTAAAATAGGGTTTTATACCTTGTGTGGGTGGTGGGGAATAGGGTTTTAAAGGAACTTATGGTACAAACATATTTTGTAGTGGGGTTTCAATGAAAAAATGGATTACATTGGATAATTGGATTTTTTTTAACACTTAAATAGTAATATTATTTTTTTTAAATGAGAAAAATCATGTTTTGCAAATGATCTTAGTGTATGTGTGGATTTGAAAATGGGCATGTCCCATTGAATCAGTTGATATATTGTGTGATTTGATTGTGCATTGTATAATTGCGATTTATGAATTTTTAATATGATAGAAAATGTATTTTAAAGCTTTTTCTGATGTGTGTAAAATGGAAAGGTGTTTGGTTTATCAAAAATATTTACTTACTGATAAGTTTATCATGCATGGAATGTGTATGTGAAAAATGATATTTTCTACAACATGTTAAATGAGATATTGATCACAAGGGAATCTCCATTATCTTGGAAACTAACTAGTTCTAGTACACTAGGGATTAGAAAGTGGATTTTTAGGGTTTCATTTAGTTATATAGATGATTACAATGCTAACCAATGATATATGATGATTAGAAATCACTAGTCCCATTGGGGGTCCCATCCTAGTGGATCATGCACAAGAAAGATGTAATGAAATGGTTACTATACAATATTTTCCAAAGGAACAAGGTTCTAGTGTCCCAATCGATCTAGATTAACCTTTTTGATTTACCCATGGTTCAATCATTAGACATATAAAACATTGTATGATTCATTGACATACAATAGAAATTGATTTCATTTTATCGTAATGAAATTTTATCAAAAAAATTATTCCATTGAAATATTACCATTAAAAGTGTTTTTTTAACGCGTTGTTCTAAAAATGGTATTCATTTTAAAAAATCAGTTTTTGGAAATGTATTAATGTATTTTAAATTAAAGAGCATGTTAATTATATTTTTATGTTCTTGTATGGAATCCATATTTTGTGTAGAATGCCTCATGGCTTTGGATGACACCCAAAATACTCCTTTGTGTGTATATAGACCATGTTTGTTAGGAAAAGGTAAAGGAAATGTGTGATTTGTTAGTGGTTTGGGCTCTATAGTTCCACTCAAGTAGGTTTTGGTGACAGTGTATTTAGAGTGATTCCACCATGTCTTATGGAGGACAAGGGGAATTTTATCATTTTCCATTATTTTATTGTATATTGTGTGATGGTTAACGTTGTAAATGTTTATTATGAAAAATCTTCTTCCATTTTTGGTTATGTTTATTCAGTTTTGTATTCCGTGTATTTTTATGGTTATTCATGAATATCTAAATCGGTATAATCATGTCATAATTAATAATATTGATACTCAAGAAATTGTTTCTATCCCATGAGGATTGGGAATGTACTTCATATCATGCCATAGAGCAGTTCAACTGTCAGGTTAGATAGATTCCCAAATCGGTTCGTGACAACACTTCATTTCAATATGAATCAAATGTGAAAACTTTAATTTTCTATCAAATTTTATAAAATGTTAAATTTTAAATTATTACTATGAATTTACCAAATAAAATAAGGTCCCGACCTTAATAATTATATTACCTTGAGTTATATTTACGATTTTACTATCTTTCACATTGACAATCATTTTATTTGTAGGGTTGTAGAGAATTTGGTAATAAATCGTAAAAAAAATCACCCAAGAATACAAATAGGATACTTCTAATGAATTATCCATTTCCTTGAAAATATAAACCTTTTAAATTAAAGCATGATTTCATTGTCATGAATGATCATCACAATGTTCATCTTGACATCCTTTTTTATTGTACCCAACCTTATACCCATGGAAAAACTTTTCAAAACATGGGATGACCAAAAATATCTTAGTAAAGGATATAAAAGGAAAAATTGAAACTCTTAGACCATGAATACTTATAAACCCTTAAAATTTTTAATTAATGTTGTTCTTTCTACCCATAAATAATAAGATCTTTATCTTACCTCGTAAAATAACATGACATCAATAAAACTACATAGAAAACATAAATCACAACGTTAATTGAGAATCAATTAATTTTCACTCATATATTATATATCATGACTACATCGAGAGTAACCATTAAGGATACATTTTTATTACACAAAACATTATATTACATTGATATTTCTAGAAGAACCATAATAGTTAACACATTTTCATTACCCAATGCATTAAACAACGATCATGGGATCACCCATCCTCATTTTATCACAAAATAACCATAATCCTAAATAATTCCCCTCAACTAAAATAAAATTTGTAGTCATAAAACATGCATAAACTAAAATATTTCATTTCCCATTGTAAATCACATATCATTTTTATAAATCTACGTACTAATAAATTAAAACACAATATTTTAAAATAAAATTATAAACATGTAATGGAATCATATGAACAAAAAAAATTATATTACTAAAATAAATTCATTTCATATAATTGAAAAATAACATTAATTTTATCTTTTTTAAAAAATTGAAATACTTACATTAAATGTTTTTTTAAAAAGAAATTATATTACCTTGAATCTGACTCATCATGTACAATATTTATCATCCTCAAAAACAATCCTTGGAAATGATTTAATATCTTGAGAACCTTTTTCCATAATATTATTTTTTCACATAATATGTTGTTATTAGACGTAGTCAATTATTGATTTTCATTTTAGACATTTTTTTGATATTTTTAAATTTCAGTCCAAAATGAAATTAGTAAATCAAATATAGTAAATGACATCATTAGTCGAAAATATCTAGAATAATATTCATGAAGTGATAATAATTATTGTGAATGAATCAAACATTTTATTCCATTCATTAAATATGGATATAAAAAATGAACTATGTTACAATCATGGAGATGGTAACCTATACGTACACACGAGTAACCTTTTCATTTTTCCATAATCATTATAGATATAAGGTAATTAATACTTTATCCCTCCCTAATTGTCATGTATTAGTAATATAATATTATTCATTTAAATAATATTATATATATATATATTATCCATGTGATGCGGTGATGAAAAATGAATCACAATTATTGGGGGAGATGATAGTTCACATGTATGCTTGGAAAATGTTATCAGTTCATCTGTATGTGAAGTAAGATAGTAATTTATATATTATTCTCAGATAATGGTAAATATTTCATGAATATCATTTATAAATTTTAATTCCATCATTAAAATTATTTTTGAGAGATTGTAACAAAATATTAATTATATAAGTTCGTGGAGTTGACCATGCACACATACACATAAAATATTAATTCATTTACCGTTTCATGGAATCTGAGATTGATTTTTGTGATGATATTAAAATCATAACACTCATGGATTTCACAATGTATTATATTAATTTTAATTAATTTTCTAATACCAATGTATATAAATTGATTTATTTAGAATATACGATGATAATGATTCCAACACCATTAATCTAACAAAAATTAGATAAGTTTTGACTAATTTTTTAATCGTTATCTTTTTTCTATGAAATTTTTAACCTACTAACTCATACCATGTTATTAAATAATTTACACTCTGATTGTTAATATAATTTCTCTAACATTTCAAACGACCATAAAAAGAAAAATTTATAAAATTCTAGGAATTATCCCAGTTATTAGGCAGGATAATATATTTTTATAATTTTTATATAATTTAATAAAATATTATATATTTTTATTTATTAACTACATTAATTTTGAAACTATTCAAATTATTAAATTTTAAAATATAATATAAACTTGTTATCTTAAAAAAATATTAAATAAGCAATAAAATTTCCAAGACATCCAAAAAATTTTATAATTACATTATATATATATATCAATTTATAATAATTTTAATAGATTTAATATCATATAATTGATTCCTAAATTTATGATGTTACTATTGCATCTTTATAGTGTCACCTGTTAATTTTATTTTTTCATTCTTATGAATTTTTAATAAATTACCATGATGTAGGTAAACATTTTATCATTATAAATAGTATTTATATTTGAAAATATAAACATAAAACCCCCAAAATAAAAATATATGAATTGTCTTAAAACCATAATGTGATAAAATTACACTTTCTTTGAATAAAATAATGTAAATATCTTAATTACATCGAACTAGCTTCCAAAGGTTATATTTAATCCCAAGGATGAATTTTGGTTGAACAAAAACTTATAAAATGAATTTAGAACAATTAATATGATAATTTATAATTTTATTTTAACCCTTACTGACATGATTTTCTGTTAATCGTGGTAATAAAAAATATTAATAAGTTATTATTGATATATTTGATAACTTATGTTGATCCTATAAGATAATAAATATCATAATGATTACAACCAGGTATATCTGTATTTCAAAATTGAAATCACATAATTATAAAAAATTAAATTAAAATTAATCATGTTAAAAGATCGAGAAAATGAAATTTTAACGTATAAAACGAGCAAAATGTCTAAACGTTATTTTCTATTTCAGTGTGAAATTGATTTCATTTTCCTACATTATATTTATAGATTAAAACTTTATTGATTTATATTTTAAATCTAATAAAATGAATAATCCAAATATAAAAATATGTTTAAATAAAAATATTTTTCTTGTGAAAATATTTGTATTATTCACTATTCATCCAAATAAGAAATTTTGAAGAAAAATATTGAAAAGTTAACTAATGTAAATTTTTATATAAAAAAATAATGAAGAAGTTTATTTTGTTTTATATAATTTATAAAAGTGACAGAAACTATATTTAAAAAGTGTTCCCCATTAAATGTTTTAAAAAATTCCCTTTTTAGAAAATAATCCATGTATCCATAAATTTATATATCTTCTTTTATAATTTCTAGAAAAAAATATATAATTAATTATGAAATTTAAGTTGAATATAATCTATATTTTTTTACTACAATCTATAATGTGTGACTTATTTATTTATTCATATAAAAAACACTTGCGAACATTTAAATTGTTTTTCAAAAAATTAATTTAATTTAATATTAAAATTTGTTTTATCTTTATTTATAATCATTTTTTCACCAATAAGTTAATTATATAAGCTTGTGTAAAAATATTTTATTTATTATGTTAATCATGGAAATACATTCCATTTTAATGGCTATGTGATACCTACTATATAAAATAATAATATTTAGTAGCTCGATTATGATAAATGCAGTGTATCATGTATGCTCTCTAACATAAATAATCAATTTAAAAATCTCAGGATTCCATATTCACCCCCATTAATAAATTTTATCCTCTAAATTATAAATCAAGATAAAATACTAGTGGTTTATATTCAAATAATATCATTTTCATTATCCTACATTGGAACCATGTTCAATAAAAAATCC
Source organism: Viscum album (assembly GCA_963277665.1). Taxonomy (NCBI): domain Eukaryota; kingdom Viridiplantae; phylum Streptophyta; class Magnoliopsida; order Santalales; family Viscaceae; genus Viscum; species Viscum album. The sequence goes on along the minus strand of OY728128.1, from coordinate 272,192,047 downwards.
AGAGTAAAACAAATAAAGGGTAGTGTGATGGGAACTGGAGATAAAACATTGTATAGTTCCATGTAGTAAACATGGATATGGGTGAAAAAATATCCATTATATTCAGATGAAAAATGGTAATGAATGATGGTCATTTGATGGTTGACAACAGAAAACCATTAATATGTGATGAGTTAAAATGAAATTCATTTCTTAATAAGAAAAATAAACATATATTGGTTTTCTTATAATATATTAATCATAGAGATGATGAATTATTTTACTATATGAAATAATTATTTAAGGAAACATACTTCCTTGAAAATTTTAGACTCATATTGTAATCAATTTCAACATCAAAACCATCTTTTTCTCCAAACAAAATGTATTAAACACGATTTCTCTCATGTTTTCAACAGTACAATCAAATTCTAGAGAATTAAATAATCCAAAAAATATTAGCTATATAATTTTCAAATATTTATACATTAGAGGAAAAGTATTAGTTTAAGATAATATTACTCTATAAAAATTTTAATCCTTATGTGATAAAAAAACTACTTAAATCACAAAAATTCAAAAGGATTTGCTAACATAGTCTTCCAAGATAAATTTTATCTTTTATCTCCAAATGACATCAATCATTCATAATGAATTGTATTGAAAATGAAATATCCTAAATAACATAATCTTAAATATATGAATTTTATTTTCATAAATAACACAATTCACCATATATCCACAAAAAAATTAAATTCTTCCAAAATATTATTAAACCATTACATCTCAAATAAAATCCAATTTTATTGAATTTATAATGTTTTTATATAATTCCAAAAAAAACGAAACTTCTTCTAAGATAGAATTTATCACTTAATCCCCAAATCAGTTCATAATACCATGGTTATTTGTTTGATAAAACACATGTTCCCAAAATAAACATATGTTTAATCCATTAGCTCATTTAAATAAAAATAAAAAGTCATACTAACAAGGGACTTTAAATAGTCAACTGGTAGGTGATGCACCCCTTTCACACTTTCGTTGTAGGTTCTATTTCCATGACCTCTCTAGATGGAAAGTGTCATCACCCATCCTTAATTTTTCCCCTTTATCCAAATATAAAATTCGTATAAAATTTCAAAAAATTTAATAATCCATAATTACATAAAAAAAAAGAACATATATACCCTAATTATTATCCATACCGTTATGTTGTTTCCAAAAATGAAAATATAATTCATCATAAAATAAAATATTCATTTCAAAACATAAGTGCTACATATAAACCCAATTTTAAAATTTATTCCTAATTAATCCCATCATATAAAAAGTATTAAATAAATTAAACATTTAATCATCCTATAATCTATTATAACTATTTAATCCAAAAAATGTAGACTTCTCAAATATTCAACGTTCTTCATGATCCCTTAATGATGATTTTCCATAATATTCTGTAATTCTTATTTTCAAAAAAATATTAATCTTGTCCAAATATTAAATAAATTCAATACATAATCCATGAAATAATCAATACCATTCATATATAAATTTCAGCATCCTCATCTTTTATTTTAATGGTTGTAGGTATTGCTAAAAATATATTTTTATGGTCATGTTAATCCATTACATGATCCTTCCTCATAGGAAAATTATTTTAATAATTACTATACTCCTCACATCTATAACATTATTCTTATACCTCAAAAATCACTCCTTTAACATTTTGGGAGTAAACTAAATGCATTATTTTTCATTGGCATATTATTTATTTATATTATACATAACCAGGTCTATAAAAGTTTCCCATAACATTCAGATATTTTCATATGTGTTTATTTACACATGCATGAAACACATGTCATTGAATACATTATCTATTATAATCATTGTTACCTAAATATCAATATAGATTCATTTTAGTCATACAAGACTCATTAGATAAAACAGTATGGTTCATGTGGTTAATCATTACACCTCATAGATCATTTATAATTTCCAAAAGAGTTCCCATTATAGATCCCACATCATTTTGATTCATATTTAGAGACCCAAAAAATTTTATTTCACATCCATTATTACTTTGGTGCCTAGTAGATATATCCAATTACTAAAGTCAAAAAGGATATTATGAGTATATAAATAAAATCATCATATAACATCTTATGAGGAAGATAAACCCTAATATATCTGTATTAATGTAATCTCAAAATAATTTAATTTATTGAAAATAACTATGAATGTATGTACCATGATAACCATTGTGGATATATATAACTTATAACTTATTCTTAAATAACACCATAACCTCTAATGTAATATAAACTCACCACTGAATCCAACTATAAGTTCCCTATCATAAAAATTATATGATCTTGAGTTTTATTCATGAATTGGAATTATTTAGCAATGATGATATTTTTAGGTTTAAATATTTATATAATTACGTCATAATTCATACCTTACATCCCAAATTAATAAAAATAAGATATTTTTAACACTTCATCTATTTATTTTATAATATAAAATGTTTAAAATAATACTTTATTTTCTCCGGAAATAACTTCATAACATTCAACATGACTTTACCCTTACTCTTAACCATCCTTACACCCTGTGGAAAACATTTTAAAACATTTTATTAGAACAAAAATCTTAGTACAAGAAAAAAAATATACTGTTACTCTATGAAAACTTATAAACACATTAAACATTTAAACACAATTATAATTTCCTTTAATAAATCATAATCTCTTTATGTTAGCTAATTAAAAAATAATATATTAATAAAACTACATAAAATAAATAAACAATAAAGGTAAATTGTTGCATCAATTCCATTTGAATATAACAGTAGCATTTATGGATACATTGGGAGTAATATTCATGGTTACATTTGGAATACCCACAGTAGTATATTCCCTTAATCTCTGAGGAGAAACCAAACAAGTTATTTTTTGTCTCACTAACTAATGCTTTAGAGATCTATCACGAGATCAACCACCCTTGGATTATCATGGAATCACCGATACATATAAATAATATACATTAACCATTAAAAATAATTACATATAATGAAATCATAATGGAACACTAATATTTCCAATTTTTAATCACATTTCATTTTTTCAATGTTGCATAATCATAAGGGAAAATAAATTATTTCAAAATAATACTTTAAACCTATAAGGGAATCATCAAAACATTAAAGTGACATAAAATAAAAAAATTAAATAATTTAATATAATTTTAAATAACATTCTTATTTTCTTTGGTAAAAATAATTGATATAGTAACATTAAAATTATTTTTTTATAAGAGATTCTCTTACATTGAATTCGACTGGTAAGGTAAAATATTTATCATCTTGAATAATAATCATTTGGTTAATGATTTAATTTCTTGAGATCCTTTTTATGTTTTTATTCTTTTTAGATCACTTAATATCATGTTATAAAAAGTACATTGTTCTTTATGTTGGTGTTGGATGATGTGATTATATTTAACATTTGAGTCCAAAATAAAATTGGTAAGTCAAATATGCTCATTTAGAAAAAAATTTCCACCATATCTTGATTAATATTAATGAAATGATAGTAATTATTATTAATAAATCATAATATTAAAATCATTCATCAAATATGGATATGAAAAACAAATTATGTTACAATCATTGAGATGTTAAGTCGTACATACGCATAAGTAACAATATCATTTTTCATAGATAATTTTGGAAGGAAGGAAATTATTAATTTATCATTCAAAAATTATCTTCATATAGTTAATAAAATATTAATAATTCAAATATAATATTATATGTAATCCATGTGATGTGGTGATGAGAAACGAATTACATTGCTTTGTGGAGGTGATAGTTCACACACACAAAGGAATGACCTTTTTCATTTTCATGTTCATGGAAAGTAACCACATAATTCATATAATATTATATTATAATGAAAAATATATAATTAATATCATATAATAACATTAATACCATCATTATAACTTGTTTTTAGATGTTGGAATGGAAAATTAATTATTTGGTTTTTGGAGGTGATAGTTCACACATATGCAGAAATGATTAATTCATTTCCTATTTGATGGAATCAGAGATGGATTATGGTGATTATTTTAACATAATAACATATTAGTATCTTTATGATACTATTTTTATTATCTCCTAATTATTAGAGAATATTTTATGGAAGTTGAAGACAAAATAAAATAAGAACACTTAATTAAAACCGATACCTCTTATTTGGATGATCACCACTGATTAAAAAAATGAACACATATAAGGAGAGTTTTATGTATAAAGTATGGAATATATAATGTGTAAAGGGATTATATTAATGCATGGAAGTAGATCAGCCCAAAAATTATATGGTTTTGATGTGTATAGAAATGATAATAATTGGTTCCCTTTTAGAGGAGAGGGGAGGGGAACTCTTTGAATTCATTAAAGTGTTAAATTAAAATAAAACAATTTTCTATTAAAATATGATCAATATGATTTTTATAACATATTATTGTCATCGGTCTATATAAATTAATTAAATAAATAGTAGGAATGTTTTTAATTAATTTTTAATAATTGTCCCTTTTTACACTTATTTTACCATTTCTACTCTTACCATGTTATTATGCATTTTATACTTTTGGGGTTAATATAATTTCCTTAACATGAAAATATGTAACACCCAAAGATTCTAGGATATGCTTCCCTTTGAATAATACAATATCTTGCTATGTAAGCAACTTCAAGTTCTAACACACCACGACCAATTAAAATAGTTGTTATGAATATAAATACCCATATTTTACATTTTATAAATTTTATTTTTCAAAATGGACTTCATTCATGGATTTGGAATATCAAAATTAGCATAAGGTGATTTTTTTGTTTTTTTGTGAAAACATGCAATTTTTGATGAATAGTGAAAAAACTACGTTGTGGTTTAAATCCAAACTTTTATTTAAAAAACTAGCTATTTTATATAAATTTATTTTTGGAAAAAATAGATACATAATACCTATATATGTTCAATGAAATTCATGGGAGTTATTTTATAATATTATTAGATATATAAAATTTTATTGTACTTTTTACCGTTTTTTACCCACCTTCTAGGCGCATTTGCAAATTTGCATAAAACGTAATTTTACCACTTCTCTGAATTGAATTTCAAAATTACGAGAGACACAGTTAACAACAGTAAGTAAAATGGTGTTCAATAAGAGTAAATTAATTTTTTGTGAAGAGTAACTTTTGACTTTTATGTACCACAGTTAAATGTAATTAGAGTAATTAAAGGTAAAAAATATATTATAATTAACCTAACACATGTCCTAATTCTATTGGATATATGTATTTTGTCCAAAATAAAACTTAGGAATAAAATATGAATCTTTTGGTCCAGATGGATTAGATTAGGACATTTATTATTATTTTATTTACAGAAGAGTTAAAAGTGTAGAAATCAATGTTTAATAACTAAATCATTTTTAATGTAGGGTTATGCATAAGATAAATTCGACTATAAATATTAATTAAAAATCCAAAACAATTTCCCATATAACTGTATATTATTTTTAATTTTTAGACATTATATAATTAAATTTAGTGAAGACAAAATGGTGATGCATAATTACCTTATTAACAAATGATTTAAATAATTGATATTATAAATATCCAAATAAATGTAAACTGAGACTTCTTATGAATTATACTATTTTTTAGGCAAATATATCATGTTAGGGTTGTTTAAATAATTTTTTTGAAGCGATAAAGTTTTTATGACTTTCCCAAATACAAAATACCAAATATTTTCCAAATTGACATAATTGAGTTTTTACAAAAAATAAAATAAAATTAATTTAGATAATATTTCAAAAAATATAAGGTTCGAACAACAGACATAGATAATTATATATATATATACCAATAATGAAAAACTTGGTGTTCTCTTGGATTTTATGGTATGATTATTAACCATTTATTATAATAATACAAAAATACTTTGTTAAAGATAAACTATTTAACTAAGAGTCAAATCCAAAAGATAAGGTTAATATGGTCACCTAAACCTATCTAAAACCCAATGATTGAGATATTTTAGACCCAATACAACCTTATAATTGAAATAAATCTTTTTGGATCCATTATGAACAGAATATGATTGTATTATAAATTAATATATCAAGATTTTATTAAAGTGACCCTCACCTCCCTTATAAAATGGTACTTCCCCTTCTCTCAAAATCATACCTCCAAATCCAATTATCTCAGCCAACCCATACTCTAATATCATTCCAACTACCATACATTCAACATAGAGGCATTACATTGATCATAATTCAAACTAGCGAGCCCTTTTGATCAAATCAAAAGGGTTTACCCGAAGAAGAGGTATTAATTTCATCACCTATTTCAATGTTTTTGTCTTATTACACTTCCTCTTTCTTTATTTTTTCCATACCAGAATAATAACTCCAGTACCTTGTACACACTGCGATGCTATTATAAATATGGTACTACCATATTCCTTATTTTATCCATCCTACGAATGACAAAGTCACCATACGTGCATACGTATGGCTTACAGTCTCCACATTATGGTGTAGTTTGTTATTCAACACATAATTATTTTAATGGGTATAATAATGATCATAATTGATGTAAATAATAAATATAACATGTTATTGACTATGTATATATGACATACCATCCAATTACAAATGATTTCACCCTCAATAGAATGGTATTGTCGCTCGTGCGTACGTACGGATTACCGTCTCCGCGAACGCGATGTGATTCATTCCCCATTATAACAATTCTAGAATATTTTTTATTTTATGATTGAAAATAATATTTGATAACTTAATATAATTCTGGATATGAATCAAATACATCTAATTTTTATCAAACATTACTTACATAACAAAACATATAAAGGAAAATGAATCAGTTAACACCCGAAACAATGATACTACTAAAATATTATTAACAAAGCTATATTAGTAGAACATATATGATATCATATTTATGTATGTGGTTCTTTTATAATTTAATAACAATTATTTGACTATTATAAAGGAGGTTAACATACCATCGACCAAGGAAAAGTATAAGGTAAGGGTTAATTCTACTATCTCTTCGTTATCTGAGGTTGTTTATATGTGAGTATCTATTGAGACCTCTTTATCATACACTTCCATGTTTCTAAAAAATGTATTTAATTTTTTTTTCTAATTACTAGACTATTGTTTAATTTCATTTATATACTTGTTTTACTTTTTATAAAATGGTTTTAATGGAATATTTCTATCTTTTTCCAAACATTGTACTTTCCAACTTTTTCAACAAATTATGGTAAAAATGTTTTCTTAACTTTTATGTCGGGTGTGTCTATATTTTGTTGTTATAACACCTTAGAATAATCTCATACAAGGTTATAGGGATATTTTCCAAATAAATTTTTCTATTATAATTACGTGACTTTTAAATGATTTCAAAATGTAATGTGATATTCCCCTCAAATAATTTTGATTTCATCTATGTCAATATCCTTTGATGGATTTTACACTTATTTGGAGTGGATTTATTATGATATAATATTCCATATTGTAGTGATGGTTTTTTGATATATTTTATTGTTTTTGTGTTATTTTTACACCATTCATGGTTTATGTTTAATGTGTTAACATTTCATATGCTAGTTTTAATATGAATGTTTATTTTATGTTTCAACCTCTTCATATGAGGAATCCATTGGACATAGTATGTTATGGGTGGAGCCCCCTATAGATCATCGATGCATCGGTAGGTCTCAAGAGGAAAACTGTTGTCTTGGCACAAGGCCTTAAAAAATCTTATTTTAAGTCTTGTCGTGATGCCCTGACTAAATGAATATGATAACTGACATCATGAATTCCATCATTATGAAATTGGATATTGATATTACAAGTGATTATTAAACTAGTAGAATATCCATGTGAATAAGTAAATGGCATTATTTGATTTACCTTTTCTACATTTTGTTAATATTTAAGATTAAAAGTCCTGTGTTTTAGTCTTGTAAGTTTCATTAAATGTTTGTGTTTATTTATGATTATTTCGGCTATATTGTTATCCTTACTTAGCATATGAGCTCACTAATTTCTTATGTTTGATTTTCCCTTGGATGTGAAAAATTATATTGTGACTGACCGACAGTGATAGTCTAATGGAGATGAATGTGTTCAAAGGAGACACAATGTTATAGTTTTTCATTTCAATAATGTAATGTAAAACTTTTGTTCGTATCTAGTACATCCAAAGCTACTAAACTAATCAATATTTCAGGATTTTATCCCTTGTGATCAGGATAATGTTATATAATAATGCACCGACTCAGGGTAACTAGGGACGGGGTGTTACAGTTGGTATCAGAAGATATTTAGTACAAACCATGGATACTAGATTTAGAAAAAACTCTAATTAGAGAACATTACGCTAAGATAGACATTAAGGACTAATATTTAATAAATTAGTAGAATTTTTGTAATGTATATATTCAGTATGTTTTCCAAGAAATACATACCTATCTAGATTGGAGCAGGTAGAGGCAGCTCTGCTACAGATGTTCCCATAAGTGAAAACTCTAAAAAGTACTTTTGGGATTGTCCTGGGGTATCGTGGTACATAAAAACGAGCCTTGCTACTCTTGGTTACGAAACTCCCAGGGGAATATGAATATGATAACTCAAATTTTCTTTACAAAACATTATGAAGGATTTATGAGTATATACCTCCTAAAAGAATTTTTTTTATGATTATGGATTATATCCATAAACTGTTCAATTTATGCTATGTGTTTTACATGTTAGGAATTTTTTATTTCGATTCATAAACTAATATAGTGTGTGATATTGTTTAGAAATGGTGCCTAGTGGAAGAAAGGGAAACTATATCAAAAAACCATATCTGTGTAGGGATTTCCATCCTAATCATGATAATTATAGTGGACCTGGTGATGCAACTAGTGTGAATGATCTTATCACCATACTGGGACAACTCACTCAGGATATGAAAAATAACCTTACCTATATGGAGAAACCTAATCCCCAATGTGGAGGATCAATGTTAGACCACTTCAGGAGGAAAAAACCACCAACAATAAATGGGACTACTATTGCATTTGTAGCTGAGCAGTGGTTAAGTTCCTTAGAAAAAATATTTCATGCTTTGGGGAGTAACAAAAGGGAAAACGTTTTCATGGTATTTTATCATCTCAAGGTAGATGCAGATCCGTGGTGGTCATTAATTTGAAACACAAAAAAGGATGAAGAAGTATAGAATAAGGAATGGAGGGAGTTTAAAGATATTTTCTTAGAAAAATACTTTCCTCATGACCATGGAGTGGATATGGGAAGGCAATTTTTGAGTCTAAGGAAAAAATAGGATGAGAATATTGTAAAGTATGAGGCTAACTTTACAAGGGTAGTAAGGCATGTAGTAGATTATAAATGTAAACCAATGCGTTATATTGATCAATTATTTGATGGGTTAAAACCATTTCACTATCTGGCATTAGTCTCACAATATTTCATATCATATGAAGATATTGTCTCATGTGAAATCATGATTGAAAAATAATTCTCTAAGTCATACGGATTTGAAGAAATGAAAAAGATGAAGAGATCTTCTGAAAACTCTAGAAATGGAAATAAGTGGAAGAATATAAATGTTGAAATTCCATCCTCAAGTAAATATAATATGAAACACCTCAGTACTTGCTTTAGGGAATGAGAGTCTATTAAAGGTGTGGTGAAAAATGCCACCAATCTCGTGATTTCATGGGAATGAAAACAGGGTTTCCAATATTGAATGATACTATTGTAGATAAATGAGGAATTATGCAAATGAATGTCCTAAGCGCCACAAAAATTTACCTAATAAAAGGATGAGGGAGAAATTCTAAGATTATGCGATCACTACTGCTGAGGTTGATGCTCCAAATAACGTGGTGGCAGGTAATTTAATGGTTTCCTCAAATTTAGAAAATGAATTATTTAATTCTTGATCAGGAAATTGTTTCATATCTTCCATGTTTTCTATGAAAATTATATATTTCAAATTTTATTTAACAAGTAATTTTTCATTCAAAACACCTAAGGGAATTATCATTGCAACAATGTTTTGTGAATCAGTCCCCATTAGGGCATATAAATGTTCTTTATCTGTCGATCTCATCACCATACCCCAAATTAAATTTGATATAATCCTTAGTATGGTTTGGATTTCGGAACATGATGGGATAATTTATTATAAGAAGAAGGAGGACACAATTTTCAGTAATGATAAGGAGTACATTATATTTAGAGAAGAACTATCACTACCAGATTCTTATCTAGATCCACTCCAGTATCTCTACTAAATCCAATTATTGGTGATGGAGAGAATGAAATAACTATGGGTGTGGAAAGGATTGTTCAAATGGAGGAAATACATATTGTGCCAGAATATGTTGATTTGTATCCATAGGATTTACATGGACATCCTCCAGAATGGGAAATTGAGTTTTCCATTATATTAATTCCTGGTTCAAGGCCCATATCAAAGACCCCTTATAGAATGGCCACTGTGGAATTATAGAAACTAAAGAAACAATTATTGTAATTAAGTAATAAAAGATTTATTCATCCTAGTGTTTCTCAATGGGGAGCCCTAATTCTTTTAGTTATGAAAAAAGATGGATCTATGAGGCTGTGAATTGATTACAGGGAGATCAATTCTCTAACAATAAATAAAAAGTATCCCCTACCTCGCATTGATGATTTATTTGATCAAATTCATGGAGCTCAATATTTTTCAAAAATTGACCATCGATCTGGATATCATCGGTTATGTGTAAAGAATGAAGTCATTTTGAAGACATCATTTCATACCAGGTATGTGCGTTACAAATTTAAAGTAATTCCTTTTGGATGGACTAATGAAACCTATGTCTTCATGGATCCAATGAATATAGTTTTCAAGGAATATCTTGATGACAGTGTAGTGGTATTTATTGATGATATCTTGGTATACCCAAAAATCTATGATGATCATGAAAATAACTTTCACACTATTCTAAAGACTCTTAAAAGTAATGAATTATATGGGTTTCATACCAAGTGTAAATTTTGGAATCTTCATTTCTTGGCCATATTGTCTCTATGGATGTAATATCTGTCGATCCTTCAAAGACAAAGGCTATCCATGAATGACCAAAACCGGTGAGTATAACTGAGGTACGCAGTTTTATTGGTTTAGAATGTTATTATAGGAATTTTGTCCAGAATTTTGCCCGATTGGCTAACCCATTAACCAAGATCACACATAAAGGGGTTAAATTTGTTTAGAGAAAAGAGTGTACAGAATGTTTTGAAGAACAGAATAAAAGAATAGGGAATGCTCCTATCATCAAACTACCATCCGGGAATGATGGGTTTGTAATTTATAGGGATTCTTCATAAAAAGGACTTGGTTGTTTCCTTAGGAAGAATGACAGAGTTATTTCCTATGCATCATAGGAGCTAGAAATGCATGAAAAAACAATCCCACTCATGATATTAATTTAGCAGCTGTAATATTTTCTTTGAAGACATGGAGATATTATCTATATGGTAAAAAATGTGAGATATATATTGATCCCATGTGTTTGATGTATATTTTCTCATAGAAATAACTCATTATGAGGCAATGATAATGGATTGAACAAATCAAAGATTATGATTTCACAATACACTACCACCCAGGGAAGGAAAATAAGGTGGAATATGCTTTGAGAAGAAATTATAATGGACTATTGAATAATATGAGAGTTTAAAGGGATCCTATGTTCATGGATATCGTAAATATGGATATGGGAATAATAATAGATGGTGAAACATCAATAATATGTCAAATGGATTCCAAACTATCTATACTTGAAAAGATAAAAAGTTCTCAGACCAATGATGATGAGTTTAAGAAGAAAATTAATGCTATGAATGATGGTAGATTGATTGACATCATATAAGAAGATGAAATTTTGAAATTTGGGAATAGACATTTTGTTCCGAATATACCTGATATAAAAATGGAATTGTTGGATGATCCTCATAGATCTAATTTCTCTATAAACCCTGGTAGCACAAATAAGTATAGAGATTTGAATGATCATTTTTTTTGTGGGACAACATTAAGAGGGATATTGCTTATTATGTGTCAAGATGTATGGTTTGTTAATAGGTGAAGGCTGGACAAAAACATCCTAGAGGAGTCATGGAACCTCTTCCAATACCTTAGTGAAAATTGGATGATATTAAGATAGACTTTTTCATGGGGCTACCGAATACTCCTAGAAGGAATGATGCAATATGGGTCATTTTTGATCATTTTACGAAGTCAACACATTTTCTTACTATAAGAGAAGATTTATAACTTGAATATTTAGCAGGACTACATATTAATGATGTTGTAAGACATCATGGAGTACCCCTATATATTGTTTATGATTGGGACCCCCATTTTACATCACGATTCTGCAAAAGACATTAGAAGGCCCTAGATACCTAACTTTGTTTGAGCACTACCGACCACCCTCAAACTGATGGACAATAAGAACGGACTATTCAAACCATAGAAGACATGTTGAGATCTTTCTCACTTGACTTTCAAGGTATGTGGGATAAATATTTACCGATGGTAGAATATTCATATAAAAATAGCTTCTGTTATAGTATTCAGATGGCACCATGTGAAGCATTATATGGAAGGAGATTTCACACACCAACATGTTGGGATGTAGTTGGTGAATGAAAACACATAGGCCTTGAACATGTTGATGAAAAAATAGAAAACTTTAATATTATCTAAACCTTTATCAAAGTAGCTCAGAATAGGAAAAAGAGCTATGTCAATAACCGAAGGAAGGATATGGAATTTCAAGTAGGATATCCTGTTACATGAAGGTATATCTATTGAAGGGTGTTGTACGATTCTGTAAGAAGGGTAAATTATGTCCCAGGTACATTTGAAATTTTGAAATTATAGAATTAATTGGAGTTGTATCTTATCATTTGGAAATTCCACCATGTCTCTCCAAAGTTCATGATGTGTTCTACGTATCACTATTCAGAAAATGCATGCTTGACCCAATGCATGTACTCACTTATGACGAAATAGAACTGGAACCAGACCTATCTTATTACGAAGAGCCTATCAAAATTCATGATACTAGAGAACAAGTGTTGAGAAACCGTACAACTCGTCTGGTGAACGTTCTATGGAGAAACCATAAGATGAGAGAGGCAATGTGAGAACACGAGAAAATTATGAAGAAGAACCAACCATATATTTTTATGCTGTAATATTTTACAAATGTCGAGGATGAAATTATTTGATAGAGGGAAGAATGTTACACCCCAACCTTCCACGGTATGCGTCTCATTGAATAATACAACAACTTACAATTTACGAAACTTCGTGCTGAAACACAACACAATCAATCAAACTATCCATTATAAATAGAATTCACAATTTTTGAAATATTATGAATTTTATTCTTCCAAATGGACTTCATTTTTGGAATCAGAATATAAAAATTGGATTAGGGTGATTGTTTGGTTTTTTTTTGAAAAAAATCAATTTTTGATGAATAGTGAAAAACAATACATTATTGTTTAAAACCGAATTTTTTATTTAAATAATTAGTTATTTTATTTAAATTTATTTTTGGTAAAAATAGAGTCATAATACCTAAATATGTTAAATTTAATTGATTGGAGGCATTTTATAAGAAAATTTGATATATAAAATTTTATTTATCTTTTTACCATCTTTTACTCACCTTCCCGGCACATTAGAAAAATTGCATAAAATGTATTTTTTCTTCTTTGGTGAAATGAATTTTGAAAATCTGAGAAACACAATTAACATCAGTAAGTAAAATGTTGTTAAATAAGATGATAATAATTATTGTTAAATAGTAACTTTTGACTTTTATTTACCACGATTAAAAGTAATTAGGGTAATTAATGGTAACAAATGATTTTATAATTATTCTAACCCATGTCCAAATTCTATTGGATACATGTATTTATACCAAAGACAAACTTAGGAGTAAAATATGATTCTTTAGGTCCACTTGGATTAGATAAGGACATTTATTATTATTTTATCTAAATAAGAGTTTAAAGTGTTAAAATCAAAGTTTAATAACTAATTTTTTTAATATAGGTTCTTGGTTAAGATAAATTAGACTATAAATATTCATTATAAAGATAAAAATATTTCCTACATAATGTTATTTTATTTATAATTTTTAGAAATTAAATATTTAAATTTATTTATGACATAATGATGATGGCGTAATTACCTTATTAATGAATGATTAAAATAACTGATATTATAAATATATAAATAAATGTAAATTGAGCCTTTGGATGAATTACACTAATTTACACAGTTAATATGAAATGTTCGGTTTGATTAAATAAATTTTTTGAAGTGCTAATGTTTTTATGACTTTCACAAAAAATAAATACCAAATAGTGTCAAAAAATGACATAATTGAGTTTTCGAAAAAAATACCATATAATTAATTGATATAATGTTCCTAAAAATATAAGGTTTAGACAAACGACTTAGATAAAGATTTATATATCTATAATTAATTAATTGGTGTTCGATTGGATTTTTATATTAAGATTATTAACCAATTATTATAATAATACAAGAATACATGGTAAAATTTAAACAATTTGGCTAAGAGTTAAATTTAAAAGATAAGGTTAATATGGTGACCTAAACCTGTCTAAAACATATTGATTGAGATTTTTATTACCTAGCCCCACCGTAGCCTCAAAATAAATCATTTTCGAGACATTATAAATAGAATATGACTGTATATTAATTTAACATATCAAGCTTTTCCTAAAGTGACCCTCACCTCTCTTTTAAAAAGATACTTCCCCTTTACTCAAAAGAACACCTCAAAAGCCATTTGCTCTGGCCAAAACCTGCTCACATATCCTCCCAACTACCCTCCCTTCATCCTGGAGGAATTACATTGATCTGAATCCAATCTAAGGATCCTTCATGATCAAATCTAAAGTAAAAACCAAAAGAAGAGGTTATAATTTCATCACCTCTTTCAAAGTTCTTTTCTACTTCCACATCCTATTTCTTTTGTTGTTTCCATAACAAAATAATAACTCCTATAACATATACATACTTTTGTGTTATAATAAATATCATATGAGCATATTCCTTATTCTACCCATCCTATGAATGACAAAGTCACCCTATGTGGGTACGTACAACTAACCGTTTCCAGGCCATGTGGTAGTTTGTTATTCAACACATCATTATTTGGATGGGTATAATATTGAGTATAATTGATGTAAATAAAAAATATGACATGTCAATGATTCTGTATATAGGATATAACATCCAATTATATAAAATTTCAACATCAGTAGAATGGTATTGTCACTCGTGCGTACGTAGGCAGTACCGTCCCCATGAACGCGATGAGATTCATTCCCCATCTTAACCATTAAAGAATAATTTTCATTTTATGATTAAAAATAATTTTAATAACTTTTTATCATTCTGGATAAGAATCAAATACATCCTGTCCATATCAAACATGACTTACATAACAAAACATATAAAGGAAAACGAATCAATTAACATCCAAAACAATGATACAATTACAATATTATTAACAAATCAATATTAGAACATCATATATGATATAATATTTATATATGTGGTTCTTGTATAATTTAATAACAATGATTTAACTATTATACATGAGGTTAACGTACCCTCAATCGAGGAAATGTACAAGGTAAGTGTTAATTCTACAATTTCATCATTATCCGAGGTGGTTTATAAGGATGAGTATCTACTAGGACCTCTTTATAATCCATATATGCGTTTCTTAAAAATGTATTTAAAATAATTTTTACAATTTAATAAACCATGAGTTATAGTAATTTATACCCCCATTTTAGTTTTTATAAAATGGGTTGAAAGGTATCTTTTCGTCATTTTTCAAACAAGGTACTTTGTGACCATTTTGAAAAATTATGGTAAGAATGTTTTTTCTAACTTATACGGCAGTTGCAGCTATTTTTCGCCATTATAAAACCATTGAAGCTTCCCTTACATGCTTATAATAATTTTTTAAAAATAAATGTTTTCTTTTATAATTATGAGAATTTTAAATTATTTCAAAATAGGAAGAAATATTTCTATAACATAGTTTTGATTTCATCTATTTCAACATCCTTTGTAACACCCCAAGCTTCTATTGTATGCTTCTCTTTGAATAATACAATAGCGTATGTTGTACGCAACTTCGAGTTCTAACACACACCACAACAAATCAAACTAGCCATTATAAATAGTAATACCCACTTTTTTAATTTTATAAATTTGGTCTTTCAAAATGGACTTCATATTTGGATTCGGAATATCGAAATTAGCCTAGGGTGATTTTTTGGATTTTTCTGAAAACATTAAATTTTTTATGAATAGTGAAAAAAGTGAGTTATAGTTTAAAAAAGAATTTTTATTTAAATAATTTTCTATTTTATTTTAATTTAATTAAGGTCAAAATAGATACATAATACCTATATAAGTTCAATGTAATTCATTGGATTTAGTTTAGTTTAATTTTAGATATATAAAAATTTTATTGAATTTTCACCGTCCTTTACCCACCTCATAGGAGAATTTGAAAATTCACATAAAACTTAACTTTACCGCTTCTGTGAGTGGAATTTTCTCAAATCCGAGAGACATGGTTAAATCATGGAGTAAAATATGGTTCAATAAGATAAAAATAATTTTTGGTGAATAGTAAGTTTTTACTTTTATTTACCACGATTAAAAGTAAATAGAGTAATTAAGTGTAAAATGATATTTATATTACCCTAACACATGTACTAATTCTATTGTACAACTGTATATCGACCAAAAACAAATTTAGGAATAAAATATTATCATTTAGGTCCACTTGGATTAGATTAGGACATTTATTATTATTTAATTCAAAGAAGAGTTAAAAGAGTTAAAATCAAAGTTTAATGACTAAAACATTTTTAATATAGGGTTATAAATAAGATAAATTCGATTATAAATATTAATTAGAAATATAAACATATTTCCTACATGATGGTATTTTATTTATAATTTTTAGACATTAAATAATTTAATTTATTTATGACACAATGGTGATGCAGTAATTACCCAATTAATGAAATATTAAGATAACTGATATTATAAATACCCAAATAAATGTAATTTGAAACTTTTTATGAATTTAATTAATTTTATAGGCTAATGTGACATATTAAGATTGGTTATATGAATTATTTTCGATGTATTAATGCTTTTATGAATTTATCAAAAACAAAACACCCAATAGTGTCAAAATTAACATAAAATAATTTTTAAAACAAATATTATATTATTAATTGATATTATATTCCTAAAAATATAAGGTTCGGCCAAATGAATTATATCATGATAGGTGTATCATTAATGGACAAATTGGGGGTCTATTGAAAGTTTATAGTAATTTTATTAACCATATAATATAAAAATACAAAGAGACATGGTAAATGTGAAACTAATTAACTAAGAGTTAAAACTAGAAGATAAGGTTAATATAGTGACCCAAACCTATATAAAAACTATTGGTTGGTTGGTTTTCGACTCATCCCCACCATTAAATTTAAACAATAAACTTTGGATCCATTTTAGACCTAATATGAATTTATTATAAAATAATATTTCTAGCATTTCCTAAGATGCCCCTCACCCCTCTTATAAAAGGGAACTCCCCCTTCTCTCTAATTCACAACTTCAGACATTTTGGCTCGACCAAACCATGCCCAAATATTCTCTCAACTTCCCCCACTCCAACCTAGAGTCCTTAGTTTGATCAGGAAGCCAACCTAAGGATCCATTTTGATCAAATCAAAAGGAAGAACCCGAAGAAGAGGTAATGTTTTCACCACCCTCTTTCAAGTTCCTTTCTTCTTTAACTTCTTATTTATTTGTTATTTCAATTATAAAATAATAACTCCAGTATCTCATATATAATTTGATGTTATTATAAATACGGTACAACCTTATTCAGTATTCTATTCATCCCTTGAATTACATGTCACCATACGTGCGTACATACGGCTTACCGTCTCCACGTCGTGGTGTAATTGTTATTGAATACAATATTATTTGGATGTGTATAGTAATTATGTGTAATTCATGTAAATAATAAATATAACATGATAATTATTCCGTATATATTATATAACACCAAATTATATATTATTTTAATATCAAAATAATGATATTGTCGCTCGTGCATACGTACGGACTACCGTCTGCACGAACGCGATGAGATTTATTCCCCATCGTATCCATTCAAGAATAATTTTCATTTTATGGTTAAAAATAAGGTTTAAAGACTTAATATCATTATGTATATGAATAATATACAATCTATCCATAACAAACATGGATACATAACAAAGCATATCAAGGAAAATGAATCAGTTAATACCTGAAACAATGATAATAAAAAAATATTACTAACAAAGAAATGTTAAAGGATCATATATGATATCATATTAATTTATATGATTCTTGTATAATATAATAACAATTATTTAACCATTATACAGGAGGTTAACCTACCTTCATCCAAGGAAAAGTACAAGGTAAGGGTTTATTTCACAATCTCTTCATTATCCGAGATTGTTTATGTGTAAGTATTTACTGCGACATTTTTATCAACCATGTCCATTTTTCATAAAAATGACTCCAAAATGAATATTTTAAGGATTTTTGAAATGTACTCTTTATCAATATCATAATTTTAAATGTTTTAAAGATTTTTCTTTCTAAATATTTTTAATTAATGTCCATGTTTTCAAAATGATTTTGAGGATTTATTTATATGGACAAGAATGTTTTGAAATAATAATTCTTTTCCAAAGTTTCAAAGTGGTATGGGACACTTTGATTCAAAAATCAATTTTAAATTACTTCATTTATAAATGTGTGAATTTTAGATGATTTTACAAAAATGATATTTCTCTAAGAATGTTTTACTCATCATTTTCAATTATGTCAGCATCCTTTACTGGATATTATTTTTGATTGAGGTTGATTTCTTATAATACAATCTTCCATATTGTATTGAATAGGTTATGATATGTTGGAATGCAGATGTTATATTTTTATACCATTCATGGTTTATGGTTTATGTATTGACATTTAGTATGCTAGTTTTAATACAAATGTTTATGATATGTTTTAACTTTTTCATATAAGGAATTCAGTGGACTTAGTAAGTGATAGGTGGAGCCCACTATAGCTCCTCGATGCATCAGTAGGTCTCATGAGACAAACTACTGTCTTTGCACGAGGCCTTGAAAAAATCTTATTTGTAGTATTGACACAAGGCCTTGTCTACGTAGTTATGATAGTTTGTCATTATGCATTCCTTCATTATTAAAGTGGTCATTAATATTGCATGTGATTATTCAGTTAGTAGAATATCCACGTGAATAAGTAAATGGAATTATTTAATTTTATTTCATCCATATTATGCTGAAGTTCAAGTTTAAAAGGATTTTTTTAGTTATACATTGCCTTAAATGTTTATGCTTATCTATGAAAGAATCCTCTATATTGTTATCCTTACTGAGCATCTAAGCTTAACCCTTTCAATGTTTTATTTTTCCCAGGATGTGATGAAGTAATTTATGAATGAGCTATAGGGATATTATGAGGGGATATGAACACAAGATGTTGTTATAGTTTTTTTACTTTATGATGTAGTGTATCATTTAGGGATGTATCTATTGTTTCCAAGGATACTAAACTAATCGGTCTTTTGAGACTTGATCTTTTGTGATCATGCCAATGTTATGTAATAATGCCCCAACTCGGGGTAACTGGGGTCAGGGCATTGCAGTTGGTATTAGAGGAAGTTTAGTACAATCCTTGGAAACTTGATTTAGATAAAATATGATTAGAGAACATAGATATAAGAAGAAATTCGAGGATTAGTGTAGAAGAACTTCCTTAAATTTTGGCATTGTAGTGATTTTTTGAGTTTTCCGAGCAATACATCCCTGTCTGGATAGGAGCAGGTAGAGGCAGCTCTGGCATAGATGCACCTAGGGTTAAAACCCAAAAACAATGCTTTGATCTAGACTCGAACGTGAACTTGTGCACGACAACGGGCCTTACTGCACTCTTGGTAATGACACTCCTGGGGGATATGCTTAGGATAATTTTCATTTTCTTTACAAACAATTATGAAGGATTTATGAGTGTATGCATCCTCAAAGATTTTTTTTTTCATTATGTATTATATCCAAAAATAGTTCAATTCATTTTAAGTGTTTTACAAGTATGTAATTATGTATTTTGACCCATAAACTGATCTAGTTTATGACATTGTTTAGAAATGGAACATATTAGAAGGAATGGAAACCGTATCAATGCACACACTCCATGTAGGGATTTCCCTCCTGCTCAAGATAATTATAGTGGAGCTGGTGATGAAACTGGTGCTGATCAACTAATCAGTATACTGGGACAACTCACTCAGGTTATGAATAATAACCTTACCCATACGAAGCACCCTGATCCGTAGCGTGGAGGATCAATGTTAGATCGCTTCATGAGGAAGAAACCACCAACATTCAATGAGAGTACAAATAAATTAGTAGTTAAGAAATGGATAAGTTCCCTAGAGAAAATATTTTATGCTTTGGGGAGTAGTGAAAGAGAAAATGTTGTCATGTAAGTTTATCGCCTCACTGGAGATGCTGATCAATGGTGGTCATTGATACAAAACACGATGGAAGATGATGAAGTATCAAATATGGAATAGAGGGAGTTCAAAGAGCTTATCTTAGAAAAATACTTTCCTCGTGACCATCGAGCATATATGGAAAATTTTTTTTTGAGTCTCCGGAAAATGGAGGATGAGAATGTCGCAAAGTATGAGGCTAACTTTACAAGGTTAGAGAGGAATACAAGAGATTATATACATAACCCAAGAAGTAATATTTATCGTTTTTATGATGGGTTAAAACCATTTATTCATCGAGCATTAGTCTCACAATCCTTCTCATCATACGAAGACATTGTCTCATGTGCTATAAAGAGAGAAAAAAATTATCAAAATCTTATGACTATAAAGTAAAGAAAGAGAATAAGAGAAAGGTGGAACAAGAGATAGATAAAGGGAAAAGGTAAAGAAGGATTTTTCATTATGTGATAATTTTGGGAGGAAACACCGTGGTACTTTCCTAAAAGGAATGGGTGTTTGTTACAAATGTGGAGAAAAAGGTCACCAGACTTGTGTTTGCATGGGAGAGAAAGATGATATCAATGTTGAATGATACAATTGTAGAGAAACGAGGAATTATGCGAATGAATTCCCTAAGCACCAAGGAAACATACCTCAGAAAAGGCCAAGGGATCAAGGCCAATCTTATGCTGTTACTACAATTGAAGTGGAATAATTAATGTATTTGTGTTTTTGGAATCAAGGATTATATTCTGGTTATAAGAATAATGTGATATATATAAGGATTGTACATTAGTACTTGTTGTTTTCATTAAGGTCTTAATATGACTAAGGTAATCATATTTTCAGTATGTGATAATAAGATAAACTTTACTCTGTCTGGGGAATCTGATGTGACAATTGATTTTGGAATTTAGATACCTTTTACAAAGAGTCTGGACAGAGGTACTTTGGATAACTATAATGTTTAGAGTGGATTAAGTTGAACATTGGATAGTATTGTTTAAGTTTAAAACAATTCTTATGATCAATTTTTGGAATATTATGATACTATAGTTTTATAAAAAGGACAACCTGCAGGTCGGGCGATAACCCGTCGCGTCAGACAAAGCTGTAGGAATCGAACCTACAACCATAGTGCGACATGCATTTATTACCTACCACTAGCCTATAGGAAGTCCCTGGTCATTAAAAAGTATTTTTCTTCTTTTTAATGGTATATGTTAATGTTTGGATCCTTATACGATTAGGATAAATATAATATTTTTGAGTTCTATTATCTTTTGGAGTGAAAGATGAGTTTGTGGTAGAAATTAGTTGAAGGATGATACTCTACTTGTCAAGTATATATATATATATGTATATATATTTATCTTATTCTAGGAAGAAACTAATTCATAATAATTATTTAAGGGATCTTAAAACCAAAAATTTGTTATCTTAATACCTTATGTTTTGTGGAACTAATGATATTTTAAATCATCATAGATTGATGGCTTTGAGGCCCTCAATTCTACAATTATTTGTTACTGATGACCTCAATCACTCCCTATAAATATTTACATTTTCCTCCAATTATGTGTCTTTAAATTCCACCAATGTTCTTCAAATCGAGATCATAATTTTGTGGTGACCCTTTCATTTCTCTTTTCCTCTTATTAATACTAAATTTTATTAACCCAATTTCTGATGTGGGTTTTCCCAAAAAGATATTTTCTATTTTAAACCTTTTATTTTAGAAGAACAATTTCAAATTGCGAGGACACAATTTATTGATGAAGGGAGAATTTAACACCCAAAGATTCTACGGTATGCTTCTCTTTGAATAATACAATAAAGTGTGTTGTACACAACTTCGAGTTCTAACACACACCACAACCAATCAAACTAGCCATTATGAATAGTAATACCCACTTTTTGGAATTTTATAACTTTTATCTTTCAAAATGGAATTCATATTTGGATTCGAAATATCAAAATTAGCCTAGGGTAAATATTTGGTATTTTTCTGAAAACTTTCATTTTTTGATGAATAGTGAAAAAACACTGAGTTATAGTTTAAAAACGAATTTTATTTAAATAATTATTTATTTTTTTAAATTTAATTAAGGTAAAAATAGATACATAATAATTAGATATGTTAAATTTAATTAATTGGAGTTAGTTTAGAATAGTTTTAGATATATAAAAATTTTGTTGAACTTTTCACCGTCTTTTACCCACCTCCTAGGAGAATTCGCAAATTCACATAAAACATAATTTTACCGCTTCTGTGAGTGGAATTTTGAAAATACAAGGGACACTATTAATATCAAGGAGTAAAATGTGGTTCAATGAGATAAAAATAATTTTTTGTGAATACTAACTTTTTACTTTTATTTACCACGGTTAAAAGTAAATAGGGTAATTAAGGGTAAAAATGATATTAATATTACCCTAAAACAGGTCGTAAATCTATTGGACAAGTTTATCTAGACCATAAACAACCCTCAGAATAAAATATTATCATTTAGGTCCACATGTATTAGATTAGGACATTTATTATTATTTAATTCAAAGAAGAGTTAAAAGAGTTAAAATCAATGTTTAATAACTAAAACATTTTTAATATAGGGTTATACATAAGATAAATTCAATTATAAATATTAATTAGAAAGATAAAACGATTTTATACATAATGGTATTTTATTTATAATTTTTATACATTCAATAAGTTCATTTACTTATGACACAATGGTGATGCAGTAATTACCTAATTAATGAAATAATAAGATAATTGATATTATAAATACCCAAATAAATGTAATTTGAAACTTTTTATGAATTGAATTAATTTTCTAGGATAATATGAAATAGTAAGATAGGTTATATTAATTTTTTTCTAAGTGATAATGCTGTTATGAATTTATCAAAAACAAAATACCCAATAGTGTCAAAATTGACTTAAAAGAGTTTTTTAAAAAATTATTATATTATTAATTGGTATTATATTTTTAAAAATATAAGGTTCAGCCAAAAGATGTATATCATGATATTTGTATCATTAATGGACCACATGGGGTTCGATTGGAAGTTTATATTATGTTTATTAACCATATAATATTAATATAAAAAGAGACATGGGAAAATGTGAAACTAATTAAGTAAGAGTTAAAACTAAAAGATAAGGATAATATAGTGACCCAAACCTCTCTAAAACCTATTTGTTCCATGGTTTTCGACTCATAACCACCATAAAATTTAAATAAACCACTTTGGAGCCACTACAAACCGAATATTAATTTATTATAAAATAATATTTCTAGATTTTCCTAAGGTGTCCCTCACCCCTCTAATAAAAGAGAACTCCCCCTTCTCTCTAATTCACAAATTCAAAGCCTTTTGGCTCGGCCAAAAACTGCCCAAATATTTTCTCAACTTCCCTCACTCCAACCTAGAGGCCTTATTTTGATCATAAAGCCAACCTAAGGAGCCCTTTTGATCAAATCAAAAGGAAGAACCCGAAGAAGAGCTAATGTTTTCACCACCCTCTTTCAAGTTCCTTTCCTCTTCAACTTCTCCTTTCTTTGTTATCTCGATTCTAAAATAATAACTCCAGTATCTCCTATATACTTTGATGTTATTATAAATATGGTACAACAATATTCAGTATTCTATTCATCCCTTGAATGACATGTCACCATACGTGCGTACGTACGGCTTACCGTCTCCACGTCGTGGTGTAATTGTTATTCAATACACTATTATTTGGATGGGTATAATAATGATGTTTAATTCATGTATATAATAAATTTAACATGATAATGATTCTATATATATTAAATACCACCCAATTATATATTAATTTAATATCAAAATAATGATATTGTCGCTCGTGCGTACGTACGGACTACCGTCTCCATGAACGCAATGGGATTCATTCCCCATCGCATCCATTCAAGAATAATTTCATTTTATGGTTAAAAATAATGTTTAAAGACTTAATAACATTCTGGATATGAATAATATACAACCTATCCATAAAAAACATGGCTTACATACCAAAGCATATAAAGAAAAATGAATCAGTTAATACCCGAAACAACGATAATACAAAAATATTACTAAGAAAGCAATGTTAAAGGATCATATATGATATATTATTAATTTATATGATTTTTGTATAATATAATAACAATTATTTAACCATTATACAGGAGGTTAACCTACCTTCAACCAAGGAAAAGAACAAGGTAAGGGTTTATTTCACAATCTCTTCATTATTCGAGATTGTTTATGTGTAAGTATTTACTGCGACATTTTTATCAACCATGTCCATTTTTCATAAAAATGATTCAAAATGAATATTTTAAGTATTTGTGAAATGTACTCTTTATCAAGATCATAATTTTAAATGTTTTAAATATTTTTCTTTCTAAATATTTCTAATTAATGTCTATGTTTTCAAAATGATTTTGAGGATTTATTTATATGGACAAGAATGTTTTGAAATGATAACTCATTTCAAAAGTTTCAAGGTGGAATGGGACACTTTGATTCAAAAATCACAGTTAAATTACTTCATTTATAAATGTGTGAATTTTAGATGATTTTACAAAAATGATATTTCTCTCAAAAATTTTTACTTATCATTTTCAATTATGTCAGCATCCTTTACTGGATATTATTTTTGATTGAGGTTGATTTATTATAATATAATCTTCCATATTGTATTGAATAGGTTATGATATGTTGGACCGCAGATGTTATATTTTTATATGATTCATTGTTTATGGTTTATGTATTGACATTTCGTATACTAGTTTTAATACAAATGTTAATGATATGTTTCGAATTTTTCATATGAGAAATGCAGTGGACTTAGTAAGTGATGGGTGGAGCCCGCTATAGCTCCTCGATGAATCAGTAGGTCTCATGAGACAAACTACTGTCTTGGCATGAGGCCTTAACAAAATCTTATTAGTAGTCTTGACACGAGTCATTGTCTATGTGGTTATGATAGTTTGGCATTATGAATTCTTTCATTATTAAAGTGGTTATTGATATTTCATGTGATTATTCAGTTAGTATAATATTCATGTGAATAAGTAAATAGAATTATTTCATTCTATTTCTGCCATATTATGCTGAAGATCATGTTTTAAAGGTTTTTTTTAGTTATAAATTGCCTTAAATGTTTATACTTATCTATGAAAGCATCCTCTATATTGTTATCCATACTGAGCATCTGAGCTCAACCCTTTCAATGTTTTATTTTTTCCAGGATGTGATGAAGTAATTTATAAATGAGCTATAGGGATATTATAAGGGGATATGAAGACAAGATGTTGTTATAGTTTTTTTTTACATTATGATGTAATGTATAATTTAGGAATGTATCTATTGTTTCTAAGGCTACTAAACTAATCGGTCTTTCGAGACTTGATCTTTTGTGATCATGACAATGTTATGTAATAATGTCTCGACTATGGGTAACTAGGGTTAGGGCATTACTGTTGGTATCAGAGGAAGTTTAGTAAAATCTTTGGAAGCTTGGTTTAGATAAAATCTGATTAGAGAACATAGATCTAAGAAGAACATTGAGGATTAGTGTAGAAGAACATCCTAAAAATTTGGTATTGTAGATATTTTTTGAGTTTTCTGAGAAATACATCCCTGTCTGGATACGAGCAGGTAGAGGCAGCTCTGCCATAGATGTACCTAGGGTCAAAACCCGAAAACACCTCTTTGATCTAGACTCAAACGTGAACTTGTGCACGACAACGGGCCTTGCTGCACTCTTGGTAACGAAACTCCCGGGGGATATGCTTAAGATAATTCTCATTTTTTAAAAACAATTATTAAGGGTTTATGAGTATATAAATCCTCAAATAAAACATTTTTTTATGATTATGGATTATATCCAAAAACAGATCAATTCATTTTAAGTGTTTTACAAGTATGGAATTATGTATTTTGACCAATAAACTAATCTAGTTTATGCCATTGTTTAGAAATGGCGCATATTAGAAGGAATGGAAACCGTATCAATGCAAGCACTCCATGTAGGGATTTTCCTCCTGCTCAAGATAATTATAGTGGAGCTGGTGATGCAACTGGTGATGATCAACTAATTACTATACCGGGACAACTCACTCAGGTTATGGATAATAACCTTACCCATATGAAGCACCCTGATCCGTAGCATGGAGGATCAATGTTAGATTGCTACATGAGGCAACAACCACCAAAATCCAATGAGAGTAAAAATACATTAGTAGCTGAGAAATGGATAAGTTCCCTAGAGAAAATATTTTAGGCTTTGGGGAGTAGTGAAAGAGAAAAAGTTGTCATGGTAGTTTGTCACCTTAATGGAGATTCTGATCAATGGTGGTCATTGATACAGAACACGAAGGAAGATGATGAAGTATCAAATATGGAATAGAGGGAGTTCAAAGAGCTTATCTTAGAAAAATACTTTCCTCGTGACCATCAAGAATATATGGAAAAGCAATTTATGAGTCTGAGGCAAAATGAGGATGAGAATGTCGCAAAGTATGAGGTTAACTTTATATGGTTATAGAGGCATGCAGAAGATTATATACATAACCCGAGAAGTAAGATTGATCGTTTCTATGATGGGTTAAAACCATTTATCCATCGATCAGTAGTCTCACAATCCTTCTCATCATACGAAGACATTGTATCATGTGCTATAAAGACAGAAATAAATTATCGAAATCTTATAACAATAAAGTAAAGCAAGAGAAGAAGAGAAATGTGGAACAAGAGACAGATAAAGGGGAAAAGGTAAAGAAGGATTTTCCATTATGTGATAATTGTGGGAAGAAACACCGCGGTACATTCCTAAAAGGAATGAGAGTTTGTTACAAATGTGGAGAAAAAGGTCACCAGGCTCGTGTTTGAAAGGGAAAGAAAGATTCTATCAATGTTGAACGATACAATTGTAGAGAAACAAGGCATTATGCGAATGAATTCTCTAAGAATAAAGGAAACTTACCTCAGAAAATTCCAAGGGATCAAGGCCAATCTTATGCTGTTACTACAATTAAAGTGGAATAATTAATGTAATTGTGTTTTTGGACTCAAGGATTATATTCTGGTAATAAGAATAATGTGATATATATAAGGATTGTACTTGAGTACTTGTTGTTTTCATTAAGGTTTTAATATGACTAATGTAATCATATTTTCAGTATGTGACAATATGATAAACGTTACTCTATATGGGAAATCTTATGTGACAATCGATTTTGGAATTTAAATACCTTTTACAATGAGTCTGGACAGAGGTACTTTGGATAACTATAATGTTTAGAGTGGATTAAGTTGAACATTTGATAGTATTGTTTAAGGTTAAAACAATTCTTATGATCAATTTTTGTAATATTATGATACTATAGTTTTATGAAAAGGACAACCTGTAGGTCGGGCAATAACCCATTGCGTCGGACAAAGCTGTAGGAATCGAACCTACAACCACAGTGCAACAGGCCTTTATTACCTACCTCTAGCCTGCAGGAAGTCCCTGGTCATTACAAAGTATTTTTCTTCATTTTAATGGTATATGTTAATTTTTGGATCCTTATATGATTAGGATAAATATAATATTTCTGAGTTCTATTATATTTTGGAGTGAAATATGAGTTTCTGGTAGAAATTAGTTGAAGGATGATACTCTACTTGTCAAGTATATATATATATATATATATATATATATTTCTTTTATTCTATGAAGAAACTAATTCATAAAAATTAGGTAAGGGATCTTAAAACCAATTTTTTTTTTATCCTAATACCTTATGTTTTGTTGAACTAATGATATTTTAAATCATCATAGATTGATGGCTTTGAGGTCCTCAATTCTACAATTGTTTGTGACTGATGACCTCAATCAATCCCTATAAATATTTATGTTTTTCCTCCAATTATGTGTCTTTAAGTGCCACCAATGTTCTTCAAATCGAGATCATAATTTGGTGGTGACCCTTTCATTTCTCTTTTCCTCTTATTAATACTAAATTTTATTAACCCAATTTCCGATGTGGGTTTTCCCAAAAAGATATTTTCTATTTTAAACCATTTATTTTGGAAGAACAATTTCAAATTCCGAGGACACAATTTATTGATGAAGGGAGAATGTAACACCCCAATCTTCTACGGTACGCTTCACTTTGAATAATACAATAGCGTGTGTTGTATGCAACTTTGAGTTCTAACACACACCACAACCAATCAGACTAGCTGTTATGAATAGTAATACCCACTTTTTGAAATTTTGTAAATTTTATCTTTCAAAATGGACTTCATATTTGGATTCGAGATATCGAAATTATCCTAGGGTGAATATTTGGTATTTTTTTGAAATCATTCAATTTTTGATGAATAGTAAAAAAAACACTGAGTTATAGATTAAAAACAAATTTTATATAAATAATTATTTTTTTTTAAATTTAATTAAGGTCAAAATAGATATATAATAATTATATATTTTCAATGTAATTCATTGGAGTTAGTTTAGAATAATTTTAGATATATAAAAATTTTGTTGAACTTTTCACCGTCTTTTACCCACCTCCTTGGAGAATTTTCAAATTCACATAAAACATAATTTTACCGCTTATGTGAGTGGAATTATGAAAATATGAGGGAAACTATTAATTACAAGGAGTAAAATGTGGTTCAATAAGATAAAAATAATTTTTTGTGAATAGTATCTTTTTACTTTTATTTACCACGATTAAAAGTAAATAGGGTAATTAAGGGTAAAAATGATATTAATATTACCCTAACACATGTCATAAATCTATTGGAAAAGTGTCTCTAGAACAAAAACAACCCTAAGAATAAAATATTATCATTTAGGTCCACATGGATTAGATTAGAACATTTATTATTATTTAATTCAAAGAAGAGTTAAAAGAGTTAAAATCAATGTTTAATAACTAAAAAATTTTTAATATAAGGTTATACATAAGATAAATTATATTATAAATATTCATTAGAAAGATAAAATTATTTTCTACATAATGGTATTTTATTTATAATTTTTATACATTCAATAATTTAATTTACTTATGACACAATGGTGATGCAGTAATTACCTAATTAATGAAATATTAAGATAATTGATATTATAAATACCCAAATAAATTTAATTTGAAACTTTTTATGAATTAAATTAATTTTATAGGATAATATGAAATAGTAATATAGGTTATATT
Source organism: Viscum album (assembly GCA_963277665.1). Classification (NCBI taxonomy): domain Eukaryota; kingdom Viridiplantae; phylum Streptophyta; class Magnoliopsida; order Santalales; family Viscaceae; genus Viscum; species Viscum album. Next base: position 272,161,980 of record OY728128.1, on the reverse strand, counting down.
AATTTTTTTCGAAGTAATAAAGCTGTTATAAATTTATCAAAAACAAAATACCAAATAGTGTCAAAACATACATAATAGAGTTTTTAAAACAATTATTATATTATTAATTGATATTCTATTCCTAAAAATATACGGTTCAGCCAAAAGACGTATATCATGATAGGTGTATCATTAATAGACCACTTGGGGGTCTTTTGGAAGTTTATAGTATGTTTATTAACCATATAATATAAAAATACAAAGAGACATGGTAAATGTGAAACTAATTAACTAAGAGTTAAAACAAAAAGATAAGGTTAATATAGTGACCCAAACCTGTATAAAACCTATTGGTTGGGTGTTTTTCAACTCATCCGCACCATAAAATTTAAATAATCCACTTTGGAGCCGCTATAAACCGAATATTAATTTATTATAAAATAATATTTCTAGCTTTTCCTAAGGTGTCCCTCACCCCTCTTATAAAATAGAACTCCCCCTTCTATCTAATTCACAACTTCAAAGCCTTTTGGCTCGGCCAAACCCTGCCCAAATATTTTCTCAACATCCCTCAATCCAACCTAGAGGGATTATTTTGATCAGAAAGCCATCCTAAGGATCCCTTTTGATCAAATCAAATGGAAGAACCCGAAGAAGAGGTAATGTTTTCAACATCCTATTTCATGTTATTTTCTTCTTCAACTTCTTCTTTCTTTGTTATTTCAATTCTAAAATAATAACTACTATATCTCCTATATACTGTGATGTTATTATAAATATGTTACAACCATATTCATTAGTCTATTCATCCCTTGAATTACATGTCACCATACGTGCGTACGTACGACTTACCGTCTCCACGTCGTGGTGTAATTGTTATTGAATACACTATTATTTGGATGTTTATAATAATTATGTGTAATTAATGAAAATAATAAATATAACATGATAATTTTTCTGTATATATGATATACCACCAAATTATATTTTATTTTAATATCAAAAAAATGATATTGTCGCTCGTGCGTACGTACGGACTACCGTCTGCATGAACGCGATGAGATTTATTCCCCATCGTATCCATTCAAGAATAATTTTCATTTGATGGTTAAAAATAAGGTTTAAATACTTAATATCATACTGGATATGAATAATATACAAACTATCCATAGCAAACATGGCTTACGTAACAAAGCATATAAAGGAAAATGAATCAGTTAATACACGAAACAATGATAATACAAAAATAGTACTAAAAAAGCAATGTTAAAGGATCATATATGATATCATATTAATTTATATGATTATTTTATAATATAATAACAATTATTTAACAATTATACAGAAGGTTAACCTACCCATAACAATGGAAATGTACAAGGTAAGGGTTTATTTCACAATCTATTCATTGTCCGGGATTGTTTATGTGTAAGTATTTGCTGCGGAATTTTTATCAACCATGTCCATTTTTCATAAAAATGATTCCAAAATGAATATTTTAAGGATTTGTGAAATTTACTCTTTATCAAGATCATAATTTTAAATGTTTTAAAGATTTTTCTTTCTAAATATTTCTAATTAATGACCATGTTTTCAAAATGATTTTGAGGATTTATTTATATGGACAAGAATGTTTTGAAATGACAATTCTTTTCAAAAGTTTCAAAGTGGTATGGGAAACTTTGATTCAAAATTCACTTTTAAATTAATTCATTTTTAAATTTAGGAATTTTAGATGATTTTACAAAAATGATATTTCTCTCAAAAAAATTTACTCATCATTTTCAATTATGTCAGCATCCTTTACTGGATATTATCTTTGATTGAGGTCGATTTATTATATTAAAATCTTACATATTGTATTGAACAGGTTATGGTATGTTGGACTACGGATGTTATATTTTTATAACATTCATGGTTTATGGTTTATGTATTGACATTTCATATGCTAGTTTTAATACAAATGTTTATGATATGTTTCAACTTTTTCATACGAGGAATGCAGTGGACTTAGTAAGTGACGGGTGGAGCCCACTATAACTCCTCGATGCATCAGTAGGTCTCATGAGACAAAATACTATCTTGGAATGAGGCCTTGACAAAATAATATTTGTAGTCTTGACACGAGGCCGTGTCTATGTGGTTATGATAGTTTGGCATTATGCATTCCTTAATTATTAAAGTGGTTATTGATATTTCATGTGATTATTCAGTTAGTAGAATATCCATGTGAATATGTAAATGGAATTATTTCATTTTATTTCTGCCATATTATGCTGAAGTTCAAGTTTAAAAGGATTTTTTTAGTTATACATTACCTTAAATGTTTATTCTTATCTATGAAAGCATCCTCTATATTGTTATCCTTACTGAGCATCTGAGCTCAACCCTTTCAATGTTTTATTTTTCCCAGGATGTGATGAAGTAATTTATGAATGAGATATAGGGATATTGTGAGGGGATATGAAGACAAGATGTTGTTATAGTTTTTTTACTTTATGATGTAATGTATCATTTAGGAATGTATCTATTGTTTCCAAGGATACTAAACTAGTCGGTCTTTCGAGACTTGATCTTTTGTGATCATGCCAATGTTATGTAATAATGCCCCGAATCTGGGTAACTGGGGTCAGGGCATTACAGTTGGTATCAGAGGAAGTTTAGTACAATCCTTGGAAGCTTGATTTAGATAAAATCTGATTAGAGCACATAGATCTAAGAAGAACGTTGAAGATTAATGTAGAAGAACTTCCTAAAATTTTGGTATTGTAGAGATTTTTTGAGTTTTCTGAGCAATACATCCCTATCTGGATACGAGCAGGTAGAGGCGGCTCTGGGATAGATGTACCTAGGGTTAAAACCCGAAAACACCGCTTTGATCTGGACTCGAACGTGAACTTGTGCACGACAATGGGCCTTGCTGCACTCTTGGTAACGACACTCCTGGGGGATATTCTTAGGATAATTCTCATTTTCTTTACAAACAATTACGAAGGGTTTATGAGTATATACATCCTCAAAGAAAACATTTTTTATGATTATGGATTGTATCCATAAATATTTCAATTCATTTTAAGTGTTTTACAAGTATGGAATTATGTATTTTGACCCATAAACTGATCTAGTTTATGCCATTGTTTAGAAATGGAGCATATTAGAAGGAATGGAAACCGTATCAATGCACGCACTCCATGTAGGGATTTCCCTCCTGCTCAAGATAATTATAGTGGAGCTGGTGATGCAACTGGTGCTAATCAACTAATCACTATACTGGGACAAATCACTCAGGTTATGAATAATTACCATACCCGTATGGAGCACCCTGATCCGTAGCGCGGAGGATCAATGTTAGATCACTTCATGAGGCAGCAACCACCAAAATTCAGTGATAGTACTAATACATTAGTAGCCGAGAAATAGATAAGTTCCCTATAGAAAATATTTTAGGCTTTGGGGAGTAGTGAAAGAGAAAAAGTTGTCATGGCAGTTTATCGCCTCACTGGAGATGTTGATCAATGGTGGTCATTGATAAAAAACACGAAGGAAGATGATGAATTATCAAATATGGAATAGAGGTACTTCAAAGAGCTTATCATAGAAAAATACTTTCCTCGTGACCATCGAACATATATGGAAAGGAAATTTCTGAGTCTGAGGAAAAAGGAGGATGAGAATGTCGCAAAGTATGAGGCTAACTTGACAAGGTTAGCGAGGCATACATAATATTATATATATAACCCAAGAAGTAAGATTGATCGTTTCTATGATGGGTTAAAACCATTTATCCATCGAGCATTAGTCTCACAATCCTTCTCGGCATACAAAGACATTGTCTCATGTGCTATAAAGACAGAAAAAAATTATCAAAATCTTATGACAACAAAGTAAAGAAAGAGAATAAGAGAAAGGTGGAACAAGATACAGATAAAGGGGAAAAGGTAAAGAAGGATTTTCCATTATGTGATAATCGTTGGAAGAAACACCGCGGTACTTTCCTAAAAGGAATGGGAGTTTGTTACAAATGTGGAGAAAAAGGTCACCATGCTCGTGTTTGCGAGGGAAAGAAAGATGTTGTCAATGTTGAATGATACAATTGTAGAGAAATGAGGAATTATGTGAATGAATTCCCTAAGAACCAATGAAACTTACCTCAGAAAAGGCCAAGGGATGAAGGCCAATCTTATGCTGTTACTACAATTGGAGTGGAATAATTAATGTATTTGTGTATTTGGACTCAAGGATTATATTCTGGTTATAAAAATAATGTGTTATATATAAGGATTTTACTTCAGTACTTTTTGTTTTCATTAAGGTTTTAATATGACTAGGTTAATCATTTTTTCAGTATGTTACAATAAGATAAACTTTACTCTGCCTGGGGAATCTGATGTGACAATTGATTTTGGAAATTAGATACCTTTTACAAAAATTCTGGACAGAGGAACTTTGGATAACTATAATGTTTAGAGTGGATTAAGTTGAACATTGGATAGTATTGTTTAAGGTTAAAACAATTCTTATGATCAATTTTTGGAATATTATGATACTATAGTTTTAGGAAAAGGAAAACCTATAGGTCGGGTGATAACCAGTCGCGTCGGACAAAGCTGTAGGAATCGAACCTACAACCATTGTGCGACAGGCCTTTATTACCTACCACTAGCCTGCAGGAAGTCCCTAGTCATTACAAAGTATTTTTCTTCATTTTAATTGTATATGTTAATGTTTGGATCCATATATGATTAGGATAAATATAATATTTTTGAGTTCTATTATCTTTTGGAGTTAAAGATTAGTTTGTGGTAGAAATTAGTTGAAGGATGATACTCTACTTGTCAAGTATATATATATATATATGTATATATATTTCTCTTATTCTATAAAGAAACTAATTCATAAAAAATTGTTAAGGAATCTTAAAACCAAAAATTTGTTATCCTAATACCTTATGTTTTGTTGAACTAATGATATTTTAAATCATCATAGATTGATGGCTTTGAGGCCCTCAATTCTACAATTGTTTGTAACTGATGACTTCAATCACTCCCTTATGTGAGTGGAATTTCGAAAATATGAGGGACACTTTTAATATCAGGGAGTAAAATGTGGTTCAATAAGATAAAAATAATTTCTTGTGAATAGTAACTTTTTACTTTTATTTACCACAGTTAAAAGTAAATAGGGTAATTAAGGGTAAAAATGATATTAATATTACTCTAACGCATGTCGTAAATCTATTGGAAAAGTTTATCTAGACCAAAAACAACCCTGAGAATAAAATATTATCATTTAGGTCCACATGGGTTAGATTAGGATATTTATTATTATTTAATTCAAAGAAGAGTTAAAAGAGTTAAAATCAAAGTTTAATAAATAAAACATTTTTAATATAAGGTTATACATTAGATAAATTAGATTATAAATATTCATTAGAAAGATAAAACAATTTTCTACATAATTTTATTTTATTTATAATTTTTATACAATCAATAATTTAATTTACTTATGACACAATGGTGATGCAGTAATTACCTAATTAATGAAATATTAAGATACCTGATATTATAAATACCCAAATAAATGTAATTTGAAAATTTTATGAATTAAATTAATTTTATAGGATAATATGAAATAGTAATAGAGGTTATAATAAATTTTTTCGAAGTGATAATGCTGTTATGAATTTATCAAAAACAAAATACCAAATAGTGTCAAAATTGACATAATAGAGTTTTTAAAACAATTATTATATTATTAATTGATATTATATTCCTAAAAATCTAAGGTTCGGCCAAACGACATATATCATGATAGGTGTATCATTAATGGACCACTTGGGGGTCTGTTGGATGTTTATAGTATGTTTATTAACCATATAATATAAAAATACAAAGAGACATGGTAAATGTGAAACTAATTAATTAAGAGTTATAACTAAAAGATAAGGATAATATAGTGACCCAAACCTGTCTAAAACCTATTGGTTGGGTGGTTTTCGACTCATCCCCACCATAAAATTTAAATAATACACTTTGGAGCCACTAGAAACTGAATATTAATTTATTATAAAATAATATTTCTAGCTTTTCCTAAGGTGTCCCTCACCCCTCTTATAAAAGAGAACTCACCCTTATCTCTAATTCACAACTTCAAAGCCTTTTGGATCGGCCAAACCCTACCCAAATATTTTCTCAACTTCCCTCACTCCAACCTAGAGGCCTTATTTTGATCAAAAAGCCATCCTAAGGAGCCCTTTTGATTAAATCAAAAGGAAGAACCCGAAGAAGAGGTAATGTTTTCACCACCCTCTTTCAAGTTCTATTCCTCTTCAACTTCTTCTTTCTTTGTTATTTCAATTATCAAATAATAACTCCAGTATCTCCTATATACTGTGATGTTATTATAAATATGGTACAACCATATTTATTATTCTATTCATCCCTTGAATGACATGTCACCATACGTGCGTACGTACGACTTACCGTCTCCACATCGTGGTGTAATTGTTAGTCAATACACTATTATTTTGATGGGTATAATAATGATGTGTAATTCATGTAAATAATAAATATAACATGATAATGATTCTGTATATATGAAATACCACCCAGTTATATATTATTTTAATATCCAAATAATGATATTGTCGCTCGTGCGGACGTACAGACTACTGTCTCCATGAACGCGATGAGATTCATTCCCTATCGTATCCATTCAATAATAATTTAATGGTTACAAATAATTTTTAAAGACATAATATCATTCTCGATATGAATAATATACAACCTATCCATAACAAACATGTCTTACGTAAAAAAGCATATAAAGGGAAACGAATCAGATAATACCTGAAACAACGATAATACAAAAATATTACTAACAAAGAAATGTTAAAAGATCATATATGATATAATATTAATTTATATGATTCTTGTATAATTTAATGACAATTATTTCACCATTATATAGGAGGTTAACCTACCATCAACCTTGGAAAAGTAAAAGGTAAGGGTTTATTTCACAATCTCTTCATTATATGAGATTGTTTATGTGTAAGTATTTACTGCGAAATTTTTATCAACCATGTACATTTTTCCTAAAAATGATTCCAAAATGAATATTTCAAGGATTTTTGGAAGGTACTCTTTATCATGATCATAATTTTAATTTTTTTAAAGATTTTTGTTTCTAAATATTTCTAATTAATATCCATGTTTTCAAAATGATTTTAAGGATTTATTTATATAGACATGAATGTTTTGAAATGATTATTCTTTTCAAAAGTTTCAAAGTGGTATGGGACAATTTGATTCAGAAATCTCTTTTAAATTACTTCCTTTATAAATTTGTGAAATTTAGATGATTTTACAAAAAGGATATTTCTCTCAAAAAATTTTACTCTTCATTTTCAATTATGTCAGCATCCTTTACAAGATATTATTTTTTACTGCTGAAGACCCTGACCTCTACAACTGTGCTCTGACCTCGGGTTCCTCCGTGCCCCTCTAAGGAAGATTTAGAGTGGGGATCTCTTCCTCTTCGAAGATCCATGCCCCGATCGGAGCTGCGGTAGCCCTCGTTTGATGAAGCTGTTCGATGAGATGGCTCTGGTTTGGCGGTTAGTTCGTTTCTAGTTGTGGTGGGATCGTTGGTGTTGTTCATGATGGTTTTGGTGGATGTGGTGTATTCTCTGGATTGCTGGTGTGGTTATGGTCGACGTTGGTGGTGATTGAATGGAGATGAAGACAGATGTTACTTTTAAGGCTATTGGCAGATGTCATACCAGCTGACGCCGTTCCTCTCGGTACGATGTATTCTCAGGTTTCATGAATGTGATGTTTTTTGAATTTTGAATTTCGTTTCTGGACTATTTTTGTTTTTATCCCACACATGTGGTATTTTGAAAACAGAAAAATGAAAATTTCAGTCAAGTTTAAAAGGCTTTTTTAGTTATACATTGCCTTAAATGTTTATGCTTATCTATAAACGCTTCCGCTATGTTGTTATCCTTACTAAGCATCTGAGATCACCCCTTTCTATGTTTTATTTTTCCCAGGATGTGAAGAAGTAATTTATGAATGACCTGCAGGGATATTATGATGGGATATGAAGACAATATGTTGTTATTGTTTTTTTACTTTATGATGTAATGTAGCATTTATGAATGTATCTAGTGTTTCTATGGCTACTAAACTAATCGGTCTTTAGAGACTTGATCTTTTGTGATCATGCCAATGTTATGTAATAATTCACCGACTCTGGGTAACTGGGGTCGGGGCGTTACATCCTTTGATGAGTTTTACACTTATATGAAGTTGATTTATTATGATACAATCTTTCATATTGTATTGAAGGGTTTCTGATATTTTTGACTGTGGATGTGTTATTTATATACCACTCATGGTTTTTGGTTAAATTATTAACATTTCTTAATCTAGTTTTCATATGAATGTTTATGTTATGTTTTATCATTTTCAAATGAGGAATGCATTGGACTTAGTATGTGACGGGTGGAGCCAGCTATATCTCCTCGATGCATCGGTTGGTCTAATGAGACAAAATAGTTTCTTGGCACAAGGCATTGAAAAAATGTTAATTTTTGTCTTGGAACGTTGCCTTGACTAAGTGGTTATGATATCCGACATTATGCATTCCATCATTATGGAATTGGATATTGATATTACTTGTGATTATTCTACTAGTAAAATATTTTTCTGAAAAATTAAATGAAATTATTTGATTTTTCATTGCCTTTTTATACTGATGTTTTTGTTTAAAAGGCGTGTGTTTTAGTCTTATACAATGCCTTAAAGGAATATTCTTATTTATGAATGTTTCACCTATGTTGTTATCCTTACCGAGCATCTGAGCTCACCCCTTTCTTAGGTTTTATTTTCCCCAGGATGTGAAGACGTATATTATGACTGACCTATAGGGATAGTTTATGGGAGATGAATGTGTTCAAAGGTGACATATTGTTTTTTTTCATTTCTATAATGTAATGTAAATCTTATTTTTGTTTCTAGTACTTCCAATTCTATTAAACTAATCAGTATTTTGGGATTTTATCACTTGTGATAATGCCAATGTTATGTAACAATTCACCTACACAAGGTAACTGGGGTCAGGGCATTACAAAAGATATAAATAAAAGATAAATTTATCATATTTTATGACTTATATAAATTATTTGGAATTATTTTTAATTTTATAATTTTTATATGAATGATTAAAATATTATATATTTTATAATATCAAAAATTCCCATCGTGAAACAATTCTTTACATTATTTTTTTAAAATATCATAAAAACATAATATCTTAAAAGAAACCGTATTAACAACATCATAAAATTTAAAATTCATCCTTATTATTTTTTTATGATATAAATTTTATCAAAATATATTTATTTTAATATGTTTAGTATCATATATTGGATTTATCCATTAATGAACCAATTATATCATCATTATCGTATCACCAATTTGTTTAATTATTTTATTCATAAATTTTTTAAATAAATTAAAATGATGTAGGAAAGAAATTTATAATTATAAATAATATTTATAGTACAACATATTCCTTATATGACCCAATATTCAAAATATATTACATGTTAAAAACAATCGTATGAAATTTTTTTCATCCTTTTGATTAAAATAACATAACTATATTAAATTCATACATGTGGATTACAGAGGTTATATTTCAGGCAAATGATTCGTTTTGGTAAAAAATAACCCACTGAAATTAATAAAAGTGTTACTATAATTTATAAGATTATTTTTACCGTTAATTACCCGACCTACCCCTAATTGTTGAAATACATATAATTTATAATGTTATTATTAATATATTTAAAAAATTATGTTTAACCTATTATAACATAAATATCATATAGATAATAACCATTTATGTTTTTTTTTTCAAAATTCATAACATATAAGTGCCAAAAATTAATTTAAATGTAATCATGTTGACCGATCGATATAATAGGTTTTTAAATTAAAAACTTTTAAAAACTCAAAATGTTTATATATACAACTTCAATGTGAAATTGATTCCATATAAAAAAATGATTAACAAATGAAAAAATGATTTAGAAATACATTATAATGAATTAAAAATAGAATTTAACTATATAGATAAACATGACAAAAAAGAAATTTTGAACTTATATTTTTATTATCCATTATTCATCAATGTATGAATGTTTCATAAAAATAAAAAACTCAAAAAATTAATTTTTTATAATCCTCCTATAAAAATAAAGATTTTATTTCAAATATAATTTATAAAATTGAAAATAATTTAGGTTTAATATGTGTTTTCCATCAAAAGGTAGTAAATATACAATTTTTTCAAAATACTCCTTTTATGCGAAAAAATTAATTTATTCTTATATAATATATAAAAAACATATAAAATGATTTATAGACATTAAATTGAATATATTATATATATTATTAATTAATATATTCAATAAATTGTGATTTATGTATTGGTATAAAACAAAATTAAGCACATTTAAATTGTTTTTTAGAAAAAAAAATTAATTTTTTATTAAAAATGGGTCTATCTCAATTTATAGTGAATTGGTCCAAAAATAATTAATTATATATAATAATTATAAACATATTTTCACCATTTAGATAATTATGTTCTTACACACTAGTCTAATGGATATGTGATAATTTATATACTAACTAATAATATATTGTTGTTCATTTCTACTTGATGTGGCATATCATGTATGTTATCGAACATAATGTGTCCTTTTAAAAACTCATGATGTTACAGAAAAATAGTTAGAAATTATAATATATTGTTTATGTAATTATGGTATCATTGTAGAAAAATTTACGTTGGACTTCAGCTAATGCACTTCTAGTTTTTTGGGGATTGATGACATGGGCATTATAAAATACACCTTGTCCATTGCATTATTGTAAAAAATATTATTTTGGAACATTCAGAATCAAATTGATTTTCATTTATATATATCTCAAAATATATCAATTTTTTATATATCATAATTTAGCATATTTTTGGACTAATATTTTAGATACTACATTTCACGTTTCATAGAAATTAATGGTTTCCAATAGAGACCACATAGTTATTATTATATAGAATATTAGTTAGTTTTCATATATTAAATATTATTTCTAAATTATTTGATAGTAGATCTGATTTGAAATTTTTATAAAATATAATAAACATTTATTGAAATCCAATGAATCATTAAATAATATATTCTTTCAAACATAGTCATATCTTAATTTTTGAAACATGAATAATATTTTCATTCGATGTTTTAATTTAAATAAAATAATCCTGTTTTTTTGTAAGATGTTGACATAATTTAAGAAAAACATTTAAGTTCAGTCATTGATAGGATGTAAAATTACAAGTCCATTAGATACTAGAATCTATATTATAATAAATTTAAATATATTTATGATACATCCATGTAGTTTTACTGATAAAAAAATTACACGGATGTGGAGTATCAGATTTTCCATCAGAGACAATTATTGACCCCAAAATATAGGTTTTCCCTTTTTTTGACCTAATGTTGGTCATCTTCAGATGATCAGATGTGGAATACATTAGTTGGAATATTAAGGGTATTAAATAACCAATTTATACTACTAATTCATTTTATACCCACATTCTAATGTTTCAATTTAAATATCATATTAAGGAAATTATATATGGTATTATAGATTACAATGTTAGATTTGTGAGGTACCTATGAAATACATTGTTGGAGATTCGAGATTAGATGATGTGCAATTATTTAGTCATGGTTGATTGTTAGAAAATTATTATAGGTTTAATTTTTCTTCATAGGTGAAAAATTTGATAAAAAAATATCAATAAATTTTCAAATTAGGGATTATCGATTATGGAAATAGCCATTTTCCTTAAAATATTAATCAATTATATTATGTCCAATTGTTATTCTATGATCAAATGTTCTTTGAATGATCCTTGTTGATGATTTAGATTGTTTAATTAAATTTATTATTGATTATTCCATGTTCAATCATTCATTTCCAAAAAATTACACCATTGTAAAATAACACATTTTTGATGAAGTTTTAACCTTCATTCGTGTACCTTTACCTAACCCGTTATTCACGTTTTTTGTTATTTGAAACATAGGGTCCTTGTTAGACATTGTTGGGGCTGTTTCAATCACATATGAACGTCAATATTTATGGTGGATTTGAGAATGATGAATGGATTAGTGTTTTATTGAAAATTTTGAGATGGATTGTAGGTAATATTTTTAGTATTTTGGAAATAAATATTGAAACATGTGGTGGGATATAAACAAGATGAGTTGTGGATTTTATAATATCACCATATTATATTTTTCTTCTATTAGAGGCACAAAAATATGGTTCAAGGAATGTTTTTTAAATTTAGGGATTCCAATATGATATATCTATTGACGAATGGTCAAATTATGAATTTATATTATGAATTGGACTATTATAAAACAATCCTGACTACTTGTTATATAACCTAGAGGAACAAAGGGAATGCAGAACCCAGACTATAGTGATTTGGTTTTTAGAAAAGCAATTGATCCCATGCCTTGTGTCTATACTGACACACCAGTTGACCCTACCTAGGAATTCAAACCACTACCCCGTATAAATTTCCCATGATCCCATGATAGTTGATACTTAGGATACTCATTGAGTAATCATGGACATGATGACAAAGATCATTGATGGGTACACAACCTACAAAATACACATTTACTGATGTACACATGAACGACTATGAGAACACAATTAGGAACCTAGGTACTATTACATGTTTGGTTTGACTTATACATTCATTGTTCCATGAAATTGTTTCAAATATATGTCCAGATGTGAACACATGCAGGCAATGATGCCGGGACACACGCCTTTTGGACCCATTAAATGGCGTGTTCTTCCCTCAAGAACATTTTCCTCTCATATGTCAATATTTTTCGCAGATTTTTTTCCCAACAGTATCCAATCATGATTAATTTTCAATATTGAACATGGTTGTGGAAATTTTTCAATTCATACAATATATGCTGATAGGAGTTCTATGAATAAAAATTTTTTAGGTTGTGCATGATGTTGGAATTGATTAGTAAAGGATCATTATAGAAATTTTGGGGTCAGTAAACCTCTATTTCAATTGGGAGAGAGTTCCATATTAAATAATACATAATTTAGGGACAATACTCCTCTCTCACACTGGGGCACTAGTTTCATGTATTCTTTAAAGAGATTGAGATGATATACCCTTATAATGGGGAACTTTCCTCTATGTGTGTAGTTCTAATATCCAATATTCAATTTTATAAATGGATAGGGGCCTCCACATGAGTTATGAATCCAATAGATTTTTATAATGGTAGTGACATTAATGAGACATCACACAATGTTTTAGGAGGTGTGTATGAAGTTGGGAATCCATGAAAAATTATTGGGTGGACAAACACACTATGTTATATTGTCTAGTATATGAGATTGAGATCCCCATTCTCTCACTTTTGGAATTATTTATGATCACATGATATATATATATATATATATATTGTGTTATTGTTTTCCCCTTTATTTTGATTTAGATTACTTATTATTTTAAATCACTCTATCATTCCCTCTTCAGTTCTTGTGGTGTACAAATTGATATGTATATTCTCAACCATGCATGGGATTTTCCCACATGTGTCATGTCTTATGAATATGGGTGATGGATCAATGATTTATTTATAAAATCCTAAGGATAGTTGTGTGTAAGGGAATTGTATGGTTCTCTATGCAATGAGATCTTGATTTGTGTTCCCAATACCTCTTTATTTTACTAGTTATGTCATTTTGGGGCCACTTTTATGATGGTTATTTTAATTTTTATATAACACCTCTAGTATTTATGACTGATTTTATTTGAAATAAGTTTAATCCATTAGATATCTTGTAATTCACACAACAACAGCTTTAAAATGGAAATCGGTATTAAATAATTATTTATATACAATCATTATAGTAATTATTTTATTTTATAGGGAATGTATTTAACTAACTAAATTTTGAATGATATATTTATTCTACACATTTTATTTTTTAATCATCCAATTTGAAATAAAAATACAATTTATTTAATTAAAAAAGAATAGTTTTTTTGAAATAACAATATCTATTCAACAATATTGGACAAACCAACCTTAGGATGATTATACATTTTATAATTTAACCAAAAAAAATAAAATAAAAAATAAAATTAATTATTTAAATCAAAATTTTAATATTCTATTGGGTTTAATGTTTAGGAAATTTCTCAAATCTATTATTTTATATTAATATTGAGGAAATACTAAATTTTATTTTCACACTGAATTTTTTATTAAGTTATATATAAAGGTAAATGATATATTGATTTTTTTCTATTATAAAATTGGATTCTTTATTTACCTATTATAAAAGTATATACATTAGAATCATTTTAAAATTGAAATTTTAATATGAAATCATTTTACAATATAGACCATTTTCTCTTCAAAAAATGACATTCCCATCATGGTTATAGAATTTTTTTAAATATAAATTCCATCTTATTTTAATTTAATTTTTAATAATGGATTCCATATATTTAATCATTATAATTTATAATATTTTGTATGATAATATAATTTTTTGAACATAATTCATAGTAAAAATAGTTAAAAAATATTTAATAATTTTAAGGAAAAAATTTTCCTTTTGGGGGTTAACAAAAATTATAAGGTTAATGTTACCTAAAAATGGTTAAAATCATTAATATCTATAAATACATAAATTATAAAGTCTATTTATATAATAAAATATATTTTTAGACTTTTATAACAGTTAAAAATGGGTACACCTCTATTTCTAGAAAATATATTTCTGTTCCACTCACCTCCCTTATAAAATCTCACCCCTAATATCTCTTCTACAAACCATGAAAAACTTCCTTCTTATCCAATAAAAAAATGTCCTTCTAACATACATTATTTCAGCCTATAATCCTAATTTATGTAATAAATCTACACTAGAAAGTCTTTGAGGGTAATCCTCACGGGGTTACTTGAAGAATAAGTAACAATCATCAAACGACATTTTTATTTTATCATGT
This sequence comes from Viscum album, assembly GCA_963277665.1. Taxonomy (NCBI): domain Eukaryota; kingdom Viridiplantae; phylum Streptophyta; class Magnoliopsida; order Santalales; family Viscaceae; genus Viscum; species Viscum album. The sequence goes on along the minus strand of OY728128.1, from coordinate 272,146,845 downwards.
CATCCACATCTATAAATTATTGTAAATCCATGATTATATAATATCCTAATTATATTACATTTATATATAGGTTCTTATTTTATGGTCACTACTAACATCCTTTCACATTACATCAAAAGGGTTAAGATAACATTATTCTAGTGTATTATGGATTACTACCTCTTGAACTGTTGTTAATCATTATTCAATTTACACACCCAATATTTTTTATGATGATGGATATCAATAATTTATATTTATTTTATTTCTCAGATAAATTTAAATCTTGTTTTTGACTTCATATATATATTGTTACATTCTATTCTGTATGAGAAATGAATACATAGGTCAGGTGTATGGTGGACTACAGCCTTATGAAGCGATATGACTTTTGTTTCACTAACCCTTTACAATGAAGGTGACATGGATACATTCAATGAATATTTTATAATAAATGTAAAAATAATTAAATTCATGAAATATTTATCATTTAAAAAGACAATACATAATTTTATTTTTTTCTTTTCACTCGCTAAAAAATTATATTGTCGTTTGTGTGTGTAGACTACCACCTTCACGAAGCAACGCGATTCACTTTTCATCACCACAAAAGAAGGAATATATATATAAAAATATAGTAAAAAATTAATATATAATTAATGATATTATGATAATTATATAATGATAAAATGTGACTTAACACCATTTGGAAATGATTATTGAAAAATGGGAATATTACACAAGCTTATGAACAACCTACTTATTCCATGATTATAATATACATATTATCTAAAAAAATCATTATTGAATGGAAATAAATGTGTAAATTATTTATAAATATTATAATTATTTCATTAATACTAGTATTTGGATGATTTTACAATATAGTATGATTAAGGATTATAACATTCATGATAAATCATAACCGTGAAAACACAGAATCCAACAACATAAACAATGAAAACAGTGAATGGTTATAAATTAATGGGTGATAATATATTATATTTTGATCATATATTATATTTTAAATATTAATATGGTTTTATAACTTAATATATTTTTTTAACACTACTATACAGGGTTTTAAATCATTTTCCAAAAAATAGAAGAACAAGGAATGAGACATCACTTTATAGTAATATATGCTCGTTTCGATTCTACAAGTGGACATGGATTTGGAACATAGGTACCTTTGGTTAATTACTCTTAAATGAGTGTATTACAATGTAACTTATCTATATATTGTGAATGAAATCAGGTTTTATTATGAAAATAATTTGACACTCTTGGGAGATATTATTAGGATAATTCAAATTTTTTATAGATACCATTATGATGTTTTTTAAAATTAGGATATCAGTAACTAATCCATGTTTATCATGAAGATATATTTTAATTTATGAAAAGTTATTGACCATATCTATAATTATACATTTTTATAAAAATTTCTTAATCTCATGTGAATATTGAGTATATGATATTACTTAGAAATGTTATTTGTAAGGAATTACTGTATAAACAATCAAACCTAATCTAGATATCACCATAGTAAAAATTCAAATTAAGATGATATATTAACCGAAAAATATATTGAAATATTATGGAAGCATAATCATTGTATGAAAAATAAAATTTCCAAGATGGAGAAATATGTTTCACAATGAGACAAATCATATGTTGGACCGCGTTATGTGATAAATACCCCCATCATTTGGTGTCACTACTAATCCAATTTAAGATGATAAATTGATTAAGTCTCTGGAGAATATATTTAGGTCATTAGTATTAAGTGAAATTCAAATGGGTACAGTTGTAGTTTATTTTCTCATTGGCGATGCAAATTAATGGTGGTCATTGATTTATAATTATATAGGGTAAGGGTAAACAAAATTTAGGGAATGTAAATATTTTAAGGATACATTTTTTGAAAAATATTTTCCATGTGAGAAAAAACAAAAATGATGATATAGTTCATAATATAAATTATAATGTAATTCTAATTTTTTTGGAATATTAAGGCACATTTTCAGGGTTATCATGGTATGATTCAGATTGAATAATCAAAATGGAGTGTAGGATTTACAATTTCATTGAAGGTATATGCCATGTATCTGAAGGGAGATGGTAAGTCAAATATTTTATTCATACAATGGAATTGTCTTATGAGCTATAATGATAGTGAAAAAAATTCTACAAGTGTTATAGATTCTATAAAAAACATGATGATTATACGATTTCATATCAAAAATGTATAATGTGAATAAGGGAATGAATGGAATTCCACCATGTAATAATTACTGATAGAAACATGAAATAAACTATTAAAGGTAATTCTATTTTTGAACAAGTGTGGAGAGAAATTACACTATGTTCATGATATCAAGGGAAATAATGAAATCGGCAGCATGTGATTATTCCACTATAAGGGGATGGGATCTATGAAAATGAATTCCCCAAGTGTTATGGGAATTAAAATTGAAAACACTAAGGGATGAAGGAATTGTTTTTTTATTAATACAAATTATTGTGAATTACAAAGGTTGTGTTTTAGTGAAATATATTTTATATGAATTTTAATGATGATATTTTAATTATAAGAAAAATTGAGACTAATAATGATTGTACTACAGTATTATTTCAAGAAATATTTGGAATCAATAGTTGAATGGTGAAATAAAATTATTGAAATTACTTTTTATCATCATGGAAAACACCTATTTCAAGGAATGATGTAAATTAAAATTTTCTTTATATGTAGATAATTATATTGGTATAATTACATAATTGATATAGATAATGTAAATTGTACTCTATAAACAAACATGGGACTGATTCATGATTTCTTGAAAATGATTCTTATGCTTAACTGATGAATTTAACACCATTTAGTATTCATCAAATATATCAAACAATTAATATTTAGTTTAATTAATAAGTAACAATTCATGTTTCATGATGGTTTTATATTAATTGATATTATTACCATGTTTTAATATAATACCTGATAAAGGTATTTTGTTGTTTGTTATGGGATTATTAAGAGCCTCAAAAGTTTGCGGGTGATTAATGATAACTTAATTATGTAAATTTAGAAACCACCATTGTAATTTTATGGATATAAATATTTTGGATGATCCATATGGTAACCATTAATCTTATGGATTGCCTTATAATTTTCATGTGGCTTTAGATATTAATCAATTAACCAACCATGTGGTGGTTTATGCATATTTGATAACTTATAGTATTGGTTTTTCTATAATGATAAATAGAGTTCTAAGAAATGTATTATCTTATTATTATGTATATTATGATACATTAGAGTATAATTTAACTATGTCAGGATGAAGAAAATTTGGTTTTTGTTTATTCAATTATGGTAGAATAAAATGCAGTGGAAATTTTTTGATGCACGGTCATAGGATGGATTGGTGCCAATAAAAAATTATATATCATGTAACAATATTTAATTATACTCATATTGGGTTAAATTACTACACAAGCCACAGAAAAGGGTCTTTAAAATATTGTTCTCTAATTATGATCTATTTTATGATTTCAATTATAATTTTCACATCTATAGTTTTATGGAATTGTGGTTAACAACGTCCTCATAACCTTGATCCCTATCACTTGAAATTATTGATTGGATGGTAGGTTCTTATTATATCTAAATGTTATTAATTCAATCATATTTCCCCCAATTTTTAAAATTTATATGTTTTATTTCAAAAGATTTTTTGACATACCTTTCTCTCTAATTAAGTGGATGTATTATAGACTCCATTTATATTGTGAGTCTTTCATCAATGAGTTTTCAAATTTTCAAACCCATGATTAAAAATACAATTATTATATTCTAAGGATGGAATTTATATTATTATGGTATAATTTAACACCACTAAGGTTTAAAATTATAACACTACATTCAATTTTATGTATGACACATAATGTAAGGCATGGAAGAAATCATGACACCGTGAGACATTACAACATATTTATATTAAAAAAATACAATCTCTTAAATATAGTTCATTATCAAAAACACTATGTCTATATTTTGTTACATGAGACATTATGTTTTTCTTGGGTTATATTAATCCATGATTTTATCTTATGTTTTCAAAAAGAGGAGTTTAAATGAAACAACACATATTATTAAAATGTTATAGTTTAATATGATTATTTTAAGCAAGACATTGAATTTTTTTATCATGAATAGTCCCAAATACATTCTGATAATTATAATTATCAACTAATTATTAATAAAATATGATTTAGATATAAGAAAAAAATATGTTTTCTAATAAAATCATATTTTTTCAAAATGAAAATTTAGTCACAATTTTCATAGATAATGTAAAATTTATTATTTCACAATATAGATAATTACTTTAATAAAATGAACATAATTTTTAAAATATAAATTTCAAACTTATAATGTGAGTAGTGTTTTTATATTTTTTCAAAAATAAAATATTATTGAATTAATAGTTAAAAATACTAATTTTTAATTATTTTCATAATTTTATTAAAAGTATATATAAATATAAATTAAATTTTAATATCTATTTAATATAAAATAATTTCAAATCAGTATATATAGAGATTAATCTATTCTAGGCTATTTTAATAAGTTATATATTCAGTTTTTTTCTATAGACATTGTAATTTTTTTAAAATTTTCTCTTTGAAAGACCACTTTTCCCTCACCTCCCTGAGGTTATTCTTCAATTAAAATTTTACCATTCGAAGAATGGAATTTTGACAAATGGATTTAATATTTAGAATAAGAATAGTTTACTTTTTCTAGTATGTGAAACATAATTTTTTTCAAAAATTTATTGTTCATCAATAATAATTAATTATCAAATTTAATGACAAAATGTTATAATGTGGAGTTATTAAAAATTATGGGTTAAAAATTTTCATCCCAATTGTCAAAATCTGATTGGAGGACCATATTGGATCCTTTTTCATAAAATTATCGAATTGATGGAAATTTTATATATTTATTTATTTGATTTTTTAATTAATTTATTTATTTTTCGGAAATTTCCATTTAATTTAAAAGAGGGTTCCCTTTACCCACTAATAAAAGAGCACTACTACATATCACATATTCAAAAATACAAATAAATTTCACTCAAGAAAATCCTGTAGAATTTTCTTCTATACATCCATAGTCACATTCTAGTATTTCTTTTCCATCCAAAAGACTGTTCCTAAGGTCCTTAATAGGAGATCCAAATGAGTTTTCCCTTATAGTATTTAACTATCTAAATAATGAATTATCCATTTCCATCATAATTCCCCAACATAAATTATATATTATAACTTATAAATGAATTGAAAATATATCTACAAATTAAATAGATGTTTTTATTTTGTGACATAACATTTATCCATCTACACTTCCATCAAATGTTAATAGAAGTCATCAATCTTGTGTATAATGGACAATCAGCTCCCGAATTGATATAATTTGTTTTACATCACCACATTTAAAGGATGGAAATAATGAAAGATTTAACACATTTATATGATATATACAATATTATTTAATTTAATTAATTTTAATATCTAATACGAATTTTATGTTAAATTTTAATTGATAATGATAAGATTTCTCATGTGTGGTGAACTATAACCTCGCAAAGAGATTCGAATATTTTTTTTACTTATGCATTACATTATATGTAATAAGGATAATATTATTGAATGAATGTGAAATATATGTGATTATATTGATTATACAATTAATAATATCACCCAATACTATATCCTTTCATCTTTTAAGAGAATTATATATTCTCTCATGTGTACGTATTGCATACCATATCCACGACGCGATGAAATTAATTTTACATGAAAAACATTAATAAATTATGATAATAATGTATCTAATTTGAAAATATTATATATAAAAATATTACTAAAATTCATTATATTGTTGATATATATTATATTAAAATTACCAAGAACCTTCCTGAAAAATCACACAAGAGAAAAAAAGGTAGTTAACACCCAAAAAATAAAAACAATGAAATATGAATAATAAATATGTGGTAAAATGTAATAATAGCGTCATATATGATATTACAATTATAAATATAGTTTTGGTAGGAACTATTAACATATCTAATATCATTATATTGGTGGTTAATTAACATTCAACTAAGTGAAGGTGTGGGGTAATGGATGATATCTTAGCTTAGATTCGATTGATACTTATTTTTAATTATTCACTAATAAAATTTTATATAAGTTATATACAATTAATTTTAATTAATATAGTATGATTCATTCATACTTCATGGTATTTTATGTTTCAATTTTAACTATTTCATCGAATGGTATTTTACATGAATATTATAAAATGGAAACTTTTAATGGAAAATATCAAATTAATTTTTGATTATTAGACTTATCATAAAATAATCAACTTATTATGATATTTTTCCATTAGAAGTTAAATTTATCATAAATATACATAATATTTTATGATGTAAATTATTTTTTAATAAACTGTATATAAATTATAAATACAGTGTTTCTGTTGAATTTCAATTAAGTATATATTAATAAATCTATATTCTTTTCACTCTTTGGATATTTTCTAATTAAGAAAATAGATTTATGTATTAAACAAATTATTTTATTTATGAATATTTATTTACACATTAATTAATGTTTTGGTCCCAAAATTTTATATCTTACTTATTGATTGGTACACATCTTGAGATAAATAAATTTTCATAATTTAATAGGGATCGACCTATTGTTTAAACAATCTTTTGAATATTCATGGAAGTAGAGGTATCATGATTTAAAATTTCATGGAATACAATAAATATGAATTGAATTATTTTATAATTATTTTATTATTTTAATCAACCATATTTTCATAATGATATTATCTTAGGATGAATTTTTTTCTCATATTGTTATTTTAATGGTATTTATGTTCAATCATTTACATGTCATTATATATTATGAATTATCCTCCTCCAAAATAAATTTTCTATTTTAAAAACACTTTTAATGGGGGAGTGAGAACCCTTCAGAAAAATAGATCATGAATCAAAGGTTACATTTGTCTTATAAAACATAAGTCTAACATGAATTACATCTCCTTCCCTAAAAAGTTTCTATGGTAGGAAATTTACCGGGAAGGATAGATCTTCCCCTATGTAATCTTCATAGTGCCATGCTAGATGCTCCAAAGACATCATATGTTCTACTTTACTGATCTTCCCCATATTAACTTGTTTGATCAATATGCTATCTTGATTATTAATCCATTCAGATTGCTTCCTTGTAACTTCCACTTGGATCAGTCTTCCCATAATCTCATCAATGTCTTCCCTTGCTGCCTTGATCACCAGAACATCCTCCTTCATTTCTTTGCCATAGTGCATGAGAAGTTCCAAATAAGTATTGAAATATTCATCTTTCATACCCTGTAACCCATTTGGTTTTTCTAAGAGTACATATGTGTCTCCAGAGGATGGACATCTGCCCGTGAGTTTCCTTCCACTTGCACTTTGGACACGGTGAAAACATCCTGCTGAACCACCTCTCTTCCATCTCTCCAAATCTTGTGTTCCGTTAGTTTATCCTCTTTTTTGGTGGACCGATTCTCCATCAGTTAAAGAAGATAATAGTAGTCTTTATGAACCATAGATTTCAGCTTCTTGGAAACAATATATCTCCCCATGTCCTTGTTTTCCTTATTCCCTTTCTTCATTCTTTGGTTGTGTAGTCCTTTTTCAACCCCTCCCAAACCGCCGTCATTTGAGGGTTTTTCGTTAAATTATGCCTCATAGGGAAAGTTGGAGTTGCCTTCTTCATTACATAGACATTCAAATCTGTTTTTTATCTTGTGATAAGAAAACATCCTTCTTGACTTGGTTTTCCGACAAGTAATCAGTGTCCTGCCAACCTGAGCATGATACTCCCATCCCTATCCATCTTTGTATTAGCTCTTAATAGATGAATGAATCCCCATGTCATAATTGTTGATAGTTCCATCACGTACAACCATCAAATAAGTGCATATCCCCATACTAGCCACACCCTTGGAGTTTGGTACAACAACACCTATAAAACCACTTGAATCCTGAGAATAAACACAGTTCACATCTGAAGATGCCTTGACCACCACACTATCTTGGGCATCGCCTAAAACCAACTTCATTCTCGAAGGGCTTTCCAAATCTCTCTGGAACCTGTTGATGGTCTCTATTACACTGGGCTCTGGATGAGAGCTCCTTACATGTTTTTGTACCATTACTCAAGATAAAGAGTAGGGTTCCTCAGCCTTGCTTGTCCCCTACACAAAACCCTCAAAACCAGCTCCTGATCCTCCTCCATCCCAAGCACTGAGTAAATAAACATCACCTGGAGGACCACCCTTGACCCGATCCACCTGGACATCCTGATTAATATTATGTTGCCTCTCCCTTATCCTACATATCACCATACTATGCCCAAGAATCTTACATAAAGAACCGTAATCAAACAACGATTCAAAAATAACGTTATTATTATACATAAACTCCTATACCACGGTAATCTTGAAGGCTTCAACCAGAGGCTTTGCAATATCAACCTTGATACACACTCTTAGGAAAATTAGGTGACACAACACACGAGTCAGATTATGGGTGCAGAGGAACCCCTCGACCATATTTCCAAGCAACCAAAGAATCGAGGGATTTTGAAAAGGAAGAGGAAGTTCAAGAAAACATACCCAAACCGCCAGCATTGTAGGGACATGTATCATGTGGATATCATATGACCATTTAAAGGGGAAAAATCGAGCACCATACCAAGAGTGAGGTGCGCTTGTTCATGCGAGAATTATGTCATCTTCAGAGGCGAGCCGAATCATGAAACTCATGGTGTGGAGGAGTCCAACAATAGCACACTCCTACAAAACCCATTTTTCAAAAATGATGTGTTAGAAAGCATCAACTGATGTCCGGCACCGCTGGAATAACTCGACCAGGGTTAGTTCTAGCAGGGAAGATTCCTTCATGAATTCTAACAGAAATCTGTGGGAAGGATGGAATACAATCCGTGTTCGAAAAGGGTATGAAAGGAGTGGAACAAACATCATGGAGATGTGGAAAAGGTTCCTCCCCCTCTGATGGGGGAGGGGCCGGAGTAGGGATCATTGCCGCCATGGGCATGGAGGAGTATCCCGATTAGGGTTCATCACTATTAGCCTTTCTCCCCTTTTATTACCATAAAAATTTGAACCATTACAATTATCTATTCATCCAATAAATCTATTTAAATAGAATAAAGATTTCATTATTTACCCTACCATATTTATTTTTCATTATTGATTCCTAATGTATTCAACTATCCTTAACCATTATTGAGAAACATTTCTCATCCTTGTTTTGATTCATTTCCCAAGGACATGAATATTAAATCCATGAATGAGTTTTTGAGGAATCATTTTATTATTTTTTAATTGGTTATATATTCTAATCCAAATGTAAAATGTGTATCATGCATCTAATCGGTTATCCAAAACTACAAAAACTTTTTGTCCCTTCGGTATTTGGACGTTTTAATATATTCAATGAAATAATATAATACACTAGATCTGAGATAGATGATTTATTGTTATTATAAGTCTGATTCAATGAAAATGGAACATTTACCCATGAAATTTATTATTTAAATGGATATTTTGATCATGGGGATTATTTTTTTCCAATAATACTATCGATGTTGTTAAATAGAACTCATGTAATTGAATTCCATTAACGAGAAATTATTCAATAAATATTTCCATTATAAGAAAATATCTATAATGAATATACATTTTATTAACATAGTTATATGGGAGGATGAATCTATTGTTGATTATGAATATACCTTTAAGAATTTAACTAGGTATTGTAAAAAAATGTACTGAATATAGATTACACGATTGACCATTTATTATAAGGATTTCTATTGGGGTGAACCACCCGAGTGCATTGGATGTTATCTTGGTTGTGAAGTGTACCCTACCCTCTTATGTTCCCTAGGATTGGGGCATTCACAACCTCTTTATAATCATCTAGTCCTTCATCAAAACAGGGTTATTGGGTTTCAGTTCCTTCTAACGTGGATTTCTCCTCAGAAATCATCGACTTGTCCATGTCTCCATTAATTATTAAGATGATTTTAATTAATCCACACTCAATTCCATCTCTTTGTGGATGAATATTAATTACACATCTTATTTCAAGACATTCAATGGCTCATGTAAGGATAGAATCCTTCAGTCAGGGATGTAGTCACACTGGGAATAGTAGGAATATCTGGATGGTGGAACATTGAATAACTAAATTATTTCTTATTAGAGGTATTCTCAATGGTGTAGAAGACTGAGGCATCAAAAGTAGAATATGAGGAATCTTATTCAAGATGTATGTATTCTTTGTTTTCCTTGTATTCCTATGTTTATCACGGGGTATTCCGCGAGATTAACATCTTGCGGAAATAGATTAGACAGATCATAACACTAATGAGATTAAAGGATATGGACACATCCATATTAGGGAGAAACTATATGGTTTACCTTGTGGATGGTTCAAAACATCAGCGAGGAAGTACCCTATATGGTGTGTCCCAAAAAAAGTGTTGGTTTTACCACATGAAGGAAGATCTAAACACCACAAAGTGAAGATCATTGATGGTGGGTACCAACAATGTGGACACTATGTTTAACTATTGGATGGTATTGATCCTCAGGGTGGCTTCCTATGTAACATGTTTTCAATACAAGGTTTAAACCCCACATATATTGATGGGGTGATTCAGGACATACACATGGGTAGTGTCCCGTAATAAGATGGACACTCATAGTTTGATGTTGGTGAATTATGTGGGTCTAATACATGGTTTGCTACTCATGTAAAGGACATGAGTTCACTTGAATGTGGTGGCCCATGTAAAGTCACAATGAATACCAGGGAATTGACTAAGGTTGATAATGAAAGAGATGGAACCATCATGAATATGATGGTGTTGGGCCTACAACATATAGAGGTTTTCAACGTACCTCATTTTTAAAGAGGGGATAAAATTCCATGTATTTCAGAGGGTGATGAGACACCTGAGGAAGTAACTAGTGAGAATGAGTGCATGAATGGAGACATGAAGAACATGAAACCTCCATATTAGATCATGATCTACCCAGAAGACAAAGGATCAATGGAAATACCAAGATGGGACATGGATGGTGGGATCAAACCTTCATGGTGGAATCCTATGTATCACAATGGATAGAAATTAAAGTCCACATAGTTCATGAATGGAGTATAAAATCAGGGTGTACAAAATAGAAAGAGACTTGAAGACATGATCAGGACTTATAAATAGTTATAATCCCATCTTAAGGTTGTATCTCCTGGTTAGAAGAGTATGGTTTGTGCAATAGGATTATCCATGTTCAGATTTCCATAGTGATTAGAAAAATTTAGAGAGGTTGATTTGGGGGATGTGTCCCAATGAATGGAATGTGTTTCATCATGATTATACATCCTAGTGATGGGGTATTGTAGTTTAACATTAGTTTATATTGGACATGAGGGAGGTTTCCTACATACATTTTTTATAATACATGGATAAAAATCCCAGATGTTTGAAGGGACATATTGCATAATTTCAAGCAAGATGAATGTGAACTGATGTGAAACAACCATAAAAATTGGATTCTATGGATTGAGGGGGTTGATCCTTAGAGAGGATTTATATGTACCCTGTTTACAATACAAGGAACAATGTACACATACTTCAGAGGGATGAATTTTAATGTCAAATATAAATATGTGAATGTAACAAATTCCTGGTTAGAGGACCATAACATGAAATTTCATGGAATCAATTAAAATAAAATACCACATGACTTATGGTCAACATGAGTAACAAGAGATAATAGTATTGGAGAATGACGTGTCACAAAGGGTGATTAGATAAAGGATGTTGTGGGGATTATTTATGGTTAGAGTGTGAGGGAGATAGATATTGGGGATTAATCTATGTGGGAAAATAGAGGAGGTTGTCTATATGTACAAGGAGGATATAGCCATAATACACAGAACACCTTATCACATCTTTTCGTGGATTACGTGGAGACTACCCGAGGTGAACATGGATAAAAACATTAAATGGAGAGAGGAGTGGGAGAGCACTGATTCTCATTTTCATTTAGATCCACCAAGGCTTTCCACAGCTAAAGAAACACATATTTCATCATCGTGTGTTGGGAATGAGGGTGCATGGTAGTTTAACATCATTATAATCAGATGATAAGGACTCACTTCACATTCCATGGAGTTATATAACTTGTAAATACTCAGACATAAGGAATTGAAGGAAGATGATACTCCCAATGAGAGTGAGGTAGAGGAGTGGTCACCTGAGGGGATCACATTAGCGTGGATATGAACAAAAGAAATAGTCATTAGTGTGGAATTTTGAAGAAGCATGAGGTATGGAAATATAACATAGATCACCACTTGAGCGACCTTGAAATCACAGCGCACAAGCCCAGAGGTCCTCATAGAGGAGGTGTACGCATGATAAGGACAATTCACAAAATAGATGCTTGAACATGTGGCCTTGGAATGAGGACAATGCATAGAGTACATAGGAAGGGGTTCATGTAGTATTGAAAACTTGTGCACCAGATTAGAGTCTAATGGTCATAGGGAATGGGGAAAAGTGAATGATTTATTGGAAAATGTTAATTCTTACATGGAAGAGGTATATTTTGAATTCACATAACATTCCAAAAAAATGTTAATTGGGGAGGGTTAATCCCTAGTGCACCCACCCAATGGGGGACCCATGGGAGACATATCGCACAATATCTAACACCTTGACATCCTACCATTATCATATCAATGGAAGGGGTTTTCTTATGTGCACTTGAGATAAGGATCGACTTCTGGAGAATTTCACCAGGGTAGGGTGGTAAACCACTATTTACAGGCAAAAATATTGGTTGTGATGTGTAAGGAGGAAAGTGAAGAAGTAGTCATTTGAATCACATTGAGCGCAAAAGAAAATTATGCATAGGTCACCCCTTTTGCAAGTTTATCGATTTTCTTCTATGCCCCTGCCTTTTTCATTTCAGAGGTCTAAGAACAATCACACAATTCCATGTCACATTTAGCATGGAAGAGGGTTGTGAAAGGATTTCATCCTTGCAAAAATGATCCAAATAATCAGAACAATAGCCTTGGTATTTTCAAGATCATCCTCTAAGCCAGAAAATGAATTTGGGTTGTTGAAATAATCCAATATATTCCCTCAAGCAATTTTTTGTAGCCAAAAAATGCCCCCATGAAATTTGATCTAAAAGAGTACCAGAAGGTCGTGATCCATGGGAAACCATGGTGAAAACCATATGTTTGTATCAGTTTACACAAAAGGTATGATTTTGAGTATAAGGGATCATAAATGAATGTGAAAGACTAGGTCCACCCCTATAAATATGCAGTGGGAACAAGGCAATGTAACTAGATGATCCGTACAATTGGTGATATCCACTTGTATGTTAATGTTCTATCATTAAACAAGAATTATCTTAAATTTAGTTACTACCAAAGGAAAAACTGCAAGCCCTTTCATGATTCTGACTTATTTGGATTCTACTTGTCCAACTCTCATCAATATTGTGTTCCACTTTCTGCTTTTCTTTCTCATCCTCCATCTTTGGGGCCATACCCTTTTTAAATTTGAGGCCCAACTGGTATAGCCATTGATTAGACAAAACATGAGAGGGTGGATACCTACACAACATGATGTGATGAGATAATAGGAAACACTCTGATTCTTAATGAAAGAAGCATGCTATCTAAAAATTATATGCTTCTAGGAGTGCTAAAAGTGATCAAACGTATTATTCCCTATGTGATAGCCTCCTTATATACAATATTGGAATTCTATAGGAGGTGATGATGGTAGTCTTCGATATTGACATGTCGTGGTCGCAAGTGACACATGAGGATATCCTTTCATGGTTCATTATCATGAAAAATGGTCACCCAACTAAACAAATATGGGATATGGGTGTTTACATCCTAAAACGAAAGACCATGACAGTCATGAGGAGAAAGATGGTTACTGAATAATTTCCATCCTACTATGAGATACCTTTTAGGAGAACTATCACTACTGAGACTAGGGGATATAATCAAGATTACAACTTGAGATCTAGAGGAAACATTACAAGTGAGTGGGCTTGGGCGTACTAGGTACGCTCGATATGAGAAGGATTTTGGGAGAAACATTGAACTATTAGGTAGTCTGAGGATGTGTAGACATCACAATTCTATTTATACCATTAGAATAATCTATTGTCAGATCAATTCATTAAGTGGTATCCTGACACCAATACCTTCAATATCCACTATGTGGTGGTTGGGATCTGTTGTTGTGATATCCAATTCATTGGAGGTATCCCTCTATAAGGGTTCCAGTATGATGAATTATTACCAATGGAGAATGTTTAGGGAGATAGGGTGTGAACCCACATTCTAACATGGCATCTGTTGGAGCTGTTTAAGGAGAGGATGAAGTTTATGTATAAAATATCATAAATATCTTATCTATCATGGTTCATCTTGTTTATTAAGATGGTTTTAAATGTGTGGATTCTCAGGTGACAAATGCAGTGTCTGGCCGTGTCGCAGATGGTCAAAGTAGAATCATTCTTGGTGGTCCTGGAAGTAGGAAAATACTAATCATGGGGCCTCAATGTGAACAGAATGTGGGACCCGCATGTGTCATACGCTATATTTCTTGATTCCTTCCAAAAAGGGTGGATGCTGCTTATTTGTGATACGAATATGGGGGTTTTCCAAGGATATAGGTGATGTTCCGGATCATGCCATCACATCAAAATTTCATCCTGGGAGTCCATGTGTATGCCATGCTATACATCATTATGGGGCACATCTCATGAGGGAGTACACCAAAGAGAATATATGGATCACTGAAAATTATTCATGGATAGATCACAAATCACTATGAAATGTATGATATCTTAAAAAGAATCATTACTATAGGTGATGGAATGTGACCGTCTCTGCTAAACATCCTCATATTTTAGCCACAGATAATTAATGAGGATGGGATTAAACTATGGATTGGAAATCATTCGAACATAAAAATACAAACATTTCAAACACCAGTGGGTCAGATGGTGGATGACTTATGAGGCCTGTTGTAATATAGGGAGTGTCTGCAATGTATCAGGGGCAGTGAGCAGGTAGCTCGAATCGAAAAAAAGAGTTTATACAAATCGTATGCGCCATTATGGATTTCCATACTGTATTGTTGCATACATTGAATGTGGAAGAAAGTGTATGCATATATTCCAAATGAGTGGAATCCCTACATCCTTCACCAGTTTTGGCTCTAGATTGATGCTTATGGATTGGGTGAAGTTATGAAAATATCCCCCCCCAATGATGTCGATTTTGACCTATCAACAGAATATGCTGATCACTGGGTAGTAGTGTGTCGAGAGAAAATTATATAGAAGCACATTCAACAGATCAAAGTAGTGATAACAAAGCCAGGAAGGTGAGTTAGTAGTCGAGGTGCTGCTAGGGAAGTAAGACAATAGGAACACCAGTATGATAGGGTGACACAAGAAGTAACATCGGTGGAAGGAGCATCGTAAAGTGTGGACGCTCCTCTAGTTTATGAAGAGGGGTGGTCACGTAGGTGATCCCATGGGCCAGCTAGGGAGGTCCTTAGGATTCTAATAAGATATCTCTTGTAGATGAACAATCACACCATTAACCCATCCTTATTGTCTACATGGAGTACACAATGAATATCGATGGAAATAGATGAATTGTGTTGATGAATAGTGAACACAAGGCTTGATCTAATAGATTTAGGACATATCTAGTGGTGGATAGGTTTCACATTAATTGAAGACATGTGTACATGAAATTAATGTATTCATATTAATTCCAATAAGGTAAGTATAAACAACCACATTTCATGGTTAATTTATTTCTCGGCCAAGAGATATATCCCATAAAATGACACCTTAGGAAGTCAACAGTGAAGAATAAGAAGAAGAAGAATAAATTTAAGAGGAAAAAGAGGTGGCCAATGATGAGGATGTTAGAAGAGTTTTATCATTTTCAAGAAGTCCTTGGTAGAATAATATTTGGTATTGGTGTTCCTAAATTTCATGATGCTGGTAGATGGAAAATTTGTTTATGGAATGCTCCTAGTACTCATAGAGGGTCTCTTTAATTGTTTGTCGAATGATGTAAATATCTATTTTGATGGTATCTCTATTAGATATGGGAATGTACATTTTCATGAAGAATAATATTAAATTCTCCCAGTAACTGATCTCCTTTATTTAAGGATTTTACAACCATTCTTTATATTCTCCATCAATTTATAAGGTGAAATCCCTCTATTTAAATTGGTCTTTAGGTGTTTCTCTTAGCATGGAGCTTATGAAAGTGAAGCTAAATTCTAGCATCTGCTGATTTGGGTCATCTCCTACAAGGCCCTAGAATTTTGGAAGGAAGGGAATAATATTGACATGAAATTCATATTCATTTGGGGTTGTAGGTGTAGTTAGTTTTTATTTTGAATAGACAATTTCGGTTTGCATTGATCGTGCAATGTTTTTTGGGATTTCCATCAACGTTTTCAGGTTCACAGTGAACACTTAGAAAATCACCTGAATAATAGAGGTTTATTTCCTAAAAAATGGATTGATTTTTTTTGGTTTGTATAATGTTCTACAAATTTTAGGATCAAATTTATTTAAATGCTTATTCGAACTATGAGTCATTCTGTTATGAAAAATATCTTTTTTTTGTTATGTAACAATGCCTCCCAAGAAACAATGCCATGTTTGATACATGCCTATCATGGGTCATAAAAGAACCATTATTATATTCTCTATGTGTAATATAGTGATTAACCCTAGGAATTATCCAGATGAGAAGTTCAAAAAATATAGTTGCCACGTTTAAACTAGTGTAAAATGTAGTTTTTTTATAATAAATCAATAAGAAAATGATTGAAATGTAATTTGAAATTAAAATGATAGACAACTATGATATTAGAATTCTTATTAGGTTGGGGTTAGTTTCCCAATTGTAATTCATTCATAATTATGTTTAACTCAACCATCTTCTTAGAATTTGATTAAAGTGACACACAAAAATCGTTTCCTTTCACTTCCATAGTGAAATTGTGATGGGGAAAGAAAAACATACCAACATATCAGTTTTCTCTACTCTCCTTCTATGTGAAAAATATTTGAAATGAATATTATCTATTGACTTGGGAAATAAAGGATTAGTTCTTGTTTATCCCAGTCAATTATGAACATCCACAAAACCTTTTACATGTATTGGAAATCATCAATTATATCACCACTAATCGCTGGTTTATTCCATCGTATATAAAAAAAATAGATAGAGGGAGATAATGATCATTTACCAAAGAAATAAATCAATAATGGAATTTCAAGTCATGAATGATCACACATGATAAAAAAATATGCTATATGAAGTTGAAAACAACATTGTATAAGAATTCTATTTCATTCAATTATGTCCAAGAACTCATGCATTAAAAATAGAAAACCAAACCTTCCCCAATCACTAAAAATGATTACCCCACCATGGAATGGTCAATCAACATGAATAGAGAAGAATAATGAATTACAGCTCTATGGAAAAGAAATGAAATAATAGAGATAAATCTGAAATGTTCTCCTCTTTGGTGTCCCAGAAGTAATGGGAAGGAATGGGATGATTTGAGGATGAGATCACCCCTCCTTTTAAAGGAAAAATTTTTCTGCCGAATGTTGACACATTTGAGCCCCAATAAAAACACACTTTATGCATTTCGCCATTCATTTATGTTGTTTAAAAATATATTCTCCCTATCTTTTCAAAAGTTTATCATATTTGGACACGTATTCCAAGAGTTATGCATGCTTTTCTCTTAGAATTTATTATTCCCTGTCAGACTATCCAAATTGAAATCCTTCATATTATAATGCCTTATTAAACATGAAAATGGCCAATTCATGTGTCCTAAACATCATAAAATATGTTCTATAACTTGTTTTTTGTCCACCCACTAAAGTATATAGTACTTCATCCTGCCATGAGTGAGTTAGGGACCCGACACCAAAAAATAGACAGATTTATAAAAAGTTTTCATTGTCCAACAGTGATCTTATTTTGAGATTCCATATGCTCAATTCAGTTTTTGTCAAGAGGGATGAAATAAATACCTGGATGTGTAAAATCCTGAAAAAATTGAATATCCCAATTTGGATTAATATAAAATATTTTATAACTATAATAAAAAAATAATTTAAAACTTTTAATAATCCAAAGGGGAAATTTTTTATATTAAGCTCAAAATACAACCAATATTATAATATGAGGGTATTAATGTTAAAGTAACAATTTTTGGTATTTAATAAAATGAAAATCAATGAAAATTTATTGATAATATTTTATCTATAAGAAATCTTCTCTAATGTGGAAGATGAAGTATCCTATGATTATAATGGGGTATAATCAACTTTTTTGAGGTAGGGTCATTGTTTAATATCAAGCATTGAAGACATAATCTCTTTGTTTAAGGTTATAGTTTTTGGGCAATATAGTTTGTGGCTAGTTCTAAATACAAAGTATCCAGGAATCACTATGTACCACATAAGGAAGGAAATAAATATGTTGATATTTCTATAATTTCTTGTAGTTTAACATCATGTTGTGAGCACATGGGTTGCGATGAAAATTATATCCATACGTCTAGGACCTGTTATACCCAAAGGAGAAATGTGGGGTTCGGTATATAACCTGACATGAAATATAACATTAGAGGTCCACACCACATCACACATTCTCAAAGGGGGAACCAATGCCCAATGGGGAAAAGAGGGGAATTAATGTTGAGGTTGGGCCTGAGATCAATGATTCGGGTGTCACTATGTATCCCATAAGAATGGAAATCAAGGAAAATGTAGTTCTTTGGGGTTGTACACGACTAAACCACACATATAGGAAGAGGAATTGGATATATCTTGATTGTTCTTTTATAGATGTATTCTTTTTTGAACGATCGACCCAGGATGAAATGTATAGGTGTCACTGTATGAATCATGCCTTTTACATTCCATGAAAAATGACATAGTGGATAACCATTTCCAAATGTTATACCTTATCATGTGGGAACATTCCAATGATGTTCCATTTTTTGTCTTACCACTAGGATGATAGTGTTACTGTGTAAATTCATTTGAAAGGACGTACCCATGCATTTTAATATCATATGGTAAGGAAGTTATAGTTTAAATTCATGTTGTACAAGGGGAAATAGATTAATGTCATATTTAATGGAAGAATGATATCATATTTTAATGTTGTAGAACTCAAACCACAGGGTGTGGGACTCTTCCAAGAATGTATAAACATCGTCAACATACCACTAGGTCAACATTATATGTGATCAGTGTGGGAATCAAGGGTTATATTAGGCTTCCCCATCACATGATAGAGCATAAAAATGAAAGAGAAATGTCTGGTTAGAAAATTCTAACCAGACCAGCCTTCATACTTGACATACATAGGTTTATAGAAGGATAACATGACAGTTGTTATAGAAAATAGGGGTATGAAAATATGAATCATTTCACCCAATAATTGGGACATAAAAAATGGAGGATCGACCACTAACCATATTTTTAATTTGAGTGGAACCTGTCTCAATGTGTTGTTTGAGATTTTTTGGGACATTGGCCCAGAATGGTAGGTGAGTCGTAAGGCCGAAAATCCATACAATTTGGGGGTCCATTGTGATGCTGAAGGTGGTGGGGAGCCAAATAAATGTGAAGTGTGAGGTGTGGATGGTAACCATATAGTTTATCACAATATGGTATGGATGAATGTCAGGAGGAGTACCCTCACGGGTGGTACATGGCATAGTTATTGTAATACTGATGTGAATAAAGAATAAATAGGTGCAATCACGACCATGTACTTTTAGAAGAACCTATACCAAGAGGCTGTAATGATCGATGTGACTATAGTTAGAACATATGTGAATGGTCTGAATGACCCTATATATTTCATAAGGATGATAATCAAGTTTCAAATCATTCATAAAGGTATGTAGTAAAATTTTTGAATGCCAAAGGTCGGAGATATCATCTAAAATAGGGTCAATTAAGTTTGTCATGAAGTTTAATGTCATGAGAATGTGTACATCAAATATATTATTTTATGGACATAGAGTTTAGAGCATCCCAAAGAGGAATTGTGTATTAGTGTTTCCATAATGTGACCCTAAATGAATGATGATGAATGATGAATTCACCCTATCATAAATTCCATAGAAAACATGTAGAGAGTTTAATGTCATGATGCTAAGACATTGGGACATGAACATTATTTTTATGGTCATAGAGTCTGGACCATGTGGTTTGAGACTCTTCCATGCATGTATTAACCTTATCAAGAACCCCTAAACACAAATATTCCATTCTCATTGTGATAAAAGTGGGAGGATAATTCCTTTACAACATATGAAATCACACAATAGAGGAATGGACGTGAGGAGCCAAGGAAGACCCCAAAATGTTGGCCCACCCACTCAACCTGTAATAGTACATAGAGGGATGGATACAAGAGTTTTGAGATTCTATGTATACATAAGAATGTGAGAATTAATTTTTTTCATGAGGCCAAAATATGGGATGTGTTGGGATTTGCGTAACGATGTGGAATAACTATTGATCATATTCAAAAAGTAGTATCCATGTCATGTGACTTGTAATTACAAAAAACAAATGAGGGTTAGTCACGGACGATGTTCACAACATGGGTCTTCTCTATGGATGTTGTTAATGATCTTCTGGGACATTGTCTCAAAATGATAAAATACCCTTAAGGTCGAGCATCCATACTATTTGGGGGTATTTTTGGATGTGAATATTTATGGAGATCCAAAAAACGGACCTGCAAAGCATGACGATGGATTGAGATCATGTCCATGTAGAATCCAACACCCCAACTCCAATACCAAAAAACATCTTATAATGTTAATTAGTTTAGATAGAGGTCGAGGGATTTAACTGGGGGAAGATAACCTCAGAATACAAATGAGGAGAAGAAGAAATGTGTTGATAAACCTATGGCTGGACCCAAATAATTTTTTTGGGCATTCCTCAAAATCTCATAAATATGGGAATTAAGACATACATAGTATATTAATGTCTTATAATATAACTTCATGAATTGAGGATTAGTGTGAAGGATTAGTGTTCCCATAGGAGGCACATAGTGTGGCTATTGAAAACCCAACGTGAATGAGAGAAATTGATTCCCACACAACATGATGTGCTCCTAGAGGGATCTACAGTTTGATGGGGAGAAAATTATGAATCTATGGATAAAAGAAAATTCAAAATTTAAAGGAATAACTATTCATCCCATAAGTATGGGATTCAATCCAGACATAGTTCTTGAATGTCGTGCAGTTTGAAGTCTTGTAGTGAGGATGTAATAGAAGGGGGAGGCACCTGAAGGGGATATGTGATATGTTAATTGAAATAAACACATGAATGATGAAAATAGAAGTCTACACTAGGCCATATTATCCTAATATACAATACATATACCATGATTCCTGACAGATATCAGGATTTATGGTACCTGGGGCTAGACCTGAGGTTAAAATGTTTGAGTGCTCCTACGAATCACATTTGGATGGGAATCAAGCCACAAATAGTTCTTAAATTCCAAGAATTGTAAAATCACCATGTAAGGATGAATGGGGGAGATGTATCCTAATTTGTGGATGTGCATGGTGTGGAGAAATAACCAATGTTGAATGAGGACTGACGAAGTCCACACCACACCATTCATAGTCCCATGAGAGAACATGGGCCAAGGATCCAGAAGAAGAATTGATGAACCTAGGGTGGGACCCAAGGGAAAAAATGGTTGTTCATTCCTACATATTTCATAAGTATAGTAATCAAGCTACACACAGTTCATTAATTCCTACAATTTAACATAATGTTGTAAGGATGTTGCATGAGTTTATTGTCGGGAAGGACAAATGGGATTGAAGTTTAATGTCATGAAGGATGTAATGGGATTTACTAATTGGTATACACCAAAATGCAATGTAAACCCTGATGAAAATTAGGAATAAAGTGGCCTCATACCACGCCTTGTATTCCCCCCAGAAGAATGGGGTATCAAACAAAGGCTGGGACCTAAGACAATGTGTATGCTCATTCCTTCATATCCTCCTCCGGATGGAATCAAGTCATATATAAATCAAGATTGCTGAAATGTTTAAAGCCATGTGGTATGGATTTTTGGTATAGTTTAACATAATGTGGGATGGTGATGCTGGGTAGTATTATGTCTTCTAGCTTCGACCAAAAAATGGAGATTAATAGACCCAACGATTGACCCGATGAAAAAATGTCCAAGTATTCTTACATATCCCATAATGATGATAATCAATACACATGTAGTTCAATAATGCAATGTGGTTTAATTTCATAAGGTAAGTATGTGGGTGTAGTTTAATATCATGTGGTATGGTGATGTTGGGTGGTTTTACGTCTGGCATCCTAGATGACGAAAAGGGAGGTCAAGGGCCCTAGAACTGGACCTGATGAAAAATTTACATGCATTATTATGTATCCATATGGATGGGAATCAATCCACAAGTTGTTCTGGAATGTGGTGTAGTATAAAAAATTGTGGTGAAGAAGTGGGTACAATTTAACATCCAGTGTGTTGGTGATGCTATGTAGTTTGACATCTTACAACCCGGATGAAGAAAAGGAAGGGATCATGTAAAAAATTTCAAAGGAATTTGGAATTTGTGGGAGGAGAAATATGCTCACCATCCATGGTGACCAATGAGTATGTGTCATTGGGGTAATCCTTTTACATGATATATGGCCCCTTTCATTTAGGCTCCACCTTTTCTGGATTGCTTCTTGGTATCATTTTCATCCTCATAGACAATACTATGTCACTGTGGAAGAAGGAACATATATGATTTTTTTTCTAAATATCTAGATATCTTATTCTAATTCCTCTCATGATTGTGAAAGGCCCAAAGACTATTATAATAAAGGGATTAAAGATCATCCATAGAGACTTATTTTATCATTTCGGACGTTTTATGAACATAAATAGTTGTGTGATATGATATAAACTGAATCTCTATGGGAATGAATCCTTTTTCCCCATACACCGAGAAATATGGGGTCACCTGGGCGGAATTGCGAGTTGTTTTCGGAAAAGCCATGAGAGAACTAGTGAGCTTGTGTGGAAAAAACAACTTGTTCTAAAAAACCATTTCTACCAAATGTAAGAGGTGGTCTTGTTGAATGCCTCAATCTTCCTATTTTATTTCCCATGATAGTAACAATTGTATTTAGATGGTATTCTATATTTAGTGTTTAGTTTCTTCAAATCAGCTTCTCAAATATTGGTACATTTATACGTGACAATAGAATGGGTGACTTTGACTCAATGAATGAAGTTGGTTCTCAAATACTAAACGATATAATGTACCTTTACTTCCTTGAGAAGTATTGCTTCCAACCACATGGAAAATAATTCTGTGGAGTTCAGGATAATCCTTCATTGGGGATATATTGATGGAGGATATAGTCCCATTACAATTATTTCCTATATTGAAAAGGAACATGATTACTTGGGAGTATGGAATTGTTTTAGTGGATGAAGGAAAACGATTTCATTGATATTGAATGTGTGACCCTCTTGGAAAAAATGATATAGGAAAGGACCATGGTGGTCCAAATGTATACTAATTGTTGAATCTAATGGGAGAGATTCAACCATGTTAGATGAGTTCTGCAGGAACCGACATGGAATTTTAGATTTAAAAGAGGAATCTCATATCCTTGAATTCAATGGAGGATGAGTCCATGGAACCCAAGATTATATATGATCTTCTCAAGGGTTAGAACACTCTAGAGGGTATACCAAATTGCAAGCTGACAAATTCAATCACATTCAGCTATGTTTGATGGGATATTGTTGTGTTGAAGGTAATCAAATAAAGGAGTCATCTAATCGGGGGTCTCTTCTGCTATGGTAAGGGAACATGTAGGTTATAGTGTGGATAAATCATTAGTAAGGTGAATTACCAACCAGTTATCATCTTTGTTTGAACTAAAGATAGAGATGACCCTTCGATGTGCCATGTGGATTATCAGATTGACTTGGTAAGATTTATCTAGAGATAAAGAAAGGATGGACATGGAATCATCTTTTCTATTCTACAACTGAGGAATATGATTGATCTCTAATAGATAATGGAACTATTCATTTAGTTAGAGAGTTCCATCAAAGACGGGCACATGAATCGTCTTCCTGACAATGTAGTCACCATTGATCTACTTAAAAAACTAATCCATGTCGGCCTTCACATGTATGTAGGGAACATTAATCTCCAGGGACATCTCTGGACCAGTAATGAGTGCCTGGTGGTTTGCCTCATTTTTTGTGCCTCCATTTGAAAATAAGAACAAGTAAAGAAAAAAACTCAATATTATTATGAGGAATATTTTTCCCAAGCATACTTTGTAGAGTATGGGATCATTGGGAATTCTATCGGTGGGACATCAGGAAGCGCCATCAGAGTGAATATTCCATCATGGGATGATCTGGTATACTGATAGAATAGCCTCATCATGATATTCATGATCTAGAGGATTCTCTTCAGGATCTGGATGGGTGGGAAAGAAGTATTTGAGTGCCTTAACCTTAATAGATTTCTTCCAGATAAACATGATCTCTAATTAATGAAGTATTACTACACAAAGAGAAATATGGCCTCTCAACAAAGGGTGGTTCTGAATATACATTAGTGGATCCACAAGGGATATATGTTGTACCTAGTGATGTTGGAGATAGTTCAACATTTTCTCGACATCAGAAACTAGGATGAGACATCTTTTCTTGATATAAGAATATATAGTCTCTATGTCGTGGAGCATAGGACTGAGATATTATAAATTTTCTATGTCCTTCGTTATTATTCAACGTGTGAAGTGTTCCAAGGAACCATTATAGGGTGTTCACATAGAGGACCAATGGATTTCCATATATGGGCGGAATTAGAACACTAGGATATATAAGGTACTTCTTGAACTTTTCAAAATATGTATGTAAATATTCATCCAATTGGTACACAGCACATTTCTTCACGAGTTAGGAGAGGGGGTCACAATTTATAGCTATATTCCAAATTAATCAACATATTTATTCTAGATGGCCTTCAAATTCTAGGAGATCTCAATGGTTGCTTGTATGAGGCATCATAATGATGTCTTGGAACTTTTATAGATCAATATTGATGCCTCAATATATAAAAAAAATGCCTAGGAACATTCCATAGGTAAACATAAAGGCACACATCAAAGGGATCATCATCATATGGTGGGAGTAGAGAGAGATGGCACATTCTTAAAATAATTGAGATGGTCTTGAAGATTGAGATATTTGACCAATAAATAATCCTTGTATCATTACATTAACATCATGAGGATAAGGTGGAATATTTGGTTAATGGAATGCATATAGGTAGCTCCCACATTCTATAGACCAAAAGGCATTACTGGGTGACATTAAGTACATTGTGGTACTCCGATGGTGGTGGATTTTAAATCCTAAGGGGCCATTATGATCTAATTATATCAGGAATAACCATCAATGATAGAGTGTTCTTGGAATATAGTGGTAGAATTGATCAATATATCAGCCACAGGAAGGGGAAAATCATCAATTGGGTAGTGACTTTTGAGTTTATTAAAGTGAATGGAGACTCTAATCTTTCCATTTCTCTTACTAACAGGAATAATGTTAGATAAAAATTCCAAGTACTAGACTTCCTTGATGATTTTTGGATTTGAAGATCTTATCAACATCGGGCATGACTATGGCAACATGATAGGGGTGAAACCTTCGGGGAGGATGATTGAATATGTGATGACTTGCGAGAGATCGAGATGGTGAACAATGTCCTGAATATGTAGTCGTTGAATTATTTCATAACTCCAATAAAATAAATCATGACTCTAGTTTTGTAAATCAACATAATATTGTTGCTACCACCAGGCATATTTTGGCTGATCAGTGTTGGTGTTATATTTTCCTTGGTATAGAGATTCTCCCATAACAAATCATCGATAGTGGCATATGAACCTTCTTCAAATAAGGGAGGGGTTTCTCCAATTTACTATTCATTGTCCATAGTTAGAGGATTATCAGTAAGAGGAACCTATTATATATCAGATGACCTTGATGTAGTACAAGTGTCGGCCTGTGAAGTAGCAGAATAATCATTGAGAGACTCTAGTAATATAGACACCATGTCTATAAAAGCTGTCAATCTGATTATGCCATACATTTTACCCAAGGGAAAATCATGATAATATCAATGTTGTAGTTTTCTGATGGCTTGAGTCAGTTCATCCCATCCCTATGAGACATGTATGTATGACATATAGATGTTTCAATGGGGAGAACATCCTGATACATTAAATGGGGTAGGGGAGTTTATATGAATCAATCCTAATTCATGATGGAGTACAAAGTGATCTTACGATTCTCCATGTACTTGGTAATTCCCTTCTCACTCAATCATGTGAAAATAATGTAGTGTCCCATGTCTGGGGTCATGGCCTCCAAATGGTGAATCCTAAGGATGAAGGCATCATCCAGATCATTCAATAGGTTTAAAAAAAATAAAGTGTGCTCAATCTCATTCATCTAATCCTAAATTTACCTACTCCTATAGTAGTCATCATCATGGTTGCGGGCATCACAAGTGGAAAAGGAGAAGCATCACCTTGATGAACCCCCTCAACCATTAATGTAGTATTTGAGGAATTGATGATATGAACAAGGAACTGTGGGAAGATGCTAAAACCATGGTCTTCCAATTAATGTTTTGTAGTGAATGACATATGATATGACCATGAAGTTAGTACTAGAAATCCAGGCACCAAATTGGTTTTTCTGATGGGTCTTTCCACATAACCTCAACTCCGTCTAAAGAAACCCACGATTATTCTAGTTTGAGGTATCAAGATGTGATTTACACATCCCCAGTTTCCAGAGTGTCCAAGTCTGGATGTGATTGATTTTTGAACTTGTGTTGATAAGATAATAGTGGAATTCAACACCATTATAATTAACACTTATGTATAATGGGATAATGTTCCACTATAAGGGAGAACCCTAATCTTCTCTAGATAATGACATGATATCTTGAAATTTTTAATGCCAGACTTCATCATCATGGAAGGAATCTACCACCACTACCTCTATTTTTAATTGGATGGGGGTTTTGAAAGGATCTAAAAGGGACTCCCTCATACATTCTGATATGAGAAGACCTTATAGGATCAAGATATTTGAAATAATTTGCTAAATTTTATTATTAACATCATAATTTTGTTCTAGGATCAAACTTCTTCCAGCTAAGAATAACTCTATGGAAGGTGGTATGACAGAAGCTACTAGTCCAAATGACAGATTCTAGTTACAACTAGGAATTTCATTTTGGTCACTATATGATCCATGAAAAATGACTACCAGCTGATTACCATATGGTTGAGGTGTGACCACATCCAAACCCGACTGATCATAGTGTGGTCGCAACATCTCTTCCTGATGAAAGTGTACAAATGGTTGTGGCCATTAATTTGATGAGACGAGATGAGAGGACCGTGCATATTTATTTAATGGATAAACCTACTGTCTAGTCTCAATTCCACGAATGTATTAAATGGATGAATTGGATAGTTATTTTCAATGATTCATGTACTCATAGCCTCATCGATGATGGTGTCTCTAAGGAAATTAAGAGGATATTCCCAGCACACCATATCACTAAGAACCATGAAAGGGTCCTCATCTCGATGATATTCACTAAGGAATATTCTTTATCCTCACATAAAAAAATCCTCAACTGATGGGAAGATCATGGTGGTGATTACCATCTCTAGGGGCATGAATTCTCCAGTAATATGAAATAGATTCTCCACTTGAGGGATGATTTTTTTTTTCCTTGTTCTATTTTCACCATCCATTATGGGAGGTTGAAGGATGAGATATGGATGTTGTAGAAATGGATGGAGGAGGTTTGGAAACTTCAAAAGGCATAGGATTATTCATATAAGAAAAAATGATAATGTGGTAGTGAGAAACTAGCTTGTGATCCATCTAGTATTTATACTTTTGAGACACCATGCTTGAAACCTGTTTCTATCCCCCCTTATTTTCGCAATCTGGCCATGAAGAAACAAAATACACCAGTGTCGAGGTAAGGCCTAACCTGACTATATGGTGTCATTCTGGTCCTTGTTATAGACTTTGAAAACATTGAACTTCATGAGATAATGTCCAAAGATTTGATGATAAGGGAAATTATTAGGGTGATTAGTAAGATCATCCTCTTGATGTATCCAACTTTATAGAATCTATTGTATTATCTAATCCAGGGAACTCTAGAAATTACCAGTGACCTGAGCTTCTTCAAATGAATACACCTAGTGTATCCTAGCTCAAAAAGTGAATCTAGGAGTCTTGGCCTTCCAAGGGGTAAAGCCAGATGAGGAGGTGGATCCCAATTATCTCACATTGGAGGTGGGGGTTCATTATGCAACATCACCTATAGATTTTTAAGTAGTTGATTATGAACCTCAGGCTGGTTCCCTCAGTATGGCTATGTAGGAGGCTCCACTTGAAACCACTCTAGTTTCTCGGGGGCCTCTACATGTGCAATGGAAGTGATCTCAGAAATGGCTACACATCTGGTTTGGTATATGAGAGGGAAAAAGCATGCCTTCATGGCATGCTTCATGGCTTCCTATATATATATATATCCCAGTCAATGAAAATTCCAAAATCCACTAGGGATGTTATTAGTGATCATAGAGGGGACTAGTTGAGTCTTCACATTCCCCAAGAACATTTCAACTACTTATACTAAGTCATCCACATGTTGACCAAATACATGATGCCCTTACACATGGATAAAATGTTTATGAAGTGCTAATATGTCCTTTCCCTTCAGTTGAAGAGGTCATTTTTACTAGTCTTTCTCCTATTAGAGGTGAAATGATACATATATCAACCTATAATGATCCTCCAAAATGGTTATGGGCCCAATGTGTAGCTGACTGTGCCAGATGAACATGGTCCATTCCATTGTCTATATTAATCACCAGATCATGGAAGCCTCTTATAGACCTTGAGATCCCATCATGGGTCCAAAACATGAGATAACATGAAATAAATTCTATAGGGAGTCACCCATCCCATTGAAGTTGTAGAAAGTAATATTTGAGAATCTTGGAGGTGTTGGATTATCATTCATCCATGCCAGATTTTTCTTTACATAAGGCAGGACCACCACCAATTAGTTTTTAATGACCTATAGGAGAGTGATGAGAAATGTCATTGGTTCATCCGGACTGGGGTTGCTATATAGGCGATGATCCATAACCACTGGTGCAATGGAGGGTTATTGAACAAGATAATCAGCACTGATGGGTCGTGGAGCAGCTAGTGGTATAACCCAAGTGGCTACTAGAGGGATGAAATATAGAGAATCTTGATGGGACTTTGGGGGAATGAACTATAGTGACAGTTATAGGAGATGATTCTCATGCATCTCTGGAAGATTTGGTGATGCATACTATGGATTCCTTCCATAAGTTGTTACCTCTATCCTATCAGGATATGTAGGGTTTTCTAGATCAATAGTGGGATACTTGCCCTATGGAACCTGAACATCTAATTATACCATGGTAGAGGACAATTCCAATCATAATAGAGATCATCATAGTATGGTTTCTATTCTAAAATGCTCTCGACAAGGACCTTTTAAATTCCATTCTTCTGTACCACAAGATGTTTGAGGAATTCATTCTTTTTTGGGATCATCCTCCATCTTTCGAATCGAGAAAGATGGGTGATAGGTCTAAACAATCATATTGTGTCTTTTCCCTTGTTTGGTTCCCCAATGAGGGGAAATGAATCTGTAGGGTCTACAAGGCCAATTAAGTGACTTTGCGGGTGACTGAAAACTCATGGTGGATCCAACAAAAGCTGCTCTACCCCATGGGTTGGTTCTCCTTTATGAGTCCTACCTCAAAGTTCTTCTCTATGAGGTCATCAATGAATTTTAGGACTTTTTCTAGGGGAATATCATCGATATCACCCAACAGATCTGGTAGACGTAGGATGGGTCTAATGTGAAGATCAACATACTTCCCCCATCCATTGATCTTGGAATGTGGAGACACCTCGTTAATAATTATGAGAAGCATTGTGAAGCTATAAATGGATCATAGCTAAATCATCTGTTGATAATCATGTGATACAGGGTGCAGAGGCATGAGATGCATGGGTAACACAACCAGGAAGCATTGTTGGCAAGTGTGGTCATATTGTTCTTGAATTTTTAGATAATAAAACTAACAATGATGGAGAAATAAGTGTGCCATCCCTAGGTTTGGGATGAAACAACGACATCATCTTTGGTGAGTGGATATATAATTCCAATGTATTCAATAGTGATAGGAAAAAAACATCTTAGGTTGATGGTCTTCGAAGGAATTTTACAACAAACTCGATCATTCGGAATTGGTATCGGGCCCCTGGTTTACCCTACTTCAACTGAGGCCGACTGAGGAACCATAAATGGTACTGATGTGGACTGATGTAGTAGAGGACTGACAAGTTGAGAGAACACTATGTGGTATTTTAAGACACCACATACCGACACACCTATCAAGGGTGGTATGGACCACATCATCACATCCCATTATGACAGAGTTCCAACCATTATTTCATATTCAAAGGTGGTCTCTACAGGTGATGAACATGTGATGCGATCACCATCTACCATACTCTAGAATAACTCCATGCAATCTCATGATGAGGTAGAGAATGATCCATGTGACGATAGAGAGGGCTACATGGTAGGACACTGAAAAGGATACAAATATTCCTCCTCATGTATGTATCAATGTAGGGCCTAGGGGTTCTGGTGCATTCGAATTCCTAGAAGCATGATGCTGATATGCCTTGTTTCTACCCCATAATATGATGTATAGGATCATTTTGAAGTCCACATCATCGAATCATGATCTACATTAGAATCTTAAATGCATACTATATTGGAAACAATCGCGCACTACACATGATTCTTCCTTCAGCGGAGAAGGTTCTCCTTTCTACATAGGGATAGTTCCAAAAGGTAGGGTAAATCTTCAACATGGGGAGGAACTCCATGAAGGATGTTACTGGAGTGGAAGGACCTCCACAGAAGTAGGTAGGATCATGGAGAGGACCTCCATGTTGGGATTTATCATAGTGGGGCAGCCCGCTTCTTGGGTGCATTGTGGTCACAGATCACCTAGGAATATGTAGAATGAAACATGGGGAGGACCTCTGTGTGGTAGAAAATGGGTATGGGGAGAGCCTCCCTAATGAGGGCAGGGTGCATGTGGAGTTCCTCTACTTTTTTCAGTGCTGGATTAGGTAGGGCATCCCCAAGATACTGTAAGGACACGAGGAAGGCCTCCATGTCATCCACCTGTTGTGCTGAAAGGAAATCCACATAGGTTGGAATTAGTTGAACTATTAGAACATTAATACAGGTCAAAATGGATAAGGGGAGTAACTCCTTGCTGATCGTTGATGTGGTGATGTTGATCCTCACATTGATATCTTGAAATATGGATAAAATATCCATACTTGGGATCATATGCCTGGGGAGGAACTCCTCATGGACTAATGATGGTATGTGGAGAACCTTCTTACTTGATATCAACATCAAGGGTTGGACTACGAAGGCTATTTCTCATTCGGGTGAAAGGAAGAGGCATCCTTTCCTTCCCATATGGTGGACGGGGTCCCAGTCCCGATCAAACATAGTGGTTCCCCTGATATATAATAATGGGGAGATGATAGTATGCATTAGTGGTTGTATTTTCCAATAATTCTATAGAAAATGACTCTACCTAACGAATGTTCTCTTGATTATGGGTGCAATGTTGAATATGGGTAAGATAATGGAGGGCCAAAGTTTCATGGGTTGAGGCCACCACTTCCTCAAATCAAGGGATCATATGGTAGTGTTGTTGGTGCCTGGTGGGAGACCCCCATAAAATCTCTCAGATGAAAGTTGAAGATGGTATGACTCGATATCCCTTTAACTCATCAGCAAAGGGGAGGGAATTGTTGGAGTATTCTTGGGAGATTCCCACCAATATGGTTGAATTTTGGAGTGGGGAGAAATTTCTCAATTCACGACCCTTGGGGTTTTCTGGGATATTTAGGCACAAAAGACCCTAGATCTTGGTGGGCCATATCCCTCTTTGGGATTAAAACTTCCTATTGAAATCATTAGATACGAGTATCAATCAAACTCATCTATATAATAACAATGGGTGATATGGGGTGTGGGTGCCCAATAGTTGTGGTTGCTGACATCATAGTGGCAGAGTTGGGGCTATGTTGGATTTCAGTATTAGAACCACCCCTTCCCTTGCATCTATAGGTTGGAGGTGACTAGGTTCCAAAAGCTTGGTTCTTACCATGCTTGAAGATTCAAATATTATAAAAGATATTAGGAATAAAGTTCCCACTATACTAGCATCCTTTAGTCCTCCATGTCTAGATAGAATGATCCATGTTGAAGATGTCATAGACTTGAATTACCAACAATTAACTACCCCAAATTCCGATAAGTTCCATGCCAGACCCACTATTTACTTAGTGGGAAATAGCGACATATGTTTGGATCTTGTGACACTCATATCTATTATTGTCTTAAATGATACTAATCTCCATTTAAGAAGAATAAAATATTAATATAGGTTTCATAATTTGGGGTTCCGATGATATCTCTTCGGGCATGCCACCCGAGCATGTTTGAGGATCTATTAGCTAGGCATTGTAACCCACATTCACTCTTTCCAAAGTAGTGAGGCATTCATAAACTATTCAGATACATCATATCATTGGTTGAAATATCATTATTGGATGTTAGTTCCTCCATCCGTGGATTCCTCCTCGGAACTCATCACTTATTCTGGGTCTCCCAAAGTGATTATGATGTCTGGGTCTCCCAAAGTGATTAAGATGTTTATTGTGAAACCCCTCTCAGATCCATCAATTTGTGGATACTGGTTAATTAAGAATCTTATATTAGGACATTATATGGGTTGATGATAAGGAATATACCTTCATCTATGGAAGTATTCAAATTTTGAATTACTGGAATGTGTAGATGTAGGAACCATGGAACACCTAAATTCTACCCTATTAGTGGGATTATCAATGATGCGAAAGCACAAGGAATCCCATGTTTATTATAGAGAATCTTATTCTAGAGGAATGTATTTTACGTTTTCCATTTCTTAACATGTTTAACATGGGGTATGGTGGGTGCTTAAGTTCAGGATGAGTTAGATCAAACTAATCAGAACACTGAAGAGAGTGAACCAAATGGACACATCCTGAGGTGGGAGTACCTGGATGGTTTACCCAGTGGATGAATCAAAATTTCAGTGTGGACAAACCCTGGAATGTGTGTCCCAAAAAATGGAAGGTTCATCACCATGATAAATGATCTAAACACAACAAATGGATAATCAAAGAAGGTGGTACCCAAAAAAGGGGACACCAAGGTTTACCGTTGGCTTAGATTGAAAATTAGGGAGGATTCCAACATACCATGTTTAAAATATACGGATCAGACCACATATTTTTCAAAGTGGGTATTCAAATCAAACAAATGGATAGTGGCTCATCACAATGGGGTCACTCTTCATTTAGATATATAGACTTTGTGGGGGATATTCATGGTTTGGTACCCATATGAATGACATCAGTTCATCACGATATGGATGCCCTGGTAAAATTCGGATGGATATGGGGGTTGTGTTGGAGGGTAAAGATTAATGAGACGGAACAATCATAAAGGTTATGGTGTTGGGACTAAACCACACAAGGATTCATATGTACTTATCATTGGATGTGTGGATCAATTTCCAAATTGTTCTAGGCCGGGGGAGTGAGATTCATGGGGAGGTAACTCATGATAATGGGTATATAGATGTGGAAATAAATGAAATAGAACCTATATGTTGGGGAATTATCCTCTCAAGACCCAAAGGATTAAAGGAAATACCGGGATGGGACATGTATGGTGGGATTAAACCTTAAAATATGCATCCTACATATCCCAGTAGCTGGGAATTCAAGTCCATGTTGTTCCAAAATGGGGAAATGTATCAGTGTGTAACCAAATCACAAGGACCCAAATACATGATCAAGGCATATTCATGGTTAGATTCATATCACAAGAGGGGTACCCTTTGGTTAGAGGTGTATGGTTTTTTAGTTGGATTATGTGTTGCTAGTTTCCCATGGGGATCAGAAAACCTTAGAGAGGTGGATTCATGGATTCTTCCCATAAAATAAAATTGTTGCATTAGGTGGGTATATCCCAATTAAGGAGTACCAAAGTTTACCTTTGGTTGGGATTGAACCTTTGGTGCACATTATACGTACCCTATATAGAATAAAGGGCTCAAAACCCATGTACATTGAAGGTTCATAAATTTTAATTCCAATAGGGATGGAGTTTAACTGATGTGATATGAAAAAATGGTTGGATTATGGGGATTGAGTGGCTTGAACCTCAAAGATGCTTCTTACACACCATGTTTATATTAAATGGATCAATTCCCATCTAGTTCGGTGTAATGAAGTTTAACATCATATGGTATGATGGTTGTGGAACACTAAACAATGTTAGAGGCCCATCACAAGAGATTTCATGGTCACTATCAAACTCTAAGCCCAAATTAGTCATCCTCAGTGTAAAAAAAGAGATAATAGTAGACCTTCCTGATGTGTCGTGAAGGGTGCAGCCATGAAAGATAGTATGTGGTTCAAAAATGGTTAGCAGCCTAGGGACATGGATATTGGTACATACTCTCTAAGGAAATATAAAGGAGGGTGTCCAAATTTATGAGTAGGATATTCCTGTCATCTAGGGAACACCCTATCAGAGTGTTCCAGGGCTTATGTGGAGACTTATTGAGGTTCCCATGGAGACAAAGAACAAAGGTAGTGAGGATAGGGTGACCACTAATTCCCATTATCCTTCAAATCCTCGTAGGCCTAACTTGCATGTGGAAACTGATAGTTTGAACTATGGTGTTGGGTATGAGGGTACTTGGAAGTTTATCATCCTATAGATCGAAGGATAAGGAATAACTCCACATCCCTTGGAAATACATAACTAGTACCAACCCACACATGGGGGAGGGAAGGAATAATAAATGACTGGCATGCATGATAGAGAAGATTTTTAACTATAGGGTATCTCAGTATCATGAATATGTTAGGAAGAAATAGATGTCACCATACCTATGAAATTAATCATTTGGTTGGGATACATAACATGGAGCACTGCTTGGGGTACCATGAAATTCTTCTGAACAATCCTGTAGGACCACATAGAGGAGGTTCATGCATGATAAGTATGTTTCATGGAATATAATCTCAAACATGAATCCCTTGAATAATGAAAACACATGGATTAAATAAAATGTTTTGGGTGAAATATTGAAGAGTTGAATGGAATATTTTTTTCTAATTCTCAAAGGCCCAATATGTACTATAAAAGGGTAATTATTTTGAGAAAGAAATATATTTTTCATGCACATGAAATGGAAAAAAATGGAAATGAAATAGGATAAACCCATAGTGGGCCGACACAAAGGGGGCCCCATAAGAGAATTGTCATGAATTATCTAGTAACATGACATCCTGACTGTAGAGAGAAAATGGAAGGGGTTATATTATGCACATGGGGGTGATGGTATGACTTCCATAGTGTTACCACAATGGGTTGGGTTTCCCCATTATTTATAATACAAAATCTCGGTGGTGGATCCTAAGGAGGATGAAATGGTAGAAGTCGTTTGATGTTGTGTTGGGTGTGTAAGAACATTATGTGTGCGAAAAATCTCTTGTGCGTTAACCCAGTTTCTTCTACTGAACTGCCATTTCTATTTCTAAATTCTGAGCGCAAGAATACCATTTGACATCGCATTGGGCAAGCAAGATTCACGCGTGTGGATTTAATCAGTGGGTTCACAATCACAATCAGTCATTAAATAGCCTCACGATTCTCAGAATCCTCTATTGAGTCAAAATATTTCTTCAGGTTATATAGATATTCTAATCTTGGTCGTCAAGTGGAATTTAGATCCGAAAAAAATTTCATAGTAGTTCTTAAGTAATGTATCATAGTGGTACTAGGCCCTCATAAAAATTTGTCATACAATGAAGTCTTTTTATTTTACATCAAATAACTGAAGTATTTATCAAGATTATACATATTAATGGGTGTCCATGAGTAGAACATATTATCCAAAAATGACGAAAAATGGAATTCATAAATGATGGATAATCGAACGTAGTTATATACATAATATAAAAACTGTTGGAAGAATCACCATTCTAAATTATTAAGTGATTAAGAGTTTGTTATATGTGTAGAGATATGGGTAACAAGGATAAATAATTCATAAGAATGAAACATAAAAACTACAATTTAGTGTTTCAACTATAGGGATTAGTGTAACATTGAATATAAATTCCCCCCACCATTAAGGGAATCCACCACAGATATGGGAAAGGGTATAATTACACAATTTTGTGATTAATACTATTAAGGTGGAAGTATCCAATGATTTTTGTATTTTACATTAATCATATCTTCATTATTAGCTAATGACTAATTTTATTTTGGATTTTCACACTAATTATTATCTACAACGGAATCCGTGAAAATTAAATATTTCTTTTTTAAATTTAGAAAATATTTCCCAGTTCAAACTCATTGTGGAAGTCTCACTTTAATAAGCATGTTTCAGGTAGTCCCCATTATGAAAAATAAATGTTATATGTTTGGTGGACATGTTATCTTATCAATGTTTGATTTTTATATAATACATATAGTGTTCTTGATTTCAATATATGATGAATTGTTTTGTAAGAATAATACAATTATGATTTATTGGGAATATGTATATATAATTATCTTCATAGAGGAGGCATTATAATATAATTTATATATACTTGGACCTAAATTAATTCAACGTCATATTATATCTAAAAAATTTCAATGGAATATATATGCAGAAATTTGTTACCATGACCTGGATATGAGGTTGTAGATAATATCCAATATAGAATTGTTCAAAATTTCTGGATACAACAGAGTTTTTCTGATAAAATTATAATTTTATATAATATCATGGTATGTATTATTAGAACAACAATTCCCAGAATTTATATAAAAAAATGTGATGATTTTCCATGACCAAGATTATGACCCCCTTAAAAATAAATATTTATTATTTTATTTTATTTCTTTATTAACTGTTTATATGTCTTACATGATATCTATTTTATTTTCATGATTTAAAATAATTTATTTTTAATCATCACACACATTCAAATTACTAATGATATTATATAATGTAATTTTTCTAATAAAATTATAAAATAATAAAATACTCTCTCATTTGGTAGAAAGAATTAGTAAAAACCACAGTATGTTCTATGATTAGGATTTGTCTATCAAATAGTTTTGAAAAGATATTTTTTGAAATTTATATAGAATCCCCTCACATTTTATATAAAAACCCACTAAACCTCCCATCAATGTTCACAAAAAACCCTTCAAGTTGTATTTTGCTCAAAAAATACCAATATTGATACCTCCTATAGTGTTCCTATTCTCTTAAGAAGCAATTTACACGATTTTTGAAACATACACTCATGTTAAGGGACTATGTACACTTACTTTTTATTTCAAGGAATATTTTTCTACTAAGAACCATTTGATTTCAAAATATCCATATTACAATGTTTTTACCATTCCCATTACATTATGTATGATTTACAAGAAATTAAAGACCTCATTTCAATCTCATTTTCCACTAATTTACATCTTTATATATAACCAGTATGATATAAAAAATATCCTACACTTTTTCATTCCAAGTAATATGTTAGAAAATATGCGATCTCATTTCTTCTCATTGGGTGTTACATCATTATAGTTACCAATAATTTATTAGGGTCTTCCATGTATTTAACCAATACCCCATAACCACATGTTTAAAGGTAATGATGTTTATCATTAATTATTACAATATATATATGGAAGTATTGTTCAAGTATATGAAATCAATTTCACATGTGGTCCTGAAAATATATATCCCTCAACTGAATAGTGTAATTATATAATATAAAATAACCCCATATATAGTTCATGGTATTTTATCCTAAAAAAATTATTTTGTTATTTCTATACTAGTTTCCATGAAATTTTATGATGTTGTCTTGTTTTATGTTGTTTCCACATTTTGAAGTTTCCTTTATGTTATTATACTTTATCATTATTCATTTTTCAAGTTACTGATTCATACCCATATTATGTTAAGATGAAATTCTTATTCCCTCCCATGAATTAAATTTATCATGTAGTTTATGAATTATTCCATTACCTGTATTTATTGATCAATCAATTTCATATAGAAATCCTATGATCTCCCAAAATGATATATAAGATTAAGTAAATTAATGGTAATGTTAAATAAATTATGTTTATATATTTATATTTTTTACTAAAAAATATTTTTACACTATTACCAATGGTTTGTAGGAAACACAATCTTCTGGATTAGAATTATGTTAAAAATTATGAAATAAATGTGAAAAAACGTGTCTAAAATATATATTTTACAATAATTTTTTTTTATTTTTAGATATATATATTATATGATTACACTATAGGGTCCAATCCTTAACAAAGAACGTGTATTTACATGACACATCTTCTACTGAGGATGAAATAATGACCATTGTGAATTTGTGACATTTTCAATCGTATATTGTGATAATATGGACTAATGGTACATAATATTTATAGTTTTGTTACTTTTTCAGCCTTTTGGATGTTTTGAGATATGAAATGAGATGACTATCCCCTGAGGGATAGGAGGAAATAATGGGATAACTAGGGGCCCCAGTAACTCTTAGTAGTTGATAATTCTAATAATGTGACTTTTTAATGATTAAAAGTTTATGATAGAAAGTGAATAGTAAGTGTAGGATTGTGATGTGTATGTTGATCGGCCCATAGTGACCATCAAGATCAACTTATTTCTTGGGAAACCTATTATCAGATAACCCTATCGTGATTCCCAATATATCCATCAAGGATGATCTTTCCAATTTTTGATCAAATGGGACCCAATGTTTTATGATATTCTAGTGTTCACTATAGACCTTATTCCTGATAAAGTACCATTGTGAGGGTTCTTCTATTGAGTTTTGATGTTGAGGATACAATGGGTTCCCTAATGAATGAGTAACAAGAGCATGTGTTTTTTCATAGATTAGATAATACTTTAGGGGTTACCTACGAACCTGAGTCACATGTGAGATGAGAATGACATTTTCTGGTGATCCAATATTGTGTATCACCCCATTAGTTTATATTAATTTCTTGTGCCTAATTCCCCAAGATAATAGAGTCCTTTTAAAGGTTTAATAAACATTTCTAGGTAATTTTACCATGGAAGGGTGTATTACTTCAACTTACAAATTTTTCTCTGGGGATGTGTGTATTACACCAGGTTAGCTAAGCATATATTTCATGGGGATGAGTATGTTACCCCTCATGGAATGTTCTCTTGGACAATTATCTATTTATTATTTTACCTCAGAAACCTAACGTTGTTATGGGGATTATAATATTACCCAAAGTTTGTATGTGTTCATATCATAGGTATGTGTGTATTTCCCATGCTGGATTGTTCTATCGGCTTTATTAAGTAATTTTTATATTTCCCCATGATAGTATAGATATTAAGGTGGTTGTTTTGTGCTAATATGATGGATATATTACCCAAAATTTGATGATAGATAATTCCATGGAAATGTAAATATTACCCATAAATGGAATTGGAAATATGTGATAACCCATGATGAATAGGGAATCATCCAAACAGTTATGATTTTTGTCAAAATCCCTTAGATGTTATCCAAGACACCCAATAATGGTTAACACATAAAAGGTCAGTCGGGGTCCTGGACCCATTGGTTTTCATTAATTAATATATTAATGCAGTCATAATGTCATAGAAAAAGTCATTAAAACATTATTTAAATGATAGTTGATTATATATATATTTCCAAATTTATTTTTTAATTTATTTTTGCTTATTACATTTAGAATCCCAATCATGGATGACATGACATGTCCCCAAAAATAGATTTCCACTAGGACATAAGTGATTCATGAACTCAAGTGGATACTAACTAGTGTTGAGGGTATGTAATATACATTGGGGAGGCTGTACCCTCTGGGAATAGTGAAATAAAACAGATTCTAATCAATTTCTTACAATGGAAAAACATGAATCTACAAATAATAATTAAAATAAATCAAATTCATGAAGTATTAAATTGAATGTGGCATAAAATGATAAAAAATAAAATAATGTAAAACAGAAGACAAAAATTCTCCCATTATTTTAATCATATATATAAATTATTAAAATAAAAATAAATTAAACATGTTATAATGTTACTCCATACTGAACCACATATCTATCCTTCTGATACTTGAATTACAAAAGGAATATCCAAAGGCAACAGATGAGAGTCTCCACCAATTGATAAAACATAGGGAAATATATCCATACACAAAAAAAAACTCTTTATAAAACATGAATCGTACATTGGGACCACACACACATCTAGTTGAATGTATATAAGATGATAAATAAATAAATATTTTACACCCCAAATGTGGGACCATTAACCTTATGTTAGAAGTTTTCCATCAATCTCAAATTGTTTCAATTATATAAAATCATAACGATCATTATAAAATATGAAAACATATAAAATAAAATGAATTCTAATTTAAAGGAATACAATGAACCATGGGTTCATAAAAACCAATGATTGAAAATACCCCTCAGTATTTCCACATATATAGTTATTATAAAATGTGTCTGGTCGAACTGCACATCAACCACATCATCCAAATAAATAATAGACTCACATGTCCATAAAATGGATACAAATTAATGATGGGGCCCATTATAAGATCATAGGATTTTATATTAATAAAGTTCATCTACTAGGAAGTAGGACCCTAACACTGTGATCAGAACTGGTGAAATGAGCATCTAGGTGGACACAACTAGGGAACCTATACATCAAAAGGCCTTCCAGAATGAATTGGAAGGTGGATATATACCAAAAAATAGTTGTTTATAATAGATAAACATTGAGAAAAAAACATCCATTGAACCCAGAGAACTACTGAATTCCCATTACACCAATCCCTCTATATGAGTGCCTTTGATCCCAATTATCCTGAATGCAATCTAACTTGGATACACACTCAACTTGATGGGGGATGCACATATCAAAGGATCTCATTATCTCTATAAGCCTTTCCATTCAAAAAATAGAGGTTAAAACAAGATCAAACTCATGTTCGAATATTACTCAAATATATCCCAAGTGACTCTATATAAAAACAATGTATTGAGCTGATACATCCTATACCATCATGACCAACAAAGAACTGAATGTAGGAATATCCAACATTCCAAATATATAATCAATTCTCACCAATAAACTCTTTGAAAATAATTCACTATGACACTCTATTATTTCCATTATATTAGTATTAAATGAATAATAACCATGGTATCACCACGACCCACATCATGGTCAATCAAACTAAGAAAACATCCTCCAAATAATCTCAAATTGTCCCAAAACCACAAAAAAATATAGGACACCCAAAAATGGGTTTATCTAGATCATTAAATTGGAGGTAAACACTTAGTGTGGAAATATATAAAATGGCCATCAATGGAATCTAACCATGCCTTGACTAATAATTTCACAAAGGGGGTATCAAATAGCATAAAATATCAGTAATTTATTTTTCAATGGTCACCACAACAACTTAAAAAATGTATCCTACATGGATTCCTTGACATAATCAAAACCCTTAATGGAGACCGTAGCCCTACCATAAATCTAAATATAAAAAATAGAAGTAATATGCCTAAAATATATAGGGATAACCAAACCAGTACAACCATATTTTCAATAATCCACAGATTCAATGAATAGACCTAGTTAAAATAATGACACCCCCTTGTAATCCAAAAGGAAAGGTACAAATACATACAATTTTCCAATAATTTTCTAAAAATATCTCACTCAAAGATGATACTAATTCCATGAACATTATAGGGACCTCATTTCCACCACCTATAGACTCAAAATGAACTCAATATAAATCCTAAGTTGCCTCAAGCCCAAAATATCATCCCACACATGATGCATATCAGAAAGGGTCTACAAAAAATTCCCTGATTAGTTAAATTTTTTTGAGGTAACCCATTATCCTCCACATAAAAAAAATTATGCACTATTATGGGGTATGTGAGGTATACACCCCAAAACTCAGGCACTAATGAGAATTATGTGATTAAAGACACATATTAAAGGTTCATAAAACAAAATACTCTTCTAAAACCAATATTAAAAAAATTAAGGGTTCTATAAAATACAATGTAAATATTTAAAATAATATATAAGACCATTAAAATGGAAATTAAATAAATCCAAAACCCTAACCTATAGCTTGACATAACCATCAAAGCTTATGTGATGAACTCCTACTCCACCAGGGGAAAAGAACCTAACTCATCCGCAACAAAAACGTGAATCAATTAAAAAGAATAAAATTAATAAATTAATTTTATTCCATGTGGAATAATCATTAAAAACAAAATGAGTATCCAACAATCAATAGAATAGTGACTAAAAAAATATTGAAGGGCCTCAATACCCCTCTTTCACAAAGAAAAGAAAATTAACAAATACAGGATGCCTAATTATCTATAAATATGATTAAATTTAAGTAATATACAATAAATATTGCATGAGGGTAATAAAACCACCCAAAAATATTAATAATAAGATATAAACACAATCCCAGAACATCATCTCCAAAAGACATTCCAAATCCCCATTTTTAATGGTTAATTCCACCATAATTCATTTGAATAAGAATAAAAATCCCAGGTGGGGAGAACACAAAATCTATAATAGAAGTGGCAGATAAAA
Source organism: Viscum album (assembly GCA_963277665.1). NCBI lineage: Eukaryota > Viridiplantae > Streptophyta > Magnoliopsida > Santalales > Viscaceae > Viscum > Viscum album. Next base: position 272,103,499 of record OY728128.1, on the reverse strand, counting down.
AAGGCGAAAAGAGTAAGAAAAACTAAATATGCTAAAAAACCATAAAAAGTAACGATAATCATATGGTATTTGAAAAATGAAACAAAGATGGTATGGTATGGTCCATGAACTGACTTGGGATGAATGCCGATTGGATGAGGATAAAAGAATAAGATGGTGTTTTTGTTTTTCCCCCATTTTTATACATCATAAAAATTTTATGATTTTCCAAATAATATAACAACCTTGTTGATGAGTCATCCAATTATTAGAACCCTAACATTTTATTGATTCTTGGTTTTCAAACCACATGTTATCAAAGTATAATGATATACAACCCCTCCATAATATGCCACATTGATTGAGTATAATCATTTAAAATCCTTGCACACTAGACATCAGTTTTAGAAAACCTAAAATATTATCCAATAATGCCCACATCCCTTTATATTAACCAAGTGCATTTTGTGAAATCAAATTGATATTGGTTCAAATTTGACTAGAAACACTATGAGAATTTGAGGGATATAATTTTTTCACTATACAATACACACAATGCTATGTCCCAGGAAAAAATTTCCTAAAAAATAATTCAATAAGAAACCTTTTGAATTCTCCCATAAACGCAATCCTTTCCTAGAAAATCTATATAAACCTGAATAAATATCATGAAGTCATTTTAAAAATCATAATTTATATTAGAATCTCAATTAAACAAATGACTTTTCAACGATCCAAAATTCAACTTCCCTCAAAAAATTTCTTCCAATGTTGATTAGGGTCATTACACACTCCCCAACGTAAAGGCATATAACTTCCTATAACTTTATACTATTATCATATATAAAATCCTAACATATAACTTCCTAAAATAATGTGCCTACAATTTTGTTAAATATTATAATACCGAACACACTCACAACACATAGCTTTATCAGTCATGATGTGGAACATTAGAATATCTCTCAAAAATGATCTTTTATGATTTTGACACCACTAGAACCATATCCATAATAAGTTTTTAATTCCACATCCACCCAACCATATAAAAATCAAGGAAAAATGAATTTTCTAAAAATTAAGTTCGAAACCACCGAATGTTATAGTCCTTAACATTGCATACTAAAATAACCTGAGAGACGTCAGATAACATAGGAAACAATAGGTAACAATTAATTTGGAGGATTATCTGAACAATAAGATTAACGTTGTTAGTGTCCAACTATAGTAAACATTAATACTAATGGATCATTATACCACTATCACTAAAAGAAATTGATATATCTCTATGAATCAGTTACATAATAGTTCTATAAAGAAAAATACAACAACTCATGTTCCGTCATAGATCACCAGGAAGGACAACCACCTAATTAAAAAATAATTCAAAATAATGATCCTAATTTGTAATAATCTATGATGATTTCAATAAAATTAGTAATTTCATGCCATATAAATAAATGTGAATGAGGAATAATTCACATACGATCCATGTCAGGAGATTTCATTAATGGAAAACCTATAATAACAGACCATTATCCTCGAATAGGCCCGTTCCAACAAAGCATAGAACAATCAAAACAAATCTTACACATCATGGAATATATCCCATAAAAATATAAAAACTATGACCACCCACTGTTGAAGAATCAATAAAATTACAAAAGCAACCAACCAAGATTATATGTTTCACTACCTAAAGGAAAAAAACAAGAATGGAAAATATTCCAACAAAAAAATCAATCTCAATCCATTGATGATGATGTGATCATTATAAAAATTACAATTCTGAAACACTAATTATCATTATTCCTATATACATACAATTGAAAATATATCACAAATACCTGAATGAGGAGGAAAAACAACCCCACCCTTGTCAGTGGGGATTGTAGGCACACATGCCCCAATGCATGACATTATAGACTGCACGTAGTGGAACAACTAATTCACAAGGAAGAAAACCTGTTAATTTTTGGAAAAAAAATCCTTAGTTAAACTCAATCCTATTCCAATGAAACCTCATGAATTACCTCTATCATTAAGATAGATTTTTGGAAATCAGATCTAATTATCATTCTATTAGTGTCTTTTTTATATCCGTAAAAGAAGGGATACCGTCTAAATAAATGGATAAAATAATTCCAAAATATCTACATTCCCTCTCATAAAAATATAATATTAATATCTCTTTAATAATGGTATAATTATAAAAATAATTTTGTGAAAAACCACTATATGTGTAGTTTCCATAACATTAAGGAACTGATCACCCAACAACAATAAAAACCACAGAGATGGAAATATGTCATGAAAATATTATTTGTCAAAAAAAATGTGATAACATTATCCATATTCCAAGAAGAAAATATCTAAATACTAGGATAATAAATAAATTTAGGAAACATATTTCATCACAGTAGGTAAAATCATAAAACCATATCTTTGGATTACAAAAATAGAAATCGATTTTCCATAGAAATGAGAAAATTATATTTGAGAATGTGCTCATGATATAGTAATATGATATCAAAAATGGTTTCTAAGACATTACATGATATAATATCTACTATCTACACAACTAATAAAACCCAAACCTATCTTTTCTATCATTTTGTAATCATCCATTCTTGGTCGACGTGACACATCACCCGGTATCATTATCCAAAAGGACACAATCGTGATTTCCAAAATGGAAGAGGATTCCAAGATATAGTGATGGATTTTATGATATAGTAGAGAGAATATAAGATCATAATTATGTTATATAATCCTTTAAGTCTCCCATAATGTAAAGACAGATAAAAATTAAATTATGAATAATCAAAAATCTAAAATAAATGCACACTGTAATTTATTGAATGGGAAAAATAGTCCTACATACACATTTCAGGAAAAAGCATACAAAAACTTATCTCCCACTGAACTACCAACATATAATATATAGAAAAAACTTAAAAAATAAATTTGGATTTTATATCAACATGTGTAAAAAAACAAACATGATCTCGATGACACTCGATTTGTAGTTTACAAAAATAAAGACTTTATACAATAGAAACTAATTAATCAATCATCAATGAGCCTAAAATCTTTTGATATTGTAAAATATAATCCAACCATAATTAATACATTAAGTCTATTTGAAGAATGTGGTTAACGTACGATGGAATAAAAATATATCATAGTTGTCCACCGCCAATGGTGGATGTATAATTTACTATTGAAACCTGCGTATTTTGATAACCATATGTGGAAATTTGAAGAACATGAATACATGCATAATAATTATAAAAAATATTGAAATAGAAAAAGTAAAAAAAAAATAAAAATAGAAAACCATGAGGTATACCAGTGAAATTGATGTAAATTTTCCCAAATATTTGTCTTGACTAGGGGAATTGTGAAACAAGGCTTATGAATTCTCATGTCAAGTGTGTCCACATGATCAAAAATTCTCTCTAATATCCACCACACGAATATGTATGAATTTCAAAGAATGAGATCTCATTATAAGAAAATAATATAGACGCATGCTTCTACCCCAATCTAGGAATCCAATAGAATTATCTAAACAGGTGACATGATCATCATGGTTGGTTCAATAAATAAAATTTCAATCTTAAGGGACTTTTGGAATTAATCAAACCCAAAATATATTAAAAAATTAGTTTGAATCCTTATAAATCTTAGTAGAATATAGGGACCCCCAAGAGAATAGTGACATAAATAGTACAAAAGACCCTCCAGGAGTGCCTCAACTCCTCATGGGCACTAAATAACTCAAGCCACTACAAAGACTCAATATGGGGGGCACTCATACAAGTCACACATTATCTCCCTCACTCAATATAACAACTATCATAGAATAAATGAGAGAACCAAATCAAACAATTGAAAAAAATTTGATCCATGATATTGTAATTATCTTACAATAAATCCAAATAAAAATACAAAAACATCATAAATCATCATGGTAAATTTCCAACCAAATATCGGATGACCAAACATTGATCACAAAGTCCAAACTATTGATCTTCTAGTTCTATTTGAAAATAAAATAATAAATTAGGGGTTACCCTCTATAGCCCCATTGATCTCATCATATTATAAACAACCACCTTGGGAAATACAACACCCTAATAAAGACATAAAATTATCTTAGTGTGAATCCTCCAAATGATCTAGAACTTTACAAATTCCCATAACATATATAAGAAAACCTATAAGGGTATCTGTTTCATTTACTATATTGTATTTTTTATGATATGTGATTAATTATTTGGGTTAAATTTATATATCTACATTCATATATATATATGTGTGTGTGAAATTATTTGAAACAAATTGACCTACATATCATAGAAATGTCAAAAAAGTTGAAAATAAATTGATTTTACACTATTTTCATATATACACTACTAAACTATAAATCATTCTTTGTTTTCATTTTTTTTGGTCAGGCCTGAATTATAGTTTAGAGAAATTTAATAGAATATCTACGTGAGAAACTAATGATCCTATTAGATTACACCAAACATGTCCCATTAGTTTTGTGTATAAATGGTTATTTCATTTGATTGAGGGATACAAAAATCATCACATTTAGGTAGTGAGTTTTTCTGTCATCTAATTTTGGGAAGATGGATTAGTGAGATGGTAGGGGTTTTCCCAATATATCACATGGAGACTATTATTGCAGAATTATATTGTTGTTGTCTTGTGATGTTGGACTATTCCTGTAGAGATTGATTTGCAAAAATTTCAATATTATTTCATACATTGTTCTCATTATTTTGTGAAATATATATTCCTAATTTTTTCTATTATTTTTTTATGAATGTGTTTATATATATTTTTTTCATCATGTTTTTAGGATTCATCATTCCCTTTATATTTTATTGATTCCCTGGTGATAGTAAACACCCCATGGGGATCGAGAACACACATAGAGAATGTCTAAATTTTGTTCAGGTACATATTTAAGAAGGAATTTTGTTCATGATAGCCATTTTTTGTTATCAATGGGTTTATATCTTCATGTTTCCTTGTATTGGTATATTTTTTTGGATAAAGATATAATTTTTGATGTATTAAAGGTAGTTTTCAGAGTGGGGATGGTCATATATTATCTTAGTGATACTCATGTGAGCATTAGATGTTGGGATATGTGAATCTTAATATGAGTTATTTACCTTAACTTCTCTTTTTTTCTTATTGGTTTTTAGGTTTGAAATGATATTGTTCTTCAATCTGATCATTTATTTTGTTTCATTGTGCGACATTATGTCTGTAAGACATGATCTACATGTTCATTAAGAGGGAATAGTTGATTCTCCTCAAGGTAAAACTTCTATGGATCCAAATATTATTGAGGATATCAAGAGGACATATATTTCCATAGATCCCAAAGTACCATAATCGAAAAAATACGTTTCTGAGGTAGCACCATGAAATATATCAAACATACATTGATTACAATATTTTAAGAAAGAAAATACGCCATCCATTTAATGTAAAAATGATCCACCAAAAAATTAAAATGTAATGAAAATAATGATTAAATGTTTGAATTACTAGATACCCCTAAGTATATAAACGTTAATTTCATGAAATTCATCCATTGGGGTCCATGAGGGTGATGTTGGGATTCTATGGTGTTGTATAATAGGAATGTGGGATTGGAATGGATGGTTTTATAGACAATCATCTTAAATTAGTATTGTACTGAGTTTGTGCTGATATAATGCACACTAGAGTTCCTCTCTTTGAGAAATGGAGAAAATTTGATAACTTTATAAACCATTTTTTATACAGTTCATATTTCAATAGAGGTTGTGAAAAATTACTTGATGAGTTATAAAAATTAAGATCAGTGTTTGGACCAGATATCAAATCATTGGTATTTTTATAGAATATATGGACCCCTGAATACTTTTTGTACATTTCTATGATGGTAGACATGATTATAGAAATAAAAGGATGGATATATTTCACCATCTCATCGACATAGTTTCCACTTTAGTGGTGTTGCAGGGAAACATATAATGTGTTGGGATTATCACTGGAGTGTTGGAGGTGTTTATTGGAAACAAACCTCTTTAGTACCACCATTTTCTGTTAGTGTTTTATCACAATATTAATATCAGTGCTCCATGTTATAACACAAACAACGTTCTTGTGCATCACTTGTAATGATGTGAAATATTTTGGTACATTATAGCCAGTTGTATAATTTTTTCATTCTATGTCTACTAATTGATATAGTTACGGATCATCAACTCGAAATGATTATTTAACGTATTAAAATACATTAATGAATATGTGGATCTAACCATATTCGAAGATATTAAATAACCCTCACAGATTATATTAGTTATTGGTGGAGGTAGATGGGGTCCAAAAATAGTGAGATGTAATGTCATAGACCGGGTAGGGCTGTCATCACACCTAAAACATGACTAGGTATGTGATAAGACACAATAGGGATTCCTAATCCTCCTAGTCCATATAATAGAACTAGATATCAATGATATCATAGTGGGAATGATTATTCCCAATAATCACAAGGATCATAACCAAAAAATCATGCATCACAAACCATAAATAACTGAACAACAATAAATACATCAAACTAATCCAATAAATATTAGAAGAAGAAACCCAAAAGACAAACTATATATAAAATGAAGAATAAACTGAAACATTCAACATCTTTATATAAGCTCTTGGTCACCACTATCCATCAGACCATCGTACTACAAAGTAAAAACCCGAACCAAAAAACCTGAGTATGCAAAACATCATAGTCTATATATAGTGAGTGGAAAAATTAATGTTTGAACAGAAAATCATCTCTAGGTAAGAAACAAAAAATCAATCAATTTTATATTAAAAAATATTAAAAAAATAGAAGTCAAAAATAGGAACAATCGTATTTTATCCATTTAAAGAAGAAAACATGAATTTTCCTTTTTAATGTAGATTTTAACATTAATAAAACCAGTTAAAAAACCCAACAACAATGAACATACAATGATTGAATATCAAAATAAATAATAAAATTTAAGGAGATATAGAATGAATTCAGAAACTAGTAGATCAGGTTAATTTGATTTATAATATAATATAGAATATATATATCGATTATCATGGGATTTTCCTAAAAATAACTCCAATAAATCCATAGATGTACTTGTTTCCAACTCACAAGTCATTATATATTATAGTTTTGTAATGAAAAGATAACATTCTTCACATAACCAGGTTCATCTGTGAAATATCCAACCAGGGAACTCACTATATCTAGGGGATACCAACATTTTTAATTAGTATCTGTAAGAAACTATCACGTAAACGTCTTTTTTATTCCTAGGAATCTCATGATAATTTCATATAATGAATGTGGATGGACTCAAATTTATGGAATAAACCAATAACACAAAATATTCTAATTTTCAACCCTCGTATAACCCTAGACACCACCTATGTGATGTCCTCATCCACTGAGGGTCCAAAATAGATGTAACCATCTATAGTCATGCTATCCATAATTTACAACCATTCCTATATGTTGTTTTACATTAGAACCACTTTTCAAAACATTGAAATGTACCAAATCGGCCTTCAATGATCCAAATGATAATTCATATCCCAAAAACATTCCAAAACCCAAATTAAAATACCATTTGAGTTCAGGGGATTCCAAATGGTCCTTTTTCTATTAGAATCAAAACCACACCTCATGATTCCAATTGAACCAATAATTTGAAAACAAATTTTAAACCATATTTGAGTCATTTAAAAACCAATGATCAATTTAGAAACCAGATAAAAAAATATTTTGTAAAAAAATTTATTGATAATAAATGACATAATTTACACAGATTATGCTAAATATGATCATTTATTAAATATTTGGTGTTATATCATTCATTTGAAAATTTGATGAAAATTTCAATTTTACCCTTTTAAAATGTACTATAGTATTTCACTAATAAACATTTTAATTTTACTTATTTGAACAAAAACATTTTTTACAGTGTTCCTCAATTAATTTTAATGAACTTTTATTCAGGACAGTATTGCTAAAGAGTGCATTTGGATGGTGTAAATGGGCCATTAAGTCAATGGTGTTCTGGAAACGTGACATTAGAGATGACTTTAGTGATTGGTCTATATATTCTATATCTGTCAACAGATTGTTCCCAACTATAGAAGAGTGAATTTAAAACCCAATTCCTCATATATTATCTTTCTGGAGGGACAGATAAATCACGCGTGTTGGTGGTCAATAAAGTAGTTCGAGTGGGATTAAAATATATGGAAGAATATTCTCATTCACAATTGAAATCACGTTTAACCTATCCTATCATCCACTTTATAAATATGTATTTTTATCACTTGTAAGGGTTGGGACATGCATTAGGATATTTAAGGAAGATGATAATTTGTTTAAACCCAATCCTCCAACCAATTTAAGACGGGTAGCTCTTGAATCAAGGATCCCCTCATCGAAGCCTTCTTCTCTGCTTCATGTTGTAATGTTTTCATTTGTATAATAAACATCATTGTTCTTCTTTTATTCATTATATTTTATTATTTTTTGTTCAAATTTTTCATCTCTTAATATTCCTAATTGGTCTGGATTCAAGAGTGGAGAAGATATCAGGTTCTACCCTTTCAATCCTTCACTCATGCAAAATGTCTCCACAATGACCACACCACCCATGGAAGAGTAGTTTTCTTAGTGATCGATGTATCTTCTACCCTATTAATTTAATTATTTTGAATAATTTATACAATTCAAGTCACTTAATAAGGTCCATGAGTTGAGTTTTTATATTAGTAGAAACTAAGCAATCAATTGAACAGTTAACACAAAAACAGTCGAGGATGAGTATTGTGTAAATTGTGAGAGAGAAACCAGAATCGTTAAAACAATACCACATGGGATAAATTTATAGTGTTGAAATATAATCCATAAGCTCAATTCATCCATATTTTACAGAATGGACATGTGCCTTAATTTACCACTGACCATAAGCTATCCTTAGAACATCAATCAAAGTAGGGAGTTGCGATTGGATGTTCTGAAGATAGCCTAGGGTTTAATTCACTTCATATTTCTGGTAAAGTTAATTCTCATAGGATTCTGGTGTTAACAAGTTAAGAGATCATAACTAACTTGATGTAAATTAAGATGATAATGAAAAATAATTTAGTGAATATGTAAAGATATATCGATTATGTATTTTAAATATTGTCTAAAAAACATCTTCTTGTTGTGTGTTTTTAATCAAACATCATTTCAAAAATAATAACCAAAATAATATGCAATCTTCTTCTAGAAAACTTCTTCTAGTTTTATGAATGGTTAAAAAACCCACATTTTTTCAAGTAGTGTTATTATTCACTTTTATGTTATTTTTAAAATACATTTAATAAGTTTTAAAATTTACATCCTCCTTTGAGAGATGTCGTTGATCATCCACTCTACTGCACTTATGTACCCAAAAAAATGACAAATCATTTAAGGGTTCCCATGACAACGCCTTTCAAATTGGTGCCATTTCTGGGGAGGAAACTAATTATTTCAACCAATTATATTTATTTATTTTATTTTACATTTTATTCCCTTATTTAATTTTTTATACTATTAACACATACTTCCCATTTTTATTTTACTATGGTACAATTTCCTTCTTTTCATTTTTATTTGATTTTTGACATGAACTAATCCCGATGATCCCTTAGATCTTGACCCTGAGATTAAATGCGGACTTTGGGATCGAATCAAACATTCTCAGTCTACGAGATGTTTCAAAGTTCAACTAGTTTGAGAATTCCTCCACTTTTAGATCATTGAAATTGGAATCAAATCTAATTCAACCATAAAACAACAACCAATGTCTGAAAATAAAGGAAATGAACTCAATAGAACCTTTAAATAGTTGGATACACGTAATATTAATTATCAACCAAACCACATTACATACCCAAATCTTGAATCATAATATGAACTAAAATTTGGGTTAATTTATCTTCTTCCAATGTTTCATGGGTTATCTAGTGATGATCCAAAAAAACATTTAAAATAATTAAATGTGGTTTGCTCAACCCTTAAAGAAAGAAATGTGTCTGAAGATCAAATCAAACTAAGGGCATTCCCATTATTAATTTATGTAGCTGCAAAAGACTTGATGTATTATTTAAAACCTAATGATGTCACAAGTTTGAACGATTTGAAATGTCTTTTCATGCAATGATTTTTTCCAGCATCAAGGACCACTTCCATTCGTAAGGAGGTCTCAGGGATCGAGAAATCCTAAGGGGAGTCAATGTATGAGTACATGGAGCGATTCAAGAAGTTGTATGCATGATGTCTGAATCACTAGATTATTAGGAAACTCGTCATCTAATACTTCTATTAAGGACTCATGCCTATGGAGATAAGCATGGTGGATTCCACAACTAGAGGATCATTGTTGGACAAGACACCAACAACTGAACATTCATTTGATCCACACGATGACACAAAACTCTCAAAAATTTGGCTATTGAGGTACACCACTTGTTCGAGGTGTATATCAGGTAAGTCATTTTTCACTTGAAATTCATTTGATTGATACCAAGTTGGAAGAATTGAAAATTTTGGTGAGAAAGATTGATTTGGATAAAAATACATCCCTACCCCCTCCTTCAAGGCCTTGTGGCATTTTCACAGAGATAAGTCACCCAATTTAATGTGGACCACAACTACAATAAATATATGATTGTGAATTACTGTTTCCTAGGAGACCATATCAGAAATAACGACAACCATATCCCGAAAAGAATTTTGATTCCTTTGCACCAGTATATAACTAATGGTGTAAGGTTCAATCATACATGATGTATGGCTCTAGACAACAACAAAGACCCCCTTTTCCACAAAACTTCCTACAGCCTACCCTTTATCAACAGGGTTTCCAACAACCCCAATGGCGATTTGAAGCTCAAGTATCAACCATTCAACAAAAAGGGAATTCTCAACCAAAGGTAGACTCTAAAACTAATGATATTTTGAAGAAAATTAATCTTAATCAATAGAATAAGCTTATGTGTCAAGGTTCATCGGTGAGGGAGTTGAAGACTCAAATGATCCAGATTGCTACTGCCCTCCTTGAACTAGTATGTACAAATGCTAGAAATCTACCTTCCAAACCTATTACAAATCCCAAGGGGAATGTTAGTGCCATCACATTGAGAAGTTGGATGAAAACAATAGATACATCTGCAACAATCATTCCATTGGGATTCACCTCAACTTCAGAGAATCCCCATTCAAAACTGGGTGATGAGAATCCCAAGAAGAAAGATAAATGTAAGAAAAAGATAAATGATGTCCCCCATAAACCCCTCACTTTTCCAAACATGGTTGTTCAATCCAAGAATATGGATGATGTGGAAATGAAAAATGAGGTTTTGGACACATTCTAGCGTTTGGAGATCAATACTACTCCACTTGAAGCCATCATGAAAATCCCAAGGTTGGAAAAATTTATAAAAGAACATTGTACCAATAAAAGAGGGCTCATTGGATATGAGATGATCAATCATTGAAGTAATGTTTCAGCACTCATTACACCAACTCTATCAATTCCATCAATGTGGAAGGATTTAGGGATGTTCATCATACCATTAACCATAGAGGAGTTGCACATTTATGGTGTTATTTTTGGTTTGGGAGGTTCCAAGTATGTGAGGCCTGACTATATATTCTCATCTTTACAGGTTGGAGAGTTAAAGTCGATGAGAGTAGTGGTTTAGTAGGAAAATCGAGCTACAATATATCTAGTGGGAGTCCTTGAGGATGTACTTGTTTGGGTAAGAGACATGATCTATCCATTATATTTTTATGTTCTTAACATGGAAGATGACCAGGTATGTTCTCATCCTCCAATTATCATAGGTAGGACCTTCCTCAAAATAGAAAAAACCATCATAAATGTCTATGAGGTTACACTTTCCATGGATTTTGGATATGATGTTGTGATATTTAATATTATGGATTCCATGAAGTACCCCTTATAGGACTATTCAGCTTGTGTTATCTCCCTTTTTGAACCACCAAGTAAAAATCCCATGGTTTTTGATTGTCCTATGATTAGGGAGATTATGAGTATTGGTTCTAGTTTAATGTCTAAGAGTACATCCACAAATATTTCTAATGTAGAAGATTCTATTAGATTTTATTTTGAAATGGATTCATGTTCTAATTTTGATCATGGGAACTCCTATTATGACATATTTGTTGAGTTTTCTGATGGATTTGATGCATTATTCTCTGATTTTGGGGATGTATATACTAATAATAAGGACCTTAGTGAACATATTTTTGTTCCTTCACTATTTACATCCCCACAAACCCCCCTATATTGCAACTCAATCCAGTTCCACCTAATATCAAATAATCATACGTATTTAGTGTTAAAATATTACATGTTATCACTGCTAACAGTCTCTCCTTTGAAAAAGAAGAAAAAACATTTGAATCTTTTGAGGGAGAACATTTAGGAAATAGGATGGACCTTAGCAGTCATATCAGGTATTAGCCCCTCCATTTGAATGAATAGGATTATTTTGAAGGATGAGGCTAAACCAGTTAAGTAGCCAAAAAGGAGACTCTATCCAATGCTATTAGAGATTGTTAAAAAAGAATTTTAAAAATTTCCCAAGGAAGGTATAATCTATCCCATTTCATATTCCCAGTGGGTGAGTCCTATTTAGCTGTTCCCTAAGAAAAGTGGTGTTACTATTGTTAAAAATGTGAAAGATGAGTTAGTTACAATTAGGGTACAAAACATTTGGTGTGTGTGTGTTTGTTATTGGAAACTAAATCAGTCCAGCCGGAAGGACCATCTTCTCCTCCCATTTATTGATCAAATGCTTGAGAGACTAGCTCGGAAGACACATTATTGTTTCTTGGATGTATTTTTTTGGATATTTTAGGTTCTTATTTCTCCAGAGGATCAGGATAAGACAACATTCACTTGTCCATTCAATACGTTTGCCTATCGAAGGATTCCATTTGGTATTTGAAATGCCCCAGGCACCTTCGAGATATGCATGGTGAGTATTTTTTTCTGATTTTATTGATACCTATGTGGAGCTATTTATGGATGATTTTACAGTGCATGGATACACATTTTATGAATGTCTAAGTAGATTGTGAAAGGTGTTGAATCGTTGTATTGAGACGAATCTGGACCTAAACTATGAAAAGTGTAATTTTATGGTAGAGCGTGGAATTATCATAGGGCATGTAGTGTCGACACATGGGATTGAGGTTGATTGATCTAAAGTAGATATCATTTCATCCTTACCATATCCCTCCTATGTGCATGTTGTTAGATCTTTCCTAGGGCATGCAGTACATTATCAGCGCTTCATCAAATATTTTAGTAATATTTCTCTTCCAATGTCATGATTACTTGAAAAGGATTCTGATTTGGTGTTTGAGGTTTATTACCAGACAACCTTTGATGAGCTAAAGAAGTGTCGACCACTCCACCAATCATACATCCCCCATGGTGGGAGCTTCCTTTTGAGCTTATGTGTGAGGCCTCAAAATATGCAGTTGGAGTTGTCTTATCTGAGAGGGAGGAGGGACATTCACATGTGATTGCATATGAATCAAGGACACTTGATTTGACCCAATAAAACTACACAACCATGGAAAAGTAGTTTCTTGTTATCATATTTTCTCTAGATAAATTCTATTCATATTTATTAGGCCTTAAAGTAGTTGTTTTTTCTGAATATGCATCTCTGAGGTACCTCTTGAAGAAGCCGGGTGCAAATCCCAGTCTAATATGATGGATTTTATATCATTAAGAATTTATATTGAGATAAAGGACTAGAAGGGGTTAGAAAATTTGGTGGCATACCTGAAGAGTAGGCTTACTAACACACTAGAGGATGAAACCTTGGGCTAGGTTCCACTTCGAGGCAATTTCCCCGATGGACATATTCATTCTATATTAGTTACGCATCCTTGGTATGCAGATTTAGTAAACTACAATGTTTCCTTTGAAATCCCAGAAAATTTAAAGAATCATCATGTCTAAAAATTAAAGAGTGAGACATGATTTTATGTTTGGGATGATCCAAACCTTTGGCTCATGTGTAGTGACCATGTTATTAGGGGGTGTCTTCTAGATCACGTGATTGAGTCTGTTCGGTGGTTCTGTCATACACTTGATTTTGGTGGACACTTTGGACCACAATGGATAGCTAGGAGTGTGTTTTACTCTATATTATATTTGCATATCTTATTCCATGATGCCCATGGGTTTTTTGAGTCATGCTCTCATTGCCAAAACACTGGGATCATTTTTAGGAGACATGACATGCCCCAAAAACCCATATTATTCACTAACATTTTTTATGAATGAGGCATCAATTTTAAGGGTAATTTTCCTAGTTCCATTGGGTTTTTTGTATATTTTGGTTTCTATTGATTATGTTAGAAAATGGGTTGAGGTTAAGGCCACTGGGACTGATGATTCTAATATTGTTGTGGACTTTTTCAAAGTGAAGATTTTTTGCAGGTTTGGAGTGCCGAAGGAAATCATCAGTGACAAAGTGAGAAACATTGGAAATCAGAATATTTCTTCCTCCTTCAGAAGTATGTGGTGAAGAAAACATCAACCCTATACCACCCCAAATAAATGGCCCAACATAGGATTCAAATCATGATTTGAAACAAATTTTGGACAAAACCATGCAATCAAATTGGATGTATTGGAGGAATCTCTTGGATGATGCATTGTGGGATTATATGACATAATAAAATATTCACATTTGTATGTCCCCATTTAGAACTATGTTTTAGAATATGTTTCATCTCGCCATGGTAGTTGAGCATCAGGATTATTGGGAAATAATGAAATGCAACATGGATTTGGCCCATGATGGAATCCAAATGAACCTGCAAATTCAAGAGCTAGAGGAGATTCAATTGTCTTCATATGAGAACTCAAGGTTCTACAAGTAAATATCAAAAGAAACTCATGAAAAAATTATCCTAAAAAGAGAATTTCATGTTAGAGAGAATGTCTTACTCTATAGATCACGACTGAAGCTGATGCCCTATAAGTTGTGTCCCAGGTGGTTAGTTCCATATGTTGGGACTATTGTTTTTCCTTATGGGGAAATGAAGATCACAAAAGAGGACACATGAATGATCTTTATAGAAAATGGGAAATGTTTTAAGTGATACATTGAGGTACTTCCTACTGATGTTGTGGATTTCATCACACTCCATGACCCCTTCATCACTTGAGCATATTGGGTTGTTCCTAACCCTTTCATTTCATTATTCATTCTCATATTTAAAATAATACCATTCATGTGCACAAATAATCTCAGGGGTTCACATTGAGGACAATGCAATATTTTATGTTTGGTGGTGGGAACCCTTTAGTTTAGTAATATCAAATTTTTTTCCTATTTTTCATTGTATTTACAAAAAAAATGTGTCTTATTCAATTTTTTTGTGATTATTTTTCAAATTTTGGATTGTTTTTGAAACTCTTGAGTAGAAATGATTCTCACCACGATTTGGATATCCATATCAATATGTGAAACAATTTATCACATGTATGTAAGCTTAAATGAATGATGAAAATGACTATGTATCAAGTTAAATTCTTTAGTAATTTCATGACACATACTCTGCATTTTGAATCACATTCCACATCTCACTGTCATTATATTTGAAATCACATTCATGTGGGGATTCTAGACCATTCTTTTAATATTCATTAAATTTACCTCAGTTCTTGAGATAACCAAACCGTGCTTGATTTAACCAATATTTGATTTATTCCTGTCAGAACATGAGGGTTTAAGGTACATATATTTAAATGATTGGGGTATTTGTTTAGTATTAAAGCCCATATTCCAAAGTATCATTTTTATAATGTCCTAACATGAACATTTAATCCTTGTAGGCCATAGATTCCATGAATAGGATGTTAGTTTAGCAATATTACAAGAAAATTTTCCCAATCCAACCAAATCTTGAATTGAAATTGCATAATCTAGATGAACTCAAGTGTAGGGGAAGCTGTCTTGTGTTGTGATACCATATTCTTTGATACCTTGGGTGGAAAATTAAATTCTGAAGAGATCTGTTTGATGATGAAAAAAATCATTACATTAAAAGTTGTGCCATTTCAAGAGAATTCATGATAAATGATGTTGTTCCTTTCTAGATATTCTAATAGGGGGAGAAAGTTGTGCCTATCTGGAGCATTCCAGAAAATCATGTTTGAGAAGATTGACATTTTTACTACAGAAATGTTGAATTGCGAGCACAATCAATTATTTTTCATGATTATTAACATTAATTTATTCTATGGGTATTGAGGAGGAGACTATATTAATGTGAAAATTAGATTAATGCAATTTGGTATCAAAAAGAGTCAAGAACTCATTATTCATCATCAGAATTTTTCACAACTAAATCCTACCTACTGAAAGCCACAGAACAACCTGGAAAAGTCCTCATGGTAAACATATGACCTTTACTCACATCAAGTGGAGATGTGAGAATTTATCAAGCCTATTGTGACCCTTATATTAGTTTGGATGAGAAAGACAGTCCTAAAAAATTTGGCATTTGTGTGATAAGATAAATTTACAGTGAGATAAGTTTTTTGGGCATGGGAGGATAAATGAATTGAAAATATATTGAGTGATATAAATAGAGAACATGAAATAATGTTGTTTATTAGGTATGATATTTTTTGTTTCATGGGGTGAAATTTTTGGATCGCAAGGATATGTGTTTTAATTTTTTTGGATTTGATATTGATGTTTACTTTATATGTGTTTTTGCCCCGTAGTGAAAAAGGGTATGTGTGGGGGAGTTGATAAAACACCATTTTGATTAATATTTTATTTATTATAAAATAAATAATTCCATCAAATTGTGGTAAATATGTTCATTTATGAAATTTTTGGGATTAGATCATTCATTTAAAAATTTGATGAAAATTCCAGTTTTACTATTTTAAATTTTACTAAAGTATTTCTCACATATATAATTTAATATGACTTAATTGAACATAATATTTTGTTAATGTTTTCCTCACATAATTTTCTAAACTTTTATTGAGGACAAAAGTGCTAAAGTGTGAATTTGGATGAAGTAAATGTGCCATTAAGTCAATGGTGGTATGGAAACACGAGATTGAACATCACTTTATTGTTTAAACCATATCATCTACATACTTGTATGGATTAATCCCAAAGATTGGTAGGTAATCAAAAACCAAATTTCTCACATATTATACTTCTAGAAGGAAGGATAATTCATGCGTTTTGGTGGCCAAGAAGGTGGTACAGTCGAGATTAAAATATTTGGCAGAATCTTCTCATTCTCACTTGAAATCACTTTTATCCTAGCCTCCGCTCCACTCTAAAAATTTGTGTTTTTCTTATTTTTAAGGGTTAGGATGTGAATTAGGATATTTAAGGCACATTAGAATTTGTTTCACCCAAATTATCCAACCATTGTAGGAGGGTTATCTCTTGAAGCAAGGATCCCCACATCGAAGCCTTCTTCTCTTCTTCATGTTTTAATATTTTCTTTTGTGTAATAAACATCATTGTTCTTATTTTATTCATTATATTTTCTTCTTTTTCTTTCAAATTTATTCTTCTCATAATATTCATAATTGAGCTAGAATCATGAGCGGAGACTAGATTGAGTTCTACTATTTCAATCCTTTTGTCAGGAAAAATGACTACATGATGACCACACCACCCATGGAAGAGTAGGTTTCTTATTGATCGATCTATCATCTATCCTCTTCATTTAACTATTTTGAATCATTTAGAAACTTTAATTCAACTAATATGATATATTAATTTAGTTTTAAATTTAGAAAAAACTACGAAATAAATTAAACAACTAACATAAAACTTGTGAGGTCGAGTATTGTGTAAATTGTGAGAGGGAAATATTAATCAGTAATACTAGACCACACCTGATAAATTTATAGATTTAAATTATAATTCTTAAGATCAATTCATCATTATTTTCGAGAATGGACATGTGACTTAATTTACCACTAACCATAGACAATCCTTAGAACATCAGTCAGTTTAGGGTGTTGTTATTACATGTTCTGAAGATAACCTAGTGTTTAATTAACTTTGTCTTTGTGGGAAAGTAAATTATCATAGGGTTCAGTGGTTAACATGTTAAGGGATGATAATTATGTGTATGTTTATTTAAATTACAATGATAAATAATTGAGTTAAGATGTAGAGTTAAATTGATTATGTCATTAAAATATTTCCTAAAAAACATATTATTGTGGCGTCTTTTTAATCGAACTTCATTTCAAAAATAAAAAAAATATATTATACAATCTTTTTTCAGAAAACATATTCTAGTTTTATGAACGGTAACCCCCGAAACCTTTCAAGTAGTGTTATTATTCCATTTTATGTTATTTTTAAAATACCATTAACAAGTTGTCAAATTTGCTTCCTCCTCTGAGAGATGGCCTTGGTCAGCCACTCTACTGCATCTAAGTACACAAGAAAATCACAAATCATTTGGGGAAACACACAACAATGCCATTAAAACCCCAAGGTGGTTTTTAAAAATCATTTTAGAAATATAGAGGATTAAGTGTGAGTATACGATAGAGGGGAAGTATGTTTTAGAAATCCTGATTCAATAGAGGCATTTTTTAATGGAATCCATTATCATTTGTGAGTAAGTCCACATGTGAACCTCGTGATCAAAAAGAGGTTACCAAATGCAATGGCACAATCTCTGGATGCTGTAAAATATAAGAAGATAAAAAATCTAAATCACAATGAGCACTATAAAAATAATAATTAACCACACATATGCACTAAATTATAAAAATGAACCAATACTCACACACAATCTAATAAATTTCACATGTAACCCAAATATTAAATCCTAAAAATGATCAAAAAAATTTGTAATGTTCTAAAATTCATTTTTGAAAAATAGAAAATTTAATGATCACCATAAAAGAATAAATATTCTATAATAATTTAAATATTTAAAAAAAAACATTTCTTGCAAAATATAAGCGATACCAATTACATATTAACATATACAAACATATAAAAAGAATAAATAACACATTTTGAAATTAATTATATATTCTCAAGAATCACATGGAATGTTCTGATATTAAAATGGGCTCTAAAAACTTCCTCAATAGCATGAAGATGTAATGTGACTATATGGGAAGAAATAACTGAGCCCAATAGCCAAATGAACTACCTAATTAAAAATAAACAACAATCCAACATCATCCCACAACCACTTGTGGTTTCCCATGAAGGATCCTAGATAAAATGGAACTATGAAATGAAATAATGTGAAGAGGAGAAGTGTAAAGGGAATTATTTGAAAATGAAATAATTAGGAATAAATATCCATTTGTGAAGATCATATCACAATGTTCCCCAAAATTAAGGAGAACAAGGGGGCCCTATAATCGATAGAAAAACTATGAGCGGGTAAAATGGGATGTGGAATCACATAAATTAGGGTTTTAAAAAAATTATATTTATATTTTAAAGGGTTTCATGATTTTCCTACATCGATTTGTAAATCATGCATAGACCACGGTAATGATACTAGAAATATTTTATAAACAATAATATTAATGTAACATGGTTTGGAAAAATTGTGATCAACCTGGGAAACCTAAAAAGTTTCCAAAAAACAATGAAATACACCCCAAACACAAGATGAGTCCACCGAAAGAACATTTATTGGTTTAAATACAACTCTGTAGCATTGTGGGTGTAAAAAACTCCCCACCATGAAATTTCATGTAAAGACCCGCAAAATTCAAGGAAAATTTTTTTTCTTAATTTTCTTTAGAATTTTACAAGAGCGCGGTTTCAGACGGCACCTGATTCCGAGGCCCGGAGTGCCCGGAATTAATTTCCGAAGTTTGGCTCGGGTACGTTCAGTGAACGAACGAGCGGGAATTCCTAAGTTTTGATCCGGTACTCGGAATTGAAATCCGAGGGCACCGATGAACTCGCAGCGCCGATATTCGCTTAAAGAGACCTTTTCGGGAGTTGCGTTTGTTGCGGGTTGAAAGTTACGTTTTGGGGTTTTTCAGTTAAGTTGAATAAAATTTGTGTAAAACAATTTTTATTTTAACTTATTCTTTAAAACCTATCAGAGGAGGTTGAAAGTGGGACCCACACCCACTTAACCTCCCTTGGGAGGATTAAGTGTGGTGGGGCCCACACGAACCCCTTTTCTTTTCTTTTTCTCTCAACGTTCTTAACCCCCAATTAATTGGCTTATGTTACTCTTATTTAATTATGGGAGTTTTGTCTTTTTGAATTTCAAAGCTTTGAAATTCTTTTGTGTTGTGTTAATAAAATAAGAGGTAGGTCTTATTTTATTGGGAGTTCTTTGTTTGTCCTTGGAGAGCTCCTCTTCATCTTCTCCGGCGAAGAACGTCTTCATCCTCAACGAAGAACGACAACACTTCGTCAAGGATCATCGACTCGGAGACCTAGTATCTTCGGGCCTCTGCTTCCTCTTCGGACCTTCTTCGTCGGCAAACGAAGATCCGACAACAACGTGTCGCATCGGACGTAACTCTTCGTCAACGAATTTGACGAACGACGACCGCGACGCCCGACCTCCGCGACGCCGTCTTCCGCGGAGCGTAGCCGAACCTTGAATCTTATACCGAGGTAGGGGTTGTTGGTTCATTATTTCTTTATTCTTTTTCCCTGAACGTGGATCTCGCATGTCTAACTTGATGCTTGATTGTTTAAGTTGCGTTTTTAAATTAACGTGAGGGGGCCGGACCGCACGAACACGGCCGAACCCCCCTCCAACGTTCATGTTTATTCATGCGGGTGGAAGCAAGTAGCGTGGTGCCGTCGCACCACGCGGATGATCGTACAATTAATTTACGTGGCGCCGTCGCGCCACGCCGGGGGAAAATCTTCAAGAACGCGACGCCGTCGCGCCGCGTTGAAAAGAATCGAAGCACGGCGAAGGGGCGCGGTGCCGACGCACCGCGCCGGATGACGAACGCCGCGGTCGGTTCCGGGCCGCGGCGGAACGAGAAGACCGCGGCCGGTTCCGGGCCGCGGCAGGACGAGGAGACCGCGGCCGGTTCCGGGCCGCGGCGGAAGGGAAGACCGGCGGCCGGGCCGCCGGCGTCGGAAGCCGAAGAGGGGACCGGAAATTCCGGTCCCGTTGGAGATAACCGGCCGGCCGGCTGGCCGGCCGGACGCCGTTAAACCGGGGAATTAATTCCCCGGCCGGCTGGCAAAACCCCCCTCTTTAAGAGGGGGGGCGTTCTTTTTTTTTTTTTTTTTTTTAAAAAGAGGAGGGGGCCGGCTGCCCCCTCGGTTCGCTCCAGCAGGCCCCCCACGTGGGGGGGGCTTCTTTAAAAACAAAGGGGCCGTGCCCCCTTTGTGCCGCGCAGCGCGCAAAAGCCGCGGGGCTGAGCCCCGCGTGCGCCGCCAGGCGGCCCGCCGCCGCCGCCAGGCGGCCCGCCGCCGCCGCCACGCGGCCTGCCGCCGCCGCCTCCGTGCGCCGCCGCGCGCCGCCACCGGCCGCCGCACCGCCGCCGCGCGCCGCCACCGGCCGCCGCACCGCCGCCGCGCGCCGCCACCGGCCGCCGCACCGCCGCCGCGCGCCGCCACCGGCCGCCGCACCGCCGCCGCGCGCCGCCACCGGCCGCCGCACCGCCGCCGCGCGCCGCCACCGGCCGCCGCACCGCCGCCGCCCGCCGCCGCCGTCCGCCGCCGCCGGCCGCCGCGCCGCCCAGGGGGGGGTCGGGCCGGGTCGGCCCGGACCCGGACCCCCCTTTTTCGGACCAGATTCGGTTTTTCGCTCATAACTTGAGCCTCGGACCTCCGAATGACGAACCGTCTGCGGCAACGCGATCCTTGGATCGAGACGGTCGTTTCGGTATATCGCACTCAAGGTTTCGGATTACTTTGAGTACGGCCGGGTTGGTTCGTTCACGGAACCAACCGGGCCTTCGGAGCAGAAACGCTCATATCTTGAGCTACGGACGTCCGATTGACGTGCCGTCAGTCGCGTAGTGTTCCTCATAGTGAGACGGATCTTTTGGCATACTCCGCCCGAGGTTTGGACGCAGGTGGAGTACGGTCGGGTTGGTTTTTCCTTAAAAACCAACCGGGCCCCGGAGACGAAAATGCCAATAACTCACAGACCGGGCGTCCGATTGACGCGCCGTCTGTTTCGTTGACTTCCTCTTGATGAGACGGAACTTTTGACATACTCCGCCCGAGTTTTGGATGCAGTCGGAGTATGGCCGGGTTGGATTGTTCCCGAGATCCAACCGGGCCCCTGGAACGGGAAAGCTGATTTTTTCTTTCAGACAGGACGTCCGCTTGACGAGCCGTCAGCGGCGTTGGTGGTTACTTTGAGTAACGGTCCCTTTGAGTATACCCTATGGGAGTTCGGGGTACAGTTGAGATACGGCCGGGATTGGTTTCGCTCACGAAACCAACCGGGCCCCTGGGACGAAAAGGCTAATAACTCACAGACCGGGCGTTCGATCGACGCGCCGTCTGTTGCGTTGAGACCCCTGTGACGAGACGGACCTTTGAGACACTTCTTCGCGGGACCTTGTGATACTTGGAGTATCGACCTGTAGCTCGTGGAGCGGACCCGTGGTACTTGACAGTAGTGGTGCGCTTGGATGCAGCAGCAGACCCTTGGCGGTGGAGCGCTTGGTTGTAGCGGCGGACCCGCGATACTCTACGGAGTGTGTGCGCTTGGTTGTAGCGACAGACCCGCGACGGTGGAGACGAGCGTGCGGAGTACGGAGACCGTGTAGCCGGCTGAGACCTGACGACTGCTTGACCGACTCGACTTGGAGTGAGTCGACTAGCCCAGTGGATGGAGCGCCCGGTATTTGGCGGCAGACCCACGGCGGACGGAGCGCCTGGTAGTTGGCAGCAGACCCGCGGTACTCGACAGGAGGAGTACCTCAGCAGGCTATCTGGGTAGCGCCCGGTATTTGGCGACAGACCCTCAGCGGACGGAGCGCCTAGTAGTTGGCAGCAGACCCGCAGTACTCGACAGGAGGAGTACTTCAGCAGTCCTAGGTTAGTGAGCGGCAGCCTCGGAGTCGTGACAGGACCACTGTACACTCTAGAGACGGAGCTCTTCAGCAGTTACGGTTTCGATAATGAAAATCCTGGTTTGAGCTGAGACTTTTGACCTTGTGTTTACTTCATGATTGAGATGGGTCACTTGCTAACTTTGGTATATGTATGGGCATATACCCGGGTAGTGGTTATCCGTCGTTTTCACAATCCTTGTGTTTCCTCATGATTGAGATGGGTTACTTGATAACTTAGGTATATGTATGGGCATACACCTAAGTAGAGTTTATCTGTTGAGATCTTCTTGTGTTTATCCTTGTTGGTTTTAGTGAGACCTTGAGGGTCTCGGGGTCCCTACTGAGTATCGTTATACTCACCCCTGCACGGGCTATGCCCGCACCTCGTTGTGTTGGTTGCAGACGACGGACAGTGCTGACAGAAGCCGAAGGTTCGAGGACTGGACGGTACCTGGAGGTGGACTATACGACGAGGCGGTACCCGGAGGAGGATCACTGGGCGGGACATACTCGGAGCGGATGGCGGGACCCGAGGAGCAGAGGAGCTATCTGTACCCACCCTTCAGGTGGGATTTCCAGTGGACATCTCAACGTAGCAGCTTTACTTTTCAGTCGCTGTTTTTCCCTTTCGAGTTGTACTTTACAGTTGGGCTTGTATTTCCGGCCCTTTTACTTTTCAGCTCTTCTTTTTGTACTTAGTGTTTCACTTCCGCTTGTACTCCGTGGTGCTTGTTTTCTTTTATAAAGGCAATGCCTTCCCAGTTAACGGGATTTTACGCCTTTGGTGCTAGTCGCCAGCCCCTGGCCTATGGAAGGCGGGCTTGGGGTAGTCACGGCACGGGCCCCGAGGACGGGTCGTGACAAATTGGTATCAGAGGTGGTCGGTTCTACCGCAGACTCTGATCTTTCTTTCTATGAAGCAATAGTGTTAAGGGTACCGAGTGTGGTTTTTAGTTCAGGGAGTCCAGTGTTGGTGCGGGCGGCCGACGTATCCATACACCAGGACCCTGACAACTGATTTCCGACTTTGTGCACGAAAACGCTGATAGCGTGTGTGTTTACAAAAGTTTTTCCCCTTAAAACAGCTCAAACCAGGTCAGCTCACCAGGTATAATCGTTTGATTGTGTTACGTTGTTTCTTTCAGGATGGCCCCACGACGGCAGCCAGCTAGGGTTCCGAGAATCGAGCGTGACGACAGCCCACCGAGCGCCGAGGCTTCGGTGCAGGGCCCTTTGTCAGCAGTGGCACCGGCGGTAGCTCTACCCGTCGAGCCCCCGATGCTTCCAGCAGCAGCCGCTGACGATGCACGTCGCCTCAGCGCACTGCATGAGTTTCAGCGCCAGCGACCTCCCAGGTTTCGCGGGGAGACGGATCCCCAGGCTGCAGAGGACTGGCTGGAGGCAGTAGTACGAGTGTTTAGGCTAGTGAGGACACCAGCAGACCTCATGGTGATCCTCGCTGCGAGCCTACTACACGCAGCAGCAGGACGATGGTGGAGCCTGATGCTCCAGGTGCACGATGAGGCGTCTCTTCTTTGGACGGACTTCGAGAGCCTCTTCCGCTCTGAGTTCGTCCCGGCCACCCTCCGAGCGGTGCGCATCCAGGAGCTTCTACAGCTGCGGCAGAGCAGCATGACGGTCGCTCAGTACGCGGCGAGGTTCACCGATCTCTCGCGCTACTCGACCGACATGGTACGGGACCCATTCTTCAGGGCCCGGACCTTCGAGCAGGGTTTGAGACACGAGATCAGGGCATCGCTGATCTCCCTCAGCATACCGACTCAGACAGGAGTACTGGAGCGGGCACTTCTGATCGAGAGTTTCCTTGCTGAGTCTTCACCAGCACAGCAACTCACCGCAGGGCGGCATGTGGCAGAGTCATCTGCAGCAGGTAGCCGACAGATGACTCAGGGTTCCAGGCAGACCAGACCTACCGGTGGCCGACTGCACGACTCAGGCTCAGTTGTACGGGGAAGCCGGGGTGGAGTCAGAGCCAGGCGTGCCGAGAGTGGGCAGTGTTACTCCTGTGGCGGGATTGGTCACATGGCTCGTGACTGTCCGACCCGCCATGCTGATGATCAGCAGTTAAGTGAAGAACCTCCCAGGCAGAGGCAGAGGTTCGACCGTGGCGGTCCGCAGGGAGGAGGCGGACGAGGCAGAGGAGCTGGATGAGCAGCTGGTGGTGGGCGACGCTTTGAGGCTCTTCCACCACCACCACCAGGAGGACCACCCCGACCGCAGGGGAGAGCTCAGCTTCAGGCAGCCGAGGCCTTCGATCATGGAGCTCTGGGAGCCGATGGACAGGAGCAGAACTAGTGGATACGTCCTTAGTACTTCTGGTTCTTTGTTGCTTTTGTGTAGCGTCTTGTATTATGAGCTGCAATAATAAAAGACGCATACCTTTGTGATGTTTTCATTCCTGTCCTCTTTTGTGATGTTACTAAGAGGTTCCAGTTGACTGTTGACTTGACCCTCACTTGTGAGACTTCTACTGGAGGAGACCCAGTTACCACACACTGATGCCGACAGTGTGACTCAACTCTTGGAGGCGAGAGTAACGGTTGGATCTCTTGGTAGTAGCGTCGAGGCCTTACGACGTCATCCTTGGTATGGATTAGTATCATCCATGTTAGGATTGACTGTATTAGGCAAAGAATGTGGTTCATCCAGGGGATGAGACCAGGTTTCTCTTTTCGGCAAAGAAGAAATCTTGCAGCTCTTGTGGGACCAGAGATGGTCCGGGCCACGTCAAAAGAGGTCCATGTCATCCAGGAGCGGGACCTACATGGACGATCGATTCCTCTTGTGCGCAACAGATGGCGGCACGGGAATCTCCAGGAGAGCACATAGGAGCGGGAGGCTCAGATGCGTGCTCAGTATCCTCTTTTTGTTTCCCTAGTTTTTGATGTAGCTTTACGGGGACGTAAAGCCCTGAGGTGGGTGTAATGTAAAGACCCGCAAAATTCAAGGAAAATTTTTTTTCTTAATTTTCTTTAGAATTTTACAAGAGCGCGGTTTCAGACGGCACCTGATTCCGAGGCCCGGAGTGCCCGGAATTAATTTCCGAAGTTTGGCTCGGGTACGTTCAGTGAACGAACGAGCGGGAATTCCTAAGTTTTGATCCGGTACTCGGAATTGAAATCCGAGGGCACCGATGAACTCGCAGCGCCGATATTCGCTTAAAGAGACCTTTTCGGGAGTTGCGTTTGTTGCGGGTTGAAAGTTACGTTTTGGGGTTTTTCAGTTAAGTTGAATAAAATTTGTGTAAAACAATTTTTATTTTAACTTATTCTTTAAAACCTATCAGAGGAGGTTGAAAGTGGGACCCACACCCACTTAACCTCCCTTGGGAGGATTAAGTGTGGTGGGGCCCACACGAACCCCTTTTCTTTTCTTTTTCTCTCAACGTTCTTAACCCCCAATTAATTGGCTTATGTTACTCTTATTTAATTATGGGAGTTTTGTCTTTTTGAATTTCAAAGCTTTGAAATTCTTTTGTGTTGTGTTAATAAAATAAGAGGTAGGTCTTATTTTATTGGGAGTTCTTTGTTTGTCCTTGGAGAGCTCCTCTTCATCTTCTCCGGCGAAGAACGTCTTCATCCTCAACGAAGAACGACAACACTTCGTCAAGGATCATCGACTCGGAGACCTAGTATCTTCGGGCCTCTGCTTCCTCTTCGGACCTTCTTCGTCGGCAAACGAAGATCCGACAACAACGTGTCGCATCGGACGTAACTCTTCGTCAACGAATTTGACGAACGACGACCGCGACGCCCGACCTCCGCGACGCCGTCTTCCGCGGAGCGTAGCCGAACCTTGAATCTTATACCGAGGTAGGGGTTGTTGGTTCATTATTTCTTTATTCTTTTTCCCTGAACGTGGATCTCGCATGTCTAACTTGATGCTTGATTGTTTAAGTTGCGTTTTTAAATTAACGTGAGGGGGCCGGACCGCACGAACACGGCCGAACCCCCCTCCAACGTTCATGTTTATTCATGCGGGTGGAAGCAAGTAGCGTGGTGCCGTCGCACCACGCGGATGATCGTACAATTAATTTACGTGGCGCCGTCGCGCCACGCCGGGGGAAAATCTTCAAGAACGCGACGCCGTCGCGCCGCGTTGAAAAGAATCGAAGCACGGCGAAGGGGCGCGGTGCCGACGCACCGCGCCGGATGACGAACGCCGCGGTCGGTTCCGGGCCGCGGCGGAACGAGAAGACCGCGGCCGGTTCCGGGCCGCGGCAGGACGAGGAGACCGCGGCCGGTTCCGGGCCGCGGCGGAAGGGAAGACCGGCGGCCGGGCCGCCGGCGTCGGAAGCCGAAGAGGGGACCGGAAATTCCGGTCCCGTTGGAGATAACCGGCCGGCCGGCTGGCCGGCCGGACGCCGTTAAACCGGGGAATTAATTCCCCGGCCGGCTGGCAAAACCCCCCTCTTTAAGAGGGGGGGCGTTCTTTTTTTTTTTTTTTTTTTTAAAAAGAGGAGGGGGCCGGCTGCCCCCTCGGTTCGCTCCAGCAGGCCCCCCACGTGGGGGGGGCTTCTTTAAAAACAAAGGGGCCGTGCCCCCTTTGTGCCGCGCAGCGCGCAAAAGCCGCGGGGCTGAGCCCCGCGTGCGCCGCCAGGCGGCCCGCCGCCGCCGCCAGGCGGCCCGCCGCCGCCGCCACGCGGCCTGCCGCCGCCGCCTCCGTGCGCCGCCGCGCGCCGCCACCGGCCGCCGCACCGCCGCCGCGCGCCGCCACCGGCCGCCGCACCGCCGCCGCGCGCCGCCACCGGCCGCCGCACCGCCGCCGCGCGCCGCCACCGGCCGCCGCACCGCCGCCGCGCGCCGCCACCGGCCGCCGCACCGCCGCCGCGCGCCGCCACCGGCCGCCGCACCGCCGCCGCCCGCCGCCGCCGTCCGCCGCCGCCGGCCGCCGCGCCGCCCAGGGGGGGGTCGGGCCGGGTCGGCCCGGACCCGGACCCCCCTTTTTCGGACCAGATTCGGTTTTTCGCTCATAACTTGAGCCTCGGACCTCCGAATGACGAACCGTCTGCGGCAACGCGATCCTTGGATCGAGACGGTCGTTTCGGTATATCGCACTCAAGGTTTCGGATTACTTTGAGTACGGCCGGGTTGGTTCGTTCACGGAACCAACCGGGCCTTCGGAGCAGAAACGCTCATATCTTGAGCTACGGACGTCCGATTGACGTGCCGTCAGTCGCGTAGTGTTCCTCATAGTGAGACGGATCTTTTGGCATACTCCGCCCGAGGTTTGGACGCAGGTGGAGTACGGTCGGGTTGGTTTTTCCTTAAAAACCAACCGGGCCCCGGAGACGAAAATGCCAATAACTCACAGACCGGGCGTCCGATTGACGCGCCGTCTGTTTCGTTGACTTCCTCTTGATGAGACGGAACTTTTGACATACTCCGCCCGAGTTTTGGATGCAGTCGGAGTATGGCCGGGTTGGATTGTTCCCGAGATCCAACCGGGCCCCTGGAACGGGAAAGCTGATTTTTTCTTTCAGACAGGACGTCCGCTTGACGAGCCGTCAGCGGCGTTGGTGGTTACTTTGAGTAACGGTCCCTTTGAGTATACCCTATGGGAGTTCGGGGTACAGTTGAGATACGGCCGGGATTGGTTTCGCTCACGAAACCAACCGGGCCCCTGGGACGAAAAGGCTAATAACTCACAGACCGGGCGTTCGATCGACGCGCCGTCTGTTGCGTTGAGACCCCTGTGACGAGACGGACCTTTGAGACACTTCTTCGCGGGACCTTGTGATACTTGGAGTATCGACCTGTAGCTCGTGGAGCGGACCCGTGGTACTTGACAGTAGTGGTGCGCTTGGATGCAGCAGCAGACCCTTGGCGGTGGAGCGCTTGGTTGTAGCGGCGGACCCGCGATACTCTACGGAGTGTGTGCGCTTGGTTGTAGCGACAGACCCGCGACGGTGGAGACGAGCGTGCGGAGTACGGAGACCGTGTAGCCGGCTGAGACCTGACGACTGCTTGACCGACTCGACTTGGAGTGAGTCGACTAGCCCAGTGGATGGAGCGCCCGGTATTTGGCGGCAGACCCACGGCGGACGGAGCGCCTGGTAGTTGGCAGCAGACCCGCGGTACTCGACAGGAGGAGTACCTCAGCAGGCTATCTGGGTAGCGCCCGGTATTTGGCGACAGACCCTCAGCGGACGGAGCGCCTAGTAGTTGGCAGCAGACCCGCAGTACTCGACAGGAGGAGTACTTCAGCAGTCCTAGGTTAGTGAGCGGCAGCCTCGGAGTCGTGACAGGACCACTGTACACTCTAGAGACGGAGCTCTTCAGCAGTTACGGTTTCGATAATGAAAATCCTGGTTTGAGCTGAGACTTTTGACCTTGTGTTTACTTCATGATTGAGATGGGTCACTTGCTAACTTTGGTATATGTATGGGCATATACCCGGGTAGTGGTTATCCGTCGTTTTCACAATCCTTGTGTTTCCTCATGATTGAGATGGGTTACTTGATAACTTAGGTATATGTATGGGCATACACCTAAGTAGAGTTTATCTGTTGAGATCTTCTTGTGTTTATCCTTGTTGGTTTTAGTGAGACCTTGAGGGTCTCGGGGTCCCTACTGAGTATCGTTATACTCACCCCTGCACGGGCTATGCCCGCACCTCGTTGTGTTGGTTGCAGACGACGGACAGTGCTGACAGAAGCCGAAGGTTCGAGGACTGGACGGTACCTGGAGGTGGACTATACGACGAGGCGGTACCCGGAGGAGGATCACTGGGCGGGACATACTCGGAGCGGATGGCGGGACCCGAGGAGCAGAGGAGCTATCTGTACCCACCCTTCAGGTGGGATTTCCAGTGGACATCTCAACGTAGCAGCTTTACTTTTCAGTCGCTGTTTTTCCCTTTCGAGTTGTACTTTACAGTTGGGCTTGTATTTCCGGCCCTTTTACTTTTCAGCTCTTCTTTTTGTACTTAGTGTTTCACTTCCGCTTGTACTCCGTGGTGCTTGTTTTCTTTTATAAAGGCAATGCCTTCCCAGTTAACGGGATTTTACGCCTTTGGTGCTAGTCGCCAGCCCCTGGCCTATGGAAGGCGGGCTTGGGGTAGTCACGGCACGGGCCCCGAGGACGGGTCGTGACATTTCATCTCCATAAGTTTCATAGTAACCTTGTATAAGTAAATAATCAACTCAAATCCTGCAAAAATAGGGAAAAATACTCATTGGAACCAAGGCCCAAACCTGAAAAAAAATATAAAGTAAAAATAATATTGTAAAAATATATGAAATAAATTAAAATTTATTTTAGGGTGTGAAAATTTTCCTGAACACCAAAACCATAACCCCAAAAAATTCACCTAACCAAATTAGAAACACGACATAAATACAAATCCATATCTTGAAAATCAAACCAGCATCCTCAGTGTGGTATTTAAACTCCTCAAGTAACACATGAAAAACCCTAGAGAATTTGTTTGAATAAATTTATAGTATGTGGATATCACCTCTAATTAAAATTTTCCAATGCATATCAAATCCCAACACATGTTTCCCCAATATAAAGGATCAAACTAATCATCAAGATATAAAACCATTCATCATTTCCAGAAGGTATAAAGAACTGAGAAAAAAGAACAACCACAACCAAAATTGATCAATAAATGGGTTTACCATTTAATTATTTTCATCCATAATTCACTACTATATAAATTACAATAATAGTATATTTTCATGATCCAAATATTACTATGGATTTTAAAAAACATGGAAACTAAAATAAGAAGAACACAAACTATATACACTATAACATTGGGGACAAAAACTGCAACATTGAATCCACCACAAACAAATATAATGTGTGATGAGATTCACTATTGGACCTATAACTGTAGTTTTAGTTCATTCATTCAAATAAAAAACATTTAGAGTTGACACCCTCCTATTGTGAATTCCTCTTCTTGAAGCCCTACTTGTTAAATGTTTCTAGCTCACTCAAATTTAAAAACCTACATGAATGCTTTGGAGGATAATGAAAGGACCAATTTGAAAGCCCAAACTAGTCACATTGGAGTCCCACATTGAAATGGTATAATGAAAATAAAGTGTAATATAATAAAGGAGACTCCATAGAAACATGTTCCTATGAAAACAAATTATATCTAGATGGGTAACCTTTAGGAGAGCCAACATCCACATGTTGTACTCTTGGAACTAACTCGACAAGAATTGACTCATCCACTATATTCCTAAAATAGAAAATCCATGGATGAATGAACTCACCCCTTGATCTCTGTATGGTGACACCTAATAATGAGAATCCAATAAACTGATGTTGTAACATTATCTCCGAAAAAAGGAAAGCAGATCAGTGAAATGATCAACATAAGCCTTTATTGACTCTTTACCATGCATACTTACCATGAACTCCACTACATTTCATTCCTTCACCTACTAATGTATAAACCATAAAATAAAACAGATCTAAATGATTTCAAAGGAGATCATAACATTATATTATATCAGGGAAATCACCTTCAAATGATACAATCTCGAAACCTCATGAAAAACCCCTGTATGGAATCCTTAGGGACCCTTTACTCAGACACTCCATTGGAAGTTTTACTGGGCAAAATACCATACAAGACTCTATAGAATTTTTAGGGACCCTTCCTGGTTGAATGATACAAATATAATAAAACACGAATACAAATAAAAATACAATAAAAATTTTATTAATGTAACGTAATAAGACAAAAAAAACATAATCATATACCCAAATACCTAAAATTAAAACAAAAAACCCATTAAAAAAATTCTATTTCCAAAATCCAAAACCACATTATACTAATGACACACATCAAAAAGAAAATTCAAATTCAAATCAGACTCAAACATAATAGAAAATTTTAATATTTAAACCATGTTACAAAAATAATTTCACTTCTGAAAACCCCTTTTTCAGAAATATCATTTTAAATTCCATTCACACCAACTGAAACCACAAGAAAATAACTCATAGAAAGACTCATAAAATAGGGAACTAGTGGAAATTCAAAACTAGGGATCATTCTAGGAATATCATGTATTAAGAATACTAAAAACTGTAGAAATACTTTAAACCATTTACTATAGATCCACATGGTTAAATGAATCATTCACGATCACTAAATTACATTGTTTGGCTCTCAGTTTCATTCCCCTAACCACAAGCCCAAAATGAAGACAAAAGGATCAAATCTCAAAATACAATTGGAAAATCAAGGTCGTGGATGATCAAGGGTTCATCATGTACTTCCCATACCTACCAATCAGGTCCCTAATGTCCAAATATCCATCCTAGATAATTCCCCAAATAAAAAAGGCTACTCTAATTCCATTTTTTTGTGAACCATAATAGGATACCATCCATCCCGGTACATGACCCGGTATGTGAAAAGGCCCAATAGGAATTCCCAATCTTCCCATTTTGGTGAATACTTCCATCATTCAATGATATCATAGAGGTAATTATTCTTCTGAATAATACCATGGATTAGATAACCCAGTAGATCAAGAATCATGTACTTGAAATAACTGAGCAACACTAATTCCATGAAACTGATCCAATACAACTAGAATGAGAAATCAATAAACAATATTGAAACATAACAAAACAAAAAGTAAGAAATGACAAGATCTCTATGTAACACCTTGGTCACCACCATCCATAAGACAAACCTACTCTAAAAGAAAAATATGAACCATAATCCTTTACCTAAAAAACCTACTTCTACCAACTCAACGAGGCATAAGTAGCGTGTGAGAAAAAACATATCTTTTGGTATTTCCATAGAGTCAAAAAATTAAAATTTACAATATAGTCTTTAAACACTTTTGTAAATTAAATATACTAAATATAGATTTTCTAATTTTAAATAACAAAAAAGAGTAATCAAAATTTTTAAAAAATTTCCACATGATGAAAACCCAGTTGATAAACACTAAAAAAATTACCAATAATGTTGGTCAAAAGATATACTTCAAATGAAGAAGGAAATTAAAGAATTTCAAAACTACATGATAGGGTAAATAAATTGTTTAAAAAATATAACATATAGATTTATAACAATGGGAACGACATGAAAATGTCTAGATGTTACCCAAAGATGTTCCCGATTCAGGCTCAATAGCTGATATATGGTGAATCTCTATATTCAATAACCAAATAGATTCCATAAATTAGCCTTACCAGTGGAACATACCACCTAGAACTCAGAAAATACACGGAATACCATACAATATAATCGGTTTCATTAAGAAATAATCATTAGACCCTCTATATTATGACTCTGAATCGCATGATAACAATACATGTTGAATGGGAATGTCCTAAAATGTGCAGCATAAAACAATAACCCATAGAATCCATTGTTAATTCTGATCCCATTCACTAAAAACACCTATGTGATGTTATTACCTATTAAGGATCCACTATTGATGTCACATCTCCCATTAAGCCATCCAGTTGATTCAATTGGGCCCTCATTAAAAAGTAATTTAAATCCAATGTTAAAAAAATGAAAAATTATAAATAGGTCCTTAAAATTTTCAAAAAAAACTCTTTTCCATCCCACTTTCCAAAACCTGGAGAAAAAAATTTATTTTCATAGGATTCCTAAAAATATTTTTTCATTTAGATTATGTACCATATCTCATGATTCGAAATAGATCATAATGTAGGAAATATAATTTGAAACCACATTTCAGTTTTTGTAAAACCAAGGATCCATTTTGAAACACAAGGATCATTTATATCAACCACTCAATAATTTCAAGCATTATGGGTGAGAATAATATATAGGTGAAGTATGATTTGTAAATCTGGTTTCAATAGATAAATTTTCCTAAGGAATCTATTATGTGTTTTGATCCATCCACATGTTCAATATGTGAACATGTGTTGGTGCCCACATCAAATAGATAATATTATTGAATCCAAAAAATATAAAAGGAATCAAATTCAGAATAACAAAGATCATTCTTTCCATCACATAAAAACCAAAAATAAGAACTCAATTATGAGAAGGAAACAATTACCCACAAACATGAAGCTAAATATTACATGTTAGCCAATAATAAATAAATATTTATTGTCAAAAAATAATATTATTATAAAATTACATTTTTGCAACCAATATAAATTTATCAAAAACCATCCATGCATAAATATATGTATAATAAATGTAATCATCTTAAAATAAAATGTTCACTAAATTTCCATCATTGAAACACCATAGATAATCATACTAACATATCACAATCATGTTTAAATATATAGAAATTAATTATAAACATTAAAGCATCACATGTCATGTTCCAAAAAATAATTAGATAGAAACACAACGTTCATGATTTTTTGAGAACAATGTAATAGAATGGGAAGGATGAAGCGAGACCAACATAAATATGAACACCCTAAAATATAAGAAAACATCATCCAACATCATCCCGGACTCGTATGGTTTTTCCAAGAGGTTCCCAAGAAAAAATATGGTCATGAAATTAGATATGGGTTCAGGAGAAGGGGAAACAATGTAGATTGTTGTGTTAGGGTGAAGATATTATTGTGTTGCCTAGTTTAATAGTCAAAATATACACATTATTGTGTAACAATGGTTTTTATTCCATAGTGTAAGCTAGGGAGAGTATTGAGGATACCTCTATTTTAGGGGAAGCAACATCAAGAAACTTGGTTGCAGTATGGACCTTATAGGAAGAGGGTGGATGTGATTTTGAGACACAAGTTTTGGTATAGTGGAATGAGGATAAAATTTTAATTGTCCTACCCAAATATGAATTTATCTTCAATTGATAGTTTCTATGGTGAAACCTATACTTTAGTTTTTTTGGTCAATGAAATATCTTCATTAGCTATGACATGGTATCCAACATTTTTATCAGGATCTATGATCTTTGGATACTGATAGATATCAATTCTAGTTAAACCAATTCGACTGTGGTGTGGTGAGGGATCTTGAATAGCAGACACATTTGTGTTCTAATTAAAAATGATTAGTTTTGTATATTACATAGTATTCATGTGTCTTAAATGTTTTTTATTAATTCCGATAAATACTCAGACCAAATACCTTTCCTAATATCTCCCATTTTTTTGGGAAACCACTGGCATCGCAAATGGGTCATCATGACCCAATTTTGTTTATTTTGACTAAAATATTTGGAGATAACATATGGTGGATTTTTTGACATTCCCCTTCATATTCTCTAAATATTTCCCCTTTTTCAGCATCTATGTGGGGATTCTATTCCAGAGACATAATAATTTTTGTTGATTTTACAATGGAATAATCTCAGTTGTTTTTCATATAATTTTATTGGTGTTATGATTTAATTTATATTTCAATCTTTGTTCATTCATCTTACAACATGTGTTTAAAATCATGCATCTACATTTTAGATTGGGATCCTTACTTTATCATCCATTTATATGATGCATGGGGGGATATATGTTTTTTTATACTTGGGAAGATGAATTATTACTAGACTACAAATTAAATTGAAATGGCTATGTGAAATTAAAGGAGACAGAAAATGATTTACAAGGTCTTATACCTTTTTAATAATATTTATATTAATATTAATCATTATTATTGTAACATAAAAAATATTCATATTTTTTATCCTATATTTTTATGAATATATTTTTTTTTGGATACCATAATGTCTGATTATTGTGATAAAATCTTTAATTAATGGTAAATGAGTAATATTTTTCTATATAATTTATTTCCCATAGAAATAATTTCTTTTGTATGATTAATAAATAAATACGAGGGATTTATATATCACCCTTGTAAAAATTAAATTACGATTAGTGTTTTATTTGTGGCTATGAAATGTGTGCTTTGGGTTTTTTAGACTGAGGTTTTATGGTGTGTTGATGCTTTAGGGTGGTGACAAGAGGTTTTTATGAGTGGGGGTTATCTAAGGATTTGTAGTGGTTTAATGTTCATTATAATATGGGAAATTATTTTGATGTAGATATGTTGATGATAAAGAATACGTGGTTGTAAAATTTTGGGGATGTGGGGGAATTATTGATTTATGAGTTAGATTGGATGATATTTGGTGTGTTTTCTATATATCTAATAAACTATATATTAGTATAAATAAATTATATGGTTGACATTAAAATGGAACTGGATAGATTCCATAAAAGGATATATTTTTAATGTATAAATAAAAATGGGGTAAATTTATTTAATTTTTCTTCTAAATGTAAAATTAAGTGGTGTTCAAAATATATGGGTTACTTGAACAGATGTTTTGGAAAAATGAATTGAATAAAATGCATTAAACTGATAAATTGTAAGAAATCTTAAATATAAATTGTTTATTGTATTGTATATTTGATTCATTAGTGATGGTGGTGAATGTTGTAATGTTGTGAGGAAGGGTGGTGATGTTTATATTTTGTTAGTTATATATTGTCAATTTAACACCCCAAGATTTTAAAATAGGAAAGTCATTATGGATTCGATATTTAAAATGAATAAAAATATTATATGAGAATTTTATACCTAATATATTATGATGTAATTCTTTTAAAATAAAATCAATCTCCTTGAAATCTTGCAATAGAAGTAAAATTAGTTTCAAATAAAAACCTAAAACATTATTAAAGTGTAATTTTAAAATAATAAATAATATAAACTAGTTTTTGAATTTATATGATTTAATTATACAACATAAATTATGGAAAAAAATTCACAGGTTTACACAAAATTCATTTTTTATCCATTTATTGAAAATAAAACAAGTAGCATTTTAAAGTGAATGAATTGTTATTTGAAAAATATTATTTTATTATTAGGGAAGCATTTTTTACTCCATGAACGCATAATTTAAAATCACTCAATCAATATTCTATAAAGATTATTTTAATAAATAAAAATATTTATATATATCTATATGTCCAATCATGCTGCGAATAAATTTTGTGATCTTTCTAATAATTTTTTTGAAGACTAGTGAAAAAATATTGTTTTTTATTATATTTCTTTTTTCTTTAAAACCATTTACTATATTAAATATCATTTAAAATTTGAATAATTTAAAAATAGTTCAAAATTTTTAAAATTTTACTAATATATGAAATTATAAACAATATAATATTTAATTTTAAAATATAAAATTTATTAAATATGAAAAAAATTTCAACGGGAACCCCATGTTTTCATCATTTCTGTGGGTTTAAATTAATGTTATACTCTACCAATTATCAGTTAATAATTTGGAACAATATATTCCATATTATGATTTATAATTATTTATATTATCTAATTAGTTTAATTATTTAATATCCTTTTTTTAGTTACACCCCCTTTGAATTTTTTATTTAACATATTTTGTTTCGGTTTTTCCTAGTCATTAAACATTGGTGGTCAAGCATTGTTTATAGTTCTGTAGATGTATGGATGAAAATGACTATAATTTTGGATATTAATGATTTTATACTAATGTATTTAGGGTATAAATGTGTCAAATGTGATTAAAATGGAATTTGATAAGTTTTTTAGGCTTTATTGGTGCTTTAGGGTCTTTTGAAGATGCTACGATGAAGGCTATAAGCATGGAATTTACAGATCGTGTAAATGGGTTACATGATGAGTAACTACCAAAGTAGAATAATGTTAAATGACTAGTTTCATTGAATTTTTTCATTACTTTCATAAGTTAAATTTTTTTAATCCCTATTAGAGGACATGTAATGAGTTTTTAGTGGTCAATTCAATTGAGGTGACGAAAATTTATTGGAAACACTTAAATGTTAAATACATGATTTGAAATTGGATTACATGAAATGTATTACTTTTGATCAGTGGTATTAGGTGTGTTTTTGGTAAAACATTTCATTTAACTCATGTAAAAACATTCCTACTTTTAATACTAAACCACTCCATCATATTTTGGATCCCTTTCCGGCTTTCAAGATGTCATGTTGAAGTGATTGGTACTTAATATGTCATTTATCTCATGTTTTCTTCCTCTTATACTATTCTATAATAATTTTAGCATGGATCTAATGAGAAATATTATTTTTGGTTATGATATCATTTTTGAATGATGTAGTTTCTTTTTTTGATCATCTTCAGCTACGTTTTTTTGTTAGGGATTTAGGTCAAAATCATTTCTTAATAACGTGATAATAGCTGGGGATCAAGATCATACCCCTATAGTTTATTTATCTATTGTGTATGTTCTATATAGGTCCACCAGTTTCTGGTATGTGACCCTTTAGTTTATTCTTTTTTTGTTATAATTATTTAGGGTGATGGATGGGAGAGTTGGGAGAACATTGAATGTGGTGTTGGGAAAAAATGGAAGACGCACATGTGACTCATGGTTTGCATAACCATTCGGCCAAACCATGCGTAATTATCATCATGATGTAGTATCTCTAGCATGTTTGGAGCATGATTAGGGAGTTCATGTGAGGTAGCCATGTGAAGTTCATCCTAGGCATTATCTAACACACAGTTAGCGCATAGTTTTTCTAACCGTGCAAACTAACTGTGCGGATGGTATAAGTGAGATCCTAAAAAAGTGGATCTCACCCGTTTTTGCTATTAAGTTGCTATTTTGTTACACCTAAACAGATTTAAAATGATATTTTACTTCTCCAAATTCCAAATAATTTTCTACCATATGTTTTAAGGTGATCCAAAGGCTTTCCATAGTGAATCGAAGCCAGATTCATGAGGTATGTTATCGTTTTTCATCATTCTTGATTGGTTTCTAAGATCTACATAGATCTACTTATCCACTAATATTGGGATCTTAGATCTATTCCCATTAGGGGTGTATCTAGGTGTGTGGATGAAAACTATTATGATATTTGGTCTTTAACATACAAGGAGAAGATATCTACGGTGGGTTTTTGGAGATTCGACCCAGTTTTCCCATGCGTTCTTCGTTCGTTGCAGTTTTCGTCAAAACCATAGAGGTAGGTGGTTTTTTTAGAACCCCACATTATAGAACTGATTGTAATTGTTTCAATGTGATTTATTTTTGTGAAATTTATTGTGATTTGGCTGTTGAAAAAATTTTGGAAATATTTTTTTGCAACGATTTTGAAAAGGGTGAAATTAGATAAAAATATAGATTTTGAATAATATTCTTGTATTCGTCATTTTAAATATGGAATTAAAATGGGTATTTTTAGGAATAATGGAATATGGTTTTATTCATTTGTTTATAATACACGAATTGTTTTATTGAAATGGATGACACGTTTGTTTTGGCATTGGTCTAATTGAATAATGGTTGTGTGTGTTCATATTTCATTTGGGATGGATCCAGGTTAGGAGTACCCCCATCAATGTTGGGATGGATAATGGTCAGGACTCTTCCCTGTCAAAAATTCATATTTCATTCAGGATAGATTAGGCTTATAAGTATCCCCCATAAGTATTGGGATGGATAAGGGTTAGGGATCTACCCCATCAAACATTCATATTGCATTCGAGACGGATAAGGGTTAGGAGTCTCCCCATTAGTTTTGTTATAGATAAGGGTTAATGCTCTCCCCATGAAATATTCATGTGCATTTGGGTTGGATAATCGTAATATGTCTCCCCCATCCGGGTTATGATGGATAAGGGTTATTTCTTTCCCCCATTTCTAGATTTCATTCATGGTAAGTTGTGTTGATATGTTGAATGGTTGCAGATAATAGAAATTTAAATGAAATAAATGATTTTTATGTGCATTCATTGGAAGATTGTTTTATATGGAAGTAGTTTATATTTTTATATATGTTGTTTCTAGAAATATGTTTATATAAATAGTTATATATAAATGTGGCTAATTTTTCTATCCTAGTGGTGTGAGTAAGGATGTCACTAGAAAAATGTATAATGTTTTATACTCACCCCTACAATGGAACCTTGGTGGTTTTGTAGGCGTTATCTTCTGAAAATTGGGAAAAGGTAATGTTTCTCACGTTATGGAATGACCTTGTGATATTTGGGTTGTTCAATAATTTTGGAGCTTGGAACATGTATAGAATGGTGTCTTCTGGCCTCTTGAGAGTCTTGAGTTGTTTATCTATAGTTTCCTTTAATACTATTTTGGTCTTCTGTTTTTTCACAAATTGATATGGTTTGG
Source organism: Viscum album (assembly GCA_963277665.1). NCBI lineage: Eukaryota > Viridiplantae > Streptophyta > Magnoliopsida > Santalales > Viscaceae > Viscum > Viscum album. The sequence continues at coordinate 272,063,185 of OY728128.1, read as the reverse complement.
AGATACATGACATCTTTTAGTTGTTGTTATTTCATTCATGAATCATTTAGTAAATGATTTTGTTATGGTTTTTAGGTTCATTGTATTTTTATTAAAGGGAAAATCACCCCCACAAGTATTCGAAACCCTTTAGCATTTATTTAAAGCCTTTGGAATCTTGGGGATGTTGCTTAAGACCATGAAATGAGTCGTTGTGCTCTCAAGCCGGTGAAAATTAGCAGGTCATTAAAAATGGAATCAGTCTGGTCCATCCATTGTGGCACAAATTTTATCAACTTGTTGGGTACTTTCCTATCAAGTAGTAATAAATGTTCTTATTATTGGAGTTGGAAATATTTCTCATATATTCCTTGGGTTGGAATCTTAGAAAGGAGTAGGATTGTCAGAAGACGATATGTATAGAATAATAGGTTATAGCAAACCCTTTTATGTTGAATTTAAAGTTACCAGGGAGTTGGGTAAATAATTTTTTTGAGACACTTACAAGATTTAAAAGTCACATTTTCACGGGTTTATCCAATGAGACGATCATGAAATTCATTATAGAGGAATAACATCCCACTAGAAGTTAATACATCATTTTAAGTAATGATTTTTGTTATGAAAACGAATTTATTTTTTAAAAATCATGAAACTATTTTCAAATGAAATACTTTGATAAAGAATGGATTTTACATTTTGAAAATGGTTTGATTTTATAATACAGGATTATGAATTTTCAAAATTGTGGAAATAGAAAAAAGGTTGTTTTGGGAAAACAATGTTGTGGTAGTTGATGATATATAATTTGAAATGATATGAAATCACTTTATATGGTTGAGACTTACTGAGGATTTTGTTTGTTTATAAATGGAAATGGATTGGAGTTATAAGAAATAATCAAATGATGTTGTTGATAATTTGGTTTCACCTGAGCGACAAGATAACCAACTTTTGGTCAACACATCACTCAATATTTTCAACCAGTAGAGTTGGGGATACAAACTGATACACTGTATATGATATCTATCACTACATAAAATACATGTGGAGGAAGAAAGGTTGTCTTTACTAGTGGAGATGATAACTCTATGACTATGAAGAAGTGGAAGTGGGGCATTGTCTCTTAAGAATGTGGAACATATCAGAATCAGACCGTAAGAGAAATTAACCTTCCCCCAAGACACAATATAAATCTTTGACCACCAAAACCATTCCTTAATTATAAAATTATGGGATATCTCATGCACTTATTGTATAGTTCTTTTAGGTTAGGTGCTCAAGATACATCAAAGGCATAAAAAACACCATATTCCTTGACAGAATGAGAACAATATTATCAAGGAAACAATGATCTGAGTCCAGCAATGGAGAAATTGCATGGAGTCGAGAAAATGGTGGTAGATGATTATTCTAGACCATCTATAGTGAGAGGTACGATTATTTTAAATACTACCTTTTTGGAAGTTCTATTTGATTCTTGTGCATAGAATTCTTTCATTTCATTTCGTGATGTTGATTTTGTATTTTGACAATTGGAAATGATGAATTATATTTTAAAACTACAAACTCCTCTCAGAGAAATAGAATGTAAATAATATTGGTGTAGAGCTTATGATATAACTATTGTTGGAGTTGAGATGAAATGAGACTTCACAATATTGGACAAGGATGTTTATGTTGTAATACTATGTATGGGTTACATGACAACGTTCAAGGAAAAAAACCATTATAAGAGAATATTTAGTTTCATGACTGGGGATGACATCAAACATGTAATCAGAGGAGAGTGGATGGTAACGAAATGTGAAAGAGCATGTTGGAACCAATGGTGGGAATGATCTCTTACTAGTTAGTGGTGTTGACATTGGACTTAATGGGTGTGATTGAGGAATATAGTTTTCCAGTAGTTATGAGTCAATTTACAGATGTATTTCTCGATAACTTATCAGGGTAACCACTGATAAGATAAGTGAAGTTTATGATTGACCTTCATCCAGGGACCATTCATATTTCCCTTCTGTCTTTAGGAACAATGATAAAGAGTTAAAATATATGAATATACAATTGGAGGAGCCAAAATGAAAGGGTTTCATTCGACCTAAAATGTATCAGTGGGATGCACTAGTTTTTTTCGTGAAGAATGAAAATTCAAATCTTTAGTTGTGTGTGGATTATCATAAGCTGAACCATGTTACAATAATGAATAAATACCCACATCCAAGAATTAATCACATGTTTGTTCAATTAAAGGGATCTTAGTGGTTCTCCAAGATTGAATTGCAATATAGATATCACCAATTGTGGGTTAGGAAGGAAGATATCCCAAAAACAGCTTTCAGAAGTAGATATGGACACTATTAATATGTAGTCATGCCTTTCAGTGTAAGGAATTCACTGGTGGTCATCATGGATTTTATGAAGCATATATTTCAGAGATATATAAATTCATTTGTTGTTGTGTTTTTGGATGACAACATGGTGTTTTCAAGGACAAGGGATGACCCTGAGGATCTTCTGGATACATTGTTTCCAATATTCAGAGATAACTTTTTGTATGGAAAATTATCAATGTTTGATTTTTGGATACAATAGGTAAGAATTATTTTCCATGTGATTTCTGAAAAATGCATTTCTATTGATCCTGAAAAGATATAAGCTATTTTGGCATGGAAATACAGAATAATGTCTTCGATATATGAATTTATATTGGTAAATCTGGTTACTACCAATGCTTTTTTCATGATTTCTCAAGACTAGGTTAACCAATTACAGCTCTGGCAAAAAAAATAATGATCACATTCAATAGAAAGAAAAATTATAGATGTGTTTCTAGGAACAAAATGTTCATCTTACATCGGTACCTATAATGATTTTCTAGAATAAAGACCAGGATATGTAGGGTACTGTAATACTTCGAGATCATGGTTGGGTTGTGTTATCATGAAAGGATACCATATGGTATTGTATGTCTCAAGGAAATTGAGGACGCATGGGATGAATTACCCAAAACACTATTTAGAGTTAGTTGTAGTCTTCCTTTCTTTTATAACATGGAGGCACTATATCTTTGGTGAAAAATTCACAGTGTTTATGGACCAAAAAATCTTGACTCATATTTTCTCACTATGATACATGAATCTGAGGAGAAGTAGATGGAAGGAGTATCTCCTGAGGATTGAAATTCACTTGATGTACAAAAAAGGAAATGGGAATTCCATGGTAGTTGAATTGAGTAGAAAGTCATATACTCAGTTGGTGAAAGAAGCTATAGACGAACGGTAGTTGATGACGATCCTAGCAGACATGCCTGTGGAATTTGTAGACTGGGGGTATTTTGAAGTATTACATTCAACTATTCTCGTTCCAAATTTCATAAATATGGTAAAATATGGACAAACATTGGATGTGGAATGTCTGGTTATTAGTTTGAAACTCAATGTTGTGGAGACCATTGGGGGTTGGAAACATGATGGGAATTCATATTTGTGTTTTAGTTATCAGATGTTTGTACCTATGGCATGTATAGAACAACTCCATCATGCTTTCCACAATTCAATATAGGCTATACTTTTAGGAACACATAAGATGTATAAGACACTAAATACACAGTTTTGCTGGAGAGGTATGAAAAAAAGTTGTCGAGTCCGTCTCGCGATGCTTACCATGACTGAAAATTATATTAGAGAATCAAATACATGTAGGTACATTTCAGTCTATACTAATACTAGAGTGGATATTGTATTAGATAGATATGGATTTGTTTATAGGTCTTCCAAAAAAGGGTTCGGAAACATCATTCTATATGTGTGATAGTGGATTATCTTACCATGTCGGCCCATTTCATCCCTATTTGTAAAACACATACTGTGGAGGATATATAAAAAATCTATATTTGGGAAGTGTTAAAGGGGCTAGGAATTCAAGTTTCGATCATCTTTGTAAGAGATTCGAGGTTCACATCTCCTTTCTTGAAATCCTTACAGAAAGCCCTTGTGTCTTAGTTTACTATGACCACGACATATCATCCTCAGACTGACGACCAGTCTTAGAGGATGATATCGGCATTGGAATACATGTTGAGAGCTTGTTTATTGTATTTTGGTATCTCATGCTAGGAGCATTCACCCTTAGTGTAGTTCTCAAATAGTAACAAATATCAGGCCTCGATACATATGGCTCCCATTGAAGCATTATGTTAGAGTCCTTGTCGTTCTCCACTATGATGAGTGGAAAAAGGTGATACTTCATTAGATGGGATGATTCTTTTCCAAGAAACAATAGATAAGTTCCGTCTGATTATAAGGTGCATTGAGATAGATAAAAGTCATCAAAAATATAATCCAGATCATCATCGATGACCATTGTCATTTGTTGGAAAAATGCTTCTACGATGATTTGGTAAATGGTGAAATTATGGAAAATTGATGTTTTGATTAAAATGATTTTATTTCTTATTTTAAATTTTGAATATAAAATAGGGAATTTTAGAAATAATGGAATTTGAGTTTATTAATATGTTTTCAATAAAATAATTTTTTTATTGAAATGGATTAAATGTTGATATTTGGAATTTGGTTAATGGAATAATATTTGTGTCTATTAAAATGGCATCCGAGAGGGATCCATGATAGGAGTCTCCCCCATTATTGTGAGGATGGATAAGGGTGAGGGATCTCCACCATCAAACATTCAAATTGATCTCCTGATGGATAAGGGTTAGGATTCTCCCCCTTTATTTTTGGGATGGATACGGGTTAGGGTTCTCCCCCATCAAATATTCATATTGCTTTCACGATAGATAAGGGTTATGAGTCTCTCCCATCAGTGTTTGGATGGATTAGGGTTTGGGATTTACTCCAGAAATTATTCATGTGAATTTGGGTCGGATATGGGTAAGAAGTGTCCCCCATCATGGTTGGGATGGATAAGGGTTAGGGATTTCACCCTCTTCTAGGTTTCATGCATGGTAGGTTGTGTTGATGTGTGGAATGGTTGCAAAAAATAGAATGTTAAATGACTTAAATGATTGTCTATGTTGTTTCTTTGGAAAATGGATTTCAATGGATTTATTTTATATTTTAATATAAACTGTTTCTAGATATAAATTTATATAAACTCTTTCATTTAAATGTGGATAACATTTCTAACCTAGTGGTGTGAGTAAGGATTTCATTGGGGAAAGCCTACAGAGTTTTATACTCACTCCCTCTTTTTCACTTGGGTGCTTTTGCAGGTGTTATCTTCTAGGATAGGGGAAAAGGTAAAGTTTCTCACGTTTTAACACTACCTCATGAAATTTGGAATTTTTTTAGATTGTGGAGAATGGAGTAATTGAAGTATGGAGTATTGTGGCCTATCAAGGGTCTTGAGTTGTTTATCTTTTGTTTACATTGATACTTGTTTGATCTTCCATTTCTTCACACATTGGTATGGTTTTCAGATAAATGATGTTTTTTAGTTGTCATTATTTTTTACATGAATCATTTAGTAAAGGTTTTGATTATGTTTTGTTGGATTATTAGATTCTTTCTTTAAGGGTAAATCGTCCCCAACATGTATTTGAATCCCTTCAGCAATTATTTCTACCCTTAGGCTTCTTGGGGATGTCTCTTAAGGATATGTAAGGACTGATTTTGCTCTCATGCCAATGTGAATAAGTGGGTCATTGTATTCTATAATGATTTTTTTGTTCCCATGATATTCAAATTATTAAATTGAATTATGAATAATTAAAAATACTATGATAAATTATTCGTTGGATACACTTTTTTAAACTGGAGTGAAACCTATAATTTTTCTACCCATGGGATGACAAAAACATTTGAATAATATTGAATTGGATAATGGGATGGAGTCTATATATAATTAAATGGGATTCCAAGTGATTTAATGATATAGAAGCACTTTGGTAATAGATGATTGTACATAAATATTATTGGTGATAATTTTACAAATAAAATTATTTATAATTGATAGAAAAAATGGTAATTTTCCTAATTAACCATTGATTCTTCTATAATAAAATTTATAAATATTTTTTTATTTTATTTAGAGTTGATGATGAAATTCAATGTAGCTGGATTTGTGTAGTTGATGAAAAAATTCATTTAAATCAGGTTATGCCCAGTTTTATGTAGAACGTATATATATAGTGACTCCCCAGGTGGTGGAAATTATTATATAGTGATATCATGCTAGGTGATAATAAAATTATCAAATATAATGAATTACCTAGAGAATGAAATGTTTATACATAGGGATTTACCTAGATATGTGATTATTTGAAGGATTGTGTTTATGGTTGCAATGGTTTTGATTCATGCTCAGATAAATTTTATTATGTAGTCAAATGACTTTTATTACATATTATATTAACTAATTTGTTAATTAAAAATTTTATCAATTTATTTCATATACCTAAATTCATAATTGTTATGTGTACACATGGTGGTTTAGATCTACTCTGTATTACTGATAACTTATTCCAGAAGCTGTTTAGTAACCCAATTTGATTACATTAATGCGAGTTTGGAAAATTGAAAGTGTCCAAGTTAATGAATGTTGCCTGATTGATGAGATAAAGATTAGATATGTTACCAAATGGGGGTTTGGGCTCAGGGTCTATTTTTTATGGTTAATATTTTGTTTGTAAGAGTTTGACATTTTTATACATTTAATCATGTCTTTAAATGATTCATTATTATTGGTCAAATGGTTTATCATTTTTCAACCTAGTTGTATGTTATATAGTTTCATTTTTTTATTTCTTTGATATTTATTTATATTGATTATTTATACTATGTTGTCATTGGGATCTAGGGTTATAGTATCCCGTCTATTTTAAATACACTCCATATTCTATTCATCAACTTCAAACATATGAGTTGGCATGTTTCAGGTCTCATAAAAAACTTGATTTATCCATGTGAGAGTCTTGGTTTGGTTTGTTACAAAGTGGTATAAGATAATTAGGTTAGTCAATTCTACTGAATTACTATTTTGTGATGATTGAAAGTATATTAGGATATGTTTTGATATGGTAATGAACATGTTCATGGGAGTATAAATCCCCTGTACGTGGTCAAATAAGAGTTCCCATGGAGGGGATTATTTTTCATGATATTCGATTATTACGGTTTATGAAATTTTATCATGTATGATTCATACATTGATTGATTTTATTTCTTATAGATATTTATACCAGTGTCTTAGTATGTTCTGATATGAATTTATATATATTAAAATAGGCACATTGTGATATATATTATCATGCATTGTTCATGAAAAGAAAATATTGGATTCTTATTATATATCTATTTCAATATAAATGGTAAACTGAGATGTCATATATATCTAATAAATATAATGAATGAACTATTTTTTCATGATAAAACACTTGTAAACCTTGTATATAGAGATTCCAATAGATTTAGTTCTTCTTTATTGTAACATATTTAGGCTCAGAATAATTAATTAATGTTTTATATAGATATTGTTTTCCACACATTGAAAATTAATGTTATTTTTCGTTAAGTTGATCATTTGGAGAGATTAAGTCAGCATTCTGCTAACATAGGTCAGATGGATATAATTTTAGCTAATGTGGATCATATGGATGTACAACTGCATGATTTCTTTTTAAGGTTCATTCCACCCCTAAAATGGGAGACTGTTCACACCATTTTATAAATGTATAAGATGATGATATATGTTCAAATAAAAAAATCATTCTAGGTTCATTGATAGGGAGGCCACTAACAAAATGAGTTCTGGATCTAGTCAGCCCATAAAATCATCCTTAATCGAAAAACACATGCAGATATGAGTGTTATTATTTCCACATATTTTGATCAGTGACCTTCCAACCATTGATGTGATACTCTTGATAATGATGGGGAGAATGACTATTTAACATTGAACTAAAATGAGAATATGAACATGAGAAATTTATATCCAATGGCCAAGATTTATGATAGGCCTATGAGTTGATAAATCCTATATAGAAGGGAATGTTAGTAAGGGAATATCCATAAAAATTCCCTTACATGTACTGTATTATGAAATCTATAGCATTTAATGAGATATCCAAAGAGATTAATTTTCATTATGGGAATCACTATGAGAATAGGTTGCAAGTGATCATTTTTATTTTCAGAAGATTTTTTTTATGTGATTAATCATGAATTCATTATAAAAATAAATAAAAGATGGGCCATGGGGAGGGGCTAGGATCTATTTGTAGAATATAATGGAAAGAAATATTCTAGTCGAAATATGTGGCATTTTTACAGCAATCCACAATCAATTTGTACTAAGAGAAGCCTTGGAAGTGTAGATCTGTCTTATGACAATGTTCTGTTGATGTGATATCAGTGTAGAAAGTTAGGACACATGTAAAATCAATTTTTATACACCACACCAGAGTTTCATTCTTATGTTATTCCTCTCCTTTATTATATGTTTTTATAGAACCTCTTATAGACATTCAATGGAAATGGATCCAGAAAGCTAACAATATTTAGGATGGACACACCTACTCCTCTTCAAATAGGATCTTGGATTTCCATAAGAAATTTATGTCATGTTAGGGGACATGTTACCATAGTGGAAGAGAGTCTATTCTAGGGAGATGTAATTAATAAGATGGTTCATAATAGATTAAATGGGAGATGTATTGGTCTGCAACATGTTATGAAGACTACTGTAGCTTTTATTGTGGCATGTCTATATACTGTTAGAGATATGATTTTTCTATAATCTACACTTTATTTTTTTTTGATACTAGATAATTAAATTTAATTTTATCATCGATTTTATCAAATTGTATGTTCTCGGTTTTTGAATGATTTTTTTTATTTGACCATCAATAAACCTTTTTAGGTGCAGTTATAGACTATATTATTTTTGAAGGTGTTATATATATATATACAGTGGCTTATAATTTCAATAAAAAACTATCCATTCTAGAACATACATGTTTTTATTTGATTAATATAGCATATTTTTCAATACTATAACAGGATATTATAAACAATTTTCATAGGAGAGATACATTTCAGTCTCTATTAATTGAAAAATATTATCACTAGGTATTGTTGAATCATTACTTAGGTCATGAAATTCCCATTAGAATTATATTGTAATGTGTCATGGCTTTGATATAAACCATTTTTCTAGATAATGGAATAACGAAGGAGGTTAAATTTTTTCAAGTGGTAGAACATTTCTAGGCTGTATCTCTTTATGTGTTCTATGGCATTGCCCCTAGGGTGAGATATTGTGTTCATGATCGAGTTGCTGCTTGGAGAAGAACCAATTTACCTCCCTCCTTATATATTATCTCTAAAATATTTATTATAGTTTTTGTTTAGTTAGATAATCTAAAAAAATAATGTTACCATATATCCTAGTATCTCTATGTGGTATTCTACAATTATTTTTCCCACACATTATGATTGGAATTTTAGAACATATGTGGATTATCAGAGATTAAATTACATGAGGGTGAAACCTGGAATCCCCTTCTGCATATTGATGATACATACAATCCTATGAGATTTTTAGATATATTATTTGATATTGATTTAAAATAAATATACCTCTAGTTGAGTGTATGACCATTAAAAATACCTTAGATTTCTTTTAGGATTTAGTATTTCTTATATGAGGTCATAGATATGTTTTTTGGTTTGAAAAAATCACAATTTTTATTCACCGTCATGATGAATTAGGTAAAACATCCTTTTCTACACTAGTTTTTGGTATTTCTTATGATGTCATAATGGTTGAATCCTAGTCAAAATATAATCATTACAAATATCTTCACATTATCATTAATAAATTGAGAAATCATCCAAATTATGATAAACTAGAAATTGTTTGATTCAGTGCTGATAATTTGAACTTATTGTGCCATGTTATATCATATGAATGAGGGTTATTAGACCAAGATAATATTGAATCGTTGGATTCATGGGTGATACCCAAAAATATAATTTATATTTTTTGTTTCCAATCATTATATGGTTATTAACATATGCTTATCCGCGGCATTTTATATTTTTAGGCACTGATTTATGGGCTGACCATGAAGGGGGTAGAATTTATTTGGTAAGAGAATAGTGTGAGATATTTTAGGTTTATAAATATCAGGAATATCTCAATATATGTCCTCGCATCACCTCTTATGGATAAATCATATACCACATACATTTTTAGAAACAGTGATGGACTCTGAGGAGCCATGATGCAGGAGGATCGTGTGGTTTCTTATGGCTCTAGGAACCCAAGATCAAATGAGTTGGATTACCATACTCTTGGTATCTTGTTATATATTCTGGTACATTATCGAATAGGATAGTGAGTTTATTGGATGGTTAATAGGTTTATGGTATACAAGGACTACAAGATCCCAGGGTACACTTATTCTCAAAATCACCTAAACCTTTGGGAGAGTAGGTGGGTTGATTATCTAATGTATATCAGCAATGGTATGTTTCTATACCATTTGAAGGAAAAATTGTTGTTGAAGTATTTAACTAGAATTCATAGATATAGGTAGTTCTAGAATCATGGTACCTGAGTTGGATTTTGGAAATCATTGAAGGCATGAATCTATATGTTCAAAAGTCCAAATGATGTTTTTTAAAGGTTGGGGACGAAGCCTCATTTTATTACTAAAGCAAAGCAAAGACCTCTTTTAACTGGGTAGAGGGAGACCCATTACATATCCCGAAGGCCCAGTGGGCATGTGGCCCATTACAAAGCCCGTAGGTCCAAATTTTGGCCTAGAGCCCATTCTGTGAATAGTAACCCAGCTGCTACAGTACTCACTGCTACTATAGTGCCCTGCCGCCGCTACAGTATCCTACCGCCACTACAGTACCCACCGATCAATAGTACCACTACTGCTACAGTACTGCTACAGTACCCTGTGCCCCCTGGGTTTTGAACCCCCATTTTTCATGAATGATTATGGGGTGTATACCACTAAGCCAAACCCTAACTACGAGAGTCCAATTGATGTGTGTCTCTTATATCTATGTATTTTATACCCATTCATTTTGATAGGATGAAGACATAGATGTGGTCTAAATTATAGATGTTGTTTCTGTGAGACAACTCATATGTTGGGTGGAAACCAATGACTTTTCTCATGGAAGCTAATATATAGTTCATTTACATGGATTATTATGGGATCCTATGGGCTTGTATGATGGGATGATTAGAGATTTATATTCTTCTAGATGGGCTGAATAGCTAGGTATGAAAAAGATGTAATGTGCTATATATATAATACTTGATTTCATGAGTTAATATGGATATAAAAAACATTACTATTAGATATTTTACCCATCAATATATGAAATCTTATCATCCGACATCTGATGTGATGTTGTAGTGTCATCCCATTCTTATGTGGATGTGGGATAATGTCACCATGAATTTTGTGATAGGATTACCAGATACACAACATAACAATGATACATGATGGGTGATAATAGATCAAGTAAATATGATAGACCACTTCTTTTCTATCAGGGAGACAATAATCAATGATGATTTGGGACGTCTCTTCATGGACGATATATGTTTGTCTCATGAAGCTCTTAAGAGTATATTATCTATTAGATATCGTTGTTCCACATTTTAGTTTTAAAGTGTCTCCATAAGTCTTTTGGATCATAAGTTCTATTGAGTATTGACTATATTCCACATTCAAATGGTTAATATAGGAAGACTATTTTGATACCAGATGATATTTTACTAGCTGATGTATTGGATATGGTTGGTTCCCAGGAGTAGAATATGGAATTATTGTATTTTTAATATAATAAAATCATCCAATCACTTATCTAGGCGGAATATTTGTAGGCCGTATATATATGGTCGTGATGTTTTCCTCTATATTGGTAAGAGGTAGGATAGTCATAACTAGTTGGTCATTTTCTCATATAGGAGAGGTCAATGTATGTTCAATTAATTAGAATATTTTTTCTGACAAAATAATGTAGTCATAAATCAAATGAGGACCATAATAGATGAACTATTTGTTTGAGGTTTTCCATTGTGTTTTTATATAGGTCTTTTCAATGTTTGGGAAACACAGTATCAAGAAACAAATAAATCTATGATGTAGTTGTTTCAGGCCATATGATATTGTGAAAATGGTTGTTCTGATGGAATTATTATCAATCCTTAAACAATTCAATTGTACCTATGATGATATGTTTCACATGTCACTTCATAAAATATATTATCACGAACCTTATCATGTGGTATATAGTGTTGAAATTGAGATCATTTAGGATATTTCCATTGTGGAAAATATGAAAATGTATGTATACTATAGCAAGAAGTGTCCTTGGGGAATGGATATACCTTGGGATCATGTTCAGTATAATCAAGGACATGTTTAGGGGGAGGATATGGACAAAGAGTGTGACATGAATGCATAATAGATATAATTGTTCAAGAAGACCCCACAATTATTATTGGAGTATGCAGAGACCCAAAGCTTGACGTACATATGAATTAAATTAATTTTGCGTAATATCTAATATATATAAAAAAATACACCAAAGGACTGTAATAGTTTAGTGTCTTTGGAAACTCGGAATATAATCTTCTAGTCTTGGTGAAAGATCTTCAACATCTCTCAGAGATCTTCCTTTTTTTCTTACCTAAAACCGTTCTTTATATCCTGGGGAAAATATAACATATAAAGGGTGAGCTAAAATTCTCATTAAGGGTAACCATGGTGAAAATAAAACAAACCATATATATTTGAACTTCAAAACAATTATATATTATTTAAAAATCAAAATCGTGAGCAATGCCATGAAACATGGATGTACATAGGGCATAGATCGTAATGGATAATCAATCATGATAAAATAGCATGGTAATAAAACATGCAATTTTGGAAAACCATTAAGCACGTGATATGATTTCCATAGTAGCCCAGACATTGTTGCCAAGACAATCTTAGTGGATAAAGTCCCTTTTTTAATCTTGTTCACTCCTCGTTCCATTCCTGTAACACTGAACCAGATTAAGTTACCATTCCAGCCATGTCTATCTCATGAGATATAAATCTTTACCCAATGAATTGGAGGGAGATATAGGTCCCAACCATCTCATAATGAAATCTTTCTTACATGTGACACAACATGAACATAAATCATTCATGATTATCCAATGAATAAAATGTGTTTCATAAACATCATCCCATCATAACATAATCAATATAAAAAAAATGGATGTCATTTCATCATAAGAAAAGTGAAACCATGTAAATCATAGAGACATTATACTTGAAACATACACATATTAAATAATACCATCTTATATGGAAAATGGTTTTGATAAAACACTTGAAATGAATTCTTGAGGAAAATATCCTTTCTTCTTCTAAATAATTTTATTTTTACAAAATTCCATGAATTTTTAAAGAAAAGGATTTTGTTGAAAATTGTCATGAAATATTGTCGAGTAAGCTTTATTAAAATAAGTTGTTTTGATGCTGTAAATATTTATTCATTCTGTATAAGTTAAAAAAACATTCTCCCCATACTTTTAACGGAAAAGTCAAAAAGTACCACGTATGGTAAACAAAAGAAAGATTCTATCCATAACACAAAGTAAAAGTCAAATAAGGGTAATCATGAAATTAAACATACATGGAAGAATATTAAACACTTTATGGAAATCATTTTATGGACATGGATGTAAAATATAACCCCAGTAAATACTTACGTATAAGCAATATAGGATACAAATGAGATTGCAATATTATCCCTTACCTTATGTATTATATGATTCATATGTATCCAAACCTCCAGTATATGATTTAAAAAATTTCATTGACTTATTACAGAATCATATTCATTGTTATGATGTCATATATGGTTTACTTATGACTTTATATTACCTGTTCTTTTGTAAATTCCATGTTAAAGTAGCGTTTTGGGTAAAATCATTTCATTTATCGTACGTGTTTCGACATGTTGTTGTTGATATTATTAATTATATCCGGATTTAAATAATTAAAAAAATGTAAAGCATGGTTTATATATAATATATATTCAGCATATAGATCGATAAAAGGAATGAAATACACCGTTCATGGAGACGGTAGGACGTACGTACACATGAACGCCATTTTTATTTCCTTATTGAATTAAATGGAATTAAGTAAATGAAACATATATGTACATAAATACCATATCATTATTATGTAATATATTTCATGATTATTTATTATATATACTTTTTAATTATTCTTGAATGGTTAGTCATGTAAATGAATCTCATCGCGTTCGTGGAGACGGTAGTCCGTACGTACGCACGAGCGATGATATCATTCCCATGATCGTGGAATTGTATTGAAGTGTATGTATAATATTTTAAAATAAATATCAATTTACAATAATCATATATAGTTATTTATTTACACCATTATACCCATCCAAATAAGGTGGTGGTGGAAAACAGATTACACCACGGCGTGGAGACGGTATTCACACGTACGCACGTGTGATGATTTCATTTTCCGTAGGATGGATAGAAGATGAAATAGGCTTTTTTCATATTTATAATAACATATCAGTATATTAGTGATACTTATGTTATTAAGTTATTATGAAAGAAATAAATAATAATTATTAGAATAAGAAATAAATTGGAAAGAATCGGTAAAGGATATTTCCTCTTCTTTGACGCGCCTCTTCTTAACCTCCTCTTAAGGAACTAGATTTGGTCTTTTTAGGAGACCATAACCTCTATAATGTTTCTAGGGAAGTTGATAAGGGAAATGGGGAGGGTTTGGCAGAGCATGGAGGCTAAAAATTGTGTAAAGAGAAGAGGTAGAAGGTGCCCTTTTATAAGGGAGGAGAGGGGCACCTTTTGAAACCTCAAAAATATTAATTTATAATAAATTCAAACCCCACTTAAAAACAGCCAAAATGACTGAAATCAGAACTTATATGATATATTCTTGAAATATAATCAACCAATAAAATTTATACATGTTGGTAATTTATTTTAAACATTATCAACTTGATTTATCTTTATTTAATCTATTTAATTTTATTTGTGGTTATAAGATTCTAAATTTTAAATTGTTATAAATAATTACTTATTTGTTCTGAATTGTCCATAATTGGATTATTTATGACATTTTAGACCATATAAATTTTAATTTATAGTTGTTAAATATTTTTGCGATTTTTAAACAATTTTATATTATGTTATTTTTATAAAATAAAAAAAGTGTCAATTTTGACACTATTCATTTGTTTGAATTTAAATAAAATCCAAAGAGAAGATATGTTCAAAATAAAATCATTAATAGATTCATAACATGTTATATTTATCTTGAAAATTAGTGGATCGCATTAAATAGTTCATATAATATTTAGTTTAATATTTTTAAATCCATTTATTTGATATTTCAGTCAATATAATAATTTCAACATCACTATTGTGTCACTTTTAATGATAATTCCTTAATCCCTAAAAATTAAAAATAAATTCACATGATTTAGATAATTTTATTATATTTCTATATAGTATTCATGTTCGATGTTTCATTAAGTTTATCACTAAATTAAAATTATTATACTTATAATATTTAAGAGAGTGACATGTTGCCACATTCTTTGGTTTTAATAATAATTAACTACTTTTAACAGTCAAAAGTCAATAGAATGAATTTATTCCGACCCTTAGGTGATAAGGGTCTACTTTTAGTCATCCAATATAAATTTGTCATGTGTTAGGGTAATTTTATAATCTTATTGTTACCCTTAATGACCCGATTTACCTTTAGCATCACTAAATAAAAATTAACGTAGTAACTTTTCATAAAATGAAAAAAATAAAAGTAACCTATTAACATAATTTAGACCCACAAAATCCAAATATGGAATCCATTTTTAAAAATTCAAGACACATAAGTTGTAGTAATTAATTTAAAATTAATCCCTTTGTTAAGAAAATGGGTTTTAAATGTTAAAACATTGCTAAAGATTGAAATGTTTTTTCCTATGAATTCAATGTAAAATTAATTATAATGATATAAATTATATTAAATGGTAAAAATATATTATATTTAAACATTAAAACCATTAAATATTATAATTTATCCATATAAATTATTGTGATGAAAGAAGTTGTTTTCGATTAAAATATAGCGTGTTTTTACTATTCATTAAAATTAAAAGTTATCAGAATAATATGAAAACATTATCCAAAGTAAAATTTTATATATTTATTCCAAAGAAGAATTTTATTTTGTCAAATTGAAGTTATAAACATTTCAAATATTATTTTTAATTTGGGTGTGCCATCAAAAGGCTGCAAAACTGCATTTTTTTGAAAAATACTTATTTTACCCGAAAAAATTATTTTGTTCTCATACCATGTTATATAAAATGTGTAAGATGAATTATAATGTCATAAAATTAAAAATTTATATACTAATATTCATATTGTCTAGTTCATAATAATATTATAACAATATATCGTTTTTTAGTGAAACCATGTATTGCATACTACACACACTATCGAGGAAGGTCGCGATTGCGTGTAATGAAAGAAAAAAATAGTTTTGTGTATACTTGAAGCTAATACAGTGTTTTTTATAGTAAAAGATAATTTTGGTGTATCATACAACACAAGAAAACAAAGAAATTAAAAAAATAATTTTTCTCATAAAATATCGGGGTGTTACGTTCTACCCCCCTTAAAAAGAATTTCGCCCTCGAAATTCGCCGGGGTTATACATGGTTTACTACATGAATGTTTCTTTCATATAAAACCACATCGCAAAAATGAATACTGAAAATTAATATTAAAAAGTGGAGTATGAAACATAATGGTTACCCAAGTTAACTAATCACTCGGTTTCCACATAGGAGAACATATGTGAAAATATCGATATAGAAGAGAAATATATCCATATAGGTCTGATGGAGAGTGGTAGAGAACATGGTTATGAAAAAGACAACAATCACAAAGCCATAAATTTGTGATGATCTAAGGTACCATCTGATTCATCGTATATGAGGACACTAGGACGGAATTTTTGGGTTTCAAGATCATTTCCCTAAAGTTTAAGAATTTGAATTAGAAGAAATTATTACTTTATTTCGGTAAAATATCACTGTTGTTCATGCTGTGAACAATTTCCACTTCATCTCTTAAAGAAATGAAGTTGAATTTGTCATTCTTGAAGTGTTAGCAGATCATGTGATAGAATTATGGGTCATTCCTTCTGTCTCAAACAAAATGGTAGAAAATGTTATCAAATATACATAAGTCCATAAATAGTGTGGTTAATCATTTATGATTACAAAAATGGACTTATAGTTCATCAATAATACCACTTAAAAAAATAAAACTAGTTTCTACTAACCAGGGACTTCCTATAGGCTAGTGGTAGGTGATAAAGGCCTTTCACACTTCAGTTATGGGTTCGATTCCCGCAACCTTGTCTGACGCGACAGGTTGTCGCCCGTCCGGCAGGTTGTGCTTTTTTTAAAACTATACTATTATAACATAACAAAAAGTTATATCCTTAAACAATACTATATGATGTCGAACTTAATCTATTTCAATATTTAGGTTTATCCAAAATACTTCTGTCGAATCTCATAGTATAAATAAAATGATTACTAGAAAGGTCATCTACTAAGCATTGAATACAATCATTTATCTCCCGTATGTAATAAGATATATATATCTTTTTGGTCAGATTCCAAACATGTGAATTCCTTAATCATGTATTATCATGAAAAATGAATACCCATTGAACATTAGTGAAAACATGAATGTTGTCAAAAGTTAACTCTTTCCACATACCAATATCTAGAAATCTGTATACTCAAACCATGATATCACATTGTCTTTATACCAGTCATGAGCTCATTAATACTAACAATATTCTCATTATCTCCTTATCCTTTAATTATGCACATATCATCTACCTTCAAAAAATATTTGAATAACATTTCATGGTTACCGGTACCATTCATTATATGCTTTCAAAAACTCAAGGAAATACAATAGTGTAACAAACCATAGATTTTTCTTTATTCCATAGTACCATACATTATTTTTGATAAAAATACAATCATTCCAATACCTTCTTAAACCACTGACTGAGCTTCATCATTTCTTTCATCTCATATTTCATTTGTAGTCTCTTCATCATCATCAACATAAATACTACCCATACGACCATGCTGATTCTCTTCATGAAAATTTCCCTTAGAGAATTGGTTTTCATAATGCCCATAAATTCCACATTTAAAACATTTAACTATTGTTGATGTCTTAGAAATACCATTATCTTTGTCCATGGTGTTAACTAAACCTTTTCCTTTACAATTATTGGCTTTGTGTCCTTCTTTTCCACACACAAAGCATCTTCTAGTTCCTTTTAAACATTCTTCCTGATGCCTCTTACCACATGATTTACATGATGGAAATTGAACTTTATTTCCTCTATGATCATCATGAAACTCTATCTTTCTCTTATTAGCTGAGTCAGGAAACTTTCCAAAGTTGAGATTATCAATCATATTATGAGATTACTGATTAGGCATAATAACGATGTTTGGACTTCCAAATCCCATTTCATTTGGTTTCTCATGATGAATATCATTCCATTGTCCATTATATCCTCCATTATCGTGAATCATAGTGTGAGAGGAAAACATCGTACAAGGAAAACAACATAATCATGGGGAGTACTTTCAATCTCTAACATATTAGGTTTTATCATAGGTTATTCACGATCGTTGTAAAAATTCTAGGACTGTAACCTATACTTATACATAACCTTATGAACATCCCTAGACATACGATAGAAATATCTCTAGAGATCTCATTAAGGTTTTCGCATCCTAGTTTTTCCAAGGATCACTAAACCTTTCCTCTGATAGGAACTATAGAGTCCCAAATCTTTACATACATAGGCATTACATTACTTTTTCGTAATATCTAATACATAATAAAAACAGACACCAAAGGACCATAATAGTTTAGTGTCTTTGGAAACTTGGATATAATCTTCTAATCATGGTGAAAGATGTTCAACATCTCCCATAAAGATATACCATTTTTTCTTACCTAAAACCATTCTTTATATCCTAGGGAAATGAAAACTTATAAAGGGTGTGCTCAAATGCTCAGAAAGGGTATGCATGGAGAAAATAAAACAAACCATATACATTTGATCATCAAAACATGAACATAATATTGAAACATCAAAATCTTGAGCCATGACATGAAACATGGAAGTACATAGGGCATAGATAATAATGGATCATCAATCCTGATAAAATAGCATGGGAATAAAACTTGTAATTTTGGAAAACCATTAAGAACATGATATGATTTCCATAGTGGCCAAGGCATTGCCTCCAAGACCATATTAGTGGCCAATGTCCCTTTCTGAATCGAGTTCACTCCTCATTGCAGTCCTGTAACACTGAACAAGATTAACTTACTGTTCCAGCCATGTCTATATCATGAGATATAAATCTTTACCCAATGAATTGAAGGGAGATATAGGTCCCACCCATCTCATAATGAAATAATTCTTACGTGTGAAACAACATGAACATAAATCATTCATCATTACCCAAATAATAAAATGGGCTTCATAAACATCATTCTATCATAACATAATTCATATAAAAAAATGGATATCATTTCATCATAAGAAAATTGAAACCATGTAAATCATAGAGACATTATACTTGAAACATACACATATTAAATAATTCCATCTAATCTGGAAAATGGTTTTGATAAAACACTGGAAATGAATTATTGAGGAAAATAACCTTTTTTCTTCAAAATCAGTTTCTTTTTACAAAATGCCATGTAGTTTTAAAAGAAAAGGATTTTGTTGAAAATAGTTATGAAATATTGTAGTGTAAACTTCAAGAAAATATGGTGTTATGAAACCGTAAAAATCCGTTCATGCTTTATAAGATAAAACACATCCTCCTTGTTCTTTTAACGGAAAAGTCAAAAAGTACCATGAATGGTAAAAAAAAGAAAGATTCCATCCATAACACAAAGTAAAAGTCAACACAGGTTAAATATGACTTTAAACATACATGGATGAATATTATACACTTTATGAAAAAAAATTTATGGACATGGATGAAAAATATAACCCCTGTAAATACTTACGTATAAGCAATCTCGGATAAAAATGATATTGAAAAATTATCCCTTACCTTATGTCCGATATACTTTGTATGTATCGGAACATCCTATAAAATTATTTAAATAATGTGATTGACTTATTACAGAATCATATTCAGTGTTATAATATCATATATGGTTCACTTTTGACTTTATATTACCTATTCTTTTGTAAATTCCATGTTAAAGTAGTGTTTTGGGTTAAATCGTTTCATTTATCGTACGTGTTTCAACATGTTGTTCTTGATAATATTACTTATATCCTGATTTAAATAATTCTATAATTTAAAAAATGATTTATATATAATATATATTCAGTATATATATTGATAAATGGAATGAAATACATCTTTCATGGAGTCTGTAGGGTGTACGTACGCATGAACGCTATTTTCGTTTCCTTACTGAATTAAATTGAATTATGTAAATGAAACATATATGTACATAAATACTGTATCATTATAATGTAATATCTTTCATGATTATTTATTATATATACTTTACAATCATACTTTAATTGTTAATCATGGAAAATGAATCTCATCGCGTTCGTGGAGACGGTAGTCCGTACGTACGCACGAGCGATGATATTATTTCCATGATCGTGGAATTGTATTTAAGTGTATGTATAATATTTCAGAATCAATATCACTTTAAAATAATCATATATAGTTATTTATTTACACCATTATACCCATCCAAGTAAGGTGGTGGTGGAAAATATATTACACCATGACGTGGAGACGGTATACCGTACATACGCACGCGCGATGATTTCGTTTTCCGTAGGCCGGATAGAAGATGAAATAGGGTTGTTTCATATT
Organism: Viscum album; assembly: GCA_963277665.1. Lineage (NCBI taxonomy): Eukaryota > Viridiplantae > Streptophyta > Magnoliopsida > Santalales > Viscaceae > Viscum > Viscum album. The sequence continues at coordinate 272,042,153 of OY728128.1, read as the reverse complement.
TATAATAACTTATCAGTATATAATTGATACAGATGTTATTAATTTATGATGAATCAAATAATTAAGAATAAGATGAAGAAGAAATAAATTGGAAAGAATCGGTAAAGGATATTACCTCTTCTTTGACGTGTCTCTTCTTAACACCCTCTTAAGGAACTAGAGTTGGTCTTTTGAGGAGACCAGAACCTATAAAATGTTTCTAGGGATGTTGATAAGGGAAGAGTTCAGGTTTTGGACGAGCTTGAAGGTTCAAAATTCTTTAAAGAGAAGAGGGAGGAGGTGCCCTTTTATAAGGAATGAGAGGGGCACCTTTTGAAACCTCAAAATATTAATTTATAATAAATTCAGACCCCACTTAAAAACTTCTAATAGTACTCAAATCACAACATAGTTGATATAGGGTTGTAATATAATAAAAAAATAAAATTTAGACATGTTGGTAATTTATTTTAAACATTATCAAATTGAATTATCCTTATTTAATCTATTTAATTTTATTTGTGGTTATAAGATTCTAAAATTTAAATTGTTATAAATAATTACTTATGTTTTTTGAATTGTACATAATTGGCTTATTTATTACATTGTAGAACATATAATGTTTAATTTATAATTGTTAAATATTTTTGTGATTTTTAAACAATTTTATATTTTGATATTTTAATAAAATAACAATAGTGTCAATTTCGACACTATTCATTTATTTGAATTTAAATAAAATCCACACTGAAGATATGTTCGAACTAAAAGCTTTAATAGATTTAAAAAATGTCATATTTATCTATAAAATTAGTGGGGCACATTAAATAGTGTATATATTATCTATATTAATATTTTTAAAACCATTCATTTGATATTTCAATTAGTAAAATAATTTTAGCGTCACTATTGTGTCACCTTTAATGATAAATATTTAGTCCCTAAAAATTATAAATAAATTCAAATGATTTAGATAATTTTATTATCTTTCTTGAGACTATTCATGTTAGATGTTTCATGAAGTTTATCAATAAATTAAAGTTATCATGCTTATAAGATTTAAGAGAGTGACATGTTTTCACTTTCTTTGGTTTTAATAATAATTAAATTATTTTAATGGTAAAAAGTCTATAAAATGAATTTATTCCGACCCTCAGGTGAAGAGGGTGTACATTTAGTCATCCAATATAATTTTGGCAGGTTTTAGGGTAATTTTATAATTTTATTTTTACCCTTAATTACCTGATTTACTTTTAACTGCAGTAAATGAAAGTAACATAATTTGGACCCACTAAATCCAAATATGGAATCAATTTTTCAAATTTAAAACACAGAAGTTGTAGTAATTAATTTTAAATCAATGCCATTGTTAAGAAAACGAGTTTTAAAAGTTAAAAAATTACCGAAGATAGAAATGTTTTTACATATGAATTAAATGTAAAATTAATGGTAATGAAATACATTATATTAAATGGTAAAAATATATTCAATTTATACTTTAAAAACATTCAATATTATAATTTATCCATATAAATTATTGTGATGAAAAAAGTTGTTTTTAATTAAAATATAGCGTGTTTTTACTATTCATTAAAATATGAAAGTTATCCGAATAATATGACAAATTTATCCAAAGTAAATTTTTATATCCTGATTCCAAATAATAATTTTATTTTGTAAAATTTAACTTATAAACATGTCAAAAATTAATTTTAATGTGGGTGCACCGTTAAAATGCGGAAAAACTGCATTTTTTTAAAAATACTTATTTTACCTATAAAATTTATTTTGTTCTCATACCATGTTATATAAAATTTTTAAGATGAATTATAATGTCATAAAACTCAAAATGTAGATACAACTATTCATAACGTCTAGTTCATAATAATATTATAACAATATATCTTTGTTTAGTGAAACCCAGTATTACGTACTACACACGGTATTGAGGAAGGTCTCGATTGCGTGTAATGCAAGACAAGAATATTGATGTGTATACTTCATGCTAATATAGTGTTGCATATAGTACAAGATAATCTTGGTGTATCGTACAACACAAGACATCAATGAAATTAAAAAATATATTTTTTCTCATAAAATATCGGGGTGTTATAGAGTAGCCCATAGATGAGATTTTATATGCTGAGAGGTTTTATAATACCTTCATATTCTAAGAAATTACCTCTTTGATTTTTATGTTTAATGTATTATTTTTGTGGTTTTCCTTGTCATTAATCTTTTAAGGTATACAATTTTTTGGATATTGAGATCCTTGTAAGATAAAATGAGATTTTTTATTATATTTAGAAGTTTTTAGGTAATGTATTATGGGTATAAATTATTTAAATCAGTATATAATGTTTTTTGTATATTTTTATGTATTAAGAGGTGGTTCGGACACATTTAATGAAGATATTCCAAAATCAAACTCTGGGGAATTTGCATTCAGAGTAAATATGTAACAGTATGTGAAACTACTCATCTTCTAATGATGTAAAAATTTTAAATGATGTGATTTGGTTCATTGTGAAAAATTGTTACATTCCATGAATCCAAATTACACGCTATTTAATGTTAGGTTTCTTGTTAAATCTCTAGATACAACATATATTTTAGTGTAACTCATATATGAAAATTTTATGATGTGAAAATGTGTTACACACAATTTATATTTCTCAATCAGTGATTTTATGGGTGACATGTTATTATAATTTTAATTAATAAATATTGAATCCTCTACACCCTATGAAAAAAATCACCGCAAGTGATTTTGAATCCCATTCCTCCTTTAAGAATTTTTTTAGAGACTGATCCTTAATAATTTAGTCTACATTTTTTTTCCATCCCTTCCATTATTCTATAGTTTTGAGGTGTTGAACAATTTCCCCTTTTTTTGGGTATTCATATCCTTAATTTATTTTATGGGTTTCATTTCTAGAACTTTCTCTCCTCAACTCATGTAGGTGTTTCATTTACGAAGCATTGCATAATCCCCTAATAATGACTGGGGGTCTAAAACCTAACCTTATGTTCTATTTAATTATCGAGTATGATAAATATTTTTATTTTTTCTCCCATGATTTACATATATATTATTTTAATAATGAACGGTGATAAATAATGTAATATATTATTACTTTGTTACATTTGGATAAAATGGTATTACATCCCAAAATATGGACACTCCCATAGCGAACAAACCCTTTGATTACTATTGAATTATCTAATGGTATAAAATGTGTTTGGGATGAAATGAGCTCACAAGATATATCAATATATTGATTCACTTTGGTAATAGTTGATGTGATATTGTTATGAGTGTTGAAAATATTTTATAAAGTTGAATGGATAATTAAAAGTCATATGGTAATTTTCATAATTTACCGTTGAGGATTATGGAATAATTTTAAAATATTCTTGATGTTTTTACTTTTTTAGTTAATGAATAAATTATTAAATAGAAGGCTATTCACAGTGGCTGATGATATTGTTATATATCTTGATATTCCAAGTTTAATGCTAAAATGTATATAAAATGGATTTTTATATGAAGTCGAAATGATTATATTATGGTATTAGAATAGTTTACTATGAATTAATTATATGTAGAGAATTTCATAGAGGATTAAATGATTATACATAGGTCTCTTCTTAGTTATTTCATTAGTCCCTAGTTTAGGGTTATGTTTTTCATTAATATATTACATGCTTGGAGATATCATGATATGGTTCCAAAGCATGTTGATTTATTTATTGTAATATTTTATTAACTATGAATCTTTTTTATTTCATTATTGAATATCACTATTTATCTTTATACTTGATGATGCTTACCTATTGGGTTTTATTCACACCATGATGGTGCCTCCATTCCATACCCAAAAAGATTACATGGGATGGGGGTTAGGAAAATGAAATCAGCATTGTTGATAATTATTTCATTATGCATGGGATAATGATTGGAGATGGGACTAACAAATGGTGTGGGATCTGGAACATTTCAATTTATTTGTGTCATTATTTTTTTTTCAATTTGACATTTGGATATATTTATGTCTATCGTTTAGTGATTCATTATTATTTGTTTATTGTTTCAAAATTTTATTTCACAGTTAAATGTTGTATTGTTTCTTATATTTATATTATTATAATATTTATTTTTATTGATTATTTATGATGTATTATAACTCTGAACCAGGGGATAAATTCACCTTAGTATATTCATTACACCCTCGTATCATGTTGGAAAGTTGTTCCATATGGGTAGGAATAATTGAGCTTATATAACCAACCAAATTTGACCAAATGAGGGATTTTCGAGTAAGGGGATTTATGAAACTTATCATTTTTACAATATTTAATAGTGAAAATATTTAAAATTAATGACCATGATTTAGGTAAAAGAAAATTTACTAGGTTAATATTAGTATAAAATCATTTAAAATGAAACAAAAAAACCTATAAATCCTATTGTATTGTAATAATTCGTTGTTATTTACTATAATTTTATAAAATGGTGTATTTTTTATCTTTATATCGTGAATAAAATTTGGGTGTAAATTATTCTTTCCAAAATATACATGTGTTTCCACTCCTTGGCTTATAAATTTTCACCCAGTCTTTTCACCTTTCCACACATCCTAAATAAAATAGATTGGAATATTCAAGAAAAAATACTATCCATAAATCCATAAACAATACCTACATGATGTTTTATTGGTCATTAATCCATCCATGGTAGAATTTCAGTGAATATCAACAAAAGTTTTCTAAATAATAGGTAACGTTATTCAATGATCATTTTATATTATTTATTCATCCACCACAATATAATAATATTAAACAATGAAGATACGAAAAAATTCATATCATACATCTATTTAGATGATGTTATGTTTTAGTAATGAAAAAAACATAAACTCCACATTCAAATGAGATTCCAAACAATTGATTTTGTGTTTGATAGATTTTGTCCATGTGAACCAATGTACGTCATTTTCCATCATAGCTTATCATGGATGGATATTATTATTCCTAAAATGTTCATATATTATATTTATGTTATAATTAACCGTAATAAATAATAATATCTTGTATACCTTATCACATTCAATTTAATAGAGAATGAGATAGAATCTTTCAGGTGCATGATGGACTATCGCCTTGAGAACCGACATGATTTGTATTTCCCATAGAGTTTACATGAAATTTTAAAAGGAATAAATTTTTTATATATATCATATTAATAAAATATTAATAATTTTCTAAAAAAATTAAATCATTTACATTATATTCTAATCATCAATTGAATAAACGATGACGCCACTTGTTTTTATAGTGGAGTACCTCATCGTGAATCAGTTTGATTGTTTTTTCAACTAACTCTTTTAATGAATTATACCAAAAGATATATTTACTTTATCATTGTGATATTTATACCACTATATAGATTCAGGGAAATTAATATAAAATACAATCCCTTATCCTTACAACCATAAAGTAAATTATAACGTCTTTTTTCTTAGGTGTGGCCTACCGTCTCCCCAATGTGATATTATTCATTCACCATTTCCAAAATTAAATAATGATACGAAATATTTATCTAATGAAAATGATTATATTTATAACATTAATATCAATATGTAAATAATGTGCCTATAATCATTGTTCCAAATCTGGAACTATCAAGATAACACATGTAGGATAAATCCCAAAAATAAACATCCAAAACAATAGTGATATTGAAATACTTTTATCAAAATGGTAAAAATATAATATTGAAGGATCATATATGATATCAAAAAATATAATATCATTTTTTAAATGTAAATTACATGTCTAAAAATAATATTCTAGATATCAAATTGTTCTCAAATATACTGAAGTGTAAGGTATGGGGATTATTTAAAAAAAATCTATTAATAGTATTGTACAAATTCATAAATGGATATATTACACCAATATTATGTGTGAAATGTATTTTAATTGGATTATGTTTTTTTTCAATTTTATTTTTTGGATATAATTTTTTAAACATAATCACGGAATTCATTACATCACACCTCAATTTTAAGATCACTCTATGGGTTTCGTCCCAAAATTCATTCATTGAGACACATGTTCTTTCATGCCCTTAATATTTTTTTAATGGTGTATATAAATACCATTTTTTTACTATATATTTAATCCTTCAAACTTAATGATATTTTATTGTCAAATATATATAATAATTTTTGTGCGATATTATGATTATATTATTACAAATCAGAAAAGGGTTTATATATCAATATATTTTTAATCTTGATAACATATGCATGAATTTCCATTGAATGAAATTATTTAATTTTTTTAATAATAACCTTTAATTTTAATAACTATTGTTTACTCTATTTGTTTGTGTAGTTGTACCATATTATACTCTTTGGTTTTTAAAATGATTGAGAAAAATATATTTTTGAAAATATGATTTGTTTTCTCACTTTAATAAAATATTATTCTGTGTCCAAATTAATATATTCCAATAATTATTCAATATATTTTGTACTATTATTGCTTAATGACATTTTTAACATTCATTAAAATTTTACAAAACTTTTTATATCAAAATCGCCATATCCGTTTTGGAACCATGTACTTTTTCACTTTACATTCAAAAGTGTGAAAAGTTCATTGTTTTTAAGGTATTCATCATGAATCAAAATCTTCCTCTATCATGAACAATAAATGTAATAATTATTTCATTGATGATTCAATGGTTATTATAAATTTTTTTATTTCTTACATTTTTAGAAATATTTTTCATTTTAATTTGTTTTCGAAAATAAAAGGGTTATATTATTCTAGAAAAGTTCAATGATATCTTTAAAAATAATATTCTATCTATGATATCATACTTTTATTTTACTTAATATAAAAAGGTTATTCTTATTAATAGTTCTATATAATATATTTTAATAAATTAGAAATATTGTGAAGTTATATATTACATACATATTATATATATATATTTCAAATATATATGTTCTTATTCTCCTTTTATTGATGTGGTAATACATTCTATGTGATATTTTGTAATATTACTTCATAATAACATTTATATTGAATACAATATGAATAATTATTATGAAACATTTTATTTCAATGGGTATTTAGTATTTTTGGCATTATTAATGACTTAATTGATGTGGTACACATAGATCCGGAAATTGAAATGATGAGGGAGCCTAGATATCACTCCAATTATTAAAGAAATTTTAAATTTCAATGAGATTTCATGTATAGAATTAGGTAATAAACATAACACATTATGGAAATCTATCTACCATTTGATGTCGTGTCAGATTATTTCATTGAATTATTAATATGTTCTATTTTATGTTACTAAAAAAATTCTTATCCTATCCTAATATTTTGAAACCATGTTATTTATGTTATGATTCCCTGTGATTACTCATCATTCATATCATTAATTATTTCATTTTATAAATTTAAATCACAGGATATTTTTTCTTAAATTTTTATTCCCTTAATTGAATTTTTTTCACTCCCATATTGTTATGTATTCCCCAGTCTATCCCATATATATTTATGACCAATAATTAATTTTATATGATTAATATAGAAAATAAAAAATGTATTAACTGATTTATGTATTAAGATTTAATTATTTAAAATACAATAGTCCTTTACAATCGTTGTTTCATATTAAAGGGTTATTATTTTTATGTATCATGTCATAATATATCCCAAAGGTTGTGTTCATCATAGTTAGTATTAGAGGATATAATTAGTTAACCTTTTGAATTGGGAAGCGAAGTTAGTAGTAATCTCCACAAAGATAATACCATGAATAATTATATGTAAAGATAAATATACTAGAATAATAGCAATTTATAGGGCCTGTGGTTTTCATGAAATTACATGATTTCATAGATAATACATGTTGATATGGTTAGAGAACAATTGTACATAGGGGAAAAACTCCAAAAATGGGTATCCTTCATAACTCAAGTGTTACATAGTATATGAAAATGGGCCTTATTGTACCATTAGATTGTCTCTAATGATGGATATTCAATGAATATTCTTGAACACATTACAAATATTAATGATCTACATGAATAGATGATGATAATTAATTTTTCAAGTAATACCTATGCAGTGATAACTTTGCATGAAGGAGTACATATTTAGATATATTATAAATAAGTTTTTGTTATACTGTTATTTACAATTTTAATATTGTTTATCTCACTATGATTTATGGTTTTAGTCAATTGAAGGTACCAAAAGAAAAATAGTTATAATTTATTTTTAGATTATGTGTTTATCAAAAACTGTATGGGGGTGATGAATATGTGATGGATGTTGTGATTATGAAAATTATATTATCATGGAATATGATTAATAACCATAAATATAATCAACTATTAGAAACAAATAAAAATAAATTATGGAGTTATCTGAGGGGACTTGTGGTGGAGACCATGGTTCAAAAATGTGTAATTTTCATATAAAATATGAATTTGGAATGAAATATCTTGTTGAATGTATTATATGAATGAGAATATATTATTGTTTTAGAAAATATTGAAAAAAATAACTTATATAAGAATAATGAAATATTTTTAAACTGAATGGATGTGAATAATGGTATCTCTAAGGTATCATCAATGTTTCAATGTTTTAAAAAGGTATTTTATGGAAATTTTAAAAAATATATTCTTTAGGGGGGAAATCAAGAATATGATCAACAATGTTCTATATGTAAAGGTATTGATATTGACAATTATGGAAAAAATGAATTAAAAATATTTGGATGTGTTAACTAATAATAATTTTAATCATAGTAAATTGTTTGATAATGAAGTGGAAGGATCTAGATATTTATTCTTTATAACTCATGAAATATAAGATTCATGAAATATTTAAATATATACCATTCTACAGATTATTTTAATTTAATTATTTTAAAGAATATTTTTAATGGCCTAGAAAGGTGATACTATTTGGAAAATAATATGTTTGGGGAAATGATAATCTTAGAGTTGTTTTTGATATTTTTATAATAAGTTTGTTTTTTAAGAAATTAATGTGTTTATAGAAAAACATTGTAGATTATGAAGATATTTTAATTATAATTTAATTTTTTATGATGGTCATAAAATTATTTATAATGTTATAGGATCATGGAGAATAATGATTGTGACAATAAAATTATTTTTTCTACAGTTTTAGAAAATTGACAACCCACAAACCAGGTGACAACCCATCACATATGCAAAGTTCATGGGGGTTGAACCAATATCCAATGGGTCATAAGGGAATAAAAACTACCATTATCCTACAAGATATAATGGATGGTATTAATTTTTTTATTTATTGGGTTTATTGTTTATATATTATGATTATTTTACATAAAATATCATCTAGTAATTCTATATGAATTTTGAATGATTAATGATATTTTATGTGATGTTTTATTAGGATGACGAGTATATTACATTTCGTTTAACTTAAATTATTATTTGGATTGAATGATATTATGTTTTCTATTATGTAAATGAAATATGTATGAGATAATAATTGATGTTAAAACTTTATTTATTTTTTAGTTATTGAGGTAATTTGGGATATAGGGTTTTTATATAATAATGGACTATATTAAACAATTATATTTATATTTTGATTTTTTATATTAATATATTAATATTAATTTTTTTTGTTACATTAAATTTGTCTAAAAATAATTGTTTTAACAACTATTTTATTCAAAACTTATCACAAATTTTTGCATCCATTTATATACTAATATATGTTGTTAGTTCTTTATGAAATTAAATAGATATTAGTTTCATTATAGTGTGAGGAAAAGTTGAAATTCATTATAGTAAATTAATAAAAGGACGATGTTTTTTGTAAAATAAAACTATGACACATATGTTTGTTTCTTAGTGTGAAATAACATGATTGAAAAATAAACCCTCAAAGAAATGAAAATAATCTTAAAAAAATATTACACTATGATCCTCATATATAGGGAAAACATGCAAATTAAATTCATCACAAGTTGTTGGTTTACTGATTTTTACTTACTCACAATACTTCACATTATTGTGATCAATTATATCTTTCACTCCATATAAATATTTGGCCATTAGAAATCCCATCCATGCATTAGTTATCATCTACAATAAATGATCCCCTAAAAATAATCCAAATAATGAGTTATTAAGGAAAAAAATCAAACATCCCTTTCTATCTTATTGTGTGGTCTATTTATTATCCCTTTTTACAATGTTGGTTTCCAAAAATTGTTTCTTTATATCTCAAGTTTTTCATTACCAAGATCAAAATTAAATTTATATGAAAAAAATTATTTATGTGTGGGTTGAATGTAACAACCTAATATTTTATAAGTAGAAAATAATTTTGGATGGTGTTTATGGCACATAACACCAACTATATGATAGAATATATAATCTAAAATAATTTATGATATATTAGTTTTTAATTAAATAAATTCTCATTTGTATCATGCGATGCATGTAATAGCTGGTTTAAAAAAACAAGATACTCTATTAAAATGTTAATATTAAAATATGAACACAATAACATAGTTTTCAAATCTAATTGTATGAATATGAATATATAAATCATAAAATATAATTTTTACATATTTATACAATACATAAAATATATATACATTGATTATAAATAATATAAAAACCTTTTGAATTAAAATGAATTAAATTATGAAAATTGTATTCTTTTTTGAATAGTGTTGTAGTCTCACATTGCATACAATATTTAAAATTATGCTACAATGTATATATAATATATTTGATAAAATGTAATCCAATTTTGAAATATACATTTATAATTTTTTCTATTAGTGATTTTTTTGATAATTTTGTTGAATGATTAATTTTCAAATAAATAGTCAATAATAGTAATTATTAATGGAAATTTATTATTGCATTAAAATATTTTCAATGGTAAATTATATTTACATTTAAAAAAAATTAATATCAAATTAATTTTTCTTTACTTATTTAGATTAATGGATTAAATATTATTTTAAAATATAATATTAAAACATTTAATCATTCGAAAACATTCTTTGGATATATAGTTTTTTGTTGTCTGTTGATTTAATATTACATTAAACATAGAAAAATATATAATTGTAATTAGATAAATGGACTAATTTTTTTTATTTATTATAATTTATACAATATAATATTTATTACATAATTTCTATCCATAATAAATTATTAAAACAATAAAAAATATTTATCCTGATTAAGGTAAGACAAGTTTTTCATCTGTTAATAAAAAATAAGAATTTATAAAAATTATTGAAATCATTAATAATTTCTAATAAATAGTCATATTTCGACATTATATAATCTATTTTTTAAAAAAGGTCTATTTTTTATCTTTTACAATTATAAAGACATTGTTATAATTATTTCTTTTTACAAATTCCATGTTTCCCTTATCCGTACTTATAAAAGGCCACCACATCTCCTATTTAACACATAAAAAATTAGTGAGTATAATTTCTAAAAAAAATATCATCTTAAATTCCCTCCACTTATATTATTATCAATGTATTGGTCATAAATCCATCCTATAATTTCATTTGGGGATAACCAATAGAACTTTTCGGAATGATAGGTAATATCATTAATTGATAATTTTTTTTTATTTTCATTTCCAAATTGTTAAAATATTAGTTAACCAATAATATAAAATATTCAATTTATGTTAAATATACAAATATTTTATTAATTTTATGTTCATTAACTACAAACTTCACCTCCTCCCCCAAATGGTAAATGAAACTATTGGTGGTATTTATGAAGGCGTAATGTATCCCCTATAAGGCCTCGACCATAAGCATTACATATTATTAAGTTAATTCTACAATTTTACATTTAATCACATTGAGGATATTTTAATGTTTAGATATATAGATAATTATTTCATAACTCCTAAATAAAAACTGAAAAATAACAAGTAGACATTTTAACATAATATCCATTTTTTCATAAAATAAACTTTTTAAAACGAAACATGCATTGTTTCATGTTTAAACATAATGCCTTTTACTTAATACCATATTTGAATCTATTCTTAATTACATCAAGTGAAATAAAAAATTCAAATCCTATGATGGTAATAAAAATCTTAGTAAGGGATACATAAAAAATGAAAACAATTAGTCTTTTGAAAACATGTAAACCATGAAAACATTATCATAAAGTAATACTTCCATCCTTTAAGAATTAGAAAAATCACGTAACCGAATACAAACTCATTTTATAACATTTTTTTAAATAAATTATTACGATAAAGCACATTGAAATAATCATATAACATATACTGGTAACTTGGTGCATAATCTTACTTAAATAGAATAACTATACTGTCGACATCCACACATATAACTAAATGGAATAGCCATAAGGCCGAATCCCATAAGCAATTTATTAGAAGTTATAATATTCCCACTCATCCATGGTTTATCATGGAACCACCCATATTTTGTTTATCATATATCCACTGGTCTTTTTTTTATTATGTAATCACCAGTCAAATTTATAAGTACCATTATATAATCATAAAAAAGTGCAATTGTCAACATTTCAATCAAAAATTTACATTTTCAATTAGATGTGATCATTTCATGATATAAAAATAGTAACTCCACATTGAATCCCAATTTCAATACCAAAACATACCGAAAAAGTATATGGGATTTCTTATCCATTAAAAAATATTAAGACTTATAGAGGAAGCCTATTATCAAATAATGGTTATGAAAAAAGGTTAAGTAATTGTCACCGAATAGGATAAAAACAATGATTTTGGTCATTTAGTAAAATCTTCATATAAAAGATACTCCCTTTGAATGAAATTAATAGTCAAAGTGGATTATAATACACTGTATAATAGAAGGTGTTGTATAACATCAAAATATGCCTCAACTATAGGAGATTGAGAAGAAGTCCTGTAAAAAGATTGTATCCTTCATATAAGGATAAATTAATGAAGTCCTTTTGTGTGAAAAGTATAAGTACACCCCGTATAAGTTTATATTCTATGTAAAAAAATAAATGGATATTCAAATATATTCTTGGAAAAACAAAACCACGGACAAGGATATTTAACTCAATTAAATGTGATTGAGTTTATTTTTCCCTTACCTTGAGTCCAACATGTCTTAGTCATTCTATAATTTCCTGAATAATAAACATAGGTAAATTTCTTCATTCATTGGATTATTTTTTAGGTTATTCATTAATATTTTATCACTTATTTCCATGGTATTACAATTATTTAATTATTTGAGTTCATATTGGATGTTTTGTCGATGTTCGTTACGTGAGTCAAAATTGAAATTGTTTTGATGAAAATTTTCAATGTGGTCATAATTCCATTATCTATAGAATTATATTATTTATTTAGATATCAAATATATTTAGTAGATATGTATTTATAATACTCAGTTACATTTGTTGATAAGAAATGAAATGAACCATTCATGGAGACTGTAGATCAAACGTACGCTTGTACACTACTTTCATTTAATTGTGATATTAATGGAATGAAAACTAAATGAAACATAGATATATTAAATTTACACTATAATATATATTCTATATATGTTACATTATTTCATTAAATCCATCCTATATTCATCCCATGTATGGAATTTATGAGTCATATCACATTGAGGGGGAACTATTCAACACTTACCCAAATGAAATAATCCTATTTATAAATTTTGAAATTCATAATGGAATATTGTAAATAAAAATTAAATAATAATAAATAAAATATAAATAAAATATATAAAATATATAAATATTTTTCCTTCATAATTACCACCAAGAGAGGTTTTAGAAAAAAATGAACAATCATTGTTTCCCGAGGAAGTAGTTTGTTGTACAATGAAACTATATATTCATCTCCATTAGATGGAAGTGTGTGTACGTGTTTTTAGAATATTTCTGATAAAAAATCCAGGTATATTGATTATACTGGTTATTTATGTAATAATATAATAATAAGATGATAGGGATTGAATAAGAAAAATAAATGAAAGAAAGTTTACAGACAATGTAACCTCAAAAATGGGATACTCCTTTTGATTTGAGCTGAAATGATTTTTTGAAGTGCCTTATTCCCAAGTTAAGTCTCATAGGAGAATTGGAGATCATTTAAGAGATTATTTTAGTATAATTTGGATTATTCAATGGTCTTTAGTGGTGTGAGTAAGTGGGTATATGTGGTGGCCAATTATAAGTAGGAGGAGGGGCACTTCGGGAATGTCTGGTAGTATTATTTAATTTTAAACTGATTATTGAATTCTATTAGTTCCAATATTATATATTTCGAGTATATTAGGATTTTGGATCTAAATACACTCATCCAATAAGTTTTATACAAGTTTAGGTCCTAAGAATTACATTATATGTTTTCTTTAACCATTAGTTAACATCATTAACTCTTACCATGTCTTCTTGTATGTTCAAAATATTTGGTTACTATAGTTACAATAAAATGCCAATAAAACAAAAAGATTAAAATTAGTTCCATTTAAACATTATATAAGTCCTTTTTATGAATTTTATATTTTTAGGATTATTAAAACATTTAATAAAACATTATTTCTTTTTAAAAACTCATTTATATCAAATTTGACACAATATTTTAATTAATCATTGTTAAAGTCAAAAAACATGATTACTTCTAAAAAATGGAATAAACTGATCCCTAACATATAAATTTCATCTAAAAAATAGTTTATGGAATTAAAATGTTCAAAATTTTCATTTATTTCTATATTTATAATATCATGTATTTTATTGTTGCATTAATAAGGTCATTATTACATCATCATTGTGTCGATAAAATTTATTTATATAATATGGAAAAAAATTATAAATAAATTAAAAATGATGTAGAAAATATTTCAATCTTTATAATGAATATTTATAGACAACGATATCAGTTATATAACCCCAACTTAATTTTTTTTAGTAAAACGTTACATGTTTATTTTATATATCTCTTTATTTAAATTAAATATTATAACATGTCATTCTCACACCCATGTGGCTCCATGGGATCCTAAAGCTACCAAAGGATGCCCATGATATGAACTATCTCATATAATATTATTATGACACATATTTGGGTACTTTTATATTAGGATTGTATTATTTTTACTCTTATTTCCCTTATTTTACATATAACCATGGTAAATAAAAATTATTACTAATGTTACTATTCAAAATTACCAAAAAATAAAAGTTAATTATATAAACAAATTGGATAATCTGATTGAATATATAAAATCCATTATTCCAAATTGAATGAAAAATTTTAAATGAAATTAATTCTAAATTAAATCTCACTGTCAAACTCATAAAGATGGTTTTTACGAAGTAAAAACTCTCAAAAGATTGACATGTGCTTATGTCAAATTTCAATGCGATATTAAATACAATGATAAATATTGAATTAAATGATTAAAAATAAACCAATTAAACTATAAAAAATTATTAGGACAATATATCTATGTAAATAAATTAGTTAAAAAGGTATTTTTGAATTAAAATGCAGTATTTTTCACTATTAATTAAATTAAGAATTTTATCAAAAAAACACAAAAAATTACACAAATGTAAATTTTGATTACCATATTCTAATTAATAAGTTAATTTTTTCAAATTGACTATATAAAAGTGACCAAATCTGTATTTAATATGGGTTCTCAGTAAAAATGTATTAAAATGCCCTCATAAAAACATTAGAGTATTTAATACTAATAATTGTATTCATTCAAATTTTAAGCCTTTAAAAATCATTGGATAAATGTAAAAACATATAAAAAATATGTAAAATTATAAAATATTTAATTTTGTTCATTTCCGCAAACATAATAATGGGGTGTTGACTATAATTTAAAATAATAATATTATTGTTGTATTATTTTTCATTATGTTGAGTGTTGTGGGAAACATAAGATTTCAAAAAACCCATTGTTTTGTTTTGGATATGCTATATTACATAGTTTCCCACAAAAACTAAAACTAAAATTAAATTCAGAAATATTAATAGATATTAAAATGTATTATTCAATGAATAAATTAATTGTTTCCTGACTCCCCCATTTTGGAAATAGTTTCCACAAAATATTACAATTGGGCCCATAAACTCCATTGAAAATCCCACATTGAAAATAGAGTCCATAAAACATCCATTTTAAAATAATGAATGTGAATCACAAAGATAACATGAGATAACAAATTATAGGGTTCTATATAGGAAAGCATATATATGAAATAGAAAACTAACTATGATGTTCTGATAGAGAATGATAGAAATCATGATAAATAGAATGTTTACAATAAGAAAACCATAAATATATGATTGGTTAAAAGGCCGTTTATATCATGTTATGTAAATAAATCAGATACAGTTTTTAGGTTCATTTTCATATAATTGAGGAATTGAGTTATGAGACTCAATAAGAATATAATGAAACATACTAAATTGTGATGTAAAGCTTCATCCTTTAACAAATTTCCACAAAAAACTCATCACTTATCCAAATTATGAGTATTAAAGATATATTTTTCACACCTAAAGTGATAGGAAAAACATATAGAGAATCTCATAATCCACAAAATATAAACTATATATTTCCCTTATATTTAGACATTCACCAAAAAAAATAGTTACTATAAGATTTGATAATCCCCCAAATGAATAATCCATTATAGTAAGAAATACTACCCTTAATCTCAAAATATCAACAAACATTACCCACATTTCAACAAAGACAATAAAATAAACAGTTGTCCTTAAAATTCTAAAAAATAAATCAAACTAAAACTAAATCCTAAAATTCAGAAGGATTTTATCACATAGTGTTCCATGATAAATCATAACATTTATATCCAAATAACATTTTCTATTATAAATGTCTCATACTTAAAAGTAATAAACCAAATCACACATTCTCCATAATTGGTTAATAATTTCCTTAAATAACCCAAAACACCATCTGTCTAAGAAAATATTTTCTTCTAAAATAAAATCCAACCATTACTTTTTTAATTATATCACTTAGTATTCTATTTTCCATTGGCATATAGTCGTCCCAAAAGAGTGAATGTCTTCCAAAAAAACATTTATAACTTAGTCACCCAATAAAATTTCTATAATAAAGATATCCATTTGGTAAGTCATAAGTTCACAATATCAAATTATTATTGAACCATAAAATCATTTAACTAAATGGAATATGTCATACTAACACGAGGCTTCTGATAGTCTATAGGTAGGTGATGTACCTTGGTATCCCTTTGGTTGTGGGTTTGATTCTTGTTGCCCTACTAGATGCACCGGGTTGTCACCCATCATGTGGGTTGCCCCTTTTTATAAAACTCAAAAATAACCCTGACATGTTTTAACCTCGATTATTTTCTTTTACATAGAATGTCCATACCAACTCATAATTACCACGTCATATTAATTCATTAGGTCTTATATATGTTGACATTTATAATTTCACCTTTATATAATAAAAAAACTATTCCAAATAGAATTAACATCATAACTTGTTCATGTTTTCCACCTGGTTTCATTGTCATCTTGTTCATGTTTAAAGAAGGTCCATGAAATGCAACAATGATTTAGAGATCCTTCAAAATAGTTTTCTTCCATTATCCCAATACACCTTCTACAACTTGGGTCATAAGTGTGTTCACATAAAAATCACACCAAAAAATAATTGCCTATGACATATAATTTCACAATATTTGAAAAAAATTTATTTTTATAAAATAGTAGGATCGAGATTGAGTTGAACATTAAATTAATGGTCCTTATAAAATACCATAAGTATGTGCTGAAAGACTATTTTTAAAAGAAAATATAAATAAGTTGCTGAAGGGTCTCCTTCTTCAGTACAATTTTAAAAATCAGAATATGATTCAAAATATTATGATAAGGTAATATATTTGAAATTTTCAATTATAATATTTACCATTCTTGAAAATATTAGAATATTGATAAAATAGGATTCTATTAAATACAACCCCTGAGCCATGATATTATCGTGGTATAATGGAGTTATTTTATATCCCAAACAATTTCATTCTAATGAGTTGTATGTTAGAAAATTACTCACAATAATTAGAACATGACATTGAAATAATTATTTTAAGCAATTCATGAGAAATAAATAGGGATATTGTTTGAGATCCTATTCCTTTAATTTGTAACTGACTTCCTTTGATTTGAAAAAGGTATAAAACAAGTATTTAACTAAAAGAATAGACATAAAGGCTTTCCATGTGTTTATCCAAAACACCCAATTCCTAATGTATTCTAAAATGACCTCTGATAGAAACTATAAGGATCAAACCATAGACATTAAAAAATCATTAGTGAAGTCAATAATTTGACTTTTAATCACATAGAGGATCAATTCGGGATTATATATTTAGAAACTTGGTTAGTTTCATGTTTAAATTGCATGAATTTTCCTTGATCATGTTCTGAACTCTATATATCTGCATGTCCTATGAAAAAAATTTCAAAACATGGGATGGGGAAAAAATTAGTAAGGGTTACATAAAGAATGAAAATTGTTAGTCTTGTGAAAACATGTGAACCGTGAATACTTTAGTAAAACTTTTCACCTTTAAATGGTATAGAAAACATCCTAGAATATAAGAACGTTTCATACCATTTTTTAAACCAAAATATTACCATAAATCCCATAGAATACAACATATAACATATACAGGTAACTTGGGACATAAAAAATACATAATAGAATAACCATTCATTCGACTTCCACACATTTCACTAAATGGAATAGCCTTACGACCGACTTCCATACCAAATGCATTAGATGTTTTAAAATAACCACCTATCATTCATTTCTTATATTACCACCTATATTTGGTTTATCACATAATTACCCATATTTGTCTTATCAAGTAACTGCCCATCATAGAGATCTGTTATATAACCCCACCTTAAAATCATTTTAGTTAAAGGATAATTTTTCATGTCATATTTCTATATACAATAAATTATTTATTATAACATGTCATTATCACACCCAGGTGGAGCCGTAGGCTCCTAATATCTACAAAAGGATTCCCATGTTCATCCATAACTCATATATTAGAATTATGATATGTTTTGGGGTAGTTTTATATTATTATATTGTTATTTTTACCCTTATTTACTAGATCTACCATTTAACCATGTTAAATAAAAATAACTACAGAAATAATATTCATAATGTACAAAAACAAAAGGTACCTATCTAAATAATTTGGACCATATTATCCAAATATGGAATCTGTTTTCCAAAATTCATAACACATATTTGGCATAAGTTAATTTAAAATCAATTCTCATTTTCAAAACCAGAAAGCAGGTTTTTATGAAGTAAAAACTATCAAAAAACTAACATGTGTTTATGTTCATTATTAATATAAAATTACTTCATTCAACCTAAACTGGATACAATAATAAAAACATAACACAATAACACATCAAAACTAATTAATATAACAATCTAACTATATAGATAAATTAGTTGAAATAAATGTTTTGAATTAAAATTCTTTATTTTTGACTCTTCATTAAAATATGAATTTTATCTGAAAAATACAAAAAATTAATCAAAAGTAAATATTGATGTCCTTATTCTAATGAAGAAGTTTTTATTTCCAAATGAAACATATAATGGCGAAAAAATCTTGATTAAATAAAGATTCACCGTTGAAATTTGTTAAAACAACCTTTTAAAACTATTAGAGTATTTTATGCTTAAAATTGGATTAATTCTCATTTTAAGCATCATAATTTCATTGGATAAATGTAAAAAAATTAAAATATATGGAAAATTATAAAATAATTATTTATATTCATTCCTTCTAAGTAAACGTCTTGGCGTTAACAACCATTTAAAATATTAATATTAATATATTATTTTTTTTCTGTATAACTCAAGGTTGTGTGCCACATAATATTTCATAGAAACATATTATTGTGTTTTAGGTATTCTATCGTACATAGTATCCACTCTAAACTAAATTAATATTATATTAAAATGTATTTATAGATATGAAAAATTATTATTCTTTAAATACATGAGATGTTACATCTCCAACTGATGTAATTTTTTTTAATCACTACTTCTTATGGATGTATATATTGATGAAAATATGTTTTATATATTCTATTTTTTAATTATACTTCTGAAATTATTATATCATATATATTTTTATTACATTCCATTATATAGATAATGTGAGATCATCATTCATGTGTACAACAAACTACCTTCTTGCGGATCAGAGTGAGTCTCTTTTCCCAAAATCGTTTCTTAAAAGGTAATATTGATTATATTTATAAATATATATTATAGTAATTAATTTTTAATCATTACATAAAAATAATATATAATAACTTTTTTATCTTACAATCCAATTATTAAATCATATTGGGGTTCGTGTGTTCAGTGAACTACCGCTTCCCAAGGCATTGTGATTCATTTTTCATTAAATATTTACATGGAAGATAATAAATGAAACATTTAATTAAAATATGTGATATTTATAATTGATATTTATTATGGAAAAATAATTTGTTATGTACTTCATTACCCATAATCACATTAATGAATTAATGAAACTGGTCATGCGTATGTATGATATACTCCATTAATTGAGTGATGTGATTGATTATCCATGAAAAATATTATATAAAGATACTAAATATGTTTCAAATGAAAAAATAGATATTTATAAATCTTATATAATTCTATATATGTTTCATATATAACATATATTCATGATATTTAACATTCATGATGAATTTTGACTGGTAAAAGGAGATAATTAACACCCAATACAATAATGACGATTAATTATTATTAATAAATGAGTAATAAAATTTTATAAAAGGAATATATAGTATATTATATATAATTATATGATTATATTATATGTTAATAACACTTTTAGACCCATAATAAAATAGAATAAATTGTGATCAATATAATGGAAGCATGAGGATAATTGGGTTTTAAATCTATTAAAATTCATTGGGTTATTCGACTACTTCATTGATTATTTTAGGACAAATTTTGGGTGAGATGAACTTTTTTTCTTTATGTTCTATTTAAATTTTCGTTTTTATGATTATATTTTTATAACACATAATCACCAAATTTTTTAACTCTGACTTTAATGATATGAACTTTGTATGTTATTCGTCTCGAACATCATTCTATGGGACACTTGTTCTTTTATAGACCAAATTACTTTTTAATAGTGTATATAATTCCAATATATATATTATATCATTAATCTTTACTATATATAAATATTTAATGATATAATTTATTGGCTTCTATAATTCTATATAATGATTCAAAATTAGTAAATATTTTTTTTGTTTCAATCCCATTTCAAGAATGAATTTTTATAAATGAATTTCCTATGAATGAAATTATTTTATTATTATATAATAAACCCCAATAATATTATTCATCTAATTTTATTCATGAAATTAAAATTTAATTGTACTATTTTTCTATTCTCAATACATAAAATTTTCAGGAAAATGTTTTTAATAAAATCCAATATCATATCTCACATTGCAATAAAATCATTATTCTTCCAAATAAATGTTATATTATAATTTTTTAAAAATTATTTACTAGAATGATTAAACATTTTTACCCATTATTAGATTTAAACAATAACCCATAGAATAAATCCTCGAGTCATATTATGATCATTACAATTATTATCAATTTATTTGAAAAATTTCAATGGATTCTTCCTTTGATAATGTATTCGTCATGAAAGGATACTTTATGGACACTCAAATTAAATTTCAAATTTAAATTTTGAGGATATTATATTAAAAAATTAATTTTTTAAATATTTATATTTTAAATATGTATTTTAAAAATTTATGGGATATTATCCTGATGAAATGTGTATGGATATATTTAAAAACAATTTTCAATATATAATTACATAATTTGATGTTACTCAATATAAAAAGGTTATTTCCCACAAGAGTTTTTAAATGTATTTTTATAAAAAAACCCAACAATTCATATTGATGAGTTAATATAAATTATGGTTATATGTCTATAATATATATAAGTCATTTTTTATCCAATATATTAACAGTTTAAGTCATTAGTTATTATTAATTTTCAAATACCTCTATTATGAATGCTTAATTAAATATGACAGGATGAATGATTTTTCAAAAAAAATTCCTTCCATGGGTAAATATAATGTTATGAATTATAGTTTATTTCCATTATGTATACCACATTGATAATGAACAATTTAATATATGAGTTCCCAAATAGCACTCAAATGCATTTCGTAATGTTTTAGTCTCATGAGGCACCATGTGTGGGATTACTGTGCGATCCTAATAAATTATAGTAATATATTCACAAGGTTATATTATCATGGATGTTCTCATGTAAATATGAAAATGTCCTGGTTTATGCTTCTGAAATATTTTTAATAATACCTCCATATTATTATACCATGTAAATTATGATATGATTATAAATGATTACATAGGTGCATTATCTATTAGGATATTTCACAATACAATTGAATAACTTTTTATGATTCCATAAAAAAGTAAATTTCATTAATATTTATTTTAAAACCCATTGTTTATATATTCCCTATGATATCCCATACACATCTAGGGTAACCAATTTATTTTACAAGCTCACTATGTAAGTTAAAATAATCAGTCCACATTTTATGTATTAAGGACATAATATTATCAAAACATAGTTTGTCGATATCATTTTGTTTTATTAATGGTTATTTATGATAATGAGCAATGTAATAATACAAGTAAAAGTGATGATTCATTATAGTCTACATGTATCCTGGGTTTTGTTAGGCCATATATAAATAATCCATCCATTTTCCTTATTATTATTTATATGAAGTAGACCCATGTTGATCACCATATGTAATCAACCATATATTTTGGGGAGTTTCCTTTTTCACAAATTCCCATTAGAATGGATGGATAGAAATATACAAACTATTTTATTATCTCCCCTTTAGGGAAAAATTATATGCAAGGGTTATGACATATATATTTCAAAAGTGAATAGTGAGATATATGATAGGGTCATGGGGGTGGATTCTGGTGAGGGATTGTTCATGTGAGTAGTGGGGGATGATTTCGATTTACATTATGTTCCTGATACCCTATTACAATAGACATTTAAGTGCATGGGGTGTGTTTTTATAGCTTGTAAATTTTTTGTGAGATGTCAGTTTATCGAGTAGGTTTTATTATGTTACTTTTTATGTGATGGACAAGGTGTCTTCTAGTGAGATTTTTTTGATGTCCAGTTCCACATGTGCTACCTGGAATTTGTAAATTATTTAAGGATATGGGATTTTAGGATATATAATTGTATTTTATGAAAGGTGAGAATCAGTGATATATTTTTATAGGTTACCCTTTGTCAATATTTTTATTATTATTTTGTTATCAGTTGATAAATTTTTTTGGAACTGTTCCATGTTGATGAGGATCTTGGATAATTGAACTAAATGGGTGTTGATGGGTCAATTATTATCATACAGTTCAATTAGAATACTATGTTCATGTGTCAATAATAAAAAATTTCTATGATAGTGAGTTAAAATATATGTGAACTCTATGTATATTAGAACATATTTTGGGGTTACTTGAGGACATCATCGAGCATTCTGGTAATTTCTTTCTCTAAATTAAGAGTTTTTGTGTCATTACCTTGCCATTTTTTGTATTATTATTGAAAATTATATATATATATATATATATGTATGTATGTATGTATATATCATTAATAATATAATGCATGGATTTTTTTTACTATTTTGATATTATTTCATGGGGTTTCTGTTAGATTATTTTGACTATATCCTAATACCAGTATTATAATATTTACTACCACTCATTTGTGAGATTGTATAGAGTAGGTTCTCATTACCAACTTGAGACCTACATGAGTTGAGAGATTGGGGTCATTACCATTATTCATTGAGATACTTGTAATGTATTTTACCAGTTGAGGGAGGGGTGTTTGACATAGTTATGTCATATTTTATTGTTAATAGATATTATTATTTTTAGTTATACATTGTAAGGATTGTATTGGTTTGTGATTTAATAGTTCTAGTTTATATAGTTACATGGAATATGTTAGAGATGCATGTTTTGGAAATTGTAAATTAGACCCAAAACATGATATATGATGCAAGGAAACTAATCCTACAAGATGATTAAGGGGTGTGGAACCCCATTATGTTAGAAAATCGAACCAAGCCTAACATAAATCAATAATACATAACTATTGATAAATATTTATTATAATAAAAATGCACATAATCGAGGAACATAAAATGTTATTGTATTTAGAAATATGGAATATAATTTCCCACTAAATTAAGGATCTTTATTATTTCCAATAATGATCCTTTCATTTAGTAATATTACTATAAAACCATTCTTTATGACCTAGGGTAAGGAAACATATGAAATAGTGAGATCATATGCTTAGTAAGTGTAAATAAGATAATCATAATAATAATATTACTATACATGTAAGTGGTCATGAGAACAACAAATGAATATTATAACCTACATATCATATAACATATACAAGAGTCATGGAATAAAAATTGGAGGTTCAAGAAAAATGAATCATAAGGGTAATAAATCATCATAAAGAAAAAATGAACCATAAGATCATGTCATTTAAATATGGAACCAACACAAATTTAAAAAATCATTTCATGTTTCAAGGTTCAGTAAAATTACCATGAACATACAATATAAGGACAATCATATTTCTTATTGTGGATAAGGACTCATCTATTTCACATTGTGCATTAAGACTCACTTGTTTCACATTTTGGATCAGGGCACAAATGTTTCCCAATTTGTGTGAGGAAACAACTATTCACCATTGTGGATTAGGACACACAATATTCACATTATTGATACGGAGACACATTTTTCCCATTGTGGATCAGTAATAACTAGTTTCCCATTGCATGAAATCCCAAAAGTATTTTCCATCATTATCTAATGAGATATAAATCGTCACCCAATGAATTTGAGGGAGATATTGGTCCCACCCATCATATAATAATAACATAGATACTTATTCCATAATATTATATAACATTAATCCTATCATAATCCATAAAAGATATGTGTTTTTATAAATATCATATAATAACCCATGAAAAAAATTTATATTATAAACCCTACATAAATATCATAACCTATGCAAAGGTTACCAGTTTCATAATCACTTAATCATAGAATAAACAAAGAAATAATGCGAGTTCAATAAATGTTTTATCATTTTTAACCTATGAATGAGAAACATGTTTCAGAAACAACTTCTAATCTTAAACAGAAACCCTTCCGAGAAAGAATAATAATTTTTTCCATGTATACTAACCCTAGTAATGATAAAACTATATAAAAGGGTTTCATATTAGATAGAAGACTATTTTGAAAGATAAAATGGATGACATCATAATTAATGTTACATTTATTTTAAAACAAAATGTAATGCATAAAGTGTATTCAAAATCATTTTCATTAGAAACCACTTTGAAAACATAAAAAATTAGATTTAAAATCATTTTTCACTTTTCATTGGAAAAATAAAATTTCCTCTTCAATTTGTTTTTTTAAAAAGATCATATTGTGAAATAATTTTTCATTTCATATTATCTAAAAAGATAGTATAAATACATTTTATAAAACATTTTGAGAAAACATGGTTTTTGAATAAAATAAATTTTTGATAAAAGTTATTTATTTGTGTTGATTTTATTAGAAAAAAGTTATTAACTATATTAATTACAAAATAGTATAAAAATGGTATCAATACATGAAGATATCAAAAAAACCCAAAAAAAACTAAAAAACATTTCAATTTTGAGGGACAAATCACACTATTCAATAAATTAATGAATAGTTTTAAGGAATCCTGATAAATGAACAGATTGTAGCAATAAAATCGCACCATTATAGTAAATTTAATAAAAATAAAAAATAATGAATATAATATATGTAAGTGTAAAATAATATGAAATAATAAAATTAATGATACAAAATGTTAATGTGATTTATATACAGCTCGTAAAAGAATGAAGTTTCATAAAATGACTTGTGTGACAAAAAAGGAATATTGAGACAAAATTACCCTGATGATTTGGTGACTTTTTTAATCGGCAAACCCTCCTGGTCCATTACATTGACAGATTTTGATGTTGGGGAATCCTAGGGACCATCATTGACTCATTGAGAATCTTTCCAAATTTCAAGTTGAACGAACGGTGGCACCAATTAGTACTAGTGGAATTGATCTTCATTGGTTGCACCGATGGGAATCAATTCCACGGCGACAGTGCAAAGGTGTTGGTGAGTCACCCATCGGTGAGTCATATCTATCTTCATTGGGACTTTTCAGTTTCACACTAGTATTGCATCTTTTGGGGAAAAAGTGAACGAATACCCCTGTTAATGTGATTGAAGGCCCATAAAAGATTTTTTAAATTCCCCAACAGTCGGGAGACCCATGAATTACCAAAACATGTTGCATTTTCATCGGTGTCACGCCATTTTTACATATTTTCTAGCCTCCCATGTTTCACAATTTCGGCCATGTTACGTGTTTTTCTCCATTTAAAAGAAATTTATATGTTTACAGTCTTTATCTACACAATCTTTGAGGATAATTATTAAATCTCCATTAATACCAATTTTTGAAACCGCCTAGCCATGTGGTCAAGACACAATCCTACTTTTATGTTCTTCAAAATGGTCTCCCGGATTTTAGGATATAACCTCTTCTTAAGCTCATATCCTCTATTCCTTCTTCCTTTTTGTTTCCCTTTGTGCACCACGTGACTTCCTCATTAGGTGAATCATGCGCCCATGCCGGAACCCTTCCCACTCAACCATGAATTTTTCTTTTCTTAATAGTGACAACATCCATAGTTCATTGTGCAAGGATAAATACATTGATCTGTGATCATTTATATAGGGGTGTTTCCTTCCCCTCTCTTTATTTTTCATCGTAAGGGGTGGTTATGTTGATTTTCCCTCTAGTCGTAGATGAATCCAAAATTAATGAAGATAAGTAATATACATTTAAATAATTAAGGTTTGGGAATGATGATGATGTTTTTTCAATTTACAATTGTTTAATGTCGTGAATTTTATGTGCTTATTTCCACTAAAAATTGTGGCCATTTGTGGTATATTCTTGCACACAAATAAAGCTATGTTTTATGGATAATCATATTTTTGAATGATTTTAACATTGAAACAGATTAATAACAAAAAAAATTAATGATTAAATGGATTCTTAGTTAATTATAAGCCTTGTGTGATCACCCCGGTTAAACAAACTGAAAGAAGGAACATATTTAATGGTGTTGGATAAACATGGAAAAATTCCTTTCTCTATTCTTGTGATATTCATGGTTATTATGTTAGAAGTTTTTGGGGTAATGTAAAGTGGAATGAAATATCTAGTTGAGAGGATGTTGTATTGTGAATATGAGGCTGTGTGGATCCAGTGGTAAATGTTATGGAGATTTTAATTTGGGGAATGGTTTGGTTTCAGTACATTGACAGATCTCATGGACCCCTTTTGATGTTGTTACATACATGTGAACCAGGTGTGAATGCTTAAATGCTTGTATGGCTATTTGAATTTCAGTTGTTTCTTTGGATTGTGGTTATGGATGTTAGATTCCCAATAGGCAAGGGCTATTTTAAATGGAATAATTTGAACATGATAATTAGAAATGGAACAATGTAAAACTATTTTCCATAAATGGTATGTGCTCTAATTATGGTTGTTGTGTACTGGTGCAAGTATGCATAGCAGCAAGAGTGGTTTTTACGGGTTGGTTGTTGGATTCAGGACACTAAGGTTTGATGAGTTCTTGTTTATCTATATGTATAAAAATATTTTCCAATGTTTTCTAATACTCAACCCTCCCTTGTTTAACACTTCATGTCGAACACCCCGATTTTAGGGGGAGGGTGTTGTTCCCATCATTCCTATGAGTGGTTAGATATTAGCTCATTTTTCCCACTCTCCTAGTTATCCCAAGACTCTTTGGGAAGGTTGTGATGACCTAAGGATCATTATAGACCAAGACCCTTTGGTTAGGGTGTGTGCAGGCTGGTTTTTTTCCCATGTTCATTCGAGATGAGGCCCATGTATCTTCAGGAAGGGTAGTGGTTGTTCTAGAACACATTTCTTCAGGTTTTGTGGTTTTTATTATTGCCAAGGTGTCTGTGGGAATGGTTATGTGTGGTTTTAGTGGACCAGGTGTTTGCAGGTGGGATAAATGTCGGTTGGGATGGACCATGGGGTTTTTGTTGGGGTAGTAGTGGGACCACAGCGAAATATGTGAATGAATTATAATGCAAAGGATTTCATAAATAACTAGTGGGAAAGTAGTGGTGGGTTCTAAAATATCGATGTGCTATTACTATTACAGAACCCGACATTCATTATTAGGGGATCGTGGCTTTCTATGGCTGTGTGGATAGTCTCCTTGCTAGGTGTTTTAGTTATCTCTAGTTCTCATGGGGAATTATAATGTCTCCAAACTTGTGCATGACAGATTTTGATTTTTCCTACTGAGTATACCTTTATACTCACCATATATATAGAAAAATTCTTTTAGGTTTCCAGGAGGACATTGGAGACCATCTTATACCTTACTAGCTCAGGAGTCAGATGTTTTTGTTTCTTCATTTCCTTTCTTTTGGTACAGTCGATCATAGTTTCTTGTAATTTTGGACAATCATATTGGAATGTATTTAGGGATTTACTATTACTTCAGCCTTTTTTTGTTTTTGATTTAACATCTTATCTCTTAATAATATTAAATAAAAAGAGTAATTACTTCCATATTACGTGTGAATCAATACCCTTGGTTATAGTCTCCACTCCATGGCCTACTGAAGGTGGGACTCTAGGGTTGTTATCTCTTATTCAACTAGAAAAAGGAAGGGTCTTGTAGTATTCTATCCCTTCCCTCATCTTAGAAAAGGTAGGACGTGACACTTTTGAACCATAAAACCAAATGAAATAGGGATTATAACATGGAAAATTAACATCATGAAACCTTGTAAATTTCAGAAATATGTTCTGATACATTAGTATATACACTAAAAAACAATAATTTGTTGTAAATAAAGAATATATCCACAAAAAAATTATAGTGTGAAATGAAATACGTTATGACTTGAATTTCAATAAAGTCATTGAAAAATCAAATATAATAATTATATTTTTATTATAAATCTTCAACATAATAATATTATTATAAATAATACTATATATTATTTTATTATTTCTTTATATTAATCATTTGTTAATATTTTCATGTTAATGTAATGTTTTTGTTAATAAGAACATTATTTTCCATAAATGTTTTGACCTGTTATACTTCATTTTCTTAATTAGATCATGAATTGAATATTTCCTAAGATTAAAAATGATAAAAATATTATATATATTTATATATATATATTAATTATATAATTACTTGAATAATTAATGGTTGATATAAAAATGAAATGAGATACATCATTTATAGAGATGGTAAGGCATACATACACATGGATGTTGTTTACATTTTCATATCATTTTTAAATTTAATTTAATGTAAATGATAGATATATAAACTTTATTTATATCTAATTTTTATTTCATATGAATCAGATATTTTATTTAATCTTATCCTTAATAGATAAAATGTAATTCTAGAAGGAGTCACATTATTTTGAGGAGGTTGTAGTCCACACATCCCCAAATGATAGTATCGTATTCCAAAAAATGGAAGGAATGATGGTTTATATTATATAATAATTACAGTCTCATAAAAAATCATTAATATTAATAATTTCATATTAAGACAATAATTCAATTATTATTATTAAATAATTTATGTTGTTAATGGAAAAATGAACTACATCAGTTCATGAGATAGTAGTCTTACGTACCTAAGTATGATGATTGTGTATCTTATTTGATGGAAGTGTGTTTGAGTGTGGGTAATAGGATTAAAGATAATTAATTATATTTATTATAATATTTTTACTATATAATAATAATAACAATTCTGAGGGTTAGGGATGGAAAAAAAATTCCCATTGATGAATGTTATATCTTCTATGAGTAAGTCATTTTGGTTTAAAAAAGGGCTTCCTTCGGTGGATTTTTTCCATGAGTTATGCTTCCTGAATGAGGGGGGAGGGCATGGGTAATTTTGGTGAATTTATTGGATGGACATGGACATGTAGAAGGTATTTATAGGTGCTAATAAGTGATGAGGGGTCATGGAAGTGGTTCCCATTTATATTGTATTTGGATTGGTATTCAAGTAAATATAGAAAGGTAAACATAAAAGAAATTATGTGGTAAGTGAATATTGCATGTGGTATGAAATTGTAAATAATTATAGATAATTATTGAAGTCATTGATAATATTAAATAGAATGAGTAATTGAAATTTAAGGGTATCCAAACTATAAATTTATGATGATTTATTAGGCCATTTATTCAACAGAAGATGAGATATTAGGATAAAAACAATTTAATATCCTTTTACTAAACATGATGAATTCATTTAATTTCTAATAACATTTGGAAATATACATACATGATTTCATGAATTTTCATATTCACAATCCCACCCATTAGTTTTCCTTTATATATTTCCATTTCACCTCTTACTTTGAGAAATGAAGGTGAATTTTTTATTCTTGAAGCAATTATGAAACCTAAGACCCCTATATATAATGAAAATTCATTCTTTCTATCTTAAGGTGTCTTAAAAAAAATTGTTATGACATGTTATTTAATATTGATAAATAGTCATATGATGAAGAAATATGTTAATATCCAATACCCCATGTAATTTTAAACTCATAACATTCCTTAAATTGTAACCATTATAAAACTATAAAAATACAATTCATCCTTTATTCCATAAATAAGATTTTATCTTATAACAAAAACAACTCATAGAATCATGGTTTTATCATTGTAATAATAGAATATAAAATTAAATTTTATTATTTTAGAATCCATATTGATGATGATAATCCAATGAAACCTCACTAAAGTACAAACAATAATATTTCTTTGTAGCCTAATTTTAAAAAACCAGACATGAGATTCCCAAATATGGAGGGCAGGATAATCATTCCCTAATTATAATGATTAATTTATACATTGTGATTTCAAAATAACCCCCCTTTTCCTTTATCCTTATAGTAATTTGTGTGTTATCATCTTTATTACCCCTTTATTGGGGCATTGATACCAATAATACCCAAACTACTTGAAGTTGAAACACTGTAGTTTGGATGGTTCATTAGTTGACATTCTATTCTCTTTGACTACATAAATTTTATAATTCATCGTATCTCTAAATTCATGAAATTTATGTTCATACTTTCCACATTTAATTCACCTCCACATTCCATTTATAAATCCCCTTGATGCTTCCCCCCACATTTGGGGCAAACATATTTCTCAAATTGTATTCCACTTTTAGAGATTTCAAGAGCCCCGCTCTTCATTTTATTATCAAAACAAGAGGAATGGTGGTAATACAAAACATCCATTTCATCCATTAGTTTGCATCAATAATATTATTCATAACTGCTATACTATCTCCTAGATAAGTGATTATAATGACTTTGTTTCAAGACACCTATGAATCTACCAATTATTTATTTAGGGATGATGTTCAAACCTGATGTGTGCCTTGTAAGTATTGTAAAATTGGATTAATAAGTGCAAATAGATTCCTCTTTCATTTTCATTACCCCATGAAATTCCTTATCAACAATATTTCATAGAATATTATGAGGGAATTTCTTCTAAAAATATCCCATTAAACTCTTGACATTATATACATTAAATTTCATCTGGTTCCCTCATGTTCTTAATTCGAGCCCAACAATGATCCTCTTCACCTTCCAGATGATATGAAGCCTTCATGGATTTTTTAGGCATTGAGTACTAATGAATAGAAAATATAATTTTAGTCTTATAGATCTGTTGTTTAGAAACTAGTGGTTTAGTGTATCCACTAAAAGATTATGGGAATTGACTTATTATGGATTCAACTTAATGATGTTGCATGATTTTCTCACATTTATGTTCAACAAGATTCATATATTGAGAATTTATTTGGACATATATGAAACATGTTTCATCCCATCTTCTGTGTTTTTCAGTTTCATAGAAGGAAAATCATTATATTTTCAATTTCATTCGTCATGAACATAGTTCCTTCGGGTCCCAAACCTTTAATAAAACAAGAATGCATAGCATGAGTTTCACATATCATTGAGTAAAACAATATAATCATGAATAAAATTCTTATAATGATTCAAAATTATTACTCCTAAAAAATTAATCCATGACGTTGTAGGTTTATCCATGCTTCCAGGAGATGAAAAATCCATATAAATATCCAAAGGGGTATCACTTATGTGTTCTCATCCTAGTTTCTAAAATCTGACTAAACCATTCCATTTGATGACAAATGTAGTGACCCATGGTAAGCATAAATGGATATTAAAATGTATTGGATGAATATTAACCATTAAGAAAATGTACATTCCCAATAAGCTTAATATTTTGTAGTCTTTTGAAACTGGAACCCAATACCAAATATTTTGGAAATATCATCAATGATTCCCAAAATGATCGTCCTATTTTTTCTCCTATTTAATAACATTTCATTAAAAATTAGGGATTGTAAAAATAGAAAATCATGTATTAATATCACATTAAGGGTCAATAGATTATATAAATAACAGTTAAATTATTATATGAGTAAGATAACATGAGAATAATAATTTAATATCATACCCTACATATCAAATATCATATACTAGTGCCATTGAATGCAGATTTTATGTTCAAAAGACATGAATGATAAGGGTGATAAATAAACATAAATAATTGAGGAACAATAATAATAGGTAATATAAATTTTTCACCATCATAAATATAGAAATCAGTTTATTCTGTCAAGGTTAAATACCAATATATGCAACAAAGTTGATAAAGAAACACATGTTTACTGTACTGGATCAAGAAACACATATTTCCAATTATGGATATGGATGAACCTATATCCCATTATGGATCAGGTCATACCAAATTCAAATTTTGGATTATGAAACACCTATTTCTCATTAGGGATAAAGACACCGATATTTCAAATTGTGGACAAGGAAAACTAGTTTCCCAATTTGGATTAGTATAGACTTATTTCCTACTATGGATTAAGAACATCAAATTGTTTCCCATAATTATCTCATTAGATATAAATATTTTCTAAATTAAATAAGGGGCGATATAGGTCTTACCCACCACATAATCAAGTCATACATATTTGTTCCATAATATCCTAAAACATTCATTTCTCTATGATACATAAAATAGTTAGGTTTCATAAAAAATTATAATAACCCAAGAATTAAGATATGTATCATAAACACTTCTTCATTTCATAACTTATTTAAAATATATATGTTTCATAAACATTTCATTGTATGGTCACCCTTGAAAGGGACAATGTTTTATAGGTGTATAAGCATGGTTTATCCTATTGAATATAAAAGGGTTTTGTTAATAAATTTTAATGTTAGAAATAAACCATTCAATTAATGTATGATAGTGGTGTCTTTGGATAATATCACCAATAATTCATATAAAATATAAATAGATTTGATCTTATATGGTGAATTATTTTTATAGATATATTTTTCATTTATTATGGAAGATAACCATTATTTAAAAATAACTTTTAATGTAATAAAACATCTTTTAAAAACTTTTCCTCAAAAATAAAATCTAATATATATATAATAATTTATAAAAATAATTTCAAACATTTAATATAGAAAATATTAATTGACCTTATAAAGGCTAATTTAAAAACATTGATAACTTCTTTAAACCATTTAACTTTGAATTTATCTTAAAATAATATAGAAAATGATTTTTCAAAACATTTTGTGAAAAAGAAGTTTTTGAAGAAAATAAATTTCAACCAAAAAAGATGAATAATGTAACATTTTATTAGAAAAATTATAATTTTCTTATGGAACAAAAAAAATAGAAAATGGTACAAATTCATGAAGATATATTTCACAACCCTAGGAAAAGACATATCATGATTATTATTAAGAGTTAGATCATAATATTTCTTCAATAGAAGAACAATCACAAACAATCTCAATAAATGATGCGATTGTAGTAACACTCCTATAACATTATTATGATTCTTAATCAAAATACCGAAAAATATAAACATTTAATGATTCATAATGTATATTTAAAATTTTATATTAATTTTAAGACATTTTATTGGGATGTATAAAATCCTCGTGAAATAATATATAAACATACCAAAAAACGTGTTACCATGAAGGAATATTAAGTAAAAAATTACCTAACTGTTTTCATAAATTTTGAACCATAATAACACATAACATAAAATTAATTTTTTTTTGAAAATTTTTAAAAAATATGTATAATAATCAAAAAATAATTCAAGGTTATTATATACACGACAAAAAATAAACTATTTGTGAATATGAAATATATCTTGCATAAATAAAAGTGAGACTGGAAATCCCATCACTACTTGAGTAACTTTTGAATAATTAGATCTGTGGAATTGTAACATAAATTGAAACTTTTAATATAATTAAATAGATAAATTCAATTATTTAATATGTCATTGGTCAATATATACACCAAATAACAAGAATAAGTGGTGAATACTAAAAATATATCTAAGAAATAAAATTGATATGGGAAAACCATTACTATAAGCCATGACTTTATTTATATACATTCCAACCTCCTGTATATTAAATTATTGTTTTTATAAATCAACCATAGAACCATATTATAATATAAATCTTTTCTTATATGACTTTATTAGAAAATTATATTACCCTTTTGTTAATAATTATAGGTTAATGTTACATTTCAGGTAATAACTGCTTTTCACTTTGAATATGTCTCAACATTCTATTGTTGATCCTATTAATATAATCAAGATTAAAAAACTTACATAATTTATAACATGAAATAAATTCCATATATATTTATTTTATATTTATTTTTAACAATCATAAGTGATATAAATATTAAAAAATATAACGTTCATGAAGATGGTCTATCGTACATATGAATGAACGATTTTTCAGTTTTCCTAATGTATTATTAAATAAAGAAAAATAAAGGATATATATATATGAATATATATTATTGATACTATATTTATTATTTCAAACATATGACAAATTTTAATCATAATTATCCTTAATACATTCAATGTAAACTACAAAATAAATAACATCGCTATGTGGAGGTGTTAGTTTACACATCTACAAATGATGTTATCACATTCCAAAAAATAGAAATCATGAAGGTGTGTGTTTTATATAAATTAGATAATATTAAAAAAATCTTTCATATTGTATATATCATATAAAAATTCTATAAATATTCCAAACCACTCATGTTGGTAGTGGTATAATGAACAACATCGGTTCCCCAGGTGGTACTCAAATATACACATGAATAATGATTGTTTATCCAATATGGTAGAAGTGTGAGTGATATTAGTCCATATGAATTGAATAGAAATTATAAATATATATTTAATAATAAATATATTATATAATAATACAATAATATAAATTGAGTGTATTGGGTATGGGAAAAAAATAAAAAAGAATATTGATAAATGTTACCTCTTCTATGGATAACTAATTTTGGTTTTCACCTATGGGATTTCATGGATGTATTTATAATAAAATATGGGATATAGGGAAGATATGAGAGAAATTTTTATCTTATTTGGTTAGTTTTTTGAATTTCTATATATATATTTAATGGTGTCAATCACTGAGTGTCAGGTGAGTTCCCTTTTATATTAAATGATTTGTTTGAATCCTATAAATAAAAAAATATTATATTATTTGAAGGTTATTCGTACATAGCATGCATAAAAGTATTTCTAATTCATTATATAATGGTTTATTTTGGATCAATACTACTAGAAAATAGATTTTAGACATTTTTATAGGGTATTCGTCTGCATAAGGAAATGTTTAGCCACTATATATACAAATTTTTTATAATCATTATGATTAATTTTAGGTAATTTACCTCGTAATTTAACTATAAAACTAACTTTTAATTATTTTAAATTATAAATTTTGTTTAATTAAAATTAGTAATCAATTTCTTAAAATTATAGACACATATGTGGTAGCAATTAATTTAAAATTAATCCAACATATTGCATGTAACAACATATTTCTATATAATATATACAAAATATTGAAATGTTTTTATACCTAATTTCAATGTAAAATTGATTCCAATGAAATAAATGGGATAAATATATTTAAATGTGGTCAAAATTTAATCTTAAAACTATAAATGTGAAATTAAATAAAAAAATAGATTATATATATATATAAACTATTGGTTTCAATTAAAATTTTGTGTTTTTCAATATTCCTAAAATAATGAAACTTCTCAAAAAAATAAAAAAACCATCCAACATAAATATTTATATTTATATTTAAATATGAAGTTTACATTGTGAAATTAAATTTAAAAACCTTTGAAAATTATATTTAAAACATGTCTTTTATAATAAGGTGAAAATTTTCCTTTTAGAAAAATATAGTTTTATATTCCTTAAATTTTATTTTTCTTATTTTATACCATTTTAAAATATTGGATGAATTTAAAAAAATAATGCTCAATATATAATATAATTATTTCATTTATATATCTCATTAAAATTTGTTTATTTATTTTACAATTAAATATAATTTTGGGAATGAAAATGATTTTTCCCAAAAATAAAACACCTATATTCAATTGGATTTTATTTTCCTTGTTAATAAACTGATAATCAAATAATTCATTTTATAATCATGATGAATGTATAGATTTGTAATTTTTTTAAATATTATTCTAATATTTCATTTAAATATACAAATGATAAATAAAATAATATTTTAATAATATTATTAATAATATATTATAGTTTGTTAAAACATGGCCTTGGGTGTAGCACAATATATCAATGGAATTTAGTATTATGTGTAACACAAGCATAATGTGGCATGAAATAAAAATTAATCTATGTGTTTGTAGTGGATGAATTATGTGGTGTTGTTTATTAAGAAATCATAACATGGTGTAATGTGAAGGGAAATCCATCAACGAAACCTAATATATTTGAGAAAAAGTAATTCATAAGAATTCATGGTCTTATGTGTATAAACATAGGGAGGAACACACATAATTATTTAATTATTCACTATTTTGAATTAGGTGGTTGTGGTAATGTTAAAATGAATAATATATGTTTATATATAATCAAATACAACAAATAATATAATATACATGTTTCTCTTTCATCTAACAGATCAAATTTTTCATCCAAAAATTGTTCATGATGTGCAGGTTCTGAGGACTCATATATGTAATAAAAAGAGGGTTGAAATGGATAAATAGGGGGATGATGGTACTAATTTTTTTTATTTTCAATGGGGTTTCTTTTTGGATTGAATAGGATATTGTTTCTTATCTAGAGATATATATTATTTTATAATATATTTTTATTGCCTTATAATTGATATGGGATTTGGAGGATTACTCCTTTACATTATCATAAAATCAGATGTGGGAAAATCTATATTAGTGGTGGGTGGAATATCATGATGATTAAATATTGGATTATGTTTATTTGGTCGATATTTTTTTAATGAATTAATAAAATAGTATCTTTCTAACATTATATTTGTAAATAAGAGGTTGGATATTCCGTCTATTTAACAAGAGAGTATGATTGGGAATGATCATGGGATCATGTCTTATATCTATTGTATTTTATTATGGATTTTTTCTAAATTAGGAGTCTATATCTCAATATAATGAGGATTAAGTCCATACCTCTATCTATTTGAATGTTACTCCTTTAATATTATTGACTTATCAAGAGTTTGAAAAAAAATAGTGATTCTAAAATGTATAAAAGCCATGTGGAGGTTTTATTAGAGACGAGAACACAACATTACAAGATGATAGTAGTTTTTAGTTACTAGAATTATACCTCATGTCCATAATGGTTTTGAACGCCTTGGTGCTTCAGTATATATATTCATATCCATCTATATGGGTTAAGTGATTTTTATTTTTTATGAGGGAATTCATATAGTGTGTTTTTATAGGTTTTTCAGGTCCATCATAAGATTTATCGAGTAGTGGTTCTTTAATATCAGTTTAGTGGAAGAGTAAATTTTTTTTGTTAGTCTCATTATAAAGTTATACTAAGATTGTAAAGACCCAGAAATTCCTTGTAAATTTTTTAAATTATATCATAATTTTACGAGTCTGTGAAAAATGATGGTGCGTGATTCTGAGGCCTGGAGTGCCTGAAATATATTTCTGAACTTTTTTGGGGTACATTCAGTAAGCATCGTAGTGGGTTTTTGTAACTTTTGGACTAATGCTCGGAATTGATATCTGAGGGCACCGATGAACTCACACTGCCAGTATTCGCTTAAGGAGACCTTTACCTCGACCATAGTAGGTCGAGGGTGAAATATAGTTTTTCAATTCTTCGTGGGAAAATAAAAATAAAATTATTTAACATATTACTTTTTTTAATGAATCCTCCTTGGATTTATGGTGGTGGGGACCACCCAAGCCTAAAATCACCCAAATTTTAAATTTAATGGTGGGGACCAACCAAACCCTCTTAATGGGTGAAACCCCATGAAATTCCTCAATAATTAAGAATTAATCCATGGACATCCTCCCCATTAATTATTCTCCCATTTAATTATGCCTCGTTAATTGAATATTATCACCAAATTGTTTTGTGCCAACAATTTAAAATTGTAAAATAACTTTTTAATTTGTTTGGTGATTCCTTTTGAGAGCATTCATTGGGAAAATGGTTGGCAAAGCTTTTGGGATAGCATGGAGGGACACATCCTCCAACAAAGAATGCTTCTTCAAAAGAAAAAAGCAACATTCTCCAAAAACTTCAAGTCCTTCATTGTGACATCCTCCAATGGTGGACATCTTCAAAAACGAAGAACCACCTCCATCGAAGAGCGTTTATCTAATGAACAAGCTCGGGGTCAGAGGCGTGTGTTGGGCACAATGAACGTCGACATCTTCAACTTATCTCTCGCAACACAACAAAAAATCTTTGAGGTAGGGGTTTAGTTGTGTATGATTTTAAATTCCCATGTTCATCCCTTCTAAAAAAATGAACGTGGATCAACTCTTTGAGTAGTTGATCCCCAAATTTTTTCTTTTGTGTGTTTGGGAATAATCCTTGCGGGGGGTTGTAGGGTTAGACATTCTACATTCAAGATTATGCTGAGCCACTTGCTACTACTCTAACGCAGAGGGTGCAGTCCAAACAAACATGGCCTGAACCCTTTGCCATTCTTCATGACTGGTGTGTTCTTCGTGAATGATGAAGGTGTCTTTGTACATCCGTGATGAACGAATGTGGTAGCTAGCACACCGTCGGCTACGACGAAGGCGATGGCCCTATAACACTTCACAGCCCCGCAGGCTCCGTGGCGCCCAGTAGCTTCGCCGCCCCGCGGCCCTCTGTGCCGCCTCATGGCCTTGCGACGCCCTCGCGGCTCCCACGATCTCACCACCCCGTGACCTTGCGCCGCTCTCGTGGCCCTCGCAGCCTCAATCCGTGTCCACCGGGACACCCCTTGGCCTCACCAACCCACGACCCTCCATGCTGCCTCGCGGCCTCCCCACCCCACGACCCTCCTTGCTGTCCCGCAGCCTCGCCACCGCGTGGCCACTATGGCCTTTGAGGCCCCTGGGGCCTTCGTGGCCCCCGCGGCCTCCGCGCCCCCCGTTCCATCCAGGTCGGGCTGCCAAGCCGGACCGCCCAGCGCAGGCTGGACCGCCCAGCATGGGTCGGGCCACCCAGCGTGGTCCCGGCAGCCCAGCGTGGGCCGGGCAGTCTAGGGTGGGACGGGTCGGACCCAGCACGCTGGGTCAACCCAAACTTGGTCGGCCCAGGCTGGGTCGTGCTGGGTAAGTCTGACCGGGTCGGACCGGACCCAGACCCACTTCAACCCATTTACGCTCTTTTGTCCATAACTTTGGACCCAAGAATATGTTTAAAAAACCGTCAATGATGCTGGTAACCCTGGAGTGAGAATATCACTTTGAGTATAAGACACTGGAGATTTAGATAATGATAGAGCATAGTCGGGTTGGATCGAGCACAAATCATACCGGTCCATCGAGACTAAAAGGCTATTAACACATAGACCAAACGTCCGATTGATGCACCGTCTATTACATTGAGACCCCAATAGCATGACATTCCATTGTGATACTTCTTCGTGGGACTTCGAGGCAGTTGAATAATAAACCGGTTCTTGAGGAGTGGACCCTCCTGGAGATGAGGAAACTTAGTACCCGAACCTAGTAGCTGGTTGTGACGTGATGACTGAATAGAGAGCATGTGTGGGTCAACACCTAACGATCCTGTGTGGGTCTGCACTATGCGATCCTCTATGGGTTATCACTGAGTTATCCTATGTGGCTCAGCACCAATCAATCCAATGTGGTTCAACACCGAGAAATCCTATGTGGGTCATCACCAGGAGATCCTATGTGGGTCCGCAGTAGTGCCTCATAATAGAGTAAGATGATTCAGTAGGTACATTTAATCATATCTACTACTATACTTAAGTTATTCTTGGTGTGAGCTGAGTTCTAACGTGAGATGTACTTTCGTTTGTGGTAAATTCCTTAGTAGTATTCTCTTGTGTGGAATACCTGAGTAGTAATTACCATCGTTTTACTCCTTCCCTTGTGGAACAATTGAGCTTTTGGCTTTTGAGTTGGACTATGTGTTTCCTCATGATTGAGATTGGTATACATGATAACATAGGTATATGTATGGGTATATACCTAAGTAGGGTTGTCAGTTTATTTCATGCCTTGTGGTTTATCCTTTGTGGATTTTGTGAGTCCCTGAGGGTCTTGGGGTCCCTACTGAGTGTTGTTATACTTACTCTTACACGGGCTCTACCCACACCTTGTTGTGTTGGGTGCAGATGACGGACAATGCTGATCGAGGCTGAGGGTACCAGGACTAGACGAGGCCCAGAGGTGGAGCATATGGCGTGTCAGTACGTAGAGGAGACAGGAAGACATGGAGTTATAAGGGAGTGATCTGTACGTCCCCTTTAGGTTGGAACCTCAATGGATGACCCTGTAGAAACTTTTAATTTTCTTCAGTTTTATTGTTTTTCAATTGTACTTGTACCTTTACAGTTGGACATGTAATCTGACCCCTTTTTTACTTTTAGAACTCTTTTTTCTATACAGTTGACTTGTGTTCGTATCTTTTTGTGTGATTAGTTGTGTTTGTTTATAGTTTATAATGGAAATTTCTTCCTAGTTTTAGGGAATATGCCTTACGGTGCTAGTCGCCAGACCCCAGCATATGGAAGGCGGGCTTGGTGTAGTCACGACAAGGGCCCAGGGGGACGAGTCATGAAAAATTGGTATAAAAGGTTTCAGATCTACCATAGAACATTAGACTCTGATCTTTATAACTACAATAGTGTTATGTTTATTTAGTGTGGTTATTAATTTAGGTAATCCTGTGTTGTTGCGGTGGACGATGAATCCATATACCAGAAACCTGACTTCTGATTTCTGAATCAGTGCACAAAAACACTGATTGCATGTGTGTTATGAATAGTTTCCTTTGTGATCTATTGAGTCAGCTCACCATGAATTACATATTTAATATAGAGCACATGTTTCTTTTTAGGATGCCTCCATGCAAAGAGCCAGCTGGGGTTCTAGATATAGTACACACTCACAGCCCACCGAGCGATGAGGCCTCGGTGTAGGGCCCTCATCCAGCGGAGGCACCAGCAGTACCATTACCTGTTGGGAAACCGATGCCTCCAGCCCTAGTAGTAGAGGGTGCACGCCACTTGAGCGCATTGGATGAGTTCCAGTGCCAGTGGCCACCTAGGTTCTGGGTAGAGACTGACCTACAGGAGGCTGAGGACTGGCTGGAGGCCATGGTGAGAGTGTTTCAGAATGGTAGGGACACCGGATGATCTCATGGTGATCCTTTCTGCCAGCCTTCTATAGTAAGAAGTAGGCTGATTGTGGAGCTTGATTCTTCAAGTTCATGATGATTTGATGCTTCATTGGGATGACTTCGAGAGCCTCTTTCGGGTAGAGTTTTTTCCAGCGACTGTTCGCATAGAGCTCATACAGGAGCTACTTCATCTTTAGTAGGGAAGAATGTCTATGAGTTAGTACTCAGCGAGGTTCATTGACCTCTCATGCTACTCCACTGATATGGTGCGGGACCCATTCTTCAGGGACCAGACCTTTGATCAGGGACTCAGATGGGAGATTAGGGATTCAATGATTTCTCTTAGCATTCCGACATATGCGGGGGTGTTAGGGCGAGCCATATTAGTGGAGAGTTTCCTTGATGAGAAGTCACCAGCAGCAAGACCCACCACTGGACATCATGTAGCAGAGTCTTATGCAACTGTCAGCAGAAAGATGTCATAGTGGTCCAAGAGGACACGACCTACAAGTGGATGACCACTGGATTCAGGGCCACATGTACGGGGCACCCGATGCAGATCCAGTCATGCTAGGAGAGGGCAGTGTTACGCATGCGTCATGTATGGTCACATGGATCGTATCTCACCTGCCATACAGATGATCAGTATATGGTCGAAGGACCTCAGAAACAAAGATAGAGGTTCGACCAAGGAGGTCCATAGGGAGAATGCAGACGTGGTAGAGGAGCTTTTTGTGTAGCTGGCGGTGGGCTACGATTCGAGATGTTACCACCACCACCACCCGGTGGTCCACCCCGATAATAGGGATCAGGAGGATAGAGGCGAGTTCAGCTCTAGGCAGCTTAGGCCAGCGATCACGGTGCTCCATAGATGATACGAGGTGCGATCTGTGTCTACTCCACCGTAGTTGTAGTATTTATAGACATATGTTTCAGCCATTCTTTTATCTCCACTACCCTTGTTAAGATCTTTAATATTTTGACAGAGCCATTGGCACGATCCTTATGGCTAGAGACCCCTACGGGAAGATATTCATTATTACACATAGGTGCCGAGAGTGTGAGATTATAGTAGGTGGTGAGAGCTTTGGCTGGGATCTCCTTGTAGCAGTGTCGAGGCCTTAGGATGTCATCTTGGGTATGGAAAGGTTATCAATATTCAATGCTCAGATAGACTATATTAGGCGCAATGTGGGGTGTGTCTACAGTGATGGGACCAGGATTACCTTTACTGAAGAGAAGGGTGCCTTTTCAGCACATGATGGACTTACCCGGAGGAGGGTGCAACCGATCACTCTTCAGTTGGCTAGCCTTACCCTCAGAGTGGTTGATGTGGAGAGTCTGAGCTATCCTGTAGTGGTAGACCATTACACTAATGTCTTCCCTGATGAAGTTTCGGGTCTACCTCCTCACAGAGAGGTGGACTTTTACATTGAATTGTTCCTCGGGAAGACACCGATATCTACACTAGCGTATCAGATGACTCCTGTGGAGCTACATGAGTTGTGGGTACAGCTAGGGGGCTTGGAGGTGAAGGGATTCATTCGACCAAGTGTTTCACCTTGGGAATCCAAGATTTTTTTTTCGCCAAGAAGGAGGATGGGATCAATAGGATTTGTGTTGATTATCAGTTCCTAAACCAGGTGACCATAAAGAAAACATACTCGCACCTGAGGATTGATGATCTCATTGATCAGCTAATGGCAGCATGGTGGTTCTCGAAGATAGACCCCAGAGCAAGCTATCACCAGCTCAGAGTAATGGATGATGATGTACAAAAGATGACTTTCAAGTGTTGGTATGACCATTACGAGTTTTTGGTCACGCCATTTGGCATGACCAATTCTCCAACAGCGTTCATGGGACTCATGAACAGGTCTTTCAACCATACCTTGATCGGTTTGTAGTAGTATTCATTGATGAC
Organism: Viscum album; assembly: GCA_963277665.1. Taxonomy (NCBI): domain Eukaryota; kingdom Viridiplantae; phylum Streptophyta; class Magnoliopsida; order Santalales; family Viscaceae; genus Viscum; species Viscum album. The sequence continues at coordinate 271,997,903 of OY728128.1, read as the reverse complement.
ATTATGATCTACTCGACTACTGAGGAGGATCATGCCTACCATTTGCAGGTAGTACGAGACACACTCTAAGAAAACCAGCTTTATGGTAAGCTCTCAAAGTGCTAGTTCTGGATCTGAGAGGTTCACTTTCTGTGACATGTCATATCAGAGGCTGAAGTTTCATTAGATGCAGCGAAGATTGAGGTGGAAAATTCTTGGGAGACACCCATGAGTGTGACAGTGGTATGGAGTTTCCTAGGTTTGGCCAAATACGACTAGATATTTTTGAAATATTTCTCCAAAGTTGTAGCCCAAATATCAGAATTGAAGAAGAAGGGGCTACCCTTCTTGTGGTCAATGTGATGCTAGTAGAGTTTCAGGAGCTGAAGCAGAGGCTGACTAGTGCCCCCATATTGAGGCTACAGGAGGAGGGCATAGGGTATGTAGTTTTCTATGATGCATCAAGGACCGGGCATGGATGTTTCCTGATGCAGGTGTGATCAGTGATCACATATGGTACTCGACAGTTGATACAACATGAGAAGAACTATTCTACCCATAACCGGGAGTTAGCAGTAGTGGTTCTCACCTTGAAGATGTGGCGACATTACTTGATGGGTGATCATTTTATAGTGTTCTCTGATCACAATAGTCTCAGGTATATATTCTCTTTAAAGGACCTGAACTAGATATAGCGACGTTTTCATGAGTTCCTCCAGAACTAGGACTTCGAGATAGTCTTTAACCTTCGGAAGGATAACTTTGTAGAAGATGCACTCAATCGGAGATCTGGTATACAAATTCTAGTTGAGGCGACAGTGCAGTTGGCTGCTTTGTAGATATCCTTTGTTGATTGGGATGGAGCACTTTTTCTTTAGTCTCATACAGTCACTCCCACACTTCTTCAACGAGTCAGGGAGGAACATTGTGGGGACGCTGACTGCGAGACTCGATGTGCTCAGATATTCATAGGGTAGGACCCTAGTGGATTTTTTGAATGTGGTGAGCACATCATCCACATATAGGTCTTACCATGGTACCAGTGTTGATTCAGGAGGATGTGATGAGGGAGTTCCCCACATCCCCTCTAGCAGTACATCCATGAGTGGAGAAGATGTACCAGGATCTCCAATAATAACACTGGTGGTCGGGAATGAAGAATGAAACAGTAGAGTTTTTCTCTCGGTGCCTCACTTTCCATCAAGTGAAGGCAGAGCTCCAGGTACCAGCATGCTTGGTTCAGCCTTTAGAGGTCCAAGGGTAGTAGTGGGATGTGATATCCATGGAATTCATGGCATTAATTCCATGAACATCCATAGGTCATGATTCTATCAGGGTGATCGTCGACCGACTCACCATGTAGGCCCACTTCCTACCAATTAGATTGTAGGGTTCTGTAGAGAGCATAGGATTCCTCTATGTGTAGAAGAGTGTGTGGATACATGGAGTACACTCAATGATTTTCTCCGATCTTGATGCACCTTTTTATTCTCGGATATGGAAGGGGTCGCAGGAGGCTTTTGGGATACAGCTTTGTTTAAGCACCTCATTCCATCTGCAGACAAATGGAGGGATTGAGAGGGCCATTCAGACCCTCGAGGAAATGTTGCGTGCTTGGGTACTCGACTTTGGTCACAGCTGGGAGGTTCACTTGACTTTGGTGGAATTTTCATACAACAACAGTTGTAAATACACCATTGGGATGGCACCTTTTGAGGCATTTTATGGGAGACCTAGAAGTTTGACATTGTGTTGTACTGACCCAGGGGGGTCAGCACTCGTGGGAATAGAGATGGTTCGAGCTACCATAGAGAAGGTGCAGATCATCCAAGAGTAGATGAAGACTGCACAAAGCAGGTAGAATTATTATACCGACAAGAGACAGAGACCTATGGAGTTCAAGGATGGCGACGAAGTCATTCTATGGGTCTCACCCCGATGAGTTTTAAGGAGATTTGGCTGACGAGGAAAGTTATCTCCGAGGTTGATTTGACCTTTTCTAGTCTTTAGAAGAGTTGTCGAGGTGTCTTACCGCTTTGATCCTCCCCATCAATTGCACGGGGTGCCCGAAATCTCCCACGTATCCCAACTTAGGAGAAACGTGCATTACCAATCGCACATCATCGACCACGGAGAGCTCGAAATTGACGATAGGGCAACAGTTTTGGAGGTTTCAGTTGAGATTGAGGATTTATAGGAGCGGGTCCTTCATGGGTGGTAGATACCTCTGGTATGCCTTCGCTGGCAGCACGAAAACCTCTAGGAGGGCACATGGGAGTGGGAGGCCCATATTCATGATCAGTACCCCCACTTGTTTCCTTAGTTTGTGTTGTGGCTTATAGTGAAAAAAAGCCCTGAGGTGGGGATAATGTAAAGACCTTAAAATTCCATGTATTTTTTTAATTTTATGGAAATTTAACGAGTCCACGAAAATTGACCGGGCATGATTCCGAGGCTCGAATTTCCCGAAATGTATTTCTGAACCTTTTTTGGGTATGTTCAGTAAATGTGCGTGCGAGTTTTTGTAACTTTTGAACTGGTGCTCGGAATTGAAATCAGAGGGCACCGTTCAACTCGCAGTTTTGGTATTCGATTAAATAGAACTTTACCATGACCACAGTAGGTCGATGGTCAAAGATAGTTTTTTAGTTTATTGTGGGAAAATAAAAATAAAATTATTTACAATTTTATTTTTATTCATGAAACCTACTTTGATTTAGGGAGGTGGGGACCACCCGAGCCTAAAACCACCCCCACATTGAATTTAATGGCGGGGACAACCTGAAATATCTTAATGGGAGAAAACCTTTGAGATTCCTCCTTAATGAGGAATTAACTTATGGACTTCCTCCCCATTAATTATTCTCCCATTTAATTATGCGATGTCAATTGATTATTGTTTCCAACTTGTTTTGTGGAAACAAATTAAAATTGGAAAAATAAACTTTATTTTGGTTGGCTATTTCTTTTGAGAGCATTTTTTGGGAAAAGCGTTGGCAATGCATTTGGGAGAACATGGAGTAACACATCCTCCAACGATGAAACGCTTCTTCAAACAAAGAACGCCGACATTCTCCAACAAATCCAGCTCCTTCCTCGTGAGATCCTCCTATGGTGGATGTCTTCAACACTGAAGAACCAACTCCATTGAAGAGCATTTATCTGACGAACGAGCTCGGGATCAGAGGCATGTGGCGGGAACGATAAACGTCGACATCTTTGACTTCTCTCTATCAAAACAACAAAAAATCTTCGAGGTAGGGGATTAGTTGTGTATGAATATATATTCCCATGTTCTTACCTTCTAATGTAAAGAATGCAGAACAAATCTCTTACAAGCATATCCACAGATGATTTCTTTTGAAGGTTTGGGAATAATCCTTGTGGGAGGTTGTAGGGTTGGACGATCTACATTCAGGATTTTGTTGAGCCGCTTGCTACCGCTCTAATGCGGATGGTGTGGGCCAAACAAACATGGCCCGATCCCTCCACTGTTCTTCTTGAATGATGTGTTCTTAATGATGGGAGAAGGAAACTTTGTTCCACAATGACGAATGGATGTGGTGGCCAACACACCATCGGTCATGGTGAAGGCGACAGCCCCATGACTCCTTGCCACCCTACTGTCTCCACAACACCCTGCGGCCCTCCGCGCCGCCTCATGGCCTCACAGCCTTACACCGCCCTCACGGCCTCCACGACCCCCACAACCTCGCGCCTCCCTCAGGGCCCCCGTGGCCTCACCGCCCTATGGCCTCGCGCTACCCTCGCGGCCCCCATGACCTCGTGCTGACCCCGTAACCTTTGTGGAATCTGCCGCCCCGCGACCTTCACGACCCCGAGGACTCAGTCCTCAGCCTCCGCGATGCCCAGCGGCCTCACGGTCCCGCCGCCCTCAACGCCACCCCATGACCCCCATGGTTCCCACATTCTTCATGTCCCCCATAGCCTCTATGCTTCCCTATGCTGCCCAGGCCCGGCTGCGAGGTCGGACCGCCCAACGCAGGCCAGACCGCCCCGCGCTGGCCGGACAGCCCAAAGGGGGTGGGCTGCCGAGCGCGGGCCGGGCCTCCCAGTGCGGGCTGGACCATCGAGCGGGGGTCGGTCTGGGTCTACCCTAACTGGGTTGGCCCAGGCCGAGGTGGGCCAGGTCGGTCCGACCGGGTCAGACCGGACCCGGACCCACTTTGACCCTTTTATGCTCTTTTGGCTATAATATTGACACCAGACATCTGTTTGACAGACCATCAATGACGCCAGAATCCTTGAAGAGAGACAGTCCCTTTGAGTATACCCATTTGGTGATTTAGTTAAAGTTTGAGTATGGGCGGGTTTTATCGAGCATGAATCTAACCAGGCCCTTGGGACTAAAAGGCAAATAACTCACAGGTCGTGTGTCTGATTGACACATCGTTTGTTGCGTTGAGACCCATATGGCGTGGTGTTCTTGTGTGATAGTTCTTTGTGGGGTTTTGTAGCAGTTGGAGTATCGACCAGTGCTTGAGGACAGGACCCTCCCAGAGATGATAAAACTTAGTATGAGAACCGAGTTGTTGGCTATGACGTGAAGAATGGATAGTCATCCTGTGTGGGTCAACACCTAGCGATCCTGTCTGGGAAACACAGAGCGATCCTATGTGGGCCAGCACCGAGCGATCCTGTGTGTTTAAAACACCCAGATATCCTATGTTGGTCAGCACTAATTGATGCTATGTGGGTCAGTAGCAGTACCTCATAATAGATTAAGATGATTCAGTAGTTACATCTAATAATCTATACTGTTGTACTTAACTTATACCTATTGTCATCAGAGTTCCTACCTGAGTGGTATAATACATTGTGGTAAATACCTTGGTGGTATTCTTCTGTGTGGCGTACCTGAGTGGTACTTACAATCATGGTAATCCTTCCTTTGTGGAATAGTTGAGCTTTGTGATGTTGAGTTCGACTATGTGTTTCGTCTTGATTGAGATTGGTATACTTGATAACTTAAGTATTTTTATGGGCATATACCTATGTAGGGTTGTCAATTGATTTCACTCCTTGTGGTTTATCCTTTGTGGATTTTGTGAGACCGTGATGGTCTCAGGGTATTTATTAAATATTGTTATACTCACCCCTACATGGGCTATGGCCGCACATTATTGTGTTTTGGGAGACGACAAAAATTCTAGATCGAGGCTGAGGGTACCAGAACAAGACAGGCCCCAAAGGTGGAGCATACAGCGTGTTAGTATGTAGAGGAGTCGGGTAGACATGGAGTACAGATGAGGCGATTTGTACCTACCCTTCATGTAGGATCCTTGGAGTACAACCTAGTAGCTTCTTTCCTTTTTCTTCAGTTGTACTTGTACCTTTACAGTTGGGCTTGTATTCCATCCCCTTTTTACTTTCAGCACTCTTTTTTCTATACAGTTGACTTGTGTTTGTATCTTTCTATGTGATTTGTTGCAATTTTTAAGAGTTTATAAGGGAAATGCCTTCCCAGTTTTAGGGAATATGCCTTTCGGTGCTAGTCTCTACCCCCTGTCCTATGGATGGTGGGCTTGGTGTAGTCACAGAATGGGCCCTAAGGGACGGGTCGTGACAGAGACAATTATATTGATTAAATTATTCCCATAAATGAATAGATTAAGTTAACTAGGGTTTACTTGAGGATGCCCCTCATCTTAAAGGACCCCAGTATGAGTATATTCTTTATGATGTTTATCAGTTTAAAGGAATAGGATCTAGGGATGTTAAGTTGTACATAATAGATAAAAAGTCACCATTGTGTCTGTAAAATTTTTACTTAGTGAATAGATTTTCATCCCTAATTCTCAATTTGTTTATTTTTTCAACATATTCACAATTATATTCTTCACATAATGTAATCCTTTATATAGGGATAGAAATATAAATTATTCTCTTACCCCATGCATTGGCTACTCTATTCGAAGAAAGGATAAACATGATTGATGTATTATTGGGGATTTTACTAATATTTTTACCACATCAGTCCTATAGTGATGTATTAATGAATCAAATGTTGTTGGTATTTATCTTCCATGACATAAATAGGTTTATTAACACATGTTTTTTTTCAAACAATTCATGAGTATTTACCCATAATATTATTTTTAGTTGAAATTTTATTTTCATTTATGATAAAATATTTATGATGTTGGTAAAATGTGGATACCCTTATTAAATTGATGGATGCTGAGTTTTTTAATTCTAAATACGTTGGGATTGATGTGTCTCTTGGGGTTTTTAGGTATTTTTTTGTTTTTATCCAGAGGATATTTTGACACTACCCAATCATTGTGATATAGAGTGTCATATAAAAATTTATATATCGATTCATCCCAAATATGAATGGATAAATATCCTAGAAAACAATCTGAATTTTCGGGGATGTGTATTTAGAATCAACAAATAAGGAAAGTGTTATTATCTAACCTAATATTTCACCATGGGGTGCCTAAGTTTTCTTATTCTATAAGGAAGATGGTGGTTTGATTTTCTTATTGATTATATGTGTTTTGATTGGATGAATATAATTAATTATTACCCTATTTTTCATATTAATTTAATTTTTAGAATTTGGGTGTTCCATGTGGATTTCTATGATAAATAAGAGATTTGGGTATCAATAGATGTGAGAGAAAGAGATGGATATCCTAAAGAAAAACTTGAAATGATTATATGAATACATGGATACTATAGTAAATCCATTAAATAGGAATAATTAACATGGTGTTTTCATGGGTAGCATGCAAATATTCTTTTATGAATTATTTTTTTGGTTTAGATTCATGTTCCTCAGTGCCCTAATTACTCACTCAGTGTCCCATGATGATCATGTGGATCAACTAAAATATAAATTTAATGTTAATTGATTCTAATGAATCTATTTTTTGTTTCTTTCTGTATGTAATATATGACTATGTATTGTGTTCACTAGAATGTTGTGACCTATTTTTATGTGGGAATTTAACCTTCAATGGTTGATGTGGATTTTTTTATGAGACTCTAAATAATTTTTAAGATGAATATAGTTTCCCCAAATTCACAATCTATTACCAATGGTTTTTATTTGATTTATCATCGATGAATTATAGCATTATATAATTAAATATAAATGTTTGGGAATTTGTATGGACAGATTTGTGTAAGTAAATGATTGACTACATAATTAGAAATTTGATTAGTACTTTGAAATTACAATTACCAGATTATAGGGTGATGTTTGAGGTATTTTGTGATACATACCATCAAGGGGTCCAAATTGAATATATGAAGTGAATGAAACAAATTATATTTTTGGTATTAGAATTTATTCACCCATGATATAAACAATTACACTAATTATTTGGTGCTAGAAGTGATTGCGTTTTCACAGAATCTATGGAAGTGTTACCTCATTTGTATAAAATTTTTGGTCTTCACTAATTACAATAGAATTCTATATATAAACTCATAGAGTGATTGAAAAAATTATCAATAGTGGTGGATGGATTTTTAATGAAAATGTACATCAATACCTATTACCAAAGAGGAAATGTAAATATTTTTTAATTAATTGATATTTATTTTGGGGAATGATATTTTTTCGTTCATAGAGGTGCTTAGTAGGAGATGAAGGAATTTTTAGACATGCACATAGATTCAATATTGTTTTATAGATGAGATTTCTTTTTCAAAAAAACATTTGGGCCATCTATGATGTGGTAATTAGAGGATTCAATACAAAGATACATATATTAAATGATTATGTGTGATAATGTCAGAAATTATGATTCTCAGTAAAAATTATTAGTGGATTGTATGAATAGGTAGATTATTGGGGGGATGTCATTTGTTAAAATATAAATAAAATATAGATTCCATAATTAGTTTCAAAGTTTATCTTTTTCTATACATTGAAGGTTATACATAATGTACCATGGTTGTAGGATACCCTTTTGGAATACCGAGATGAAATATGTAGTAAATGAGTTGTTGGATTGGTGTATTGTTTTCTAGAAGGTAATTGGTAAACACTAGGTTCATGGAGGCTTTATTTAGACTTCATTTTTTAAAATGTTGAAAATTAACTAAATATAGATATACATATTCATTTTTTTACCAAGTCATAAGTAATTATTTGATAAAATCTTGGTACTCATAAATATATTGACAATATATAATTATTTATTAATGATCAATGAGTTGGTGTACAAAGATAATTTTTCAAAGTGGTATGTGGATGAGGTGGTGAGAAATTATATAATTTCAAGGTCCATTTTCTTATATTGATACAATTATTTTTTCTTGATATTTATCATGGTATTCCATCATACTTTTGGGAAAAAATTATTACTCAATATACATTTCCACTCCTAGATAGATTGGATGATATTTAAGACTATCCAAATGATGGAGGATATATATTTTTCTCGCATTATTGATTTTATTAGATCTTGGAAAAATAACATTCTTATGGTTTCAAATATTTGTAATAAAATATATTACTCCTCAATTGATAAGAACCCAATTGATGATTTGTATGGGAAGCCAGGTTATTCTATGAAGTCATATAGCATGTTTAGAGAGTCATTGGAACTTAATGCTAATGTGTTGTAGAGAATGATATTGACGTATTATGTTTTTCATTAGAGGATGCATTATACAAATGGTGAAAAGATGATGAATGCTTATTGTAGGCAGAGTCCCATAGTTTAAAATAATATATTACATGATTTATTAATGGTTTCCCCTCGATCTTGGTGGAGGGGGGTTGAAAAATGAAGTAATCAATCACCTTATTTTTTGGTACTTATTTTTTATTGTGGATCATTGGAACCATGTAATACTTATTATCACATATTCCTTGACTATACCAGACTATGAAATTGTTGTACATATATCTCTCTAACTCTCTATTTAGATATCTCTATAATGAGTCCAATGAAATTTAATGGGGAGAGAAGGATATAAATAATGTTGTTCTGTTATTGATTCAAAGAATGGATATCCAGGGTTATCAGTAGAAGGTGTTTCAAGGAATAAACATTCATTTGATTCATTTTACACAAAATCATGGGGACTTGGAGGAGATAAGATGGGGCAATAAGACAGATATTCAATCCATGTACCTAAGGTTGTTTTAATAATTTCCATGTTTTTTTCATTTTTTATTATTAATGATGATGTGATGTTTTAATCATTATTTTTTATGAGGTTTGATTTTCCATTCTCATTATGGTGTCTAATTATGGATTAAATCATACAAAGGGGTGAAAATATTCTACACAATTTTGGCATGTTATACATTTTCATGATTATGGATATGGTGGTGATTTTGTACCACCCAATTTTGATAATATTATGATATGTTATATGGAATTACATGAATTTATTGAATGGGGTAATGAATTGTTGTGTTTTTGGATGTTATTATATTTGGTTTTGTGGTTGATTAGAATGTTTTGATTTTTGATGTATGAAAATGGTGGAAATATTCTATTTATTTAGAATGATGTGGTGTTTTTTGTGGTTAATGGTAACTTAGTATGGTGACATGGTTATGGGGTATTTTCATGACTTTTCTTTGAAAGATTTAGAGCACTTGATTGGTTTTGTGTTTTTTATTAATCTTTATATATTTTTATGAAATTTATCACAATGGATTATTGTTTGTAAATTTTTTCCACCATTGATTAGATAGGGGGAATTCCTAAGGGAAACTATATCCTGAGAGGTATATAATGTAACTAAATAGTCCTTTCCTTATATTTTTTTGGAAATTATTATTTTTTGTTTATGGGAATAAATATGAAGGGGTATAGAATAAAAGGGAGGAGTTGGTAGAAAATACATATATATTGATTCCAATGGAAAGGATTGGTGTTACAAGACTAAGGGTTTAAAACTAATAAAAATATGGATACTATTGTGGTGTGTAGAATTTTTTAGGTGTATAGGGTGTCACATTGAACTTGGTGAAGTGTCTGTAATATTGGTGTTGTAGTGTAGAAGTCCCTACTACCACATTATAGGTGTTCTGAGGAAAGTAAAATTCCATGGCCATGAGTAATGTGGATTCAATATGGAGTTATTTCCCTTCTATGAGGATGATAGTTGTGGAATGGATACAATAAAAATGTACTAGTTTAATGGGATGTATTTAGTAGTAATTTTTATAAAATTGGAATTTTTACTCTTTTGAGAGGTGCTTCATCCTATCATCCCCATCAATTGTTGATGGTATGTGGGGTAAAGACACTAACTATAATTATGATCCCTCAATGATTTTTATAACCCAATACATGAAAATAGTTATTATTCTAGTAGTTGGTTCGTGCAAAAGTGATTTTGTGTGGGGAAGTGGCCCATTCAATTGTCCCATTTTATTATATAATATCTTATATGGATAGTGTTTCTAAGGAATAGTTCTATGTTTTTCATGCTCGATATAAATTTTGAGGCCACATAAATAGGAAATCACATTCCCAACATCACTCCAATTTCATGGGAACACCATCCTATTCCCAAAGGGTCCATTAATCCCTCTAATATGTTACTCTAGGCCCCGATCATATGAGAGATAATATAGTAGTTTATGTGATCTTTCCTTTTAATATTATTAAATTATTCTATATATTATATCTTAATAGTGGGAATATTATTTTTGAATACCTTTTTTATGTGGGTTTCATTATATAAAGAAGTCAGGTTTAATGAAATGTGTAATCCTAGGGTTCTCCATCGTTGTGGTTCCCAGTGGTAGTTCCTTATAATACCACCGTGAATTTCTAAACATTAATCCATATTTACAGTAGGTTTCCTTAGTGTATAATCAAGATGTATCACGAATTTCATTATATAATATTTTATCCCTTAAGTAAGATGGTTTTCAACATATTAACAAGGATAATTATAATTATAATTGACATTTAAGGTAATGGATAATGAATGAAATTTTTTACTCAGTTTTGATATTATAAATATTGATATTATTCTTAATTTTTGGGCCACCAAAAAACATTGATATTTGTAGCCTATGTTTGTTTAAAATTTATATGTGTTCTAGATCCCTCTATCTGTGATTTTCATCATATATTTATGAATAAATGGTTATTCATAGATATTAAATTTAATAATTTGTTTCACATTGGAACATTATATTGAGTTATAATTTGATAACATGAATAAGTTAGTTGGATACATCGTTATCATTGAATATAAAATTTTATAAGACAATTTATATTTTTTGTGATTTTTTTGGTATTTTGGGATGATAATCATTATATTGGTCCGGTTGTAGGGAGGTTATGTATAGTTGTTAAGTGTGGTGGTATTAGGATGTGTTGTGGTTATGTAATGAGGTTAATGAGACATGATGTGGTTTTTATGTGGATATTGTGATGATAATTCTTATTTGTATATTAAATGGGGGTTATGATAGTACAAAGGTCTTGATGAGGAAGATAAGTTGTTTAGATATGTGTTTATTTTTTTTCGTCGCCAATTTACTATTGGAAATAAATGAAAACTTCAAAATTAGAATAGCATGGTCTATTCAAGTTAATTTGTTGAATGTATAACAAATAATTTCAAATGTGAATTAAGGTAAATATGGATGTTGTGTAATGTCAAATTATATTTGATAGATAATGTATAGTTTATATCAACAAAATTTTATGAAATATATGAAATCTAAAAATGTCATAAATTGAAAAAGTGTTTGAAATTTTAAATTTCACTTATTGTTGGTTATGTATTTTCTATTATTTTTTTGTAGATGTGAATGGATAGGTGTTTCTAGGTTCGGTGGTGGTGATGTGTGTTGAATGGATCATTTATATGAACCTATTGGTTCTGATTATCTTTAGATATATATATAAACAAAGTATGATCATTTTGATTTTAATATGCACCCCACAAGTCTCTTGAACCATGTTCCAACACTCATATAATTAGATAAATTATTCTGTAGAAACCATGTCCATATGATATCATGATGGATTTCCCCTCATTCATTCTCTCTCATCATTGAGTGTATTTTATACATAGGATGTGATGTAATGAATTCAAAAGTGAATTTTTGTGATAATTTATTGGGTTATGAAAAATTTTATAGTTGGGTTAATGAATTATAGTAGGTGGGTGTGACTTTGACATCTTTTATGCTCACTATACCCAACTACATTGGTTACTAATTTGTCTAGGATGTTCGTTCATATCTCTCCTTTCATCAGGTGAACTTTGTTTTGCGTGGGACTTGGAGTCTTTTGGTGAGATGTTATTTGATAAAAAAATCTTCCATGGTAATGATGTTATATGAAGACTACCAAAATGATTGGTTCTAGGAATGAAGACATGTTTATAATGGAATGGTGAGATTCAGGACATTCGATGATGGGTTTCTAGAGTGTAAAATTATTGGAAAATTGAATGAGGTTCGGTTTATCATTTGGGTACATATTTTTTTATAATATTTTTTGTGTTCGTAGTGATCATGACATAGTGAGTTTGGGATTAAGTATTTGATCTATGAAGGTGTTTTTGTTAATTTTATTTTACCATTGTTTCATTAACATTGAATTTTAATGTTTTCATGAGAGTCACTAGTTACCCTACTCATTACACGTTTATGCTCAACCAAAAAATATATTAACTGAGTACAGGTCTCCAAGAGGACATCATTAACGATTAATTAAATTTATACATTGGTAAATATAGCTGTTTTCTAGTATATTCCATTTAATTTCCTTTGGGTATTTATTTAGATACAAGTATCTATATCTGTTGAATTTATACATTCATAGTGGAATACATTGGGTTTCATTTTTTATATAATGTTCTAGTGTATCTTATAGATGATTTCATCTATAAAAATATAATATCATTACAAATGATAATTACTTTATATAGGAATATTTTAATATCCTATGAGCTATTATCAAACCTGGGGCCTTCCAGTGGAGGGATATGGGGGTAATTAACTCACATATATCATTTCTATCTTAGGAGGGGTACCTTTGAATAGAGGGGGTAATGAAATAATTTTTCACACTATCATGGAATTACCTTTTTTTATCATATAATATATACCTATGAATCAATATCATAATTTATAGGCAAATGATTTTATTTTGGATTTTTATGGCCATAGACACACACTACACTATTTCGTGATAATAATCCTATCATCAGAAAATTTAAAATATAACATCCTTGATATAAATATAAAAATAATTCATCATTTTCATAATCAATAGAATTAATCATATAGATATTAACATAATTCCCAAGATATAAGTATACAATTCTATATAGATAATCTATATATGAATATTATTTTAAAATTTATTTGATTATTTTCACATAATTGAACCTTACTATAATACCATCTAGATGAAATGTTACTTATAATCAACTAAAAACTTTGTTTCCATAATATATTGGTCTTATAGAATCCACTATTATATCATATTTCTCATGCGCTGACAATAGGTGTACTGTAATAGACAATGATGAAAACCCATGTATATTCTTTTTCAGGGGATTAAACCTATATACCATCATTGATATGATATATATCCCATGTAGTATATTTGTATTGGGATACTACATCATAATTATTCTCTATAATGGGATAATTTTTTTTACCCTCTCGGTCTTAATCTAAAAACATGTGCATCTCCATTTTCATAGGACAAATTATGTGTACATAAATGGTCTTGGGATATATATTATACACCAACATGGGCATGTGAAATTACCCACGTACTAATATGAGAATCATCAAATGCGCATGGACCATCATGGGAATGTCCTACTACCAATGATCCCAATTGGACATGAGGTAAAAACATGTAGAACATCATTTATAAAGGGATCCATCCAATGCACTCATACTGGAATGGGTTATGACTTGATTTCCAACATGAGCATGATCTACTACCCATGTCACTAATTAGATTTTTCAAGTATTTTTTTTATTATATATAGGTTGGAATACAACCCGTGTAACCTCATGTGTACTGTCTATAACCCTCGTACAATAATTTCATTAGGATATTACCTTAGAACCCTCTTTTTTGGATTACCAATCACTGTTACTTTTTAAAAAAATTCAGGTATTTTACATCAAAAATGCATTTAAGGAAGATATATAACCCCATCCATCAACAATAATCATTTTTATATTTCATTTCATTGAGAAAATTTAAGCATTCAAATTTTTATCATTATAATATTAAAAAATTAAAATAATATTAATTAATTATTTCAGATATTAAAAAAATATTAAAGATATTTTTTAATTCACTTTTAAAAATATAATAAAAAATGAACATTTTATTTTTACTTTCATTTTCAATTTGGTTGATTTGGAAAACATCTCAAAAATTGAATTAATGATTAACAAAATGATGTTTCTGAAAACTTTAAAGACTATTATCAAAATGGATGAACATAAATTGAAATTATATTAATATTTTTAGTCAATATCCTAAAAATATTATTTTAAAAGTTAAAAATCATAAGTTATATTCAATAAATTAATGTGAACACATTCAAAAATAATTTATATTTAAATTAAACATTTGGAATAGAGCCCTAGATGACAAATAAATACCATATGATAGAAATTTGAATTTGATGATAATATAAGGATAGTGGAATGAAAAATAAATATTTTTTTAAAAAATATTTATTTCTTTAAATCCCATAATAAAATTATCATTAATACATACATAAAATAATTTATAATGGATATAAGCCTCTAAATTGAGATAATATATATTTTTTAATCCAAATATAAAATAAAAAACTGGAATGAATAAAACATCTGATCAAAAAAATATCATATTTAAATATGGTGAGAAATATTATTGGCATCATTAACATATTTTATGAATGAAATATATCAATGTAATTACATGTCAGTTAATGAAGAAATGAAATATTATTTCAGTATATGATTGATGAATTCTATGTTTTAATACTACAAACTAAGAGGAATAATGAGGGATTATAAAATTAAAGAGATAAATGAAAATCTGAGTGCAATATCATTTAATTTTGAATCATAATCCCAAAAAGAAAATAAAAATAAATCGATCTATAAATTCAATGAATTTCATTAAGAAAATAATAATAATAAATAAATGGGATATATCAAACCAACAACATAAATCAAGAGATATATTTATATATATTTCATTTAATGGAAATAATAGAAAATTAATCCATTGAATTTTGGGAATGATTTAATGAAAATATTATGAAATTTATTCCTTAAAAATTATTTTCAAATAACATGAATAAAATAAAATCTGTATATAATATATTCCACCAAAATTTCATGTACTATTAAATAAAAAATTATTTTTTTTAAAACAATTCCCAAATATTAAAACATTATAAGATACATATAAATATTTAATGATATATATATATATATAATTATTCTATAACCTCCTTACTCCTTGTTGAATCACTAATGTTATTTTTATTAAGGACTTGTGAGATTTATATTTTAGAATAACGTAACAAAAAGAGAGTTTCTATGATGTTTAGGGTGTTAATTTGAAAAAAATAAATCTCATATGCATACTCTATGATTATAATGGGAATATTGAATGATATATTAAGATTTAATGAATGTGGTATTTATGTATATAATACTTACATTGAAATTCTGTGACGATAATATTCAAGATAATATTCTCAATAAATTGATAATAATTTTACATGGGAAACAGGAAGGTCAACCTTTTACATATGAATTAATATTTTATACAATATTATTATGCATGGTGGATATCTTTTACGTGACATTTTTTTGGTCGGATTGACTTTTATCACAATATCACAATTTTACCCTCATATATTAATTTTAATGGAAAATATAAAAATTGGATTTATTGCCTAAGGTGAGAATTATGATATAAAATATGAAAATAATTTTTCCTCATAATATATATTATTGTATTTATTTGATTAAATATTTTTTACATATTTCATATAAACATATTTTTATAATTTTTTTGTCTTGTGATTAAAATTTTTTATGTGATATAATTATCAATAGTTATGATATTATTTATACATATTACATTAAAATAAGTGAATATAATATTTATTAATAATAAAAATTCTTCCATAACATACATTTAATACAATTATATTTCAATAAATGATAAGTCCTAATATAGTTATTATTGGATAATATTACATAAGTCATTAAAATTGTAATCATTAGACTTTTAAATTAATTATAGTAATAAAACAATGTTTAATTGTATATTAAAAATACATCTTTAAGATATAATATAGTTATATAAAATTGTGGTGATTTAATAATTTATAACAATGTAAAATAATTTACACTTTTATTAAATACAATATTTGTCACTATTAAAGTATAAATTAATTTATTAACAAAATTACCAAATATAATCCCCTAAAATATCATGACATAATAATTAAAAAATGAAATTTGATATCAAAATTATATTTTTTTATTTTTTAAATTAATCATTTAAATGGAATAAAAAAATGTTTTTTTTCGACAAATTATATTTTCATAAAATTAATTCTTCTAAATTTACAATTTAATTAACTATTATATTGGAAATGATATATTACAGAAATACTATAAAATTAATCAATTAAATTTAGTAGGTTACAAATTAAAGAATATTATAAATAATTAATTGGATAATAAACTATCATTTTAAATATCAAGTAATATTTATTATTTTCTCCAAAATAATTAATTTTATTTCCACATGTAAAATTTTATTATGTAATAAAAGATTTTTTATTAGAAAATTATTGATAATATATTCTAATATGCTTTCAATTTTATTAGTTTGGTGTTCCATGTAATGTATAATATCATAAATAAATGTGATTTATAGAAAAATGTATTACAAAAGTTTAGTGTTATATATAAACCCTTCAAATAAATTATGTCCCGCAAAATTTAATTTTAACATGATCTTGATTGTAGCCAAATGATTATAATTTTTGAGATATATTTTCCAAATATGGAAAAATAATTTTTCCCCTGATATGTTAGTAAATAATATTTTTTGGGGTACTAAGGCGTAAAAGTGAAGTCATTGGGTTGGGGATTTATAATTATTCATCACCCGAGTGATAAAACATTGTTATATTTGGATTTTTTGGCTCTACTATGATCGAAGGTTGTCATGTCAAATAATAAATGTAATGAAAAAAATTAACAAGTACCTCATTAGATTCAATGCATGCTCGTCATTCCCTTTTCAATAGTTATTGTCACTATAAGGATCTTTGGATGAACACATATTGGACATCTAAATGTCCATCTCAAGGATTCATCTATAAAAGTCATGAAATTCCAGGTGCTAGACCAAGGATTCAATGATATGTTTGATGTTGTGACCATCAATATTATCATATTCCTTTGATCCTTGAATCGATGCATAGATCAATCATTTGGACAAAATTTTTCTCCCCTAAATTCTAGAGGAGTGGGAATCTCGCAATTCTGAATAATGAATAATCCATTCAATGAGATTATCCTTGACTTATATAGTGGATTTTTTAGATACCCGTTGAGGGTTCCCTACACTCCATATAGTTAATGTGCACTAAATCAGTAATAAAAATATAATTATTGATAATTATCTACTAAATAAATATTATTTGTATTTTATAACATACTATTAATATATATTAAATATGTTATTTGATAAAAACAAATTATCACCTTGATTCTTTTTTTACAAATGTTAAATGAACACAGAAAATTAAAATAATATTTTCACTAATAATAATATTCTTTATTTACATAAACACATGTAAATAAGTTTATAAAAAAATAAACCAAATTTTTATATAGATAAGTAATAAGGAATTTAATTATTTATTATTTATTAATAATGATTGGAAAATCTTATGGTCCATGTGATGGGGCGCACCATGCCATCTATTCATATTCAAAAGAATATAATTTTTTTTCAATACTATATTGTGTGTGACTCTATATATCCTCAAATTCATCGAAGTGGATAGTATAAATAGACAATGTTTATGTCCTAGAATACCACAGCGAACCCTAAAAATAGTTTGCATAGTCATTATAATGACAACAAACCTATGCATACACATTTTGTAATAGAATTAATTGACATAGGATATCTTGTAAATAAAATGAACAGTTTTTTGTTAATCCATTATTCTTCATTATTGATTGAACTAACTTGAGGGAAATTCCCACAACTACTTTGGATATTGAATTAGTATTGATCTATAATCATGATCAACTTGTTTTGAGATATCAATTCCTCAAATCAGAAGAAACAAATTAAACTATTATCATTCAACAAATTCCATATCACCAATGATTGAAACATCCCAAGCTACCATATTGTGAGATCAATGTCATGATTTCTTCATTACATTAAATAATAAAATAAAATATAACTCATTATTATTTATATCAAGTAAATATTTAAATACTCATGTCCCTAGATAGAAAGTCCATATTTTATAATGACCCTAGCCCGAGCTACCAGACTCAACCCATATAAAGGTTTTGTATTTTTTTTTAAAAACATAATAAATACACAACATTTATATTATATATAACGATCTATTTCCAGTCTAGGTTTTAGAAATTTAGAAATAAATAATAAATTCCAAAATAACTATAAAAAATATAATTTAATAAATATTTATTATACAGTTCTCTACTTCCATTGTATAATGTAATTACAACATTATTGTTAAACCTACAAAAGTGATTGTAATACATCGAGTGAGCATGAAATATTTCCAGTAATGGGTTTTATAACCTTCGATAAATCCTATTAAAAATATTCTTTTAAAAATACTTTCAAAAATATATTCATGAATATCCTTTGGAAAAAATGTAATCAATTTACTTTCGGCTTAAAAATTTTACATCACATTAAACAAATACCTAAATATAAAAATTGATTTAAACATATTTTAGGGTTTTTCAAAAACCAATTCTCAAAATTCTAAATAAAAACACTAATCTAAGGCCACTTGATACATTCAAGGCTATCTTTAGCATACCCACTTAGAGATGAAGGGGTTCAAAACACAATTCCATTCCATATTTAAAACATTCATGTTCCATATTTTATGAATACAGTTAAAGCATTTATTAAATATATATACATTCACTGTAGTTTTTAATTTTTAATACATTTCACGATATTAATATATATATTCAATATTATATTTATATACATAAAAAATATATAAATATTCATTGCATATAACTAGCGAGTTTGGTTATATTCATTTACATAATATTTCCTTGCATTCAATCATTCGTTTATATTGTACACATGTTATTCTTGTAAACAATTGATCATAATAAATTTTTATGTTTCACACATTATATTATAAAATAAATAATTTTAATCTAAAAGATTATAAACATTGAAGAAAACCTTTTACATAATATATTTGGAATGATACATTAAATTTCATTTGAAAACATGAGTTTATTAGGAATGTAAGGCATACTTATATTATGCATAATGAATGGCATTTCTATATGAAAATATAATGTCCTAAATTTCAAAACAACATCAAATTATGATATTCTTATTTTTTTAGATATATGATAATAAATTTATGAACATTAAATTATATACATGAAAATAACCAAGTCATCCCTTTTTTCATATATATATACACCCACATATTACATTGAATTTATAATACTCATTATTTTGGAATAAATACATGTTTGAGAAATACATCGATAATTGAGAATATCCATTTGAAAATTTAATATGAAATAAAATTAAATAAAAACATTGTTAAATACAAATATATAAGTGGACCAATAGTTTTAGAATCATACTTATAATTATCAATCCTTGAAAATAATTACAGTTTTAGTGAAACAATCCATTATAGAATAATAAATTAAATTTTAACAATACATGATAAAATATACATACACACATAATCATACATGGTAGGATATAAATACATATATATGTATAGGTAGTGAGAATAATAATAGTATGAAAAAAATGAAATCAAACCATCAAATTTTTACCAACATTATTTAGATAAAAAAATATTATGAAATAAATGATATAAATAAAATAAACCCTTTTATAATTTCATTTGAATAAAATTTTGATATTTAATATAACATCCAGCTAATAAAAACATATACTGATACAGAAATTAATAATAAAAATATTAATAACAATCTATATATTCTCCCTTAACGTTTTGGAGTCATAAAATCATAATTTCATAAAATCAATAATTGAGTTATATCCTTCAAAATTTATTTGATATCAAGAACCAAATATTATCTATATAATCTTAATTTCACCATTACATGATTTTAAAACACATGTGGAATAACTTATAATGCATCATTTTTTTCATACACACTCAATCACAATGACTGATAGATTGGTTTTCCTCATTAAAATTTCACAACAAAGCCTTTTAATGCTTTATTTCATACTTTTTGTACAATGAATCTTACACATATTATTGAGAATACTGTATATATATAATTATGCCACAAAATATTATCATATTTATCATTCAAATATTGATAGATTCATTCGAATGTGAAAAAATCATGACCAAGTTGATATAAAAAATAAATTACCACTATATAATGACAAAAAAGATACATAATAATCATTTAAACTCAAATCAATCCATAGACGTAGATTAAAAATAGAGATTTTTTATAAAAGGAAGAAAAGAAAATAATGGCCACTGTTAATTCGATATTCTCAAACACATAACTCAATAATCTATGATATCAAAATTATGTAGACAACCACAAGGACCACACCTTAACTATGGTCGAACACTAACACCAACATACCTCAATCAAATTTTTTCAATATACACATTGCACTAATCTACTTCATTGGCAACTGAAAACCCAAACCACCATGAAAATATGATCCTTATCATTGATAACTAGTCTCATAGAGACTACACATTTAAGGAGGTGACCCATAAAACTTGATGTCCCAAGGGTTTAACTGCTTCGGTGCTGATAGACATGAAGTACAGCTCTCAGCCACAACTCATCTCCCGTGCCCGGCTGCACAAGACTACAGAAGTGAACCATCCACCCTTTCTCCCTACAATGAAACTTGAAGATACCCCATTGGAACCCTATGAATGAACCCATAATCCCCCTTTTGAATCCCTTTTTTGATTTTTATTATCATATCATTACAATTATTTTTTTAATTTCTTTAATATATTTTAATTATATGAATATTATCATAATATATATGTTCTATGATTAACATCAATAAAAAATTTATTATTTATTATTTATAAAAAAATATTATTATAATCTAATTTTTTTATACTTCAAAATTTATAATTATAATATATTTATTTAAACTAGTTTTTCATAATTCTAATTTTTTTAATGTAATGGTTTTACTAATATATTTTAATCATAATTAATAATTCAGAAATAATAATTGTAATTTCACACACACACACACACATATTTATTTTGAAAATAAATCATTATTAAACAAAATAATTTATATTTATATTTGAATATAAATATTAATTATTTCAAATGAAATAATTTTTATCATATTAATATTTATATTGAATTTACTTAGTTTTTGTTTGTATTTTTAATATTATAATATTTATTCACATTTTTTAATAAATTTAAAATACATATATTCATATTAAAAAATATATATTTTCTTAAATAAAATAATTCTATAAAACAATATTTGTTTCAAAATTTTTTAATTAAAAATAAATTTGTAAACATTAATTAAAGAGTAAAATTAATTTAATGTAATATAATTAAATTATTTAAAAGATTGGATTTCAAATATAATTGTCAAGAAAAGTTATCTCAAAATATTAATAGTTGGTATTAATTATAAATAATTCATTTTATAATATATTTTTATAAATAATACATTTTTAGATTTTATGGGGTGTAACATTATTTCCCTATCAAAAGAATCATGTCCTTGTAATTCATTTTGTTGAACAAATATTATTATAAATTTCCATCATCAAAATTATGATAAACAAGGACTGGTAACCATCTAGACTCTATATCTTAGATAAAAACATCTAATCTCCAATGTTTTCAACACAATTCCACAAATGCCAAGTATAACGACCCAAGCCCGAGATATCAAACTCATCCCATATAAATGTTGTTTATTTATTTATAAAAGAAAAATAATAAATACAAACCAATTAAATTTCATAAGAGGATATTTTTCCAGTCTATGTTTTGATGAATTATAAACCCATAAGACAATCCATAATAATTGTAAAAAATTTAAAATTTTATAAATAATGATTCTTTAGTGCACTGCTTCCACAATATAATTTCATCCCAGAAATAATTCTAAACCTGTATAAGAGATTGGAATTCCTAAGGTAGGCATTAAATATGACCAGTAATGTGTCTAAAAACCCTAGATAAATCCTTTTTAAAATATTATATTTAAAATAATTTTGAAAATATATTTAGATATATCCTTTGGAAAACATTTTTCAAAATTAATTCATTCTTAAAAATACTATATCACTTTAAAAAATACATTCGTTCAAGAACAATTTTATGCATATTCTAGTTTTTATTCTGAAAACAATACACAAAATTATGAAAGCAGAATACTAATTTAAGTCAATTTGAAACATTGATTGAAATATTAGGCCTAACCACATAGTTAATTATTGTTTTTCTTCCCAATTCTCTTCTATATTTACAATGTTCAAGTGATGGATTTTTAAAAAATATTTCATGCTTTCTTTACTTATATATACATTTACTGGTGCTTTTAATTTTGATAAAACTTCACTTCTTTAAAATATATATTCACACTTATATTTTAATATAATTATATACATAAAAATATATGAATATTCACTGTATATCTCATGTGATTTTGGTTAAACCCAACCCTCATTCCATAATACTTTTCATAAACCGTCAGTGCATTCACCCTTTACTTCATATAATACACTTGATATTCAGATAAATAATTGATCATAATAAATTTTTATGTTTCTAAAAAAACATTATAGAATAAATAATTTTTAAATAAAACATCCTAAATAGTGAATAAATCATTCAACTTAATAATTTTGTAGCTTAACCATAAAATTTTATTTTAATACATGAGTTTATTAGGAATACAAGGAATTTTGATATTATGAATAATGAATGACCATGACATTATGAAAATTTTACTTATTAATTTTTAATTTAACATGATGAAATTCTACGTGAAATATTTTAGAAATATGATAAAAAATTATAAAAATAAAATTATATACATTAAAATAAACATTTCATCCTTATATATACACACAATAATATATGAAATTTAACTTATAATACTCATTATCTTGGACTAAATCCATTTTTGAGAAACAAAATTAACAAATGAGAATATACATTGGAATAATTAATATAAAAATATAATAAAATGTGAAAATTGTTAAATAAATATATATATGTAAGTGGAATAATGGTTTTATTATCATTAATTGAATTAGTAATACATGAAAATAATTAGATTTTTAGTAAAACATGCTAGATGTCATGACCAGAACTATGTCGAGGCTTGAGCCGTAACTACCCTAACCCCACCACCATAGGTCAAGTGTTGGAGGCTAGTTTCGAAGGCACAAAAATTATGGGGAGGTCATCGCATATCTACGTATACACACAAAAACACACAACTAACTCGATGAAAAGTACAGAAGGAGAAAAGTAAAAAACTAAAACAGACATTAAAATTAATCCCAATAATTCATCGACAACTAAAATAGTTTGAGTACAGTAATGAAAAGATAAATCAAAAAGGCGGAAAGTAAACTCCCAACTAGTTCAGCATCCCAACCTGACAGAAAACTGAATCACTACTGTGGAACCCTACTAGGGGAACCCATACTATGACCACTGTACATGGTCTAGGAAACTGTGATCTCGAGCTCCCAGATATCCCAGTCAATCCTTTTTTATTTATATAATGAATGATATGCGTGATAAATGTCCATGAATGGGTGATTATAAACATACAACGTAGGAAATCCTGATAAGGAGAGGGAATAGTAAGTGGTACAATATAGAAGTAATTACAATAGATAGAATAATAACATAGTAAACAGGTGTCAGTCAACCCAAAAAGGAAGTGAGGTAATCTCATCTAGACACAATGAGCTAGAGACAATGATAAGATGAACTTATCATCATATATTCACTACCTCCAGTAGGAGAGTAGACTCGTCCAACCACAAGAAGCTAGGATCGAAAAGCACCTAGAATACCATGAGCTTCATCGCCTTTCTTGATATAAGAGTAATTAGAACCCTTGGAGTGGTTTTTATGATATAGAGTGTGTATATATATATATTCAAAACAAATATACCCAAACCAAAAATAATGTGATCTCTATCTCAAAGCTCATCCTCGTTCAAGAGTCACCAATAGTTCGAGGACTTACTATCATTGATGGCCAATTTCCAAAACATCTAAAATATGATGCAATTTAATTGGGCTCAAACACCACACCTTGATACTATCTGCATTGTATAGT
Organism: Viscum album; assembly: GCA_963277665.1. Taxonomy (NCBI): domain Eukaryota; kingdom Viridiplantae; phylum Streptophyta; class Magnoliopsida; order Santalales; family Viscaceae; genus Viscum; species Viscum album. The sequence continues at coordinate 271,973,325 of OY728128.1, read as the reverse complement.
TTTTTCTCAACATCTAGGATTTAGGTCGCATCACCAGGACACAGCTTTGCAGTGAAAGCACCCCTTTTACTTGTGAGTCCAAGGTTACACCAAAAAACATGCCTATTCACTATTTCATTAGCAAAAACCATTTCCCATCACTTTTGAAGTTTGATATGCTAATGGTTAATCCCTAAACGGTCGTTAATTAAATCCACTACCCAACTCATTGGGCGGTAAGCCTAGAAGTAAAGACGGTGAACACTAGTTCCCATCCTACATAAGGGTTATTCCAGAAGAGAAGAAGAAAAACACCACTGTCCATCCCCACTGGATGGTAAGCGAAGAGGAGATGATAAATGTAAATGACCATACCCACTAGTGGGTAATTAGGTACTGCTCAAACGATTCTTAGACCATCACTGCTAACATTGTCTTCATCGAAAACTACTTGATGAACATTGAGTTTGAGAAACCTTTATTTGTAAATCAGATTTCGAAACTGATGTCACAACCAAATTTTACTGAGAAAAACATTCAGTATAGGCTAGTTATTTTACCAAAATGGACAATTAGGGAAAATTCAATTTTCAAAGCATGACAGCCAAATGGGTAAATGTGGGGCCCACAATCTGACATCGAACATCAACAACTCATATTTATCTAAAAATATCCGTCTCATGTTGAGGAAAAAGTTTCCTTAGAAAACATGTAAAGGGGATTTATGGTTTAAATTTTATGTGTTTTTGAATTAGCAAAATAGGGTATCGAGTAGGTTGACTGATAAAACAGCATTCGATGTTGTGGTCGGTCCAACCTGTGGTCAACCGCGCTCACACCTTGGCACCTACTATAGTGGTCGATAATTTTCCAACCATAGGATGCCCTGAGATATGACCAGGGTCTCAACTGGTTTGTTGGGACCAACTAGCAAGGTTCGACCCCGACTGTTTGCTGGACCCGGTTCACTAGAATGACATTCTCCCACGGCATAACCTGGACCACTACCGATAGTGAGTCCAACCCGTGGTCTTGTATCCTTCGGCATCAATGTGGTTGACTAGCACACAATATTGAAGGTGGTGGTCTCTGCCTAGGGTCTCATTGTGAAATGCCTTGTAGCCAACAGACGATCAACATGGAATGGACACATCATTGCATTACCACAACTGCAGAGCCACTGCCCCTCCATGCAACACTCATGGAGCATCCCGTCATAGGAAACAACACCAATGGCACCATATAAGTTCTTTTGGTGGAAATAAGGGATCAATATGGTCCCTATATTATGATTCTATTTTCATATCGAGGACCTATATGAAAATGTCTTCACTACAACGACCTTATATTGTTGATCCACCAGTGATCTCACCTAAACAAAAGTTTTCAGCATAAAACCAGCAGAATGGACCAAGAACATAAATTTAAACATAGATCGATGATAGAACATCAATAAAATAACAAGAAAACTATGTAATCAAAGGATAAATAGGAATAGAACTCAAAATTCAATAAAACCAACATTGTTCTGGCCATTCGTTGTAGGTCATGCGTCCCCAGTGCTCCTCCTTCGATCTGCGGAATATTTTGCAGAGTTTACTCCTCATTCTAGTGAATAATGTGGAATAATGAATTGATAGAGAGTGAAATTAAGATTTTTTAGAGAGAGATATATATAGATTATGGTTTAATCCTGACCAATATCTCTTAACCCTATTCATTTTCACCCATCTCGGCACAAAAAAACCAAAACCATCGTGCCCTCCCATTTTATGTAATGCCTAGTCAAAACACCCCACTACAAACTCATTGGAATTCTCGAATTTCAAATCTGAAACCCTAATTGAATGTAATTTAGAATGACATCATGTGTAAAATTATTATTTTTAGTTACGGTCCAACCCCTAGATATAATTTTCCAAAGGATTCCAATGACGATTAAAAGTATGACCCACCAAGGGTAAATTCCTTGTTACAGACTCGACAATGGACACAAATTCCTTATCCGGGCTAACATTTACAATTTATCACATTTCCATCATATACACAGAATAAAATATACTTAAATTTTATATATTTTATTTTAGGCACACCATGATTTATAATTTTATCCCTTCAAGGAACCTGACTCTGGAAATATATATATAAATATTTAATAGTGTTAAAAGGAAAAAACTGGGTCTCTAAATAATTCCCTCCCGTAGACTTTTTGTCGATGAAACGAACTAGGAATAAAACTCTGGATACTATGTCTGCATCTCGATCTCACATTACGTTGAACTTTCCAGCATTTTTTTACAACCAAAGGACATGAACCAGGGGAATGTGCAATCCACGTGTTTTTCACTCATGTTGATCTAGTATCACAACTTGCTTCTCCCTAAAGGAGGCACAATCCTCAATATTGAGATCACCATAGTCGATGACATGCATAGGATCATATACTGATCACCTCATCTAAGACACCTGGAAGGAATCATGAACCTAAATTTGTTGTGGGGGTAGGGAATGGTTGTTGAAAACCGCAAAACCCCTTTTCACGATCTTGATCAACACAATGAAGATCTAGGATAGCATTTCTTCTTGAAAAAACCTCTAAATTCTGTGTTTTGGGGAGACAATCTAGAATATGTTGTCTCCATGCATAAACTCAAAGGGCCTACGATGGCAATCATTTTATGTTTTTTGTATCTTGTGGGCCCTCTTCATCCATTCACAGATGACATGATTTTTCTTCTACCTGACTCACTCCATATCTGGACCCATGAGAGATGAATCTCCAACCTCCATGCATCAGGAAGTCAACCAGAAGGGTCTCCCCTAAAGGTCCTCATAATATTCCATGACTATGGTAGAGTGATAGTTTTTTTTGTATGAATAATCTACCAATTGGCGGTTAATTACCCAGCTTTGGCTGAAATCTAACACGTAGGCACTTGTCATATCCTCCGGCAATTGGACAGTGTACTAGGTCTCCCCCTCTTCTTGGGGGTGAATGTTCATTCTCATTAACAACAAAGTTAAAAAATTAGAATGTATGACACTCCATAATCATGACATAAACCACATGACATTATCAAAGACAATCATCAAGGGTACTCCATGGAGGTATACAATCACATACAAATTCAACATCACCAAACACTCCACTGAACTCTGCTCCCTAATAGTAGTGAAGTGAACTGTCTTGGTGAGTAGGTGTACTATCAAACAGATGGTGTCATGGACCATTTCTGTGTCTGGAATCCTTGTGATGAAGTACATGGATATGATATCTAACATCCCCTATGGGATGTCGAGAGGCTTCACCAAACTAGAAAGAACTTGTTACTTAACCTTCACCTACTAATAGTTAATGCATCATGAGACGAACTCAGAAATGCCTTATCTCATTCCAGACTACAAAAATTTTCATTGGACATCCATGTACATCTTACTATAAACAATATGTATAGCTAAGGGAGAAGCATGGAACTATCACCTCACTTACTCTCTCATCAAAACTGGCTTCACTGTCCACCTCTACAATAATTTGTTGTGATTCCATCCATAAAAATATACAAAAGGAGAATCACATATGGATATATGGTCACATAGAACCTCTAAGTTGATACCTCCCAACAAGGACTCTCTCACACGTAGGAGAAGCGAAGGAGTCAGAACCATCAACTATGGAAAAGATATACCCTCCTGCTCCACTCGGGTGAACTATAGGAAAGATAACAGGTATAATGGATCATACACTAGGTAATATTATGACTTCTTATGAAGGAAATGTTTTACAACATTAACCTTTCCTGGCGTATAGATGATTTCTAATTCATAGTCCTTCTGGAACACTGACCATCCTCTCTACCTCAAATTACAATACCAATGAGTAAAGACATAAATGTGCTCTAGTTTTCTGAGTAAACCCAAAAACGTCGTCCTAGGAGGTATTGTCTTTTGATCCTCATGGATAAGAATACCACTACGATCTCCCTGTCTTGAGTGGCATATTTCTACTCCAAGGGCCTCAACTGCTTCGACCAATGCATGATTTTTTTTCGGTAATTTCATCAAAACAAAATAGAGTACTTCTTCTATTTCATCACACTACACTATGAACTCAATGCTATCCTATGGTCATCTCAGAACTAGAGCGCTCTTCAACCATTTCCTCAACTCCTAGAAGGCCCTCTAGAAAATGCTCATAAATGGTAAACAAATGTCCCTTCTGCATCAGAGTGGTCATAGAGGTTGTGATCCTAGATAATTTTACAACAACTCTTTAGAAGTAACCAAAAAAACCAAGAATACTCTGCACCTCTGAGGCATTATTGGATGGTTCCCAAGCAAGAATTTCCTTGATTTTTGTGGGATCCCAGGCTAAAACATCTTTAGTTATGACATTCCCCTTAAATTGAAAATCATGTAACTAGTGCATAAAAATTCAATTTCATTCCATAAACTAAGTTCTATCATAATAAATAAAGGACCATCTTGATGATCACTGTGTGCTCCCCCTCGGACACAGAATATATGAGTATGTCATTGAGGAATATGAAAAATATAGTCAATGTATGGCTGTAATACATTGTCCATCAAAGTCATGAAAACAGTGGGGGCTTTTGGCACATTTATGGGAATCACTAGGAACACGTAGTGCCTATAGAGAAATTGGAAGGAAAATGTCATAATATCTACAATGTGAACACCTAGACAGTGTTAGAGAAATCTTATATTGAACTAGGAGAGCTACCTAACACCTCAAATGGGTCAAAGATGACTTTGATCATTGCTAAGGGGTACTTATTTTTATCATGGCCTGATTCAGGTGAAGATAACCCACACAATGCTGAATACTTTCGTATTTCTTTTTTCATAAACAGAACCAGATATATCTAGGAATACTCAGTAGAACCAATGAAACCCTTACCACAATGGTATTCTAACTAAAAACATATAATTCAAACCTCGGTCAGTTCTATCTAATATTCCATAGAAGATATTGGGGTTTTCCCTAGTTTTAAATGAATAAAAACTCCAACTATCACCCAGGAGGTAGTACCGTGACATCTTTGGCATGTAATCCTCCTTGACTAAAGGAACAAAGGTGATTGAAGAGTCCATTGTACTAAGGTTCATGATCACCAACTCATATAAAATGTATATACTCTCTTATTCATAGTACTCACCTTTCCATATACAAGCCTTCATTAGACAAGAATGGTGATCCTAGTCGTGTCAGTAGGCATACATATGACTTGCCTGTGGAAACAGTCAATCAAGGATCAAACCTTGGAATTCCAAGACATTGGCAAGATGATGTTTTAAGGCTCCATTATGAGGAAAATTATGTCCATTGAAAGCATTTCTCCTCCAATCAAATTCTCTACATGTTTGAAGATAATAAAAATAGATGAGGATCTTCCCATAGGAACAATGAGACAAATCCACCATGATAGCACCTCAACTGGGAGACCCAAATCACATACTAGGAGTAATGAGATAAATGAGTTAATGAATCATGTGTCTACTAACAATGCAGTAAGTGTAGAATTAATGTAGAGTATACATCAAATCATCTACTGAGATTGTGGATCATGAAAATCATTAGCCTGTAACTTTCCACGGCCCTGAGCACCAGATCCCTATGCTCGACATGGGCCACCTGGTGCCAGCAGTGGTTGGAACTCGTAGCTCCATACCCCACAACCTAGTATTCCAACTCCTTCTCCTCTACCAGCAACACCTCCCTATGGACCACCCTGATCCCAAAGATTCCTCTTCCAAATTTGGCCACCTGCTGCCTAATAGGGATGATACTCTCATTGGGTAGGAAAATATCACACCATGTGACCTCGACCATCACACACATAACATCAACCTTCTTCTACATGACCCGATGCTCTTAACTTTCCTACTTGCATCTGACCACATGGTCATGAAAGATCCTGGAAAGGTCCCCTACATTGCGGCCTTGCTACTTGACCTTTGTCACCAACATTGGATTTCTACACACTAAACCAACCTCTTCCAGTCACAACTACGTTGTTCCTATTTACTAGGAATTATTCATCACGAGCACCCAATATAGCACAATAGTATAGTTTGGGATTCACATGTGTAGTATGTTCATATGTATCTCTCATGGGAGACCCTTCCCAAACTTATGCGCTTGGAAGTAACTATCACAGGACATATCCAGGGAGTATCATGTGTGGTCTATAATCCAAGTATCATATTCAGTTACTATTAGGGTCCCCTACTGAAGCTGTATAATTTATTGAATCCTGATGGAATGTAATCATGATAGGATTTACTCCTTGCAAAAAAACTGTTGAAACTAATTCCGCAATATAATTATGATCTCATGAATCTTTGTAACTAAACCCCACCCACACCATGTTGGTCCAAGAAAAAGATTGTCTTCCAAGGCTAAAATCTTGTCATCCAATGTATGAACCACCTTGAAAAGATGGATCATAGAAAACATCAAGTCCTCCACCACCTAAGGATCTGGATCACCACAAAACCTCAGTGGTCTATGCCAGTGGAACTCACGAAGTGCGCTTAGTCCACAATCATCCCCGACCAATTCTGTTGGAACTAACTGCTGATCCACAGGTGAATGTACTACATCTGGCCCACCTAGATAAAGGATATTTCATTGGGTCCTCAGAACTAAGGCCTAATTACTTTCTAGGTCATCATCAAGATTTGGAGTTGTGACCTGGCTAGATGTCTTTGTGGAGGAATCCTGAAACTTATCAAGGACCACCACATTTAGATGAGAATATATATATATATATATATATATATATATATATATGTTAATGATAAAGATGAAGGGTATCTAACATGAAAAGGAAAATCAATGAATTAATCTTATACGATTCATGTACGATTAATCCCTATAAATAGCGTCTCTACATACTGAGATTACAAGTGTGTAATCAGGGTCCCGGTGTAACACTATATAATCCACCACACCATCAGTAGACTCCATGACCTAAGATCCACTCTCTCTACATGTCAGCAATTTTCCCATTATACAGAAACATGATATTTTTAGGGAAACATTGAAAAAACATACCTGGGGTTAATCGACCTCTGATACTATTTTTTCATGACCAGTACTCGGTCAGGGCTCGAGCACATCTACCTCATGTCCACCTCCATTGTACAGTTGGTGGAGACTAGCACATATGTCACAAAAAATATACAGCGCTTTGCCTATGTACCGTTACACACACACATAGCCTACACGACAATTAGTGTAGAAGGAGAAAAGTAATAGACCAAACCTATTGTAAAATAAAATAATTAATTAAATGAAAACTAAAATGGTTTGATTATAGAAATTAAAATTTAAATGAATATTGGAAAAAACACTCCCAACCAATCCACTATCCCAACCTAATTGAAAACTAGATAGCTACTGAGGAAGCACTTCTATAGGAATCCAAACTATGAACACCACATGTGGTCTAGGATCCTCTGATCTAGAGCTCCCTGATGTCCCAATATAACTGAATCATCATCATCATAAAGCATGATACATGTGGGAAATACCATGAAGGGGTGTGTATAAACCTACTCACTATGATTTATTGAAAAGGGGACAAAGTTATAAGAGACAATAGGGATAAATATGTAATGAAAGAAAAATAATAGTACCATTAATGAGTGTATCTAAATCCAACAATGATGTGAAATAAGATCATCCAAATATAAGGATCTATAAATGGTGATTAGGGGAAAATATCCTTGAGTCTTCACGAACTATAGTAGGAGAGTATAATCATCCTTCCACAAGAAACTATACAAAAAAATAATGTGGAATACCTCTTGTGTCATTGCCACTCTTTGAAGGAGAGTAAACAGAACCCAAAGAGTGGGTGATGCGATAAGGTGAAAATATATATATTCTCAAACAAATGAAACCTAAACAAGATTGTAAGGGGATATCTATGACAAAATCAGCACAAGAAATGAGTTTCCAATAGTTATAGGAGTAACCACCATCGATGCCCAACATCCCAAATAACTGCCAAAAATAAAAGTGGATGGGGATCAAACTCCACAAATATATACTATCGGCTTTGGATGGGTCTATCTTGTCAACACGGTTTTAGTTTCGGTCACCACGATGTGACTTGGTGGTGAAGGATCCCCACTAACTAGTGAATCAATGGTTATTCCAAAAGATGCATCATCCCTATTTTTGCAGCGAACACCACTTACCATCCCCCGTTTAAGGGTGATATGCTAGAGGGTAAGCCCTAAAGAGTGGTCGACGAACACCACTGTGCAGCCCGATATAGGGTCAACCTGCAAAATAATACATCGAACACCAATTCCAAACCCAAAAGCGGGTAAGTTTGGAACAGAATGAGGAGAAATTCACTACCCAGTACCATATGATGGTATGTCTGGAAGATAAGATGGATAATGCCACTACCCATCCCCACTGGAGGGTAAGCCTATACTTCCTAGGTGATTCTGATAACATCACTATCATTGTCATCGTCATCGAACACTGGAATATGACCATTGATGTTGGGAAACCATGCTTCATAACCCGAAAATCGAAACTAATGTCAATGTAGTGTTCTGTGATGAAAAATGTTAAGGATATGATATTTATTTCCCCAAAAAGGACTACCAGTTAAAAATAATCTTTTCACCAAATTACACTAAAACAGATCATAGTGGGGACCAAAATCTAACACCAAACGTTAAATTATCAAAAGTATCTCAAAAAGTTCATCTTGAATATAAGAACACACTTCCAGAGAGGGCATGTTAGGTGGACCCTTGGTTTAACAGATAAAATCTTTTGAAATTGAATTAGAGATTTATGGGGCTAGTGGAAAACCTCACAGTTTGTCCACCTAACGTAGAGATCAGTTCTGCAGAAGGTGGACATACCGATCACAATCATGTTGTGATTGTGGCCCCTGGTTCTACTCAAGATCTGACCTGGGTGACTTGGTACGCTGGGTCCTACCCATATGGTTGGACATAGCTCGTTTAACCAACCCAGGTTGTAGCATGTCCTGCTCACCCATTGTGATCTGGCCTGATAGCAACATTAGGTTCGGCCCGTGGTCCGGTTTTTGTCGATGACCACTCGGCCGACTAGTTGCACTAGATTCATTGTGGGAGTATCTCTATATGGTATTATGGAGCAACCCTGAATGGTTGACATCAGGGCTTTGTGGCATGGAATTATCGTGGCACCACTGCCACCACGGTGCCACCACCACTTTACAGACCAACGAGCTCGATCTGGTCAACCAATCATTATTCTGTTAGCAGATCACTGACTGGTACGACAATGCCTTCACTACAATGGCCTCAGATCATCAATCCACCTATGACCTCACATTCCCAAATGTTTTTAGTGATAATCCCAAAGAACAAACCCAAAACGATAGTTTAAACATATATTGATGACATTTTATATGCCTACATAAATGATTTGGCAATAGAGAAACAACAAAATAATAATAAATTTGAGTAATTGAAAGAGTAACTAAAACAGAACACACAAATTAAATAAAAACTACCTTGATCTGGTCATTCATTGTAGGTGATGCATCCACAACGCTCCTGCTTCAATCCGCAAAATATTTGGTTGAGTTTTCTCCTCATTCCTATGAAAAATGATGAAGAACATCTAGAGATAGAGAGAGAAAGTCTAGTATTTTTAGAGAGGGAGAGATATAAATTAGTTTATAACAATAATCAGAATCACATAACCCTATTTATAGTCATCCAAATCATCATGGAAAAAATGAAACCATCACACCCTCACAGTTTATGTCATGCCTTGGCATAACACCCCATTCTAAACTCAACAATGATATCATATTTACCATATATGAATCTATTTTAACGTTATTTAGAATGAAATCTGGGATGAAATTGTTAAATTTAATTAAAATTATTCCCATGGATTTCGTTATCCATAGGAATCCCAACCAGACGAATGTTATGCCCCACATAGTGTAAATTCCAAATTTCATACTCAACCATTGGCTTAGATTTCAGGTTGGATCTTTTTTTAATGGGTATACCATTTATATATCCTTCATAGTATAAAGTGTAACATACCATGTAAGTAATGAATAATAGATATTTTTATCTATGTCTATTAATGATTAAGATAGTGTTTTAGAGGCTTAAAATGAAAATAAATACAATCTTATGCATGGAATACAGTAATATTTTTAAAAGATTGTTTTACTTCCTTATGATGGAAAACCCTTTTTAAATCTATCTTTTGACAATTTTATAAGATATGTTTGTCAATATAAACTTATTCTTTATGATTGGGACATCAAAATTTACCTTGTGTGCATTTTTGGTATTTTTCTGACAATGTTCATTTTTTAATGAATAGTGAAAAATACTGCATTTTACATCAAAACTGCTTTTTAATCTAATTTATTTATATTATTAGATTATGTTTTGAATTGGTTTTGAAGTGAAATTAGAATATATTTTTACCATTTTATCCAATGGTGGTCATTGGAATCAATATCACTTTGAAATTAGACTTAAACCGGTGTCAATCTTTTGATACTTTTTGTTTTGTAAAAACACGCTATTTGCTCTGGCAGCGAGAATTAATTATTAAATTAATTAATGTGACTTATATGATTTGAATTTTATAAAATAGACTTCATTTTTGAATTCGGAATATCAAATATAGCTTAGGGAGAATTTTTGGTAATTTTCTGAAAAACTTCAATTTTTGATGAATAGTGAAACCACTAAGTGGTAATCAAGCAAACTGATTTTTCAGTTAATTGAAAGATTACCACTAATGTGTATTGAATTTTGAAAATCCGACATACATGGTTGTCATTAAGAAGTAAAATTTGGTTCAATGAGATTAAAATAATTTTTTGGTGAATAGTAACTTATTAAGTTTTTAATCGCGATTAGTGGTAATTAGGGTAGTTTAAGGTATAAATAATGCTTTAATAATATTAAATGACCTAGACACATGTCCCAACCTTATTGGTTGTGTCATAGCAGACCCAGACAAGCCATGGGTCAACTTGGGGACCCCATGGATCCAATTTTGTTGGGAAATGACAAAAATAACTTTTTATTTAATGTAAAAGTAAAAATGACACAAACAAGAGATGTTTTACGAAAATATTTTTTACATGGGGTTATAGAGATCGGATTTTTGATTATAAATATTCATTGGAAAGCTAAAACGATTTCCTACATCATAGTATTTTTTTATGATTTTTAGACATTAAATAAATTAAATTATTTATGACATAATAATGATGCAGTGATGACATCATTATTTGACGATTTAAATAAAATGGAAAGATAATGTAAAATCTATGAACTACACATGTCCAAAACTTATTGGATGAGTGGATTTATAATACTTATCACCTTATCCACGAATTATATCAATGTGGGACCTTTTAAAACCGAAACACAGTTTCAAATAAAGTAATATTTCTTTACTTTCCAAAAGTGCCCCTCCTCTCCTCTTATAAAAGGCCCCCACCTCTACCTCATTTCACACACTACTCAAGCCTTTGGCTCGGCCAACCCCTGCCCATTTACTCTCTCCACATCCCTCCCCTCATCCTAGAGGATTCCCTTTGGGCAGAATACTTTCAAAGGAAGCCTTTAGGCTCAAATCAAAAGGAGTTACACTTTTAAAGGCAATTCATTCTCTCATGTTCATTTGTTTTATTTTGCTTCTCCAACCCCCTAAACTCTTTTTATTTACTTCTTTTGTAACAACACCAGTATCTTCAATATACTAGGATTTTATTATAAGATATATTTGAGCTACACACTCACACAACTAAATCAAATGGTTAAAGAACATACGGTTTCCGTGGATGGAGAAATTCTGCCTCCCGAAACGATGATTGTTCAATACTCATTTAACACCTTCAAAGGTGGCCATTATGATGTCACTATTTTTATATATGATATATAATATGTTTATTTTTTCCTTAAGCTTCTGTTTTTTTCATTTTCGGCATACCTTTATGGTTTCCATTATGGGTAAACACGATATCTTCATTTTAGGAAGTGCGGACTACCGCCCCCTCAAAGTGATTTGATTCGTTAAATACCATATGTGGGACATATAAAGGATGGAACTATGATATTATGTATGATATTATACTGGAATTATAATATACCTTTATATCATTATGATTCCATTCCAGAAAATATGAAATAGAAATGGAATTAGCGTTCATGCGTACGTACGGCTTACCGTCTCCATGAACGGTGCATTTCATTTCTTACCTCTAAATGTGATGTAATATTATAAATACATGTATGTACTGTATATATATGACATATATGATATCTACATCATGAATACCATTCTGGATATAACGAACCTTTGTCCAAATTAACAACATGTAAGTGTAAGAAGTCTATTTTTGACTTAAGAACCAAATACCGACAAAATGAACATTATTAACATAACTGATTACATGATGTTCATACCATGGTATAAAAGGAATAATGAACTTGAAAAAGATTCATAAGCAAGTAGAGATTAACTCAAATTTATTATTCAGGATATTAAAGAACGGTCGGGTCAAGTCGGATACGAGGTATGGGACTTCGTCTCAATCTCCTTTCATTGAGGCATATTTTATTTTAAACACAACTTTCTTTTATACGGTGTATAAACCCCTTTGACTTTTACGTTTATTCAAAAGGAATCTCTTTTATACGAAGCGTTTACTAAATGACAAAAGGGAATGTTTTTGTCGTATGTATGCGGCGACAACGACTTCTCCGCCATCGTGACCGTTATTTGAGTTTCGGCTTCCTCTACAAGCCATACCTTCTTTTTAAAAGAAAAATAAATACCATGTTTTACTTTTCTTTTATTTTAGTATTGAAAATGGTTTTCATAATGTTTTTATATCAATGTGTTGTATTGATATCTCGTGATTGTAATGTGGAAATTTTATGTTACCTTTATGCATGTTTTATGTGATATGATTATGTTATGGTTCTTGGGCATTATTATGAAGACGGGTGGTTCCGTGATAAACTAAGGGCGGGTGAGCCCGTTATAGCTCTCCAATGCATTGGGTAACGCGAAGGAGTGAAACGTTAAGGTTTCTCCGAAGAGATTTAGGGAATATACTGTGATGGGTATTCCAAATGTAACCAAGAGGGTTACTCCCTACGTAAGAATGTTATGAATGCCTCAAGTTACCTTTATGTCTTATGATTTCTATGATTTATTCATGATTTTATGAGGTATGTTAATGTGCCTATGTTTTATGGGTAAAGTATGATTTCATTCTTATGTATATATGAACTCATGTTTCCTTTCCATGTTTTTTTTATAACCCATACTGAGTTTTTATGCTCATCCCAAGTTTTTGAAATGTTTTTCACAAGTCAAGGGAAAGGTACATGATAAGATGATAGAGTCAAGGATGTGTCAAGAAATAATCCATGTTTTATTTGATGGGAATGAAGAATACTATCTTTATGTATCCACTTTGTTTATATGTGGAATGTAATGCAAGTTTTATGATCTAATTCTCTAAAACTCTAAACCCGAAAAGATCCTCAATGTGTAATCTTGTAATAACTCAAGATTAAGTAAGGTTTAAGGCTGGGGCCTTATAGTTGGTATCAGAGGTCGGTTTAGATAACTTTAGGAGTTAGAATTCTATTAAATGATTATCCAAAAATATTTTTTTGAAATGATATAGCATTTAAAGATTACCAAGTTGCTTCATCTAAGACATGTTTGTTCAGAATGGTTTTCCGCAGAGGAAATAGGGAAGCAATGCTAGGAAGGAATACAGAAGGAAATAACCTTCCGAATCAGCATCCAGAAATGGTCGGAATTAGAACTGAACAGTTTGTTGCAGTAATGGCGCAGTTGACTCAAGCGACAAATGGCGGTGGTATCCATGCACGAGATCAGCCAGAACAACCGCAGAGGAACATGTCAGTGGTGGAAAATTTCATGAGGCAACATCCACCATCATTCAGAGGATCATCTGACCCTGTGCTAGCTGAAGGGTGGATTAAAGCACTGGAGAAGATTTTTGATGTCATGGGGTGTTCAGACAATCAAAAGGTTAGTCTTGCTATTTACCGTTTGGAGGGTGAAGCAGATCAGTGGTGGTCTATGGTTAAAAATATCAGGGACGCCGATGAGATTGATGCTCTTGACTGGGATGAATTCAAAGGTATGTTTCTTGAGAAGTATTTTCCTAAGGCTGGTCGACATAGGATGGAAAAGCAATTCTTGGAATTGAGGCAAGAGGAAGACTCAGTGGCTGCCTATGAAGAAAGGTTCACTCGATTGGCAAGGTATGCTCCAAATTTTATCCGGGACCTTGATAGTAAAATCAATCGTTTTTACTCAGGATTAAAGCCAAAATACCGAAGGGCATTAGCTTCTCGTGAGTTTAAAAGTTATGAAATGCTTGTTCGATGTGCTGAGAAGGTGGAAATGGAGTTTGTCGATGACCAAGTTTTCTATAACAACCAGCAGAATAAGAGGCCGAGGTGGCAGGAGAAAGGTAAGAATTCTTCAAAAAAGTCTGATGGTAAGAGAACTAAGTTTCCAGTTTGTGATAAATGTGGCAAAAGGCATGCTGGGGAATGTCTTCTGAATTCTGGGAAGTGCTACTGATGTGGTAAGATGGGACATAAGGCTCGTGAATGCACTGAAAAGGATCAAGGTGAAGGTAAGAACAAATTTGATTTACAGTTAGTGAAATGTTATAAGTGCAATGAGATGGGTCACTATGAAAACGAGTGTCCGACAAGGAGCTTGAGTGATGGGAAGCAGTTAGACTACAAGCAGAAAGGGGTGGTGAAATCCTTTGCAACTACTTCAGCAGATGTCGGGCCATTAAATGAAGTTGTATCAGGTACTTTGTTTGTTTTTTCAGATTATTCCAGTGTGTTGTTTGATTCGGGGTCTACACATTCTTTCATCTCTGAAACCTTTTCTAGTAAAATGGGAATACCATCTCAAGAAATGACTCCTGAACTTTTGGTAAAAACACCTGGGGGAAGTGTCGAGGAAAAAAGAATTTATAAGAATCTTCCTATCCTTATCTGTGGAAAGAACCTACTTGAAAACCTTATTGTTCTACCTCTAGTAGAGTTTGATGTTATCCTGGGTATGTATTGGATCTCTATTTACCATGCTAAGATTGACTATAGAGCTAAATAAGTTTCTTTTCAGAAAGACTTTCAGTTTGTTTACATGAATGAACCCTTACTTTTGATAACATATCAAGAGGCCAAGGAACTTGTAAAAGATGGAAATGAATGTAACCTTGCACACGTTGTTGAAAATAAAGGAACTGTTCAGATTAATGATGTGCCAGTGGTAAATGAGTATCCTGATGTTTTTCCTGATGAGTTGCTTGGAATAATACCAGATCGGGAAGTTGAGTTTACTGTTGACTTAGTTCCTGATGCTAAGCCAATTTCAAAACCCCCTTATCGAATGGCACAAATTGAACTTTTAGAGTTGAAGGATCAATTGCAAGATTTATTAGAGAAAGGTTTCATTAGACCTAGCACATCACCATGGGGTGCTCCGGTTTTATTTGTTAAAAAGAAATATGGTTCTATGAGACTTTGCATTGATTATAGAGACTTGAATAATATAACTGATAAGAACAAATATCCTTTGCCTCATATCGATGATTTGTTTGATCAGCTCCAGGGAGCTCAGTTTTTTTCAAAGATTGACCTGAGATCGGGGTACCATCAGCTGAAGGTAAAGGAGGCAGATATTCCGAAGACCGCGTTCCGTACGAGATATGGCCATTATGAATTTGTAGTAATGCCTTTTGGGCTAACCAATGCACCTGCTGTATTCATGGACTTAATGAATAGAATTTTCCATGAGTTCTTGGATAAGTTTGTGGTGGTTTTCATTGATGATATTTTGGTGTTTTCTAAAAGTAAAGAGGAGCATGAAAAACATTTAAGGGTTATCTTTCAAACCTTAAAAGAAAAGAAACTGTATGGGAATTTCAGCAAGTGTGAGTTTTGGTTGCAACAAATTTCTTTCCTTGGTCACATTGTTTCTAAAGATGGAATAACTGTTGATCCTGCAAAAACAAAAGTTGTGGAAGAATGGCCAAGACCCACAAATGTAACCGAGATTCGTAGCATCCTTGGTTTGGCGGGCTATTACCGAAGGTTTGTTAGAAATTTTTCACGGTTATCTAGTCCAATGACTAAGCTAACTCGGAAGGGTGTTAAGTTTATCTGGACAAAAGAATGTGATGATTGTTTTCAGGAATTGAAAAGAAGATTGGTGAATGCTCCAGTTTTGGAACTACCTTCCAGGAATGGTGAGTTTGTTATATACAGTGATGCTTCATTGAAAGGACTTGGTTGCATCCTAATGCAGAATGATCAGGTAATTGCTTATGCTTCACGACAGTTGAAAACTCATGAGGTAAATTACCCTACACATGATTTGGAATTAGCTGCTGTTGTTTTTGCTTTAAAAATTTGGAGGCATCATTTGTATGGAGTAATGTGTGAAATATATACCGATCAAAAAATTTTAAAGTATATATTCACTCAGAAAGAGTTAAACATGAGACAAAGGAGATGGCTGGAATTAATCAAGGATTATGATTGTACAATTCATTACCATCCGGGAAAAGCAAATAATGTGGATGATGCTTTGAGTCGAAAAAGTAATGCTTCATTAACAATTTTGCGTTTGGAACTTGATCCTTTGGTTAATGATTTGATGAACTTTGGCATAGAAGTTGTTGGTGCAGGAAGTCCTTCTGTTTTGTTTCAGGTATCAGTGAGATCTTCTCTATCAGATAGAATCAAGCAGGCACAGAAGCAAGATAGTGAGTTACAGAAAAAGGTAGAGCTGGTTCAGAAAGGTAAGTTGCCTGAATTCAACATTGATAATGATTGTGTTTTGAGATTTGGGAAGAGATTGTGTGTGCCTTGTGATTCACAGTTGAAGAGAGAGCTGTTATGTGAATCTCATAGTTCTCCGTTTTCAGTTCATCCGGGCAGTACTAAGATGTATAGAGATCTGCGGGAGTATTACTGGTGGGATGGAATGAAAAGAGATATTGCTGATTTTACTATGAAGTGTTTGACATGTCAACAGGTAAAAGCAGAGCGGCAGTTACCGAAAGGGATGCTTCAGCCTTTACCAGTTCCAGAGTGGAAATGAGAGAATATATCCATAGACTTTGTTGTTCTATTACCGAAGACATCTCGAGGTAATAATGCAATATGGGTTATTGTTGATCGCTTGACCAAATCTGCTCATTTCCTTTCTATACGAGATACTTTCTCTCTTGATCAACTTTCCCGTTTGTATCTTAAAGATATTGTCAGGTTACATGGAGTTCCTCTCTCCATTGTATCGGATCGTGATCCCAGGTTTACTTCTAACTTTTGGAAAGGCCTTCAGAAGTCGTTGGGTACTGAATTAAATTTTAGTACAGCTTTTCATCCTCAATCAAATGGGCAGTCAGAACGAACAATTCAGACATTGGAGGATATGCTACGAGCTTGTTCTATGGATTATCAGGGATGTTGGGACCAACATCTTTCTTTGGTTGAGTTTTCATATAATAACAGTTTTCATTCTAGTATACAGATGGCACCATTTCAGGCATTATATGGGAAGCGGTGTCGAACTCCAGCTTTCTGGGATGAAGTGGGTGAAAGGAAGTTGATGGGACCAGAATTGGTAGAAGAGATGGCAGAAAAAGTTCAGCTGATTCAGAAACACATGAGAACAGCTCAGAGCAGGCAGAAGAGTTATGCGGATAATCGGAGGAAGGATCTATCTTTCGAGGTAGGTGATCATGTTTTTCTCAAGGTTTCTCCTTGGAAAAGTGTGATGAGATTTGGTAAGAAAGGAAAGCTGAGTCCAAGGTTTATTGGACCATACGAAATTCTGGAAAGAGTTGGATCAGTTGCATACTGAGTGGCTTTACCTCCGAGTTTATCTCAGGTACACAATGTTTTTCACATTTCGATGTTGAGAAAGTATATTCCAGATCCATCTCATGTTTTGAGTCCGGAGGTAGTTCAGCTGGAAGAGAAATTATCATATGAGGAACAACCGGTCCAGATTTTTGACCACAGGGAGCAAGTGTTACGGAATAAGGTGATTAATCAGGTAAAGGTTTTGTGGAAAAACCACATGATTGAAGAGGCAACATGGGAATCTGAAAATGCAATGAGGGATAAGTACCCCCATTTATTCGATAAGTAAATAAATTGCGGGGACGAAATTTTCTAAATGGGGGAAGGATGTAACATCCCAAGTATGTAATGAATAATAGATATTTTTATCTATGTCTATTAATGATTAAGATAGTGTTTTAGAGGCTTAAAATGAAAATAAATACAATCTTATGCATGGAATACAATAATATTCTTAAAAGATTGTTTTACTTCCTTATGATGGAAAACCCTTTTTAAATCTATCTTTTGACAATTTTATAAGCTATGTTTGTCAAAATAAACTTATTCTTTATGATTGGGACATCAAAATTTACCTTGTGTGCATTTTTGGTATTTTTCTGACAATGTTCATTTTTTAATGAATAGTGAAAAATACTGCATTTTACATCAAAACTGCTTTTTAATCTAATTTATTTATATTATTAGATTATGTTTTGAATTGGTTTTGAAGTGAAATTAGAATATATTTTTACCATTTTCTCCAATGGTGGTCATTGGAATCAATATCACTTTGAAATTAGACTTAAACCGGTGTCAATCTTTTGATACTTTTTGTTTTGTAAAAACACGCTATTTGCTCTGGCAGCGAGAATTAATTATTAAATTAATTAATGTGACTTATATGATTTGAATTTTATAAAATAGACTTCATTTTTGAATTCGGAATATCAAATATAGCTTAGGGAGAATTTTTGGTAATTTTCTGAAAAACTTCAATTTTTGATGAATAGTGAAACCACTAAGTGGTAATCAAGCAAACTGATTTTTCAGTTAATTGAAAGATTACCACTAATGTGTATTGAATTTTGAAAATCCTACATACATGGTTGTCATTAAGAAGTAAAATTTGGTTCAATGAGATTAAAATAATTTTTTGGTGAATAGTAACTTATTAAGTTTTTAATCGCGATTAGTGGTAATTAGGGTAGTTTAAGGTATAAATAATGCTTTAATAATATTAAATGACCTAGACACATGTCCCAACCTTATTGGTTGTGTCATGGCAGACCCAGACAAGCCATGGGTCAACTTGGGGACCCCATGGATCCAATTTTGTTGGGAAATGACAAAAATAACTTTTTATTTAATGTAAAAGTAAAAATGACACAAACAAGAGATGTTTTACGAAAATATTTTTTACATGGGGTTATAGAGATCGGATTTTTGATTATAAATATTCATTGGAAAGCTAAAACGATTTCCTACATCATAGTATTTGTTTATGATTTTTAGACATTAAATAAATTAAATTATTTATGACATAATAATGATGCAGTGATGACATCATTATTTGACGATTTAAATAAAATGGAAAGATAATGTAAAATCTATGAACTACACATGTCCAAATCTTATTGGATGAGTGGATTTCTAAGACTTATCACCTTATCCACGAATTATATCAATGTGGGACCTTTTAAAACCGAAACACAGTTTCAAATAAAGTAATATTTCTTTACTTTCCAAAAGTGCCCCTCCTCTCCTCTTATAAAAGGCCCCCACCTCTACCTCATTTCACACACTACTCAAGCCTTTGGCTCGGCCAAACCCTGCCCATTTACTCTCTCCACATCCCTCCCCTCATCCTAGAGGATTCCCTTTGGGCAGAATACTTTCAAAGGAAGCCTTTAGGCTCAAATCAAAAGGAGTTACACTTTTAAAGGCAATTCATTCTCTCATGTTCATTTGTTTTATTTTGCTTCTCCAACCCCCTAAACTCTTTTTATTTACTTCTTTTGTAACAACACCAGTATCTTCAATATACTAGGATTTTATTATAAGATATATTTGAGCTACACACTCACACAACTAAATCAAATGGTTAAAGAACATACGGTTTCCGTGGATGGCGAAATTCTGCCTCCCGAAACGATGATTGTTCAATACTCATTTAACACCTTCAAAGGTGGCCATTATGATGTCACTATTTTTATATATGATATATAATATGTTTATTTTTTCCTTAAGCTTCTGTTTTTTTCATTTTCGGCATACCTTTATGGTTTCCATTATGGGTAAACACGATATCTTCATTTTAGGAAGTGCGGACTACCGCCCCCTCAAAGTGATTTGATTCGTTAAATACCATATGTGGGACATATAAAGGATGTAACTATGATATTATGTATGATATTATACTGGAATTATAATATACCTTTATATCATTATGATTCCATTCCAGAAAATATGAAATAGAAATGGAATTAGCGTTCATGCGTACGTACGGCTTACCGTCTCCATGAACGGTGCATTTCATTTCTTACCTCTAAATGTGATGTAATATTATAAATACATGTATGTACTGTATATATATGACATATATGATATCTACATCATGAATACCATTCTGGATATAACGAACCTTTGTCCAAATTAACAACATGTAAGTGTAAGAAGTCTATTTTTGACTTAAGAACCAAATACCGACAAAATGAACATTATTAACATAACTGATTACATGATGTTCATACCATGGTATAAAAGGAATAATGAACTTGAAAAAGATTCATAAGCAAGTAGAGATTAACTCAAATTTATTATTCAGGATATTAAAGAACGGTCGGGTCAAGTCGGATACGAGGTATGGGACTTCGTCTCAATCTCCTTTCATTGAGGCATATTTTATTTTAAACACAACTTTCTTTTATACGGTGTATAAACCCCTTTGACTTTTACGTTTATTCAAAAGGAATCTTTTTTATATGAAGCGTTTACTAAATGACAAAAGGGAATGTTTTTGTCGTACGTATGCGGCGACAACGACTTCTCCGCCATCGTGACCGTTATTTGAGTTTCGGCTTCCTCTACAAGCCATACCTTCTTTTTAAAAGAAAAATAAATACCATGTTTTACTTTTCTTTTATTTTAGTATTGAAAATGGTTTTCAAAATGTTTTTATATCAATGTGTTGTATTGATATCTCGTGATTGAAATGTGGAAATTTTATGTTACCTTTATGCATGTTTTATGTGATATGATTATGTTATGGTTCTTGGGCATTATTATGAAGACGGGTGGTTCCGTGATAAACTAAGGGCGGGTGAGCCCGTTATAGCTCTCCAATGCATTGGGTAACGCGAAGGAGTGAAACGTTAAGGTTTCTCCGAAGAGATTTAGGGAATATACTGTGATGGGTATTCCAAACGTAACCAAGAGGGTTACTCCCTACGTAAGAATGTTATGAATGCCTCAAGTTACCTTTATGTCTTATGATTTCTATGATTTATTCATGATTTTATGAGGTATGTTAATGTGCCTATGTTTTATGGGTAAAGTATGATTTCATTCTTATGTATATATGAACTCATGTTTCCTTTCCATGTTTTTTTTATAACCCATACTGAGTTTTTATGCTCATCCCAAGTTTTTGAAATGTTTTTCACAGGTCAAGGGAAAGGTACATGATAAGATGATAGAGTCAAGGATGTGTCAAGAAATAATCCATGTTTTATTTGATGGGAATGAAGAATACTATCTTTATGTATCCACTTTGTTTATATGTGGAATGTAATGCAAGTTTTATGATCTAATTCTCTAAAACTCTAAACCCGAAAATATCCTCAATGTGTAATCTTGTAATAACTCAAGATTAAGTAAGGTTTAAGGCTGGGGCCTTATATAAAGTATACATAAATTTTACATAACTTATTCTGGGAACACCAGACCTTGGAATTTCACATTGTTAGGGGTCTTGTCTTAACAAATTTATATTGAAATATTTCAGTGTTTTAAAAGGGAAAATTGTGTCACTACACCACTATACATCAATATATTAAATTTAAACAATACATGAAAAAATAAATAAATACAGTTACATAATCATACATTGTTTTATATTAATACATATAT
This sequence comes from Viscum album, assembly GCA_963277665.1. NCBI lineage: Eukaryota > Viridiplantae > Streptophyta > Magnoliopsida > Santalales > Viscaceae > Viscum > Viscum album. Next base: position 271,951,257 of record OY728128.1, on the reverse strand, counting down.
AAATTTATATGTATATTCATATATATATATATATGTGTGTGTGTAAGAAAAATATTCATAGTTTGATAAAAATAAAACAAAACTTTCAAATTCTCAAAAAAATATTTAGATACACATAATATTTTGACCTAAATTGTATAAATAAATTAACCCCTTAGAGAATTTAGTAAGAATAAGAATCTATGAATATGATTAATAGAACCCATAGAAAATAATATATATATACTTGAATTAATAATTAAAATCTGGATAATAAATTATATAGTATGGCTTAATATTTTTTAGAAGTAACTTCATAATTTTTAAGATAAAAAATTTCAGAATATCCTTCAAGAATTTAATAGATAACATTAACCAAAAACTGTAAATAAATATATTTACACCCTTACCTTATTTTCCAATTCATGCTAAAGAGCATCCACTGCATCAATTTTGGATACACACTCACACACACACAGAGTGACATATTAATTTTCCACATTACAAGTGCACAATGAATCCTCTTAAAGCCATGTTTCTTACTGTGTGTTTAGAGACACATACACAACATGATGAGGAATATGGGTATATAGTTGTAGAATTTAAAATATTAACACATTCAATATCGAATATAGTCATATTAAAATGAATAAGAAAACATCCCAATAAATTTGACATAATCAAAAAAATACCATGAGATAATGACTACAAAAGATACCTAACAAGCATCAAAACTCATCTTATTCCACAGAGATATGAGACAAACAATGATTTATAACAAAATGATGAAAAGGAAAAACAAATCACTGTTAATTTTATAATTTCAAATAAATACCCCCCAGATCTATGAAATCGACATGTATTAGACAATGAAAAGGCCCACACCTTAACCATGGTCGAACCCTAACATCAAAATACCTTGACCAACCATATCCATCCACAATGTCGCATAGATCATTATTTACAGCAACTAAAATCCCTAACCATTTTGAAACTCAGATCCTCATCATTTGAAAAATATTCTTTCATGAAGTTCCCATAAACAATGATAACCCCTTAACCTTGAACAAACGATGGTCGTGCTCCTTCATCACTGCTCGACTAGAATGCATAGTTCTCATCCTCTACCCATCCCCCATGTTTTGTGTGACTAGACTGAGGACACAAACCTTACACCTGGTCTCCCAACAGCGTGACTCAAAGAGACCTATATGAAACCCTATGTGCAATCCACTAATCCCCCTTCGGATTCCCATTTTTGTTTTATTATTATTATATGATTTCTATTATAGATTTAATTTCATTAATATAATCTATTTATATTAACATTATCATAATATAGATACGGAAAGTGTAACATAAAAAACTAAAATTTATTATTTATAAAAAAATTATTTTTATAATTTAACTAATTTTATATTAGGAAATACTTAATTATATTTATTTAATTTTTTTCAAAATTCATAATTTATAAAAGTAACAGTTTTATAAAAATTATTTAATAATAATTCAAAATTAAAAATCACATTTGTTATTTAATATATATATATATGTATATATATATATGAAAATCAAATTTTATAAAAAAAATATTTATATGTGAATATAATTACTAATTAATAAAAATAAACTAATTATTATAATATGAATATTTATATTAAATATACATTACATAATTTAGTATTATTAATATTATAATATTTATTCAAATTCTATTATTATTATCAACTGAATATATTCAAATTAAAAAAATATATTTTTCTTTCAAAAAAAATAATACCATAAAACTATATTTTTTTAGATTATTAAATGATTTTTTTAAATAGTATAAATAACGAGTTAAATTAATTATAAATATTATAATTGAATTAATTAAAAAACTAATTTTAAAAAAGTAATTTCAATACAAATTATCTCAAAATATTATTAGTTGTTTTTATTTATTAATAAATCTATTTAATAAAATGTTTTTTTAATAAAAATAAATTTATAATTTCTAGGGTGTTACCAATGACACGTAAAACATGTTGTCTTCCTATTGGAAGGACATTCTTCATTTTCTCTACTACTAGAGGGCACCAAGTGAAACAATCAGGATAAAAATTATCAATTCTTATAATCCCCAAACAAATGATGGTCTAATGGAATTTATGTCATGTGAGTATTATATATATACTATAAGAAACATGATTAATATTACATTAATAGTATCACTTGGTTATCATTATATCATGGGAACTTCAATAACTATTTGATATGAAAAATAATTAATGGAAAAGAACCTAAATATAATGGAAGAATAATTATAAAATCTATCATGGTGAAATACACAATTGTATTTATAAAAAATTGTTCTTTTAATGGTATGAAATTACATAAATAAATTACATCATCAAAACAAACATTAAACACACAATCTTTTAGTAGATCTAACTACTAACAAGTCTTAACCTGCTTGCCCTTACATGAGAATTAGCGTTTTACTGAGATATTGATTTTGTCTGGGTGTCTACCACATTATTTGCTTTAGAAACACTACAAATAATGACATCACATGTCTGGGTAAAGTCATCCATGAGATGAAACTTTTGAATTATATTTTTTTACTCTCGTTTAATATGGGATCTATGGAAATCCACACAACTACAATATTATCACTATGAACTGGTAGTATGACTAGGAAAACCCATGATTTCTTATACAAAGCTATATATCAAATAACCTCCTTATCTTCATTTGATGTTTAAATATACCTAGATTATATAGTATAATTGGTTGTCACATGTTGCATTGTGATTTTATTGCTTATGTGCTACCTTTCAAGAAAAATGACATAGACAACCTTCTATTTTTGAACATTACAATGTTTATGGAATCTATAATATGGGTATCCTATCACTACTAGTCACTTATATCATTCATATTGTGTGAACATATTATTTTACACATGATGTACTTTTTATAGGTCAGAATGTAGACCAATGCAATTCTCCTCTATTAGGTTGATATATTCTCACCATTATCAATTTAGATGAAACATTAAACATAGAATATATCATGTAAAACATAATATATTTCACTAAATAGTAATATAAAATTCTAATAAATTAACCGATATCAATCTTATTTTTTTGAAACATTTCTATGGATACATTGATATCATGTTCCATTGGAAAAAAAACTTTGATTTATGGTTTGTTGCTATACATTTTGATTTCCTTTTAAATATATGTAATATGACATTATGATGAAATACATAAATGTCTATATCAATTGATAATTGTCCCTAGAATGTATTTTACATCACCTTTGTCTCTAGAAGATATGAATTCATTATTGGAAGTCATAACTTAATGCAATAAAAATAGTTCAGTTCTAATAAATAACATGTCTTCTTCAAATATTTCTCAAAAAAATGATGGGATTCCCATTAATGTTAACGTAGAAATATGGATCACTTTCAATATTGTTGAAACAAAATTATATTATTGATAAATTAAAATAAACATTCCATTATAATTACGAATAATTATACTATAAATGGATCTATGAAGGTTAAACATTTTATTTTCATTTATATACATAATAAAATCGTTTTTATGAGTTATATTGTAATCTTGAAGTAACTACAAGTTTATAAAGATTTATTTTACATTCATTTACCAAATGTTGCAATCATTGAGGTATTCTATTGCATGTAATATTTTATAGCGTATAAGAATCACCACTTTTTAAAAATATTTTTTCTGAGTCTATGCCTTTACGTTCTCTAAAACACTTTACAACGTATATTTACATATAGGTATTTAACATACCATCAATGTACATGTTATTATTGAATACCCATTTTCACCAAATGGGTATTTCCTCTATTGGAGAGTATACCAAAATTGAAACATGATTTTGGTATGTGGACTAAATATCATATTTTTTCTATAATTAGTAGAATCCTTTCTATCTACTACATCTTTATAGGTTATAGGTTAAAAATTTTCATGGACTGATGTGTCTCGTGACTCAGGGAAAATAATAACATTAAAACCTATTTCAAAAACCTCTAGAGAGTACCTATAAAGTTCTTGTGTCATGGGATCATCTTTATCCCCAGGTGTTTCTAATGATGATAGTTCTCATAAAAACACTTTTACATCAGTGGAATTAACATCATCATTATAAATTTTTCACACACAATTTCAAATGGAGATGTGTTCCACAAATATAAATATGGATTATCATTCAAAATTCACTTTTCTATCATATATAATGTTTATTTAATATCTTTCAGTTCCATTATGATATTTTATAAATATTCACATTATTCTATAGAATTCAAATTTGTAACATGGTATTGTCTAAACAATAGGAAAAAATTTCCACACTTATTATTGTGGTAGATTAGGTTTTTTTCAACACCATAACTCATATATATTCCCATATATCACATCAATTTCAGCTCATTTAATATATTATGGACCTTTCTATAAGGTGAATCCAGAAATGGATAATGGAAGTATTTATTCAGTCATCTTTGATATGTCCATGTAAAACATGTTAATAATATTGAATTAAAAACCCCTCCACTATGGGAAATAAACCACCTTCATCTGTTTTAATTATTTCAAAGAAATCAGTGGCTCTTAATCCATTCCCATTGAAGCGAGATTTAGTTAGATTCATTTTTTAAAACATAACAAACATTGATGCGTTTTAAATAAATTTATTTTAAATAACCGTTTTGATAAAATTTATATATAAGCATATCATTTACATGACCCAAAAAAATATTATATAGCCGATTTTTATATGATTCATTCCCATAGGTTCTATAATTATTTTCCATTACTTAGATTCCATTTCCATGTAAATAAAATTAATTTTTATGATTACCCATTGCATATCACATGTTAAAGTTATAAAATAATCAACATTTATTTCAAAAAATTAAATTAAATTCTACATTGTATAGAAATGAGACTGAAATTATGTTTCTCGTAAATGAATACACATAAAAAAATTATTTAGTACAAGAGGAAAACATTTATGAAAATTTATATTAAAATCTCATTCTACCGTAACTTCTATAATTGCTCCATTTGTAGCATAGTGATCCATTTTCACTTTTCCAATCATCGTGATTATAATTTCACCCCTTTATGTATAATAATTTGTGAGCTTCATGCTGTATAAAATACCCAACATATAGAACATGACAATTTTCATTCATTAAATAAAATACATTAAGTACAATAGATATGATTCTTCCTCTTCTATGATTTGTAACTCTTCATGTAGTGTCCATTTTTTCAAAGAAATAATATATCCTCCTCCTCATTGTCAACCCTCTGTATCATTAGCTTTATGGAAGGATAGTGAATCAGTTTCATTATCTTTGAAATATCCTTATACCCCATAGACTTTACATTCCTTCCTTTTTAACTACAAGTAATTACTGATTGGTAATTATAATTCTCATATCACCAAGAAAAACTATATCAAAAAGATCAAGGAGTGAATTTATCTTGTTATTAATGTAACATCATAGGTAAATAAAAAATATGACTTTTTCATATTTATTAATTTTTGAATTAAATATTAATTTTACTTTAAAAGGGTTTCTATGTTCGATAGCATACCCGATACGCAACAACGTGTTTCTTTGAAATTTTACGTTGCACACTAATAATATATTATTATTTTAAATGGTAGTTAACTCCTAGCAATTGTATTAGCCGGAATGAACGAAAATAACTACAATATGATTGTACATTTTTGTTAAATGTATTTTCATTTATCTAAAAAAATGTTAGAGACTTGAAATGTGAATGAATCTAATTTTAAGCGTAATTTACATTAAAAGGAGGATTTGTCGCCTTTTATTAGAGAACCATTTTTTAAGACTAGTTTTGGTCACATTAATACATTATATATGACCAAATAAAATCCTTCTTTAGAATAGGGACATCAAAATTTACTGTCTATAAATTTTTGGACTTTTTCCGATAAAGTTCAATTTTTTATGAATAGTGAAAAATATTGTATTTTAATTCAAAAGTGCCTTTTAATCTAATTTATTTATAAGGCTAGATTATCTTTTTAATTGGTTTCAAAGTGAAATTAAAATATATTTTTACCATTTAATCCAATGTTGGTCATTGTAATTAATTTTCACTTTAAAATTGGACATAAACAAATATGAATCTTTTGATAGTTTTTGTTTCTTAAAAACACGCTATTCGTTTTGATAACGGAAATTAATTTTTAAAGTAATTAATTCCACTTATATTTTTTGAATTTGGAAAAATAGATATCATTTTTTAATTCGAATATAAAATATATGTTAGGCTGAATTTTGGGTATTATTCTGAAAAACTTCAATTTTTGATGAATAGTGAAACCACTTAGTGGTGGTTAAAAAAACCGACCTTTTCATTTAAATAAAATTTCCCCACTTCTGTGAGTTTAATTTCTAAAATCATACATACATGTTTGGTATCAAGAAATAAATGTGGTTCATTAAGATGAAACTAATTTTTTTTGGTGAATAGTAAATTTTGACTTTTATTTACCGCGGTTAAAGATAAATAAAGTAATTCAAGGTAAAATGAATATTATAATAATTCAAAATTACCTTAACACTATTTATAACCTTATTGGTTGAGTGATATACGACCATGGGCATCTTTGGGTCGATTTTGGGACCCCATTGAGCCACAAGGGAGTGATAATGACAATTTAGATTAATTAATTTAATGTGAAGACAAAATTTACATTAGCAAAAATATTTTAGTTAAATTATTTTTTATAAGGGGTTATATAAATTATCTTTTCGACTATAAATATTAAATGAAAAGATAAAAAGATTTCCTACATCATGGTAATTTTTTTATAATTTTTAGACAACAAATAAATTAAATTATTTATGACATAATAATGATTCAGTATTTACCTCATTAATAAATTATTTAAATAAATAAGATTATAATGATTAAATAATTATCCAAAACATGTCCAATTCTGATTGTATGATTTTATTTAGAATATTAGTCATCTTATTTTAGACCTTAATGATTTTTGGACCATTATAAACCGAATATCATTATATTATAAAATAATATTTTTACACTTTCCTAAAGAGCCCCTCCTCTCTCTTATAAAAGGAGACCACTTATAACTAATTCTGACACCTCTCAAGCCATGTGGGTCGTCTAAACACTGCCCAATTACACTCCCTAAATCCCTATACTACTCATAGATTCCTTACCTTAGGCATAAGGCACTTCAACAAACCCTTTTGGTTCAAACCAAAGAGAGTTACCCAAATTAAAGGTAACTGTTTATCTTAAATAATTTTCTTTTATTTTAATTCTCCAACCACTAAACTCTATTTATTACTTTCTTTTGTAACAAAATAAGTATCCTAAATATACTAGGATTTTTTTATTAGAAGTATTAGAGATACACTTACACACACCTCCATATAATGGATGAAGAACATAATGTTTCTGTTGATGGAAAACTAACGCCTCACGAAACGATGATTGTTCGATTGTATCCTACCGCCTCTCATGGTTGCCATTATGGTGGAACTATATTTATATATGATATATATTATGTTTACTTTTTCTTTATTCTTCTGTAATTTCCATTTATATCAATCCTTTATGGTTTCCATAGTGGGTAAATACAATAATCTCATTTGAGGAAGTGTGGACTATCGCCCCTCAAAGTGATTTGATTCGTTAATGCCTTATGTGGGATATATAAACGATGGAGTTAAAGATATTATATATGATATTATACTGTAATTATGATATACCTATGTATCATTATGTTTTATATCCATTAAAATAAGAAATCGAAATGAAAGTAGCGTTCATGCGTACGTACGACTTACCATCTCAATGAACGACGCATTTCATTTATTACTTCTAAATGTTATGTACTACAATAAATACTTTTATATGCTGGATATATATTATATATATTATATAGAAATAATTAATATCATTCTTGATATAATGAACCTTTGACCACATGAACAACATGTAATTATAAGATGTCTATTTTTGACTCAAGTACCAAATATCGACAAAACAAACATTATTAACATAAATGATTACAAAATGTTTATAACATGGTAATAAGTGATATAAAAAGTTATAATGAACTTTAAATGGTTTTTATTCAAGTATAAATTAACTTTAGTTTATTATTCAGGAGATTGAAGAATGATCGAGTCAAGTCGGACACGAGGTAAGGGATTTTCTTATCTCAGTTTTAATTTCGTGATATTTCCATTGTTCGACACTTATTCATTGCATGTGATTTATTTTGTACTTAAATTTGATATATATTATCATTATTCTAATTATATTCATGGTATTTTGTGATTAATTTGGTGTTATTATCTTTCGGCCATAGGACTCGATTGATTACAACGAAGTAAAGGTTTTCATCTCACTTCCTATTTTCATGAGAATCATGCCAAATTGCCACTATATCCTTTTGTGTGGTGTATGTACTTCCCATGATTTTACTATTTGTGTAATATAATTTCATTTATGAGTATTTTCATCTTAATTGTATGATCCTTCTTTCATGTGACATATGTTTTGTAAGTTACTAAATCGGTAAGGGAACCTTTCACTCCCCTCTTTTTAAAAGACTTATTTTTGTTATGTCTTTTCATTTACATCTTATTATGTTGGGATATATTATTATATATCCTTATTGATGTAAAATTTATGTCCAAGTGATGAGATACCCTTTTTATCTCGTCAACTCATTTTTTTAATTTTAAATTAACGCTGTTAGGCTGTCGAATTTTTACAAGGGAACTTCTTAACCCAATTTCGGTTTCTTTGGGTTCAACTTGTAGTTATTGAATATGTCATCCTATGAATATGTTTGAATGAAATATGATTTTTTACACTGAATAACCAATCATATTTTGTGTACTTATATTTTTCACACATAATTATGCAATTGATTTATCCATAATCTAAGGATACCGTCTTTATAAGTGATTTCGTCTCATTTTACTTTCCATTGAGACTTAATTGTTGTTATGCACCAATTCACTATAATATGGTTTATATACTGTCCTTTGGAATATTATATCATGAATCCATTTATTCTCATGATATTATAAACTTTTTTTACCTCAATTATTTGTATTCAAGAGTCTCTCATTTTGTTAAAAATACTTTAACAAAAATATCATTTTTAAATGTTTTAAAGTTTTATCATTCTAAATCTTTATCATTAATGTCCATCTTTTAAAAATGGTTTTTGAGTATTTATTTATATGTACATTAATGTTTTAAAATCATAATTCCATTAAAATCTTCAAAGTGGTACGGGGCACTTTGATTCAAAAATCACTTTTAAATGGTTTTTGAAAATGGATTGATTAATTCAATATCTTGAAATTACTTCTTGTGATTGAAAATGAAATGTAATTAGTGAAATGTTTATATTTTCAAAATTTTATGTGTTATTATGGTATTTGGACATTTTATGGGTGGTTACGTGATAAACCAAATGACGGGTGGTACTGTGAATACCAGGATGGGTGGTTACATTATAACCTCTAATGCATTGGGTATGGAAGTCGGCCGTATGACTATTCCATTTAGTGATATGTGTGGAAGTCGACTATATGGTTATTCCATTTATGAATGTTTATTTTCCAAGTTACCTTTATATGTTATGTGTTCTTTGTATGGGTTTTATGGTAATCTTTTTGTTACAAAAGGGTAAGTAATGATCTTTTATTCAGTGAAGAGTATTCACTACTTCATAAAGGTGAAAAGTATTACTTATGTTAAATTATTCATGGTTTACTTGTTGTTTTGAAAAACAAACAGTTTTCCTTCTTTGTGTATCCCTTACTGAGATTTTTGTGCTCACCCCAAGTTTTTTGAAATATTTTTGACAGGAAATAATGTGGAATAGGGTGAAGGATGAGATCAAGGAAAAGTAATGCTGTCTTAAATAGGGAACTAGACACGACAATTTTTTTTCAAGAGTTCATGTTTTCTAAAAAAATGGATACTGATTAGAAGTGTCTACTTGGTAATTTTTTGAGAGGTAATAGTTATGTCCTAATTCTCTAAAACTCTAAACCTAAAAAGATCCACAATGTGAATTATTCATTTAATTCAAGATTATGTTATGGTTTAAGGCCAGGTCCTTATAGTTGGTATCATAGGTTAGTTTAGATAACTCTAGAGGTTAGGGTATTTTTTAAGCATAAGTGACATTACCATAATGGTTAGGATTTAAGAAAGAGTCAAAGTTTTTTTAGAAAGAGTGAATGAGTTTAATATTACATGAATAAGTATATCTTAGTGTTTACCCTCATCATAAGATATTATATGATGATTTTACTGATATACTCACACTGATCTTTTTGGTTTTAGTAAATGGCTGGATCTAGCAGGCACCAAAGTAACTGTGAATGTGAAGAAAACTATGATAGTTTTCTGAACGAGCAGCTGAATGATTTGGGAGATGCAATGATAACTCTTTTGGTTATTCTCAACCATCAATCCTAAGTCAGGTAATAATCCTAATGGTATGTATGTTCAAAAACCTATGTGTCAAGGATGTGGATAGAAACACAAAGTAAAATGCTTCAATGGGACGGGAAGATACTATAGATGTGGGAATGAGGTTCATAAAGAAAGAACCTTCCATGGAAGAAGGAAGCATCTAGTTGAATCTAAGAAAGGGAAAGAAGATCTTTATGAAGTATCGATTGAATGTTTTAAGTGTGGTGAGCATGGTCATTATGCAAACACATGTCTTATGAAGAAGTTCTGGGAATGGTATCACCAAGATTGTACAAATATTTGTTTGCCAATACCTATTGTCATTCCGATTGAGGATGAAGAAACTGAAAATGACCAATGAAAGGTATGGATTATTTCTTAACATATGTTTTCCTATCATTTAAATCTTAGTACATGATTCATGATTTTGTTTATAGGAAATAATTATTTCCAAATAAGTTGGAAAGGAATGTTTAATGGATCAAGAATAATGTTTAATGAGTATGAAGTCAACATATAATTGATTGCAGAGTTATGGTAGAATTTAGGATGGTGAAATGCTTAAAAGTATTAAGGCTCTATTGATGATGAGATTACATTAGAAGACTTTCTATAGTATGTGTAACCCAAATGTTTGATATATGATAAATTTATTCGTGGAATAATTATCTTTTCTTTTGTGTATATAGTTATAAAAAACAATTTGCGTTTATATGATCCTTGAATTTGAGGCAATTGGAGGTTAATACTTTTTGGGATGCAAAAAAAAAGTTATTAGATAACATTTGTGGTTAAAATATGTTATGGTTATTTTTGATAAATTTATCTTTTTTTGGGGAATGTTATAAAATTATGTAGTTTTTGAAAAGGGACAACATGCAAACTGTGTGACAACCCATCGCGTCAGACGAAGCTGTGGGAATCGAACCCCCAACCAAAGTGCGATTGGTATTTATCGTCTACCACTGGACTACGTGAATTCCCTAGTTAATATGACTAATTATTTTTAGTTAGATGATCTTATAAAATCAGGAATAAGTTGATTTTCGGTTATCTATGGAAATGATTTACCATCATGGAGGATAGGTGATTAGGTTAATTACTTTTCAGTATGAGACTTTAAGAGTAACTGATCTTATTTGGAGATAAATGTTAAGATTTACCTTCGAAGACTATGTGATTAAATACTCCCAAGATTTGGGTTTCAATATTAGTTTGGATTAATTTGAATAATTTTAAGGATAACTGTTTATTTAATGGTCTTTCTTGAACCTTGGGTTCTTTTTTTTGGAATTTTGGAGATTAAGAGTAGTATTTCTTTTTATAAAGGATTATCCTTTTGGTGATTATCTGATCTTATACTAAAATTTTTGGTTTTAGTTAATATCTAAAGACATTGGAAATATATAGTTAATCTTTTGTGGATTATGTGATTCTCTCAAATTTGATTATAGCGCTCTTAATTTGAAAAAAAATTAATCTTGAATTTTCATCATTTGGAGAAAATATGAGTTTTTTTTAGATATATAGTAAAAAACAAATGTGTACATGACAAGTAAGTATATTTCCTTATGTTTTTGGTTAAGATCATAAATATATTCCTCAACGAAAAGTATCTTTAAACAAAAACCTTGTCCATTAACTTTTCTTACTGGGGAATCAAAGACCGTTTAACCCATCAAAAGTTTGTTATTTTCTGGTGATTAACTTTATCCTAATCATGTTTCCTATCACTCTCCATCAGAACTTGACCCTTTTGTTTCTCCTCCATATCCATGTTTTCATGGAATCTTAGTATGGGATAACTCGGATGACCATTGTACTTCTCTTTCTATCTTTTAAAGTGATATTTTTAATGACTCTTTTTCCGATATGTGACTTTCAATAATGTTTCTGAGCCCAAATTTTAAAATTACGAGGACGCAATTCCCAAAAGGGGGAACAATGTAACATCCCAGGTAAATAAAGAATATGACCTTTTCATATTTATTAATTTTTGAATTAAATTTTAATTTTACTTAAAAAGGGTTGCTATGTTAGATGGCGTACCCAATACGCAACAATGAGTTTCATTGAAATTTTAAGTTGCACACTAATAATATATTATTATTTTAAATGGTAGTTAACTTCTAGCCATTGTATTTGTAGGAATGAACTAAAATGACTAAAATATGATTTTACATGTTTGTTAAATGTATTTTCATTTATCCAAAAAATGTAAGAGGCTTAAAATGCGAATGAATCTATTTTTAAGCATAATTTACATTAAAAGGCCGATTTATCGCCTTTTAATAGCGAAAACTTTTTTTAAACTAGTTATGGTCACTTTAATACATTTTATAGGGCCAAATAAAATCCGTCTTTAGAATGGGGACATCAAAATTTACTTTTTGTATATTTTTTCAATTTTTCTGATAAAGTTCATTTTTTATAAATAGTGTAAAATATTGTATTTTAATTCAATAGTTCCTTTTAATCTAATTTATTTATATGGTTATATTATCTTTTTAATTGGGTTTAATGTGAAATTAAAATATATTTTTACCATTTAATCCAATTTTGGTCATTTTAATTAATTTCACTTTAGAATTGCACATAAACAAGTATCAATCTTTTGATAGTTTTTGTTTTTTAAAAACATGCTATTTGTTTTGGTAACGGGAATTAATTTTAAAATTAATTAATACCACTTATATGTTTTGAATTTGTAAAAATATAAATCATTTTTAAATTCGGAATATCAAATATAGCTTAGGCTGAATTTTTGGTATTTTTCTGAAAAACATCAATTTTTGATGAATAGTGAAACCACTTAGTGGTAGTTAAAAATTATGAATTTTTCATTTAAATGAAACTTTACCACCTCTATGAGTTGAATTTAAAAATTCCGACATAAATGGTTGTCATCAATGTGTAAAATTTGGTTCATTAAGATGATTTTTTTTTTGTGAATAGTAACTTTTGATTTTTATTTACCGCGGTTAAAGGTAAGTAAGGTAATTCAAGTTAAACAGAATATTATAATAATTCAAAATTACTTTAAAACTTGTTCTATCCTTATTTGTTGAGTCATGGACGACCATGGGCATATTTACGTCGATTTTGGGACCCCATTGAGCCACTTGGGAGTGATAATGACAATTTAGATTAATTATCTTGAAGTAAAGGAAAAAATGACAAAACCAAATATCTTTTAGTAATATTATTTTTAGAAGGGGTTATATATATTATTATTTAGACTATAAATATTCATTGGAAGGATAAAAATATTTCCTACATCATGGAATTTGTTTTATAATTTTTAGACATCAAATAAATTAAATTATTTATGACTCAATAATGATTCAGTATTTACCTCAATAATAAAGTATTTAAATAAATGAGATTATAATGATTATGTTATTATCCAAAACATGTTCAATTATGATTGGATGATTTTATTTCGAATATGAGTCATTTCATATTCGACCTAAATTATTTTTGGACAATTAGAAACCGAATATTATTATATTATAAAATAATATTTTCACACTTTTCTAAAGAGCCCCTCCTCTCCCTTATAAAAGGAGGCCACTTCTAACTAATTCGTCACACCTCTGAAGTCATTTGGATCGTCCAAACTCCACCCAATTATACTCCCTACACCCCTCTCCTCCTCCTAGAAGCCTTACCATAGGAATAAGGAACTTCAACAAACCCTTTTTGGTTTAATCCAATGGGAGTTACCCAAATTAAAGGTAACAATTTCACTTAAATTGTTTTCTTTTATTTTACTTCTCCAACCCCTAAAATACTTTTATACCTTTCTTTTGTAACAAAATAAGTATCCTAAATATATTAGGATGTTTTTATGAGAAGGATTCGAGCTATAGTTACACACACCTCCAACTAATGGATGAAGAACATAATGTTTCTGTGGATGGAAAACTGACGCCTCACAAAACAATGATTGTTTGATTTTCTCATACCGCCTCTCATGGTGGCCATTATGGTGGAACTGTATTTATATATGATATATATTATGTCTATTTTTTCTTTATGATTCTGTAATTTCCATTTATATCAGACCTTTATGGTTTCCATAGTGGGTAAATCCGATAATCTCATTGGAGGAAGTGCGGACTACCGCCCCCTCAAAGTGATTTGATTCGTTAATGCCTTATGTGGGATTTATAAAGGATTGACTTAAATATATTATATATGAAATTATACTGGAATTATAATATACCTATGTATCATTATGTTTTATATCCATTAAAATAATAAATCGAAATCAAAGTAGCGTTCATGTGTTCGTACGGCTTACCGTCTCCATGAACGGTGCATTTCATTTCTTAACCCTAAATGTTATGTACTATTATAAATACATGTATATGATGGATATATATGATATATATGATATCTAAATCATGAATATAATTATTTATATAATTATCCTTTGACCACATGAACAATAGGTAATTATAAGAATTCCATTTTTGACTCAAGTACCAAATATCGACAAAATGAACATTATTAACTTAAATGGTTAAATAATATTTATAACATGTTAATTGGTGATATAAAAAGGAATAATAAACTTTAAAAGTTTCTTAATCAAGTATAAATTATCTTTAGTTTATTATTAATGATATTAAAGAATGATCGAGTCAAGTCGGACAAGAGGTAAAAGATTTTCTTATCTCACATTTAATTCCATGAGATTTCCATTGTTCGCCACTTATTCATTGCATGTGGTGTATTGTGTACTTAAATTTGATATATATTATCATTATTGTCATTATATTCATGGTATTCTGTGATTCATTTGGTTTTATTAACTTTTGTCCATACGACTCAATTGATTACCACGAAGTAAAGGTTTTCATCTCACTTCCTATTTTCATGAGATTCAGGCCATATTGCCACTATTTACTTTTTTGGGGTGTATGTACTGCCATTGATTTTACTATTTGTTTAATATAATTTCATTTATTATTATTTACATCTTAATATTATTATCCTTTTTTCATGTGGCATATGTTTTGTAAGTTACTAAATCGGTAAGGGAACCTTTCACCCTCATCTTTTTAAATGACTTCTTTTTGTTATGTCTTTTAATTTACATCTTATTATATTGGGATATATTATTATATATACTTATTGATTTCAACCTTATGTACAAGTGATTATATACCCTTTTTATTTCATCAACTCATTTTATGAATTTTAAACTGACGTCGTTGGGCTGTAGAATTTTTACAAGGGAACTTCTTAACCCAATTTAGATTTCTTTGGGTCCAACTTGTAGTAATTGAATATGTCATCCTATGAATATGTGTGAATGAACTCTAATTGTTTTACACTGAATAACTAATCATATCATGTGAATTTATATTTTTCACACATAATTATTCAATTGATTTATCCTTTATCTAAGGAAACCGTCTTTATAAGTGATTTCGTCTCAATTTACTTTCCATTGAGACTTAATTGTTGTTATGCACCAATTCACTCTTATATGGGGTATATTCTGTCCTTGGTAATGTTATATCATGAATCCCTTTATTCTCATGATATTATAAATTTTTTATTACCTCAATTATTTGTATTCAAGAGTCCCTCATTTTGTTAAAAATTCTTTAACAAAAATATCATTTTTAAATGTTATAAAGATTTATTATTCTAAATCTTTATCATTAAGGTCCATCTTGTAAAAATGGGTTTGAGTATTTATTTATATGTACATTAATGTTTTAAAAATATAATTCCATTAAAATCTTCAAAGTGGTATGGGATAATTTGTTTCCAAAATCTCTTTTAAATGGTTCTTGAAAATGAATTGATAATTTCAATATCTTTAAATTACATCTTATGATTGAAAATGAAATGTTATTAGTGAAATGTTTATATTTGCAATATTTTATGTGTTATGATGGTACTTGGACATTTGACGGGTTGTTACGTGATAAACCAAATGATGGGTGGTGCCGTGAATACTAGGACGGGTGGTTACGTTATAACCTTCAATGCATTGGGTATGGAAGTTGGTCGTATGTCTATTACATTTAGTGATATGTGTGGATGTCGACCGGATGGTTATTCCATTTAAGTATGATTATATCCCAAGTTACTTTTATATGTTATTTGTTCATTATATGGGTTTTATGGTAACATTTTGGTTACAAAAGGGTAATTAATGATCTTTTATTAAGTGAAGAGTATTTTCTACTTCATAAAGGTGAAAAGTATTACTTATGTTAAAGTATTCATGGTTTACTTATTTTGTTGAAAAACTAACAGTTTTTCTTCTTTGTGTATCCCTTTCTATGCTTTTTTATGCTCCCCCCAAGTTTTTTGAAATGTTTTTCCGAAGAAATAATGAGGAATAGGTTCAAGGATGGGATCATGGAAAAGTCATGTTGTCTTAAATATGGAACTAGACATGAATCTTTTTTTTTCAAGAGTTCATGTTTTGTAAAAAAATGGATACTTGGTAGAAATGTCTACTTTGTAATTTTTTGAGATGTAATAGTTATGTCCTAATTTTCTAAAACTCTAAACCTGAATATATCCCCATTGTGAATTATTCATTTAATTCAAGATTATGTTAAGGTTTAAGGCCAGGTCCTTATTATTCATGTTGTCATTAACATTTAAATTTTAAAATCCTGACTATAATGTTGAGCATTAGATATCAATTGAAATTTATTGAGTCAGTTTGAAAGTAAGGTATTTATGTAACATCATGCACACAATCATTATGTGTACATGATTTCCTCTATGATTCCTTTATGTCGCATGTAACAATAGAATGTACAAGACATCTCATAAAACTCTTTCATATCTCCCCCCAGATATGATTCTCATAGATGAGTCAACATGATAAAAGAATTTATATCCTCATGTAATTTCATCATATTAATTGAAATATATTAAAACATGAGACACATTATATCTAGTTCAACATCTAAATATTTTTTATACTTGTCTTTGTCAACATCTATAGCAGTATAAGGGGCTGAATGGGAACTCCAGACTCCAACACATAACGATTCCTTCTATATTATAGAAATATGCACAAGTTCATGCACCAATATAATATATTATGGATGATCATTATATTTCAATTCTACTGTATGGATCATAGTGACAAATTTCATGTAGTGATGATGATTTCCCTTTGGATATATAAATAAATTTAACAGTCAATATATTTTTTCATAAAAAATTTATAAATTATTGAATAATAATACATAAATGTCTCTAAATATTTTATCAAATTTAATTATCCATAATTTCATGATTTAGAATAATTTGTATCAGGATTTTAATAGTGAAACTTTTCCCCCAAAATTGTCCTCATATACTAAATTCTCAAGAAACACCACAATTGGAGTGTTTCTAGGTTGGATATAGATAAAAAACTACAATTTCTTGTGGTTCCTTGAACTATGGAGTAATGTCTCATATTATCATAACTGAAAGAATTCGTCCATCATTTCGTTTCATCATCTATGATATTAATATATATATGGATACCTATTTTAAACCAAATCCTTCCATTTCAACAAATTACTCTCAAAATAAAACCCCTTTAGTGGATAATCACTTGATATTTTCTAGCGAGTCCCACAAAAACAAGGTTCAGATAAAATTTTATCAATAAGTGGAATTAGGAATTAATATAACATTGATTTAATATTAATATTTCAAAATAAATGAATTTAATTTATATAAAATGTGTTGAAACAATGTTTTAGTTCTCACAAATAATCATGCATTAATAGAAAATCAGATTTAGTGTATATTTTATCTTGTTTATTATTTTAGGAGATCTCACAGTAACCTTACATATGAATAAAATAATAAATTATGGAGAAAAGAAAATAATTTAACTATTATTGTCTTAATTATCTAATGGCGATTTATCCATATTAAAATGAATGGATCAAACTTTACATAGGGGATATCATTCAATAGTTGAGTCCTGACTCTAATCACATCTTTAACTAATCCATTTTATCCACATGTCATTTGGTGTACCTCATATTCTGTGAGGGGTTCGATTATTAAATCGTCATTTTCTCATGTTAAAAATAATTTTCTGTAGGTTAGGTGGTCTCAGGGGTAAAAACCCAAAATAATAAATTGGACACGTATGCCTGTATATATATTGAATGGATAGTGTATTATGAATGTAACATTGTATAAATAACATATTATTGCAATCATCAAATTGACTAAATAATTCGGTAAATCATAAAAACATTAATTTGATCACTGATTTTCTCAAGACAAGGCATTGGGAAAAATAAAATCATGATCAATTTTTTTATGATTGTAATTTAATGTACATGTTAATTTAGAAAAATTAAATTACTATGAAAATTAATACAATATTTTCATGTAATATTTTTTAATCACGTCTAGTCACTAGTTGAATATTAATTCAGAAAATTAATTATTTATATAATTAAATTTATTAATATAATAATAAAATTAATGAAATATTAAATTATTAGTATGTAAACCATAAATTAATAGTAAAATTATTTTAATTTAAAAATAAAATTAAATAACTTAAACAATTTTATTTTTTAAAAAATATTGTTCACTAAAAAAATATCTATAACCACTATAAGTTGGGTCATAACCCTACATTCCCATTTCATGGTAGGAATCCTTCATGTATGAATGTTATGGGCCAATCAAGACCACCCATACCGATTACTAGTCTGTAAAAACTACCTTGAGCCACTAATGGTAGGATTAGGAAAAAAACCTAAGGGTAACCATGGTAGGGTGTTACCTCATCGACAGAGAATATTGGAGGAACCTACTTGGGTTAATGTGTAGTGGGATGGATATCATTAAGATATAAGTGGTGGAGGAACTAAGGTCATCAGTGGGGACCATGAAGGGGAAGACGACAAGGATCGACCGTGATAAGTGTGGTGTGCCATTTTCCAGTGGCATTTATGATAATCCTTCGAAAGGGATCCTCATTATGCCAACATGGATATAGTAGTGTCCCAACTATGGGGAATGATTTTTATTGTCTAGTATGACGGTGGGTAGATGACATATTCTCTAGGAAATGTCAGTGATGGGAAGTGGCTAGTGTGGCTCCACTGGTACACAACCAAGTTGCATGTAAGATGGGGATCATACAATTGCGATGAGGGGAGACAATGAGGTATTAATTTTGTGGGAACTATTGTAGAGACCCGAAGCTTGACATACATTGAAATTACATTACATTTGCGGAATACTTAGTACATAAAAAAAACACACACACAAGGATCGTAATAGTTTAGTGTCTTTGGAAACTCGGAATATAATCTTCTAATCCTGGTGAAAGATCATCAACATCTCCCATAAAGATCTTCCTTTTTTTTTACCTAAAACCTTTCTTTATATCCTGGGTAAAATAAAACAAAAAAGGGTGAGCTCAAATACTCAGTAAGGGTAAACAAAAGAAATATCAATCACATCATATTCATAAGAACATAACTTTTAGAAATCTATACCTACAAAAGAGATCATAATTTCATAACATGGGATAAAACATGGCAGTGAAATGTAATCCCAATAATCATAACTTAAAACATGAAACTTTGTGGCATACACACATAATCATAGAGAATCATATCTTATTAGTCAAGACTCATTGCCAAGACTATCTTAGTGGACAAAGTCCATTTCTGAACCGAGTCACCCTCGTTTCAGTCATGTTTCACTGAACTAGTATAACCTACCGTTCCAGTCATGTCTATCTCATGAGATATGAAATCTTTACCCAATGCATTGGAGGGAGATATAGGTCCCACCCATCTCATAATGATACCATTCTTATGTGTGCCACAAAATCTTAAATCATACATCATTGCATAACCTATGTAATAAAAATGGGAATCTTAAACATCATGCCATCATAAAACAATTAATATATAATAAAGGAATTCATAAAAATAATTCCATCACAAGATAATCAAATCAATGTAATAATAGGGATAAAAACAGTACCCTTTATTATCTTATATGTAAAATAATTTTGATTAAAAACTTGAACTCCATTCTTGAGGAAAATATCCTTTCTTCTTCAAAAACATTTTTCCTTTCCTAACATGTCATAAAACATTAAACTAAAAGAAGTTGATTAAAAATAAACTTGAAAACTTGTAAAGGATTATTCTTATAAATAATTTTTTAAAAATCCATTCATGTCGTATAAGTTAAAAAAACATTCTCCATACTTTTGTCGAAAAAGTCAAAAAGTACCTCGTATGAAAAACGAAAAAAGATTCCTTTCATATCTTTTACTAAAAACTCACCGCAGGGTAAAATTGGATTTAAAAAATTTTAGTTGGATGGAAATAATATTACATATTCAGGAAACATGTATGTGGATGACAAAATACACCCCAGTAAATACTAAAGTATAAACAATCTCGGATAAAAATGAGATTGTTATATTTCCCTTACCTTAGGTCTGATTTTCTTCGTAAGTGTCCGAACCTCCTGTATAATGATTTAAATAATTTCATTGACTTATTACAGAATCATATTCATTGTTATGATATCATATATGGTTCACTTATGACTTTATATTACCCGTTCGTTTGTAAATTCCATGTTAAAGAGCGTTTTGGGTAAAATTGTTTCATTTGCCGTCCGTGTTTTGAATTGTAATTATTAATATGATTACTTAGATCATGATTACATAATTCCAGAATATAAAACATGATTTATATATATATATATATTCAGAATATACATATATATAATAAATCAGTAAATGGAAAGAAATACACCGTTCATGGAGACGGTAGGCCGTACGTACGCATGAACGCTGTTTTCTTTTCCTTATTGAGTTGAATGGAATTATGTAGATGACATACATATATATACACATAAATCCAGTATCATTATTATGTAATATATTTCATGATTACTTATTATAGATACTTTATAATCATTCATGAATGGTTACAGTGTAAAATGAATCTCATCGCGTCGTGGAGACGGTAGTCCGTACGTACGCATGAGCGATGATATCGTTTCCATGGTTATTGAATTGAATTAGAGTGGATGATAAAATATATCAGAATCAATATGATGTTATAATAACTATGTATAGTTATTCTTTACACCATTATACCCATCCATGTAAGGTGGTGGTGGAAAATAGATTACACCACGACGTGGAGACGGTATTCCGTACGTACACACGCGCGGTGATTTCATTTTCCGTAGGATGGATAGGTGGTGAAATAGGATTGTTTCATACTTATAATAACATATCAGTATATGAGTGATACTGATGTTATTACTTCATAATGAAACAACCTAAGAAGAATAAGTGGAAGAAGAAATAAAGGTGAAAGAATTGGTAACGGAAATTACCTCTTCTTTGAAGCGCCTCTTTGAGACCTCCTCTTAGGGCACTAAAATTGGTCTTTTAGGAAGACCAGAACCTCTAGGATGTTTCTAGGAAAGTGTAGAGGAGAATTGGGCAGGGTTTGGCCGAGCTTGAAGGCTCAATGTTGTGTGAGGAAGAGGGGGAGGAGGTGCCCTTTTATAAGGGAGGAGAGGGGCACCTTTGGAATAACTAAAAATATTATTTTATTGTAAAGTCAAGTTCGGTTTTAAATAGCTCCAAATTGATTTATTTCGAGGCTAAGGTGGGGATGGGTCGAAATCCTCTCATCCAATAGAATTTAGACAAGTTTAGGTTCCTATATTAACCTTATCATTTAGATTTAACATTAAGTTAAATAATTTTACTTTTACCGTGTCTTCTTGTGTTCTTACACTATAAGGTTAATAAACATACTATAAGAAGCCAAACGAACTACAAGTTGTTTATTATTAATATATATAACCTTATCTAAGTCATGTGGCCGAACCTTAGATTTTTAGGAATAAAATAACAATTAATAATATAATATTTGTTTTAAAAACTATTTTATGTCAATTTTGACACTATTTAGTAATTGATTTTTGTGGAAATCATAACAGAATGATAAGTTCGAACAAAGTTAATTAAATCAATACTAACATGAAATATTGACCTAGAAAATTAGTGGAATGCATAAAAAGTCTTAAATTACATTTATTTTGGAATTTATAACATCAATTATGTCAATATTTCATTAATAAGATAATTACTGCATTGTCTTTGTGTCATAAATAAATTAAATTATTTGATGTATAAAAATTACAAATAAACTACCCTTATGTAGGAAATATTTTTATCTTACTAATGAATATTTACAATAGAATTTATCTTATGTATAACCCTATATTAAAATTGTTTTAGTAAATAAACATTGATTTTAACTCTTTTAACTCTTCTTTGAATTTAATAATAATAAATGTCCTAATCTAATCCAAGTGGGCCTAAATGGTCATCTTTTAATCCTAAACTTGTTTTTGGTCGAATTACACTTATCTAATAGAATTAGGACATATGTTAGGGTAATAATAATATCATTTTTACCCTTAATTACCCTATTTACTTTTAACCGTGGTAAATAAAAGTAAAACGTTACTATTCACCAAAAATTATTTTCTTCTCATTGAACCACATTTTACTTACTGACATCAACCGTGTCTCTCGGATTTCTGAAATTCCACTCACAGAAGGGGTAAAATTAAGTTTTATGAAAAATTCAGTTTTTTTTTAACTACCACTTAGTGGTTTCACTATTCATCAAAAATTGAAAGTTTTCAGAAAAATACCAAAAATTAGGCCTAAGATATATTTGATATTATGAACTAAAAAATGATTTATATTTTACAAAATTCAAAACATATCAGATGCATTAATTAATTTAAAAATTAATTCCCATCGTCAAAACAAATAGCGTGTTTTTAAGAGATAATAACTACCAAAAGATTGACACTTGTTTATGTCTGGTTTAAATGTGAAATTACATCCAATGACCAACATTGTATTAAATTGTAAAAATATATTCTAAATATACTTTAAAACCACTCAAATTAATAATTTATTACTATTAATTATTTCGATTGAAAAAGTTGTTTTTAATTAAAATTTAGTAATTTTCACTATTCATCAACATATGAAAGTTATCCGAAAATCACCAAAATTTCACCCTAAGCTAATTTCGATATTCCGAATCCATAAATGAAGTCCATTTTGAAAAATAAAATTTACAAAATTTCAAAAAGTGGTTATTACTAGTCATAACGGCTAGTTTTAATAATATCTTAATAGCATATCGTTGTTTAGCGAAACTTGGTGTTGCGTACAACACACGCTATCGTGGAAGGTCGCGATTGCATGTAATTCAAGCCAAGTCAGAGATTTGTGTTGTGAAAGCTCCTTTTGGTGTAGCGTATAACACAAGACATTAATGAAATTAAAAAAAATATTTTTCATAAAATCTCGGGGTGTTACATTCTACCCCCCTTAAAATGAATTCCGCCCTCGAAATTCGTCAGGGTTATAAATGGTTTACTACTCGAAAGTTTCTTTAATAGAAACCCACATCGTAAAAAGGAATACTAAAACCAATCTTTAAAAACAAAAGTATGAAACGTAACGGTTACCCAAATAAACTAATCACTGGGTTTCCACATAGGTGAAAATATGGATATGGAAGAAAAATCTAACCATCATGTTCTGATGGAGAGTGGTAGAGAACATGGCTATGGAAAAGCTAGCAATCACAAAGCCATAAATTTTTAATGATCTAAGGTACCATCTGATTCATCATATATAAGAGCACTAGGAGATCATTTTTGGTTTTCAAGATCATTTCCCTAAAGTTGATGAAATTGGAATTAGAAGAAATACTTTCGTGATTTTGGTATAGTCTCACCGTTTGTCGTTCTTTGGACAATTTCCACTTCATCTCTTAAAGAAATGAAGTTGAATTTGTCATTCGTGATGTGTTAGCAGATCATGTGATAGAATGATGGGTCATTCCATCTATCTCAAACAAAAGGTTAGAAAAGTTATCAAAAAATACATAAGTCCATCTATAGTGAGATTCATCATATAGGGTTCCAAAAATGGACTCATACTTAATATATCATACTGCGTAATATAAAAAAACTAGTTTCTACTAAACAGGGAATTCATGTAGGTCAGTGGTAGGCGATAAAGTCCAGTCGCACTTCGGTTGTGGGTTCGATTCCCACAGCCTTGTCCGACGCGATGGGATGTCGCCCGTCCTGCAGGTTGTCCTTTTTCTAAAACTATATTACTATAACATCCCATCAATAATATCGAAAAACATCTATTCTTAAACAATACTAACTTATGTCCAACATAATCCATTCCAATCTTTAAGCTTATCCATAATACTTCAGTCCACTCTCATAATATAGTGAAAATGATTACCATAGATTTAATACCATCGTTGATCCCCGTATATCATAAAATATGTCTTGTTGGTCACATTCCAAACATTCAAAGGCCTTAATCATGTACTCTCTTGAATACCCATTGAACCTTAGTGAAAACAAGAATGCAGTTAAAAGTTAACACTTTCCACATACCAAAATCCTCAAAATTCTATATACTCAAACCATGATATCACTTAGTCCTTATATCAATCATGAGCTCATGAATACTGTTAAACATTTCGTTTTCTCGTTTTCCCTTCATTATGCGCATATCATCTTATTTCCAAAAATATCTCAATCACTTTGAATACCACATTGGACCAATACATAAATATTCCAATACTTTATGATACCACATTATTTTGGAATCCCATTACATAAACACTTAATCATTCCACCACATCGTTGTCATATTCAACATCGCCAAAAGTGATCGCATGTGACATCCCTTTGTCCTTTTCCTTAAGTGGTTGCTCATGTCGATCATCACTAACCCTTGGATTAGGGCATTTATTAGCATAATGCCCCATTTCCTTGCACTTGAAGCATTGAAGTGTTGGTGGTGCGTTCTCTGTACTGTTTGCTTTATTCACATCATTAGAAACCCTTTTTCCATTACTTCGACACTCAGCTGCTCGATGACCTTCTTTTCCACACTTAAAACATTTTCTAGTCCATTTATGACAATCTCCACCATGCTTCTTTCCACACTTTGTTCATAAGGAAACATTCATCTTATTTTCACCATTATTTTGAGATTTCTCCTTGAACTCCATCTTTCGTTTCTTGTCAAAACCATGAGATGGATATGTAACACCAACTTCCATTTCTACCTTGATAGCACAACGCATAATTTCTTCATAGCTACTGAAGTCTCTTATAGCTAATGTCCTTCGAAGACTTGGTTTTAAGCCACTAAAAAATCGATCAACTTTACTTTCAGGTTGGATGGTAATCCCAGATGCATACCTTGCAAGTCTTGTAAAATTTGCTTCGTATATACCAACAGATTCATCATCCTTCTGCTTCAGCTCAAGAAACTCCTTTTCCATATTTTTTCGAAGAATACGAGGGAAGTACTTACTGAAAAACAAGTTCTTGAACTCGTCCCATTCCATGGACTCAATTTCATCTCTTGGACTCGTATTCTTGATAAGATTCCACCATTGATCAGCTTCACCTTCCAAACGATATACTACTAAGATGACTTTATCATGCTCATAACATTGAAGAACTGAAAATATCTTTTCAGTGGTACTGATACATTGTTCAGCAACAAGTGGATCGGAAGACCCACTGAAAGAAGGTGGACGTTGCCTCGTGAAGGACCCAATAGAATATTGTTCCCTTCTATGCTCATTTGGAAGTCCAGAATGATTCATAGCTTGTGTAAGTATAATAATAAGATTTTTCACTCCATCTCCAATAACATTTGTTTATTCAGGAGGGAAATCATTGCATTGTCCATTCCATTGATCAACACGGTTCCTTCGGGTTCCAGCCATCGTCTAAAACCCAAAAAGAATAGCGTGAGAGGTAAAAATCATGCTAGGGAAAACAACATTATAAAGGGGGAGTATCCTCAATATCTAACTTCTTAGGTTAAATTCTATGATCGTTAGCATAATTCTAGTACTATAACCTATACATATACTTAACCTTAGGGACATCCCTAGACATACCTTAGAAATATATCTAGGGATCTCCCTAACACTTTCGCATCCTAGTTTCCAACAGTTGACTAAACCTTTCCTCTGATACCAACTGTATAGACCCGAAGCTTGACATACATTGACATTACATTACATTTGCGGAATACATAGTAAATAACAAAAACACACACACAAGGATCGTAATAGTTTAGTTTGTTTGGAAACTCGGAATATAATCTTCTAATCTTGGTGAAAGATCTTCAACATCTCCCATAAAGATATTCCCTTTTTTTACCTAAAACCTTTCTTTATATCCTGGTGAAAATAAAACATAAAAGGGTGAGCTCAAATGCTCAGTAAGGGTAAACAAAAGAAATATCAATCACGTCATATTCATAAGAACATAACTTTTAGAAATTTTAACCTGCAAAAGAGATCATAATTTCATAACATGGGATAAAACATGGAAGTGAAATGTAATCACAATAATCATAACTTAAAACATGAAACTTTGTGGAATTCACACATAATCATAGAGAATCATATCTTATTAGTCAAGACTCATTGCCAAGACTATCTTAGTGGACAAAGTCAATTTCTGAACCGAGTCACCCTCGTTTCAGTCCGGTTTCACTGAACTGGTATAACCTACCGTTCCAGCCATGTCTATCTCATGAGATATGAAATCTTTATATAATGCATTGGAGGGAGATATAGGTCCCACACATCCCATAATGATACCATTCTTATGTGTTCCACAAAATCATAAATCATACATCATTGCATAACCCATGTAATAAAAATGGGAATCTTAAACATCATGACATCATAAAACAATTCATATACAATAAAGGAATTCATAAAAATAATTCCATCACAACATAATCAAATCTATGTAATAATAGGGATAAAAACATTACCCTTTATTATCTTAGATGGAAAATAATTTTGATTAAAAACTTGAATTCCATTCTTGAGGAAAATATCCTTTCTTCTTCAAAAACATTTTTCCTTTCTTAACATGTCATACAACTTTAAACTAAATGAAGTTGATTAAAAATAAACTTTAAAACTTGTAAAGAATTCTTCTTAGAAATAATGTTTTAAAAATCCATTCATGCCGTATAAGTTAAAAAAAACATTCTTCGTACTTTTGTCCAAAAAGTCAAAAAGTACCTCGTATGAAAAACGAAAAAAGATTCCTTTCATATCTTTTACTAAAAACTCACCGAAGGGTAAAATTGGATTCAAAAAATTGTAGGTGGATGGAAATAATATTATATATTCAGGAAACATGGATGTGGATGATAAAATACACCCCAGTAAATACTAAAGTATAAACAATCTCGGATAAAAATGAGATTGTGATATTTCCCTTACCTTAGGTCCGATTTGCTTCGTAAGTGTCTGAAACTCCTGTATAATGATTTAAATAATGTCATTGACTTATTATAGAAGCATATTCATTGTTATAATATCATATATGGTTCACTTATGACTTTATATTACCCGTTCGTTTGTAAATTCCATGTTAAAGAGCGTTTTGGGTAAAATTGTTTCATTTGTCGTCCGTGTTTTGAATTGTAATTATTCATATGGTTACTTAGATCATGATTACTTAATTCCAGAATATAAAACATGATTTATATATATATATATATTCAGAATATAAATATATATAATAAATCAGTAAATGGAATGAAATACACCGTTCATGGAGACGGTAGGCCGTACGTACGCCTGAACGTTGTTTTCTTTTCGTTATTGAGTTGAATGGAATTATGTAGATGACATACATATATACACACATAAATCCAGTATCATTATTATGTAATATATTTCATTATTACTTATTATAGATACTTTATAATCATTCATGAATGGTTAAAGTTGAGAATGAATCTCATCGCGTCGTGGAGACGGTAGTCCGTACGTACGCACGAGCGATGATATCGTTCCCATGGTTATTGAATTGAATTGGAGTGGATGATACAATATATCAGAATCAATACGATGTTCTAATAACTATGTATAGTTATTCTTTACACCATTATACCCATCCATGTAAGGTGGTGGTGGAAAATAGATTACACCACGGCGTGGAGACGGTATTTCGTACGTACGCAAGCGCGATGATTTCGTTTTCCGTAGGATGGATAGATGGTGAAATAGGATTGTTTTATACTTATAATAAAATATCAGTATATGAGTGATACTGATGTTATTACTTCATAATGAAACAACCTAATAAGAAGAAGTGGAAGAAGAAATAAAGGTGAAAGAATTGGTAACGGAAATTACCTCTTCTTTGAAGCGCCTCTTTGAGACCTCCTCTTAGGGCACTAAAATTGGTCTTTTAGGAAAACCAGAACCTCTAGGATGTTTCTAGGGAAGTGGAGAAGAGAATTGGTCAGGGTTTGGCCGAGCTTGAAGGCTCAAAGTTGTGTGAGGAATAGAGGGAGGAGGTTCCCTTTTATAAGGGAAGAGAGGGGCACCTTTGGAATAACTAAAAATATTATTTTATTATAAAGTCATGTTCAGTTTTAAATTGCTCCAAATTGATTTATTTCGAGGCTAAGGTGGGGATGGGCCGAAATCCTCTCATACAATAGAATTTAGACAAGTTTAGGTTCCTATTTTAACCTTATCATTTAGATTTAACATTCAGTTAAATAATTTTACTTTTACCGTGTCTTCTTGTGTTCTTACACTATAAGGTTAATAAACTTACTATAAGAATCAAAACGAACCCCAAGTTGTTTATTATTAATATATATGACCTTATCTAAGTCATTTGGCCGAACCTTAGATTTTTAGGAATAAAATAACAATTAATAATATAATATTTGTTTTAAAAACTATTTTATGTCAATTTTGACACTATTTAGTAATTTATTTTTTTGAAAATCATAACAGAATGATAAGTTCGAAAAAAGTTAATTAAATCAATAATAACATGTCATATTAACCTAGAAAATTAGTGAAATGCATAAAAAGTCTTAAATTATATTTATTTTGGTATTTATAACATCAATTATGTCAATATTTCATTAATAAGATAATTACGGCATCATCTTTGTGTCATAAATAAATTAATTTATTTGATGTCTAAAAATTACAAATAAAATACCCTTATGTAGGAAATATTTTTATCTTTCTAATGAATATTTACAATCGAATTTATCTTTTTTATAACCCTATATTAAAAATGTTTTAGTAAATAAACTTTTGATTTTAACTCTTCTTTGAATTAAATAATAATAAATGTCCTAATCTAATCCAAGTGGGCCTAAATGGTCATATTTTATTCCTAAGCTTGTTTTTGGTCGAATTAAACTTATACAATAGAATTAGGACATGTGTTAGGGTAACAATAATATCATTATTACCCTTAATTACCCTATTTACTTTTAACCGTGGTAAATAAAAGTAAAAAGTTACTATTCACCAAAAATTATTTTCATCTCATTGAACCACATTTTACTTACTGAAATCAATCGTGTCTCTCGGATTTTTTAAAATTCCACTCACAGAAGCGGTAAAATTAAGTTTTATGAAAAATTCAGTTTTTTAAACTACCACTTAGTGGTTTCACTATTCATCAAAAATTGAAAGTTTTCAGAAAAATACCAAAAATTAGGCCAAAGCTCTATTTGATATTTTGAACTCAAAAATGATTTCTGTTTTACCAAATTCAAAACATATCAATTTCATTAATTAATTTAAAAATTAATTCCCGTCGTCAAAGCAAATAGCGTGTTTTGAAGAGATAATAACTACCAAAAGATTGACACTTGTTTATGTCTGGTTTAAATGTGAAATTACATCCAATGACCAACATTGTATTAAAATGAAAAAATATATTCTAAATATACTTTAAAACCACTCACATTAATAATTTATCACTATTAATTATTTCGATTGAAAAAGTTGTTTTTAATTAAAATTTAGTAATTTTCATTATTCATCAAAATATGAAAGTTATCCGAAAATCACCAAAATTTCACCCTAAGCTAATTTCAATATTCCGAATCCATAAATGAAGTCCATTTTCAAAAGTAAAATTTACAAAATTTCAAAAATTGGTTATTACTATTCATAACGGCTAGTTTTAATAATATCTTAATAGCATATCGTTGTTTAGCGAAACATGGTGTTGCATACAACACACGCTATCGTGGAAGGTCGCGATTGCGTGTAATTCAATTCAGGTCAGAGATTTGTGTTGTGAAATCTTCTTTTGGTGTAGCGTATAACACAAGACATTAATGAAATTAAAAAGAATATTTTTCATAAAATCTCGGGGTGTTACAACTATTGTAGGATGCATCTGAGGAGGGATGGTTTTGTCCTAAATGAATGGGGCATGGTTGAATTTATGGGGTCTTGTTTTGGCTATTGATCCATGTTCATGGTATGATGGTCGCGTGTTTAAGCATAGTTCAGGAAGAGGGAAAATAAAGAAGGTTCTCCTGGGTGAAATGTTTTTTGGGAATAATAATACCATTTTTTAATTCCTTGTATTAGGAATTTATAAAAAAATAAAATTGGAGAACCTTTTTTATTATATAAAATGGTATCCCCAATTTTTTTATGTTTTAGAAAAACAACACACCCTCTAACTTTATATGCCTATTACATGAATAAAATAATTTTTTTATTTATATAATATTTCCATCAACCACATGTCGAAATTTATTTGGAAACCAAAATCTGGTTCGTATTAGATTGAAAAACTGTATAACCCTGAAAACAAAGTCCCATAAAATAATGTGTCTATTAATAATTATACTTAAAATTTGAACATTTGAGAACCCGCTTGTTTTCATTGGTAACATTTTTTTGGATGTGATATGGTTGTTCACGATCAGATCGATGTTCAATCAGATCCTTTAGGACTAATTTCATACCACCTTACATATATTTAAGGAAATGTAATTATTATAGGATTTGGTAATCTAAATTTACAATTAGATTACAAATGTTGGTACTAGGCAACATACAGGATGAATGTGGGAATGGAATTAAGAACAATTATCAACATAACTGAAAAAAACCTCTACATGTCTCATTACCAAATAATCTGGACAATATGATTGTGTAATGTGAATTATTTTGAGAAGATAATAAAATTTATTGATTGCATAATTCAATTTAATGGGTGATCATCATTTATAATTAGCTAAGGACCATTGGTCATTCGATTATAGGTTGAAGGCCACTAGATCTTCCACACATGAATTCTAAATATGTGCGTAGACCATTCATTGATTTATAGGTGTTTTCATGCATCACATATGGTCTCTTTGATGTCCTGATGATCCAAACAATTACATTACTTGATGCACAATAGTCATTATTCGATTGATAATTTGTTTATAAAATTTCTCTCTCTAGGATTTTTGGATGACATAGAATATATCAATTCCTAATGAATAATAGTGTATCATATTTTCTACTCCTCAACCAATACTAAGGAGGAATAAAATAGATAGTTAGGGTTCCTGAACCCAAATATATATAACATCATCCAAATAAAAAATAAAACAATAACTATGGGGAACTAACTACGTCATAAATATAACTGATATTTTTTTATTAGTTTTAATTTATATTAAATATACTATTTGATAGTAAAAATTCAATAACATTTCAAATAATTCCCACTTATATTAAATTAGACTTCCATATTAAAGTATTATTAATTTTTGTAATATTACTCATTTTTATTACTTAAATAATTATAAACACTTTTAATATATTAATTCAACAAAATTTTTCTATTAAAAAAATGATGAATTTATTTATTTATAGGTTAATGATAATTCTTATAGATCTCAATGACACATTAGTTGGTCCCCACATTATCTATATTGTTATTCACCATAGTAGGTATGATTAATGACTATTGTCTTTTGTGTGACCCACTCTTCATTTATGTTAATAGATGTGGATATTATTCATAGTCAAAGAGTGGAGTCTAGAACACATCCAGGCCTCAAGATGAAATTAGTAATAGTCATAGAAACAAAAAATTACCAATGACCATTAAATTTTTAATATAATCTTTTTTTTCATATGACATATGATAATATTGGATGTGAACATGTCTCATCATCCTTTCTTTCATTATTATTTCAATACAAATTGTGATATAGTTACCTTCAACTACAATTATCATTTAATTATGAATTTTATACCATCTTAATCAAATAGGAATGAGATATCAAATCCTCACACAAATGTGAGATAATATATCAAGATTATTTAACCAATTACATACCACAAATTACACTCGAAAAAATTGATATCTACATAGGAATTTAAGGTCATGCTTTTTTCATTTTATCAATGAATAGGATCCACTAGAACATATATAATATTGTTTCATTTCAAGAGACCAATACATATTTTGGAAGTATGGAACAACCAATGACACCAAATTCATGTGGTTTTCCTATTACAGGGGTTATCCTCTTGATCTCATTTACTAGAGATCACCAAGTGAATACTTATTAACAAAATGACGGAATATTTATTATCTCCCAAAAAATAATAGTGTAATATCATTTTTGTCACATAAATATAATGAATATGGACCATATAACATTACTTTAATGTTACAGTCATGGTATATCTTGGTTTCCTTCATATTATGGGATCATCTATAACCCTTTGATTAAAAGCATAATCTATTAACATTACTATATATATTGTGTACAAAGATGTATTTACACTATTCTCATAAGATAACCCATCTATATATTAATCTATATACATGTAATGGTAATCAAGGTATATACATATTTTTGGACTACAAAAACATATTTCAAAACTTCCCACCATTCTTTTATTCAAAATGTATATCAAAGATTAGTATAAAGGTGAACATTATATAATTATATCTTTAGGGTTTTAATAAATTGTATTTCTTTTGTATACTATCATTTTTTGATATATTACATGATGTTATTATTTTGGTACATATTTTTTCCTCAATGTAGATAGAGAAAAAACAGAACAAAAAAAATAATATTTTGATAATGTGTGGATAATATATTTTTTTCCAGGAACTTTTCTATATAAAATTTTAGGGGATATTATTTAATTACATGTATAGGTATTTTTATAATAATTGAATATCAAAACATCAAGGTGTTAATTTCATGTTTCCACGTCACAGTGTGGAATCCTTTCCAACTAAGCTCCGAACAATACCATGGAAACAAAATATTGAAACATGATTTCTATAGGGTAGTGACAAGAACCCCATCATCATGAAATGGAATTGTTTTAACTAGTAAGAAAAATGATACATGGAAGAAATATATATATATATACATTAAGGATATAACCCATAATAAATCTATGTGATGGGTAGGAAATTAATCATAATGTAACAACATAATAACCAAAAAACATTTCCAAAAAAATAAAAATGTAAAAATAAATAATTAAATAAGATTTAAATTTGATATGTTGAAAATGTATGACCATGTCACCTCATGTTATCCATATGCAGTTGACAAGAAATTCACTGAATCCCTCTGGTTCCATTTATTTTTCAAAATCAAAAGAAAAAAAAGCAGTCTTCAAGCACAAAATGTGTTATGCAGGGTTTGAAATAAGCTTTCATAATCGGATCACAATTAAGTTCCTATTATAAAGTCTCTATAAAAACCCAATATATTAATTTTAATTTAAAATAATCCATAATAAAATATTGAATAGTTTTATATTTAATGTGTGTCAATAAGTCTCCCCTTTTACAAAAATTATTTAAAATTGAAATTTTAAAAAGAATCAAAGAATAATTTTTTCTGTAACATTCACATTTATTAAAGAATTTAGTATTTTATATCATATAGAAATATTACAATATAATTTAAATGGTAGACATCTAAAACCAGAGAAACTTGAATCTATCAAGATCAAATATACAATAATAAAAAATTTATTAGTAGTTCAAATTAAAGAAACTACAACTCAAAAATAAAATTTAACATAACATAGGAAACCCATATAATATGATCCCCCTAAAAATGGAAATATGGTATTATAGAATACACATCAATGTTATTAGAAAACAAACACCCTATAAAGTGAAATCACTCAAAATCTAAAGGGATAAGTCCAAATATAAAAACCTATAACTATGCACATTAGGCTACAAAATTTTTAATATATCAAATCAATTCCAAAATTTCCAACACATTTAACAAATGATTGTAATAAACACATTTGACCCAAGAAAAATTTGTTGGAATAAAATTTCATAATATATTTAAAAATTTGTCTAAAATTATTTTTTTATGAAACTACGATGGAAAAAATATTTTATTGAATAACCATTCCACGAAAATAAATGTTTAAATTTAGAACAATGAAAATTAATTTAGAAAACAATTAAATAAATCCTGATTAGTCCTGGATAGTACAGTGATTGATAGAGATGAAAAAACCAACCTCAATCGTTAATTTCAAAACATCCATGATGGTATTAACAAAAAAGAAAGGGAATAAAATAAAATAGGGATATATTGAGGGAAAGTGTTGATTCCAATAGCCTATAATATAATTCCATAGGTATAAGGGTTGATGTTGATGATATGTTATAAGATAATAACTTTCTCACATGTTCAGTACCACAACCTACATGATATCTCCTCTATAAGAGAACCAACCAATTGTTCTAAAAGGTATTTGAGATCCAAAATATTATGATCATACATCCCATAGAAATGTTACTAAAAAAAATTCAAAATAATAAAAGAGATTAATATTATAGGAGAGTTATCATACATAAAAAATGGTGTACTATTATCAGATATAGGGATCAATGCTCCAAATAGGGAACCATAGAAGAGAGCAATCCTAAAAAAATAACCAGTGTTTTTCAAAGGGTTTTAGTTATAAGGGAAAAATAAATATATTAGTTTAATAATTATTGAATAATATTAAATATTGTATAGAATAAATTATTTTCATTGTGATTCATTATGATCATTTCTGGGATATGTATATAAAAAAATAATTGCCTCAATTTAATATCCTGAATGAATAATTCATGACATGATTTATCATTTGAAATTTTGTAATAAATTGTAATATTAAAACATGACAGCATATTCATTCCATTAATTAATTAAAATAAGGAATATATCATTTACAATGGGACCCTTATCCTATCTCTAGTGTATAGACCAAAGCCATTGGAAAACCCAAAAAAGTATATATAATTCCCTATAAAACAGGAAAATAGAAACTAGATTAATAAAATTGAAGTTAAATCTGTTGGGATGTTACAAATATATCCTCTATAGTATCATCTGTCCTATAATAATTTGTGTATTTAGTGATCTATAGAATTTGGTTAAGATAATATTACTACACTAATTATCCTCTCTCCCGTGTCTTAAGAGAATCAAATATGTTATTACAACACAATTTATCCAATGGAGTATAAATACAACAAAATATTATCATCAATAAATCAATAATCTCAAAAATACTAAATTATTTGAAACTTCTGTCTCTAACTCAATCTCCTCCCATATCATAACATTGGAATTATCAATGAGATACTTTTTTGCATTGATATATGTGAGAAATAGAACTTATACAAATCCAGTTAGTTGTTAATGAAAATTGAATTTCATACTGAATATGATACATAGGGATTCCAAATGGTCTAATATATATCTGAGATATTACTCCATTATTCAAAAGAATGTGATGAACCTAATGAGTAGAAACTTTAATAAAAACAATGTAAAAATGAAAAATAATACAAGTTTACATTTCTAATTTTCATTTGATTTCATATGACTGTTTCTTATATTCATTAAAATTATTATATAAGGAATCTTCACTGAAAACATTTAAAATATGATCATCCCCATAATTGAGTCCACTCCAACCTTTATCCAACAATCTGGTGACATATATGGTTGTCAATAATATGACTAAATGAACTGCATTTAGATAATCGATAGGTACTTATAATTATAATTGAACTCGACCGTTCAATGATTCCATTACAAGGAACATCTAAAATACATGACATGGATATTGATAATATCTTCTAAAAATTGAATTTAATGATCATTATATCCACCCTTCTATGGATTGATGTATATAGAAAATATGACACCCATCCACATTGCCTCTTTGAGACTCATTATGAATCTAGAGGTACACCTCATATCCCTATCAAAGTCAATGGTAGAGGGAAGAACATGGAAAATCAAAATATCCTAAAAATAATTTATACTATGATATTTAAAATTTTGGTGTCCTTTATTATAAGGCCCTATCCTTAAACCTTACTTAATATTGAATTAAATTAATAATTCACATTGAGGATCTTTTCAGGTTTAGAGTTTTAGAGAATTAAGAGATAACTATTACATCTCAAAATATTACAAAGTAGTAACTGTTACTATGTTTCCATAAAATAAAAACTCTTAAAAAGAACAAGTCCATTTCCATGTTTTAGGTTGCATGACTTTCCCTTGATCCCATCCTTGACCCTATTCCACGCTAAGTCCTGTGAAAAACATTTCAAAAACTTGGGATGAGCATAAAAAGCTCAGTAAGGGATACACAAAAAATGAAAACTGTTAGTTTTCCAAAACAAAAAGTAAACCATGTATACTTTATCAAAGTAATACTTTTCACCTTTTCGAAGTAGTAAAAACTCTTCGCTGAATAAAAGTTCATTACTTACCCTTCTATAACCAAAATATTACCATAAACCCCATATAAAGATGACATAACATATAAAGGTAACTTGGGACATAAACATACTTATGTGGAATAACCATAAGGTTGACTTCGACACATATCACTTAATGGAATAGCCATTCGGCCAACTTCATTACATACTTAATGGAATAGCCATACGGCCGACTTCCATACCCAATGCATTGGAGGTTATAACGTAACCACCCATCCTGGTGTTCACGGCACCACCCTTCATAATGTTCAAGTACCATTATAAAATCATAAAACATTTAACAAATATAGTGGAAAGAAAACATTTCCACATTTTTATCAAAATATATCAATTAAATATATAGACATAACAAATCCTTTATAAAAACCATTTTCAATACCAACATACATAAAAGAGTATATGATATTTATTTCATTTTAAAAAACATTATGGCTTGTTGAGGAAGCCAAAGACCAAATAATACTCGTGGCAGCGGAAAAGGTCATTGTCCCCGCGTTAGTTAAAAGAAACATTCCTTTTTGTCGTTTAGTAAAATTCTTCGTATAAAAAGATTCCTTTTGAATAAAATTAAAAGTAAAAGGGGTTTATACACCGTATAAAAGAAAGTTGTTTGTAAAACAAAATATGCCTCAATGAAAGGAGATTGAGACGAAGTCCCTTACAAAGTTGGAATCCTTAGATTAAGGATAAATCAATTACATGATTATGTGTGAAAAATACGAATACACAAAACATAAGTGGATATTAAGTGGAAACCAATCAGAGGTCATTCACACATAATCATGGAAAAACAAAACCAATGACATAGATATTTAACTCAATGAAATGAGATTGAGTTATGATTTCCGATACAAGTCCGTCTAAATGACATAAGAATTTATCAATGAGATGATTATGTGTAGAAATAGTATATATACACAAAGGATTGTGGAAACTACAACATAGAGATTCCACACATAATCTTGGCATAATAAAATCAATAATTAGTGTTTTAACCCAATGAATTGAAAGTGGGTTAAGAAGTTCCCTTACAGAAATTCGACGGCCTAACGGCGTCACTTCAAAACTCATAAAATGAGTTGGTGAGAGATAAAAAGGGTATCTAATCACTTGTACATAATTTACATTAATAAGGATACAGAAGAACATATCCCAACATAATAGTATGTGAATTAAAAGACATAACAAAAGAAGTATTTTAAAAAAGAGGAGGGCGAAAGGTTCCCTTACCGACTTGGGTAACTTTCGAAATGTACACCCCATTGAAGAAGGAAAATAAATAATTTATGTAAATACTCATAAACGAAAGTATATTACACAAAGAGTAGAATAATTGGAAGTACATACACCACTAAAAGGAAATTATGGCAAACGTAGCATAAATCTCACGGGAATAAAAGTGAGATGAAAAATACCTTACAAAAACTCGGCAGCCTAACATCGCCACTTAAAGCTTCCAAAAATGGATTTATGAGATCAAATAGGGTCTCTCATAATATGAACATAAAAATTAAATTATGAGGAATATAAAAGAACATCCCCCATCATTACAAATAGGAGCTCAAAAGAATTTACATAAAGGAAGGGAACATAAAAAAGAAAGAGAGAGGTTAGATCTCTTACGAAAATTCGGCAGCCTAATGGCGCCACTCAAAACATCCAAAATGGATTGGTGAAAAAATAGGGTCTCTCATCATATGAAAATAAAACTTACATTATGAGTAATATAAAAGAATATCCCAATCATAATAAAGATGATCTTAAAAGGAATGACATAAAAGAGTGTACTTCAAAAGAAAGAGAGGGGTATGATCCCTTACCTCGGGTCCGACTTGACTCGATCGTTCTTTAACGTCCTAAATAATAAACATGAGTTAATTTATATTTTCTTAAGAACCATTTTAAAGTTCATTATTCCTTTTATATCACTAATTTACATTTTATAAACATTATGTAATCATTTAAGTTAATAATGTTTGTTTTGTCAATATTTGGTTCTTAAGTCGAAAGTAAACTTCCTACAATTACATGTTGTTCCTGTGATCAATGGTTGATTATATCCAGAATGATATTTATGATTTGGATATCATATATATCATATATATCCAGAATATACATGTATCTATAATATTACATAATCATTTAGAGGTAAGAAATAAAATGCACCGTTCATGGAGACGGTAAGCAGTACGTACGCATGAACGCTACTTTCATTTCTTTGTCATATTAATGGAATTACAACTAAATGGGAGGTATTTATATTTTAACTCCAGAATTATATTCATAATTTATATGTATCATTCATCATATATATCCATTATATACATTTACTTATAATAGTACATTACATTTGGGGATAAGAAATGAAATGCACCGTTCATGGAGACGGTAAGCCGTACGTACGCATGAACGCTACTTTCATTTCTATCTCATATTTTAATGGAAATAAATAATAATGATATAGAGGTATACTATAATTCCAGTATAAAATAATATATAATAACTTTAAATCCATCCTTTATACGTCCCACATATGGCATTAACGAATCAAATCACTTTGAGGGGGCGGTAGTCCGCACTTCCTAAAATGAAATTATCGTGTTTACCCACAATGGAAACCATAAAGGTATGTAAAAAAAGAAAAATAAATAAGCTTAAGTAAAACATAAACATGAAATATATCATATATAAATATAGTGACATCTTAATGGCCACCTTTGAAGGTGTTATTTGAGTGTTGAACAATCATCATTTCGTGAGGCAGAAATTCCCCCTCCACGGAAACAGTATGTTCTTTAACCATTAGATGTAGGTGTGTGTAAGTGTATCTTGAATACTTATTATAACAACATCCTAGTATATTTAAGATACTATATTTGTTACAAAAGAAATGAATAAAAAGAGTTTAGGGGGTTGGAGAGGCAAAATAAAACAAAAGGACTCAAGTGAAGACATTACCTTAAAATCGGGTAACTCCCTTTGGTTTGAGCTAAAAGGCTTCCTTGGGATGACTTCTTCCCAATGTGAGGCGTCAAGGAGTTATAGAGGGATGTGGAGAGAAAAAATGGGCAGGGTTTGGACGAGCCAAAGGCTTTGGGAGTGTGGGTAAGGAGGTAGAGGTGGGGGCCTTTTATAAGAGGAGAGGAGGGGCACTCTTGTAAAGTTGCAAAAGGTTACTTTATTTTCAAAAGAGTTTCGGATTTTAAAGGTCCCAAATTGATTTATTTAGAGGATAAGGTGATAAGTGTTCTAAATCCACTCATCCAATATGTTTTGGACATGTGTAGGTCTTAGATATTACATTATCCTTCCATTTTATTTAAATCGGTAAATAATGAGGTCATCGCTGCATCATCATGATGTCATAAATAATTTAATTTACTTAATGTCTAAAAATTATAAAAAAAACTATGCTGTATGAAATATGTTTATCTTTACAATTACTATTTATAGTAAAAAATATGACTTTTATAATCCCATGTAAAAAATTTTTTAGTAAAACATCTCATGTGTGTGTCATTTTTACTTTAACATTAAATAAAAAGGTATTTCTGTTATTTTCCAACCAAAGTGGCTCCATGGGGTCCCCAAGTTGACCCATGGATTTTCTTGGTCGGCCATGACACATCCAATGAGGGTAGGACATGTTTCTAGGTCATTTGATTTTATTAAACCATTATTCTTACCTTAAACTACACTAATTATCTCTAATCGCGATTAAAAACTTAATAAGTTACTATTCACCAAAAAATTATTTTAATCCCATTGAACCACATTTTACTTCTTAATGACAACCATGTATGTCGGATTTTTTAAATTCAACACACAATGATGGAAAAATTTCATTTAAACGGAAAATCAGTTTTTATAAGTACCACTTAGTTGTTTCACTATTCATCAAAAATTGAAGTTTTTCAGAAAAATACCAAAACTTCACCCTAAGCTATATTTGATATTCCAAATTCAAAAATGATGTATATTTTACAAAATTCATAACATATAAGTTGCATTAATTAATTTAATAATTAATTCCTGCTGTCAAAACAAATAGCGTGTTTTTATGAAAGAAAATGTATCAAAAGATTGACACTAGTTTAAGTCATATTTCAAAGTGAAATTAATTCCAACGACCAATATTGGATTAAATGGTAAAAATATATTGTAATTTCACTTTAAACCCAATTCAAAAGATAATATAATCATATAAATAAATTATATTAAAAGAGGTTTTGAATTAAAATACAACAGTTTTCATTATTCATTAAAAATTGAACTTTTTTGGAAAAATACCAAAAATTTATGCAAAGTAAATTTTGATGTCCCGATTCCAAAGAAGAATTTTATTTTGTCAAATATAACACATAAGATTGTGAAAAAGTGGATTTAAAAAAGGTTCGCCATCAAAAGGCGGTTAATAGACCTTTTAAAGAATATTAGAATGTTTACGCTTAAAATTGGATTCATTCGCATTTTTAATCCTCTAACATTTATTGTAAAAATTTAAAATATTTGGCAAACATATATAATCATTTTTTAGTTAGTTCTGTTCATTCCCGCCATTACAATGGCTAGGCGTTAACTACCATTTGAAATAATATTATTTTTTTATTAGAGTGCAACGTAAGATTCCCAAGAAACTCGTTGTTGCGTATTGGGTACGCCATCAAGCATAGCGTCCCCTTTAAAATAATATTAATATTTTATTCAAAAATATGGATAAATATAAAAATTTAATATTCTTTATTTACCTGGGGTGTTACATCCTTCCCCCCTTTTGGGAATTGCGTCCTCGCAATTGTTAAAATTGGGCATGGAAACTTCATTGAAAATCTCACATCGGGACAAGAGTTAGTAAAACTATCACTTTAAAATAAAGAAAGAGAATTACAAAGGTCACCTGAGTTAACCCATACTAGGATTCCATGTAGAAAAACATCGACATGGAAGAAAAAACAAAGGTTCATGTTCTGATGGAGAGTGATAGAAAACATGTTTAGGATAAAGTTAACCATAATGAAATCACAAACTTATGATGGGTTAAACGGTATTCGATTCCCCTGTAGGAAAAGTTAATAGACAAAATTTTTGTTTTAAGTTACTTTTTATTGAGGAATTTATTCATAATGAAACATAATCACTTATCATGTTGACTTTCAACTTTTATTAGATTCCATACACAAACTCATATTTTCTCCAAAACACGAGTATTTAGGAAGACTTGTTCACATTAAGAGTACTATAATCAACTTCTAGAGAATCACCTAATCCACAAAAGAGAACTATACACTTCCCATGTCTTTAGACTTTAACGAAAAGAAAAACAAAAAAGGTTAGTACAAGATCAAATAATCCAAAAAAGGATAACCCTTTATAAAAAGAAAATCTATTCTTAATCTCCAAAATTTGTCCAACAAAACCCAAAGTTCAACAAGGACTATTCGATAAGAAAATTGTCCATAAAATACTTCAAAGTAAACCAAACTAATATTGAAACCCAAATATTTGATGGATTTAGTCACATAGTCTTCCAAGTTAAGTCGTAACATTTATCTCCAAAAAAACATCAGTTTCTCCTAAAGTCTCGAATTGAAAAGTAATTAACCTAATCACATATCCTCCATGATAAGTTAATAATTTTCATAAAACCCCAAAATCAACTTACTCTTAATTCATAAAGTCACCTAACTAAATAGAATAAGTGATCCTAACCAGGGACTTCACGTAGTCTAGTGGTAGGAGATAAATACCAGTTTCACTTTGGTTGTGGGTTCGATTCCCGCAACTTTGTCCGACGCGACGGGTTGTCACACGGTCTACGTGTGGTCTTTTTTTCCAAAACTACATAATTCTCAAATCATTCCCCAAAAAGGGATAAAATCATCAAAAATAACCATAACATAATTTAACCTCAATTTTATCTCACACCTTTCACTTCAATCATAATATATAGTAACCTAGAATTACTTCAAAAGTAAGGATCATATAAACCCAAATGGTTCTTTATAACTATGTCCACAAAAGAAAAGATAACTATTCCTTGAATAAAATTTTCATATATTAAAAATCAGGGTTACACATAATATAAAAAGTCTTCTAATGTAACCCCATAATCAAAAGAGACTTAATACTCTTAAGAATTTCACCATAACACTTGAAGCCCTTATATGTTGACATCTTACTCATTAAACATTCTTCATGATCCATTAACCATTCCTTTCTAAATTATTCTGAAATACTTCTTTCCTACAAACAAAATCATGAATCATATCCTAAGATTCCAAAATAAGAAAACAATAGTCATGAAATAATCCATACCTTTGATTGGTCATTTTCAGTTTCTTCATCCTCAACCGGAATGGCATTAGGTATTGGTAAACGAACATTTGTACGATCTTGGTGATCCCATTCACGAAACTTCTTCATAGGACACGTGTTTTCATAATGACCATGAACACCACATTTAAAACATTCAATTGATCCCTCAGAAAGAACTTCATTCCCATTCCTCGAGTCAACTGGATGCTTCCT
The DNA here is from genome assembly GCA_963277665.1 of Viscum album. Lineage (NCBI taxonomy): Eukaryota > Viridiplantae > Streptophyta > Magnoliopsida > Santalales > Viscaceae > Viscum > Viscum album. The sequence goes on along the minus strand of OY728128.1, from coordinate 271,907,443 downwards.
TTTTCCATGGCAGTTTCTTGCTTTATGACCTTCATTTCCACATCTATCGCATATTTCAGTCCCTTTGAAACATTTTCCTAGGTTTTTCTTTCCACATCTTTGACACATAGGTTTTTGAACACACTTACCTTTATGATTATTACCTGTAGTTCCGTAGGGATTTGTTTATTGCATATATGATACCTTATAGAAATCACCAAGGTTTAGGTGGTCAATCATGACTCTAGATATTTGGTTGAGGATAAATGCAATAGTTCTCATTGCAGCTCCCATATCATTCAAATGCTCGCTCAGAAAACTATCACAGTTTCCTTCACATCCACTGTTACTTTGGTGCCTGCTAGATCCAGCCATTTACTAAGACCAAAAAGGGTCAGTGTGAGTATATCAACATAACCATCATGTACTAATGAGGAAGATAGACACTATGATATACTTACTTATTCACTATATCTAAAACTAGGACTCTTTCTGAAATCCTAACCATTATGGTAATGCCACTTATGCTTAAAGAATACCATAACCTCTAAAGTTATCTAAACTGACCTTTGATACCAACTATAAGGCCCCAGCCTTAATCCTTACTTAATGTTGAATTAAATGAATAATTCGCATTGAGGATCTTTTCAGGTTTAGAGTTTTATAGAATTAGGACATAACTATTACATCTCAAAAGATTATAATGTAGAAACATTTACTATGTTTCCATAAAATAAAAACTCTTAAAAATAACATGTCCAGTTCCATGTTTTTGGTTACATGACTTTCCCTTGATCCCATCCTTGACCCTATTCCACGCTAAGTCATGTGAAAAACATTTCAAAAACTTGGGATGAGCATAAAAAGCTCAGTAAGGGATACACAAATAATGAAAACTGTTAGTTTTTCAAAACAAAAAGTTAACCATGTATACTTTATCAAAGTAATACTTTTCACCTTTTCAAAGTAGTAAAAACTCTTCGCCGAATAAAAGTTCATCACTTACCCTTCTGTAACCAAAAGATTACCATAAAACCCATATAAAGATGACATAACATATAAAGGTAACTTGGGACATAAACATACTTAAGTGGAATAACCATAAGGTGGACTTCCACACATATCACTTAATGGAATAGCCATTCGGAAAACTTCCATACATACTTAATGGAATAGCCATATGGCCGACTTCCATACCCAATGCATTGTAGGATATAACGTAACCACCCGTCCTGGTATTCACGACACCACCCGTCATAATGTCTAAGTACCATTATAAAATCATAAGACATTAAACAAATATAATGGAAAGAAAACATTTCCACATTTCGATCACAATATATCAATTAAATATATCGACATAACAAATCCTTTATAAAAACCATTTTCAATACCAACATACATAAAAGAGTATATGGTATTTATTTCATTTTAAAAAACATTGCGGCTTGTTGAGTAAGCCAAAGACCAAATAATACTCACGGCGGCAGAAAAGGTCATTGTCACCGCGTTCGTTAAAAGAAACATTCCTTTTTGTCGTTTAGTAAAACGCTTCGTATAAAAAGATTCCTTTTGAATAAAATTAAAAGTCAAAGGGGTTTATACACGGTATAAAAGAAAGATGTTTTTAAAACCCAATATTCCTCAATGAAAGGAGATTGAGACGAAGTCCCTTACAAAGTCGGTATCCTTAGATTAAGGATAAATCAATTACATGATTATGTGTGACAAATACGAATACACAAAATATAAGTGGATATTAAGTGTAAACCAATCAGAGGTCATTCACACATAATCATGGAAAAAAAACCAATTAAATAGATATTTAACTCAATGAAATGAGATTGAGTTATGATTTCTGATACAATTCCGTCTAAATGACATATGAATTTATCAATGAGATGATTATGTGTAGAAATAGTATATCCACACAAAGGTTTGTGGAAACTAAAACATAGAGATTCCACACATAATCTTGGAATAATAAAATCAATAATTAGTGGTTTAACCCAATGAATTGAAAGTGGGTTAAGAAGTTCCCTTACAGAAATTCGACAGCCTAACAGCGTCACTTCAAAACTCATAAAATGAGTTGGTGAGAGATAAAAAGGGTATCTCATCAATTGTACATAAAATTTACATTAATAATGATATAGAAGAACATATCCCAACATAATAGTATGTGAATTAAAATACATAACAAAAGAAGTCTTTTAAAAAAGAGGAGGGTGAAAGGTTCCCTTACCAACTTGGGTAACTTTCGAAACGTACACCCCATTGATGAAGGACAATACATCATTGATGTAAATACTCATAAAAGGAAGTATATTACACAAAGATTAGAATAATGGGAAGTGCATACACCACTCAAAGGAAATTGTGGCAAATTTAGCATAAATCTCACGGGAATAAAAGTGAGATGAAAAATCCCTTACGAAAACTCGGCAGCCTAACGACGCCACTTAAAGCTTCCAAAAATGGATTTATGAGATCAAATAGGGTCTCTCATAATATGAACATAAAAATTAAATTATGAGTACTATAAAAGAACATCCCCGATAATTACAAATAGGATCTTAAAATAAGTTACATAAAGGAAGGGTACATAAAAAGAAAGAAAGAGGTTAGATCTCTTACGAAAATTCGACAGCCTAACGGTGCCACTCAAAACTTACAAAATGGATTGGTGAGAAAAAATAGGGTCTCTCATCATATGAACATAACAATTACAGAAGGAGTAATATAATATAACATCCCAATCATAAGAAATATTATCTTAAAAGGAATGACATAAAAGAGTGTACTTAAAAAGAAAGAGAGGGGTAGGATCCCTTACCTTGGGTCCAACTTGACTCGATCGTTCTTTAATGTCCTGAATAATAAACCTGAGTTAATTTCTATTTGCTTAAGAACCTTTTTCAAATTCATTATTCCTTTTATATCACTTATTTACATTTTATAAACATTATTTAATCATTTAAGTTAATAATGTTTGTTTTGTCAATATTTGGTTCTTAAGTCGAAAGTGAACTTCTTACAATTAGATGTTGTTCGTGTAGTCAATGGTTCATTATATCCAGAATGATATTCATGATTTGGATATCATATATATCATATATATCCACAATATACATGTATTTATAATATTACATAATCATTTAGAGGTAAGAAATGAAATGCACCGTTCATGGAGACGGTAAGCCGTACGTACGCATGGATGTTACTTTCATTTCTTTGTCATATTAATGGAATTAAAACTAAATGAGAGGTATGTATATTTTAACTCCATAATTGTATTCATCATTTAGATGTATCATTCATCATATATATCCATTATATACATGTACTTATAATAGTACATTACATTTGGGGATAAGAAATGAAATGCACCGTTCATGGAGACGGTAAGCCGTACGTACGCATGAACGCTACTTTCATTTCTATCTCATACTTTAATGGAATGAAATAATAATGATATAGAGTTATATTATAATTCCAGTATGACATCATATATAATAACTTTAAATCCATCCTTTATACGTTCCACATATGGCATTAACGAATCAAATCACTTTGAGGGGGCGGTAGTCCGCACTTCCTAAAATGAAATTATCGTGTTCACCCATAATGGAAACCATAAAGGTGTGAAAAAAAAGAAAAATAAAGAATATTAAGTAAAACATAAACATATTATATATCATATATAAATAGAGTGACATATTAATGGCCACCTTTGAAGGTGTTATATGAGTGTTGAACAATCATCGTTTCGTGGGGCAGAAATTCGCCATCCACGGAAACAGTATATTATTTAACCATTAGATGTAGGTGTGTGTAAGTGTAGCTCAAATCCTTCTTATAAAAACATCCTATTATATTGAATATACTGGAGTTGTTACAAAAGAAATGAATAAAAAGATTTTAGGGGGTTGGAGAGGCAAAATAAAACAAAAGGACTCAAGTGAAGACATTACCTTAAAATCGTGTAACACCCTTTGGTTTGAGCTAAAAGGATTCCTTGGGAACACTTCATCCCAATGTGAGGCCTCAAGGAGTTAGAGAGGTATGTGGAGAGACAAAATGGGCAGGGGTTGGCCGAGATAAAGGCTTTGGGAGTGTGTGTAAGGAGGTAGAGGTGGGGGCCTTTTATAAGAGGAGAGGAGGGGCACTCTTGTAAAGTTACAAAATGTTACTTTATTTTCAAAAGAGTTTCGGATTTTAAAGGTCCCACATTGATGTATTTCTAGGATAAGGTGATAAGGGTTTTATGTGTACTCATACAATAGGTTTTGGACATGTTTTGGTCTTAGATATTACATTATCTTTCCATTTTATTTAAATCGTTAAATAATGAGGTCATCGCTGCATCATCATGATGTCATAAATACATTACTTTATTTAATGTCTAAAAATTATAAAACAAATACTATGGTGTAGGAAATCTTTTTATCTTTCCAATGAATATTTAAAGTAAAAAATCTGAATTATATAACCCCATGTAAAAATTGTTTTAGTAAAATATCTCATGTGTGGGTCATTTTTACTTTAACATTAAATAAAAAGGTATTTATGTCATTTTCCAACCAAAGTGGCTCCATGGGGTCCCAAAGTTGATCCATGGATTTTCTTGGTCGGCCATGACACATACAATGAGGGTAGTACATTTTTCTAGGTCATTTCATTTTATTAAAACTTTATTCTTACCTTAAACTACACTAATTACCTCTAATCGCGATTAAAAACTTAATAAGTTACTATTCACCAAAAAATTATTTTAATCCCATTGAACCACATTTTACTTCTTAATGAAAACCATGTATGTCGGATTTTTGAAATTCAACACACAATGATGGAAAAATTTCATTTAAACGGAAAATCAGTTTTTATAATTACAACTTAGTGGTTTCACTATTCATCAAAAATTGAAGTTTTTCAGAAAAATACCAAAAATTCACCCTAAGATATATTTGATATTCCAAATTCAAAACTGATTTATATTTTACAAAATTCAGAACATATAAGTTTCATTAATTAATTTAATAATCAATTCCCACTGTCAAAACAAATAGCGTGTTTTTATGAAACAAAATGTATCAAAAGATTGACACTAGTTTAAGTCCGATTTCAAAGTGAAATTAATTCCAACAACCACTATTGGATTAAATGGTAAAAATATATTCTAATTTCACTTTAAAACCAATTCAAAATATAATCTAATCATATAAATAAATTAGATTATAAGAGGTTTTGAATTAAAATACAACATTTTTCACTATTCATTATAAATTGAACTTTTTTGGAAAAATACCAAAAAATTACGCAAAGTAAACTTTGATGTCCCGATTATAAAGAAGAATTTTATTTTGTCAAATATATCACGTAAAATTGTCAAAAAGTGGATTTAAAAGAGGTTCTCCATCAAAAGACGGTTAATCGACCTTTTAATGAATATTAGAATGTTTACGCTTAAAATTGGATTCATTCGCATTTTTAATCCTCTAACATTTATTGTAAAAAGTTAAAATATTTGACAAACATATATAATCATTTTGTAGTTAGTTCTGTTCATTCCCACCATTAAAACGGCTAGGCGTTAACTACCATGTAAAATAATATTATTTTATTATTAGAGTGCAACGTAAGATTACCAAGAAACTCGTTGTTGCGTATTGGGTACACCATCAAGAATAGCGTCCCCTTTAAAGTAATATTAATATTTTATTCACAAATATGGATAAATATAAAAATTTCATATTCATTATTTACCTGGGGTGTTACATTTATCATATTAAAAATAAATAATTCAATCAACTAATCAATTACCATAAATATAGAATTCACCATATAGTTGACTATGGTAATCTACCAATGAATTCAATGCATAACTCTACCCATTTCAAATTTCTCACCAATAATTGTTGGAGATATAATGAACCTTATATAAATATATAATAATCTTGACTTGTAATTGAGAATTTTTTTCATCATTGAGGATATTTCTAGGTTTCTAGTTATATAGAATTAGTTATAAATTTTAGGTAACAAAATTTTAGTATAAAAAGTGGAATGATATGGTTATTATTAAGTTTCCCATAATATTGATCATTTAAAACAAATCATGATTTATTTAATTGGAAATATACATGACACTCATAATGTGACATTATTTTCAATCAACAATCTATAAATACTAAATAAAAAATATAAAACGTGTTTTTCAAATAAAAACATCACTAAGGGATACACAAAGATTGAAAATAGTAAGTCCTCTAAGAGAATGAAATCCCATGAAAAATATGATTCCAAATGGTGGTACTGGGGAACATACATAATTCATGTGGGAATGTGATTTAAAAACCATTATCAACATACCAAAAAACCTCATCATGTCCTGTGATCTAATAAAATGGATGATATGATTATGGAATGTGAATTAATTTGAGATCATAAAAAATTTATTGATTGAATAATTCAATTTAATGGGATATCATCATTCCCAATTAACAAAGAACCATTATTCGATTGATTTGAGAGTGAAGGCCACTAGATCTTACACACATGAATTCCAAATATATGCATATACCATTCATTAAATTTAAGGTGTTTACATGGATCATTTATGGTCTCTTTGATGTCATGATGATCAAAACAATATCATTCCTTCATGCACAATAGTCATTATTCGATTGATAAATTGTATAGAAAATTTCACACTATAGGATTTTGGATGATATAGAATATATCATTTCCAACTGAGGAGTAGTGTGTCATATTTCCTTCTCATCGACCAATATTGCGGTGGTATAAAATACATAGTTAGGGTTCTTGACCCCGAATATATTTAACATCAACCAATAAAAAATAAAATAATAACTATGGGGAACTAACTGCGTCATAAATATTATTGATATATTTTTATTTAGTTTTAATATATATTAAATATACTACATGAAAATAATAATTCAATAACTCGAAACATATTTCCCAGTTATATTAAATTAGACTTCCACAGTAAAATATTATTAATTCTTGTAATATTACTCATTTTTATTTCTGAAATACATATAAATACTTTTAATAAACTAATTAAACAAAATTATCTTATTCTAAAATAATAATGAATTTATTTATTTATAGGTTAATGATAATTCTTGTATAACTCTCTCACACAGTAGTTAGTCCCCCCCCCCATTTTCAATATAGCTATCCACCATAGTAGGTACAATTAATGAATATCATCTTTTGTGTGAACCACTCATTATTTATCTTAATAGAATTGGATATTATTCATAGTCGAAGAGTGGAGTCTAGAACACATCAAGGCCTCCAATATAAAATATTAAAAGTTACAGTAACAAAAAATTACCAATAAACATTCAATTTTTAATATAATCATCTTTTTCTTATGACATATTATAATATTGGATGTGAATATGTTTCATCATCCTTTCTTTCATTATTATTTAAATATCTATTGGGATATAGTAACATTCAAATAAAACTTTCGTTGATTTATGAATTTTCTACCCTTTTAATCAAATATGCATGGGAAATCACATCCACATCACAAATGTGAGACAGTAAATCTAAATCATCCACCCAATACCATACCCCTAATAACACTCGAAAAAATTGACATCTCTATAGGAATTTAAGGTCATGGTTTTATTCGTTGTATCAATGTATAGGATCCACAAAAACATATATAATTTTATTTCATTTCAAGATCCCAATACATATTTCTAAAGTGAAGAAAAACCAATGACACTAAAAATATGTGGTTTTCCAATTAGAGAGGTTATCCTATTTATCTTATCTACCAGAGATCACCATGTGATATCTAATTAACATTAAATCATAATATGTATTATATCCCAAAAAATAATAGTGTAATATCATATTTCTCACTTCAATATTGTGAATATGGACCATAGATCATTACATTAATGTTACTGTCATGGTATATTTTGGTTTCCATCATATCCGAGGATCATCTATAACCCTTTGATTAAAAGAATAATCTTTGAACATTAAAATATATATAGTGGACACAGATGTATTCAAACTATTCCCATAAGATAACCCATGTATATTTAAAACTATATACATGTAATGGTAATCCAAGTACATATATATTTTTGGACTATAAAAACATCTTTCAAATATTTTCACCCTTTGTTTATTCAAAATGTATATCATATTTTTGTATAAAGTTGAACATTATATAATTTCATCTTATGGGTTTTCATAAATTATATTTCTTTTGAATACTATCGTTTGTTGCTATAATTTGTGATTTAATTATTTTGGTATGTATATTCTCATCAATGTAGATAGAGAAAAATAGAACAAAATAATAATAAAATTTAGATAATGTATGTATAATATATTTCTTCTAAAGAACACTTATATAAAAAAAATTAGGGGACATAATTTCATTACATGTAGAGGTATTTTTATAATAATTTAATATCAATCCATCGAGGTGTCAATTTTATGGTTCCACAACATAGTGTGGACTTCTTTCATAATAGGGTCCGAATAAAACTTTGGAAACACAATATTGAAATCTATTAGCCATAGGGTAGTGATAAGAACCCTCTCATCAAAAAAGGTAATTATTTCATATAGTAAGAAAAAATATACATCGAATATATATATATAAACATTTAGGATGTAACCCATAATCAATGAATGTTATGGGTAGGAAAATAATCAAAATGTAACCACATAAAAACCAAAAAACATTTCCAAAAAAAATGTACAAAAAAATTAAATAAATAACATTTACATGTCATCTATTGAAAACTTCTGACTCTCTCACCATCTGTTATCAATAAAAAGCTATCATGAAATTCACTTACTCCCTTTGTTTCAATTTATATTTCTACATCATAAGAACAAAAATAGTTTTCAAGCACCCAATGGATTATGCGGGGTTTGAAAAAATATTTCATAATTGGATCACACCAAGGTGCTTCTTGTAAAGACTCTATATAGACTCCAAATATTAATTTCTATTTAAAAGAATCCATGATTAACTATTGAATAGTTTTATATTAAAAGTGTTTCAATCATTTTCCCCATTTCAAAAAATTCTTGAAATTGAAATTTTAAATAGATTCAATGGATAAATTTTCCGTTAACATTCACAATTATAAATGAATATTGTATTTTATATCACATAGAAAAAGTACAATATAATGAAAATGGTAAACATCCCAAACCAAAAAAATACAGATCTTACAAGATAAAATGTAAATTAATAAAAAATTGATTAGTAGTGCACATTGAGTGAACTACTACTCAATAATAAAATTAAACTTATCATAGGAATCCCATATAATGAGATCCCCCTTAAAATGTCAATATGTTTTTATAGAACACACTCCAATGATATTGGAAAACCATCCCCCTATATAATGAAATCAAACTAAATCTAAATGGAAAATTCCAAATATAAAACCCTATACCAATGCACAATAGGCTACCAAATTTTTAGTATGTCAAATCAATTCCTAAATTTTCTACACATTTTACAAATGAATATTAGAAACACATTTCACCTAGAAATTTTTTTGGAATAATATTTCATAATATATTTCAAAATGTGTCTAAAATTTATTTTTTTTTACCAAAAAAGGATGGAACACATATTTTATTGAATAACTATTCCACACACATAAATGATTAAATGTAGAGTAATGAAAATTCATTTAGAAAACAATTTAATAAATCATAATCATTCCTGGATAATCCAGTTATTGATAGGGATGAAACAACCAACCCCATTCATTAATTTCAAAATTACCCAGATGGTATTAACATAAAAATAAAGGGATTACAATTAAATAGTGATAAATAGAGTGAAAATCTTGATTCTATAGCCTAGATTATAATTCCATATGTATATGGGTTTATGATGACGTTTTGTCATAATATTACATTATTCTCACGTGTTCTATACCACAACCTACATGATATGTCCTTTAGATGAGAACAATACAATTTTTATAGAAGCTATTTGAGATCCCTCATAGTATGATCATACAACCCATAGAAATAGTACCGAAAAACGTTCAAAATAAGAAAAATGAATAATATTATAGGAGTGTTATCTCACCTAAAAATGTGGTACTACAATCAAATATAGGTATCAATGCTCCAAAATAGGGAACCGTAGAAGGGAGGAATCCTAAAAAAATAACTAGACTTTTTCATAAGGTTTTAGTTATCAGAGAAAAATTAATATATTTGTTTAAAAAGAATTAGAGAATATAAAACATTGTTCAGAATAAATGATTTTCATTGTGATTCATGATGATCATTTGTGGGACATGTATGTGAAAAAATAATTGCCTCAATTTAATATCCTGAAGGAATAATTCATGACATGATTTATCATTTGGAATATTGTAACAAATTGTAATGGTAAAACATAATAGTTTATTCTTTCAATGAATTAATTAGAAAAAGGAATATATATTTTACAATGGGATCCTTCTCTTATGGTTAGTTTACAAACCAAAGCCTTTGGAAAACTCAAAAATCATCTATACTTCCCTAGTAAACAGGAATATAGAATCTAGATTAATAAAAGTGATGTTAAATTTGATAGGATGTTACAAATATATCCTTTATAGAATCATCTCTCCCATAATATTTTATGTATTTAGATATCTACAAAATTTGGGGAAGTAAATATTCCCTCACTAATGATCCTCTCTCCCGTGTCTTATGAGAATCAAATATGTTTTTCTAAAAAAATTTAAAAAACGGAGTATAAATCAAACAAAATATTATCGTCAATAAATCAAAAATCTCAACTATACTACATTAGTTAAAACATATGTATCTAACTCAATCTCATCCGATATCATAATATGGGAATTATCAATGAGATACTTTTTTTGTGCTAAGATATTCGAGAAATAGCATGTATACCAATATTATTTGTTTTCAATGAAAAATAAAAATCATTTTTAATATGATACATAGGGATTCCAAATGGTCCAATATATCTCAGAGACATCACCCCATTATTAAAAAGCATATGATGACCTTACTAAGTAGAAAATTTAATATAAACTATGTCAAAATGGAATATAATAAAAGTTGACATTTCTAATTTTCATATGACTTCATCTGACTCTTTCTTATATCCATTCACTTTATTATATAATGAATGTTCACTGAAAAAATTGAAAATAGGATCAGTCCCACAATTGGGTCCTCACCAACCTCTATCCCACAATCTGGTGACATATGTGGGTGTCAATAAGACCACTCAAAGAAATGAATTTGGATAATCGACATGTACATATAATTATAATTGAACTCAACCAGTCAATGTTTACATTACATAGAACACCTAAAATTCATGACAAGGGTATTGATAATATCGTCTAAAAATTAAATTTCATAATCATTATAGCCACCCTTCAATGGAAAAAAGTATATTCAAAATATTACCCCAATCCACATTGCCTCCTAGAGACTCACTCTGAATCTAGAGCTAAACAACATATCCCTATCAAAGTCAATGGTTCTGGGAACAACATGAAACATCCAAATATCCTAAAAATAATTCATACAATGACATTTAAATTTTTTTTGTCCTTTATCTTAAAAAAATAAATAATTCAATCAACTAATCAATTACCCTAAATATAGAATTCATCCCTATGGGAAACTATGGTAATATATCAATGAATTCGATACATAACTCATCCTAATTCAAATATTTCAAAAATAATGGTTTCAGATATAATGAATCTTATTTCAATATATCATAATATTGACATGTATTTAATAATTTTTTTCACATTGAGGATATTTTTAGGTTTCTAGTTTTATTGAATTAGACTATAAATTGTACGTAACAAAAGATTTGTATAAAAAGTGGATATATCTGATTATTATTTATTTTCTTGAAATACTGATCATTTAAAAAATATCATGATTTAGTTAATTGTAAATATACATGACACTCAACATGAGAAATTATTTTTAATTACCAATCCATAAATACAAATAAATAAATATAAAACATGTTTTGAGAATAAAAATATCACTAAGGGATACACAAACATAGAAAATAGTAAGTCCTCAAAAAATGAAATTCCATGAAAAATTATCATAAATAAATACATTTCAACCGTAATAATTATTATATATATTCAATTGATACAAATATAATTTCATTATTTTTTATGAAATCATGATATTACAATTACCCCATAGGAATCATAGATAATACATATTGGTATATTTGGACAACATTATACTTGTCACTCTAAAAAATTGAATAACCATGTTGTCAACTACCATACATGGAACTATTCAAAATGGAATAATCATATGAACAACATCCATAATAATACATTTGGGGATATCACATACCCACCCATAATTTTCTTATCACAATTCCACCTATCAAATTTTCAAGTCCCATTATATAATCATCACACATAAAAGACTACAATTTTAAATAGTTTAGTAAAAAATATCATTCGAACCAATAAGAAAAAATTCATGTCATTGAATTAATCAATCCATATTAAAAACCCATTGTTGATAAAAAAAATTACCCAATGATGGAAAAGTGGGTTTTATTTGATCTTTTAAAATATTTATGGCATATGGAGAAATACATTTAACATCCAGAGATGTTATAAATAAAATTACTCTTTGGATTTAACTAAATTTATTATTATATAATATTTTTATTTAAAAAGGAACTTATTTAGGTTTATTATATAAAATTGGTTATAAAATACCATTAATTAAGAATACCATTGATAATATTTCCATTTAATAGGTATCACATTATTAGTATATATATTGGGTTTTATTTAATCTAATTGACAATGAAAAAGGAAGTGATGACCTCAATGTATAAGATCATACCATATAAATCCCATTAATTAGTGTTTTTGAGTGACCTAGCATCACTAGTATTCTCCCTTGACCAATCCAAAGATGATATCTCATGGCTTAATGATGACTGTAATCATTTATGAGAGAATATCATGCTCATTGAGATAGTGGACCAAAAAATGTACACTGAACTGAGCCATGAAAATCTCAAAGTCACACACCACACTCTTATAGAATTTTTGGTGTTTTAATGGGATATATACCAATAAAATAGAATTTTTTTTATATATATAAATTCTAATAAAAAGATTAATTTATTTAAATCAAATTATTTTTAATTTAGAAATTATTTTTATTTCGATATAGTAAAACAGAAATTGTATTTTCGAGTAAAAATAAAATTGAATTAAGGACTTTTTAAATATTGGTTTTTTAAAATAACTTATATTTTTATAAAATATTACTATTAAACATATTTTTTAAATAAAAATTTTCATATAAATTTTTTGAAGTGAAATGTAATTTTTTTATCGTTTCTAAACTATTATTGTCAAAAATCCCAGAATTTTTTCTATATTCTTACATTTAATATTAAAAAAGATATTTATAAAATAATATATATAAAATGAATATTATTTTTGGAATCATAATGTCAAAATTATCCATTAGTGAAATATTTCTAATTTTAACAGATAATAGAATTTTCATTTTAAAATTAAATATCATTTAATTATATCTTCTATATTATGATATCAGAATTCCCAAAAATAAATTTAATAAATACAATAAAGGATATCCATGATGAAATAATTGTTTAGATGTAAAAATAAATTTATTCTATATTTATTTTTTAATTTTATAAATCCACTATGAATCATCCAAAACAATTTTTATATTTTAATTTTTTAAAAGCATTTCTCTAAGAATTCTACCAAGATAAACATAAATAAGTGTATTATTTTATTATCTTTGTAACTTTTTGTATAACATAATGAGAAATAATTAAATTTTAATGAATCCTAGGTCATGACCCATGTGATTGTTTTTTGTTTTGTTATTTTATAACATAGAGTCTAAATGAAAAATAATAAAGATATCCCCCCTTTTCATATATAAACCCATCCATGATTAAAATTCCTTACACTAAAACACATTATACCATATCCGTACTATTACCTACACATTCTATAGTACTCCAAAAGAAACCATGAAGTCATGAATACCCTCCCAAGAATTTGGATTCACACACTCATGTATTGGATGTTATACTTTTTTCCTTTTTATTCAAGTCACTTCTTCACCACATTCCCTTTTTCATTATTCTATCATGATGAGATATGTTATTCCACATCCCAAATAATTTATAATTGATTTACAAATGATGAGACACCCCTTTCAGTCTCATCAACTCATTTTTAATAATTTTTAAGCTATGTTGGTTTTCTCTCAAAATTCAACAAGAAATTCCATGGAAAAAAATTGTGTTGTCAATACCATACCCATTTCATTTCATGGGTATTCACTTTTATAAATTTAGACACCTTTTATAGTGGGATAAAATGTATTTATTCCACACTCCATGATAATATAATTAATTATTAAGTGAATTAATTCATGTTTTATGATCATTTTGTCACATATTATCTTGAGAATGGAATGAATTTGGGAGGTGAATCCAAAATTTTATGATGTTCCAATGCACTGGGAAATGTTTTGTCTCATGATACTTCATTTTTGGTTAATTATTACATTATTAAATTATGATTATTTTTCTAACAAGATGTCATAGAAATTTAGAATTTACATGTGTTTATGATGCTGTGTTATAGGGTGTTTCCACATTTCCCATGTTGATATTTTCAATATATTCCACATATCATTGTTCATATTTATGATTCTTATTCCTTCTATGAAAAATTTTCATTCCTTTTTCCACATTCCCATTAGTGAATGGGTTTTCATGAATATTCTTCATCAGTAAGGTCGTCGTGGGCTTGTTGAACACAAAAAGTTAGGTCTGAGATATGTTGGACCGTTTGAGGACACTAAGAGGCTCAGATAGGTTAGGTATGGGTTATCATTTCTGACTCAGATTAATTTCAGTCATAATGTATTTAACATGTCTAATTTCCAGATTTATAATCCCAATATTAATCACATTCTAAGTTGGGTAGAAATTAAGTTAGAGTGAAATGTTTCTGTTTAGGAGAAACCAGTGGAGATCTTCAACTCTTAAGTGAATTTATTACAAAGAATATCGATTCCATTGGCTAGAGTAGTAAAAAAACATGGATCAGATTTTAATGTTACTAGGTATATTGATTCATTATTTTTAGGGTAACAATAACATCATTTTCTGGGTATTACATCTATGACATGCCTTCTCATGGGTCGAATGACTTTTTGGTGGGGAGTATGTAACATCAAGTAACTGATGTGTATGTTATATCATTAAGAACATCATTAGTTCCCCAATTTCTTTGTATAGGTACTTGAATGAATTTGTAGTATTATTAAAATGGTGTAGTCCCTAATTTGTTGGAATCTCACTTTTAACCAGTATTTTCTATTGGAAGATGGTGGATTTCACACAATTTAACTAGGTTACATGATGTATAATGGTTGCTAGGTGAAATCCATGAATACGATTCATGTAGTGAGAGGTTACACTATGTGAAGAGATGTTTAATATTATGATTCAATTAAATATCATTTTTTAATATTAGGTGATGAATATTTTATAGTACATAAAATCCATGGATTTCACGACATGTAAAGGGGTTTCACATCGCATAATTCCCATTTTCAGGATTGTTATGGTGTATGTATGGATTTTTAGGTTCATTTGGCTACAACTTCACTATTTATCATTACCCAAAGATCCTCTATGATGATATTTGTGGAATAATTCCTTATTTATTGATCCATTCAGTTTTCGGTCTTCATTGTTGTTGTGGTGCCCCTCCCCGAGTGAGTGCTCTTTTCAAATCATTAGTTCCTTTGATTGTGGAAGTACCATTTATTTTTTTATCAGATCTAATTTTATAAATTGGGGTTTCTTCATTTATTATTAATTATCCTTTTTGATATATCCTTCTAGAGGTCATCCATTTTTTAGTTTTGTTATGTTGAGTGACTGTTCTTGAGGTATATTGGTTTCCTCCATTTTGCAAACACCTTGTTTTATAAATTGGATCATTCATGAGATATGGATTATTTTCAAGGGCCTTCATTGATGTTGTTGTGTTTTTAATTTTGGTTTACCCCATTGAGGGTTTTTGTGCCCAATGTTTCAAGGAAGTTGGTTCCATATTTAGACTTTGTTCATGGACCGTATTTTTTCTTTTTTATAAACAGATTTATAAAAGCAATTAGAATGATTGATTTGTGTGTGCTGAAATGATTTTTTTAATAGAAATCAATTTTCCCATGATGACAGTAAGTGGAAGGAAAAAAAGTAATTTTAATTTGTGTAAATGGATTTCTGAAATGGTTTTAACGTGGTTTTCAAAAATTTTGACTGAATTGTGAAAATGAGCCCATGGGTTACCTTCGGATCTTTAGTGGAATCTTTATCATGATGCCATCGTCAACTCATTTTTATTATTAGGATGTTTTCTCCTGGGGATTTCCTTTTATCCGAGACCTTTTGTTCTATACGACAAATTTTGATTGGGAGGGGCTTAATCATGGTGTATTTCTCTAAAGTAAAGTCATATGTTCTAGAATAAGAATAATGTACTTGATTAAATACCATATGTGTAGTCTTCTGGTAAGACGTATATCGATCCTTGGTGTTGATACCTATGCTTCTATATGTATTTCATAGAGTATTACTATTTTAGTCTTCATATTAATGTTGATACTTAGGAAATATGATATAGAAAAATTTCATTGAAATAAATATACTTGTTTTTATCGACCTTTGATAATAAGGAAAAATTAACCATGTTTTCTATAAAATTGATTTAATTATTTTCTTGTGGGTTTTTATTTAAAAACAAGAACACATTAATTGTGGTATATAAAATTTTTACGGACCACAATAGTGGGATACAATGAAGGCTTTTATCTCACACTCTTCTCACCTCTTCGGTGGTGTGTAAACCTATGTATTAATTCCAATGAAGGGAATGGAATGGTTCCACAGTGAGGTGGTGATGATTCATATCATCTATGTTGTGTAGCTATATTTCAGATGGTGGATTTCAACGACACCATAACATGGAGTATTGCTTAGTTGTTTTACTTTGCTGTTGGACATGTCTGTGGGAGTTTTTGGATAATTTTATTTTCATTGATTCTTTAATATTTCATACAATTATATAATATATTTGTTACCTTTCTGATGTTCCATCTATTTTTATGTGAATTTATGCCATGTATTATTTCAGGTTGGGATAAATCATTCCCTGTTGTTTATTTTTGATGTCTGAGTGCTTGTCACTATCCCATGGGATTAGAAACACTCTTTGGGTATTTGACAGATCGGGTTGGGTACTAGGTTTGAGGGTAACCACGGTTAGTTCATTACACTTATTATAACTTGACATAATATCAATTTTGGTATACCAAATCACCCACTTTAACAAATCAAAAATCACATCTATATGTGTAAATGGGTATACATGGTTAAGAATTTCTCAATTATGCATTTTAAAGTCTAAAAACAAATTCAAAGTTCCATTACCTTATTTTAAAATAATTCCAAGGACACCCAATGCATAACACTATGTTGAATAAATACATACTCCAAAATATTTTCATAATACACATTAATACCATTCATATCATTAGGTTTTACATCACAATAGTCCATACGAAGCAGTTGTGTACTAGACATAAAATCAATTCCAAAATCTACATATATATTTTTGGGAATACAAGATATTTCATCTAGAATATTATCAAGAACACCCTACTACCCAGAAATGAAAAAAATTGAGTAAACACCATTATGATGAGCTATAGTGGCTAGAAAATCATGATATTTAAATAGAGAGTTTATGTAATACTATAAATATTCTTAACCTTTCAAAGAAACACACATGTTATCTAATAAGAAATAGAGAACATAACATAAAAATATCACAAATCAATTTCATTATGATTCATTACAATCCAATCCATCCTAATTATAACATTGAATATATCAATAATATGAATTAAGAATTCTCATACTATGTTTATTCCCTCTATTGATAGATAATACAATGGACTACAAATGCCATGGTATATCATCTTTCCATTGGATATTTCGAACAATATTATAATGGAAATGAGTGATGTTTGATGTTTTAAATCATAAAGAAAACTCACATGTATAAATGATTATGGGGAACATGTATCACATATATATTCTTATATAAATATATACGATTCCACAATGATGTTACCTCCCACATTCCATACTTGAGTCATCATATGATGGAATATCATCCCATTCTAATTTTTTTACTCCTAAAGAATATTGTTAGAGAATCAAAAAATTCATTTCATAATACTACACTTTAGTGGGATTTTGATCAAATGATATGTGACTATTAAAAGACACTAATAAACCCTTTGATGACCTAAATAAATTTAATCTGTAGGAAAATATTGAGGAAATGTTCATGGATGAAAGAAAAGAACATTGGTTGTGTCCAAATTGTCCATAATACTATCATATCAGGGGTAAGCTTGTATCTTCTTCTAGTTGTGTATATAATTTATACTAATATAAAAAACAACTAACAACCTTGTTATTTACATGAAACTCCCAATTCCATCACTCAGTGACATTAAAAATATTATTAGAAGGAAGGGATGAAATAATAGAGATAACACTTCTCCCATGTGTATTTTGACCACCACAACACTATATACCATCTCATTAAATGTGGAAACATTCAGAATATATACCAGTGATAGAATTTCAAAATAGAATACTTTTATGTATTTTTGATCTTTTTTTCATATTATTCAACCCCACATATAGTGAAATAAAAACTAATTCCACAAAAGGGTTGGGGTAATATGGAACCAAGAGATCACCTTTTTATAATGAGTGAACATCTAGAGACTTCTCAATCCTTATAGAGATTAGAGAAATCTACATAAATAAAAGGGATTTAAAAAATAACTCATCCCTGACCATTGGTCATGAACCATTTACTATTGATACCATAACTACTTACAACAAATGATTAGAATATATGTAATTAAATTAAGCTTGATATATTATGTTGTATATTGTAGTTCAATGACTAGATTAAAGATGTAAACAAGACCTTAATCTTTTGTAATTAATTTTTCCCCTAAAGGGATGTGAACATACTTATTGAAACTCTTTATCTTGATCCTTTTAAACCAAAGTTATTTATTTCACATGAAAAACATGGTGTATATCCCATTTTATACTTTGGTCCTTGGAATTTTCATCCCATATGATATCCTAAGAAAATTATATCAAAATATATATTCTCTTGAGTAAAATATCACGATCTTCCTTCATATGGAAGACTTTCAGAACCATTCGTAGGAATGTTACCACACACAAAAATAGAAGAAAATGAAAATGGGTTGTCTTATATCAGTTTAAACATAAATATCCCAAGTAGAAACTATGATTAGAGTCAATATGTCATGAATGAGTTACACATCCTTATAACCCATTGTGACATATAGACTGCTGGGACAAAATATATCTAGGGACTCACCCAATCCCACCATCCATGTCATGAAATTACTATATATCATCAACCGAGATCCTTTTATTGAGAATACAAATTCTCTTTTACAAGAATTTCACATACCATTTTTTATAACTATCCATTTATGCACTGATATAGACTGTGGTTGGACTTCAATTGCATTCTTGATCCAAATGGTATGATTAAAGTCAACAAGTTATCAAAAAAGGGATTTATACCACCCATAATTAATCCTATCACAATAATTAAAAATATATTAAAATATAAAAAATATTCACTCCATGTGACATGTATGTATCGTCCATTAATATCACCAATAGATACGTATAACCAACTGACATAAATATAGATTCCTCACTATGGTCCCTAGCCAATTCCAGAATAACATATACAATCTTGGTCAACACATGTCGTGGGAGTATATAGGTGGTGAGCTAAATAATCAAAATTGGATCCCACATATGTGTCGCATATCATATATGTGTATAGAAATTAATATATATTCATATCAATGTAAAATAAGGAAAGTTAAATATTTAATCTATTTTATATCACAACAATGGTATATATTTTCCCCTTCAAAAAAATTCAAATATAATTTTATGTAAAATAGTTTTACTGATTAATTTCCATATTAATTTTAGATTTTTTAATCAATGTATAGTTTTATATCAATAAAAAAATATTAAAATCCAATTAACAACTATAAACACACATAACAAAATAGTGGTCAAAATGCTATATTCCATCTAATAAATAAATTAGTTGACAAATAGATAGAAATAATGTCACTAGAACTTTGGAAATGATTTCTTGGTAAGAATGGAACACTCCAAAATATGACAAAAAACTCAATCATGTCTAGAACAATTTATCATTGATTCTAGATTATAGAATATCTAGAAATTTAACTCCCTCTAAATTTCAATAGTGATGTCCCAAAAATAAACCCTCCATATATCACGAAATGTTTCCTTGTGTTTCATATATCAAATAATTTTAAAATGTTAATCTACATATCAAAAATCATTAAAAAATCCTTTTATCATCAGATACATTACTAAAAACAC
Source organism: Viscum album (assembly GCA_963277665.1). Classification (NCBI taxonomy): domain Eukaryota; kingdom Viridiplantae; phylum Streptophyta; class Magnoliopsida; order Santalales; family Viscaceae; genus Viscum; species Viscum album. Next base: position 271,886,820 of record OY728128.1, on the reverse strand, counting down.
ATTTCACAACCCGTCTCATGGTGCTATGAAAATGAAATGTATGATACCAAATGAGGGTAAAAACAATCTTTTCTCAAAACACATTTTAAACACAGAATTATTTCAATTAAAAATATTCCCAATATATTTAGGATACCATTAAAAAATCAAAAGGACTCTTGTTCTATCCCACACATCATTGGGATGGAATGTCCAACATCAAAAAAAAGTTCCACAAAAACCGTACATGATCTAGAAAGAACATAAATGGAATAGAATGTACTAGAATCCTATGAAATCCTTATCATTAATTATCTCATAATAGAGTATAATTGCATTATAAAAAGTGTTTTATGATAATATACACCCCCAAATACCAATGGAATGTCATTCTTGACCACATAAAGCACATGATCTAGTCTCTATAAGGTATAAACAAAAAAAATCAATAAGGTATTAGAGTGTCGTCATCATCTAGAAATATTTCTCATAAAAATAGTCCATAACCTCTACAAAATTTGAGATAAATGAATAGAATGAGCTGAGATGTAGAAAACATAGAAATTAAGAACAACCAACCAAGAAGGAGATCATAGTGGGAAAATAGGGTATGAAAAAAGTGGAGAATACTCCCAATGTTGCCTAAAGTCACCCTATAGTTGGATGGAGAATGTGCAATGCTAGATGAAATGGGATTTATAATTGAATAATACATATAAAAAATAGCATTAATTATTCCCTTCAAGAATCATTTATTCATGATTTTAATTTTTCACATTCTATTTATGAAAGAAAACCCTCACATAGGTTTGAAATCACAATATTAAGGTTCACTATATGAATTATAATTTAACATAGTTTGTGATTTTCCTATTATTAATGAGAATAATATAATATACCTGATATTAATTAAATGTTTTAAATACCATCAATGGTTTAAAATAAAAAATTCATATAGAGTATAACTCAGTGCCGATAGAGGACCCCTAGGTCGTCTCAGTTTCCATTATAATAGAAAAATATACTCATAAACCTAAAAATTGTGTGTTCTATTATATTGGAATAATATGTAGTCATCAAAAACATAATATATATAATAATGTGGAATTAAAATATTCCAAATATACTTCTATAAATATATAGAGGATGATTTCATTATAATTAATAATAATATTATCATTATTGACATTAATTTTTGTCTTTTCAATGGTCATCCAATAAAATCCATTTTTATAGGGTTTGGGGAACATAATAACTTCCTGACTATTTTATATGGTAGAATTTTTTAAATATCAATGTACTTTTTTAGGAAATAAATATTATTACAATTGATTTAATAGATTGGATTCATAACCATAGTTCACCATTCGTTATCATATTAATAAAATTTCCACACCTAAATAATTTTCGTTCATCAACTATGGAATTCCCTAATTTTTTACATCAATGATTATTGAATGAATAAATATGGAATCTTAATTACAATTTACTATGTATCGATATAACATCAATGAATCTTTATCCACCCCATATTAATATAGTCTACGATGCTGTTATTTTTATTGGGTAATTAAAACTCTCTATTATGAGTAATCATGAAAAAATGTGTTTGAAAACCTGATAATATAAAGATTATTTTATCATTGGGGAATAAAAAGATTGTCAAAGTCTTTAATTATTAATAGTTTTACCATAAAATTCAACCATTGAATTAAATAGAGGAATGTTGAGTTATGATAATATAAAAATTATTAAATGATAAATTCAAAGTTAAATCATTTAAAGTAATACTCTAAAATGTATAAATAAATTAATATTATTATTGTATGAATAAATATTGTTTAATAATATTTATATTCCATTCAGTTTTTCTAATATATATATATATATATTAAATTCCATCATTATGATTCATAAATATTGAGTAAATTATCCATTTGTATCTTATGGTAGTTTTTATCATGGTTTCAAGTCAGAGGTCCACTCATCATTCACCGAGTCATTTTCAAGATGATAATCAACCATATTTTTATAGGTATATGAATCTTGGGTATATTCATACCAAAACCAAATCCATATATCTGTATCCATATATGGGTATAATTTCATGGGAACCTCACAAAAAAAATATGACTAAATAAATAAGAATAGGTCTTACCCATTGAAAATGACTCCCTCCTTTCCTAGATAGCTCTCCCAAGCGCACCACACCTCTCATCCATCTACATTTATTCCCCTAGTGATATAGTGGCCTCCCATGGATTCTGGTTTCTACTTATCTTTCATCCTAGTCCACGCGTATTTGTCTCATTTACATATTTATCTTTTCATTTGGGATTCCACTACTCAAACGAATTTATCTCCTTCAAAGACCCGGTTTTTCTCTACTACCAAATTATTCATTCGTATCGGCTCTTGTATTTCCTTCTATCTTCTCATCTCACACATTATATCCTTCCCAATGAAGAGTTTCTTTTTCTCTATGATTGTGGCTCATTTTTGAGTTACTTCTCATCTCAATCTCTCCTCATTCTCCTATATCCATTACACTGAACTCTATTTTCATTCGATGTAGAGGATCACATTGAGGTTTTTAGATGTTTTGGTTGAGACATATTCATTTTATCAAGAGTTATAATTCATGTGGGTTCTATTATTACATGGGGTTTTATTCTTATTCATTGGTTGGTGTTTTTGTCCTTTTAGTTATCTCGTGGTCATTAGGTAATGGTGGTATTTTTCTTTCATGATTGATGTTTGAAATTTTGACATGTTGGATTTTTTCATTGTTTTCTTACTCATTAATGAAATATATTTTCGTTTATGGTGATTCACCTTGATGGTGTCCCCTCCAGATTTTATCATACTATTGAATTCTACCACTCTCCTCTCAATCAGATTTCTATGGTGGTTATGAATGTTTCTTGGGATGTGAGTTTTAGTGGTCTATAACTTTCCACTATAACAAAACACTCAGGGATGTTGATTTTTCATTATGTTTGATTGATTCATTGATGTTACTCCATTTTTATCACATAATGGTGATAATAGTTCCATTTAAATATTTGATCTTCAATTTATGGTGTTTATAGAAATCTTTGAGTTTTAATTTTTTTGATTGGTTTGTTGTGTTTCAGTCTTTGAAATTTTAGGGGGTTCTCACCAGTGATACTATGATGGCGATGTTTGGTGAGAGGACGTATTAGGTCAACGACAAGTAGTGATAATGACAATAATTTTTTAAGAACACTGGGATGTGATAATGAAAGAATGGGGTTTTTGACATATTGGACCAAATAATCTTTCCATGATGCATATTTTCTTTGGAGGATAGCATGTTTTTTGGTATTTATCATTCACGTGACATTTCCCACTTTGAATGCTCTTACTTATAATTTGTTATTTGGATATTAGGCCCCAAAAAAATTAATTTTGAATATATGTCCCTCCAACTATAATGTGTAACGTGGTCAATGTGTTTTTTCTACTCTACCCCAAATATTGGAATTTTTGAATGTACTAAAAAATGATTTTGTAAGTCATTCACATATATTCATCGTAAGGATTTTCCTTGAAAATACCTCATCATCATTCTCAAAAAATAATATATTCCTCAAATAAAAATATTCCATTTATTGATACAAAAGGAATATCCCCTAATAGTAACTCGATTATATAGTGGTTTAAATACATTCATTAAACACTACATTTCTTATCAATAATGATGAACTCATAGTTATTAATCATCGTTTACATTAGTTGAAAATTACATCTCACAAATATTCAAATAATTCATTGAATGTTATGTATTTTAAAAGTGGGGTTCAAATTCATTGGAAACTTATATTGTGATACATGTGAACAATTAAACACAATCCAACCACACTAAACTCCCATATACAAACACATTTTATGTTATAATCTATCATGACCTGTCCCCTAGGGCCCGTGTCGTAACTACCCCAAGCCCGCCTTCCACAGGCTAGGGGCTGGAGACTAGCACCAAAGGCGTAAATCCCCATAACTGGGAAGGCATTGCCTTTATAAAATGTAAACACACACACAACCAGAGTACTAGTGGAAGAAAACACTATGTAAAGCAGTAATAGGTGAGATTAAAGTACAAAGGGGCCAGAAATACAATCCCAACAGAATGGTACCGCTACAATTGAAATAAAGTACAACTGAACAGACAAACAGATGAATGGTGAAGCAGCTCCTAGATTGTCCTCTTGGTTCCTACCTGAAGGATAGGTACAGATTTCATCCTCAGCACTCCACGTCCGTTCGTCGGTCCGTCCGTCTCTTCTGGGTACCGACTCATCGTGAGATCCACCTCTGGGTACCGTCCAGTCCTCGTACACTCTGCCTCGAGCAGCGATGTCCGTCATCTGTATCCAACACAACGAGGTGTGGGCATAGCCCATGCTGGGGTGAGTATAATGATACTCAGTAGGGACCCCGAGACCCTCAAGGTTTCACTAAATCCAATGAGGATAAACCACAAAGAAAGATCTCAAGAGAAAACCTTTACATAGGAATATGACCATACATATACCTAAGGTATCAAGTAACCCATCTCAATCATGAGGAAAACACAAAGGTCATGACTCAGCTCAAACCAGGATTTTTATTCACGATGACGAAAACACGGCTGCTTGAGAACTCCTCCTCTGTCGAGCACAATAGTCCTTCCATGACTCTGAGGTGCCACTCACTAAGCTTAGAATACTGATGTACTCCTCCAGTCAAGTACTACGAGTCTTCCACCTCACAAAGTAGTGCTCCTCTGCCATGGGTATTCCACCTCACACAGTAGTGCTCCCCCTCATAGCCTATAGAGGTGCTCCTCTTGTCGAGTACCGTGGGTCTTCCACCTCAAAAAGTAGTTCTCCTCCACTATGGGTCTGCCACCTAAGAAATTAGTGCTCCACACTAGGCTATACAAGTCACTCTGAATCAAATCGGGCAAGCTGTCATCAGTCTCAGCCAGCTACAAGGTCACCGTACTCTGTATGCTCGTCTCCATGAGGATCTGCTCCACGAGCCACTGGTCGACACTACAAGTTTCACAAGGTCCCACAAAGAAGTTTCACAAAGATCCTTCACGTCATAGGGATCTCAACGCAACAGACGGCGCGTCAATCAGACGCTCGGTCTGTGAGTTATTAGCCTTCTTATCCTGGGGGCCCGGTTGGTTTCGTGTATGAACCAACCCGACCATATCTCAACTGTACCCATAATTCCCATGGGGTATACTCAAGGAACTGTTTCTCAATGAGATTACCAATGTCGCTGACGATCTGTCAATCAGATGTTCGGTCTGAGAGTTATTGGCTTTTCCGTTCCAGGGGCCCGGTTGGTTTGTAAGCTAAACCAACCCAACCATACTTCAACAGCATCCAAACCTTAGGTGGAGTATGCCAAAAAAACTGTCTCATCAATAGGAATCCAACGTAGTCTACGGAACATCAATCAGACGTATGGTCCTAACGTTATAAGAGTTTCCGCTCCGAGGGCCCGGTTGGTTTTGAGTTCGAACCAATGCAGCCATACCCAAATTTCGTAGAAACATTGAGTGTAATATACCAAAACGACAACCTTGATCTGAGGAATCCTACACAACTGAAGGTGCTTCGATCGGAGGTCCAAAACTCACGTTATGGGTGTTTAACCGAAGAAGGTCCGAAAATAGGGGGTCTGGGCCCGGTCCGACCCAGCCCAACACTCCTTGGGTCGGCCCAAACCGGGTCAACCCTACTCGAATCCGAGTCCGGCCTGGTGGGGCGCGGCCCAGCTTGGCCGGCGTGGCCCTGCCCGCGTGGCCCGCCGTGGCCCGGCCCGTATGGCCCACCGCGGCTCGGCAAACTTGGCCAAGCGAGTTGCGCAGAGTGGGTGAGGAGCGGCCTCCCCGCTGATTGACACCAGCGGCGCCGGCTGCCACCGCCCCCTGGGCGTCCAGGATCCTGCGTGGCTGCGGGGTCCGTCGCACCTCCGTCACGGTTGTTGCTGTGGAGGGTTTCGTCTGGTGGCGCGCTAGGGCGCCGCCGCACCGGCGGGGCGTGCCGGCAGTGCCTTCCGCGGACCACCGGACGCGCTCCGGTGGTCCGATTTTCCCGCCGTCTGTGCCTATGGCTCTCCTGGGACCCATTCTCCACTGCGGCGTCTTTCATACGCCGTTACAGTCATGTTTCATCATCTCTCGTCAATACGCGCACAAGAAAACAAAATACGGAGGGTTGGGTTTGTTCTTCGTCTTGAGCCCACCACATTAGATGTTTTCAATCAAGATTTAAGAATTCAAACTCAAATCCAAACCCAAAAAAATAACCCTGCATCCAATCCGCATGTATGAGCGATCCACGAATCAACCAGGCAAAGGTTGGTTTGCGCTCATCATTCATTCCTCAAAAAGGTAAGTAGAAATTCAAAACCAAACCCCTACCTCACGGTTCACCGTTCGTTGATGATATCACCAAAGGGTGGACGTCGGCTCGTTGACGTCGATGCAAGGGGGGAGATGAAGGTGACAATGTTCATTGGCATTCCTCGCTTCCGCAAAGGCCTTCGACCCCGGATCGTGCATCGTTCATTGGAGATCCATCGGAAGGAGAATCGTTCTTCGTAGACAGAGGGAGCTCTTCTATTTCTCCTGGGATTCTCCACACAATAGATCTCTCTAATCTTTTCCCAACCCAACCTGTGACAAATAAAATAATATGATCATATGTTATATTATTAACACAAGCAATTTAAATTTCAAAACTCAAATCCCTTCATGAATTAAATGTGTTGGAAATTAATTTAGGAAAGGGAGAGGAAATATCCTCATAAATTTGTGGGTTGTCATTAATTAATGGAGAGAGGGAGGTGGAGAGATTGGAAATTAATGGGGGGTTTCCAATTTAATGAGGGGGTTTAAGGAGTTTGAGGAAATTAAATGATTGGGGCTCATGTGGGTCCCACCTATCTAACATCCACACTTTGGTAGTTAGGTGGCTGTGGGTCTCACCCTTAACCACCCATGGGAGGAATTAACCTCCTCAGATATATAATAAAAATTGTTCTAACAATTTTATTCACTTTTTAAATAAACCCCAATAAAAAAACTTCTCCCCCCAGGAAAACAAGACTACGGTAAAGGTTCCCTTAAGCAGTTACTGGCATTTCGTGTTTATCGGTGCCCATGGATTTAAATTCCAAGCACCGTTTCAAAAGATAGAAAAACTTGCTCGTTCATTCACTGAACGTACCCGAGATAAACTTCAGAAATTGATTCTAGGCACACCAGGCCTCAGAATCGAGTTCCTTTAGAAGCTACAGGCTCGTAAAGTTCCCAAGAAATTAAGACAAAAAATTCCCTTCAAATTTACAAGTCTTTACATTACTTCCACCTCATGGATTTACGTCCCCGTAAAGATACACCACAAACTATGGAAACTAAAGGTGGTATCGAGCATGCATCTAAGCCTCCCGCTACCATATGCTCTCCTAGAGGTTCCTGTGCTGCCAGTGAAAGCGCACAAGAGGAATCGACTTTGCCCATAGGACCCGCTCCTATTAATCCTCAACCTCTACTAGAACCTCATGAAAGTATCCTCATCATCGATGTCCAGCTCTCCATGGTCAATAATGACTGATAGGTCGTGCACACATCTCCTCAGCCGAGATACGTAGATGAAGTCATGCACCTGATGTATCTGAGGTGGAAAGGCCCGATGGTAAGACACCTCGCCTACCTTGCTAAGGACATGGAATGGTCCGATGTATCCTGGAGATAACTTGCCTCCCCGGCCAAAACTCTGTTGACCTCGTCGGGGTGAGACCTGTAAGAAGAAATGTTCACCATCTTTAAACTCCAGTGGTCTCGTCTCCTTTCATCATAGGACTTCTGTCTGCTCTGTGCAGTCTTCATCCGCTCCCAGATGATTTGCACTTCCTCTGTCGTAGCATGAACCATCTATGTTCCTACAATAGTTTCTAGGATTTCTCCTTTTTCGAGAAGGGAAATCTTGTCTCATCCCCTGGATGAACTACGTTCTTTTCCTAATACTGTCAATCATGACATGAACGGTACTATTTCATGTCATGGATGACATCGTAAGGCCTCGACGCTACTTCCAATAGATCCAACCATCACTCTCGCCTACAAGGGATGAGTCAGACTATCGGCATCAGTGTGTGGTCATTTGGTCTCCTCCAGTAGGAATCTCGAAAGTCAGGGTCAAGTCAATATTATTAACTAGAACCTCTCAGTATGAACCATACAAAAATAACCAGAAAGTAAACGTCACAAAGATAAGTGTCATTTATTACTGAAACTCAAAGTACAAAGACACAAAGAAAACAGAACAATGAAACAACGGAAACTAGAAGCACCAAGAACAAAGGCCTCCATGCCTGGAACTAGTTCTGCTCCTCTCCACCTGCTTCCGGAGCTCCACTGCCATGTCTACCGCTCAGCTGTTGCTCAAGCACCCACTGATGCTTCTGTCTCAGTGGCTCCACCAAAACATGCTCATCAATGGTTCAGGGATTCGGACAGTCACATGCCATGTGACCAAGCTCACCGTAGGAGAAACACTTGGCGTTCCTGGTACGACTGGCTCTGACTCCACCCTGGGTGCCCCACACTACCGATCCTGAGTCGGGTGGTCAACCACCCATAGGTCTGGTCCTCTTGGACCTCTGCATCATCTGTCTTCTTCCTACAGATGACTCGACTACTGATGGAAATCCCTGTGGTAAGGGTAGTAGCTCCTAAGCATGCTCAGAGTTTAGAGTCACTGGTATAAACTCCACCATGAAAAAAGTCTCGAAGTCTCCCCAGGTGAAGGTCATTTCATCGCCAAACTGGAGCATCTGGCTCCACCACCTCTCAACTGCTCCCTCAAAGAGACTAACATCTAGGTACACCATCAAGTATGTGGGTGTCCCAGCTGTGGGGAAAGCTCGTTCTACAAACTCCAGCCAGTTCCCTACCATCTGAAAATATGTCTCTCCTTGAAACCTTAGAGGCCTCTGTCACTGGAACTCATGCAGCGCGCTCAAGCGGCATGCACTCTCCGCTGGTGTCTGAACTAGAAGAGGGCCAGGTACTGAGGCCTCACTACATGGTGAGCTATCATCACGCTCTCCACTCAGTACCCACGCTGACTCGCAGGGTGAAGAAATCCCTAAAGAAACAGATGAGACACAGTCAAAAGACTATACCTGGTGAGCGGACCTGGTTTGAGCTGATTTTAAAAGAAACTTTTGAAAACACCCACATAATCAGTGTTTTCATGCACTGAGTCAAAAATAAGAAGTCAGGGTCCTTGTGTATGGATACGTCGGCCGCCCGCACCAACACTGGAATCCCTGAACTGAAGACCACACTTAGTACCCTTGACACTATTGATTCACAGAAAAGAAAATATCAGATTCCTAAGACCTACAGTAGAACTGACGTCCTCTCATACGAATTTGTCACGACCCGTCCCCCGGGTCCTGTGTCGTAACTACCCTAAGCCCGTCTTCCATAGTACAGGGGCTAGAAACTAGCACCAAAGGCGTAAATCCCTATAACAGGGAAGGCATTGCCTTTATAAAATGTAAACACACACACAACTAGAGTACAAGAGTAAGAAAACACTAAGTAAATCAATAATAGGTGTGTTGAAAGTGAAAAGGGGCCGAAAATACAAGCCCAACGGAAAGGTACAACTACAAATGAAAGAAAGTACAATTGAACAGACAAACAGCTGAATGGTGAAGCATCTCTTGGATCGTCCTCCGGGTTCCTGCCTGAAGGATAGGTACATATGTCCTCCCCAGCACTCCACATCTGTCCATCTCCATTGGGTACCAAATCTTTGTGAGATCCACCTCTGGGTTCCATCCAGTCCTCGTACACTCTTCCTCGATCAGCGATGTCCGTCGTCTACATCCAACACAATGAGGTGCTTGCATATCCCGTGCAGGGGTGAGTATAACGATACTCAGTAGGGACATCGAGACCCTCAAGGTATCACTAAACCCAACAAGGATAAACCACAAAGAAAGATCTCAATAGATAACCTTTACATAGGTATATTCCCATACATATACTGAAGTTATCAAGTAACCCATCTCAATCATGAGTAAAACACAAAGTTCATGACTCATCTCAAACCAGGATTTTTATTCACGATGATGAAAACATGGCTGCTGGAGAACTCCTCCTCTTTCTAGCGCAGTAGTCCTGCCATGACTTCGAGGTTCCACTCACTAACCTTAGACTTCTGAGGTACTCCTCCCGTCGAGTACTACGGGTCTGCCACCTCACAAAAGTAGTGATCCTCTGCCATGGGTCTGCCACCTCACACAGTAGTGCTCCACCTCATAGCCTACAGAGGTGCTCCTCCGCCAAGGGTCTGCCACCTCACAAATTAGTGCTCCCCACTGGGCTATACAAGTCACTCCGAATCAAATCGGTCAAGCAGTCATCAAGTCTTAGCCAGCTACAAGGTCACCGTACTCAATATGATCGTCTCTAAGAGGATCCACTCCAAGAGCCACTAGTCGACACTCCAAGTGTCACAAAGTCCCATGACGATGTGTTACAAAGATCTGTCGCGTCATAGGGATCTCAACACAATAGACGTCACATCAATCAGACGCTTGGTCTGTGAGTTATTAGCCTTTTTGTCATGGGGTCCCGGTTGGTTTCGTGTATGATCCAACCCGAACGTATCTCAAATGTAACCCGAATTCCCATGGGGTATACTCAAGGAACCATTTCTCAATGAGATTACCAAAGCCGTTGACGATTCGTCAATCAGACGTCTGGTCTGAGAGTTATTGGCTTTTCTGTTTCATGGGCCCGGTTGGTTTGTAAGCTAAGTCAACCCGACCATACTTCAATAGCATCCAAACCTTAGGTGGAGTATACCAAAAGAATTGTCTCATCAATAGGAAACCAACGTAGTCGACGACACGTCAATCAGACGTCCTGTCCTAAAGTTATATGCATTTCCGCTCTGAGGGCCTGATTGGTTTCCGGTTCGAACCAACACGCCTGTAACCAAACTTCGTTAAAACCATGAATTTAATACTCCTAAACGACCGCCTCGATCCGAGGAGTCCTACGCAACTGATGGTGTGTCGATCGGAGGTCCACAACTCAAGTTATGTGTGTTTAACTGAAGAAGGTCCGAAAATAGGGGGTCTGGGCCTGGTCAGACCCGACCCAACACCCCCTAGGTCATCCAAAACCGGGTCGACTCGACTCAGGTAAGGGTCCACCCCTACTGGCATGACCTGGACCGCCTGGCCTGCCGCGGCTCGGTCGGCTTGGCCGAGCGAGTTGCGCAGAGCGGGGGAGGGACAACCTCCTCGCTGATTGACACCTATGGCGCCAGCTGCCACCACAACGGATTTCCTCCAGTGGCACACTTGGGAGCCGCTGCCTCCAGGTGACCGGCCGGCCGCCGGCCGCCGCTTCCGAGTGCCGGCGCCGCCGCGCCGGAGGGGCATGCCGGCAGTTCCTTCTGCGGACCACCGGACACGCTCCAGTGGTCCGATTTGCCCACCTTTTGTGCATGCGCCTCTCTTGGGACCCGTTCTTCACTACGACAGCTTCTATACTCCGTTGTGGTCCCGTTTCATCATTTCTCATCAATACGAGCACAAGAAAACAAACTGAGGAGGGTCAGGTTTGTTTTTCGGCTGGATCCCACCGCTTTAGAAGTTTTCAATCAACATTTAAGAATTCAAACTCAAATCCAATCCCAAAAAAACCCCGTATCCATCCCGCATGTACGAGTGATCCGCGGATCAACCGGGAAAAGGTTGGTCCTCGCTCATTGTTATTTCCTAAAAAAGGTAAGGATAAATTCAAAACAAAACCCCTACCTCAAGGTTCGTCGTTCGTTGACGATATCGCGAAAGGGTGGACGTCGGCTCATTGACGTCGACGCAAGGGAGGAGATGAAGGTGACGATGATCATTAGCATTCGTCGCTTCCACAAAGCCCTTCAATCCCGGCTCGAGCGTCGTTAATTGGAGATCTGTCGGAAGGAGAACCATTCTTCATGGAGGGAGGGAGCTCTTCTATTTTTCCAGGGATTCTACACACAATAGATCTCTCCAATCTTTTCCCAACCCATCGTGTGCCAAATAAAATAATTGGCTCATCTATTGTTTTATTAGCACAAGAAATTTAAATTTCAAAACACAAATCCATTTATTAATTAACTGTGTTGGCAATTAATTAATGAAAGGGAGAGGAAAGATCCTCATAATTTTTGTGTTTTCATGAATTAATGGAGAGAGGGAGGTGGAGAGATTGGAAATTAATGGGGGGTTGCCAATTTAATAAGGGGGTTTAAGGAGTTTAGCGGAAATTAAATGGTTAGGGTTCGTGTGGGCCCCACATCTCTAACATTCACACATGGGCAGTTAAGTGGCTAGGGGTCCCACCCTTAACTACCCATGGGAGGAATTAACCTCCGTAGATATTGAATAAAAATTGTTCCAACAATTTTATTCACATCTTAAATAAACCCCAATAAAAAAACTTCTCCACCTGAGCAAACGAGACTATAGTAAAGGTTCCCTTAAGAAATTAACAGCATTGCGAGTTCATCGGTGCCCTTGGATTTAAATTTCGAACACTGGTTCAAAATATAGAAAAACTCACTCATTCGTTCACTGAATGTACTTGAGCTAAAATTTGGAAATTGATTCCGGGCACATCGGGCCTCAGAATGGAGTGTTGTTAGAAGCTCTAGACTCATAAAATTACAAAGAAATTATGAAAAAAAATTCCTAGAAATTTCCGGGTCTTTACATAATCATCATAATTAAATATTTATAATAAAATATAACTCATGTGTAGGAAAACATAGCATATAATTGGTCGTCCATTGGAATCATTTGTACCCTCATGTTATTGAGATACTAGCCATGTGATCTCTTATGAATGGTATCCTACCCTTATACCATCATGTTCTTGGAATATTATTGGTGTACCTCTTGGGAATCAAATATTAATATCATACCAATTAACAATGGGATAATAAATGTGTAAACTCATTCTCATCACATACTACCATCATATAGTATTTATCGTATTTTAACTACCCATGCTGCCCCTTATATTTTATATAACAATTTTTAACTTATTGGTATTGGGGTCCTTGACATATACCTTTTTCTGTATTAACTTTTACCTATATATCATATTATTCATTAATTACACCCCATTAATAACATTGGTATTTAAATATTAATTGTGCACACAGTATTGAAGTTGAAAAATATATGTGTAACCATATGGTATTGGGACACTAACTATGAAAAATATTTGGATTCATTTAATTATTAGATATCATATTGTTTAATTAATATAAATATTAATTCAAATTTTTAAAAGGGTATTAGACAATAAAACTCATAGTGTTAAATGGAAAACAATAAACCCTATAGGAATTAGTAAAAAATATTTGAACACATTTTGTGATAATGATTTAAAAAAATAATCCAATTCATTAATGAGTGTTATGGGACCCAACTAACACATTATAATAATTTCTAGACTAATTGGAAAAGATATTATGTAATTATTCATATAGAAAACATTACATAATTAAATTATGTATAAGATATGTTTTTTAAAAAAAACATCCAAAGAAAATTGAATAATAAATCTAAAAAAATAAGACTGATGGTTATATATGAACATATACAAAGTATATAATATTGATAATTATGGATATTAATATAAATTAATATTAAATATTTCATATCATTGGAAGAATAACATTGAATAATGTAAGAAAAAATCTCCCTAATCATTTTAAAAAAATATAAAAATTGTTGATTTGTAATAGTATTTTACAGAAAGTAATGGTATTTTAATTTAAAACAATTATCATAGTATTAAATAAATTAATTCATATAAAAATACCATTAAATAAAGTGTTTTTGAATTTTATTTTTATCATTATAAAAATGTTTATTTTAGGAATCAATTTTAGAAGAAATAATTTCAAATTTTAATTTGAAAAAAATGTAAAATATATTTTATAAAAATAATATTAAATAATAGGTACATAAAAATGTAATATATTTAGAGTAATTTTTTTGTGGATGATAAAACCACCAACAATATAATTAAAAAAATAGACTTCATAAAACAATTATATAAATATCTCATCATAAATTGAGTAATAATACATTTATTTGAGATTATATTAAGGTAAATAACATGATCACATAAATATACACATAATTAGGTCACTATATATAAATGATTCCATTTGATGGAAGAAAAAAATAATCACATATCTGAAATGATCCTTTGGAAAAGGATGGAATTATTTTTAACCTCATGATAATTATAAATAATGAAATCCATCAATGTAATTCACCTAATACGAATGACAGTGGGAAATAAAATTTCACAAGAGAATAAATAAAACCCAAAATATATTATTATATTATATGATGAATCTTTAGGAAACGTGAAACTCTTTTGAGCAATGATAAACCCCTTAAAACATCAATATCATAGTCATTAGAATCCTAGTAATGGTAAAACAAAAAATTGTTTTCTAAAACCATTTAATTTCATAATGAACATTAAAAATAGTTATAAATAGGATATGTACTCAGTATATATATTTTAATATGTTGTGTATATGGAATTTATCTCAATTAACAATGAATTATATTATATAACTGAAAACATTATAATACATTATAGCAATAAAATGAATGGGAGAGAGAAATTGAGCATTATATACACTGAATAAATTTTAATTGCTATTACTAGATATTAAATATGATGTATAAAAACCTTTTATTTGAATTATGTTCATAAGAAAATAATTTTTTTAATTTTCGAAAAAATATATTTAACATCATTATTTATAATATTTTTTAGAAGATGGTTGCCTATAGTCATTACCTCAGAAAATATATTATCATCAATTCAGATTAAGGATTTGAGGGGTTAAAATATAATAAGAAGAAAAATTTTACATGGTTTTTGGAGAAAAGGGACGTTAATTTGGATAATTTTGGTTGAATTTATATGGCAAGGGTTTTGATGAGAAGTGGGATAGTGATATATCCTTTTATAAGCAATAAATATAGTATTTTTTTAAATATTCATTTCTGTATAATATGTAAAGATTCCGTAATTTATAAATGAAAATGATGAAAATTAATAAACAGTGTGATATGATAATAAATTTATCACCCTCATCTATTAATTTTATAGTCAATTTTTTTCATGATTTATGGTTATCGTAATATTTTTTTCTCTTTTCATTATAATTGAACTTTTATAGCTACAACATGTTTTTGTAAACTCTATTTAATATGAATGATTATAAATAAAAATTACCTTATTGAATCATTTTATAATTTTAATATAATATCAATGATTAATTTCATAATTTAATATGTCTAATTATGGAGAAATTATTTATAAAAAATTAGCACACCAATTGCATTGGTTTTTTTAGAAAAGTATATTTTTATACAAAATATTTATGTGAATGATAATATTATCATTGTGATTTATTTTAAATAATAATATTATTTAATGAAATATATATTTTTATTTCTAACCAATGAATTATTAAACATTCTATATATATTATAATTAAAACGAAAGAAAAAAAATTGTCAGAAAATATTGAATATGTCATTTAAATATAATTCTACAGATTAAAAAGTATGAAATATAATTTTTCAAATATACACTATTACTTCTCAAACATGATAATCAATAATTAAATGGTTTTTACTATTCATGTTTTTTTTCATATAATGATATTTTATCATAATTTATAGTTTTTTTACAAATTATAATTTTCAATATCCACCAAAATATCAATTATATATGATAAATCAAAATAAATAATCCAACGTTATTTTTCAATGTAAAAATAAAAAAATAAAATAAAATTAAAAATAAATATCATATAAAATTTATAAATTTATAAATTTATATTTAATTGATAATAAAAAATACAATTAAAATAATATAATATATATGAATAAACTTTTTGAAAATTTAGTTTTTGTAATATTGTTTCATGTGAGTTTATAATTTAATGAATGTAAATATATGAGTTATTATAATATTGGAAAATAATAAAAGACATAAATTTATTTAAATATGATTACATTTATATAACATTAGGATAACCATTATCACATACAGAATAATTTTTTGTTGTATTATATTGTAATAAATAGTTATCCCCATAATGTATTTAATTTTTTTGAGTAGAAAATTTTCTTCACAATAAAGATTATTATAATTATAATTATCAAATTAATTCTTTCTCTATAATAGTCCTTGTAATTTTATTATGTTTTCTTCATGTGTAAAAATTTATCAAACATATTTTTAAAATAATTTTTTCCCCAAACTCCTGAACTCTTAATGATATATAGTCTGAATTACCATATCCATAGCTCCATCATCAATTATTTACATGATATAGAATAAAATTAATTGGAAATGAATATATCCTTTAAAAATTTACAAAGATCATATTCCCAAATATAATGAAAATAAAAGATATAAATCATGTTGTATATAAAACAGAGCTATCTCCTAGATTAAATCCAGGGAAAATACTGAGGACCAAGTTGCTAGGAAATTTTATGTCCATAATTATAGTAATATATATTATACAAATTAATTTTCCACACTATTTATAGTATAGATAAACCATATAAAATTATGAAAACCCTATAAATAAATTTTTTGAAGAGGTACTAATATGTAGAAGTTAAAAATAATAGTCCTTCTTTATCTATAAGTTGACATCTCATTGAGAATTTTAATTTTAATTTTGTTTTTTATATCATCTTTGAACACAGAACTATAAGATAACATCGATGAATATGTATTTACATTTATATGTCCTAAAATCGAAGTCCAACACCCAACATATGACCAACCCATTAATATATAATAACCTTGATTCCCCCTGGGGGATGATAAGTGATCCCCAATAGAAATTATGGCTAAGAAGTAGTTCATGATATCTGAAAAAATAAAATATGAATTTAGAAAAACAACCAACTGATAGATGAAAAAAATACATTGAAAAAAATAATATATTAAAAAGTCATTAATAATGAAAAAAATAATTTATTGAAATGGTAAACTATGAATAAAATAGACTGATAAAAGAATTAAAAATTAAATAATAAAACTAAAATTTATGAATTATATTTTCTTGTGGGAGTATTTACACTATTAATTAAAATTATATTGGGTTAGATATAATTATTTTTACACCTTTCAATTCTAAAAGAATACATTTTTATTCAAATGTAAATATAACTAAAAACACCAACTCGAGAATAAAATATTACATATAGTGACATTATCATTTATTAAATATTTTTAATAATTTTAAAAAACTATATATCATACAATACATTAAAAACAATTATCATTTTATATAAATGAAGAATCAATATTTATTCGATAGCTTGGGTTACACATATGATCATGTTATATAGAAAAACAATATACAATTATAATTATTATTTAATATGACTGTCATCTCAAATAAATTATAATACAGTAAATATACATAATAAACATTGATAGGAAAATATATAGTTTAAAATCATTTATTATATTTCATATTTAATATGAATAATTATAATAATCATTTACTAGAAACTGATTTTTTTGGAGAAATTGTATTTTATTAAAACATTGTTTATTGGTGGTTTGAAAAATCACTCTAAAATTAATTTTTAACACACATATATAATTTAAACAAAATATAATGATAATTTTTTTAAAATATAAAATCTATATTATGGTGAAATATTTTGATTTTTTATGATGTTTCATTTTTTATTGTTAGTGAAAAATATTTAATTTAAATTTATAACAACATCTATGTAAAAAAAATTATTGAAAATATATATTTTTATTTTTTTCAAATTTAATATATATATATATATATATAATTTTTTCAATTATTCCAGTTTATTTGATTGGATTCATTTTAATATTTAATTTTGATATAGAAAAATTTTATAATTTTTAATATTTTCTAATTAAAAATAATATTTCTCATCAAATCATTGAGATTAATTTTATTTAAATTCCATACCTTATTTGAATGGAATTTGGAAAAACGGTTTCCATATTCAATATTATAATCAATTATATAATAAAATATGGTCAAATTTTTTAATAATCATAATGAATAATTAAAATAGTTAAATTTAATTACTATGATTGAAGTAAATATTAGTTTACTAGGGGTAAACCTAAAAAGATAAGGGTTAAGATTAGATAAAAAAAGTTGCAACCTCATTGGATGGCTATATATAGACAATTATGACTTTTGGATATAATTGGATGATTTTTAGTGATTTGTTTCCATGAATGTGACCTATATAATAATTTTTGTAAACACAAATACACAAAATGAACATTCATTTCTTTTAATTTGTATAATTATTTGGAATAGGGTAAAAAAACATTGGTTCATTAGACATATTTTTTGGAAATATAGTTTTGATTTTTATATCATAAGAATTTATCATTAATATTTACTAATAATTTAGTTATATAATATTTTTATGAAATGTGAATATAAAAATTATTTAGTTATAAAAATGATGTAAATGAATGAATTGTTATATTATATTAATTTTTTAGATAAATATTTATTTTTACATAACAATGAAATAAATTCCACAATTTTATTGATATATTTATATTCAGATTATATAAACAATGTTAAAATCAACATTAATGATAATTTATAATAAATGATATTTTACTAAATGATATAGAAAAACTAAAAAACATATCATATGTAAATTAATTTTTACATTTTAATAAATACTAAATATGGTCTATTAATGGGTAAATTTATCTTTTATTATTATCATTTTAGAAAAAACATAAAAAAACATTTTTAGTATGGATAGAGTTAATGCAATGTTTTTATTCATTATTTTCACTTTAACTAAAATACAATTACAACATACATGGTATTTTTTATTTTATAAATTACATATCTTATTATTAGTTAGTGGGGATAAATTTTGAAAGGATTTTGTTTAAATTTATACTCAATTGATACATTAACTAGGATATTAATGTTTTTACCGTAGTGAAACAGAAACATGTTAAAAAAAGGAATAATAGAATTTAAGGAAATAAATGTTTGAAACATTTGATTTATTGTTTTTTTGAAGTTTTTATCGACCATATAAAACATAAAGACTATAAATTTCACAATTTTATTCCACATTAAGTTGGATATAATTTCTTATATTGAATTATATTGTGTATTTACAAGAATGCCACTCAAAATCAACTACAAAAGGGAACTCTCTCCCCAAAACGCTTCCCACCTCTCATATAATTTGGATAATTAAAAACATACAAAATATCATCCCAAACACCATAAAATCATTATAGGTTAATTATTTTGAGAATAAATAAATCATGTAATTCATTTAGTGAAAACCAAATGATCATATCTGAAGAAGAGATAATGTTATTCAATGGGAATCTTCTTGTAATTTATCTTATCAATGTGATTCAATAATTTTCAAACCACACATATATAAAAAACAAGTTAAATTAATATAATGAGATGTTATTATGTTAAGTTAAAATCATTCCATGACATAAACTTCATTAAAATGGTTTATGTAACTAACGTTTCTATGTACGATAGATTACCACCTTGCGAACCAGTGTTGTTCAGTTTTCCATTACCACCTCTCACAGTTGGATATGATGATGGATATTAATTATTAATATTTTATATATATTAAAAATATTCATGTAGTGTCACAATTTCATATATATATATATATATTGTCTGATCAAAATCTAATTTGTAGTTACTTAATTAAAGAAGGGTGTGAATTGTATTTTTAAAAAATACTCATTCTAATAATAAAAAATCTATGATTAACAAAGTTAAACAAGGTAAATTAGAAAACCCTCTTGGCATATTACTTAAATGGATAATTGGAAGGGCCCATGTCCAATTATAAGGAACTTAAACTTAATCCAGTTAAACATATGTAAACAAAAGCTAGTTTACCTTAGGATAATATTCTACCATAATGCGTATATAATATTATTTATATCAAAGATAAACATGTAAAATAAATTATAATAATGTAATAATTACTATATTTAACAAAATAAAGTGGAAATAAAACTGATAATAAAGTATGAAAACAAGAAAGAATTATTTTAAACCCAATATATGGGTATGCAACAACATTAGATAAAGGCCCCTTAATTTTTACATTCAGAAAATCCTATCTTACCCACTCCAGTGGAATGCCCGAATTTGAATATTAGAGCCAATTTCCCTATCCCCATAATCCCTCAAACATTAAGGCAGTCAAAACCTCTATTTTCTTATCCCCAGAAACCCTACATCATTAAGGTGTTTGACACCTATATTATTCTATCCCAGGAAGTCATCGATTGTACCAAACAATAATTAGAGTCACACTAAGAATGATAAACACGGTTTTCAGAAATGAACAAGATGTTCATCAGTAGAAAAGGCATAATAGTCTTTCTATATAGAAATCCATTCACAACATAAAATCATGTAATACCTAGATAGAGAATGTGATCATTCAAATTAGTTCTTATTTATAAGAAAGTATTCCAATAGTCGTATCCCCCTCCAATGGTTAACTATTTCCTTGAATCATGGATAGACCTATACACATGTCACTCAACCTATGATTAATTAGAAAAAAATTGTATGGAATCAATTTATATAATAAAAACATGGAAAAAATTATCATTCTTAATGAATAATAACATGTAAGGAATATAATGTATCTTAAATAAAAAATGAATAATCATAATCTTGGAAATATATATTTTAGAGTCCAAACATATTAACATTTGGTTTCTTGACAAATGGATTTTCAGAGTATGAATTATGAGAATTTTGGTGTCTGAATTTTTGAGAATTTGTAGTCAGAATTTGAGAGAATATAGAGACTGAATTTCAGAGAATTTTGAGTCTAAATTTCATTGAATCTAGAATCTAGATTTTAGAGAATTCAGAGTATGAATTACCCCGAATTCAGAGTACAAATTTCAAATAATATTGAGTCTGAAATTTATATAATTCCGAGTTTGAATATCAATGAATTCGTAGTCTGAATTTCAGAGAAATCAAAATTATAATTTCATAAAATTAGAAGTATCAAAACAAAGAGATTAAATATAAAAGGAACTATAAGATTATGATGTTTAGGATAAGGATATAAATTCTATACTTAAAAAATAGAATTGGTTTTGATTAGACATTGAATAATACATGGAATCCCACTGTAAGGAAAAATAGTTCTTTGAGAAAGAAAACATTCCTAATGAAAATTTTCTCAAATAAAGATAGTTTTTTAAATAAAATGTGTTTGTGATTTTCAAAACATAGTGGAATGGAGAATTCATAAGGAAACCTGATTGAATCAACAGTCTCCCCCTTTTTGGAGAACACAAACAACCTTTCAAAAAAAATACAATAAGAAAATTTTCTTTTAGAAATTTTATATAAAAACATATCTCCAATTACTTATGATGTATGATGAGTACGAATAACTCCTCCTTCTGATTTCAAATCCATAATGATCATATTCTTATATTTCTTATATATGTTACATTTTCATGAATAATAATATATTATTTAAGTAGTCCCCCTATTAAATCATCCACATTCATAGGGAATTTTATTCTTTTTACATAATATAATTTTTATAATCAATTTTCACCTTGGTTATTTAAAATAATGAATTGTGGAAATGAGAAAACATTATACATGAAATATTAGAAATATTCAAGAAAATATAATGGAAAAAAAATATTCATTATGATGGAAAAATTTTATACAAGGGGAAAAATATTAGAGATTCATGAAAAGAATTTATCCTTGTTTTCCTTTGAAATGATCATTCTTAAGGAATATTATTGTTTTTCGGCTCTTTGAGATCATCCTCACTCCTTTTGAGCATCTTATCCTGATATTTACTATCCTTTTGTAGAGAATTGATTTATTCTTCTTGAGGCTTTAGAGTTTATACCTTGGAATTTACTACCTCTTCTTATTGTTTGAAATTTTCATCCAACCCTTATTTGAGTTCCTTTTCTCCCTTAATGTTTAGAATAATTGAATTAAACATTCCAATCAGATCTCTATCCTATTTCGTCCTTGTTGTTTTCTCGATATCTAGCTTCTCCGAAAAACTTTTTGTATGGTTTTTGATTAAATCAACTGACTTTTCAAATGAATCTTTTTCTTATACAGGGAAATCGTCCATGGTTTTCATATCAACAGCCATTTTCTTAGACCATTTGGTTATTTCCATAAATGATCTAATATGAAAATCATAACCAATATGGAAATTCTTGATCACCATTTATAGTTTCATAAACTTTTCCATGATCATGCTTATTGATTATGACTTAAAATTGATATAATACAAAAGCAACTAGAATCTTGATTCAATAAATGGAAACAATGGTATTTTGTTTACTAATTTAATCAATGAATGAAAATAAAAATCCTTACCTATTAAGGATGATGATTTAGATAGTGATATCTTTTGTGGGTGAGGAAACATTATCTAACTATTCAGCATTCATATTAGATGTTCCACTCACATATTTCATATCTTCATGACCAAATCCTTTCAAGATTTGTCATCTACCACATTTTTTCCTTTATCAAATATAGATATTTCTATCTCAACATTTAGATTTTCATGTTCACTGTCTAAAACTTGTATTATCTTGTCTTAATCAATATCTTTCTTCTCTTCTTCCTATGTAACATCATTAGGATGAATGAAATCATGATTGATACTCAAATTATCATAAGTTTTATCAACCTCATCCTGTCTATCATTATCTTTCCCTTGGGAAATTATTTTGGCTGATTCAACCTGGGATGTTCTAATTGATAACTTATTTTAAGGGATTTCCTTCTCATGATATTCTTACACATGTTTGATTACACATTTATTTTCTTCTTATTATTCCTATTCTTCTTCATAAACAACATCTTGAGGTATCGATTCTCCTAGAATAGGTTCCGGTATTGAAAATTTCTTACTAAAAGTTTCTATTAGCATTGACTCTTGATGAATGGATTCACGTTCCTATAATTTTACATAAGCATTCTAAGTATCTTTGATAAAATCATCGATGATTAGGGCCTCTGAAATATTTTCTTCAATATCTTATATTTTTCTTACCTTTAATTTTATTCACAAGACTGAATTTTTTAGTCTTTTTCCTTATCATGATCTTGGTCATAGTTCGTATCACCCACTTTGTTCTTCTTATTATTCTCTCTCTATATTGCTACTACTTCATCAATTATTTTTTATTTTTCGTAATCGGTGGTGCTGTTTGGGATCAATAATGAGATATTTTTCTTTAAATTCCAATTTTTTGTCATTTCACTTCTTCTGGGTTTTTTAGATGGTCCCAATACTTCCCCTATCTTGATTTATAATTTACTATAACTTTAAAAAATATCTTAAAACTCGCCTGATATGGTACTGAAATCTAATTTCATCCTCCTACGAGTACCATCACTCAACAACATAAACATAATGGTTCTGGGTTTTGAACTACCATGAATTTTAATGGTTTATAAACATTGTACAATTATCTTTGATATGTGTTTTTTGGATACATGATAACCTGAGATTTGAGGGTTCCATTCATTATATTGCTTTTGGTATGAAGGATGTACTTGATAAGATTTAACATTCTCATTTTGACCAAAATTTCCATAATAAAGATATCACTTTTCTTCATAGATTCCTTGATTGCCTTTCTAATTATGAGAAATCATTGTAACCACAAGGATTACAACATGTAGTTGGTCGAATGATGGTTAATCATTGCTGATTTCTCTCCCATGAATCCATGTCAATCAATTTCCATTACCTTCTCAAAACATCCAATCTTATCTAAAAACATGTGATAGAAAAATATTTCTTCACCAACATAAGGAATCATGGGAATATTTTAGGCCATGATCAAGGATATGGAATAAGACTTCACATATATCTTAAGCAAATACTTTTCCCTCCAACCATATTCCTAATAACATACTGTATCGTAAAATTATATGAGAAGTTCAGAATAAACCGGATCGTAACTCTTCATCTTAAATACAAAAAGACTCTCACATACATTCATCATGATATACATAATAGTCAAACAATTATAATATGAAATGTAATTTGGGTTGACCAAACAATCTTTGTAAATTTTTCAATCCTTTTTTCCTTGTTTGAAGTCATCTGATTTTGTGAGGAAACTTCGAGAGACATCTGGAGTGTAAGGAAACATGAAAAAATGAATGAATTATTTTTTGGTGGTATATTGTTGATGAAACATCTCTTAAAAGAAAATTCGGCAACATAGATTAGGTGGACTTTATATAGGTTTCACGACAACAGTTCATATTCCCGATTCTACCAAATAGTTGATAGAAGCATAATCTTCTCAGACAACTGTGATGAATTACGAGGAATGATTTTGTAGATTTTGATCTTTTGAGATTTAAAAAAAATAATATTTTAGGAAAGTTTATCTGACATATTATTCTTAAAACATGATAAAAATAGCAATAAGTAAAAAAAAATCAATTACAATGATTTTTGTAAGAAAACATACCGTCCAGATTTCTTAGAAGGAATTTTCAGTATTAAAAGATATAGATTCTGGAAAATTTTATTAAGGAAATGATATTTTTAGATTTCGAAAAAAATATTGTTAATGAATGGAAAGAAAAATTTTGGTTCTGAAGATTTTTTTAAAGACGAGAATTTTCTTTTGGTAGATAAAAAATGTACAAACCCTATAAAAATTAGTTTCATAATAAAAGGATATAGGTTTTAAAAAAGTTAATATGGAATATTACCTTATGGTTATCATTCATAACTTCTGTATAATTTATTCAAATCTGTTAGGGGTAAATATTTTGTGAAATATCTGGATGTTTATATTGACTTCTGATAAGTTGGACAATGGTATCTTCTTTATGAGTGGGATCATTGAGAATGTGATTCCTAATAATTATTTTATTTTCACAAGAGTGATGTTATTGGTTTTTTCTTTGGGAATGACACTTTTATTAGAACAAAATATTAGTGTGATGGTAAAATGCATTCCATAGTCTATGAGTGTGTGTTGCATCAATAACACATGAGCACAATAACTTCCAGCTTCTACATATTCAGCTTCAGTAGTGGAATGTGATATTGAGTGTTGCTTCTTGCATGACTAGGAAACTAATAAATCACCTAATAAATGAAATTTTTCATATGTAAATTTCATATCCAATCTACATCCACCAAAAGCAGCATGGAAAATATTTTTAAAATAATCATTTCCAGATGAAAAGAAAAGTCATAAATTTATTGTTCCCTTTGAAAAATGAATTTTTTTCACTGAATTTAAATTATTTTCATTTGAATTGATTGATTTATTTCATATAATAATACTAAAAATATTACGTCTAGATGAATATACATTATGTATAATAAACATCAAGTCAAACCTCTATAATATGTTTGATCTACTGTTTTCCAATTTTCATCATGATCAAGGGAAATTGACGT
This sequence comes from Viscum album, assembly GCA_963277665.1. Lineage (NCBI taxonomy): Eukaryota > Viridiplantae > Streptophyta > Magnoliopsida > Santalales > Viscaceae > Viscum > Viscum album. Next base: position 271,861,185 of record OY728128.1, on the reverse strand, counting down.
AACGATTGGAATACTTATACATTTAGTGTTATCATATAAATAATTTTTAGAAGATATTTAATATGAGTATGTTGATATATATAAGTTCATTATGGTTTTTGATAAATATAAAAGTCATGAAAAAATTATATCTAACCCATTATACTCATTTCAAACTAATATTTCATGAGATTTAAAAATGAATCAGTTAAAGATTTTTGATTTGATCTGAATATAATGTCACTCACATATATTTGAGCAATCAAAACATTTTACTTATATTTTATTATAAAAACAGTCGGATTAGTGGATCCATTAACATAAATGTTTTGTAACAGAAATTTTTTATGGCTATTATACTAGGTTTTGTGATTTCAAAATCAAGAGGTTGTTCAAAAAAATAATCCTCTTGAACATAACTATTAAATAAATCACAGTTCACATCCATTTGAATTTTTTTGAAATTAAATAATATTTCAAAGGTAAGTAGAATGTGAATATATTTAAGTGTAGCTTATGGGGAATATGTTTCTACATAGTATATTCTTTGTTGTGGATTATAGACATTAGAAATTAATCATGTTTTATTTTGTACAATGATATCATTTTAATAACATTTATTTATGAAAACCAATTTAATCAAATTACAGAATATTACTTATGTCATTCTACCAATGTTAAAAAATTGTTACATTTCAAATTCATTTAGTTCATCTAGCATGGATCTAATCCAACCATCTTCACCTAATTCCTCATCAGTGCTTTTTGGTTCTAATTGGGGACGAAATGATAGATTTTAAATTTCATTTATTAAAGAACATCTATCCCTTAAAGGATGATATACAACAACAATGATACTATCACTTTGATGATTATTATGAAAAACCCTAATTTGGATTTTATATAACATGGTCATCAACATAAGGTAAAAATTCATCTGGGGTAAATACTTCAGAAACATTTTCATTAGTATTTCCCTTATTATAAGAATTTTCCAACAATATTTGATTATCAGTTTTTGAAAACTTGTATGACGATGTATGTTGGGGTTTTTTAAAAACAAAATGATTAGTTTTATCAAATTTTACATGGACTATTTCTTCAATAACACAATAAGTTTTTTTTAAAAATATCATATGCCTTTGAAGTTGTGGAGTATCCTAATAAAATTCATTCATCTGACTTGGGTGAAAATTTATGTAAGTAATCATTAGTATTACAGATGAATACATTGCATCCAAATACATTGAAGTAATAAGGTATAGGTTTTCTATCAGTTAATAATCCATAAGGTGTTTTTTTAAGAAATGGTCTAATTAAAACACAATTTATAGTATAATTTGCAGTACTAACAACTTCTGCCTAAATTTTTTATGAATAGAATATTCCTTCCACATAGTTCTAGTGATCCTTGAACAATTCAATTTATTCTTTCAACAAACCCATTTTATTGAGGAGTTCTGGGAGCTATAACTTATGATTAATTCCTTTCTTACTGAAAAAGTTACAAAATCTGTATTTTAATCTTCTCCTCCCTGACCACTATGAATAGTTATCAATGGAATGTTTTTCAGATTTTAAACATTGGATCTAAAAGCTTTAAAATATGAAAATTCTTGAGATTTATTTTCTAGAAAATATACCCATGTAAATCTAGTTTAATAATCACCCAAAAATATATATACTATTTACCTCTAATAATACCATATATTTTTAGATCGAAAAGAACCATAAGCACTAGCTGTAATGAATCAGATGATGAGAGTTAAATAATTTATTTAAATAAACATTTTTTTGAAAATGATTATATACTTTTTAAGAATCAAATATATGCTCTGGTAGATCTTTAACATGACTTTTCATTGAATTTTTTCATAGGTTATTATGGTTACGGTGTCCTAGTATTCTATGAAATAACCATGATTTATCTTTCATTTCAAAATGTTAAGGTAGATCATGGTTTCTAAGGTCTTTTATATTTAGTGTATAAACATTCTCATGCCAATGGGTTGAAAGAATAAAATATTCCATGGAATTATGTACTTTTCAATTTTCATTTCTAAAATTCAAAATATAACGGTTGTCACATAATTGTTTTATGCTAATGAAGTTATGCTTAAGACCCTTGACAAAGAAAACATTTTAAATTAGTTCTTTTCCAAGAATAACAATGTTACCAATACCAATTATTTATCGATGAGAATTATCTTCAGAGGATTCATTTCCTCCTTTCATATAGATAATCATTTCCAAGATGATTTGGTTACTAGTCAAGTGTTGGGTACATCCACTATTCATTGACCAAATATTGTTGTTGTAACATATATTATTTTCAAGAAAATATATGATTTATACATTTAGAATCCAAATATTATGGGATCTTGATATATCCAAATTTAAAATATTAGGAATCCACATTTTATTTGGAAAACAATCCTTATGAAAACCTAAGGATTGGATTTTATTTAAAAAAAAATCTCTCCCAATGTCCACCATGTTGACACTTACTGAAAAATAGTGCACATTGGAGATACAAATAATTATAACTAAAAACTAGTTTCAAGAGAGTATAACAAAATCCAAAACTATTCCTAAGAGGATAATGTTGTGAATATATTTTATGAAATTCATTCCTTCAGGATGTGAAATTTGAAAAAAAATTACCTTAAGGAAAAAAATTTGAATTTTTATCTCATGACTAAATTCTTATCATAAATGTCTTTATATTTAGAATTACAGTTTTCCTATAAAACATGTTACTTAGAAATAACATTTTCAAGACCCTTAGAAATTTTATCCTTCCCATTATTAATATCCTTATGGGTTTTAGAAACAATTTCAAAATATATAGTTTTCGGATAAAGTTCCTTAGAAAGATATGATAATTCATTTTTTAAAATAAAAATTCACGAATTATCTTACTCAATCTTTTTGAAAATATTATAATTATCATTCCCATGTAATTTAGAAAATCTAGAAACTTCTTCAAATGAAGGTACAATATTATTTTATGTTAAGGATAAATCATCATCTTAAGATTCATATTTTTCATCATTAGGAACGTTTAAATTTGAATAAATATTGTTTAGTGAATCATCACTATGTACCTTAGACATAAGACAATGACTTTCAAAACCTACTCTTATTATAAGATCAGTACTCTCCTAATCAAAAGATTCACATTCTGAATATCAATATAAATATTTGAAACCACTGGAACTCATCATGTCATTAGATTTCAACACATTCTTTTCATTAGATCTTTAGTAATTCTTTTTATTTCGTTTAGAATTCCATTCCCTTCTACCTTATCTTTTAAGCATATGACAATCAGGTCAAATATTCTCACAAAATATTCCTCAAAAATAGGTTTCTTTAGAATCATTTTAATCCTTTGGGTCTTCCCTGTTATATTTGTACGAAAATTATTTCATTACAATAATCATGTTCATCTTTCGAGAAATATTGGCTAATTAATTCTCAAACTGTTCATTGTCACATGATTCGGATATGGAAAAAAATTTCTTAGCTTTTGGTCTAGTTACTTTTTTAGGAGTCTTGGATGTAGATGTATTAGTGTAAGTTACACATCCATTACCATTATTTTTCTAGTTGAAATCAACATCTATCATAATTATTGTTTCATGCTGAGTAGTAGTTCTAAATAATACATCAAGAGTAATGTTAGATACCTTCATATTTTAATCTACCTATTTACTTTTAGATTCTCACACATTTTGAATGATGTCTACTATCTTGTCCACAAGAACATCATCATCAAGAACATTCTCTCTCATATATTGAAGTCTATTATAAATATTAATAAATCATTATTTTACATTGCAAACATTTTATCAATAATGAAAAAAGAATACATGAAATTTAGTACTTAACATAGCTCTTATAGTTTCATCACATTTGAAGATCCGAAATGTGTAACTTTACGTTTCATCCAAATTCTACCAGTAGCTTCACAAGAAGATATTTCACTATATATATTGCTAGTCATACAACATAACAATGTATAGTGTATCATTTATTTTAATTTATATTCTTTTTTTCGTTGTTGGTGATGGTTCTGACTTCCTTGACTGGAATTTTGTAATCTTCTGTGGGCATAAAAATAATTTCCACTCCAGTGTTGATCACAAAAGTCTTGTTCTTATCCCTCATGTACTAATAATCATTACCATAAATGATGGGTGGCCTTGTAAGATTATGTTTCTCTATATAACTGAAATTCATACCTAAAATTCTTTACGAAAATTACTTTTTGACATATTTTTTTAAAAGAAAATGTATATAAACAATGATACAAATCATTAATCATAACATTATTAAGAAAAGGTATGAAAGAAATGTTCATAAAGAAAAAAATATATGTCAGTATAAGTATTTTTGAGACCTCCTCTAATACCAATTGTAGGATGAAAATAGAATATGAATATGCTAAATTATTAGAGGTGGGGTGAATTGTAAGTTGAAAAAACATACATTTTACCATTATGGAAATCTATTTTTAACAAAGTTAATCAAGGTGAATTCACAAACAATCTCTGGTTCTTACATAAAGGTATAATTAGAAGGGACCATGTCCCATTATAAGTATCTTTAACTTAATCTAGTTAAACATAATGAATTATAATTATATAATCTTTCCTTTTTATCACATAAACTTTTATTACAATATACAAAATTGAGGATCTTTAAGATTTAGTGTCTTGGAAACCAGGAAATTAATACATGAAAACAAAATAAAATTCTTCTTAAACACTTGAACGGATTATTCATTTGTTCATCCAAATTTCATTATTCCATCTCATAACCTAGGAATAGATGTCAAAGGAAAGGGTGAGCAGATGGTCCAGTAAGGGAAACAAGGGAAGCATTTTACATGTGAACATGAGATACATCAATAAAGTCATGATAAATAACTTTAAGGCTTGAGAAAGGGATCATGAGGCATATCATAATAAAAATAACATGATTCATAACTTGATGATGTGGAAACAACATTTAACTTAGTCAATCATGAACATATCACCAAGGTCCATCCCCAAGGATTCATTTAAAAAATTACCAAGGTTATTCACCAAGGTATCATTAAAATTGTAATCCCTAAAGATCACATCATTACCCAATGCATTGGAGAGCTATCTAGGCGCACCATTAAATTTGTCTTTATTATCATGTGAGCCATATATATCATTATCAAGAATTTCATAAATAACCCATATAACATAAAATAAATGGGTTTCATTTCATAATCATAACGTTTAAAAAAACTACTTTTAAAACATGATCTTTATGTCATTTTAAACCCACAAAAAAGAAAAGCGGGATTCATGTATGTAAATCCCAGAATTAAAATAGAACATTTTGATATATATGTGACTACCCAGTAGAACAATCTCTTTGTGTATTCACTTAATAAAATAATAGAATTTGATAAAAAGAGACAGACATTTTGAGACGATAATTTTTCAGCATAACGACTATGTTACATAGTTTTAGAAAACATTGAAAAGAGAGGGGACATGTATTACCCAATCATAAATGATCCGCCAAATAGTATAGGTAAATAATTTAAAGGATATAAGAACATGGTAATGAAATTTGAAAAACATACCAAATGAAATGAAAAAACATGAATGGAAGTCAAAAATAACATTTCTCTTATAAAAATTTGGCAGCCGAACGGCGTCACTTAAAACCTATAAAAATTAATTGATGAGAGTAAGAGGAGGTATCTAAAAATATGAACATAAAAGTAAAGTATGATGTATATAGATATCGTACCCCAACACAAGATAAATGAACTTGAAAAAATAGAACATTGAAAATGAGAAGGGTGAAAGAATCTCTTACAAAAATTGGCTTCCTAATGACGCCACTTAAAAATTATTAAAATGAATTGATGAGAATATGAGGGGTTATCTCATAATATGAACATAAAATTATTGTATGATGGATATAGATATCATAACCAGACATAAGAAAAATGAAATTGAAAGAATTAAAATGAAACTAGAACTTTGAAAATGAGAAGGGTGAATGAATCCCTTACAAAAATTCAGCAGCCTAACGACACCACATAAAAATTCATTAAATGAATTTATGAGAGTAAGAGGGGGAATCTCATAATTTTAAAATAAAAATTACATTATTTTGAATATAAAAGAACATCCTCTAACATAAAAACATGGAGCATAAAATAAATGACATGAAAGAGAGTACTTGAAAAGAAAGAGAGAGGTAGGATCCCTTACCTTGAAAAGTAACTTAAAAATATTGAAGGTAAGGACCTTGGGAGGCTTGAGTAAACCTTTGGAGGACTCTTTGGGATGTAATAAGACCATAAATTCGTTGTGTAGGATTTCTAAATTAATAGAATGAGTGAAAGGATTGGTATTTATAAGAGAAGTTAGGGGACAAGTCATTAATGGACAAGGGACACCTCATCAGTGGTATTGGAAAAACCATGGAGTTTCACATGGTATTTTCCCATGGTATTGGACACATGGTACACCTAATAACTTACCTTACTATTAATAAGTTTATTAGAATGATTACATAATTATTACATCCTTAATGATGTCATTAAACACTCGAAACTAAAAACTGTATTTTCACAAAACACTGAAAATTCATTTTTTCAGAAACATCCCCAAAAATCAGCATAACCTAATATTGATGCTATGAATTAAAAAATGAACTCCATTTTATAAACAAAATTCTAACTTTTGTCAATTTATTTTTTAATTAAAAAACACTATTCAACCAAAAAAACTAATACTGAAATAATAATTTGTAAAATAGTTATTGACCTATTTTATTGAATCACAATACTTAATCAAAGGTGTATAAATTATATTAATACTTTCTTTAAGTGATATTAAATATCCATTTGGTCACATTATTAATCCTAAGTGTAAAATTACTATTCATAATTCACTATTCATGAAAAATTAAGTTGATCTTCGGGTGGCTCGACCAACATTGCCCGAGTAGTGATTTTTTTCTGCTTGAACTTCTCGCAATGGTGATTCTGTTCCAACATCACACAATGATGTTCGTCTTGGGTTTGGTCCAGATCGAAGCCCAAAGGTGCTACCTCCTTCCCGAGTTCCGTCAAATGGGCCTCGATTAGCCCAAGACTACTAGATGGGGCCCTCGAATCTTCTTTCTATTTTAATTAATTAGGATCACTTGTATTTATAGAAAATAATTGTAACATTTAGTTTCCAATGGTCATATTGACCATCGGTCATATTGACCATCGGTCATATTGACCATCGGTCATATTGACCATCGGTCATATTGACCATCGGTCATATAATAGTTGAAACCCAACAGTCTCATTTTAATTATACTCATTTTATTAAATGAAAAATAAAATAAGCCACCAAAAATATGGAACAAAATTTACTCCAAAATTTCGGGTTGTTACTATAAGAAAGTTTATCTTAGGGGAAGATTATACCCTAAATAATATAAAATATTATTTATATTAGAGTTAATCAAGTATAAGAAAGTATAATAAAGTTATACAATCTTTATTTAATAAAATTTTGGTGAAATAAAACGTGTAATAAAGAATGAAAACTATTTTGAATTCATTTAACCCTAGAGAAGTGTATCCAAAAACCAAGGATAAACGTTCTTGATTTATAATTTCATGAAATTATCTCTTACCCACACCAGAGTAAACCCTCGATATGAATATAAGAATCCATATTTCTATACCTACATTCCCTATAACATTATGGTAGTCAACACATTTTTCTTCATATCACATGAATCCCTTGAACATTAAGGAAGTCAACACCTTTTTTTTCCTATCCCCGTATGTCCTCGATTGTGAACAACCATAATTAGAGTCACACTAAAAATGATAAAAATGTTGTTCACTACTGAACTAGATATTCATGGAACTCACCAATCATGACAGTCTCTCAATCTATAAATCACTTCACATCACCACATCATGTTATCCATAGATTGACAATGAGGTCCTTCAAATGAGATCCTATTTATATGAAATAATTCCAACGGTCAGATCCCACTTCCTACAGTCATATATATCCTTGAATCATGGAGGGACCTTTACACATGCCACTCATCCAACAGTTAGTTAGAAACAAATCATATGACAATGTTTAAGGTCGTAAAAACATGGAAAACATTATCATGATTAAACAATAAGTACATGTAAGAAAAATAATGTATATTAAACCAAAAACAAAAAATAAAAATCTTGGAAATATAGAAATCAGGGTCTGAATATATGAAATCTTAGTTTCTATAAATAAGGGATATTTAGAGTCTGAATTATAAGGTATTAAAAGTCTGAATTTATAAGAATTCGGAGTCTGAATTATGAGTAATTTTGAGTCTAAATTTTATTGACTTCTGAGTTTGAATTTCAGATAATTCAGATTATAGATTTCGGTGAATTTGACGTCTGAATTTTTGAGAATTTAGAGTCTGAATTTCAGATATTTTGGGGTATGAATTTCTGAAAATTCTATGTCTAAAATTTAGAGTATTTGGAGTCATAATTTCAGAAAATTCATAGTTTGAATTTCATAGAGTTCTGAGACGAAATTTCAGAAAATTTATAGTATGAAAACAGAAAGATTTAATATCCATAAACTATATTAATCAAAGGTTTTTGATAAGGATCTGAATTTTTAAATTAATAAAATATATCCTTCTATTAGAGAATAAATTGAATAGTACATTGAAAACCAATGTAATGATAAATTTATTCTTAGAGAACGAAAACATTCAATATTAAAACAATTATTAGAGAATGATAATTTTCAAAAAAAAATGTGTTTTTGATTTTCAAAACATTGAGGAATTGAAAAATAAATATGAAACTTTATTCATTAGACATATATATACTTTCACATTCCATTCAATATGATATATGATTGTGTTCCTCATATATATGGAATACAATGACCTCGTGATGATATATGACTCGTCTTTAATTGATGCTTCACAATGAATGTGATTAGGATGCATTTAATGTGTATATGTGATATGTATGAAATCATTATTAAAATCAGGACATATATATCCTTATATAATAATATATATATTTATATAATTTACATTCATTTTTTTTTCATTAATGTAAAGGTGATTACATCATTTATATTCAGGTGGACTAACACCTATATTAAGATATGTGATTCTATTTTCATAACAACACCTGATGGATTATATATAAATATGAATAAATATTTAATGTATAAGATATGTCATGATTAATATTATATTTATAATAAAAAAATATAATAGTCAAAATAATTATAATGTTCTTGAAAGGAATGATAGATAATACAATGAAACTAACACCCAAAACAATGAAAATAATTATATATTAATAAAAAACTGGTGATAAATGTTATATGAGGATAATATATAATTTTAAATGTATTAATTTTAGAAATTTTATAAGTTTAAAAAAATTTCTAAAATAATTTACATTATGTAAAAAAAAAATTAATAAAAAATGAGTCATAAGTTATGAGATTTCATCTCAATTTCATTTCATTGAGGGATATTAATATGTAACAAACATAAAATCATTTATGTGTATTATATACTATAACATTTACTATTAGTATTCCGTTGACTGGTAATGTCACTAATAATTAATTATTTAAGATATTATATGATTAAATTTTAACTATTCGTCTAAATGTATTTTAATTAAGAGTCAATAAGGGGGAATTATTTATAAAAATCAAATAGCTTTCATTTTTGAATGTTAGTTTATTATTATAGTTAATATTATATAATAATTTGAGTAATTTATGTTTTGTTTATATTTTTTTATTAAATATTAATTTATGTGGATTAATAGTTTATACCCATAATTCATTCATTTGTTGATTCTTAATTCAATTTTATGATTATTTAAAGTGTTATCTTCTCAATCTCATTTTTCTCAATATTTTCTAAATTATAATTTCAATTGATTGAAATTTTTTGATCATTGATTAATAAAACACTTATCTTTCTTTTCCTATTATTATTCATCATTTTTTTCAAGTAGTGGTATAATTTTTACACTCAATGTAAATCAAAATATTTTTAAAATGTATTTAATAAAAATCAGCTTCATTTCTCTCTTTGGTTGGACATATATTTTCATCCAAATAAAATATTTCTAAATATTATTTAAAATATGTTTCCATCTATATAAAAAATAATTTTCCAAATAATTTTCATTGGTATTAAGTACTTTATTTAAATAAAACTATTTTAATTTTTTTAAAAAATATTTTCTCTTTTTCTGAAGGTATGTAATAAACATTCTTGTCTTTTTTAGAGAAATGAATTTTAAAACCCTTTTAAAGTGTAACCTAATTTTTTTTGGACATACAAAAGTATGTAGTTCATTACTATTATTCCTTTAATCTAAATTTTCATGTATATGATGATAATTGTATATATTTATAAATGTGTTTCTATTAATATGATTTTAAAAATGGTTTTCATAATTAAAAGGACATTTTCTAAAAAATTATTTTTTATGATCATTTTATGTTATTTATATTTGTAAATGAAAATTAATATTTTATATTTAGACAATGGTTTTAGGGTTAAAAAATAATTATGGTTCCTTTGGGTTGGTAAGGATTATAATGAATATTGAATATATTGAAATTCACATCCCTAAATCAATTCTTTAGTTATATATTTTTTCAAAAATTATTCACTATAAAATGGAAAATACATTTCCCATAAATGTAAATATTATTAAAGATAGATATATTTATTTTTTAAATAGTTTACAATTTTTACATTAGTGTTTCAATTTTATAGTTACATGATTAATTGTTTATGACTTGATAATTATATATCATTTAATAAATAAAAATATTTATTGATGAGGAATAATGTTTATGAATTAAAAAAATTATTCCAATAATGAATAATTCATTGGAGATGGAATAAATAGTTTGGGGATAAGTTAATGTAATCCCCATGAGGTATTGTCACCCTTATTAGACAATATCATATTTCTAAGAAAACGTAGTGTTAATAATCATGTTGCTTTAATCCTTCATGATGATAGATCCTTACAGAATGTGTCATTTAAAATATGTTGAAACTGATCAAAAGTGTTTTTACACAGGATGAATAAAAAAATATTGAGTATATATCTTAATGGAAAAAGAATAATATCCCTTGGAAATATGATTACCTATATATCAGAATTTCCATCATTCATAATGTTTTTATTATCATTCATGATATTTTCCCATGTTATAATATATGAATTCCTTTCATTATCTCCTCCTTGATTAAAATTAATGTGCTATTAGTCATGTATCATTCCTTATTAAATCTCCCTTACCTTAAAATGTTATTAAAGTTATTTTAATGCAATGCATGTTATTTTATTTACCAGTTGATATTTGTTATTCTAATTGATTAAGGATTTCACCAATTAAACTTAACCCTTAACGATAATTTGATCTCAAATTAAATTTTTTCCATTTAAATAGTATCCCATGTATGTTACTAAGAATATTATTTAAGAATATTATATATGAAATAATGTTATTCTGAATAAGAAAAATCAATTAGTAATTTTTCTATTAATACATAATGTGACAATAAACAATGTCTCTACTTTACCATGAATAATAATTTCTAATGTCTTTAATGATGTTATTACTAATATATTATTATAATGTAATAATATAGATACCTAATTTTGGATATTGGGAGCAGGGTATCCACAAGTGGTATTGAAGAATGTTTATTAGAACTCTTATGAAATAGATTTCGGAAAACATCGATTCTGGAAAAAATCCTGGTGAATAAATTTGAGGATATTTTTAGAGGAACATCCTAAGGATTTCGTATTATATATATTATGTTATTATTACAATGTAATATTACCCTTTATGAATATACATGTTATGTTCATTCTAGGACATAGGTTCCTCGTGGCAATTACAAAAAAATGGAATGTTTTTCTTGACATGAGTTTTACCAGACATAGGAAAAAATGTATTTCTATGAAACTAGATTAAAATACTAGGGGTATAATTTAGGATACTTAAGATTTTATTTTATGTGATCAAATTCTTTAATGATTAAGGACATTTTAGAAAAGTTTATATCAATAATACATTTTATTGGTATTTTTGAAGTAATAATACATTTAAATATTATTAACATACATAAAAAGTTACTGATTAAAATTTGTGTTGTTATTATCATTAATTAATTATGTATAATATTCAAATATTATTAGAATTATTTTTTTAAAAAAATAAATAATTAATTAATTTTTTAAAAAAATTATAATAATGATATTTTATTTTTAACTTTATTCCATAGATGTCCATTATATTTTCTGAAAAAATATAGTAATTATATTAATATTGTTTATAAAAAGTAAAACCTATACAAATTGTGAAACATATCGCATATGATAAAGAGGTACATCTTGAACCCATTACTAATGGGTTATAATGTCTTCACTCTTACCACTAGCCAATATGCTGTCTTGGATAATGATTAACTAAAATTATTTAAAAGATTTGAAAAAATAAAGGATAATGATGAATTAGAAATTTTACATTTTATGTGATGGTATCAACATATTATAATTTATATCATGTTCTAAACATATTGATTTTCGAAAATTGGTTGATATATACATGATGATTTATTTTATAGAACTTATAACAATTAAAAGTTCATTTTAGTGAATTTTGCTAATAAAAATTATTTTTTATTATTATTTTTTGGATTAAGTTATGAAATGTAAATTGATCAAAGAAAAACCAAATAATTATATGGGTATTATAGAATAAAAATATAAAATTAAGAATACTTTTTAAAATTTTTAGGAAGTAAAATTATTTCTCAACATTAGGGAAATGATTTGAAGAAAATATAATCATAGTACCTTCATTTATATTGATGTGATGGTCTTAGAAATCATCCATGATTTATGGATTTGAGTATATAATCATTCAATTGATCATTCACATTCATGTGATAAATCTCCTCAATAACTCTACAAATATTTTTGATTTTACTCCATGTCCATATCTTCAGTTCTGGAAATTTTTATATTACATTCAAACACTGATATGTGTTTTTTATTATATCTTTTTTACTTCACATTCTATCTTATTAAGGGGTTATTTTATTAACCCTATTGTTATATCGGTTTCCTAAAAAATTTAATTTTTGTCCTGTGATTTTTAATATCGTGTTTAAATTGATAGAGAACAATTTAAATATGGTGGGTAGAATGTAAATTCCCTAAATTATAAATGAATAAAATTTAATTAAACTTCATATGAACTAATAAAATGAAAGCATATTTGGGAATATAATATCATCAGATGCTATGAAACATTTACTATTTTAAAAAATCAAATAAATTATATATCATTCAAAACCAAAAAAATTAATTTTTCATGTATTAAAAAATACATTAATTTTCTTTAATAATATTAATTACACTGAAGACCATGTTATACCAAAAGAACTCAATACTATAAATAATATCATTCAATATGATTTCTTTCACCTTAATACTAGAAAATAATAATTAAATAATAATAAAATTCTTATTAAAATATATATTTTACCAAAATTTATTTGGTATTTAATGATTATAAATAATCATCATCTTTATTTAAAAGAAAAAAATTATTCTTAGTGAAATTTTATTTTCCAAAAAAGGGTTTAGTCGTGCTTGAAAAAATTTACATATAATTAATATTTTACAGTTTTCGAAAAGAAATTTTCAAAAATAATATTCATTTTCTAAATAGTAATATGAAAATTTTATTAAGGTGACTTCTTGGGATGTTTTTTTCCCATGATTTATGTATTATAAACGATGAAAAATACATAATTTTAAATTCAAACTACCATATATTATAAATAATATATAATACTAAATTGTATTATTAATTGGTTTAAAGGTATTTTTTTGATAAATTTAATATAATTTAATCCAAATTTGTCAATTATAATATTTTTAATTTTTAATTTTTATATTAAAACCATTATAAATGTATGAACATTTTCACATTAAAAAATAGATTTCTCATTGTGTCTATGAGATTTATGGTAAAATAAAATATGAAATGTAGAGGAATACGATTTGAAAAAATGGATCCCATATTTTAATTAGCATAATATATAAATTATATAATATTGTCAAATTAATTTTGATGTTAATTATTGGTTATAATCGATAAATGTATTTTTATTGATTAATGTAAAAAAGATTTTACAAGGGTTATACTAAGAAGAAATGTGTAAAAAATACATATGAAATTATAAAAAACCCCCCTTTTGGATATATATATATATATACTGTTATGAGTTTTAGATTAATTATTTAATGTTTTTTAGAAATATTTCCTTGAAAGTGATCTAAATAATAAGTAATTATAGAAATATACAATAAAGGAACCTTCTTGCATTTAATATATATAATTCTTTGAGAAAAGGACAAGAAGAATATTGGATCAATAATTCATATTATATTGATATATAAAATAATTTCTTTATCATAATAATTTATCATTAATTTTTTAGATGGTATTTTTACTTATAATTCATATGAAACAGTAATGCAGCAATAATGACATTAATAGTTATCTAAAATTTTTTGTTGTAAAAATATTTATTTTGAAGTAAATAGAATGAATAATTATATTTAGTTAATTTTTATTTTAATTTATCTTTTTAAATATATGTTTTCATAATTGATTTAAATTCCATCATTTTCATTTTATTTTTACATTTAAATTAATTTAATAATTTCAAAATTTACATTAATGTTTTTATATAATGAATGATATTTTATTAAAAGGACATAATATTACTAAAAATACATTTTTTTAATAGAAGATATATTTAATTTATAAATAATATCAAATATTACCAATTAATTTACCAATTTAACATTTGTAATGTTCGTACATACCCCTAAATAGTTAAAGCATTTTTTGGTGGTTTGGGTTAATTCTGTTTTTCCCCATTACATTCGCTTATATTACGTTTAATTTCAATCACATAAGTAATTTTTTCCTCAACAAATTAAATTTCATATTTTTAATAATAATTAATTTATTTCTAAAATTACTGAACCTATTTTATACATATTGATAAATTACTTTGGATAGAAGTTTAATTAAAGAAATGAAAATCAAAATTCTTAAAAATAGGCATACATGGATGTTAAGTAAATAAATGATTAAAAATGTGTTTAATTTTGAGTTGGATGTCTGTCTTGATGATAACTTCTCTATAAAAATTTAAAAATAAAATTTGGAGAATATTTATGTATGATTGGACTCCCAACAATGTATAATTTTTCATATTTATAAGAATGACACTCTACTTCATCTATTAAACGGAACACACTCCCATTAGTTATTCAATCATATAAATACATTTTTATTATCCTGAGTAATTCCAAAACACCTTAAAACCTACTTACAATCATCCTAGATGTATTATATTAGGAATAAATCCATCCTAGGAATGTTTTATTACAAACAAAGTGAATATATCTGAACAAGATTTAATGTTATTTAATGAGTTTATCACTTTTATTTCCCTCTCCGACTCCTCGAATACAATTAAAAAATAATGATATAATATATTATGAAAAATAAATATAATAATATGTTTGTATATTATTATTATGACCTGTAAAAAAACATCAAATAAATGTGTTATTAAATCCTCAGTCTGGTTTATGGAAAACTACCACCTACAGAACCCATGTCGTCCTTTTTCCCATTACGACCACTCAAGGTTGAGATTTATTATAGATAAATATTAAATATATGATATTTATTCAGAAAATTTACATAATTATTCAATATTATTTATATATATTATCCTCCAATTAAATAAGATATATGATAATGTCGCAGTTTTTTATAATGAACTACCATCTTGTGATGGGATGTAATCCGCCTTTCACTACCTATTCAAATGAAAGGTTATAAATAAATATATTAATCATATTTGTGACGTAAATTAATGAATTATAATATTAATGAAAGATTTATCATTATGAATGGAAAATATATTACTTATATTCATTAAATACATTTTGAATCGCATAATGGTGATAACATTGTTGATGTATGTGCGGTCTACTTCATTCCTTATGAAATGTGACTCTCTTTTCATACCCAAAAAAATATAATTTAGATAATTATAAATAAATATATAATAAGATATTTTTTTTATTATTTTGGAGATGATGTGACTATATAGTATACACATGAAACATATCATTTAATAAAAATAAAGAATGTAGAAATAAAGAAATTAAAACAAGTTATAATGAAATTAATTAATGGTTTATAACAAATGACTGATAATATAATATACAAAGATAATATAAAACATCATAAATAATATTATGGTTTTGTGATAAGTTAATAATATTTTCAATCACACAATATTGGATGTTAATGAACTTTTATAGATAAATTAATCTTATGGTAATAGATTTTTTCTCTATTTCATTTCATTGGGGCACAATGAAATGTTATGCAGATGATTACCATTATGGTCAGTATATACATACAATTTTTTTTGTAATATCATAGATTATACATTCTTCACTTTATTTTATCATTCACTAGGATATATATAATCTAAGGGGATTCAAATTATTGTTTTACTTGTGCTAAATAATTTTATAAGTCATTTTATTTAAATTTTTCAATGTTACTACCACCATAAAATTAATATTATAATATTTTTTTCATAATTAATTATGATTGTATATTTTTTTTATTGACACTTTATTTATGTGTTTTTATAGTTTAAAGACATAATTGTTTCATTTTTTGATTCTCACACCATCTTTATGAAATTTTCAATGGTTTACTTCAAAATATCTATTTATTCAATAATGATTTCACTTTAATTTACATTGAAGGAAAATATTTGATAATTGTCTAATAAAACATTTAATTTTTTGGTCCTCTATTTATAATATATATTTTTCATTTAATATTAAATTTATATACTTATATTATAAAAAATGGGTTTTAAATGTTTTCCATGAAATCCAACATCATCTCTCTCCTTAGCTAGAAATATGTTTTCATCCAAACAACGTTTTCTATAAATTATATAAAGAATCATTTTAACCATTTCAAAAATATTTATAAATGGAAATTTCACCCATTATTATGATTTAATTAAAATTTTCAATGAAATGTTGAGTTTTTTATAAACCATTTTAATTTTGATTTTACCAAAAATGTGAATGAAATCACCATGTTGTTTTTTAAACAAGGCCCTTTTAGAAAAATGTTATAGTGTAAAAGGAATGTTTTCAATAATATTATGGAATGTAAAATACTATTCTCCATCGTGAATATCATTATATTGAATTTTTCATTACATTATTCTGTTGATATATTTATATTGTAATAATTTTTTAAATGATACTGATTTTAAAAATGATTTTTTATATGATTTTCAAAATGAAAATTATATTTCAGTAAGAATGTTTTTGGGGAAATTATTATTATTTATATATTTTTCTATTTTGACAACCATTTATTTATAAATAATTTTTTATATTTTGATATAATCATTATTTCATTATATAGTCTGTGACTATTATTTCTAGAATATTTATAGACATTTACTTCCTTTAATAAATTTTATAGTTATTAGCTTTTCTTTGAATTATTAAATTTCATTGGGATATTAAATTTCTCTTTTAATTTTCATATTATTTTTAATGGATTTTTTTATATCCAAAAATATATATAATATTTATATAGGTGTTAACATTAATGGCAGATTGATAAATAGATGAAATAATGATAAATATGTATCATTCACCAAATATAGATATTTAATGGTAAAGGAACATTGTAAATTAATTAAATATATTACTTGATATATGGGGAACTATTTGGGCATGAAAATCATAGGTTGGGGATATGTGACTGTAAACCCTTATATGCATCATCTTTCTCATGAGAAAAAATAATTCGTAAAGACCACTTCATGTTTGTAAACAAGTAGTTTTAAATTTTTAAAAGTATATATCTTGAAAGAATGTGTCTTATAAATGGCCTGGAAACAAATATGATGGGTGTATATGAATTATTTTTTAAAAAATACTGAGGATTGATAAGGATGGTAAATTTATCATGTTTTTAGGAAACTTGAATTATAATAATTAATCATTTCCTTCAATAATTATTACATTATTATCTTATAATAGATTTTCACAATGTTATAATCAATGTATGCATTTCATTCTATCTTTTTGGTGAAATGGAATGTGTTCTCTATTATATAACATTCCATACTAATTTTTTATTATCTAAAAATGATACTCAAATATTAGAAACGAAATTCATGTTTTCTTCTTTAGATTTTAATATTTATTATTCTATTTGATTAATTATAGATTTTATTAAACATTAACCTTACTAAGAATTTGAGCTCACCCTTATTTTCTTCCATTTCTTCTAGATTATTTCAAGATTACTAAAAATTATATTCAAGGATATTCAATAAAGAATAATTCTCTCCATGAAAGAAAATATTATGTTTTAATACTTGTATTAAAAGGAAACATTTGATTCGACTGTGTGCATCAAATTTACCAATACAACAAGAATATTCTATCAATCGGTTTGTGATTCTATGTATCTAATATCAATAAAATAGTTCAGGAACAATCTTGGGGCTACATTTTTTGGGTATTCAACAAAAAGGCTCCATATCTACCATATAGTCTTTCACTATAGTCATAAAAAAGGATATTTTATAATTATCTCAATAATCGTGTCCCTTAATATAATAATTATAGTAGCATAGTCAATATTTTTTGAAGATAATTTTTACACATCATCAAAACCATTTTCTTTTTATCCATTAATATATTACAGATGTAAGACATTAATATTCATCATTTAAAATTTTCCAATATCAGGTTGATAGTTTCCATTGAATATATAAATAATCTATATTCATTATATTAAATCTAATATTGTCTCCTCATATCAACTTTCATATTATATATTCCATTCTTTTTCATTGGACATATCGATGATAAAATATATAGGCTGGAAATAATGAAGGATTTTTAATATATATATCTACATATTGTCAATATTTCTACTAATCAATATATATCATATAATATTTTGACAAAAATATTTTTCTCATATTTTAATAGGACATTCAATTTACTTTTATGGATTTACATCTATTTTGGAAAAAAATAAAATCATTAAAAAAATAACAATTAGGTTAATAATATTATTTAACCTATATTTCTTTATTATAAAAAGTATATTAGAATTAAATATCATTTATAAATTGAAAATAAAATATATTTTTTCATTTCTTTGATATATATTCAATAATAAATTCCTTTAAATCAAGAGAATATATTTGGGAATCCTTGGGAATAGAATAATATCCATAATTTTTTTTATTTTTAATGTTTTGAGAAGAATTTGATTTATTGAATATTCTCTAATTTCCATTAATTATATTACCCGTTATGGATTCCACACCCCACATATCATTGCCAATCAATATTTTATTGACCATATAAATTATTATATGAGAATGTCTTCATTTTAATGAAAATAATTATGGCATACATTCATATTAAATAGAATAGTCGAAAATATCTATAAAATAGTAAAATAATAATGTACATATACCAAAATCATAATTTTATCATTGGTGGTGTTCAATAAAATGATCAACTCTTCATCATTCTTATATTCACCTATTTATATATCATATAATATGGTATGAAATAAATATATTATGTACTTTATGTCTCAATATTCCATTCAAATATTAAAACTATTTATTTATATATAATATTCTATTTAATATATTTATATTAATTATTATAAATTTAATTGGAAATATTATTTTGATGTATTTTAAGATCTCCATATATCCCATTTCAATTAAACTAATACTAAAATGATGGGAATTGAATTAATTCTACCTATTTTATAAATTTTTTAATTTTGGAATCTGAAAAATTATGTTGTATATATAATAATATTAAAAACATTCTTTCCTCTATTATGATATTTTAATAAAATGAAATAAATGAATAAAATGATTCAAAAATAACCCTCATCTATGTGAGATATTACACCGTGATGCATTTGAATATTGTTTGGATATCGATTTTGTAATAGCTATTTAATTATCATTATTAAATATTTTGTTTAGTTAAAATTCATATTTTTTTATATATAATCTATATTCATTATATTATATCAACTTTAGGCTTAAAATAAAGAGTATTTGAGGTATTTAAAACATCTAAAATCATGATATAATTTATCCTTTGATGATGAAAAGTATCTATAGTGATTACATGATTTTTTAGAAAAATGTAATATTTAAATTTATTAGTATATGTCATATAAATAGATACCATGAAACAATATAAATTCCAACCTTCCTCATCATTTATTACTAAAAATAACATTTTTCTTGACAATGTTCATGAATTTCCAAATCATATTCTATATAAGTACATTAAAGATAACATTAAATTTATATGGACATATGTAGTTAATAATAATAGATATAACATTTTTTATTCTTCCACTTTTTTTATTTCATCCATATTGGATTTAATTATTACTGAAACATATCAATTTCTCATTTCAATACTTAAAATAATTTTTTTATTTTCACCTTTTTTGTTAAAATAATTCATTTGAATAATCTTCACATCATAATATGAAACATCTCTATCAAAATTATTGGAAAATTTGTTTATAATACTAAATTACATACTATTATTAATGTTAATCATAATAAATAATATCAAATATTTTAATATTAATATTTTATCAATATTTATTATTATCCCAACCTTCAATAAATAAATATTTATCCATAAAACATAAACAAAATAATGAATTAAACCATAAATGTGTTTTGTATGATTTTCAATATAGAATATCAACATTTTAATATATTAAAAATTACATATATTAATTATTTCACCATTTATATGTATAATGATATTTCCTTCTTATAGTCTTATTAATCATTGTGTTTCTTAATGTTATATATGTTTCCATTATATTTCACTATGTACTATCATTTTCTAGTTATGTAAACATTTTAGATATCATTATGTTGTTCTACCGTTAATGTATTTTTATTTACATATATATAATAGTGAAGAATCACTATATGTGTTTTAGTGTGGGGTTTTATTTTCTAAATTCATGGAATTATGTAAATATGAATGTGAGGATCCCCTTATAGCTATTTTGGATAAAATTTTAAAATATAAAATTTTCATTATTATGAATATAATTCATCTTATAAAAACCAATATGAAACTAATGATTAGTTAGTAATAATTAACCAATGTCAAGATAATGTCTTTTTTTCAAAAATTATCATAATGGTAATAAAGGATCACATTACCAAGCCTAAATCTCGACATATGTATCTTAGAATTCCCATTTCAAATTAATGGGAATAAACATTTCAATTAAAGCAATTATATTATATATCTCATCATATAATCCAATAATGTCTAAAATTCAATGTCATCCATAAAAATCCGGAAAAAAACACACCACATATATTCCCATCAATTCTTCTTATCCACTAAAAAATTGTTCACATCAAATAGTACTCATTTATTAATTTAATTGATATTTTTCTAGACACCCCACTACTAGATATTAATGGTTATTTTATTACATTTCATCACTAGGTGACAGTATTTATTTACATGAAATGTAAATATTATACTCCTTAATAAATGCTCCATACTCTTTTTCTTATCCCTAGTTTCGAAATAGAATAACCTAATCTATACTCCTAATATATATAAATATCACCTTATAATTTAATAATGTATACATTTTCTCCAATAATTAATCATTAATCAAATGGGGTTTGGGTTAAATCCAATTACTTCTCAATAATTTAGTAAGAGTTGAAATTCAAAATTACAATCAATTTATAAAACCAATATTTCCACCTGGACATTGAAAATATTTCATAATGTTTTCCATAGGTAAGAATGTTGACTATTTGAAAAACATAATTTTTGTCTGTTATATTTATGAAGTGAAAAATGATAATACTATTCTCTAATATTGATTGTTTCAATTGGGTATAACAATGATAATTATTATAACAACTATGACATATAATTTTTAGTGGTATTCCAATATCAATTTTTTTATCAAGATCCCCTCCCCTCATCCGAAACATATGGTTTCATGTACTTGTAATTAAAATAATTAACCTTTTATGGAAATTAAAGAAATATAGTTATGATTCATTTTATACCACATATAATAAAATTGTACCCTATGAATAATTACTCCATATATAATTATTTAGTCATCAAAACATCTAATATATTCATAATCCTTATATTTAGAGACTTTGTATTTATTCATTCTTTTTTTAAAATATTATATAATTTATAGTCCCATTTATATAATTTTTATCTGTTAATTTATTGACCAAAGTTGTTTATAATGACTAATTTATGTAAATTATTTACACATATTTAGAATATAATAAAAACATAACTAACTTCCCATTTCAAAAATGAAAAAATATTATTATATTCTTCATATTTACATTATTATAATAAATGATTAAAATAATATACCAATTATAACAGAAAATAAAAAAATTATAATAAGAAATTATTTATTTTATAGTGATACAAAAATAATCATGGATAGTCAACCGTCCTAGGCGACTGTATCTCGAATAGATATGGTGTTAGGAAGAAAGGTATGAGAGCACCGGGATCATGCTTTGCTAGACATTCAGGCGCATCCTGGTAGTCCGGAGATAGCGGGAGATTCTGCAAATTGTTCCTTTTCCTACCTTAAAGGTGTGTTGGATTAGCCCATCCAATGAAAAGGGAATGTAGCGCATGTCAGTGTTGACTGAGATGCTGTTTCAGAATGGTAGAAAATGGGCGATTTTCCATCATTGGTCATTTTTTTTCTAAAGGATCCAAGACTCTGAAAATAGATGAAATTAAGGAAAAGATATCGTCAATATGGGGTTTTTCATTCTAGAAATGTGTCTCGCTTAGACGGGGATACTTCCATATGATATTTACCAAGGAAGAACTGAAGCTTCGGGCTTAGGATATGGCTCCATAGTGCTCAAACTGGGGATCGTTCATCGTTTTGAATGGGATAAAAAATTCAACCCATTTGAGGTTGGTAATAACACTACCCAAATTTGGTTAAGGGACTATGGATTAAATTGGATACTTTGGCACCCTAAAATTATGTATGATATTGGGTTGTCAATTGGTATACCAACTAAAATTGACAAGGAAATAGAAGTAGCCTGCTACACTCACTTCGCAAGGTTCCTGGTAGAGTTTGAACTATGTTCGACACTAGTTGATAAGGGAATGCTTGCAACTGAAGATGATACGACTAAGTTGAAGATTTTTTATGAAAAATTAAAAAAATTCTGCAAGGATTGAAATGCTATTGGTCATGATTTTTCTATCTGTAGATGCTCTACAATATGCATCTTCTGCTCTTTATGAGGGAATAATGTAAAAAATTGTCTCTAGATGAATATCAATACATCTGCTCGAAATCATGATTTTCTGTATCATGAGGATAATCAACACAAGAGCCCTGAAAGAATTGAAATTTCCCCTGATAATGTTGAACAAATTAAATAAGAACAGAATGTTGCTCCCGAGGATGCAATCAAGCCAAGCATTGATGTGCAAAAAGGCAACGTCTATGCCTCAAATTCGGAGAATAAGTCAAAATCTTGGGCCACCATCTTCTCAGAAGAAAAGAATGTCTACAATTATAACACATATTAGAAAGGGAAAGGTGATTTCTGGTCATCTTCTTACATGCCAGAAAGCATTGAGGACATGATGGGTGAAAAACTGATTGAAGACGTGATACAAAAAAAAAGTTGATCTCCAACTCTCACAAGAAAATTTGGCTGCCTTTGGAATTAAGGGAAAGAAAATTTTAAAACATGACACTCTGGTCAGTTATAAAACATGGCATGCTTCTCCCAAATCCATTGTGGATAATGATGTCTTTCATCTTGTTTATCACAAGAATTCAATGTCTCCAGTGATGTTTCAAGTAGTGGTTGAGAAACCGTTTGTAGGTAACCCTATCCCTGTAGATGATACTTTTAATATGCATGAGGAAAAATGTAAGATATCCTGTGATAATTCATCAGGAGATGGAATCATCAAAGACAATGGAGGATGAATGGATGTTGACTCCAGTGACAAGAGACACTTCCCTTGAAAATGAGCAGTAGGAGGATAACTCTGATTTTGACAGTACTGATGCTGAGACACTTCTCAAGTGACTCCAATCACATCCTCCAAGTAGAGGGAGAGAAAGAGGTCATGGTCATGGTCACAGTAGGGGTACGTGGTAGGTAATGGGAGAATAAGACAAAATGCTCGTTGAATGAATAAATAAAACGATAGGTATTTAACTTCTCTTTGGGCTTTTTCTTTGTTTTCCTGTATACTCTTGGGTTCCAATCTATTGTTTGCTTTTAATAAAAGAGGCACATCCTCCATCTTTCTCAAAAAATTTACATTAATAATAAAACAAATAGCAAAATTATCCCCAAAATTATGATTAGACCCCATCTTAGGTAATAGGAAAATAAAATCGTTTCATTTTTTAATATGAAAATAATATATTATTATATTGAAATAATATTACATTGATATGTTATACACGAATATAATATATTTTCACATAAAAATATGGGAAATTTAAATTCTTAACCATATAATTTTTATATTCCTTATAATCAATTTATTGAAAAATAAAAAATTTTGAAATTAATATTTTAATGTAAATTGGTTTTTAGAAAAAAAAATTATTAAAAAATTATTATTTAATCTTATAAGCCATTATTATAAGTGTCAAAATAAACATTAATGACTATAAAATATCAATTTTTCCTTAAATAATAATTTCACTAGAAAATGAATTATGTCTTATAAGGAAAATTATGTTCATTAAAAAATTTATTATAATAATTATCATAAAAAAATTAGCATCCTGTAGATTGTTTTAAAATATGGAAAAAATTTGGTGAGTAAATGAATATGGAAGAATATGGAATTCTAAATTATGAGATAATTGTCTCATTACATGAATGTTGAATGATATATGAACAATTATCAAGGAATTAAAAGACCAAATTACCATTTACATTAATATGATTCATAAATATTAGTATACATGAGTATAAATAATGAAATAATTAATATTATATAAAAAAACATATCTTCCATTATAAATGACACTATTCACCTACCCATTTCTAGATACCCAATATTTAGCAAAATGCAAACACAAAAATTATTCTACATGTCTTGTATATTCTAATATAAAAAATGACCCCCTTATAATTAGTGACTATATTAAGAAAATAATTATCCCAATGTGTATGTTATAAACAGCTAATAACTTATTTTCATTTCCATTACATTTCACCATCTACCCACAATAAAAAATATATTCCATCAATAATGATATATTAAAATAATAATCAAATATATATGAAAATTTTATTATGTTAATTAAATTACCATTACCTAACATTCACGCTATTATTTCTATAATTAAATCATATACAAAATTTTAGTCCTTCTACCACCTCTGTGGGTGTAAAATTTTTAATTTTATCATGTCCAGCATGGATATAGAAAAATCGCATTTATAGAGAAATATGATAATAATAAATATATAGATTTTATGAATTTTTTATTAATTCATTTACATATATTAAAATTTTAAATGAAACATATTATATGTACATATTCCGAAAATTGTAATAAATTAACTCATAAATAAATTATACCATATTATCTCAATGAATCATGGTTTATTAATAAATATATATTAATAATCAAAATTTTAGGATATATAATGATGAAAAAACCATTGGATTTATGTTTTTTTTTATTTTGAACACATTATATATGAACATCAATAATTAAAAATTAACTTATGCGACCATTGAACCAAGAAATGAAAAATGATTGTTAAGATAATCATTATTTCAAAATATATATGTCCTCAATCCACAATAATTAAAAAAATGTAAAATATTAATTAACAATGGCATGCAATAAATATTTAACAAATTAAAATTAATTTTTTTCTGAGGTTATATCCATAAAAATAGCCTATTAGGATTTATATTGTGTGAACTCCAAATGAAACATTTCTGGACTCTAAAAGTTTCATTCTCTCTAGTGAACTATACATCTATGTATCTTATTAGAATTTAAAAATTATTTGTTAAATATAAATATTTCATATACATAAAACATGGTAGTTAACATTTTGTTAATAGGTATATATATGTTTTTCACGACCACTTCACACATTATTCATTAATGAAAAGTTAAAATAAATAAAACATTTTTCATCTTTATTCAATAGAACATATCACTCAGTTATGGAATATTCTACATCATGATTTTTAAAAAATTTATATTATTTAATTTATCATATAATATTTTTTTTAATTTTTCTATTTAACGAATACAATATATAATTACCATATTTAATTATATTTTTTCATTTCCTAAAATAATTTTTATGATATTAATTTATATAAAAAAATTCAACAGCACTATTTTAAAATCACATCACATGAACACCAATTTCATTTTGAACGCGTAATTCACAAATATAAAATTAATGAAATCATTAATTTTCATTTTTTTTATTTCTTTATTATGACATTTCTTTATGAATTAATAAAACAGTGTATGAAATTTCCTACACATGGTTTTTTCCATTCCATATACCTCATATATGGTTTAATAAAGTGGGCTGAATATATTGTCACAAATTATAATATAGTAAATTATAATATAATTAAATGACCAACCAATTAAAATTAAATTATTTTAATCATATGAGATATAATTTATGTTTCTTCAATGTAGATAATTTATCTTAAAATTATGTTTCTTTATAGTGAGATTTTAAATATGCATTTGATGTCATTTTTTAATATAAGGATATTCATATGTTTATATATTCATATGATATCTTATTCATTATTATATTTATTCATGTTATTATATATGATAAAAATTATCAATAATTTAATGTTATGGCTATTAAATAGAATATTATATGTCCGTATCATTTCATTTCCAATACATGGTTTTATTGATAAAAAATTCTTATTATCTATTTCACGAGGGTGTGAAATTCTGTAAGAGTTGATCAAAAGGATTTCCAACCCAATTATAAATAGTTAAATATATAATTATTATTTCATTTTGATATATTGTTTGGAAAAATATAATATTCAAAAAACATGTTGCCTCTATATTTATGTTTATATTTTTCTGATTATTATATACAAAAATCATGTAATTTGAAGTGTTTGAGAATAAGGGTCATATAGTTGGTTTCAAGGATTGAACATTAATTTTTTTTGGGATTATTGTTGTATAATTAATATTAAAATGATAATTACTAACATTGATGAAGTGGTGTAAGTTTAAAAGATAACGTATATATGGAAATGTTTTTTATCCTTTAATTGTTTATATTATTCCAATTTATGTAATTTTTATCTTTATGTTATTTTTTTATAAATTTTGTAACGTTTAATATACTATAAAAACAGAAATAAATAGAAGGAATATACATTTATTATGAATTCATTACCATAAAAATTCTAATTTGTTCATAGCTTTGTTTATCCTTTCATATTATGTAGTTTAATAGAAAATTTTTAACACTAACCCTAGATAATGTAGGGATATTATTAGTGAATCATTTAGCTTATGTAATTTTCCATTATAAATTTATAATTTTTCAATAATTAACAATTGTTGGAAAAATTTCATTTAAAACATTTTATGTTATCTTTATTTGAATTCGAAAATTTACTGTTAATGGGGTGACTATTTTTTATATATTTCCAACAAAAATAGTTTTGAGAACATAAAATAATATATATCCCACGCAATCCATTAATTTTATATAATTTCATATATGGTGTTGAATATCTATATTAGTCACCTTGTTTTCTAGGGATATTTGTCCCCATAAGACACCAAATCATGATCATATGGTGTAGAAAATGATATGAACTTCTTAAAATATAGTACCCTCAAAATTTAATATGACAATTCATTCCATTTAAGGTTCTATACTATTATTATGGATGAATTAGTTATGTTATAAATTGAACATACACCTAGAGATATACATGTATCAATTAGTACTTATAGAATAAGAACTACTAATAAATGAATAAATGAAGAATATACTAAATGAAAATATTGAGAAGTGTGTCATATTTCCATGTTCTATATCCTTTCTCAAAATAATAAAATTTATTTTAATAAAGGATTTGATTATATCATTAATATTGGATTATTGTGAAATAATAAAATTATACATAATAAGTATCCCAAAATATAAATTTATGAATTTTTTAATTATTAAAGATAGATATCAATTATTATTTTCAATAGAGGGATGATAAAATATGGTGTTACATCCAAATTTTGAGCACTCATTAATACTATAGAAAATTCAAATTACTTTCAACATTTCAGTCTATTCCATTTTTTAATTCTATTTTTCAATCATTAGAAAAAATTATTAAATCAAACTATCTAGTAATTACAATATAATTGTGTCACAAAATTACTTTAGCTTCATAAATTAGAGAAATATTCAGGATATCATTATTAGTGGTTATGAATGAAAAAATAATATGAGGAAACCCATTTGGGGAGGTAAAATTTATTATAATCATGTTGTTAATAACACATTGATAGATTATATTGGGGTCTCATAAGAAATGTTTTATGAAATGTTTGTTTGATGATATTTTCGTTAATTAGTTTTGCACATTGCTGAGCTTAGAACACATCTCAGTTTATATTTATATCTACCATAGGGATATATTACATATAGAAATCATGTCATGAAATGTTATCTTAATTTAGGAATTATTCTCTCTATTGTATAATATTACTTAAGAATACTTTTTCCCAGTATGTTTTTTCAAAAAAAACAAGTAAATTTGAATATAAAATATTCTAATTTCCACTGAACACTTATTTTATGATCATAACCTAATTAGTTTAACAATATTTTATATATTAATTGTTAATAACATAAAATATCATCTCTTTTATTATGTAAAATTATCTGGGTAGCAGATTACCTGGGTATGTCTTGTTAATACTTTGGAAAAAAAATATCATATTTTCTAGTAAAATTTAACTCAATAGTAATTTTTGTATAATAGTGGTGGTGTTTTCATTCATATATCATGGTGAACACATAATTTTTTGGAACCCATGTGTGGAATTTTTTTCATTCTATTATAAATTTTAGAAATCAATGGGAAACCATTACATGTAACAATCGCTCAATAGATGGGATATTTATCCTTGTCAAATCCATAATCATCGTGAAATTATTTTCACACATTTATGGATTAAAAAGGTAATGTCGATATTATCATTAGTAATAATAGATCAGTCATAAATATTAAATATAGTGGAATAATTATTCTAGGATAACATGTTCCCATTTATTATAATCAATGATGAAATCTAATTAATAATGGTGGGCTTGACATAAAAATTTTATAAATCATTAATGAAGATTAGAAACATAATTTCCTTCAATGCCTTATTAATGATATATATATAACTCCTGATATCCCAATTTTTAAATTGGATCAATGTTCTGAATTTTTAATATTTGAAATATTCTATTAGGACTTCATTCAGTTATTATTTCTCAATAATATTTGTTAATACTCATTGGTTATTAGGAATCCATTCTTATTTAAATTGTTTGTTAGATAATTGTATATGTATGCCTCTCCAAAACTATATTAGGATTGTTGATACTTTTTTCAAATAAATATATCAATGATATAGATATTTTAAATTTCCCTGTATGTGATCCTAGTTGATATTAAGAAGTTGATTTGAAATTATTATTTCATGAAAGATGAGGATAATCTTGTTTAGAAATATGCATCCAATAGGAAAGCTATTGTTGAATTTTAGTGAGTAGGAAAATCAATAACATGGGAGGCATTGACTATGTACTAGTATGCAGACACACACCTCCATGCCCAAAAATTATGATTTGTAAAAACTGTTTAGAAAAAAATGTATGCATACCACAATATGCCGACCAATAGAATATAAAAAGAATGTAATGTAAAGTGAAACTGGGAAAAATAAAAACCCACCAAAATTCATTTGTATCCATATGTCAAACCTTTAATCAATTTTACTAGGAATACTATGTATATCTGTAGTAACACGCCCCAGCTTGCATGATCCCACAAAGCTTTATATAGTCATGTTCAACCTGTGACTCAGTCACAATGTTTCTTGTCTTCAAATGAAAAACATGTGAGGGAAAATATTGAGTAGGGGGTGAGTATAAAAATAAACCACATGATGCCCTAAAACCATAAAATAATACAAAAATAAAGAGGTACAGTCAGCTCTACAAAGTATATCCCTACAGTACATATACCATTAATCTCAAAATATACTCAAACCAAGACATGCATTCTAGAGGTAAATCACAACCACTACGTACCATCCCTATGAATTGAGAATAAATATTCCATTAATCACTCATCTACAATAACTTACTTTTGATTCTGATAGAATTGATGGAATCTTTCAAAGAAGTACTATTTGTAGAGAACAATCATGAGAGAGATACACTGATAGATCTGAAGAGAATATGATACCATAGATGATGATCAACACATATTCCATGAGGTGATACACAAAACACCATATATATTACCCTTCTAATTAGAGGATCTACGTTAGGTGAAGTTTTTCCCGTCAAAACAAAGGAATTTTAAAAAGGAAAAAATAATGAATACAGGTTCCTACTATGGACCTATTCAGGGATTCCAAAAAATCAATCCCGGATGCCATGCTACTGTTATGAGTTTCAAATGATTCTCACAATCCTATTGGGAAATAATAAAGGAAAAATATCTCATAAAACATGGCCCATGCATAGTATAAAAGATAATCAAGCCATGTATAATGGTATTCACAACATGTAGTAGGTTTACACGCCATGTCCCTTGACCCTGGGTACTACCTGTGTATATTGAACCGTGTCATTAGAAACTATGTTTTCTAGAATATGTGTACATGAATTGTAGAAGATGTCACACTCCTTGTCGTTCAATATGGGGTCCTCTTAGGTTATTCATCTAGGTTCTAGTACATGGTGTCAACTCATGTATCTCTACCCATGTACCAATACATAGGGTCTTCTATGTACATAGCCTACGACAAGCCATGTAGACAACCCATGTACTCCACCCTATGTCTGCATATCTCCCAACATACATGACGAGCATATGGGAAGGTCCTACATGCCATGTCATATGTTCACACATTATGTGACATTTATCTAAATCCCAAAACCCTGTCCACCTCTCACTGGGATAAATATTTCATGTAACTATGGGATACAAGGCATGATTATTAGGATTTTCCAGAATTTCTAGTTCTTCCTCCTCACAATTCGGCTGATGATCCAAACCTCGATCATGTGGTTTTTTCCTATGAAACATCCGATTGAGGATCACATCCCTACAATAACATTTAATCGATATGTATATAGAATTTTATCATCTTTTAAATTCATTTAGATATATTATGAGACAACCCGGTTGAATAATCATTTCTTCTAACTCACCATGATTCATCTGTTTCAATCACTACCTAAAATATGTTAAGTCATCATGAGGTTGGATCATCAATATAAGATCATATGGCCATTAATTATAGGTGAAACAATCAATCATTCAAAAACCAATCAAAGAATGAATATTTTTTAGATAATTGGGTAGAAAAAAAAGGAAAAAATATGAGGAACACACCTCAACTATTGTTTGTTCCAGCCTAGATGTGTTCATGTAAGAATAATAAACAAAATAATCATTTATCTAAAGATCAAACCCCGATAAATCCCAAAATGTATAATCCATCCCATAAGAAATGTTTGAATTGTGTATTAAGTTGGTCATTGGTTGGTTTGTGTATGTCATTGAATATATGAACAAGATTGAAATCCAAAATAATACATACTAACATGGAATCAGATCTCTGTTTTTTCTGAAGATCGAATTCCGCTAGTGTGATGGATATAAGACAATATCTGATCCTTGTATCTATCATCATCATTGAACGAAACCCTCTAGGTTTTATCCCCAGAGCCTCTATGGAATTTTTGGGTTATGATCCTAACCCCAGATCCATCCCTAATGTTTTTCATAAATATAATTCATTGTTACATTTCTGTATCAATGAAATTTATGGAAGAATATAAATATTTAAAATATTTTATTTAGTAAAAATTCATGAAAATACATTTCACAGCCAACCCGCATCAGTTAAAGAAAATCTATTCCTAAGGTAAATATGCTCCACTGCATTCTATGGTTCCCACAAATTCCTGATTTAGGAACCCCCTTAGTGGAAATTCCACCATTTCAAATAAAATGTGCACACATGGTATTTAATATTTTAATATTATGCAATCATTTATTTCAGGCACACTGGGCCATGGAATCACATGTTATATCAATTGCTGACGTCAAAATTAATATATGTAATACATTAAAATAATAAACGGAAAATCAAGGAAATTACACTATCCCCACCTTATGGATTTATATCCCTAAAAAATAAAAACAATTCTAATAAAAAGATGAGGGTACTGAAAAGATTCAGAGCCCATCTCTCCAAGGGTCTCTCTTGGAGATTATTGTTCTTCAATCAGACATGCTCCAAGGGAATCAATCTCGCATTAAGGATCATGTACTTATAATCCTCAATCTCCACTGGGTACATAGCATTATTCACCCCATCCTCAATGTCCTTCTCTCCCCAGTCGATGATTTTTTATGTTTCATTCAATTACCTCGTCAGCTATGACCCATGGAAGATTTCATCTACACAATCCAAATATGGGGGTAGAAATAAGAGGTACTCCATATCACCAACCCTACAAATTATCTTAAAAGGACCTATAATCCTCAAAGATGACGTGGTGCACCGATCAAATCTTCATAATCCACATCACGATGAAACATGAAAGAATACATGGTCTCATTCCTAAAACTCCAAAGGTCTATGCCGCCATTCAATATAAGGCTTAGGATGGATCTGTGTAGTCTCCATCTTCTTATGGATGATCTGTAACATCCCAATAGTAGCTCGAACGAATTTTTGGGCTATGAATGATTATTCACCTGGGTCAATCCAGCATATTGTTGAACGTCAGGGTTTCCTGTAGAAATCCTTGAATGGTTACACAATAATGGTGGAATGAATATGTTGTTGTATGTGAAATCCATCATTGGTAGCAGATCCTCCCAACTGAAACTGATGTACAACATGCAAGCCCACAGAATGACCTCTAGAACCTAAATGGTCTACATTATTAGGAGATTCGTCTATGGGTGAAATGTTGTGTTCATGTGTAACTTGGTTCCAACCCCCCTAAAATCCCTCCAACATATGAGATGTAAAACGAGAACCATGATCTGAAACAATCATCGACAAAACTCTAGGGATTTAAATAATATAATGAATATATATGGGCCCCAAGATCTCTGCTAAACTCTTATATTAGATTTCTAGGAAGTCAGGTGACTTCATTGTTCTGTTAATGATAAACAATATGGAATCATGTACCAAGGAACTGCATTGTTAACACATCCATAATACCATCGATATCCCATCCAACTTCCATTCTAGCACCTCATGGGGATGAGCTAAACCTATTTGAACCTGGTGCCCATTCCTCAAATTTAGATAGTCAAGGCATCAATAAAAGTACACTAAAACTCCCTTCATCAATAATTTTCAAAAAAAATGACATCAGAGGTCCTGGTAGATCCTTTACACTCCAGAATGTGCCACCAAAGTAGATTTATTATACTCCTTTAGATCCTCATCCCATAATGAAACTATTAATATTCTAATTTCTTTGAAAAGGATTATGTGCTCCCCACCTTTTGATTATCCATTAGGTACATTCCCTGTTGACATATGAGAACATAGGGTCTCGCTGTCAGTATCCCCAATCAATGCCTCCCTGATTCATTGTAATTGTGGAGGGGTAATAACCATTGAATAGATGTAAGATTCTCTATTTTAATCCTCGAAGGATTAATATTAGAGGCCAACTACTCTAACTACCTTTTAAGAAACACTTTATTAGATCTTTTATTGAGATCATTAACACCATGTTCAACTTCCCAAGAGAATAGTCAATATCAATGACATAGTCCTAGAGGGTCTCTATCCATTTCCTCTTTATCATGTTTATATCATTATGAGAAAATATATAATTGAATATATTTTGATTAGAGTAGACTATAAACCACTCACCCATCCAATAGTGTTTCCATATTAAGGATGATAATATAACATATTATATATCAATATCATTGGTCACATAGTTCTTCAAATGTGGTCTCAACTAGCATGAACATTAGGAAATCACCATTTAACTTATTTTCAGGACACAACGAAGACAATTACATGATTCTTCATAGAACACTACATACTCAACAACCTCCTCCAAAAATCTCCAAATCATACCACTCATAAAAATCTACCTCAACTATTAAAATGACTCCTGGAACCTCTCTATCCACATGAAAGGATCCAATTTCATGTAAAATCGTTTTCGGTGATGATATTATATATAAATCATGTAATAATATCTAATAATATCATTATATGTTAAGAATACTCTACACCTCTATCACGCTCCATGGTGGATCCCATTATAAAACATCCTCAACCGTGGTCAGGTCCACTCCCAGTCCTTCCATTGAGATAATGTGTCCGAGAATGCGGCGAACCAGAATATAGAACCTGAACTTCAAGAGTTTGTCATAAATACATTTCTCTAATGGTTTATTCATAACCATCCTAATGTGACTCACATTTTCTACTTCAAAAATCTATTAAAGAACGAAATCATTATGGAAGACTATCATCATTAATTTTAGTTAAGGCAGAATGATTCACTTAATGAGTCCCATGAACACTTATGGGTAATTCTTCACACCAAAAGTCACCATCTATTACTCATAGTGCCCATATAGACATCTAAAAGATATATTCAGTATATCCTCATCCCATACTTGTAGCTGTTGATTACCTGATCTATGTCCAAAAATCAAGAACCATTGTACCTCTCTCATCTAGTCAAAGAGTTCATCAATTCACAGAAGTGGATACATTTTCTTAATGGTCACGTTGTTTAAGCACTGGTAGTCCACACATATCATCAAGGTCCACTTTTCCTTTTGTGAAAATAACATTGGGACCAAAATGGGTAAAACATTAGGTCTCACAATTCCCTTCATCAGCAAGTTCTCTAACTTCCACCTAATCGCGTGAAGCCCTGTGAGAGAAATCTAATATGATGGTGCAGTTATTGGTGTTTCCCCAAGATGAAAAAATACAAATGTCTATCTCCTTGTAGGGAGGTAATCATGTAATATCATCAGGAAATATTTCCTCATAGAATTAAAACACTACTAGAAACTAGACTCTCATAACATCTGACGCACCAAGGGTCATGCTAACCAACTGATGAGTAATCAACTACACACTCCTACATGAGTCTGTGCTGCCTAAGTTTCCATTTCATAGAAAAATGAAAACCATGTTCCATATCTATGAAAACTCTGCACCCTTCACCTATATAGTCTATCTTATCGTGGATTGTGGAAAAATAATCCACACCAACAGTGAAGTTGTAAGGCCTCAATGTTTCCACCAAAAGTTTCCAACCAAAAAAAATCACCTACAAGGGTCAAGTCACACAATCAGTATAAATATCAAATAATTTAGTCTTCACTATTAGGTGTCTCCAAGAGTAACGGTTGATTCAATGGTTCAACTGTAATCTCAATGTCTCAAACAAGATATGTGGAAAGAATGGAATGTCATGCACCTATATATATTTGTGATGTAGCTAATGTATAAAATACGTTGATAATATTTATAAAAATTCCAAGATCCCTTTCTTATATTCCCCAAATGTATGATGTTTTCCCCACCCCTATCCTCCAACTCTCTAAGCCTTGTGTAGTCCTCATAGGGGTGGTGGTGGTAGCATGATGAATCACAGACCACCTCCTAGTGCTATCCCGACTATTTTTCAATGTTTTCTTCCCTATGGATCTACCTAATACTTTCATTGTATCTTCCTATTTTTTTATCCACTATATCCTTAATAGTAGTATTATACATTGGAAAACCACGAGCTTTATGTCCCAAGACATCACATCAATAGAAGCACCTCACCCTAGGATGAATGGACCAATACTATAAACCATGAACTATAGAGACTCTATCATAGGGAATCCTCCAGAAATTTATCCCATGTCCAGAACACTGATACTGATGTTGGCTCCTTGCTGTTGAGGTATCTTCACTAGTTCTTCCACTTCTAACTATAACTGGTTGTATCATCTCAGCAAACAAGCATTATACAGCCAAATATTTCTCAAGAACCCCAATATATGATGGAATGTATATATGGATAACACTGTCACTTATGTCTCTACATAGACCTTTCTCAAAGGTATAAGCCTGGAAGTACTGATCTCTAACAATATACATGGAGTACAATAAATTATTAGTGAACCTCAATGAATAATCATCCTCTATCATGATACCCTACAACTGTTAAAGAATCTACTTTATATGCAGATCACTCAGCATAACTCATGATAACTCTCCTCTAATCATACACTCGCACAATCTACATCATTGTGTTTCATCTTTGTGTGTCTTATTGGCCAATCTCCATCATCACCCAACTGACCCATGTGGAATACTTTCCACTATAACCACCATCTGATCCCCTTCTTTCCTAAATAGACTAAAAACATGAATCATCATCTCAATCCATTAATCTACTAGTTGTGGTTCTATCTCACCTCGAAACCTGATGGGTATTTATCTCAGAAACTTGTGAATCATGTTCATAATGAGCTCCGGATCATCTAGTACATTGAATACTGGTGGTTTTTCCATAGGTGGTTAAATGGATGCTGCACCACCTAGAGGTAACACCTGGGGAACTTGTCCCTCTATCAATGTCGCATCACTGAGGGGGTCATCATCATGATCGAGCATCTGAATTCAAACTAGTATGCATATATCAATAATAAAATAAGAAAAAATGATGTTCAAAGGCCAATCAGTATATCTAAAGATCATACTAAAGAGGGACATGGGAAAAACCATTCTTATATGATTCATGTACCATTATTTTCACTACTAGAAATGTTCTCATGTATTGATTTGAAAAGAAGGTCATCATAGACCTAGATTATGTAGAAATTAGCCACCACACCAACAATGGAGTCCCTTGCATGATAAATGAACTCAAAACAATTAACACTATTCCCCAAACAAATCTCATAGACTCAAAGTACTAAAGTAGAACCACCCACCATTGATACCAATCTTTCAAGACTTGTCCTAGTGGGGCCCATGTCCCATCTCTAAAACCCTTCCTCAAATATGTTAGGGGTTGGGGACTAGGAATGAGTAGGCATAAAAATACCATGAGAGGCATTTCCTATGTAAATTTACTCTCACTCACATCTCCATACCCCAAAATAATGAAATATAAAATCATCTAATAAAACAATGCATTCTTTCAACTATATCCTAGCTAAAAGAGTTCCATAGGAAAGTAATGTAAACTAAAACTAAGACAAATAATAGACCACCAAAAAAGTGTTTAACCACAAATCCAACCATTAAGTAATTATACTATTACTATTGTCTGTAGCCGTAGGACCACACCTTAGCTTTCCTTATCTCACAAATCATATACCAATCCAGGTCCACCATAGATTATATAAAAATATCGCTCATCTTTACAAGACATGACATGTGTGGAAAAATATCATGCATGCGTGGGTATAACAATACAAATTAGGACACATTGAAAATGAATAAAAATACAGAAGGAAAGTCGTATAGTGATCTCAAAAAATTTTATGTCTAAAAAATATATAGCATCAATGTAGGATCAAAATATAGATATAAATGCTCAATTACAGGAGGGGGGTGAGTTAGAAGTTACAAAACATTTGATTATATCATTAGGAAAACATATATTTAACTATTTTAATCATGATATATTCACCAAAACACAATGGTTCTTAACTAAGAAACAAACTTTATTTGGATCCAAAATTATAGATCTGAAAAATAAACATAATTAATGTTAACTTGGGGAATGATTTTAAATTAAAGAGTATAGAATCTTCTTTATCATCGTATACAAGATAATAATTTATACAAAAGTGATAATTTTTTATTTCACAAAAATGTAGAGGAATTAAGAGTTGTAAGGAAGACAAGTAAACAACTATAAAAAATCATTTAACCCAAAGAGAAGTTAATCCATCAAACATGGATAAAGGTCCTTTTATTAATAATTTCATGAATTTTTTTCTTTCCAACACTAGGATAAGCCCTTAATAAGAGTACCAAAATCGGTCTTGATATCCCTTAAAGCCATCAAAATTTAATGTACTTAGAACCTCTGTCTTCCTGTCCTGGTAAGACACTATTGATTAGCCAATCAGAATCGCACTAGGTAGGCCAAACAAGTTGTTCATGGTTGAACAAGATGTTCCTAGATCACAGAATGCATGAGAGTCTCTCTCTTGGTAATGACCTAAACCCAGAAGCCCAGAGCCAGTGCATTATTTTAATACATTGGCATGATTACAGGGAATCATGTCCTGAAGGTAAAATCAGTGTAGTAGTCTTGGAAACTATATTACCTACATGAACATTACATTACACAATAAAAATAAAAAACAACATAAATAATCCGTCGAGAACACCATTATTCCCATCACTTAACCCTGCATATCAAACATAATACAATTCATATAATCCTGGGAAAACAAAACATAATATAGGGGTTAGCTCATATGCTCAGTAAGGATAAATAATTAGGCGGAATCTACAAATATTTATTGCAAGATGTGTAATAAATAAATCATTTTAAACATAAACATGAATATAATACGGAGAAAATAAATCAAACATTACAATATAATCATGGACACGGATATTCTACTAGTCTAATAATCACATGTAATAATTAATTTCACAATGAGGGGATTCCTAACGCCGGACATCAGTACCACATAGTCAAGGCCTCGTGCGAACACTACAATTAATGTTGTTTTCAAGGACTTGTTCCTATACACTTTTTTGTCTCATGAGACCAACCAATGTATAGAGGGGATATATCCTGCCCCATCCATCACTTACTACGTCTATTCCATTCCACATAAGAAAATGTAGAAGCATAACAAAAACATTCATATAAAAACATGAAAACAAAATGTCAATACATTGGCCGTAATCCATGAATGGTATAAAAGTATCACATCCGTAGTAAAACATATCATAACCCATTCAATATAAAATGTATGGTTTTTTTATAATAAATCAACCTCAATCATGAATTATATGTAGTATTGGATGTTGATATAAATGGAAATGATCAGTAAAACTCTTTGAGTGAAATCGCAGTTTTTGATGAAATCTTTTAAAAGTCACACAATTTATAAAATAATACATTTAAAAGATATTATTGAATCCAATTGTCTCATACCACTTTGAAACTTTTTAAAAAATTAACATTTTAAAACATTCAGGTCCATATAAATAAATATTTGAAACCATATTAAAAACACAAACATTAATGTGAATGATTCTGAAGAATAAATATTCAAAACATTTAGAATTATATTTTATTTAAGGATTAAATTAAAAGAATAATTTTTAAATTTATTTCCTGAAACATGGACATGTATAATAAATATGTCCCATAAAATACGTACCCATAAAAATTATCATCAAATTATGAGATTGATGAATTAACCATTACCTTGCACTTTCCATTGGTCGAGGGTACATTTAACCTCATATATAATTACCATAGTATGTTATTAAATTATAATAGAACCATATTTATATTTATTATATCATATATTATACATTTATGACATTATACTACCCATTTAAAAATGATTTCAATGTTAAATTAACATTTCGTGTAATAATCACATTCTTTATCGTAGGAGTTTTAACTTGTCATTCTTGATCGTATAATTTAGATCCTGATTTAAATACATCACGAATATAAACAATAATTTATATATAATATATATTTTTAATATATATATATATGTATAATAGGTAGATATATGAAATGGAAAACACCGATTATAGAGACGGTAGGCCGTAAGTATTCATAAACATTGTTTCCGTTTTCATATATTATTGAACGGAAGAAAGTGAATAATAAAAATGTAAGTAAATACATACATACATACAAATATATATCTCTAGTAAAAATATTATGTCATATATTACATACTTATTAATAATATATATTTTTATAATCATTGTTGAATAGTGATCCTATAAATGAATCTTATCGCATCATGGAGACTGTAAGTCGTACGAACACACGAGCGAAGATATCATTTCCTTAAAGATGAAATGGTGTATAATTGGATGGTATAATAATTTTAAAGAAATTTTAAAATGTTATTTTAATTATTTATATACATATTACTCATCATTATATACTTCTTTATAATATAGTGTTGAATAACAAATTAGACCATGGTGTGGATACAATATGTCGTACGCACGCACAGATTGGGACATTATCATTCATAGGATGGAATGAATAATTGGTAAAGTTGTACCATATTTATATCAACATAAAAATATCTATAAGATTCTAGAGTTATTAATATGGTGTGGAAATAACAATGAAATTGAAAGAGAAAGATGAAAAAATCGTTGAAAGAGGTGATAAAATAACTAGCTCTTCTTAGGCTTTTTTTTTATTTTAACAAAAGGGAACCTTAGGTTGGATTTTTTCAAAATATAATGCCTCTAGGATTAAGTGAGGGATGTTGGGAGGAGATTGGGGCTGGGGTTGGACGATCTAAATGGCGTTGGAGGTGTGGTTCTGAGACAAGGGGAAGTTCCTTTTTATAAGAGAGATGCGGGTCACTTTAGGAAATGGAAATAATAATATTTTATTATAAAATCATTTTAGATTTTTAATTTCTCCAAATTGATTTATTTCAAAGATAAGTTGGTTATGGGTAGAAATATTCTCAACCAATAGGTTTTAGAAATTTTTAGGTCACCATATTAGCCCTATATTTTAGATTTAATGCTTAGTTAAATAGTTTAACTATTATCATGTCCGCTTGTATTATTATAACAAATGATTCATAAAACTAATATAAAAATCCTAGAGACCCCCAAATGCTTCATTATTTGTATATATATTCTTATATATGTCATTTTACAGATATCTATATTTCATGAAATATTATATCAATTAATAATATAGTATTTGTTTCAAATACTCTTTTATGTCATTTTTGAAACTATTTGGTATATTGTTTTTGAAAAATTTATAACAACATTCCACTTAAAAAAATTTATTTAATAATCCTTAACATGTAATATTAACCAAAACAATTCGTGGATGGAATCAAAACACTCGATTTAAATTTATTTTATATTTATAATATCAATAATTTTAATCTTTCATTGATAATGTAATTAATGCATAATCATTGTGTTGTAAATAAATTTAATTATGTAATCACTTAAAATTATAAATAAAATACCATTATGTAGGAAATATTGTTATATTTGTAATGAATATTTATAGTCGAATTTATCTTATGTATTACACTATATTAAAAATGTTTTACAAATTAAACATTGAATTTAACACTTTTAAATCATCATTAAATAAAATAATAATAAATGTCCTAATCTAATCCCATTTGTTCCAAAAGATCATATTTTATTTATAAGGTTTTTTATGGTTTAAATATACTTATCTAATAGAATTATAATATGTCTTAGGATAATTATAATATCATTTTTACCTTTAATTACACATTTTACTTTTAACCGATGTAAATAAAAGTCAAAAGTTAATATTCACCAAAAATTAATTTCATCTCACTGAACCAAATTTACTTACTGATGTCAACTATGTCTCTTGGATTTTTAAAAATAAATTTATTGAAGCTGTAAAATTATGTTTTACAAATATTTGAAAATGTGCTT
Organism: Viscum album; assembly: GCA_963277665.1. NCBI lineage: Eukaryota > Viridiplantae > Streptophyta > Magnoliopsida > Santalales > Viscaceae > Viscum > Viscum album. Next base: position 271,818,893 of record OY728128.1, on the reverse strand, counting down.
AGAAGGTGGGTAAAAGACCTTTAAAAGTTCAATAAAATTTTATAAACCTCATTTTTTATAAAATGAATCAAATGAATTAAATTGAAATTATATAGGTATTTTATATATATATATATTTTACTTATAATAAATCTAAATAAAATTAATAATTATTTAAAAAGTCAATTTTAAACAATAATACAATTTTTTGACTATTCATCGTTAATTGAATGTTTTGAAAAAAAATTCAAAAAATTCAACCTAATCAAATTTTAAATGTTAAAATTAAAAAATTAATTCAATTTTACCAAATTAAAAACAATGAAGTTACATTAATTAATTCTCATTTATAAAACCATAAAGCAGGTTTTTAAAAAGTAAAAACTATCAAAAGATTGACATGCGTTTATGTCAAAATTAAATTTGAAATTACTTATAATTACATACATTTTATTAAATGATAAAAATATAACCTAATTACACTTCCAAACAATTCAAATGATTCACTTTACACTATTAATTATTTTGATTAAAAAAGATGTTTTCAATTAAAATTTAGTATTTTTCCACTATTCATCAAAATATGAATGTTATCAAAAATGTACAAAAAATTATCCAAACTAAATTTCTATTCCCCGATTATAAAGAATATTTTAATTTAATTAATGTTTATATATAAAAGTGTCAAATATTGGTTTTAATAACGGTTCATCATTAAAAGGTGGTAAAATTTCATTTAAAAAAATACTTTTTTATCAGAAAAAATGAATTTTTTCTTATATTATGTTTACGAAACACATAATATGGATTCTAAAATTATATTGAGTATATAAAATTCATAATTTATAAATTACTATTCCCAACTGATTTTTGAACGGCTAATTGGGTAAGTCATGATGCGCTCTAACATGGTGTTTCATGTATCACATGTTACTGAATTACGTTGAAGACATAACGTACTATGACTTCTTGGGGTGTTACATTATTCTCTCCATCAATAATTTCCATTCACACAATTTTAAATTGTTCTTTGAATATAAAAGCATAAAAATAGAAAAATATCATTGTGGAAAACTGACATTAGGTATTGAGTTAATAAAAGTTAGTCTTAATAATCGCGAATGAGAATTGAAAAAGTCACCACCAAATAATGATATATATTAAGATAACAACAGTGGAAATTGGAGACACATAATTGGAGTAAAAACATCAATATTTATAGGTAGTGATTAAGGAAAACAATCACAAAAAAGTGTAAAATTGAGGGCCTCAATGCATTCAATCTATGATGATTTAAAATATAATTGGATCAACAAATCATAAAGTATTAGGATAAGACATTTTTTTTAATATCCCATACCTGAATATTAATAATTATTTTAAACATAGAATAAGTGGGAAAAAATATACTTGACATGTATAGTTTCATCATTCAACTAATTCCTACCACAAACTCATCTTTCACTCCAAATGATATTAAAATTCAAAAATATTACATTTATCCTAATCATATAGGGTTCCAAAAATAATTTATTTATAATTAATTTGTCATTATATTTAAAAAACATCTTTACCCAAACTAGAACATCAAATAGGACAGTGGTATGTGATGCACCGTTGTCCCCCATCTGTTGCATGTTCAAATCTCACAGCTCTACCAGATGCGACAGGATGTCTCCGGACCTCCCGGTTATCATTTTTAAAATAATACAAAAATAATATTATGAAATGGTTTAACCTTAACAATAGTATCCATTTTAAAAAATAATCCATTCAAACCTTTATACTAATATAAATTAATTCTTTCCAATCTCATAGTATAAAATTAATAAGGAAGGTAAACACAATGAAGATCTTTTTTCCATGTAATAACATGTGAATAACTTAATCTTGAATTATTTTAAAACATGGTAACACCCTGAATTACCAAAAAACCATATTGATTACATTTTTCCTCCCTTATTACTTATAGAACACTAAATATTTTCCTTATGTCCAATAATTTTTTAAATTTCAACAACAATGGAATAAAATTACAATTAATTAGTTTCAAAGTAGTTAAGAATATCAAATATAATTTATCCAAATCAATCACATCTTATTCCAAAATCACTACCTCAGTATCAAAACCATATTAAATATTATATTTCCTTCATCCATGTATATTCCAAAAATATTAAACTACTATTGAGTCACTTTTCATAGAACCATAAAATCTCATATCCTCAATGAAATAGTACTAGTTTAAAATCATTATTTTTTTCCAAAAGTCATATAACCAGTACATCGTTGATAGAAAACCCAAGTGAAATAATTATTTAATAAAAATATAATAACACTAGTCATTCCTCTTTATCTATGGTAGTATCATAACATGATTATTATCCAATAGCATCATTCAGGGTATACTCTAATGATAGGTACATTGATTCACATAGTGTCCCAACAACTTTCAGATAAATCATTGTACGTTTGAAACCCTTTTATTACTCATTGCAATCATGTACTTGGTTTCCATTTTCTCGACACATATAAAAAAACTCCCTTTCCCTTCATCATTTACCAAGGAGATTCATTCCATAGTTTTCACATATTGGAAAAATCACTCTCTGCATTCTTCCCTTTATCCACCATTCTCTCTAACACCATTTTATTCTCTACCCTCTATTCAATGAAATAGGACTCAGAGAATTATTTACATAATTGATTAACATATAATTTTATATCCTCATATGATGTGAATACATGCGAAAATATTTCACTTCTAAATGTTGGCTTATGATCATGAAAGATACGATCCTTCTTACTCATTGGATCATGCATATTGATGTAGTTCTTATTCCATCTACTGGGAAAAAATTCTAAAAAATAGCATACAATAGGTTAGTTTATGAATCACAATGCACAAATACGAACTTGTAAAATACCTAATGTAAATTGAAATGTTTATGCATATAATCCATAATCATAAGAAAAATGTTTTCTTAGAAGAAGTATTTAATACTATATCCTTCAAAATGGCTTGTAAAGAAAATGTGAATTATACTAATCATATCCCCTCAGAGTGTTGTAACCAAGAGTGAAGCAAGGTCCGTTATGATGTACCAGGATACCCCGAGTCTAGCCCAACACACCTTGTTGACGTTTTCACTTCTAGGTAAATGTGTGCCAGAGATGCCTCTATCTTCTCATATACAGATAGGGACATATTTCATTGAAAATACACAAAATCTGTACATTACCAATATTTTAGTAAGTTCTTCTATACTAATCCTCAGAGTCAATATTACGATAATGTTCTCGAATTAGAATTTTTGTAAATATAGTTTCAATGGTTTGTAATTAAATTCCATGGATACCAACTATAATTCCCTGACCCTAGAAGCCCAGAGTTTATTCATTATTTTAATACAATTTCATGATTTCAAGAAACTTGCCCCGAAGGACTGATCAATATAGTAGTCTTGGATAATAGATTACCAACATGATCATTACATTACACATTCAAACATAAAATAGAACATAAATAATCCATTGATAAAGACATTATTCCCCTAGCTTTACCCTTCATACCAAACATAATACACTTCCTGGAATCATAGGAAAACAAAACTGAAAAATGGGGAGAGCTCATATTATCAGTAAGGTTAAATAATTAGGTGGAAGCTTTAAACATTTAAGGAAAGATGTGTAATAAAAACAAAAACATTTTAATCATAAACATGAACATAATATGGTGAAAAAAAATCAAACATTACAATATAAAATTGCAAAAAGATATTATAATAGTCGAATAATCCCATGTAATAATTAATTTCATAACGATGGAATGCCTAACACCGGACATCATTACCACAATGTCAAGGCCCTGGGACAATACTACAAATATATTTTGTTTCAAGGCCTTGTTCCAAGACACTAGTTTGTCTCATGAGACCTACCGATGCATCTATAGGCTATTGTTGGAACCACCCATCATTTACTAAGTCCTTTGCATTACTCATTGGAAAATGTTGAAACATAACAAAAACATGCATATCAAAACTTTCATAAGAAATGTCAATACTGTTTCAATAAACCAAGAATGGTATAAAACTAACACATCCATAGTAAAACATATTGTAACACATTAAATACAATATGTAAGACAACATTATAATAAATCAACCTCAATAGTGAATAGAATCCAGTAAAGGATGTTGATATAGTTGAAAATTATTAGTAAAACTCTTTGAGTGAAATACCCATTTTTAAGGAAATCATTTAAAATTCAGAAAATTTATAAAGGAAAACATTTAAATGATATTTTGGAATCAATGCGTCTCATACCACTTTGAAACATTTTAACGAAATTATCATTTTAAAACATTCATGTCCCTATAAATAAATTCTTAAAAACATTTTAAAAACATGGACAATAATGAGAAAGATTTAGAAGAAAAAATATTAAAAACATTTAAAATAATGTTTCAGTTAAATATTAAATTAAAATAATAATTCTAAAATGTCTTATATGAAACATGGAATGCATAATAAATATTTCCCACAAAATTCTTACACATAAAAAATCTCGGATAATAATGGGATTGAGCAATTAACCTTTACCATGCACTTTCCTTTGGTTGATGGTATGTTTAACCTTATGTATAATGACTATAGTATGTTATTAAATTATAACAGAACCATATTCATATTTAATATATCATACATGATTCATTTATGACATTATACAACCCATTTAATAATGATGTCCATGTTAAATTAACATTTCTGGTAAAAATCACTTTCTTTATCGTCGGGGTTTTAACTTGTTATTCCGGATCATAACATTTAGATCATGATTTAATTACATCCAGATTATAAAACATGATATATATATATATATATATAATATATATATTTAGATTATAAATATGTATAATTTATAGGTATATTAAATGGAAAATACTATTTATAGAGACGGTAGGCCGTAAGTACGCCTAAACGATGTTTCGGTTTTCATATCATATTGAATGAAAGTAAGTGAATAAGATATATGTAAGTACATACATACATAGATATATATATATATCTAGTAACATTATTATGTCATATATTACATAATTATTAATAATATATATTTTTATAATTATAAATGAATGATGAACTTTTAGTGAATCCCATCGCGTCGTGGAGATGGTAAGTTGTACAAACACATGAGCGAGAATATCATTTCCTTAATAATGCAAAGTTGTTGAATTGGATGGTATATTATTGGTAAAGAGAAATTATAATGTTATTTTCATTATTTATATGCATATTAATCATCATTATTTTCATCCAAATAAAACAGTATTGGATAAAAAATTACACCACGACGTGGATATGGTAAGTCGTACGTTTCCACGCATGGTGACATCATCAGTCATAGGATAGATAGAATAATGAGTATGGTGGTACCATCTTTATAATCACATAAAAATATGTAGAATGTTTTTGAGTTATTATTTTGGTATGGAAATAAAAAAGAAATAGAATGTGGAAGAAGAAATTAACCTTGAAAGAGGTGATAAAGTAATTACATTTTTTGGGTGTTTCAATTTGATTTGATCAAAAGGGCTCCATAGGATGAATTTATTCTCAATGTATGGACTCTATTTTGAGGTGATTTAAGTTGGGAGGAGATGTTAGAAGGGGTTGGAAGATCCAAATGCCTTTAAAGGTTTGTTTTTTAGAGAAGGGGAAGTACCTTTTTATAAGAGAGGTGAGGGTTACTTTAGGGAACGTTTGAAATATTATTTTATTTTAAAATCATTTTCGGTTTCTAATGGCTAAAAATTGATTTATTTCGAATATAATTTAGGGATGGGTCTATTTACTCTCATCAAATAGGTTTTGAAAAAGTTTATGTCGCCATATTAACCCTATCTTATAGATTTAACTTTTACTTATATAGTTTTACTTTTACAATGTCATATAGTATTTTTATAATAATTGATTAATAAACATACTATAAAAACCCATGAGAACCCCAAGTGTATCATTATTGATATATCTATCTTTATCTAATTCCATTGGATGATCCTTAGATTTTTAGAAACATTATATCATTTAATAATACAGTATTTGTTTTAAAAATTCATTTATGTCAATTTTGACACTATTTGGTATTTGTTAAATCGTAAAAACATTATAAATTTAAAAAAAAATTATTTAATAATCCCTGTATTTTCATATTAACCTAGAAAATTCATTTATGATGTCAAAATCCTCAATTTAGTTTTTTTAAATTTATAATATAAATTATTTTAATCATTCGTTGATAAGGTAATTTCTGCATCCTCATTGTGTTATAATTAAATTTAATTATTTATTCTCTAAAAACTATAAATAAAATACCATTATGTAAGTAATATTTTGAGGCTTCTAATTTATATTTATATTCGAATTAATCTTATGTATAACTTTATATTTAAAATGTTTTAGTTATTAAACTTTGAATTTAACACTTTTATCTGCTTTTTATATAAAATAATAATAAATGTCCTAATCTATTCAAAATGAACCAAAAGAATCATATTTTATTCCTAAGGTTGGTTTTGGTCTAAATAAAATTATACAATATAATTAGGACATGACTTATGTTTATTATAATATCATTTTTACCTTTAATTACCCTATTAACTTTTAACTATGGTAAATAAAAATCAAAATTTACTATCCACCAAAAATTATTTTCATCTTATTGAACCAAATTATACTTAATAATTTAAAGTGTTTCTCTCATATTTTTGATATTTTACACACATAAGTGGTAAAATTACGTATTATACAAATTTGCAATTGTTCCTATAACGTGGGTAAAAGACGTTAAAAAGTTCAATAACATTTTAAACATCTAATTTTATTATAAATTTAATGTAATGAATTAAATTGAACATATATAGGTATTATTCATCTTTTTGTATTTAAAATAATTTTAAATAAAAAAATAATTATTTATAAAAGTCTATTTTAAACTATAACATAGTGTTTTTCACTATTTATCAAAAATTGATAGTTTTGAGAAAAATACCAAAAAATCACCCTAATATAAATTTGATATATTGAATTCAAAAATGAATTATATTTTACCAAATTCAAAACATATAAGTTACATTAATTCATTTAAAATTAATTCCTGTTGTTAAAACCAAAAGGCGTGTTTTAAAAAAAAAGTAAAAACTATCAAAAGATTAACTGTGTTTATGTCAAATATAAATGTATAATTACTTATAATGACCAATGTTGAATTAAATGATAAATATAATAATCCAATTATACTTTCAAACAATTCTAATGCCTAATTTAACAATGTAATTTATTTTGATTAAAAAAGTTTTTTTCAATTAATATGTAGTAATTTTCACTATTCATCAAAATATGAAAGTTATTAGAAAATTACAAAAATTTAATCCAAAATATATTTTTATGTCCTTATTATAAAGAATATTTTATTTTCATTAAATTTAATATATATAATTTCCAAATATTGGTTTTAAAAGGGTTCCCTATTAAATGGTGGTAAAATTGCATTAATTAAAAATAGTTCTTTTATCTAAAAAATTGATTTTGATCTTATATTATGTTTAATAAACACATAATATGGATTCTAAAATTATATGGAGTATATAAATTAAAAAATTTAGTTAATACTATACGTAACTACCTTTTGAATGGCTAGTCTGGTAAATAATGTGGCATTTGAACTCAATGTTGCATGTAACACAAGTTATTGAATTACTATAAAGAGATAACGTAATATGAAATCATGTGGTGTTGCACTCCCTCTATATAATTTTTGACATCAATCACTTCTCAAAATATCTCGAAATATTCAAATAGTTGGGTTATTTATTCGCAAAATTCCCATATTTCATCTCATCCTCCAATGGACATATTTATCATTGAATTTATGAGGGGCCTGGATATGTGTCACATAGAAAATGGTTAGTTAAAAAATATATTATACACCTAAATTTTATATTGAATAATTATGTTTAATAAATACTAACTTGTAATAAAAACATTATTATTATTAAAAATATTTTGTAAACTAGGATTCGATAATGTTGGAACAATATCTTAATGAAAATATGTTTCATTAACCGGTATGAATAATCAGATTCTAAATAAAGTAGAAAATAGAGTCTGATTATGTAAACTAATGGAGTATAAATTAAGATGGAAATGGATTCTGATTTTGATTTGAAATAGAGTCTGGTTTTTGGATTGAAACAATGTTTGATTTTGGATTGAAAGTGATTATGAATTTCTGAGAATTTAAATTTTGAACTTCTAAAAATTCAGAGTCATAATTTCTGAGAATTTAGAGTCATAATTTCAGTGAATTCGGTGTCATAATTTCTATGAATTTAGAGTCAGAATTTCTAAGTATTCGGAGTCAGAATTTTTTAGAATTCAGAGTCATAATTTTTTAGAATTCGGATTGAAAATCAAGACGAAACGTGTTCTTAAATTAGTTTGAATTAGAGTCTAAAAACAATGAGACTCAGTTTCTATGAAACAATAAGGTTTCAAGGTTTTGATAAGGATCTGATTATTCTTATGGTAAATTATTATTAGGAAAAACATTGTTATGCATTGATAAGGATCATTAAAAATATCATATAAAATCATGATAAGGTTTATGTAAACAAATTTCCCTAGAAAATGAAAATAATTTTAACAACACAAACATACATGGTGTGCTTCTCTTTGAACAATACAATAACTTTCCCTATATGCAACGTCATGTTATAACACACCATGACCAATCAAACTAGTAGTTATGAATAGTAATACCCAATTTTTTAATTTTTATAAATTTAATTTTTCAAAATGGACTTCATTTTCGGATATATAATATCAAAATTATATTAGGGTGAATTTTTTTTTATTTTTTTTGAAAATATTCAATTTTTGATGAATAGTGAAAAAATTTTGTTATTGTTTATAACAGATGTTTTATTTAAATAACTAGTTATTTTATTAAAATGTATTTTATGTAAAAATAAATACATAATACATATATTTGTTCAATTTAATTCATGGGAGTCATTTTATAATAATATTCCATATATAAAATTTTATTGATCTTTTTACCACCTTTTATTCACCATCTAGACGCATTTACTAATTTGTGTAAAACGTAATATTACCACAACTGTGAATTGAATATCAAAATTCTAAGAGACATGGTTTACATCACAAAGTAATTTTTTTTAATAAGATGAAAACATTTTTTGTGAATAATATCTTTTGACCTTAATTTACCACGGTTAAAAGTAAATTGGGTAATTAATGGTAAAAAATGATATTATAATTACCCTAACACATGTTCTAATTCTTTTGGATAAATGTATTTTGACCAAAATATACCTTACAAATAAAATATAATCCTTTTTATCCACATGGATTAGATTATGACATTAATTATTATTTTATTTAAAGAAGAGTTAAAAGTGTTAAATTAAATGTTTAATAACTAAACCATTTTTAACAAAAGGTTATACATAAGATAAATTCAAATATAAATACAAAATATGAATCTAAAATTATTACTTACATAATGTTATTTATTTGTAATTTTAGGTCCTTAAATAACTAAATTTATTTTTGACACAATAATGATACTGTAATTACCTTGTTAATGAATGTTTACAATAAATGATATGGTAAATATCCAAATAAAGGTAAATTGAGACTTCTAATGAATTAAACTAATTTTCTAGGTAATATTAAATTTTAGGGTTTATTAAATTAATTTTTTTCGAAGTGATAATGTTTTTATGACTTTCACAAATACAAAATTCCAAATAGTGTCAAAATTGACATAAATGAGTTTTTAAGACAAAATCTATATTATTAATTGATATAATTTTATAAAAAATAAAATTTCCAGAAAAAGAACATAGATACAGTTATATATATCAATAATAAACCACATGGGGTTTTCTAGAATTTTTATTTGTACATTTATTAACCATTTATTATAATAATACAAGAACACATGGTAAAAGTGAAACTATTTAACAAATAGTTAAATCTAAAATATAAAGTTAATATGGTGACCTAAACCTATCTAAATCCAATTATATGAGAGTTTTCTGTCCCATACGCACATTATCCTAGAAATAAATCAATTTTCATCAATTATAAACCAAATTTGTTTGTATAATAAAATAATATTTCAAGATTTTCCTAAAGTGATCCACGCCTCTCTTATAGAAGGGTACTTCCCCTTCACTCAAAATCACACCTCCAATTCCATTTGGCTCAGACAACCCCTACTAAAATATCTTCCATACTAGTGTCACTTGTACCTAGAATCCTTAAATTGATTATAAATTCATCCCGATGATCCCTTTTTATCAACTCAAAAGGAAACACCAGAAGAAGAGGTAATAATTTCCCCACCACTTTCAATGTTCTTTTCTTCTTCCACATCCTATTTATTTGTTTTTTACATAAAAAAATAATAAATCCAGTTACTTATACATAATATTATGATATTATGAATATGGTACAACCATATTCATTATTCTATTCATCCTATGAATGAGAAGTCTCCAAATGTGCGTACGTATGGTTGATCGTCTCCACGTTGTGGCATAGTTTCATATTCAAACACTTCATTATTTGAATGGGTATCATAATGGGTATAAATGATATAAATAATAAATATAATATGTTATTGTTTCTATATATATATATTATATACCATCCAATTACAAATTATTTCACTATCAATACAATTATATGGTCGCTCGTGCGTATGTACAGATTACCGTCTCCACAAACGCGATGAAATTAATTCCATATCACAACCATTCAAGAATAGTTTTCATTTTATGATTGAAAATAATTATTAAGATAAAAATATCATACTAGATAAAAATCAAATACATCCTATCGATAACACACATGTCTTACATAACCAATCAGATAAAGGAAAAAGAATCAGTTAACACCTGAAACTATTATAGTACTAAAATATTATTAACAAAGGAATATTAAAGGATAATAAATGATATCATATTTATGTATTCAATTATTTTATATTTTAATAACAATGTATTAACTATTATACAGTATGTAAACATAAACTAAACCAAGGAAGAATACAAGGTAAGGGTTAATTCTACAATCTCATTATTATTTGAGGTTTATTATATGTGAGTATCTACTGGGACCTCTTTATCAACCACATCCGTGTTTCTTAAAAATGTACTTCCAAACATTTCTACTATTTCATAGACTATCGGATAATGTCTTTTATACCATTTTTTGACTTTTTATTAGATGTTTATAAAGGAATATTTCTCTTGTTTTCCAAACAATGTCTTTTAGGACCACTTCGACAAAATCAAGGAAAGAATTTTTTTATCTAATACCAAGAGTGAGGCTATTTTCTGCCATTATAAAACCTTCTAAGATTCCCTTACATGATTATAAGAATATTTTATAATTAATTTTTTTCTTTTATAATTATGTGAATTTTAAATGATTTCAGAATAGAAAGATAAATGTATCTTAAATTGTTGTTATTTCATCTATATCAACATACTTTAATAGATTTTACACTTGTTTGAATATGATTTATTTTGATAAAATTTTCCATATTATATTGAATGTTTTTTGAGATGATTGACTGTGGATGTTTTATTTTTACACCATTCATGGTTTATAGTTAAAATATTAACATTTTGTCTTCTACTTTTAATATTAATGTTTATGTAATGTTTCAACCATTTCATATGCGGAATGCATTGGACTTAGTATGTGATGGGTAGATCCCACTATAGCTCCTCAATGCATCGGTATGTCTCATGAGGCACATTAGTGTCTTGGAAGAAGGCCTTAAAAACACTAATTTGTATTCTAGGCACGAGGCCATGACTATGTGGTTATTATGTCCCACATTATGCTTTACATCATTATAAATTGGCAATTAATAATACATTTGATTACTAGACTAGTAGAATATCCATGTGAATTTGTAAATTGAATTATTTGACTTATCTTTGCCATATTATGCACGAGTTTATTTTTAAAAGGCTTGTGTTTTAGTCATATATGTTGCCGTAAATTTTTATTCTTATTAATGAATGTTTCCCCAATATTGGTGTCCTTACTGAGCACCTAAGCTCACCACTTTATATGTCTTATTTTACCCAGGATGTGAAGATGTTTATTATGACTGACCTGAATGGATAGTCTAAGAGACATGAATATGAAAAAAGAGACACAATTTTTTTGTTTTCTATTTCTTAATGTATTGTAAAACATATGTTTTTATCTATTACTTCCAAGAATACTGAACTGATCAGTATATCAGGATTTGATTCCTTGTGATAATGCCAATGTTATATAACAATTCACCGACACTGGGTAAATAGGGTCAGAGAATTATAGTTAGAATTAGTGAAATTTAGTACAAACCATGGAAACTCTATTTTGAAAATCGTAGATTAGAGAACATGACCCTATGATAAACGTTGTGGATTAGTATAAAAGACCTTCCTAAAATTTTGGTAATGTATAGATTTTGTGAGTTTTCAAATAAATACATCCATGTCTGGATATGTGTAGGTAGAGCTGGATCTGGTACAGATGTACCTAGGAGTGAAAACTATGATAGTGTGTTTGGAGCTTGACCTAGGATATCCTGGTACACATCAATGGGCCTTGTTGTATACTTGGTTACAACACTCCAAGGTGATATGCTTCAGATTGTTCACATTTTCTTTACAAACCATTATTATGTATTTATGAGTATATACCTCCTCAAATAAAATATTTTTATGATTATGGATTTTATCCATAAACTACATAATTTATGTTATGTGTTATATATGTTTTGAATTATGTATTTTGAAACATAAACTAATATATTGTATTCCATTGTTCAGAAATCTAGCCTAGGGGAATGAATGGAAACTATATCAACAAACATAATCAATATAGGGATTTCCCTCCTACTGATGACAAATATAGTGGATCTGATCATGATACTACTACTGATCATGTAATCACTATACTGGGACAACTCACTCCGGTTATGAATAATAACATTACCCGTATGGAGCACCCTGATCCACAACGCGGAGGATCATTGTTAGACCGCTTCATGGGGGAAACAACCACTAAAATTAAATATTAATTCAAATTCTTTCAATGATGAAGAATGGATAATTTCCATAGAGAAAATATTTAATGCTTTGGGGAGTAGCGAAAGGGAAAACGTTTTCATGGAAGATTACTACCTTATGAGAGATGCAGATCAATGGTGTTCATTAATTCAAAACACAAAGGAAGATGAAGAAGCATAAAATTTGGAATGAAAGTTGTTTAAAGAGGTTTTCTTTGAAAACATACTTTCCAAATGACCATCGAGCAGATATAGAAAGGTAATTTCTGAATCATAGGAAAAAGGGGTATGATAATGTCGCAAAGTATGCAGATAAATTTACAATGATATCTAGGCATGCAACATATTATATACGTAACCCAATGAGTAAGATTGTTTGATTCATTTAAGGGTTAAAACCATTTCCCCATCAAACATTAGTCTCACAATCCATCTCTTCTTACGAAGATATTGTCTCATGTGCTATCAAGAAAAAAATGGAATTCTCCAAGTCTTATAACATTAAAGAAAAGATAGAGAAGAATAAATCTGTATAACACTCTGAAAAGGGAAAATAAGAGGAAGAGGGGAAATTTTGAATTTCCATCCTATGGTAAATGTGGGAAGAAACACCCTGGTACTTGCCTTAATGAAATGCTATTTTGTTAGATGTGTGGGGAAAAGGCCACCCAGTTTGTTATTGTAAGGTAAATGAAGAGGTTTTTAATGAAGAATGCTACAAATGTAGAGAAATGGGCAATTATGTAAACAAATTTCCTTATCCCCTAGGAAACATACCTCAGAAATGGCCAAGGGAGAAAGGAAAAGATTCTATGATAACTAATTCTGAGGTTAAATCTCTGAATGAAGTGGTGGCAGGTAATTTAATGGTTTCCTTATGTTTATCCAATGATTTATTTGATTTTGGATCATCACATTGTTATATATATTACCTGTTTTATATGAAAATTATAAATTTCAAATTTGATTATCAAGGGAGATGTCATTCATAACCCCTAAGGGATGTATCCTTGCAATAGATTTTTGTAAATCAGTTCCCATTACGGAATATAAATGTGATTTATCAGCTGATCACATTGTTATACACATGATTGAATTTGATATAATCCTTGGTATGGATTGACTTTAGGACCATAATATGAAAATCTATTGTAAGAAGAAGTAGTTAAAAATTTTAGATGACGATAAAGAGTACCTTATCTTTAGACAAGAATCATCACCATCTGATTCTTATCTATATCCACCCCCTATATCTCTACTAAATTCAATTATTGGGGAGGAAGAGAGTGAATTATTATGGATCAGAAATGGAATTTTTATATAGAGGATGAACATATTTTTCAAGAATATGTTGATGTGTTTCGAGAGGATTTACCTGGAAATCCTCAAAAATGAGAAATTGTGTTTTCCATCGACATAATTCCTGGTTTAAGGCCCATATCAAAGACCGCTAATATAATGGAAATTATGGAATTAGTGAAACTAAACAAACAACTGGAGGAATTGAGTAATAAAATATTTATTCGCCCTATTGTTTCTCTATGGGGAACCCATTATATTTATGTTAAGAAAAATGATGGATCAATGATGTTTTGCATTGACTACAGGGAGATCAATGCTTTATCAATAAAAAAATTATCCCCTACCTATTATTGATGAATTATTTGATCAAATTCATGGATCTCAATATTTTTCAATGATTGACCTTCGATCTGGATATTATAAGTTGTATGTGAAGAAGAAAGACATTCTAGAGACTATATTTCGTACGAGGTATGGGCACTCAGAGTTTACAGTAATTCATTTTGAACTGACTAATGTACCCAAGGTTATCATGGATCTAATTAATAGTGATTACCAAGAATATCATGATGACTTTATAGTAATATTTATTGATGATATCTTCGTATACTCAAAATTATATAAAGATCATGAAAATAAATTTCTCACTATTCTGAAAACACTCAGAAGAAATTAATTATATAAGATTTTTAGAAAGTGATATTTCAGGATTCATATATTTTATTTCAGGGCCACATTGTCTATAAGGATAGAATCTATGTTGATCCTTCCTATACAAGAGAAATACAAGAATGGAAATCACCGATGAGTTAAACCGAGGTGTAGAATTTTATAGGTTTAGCAGGTTATTATCGGCATTTCATCAAGAATTCTCCCTGATTGGAAAACCTATTAACCATTCTCGCACACAAAGGGGTAAAATTTGTTTGGAAAAAATAATGTGAATAATTTTTTGAATAGAAGAAGAGAAGACTACTCAATGCTCCTAACTCTAATCTAAAAATGGGGAATGATGGGTTTGTTGTTTATATTGATGCTTCAAATAAAGGACATGGTTGTGTCCTTATGTATAATGATAGAGTTATTTCATATATATCACGATAGCTAGAATTTCATGAACAAAAATATACAACTCAATATCTTGAGTTAGAAGCTGTAATATTTTCTTTAAATATATGGAGACACTATCTCTATGATAAAAAATGTGAGATATATACCGATCCAAAGAGTTTGAAGTATATTTTCTCCCAGATATTACTCAACATGAGGAAAAGATGATGTCTTGAACTAGTCAAAGAATATAAATGCACTATATACTACCATCCGGGGAAGGAAAATAAGGTTGAAGATTCTTTGAGAAAAAAGGATCATGGAGTTTTGAACAAGATGAGATTTGAAAGAGATCCTATGATCATGGATCTAGTAAAAATAGATATGGGAATAATCATTGAAGGTGAAACATCAATACTTTTTCAAAGGGTTTCTAATCCAACTTTTCTATAGTGGTTAAAAATTTCTCACCATGATTATGTGGAGTTTCAAATGAAAATTAAAGTAGTGAATGATGGGAGATTGATTGACTTCATTTATGAAGATGGAATTTTTAAATTTGGGAAGAGACTTTGTGTTCCTGGTATAACTAATCTAAAAAGTTAATTGTTGGATGATGCTCAAATCTACAATATCTCTATACTCCTTGGTAGAAATAATATGTATAGATATTTGAAGGAACATTTTTGGTGAGACAACATAAAGAGGGATATTATTGATTTTGTGTCAAGATGAATGGTTTGTCAACATATGAAGGCTAGAAGACAAAATCCATGAAGAGTAATGCAAACTCTTCCAATACCTGAGTGGAATTGGGATGATATTACAATAGACTTTCTAATGGGGCTAACCAAGACACGTAGAAGGAATGATGAAATATGGGTCGCTGTTGATCGTCATACCATGTTATCACATTTTCTTGCTATAATAGAATATTTACCAGTTGAACATTTAAAATGATTATATATTAATTAAGTTTTAATATGTCATGGATTATCCCTATCGATCGATTCTAATCATGATCCCCATTTTACATCAATATTCTGGAAAACCCTTTATATGTCCTTATATAATGAACTTGGTTTGTGCACTACCTACCACCCTCAAACTGATGGACAATCAGAATGGAATATTTAATCCATAGAAGACATGTTGAGATCTCATTAACCTGACTTTCAAGGTATATGGGATCGATATTTACCTATGATATAATTTTCTTATAACAATTGCTTCTATTCAAGTATTCATATGGCACCATACAAAGCATTATATGGAAAGAGATGTTTCACACCAACTAGTTGGGATGATGTTGGTGAATGAAAATTCCTAGGCCCCGAACATATTGAAGAATCAACAGAGAAGGTTAAGGTTATCTAAACCCTCATAAAATAAACTCAAAGTAGAAAAAATAGATATGTCGATAACTGAAGGAAGGATTTAGAATTTCATGTTGGAGACCATGTTTTCTTAATGGTATCTCAGTGGAAGGGTGTTATATGATTCATTAAGAAGGGAAAATTATGTCTGTGGTACATTGGACCTTTTGAAATTAAAGAATGAATTAGAGTTGTAGCTTATCATTTGGAAATTCCACCATGTCCCTCCAAAGATCATGATGTGTTCCACATATCAGTATTGATAAAATACATGCTTCACCCAATGAATGTACTCACATATTAATAAATAGAATTGGAACCTATCATGTCTTATTGAGAAGAGCCTATCAGAATTATTGATACTAGAGAACAAGATATGAGAAACTATACAACTCGTCTGGTTAATGTTTTTTGGAGAAAACAAAAGAAGGAATATGAAACATGGGAACACGAAGAACTTATGATGAAGAACCACCCAAATATTATTATGCAGTAACATACTAGAAACTTCGAGGATGAAATTATTTGAAGGAGGGAAGAGTGTAACACCCCAATCTTCCATGGTAAGCTTCTCTTTGAAAAATACAATAGCTTGCGTAGTATGCAACATCGAGTTCTAACACACCATGACCAATCAAACTAGACGTTAAAAATTATAATACCCAATTTTTCGAATTTTATAAATTTTATTTTTCAAAAAGGACATCATTTTTTTATTCAGAATATCAAAATTATCTAACAGAGAATTTTTTGTATTTTTCTAAAAACATTCATTTTTGGATGAATAGTGAAAAACACTGCGTTATTTTTTAAAATAGACGTTTTATTTAAATAATAAGTTATTTTATTTAAATTTATTTTAGGTAAAAATAGATACATAATTTCTATATATGTTTAATGTAATTCATTCAACTCATTTTATAATAATATTAGATATATTTAATTTTATTGAACTTTTTACCGTCTTTTACCCACATTCTAGGAGAATTTGAAGATTTTTATAAAACATAATTTTACCACTTCATTGAATTGAATTTCAGAAATCTATGAGACACAGTTGACATCAGTATGTAAAATGAGGTTCAATAAGATGAAAATAATTTTTTGTGAATTGTATCTTTTGACTTTTATTTACCATGGTTAAAAGAATATATGGTAATTAAAGGTAAAAATTATATTATAGTCACCCTATCGCATGAACTAATTTTCATGGATAAGTTTATTTCGACCAAAATCATCTTTAGGAATAAAATATTATCATTTTTTCCACTTGTATTAGATTAGGAAATCTATTTTTATTTTATTTTAAGAGGGGTTAAAAGTGTTAATTTAAAAGTTTAATAAATAACCATTTTTATTATGGGTTTATACATATGATAAATAAGAATATGAAATTTAATTATTAATATAAAAAGATTTTCTATATAATGGTAATTTATTTGTAATTTTTAGACATTATATAATTAAATTTATTTATGAAACAATGATGATGCAATAAATATCTTATTAATGAATGATTAAAATAATTGATATTATAAATATCCCAATAAATGTTAATTGAGACATATGATGAATTCAATTAATTTTATAGGTTAATATCACATATTGGGGTTTATTAAATAATTTTTTTTCGAAGTTATAATGTTGTTTTTACTTTCACATAAACAAATTACCAAACACTGTCATAATTGACATAAATGAGTTTTAAAACAAATACTATATTATTAATTGATATATAATCTTAAAAATATAGGCTTCAACCAATAGACATAGATAATATTATATATATCAATAATGAAACACTTGGGGTTCTTTTGGATTTTTATAGTATATTTATTAACCATTTATTATAATAATACAAGAATACATAGTAAAAGTTAAACTCTTTAACAAAGAGTTAAATCTTAAAGATAAGTTATATAAGGTGACCAAATATAAGGCCCCAACCTTAAACATTACTTAACCTTGAGTTATTTCATGAATACACGTTGAGGATCTTTTTAGGTTTAGAGTTTTAGAGAATTAGATCATAAAACATGAATTATGTTCCACATTTAAACAATGTGGTTACATAAAAGATAGTACTCATTTTTCCCATCAATGGAAACATATTTAAAATAAAACAAGGATTCTTTCTTGACACTTCCTTGACACTATCATCACATCATGTATCTTTCCCTTGACCTGTGAAAAACATTTCAAAAACATGGGATGTGCATAAAAATCTCAATAAGGGATATAAATGTACAAAAAGAAAACATTAGTCCATGTATGAAATCATACTTTACTCATAAAACACAAGCATTTTAACATACCTCATCAAATCATGAATAAATCATAGGAATCATAATACATAAAGGTAACTTGAGGGATTCAAAACATTCTTACATAGGGAGTAACCCTCAGGGTTACTTTTGGAATACTCAACACAGTATATTCCCTGAATCTCTTTAGAGAAACCATAACATTTAACCCCTTCGCGTTACCCAATGCATTGCAGAGCTATATCGGGCTCACCCACCATTAGTTTATCACAGAACCACCCATATTAAAAAACAATGCCCAAGAACCATAACATAATCATAGCACATAACTTAATCATAAAGGAAAGAAAAAATTTCCACATTCCAGTAACAATATAACATTTTAATATATTGAAATAATGAATCCATTCTTAAAACGATTTTCAAAACCATTTAAAAAATTTAATAAAGAGATTTTTGAATCAAAGTGTCCCAAACCAATTTGAAGCTTTTTACATTTTAAACCATTAATATCTATATAAATAAATCCTTAAAACCATTTTGAAGACATGGATATTAATGAGAAATATTTATAAGAATAAATCATTTAAACATTTAAAACGATATTTTAGTTAAGGGGTTTTTTACAAAATGAGAGACACTTGAATATAATAATTATGTAATAACATTTAATCATAACTTTATAAAATCATGAGAATAAAGGGAATCATGATATAATATGTCAAAGGACAGTATATACCCCATATAAGTGGGAATTGATGCATATCAAAAATGAAGTCTCAATGGAAATGTAAATTGGGATGAAATCCCCTATAAAGAAGGTATCCTTAAATTAAGGATAAATAAATCTCATAATTATGTGTGAAAAATATAAATACACCCAATATAAGTGGATATTAAGTGAAAAAATACCATAGGTCATTCACACATATTCATAGGATGACATATTCAATAACTACATGTTGAACCCAATGAAATCGAAATTGGCTTAAGAATTTCCTTTGATAAAATTCGACAGCCTAACGACATCACCTTAAAATTCCAAAAATGAGTTGATGAGACAAAAAGGGTATCTAATCACTTGGAAATAAATTTTAAATCGATAAGTATATAGAATAACGTATCACAACATAATAAGATGTAAATTAAAATACATAAAAAAATAAGTCTTTTAAAAAGAGGAGGGTGAAAGGTTCCCTTACCGACTTGGGTAACATTCGAAACGTACACCCCATGAAATAAGGACTATACAACATTGATGTAAATACTCATAAAAGAAATTATATTACACAAAGAGTATAATAATTGGCAGTACATATACTACTCAATGGAAATGGTGGGAAATGTAGCATAAATCTCACGGGAATAAAAGTGAGATGAAAAACCCCTTACAAAAACTCGGCAGCCTAACTGCACCACTTAAAACTTCCAAAAAAAGGAATTGATGAAATCAAATAGGGTATCTCATCATATGAACATAGAAATTATAGTAATAGTAATATAAAAGAACATCCCCTAACATAATAAATAGGAGCTTAAAAGAAACAACCTAAAAAAGAGTACTTAAAAAGAAAGAGATAGGTAGGATCCCTTACCTCGAGTCTGAAATGTCTTGTTCGTTTCTTTATATTCCTGAATAATAAAATTTGGTAAATTTATAATTTATTAAGTTCCTTCATTAAAGATTATTATTCAGTTCATATAACATATAACAATGTTATAATAATTGTCTAATAATGGGAGTTCATATCAGACGTTTTTGTCGATGTTTGGTACATGAGTCAAAAATGAACTTGTTTAAAAATGATTGTCCATGTAGTTATATGTAAATCATCTCCAGAATAGTATTAATGATTTAAATATCATATATATCCAGTAAATATTCATTTTATACTATTCCATAACATTTGTAGATAAAAAGAAATGAAATGCACCGTTCATGGAGACGGTAGGCCGTACGTACGCATGAACGCTACTTTCATTTATATTTATTAATTAATAGAGTGAAATCATAATGATATAAAGATATATTATAATTACATCATAATATGATTTATAATATCATTAACTCTATCATTTATATGAACCACATAAGTCATTAACGAATCAAATCATTTTGTGGGGGCGGTAGTCCGCACTTCCTAAAATGAAGATATCGTGTTTACCCATAATGGAAACCATAAAGGTATGACATAAATGAAAAATACAGAAGCTTAAGGAAAACATAAAAATATTATATATCATATATAAATATAGTTACATCTTAATGGACACCTTTTAATGTTTTATAAGAATATTGAACAATCCTCAATTTGTGAGGCAGAAATTCACCATCCACAGAAACAATATGCTCTTTAACCATTAGATGTAGGTGTGTGTAAGTGTACCTAGAATAATTCTTATAGAAACATCCTAGTATATGGATGATACTGGTTTTGTTACAAAATATATGAATAAAAAGATTTTAGGGGGTTGGAGAAGCAAAATAAAACAAAAGAACACAAGTGATGACATTAACATTAAATCGGATAACTCCCTTTTTTTTAACCAAAAGGGTTTATTGAAGGGTTTCCTGCCTAAGGTAAGGCTTATAGGATGAGGAGAGGGATGTGGAGAGACAAAATGAGCAGAGATTGGCCGAGCCAAAGTCTTGAGAGGTGTGGGTAAGGAGGTAGAGGTGGGGGCCTTTTATAAGAGGAGAGGAGGGGCACTCTTGGAAAGGCATAACATGTTACTTTATTTTCAAATGAGTTTCGGATTTTAAAGGTACAACATTGATGTATTTATAGGATAAGGTGATAAGGGTTCTAAATCCACCCATCCAATAGGTTTTTGAAATGTTTAGGTCTTAGAGTTTACATTAGCTTTTCATTTTATTTTAATCGTTAAATAATGAGGTAATCACTGCATCATCATGGTCTCATATATAATTTAATTTATTTAATGTCTAAAAATTATAAAAAAAACAATGATGTAGGAAATATTTTTATCATTCCAATGACTATTTATAGTCCAAGAGATCATTTATGTAGACAATATTAAAAATGTTTTACTCATGTGATACATTCTTTGTTATATTTACTTTCTTTAAAAAAATAAAAGGATAAAAAGTCATTATCACACAAAAGTGATTCCATGGGGTCCCAAAGTTTGGCACAAGGCATAACATGGTCGGAAATGTCACAACAATTAGTATTAGGACACATTTTTGTGTCATTGTTTTATTATTATGATATTATTTTATTATCCTTAACTACTAGATTACTAATTAATGAAGATAATTAACGATAATTACCGTCGTTACTATTCAAAAAGTCCAAAAACAAAAGTGTCTTAATTACATAATTTGGACCTTATGATTCCAAATATTGAATCCATTTTACCAAATTCCAAACACATAAATTGCAATAAGTAATTTAAAAATAATTCTCGTTGTTAAAACAAATAGCCGGTTTTTTTGAAACAATATCTATGGAAAGATTGGCATTAGTTTATGCCCAATTACAAAGTGAAATTAATTATAATGACCAATATTGGATTAAATTGTAAAAATATATTCTAATTAAACTTTAAAACAAATTAAAAATATAATCTATCCATATATTTAAATTAGATAAAAAAACAGTTTTGATGTAAAATGAAATATTTTTAACTATTCATTAAAAAGAATGAACATTGTCAGAAACATACCAAAAATTTAACCAAAGTAAATTTCTATATCCCAATCATAAAGAATAAGTTTTTTTTGACAAATAGATCTTATAAAATTGTCAAAAGTTTGATTTAAAAAAGGTTCGCCATCAAAAGGCGGTAAAACAATCTTTTAAAAATATTAGAGTATTTATTTCTTAAAATTGGATTCATTTGGATTTTAAGCCTCTAACATTTATTGGATAAATGTAAAAATATATAAACATATTTAATAACATTGTAGTTATTTCTGTTCATCCCCTCCATTACAACGGCTAGAAGTTAACTATTATAATATTATTATATTATTAGTGTGCAACGTAAGATTTCAATGAAACTCGTTGTTGCGTATAGGGTACACCATAGAACATAGAATTTCCTTTAAAGTAGTATTAACATTTTATTCACAAATATTGATAAATATTATAATGTAATATTATGTATTTACCTGGGATGTTACATCCTTTCCCCCTTTTGGGAATTGCGTCCTCATAATTTCAAAATTGGTCTTGGAAACGTCATTGAATGTCCCACATCGGAACAAGAGTCTGTAAAAGTATCACTTTAAAAGAATGGGAAAGAAGTACAAAGGTCACCCGAGTTAACCCGTACTTGGATTCCAAGAATGAAAATATGGATATGGAGGAAAAAACAAAGGGTCGTGTTCTGATGGAGAGTGATAGTAAACATGTCTCGGAGAATGTTAACCACAAGAAAATAACAAACTTGTGATGGGCTAAACGGTATTCGATTCCACAGTAGGAAAAGTTAACAGAAAACATTTTTGTTTTAAGTTACTATTAATTGAGGAATTTATTTTTGAGCTTAACTAAATCATAATGAAACATACATACTTGTCATGTAGACTTTCAACTTTTACTAGATTCCTTAATCAAACTCATATTTTCTCCAAAAGATTAATATTTAGGAAGACTTGTTCGCATTAAGAGTACTATAATCAACTTCATGAGAATCACCTAATCCAAAAAAGAGAACTATATATTTCCCATGTCTTTAGATATCAACCAAAACCAAACCAAAAATGTTTAGTACGAGATCAGATAATACACAAAAAGTATATTTTTTTTACAAAAAGAAAAACTACTCCTAATCTCCAAAATTTGTCAAACAAAACCCAAAGTTCAACAAAGACCATTAAATAAACATCTATCCATAAAATTATTCAATGTAAACCCAACTAATATTGAAACCCATATATTTGAAGGATTTAATCACATAGTCTCCCAGGGTAGAAATCAACATTTATCTCCAAATAACATAAGTTTCTCTTAAAGTCTCATACTGAAATGTAATTAACCTAATCACATATCCTCCATGATAGGTTAATAATTTCCATAGATAACCCAAAATCAAAGTACTCTTAATTCATAAAATTATATAACTAAATAGAATCATTCAAACTAACCTGGGACTTCACGTAGTCCAGTGCTAGGCGATAAATACCAGTTGCACTTTGGTTGTGGGTTCGATTCCCACAGCTTCGTCCGACGCGACGGGTTGTCACACGGTCTGCATGTTGTCCTCTTTCCAAAACTATATATTGCATAAAACATTCCCCTAAACTAGATAAAATATTCAAAAATAATTATAACATATTTTAACCACAAATGTTATCTAATAACATTCATTTTGCATCCCAAAATGTAATAACCAGTAATTGCCTCAAATTCAAGGATCATATAAACCCAAATGGTTCTTTATAACTATATCCAAAAAAGAAAGGATAATTATTCCTTGAATTAAAATCATCATATATCAAACATCAGGGTTACATATACTATAAAAATTCTTATAATGTAACCCCATCATCAAAAGAGACTTAATACATTCAAGAGTTTCACCATCCTAAAATCAACCATAACTCTTGAATCCCTTATATGTTGACTACATACTCATTCAACATTATTCATGATCCATTAATGATTCCTTTTCAAATTATTCTGAAATACTTATTTCCTACAAACAAAATCATGAATCATATCCTAATATTCCAATAATAAGAAAACATATGTTATGAAATATTCCATACCTTTCATTGGTCATTGTCAGTTTCTTCATCCTCAATTATAATGGAATTAGGTATTGGTAAACAGATATTTGTACGATCTTGGTGACCCCATTCCTGAAACTTCTTCGTAGGACAAGTGTTTTCATAATGACCATGCACACCACATTTGAAACATTCAATTGATCCTTCATAAATAACCTCTTTCCCTTTCCTAGAGTCAACTAGATGCTTCCTTTTTTGGTGGCAGGTTCTTGCTTTATGACCTTCATTTCCACATCTATAGCATCTTTCTGATCCTTTGAAACATTTTCCAATGTGTCTCTTTCCACATATTTGACACATAGGTTTTTGAACATACTTAACTTTATGATTATTACCTGAACATCAGTAGGGATTTGTTTCTCACATATACGATGCCTTATAAAAATCACTAAGGTTCAGGTGGTCAATCATGACTCCAGATAGTTGGTTGAGGATAACCACAATAGTTCTCATTGCAGCTCCCATATCATTCAGCTGTTCTTTCATTAAACCGTCACAGTTTTCTTCAAATCCACTGTTACTTTGGTGCCTGCTAGATCCAGCCATTTACTAAAACCAAAAAGGTCAGTGTGAGTATATCAGTAAAATCATCATATAATAAAGAGGAAGATAAACACTAAGATATAATTATCCAAGTTATCACAAACTCATTCCAACCTTCAAAAATAATAATGAATCTATCTAATATAATAACCATTGTGGTCATACACAACTTTTTACTTATTCTAAAACAACACTTTAACCTCTAATGTTATCTAAACCGACCTCTGATACCAACTATAAGGCCCCAACCTTAAACATTACTTAATCATGAGTTATTTCAATAAAACATGCTGAAGATCTTTTCAAGTTTAGAGTTTTAGAGAATTAGATCATAAAACATGCATTACATTCCACATTTAAACAAAGTGGTTACATAAAAGATAGTACTCATTTTTCCCATCAATAGAAACATATTTAAAATAAAACATGGATTCTTTCTTGAAACTTCCTTGAAACTATCATCACATCATGTACCTTTCCCTTGACCTATGAAAAAATTTCAATAACATGGGATGAGCATAAAAAGCTCAATAAGGGATATAAAAGTACGAAAAGAAAACATTAGTCCATGTATGAAATCATACTATACTCATAAAACATAATCATTTTAACATGCCTCATCAAATCATGAATAAATCATAGGAATCATAATACATAAAGGTAACTTGAGGCATTCATAACATTTTTTTGTTGGGATTAACCCTCATGGTTATGTTTGGAATACCCATCACAGTATATTCCCTATATCTCTTTGGAAAAACCTTAACGTTTAACCCCTTCGCGTTACCCAATGCATTGTAGAGCAATATCAGACTCACCCGCCCTTAGTTTATCACGAATCCACCCGTCTTCATAAACAATGCCCAAGAACCATAACTTAATCATAGAACATAACTTAAGCATAAAGGAAAGATAACATTTCCACATTGTAGTACCAATATAACATTTTAAGATATTGAAATAATGAATCCATTCTAAAAACCATTTTCAAAATAATTTAAAACATTTAATAAAGAGATTTTTAAATCAAAGTTTCCCACACCACTTTGAAGATTTTATCATTTTAAACCATTAATATCTATATAAATTAATCCTTAAAACCATTTTTAATACATGGATATTAATGAGAAATATTTATAAGAATAAATCATTTAAACATTTAAAATGATATTTTAGTTAAAGGGTTTTTAACAAAATGAGAGACACTAGAATACAATAATTGAGGAATAACATTTAATCATAACTTTATTATATCTTGAGAATAAAGGGATTCATGATATAATATTTCAAAGGACAGTATATACCCCATATAAGAGGGAATTGTTGCATATCAAAAATGGAGTCTCAATGGAAATGGAAATTGGGATGAAATCCCCTATAATGAAGGTATCCTTAAATTAAAGATAAATCAATCTCATAATTATGTGTGAAAAATATAAATAAACCCAATATAAGTGGATATTAATTGTAAAAAACCCATAGGACATTCACACATATTCATAGGATGACATATTCAATAACTACAAGTTGAACCCAAAGAAATCGAAATAGGGTTAAGAAGTTCTTTTGATAAAATTCGACAGCCTAACGGAGTCACCTTAAAATTCAGAAAATGAGTTGATGAGTCAAAAAGGGTATCTCATCCCTTGTAAATAAATTTTAATTCAATAAGGATATAGAAAAACATATCAAAACATAATAATATGTAAATTAAAAGTCATAACAAAAGAAGTCTTTTAAAAAGAGGAGGGTGAAAGGTTCCCTTACCAATTTGGGTAACATTCGAAACGTACACCCCATGAAAGAAGGACTATACAACATTGATGTAAATACTCATAAATGAAATTATATTACACAAATATTATAATAATGGGAATTACATATACCACTGAAAGGAAATGGTGTCAAATGTAGCATAAATCTCACGGGAATAAAAGTGAGATGAAAAACCCCTTATGAAAACTCTGCAGCCTAACGACACTACTTAAAACATCCAAAAAATTGTATTGATGAAATAAAATAGGGTATCTCATCATATTAACATAGAAAGTATAGTAAAAGTAACATAAAAGAACATACCCTAACATAATAATGAGGAGCTTAAAAGTAATGAAATAAAAAAGAGTACTTAAAAAGAAAGAGATAGGTTGGATCTCTTACCTCAAGTTCGACTTGTCTTGTTAATTTATTTATATTGATGAATAGTAAACATGGTCAATTTATAATTTCTTAAGGTCCTTATTTATATATTATTATTCAGTTCATATCACATATTACAATGTTATAATAATTGGTTAATAATGTGAGTTCATATCAGACGTTTTTTTCGATGTTTGGTACATGAGTCAAAAAGGAATTTGTTTGAAAATGATTATCCATGTAGTTATAAGTAAATCATCTCCATAATAGTATTAATGATTTAAATATAGTATATATCCAGTAAATATTCATTTTATACTATTCCATAACATTTGGAGATAAAAATAAATAAAATTCACCGTTCATGGAGACAGTAGGTCATACGTATGCATGAACGCTACTTTCATTTCTATTTCTTACTTAATGGAGTGAAATCCTAATTTTATAAAGATATATTATAATTCCAGTATAATATCATATATCATTTCATTAAATATATCATTTATATTTCCCACATAATTCATTAACGGATCAAATCATTTTGAGGGTGCGGTAGTCCGCACTTCCTAAAATGAAGATATTGCGTTTACCCATAATGAAAACCATAAAGGTATGACATAAATGAAAAATACATAAGCTTAAGGAAAACATAAACATATTATATATCATATATAAATATAGTTACATCTTAATGGACACCTTTGGAGGTGTTAGAAGAATATTGTACAATCATTGTTTCGTGAGGCAGAAATTCACCATCCACGGAAACAGTATGCTCTTTAACCATTAGATATAGGTGTGTGTAAGTGTACCTCAGATACTTCTTATAAAAACATCCTAGTATATGGAATATACTGATGTTGTTACAAAATAAATTAATAAAAAGAGTTTAGGGGTTGGAGAATAAAAATAAAACAAAAGAACACAAGTGAAGACATTACCTTTAAATCGGGTAACTCCCTTTGGTTTGAACCAAAAGGGTTTCTTGAAGAGCTTCCTGACTAAGGTAAGGATTCTAGGATGAGTAGAGGGATGTGGAGAGACAAAATGAGTAGAGCGTGGTAGAGCCAAAGGCTTGATAGGTGTGGGTAAGGAGGTAGAGATGGGGGCCTTTTATTAGAGGATAGGAGGGGCACTCTTGGAAAGGTATAAAATGTTACTTTATTTTCAAATGAGTTTCGGATTTAAAAGGTCCCACATTGATGTATTTAGAGTATAAGGTGATAAGGGTTATAAATACACCCATAAAATAGGTTTTTGACATGTTTAGGTATTATATTTTACATTATCCTTTGATTTTATTTAAATCATTAAATAATGAGGTAATTGCTGCATCATCATGGTCTCATATATAATTTAATTATTTAATGCCTAAACATTATAATAAAAACTATGATGTAGGAAATATTTTGATCTTTCCAATGAATATTTATAGTCCAATATATCATTTATGTAGATAAAATTAATAAATGTTTTACTAAGGTGATACATTCTTTATTATATTTACTTTCTTTAAAAAAAATAAAAAGATAAAAAGTCATTATCACACTAAAGTGATTCCATGGGGTCCCCAAGTTTGGAACAAGGAATACCATGGTCGGCCATGACACAACTAGTAGTATTAGGAAACATTTTGGTGTCATTTTTATTATTATTATGATATTATTTTATTATCCTTAACTACCATATTACTAATTAATCAAGATAATTAACGATAATTACCATCGTTACTATTAACAAAGTAAAAAAAAGATTATTAATTACATAATTTTGACCATATTATTACAAATATAGAATCCATTTTATAAAATTCAAAACACATAAATTTCAATAATTAATTTAAAAATAATTCCAGTTGTCAAAACAAATAGCGGGTTTTTTGAAACAATATCTATGAAAAGTTTGGCACTAGTTTACGCCCAATTCCAAAGTGAAATTAATTCTAATGACAACTATTGGATTAAATAGTAAAAATATATTTTAATTAAACTTTAAAATCAATTAAAAAGATAATCTATCCATATATTTAAATTAGATGAAAAAAAGTTTTGATGTAAAATGCAATATTTTTCACTATTCATTAAAAAGAATGAACATTGTCAGAAACATACCAAAAATTTACCCAAAGTAAATTTCAATATCCCACTCATAAAGAATAAGTTAATTTTGACAAATAGAGTTAATAAAATTGTCAAAAGTTATATTTAAAAAAGGTTTTCCATCAAAAGGCGGTAAAACAATCTTTTAAAAATATTATAGTATTTATTTCTTAAAATTTGATTCATTTGGATTTTAAGCCACGAACATTTATTGGATAAATGTAAAAATATATAAACATATGTAATCATTTTGTAGTTATTTCTGTTCTTCCCCTCAATTACAATGGCTAGGCGTTAACTATTATAATATTATTATATTATTAGTGTGCAACGTAAGATTTCAAAGAAACCCGTTGTTTCGTATAGGGTACACCATTGAGCATAACATTCCCTTTAAAGTAGTATTAACATTTTATTCACAAATATTGATAAACATTAGAATGTAATATTATTTATTTACTTGGGATGTTACATCCTTCCCCCCTTTTGGGAATTGCATCCTCACAATTTCAAAATTGGGCTTGGAAAACTTCATTGAAAGTCCCACATCGGAACAAGAGTCAGTAAAACTATCACTTTAAAAGAATGAGAGAGAAGTACAAAGGTTAGCCTACATAACCCATACTAGGATTCCAAGTATGAAAATATGGATATGGATGAAAAAACAAAGGGTCATGTTCTGATGGAGAGTGATAGTAAACATGTCTAGGAGAAAGTTAACCACAAGAAAATCACAAACTTGTGATGGGTTAAACGGTATTCGATTCCCCGGTAGGAAAAGTTAACAGAAAACATTTTTGTTTTAAGTTACTCTTAATTGAAGAATTTTTTTTGTGCTTAACTAAATCATAATGAAACATAGTTTCTTCTCACATAGACTTTCAACTTTTACTAGATTCCTTAATCAAACTCATTTTTTCTCCAAAAGACGAGTATTTAGGAAGATTTGTTCGCATTAAGAGTACTATAATCAGCTTCTTGAGAATAACCTAATACACAAAAGAGAAATATATATTTCCCATATCTTAAGATATCAACCAAAAACAAACCAAAAAGTTTACTATGAGATCCGATAATACCAAAAAAGTATATTTTTTTACAAAAAGAAAAACTACTCCTAATCTCCAAAATTTGTCAAACAAAACCCAAAGTTCAACAAAGACCATTCAATAAACATATATCCATAATATTCTTCTGTGTAAACCCAACTAAGATTGAAACCCAAATATTTGAAGGATTTAATCACATAGTATCCCAAATTAAAAATTAACATTTATCTCCAAATAACATTAGTTGCTCTTAAAGTCTCATACTGAAAAGGCATTAACCTAATCACATATCCTCCATGATAGGTTAATAATTTCCATAGATAACCAAAAATAAACTTACTATTAATTAATAAAATCATCTAACAAATAAGAATCATTCAAACTAACCAGGGACTACACGTAGTCCAGTGGTAGGTGATAAATACCAGTTGCACTTTGGTTGTGGGTTCGATTCCCGCAGCTTTGTCCGACGCGATGGGTTGTCACACGGTCTGTGTGTTGTCCTTTTTCCAAAACTATATAATTATTAAAAAATTCCCCAAAACTAGATAAAATATTCAAAAATAATCATAACATATTTTAACCACAAAGGTTATCTAATAACATTAATTCTGCATCTCAAAATGTAATAACCAGTAATTGCCTCAAATTCAAGGATCATATAAACCCAAATGGTTCTTTATAACTATATCCACAAAAGTAAGGATAATTATTCCATGAATAAAATTTTCATATATCAAACATCAGGTTTACATATACTATAAAAAGTCTTCTAATGTAACCCCATCAACAAAAGAGACTTAATACATTCAAGAGTTTCACCATCCTAAAATCTACCATAACTCTTGAATCCCTTATATGTTGACTTCTTACTCATTAAAAATTCTTCATGATCCATTAATGATTCCTTTTCAACTTATTATGAAATACATATTTCCTATAAACAAAATCATGAATCATTTCCTAATATTCTAATAATAGGAAAACATATGTTATGAAATAATCCATACCTTTCATTGGTCATTGTCAGTTTCTTCATCCTCAATTGGAATGGAATTAGGTATTGGTAAATGGATATTTGTATGATCTTGGTGACCCCATTCCTGAAAGTACTTCGTAGGACATGTGTTTGCATAATGACCATGCACACCACATTCTAAAAATTTATTTGATCCTTTGGAAAGAACATCTTTCCGTTTCCTAGAGTCAACTAGATGCTTTCTTTTTCCATGGAAGGTTCTTGCTTTATGACCTTCATTTACACATCTATAGCATATTTCTGTCCCTTTGAAACATTTTCCTATGTGTTTATTTCCACATCTTTGACACATAGGTTTCTGAACATACTCAACTTTATGATTATTACCTGAACTTATATAGGGATTTGTTTCTCGTATTTACGATGCCTTATAAAAATCACTAAGGTTCAAGTGGACAATCATGACTCCAGATAGTTGGTTGAGGATAACCACAAGAGTTATCATTGCAGATCCCATATCATTCAGTTGTACTTTCATAAAACCGTCACAGTTTTCCTCAAATCCACTCTTACTTTGGTGCCTGCTAGATCCTGCCATTTACTAAAACCAAAAAGGTCAGTGTGAGTATATCAGTAAAATCATCAAATAATAAAGAGGAAGATAAACACTAAGATATACTTATCCAAGTTATCTCAAACTCATTGCAACCTTCAAAAATAACAATGACTCTATCCAATATAATAACTATTGTGGTCATACACAACTTTTCACTTATGCTAAAACAACACTCTAACCTCTAAAGTTATCTAAACCAACCTCTGATACCAACTATAAGGCCCCAACCTTAAAAATTACTTAATCTTGAGTTATTTCAAGAATACAAATTGAGGATCTTTTCAGGTTTAGAGTTATAGAGAATTATATCATAAAACATGCATTACATTCCACATTTAAACAAAGTGGTTACATAAAAGATAGTACTCATTTTTCCCATCAACAAAAACATATTTAAAATAAAATATGGATTCTTTCTTGAAACTTCCTTGACATTATCATCACATCGTGTACCTTTCCCTTGACCATTGAAAAACATTTCAAAAACATGGGATGAGCATAAAAAGCTCAATAATGGATATAAAAGTACGAAAAGGAAACCTTAGTCCATGTATGAAATCATACTTTACTCATTAAACATAAGAATTTTAACATATCTCATCAAATCATGAATAAATCATAGGAATCATAAGACATAAGGGTAACTTGAGGCATTCATAACATTATTACGTAGCGAGTAACCATCATGGTTACGTTTGGAATACCCATCACAGTATATTCCCTAAATCGCTTTGGATAAACCTTAATGTTTAACCCCTTCGCGTTACCCAATGCATTGTAGAGCTATATCGACCTCACCCGCCCTTAGATTATCACGGAACCACCCATCTTCATAAAAAATGCACAACAACCATAACATATTCATAGCACATAACTTAAGAATAAAGGAATGATATCATTTCCACATTCCAGTAACAATATATCATTTTAATATATTGAAATAATGAATCCATTCTAAAAACCATTTTCAAAACCATTTAAAACATTTAATAAAGAGATTTTTGAATCAAAGTGTCCCACCCCACTTTGAATATTTTAAAATTTTAAAACATTAATATACATATTAATAAATCCTTCAAACCATTTTGAAAACATGTATATTAATGAGAAATATTTATAAGAATAAATCATTTAATCATTTAAAACGATATTTTAGTTAAAGGGTTTTTAACAAAATGAGAGACACTTGAATACAATAATTGGGGAATAACATTTAATCATAACTTTATAATATCATGAGAATAAAGGGATTCATGGATTAATATATCAAAGGACATTATATACACCATATAATAGGGAATTTTTTCTTATAAAAAATGAAGTCACAATGGAAATGTAAATTGGGATGGAATCCCCTACAAAGAAGGTATCCTTAAATTAAAGATAAATAAATCTCATAATTATGTGTGAAAAATATAAATACACCCAATATAAGTGGATATTAAGTGTAGAACAACTAGAGGTCATTCAAACATATTCATAGGATGACATATTCAATAACTACAAGTTGAACCAAAAGAAATCGAAATTGGGTTATGAAGTTCCTTTGGTAAAATTCGACAGCCTAACGACATCACCTTAAAATTCAGAAAATGAGTTGATGATACAAAAAGGGAATCTCATCACTTGGAAATAAATTTTAGATCAATAAGGATATAGAATAACATATCACAACATAATAATATGTAAATTAAAAGACATAACAAAATAAGTCTTTTAAAAAGAGGAGGGTGAAAGGTTCCCTTACTGATTTGGGTAACATTCGAAACGTACACCCCATGAAAGAAGAACTATAAAACATTGATGTAAATACTCATAAAAGAAATTATATTACACATATATTATATTAATTGTCAGTACATATACCACTCAAAGGAAATTGTGGCAAATGTAGCATAAATCTCAGGGGAATAAAAGTGAGATGAAAAACCCCTTACCAAAACTTGGCAGCCAAACGACACCACTTAAAACTTCCAAAAAAATGCATTGATGAAATAAAATTTGGTCTCTAATCATATTAATATAGATAATACATTAATATTAATATAAAATAGCATCCCCCAACATAATGAAGAGGAGGTTAAAAGAAACGACATAAAAAAAGTACTTAAAAAGAAAGAGATAGGTAGGTTCCCTGACCTCAAGTCCGACTTGTCTTGTTCGTTTCTTTATATTCATGAATAATAAAAAATGGTCAATTTATAATTTATTAAGGTCCACCTTTAAATATTACTATTCAGTTCATATCACATATTACAATGTTATATTAATTGGTTAATAATGTGAGTTCATATCAGACGTTTTTGTCGATGTTTGGTACATGAGTCAAAAATGAACTTGTTTGAAAATGATTGTCCATGTAGTTATAAGTAAATCATATCCAAAATAGTATTAATGATTTAAATATCATATATATCTAGTAAATATTCATTTTATACTATTCCATAACATTTGGAGGTAAAAAGAAATGAAATGCATCGTTCATGGAGACGGTATGCCATACGTACGCATGAACACTACTTTCATTTCTATTTCTTACTTAATGGAGTGAAATCAAAATGATATAAAGATATATTATATTTCCAGTATAATATAATATATAATATCATTAATTATATCCTTTATATGTACCACATAAGGCATTAACGAATCAAATCATTTTTAGGGGGCTGTAGTCCGCACTTCCTAAAATGAAGATATCGTGTTTACCCATAATGGAAACCATAAAGGTATGACATAAATGAAAAATACAGAAGCTTAAGGAAAACATAAAAATATTATATATCATATATAAATATAGTTACATATTAATGGCCACAATTGAAGGTGTTATAAGAATATTGAACAATCATCGTTTCGGGAGGGAGAAATTCACCATCCACAAAAACAGTATGCTCTTTAACCATTAGGTGTAGGTGTGAGTAAGTGTAGCTCGAATACTTCTTATAAAAACATCCTAGTATATGAAAGATACTGGTTTTGTTACAAAAGAAATGGATAAAAAGAGTTTAGGGGGTTGGATAAGCAAAATAAAATAAAATAACACAAGTGAAGACATTACCTTTAAATCAGGTAACTCCCTTTGGTTTGAACCAAAAGGGTTTCTTGAAAATAATCCTGCATAAGGTAAGGCTTCTAGGATGAGGAAAGGGATGTGGAGAGACAAAATGAGCAGAGCTTGGCCGAGCCAATGGCTTGAGAGGTGTGGGTAAGGAGGTAGATGTCGGGGCCTTTTATAAGAGGAGAGGAGGGGTACTCTTGGAAAGGTATAAAATGTTACTTTATTTTCAAATGAGTTTCGGATTTTAAAGGTCCCAAATTGATGTATTTCGAGGATAAGGTGATAAGGGTTCTAAATCCACCCATACAATTGGTTTTTGACATGTGTAGGTATTATATTTTACATTATCTTTTCATTTTATTTAAATCGTTAAATAATGAGGTAATCGTTGCATCATCATGGTCTCATATATAATTTAATTTATGTAATGTCTAAAAATTATAAAAAAAATATGATGTAAGAAATATTTTTAGATTTCCAATGACTATTTATAGTCAAAGAGATCATTTATGTAGACAAAATTAAAAAAAATTTACTCAGGTGATACATTCTTTGTTATATTTACTTTCTTTAAAAAAAATAAAAAGATAAAAAGACATTATCTCACAAAAGTGACTCTATGGGGTCCCCAAGTTTGGAACAAGGCATACCATGGTCGTCCATGATAAAACCAGTAGTATTAGGAAAAATTTTGGTGTCATTTATTTATTATTATGATATTATTTTATTATCTTTAACTACCAGATTACTAATTAATCAAGATAATTAACGATAATTACCGTCGTTACTATTCACAAAGTCAAAAAACAAAAGTGTCTTATTTACATAATTTGTACCTTCTGATTCCAAATATGGAATCCATTTTACCAAATTATAAACACATAAATTGCAATAATTAATTTAAAAATAATTCCCGTTGTCAAAACAAATAGCGGGTTTTTTTGAAACAATATCTATGAAAAGTTTGGCATTAGTTTATGCCCAATTCCAAAGTGAAATTTATTATAATGACCACTATTGGATTAAATTGTAAAAATATATTCTAATTAAACATTAAAATCAATTAAAAATTTAATCTATCCATATATTTAAATTAGATGAAAAAGCAGTTTTGATGTAAAATGCAATATTTTTCACTATTTATTAAAAAGAATGAACATTGTCAAAAACATACCAAAAATTTAACCAAAGTAAATTTCAATATCCCAATCATAAAGAATAAGTTTATTTTGAAAAATAGAGCTTATAAGAATGTCAAAAGTTATATTTAAAAAATTTTCTCCATCAAAAGGCGGTAAAACAATCTTTTAAAAATATTAGAGTATTTATTTCTTAAAATTAGATTCATTTAGATTTTAAGCCTCTAACATTTATTGGATAAATGTAAAAATATATAACCATATGTAATCATTTTGTAGTTATTTATGTTCATTCCCTCCATTACAACGGGTAGGCGATAACTATTATATTATTATTATATTATTAGTGTGCAACGTAAGATTGCAAAGAAACTCGTTGTTGTGTATAGGGCACGCCATCGAGCATAGAATTCCCTTTAAAGTAGTATTAACATTTTATTCACAAATATTTATAAAAATTAGAATGTAATATTATTTATTTACCTAGGATGCTACACTAAACCTCTCTAAAACCTATTGGTTTGGAATTTGTCTGCCAATCACCCCTTATTCTCGATATAAATCATTTTGGAGCCATTATAAACCGAATATTATTTTATAATAAATTAATATTCAAGATTTTCCTAAACAAACCTTCACCACTCATATAAAATGGTACTTCACCTTCATTTAAAATCACACCTACGAAGCCATTTGTCTTGGCCAACCCCTACACAAATATCCTACAAAATACCCTCACTTTGACCTAGAGGCCTTAATCTGATCAGAAATCCAACCTAGTGATCTTTTTTTATCAACACCATAGGAAACACATGAAGAAGAGGTTATAATTTCCCCACCACTTTCAATGTTCTTTTTTCATCCAATTCATCTTCCTTTTTAAATTCAATAAAAAATAATAACTCCAGTACCATAAAAATATTGTGATGTTATTATAAATATGGTTCAACCTTATTCATTATTCTATCCATCCTATGAATCACAAGTCACCATAAGTGTGTGCGTACTGCTTAACCTCTCTATGTCGCGATGTAGTTTGTTATTCAAACACATCATTATTTGGGTGGGTATAATAATAAGTATAACTAATTTATATAATAAATATTACATGTTTCATATTCTTTATATATGATATACTATCCAATTACATACGAGTTCTCCTTAAATTGATTGATATTGTCACTCCTGCGTTCGTATGGATTACTGTCTCCACAAATGTGATAAAATTCATTCTCCAACAAACCCATTACTGAATAAGTTTCATTTTATGATTAATAATAATGTTTTAGAATGTAATTTAATTCTTTATATGAATCAAATACATCTTACCCATAACAAACATGGCTTATGTAACCAAAAAAATAAATGAAAACGAATCCGTTAAAACCCAAAATAATGATACAACTGAAATATTATTAACAATGCAATTTTATAGGATCATATATGATATCATATTTATGTATGTGGTTATTGTATAATTTAATAACAATTATTTGACTATTAGACAAGATTTTAATATACCCTTGATCAAGGAAATGTACAAGGTAAGGGTTAATTCTACAATCACTTTATTATCTGATGTTTTTTATAAGTGAGTATCTACTGAGACCTATTTATCATCCACATCCATGTTTCTAAATATTGTGTTTCTAAACATTTTTACTATTTCCTATAATATGTGTTAAAGTCATTTTTTCCATGTTTGAAATTTTATAATATCATTATAAATGTATCATTACTTCATTTTCCAAACAAGGTCTTTAGAGGCCTTTTAGGCAATATTAGGGAATGAAGGTTTTTTAAACATATACGGAGAGTGTAGCTATTTTTTTCCATTATAACACCTTTGAAGCATCCCATAAAATCATATAATTTATTTGTCAAAATAGATTATTTCTTTTATAATTATGTAAATTTTAAATTATTTCAAAATATAAAGAGATATTTCTCACAAATGGTTTTGATTTCATCTATTTCAACATACTTTGATGGATTTTACACTTGTTTGCAGTTGATTTATTATGATACAATATTCCATATTGTATTGTATATTTTGTGATATCTTTGATTGTGGATGTGTTATTTTTATACCATTCATGGTTTATGGTTAAAGTATTAACATTTTTAATCCATGTTTTCATTCGAATGTTTATGTTATGTTTCAACCTTTTAATATGAGCAATGCCTTTGACTTAGTATGTGACGAGTGGTTCCTAGTAAAGATCCTTGATGCATTGGTCAATCTCATGAGACAATCTAGTGTCTTGGAAAAAGGCCTTAACAAAATCTTATTTCATCTATTTGCATTAGGCCTTGAATATGAGGTAATTTTGTTCAGCATTATGCATTCCATCATTGTGAAATTACCTATTGATATTAAATGTGATTATTAAACAGGTAGAATATCAATTTGAATAAGTAAATGAAATTATTTGATTTATCTTTTCCATATTATTAATAATTTTACATTTAAAATTTGGGTGTTTTAGGCTTATACATTGCCTTAAATTTTTGTTCTTATTTATTAATGTTTCCATTATATTTTTATCCGTACTGTGCATCTGAGGTCACCCCTTCCTATGTTTTATTTTTACCTAGATGTGAAGAATTACATTATGACTGACCTGTAGGGATATTCTAAGGGATATGAATATGTCAAATGGAGACACAATGTTGTTTT
Organism: Viscum album; assembly: GCA_963277665.1. Classification (NCBI taxonomy): domain Eukaryota; kingdom Viridiplantae; phylum Streptophyta; class Magnoliopsida; order Santalales; family Viscaceae; genus Viscum; species Viscum album. Next base: position 271,779,685 of record OY728128.1, on the reverse strand, counting down.
TTTTCATTTCATAATGTAATGTAAAACATATGTTTGTATCTAGTAATTACAAGGCTACTAAACTAATCTTTCATTCAGGAATTGATCCCTTGTGATCAAGACAATGTTACGTTATAATGCACTAACTATGAGTATCTAGGATCTAGGCATTACAATAATATATGAAGAATTTTTTTCCATTTTAAAAACATAATTGAATGAAAATTTCACAAGATAGATAACTGAATTTTCAATCTCCCCATTTTTTGAATGCAAAAACAACTTATGAAAAATAATATTATGTATTAAAATCACGAAATATAAAACATATATCCTATATATTTGTGGTCTAGTGTATATGATTTACACCCCATAGTTTTGGTCCCCTTAAGGATCATATTCTATGACTTATGAAATTTTCAGGTAATGGACAATACATTTCATAAGAAAATATTCATTAATAGTATGTTCCCATGTTCTTAATAATATTATTATTTTGAGTATACTCCCCATAAATATGATTTTATTTTTAATCATTTCTCCCCCTTTGTGATTTTAAAAAAGGATTGGTGGGGAAAATTTGGTATCAGGTTAGTTAGAAAAAATATTCATATGATACAATGTATAACAATGTGATTTCATTAACATTGAATAAAATGTTTTAGTACAAAAAAATGTTCAATGATTTAGGCTAATAAATTTTCTTTCTCCCTCTTTAGAATAGATTTCATGAGTATTCACTTTATCTTTATTATCTCCTTATAATCATCTTGGTACTTCTTTGGTAAGTTTTCTTTCTCATGGTTCTTCTTCTCAAGAGTCTAAATAACTTACTTTTGAATTGATAACATCTTATCGCGATTTTAATTTCAATTCGAACTGATCTATTTTATTAATTTCACTCTTTTGGGTAATAGAAATGGAGATAAACATTCTGTTGAGATCATGTTCGTCTTGGATTCAATCATCTAGCTCTAGATTCTTAATTTCATATATTTTATTTAACTTCACATCAAAATTTTTAACGTCATATTTGAATAAATCCATATAATACCCAATAAGCTTAATATCGTTAACTACTTACATCAACCCAGTTGTAGTCTTCTGGTCAGACATTATATGAGCTTCATAGTTTATAGTGATGGTTTTGAAATTTGTTTCTTACTTCATTATCTTTTCCATAATCAAATTTTTATAATACAACATCATGTTGAGTGACAGACGAATAAGATGACAACAAGAATTAATATTTTGGAATAACATTATTGAATAAACAAGTTTATTCAAGGATTGTACAATAATGTCATGTCCCATAGAAGATGAAAATTCATAATTTGAATCATTCTTCCCTTGAGGAGTAAAATTAACTTATTTATCATCTGTTTCTTCTAATGGTCCATAAATATCTCCTTTTTAAGGTGTGTTATGAGGATCTATATTTCTTGTAACAACCTTTTCAGCACCATTTTCCACCTCATGTTCTTTTTTTCAATATTAACTTCTTCTCAATATTCTTCATTAACAATATCATCATTTTCCAAAATATCATCAAAGGAATGTAATTTGTTATCATCTTCCTCTATAGAATATCCCTTCTTCATTTTGAAGCTATTTTGGTGGATTATTCGTGTGATGTTTTTATTGAGACTTTATCATAATGATTTTCTTTCTCATGATACGCTTCCACCATTCTGATCAGGTCTTGTCATTCCTTATCCTATTATTTATCTTCTTGTTTTTGAATTTTTTCTTCTTTATCAAACTGTTCTAGAAGTTATGCATCTTTCATGAAGGATTATGGAACCTGATTCTTTTCAGAAGAATTCCCAACGTCATTTATCAATGACTAATCAAATAAGAATCTGATTATTTTTCTTTCTTATTTTTCTCATATTCTTGTATTTCATGATTTTTATATTAAACAATCTTTAAATCATCAGCCTCTGGAGGGTCAAGCCAAAAAATAGTATCACATTCTTTTCTCATCATCTTATGCTCCCTCCATTTATAACACAATTCATTCTAAAAAATATTATTTATCTTCAGTTTAGGGGGTGCATATTAAGGTTCCCAAATAGGTTCAATTGGATGAGCTTCTTGATCCGTAGAATTTCATTTCATAATGTTTCAGTAGCTTCATATTTTATAATGTTAAGAATATCATCCTTATAACGAAGATCATAAAACTCTTCTGATTCAAAATGATGTGATATTTTCATCCATCTTAGTGTATCATCGATGAGAAACATAATCTTTAAATAATTATCCATTAAGGTTCATGGTACCTTGAATGATTATAAACACAAGACTATTATCATCAAAATGTTCTCTGGATACATTTATATCAAAGACCTTTAATATCCATTCTGAGTGATACTAATTTTCGGAAGGATTTAATTTACCAAATTTATCTTCCTTAAGTTCACTAAATAATCCAACAGAAATATATCACAAATTTGTAGTGAATACTAATCAATATTCATGGGGATAAGGAAACCTAGCATCCACAAATCTACCAACCTTTGGTTTGAGGAAATATGGGATATCCTAAGTATCATGACATTGTTCTTCCCAAGGAACATTATAGACATCAACTTATCAATAGAAAATTATTTATTAGGAAAAAAGTGTGAGAAAAAGATTTATTCACCTTCATAGAGAAATTCAAGGACAATGGAATCCTTGTGGAAGGATAATGAATATAACTCCCTATATAGACTAAACATAAACATAGAACTTCCACATTTCACAATGAAATTAACTAAATCATAAAATTAAACTACATGGTCATAGTAGACCATATCATGACTCTGTTCCTTGGAATAAAAAATTCGTTTCAATTAATTCCACGTGATAATATTTTCAAACAAATAGTTAAAAATTTCAAATAAATTCTGACCCACTAACGTTTCTTGGAACATTAACCAACCCTTTGGTTCTATGATGGAATGAGACAGCATCATAGTCTAAGGAAAATCTTGAAGATACATTCAAAATGTATGGAAATTGGAAATTAGAATGGAATAATTATAGTAGAGTAGAGATTCAAACAAACAAATTTGATAACTGATGTGATAAAATAACACAAGGTTCTTTTAAATATGCATTGTGGTTATGGTTTAGATACTGGAAATAATATAATAGTTGATATTTCAATAAACTGATCTGACAGTTGATATTCTTGGTAGAAAATGATGTAGGTTATGATCATTTTATGTTTTAAGAAATGTTAATACGATAATGTTTCCCTAAAAACGATTTTTGAAATTCCAAAAAATATAGATTTTATAAAGATGATATACGTAGGTAAATGTAACTTTCAGAATACTGAGAATAATTTTTCAGTATTGATAACTTTAGTCTTAGTATATCTTGAATTAAAAAAAGTATGGTTAATGAAACATAGTTAGGTCCTGGAAACAAACAATGATTCCAAAACATTTAGTTTACAAAAAAATTATTAGGGAATGAGATGTTTATGTTCCAAAATTATACTAGAGAAATAATTTTTTAGGATTAAAAAAATATATATTTAATAATACTATGAAAAGGAGTAACCTAATGTTGGGAGATAGGTTTTAACAAAATTTTAATATGGAAGATGAAATTATGGTTATCATTCCTTTATTTTGTGTATTGTATTCAAATCTATGGTAGGGTAATTATTTGGTGAAAATGTCTGCATGTTGATCTTGCATTCTGATAAATTATAAGAAAATACCTAAATTTAGTGTGTAATCCCTAAAAAGTGATGCTAAATGTCTATGTATACTTTATAGGTATAGTGTGGTAGGTTTTTTATATAAATGAATCTAGTATTATCCCACATTATCTCTATTTTGGTAAAACACATGTCGTAGTCTTTGAGTGTGTGTTTCATCTATAACACATGAGCCAAGTATCTTCTAAGTGATACATATTTTGATTCATCTATGGAATGTGATACTGAGTTTTGCATTGTTCATGACCAAGAAACAAATTAATCTCTTACAAAATGAAATGTTCTGGATATACATTTCCTATCAAGTTTACATCCACCAAAGTCAGCATCTGAAAAATATTTTAAAACTAAATCATTTCCAGTGGAATTGAAAAGACCTAAATATCGAGTTCCCATTAAATAGGAAAAAAAATCTTTTTACTATGTATAAATGGGATTATTTTTATTTAAATTGATATCATGTTCCTAAGAATAATGAAAACATTAAATCTGTATGTCTAGATCTTATGTAAAATAAACATATTATCATACCTCTAAAAGATGTTTGATCTACCCGTTTCCGCGGTTCATCAAGATAACGAGTAGATGAGGTACCAATTGGATTACATATGCATTGATAGTTGTCATACCGATTCTTCTATAGAATATCATTAATATACTTATATTGAGATATATAAGTTCCTTCTATTTTTTTGAGAAATGTGAAAACCAAGAAATAATGTTAACTCAACCATAATACTAATATCAAACTCCGGTCTAATAAGATTCATGAATGATTCTGTTGTGGATTGGTGAGTTGATCCGAATATAATTTCATCAACATAAATTTGATAAATCAAAACATTTTTCATCTAATTCTTTATTAAAATGATTGGATTAGATATTCCCATAACATAATTCCTTTGTAACTAAAATACTATAAGTCTATCATACCATGCTCTAGGTGATTTATTAAATCCATATAATGATATAGTATGTTTTAAAACATGTTTAGGATGTTTTTTGTCTCCAAAACCTTGAGGTTGTTCAACATAAAATTATTCTTGAACATATAAGTTATGGAAATAACATTTCACATCCATTTTAAAATCATTGAAATTAATGAATGCTGCAAAGTCTAGTAGTATATGAATCAATTCAAGTCTCTATGATAGAGAGCAGATTTATTCATAGTATATTCCATCTTGATTAATATGTTAATCCTAGAATTGTCTTGATTTATATCTTATAATTAATCCATTTTCATCAAATTTATTTATATGGACCTATTTTACACAAATTAAAGTTGTTTATTTTGGTCTTTCAACCATGGTCCATAAATTTTTCTTATCGAATTAATTTAGTTCATCCTGAAAATAATTAGTCCCATCATCATCGCCTAATGCTTTGTCAGTGCTGTAAGGCTCTAATTGTGAATGAACAGATATATTTTCATCTTAATTTCTTAATGAATTTCAATTCCATACATGTTTTTTTACATCACCAATGATATTATCCCTAGGATTATTCCTAAGAAACAATTGATTTGGTTTTGGAAAATATATTCGTCATCAGTAGGTAGAAAGTTATCTAGGGAAAAAACATTAAAAACATTTTATTGAGTATTTTCCATATTAGAGGAATCCTCCTTCAATGGATAATAATTAGTTTTTAAAAACAAATCGGAAGATGTATTTAGGGGTTTTTTAAAAACCAAATAATTTGAGTCATAAAATTTGACATGCATTGTTTCTCCAATAGGACGCGAATTTTTGTTAAAAACTCTATAAGCTTTAGTAGAAGGGGAATCTCCAACAAAAATTAATTCATCAAATTTGGGTGTGAATTAATGTAATTTATCTATATAATTCAGTATTATTTCTTTGTTTCAAAAAACATTAAAGTAAAAAGCCTTATGTTTTTTAACAGTCCATAAATATAAAGGTGTTTTTTATGTAAAATATATGTTTAAAACTCAATTAATAGTATAACAAGTAGTACAAACAGCATCATCCCAAGTGTATTCACAATAGAATATTCTATCAACATGGTTCTAGTTATCTCATGTATAATTCCATTTCTTCTTTCAACAACACCATTTTATGGAGGAGTTCATGGAGTTGAGATATTATGACTAATTACTTTCACACTAAAAAAAGATTCAAAATATGAATTTTCAAATTCTGCCCCATGATCTCTATGAATTGATATCAATGGATTTTTTTTCACATATTTATCATTGATTAAAAAAGATTTAAAATAAGAAAAAGTGTCGTAATTCATTTCTATAAAGTTATCATATGTAATTGTAGTGTAATCATTAACAAAAACATGTACATAGTATTTTCCTCCAGTAAATCTAGTTTACATTGGATAGAAAAGATACATATGTACTAACTATAATGCATCAGAAGTTGATACTTCAATAATTTATTTAATTCTTGACTTATGTTGCATTCCATATTGACAAGGATAAAAAAAAATTGAAGAATCAAATTTAAACTCTGGTATATTCTTAACAAGTCTTTTTCTTTATAGTTTTCATAGTGTCCAAAGGTTACAGTGTCCTGGTGATCTATTTCATAACCATGATTTAAAATCCATTGCATTAAGGAATGATTTTTTGGATTCAATGATCTTCTAAGTAAGGTGTATAAACATTCACATTCCTACGAGAATGCATAATAAATTCTTCCTAGATATTTTGTACAAGACATTTATCATTCCTAAAATTAACAATGAAACCTTAATCACATAATTATATTATGCTAATAAGGTTGTGTTTAATGGATTTAACAAATAAAACATTTGATATTAATTCTCTTCCAAGAAGAAGAATTTTACACATATTAATAATTTATCCCTATGAATTATCTCCAAAATTTACATTTCCAATGTTAATATTAATAATACATTCAATGATTTTTTTCACCAGTAATGTTCTGGGAACATCCACTATCCATATACCCTGTATTATTTTTTCCTCATCCTTTCTTTTCTAAAAATAAATAATTAGACTTTCGAAATCCAAAATTTTGTGGATCGAAGATTATTTGAATGTATAATTTTAGGTATCAATATTTTCATATAGAAATAAGCATTATTAAATACATAGTATTGAATTTTATAAAATGATTAATTTTTCTCCCAATGTCCACCACATTGACACTTAGTGCAAAACATATCACATTGGGGAACAAAATAAATGTTACAAAAAACTGGTATCGAATGACTATAACCAAATCTTGAACTATTCATAATGGGACGATGCTGTGAATATATTTTATCAAATTATTTTCTTCTAGAAATGATGTTTGATAAATGTTTCTGTAATGAAAATAGTTCATATTTTAGTCTTATGCATAAATTTGTTTCCTTATATTCAATATTCCCTGAATTTCAATTAGTATCTAAAACATTTTTCATTGAAATTACATTTTCAAGATCCTTAGAAAGTTTTTCCTTATCATAATTTTCTTACATAATGTTATTAGAAACATTTTATAAAAAAATTATTTTTTATCAAGATCTATAGAAAGATCTCATACTTCTTCTTTTAGAATAGATATTCTTGAGTTTTCTTTGTCATTTTTCTTTCTTATCATACAATTTTTATTTTCGATCAACATTAAAAACCTAGATACATCTTCAAATGATGGTTAAGTATTATCTTCTAATGAGGGGAATTTTTCATATTAATATTCATAATTTTCATCATTAAGAAAATTAGCATTTAAAAAAGTATTAGTTAAATATTTAGCATTGTGTACCTTAGTCATAAGATAAGGATTTTAAATAGGTAATCCAGCTATAAGACCAATATTATTCTCACTAAAATATCAATATTCCAAGGACTAGTCTAAAAAATCACCACAGTAGGAACTCCATGTTCCATTATCCATTATTTCATTCTTAGCCTTAGATTTTTAGCACTTATTTTTGTTAGTTTCTGATTTCCGATCCATTCTACCTTTTCTATTGAGAATAAGACAATCTGGTGAGATATGTCTAGCCATTTTCATTCATAAAATGTTACTTATGTATCTTTATTTTTATTTCTGTCATTATTATTATATCTATATTGAAAATATTTATTTCCAACTATCTTGTTCAACCTTCAATCAGGATTGTCTAGTTCATTCTCAGACTGATCATTGTCACTTTATTCAGATATAACAATGGATTTCTTAGATTTTGTTCTAGTAACTCTTTTTTGGAGTCTTTGTTTAATATGTACTAGTGAATAAACCACTTCAATAAACATTATTCTTCTTATTAATGTCTTTAAATCTATTCATTCTTATTTCATGCTGAATAAGAGTTCCAAATAACTAATCATTAGTAAATTATGGTACTTTTCAATTTTCAACTATAGTTTTCCATTTAGGTACCCACTCATTGGGCATAATATCAATTATCACATTAATGTGAACTTCCCCATCATTTCCTTTCTCACCCACTGACTGAAGTCTGGTGATGATAGTAATAAATCATTGTTTAACTTTACAAATACATTCTCCATAAGGAATAATAAATCTAATTATACTCTTAACATTTATATTTTTATTCCTTTCAATTTTGAAGTTCCAATGTGAGTAACCTCTTGTTTCTTCAAAATACTATAGAATTTTCACATGAGGATATTTTTCTATAGATATTCAAAGTCATGGAACACAAAAACATATTGAGTACACTATAGATTTGTGGATATTCATGTTTTTTTATTTGGGAATGTTTTAGTTTCCTTGTCATGAATCTTTTAGTCTATATATCACATGAATAAGTTATCAAAATTGGTGTTGATACTAAAATTCATTATCCTATCTCTCTAGTACTCATAATAATTACAATAAAAAATTGTTTGTCTTGTATGATTTAAATTTTATGTAGAGACGACATTTATTACATCCATTATATAAAAAAATAAAAAATATATATTATACAAAAAGGATTAGTAGTAAATTTTTAAAAATAAATAAAATCTTTATGAAAGAAATTCTTAAGAAAATAAACTCATGATTTTTTTTTGAAATTAAAATATGAGCATGAAAACTTATATGTATGTAAAATTATTTTAGTGACCTGGTCAGATACAAATTATAGGATCAAAATATAGATGTCAGTCATCAATTATAAGAGGGGGTAATGTTTAGGTTTAAAATAATTTGTTTTTATCCTTGATAAAATTTATGTTTAAAAATGAGAAACATGTTATATTCATAAACCCCCTTTGGTTCATAACTAAGAAATAAACTTTCATAGGATCTAATAATATAGATACAAAAAAGAAACTTAATAAAATTTTACAAAAGGAAATATTCTTCCGTAAATAATATAGAATCTTATTCATTAGTGTAACAAGATTAATAATTTAATTGAATTTTATACATTATTTCATCAAAATAATGTACCAGAATTAAAATCATGTAAAAAATAAAAGTAAAAAGTATATGAAATCATTTTACCCAATGAAAAGGGTATCCAACAACCATGAAAAATGGTCCCTTGATTAATATATTCAATAAACAATATATTACCCATTCTTGGGTAAGCCCTCTATAATAGTATCAGAGTCTATATTGATATCCCTACAATCCATTGAACATTAAGGTAGTCGGCACCTCTTTCCTTCTATCCTTGGATTACATTGATTGTCTAGAAAATCAAAACCACACTAATAATTATGAATAGGTAGTTCATGGAAGAACAAGATATTCATAGATATCCCAAATAATGAGATTATCTCTCTCTATAATTCAGAACATCTACAACTTCTTATCATATCTCGAAATATTCAAACAGATGGTTTATTTATAGGCAAAAATCCCAACGGTCATCTCCTCCCCCAACGGTCATATTTTTCCTTGAATTTTGTAGGTACCTGGACATGTGTAAATTATCCATCAATTAGTAAAAATGATATATTATGACTTCAGTTTATTGTAACATTATTATGTTGATGAAACAATAACATGTAATAAAAATATTCAGATTTTTAATAAACTTATGTAAACAAGTATAGGATAAAGTGGGAGAAATATCATAAAGAAAATATGAAACAATAACAAGTATTAATAATTAAATTCTAAATAATGTTTAAAATATAGTCTGAATATTTATACAAATGGAATCTCAATGTAGTTGGAAATAAAGTATGATTTTTTATAGAAATAGAGTCTGATTTTGGATAGAAACATAGTCTTATTCTGGATAGAAATAGACTCATAATTTCTAAGAATTCGGAGTCTGGTTTTCAAATAATTCTAAGTCAAAAATTTTGAGAATTATGACTCATAATTTTTGAGAAATTATATTCTGAATTGTTCAGATTTCAGAGTCATAATTTGTTAGAATTTTGATTAAGAATTACTGAGAATTCAATTTTATAATTTTTTAGAATTCAGAGTAAAAATTTCAGAGAATTCAGAGTCAGAATTTCTGAGAACTAGGATTCAAAAATTAGGATTTATTAGAGTCTGAAAATAGATCGACTCAGAGTCTAAATACAATGAGACTCATATTATAAGAAACTGAACATTTCTGATGATTGATAAGGATCTGCTTATTCTTAAGGTAATTTGGTCTTATGAAAATTATGCGTAATCATAGAAAAGTAACATTAATCATATCATAGAAAAGCATGTTATGTTATTAGAAGATATACATCCATAGTGAATGAAAATAATATTTAAGGAAAAGTTGTTTTTGTTTTTTATAACATAAAAAATGAAAAATTCAAAATATATATTATTAACATAAAAAAATATAGATGTCCCCAAACCAAGACATACAGTCTGGTGGAATGTGGCAAACAGTCTATACTAGCAATATGAATCAGCTCAAAGAATCCAAAAAACTCTCATCTGGGATAACACACTCCTAATTTTGATTGCACTGATGACGTCCTCTAGAAATGTATTATTCATTGGGAACTATCATGATAGATCTAAACTGATAGAATTTAAGAGAATATGATTCCAAATATAAGGATCACAGCTAGGTCCATGGGGTGATACCAACAACTAAAGTTGGATTATCCTTCATTGTAGAGGATCGACACTTGGAGATGTTGGACATGTTAATACCATGGAATATACAAACTAAATGAAGGATGATTAAATGATCCTACTATCAACCCCTTACGGGTTTTCCAATAACTATATATAGGATGTCAGACTGAGGGGATCAAACTATTGTTAGTTTGAATAAATTCACTGCAAAATTTATAGAAAAATTCTAGGGAATGTAAGGTAATAAAACATGTCCATGATTTGGTGGAAAATAGAATAACAAACACATAGAGAGTTATACATAGAATATAGTAGGCTTCCAGTCCTTGTCCATTTAACTCAGTTACTACACATGTACAGTGGATAATGTCACTCTAATCTCTGATGTTTATAATATGGGTATATATTGTGTAGAAGAAGTCACATGAACTTTCCTTCAATTCAGGGTCCACCCATGTACTCCAACCATGTGATAGTACATAGTGACAACCCATTTATATATTCCAGTGTATGAGTACAAATGGATGTCTACGTACTTGGTCCATGCAAATCCATATGGGATAGTACACACCATATAGACCATCGTGTGATCCATCCCATGTCTGTGTGACTATCATGATACACACCGAGTCACTATGAAAGGCCAAAGTTCCATTTGACAGGGTCACATCACGTGTTACATTTAACTATCTCTCTAAATTATTGCCACCACTTAGTGGGGGCCACACACCATCTATCCTTGGGTTACACGCTGTGTTTAACATGATTTTACAGAAATCCAATTTATTTTTTTTGTATTCATTGGACAATGATCGAGACATCAATATGGTGGTCTATTTTCCTCAAATCAACAAATCTAGTGTTTCTTCACCCCTAAAACACTATATTGATTAGGTTATATCCTTCAATCATCTTAGAAATCCGTTTAGATCGATTATGATACAAACCACTCAATGAACAAATTTGTGCTATTTTCTCAGATTCCTCTGTGGTTGTCACCACCACACCTCTGTTAGGTCATCTCTAAGACTTATATTCAATTTTAGATCATCAATCCATGAAATTAAGGAACAATGATTGATTTTTCTAAAACTAATCGATGAATTAAGTACACATTCTTAAAATAATTAATTAAAAATACACACTGAAAAAATATTTGGAACGAACGACACCTGTTGATCATTCGAGCCTCAATCTATTCCCATAAGAATTATTAGAAAAAATAATTAATTCTAAAATTATCAAACCCTGCTAATTTCGATAATATATAACCCATCCAGTATGGAATTATCTAACCATTGCTCAATTTTTTCATTGGATGGTCTACATTTGTAGTTGAATCAATTAGTGGGGAATGAATTAAAAAACCACAAATCCTACATGGACATTGTATCATTATCTATTGAATATATATTCTGAATAGTGAGTTCAGTCCTGAAAAGTCTCTAATATATGTATCTATCGTCATTGTCGAGAGAAATTCCCTAGGGTTTCTCTCTAGAGCCTCCATGAAATTCAAGGGTTAGAAGTCTTACCCTAGATCCCTTCCTAAATGGTGTCATAAAAAATTATGTATAACATCATTAATGCGTTGATGAAACAAATAAAATAATATAAATCTTTACATTATTTTATTCATTATGGACACACAAAACCACTTTTCATATCATTCCTGCACAGGCCAATGTTAAGCCGCACATTGGGAAAGGTAGTTTCTCAGAATGCAATGGGGGCCTTGGATTCATGATCTTGGAACCTATGAAGAGGTTAATCCAATTTTTTAGTAAAAATGTGCATGCATGTTATTTAATATTTTAATATTATTCAATCATTTATTCTGGGCACACTGGGCCTCAGAATCGTATGCAGTTTTAGTTCCTAACCTAGATATAAATCCATATAATAATAACAAATAATACAAAAAATAGGGGATATTACAATAATATATTATTTAATGGACCCTTGACCAACCCAGATCATCACCGTTGGGGTGTCCATAGGAACCTTATTAATGTAGAGATATGGTTTAGGGTTCCCAATTTCCATGACATGAGGTTGTATGGTTAGTTAGTGTTATACATTATCTCTCAGAGTCTATCTGTTTATTTGTATAGTGTATCTCAAAACAATTCCAAGGGATATGATGATTTTATTATTGTCATTGTCATGGTTATCAGTAGTGAGATGAGAAACCCTTTTTTTGTGTTAGTATATGACCAATGTTCACTTTTTCATCATCAATTGATGTAGTTTGACACGAGGGTCTATCATTAAGGAGTTACTATTTGGGATCATCAAAGAGAATATGAATCATGTATAGTACAACCCAATTATTCTATTTATCCATTAATACATGACATCTTTACTCAAGGTGGTAAAATCTTGGTATATTGTTGTCATGTAGTAGTTTTTGATTAGCCTCATGATATATAATTTCTGGTATAATGTTATCTATCCCTCATTCGTGGTATCCTTTTCTAATTTTCTACAAGAGTTTAATATTTTTTTGGTTCTAAGGATAAGAACACCTTCCTATCACCTACCCACATCCAATGTAGTATAATTTTGGTTGAGAGACTTCCAATTCCCCTAGCATTAAGTCTGGATGTGGGAGGTTCAGGTGAATTGAATGAAGTGTTTAAAAACATTAAGATGGTTCTATGGAATTTAAAATCTAGATGAGACATACTATGCTTATAGATACATCAATATGACATCATCTCCATCATAGATTATCTATATTATATAAAATTTAAAATGGAATTCTTATTTAAGCTCGATTTTTATTATGATAATGGATAACCATTAATGTTTTTTTGAATATTGGACCCTATATGATATGGAGACATGTTCCAACATTGTAATCAGGGATAGTTTATCTAATATTATTTTTGTCAGAGGTTCAATAGTCAGTTTTTCCCTAGGTTGTATATGAGTAAACATATATCTTTTCTAGGGGTTAATGTTAAACCTTCTATGGGATATCATTTTTGGAATGATATTATTGTTTGGAAATTTCTTGTCTCAAGGTGAATCCATATAGGATGAAACCATATGAGTTCCTATACTGGTGAGTAAATATCAATGATTAGTTATTGTGGGGGTTTTTCATACTTTTGTGAACATGTTGTTCACAATTTTTGTTTGAGAACAATTTCAATGATGTTTTTATGCTATGTATTTATTATTTCCACATGAAAAATGTGATAATAAAGAACATGTATCCCCTCACTTGTGTTGAAAAATAATTTTTTTCTCAAAGGGAGAATATTGGTTCTTAAAAATCAATTGTTTGTCATGGTTTCTTCATAATTCTATGAAGGATATTGATATCCCAAATAGAGGAATTTTTTTCTTCCATGATATTATGTGTTCAATATGATGCATTTGTTTAATAATAAATGCTCATGTTGTTTTCATGTGGTTTATGATCATAGTTTTGGGTGCATTTACATAAAATTTCATGTTGTTTTTCATTAAAATATACCCCCTTTTTACACCTTCTATGAGGAGGATATGTAATGTTATCTAATATCTATGCTGGTAGTCCTTCAAAATGAATATCTATTTGGTATATTGTAAATGTTTTTTTGTGTAGCCTTTGAAATTCTATTTTTTGGGGTATGTGTTATCCTAGGAGTGGGTAGATGTGGTGTTTCAATGATAGTGGAGGTTGTGTCCTGAGTATTCCACAAGATATTGGATGTGTTGTGGATATTCCATATATTTTAATGATATTGAAAGAGGTTCGTATATTATTTATATGAAGAAAAAAACTCATCTAAAATGTTTCACCAAAAAGGATAAGTTGTTCTTATGGACTTTATAGTGTCATAAATCATATATGTACTTGAAGGATATAATGGTTTGAGCTCTAGGAAGTTGTTTTCCAGTGGATAGATGCCACATTGATTATTTTTTAAAATCATCATTTAAGGTATTGTGATGTTTTTTCTTGCAGAATATATCAATTGACTTATGGGTCTTGATATTTAAGTTCTTATGTGATTAAATTTTACACCAATGATATTGAGTTGACAAAGTATTTTTTCCATTAAAATTTTTTGACAATAACTCATCAACATGAAGTTATTAGTTTATACTGACCGTTACTAATCAGTATATGATTTAACCCATAATGATTTTTTAGTGTCAGTTGTGTTAATTATTATAGTATTAAGCCATTTATATTACACATATTCATGGTAATGTATATGTTGTAACATATATGATACATAGAAGATCATGTAATGATTCCATGTATAAATATTCGAATTCTTAGAGAGAGATAGATGAATAATCAATGATGAATATTGATATGGGAGAAGATGTTGGATGATGTAATATTTTCATGATATGGTTTAGTCTTATTTAGTTATGTGGGTTTAGGTTTCCCAGTTAATTGATTATATGGAGGATTCATTGAGAGTACTTGTTGTTCTTTGATATTATCCAAATGGTTAGTCTGATGATGGACAATAGTGTATTTTATTTAAATAAAAATATTTCATCCATTTTTTGTGCATGATATTTGACTCTATGAGATCCATTGATCACCTATGGTAATAAATACATATGTAGAAATTTTGAATAAATCTATGATATGTTAATTTTTTTAGTTTGATTCTTGTTGTTGTGGAGTTTTGTTTTTATTGTATGGTCATCTGGAAGATGATGTCTAGTCCTCAATTTATTACTAATTTTCTCTATCAATGAGTTGTTCCCATGTTGTATATAAATTATATCCTGATGTAATTCATTACCAATTTACCACTAAATAAGTGATTTTATGGTTCTATATAGGTTATAGTGGATAATTATATGAAATGATTCCACTTCATTACAATTTGTGATTCTAACATAGTTGTGTTTTTGTTGTGGTAATATTTAAATGTGGTGATGTGGATCCCCTCAGTCTAGTAGCCTATCATCTATGATCGAGATCAGAATATCACATCCAGAGTGAGTAGTGGTCTCCAAAATGATTTTTTATCTCAGTGACACCATTCCATTTCTTTTCTTCTATAGAACAGTTGTTAAATAGGGGTGAAATTATAGAATCTTAAAGACATGGATAACTCTAATATCCTTGATTTTGGAGCTTTAGGGATGAGGAATAATTCATTCATTATATTTTATTAGAGAAATAATTTTCAATATACCATTATTATTATTCATTTTGAATAATTTCATATCCAAATTTTATGTCCTGTATTATGTTGGATTTTGAATGTAGAGGTATCTACTCTTGGGTAGGAAGTGGTACATAATATGATTGATATATTTCAGCTAATTCTCTAAAGAATTGATCTAGTGTTGGATCACAACAAATCATAAACGAATGGTAGTTGGAGACCTCTTGAGTTTGAATTTTGAGTACATATTTTGTTGATATAGAGTCATCATCATAGAAACATATCGTTTGGTAGTGGGATAAATATATCAGACATTTTTGGGACTTTCAAGGAGTTGATTAATTTATTATCACTGACGTATTGGACAAAACATCCCCCAATATATAATAATAAAAATAAATGAATTTTTTCCAGAATTCACATAATTATTAAAATCATCATAATGAATCTAATGAAATATACAAGGTAATGATAAATGTTGATTATGAGGTGACCCTTGATATGCGGATGGTGGAGATCCAGGACTTCTGCGAGATGGTGTTTAATGTTCGATATATTCAAGTGCTTCATGTATTAAGGAGGTGCTATAGGGTTAATGAAAGAAATAGAAATATCAGACATAGATAATAAATTAGTACCCTAATATATTGAATTTATATTTCATCCCTTCTATTGTTTTTAAATTTTGATTTTTTTCTTGGTCAGTTTGTGATAAAAAAAATTCAGTTTACTTTTCATATAATTACAGTTTCTTTAGAGGTAACTATCCCAAAAGATTTATTAGGAGCTATTTGTTTCATATATGTGGTTTTATTATTGTTTCATATATTGAGTTGTATTAGCTCTTGTAATGGGGGGGGGCACCTTGATATGTATATTTCAAAGAAGATATTCAAATGATACATTTTTTCATCAATTCCAGTTTGGTTTCAAATTCTCATGGACAATAATTTAACGAGGGATATATGTTTTAATATATTAGGTTTGTTTAGATATAACCATCTAATTTTTTATAATTTTATTGAACATAGTGTAATTTTTTAGAGTGTTGGGAGGCTTTTGGTACTAGATATTGGAGTTACTAAGCATTCAGGATGTGTAAGGATTTAATGTCATGGATGTGCAGTTAATAATATGGGTGAGGGACTTATTTAAGACTAGTAAAATTAGATAAATAGAACCGTCATCAATGTAGATCAATCATAAAAATGTATCCATAAAATAAATATTTCGAATATATAAATAGTAATATCAACTACATGGATTGGCTAAGTGAATTGGTTCTAGAAAGATCAGCTACCATAATTGGCTATGAGGCTTGACTAGCTACGTGTATTAATCATTTACACAAATTGTCTATGTGGGTTGGTTATGTGAATCTACAATATAAGATATATACTATTGGAATAAACCACACGTATTGATTAGAAATCTAGAAAATCTATGTGAAAATATATATATTTGTAGCACATAAATACATGGAGTTTTTTAAAACATGATATTGACCACCTAATTAGTTTATATAGTTTCATGAAAAAAACCATAAAATTATTTCAATAGGGAGGATCAAGTGACATCAAATGAAGAATTATAAAGGTTAATTATATCCTGTATTTTTTAGATAAATATTTATATAAACGATTCCACATTCATTAATATGAATGAGATCCACTATAGTTGGAATGAAATATTTTTTTTGATATAATTTTTTTCATCCAATAAAAATGAACAAGAAAATTATGTTTCAAGAATTTTTTCGACCTTGATTTTGGTTCTCATGATTATAAAGGTCTATAATCCTTCCCTTGGAGTTATGGAATCATACTACTATTATCCCGTAATTCTTCTAGAGGTAAAATATTCTTTCATGAGAACTTTTTTCTGTACAGCATGCCGCCTAAAGCATCTTCTTCTTGGTATACGATTCATTAATTTTCATATTAATCTATATGAAATCCTAATGTAATATTGTTTTATCCCATTTAACGGAATATTAAGTAACATAATTAACATTGAACATTATAAATGAATAATTGTATTACAGTCAATTTACAATGCATTCTACCATGAAAGTGGTATTACGTTCTGTTTAAAGATCATGTGATATATATGATATGAATTTTAACATCTCGTGTTATACTATTTAGAATAATGTTATTCACAATTCTAAATGTTAATGAATTTAATAATAAAACTAATTTATTAATTGGTTAAATGAATATTCAATTAGATTTATGTCTGAATAGAGTTTTTCTAGTAATTCAATGATAATAAAATTGAATAAATTTGCAAGTATAATTGAAAATGATGTTCACTAAGACTATATAATATGAAAATAATTTTAAGTGTGGTAATTTTTTTTGATAATATTAAAATTCATTTTAATTTGAAAATTTTATTCTCTAATTTCATTGAATTTGGTTTTAATATAAATATCATGTTTCAATTTTGACTGCTTATTATAAATGATTCCTTATGTAATATGAACTGGTCATCTGATAATGATAAATACTAGGTCTTGGGATTCTTTAATGAATTAAAATGACTAATTCATTATAATTGGATATGTGATATATCAATTATTTATAAAGGATGGGTTAATTTTTTAGGGCCTAGATTTCCCTATATGATATGATTTTATGTTTTTTGATTCCATGATATTATATTAGAATGGTTCAGCCTTAGATTTCAAATGTGATATGTTGGATGTAGAGGACAGAATGAACTTAATATCCTATAATGATTGAGGTGTGGGATGGATAATGTGATATGGGACAGGGAGTCATAGATGATGTTGAAGTAGTTTACGCCCGTGATAGAGAGATTCAATGGGATATGCTGGTTGGTGAGGCTGGGAGTTGTTGACTCTGGGAATGCCCAGCAATGTTGAACAAATGCATTCATTTTGAAATGAGTTTTATTATTTTTTGAATGTTTGGTTTCTTGTTTTTTTCTACATTTCATTACACTGTTCAAAATATAGTAACATTTTCTTTACTACTTATTTTATCATTGTGATTGCATTGAATGATATTCCTAGAGTACTAGGATTATGGAATGAAAGTAATAAAGATAAATATTTTTTTAACACATTGCACTACGGTTGTTGGATTGAAAACTCTTAAACAATATTAATCTTGAGAAACTGTGGACTCGGTTTGGATTAGTATTAGAGGGAATGGACATCACACTGGTTGTTAATTATTGTATCATGAAATAATTTTTATAATTATTTTAATGTATAGTAATGTAGTTAATGAATATAAATAATAATGAATAATTATTATAGTACCTCTCAAAATTTAGTTGTTCCTATAAGATATGTAGTCCCTAAAAGTGGAATATGTGTGTCCATGAGAAGATAAATACAGTTGGTAAGTGGATTCAGTTATCCGCATTGTATGGATGTGAGATTTATTAAATCATGTATCATCCATGATATAATTTTATAAACCATCAATATATGTTATTTTTTATAAAAATTAGTTTAATTTGGGATGTTTTTTCTCAAACAACGTTGTTGCAGATGGATGGATGATGAATCCCTCTAGCCTTGCTCACTTCTCATATAATTTAGTTATAATGGAATGCATTATTGTTATATTTACAAAATTTTGGTATATTGGGATGTGATGGATTTTCGTTATTTAACACATTTTTATCTCTATATATAGTATCTATTGGAATAAAAAATCTATGATGTTCGTTATATATGATGGATTTAGGTACCTTACTCATTTAAATGGATTTGATGGATAGTGGTACAATATATGATGTATGATACACATCATATGGGTTTTTCTAGATCGTATACTCTACATTATTACTAAATGAAGGTGTTAAATTATATTATGTGATGACATGAAGGGTGGTGTTCCTATTGTTATTCCATCTCCATTGGTATTTAAATGGTTTATTTTATAAAAATACATCTTGGGAAAAGCTACATTGGGTAAAATAAAAAAAAACTACATAGATGTAGTAGAAACGTACGGTTTATGTTTCCTTATTATCATATTTTCTCAAAAAAATAAATACATATAAATAGGTGTGCATGTTTATTCTGGGAACATTGTATACCTTTTTAGGTGAAGAGTTGGTTTAACTATTGTTCATTTTTATTAAGAATGATTTTTTATGTTTTGTTTGAGCGAATTTAAATATGATTCTATTATTTCTGATGTTATATTGAGACCAAATATATAACAAATATTTTCATGAAAATAATAGAATTTTGTAAATTAATATTTATATTAATAGTTCGTGGGTTTTCATGTGTTTTTTGGGGTTCATGGTCGCTTCGGTCTTTATCACTTTTTTTCAATTATTTTTTCTTTAAATTGTTTCAATAATACATGACATTCTATTTATACACATGTGACTTGATTATATATATGTCTAAAAAGGTTTTGATTGGTTTATATATACTTTATTTCACTTTTACATTTCACCTAGATGGTATGCCTCCCGTAGACAAGCTTATTATTCCCTAGATTATATTCTCCAACCCATGACCGACTAGAGGAACGACTCATAATATCATCTTTTTCTTTCCTCAACACCAAATTATCAGGGGTACACATATGAGATATGGGTTCATGAAAATCACAGTTTAATGATTCATTTATCACGATGTTCCTATTTCACTTATGTATAAGACATCATGTGATGAATTATTCCCACAACTGAATTCTTTTTAACGAGGGAAATCAAAAAGGTTGACTTTTAGTTGTTTTTAAAGGTAAATTGTACCGATATTTAAAATTTTTATTGTGCTAGATGTTTTGGCTTTAATACTCTTTAGAATAATATATAGTTAGTTCTTGAGAAATTGTTTTTTTTATTTTACATGTTTGACAGATTCTATTAAATGAATTTTCTATTTTGATATTGGAATTTTGAATCATTTATAATTTATGATTTTCAATTATATAATTTTAATTCAACTATTGTTTCCTAATTTTAGGTTTATTATATAAGGCATGTCATCAATGTTTTTGAATAAATTATTAGGGGTTTTTGGTGGTTTAATGCAAGTACTACGCTTCATAGAAATGATTTTTTTCATCAATATTTGGTTTATAGATCATTTTATATTCCCTTATTAAAATAAATTTTCATGAATTCATATTGAATATGATCCCATTGTAATATATGTTAGGTATTTTTAAAATTCAAATGTTTTTTTAAAAAATAAAACATAAAATTGGATTACATAGGGGCTCACGGGCCTTGATGGACCTCAATTCTATAGATATACATCTCCACCACTGATTTATGATAATGCAATTTTATTAATGTGCATTGGGATATTTTGAAGACATGGGGTTTGGAATTTAAATAATTTAAATTTAATGTCACATAATGTTTCTAACACATGATCCCTTGTACACATCACTATAAAACATCATGTGGATCATTTTAATCCCCTATAAATCAAAATAGGAACACAACTATGTTCATGGATCCCCTTATATATGGAATAATGTTTTATTATAGAGTTGGTCTCCATTATATTCCTTGACAAGGATAATGATTCCCTAGAACCATAGGGTTGATTTATATAATACTATCTTTAGAGCTAACACCATACTATGACCCAATAATATGGGGGTATAAACCAAATAGAGTGTGGTGGATGGGTTTAGTGATCAATACCACTAAGGAAACCTCATAATGAGATATGGATTATGGCCATATACCAAGTGTGTCATTATAAGGGGGACTTGTATAGCTCAATTATTCCATTTGAATCATTTTAGGTGACCATTTTTTCATGAATTCCTCCAACCAATGATGTCACAATGAGGGGAGAGACATAATGACCAATTAGTCAAGCCTACACTAGGCCCCAAGTAGGTGACTAGAACCAAGGGTGTACTAATTTAACATTATGGAATCCATTACACTATATAAAAATACATGATATGGGATATCAAATACATCATCCAAAATCAACTCCATGACATATATATAAGAAAACCAAAATCATCCCATAAGTCTTGTTTAAATAAAACTAATAAAATTTAAATCATCCAAATAAAATTTTCCAAGAAAAGAAACTATGGTTGAAACACATCTAATGTATAAGGGTACGACTAGTAACCTTAAGAAAATTCCACATAATCTATCTAGAAACCTAAAAATAGTATTTATATATGTTTGATAATTGTACAATTGTAATATGTAGGAAAACAAAATGATCAGATGAAATAGTGGAAGTATCATACTAATGAACCTATGAGAAAACAGAAAAACTGAACAAGTCTGAATAGGTAGAATAAATATTACCCCAACCTCACCATGGATTTCGCACCAAATAATGAATCTGTGTAAAATATAATAATACTATGAACATCAATAATAGGGTATCTATCACCACTTTATCACTGATTATCCACCCTCACACATCAACAAAAAACATCAGAATGCTCTAATGTCCTTCGAATATTTCTCATCACATGCCTCCCTAATGCCCCTAAGAAACACATACCATAAACAATCACACACCATTTCAATATATAAAATTTTGTAACATCACATCTAATCCTGAAGAAAAATGTGAAATCACACCATTACTCATCCGGATGACACATGGGGAACCACATCACAACTCATTCAGAAGAAACCTCTGACAAAACATCACCATTGAATCAAAGGCACCAGTTCCATTACCATTTGGAAGAGAGAGATATGAATAGTGGGATGAAAACCATCCATCATCCCACATGGATCTTCATAAATACACCCCCCGCCATGACTATGATGGTGTCGAAACATTGTGGTTCACATGGGTGTGGAGCATGTATAAATCACGATAATATATAGTTTGTATATACAAATAGGGAAAATGAACACAAGCCCAAACTATTGGTTTAAAAAATGACAACCTAGTCATGGATTCCCCACTTGTCTATCACCTTTTACTATATAACACAATACAAGAAAAAAATCCATAATAAATATTTCAGTCTCAAACAATCAATATTCAATTTTCTCCATTTCCAAACCATTCGATTAAATGTGTAGTTCTTTGTTTACGTAATTTCCATAATTAATTCATCCATTAAATATTTCATTTAAATTATTATCTTGAAATAATTCCAGATCAGCATTATTATTTATTTCCCCATCTATAAAAACTAAGTAACTAATAGATCCGAAACCACAATAAGTCCTACAGTGATACAAAATCCCATCTCATCCACTGCCCCACACATGTCATTTCACACACCGTTTCACATCATACATGCATTTTTATCGATGGATCTACAGTTTAACTTCACTTTGTAAATTATGAGTGTTATCATAGAAACTGTATGAACTAGGGTAATCCATATTATAAACCTATCAAATGTGGCTAACCAATAACATAATTAGTGAAATATATAGCCACAAAATAAGAATATGTTACAAAGAACCTCAATATTTTCTAAAATTAATAGGCCAATGGACATGATTTGAAATGGGTAATATTTCAAAACAATTTAAAACATCAATCAATTTCAATAAAATATTATGAATACACATGACCACCCCCTACCCCTTTGGATTTATATTAGAACTGTTCAATTATATTTAAAAAGTCATAGTCAACTATACCCATAATGCTAATGATTTATACACCCATTAATAATGATATAAAATCAATGAAAATTAATTAATTCATACAAGGAAGAATGATAATTAACATAGACTTGTTGCACCATAAATAGAGGAGGATGTACAATAAGATAATATTTAAGGAAAACATGATCCAACTATAGAATCCAGGTTAATCAACTCCAGGGAAGAAGGGTTTGAGATTTTTAGTGGCATGATAAATCAAAATAGAATGAGATATTGAAGCATATTTTCATTAGAATGATTGGATCCCAAAAATTTGGAATTTAGACATAGATTTGAATTTCCATAAAAATGGATCTCATCAAGAGAACATGATTTAATCATGTAGTAGGATTATGAACTATTCTAAAATTAATTATATGGTTGAACCAGGTTGAAATGGATTTATAAGTAATTAATTATGTAATTAAAATATTTTTTTGACCAAATATGCATAACAATGGTAAAAGATGAATAAAAAATTGTAAAAATGAATTTTTTTTGAAATGAGTTAAAACCATATATGTCACCACCAAGATGAGTCACTGCCGCATGATTCACCACAATATGATCCACCTCTAGAACATTCAATGCAAGATGAGTCTCTACCATGAAAACCACCACCTAAAAACTCCCAAGAAGAATCATACATCACCCGATGAGTGGACACATGACGAGCCACAATCATATGAGCTACCATGTGGCAATATATTAGTAGAGAAGTCACCACCAGATGAATCACCCCTAGATGATTCACATCCATGAAATTCATTTCTAGAAGAGTCATGACGTGATGAGTCACCTCTCGATGATTCACCTCCAGATAAGTCACCACCCAACGAGTCGTTTCCAGATGAGTCACTACAAGATGAGCCAATGCAAGATGAGTAATCACCAGATGAGTTACCACTAGAGGAATAAATTCCATAGGATTCAACTCTAGATGAGTCACCTCAATCATGAGTCTCTATTTGAAAATTGTAATTTTAGAAAACACATGAAATTAATCTCTTTTAGAATGACTAAATGTCCCCAAAACACCCCAAACTACCCCTATAAACATCAAATATAATATTTTGTGAAAATAAACATGTTATAAGGTTAAGGTAATTACATTAGATACCTATCAAAATATTCTCGTCATGACATCCCATACCCGGATTCCACTTATGTGGTGTCCTGAGACTAGTGGACCACATAGCCTCATGCACATCTCCGCAAATGCCAGAGACTATAGACTGGGAGTGAGGGACAAGGGTGTGTCTTTGCTAAGACAATCCCATCACTAACAATGTGTACCACAACAAATAAATATAAATATATGTAAATATAAAATTCGATAAAAGATAAAATATTGGGTAGAGGAAAATAATGTCAATTGTATAAAAAAACTGAAATAACTAGTATAACATTGAAGCATACTACAACGGATGATGATATATCATTTCACAAGAAAATGGATAACATGGATTCAAGACAGCTGGAATAATAGGTCTCATAATATATAAAGGAAATAAATGACTATCCTAATCATCATGTGGTCTGGCTTAGTCATCTTCAATCATGATCCATCCAAAATATCAACCAACTAATTGTTTGAAGTTGTATTATTCCCATTATCAATACATGCATTCATGTAATCTACTCTGGCTATGAAATGATGCTTAGTGAGTGTGTGAGATAAATCACAGTAGACCACCACCAATGGCGTCTATAACATCTTACCCATGTAATTGAAATTTAACAATGTGAATACATTCATATTTAATGTAATGCCTCACAATGTAACTAAATACCCAAGTACTTACTTCATACATCATCCAGTGTCTGAACATAACTAGTCCATTTATATATTATTATTAATTTAAAAGTGAGATTCATTTTATTCTATACATATGGTTCCTTGTTGTGATAATGAAACATATAAATACATTTAATAATGATGTTCCAAGGTAATGGACATGGAAATGTAGATATCAAGGTCACCTAATAAGTAATAACTATAGTCTGGATAACAGTATGAGTTTAATGCTTCCAGAATATTCCCTAGAATTCCACAATAAGATGCCAACCTAATCCACAGTGATCATACAAGGAAAAATTGGTAGATATTGAGAAAAGGCCATATGGGTTATTACCATGGAACCAAAATTTCAATGTTGGATCTAAGTGGTGTATCTAAGGAAAATATAATAACAATGTGATGGATGAAGCAGTGTCTCGGTATGAATCTAAGAATAGAAAAAGATCATGATCTGGGTGGTTCTTGACCAAAGTAAGACATATCCTTGAATTATAATTGGCTTCCTGAGTGCTCATGGCATTCCTCGATAGGAATCAAAGTAGATCTTGAGTCAGGCCTCTCCTTTTTAATTTTGCAGGAATATAATTCTTCATTCAGTTCAATTCTTTTCTTTAATTAGTGTGATATGGTCATGTAGCATGAAACCAATTATTAATTCTATTTTATCAAATTCAATAATTAGGGTTCATTCTGCTATCTTCCAATAATGTGGTATGGGGTGGTATGGACATGTAAACTATATTTCATTCACATTTAATAACCCAATGTCACATACATAGAACACATACAAATTTTCCATTCACATTTGATTATCAAATTGATGATATTTTGTTAGGTGGGTCAAGTGGAAGTGACATAGTACATTATATTCACCATTTCATAATACAAAATGAATTTATTATTATGAGGCATACCATTATTGTGGTCATTATCGAGCATATCTGACCAATGGATTAAAAGTGTCGAATCACTAAAACTTCCATTATGGAATATCATCTACAATGGGATAGATTATGTTGAAGGAATAACCACCAAAATCTAATCACATATATAGAAAGATAATAATCATATGGTTATAATGATTATAAGCATGGAATATAAATACTATAAAAGACACGCGATGAAATATATGGGCCCCACATGAAAATTTAAAAGACAAAAAACATGAGGGATGAGTTATAGTAAACCCACTATAGGGTTCTTTGATGCCATTCCATTTTATAGGCGAATAAATAGCCTTATAATGGTTTAGATCTGAGAAAAATGGAAAAAATATCAAACCTTGAAAACTAGGTCAAGAGAAATAGATGAGAATAACTGAAAAAAAATTACTCAAGTATGTACTTTTTGTACATCCAATGTGATGAACAAAAGACTAATAGGATCCAAGAGGATAGATATCTCTTCATCCCAACCATAGGTCTTCTAAAAGCTCAAAATTGAGAGAAAATTAAGGTTCTCCCACTAGATCCTGATTTGGAGAAGATGTGGTGGCATAAACCGATCATTGAGGGAAAATAGTAAAATTACCATGAAATTTTCCTATGCATCATCTGTCCGAATGTTTTGAAAAAATGTTGGAAAACTATGAAAAAGTACATTGGAAGAAGTGGGACTCTCAATTCATGGAAACA
Source organism: Viscum album (assembly GCA_963277665.1). Taxonomy (NCBI): domain Eukaryota; kingdom Viridiplantae; phylum Streptophyta; class Magnoliopsida; order Santalales; family Viscaceae; genus Viscum; species Viscum album. The sequence goes on along the minus strand of OY728128.1, from coordinate 271,752,818 downwards.
CTGTTAGGGAAATTTTTTCCAACTATTTGGTAATGCGATTTTAAAAAACATGGCACCCACATGGTTTTCTCTAACCATTCGACCTTCAAGCACAATTTATTGTAAACCATGCACTAGGATTATTTTCCCAAAAATTTGTCTTCTAGGATCCAATTAAGTACCAAATACCATTGTGTCATTTACTGACCCATTATGAATCCATATAAGGTCCAAAATAATGGAATACATAGAAATTTAATGGATCTATACCTGAGTAAAAGCCAGTTCCTATGATCTTCCCCCATAAATGAACTTGTCCCCATGTTCACCTTCCATGGGTGAAAAATCTGTATATATGAATATAATTTTCTATTGTGCATGTACATCATCCTCCCTCTCTGATCTCTCATTCTGTAAATGGTCGTGTTTCCATACCACCCATACCATAGGGATAGAATGACCATGAAGAGTCTTTTTTTTTCTGTCTACGATGCATACATGATACTCCTCAGGGGTTACATCAGCATATAACTCAACATCATCAGGATTAATGGTATGATACATTTCAACATGCTACCGTTGAAGCTGTGATACATTGAAGACTTCGTGCATGGAATGATACCTCTAAGGTAGTATCAAAAAATTGGAAACTAGCTCGACTATATCTAGAATCTCAAATGGCCCTCGGCAATGAGGTTCTGCTTCCCATGCATCTGCAACCATCAATTCCCTTTCATGGGTGATACCCTAATGATTACATGATCCCATGAACTCAAACTCTAGAGGTTGTTGATGGGGATTGGCATGTGATTTTTGTCTATACAGAGCATTAGTCATATGATTTTTTATTTGAAGAACCTACTTTGATATCTCCTGAATTAGATGAGGACCAATTAGGATTGCCTCACCTATATTTAGCCAGAACAGTGGTGAATGACACAAGCTACTTTATATTTACTCGAAGGGACGCATTTTAATTTTTTCTTATATGATTTTATTAAAGTAAAAATGATGAGAGGGATATGATTCTACTAGGAAATTCTAAAATCATGGTTTCATAATTGAAGCATATCCTCTAGAACTAGTATAATTTGTTCCAATTTTACATCAGTCTGAGGTTGAAAAGATATTCTTAGAAGAACCTATGTTACCATATCCTTCTACAATCCCTGCCAGAACAGTGATGTAGACCAAGAAACTCCCTCTGAAATGATATTAAACGGTAACCCGTGTAGTTATATGACCTCATGAAAAAAAAATTCTTCCCAACTCATGGATTGAGAATGTATCCCGAATAGGTATGAAGTGAAACACATTCATCACTTTTTCAAAGACAACACACACAATGTCACTGTCGCTTGGTGACCTATGTAAACCGACTACAAATCTATGGAAACATCTTCCCATTTCCATTCTAGGACTGGAAGCAGCTGTAACAATATTCCATGTGTATGGTTCTTGTCCTTAAACATATAACCATTGGAACTTCTAGTTGTCAATCCTCAATCTATCATTTCATCCCAGGATACCAATACCGGAGAATCATATCTCTATAGATCATGGAAATTACTAGATGAACTACCCACTAAGAAGCATGGGAGTCAATCAACCACTCCAATATCAAATATGTAGGAACCTAGACACATCTATAATACACAAGATATCATATCTATCTATAGACTAATCCATAGGTGTGCTGTCATCTAATATACTCTCATTGAGAACCAAACCTTCATGATCTCGAAATTTTCTATTATTCACCTTCTCATAAAGGGAATAGGTAACTATAAAATATGACATATAATACTCCTCATGACATTCTTATAACTCTCTATGCATCTCAGAAAATACATCCATTTTATTTTGTTCATCATTGGATTCCCAAACATCACGTTTTTGAGTTTTCTGAATCATTTCATCTATAACCGCTTATCCCTTAAAAAGAGTATATACTGGCTCAAAATAAATGTATTGTAGATATTCAACCCATATATGATCTTTTAGGTTCATGTCACATAGATTAAATATGTTTTTCAGGATCTTTTTTTCCATGTACACCACAAATCACTCACCCAATAGATAATTTCTCCAGCAGCATAGGTTATGAAAAATAACTGCTAGATCAAGGTCATGCATTAGTCAATTTATATCATGAGACCAAAACTACAGAGATCTATATGCAATGAAACTATCTTCAAACATTAGTACTACATCTATATTTATGGTTATTTTTTCATATCTGATGGTATAACCAACACCATTATTTGTATGAATTAAAATTGGTTCTGAAACAATACTTCCATTTTTCTCCAAAAATTTAATCACCCACGATTCTAACTAAAGAAACTTGAAACCCAACTTTTATAGGCATATAAGAGGTGAATCAAGACATGATAAATATTGTTTTAAATGCTCTCAATATCCAACTATCCCCCTGAAGCTTCGTATATGAAATATGTTCTTGGGATATTCCAATGAATGCTCAATTATAATATTTTATGGGTCAACAAATACACATAATTTTAATATAATATGACATATGAAGTGAACTTTTTTAATCCATAAGAGACAAATAGCATGATTCAAATAATGATAATGGTCTTATAGTTTACTAAGAGAAATCTCTTAATTATTGGAATGGTCTCTATGAGTGTGAGAATACACAAATATGTCACCCACCAATACCAAGAAAATGATTCCAAATAGGGGGGACCATATTCATCAGATCCATGGAATCTATAGGTACATTCTTAAGACCTGACTACATAACTAGGTACTCATACAGACTATAACTACTATGAAAATTTATATGAGTTATGTCTGATGGAATTTCTCATACCTGATGATAACCTGATCTCAAATTGATCTTTGATAAGACCCAAGATCCCTAGATCTTGTCAATGATATCATCTATTGGAGGTATTGGATATAGGTTCTGGACCATTAGCTAGTTCAACCTTCTATAATCCATCCAAAGTTGTATGGTTCCATTTATCTTCTTGAAAAAAGCATGGGTGAACCACAAGAAGATGTTTTGGGCCGTATAAAACCTCTCCCCTATAAATCCTATAACATCCTATAGAGATCCAAAATCTCTATAGGTTCCATCTTTTACATAGGAATATACACTTGATCTTATAATGGAATAAGCTCAATTGTTATCTATACCCTTCTAGGGAGGCATTCTAGTAAAATCATCTAGAAAGAAATCCCTAAAATGATCGACGACATTAGGGAAATCCACTAGTTGTAAACTCTGATTCTCCAGGAAGTGATTTTCAATTTGGGCAGTCACTCTACATTTCCCATGATGATCTGGTCTAGATCTACCAACCTTGAAATTCCACTAACCCTTATATAGATAAATCCCACCCTCTAGTGACATAAATGATACCCTGTAGAGATATATGTCTACGTAAGCATGATACTAAACTAAAAAATCCATCCCAAGAATGATGTTTAAGCCCGACATCTCATGAATAAAGAGGATCTTTAAGATAGGGTAACTTCTAACATCAAGGGGGATGTCCCTACATAGTCGTATTCATTATGTTTGTACCCCTAATGGTGTAAATACAGTAATTAAATGATAATAATACTATATATACAGTCCTACAAATTCCATGCTAGATACATTGATAAAATAGTTATCTGATCCTATGTTAAATATAGAAGATAGTATAGTAGATTCTAGAATAATAGTACCTCGTACTATAGATGGCCATTCACCCTAATCCACAAGTATCATCTTCAGTGCATGCATTTGATATATCCAAGGCCTTGTGCTACAGATGGAATAAGAAGATCATAATTGTTGAATTGGTGCTATTGGTGATCAGGAGTCCTACTACCCTGACCATAACCACCTCCTTATCCAGACCTACCTGTGTGATTTCAACTCCACATATAATGTGATGTAAAGGAACCCTCTCTTGAAGGGGGAGTTAGTGATGATCATTTTACACTTGATGTTGGGGAAAATCATGTATAAACATTCAAGATTACCCATATGGTGTCATGCTAGACACTCCATTGGTCCACTATCAAAATAAAGAATCATATTACCCTATCGTCCACAATGAAAACAAACTCTAAATCTATAGAAAAAGGATTTATACTTGTTACTACCCTAATGAGAAGCTTAGAGGGAATGTTTCCTACCACTATAAGGAATACTTTTCTACCTCGACACATATCATCTATAATTATTAATATTTACAACCCTCAGGTAATTCTTGGTGATAAGATAATAATTGAATATTGTCGAAATTATAAGAAGGAAAAATAAATTATCCAGTGTATGGTGGGCACACTAGATCCCAACTCGAAACATTTTGCATGTAAAATCTTATCACTACCTAGAAGTGGTGAAAAATATTGAAACTCAATGAAACTTGAATATATTCCCTAACTAACATAGAACTGTATTTGAGATTCATCAAATCTACGGCTCTGTGAGCTCTTAAATATCGAAGATAGAACTATTCCTAAAAGAAAGTATATAAATAAACATATAATGTCAGGACCCGACCCTAGTTTCCCTGAGCCAGTGCCTCATATGATTACATTGGATTAAAAACAAGGAATAAGAATCTCGAAGGACCGACCATTTCAGTAGACTTGATGAAACTAGGTACATACATATAACCCATTTTACATTTTGAGATGAAAAAAAATTAAGATACATAAAAAATGATAATAAACAACATCCTTGAAAACTCACTAAATGATCTCTTCATTTTAACCCGGGGAAGGAAAAAATGAAAGGGGTGAGATCAAGTGCTTAGTATGTGTAAGAAATACAGTGGAATATATCATATCATAAACATTAGGCATGTTGAATACATAAAAACATGTGCCTTTAACAAAAACATGAACACATTATGGCAGGAATAAGAGCTGAGTAAGTAATGACATAAATAAACATAATCATGGGTATTCTACTACTCAAATAACAACATGAACCAATAATTCTATTTTCATAATGAGGGGATGGATAATTCCAGACAACATAACAATACCATCATGTCCTTGTTCCATGATCATAAATAATTAATTGGCAAAGGCCTTATGCCAAGACCGTAGTTTGTCTCATGAGACCTACCGATGCACTGAGAGGCTATAGGGGGCCCCACATAGCACGTACTATGTCCAATGCATTCCTCATATGAAACAGGTTAATATAATCTACATATAAATTCATATTGAAACTAACATATGAAATGTAAATAACATTCGCCAAACTTTGAACATAATCACTAAACATTAGAAATAGTATGGTGAATGGTATCAAAATAGAACATCAATAGTCAGAATAACCAAAAACACTTCAACAACATATTATAGATGTTATTATAATAGATAAAAAAATTAAGTACAACATTCATCAAAGTATGTTTACATATACAGACAAATTTATAAATGATACAATTGAAAAATTAAGATGAAATAATCCTTAAACATTCCAATGTGTCCCATACCATCTTGAATCATTCAAATCACAATCCCATAGAATATCATGAGAAAAATGAGACTCTTGATATGATATAACAATGGTCAATACATACACCATGAGAAATAAATAAGCGGTGAACAAGGTAGATATCTTATAAAAGTGAATGAGAGATGAGAAAATTCCTTTTTTACTTTTGAAAGAAGTATCATTTTTGGAAATCATATATATTTTCCATGAAATAATATTTTAAACATGAATATCCAATAAAATAAAATAAAAGGACATTCAAATTATATTTTATCCATAAATAATGTTATAATAATGTGAAATAATTAAAAAATAGTTCTTATGATTTTTTATGAATAAAACATTTTAGAGCATTTTAAGGAAAGTATTAAAGATAATTTTAAAGTGGAAAGTCACTTTTGTTCTCTTAAATCTGGAAATGGTACAAGATATATTTTCATGATAAAATTAGTGTTTTCATAAAACTAATGGTGGCTCAAAACATATTTTTTTAGTACACTTGAAAATGGGTAATAATTTGAAAATATCCCCTGAAACAGGTTTTTATTTTGGTAACAATTTTGAATGTTCATTAAATAATTGTAACTATCCATAAAATAAAGAATTATTATTTTTTGTAAACATATATATCAAACCCTTATAGAATTTTTTGGGAGTAAATAATAATACACAAGAGTTTAATTGAGGTAATAAGACAATATAAGTAACCTAAATGAAAGTGGATGTTCAGGTGGAAAAACCCTTACAACTTTGTTATCAATCGAATCGTATGCCCTAATATTATTAATAATAAAATTCTACATTGAATACAATGAAAATAAATATATTCATGATATGTTACATCAATGTGCATTATACATACACCATACAAAAGTATTAGTAGTGAATATAGGAAACCTCAAAAAAATAGATGTGAGATAATGAAACCCGTTTCCTTTAGTCTGAATGTGTTCCGCTATGGAACTTAAGGTCCTGGAATATGAAATTATACATATTAATAACTTATTTAAGAACCTATTAATCTTTTATTTAGTTTATAATACTTAATTATTATTAATTTAGGCCCTTCATGATATGTTATTATATTGAATTTCGTCTTTATGTAGTGTTTGTTTTCATTATTTTCATAATCAGTTCACTTATTCTAAAGTAATGGAGTTCATGTGGAATGTATGTAAATCACCAGAATTGAATTAGCCTATTATTTATGATCATATATAGGTGTTAGTGGTCATTTATAAAATTTGGATACATTCCATGAGGATGAATTATTATACAGACCTTTAATGATAACTATTTCAGTTAATTTGTGGGTTTTTGATTACAACGAACTGATTATTCTTTATAACATAATAAAATTTGTACAAAAGGAGTACATAACCTTAAATAGGGTATATAACAGATATAATAATCTGTTTCAACCATAACAATAAATGTTTTATGACCATAATTGGGAATGATAATTGAAATCGAAATCCTGTCATCCATGAATGTGGAAAATTCTCACATCTCGAATGGTGTTCTCGGTACTAGTATACATGAAGGGAAAAAGAAGAGATGATGATAAAAAATTGCACCATCATGAAAAAATTACAGTACATGTAAGGTACTTCAGTCATCCCAACAATTGGATAAGGATATGTAATAGTATAAAATGAAAACAAATGAACATGAATGGAAATACAATGATTTGAAAAGGGGAATTTACCTCTTGATCCAAACATCCTTGATAGCCTCTTTAAGGGAGTGGTTTTGGTCTATTTTAAGGACAAGGATTGCTGGATGTTGGAGAGACGGTTGATTGGATATTTTGATATAATTTTTATAAGGCACAAGGATTGAGTGGAGTGAAGAGAAGATGGAGTGAGAGGGGGTTTTTATAGTGGAGGAGAGGAGAGTTCTTAATTTTTTAACCCTAAGTTTATTAATTTCCCTCAGGACCATAAATAGTTATGATTCCATGACCAAGAATAGTGATAAATTCATTGGAGTTCGAACCATCTGTGCTTACATCACTTGTGATGTCATAATTAGTGTATTTAAATGATAATTTGTATATAAGATATTTTACAATGTTTCACTATTCATCAAAAATTCTTGTATTTCAAAAAAGTCCAAAAAATTCGCCACACCAATTTTTCAATCTATAGAATATAAAAATGAAGTCCATTTTTTATATATAAATTTTTAAATATGATTACTTTTATATTTAATTACAATCATAATTTATTCTAAAAAACACTTTTAAAACATTTATTTACATATTCCCATACATAGGTATATCATATTCCAACTAGAATATTATTTAGATACTATCATAGGTAAGGTCACTATACACTAGGGTATATCACTATTCATTAGGGAATGTTAGTATTCATATGGGTAGGTTATTATTCACCAAATATTATGTTTTTCTTATCGGAATCCAAATATCTTACTCATCACAACCGGGTATGTCAGATTTTTGAAAATCACATCACAAAAGTGACAAACAAATGTTTTGATGGCTTGGTTATAAAAAATATAAAGACCTAGTTATCCATGCATTCTATAATAAATCTATTTTTAAATTCATGGGGTGTTACATATAACATGCCCTGATAATGACTTTCCTGGGTAATCACGTCCAATTAACTCTTAGAGTATTCCCAAAGAAAATATGTAATATTATTGACCCTCCAATCTAGATGTATATCTAGATGCTCAGAGAGATATTGGGTGGCCTAATTCCAAGACTCAGTAGCCTGAGGAGCACCATCCCCAAAGAACGTAGCATGATGATGCTACTGAAACTCATGAGTCGGATTATCCATTTTAGGTGAAACTCGTAGAGGACCATTCATGGACAGAACCTCCCATAAGAACTTATCCTAGAAAAGATCATTAGATTAGAGAACAAGTATAATTGGCTATGACAACAATGGAACTTTTGGTAGAATTACTGGAAAATCAGGGCCCATCACATGTGGAGTGTGGTCATCGACACATTCTTGGAGTACAATACAAGGATGTAGTGGAGGTATTGGTCTAAAAATTCCCATCACACACCTCAGAAGAAGATTCAATATATAGATAAAAATTCTAGTAAAATAATATTGTAAGAAAACTCTCTTCCCAAGGGATAGTACCCCTAAAACCCGATTAGATGACGAGGTATCTGTAAGTTCTTATGTGTAGGATTCATTTTCTAATACATTTAAGTACAAGGTTCACTCCTTTACCTTTCATAAATATGACAGTATTGGATAAATATTTTCAACTATTTTGATATAGAATTCATATAATACTTTGTAAAAATACTCATTCCTAGTGAATTAGTTCCCACCCAACTTATCACTAAAAAGAAAACTCATTTATTTGTCTTATAATGGATCCACTCAGTTAATTTCTCATACAAAACCTTGAGGGACCATACTCCACATGATTAGAGACAAGAAATTACACAATCTGAAACACGAATAATAGAAGAATAATCTAGCTATCACATTATCACTCAACAATCACAAACATATCAATAAATGAAAAGCAGTGAAATGAAATTATATGGCACTGTAATTATTTTAGACATATGAATTCCCAGTGACTAATATCATTCATGTAACAAAACTTTTTTCACTTATATAATTGGTCCAATGATGAAATAGAATGATGTTCATAAAATAGTCCAGAAAAACAGACATGATTTTAATAACCAAATTTTTAAATAATTCCAATTATAATAGGAATACATAATAACAATTATATTTTCGGTATCTTGGATTTTACCCCGAACCTAGGTCTGCGACCCCCAAGCATGACTTATGACCAAGTCCCAAGTGTTTCTAATCTCTTATATGTTGTAATAAAATAGTAAAGCAATAATGAACCCTCTCTAATTCCACATTTTCATGTAACAGACTTGGATTCCACTTAAGAGGTGCCCTGAGCCAGGTGGGCCACATGAACTCAATCGTATCTCCCAAAATGGAAGAAGCTTCTGACAAGTATTGAGGGACTAAGTTGTGTCTTTGGGGAGACTATGCCCTCATTACCAGATTTTAGCACTAAAAATGAGTATAAATTGATTTAAATAACTTATGTAAAAAAATTAAATGGATGGAACATTGAAATATATAGACAAAAAACATTAACTAATAATATACAAGCATACAACAAAAAATGATGATGTTTCATTTCACTAGAAAAATTGAAATCATGGATAATATATATAAGTAAAAACATGTTTAAAATTTTATAAAGGGAATAAATGAATATCCCAAGAATCCCGAGATCCATCTTGGTGATGTGATATTGAGATCCATCATATACAGCAAACAAAAACTTTTTTGAATCCATATTCATCCCTTTATTGACACATGTAATCTCGTAATCTACTCTATGTACCCAATAACACTCTGAAAGGGTGTGATATAAATCATAGTGGGCAACTAGAAATGGTGTCTAATACATCAGGCTTGTGTAATGGAAGTGTAACAATGTGAAAGAAAGCATATGTAATGTAAAGTAGCACAATGTTACTAACAACACTCGAACCAATTTAAACCCTCGACTGGAATCTAAAAATATCTAGTCCATTTTTTTATTATTACAACATTTTAATTGAGTCACATCTTAATCAATAGTGTGGGTTCGACGTTGTGACCGGGAAATCTATAATGACATTTTATAATGAGGTGCCAAGGTAATAACCAAGGAAAACATGATCCCAAGGGTCGCCACCACTAAAATAATTATAGCCTAGATAAGAGAGAGAGTTTAGTCCTACGAGAATATTCCAAGGAATTACACAATAATTTGCCAACTGAATCAAAGGTAATCATTCAAGATAAATAGGGTTAAATAAAGATAGGACCATGTGGGAAATAACTATGGTACCTACATATAAATGATGGATCAAAGGAGTGTATCCAATGTATCTGTGAATACTATGTAAGGGATAATATGGTGTGATACCAGGAATCCAAGAATATATAAAGATATACATCTATTTGGAAATCAATATTATAATGTTGGATATTTTCATAAGAATGGGTTTCCTAAGTGCTCATGCCCTTACCGGATAAGAATACAATGTGATATTGCCTTGAAATATTATCATGGAATTCCTTATGCACTCAGAAACCCCATTCTGATAAAAAGAAGCACTTACATATGTTGAGGCCAACCTAGATCCTGATCCTCATCTATTCATGGATCCCCAGAATGAAAACGTTTAATCCCTCGATAATATTGAGGGAATCATCAGATTTAATCCATGGATCCAGTACTGACAATTATGTACCATGGATAAATCCCATAGGGTCTTGTTACCTCTTAGCTATGAATTACCATGGTTTATCACCTAGGATTTGATAGGAATGTTATTGTAGAATGCCTTGGAATATGATTCTTTGATTACCCACTTACCCTTACCTAGACCATTCCACAATGATTTAGAAACTAATGAGGTGTATGATTCTGTGTTGAATACACTAGAACCTTTTTCATATTAAATATAAAATTTGGTTTCCTTGTTACATATTTAAATATTAATTATTTATAGGATCTAAAAGTGAGTCATTTTCTAGTTATTCAAGTGACCTATAATTAAAAATGTAAATATATTAATTAATGAACTGAATATGTGTTCAGACACCCATTGAGGGCAGGCTTAGGTACATGGGTTTTTTTGTAACAATCAACTTCATACATTATATATCCATGAATTCACACTATTACATTTGTATTACATGGGATTGATGTTATGAACACCATTGGTGGTGTCCCACTGATATTTATTTCACATCATCTAAGGGCGCCAATTTTTACCTGGAGTAGATTACATGGATATAGGTGCTGGAAAATGGAATCACATGACTTCAAACACTTAATTTCTTACAGTATATTATTTATATTGATAGATTATTATTTAATTGTAGCTCTATATTATTGGGATAGTATTTTTATCTCCTTTATAATATTTTGAAACATTTTATATGTACTGTCTATATCCTGGTTTTCAATTTTTATAGTACATGAAATATCAACATCTTTTATTGAATGTTTTCCAAATTATTTTCAGTTATTTATATCATTTTAATTATTAATCTTATATCTATTTTATATTATGATTTTTTTTACATTTATTACTTTCTCTATTTACCTTGGTTCATATTTATCCACTACACTACACTCCGGTAATGAGGGAATAGTTTCTCCACAAACACACCAAATTCCCTCGCTGCAATTCGACATCCTCTATAATTTGGGTTAATTATCTTGAGCCCATGAGGCCCACTGGGCTCAGTGCACCTATTAAGTTCCCTATAGGTTTTTTATTTCACAGTTTCCCTTGAGAAATCAAAAAACCTAGAAATTATTAGAGGAATGGTTCTGAAAATCATCCCTTGAGAAACTAATCAAGGATCTCATTACACCAAATTAATCACCACCAATCAAACCAAAAAACCCGATCTCTCATAAAATATAAACAACCATAAATTATTGTACATATTAATTTGGGAATTCCATCATCTGTATGAATTTACAATCCTCTCGGGGAGGCATTTCCTATCTTTGCTGAGTTTAATCTCATTATAGTAAAATGAATCATGATTAGGAATTTGGTATTCCTTTTTCCCATGTCATAACAGAATTACACATCACACAACACAGAAAATATGAAGGGGAAAAAATTATCTATTAGAACACCAAGGTCTAAACCAATCATCATAAAGACAATAACGTAATGGAAAAACTCAAAATAACTCTTGATATTGGTCTCAAAACTACATCTCATGCTCCCAAGTACTATCTTCTAAGCCACCATTCTTCTATATAACCCATTATAAAGGAATGGTCCATCCTCATAGAACCTTCTAATGTTTGTCTCAGATATCCAATGGATTCCCCACAATGGTTGAGTCATTCTCAAAATATAACTCTCCCCATTCAATTACATGGGATTTATCATGATGATAACAATGGGGATGAGAGATATTGAATAAATCAAAGGACCATCCCAACTACAGTGGAAATGACAACGGATATTCCATTTCACCATTCTCCCCCCCCAACACTTTCAATGTTCCTATAAACTACTGGGATATATTACACTCTTTCTGGAATCTCTTCATCCCACGCGGAGGGAAATCTTAAGTAAAACATGGTCTCCATACTCAAAATCTTGGGTAATCCTCTTGAAATCACTATAAGAATTATTCTATCCATATACATCATTTATAAACTGTAAAGGAAACATAAAAAACATTGACACACTCTTCTCCACATCGGGACCGAGAATTAATACCTTCCCAACCACAGTTCCTCACAACGAAAAATGAAAAAACAATCCATAAAAAGCCTCAAATGGTTCCATTATGATATAAGTGTTATAGATTATATTATAATAAAAATCTTAAAGGCTTGGTTTTGTTCCCTTGAATCAATGATTTCCTTGACACATTCCCACAAAATATCCTATTGAATTTATATCGGTTCTTCCATCTGCCTATCTATCTGAGGGTGGAATGCAGTGCTGATGAGAAACTAAGTGCGAAAAGAATGATTCAATACCCTCTAGACTCATTATGTAAAAAATGTATCTTGATCTTAGACAATGGAACTCGTAACACAAGGAAATCTAATCCTCATCCACATACATTATAGAAAACATTCCATTGCATTAGACTCCTTGATCACTAATAAGTTGTCCAATTTTTCTTCTGATCCATGGTCACCTAGATTTCATCACTAACATCATAATATCTAGGAAACCTTGTGATTAAATCCACCATGATGTTATTCCATTATCACATGGGGATATCGACAGTTTAAAAAAATCTCTAGGAAAATAATGTCCTTCTGTTAATTTCTAGAAAACCAAGAAACCTTCCACATGCTCAGCTACTTCCCACATCATCCTAGGCCACCAAGACATCATAATAACATTGTGGTAAATCATAGAAATTTTTGGTAGTATCGAATATGTTGAGTTATGGAACTCATGAAGAACACCCTCCTGTATCACTACCAGAATGATGAACATCCCATTAAAAATCATCCAGTTTTGACTATTCATCGACCACCCCTCTAGAGTATCACCATGGCTAAGATAGTCATGAAATAACACCACCTATGTGTATCCCCATCGAGAATCATCCACCTGCTACATTATGGAATATTTACCTTAATCTAAAAAAACCTCAACCATTATACTTCCATGAATCTATATGTAAGGATTTTAACTCCTCCAACACTCTCAAAGAATATATAGACAACCAGACAACATCCTTCAATGACCTTATTATAAAAAAATAGACTGAAAATTTTCCCCTTCTTGATGTGTAAGAGACCTCATAATACTAGTCAAGAAGGATATCTATCAACTAGAGTTATCATAGATTTAGGTCAGACAAGGAATAGATATAACTCAATCTCTTTTGATCCATGAAGACCACAAAGCGCTCCCCAATGAGAGAATTTTTCCACCACATTAGTGCAATGATAACTATCATTTTCTAATGTTCATTAGTAACATTTTTATGTTCATGAGGGTGTATTTTCCTATGAAAAATATATATTACCTCATCCAGATGCATCTATACAAATCCCAATTCCAAATGGGATAGTTCACAAAATATCTAAAAAATTACCCCTTCCTCTGGAATCTTCAGCACTAGAGAACTGTCCAATTTCCCCATCAAGAAACATTAATACACCTAAAATTGATCAGTCCCAACAAAAATCACGGGTTTTACTGAAAATTTTAGTCAACATGGTTGAAAAAAAAATTCGGGCACGAACCTTGATTAATATCATGCGAGACCAAGAAGGATTCATAAATCTTCCACATTCTTTGGTACTAACCAAGATATAATGGCTTTAACCATTGTTAGGTCAACATAAACACCCTATTAAGACATAATATTCCTTGTAAATGGACATCTCTTACACAAAACATACTATTGGACAACATTCCTTATAGATGGTAGAGGTGATGATTCGGTAATACAAGTGAATGAATATCAACATGCTCATCATCTGGATTTTAGTAGAAAAATAAATCTTTAATGATTAAGATGAAGAATTTCTCCAGGAACTCTTGAAACCTAGCGTTCTTGAGTCCCATTGACCTAACAAGTGTGTTTGTAACACTAAGAAACATCTCTACAAACTCAAATATCCCATACCTACATCTGAAGGAAGTCATCAGCATATCACCCTCATTCACCCTCAACTATTGATATCCAGAGCACTTTTCAATCATTGAAAACCAAAAACCCACTATCATATTATTGAAGATAATTTCTATACATGGAGATGGGTAATATTACTTTATTTTCACATGATTTCATCATTAGTAGTCTATGAACAACTATAGACTATCATCTGCCTATTTGGCGAACAACAACAGAGTATATCACAATGACACACTACGCCAAATGAATCCTTTCTATATCATATCAGTAGTCTGAATCTCTAATCCCCTAACTAATAGGGTATCATATGATAAGGATACTTATGAATATAGGTTCATTGAGATTCATGTCTATAAAAAAATCAACATCACATCAAGGGGGTGGACCACGACCTCCAAGTTGAAAAGGTACAGGAACTGCCAGAGGACCATGAGAAACTCTACCATCCCAACATCCACTGATTCTACCAATAACATATCTAACATGTAATGAAGGGGATCTACACACATGCTCAGCACCTAAAAACTCTACACATTTATTAAAACCATGTGCTAGACATCCACATCAAAAAACATGTTTCTCCTCCAAAAATGTAAGTTAACACATGCATATAATACAACAATTCAACTTCAATGATTAAATCATAGGGATGCATCTAAAGATGAAAAATATTTCAATATGACTTATATTTCCCCATCATCATTCTACACCCCTAACACACATCAAACAAGATGATCTATCCTATGGTAGGTGAAGTCAATATCAAGGCTACATGAAGCCTCTGTACGCCTTGTACAAATTAATAGAATGTAGTGTGAGATAAAAAGGATTGTTAATATACATAATCAAAAAAATCATAGAGAAACATAGATGATAAATTGATCATACCTCTAATGATTTGTGGCCCTCCTGGTGTTACTACCACAACTGCATGAAACTCTCCAAGACTAACTCCCATACCTCTATACTGACATCCTCATCCATGACCATGCTTGGGTCAGGGTCCCTATGCTCAAGGATCATGTTGAGGTCATCCTATAACATCCTCATATTTCTTAGATAGACCAATAGTATACTACACAAACAGTTTGAAGACCATCACTGGTAACTCCAACTGAGGGTGATGTTGATCCTTCTTTCCTTGGAAAAACTAAGATCTATCAACCATTGCGAACTCGTCCTGAAACGTTTTTTGAACCCCATAAAAGAATCACATAGGCATAAATAACATAGAAAATTCTTTCAGACAAAATGTTCAAAAGGGATGTTGTCGTGGTCGACATCTCACTGGTCAAAACCTCAAAGGCCCCATCACATTACGATTACCACCGCAAACTATGTTTCTTAAGGAACATTATTGGCTTCTATATTAGGGAAAATATCCTAATTAGTGCAACCACTAAGTCACCTCTTAATTCTTCTGATCCTAGAGATACATTGGAAATTTACAATGTGTAACTACATACATGATTGATGAACATAGTGCCTCATAAACATGACTTTTTAGGGACTCCTCATCCATTAAAATATCTAGGTGAAGCAGAAATAACCCATGGACATTATAACCAACTCATACATAGACATACCACCTACTGGTGGGAGATTAGCTCCAAAATCTTCTCACCCTTCAGGTTAAATGAGAGGAACTCTACCCAAAATTTGATATATATGTCAAACCATGAACCATGTTCCCCCCTACTCACCAAGATCCACCATCCACCAGTGATGTGATACTACTATCATCTGAATAACCACCAATGGGACCCTTTACTCAATTGAGGATTAAATCAAATTGAAATTGTTCTACCAAAACTCTTAGAAACTCTCTATTTCAATACCATGAACACTCCCCTTGTACTTTTCAAAATCACGATGCTGAAAAGAATTCAATATCATCTACCACCAATCTTCATACTCTGTTGGATCAACCATATATTGATTAACTAGTTAATCCTACTGAACCCCAACATCTTGATCCACACATCGATGATGACCGAGATCAAAATTTGTATGATATATAAAGATATATTTAACTTTAATATATTTAATTTATTTTATCCATTCTAACATTCCCCAAAATCCCAATTAAAAAAACAGAAGTCATCATGATGGATGGACATCTCCTACATCACTTCACTATAGGTAGTCCCATCTCACATGGTTGACCAATAAGCTTAGAGTCCCTGCACTAGGTCATAGGGGCCCTAAAAACTCATTTTTCGTGATGGTCTCCCTGGCCTATGTTATGACCCATGGAGAATTGAATCTTTCTCCTTACAAACACTTAAAAACCATTTAGTGTGTAACACCAAAAACCATCATATCTCTAAATAATCATATTGGAAAACACTCTGTCACAACCCCCGCCCACCAATGATTCTGCAATGAGGGGGGGAGATAATGAACTTGATTCCAAGCTCCAGTAGGCCCTAGGTTAGAGATAATAACTAAATGTGTAAAAATATCAAAATATGGGAGGAATGACTCATTATAGGAAAATATACTTAGGAGATAGAATGAAACTACCAAACTCAACTA
The DNA here is from genome assembly GCA_963277665.1 of Viscum album. Lineage (NCBI taxonomy): Eukaryota > Viridiplantae > Streptophyta > Magnoliopsida > Santalales > Viscaceae > Viscum > Viscum album. The sequence continues at coordinate 271,735,640 of OY728128.1, read as the reverse complement.
CATGACATATATATAAGAAAAAAACCTGACTCATAATGATGGCGTAAATAAATCTAAAACAAATAAAATTATCCCAAGTAAAATACACCAAAAGAAAACTAGAGAAGCAACACTGCCAGTTCATCATAATATGACTAGTTACAACCAAAAAGACCCACACAATCCTCTTTAAAGCATAAATAAAATTTCTATATAAGTTTTGTGGGCATAATGGTATACTGAATAGTAAAACACAAGTGTCATAAGAACATGTTTAAGGAGGATAGTAATTCATTCTTAAGTAATCAATAGAAACAAAAAACATCTAACATGAAGAACAACCAAAACATAAACCTCAACAGTGCTCACTAATTAAATAACACATCCTTATAAAATAGTATATTATTAAAGAAATCAGTATTATGGAACCCACACAACATTCCCACTGATTAGCTTTTCTCACACCCCAATGGAAAATGTCTTAGAAGTCCAAAACCTTCTGAATATATCAAATCATATCATGCCCGCACAACCATGTCTCACACATCACATCATGTCACATCACATCCCACATGCACTCAAGTGGGGAAAACATCACATCCTGTCACATCACATATCTTCTATAAGACACCAGTGAAAACACACTAAAAGTCATCTCGATGACACATAGGAAACCACATCCAAACACATCTTGATGTTACCTGGGACCCCACATTAAAAATCACCTGAAGACACCTGGTCCATTATCATCTGGGAGAGGTATCATCGAAGAGAAGGAGTCTATCCATCCATCCACCCATTGAGATGGTGGGAAATAAACCCGCACATGACTTTGTATCGGTCAATTGATAGTTCTCTACATTTGTGTCATGTGTATATATATCATTATAAAACAAAATATACCCATAAATAAAGAAACATATCTCAAAATACTAACCTATAGGTTTTAAAACAAAAAAAAACCAACTCATGAATTCCCTACTTCATCTCCACCTCAAAATCCATAACACCATACACGAAAAACCAAATCCATAATTTATATTTCAATCTCAAACAATCATTAATAATTTTTCTAGATTCTCAATTTCACAAATGTTCCATTAATGATATGCATTGATCTATATATAACACCCATCATCAATTCATCCATTAAACATTACGATTAAATAAGATTTTTTTAATAATTTTATTTCATGATTTTTATTCCTTTCCCCATCCTCAACAACCAGGTGACTTACACATCAAAAAACATAATATGTAGCATGGTAAAAAATACAAACAACTATGTCCAAAACCATATTCTACTATATCCCCACTTCACAACCACCCAAACATCACATCCCCACTGCACAACCATATCTCACCCCCACAAAATTTATATCACAAACCACATATATATATATTCCGATTTAAAAATGGAACTATTATTAAATTACACATTTTTAATTAATAGGGTTATCAATAAAACCATTTGATCCAGTGGAATATATTTTATTAACATTCGGTACGTTGTAAAACAAAATATGGATAACCATTTTACACCCATCAAAAATTATATTTTTAACAGAAAAGTAGTTTTATGAGATAGAATATTTTTTAACATATCTGATGTCTTGTGATGAATGCTACACTAAGATAATATTATTATATAAAAACAAAATTTTAACTTACCATATACACAACACAGTGTTTGTCTTGTGACATACAAAATATCTTATTTTTTGGATAAAATTAATTTCATGCAAGATTGACTATAAGAGAATTTATAAAATAATAAAATCATTCTTGATGGATTTTATTAATGAAATATATATGAAATATAAATTCAATATAATTTTTATAATTAATATTTTATATTTTATATAAATGATATAACAATAAATTAATTTTTTTGGTTAAAATAAGTATTTTTCATAAATAATGCAATTTCTCCACCTTTTGATGGTGCACCTATTTTAAATATAGGATTTTAAAAATTTATATAATACATTTATCAACATTAACATGTTTTCTTGATGTGTAATACAAAAATTTACTTTGGATGAATTTATGATATTTTTCACATAACATTTATCTTTTGATTAATAGTAAAAATACACTATATTTTTAATTAAAATATCATTTTTCATCAAAATTCATTATATGGTTAAATTATACTATATAATATGTTTTAAGTATAAATATATCATATTTTTATCATTAAATATAGTTTTGGTCACTGTAAATAATTTTACATTTATTTTTAATGTAAAATTATCTCAATCTTCTTTAATGTTTTACATTTTGAAAACAAACTATTCATTCTAATGAAGAGAATAATTTTAATTAAACCAGACATAAATTTATACCTCAAATTTTGAAAAAAACGATTATATATTATGAATCAGTTGGTCCAAATTATGTAAATAGAGATATTTTATTTTTTTGGATTTAATGAATAAAATATTTGTTAATTTTTTTACCGTTGTTATTGTTAAATATAGTAAATTAGGGAATGTAATAATATGATAAGGACAATTAAAATACAGTAAATAATTCTCAAATCCTATTAGATGAATAAAATATGACCATTGAACATTATGTATCAGAATTTAATCTTTCAATTTATTGGTTTCCCTGAAAATTATACAGGTATATATTAATAAAATAAAAAATCGTGACCACACGCCACCCTCTTATATCTCATATGTAGAAAAGTTTTAATATATTGATATATACAAGAAAACATCAATAATAAATATTATATAGAAATATATTTAAATTATCTACATCATCATAAGTTATTTATAATTTTATAGATTAAGTAATTTCCTTAAATCCTTATACGATGATGGTGTGGAAATTATATAATTGATGGAAATCAATAAAATATTTTTTATTAAAATTACAACAACAATTCAATGACAAAAACAAAGGAAAAATTTATTATTAATTCAACATATCTATATTGATGTTATACAATGGTCTATTTATTAATAATTTGGAGCAATATGGAAATGATTATGACACTTATAATATTATATTTAAAGAGACGTTCACATTGTCACTTTTATATTTTAATATGTATAAAATTTATAATGATTGATTTTTTAGAGGATATTATCTACTATATGTATTCCTCTAAAATATATTATATTTATTTTCATCATAATATTTATGTTCTTATATTCCTTCAAAAAATAAGTGTATTAAATAATTAAACAAAACTGAGGTAGTAATTATTTAGTTAAATGAAATATTAAATAAATGTAATTAATAATATTAAATTAAATATATTTTGAGATAATTAATATTTACAATGATTTTTTAGATTACATTGATCCATTATTGATATAATAAAATATTTTTTATGGGAACACATATTTTCTCATTATTTATCCAAAATCCAAGAAATCAATAGTGTCAAAATAGTCATTATTGATATTTTTAGAAAATAATGTTTTATTAAAACATAATAAATTTATAAAAATATAAAATAATCTCTATAGAGTATATGATATTCTAAAGTTTTCCTTTATGGTCAAATTGACATCATTTAAGTAAAATTGAAATATTTTAATATTGAAGCATTTGCTACCATAGTTAAAATTAAAATAGAATAACTAAAGGTTAATTAAAATGATACTTTTAAATGGACAAGAAAACAATTATAAAGTAAATTTTTTATGCGATTACAACCTTATCTCATCGAATACAAAATTATTATGGTCCGTTGGTGTTACATTTTGAAATGAAATTCATATTAATATAAAAAGATGAAATATTCGTGTTTATCAAGATTAGTTTGTTATAGGTTGTATCACTGGAAGGGTTTATTCAACCATTGGAAAATATGATTTTAATTATATAGTGAGATGCCTATAAATATCTCTTTGTTTTGTATGTAGATGTCCCCAAACACAATCCAATCTATTTGGTAAAATCCTTGCATTTTGATAATTATCATTGTGAACAAAGGATTAAAACTATATTTTTTTATTGGATGTACTTACTCTAGAATATGTTATTTTCCTAGTTTGTTTTTTTCCTATCACACTATTCTTTTTTGGTTAATGAAAATGGCTGGAACCCAGAGGAACCATTTTAATGATCAATTAAATGGGAAACGAAATGATAGTCCTTATGAACAAACATATCTTATGGGAGATATAATGCCACATATAGTCATTATAATCAATCAAAATATGAATCATTATGAACATAGAAATGTGTAGAGAAGGGAATAACATTATTTTGATCCCTTTAGGAGGGAAAACCCACCGTCTTTCAATGGTTCTTCTGGTCAACAAGTTGGTGAACAATTATCCGTACCTTACAAATGATATTTTCTATACCTCTCTATTTGGAACATGATAAATTCATTATGGATAATTATTGTTTATATGGTGAAGGTGACTAGTTTTGGAATCTAATCAGGAATACAAGGCATCATAATAAAATTGAATCCATTGATTTGGATGAGTTTAAGAACATATTTTTCAATATTAACATTCATTGTATTCTTTGAACAAATATAGAAAAAAGGTGTACCTATAGATTTTGAATATGATAATGAATCTATTGGTACATATGAGGGAAACATTACCAGACATTCAATGTTTTGTTATGGATTTTTCATCTAACTTGAATGAAATGTTGATCGATTCTTTATTGGATTAAAACCAACTCTTCAAGGCCCAATATCTATAAGAGACTTTAATATATATGAATAGATTCAGAAATATTCTATAAATTTATAAATGGATGTTGGTTTTACATATCAATATCAATTATTAAACATGAAATGGAAGATGGTGTTCAAGGGAAAATCACAAAACATTTTTGAGAAGGAGATAACGGTTTCATTGTTCTCAAAGTGTTGAAATATGAATGGTGGAGATTGTTTTAATTTGACTAAGAACTATTTTAAATGTAGAAAATAAGGTCATAAGGTAGTTGAGTGATGATGTAATGGGTAAAAGGTAATAAATCATGCAAATATAGAAAATTATACACATAATTCACCCCAAAACATCAATGTTTTATGTGCTAGGTAATGGGTCATTATGCTATCAAATTCAATCAACCATAGGTAATCAACGATGATCGATGTCAGCCACCAATTAAGGCCAATAAAAAAGGATAATCATTTGTGATCTCTATTGTTTATGTTTAGTATGACACCAAATTTGTGTAACAATTGGGTGTTTATGTAATGTTATCCTCGAATAATTATGTAGGATTTATTTTAAAATATTATGGAATATTAAAATATATTTGTAGTGGGTAAATGAGATTTTCCACATGTATATGATAGTATATACTGAGTTTTATCAGTAACAATGAAAAGTGATTAAGTTAATAAGGTAATTTATTTGTAAAAACACATGATTATGTCTAGGATAATGAATAATATAAGAAATATTTGGATATATTTATATTTTTTTAAGATATCATTGATATGAATAAGAAAATAGGATGGAAATTATTTCCTATATTCAACTATAGATTTTTTTCAATGGGTAATATTATCATGGATGAAGTATAAATCCTTTGGGGACTTAGGGAATATATTCAATATGTATTTGAACAAGGAAACATGTAGGGTATCAATAAGAATATATGATAATTTAGGTCGTTATAGTGACTCTGGATAATACATGATGAAGGTGTTGACATTTTTTAAATGTGATAAATTAAAGATACCTTTTGATATATCGGGGATAAATTTTTAGTCAAGTTAGTAAAAAAATTTCAATTTTTTTGTATTTTCATCTTTCAAAAGCATTTTATGGTTATCAATTTGTATAACGAATAAGTTAAATATCAGATGAATTTTTTTTAGAATAATGTATTATCTTAGTATCGGTGGACTTATTTATATTTGATTACCTATTATAACTTATTTATCATTATCAATACATATGGAATGAACTATAATTATATTTATAGATCACATGGTCTTATAACACTCCATGAATGAAAAAATCAACAACATTTCATTGAATAAGAGATGATGTGGAAATTGTAAAAGGCACTACCAATGGTGAGATTATACTAAAATAATGTAAATATGTAATCTCATTTTATTAAACATTTGGGAATAAATCATAGAAAAAGTTTATCTTAGTACCTTATTATTAGATGAATAATATGGCCCCTGAAATAGTATGCTTGTGTTGTGTTACACACAATTTCTAGTTATTTTGATATAATTTATTTCACGCGAGTCTGTGTTTATGAGATTTTAAAAAATATTAAAATCACTTTTGAAGGATGTTTATTGAAATATATATATGTGTATATTATTTATTAAATATTATTTTCAAAATTCATCTTATATTTTTACTAGACATGATAAATGAACAAATTCAACTTTTTAGATAAAACATGTATATTTAAAAAAAATGCAGTTTTCCACATTTTGATAGTGTACATCATTAAATCCATATTTTGGCCACATTTAAATTTTTTATATCACAACATAAAAATTTTATATGGAAGATAGATATAAAAATTTACTTTTGATCAATCATTGATTTTTTTCTACTAACATTCAAGGGTTGAAGAATAGTAAAAATATAGTATATTTTTATTAAATTTTTTTCAAGAAAATAATTTTGATTAATAAATTATACTATTGATTAGTTTTAAAGAATAAATAGAATATATTTTTATCAATAAATATAATATTGGTGATTGGAATTAATTTTTTATTCAAATTTGTTGTAAAAAAATTCAATCTTTTGTAATGTTTTAGCTTTTAAAAATTCATTTTTATATTTGGACAATGATAATAATTTATTTTAATGGCTAAAACTTCTGTGGTTCAAGCATTGAAAAATAGATTCCATATTACGAATAATTGGGTCAAAAGTCATTAAATGGTAACCTTTTATTTTATTGGATTTTATGAATATTAAATTTCGTAATTTTTTTTAAAACGATTAAAGATATATGATGTGAAATAGGGTAAGAAATAATATGATAAGGAAAATCAGATTACCGTATAACCTTTCAAAATTCCGTTGGATGAATAATTTTTGACGTTTAACTCATAAGTATTGTAATTCACTCATTTAATGGAATATTTTCTTTAGAAATGATATATATATATATATATAATTAAAATAAAAAAGAGTGACAACATGACACCCTCTTATCAATTATAAGTATAATACATTTAATATAGTTATAAATATAAGATAAATTAATTAAAAAATATACTGGACAAATACAATGAATTTATATACATTATTTTAATTTATTTATATTTTCTATATATTATGTAATTTCATTAAATTCTTATACAATGTTGATGGAGAAATTAATTATTTGATGAAAAACTAATAAAAAAATATTTATTAAAATTATAATGACCATTAAAAAACCAAACCACTTAAAAATATTTAATGACAGAGTATTTCTTGACCATAATTATCAAATGGTTGTTTTATTAACTATTAAGATCCATGTGGATAATACAATTACCGTTATAATATTTTATTTAATATGATATCAAATTTGAAACTTTTTTATTTTAATAAGTATAACATATTTAATGATGAATTTTCCATATGATATATTTGAACATAAGTATTCATATGTAATATAGTATATTTCTATTCATAATATAATTTATTTTTTAATTTTTACTCCAAAAATATGTGTATTAAATAATTATACAATACTGATATTATAATTATTTCATTATGGGAAATATAAAATAAATGTCATTTAAAATATTAAAATATATATAATTTATCTAATTAATATTAACAATGATTTTAATTAATTAAATTGACCCATTAAGGATATTATAAATTATTTTTTTGAGGATAACATATTATCTTGTAATTTTTAAAAAATACATGAAATAAATAGTTTTAAAATTGACAATATTGGTATTTTTTCAAAATATAGTTTTTTTAAATCATAATAAAAATTTTAAAATTTAAAATAATTATGATATGGTCTATAATGTTATTAATTTTTCATTTATGGTATAATTGACATCAAATTAGTAAAAATACATTATTTTAAGATTGACGAATCTATTATAGTAGTTGAAATTAAAATATAATGACTAATGATTAATAAAAATAATAAGAATTATATTGATAATAAATCTTGTATAAATATTATTGGATTATTTTATTACAAACATTTTTCACCAAATATTATAAAATATAAATTTTTTTCAGTTTTTATGTACTTTTATGTTACTATACAATAATATTCTTGTCATTTTAAAATGTGCACCTCACATGGATTACAAAAGGGAACATCCTCCATTACCTCTTCACATCACTTTGAGGATTAAAGTATATGGACACCATTCTCATTTACGTTATCTACACCACTATTTTTATTTTATAGGTTATTTTATTCTCAATAGACTTACTCTAGTGACATTAAGAGGATATTTAGTGGGGCCACATTGATGAAGGGGTAATATCCTCTATCGATTCATTCAAAATATTTCTTCATGTAATTCAATTTCAGGAGTTGTATACATTATAATGTAATAAATCAAATATATTTTATATGATAGTTGTTACAATGGTTATGGAAAAACCAGATTCTTCCATCTATCCATCCTACAAAAAATGAAATCACCATGTGTTCATACTTACAGCATAGCGCATTATGTTTGGGTGTAATCTGTCATCCACCACCAAATTACATGGATGGGTATAATGATTGAAATGACAACTATATATGATTTTTAAAACAAGATATTGATTTTATAACAACAAATATACCATCATATTCAATAATTTTTACGATTAAGTAAATGACACCAATGCTTGTGCTTACGTACGACCTACCGTCTCCAAGATGCGATGTGAGTCATATCTATGTCTACCATTCATGAATGATTATATACATGTATATAATGAATAAATATTATATATATTAAATTAAAATAATTCTATATATTATGCAACGATATATTGTATACAACAATTAGGACATATATGACAAAACAAGCATGAGAAAAAAAACAGTTATCAACAAAAAAAAGTGATATAATGAAATATTATTAAAGAGATGTTAATTTGATCAAATATGATATCATAAATATAAATATGGTTCAATAATAAGTTAATTATATTATCTAACCCATTATATATGGGTTTTAGATAATTACATATTATGGAAAACTAATGGTAATGGATAATTTATCAATTTCATTGTTATATGAGATTGATAATACATAAGTATTTACTAGGTATATTTATCATCCACATACTTGTTTTGTTAATATTAATTTTTTTTCTATAATTATAAAATAAATTCAATTCAATTTTACACATTGGAGAATTTTCTTTAAATGTTATAAATTTAATAATATTTTAATTCTATACAAGGTGCTTTTTTACTTTTCTGGACTAAGTATAAGGAGAATGTTTTTTTAAAATTATACAACATGAAAGTATTTTTACATCTTCAAAACACCTTATTTCAATGAATCTTCCTCTACACAATTTCAATTTTATTTTCAAATAAATCATTTCCTTTTAAAATTGTTTTTAATTTTGAGAAAATGTATTTTTTTAAGAAGAAATGTTATTTTCCTCTTGAATTATTCTCATATGTTACAACAAAATTATATTTTATATAAGTTGGAATTCATTAATACGGTTATGTTTCAAGTAAAATATACATACTGTTCCAATGAATTAATTATGTTTATTATGTAATGAAATTTATTAAATACATTTTTTAAAACAGATTTTGTTATGGTGGAACGATAATTAAATAAAACCATCTTATTCTTTGGATTATGATGGATGATTTATGTTATTGTGAAAAATGTAAGAATGGTTGAATTATGAGTTTGGTGGGACCTGTATCTCACTTCAATTCATTGGGAAAATATATATATATCATCATATAGACATTAATGGGAGGAATATTAAATCTGGTTTAATAATATAGAACTGTAATAGAATATAAATCCGAACCAGTAATAGAATTTGTCCACTATAATGGTCTTTGAATAGAGCCTTGGATATTATCGAAATGAATTTATTTGATTAACTATTTTCCAAAAATCCATGTTTCATTCCATAGATACTTTATCATATCTCGTGTTCTTTTTTATGTATGCATTATGATCTACCATGATTTATTCCACGACTAAATATTTGGATATATGTTATATATGGTATGATTTTCAATAGTTATGTTCATGTTTTTACATTCTTATGCTCATTTTGTTTTTGATATTATCTATTATTATCCTTATAGACAATTTTAGCGGACATTTTCTTATTTTTTCATTACATAGTCAAAAAAGATATATTTTTATAGGATTCTAAAGTGGAATATAATTTTGGGAGATTTTCAAAATCATTCACCAAGTTAGAAAAATGTGTTCTCAGTTTCCAAATAAACGAAGCTATTATGGTCATCAGGAATTCGTTTATAAAATGAAATGAATATTCATCTAAAAATAAGTTCAATTCATTTATTTAATTCTTGGGTCATTATAATACACAATGAAGGATGAATAATGGAATCCTAACTAGAAACAGAGATTTTCGGCATAATCTTGTTGAACCAAAAATAGAGGTGCATCTATGGAATGAAACACTCCATGGTAAAGAGAGAAAAATATTATAGAGTTCATGATACTCTACAACAAGGATAAAGGAATTAGGAAATATGGCCTCAAGTGAAATCTATAAGATTAGAGATAATGAAATATGTTTACATTAAAATTATTAGATACTGAATGTTCATAATTTTTAAAGTGTTTTTAATTTTAATTAATGTGAATCTCATAATGTCATGAGATTTTAAAATATTACAATGCATCTAAACATTCTTAAAATTAATGATTTAATTGATCCATTTCAAAGAAACTTTTAAAGTAACTAATTATGTTATTAAACTAATTTCTGATCAAAACATGAGTAAAAAGGGAATATTATACATATATGTAAAATTATACAAAAATGGAAAATTATAAATATGAGTAACTGTCTAACAGTCCACCAATAGAATTCAAAATTAGATGAGTATCCCAAAATAGATCCACCTCCATACAAGTCACATCCATTTGATTCATCCCCAGATGAGTCCCCACAAGATGGCTCACTACTAGGATGAGTAACTTATTGAGGTTGTAATACCATATGATCCAACACCAGAGGTAGCATGAAAAGATTAGTCACCGCTGGAGGATTCACCGCTAGAAGAGTCACCACCAAACATGTCACTGCCAGATGACTCACCCCCAATGAGTCATCTTCATATGATTCCTTTCCAGATGAGTCACAATAGGTTGAGTCACCACTATAAGAGTCACCACAAGATGATTCACTGCAAAAAGAGTGGTTGCTTATAGAGACAACTCCAGGAGAAATAACTATAAAACCTAGGAATTTAGAAAAATGTTGAAAGTAATAACTTTTGAAATGAATATCATTTCCCAAAAACATCCTAGACTATCGGTGAACACCTCAAACATCTGATTTTTGGAAATGTAATGGGTTATAAGGTTTATAACATTACACCTATGACTATTGGCCCCTCATAAATGGTTATATTGGGAATATATATTTATTGTAGCATCTTTAACTAGAGAAACGATACTGATTATGTAAACCCTAGGGGTAGTGGTTAAATGATATGTGTTTATATCATTAGAAAACCACAATATTTTATTTATGTTTTAACAAAGATAATTTGGATGATTAAATATGTTCTATGAAATTATTTATACGACCCAACATATATTCTAGATAAGATTTAATGGTTAAATTTGGGTTTCTCGGAAATACATCATTTTATTATAATTTTGAGGTGCCTGGGATACAATTCTGATACAACATGGATTCCCTACAATCATAGAATATTCCAATTGTGTATACAAGAATAATGATTCATAATAATTTAATTAAGGTTCAAGATGTTGAGATCTATCAAGGTGTTTTTCAATAAATATCCTAGACAACACTGGTACCAATGGTTCCCACCATATCCTTATAGTTGTTCTTCTATATGTGAGATATTTTTCATATCATTATTATCATTTTCTATTCACCCTATATTTTTTATAGTCATTCCATTGAAATTATAATTTTATATTTTCCATGTTTACTATTCCAATGACCACTCATTTTGGAATTGTAATATTTAATTGATTATAATTTGGGATCTCTATGGATGTTAAGGAATTGGAATCAAAAAACTGATATAGGTATTGGATGTGTGCTTAGAATTATTTGGATTTGGTCATTTGTTTAATTAATGATGATATATTTTTTTTCAATTTTTATATAGTTATGCCGAGCATAATTTAATGGAACTGGTGTGGTAACTTAATGATTTTATATATACTTGATTTAATCAATGGAACCCCATCACAGTAATAATAAGGCGTGGTTGATCATGTTCACGAGATCATTAGATTTAATGGGTTAAATAATTTATTATATATTATAAATTTATTTATTTTTACCATTACACATGAAAATAAACTGGATATACATTTTAAGAAATGGATCAAATTTTAGTGACATACAATGTTATGAACTCAAAATAGGATGACGAATACGTAACACATTTGTACCTCTGTATTTACCTCACTTGTCAAAAATAAATTGTAGGGTTGTTTCCTAATATGATTTTTATGATAAATCTAATGATAGATTAGTGGGATTGGTATCTAGGATTTTGGAGGGGACATTAGTTGTAGTTTAACCTCCTTGAACATCATTTTATTCTTGTACATTGTATTTATTTATTTATTTGATTGGGCCAAGGGTTGATTGAAATTAAATAACTATTTTTCTCCGAGAATGAGTAATATTATATTATTTATTTTTTCATTATCTTGTGTACTCAGAGGATTACTATTTATGTTTGTTGGTTTGATATTTTAATTATAAATTATCAATCATATTAGGATTTATTGTCTCATCATAGTACCATCGCATATCCCTTATAAAAGTTTGAAAACTCTAGTATACATGGGGTATGTATTATTTAACAATGAAAAAAATTTGGGTGAACTAGTAGAGTGTAAAATGATGCATTTTGTAAATTAGATTTTTAGAAATGATAGTTTTTGATATATGGTGTGTTGAATAATGTCTATTACACCTCGATCAGGGAAATATATAGAGATCCATTGAGTGTAATAGAAATTAATGAATTTTAGGGTATATCTTCCCATAACGATATATGTAGTTTCCATTAATTTGCTGGGTATAATTGAAAATTTTTGTGTAGAATCTCATAACTGTAAGGAAAATCTTCATAACAATAATTTGAAAAAAGAATGATTGAAAATTCTAATATGATGAGTGATTCATTATTTGTATGGGGACATAAATAAAGACATATAAACATAGAATACAATTAATCACTAATTGATTTGTTATATATGTTGGTTCATCAAACATGGTATTGGGTATAGTAGTAATAAAAATTAAAATATAATATTATATAGATCATTTTTTATTCAATCATATAAAAATTTGTAGAAGATATGATTTAGAAATTCATGCAGTAATCATTGAATTACTAATTTTGAAATATATATATATGGGGAAATCTGATAAATATATGTATATATTCATCTAAAGATCCTACAATATATTATCACATAGAAGACAATTATGTAAAGACCCAGAAATGTCAAGGAAATTTTCTTCTTAATTTCTTTGGAATTTTACGAGTACGTAGTTTCTGACGTCACCTGATTCCGAGTCCCGGTGTGCCCCGAATAATTTTCTGAAGTTTTGTTAAGCTTAAATTAAGGCGCGTAAGCAGGTTTGCTGAAAAAGTGTAATAACACTTAAACGGTTACTCGGATCAGAAATATGAGGGTACCGTTGTGCTCAGGATGGCGGGTTTAACCTAGGCGTGACTTTAGTTTAGTCAGCATAGGCCTCCTGTGAGAAATTCCAAAAATGGAATAACCGTAAATAAAATAATTAAATAAATTATTTTATTTTTCAAATGCTTATAACTCACAAATGGTAGCTGAGATTTAAAATCCGAGATAACTGCTGAAATCATGAGGGAATGGTTTATTTAAGCAGATACTAACTTTGGCTGGCGCGGGCCACCAGAAAAAGTTAGTTTTGGGCCGCAAATAAAATAATTAAATGAAAATTATTTTATTATAAAATTCATATCTTTTAAATGGTAACTCGGATTGAAAATCCGAGAGTACTGTTGGATTTGTTGGGGCGTGTTTCACTTAGGCAGAGCCTGAACTTGACCGGAGCGGGTCAAGGGTGAATGATTATAATTTTCCGAACTTTTTTTCAAGAACGTTCAGTAAACGTACGTGTGTGTTTTCCTATCTTTTGAACCGGTACTCGGAATTGAAATCTGAGGGCACCGATGAACTCGAAGCACCGGTAAATGCTTAAGGGGACCTTTACCGCAGTTGCGTTTGAAGTGGTTTGAGAATTAAAAATTGGGGATTTAGAATTAAATAAATAAAATTGGTGGTACACAATTTTATTTATATGGTAGTTATACCCTACAAAGGGGAGTTAAGGGTGAGACCCATAACCACCAACTAACCATGTGAGGATAAATGAGAGGTGGGTTCTACACGAGACCCTAACTCCTCACCTCCCCCTCAACTCCCTAAAACCCCCTTTATCACCCCTTAAATTAATATGTAAACTCTCCTTTAATTATGTGAACTCCTCACCTTCTTCTCTCTCTCCCATAACTTTTGCCAACTGGATTTCAATTAATGAATTGGCTCCTCTTAGTTTTGAATTGCTTGGAATTATAAAATTAAGAGGAAGCCTTTCATTTTATTGTTGGGCAATTAATCTGTGGAGAATCTTTGGAGGATTAGAAGGAAAATCTTACTTTCCACGAAGAATTCAATCTTCCTCTCGGCGAAGGGAATCTCTTTCAACCGAGGGAAGAATGTGAGGTGACGCCACAAGGAGCACTGTTCTTCCCCGTTGCCCGACCACCATGATGCTTGCCTCTTTCCGTGGTTCGATGACGTGCGATGACTTTTCGAGGTAGGGGTTTTTATATATGATTGAATTTGTTTTACTGATTCTTCATATCATAAATTCATGATGATGATGACCAAATGAACATGGACATTGTCCCGCACATAAACCATTCTCCTTTTTCTTTTTATTCTTCACGTGTTCTTCGTGCGTTCTTCAATGCCTAATATTTATTGACACTGGAAACACGAAGTTTTGTTGAGCGCAATAAATGGATGCGAAGTCCTCGACCCAAGGATCACAAATATGTGATCGTTTCATTTTTCGGGCTTGGAACGAAGCGGCAATGGCTCGCGGAAGGGGGCATCCAAATATTTATTGATGCTGGAAACTCAGTGTTTCCCTGAGCGCGACATACAAAAACGAAGATCTCGACCCGAGGATCAAGGATATGCGTTCGTATCTTTTTTCCGAGTTAAATCGAAGTCGAAATGGTGTGCGGAAGGATCTGGAGGCGCAGCTGGGCGGACAGCCAAAGGTGGTGGCCATGCGTAAAGAAGGGTGGTGTGTGAAGAAGGGTGGTGTGTGACATGGGGTATTTGAAAGAACTCAATTAAAATTAATAATATAATAAAGGAATTATTAATTTTTATGATAAAACACTTTTTTTCCATAACTTCTTCGTGCGATCTCGGTTTCACGAACCATCAGTGGTAGTGCGACCATGACTTCGAGACGGAATTTATGAGTCCAATATTGGATGTCTTTTTCTGGTTTTTAGATCGGGTACCTGAAGCGCTCGAAAAATAATAGGTTTAATATTATTATTAAATCTTCGACCCACCAAAACTCATGCGTGCGACGTCTGATTGGTTTGTCGTCAGTGGCGATATAATCCCGTCATTAATACTGTCGATTCAAGTCTAATGTTGGATACTAAATTCTTGTTCATGGTGCAGGGCCACGAAACACCGAATAATAATAATATTAATATTATTATGGGATCTTGTATCGGAAATATCTCTCTCATACGGTGTCGGAATGACGAACCGTCTGCGATGTTCCGACCCTGGAATTACGACGGATATTTCAAGACTATTTTTGGATATTTAAGTTGAGGATGAGGCACGGGCCCCCCGAGGCCCGGTTCACGCATGATGCGGTGAAATGAAACATTTTCACCGACTATCCGTTTGGGACCAATGGGTAGTCCATATCGTGTGTTTTTCTGTATGGATCACAATGGTGTGACCGGTTTGGTTAACCGGTGTCATTTGAAGTACGACTGGGTCAGATCGAACATGAATCCAACCGGGCCCTCGGAGCGAAAACGCTTATAACATGAGCTCCGGGCGTCCGATTAATGTGTCGTTGACTTTGTTGTATCCCTCTTGATGAGATGGAACATTTTTTATACTTCGCCTAAGGTTTGGACGCTGTTAGAATATGGCCAGGTTGGATTGTACCCGAAATTGAACCGGGCCCCTGGAACGGAAGAGCTGATAACTTTCAGACTTGACGTCCGTTTGACGAACCGTCAGCGGCGTTGGTGATCTTGTTGAGAAACGGTCCATTTGAGTATACCCTATGACAGTTTGGGGTACAGTTGATATACGACCAGGTTGGATCGCACAAGAAACCAACCGGGCCCCTGGGACGAAAATGCTAATAACTCACAGACCAGGCGTCTGATTGACGCACCGTCTGTTGCGTTGATACCCCTATGATGAGGCGGTCCTTTGAGATACTTCTTCGCGGGACTTTGAGATACTTGGAGTATCGAACTGTATCTCATGGAGCGGACCCTCCCGGAGACGAGCGTTCGGAGTACGGAGACCGTGTAGCCGGCTGAGACCTGATGACTGCTTGACCGACTCCACTTGGAGTGAGTCAACTAGCCCAGTGGACGGAGCACTACTTTGTTGGGTGCAGACCCATGGCAGATGGAGCACTACCTGTGTGACAGTGCAGACCTGTGGTACTTGTCCTGAAAGTACCTCTGCAGGCTATTAGGGGGTGTGCACTACTGTGTTTAGGTGGCATACCCCAGCGGGAAGCACTACTATGTATGGGTGGCTGGCCCGCGGTACTCGACAGGAGGATTACCTCAGCAGTCTTAGGTTAGTGTGCAGTACCTCGGAGTCGTGAAAGGACCACTGTACACTCCAGAGACGGGACACTTCAGCAGTTACGGTTTCGATAATGAAAATCCTTGTTTGAGCTGAGTCAATGACCTTTGTGTTTACCTCATGATTGAGATGGGTCTCTTGATAACATAGTTATATGTATGGGCATATACCTGGGTAGTGATTATCTGTTGATTTCATAATCTTTGTGTTTCCTAATGATTGAGATGAGTTACTTGATAACTTGGGTATATGTATGGCCATATACCTAGGCAGAGGTTATCTGTTGAGATATTATTTGTGGTTATCCTTGTTGGATTTAGAGAGACCTTGAGGGTCTCGGGGTCCCTAATGAGTATCGTTATACTCACCCCTACACGGGCTATGCCCGCACCTCATTGTGTTGGTTGCAGACGATGGGTAGCGCAGACAGAGGGCGAGTTTTAGAGGACTGGACGGTATTTGGTGGTGGAATTCACGACGAGATGACACTCGGAGGAGGTTGATGGGCGAGAGCGTTGTGGAGGCTATCTGTACCTACCCTTCAGGTAGGATCCGTGGTGGACAATCTAGGAGCTGTGCTATCTGTACCTACCCTTCAGGTATGATCCTTGGTGGACGATCTAGGAGCTGCTTGTCACCTTTTGGCTATTTTGTCTTTTTCCTTGTACATTAAAGTTGGGCTTGTATTTCTGGGCCCATTACTTTTAGCACAAATTGTTACAGTTTTACTTAGTGTTTTACTTCTGCTTGTACTCTGTGGTGTTTTGTTTACTTTTATAAAGTCAAAGCCTTCCCAGTTATCGGGATTTACGGATTTGGTGCTAGTTGACATCCCCTGGCCTATGGAAGGCGGGATTGGGGTAGTCACGGCATGGGCCCTGAGGATGGGTCGTGACAAATTGGTATCAGAGGAGTCGGTTCTACCGCAGAACTTATAACTCTGATATTCCCTTTCTGTGAATCAATAGTGTTAAAGGTACCGAGTGTGGTTTTCAGTTCAGGGAGTCCATTGTTGGTGTGGCAGCCGACGTTTTCGTACACCAGGACCCTGACTACTGATTTTAGACTTTGTGCACGAAAAACACTGATTCCATGTGTGTTTCCAAGAGTTTTAAAGTCAGCTCAAACCAGGTCAGCTCACAAGGTATAAATCGTTGACCGTGTCGCATATGTTCAGGATGTCTCCATGTAGACAGTCAGTTGGAGTACCGAGAGAGTACTCGATGACGGCCCACTGAGCGACAAGGCTCCAGTGCGGGGCCTTTTTTTACTATTTTGGCTCCCTCGGGTGGTGTACCAGCAGCACCACCACCTATTGGGCAGCAGATGCCACCAGCTAAACTAGAGAACTGTGCACGCTTGCAGAGCGCGTTGCACGAGTTCCAGCAGCAGCGGCCTCCGAGGATACGAGGCGAGGCAGATTCCCAGACAGTATAGAACTGGATGGAGGTGATTGCTAGTGTTTTCCGGCTAGCTGAGACATCAGTAGAGTGGATGGTGGACTTGGCCACTAGTGTTTTCTAGTGAATTACCATGAGGATGGACCGCATAGTGATGAGGCTTCGGTACGTGGACCGATGCCTGAGATAGTTCCTTCGTGTAGTGTTTCGGCTATACATCACTACCTGTTGGTCAGCAATTACAACCGGAATTATCGGTAGGTGAAACATGTAAGCTTACATCCTTACATGTGTTCCAACATTAGATACCCGCAGGTTCTGAGGTGAGCCCGACGCACAGGCAGCTGATAACTGTCTTGAGGAGGTGGCTGAGAGTTTTTCTAGAGCTTATACATCTTCGGCAGGATGATGTTTCAGTAGCTGAGTAATCTTGGAGGCGTACTGATCGTTCTTGTTACTTGATGACTACGATATGATCAGTGCTTTAGAGCTCGGACCTCATAAAGAGGTGTGTTTAAAGGATATCTGAGTAAGAACCATTTTCTCTATGCATTCCTACTTATGTTAGGGTGATAGAAAGAACCTTTGTGGTTGAATGTTCTTTGGAAGATCGGTTTTAGCCAGTGAATGTTAACAGTGGGAAGATGTGAAATGGCGTTAGTATCAGAGACTTGGACGTGTAAAATGTATCAAGAAGAGGAAATTTCAAGGAAAGATGAATCTGCAGTGCAGCGGACGTGGAAGCAGATCTAGGAGAGCAGCGTGTGGTGGTGTACATTTCAACATGTTACAACCACCCGCCTTTGTTGTCCCCACCAGGCTCAGGGAGCTGGATGGAAGGGGAAAAGAGTAGCTGCATGCTGTCAAGGAGAGTGACCCAATGGCTCGAAGAATGATTCGAGGGGCAGTCTGTGTCCACTATTAGCTGCCATAGTAACAGACGTTGATACAAATCATTCCTTCCGTCCACGAATCTTGTCCCAGAACTAGAGTTTTCGATAATCCGTAGACTTGACCCTCACGTCTAGAGATACCATGGGAGGACACTTGACAATCACACTTACGCCGACAGTGTGATTTGACCCACGAGGCGAGAGTTTCAGTTTGAATCTCTTGGTGGCAACGTCGAGGCCTTACAATGTTGATCCGAGTATGGATTGGATCCACAGTTCATACACGGATTGACTGTATTAGGAAAAAAGGATGTGGTTTATCTACAACTTTGGGATGTGGTTTTCCTTGGTCGGTGAAAATGAAAACCCAAGAAGCACAGGATGGAATCATGCATAAGAGGGTGCATTCGATCGCTTAGGAGATGGCCAAAATTACTTTTCTGCCAAAATTCTCCAGAGTTGCGGCACCACTTCCAGCAGAGCTTTCAGGAGCTGGGTTGATCAGTGCACCCAACCTGTGGGAGTTGGTTACATAGTTCAATGTGATGCATTAGGGACCGGAGTTGGGTGTGTCCTGATGTTGGAGTGGGCAGTGATCGCCTATGGATCACGGCAGACGAGACTGCACAGAGCTGAAAGGGACACCTCTAGAGTTTGATGATGGAGACCATGTTCTTATACGGGTCTCACCTCGACGAGGTTTACAGAGATGTAGCTGAGGCGGCGAGATATCTCCGAGGTTCAACGGATATTTATAGGTCCACAGTAGGGTAGGCGAGGTGGTTTACCGCTTCACCATTCCACCTTAGTTGCACTGAGTGCATGAAATCTTCCACGTACCTCGGCTGAGGAGATACGTGCATGATCCTTCACACATCATCGACCTCAGGGAGTTGGACGTCGATGACAGTGCGACATGCACAGAGGTTCCAGTGGAGATCTAGGATCGACAGGAGTGGGTCCTACGTGAATAGTCGATTCCTCAAGTGCGCTTTCACTGGCAGCATGACAACCTCCAGGAGATCACATGGGAACGGAAGGCTTAGATGCATGCTCAGTACCACTTTTGTTTCCCTAGATTGTGTTATATCTTTACGGGGATGTAAATCCCTGAGGTGGGAGTAATATAAAGACCCGAAAATTTCAAGGAAGTGTTTTTCTTAATTTCGTTGGAATTTTACGAGTATGCAATTTCTGACGGCACCTGATTCCGAGGCCCGGTGTGCCCAGAATAATTTTCTGAAGTTTTTTTATGCATAAATTAACACGCATAAGCAGGTTTACTGAAAAAGTGTAATAACTCTTAAACGGTTAATCGGATCAGAAATATGAGGGCACTGTTGCACTCAGGATGGTGGGTTTACCCTAGGCGCGACTTAAGTTTAGTCAACGCGGGCCTCCTGTGAGAAATTTCAAAAATGTCATAACCGTAAATAAAATAATTAAAAAAATTATTTTATTTTTCAAATGCTTATAACTCACAAATGGTAGCTCAGATGAAAAATCAGAGACAACTGCTGAACTCATGAGGGCATGGTTTTTTTAAGAAGATACTAACTTTGGCCGATGCGGGCCACCAGAAAAAGATAGTTTTGGGCCGCAAATAAAATAATTAAATGACAATTATTTTATTGTAAAATTCGTGTCTTTTAAACGGTAACTCGTATTGAAACTCCGAGAGTACCGTTGGATTCGTTGGGGCGTGTTTCACTTAGGCAGTTCCTAACCTTGACTGGTGCAGGTCGAGGGTGACTGATAATAATTTTCCGAACTTTTTTTCGATACGTTCAGTAATCGTAGGTGTGGGTTTTCCTATCTTTTGAACCGGTACTCGGAATTGAAATCTGAGGGCACCGATGAACTCAAAGAACCGGTAAATGCTTAAGGGGACCTTTACCGTAGTTGCGTTTGAAGTGGGGTGAGAATTAATAATTGGGGATTTAGAATTAAATAAATAAAATTGGTGGTACAAAATTTTATTTATATGGTAGTTATACCCTACAAAGGGGAGTTAAGGGTGCGACCCATAACCACCAACTACCCATGTGAGGATAAATGAGAGGTGGGGTCCACACCAGACCCTAACTCCTCACCTCCCCCTCAACTCCCTAAACCCCCCATTATCACCCCTTAAATTAATTTTTAAACTCCCCTTTAATTATGTGAACTCATCCCTTTCTTCTCTCTCTCCCATAAGTTTTGCGAACTTGATTTCAATTAATGAATTGGCTCCTCTTAGTTTTGAATTGCTTGGAATTATTAAATTAAGAGGAAGCCGTTCATTTTAGTGTTTGGAAATTAATCTATGGAGATGCTTTGGAGGATTAGAAGGAAAAGCATACTTTCCATGAAGAATGCAATCTTCCTCTCGGCGAAGGGGATCTCCTTCAACTGAGGCAAGAATGTGAGGTGACGCCATGAGAAGCACCGTTCTTCCGTGATGCCCGGCCACCACGATGCTTGCCTCTTTCCGCGGTTCGACGACGTGCGACGTCTTTTCGAGGTAGGGGTTTTTATATATGATTGAATTCATTTTACTAATTCTTCATATCTTAAATTCATGATGATGATGACCAAATGAACATGGACATCGTCCCGCACATAAACCATTCTCATTTTTATTTTTATTCTTCACGTGTTCTTCGTGCGTTCTTCAATGCCTAATATTTATTGACGCTGGAAACACGAATTTTTGTTGAGCGCAATATATGGATGTGAAGCCCTCGACACAAGGATCACAAATATGCGATCGTTTAATTTTTCAGGCTTGGAACGAAGCCGTAATGGCTCGCGGAAGGAGGCGTCCAAATATTTATTGATGCTGGAAACTCAATGTTTCCCTGAGCGTGACATACAGACACGACGATCTCGACCCGAGGATCAAGGATATGCGTTCATATCTTTTTTTCGAGTTAAATCGAAGTCGAAATGGAGTGCGGAAGGATCTGGAGGCGCAGTTGGGCGGGTAGCCAAAGGTGGTGGCCATGCGTAAAGAAGGGTGGTGCATGAAGAAGGGTGGTGGGTGACATGGGGTATTTGATAGAAATCAATTAAAATTAATAATATAATAATGGTATTATTAATTTTTAGGATAAAACACTTTTTTCTGTAACTTCTTCGTGCGATCTTGGTTTCACAAACCATCAGTGGCAGTTCGACCATGACTTCGAGACGGAATTTATGAGTCCAATATTGGATGTCTTTTTCGGGTTTTTGGATTGGGTACCTGAAGTGCTCGAAAAATAATAGATTTAATATTATTATTAAATCTTCGACCAACCATAACTCATGCGTGCGATGTCCGATTGGCTTGCCGTCAGTGGCGATATAATCCCGTCATTAATACGGTCGATTCAAGTCTAATGTTGGATACTAAATTCTAGTTCGTGGTGCGGGGCCACGAAACATCGAATAATAATCATAATATTTTTATTACGGGATCTTGTATCGGACATATCTCTCTCATACGGTGTCAGAATGACGAACCGTCTGCGACGTTGTGACCCTAGAATTATGACGGATGTTTCAAGACAAATTTTGGATATTTAAGTTGAGGTTGAGGCACGGGCCCCACGAGGCGCGATTCGCGCATGATGTGGTGAAATATAACTTTTTCACCGGCTATCCGTTTGGGACCAATGGGTAGTCCATCTTGTGTGTTTTTTCGTATGGATCGCAATGGTGTGACCGATTTGGTTAACTGGTGTCATTTGAAGTACGACTGGGTTGGATCGAACATGAATGTAACCAGTCCCTCGAAGCGGTAACACTTATAACTTGAGATCTGGACGTCCGATTGATGTGTCGTCGACTTTGTTGGATTCCTCTTGATGAGATGGAACTTTTGGTATACTTCGCCTAATGTTTGGACGCTGTTGGAATATGGCCGGGTTGGATTGTCCCCGAAATCCAACCGGGCCCCTGGAACAGAAAAGCTGATAACTTTCAGACTTGATGTCCGTTTGATGAACCGTCAGTGGCGTTGGTGATCTTGTTGAGAAACGGTCCCTTTGAGTATACCCTATGAGAGTTGGGGTACAGTTGAGATACAGCAGGGTTGGTTTGCCCACGAAACCACCTGGGACACTAGGACGAAAAGGCTAATAACTCAGAGACCAGGCGTCCGATTGAAGCGCCGTCTGTTGTGTTGAGACCCACATGACGAGGTGGTCCTTTGAGATACATCTTCCTGGGACTTTGAGATACTTGGAGTATCGACATGTAGCTCGTGGAGCGGACCCTCCTGGAGACGAGCGTTCAGAGAACGGAGACCATGTAGCCGGTTGAGACCTGAAAACTGCTTGACCGACTCGACTTGGAGTGAGTCGAATAGCCCAGTGGACAGAGAACTACTTTGTTGGGTGCAGACCCATGGCGGACAGAGCACTACCTGGGTGACAGTGCAGAGCCGCGGTACTCGTCCGGAGAGTACCTCTACAGGCTATTAATGGGTGTGCACTACTATGTTTGGGTGGCATACCCCAGCGGGAAGCACTACTGTGTTTGGGTGGCTGGCCTGCGGTACTCGACAGGAGGAGTACCTCAGCAGTATTAGGTTAGTGAGCAGTACCTCAGAGTCATGATAGGACCACTATACACTCCAGAGACGGGACTCTTCAGTAGTTATGGTTTCGATAATGAAAATCCTGGCTTCAGCTGAGTCTATGACCTTTGTGTCTACCTAATGATTGAGATGGGTCTCTTGATAACTTAGGTATAAGTATGGGAATATAACTGGGTACCTATTATCCGTTGATTTCATAATCTTTGTGTTTCCTCATGATTGAGATGGGCTACTTGATAACTTGGGTATATGTATGGGCATATACCTAGGTAGAGGTTATCTGTTGAGATCTTCTTTGTGGTTATCATTGTTGGATTTAGAGAGGCCTTGAGGGTCTTGGGGTCCCTACGGAGTATCGTTATACTCACCCCTACACGGGCTATGCCCGCACCTCATTGTGTTGGTTGTAGATGACGGGCAGCACAGACAGAGGACGAGTGTTTGAGGACTGGATGATATCTGGTGGTGGACTTCACGACAAGGAAAAACTTGGAGGAGGTTGATAGGCGAGAGGATTGTGTAGGATATATTTACCTACACTTTTGGTAGGATCCGTGGTGGATGATCTAGGAGCTGCGCTATCTATACCTACCCTTCAGGTAGGATCCTTGGTGGACGATCCAGGAGCTGCTTGTCACATTTCAGCTGTTTTATATTTTTCTTTGTACATTACAGTTGGGCTTGTATTTCCGGCACCTTTACTTTCAGCACATCATGTTTCAGTTTTACTTAGTGTTTTACTTCCGCTTGTACTTTGTGGTGTTTTGTTTACTTTTATAAAGGCAAAGCCTTCCCCATTATCGGGATTTATGCCTTTGGTGCTAGTTGCCAGCCCCTGGCCTATGGAAGGCAGGCTTGGGGTACTCACGGCACGGGCCCCGAGGACGGTTCGTGACAAATTATCATGAATTAATTAATATCATTGGAGATCATAATGGTTTAGGATATCATAATCCTTTTACATCCTAGAATCGAAAATATTTTTGAAGATTACTATTCATTAAAATATCGCATAAATATATCAATGATACATATTGGTAACAATATTATCTGCATTTATAAGGTAATGATATACAATTGATCTAAAATTAAAGGAATGAATTACTGAATTGAGAATAATTAAACACCATATGATTTGGTGAATTATTTTTCCCCCCAATTAATTTAATCCATTGTTATTTTTTATTTATTTCACAAAACACTTATTATATTTTTTTATAGAAAATCACTACATTTGGATTCAAATATACTCTATACCATGTTATGATTTAACTTTACACACCACCAACTCTGCTTGCATTACATGAAACACTAAATTTATATAAAAAAACATTTTATTATTATTATTTATACATCACAGTTATAATGTAGCTGTAAAATTTATAAATATGACAGTAGTAAATAATTTTTCAGTATTATTTAGATTTTTTATATAGAGAAAAATTATTTGTATACTAATTAATAAAATTTTTGGAAATGTATTTAAACATTGAAAATATTATTTCCTTAAAGAACCTACAATTACTGTCATTCTGAAAAAAATTATATTTTTTGATAATTTTTTAAATTCAATTTGATAAAATAAAATTCATTTTAAGAATTTAGAATTTCACAATTATAATACGGTTATTTTTTTATTTTTCAAAGAAAAACAATTTTAGATGAACAGTGAAAAATTATGAATTTTCATTCAAAATTAAATTTTTCTCTAATTTATTCATATAGTTAAATTTTAATTTCAATTGGATTTAATGTCAAAATAGATCAATTATAAATTCATTAATCCAATTTTTTTCATCGGAATCACTTTTATAAAAAAATTAGATATAAAAATTCATTGAACTACTAAACATTTTTACATAAAAAAACAATATTTCTCATCACTTATGCAGGATTAGCATTAAACATAATTTTTTATATTCTATAATTTTAATTTATATAAAAGTATATATAACATTATAAATAGTGTTTTATATATATTCATGTAATATCAACATAATTTGTTGCTAAAAATATTATGGAAGATGGTTAAAATTAATTAAAGTGAGTAAGGTAAAATTAAAAATAACAGGGAACAAAACCATAAACATTAGGGCCACGATGAACAATTCAATTATAAATAAGCTGTTACGTTCCCATATTTCAACTATATCTAATCATTTTTCGAATTTTATGAGTTATTGGGACAGTATTCAAAAAATATCCCATTTTTATATGTTGAGTAAGATGCAAGACAAAAATGGAACATTCCTTAACATTAAAATTTAGAAATCATTGAGATATGGAAAAAATATATTTTCATATACATATACTATGGAATAAAAAATTATTTTTTATCATAATTATTTATCATTAATTTTTTACATGAATTAGTTAGAATAAAGGATTAACAAATTCTAACACATGGATTATTTATTTAATAATTAAAGGAGATAAATAATGTTAAATACGTTAAAATAAAATAAAATTAAATGAATTATTCTATTCAATTTTTTTAAAATTTATATATCATATTACATAGATGTGAACATAAATTTTTTTACTTACCATCATATTTTGATATTATTAAATTACTATTAAATAATTAATGTCCTAAATGAAATTATTGTCACATTACAATATATTATATTTTATTACAATATATCAAATTGCTAAAAATCCTACCATCTATGAGGATTCCTTAAATTATAAAGAAATATAAAATATTGTATATTATTTTTCCAGATGATACTTTATAATGATTAGATAGCCACAAAAATAGTAAAATCATTATAGGCCTATTTTGAGTTAATGTAGGTTTTTTCACATTAAATGTGTTTGTTTGAAAATTAATATCTCTTAGACATGTGATTTTTATTTATTTAATTACATATTAGATTTATAAATCAATGGAAATTTGTTTCCAAATAAATCCCTCCATATTTTAGTTTAAATTGTTAAATTATAGAGGATGTAAAACTAGTTACCTAAATAATAAAAATGAAAATGAAAACAATAAAAAATTAAAGACCGTGAAAAAAATATAACAAATCATTTTTTGAATAGTGAAGATTTTTTTCGACCATAAATTCACATTAATCAATCATTTTTCTATTTTGGAATGAAATTTGGTAAGGGATACCTCCGATTGGTTCTTACCTTTAGGTATTTAAAAAAATTCTACTCCTCCTCCACTATAAAATTGCAATCATTCCCCCCTTCTACAAACCTATAAACTCAAATAGAATAATCCTTGATCTACCCAATTCACATTAAAATATCCATACCATCTTCACATATGACTCACTTTGGGAATAAACATAAAATTGAAATCTCTTTGATTCAAACCAATACATGGTACCCAATGGAGAGGCACATCTTCCTCAGGCTCCTTACCTTTATTTTCCATTATCCACTTCCGATATTATTATCATTCCTTATATACACAATAGAATTTTTATATTATATATACTTATTTGTTAATATGATATTTTTTATACCTACACTTACACGCATATTAATATAATTTGTAAAGAACATATTGTTCTTGTGTACATTGATTTATCACCTCATGAAACGATGGTATTTATTTTTTCCTTTACCACCACTCATGGTTGGAAATTATTATGAAATGTATAATTTTATATTATATATATTATATAAATTCCATATTTATTATTCTATAATAAATATATAACACATACATATATTTGATCAATTTTTTATTAATAAAATATTTTCATTTGGGGAAGTGTGGACTACCGCCTCCTCAAAGTGATGTGATTCCTTCACACACAACATGTAATGTATTATGGATGCTTTTAGTGATATTAAATGATATATATGAAATAATAAATATAATTCATTGATATTACATTTATATATTCATATATATCTTTTACATTCTTTCAATAAATATGAAAATATGTAAACTACATTCATGTGTGTGTACGTTCTACCATCCCCCTGAATGGTGTGTTACATTTCATATTTATACAATGTATTTATTATTATAAGTAAATATATAATGAATATAAATTATATTTATACAGTTATTTTTATTCTAGAAATCATTATATAAATATGGGGTCTAAAAATATATGAAATTAAGACCCATGTGAAAAAAATGAAAATAATACATGAAGTGAATCCTTAACATTGAATTGTTAATGGAAGGGTAATAAAAAGTCATAATAAAATAGTATATGGTATTATATAAAATTAATTTTTCACATAATGATTTATAAAAATATTATATTTATTATATATCATTTTT
This sequence comes from Viscum album, assembly GCA_963277665.1. NCBI lineage: Eukaryota > Viridiplantae > Streptophyta > Magnoliopsida > Santalales > Viscaceae > Viscum > Viscum album. The sequence continues at coordinate 271,707,490 of OY728128.1, read as the reverse complement.
TATGAGTACGAATATAATCAAGTCATATGTCAAGGGGATTTATAGTCTCAGTTTTATTTCATTGTGATTTATGCATTATTCCGCATTAATTTATTTTTATTATTGTATATACATTCCATGAAAATATTATTTAATTTTTATCCTCTAATTTATTCATACTTACATATCCATTTTATTATATTACTTTTATTGGGGGTATGTTAAAAAATATACATAATTAGTAATGTAGTTTTGTCCAAATGTGCTACCATGAAGTCACATACAGTGAAATTAAAAACAATTTCATTATAAATGTTTTAAAAACCATAATGTAAGAATATTTTCAAGGAAAAATTATTTTTTATAAAGGTTTATGGTTCCTATATTCCTATACATATTTTCAAAATATTTTCATTGAAATGGTTTTTATGAATGTTTTCATGATTCTTTTCAAAACTAATGGATTTCGTAAACATTTTCAAGAATTCATTTCAAGGAAATGGTTTTCAAAATGTTTTCAATATTATTTTATATGTTTACCCTGAAAATTATTTTAAAATTTTTTCCCATAATATATTATAATTATTCAAGGAAATCTGTTTTCAAAAGGATTTCAATCCTACTTTCAAAAACAATTTTTTTTTTCAAATTGTTCTCAAGATTATTTTATATGTTTTCAAGGAAATTGGTTTTCAAAATATATACACGATACCTATAAAAGTTTATAACATTATCTTCAAAAAAATGTTTGCAAAATTATTTGTTTAATAAAAATCATTTTTTAAATGTGGATATATATTTTTCGCCTGAAATTTTTTAAATGAAATTATAAATAATTATTTACAATAAATAATTTTTATGAAATGGATTTAAAAAAAGGACCTTCAAGGTAGGGATATTTTCTTTATGTTATTTGTGATGTGAAATTTCAATATCCTTATCCATTGAAGATGTAATCCTTAATTATAGTGTAGATTTTTTTTCAAAAAAGATCCAATATTACCCTTCATATTATTTCATGAATGGTATATGTTTTAATAGAAAGAAGTTTATGAAAGCCATTTTTCCAAAGGTTATATTATTTTGAAACATTCTTCATTTCCTGGGTTATTCTTTGATGAAATGGTTTTTATTTTTATGTCTTTTCCATATGTTATGATGTCATGAAACAATAATGATACCTATTTCATTTCCTAGGTTATTATATGACCTTTATGAAATACATGTTTTTTTATAGGTCATGATAAGATGAATATTTTATTTCCTTGTGCACATGGGAGATTTATTTTGTTATATGATTGGTGGGACCTATATCCCTTTCAATTTCATTAGGTGAAGATTTAATCTAATAATATAATGATAGGAATCATGTTGACATGCTTCATATACATTGGGAATATAGGGAGACCAAATTCCTCACATGGAATGGACTACGACTAGGTGTGGTGATATTTTGGGACTAGTATATGTAGTCAATATGATGATGGAATATGGGGAATCCCAAAACAATATGGGATGATATGGAAACCTGACCCCTTATAAGGAAATTAATGTGACATGGTATGGTGGGTGTTCTCTTCCATTAGGTGATGTCAATAATGGAAACATGATCTACTTTGGGATGATGGTGATACAAGATCCATTATTGGAGGATATGGAAACCAACTCCCTTATATGGAAAACAGTGTGACTGGGTATTGTGATGTTTCCCTCTTAGTATTTTTAATCCCATTTAAGTTCCCTGATAAAAACAATCAATGTGTATTGACCTATAGAGAATGATATTAAATGGCCTTTTGTATTCCAAAATTCCATTTTTTATTTCAATGTCATGATTTCATGTATTATTCTATAGATTACCTTTTTGATCCACTATTAGGAACTACTAAACATTATTCCACTATTCTTATTTATGTTACATTGGGTAAGAACATCTAATGCTATTATCATGTTATCATTCCCCTATGCTCATGAAAATGCTAATATATATCCATTCATTAACCTTACAGAGTATCTATTCTCATAAATTTTTATGTTCTCTTATCCATGATATGAAGACATTATTAATTATTTTCTGTCCAAAAGTGGTTCATATCATGAAGAACCTAGTGGGATACTATTGAGCTCACATGTGTACCAGTTTTTAGATTTCCTTTATTCAAAATCCACTAAACTAATATGGTTTTTTGGATTATAAATGTGTATTGTTTTATGTATTCTCAAAAAATTATATAATTTCGATGAACATTAATACAGGGTTATTATTGATTGTATAATATTTATGGTTTGTTAAACCTTTTGAAACTTGGATGATAAATAATTGAGATACATATGAATATTTCTAAGGATGTGTCTTGGGATGTTTCTAAGGATATGTTTAAAGATGAGGAAATGTGTTAGAAGATTTCTAGTTATTTTAGTAAATAACAGAGAATTTGGTTTAAGAGAAATAAATACTTGTATAGATAAAATATATGGTCATTATTGTGTAATAGTTTTACCTAGGAGTAAAAACAACAACAACGTGCATTTTGGTCGACTTGAGTATAAAATAGTACATGAAATCAGGGCTTACTTCACACATTGTTTGACACAACCGTGGGATATGATTTGGAAAATCACAAACTAAATGAAAATCATCCTAAAAGATATAAATAGAATATGGATATTATTATCCTAGGATGAATCTAATGTGAGATCAATTAAAAATTTGGTGTCATGATTTAGACATCTGATAACAAAATTCCATGATTAAGTAGTTTCCCTCTATGATAAATGTTTCTCACCCTATTAATTGTAGTTTTTTCAATAGATATAAATAGAAATAACATGTTTAAAATGAATTGTTTTAGATTTTGAAATTGTGGGAATTATGGATGTAACATCCCAGGTAATTAAAGAATAAAGAATTTTCATATTTATTAATATTTACGAATTAAATATTAATTTTAATTAAAAGGGGTTTCTACGTTCGATAGGGTACTCGATACGCAACGATGAGTTTCTTTGAAAACTTACGTTGCACACAAGTAATAAAATAATATTATTTTAAATGTTAGTTAACAAGTAGCCGTTGTACTTGCGGGAATGGATTGAAATAACTAAAATATGATTATATATGTTTTTAAATGTTTTTACATTTACCCAATAAAAGATAAAGGCTTAAAATACGGAAAGAGTTCAATTTTAGGCATTTATACCCTAATTTTCACTAAGGGTTCACTTATCACCTTTTGACGGTGAACCATCATTAAATATAGTTTTTATCAATCTTATAAATTCTATTGGACCAAAAATAACTCTTCTTTAGAATCGGGACATCAAAATTTACTTTGTGTAAATTTTTTGTATCTTTCTGATAAAGTTCTTTTTTTAATGAATAGTGTAAAATGTAGTATTTTAATTCAAAACCTCATTTTAATCTAATTTATTTATATGACTAGATTATATTTTGAATTTGTTTTAAAGGGAAATTAGAAAATATTTTTACCATTAAATCCAATAGTGGTAGTTGGAATTAATTTCCCTTTGAAATCAAACTTAAACTAGTGTCAATCTTTTGATACTTATTGTTTCATAAAAACACGCTATTTGCTCTGACAACGGGAATTAATTATTAAATTAATTAATGTGACTTATATGTTTTAAATTTTGTAAAATAGACTTCATTTTTGAATTCGTAATATCAAATATAGCTTAGGGTGAATTTTTGGTAATTTTCTGAAAAACTTCAATTTTTGATGAATAGTGAAACCACTAAGTGGTACTTATAAAAACTGATTTTCCGTTTAAATGAAATTTTGCAATCATTGTGTTTTGATTTTAAAAAATCCAACATAAATGGTTTTCATTAAGAAGTAAAATGTGGTTCAATGAGATTAAAATAATTTTTTGGTGAATAGTAACTTATTACGTTTTTAATCGCGATTAGAGGTAATTAGTGTAGTTTAAGGTAAAAATAATGCTTTAATAAAATGAGATGAGATTGACACATGTCCTAACCCTATTGGTTGTGTCATGGCCGACCAAGACAACCCATGGTTCGATTTAGGGGACCCCATGGAGCCACTTGGGTGAGATAATGACTTTAATGCCTTTTTTTAATAAAAGTAAAAATGACACAAACATAATATGTTTTACGAAAAAAAAATTTACATGGGGTTATAAAGATCATATTTTTGATTATAAATATTCATTGGAAAGATAAAAATATTTCCTACATCATAGTATTTTTTTTATAATTTTTAGACTTTAAATAAATTAAATTATTTATGAAATCATTATGATGCAGCGATGACTTCATTATTTAACGATTTAAATAAAATGGAAAGATAATGTAATATCTAAAACCTACACATGTCCAAAATCTATTGGATGGGAATATTTCGAAGCCTTATCACCTTATCCACGAATTATATCAATGTGGGACCTTTTAAAACCGAAACACATTTTCAAATAAAGTAATATTTCTTTACTTTCCAAAAGTGCCCCTCCTCTCCTCTTATAAAAGGCCCTCACCTCTACCTCATTTCACACACTCCTCAAGCCTTTGGCTCGGCCATCCCCTGCCAATTTACTCTCTCCACATTCCTCTACTCATACTAGAGGATTCCCTTTCGGCAGAATCATTTCAAAGGAAGCCTTTAGGCTCAAATCAAAAGGAGTTACACTTTTAAAGGTAATTCATTCTCTCTTGTTCATTTGTTTTATTTTGCTTCTCCAACCCCATAAACTCTTTTTATTTACTTCTTTTGTAACAAAACCAGTGTCTTAAATATAATAGGATGTTGTTATAAGATTTATTCTAGCTACACTCTCACACAAATACATCAAATGGTTAAAGAACATACGGTTTTGTGGATGGCGAAATTCTACCTCCCGAAATGATGATTGTTCAATACTCATTTAACACCTTCAAAGGTGGCCATTATGATGTCCCTATTTTTATATATGATATATAATATGTTTATTATTTACTTAAGCTTCTGTATTTTTCATTTATGGCATACCATTATTGTTTCCATTATGGGTAAACACGATATCTTCATTTTAGGAAGTGCGGACTACCGCCCCCTGAAAGTGATTTGATTCGTTAATACCATATGTGGGATGTGTAAAGGATAAAGTTAATGATATTATACATGTTATTATACTTGAATTATAATATACTCTTATATCATTATTATTCCATTCTATAAAATACGAAATAGAAATGAAAGTAGCGTTCATGCGTACGTACGGCTTACCGTCTCCATGAACGGTGCATTTCATTTCTTACCTCTAAATGATTATCTAATATTATAAATACATGTATATTCTGGATATATATGATATATATGATATCCAAATCAGGAATTTCATTCTGGATATAAAGAACTTTTGACCACACGAACAACATGTAATTGTAAGAAGTCCACTTTCGACTTAATAACCAAATATTGACAAAATAAACATTATTAACTTAAATGGTTACATAATGTTTATAACATGGAAATAAGTGATATAAAAGGAATAATGAACTTTAAAAAGGTACTTAATAAAGTATAAATTAACTCAAGTTTATTATTCAGGACGTTAAAGAACAATCGAGTCAAGTCGGACCTGAGGTAAGGGACTTCGTCTCAATCTCCTTTCATTGAGGCATATTTCGTTTTATACAGAACTTTCTTTTATACGGTGTATAAACCCCTTTGACTTTATCTTTTATACAAAAGGAATATTTTTCTATGAATCATTTTACTAAATGACAAAAAGGAATGTTTTTTTTTACCTATGCGGTGACAACGACCTTTTCCGCCGCCGCGGGTATTATTTGGTCTTTGGCTTCCTCAACAAGCCGTAATGTTTTTAAATTAAAATAAATACCATATACTCTTTTATGTATTTTGGTATTGAAAATGATTTGGATAAAGGATTCTGTTATTTCAATATATTTATGATATATTGTGATTAAAATGTGGAAATGTTATCATTCCTTTATATTGGTTTTATGTTTTATGATTTTATATTGGTACTTGGGCATTTTAACGGGTGGTTACGTTATAAACCATATGACGGGTGGTGCCGTGAATACCAGGATGGGTGGTTACGTTATAACCTCCAATGCATTGGGTATGGAAGTCGGTCGTATGGCTATTCCATTAAGTATGTATGGAAATTGGCCGTTTGGCTATTCCATTAAGTGATATGTGTGGAAGTCGACCGTATGGTTATTCCCCTTAAGTATGTTTATGTCCCAAGTTACCTTTATATATGTTATGTGTTCTTTATATGGGTTTTATGGTAATCCTTTGGTTACAAAAAGGTAAGTAATGATACTTTATTCAGTAAAGAGTTTTTACTACTTCATGAAGGTGAAGGTATTACTTCGATAGAGTATACATGGTTTACTTGATTTTGAAAAACTAACAGTTTTCATTCTTTGTGTATCCCTTACTGAGCTTTTTATGCTCACCCCAAGTTTTATTGAAATGTTTTTCACATGACTTAATGTGGAATAAGGTCAAGGATGAGATCAAGGGAATGTCATGCTATATAAAACATGGAACTAGAATGTTTCTTTTAAGAGTTTTTTTTATTATGGAAACTTAGTAGAAGTGACTACTTTGTAATCTTTTGAGACGTAATAGTTATGTTCTAATTCTCTAAAACTCTAAACCTGAAAAGATCCTCAACGTGAATTATTCATTTAATTCAATATTAAGTAAGGTTTAAGGTCGGGGCCTTATAGTTGGTATCAAAGGTCGGTTTAGACAACTTTAGGAGTTAGAAAAGTGTTAAATTATAATATTATTGAAATGATATAGCATTTACGGATTACCATGTTGCTTTGCCTAAGATATTTCTGTGTTCAGAATGGTTTTCCGCAGAGGAAACAAAGCAACTATGTTGGGATGACATCAGGAGGAAGACAACCTTCGAAATCAGCAACCTGAGATGGTCGGAATCGGAACTGAACAGTTTGTTGCAGTGATGGAACAGTTGACTCAAGCTATAAATGGTGGTGGTATCCATGCACGAGATCAGCCAGATCAACCGTAGAGGAACATGTCAGTGGTGGAACATTTCATGAGGCAACATCCCCCATCATTCATAAGATCATATAACCCTGTGCAAGCTGAAGGGTGGAATAAAGCACTGGATAAGATTTTTGATGTCATGGGGTGTTCAGAACATCAAAAAGTTAGTCTTGTTGTTTATCGTTTTGAAGGTGAAGCTGATCAGTGGTGGTCGATGGTGAAAAATATTAGGGATAGTGATGAGATTGATGATCTTCACTAGGACGAATTCAAAGGTATGTTTCTTGAGAAATATTTTCCTAAGGTGGTTCGTCTTAGGATGGAAAAACAGTTCCTAGAATTGAGGCAAGAGGATGATTCAGTGGCTTCTTATGAAGCAAAGTTCACTTGATTGGCATGGTATGCTCCAAACTTCATACGAGATCTTGATAGTAAAATAAACCGTTTTTACTCCGGGTTAAAGCCAAAGTATCGATGGGCTTTAGCTTCTCGTGAGTTCAAAAGTTATGAAAAACTTGTTCGATGTGCGGAGAAGGTGGAAATGGAGTTTGTCGATGATCAGTTGTTCTATGACAAACAACAGAATAAGAGGTCCAGTTGGCAGGAAAAGGGGAAGAATTCATCAAAGAAGCAAGGAGGTAAGAAAACCAAATATCCATCCTGTGAGAAGTGTGGTAAAATGCATCCTGGAGAATGTTTATCCAAGTCTGGTAAGTGCTTTAGGTGTGGTAAGTCTGGTCATATTGCTCGTAACTGTAAGGAAGATGATCAAGCAGGCAATGAAAAGCCAACGGTAAGATGTTTTAAGTGTAATGAAATGGGTCATTATGAAAACGAGTGTCCAACGAAGAACTCATCTGGGGGAATGCAGCCAGAATACAAGTAGAAAGGGGTGGTGAAATCCTTTGCAACAACTTCAGCAGATGTTGGGCCATCGAATGAAGTGGTATCAGGTACATTGTTTGTTTGTTCAGATTATGCCAATGTGTTGTTTGATTCAGGGTCTACACACTCTTTCATTTCTGAGAAGTTTTCTAGTAAATTGGAAATTCCATATCAAGATATGAATCCTGAACTTATGGTAAAAACACCCAGAGGGAACGTTGAGACAAAAAGGAATTATAAGAACCTTCATATCCTTGTGTGTGGAAAGAATCTACCAGAAAACCTTATTGTTTTGCCTCTAGTAGTGTTTGATGTTATTTTGGGCATGGATTGGCTTTTTTTATCATGCTAAGATTGAATGTAGAGCTAAAATGGTTTCTTTTCAGAAATATTTTCAGTTTGTGTACAAGAATGAACCCTTGATTTTGATAACATATCAGGAAGTTGAGAAACTAGTAAAAGATGGAAATGAATGTTACCTTGCACATATTGTTGAAAATAAAGGAACTGTTCAGATTAATGATGTGCCAGTGGTAAATGAGTATCTTGATGTTTTTCCTGATGAGTTTCCTGGTATTATTCCTGATCGGGAAGTTGAATTTACTATTGACATAGTTTCTGATTCTAATCCAATTTCAAAACCCCCTTATCGAATGGCTCAAGTTTAACTTTTAGAGTTAAAGAATGAATTGCATGAGTTATTAGATAAAGGTTTCATTCGACCTAGAACATCACCATGGGGTGCTCCTGTCTTGTTTGTTAAAAAGAAAGATGGATCAATGAGACTTTGCATTGATTATAGAGCCTTGAATAATATTACTGTTAAGAACAAGTATCCTTTGCCTCATATCGATGATTTGTTTGATCAGCTCCAGGGAGCTCAGTATTTTTCGAAGATTGACATGAGGTCGGGGTACCATCAGTTGAAAGTAAAAGAAGGAGACGTTCCGAAGACTGCATTCCGTACTAGATATGGCCATTATGAATTTGTAGTTATGCCTTTTGGGTTAACCAATGCACCTGCTGTATTCATGGACCTTATGAATAGAATTTTCCATGAGTTCTTGGATAAGTTTGTGGTTGTTTTCATCGATGATATTTTGGTGTTTTCTAAAAGTAAATAAGAGCATTAAATTCATTTAAGGGTTATCTTGCAAACCTTAAAAGAAAAGAAACTATATGGAAAATTCAGCAAGTGTGAGTTTTCGTTACAACAAATTTCTTTCCTAGGTCACATTGTTTCAAAAGATGGCATAACTGTTGATCCTACTAAAACAAAAGTTGTTGAAGAATGGCCAAGACCCACAAATGTAACCGAGATCCGTAGTTTTCTTGGTTTGGCAGGTTACTATCGAAGGTTTGTTGAAAATTTTTCACGGTTATCTAGTCCAATGACTAAGCTAACTCGTAAGGGTGTTAAGTTCATATGGAAAAAATAATGTGATGATTGTTTTCAGGAGTTGAAGAGAAGATTGGTGAATGATTCAGTTTTGGCACTTCCTTCCAGGAATGGTGAGTTTGTTATATACAGTGATGCTTCGTTGAAGGGACTTGGTTGTGTCCTTATGCAGAATGATCAGGTAATTGCTTATGCTTCACGACAGTTGAAAACTCCAGAGGTAAATTACCCAACACATGATTTGGAATTAGCTGATGTTGTCTTTGCTTTAAAAATTTTGAGGCATCATTTGTATGGAGTAAAGTGTGAAATATATACTGATCAAAAAAGTTTAAAGTATATATTCACTCAGAAAGAATTGAACATGAGACAGAGGAGATGGCTGGAGTTAATCAAGTATTATGATTGTACAATTCATTACCATCCCGGAAAAGCAAATAAAGTTGCTGATGCTTTGAGTCAAAAAAGTAATGCTTCATTAGCAATGTTGTGTTTGGAACATGATACTTTGGTTAAAGATTTGATGAAATTTGGCATAGAAGTTGTTGGTACAGGATGTTCTTCTGTTTTGTTTCAGGTATCAGTGAAATCTTCTCTATCAGACAGAATCAAGCAAGCACAGAAGCGAGACAGTGAGTTGAAGAAAAAGGTAGAGCTGGTTCAGAAATGTAAGTTTCCTGAATTCAACATTGATAATGAATGTGTTTTGAGGTTTGGGAAGAGATTGTGTGTACCTTGTGATTCACAATTGGAGAATGAGTTGTTATGTGAGGCTCATAGTTCCCCGTTTTCAGTTCATCCTGGCAGTACTAAGATGTACAGAGATCTGCGGGAGTATTACTGGTGGGATGGAATGAAAAGAGATATTGCTGATTTTACTGTGAAGTGTCTGACTTGTCAGCAGGTTAAAGCAGAGCGGCAATTACCGAAAGGGATGCTTCAGCCTTTACCAGTGCCAGAGTGGAAATGGGAAAACATATCCATGGACTTTGTTGTGGGATTACCGAAGACATATCGAGGTAATAATTCAATCTGGGTTATTGTTGATCACTTGACCAAATATGCTCATTTCCTTGCAATACGATATACTTTTTCCCTAGATCAACTTTCCCGTTTGTATCTTAAAGAGATAGTCAGGTTACATGGAGTTCCCCTCTCCATTGTATCTGATCGTGATCCTAGGTTCACATATAACTTTTGGAAAGGCCTTCAGAAGTCGTTGGGTACTGAATTAAATTTTAGTACAGCTTTTCATCCTCAATCAGATGGGAAGTCAGAACGAACAATTCAGACCTTGGAGGATATGAAACGAGCTTGTTCGATGGATTATCAGTGAAGTTGGGACCAACAACTTTCTTTGGTTGAGTTTTCTTATAATAAAAACTTTCATTCCAGTATACAGATGGAACCATTTGAGGAATTATATGGGAAGCGGTGTCGAACTCCAGCATTTTGGGATGAAGTGGGTGAAAGGAAGCTGATGGGACCAGAATTGGTAGAAGAGATGGCAGAAAAAGTTCAGTTGATTCAGAAGCACATGAGAACAACTCAGAGCAGGCAGAAGAGCTATGCGGATAACTGGAGGAAGGATCTATCTTTTAAGGTAGGTGATCATGTTTTTCTCAAGGTTTCTCCTTGGAAAAGTGTGATGAGATTTGGTAAGAATGGAAAGCTGAGTCCAAGGTTTATTGGACCATATGAAATTCTGGACAAAGTTGGATAAGTTTCTTACCGAGTGGCTTTACCTCCGAGTTTATCTCAAGTACACAATGTTTTTCATGTTTCGATGTTGAGAAAGTATATGCCAGATCCATCTCATGTTTTGAGTCCAGAGGTAGTTCAGCTGGAGGAGAACCTTTCTTATGAAGAACAACCAGTCCAGATTCTTGACCACAAGGAGCAGGTGTTACGGAATAAGGTGATTCATCAGGTAAAGGTTTTGTGGAAAAACCATGTGATTGAAGAGGGAACGTGGGAATATGAAAATGCTATGAGGGATAAATACCCCCACTTATTTTGATAAGTGAATAAAATTGCGAGGACGCAATTCCCAAAAGGGGGGAAGGATGTAACATCCCAGGTAATTAAAGAATAATGAATTTTCATATTTATTAATATTTACGAATTAAATATTAATTTTAATTAAAAGGGGTTTCTACGTTCGATAGCGTACTCGATACGCAACGATGAGTTTCTTTGAAAACTTACGTTGCACACAAGTAATAAAATAATATTATTTTAATATGTTTTACGAAAACAATTTTTACATGGAGTTATAAAGATGAGATTTTTGATTATAAATATTCATTGGAAAGATAAAACGATTTCCTACATCATAGTATTGTTTTTATAATTTTTAGACTTTCACTAAATTAAATTATTTATGACATCATTATGATGCAGCGATGACTTCATTATTTAACGATTTAAATAAAATGGAAAGATAATGTAATATCTAAAACCTACACATGTCCAAAACCTATTGGATGGGAATATTTCGAAGCCTTATCACTTTATCCACGAATTATATCAATGTGGGACCTTTTAAAACCGAAACACATTTTCAAATAAAGTAATATTTCTTTACTTTCCAAAAGTGCCCCTCCTCTCCTCTTATAAAAGGCCCCCACCTCTACCTAATTTCACACACTCCACAAGCCTTTGGCTCGGCCATACCCTGCCCATTTACTCTCTCCACATCCCTCTCCTCATACTAGAGGATTCCCTTTGGGCATAATCCTTTCAAATGAAGCCTTTAGGCTCAAATCAAAAGGAGTTACACTTTTAAAGGTAATTCATTCTCTCTTGTTCATTTGTTTTATTTTGCTTCTCCAACCCCCTAAACTCTTTTTATTTACTTCTTTTGTAACAACACCAGTATCTTCAATATACTAGGATGTTGTTATAAGATTTATTCGAGCTACACTCTCACACAAATACATCAAATGGTTAAAGAACATACGGTTTCCGTGGATGGAAAAATTCTGCCTCCCGAAACGATGATTGTTAAATACTCATTTAACACCTTCAAAGGTGGCCATTATGATGTCACTATTTTTGTATATGATATATAATATGTTTATTCGTTCTTTAAGATTTTGTATTTTTCATTTATGGCATACCATTATTGTTTCCATTATGGGTAAACACGATATCTTCATTTTAGGAAGTGCGGACTACCGCCCCCTGAAAGTGATTTGATTCGTTAATACCATATGTGGGATGTGTAAAGGATAAAGTTAATGATATTATATATGTTATTATATTGGAATTATAATATACTCTTATATCATTATTATTCCATTCTATAAAATACGAAATAGAAATGAAAGTAGCGTTCATGCGTACGTACGGCTTACCGTCTCCATGAACGGTGCATTTCATTTCTTACCTCTAAATGATTATGTAATATTATAAATACATGTATATTCTGGATATATATGATATATATGATAACCAAATCAGGAATGTCATTCTGGATATAAATAACTTTTGACCACATGAACAACATGTAATTGTAAGAAGTCCACTTTTGACTTAAGAACCAAATATTGACAAAACAAACATTATTAACTTAAATGGTTACATAATGTTTATAACATGGGAATAAGTGATATAAAAGGAATAATGAACTTTAAAAAGGATCTTAATCAAGTATAAATTAACTCAAGTTTATTATTCAGAACGTTAAAGAACGATCGAGTCAAGTCGGACCTGAGGTAAGGGACTTCGTCTCAATCTCCTTTCATTGAGGCATATTTAGTTTTATACACAACTTCCTTTTATACAGTGTATAAACCCCTTTGACTTTTACTTTTATACAAAAGGAATCTTTTTCTACAAAGAGTTTTACTAAACGACAAAAAGGAATGTTTTTTTTACGTACGCGGTGACAATGAACTTTTCCGCCGCCGCGAGTATTATTTGGTCTTTGGCTTCCTCAACAAGCCGTAATGTTTTTAAAATAAAATAAATACCATATACTCTTTTATGTATTTTGGTATTGAAAATGGTTTTGATAAAGGATTCTATTATGTCAATATATTTATGATATATTGTGATTGAAATGTGGAAATGTTATCATTCCTTTATATTGGTTTTATGTTTTATGATTTTATATTGGTACATGGACATTTTAACGGGTGGTTACGTTATAAACCATATGACGGGTGGTGCCGTGAATACCAGGACGGGTGTTTACGTTATAACCTCCAATGCATTGGGTATGGAAGTTGGCCATATGGCTATTCCATTAAGTATGTATGGAAATTGGCCGTTTGGCTATTCCATTAAGTGATATGTGTGGAAGTCGACCGTATGGTTATTCCACTTAAGTATGTTTATGTCCCAAGTTACCTTTATATATGTTATGTGTTATTTATATGGGTTTTATGGTAATCCTTTGGTTACAAAAATGTAAGTAATGATACTTTATTCAGAAAAGAGTTTTTACTACTTCATGAAGGTGAAGGTATTACTTTGATAGAGTATACATGGTTTACTTGATTTTGAAAAACTAACAGTTTTCATTCTTTGTGTATCCCTTACTGAGCTTTTTATGCTCACCCCAAGTTTTTTTGAAATGTTTTTCACAGGACTTAATGTGGAATAAGGTCAAGGATGGGATCAGGGGAATGTCATGCTATATAAAACATGGAACTAGACATGTTTCTTTTAAGAGTTTTTTTTATTATGGAAACTTAGTAGAAGTGACTACTTTGTAATCTTTTGAGACGTAATATTTATGTTCTAATTCTCTAAAACTCTAAACCTGAAAAGATCCTCAACGTGAATTATTCATTTAATTCAATATTAAGTAAGGTTTAAGACCGGGGCCTTATAATGAAAATATATTCACCCAGTGGCAATCTCATAAATTGGTATTAGGAATGTGGTATGGGTGTAGGTTATACAGATGAAGATAAATAGACTACCAATGACATGTCAAGGTTATGATTTGTTCTTCTAAGTAGTTTTTACATTAATCATAAGAAGAATTATCATATTGAGGTGAAGGAACCATAATAAATTATTCAAGTTTCATATTTTAAGAAATAGGTATTAAGGAATATATTGATGAATCTAAAGTAATGGTTCAAAGATAATGTTGGATGAATGGTGTACTTATATTTTATAATTCAAATATTAAGTTAAATGAATCGTGAAATATATAGGTATTTATTGTGTGTGTTTTTTATTTTGGATTTGAATGGAAATGATGAATGGTTCTTGTGAGGTTGAAAATAATTTCATTGAAAGGTGATAATTTTATTAATGTAAGGTAACCCTAAATTTATTCATATTACTATGATAATGAATTTTGGATAAATATATGATTGATATATTTTAGTAAATTATAACTTACTAATTAACCCATAATAAATAATTGGTTCATTCAATATGTAGTCTCTTTTATCAGGGATGAATTTTATAAATTATTCTATTTAATTAATTTATCCCATAAAATTTAGAACAATGAATCATGCATGTTTTCAATAATTATTTATAGTAATTGAGTTGACTACCATTTTTTAGATGAATAAATGATGAATTTAACATCCTAATTTGTATATAATATCCAAGAGCTACTATATAATATTGTAGGGATCAATATTGAAGTGATTTTAAGAAATATACTAACCTTCTTTATATATATATATATATATTCAAATTTTGTAAGATTTATAAGGTTATCCATATATGGAATGTATATCATAAAATATGGATAATGATTATGAGATTAATGTATTATCTCACCACCTGAGGATTTTTCCATATTAGATAAAATGTTATTGCAACATTGTGTTGATTAAAAATGATGACATATTGGATAGATTATCATGATTCTCATGATATATTATTGTCGTAAGAAATAAAAAGCCATATCCATTTTTTTACATAGAGTTGAAGTGGAAATTTATCAATTGACAAAAATGGGTGAGGTATTCCTTAATTTTTTCATGTATATCATTTCAAAAAAAATATCAAATTTAGGAAAATGATCTAAAAATATATTTTTTCTTCAAATGGTTATATTTGCTAAACTGAAGGTATTTTATATCAACATAGATTTATGGATTAGAGGACCTAAAAACTGCATATATCATTCACGTTTTTGTGATTGATAAACTCAATAAATCCCTATAAATATTTTTTATTTTCCATGATGTCCTTTTTTCCCTGCACACCAATGTTTTCCCATGTGGAAACCAAGTTATGAGTTACTTCTGTTAAACATATTCTTCCTACATTCCTTTGTTTAATAATAATTTAGTATTCATTTGTATTTTGTGGTTTTCAACTAATGGTACATTCATATATTAATCCTATAATTACCTAGATGAATAACAAGGGAAAAATTCATTTAATGGGGGGGCATAATGTAACACCCCTATATTTTGTGATTTTTTTTTCATTGTATTAATTTGATAATTTGATAATTTATTTATATATTTCTGAAAAATTGAATATATAATTTTTTATTCTAAATCAATATATGTGGATTTTGTTATACAATATATAAACTAAATCACGCAGTACATGCAACAAATTCATGGCCTATATTACATGAATTCAGGAATTTATATGAAATGATATCTTATTATTATTATTTAAAAGGGGTTGTTATAATAGAGACATTAAATTTATTAATATGTGTATAAATAATTAATTTATAAATATCATTTATTATAGTTTTATATTTATAAATCATGATGATAATATAGTATAATTATTTTTTGAAAATTTCACTATATAGTGAATATAATATATTTTTACATGAATAATTTTTTTATCCTTTTGATAATAAAAAAATAATAATAGAATTTTAATTTAATAAACTAAAATTTAATATATGAATATATAATGTTAAAATTAAATTCAGTTGAATTATTGGTATTTTTAGGATAAACAATGTTATTGGATGTATAATGAAGAATACATAATTTTAATTCTAAATTTATTGTCATCGAATTTATTCATATAGTTAAATAATATTTTAATTTTTTTTAAAGACACAATTGATAATTTAAAAATCGAGTAATTAAAATTTTGTCATTGGAATCATTTTAATATAAAATTTAGATGTAAAAATTTATTAAACATTTGAATATGTTTACTTTTAAAATCCCACTTTCTTTCCACGTATGCACGATTGGCATTTGACTTAATTTTTTCAATTATGTGAATTTCATTATAAAAAATGTACATACATGGTTTTAATAAATATAATATTTATATTCTAATAATATCAAAATTATTATTTACAGAAAATATTGATTAAATTTATTAATAATAATTTCAAATATTAATGTAAAATTAATCTTAACAAGGGACCATCCATTATTCATGATTCCCAATATGACTTTAAAACTTATAAACAATACATTGGACTCCCATATTTGAAGGAATATGGATGTATGGTTCTAATTTTCAAGGTTAGGGGGATTATATTATAAAAGGTTTCAATTTTCATATGTTATATAAGAAATCAAACAAAAAAATGACTTCCCTTCCTATTAAAATTTATAAAACATTGTGATATGGAAATAAACAAAAATTATGTTATAAATATTGTTAGGAAAGATAAACGAATTATTTTTATCATATTCACTTATCTTTATTTATATGATATGAAATAGTTACAGTAAATGCATAACAAACATTACAACATAGATTATTTAGTTAATAACTAAATAAAATAACGGTTGTAAAAAATTAAATGGAAAGTAAAAATAATGAATTATTTTGTTCCATTATTTCATATATGAATATATAATATCACCAATATTATAACATGATATAATGAAAATACTATAATTTTTTACACGTTTAAATTAAAATAATATAAATAGTCTTACAATTAAAAATCATTATACCTTAAAATAAATTACAATTATTAAAATATCTAAAATTAAAAAAAATAATAACTTCTTCTAATGGAATAATAAGTAATAATAAATATGAAATACGGTCTACTAGTGGACCAAATGAACTTTTTCAATGAGCACATTAAGCATTAAATAGTAAAAACATTGTTAGCACGATTCAGTTTCAAGAAGTGGTTATATGAATTACATATGCTTGTTTTAAAATTAATTTGGTACACACATGAGATTTTCATATTTAATATAAGTTATCTTATTTAAAATTCAATCATCCTATATTTTATAGTATATAGAATTTTTTTTTTCAAAATTATTAAATTAAGTGGAATAGAAACTAGTTATATAAATGAAAAAACCAAAATGAAAATTAAAAGGAAATATAATAATTAAGGAAAAAAAATTTGATAATGAACATATTATTCTATGTGTTATATGTTTTTGACAATAAATTATATTTAATAATTTGAATTTTCATGTGGCATTCAAATTATGTAAGGGATACCACACATTACATCTCACCTTTTTGTATTTGTAATTATTCCACTCCTTTACTAGTATAAAATTCCATTTAACTCTCTCCCACTATAAAACATCTCAATGAACATAGGATCTATAAATACATTCCAAATTATCTTCACAAAGTCACTGAATTTATTTTATAATCATCCATTTTTTCATAAATCCACCATGGAAATCCCTTGGGTGCAACCCAAAAGGTGTTTTCCAAATATGTGGTAGCATAATTCCTCAAGATGATTTCTTTATTTTCTTTTTACACTGCCCCAATTATTCCTATTCCATGCATACATAATATACTTAGTGTACTCAATATACTGAGATTTTTTATTATTGTAATTTAATATTAAATTACACAGACATCTATCTATTGGGTAACAAACATACCATTGCTATATACAATGTACTACTTCATCACGGAACTATGTGGTATGTTTTTCAATTACCACCTATCATATTTTGGATTTATGAATAAAACGATATTTTTACATGATTTATATGATGTATATGATTTTTATACTCTGCTATAATTATTATATAACACATAAATGTTTTATATCCATTTTTTGTAAATAAGATAATCTTGTTTGTGTAGGTGAGGACTACCGCCTCCTCAAAGCCATGTGATTAATTGACACACTACTTGTAATGTACTAAAATTATTTTAGTGAGAATATTTGAAATATATGACATAATAATTATAAATTAATTATATTATATAGAAAAAAATATATTTTATATACATTCATTCTATCAATATTACAAAACAATGGAAATAACCTTAATGTGTACGTACGACCTAACAACTCAATGAACGATGTATTCAATTGCATATATATATAAATATAGATTCATTTAAATAATTATATAGATAATATTATTGATATTTATTTCATATTTTACATTCTAGAAATCATTATTTATGTATGGGGGAAAAATACGACAAATATGACACTTGCATAAAACAAAGTGGATATTACCTGAATTGAAATGTTAACATCGAATGATAAATATGTGGGTAATATATATTCATTATCAAACCATATGTGCTATTATATATATATATTAATATTGATATATAAAAAATTATTATAATTTTATATTTAATATACATTTGTATTTTAATTATGAAGAGAGTCAATACATAAGACAAGTTTATTTCTAGTCTCCCATTTATTTCTAAGAAATTTAAACCATATTCAATTACTTATAACTCTTGCATAGTGTAAATATTTTACATGAATATATTCTATAATTTTATCCCCTAAATCGATGGGTATTTAAAGACCCATTTGATTATTTATCTTTCTTGGGGTTAAGGAATCAAAATATACCAAATTAAAAATCTAGTGTTTTCTAAATTTTTCTTCATTCATTCACAATCAATGAAAATTAAAAACATTATTTTCTGAAATGTCTTAAAAAATTTTATTTTATGATAATTTTTAATAAATAACTATTTTAATATTGTTTTTGGGAAATCAAATTCATTTATTTTTTTCAAATTATATAAAAAAATGGATTTAATAAATGTTTTATTTATTACTTGAAATAAAAAATTGTATTCAAAAATGATTTGAAGATTCCATTTATGATAAATGGATTTCAAAATATTTTCAAGATATTTTATAGTTTTTTATAGAAAATGATTATCAATATTTTTTCATGTTACATTTATAATATTTCTAGGAATTTTTCTAAAAAATGATATCAATCATTTCTATTTTTTTCAAAGTACATAAAAAATGTTTTCAATATGTTTTCAAGCATATTTTATATGTTTTTATGGAAAATGGTTTTCAAAATATTTTCATGAAACTTTATATATTTCTTATTCTATATTAAAGTATTTTTTTTCTAAATGATTTATGTTTTAAATTTTTTTAATGAGGTTAATATATTTACTCAATAATTTTATTATATGAAATAATATATATTTATTTATATGAAGAGGTGTTTTGAAATTGTTTTATGAAACAAATTTTCAATGGAAGGATATTTTCTTTAGTAAATGATTCAATTGAACTACTAAAATCCTTATATATCTACGATGTTATTATTTTTTATAGTTTAAACATTATTTGGTACATTATCCATGAATACTATTCATGTTATTTCATGAATGGATTATGTTTTAATTTCATGATCTTTATGACACCTGTTTCTCTTCCACGGGTGATATTCTTTTGAAACCTGCTTCATTTCAAGGTTTATTATTGAATGAAATTATTCTGAAATTTATCACTTTTCCCTAATTGATGTTTTGAAAAATGATTATGATAACCATTTCAATTCAAGTAATATGATATTATTTTTATGATTTCCATCTATTTTTTTATAGGTCACAATATGATGAAGGCTTTTTTGTCTTGTTGGACATGTTTGAATGATTTCAATAAGTGATGGGTGGGTCCAATATCTCCTTGTAATTATTTTGTTAAATTTTTATATCTCATGAAACAATTATGGGAATCAATGTAATCGTCATGACCCACTATCAGAAGATGTGGAAACATGATCCCTCTCAAGGAAATGACTACGACTAGAGATGGTCATGTGTCCCGTTGAGTAGGAGTAGTCACCATGATTATAGAAGATGGTGAAACCTAATACACTAGGGGATGATGATGAAACCTCTTCCCTTACATGGAATAGACAGTGACTGGGGATATAGGTTTATCCAACCAAATAGGTGTTTTCACAATGATGGAGGAATATGGGGAAACCATATATGTGATTAGAAGATAGGAAAGCCAGGTCCACTCTGGGATATTGGGAAAACCCAATCCGTTATTATTAAATGAATGAAACATGGGATGTTGGTGTGTCCCACCTAGTGGTTGTTTCCTCGATGATATTACCTAATATGTTATAGTGATGTTCAATGACTTATTGATAAGGATATTACATGTTCATGTGTATTCCACAATTACATGTCTTACTCTTATGTTATGATTTTATGGATTAGGATATTTATTACTTTATCATTCATGTCTTATGAATTGATAATCTTTATTACCTGATTCATGTTTATGATATGTAGGTTATGATCTTAGAATTTTATGGTTACATTGTCATACCATTACGCTCATTATTATTTTGACATATCTCCATTTTTTTCATTACATATCATCTAATCTCACATATTTTTATAATTCCTTCCCCATGTTATAAAAAAATTATTATGTATGGAGTTTCCAATAGGGGTTCTAGTCCTGAATATCCTAGTGGTGATAATGTAGATCACTCATGTAACAGTGTTTATATTTCTATTCTTTATAACAAACTAAAAAAATATTTTTTTTTTTGGTAATTTTAGTTATTGTGTAATGTATTCCACAAAAATGATGCAATGTCTATATATATTAAGAATAGGTTTATATGAAAATGATTTATAAAATATATATTATGGGGAAGATAAAATCTCTCTATGGATAATCTTGGAATATAGAAAATACTGATGAAATTGGGAAGAGTAAATCCTTAGATAAAAATAATTACAAGGATTTTTATATGATTTTGTTCATATAATATATTGGAATAGATTTTGTGATAATTTATGAGTTATTATTTGTTCCTCGTAGCATTAAATTACCAATCCACCTTTGGATCACATTGTTCTTATAGATATCTAATAGAACTTCTTGTGGAAAAATATGTTGACTGGCATTATAAAATATATATAAATGTTATTGATATTAGAACAATAGTTTTAGGAGGTAAAGAATATATATGATTTTTGAACATTAGGTTAGATCCTGGCCTTTTCTAGAGTCAATCTCAGGCACGTTTTCAGGTAATTTTGATGTTTTTAGGTACCTCTATTTTGGAGTAGTGACATAGGGTGCGTTTGGGTCAAATTTCAAGTAAAACCATCGGGAAGTGGGTTTTGCACGTTTTACGCACGGTTTGACAAGCCGTGCGACCAAATCATGTAGACCGTGCAAATCTGGACAGTGTGGTCCGCACAGTTTGCACATAGTTGAAAAAACCAATCTCCATTGTCCAGGAAACTGTGCGTATGGTTTTTAATTCTGAAAATCCTTTTTAAAGCCAACGAAACCCCGGGAATTCCTTATTTTCCAACCTTGGCTCGGTCTTGGAAATTTCTAGGTGTTTCCAAATCCTCTTGGAGAGTTTTCAAGGCGATCCAAACACCTTTTCTCAAGATTAAAGGCTGAAATTGAAGATCCTCTCTCTTTTCGGTAAGTAGATTTCATTCTGTTGTTTCTTATGTTCTTTCCTCTATAATTTCTTGATCTTTTAATGGGAGATTTACATTGTTTTCATGGATCTAAACCTATGAGGTAAGGTACAGATCTAGTATTTTGGATCCAGATCTAGTTTTGGAAGTCCATAATTCCTATGATCTAATTTTTTTAGTTATAAGGATTTATATCTAGAAGTAGATCGACGAAGTTGTGTCGCTCGGATTTTTGGGGATTTTCGTTGGGATAACATTCATCAATAATTCGAGGTAGGTGGTATAAATCCAATCCCATAGTCTCTTCATGTTAGGCCTATGTAGTTGTATAAATGTCATGGCATAAATAATTATTTGTTTGTTTTTTCATGCGGTTCTTTGTGAATTGTGGATCTAGTTGAATATGGGTGAGATTTATGATGTAAGGATCAAGATGATTAAACCATTGAATATGGTTGTATATTTGAATCAGTTATTTGTTTTGAAAAAGGATTGTGTGACACAGACTGACACTTATAATACCCACAGAGGTTCTAGACATGGCATTCTAGAACCCATGACATGGATGAATTTGATATTTTATGGGACAAAGACTGATGCTCCAAATACCCATGGGGTTGTGGGACAGGGACTGATGCTCCAAATACTCACATATGTGCTAGACATGACCTTCTGCACTCTTTATTTTATTTTGTACTATGGTTTCATTTTTCTATTCAAAAACTTAATATTGTGACATAGTAATTATGAATTGAAGAGGGGGAATGGTTTAGGCTCCTACACAGACCAAAGCAGGCATTATGTTTAGGGTTTCCTCGGGAACCTGGATGTTTAACGTATTAAAGAAAGGTTGATTGGATAAATATAATTGTTTTCCCTATTTTCATTCTTTATTATTAATGCAACTGCATACACTGCTTATGACAAGATTGTTTTTGACACTGTTTGTGATAATCTTATGAGTCGTACTCACACCCTATGCGGGCTGCCTGATTTGTACCTGAATAGACTATGTTGTTGCAGGACAGGTCTAGGGAAAGAGCACTGGTTAGAGTGTTGTTTGGGGTTGGAGCATGGAAGAGGGAACTGGACATGGGTCGGGACCCATTTGGAGTCATTTTTTCTTTACATTCAGTTTCATTGTAAACACTTGGCACTTTCATAGTCATAGGATGTTCTTCTATTCAGTTGAGTATTGTATTTCTGTTATTGATTATGCTAGTGAAATTGTAATATTATATTTATATTCGTTTCCTCTATTGCTTGCTTACTTTTGCTGGTATTTTATTCTAAAAAAATAGGGTATAGTATCCCCACTACTGACTTACTGTACTATCATTGCTAGTCAGCACCCTCTGGCGTACAGGGAGGCACACATGAGGGATTGTGACCAACCGGCTCGGAGCACCGTTCAGTGGCTCCCGGGTCTGGACGTTACAAAGTGGTCTCAAAGGGAGAAGTCAATTATTTCTTCTTATTTTTTTTTCTTAACATTTGGGTAAGGTAGAAAGGAGACTGGGGAAAGCTGAGTCTTGATAATGAGCTCGGGCATGGGAGTTGGAAACCCGTGTATGGGGGAAAACTGATGTACTTATGGTGGGATTGTTGTAACTATTGTATGTCGTTACAGTTGAATATTATTTCACCTTGGGTGATGCACATGTTGTGTGATGTGATTATTATTTCTGGGATTTGTTGAGTATTGATTTGTGGACCAGAATGACATGAGTTTCTTGTTTACATGCATCATTCTAGGCACTCAGTAATATTGTGACATGTATTATGTTAGGCACGTATAGGAAAACTGATTAGGGCTAGATTGTTGAACTTAAACTATTTCTTTTACTTGCTTGTGAAATTTAATTGAAAACTGTGTTTAATTATGAAATTGAAAGAAATAATTGTGAAGTTATATGAATAATTTGGTTGTGTGTAATTGTGGTAACATTGTGAACTGTTTTCTGAGCATCATGATTGGATTTGAAGAATTATTCCTCCACGACGATTGTTGAGAGGACATGTGGGGGGTATAGTTTGAAATGGTCCTCCAATGGGTGAACATGGGGCACCAATAGTACCAAATGATGAAGTGGGTGAAAGTTTTTGAGATAACCTTAATTGTTTCATGCAAATGATGGAATGAGACCCAGGGAAGGTTGTGAAAAGTATGCCTGATCTTACAAGGGAGTTTTGGTTGCAGCACCCGCCAAATTTTACTACAGAGTGTGGCCTGGAGAAATATGAATTCTGGATTGAATCTACCTATACTATACTTGACCACTTGGAGACACATGTTGAGAAGAGACTCATGTTGGCAGATTATAGGTTTTGCAGTGAAGAGAAATGTAAGTGAGACATCCAGTCTCGGAATGGGCTGCTAGAAGCTAAAGAGTGGAAGGAATTTCAGGAGAAGTTCATTGAGCACTTCTATACAGAGACGCTCATACAGGAGAAAGCGACTGAGTTCATGAGGATAACTCTAGGGAATATTTCGGTAATGGACTATGTTGGATGCTTTACGAACTTTCAAGATTTTTTTCCAGCATTGGTAGCAGACGAGGACACTTCAGCAAGATTATTTCAGGATGGACTTAAATGTGAAATTAACTCTGAAGTGAATATTTTCAGGCTGATGATGTTTCAAGATGTGGAAAACCAGGCTCTCATATCTAAGGGAAACCTAAAGGAGCCTTCTAGTGGCAGACAAATGGTTTTTACTAGATGGTTAGGTGTTGACACTTTTGAGAGTAGGAAGCGACGTTATGAGACTGTCAGCCTGGGAGGTGGGAGAAAGAGTAACCTGGAAGAGGGATCGGTTACACATGACCTTACCCGAGTGTTTTGCCACAATTTTGGAAGGCCATGAAATTATGATAATCAATGTCCCTGACCCCCTGTTGAATTCATATCATGTGGTAGGATTGGACATCTCCATAAGTTCCATAGGAATCCAAAGGAGTCAGGTGGTGATGGATTAGCTAAACAGAGCTAGCATCTGGGAAGGGGATCCTCTACACCATTTCAGTCCCAAAGTTGGAGTTCTACTGGCAGAAGTGGTAAGGGTGATGGACGTGGTGATATTAGGTAGTAACACCCATATCAGCAGAGTGGTACAAGTTAGGTGAGTCATATGGAATCACAGGGAAGAGGATTAGTAAAGTTGCATGCAGTATAACCTACACTTGTGGATAGCGAGGCTGGACCATCGGCAGTGAGAGGTACTATTCTTATGGCTTCTACATTATCTAATGCATTATTTGATAAAAGTTCCTCTCATTCCTTTATATCTAAAAAACTTGTTAATGGTTTGACTTTGGCGGTGGAGTTTGTGAGAGGGGATATAACGATAGTCACACCATTGGGGGTACAGTCTAGAGACATATGTATGTGCATGTGATGTTCTCTAGAGATCAAGGAGTACTGTTTCATGTGGGAACTCTATATCCTTAATATGACAGGCTTCAACCTAATCCCGAGTATGGACTGGTTAGTCATATACCGAGCCCACATTGATTTTTATCATCAGAGGGTGACATTTATGTTGCCTGCGGGTGACCATTACATTCATCATGGGGAGTGGGATATCTAGGCAGGATGAGCATGGCCAATTACTCAGCAATTGGTAGAGCTCACATCCCATTTTTCTAGTCTTTTACTGGATGAAGAAGGTGTGGGGAATGATGTACTTCTACCAGTGGTTGATTTGTTTTAGGATGTATTCCTATAAGACTTCTCAGGGCCGCCACCTAACGAATATGTTGAATTTTCTTTTGAGTTCATGCCAGGAGGTGAGCCAGTATCTATTCCACCATATAGAATGGCACAGACAGAGCTTCAAGAACTCAAAGGTTAGTTGGAATACATTAAGGATAAATGATTTATTCATCCATGTATGTCATCATGGGGATCACCTGTACTATTTGCAAAGAAGGTTGAAGGGAGTTTACATTTGTGTGTAGATTATCAGAGGTTGAACAAGATCACTATGAAGAACCGATATCCTCTACCATGTATTGATGATCTATTTGACTAGTTGAAGGGGGCATGTGTTTTCTCAAAGATCAACATATGATCAAGGTATCATCTGTTGAGAGTTTGGACATCTGATATACCGGGCACTTCTTTCAAGAGTAGGAATGGGATTTATGAGTTTGTTGTAATGACGTTTCGGTTAACAAACACACCAGCAGTGTTTATGGCCCTGATGAATAGGATCTCCCATCCATAGCTGGATCAATGTGTGGTGGTATTTGTGGATGACATCTTTGGGCACTCCAAGACTCATGACGATCATGCCCAAAATCATGACATCGTCTTCAGTATACTGAGAGAGAATCCGCTATACGCCAACCCATCTATGTGTCAATTTTTGGATTGATGAGGTACACTTCATGGGAAGCATTATCTCGAAGAATGGGGTTTCAGTGGATCCAAAGAAGGTCCAAGGAGTTGTTTCATGGGAGCAGCACAAGAATAGTTTCGATATCTGATGCTTTCTGGGGTTAGATGGATATTATAGGATATTTATCCCTGACTTTTCCTATTTGGAAACATCACTTTCATGATTGACCAAAAAGGGAGTAAGCTTTGAATGTACAAAGTCTTGTGAGGCATCTTTTCAGGAGTTAAAGAAGCATTTGACATCCACACCAATTTTGGCTCTACCTGAATCAGGTGAAGAGTAGACGATGTATAGTGATGCTTTTGAGATTGGACTCAGAGTTGTGATAATGTAAAGAGATAAGGTTTTGGCCTACGGTTCTCGACAACTGAGGCCGCATGAAAGGAATTATCCAATGCAAGACCTTAGGTTGGCAGAGGTGGTTTATTCTTTGAAGTGTTAGCGACACAACCTCTTGGGTGAAAGGCTTACAGTTTATACAGACCACAAGAGCATGAAGTATATCTTTTCTCTATGCGATTTGAATCTTTGACAGTGGAGATGAGTTGAGTATATGTAGTCTTTTGATTCTGCGATGGTATATACACCTGGTAAAGGAAAGGATGTGGTCGATGCTTTGAGTAGGAAGACTCATACTCAGATTTTTCAGGAATCTAGTGCCGAGTGTAGGATGATGTCATTGCTAGCTTAAATTCATGTTATGGTTCAGGAGTGCCAGGAGGAAATGGAAGTCATGTTGGTTGTGGTGAAGTATACACATTTGAGACGGATTAGGGACATGCAATATGAGGACACTCGATGGTTAGCCTTGATGGAAAACTTTGAAGTCATGGAGGCACATTCAGACTGGAAGACCGATGAGAATGATATCATTTAAATGAAGAATTGTGTTTTTATTCCAATGAGCATGTGAGAGGAGATCAAGTGGTAATTTCATGCCACAAGATGGGCAGTGCACCCTGGTGTGACCAAAATGTATTGTGATCTACGACGACAATTTTGGTGGCTAGGCATGAAGAAGGAGATAACAAGGATTGTGACACGATGCATTACCTGTCAGCAGGTGAAGGTGGAGCATCAACGACCTGAAGGTTTACTACGACCTTTTTCCATTCCAGAATGGAAGTGGGATGAAGTGACCATGTACTTCATGATAAGGTCTTCCAAAAACACTTAGGAAGAATGACACAATTTGGGTCATTGTTGATCGACTGACAAAGGTGGCACATTTCAGGCCTATAAGGGAAACATTTATAGTTGAGCAGTGGGGAGATCTATATATACAGAAGATAGTTTGATTGCATGGGGTGCCATGAACTATAGTTTCAGATTGTGATTCATGTTTTACTTCATTTTTTTGGAAGGGCTTATAGAAGGCACTTGGTACGCAGGTTTTATTGAGTATGGCTTTCCATTCGCAAACAGATGGAAAGTCAGAGTGTACTATACAAGTGCTTGAAGATATATCAGGGGCGTGTTTACATGAATTAGGTGGTACATGGGAGAAGCACCTAGCTTTAGTGGAGTTTTCCTATAACAATAGTTATCAGGAAACTATATAGATGGAACCATACAAGGCTATTTATGGTAGGCCCTGCAGATCACCGCTATGATGGATGGAAGCAGGTGAGTCAGAGTTATTGGGACCGAGTCTCATGCAGGAGATAACAGAGCAAGTTCATCTAATTCAAAAATAAATGACTACAGCTCATTGACGGCAGAAGTATTATGCTGATAGATGGAGGTGACCTCTATAGTTTACATTCGGTGATGACGTTTTCCTACGGGTATAACCTAGGTTGGGTCACCGCAGGATATGATGTTATGGAATGATGGCACCACGATTTGTTGGTCCTATTGAGATCGTGAAGATAGTCGGGCTGGTAGCATACAAATTGGCACTTCCATAGAAATATAGTTCTATGCACGATGTTTTCCATGAATCACAACTACAAAAGTATCACCCAACCCTTCTCTTGTGATCGATGTGGATGATGTTGAGCTAGAGATAGATGCGTCCTTTGAGGAGCATCTGATAGGTGTGTTGGATCGCAGTGAGAAGGTGTTGAGGGGAAATACCGTACCGATAGTTCGTGTTTTATGGAAGCATGGGCATGTGCAGGAAGCGACACAGGAAAGGGAGGCAGATATAGAGACTCAGTGGCCCGATCTTTTTAGCTTGGAATCTCAGAGAAGTTTGAGAATACTGCTCGAGGATGAGCTATTATTAGGTGGGGAGAATGTAAGATCCCGACCACTTCTAGAGTCAATCTCGGACACTTTTTAAGGTAATTTTGATGTTTTTGAGTACCTATGTTTTAGAGTAGTGACTTGGGGTGTGTTTGGGTGAACATTTAAGTAAAAAAGGGCTATGGGTTGTGCACTATTTGACAAACCGTGGGCCCAAACCATGCCAACAAAGAAGAATTGGATAGAGAGGTACACACGATTTCCACACTGTTCGAAAAACCGTGCGACTAAAACGTGTAGACCGAGCAAATCTGGACAGTGAGGTCCACACGGTTTGCCCACGATTTGATAAACTGTGTGCCACTATCCAGGAAACACCGTGCATTGTATTTAATTCTGAAAATCCTTTATAAAACCACCTGATCCCCAGGACTTCCATATTTTCCGATCTTGGATCAGGCCCGGGAATTTCTAGGTGTTTCCAAATCCTTTTGGAGAGATTGTAAGGCGATCCAACACCTTTTCACAAGATTGAAGGCTCGAATTGAAGATCTTATCTCCTTTCTATATGTAGATTTCATCATATTGTTTCTTCGGTTATTTCCTCTATCATTCCTTGATATTTTCATGGTAAATTTCCATCATTTCCATGGATCTAAACATACGAGTTAAGGTATAGATCTAGAATTGTGGATAGAGATCTAGTTTTTCAAGATCTTAATGCCTCTGATCTTAATTTTTTGGTTTTAAGGATTTAGATCCAGAACTAGATCAACGACGTTGTGCCGCTCGGATTTTTGGGGACCTTATTTGGGCTAACATCAATAAATAAATCAATGAAGGTGGTCTAAATCCAATCCCAAAGTCTCATCTTGTTAGGCATATATAGTTGTATAAATTTCATGGAAAAAATAATTATTTGTTGGTTTGGTAATGCGATTCTTTGTGAATTGTAGATCAAGTTTAATATGGGTGACAGTTATGATGGAAGGATCAAGATGATTAAACAATTGAATATGGTTGTATATGTGAATTGTTTATTTGTTTTGAAAAAGGGTTTTGGGACATAGACTGACGCTCCTAATACCCACAGATCTTCTAGACATGGAATTCTAGAACCAATGAAATGCATGAATTTGATATTTTATGGGACAAGGACTGATGCTCCAAATACCCATGGGGTTGTGAGACAAGGACGGATGCTCCAAATACTCACATGTGTTCTAGACATGACGTTCTGCACTCCTTTTATTTTGTACTATGGTTTCGTTAGGATATTCATAAACTTAATATTGTGACATAGTAATTATTAATTGAATAGGGGGAATGGTTAGGCTCTTACATGGGCCGAATCAGGCATTTTGTTTTGGGTGTCCTCAGGAACCTAGATGTTTAACGTATTAAAGAAAGGATGATTGGATAAATATAATTGTTTTCCTTATTTTCTTGATTTATTATTAATGCAATTGTATACACTGCTTATGAATGGATTTTTTTTTACACTATTGGTGGTGATCTACTGAGGCATTCTCACACCCTACTCGGGCTGCCTGATTGGTACCTGAATTGACTTCATTGTTTCCGGATAGGACCAGGGTAAGGGCCCTGGTTAGAGTGTTGTTTGGGGTTGGAGCATTGAATAGGGAACCAGATGTGTGTCCGGACCCATTTGGAGTGGTTGTGTCTTTACTTTCAGTTTCGTTGTAGACACTTGGCACTTTCATAATCATATCATGTTTTACCATTCAGTTGAGTATTGTATTTCCAGTTTTGATTATGCTAGTGAAATTGTACTGTAATATTTATATGAATTTATGCTTTTTCATGGTTACTTCTGCTAGTATTTTATTCTGATAATAGAGGGTATAGTCTCCCAAAGACAGGCTTACTAGACCCTCACTGCTAGTTGGCACCCTCTTTCGTACGGGGAGGTGCGCTTGAGGGCTTGTGACCAACCAACTCAGAGCACCGTTAAGGGGCTCTCGGGTCGGGACGTTACACATTATTCACATAAACATATGAAAATATGAAAACATACCCATTTATATTTTCTCTAGTCATCTATAGATATCCAATGTATATAATGACATTTTAGTTATAAAATTCCATAATAGTAAAATTATTAACATCATCACTATAAAATAGGAAATAATTTTTTTTTGAACATGTGGGGATTAAAATCAAGATATGGTGTGGATATACTAGATACCACATTTGAGGAATAACAATTGGGATCACTAATTAACATCAATGTTATGGAAAGTTATTCAATGAACATTAGAAATAAAAATAAACATATGTACAACATGTTTACAATATATTCATGGAATGTCTAAAAACCATGTAGACACATGAAAAATAAAAATAATGACTTTTCCTATCGAATTTAAAAGTAAAAACCATCCATTGTACGAGTTATCGTACAACAATATATTTCTATATATATTTTATAAGGATCATTATAAAAATTCATATATAATTATATGAATATGTCTATTAATTTAGGATGTTTTTGAAGAATAAGTCATCATATAATAAGAAATTATTATGGGAAATCGAGATTAGGTGAAACTTATTGAGTGAAATTTCATTGCTGATCAAATAAAATTCCAAACATACACTAAAAAATATCTTTGAATTGTAGTGTTTGATGTTGGAGGGAATTTGTTCCATCATATATCATATTCTAAATATGAATTAATGATTACACCTCTATAAAATTAATTATTATGTTAATATAATGTATAATTTAACCCATTTTGATATGTTAATATTAAATTAGACACTAGTACTATAATGAACCAACCAATAATACCATCAAAGTTAATATCTAAACTGATTCGCCACTAACCCGAAGACCATTCCTAATATCCACGGGCCAGAAAAAATATTTTGGTCCTCTAAAAGTTATCATTGGAACTGATTTTTTCAAATTAAGATTACAAAAACATAGTGAAATACAGAAACATCATCATATATATATTTAAATCATTTCATACATATCAATGTACCAAGATATTGTAAAAACCAATAGAGGAATGTAACAACCAAACTATTTCCTATTGTTCCATAGGAACACAACATATCACATGTCACCCACCCTTGGTCCCTGAATAATAATCCCATAATGGAATTAGGTATCACAAACACCTTCTATAATATCAAAATGGTTGTAAACACAAAAAAGTTATATCCACAATGTGAGTTAATGAGACCAATTTGACCACACCAATGATTCTATTCCATGACATCATAAAGAAATTAAAATATGATAAATGATGAGTAAAAAAGGATAGTAATATTATTTGATTAAAAATAATGTTATTTTACATTTAATATATATTAATAATGTAAAACATTAAAAAATGACACTTTAAATTTTTAAAACAAACAATTTCGTACAAAAATCGTTGAAAACCATTTTAAAAGAAAAAGTCAAATCATTAATAAATGATTAGTATATGAACCTGATAATGAATGAAGAACAATATTTAGGATAATATATTCATGTATAATAATAATAATAATAATAAATGAATCTAGAAATGATAATATGTTTCCAAATAGTGACCAAATCACATCCATTAATTAGGTATTAAAAATATTGATTTCATGGTTAATAACTATTTATGTTAGTGTGTTCACATATAAATTGCTAATAAAATTACTACATGAGTATCTTTCAGGCATATATATATTTTCATGGGTTGCACTATATCCTTTCCATGAAAAACTTATTTCCGAACAACACATATATTGTCTGAAAAATTCTTGGTCTCTATGGATCCACTTGAATGGTGTGAGTCATCTAGTGAAACGTATCCCAAGGTCATCCCATATAACTCTGTAGGTTTACATGACTAGTCAGAAGAGGTGAGAGTGATAATAATGTTATGAGGAAAATATATGGATTTATATCATTCATGGGGAAGATCCTTGTATCATATATCACTCTCACACGCAACCTCCATAAATGTAAATAATCCCATTTTCAACACCCATCTATGAGAGGTACAAGGATCAATAATGTTTCATTAAGGTATTATTACAAGAGACATAGATTATAAAGTTCCAACTGGGTCATGAAGAATAAATAAATAAATTCCATTCCTTCAATTAAATTTCCAAATTCTAAAAGGTTCACCATACCCACATTGAATCCCAAATCATTATTATAATTCTAAAATGTGATATAAAACATGGGTGTATAGAATATTTCTAGGTTAATTAATCCTTTATTTAACACACACTATGAGAATACATTTCAAAGTAATAATAAAATAAATTAATTAGTTTTTTTTCATATAATAAATTAAATAATTTCAATCAATTAAAAAAATAGTTCAATTTATTTAAATAAAAGCATTGATGTAGATTTTATAAATCAAAACCCATATCAATTCCTTAAATTAGAATAAATTAATCTTTTAGAAACTCCTTAATAATTAATAAATAAGTTAATGGAATTAAAAATTTCAAACAAATTTGAGAAATATCGATATTATAACTATTAAATTCATGTGATGATAAATTCAAATGGAAATTGGTTAAAATGATTTAATGAAAAATTTAAAGGAAAATTATATTTAATAACTTTTAGATTTTTAGAAAAACCCATATATTAATTTATCTAGAATCAATGAATTTAAAAATGAAGTAAATGGATAGAAAAACATACATGTAATATTTCGAATCCAACTGCTTTGAATTTGAGTTGTGTCTCAATCACTGGTAATCACTAGACCTAAGAAGATCGATCATGAAACCAGAAAGATTATATCACATATCCAATATCTCCCAAAATATAGCATGATTCAACAAAATTGAATTCCATCATTACCATTTGGAAGACAGAATTTAGTGAAGAGGGATATCCTAGAATATTAATAAATGAGCTCATCGGAAGAACATAAGTACATCGAATGGTGATTAAATCCCCCAATTAATAAGGATTGGGGAGCCAAAAGGGATCTATATGGATCAATAAAATCAAAGGAATGCATTTAGGGTTTAGTTGGAGGATTAGGGGTAAATTATAGAGTGTTGGGATTTCAATTTTGATTTTTTGGGAATTTGTTATCATTATCACAATTTCCAGGGTTAATTTTCATGGTTATTACTAACCATGTGTCTTACCGTGCATCCAAAATAAATACATTTTAATGGATTAACTATGAGATTTCAAACATAGTTTAAAAATGTGAAAACTTTACCAAACCATTCTTTCAAGACTGAAAACATTGTTATGTGGTACTAAAACCATGCAGACACGGTTCTTACGCAACCGAACATTCCAAAAAATCTAGAAATCAAAATATAAACAACCCACAAAGAGACCCAATAATTTTATTCCTAGATCAATGGGTGAAAAAAAATAAAAAATGGTAAATAAATTTTTACAACCACCACACCTTATGAAATTAATTTCCAAGAAGCATCTTATCCCAATAAAAGAACATTATGATCCAAGAAAAAATCTATATAGCATCTTATCTGGTGAATGTTCTAGATTCTAGAAGTGAGACCCACCCAAATGTTAATAACACACACCCAACTCCAATATCTAAATAACAAGATCATCAAAATTTCCAAACATTAAAATGATTTTATTCCGAAGATATATATCACCACCATTTATGGGTTCACCAAAATGGTGTTACATAAGAAGCACAAATCCCATAGGCCTAAAAAGGGACTTCAACCACTCACTATGGAGAAACATTTCAGATACTTAAATCCAAATCAAAGGAAACCATCAAAAAATTATTTCTATCTAGCTTATGTATTTGACTGTAACATATTATTTTCAAAATATTTTTGAAATTCCCCTAAAAATTTAATCATATAAAATGCCATCACTACTGGGTGAATGGTCTATCAAAAGTACACATTTTCCTATTTCCCTATGTATATTCTGATATTCTATCAATGGAAACTGAGATAGTGCTCAAACATCAAGGTTAGTTCACAATAGGGAACTAAATATCATGAGGGACATCATCCAATATATTGAGATATTTCACTAAAAATCAAGAAAAAACTCGGGGATACTGAGGAAAAATAACAAGTATATTAAGAAATTGAACCCATTAATATATTATCATTTCAAAAGATAAATAACCAGGTTCCATCAGATAAAATTCAGAAATATCCAAAAATAAAAGGATTAATAAATAGACAAGGAACAAGAAGTAAAAAACAATTTGTTTCCACTCACATATTGGAAAATTACAATTGAATCAAAATTTAATAATGGTAACTTGAGGCTCCACATCTGAGTGAAAATATTAACACCAAGTATAATGGATGAATCCCCATTATCCATAAGATTCTATGTCCATGTACTCAAGAGATTATATTTCTCATAGAAACATCAATTCTCAATCAAGTAATATACAGATCCTTTTAAGGTGTCCTCAACATCAAAAGATCCCAAAAAACATTGGATCATTTGAACACAAACTCTTACAATAACTAGGTTCTACACATCAGAAACACAAATATTTCCCCTTCATTCTATGAGATTATTTTTCTTTCCCAACCATTAATGAGGCACCCATTACTTCATATTGTTTCACTAGGTCTACATCAACTGAAAAATCCATTTTTATAATCTATAGATATAAAATTAAACTAACCATAGTAATGTTTTTTACATGTTTTTGGTGAAGAAATTTTATAAAATAAAAATCCTTAATGAATTCATTACGGCCAAAAAAATCTTTAAAACATATCAAACATTAAAATTTAATGACATACTCCGCATTTAGTAGCTTATATTGACCAAAACCTAGGAACTCTTAACATTCACCAACTTCACATCATTAGGACACTACTAGTAAATGAATAATGACATGATGAATTCTAAATACACTAATTCAAATATAATAGTGGTAATCACAACATCCCACCTCATTTAGGACAGTCACTCAAAAAAGGAGTTGATAGACATGACCATTAGAGATGTATAATTCTTAAGAGAATCCAATATCCCCTCAACTTCCATATGACATTATATTTTATCATGTGATGCTTCTTATCCTTTAGATGGAGGATGACAATACAGAAATTCAAGGATGGTGTTTGAAGGCTATAAAGTCTCCATCTCCCCCACTTGATATGGAGTCTAAGAAAATTTATTGAGAAGAGGCTCTAGTTATATAAATCCTAATGGACCACTCCAAAATATATACTGGTGGATGGAAATTATATGTTTCTTGAATTACATTCTAGGTTACATTTTTTAACATCACAAAATAGATGTGTATTAAATTATTAATAAAATAAACACAATAAAAGCATGAAATAAACATTGAAACAAGACACAACCACTTTATCAATGAATCATTGAATAAAAAACACCCAAAATTTCACCATTTAACAAAAATTACTCAATATTTTCAAAATGAAAAATCATGTAATAAATCAAAGAATTTTTTAAAAATGCATTACTAGCATTTGTAAACTACTATAAGGATTAAAAAACATTAATCCCATTTAATAAATAAAAATACCAATTTCCTTTAAATCCATGAAAAATCTAAATATCTTCTTAATGTTTTTACCAAATCACATATGATTTTTTAATAATTAGTTTTCCAAATAGAAAATTTATTGAAAAACACAAGAGCACAAAATAACCCATCTCAACAACCCACAGATTTTTTACAGTTGAATTTCCAGATGACTAACATTTATTCCTCACAGATAAGTAAACCGTGAAAACATGATGGAACTATAGTGATCCTTTTTTTATGGTTCCAAAACTCATATGATTTTCCCTAAATAATGGATATTAAGATTGGGAATATATATTCAATTTATTACCCAAAAAAATAACTGAAAAGAAAGTTTAACACCCCAAGCTTCAATGGTATTCTTCCCTTTGAATAATGCAATAACTTGCATTGTACCCAACTTCAAGATGCTTACACACCTCAACCAATCAAACTAACTGTTATGAATAGTAATAACAACTTTTTAAAATTTAATAAATTTTATCAATCAAAATGAACTTCTTTTTTGGATTTGGAATATCAAACTTAGCTTAGGATGAATTTTTGGTATTTTTCTGAAAAACATTCAATTTTTGATGAATAGTGAAAAACACTACATTATTGGTTTAAACCGAATTTTTATTGAAATAATTAGTTATTTTGTTTTAATTTATTTTAGGTCTATATAGATATATAATACTAATATATGTTCAATATAATTAATTGGAGTCATTTTATAATAAGTTTAGATATATAAAATTTTATCAGACTTTTTATTGTTTTTTACCCACCTCCTAAGAGCATTTGAAAATTTGTATAAAATATAATTTTACAACTTTTGTGAGTTGAATTTCAAATATATGAGATAAATGGTTAATATAATCAAGTAAAATGTTTTTCAATAAGATGAAAATATTTTTTGGTGAATAGTAACTTTTGACTTTTATTTAACAAGGTTAAAAAATAGGGTAATTAATGGTAAAAATGATATCATAAATACCCATACACATGTCTTGATTATATTTTATGTGTATAATTCGAACAAAAACAACCTTATGAATAGAATATTATCCTTTTTGGTCTAATTGGATTAGATTTGGATATTTATTATTATTTTTATTTAAAGAAGAGTTTAAAGAGTTCAATTCAATGTTTAATAACTAAACCCTTTTTAATATAAGGTTACACAAAATTTAAATTAGACTATAAATATTAATTATAAATATAAAAATATTTCCTATATAATGGTATTTTATTGATAATATTTAGAAATTATATAATTCAATTTATTTATGACACAATGATGATGAAGTAATTACCATATCAATGAAATATTAAAATAATTTATATTATAAATATCCAAATAAATGTAAATTGAGACTTATGATAAATTACCCTAATTTTTTAAGTTAATATGAATTGTTAGAGTTGGTTAAATAAATTTAATTCTAAATGATAATGTTTTTTTTGATTTCAAAAAAATCAAATACTAAATACAGTCAAAATTGACATAATTGAGTTTTTAAAACAACTATTATATTATTCGTTGATATAATATTCATAAAAATAAAATGGGCGGCCAAAGGACATAGATAAGGTTATATATATTAATAATGACCAACATGGGGTTCTCTAGGATTGTTATAGTATGTTTATTAACCATATAAAATAAAAATACAAAGAGGCATGCTAAATGTCAAACTATTTAACTAAGAGTAAAATATAAAAGATAAGATTAATATGAAGAACTAAACCTATCTAAAACCAGTTGGCTGGGTGGTATTTGACCCATCCCTAACTTATCCTTTAAATAATTAAATTTTGAGCCATTATAAATCGAAAATTATTTTATTATAAAATAATATTTCAATATTTTCTTAAAGTGACCCTCACATATCTTATAAAAGGGCACTTTCCCATCTATTAATTTCACAAATCTGAAGCCTCTTGGATCTGCCAAACCCAACCCAAAAATCCTCCCAACATTAATCCCTTCATCCTAGTGGGATACCATTGGTTATAATGCCAAAATATAGAGCCCTTTTGATCAAATCAAAAGGAAGAATCCGAAGAAGAGGTAAATATTTCATTACCTCTTTCAAGCTCTTTTCTTATTCAACTTACTCTTTATTTGTTGTTTACATTATAAAATAATATATAATGTATCTTCTATATAATTTTATGTTATTATAAAAATCTGACAGCCATATTCATTATTCATTCTATCCTATAAATAACAAAGTCACCATACGTGCGTATGCACAGATTATTGTCTCCACATCGCGGTGTAGTTTGTTATTCAACCACTTTATTTTTTGGATGGGTTTAATAATGAGTATAAATGATATAAATAATAAATATTACATGATAATTATTTTTTATATAATATATAACATCCAATTACTTATGATTTCTCTATCAATATAATGATATTGTCGCTCGTGCGTACGTACGGATTCTCATCTCCACGAACACGATGAGATTCAATTCCCATCATAATCACTCAAGAATAATTTTAATTTTATGATTAAAAATAATGTTTATGAACATAATATCATTATATATTTGAATCAAATACATTATATCAATAAAAAACATGGCTTACGTAACAAAGCATATAAAGGAAAATGAATCTATTTACACCAAAAATGATAATACTACTAAAATATTTTTAACAAAGAAATATATAAGATCATATATGATATCATATTTTTTATATAGTTCATATATAATTTAATAACAATTTTTTAAATATTATATAGGAGGTTAACATACCATCGACTACGGAAAAGTGCAAGTTAGGGTTAATTTCACAATCTCTTTATTATCCAAGGTTGTTTTTATGCAAGTATCTACTGGGACATATTTATTATCCAAGTCCATGTTTCATAAAAGTGTTTTCTAAGGGAATATTTTAAAGTGAATTTTTTACAAAATCATCATTTTAAATGTTTTAAATATTTATTCTTCTAAACCATTCTCATTAATGTGCATGTTTTCAAAATGGTTTTATGGATATATTTATATTGACATGAATGTTTTAAAATGTTAATTACTTTCAAAATAATAAATGTGGTATGGGAAACTTTGATTAAAAACTATATTTTAAATGACTTAATTTCTATATTATGTGACTTTTAAATGATTTCATGAAAAAGTGATATTTCTCTCAAAGATATTTACTAATCATTTTCAATTATTTCAACATCCTTTATAGGATATTATTCTTGATCGAGGTTGATTTATTATGATACAAATCTTTCATATTGTATTGAAGGTTTTGTGATATTTTTCACAATAGATGTGTAATTTTTATAAGATTAATGGTTTCTGGAAAAAGTATTGACATTTCGTATCGTATTTTTAATACGAATGTTAATGTTATGTTTAATCATTTTCATATGAGGATTGCATTAAACTTTGTAAGAGATAGGTGGAGACTATTATAGCTCCTCGATGCATCGGTAGGTATCATGAGACAAACTAGTGCCTTGGAACAAGGCCTTGAAAATTTCATATCTGTAGTCTTGTTACAAGGCCTAGACTATGTGGTTATGAAGTCTAGAATTAAGAATTCCATCATTATGAATGTGGCTTTTGATATTTCATGTCATTATTCGACAAGTAGGTTATATATGAGAATATGTAAATGGGATTATTTGATTTTATCTTTTCTATATTATTCTGAAGTTTTTGTTTAAAAGGATTTTGTTTTAGTCTAATACATTTCCTTAAATGTTTATTCTTATTTATGAAACTTCGCACTGTATTGTTATCATTACTGAGCATCTAATCTCACCAGTTTCTATGTTCTATTTTCCCTGGGACGTGAAGAAGTATTTTATGTGTAACCTGTACTGAAAGGCGAAGGATATATGTGTTTTCAATAGGGTAAAAATGTTTTTTATGTTTTTATTTCATGATTTAATGTAATACTTATGAATTTAACAAGTAATTCAAAGGCTATTAAACTGATCGGTATTTTGGGACATGATTCCTAATATCATTCCAATTCCATGTAATAATGCACTGACTCTGGGTAACTGGGGTTGGGGAATTACAGTTGGCATCAGAGGATGTTTAGCAAAAACCTTAGAAACTAGAATTAGAAAAAATCTGATTAGAGAACACTACTCTAAGATAGATTTTGAGGATTAGTATAAAAGAACATACAAGAGTTTTGGTACTATAGAGATTTTGTGATTTTTCCAAGAAATACACCCCTTTTTGGATACGAGCAAGTAGAGGAGGCTTTGGTATTGATGCACCTAGGGGTAAAAACCTAAAACACCTCTTTGAGCTAGACTCTAACTAGAACTAGTGCACGAAAATGGTTATTGATGAACTATTGGATACGACACTCCCAGGAGATAGGCTTTGGTTAATTCTCATTTTAATAACAAAACATTATGATGGTTTTATGAGTATATAATTCCTCAAAGAAATAATTTTTATGATTATGGGTTATATCCATAGACTGTTCAATTTATGTTAAGTGTTTTATATGTTTGGAATTATGTATTAATATTCATTAACTAATCAAGTGTATGCCATTGGTCAGAAATGAAGCCAAGTGGAAGGAATGGAAATTGTATCAATGCACGTAATCTATATAGGGATTTCCCTCATACTCAAGAAAATTATAGTGGAGCTGGTGATGCAACTGGTGCTGATATTCTTATAACCGTACTGGGAAAACTCACTCAAGTTATGAATAATAAACATACCTATATGGAGTCCCCTGATCCACAATGTGGAGTATCAATGTTAGACTGCTCCATGAGGCAACAACAACCAACATTCAATGTGAGTAAAACTCCATTAGTAGGTGAGTAGTGGATAAATTATTTAAAGAAAATATTTCATGCTTTGGGGGTAGCGAAAGGAAAAAAGTTGTCATGTCAGTTTATCATATCCCAGGAGATGCAGATCAATGGTGGTCATTGATTCAAAACACAAAGGAAGATGATGAAGTGTAAAATATTTAATTTAGTGAGTTTAAAGAGAATTTATTAGAAAAATACTTTCATCAGGGCCATAGAGTGGATATGGAATGGAAATTTCTGAGTCTGTGGAAAAAAGAGGATGAGAATGCCAAAAAAATATGAGGCTAACATTACATGGTTAGCAAGGCAGGTAACATATTATATACATAACCCAAGTAGTAATATTGATTTATTATTTGATGGGTTAAAAAAATTTCTTCGTCGAGCATTAGTCTTACAATTCTTCTCATCATATGAAGAAATTGTCTCATGTGCTTACAAGATATAAAAACAATTCTCTAAATTTTATGACACTAAATAAAATCAGGAGAAGAAGAGATCAACTGAACACTATAGAAATGGTAATAAGGGGAATAAGGGAAACATTAAATATTTATCCCGTGGAAAATTTGGGAAGAAACACCCTAGTACTTGCATTAATGGAATGTGAGTCTGTTACATGTGTGGTGAAAAAGGCCACCAAGCTCTTTATTGAAAGGGGAAGAAAGAGGATGTTAATGTTGAAAGCTACAATTGTAGAGAAAAGGGTCATTATGAAAACAATGGCCTAAGCGCCAAGGGAACATACCTTAGAAAAAGACATGGGAGAAAGGCTAAGCTTATGTGATCACTACTGCTGGGGTTGAAGATCTAAAAGACGTGGTGGTAGCTAATTTAATGGTTTCCACGAGTTTATCCAATACATTATTTGATGAAGGATCATCTCATTGTTTCATATCATCCGAGTTTGCTAAGAAAATTAGATGTTTTCAATTGGACATCACTTGTTTGTTTTCAGTCAAAACACCTAATGTAAGTATCATCACAACCATGTTTTGTGAATCAGTTCCCATTATGGAATATAAATGATCTTTATTTTCTGATCTCATCATCAAACCCATGTTTGAATTTGATATAATCATTGAAATGGATTGGTTTTTGGACCATGATGAGAAAATTTATTGTATGCATAAGGTGGTTACAATTTTTGATGATGATAAGGAGTTCAATATCTTTAGAGCAGAAATGTCACCACATGATTCTTATTTAGATCCACCCCCAGTAGCTCTACTAAATTAAATTATTGTGGAATAATAGAATGAAATAACTATGGGTGAGGAAAATAGTGTTTGAACAGAGGACGTACCTACTAAGAAAGAATATGATGATGTGTTTCCAGAGGATTTACCTAGACATCCTCTAGAATGAGAAATGAGTTTTCCATTGACATAATTCCTGGATCGAGGCCCATATAAAAGACCCCTTATATAATGGCCACTTTGGAATTAGTGAAACTAAAGAAAGAACTATAGGAATTGAGTATTAAGGGATTTATTCGACCAGGTGGTTATCCTTGAAGAGCCCCTGTCCTTTTTGTTTATAAGAAAGACCAATCTATGAGGATGTCCGTTGAATACAGGGAAATCAATTCTATAACAATAATTAACAAGTATCCCCTACCTCGCGTTAATGATTTATTTGACCAACTTCATAGAGATCAATATTTTTCAATGATTGACCTTCGATCTGGATAACATCAATTGTGTGTGAAGAAGGAATACATTCTGAAAACAACATTTCGAACCATTTACGGGAATTACGAGTATACAGTAATGCCTTTTGGGATAACTAATGCACCATCTATTTTCATGGATCTAATAAACATAGTTTTCAAGGAATATCTGGAAGACTTTGTAGTGGTATTTATTGATTATATCATGGTGTACTCCCAAAGCTATGATGATCACTAAAATCACTTGCGTATTATCCTAATGACTCTTAGAAAAAATGAATTATATGGGATGCTTAGAAAATGTGAATTCTGGCTTCATGATATTTCTTTTCATGGCCATATTGTATCTATGGATGGAATATCAATTGATCATTCTAAAACAAAGGCAATACAAGAATGGACGGCACCAACTAGTATAACAGAGTTATGTAGTTTTATTGGTTTAGCAGGTTATTATCAACCTTTTTTCCAAAAGTTTGCAGATTGGATAACCCATTAACCAAGCTCACACGTAAA
Organism: Viscum album; assembly: GCA_963277665.1. NCBI lineage: Eukaryota > Viridiplantae > Streptophyta > Magnoliopsida > Santalales > Viscaceae > Viscum > Viscum album. Next base: position 271,664,500 of record OY728128.1, on the reverse strand, counting down.
TGGTTTAAATTTGTTTGGAAAAAAGAGTGTTATGAATGTGTTGAAGAATTGAAGTGAAGATTAGTTAATTCTCCAATCATGACTCTACCATTGGGGAACGATAGGTTTGTTATTTATAGTGATGCTTCAAAGAAAGGACAAGGTTGTGTCCTTATTCATAATGATAGATTTATTTCCTATGAATAACGAAAACTTAAAAATCATTAAAAAACTATCCCACTCATGATCTTGAGTTATCAGCTGTAATCATTAAATTGAAGATATGGTGACACTATCTCCATGGTGAAAAATGTGATATTTATACTGATCACAAGAGTTTGAAGTACATTTTCTCACAAAAAAACTCAACATGAGTCAATGAATTTTGCTTGAAATGCACAAGGATTTTGATTTCACTATACACTATCACCCGTGGAAGGTAAATAAGGTGGAAGATTCTTATAGCAGAAAGGATCGTGGAGTTTTGAACCAGATGAGAGTTGAAAAGGATCCTATTTTCATGGATATAGTAAAGATGGATATGGGAATAACCGTTGAATGTGAAACATAAATTCATTTTCAAATGGTTTCTAAACCATCTTTATATGAAAGGATAAAATGTTCTCCGACTGATGATGAGGAATTTAAAAATCAATTAATTCTGGAAAAAATGGGAGATTGATCAACTTCATATATAAAGATGGAATTTTGAAATTAAGGAAGAGACATTGGGTTTCAAAGATACCTGATCTAAAATGGAATTTTTGGATGATGCTCATAGCTCCAATTTCTCTATACACCCTGGTTTCACTAATTTGTATAGATATTTGAAAGATCATTTTTGGTGTGACAACATGAATAGAAAGATTGCTGATTTTGTGTTGAGAAGTATGGTTTGTCCACAAGTGAAAGATAGAAGGAAACAACCCAGAGGAGCCATGCAACCTCTTACCATACCAAAGAGAAAATGGGATAATATTATGATTGTCATTGTCATGGGGCTACCAAAGACTCCTAGAATGAATGATGAAATATCGGTCATTGTTGACCGTCTTTCCATGTCATCACTTTTTCTAGCTATAAGAGAAGATTAAACACTTGAATGTTTGACAAGAATATATATTAATGAGGTTTTAAAACTTGATAGAGTACCCCTATTGATTGTTTCAGATCGTGATCCCGTTTTACATCATGATTTTGGAAAATGCTTTAGAAGGACCTAGATATTGAACTTCATTTGAGCATTACCTACCAGCTTCAAACTGATGGACAATCAGAAAAAAACTATTCAAACCTCAGAAGTCATGTTGAGATCTTACTCACATGACTTTCATGGTATGTGGGTTCAATATTTACCTCTGGTAGGATTTTAAAATAACAATAGCTTCCATTCCTGTATTCAAATGGCACCATATAAAGCATTATATGGAAAAAGATGTCACACACCAACATGTTGGGATGATGTTGGTGAAAGAAAAAATGTAGGCCCTAAACATGTTGGGGAAGCAAGGAAAATGGTGAAGGTTATCCAAACCCACATCAAAGGTGTTCAACGTAGGCAACAGATCTATGCCAATAACGAAAGGAAGGATACGAAATTTTTGGTAGGATATCATATTTTCTTAAAGGTATCTCCATGGAAAGGTTTTATATGTTTCAGTAAGAAGGGTAAACTGAGTCTCAGGTACATAGGACCTTTCAATATTCTATAACAAAATGCTATTGTAAATTATCATTTGGAAATGCCTCCATGTCTCTCTAAAGTTTATGATGTTTTCCATGTATCACTATTGAGAAAATACATGTATGACCAAACACATGTACTTACATATGATGAAATTGAAAAAGAACATGATTGCCCTTGTTGTGAATAGCCTGTAAAAATTCATGATTCAAGGGAACAAGTGCTGAGAAACCAGATGGATCATCTGGTAAATGTTATATGCAGAAATAATAACATGGAAGAGGTAACATGGGAACCATTGGAACATGTGATGAAGAACCAACCAAATATTTTTGTGTGGTAGGATTATAGGAATTTCGAGGATGAAATTATTTGAAGGAGGGAAGAATGTAACACCCCTAGCTTCCATGATACATTTTCCTTTCAATAATTCAATAGCTTTCATTGTACGCAACATCGAAATTCTATCACACCACGACTAATCAAACTAGCCGTTATGAATAGTATTAACCAATTTTTTGAAATTTCATAAATTTTATCATTCCAAATGGATTTAAATTTTGGATTTGGAATATATAAACTATCTTATGGTGAACTGTTTTTTATTTTTCTGACAAATTTCAATTTTCGATGAATATTGAAAAAACACTACCTTATTGGTTTAAACCGTCATTTTGTTTAAATAATTAGGTATTTTATTTTAAATTATTTTAGGAAAAAATAGATATATAATACATATATAGGTTCTAGGTAATTCATTGTATTCATTTTATAATATGTTTGGATATATAAAATTTTATCGAACGTTTTACCGTCTTTACCAACCTCCTAGGAGCATTTTCAAATTTGTATAAAACATCATTTTACCACTTCTATGAGTTGAACTTCAAAAACCCGATAGAAATGGTTAATATAAATATGTGAAATGGACTTCAATAAGATGATACTAATTTTTTGTGAATAATATCTTTTGTCTTTTATTTACCATAGTTAAAAGTAAATTGGGTAATTAACGTTATAAATGATATCATAAATACCCTAACACATGTCCTAATTCTAGTGGATAAGTATAATTAGAACAAAAACAAAAGTAGAAAAAAAAATATAATCCACTTTGATCATCTTGGATTAGATTAGTGAATTTATTAATATTTTTTTTCAAGAAGATTAAAAGAGTTCAATTCAATGTTTAATAACTAATCCATTTTTAATATAGGGTTACAAACAATATATATTTGACTATAAATATTCAATAGAAAGATAAAAATATTTCCTACCTAATGGTAAAATATTTTTAATTTTTATACATTATATAATTTAATTTATATATGACACAATGATGATGTAGTAATTAACTTATTAATGAAATATTAAAATAATTGATTTTATAAATATCCAAATAAATGTAAATTTAGACTTCTGTTAAATTAAAAAAAATATTGGTTAACATGAAATTTTAGGGTTGGTAAAATATATTTATTCGAAGTGATAATGTTTCTATGGCTTTCAAAAAAAATCGAGTACTAAATATTGTAAAAATTGACAAAATTGAGTTTTTAAAACAAATAGTATATTATTAATTGATATAATATTCATAAAAATATAAGATTAGGAAAAAGTTAATAGATAAGGTTATATTCTTTAATAATGACCCTCATGGGGTTCTATTGGCTTGTTATATTATGTTTATTAACCATATAATATAAAAATACAAAGCAACATGCTTAGTGTCAAACTATTTAACTAAGAGATAAAGCTAAATGATATGGTTAATATGATGACCAATAAATATCTAAAAAATAGTAGGTTGAGAGGTTTTAAACCCATCCTTACAATATCCATTAAATAATTCATTTTTGAGCCATTAGAAACCGAATATTATTTTATTATAAAATAATATTTCTAGCTTTTCCTAAAGTGACCCTCACCTATCTTATAAAAGGGAACATCCGCTTTCCTTAATTTCACACATCAAAACCCTTTTAGATTGGACAACCCCTAAAAAAATATCCTCCCAAATTTACTCCCTTCATCCTAGAGGCCTTTGGTCAGAAATCCATCCTAAGGAATAAATTTTATCAAATAAAATGTAAGAACATGAAGAAGAGGTAAATATTATATCCCCTCTTTCAAATTTTTTTCTTCTTAAACTTCCTTTTTCTATTTTGTTTTACATTATAGAATAATAACTCCAGTATATTCTAAATAAAGTGATGTTATAATAAAAATGGTACAATAATATTAATTATTATATCCACCCTATAAATGACAAAGTCACCATACATGCGTACGTCCAGATTACCATCTTCACATCTTGGTGTAGATTGTTATTCAAACACTAAATTATTTGGATGGGTATAATAATGAGTATAAATGATGTAAATAATAAATATAACATGTTAATGATTCTGTATAGATTTTATACCATCCAATTACATACTATTTCTCCATCAATATAATGATATTGTCGCTAGTGCGTACGTACGACTTATAGCCTCCAAGAATGTGATGAGATTCATTCCCCATCATAATCATTGAAGATTAATTTTCATTTTATGACTACAAATAATTTTTATGAAGATAATATAATTTTGTATATGAATCAAATACATGTTATCCATGCCAAACATGGCTTACATAACCAAAAATATAAAGGAAATGAATCAGTAAACAGCAGAAACGTGGATACTAGTAATATATTATTAAAAAAGAAATATTATAAGATTATATATGATATCATATTTATGTATATAGTTTTTTTATATTTTAATAACAATGTTTTATGTATTATACAAGAGGTTAACATTCCATTGACTATGTAAAAGTACTTGGTATGGGTAAAGTTCACAATCTATTTATTATCTGAGGTTGTTTATATGTAAATTTCTACTGGGAAATATTTATTATCCATTTCCATTTTTCATAAAAGAGTTTTCAGAGGGATTCATTATAAGTGAATTTTTTTACTAAAACATCATTTTAAATGCTTTAAATATTTATTCTTCTAAACCATTCTCATTAATGTCCATGTTTTCCAAATGGTTTTAAGGATTTATTTATATTGAAAAGAATATTTAAAATAGAAATTCTTTTCAAAAGATTCAAAGTGGAATGGGAAATTTTGATTAAAAACAATATTTTAAATTACTTACTTTATAAATTATGGGACTTTTAAATGATTTCATGAAAAAAAGTCTATTTCTATCAATGATTTTTTCTGATCATTTTCCAATTTTTAAACATGATTTACATGATATAATTCTTGTTCGAGGTTGATTTATTATGATACAAATAATTCATATATCATCGAAGGTTTTGTGACATGTTTTACTATGGATGTATTATTTTATAACATTCATGTTTTATGGATAAAGTATTGACATTTCGTATGCTAGTTTTAACAAGAATATTTCTGTTTTGTTTAATCCTTTCCATATGAGGAATTCATTGCACTTAGTAAATGACCTATGGGGTCCGCTATATCTCCTCGATGCATCAGCAGGTCTCATGAGATAAACTAGTATCTTGGAATAAGGCCTTGAAAAAATATTTTTGGTAGTCTTGGAAGAAGGCCTTGACTATGTGTTTATGAAGTACGGAATTATGAATTGCATCATTATAAAAGTGGCTATTGATATTGCATGTGATTATTAGAATAGTATAATATCGTTGTGAATAAGTAAATAGCATTATTTGATTTTATCATTAAAATATTATGCCGTTGTTTATGTTTAAAAGGTTTTTTATTCTAATACATTTTCTTAAATTTTTATGTTTATTTATAAAAGTTTCCATTATATTGTCATCCTTACTGAGCATCTGAGCTCACCCCTTTCTATGTTTTATTTTTTCCAGGATGTGAAGAAGTATATTATGGTTGACCTGTAGGGAAATGCTAATGATATAAGTTTTTTCAAAGGGGGAATAAATGTTTTTGATGTTTTTATTTCATGATGTATTGTAAAACTTATGAATTGTCATGAACCATCCCCCAAGGCCCATGCCGTGACTTCACCAAGCCCACCTTCAATTGGTCAGGGGCTGGCGAGTAGAACCAAAGGCGTAAATCCCTAAAACTGGGAATACAGTGCTTTTATAAAATGAAAACACTCACAAACAGAGCATGAGATGGAAGTAAACACTAAGTAAAGTTGTATACAAAAGAAGTGCTGGAATGTAAAAGGGTCCAAAAATAAAAGACCAACATGAAAGTATAGGTACAACTGAAAAGCACATACAAGTGAAGAAAATTAATGAAGCCACATGATCATCCTCTGAGGTTCCTACCTATAGGGTAGGTACAGATGGCCTCCTCAGCACTCCATGTCCATCAGTATCCTACGAGCACCGACTCGTTATAAGTTCCACCTCTCGGTACCGTCCAGTCCTGCTACTCATCCTCAGTCAGTGTTGTCTATCGTCTGCATCAAACACAACGTGGTGTGGGAAAATCCCGTGCAGGGGAGAGTATAACAATACTCAGTAGGGACCCCAAGACCCTTAAGGTCTCACAAAATCCAACATGGATAAACCAAAAAGTATGAAATCAACAAAGAACCCCACTTAGGAATATCCCATACATATACCTAAGTTATATAATAATCCATCTCAATCACGAGGGAACACAAGAGTTACTGACTCAGCACACAAAGGTATATAACTTATGTAGAGAGATAGAGATGGTCAGATATAGCCACTAAATCAACAGAGTTGTCGGACGAACACATGATCCAGGACCAGCTATTCTGTCAGACCAACTCATGATCCAGGAACAGAAGTCAAAACTGTCAGACCAACACATGATCTAGGAATAGTCATCAGAGATGTCGAACCAACACATTATCTAGGACCAGCTATTCTATCGGACCAACACATGATCCAGGAACAGAAGTTAGAACTGTCAGACCAACACATGATCCAAGAATAGTTGTTAGAGCTGTCGGAGAAACACATGATCCCGGACTAGCTATTCTGTCGGACCAACACATGATCCAGGAATAGAAGATAGGACTGTCAGACCAACACATGATATAGGAATAGTCGTCAGAGCATAGGAAGCCATAGGTTTTTCACAAAGCACAGATGATTCCAGGAGGGTCCGCTCCTCAAGCCAAGTGTCAACAAGTCAACTGCCACCATGTCCCAGGAATAATTATCTCAATGGTCCGTATCGTCATAGGGGTATCAATGCAATAGATGGTGCGTCAATCAGATGTTCGATTTGTGAGTTATTAGCTTTTCAGTCCCGGGGTCCAGGTTGGATTTGTGAATGATCCAACTAGACCGTATCTCAACAATACCCTGAACTCGAGTGGGGTATACTCAAAGATACCATCGTGCTCTATAAAAACCAGCACCGTTGATGTTTCTTCAAACGGTCATTTGGTGGCAAAGATATAGCCAAGTGATGTAAATGGATCGGTAATGGGTCTGGGCCCGGTCTGACCCAGTCGGACGGACTCGGCCCAACCCAGACTGGGCCAACCCAATCAGACTCGCTGGGTCTAACCCGGCTCACTGGGCTGGTCAGCTCGCTAGGTTCTGCCCAGTCCGTTGGGCCCGACCCAGTGGACTGCAGGGGAGGTACAACCCGGAGGTCGCCGCGTTGGCGGCTCGGCCTAGAGGTTGGGGCTGGTTCGGCCATCACCTCGTGGGGCGCGGCTTGGGCAGCTCGGCCCAGAAAGCCGAGCTAGTTCGACCAGTGACGTCGCGAAGGAAACCATGGGCCGTAGCGGGTGGCCAGCGTGGCTCGGCCGGTTCGTCCAGGAGCCATGGTGCGGATATCCCACTCGGAGAACCTAGTAGAACACGGACTGGCCGCAAGGGGCGCATGGTAGGGCGCGGTTAGGCCGGTGGGGCGCGGGTAGCGTGTGGGAAGGCCTAAAGGGGGAGCGGATAGTGCGAGGGAAAGCCGGCGGGGCACACGAGCCTATAAAGGCCAGGCCGCGGGGCACACGGGCAGCACGCGGATAGGCCGGCGAGGCACAGGGCAGAACACTGGTAGGCCGGCAGGGCACCGGTCAGCGCGCGGGCCGGCTGTGAGCAGGATGCGGGAAGGCGGACCGATGGCCGGGGGCGGCCGGACATGCTGATTCAGCGCAGCTCAGGACGGTGCGGGCTGGCGGTGTTCGGACGGAAACACCGGTGTGCCACAGGGGTGGCGTGGTTCATAGTGGCTATGGGTAGCGCGACCTTTGCCTTTGGTTCCTTCATCTCCTCGTTTCCGCTTCGTCTCCATGCTGAAATAAACATCACAAAGAGATCAGAGGAGGGAGTTGGGCCACATTAGTTTGGCACGCACCCTCCGTGTTTAGGGATGATAACAATTGGTTCAATAAAGAAGAAGAAAGTTTAACAACAATTGTTTCCAATACACTTCATCGATTCCTTTTAAATGAATACGAGAATAAGGAAAGGAATAATACTCAAGGAAAACCCCCTAAGTTTGATCGTTGCACGAAGATGGAGTTGCGGGAAGAATATGATGTTGTCGTCATTCATCGCATCTACCACACACTTCCAATCCAAGCTCGTGTGTCAGTTCATTGACGATGATGAGGAGGGAAGATCGGTCGAAGACGTCCCACATCAGATGGGGTTATGAGGAAGAAATTTGAGGAATATCTTTCTTCAATTTCGAAGGTGTTCTTCGTTGGAAGCATTCATCATTGGGAGCCTTCTGCCAATATTTCTCCCAAGTTCCTCGTTTCACTAAACTCCACCCAAAATGAAATCGTATCCAAAATAAATATATTAGGATCATTTATGTTTGTTGGCATATATTAAAATTGTGTGATTTAATTAAATGTGTTGAATCATTTAATTAATGGGTTGGAGTTGGCATAACAATTAAAATTGGAGATTTAAATTTTGTGGCTCCACCAAATTAATGCTTGAGAGGAGTCACAAATTAAAATAAAGGGGAGTTGGCTCCATTAAGATGGAGAAGGTCAAGGGGTTTCTCATCATTTAATGGGGAGTTGAGGAGGTTTTACCCTCCTCCATTAATAGGGGTTAAGAATCCTATGGTCCCCACGTCATAACCTCTCACTGGTGGTCATGCCCGGGTGGGACCCACCACCATTACCTCCCAAGGGAGTTTAAGGTGTGGTGGTGCCACCTCCAACTCCCATGAGGATGTTTTAACCACCCAATCTCTATATGACTATTAAAAATAAAATAAAGTGCGCTTACATTATTTTATTACTTCACATGAAAACCCAAAAACTAAATTTTATCCTCGACTCACTATTGCCAAAGTGAAAGGCTTCTTAAGAGAATATTGAAACTGCGAGTTCAACAGTGCTCTGGGATTTAAATTCCGAGCACCAGTTCAAAAGTTACAAAACTCCGCTCGCGCATTTACTTAACTTACTGGAAAAAAAGTCCGAAAAATTATTATCAGTCACCATCGACCCATGCCAGTTGATGTTAGTCTCTGTCTAGGTGAAACAAAACACAAAAAACCCAACGGTACTCTCATATTTTCAATCTGAGTTACCATTTAGAAGTAATGAATTTTATATTAAAATAATTGTCACTTAATTATTTTATTTGCGGCCAAAAACTAACATTCTCTGGTGGACCATGCCAGCCAATATTAGTATCTACATAAAGAAAGCATACCTTCACGAGTTCAGTAGTGGTCTCAGATATTTAATATGAGTTACCATTTGTGAGTTAAAAGCATTTGAAAAATAAAATAATTTATTTAATTATTTTATTTACGATTATGCCATTTTTGGGTTTTATCACAGGAGGCCCGTGCTGACTAATCTTAAGTTGCACCATGGGTAAACCCACCATTCTAAGCGCAACAATGGCCTCAAGTTTCTGATCCAAGTTATTTTTTAGGAGTTAATCCAATTTTTCATGAAAACCGCTTACCCGCGTTAACTTAAGCTCAACAAAACTTCGACGGATCATTCCAGGAACACCGGGTCTCATAATCGTGCACCGTCAGATTTAGCAGACTCGTAAAATTCCCTTATTTATAAAAAATTACCTGGAAATTACGGGTCTTTACATTCTCCCCACCTTAGGGGTCTACATCCTCGTAATCCACAACTCAAACTAAGGGAACAATTGGGGGTACTGAGAATGCATCTGATCTTTCCGCTCTCATGTGATCTCCATGAGGTTCTGTTGATACTAGTGAACCCGCATAAGAATTATCGACTGTCCACATAGTACCCACTCTTTTTTATCCTCAATCTCTACTAGAACCTCTGTAAAAGTGTCCCCATCGTCGATGTCCATCTCTCCATGGTCGATGATGTGGTAAGGGTTATGCATTTGTCTCCTCAGCTGGGATACATCGAAGACGTCGTGCACCCGGTGCAACTGAGGTGGAAGAGCTAAGCATTATCCCACCTCACCAACTCTACTGAGAACCTGGAAGGGTCTGATGAATCTCAGAGATAACTTTCGGCCTTGGCCAAATCTCTAGAAACTTCGTCGAGGTGAGACTTGTAGAAAGACATGGTCGCCATCGTTGAATTCCAATGGTCTATGTCTCTTATCTTGATACAACTTCTTCTAGCTATGTGCATTCTTCTTCATCTCTTGGATGATCTGCACATTCTCTTTGGTAGCTTGTACTATCTCTGGTCCCACTAGTGTTGACTCCCCAGGGTCAGTCATGTACAAAGGTGATTTGTAAGGTTTCCCGTATAACATTTAAAATGGTGCCATCCCAATGGTGGAGTGATAGCTATTGTTGGATGTAACTCCACCAGAGTTAAGTGATCCTCCCAGCTACGACTGAAGTTGAGAACACATGCATGAAGCATGTCCTCGATGGTCTTAATGGTCTACTCAGTCTGACAGTCCTTCTGAAGATGGAAGGCAGTGCTCAAATGACGTTGTGTCCCGAAAGCTTCCACCAACCCCTTCTATAGATGGGATCTAAAACGTGCATCATGATCAAAGACAATAGTCGATGGTACTTGATTTATCCACACAATCTCTTTCACATAGAGGCATCCTATTCTCTCTGCTGAACCCTTCTCTCAGATCTGTAGGAAGTGGGCCGACTTGTTGAGTCGGTCGACGATCACCCAAATCGAGTCGTGACCACTAGATGTACGTATAAGTCTTGTCACAAAGTCTATGGATATCACATCCCACTTTCACTCTGGGACCTCTAAGGGCTGAACCATGCCTATTGGTACCTGATGCTTCACCTTCACTTTCTGAAAAGTGAGGCACCGAGAGACAATCTCTACAATTACTTTCATCATTCCCATCCACCGGTGTTGTCGTTGTAGATCCTGGTACATCTTCTCCACTCCTAGATGTACCCTAAGAGGGGATGTGTGGAACTCCCTCAACACATCATCCATATGTGACACTGGTACAATTGTACATTCTATGAAAAGGATGACATGCTCCCCACCTTCACAAAATCCATTAGGTGTCTGACCTGTGGATTTTTGAACATGTCGTGTCTCGCAGTCAGCATACCCATGCTGTGCCTCCATGACTCGTAGAAGAAGTGGGGATGTGACTGTAAGAGACTGTAGAAAATCTGATCTATCTATATCCACAAAGGATATCTGTAAACCAGCAAGCTACTCTATCACATTACACAGTAGATACAGGCCAGACCTCCTACCAACTGTGTATGGTACCATGTTCATCTTCCTAGGAGTATTGACTATCTCAAAGTCAACTTCTGCTGCCACGTGGGTGAGTTTGGCTGACTCACGAGTGATTGGATGCACCCTCCTATTCATGAGTTTACCCTGTGCTTCCTGGGTTTCCTTTTTCAATGACAAAAGAAAACCACATCCCAACATTCTAGATAAACCACAACCTCTTTGCCTAATACAGTCAATCTAAGTGTGAAATGTGGATGTCAATTCCAAACCCAAACTAATGTCATAAGGACTCAATGCTTCCACCAAGGTATTCCAACCGAAACTCTGACCTCAAGGGTCATATAACACCATTAATGTATGTGTGATTATCAAGTCACCTCACAACAGTATCTCCAGACGTGAGGGCCATGTCAATGGTTTAACTGGAAACATTAGGTCCTGGACAAGATCCGTGGAAGAAATGAATGATTGGTACCTATGTCTATTGATATGGGAGATAGTTGACATAGACCATACCTCGAATCATTACTAGAGCCCTTGGGTCACATTCCTTGACTACATGATAAAATCTCTTACCCTGTCCTCCAGCTCCCTGAGCCTGGAAGGGTCCACAAAAAGGGGGTGGTTGTAACAAGTTGAAAAGTACACCACAAAATGTTCCTCTCCTAGATCTACTTCCACATTTGATGTCCTACAGATTCATCTTTCCCTGACACATCCTCTTCCTAAAACACTTTACACACCCAAGCCTCTAAGACTTCCGATAGTTTCCTGATTTCTTACTACTGACATTCACTACCTGTATCTATTCAGCCAAAGAACATTCAACCCCAAAGGTTCTCTCTAGAACCCTAGAATAAGTAGGAATGCATAGAGGAATAGTGGTAGCTCAGATGTCCTTTAATCAAACCTCACTCAGAAGTTTGAGCCCTGAAGCACTGATCATATCGTATTCATCGAATACGAGGAATGATTGGTATTCCTCGATGAATACTCACATACTGATATATCTTCTTGCCGAAGCAATAGAAGTTCTAAAGAACTCTCAGCCACACCCTCAAGCCAGTCCTCAGACACCTATGAGTCGGGATCACCTCAGAACCTGAGGGATATCGGATGATGAAACACATGTAAGGCACTAAGCATACATGTATCCTATATCAGTATCGCCGGTTGTAACTGCTGACCAATAGGTAGTGATATAGCTGGTACACTACTCGAAGGTACTATCTCGGGAAACTGTCCCCTTACCGAAGCCTCATCACTAAGCGTAGCATCCTCATGGTCCCTCACTAAAAATTACTAGTAGAAAAGATCACCATCTGCTCTACGTGTGTCTCAACTAGACCGGACACTCTAGCAATCACCTCTAGCAAGCCCTTAGGTTCTTGGGAATTTGTCTCTCCTCGACACCTCAAAGGCCTCGACTCCTGGAACTCATGAAATGCACTCAATCGGAATTCAACGTCCACCAGTGTGGCTAGTGGTATCTGCACCCCAACGGTTGGTGGTGCTGCTGGTACACCACCTGAAGGTGCTAACATAGTAAGAGGGCCCTGAACCGGAGCCTTGTCACTCAGGGTGATATCTGTCCGTACTACTCTCAGAACCCTGGCTGGATTTCTGTGTGGGGCCATTCTAAAAAGAAATAGGTGTGTCACGATCAATAAGTTATACCTGGTGAGCCTACTCAAAGAGATTACAATGAAAACTCTTGAAACACACATGCAATCAGTGTTTTCATGCACGGAGTTGGAAGTCAGATGTCAGGGTCCTTGTGTATGGATAAGTCAGCTGCCACTACAACACTGGACCCCCTACACTGAAAATCACACTCAGTACTCTTAACATTATTTCTTCACAGAAAAGAAAGATCGGAGTCCTATGTTCTACGGTAGAACTGACACCTATGATAACAATTTTTCATGACCCGTCCTTCGAGGCCCGTGTTGTGACGACCCCAATCCCGCCTTCCATAGGCCAGGGGTTGGCGACTAGCACCAAAGGTATAAATCCCTAAAACTGGGAAGGCATTTCCTTTATAAATTGAAAACACAAAAAAACAGAGTACAAGTTAAAAGTAAACACTAAGTAATGTTGTAAACAAAAGATGTGATGGAATGTAAAAGGGGCCGGAAATACAAGCCCAACAAGAAATTACATGTACCACTAAGAAGAAAGTAAAACTAAAGAAAAGTAATACAGCCATAGGGTTGTCCTATATGGTTTCTATCTGAAGGGTAGATATAGATGGCCTCCTCAATACTCCATGTCTTTCAGTCTCCTTAATGCACCAACTCATCGTAAGGTCCACATCTGGGTACCATCAAGTCCTACTACTCAGCCTCAGGCATCGATGTTTTGTGTCTTCATCCAATACAACGTGGCGCGGGCATAGCCCGTGCAGGGGTGAGTATTAAAATACTCAGTAGGGACCTACAAACCCTCAAGCTATCACAAAATCTAACAAGGATAAACCAAGAATTATTAAATTAACAGAGAACGCCCCTTAGTTATATTCCCATTCATATACCTAGGTTATCAATTAATCCATCTCCATCACAAGGAAACACAAGAGTTACTAACTCAGATCAAAAAGATAAAAAAACAAAGGTAGAGAGATAGAGATGATCAGATATAACCACTGAATCATCAGAGCTATTGGACCAACACATGATCCAGGACCAGCTATTCTGTCGGACCAACACATGATCCAGGAACAGAAGTCCGAAGTATCAGATCAACATATGATCCAGTTACAGTCGTCAGAGTTGGCAGACTAACACATGATCCAGGACTAGCTATTCCGTCAGACCAACACATGATCCAAGAACAGAAGTCAGAACTATCAGACCAACACATGATCTAGGAATAGTTTTTAGAGTTGTTGGACCTACACATGATCCAGGACCCGCTATTCTGTCGGACTAACACATGATCCAGGAACAAAAGTCAGAACTGTCGGACCAATACATGATCCAGGAACAGTCGTCCGAGCATAGTCAGCCACATGTTTTTCACAAAGCACGATTTATTCTAGGAGGATCCGCTCGTCAAGCCAACTGTCGACATGTCAACTACGACCAAGTCCCATAAATAATCACCTCAATGGTCTGTCTCGTGATAGGGGTCTTAACGCAACAGACATCACTTCAATCAGACGGCTAGTCTATGAGTTATTAGCTCTTTAGTTCGGGGGACCCGATTGGATTCGGGAAATATCCAACCTAATCGTATCTCAACATTTCCCCGAACTTCTTTGGGGTATACTCCAAGGGACCTTCGTCCTCCATGAAAACCAGCATCGCAGACAGTTCGTCAAATGATCCTACTCTTCCAAAGATATGATGAAATGAAGTAACTGGCTCAGTAATGGGCCTGGGCTCGACCCAACCCAGTCGGGCAGACTCGGCCCAACCCATACTGGGCCGACCTGGTCTTCGTCACCCCGGTTTTCCCGCTTGGTTCGGTCGGTTCGCTGGGCCCGGCCCAGCGGACTATAGGGGCGGTTCGGCCTGGAGGTCGCTGTGTGTGTGGTTCGGCCCAGATTTCGGGGCCGGTTCGGCCAGCACCACATGGGGTGTGGTTCGGGCGGCTCGGTCCGGAAAGTCAGGCAGGTTCGGCCAGCGACGTCGCAAAGGATGTCGTGGGCTGGCGCGGGTATCCGGCATGGCTCGGTCGGTTTGTCCGGGAGCCGGGGTGCGGGCAGGCTGCATGGGACATCATCAATGGCACGGGAAGGCCGACTGGGCACCAGACAGCGTGCGGGTAGGCCGGTGGGGTGCGGGTAGTGCACAAGAAGGCCGACGGGGGGATCGGGCAGTGCACGGGTAGTCCGGCGGGGCATGCGTGTAGGACGCAGGGCAGACTGGCAGCATGCGGGAAGGCCTGTGAGGTGCACGGGTCGGCCAGCAGGGCACTGGGAAACTCACTGGAAGTCCACAGGCAGGCGGGCCAGTGACCGGGGTGGCCAGGTAGGCCGGTTCGGTGTGACTTGGGCCGGCAGTGTTCGACTGAGAACACCGGTGCACCGTGGGGGCTGCGCTATTCACGGAGGCCGTAGGTAGCGCGACCTTCTTCATTAGCGCCCTGGTTGATTCGTTGCCTCTTCAACGCCTTTCCGAAAGAAACATCACAAAGAGATCAGTAGAGGGAGTTGGGCCATGTTATATTGGCTCACACCCTCCTCGTTTAGGGATGATAACAATTGGTTCAACAAAGAGGAAGAAAGTTAAACCAAAAATTATTTACAATACATCACATCACTTCCTTTTAAACAAATATGAGAATAAGGAAATAAATAATACTCATGGATAACCCCTACCTTTGATCATTTCTTGATGATGAAGATGCGGGAAGAAGATGATGTTGTGGTTGTTCATCGCGTCTGCTACACACATCCAATCCAAGCTCGTGCATCGGTTTGTTGACGACGTTGATGAGGAAAGATCTGTTGAAGACGTCTTTCATCGAAGGGGGTTATAAGGAAGAATGTGGAGTAATATTGTACTTCATTTTCAATGGTGTTCTTCATTGGAAGAATTCTTCATTGGGAGCCTTGTCCCAAGTTCCTCCTTTCTCTCCACTCCACCAAAAATGAAATCGTAGCAAAAAAAATAGATTAGGATCTTTTATGTTCATTGGAGTAAATTCAAATTGGGTGATTTAATTAAATGAGTTGACTCATTTAATTAATTGGGTAGAGTTGACAAAACAATTCCAATTGGATATTTAAATTATGTGGCTCCACCTATTTAATGCTTAAGAGGTGGCACAAATTAAATTAAAGGGGAGTTGGCTCCATTCAGGAGGATAAGGTCAAGGGGTTTCTACCTATTTAATGGGGATTTGAGGAGGTTTTACCGTCCTCCATTAATAGTGTGTAAAGCCTAGTGTGGTCCACACATCATATCCTCTCACGGGAGGTTATGCCCGGGTGTGCCCCTCCACCATAACCTCCTAAGGGAGGTTAAGGTGTGGTGGTCTCACATCCAACTCCCATGATGAGGTTGTAACCACCCAACCTCCCTATGGAGGATAAAAATAAAATAAAGTGAGCTTACTTTATTTTATTACTTCATAGGAAAAAACTAACTTTTATCCTCAACTCACTACCATCAATGTGAATGTCTTCTTATGCGAATACCGGCGCTACGAGTTCAATCGTGCTCTCAGATTTTAATTCCGAGCACCAGTTCAAAAGTTAAAAAATGCTGCTCGCGTGTTTACATAGCATACTGGAAAAAAATTGGAAAATTAATATCAGTAACCCTCTAGTTGTGTCGGAATAGGTTAGGCTATGACTAGGTGAAACACACCCCAACCTACCCAACGATACACTCGGATTTTCAATCCGAGTTACCTTTTCGAAGTTATGAATTTTACAATAAAATAATTGCCAATTAATTATTTTATTTGCGGCCAAAATCTAACCTTATCTGGTGGCCTGTGCTGTCCAAAGTTAGTATCTACTTAAAGAAATCCTACCCTCATGAGTTCAATAGTGTTTTATGATATTTATTCCGAGTTACCATTTGTGATTTTCAAGCATTAGAAAAATAAAATAATTTATTTAATTATTTTATTTACGATTAAGCTATTTTTGGGTTTTCTAATAGGAGCTCGCGCTGACTAAACATTTTAGTTGTGCCTAGGGTAAACCCACAATTCTGAGTGCAATTTTGCCTTCATATTTCTGATCTGAGTTTCCGTTTAATAATTATTCCACTTATTTAGGAAAACTGCTTACACGCATTAACATAAGCTCAATAATACTTTGATGGATAATTTCAGGCACTCCGGGCGTCAGAATCGCGTGCCGTCAGATTTCTTGAACTCGTAAAATTCCAATATATTTAAAAAAATTAAATGAAAATTCTGGGTCTTTATATGAATGTATATAGTACTTCCAAGGATACTAAACTGGTCGGTCTTTGGGGGCATGATTCCTTATATCATGCCAATGTTATGTATTAATGCACCGACTCTGGGTAACCAGGGTTAGGGTGTTACAAAAAGACGGGAGTCACAACATCACAAGCAAATCGTGTATCATAATGAAGATGTGGTGACCATGTACTAATCACGAACTAACTTTCATGTTCTAAGAAATTCGTAATCTATGTTGTTCTGTGAATCACCCCAAATATCATAATGGATTTATATTTTAGGTAATTCCCATTAAGGGGAAACCAACAACGATACCATTTGTAATGAACAAGCCAAGAATACCATATAAACTGATATATGAGTTGAATCAAAACTAAACAAAAGGGATTTACCTATATCCCTGGGCCAACAATAATTACCTGGGAATCAAGAAATAACTGTTGGGAATAATTTTTCACTCCATAGAATTGATTAACAGAGTGCATTGTAGAAACATAATCATATATGTATTAAAATCATTACCTAACATCAATGTAAAAAGATACAGTAAGAGAAATTAATATAGAAAATTACACGCAAAACCCATCTCATGGCGGTCCATGATAATCCACTCCTTCACATGTCTACCACCCATAGTCACCCAATATTGAATGCACTAAAGATAAATAAGGAATAAACACAAGTTATAACATCGTAAAGGGTTACTAAACCAAAATGTATAATCTGAGTGTGAGATAAAGATCCATGTAGGATTTCATGAATGATTCAATTAAATTAATTAAAATGGTAATTCAAATTTTTTAAATGAGGAGTTAAAATAAGAGACTATGAGAATTATCTTATAAATAGAGTACAATCATTTAAAAATCATTCATGAATCTTAAATAGTAAAACATATTGTTCCACCTTTCTAAAAAATAATATTTCCATGAAATTTATTGAAAACAATTTGAAAACTAAAAGTCATTTAATTTAGAAAAAATTAGTATATAAAGTAAAAACTAAAAGATGAATAGTAGTCAATGAAATAGATTCACAGTGCATAATAGCAAAAAAATGAATCAAGAAATGAAACACTGGTAGTAAATAGTGACAATAAACGCTATCATGTGTCATGTATCAAGTATATTGATGTCATTGGTACAAAAATGTTACAATAATGATTCCACCATAGAATAACAAATCAAACTACAACATGACAAATTTATGGGCTTACATCTAGTCTCACAGGTCTCAAAAAATCCAGTTCCACGAACAACCATTATCCTGGCTACAAATCAACATCCTAAAAATTTCACATTCTCTATGGGTCTATTGAAAGTGTCTGAGTCCACGATTGAAGCATATACACAGGCCATCCCATATAACTATTCATGTTTCCATGACTAATCAAAATATGTGAGTGACATAATAATGTTATTAGGATCACATGGGGAACAATATTAATCATGGGAACTAACCCAAAATCACATCTCACTCTAACCCCAAAACTCCTAAAATGTAAATAATTACATTATCAATACCCAACAGTGGGAGGTAAGATAATCATGGATTTTACATTAAGATATTAATACAAAATTGGATCAATATAAAGTTCCAACTTGGCCATCCAAAATCAATAATTCATTTCCAATCCTAATAAATAATTTTTGTATTCATAATGGGTAACTATATATACTACCTTTCCCAAATAATTATTATAAATAAAAAAACCTTTATAATTATTATTTAATTCCTAGCATCCCATAATGATAAAAAAAAATCAGTTTTAAAAGTATTGAATACATTTCAAAATATGGTTTAGACTAGTTTTTGATGTGATTAATTAATTTAATTCAAATATCCAAATAAAAGGCATTTCAAAAAAGGGTAAAATCAATCAAAGAGAGTTAATGGTCAATTAAAAAAATAATGAATTTAAATAATTTTTTAAAACATAAAATAGATCTATTAAATTAAATCAAATCATGAATATTAATTTTTTAAATCATAACCTGATCCAAGGCCATCATTTTCACCAAAACAACCAATTGAGATCTATTTTAAAATAAATAAATAAAATGTTTTACTAAAAAATTCACAAAAAATGTTACAAAGATAAATATTATAGCCATTAAATTCATTTCATTTTCAAATAAATGGTTAATTAGTAAACTATTATTTTTAATGTAAGTTTTATGAAAAATTACATAGAGTTAGTGTTTTATATCATGAAAAACAATTCGAAGAATTTTTCAAGGAAAAATGAATTAAAAATGAATGAAAATCATAGAGGATCTTACTGGGAATAATTGAAATAAAACCACAATGAATATGATATGTGTCACCATAAATAATGATCACTGAATCCATAAAGATAGATCGTGAAATAAGAGAGAATAGATCCTTGATAAAAAATCTCACAAAAAACTAAAAAGATACAAAAAAACACAAGGCCATCATAACCTATATAAATAATGAATTTGGAGAACAAGGGAGTTATGTGTCCAAGAAGAAAAGAACTATCATATATATGATTGATAGTTTTATTTGGGAATAAATCCCCTATGAGATGAGGTTATGAAAGACAAAATGATTATATAGTGTTCCCAAAAGAAAATGAATCATATTAGGTTCATGTAGTAAGAGTTTTTGTTCCATTCCTGGGTTTTAAAATTTGTAATTTAAATTTTGATGGATTAAATTACTATTTTCATGGATTCATTGGTTATTTCATAATGTTTTTTCTAATAGTGAACCTAACTATTATCCCCAAAGAGATCCAATAGAAGGGTTACACAGTTTGGTTTCACAATAGGGTTACCCATGCACAAACCACGTGAACCCATTGTGTCATGGATGGATAGTTATTCAAACTATCCTAAAAACGTATAGAACCCATGCACAACCTCAGAACCCATCAAAAGTGCCTTAAAAATAATATAAACAACCGATAAAAAGACCTATTCATTGGTTACTCATATCAGGGGTTCAAAATATTAAAAACATATGTAATATGATGATACATGTACTAAATCCTAAGGTGTTATAGTTTGAACATTACCACTTTTTTCGTATCATCCCATTAAAATCAATGATAATAATGAAAATTTTATGCTGATTAAGGAAAATAATCATGTAATAATAAATTTTAGGTACCAAATAATTTTTAAATAAATATAGGAATTTTATGATGAAATTAAATTATAGAAGAAAAACAATATTTTATGTTAGAGAAATTATATGTTAATAGATAAATTTCAATTATGGCGATGAATGTGAAAAATAAATTTTGTATATATTCACCATTGATTATTTAAAAACCTATAAATAATATTTAGTAAAATGTATTGTAATTCATTAAACAACCACAACAAAAAAATGAAAACATTATAATATTTTATAAAATTTAATTTATAGAATCATTAAAATTGTTAATAATATATCTAATAAATTTAGACAACATATATATAAAAATTTAAAGTATCTTATTAGAGTATTCAGGTAATATAGTTAACCATGAATACCAATTTTAGATATTGTGAAATTTATAATGAAACGAATCATTAAATTTTTTTTCAATTTTAATATGTATAACCTTATGGGATATATAATTGAATAATGCGGCTTGTTATTAGAAGTTATATATATATTAGAAATAATGCACATCACCATTTGATATATGACTATTGAAATTTAAAATAATATATTTGGTATTATATGAAATAATAAAATAATATATTCATATAATAAAACATTTAAATAAATTAGTTTCATCTCATTAATTTTTTTGGACCACGAAATCATAAATATATTTTTGAAATCATAAATGTATTATTTTTTCTAAAAGAAATATTAATGTAAAATAAAAATAATAAAAAATAAAATGCATAGCATTAAAAATATGGGTTTTAAAATTGATGATATATGTATATATAATATACTATCATTTTATAAAATCACATGTAATTTTTCAATGTCTGAGAAATTTCACTGTATCACAATGAATAATATTGGTAAAAAAATAAATGATCCAAATTATAAAATTTATTAAAATATTTACATAAAAATAATTATATTTTTTACTCAACTTATAAAATATATCTCATTGTCATTTGACATATCTTTTTAAAAATGTTGATTTTTTTTGAATAGTGAAATTTCAAAATATTTATTATTTTAAATTCGAAGGTATATATTTGATTAATTATATAAAGGGTGATATGTGAAAAATATAAACATATTGGAATAGAAAACATATGATTTCATTTTAGTATGAATAATAAATATTGGAATTATTTTGAGATACTATTATTTAAAATAGAATAATATTTAAAAATACCTAACTCTACAACTAATTATTACCACCCTTCAATACCCCACTAACCAACACACATAATCATAATATTTAATCCAAACTCTACCCAAATAATTATAAAACAATCTATAACTTTCTAGAATTATTAATCAATTATAGAGTCTATGAATAAATGTCATAGTAAAATTATTATTCGATTAATCCCATGGAATAATGTAATATCTCATATTTACAAATGTTTATTTCTATTACATTTAATCTTCTTCTCCCACAATGAAAAAAGTATTTCCAATTTAAAATATTGAAATATATATTTGAAATATTTATAAAAAATAGTATATTAATATAATAAACATTACTTACCATCAAATTTGCAATTCTAAAATGAAATCTTCAACAATGTGATGGTTTGTTCATTCCATCAATGGATAATGATTTTCATTTTTCATCATCGCCATATAATAGCAATATATGTATTGAATGTTACTAATATAAATATATTATAACACATTTAACAAATTATATAGGTTATATAAAAATAAATACTAAGTAAAACATATTAACCTCAATACAGTCAGATAATTCAAAAAACATTAATATCCATTAAATGATAACATTTATAATCAGTAAATCAACATTATATTTAAATAAAATATAATATATAGAAACCAAAAACTTTAAAATATTTTCATTTTACAATAAATATTATTTATTATATCTTTATTCTAAACACCATGTTATGCTTACAATATATACCACACAATGTTTTCTTTGGTTATAAGTAAGAATTTTTTACCAACTTTAAATGGAGGACCTATTTTGTAAATTAAATTTTGTAATCTTAGTAAATTTTTATTTGTAAAAATAAAATTCAATTTATAATTTGGTATGTAAAAATTAACATTGATTGATTGTTTGGTATTATTTTTAGATGATTCATTTTTTGACTAATAGTGAAAAATAATGCTTTTTTATAAAAAATAAAATTTTCATATAATTAATTATATGTGTTAAAATATATTTTAAAATTGATATTAAAGTAAAAATAAATGAATTATTAATATAATAATCCAATTTAGGTCATTGAAATTATTATAAAATTAAAATTATATATGAAAACATATTGGTCTTTTGAATGTCTCTACATGAAAAACTATCTTTATCAGCATGCGTGCATGATTAACGTTTATCATAATTATCCCAATGTTGTGATTTTAATTTTATAAAGGAGAAATAAAAACTATTAATCCATAAAATACTAGTTTTCTAATAATATAAACTTAATTTTTGATGTAAAATATCAGTGAAAATGATTAATATTAAATACGGTGATTTAGGTAAGATTACACATAATCTCGGACTAAATCTATATCATAAGGACCAACATGATGAAGAAACATGTCCAAAATACATTAGATGAAAATAATTTGAATACATAGGCACTTGGATGAAAATTTATCGGTTGTTGGGATATTATTAAATTTAACTTCCTGTTATATAATATTATGTAAGGAAGAGGAAAAAATGAACTTTACATACCTTAAACATTGGAAAATCATTGATATATTTAAAAAAACATTATATTTATAGTTATAAAAACACTTTTGAAATATACATGGGTTATTTTTATCAAAATAATTTAACAATAGTTTTTTATGGATTAGTTATATAAAATTCTTATGAAACACCAACATAGTGATTATTTAATTAACAAATAACTAAAATAAGTGATATAGTAAATATTAAAAATGACCTAAATTGATAGAATTATATTAAATAATTATTTTTTAGAAGAATATATCTTTTTTCACAACTCAAAACATAATTTATTTTAATTCAATTATATTTTTGATATTTAAATTGATAATTAAATAAATAATTTTAAAATTGAAA
Source organism: Viscum album (assembly GCA_963277665.1). Classification (NCBI taxonomy): domain Eukaryota; kingdom Viridiplantae; phylum Streptophyta; class Magnoliopsida; order Santalales; family Viscaceae; genus Viscum; species Viscum album. The sequence goes on along the minus strand of OY728128.1, from coordinate 271,641,156 downwards.
TTATTTTTATTTTATTTTAAATTTTATTTTATTTAATGATTAAAATTTAATAAATATACTATATAAATCCAAGTGATTTTTAAGTGTTAATGAATAAAAAATATGGTCTATTAATATACCAATTTATCTTTGATAATAAACATATTGATCTATATAGTGTAAAAACGTTGATAATGTGGTTTTGGTTTAAGTAGTGTCTTCACGAGTCTTGTGGTATTGTATTAAAATTAATCATCAAAACATATTATAATTGTTTTCTATAAATAAGTTATCATATTAGTAATTTTTTGTCTCTTTATTATATAATAAATATTAGTTTTGTAATCCCACTTATTAATTTATATATTTTAGAAAACTATATTCTTTAATAAAAATAGAAATGATAATATTAGGGAATCATATAAGAAAAGGAACCAAATTATTAAATTTCCCATAATTTTTGTGTTGGATGTTATTATTGACCAGGATTCCCTATTAATATAATATGTTCCAATTTTTTAGAAACATAAGATAAGTTTTATAACCCGTTATTGGATACATTTTGGTATTTATAGGAGGGACACATCCCCTCCACTACAAAAGGAAAGCACTCTACCCCTTCCTCACACCAGTATAGCCCCATTTTCTACACATAAATCTACCCAAGTATTCTTCATCCATCCTTATCCACATCATAGAAGCCTACCATTGTGATAAAATCCATCCAAGATTCATTTATGTACAAAGAAAAATCAGTATGTCAAGTTTTTGGTCTCAAATTCTCTCAAATTCTCTAGTTTCATATCCATTATACATCAACTAAAATATACTTTTTATCTTATTGTATAACAAATATTGTGTAAAATCTCATTTAAATAATGAATAATACAATTTCATAATTATTAATATTTTTGAATTAAATATTCATTTTACTTTAATGGGGTCTCTATGTTCGATGGCGTACCTGATACGCAACAATGTGTTTCTTCAAAATATTACGTTGCACACAAGGCTGAGTCATACTAAAAATAATAATAATATAATATTATTCTTTTAAATGCTTGTTAACACATTTCCATTGTAATGGTAGGAATGAACATAACTTTCTATAACATGATTATACATGTTTGTTAAATGTTTTTACATTTATCCAATAAAATTTAGAGGCTTAAAATGTGAAATAATATAATTTTAAGCATAAATACTCAATTATTCATTAAAAGGTCGATTTATATCCTTTTATTGACGGATCCTCTTTGAATATAGTATTGGTCACATTTATAGGTTTTATTTGAAAAAAATGAAATTCTTCTTTAGAATCAGGACATCAAAATTTAATTTGTGAATTTTTTTCTAATAAAAAACATTTTTAATGAATAGTGATAAATACTGTATTTTAATACAAAAATACCTTTTAATATAATTTATTTATATGGTTAGATTATATTTTTAATTGGTTTTAAAGATTAATTAGATTATATTTTACCATTTAATCCAATTTTGGTCATTAGATGTAATTTTTTAGTTTGAAATTGGACATAAACAAATGTCAATCTTTTGATAGTTATTATATCTTGACAACATGTTTTTTGTTTTGACAATGAGAATTAATTTTATAATAATTAAAAAAACTTATATGTATTGAATTTAGTAAACTATTCGTAATTTTTGAATTTGGAGTATCAAATATAGCTTTGGCTGAATGTTTTCTATTTTTCTGAAAAACATCAATTTTTGTTGAATAGTTAGAACATTAAGTTGTAGTAAAAAAGGTGAATTTTTCTTTTAAATGAAATTTTACAACTTCTGTGAATTGAATTTTGAAAACAATATATATATGGTAGTTATTAGTATATAAAATGTGGTTCAATTAGACAAAAATATTTTTTTTGGTGAATAGTAACTTTTGACTTATTTATCGCAGTTAAAGATAAATAAGGTAATTAAAGGTAAAAACAATATTATAATAATATAAAATTACCTTAACACATGTCCTAAATTTATTTTATGAGTAATTGACGAGAAAGAAAATCTGTGGGTGAAACCTTTGGCCTTTGAAAGCCACATTAGTAAGATAATGATATTAATAACTTTTTATTTAAAGTGAAAATAAAACTATCATAAACATGATTTTTTTTCTAAAACAATTTTAATATGGGGTTATATAATTGATATATTTGACTATAAATATTAATTATAAATATTAAATGATTTCCAAAATTATGGTATTTTTTTATAATTTTTAGACATAAAATAAATTAAATTATTAATGACACAATAATGTTGTAGTGTTTACCTCATTAATAAATGAATTAAACAAATAAGATTAAAAATGTTAAAATAATATTCAAAACCTATAAAATACTTATTGGAAAATTTTATTTCGACTGTGAGTTAAATTATCTTCAACTATAATAAGTTTTATACATTTAGAAACCTGAAATCATTATATAATAAAGTAATATATTTCACACTTTCTTAAAGAGACCCTCCTCCCCATTATAAAAAGCCCTCACCTCTAACCCATTACTCACACATCTCAAGCACCTTGGATCATCCAAAATCTACACAAATAAGCTCTAAAGATCACTCTATTCCTATTAAAATCCTTACCTTAGGTAGAAGGCACTTCAAGAAACCCTTATGGTTGAAACAAAAGGGAGTTGCCCGATTTAAAGGTAACGTCTTCTCTTATGTTCTTTTCTATTATTTTACTTCAAAACCCCATTAATACTTTTTATTACATTATTTTATAACAACACGAGTATCCTAAATATACTAGGTTGTTTTTATGAGAATTATTTGAACTAAACTTACACACACTTCCATCAAATAGGTAAAGAACGTGTTGTTTCTCTGGAAAACAAACTAACGCCTCACGAAACGATGATCGTTCCATCTTCTCTTACCACCACTTATGGTAGCCATTATGATGGAACTGTATTTATATATTATATATATTATATTTATATTGTTTCTATTCTTTTATATATTTTATTTATATAATACCTTTATGGATTCCATAGTAGGTAAATACAATAATCTCATTTGAAGAAGTGCAGACTACCGCACCCTCAATGTGATATGACTCATTCATGCCATATGTGGAACATATAATGGATGGAGTTAATTAGATTATATATATTTTATTATAATAGAATTATAAGATACCTATTTTTCATTATGTATTCATTCCATTAAATATTATATATAAATAAAAGTATCATTCGTGCATATGTACGGTTTACCGTCTATATGAACAAATCATTTCATTTCATATATCCAAATGTAATGTACTATTATAAATACATGTATATAATGGATATTATTGATATATATGATATATAAATCATGAATATGATTTTGGATATAATGATATTTTGACCACATGAACAACTTGTAATTATAAGAAGTCCATTTTGGACTCAAGACCCAAATATCGACAAAAAGACCATTATTAACATAAATGATTACATAATGTTTATAACATGGTAATAAGTTATTTAAAAGGAATAATTAACTTGTAAAAGATTATTATGCAAGTAAAAATTAACATTATTTTATTTTTTAGGATATTAAAGAACGAACGATTCAAGTCATACGCGAGGTAAGAGACTTCGTCTCAATCTTCTTACATTTTGGAATATTTGGTTTTATACAGGACATTATTATATACACTGTATAAAAACCTTTGACCTTTCATTTCATTCCAATGGAATCTTTTTCTACAAGGAGTTTTACCAGATGAAAAAATAGTGTTTCTTTTAACATTTTCAGTGACAACTGCCTTTTCCGTCGCCACAAGTATTCATTGATCTTTTGGCTTCCTTAACAAGACTAAATTTTTTAAATGTAAAATAAATATCTTATAAAATGTTACATATTTTTTTATTGAAAATGGTTTTGATAATAGATTTTTTATGTCAATATATTTAAATGATATATTGTGATTGAAATGTGGAAATGTTATGTTTCCTTTTTTTTGTTTTATGTGTTATGTATACGATATGGCTCTTGGGAATTGTAACGTATACGGGTGGTTCTGAGATAAATCTAGGGCGAGTGAGCTTCAGATAGTTGTCTAATGAATTGGGTAACATGACATAGGTATATGTGAATGTTTATCCTATGAGAATTATGGAATATATTGTGATGGTTATTCCAAATGTAACTCCCTATGTAGCTATGAAAGCTACAACATAAGTATGTTATTGATGCCACAAGTTACATTTATGATTTGTGTTTACTATGTAAATCTTATGAATTCATGAGGTATGATGAACTAATGTTTTCTTTCATTGTTTTGCAACCCCTACTGATCTTTTTATTCTCATCCAATGTTTTGAAATGTTTTTCACGGGACTTAAATATGAATAGGGTCAAGTATGGGATCAAGGAAACGTCATGCTGTCTAAAACATGGGACTACACATGACACTTTTTTTCCAAGAGTTTTTATATTATGATAAAATGGAAACTGAGTAGAAGTGTCTACCTTGTAATTTTTGATATGTAATTTAACAGTTATGGATTAATACTATGAAACTCTAGACCTGAAAATACCATCAATGTGAGTTATTCATTTAATACAATATTATGTAATGTTTATGGTCGGGTCCTTATAGTTGGTATTGGTGGTCATTTTAGTTAACAATAGAAGATATTATTTTTTTAAAATTAATTTCCATAAGTTAATTTATGGTCAAATTGATGTGATATATCATTTACATATTACCATGTCTGTTCTCCAAAGATATTTCTATGTTCAGAATGGTTTTCTAGAGAAGAAATAGGGCAACAATGATGGGACAACATCAGGAGGAAGACAACCATCCAAATCAGCTACATATGATGGTCAGAATCAGAACTGAACAGTTTTTTGTAGTGATGAAACCTTTGACTTAGGCTATTATTTATGGTGGTATCTAAGCACGAGATCCACCAGATAAACCATAGAGGAAAATGTTAGTAGTGGAGCATTTCATGAGGCAACATCCCCCATCTATTAGTGGATAATATAACAATGTTCTAGATAATGATTTTAATAAATCACCGGGGAAGATTTTTTATGTCTTGGTGTGTTTAGAACCTCAATATGTTAGTCTCGTAGTTTAAAATTTTGAAGGTGAAGTTGATCAGTGGTGGTATATCCTGAAAAATAGCAGGGTTAGTGAAGATGTTGATGCTCATGATTGGGATGAATTCAAAGGAATGTTTTTTGAGAAATATTTTCCTAAGGTGGTTCATCTTATAATGGAAAAATAATTCCATTAATTAAGTCAGAATAATGACTCAATGGATTTATATGAAAAAAAATTCACTTGACTAGCAATATATGCTCCATATTTCATATGAGATCATGATAGTAAAATCAACCATTTTTACACTGGATTAAATCCAACGTATCGAAGGGATTTAGATTCTCATGAGTTCAAAAGTTATGAAAAACTTTTTCGATGTGAAGACAAGGTGAAAATTGATTTTTAAGATGAACAAGTCTTCTTTGAAAAAAAGGAATAAGGGGTAGAGGTAGAAAATGAAATGGAAGAACTATTCAAAAAAGTCTTATGGTAAGAAAGTTAATATTATAGTTTGTAAAAATTGTGGTAAAAAATATACATGGTAATATCTTTTGAATTCTTGTATGTTCTACAGATGTGGTAAAATGGGACATAAAGCTCATAATTGCACTGAAAAAGATTTGGGTAATGGTAAGACAAAATCTGATTTACAATCAGTAAAATGTATTAATTGAAATTAAATGGGTCATTATGCAAATGAGTATCCTATAAAGTACTCAACTAAGAGAAAGAAACCATACTACAATCAAAAAGGGGTGGTAAAGTCCATTGCAACTATATCAACAGATGATGGTCCATAAAATGAATTAGTGTCAGCTACACTATTTGTTTGTTCATATTATTCCAATGTGTTGTTTGGTTTGAGGTAAGCACATTAGTTCCTTTCTTAGATGAATTCTAGTAAATTGGGAATTACATATCAAGATATGAATCTTGAACTAATGTTATAAACACCTTGGGAAGTTTTGAGAAAAAAAGATAAGAACCATATTATCCTTATGTGTGGAACAAATCTACCAGCAAACCTTATTGTTTTTACTCTAGTGTAGGTTTAGGTTATCCTGGGTATGGATAGGCTTTCTGTTTTTCATGATATGATTAACTGTAGAGAAAAAGGGATTTCTTTTTAAAAAAAATTCAGTTTGTGTACAAGAATGAACCATTTATTTTGATAACATATCAGGAAGCTGAGAAACTAGTAAAAGATGGTATAGAATGTTACCTTGAACATATTATTGAAAACAAAAGAACTTCTCAACTTAATGATGTGGTAGTGGTAAATGAGTATCCTGATGTTTATCCTGATGAGTTGCATGTTGTTATACCCAATCAGGAAGTTGAATTTACTGTTGACTAATTTCCTGATGCTAGGAAAATTTCCAAACCCCCTTATCGAATGGCTCAAATTGAACTTTTAGTGTAAATGATGCGATTTCTAGAGTTATTTGATAAAGGTTTAATTTGACCTCACACATAACCATGGGGTTCTCCTATCTTAATTTTTAAAAAGAAATATGGGTCAATGAAACTTTGTATTGATTATAGTGCATTGATGACATCACTATTAAGAACATGTATCCTTTAACTCATATTGATGATTTTTTTGATCAGCTCCAGGGAGCTCAGTTTTTTTCGAAAATTAATTTTAGGTTAGGGAACCATTAGTAGAAGTTAATGGAAGCATTCATTATGAAGACTATGTTCTGTACTAGTTATGGCAATTATGAATTTTTAGTTATGCTTTTTTGGGTTAACCAATGCATCTGTTGTATTCATGGATAATATGAATAGAATTTTCCTTGAGTTCTTGCATAAAATTGTGGTTCTGTTCATTGATGATATTTTGGTTTATTATAATATTTATGGGGAGCATGAAAGTCATTTAAGGGTTTTATTGCAATCATTAAAAGAATAGAAACTATATCAGAAATTCAGTAAGTGTGTGTTTTGGTTATAAAAAATTTCATTCCATGGTCACATTGTGTCAAAAAATGGCATAATTGTTGATCCTACTAAAACAAAAGTTGATGAAAAAATGGCCAAGACCCAAAAATATAACTGAGATCCATTGTTTTCTTCCTTTGGTAGGTTATTACTAGAGGATTGTTGAAAATTTTTCATAGTTTTCTAGTCCAATGACTAAATTAACTTGAAAAGGTGTTAAGTTGATCTGGACAAAATAATGGGATGATTTTTTTAAGAATTGAAAATATGATTGGTGAATGCTCCAGTTTTGGAACTACCTTCCAAAAATGGTGTGTTTGTTATCTACAGTGATGCTTCATTAAAAAGACTTGGCTGGGTCATTATGCAGAATGATTAGTTAATTAATTATTCTTCACGTCAGTTGAAACCTCATGAGTAAAATTACCCTACACACAATTTGAAATTAGCTGTTGTTGTTTTTGCTTTAAAAATTTGGAGGCATTAATTGTAAGGAGTAAAATTTGAAATATATATAGACCACAAAAGTTTGAAGTATATATTCACTTAGAAAGAATTTAACATGAGACAAAAGAGATTGTTGGGATAAATCAAGGATTTTAATTTCACGATCCACTACCATACGAGAAAAGAAAATAAAGTGGTTGATGCTTTGAGTCGAATAATTACTGTTACATTAAACATGATATGTTTAGAATGAGATACTATGGATTATTATTTGATGGAATTTGGAAAATAATATGGTTGTGTAGGAAATTTCTCGACTTGGTTTTAGGTGTCAGTGAGATCATCTCTATCAGATAGAATTAAGAAAGAATATAAGGAAGAAAGTGAGTTGCAGAAAAATGTAGCGTTAATTCAAATGGGTATGTTTCTTGATATTAACATAGATAATTATTGTATTTTGAGATTTGGGAAGAGATTACGCATGCCTTGTGATTCAAAGTTAAAGAACGAGTAGTTATATGAAGCTCATAGTTCTCCATTTTCTGTTCATCTTTGCAGTAATCAGATTTACAGAGATCTTCATGAGAATTACTAGTGGGATGGAGTGAAAAGAGATATTGCTGACTTACTCTAAGGTGTTTAACATGTCAGTAGGTTAAAGAAGAGAAGAAATTATCAAAAGGGATGCTTCAGTCTTTACTGGTGCCAGAGTGGAAATGGGAAAAGATATCCAAAGAATTCATTGTGTTATTTACGTAGACATCTCAACGTAAAAATTCAATCTGGGTTATTGATGATCGGTCGACTAAATCATCTCATTACATTCCTATTTGAGATACTTGGTCTCTAGATCAACATTCTTGGTTGTATTTTAACGAGATTTTCTAGCTGCATGTGTTCCACTCTACATTGTATCTGATCATGATCCCAAGAGTACTTCTATCGTTTGTAAAGGCCTTCAGAAGTTGCTGGGTATATAATTAAATTTTATTACAAATATTCGTCCTCAATAAGATTGGCTATCAGAAAGATCAATTTAGACATTGGAGGATATGTTATGTTCTTGCTCGATGGATTACAAGGGAAATTTGGAACAAAATCTTTCTTTGGTTAAATTTTATTATAATAATAGTTTCCATTCCAGTATACAGATGCCTCTATTTGAGGCATTATGTGAGGAGCGGTGTCGAACTCTAAGTTTTGGGTATGAAGTAGGTGAAAGGATGATGATATGACCAGAGTTGGTAGAAGAGATGGAAGAAAAAGTTTAGTTGATTCATATGTACTTGAGAACTGCTCAGAGTAGGTAGAAAAGTTATGAGGATAACCGGAGGAAGGATATTTATTTTTAGGTAGGTGATCATTTATTTCTTAATGTTTCTCCATGGAGTAGGGTGATGGATTTTGTTATGAAGGGAATGTGGAGTCCGATGTTTATTGTACCTTATGAAGTCTGGGAGAATGTTGGATTGGTTGCATACAGAGAGGAATTACCTACTTATTTGTTCTAGGTATAGAATATTTTTCATGTTACAATGTTCAGAAAGTATATTGCAGATTCATCTCCAGTTTTGAGCTAAGAGATAGTTCAGTTGAAAGAGAATCTCTCTTATGAGGAATAGCCAGTCCCGATTCTTGACCGAAGAGAGAATGTTTTGTGGAATAAGTTATTTCATAGGGTAACGGTTTTGTGAAAAAACTATATGGTTTAAAAGCCAATGTGGGAATCTGAAAATTCTATGATGGATAAATACCACCACTTACTTGATATGTGAATAAAAATTGGTGGGACACAATTTCACAAAGGGGTCATGGATGTAACATCCAAAGTAAATAAAGAATAATACATTTTTAGAATTATTAATATTTGTGAATTAAATATTATTTTTACTTTAAAGTGGTTTTTATGTTCTATGGAGTACCCAATACACATCAACTGGTTACTTTGAAGTCCTACTTTGCACACAAGGCTGAGTCGTACTAAAAAATAATAATATAATACAATTATTTTAAATGGTAGTTAATGCCTATCAGTTTCAATGGTGGGAATAAATAAAAGTAACTACAAATGAGTATATATGATTGATTAATGTTTTTACATTTATCTAATAATTGTTAGAGGCTTAAAATGTGAATTAATCTATTTTTAAGCATAATTAATCTAATATTTTTTAAAATTTCGATTTATCACCTTTTAATGGAGAATCCTATTTAAATATAGTTTTTGGTCACTATTATTTGTTTTAATTGACAAAATAAAATTCTTCTTTATAACCGAGATATCAAAATTTACATAGAGTAAATTTTTGCTATTTTCTAATAAAATTCATTTTTAATGAAAAGTGAATAATACTATATTTAAATTCCAAACTATATTTTAATATAATATATTTATATAGATAGATTATATTTTTAATTATTTTTAAAGTGTAAATAGATTATATTTTTATCATTTAATCCAATTCAGGTCATTGAGACATATTTTGTTTTATACATGAATTTTTTTATATGATATAGAAACACCTTTTAAATTTCATTTCATTCAAAGGGAATCAATTTCTACGAGGTGTTTTACTAAACGACAAAAAAGAATGTTTTTTAATGTAAGGGTGACAACAACATTTTATGCTGCCACAAATATTATTTGAACTTTTGGCTTCCTTGACAGGACATAATGTTTTTAGACAGAAAATAAATACCATATACTCACTTACATATTTTGGCATTGAAAATGGTTTTGATAATCGATTTGTTGTGTCAATATATTTAAATGATATATTGTGATTTAAATGTGGAACTTTTATCTTTCCTTTATATTTTTTATGTGTTATGAATATGTTATGGTTATTGGGAATTGATACATATACGGTCGGTTCCATGATATACCTAGGGAGGGAGAGCCTGAGATAGCTCTCAAATTAATTGGGTAACATGACGGTGGTAAATGTGAATGTTTCACCTATGGTATTTAAGGAATATACAATGACGGGTATTCCAAATGTAACGGCCAACATATCTGTGAAAGCTACAACGTATGTATGTTATGGATGCCACATATTACCTTTATTATTTGTGTTTACTTTGTAAATCTTATGATTTGATGAGGTATGATGAACTCATGTTTCATTTCATCGCTTTATAACCCTTACTGAGATTTTTATGCTCATCCCATGTTTGGAAATGTTTTTTACAGGACATAATGATGAATAGGGTCAAGGATAGGATCAATAAATAGTCATGATGTCGAAAACATGGGACTAGAAATGACTCCTTTTTTCAAGAGTTTTTATTTCATGAAAAAATGGGAACTGAGAATATGTGTCTATGTTGTAATTTTTGATATGTAATTTAATAGTTATGGCCTAATTATCTAAAACTCTAAACCTAAAAAGGAAACTCAATGTGAATTATTAATTTAATTCAAGATTATGTAATGATTAAGGGTGGGTTCTTTATAGTTGGTATCATAGGTCAGTTTAGATAAATTTAGATGTTAGGATATTGTTAAATTAATTTACATAACTTAATTTATGGTCAAATTCAAGTGATATAAAATTTGAAGATTACCATCTAGATTCAACTAAGATATTTTTTTGTTCAGTATGGTTTTCCACAGAGGAAACAAGGAAACTATGATGGGACAACATCATGAGAAAGACATCCTTCCAAATGAGCAACCTGAGATGATCGGAATCGGAACTGAATAGTTTGTTATAGTGATGGCACAGTTGACTCAGGCTATAAATGGTGGTGGTATCCATGTATGAGATCAACCATATCAACCATAGAGAAACATGTCAGTAGTTGATCATTTCATGTGGCAACATCCCCAATATTTTAGAGGATCACATGACCCTATTCAAGATTAAGGGTTTATTAAATCACTTGAGAATATTTTTAAAGTCATGTTGTGTTCAGAACATATAAATTTTATTCTTGATGTTTACCATATTAAATGTGAAGCTAATCAGTGGTGGTCTGTGGTGAAATATATCAGGGATTGCGAGGATATTGATGCTCTTGATTGGGATGAATTGAATGGAATTTTTCATGAGAAATATTTTCCTAAGGCGGATCACCTTAGGATTGAAAAACAATTCCTAGAATTGAATAAGAGGATTACTAAATGGCTTCTTATGAAGCAAAATTCAATCGACTAGAAAGGCATGCTCCAAATTTCCTATGATATCTTGATAGTAAAATCAAACCTTTTAACTTAGTATTAAAGCCAAATTATAGATGGGATCTAGCTTCTCGTGAGTTAAAATGTTATGAAAAACATGTTCTAAGTGAGGATAAGGTGGAAATGGATTTTTCTGATGGTCAAGTCTTCTTTGGAAAACTAGAGAGTAATAGGTCAAGGAGGTAGATGAAAGGGAAGAACTATTAAAAAATCTTCGATGGTAAAAATATTACATTTACTGTTTGTGATTTTTTTTTAAAAGCATTGATGGGGAATGTCTTTTGAATTTTGGTAAGTGCTACTGATGTGGTAAAATGGGATATAAAGATCATAATTTCACTGAAAAATATTAGGGTAATGGTAAGACAAGATCGGATTTACAATCAGTAAAATGATTTTTGTACAATGAAATGGGTCATTATGAAAATGATTGTCCAATGAAGTACTCAATTGAGGGAAAAAATAGACTACAAGCAGAAAGGGGTGGTGAAGTCATTTTCAACTACTTCAGCAGATGTTGGGCCTTCAAATGAAGTAGTATCAGGTACACTATTTTTTTTAGATTATTCCAATGTGTTTTTTGATTCAGTGTCTACCCATTCGTTCATTTCAGTGATTTTTTTTAGTAAATTAGGAATTCCACCTCACGATATAAATCCTAAAATTATGGTAAAAACACTGGGGGAAAGGTTGAGACAAAAATAAATCCAAATAACCTTCATATACTTGTGTGTGGATAGAATCTCCCTGCAATCATTATTGTTTTTCTTCTTGTAGAGTTTGATGTTATTTTGGGTATGGATTGGCTTTCTGTTTATCATGCTAAGATTGACTCTAGAGCTAAAGGGGATTCTTTTAAGAAATATTTTACGGTTTTTACAAGAATGAACCCTTAATTTTGATTACATATTAAGATGCTGAGAAACCTGTAAAATATTGAAATGAATGTTACATTTCTCATATTGTTGAAACTAATGGAACTATTCATATTAATGATGTGCCAGGTGTAAATGAGTTTCTAGATGTTTTTCATGATTAGTTTCTTAGTATTATACCTGATTAGGAAGTTCAATTTACTGTAGAATTTGTTCCTAATGCTAATCCAATTTCAAAACCCCGTTATCAAATGGATCAAATTGAACTTTTAGAGTTAATGGATCAATTCCACGAATTATTAGATAATGGTTTAATTCAACCTAGCACATCACCATGGGGTGCTCTTGTCTTATTTAATAAAAATAAATATAGTTAAATGAGACTTTTCATTGATTATTGAGCATTTAATAACATCACTGTTAAGAACAAGAATCCTCTGGCTCATATCGATCATTTGTTTGATCAACTCCAGGGAGCTTATAATTTTTCAAAGATTGATTTGTGGTCGGGGTACGATCAGTTGAAAGTAAAGGAAGCAGAAATTCTGAATATTGTGTTTCGTACTATATATGGCCATTATGAATTTGTAGTTATGCCTTTTGGGTTAACCAATGTACCTGTTTTATATATGGATCTTATGAATATAATTTTTCTGGATTTCTTTGATAAGTTTGTGGTTGTCTTCATTAATGATATTTTGGTTTAATATGTAAGTATAGAGGACCATTATTGTCATTTATGGGTTGACATGAAAACCATAAAAGAAAAGAACCTGTATGGGAAATTTAGCCTGAGTGAGTTTTTCTTACGAAAAATTATATACCTTGGTCACGTTGTTTCAAAAAAATGGCAGAAATATTGATCCTGCTAAAACAATAGTTGTTGAAGAATGGCCAAGACCCACAAATATTATTGATATCCAAAGTTTTCTAGGTGTTTCAGTTTATTACTAGAGGTTTGTTGAAAATATTTCATGGTTATATAGTCCAATGACTAAGTAATCTCAAAAACATGTTAATATCATCTAGACAAAAGAATGGGATGACTTTTTTCAGGAAAAAAACAAGCTTAGTGAATGCTCCAGTTTTGGAACTATCTTTCAAAAATGGTGAGTTTGTTATTTACAATGATGCTACATTGAAAGGAATTTGTTGTCTCTTTATGTAGAATGAACATATAATTGCTTATGCTTCATGTTAGTATAAAACTCATGAGTTAAATTACCCTACACATGATTTGGAATTAGCTGCTGTTTTTTTGCATTAAAAATTTGGAAGCATAATTTGTAGTGATTGAAATGTGAAATATATACTAACCACAGAAGTCTGAATTATATATTCAGTCATAAATAATTGAACATGAGACAAAGGATATGGTTGGAATTAATCGAGGATTATGATTGCACAATCCATTAACATCTGGGAGTATAAAAAAGTTGTTGATGCTTTGAGTCAAAAAAGTTATGCTTCATTAAAAATGCTATGTTTGGAACGAGATACTTTGGTTTTGGATTTGATGAACATTGGAATAGAAGTTTTTGGTGTAGGAAATTCCTCTATTTTGTTTCTAGTGTCACTGAAATCATCTCTAAAAAATAGAATTAAGCTAGCACAAAAAAGAAGACTGTGAGTTGCCGAAAAGGTAGAGCTGGTTTAGAAGGGTATGTTTCCTAATTTTAACATTGATAATGATTGCATTTTGAGATTTGAGAAGAGATAATTCATGCTTTGGGATTCATAGTTAATGATTGAGTTGTTATGTGATGCTCATAGTTCCCAGTTTTCATTTCATCATGGAAGTATTAAGATGTACAATGATCATTGGGAGTATTACTGGTGGGAGGGAATGAAAAGAGATATTGCTGACTTTACTATGAGGTGTTTGAATTGTCAGTAGGTTAAAGCCTAGCAGCTATTAAATAATGGTATTCTTCTATCATTACTGGCGCCAAAGTGGAAATAGTAAAATATATCTGTGGACTTCGTTGTGGGATTATCGAATTCATCACATGGTAATAATGAAATCTAATTTATATTAGATCAGTTGACTAAATCTTCCAATTTCTTTCCTATTCAAGATACTTTGTCACTAGATCAACTTTCTTAGTTATATGATAAAGAGATAGTTAGGTTTCATGGAGTTCCCGTATTCTTTGTATCAGATCGTGATCCCAATTTATCTTCTAACTTTTGGAAAGGCCTTTAGTAGTCATTGGGTTCTGAATTAAAGTGTAGTACAAGTTTTCTGCCTCAATCAGATGGGCAGTCAGAATGAACAATTCAGAACATGGAGGATATGTTATGTGCTTGCTTGATGGATTACCAGGGAAGTTGGGACAAATATATTTCTTTTCATGAATTTTCTTGTAATAACAATTTTCATTCTAGTATACAGATATCCCCATTTGTGGCATTATATGAGAAGCGGTGTCAAAATCTATCAATTTTTGGAAGAAGATGGTGAATGGAAGTTGATGGTACCAGAATTGGTAGAATAGATAATAGAAAAAGTCCAGTTGATGCAAAAGCACATGAGAACCGCTCCGAGTAGGCATAAAAGTTATGCGGATAACCGGAGGAAGGATCAATCTTATGTGGTAGGTTATCATGTCTTTGTCAATTTTTCTCTATGTAAGAGTGCGATGTGTTTTGGTAAGAATTGAATGTTGAGTCTGAGGTTCATTAGACCTTATGAAATCTTGGAAAAGTTGGATCAGTTGCGTATATAGTGGCATTACCTCCATGTTTTTCCAAGGTACACACTATTTTTTATGTTTCAAAGTGGAGAAAGTATATTCCAGAATCATCTCATGTCTTATGACCAGAGATAGATCAGTTGGAAGAGAATATCTCTTATGAGGAATAACCAGTCTAGATTCATGACTGAAGAGAGAAATTGTCACAGAATCAGGTAAATCACTAGGTAATGGTTTATTTGAAAAACTATCTGGTTGAAGAGGTAACATGGGAACTTGAAAATGCTATGAGGTTTATATACCCCCACTTATTTGTTAAGTGAATAAAAATTGCAAGGACACATTTTCCAAAAGGGGGGAAAGATGTAACATCCCATGTAAATAAAGAATAATACATTTTAATAACTATTAAAATGTGTGAATTAAATATTAATTTTACATTAAAGGGGTTTCTATGGTTGATGGCGTACCTGATACACAACAACATGTATTTTTGAAATATTACGCTGCACACAAGGTCGAGTCATACTAAAAAATAATAATATAATATTATTATTTTAAATGGTAGTTAACACTGAGTCGTTTTAATATAGGTATTGAACATAACTAACTAAAATAATATTATAAATGTTTGTTAAATAATTTTACACTTACCCAATAAAATTTAGACGCTTAAAATTTGAATTAATCTAATTTTAAGCATAAAAAAACTAATATTCATTAAAAGGTCCATTTACCCCCATTTAATGGAGAAAACTTTTTAAATATAGTTTTTGGCACTTTTATATGTCATATTAAACAAAATAAAATTCTCCTTTAGAATCGAAACATCAATATTTAATTGGGTAATTTTTTTTCTTATAAAATTCAATTTTTAATGAATTATAAAAAATACTGTATTTTAATTCAAAATTGCCTTTTAGTCTAATTTATTTATATGGATAGATTATATTTTTAATTGGTTATAAAGTTTAATTAGATTATATTTTACCCATTTAATACAATTTTGGTCATTTGATGTAATTTCACTTTGAAATTGGACAAAAAAAAGTGCCAATCTTTTGATAGTTATTATTTCATAAAAACACACTTTTTGTTTTGATAATGAGGATTAATTTTAAATTAATTATTTCAACTTCTATGTATTGAATTTGGTAAATTATACACTATTTTTGAATCCAAAATATCTAATATAACTTAGGCTGAATATTTGGTATTTTTCTGAAAAAACATCATTTTTTGATGAATAGTTAAAATACTGAGTTGAAGTTAAAAAGTTGAATTTATCATTTAAATGAAAATTTACAACTTCATTGAATTTAATTTTCAAAATCTGAAAAACCTGGTTGTTATTAATAAGTAAAATTTGGTCCAATAAAATGAAAATATTTTTGGGTGAATAGTATCTTTTGACTTTTATTTACCGCGCTTAAATTTAAATTGGGTAATTTAAGGTAAAAACAATATTATAGAAATATAAAATTACCTTAACACTTTTCTTAACCTTATTTCTTGAGTAATGGTTGACTAAGACAATCCTTGGGTGTGACTGTTGGCCTTTGATAGCCACATTTGTAAGATAATGATATTAATAACTTTTTATTTAAAGTAAAAAAAAATTCATTAACAAGTATTTTTTTTAAATAATTTTAATGTGGGTTTACATAATTTAAATATTTGACTATAAATTTTTGATAGAAAGAAAAAAATTCCAAAATTATGGTATTTTTTTATATTATTTATACATTAAAAAAGAAATTTATTTTTGACTCAATAATGAAGCAGTGTTTACCTAATTAATAAATGATTTAAATAAATAAGATTATAAAGATTAAAATAATATCCAAAACCAGTCCAATTAATATTATATTATTTTATTTCGACCATGATTCATCTAATTGTCGACATTAATAAGTTCTGGATATTTAGAAACTGAAAATAAATATATAATAAAATAATATTTCCACATTTTCGTAAAGGGCCCTTCTTCCCCCTTATAAAAAGCCCTCTACTATAACCCTTTACTCACACCTCTCAAGACACTTGGCCCATCCAAAATCTACCCAAATAATCTCTCAAGATACCTCTCTTCCTCTTAGAATCCTTATTTTAGGCAGAAGGCACTTCAAGAAACCATTTTGGTTCAAAACAAAGGTAGTTACCTTATTTAAAGGTAACATCTTCCTTTAAGTTGTTTTGTTTTATTTTACTTATCCAACCCCCTAAACACTTTTTATTTCCTCAGTTTATAAAATCACCAGTATCCTCAATATAATAGGTTTTTTATGTGAATAATTATAACTTCACTTATACACACCTCCATCGAATGGGTATAGAGCATATGTTTTTGTGGATGACAATCTAACACCTTGTGAAATGATGATTTTTCAATCATTTACTACCTTCTATTATGGTGGCCATTATGAAGGAACTGGATTTTTATATGATATATATGATATTTATATTGTTTCAATAAATCTGTATTTTTCATTTATATAATACTATTATGTATTCCATTGTAGGTAAATATGAAAATTTCATTTGAGGAAGTGCGGACTATCGTCCCTTAAAAGTGATATGACTCGTTCATGCCATACATGGAATGTATAAAGGATGGAGTTACTAAGATTATATATATGATATTATAATTATATTATAATAAACCTATTCATCATTAGGTTTTCACTCCATAAAATATGAAATACAAATGAATGTAGCGTTCATGCGTACGTATGGATTACCCTCTCCATGAACGGTACATTTCACTTCTTACCTCCAAATGTTATGTACTATTATAAATACATGTACATATAAGATATATATGATATATATGATATCTAAATCATGAATATCATTCAGGATACAATGATCTTTCGACCACACGAACAACTTGTAATTATAAGGAGTCCATTTTTTACTCATGTACCAAATATCGATAAAACGACCATTATTAACTTAAATGATTAAATAATGTTTATTAAATGGTAATAAGTAATTTAAAAGGAATTATAAACATGAAAAATGTTCTTCATCTAGTGAAATTTAATTTACTTTATTATTCAGGGGATTAAAGAATGAATGGGACAAGTCAGACCTGAGGTAAGGGACTTCGTCTCAATCTCCTTTCATTGAGGCATATTGTGTTTTATACATGACTTTCTTTTATACTCTATTTAAAAAAAATTGAAATTTCATTTCATTCAAAGGGAATATTATTATATGAGGTGATTTACTAAATGGAAAAACAGAATGGTTATTTTAACAAAAGCGGTGACAACGAACTTTTCTGCCGATGTGAGTATTATTTGATCATTTGGATTCCTTAACAAGCTGTAATGTTTTTAAAAGGAAAATAAATACCATATACTATGTTAAGTATTGTGGTGTTTAAAATGGTTTTGATAATGGATTTGTTATGTCAATATATTTAAATGATATATTGTGATTGAAATGTGGAAATGTTATCTTTCCATTATATTTGTTTTATGTGTTATGAATATGTTATGGTTATAGGGCATTGTTACGTATATGGGAGGTTCTATGATACACCTAGGGAAAGTGAGCCCGAGATAGCTCTCCAATGCATTGGGTTACATGACAGTTCTAAACATCAATGTTTTTCTAAATATATTTAGGGAATATACGATGATGGGTATTCCAAATGTAACTCCTTGTGTAGCTGTGAAAGCTACAATGTAAGTATGTTATTGATTCCCCAAGTTACCTTTATGATTTGTGTTTACTATGTACAAATTATTATTTCATGAGATATAATGAACTAATGTTTTCATTCATTGTTTTATAACCCTTACTGAGATTTTAATGCACATCCCATGTTTTGAAATGTTTTTCACTAGACTGAATGAGGAATATGTTCAAGGATGGGATCAAGGAAAAGTAATGATGTTTAAAACATGGGACTCGACATGAATCTTTGTTACTAGAGTTATAAATTTATGAAATAAATATAAATTGATTATAAGTGTCTACCATTTAATTTTTGAGAAGTAATGTAATAGTTATAGCATAATTATCTAAAACTATATACCTAAAAATATCCTCAATGTGAATTATTAATTTAATTCATGATTATGTAATGTTTAAGGTCAGGTCCTTATTAATAATATCATAAATATTGAAGGATTTTTTAATCTTATTTTTTGACGTAATCATACAAACACATCCATCTAATAGATTACAAACATATTTTTTATATGTATGAGAAACTACTACCTCCCGAAATAACGATTGTTCATTTTTCCACTATATCCCATCACGGTGGACATTATTATGAAAAAAATATTTAGATATTTTATTTATGATATTTATTATTCCTTTATAATTCATTACTATTATATAAAAAACCCTTATACATTCCATTTTGTATAAATACGATAACATCATTTGTGGAATTGTGGACTACCGCCTCCTCAAAGCGATGTCACTCATTCACACTATACATGGAATATATTGAGGATTATTTTAATCAAAAAATGTAACCTACATAACAAAGATATTATATGGTAATAATAATATATAAATGTATCATTTACTTTTCATTATATTAATATTTCAAAGAAAATAATTTAATGACCATGTTTATGTACAACCTACTGTCTCTATGAACTATGCATTTCACTTCTTTTTTTCGAAAATTACAGATTATTATAAATACATTTTAACAATATGTATATGTTAATAATGTCATTTTATAAATTTTCATTATTATGAAATTGTGATGGAATTAATTGGAACAACAAATTAAATATCAAAAAATACTTGAGAAAACTAGGAAACTAAAACAAAAAATAGTGAAAATAATGATACAATGTTCAAAAATAGGTAATAATTTATTTTAATAACATAATATATGATATTATAATCATTATTATGGTTTTTATTGAAGCTAGTAACCTATTTGAAACTCCTATAAAAGATTATAAATAACCCAAAACGAAAAACTAGGTTATGGAATTGGTTTCTAAAACAATTTATATTTTATTAATACTTATTTGTAGTTATGCACCATGTATCTTTTATATTATTCATATACTGACCATTGAAATGTTAAATCATGAATCTTTTTATTCTCATGAAATTATATATATTTTTTATTTCATTTTATCGTAGGTATTCTAAATTGAATGATTCATTGATATATGTGAAACTTTGAAATATTCAAATGTTATCATCCTCATAAATGTTTTTATTGATTATATTTTCAATATCATATCCTATTTTGATTTTTTACATTATATAGAAATAATAAAATTATTGTAAATTTTTTTTTATAGAAAATTAACCTTATTATATATAATCTCAGTCAATGGATATTATTATTTTGTAACATGTATATAATTTTACATACGATGTCTACTTAGACATTTATTTGATTATATTGGCTAAATATTGATATTTGTGTATTATTTATTCAATATAGATATTTGATCAGTCATATTATTTATATCTATTATTCAATGTGTGGAATTAGTTATACATGAAATTATTAGAGGTGCCTAAACATTATATATCTCCTTGATATATCGAATCTTTCTCATAAGATAAATTAGAGTAACAAATTAATTGTGTTTCTATCTATATATTTAACTACCTTTTGAAAGGACATTATGGTATAGGTTTTCATGTGACTCAAACATGAAGTATAATAATTAGTCATTTACTTCATATAGATTCATTTGTTAATTATCCATGAGATTTAACATCTATATTACATTGAATATTGTTCATTCTTTGTTTGTTGACTAGATGAAATGTGTTTCAGTTTCATACCGTTCCATAATGATATTCCATATCTAGATATTGAATGGAATTTGTTTGTAGTTAATATCCATGACCACTTCTTTTAATCTTATTGAATTATTATCTAATCTAATTTACTTTTCCTCACTGAAAATTTGATCTGGCCCTTATTATGTTTTCTTTTCCTAGGTTATTAATAGGAAATATATAAATAAGTATTCAAAGATTAAGTTCATTTATATTTATTATGTATCATATTTTTTATTTCTATATTCCAATTAATTACTATTATCATGAATGAAATATGGATTTTCAAGATGGCTAAACTAATTAGTACTTCACGAATTTAATATTAATAATCATGCCAATATAATAAAATAATGCACCTACTACTAGTGGATGTGGTTCTGTAAAAGATGTACCTAGGAGTAAAAACACTTATAAGGTTTCTCGAGCCTAAATCCAGGTAACCTGGTACTTGAAAATGAGAGTAACTATTCACCTAGTATGAATATCTTGGGGTATATGCATAGGTTAGTTCAAAATTTCATTACCTACCTTTATAAAGTATTTGAATGTAACGATTTTCCTCGTGTAACCAAATTTTATGATTTTATGATTCATGATGGATAAATTTATGTTGTGTGTTATACCATTTTTTGATTTGTACATTATGATAGGATTTAATCCAGTTTATTCCATTATTATGAAATTTTTCCTTGTATAAGGAATTTGAACTCCCCCAATTAATGCGATCCAATGATTAAAAATGGTCATATCATTAATTATGTTAAGCCACCCATTTCATGGGAAGTAGTTTCCCATGTATTATAATAATATAAGGAAATAATATTATATTCCAATGAGATAGTTAAATAATTATAAAATTCTTATGATTTTTATGGGAATCATAGAGGAGAATATGATGTTGGAGAAATTGTTGGATGAAGGGATGAAGGGAATGATGTACTTCCAACATGTGAGAATATTATAATGAAACACCCTAGAACTTTTTAAAAAAAATGGTAGTTTGATACCAGTTTGGATTGAAAGTCAAAAATGATTGTTGTTGAAAGGGTATGAATATGGTTAACAATGTATAATTCTTCGTCTCAAGTAGATAGGACACAGTGAAAATGAATGTCTCATGCATTAAAGGAATATGTCCCAAATTATCCGATTGGATAATATTCATATTATGGTACTACAATAGAAGAAGGTTATTGATTAATAATATTATTAAATAAGTTTGAAATTTTAATATTTTATCAAGGTTGTACTGGTAATAAGAATTATAGAATATATAATTATTTTACTATAATATATTTTTCATTAAGGATTAGAGATCATATAATGAATGGTACCAAGAATTGTTTTCTAATAGATAGTAATTGTTTTTGAAAAACAAATGGATTAAGGAAGGGTAACCATTAATATGTTGCTAATTCTAAGAAAATAATGTTTGAAAAAAACATTTTTTTCATTATTTACATCAGTTTCATATAGATATTGGGTTGTGGTTACCTTGGGTTTTGATTTTATGTCTTGTGGATTTTAGGAAAGGGGATCTAGAGTGGTTCCTATAGTTCCTTTTCCCCATTGTGGTGTTGTTACTTGTGGGACAATTTCTCGGGAACCCTAAAGGAAGGTGTCTTTTCTTTTGAATCCACTTTTATAGAACATGATGCATGGTTATAATTAATTATTATTTCTTAAAATTAATTGTTTTTTGATGTGCGAAATTGGATGGAAATCACATTGGAGATGTTTTGGGGGATTTTTTGGGAAGGAGGGTTTGTGGTGAAATGCTCTTGTTGTGGATTTTAAAATAGAGATTTTAAAAGGGGTTGTTGGGATGGATTTGTGAAAATGGTTTTCAATAAATATTAGATTTTATTGAAAAGTTATTTGGCATAGAAGACAAATAAAGAGCGTTTTCAATAAATAGTTGATTTATTGAAGTGCATTGGCATGTGTTTGAAATGGTTGTGTGCTTTTTATGATTTTTAGTTGATTGAGTGTTATGGTATGCATTGGTTGTGTGGAAGTGGGCGGGAAGTATCACAATAAAATTTGATGGATAGTGGTGGGAAGAACCACTTTTATGATGTGGGTGGGAATTCAAACTATAAAAGGTGATGGATTGTGGTTGGAATAACAACCATCATGGGTAGTGGTCAGGAAGTAATGATATTTGAGAACGGAGTGAATGGGTTTGGAGGAAGTCCCACCATAATGGATTCTTTTTTAAGTGTTAGTTTGCAAAGATAGAATTTTCTGTGAAAATGCATGATGGGGATACGGATTATGTCATGTTTGTGGTTATCCTTTGTTATCCATGGATTTGTAAGGGTTTGTTTGGCATGTTGTATGTTCTTTAACTATTGACTATTTTATATAAACCTCATTACATAAATGTGATAATGGTTTTATTGTTGGCATTCGTAGGGCAGTCATTTGTGGAAAACCTACAGAGTATTAGATCTCACCCACTACTTTGGCAGTTTGGGGCTTTTGCAGGTGTAATATTTTGGGACACATGTAAAGGTAAAACATTTCATTGCTAATGGTTCATGGTAATTCATGGGAGATTTATTGGTGTTTTGGGCATGGATCTTGGTGTCGAGTAGTAGAGTGTGTCTTGGTTCTCTATGGGTCTCTTATTTTGAATTCCACATGGTATTATGATATTGTGTTAGTATCGTTTGGATGTTTTGGCTTTTGGGAATTATTGTTGAGAAACATGGGTGTCTTTTGGAAACATATGAGTTAGGTTATTTTGTTTACATTCATCATGTAGCCTGTGGAATATGAATTGACTGGTTGGTTGGGTTTTTCTTAAGGTAAAACGGTTCCCTAAATTATTCTGGAGGCCGTCTACATTTATTTCCAGCCGTTGGAGCCTTGGGAAGTCGCTTAAGGACATGTATAATTCATCCGCCCTCTCAAGACAACGAGTCGGTCCAGGATGTTACAAGTGGTATCATTTTGTTCAATCCTGGGATTTCGAGTGAGAGTAGTTATTCTATCTTTGGCATTGATGGTAGGTCTTGGTGTTGAAAGTCATTCTTGGTCTATTCCTTGAGTCGTGATGGTAGAAAGGTGTAGGATTGTCGGAACATGAAATTTATTGAATAAAAGGATGTAGCTAACCCTATTATGTTGAACAAAAAGATTCAAGAGAGTTGGGAACATAAGTGTTTTGTAGAAATTAATAGTAATTGGATATATCATTGTCATGGTTGTAGAAAATGAGATGAGCATGATATGTATGGTATAAATGACTTCCCTCTAGGACAAATATTTCATTGGGAAAAAATGATCTATGTTGTGATACCAATGTCTTGGCTTCTTAAAATTTTCAAATTGTTATCAAATGAGAAAATTTTGAAAACAGAATAGTAGTGGTATTTTGATAATGGTTTTATTTTCAAAACATGGGAGGATTTTTAAAAAATGGTTCAATATGGGAAAAATGAGATTGGGGAATGCCTGGTTGTGATAATTTTTATGTATTGACATTGAAATTGTAAACCTTTAGTATCTACCAAGTGTAACATATAGTGATTCTTATGTTGATATAGATGGAAATGGGTAGGCATCTTATATACCAATCAGATGAATCTACTGGAAATGTGGTAGCACCTAAACCCCATGTTAAAAAGTAGTTGGCCCAAAGCATCATTCAAGATTTTCAAATTGTGCAGTCAGGACTATATCCAGATATATGTGTTATGATATCTATCATTGTTGGAAATCCATGTAATTTAAGTAAGATGGTCCTCACGAGAGGGGGTGTGAAACCTAACATAGAGACAAAGAGAAATACGGAAAAATTTCACACCTACCTGGAGCACATTAGAATTGGTCCACAACATTGATAAAACTTCCTCCGAGACCCATGTGTATGCTGGGAAGTTTTCAGTGTGGCTCTACGAGGCACATCAAGAGGGATTGTAAGGAAAAACCTCGATAATTTCATAACAAAATGTAGATGGGGCATCTCCAGCAGTATTTCCATAATACTCTGAGGTCGGGTGTTCGATACACTCCTCAGGAAGGGAAGTTTTAGTAGGATAATA
The DNA here is from genome assembly GCA_963277665.1 of Viscum album. Lineage (NCBI taxonomy): Eukaryota > Viridiplantae > Streptophyta > Magnoliopsida > Santalales > Viscaceae > Viscum > Viscum album. Next base: position 271,616,110 of record OY728128.1, on the reverse strand, counting down.
AAGAGAAGAGCATGGAATTTCCACATCTGATTGGAGTCGATAATGTTTTCATGGATGATCAGTCTGAACCATCTAGAGTGAAAGGTATGTATATCTTAATTTGCACATTGATGCATGATTTTTTTGATATGGGTGATTCCCATTATTTTCTTTTTTATCACATTGTTGATTAGTTGGGTTTACACATCGAAATGATGCCTTCTTTTTTGATCCTATAATCTCCTTTGGGGCAAAGAGAGTGTTTACCCTTCCTATGTCGAGTGTGTTATTTAGTTTTGGAAAACATTTAAGTGATATGGTATTTCTTATTTCTTGGGATGGTTGTCTATGAAAAAGTCATTGGAATGGATTGGTTGGAAACAACTAAGGACCACGTCGATTTCTATGCGTGAACGGTGAATTTTATAATGGATGATGGTGTTGGAAACCTCTTTAAGGGGGAGAAGAGTGCAAGGCAGGGTGCAATATGTTTTTTGGAACCAACCATTTTAATGACCTTATATAAGATAAGGGACTTATCATTGGCATCAGGGGAAGGTGTTGAATAGAGTGTTCTTCCTGTAGTTGTTGATCATTTTATTGATTAATTTCCCAAATAATTCAGAGGGTTTCCACCAATGAGAGAAGTGGAGTTTAATATTATTCTCTTTCCCGGGACTATTCCTATCTTAATTCATTCTTACCGAACAGCACTAGAAAAATAGTTGGAATTAAATGTGTTGTTGGATGTTTTAGAAAAAAAATGGTTCATTCGACCTAGCACGCCCATGTGGGCAGCACCAGTTTTGTTTGTTAAAAGGGTGGATAAAATCTTACAGCTCTGTGTTGATTATCCTAGACATAATCAGGTTACGATAAAGAACCAATATCCACTTCCACGCATTGATTATTTATTTGACCAATTTAGGGGAGCTTAGTGGTTCTACAAGATTGACATGAGGTCAGTGTATCACCAATTGCAGGTGAGGTTGGTGGATATTCCAGAAACTGCTTTTAGAAGTCAATATAGCCCTTATGAGTACATGGTAATTCCATTTTCTTTTACGAATTAACCAGCATTTATCATGGAATTGTTGAATCGGATATTTCAGAGATACCTAGATTTTTGTGTTGTGGAATTTATGAATGGTATACTAGTGTATTTTAGGACAAGGGTAGATCATGAGAAGCACTTGGAAATCATGTTGGGGATCTTGAGGTATCATCAGCTGTATGAAAAATTGTTAATGTGTGACATTTGGATACTTGGGGTTTGTTTCCTTGGCCATGTTATTTTTGAGAAGGGCATTTCAGTTTTTCCAAGAAATGTAGAGGCTATTATCAAATGGAAACTACCAAATAATGTTTTTGATAAACAGAGATTTCATGGTCTAGCTGGGTATTATTGACGTTTTGTTTGTGGTTTATTATGATAGGATTCACTGATGATAACATTGAGAAGGAATAATTTCATATATCAATGGGATGAGAAATTTCATTAATGATTTGAAGTACAAAAGGGACTCCTTACATAAGCACCAATCTGGGTTTTTCCTGAACTGGGTAAAGGGTATGTGGTGTATTGTGATGTATCAGGATCAGGGATGTTTTTTATTCTAAAGCATGGGGATCATGCGGAGGCATATGGCTCATGGTAGTTGATGTTTCAAGAGAATAACTACCTAACGCATGATTTGGTGTTGGTAGAAGTGGTTCACGATTAAAAATTGTGTCATCATTATCTCCTCGGTGAGAAATTTACAGTGATTACCGTGTATAAGTGCTTAAATCATATCTTCTCTAAATGATATATGAACATGAGGGAAAGGAAATAGATAAAATTTCTATAGATGTTTTATTTCGTCTTAATGTACACACCGGGTAAGGGAAATTCGGTGGTGGATGCATTAAGTAGGAAATCATATGCTCCAGTGGCGATATAAGCATCAAATTAGTGTTATTTTCTGTTGGTCATAGCAGAAATGTGGTTGGAATGTGAGTATCGGGTTAACATAGCAGTCTTTTATCCAGTTTTGTTGGTTCTTGACTTTTCTGGTTTACTTAAAGATGCACATACATCTAACTCTGAATGTATGGAGATGAGGTTGAAACTCAATGGTTGGTAGATCACTAAGAATTGGGAACTGAATGAGAATTCAGTCATGTGTTTTGAGAATCATATGGTGGTACCAGTGGATTTTTTGAGGAACATATCATGGTTTATCATCATTCTTAGTGAGTTGTTCATCCTGGAATTAAAAACAAATATAACGCATTGAAAGCAATGTTTTGGTGGGTTGGTATGAAAAGGGATATGGTCGGGTTTGTCTCGAGATGCTTGACTTGCCAATAAGTCCAGTCAGAGAATTAGTAGCCATCAGGATTGTTGCAGTCCTTACCTATCCTGGTGTGGAATGGGAGTAGATAAAAATTGATTTTGCGATCGGTCTCCCTAGAACAGTTCGTAAGAACGATGCCATTTGGGTGACTGTGGATGGGCTGAAAAATTCGGCCCATTTCATCATTATTCATGAATCTCTTATAGTGGATGATCTATCAAAAATATATATCTAGGAGGTGGTATAGAGGCATGGTTTTGTATTTTTTATTTTTTCAGATAGTTATATGCCCTTCAAATCTCATATTTGGATATCCTTGCAGCAATCCCATGGCGCACAATTGACTATGAGCACGACGTATCATCTGTAGATGAATAGAAAATCCAAGTTGAAGATACAAACCATGGAGGATATGTTAAGGTCATGTGTGATGAATTTTGATGGCTCATGGGAGAAGCACACATCGTTAGTGGAGTTCTCCTATAATAAAAGTTATGAGGATTCGATACCAATGGATCTGTTTGAGGCATTATATGGGCGTCTCTGTCATTATCCACAATGTTTGGTGGAATAGGACGAGGCATTGATGATCGGACCAAGCCCACTCTAGGAGAATACCAAAAAGATCAATTTGATTATAACAAGGATGGAGGGAGATCATTGTAATCAGAAATCATATGCGGACCATCATCGATGACTGTTGTCATTCGAGGTGGGTGATCATGTGTTTTTGGGGATCTCTCCAATGTTAGGACATCATCAGTTGGGGATGCAGGGTAAGTGATCATAGAGGTATATTGGGCCTTTTAAGATATATGAGCTCATTGGAGAGGTGAACAATCGTTTTTATTTTCCACTACAATTTAGCGTGATGCACAATGTGTTTCATGTGTCGCCGTTGAAAAAATATTAGTCGGGTCGGGAACAAGTGATTCGTTGGGATCATGTTGAGCTAGAACAAGATGCTTCATTCTTACACGTGCCAGTGAGGATTGTCGATTGAAAGGGGGATGTTTTTCGTGGTAATGGAATTGGTTTAGTTCGTGTTTTGTAGAAGTATGGTCATATTCAAGAGGAGACTTGGGAATGAGGGAAATGGATGACTGAAAAATTGCCTGAGCTCTTTCAACAACGAGATGGTTCTATACTTTCTAAGGACTAAAGTTCCAATGGTGGGGTGAATGTAGCACACCCAGTTTGAGTTACGTAGCCTTTTTTATATCTTTTTTGTGTATAATGTGAATTGGATGAGTATTGAGGATGTTGGGTTAGTTTTTAATGGTTTTTTATAAGTTTGGAGGCTTTTCAACGGGAGCACGATTTGAGAACGATTAGGGAAAATTGTGCGGATTCTCCAAGAAAAATGAATGGGGGAGACAGTAGGCTTCGCTTGGACTATTCTTGGTATTCCAAACCATGCAAGACAATTGTGTGGATATATTCAATTTCGAATGTGGAATTTTCATAGTTAGTGCACAGTTTTCCAAACCATGCAGTCTAAAATTGTGACCACATAAAATTAGGGTGTTTAAATATAGGATCCCTCAAGGGTGCCTATGGTGACTCCAAAATATATGGCACTCAATCCTCACTTAGTATTTTTTGTTCTCAAGGGTTGGAGGGGCTCTCCCAGCTGTTTTGTAATTAAATCGATGGGGTTTCATGGTTTCTTCTCCTGAGTAAGTGTCTTCTCTTTGTTTCTCTATATATTTACATATATCTACTATTCTCCCCTTCTTAGTTTTCTAGATCTACATCTATTTCATGTAGATATAGGGTGTTGGAATCCATGGGTGTTGATTTTAAGGCTTTTTGATGTTAGTGAAGGGGATCTAGAGTGGTTTCGGAGTTGTGTTTTCTCGGATTGGGGTGTGGTTGCTTGTGGGTTGATTTCACTGGAACACAAAAGGTAGGTGGCTTCTCTCTTGACTCCAATTTTCTAGAACATGAATCAATGTTACAATTAATTTTTTTTATTAATATTTATTATGTTATTAATGTGAGAAATTTTATTGAAATCCATTTGGTGATTTTTTGGGGGATTTTTCAGAATATTTGAGTTGAAGTGAAATGCTCTTATTTTGGATTTTAAAATGGATATTTTAAAAGGTATTGTTGGGATTGATTTGTTAAAATGGTTGATGAAAATGTTTATCCATAAAGATTTTTTATTGAAATTTTATTTGGCATGGAAGACGATTAAATAGTGTTTTCAATAAATAGATGATTTATTGAAGGGAATTGGCATGTGTTGTAAATGGGTTTTTCTTATTATGATTGTTTATTAATTGAGTGTTCTGGATTGTATTGGATGTGTGGAAATGGGTGAAAATTCTCACTATAAAAGGTGATGGATATTTTTCGGAAGAACCACCATTATAGAGGTGGGTGGGAAGTCTCACAATAAAATGTGGTGGATAGAGGATGGAAGAACCACCATTTTGGTTAGTGGTAGGGAAGTAATTCTAGTTGAGAATGTGGTGAACGTGTTGGGCGGAAGTCCCACCACAATAGTTTCTTGGTTGTGTGTTTCTTTGAAAAGATGGAATTTCTTGTGTTAATGTGTGGTGGGGATATGGATTATTGCATGTTTTTGGTTTTACATTGTTTTTCAAGGCATGGTAAGGGTATGTTTGGAATATTGTATGTTGTTGCTCTAATGACAGGTTTATATAAACAATTATATTTATCTGGTCTAACAGTTTAATCCTAGTGGTGTGTGTAGGGAAGTCATTTTGGGAAAATCTACTGAGTATTAGTACTGACCCCCTTCTTTGGAATATTAGTGCTTTTGCTGGTGTTATATTTCGGGACACAGGTAAAAGTAAAACATCTCATTTATAGAGTTTTGTGGTGATTCATGGGGGATGTGGTGGTTCTTGGAGCATAGAGGATGGTGTGGAGAAGTGGAGTGTGTCTTGGTTATTTAGGGGTATCATGTTTAGTATTATACATGGTACTCTGATATTGTGTTAGTATGGTTTTGATATTTTGTTTTTTTGGAATTATTTTGGAATAACATGGCTGTCTTTTGGAAATATATGTGTTTGGTTGTTTTGATGACATGAATCATGTAGATCGTGGATAAATGATTGTTTGGGTGGTCGGTTTTTTCCTAAGTACAAATCATTCTTGAAATTTTTCTCTAAGCCCTCAACATTTATTGTCTGCCTTTGGGTCCTTGTGAACATCGCTTAATGCCAAGTAGCATTCCATCACCCTCTCAAGACAATTAGATGGGGAAAGATGTTACATCACTCCACTATAAAATGTCCAGGAATTTGTCCCTTCCTTACAACAAGTAATCCAAATTATATTGTAAAAAATATTCTCTACTTGACTCATAACATCCCATTCCATATCATAGAATCCTCCCATAGTCAATAATACCATTTTAGGGTGATTATTGGTACAAAAAACCAAATGGTACTAGATTAGAATATAATATCCACTCTCCAGATGTATAATTTCATTTCCATTATCCACCACCTAATGTATCATTATTCTATTATTGTATAAGAAAAATAGTATCATAATTATACTTGGATTTGTTTATGTGGTGGGTTTGACATTAATAAATATATACATCCATCAAATTGGAAATTAACATAGTATTTTCTGTATACAAAAAACATCTGCATCCATAAATGATGATTGTTCATTTTTCCATTAAGACAACTCATGGTGGCCACTATAAAGGAAACTATTTTTATATATTAAATATATAAAATTTATTTTTTATTTATTATTCTCTAATACATATATAACACATACGCTTAAACTCACCCTTTTTTCCAAATATGATAACATCGTTTGTGGATGTGTGGATTATCGCTTCCTTGAGGCGACGTGACTCATTCAAACAATACATGAATCATAATATAGATGATTTTAATAAAACTATGTAAAATATATAACATAGATATGAAACTATAATTTTAATATAAATAATTATCATATAATTATCATTCTTTTAATTTGAAAATGAAATGAAATTAGCCTTGATTTTTATATATGGCCTAACATCTTGATAAACATTTATTTTCACTTAATACCGTCAACTATTACCAATTATTCTAAATAAATATGTTCAGAATATATATCTAATAACAAATTTAGGGTTAACATTATTTTAAATTTTAAATCCTGATCTAATTAATAGGAACAACAAATTACAAGTCAAAATATAGAAGAGGAAACTGTGAAACTGACAACTAAAGTAGTGAATGGAATGTATTTTTAGTTATAAAAATAATAATGGTTATTGTATATATTTTTTACATATTTTATACCAATATAAATGGAGATAAATACCACATAAAATGATGGTTTTATTAAGGGATTTAATCTCAATTTACATCCCATTGAGATTTTTTTTAGTTATGCACCTAATTTATTTTATATTGTGTATCTAATTGTCTTTGAAATTTTATATCATGAATATATTTCTATCATTATATTATATATTTATATTTTTTGTCATTCCTTCATAATAATTATGAATTAAATGTTTTAATGTGCTCTAGGATATAGTGGAATGTTTAATGATTAATCTCATCGAGAATGTTCTTGTTTATTATATTTTCTAGATCACTTCAGTTTTTGTTATTGTTAAATTTATCCGAACACAACAAACATATTTTAATCATAATTTCATTGGATGTTTCCTTGAATATCCATAATCAAGAATAATGAATAATAGTATTTCATGAACCATATACCATTTTACTGACTCTCTCTACTTGGACAATTATTTGATTATTTTGGGGAAATATTTATAATTTTTTATTCATGCTTTAGTATAGATATTTGAAAATGAATATTATTTATTTTGATAGTTCGAACTGAAGAATTCCTTGAATTGAAATGAATATAGGATCCCAGTCATTATTTTGATCATAGATTCATCAATAGGTTCTCAGAAGACAATTTAAATGGCCAAATTAAATAGTTTCCGATCTGTTGTTTCAACCATCCATTGAAAGGTCATAGACGTATATGTTTTCATGTGACTTGTTCGTTACATCATATACTTTATAATTTACTTCATATCTTTTTATTATTATTTATACATGTTACTTTTTTTCGATATTTCTTATTATATGGTTTACTAACATTTTGTTGAATAGATTTAATGTATTTCAGTTTAACACATTTCCATATTGATGCTTCCTTATCTAGTTATTGAATGTAATGTATTTTTAGTTATATACCATTACATGTTGATTTATAATCATTCAATCTTTATTTCTTCCATATCAGTTACGCTTACTGAGAATTTTATCTCACCATTATTATGTTATCTTTCACAACATTATGAGGTATAAATTATTGAATAAAAATTCAAGGATGCTATTAGTTTAATTTTTTTATTTATATTGTTTTTAATTTCTATTTTCCATTGTATTATGGGTATTATGTATGTAATATTTCTTTCTAATAATTGTAAAATAATATTTACAGTGAGATTTGATTCTATGTAATCATGGAAATGTAATAAAATAATGCACCTACTCATGGCTATCTGGGGTAGGGTCACTGCATGATATTCAAAAGACATTTCAATTCAAAATATGGAATGGTATTCATAAAAATTATATAATAATTCTACAAACGCATGTTATAAGAACATCTAAAATTATATATAAACCACTCGTAATGTTATTAAAAAACAAATATCTACATGACATTGAAATGGAACATGACACCCTAATAAAATGAATGTTTATTAACATAAAAAAATTAATAAATAATTAAGACATTAAAAAAGATCTTAATATAATTTGTTTTAGTTATATTAATTAATACATATCATAATTGTAGGTTAACATCAATTTTGGAATCAAGGAATTAAAATATAAAAAACTCATTTATAATATTTCCATACTCTTATTCTATATCCATTCCTATATTTCCATATTTATTATTTTCATTTATGAACTATTTTTATATATATATTACATATATATATATACATATTCCATATATATATACATATTATCCAATTTATTTTGGGAGATATGAATTTATTTTCTATTCCCGTATCATCATTAGTAGTAAAGAAAACCCAACTAAAAATAATTTATCTTTTTTTAACCTTTCAAAATTGTTTTTTAATATATTAAATTCCAAAAAATCTGTAAAAAATTTATTATTTATAAATTATTATTTTTAAATATTGGTAATTAATAATATATTATTTTATTACATTCTTGTACAATACAATAATAATTACATCAAACAATTTATAAAAATTTCATATTTATTAATACATAACAAAAGATTTCATTTGAAATTAAATATTTTTAACACCTTATTCCTCTTTGAAATATAACCACTCCATTAAGAATTATAAAAATACAATAGTTTTTTCATTTTATAGGAATCACTATTTTATATTTTTTTAATATTCTAAGGTAATATTATTTAATATGATTCCTTCTTATTTGGATTTATTTTCAGTATTTTACGTGGATTAAATAATTATCTATTTCATTATTTCAGGTATATAATATGAGGTGGAATTTATACTATGAATAATATAGCTCCCAATTAATTTGGTAATGTCTTTATCTAAAGAGATAACATTATTTATTAATAGGAAACGATCATAAAATATTATGATATTTTATCATTGATGAGATACTCGACATATGGTTTTAAAATTAGCTTTTATGATTTTTTAACATTATCATTTGTTCATGATATGATCATATCATATTTATTATTGAACTCTTTTATATGAAAAAATATTCCCTTGTTTAATATTATCATTTTATTTAAAATTATTCTTATTTTATAAATCATTATCATCATTTTCCAATTTGGATCTTTATAACTATAAATTATTCATATTTTATATCCCTATGGCATCCTATATAATAACAAAACATAATTAATAATTTAAAATAACTTTATATTGATTGAAATAAATATTGTTTATTTTATTTTTATATCAATGTCTTATATATCTAATATCCCTCATATGTTAGGCCTTTAAATTATAATGATTTTGATTCTAGTTCATTATGAAAAAAATATAGATATAATATGTTTTTAAGAGTTGGGATGACACAATTAAATGAAATTAAATAAGTTTATTTGTGATAACATTAAAATAAGAGGAAAATAATCAAGTCTATATAATATATGATAGACAATTATATATTTAAAAACTATAAAATAATTCTAATTAACATAATATATTTTGTAATATTCTAACTATTTTAGGTAGTGATATTTTATTGTAGACAAAATGATAGAATCTTCCAGGATGACCTACCTCAACATTTTCTTCCAATATGTTTTCGAAAATAAGTAATATAATAACACTTTTGAATATCAATTAATCCTAAGATATATATCATCTCTAAATGGTTGGAAATATCTATTTGGATTTTTACATTACATTACAATACTTTGTAAGAATTTTCTTTATCACCTTTAAATTCTTTTCCTATTAATATACAATTATATTGAGATTAAAAATATTGATTATATATATATATATATACATTTTTATCCACTTGTCCTTTTATGATGTGATATCATTCATTTAAAAATCCATAAATAAATATTAATCCTGATGGGAATTTTTAATAAATATAAAATAATATTTAATCTCATAAACATATACAAATAATTTTCAAATTTAAAACCATAAGGATTATCATGGTACATTTCTCCATCCATCTACTCATTAAGTAGAAAACATTTACTACCATTTGGTTATTTCAAAACTATCTATATGTGTAAAACAAGCAATATGATTATAGAATCCAAGAATATTTCAAGAGTAATGGGATCATGAATATTAACTAATTTATAACTTGAATAACCAATAAAAAATATCATTCCTCATACCTAGTTAATAAAATTTTATAATATTATTATTTCTTAATAAACACTTATACCCTATAATATTTTTCTCATCTGAACTAGGTAGAAATTAAATTTTTTAAATCATCAGAATTAGGTAGAATTAATTATTATAATTAATTAACATTTATTCATGATTAACTGATTCAATCAGTAAATGGTTCATTATTTGTTTGTTGGGAGTTGAATAATTACCAATCATCAACATCATCATTGGTTTTACTAGGAATCTCTGGTCCCTACGAATGATTTCTCCTGCAATAATTTTCCTCGAAAATAGATACAAATTTTAAACAATTATTGTAGTACCTCCATCAACAATTTTTTTCATGAAGAAATTATTAAAATACTATAATTTTATTCAAACTTTTAACAATGTGTTATTTTTGAATAATTGTATACATCATTTAAAAATTATATGTCTTGTATAATATAGAACTGATATTCAAGGATATTCTCTTCATAATTATAAAAAATCTTACAAATACTATTGTTATTTTATTTCTATCCATTATTATTGTGCTTGTATAATTAAATGGTTAGTTTATATTACTTATCAAAAAAATTTACTATACTAGAGTATGTTTTCACTAATTAATAAAAAATATAAAATAAATTAATTTCATAATCTAAAAAATATATTATGAGAAAATATTTTAGTTTAGAGTTATGAATATTATTATTGAATGTGAATATTTATTCTTGTGGTTTAACTCTATATAAATTATCTTCTATTAAGATTCTCTATTCTATTTTATCCCTCTCCCTCAACTATTTGACATATTTTTTTTGTTTATAGAATTACATGAACATATGGGGGATTCAAATCCTACCTATTTATCTATGATTCATATGATTTCACTATGATATAATTTCCAAAATTAGATAGCATTTTATTTATACGAATATCATGTTAAAATAACCCTTCCATTAAAAAATATTATTCTCTAATTATTATTACATTTATTTCAAAAATTCTCATATAATATATATATATATATTAATAAATAAATTTAATGAAATATAAATCCAAATTTATTGAATTATTGAAAACTATGTTGAAAAAAAGAAAATTATATAAACTCATAAAGTTTATTTTATCATAAACACTTCACCATTCAATTCCCCTCTTTGGAATAAATAATAGAACTATTTGATAATTGAATTTTATGCCTTGGTTCTTTATTTAAGAGATTTTGACATGTACAATATGTAAATTAAAAAATGAGACGAATTACCATTGGATAATATGATTATGAATAATGAGTATTAGAAGAAAACAAAAAAAACACATTCCAATTTTAAATAAAAAATCCCAACACATAAATCTAATTTCATACATGAATTATTAAACATGATAGGAAAATTACATGTACAAAAAAGAATTCCCAAATACTAGCGTCAATGCCCAAATAGATTGCAATGAATCTAAAAATATTTGATGAGAATATTTTTCCTCAAACATCTTATATGGATATAAAAAATAGTTTATATAAATTGTTTTTAACATAATATATATTTATAGTTTGACCATACTCAAAACGAATTGTTCCATTGTAAAACTATAATTCTAAATCTGAAATTATAAATAAGTAGAAAATCATTTTCGCAATAATGTGAGATAAATTCCAATAATCAAGAAGACTCCACCATAATGTATTTTATACATGTAGTAATATTATAAAATAATGTTATGGTTCCATGCTTAAAAATTCCTATTGTTTTGGTTTTCCCACCATATGTATGAATGTCTGTAGCCCCATATTCTTAATAATCCGTTTAAATCAATGATACATGTATAATTTAAACTTAAACTCATGAAACAAATGATAACATCATCAATGAACTCATATACATATTTAAACTTTGTATATTATTTTTTCAAAATCCACCACATCTTGAATAATATGTACTATACTTGAAACCCGCATAACACATATATAATAGAAAAAAAATCGTTTGGTTTGTAAATCAATACATATATGTGTTTGGAATATGTTAATTAAATAAAAATGTAAAAATAATTTATAGGAAGTTACCAACAATTCATATCAACATGTTATTTTATACCATGATATGATTAGAATGGATAGGTTGTATTCATCCATCTAACCATAGAAAAATAGATGCATGGAATTACCCCCTAGAGTCGATAGGATGTCATTAAACCATTGATATGGACTATGAAAAATATTAAATAACATTAAATAAGAAATATATATATCTATATATATCCAATAAAAATGATACAGGTCTTAGTTTAGACATAATATAGAATGTAGTAATCATTTACCATGAAAACAAGATGAAACCACTAATGAATAGAGAACCAATAAGCAAAAAAGCATGAAAAGTTGTGTATTCTGGTTTTGAATTCATATTTAATACTAATAAAACTATAATATGAAATCAAATATTTTTCAACAATCCTCGAGGACTAAATAATTTAATAAAAATTATCCTCCCAGAATTCCATGTTTTATAGGTCTCATACAAATCTATGATGAATGATGATCATACAATGTATCAAATTATTCAATAATCATTGATGTTTTGAATATAGAAATCATAGTTCCATTAATTTTTGACTCAAATGTAATTATTTCTTTTACATAATTTTAATAAATCATTAAATTAATCAATAACTTGGTAAACCTATATTATACCAACTCTATCAGTCATGATTCTAACCCTAATACCACAATGCATGTCATTATCTATCTTATAATTACTAACTACCACTAATGCCAAATCCTTGGGAACCCTTCACCATATATCTCTAATCCATTTCCATCTCAAGATCTCATCATGAAAAATATAATATATCAATGTATAGGAAAATAAAAAATTCACATAAATAAATTTCAAATATTTAACAAGGAATCCAGGAACCAATTCCATGGTATACAACATTATTATGTAAATAGTCAAGTCCATCCCAAATAATTATATTTATCATGTACCCAATTCACCACCATAATTGTGAAATGAGTTATTTAAATAGATCATAAAAACATGGTAAATCTAATTCATCAACCATCATGGAATAATGACCTTTATAAACACTCATCAGGTATACCATCAAATTTTCTTCTAAAACAATGATGTATAATATCACGTTTAAATGACTATATCATTTATTCATTATGATGTATTTTCTTTATGTTCACTATCCATTTCCCAAACATAATCTATAATCAAATACATGTAATTAAAAAGATATAACACACTATCAATAAAATGTATTGATGAAATCCATCATCGGCCGAAGACCATAAATGATCATAATTACTAGAAATATGAATTTCTTATTCTAGTCCAATAAAACTGAATGTTAAGACCAATTTTACCGAATGAAATAAATTAGTATTTTTTAAAACATTATAATAATAATTTTTATTAATTTATTACCATACTGATAAATATTCAATTATCATTGAACTATAATGGATGAATGTGAATATATCATTGATCATATCTCTGGTAATGAATCAATGGTCTTTAGGAATGCCACACCATGGAAAATACATCAATCTACAATTGAACACTATAAGTATGAAAGTAAAAAATTCCACTATACAATGGAATGGTAAAATTGAATTATATGAGACTCAAAAATGATATCCCAATAGAGAAGGATGAAACTCACCATGAATCATTAATTATTAACCATAATAAGTATTATGTCAATTCAAACCAAATGGGGTATAATATAAATTTAATAGGTTAATTTTATCAACCATGATTTGGGATAATTTTAGTAAAATTAATATAATTATATGGTTCCCAAAAACAAATTGGGATATTGGATGAAAAATAATCATGGCATGAAAGGGTAAATCATGTTGTTAATGGTTAGAATTTAATTCCCCAGAAACCATGAATTTCATTGAAAATATTAAATGGGGATCATTCACCACATTGAACCATAATATCATAATATGATATTATTAGGATTTTATTTACAAATTCTTAATCCTGAATAATGTACCCAATGAAACGAGGGTTCAATCCATTTATCATACATTACTATCATCAATAACATATTCTATAGAAACCCATTCCTGTAAAGAACAAATCTATCAAAATTATTACATTGATGCATACCTTGAAATGATAAGACCAAAATTTTCATACAAAATAATCTCGATACTATATTCGAATATTCCCCCTTTAACCTCATACATTGGATAATGAAATCGAATGGCATAAAAGTTTCCAATGAATTAAAACATATACCTATCAGATTGTTCTCATTTTCATGAATTAAAAACAAAACCATAATTAATGCTAAAATGGTTTTAAAAATATCCACACTCTAAGAAACAACACAAGAACCCAAATACACAATGAAAAAATAGATAAATTAAAAAATTAATACACTGTTTTGGAAAAAACAATGTCGAGTTGTGAATCAATGAATGAAAATCCCTGACCACACACCATGGAAATGGGAAACAACTCATAGGGCAGAAAAAGATAAATATCATATAAAAATAGCAATGATGTGCATAGAAACAATCAAATCAAGATAATAATTGTGCATATATGAATTATAATTTTATCTGATTATGTCATTTCTTAAATATCACCATAAGAATCATGTAAAGGCATTAACACATCCATTAAATACCTTCATCAATAGGCCCCTAGGATAACCATAAACAGATCCTTGATGTTTAATTATCAACAAAAATATTATCAATGTATTATATTACATTAAAATTATCATTAATAAGTATGTGAGGTTTTGTATCAAGGAAAAAATCCACAAACAATGGCATTTATTGGGTAGGTGATAAATGATACTCAATGTAATGTACCAAAAATAATATCTCGAATGGAATGAAGAGATAGGAAGAAAAAAATCACATATCACTCAAATATATTTTACTTGGATTTTGATTAACCTCAATGAAAATATGATCTTCACATTAAAACTCAAAAATATTCCACATATGCCTTCTTTATGAATCATACACAACTTTTATCCACTCATGAATCACCTAAAAATATCAATATGACTTTAAATATTTATAACTTATTAATTTAATAGACTCTAACCCCATTTCATCAAAACAGATAATGTAAATGTTGTTCATACCATTATTTAATCCATTCCATATTATTGATTGATTAGAAAAAATATTTTATACATACTCAACAAAAGGGTAAGTGCCTCACCCACAAACCCAAAAAATAGGAGATATAAGAGAATAATATTTATACATGATTCAAGATGGAATACAGATTTTGACCATACTTATTCATATGTAATGTTTTTTGACCAAAAAATGATATCCAAAAGTGAAAATAAGACTAATCTTCACCCCATAGGTTAGACAGTGATGATGGTCCTAGATGACCTTCATTTACACTCCATTAAAGATCATCATTTTCTCTATATACTAATTTAATAAAATTTATAATAAGAACCACTCCATGAATTCTAGTAGATGTTAATATGCCATAAAATTGTCACTAATTAGATATAATAGAATTTTAAAAATATTGTACTACAGTAAAATGCAGATCAAGTCCATTAAAATTTACTCCCACTTCGACTAATGAACATATAAATTATTGATTGAAGTACAAGTAAAATTATCGTTAGCAATATCATTGTGGAAAACTTATCATTGGGACCAGACCACTAAAACTATACCATCTAATATAATTCACCAAAATAGAAATCATTGAAATTGTACCTGTTGGTCAAACATGGATATACAAATAAGGGTGAGATTGGACACTAAACAATAACCACCTCAGGCACCAAGGGATGAATAATGATCCTCATATAAATTATGATATGGTTCTATTTACCATATAGTCATACCTCATGGGAATAATCAGTGAAATTATGACTTCATATGACCTTAATATTGATTTACTCTAGTTGGGACTCTGTAACATTATTTACTGAAGTTAGAAACATTATTATCAAAGAAGATTAATCCTCTACAAAATACTCTCCCATATAACAACACCAAAAAAATATCTAATATCAATCTCCATTAATTTCAAGACTCTCTTAGAATACCACAATATGGGATCATTATTACATCAATTGATACAACATTACACATTCCTAGTGTATATGAAATCTTGATAAAAATTTCCTATATATATTCATTCCAATTTAATTATATTATTTTCATGTACATTATGGAGAACATATATTTATTAAATTTACTATTTTTAAAATCAATGTAGAACACAATGATAATGTTTTGTTTCTAAAAAGAAAAAGGATAGAATTAATACTAGAACATAAAAGATCAATGGTGGAATATTTATTCCCACATGGATATAACTATTGAGTCCCATAATAAATAAATAATTTATACTATATCTAGAAACTACATAAATTATTATGTGAACAGTCATAGTATATGTTATCCTAAACTCCATCCTCTAAAAATTATCATGTAGATAATTGACCAACATCCACTTTCAATTCATAGAATAATTATTACACAATTCAATAATTAATAATAAACTATATTATCTAGTCATGGATACCAAAAGTGTCATAGTATAAAATAATTCATGTATGAATCACACATAATAATCATCATGATCTATGAAACTATACAACATAACAAAATTCTATGGTGATTCAAAAAAAATATTGCAATAATCATAGAAGATTCCACCACTAATCAATGATGATATTTGACATGACACTTAAATTAATATATTGTGATTCAAAATCACACATTGGAAACATCCCAAATGTTTTCTCATAATGGACAACCAAAAAAATATACTGTAGATTCCCTATATATTTACCCTCAACTATAGAGTAGTTGAAGATATTATCAATAAAAAAAATTTCAACCTGTCCATGATCACTAATAATATTTCATTCACCAGTTCTATAAATATTATTGGAGATTTCAGTGAACTTAATACCATACCATTAGACTCACAATATCCTTAACGAAATAAAAATGTTGAAATTATAAGGTACCCCTCTTTTATGACCATTTTTGATTAATTGATCAATGATATATCACGGAGATCCAACTAGATCCACTAATGGGATTTGATTATTAATTACTTCATGATGTTTTTATATATTAAAAATTGATATATATGAATAAGGTAATGAAAATTCATTCATAGATACATACTAACCTTGACATAGTTTCCAGATAAAACCAAAGAACCCTAAGTTGATATACCCAACATAATATAAGACTACTACAATAAATCATATATCAATTTATGTAATTATCTGATATCTGATGGAGAAATTCTTTTCAGATACATTGACACAGAATAAGAGATTGAATAAAATTTTATTTCTAACATTATATCTATACAATTTTTTTGTGTTACAATAACACCATGAAAGGAATCATGGTACTCTTTAATGACACTTTGGAACACTACCAGATAATCCATCGATGATCCATACATCAACTAATCCATCCTAGAATACATATTCCAAACTCCCCTCCAACCCACACTATGTTCCAACATTACATAAAATATAGAATCATATTTATCATTATCATAGAACAGAAGACACATCCTAATAAATTCAATGATATCTTACAACAAATACATCATGTCTATACAATGGATGATATCATGTAGTTATACTTGTATACATTATGTGATCTCCCATATGTTATGGTTGACAAGAACTATATTAATGTTACTACACGCTACTCAAAAGGTATATCTAACTAAAACTGTTATATTAATAATAGGGCCCATGTTTGTTTTTTAGAATAATTATTCTTTATAATAGATAATAATTTATTTTTCCATTAGGTTTTTTGGATGATTTTTGTTATCCCTAAATACTGTATTGGATTTATTGAGAAGTAATATAATAGGATATATAGACCTAATATTTATACTTAATATCCATGGTGTTTTTATGGTATCATGGAGTCTAAAACGAAATTAAATGGTTGACGTTTGCTTTAAAATCGATATGAAACTACAAGAGTATGAAAATATCTATATGATATATTATGAACAACATAATCACCATTTAAATATCCATACATGATTCACTAGATAAACCACACAATATCCCTTATTGTTGTGTCATACAAAAAATGTAAATAGTTTTTTCTCTTTATTGAAGAACGCTCAAGTTCAGTATCAAATTTTCCACTTGGAAAAAATAGAGCCATACTATGCAACCAGAAAGTAGAGTAGGCTCTAAATGAGTGTGTTTTCATGATAAATCATACATTCCAACATAAGTTCATGATATGGTATGCCATGTCAATTTTCAGATTCTAATATATTGTGTTTTTTCTCACACACATGTAGAGTGTGAGAGAATGTAGGAAATCTCTTTATCATTTATGACATAATAGATTCTCTAAGAGATAAAATCATCTTATATGGAACTAGAATTTATAAATAATGTACTCTATTAGATTCGTAGATGTATTATCATTTTATATTAACATTAAAAAAATTATTGGGTCATTAAAATTTATTTTTTGGTGATTTATATGCCACCATAAATGATGAGGTTTTCACATAAGGTAAATTTTTCTATTTTACAGTCAATTTAGATGGAATATTTTCATGCTAAAGTGGATGTAACTTTTATTTATGGTTATTAGTGAGTAACGAGATCATTCCATAAATAATTCGTTAATTATGTGATCGTAATTCTAGGACTAGGGGTAAATTGTTCTATTGGACAATTTTTATGATCTAGTTTCATACAACAGTAGAGAATGAACCACAATATAATGAAATTAATTCATATATCATTCTATAAAATGTGATTCCATGATACTGTAACTAAGTGAAATAGTATGAATAAAACATATAACCTTACACAAGGATATAATAAATGAGTGTCTATCCATTAGATATTTTGACTATAACTTGTATGATTGCATTATTTATTTGATTTATTGGTTATTATTTTAATGTAAATTCCATGTTATTATCCAACAAATTACATAGGAAGCTGGGAAAAATCATAAGTGTTAGATGTTTAATATAGAAAACAAGATTGAATTGAAAGAGCGGATTTTTCATTAATACATTATCAGTGATTCAATAAAAGAAAAATAGGGGAACGTAAATGAATGTATAATTGATTATATGAGTTTACGGGAGGAATGAGTGATCATTTGTTATATTCAAAAAAGTGTAAAGAAGTTGATTTTATTTACATTACATATCATTCCAATGAATAGAAATATAAAATTCTTGATATCACATTGAAATATAATGATTATGATGTTCATAATGGATGTCAAAACATGTTTTTGAAAAGGATCATGAGACATTAAATATACTATACTCTATATAATTTTGATATATATTAATTAAATGATAATATTATTTTCCATTAAGGGAACTTTTTGTATGAAGTGAACCCCTAAATAAGTGAACATGAAAATCTAGAACTAGTGGCATGTTATTTTCATATTGTACATCGACATATTATCAATTGGAAGTTCACCAGACAATCCTATAGTGGTGATGTATGTAAATATTATTTTGTTTTTACGTAAAATTTTTCACATTTGTTATAATATCGTACATTAAGGTCATTAAAAATAATTAATATATTTGGTCATGGTCTATTCATGTTAATGGTAATCTGATCAACCATCTTAATTGTGTTAAATAATGTGACCCTTTTAGTAAGAGGAAATAATCATTATAGTAGTGTGACTAAATGTGAATAGTAATGAGGTTGATACATGTTAACATATAGTTGTATCCCTCACCCCAACACTTAGTATATTTTTTACCTATATCTCATAAGGGATATAAAAAATGATATCAATCGGGAGATTAATATTATATTTGTATCATTGTTTCAACGCGTAGATATAATGTTATACAAGTGAAATGTAGTGTATTAATATAAAAGAAGAACAAGTTTTGAATCATTTAAATTAATAGTCAAAGTAATTCATTTCCTTTAAGGATGTTTGAAAATGTGTTCTTTGAGATGTGGTGGGGGAAAGAATTTATCAATTTGGAGTTTATGTAGATATCATTGAGATAGATGATGGAAATTAGGATATTGATAAATTTAAGTGAAAGGAAATAATTTATTCTGAATATTAAAATGATGGAAAAAGGATTAGAAAATTTATATTATCCATTGATAAATGGGAGGCATTAGATGGTCTTAATGGATAAGAATATGGGAATAATGGTCTATTGGTAAAAGTGATCAAGGGAATATCTAATTCTGTCAAAAAGTAAGAATGCAGAGAAAAAATGGATTCAACCAAGATGATGAGTTCTTCATCCATTGAAAATATTGAGTTCTCCATTCAGTCTAATTCATACTCTGGTTTGGTAAAAGGGTGTGGAACTTTTGTATCCATTTCATTATTGATAAGTCAAAGTTATTTTAATGGGGGAGAAGATACATCCTCATTTCATTATTCTATGGATTATTAATTAATCTTCATAGAGGATATCGATATTTTAAAACATATAGTTAAATATTGGTATCTCATTCATGGTTAATGTCTTTCTATAGATAATGCTTTCCCAAAATTGAACAAACAAAAAAAGTAACTACATTTAGTGTTGATATTATATATAATTAAAATGTAAAAAATCATAATGATGTTAAGATATAATATTGATTAACTTTACATGGATTGTTCGATGAAAATTAAAGCGAAGAATTAATTTTATCAAAATTTATTCCACTCAAAAATCCACATGATAATGGACGATAATCCCAAAGGGATGATGAATCACATTATTAAGAAATGGACTCTATTTTAAAGAATAAATCAAATATGAAAACAGAAATAGAGGATATGTTAAAGAACAAAAACAAAAAAAACATATAAAATAAGTATTATTTTAAATATATAATAATGCACTTAAATTTGGAATAAAATAAAATGTCTAATATTATACCCAATATGTGGATAATCATAAATTTTTTAATATAAAATACTTTACTATTAATGAATTTTGAACATCATTGAATGATATTTTGAAGAAAATAATCCCAATGATATGAGAATAAATCATGCTGATCAAATTTTTAATTCATGATGATATGATATGAGGAACATATATTATTTTAAATGATTTATATACTCTATGATTTTTTATATTTGATTTTTTAAAATCTATTTAATTGTAGGTTGGCAATGAAGTGATACAATGTCCCTCAAATCACATAACTATAACAGATGATGTATATCATGTAATAAGAATAGTTATGAAAATATGTACCATGATTTAGAGAATTATAAAGATATATTATGATGGTAATATCAAGAAAAAATATCCAAACACTCACAAACATTATTATAGAATCTTGAAAATAATATTTATGAAATATTAACTACTTTTACCAACTTCATAATTGAGGAAGAACATGTAATTGATAATGCAATGATGAAATATATAAATTATAATATGTAACTTTTTTTCCATGAATAATATTAAAAATTTTGACTCAACTGAACCCATTCATTCCTAAAAATGAAAATTTAATTTGAGTAGAATTTATTACTTTTGATTGCATACTAATTATCAATGTGATGATATTTGATCACATGTGATTGATTCCATAACCATGGAAAAATACAAGGATGGATGTCAATGATTAAATCTACAAATAGAATTGTGTATATGATATAAAATTTGGGAGATGTGTGGAAAAATATTTTAGATATCTACATAAAAGTGATGATGAAGATAAGAGTCATGAGGTGATGAAATTCATTTATCAGAAGATGAAAATTTCAATGTTATAAATTGAAAATAATGGGTTAAACAAATATGAACTCCTTAATTTTATTATTCATTTAACATTAATTTAAATTTATATATATATATATATTAAATATTGGTTTGTTTAATTAATTTTTTAGAGACATTATTTCTTTTTTAAAAGTGTAGAAAATCACAAATCGGGGATCAAATGATAATTTTCATGATTTATTGAATATCTTTATAAAATATTGACTTTCATGTTTCTATAAAAAGATTAATATTTAATTATTTATTTGGTAATTAAATATATTAATAATAAATAGATGTGTTATAAATATATTACTTGAAGAAAATTATATAGAAAACCTCCTAAACATAACAACAATTTATAGCATGATTTAATCAATGGTTTCTCAACTAAGGATACTAGTGTAATCATATAAACAAGAGAATAAATAACATATAGATTTTAAATAAAATAATATCTTAATTTAGTTAGTTATATATTTAAAAAAAATTATTCTTTGTTTTTATAAATAGTCTTTGAAATTTTACTAAGAAAAACATTTATTCTCAACCAATAGAATCTATGATTTGATTTATTAAATTTGGGTCAGGAGTTGATATAAGGCCCCGGCCTTAAACCTTACTTAATATTGAATTAAATTAATAATTGACATTGAGGATCTTTTCAGGTATAGATTTTTAAAGAATTAGGACATAACTATTACATCTCAAAAGATTACAAAGTAGAAACTTCTACTAAGTTTCCATAAAATAAAAACTCTTAAAATGAAACATGTCTAGTTCCATGTTTTTGGTAGCATGACTTTCCCTTGATCCCATCCCTGACCCTATTCCATGTTAAGTCCTGTGAAAACATTTCAAAAACATGGGATGAGCATAAAAATCTCAGTAAGGGATACACAAAGAATGAAAACTATTAGTTTTTTTAAAACAACAAGTAAACCATGTATACTTTAACAAAGTAATACTTTTCACCTTTTCGAAGTAGTAAAAAACTCTTCACTGAATAAAAGTTCATTACTTACCCTTCTATAACCAAAAGATTACCATAAAACCCATATAAATATCACATAACATATAAAGGTAACTTGGGACATAAACATACTTAAGTGGAATAACCATAAGGTCTACTTCCACACATATCACTTAATGGAATAGCCATTCGGCCGACTTCCATACATACTTAATGGAATTGCCATACGGCCAACTTCCATACCCAATGCATTGGAGGTTATAACGTAACCACCCGTCCTGGAATTCACGGCACCACCCATCATATGGTTTATCACGTAACCACCTGTAAAATGTCCAAGTACCATTATAAAATTATAACATATAAAACCAATATAAAGGAATGATAAAATTTCCACATTTCAATCACAATATATCATTTAAATATATTGACATACTAGAATCCTTTATCAAAACCATTTTAAATACCAAAATACCTAAAAAATTATATGGTATTTATTTTATTTTAAAAACATTACGGCTTGTTGAGGAAGCCAAAGATCAAATAATACTCACGGCGGCGGAAAAGGTCGTTGTCACCGCGTACGTAAAAAAGAAACATTCCTTTTTTTCATTTAGTAAAAAACTTCGTAGAAAAAATATTCCTTTTAAATAAATGTAAAATTCAAAGGGGTTTATACACCGTATAAAAGAAGGTTGTGTATAAAACAAAATATGTCTCAATTAATGGATATTGAGACGAAGACCCTTATAAAGACGGTATCCTTGGTTTAAGGATAAATCAATTGCATAATTATGTGTGACAAACAAATACACCAAATATAAGTGGATATTAAGTGTAAAACAATCAGAGGTTATTCAAAAATATTCATAGAACAACATATTCAAGGAGTACAAGTTTATCCCAAAGAATCAAATTTGGGTTAAGAAGTTCCCTTGCAAAAATTTGACAGCCTAACAGCGTCACATCAAAATTCTGAAAAAGAGTTGATGAGAGATAAAAAAGGGTATCTCATCACTTGGACATAAAATTTACATCAATAAGGATATATGAGAACATATCCCAACATAACAACATGTGAATTAAAAGACCCAACAAAATAAGTCTTTTAAAAAGAGGAGGGTGAAAGGTTCCCCTACCGACTTGGGTATCTTTCGAAACATACACCCCATGAAAGAAGGACAATACATCATTGATGTAAATACTCATAAAAGAAAGTATAGTACACAAGATTAGAATAATGTGAAGTACATACACCACTCAAAGGAAATTGTGGCAAATGTAGCATAAATCTCACGGGAATAAAAGTGAGATGAAAAATCGCTTACGAAAACTCGGCAGCCTAACGACGCCACTTAAAACATTCAAAATGGATTGATGAGAGAAAATAGGGTATATAATCATATTAAAATAATTTTTACAGAAGATGAATATAAAATAAAATCCCCCAACATAACAAACAGGAGCTTAAAATAAGTGACATAAAGAAGAGTACTTAAAAAGAAGCAGAGAGGTTAGATCTCTTACGAAAATTCGGCAGCCTAACGGTGCCACCCAAAACATCCAAAATGGATTGATGAGAGAGAATAGGGTCTCTCATCATATTAACAATAAAAATTACAGTAAGAGTAATATAAAATAACATCCCAATAACAAGAAAGATGCGATTTAAAAGGAATGACATAAAAAAGCGTACTTAAAATGAAATAGAGGAGTAGGATCCCTTACCTCGGGTCCGACTTGACTCGATCGTTCTTTAACGTCCTGAATAAAAAACTTGAGATAATTTTATTTTATTAAGAACCTTTTTCAAGTTCATTATTCCTTTTATATCACTTATTTACATTTTATAAACATTATGTAATCATTTAAGTTAATAATGATTGTTTTGTCGATATTTGGTTCTTAAGTCGAAAGTGAACTTCTTACAATTACATGTTGTTTGTGTGGTCAATGGTTCGTTATATCCAGAATGATATTCATGATTTGGATATCATATATATCATATATATCCAGAATATACATGTATTTATAATATTACATAATCATTTAGATGTAAGAAATGAAATGCACCGTTCATGGAGAGGGTAAGTCGTACGTACGCTTGAACGCTAGTTTCATTTCTTTGTCATATTAATGGAATTACAACTAAATGATAGGTATGTATATTTTAAATCCTTAATTATATTCATCATTTAGATTTATCATTCATCATATATATCCATTATACACATGTACTTATAATAGTACATTACATTTGGTGGTAAGAAATGAAATGCATCGTTCATGGAGACGGTAAGCTGTACGTACGCATGAACGCTACTTTCATTTCTATCTCATACTTTAAAGGAAATAAATAATAATTATATAGAGGTATATTATAATTCCATTATAACATAATATATAATAACTTTAAATCCATCCTTTATACTTCCCACAAATGGCATTAACGAATCAAATCACTTTGAGGGGGCGGTAGTCCGCACTTCCTAAAATAAATTTATCGTGTTTACCCACAATGGAAACCATAAAGGTATGACAAAAAATAATAATACATAGACTTAAGTAAAACATAAACATATTATATATCATATATAAATATAGTGACATATTAATGGCCACATTTGAAGGTGTTATATGAGTGTTGAACAATCATCGTTTCGTGAGGCAGAAATTCGCCATCCACGGAAACAGTATGTTATTTAACCATTTGATGTTGGTGTGTGTAAGTGTAGCTATAATCATTCTTATAAAAACATCCTAGTATATTGAAGATATTGTATTTGTTACAAAATAAATGAATAAAAAGAGTTTAGGGGGTTGGAGAGGCAAAATAAAATAAAAGTACTCAAGTGAAGACATTACCTTAAAATCGGGTAACTCCCTTTGGTTTGAGCTAAAAGGATTCCTTGGGAAGAATTCTGCCCAAAGTGAGGCCTCAGGGAGTTAGAGTGGGATTTTGAGACACAAAATGGGTAGGGTTTGGCCGAGCCAAAGGCTTTGGGAGTGTGGGTAAGGAGGTAGAGGTGGGGGCCTTTTATAAGAGGAGAGGAGGGGCACTCTTGTAAAGTTACAAAATGTTACTTTATTTTCAAAAGAGTTTCAGATTTTAAAGGACCCACATTGATGTATTTCGAGGCTAAGGTGATACGGGTTCTAAATCCACTCATCCAATATGTTTTGGACATGTTTAGGTCTTAGATATTACATTATCTTTCCATTTTATTTAAATCGTTAAATAATGGGGTCATCGCTGCATCATCATGATGTCATAAATAATTTAATTTATTTAATGTCTAAAAATTATAAAAAAATACTATGGTGTAGTAAATCTTTTTATCTTTCCAATGACTATTTATAGTAAAAAATCTGACTTTTATAACCCTATATAAAATTGTTTTAGTAAAAAATCTCATGTGTGTGTCATTTTTACTTTAACATTAAATAAAAAGGTATTTATGTCATTTTCCAACCAAAGTGGCTCAATGGGGTCCCCAAGTTGACCCATGGATTTTCTTTGTCGGCAATGACACATCCAATGAGGGTAGGACATGTTTCTAGGTCATTTCATTTTATTAAACCATTATTCTTACCTTAAACTACACTAATTACCTCTAATCGCGATTAAAAACTTAATAAGTTACTATTCACCAAAAAATTATTTTAATCCCATTGAACCACATTTTACTTCTTAATGACAAAAATTTATGTCTGATTTTTGAAATTCAACACACAATTATGGCAAAATTTTATTTAAACGGAAAATCAGTTTTTATAAGTACCACTTAGTGGTTTCACTATTCATCAAAAATTGATGTTTTTCAGAAAAATACCAAAACTTCCCCCTAAGATATATTTGATATTCCAAATTCAAAAATGATGTTTATTTTAAAAAATCAAAAAAAAATATTAGTTGTATTAATTAATTTAATAATTAAATCCCACTGTCAGAGCGAATAGCGTGTTTTTATGAAACAATAAGTATCAAAAGATTGACACTAGTTTAAGTCCATTTTCAAAGTGAAATTAATTCCAACGACCAATATTTTATTAAATGGTAAAAATATATTCTAATTTCACTTTAAAACCAATTCAAAAGATAATCTAGTCATATAAATAAATTAGATTAAAAATAGGTTCTGAATTAAAATACAACATTTTTCACTATTCATTAAAAATTGAACTTTTTTGGAAAAATACCAAAAATTTACGCAAAGTAAATTTTGATGTCCCTATTCTAAATAAGAATTTTATTTTCTCAATTATAACATATAAAATTGTCAAAAAGTGGATTTAAAAGAGTTTCATCATCAAAAGGCGGTTAATCGACCTTTTAAAGAATATTAGAATGTTTACGCTTAAAATTGGATTCATTCGCATTTTTAATCCTCTAACATTTATTGTAAAAAGTAAAAATATTTGACAAACATATATAATCATTTTTTAGTTAGTTCTGTTCATTCCTGCCATTACAACGGCTAGGTGTTAACTACAATTTAAAATAATATTATTTTATTATTAGAGTGCAACGTAGGATTCCCAAGAAACTCGTTGTTGCGTGTTGGGTACGCCATCGAGCATAGCATCCCCTTTAAAGTAATATTAATATTTTATTCAAAAATATGGATAAATATAAAATTTTCATATTCTTTATTTACCTGGGGTGTTACATCTTTCCCCCCTTTTGGGAATTGTGTCCTCGCAATTTTAAAATTGAGCTTGGAAACATCCTTGAAAGTCCCACATCGGAACAAGAGTCGGTAAAACAATCACTTTAAAATAAAGAAAGATAAGTACAGAGGTCAGCCGAGTTAACCCATACTAGGATTCCATGTAGGAAAACATGGACATGGAAGAAAAAGCAAAGGGTCATGTTCTCGAGGGAGAGTGATAGTAAACATGTCTAGGAGAAAGTTGACCATAAGAAAATCACAAACTTGTGATGGGTTAAACAGTATTCGATTCCCCAATAGGAAAAGTTTATAGACAACATTTTTGCTTTAAGTTACTTTTTATTGAGGAATTTATTCATAAGGAAACATAATCACTTATCATGTTGACTTTCAACTTTTACTAGATTCCTTAATCAAACTAATATTTTCTCCAAAAGACGAGTATTTAGGAATACTTGTTCGCATTAAGAGTACTATAATCAATTTCTAGAGAATCACCTAATACACAATAGAGAACTATATACTTCCCATTTCTTTAGAATCTAACCAAAACCAAAACCAAAAAGGTTAGTACAAGATCAGATAATACCAAAAAATCATAATCCTTTTAAAAAAACAAATCTATTCTTAAACTCCAAAATTTGTCCAACAAAACCAAAAGTTCAACGAGGACTATCCGATAAACAATTTGTCCATAAAATTATTCAAAGTAAACCAAACTAAGATTGAAACCCAAATATTTGAAGGATTTAGTCACATAGTCTTCCAAGTTAAATCGTAACAGTTATCACCAAACAACATCAGTTTCTCCTAACGTCTCGTATTGAAAAGTAATTAACCTAATCACATATCCTCCATGATAGGTTAATCATTTTCATAAATAACCCAAAATGAACTTAATCTTAATTCATAAAATCATATAACTAAAAAGAATCAGTCAAACTAACCAGGGACTTCACGTAGTCCAGTGGTAGGCGATAAATACCAGTCGCACTTTGGTTGTGGGTTCGATTCCCGCAGCTTTGTCCGACGCGACAGGTAGTCACACGGTCTGCGTGTTGTCCTTTTTCCAAAACTATATTATTCTCAAATCATTCCCCAAAAAGGGATAAAATCATCAAAAATAACCATAACATAATTTAAACTCAATTTTATCTGATGCCTTTCACTTCAATCATAACATATAGTAACCCATAATTACCTCAAAAGTAAGGATCATATAAACCCAAATGGATATTTATAACTATGTACACAAAAGAAAAGATAACTTTTCCTTGAATAAAATTTTCATATATTAAACATCAGGGTTACACATAATATAAAATGTCTTCTAATGTAACCCCATCATCAAAAGAGACTTAATACTATTAAGAATTCCACCATAACTCTTGAATCCCTTATATGTTGACATCTTACTCATTCAACATTCTTCATGATCCATTAACCATTCATTTCCAACATATTCTGAAATACTTCTTTCCTACAAACAAAATCATGAATCATATCCTAAGATTCCAAAATAGGAAAACAATAGTCATGAAATAATTCACACCTTTGATTGGTCATTTTCAGTTTCTTCATCCTCAATCGGAATGGAATTAGGTATTGGTAAACGAACATTTGTACGATCTTGGTGATCCCATTCATGAAACTTCTTCATAGGACATGTGTTTTCATAATGACCATGCACACCACATTTAAAACATTCAATTGATCACTCATAAATAACTTATTTCCCTTTCCTTGAGTCAACTGGATGTTTCCTTTTTCCATGGCAGGTTCTTTCTTTATGACCTTGATTTCCACATCTATATCATATTTCTGTCCCTTTGAAACATTTTCCTAGGTGTTTATTTCCACATCTTTGACACATATGTTTTTTAACACACTTACCTTTATGATTATTACCAGTAGTTCCGTAGGGATTTGTTTCTCGCATATATGATGCCTTATAGAAATCACCAAGGTTTAGGTGGTCAATCATGACTCCAGATAGTTGGTTAAGGATAAACGCAAGAGTTCTCATTGCAGCTCCCATATCATTTAGCTTCTCACTCAGAAAATTGTCACAGTTTCCTTCACATCCACTGTTACTTTGGTGCCTGCTAGATCCAGCCATTTACTAAAACAAAAAAGGGTCAGTGTGAGTATATCAACAAAACCATCATGTACTAATGAGGAAGATATACTTACTCATTCACTTTATCTAAAAACTATGACTCTTTCTGAAATCCTAACCATTATGGTAATGTCACTTGTGCTTAAAGAATACCCTAACCTCTAAAGTTATCTAAACCAACCTTTGATACCAACTATAAGGCCCCAGCCTTAAACCTTACTTAATATTGAATTAAATTAATAATTCACATTGAGGATCTTTTCAGGTTTAGAGTTTTAGAGAATTAGGACAAAACTATAAATCTCAAAAGATTACAAAGTAGAAACTTCTACTATGTTTCCATAAAATAAAAACTCTTAAAACAAAACATGTCTAGTTCCATGTTTTTGGTAGCATGACTTTCCCTTGACGCCATGCTTGACCCTATTCCATGTTATGTCATGTGAAAACATTTCAAAAACTTTGGATGAGCATAAAAAGCTCAGTAAGGGATACACAAAGAATGAAAACTGTTAGTTTTTTCAAAACAACAAGTAAACCATGTATACTTTAACAAAGTAATACTTTTCACCTTTTCGAAGTAGTAAAAAACTCTTCACTAAATAAAGGTTCATTACTTACCCTTTTGTATCCAAAATATTACCATAAAACCCATATAAATGTCACATAACATATAAAGGTAACTTGGGACATAGACATACTTAAGTGGAATAACCATAAGGTCGACTTCCACACATATCACTTAATGGAATAGCCATTCGGCCGACTTCCATACATACTTAATGGAATAGCCATACGGCCGACTTCCATACCCAATGCATTGAAGGTTATAACGTAACCACCCGTCCTGGTATTCACGGCACCACCCGTCATATGGTTTATCACGTAACCACCCGTAAAATGTCCAAGTACCATTATAAAATTATAACACATAAAACCAACATAAAGGAATGATAACATTCCCACAATTCAATCACAATATATCATTTAAATATATTGACATAATAGAATCTTTTATCAAAACCTTTTTCAATACCAAAATACAAAAAAAAGTATATGGTATTTATTTTATTTTAAAAACATTACATCTTGCGGAGGAAGCCAAAGATCAAATAATACTCGAGGGGTGGAAAAGGTCTTTGTCACCGCGTACGTAAAAAGAAACATTCCTTTTTGTCGTTTAGTAAAACGCTTCGTAGAAAAAAGATTCCTTTTGAATAAATGTAAAATTCAAAGGGGTTTATACACCGTATAAAAGAAGGTTGTGTATAAAACAAAATATGTCTCAATGAATAAAGATTGAGACGAAGACCCTTACAAAGATGGTATCCTTGGTTTAAGGATAAATCAATTGCATAATTATGTGTGACAAATGAATACACAAAATATAAGTGGATATTAAGTGTAAAACAATCAGAGGTTATTCACACATATTCATAGAACAACATATTCAAGGAGTACAAGTTTATCCCAAAGAATCAAATTTGGGTTAAGAAGTTCCCTTGCAAAAATTTGACAGCCTAACGGCGTCACTTCAAAATTCAGAAAAAGAGTTGATGAGAGATAAAAAAGGGTATCTCAACACTTGGACCTAAAATTTACATCAATAAAAATATATGAGAACATATCCCAACATAACAATATGTGAATTAAAAGTCCCAACAAAATAAGTCTTTTAAAAAGAGGAGGGTGAAAGGTTCCCTTACCGACTTGGGTATCTTTCGAAACAAACACACCATGAAAGAAGGAAACAACATCATTGATGTAAATACTCATAAACGAAAGTATATTACACAAGAGTAGAATAATGGGAAGTATATACACCACTCAACGGAAATTGTGGCAAATGTATCATAAATCTCACGGGAATAAAAGTGAGATGAAAAATCCCTTACGAAAACTCGGCAGCCTAACGGCGCCACTTAAAACTTCCAAAATGGATTGATGAGAGAAAATAGGGTCTCTAATCATATTAACATAATGTTTACAGAAGAGGAATATAAAATAAAATCCCCCAACATAACAAAGAGGAGCTTAAAAGAAGTTACATAAATAAGAGTACTTAAAAAGAAGGAGAGATGTTAGATCTCTTACGAAAATTCGGTAGCCTAACGGCGGCACCCAAAACATCCAAAATGGATTGATGAGAGAGAATAGGGGATCTCATCATATGAACAATAAAAATTACAGTAAGATTAATTTAAAAGAACATCCCAATAACAAGAAAGATGAGCATTAAAAGGAATGACATAAAAGAGCGTACTTAAAAAGAAATAGAGGAGTAGGATCCCTTACCTCGGGTCCGACTTGACTCGATCGTTCTTTAACGTCCTGAATAATAAACTTGAGTTAATTTAAATTTTCTTAAGAATATTTTTCAAGTTCATTATTCCTTTTATATCACTTATTTACATTTTATAAACATTATGTAATCATTTAAGTTAATAATGTTTGTTTTGTCGATATTTGGTTCTTAAGTCGAAAGTGAACTTCTTACAATTACATGTTGTTCGTGTGGTCAATGGTTCATTATATCCAGAATGATATTCATGATTTGGATATCATATATATCATATATATCCATAATATACATGTATTTATAATATTACATAATCATTTAGAGGTAAGAAATGAAATGCACCGTTCATGGAGACGGTAAGCCGTACGTACGCATGAACGCTACTTTCATTTCTTTGTCATATTAATGCAATTACAACTAAATGATAGGTATGTATATTTTAACTCTAGAATTATATTCATCATTTAGATGTATAATTAATAATATATATCCATTATATACATGTACTTATAATAGTACATTACATTTGGTGATAAGAAATGAAATGCACCGTTCATGGAGACGTTAAGCCGTACGTACGCATGAACGCTACTTTCATTTCTATCTCATAATTTAATAGAAATCAATAATAATTATATAGAGGTATATTATAATTCCAGTATAACATCATATATAATAACTTTAAATCCATCCTTTATACATCCCACATATGGCATTAACGAATCAAATCACTTTGAGGGGGCGGTAGTCCGCACTTCCTAAAATAAAATTATCATGTTTACCCACAATGGAAACCATAAAGGTATGAAAAAAAAAAGAATATTACAGAAGCTTAAGTAAAACATAAACATATTATATATCATATATAAATATAGTTACATCTTAATGTCCACCTTTGAAGGTGTTATATGAGTGTTGAACAATCATCGTTTCATGAGGCAGAAATTCGCCATCCACGGAAACAGTATGTTCTTTAACCATTATATGTAGGTGTGTGTAATTGTATCTCTAATACTTATTATAAAAACATCCTAGTATATTGAATATACTGAAGTTGTTACAAAATAAATGAATAAAAAGAGTTTAGGTGGGTGGAGAGGCAAAATAAAACAAAAGGACTCAAGTGAAGACATTATCTTAAAATCGGGTAACTCCCTTGGTTTGAGCTAAAAGGCTTCCTCGGGAAGACTTCTTCCCAAATTGAGGCCTCAAGGAGTTAGAGAGGGATGCGGAGAGACAAAATGGGCAGGGGTTGTCCGATCAAAATGCTTTGGGAGTGTGGGTAAGGAGGTAGAGGTGGGGGCCTTTTATAAGAGGAGAGGAGGGGCACTCTTGTAAAGTTACAAAATGTTAATTTATTTTCAAAAGAGTTTCGGATTTTAAAGTTCCCAAATTGATGTATTTAGAGGATAAGGTGATAAGGGTTCTAAATCCACTCATACAATAGGTTTTGGACATGTGTAGGTCTTAGATATTACATTATCTTTCCATTTTATTTAAATCGTTAAATAATGGGGTCATCGCTGCATCATCATGATGTCAAACATAATTTAATTTATTTAATGTCTAAAAATTATACAAAAATACTATGGAGTAGGAAATCTTTTTAGCTTTACAATGAATATTTATAGTAAAAAATCTGACTTTTATAACCCCATGTAAAAAATTGCTTTAGCAAAACATCTCACGTGTGTGTCATTTTTACTTTAACATTAAATAAAAAGGTATTTATGTCATTTTCCAACCAATGTGGCTCCATGGGGTCCCCAAGTTGACCCATGGATTTTATTGGTCGTCCATGATACATCCAATGAGGGTATGACATGTGTATAGTTCATTTCATTTTATTAAAATATTATTCTTACCTTAAACTACACTAATTACCTCTAATCGCGATTAAAAACTTAATAAGTTACTATTCACCAAAAAATTATTTTAATCCCATTGAACCAAATTTTACTTCTTAATGACAACCATGTATGTCGGATTTTTGAAATTCAACACACAATGATGGCAAAATTTCATTTAAACGGAAAATCAGTTTTTATAAGTACCACTTAGTGGTTTCACTATTCATCAAAAATTGAAGTTTTTCAGAAAAATACCAAAACTTCACCCTAAGCTATATTTGATATTCCAAATTAAAAAATGATGTCTATTTTAAAAAATTAAAAAAATATTAGTTGTATTAATTAATTTAATAATTAATTCCCACTGTCAGAGCAAATAGCGTGTTTTTATGAAACAATAAGTATCAAAAGATTGACACTAGTTTAAGTCCATTTTCAAAGTGAAATTAATTCCAATGACCACTATTGTATTAATTGGTAAAAATATATTCTAATTTCACTTTAAAACAAATTCAAAATATAATATAATCATATAAATAAATTAGATTAAAAAGAGGTTTTGAATTAAAATACAACTTTTTTCACTATTCATTAAAAATTGAACTTTTTTGGAAAAATACCAAAAATTTACGCAAAGTAAATTTTGATGTCCCGATTCTAAAGAAGAATTTTATTTTGTCAAATATAACACATAAAATTGTCAAAAAGTGGATTTAAAAGAGGTTCGCCATCAAAAGGCGGTTAATCGACCTTTTAAAGAATATTAGAATATTTATGCTTAAAATTGGATTCATTCGCATTTTTAATCCTCTAACATTTATTGTAAAAAGTAAAAATATTTGAAAAACATATATAATCATTTTGTAGTTGGTTCTGTTCATTCCTGCCATTACAACGGCTAGGCGTTAACTACTATTTAAAATAATATTATTTTATTATTAGAGTGCAACGTAGGATTCCCAAGAAACTCGTTGTTGCGTGTTGGGTACGCCATCGAGCATAGAATCCCCTTTAAAGTAATATTAATATTTTATTCACAAATATGGATAAATATAAAAATGTAAAATTCTTTATTTACCTAGGGTGTTACAGTTGATAAACCAAAGAAGAAGGTTATAATAATTACAACGATTATTATGACCCAAAAAAATTAATTATGCATATGAGTGTGTTTATGAAAAATAGAGTCCAATTAGTGTTATAAAATTTATTATTAAAAATTTATATCATTTGGATTTCAGTTTGGTATGTTTGATCAAAATGTGTTTTATATTTTACAATATACTTATTTACTGTAGAATATCATGAGAATATGAATTATGATTTTGGTTGTGATGTGTATTGTCCAAGACTACAATTGTATTATTGGAATTCCGGAGTGAAATTTGTGGCCATTTGGGTGGGTTAATTGGGAAAAAATATAATATAGTAAACCTTGATTCATTTCTATTCGTGTGTATATTGATAGCCTAAATGAAATTAGTTAACATTAATAATTTATGTGCTGATTTCATAAAACTATATGAGATTATTATTTGTATAATATTTTTAAATTTGAAAACCACTATAAAATATATTATTTTGTATTTTCTATCATGTAATTATGAATTTTATATCGGTTTTTAATGGGGGAAAATTTTCTTAAAGGATAATCTATGTATTATTTAATAATCAATGAAAATGGGGGAGTATAATATTTGAATCGCTAACATGGATGTGTATGGAACGAAATGAATATTTATCCAAAATTTAAAACATATATTTTATTATAAATATGATTATAATGAAAGGGGATAAGAATAAAACATAAATATCATGAAAAATAGTATCTAATTAAAAAATTGTCCATACTAGGACACATGGAATTATATGTTCAAAAGTGGGGGAATAAGACCATTACTGAGAATAAATTAAATAATAAGGTCAAGGGGGATAATGAGAAATATTTTGATAAGTGTATGATATGTAAAAAACTTATTAGGGATATTGTTAAAATACCAAAATGGTTATGTTTGACCTTTTGACAATAAGTGTTGTTCGTAATAGAAAAATTGAGGTTGCTGATATGTTTTGTTTGGAAACTATTATAATTCCAAAATATTTTGGTTGTTTTGTTCAAATTATATTGAGTTGGTCTTATGGGTAAGATATTTACATGAAATATTATGTTATGATTTCCTACAAAAATTTGGACTATATTTTAAGAAGTAGGATGAAGAGTTCAATTAAGGTTTTTTGAAGCAGCTACATGAAAATATATTAATCCTGAATGCTTCTATTCAATATAACCTTAAGATATTTCATGGTACATGGTAGACCGATGAAACTACAAAATATAATATTTTTAAAACCATTTTATAAATCATTTTTACATTTTCACTTTATCCAAACTAAACTATGTAAATGATATAAATAACAATGTTCAATTTGGGGTCCATGAAGAAGAAAAATATTATTGATCTAATTTGTAGGGATTTTGTGCATCTGAAAACCCAAGAATATAGTCATTGGATCGTGTGATGGTATAAAACCATGTATATGTGATAGTGGGAGGTCAATCATAGCCTCTCAAGTGTATGGGATATGTGTTTCCTTGATTTCGTTAAGTTAATGATGATTTGGGGCATTTTGATGGTATATTTGATAAGTTTTAGGGCCGCTGAAAAATTATATCTTTTAATTATAAAATTTTGGGGATGATGTAGTCCTATTGGAAGAAATATATCTAGAAAAAAATGACTGTGACTAATATATAAGTTATTTAGTTAGTGATGAGATCATTTTAAATATCATGAGAGAGTTATTAAAAGCTCATGTGAAAATTTATGGTTAAATGAACAATTGAATTATTTTTTGTATATTGTGTGATGAAACAAAAAAGAATCCAATGATGTATAATTTATTGATCTATATTATACATAATAAAAGAATAATTACATCCATAATAAAGTAATTACTAATTATTTTATATTTTATAGATTATACGAACATTTCATAACAAGTATGTTTCTATCTGTATGATGTTTTTACTAGCTTATAAATGATGGTGGGATTTCCTTCTTATCAAATGGAATAATTAAGATTATGTTTCCTTTTATGATATAAATATTTACATGATACACTTAAAAAATCAATGTAAATGGAAAATAAATTCCAATAATTTAAATGTCATGTAATAGATTTGATCAATAAAAAAATATTTTACTAGTAAATTAGAATATATAAAAAGAGAAATGAACAACAAGAAGATTGTTGTTTCAAATTTTATTGGGGAATAAGATATATTTTATTTAATTTTGGAAATACAATGAAAAACATTATGAGATTTTAGCATCATTTTATTAAATAATGGATCCTTGATATCATGCTCATTCTTCTATCCAGAATTGGTGAGAAAATAAAAAAAAATCATTTTGTATAAATTCATGTTTATATTACAAAAAATTTTATATAGAAAATTGGGTTATGATAGTAAATATTTATTTAATTATGGGATACTCTAGTTAATGGTAATAATATAAATATTCCAAAGATGGAAAACTAAATGACACATCTTATTTACTCTTTATAATCATTAGCTAAATGAGTGTTAAAGGGAAATGAGAAGTTATTGGAATAATATCATAGTACAAAACATGAATCAACTATTATGCTATAGACCACACTTGTACATGGACTATCCAAAAATTTGTATCATAATTTAATATAAGAGAATTATAAGTCACTGTAACTTAATTACTAAATAGTGTAATGTAAAATGTGAGATGAAGGAGTGCATTTCTCCTAAGTCTAGAAATTTATACACCCATGTTGAAAACAATATTTTGTTATCTCAAATGATTCCTAAGGTAAATACCACTGTAAACTCTGTAGAATGCATTTGAATATGAACTTCTTTATAAAATACATGGACTAGATATAGGGAATCTTCATAGTTGTGATGTACTCATAATATTTAAGGGTCATCATGGGGTTGTCCCCCAAAAAACTAGTCACAGATCCTATAATCATATCATAGATCCAGCTATCTCATTTTGAGCATCATATTTGGTGGTTAATAATTCAATAATAGTGCATAATTTCAACCACCAACCAGAATATATATATATTTAGCATGTTATTGAAATCCATATATTATTTAATGTTACTCCACAGTTAAAATAATTGTCTTCTCTATTGATTAGGGTCTGAAAGCCTCTAGCCCCAACGATGTTGGAGAGTCTGGGGTAGAGGGCCTACCACCAACATTCTGTAACCTCATTTTTACATGAAACTAATAAAACACACACTTACCCTAATATTTTTATTTTTTTGAAAAATTATTATTTCTAGGATTCACTATATTCTAGATTTATCAAAACAACATTTTCCCCTTATTTTACATCAAGATATATCAATAGAAAATTCAATAAGTATACATAGGATCTAATGAATTAAGTACTCATAAAATATATTTATCAAGGTCTCCACATACGGTATAAAGAGTAATGAGAATAATTAAATGTTCCTAAAATGGATTTCCAACTCCCAAAAAATATATAACATCCATTATAAGGGGTAAATATATTATAAAAACTTTTCGTAATTATCATATATGAATGGAAATATACATTAAGAAGATCTTAGAACATTACCCAATATCTCCAAAAGACATCCTCACCTAAAATGGAACCTAATTATTTATATGTTCATGGAATATACTAAATAAACATATGTCCTCAAATGATTCCCTTGTAAGTGAATATTAAATTTATCCCTCGTTATTCTACTGGATCTATCCCTAAATATTAGGATTTTTAACCACTGTGTACCAATATCATTCAAAAGTAGTCATTACATGTATATGAAATCATCAAAATAAATATTTACAACATAAAATTAATTATATCTTCATCATAGCGAAATATATACAATATAAAAAATTTACGAACCCATAAACATAGAATACAATATAATTTAGATTCGTATATTAATTTTCAAAATTACCCCTATGATATTCCCAATATAATCATCGGACCATATAATACAGATAAATTATCCTTTCAAAAAAATATATCATAAAATCTTTCTATTTTAAAATATGTGGACATGTAATCCGAAATGAAATTTTATTAAATAATTTGGGTCCTCAAATACTAATGAAATTTCCAAACTCGTTTTCCAACATAACATACCAGGTTATACTGATTCCATTTACGTAATTAAACATAATATATTCAATAGTTTTTATCTCAAAATTCTATTTTTTATGTCAAAATATTCGAATAAATACAATATGTCACAAGACACCCCTCCCAATAGTAACCAACCTAGGATGGAAATGATTAAATAGGGGTAATGGTTCTTGAAACCCACCTCTGATCTTCCACAGGTTGTTTACAACCATGGATGCTATATCAAACATTGACATGGGATAAATTTACCTGATATTGAAATATGTGGAACACGTGATATGATAATAACACAAATACTCATGTACCGATATTAAATTAATTATCCCATATCAAGCATGTAATATCATACAATTCTAAAAAATTATAATTGATAAGAATATGGGTACAAATGTAATCATTAACAACAATAATGATGTCTATAAATAATCTACCAATCCAATATTTTATAATTTCTGTAACAATAACTAATAATATGCGGTGGTCCTAAAAAATATTTAATATATATATAGTGATCATAACTTGTATACTCATTTCTATACATTATGAATCCTATCATGTAAAAATGATGGACGTTATCTAAATTCTAGTGGAAAAAAATAAAATAACTTTTCTCTATATTTATTATTCTAAATTCATTTCCTCAACATCAATATCAATTGTATTATAACATAAAAATAAAAATTAAATGTGACTTAGTGACACTACCACATTTTTCTACTACATCACCTTCATCATAGGCCATGATATATATATATATATATATCTAATAAGTTTCTTGTTTCAATGTAAATTACATTATATTATTAGTTATAAGTTTCTTGTATCAATGGAAATTGCATTATATTATTAGTAACACATGATTCCCATAATAAAGTGATAAAAATTATGATCTCATGATATTGTCTGATTATTATTTTTAAATAATCAACAACATGAGGTACATTTTTTATATTTTCTATAGAAATAAAAAATTCACATAAAATAAATATAATCAATCATAGTATAGAATATTTAAAAATATAGATGGATGAAATGACTATAATATGTTGTATCCCATTATAAATATATATATATATATTTCCAACAAACATGTATAAATACATGTAACACTCCACCCAATGAATAGAGAGCAGGAGATTTGGTAGTTATCCATCTTTCCTCCCCATCAATCATTATTATTAAAGAACACTCAAATTATCATTGGTTAATATAGCCCCACCGACAATACGAGGGTATCATATGATATACAACACCATATGTAATATATATATATATATATATCTTATAAAACATGAAATGTCAAACTATATAAACATAATCACACGAAAAATTATCATGTCTCGGGACTCCAATCTACAATCGAAATATAATAGATAATCAATTACAACTCAAAAATTTCAACATTTTTTAATAAACATTATATATATAATACTTATAATCAAATAATCCCAATTTCTCCATCAAACTCCCATACACAAGGGTAAATACATTTTAATATTGATTATTATTTAATAAAACATTGTAATACATGAATCATCCTAAACTACTATTAATGATTCACATTTTAAGAGAATCCTTCTATGTAATTTAGAATGGAATATATTGAAAAAATAATGAACCATAGTAAATGAAATATAATAAAAAAAATTATACATTTTAAATGAAATCCTTCTTATAATTCTTCAATCAATGATATAATTTATTTTTAATGACACACCAGAAGTCATGGATACATCCTAGAAGAAAGAACGAATGCTATCATCCATCCACATATCCCCGAAATCAAATTAAGACACACCACATTCACAATATTAGTATTATAATATGTTATTAGATATTCCAGTACCATATCATAATTCATAGTAATCATCCCCAAGAATATGATTCAAACATGATTGATTATATTATAAAAAATTGATTGTCAAAATAGGAAATTAATACATTGATTATAGCCTTTGTAGGAAAATATTCACAGTCATCCCCAAAATTTTATCTTTTTAGTGGAATGTTTGATTATTTATTCATTAAAAATATAATTAAACACA
Source organism: Viscum album (assembly GCA_963277665.1). Lineage (NCBI taxonomy): Eukaryota > Viridiplantae > Streptophyta > Magnoliopsida > Santalales > Viscaceae > Viscum > Viscum album. Next base: position 271,575,051 of record OY728128.1, on the reverse strand, counting down.
TTTTTATACCATTGGATATCTATGTCATGAGTCATGACCAATTGAAAATGAATTTAACCATGTATCAAGTATATACTCATTTTTAATATAAAAGTTTTGAAATTCAAAATTATTTTGCTTGAATTAATCATTATTCATAAATTATTACCAATTTTCATTAAATATGAAAATTAAAAACATAATAATGTTTTAATTATATAAATTCAAAAAAAATTACTTCATATCTAGTAAAAATATCATAAAGTTATCAATATAAGAAAATAAATGCAATCAAAATTAATAAACCCAATTTCCATTGAAAATTCTAATTCAACCAAAATAATGTTAAATTATTCTATTACTCATTGTTATTTTATATGATAGATTCACACATTCAATGAAAATAAGTGAAGAAACATTTCCAAACGTTTCTCAGTCAACATTAATGTGGAAATAACATATTAAAATATATAGATCATTGATATCATCCTTTGGATATAATCATTATCCCTATATATTCCCCAAAACAACACACCATTATACATCAAATGAACTCCTTGAGAATCACATTATGAAATCATCCATATAATGGCATGGTATATTGGGAAGAAGTATAATTTATAATATAATAAATCAAATGTGATTGAAGTAATATTAAACTCAGAAAACAAAATATAGAAACCACTACATAAAAATAATTATAAAATTTATTTTTTATTGTTTAAAATTATTTAATATGTTCTATGTTATTTTTCAAAACAAAATATATTTCACTAAGAATAAAAACTAGTTAAAACTATAAAAGGTAAAATTGAAAATTTTATAATTCTAGGATTGATGGGATTGGAGGATGATCAAGAATTATTTGAAAAAACATTTTTACTATTATCTCTACCTTATCACTTCACCAATATATTATTTTGGTGATGCTTTTTAATATGGATTACCTGAGATTGACATCCTATTATTGAGAAGTAATTTTATTTTAAAAAATCACCCATTTTATCTTATATTATGGGATATCCTCCCTATACATTCCATCACACAAAACCCACAAATGTTCATATGATATTATCTCCAAATAACTTTTTTATGTTCCACAACAACATAAATATGATCTTTTAATCATTGAAGTGTGTTTGATAATGTGTTGAAACAATTTCAATGGAGATAATAGAAGAAGTTAGGATGATAGAGTGCATAAAAATAATTAACAAAAAGGGTATGGGGTTTCCTGACTAAAATATATCTGATTACATATTATCACATCAAATTGTGTATTAGATTTGATGATTGTCCAATTATGACATATAATTATATTATACTGTAATTGATCCATATTTTCTTATAAATTAATATTTCACAATAAATTCTAATTTTGTGGTGATTATATAATTCAATAGAAATATATTTTTATTAAGAATAATTATAATTTCATTTAATGGGTTTCTCTTCCATATCCACGTTTTTAAATCACATCAATATATACATATAGTATAGGAATATTACATTTTCATAAATCGCAAATGATCCTTTAATTTCAATATTTTCCTTTAGAAAAATTATTATATTATAATTTTTGGGATGTTTGATTTCAATTAAGGAATTTAAATATTTCCCAAAATCATTTCCTTATCATGTTAATATATTTTTTCCTATATATCAAATTATGAAATATTACATATTTCATATTTAAAAGTTATGATATTTTATATCAATCCTAGAATTTCTATTTGTAATGTGACATCAAGATCACATATTTTTAAATATATATATATGACTGAATTATTATGAAATATCATTATAGAGTGTACACTTCTATTTTTAAGATATTATTCCCCAATGGATTAATTTTTCGTAATCCACTATAAATTTGATCTTTATAAATTCTCATTTTGGATGATAGAGGTTTTTGTATTAGATAATTTGGTTTAACTATGATATAGAATTTATTAAATTAATGACATCAATTTTCCTCCAATGATTTATTTATGATTTGATGAATGATATGATTATTATGGTAGCAACACGGTTCTAGGTGCCACCCAATGGTGCCCCAATCCTATTCGGTCACATGACCTCAATCTCATTTCCCCAAACACTATAGTATTCTAACATGAATAGAGGGATATGGTTTGATATTGGGGAAACTATCCCTTCATTGGGAAAATATACAAAGTGGAAAAACACATTGTAAACAGTAATAGAAGCAGTAATACCATTCAAAATAAGAAAACAATGTGAGTCAGATAGAATAAAACAACTCTAGAATATATAGACATAAATGAAGCATTTCACATGTATCTAGGAAACAAGAAAAAAAATTCATTGGTATGGAATATGCAATATTTAAATCAATTTTCATAAAATTAGTAAACTCCAACAGCATCTCAAGACTCTACTAGGTCCCATTCTCTCGAGATCCAATTTCAATAATGTTACTAACGTAAAAGGGTACTATCCCTTATCTATTACTTCAACCATATAATCAGTTTGGGTCCAGAAGCCTTACCCAAATAGGGTTTCGGATGAATCCTAGTAGGTAACCACCAAAAGATCTATTCCTAACTATTACTAAATATATATATAAAATTTAATATGCATAAAAGAATTAATAATCAATGAAGTACTCAAAATTAAACAATCCTGCCTTTTTCAATACCATCATTTACATTTATTAATTACTAATACTATTTAATAATGAAATTTCGGGTTCTAGCCTAAGTTATGTATCCCTTATTTAACAGTGAAATACATGTCTTAGATTCTCATCTTTAAAAACTAGGTATATCGACTCTAGACTTGTGATTTGGCTTGGAAGAATATTCACAATCATTAAATCATTCATAGGTAGACCATTGGAAATGTTCTCACAGTCTAAACCCTATGGTTTAACATAACATCAATTAAATAAATAATGAATCTCTGGGAAATATCACACAATCTAACCCCTTTGGTCACACATTGCATTATTCATTTACAAACGACCACCTGTGTATCTCACACAATCAATGCCTCATAGGTCTTCATAGAATCAAAAAATTAAAATGGCCACCTGGAAGATCTCATATTCAATTTCCAAAGGCCCAACATTCATTTAATAATGACAGTCTGGGTAACTCTCACAGTCTAACCACTATTGTCTATGACCACTAGAATACTCACACATTCAATACCTTTGGGTTATTATAACTTCAATTATACATAAAGTACCCTTCCTTGGGAAGATCTTGTAATCAATTTCCCTTGGTCAATTTTTCGTAATACGAAACACCTGCATCTCCTAAAATCAGTCAAACACTATCTTAAATAATTCATGGGATTGAAAAAAGGTATGCCTCAATGTCAACCCTGGACAAATGACCATAACTAGTCAATTAAGTTAACACACCCATGGGGTGTCAAATAACAAGTTATAAACCCTTATGCATAAGAAATTACACTTTCCCAATCAAACAAGCCAGATGAGGTATTTAACATGGTCAAAATCCCAAAATAGACAATACCCCAACATCATTATTCATCACATTAATCAATTATAATCCAAATACAATAAAATAATGGAACACACCACCTAACATGATGTAGTACGATGAACACTCTTGAACGGTGGTCTTTGAATTAGCATAAAATGACACAGATCTATGAAAATGGTAAAAAGAATCAACACTCTATAACTCATGATTGGATATGAATCCTGAAGAGAGGCACTAGGGAATGAGGCAAGTCACCAGTGGGAATCCAATGCAACTTGTGGAATCTAAATCATAGCATGGATGGATAAAGGATAGGAGCTTGAAGGACTTCGGCCATTCGTTGATCTCCTGTATGAACCGAGGGGTGAAGAGGTGTTTTTTGGAGATCAAACATGACCCTGCTCTGACTAATCAATTAAAAAATGTACATGTCATGTTCATTTAATGTGACTATTTATAACTAGACTCAATCGGCCCCTACTTTAGGCGGTATTCTAGGTCACCTACTCGGCTACGCACTTGGCCATTACATGGCCAGTACATGGCTACATGCAGCAACCGGATACACGGTGTGTACTCAGCAGTACACATTGTGTACATAGAAAATTTCTATTTATTCTTTTTTCGAAAAAAAATCTGAAATCAAGATCCTTATGTGAAATGATGACCCGTGTTCATAAAAACATCCCGCCTTAAAGAAATTTTTCCCAGAATTACCCCTACATGGGTGGTGAAGAAGAAACATCAGTGAACTCTGGCCATTGGAATCATACGTCAACCTCCGTCTCCCATGTATCGTCTTATACTCGCCCTTGCGATCATAGCACCCATACACGAGGAATAGACTGCCCACAGAGAACCTTCTCCATGCGATCTAGAATCTGTTTAGGGTTCTCATCAAAGGATGAATCCAACTCCAACTCAACCACCTCTAGTTTAAAATTGTGGGATGGATCTAAAATGTAACGTTGTAGCTCCGAAACCTGAGAGATGTCGTGCATATCCCAGAACCAATGAGGTAAATGCAACTGATAGGAAACCAGGCCGACTCTCTCCAAAATCCTAATTGACCTGACGTATCTCTGTGACAGATTTCCTTGACTCCTAATCATCTTGTGTCTCAACCTCAGTGTGACAAGTTAGAAAAAATGATCTCCAACCTCGAACTCTAGAGGTTGTCTCCTTCAACAGGCATAAGATATATGTCGAGGTTGTGCGATATCCATCCTATTCCAAATCTATTCCACCTGATCAGTGGTCTCCAGAACAAGACATGGTCCCAACAAATCTGACTCTCCTACCTTTTTCCAACACAGGGTTGATCGACATGGTCTTCCATACAAAGCCACAAAAGTTTCCATCTGAATTTTTGGCTTAAAACTGTTATTGTAGGAAAACTCAACTAGATGAATGTGCCTCTCCCAAGAACCCCTAAAATCTAGGATGCATGATTGAAGCCTGTACTCCAAAACCTTAATCATGTGCTCGGACTTTCCATCTATAAATGGTTGGAATGCTATACTCAGAAGTTCCTGTGTACTCGAAGCCCTCTATAGTCCCTCTCAGACATGAGAAGTAAACCGATCATACCCATCTGAAAAAATTGTTTGTGGAACCCCATGCTAACATACAAATATCTAGAATTTAAAATACTCCAAGCTCATAAACAATGACTTGTTACTTGATCAGAATGAAAATTTAATTCTTTTTGAGTCTATCAAAAACAACCCAAACAAGACCATTCCCACATGGTGACCTCTGTAAACCCATCACAAAATCCATCACGACATCATTCCAATTTCACTGAGGAATGGTTAACATATGTAATAGAACATTTGGTCTCTAATGATCCACATTCTCCTGATGATAGGTGGAACATCTTATAACAATCCCAACTACATCCCTCTACATACCTACCCACAAATACCAACATTGTGGATCTCGATACATCTTGCAGAGACCAGGATGAACTGCCAATAGCGAGGAATGAAAATTTCACCAATGATCCTTGTATAAGTCTACTGGAAACCATAAAATTCCATGGAAACACAAAACCTCATCCTCTCATATGGTCCATCCATGAGTAGGGCCCTATCCTGACACACTACCCCTTAGGATTACGCCTTATAAATCTGATAGCTTCATCATTCCCACTCGTTCAATAAGAGTAGATTTAACATCTATAGAATAAAGAAATGTTTACCCATGTATATCATAATCCCCCAAATTCATATCAGAGAATAGATCCATAAGCTCCCACTCACTTTCGGCCTCCTGAAATTCTTGCATCTGAGTCCTCCTACTCAACACATCATCCACATCATTGCCTTTCTCATGCGTGTTGGCATGCTCAATTTAATCCAACTAAAGGTACTCAACCCACCCTCGCTGTCCCAAATTCCAATTATGATGAGTAAAGATAATCCTGAGTATTTTTTGGTTAGAGGACACAAAAAAAATACTCTCACAAAAGATAATGTCTATAACTTCGTAATGCATGAAAAATTTCCACTAACTCGATATTGTGCATTGTGCCATTCCTCTCATATGTCCATAACTACGCAATCTCGTACGCAACAACTACTTCCTCCTACAAAAAACTTCTCCTATAACGATACCTGATGAATCATTATAAACTATGTAACACTTTCCTAGATCTGAAAAAACCAGTATCAGTGATGAAGTAATCCTCCCTTTCATCTCATAAAAAGGTGAATTACAAGAATACGCCCCCAATTAATTCACACTATTCATATTTAGGCATGTCAATTGTGTTTCTAAGTGTGAATAGTCCTGTATAATTTCCCTGTAGTAAACATAATGCCCTTGATAAAACCATACCTAAAAGACATTCTTCAGCTGCCTCTACAAAAATACCACACTCACATTCTCTGGGTCTACTAATACTCATGTCTCTGAGATGGCATGACCCAATAAGGGAATCTTGTCCATACAAAAGTGGCATTTTGAGAGCTTGGTGTATAACTGATGATCCCTCAATGTACTTAATAATATCTTATGATGTGTGAAAGGGTCAAGTCCTGTGTGAGAGTACAACATGATATCATCCATGATGACTACCACAAAAGAATACAAGAAAAGAAGGAACACTCAGTTCATCAGTGCCTTGAAAACGTTTGGTTCATTTCTGAGACTGATCAACATAACCAAATACTCGTATATATCATACATGATACAAAAGGATGTAATTGGTATATTTGATGGTGTAACGTGCAAATAATGATAACCGGATCTCAATTCAATATTCGAGAACACCTGGGCCGCTCTAAGATGTTCAAAGTGATCATTAATTCTCAGAAAGGGATTCCAGATCTTAATCATCAACTGCTTCTGTTTATGATAATCCACACGAAGTCTGAGGGTACCCTATGACTTATTCACAAAAAGCAATGGCGATCCCCAAGGAGAAGTACAAGGTTAGATTATTCCCTTTAACTACAACTCGTCTAACTACTTTTTGAGATCCTATAACTCTGTTTTAACAATCCAATAAGTAGGAATGAACATCGATGCCACTCATAGAACATGATCACTATAAAAATCAACCACTTTCTCTTGAGGTAAACTTGAAAATCCATTTGAGAAGACATATCTGAAATGATCAACCACCGGAGAAAAGTCCACAGAAGAAGTCCCCTAGACATGCTTATATACAATTTAAATTAGGGTTGTAATTACTCCCAACCCATGATTCTCAGGTCTAGATCTACTAGCCTAAACATTACATTATACATTTTGTATAAATGTCCCTCCACCTGGTGACATGAAACTCACCCTCCTATGATACCAGTCAACAAAGGGCTAAAAGGAGACCATATAGTCAACTACGAGAATGTCATCGAAGCCTATAATCTGTAAGACATAGTGGTCCCATAAAAAGTGACACCCACCAACCTCAAGAGGTAACTCCTTGCACTGATGTCCACAAGACATTGTAATCCCCAATAGTGTTTCTATGATCATAAAATCATCAGAAGGGAAGATTCAGAGCCCAAGGCCCCCCACAATGAAAAAAGATATAAAAAATGGCAAGGCCTTGTATAGAAAAGAGAATAATATAGAACTATTGAAACTAGAATTGTATATCTAATAGTAGAGAGTACGGGATCGTAAACCTATTCGGTCATATCCACTGGAAAAGTTTGACATGTACTATGATCATATCACTAGGCCTTAATACCATAAGATGATCTACCCTAGTGTCATTGAAAATTTGTTGTATAGCTACCATGACCATGAGCACCATCTCGGTTGAACATCTTGACAAGACCCTGTTCCGAAACTGATGAGAAACTGGTAGTCCCACTCTTGAATGTGGAGTCATAGAAGAACCCCTATAACTCTCTGCTGGTGAGAAAAACCAATAAAAATGTTGAATACGAACCATCTTTCCACATGATTGGCACTTATATGGGCCCTTCAGGAAATGTGGTATTGTATTTCAACTCTTCTCGCACTGGTAGAATACCTATTGGGAACCTGAAGAAACATCACATGAAATATCACTACAGAACATCCTACTAACTGTATAAGGAGTACTAGCCCTAGATGATAAACTACCCAGGCACTCAGCTCCCAACTACCTCAAATTTTCCTCAGTAATCAGTGCCTGGTCCACTATTGTGTTCACCCATTTCATCTTGTATACATTCACCTTTTATCGGATGTTGTACCGGATACCATCCACAAATCACCTAGTCAATGATAACTTTTCACCTCCCATAATCAGTAATAAGCATTGATTATCTATAAAACAATAATAGAAATCCATCATAGAAATATATCCCTTCTCTAAATTCATAAACTCACAGCCTCGATCAGACCTCAACATCTTGGGGTAGAAGTAAAAATAGAAGGTCCTTCGAAACACTTCTGAAGTCAAATGTTAATGATTGATCGCATGTGATATAACATTCCAACATATCATGGTAGATTCATGTAGAATGTATGTAGAAAGCTCCACCCTCCTCTCTAGAGGCGTATCCATATGCTCAAAGATGGAAAGAATGTCCTCAAACCATGACTCAGTAGCTTGCAGTCATCCATCCCTATAGAATGTTGGAGGATGATGCTGCTGGAACAACCATGTCAACTCTTCCATAGTCGGTCTAGGATTTGGTGCTCCGAGGAATGTCTGTAACATCCTTAAAAATCCAACACATAACTTTGCATCAACACCTATGTCTGGTATAACAGCTGTTTCCAATATGGGCAAGACATGATGATCTGATGGTAGTCTCTGATCTACCAGTTTTGGTTTCTGATTCTTTCCCTATATCTGTCGTACAACACGAGAAAGTTGTGTGTCACAACCCTACATGTTCATTGGACACCTCATTAAAATATTATCACAAACTACAATATAGATGTTCCTGAAAATAATAGGATAAGAAAATAATTCATGTTTTAATAGACATGGATACATGGAGTGTCCAAACTCTACACTTTTTGTTCCCTTAATCTTTTAACAAGGCATGTTCCTCTTCGATTACTGGTCATGTAACATCCTTACACATGTTGTGTTACTCCAGAGACTTGAAATGTACTTGAATATTCCCTCTTACAGAAGTACTTATACATGGCTAGAACTACACGATCCTCTCCCAGGTAAAACAACACAACGTGTTCACCCTATACAGTGCATGTACCACATATGTACCATCCACCCATGTCATTGGTCACATGTCCAGATATGTGGTTGATAACTATACAACGTGTACAAACTAGACACGGAATGTACAACATATGTTACATCCACCCATGGCATTGGTCAAATGACTGGATACACAGTTCTCAATATCACAACGTGTACTTCTAGTGCATGTCATGTTCTACAATTCATTTAACAACCATGTGTCTCTTCTCACATAGTATGTCACATGGTTAAAGAATACATGTCTTCTACATATGGTATACATAATGTACTTATGAAATGTTGTTTCTCTCAGTACTGAAGAACACATGGTGTCTATTCATAACCTGACACACCATATTGTCTGGTTTTTTGGAGAGTAGGCCTCTGCAACTTCTCAAGAACCATAAAAAACCTAAAAAATGGTCCAAGGCATGAAAAATTCCGTCTGTGGGAACCCATAGTTCATGTGAATCAATGATTGGAATTTTTTTCACATCATAAAAAGATGGAAATCATTTAATGGTCAAACATTATCCCCCAAGAAATGCAAACCAAGAGAGACCATAACACTATATGGACCAAGGATTAACATTAATACAAATGAAACATTACATGTTCAATGCCATATCAAAATAGAATTAATTTTATCACAAAATATATTAAAAAAACAAAAATAACTACACAAAAATCTATTACAAAAACAATAAATATGTTATTCACCCTAAATGGAATGACAAGAATTCATAGCATGTATTGTCTACAATGTTCTTATTGGATGCATGATATTGAATACCCTCATCTAACTTGGTTTCAAAATAAATATAACGATAATAATATCAATAAAAATAGCACCAAACAACTATGTCACCCAATGGTGAAATCCAATCAACTATAACAATTGAAAAACAAGAAAAATAGCAATATTCAAGGTAACATGGCTTTTTCCCGGTACACGAGTTAGTTACTCTTGGGAAAAACTTATTACCAAATTCCTATTCAATCATATCCCAATCTATAGGCTGAATACAGTAAGACAAAGTAGAATATAAACTCATTTGATACCACTTTTTGATGTCCCTGTTTCGGGTCCTGCCCAAAGGTGCCCCGAACACAGTTTGTCACATGACATCATGAAATGTTCCCAAAGCACTAGAGGATTCTGACTAGAAGCAAGTCCATTTATATGATAATAGGGAAACTATTCCCACTTTGGAAATGTATACACAGTGCAAATACAAGTAGTAGGAAGTTACAGAAGCACTAATACCATACAATAGAATAAAACAACAAGAACATATATATATATAAATGATGCATGTCACATGTATATATGAAAGCATCAAAACATGAAAAAATACTAGAATACACAATATTGAAATCAAATTATACAAAAGAAGTAAACTCCAACCGCAATGAAAGCCTCACCTTGTTCTCATTCTCTACAGCTCAAACATCAATCAAGTACCTAATGATGAAGAGTGATTTCCCTTATCTATACCCACAACCATATAATTTGTTTGGGTCTATAGGCATGACCCAAATAGGGTGTGAGATGATTCCCAATAGGAAACCACCAAAAGATAATTGACTAACTGTTAGTGAGTTCATATAAAGTTGGTAAAATGAAATAATGAAATAAAAAACTATAAATTACTCAAATGTAAACAATCATACAATTTTCAAATACATAATTTACATTTATTAATTATTCAAACCATTGAATAATGAAATCTTGGAATCTATCCTAATATTTTGTATCTCCTATGAAATAGTGAAATAGATGTATGAAAATACTATCTAGAAGAACTAGTGATATTGAGTCAAATCTGGTGCATTGGCATGGAAGACTCATAAAAATCATTCAATCATTCACATGAAACCCTCTTGGAATGTTCTTACTGTATAACCCATCTAGTTTAAATTATCCTCAATTAAATAAATAATGAACCTCTGGGAAATATCACACATTCTAACCCCTTTAGTCCCACATAGCACTAATTAAGTACATACGACCACCTGGGTAGCTCTCACGGTCAATACCCCCTTGGTCTTTATAGAATCAATAAATTAAAATTACCACCTCGATGGTCTCACTGTCAATTCCCTATTATCCAATATTCCTATAATAATGACCCTCTTGGTAGCTCTCACGGTCTATCCCCTCTGGTCTATGACCGGCCATTATCTCTCATATTCCATACCTCTAGTTAATCGAAACAACAGTTATACATAAAAGACCCTATATCAGGATTCACTCAAAGTCAATTTCCATTGGCCAAACTATCACAATGTCAAACAAATGCATCTCATATAATTAATAAAACTCTAATATAAACAATTCAAGGCATGGAAACAAGGTATGCCTCATAGGGACCCTATAAAAATTGCCCATAGATATTCAATCAGGGGAACACACCCATGGGGTGTCCCACAACAAGGTATAAAACATTATACATAGGAAATTACCCTTTCTTAATCAAAAAAATAGTATCATGTATTAAACAGGGTCAAAATCCCAAAAATACACAATACCCCAACATGGTTAGTTGGAACATTAAACATATATACATTAAAGACAATCAAAGAAAGTAACAAATCAACTACCATGATGTTGTACAATGAACACTCTTAAACGTCAACCCTTGATTCATCCTAGAATTATATAGAAATACGAAAAGGGTATATAAGATCAACCCTTGATAACACATTAGAGAGGAAGAATTATGAAGACAAGATATTGGGAAAGAGAGAACTGGTTGGTGGGAATCCTACACAACTAGTGGCATCTCAACCAGATCTCAAATGGAGAACCAAGTGGAGCTCAATGTAACTCAGTTGTTCACCTCTCTTCTATATGAACTGAGGGGAGAAGTGGAGTTTTCTAGAGATCAAACGCAACCCCGCTCTGATTCATCAATTAAAATGAAAACTACATGGTGTGTCATTTAATGAACATGTTGGGTACTAGCCTCAATCAACACCCAAATTAGGTGGTCTTCTAGGATACATACATGGCCAAGTTCTCAGCTGTTATATGGCTTGTACACAGCTAAACATGACAACCGAGTGCATGGTGTGTACTCAAGGAGTAAATGGTGTGCACTTAAAAAATTTCTATTTCATCCTTTTTCCTCTAAAACACATAGAATCAAGATCCGTACATTAAATGAATATTTGGGTTCTTACAATTACCTCTAAAATATTCATATTATGTTGTGTAGTGTCCAATATCTACCACCAATTCATTATTTCTTTTATATATCTATTGATTAAAAAAATATGTTGAAATAATTAATTTTTTATAATCTTTATAATTGATATATATGATTTTAATTAGAATAATAAATGGTGGAAATAATTTATTTTTATCATAAAATTAATAGCATAAATTATTTAGATTTGATCACAGTGTATTCATATGCATATATTTGAGCTATTTTCAAAAAGTTGTCTTCATTTCCATGTAATTATTAATATTGTTATCATCCCTATTTTAAAGATGTTCATTATTCATATGTTTTGATTTCTTGTAATGATTTTTTATGTCCCCAAAATATTAGTTTTGATGACCATCAATTCATTATTATGTTTATATACTATGATCCATAGTGGTCCTTCATGTATTATCATTATCATATATGGTATCATTGTTATTTTATTTAATATTTTTTTCTTTTGATTATTTGTCATCATGTTTATTATCTAATATAATTACTGGTTTATAATTTTCCCCAACTGAAAATTTTACCTCACTTATTTCTTATGTCTCAATTCCCAATGTTTTGATGATGATTTTATCATATATTTTTTCTATAAGTGAATCTAAAGGGAAAAAATTAAGAATAAATTATCCTAAAAATTATAAAATAAGTTGTTTATATAGATACACCCAAAGTCACTATTTTATTAGGTCATCAGGATAAGTGTCTATTTTTTAATATATTAATTAATATTCTATAAAAATAAATTATTTAGAAATATTTTTTGGTTCTATACCCAATTTCAATAACAATTATATTTATCCATTTTTATTTATTAGTTTATATATCATTAGTGAAAACTGAAGGGAAAACAGTGATAAAAGATAATATTTAATGGTAACTTTTTAATGAAATGATATTATATATTTTGTGGTTATCGAATTAATTACATCACATCATATATATAATAATTTTGTAAACACTCATGAAATGATGTATTTAATAGTTGTAACAATAAAAGGGATGATTTACTAATAAATCAATTATCACTTGACACATGGAGAGGTGGTGTAGATGAATATCTTTTTTGAAACTCCCTAGGGGAATTATTTGGTAAATAACCATATCTTTAGAAACCAAATTAACGGAATTCATTATTTTGTCAGAAAATTAGTTTTGAAAATGTAAATATATTTACTATTGATTACCAAGGATGAGGTATATAGGTTCTTATGTTAGTGTATTCACATCATATATAATTTTTTTATTCCAATATAATTGTTTTATTAGAGTAAATTTACTAAACTCTATCCCAAAAAATTATATTCATTTAATATAATTTTGGGAATTTTGATGATATATTCAAAAAAGGAATGTGATAGAAAAAGAGGTGATTACCAAATACAATACTATCTGGAATTTGAGCAAGAGTATGATACTCATATACTTACTCACCCAATTTCCACAAGATATGAATATTAAATTAAATCAGATTTAGATCACAAGTTTTATAATTATTAACTTATTTCCGGTTAAGTCTTAAGAAAAAATAGACCATCCATTGATGGATATTCTAATTATCATATTTATGTAAAATTTAAAAATAATATGGTATTTTTTATCTTGTTATTATAGAATAGGAATGAAATTTTGTCTACCAGCCATTCTGATGGTGAAACTAAATATTTTTTCACTCTAATAACAAATATGATTGAAAAGAATGATTTCTATTATCTACAATTGTTTGAGTTACATACATTATTCTTCATCAAGAAATTTTGTTAAAGTGTGATCATGTGGATGAAATTATAATTCCTAATACTAAAAAATTGGCGGATTAGTCTACTAGATTATAGGAATAAAATTTCAATAGACTTAGGGGGAATTTTTGTTATTATTTCTGTTTACATGTAAAATCTATCAACCATTTAATATGTGGATTTAATCTATTTCATCTATACTTGTAATTAATTATATAGTGGTTATTCAATGATGATATTGTCCAATGTCTGCTGAAAATAAAGAGATAAATGGGGCTTTATCCATTTTTATTGGATAATAAATAAATTTCTGAGTATCATGGAAGGTCTGAGGATTAAACTCATGGTGGAATGAATATACAACTTTATATGATTCAAATATGTGTGGAGATTGTACTTTGGAATAACATCAAGGTGTATAATAAGTTTTTTATTTTATTTTCATGGGTATGATGTATTTTAAAATAATTCTCAAATAATATAAAGACGTTCAATGAATTAACAGAGTAAATAATAAGGCCTCTAACAATGTTCTATAGAGTCTATAAATATTTATGCTAAAGGGAATTGGGAAAAATAAAAAACAATTTGTAAAACCCAAATTTATAAAAGTTAAAATACCAGAATAACATAAAAAATGATACATGATTTGAGTATATTATCACTACTAATGTGGTTGATAATGAATTTTTTATTCAAAAAGGTGCACTATTTATCTACTAAAAACCAACAAATGCCATATTTTTTTATTTCTTGTCATTTTTTTATAACCTGAATGGTTTAAAAAAATATTTATCTATCACCATATTAATTGGACATTATATTATCTATGAAAAAATTGTGAAATATTGATTTAATATATCATATATTATGCTTTATAACGATAATTTTCCATATTAAAACACTTTATATGTAATTATTTTAACCCTTATATAATTTGACGGGATTTGGGAAATGGATATAATATCCATTCAAATGTGAATATCAAATTTCTAAGTAATGATATATCAATTCATATCAATAGTCTTCTCATGAGAGAATATCAATGAAAATAAGATGAAGATCTACCATGGGATGAAATATTAAAATATTTTTTAGGATTCCTTCCATGATGGTCTCCTGAAATATATGATTAGTGATGGTGATTATTTTATTGACATCAAAATTCTATAGATGTAGAATTATTTATATTTAGAATAACATCCTATTGTTCACCTAGATTTTGAGGTGGATTTTTCAATTGAGATCACACATGTGTCCATGTATATATCTAGGACCCCAAATAGATGAATACCCATTGGTTAAATATAATTAAATAAAAATAGGAAACTGAGTCTATATAATAAATTTATATTCCACAATTCATCATCATATGATGAACCATTTCATTTTTTTTAGAAAATCGTGATCGAACTATTATCATCAACATTAAATATAGTGAACATAACAAGTTCATAATAAAAAAATATATTATCTATCATGATTTGATGATAGGTTCGATAAACTATGTGGATAAAAATAATTCCAAAATAAATACATTTTATATAGATATCATCAAATGATTGTAAAAAATCAATATATTTCCTTGAAAACATAAACCATAATGTGTAGACTTTTTGAATTTTTAATGATGATATTTGGGATTTAAAATTATTTGATAATGTATATGTATATAATTAATGAATAATTATGAGATTTATATAATAAAATTAATTTTTTTAATTATTATATTATAATATATAATAAGAGAAATGTGGAATAGGACGAGCATTTGGGAATTACATATCAGATTTTTTTAATGTTGAATTTCTATTCCATTTTCAGAATGTGATAATTTTTCCTCAAAAATGTATCCTTTAAAGTTAATTTTATTCCCCTTCAGTGTATATTTGTTGAAAAAAAATCTTATACATCACAATAAAATTTAATATATTATTATCATTGATAAAGATATATATATTTCATGTATTTATAGGATTCCATTTGTGATTGGTCTGAAAATTCACACAATTTTACAATAATCTCTCCAAGTTGAATTCAATTAGAATAATGTCTGTTGAGATAATAGAATTAAAAGAAATATTTAGTGATACTATGAACATATGTTATACTTTACCTATACATAAATTGGTGAAAATTGAATAAGAAATATAATATATATTGATTCTTCAATAATGATTTTTGTGATTTTTTTCTTATCATGAATGAGAAAGTAATTAATTATGAATCACCTCACTCAATGTCTCATGGGAAGAACTTCGCGATAGATGATATATATAGAGAAGTAATTATCATTGGAATGAATATTCAATCGAATCATCTATTTTTTTATATTTTTTATAATGATACATACCAAGAGAGAGTAATGCTTATATTATCATTGAAATATATTTATATTATTCAAGGGATAAAGATCAAAAAATAAATGAATATGATTTCCCAATATAATAAAACCATTTAACAATGGAAAATTTCCCAATTACCTAATATGTATTTCTCGATCCATACTTTGAATGAGAAGGATTGAAAAATACTCAATATTCTTGGATTTTATATTAAAGAATCATGGATCATAAAGAAGGAGAGACATAATATTATTCCAAAATTTTTAATCAAATATAAAATAAAATGGAGTCAAATGAATACCAACAATGATGGTGGACATATATTGAAAAATTTAGTGACTACACTAGATATAATATTCGATAAAGAAGGAGTTATAATATTTTCAACACTAATATAAAACACGTCAAAAATAAATAGAAAATAAAAAATATTTAGATTATTCTCATTACTCATGCTTCTTTATTTACTTAGTATGGATTATTATTTATATATATCAAGATATAAATTTTAATACTATACCATAATGAGGGAAATAACATAATATACAACTTCATCCTTGGTAACATATAATGTTATTCTTAAATGATATAATTTTAAATCTATATTCCATGCATCACCATAATGATTGTGTAAATCTATAATATCTCAATTTATTTATTTTTTTGGACTACCTAGTATTAGTAAATTCAATAATACATTTTTTTAATTACACTTAATAAAGTATCAAAGACAAACCAATTTAAATAAATTAATTTTGACTCGTGTCATGGTATAATCACCATGACAAACACAATAAAAGTGTCGAGACTACATGGGGTTCCATTATCAATTGTATATGATTAGGATCTATGTTTTTCTTATGTTTATACAAATTTGTTTTTTAATACATATATATGAAGATATATATTATCATAACATATCAAAAAAGTAAATATGGTCCATCATAGTGGTCAATTCAAATTGTAGGGGTTATTTTTAATTTATTTCCAGAGTTTTTATAATGATATGGGGTTAACACCTTCCCAGGAAGTGTACTCATATAAAAAGGTATCAATTCATTCATTAATATGACATCATATAAGGATCCTCATGGGAAAGGATATAAGGGTGTTACAAACTAAAATAATATCATATGGAGTATTCCGATAGGTACACACCATTTTTAATTAATGGAATAGAGATTTCACAAAATTTAACTTATTATGAAGGAAACTAAAATTCATCCAATTTTTTACAAAGATTATTATCGATGAGAACTGTTGATTTTTTTTTGGAAATTAATTCATCTAAATAGTTATATTGATGTATCATATCAGATTATATATTAAAGGGAATATAATCATTAGGTACAACAATACCATTAATATGAGAAACCATTTAGGGTATGTAGATCAACATATAGAACTCCCTCATGAGCTATCATAAGTAAATGATGTGTTCCATGAATCTCATTTGTGGTTGTTTATAGAATACCATACTAAATTAAAAAATAATGAAGTCATAATTCTTGTACCTAATCTACTTTACAAAGATAAATTATAGGAAATGTTTTAGCAAAGTAACAAGGTACGTCAATAGAAGATAATTAATGTTGAATATATTTTATGGATGATTCATATTAATGAAGAAAAAATAAATGTTCCTTGGGAAGTAATGAATGAAAATTTATGTGATGTTTTCTCTTCATGTGAATTTAAAATAAGCGGGAGATGATATTTTTTATTTGGGAATATTTAAATAGTCCATGACGTGGGAATATTATAAATTTCACTCCCAATTTTTTTTTTCATTGATAGAACATTCCATGTTAAATATAAAACTAAAATTAGTTGAATATAATACATATTTATATTGAATACTAAAAAAACATCCATAGAGTACTTTAGTAAATAAAATAATCCTTAGAATCGAATTATTATAATGTTTATAGGGGAAATAATAAATGATTAATATTATTAAAATTAATATCTCTATCTAATGAAAGATTTAAAAATATAATATATTTTACACAGAAAATAAAATCTACCAATATTAATTTGTAATATATATTATAAATTTTTATCATAAAATATATTAAAATTCATTAATATGAATATTTCCATGTCATTACATTAGGATCACTTATTGTAATAAATGTAAAAAATAGTTTTTCCTTATATGTTATATCATCATTTATTTGTTGAGTTATTAAAATATTGAAAAAACTTTTTAATTAATTAATTTCATTCTTAGAAATAATATTTTAATAAATGTTCTGCTTTTTAATAAATATAAATTTTTATTAATATTTCAATATACACTTTTTCTAATATTTAAAATTTATATTCGATTTTTAATATATATCTATTACATAGAAATAAATAAAAACATTAACAATTTTTATTATTATTTATCATTTAAATATTAAAATATATTTTATAAATTAGGAACTTATTGTTGATTTTATAAATCTCAAGTAAAAGTTTTTCTTTTAAATTTTTTTAATTGGTTATATATTTTATATATTAATATTATGTTTTGACAGTTTTAGAAATTGGAAAAAACAATATAGTTGATATATAAAACCATCCTATATAAATTATCGAATATGTTCTCACATATTTTTAGGCCTAATTATTCTATTATATTTGATCAAATTGTGTAACCATGTTGCCATATAGAAATGTGAAATGTAATATTCCAAGGATTTAATGCGTCGAAAAATTATTTAAACATGTATGAAAAACATGCCATAGGAAATAATTACCATATCACATCCCATCCCTATTTTTTTCTATATGGTGGATCCAAAATTCTAGAGTGTCACATAATATTGAAGAAAAGACATGTATGTTGTGAAAACAATCGTCCCATTTCTCTTAGATAAGGGGATTATTTATGCTAATATCCTCACACATTATAATCCCGTATGTTTATCCCAAACTATACCCATCCTTTTCTTGTATGATCTTACCCAATGTAAGGTATTTGTTTAATTTTAAAAGAACATACATCCATGAATGATATCCTTCTTGATAGATATTGTCAATTAATTGACGATGATAGTGTGCATTTTAAAATGTGAGTATAATGTTAATGGGTTTTTAAGAAAATTATATTTTCTATTACTCAAAATCCTTCATGTTTTAATATAATGATTAATTAATAACATATTTAACCATATGATGATGTTATGACGTAATTTCACCAACTTATCCTTGGAAATAATTTTTTTCACCAATATATTATTCTTTGATGATTATACTGTTTTATTAGAACTCATTTTCATTAATTGTAATTACATTTAATTTAATGGATGTTTTTCATATACATGTTTTTATATCTCCCCATTATTCTAAATTCTATAGTGAAATCCAATTTTTTTTCTTTTCTAATGATTATTTTCGTCCAATTTATAATTTTCTTAAAAAATTCACTATCTATATGATTTCATGGTTTGTTAAAAATGATACTTGAAAATATTTAAAACCCCATTCCTTTGAATGGTCTTAATCTCTTACCATCAACATCAAATTTTGACATATTTTTAATATCATTTATAGTGTGGTACATTAGAATTTTTTATGAATCTTTTTATGTAGTATTGAATTTTTGTTATAAAAATATTTTCTTGATGGTGACAATGAAAATAATATATTAGGATTATATAAATATAATACTTTTATGAAAAGTAAATTTTTTAATTTACCTTAAATTTTAAATTTATTTTTATCTAATTTAGTAATGATAAATATAAAAAAAAATATTTTTTCATACTATATAATATTTTATGGTGATTGTGTTTTTAATAAAATGATCATGTTTTATTATGTGATACCATTTAAAAAATTTATTAAAACCATTATCATACTATATATTTTTTAATAATGGGTGATTTATTTAATTATAATTATAACAAATATGTATTAGTAATGATTATTGTGGTCAAATATCGAAAAATATAATCCTCTTAAGTTTCTATATAACATGAAAAAAAAATCAATGAAACTATTTGTGGGTTTTTATAAACTAAATGGTGGACATATGTGGATTTTCCATCAAAATTATATAGTGGACATACTTGGTTTTATAAATAAACGATAGGGTGGGAATAACATGATTTATTCAGATTTATATTATCTAATTTCATTGTTATAGTAATTTAAAATGTGAATTAATTCATATATATTGCAAATTATTATGATATAATAAATTCTAAAGATCTTACACTTTATTGTGTTATGATTAAATGATTTGTGATTTATTTATTTTGATTCTATGAAATATTTTATTGTTATTAATTTTTATTATGTTTCTATTCTATGATAAGTAATCAATAAGTATGTTGTATGACTATCACATATGATCCCATGAGATAATTCCTCATATAATACATTTTTGTATTGTCTTCTATCATGATTTTGATTAAACAAATTAACTAGTTTGTATGTTTCAATTGTTGATCATTTATCATATAATCATTCTAATATTTCTATTATATTAGTTACGATGATAAATATTTCATATTATTTGTATAAAATAGGATTTGTAGGATATTTTATTGTTATAAATTTCTAGAATTATTTTATAATATGACGAGTATGTATAATATCACCAAAACACTAGACCATTAGTTTTTTATGTTGTATAAATTTTTTTAGATGATTATTAATCAAATAATGGTTTCATTTTTTTATTTTTATATATTGATACTTGTTTAGAATAGTTTGTATCTGAACTGATTATAGTTAATTTTTTTGAATAAGTTATGTAATATAGAGAAACATATAGGGAGGTGTATAAATGGTGAGTCTAAATACAGGATAACAACATAATGTTTTTATTAAATTTGGATGTTGTGTGTTTCAATAATAAATATCATCCATATAGTAATTATTAAAGATGAATAAATACCCTTCATAAATTTACAATGGGGAAATATCCAAAACATTTTAGGATATGCTGTTAAAGGACAATCACATGGTAGACAATAAACTGTATTAACTACTCACCACGTTTAAACTCTCATGGGATACGATTTTTTTAATAAAATAATATTTGAAAACCATAATAATATAAATATGAATAGATATAATTATTTTTTTGGAAAATAAAATAAAAAAATTACATTGTATAGAAATTATTTAATTGTAAAATTCCTTATATTTGTGGATAAAAACATGTTATTACTTGATGATTTGATGATTTTTTCCTAATAATATTTTCTACCATTTGAATATGGAATTTCATTTATTTTATAAAATTAATTTACCAAGGGGTAATTTGAGATAATAAAAACTTTGATTAATAATATTGTGAAACTATGAATATAATACTAAATTTTAATAGATATCATGTAAAAACTCATATATTTTAGAACATATCTATCGAACTATATCATATATGACACAAATCACCATATGGTCACTAGAACACAATGTAAGGTAACTAATTATCTCATGTAATTCTTATAACAACATACACACAAGTTAAAATATGTCTTATAATCAGCATCATACTATGGAATAAATTAATTATACTGGATAGATATTAATCATTAATAATATTCATATATTGACAAGGGCATTTGGGCATAAAATATTCTAGAAGGATTGGTCTACCAGTCAATGTCTCTTGTTATTAATTTATGAAATATGCTGAATTAGAATATTTTTCAAGTGTGGTGTTCATAACTCTAATATTCATTAACAAAATTCCTATAAGACATAAGATAAGGTTGGAACACTAATTCCCAGATGTACCACCAATGGATGTCAAATTTATTTACATATATGATGAAATATATATTAATTTTTGGATGTATTCCTCAATTTACATTTCCCCATATGAAATAAAGATTGAAAATTTCTTCAGTATCTTAATAAAAACACATTAAAATGTCTTCTCCAAATGAGAATTTGAATTCTATAATTCAATTTAATGATGTTTGATCAAATGGGATACAAAAATTATCGGTGTAATATATTTTTTAGGCAAGAAAAAATGTATGCATTATCAATGAATTACTAAATATAATTACAATATCCAATAATATTTTTGGTGTGTTACGAGTTATTTTAAAAAAACAAAGTATGTTTTTGAGGTATGAATTTTCTGTTAATAATTATTTTTTGTATTTTGTTTAGTATCAAGTTTATTTATTGGACATCAAATATGTGCATGGTTAGAGATTTGTTTTTTAAATAATACTTATCATCTATTAATATGTGAAAGCTATGGAGGAATTACTTGCTGTGTATAATTGTTAAGAAGGATAGTTTATCAACATATTATTTAATTAATGGAAAAATAATGTGATTGGTTATAGTGGAAGAAATATTCATTGGTGTATGGTTTGAAAAATAATACATAAAATAAAGATTTAGTGGATTCTAATAGTTTATGAAAACCATTCATGATTAAATAAATGATTGAATAAAAGAATAAAACTAGAATAAATGTTTTTAATCATATAAACACCACTTTAATTGATATTAATTTATTACTTAATCCATTAATCTATCTATCAAAACAACAGTTGATCATAGACCCTATGTATCATTCCATTAATAATTTCATCTCCAATAAAACTAAATTATATTATATCCCTATTTATTGATGAATGTCTATTATTTTATATGATCCAATATCCTTTTAAAATTGTTTTCATTATTGGTCTTCCAATCAACCAATAATAACAATTATAAATAACTTATTCAATTAATGGATCTATGAATTCAGATGAATTATATTATTAAATCCTTGAATAATTTATATAAATTATGTAGATCTACAATTTTGATTTCAAAATATTGATCAAAATTAATTGTAGAATCATAGGTGGATCTTATGATGTATGTTTTGGTAATAAAATTATCTATTATCATGGACAAACCTTCCATTTTGGGATCCTTTTTTACATGATTTTCATTTATTTGGTAACAGTAATGGAATAGAATTATTAGTTATGATTTATAGTTATAATATCTTCCTATGTAGCTTTTGGGACAAATATATGATTTTTAATTACCTGAGTATGATTATGATTCTTATTACCCCATTTTCATTTATCATGTGTATTAGTTTGTTTGTATCGATTCTCATTATGATATATTATAATTTTCATTTATACGATCAACCATGTTATATGTAAATACCATGAATCGTTATGTATTTATTTTAATATATATAATAGGGTTTTCATCACAATATTGTTTTCTGGTAGAGGGTTTCAATTCATGCTATTGAAAAGATTAAGATTATGGACCTAAAATTAATATATATGTCCAATGACCATGATCCTAGTCCACTAGTATACCATTTAGGCTCAGATGACCATGATCATTGATCTATTAAAATGTTAAAATAAAACATCCCTGAAACATTAAATATGATAGGGTTTTGCAGTAATGGTATTATTTAATTTATATTTATTATTTAATAAACTAGTTATACTTTTAGACTCATGTAAATGGAAATTCTTTTGAAAATGTGTTTTATTTTACACATCCTACATGGGAATCTCAATGAGTGTTTTTTATTTGTGTTTAGGGATCCATTTAATTGAATGGGGCCAATGTAAATTGATTATCTAAGGATTTTGGATTTTTTTATTTATATCAATAATAACACTTTGGGAATATATAGTATTTCATTATTAACTATACTACATATTATATGGATTGTATTGTGATTCCACATTTGGGGATTGGATTATATAACTCTATGGAATAGGTAATTTTTATTCGTTAACAATTTTTACATTATCATTCGCTTAATACTCTTATTTTTACTTTTATTCTATGTTTATAAAGTACATATATGTTAATTGACATTATATTAAACCCACTAAACTCATAAATTATTGACACATGTCGATAGCCATTTGAATACTGGTTGGCATGCATGCCATTTTTTAGTATATACTTTGGGTGTTGTTTATGAAAATATTGTTCAGGTAAATTGAAAAATGTATCAAATCATGTTATTCATTTCAATTATTCTTGGATGTTTTTTGATCTGGTAGAAATTTGATAGTTTTTGAATAACATAGGTAATGGATGTCTTGAACCATGTTGTAGTTCCATCTAATCTAACTTTGGACCCCATCAATCTCATTTCTTAAAGTGAAATCCTGATCCATTCTAGCTGGGAAATGGTTCCTATGTATTAAAAAAAACATTTGGAATGATTTCAACATTTTTTATAATTTTAAACTACCCTGATGAATAAGAATGACTATAGAAAATATACAGAACCCATTGAGGTTCAAAAAAATTAAAATTCATATATATAACATGAATCAAAACCCAAAAGATAAAAAATGGAAGGGGAAATACAATAATATCAGAGAACCTTGAATCTACAAGGTATACCTCAACATCAAACCACCACCACTAACACTTGCTAGAATATGGGTAACTAGAAACTCGACACCCCATCACCATGGATCATGATTCATTTACCTATGTTATATATAACTATTTATTCAACAACCAAATCTATATATATGGTGTGAGAAACATCCTAGTAGCATGCCACCCAATAAATGCGATCTCATCACAAAACAATATAAAAAATATTAACATGCATGTTTTATTAAAGAAAAGAATAATACAATTTCATTATAACCATTTTTAATGTAAAAACATTTTTCCTTTAAAAATATTCCCACAACGTGCACCATATGATGATAGTATGTTTGGTATCACAAAAGTTCACTATGACATACGAAAAACCTATTAGAAAATTATAAAATGAAAATATTGGAACCTTGAATCTCGGTGAAGCATGGAATAGAAATCACAACACATAGCTTTCTCATGCACGACCCACTTGAAGGGAACACTCAAATTGTATAGTAGTCTCTGCTCATCATTAGAATTTCATTACTGTTGTAATAAAAAATGTAACATCCTAGGTAAATAAAGAAAATAACATTTTAATATTTATTAATATTTTTGATTTAAATATTAATTTTACTTAAATGGGGATTCTATGTTCGGTTGTGTACGTGATACCCAACAACAATTTTCTCTTAAATCATATCTTTCACACAACTTTGAGTTATAAAAAAAATAATATAATATTATTATTTTAAATGTTAGTTAACTCCTTGCCATTGTATTGGAGAGAATGAACATAACTAAACATATTATGATTAAACATGTATCATAAATGTTTTTACATTTATCCGATAACGGTTAGAGGAATTAAATGTGATTGAATCCAATTTTATGTACATATACTCAAATATTCTTTAAATGGTCGATGCAATTCCTTTTAACGGAGAACCAATTTTAAATATATAATTTATTTTATATTTTCCATTTTTTAATTAAACATCATTCTTTAGAAGCGGGACATCAAAAATTTACTTTTGGTAGTTTTTTTATTATTCCGATTAAATTCAATTTTTAATGAATAGTGAAATATTATGCATTTTAATTCAAAAATACATTGTTATATTATATATTTATATAGATAGATTCACATTTTTGTTACATATAAAGTTTAATTGGATTATATTTTCACTATTTAATCCAAATATATTAATTGGATGAAATATAACTCTTAAATTGTATATAAACACTTGTTAATCTTTTGGTAGTTATTATTTCATAAAAAGATGCTTTCTGGTTTTTACAATGAGTATTAATTTTAGATTAATTACTGAAACTTCTAAATTTGGAATTTGGAAAAATAGAAATAAATTTTGATTTTGGATTTTGATATTTTGTTTTGGATAAATTTTTAGTATTTTTATCTGAAATCAATCAATTTATTATGAATAGTGAAAAATACATCTTAGTAGTTAAAAACTAACCTTTTTAGTTAAATGAAATTTTACCACTTCTTTGAATTGAATTTAACATATCTAAAATACATGGTTATTTTAAATAATAAAAATTGGGTTCAAGGTATGAAAATATTTTATTTCAAATAGTAACTTTTGATTTTAATATACCGCTGTTAAAGGTAATTAGGGTAAATCATGGTGAAAATAATTTTATAAAAATATAAAATTACCTTAATAGTTTTCCTAACCATATTGGATGAGTCATTCCCTACCAGAAAAATCATTGGATGAAACTTTGTCATTTTAATGTCCCTTAGGTAGGATAATTACATTAATATCATTTTA
This sequence comes from Viscum album, assembly GCA_963277665.1. NCBI lineage: Eukaryota > Viridiplantae > Streptophyta > Magnoliopsida > Santalales > Viscaceae > Viscum > Viscum album. The sequence continues at coordinate 271,548,511 of OY728128.1, read as the reverse complement.
TTTAATGTAAAAATAAAAATATCATAAACATGTATTGTTTTTCTAAAAAAAATAATGTGGGGTTATACAATTGATATATTTTACAATAAATATAAAGTATAAATTTTAAATGATTTCCTACATAATGTAAATTTATTTATAATTTTTAGACATCAAATAAAAACATTTATTTATGACACAATTATGATGTAAGTATTACCTCATTAATGAATGTTTTAAATAAATGAGATTATAAATGTTAAAATAAATTCATCTTGAGACTTTTTATGCCATAAATTTTTTATAGAGATGATTATTACTTATTATCATTTAATTAATGAAGGTTTTTTTGAAAGAATCAATTTGTTTTGGAATTTTAAGTATTTCAATTGACATAAATGAGTTTTTAAAAAAAAAATATTTTTTATTAAATGATATTCTATTCCTAAAAATATAATATTAAAAAAATGGAAATTTTATGGTTTATAATTTCATTAATGAAACACTTTTGGTTATATTTTCATTTTATATTAATTATATTAACCTTATAGAGTGAATATAGAAGAATACATGGAAAGAGTAAAATTAGTTAACTAAAGGTTAAAGCTAAATGATAAGGATAAATTTGAAAACAAACTAGTATAAAACCTATTATATGGAGGATTTCTAATAATAGTAATATTATTTTATATTTTAATAAAATTTGGACCTTTTGAAACCTAATTGTAGTTTATAATAAAATAATATTTTCAAATTTCCTAAAGGTCCCCTCCCCCCTTATAACAATCCATCACCTCTAACCCATTACTTACACCTCTCAATCCACTTGTCTCATCAAACCTTTACCCAAATAAGATCCAAACATCCGTATGTTCCACCTAGAATACTTACCTTCAACCTAAAGAACATCAGGAAATCCTTTTGGTTCAATCCCAATGGAGATACTCGATTTAATGGTAACCTCTTCTCTTAAGTTCTTTTATGATATTTGATTTCTACCACTTCCTAAAAAACATTTTATCCCTTTTCTTTATAAAAACACAAGTATCCTAAATATTCTAAGATTTTCTTATAATAAAGATTCAATCAACACGTACACGCACCTCCAACTAATGGATACGAACAAACTGTTTCTATGGACGACGAAATACTGCCGCACGAACTATAAATGTTAAATTATCTCATATCGCCTCTCATTGTTTCCATTATGGTTTCATTGTAATTATATATGATATTTATCATATTTATAATATATCAATGCTTGTGTAATTATATTTTAGAACCTTCTATTATACAATTCTTGTTGTACATATATGATAATTTCATTTGAGAAAGTGGGGACTACCGCCCCTTAAAGTTATATGACGCGTTCATACCACACATGAAAATTATAAAGGATGGTGTTAATGAAAATATATAATATATATAAAATATGATATTATACTTGAATTATAATATACCTATGTATCATTTTGTTTTCATTCCTTTAAAAATGATAAAATGAAATGAATGTAGCGTTCATGTGTACGTACGACTTACCGTCTCCATGAACCATGAATTTCATTTTCATATAACCATACTATATGGACTATTATAAATACATATATAATGGGTTTATACGATTTATATGATATTAAAATCATGAATATCATTCTGTATATATGAGAATTTTGACCACATGGACAAGTTGTAATTATATGTACCCAATATCGACAGAACGACTATTATTATCTTCAATGATTATGTAATGTTTATAACATGGTAATAAGTGATGTTAGAGGAATAGTACACATGAAAAAGTTTCTAAATGAAGTAGAAATTAAATTTAGTTTATTATTTAGGAAATTTTTTTAAAGGTAAATAAATACCATACACCATTTTTACATATTTTGGTATTGAAATGGTTATGAAGAAGCATTTAATATTTAAATATCATGAAATGATATATTTTTATTGCGATGTAGAAACATTAAAATTCCTTTATTCTTGTTTTATGTGTTAAGGTTCATGGGAATTGTTTTACGTATACAGGTGGTTCCATGATAAAACTAGGTTGGGAGGGCCCGAGATAGCTCTTCAATGCATTGGGTAACATGCCAGAGGTAATCATTAATTATTCTCCTATGAAATTTAGGGAATATGATGTAAAAGGAATTCCAAATGTGACTCCCTACGTTGCTGTGAATGCTACAATGTAAGTATGTTATAAATTCCACTAGATTCCATTAAGATTTATGTTCTCTATGTGTTATTCATAAATCATATGATTTCATGATTTACATTAAAAATTGTATGTTTTGGTGGACTAATGTTTTCTTTCTTTATTTTATAACCCTTTATGAGAATTTTATGCTAATCCCATGTTTTAAAATATTTTTCAAAGGACTTAAATACGAATAGGGTAAAGGATGTGATCAAGGAAAATTCATGATTAATAAAACCAAGTACTTGACATGACACTTTTTTGAAATTTTTTTGTTATAAAAAATTGAAAATGAGAGGAAGTTTCTACTTCGTAATTTTGGAGATGTAATATATTAGTTATGGAATAATTATTTAAAACTCTAAACCAGAAAATATCCTCAATATGAATTATTCATTTAATACATCATTATGGAATGTTTTTAGGCTGGGTCCTTATAGTTGGTATAATAGATCGGTTTAGATAACATGAGGAATAAAGATATTGATAAATTAATATCCATAAATTAATTTATGGTAATATTGAAATGATATAGCATTTACATATTAACGAGTTTCTTAACCTAAGATATTTCTTTGTTCAAAATGGTTTTCTATATAGAAAACTAGGCATGTATGTTTCGATGACATCATGAGGAAAGAAACCAACCAAATAAGTATCCTAAGATGGTCGAAATCAGATCTGAATAGTTTAATGTAGTGATGGCACTGTTGACTAAGGCTATAAATAGTTGTGGTATTCATGCACAAGATCAGCCAGATCGACCAAAGAGGAACATGTCAGTTGTGGATCATTTCATGAGGCAACATCCACAGTCATTCATAGGAACATATGACCAATTAATAGAATATGGTTGGATTAATGCAATGGAAATGATTTTTTAGGTCATGAGATGTTCATAACATCAAATAGTTAGTCTCACAGTTTACCATTTTGATGGAGAGGTTGATCAGTGGTGGTCGATGGTTAAAAATATCAAGGAGAGTGAGGAGATTGAGGCTCTTGATTGGGATGAATTCTAAGTTATGTTTCTTGAGAAATATTTTCCTATGGTGGTTTGATGTAGGATTGAAAATAAATTCCTATAATTGAGGTATGAGGATGACTCTATGGCTACTTATAAAGAAAAATTCACTTGGCTGTCAAGGTATGCTACAAATATAATACGATATCTTGATTGTAAAATCAATCATTTTTACTTAGGATTAAATCCAATGTGTCAAATGGATTTACCTTCTTGTGAGATCAAATGTTATGAAAAACATGTTCATTGTGCGGAGAAGGTGGAAATGGATATTGTTGATGACAATATATACTTTGGAAAACAATGTAATAAGAGGTCGAGGTGGAAGACATAAGTTAATAACTCTAAAAAGAGACTGATGGTAACAAGCATAATTTTATATTTTGTAAAGTTGTGGTAAAAAGAACACTATGGAATATATTTTGAATTCTGGTAAGTGCTACCGATGTAGTAAAATGTGACATAAGGCTCTTAATAGCTCAAAAAAAATCAGGATAATTTTAAGGAGAATTTTATTTAAAATTAGTAAAATGATTTATGTGCAATGAAATGGGTCATTATAAAAATGAGTGTCCATGTAAGAACTCAACTAAGAAAAAGAAGTTGGACTACAAGTATAACAGGGTGGAAAAATCATTTGAAACTTATTTAACCGATGGTGGGCCATCGGATGAAGTAGTATCTGGTACACTGTTTGTTTAATCAGATTATTCCAATGTGTTTTTTGATTCAGGGTCTTCACATTCTATCATTTCTGAGATTTTTTCTAGTAAATTAGGAATTCCATATCAAGAAACGAATCCTTAACTTTTGGTAAGAAGACCTAGATTAAATTTTCAATCAACAAAAAATAATAAGAAACTTATTGTACTTGTGTGCAGAAAGAATGTACCTGAAAAACATATTGTTTTCCCCTAGTATAATTTGATGTTATGTTGGGTATAGATTGAGTTTCCTTTTACTATGCTAAGATTGACTATAGAGCTAAAGTGGGTATTTTCAGAAAGAATTTCAGTTTGTATACAAGAATGAACCATTAATTTTGATAACATACCAGGATGATTAGAAACAAGTCAATAATGGAAATAAATGTTACCTTGAACATATTGGTGAAAATAAAAGAAATGTTCAAATTAATGATGTGCCAATGGTAAATGAGTTTCTTGATGATTTTCTGGATGAATTGCATTATAAAATACCAGACCGGGAAGTTGAATTTACTATTGAAATAGTTCTTGATGCTAATCCAATTTCAAAACACCCTTTTCGAATGGCTCAAATTGAACATTTATTGTTAAATAATCAATTTCATGAGTTATTTGATAAAGGTTTCATTCAGCCAAGCACATCACTATGGGGTCCTCCTATATTGCTGGTTAAAAAGGAAGATGGTTCAATGAGACTTTGCCATGATTATAGAGATTTCAATTACATCACTCTTCATAACTATTAACCTTTTCCTCATATCAATAATTTGTTTGATTAGCTCCAGGGAGCTCAGTATTTTTCGAAGATTGACTTATGGTCGGGGTACCGTCAGTTGAAAGTTAATGAAACAATCATTCCAAAGACCATGTTTTATACTAGATATAGACATTATGAATTTTTGGTTATACCTAGTGGGATAACTAATGATCCTTCTATATTCATGGATATTAAGAATATTTTTTTCAGTGAGTTCTTGGATAAGTTTTTGATTGTGTAAATTTGGGATAATTTTATTTATTTACCAAGTAAATAAGAACATGAAATTCAATTGAGGGTTGTCTTGAAAACATTAAAACAAAAGAAACACTATGGAAAATTCAGAAAGTGTGAGTTTTGGTTACAATATATTTCATTCAATGGTCACATTGTTTCAAAAATGGCATACCTTCAGATCTTACTAAAATAATAGTTGTTGAAGAATGGCTAAGACCCACAAATATAAATGAGATCCATACTTTTCATTGTTTGTATGTTTATTACCAGTGGTTTGTTGAAACATTATCATGGTTATCTAGCCCATAGAATATTTTAACTCAAAAAGGTGTTATGTTCATCTAGACAATATAATTTGATGATTTTTCAAAGGAATTGAAAGGAATATTTCTGAATGCTCATGTATTGGCCTTACCTTCGAGAAATTATGAGTTTGTTACCTACAGTGATGCTTCTTGGAATGTACATGGTTGTGTCCTGATGAATAAGGACAAGTTAATTCCTTATTCTTCATATTAGTTGAAACCTTATGAGTTAAATTACCATACACCTGAATTGTAATTAGATTTTGTTGTTTTTGATTTAAAAATTAGGAGGCACCATTCGTATAGAGTAATGTGTGAAATATATACTAATCACAAATGTTTGAAGTAGATATTCACTCATATATAATTGAACATGAGACAGAGGAGATGGCTTGAATTAATCAAGGATTATGACTGTATGATTTATTACCATCTAGGAAAAGAAAATATTGTGATTGATGCATTGAGTCGAAAAAGTAATGATACATTTACAATGTGACGTTTGAACATGATACTTTGATTAAAGATTTAATGAAATTTGGAATAGATGTTGTTGGTGTAGAAAATTTCTCTATTTTGTTTCTGGAGTTAGTGAAATAATCACTATCAAACCGAATTAAGCAAGAATAGAAGGAAGATAAGGAGTTTGCAGAAAAAGGCAGAGTTGGCACAGAGAGGTATGTTTACTAATTTTAACAATGAGAATGATTATATTTCGATGTTTGGGAAGGGATTATATGTGACTTGTGATATATAGTTGAAAATAGAGTTATTATGTGAATCTCTTAGTTCTCCATTTTTTTAATCATCTTGGAAGTACTAAGATGTACTGAGATCTTTGAGTGTATTTTTGGTGGGACGTAATGAAAAGAGATATTTCTGATTTTACAGTGTAGTGTTTGACTTGTCAATACATTATACAAGAGTGACAGTTACCAGATAGGATGTGTCAGCCATTACTGCTTCCAGAGTGAAAATGGGAAAATATATCCATGGACTTCCTTGTTGGAATACCAAAGATAACTTGATGTAATAATTAAATCTGGGTTATTATTGATCGATTGACTAAATCTTCTCATTTCCTTCCTATTCATGATACTTAGTATATAGATCAAATTACTCAATTGTATGTTAAAGAGATATTATTATTTTAAATGGTAGTTAACTCCTTGCCATTGTATTAGAGATAATGAACAGAACCAAACTTATTATTATTAAACATGTGTCATAAATGTTTTTACATTTATCCCATAACGGTTAGAGGCATTAAATGTGATTGAATCCAATTTTATGTATATATACTCAAATATTATTTAAAAGGTCGATGTACATCCTTTTAATGGAGAACCCATTTTAAATATATATTTTCTTTTATATTTTCAATTTTTTAATTAAACATCTTTCTTTAGAAGTGGGACATCCAAATTTACTTTTAGTACTTTTTTTATTTTTCTTATTAAATACATTTTGTAATGAAGAGTGAAATATAATGCATTTTAATTCAAAAATACATTTTTATATTATATATTTATATAGATAGATTCATATTTTTATTACATATAATGTTTAATTGGATTATATTTTTACTATTTAATCCAAATATATTAATTGGATGAAATATAACTCTTAAATTGTACATAAACACTTGTTAATTTTTTGGTAGTTATTATTTCATAAAAAGATACTTTCTGGTTTTTACAATGAGTATTAATTTTAAATTAATTATTGAAAAATATATATTTGGAATTTGGTAAAATAGAAATCAATTTGGATTTTGGATTTTTATATTTTGTTTTAGATAAATTTTTGGTATTTTTATCTAAAAATAGTCAATTTATTATGAATAGTGAAAAATACATCTTAGTAGTTAAACACTAACCTTTTCAGTTAAATGAAATTTTTCCACTTCTTTGAATTGAATTTAAAATATCTAATATACATGGTTATTTTAAATAATTAAAATTGGGTTCAAGAGATGAAAATATTTTTTTCCCGAATAGTAACTTTTGATTTTTATATACTGCTGTTAAGGGTAAATAACGTAAATCATGGTGAAAATAATTTTATAAAAATATAAAATTACGTTAACAGTTATTTTAACCATATTGGATGAGTCATGGCCTACCAATAAAATCATTGGCTGAAACTTTGGCATTTTAATTTCCCTTAGGTAGGATAATTACATTAATAACATTTTATTTAATGTAAAAATAAAAATATCATAAACATGTATTTTTTTTCTAAAAAAAATTAATGTGGGGTTATAAAATTGATATATTTTACAATAAATATACAGTATAAATCTGAAATGATTTACTACATCATGTAAATTTATTTATAATTTTTAGACATCAAATAAAAAAATTTATTTTTGCCACAATTATGATGTAATTATTACCTCATTAATGAATGTTCTAAATAAATGAGATTATAAATGTTAAAATAAAATCATTTTGATACTTTTTATGCCATAAAAGTATTATAGAGATGATTATTACTTGATATCACTTAATGAATGAATTTTTTTTTGAAAGAATCAAGTTGTTTTGGATTTTTAAGTATTTCAATTGACATAAATGAGTTTTTAAAGAATTTTTTTTATTAAATGATATTCTAATCCTAAAATATAATATTAAAAAAATGTAAATTATATGGTTTATAATTTCATTAATGAAACACTTTTGGTTCTATTTTCATTTTATATTAATTATTTTAACCTTATAGAGTGAATATATAAGAAGACGTGGAAAGAGTAAAATTAGTTAACTAAAGGTTAAAGATAAATGATAAGGATAAATTTGAAAACAAACTAGTATAAAACCTATTTTATGGAGGATTTCTAATAATAGTAATCTTATTTTATATTTTAATAAAATTTATACCTTTTGAAACCAAATTGTAGTTTACAATAAGATAATATTTTCAAATTTCCAAAAGAGCCCCTCCCCCCTTATAACAAGCCATCACCTCTAACGCATTACTCACACCTCTCAAGACCCTTGTCTCATAAAAACTCTACCCAAATAAGCTCCAAAAATTCATATGTTCCACCTAGAATACTTACCTTCAGCATAAAGAACATCAGGAAATCCTTTCGGTTCAATCCCATGGGAGTTACCTGATTTAATGGTAACCTCTTCTCTTAAGTTCTTTTATGTTATTTTACTTCTCCCACTTCCTAAAACACTTTTTATTCCTTTTCTTTATAACAACACCAGTATCCTCAATATTCTAGGATGTTATTATGATAAGGATTCCAACAACACTTACACACACCTCCAACTAATGGATACGAACAAACTGTTTCTATGGACGATGAAATACTGCCTCACGAAACTATAAATGTTCAATTATCTCTTATCACCTCTCATTGTTTCCATTATGGTTTCACTGTAATTATATATTATATTTATCATATTTTTTATATATTTATGCTTGTGTAATTATATTTTAGAACCTTCCATTATATATTTCATGTTGTACATATACGATAATTTCATTTGAGAAAGTGGGGACTACCGCCCCCTCAAAGTTATATGACGCGTTAATACCACACATGAAAGTTATAAATGATGGTGTTAATGAAAATATATAATATATATATAATATTATATTATACATGAATTATAATATACCTATGTATCATTTTGGTTTCATTCCATTAAAAATGAAAAAATGAAATGAATGTAGAATTCATGTGTACGTACGACTTTCCATCTCCATGAACAATGCATTTCATTTTCATATAACCGTACTATATAAACTATTATAAATACATATATAATGGATGTATATGATTTATATGATATGAAAATCATGAATATCATTTTGTATATAAGATAATTTTGACCACATGGACAATTTGTAATTGTATGTACCCAATATCGGCAAAATGACTATTATTATCTTCAATGATTATGTAATGTTTATAACACGGTAATAAGTGATGTTAGAGGATTAATAAACATGAAAAAGTTTCTGAATCAAGTATAAATTAAATTTAGTTTATTATTTAGGATATATAAATAATTAACGATCCATGTTAGACATGTGGTAAGGGACATCATCTCAATTACCTTTCCATTAGGCATATTTGAACTTATACACGACATTCTTTTATATGATGTTTAAACCCCTTTGACTTTTCATTTCATTGAAATGGAATATTTTTTATATGAATCATTTTACTAAATTAAAAAAGTAATGTTTCTTTTTTACGTATGTGGGGATAACGAACATTCTTCAACTGTGAGTATTATTTGATCTTTGACTTCCTTAACAAGAAAAAGTATTTGTTTAATGGAAAATAAATACCATACACCATTTTTACATATTTTGGTATTGAAATGGTTATGAAGAATAATTGAATATTTAAATATCTTGAAATGATATATTTTTATTGCGATGTAGAAACATTAAAATTCTATTATGCTAGTTTTATGTGTTATGGTTCATGGGAATTGTTTTACGTATATTGGTGGTTTCATGATAAAACTAGGTCAGGAGGTCCCAAGATAGCTCTCCAATGCATTGGGTAACAGGACAGAGGTAAACACTAATGATTCTCCTATGAAATTTAGGGAATATGCTATGACTAGTATTCAAAATGTAACTCCCTATGTTGTTGTGAATGCTACAATGTATGTATGTTATAGATGCCACTAGATTCCATTAAGATTTATGTTCTCTATGTGTTATTCATAAATCACATGATTTCATGAGTTACATTATAAATCCTATGTTTTGATGGACTAATGTTTTATTTCTTTATTTTATATCCCTTTCTGAGCATTTTATGCTAATCCCATGTTTTTAAATATTTTTCAAAGGACTTAAAGGTGAATAGGGTAAAGGATGGTATCAAGGAAAAGTCATGATGTATAAAACCTAGAACATGACATGACACTTTTTTGATATTTTTTTGTTATAAAAAATGGAAAATGATAGGCAGTTTCTACTTCATAATTTTTGATATGTAATATAATAGTTATGGAATAATTATTTAAAACTCTAAACCTGAAAATATTCTCAATATGAATTATTCATTTAATACATGATTATGTAATGTTTTTAGGTTAGGTCCTTATAGTTGGTATTATAGGTCGGTTTAGATAACATGAGGAATAAATATATTGTTAAATTAATATATATAAATTTATTTATGGTAATATTGAAATGATATAGCATTTACATATTACCATGTTTCTTAACCTAAGATATTTCTTTGTTCAAAATGGTTTTCTATAAAGAAAACTGGGCATTTATGTTGGGATGACGTCATGAGGAAGGCAACCATCCAAATAAGAAACCTATGATGGTCAAAATTAGATCTGAATAGTTTGATGTAGTGATGGAACTATTGAATAAGTCTATAAATAGATGTGGTATCCATGCACAAGATCAACCAGATCAACCAAAGAGGAACATGTCAATTTTGGAGCATTTCTTGAGGCAACATCCACAGTCATTTAGAGGATCATATGACAAATTAATAGAATATGGTTTTATTAATGAAATGGAAATGATTTTTGAGGCCATGGGATGTTCAGAACATCAAATAGTTAGTCTAACAGTTTACCATTTTGATGGAGAAGCTGATCAGTGGTGGTCAATGGTTAAAAATATCAGGGAGAGTGAGGAGATTGAGGCTCTTGATTGGGATGAATTCTAAGGTATGTTTCTTGAGAAATATTTTCCTATGGATGTTTGATGTTGGATTGAAAATCAATTCCTAGAATTGAGGTACAAGGATGACTATATGGCTACTTATAAAGAAAAAATCACTTGGCTATCAAGGTTTGCTAAAAATATAATACGAGATCTTGATAGTAAAATCAATCGTTTTTACTCAAAATTAAATCCAATGTATTGAATGGATTTATCATCTCGTGAGATCAAAAGTTATGAAAAACTTGTTCTTTGTGAGGAGAAGGTGGAAATGGAGATTGTTTATGACAATATATTCTTTGAAAAACAATATAATAAGAGGTTGAGGTGGAAGAAGAAAGTTAATAACTCAAAAAAAAATACTGATGGTAAGAAACATAATTTTATATTTTGTAAAAATTGTGGTAAAAAGCACACTGTGGAATATATTTTGAATTCTGGTAAGTGCTACTGATGTGGTAAAATGGGTCATAAGGCTGGTAATAGCTCTGAACAAATCTGGGTAATTGTAAAGAGAATTTTATTTACAATTATTGAACTGATTTATGTGAAATTAAATGGGTCATTATAAAAATGAGTGTCCAAATAAGAACTCAAATAAGGGAAAGAAGATGGACTACAAGCATAACAGGGTGGTAAAATCCGTTGAAACAAATTTAACCGATGGTGGGAAATCTAATGAAGTAGTATCAGGTACACTGTTTGTTTATTCATCTTATTCCAATGTGTAATTTGATTCAGGGTCTTCACATTCTATCATTTTTGAGATGTTTTCTAGTAAATTGGGAATTCCATCTAAAGATATGAATCCTTAACTTATGGTAAAAACATTTGGATGAAATTTTGAATCAAAAATAAATAATAAGAACCTTCTTGTCCTTGTGTGTAGAAAGAATCTACCTGAATAACATATTGTTTTTCCTCTAGTAGAGTTTGATGTTATGTTGGGTATGGATTGAGTTTTCGTTTACCATGCTAAGATTGACTATAGAGCCAAAGTGGTTATTTTCATAAAGAATTTCAGTTTGTATACATGAATGAACCATTAATTTTGATAACAAATCAGGATGCTGAGGAAAAAGTCAATAATGGAAATAAATGTTACCTTGAACATATTGTTGAAAACAATGTAACTGTTCAGATTGATGATGTGCCAATGGTAAATCAGTTTCTTGATGATTTTCTGGATGAATTTCATTGTACAATACTGGATTGAGAAGTTGAATTTACTATTGAAATAGTTCTTGATGCTAATAGAATTTCAAAACAACCTTTTCGAATGGATCAAATTGATCATTTATAGTTAAATAATCAATTGCATGAGTTATTTGATTGAGGTTCCATTCGACCTAGAACATCACCATGGGGTCTCTTTATCTTGCTGGTTAAAAAGGAAGATGTTTCAATGAGGCTTTTCCAAGATTATAGAGATTTTAATTACATCACTCTTTAAAACCAGCAACCTTTTCCTCATATCAATGATTTGTTTGATTAGCTCTAGGGAGCTCAGTATTTTTTGAAGATTGACATATGGTCAGGGTACCATTAGTTGAAATTTAATGACGCAATCATTCCAAAGATCATGTTTTGTACTAGATATAGACATTATGAATTTGTGGTTATACCTAGTGGGATAACTAATGCTCCTTCTATATTCATGGATATTAAGAATAGTTTTTTCAGTGAGTTCATGGATAATTTTTTGATTGTGTTCATTTGGGATAATTTTATTTATTTCCCAAGTAAATAGGAACCTGAAACTTAATATAGGGTTGTCTTGAAAACATTAAAACAAAAGGAACTCTATGGGAAATTCAGAAAGTGTGAGTTTTGGTTACAAAATATTTTCTTCAATGGTCACATTGTTTCAAAAATGGCATAACTGCAGATCTTACTAAAATAATAGTTGTGGAAGAATTGCTAAGACCCACAAATATAAATGAGATCCATAATTTTCATTGTTTGTATGGTTATTACTAGTGGTTTGTTGAAACATTATCATGGTTATATATCCCACATAATATATTAACGTTAAAAGGTTTTATGTTCATCTATACAATTTAATTTGATGATTTTTCGAAGGAATTGAAAGGAATATTGGAAAATGCTCCAGTATTGGCCTTACCTTCAAGAAATTATGAGTTTGATACCTACAATGATTCTTCTTGGAATGTACATGGTTGTGTCCTAATGAAAAAGGACTAGTTAATTCCTTATTCTTCACATTATTTGAAACCTTATGAGTTAAATTACCATACACCTGAATTGGAATTAGATTTTGTTATTTTTTATTTAAAAATTATAAGGCACCATTTTTATGGAGTAAAGTGTGAAATATATACTAATCACTAATGTTTGAAGTATATATTCACTCATAAATAATTGAACATGAGATAGAGGATATGGATTTAATTAATCAAGGATTATGATTGTATGATTTATTACCATTGAGGAAAAAAAATAATATGGCTAATGCATTGAGTTGGAAAAGTAATGCTACATTTACAATGTGACGTTTGAACATGATCCTTTGATTAATGATTTAATGAACATTGGAATATATTTTGTTAGTGTAGGAAATTTCTCTATTTTGTTTATGGAGTTAGTGAAATAATCACTATCAAACCGAATTATGCAAGAATAGAAGGAAGACAATGAGTTTACAGAAAAAGGTAGAGTTGGCATAGAGAGGTATGTTTATTGATTTTAATAATGAGAATGATTATATTTTGAGTTTTGGGAAGGGATTATATGTGACTTGTGATTTATAGTTGAAGAAAGAGTTATTATGTGAATCTCATAGTTCTCTGTTTTTTTGTTCATCTTGGAATTACTAAGATATACTGAGATATTTGAGTGTATTTCTGGTGGGACGGAATGAAAAGATATATTTCTGATTTTACTGTGAAGTGTTTGACTTGTCAATACGTTATAGAAGAGTGAAAATTACCAGAAGTGATGTGGTAGTGATTACCGGTTCTAGAGTGGAAATGGGAAAATATATCCATGGACTTCATTGTGGGAACACCAAAGATAACGTGATGTAATAATGAAATCTGGTTTGTTATTGATCGATTTACTAAATCTTCGCATTTCCTTCCTATTCATGATACTTAGTATATAGATCAACTTTCTCAATTGTATGTTAAAGAGATATTATTATTTTAAATGTTAGTTAACTCTTTTCCATTGTATTGGAGAGAATGAATAGAACTGAACATATTATTATTAATCATGTATCATAAATGTTTTTACATTTATCCAATAACAGTTAGAGGCATTAAATGTGATTGAATCCAATTTTATGTACATATACACAAATATTCTTTAAAAGCTCGATGTAATTCCCTTTAATGGAGAACTCATTTTAAATCTATATTTTCTTTTATATTTTCCATTTTTTTAATTAAACATATTTCTTTAGAAGCGGGACATCCAAATTTACTTTTGGTAGTTTTTTATTTTTCAGATTAAATTCATTTTTTAATGAATAGTGAAAAATAATGCATTTTAATTCAAAACTACATTGTTATATTATATATATATAGATATATTTGTATTTTTATCACATATAAAGTTTAATTGGATTATATTTTTACTATTTAATCCAAATATATTAATTTGATGAAATATAACTCCTAAATTGTATATAAACACTTGTTAATCTTTTGGTATTTATTATTTCATAAGAAGATGCTTTCTGGTTTTTATAATGAGTATTAATTTTAAATTAATTATTGAAACATCTAAATTTGGAATTTGGTAAAATAGAAATAAATTTGGATTTTGGATTTTGATTTTTTGATTTTTTTTTTGGATAAATTTTTTGGTATTTTTATCTCAAAACAATCAATTTATTATGAATAGTGAAAAATACATCTTCGTTGTTAAAAAATAACCTTTTCAGTTAAATAAAAATTTTCCACTTCTTTGAATTGAATTTAAAATATCTAAAATACATGGTTATTTTAAATAATAAAAATTGGGTTTAAGGGATGAAATTATTATTTTTTTGAATAGTAACTTTTGATTTTTATATACAGCTGTTAAAGGTAAATAAGGTAAATCATGGTGAAAATAATTTTCTAAAAATAAAAAATTACCTTAAAAGTTGTCTTAACCATATTGGATGAGTCATGGCCTACCAATAAAATCATTGTCTGAAACTTTGGAATTTTAATGTCCCTTAGGTAGGATAATTACATTAATAACATTTTATTTAATGTAAAAATAAAAATATCATAAACATGTATTGTTTTTCTTAAAAAAATTAATGTCGGGTTATACAATTGATATATTTTTCAATAAATATACAATATAAATCTGAAATGATTTCTTACATCATGTAAATTTATTTATAATTTTTAGACATCAAAAATATATTTTTGGCACAATTATGATGTACTTATTACCTCATTAATGAATGTTTTAAATAAATGTGATTATAATTGTTATAAAAATTTCATTTTGACAATTTTAATGCCCTAAAAGTATTATTGAGATGATTATTACTTGTTATCATTTAATTAATGATGGTTTTTTTAAAATAATCAAGTTGTTTTGGATTTTTTTTTATTTCAATTGACATAAATGAGTTTTTAAAGAAATTTTTTTATTAAATGATATTCTAATCCTGAAAATATAATATTAAAAAAATGGAAATGATATGGTTTATAATTTCATTAATGAAACAATTTTGGTCATATTTTCATTTTATATTAATTGTATTAACCTTATAGAGTGAATATAGAAGAAGACATGGAAGGAGTAAAATTATTTAACTAAAGGTTAAAGCTAAATGATAAAGATAAATTTGAAAACAAACTAGTATAAAACCTATTTTATGGAGGATTTCTAATAATAGTAATCTTACTTTATATTTTAATAAAATTTGGACTTTTTGAAACCTAATTTTAGTTTATAATAAAATAATATTTTCAAATTTCCTAAAGAGCCCCTCCCCCTTATAACAAGCCATCACCTCTAACCCATTACTCACACCTATCAAGTCCCTTGTCTCATCAAACCTCTACCCAAATAAGCTCCAAACATCCCTATTATCCTCCTAGAATACTTACCTTCAGACTAATGAACATCAGGAAATAATTTTGGTTCAATCCCAAGGGAGTTACCTGATTTAATGGTAACCTCTTCTCTTAAGTTCTTTTATTTTAGTTTACTTCTCCCACTTCCTAAAACACTTTTTATTCCCTTTCATTATAAAAACACCAGTATCCTCAATATTCTAGGATGTTCTTATGATAAGGATTCCAACAACACTTACACACACCTCCCACTAATGGATATGAACAAACTGTTTCTATAGACGATGAAATACTGCCTCACAAAACTATAAATGTTCAATTATCTCATATCGCCTCTCATTGTTTCCATTATGGTTTCACTATAATTATATATTATATTTATCATATTTATTATATATCTATGCTTGTGTAATTATATTTTAGAACCTTCCATTATACATTTCATGTTGTACATTTACGATAATTTAATTTGAGAAAGTGCGGACTACTGCCCCCTCAAAGTTATATGACGCGTTCATACCACACATGAAACTTATAAAGAATGGTGTTAATGAAAATATATAATATATATAATATATGATATTATACTTGAATTATAATATACCTATGTATCATTTTGGTTTCATTCCATTAAAAATGAAAAAATGAAATGAATGTAGAATTCATGTGTACGTACGACTTACGGTCTCCATGAAAAATGAATTACATTTTCATATGGCCATACTATATGGACTATTATAAATACATATATAATATATGTATATGATTTATATGATATGAAAATCATGAATATCATTCTGTATATAAGGGAATTTTAACCACATGGACAACTTGTAATTATATGTACCCAATATCGACAAAACGACTATTATTATCTTCAATGATTATGTAATGTTTATAACATGGTAATAAGTGATGTTAGAGGAATAGTACACATGAAAACGTTTATGAATCATGTAGAAATTAAATTTAGTTTATTATTTAGGATATTTAAATAATGAACGAGCCATGTCAGACATGAGGTAAGGGACTTCATCTCAATCACCTTTCCATTAGGCATATTTTGACTTATACATGAAATTCTTTTATATCGTTTATAAATCCCATGGACTTTTCATTTCATTGAAATGGAATATTTTTTATATGAATCGTTTTACTAAATGACAAAAAGGAATGTTTCTTTTTTTTTTGTACGTGGGGATAACGACCTTTCTTCAACTGTGAGTATTATTTGTTCTTTGACGTCCCTAACAAGACAAAGTATTTTTTTTAATGGAAAATAAATACCATACACCATTTTTACATATTTTGGTATTGAAATGGTTATGAAGAAGAATTGACTATTTAAATATCTTGAAATGATATATTTTTATTGCCATGTAGAAACATTAAAATTCCTTTATGCTTGTTTTATATGTTATGGTTCATGGGAATTGTTTTACATATAAAGGTGGTTCCATGATAAAACTAGGTCGGTAGGGCCCAAGATAGATCTCCAATGCATTGTGTAACATGACAGCGGTAAACATTAATGATTCTCCTGTGAATTTTAGGGAATATTCTGTGACATGTATTCCAAATGTAACTCCCTATTCTGTTGTGAATGCTACAATATACGTATGTTATAGATGCCACTAGATTCTATTAAGATTTATGTTCTGTATGTGTTATTCATAAATCATTTGATTTCATGAGTTACATTATAAATTGTATGTTTTGGTGAACTAATGTTTTCTTTCTTTATTTTACAACCCTTTCTGAGCATTTTATTCTAATCCCATGTTTTTAAATATTTTTCAAAGGACTTAAAGGTGAATGGGGTAAAGGATTGGATCCAGGAAAAGTCATGATGTATAAAACGTAGAACATGACATGACACTTTTTTGATATTTTTTTGTTATAAAAAATGGAAAATGAGAGGAAGTTTTTACTTCGTAATTTTTGAGATGTAATATAATAGTTATGGAATAATTCATTAAAACTCTAAACCTGAAAATATCTTCAATATAAATTATTCATTTAATACATGATTATGTAATTTTTTTAGTCTAGGACCTTATAGTTGGTATTATAGGTCGGTTTAGATAACATGAGGAATAAAGATATTGTTAAATTAATATCCATAAATTAATGTATGGTAATACTAAAATGATATAGAAAAAACATATTACCATGTTTCTTAACCTAAGATATTTCTTTGTTCAAAATGGTTTTCTATAGAGAAAACTAGGCATGTATGTTGGGATGATGTCATGAGTAAGGAAACCATCCAAATAAGTAACCTAAGACGGTCGAAATCAGATCTGAATAGTTTGATGTAGTGATGGCACTGTTGACTAAGGCTATAAATAGTTATGGTATCCATGCACAAGATTAGCCTGATCAACCAAAGAGGAACATGTCAGTTGTGGAGCATTTCATGAGGCAACATCCACAGTCATTCAGAGGATCATACGACCAATTACTAGAATATGGTTGGATTAATGCAATGGAAATAATTTTTGAGGTCATGGGATGTTCATAACATCAAATAGTTAGTCTCACAGTTTACCATTTTGATGGAGAAGTTGATCAGCATTGGTCGATGGTTAAAAATATCAGGTAGAGTGAGGATATTGAGGCTCTTGATTGGGATGAATTCTAAGGTATGTTTCTTGAGAAATATTTTCCTATGGTGGTTTGATGTAGGATTAAAAATCAATTCCTAGAATTGAGGTACAATGATGACTATATGGTTACTTATAAAGAAAAAATATCTTGGCTGTCAAGGTATGCTACAAATATAATATGAGATCTTAATAGTAAAATCAATCATTTTTACTCTGGATTAAATCCAAAGTATCGAATGTATTTAGCTTCTCGTGAGATCAAAAGTTATAAAAAACTTGTTCATTGTGCGGAGAAGGTGGAAATGGAGATTTTTTATAACAATATATACTTTTAAAAAAAACAGAATAAGAGGTCGAGGTGGAAGAAGGAAGTTAATAACTCTAAAAAAGACTAATGGTAAGAAACATAATGTTATATTTTGTAAAAACTGTGGTAAAAAGCAAGCTGCAGAATATCATTTGAATTCTGGTAACTTCTACTGATGTGGTAAAATGGGACATAAGGCTCGTAATAGCTCTGAAAAAAATCAGGGTAATTGTAATGAGAATTTGATTTACAATCAGTAAAATGATTTATGTGAATTAAATGGGTCCTTATAAAAATTAGTTTCCAAATAAGAACACAACTAAGGGAAAAAAGCTGGACTATAAGCATAAAAGGGTGGTAAAATATTTTGAAAATAATTTCACCGATGGTGGGCCATCTAATGAAGTAGTATCAGGTACACTGTTTGTTTATTCAGATTATTCCAATGTTTTGTTTGATTCAGGGTCTTCACATTCTATCATTTCTGATATGTTTTCTAGTAAACTGGGAATTCCATCTCAATATATGAATCCTTAACTTTTGGTAAAAACACCTGGATGAAATTTTGAATTAAGAAGAAATAATAAGAACCTTCTTGTCCTTGTGTTCAGAAAGAATCTACCTGAAAAACATATTGTTTTCCTATAGTATAGTTTAATTTTATATTAGGTATGGATTGAGTTTCAGTTTACCATGCTAAGATTGACTAAAGAGCTAAAGTGGTTATTTTCAGAAAGAATTTCAGTTTATATACATGAATGAACCATTAATTTTGATAACATATCAGGATGATGAGAAACAAGTCAATAATGGAAATAAATGTTACCTTGAAAATATTGTTGAAAACAAAGGAACTGTTCAGATTAATGATGTGCCAATGGTAATTGAGTTTCTTGATGATTTTTTTGGATGAATTGCATTGTACAATACCAGATCGGGAAGTTGAATTTACTATTGAAATAGTTCCTGATGCTAATCCAATTTCAAAACACCCTTTTCAAATGGTTCAAATTGAACATTTATAGTTAAATAATCAATTGCATGAGTTATTCGATAAAGGTTTCATTCGACCTAGAACATCGCCATGGGGTCCTCTTATCTTGCTGGTTAACAAGGAAGATGGTTCAATGAGACTTTTCCATCATTATAGAGATTTTAATTACATCACTCTTCAAAACTAGTAACCTTTTACTTATATCAATGATTTGTTTGATTAGATCCAGGGAGCTCAGTATTTTTCGAAGATTGACTTATGGTCAGGGTACCATCAGTTGAATGTTAATGAAGCAATAATTCCAAAAACCGTGTTTTGTACTTGATATAGACATTATGAATTTTTGGTTATACCTAGTGGGATAACTAATTATCCTTCTATATTCGTGGATATTAAGAATCATGTTTTAGTGAGTTCTTGGATAAGTTTTTGATAGTGTTCATTTGGGATAATTTTATTTATTTCCCATGTAAATAGGAACCTAAAATTCAATTGAGGGTTGTCTTGAAAACATTAAAACAAAAGAAACTCTATGGGAAATTCAGAAAGTGTGAGTTTTTGTTACAAAATATTTTATTCAATGGTCTCATTCTTTCAAAAATGGCATAACTTTAGATCTTACTAAAATAATAGTTGTTGAATAATGGAAAAGACCCACAAATATAAATGAGATCCATACATTTCATTGTTTGTATGGTTATTACCAGTGGTTTGTTGAAACATTATCATGTTTATCTATCCCACATAATATATTAACTCGAAAAGGTGTTATGTTCATCTAGACAATATAATTTGATGATTTTTCGAAGGAATTGAAAGGAATATTGGTGAATGCTCCAGTATTGGCTTTACCATCGAGAAATGATGAGTTTGTTACCTATAGTGATGCTTCAAGGAATGTACATGGTTGTGTCCTAATGAATAAGGACTGTTTAATTCCTTATTCTTCACCGTATTTTAAACCTTATGAGTTAAATTACCATACTATTGAATTGGAATTAGATTTTGTTGTTTTGATTTAAAAATTAGGAGGCACCATTCGTATGGAGTAAAGTGTGAAATATATACTAATCACAAATGTTTGAAGTAGATATTCACTCATCCATAATTGAACTTGAGACAGAGGAGATGGCTTGAATTAATCAAGTATTATGATTGTATGATTTATTACCATCGAGGAAAAGAAAATAATGTGGCTAATGCATTGAGTCGGAAAAGTAATGTTACACTTACAATGTGACATTTGAACATGATCCTTTGATTAAAGATTTAATGAACTTTGGAATAGATGTTGTTGGTGTAGGAAATTTCTCTATTTTGTTTCTGGAGTTAGTGAAATAATCACTATCAAACCGAATTAAGTGTGAATAGAAGGAAGACAATGAGTTTGCAGAAAAAGGTAGAGTGGGAATAGAGAGGTATGTTTACTGATTTTAACAATGACAATGATTATATTTTGAGGTTTGGGAAGGGTTTATATGTGGATTTTGATTTATAGTTGAAGAAAGAGTTATTATGTGAATCTCATATTTCTCCATTTTTTGTTCATCTTGGATGTACTAAGATGTACTGAGATCTTCGAGTGTATTTCTCGTGGGACGGAATGAAAAGAGATATTTATGATTTTACTATGAATTGTTTGACTTGTCAATATGTTATAGAAGAGTGACAATTACCAGAAGGGATGTGTCATCCATTACCAGTTCTAGACTGGAAATGGGAAAATATATCCATGGACTTCATTGTGGGAATACCAAAGATAACATGATGTAATAATGAAATATGGGTTATTATTGATCGATTGACTAAATCTTCTAATTTCCTTCTTATTCATGATACTTAGTATATAGATCAACTTTCTCAATTTTATGTTAAAGAGATATTCAAGTTTCATGGAGTTACCCACTCAATTGTATCAGATTTTGATCACAGGTTTACTTCTATCTTTTGGAAAGGCCTTGAGAAGTCATTCGGTACTAAATTAAATTTGTGTACTGCTTTTCATCTTCAATCATATGGGAAGTTAGAACAATAAATATAGATATTAGAGGATATGATACATTCTTTCTCAATTTATTACCAGGAATTTTGGGACAAATATCATTCTTTGGTTGAATTTTTTTATAATAACATTTCCAATTATAGTATTCAAATGGATCCATTCGAGGCATTATATGGAAAGTTGTGTCAAAATCCATCTTTTTTGGGTGAAGTAGGTGAAAGGAAACAGATGGGACCTGAATTTGTATAAGAGATAGTAGAAAAGAATCAATTGATTCAGAAGCACATGAGAACAGCTCAGAGTAGGCAGATAAGTTATGCGGATAATAGGAGGAAGGATCTTTCTGTTGAGGTAGGTGATCATGTATTTCTTAATGTTTCTCCATGGAAAAGTATGATGTGTTATGGTAAGAAGTGTATCTTGAGCCCGATTTTCATTGGATATTATGAAATCATGGAGAAAGTGGGATCATTTTCATATAGAGTGGATTTACCTCAATGATTATCCCAGGTACACAATGTTTTTCACGTTTCAATTATTGAGAAAGTATATGCCAGATCCCTCTCAAGTTTTGATTCCAGAGGTAGTTCAGTTGGAAGAAAATATCTCTTATTATGAACAACATTTCCAGATTATTGATCATAGAGAGAATGTGTTATGGAATAAGTTAATTCATTAAGTAATGGTTCTGTAGAAAAACCATGTGGTTGAAGAGGCAACGAGGGAACCTGAAAATGCTAAGAGGGATAAATACCCCCACTTATTTGATAAATGAATTGAATTGTGGGGACACAATTCCCAAAAGGGTGGAAATATGTAACTTCCTAGGTAAATAAAGAATAAAATATTTTCATATTTATTTATAGTTGTGGATTAAATATTAATTTTACTTTATAGGGTATGCTATGTACAATGTTGTACCAGATACCCAATAACAAGTTTCGTTGAAATATTAAATTGCACACAACATAGAGTTATTCTACCTGAATGGCCGGAATTCCTTATTTTTATTTTATTATGGACAAACCCCCTTTTAAGGATTGAAGGGGAACCCGTACATGACCCATAGGCCCAAGGCACATGGATTGACATGACTTGCAATACTGACTTGAAGGCCCATAGTCGTACCATGCCCAATACATGACCTGTAGGCCCAGACACACTAGAACTGCCCCTCCCTAGCTTCTACATCATTGAGTTCCTAGCGCCCCACCTTGCATTGCTGATTGGCTAGCATTGCCTGGTACAAAGATGCATAGTGCCTGGTCCTTATGGCAGTTTTCATATCTTCTCATTCATCCAATCACATTTGCTCTGCTTCTGGAGACTGTTATTCTTATTGCTCTGATCCTCTTACAGGGCCTGCTCTGTGTGAACATGGCTACACTATGGTCTCAAATGGCCTGAAGTCCATGTGGCTCGAATAAATTTTAAATTTTTTTTACATTTATCCAATAAAAGTTAGAGTCATAAAATGTAAATGAATACAATTTTAAGTATAAATACCCTAATATTTTTTAAAAGGTTTATTTACAACCATTTGATGGAGAACACTTTTTAAATCTAGTTTTTATAACTTTTATATTTTCCATCTGACAAATATACTTTTTCATTAAAATTGTGACCTCAAAATTAACTTTGGGTAAATTTTTTTGGTATTTTTCGGATAAAATTCATTTTTAATGAATAGTGAAATATACTACATTTTAATTCAAAACTTCATTTCCATATAATTTATTCATATTGATAGATTGTTCTTTTAATTGGTTTTATAGTTTAATTGAATTATATTTTTACCATTTAATACAACATTGGTAATTGGATAAAATTTCACTATAAATTAAACCTAAACACATGTCAATCTTTTAGTAGTTATTATTTAAAAAAACATACTTTCTGGTTTTGATGACAAGAAATAATTTTAAATTAATTAATAAAACTTATATTTTATGAATTTGGTAAAATATACAATATTTTGCAATTCGGAATATCATATTTTTCTTAGGGTGATTATTTGTAATTTTTTGAAAATCGTCAATTTTTGATGAATTGTTAAAAATACTACTGACTTGTTAAAAACAAAATTTTTCGTTTAAATTAAATTTAACAACAGTTGTGTGTTGAATATAAAAAAATTTACATTCATGGTTTTTTTAGTAAGTTAAATGTTGTTCAATGGGATGAAAATAGTTTTTTTTGTGAATAATTAATTTTTTTTATTTTCCTCTTTTAAAGGTAAATAGGGTAATTCAATGTAAAAATAATATTATAATAATTTAAAATTACCTTGCCACATGTCCTAACCTTATTGGATGAGGCATGGCCGACCAATAAAATCTTTGGGTGATGATTGTTGAATTTGAAATCCATTTTGGTAAGATAATTACTTTAATAACTTTTTTGTTAATGTAAAATTAAAAATATCAAAAACATATATTGTTTTTCAAAAAAAATTAATGTGTGGTTATATAATTGATATAATTTTCCATAAATATTAAATATAAATATAGAGAATATTTCCATCGTCATGGTATTTTATTTATAATTTCTATACATTATATAAATAAATTTATTTATGACACAATGATGATGTGTTGATAACCTCATTAATGAATTTTTTAAATACATAAGATTATCAATTTTAAAATAAAATTATTATGAAACTTTTATGACATACAAGAGTTTTAGATATGAGGATGACTTGTTATCTTTTAATTAATGAATGTTTTTCAAAATAATAAAGTTGTTTTGGATTTTTTAAAAAGTCAAGATATGAATACTATTTAAATTGACATAAATGTATTTTTAAAACAAATATTATTTTATTAAATGATATAATAATCCTAAAAAACTATGAATCTTCCTAATGACTTAGATAATGTCTAAAATTACATTAATGAACCACTTTTGGTTCTATTTTCATTTTATATTAAATATATTAGCCTTATATGGTGAATACACAAGAAGACATGGTAAGAGTCGAATTAGTTAACTAAGCGTTAAAGCTAAATCATAAGGTTATATTTGAAACGAAAACATTTATAAACCCTATTAGATTAGTGGATTTCAAATAATAGTCATCTTAGCTTCTAATTGAAAATGTTTGGGACCTTTTTATATCGGAATGTACTTTATAATAAAATAATATTTTCAAACATTACTAAAGAGACCCTCCTCCACCTTATAAAAGACCATCACCTATATCCCATTATTTACAACTTTCAAGCCCAATGAGTCATCCATAATATACCAAAAAAACACCCAACATCACTCACTTCGACCTAAAATCCTTAGATTAGGTAGAAGGAACTTCAAGAAATTGTTTTGGTTCAAACCAAAGGGAGTTACCCGATTTAAATGTTACGTCTTCTCTTAAGTTATTTTATTTTATTTTCCTTATCCAAACCCCTAAAACACATTTTATTCCTTTATTTTTAAAAAAAAATAGTATCATTAAAATAATAGGTTGTTTTATGAGAAGTATTCTAACTACACTTACAATCACCTTCATCTAATGAATACAAACATACCATTTTTGTGGAAAGTGAAATATTGCCTCATGAAATGTTGATGGTTCAATTATCTACTACTAGCTCAATTGGTTGATATTAGTATTGAACTATAATTATATATGATATTTATTATATTTATCTTATATTGATTCCTATTTAATTCCCTTTTATAACATACCATTATACTTTTCATTTTGTATATATAATGTAATTTAATTTGAGGAAGTGCAGACTATCTCTCCCAAAAAGTGATATGAATCGTTCATACTATACAAGGAATATAAAAAATATGTTATTAATAAACTTATGTAATGTATATTAAATATGATATTATTCTGGAATTATAATATACACTTTTACCATTTGTTTTTCATTCCTTTACAAATGAAATAATTAAATGAATGTTGCGTTATTGCGTACATATGGATTAAAATATTCATGAATAGGGAAATTCATTTTCATATATCCAAAAGATATAGACTATTATAAATACATATACATAGGATATATATGATTAATTTTATATTTAAATCATGAATATCATTCTGTATACAATGGACTTTGACCACATGGACAACTTGTATTTATAAGTTCCAAATATCAACAAAACGACGGTAATTAACTTAAATGATTATGTAATGTTTATAACATGGTAATATGTTATGTAAATGTGATTGAAAACCCAGAAAAAGGATCATAATCAAGTAGAAATTAACATTTTTTTATTATTTAGGAGATTTAATGAATGAACAAAATATGTCAGACATGAGGTAAGCGACTTCGTCTAAATCACCTTTCATTGAGGTATATTTTGACTTATACATGAAATTCTTTATATATAATATAAACCCATTTTAATAATCATTTAATTCTAAAAAAATATTTTCTCTTTGAATATATCTAATAAACGACAAAAAATAATTTCTCTTTTTAACATACGTGGTGATAACGACCTTTCTTTCGCCGTGAGTAATATTTGATATTTGGATTTCTTAACGAGGAGAAGTACCATAAACCAATTTTATGTATTTTGGTATTTTAAATGGTTTTGAGAAAGCATTGACTATTTCAATATCTTGAAATTATATACTGTGACTAAAATGTAGAAATTTTATAATTCATTTATGCTAGTTTAATGTGTTATGGTTCTTGGGCATTGTTTTACGTATATGGGTGGTTCTGTTACAATCCTAAGGCGTGTGAGCCCGAAAAAGATCTCTAATGCATTGGTTGATGTGACAGTGGAAAAGGTTAATTTTTCTCCTAATTGATTTAGGGAATATACTATAATGGGTATTCGAAATGAAACTCCCTACGTAGCTATGAAAGATACAACATAATTTTTTTATACTTCCCACAAGTTACCGTTATGATTTATGCTTTCTATGTGTTATTTGAAAATATTCCGATTTCATGAGGTACGTTAAAAGGCTTATGTTTTGATGACTAATATTTTATTTCTTTATTTTATTACCCTAACTGAGCTTTTTAATCTCATCCCATGTTTTGAAATGTTTTTCATAGGACTTAAATATGATTAGTGTAAAGGTTGGGATCAAGGAAAATTCATGTTGTCTAATACATGTGACTAGACTATAATCGTTTTTTCAGGATTTTTAATTTTATGAAAAAAATGGAAACATAGTAGATGTGTCTAATTTGTAATTTTTGAGATTTAATGTAATATTTATGGCCTAATTATCTATTACTCTTAAACTTAAAATATCCTCAATGTAAATTATTCATTTAATTCATGATTTTTTAATTTTTTAAGACTGGGTTCTTATAGTTGTTATTAAATATCAATTTAGTTATCATTGGGTGTTAGGATATTTTTAAATTAATATCCATAAAATAACTAATGGTAATATTGAAATGATATAGCTTTTATAGATTATCATGTTGCTTCGCCTATGATATTTTGTGTTCAAAATGGTTTTTCGCAAGGGAAACATGGGAGCTATGATGGGATGACATCAGGAGGAAGATGAACATCCTAATCAGCAACCTATGATGGACAGAATCAGAACTGAAATATTTTTTGTAGTGATGGAATAGTTGACTCATGCTATAAATTGTAGTGGTATCCATGCACATGATCATCCAGATCAACCATAGAGGAACATGTTAGTAGTGGATCATTTCATGATTCATCTTTCCCCATCATTCAAAGGATCATCAGACACTATTCTAGAAGAAGGGTGGATTAATAAAATATAAAAGATTTTCGATTTCATGGGGTGTTTAGAACATCAAAAGGATAGCCCCACTATTTACCATTTTGATGGTGAAACCAATCTGTGGTGGTCTATAGTTAAAAATATCATGGATAATGAGGATATTTATGCTCTTTATTGGGATGATTTTAATGGTATGTTTCTAGAGAAATATTTTCCTAAGGTGGTTTGTCTTAGGATGGAAAAACTATTCCTGGAATTGTGGCAGGAGGATGACTCTGTGGATGCTTACGATGCTAAATTCTCTTGGCTGGAAAGGTATACTCCAAATTTCATATGATATATTGAAAATAAAATAAATCATTTTTACTCAGGATTAAAGCCAAATTATCGAAGAAATTTAGATTCTTGTGAGTCCAAAATTTATTAAAAACTTGTTCGATGTGCAGAGAAGGTAAAAATGGAGTTTTCCAATGATCAATTGGGGGAGTTTTTAGATAATGGTTTCATTCGAACTAGCACATCACCATGGGGTACAACTATCCTATTTGTTAAAAAGGAAGATGGTTCAAAGATAATTTTCATTGAATATAGAGAATTGAATATAATCAATTTTACGAATGTGTATACTTTGCCTCATATAAATGATTTATTTGATCTGATCTAAGGAGCTCAGTATTATTTGAAGATTGACTTAAGGTTGGGATACCATTAGTTGAATGTAAATGAAGAAGACATTCTGAAGACTATGTTTTTCACTAGATATGGCCATTATGAATTTTTGGTTATACCATTTGGGTTAACCAATGCACCAGTTGTGTTCATGGATCTTATGAATAGAATTTTCCTTGAGTTCTTGTACATGTTTGTGGTTGTGTTCATTGATTATATTTTTGATTATTCAAAAAGAAAATATGAACTTGAAATTCATTTAAGGGTTGTATTGTGAATGTTAAAAGAAAAAAACAATATGATATATTCAGAAAGTTTGAGTTTTGTTTGCAACGAATTTCATTCCTTGGTCACATTGTTTTAAAAAATGGAATATCTGTTGATCCTACTAAATGAAAAGATGTCGAAGAGTGGACAAAAACCACAATTATAACTAAGATCTGTAGTTTTCTAGGTTTGGGAGGTCATTACATAAGGTTTTATTGAAAATATTGCACGGTTATCTAGAAACTGACTAAATTAACTCAAAACGGTCTTATATTCATATAGAAAAAATAAGTTGATGATTGTTTTCATGAATTGAAAAAAATATTTCTGAATGCTCCAGTATTGGACTTACCTTCCAGAAATGGTGATTTTGTTATCTACATTGATACTTAATTGAAACGTCATTGTTGTGTCGTAATGCAGAATGATCAGGTAATTGCTTATGATTCACGTCAGATGAAACCTCAAGAGTTAAATTACCCTATACATGATTTGGAATTAATTGTTGTTGTTTTTTTACATTAAACATTTTGAGGAATCATGTGTAATGAGTAAAGTGTTAAATAAATACTGATCACAAAACTTTTATTTATATATTCACTCAGAATGAATTGAACGTGAGACAGAGGAGATGACTAATATTAATCATGGATTATTATTACACGATACATTATCATATAGGAAATGAAAATAATTTGGTTGATTCTTTGAGTTAGAAAATTAATGTTACATTAACCAAGTTACATTTAGAACACGATCCTCTGATTAACGATTTGATGAACATTATAATAGATGTTTTTGGTTCATGAAATTCCTCTTTTTTGTTTCAGGTGTCAGGGAAAAAATCTCTATCAGACATAATTAAGAAAGTTCAGAAGCAAGACAGTGAGTAGCAGAAAAAGGTAGAGTTGGCTCAAAAGGGTATGTTAAAGGATTTTAACATTGATAATGATTGTTTTTTGAGGTTTGGGAAGATATTATTTATGGCTTGTGATTCACTATTGAAGAAAGAGTATTTATATGAAGCTTTAGTTTTCCATATTTATTTCATCCTAGAAGTATAATAAAGTACTTAGATCGTCGAGAGTATAAATTATGGGATGGAATGAAAAAAGATATTGATGATTTTACTATGAAGTGTTTGACTTGTCAATAGGATAAAAAAGTGTGGCAGTTACCAAAAGGGATGCTTCATCCTTTATCAATGCTAGAGTGGAAATGGGAAAATATATCCAAGGACAATATTGTGGTATTACCAAAGACAAATCGAGGTAATAATGAAATCTATGTTATTATTGACCTATTGACTAAATATGCTCATTTATTTCCAATTAGAGATACATTTTCTCTAGATTAACATTATCATTAGAATATTAAATGGATAGTAAGGTTGAATGGAGTTTCCCTCTCTATTGTATCTGTTCATGATCCCATTTTTATATATAAATTTTGAAAATTCATTCCGAAGGCATTGGGCACTGAGTTAAATTTTATTACATATTTTCATCCTCAACCTGATTAGCAGTAAAAACGAACAATTCAGACCTTGGAGGATAAGCTACGTTATTTCTTAATGGATTACTACAGAATTTGGGACCAACATATTTCTTTGGATGAATTTTCTTATGACAACAATTTCCATTCCAGTTTACAAATGGCTTCATTTTGGGCATTAAATGGAAAGCAGTGTTGAACTCCTGATTTTTGGGATGAAGTAGATGAAAGGAAACTGATGGGTCTAGAATTGATAGAAGAGATGGCATAAAATTTACAATTGATTTAGAAGAACATTAGAATGGCTCGGAGAAGGCATAAAAGTTTTGCAGATAACTAAAAGAAGGATAATTTTTTCGAGGTATGGGATCATGTGTTACACAAATTTCTCCATATAAATTTGTGATGCTTTTTGGTAAGAAGGGAATGTTGAGTCCGAGTATTATTGGACCTTATGAAATCACCAGGAAAGATAGATAAGTTGCGTACAATGTGGATTTAACTCCATGTTAATCCTACGTAGCTAAGGTTTTTCTTAATTCAATGTTGAGAAAGTATAATCTAGATCAATCTCATGTTTTGAGTCTAGTGGAAGTTCAGTTGGAATAATATATCTCTTTTGAGGAACAATCAATCTATATTCTTGATCATAGAGAGAAAATTTTGTAAAATAAGGTAATTAATCAGGTAAAGGTTTTTTGGAAAACCCATATGATGGAAGTGGAAATGTGGGATTTTGAAAATGATATGAACAATAAATACATCCAATTATTTATTAAATGAATATAATTGCGGGGAGGAAATTCCCAAAAGGGGGGGTGGATGTAACATCCTAGGTAAATAAAGAATATAAAATTTTAATATTTTTTAATATTTTTTAATTATATAATAATTTTACTTCAATGGATATTCTATTTTCGATGGGGTACCGAATATGCAACAATGGGTTTCATTGAAATCTTACGTTTCACAAAATGTGGAGTTATTCTGAAAAATAATAATATAATATTGTTATTTTAAATGGTAGGTAACTAATTTTCATTGTATTTTCAAGAATGAACAGAAATAACGATATTATAATTAAACATCTTTCTTAAATTTTTTTATATTTATCCAATAATTGTTAGAGGCTTTAAATGTGAATGAATCCAATTTTATGTACAAATAATCTAACATTCTTTAAAAGGTAGATTTAATGCCATTTGATAGAAACCCATTTTAAATATAGTTGTTTTAACTTTTATATGTTCTATTTGACAAATAATATTCTTCTTTATAAGTATGACATCAAAATTTACTTTGGGTAAATTTTGTTATTTTTATGATAAAATTCATTTTTTTATGAACAGTGAATTATACAGCATTTTAATTCAAAAATGCCTTTTCATATTATTTATTTGTATAGATTGATTATTTATTTAATTGGTTTTAAAGTGTAATTAGATTATATTTTTACCATTTTATACAATGTTGGTCATTGGAATAAATTTCACATTAAAATTAGACATAAACACTTGTCAATATTTTTGTAGTTATTATTTCAAAAGAACACGTTTTCGGGTTTTGAAATGAGAATTAATTTAAAATTAACTTCAGCATATTCTATGTTTTTAATTTGGTAAAATTGAAATCATTTCTGAATTTGAAATATCAAATTTATCTTGGGATGAATATTTGGTATTTTTTCTGAAAACAAACAATTTTTTATGAATAGTAAAAAATATTGCTTAGTAGTTAGAAACTGAAATTTTCATTTAAATAAAATTTAACCCAATCTATGAATTGAATTTCATAAATCATCCATACATGGTTGTTTTCAGTAAGTAAAATGTTGTTCAATGAGATGAAAATAGTTTTTTTATAAATAATATCTTTGGATTTTTATTTACCGCGGTTAGAGGTAAATTGGGTAACTCATGGTAAATATAATATTATAATAATATAAAATTACCATAACTATTGTCCTAACCATATTGGATGAGTCATGGAAGACCAATAAAATCTATTGGTGAATCGTTTGGCATTTTAAATCCCCTTAGGTAGGATAATTACATAAATAACATTTTATTTAAAGTCAAAAAAAATATCATAAGCATGTATTGTTTTTCTAAAACATTATTAATTTGGGGTTATACAATTGGTATATTTTACTATAGATATTCATTAGAAATATGAAATGATTTCCTACATCATTTTATATTATTTATATTTTTTAGACATTAAATAAAAAAATTATTGATGACACAATGACGATGTAATTATTAGCTCATTAATGAATATTTTAAATAAATGAGATTATAAATTTTAAAATAAATTCTTTTTGAAACTTTTTATTCTCTAAAAGTATTATAGAGATATGTATTACTTATTATCAATGAATAAATGGAGGTTTTTCTAATGTTTCAATTTGTTTTGGATTTTATAAAAAGTCATGATATTAATAGTATTTCAATGGACAAAAATGAGTTCTGAATTTTTTTTTATTAAATTATATAATATTCAAAAATACAACACCTCTAACCCAGTACTCACACCTCCCATGACCCCTGGATCGACCAAACTCTTTCCAAATAAGCTCCCAAAATCACTCTCTTCCTCCTACAAGCCTTACCTTATGCATAATTAACTTCAAGAAATATATTTGGTTCAAACTAAAGGGATTTACCCAATTTAATGGTAATGTATTCTCTTAATTTCCTTTGTTTTTTTATTTATCCAACCCCCATAACTATTTTTATTTCATTATTTTATAAAAATACCATTATCCTAAATATATATGGTTGTTTTTATGAGGAGTATTCTAACTACACATACACACACCTCCATTTAAGTGATACAAACATAATGTTTCTGTGGATAGTGAACTACTACCTCACCAAACAATGATTGTTTAATTATCTTCTAACGCCTCTAATGGTAGCCCTTATGATTAAACTATAATTATATATGATATTTATTTTATTTATTTTATCTCTATGCTTATGTAATTCTATTTTATAACATACCTTTATTATTCTCATGTTTTATATATTCGATAATTCTATTTGGGGAATTGTGGACTACCGCCCCCTCAAAGTGATTTGAATCGTTCATAAAGTACATATAACATATACAAGATCGTGTTAATGAAGTTATGTTACAAATATAATATATGATATTATTCAGAAATTATAATATACCTATGTATCATTCGGGTTTCATTCCTTTAAAAAATGAAATAAATGATTGTAGTGTTCATACGTATGTATGACTTACTGTCTCTAAGAACGGTGCATTTCATTTTCATAAATCAAAATGATATGGTTTATTCTAAATGAATATATAATTAATATATATGATGTATATGATATTTAAATCTGGAATATAATTATGTATATAATGTACTTTTTTCCACATGGACAACAAGTAATTATATGTACCAAATATCACCAAACGACTGTTATTAACATAAATGATTGTGTAATGTATATAACATGGTAATAAGTGATGTAAAAGGAATAATGAACATGAAAAAGGTTCGGAATCTAGAATAAATTAAATTTAGTTTATTATTCGGGATATATAAAGAATGAACAATTCATATTAGATAGGAGGTAAGGGACTTCATCTCAATCACCATTCATTGAGGCATATTCTGACATATACACGATAATCTTTTATACGAAATATAAAAACCTTTGACTTTTAAATTCATTCAAATGGAATATTTTTTCAAAGAATCATTTTACTAAATGAAAAAAGGAATGTTTCATTTTAATGTACGTTGTGATAAAAACTTTTCCCCCACCATGAGTATTATTTTATCTTTTCCTTCCTTAAGTAGTCGTTGTGTTTTTGTAAAAGTAAAATAAATACCATATACCAATTTTACATTTGAATTGAAAATGTTTTTGAGAAAGCATTGAATATTTCAATATCTTGAAATGATATATTGTTATTTCTATGTTGAAATGTTATCTTTCCATTATGGTTGTTTTGTGTGTTATGGTTCTTGGGAATTGTTTTATATATACAGGTGGTTTCATGATAAATCCAGGGTAGTTGATCCTGATATAGCTCTCCTATTCATTGAGTAACATGATAGAGGTTAACGTTAATGATTCTCCTTAGATATTTAGGGAATATACCATGATGGATATTCCAAATGAAACTCCCATTGTAGCATAGAAAGGTACAAATTAAGTATGTTATGGATTCCACAAGTTACCATTAACATAAATGTTTTATATGTGTTATTCATAAATATTATTATTTCATGGGGTATGTTAAAAAGATTATGTTTTTCTGGATTAATTTTTTTATTCATTATTTTATATCCATTACTTATCTTTTTATGCTCATCCCATGTTTTGAAATATTTTTCATAGGACGTAAAGATGAATAGTGTCAAGGATGTGATAATGAAAAGTCATGATTTCAAAAACAAGGAACTAGACATGACTCTTTTCGTCAATAGATTTATTCTATGAAAAAAAAGAGGAAAAAATGTACAAGTTTCTACTTTGTAATTTTTGAGATGTAATGTATTAGTTTTGTCCTAATTCTCTAATAATCAAAAACCAAAAAGATTCTCAATGTGAATTATTCATTTATTCCAAGATTATGTAATGTTTTTAGGCTTTTCCTTATATTTAATCCTTAAAATGAAATCTATGTTTTTACAACATTCGAGTCAAATACATTCATACTACTAGAGGAATAATGGATTTCCCCTTTTGAGTCACTAGCTTACTAGTTAATGATTCCAAACCTAATACCGATGTTTCCCCTTTGTTATAAATTTTAATTTCTCATTGAATAAATGTATTAATATATTCACATTCACACAATGAAATGTGAATCCATAATTAAATTTTCCATTTAAAATAAAAAATCTCATTCAAATTCCAAGGTACACATAACCACTTCAAAACATGAAACACATTAATTTATCAATTTATTAAACTGGTTACATAATTTAGAAAATTACATAAAGAAACACAATGGAGGAATACATTTTAAGACAACAGATTTCCCACAAGAAAAGAACATCCATGTCATATACAACTGAAAGCCATCATGAACACATCTCATATATCATAAACATTGAATAGAACCTTAAAATGAAGTATATCAGGCATATAAATGTTATTAAATATTGATTATTCTTGTAATCACCTTCCTCAAGTGTATAAAAATATAGAAATTTGTGATAAACCATAAAGATACCACCAAGAAGTCCAATAATGTAAATAATTAACCAAAAATATCAATATTGAACCATAGGAATCCATATATATCCCTAAATAGGTCCCTAACTTAGAATAGATATAGAACTACATGAAAAAAGAAGAAAAACAAAAGAAAGGATAAAAAAGAAATGAACAAACAACTAACATGAATGATTCATGATGAATTCCCACCAAAATCACATATAAATTGAGTTATAAGGGGGATAAAAGGAAGGTTGGAGGCACTTAGGGTATGAAATCCAGAGTAAGGAATAAAATATTTGATCTGGTTTTAAATCCTGAGAAGAAACAAGTGTAATTTTTAAATTTTTCAGGACACAGACGTGTTTCATTATTTTCAAAAACTATTTTCCAAAATTTACAATAATTGTGCACTCCGTTCTTCCCAATAGGATCTTACCACAGGGTTAGTTGAAAAGATTTACAAACCATTTTGTTATCCAATATCAAAAATTCTAAATTTTGGTAAAATTACCTGGGAAAGGGCGCCCTACTAGGGAAACAGTTCGACTACTGTGTGCCACGTTCTATAATTCCCTAAATTTAGATTTTTCAAAATATATGCAAGAAAAACCGAAAGGATAAATGAATGACCAAATAAAAATAATAAATAAATCAAAAAAAACGTAGATGTGAAAAATGAATTTTCTATTTCCTCTATAGCTCAGGTGTAACTAGGCTCCATGTTATCAATTATGGTATTGTTATTACATATATATTGGATTTATAGGAATTCATGAATCATGAGATGGAATATATATTTTGCTTTCAAAGATATACCTATTGAATGACTAGTTTAATTTAATTTCTTTATTTTCATTATTCAAAAATCATATTTTATATATGGTCATTTTGTACTATTTCACTGCCTTTTTGGTAGAGATATTTCTCTTAAATAATTATTTATTCTATTCATAGAATGTTTTTTTGGTAGTATATTCATTTATATTATCATGAATAACATGAATATGTGAATGAACTTGATTGAGAAATTGGTAGAGATATAAGTTTCATATCATGTGTTTGGGTATCACCTAGGATATTTCATATAATATATATCACATATCTATTATGTAAATCTTATTTTGACGTTTTTGAAAGTTTATTTCTATGGGTGATAAAAAATTACATTTTTAATTTTAGATATTGGATCCTCTAAGAAGATTATATATACACGTTATTGAATTCATAAAAAATAATAATGATATGGTGGATTCAATGGATCCATAACAATCTATAATGGAGGATACAAATGAGAATTATAACATTATTAATCCAATGAAGCAGGTGTTTATGCCTCTACAGATTAGATTCTATTATATTATACCTAGTTATTGGAGAGGAGAATAATGTTCCATATTATAGTATTTCCAAGATATATTACTCCAATATCCATCATCCTTCTAGATCACTGGTGGACCATAGGATAGCTAAAATTTGATAGACATCATAGAGAATATATTCCACTCAGTCTTGAAACTCGCGGATTAATTGGCCCAATAAGAATAATTTAAGAATCACAGATCCACAAAGGGATTTTAGTGTGAATTAGTCATTTCCATATTCATTATATTATTTCTTTGGTGATGATAAGGACATGATATTTTTTAAATAATTTTTCATCATGTGGAATGTTTCTTTTTCATTGAAATTCACGATGAAATAATTAGTGCCCATGATGAAATCCATGTTTTCTACTAATTATTCTATACAGAATCATTTTTATCTCTTCATAGATCTAGGAAAACAGACTATACATTTTAATTTATGATACTTTAATTTATATTTATTTAGAAAATTAGGTCCCAATTTTTAGAAATCCATGTACATAGAGATTCAACACAAGATATTGATGATTTTGATTCTATGGAGGATTATCAAGAATATGGACTTCTTCAATTCATCAATAGTCCTAGGGGTGGACCTAATACTATTGTAGTGATTGTCTCTTCTTTTTTAGTGATGTGGAAGATTGGGGACATGCTATTTGGTAGTGAAGAATACAGTTTATAGATTAATTCTTATTTATCTCTTTTTGGAATAGATCCATAATGATTTATTTGTGTTAGGGTTAGATATTACTGTATGTTCTTCAACAAACTATAGAGAATGATTCATCATTGTGTCAAAATGGTAAATCATCAAGATTCTATATTTAGAAATATTATGTTTTGGTTATGTATTATTAGAGTATATACACAATCTATGAACCTATTATTATCTTGGGGTCCTTGGTAGCTTGTTTAGATTCCTATGATTAAATTATATTTGGTGAATCAGACATATCTTATTCATTTTCATAGATCTTACGATATGAAATTTTATTCCATTGACCTTGTTCTAATTTTTTTTATTGAGATCATTTATCCTTTGATATACGGTCATATCAACTTCATACCATGTTGTGTTATTTTATAATATAGTTGTATTCCATTTAATCATATCACTTAATGATGTTATTGGACTCTTGATAAAGATACAAT
This sequence comes from Viscum album, assembly GCA_963277665.1. Lineage (NCBI taxonomy): Eukaryota > Viridiplantae > Streptophyta > Magnoliopsida > Santalales > Viscaceae > Viscum > Viscum album. The sequence goes on along the minus strand of OY728128.1, from coordinate 271,510,839 downwards.
TATCATTTGATATGATTTCACTGACAACCCAGATGGGGAAAAATTAGTATCATAACTAGAGATATCATGACTGTTTTATTAGGGATTCATGAAATATGAATTTATAGAATATATTAATAACTTAGATGACCATTTTATATGTGGTCCATGGAATATAATGGTAGTATGTTTTTTAGACACATCATATTTTTTCATACGTTTCTAGAAATTATTTATCATAAGGTATATATTATTGTAAATATTGATACATTTAATGTTGATTATAATATATTGGGACCGTATCTGTTCTAGATTTAAACTATCATGGGACATTATGAGATCATAGTTCTCTTATAAGAACCATAATATTGGAAACCCTAATTTCCTTATATTGTCGACCTATACCAATATGTATATCTAGATGAATCTTCATGTCATCAATATAAAAGTATGTACAATTTTATTTAGAACTAATTTTATTATAACATTCTATTTTAATTCCACATTATCATTTGGTTTTTATCTGGTTGTGAATACATAATTTTCTTAACGTGGTCCACGAAAAAATGTTTTCATTGGAATATATATATATGTGTGTGTGTGTGTGGAGTGACCACATTTTGATCTCTATAAATGAATAACAATGTATACAACTCTATATGGAATACAGGTATATGAAATAGTTGATAAAAAAATTTATCATATATCATGGATTGATGATCTATATGATTAGTTACTATGATATCTGTACACTTCCAAGATTGATGGCCATTTAATAAACCATACATTAATGGTTATAGTTGATGATATTAATATCACATCATTTCATATTGAATATTGATTTTTGAGTACATATAGATGCCCTTTTGGTGATATAAATAACCCAAAATTGTTATTATTCATCCTGATGAAGATATTCCATTAATATCATGAATCTATTGTCATTATTTTTATTGACTATATCCATCTATAATCATTTTTGTATAATATATATGTTATATAATATATTATAATTTCTAGATTATTCCAAGAACAACATATTCCTTATAAACTACATAAGTGTATCTTATAGATCTGAGAGGTATATATTATTTGTGATGATATATTTTTGTTTTTAATTTTGTTGTTACTAGAAAATTAGTAAGAAGTGATGTCATGGGAAATCTAATAGATTGAATTTTTAGATTGTGGTTTTACATGGGATCGTTGTATACTAATGTTTTAGATACTTACGCTACCTAAAAATATAGATATTGTTCCTCACATTAATGGGGGTTATATTTGAATGATAAGATTAATTTTTGGAGGCCTATATTTAAGTGATAGTGATGTTGAATATAGATGATGTTTTTATTAGTTTTGATCCTTGGTTCAATTTGATAATTTACTATAAATCCACATGTGTTGGGATAAATATCATTCTAATAGAGAGGTATCATATATTGACTTTTGATTGATTATATTTGTGACCCCATAAATGGAACAATCAAATTCATGATTTTGAGTACGTAAATGTCTTCTTAGACCTAATGTGTTCGATGCATACCCTATTTTATGTGAGTAAGTAAATTAAAAGTAAAATCATAACAAAAGATATTAATTTTACTAGTAAAAAACCAATTAATTGTAATGGTGTTGGGTAATGTATCTATAGAAATTCAATATTGAGACATCCCACACACTATGAAATTGTAATGTCATTGCATTGGACTTTAGTGGTGAAACATTAGATACAAGGAATTTTGGTGGGTGGAAATCACTATGGAAATGAATTCAGATGAGGTTGATGGAAGAATGGTTTTGGATCCATCTATAGATTATGATGATTTCAATTTTTCAACTTCTATAATCACATCATCCTCATTATAGCATTGATGAATTTCGAATAGTCATATCAAGAGTGTGTAGTGGAGTGAGAACAATTTTTTGGTTTTGAAAAATACCATATATGTTTTTAAAATCATACCAACATGGTCATTATTCATGGTAAGATTGTAGTGGTAGCATCTATAAGATAAGAGATGATAATAGAGAAAATGGATCAAAATTAATGTTACATCCATGGTCAACATTCAAATACCATGGCATGTATACTCATTGTTGGAATGCATGAATGAGGAGGGGACTAATGGGTTTTGTTTCATGATGACATACCCTCTATATGGTAAATAATAAGCATCATCATCCAAGTGGACCACAATCACATTTAATAATTCTGATGTGGATGTGGTTTTACATGGAAATGGACTTTTGGATGTGGTTTCCACAAACCCCGATGTGTCTTGATATATATTGAGTGGTAGTTGATTTAATATTCAATATTTATTATTTATTATAATTCTTAAAAATTATACCATGAATATCCAGGGAATACTATTTGTATCTGAGATTTTAGGCTTTCATAGTTTTACCTTAATATATTCTTTTGATAGATATTTTCATATCAAATTTTTTTTTGATAGTTCTTATTGACGGATTTTGGTACATAGTTGACAGCCTGTATAGAAATAATCTATAGAAAAATTGTTAAGCATATATTAGAATCCTAATATGGGTGAATATAATGTTGATGTGCATTCAATTTATAAAAAATATTGTTAATATTCATCTATCAGTGAATTAATTAATATACAATATTATATTCCATCATTATAATTAGATATCAACTTATTTTGGTTATCAACGGTCAAAAATTATTATCACTATAATGATTTCATGAAGTAGATGTGGAAGATATTTTAGGACTAATACTAGTAAAATAAATCATTGAGATACTGAATCTAATATGTATGTGGTTGACCACAACTTTGATAGTCTAATGATTTTATGATGATTAGAATTATAGAAGTTTTCATAACAAATAAATGATATCCCTAGGAATTTTTATAATATTCAATATTTAATGGTGTATTTGGATAATAAATTATAATGTTTTTTCTGTCAACATTGAAAACAAAATTATATGATATTTTTCATGATTTTAATCTCTATAGAATCATTTTTTTGGCAATACACATTCAGATCGACTATGATGTTTTTTATATATTTATTTTCTTATAGTATTTGGAATTTTCTATAAATATTGTACAAATAAATAAAGAAGGTGTTTTCGGGGATGAAATACCCTCATTTCAAAATCCAATTCTATAATGGATAAATCTATTAGAAATAACAGGAATATGATTCACATATTAGTGACAATTGGGATTATTTCATCTATAAAAATGCCTCGAGATGATTCTATGGGATGAGTGGTCATTGGATGAAAATATTTAAACATGGTATTAATTTTTAAAGTTTGTTACATGTTAATTTTAGCATTTAATAAAACTTTTAGGGCTATGTAAATATAAAAGTCCTAGTTCATTCTGTTTGAGGTTAGTTTATTTATTTTTTTATTCCTTTTAGTAGGTTCGCAATTGTAGATTTTTTTTCAAATATCATGATGATTATAATAGGAAATTTTTGTAATAAGGAAAATACTTTGAGTAGAGAAAAAATATATTAAATTTTTTTCATACAATGTGATGTAATTATGAAAAACAACAAACCTATTCTGGTAGAAAAAATCACCATTTGGATATGTTTTGATATATTGTGTTACCAATTCCCCTAGGTGCACAATATATGCAGAAAGATTCCTATAGTCCCCAAATGGTATGAAAATTTGTGTGAACTATCAATATAATAATGATTTAAATATTAAAAAATACACTTTAAAATCCATTTTTTCATATTTTGAAAAATAATTTTACATTTTGATGACCCATAAAATATAGAGTATATATTCTTCCACCAAAAATTTCATCATTATCCATTCTCAATTATAATAAATCCATCTATTTTAATAGTAAAAATATTAGGTATGTGATACATAAACCTCTATTTTATGGTTATATTATAGATCTAAACATTATCCCCTACGTTTCATTATCGATCTGAAATTTAATTCATATTATTATTTCTTGTAATGCAATATAACAATGAATCTTATGCTATTTGATAAAATAGGGGGATATATAGTGTATTAATAGAAAATTAATGAATAATATGAATTCAAAAATCACAGGTGGATCACAAAATGTAATGGTTTATATAATTTTCACTACTGTCTTAGAATATTAATAAATTATGATCTATTATTTTGATTTTTTTGTGATCATTTTGTTTGAATATTGATGTGCAATCATAGTTTAATTAGAACTCAATTATTTCTCTTTGATATTTTTTGGGTGTTTTTCATGAACAATATTGATTCCTAAAGTTAAATAATATATGGGAAACTTGTATTCACGTTTGGGCTCACGGTTCATGTGTTATCATAAAAGGATTAAATATGTATGTTATTTATCACATGTGAATTTGTGTCTCCTGAGTTCCATATATGATGTTTTATTACATTAGTATTCATATATAGATTTTTACCCCATTTTTTATTTTCATAGAATGTTATTTTATATTTCAACAAACATTAATTATTTTATTATTTAGTATTAAATTAAATTCTCTACCTATTTATTTGAAATTTATCACACTTGGAGGTATTACAATTAGTGTGCAAAATATATGATATTTTGGTGGCATGGTTATCCATTAGAGGGGGTAAGATGATAACCTATTTAAATGATAAAGATGAACTGTAACGTAGTGGTGGATATTATACACATGAAAATAGATTCATTATCAAGAAGATTTGTATAGGGATTCCTTGTACATTAACTCAACAGATTATAGAAATATGATGGACATGTGTCATAACCATTGAATAAGATGTGGTTTGATGCCCTTTTTTCCTATCATGTGATGGATACGTGAAAAAATGAAAATTTTTCTAAATAAAACCTATATCTATATGACATTAAACATTAATTGTCATAATCATCTATCCATTTCACGGTTTATCCCTAAAACTATTACCGTTGTCCATCAGATATAGTCCCATAGATGGTATGAGATGATATCATAGTCGGAATGTTTTCACACAAATTATCAACATATTAATTTATATAAAAGTGGGATCATATATATATATAATGGGTTACGAATTTTATAAATGATCACTCTTGATATTGATAAATATGTGTTTTACAACCACATTTTAATACCCACACCCATCACGGGAATATCAATTCTCATTTATACATCTTGATTAATCATATAGATATGAAAAATGGGTTTGTAGATGAATGGATGGCATTAATCCAGTGTTCGTGGATGTTCTGGGATGGAAACTGGAAAACTCTTCATTGTTTTTAGTTTTTTAAAACACATTAGTTGTTTTGGTTTTTCATTCCTAATATGGACATCTAATTATTTTCATATAAAATAGGGTTGATTTTTTTATTCAACAATATTACAATTTTCATCAAATAGTTTTTGTGATTTTAATTTATTAATGTTTATCATCTTGTATATGATTAATGATCGTATAGTCTCACCATTGAAGTCCTAATTCCTAATAACTAGTCATTAACCACTTATGTATCAGGAGGGGGGATGAGGTCTTCCAACATATACATAAGGAAGTCATTTGGTGAATTCTCTGTTTGGGGTTAAATTTTATATATATGGTGAAAGATTTCCATGGATTATATATATATTATATATGAGGATTTACTGTGAAATTTCCACATGGGATATGATTTTATTTTAACTATGGTAGTGTAGGGAATATTTGAAACAACATATAATGTAGTGAATGAATTTTATTAAAACACATAGATTAAAATAATGATATATCCAATGGGACACCTAAAATTCAAAAAATTAAGTGAGTCGATTTTGTTCACAATAAAAATTACAATACTAATGCACAACAATTAAAGATTATATGACCCAAAAACATCCAAATGAATGTGTCAACTAAGACAATATTCTAGCAGTACAACTGAGATGGAGAATACTAATGATGCTGGGAATGTAATGAACATTATCCACTCTAGACATATAAATGAATTACATAGGTCATGGTAATCAAATTTATTTATATTGCATAATTTTTCTACGAATACCTATTCACCACCACAAAAAAAATTAATTGAATATTTATAAATATCAATAGATGTTGAATGAAATAAAATAACATATATTTTTATTCAAATCATATATTTTTTTGTAGAAACCACATGAAATCTTATTATTCCAATATTTTTTAAATTTTATATGTATTTTGTATGTATTTTTTCCCTAGATAAACAACATTTAAAATATATGAATAATGATATCATTTTATATATCTCTAAACATAATTTAGTCAATTATAAATATTTGATTTTATATGTTATTCCTTAGAATGAAAATTATATTAAATTTTCCTTACATAGAGAAATGGGTGTTTCAGTTCTAAAATGATGATGAATGAATTCCAAAAGGTGGACATAGATATTTTATTAGAGTAAAATGATATATTCTAGGAAAAACATAATTCTATTTCCTTGGAGAGTGATGAATAATTTTTAATCATGATCATACATACTCTATATCTATATAAAAATACCCCAAATTTAATTAATCCTATTTAGTTTAGTTAATTAAAAAATTGATGTATTTAGATAAATATGAGGATTTCATCATTAATCATTGTTTGGACTGTAATTTGTTTCTACACAATGAAACATTATTTTTGGATGTTTTCTCTAGTGAGAGTATATATCTTGACACATCAACGGTATGAATTGTTTAATAATGGTAAAGACCAATCATTTATAATGAGATGTCATGTTTTCAAAGTTTAATTAGATTATCCTTATTTTTTGGGAAACGTCTCATGATTATCAAACCCACAAGAAAATATATAATTTAATTTAATAAAGTACCTTTTGATAATAAATATTTTTAAGGACTTAGAGATATTATGAGTTGTTAATTAATTCACCCATAAAAACAAGAACCTATAGTGGATTATTGTTTGTTACATAATGTGATTTTTTATTGAAAATTCTTGGATCAACTGATATAAATAAATAATAGGTAACATCCAATAATTCACATAAATATATTACTAAAAATAACTAGATAACACCTAATCTTACGATAACAGTTCTACATGTAGTATTTATATTTTTGTGGCACCATCTCCCTGATGAGAAGTGTGATATTTTTAATAATAATAATTTAGTAATGTGTATATTTGAAAAATCCAGTTAATAAAGACCATATGAAAAAGATAATATTGATTACATACTAAGATTAGTCAATATATAATAACACATGAATGGATACCATGCTGCTATATGTCGTAATAATGATTGGTTATTCTATCATATGTTTGAAAATTATTGAATCATACATCGTAATAATACTTGTGAAATATATGAATATTAAAATAAATAGGGAATTAGACCAAAAACTAATGATCAAAACAAGTGTCCCTATACATTAATGTAATGATAAATTAAGTGGATAAATTGTATAATAAAATAAAAAATTGTTATGGTGTATTCAAATGTTCATCTTTGAAAATCAAGGAGTTATATGTTACGGAACACAAATTTTCTATCATAAAAACCAAAATATAATTGGAATATTTTTTGTGATTATCATAACTCATCATAATATATTAATTAATGTAGAATATTATGTATTGTAATCTAATATAAAAACAACATGTGTGATAGAAAGATGAGGGTTATCATTGGAGACACATACAATTTTTTAATATGAACAGAATATATTATTAAATGTAAAATATATAAGTGTATGATTCAATCATTATACAAATTTAATTTAAATAAGAAAACATTTAAATTATTTTTTACGACAACCTAATACAACAAATGTTATAATCCAAGTTTGGTTATAGTCGATGACCTTCTAATGTTAGTATATTATATTGTTATGGAATAATATCTAATTCCATAATTTCAATAAATGGAATAAATAATATATTTTGTATGATATCATTATATGTCACATTCCTTTTAATTTAATTTTGATTGGTGGATTTCAAATTTATTTTGAAAATTCTTTTGAGTACTTGTGGGATAGTGTTTATTTTATAAATTGATTATCATCTTAAATAATATTATTAAAAATAGAATAAAATTCAAACATTATTGGACCCGTTGAGATATTATTTTGTGGATTTCGATAGATGTTAAGAAAAAATAAAATATGAGAATTCTAGTGTATATATTCTACAATATTTATTAATCATATAGAACCTTATGTGAATTTATTTGGGATGATATGGTGGGTTATAATATACATGGATGAAGTTAGAGAGGGGAAATTGATAGGTCTTGAAATTGTCCATCAAATCACTAATATAGTTATAATAACTAATAGATATATTAAAGCAGCATCTGAATGTAAACTAGATATATTTGGTAATAATAAATGAGATATATATATTTTTGTTGTATTTAACATATCGTCCAGATATCTCAATGGATGAACAATATGATATTTGGATATAATGGTATGTTGATCCATAGGCACATCTGTCTTATTGATATAATTCAATATATCAGCGTAGTGACTTCTCAAAAAACAGTACCTCTTACCCTCTCCCATGTAATTAATGTAATACATTTAAATATTTGGTGGAATTATATACTGGAAAATATACTGAAAACATATGTTTTATAAATAAAACATATTTTAAAATATGATGAATAACTTGTGTAAATTCATTATTAATGTGATACGGTGGTGAAAACCCAGAACACTGATCACAACTATTACTTATAGGGGATTAATTTATATATAGATGATATATAGAAACATGTGGTTATAATGATTTAAATTTTTCATCACCTATTATTTCCATATAATTAAATTTTTGAAAAATTAAATATTTTAAAGGGTAGTTAAATTTAACAATGCACTATTTTAGAAAATAATATTCCCCACCCCAATTAATTTTTTGGTTAAAATATTTTTAACACACAATAACATTATAAAATATAAAAAAATCATAATTTTTGGGTGTTGTTTGAAAATAAATATGAAAAATAAATATCATTAAAAATATAATAATATTAATAAATTTGATATTCATTCAATTATGTGATAATAAATTAATGTCATTTTTAATTTAAATGTTTTTTTCCATGAATGTTTCATAAATGTGATATATAATTCATTAAAATAACAAAATAGGAATATATTTAATTTAAATATATATAATTTTTTATATGAAATTCTATATTGTAATTATATGTATTAATAAATGAAATTAAATAATGTTATGAGTAGTTAATATATGAAACATTATTTTAAATTCATGTCATTATTTACAATATTTTTTATTTTTAATTAAATTTAAAATTTATGTATTTTATAAATTTTATTTAATAGAATTGTAATTCTATTTTTAAATATAAATAAAATACAATATTATTTTATTAATAGGGGTAAATTATGAAAAACTATTTTTACAGTGAATTGTGTGATATATTTGATTAAGTAATACTGTGATTTTTAACCAATTACTTCAATATATGTATGAAATAGAAATTTATAAAATTATTTTTATGGAATTATATGAAATTAATAATTGAAAATATTTTTTAATAATATTATATTGTGTTTTCATACATTTCGTTCTAATTTTTTAAATCAAGAAATTATATTTTCTAAAAAAATGTTATCAATACTAAAATAACATTATTATAAATAGGTTTTAATATTTATATAATTTGAAATAGAAAAAATTACTTTAAAATTTATAATTAATAGGTATATATTATATAATAATGTAAAATTTTATTAGTCATAATAATTCTTTTACATTGGTTATTATTAGGATACTTTTGAAAAAAGAAAAAATTAAAATGTTATAATTCATGAAGTAAAGGGATTGAGGAATGTTTAAAAATGTTTTAGAATAAAATAATGAGTAAATTTTACATTAACTCATTGACACCTTATTTTTTTAAAAAAAAATTCTACCATATTCCATAATAGCTCAATGCCTTTTGAAATGTCTGTTGTATTTACTAAATTTCCATCACTTTTTCTCGTATAAAATTGGCTCTTGTCCCTTCACCATAACTAATAATAAAAATCAATAATATCAACAAAAAAACATATCAAAATTATCATATACCCTCACAGAAACCATTAATAGGATCGACCATTCAATAAAAAAATTCCTAAAAGTTATTTCTCCCCTTTGCATATGATATCATCCAACCCCTTAATATGATTGAGCACATTAATCTAAGAGGGAATAATGGTGTGGATATCTTATGAATCAATATTTTTGTTATCTCATATTAAATTACTTTTTATTATTTAAAAAAATATTAAATGATTCTTACACGTTGTGGTGTTATGTTATATTTCCACATTCTATTATAGGGAAATAAGGTTTTTTTAACAATGTCTTCCTTTATTATGATTTATTCCTATTAAAATTATTATTTGGTAATTATAATTCAAATATCATTTTTATTAATTTTTTTTCATATTCATGTTTGAATATTCTACTAATATTCTCATACCCCTTGAAGAATCTATTATTTTTTTAAATCTAAATATCATTTTATTCTTCATTATTCATTTTTAAAAAAAATCATTCAATATCATGTTATCACTATGTGATTTCAATAATGGGTTTTTAATATATATAAATTTATTATGGATACAATGATATAATATTCATCCTCTCCACTTCAAATGATGAAATGTCTATAATTTTTTGTAAATTTAATTAGAGGTGAAATGTTTTAATATAAATTTTTATGATTTTGACATTGTATCATAAAAAATAGTTCATATATGTTTCCATCTTAAATACTAGTATTACATGATTATATTTTCAGTATGAAATTACCTTTTTATGTGATTCTGTTTGTATGAGTTATGATAATACTTTTATACTCATTGGTTTCTTTTGATAAAATGATTGATAATAATTTATTTGTCTCCAATACGTATGGGAAATTATAGGTGGGGTCTTATATTTCCCTTCTTTAATTTTTCTAGTGATATACATCCATAGATATTTATTCATGTAAATAAATGTATTTTTTCTACTAATGGCTATACATTCAAGGATTTTATTCAAACGATTTCAAAAAAATCATAAATTGATTTGATCACATATATAATTGGGGCCCAAAAAAGGATTTATATACAATGAATCTATCAGATTATGATTGTAAAAATTCAAAATAATGATCCAAATATCCATGTGATTCCTAATGTTTTTGATATTCCATGTTTTAATATCATTTTTCTTTCTTGTATTATGATTTTTTTATATATTTTCAATTTTCGTATAAAAAACGTTTTTATTAAATTTTATCAGTTTTATGTTTCTATGAAATCGTCCTACTTGTTCACTCATTATTTATTTATCATAGGATCATGGGATACTTTTTTCTTATATTACTTTATTTCACTTGTTTCCACTCATGTTTATGATCAAATAGATTGACTAGTTTACATGATTACTACATTACCCATTCATCCTCATCTATTTCATATATTTCCATTAACTTAGTTAATAATATGATTATATGATAAGATATTTACATAATAGGGTCTAACATGGAAAATTATAGAGAAATGTTTACTTGTGTTATAAAAGAAAATATTTAGGTATCTATACTCAAAGACAAAAAAATGTTATTTCCTTGGTTTGTGACACAATATATATGGTATATTCCTTAAAAAATTGTATCGATGATTTATTTATGAATATTTGTCATGAGTATCCTTATAAATTACTAACCAATATGAAAATAACATCTTTTGAACTTCCAATGCTCTTTCTACAAAATTGTTTTTATATTTATGAATGAATATCAAAAACTATTGTTAGAAAATTAAATCATGATTAATCCTCAAAAAATCCACCATACAATAACTTGGTTTTCTATATAAAAAATAGACTTTATAAAAAATAATGGAATTGGATATAATTACTAGTTACCTTTTATAGTTGATTTAATCAGAACACTCCAATTATTACCTATCACCAAAATCAAAATATAAAATTTTATACGAACCAGATCACTATATCTAGTCACCAATAAAAAAATATCACAAAATTTAAACATGTTTTCAAAAAAAATTACTCGGTGTTTTCTATACTTCTTAGTCTAGTGATTATTCTATTCAGTATCACTAAATTTACATAAACTTTTTCTAACTATAATATTAAATAGGTTCAACTTGACGTCTTATATTTTTTTATATTATCAGAAAATTTTTTCATGTAAAATGTATTATTTTTTATAATAACGCAATTACACTGATAAAATATGTTAATCAAGCAGTAAAGAATATGAATATTTACATCATCAATTAATACAACATTATGGTCTATCTAGGGAGGCTCAATTTTATCTAGTATAATCATTACCAATAAGAATAATTATTTTTTACTATAAGTCACTAGAACAATATTTTTGACAGAAATATTTTTAAAAATCATAAATTAAAACATAAAATGTTGAATTATTTCACCATATTATATCCATTCCAAACATATTTTTAGGGATTTGATAGCCCTATGAATAGTAGTTCACTTTTAATTCATATTATTGTTATAAGTAATATTTTTTTTCTCAAAAAAAGTGTTTTTAAAAGATGTGTGACCATTCATGCCTCATTAAAAAGTATATTATTATAAATTAATCAATGAATCCAATAAAAAATAATTTTATTAACTTATACGATATAATAATATACACATATATATTATTTCATTAAATTATTTTGATCATATATCATAGATAAAATAAATTAAATCAAACCCTCTACCATTCCAGGAGAGAGGAATCTTATACCAAATAACATATTCAATTGGAAAACGTAGAAAAAATGAATAGTATGATTTAGGCCAAATTATTCAATTAGTCATTGGATATTATCTACCTGTTCCTATAAAGTAGTTTCCATTAACCAAATTCTTATTTGGATTAGGTGTTTCAGAATATTGAATTTTCTCATTAACAAAAATTTTCATTGCTAAAACTATAAGAATTATATGAAAATTTAGATCCATGGTTTTTAAAAATGTATATGTTAATATTATTATATTAGTTAATATAGATTTTTTATTTTAATGTATTATATTTTAAGACTATAACTAGTAAAATATTACTATTATTTTTCCTGTTAATTTCCACCACTATAATATTATTTAAGATAGCATCACCAACTGAATCATGAATTTAGAAATATTATTTCTATCATTTTCGTGAATTATTTATCATTAATTATATAAACCTTTCTCATTCAATTTTTGGGATATGAATTTTTTTTTAAATAATTGTCATTGTACTTGAAAAACACATTCTACATATTGTATATGTGTTCCATGATGGTTTCTCTTCAATATTTTACTCAAAAAGAAATTTCATCATTCTTTTTTTCATTTATTATGAGGTTCATAGACACTCTTACATATAAATCATTATATTCAATAAATGAATAAGATAAATCATATTATTATGTAACAATCATAAATTTTTCTATTCATCCATGATATTTTCTTTAATTATTTACAAATTTCATATGAATTTTGATACCTCTTCATTAGGAATATCTTTAAGGATTACTCTTCTCCTCAACATATTAAAAATCCACATGCTTAATATTTTTGATATTTATATTAATGTTCATATACCTGAAAACATTTCTTAATAGAGTAGTATATTACCTTGTATATTACATTAATTAAAAATTTACGATCTCTTATAAAATATTGGAAATACATTATGGGTTTCATTACATTGATCATAATCATATGAATTAATATATGATACCAAGTCATCGTCATTGATTATAATATTATTTATATATATCACCAATATCTATTTTAAATCATTATAATTATATATTAGATATTTTATAATCTTATTATAAGGAATGATATTATGAATCTCAATCTGAGATTGATTGTCATTTCATTTGGTAACATATATCATTTGATTACAAAAACCTCATATAATATTAATAAATATAATAATAATTGATTTTTCCAGAATAGTTTCACAAAAATCCCATTTGTGACCAACTATTCAAAAACCATAGTGAATACACCCAAATTGTCTCATCCTTATCCATAAAAAATTATTCCCCAATTGTCCCATATAATTTTTTATTTCATGGATTCCATATCAGGGGATTTTCTTTTTTTCCTAACATTCACCTCTTATAATTATTTCCTTCCCTTACATTATTCATTATAAAAATTATAACATTTATTTATTTCTCTATAATTAACTTAAAATTAATATTGTATATTATTTCATTATTCCCTCAATTTTCTTAAATAGAAATAAGAACTATAACTTTAGATTTTACAATATATAATAATGAATTTATAATTGAATATAATAGTTTTTAATAAACTTCCATGTTTCATTTATCATCGACATTCATGTGAGAATCTACCTTTACTGTAGGGAAAATTGCTATAAAAATATCACTAATAAACAAAGATATTATAATACATATATATATATTATTAATTTTCTGTTAAAATTAAAAAGCAATACTACCTAATATAAGATATTCCAATGACATCCTTATATGTATTCGAACCGTTTTTTCTGAAATATCCTAATTGGCATTTGAGAATGAATGCATGTTATAATACTAATACTTTTTAGATGACATAATCATGAGAAACCATGACTATATGTACTTGTCTTGAACCGTAAAGAAATATCATATATTGTAATAGTGAAGCTTTAGTTTTTTTCTTTATTTTATAAAATAATTAATAAATGAATCGATATATTTGAATTTATTATATGATCAAAATAACTATATTTGTTTATCATATTATCATTCTATATTCTAATTAATCATATAGATATGATATCTAGTAAACAATAATTAAAAATTACTTGATTCTAGATTTCTAAATATTATCAAAATAATTAATTCATAAAACACACTATTTGATTGAATATACTATTATAAAATAATTTGATTATATATATATATATATATATTAATTTTTACATTAGATCCAAAAATTTATTCACAATTCATATCTATCATAAATTAACATTGAAACATAATTTTTTTTCATTATTATGCTTTTAAATGATTTCAAACAACAATACATCATCTGAAAAAATTGTATAATATGACCCCATAAAATATATTATGGTGTATAATAACATCATAATGTTTACAAAAAATAAATATTGAAACACAAACATCACAAATTTATTCATACCATTACGCCATTATAGGTAATAATCTTTACTTGGGATGAGGTTCAATATATCGTATTTATATTTCTGTTCTTGCATTTATAACATATTGAAATTTATTTATTAATAAGTTAGTGATAATGTTATAGTATATATTAGTGATCTTATACTTCTAAATTGATCCAAGTAAATATATCCAATGGTGGGGTACATGATTGAGATTTCATAGATAGCCATATGAAGTATCACTATCAACACACACAAGATGAAATTCACTATATAGAGATGAATTTAATCACAATAATATATTATATACCACCTTAAAAAGTAAAACACAAATAATTTTTTATAACGACCATTAGGAATCATTTTTAAATGAATCAATACAAAAAACATATAATTTACAATATTATGTAAATGAAATTTACATTAACACCAAAAAAATATTTATAAAAATTCCACTAAATAATATCATATTATCAGATACATATTAACAATAATATATATTTCAGTAACAAACTATTAAAAAATAATTGTTAAAATTATGGTCACTCTTGATTAATTGGTTATATTGAATAAAACTCGTTAGGATGTACTTTTTTGAGTGTCATTATCCCTTCAATATTAAAAATATTCAATGCAGGAAATATAAATTATTTCTCATATTTTATTTTTTATATTCTATTAATAGTTATTCAGTAATTTTTAGTCCCTTTAATATTTTGTATGGAATCATACATTCCAACTATATGTCAAATAATGGAGGTTGTAGTTCACACATACTCAAGAGTGACATATTTATATATCTGATGGATTGGAAACAAATAATATTTATAATTTAATATATTTTATAAATACTTATTTTCATATAAATATAATAAATTGTATATTTTAAATCATAATAACCAATCATGAAATGAAATTATAAAAAATTAATCACATCTGTTCGTGGATGTGGTTTTCTATACATCTCCATGAGAGACATTATCAATTTCCAAAAAATAGAAAGGGTAAAAAATCTCCAAAATATCATATATATCATAAATTTTAAAAATGTCACATAAATATAATATATTTAATATTTCCCTATTTATATCCCATAATGTCAGGTTGTTATATAAAATGAGTCACAACACATCATAGACGTCATATTCAACATGTATACATGTGGGACAATAAGTTGTGATCAATTTTAAAAGATTTGTTTCATCAATTTAATTAAATTTTGAAATACATAATATAATTATTTATTTTATTAATGTGGTTAGAATATATTTTAAAGAGATAAAAGTGTGAATAATCCTAATTTATTTTAGGTATGGTATACATGTACCCTTGGATATAACTCTCTATCAAAGTCCTTATGTATTATTTGATATTTATATTGAGAAGAAATGATTATATAAGTCATTGGATGGAAATTTGATAAAGAAATTTTCATTAAGCATGGTTATTTTTTTTTGGGTATGATGATGCTGAGATGTCAGGATAGTGTTCCATTTTTATAAGTGATGGGAGTGGAAATACATTAATTACATTATATTTTTTAATATAACAAATTCTATTCTCTATCCATGAGTATCCAACTTGTAAAAATATTAATAAATTAATTTTTAAGGAAATAAAACTATTATCTAACTAAATATTTTATTATTTTAGGATAATTTATCCTTAAACACATATTTTCTACAATGCCACTCACCATGACCCTTTTAATCATTTCTAATAATATATAGGTTTACTTTGGTTACTAGTACTTATGGAAGAACTCAAATTAAGCTCTTTACAAAAAATAAAATTTCCTGAACCAACCCACATGGGCCTACATAGCTAGCAGAAAGCCCAATGTGATACCCTGTATCACCATTATTAAGCCTAGGGCAGGAATGATGTTCTAATTTTTAATAATACTTAAATGGGGGGTAATATAATTAATTACAATCATTCACACATAAAAAATACATTGTATATTTTTGAGGTAACAAAAAATAATGTAGATTTAGATTGTAAGAATGCATGGAATTAAACATTAGATTCACATATTATAATATAAATATAAAATATAAATGAATCAATTGTTTAATAATATGTTCACATCCATGAATAAACAAGGTGGAAAACAAAATGAAGATAATATGAATAGTAAATAAGTAGATAACTAGTCTCAATATCATAGTTTCTGACCGATGAATATATATAGTGCCCCAACAAAATGTTAAGATCCATTAAACCATATATATAGTAGTATATACTAATCTACCTAAAAACGGCATAAGATATAACACATGTGGTAAAGTCCCATGAAATTGTGAGTGAAAAAATATCTAATTGGACACACTGAAATTATCCAAAAAAATTATTATGTGATTGTAGACTACTCATCACTAGGAGGGTATTTTTAGTAATTATAAGATAAAAAAACTACATCATAGATTTCTTCCTTAACCTGCATATTCTAAACATCAAATCCAAATTGGAAAAGAAATTGGATCTCCATATCCATTACCTAGATACATATGATTTGATTTCCCATATATCCAATTATCAATATATGAAGTAAGGAACCAGAAAAAACCCCAGAATAATATATGTGGAGGGGAATTCTTTTTGACACTACTCTCAACACATGAGGTAAAAAAATAAAATGTCCTAATCGTTGATATAGAATAACCCCAAGTACAATACACTTTATATATTTGAAGACAAACTCCACACCATATAGTGTCATGATCATGTGGTCTCTCTTTTTTTATCCCACTTCTATCATAACATATCTTGAATTTAGATTTCTTTACCTTACCACAAGGTTTCACGTCCACGGTATCACTACAAAAATTGAGGATACAAACACTTCAAAAAATATTTTTTGGAGAAAAAACTCCCCAGACAGATTACCAACCCCCTATGAAATGTAAAGTAGTACTTTCTTGAACTGAATAATGGATTTTGGGCGGCACACCGTGTAGAGATACTATAGAGTACCTATCCCAATAACACTACGATTATCAACCATGATCATTTTTATTAGCCAATAATTGTGGATCTAATATTCTAGCACACTCAACCAAGTGTCATAATTTTTACTCCCAAATTAATGGAACCATCATATATGAAGTGTGAATCATCCCTGGATGGACTTCAAATTTACTTTAATATGAGTCTAGAAAAAGATAGATGAACACATGAGTATTTTCATAAATCCAATAGTTTTAGAACATAAATCAAGCGATATTCATCAACAAATATAAATAAATTTGAAAATGGATCATAATGATGTGATCCTCATATAAAAATACATTGGTTTATTTAATTATTAGCCCAAAATGTACAACAATTGAAAAAATTAATGTCATCAATTGATGATGAATTACCAGATTATTCACACCTTATGATTGTGTCGTTATCTCAATAATCACCCCACTACATCCTCATGTTGTCCATTGTCAATGGTATCCCTTGGCCCATATCATTATTAAATGTTCTTTCATAAACGTCAAATTTAAACAGATACCTACATCCATAGTCATCAATATTGGATTCTCCCCACCAAAATAATAGATAACATACCTTTGTCTCTACTAATACTCTTTAATATATTAATGGTTATTCACTAATAAAAATACTTATCCCAATTGTATATAGAGGATATAGGGATTATAAAAGAGATATGAAAATTACCTTCAATAATTTTCCTATATCACCATTATGTTCATGATTGAAAAATAACATTACCAATAAATATTTCAAATTGGAAATATTCATGTCATTTAAAAATTCATCAAAAGAAAATAAATAATTTGTAAATGAATTAAATTGTTAGAAAATATTATTTTTATATATATGATAACCAATAATGTATTATAAACAATAATAAACCCTTCTTTAATGATTGATCAATATGTAGTGACAAACTTGGTCATTAGAAATAAATAATAAGACATAATTTTATTTGTTGTCTACCTCCTAATATACTATTATTAATTATAAATGGATTATATATGTAGACAATATAGATTTACTTTTAACATTGTCTAATATCACTTGTTTATGTGAGTAACACTTTGGATTTTCCATGAAAATGGTTTTATATATTTGTGGTCAGTTTTTTGCATTAAAATTATAATAAAACTTTACTTTTTCTGACATCACTGCCAATGACTTATTAACATGAATCATAAAAAATTGTTATTTTTGTCACACAATGTGTAAAAATTTCATTTTTTAATAATACATTCTCTCATATTTCCAATATGAGCCAACGTTTAATTGGAAAAACATTTATACCGACAGATGTAATCATGATATTTATTATATTTAATATTATAAATATGTCAATTCTGAGCCTACTTATGCCTCATAATATCAGGCTAACTTGATTTCTATCTCTATAAATATTCTTCTAAATATTCTTAAGTCACACAATGATAGAATATATTTATTACATGAATCTCGTAATTTCAAATATCAGATACTTTTCTCAAGAATCAATTCATTAATGTATCATAATTTTAAATCAATACACGTGCAATAAATTAAATGATAATCTATTTTTACAAGAATTACATATTAAAACCTATAAAAAAATTATATAAAATAAATATTAATCTGATTCCAAAGAATTGTTTATATAACATCTAATAATTAGATATATATTTAAATTTAAAAACATACCCTAAAAACAATACATTGTAATCACATTAATTGAAATGTTATTTTTTTAGAAATTTTAATGTTCTACTATTAATTAATATACCAAAAATTTATGTGAAAACTACAAAAAATAATCTTGTGAAAATATATATACTGTAAATATAAAATGATATTCGTATTATTCATTTAAGCCTCCAAAGTATAAAAATTTATAATCTGCATTTAATTGTATATTCTTTTGGAAAAATTTAATGTATTACTAATTAAATTATATACCTAATGAAATGTTATATACATTTATAATGTTATATATGAAAATATAAAGTATATTTATGAATATTAATGATACATCATATTGATATATTATTAATATTAATTTTATTACCAATCAAAATTTATTTATTCAGTTAGTATTTTTTTCTATTGCTCCATAATACCTCCAATCATAATATGTCCCATTGAATCGTCATTTTTTAAAATGTTACGATGGATTAGATAAAATTATTCCAACATTAGTAAATATAAAGGAAGGGTATAATATCAGTTTTTATAGAGGAAATCATTTAAAATATATAAAAATGGGGTACAATATATATATGAATAAAATACCAAAAAATATAAATATGTATTTATATGGGATTAGAGTTTCCTAATTGTACATGTGTAATTATACTAAATTTTATGAAGATTAATAGTTTAAAAGAATGTTTATTATTGTTACATGAGCAAAAAATTGACACACAAAATGATGGAAATATAAGAAAAAAATGGTTATATCATTTGAATGAAATATTTGACCATTCTTAATGTATTTATGAAGAAAAAAATTTCTAACATATAGTTATTCTAAAATAGTTCCATATATATCCAATAATTTCACTCTAAATCCAGATCAACCGAGGAAACAATAATATTATGTTTGATAAAATGTATATAATTATTAAAATTATCAGTAATTTCAGAACTCCCCATTTCAAAATAATTATATTATTTCTTGGATATGTGGTCCAGTTCCATTATGAAATTTTTTAGGTTAGGCCTAATTATATTAAAATGTTATTTTAAAATTATCAAATAATTAAATAGACAAATAGATAATCACTACTATCAAAAAAATGTCCCATTAGTTGACTATAATAATTCCTTTAATTTTTTATAACAATTTGATATTAATTTCTATTCAGCTTCATAGTTGAGTAAATTATTCATTATTATCCAATTATTCCATCAATCATTCTATTCCCACTATGGCACGTAACCAACCGAATTTTACAATACTCTCAGTTTTTCATTAGTTCATTTAGATTAGGATTTACACGATTTTTTATTAATTTTAGATATATATCTATCATATTACAAAATATGAAAATATAATTTATAGAAGTTGTTTCACCTATGATTGGAACATTAGATTCATGGTAAAATGGATTGTTGTATAATTATTGTAAAATTAATATTTTTCTACCTTAGTCACACACCCACTTATTAAAATTCAAATACATGTACACCATAATTTAATTTATTTAAATCGAAAAATTTACTTCAATGATAGAAATTATTGAAATTCAATGGATTGTATAATTGTATAAAAAACTCATTGTTTGAAAAAATTGAAGAATATACAAACTCTATTTCATGCTTTATAATGTCTTACAATTCTCAGGTCATCTAGCAGTAATACTACATCTTCTATTAGATAACACCTTTTAATATCTATAAAAACTATAATATGATGGATTATCATGATTACTTTGTCACAGTGCTACTTTCATCAATTAATTATCAATATTCTTCCAACAACCTCTTCAAAATCAACAACTCTCCATATACAAAGCATGGAATAGAAATATATTATAACTAATGATTCATATAGAATAATTCAAACTACATAATCTTCAATGTAATCATTCTCATGCAATAGAATGGAATAGGAAATCAGTAGTGTTTAGCTATAGATTTATAATAAAATTATAAATTATTCAATAGTATTTATAAATTATTAAAGTTTAAAAAAAATAACTTTTAATGTGTTCCATTAATTACAAATACTTATAAAAAAATAATATATCTAACAACATAATATTTTATGTTGTTCCCAATATATAGTGTAACATCTTGTCCTAGGAGCCACGTGACAGCGCCCTAATGTTGTTCCCCACAAGACCTCAAGTGCACCTCCATGTATTCTAGGTGCTACCAACTTGCTGTGAGAGTCTGTTAAGTCATTCATGGGGATAGTATACCCTATTTGATATGAGTAAAACACCATATGAATTAAATAAGTAAAATTACAAGTATATATAACCATAACAATACTGAAGTTATAGGACTACTATACATGAAATAAAATAATCAACTAAAAAGGAAAACAATATATGCTTGTATAAGTGTCATGTTTCTTAATTGAAATAGATAAATAAAGATTCCACGACTCCTCATGAAGGCCACAAGCCATGTACGGTTCCCTACTCCATGCTCTATCCATAATCATAAACTTTTTCTTGTTCCATTATCCTTATCCATTCTTGTAATAATAAAGCATATTAGGGTATGGATCAGGCTTCTTGAATAGGGTGTGAGTATACCTCAAAAGGTCCCCAGCACTGTTTTCTAAAACAAGCCCAGTCAAAAGATAATTCATGATGTTCTATAAGGAAATTAGTACAATGCAATAATTAAAATTTTATCACATATTAATTTATTCTTATCTAACTATATTAACGTTAGGATTCCAAGGTTGCTCATACTCCAATAATAACTTCCTCTCATTCCAGTTCCTAAAGTGTTCCCATATTATTATCATATCTTAATTCCTGATTCTTACTGATGCTCGATGTATTCATGAAATTATGATTTCTCTGTACCTAATTTGACTTGTGCTAGTGTTCAAATATTCTCATGTGAGGCCATAACATGGAGTTCCCTTATTTATATTCCTTAACATCAAGTTTATAATCCATATTTTCAATGTTACCAATATCAAAAATGTATGTAAGATGACCTTGTTACCATGCATACACCTCAATATAATGAACACATTCCCATTATTTTTACACATAAGTATAATTAAAATGTAACAATGTATACTTCTAATTTTAGATTGACGGGGTTTTGTTCTATTTAAAAATAAGAATTATCAAAATGATATCTTTCTTACGTATCAACTTATAATGACCGTGTTCCCATTCCTTATCAAAAAATTAATTTAACAATTAATTATCCACCCCAATCCCAATACTAACTCAACAATTAGCTAAAATTAGATATTCGATTAACTGTGTCAACAATTAACTAAGTTAATCAATATTTTAATTAATTTATAAATTAATTAATCAAAATCACAATACATATTCCATAATTAATTTACCAGAATTAATTATCTCATTATAGTCTCAACATTCCATAATTAATCGAAAATTTAATTATATTGATCAAAATATAAAATGAATATAATTAATCCATAATTAATTATTTAAACACAACCATTTCAACATATTATAATTAATCACATGTTAAATTACCTAGGTTCCATAAAATACAGATTATAATCACTTACCCCATTTTATGTTTCTAATTTGAATCCCCAATGTATCATGATTAATTCTTCAATTAATCATATATATCAAAAAAATCTTCATTAAATCAATTATTAAATTTAATTTACCAATATTAGGTAATAAAAATTTGAAAAGATGCTTGAAATTCTAATATAATTCAAATACAAATCAAATTCATGACTATGGGAATTATACATAGGCCATCTACTTGAATTTTTTAATGGATGCTCTCCCAATGGAACTCCCAAAAATCGGAGCATCCTGACGACCTTGATAAAAGCATAGGATCTAAAAAATAAATTTCGTAATTGAAAATAAAACGTAACAAGATCTCATAAACATAGATCTAGATTCACAATCCTAGATCTCAATATCACCATATAGTTTTATATCATAGTAAATAGAGTATGTCATCGAAGAATAGATCAAGGAATTATTGAATAAAAAATGGGTGAAGCATAAGGATGAAATCCACTTACCTGGAGAAGATAAGATCTTCAATTCGGGCTCTCAGTTCGGAAGAGTGGTGTTCATAAGGCCTTGGAATCCCTCCAGGTCAATGGTATAACTTTCCATTACACTTATGAATGTAAAATAACCAGTTTTTTATTCATAAAAGGTGAAACAAGTAATTAATAGTGGAAAACATGTTATATCCTCAATTTTAGGATCGCACGGTTAACACATGATTTCTCTAACCATACAACTAAATAGATTTAACTCTAGTAATGGTCTAGATCTTATAATCTCCCATCTTTATAACACACCCACCTCGTGTTTCACCTCCAATAATTTTTATGATTCCATGAAAAAAAATTAGTCCATTTATCCCTCATATCTACATCTATTTCGAATGGTTCCTCTTTTAAATGTCAATATATCCATATCACTCAATCTATTGGAACAGTTTCTCCCAGAAACACTTTATCACTATGATCCATGGCATGTATAAGATGCTTCCCAAAGGATGCATCTATCTCATGGTCAACATCATCCACATCAGTCACATGAGAAGGGTTAGGAAGAAACCAAAGAAGTTCTGATACATGTGAAACATCCTTCATATTACTGTATCCTGGTGGAAGAGCCAATTAGTATGCCCCTAGCTCGATTGGTGACACAATATCAATGTGTCCAACAAACCTGGGATCCGACATTCCTAGCCACTATATCCTGCAATGACCCAACCTAGGCGACACCCAATGAAAGACATGATCACCCCATGTAAACTCAATGGGTCATCTCCATTAATTAGAATACAACATCTATATACTCAGATCAATATCCACGTGTTTCTGAATCATCTATACTTGCTTCGTCATCTGCTACATGACACTCCACTCTAACAACTAAGACTCAACAACCTCTTTCTAGCATAGCGGTGACCTATATGCCCTACCATAATTAGATTAATATAGTTCCTTCATTATACCTTACAGAAAACTGTTATTATAGTAGAACACTGCTAAGGGAATGTGTTTTTCCAAAGATCAATTAATGTCAACATCACAAGCTCATAGCATATCTTCAATCAACTGTATGGTATTTTCTTATTACCCATCTATATGTGGGTGCACATTTGTACTAAATAAATCTTATGTGCCAAGTGATTTACAAAATCCCTACCAGTATCGTGAAGTGAATTTGGAATCAAAATCTGAAACTATTGTATGTGGCACTACATATAGATGGACCATCTCCCAATCATATAGTTATCCAAACTATTCCATGGTAAAGATTCATCTTACATTCATGAAATCTTATACTTTTTTATGTTGACCCATAATGACCAAAAGTGATAATTATTCCTAATAATATTTTAAATACCCACCAAAAATTACATGTTCACATCGTCCAACTACCATTCTAAAAAATACAATAGCTTTAGAATACCTCACTATTGCTGATGCTCCACCATCACCTACTTGAAGGCGAAGCATCTTGTCACAAACCATGATACCTCATTTTTCATACCTTGCCACCAATAATTTCTTCATATGTCATGGTACATTTTTATTACACATGTATGCTCCTCCCATTTCGGGGAATGAAATCCCTCCATGATCTCTTCTCACATGCGTGTATACACCATAACCCAATCCATCACATAGATGATTTCATCCTCATATATGAAGTGGTTTGAAGATGTGTCCTCACCTTCAAAATATTCACACATTGATAAGAGCTTTGGATCATTATATTTTCTATCCCTGATACCTTTCAAAAGAATAGACTCCACTATAACTAAAACTAGAGTAATTTTAGGTTGACTCTCCAAACCCACCACATTAATTTCATCAAATAACATATTTATTATCCACTCAGCACAAAAATCCTAAACCACTTGAGTACATATTTTCCTACTCAAGGCATCAGCCACAGTATTTTTGTTTCTAGGCATATATTCTAATTCATAATCAAAATACTGCATATACTCAACCCAACCCCACATCCAATGATTGAAATCACACTGTAAAAATATATATTCATCAAGTTATTGTAATAATTATATAATTTAAAATTATTACCCAAAAGATAGCGTTAACGAAGGATAAGAGCATAAAACACTAATGATAACTCAAGGCCATGCATATGGTAATTAGATTCTTGATTCCTCATCTCCTGTGACCCGTACTACATAAATCTATCTCCCTACCCCAGCAAAGATCCATGTTTGATCCTAGAATTGTTACAAGAAACAGTATACTCATCCCGTAACATAGGTAAGATCATTATTGATGATGATTTTAAACTCCTATCCATCTCCTAAAAATCACTCCCATAATAATAAATCCCTTAAAATGTTACTTTGATTTTATAACTCCCAAATGAATAAATTCTAAATGGTAAAAATCTTGGATAAATCTCCTGATATATCCAGATAGTCCCACAAAACATCAGATATGGAAAGAAAAATTGGGATGCTCCCAAGAATCTACTACCAGAACCATCCCAAGTACCACTAACTCACCTTCAACTGATATGATGTTACCAATGAAGTGACCTTGGTCAATCCAAAACCGAAACTTATATAGAATGGTGTACATCCGAAGATTTATTAGTCTACTTAGAATGATTTCAAGATGTTTTTCATGATCATCATGTGCCTTTAATTACATCATGTTTTCTTCCAAAAACACCACCAAAAACTGATCGATATATGAAGGAAATTTTTTGATCCTCAAATCCAGAAAAAAATACAGTGTCATTTGTCTACCCAAATGACATTACAACAAAAACCTAAAGTCTATACCAACTACTAAAAGAAATCCTTCTTATATCATAAGTCCATACTCTCTACCGATGATAACCTGATCTCAAATTGATCTTTGATAACATACAAGATCCCTTCAATTGTACCAATATATCAACGATACATGAAAGTGGATATCAGTTCATTGTAGTTATTTTTTACAACTTCTAGTAATCGATAATAAAACATAAAATCCCATCATCCTTCTTTGCGAACAAATCATGTGACCCCCAAGGTGACATACTAGGATAGATAAAACCCTAACATTACATTTCCTATAATTTTGTATTAGTTTTTAAATCTCAATTAGTCCCAATCGGTATGGTGTAATAGTTAGTGTTATAACCCCCAAAATTAGCTCAATAGTGAATTTCACATCTCTCTCATGTGGTAGCCCTAAGAATTCACCACGATAGATATCTAGAAATAGTTCCACTACTAGTGGAAGGACATATTTCCTTACACCATTTTCATCCAACTAAATTCAAGAGACATCAGTTGTGAGATCTCATAGTTTTTGACTAATTGGACCTACTCGACCTGCCTAGATCTCCCACTCTCCACGATGAATATACTGGTCACCATTATGAGACACAATGGTCACTATCATATAGTAACAATTTATTTGTGCTCGTTATGAAACTAGCTATTACATATCCCTAATTGTTTTGAAGCTCATTATATAATTAACATAAATAACCTATTGGAAATGTAATTCCCTGATATCTAGTGATCATCCATTTCATAGATTGATATCCCTAGAGCATACCCCCAATGGTGTATCAATAGTCATAACCCTGCTAAAAAACACCATGTGTAGGCTCAACCCACTAACATGTTTTTCTGATATAAAGGAATGAGAGGTTCTAATATCAAGCCAGGTACTAAAAATAGTAGAATATACTAGAATAGTAACTCTCATTGTCGATTGTCTAGCATCTCTATCTACATGTCTAGGATGTACTACATGTATCTGTGATTCCCCTATTTCCTATGATTATGTATGACTCCTTTGAGTATCACCACTCTATTGATGTGGGTGATCCTTTCCCAAATAACAGTGTCCACTACCTCATATAAACTTGGAATATAGAACACCAACTACCCACCTGATATGGTTTAGAACACCCCCTTCCCACTCTCCAACTCTACCTATCTTCATATTCATTACATGTATGTCACTGTGAGCTAAAAAAATTCTATATATGTCCCATATTTTTGTATGATTGACACACTAATGGTGGTCAGGAATATTATTGAAAACAACTTTATGACCAACCACATTACTGAAAAATCACCCTAGTATGGTCACATACAACTGACCCTCTTGTCTACATAATCTGCTTCCCACTACTATTGTCAATATTTTCATAACGCCGCTTCATGCTCTCAGAACTCACACCTCCTGATCATCCAGTAACAACTACCAATGAAAAAAATGAATCCTACCTCAAGTTACCTTCATCAATCATTGCATGATCCACCCCAACTGTAAACTTATTCTTCCTAATAATATTCACCTGGTACATAATCTCACAAAAAATTCCTTAAAGAAAAGATTTTTCCTTTTCTTCCCCATCATCTAATAATGTTGGAGAAAAGTGCTGCATGATCTTTTTAGCATTCAACATAGTCAATAACTGACATGATCCCTTCATCAATATGCCTAAACTCAACAATATTCTCATGTCTCTTCATGTCGAGAAAAAAGTATTCTAAGAACCACTCAATGAAGACCTTTAATAACATACTGTCAGATTTTCTAGTTCGTGCATGAATGTCCACCCAATTCTTCGACGATCCCCATAGAATATAAGGGCCAACATGACCCTCCACTCACCTAAAGTCTCAAAATGATCATGTATTGTCTATATGGGTTCACCCCAGAATTCATATCCCTTAGGTTCAACCTCTCCAATAAATATCAATGGGTGCTACAAATAAAACTCCCTTGTAAACTCATACATTCTTTTTACAAATCAATCTAGGTATATTTCCATGAATTTCATTAAATAAGAAAATATCCCCCAAAATATATCCCCTCCACATTCTACTACCATGATTGGTGAAACATTTTCCCTAGCTATAAATTCATTCTTAGGAAGACACCTTGGTTGTCAACTCAATAACTATCATGGAGGAATACTATATACAAAACCAAACTCAAATCTCAAGAATCATAACAAAACCTTGTAACATTTACGTAAGAGGAAAATATAATAATAAACCATTCCCCCCACATCACATCACAGTTAATAATGAGGCTCTATCACTACCCTTATCCATCCTACTACTAGGTTTTGAAAAACAAGGTTAAAAATCAACTATAAACAGGTTTATTATTCACACACCGAATTATTATCAATCTGTATCATTTTACATGACTTCATAAATTCTTGTTATTCACCATTTTCATTTTCTAAATCTCATAGAAAATGAAAAAAAAATCATGTTTAACAACATACCCATAACCTATTTCCCTCGTGCATTCCTAAAACGATACATGTTTCAATAACCCTTAATTATTTGAATGATATAATTAGAAAAAACTCCCATTTCATCCTAAGCCACAAATAAATACACCAAAATTCTAAAAAACAATAATCATGTCATACCACAAGTGCATCACCCATGGTGAAATAACATTCAATGGCAATATAAAATAACAATAAAAATAATCCCACCATGTGTACATGGGGTTTTCTCATACATGGGTTTTTAGCTCCCTTGCACGAGCATATTACCAATCGCAAAATCTTCTTAGTCTCCTACAAACATATCCCCAGACATTAATAAATATAAAATAATAAATAAAACTGGACTTCTAATACCACATTATAACATCCCGACCCTGGATCCACATTACAGTTCCCCTAGATAGTTCAAAACACTACCTCAATTTCACCTCCTCCTATGCTAAAGTATTTTGACTGGAAATGAGGTTCCAATAAGTCATTCATGAGGAAACTATACACTATATTATTGGATTAATACTCCAGCTAAAGTAAATCAGTAATATAGAAAAAAAATATAACCGTAAAAATTCTCAAATCTTATGATAACAAACTAGAAATTACCATACACAATTGAAAGGGAAATCATGATATGCCAGTATAAGTGTGAAATTTTTAAATTGAAATTATAAAATAAATACACTAAGACTCCCCAAGTTAGTCCCAAAATAGATTTAGTTCCCTCATACAAACATTACTTCTAATAATAAACCTATCTGTGAGCCTTTTCCATTATATTGTCATATAAAAATATAATATATTCAGGTACCAATCAAGCATCACAACTATTGTGTGAGTAGAACTCAGTAGGTCACCACCAAGGGTGTCTAAACAAGTACATTCAATATGCAGTGCATGAATTTCTAAAAGGATGTATGTACAATTTAATAATAAATAGTTTTTCAAATTTTCATTTATTCTTATATATATATAATAACTATAGGGTTCCCAAGGATGAACATACCTCAATACTAACATCATCTCATACGGGCGCTTGAAGTGTTCCTTATGTAATATCATATCTTAATACCTACCTCTTACAAATGCTCAAAGTATTCAAGGCGCACGGTTTTCTCAGTACAAGATTCAACTCATGTCGGAGTTTGAATATTCTTGTGTAAGGCCATAACTCAGAGATCCATTATTTCCATTCTTTAACATCACATTTATAAGACACATTTAAAAAGTTACCAATATAAAATATTTATGTTTGATGACCATGGAACCATGTTAAACCCTCCATAGAATGTCCATGTTCCCATTATATTTACTTATAAATATAATGACCTTATTT
This sequence comes from Viscum album, assembly GCA_963277665.1. Classification (NCBI taxonomy): domain Eukaryota; kingdom Viridiplantae; phylum Streptophyta; class Magnoliopsida; order Santalales; family Viscaceae; genus Viscum; species Viscum album. The sequence goes on along the minus strand of OY728128.1, from coordinate 271,480,465 downwards.
CCATGAATACTTGTAAATTTAGAATGACCATTTCCCATTCAATTTTCTCATAAGTATGATTTCCATGTTACATATTGCACTTCTCAATACAGAATTACCATATTTACATTCTTTATCACATAATTAATTAAACAATTAATTATCTACCCCATTACAATTACTAATTCAACATTATCTAAAAACACATATTCCATTAGTTAACATAACAACTAAATAATTGCATTAGAACATTAAATAATTTAAGAATTAATTAATCAACATTAAAATTAATATTCCATAATTAACTTTCTATAATTAATCATATAATTCTAATCTCAACATTCAATAATTATTCCTATAATTAATAATCTTGATCACATTATCAAAGGCACTGAATTAATCCACAATTAATTATCAAAATTTAGACAACTCAATATCTCATAATTAATACACTGATTAATTAATGATATTACTACCATAATTCTTATAATAAATTTACCCAAATTAATTATCAAACTTGGAACCCCTTAGTATCATGATTAATTCCCCAATTAATCACATATTTCAACAAATAATTAAAAAATAGATTGTTCAATCTAATAAACCATTTTCATGAAATGAAATTGATATGGGGTGATATAAATTATACAATTTTACACACACATACTAAAGCCAAAACTATGGGAATTTTATTTATACCACCTATGTTAGTTTGATTATGGGTTTATCTGAAATAGAAATACATAAAATCCTAGTAGCAGAATGAAAGTGATTGTAGTTCCTGATCTAGATGACTAATCTGAAATCAAGATCAAAGGTAACATGATACCACAAATATTGATCTAAATCCAAAATCCTAGATCTAGATATCTCTACGTAGGATAATATCCAATAAAATTATAATATATTACAGTTTAAAATCATGATATGATAGGTTAATATCCATTTTAGTGATTCTAAAGGAGGTCAATCTTGTTAATAATAGTTGAAAATGATTAAAATCACAATTTTAGTATTTCACTATCGACACTCAAATGGTTTAGTAACAAAGTTAGTCAAATTATTCGATAACTATTTGTTAGCCACTACTTAAATGGGACAATTCACATGGTCACCTCACACAGCCTCTAAAACCATTGTTTAACCATGCCAAATCAACTGGCTCGAAAGACCTGAGGCACACAGTTTCTCCTAGGCAGCACCAAAATTAGTAGAAACTATGCTCCTACCGTCATAGTCCCTTTTCTATAAAATTATCTTATTATTCAAGCAAATTCACATCAAGTCACAAATCTAATCAATGGTACTTATGAAAAAAACATTAAATCACCCCTGATATAATATCAAAAAATGATGTGATCTTACAAACAGTTCATCCTTCATCTCCAAATTATATTCCATATTTATAAAATTAATGGAAATATTCTATATTTATTACACATATATGTTTGAAACAATATATCAATAGTATTATCATAGTAAAATTTATTTGAATTTCACTAGATGAATTCATTAAATGTTATAAATTGATAAAACATCTAGATCCAATAGTTTTATCATTATTTATCTTAAATCATATAAATTACCGAATTAAAAAATATATCCTTTAATTATAATTGAAAAAACTAATTTTCTTTTACACATTCCTACCCAAAATAATATTTAATAAATTTTCTCATCATTTTAATTTATTTATTTTTTTTCATTTTCAATATTTATGTGAACTACCAAATTATTCAAAAACATAACAAAAATTTGAATTCTTATATTGAATATAGATGTATATTATTGTTAAATTATTCCTTATAAATGAATAAATTTAACTATTTAATTCACTCTAGTTCTTAATTATTTATTTGTTATGGCACTATAATTATATTTTTCCCTTTTAAACATTCTGATAAAATTGAATACGTTTATATAATCTAATATTTATAGATATTGATTTTAAATTTCATAAGATCAGTCCTTATTATTTAATAATTTGTTATAAACGAAATCCATTAGAATAAAATTTCAACGAATGATATTATCTTCTTGACACTAGTAAACTCATCAATTTACATTGAAGATCAAAAATATCATATATTAATCCTCCTATAATAGTTCGATAATAATAAAAAAATTATATATTTCCTGTTAATATATTAATGATCATACCTATGGAAAAAAACATCAATATATACCATAAAATTATCTATTTCTCTCATGAGAATTTGTATCAATTGAACTAACCTGAACATTTGGATGATTGGTTAGATCAACATGGATATGAATAAATAATATTTGATTCAAATAACATAATTAACAAATTTTTAAATGTCCAATTGTACTGAATTAATATATAAGAAATTTAGTCATCAAATTACCTTCCATAAATCATTTTATTAGTGTGAAAATAAATGTATCCATCAATATTATAAATAATGATAACATTTAAAAATTGCACTACATAATTCCTATTTCTATACATTGAATTTTATTTCAATAATACTTCTAAGTCCTTATAGGTGTTAGATATTTTCAAAATTTCATGTTTTAATTTTCATTAGAATAATGTAACCCATCATGATATAAATATGTCTATTAAAAATATATTTCACATACTTAAAATAATATGTAAGAAAAACAAATTTGATTCAGGTCTGTATCCTCTTTCTATACCCTTTATCATTTAGTTTCCAATTCATATTTTCTAGAAAGAAATTCTATGCTGTAATATAGGTAATAGTTTAATAATATAATTATTGTTATATATTTAATAATTTATTATAATATATTTCTATATACTCCTAAAAATAATGAAGTGTTTTTTATTTTTCATGAATTTGGATACTTTTTCATTCATTGTTATCAAACTGGTGATTGTTATAAAATAATAAACCCTATCTCATTGAATGAACCCCTTCAATTTGGTCTTCTTTTTTAAGTAGAATATATTAGTTTACATGTTAGTAGATATACCATAAATTTAAAACATATATAAACATATAAAATTCCATTCTTTTAGATTTTATGTATACATATACAATTAAAAAATTACACTATATTATATATCTTATGGATGAAAAATAAAAATTATTAATATTATACATAAAATTTATTAAAATATATTTGTCCACTAATATATTTAATACATTCTCATACATGGGACTAAGAATATTAAAGAATTAATTTATATTTATAGATGTTGATTATATAAGAAATATTACAGTATATGAACACATATTATGTCATCCCTTTTAGTCATAGATAATTATTTCTGAATATGAAAACATGGAGACCCTAGGGATGACAACCTATTTGAATAGTTTGGAGACAAGTAGTGTGGATTTATAGTTAAGATTTTACAAGTCTATACACTATGCTACCAATAAACAAAAAAATATATTTATTCTATTTTATAATTATTATTGTAATACCCATTTCATGAATTCCATCATAAATTGATAGTAAAATGAATGTATATAAATTTTTACTACGGTAGAATAGAATTATCTATTAGTATGTTGATTGATTCATGTAGATTCTAAAATTTCCACCAATTCTAAGATAATATACCAATGTGACCCAAATAAACATAATTATAATTAAACACATCATGTTCTCAAGTCTCATCCTGGCCTCATATCAGAAATATTGAAAATAAAAATCACCCTAAAATAAATTATTAGGTCACTTTCTTATATATCAAATCATTCATTCGATCAAATGGTGCACCAACATACCAAGACTACTTGAGTAGTGTATGAGTAAAATATAATAGGACAACACAAAGGTTATCATTATTAGAATAATTGTAAAAATATAATGAACCATGTGAAATTATATATAAAAAATATAATCAAATAATATTCAATAATTTGGTCTATAATAAACATTTGTGAATTAATATACATTTATTTTTCATTTTCATTGACTTGGTTTAACGCATCATGTAATAATATAAATGGTTATAATTTTCCTACCCATAAAACCCTTTCCAATATCAAAATGATTCATTCCTAATATTCCTTCTCAATGTTCATAATAGAACATTTAAATATTAAGAATTTAATTACCAAATAACATAGATATGAATGGATCCACCCATTTAAAAAATCACATGCGTAAAATTGGTTTTTATGGAATGGTGTCACATATTACAACTATCAATATGGATAATATTGTATATTCCAAATATTCATTCACATATCATCTAACCCATAAGTCATAATTTATCACACTATTTATTCTATATATCTTTATAATTATTTATCATCTTAATGAATCCTACACATGATATTGTTCAACACCATTAGCACATAATAGTTTTAGTGACATATTTTGAAGCTATAATGTCATAGAATATATACATAATAGTTTAATAAGGTCATATAACACTAAACATATCTTATTTTAAGACTATATGTATTGAAATTAAATTATAATATTATAATATAAAATATAATAAATAACTAGCGTGATAAGTTGATCAACCATGAGTTATATATTATTAATAATAAATATTGCTCTGAATAGAGCCCAAGAGTATTAATATTGAATATAAAATACACAACAGTGAAAAAATAAATTACTAGGTGAAAATAAAATAAAAAGAGTAAAAAAAGATGAAATTTTTATTGATTATATTTACTAGAGAATATTTTAAATATCCAACACCTTAATCTAAAATAAATCACTAGTTTAATTTTTTATCCAAGAAATAAAATTACACAACAATTTTTTAAATCATTCCAAACAAATATAACATAAGAATTTAAATCAAATCACCAATGAATGTTGTTTGTGTATTACAATACCAAAAAACATAAAAATATAAAAAACATTGGTTGTGGTGATTTCAATATATTCAACAAGACCAATAATAATTTGGAATTGTATAAATATTACATCATATCAAATATATTTTTATTTAAACACCAACGTAAATATCCATGTGAAAAATCACATGGATAAGAAAAACATCTTAAAATAGAATACCATCAACATTATATTTACATAAAAAATATTGAATAATCTAAAATACCTATTATCTATAGATATTGAAATTATTCTCATTTATTATTACTTTCTAGAGGGACAGATAATTAATGTGGTATAGAACATAGTTCTAATAGAAAGATCACTTTAAATAAGCACAATGTAATTATATATAATACAAAAAAACCCCAACCAATAATTGTAATATGGAAAACATAAATAAAAAATCACACAATATATTTTAATGAAAAACATGAAATTCAACAAACAATGACATCTACGAATGTATTTTCCTCAATAACAAACCTAGACATATAGTTTTATCCAAAGTATATATAGTGTGATATATGAACATACAATGAATGATAACATACCCTATAAAATAAATATTGTCAATGAGCTATTAGGTCTGGAAATTTTTAAACATACTTTTGTAATTATGTTTTATCACATTAAAAAATAAAATCGCATCGTCAAGGGAAATTCAGGTACGTAATACAATTTCATAAATTTTATATCACAAAAATGTTTTATCATATGATTTATTTAGTATAATTTATAAGCATAGGTAACAATCATTCATGAAATTTATATATTTCCAAATGACTCTATATTGGGGAAACCACACATTTCCCTACTATTTTCAACCAATATGAATACAGTGAAGTAAAAATAAATAATTTCGTGGGACCAAAGTTGTCACAACCAGTGTACAAATTCATCATACTAAAAATAATATACTAATGAACCCAGTGTCATTTCATAACAATTAATGTTCTTTTATATATCTTATCAACAAAATTTGATAGATTGTTAATGATTAATAGTAACGAGTTTATCTATTTATTCTATATATGTATAACATTTCATTTGTTATTGTTAAATTATTTTATAACATGATGATAAAAATCTTCTATGCAATGATTATCATTCAATTGATGATTTGTGAAACATCATATTTCATAATACAGATAGAGATTATTGTTTCATGAAGTTACTAGTTTATTTACTAAAAACTATGTCCCTTTGTGTAATTAATTTTGATGTATTTTTTTTAAATAATATTAATATTATATGGACTATTATATTGTATTTTAAATTGAGAAAATATTGAATATTTTTCTATAATGATTTATATTCCAATTAAGATCTCATATTTATATATTTTACCCTAAAATGACTCTAGTTCAATATCATTATATGATACATAAAAAAAAATTATATAATAAATATTAATTGAGAATTTTAAATAATAATAAGTGATTCATAATGAGTCATTAATTTTAATATGTCATTAAAAAATAATAAATAAATTAATATGTCAAATTAACTACTTAGTAAAATTTATATTGTTTGTTCTTTTTGATTTAATAATAGTGGATGATGAGTTACATATTATATTATTAGGTGGAATCATATTATGATATATTTCTATAATTAATGAGGAATAAATATTATAAATTTATTTGATGATTATTTAGATAATACTACACTATTATATCACATATTACACAATTTATTGTTTTTACTCAATAGTTATACATGATGATTTTGTTGAATAAATACAAAATATATTTGATAATGGAATATAATCTGTTTTTTAATATATTTTTCTTTTGATAACCTATTATGAATATATATGATAAGGGAACTAAAATTCTTGATGAAATATAATATTAGATAATAAATCATAAATCAATAATCTATCATTTATATTTTTTGATATATAATAGGTTCTTGGGTATATACTGATAATACTATTTTATGACCATGAAATAAATGTTATAGTTGAAATTGACCTCTGTAATCTTTTTTTATTGATTATATTATTGGATTATCATTATCCAATTAATTGTTATAATGGTTTATTTTTCTAAATTTAACTGACAACGTGTTTGATGGTTTGAAATTTTCAAATCCAAATCATAGATATTTGATAATTATATATATATATAAGGATGATGTCGAAATATATATATTTTTTGTTTCACCCATTTTATTTTGTTTAGTATATCAAAATTTATAATGATCAACTTCGAATTAAATTTTGCATTGAGGAATATGGTTTAACCATAATATTTGAAAACAATAATATCAATACGATTTAATTATCTGAATATAGATGAATGTTATAGTAAATAGTTAATTAAATAATATATTTTTCATCTTCTTGACGTATATATGGAAATTGAGATGTTCAGATTTAATTAATTAGATGTCAAATGCAATGTTGGAGATATAGATGAAGAATATAACCATACAAAGTTCAGTATGAAACATAGTATGATGTTTTATATAATTTGGAATATTGTATAATGTGTTTTGTACCAAATCCTGATGATGAAAATTTCAAAATTTCATATACATTTTAATGAAAGTTTTTTTTATAGTATTATTTTTCAGAATAGATTATACACTAATTTTTTGATAAATAAATGATAGTATTATTCAATGATCAACATTGGTAATATGTTGAATGAGTTTGTGAGTACCAGACGTGCATGTTATAGTGTATTTTTTTTCAATGAATAATATTTACAAAACAAGAGTAATTTTAGATACTCACATTGATATAAAAAATAAATTGGATGTTCATGTATATAATTTTCAATACATTCATGTTATGTATATAGATATATTGACTAGTTTTTTATTTTATTTAATAGAAAATATCATGGGGAGATCGACAATTTTGGTGAATTTTTCACATATTTAATAATTACATCTATATTAAATGACTATCAATGTTTTTTGTGATCTATAATATTTTTATATCTATTTGAAAAATATTTATATAAAAATTTCAACTTACCTTCCATCCCCATTGAAGTTGATATCAAACTAGACACTAGGATTCAAAGGTAGTAAATATCAACTACTGTAGGTGTTATAGAGAAATATAACAACTCAAACATCCTTATCAGTTACTAACATAACTAAGAATACATTTATATATCACCCGAACTGATCAGTATTAGAGTTAGATATTCAAATTTAGATATTTAATTGAATTACTATCTAATTCATAATATTATTTTGTTTGTACTGGATGATGATCTCCCTTTTAAATGTGGAGTATGAAAAAAATTATATTTTTTATTCAGAATGTAAAATAATTGGTCTTGGTTAGGATAAATGTTGTTGGGATTCATTTTAAATCATTATATCCTTACAGTTACACCAAAAAGATTCTTTTAGGAAGAAAATGATTCAATAGACTACATGGAATAATGTGGTATCTTTTGGAAACAAATAGTTTATTCATACTAGGGATGATATGAAAATTAGATATGGTCCACCACAAAAGGTCAATGAATCATCTCCATTGAGGGCATTAGATACTCATGGATCAGAGAAGATTTTGAATATACTACATGGGGTTAGAGAATTTTCCCATGAATATGATGGTAAACTCATTTCTGGAATGACTTAAAAGGATCAATATCTATTAGGCACTTCTCTTGTAATTGAGGGGCCCCAAAATCTGATAGATGGGGGGAATCCATAACAGTTTCATGAGGAAATAATTAAAATAAAATAATCTCTTTAAATTCATGGATGGTGAGAGGATATAAAGGATCATTCTCCTTGGATTCTTTTATTTGGCCATAATTTGTCAAAATGTAAAAATTTAATCTAGGATATTGAATGGTTTCATTATAGACCATGTTGGAAACTGACATTTGTTTCCATGCCTCTTTTAAAGATTAATTTCTGAATGGAAAGGATATGGTGACTGGAACTAAGGGTTTCCTTACTTCCCCTTCATAGAGAAGGCCAATGAAGGACTACTAAAACACACCTCAAAATGTATCTTTCATGTCCTATTATAAATTATTTTAAAAGTAAAATGAAGAAATTTATAAGTTTTTCAAAAACATGTAAGTCCAAATATGAGTGTGAAACTACTGATGACATTTATTATGGACATGAAGTGTCATTTTATGATCTCTATCATTTCGCCTAATTGATTAGGAAATGCCACATTGTTTTTCCTCACTTATCCACTTGTACTTTTTCATTCATCATAATAAATGGGCATATTCTTTGTTTCTGGATAGACAGGTTTTGTATATAATAAATTTTATTTTTAACACATAGATATTAATAAATTTGTTATGTGGTATATTTTTAGTAATTTATTTTTAGTGTTCATGCCACTAAAATTTCATTGAGATGAATTTTATTTTATTAATTACGAAAAAATTACCCATATTCTCACTAACATATATAATTCTACTATACATTAATATAAATCAATCATTCTGATTGTAATTCAATATAGTATTTAAATAGGGTGATATTATTAATATATATTAATCTAATAAGAAATATATTAAAATTTTAATTATCTAATAATATTATATATGTAGTAATTGAACAATAACATTTTATTATATGTTGTTCATGATATTGTTGATGAAACTATAATTAGAATTAAACCAATATATAAAGTATGGTAATATTTTTTTGATGATATGAGAAATGGGGATATTGATTGTAAGATTAGGGAATATGATATTTTTTCATAATTGCATATTATTATATTAGGATAATTGATATATTAATTTCTATTAATTAATGTGGTAATCACAAAACCATCACAAATGGGAATTTAAAATTAGTGGATGAAATTTTATTTATATGGTTATGTGAATTCAATGATCTAAGGATGGTTAATAAATAAAATGATTATAATTACATCACATGATTTAGTGAGATCAATTGTTCCATTATATGATATCATGGTTGGTGGGATGAATAAACATTAATTAAGTAGATGATTGATTAAATCCAATATATATGTCGTGATAATTGTTTTCATGAGTAAATATAGAGGAAATATATCTTAATGAATTAGAATTCATATAATTATCTTATTAATAAATTATTCACTAGTTTTTTAAAATGATGATTAATGGGGATTTGGATATTGGTCCACACGTTAAATCATAATGTCAAATAAGAGGAAATATAATCCATTAGGAAATTATAATATTTATAATATAATAATGATCAGTACTAAATTATTATATTCCTTTAATTAGATGTTTTAGTTATAATAATCTGTAATAGTACATGTAAATATCCAATTAAATTAATTAGTTTATGTTGAAGATTGTGAATAAAATACTAAAATTATGTAAATATAAAAATCTTCCGTGGATTTTGATCAATTAATCGATTGAATGAAATACCATTCCAAGAAAATATTTAAAATCATAATGTTTTAAGAAGGGGATGATTATCTAAAATTAAATAGTAAATTATAAATATTGGTTACAAAACTATTTTATAATATCAAATTATTGTTAAAATTTAGTGAAAAAATAATGTATTTTAGAATATGAATTTGATGAAGCATTGAAGAGTTGTTTTCATTTCTTATCATGTGGCCATTGATGATAAAGACAAAATTGAAAAAGATATCAAGCTACTAATAAATTGAAAAGTAACAAATTATAAATGAAACAAATAATTTCATTTTGAAGATGATTATATGATGGATATCATGGGAGTAATGGTTACTTTTTTCGATATATATATGACAGGATATTAACATAATAAAAAAATAATGCAATGGAATATTTGTTATGTATGAACTAATCATAGTTCTTATTGGTTGTAAATAATATTATAAAACATAATTTTGAATTGAAATCAATTTGAATGTAAATACAAAATAATCTTGTATGATGAGAAATTTTCTTTTATAAGGGTGGTCAAATATTCTCATATAAAAATTCAATATAACATTAATGTTGTTTCCAAAAATACATTATAAAATTCAAATTATTTGTGTGTATGAACTATGAACTTTTTTCATAAATATACATCTATATTAATTAAAAATAATGGAAACAAAAATATAAGGAATATCCTAATAATGTGTAATTATAATGATATATATTTTCAATAAAAACATTTATAAAAATTGGAGTTCAAAAATCTATTCTTAATGTTGGTGTTATTGAAAATTATGGTATAAAATATATAGTTTCTATTAAAATATGTCACTCCCTTTTAGATGGAATCAGTTAATGGTTTCTAACTATTATAGAATAACATGATTCCCTTTTATTAATAAGTTATATTAAATTAATAATAAATCAATGAATAAAATTTCCCCATATCAATCTAATAGAACTATATTTTATTTTTTTGAAGAAACTTTTCTATGATGTGATTACAATGATTTGTGTATTTAGAATTTTTTTAAATCACATTTATAATATATGATTGAAAGTAAAAATAATAATATTTCAAAAATTATTATAGTATAAATGTATGATATTATTAAAGATGACTTTAATTCTAGAATGAAGGGAAACTTAAAGAAACAACATAACAATTTTAATTATCATTTAGTAGGTGGTATATAAATAAATATAAAATGATAAATAATTTTTTATTTTTTAGTGAAAATTCTAATGAACTAAGATAAATCAATATAGTTATGATTATGTATTGGATGTAACATCTATTATTACTTTTTACAAAAGATAGAAGAACAACAACTTATTGATAACAAATTTTTTCTTGATTGGAATGATGTTATAATCAGTGAATAAATAGATAATTCATAAGGTTATTATTATATAGATAAAATTTCTCGATGTAATAAGAAAATATATTTAATATATTCCAATTTATAAATTAGTATAATTATGATTACTTTAGTTAGTAATAGGAATATAAAATTATTAATAGAAAACAATTCCATTTTAGAAAAATAATTTAATATAAAATACTATGGGTTTGTATGGTAATATAACATCCAAATATTTTTATAGAATAGGAATATATTTTTTGATCATTAAAAATGTATGATATGAAATGTGGATTTCATAAAATGGTAAATTTTGTGTAAATAAAACAATATGAAAATGTACCATAGATATCCATTGATGGATGGTGCATAATTTTATCAAATATAAATATTAGATAAAAATTATTTGTGATTATTTCATCATGATTAATAAATTAATATTTATGAAAAAAATCTCAATTAGTTGACATTTTCAGTCTATTTGAAACTATTATTTTGGAGGAACATATTTTTTATTTAAATTAGAAATAATATTTATTATTGATTAATTCCTTGAAATCATGATTAATAATGAATAATATTATTAAAAATATATAATTCCATATTAATTGTAGATAAATATATATTTACAGATAATGAATAAATTGTTTGTAGAAATTTTTTGAACAGTGATTATTGAATGAGAACTAAAAATATAATTTATTATAAGATTTAACTGTTGTTTTTCAAAAAATATTATATAATATTTTTAAAATCATTATGTTAGGTTTGAATCCTTATGATATATAATATTTCATGAAAATAATAATATAAAAATTTTAAAGGTTTTTGATTGCATGAGACTGAATAAGATGAAAATATATTATTTAAAACTAATTAATAATATTAGTTTGGTACTTTTTTTTCTCATACATTAAAAAATTTAATATAATATTATTAAAATAGTGGTCGGAAAATACCTTCTATAACTATGATGTTAATAATATTGAAATAATTTAACCCTTAATCATGATAGTTGAATATGTTTTTGTATTGATAATGTATAATAATATTCAATTAATTTAGAAATTAAATAAAATAAGATAGTTCTTTCCTAAAAGTCATTATAGATGTTTCAATCATTCCAATGACGGGGTTTGTATAAATTTATTTATAAGTCTATAGTTTTATATATTATAGAAAATGTTTATTGTGTATAACATTTTTAAATGATATTTAGATATTGTATAAATAAGAAGATAGTTATGTAGTTATAATTTAAAAAAACAATATTACCTAGGTTAAACCACAATTTGTTTTCAGTGATGATGATATACTGTATTTCAATGGTTTGATGAAAATTGAGATGGATTATATTTTCAATGTTTACCTTTGGGAAATGCATCAAATACTTGAAAGAAAAAAATCACTTTAATAGAGAGGATGTTTAAAAATAAACTAAATAAATATGGACTAGATTTTATAAATAATTTAAAAATTATAAATTATTTTTTTCATAGAAAAATTATTAGCTTCAAAAATAAAAAACATAATACAATACATTATTTAAATAAATATATATATTTTTTCATAATTCCCAAAAATATGAACATAATATTTTTCAAATTGATGTCATGGTTTCCCTTAAAAATAAATATATATAGAATAATATCTCACTATAATCCAGATAATTTAATTAAGTATTTTTCATGAACTATGATTTTTATGTTGACCTGTTTATATTTACATTTAAAACAGACCACTCGATAAATGTACTCAAATGATGATATTTTCATATAACTATTGATATCTTCTGAGACATGTGTTAATATAAATTTTTATAAGATATATATTTGTTTATGTTCTACAAAATAAATATTATATATTGATAATATAAATTTTTATTGTTTTAATGAGTAAATATGGTGATGAGTTTTCAAGAAAAATAGTTGTCTTCCATGAAATATCTTTACAAATAATAATTAATTTCATTCAAAAAATACATGATATATAAATATATATATTTAAAAAAATTATCAACCGAATAAGTATTCTAATATTTATTTTAGATTTTTAGGATTTATTATTCAAATGAAGCATCCACAAAAAATATAGTTCCTATAAGGTTCATTAAAAATCAAGATGGGAATTGTGTGAATCGAGGGAATGATAGAAATGTGATTATATAATACCTCAATAATAATTTTTATAGAAAATATCTTATATATTATTTATCAATATTTTCAGGGTATCAATAATATATTATGTAATTTCACATTCGGAAGACATAAAAAATATCAATTATTTTAAAGTATCATAGAAAAATTTCATGATGTGTTGAATATGTGCGAAACTAATTATTATAGTATTCAGAGATCCTGATTCTAATATAAATTACAATGATAACCAAAAACCATAAAAATTTCCAATGTATATGGTAGATTTTTTTGAGTTTTCAAAAATTATATTATAGGTAACTAATTACTATTAATATATATAAACCAGAATCATTTAATCATATTGTTACATTAATTTAAACATAAATATTCATTACACCCTACCAAATTATCTGATTCATAGGGTATTTTCATTGCATATTTACATATAAAATCTGGATGAAACAAAAATAATACTTCAATATTTTGATCAATAAAATGATACTTTAATTCCCTCCAATATACTAAAACATCATATGAAAAAAATATAAAAACTAAATAAGTGAGATAAAAAAACATATTAAGGAAATAAATGAGATAATAATGGATGTCATAAGAGTAAAAATGAATATGAATATATCATAAAAGTAAAGGCTATTGATTAATCTTGTTGTGGAGTAACACTGCAATGGACTATACCTCCCTCATCCATTACTTCACAATAATCATGTGTTTGAGGTGTTCTGGGAGGAAACTGTCACGACCCGTCCTCGGGGCCCGTGCTGTGACTACCCCAAGCCCGCCTTCCATAGGCCAGGGGCTGGCGACTAGCACCAAAGGCGTAAATCTCGATAGATGGGAAGGCATTGCCTTTATAAAAGTAAACAAAACACCACAGAGTACAAGATGAAGCAAAACACTAAGTACAAAAGAAAGTGATGAAAAGTAAATGGGCCAGAATACAAACCCAACTGAAAGTGCAGCGACAACTGAATAAAAGTACAACAGAAAAAGGCAAACAGCTGGAAGAAGGAAGGATCTCCTAGGTCGTCCTCCTCGGATCCTACCTGAAGGGTAGGTACAGATAGTGCAGCTCCTGGATTGTCCGCCATGGATCCTACCTAAAGGGTAGGTACAGATAGCCTCCTCAATGCTCTCGCCCGTCAACCTCCTTTATGTGTCGTCTCTCCGTGAAGTCCTCCTCCAGATACTAACACGTCGTGTAGTCCACCTCCGGGTACTGACTTGTCGTGTAGTCCACCTCCGAGTACCGTCCAGTCCTCGATCACTCGGCCTCTATCAGCACTGCCTGTCGTCTGCAACCAACACAACGAGGTGCGGGCATAGCCCGTGAAGGGGTGAGTATAACGATACTCAGTAGGGACCCCGAGACCCTCAAGGTCTCACTAAAACCAACAAGGATAACCAAAAAGAAGATCTCAACAGATAACCTCTACTTAGGTATATGCCCATACATATACCTAAGTTATCATGTAACCCATCTCAATCATGAGGAAACACAAGGATCATGAAATCAATGGATAACCACTACCCAGGTATATGCCCATACATATACCTAAGTTATCAAGTGACCCATCTCAATCATGAGGTAAACATAAAGGTCAAAAGTCTCAGCTCAAACCAGGATTTTCGTTATCTAAAACGTAACTGCTGAAGAGCCCCGTCTCTGGAGTGTACAGTGGTCCTGTCACGACTCTGAGATACTTCTCACTAACCTAAGACTGTTGAGGTACTCCTCCTGTTGAGTATCGCGGGTCTGCGGCCAACTACCGGGCACTCCGTCCGCTGAGGGTCTGTCGCCAAATACCGGGCGCTTCCCCTAACAGCCAACAGAGGTACTCCTCCTATCGAGTACCGTGGGTCTGCAGCCAACTATCGGGCGCTCCGTCCATCGTGGGTCTGTCGCCAAATACCGGTCGCTCCGTCCACTGGGCTAGTCGACTCACTCCAAGTTGAGTCGGTCAAGCAGTCGTCAGGTTTCAGCCGGCTACACGGTCTCCGTACTCCGCACGCTCGTCTCCGGGAGGGTCTTCTCCACGAACAACTGTTCAAAACTCCATGTATCTCAAAGTCCCATGAAGAAGTATCTCAAAGGACCACCTCGTCATAGGGGTCTCAACGCAACAGACGGCGCGTCAATTGGACGCCCGGTCTGTGAGTTATTAGCCTTTTCGTCCCAGGGGCCCGGTTGGTTTCATGTGCGAACCCATCCGGCCGTAACTCAACTATACCCCGAACACTCATAGGGTATACTCATAGGTACCGTTTCTCAACGTGATCACCAACGCCGCTGACGGTTCGTCAAACGGACGTCTGGTCTAAATGATATCAGCTTTTCCGTTCCAGGGGCCCAGTTGGATTTCGGGTACAATCCAACCCGGCCACGATCCAATAGCAACAAACACTTGGGCGAAGTATGCCAAAAGTTCCGTCTCATCAAGAGGAAAACAATGAGACAGACGGTGCGTCAATCGGACGTCTGGTCTGTGAGTTATTGGCTTTTTCGTTCCAGGGGCCCGGTTGGTTTCATGAGCGAACCAACCCGACCGCACTCCGACGACATCCAAACCTCGAGAGAAGTAAGCCAAAAGATCCGTCTCACTAATAGTAATCCAACAAAGTCGACGGCACGTAAATTGGACGTTCGGAGCTCAAGTTACGAGTGTTTCCGCTCCGACGGCCCGATTGGTTTCGTATCCGAACCAACACGGCCAAACCCAAAGTATTCCGAAACCTTGTGTGCGATATATCGAAACGACCGTATCGTCCCAAGGATTTCTACGCAACTGACGGTACGTCAATCGGAGGTCCGTAGCCCAAGATATGGGCATTTGAACCAACTCAGTCCGAAAATAGGGGGTCTGGGCCCGGCCCAGCCCGACCCAGTACCCCCTGGGTCGGCCGAACCGGGTCGACCCAGCCAGGGTGGCGACCCAGCCCGACGACCCGGCCCGGACGGCGGCGCGGCCAGCGCGGCAGGGCGGCCAGCGCGCTGCGCGAGCACGTCCAAGGGAGGGGCTTCGCCCCTCCTTTAATTTTCAACGGCGCCCCCCATTAAGGGGACGCGCCATGTGCAACCTGGGGGGTGTAACACCCAGCTTTTCCCCTGTAACGGCCGGCCCGCACAGGGTCGGCCGGTTTCTCGTCGCGGGACCCCGTGGTCCCGCGCCTTCCGGCACCGGTGGCCGGAGTTCCGGTCACCTTCTTCGAATTCTCTGGTGGGTGGTTTTTCCGGTCGCTACTTCCAGGATGGCTGCAAATTCGGCCGGCGCGGCATGACGACGCCGCGTCCTTCCGGCGCGGCCTGACTCCGACCCCGGCCTCGTTCGTACCCTCGACGCGGCGCGACGGCATCGCGTTTCTTCATCGTGGCCCGCATCTTTCATGTCTCCTTTTGCTCAAGCGTGGTGCAATGATGCATTACCGTCTTCGCTAATCAAAACCGAAGAATAGCAAAGGGGGGGAGGGGTATCGGCCGTGTTTGTGCGGACCAATCCCTTCCCGTTATATCGATAGCAGTTGGCCAAAACATAAAACCTTTAACCTTCACAATTTTTTTAATCTAAATAAAAATTGGAACATGGACGTCAGATTTATCTTTCATATTCGAAGGAAAGAATCACCAACTTAAAATATTCGAACCCCTACCTCGGTTTCAAGAACGGTGCACGTCGACGAGCCGTGGAAGACGAGCGTCGCGGAGGTCGAGCGTCGCGGAAAAAGAACGTCGACGTCGCGAAGTGAGGATTCGAAGACGTTGATGGAGATTTCTTCGTGGAAAACCGTCGCAGAAGAAGAACGTCGTGGAAGAAGTTCTCCGCGTTCTTCAGCGGAGATGTTCTTCGCTAAGGACGATGTTCTTCATCGGAGTCCGAGGTGTTCTTCGGGTTCTTCATCGAAGAAGAAGGTGTTCATCCCAAAAGCTCTCAACGACAAAACACTAACAATAAAATAATATAATCCTCCCACTTATTTTATTAACCCAACATAGGTTTTTGAATTTCAAGAGTTTGAAAATTCAAAACCCACATTTAACTCACTTAAGTTATAACATAAGATGTTATAAAATTAATGAGGACATAACTTAGCAAAACTTAAATGGGGGGGGTTTAGAGGGGATTGGAAAGTGAGGGGTTGGGCTCGTGTGGGTCCCACCCTACATTATCCTCTCAAGGTTGGTTATCACAAGTGGGTCCCACCCCCAACATCCTTACTTAGGATAAAACTACCAAGTGGGAAAAAATAAAAAACAATTATTTTTATTTTCAACTACCACAAAAATTAATAACTCCCCTCGTGTAAACGCATATCCGAAACAGGAGTTCCTAAGAAATTACCGGTGTTGCGGTTCCATCGGTGCCCTCGAAATTCAATTCCGGGTAATGGTTCAAAAGTTAGATATTCTCACTCGTTCGTTCACTGAACGTACCCGAGCTAAACTTCAGATAGAAATTCCAGGCACACCGGGCCTCGAAATCAGGCACCGTCAAAAACTGCGTTCTTGTAAAATCCCAAAGAAAATTTATAAAAAAAATTCCTTTGAATTTTACGGGTCTTTACATCACTCCCACCTCAGGGATTTACGTCCCCGTAAAGCTTAAACACAAACTAGGGATACAAAAGCGGTACTGAGCATGCATCTGAGCCTCCCGCTCTCATTTTCTCACCTGGAGGTTCCCGTACTGCCAGAGAAAGTGAACCCGAGGAATCGATCGTCCTCGTAGGATTCGCTCCTGTCGATCCTTGATCCCCACTAGAACCTCCGTGGAAGTAACCCCATCACCATTGTCCTACTTCTCATGGTCGATGATATGCGAAGGGTCGAGCATGTATCTACTCAGTTGAGATACCTAGAAAACGTCGTGCACCTAGTGCAACTGAGGTGGATGGGTCAACCGATAAACCACCTCGCCTACCCAGCTGAGGACCTAGAAAGGTCCGTTGAACCTTGGAGATAACTTGCCTCACTGGCCACATCTCCGTAAACCTCGTCGAGGTGAGACCCGTATAAGGACATGATCATCATCCTCGAACTCTAGAGGCCTCCAAGTCCTGTCAGCATAAGTCTTCTATCGGCCATGTGATATCCTCATCCGCTCTTGGATGACCTGGACCTTCTATAGTCTCATAAGAGCTGCTATGATTTCTTCTTTTCCGATAAGAGAAATCCGGTCTCATCCCTTGGATGAACCACATTCATTGCCTAATACAGTCAATCCTGACGTGAATGATGCATTCATGCCATGGATGACGTCGTAAGGCCTCGACGTAACTACCAAGAGATCCAACTGTCACTCTCGCCTCCAAGGGTCGAGTCACACTGTCGGCATCAGTGTGAGGTCACTAGGTCTCCTCTAGTAGAAATCTCGAAAGTGAGGGTCAAGTCAACAGTCTTAACCGGGACCACTCAGTATCAACCAAACAAAAAGGACAGGGAAGAAAACCTTACAAAGATAAGTGTCTTTTCATTATTGCAGCTCATAGTACAAAGAAACAAATGTAACAACAACAAAACTAGAAGCAACATGATCAATAGCCTCCAGGTCGGAAGCTAGTCCTGCTCCTGTCCATCTGCTTCCGGAGCTCCATGACCATAGGCCTCAGCTGCCTGAAGCTGAGCTCTCCCATGTCCTCCTGTCCCCTGCGGTCGGGGTGGGTCTCCTGGTGGTGGGGGTGGCAACACCCCGAAGCATCGTCCACCTCCAGCTGCACGACCAGCTCCTCTTCCATGGCCGCCTTCTCCTTGTGGTCTGCCCTGATCGAACCTCTGCCTCTCCCTGGGAGGTTCTTCATTTAACTGTTGTTCATCTGCATGGTGGGTCGGACAGTCACGTTCCATGTGACCCATTCCGCCGCAGGAGTAACACTGTCCACTCTCGGCACGTCTGGCTCTAACTCCACCCCGGTTTCCCCGCACAACTGAACTTGAGTCGTGCAGTCGGCCATCGGTAGGTCTGGTCCTCTTGGACCTCTGCATCATCTGTCTACTGTCTACTGCAGAAGACTCTGCCACAAGTCAGCTTGTGGTGGGTCGTGCTGCTGGAGACTGCTCAGCAAGGAAACTCTCCACTAAGAGGGCTCTCTCCAACACCCCTGTCTGGGTCGGAATGCTGTGAGAAACAACAGAAGCTCTAATCTCCCGCCTAAGCCCCTGCTCGAAGGTTCGGGCCCTGAAGAACGGGTCTCGTACCATATTTGTGGAGTAGCGCTAGAGGTCTGTGAACCTCGCTGAATATTGTGCCACTGTCATACTGCCCTGCCGCAGCAGAAGTAGCTCTTGTATACGCACCGCTCGAATGGTGGCTGGTACAAACTCTGCCCGGAACAGGCTCTCGAAGTCTGCCCAAAGAAGTGTCGCCTCGTCATGCATCTAGAGCATCAGGCTCCACCATCTGATGGATACTTCCTGAAGAAGGCTGGCAGCAAGGATCACCATGAAGTCTGTCGGCATCCCCACTAGCCTGAAAACTCTCAACACAGCCTCCATCCAATCCTCAGCCGCATGCGGGTCCGTCCCTCCCTGGAACCAGGGTGGTCTCTGGCACTAGAACTCGTGCAGTGCACTCAAGCGACGTGCACCCTCTGCTTCTGGGGCTGGTGGCATCATTAGCCCAACGGGTAGTAGTACTGCTGGTGCCTCCACTGGTGCCTCAACTGTGATAGGGCCCTGTACTGAGGTCACGTCGCTCGGCGGGCTGTCAGTACGTACCACTCTCGGGGCTCTAGTTGGTCGTCCACGGGGAGGAATCCTGAAAGGAACAAACATGACATGCTCAAAAGACTTATACCTGGTGAGCTGACCTACTTTGAGCTGATATTTAAATAAAACTTCTGGAAACACACACGCAATCAGTGTTTTCGTGCAGAAAGTCGGAAATCAGTTGTCAGGGTCCTGGTGTATGGATACGTCGGCCGCCCTCACCAACACTGGATTCCCTGAACTGAAGACCACACTCAGTACCCTTAACACTATTGCTTCACAGAAAGAAAACCTCAGAGTTATAAGTTCTGCGGTAGAACCGACTCCTCTGATACCAATTTGTCACGACCCATCCTCGGGGCCCGTGTCGTGACTACCCCAAGCCCGCCTTCCATAGGCCAGGGGCTGGCGACTAGCACCAAAGGCGTAAATACTGATAGCTGGGAAGGCATTGCCTTTATAAAAGTAAACAAAACACCACAGAGTACAAGAAGAAGCAAAACACTAAGTACAAAAGAAAGTGCTGAAAAGTAAATGGGCCAGAATACCAACCCAACTGAAAGTGCAGCTACAACTGAACGAAAGTACAACAGAAAAAGGCAAACAGCTGGAAGAAGGAAGCAGCTCCTAGGTTGTCCTCCTCGGATCCTACCTAAAGGGTAGGTACAGATAGCGCAGCTCCTGGATCGTCCGCCAGGGATCCTACCTGAAGGGTAGGTACAGATAGCCTCCTCAACGCTCTCGCCCGTCAACCTCCTCCGTGTGTCGTCTCGCCGTGAAGTCCTCTTCCAGATACTGACTCATCGTGTAGTCCACCTCCGGGTACTGACTCGTCGTGTAGTCCACCTCCGGGTACCGTCCAGTCCTCAAACACTCGGCCTCTGTTAGCATTGCCTGTCGTCTGCAACCCAACACAACGAGGTGAGGGCATAGCCCGTGCAGGGGTGAGTATAACGATACTCAGTAGGGACCCCGAGACCCTCAAGGTCTCTCTAAAAACAACAAGGATAACCACAAAGAATATCTCAACAGATAACCTATACTTAGGTATATGCCCATACATATACCTAAGTTATCAAGTAACCCATCTCAATCATGAGGAAACACAAGGATCATGAAATCAACAGATAACAACTACCTAGGTATATGCTCATACATATACCTAAGTTATCAAGTGACCCATCTCAATCATGAGGTAAACATAAAGTTTAAAAGTCTCAGCTCAAACCAGGATTTTCGTTATCGAAAACATAACTGCTGAAGAGCCCCATCTCTGGAGTGTACAGTGGTCCGGTCACGACTCCGAGGTACTGCTCACTAACCTAAGACTACTGAGGTACTCCTCCTGCCGAGTATCGCGGGTCTTCGGCCAACTATCGGGTGCTCCGTCTGCTGAGGGTCTGTCGCCAAATACCGGGCGCTTCCCCTAATAGCCTACAGAGGTACTCCTCCTGTCGAGTACCGCGATTCTGCGGCCAACTACTGGGCGCTCCGTCCGCCATGGTTCTGTCTCCAAATATCGGGCGCTCCGTCCATTGGGCTAGTCGAATCACTCCAAGTCGAGTCGGTCAAGCAGTCGTCAGGTTTCAGCCGGCTACACGGTCTCCGTACTCCGCACGCTCGTCTCCGGGAGGGTTCGCTCCACGAGCTACTGGTAAAAACTCCATGTATCTCAAATTCCCACAAAGAAGTATCTCAAAGGACCACCTCGTCATAGGGGTCTCAACGCAACAGACAGCGTGTCAATCGGACGCCTGGTCTGTGAGTTATTAGCCTTTTCGTCCCAGGGGCCACGTTGGTTTCATGTGCGAACCAATCCGGTCATAACTCAACTATACCTCGAACACTCATATGGTATACTCATAGGGACCGTTTCTCAACGTGATCACCAACACCGCTGATGGTTCTTCAAACGGACGTCTGGTCTGAATGATATCAGCTTTTCCGTTCCAGGGGCCCGGTTGGATTTCGGGTACAATCCAACCCGGCCACTATCCAACAACAACCAAAATGCGGGCGAAGTATGCCAAAAGTTCCGTCTCATCAAGAGGAAAACAACGAGACAGACGGCGCGTCAATCAGACGCCCAGTCTGTGAGTTATTGGCTTTTTCGTTCCAGGGGCCCGGTTGGTTTCGCGAGCGAACCAACCCGACCACACTCTGACGGCATCCAAACCTCGAGTGGAGTAAGCCAAAATATCCGTCTCACTAAGAGGAATCCAACAAAGTTGACATCACGTCAATCGGACGTCCGGAGCTCAAGTTACGAGTGTTTCCTCTCCGAGGGCCCGGTTGGTTTCGTATCCGAACCAACCCGGCCGAACACAAAGTATTCCTAAACCGTGAGTGTGATATACCAAAACTACCGTCTCGTCCCAAGGATTGCTACGCAACTGACGGTGCGTCGATCGGAGGTCCTTAGCCCAAGATATGGGCGTTTGAACCAACTCAGTATGAAAATAGGGGGTCTGGGCCCGGCCCGACGACCCGGAAGCCCGGCCCGGCCGGCGGTTTGGCCAGCACGGCGGCGCGGCCAGCGCGGCGGTGCGGCCAGCGCGCTGCGCAAGCGCGTCCAAGGGAGGGGCTTCACCCCTCCTTTAATTTTCAACGGCGACCCCCATTAAGGGGTCGCGCCATGTGCAACCCATGGGGTGTAACCCCTCGGCTTTTCCCCTGTAACGGTCGTCCAGCGTAGGGTCGGCCGGTTTCTCGCCGCGGGACCCAGCGGTCCCGCGCCTTTCGGCACCGGCGGCCGAAGTTCCGACCGCCTTATTCGAATTCTCTGGTGGGTGGTTTTTCCATTCCAGGATGGCTGCAAATTTTTCCAGCGCGGCATGACGACGCCGCGTCCTTCCGGCGCGCCCCGACTCCGACCTCGGCCTCGTTCGTACCCTCGACGCGGCGCGACGGCGTCGCGTTTCTTCGTCGTGGCCCGCATTGTTCATGTCTCCTTTCGCTCAAGCGTAGTGCAACGATGCATTACCGTCTTCGCTAATCAAAACCGAAGAATATCAAAGGGGGGAGGGGTATCGGTCGTGTTTGTGTGGACCGATCCCTTCCCGTTATATCGATAGCAGTTGGCCGAAACGTAAAACGTTTAACCTTCACAATTTTTTTTGATCTAAATAATAATTGGAACATGGCCATCAGATTTATCTTTCATATTCGAAGGAAAGAATCACCAACTTAAAATAGTCAAACCCCTACCTCGGTTTCAAGAACGGTGCACGTCAACGAGCCGCGGAAGACGAGCGCCGCGGAGGTCGGGCGTCGCGGAAAAATAACGTCGACGTCGCGAACGAGGATTCGAAGACGTTGACAGAGATTTCGTCGCGGAAGAAGAACGTCGTGGAAGAAGTTCTCCGCATTCTTCGGCGGAGATGTTCTTCGCTAAGGATGGTGTTCTTTGTCGGAGTCTGAGGTGTTCTTCACGTTCTTCGTCGAATAAGAAGGTGTTCTTCCCAAAATCTCTCAACGAAAAAATTCTAACAATAAAATAAAATAAGCCTCCCACTTATTTTATTAACCCAACATAGGTTTTTGAATTTCAAGAGTTTGAAAATTCAAAACCCACATTTAACTCACTTAAGTTATAACATAAGATGTTATAAAATTAATGAGGACATAAGTTAGTAAAACTTAAATGGGGGGGTTTAGAGGGGTTATGAAAGTGAGGGGTTGGGCTCGTGTGGGTCCCACCCTACTTTATCCTCTCAAGGTTGGTTATCACAAGTGGGTCCCACCCCCAACATCCTTACTTAGGATAAAACTACCAAGTGGGAAAAAATAAAAAAATTTATTTTTTATTTTCAACCACCACAAAAATTAATAACTCCCCTCATGTAAACGCATCTCCAAAACAGGAGTTCCTAAGCAATTACCGGTGTTGCGGTCCCATTGGTGCCCTCAGAATTCGATTCCGGGCATCGGTTCAAAATTTAGAAATTCCTGCTCATTCGTTCACTGAACGTACCCGAGATAAACTTCGGATAGAAATTTCGGGCACACCGGGCCTCGGAATCAGGCGCCGCCAAAAACTGCGTTCTTGTAAAATCCCAAAGAAAATTTAGAAAAAAAAATTCCCTTGAATTTTACGGGTCTTTACAGAAACTGTGGTGCAATTACAATGTTCATCTAAATCACGTTATTTCATTGATAGCTTGCATGTTGGTGTGACATCCACCGGTAAGTGGTTAAATTTTTTCACACCTGTGAGTTAGGACTGGAGAGTCAGAATAGTGACTCCCAATGGTGAGTCCTAGTCGATGTGGTGTGATAGTAAGTCTCCAATGGTTTGTCAACCAATGGAATCCCATCCAATGGTAGCTCACACACTGGTATCTCTTGATGGTGACTCATCCGGTGGTGACTCTCAATGGTAGTTCACCAGTAGTTACTCGCAATGGTGGCTCGTCTAGCAGTGACTCGCAATGGTTGGACACAAGTGATGAATCACTATAGTGACTCGTCCAATGGTGAATACTCCAACAGTGAGAATTGAAAAGGAGTCACATCCAATGGCGATTTATCCAATGATAGATCACCTAACGGCTATTCTTCCAATGGAAGGTTATCCACTGGTGAGTAAGTTCCAATGTCTATCAAATTTCTAGTTTTTCACAATTTTTCTAGTTTCTCCCCGTTTTCTTTTCTTTTGATGATACATGAGTTTAATACCATATTACTTGGTTTTTAAATCCATTTATAAGGATATAAAATAATTATTTAAATTTAGGACACTTGATTTTACTTTTGATATTAAAATCTAACGGTCTTGATTATGATCCAATATTAATCGATTTGAAACTATTTCTTTCATTAATATACGTTCTAGACATTAAAATGTAGAAAAACATTATTTCTTTTCTGTATTCCTTTACTATTTATGCCAAACAAAACCAGAACCTTTCTTCCATGGGAGATCATTCATTGTTTTATTTCCATCACAATGATTTTACTTGGAGGTTTTTTCAAGCTACCTGTGCACCCCCTGTTTGTCGCAAAGAGGACATGAAAATCATCTATTTCTCAAGGTAGAGATCCCTTCGTCTCCCTTGATTGTGTTCCATGTGCATTGGGTGTATGAATTTTTCTCATGAAAAGGCATGAAAAACCAAATTTAATAAAGATAATTGAATCAGTTCTCAACCAGTAATAGTGGTTGTGTATTGTATAGAAGATCATACAATTTTAATGATATTCTGATCAATCCTATGAATTTTAGATGTTGTATGCCTACTAATGTTCATGGAAGTTTGTTTTATATTTTGTGAAAATATTTTTCCTTCTTAATTCTTGTTGATGGCGTCATGTTTGTAAACCGTAAATATGAAAATATTATTAACCATGAAGATTTTGATAAATATATGGATTCCCCCATATCAAACATGTTCTATGATCACCCTTGAATTTATAATGTATAATTAAAGAATGAGAGCATTATTAAATCTGGAATGTGTACCTTGTATGGCTTTGTGTTGGTAATGTTGACTGTAAATATTTGAGTGGGATGCTCTAAATGGTGTAATGTAATTTTAGGCTGAGAGATTTGATTGATTGTGGAATGGATGGGTGTTTTTGGTAAGTGGGACTACAACTCGGATGTGTTTTTATTGTTGCTAGGTGTGTTGTGTTTTTACAGTGAGGTTGTTGATGGATGTAAATGGGTGACTTGATGAGATTGGGTGTGTGTTGGTAGATTTGTTTTGCGGTTGAGATGGTGGATTGAGAGGAATAACATTTAAGAATTATTATAGTGGTTGTTGTCATCGGTATTAAGTGGAGATGAAATGTGGTGTTTGTTGTTCAAACATTGTTCTTCTTCCTTTACGTAGTTAATGTGGCCTTACATGTGTTCTGTTGTGATTAGTATCTACCAATGTAGGGATGGAATTAATAAATGGATTTCTTAACAAAGAAAGATAATTGTTTAAATTATGTGGATTGAATTCTAAATTTAATTTCAAGTTGTTATGTAGTTATGAATTTAGAGGTATCAGAAAGTGCAGTTTTGTTGGATGGATAATTTTTTAATGAAACCCATAGGTTGGGATTTGTTTTTTATATTTATATGTATATAGTTTTACATCTTTGTGATTTATATACATACCGACCCAAGTTGTTCACAGTATTCCAAACACCCCCTTTTAACGTTGGAGGGTATCTTTTTTTGAAATCACATTGGGAGGATGGGTGGATAGTTTTTGGATCTTCCCTTATCCTTCATCTAGGAATTATATGCCTATGAAACTTCGGGAATGTTTTGGGGTGGTTGTGATTCCCATATGTCAACAAGGAGGTGTGCTTTTCCTAGTTTCTACTAAAGAGAAGTGGTGTGATTTCACAACCGTCATTGGGATGATGTATGGTAGTTGCACAGTTTTGTGCTAGAAGGATGTGGTACGGTTGTTACCATGGTTTCTATGGGCTGTATGTTGTGAGATTCATTTTCCCTATGTGTGTGACTATTTGTAAGGCCCATGTGAGTTCGAGTGTGATGTTACATAGGGCTCGTGGAAGAGTGTGGTAGTTCCAGGACATTTTCCATTAGGATATGACTAGTTTACTAGATGGATGTGGTGTTTGGTCCCCAAAAATAGATATCCTTACTATATTATTTTACATTAATTGATTTATTTTTTTCATTAAATAGTGTTGTTGGTATGGCTAGCATTCACTATTAGGTTTTGTTGGTTTTATCCATTTTTGGGCTGGGGAATTAGTTTGCTACTCTTAATTGTGCATGATGGACCTTGGGGTTTTCTACTAATTGTACTCATATTATCACCCTACATATTTAAAAATAGATTTATGGTATCTCAGATAATAACGAGGACTGTGCTAGACATTAATATGACGAACGTGGGGAGAGTTGATTTGCCTCTTCTCAACTTTTTTAATAAGTAAAAATATTGGATTTTGTTGTATATGTAGTTGTTATATTTCTAAACATTCATGTGGGATTGATTTAGGATTAGTTTAATAAATTTCATGGTGTTTTTTTTCGATGATATATTTTATCTCTCAATATTTTTAACTATATAAATTGTAATTCCTCCAATTTTTGGAGATTTCAATACCCTTGATGCTGGATTCCACCCCAGGGCTTACTAGAGTCAGGACTCATAGTTTATTGTTTGTCTTCCTTCTTTTCATGCTTAGTAGTGGAATCAATAGAGGGAGAGGGTCATGAAAGCATGGTATCAAAGGTAATGGTTGAGAAATTGGATGGAGTTCAAATTTAGGCAGAGTGGGGATTTCATGGGATGGTAGGGAAACAATGTCAGGTGATCTTGGTGTGTGAATTAGTCTCGGGTAGACTGGCTAGGACATTAGATTTTAGGGCCCCTGTGATCTGATGCAAGGACATTGAGACTACCCAAAAACCATGTGAAACTAAACTATGTGCAGTTTATAGACCATAGGAATGGTACATGAATCATAATAATTCATGTCATTATTTTAATTGGGTTTTTAGTGGAGTTTAAATACATAATGAGTTAAAATGAATCTTAATTCAAATTTTGAACTATGCAGGATTAGGAATTCCATGTTAACAATTTAGTTATGGAACCTTGTCACCATCCTCGGGTGGCTTTGGCATCTGAGGATTAGTAGAATGATTCGGATGATTGGTGGAGGGTTGATTCATTGTAAGAGGATGACCAGTGGAAGTGAACCAAATGATCTTTCCAGTAATATGCTATAGAAATGAATGAATGTGGTATTTTAGGAGGACAAACTGAGTTGTCTAGAAGACCTTGTGATAACCTTCATCATAATTAGGGTTCTATAGAGTATTGGGTTAGTTTAGTAGTGATCCATATATGGGGTGATACACATTAGTGGTTGATGTTTTACCTAGAAAGGATGGAAGGAGGCTGTCATTTTGTGCGTCGATTTGGAGGAGTTCTGAGAATAATTCATTTCTCTCACCATGAAGGTTGAGGTGAAGGAATAGGTAGATGGGTAGATGACCTCATGAGGAGGTCAACATTAAATAGGGGATCCAACAAAGATCTTATAGATGCATGGTTATGCGTAGTCATTCCTAATCACCAGGTCTATTGCGGTTTCGACCGTCAGGGTGTCAGCCTCATCAGTTAATATTTGGAACATGAGGCCCTTATGACTTTCTTATGAACATGTAAATGAAGTGTATTTATTGGGTGGTATTTGTGAATATTTATAGTCAGTGCCTGAGTGCCATTACAGCTCTAAATGGTGGAGGTTGGTAGATCTAGTGCCCACCTCAGTAGTAGTTGCAGGCAGGGCGGTTCCAGTAGTTGGGACAACAGTCTCCCACTCCACCGATGGGAGATGGACCACGTAGAGGCTGACCTCGTGGTGTTCCTCAAGGAACTTGACCAAAGTATTATCTAGGATGCAGTAATTAGAAAAGGGTATAGGAATTGGGTGTGGTCAGGTGCATTCCACATAGGTAATAGTTCTAGTAGGGCCAAATATGTTTCAATGTATGGTAAGTTTGTTCAGTACCCTTTCTAGGGATTTGTTTGATTCAATTGCATAAAACATCTTTCTTTCACACGGTCTATCCTATTTTATGGGGACAAACATAGATATAAATTATACACTACTTGTGTTCAGTACAGAATTCATAGTTTATAGTATCTTTTTTTATATATGTTGGAGATATAGAAGGATGATGTGGTCACAATAGTCTCGTGGGGATGTCTTATTGCTAAAAATTCATCCATAAGATATCATACTAGGCCTCAACTGGTTGCATTATATACATAATTTTATTTAATATATATGGAGGATAGTCGTGTTTTCATACATGGATGGCCAGCGTGTGAAGTTCATTGTCATTAAGGGTTTCCAGGTGGGTAGTCGGCATGCAACGCCTCTTATTTCCTTGATGACAGAGATTTAAGTGGAATCGGTTGATTTTAAGACGTTTTAGGTTCCTAGAATTATTTGGGAGTTCTTGTACATCTTCCACATATAGGTATTGACTCTACCCCCTCATCGTGATGTTGAGTCTCAAATATACTTGTATCATGTTGCATCTCTGATTTCAATTTCTCCTTATCTTATGGAGCATTAAGAGTTTTGGGAGTTGGAGATTCAGATAGATGATATGATGGTTAAGGGTTTCATCTGGACCAATTTGTAATTTTTGGGTGCCTAAATTTTTTTTTCTGAAAATGGTGGATAGTGGTCTGAGGTTGTGTATACACTATCGAAGGTAGTATCTTGTGATGATCAAGAACTATTTCCCCCTCCCTAGGATAGAAAATATTGTTGATGAACATAGAGGAACAAGTTAGTTTTTCATGATCGATTTATGCTCTGGATATCACCATTTGGGGGTGAAAGAGGGATATGTTACAAAGTCTTCTTTCAGATGTATGTATAGGCACATCATGTTTGTAATCATTCCATTCGGTGATACGAACACCCAAACAATGTTCATGGAGAATATGATCTCCATATTTCGTGAGTTCTTGGACTATTTCATCCATGTATTCATCAAAGACATCTTTATCTACTCAATGTAAGGGGACAATCCTTCCAGGTATCTCAGGACCATCTTGAAGATCCGTCGACACCACCAATACTATAAAAAAATGTCCCAGATTATGTTTTAGACACAAGATGTGAATTTCCTTGGAAATTTGGTTTCACAATATGGTGTAGTAGTGGACTAGTTTAATGTTAACGTAGTTGTTTTTTTGTAGCACAAAGGAATGTGGCTGGGGATCACAATTTTGTGGGATGGTTGGCTATTACTGGATATTCATACATAATTTTATTCGAGTTACAAACACATTGGAATCCTTGACCAAGATTGACTAGGATTTTTGTGGTGTGATAAGTGTCAGACACAATTCATCTACTTGATGGAGAAGTTGGTTAGTGTTCCGATGCTCCGGTTTCTAGAGGAAGGGGGCATGATTGAGGTGTTTTGTGATGCTTCTTGTCTAGTATTAGGATCCATGCTGATGTAGTAGTGGGGAGTTATCTTTTATGGGTTTTTGCAGTTGCCGCCCATGAATGTAACTATTCCTCCCATGATCTAGAGATGGAAGTAGTTGTGTTTGTGATGAATCTGTGGTAGAATTACCTAATTGGGATCTTTTAATGGTCTTCCCATATCACAAGATTTTTTTTATCATTTACTATTGATATTTGAACATGAGTCAATGAATGTGGATGAGGTTTCTTTAGGACAATGATTTTGAAATTTCAAATACATAAGGAAAGGGAAATGTTGTTGTAGATTCTTTTAGTAGGCTATCACAAAAACATGTTGTTATGGAATATTAATATGCTTGTAAGGTGATGGTGGAGTTGGAATCCTTGCACATAGATGCATGAATAGATGGTTGAAAGGGCCATCTATATCAAATGAATTTGAATTCATCTACGATGCGATATGTGGAGGAGTCTCAGTGTGGAGACATTGAGGTAGTGGTGATGCATGATAGAAATGACTAGGGAAATGCAATAGATGGATGGTCTAGGGATATTCAGGATCGTATTTTGTTACATGTGAGGTTATTTGTTCTAGGGGAAATGTTTGATGGATTTATCATTGATTTTCCCAAGTAACCCTTATCAATAAAAACATATGTTTCAATGATGTAACATGGCTTTAGGATGAAATATGTGTGCCCTATAATGAAATGAGTTGTGGGAATGTTTTTGGAAAATTGATTAGTGTGCCAGCTGGTGAAGGTTGAGTACTATGTTCCTAGATGATTTTTTCATCCATATTATGTCCTTGAGTGAAATTTTTATGAAATATAAATGTATTTCATTACAGGGTTTTCCCGGTCTCAAGGATTATATTATGCGATGTGGGTAGTAGTGCATCAGTTGATTAAATCGCCTAACTTCTAAGTGACTATGTAGTGGAGGCCTTTTCGAGGAGGTATGTGGATGATGTGGTGAGGATAAATGGAGTTCCAAGATCCATTATTTTTTAATAATGATATAGGATATACCATATGATCCTGGATGGGATTTCATCATGCATTCGTCAATCTGTTACACCTCGGCACTGCTTTCCACGATCATATAAATGGTCGGACATAGCGGACCATCCAAACATTGGAGGACATGTTCTGGGAATGATTCATGGACTTTGGAAGGTCTTGGGTGAACAAATTTACACATTGTAGAATTTTATATCAATAATATTTATCACTATTCCATAGGCATGGCTCAATTTGAATCCTTGTATGGTGGACCATGTCATTCACCTTTGTTTTTGACATAGGTTGGGGAGAAAAATGTTCTTGGCCCAAGGTTATGCAGACCACGGTAAGGATGGTAAATCACATAATTGATTTGATGAAGGTGGCACATGATCGAAATATGTCTTATGATTATCGTAGTAGGAGACCCTGGATTTCATATAGGGGACCAAATTTTCATGAAGGGTTTAGATCATCATGGAAAACTAAGGTTTAGAAGAGTTAGTATGTTTTCTCCCAAGTTAATCGAACCCTAGATGGTGTTGGGATGAGTCGGAAATGCGGAATACTTGTAGGTACCACCACCGATATTGGAAAATATCTATGACGTCTTTCAGATCTCTTAACACCATATGTATCTTCTTGATTGTTGCCTTGTCGTTGACTAAGGAGAGATGAACATTGAAGATGACACAAAAATCACAGTGTGGGTAGTAAAGCTCCAGGATCATTGGTAAAATGTGTGAATTGAATAGGTTATTACCCTGGTTTGTGTGATTTGGAGGCATTGTTTCATTGAAGAGAGTACATGGTAGAAATAAGAAAAATTTGTTCAAAGTCCCAAGAGTTTTTTTGAGTTATTCAATGTTATGTTGTTCCTTGTAATTTGATATTAGATACATTCTTATTATGTTATGTTTTGTTACCTTATTCTATCATGTGGAATGAAATCTTGACATGTGGAAGGTTGAGGACCTGATTCCAAATACAGATTCATTAATTGCAATGCAATTAAACCCATGTGAGATGGTCATTGACACCTAGATTGGATAGTATCTTCACGTGGAGGATAAGATTCTATGACTAATGTGTGAATAGAGAGTGGTTTATTTTTTAGTGTGGTGTGTCTTTTGGTCGGTTAGAATAGATTATGTCGAAGGAGGTGTTCATGGATTTTGTGGTTTCACTCCAGCTTCCGAACAACACATGATGGTTTATCATTTGGCTTTGATGTTAGTATCAATGTTTCAAGTATAGAATGAAAATTTAGAGGTATCTTATGTGGTGTTTATTAGGACATATCCTTTACTTTTCTGTTTGGTTTTGGATTCTAACGGATGCTAATAGTTTGATATTTATTTATTGTAATGTCTCAAAATTCCATGATCCATTACATTTAGAAAATATATTTTTTCTAGTGTTCTAGGAGGAAATGATGGGTAAATCTTAGAGTTTTTCAAATATATTTTTCCAATGTCAGATTGCATGTGGTGATTTTCCCACTGGTAGGTGATGACAGTAGGTCACACCAATGATTCAAAGCTGGTGAGTCAGAATTGTGACTTGAAATATTGAGTCACTGATAGTAGTATGTGATGGTAGGTCACCAATGGAGAGTCACCCACCAGTGACTCATCCATATGAATCTCAACCACTGATGACTCATGACAATGGATAACCAAGTAGTGACTCTTAATGGTATGTATCTGGTGGTTAATTGTGGCACTGACTTATCAAGTGGTGACTAACAACGATAGGTCTCCAAGGCTGACTTATGATGGTGACTTAGCTGACATTGACTCTTAAAAAGGTAAGTCATCCAAAGGCGAGTCATCCAACATTGTGTCATCCAATAGTAGGTCACCTAACGATGAGTCATTTGACATTATGTAACCTAACAGTTAGTCTTACAATGGTAGTTCATCCACTAGTGAGAAATTTCCATATTTTTCCATCCTTCCATTTTTCCATGTTTTTATAGATTCACCATTTTAGTATTTCTATTGACATGAATTTCATTTAATACGAATTTAATTTTGTTTTAAAGTAATTCTAAAGGATATCAATTATATGTTTAAATTCCTAACACTTGGAAGAAATTTAGAGAGGTAAAATACATCTTCTTGATCATGATCTGACTATAATGGATTTGAAACCATTTCTACCATTAAGATAAGATATGGACTTTCTAATTTTGAGAGCCATTATTGATTGTACATTTTCCTTTACAATTCATTAAAGATATCCTCATTACCTTTCATGCTTGAAATATTTTTTGTTGTGAAATATCCTTCATATCACATTTCCTTGGAGGATTTCTCCTGCTGCTTGCAGACACAATTTTAAGACAAGTATAAGGAGTTTCTTATCTCTTTCCCACGGTAGAAAACCCTCAGTCTCTATAAAAGGACATTCATGTAGGGTGGGCGTACAAGTTTTTCCTTGTACATGCTGTTGAATCCAAATTTAATAATGATAATGCAATAGGTTTCAAACCAATAATAAGGGATGGGAAAATTATATAAGATTATATTGTTTAATAGATATTCTGATAATTATTGTGAATTGTATGCGCTATATGCCTACTAAAAATCATAGTTGTTGGTGGCCCTTATTTGAGAAAATGTGATGGATTGTGAATTGTTGTTGATGGTATTTTGTTTAATGGTTGTAAAAAGAAAATTCTTATTAACCACATTTATTTTAGTAAATAAATGGATGCCCTAATATTGAACTTGTTATTTAATCAACATTAAATTTTAAAAGTGAAATTAAATAATGAGATCCTTATTAAATCTAGTTGTTGTGACTTTTATGGTTATTTAGTGCAACTCTTGATGGTACAGATGTGTTTGGGATTGTTTGGCTGATGTAACGGAATCTCATGTTGAGAGATTTGATTGGTTGTGGAATAGATGGGTGGTGTTGTGCAGTGGTACAATAACTGAGATGTGTAATGATTGTGTTGTTGTGTTTGGTGAGCTTTTGTAGAGAGGTAGTCTATGGTTGCAATAAGGGGACATGATGGGACTGGATGTGATTATTTAGATATTTTTGGAGAATTATATGGTATATTGTGTGAAATTAGATTGATTAATGGAGATGGTAGTGGATTGTATGGGCATAAAGTGGAAATGAAATGTGGAGTGGTTGTTTGAACAAGGTTCTTCTTCCTCTGTGGGGTTTATGAAATGTGACTTGTCATTTGATGTTCTTTGTTTCATATATGGTAGGGATGGAATTAATAAATGGATGCATTAATAAAGAAAGTTAGTTGGTTAAACATGTTTTCTGGGGTTATGAATCAAGCTGCATCTTGTTGTGTAGTTATCTATTTAGAGGTAGCAGTAAAGGAGTTTTTTTGGGATGGTTGTTTTTATTGGAAAAACCTATAGGTTGTTTATAGTGTTTGATACATATATGTATATAGATTTAATTCCTTTTGATTTCTCTACAAAAACCAATATAGTTGATCTCTATTTGCTGAAAAACCCTATTTTCATGTGGGAGAGTGACTTTCACAAAATCTCAGGGGGAGGTTGGATGGCTGGTTATTTGTTATTCCTAACTCTATCGTCTAGACCTGGGTAAGCCAAGACTCTTCAGGAAGGTTGTGATGCAGTTTTGAGGCCCTAGTGTATACAGGCGTGGACTTCATTCCATAGTGTCTAGAGGATGAGATGTAATGTGAATTATCAAGTCTCTTACGGGTGATTAATTTTAGTTTACTAGTTGTCTTTAGGTGTGGTGTTGTACTATTATGGATCGGGTGTCAGCGTGAAGTACTTGGTGAGATTTGTTTTCCCATGTTTTAGGATTAGCTTTGAGGCTCTGGTGTGCAAGGGAGGGATGTCGTATGGGGATTGTGGACGAGTGTGGAAGTACCATGGTTATTATCATTAGGTTATGATCATTTTACATGTGGGGTGTAGTGTTGGATACCCAAACATCGAGGTTCTTATTATATTACCTTACATGACTTTAGTTATTTGGTGAGTATTCCATGGTGACGTTGTGATAGTAAGTATTCTTTTTTTGGTGTTGTTTGTGTTGTTATTTTCTCACAAGGAATTAGTAATCTTTAACAAACTGGGAACAAGAGGCATTGGCTTTTTCATATTGAGTACGTATGCTCAGTATACATATATATAAACTATTTTCATATTTCCCGGAGGAATTGGCGGATTGTGTGGGGCATTATTAGCTCGGATGTGGGGACGATTTTCAGGTCACTCCTTAACTATGTTCCTTTAGTATATCCTTTGGATATTATTTTATTTATAGTAGTTATATATTCAACATGCATTTGGTGTGGACATTGGATTTATTTTATATATGTATTGGTGTTTTTGGTTGTTGTAGATAAATCATATCTCCCAATATTGGTTACTATAATAAGGGTAATGCCTCCAATTTTGAGATATTTGTATACCCTTGGTGTTGATCGCCACCACCGAGCCTACTAAAGTACAGAATCTATGGTCCTTATATCACTTTCTTCATTTAGAGCTCAAGAGGGGCATCATGGGAGGGAGGGGGTCATGAAAAAAAATAAGGGAAAGAGATAAATAATATCATGGAATCATAGGGGTTTGGAAGCAACAGAAACCATGAAAGAATCATAAGCTGGTGTTAACTGTTATGAAAAAGTCACACAATGGAGAGAGTTCAATTATATATTTGTATTGGAACCTAATACATCCCATATCCTCATATAAAAGAGATAAAAATACCCAATGTAGTTAATAAATATCATTGTTCAGTGAACAAAACATGTAATGTATATATATATATCCCATAAATAAATCAAGAAATGGGCCTAAACAATTTAAATAACCATATACAGAAATGGGCTACATAATCTTGTCCTATAGAATAACAAAATGAAATATTATAATGAATATATATAATAATTTTTTTAAATCATACATTATGATTTATATATTTACTATGATTAATATTAAATTATAATGATTTCCATGAGAAAGCTTCGATCGGAAGGCGTTTTTCATCTTCATGGCTTCTCAGGAGGATTTTGTGAAAGCTTGGACCAGGATCCCTTGTTGGGTGGGTCGATGGAGGTTTTCTCTCTCCCGTTGGTCGATGGCTGTTCATTCTAGGAGGGAAAGCTCCATAGCGGCAGTCTGGATCTCTCTTCCTGGGCTTCTCCTCCCTCTAATGTTTGAGTCTTTCTTGAAGGCGACAGGGGACTCGCTGGGGTTGTTCCTTTGTGCGGATGACCGGATGATCCGATTGGTGGAGACGTATGTGGCGCGGATCTAGGTAGAGATGGACATCTCTAGGCCCATCCCCGGATCATGTTGTGCTCCAGATTGAAGGGCTGGAGGATTGTCGCCAAGCCTTGACTTATCCTGATTTTCCTCACTTTTTCTCACTCTGTCACCTCTCCGGCCATTCTCTGCAAGTCTGCTGGAAGGCCCGGGGGCAATCCCAGAAGTCGCAGAGGCCCTCAGGGCGCAACCCTTCTTTGTTGTTCGCCCGTGGTAAAGGGGTGGCTGCCTCTCCTCCAGTTCAGGCCTCCGAGGCGTCCTCTTCCTAGACTAGTTTTGTCGGGCAGGCTTCCTCCAGTAGGGTCCTGGTTCTGTTCAACAGTGCCTTGGGCGGGAATCCGCTTGTTCAAAATCGAGGAGTGGCCCCCCTCTGGACGGGTCATTTCTTTGCAGCCTTTTTAGTTTCAGGCCGCTGGTCCCGGGGGTCACCTCTTGCATCGATATTCTGGTTTTTTCTCAGCCGGATTTTGGTTCAGAAGTAACAGTTGTCTCTTAGGGTTACTCACCCATTGAGGTCCTCACCCCGTATTTTCTCTCTCTGTCGATGGTGTCTTTCGTTCCACCGCTGCAAGCCCCGTTGTTGATGTCTCCCTCCGAGGTTCCGACGACTTCAGTGAGAAGGGTGGCGAAGGCGAAGTTCTTGGAGTCCCCAGAGGTCACTTTCATGATGTGGGCTAGTGGGGGCTGCTCTCCTGAGATCGTCAGCAAGAAGGTACAGAGTGGAATGTGTAATCGCCCTCAGGCCAAGGTTAGCACTTTAAACATACAACAGCTATCTCCTCCAGCCAAGGGCCATATGTCTGGTGCCAAAACAAGTCTTCCTCGTTTCAATGTTTTGTGTCCATATCTGGAATGCCCGAGGGCTAGGGGCGCTGGTGAATTCTGATTTCATTGTCAATGAACTTTTTAATAATTCGGTTTCCATGGTGGCCATTCTTGACCAAAACAGGCATCATGAAAAGCAAAAGATTATGTGCAGATAAGTCCTCAGATTTATTCATGCGAATCCCCCCAGCACTCAAATTTGGCTTTTCTGGAAGGACCATGTCTCAGTCAATTTACTGAATGCTTCGTACAAGTATCTTTCCACGAAAATTACAGTAGGTTCTCAAGAGTTTCTGTTCATTTTCTTATACACCAAATGCAATGCACAAGAAAGAGAGGTCATGTGGCGCGACATAGAAGGGATGATCGAAGATAACAACCCTTGGATTGTCGGGGGCGACATCAACACTATAGTCTCTCCTGAGGAGAAACGAGGGGGGTGTTTTTCTAATGAGGGAATGTCTGGCTTTTGTTTCCATCACGTCCAGATCAAGTATGATGGATGCCAGGTTTGAGGGCGATCGTTTCACCAGGAGTAATAAGCAAAGGGGCGGAAGGTGCACCTGGTGTCGTCTGGACAGGTGTCTGATGAACGATGATGCTATCAGCCTCTTCCCAGATATGATAGTTTCCCACCTGGCCCGGTGTTTATCCGACCACTCTCCGTTGCGGCTAGTCTTGAGGTCAAGTGATGCAAGAGTCGATCGTGCCTAGTTTTCTAGGATGTTGGTGGGAAAACCAGGCTTCTGGGACGTGGTTAGGGAAGCTTGGGATAGTAATCATCCAGGCAACCCATGGATTTCTTTTCACAATAAGATTAGGAGGCATAAAATTCTGCTGCAAAGGTGGAGGAAGTCTCTTCCTGCACATGACTAGGACCTGTGCATGATGAGTGAGGAGGTTGAACGCATGGAGGCTAGTCTCGAACAAGAATGGGATGATAACCTCTTTTTTGAGCTCAGGAACAAGAAGGGTCTTCTTTCTGACACTCTTCTGAGGTAGGAGAGGCTTGCTAGAGAGGGAGATCGGATCTGTTTGCTTCAAGAGGGGGATAGGAATTCCAGTTATTTCCATGCGTGTATTAAAGAGAGGCGTTATATTCATAGGGAAAATATTCTTATAGAGGATGGTTCCTTTTCTAATGATCAGGATGAGGTAGGGGTTATGGTAAACAACTCCATAAAATCCCTTCTTGCAGGCCCTAATCCTAACATGGAAGTAGGTTACCCAAGGGAGGTTATAGAGTTGTTTGAGGACTTTCCAACAAGACTTGTAGAAGAGACTGATGGGGTCTTGTGGCGTCCTGCTGAGGTGGAGGAAGTGCGTGAAGCGGTGTGGTCATTGAACCCAGACAGTGCACCAGGGCTGGACGACATACCTAGTTCTTTTTACAAGGCTGCATGGGATACCGTCAAATGTGGTTTAATTAAAGCAGTAAAGGGTTTCTTTCAGGGGGAACCTGTCGCGCATTTCCAGTGCTACAAAGATGGTTTTGATTCCAAAAGTGAGAAACCCCCCAATCTGTAGAGCAGTATCGGCCAATCAGTATGTGTAAGATTCCTTATAAGGTTCTTGGTAGCATTCTCAACAAAAGGCTAGCTCCTCACTTGAACACAGGGATGGAAGCAGAGCAACACTGCATCATTCAAGGCCGATCAATTCATGGTGCGATTGGGGTGGTGCAAGAAATGATCAGTCGGATTAACAACAAGGTCTTCAAGAGTAATTTGGTTATCAAACCTGACATGAAAAATGCCTATGATAGGATGGAATAGGGTTTTATCTTGAAGGTGTTGGGTTGCATTGGATTCTCCAACTGGACACGTGACCTGTTGTTTCGTTGTTTTATCTCAGAGTGGATCTCCACATCCTTTTTGGGTAAGCATTTTGGCTTCCTTAAAACTTTTCGAGGTTTACATCAAGGGGTTCCCCTTTCCCCCACGTTATTTATACTTTCTCAAAATGTGCTTAGTCATTATATTAAAAGGGGTCTCCGCATGGGTAAAATTCTTCCTTATCAGGATAGAAATGTTTTGGAAGGAATATCTCATTTGATGTTCGTGGAAGATACTATCCTGTTCATTAATGGCAGTAGGAGATCAGTGATTGGTATGAATGGGTTGCTGGAGGAATATTGTAAATGGAGCGGTCAGGAGGTGCACAGGGAGAAGAGCCTCTGTTTTTCTTCTAATTCACTCTCGGTCAGGAGTGCCATGATTTTGGAAGAAACCATGAATATGAGGAGAGTATCCTTTCCCATGGAGTACCTTGGAGCGCCGGTTAATCCTAATTCCCTTTGTATTCTTCATTTTGATAAGATTGTGGCCAAGAACACGGGGCACACCATCAATAGGAAGAACATGTTCCTCTTGTTTGGAGGAAGCATTACCGTGGTCAATAGCATCCTTGTCTCTATCCTCTTGCATCTCTTTTCCACCTTGAAGACTCGCTATAGTCTGGTTGTTAACATGGAGAAGATCATGGTCCCCTTTTTATGGAATGGCCAGCTGGAAAGTCCTCACCACTGGGCATCATAGAAGTGTCTCACAAAACCTCTTGCTGAAGGTGGAATCAATTCACGGAGTGTGTGCTCGACCATGAAATGGATGCATTCAAATCATGCATGGGAGACAATGGCAGGCTGAACGCTTTGGGGAATGCTCATGCATGAAAAATATGACCTGGATTGTGTGGTTCAGCGGTCTCGGTCATCACGGATTTGGAAGCTTATTCAGCCGTTTACGGAGGTACTGCATCTTTACACATGGTGGCTTGTGTGGAGAGGAGAGGTGATCTTCTGGCATTAGGATTGGGGAGCAGGAATTCATTGGTTTACTAGTTTCCCCACACCGGATATCTCATCCAGAGAAGCGTGTGGCCACCCTACCTTTCTGCAATCCATTCTCAATGATACTGAACGTGATATTTTTAATGAAATTATCCTCAGTGAGGATCCTGATAGGCTAATCTTCACATGCTCCTCTTCGGGAGAGTTTTCAATGAAGGCTTATGGTAGTTTTAGAAGGGATAATAATGCAGGTGACCGGTGGGGAAAAACCCTGTGGTTCATGGGAATCCCTCCAATATTCAATTTCCTTATATAGAGAGTGAGGAATATTTCTTTGACCACTAATGACAACATAAAACCTATGGGGGTTTCATTGGCATCTGAATGTTGTTGTTGCAAAAACCCCCAGAATGAATCGGCGATGCATCTGTTTTTTGAGAGCGATTAGGCTCGCTGGTCAAGGAAGGTGTATGGATCTTTCTCGGGCTAGCGTGATGTCGGAGGGTTTGCAGGAGGATGTTCTCAGCTGGTGGTTAGATGGTGCATGAGACAATGGTTCTGAGAGAACAGGAAGGACGATCATCCTCATGGAGGGTTGTTGGGTCATTTGGAAAGCCAGGAACGAAGCGCGCCACAATAACACTACTGCTACTAGAACCAGTATCAGCTTCAAGATGAAGAACACATAGCAGGACATATCAAGTGTTTGTTCTGATTGCTAGGGATCCCCATCAGGGAGGTCGTTCTATACAGGGGCGTCCAACCAGATTGAGAAGATGGGCCAGGAGAATTGGGTTCGCTGGTACCCCCATAGAGATGGGCTAATACACAATACAGATGTGTCCTTCCTGAGGGGACATATGAGGGGGGGAGGCGTGATTAGGGACCAAAAGGGGTTTGTTGTTGCTAGTTTCTCGGCCTTTTACTGCAATGGTGATGCTCTTCAGGCAGAGTTAAAGGCTTTGGTTACTGGGTTGGAATTATGTGATCAAAGACAGCTCTCTTTGAAGGCTGTGGAAAAGGATTCTTTGATTCTCTACAAAGCACTCACGAAAAGTGAAATTTTCCCGTATTGTATTAAATATAATGTCCGCAAATGAAAAATGGTGATGGGGTTCCTACTACGATCACATATACTTGGCTATTGGGGAATAAGGCTGCAGATTTCAGGGCGTCTGAGGCTTCCCCAAATCATAATGTTTATCTATTCCTTAACCTTGGTTCCTTTCCATCCGGTGGTAGTATCTTTGTCATCAATGACGCTATGGGGCTCCACTACTTTAGACTTCTGTGATGTGTTTCTTGTATGTGTTTTCAGTGTGTTTCCAAAATAAATAAAAATTTTAGTGTTCATTCAATATATAAAAAGGAGTTGAGTAATTATTCGGGATATATACCCTTTAAGTGCGGTTTTAGAAATAATGTCAGAGAATTATTTAGGTTTAAAAGGGAATACTAATTTCCATCAACGAGAATGTGAAAATTATATTTCATTTCATATTTTGAGGTTTTTTAAATAATTCCCCATTTAAATATTTTCTGGTGTTTTACATAGAATGGGATATTAAAACAATAAGTTCCCTTTAAAATTGTTTTTTATTGAATGAAACTGAGAAATGTGACTCTAAAACATTAATATATTTATAATGTTTATGTGAATTTAATTATGTATATTATTCGAGGAAAAATATATATATTTTATGAAAATTATATAATATTAAATAAGATATAATGTTTGGAAATTAGAGAGAAGGTGTAACCTAAGAAAATAATATTTTTAGCAATATCCAATCCCTATAGATCTTTAATCATTCTAAAATCAGAATAAAAACTATCAATTGTTTAACGGTAATCATTAAATAAATAATTTAGTTAATTTAGAACAAATATTTTTTTAAAGTTAATGTTTTATTTAAATTTACAACCATTTCAATGAGATAAATTGGTTAGTTTCACAAAACTGATTATGTTCATTTCACGGTTCCAACATCATATAACTTGTGGGAATTTTCTTTCTTACAAAATGGAAATAAAACTACAAAAATAAAATGATTTTTTATTCATGAATTAAAAATAATATTATATATCTCAAATATCAATTTGATTATATATATATAAGGATTTTATATTTAGTAATAACATTGGTTTGTTATAGTGACTTCATTTATGAAATTTAACAAAACAGCAAAAACTAATATTGATTAATTTATTATATTGACTATATATTCATTCCAAAATATGAAAAATGTAATAATAAATTTATTAAAATATTTTTTTGTGACAATTTTTATGACCATTCTTAGAGTCAATGGAAAAAATTCATTTCTATTGTTTTTAGAAATGGTGAACTAGCCATATTATAATAGACACCTATATTTAAGAATCAAATGATGAGATGTTATAAGATATATATTCTTCGCTAATAGAAAATATCAAAATATTTTGAGAATATATTTCTATTCATTTTATTGGTATACAATTTATATATAGTTGAGGAAGAATAAATTTAAATTATCATGAATTGTGTGTTTATCTATCCCATTGGGTTCCTACCATTATGATAGTCCTTATTGATCAAATAAATAGAAATTATTGAGAAAATCATCTCCAGGATTTTTGAAAAAGGTTTTTTTATTGATGTGTAATTATTGGTCCCGGTACATGTCTTAGATGTTTTTGAGGGAAGGGGCGGTGAGGGGTTGTATTTATAAGGTAAGAATATGGACTTTTTTGGAATATTATATAAGTCAAATCAGTACATAACCTCAAGAATACTATTATGGATGATTCATTTGACAATAAATTGTAAATGGTACATGAGATTATGATATAATGTGATGTAAATGGATTCTAATTCAATTAATCATGAATTTATTGTATATTTTTAATCATTGAAATTTTCCATATTTTTTGTTCCTAAAAATTTTACTATTTTAGAAATATAAAAAAAATAACTAAATGAATTTATCTAAATGTAGATTCCATAAATTATTTCTATTTTATATGAAAATATATCTAAATACGATAAAATTATTTATTAATTTAATTAGTATTTCATTTTGAAGATTAAAATTTTAAATATTAAAATAATTTTTTGACCCCTTTCAAAAATTTATTTTGGTATCATAAAATTGTATTGTGATTACAATACATATTCATATTTATAAACCCTTTTATGAAAATAATTTTTAACAATTATTACATTTTAAAAAAATAAAATTAAAACAAATCAATTTTACGAACACATACACACTTATTTTATCAGATTAATATTCAAACAACTAGACTTGTAGTGGTCATATGGGTTAACAATCATATATATATATATATACCTCCTATTTAATTAATTCATCCTTCAATTATATTTTATTTTACTATCACATATAATTTATTTTTCATGATGTAAATAAGAGTAAAAATAATATAATTAATCTCAACATTATTTATGAGGAGGGAAATTTTTAGAGTAGATCAAAGAGATCCAAATTATCATATCATTATTTTTTTGTAATTTTTTTCATGCCATTGTAATATTTTCAATTATTATATCCCTGTTTTTCCCCGAATGAAATAGTTTAAATATTAATATTTTACTTGATATATAAAATGGTTTAGATGATATAACAAAACATTACGAAATATGAAATAATTATGTATTCATTTTTGGAATTTCATTAATAATTTTTTTTATTAAATTGTTCCACCTAAAGAAAACCCAGCCTCAAATTTTCATTTACCAATATAATGATATAATAGGATGACATTTTTATGTCATCTCTTCCTTTGTTCTTTGAACTATATCCTATATTTATGATCCCAAAACATTAATTTGAAAATGTGCGTCATAATCCTCTGTTGATATTTCATTATACTTCCCTCAAACATAACTATTTTCTCCACATAAGAGATAATTTTTTCTAATTATTCCTCTTATGAATTTTTTAAATGTTTTGGATATAGTAAATAAGTCCTTGAAAGAAATTAGTTGAATAATTTATGTACTTTTGATAATTCCGTCAGAGTTCTATTGAAGATTAAAATACTCTATTGTATTTTAAAATATCAATGGGGATGATGTACCTAGGAAATATTTTTTTCATATAATCATATATAATGAAATTATTCTCTGGGGATATTTTACGAAACACATTATCTCTAAATTTAAATCCAATGTATCATTTTAATGTATTATTCAATGTTAATAATCGAACTAAGTCTCTCTAATGTTTTTTATGAATTTCCCGGACCAGTTATACATATTCACTAAATATTTGATGTCTGGAATGTGTTTGTTCACTAACAACATTAGAACACTTTGTTGTTCTACATCTCATTCTAGAGTGGACATTAGATTAATCCATTTGTATTCCTGAGTGAAAAATGTTATTGTATTGGGACATGACTATAGGAATATGTTGGGATCAACCTCCATTGAATCTCATTGATAATTCTATAAACAATTCATTTTGTGTCTAGACAGTGAGCTTCGATTATCCATCTATTTAGTGGGATGTGATATATTTAATGATAAAATATTTTTATATAAATTTTATAAGAATATTCATTAACAAAGATAAAAAATTACATTTTTCAACAATAGACAATCAATAATTGTGTTCCATGTGTCCTAACCACACCACTGTTTTATATCATTACATGTTTGTTTATAGAGAATTCCACTCAGATAGTAATCCAATGAGTAGTCATTTTGTACACTACCCACAACATATATAGATTTATTTTCAATTGATATC
The DNA here is from genome assembly GCA_963277665.1 of Viscum album. Classification (NCBI taxonomy): domain Eukaryota; kingdom Viridiplantae; phylum Streptophyta; class Magnoliopsida; order Santalales; family Viscaceae; genus Viscum; species Viscum album. Next base: position 271,435,493 of record OY728128.1, on the reverse strand, counting down.
ATTTCATAACAAACAACATTGTACATAATTATGTTTTCCCATTCTTATATATGTGTGGGTAATATTATCATCATTCCATTATAATTTTCATTCAAATCATCACATACATACACACATGGTACATTATTGTGTATTCTAAGATTTCATTGGTCACATTGTCCCACCAATTGTGATCTCCATGAACATAGTGCATGTATATGATCACTATAATGAAGGAGAACAGTGAGATATATGTTTCATTAAAAAAACACCCTTTTTATCTCATGATATTATGGGACACATATTCATAATCCAATTTTAAATCTTTATTCATAAATTCTAAACATCATCCTTATCAAAATTCATAAATATTATACCATTATAATATTTCCTTATTATATCATTGAGTATCAATTAAATTTTCCCGAGGGGATCATAGAGAAAAAAAAATTAAAAATGAATGATGATCTTCCTTCTATAATGATTTAGATTTCAACAATTATCTTGTATGAGATTATTGAGTCTCTCTCAATTGTTAAGACTTATTAAGTTTCCAGTTACATTAAACATTGATCACTTACCAATTTATTCTACCTTTTCTGATGTTACTATTTATAGATGTTATAATCAATAGTCATCTATATGAATATTCTAAAATAAATATTAGTCTATTAATCTATTAATATATGATTGGGTCTCTTATGAACCATTTATATCTCAAACTTGTAACCATATCGATTATTCATCCAAAAATTAAATGAAAATGTTAATACAGATAAGTCATGATAATGTTTTATATAGTAAATCTCATAAATCATTAAAATACATGACTATTAGTCTATTAATATATCTTTCAAATATAGTTCATAGAACAGTAATTTCTTTGAAATGTAAATATATACTACTATAACAACATAACTAGAGGGTACAATATGAACAATTTTATGGATAGGCCTCCATTCATACTCCATGAATTTATCTTCAAATTATATAATCTTAAGAACCACCTTTGAATTACAATTAATCATTATTATGGAATTTTAAATCCATGATAATATAATTAAAAATAATTGAATATACCAATCTGGTAATGACCTAGAAATTCCATATAATTTTTTTAATTATATGGGATTATTACAAGACCACAAAATCTGGTGGAAAGTGATTCAGAGACCTGAAGTGCCTGGAATGATCTTCCAAAAAAGTTTTATTCTTAAAATAGAACGCGTGAGAAGTTTTCCTCAAAATGTGGAATAACATTTAAATGGGTTATTGGATCAAAATACTTGGGAATTTTTGCATTCAAGATAGCAGGTTTACAATAGACTCAACTTATGTTTAGTCTGGTCAGGCCTCCAGTGAGAAAACCCAAAAATAGAATAATGATAAAAAAAATAATTATATAAAATAATTTTATTTTTTAAATTCTTATAAATCACGAATGGTGACTCTGATTAAAAATTCAAAAGCACTGCTCAACTCATGAGGGTATTCTTTCCTTAGGAAGATCCTAATATTGGATGACACGGGCCAATAGTGGAAGTTAGTTATTGGCCACAAATAAAATAATTAAGTAAAAATTATTATATTTTTGATTTATATAAATCCTAAATGGGAACTCCGATTGGAAATTCGAGAGTACAACTGAGCTCATGAGGGAATATTTCATATAGGCAGAGCCTTACCTCAACCGACAATGGTCTATGGTGACTGTTAGTAATTTTTGAACACTTTTTAAGTTATGTTCAGTAAACATGGCGGAAAAAATTTCAATGTTTAGAACTGGTGCTTGGAATAGAAATCTTAGGGCACAGTAAAACTCACAACATCGAGATTCGGTCTTTGGAGGCTTTACTTCAACCACAATAGGTGAGGTGAAAATTTCTTTTGTGACTTTTATGATTTTCTAAAATACCAACATTTTTATTTTGTTTTATCATACCACCTAATGAACGGATGTGGATGGGACCTCATAGGTAGTCCGACATTTAATATGGGATATTAAATGCTCGGTTACACTTTGGATGCATATCCACCACTCGTACAATTAATGTGACACATTAATTGCATCAATTAATGAACCTCATTAATTTATCATTTCATTACTCACCCTTTATCCCCACTATTTAAATTGGGCTCGAGGTAGAGTTTTTTCCACAACATAATCAAGCGAGGAACCTCTAGTGAAGTGATCTGACACCTTCCACAATAGAGACGGAAGCTCGGGCATCTATGAACCAGGCTCGATGAATTTCGGAAGCTTTATCGAACACGGAATATTTCTCAACCACCACTACGTCTCCAAATAATCTCGAGGTAGGGGTTGTCTATTATTTGAAAAAAACAATCCCATGTTTCTTCTCCTTGATCTTGAATTTGGGGGTGGTCATTGAAGGGAATTTTTATGGGGGATTATCATTATTTTAATGTGATGTATAAATAACCCACACTTGTTATACTACTAACACAGAGGGTGTATGCCAAAAAAAAGTCCTAGATCCTCCGCTGCTAGTTTTTAATTGCCTTATTTGGAGCTGGGTTGTTCAAACTTGACGGAACATTGAAACCGAGAGGTGCGCAATGGTGGAGGCATCCCAAGAGGTTCGTAGGCACGTCTGGAAGGAATAACAGACCAACATATATCACCTGGTTCCCTATGGAAGATGCGCCAGCATGACACCAGCACCGGCAGACAACTACGACGACCGACAACCACCAGCCGCAATGGATGATCGGCGGCGCTCGATGCAGCGGTGGTCATAAAGGCGTCCGACAACGGCTGACCGTGAGGAGGAGGGGGAATTCCATCATGCGCTGTGTTGAATGGAGTCTTGAATCGAAGCCATATAGATATAGGGGACATGCTCCCTACGGGTCTCGTGGGTGATGAGGCAGTGACACCAGACACTACTAATAATGGAGTCAAAAGGCTCATTTAGCTGTTTGGGAGCAGTGGACCATGCAACCCTTCATGGATCATGCCAGCCGGTGGGCCATGGATGTCGTGGCCCAGCCCCGCCATGGATGGTCGGGCCGGGCCGGGTCGGGTCGGTCTGACCGGGTCTAAATGGAACCAATCCCCTCTCGGGACCTGGTACTCTTAAAAGGTAGTATCATGTGAACCAGACAGTGGTTTGAAAAACCATCTACGGTGCTAGGATCTTTGAAACGAGGTAGTCCTTTTTAGATAATCCAAGTGACTTTTGGGAAATTTTGGAGTTTTTAGGGTTGGATTGTCCTCGAATCCAACCAGTCCCTCGACACTAAAATGCATATATATTAGAGATCGGGTGTCTGGTTGACAAACTTTCTATTGCAGTGGAACCCTTATGACATGATAGATAATCACATTACTTCTCTTTGGAACTTCATGGCAGTTGAGGTATTTCCAATAACTGGGGGAGTAGAACCAGAGTGTTTCTTGTAATGAGAGGTATGAAAACTACTCACTTGATGACTCAAGGTGCCGATATTCCTTACTACTTTTCTCTGGTAGAGATGGGAATCCTCATATCAGGAGTGTGTCCACGATTCCCTCTAATTAAATTTTCTATCATTGGATTTGGTACTCTCTTATTGGAAGAGGGTGTGAGTCCTCCATACATAACTCACATAGAGTTAGGTACTCCCCTACCGGGTAGGTTGTAGGTCCTCTATGTTATGAGTAGGTACTCTGAGGGAGATGTTTTCTGGGATAGATGAATCTTTATGGAAGCAGATATGGAGGAGGAGCTAGAAGAACGACATAAGTTGGTATAAATTTTGAAATGTTCCAACCACCACCCCAATGTGGTCCCCACCAAGTGCTGTGAGCTGGAGGATAAGGGAAGGGAGTATATTCATGCTGCCAAGCAGTTTGACCAAAGGGCTCCAAGATGGATTCGAGGTACAATCTCTGTCTACTACTAGTTTCCTTATTAATATAAATAGTTAATAATCATTATTTGTTGTCATGAATCTTGTTCAAGACCTGGAGTTTCTGGTTAAATCGCTAATATGACAAATTACATTGGAGATACCATTGGGTTGTGACTTAATAATCACATGTATGTCGATGGTGTGATCTGACCCTTGTGGCAAGAATTTCAGTTGAAACACCTTGGTGGCAGTGTCGAGGCCTTACGATGTTAATTTGGGTTTTGAATTTTAATCCATAGTTCATTCTCAGACATACAGTTTTAGTAAAAAAAACATTAGGGTATATATATAGTTTTCGAATGGGGGTTTCCTTGGTCAGTGAAAAAGGAATCCCATACATCACGTGTTAAACTCATGCATAGGATGGTACAGCCGATCAATCTTTAGTCGACCATCCATACTCTCATGACAGCTAGAGTATTGAGTTTTCATTTCCCAACAGTTGTGGCAGAGTGCAGGAACATCTTTTCAAAAGTTGTTTCCAGAATTACCTCCCCATAGGGAGAGGGAATTCTGTGCTGTCTTGTACCAAGCAATTTTACCAATATCTACAACTGCTTATTGGGTGTCTCCTGCAGTGCTCCGGGAGCTGAGAGTTGAGAAGAGGAAAATGGTGGCAGATGCACTCAGTAGGAGGTCCAGTTTATAGCTACTGAGTGAGGAAACAATGCAGATATCCACGCCATAAAAACCCGTTTTGGATAGTGATAGAGCAGCTTAACTCAAGTCTATAACTATCAAACCAACATAACATCAGCGTGTTCGGAAGGAAAAACATGGGGATGTAGAATATGATGTGTGACATGCTAAGATAACCTTAGTAGAGGCTCTTGAATGATATTATGAAGGAGGATAACATGTCATCCTTCTCATTGGATGCACCATGGTACTAGTGATAGTACAAGGGGATGTGTTGGGGGAGATCCACCCATCCCCTTTGGCGATAAATCATAGTGTGGAGAAGATGTACCATGATCTCCGACGTCAGTACTGGTGGCCAAGGATGAAGACTATATAGATCTGGCATAAGTCTTATGCTGACAGGAGATGGAGGCCCTTAGAGTTCAAAGAGGGATACCATGTCTTCCTACGAGTCTCACCCCAATGACTATTGTAGAGATTCAGCTGAGGCAGCAAGCTATCACTGAGGTTAATTGGATTGTTCTACATTCTCAGTAGAGTTGTCATGGGGGAGTACTGCCTAGATTTTCCACCACAGATGCACCGGGTTCCTAATGTTTTCAATTTTTTATAATTGAGGATATGTGTTCATGAACCATCACACGTTATGGACTAGGGTGAGTTGGAATTTGAGGATGATGAAACTTTTACAGAGTTCTCGGTGGAGATAGAGGATCTACAAGAGCGAGTCCATTGTGGACATTCGATCCCTATAGGGTGAGTTTAGTGGCATCACATGAACCACCGGGAGAGCACATGGGAGAAGAAGACTCAAATTCATTCTCAGTACAGTCATTTGTTTGATTTCTCGTTATTTTGGAATTCATGGACAAAAATCCCCAAGATGGGGAGAATGTAAAGGCATAGAAATTCATTATAATTTTTTTAATTATTTTGGATTATTATGAGACCAAAAAATTTTACAACACGTGATTCGAAGTCCTAGAGTGCCATGAATGATACGTCATAAAATAGTTAATCTTAAAATAGAACGTGTGAGTAGTATTCCAGAAAATGTGGAATAAATCTTTAACGTGTTCATGGATCAGAAATCTAAGAGCATCTTGGAATTGAGGAGGGAATTTTTACCCTTGGTGAGACTTATGTTCAGTCGGTGCAAGCCTTCAATGATAAAACCTGAAAATGTAATAACCATAAATAAAATAATTACAGAAAATTATTTTAGTTTCAAATGCTTATAACTTACTAATGGTGACGCAGATTACAAATCATAGACCACCGATGAACTCGTGATAGAATACATTCCTTAGGAATATCCTAGCATTGGCCGATGCAGTCCAACAATATAAGTAAGATTTTGGAAGTATATAAAATAATTAAGTAGAGATTATATTGTTGTTTAATTTTATAACAAATAAATGGTAACTCGGATTGGAAATATGTGAGTACCATTATGCTCGTGGAGGCATGATTCCATTAGGTATAACCTATCCCTGACCAGCAAGGGTCGAGGGTGACTCTTAATAAATTTTGAACTTTTTTAAAGGTTCATTCAGTAAACCTATGGGCGGAAATTTTTATTTTGCAACTGGTGCTTAGAATTGAAATATGAGGGCACCGTTGAACTCGCATCGATGTGATTCCCTTAAGGGGGGCTTCACATCGTCCACACTAGGTCGGTTGAAAAAGACAGATTTTTCAACTTTTAAGAATTAAAAAAATAACAAAATTGTTTTTTTATTTTTTCCTACCACCTCTTGATCGACGATGGTTTGGACCTCGTAGGAAGTTAGACATTTAATATGATATATCAAATGATTGGTTTCACTAATTTTTCGTAACCTCTACTAATGAAATTATGTGAATCTGTAATTACGTTAATTAAAGAGCCTCACTAATTCCTCGGTGCATTACTCACACTTTTTCCCCACTATTTTAATGTTGTTCGAGGTAGATTTTTTTGCACGACTTTATCAAGCGAGGAACCTCTTGCAATGTGATGTGACACCTTCCACCGACAGAGATGGAAGTTCGGGAGACAATGAACTGGGATCGATGAATTTCAGTGGCTTTATCAAATGAGGAATCTTTTTCTACCACTGAAACAACTCCAAATAATCTTGAGGTTGGTGTTGCCGTTTAATTCAAGAAATTCCCACGTTTTCTCTTCCCCTTCTTAATTTTGTGGGTGGTCATTGTAGGGGGTTTGAACATGGGTTATCATTATTTTATTGTGATGTATAAATTAACCCCACCTGTTGTAATGCTAACAAGGAGGGTGTTAGCCAATTGAACATTGCCCAGACCCTCCACCAATTTTTTACATTACATTATTCAGAGGTGGGTTGTTCCAACTGGAGGAACCTTGAAACAGAGAGCTGTGTGAAGATGGCGACATCCTGAGAGTATTGTACGCGTGTCCGAAAGGAATAATGGACCACCAAATCTCAACATGTGGCCCGCAGAAGAAGCACCGACATGAAACCAGAACAGTGGCACCAGAAATCGGCACCAGCGGAAAAGGCTGATGGTAGGAAACCGTTGGCCTCAGTGGAGGAGCAGCCCCACTCAGCATCGTGGTGGTAATACAGGCCGCCTGCAACGGCTGACCATTGAGGTGGAGGCGCACGCTGTTGCGCGCCGCACTGAAGGGAATTGTGGCTTGAATCTTCGAAGATCCAGGGGACCCGTGGCTTGAAATAGCTGCAATGCAGTGGAACCCCTCCATGCGGGTCCTGTTGGTGAATATGTGGCACCACCTAGCACCACCAAAAACGGATCTAAAAAGCTCCTTTGAGCCATTCTGGAGTAGCAGACTTCTTGACCCCGCCCAGCCAAGGTGGGGCGGGCCGATCCGCACCCCATCCCAAACGGGCTGGGCTAGGACGGACCAGATCTGAACCCCTCTCGAGTCCAGATACGCTTAAAAGGTCATATCATGCAAACTGGATGTCTTATGGATGAACCGTCCATGGCACTGGGCGCCTTGGAGGGAGACGATCCTTTTGAGATACTCCACATGACTTTTAGGGAATGTTGAAGTTTGTACTGGTTAGACCATACTCGAATTAATCTGGGCCCTTGACACTAAAATACCAATATCATATAAACCAGGTCTTCGGTTGACGTGACATCTATTTGGATGAAACCCTTATGACATGACAGATCATTAGGTTACATCCCGGTGGAACATCGTGGGGGTTAAGACATGGTCAATACCCAGAGGAGCAGAACCAGGGTATTTCTTGTAATGAGAGTTAGGATAGATACTCCCTTGACGACTCATGGATCGGGTATTCCTTGTTCCTCTGCTTCGGTAGAGACATTTATCCTCGTGTCATGAGTGCGGTTTTGTTTCCATATGATTCCATTTTTTATCATTGGAGTTGGTACTACCCTATTGGACTATAGCATAGGTCCTCCATACATTACTCACATAGCGTCAGGTACTCCCCCACCGGGTAGGGTGAAGTTCCTCTATGTTAAGAGTAGATACACCCGTATCAACCCATGGTGTAGGTTCTCCTTATATAGTTCTACAACATAGTCATTACACCCTTGTTGTGCCAGGGTGCAGGTCCTCTAGCATGGGGTCTGTACTCCCCTAACATACTAGGGCGTGAGTCCCCCATGCGTACAAACTACATGAGTTGTACTCCCCTACTCGGTTGGGTTCGGGTCCTCACATATAGATTTTGTACACCCCTATCATTCCAGGGTTTGGATCCACTATCCAGGGGTCAATACTACCCTAACATACTAGGGCACGACTTCCCCACGACAAACAAAATATTAGAGTTATACTTCCCTACCGGGTCGGGTGAGGGTCCTCACATATGGAGTAGTACTCCCCCGTCTTCGAGTATCAATGAGGATTTGGTAACTCATGATATTTGGAGTTCCCTAAACTGCAGGACAAAGTGTGGAGGAGTGGTCCTTGTCCCTTGTTTTCCCTTCATCTTTCCTCAGGCATAATAATATGACTATGAGACCTCTAATGTCGGGAACACGAGGTAGTTCTAGCAGAATGTTCCCAATGGAGCATGTCATTTCAGATGTTCCATTATGAATGGTTGAGTTATACCTGATGGAATACATATCTCAAACAGGTGCCATCAGGGATGGCCAGTTCATGGAGTGTGTACTCTTAATCATTGTGTTACACATTGATCTTTCTTTGGAAATCCATGAAATGGCTTGTGGTCGGGGCCTTATGTTTATTTGAGGATGAGACAAGAATATATGGTTTGAGCTGTGCCTTTTGATTTGTACTTATTGATTGAGATCATACTTTTTGGTATTACATTGTTGAATTCTGAGTGACTGTCGGGGGTCTCAGGGTCCCTACTGGGTATTTTTATACTAACCCATGCATGGACTTCGCCTGCACCTCATTGTTTCTTGTGAAGAAAACGAGAAGCTTGCCTGAGACCTAAGGGAGCTAGGACCAGGTGGTACACGGGGGAGACTGGCTGATGTAGAGATATGAGGATACGAGATGTACCAACCATTCAGGTAGGATCCTTTGTGGATGATGGTATGAGTTGTTTCTATTTTTCAGCTGAAGTTTTATCCTTCTATTTCTATTGTCTTTCGGCTCCTTACCTTCAGTACACACTTTTTCTACTACATTTTGGCCTCATGGTTTCATCTTGTTGAATTCTTGGCTGTGTTTTTGTATGGGTCTAAAGGAAATTTCTTCCTGTTTTGGGGATACTCCTTTCAATTGATAGACTCAAACCCATGGAATTTTGAAGGCAAGATTGGGGTAGTCATGGCATGGGCCCCAGTCGAAGGTTCATGACAAATCATGTAAAAATATTTTATGGATATCAATTATAGATGGTATTTTGTGCCACACATAAATTACAATTTTCTATGAATTTTCTAAAAAATATGTTTGGTGGGAATGAAATGACACATGGATTTTATATCATTCTTCCAAAAAAATAATAACTATTTAGTTAATAAAAATCCTTATTTAAAAAATTCTCAACATAAAATTAAAATTCACATCACGCACTTATGTTACCTTATATTATATAAGAATATCATCAATGAAGAGTATTGCAAACTCATCAATATGTAACATCTCATCACAAGATCCACTAAATATTTTCTCAAATATGGTTCACAACATGGCCTAAATCATTCATCCTTATATGATATATCCTTACAAATAGATATGGTGGACTAATGTTTAACTATGATGAGACTATAACCCCACATTAGATTTCACAAAAATATGTAATGTACCAAATAACATAAAACCATATATAAATTCCCACATATCATAAACCTCAATGTAATTAAAATAGTAAATTAATTTAAAATTTATATAGTAATTTGAAGTGAATTAATGGCGTGAACATCCATGTTATTCATACAGAAAACCACCCATTATTCCAGTCACAAAACATAAAAAAATAATGCAAACTGAAAAATGGATTCATGGATTCATTGATCCATGGAAATCATATTATCACATTCCACCCAAGTAATATATCTTAGTCGAACAATAAATATATAGGCTTCAGAACAAACTTGTTCCTGAAATAATAATGAAATAGGTTCTTATGAACACAATTGAAAAGGAGTACTAACTATGGTATGATTAAAATTTAGTAAGTCACCACTAACAATCTCTAATGAGGATACAAATAATAAAAACATTGTATGATGATAAACACGGAAAATTAATAAGTATAGAAAAAAATTAAAAATCATTGAAATGTGATAAACAATATAGTATCCACAATGCCTAGGTTTCTACAGTATCCCCCAGGACAACCAAACATAAAATGAACCAAAATAGTCGACAAATCATAACATGGATGGTATAATATATCTAAACCAAAAATGGTTTGTCTCATATTCATTCAACTCAGTAAAATGTAAAAAAAACCTCCCTGGTATCGGAATCAAGTACATGTACCATTCGACCCAGGATTATATTTCTCGTGTCTATTTCAAATATAAAATTCAACAGAAAATTTTCATGGAACCTCTATCCCACACATTACAATATTCCAATCTATTAGTATTGATATTGAACATCAATTTTATTAAAACCATAAAAAACCCTAATACTTGTTCGCAATACCTTATCCTAGTATCCCTGAATACAAAACATACATGGTACCTAAAGAAAAAATCTACTCATGTCCAAGGTTGAGGATCATCAACCATTACCCTATTCCACATGGTATAACCACAAATCACATAGTAGCAATCTGTAATGCTATCCATGAAATATAATATATTATTTTAGATCCTTAGATTGGCACCATATATTTAGTATACAACTTTTTTCTCGATATTAAATCCAACACCTAATCCATTCCATCATTTAATAGATAATTATTGTTAAACATTCAGACTATTCAAAAAATTAATGTAAATAAGAACACACCATTAAATACCATTCATACATAATTAGGTCCCTATAGGGATTCAAAAATAGTAAATTCATGAACAAACCTAGACCATTTTCACAATGAAAACGAATATAAACAAAAAACATTTGTTAATCAATTAAAAATCATCTATTAATACAAGGAGCCTTTATATATGAAATCATAACAAGTTATATTTCCTATTTTTATGTTTTAATCATCGTAATAGCCATAAAATTTTAAGGATGAATCCTTGAAAACATTTTATATCATAATTTTAAATCCATTTAAAATTTATTTTTAAAAATAATATTTATATAGATAGAAATATTGCAAGAAAATATCCTTTTAATAATTATAATTCTCCCTTTGAAATGATAAAACAGTTCTGGTAACAATGCACATACTTAAAATAATTTCAGTAGACCCATATACATTTATCAATAAACATTCCATAAAACAATACATTGTATCCGCTTATGATTCAGACCCATTTATATCCATGTTCCACCCATTAACTCATTTATTATTTAGAAAAATCAACTAAATAGAATAATTAAGATAAGCTCATAAACCATATTCATTTCATAAACTAGGTATGTAAAAAATCCACTCATGGGATTTTGTTATAACTCCATATAATGATAAAAAAATTAATAAGACACTGGGTAATGCTATTATAAAACCTACATCAACAACCAATCATTAAAACAAATTTCTCTAATCGTGGAGGCCTTGCTGAGTCTTTTAAAGTAATCATACAATCATTATGACACTAATACAGGATCTCGAGAGTCAACCAATATCTACTATTTCACTAAAAAAATAATTAATTATTACAATTATAATTCATTACTTTCTAAAACATAACATATAATTATGATAGAAAACAATCCGAGTCATCATGCCACACTAGATAAGTAGCATACTCACAATCGAATACCAATGACATACCGCTTTCCTCAATCCATGCCAATTACCTATGTGGTGATAACAATTTTACATCTAATTAAATTGAATCAGTAGGAAAAAAACTCACTGTGAAAGTATACCTTATTGAAATTATATAAAAAGGTGAAAAATACTTCCCTAGATATCATCATCAAATGTTCACCTAAATCCCCATGAGAAAAATATGATTAAACTATGTTCTGATAGAGTCATCCACAATACATGTACCTGAGATCCAAAATATTATAGAAGAAGTAAATTAGAAAAAAGGAGATCATCGTATGGGGATAAATCATCTCAAATTATAATAATTATCCATGAACACACCCCTAAATAAAGTGATAAAATAGGAGGAAGGGTTTTGGGAACCATATAGTCCACGAGAGTCCAATGAAGGAGAAATAGAGGGGGTGTGGCTAAAAATCCATAGTATATTTGTTTCTAATTTCCCCTTATCAATGAAATCATTACAGTCACACTGTTTGGATGAACGATTTTACAAGACATAGACTAACTGTGCATTTGGATCTATACATGGTTAGACCACCCACATGGTTTAGCTACATGGTTGGACAAAACATGAACCAATCATGCACACAAATTTTATCCAACACCCATTCTCTGCACGATTAGGCCAGATTTTATAAAAAATTACATTCCACAATTCTTTCCACATCCTCTATCATCTACAGAAAGGTGTATGATTTATCTCAAGCCATGAGCATCCCATAAAACATTCTTTAGAACCTCCTCATCCTCATAACTATTATCTATTTTCCACTGATATTTTACCTCAAACCAGTCACTAATAGTGAAATAAAACCATGTGTAGATTATAATAAAAAGAAAACATTCATAGTATTAAGAAGTCACACTTTTTCTCCTAAAATATGGTCACTAAACCCTTCGCCTATTCTGGAAATGTCAAAAACTACATCAGAAAAAATTGAAGCCTTTGATGTTCACCTGGACACCCAAGATACCATCCAAGAATCATTCCTGATCTAAAAAACACCATTTAGAGACATTATCACTCTTATAAATCTGTTACTTGTATCAATTCCCGATTCCAACCGTCTTCTAATGAGAATTCAATATCCTTTATAAATTTTGATACATCTGGATGTGGGATCCTATAACTTCCCCCCATAATACATACCTTTATAAATATGTCACATTGATTTTTTACTAGTACCATCCCACCTATAGTGTTAAGGGAATTTTAATCCATCATTCACACATAATTTCGATATCCGAGAGCAGTACTAAGAATCAACTTCCAACTCAAGGCCTTGAACTAGATGAAATCTTGAGATAACATCTATTGAAAAAAATAAATGTTATGATTGATCTTAATGAATCAAATCCACAAAATCATTTATTATAAAATCACTAGATATATCATCATGATTGGATTGTCCCCACCATAATCATTATCTTATAACCACTAGCTAAAAATTCATAACAAACCACTAATCTTGAAAACCAAACTATTCTTAAACTCTTTTTAGAAACGTGAACCAGTCTCTATTCTAAAACCGAAATCTCCAAATCTCTTCCCATTGTCATATTATAAATTTACTATGTACTCAAAATCAATGGAGTTCAATAAACCCCAAATCTTATCCAGTGGTGTCCCTACATGAAAAAACATCTAAAAATTCATCAAGTGAAAATCCAATTCTCGACATGATGGTATGCCACAACTAAACTTCGATTACCATTACCTAAGGAATATATGTAGAAACACCAACAAAAATTGTCTCTGACATTATAATTCCACCATGAATGATCCACAATTAGTTCCACACAACTGTGACCCATCGAATTCAATGTTTTTATCACCAAAAATAGAACATAATTCATCAACATATGAGTTTCATCATAACTAACATACACAAAAGTACTTTACAATTTTGGACCATGATTCAACCACTTCAAACCAATGTATAAGACATGGATTTATTACCCAAAACTGAGAGACCAAAAAAACATCAATTATCATATGTACCCTAAATTTGAGAATGTTACCCATCACATTATTCTAAATCTGATAAATCCCAAGAACATAAAAAATAAATAGTCAAGGAATCACTTACAACCATATGAATACACATTCACTCCTCCTTGAGTGTATCCTCATAGAAGGCCAATGTTATAACAAATTAAATTATGGTAGTTATGCCTATGCCCATAGAACTACCAAAATAACTGTTATAATTTCATAATAGTAAGAATAATCATCACTAATAAGGGTATGATGTGATTTAGTTGATCAGTAACTCCACCACTCACCAATTTACAATAGAAACTATAGATATATGGACATAACAAACCAATTAAAAGGTCACATGCCTCATTTCCAGCAATAATGTCATAATAAACACATCATTCCACAGGATACAAACGATTTCCATACCTAAACAACATCTTCAAGATTATTCACATTTAAAATATAACCATAAATAAATTTATATAACATGTTAAGAAATACACATTCCTCAGATAACCCATTAAAAATTAACTACCACACACATTCAGTTGTTGTTCCATCACAAAAATGGATTTAGAATCAAAGATACTTGCCTTAAAAAATGAGGTCTGACAAGCCCTCTCCACTGGTCATGCATACCCATCCTTCCTATATAAATATACCAAGATAAACCTTGGTTAATTCCATAACAAAATCGAAATTGGGAACTTAAACAAAATATACAACCACTCAATACTTTTTCATCATTCCAAAGTATACCATTGATTGTGTATTCTCTCTTCATATTACGATAGTAACATAAAATGTAAACCATGTCAGTCACATAGCAGGCCCATCCCCCATAAACAACATGTGAAACAAAATTAATAACACTCAATTTAGATCCCATTTCATGAAACCAAACACCTCAATGTTCCTCTAACAAAAAACACACATCCCACTCACCACCCTAATCAGAGATGAGGAGAAAATACCACATTACATCAAACTAACTTGTACTCTATATCATTTTCATAACCACCAAACACACTCATTTATAAATTCATTACCTAGGTAGGGAACAAAAAAATAAATCACATATATAAACAAAGAACATTTATAATCCACTATAACTCAAGTTCCCTTTCACAAAAATCAAAATCATCTAACATGCTAAAACCACATACTTTGTTACAACTTTTATTCTCATTTTCAAAGAGTCCATAGCTTCCATCTAGGCTCAATGCCCCAAATATAACTCATGACTCAGTTGACCAATTTCATGAGTCACACTCAAAAGCATTGTTCCACCACTCCCAATAGAGTAGTGACATAAAATAATCAATAATTCCAAAAAATAAAGGTATACAATAAATCACATAAGTCCTCAACTACATAGAATCAAAGGTCACCCATCTCTCTGTGACATGATATCATAAAAAAATATCATCCTCTAGGGTACTCACTATAATGGTGTCAAAGAACAAACTACATTCAACAATTAGAGATCCATTCCTCACAAATAATATACAATTATTGCACACCTTGGAGGACGAAAACATGCTGCCGACATTCGAATATAAACTCCCACAAGGTTTCTAATGATCATATACTAACACTTTACAAACCCACTAGGGTCACTACACAAGACATACATGAGTACCACACAATTTTCTTCATTGATGACTACACGAAAGTTCATGAAAACCTAAAAATAAAAAAATCAATAAATTCACATAATATCATGCCAATACAATTTAGTGAATATGTGTATTACATGATTCATGAGATGCATATTGCTGATGCAATCCAAGAGTCAATACCAAGTCACATGCCACTTCTCAAGGTCAAGTATATGGACATCACTTTCAAACCATCAAATCCAATTAGATTGTGTGTCACAGGAATAATAAAAAAAATGTAAAAAATCCAAATTGAAAAGGAAGTAGAAGTCTAACCAACTATAATACAACTTTGTAATTTCCATATAGATGAGACACTCAACTATTTATCATTCATGGATTAAAATATGTACTCAAGCACATGTCCTCATATGCTAGAAGATGATGACTAGTAGTTGTAAATCTCATGTTGAATTGGGAAGAAAAAATTCCACCAAATCAAATTCCACAAATGGATGTAAATACAGAAATAAAAAAAAACATCAGTGTATTAAAAAATAATTTGGAAATTGAAACATTATATAATAAAATTAAATTAAATAAATTACCAAATGTACTTTTCATTCATAAAACCAACCAAACAGTTTGTAGGTCACATAATATACAAAATTAAAAAAAACTATAAAATGCCACTATAGAATCACAATGGAAACTCCATTAATAAATCGATTACTGGTCGATAAATCCTACCCAAACAAATTATACCCAAATTCGGACTCAACCAGAATTTATTCTTATAATAAACATGAAATATATACAAGGTTACCCATGTGAAATGGATTATTGGGGTAGGAAGTGAGTAAAAAATATTAGTCTACCACTAATGGTGCTTAAATAAATAATCATTGTGAATAATATTGATTGATGTTAATATTATAATAATGAAATAGTATAGATAAGAGATACAAGACAATAATTATGAAAAATCCTCAATTATCCACTCACAAAAATTTCTATGAGAACATCGGGGCCATAAAAACATGAAACGATAGTAACTAGTCCACTAATAAGTGTAATGGGTGTAAAATTTATCGAAACCAAAAGAGATGTTCTTTCATTTCCATTATTCATTTGGAGGCATGAAACAAAAATCAATAGTACCCGACTCGTTTAATAGTTCAATTAGTTCCAAGTACATCTGTTTGTCCTTCAAATGAAATATAAACATCAATTGTTGATGTAGCTGAAACATTCATCCTAAACATAACCATATTATAAACTATTAGTATCGATAATTAACATATGGTCTATCAAACCCATAAAAATAGATGTTCTAAGAACCTTAGAAAAATATTGATCGATACATAACAGTAGTTATTACTATATAATCAATATATCATTGACCAATGAGGTGAATTAGTCAATAATAATATTCGACATTGAATACAATTATTGGCTAGAGAAACAATCTAGAACACTATCAATGATGCATAATATCACTGTCTAGTGCGTCATTCTATAACCATAAATGTTATATAATACGTATTCATGGATCATCATTCTAGATCCAAAATCATTAAAAAATTTCCTAAATACAAAGGATCTACATAAATTCAATAAAAATGTTGAACAAAACCCCAAAAAAACCTTTTGAATTTTTTCCCTCTAACTAAGGTCACTACAGGGCTTCAAAAAAAAGATGCCACAAAAATATCCAACCCATTTTACATTCCAAATGTAACTAAATAAACCACCATCATTAAAATAATTAAAATAATCATTTTAAGCCACATTACTTTTTAATTTTAAATAAATAAATTACCCATTACAATATTTCCGTTAGAAAAATCTCAATATACTATATTTTTTCACCAATGAAGAAACCAAACAATGATTTCTAATCCACATTTGCAATCTTATTAAAAACATTTCATAAAAAACAGAGTGGTGACTAGATTATTTATAAAATGATAATTTCAATGAATATATTTCCAACATTTACTCCTAATACCATGTAAAATAAAAATCTACATATTTAAAATCATTTCAAAATACCTATAGGCATTTCAAAAAAATCGATACTGAAAAAACCAAATTGTATCCCCTTTTGAGTTGAAACCATTTACCTCAATATCCCTGTCATTGGAACGTCATACTATTTAGTCAATCTCATAATGAAAAAAATTATGTGAATCTATTCAACCAATTACATTATGTATATCCTGGAAGAGAACATGAATCTCATGGGGTTTAAGACGCAGACAACATAAACATGAATGTATACTATTGAGACTATGAGTGATGCTATTATAACACATACCTCACCAATGAATCTTTCTAAATGACATCTAATAGTGTAATATCCTAATGGAGACCTATCCAATCATTTTAGAAATATTATTTTCAACCAACCAGGTTCATCACTATCACAAAAACTAGTCTAAAAGTAAACATCAACAATTAAAATATTAAAAAATTGTAATTATGTTGTTTACCAACACCCAAATGAGAAAATTCCAAAAAAAACTTATCGGGTAATTTTTCCATAGCAGAATAAATCTAACAACTCATGAAATATCAATGAAAAATAACTACCATATAGATGTCCAAATTGACAAGTGGAATGAAATATGCCCAATTTTTAAAATTAGTTATAAGGGAAAATATAAAAAATCATCTGGAACCCATTATTTAACAAAATAACATGAAATGACATGATGAATCCTTCTCAATATCTCTTCTACCCAGGATATATTAAAATCCAAAGGTGAAATAGGGGATTCCACCATGATCCAGTAGAACCATCAATAGTACATGAAAAATAGATCCTAAAAATTTGAGTATAAAATGAGAAGGAACAAAGGATGTCACTGGAGTTGGATAAATCACACCAAATGTCATTAAATAACCATGCACATAACCAAAACAAAGGGATAGAATAAGAAGAATTGATTTAGTAACACCTCGTTGTACCTGAATACATGGGATCAGAATGGCGAGTTGTGTGTATAAAAATAATAGGGAATTATGGTAAGGTTTACCTTTATTATGAAATATAGGTAGACACATCAAGTGCTAGGATGGTTTTCCAAATATTTCACCAACCAGGCTATTCGATCCATATAGGGCCAACCCAGTCACATATTTTGGCTATAGTTTCATCCATACTATGTGCCAAATATGCACACCCCTACTACTCAAAACCAATTCCTTCCACAAATAGGATATATCATTTGAATAAAATTTCAACCAACAATTTTGTAATATATTTATCCCTTACATAGACACATGCTAATTTTTTTGAAATCATGCCATGCTTCTGCCATATTCATCGTAACGTACTTATTCAAGAATAGTTCCCCTTTTTCCTCATACAGTTTACCCCAAAAAATTATCTAACTATGTAACTCCATCATTTTTAGTTCGAAAAGAACCAAAAACATTTCCTCAACATCTTCTGGTACACAGTTTCTATTAATTTTCTAACACCATATTGTACACCCAATCAACAAAACTCCAAAACACATGAAACACAACCCGAATCATTTGATACTAAAATTACCTCCCATGATAACTCTTGATCATATTTCATCCTCTAAAAACCCATTTTATATTTTCCCACACATGAATGTCCATTTCAAGTCTTGATTCATAATTCAACACTTTTATTATTGAAAAATAAAATTCCTTAAAAAAATGGATATATTTGCAAACGAGATGGTACACAATGTGAAGAGTCAAGTGTCTATTAATTATTTCTATTTGGATCTATGGAGAATTAGTGAGTCTGATTGAGATCATTATGAACACATAATTTTCATACCATATTTCACAGGTAGTGTTGGGGACATTCACATTCTTCACCATTAATTGGTGAAATCTCGAATGAAGGTAAACCTTAGAGATAACTGGAGCTACACAATGTAGATTGAAACAATAATATATTTATTGAAGGGGAAATTTTTCATTATCCTGATTATTTTTATTTTTATGATAATCCTTGTAGTGGTTTATTTATCCATTATTTTTATGGAAAATTAGATTGGAACCCCACATAGTGATGCATCTTGGTATAATCAAATTTTACACATATTATCTTGAAAAAAATTCTTCATTAAATATAAAAAAATTTTTAGAACTTAATTATACATTCATTAATATGTGTATAGATCAATATATATGTTCAATTATTATGTCAATATCTTAATTAAGAGATTTTCAAAACAAATATGTTGGGAAGGCATCAAAATTTTCCATCACAATGGATATCTCATCATGAATGATTCACTATTTTTATGAATCATTTGGTATATATATGTCTTCTCATTATGTAATAATATCCACTCTTGAGAATGATATTCCAATGAAGAATTATTATCCACCTAATTATTGTATTAAATCAAGGGATTTCATTAAATGTGAATAGTGAAGTATCAATATTGATAGTCAAATTTGGAATAATATAACGATAACAATATAGGTATATTATTACATAAAACTCCACTTAATTATTATCAATAATTTTTGTAGGGGTTTTTCCATAAACAGGGACAATTGAGGAGTTATATTAATGAGATGTAATATTTCCAATATTTTTTTCTCATTTATATCTAAATTTTATTACATTGATGTGAAAATCGAATATTGATATTAAACATTAAATAATTCATTGGATACATTTAATGAAAATAAAAGAGTTTATTCCAAAATTTTGAATAGTTAACCAGTATACCACTCACGATATCATTTTTAGGATATACATCAATAGTATTGATATATTATGCCATAAATTTTTATCTATACCATTTGAATTTTTTATGTTTAATATCTCTAAAAACCCTTGAATTATTTAAATATATTTCATATATACTATGTTCCGAATAGTTGGGAAACTAGGCTATATGTTTAGTGTAGATCATATCCAAATATTACATTATCCCAGTATTGGTCATATTGATCTCACTTTGACATAGATTATCATGGTTCCACTCTTTTCCACTATTTAAGCACCTCATGGTTCCCTATAGAAATATTTCATTATATTTATTACCACACTATTTCCATATGCGATGTTTTATTTCAATCACTATGGGACTTACCTATCGATCCTCCCAAATTAAAATAAATTTATTCCATTTTATCAATCCCCATGGGAAAAACAAGAGTCACCAATATCCAAATTTACTATAATGGATCATAATACATTTTCATAAAGGCTATCAAATTAAAATGTTGAAATTAATTTCGTAGAATTATAAATAATACATTAAATAAGTATCCATCCTTTCATTCATTTTTAATGAAAATATAATGGCATAAAATGAAATAACTAATTTTTTTAGAAATAAACCTTATTGTAAACATCATCCTTATACATAAATCCATGGTAATCTTTACCCAATTTATGTTTAGGAATTTATTTAAAAATATTTTAAATTTTTTTTACTAATTACATCTCACTCGATAGAATCAATTTCCACTTTGGGCATTGTGTTCGTCATTAATCTCCCCAAAAAATCTACAACCCACTAATTTTGATAAAAAATTATTATGTAATTCTCTTGATAAATAAATTGGAGGATTTAGAATATCTTCTTATTTAGGGTAAGTTATTTTTCCATGAAATTGGGACTAGAAGATAAATTGATGGTATAATTCCTTTTTCACATAAGATACTAATGCATGACATTAACTTTGTTAGGATATTGTTCGTATTTTATGCTATTCATGTAATTAATAATAAAATGATTCATCTAAGATTGTAATATGTTGAACTACTCATCTACCACTCCAATAATGTTTGGTATCTCATTAGTTAAATCATTAAATTACCTATGAATTCATTTGATGTAATGGTTCATCATCTTTTTAAACAACAAAAAAATATGATATAAATTATGTAGTGAGTTTTCTCAAAATAATTATGTAATTAAATCAATTTAAATTGAAGGAATAATATATAGTTAAATCCTAAATTCTAAATTTTTAGTATAAATGATAAAATTAAGTTCATACATTAAATTATTCATATTAGTTTATCTATCATAATAACTTTTGTAAGTATAGCTTAATGGTTTGTCAATAGTTTTGGGTTCTCCTTCGAATTACTGATGGGGGTGTCTAACTATAATTGTGATACTTATTCTTTTTTAAGGAGGCATGTTATAACAGATTTAATGGACAATGGTCATTTTCTGTTCTATTTCCCATATCTTCAATTATTACAAACCCGGATCCACATGTAGTATCCAATCAATTTTTTTCTAGAAACCACTCAGTCATTAATTCATCAAAAGTCAATGATATATTCATATAATTAATCATATCCATATGATACATAATAATATATTATTATCCTAACCCCCAAAATAAATATTTTTTTATCAAATATAATCTAAAATGGCCCACATTGTGTAGAAATATAATTATATTAGTGTAAATATAAATTTATTTCAAGAACCTCATAATAAAAAAAAGGATTACACCCTTTGGAGGCATAGATACATAAAATTTTATAATGAATAAATTACAATTTAATTCACTATAATGATAACCTAATATTATTTAGGTTCCATAAATATCATAGGATATCCTAGAACATACATAAACAAAATAATTTGGAAAAAATCATTAAATGAAATAAGCACAATAATGATTTATATAATATGATTCAAATCATATTAGATGATATCATAAAAAAACATAGATGACTAATAATTTGATGTGTCTATAAAATAAAGAACATGGGTCATAATTTTATGGAATCATTTTAATTTTGATAAAAAAAAATATATAACCTAAAAATTGTTAAGGATAACTACCAAGACAAAATCACAATGCCAATAGATTCCAATAAATAATTATATTTACTACATAGCCCCATACATATAATCAACTAAGTCAAATGAAATACCAAATATATTAGACCTTTATCTAAGTTATCCTATAAAAACATGTACCTTGATATGATTGAAACAAAAGGAAATCAAACATATTATGTTAATATGATGGATAACAATTTAATAAAATATGATGCACATTAATTTCATATAGAATAACCAAATGGAATATATTAATTAATTACATTAAATATTTTATTCAATCATCCATTTATATTTGTTGATAAATTATTAAGAATATATGTATAAAATGATTTACAATTAAAACAAATACGAAAAAGGGGTTGTGATTATTTTTTAAATATTACGTTTTAATATTGGTTTATGAAAATTTTTATAGAATTATTAGAATAGAAATGGGATTAATAAATTCCCAAAAAACTAAAAAACATGGTTTCCATAAAAAATTAAAAAATTATTGAAACCATGAATGATTTAGAGAAACATATTGACTGGTTCATAAAATGGCATATGAAACTAATAATTCCCCTTCAATCAGGTTTTCTTATCAAATGAATTAAGGAATAAACCCTATAAAGCACATATATATATATATATATATTTATCATTAAATATTGTATTAAACTAGTTATATATAGAATGATATAAATTCAAATTCATGAATAATTGCATAATAAAAATGCGTGAATGCGCGAAATTCATAAAAAATTTGTGACGAGAAAAGGTAAATGTATTGTTCTTAGTGATCCATTACTATAGGGTTCTTATTCATTATGTACATTCTCATAAGGTTTTTTATAATAAAAGTATGTTATATAATTAATTAATTAATAACCATTACCTCTAAATTTAATTTAATGTAAAGTTATTACATTCATTTATAGCCATTTCAAAGTGATATAATGTGTAAATTACCATTACCAATGGTGTTTTTTGTTACAATGTTTTCTAAAATTTGTATAGTTTTTATGTTAATTAAATTTTTACAAAATCACCATAAAAAAATTTAAATTTTATTTATGGCCTTCCATAAATTTTAAAGCTCCAATCTGTTTATATTTTTCGCAGCATGTGTATGATTCATTTACACAATACATTAATGTCATATTATTTGTTCATTTATGAGGATTTATTGGATATTAAATAATTTCCTCAATTAGTTCAATATTATAACCACATATTCATTAATGTAAATTTAATAAGATATAATATAAATATAATCTTCTAATTTTATAAAAATAATATTTCTATTATATGCCTTGAAAGTGGGGTAGATTAAATAACTGTATTTTTTATAGAGTGAGTTAACGAACCATTCAATGAATATTATTTTCACATGATACTCATATAATGTTAGGGTAGAATATGGATATTAAATAAAAATAATATAATACCATTATATTCATGATACATATACTACTATGTATTTTTGGACAAAAAACATATGGGGGAGCTACAAGATGAAACCAATAAGTAGTTGTTTATTTGAGAGTTTATGTCACCCATTTTCAATGTCTCCTTATGATAATAATTAATTTTACCTAAAAGTTAATATTTAATTATAAAAAGCAATAGGTAAAGGGGTAGATGTTTATGGAGATAATTATACTGAAATATGGAAACGATTTAAGGGTTATAATGATTGATGATAAGGGTTTGTGAGGGGTGGTAATTTTAAATTGATGGGATGGGTGTTTGAGAAAAATAAATTCAATAGGTTATTAATTTGAATAAGTAGTACTTATAGTGAAACAAACTGATTATCAAAACATGGAATTCATTTCGATATGGTTTATGACACACATCGTTGAGGCTAAAAGTAATATTATATACTATTTAAATATGACCATTATGAACAGATATCTAAAATTAGATGTATAAATATGAATAACATATTTTTCAAAGTAGTTCACAAATATTATAATCAAATCAAATATATATTAAATTATAGACTCAATTATTAGTATATTCATTATAAGTTCCAAAAATATATTTACTCACAAAAAATATATTTATTTCTCTCTTTCAGAAAAAAATACGACTAATACATTTTAATTTTCAAATTTTTTATAACTACATTTATAAAATTTCTAAAATAATCATGTAAAACATTACATTGTCTTAAAAATTGGGTTTTTCTTAAAAAGGGAGTGTTTTAATTGAATGAATAAAAATACAATTATTTATAAAATCTTCCTTTCAATTCAATAAATTAATAAAATTAGAACAACCATTGTGAATATAAATGTATTTTAATTAAAATTAAAATTATTTATTTTAATTTTGTCTATTTTTTACATTTAAACCATCATTGTATCTGTTTTTATAAAAGGTTATTTTTATATATAAAAACACTTTATTGGAAAACATGATTTTATGCATAATATATATCCATTTTATTTATTTAAAATAAAACCTCATAAGGAATTATTTTAATGACATTTTTATATTATTTATCTTCAAATATTAATTTCAAATCATAAAATAAATTTTTTAGTCTAAAATTTAATTTAAAATCATATTCTCCTTAAAAAATACATTTTCCTCAAAAAACACATTTCATTGACCTTTAAGGTGTGCATAAGGAATTAATTATTGAAATATATTATGATTTAAATTTGTAAAATTGATTCAATAACATTGAAACTAATAATTTATATTATTGAGTTCATCCAAAATAATTTTGGACATCATGAATAGTAAAAATAGAAACAAATTGTAAAATAGTAAATAAGGAACACCTAGATTAAAACAAAGTGATTAGGATAGTATTGATAAAATTAATTCATATTGGACTACTTTAACTCATCTGATATCATCTTACACATGGAAATAAATTATTTATGGGTCTTTTGTGTGTGAGAATCTCCCATGAAATAATTAATGCATTGAAAATGGAAAAATTACACTATATTCCCAATGAATAACACATATTTGTTCACATGGTGATTAAAATATGTGGGAATGAATATTAAATTTAATTTCAAGAGTAATGAAAATATTTTAATAATATTAATTTCTTTATTAATTAGTGACATTAAATTCAAATACAACACTAACATGAGGATTCTAGAAACAATGGAAAACTTATGGTTAATATTTTTAATAACCTTATAAGTAATATTTTTGTTATGATTTTTTATTACAAAATAAATTAATGGTTAATAATCAATTATTATTGAAGGTGAGATGGATTATATTCCAAATTCATTATTACCATCATTTATTTATTTTTAAATTAAATGAATATGTAAAAATTGATATTAGTGATAATTTATGTTAAATAGTATATTACTACATTATTTGAAAATATTATAAATAATTAAATATGAAAATTATGTTGAAAATGTTCTAGAATTTTATCCCATTTAAAATTAGATATAATTTTTTTTATTTATGCTAAATTATAACTTTTTCATGTTGAAAGTGTTATTAGTTCTAAAAGGATAAAAATATGTTTTACACATTACATTATCTCTGAAAAAATGTAAATTTCCACACACATTTATTTTTTCAATTGATAAATTGAATTGAATTTTATGAATTATATGATCCCAATTATATAAAACATCATAATTTATTTTATTCTTAAATGTTAATTTGTTTTTGATAATAACTTGTAAGTGTATAGAGAGATAAAAGAAAAAATTTATATAATCATAGATGATATTGGAATAACATGGTCAAAACATGATATAATTAAAAATACCTCATTATCAAAATACATCATTATAATAACCATTATAATAAGATTTTATTATTTTTATTTAATAATACTCATACATCAACATCTCTATAAAAAGGGATTCCAATCCATAACTAGTCTTTATGGTGGACTACATCCTTGCATCCCGTATTAACTTATTTTACATCACTAAATAAAATTTAAATTCATAATGATGGATATAATTAATATATAAGATAAATAAGAACTGATATTAATTTTGTAAAATTAATATATTTTAAACTTACTTACCCTTTCAAACATTAATTGGGTGATATCGTTCCTCGACAGTTCATATGACTTACCATCTTCACGAAGTGATACAATTCATTTTTCAGGACCAACATTAAATAATGATTATAAATACAAATCTAATGAATATTTTTTAATTATATTAAATATTTATTTTAATGGTTTATCTATATTAGATTCCATGGAATAAAATAATATTTTCCATAATATTCATGGTAAAACAATGGAGTAGATATCAGAAACAATTGTAATTTTAAAATATTATTATATAATCAATGATAGGATGTTATAATAATAAAATATACGATATTATAAATTTGAATATGGTTATGTTAACAATTAGTAACATGTTTAAACTAATAATACATGTGGTTAATTCTCCATTAACTAAATGGTAATGTGTTGTGAGGGATTCCATTTTAGTTTACTTTCATTGATCAAAATTGTTATACTACCCACCATTTTGTTTTATATAGTGTATATGCTTCAATTATTAAATTTTATTTAATTAAAACTTCATAATTAATATTTTTTTTTGTTTCAACTCAAATTATTTCATCCAACATTATTTAACTTGAATGCCACCTACTAGAAAGATTTTCATAACTCAATGTAATTTGATTAGTTTATATGGCATATTAATTGAATTTGATATTAAAAGATTATGATTGTAATGTATTTTAATTATATTATTTTTCATTTAAACCATATTTATTAACATTTATAAATAACACACATTTAAAATTCATTGACTAATTATCTTTGAAACAATATATTCATAATGAGAGATTTCATCTCAATATACCATCCATTGAGATATATTGGGTATTATGGAACTTTTAATTTTACTAAGGTTTCTCTAATAACCCTTATAAATATTATATCACTTATCTCTTAATATTTATGGTATCTAATTTTTCTTTTGAAATTATTAATTTTAGTGTGCTTATGATTCAAATGATACAAATGAGGAAATGAATTCTTCTTCAAAATCATGTTAAAATGTTTATTTGTTGTTCAATTATTTTTATAATAAATTATTTTATAATTTAAAAAAAACGATTTTTATTTTATTCTCCTCTATATATTAATTAATTTATAAACTAATTGATCCATTTTCCAATCTATTTTACAAAAAATAGTTATTTCTGATTTAATAATGGTAATCAGTATAACCGTATTTTGGTGAAAAATTAGTTTCATCCTTATCCCTGATTTAAATAAAATTAGATAATGTATTTAACCATATCATAATAATTATTAATTTAGTTTTTTTAATAATTACCTTCTATAATATTTTTAATTAATCCTATTTTTATTTGTGGAAAAAATATATATTTTAATATTTTATATTTAATATGTAAGGAATAATTATTTTCACAAAATCATAATGAATGAAATTGTCTAAAACGTATGGACTCATCATTTAACAGAATATTCTATTACATATTTATAAAATCATTTTTGGGGAAAAATTTTTCTTTATTTTTTTATAAATTTACTTTTTTTAAATGTGATTATCAATGTCAAATTGGTAATTTTTTTTCTGGAATATTTTAACTAATAATTTTATCATATTTTTATTCATCAATAAGAATAATAATTTTATTATAAAAAGGTTATATATTATAATGATACAATCCTTATTCTTTTTCATTGATAGATTTTTAATATTTTGACAAGTGAAATAATTGACAATATTTTTCATGAGTAATTTTTATAAATATTAAAATTATCATGAAAAATTTAAATAATTGAAATAATTGTTCATTACATTTCACTTAATATAAATATTTTTTTATTTGGGATATTAATAATTCATAATATTATATCATTTCTAAATTTAATTTTTAACATATACTGTTATTTGATTAACCAGGTTGAAACATTATAAATAATTATTACTTATATAATATAAAAAAATTTGGATACTGAATATTGTTAATTAATTAAATCAATCATTCAATATATGATGTATGAAAAGGAAATGCAGTGATAGACTGGTCATAGTAACTGTTTTCCCCAATATGCATTGATAATTGCAAGGGAAGAGTCAGTTGGGAAGACATACAAAATGAGTTTTTTGTTTATACCGATCAATTGATAAATTTTATTGGGAGAAACATATTATTGATATAGATATCATGATGTCTAATATCATCAATTAAAACATTACACATTTCAGTATTAGGGAAATTTGTATATATTTCCAATGTGATTTAACAATTTTTTCATCAACAGATGAATTTTTTGATATAGTTATTGATTTATTAATTTTTATTCATTTTTATACAAATATATAATGATTATTTATAGAGACCCAATAATAGAATACGTGGATATTACATCATTTTAGATTAATATTCATTACATTTTAATAAATATTGACTGGGGACAATAATAATTTAATATATTTTGAAATAAGGATGCAAAATAATCAATCCTGCTAAAAAATAAATAACATATCCCATAAATATATCCACCATTACTACTTATAGATAAATATATTCTTTTCATAAAGAAGAAAAGGAAACATAAAAAGTGGGTTAGTTCTTACGCTCGCTAAGGGTAAATAATGGAAACCTGTAACCAGGACATGAAAAAAGGATATAAAACACGTTATTAACATTTTAACATCATAACCCACATATTAAAGATAATATAAATATTGGATTCTTATAAAAAATGAATAATATTTATGTAGTGAAAATAAGTTATTAAATATTAACATTGTAATAGAAAATGGAATTTTGGAAGACACATAAGCATATAAAACCCCAATATGAAGGAGGTCATCCATGGCCATTGTAAAATGTAAGGGTTGTCTTAATCACATATATAGCTACATCAGTCATGTGATTACCTCATGTGTACCCTCTTGTTTTGTTCAAGTTATTTACACCCATGTAGCTTGGTATTTTTTATTTAGTATGTCCTCCCCTGTAACCTCTTGTTATGGGCTGATGATGTCCTCCTATTTATGTTCTTGTTTCAATATTGGGATTTCCCCAAATGTACTATATTGTTTTAGGCATGGGATTTCCTCCATTATACACTATTTTTTGGGCTTGTGTTTTCCTCCTGTCTACCCTCTTGTTTTCGGCTTGGTATGTCCCATTTTTTACTCTCTTGTTTATGTCTTGGGATTTCCTCATATATATCCTCTTTTTTTTGGAATTGTATGCCCTCCCATGTACCATTTTAGCTCCTAAAAAATTATATTTACCCATTTCATTGGAGGGGGATATAGATCCCACCTGTCATATACCAAAATCCTAAATACATAAGTCACATTAAAATAAAACACGCATCATAACATGCCTCATAACAATTGATTTGTTTTATATGAAATAATCCCAACACCAAACATGAAATGGTTTACATTAAAATTTAATCACACCATTATCTATGTAAAATATATGGTTTTCCAAATCATTTCACATAACCATAAACCATGAAAATAAGTGGGACTCAAAATCATATAACTAATGGATGAAAATCAAATTTTATAAGTTTATAACTCTTGAAAGAGTGGCGGGTGCCAAAAACATATAAACGTTGAAAGAGAAATTTTATTAAAAAATATGATGAAATAAATCATAACCAATTAAGAAAAATTAAATGAATGGATCCTTAGTTTATTTCATATAATGGTATGAGTAACATCAATGGATATTATCTTATAAGTAAAATAACTTTGATATATATATTTATGTCATTTCACGATGTAAATAATATTTCATCATTGAAAATGAATCTTTATAACCTAAACAATTATGAAAATAGTTTCCATGAAAATATACATAAAAACATGTGAAAAATGGTTTGAAAATTTTTTGGAATAATTTTTCCTCTCAATATACATATGAAGAATGAATTAAATCATTTTGAAAACAATACTTTGAAAAAATTATAAATAAAAATGATAATATTTTAAAGAAAATTTATTTGAGTGAACATTTAAAACATATAATATATTCATGAAAAAGATTTTGAAACATATATTTTACTCTAAAAATAAAAATTATTTGGAAAACTTGAATATGTTTTGAATACTATTTCTTATAAAATACTTAGTGAACATATAAATAATTATTAAAAATGTTTTGAAAAACAATTATTTGAAAATTCATTGCAAACATGTAAATAAAACAACCAAGCACATATAAAACATTAATTTGAATAAAATTTAAATAACAATAAATAAATCTTGAAATTATTTAGAATTATTTTTTTTAAAATATTTTTTTGAAAGAACACATATTTATGACAGTAGAGAGAGAAATATTCAAACCTTATTAAAAAACATTTAATGCTCCTATATACCAAAGAGTATAAAATTGGTACCAATACATGAATATATCATGAACATATAAAGGATAATAAATTTTAGGTGATCTCTTGAGAAATGTTACATATGATTTAATCAATTGAATAATAATCATATATAATCTCGATAAACGATGAGATGGTTTTAATAAAGTTTTACCACATTGTACTGTTTAATTATACTACCAATGTAATAAATGTAAACTTCTTAAATCCTAAAATATAATTTATATAATGATATTAATTATTTTACATATCAAATATTGTATATAAACCTCATAGAAAATTTTAGTTTCAAGACAAGGAATGTGTTTTGAAGAAGGAAAATTGAGACAAAATTACTTTACCGATTTGGTAACTTTTGAATCCCAAACCCCATGAAAAAATATGATAAAATGGATATATAAATACATAAAAAATTTATTTACAATAATAATAAATATCTTCTATGGCCATTATACACACCACCCAAATGAAATGGTTTATGATTAAGGCACTTATCTAATGAAAATAATATGTGAGATCCAATCCCCTTACCTAGTGTATTTAATCTCATCGTACTCCATCAAAACACCTCAATAATAATATATAAATTTATTATAAATTGTTTAATATCCATAATCTTATTTACAATAACATATATGGATTTACCATTACTTTATATTACCCTATTGTTTGTAATTTCATGATAATGTTATCCAACGGGTAAACTTCACTTGGTTTTTTGCTTATTTCTTAATTTATAATAGCTTTGGTCCTTATGATTATATCAATATATAAAAAATGTTAAAATGATATAAATATCATTTATATTATGTATATTATTATAATAATAATGTATATAATATCGATGTATGAAATGGAATACCTTGCTCATTGAGACGGTAAGCTATACGTACACATTAACAATATTTTTGTTATTTATTGTCACATTGAAAGAAAAATGTTCATGAAATATACATATATATATATATATAATTATGAAATTAAAATTATTATTTCATATATTTAACATAATTTTACTAAGCACTTCATTAATACATTCATTACATTGTGTGAATGACTCACATATCATTGAGTGGGAAGCATTCAACACTTCCTCAAATGAAATTATTGTATTCAGTACAAATGGAATGTAAAAAAAGACATGTGTCAAAAAATAAATAAACAAGAATAAATGAATAATAAATATAATATATGACATATATTAATATAGTTTCCATTTTATTGTTCAACATTAGAGGTAGTAAAGGAAAAATGAACAATCATCATTTAATGAGGCGGTAGTTCGATATGAAGGTAGACAATACGTTCATTACCAATTAGATGAATGCGAGCGTAACTGTAGGTCAAACCATTATAATAACAAAAATATTTTATATTTATGATAATTTATCTTTCATATATTAATGTAATAAATTCATTTGAGTGGTGGAGAATGAAAATAACTGAATGAATCTTTAGAGAAGAGGATACATATTAATCGGGTAACACCTTTTGTTTTGGGAAAAAGGGCTTCCTTGGATTGATTTTTGAAAAAACAGAGTCTAAAAAAGGGTTATTATTATAATTTTATTGGCCACATATTGTACTAAGCTAAAGGGTTTGAGAGGTTTGGAGAAGAGGGGAAAGTGGTGGCCTTTTTTAATGAATGAAAATGTCTCAAATAGGAATTTTTAAAACAGGTATGGTGTATACATTTATTTACTAAACAAAGTGATAAAAAATAAATATTAATTAATAGAACTTTCAAGGACAAAATAATTCAATAATATTGTTTTTACATGTTTATAGGTCATTTGGTCCCCTAATATTTTTTCTACTCCCAAATTAATCAAAATGTGTCTTTAATTGTTGTGAATAATTTTAATCACAATTACCATTATTTTTTGGTAAAAAATTTACATGACATAGTTAGACAAAAAATATAATAATATATACAATGGAATATTTCAATTTTTTAAAAATAAGTTCATATAGGTTAAAAAATTAAATTAATTGACATCCCATGGATGACAAGAAATAATTAGTATTAAAAGAAAAAATATTCTCAAAATATTGTTATGTTTTTATATTCAATCAAAATGAAATTTTTTTTATAATAACCTGAATTATATTAATATATTTATATCAGATCTAATGTGAGATTAAAAATAATAGAATATTTAATTTAACAATAATAAATTATTTAAATGAAAACACCTTTATGAACTAAAATATAGTATTTATCAATTTTCATTGAAAAAAATGATTCTTGGAAAAATAAAAAATATAAACCATAAACTAATCAAGGAATTATAAATATAAAAAATGATTTTATGTTTTCAAATTAAATTTCAATATATTTCTAAAATTAATATTTCTATTCATCAAATACGGACAATAAAAATACTCCTTTTGAGAAAATATTTTTTAAATATATAAAGTCTTTAATGAAAATTATATTTTCCTTTAAAATATGTTTTATTTATATAAAAACATTATAAAATAAATTTAAAATATTTTATCACAATTCATATAAAGATGTTTTAATGGAATGGAAATAAATTATGTGTTTAAGTAATTATAAAAATAAAATGAATTTTTGTAGAAACTCAATATTGTGTCTGATAGACACCAAGTTGGTGTTGCGTTTTTTGCATTTATATTCAGTCTTGCGTATAGAAAATATATGTAGTAGTTTCATGTAGGGCATGACAATCTAGTTTCTAGTGTAACACAATCCATATTGATGTCACATGAAAGGAATGTTTTACTATTTATATATATATATATACTATTTCTAGATTCCAGCGAAATTTAAAATATCAATAATATTACAATATGTCAAAAAAAATTATTTCCCAAAATCTCATGGTTTTACATTTCACTACAATGAAATGAATTATCCCCCTCAAAATTTTTGTGGGTTTTTAAAGGATTAATACATGAATGTTTATTTCATAATTACACACATCATAAAAATGAATATTAAAACATCGTTTAAAAACATAATGTTGGAAACACAAATGTAACCTAATGTAATATATAAAAGGTTATACTCAAATTATAATATATGTTGAGAGTGAAGATTGGACATGCAAGGAAAACATAAATATTTATAGGGAGTGATTTAGGTCATCAATGTAATGTCTCTGATTTTTTGTTTATTATTTTTAAATAATTAATGGAATTATTTCATGACCGAGCGCGAAGACAGAACATAATTCCGAGGTCCAGTGAGCCCAGAATGGTGGATTGAACTTTTTTTATGTTAAGAATGTTGGCACTTGTGCGCGGTTGTGGCATTTTCCAAACGGAAGCCCGGATTAAAAATCTGAGCACACCGTTGCATCCGGGACAATGGTTTTACATAATAATGATGTTAACCTCGACCGGTGCGGGTCGAAGGAAAAAGATAATTTTCGTATGTTTTAATAAAAAATTAAAATAAAATAAAAATCTAAATTTTTATTTTATTTTATGGAAACAACCGCTGTAGCACAGAAAAAAGGGAAGTTGTTTCCTTAATTAAATGTTATGGCATAATGAAAAATAAATGGAATGTTGGACTCTTTAATACGCAGCGATGGGACATCTGTTACCTTAACTAATGGCGCGTCATAATGACTCAAGAATAGGCTAGTAGGAGTCATTAATATCACTGCGTAATTAAGTTTCGAAATTGTTTCCCTTTTTAAAGGGTTGAACCATTGTTGATCGTTGGCGACGTTTGAGAGGAACCTCTACCAAATCCACGGAACGTTGGAGCAAACTATCGGTGACGAACGACGACGGATCGAAGTCAAGAATCGCTACGCCTACAACGTTGAAGGATCTCGTTGACAACAACAGTGCTGAGCCTTCGTCAACGATCAATGATTTTGAAAGGTAGGGGTTTTTATTTCAATTTCATTTCCCCATATTTGAGTTTAAACGAAGAATGAAGATCCACCACGAACAAGTTGATATGCGGATTCATACATTCTTGCGGGAGGGATTTTCTTGGGGAAGATTATGGGGAATTGATCCATGCTTTATCTTGTTGTTGATTCTTGCTCTGTTTGATCCTATTAACGAGAGTAGATCAATTCCATGACGAACGACGATAGATGTTCGTTCCTCAATTTGTTTATTTGGATTTCTTCCCCCTTAATCCCTTGCACATTCTTCGCGTTCTTCGCGGGGTGAAGAACA
Organism: Viscum album; assembly: GCA_963277665.1. Lineage (NCBI taxonomy): Eukaryota > Viridiplantae > Streptophyta > Magnoliopsida > Santalales > Viscaceae > Viscum > Viscum album. Next base: position 271,400,673 of record OY728128.1, on the reverse strand, counting down.
ACTGATCGTTGCGCATCAGATCTGCGACACAACGATCCCAAATTGAAGTTTTTACACCGAAATGACCTTGTGGAGGTGCGGAGATGATGGCGGATGATGAACTGAACAGGATCAGAAAGAGAGTTCTTCGAGCACTGTTCATGTGGGATGATCAGAACACGTTTTCAGAGCCGATCGGAGGCTCGAAAATGACGGAAGCGGCATCGTGGTATCGGGGAAACAAAAACCTATAAGTTTTGCAGTGATCGAACGGCCAGATCGATGATCTGAGCACCACAGGAGGCGTGCTGGTGAAGGGCGTCGTTTTTGGAAATTTCCAGAATACACGGCGTGTACTTCCAAAGAACACAACGTGTAGTACTGGTGGCGGCGACTAGGGATTTTGGGTCAGAGAAGAATCACCTGGAATGTGACCCTGGTCACAAGGCGTGTTGGAATTTCCCCTAATCTCAATGTGTACTTTGGGTAGTACACGGACACAGGATGATCTACACAGCTTCGGGCGACACGACATGTACAACTTGGCAGAAGCGGCTATGCGGGACTCGGCGTGTATCCTTGGGATACGCAGACACGTGATGGAGTACACGACCATGTACTCCATCACACGACCATGCAAGGCCAGCAGCACGGGTCTCCCCATGTGCGGATTACACGGGTCGGAGTACACTGGTTAGTGACCATGTACAGGCACATGGCCAGTGTGCATGGAGCCAACCCCAGTTACCCAGACACGGCGTGTACGCGATACTACACGCCGTGTAATTTTTGGAAAACGGCTTGGTCCTCTTGTTCACTGTGCCTTGGACATCTTTCATTTGGGGTAGTGCCCCATCTTCTCATTCCATGAAGGTCATGTATTGTTTCCTTTTTCAAGAGTATGATCCCTTCAGCAGAAGTTTCTTGTGATAGTGTCAGGAATCCATCCGAGAGGCCCAGATCGAGATCCTCTATCCATTCCAGACCCTTGGTAGAGTTAGCATCGACATGACCAAATCTACCAGGAGTTTATCCTCAACCTATAAGGTGAATTCCGGATGAGTCATGGTATCCGCCATGGCCCTGGAAGTGATCCTCATCTGTGTATCGTGATCTTTCCCACTCAGGAGTGTGTCTCCCATAATGAGTGTTTCTATCTACAATAACCTTTCCACTCAATAGTGTGTCTCCTGTAATGAGTGTAGCTATCTCTTCTGATGGTTCCCAACAAACAACACTTCACGGACGGACATCATCAGAACTATAAGACTTGTGGAGTGTGTTCTCCCGAAATCGAGTGCATCACAGAATCATAGAACAAAATCTCTAACGGGGGTATGCGGTTGGGTGACTTGTTTCTAGACCACGGGTCAGGGTTTTGAGTATATGTGGTTTGTTATATATGTTCCATAGATATATACTATGCATAGATGATTGTACCTTTACTTTGTGTACTGCTTTGTGGTTTTCAGGGTCCTCTACGGAATATTTTTATACTCACCCCTACACGGGCTTTTCCCGCACGTCTGGTGTCTTGTGTAGACGATCATCATTTTGACAGTGTCTAGGGCGGACCAGTACTGGACCGAGTTTTTGAGTTCCCTATAGGCCGAGACATTCCTATGGCTACGAGCAGCAGTCGCATCACCTTTTGTGCTTACAGGCTGGACATTGCAGTTTTCAGACTCTTGTTTATTTTCTTTTTTGTGGGCTTTTATTTTTGGCCTAGTTTACTTTTACTGTACTCTACCTTTCCTCGTACTCTGTTGGTTGGGTTTAGTTATATGCATGAATTATATTTCCTTGGTGGTTTTTACATTTCATCATTTGTGGGCTTAGAGATGTGTGCGTGTGTACAGGTACATAGGCAATGCCTCCCATGTTTGTAATATGCGTACTCAATGCTAGTCACCAACCCCTGGCCTATTGGAGGTGGGCTTGGGGAGTCACAGTGGGGGCCCCACTGGGACGGTTCGTGACAGAGTGGTATCTGAGGTGGTCGATTCTACCTTAGGACCAAGAGTCTGTATGTTTGGTTTGGGGCAACAATGTTAAGTGTTTCTGGTTCAGCTTTCAAGCCAGGGACCCTAGTGTTAGTGCGGCGGTCGACGTATCCATACACCAGGACTCTGATGACCTGCTTTTCGACTCAGTTCACAGAAACAATGGTTGCGGGGAAATAAAAGGTACATGCATCATATAGGAATGAGTTGTGTTTTCCATGCCCTTTGTGTCAGCTATCCTGATATAATCATTCACTATAGTACATCTTGTTTGTTTACAGGATGCCTCCATGACACATACCCGCTAGGATTCTGCAGCACGATCACGAGGATGAACCCCTCAGTGAAGAGGCTTTGATACAGGGACCAGCTCCCTAGGCATTGCCACCAAGTGGTTCACCTGCTATACCACCACCAGTGGAGCAACCAGTGGTACCCGCAGTACCAACAGGCGAGGAGTGCATGATCAGCACGCTTCACGAGTTCCAGAGATAGTGACCCCTTAGGTTCTAAGGCGAGCCCGACCCCTAGGCGGCCGAGGACTGTCTTGAGGCAGTGACCAGATTTTTCCATCTTGTGAGGACACTAGCAAACTAGATAGTGGTCCTAGGAGGGAGCCTTCTTCAGGGTTCTGTGGGACAGTGGTGGAGTCTGACATGAAGACTCATGACGAGGAGTCTCTTTTGTGGACAGAGTTAGAGAGACTCTTCAGGGATGAGTTCTCTCTGGTTATGCTGAGAGTTGTGCGCATCCAGGAGCTTCTTCAGCTACAATAGGACAGTATGACAGTAGATGACTATTCATCGAGGTGCACCAACCTCGCCAGGTACTCGATGAATATGGTCAAGGATCAGTACTTCAGTGCTCGGACCTTTGAACGAGGTCTATGGAATGACATCAATTTTAGTGTTGTGCCTCTATGAATTTCCACTTATGATGGAGTTCTCGAGCGAGCCTTGGTGATCGAGAGTTTCTTGATGGAGTAGATACAGCCACCAGGAGTCAGCAGCAGGAAGACAGGTGCAGAGACACCGGAAGCCGAGAGCCAGCATCACGCATAGGGATCTAGACGTGGGAAACATCATAGGAGGACCCAGGACAGGGGATCGACATTATATGGCTCTCAGGCCGGATCCAGTCAGCCTAGGGAGAAGCGATTCTACGCATGCGACGGTAGGGGACATCTCTCTAGAGATTTCCCGACCCGTTGAGCTGCTGATAGGGAAGTGGTGGATGGAGTACTGAGGCAAAGGCAGAGAACAAAACAGGAAGACCCGCCAAGCGGCGAACATGGTAGAGGGGCAGGGAGAGCTGTGGGTGGTGGAAGACACTTCGATATACTTCCACCACCACCCCCAAGAAGTACGCACCAGGCTCAGGGAGCTGGGGGACAGGGACGGGGACAACTGCATGCAGTCGAGGCATACGACCCAGAGGCTCTGGGGATGATTCGAGGTACGATCTGTGTCTTTTCTACCTTAGATTCCATAAACATAGACACATGTTCCATTCATTCCCTTATAGCCACATGTCCTGTAAAAAACCTTGAGATTCCTATAGAATCATTGACTCGATCCTTATGCTTGGAGACACCTACGGGAGTAGACTCGACGATCAAAAACCTTTGAAGAAAGTGTGATCTTACCCTTGGAGGTGAGAGTTTTAGTTGGAACCTCTTGGTGGTAGCGTCGAGGCCTTACGACGTCATTCTCGGTATGGATTGGTTATCTTCATTCCATGCTCAGATTGAATGTTTTAGGTGAAGGGTGCAGTGTGTCCTCCATGATGGAATGAGGTTTTCCTTTTTCAGAGAAAAAGGAAACCCAGGAAGCACAAAATGGCCTCATGCATAGGAGGGTGAAACCGATCACTCATGAGTTGGCTAGCATTACCCTCGGATTTCTAGATGTTGTGAGCTCTCTGTTCCCATCAGTGGTGGCAGAGTATGAGGATGTCTTTCCCGAAGATTTTCCAGGACTACCTCCCCACAGGGAAAATGACTTATGCCTCAACATACACCCCAGGACGGAACCGATCTCCTCATCAGCATATCAGATGGCTCCCGTAGAGCTTCGCGATCTGAGGTTGCAGTTGGAGTATTTGCAGAGCAAGGGTTTCGTGAGACCCAACATATCACCCAGGGCGACCCCAGTCTAGTTTTCCAAGAAGGAAAACAAGAGTCTGTGATTGTGCGTGGATTACCGGCACCTGAACCAGGTGACGGTGAAGAATAAATATCCACTGCAAAGGATTTATGACCCCTTAGATCACCTAAGAGGGGCACAATGGTTGTTGAAGGTTGACCTTCAATCAGTCTATCACCAGCTATGAGTGCTGGATGAGGATAAACCGAAGACGGCTTTCAGATGCCACTACAATCACAATGAGTACTTGGTGATTCCTTTTAGCATGACGAACTCCCCCATAGTGTTCATGGGACTGATGAAACGGATCTTCCAGCCGTACTTGGAGTGCTTTGTAGTGACCTTCATCGATGAAATCCTTTTGTACTCGGCGTCAGAGGAGGAGAACACAAGACACCTGTGGATGGTTCTGGACGTACTTCGGGAGAAATATCTTTATGGGAAGCTCTTGAAGTGTCAGTTCTGGATTCAGGAGGTCCACTTTCTGGGACATTTCATCTCAGAAGATGGAGCGTCTGTGGACCCAGCCAAGGTGGAGGCAGTGTTAGTATGTGAGCCACCTCGGAGCGTAACAGAGGTGTGAAGCTTCCTTGGATTGGAAGGATATTACCGAAGATTCATTCCTGATTTCTCCCAGATATCAGCACCGATTATATCCTTGACCAGGAAGGGGAAACCCTTCATGTGGACAGTAAAGTGCCAGTAGGCTTTTGAGTAGCTAAGACAGAGTTTGATGAGAACCCGAGTCTTGAGATTTCCAAAGGAGGGTGTCGAGTACATAGTTTTCTGTGACGCATCAGAGACCAGGCTCAGCTGTGTCCTGATTCAGCGGCATGCAATGATTGTTTATGGTTCGCGCCAGCTTAGGCCACATGATCATAACTATGGAACCCATGATCTCAAGTTAGAAGTGGTAGACTTCACATTGAATATATGTCAACACTACCTTACGGGTGAGCGGTTCATTGTCAACTCTTACCACAAGCAACTCAAGTACATCTTATCATAGAAGGATCTAAATCTAATGTAGAGGCGTCAGATAGAGTTCCTACAGGACAATGATTTTGAGATCATCTATACTCCTGGAAAGGGGGAAAAGGTTGCAGATTCCCTTAGAAGAAGGTCGATCTCACAACTATTGAGTTAGGCGGCACAACAGTTAGCCACGTTACAGTTATCCTTCATGGATGGAGAGGATACAACTTACCTACATTCGATGGTTGTCACCCCTCCACTCATACAGCAAGTTAGGGAGGCACATCTTGGGGATGCTGATTGTGTTGCTTCATGCGATCAGTTTTTCAATAGGACATGATCTTGATGGATATTCTCAAGTTGGGGAGCACGTACTTATTTTTAGAGGATGCAATGTTGTATCAGCGGCATTACAAGAGGAGGTCCTGAGGGAGTATCATACATCCCCTTTAGTGGTACATCCTGGAGTGGAAAAGATATACCAGGATCTCCGACGACAGTTATAGTGGTCAGGCATGAAGAAGGCAGTAGAAGAGTTCGTTTCTCGATGCCTCACATGCCAGCAGGTGAAGGCTGAGCACCAGGTTTCAGTGGGTTTAACTCACCCCTGGAAGTCCCAGAGTGGAAGTGGGATGGAATATCGATGGACTTCGTGACAGGCTTACCATGGACGTCCAAGGGGCGTGATTTCATCTGGGTGATTGTTGATCGGCTCACCATGTCGGCCTACTTCATAGGTATCATGGAGCAGAGTTCCGTAGAGAGTTTGGGATGCCTCTACGTGGAGGATATAGTTCGTCATCATGGTGTCCCCTAGACTATAGTCTCAGACCAAGACGCCCGATTCACATCCCGATTGTGGAAGGGATTGCAGGGGGCTTTTGGGACTCAGCTACGTTTGAGCACAACATTTCATCCCCAGAAGGATGTGCAGATGGAGAGGTCCATTTTGGTTTTGGAGGATATGTTAAGAGCATGCGTCTTGGACTTTAGCCGTAGTTGGGAGGACCACCTACCACTGGTGGAGTTTGCGTACAATAACAGCTACCACACCACCATTGGTATGGCACTGTTCAAGGATTTGTACGGGAGACCCTTCCAGTCACCGCTTTGATGGACTAACCCCGGAGAGTCAGCACTCATGGGTCCAGAGTCAGTGCGAGCTACCACAGAGAAGGTTCAGATCATCCAGGAGCAGATAAAGACTGCCCAGAGCTGGCATAAGTCTTATGCTGATAGACGATGGAGACCTCTGGAGTTCGCAGAGGGAGACCACGTCTTTCTTTAGTTCTCACCTTGACGAGGGTTGCAGAGATTTGTCCTAGGTGGAAAGATATCCCCAAGGTTCATCAGACCTTTTTAGTTTCTGTACAGACTTGGCGAGGTAGCATACAACCTAGCTCTACCACCACAGTTGCATCGGGTACATGATGTCTTCCACGTGTCCCAGCTGAGGAGGTACGTGCATGACCCATCGCATGTTATCGACTGGGGCGAGCTGGACATCGAGGATGGAGGGACCTTTGTAGGGTACCTAATGGAGATCAAGGATCGGTAAGAGAGGATCCTTCGTGGGTGATAAATTCCCTTGGTGCACGTCCGATGGCAATACAAAAATCATTAGGAGAGCACATGGGGCCAGGAGGGCCAGATCCGTTCCCAATACCCTCATCTTTTTGAGTTTCCATTGTTTTGGATTTTCAGGGATGTAAATCCCAAAGGTAGGGAGAATGTAATGTCTCGAATTTTCCGTTTATTATTTTTAAATATTATATGGAATTATTTTGAGACTGGGCGCGAAGATGGCAGATCATTCCGAGGTCCAGTGAGACCGGAATGGTGGTTTGAACTTTTTTTAGGTTAAGTAAGTGGGCACTTGTGCGCGGTTGTTGCAGTTTCCAAACAGATGCCCAGATTAAAAATCTTAGCACACCGTTGCTTCAGTGACAATGGCATTACCTATGAATGAGGCTAACCTCGACTGGCGTGGTTGAGGGAAAAAGTTATTTTTCAGAAGTTTTAATAAAAAAATAAAATAAAATATATATAAATGTTTATTTTATTTTATGTAAACAACCACTACAATGCAGAAAAAGTGCACCTGTTTCCTTAATAAAATGTTGTGTCATAATGAAAAATAAATGGAAAGTTTGACTCTTTAATACGCAACAACGGGACGTCTATTTCCTTAATTAATGGCACATCATAATGACTCAAGAATAGGCAAGTATGATTCATTAATATCACCACGTAATTAAGTTCCAATCTTGTTTCCCTTTTTAAAGGGTTGACCAATTGTTGATCATTGGTGACGTTTGAGAGGAACCTCTGCCGAATCTGTGGCACGTTGGAGAAAACTCTCAGAAACTAACGACAACCGATCGAAGTCGAGAATCACAATGCAAACAACGTTGAAGGATATCAACAAAAACGGCAGCACGACACCTTCTTCAATGATAAATCCTTTCGAAAGTTAGGGGTTGTTATTTCAATTTATTTTCCCCATATTGGAGTTTAAACGATGAAGGTGGATCAACCATGAAAAAGTTGATCCGCAGATTCGTATGTTCTTTCATGAAGGATTTTCTTTGGAAAGATTACGGGGAATTGATCCATTCTTTATGTTGTTGTTGATTCTTGCTCCGTTTAAGCCTATTAACGGGAGAGGATCAATGCCGTGACAAACGACGGCAGAGGTTCCTTCTTCAATTTGTTTATTTGGATTTCTTCCCCCTTCTTTCCTCGCACGTTCTTCGCGGGGTGACGAACAACAGATCATTGTGCATCCATTATGCGACACAACGATCCCAAATCGAAGTTTCGACACCGCAACGACCTTGTGAAGGTGCGGCGATAATGGCGGATGAGGAATCGGTCCGGATCAGAAAGAGCGTTCTTCGAGCATTCTTTTTTTGGAAAGATCAGAACAAGTTTTCAGAGCCAATCGGAGGCCCGAAAACGACGGAAGCGGCTTCGTGGTGTCTGGGCGACCAAAACATGGATGTTTTGTGGTGATCAAATAGATGAATTGATGATCAGAGCACTATGGGAGGCGCTCCAGTGATGGGAATCATTTCTGGAAATTTCCAGAATACACGACATGTACTTCCGAAGAACACGCCATGTAGTACTGGCGGCTGGGGCTAGGGTTTCGGTGTCAGAGAAGAATCACACGGCGTGTGACCATGGTCACACAGCGTGTTGGACTTTCTCTGAATCTTGGAGTGTACTTTGGGTAGTACACGAACACATGATGATCTACAAGGCTTCAGGTGACACGGCGTGTACAACTTGGCAGAAGCGGCTATGTGGGACTCGGCGTGTATCCCAGGGGTACGTAGACACGGGATGGAGTACACAACCGTGTAATCCATCACACGGCCAGGCGAGGCCAGTAGCGCGGGTCACCCCATGTCTGGAGTACACGGGTCGAAGTACATGGGTTGGTGACCATGTACGGGCACATTGCCAGAGTGCACGGAGCCAACCCCAGTTACCCAGACATAGCGTGGATGCGATACTACACGCCGTGTACTTAGTTTTTTCCTACACGACCAGCCTCCCGACACGGGCCGTTGTACACGGGCAGTACCCAGGGTCTGACAACATTGTGTGTATCCTTTCTACATGCTGTGTACTTTTTCGAAAACTGCTTGATCCTCTTATTCACCGTGCCTTTGACATCTTTCATTTGGGTTAGTGCCCCTTCTTCTCGTTCCCTGAAGGTCAGGTATCATATCCTTTTTCCAGAGTATGATCCCTTCAGTAGAACTTTCTATGATAGAGTCAGGCATCAATCTGAGAGGCCCAAATCGAGATCCTCTATCAATTCCAGACCCTAGGTAGAGTTAGGCATCGACGTGACCAACTTTACTGGGAGTTGATCCTCAACCTATCAGGTGAATTCCGGATGAGTCGCGGTATCCTCCATGGCCTTGGCAGTGATCCTCATATGTGTATCATGATCTTTCCCACTCAGAAGTGTGTCTCCCTTAATGAGTGTTTCTATCTACCGTAACCTTTCCACTCAGGAGTGTGTCTCCCGTAATGAATGTTGCTATCTCTTATGATGGTTCCCGATGAACATCACTTCTCGAACAGACACCATCAGAGCTATAAGACTCATGGAGTGTGTTCTCCTGGAATCGAGTGCATCACGGAATCTTCGAACAGAATCCCTAAAAGGGGTATGTGGTTGGGTGACTTTTCTCTAGACCATGGGTCTAGTTTTTGAGTATATCTGGTTTGTTCTATATGTTCTGTAGACATATATTGTGAAAAGTTGACGGTAAATTTACTTTTTGTCTTGCTTTGTGGTTTTCGAGGTCCCCTACTGAGTATTGTTATTCTCACCCCTTCACGTGCTTTGCCCGCACGTCTGTTGTCTTGTGTAGACAAGCAACCTTTTGACAGGGTCCAGGGCGGACCATGATAGGACTGAGCTTTCTAATTTCCCTACAGGCCGAGGTGTTCCTACGGCTACGAGGAGTAGTCCTAGTAACATTTGTGCTTACAGGTTGGACTTTGAAGTTTTCAGACTCTTGTTTGTTTGATTTTTGGTGGGCTTGTATTTTTGGACCAGTTTACTTTTACAGTACTCTACCTTTCGTCGTACTCTATTGGTTGGGTTTAGTTGTATGCATGCATTATTTTTCCTTGGTGGTTTTTACATTTCAGCATTTGTGGGATTAAATATGTGTGTGTTTGTACATATACATAGGCAATGCCTCCCATGTTAGTAATATGCCTACTCAGTGTTAGTCACCAGCCCCTGGCCTATTGGAGGCGGGCACGGGGAGTCATGGTGCGGGCCCCACTGGGATGGGTTATGACAATCAATCACAAACATGTGAATGATCCAAAAAAAGTTGAGGGGATCAAAATAAAAATTTATTTATGATTTATTAGGAAATGGGTTCGACAAAAAATTAGGTATTATTACATCATTATTTTGCAGTTATCATATATTTTAGTAATACATTTGTTTAACAAGAATATAAGGAAATAAACATAATTTATATATTTCAATAAAAAAATTTCATTAAATAGTTGTGATTTTATGTATTCATAATTCATATATTACATCAAGAAATGGATTCCCAAAAATTAACATTGAATCTTAATGTGATAAAATAATTATTTATAATATCTTAAGACCCATAAAAAAATAAAAATTATAATCATTGTTCTCTAACTATTATTCATATTTTATTTAATTAGTATACTAATATATAAAAATAAAAATTAACAATATTTTTTCATTATAAATAATTAATACTCAAAAATATTAATACATAACTAAATAATCACATTACATATTGTTAGCGTGAAACCCATATAATGATTCTGACATGGGTTTATGATGTACATACATTTAGGAATTGATTGGTAGTCACCCGATATACATGATTTCTTTTTGTGAAAATAGGAAATTATAATTACAAAAATATTGAGCACATCCTCAAATTTAGGTTAATCACTAAATAACCATTTAAGCGAGGTTTTCAATAAAATATAAATACATAAATCCTACACCAAAATTTTGACATAGTCTTGTAATAAATTTATTTCCTTATAACCCCACTAAAATATGAAATTCCAAAACATTATATGAAAATTCATGAAATCCACATAACATTGATCCCCCATTTATCAAAAAGTGACTCTTGGTTGTCACATTCCAGGCATGTGAAGACCCTCATGGAAATTTTTATCAGAACATAGTAAAAAATGGAATGTCAATAAACAATTTTTTTTAAAAAAAATCCATCCTTATACCATAGATGAATTGTATACTCTATATATTCAATATGTAGTAATCTGTATTTGTGATAGCATGAACTACATGGAAATAAGTCCTTTATTAGATCAAAGGTAATCGGTACCATCCAATTTACTTATCTATATCCCAAGTATCATTATCCAAAAAAATAATTTAACAAAAGGAACATATTCAGGTGTCTCTGTCCATTAATCATGTATTTTATATGGAAATCACCTTTGAATTAAGTAACTTCTCTATTACACTTGATTTATTCAACGTATTCCTAAAAATCATTGGTGAAAAAACTTAAACTTGACAATACTTTTTTATTTCAACTTTAATTATCTAGAATCCAAATCCATAAAAACCTTGATTACTTCATCCATAAGTCATTAAAAACGATACCTTATCCTATTACATTATATTGGTTTCCCTTCGTATTTATAATTAAGTCTCTTCATCATTAAAAATTAAAACAGTAGTCTCACCACCTTTCTGATTCTCTTCATGATATTCCCTATTGGGACATTTTGTTTTTTCGTGACCATTTATTATCCACATAAAAAATTTAATCATTGACTATGTCATAAGGAGGCCTACAATCTCATAGATTTCATTTACCCATCAAATCATTTTTTTCTTTATATACCCTTTTTTGTGTCCTTATTTTCCATAGTCAGAATATCATCTTTTTCCTATAATACATTATCAAAGATTATAATTCCAAAATTTTTGACTCAAAGGAAACTGAATTTTCATTTCTCCATCATCTGCATTTCTCAAACTCTCAGTGAAGTTCTTCTTTCACTACCTTGGAGAATCTTGGAGATAATTAAGGTACACAATTTTAGTCGTGATATATTAATACCAATTAGGCATGATCACAACATATTTTACTACACTAATCCTCCTAAATTAAGGATCATTATTAAATCAGCCATCACATTTAATGTTAATCTTATATAAAAACATTCTCACCATTGACTAAAACTGGAATCATATTGTGAGAATTACTTTTCAAAGAAATAAAAACATATTCAGTAAAAGTATTACATGTAGGATATATAACTGATAACACCTTCCTCAATATATGAAAACCAAGGTTTATATGAGGTTATTCATAGTAATATTATATTTAAATCCTTCATGGTTTTTTGTGAATAATTTTTTAAATTCCCAAATCATATCCCCTGGGAGTACCTGATCAGGTGTGAAAAAATGTCCCATTTTAATGTAATAAATTACCCTCAGTGTATCCTAGAATAGATTCTAAGAGACTTTTACCCTTGGTACATCTTTTCCAGATCTACATCAAATGTTAGTATCTAGGAATGGAATTATTTCTAGTAAACCGCTCACTCTATCGATAACCAAAATTACAAGACATTTTTCTAAATGTTAACTCATCCTTATACTAATCCTTAGAAACATCCCTTGAAATATAAATAAGAATATATCAATGAATGTCACTAAATATTTCTCAACCTAGTTTCCACATTTTATCTAAAAAATTACTTAAATTCCAACTATAGTGAGCCAAAATTATCATACATGGATATTACATCATTTTAGATGAATATTTAGTATATTACAAAAATACAGCCCCGAGCACCATAATAGTTTAGTGTATTTGGAAATCTGGGAAAACATATTATAGCCTAGTCAAAGATCATTAATATATCCTATAATGATCTACACCATTAGTAATTCTACACAATACTATTATTCAATACATGGGGGAATGAATCATAAGAAATAGGTGGGATCATTTTCATTGTTAGGATAAATAATCGAAATGTGTATTCATGACCTGTACAAAAAGTTATAGAAATATAGGTTTAGATGTGATGATTATTCCCTACAAATTATAGATCCAAATATTTATTTTCAGTTCATAATACATGAATCTTAAATAAATAATAAACATAATAGATTGAAGCATAACATAAGAAAAGAACATGGATTTTTGAAAAACGCATAAGCATATAAAAACCCTATATCAAGGATGACTAACACAATTTTTGTAACAAGTTAGTATTTTGTTAATAACTTATGTACATACTTCATTATTGGGATTTCCTATGATGTAAAATCTTGTTTTTGTCTTTAGATGTTCTCACACGTACCCTCTTTTTTCGGGCTTTGGAAGTCCTTATATATACCCACTTATTTTAGGAATGGTATTTCAACCCTTTTAACCTCTTGTTTCAGGATTGGTATGACATCCCAAGTTAACAATTTTTTTATTCATTGGGTTTCATCTCATGCACCCACTTGATTCATTCTTGGGATGTCACCACATGTTCCCTCTTGTTTCAGTCTTGGGATTTCCTCCCGTGTACACAATTTTTTCTTGCATTGGATTCCCACTAATATCCCCTTCACGTTTATAAAACATATATCATAACCCAATTATTTATGGTTGATATAGGTCCTTACTTTAAAATAAATAATCATACATTATTATTCCACATGAAAATAAAACACCCATTATATCATGAACCATAAAATGTGACGGGTTTCATTAACCAAAATAATAACTCCTGAAATTAAATGGGTATCATTAACATTTCATCCCATAATAACATAAGGAAAACAGATATATATCATAATCTTTTCATTATGTATTTACCTTGAAAAAAGATGGATTCAAAACCTTATAACCCCTAGAAAATAATTTTTTTCATAAACATATAACCTGTGATAGAGAAATTGAATTCATAAAAATATAACCGGTGAAAGATATTTTAGTTTCAAAAAGACCACGACTTCAATAATAACCCATTCATAGAATGGATAATAATGGTACTATTAGATCATTTTTTTGGGTAATGAGTAACAGTAGTGGATGTTATCTTACATTGTATGTTACATGGAATGATATTTTAAAAACATTTCTTGTGGTAAATATATTTTCTTCATTTAAAATGTATCATTAAAAACAAAAATTTTAAAAATGATTTTTGTATAAAATAAACTATAAAACTTATAAATAAACATGTGAAATATTTTTTGAAGCCTTTCAATTTGAAAACGCGTATAGTGAATGATTTAGATCACATTGAAATCCATTTTCCGAAAAAATTATAAAATAAGATTCAAATCTTTATCAAAACCTCTTTCTTTGAGAGAACTATGAAAAAAATAATATCCAATTTAAATGATTTGAAAACCATTTCTATGAAAATAATTTGAACACAAATAAATAAATCAGGACAAAATTTTTAATTACAATTTTAATGAAAATACATAGAAAACCAATAATGAATTATTGAAAATGATTTTAAAACCATATCATTCAAAACACATTGAAAACATATAAAAAAATGTTGAAATTTTTCTAAAAACCAATAATTTGATAAAACACAAAAAAATATTAATAATACTTCCTAACATTTGGAAAACATATTTTTTGTAAATAAGGATTTGATTGAACACAAATTTATATCTAGATAGAGAGATAAAGTAAGACTTCATAAATACTCTTCCTAAATCTGCTTATGTACAAATGTGTAGAAAAATGGTACCAATATAAAAAAATATCTTGAATATATAGTGGATATTAAAATTCACGAGTTATCTAGATAAATGGATCAAATTATTCCATCAATCGAAAAGTAATTATAATGTATCTAGATAAACGATTGTTTTAATAAACTATTACCAATTTGTAACGTTGAATTATACTCAGCATGTCAAAAATTTAATTAAATAAATCATAAAATATAATTAGTATAAGGATATTCAATATTTTACATTTCACAATAATTATATTGACCTCATTGAATAATATAGGTTCGTGATAATGAATGTGTCTTTGATAAGGCAAATTGAGACAAAATTACATTACCGATTTGGTAACATTTGAAACATAAACCACATGAATGAAATATAATTAAATGGATATGTAAATAACCAAAACATTATGTATAAAAATAATTTAATACATACATGGTTATTATACACATGAAACAAATGATATGATAGATGATTAAGGCATTTATCTCATGTAAATAAAAAGTGAGACGACATCCCCTTACCTAGTTCCATGAATCTCCTCTTACTCATTCAAAACTCTTATATAATAAATATAAATTTATTATACATTTTTTACAGAACCATGTAATTATATATAATTACATATTTTTTTATTATTACTATATATTATCCTTTTGTTCACAATTCTATGTTAAGGTTACCCTTTGGGTAAAATTCGCTTTAGTTTTCGCTTGTGTCTTAATTTGTTATATCAATGGTCCTTGTGAATATATAATGAATTATGAATTGTAAACCATGACATAAATTTCATTTATATTAATTATATTTTTATTTTAATTATATTTATTATATATATGTATGAAATAAAATAACTGTTTCATGAATATAGTAAGCTGTACATACACATGAATGTTGTTTCTATTTTTTATTGTTGAAAAAATATAAATGATGAAATGAAATATATATATATATATACGTATATATATATTTATTATATTATTGATCAGATATCTTATATATCATATAAGTTTCCTAAACTCATCTTTAATACATTCCATATAGTGTGTGAACGAATCAAATCACATTTATGGAACGATAGTCCACACTACCACAAATGAAATTATCGTATATACGCAATGTTGAATGTAAAAATATATGACTTCTAAAAGGAATAAAGAATAATACAAGAAAAATAAATATTATATATGGTATATATAAATAGTTTATCAATCATAATATCCACCATTATGGGTGATACAAGAAAAATTTACAATCATCATTTAATGTCAATGTAGTTCACCATACACAAAAAGAATATGTTAGTTACCCTTTAGATTGTTGTGTGTGAATGTGTAGGTCAAACCCTTAGCATATAATCATTATAGTATATTTGAGATACTGGTTTGGTTATAAAATATTGGAATAAATAAATCTAATGGTTGGAGAAGAAAAATAATATAAAGGAGCTTAAGAGAAGAGGACATAAATTAATCATGTAACTGCTTTCGGATTGTGAAAAAAGGATTCCATTGATTGATTTAATCCTAGAGAGTAAGTTATAGGAGTATGTGAGGGATTATGATAAGTGTATTGTGAAAATATTTTCCAAATCGCGATGTTTTGTAGGGGATATGACGAACGGTAGGTGGTGTCCTTGTCTAGGGTAGGAAAATGACTCACATGTATGTTTTATATGAAAGTTATTAGTACACTTGTACCTCCCTATCAAAGGCATAAAAAATAAACCAAACTCAATAATGGAAGTTTTATTGACCAAAAATGTCCAGAAAATGGATTTTTCATAAGTTTATAGGTCATTTGGCCCTCTAAGATTGTGGTTTAGTCCCTAATTTAGATAAATATCATCTTAAGAACTGTCATTAATTTTAATCACTTTTACTAATTTTTTTGGTCAAAAGTTTACATGATCTAATAAGATTCAAAATATAATACTAATTACAATGGGGTATGTTAGTTTTAAGAAATTCATTCCATATAACAAGAAAAAATATGATTAATGTTTATCCCAATGATGGGATAAAATAACATTTTCATCAAGTAAAAAAATGTAGAAAAATATAGTTATGTTTTTATAGTAAATACCAAATGTAAATTTATTACTATGATATAAGTTATATTGATTGATGTATAATTGATCTACTATGAAAAAAATACAAATTTATTATATATATAAAAATTAATTAATATTCAAATGAAAAGGTTGTTACTAAATAAAATGTAGTATTTTTTACATTTTATAATAAAATAATGTTTCAATATAAGATCCCAAAAAGTCACCCTAAGATAATTTCACCTATCTAAATTAAAAAATAAATCATATTTTATCATATTCATCTTCTATATGTTTACTAAATTAATTATTATGTTCTTTATAGAAGGATATGGAAAGCAATTCATTCGAGAAATGTTTATTTTTGAACATATAATGTTATTCCAAAAAAACCTTCTTCTCATTATCAATATGTTTTATTTATATAAAACCACTATAATAATATTTAAAATGCAGTTATTTATATTCCTATTACTATTATTTAATTTATTTTAAATTACTAAGTCATTAAATAATTATACAAGTAAAATGATGTTTCATAGATACTCGGTATAGTGTGTAAAGTATGCCAAGTCGGTGTTGCTTGTTGTGAAAGCCAGGGCAATTTTACTTATAGAAAATAAAACATTTGTGTTGCAGGAAGCAGAATCTAGGTTAGTGATTCTTGTAGTGAAATCAATATTTGTTCCATGTGAAAGGAATGTTTGAATTAGTTTTTTAATATATATATATATAAATACATACTATTTTTAGGGTCACATGAATTGAAAAATATTAAAAAAAATAAAATAATTTAAAATATATATATTTCAAAAAATCAAAATGATTTATATTTTTACCCCCTTAGAATGATTTTTTACCTCATAATTCATCTAGTTTATCCATTGTTTAATACTTAAATGTTCATATCATATAAACCCACATCGTAAAAAAATCATAGTAAAACATTATTTTAAAATGGAATGTTTGAACCATATCAGTTAGCCAAACTAAAAAACAACTCGGTTTCCACAATGGATAACACAAAAGGGACTAATGACTGGAAATGGAGGGAAAATGTAAATAATTTTATGGAGTTATAATGGACATTAATCACACAAAAGTGAATGATAAAAGGAAATTTGCGGGCCTTCATGTCATAAATCTGTGATGATTTATAATGACATCATTTAAAAAAATTATGTTATTGGGAAATCATTTTTTTCTCATTATTCTATCATTTATAAAGTCATTATTGTCCATGAATATAAGTATATACACATATATTATATTTTCCAGAAAAAATCATTCGTTATGAATTTATTGATTGCTATTCCATCTATTAATTCCTGAAATGGATGTCTAGAAATTATCTTTAATACCTGAAGTGTTAAATGAACATTTAGCAGACCATAAGTCCTATAAAAGAATGAAAATTATAATAATTTGTCTCCAAATATTTTTCAAAATAAATATGGTTAAACTGTGGTTTTCAATAAAACTTCAATACATAAATACTTCCTCTAATGATTTACAGTATTTTTCCATGAATGGATAAATGTATACCCCATATGAAATTTGAAAATCCCAAATATTATAGTGAAACCCATTAAATTAGATCAAAATTGATCCCCCTTATGTAACAAAATATCCATTGGTTTTCACATTCCAAACATATTAATAACCACATGGTAAATTCAAATGGAAAATGGTAACAACAAGAATCACCAAAAATCCTATTTGAAAACATTCATGCTTCATTATTCTATATATTACCATATATATTTCATAAATTTGAGAAGTTTTAATCTTCACCCATAATAGCATAAAATAATTGACAACATATACAATATTAGTTCCAAGGTAATGTATACCATCTGATTTATTTATTCATATCCCACATATCATTATCCAAACAAAAGTATCATAAAATAAGGAACATATTGGGTGTTATCTTTCCCAGAATCACATTTTCTGTATGGACATAACCTTTCGATTAAATAAATATTTCACTGCATTGAATCTATTCAACCTATTCTTGCAACTCATAAGAAAAAAACATAAAAAAATCGATAAATATTTATTAACCTTTAATAATTCTTGAATCCAAATACATTAAATATTTTATGACATCATCATATGTCGTTACAAGGATACATATTCATATTATATAATACATATTTAGTTTCAAATTACATATATAGTATCTTCATCTTCATTAATATAAGTATTACTCGAACCACATTTCTTATTGTCTTATAGATGTTTTCTATTAGACATTTAGATTAATAATGACCATTTATTTAACTCTTAAAACATGTATCCTTATATGATGTATTAGGGAGTCAAATAATATCATCTATTTCATTAACCTAACTCATAATTTTTCCCTTATAATCACTTTCTTTGTGTGATTAATTTCCATATTCAAAACAACTCCTGGATCCTCTAAGAAATCCTCTTAGGTGATTCCTTACACATTTTTCACACAAAGGAATCTGAATATTCATTCCTCTATGGTCTCTATTACCCAAACTCTTATAGAACTCCCTCTTTATCATCGTTGAGGATTACAAGGGTTGTTCAAGGAACACTTTGTTCATTATGTTCCATGAAAACAGATTAGACAACATAATAACATCTTTTCATACTGTGATCATCCAAATTGAATCCTTATTAGAAAATAATACGCCACATTCTATGTTAATAAAGTTCGTTCAGGTTCCCATCATTGAGTAAAACCATAATCATAGGGTGATAATTGATTATCATGGAAGGAAACCACATATCCGTGAAAACATTTACATATAGGATTTCTAAATAATGACACCTTCCTTAATCTATGACACCCCGTGTTCATATTAGGTTATTCATTTCCAAATTATATTTAAATATTTTTGGAATGGTTGTGAAGAGTTTTGATAATTCACAAAGCATATCCCCTAGAAGTGTCACACCTGGTGGGAAATAAGGCATGGTGTCATGTACCAGATTATTTTGAGTACAGCCTAAAACATCTATTCAGTATTATTACCCCAAGGTTCATCTTTTACAGATCCACATATACTTGTTATATCATGACAGGGATGTATTTCAAGGAAACCTCACACTCCACCCATTACCAAAAATACATGACATATTCTGAAATGTTATCCAATACATGTACTTATCATTATATACATCACTAGAAATATCCCTAAAAATATGACTAGGGATCTCACTAAATATTTATCTCATGAGTTTTTAATGGTTGACTAAAACATTTACTTGATAACAACTATAGAAACCCAGTATTATCATATAAGGCTATTACATGATTTTAGATGAATATTCTTAAAATTACAGAAATACATTCCGAAGGATCATAATAGTTTAGTGTCATCCGAATTTTGGTATCAAAATCATCAATCTTGTTGAATGATCATTAGTGTATCCCATATTATCTTCACTATCACATAACAAAATCAAACATACATGTTTCATAATAAAATAAAACATACAATATATCTGGGACCATAACAATTGATTGGTTTTATAAACAATAATCATTACCCATGAAATATAATTGGTATAATTAATGTTTCATCAAATAATAAGCTATGTAAAATATATTGGATTTTTAATAATTTAATTAAATCATATCCAATTAAAAATAAATGTATTCAATTTAGTATGATCGTTGTTGGAGATATATAACACATAAACATATAACATGTGAATGAGAAATGTGTTACATAAATATATACAACCAGTAAGAGAAATAGGTATCATAAATGCTTTGGAATCATGAATAAACCATTAAGATAGTGAATTTTATGGTAACCATTAGGTAATTTCGTAGATGTGAATGAGTAACATCAACAACTGTTATCTTATATAGAAAATGACTTCAGAATATATATTGACAAAATTTTGTTACGTAAATATAATTTCTTATATGAAAATGGTTCATTAAAACATATAACAATTTAAAACACACTTTAATAAGAATAATAATTAAAACATATGATGAAATATATGGAAATCATTTCAACATAATTCAATTTTAAAATACATAAAGGAAGGATTGAAATCATTTTGAAAACCATTTTCATGAAAAAATATAATATAAGATTCAAATCATCTTAAAACCCTTCTTCATTAAGATAACATTAAAATATAGAATATATTTTTGAAAAAGTTTTCAAATATATATCATTGCAAATAAATTGAAAACATGTAAAGAAATAAAGAAAAAACACATATCCATGAAAAATGTAAGATCACATATAAATAATGATTGTAAATGTTTTGAAACCCAGTATTCTAAAATAATATGAAAATGTATAAATAAATAATTAAAATGTTTTAACAAAATTATAAATAAGAAACATTTAAAAAATATAAAAAATTATTCAAATAATTATGAAATCTATTTTAGAAAGCATGTTTCTGAAATAACACAGATTTATGAAGGAAAAGAGTGATAGGGTATGACTTTCATAAAAACACTTTCAAATTCATATTATGAACCAATTTGTAGAATAATAGTACTAGTATATGAATATTCCATGAATTTACATAGGAAAAAAATATTTAGATTTCTTTTGAGGGATGGATCATATTATTTGTTTAATGAAATCATAATAATAAATAATCTAGATAAACGAAGAGATAGTTTTGATAAACTATTACCACTTGATAATTTTGAATAGTACTACCTAAGTGATAAAATACAACTAAATGAATATTAAAATATTATATATATTATAGAATTAATTATTTTCAATTTAAATTTATTATAGACACCTCATAGAATAATATAGGTTCGTGACAAGGCATGTGTATCAAATATGGAAAATTGAGACAAAATACATTACTGATATTGTATGTTTTGATGCATAATACAAATTAAATAAATATCATCATATATATATGTAAATATAAATAAATATAATTATATTAATAGAAATAATATGTACGTGGGTTGTTTACGTACCAACCAAATGAATTGAGTGATTATTATATAATGTATCCCAAGACAAAAAAAAGAGTTGAAATCCCTTTACCTTCTGTATTTATTCTCTCTGTACTCATTCTGATATCACATATAATAAATATATACTGGCAATAAATATTATAATGATCCATATTATTATAAATAATAAATTATATGTATTGATTATGCTTTATATTACCCACTTGTAAACAATTTCATGTTAATGTTATGCTTCAGGTAATATTCACTTAGTTTTTTCCTTGTGTTATAATTTGTTATATATTGTGTTCTTATTCATATGTTATGAATTAAAGAATATAAACCATTACAAAAATATCATTTATATTCATTATATTTTTATTATAATCCTTTATATAATTTATATGTAGGTAATTAAAGACACTGTTCATGGAGATGGTAAGTTATACATTCGCATGAACATTATTTCCCTTTTTTATTGTCTTATTCAATAGAACAATGTAAATGATTCATACGTATATAAATTTATGTATATAAATATTAAATTAGAACTAATATATATTATATATATCATATTTTTTCCATGTAACCATTGTTTATATATTCCCTGTTGTGTGTGAGCGAATCACATAGCTTTGAGTTGGTGGGAGTAAACACTTCCTTATACAAAACTATCATATTTACACCAAATAAAAATAAGAATTATATATATTGTAAAAGTTATAAATATTCATGAATACATAAAAAATATAATATACAACATGTATAAATATATTTTCTATCAGAATGTCCTTCGTCATAGGATGTAAATAAAAAATTAACAATCATCCTTTAGTGTGGTTGATGTTCTCTTTGCACAAATATTGTATGCTCATTTCCGATTAGAGAGATTTCTGAGTATTTGTTCGTCAAAAATTTATAATATCATTAAAAAAATTATATTTATGATTTTTTTGTTTTTATAAAATCATGGAAAAATGATATTGGAGGGGTGGAGAAGGTAAATAAAATAAATTATTTTAAAGCGTTAAGATAACCACTTAATCAGGAAACTCCTTCTCGTTTGTTCCAAATGAATTCCTATACAATTTTCTACCCAATTAGAGGCTTATAGGAAGAATTGATGGATATTTATAAGTTCATTGGCTATATCTTCATAGATCCTAAATGTTATAAGAGGTGTTTTCACAACCCACCGTCTTTAAGATGTGGAAAGGGATGGAAAAGTGCCCTGCCCTTCCTTCCTCATGGTGAATAACATATAGTGTCCCCCGCGTCCCAACTTTACTAGGCCCCTGAGTGCAGACTAGAAACAAGGGTATAGAATCTCACGTAAATTGAAGGTTTCATCCTTTTTAAAGAACATGAACATTAGTTAAGAGGGTAAATCCTAGAAAAACCAAAGATTACAGGTTAACGTAAATCCAAGAATCCATTCACACATGCCTTTTACTATATAAAACTGATACAAGGTAAGAAAAAAAATCCCATGTTATGTACCAATGAAAATAAACAAAATTGAAAAATCTACTATACCAAAACCATATCTAGTAATGTCCAGCATGATCATCGATTTCCTCCAAGAAACCTGAAAACATTTTTCTATATTTAGGGTGATCATAAAGGTATACTAAGAAGAGAAACTAAAGCTAATCATTCAGAAGTGAGGGAACGTACTAATTACCCTTTGAGAAAATAGTATTTCCTCAAGAACCTACCAAGGAATACTAACCAGACATACCTCACCAAGGCACAGTCACCCATGTAATGAAAGTCATGGAAATTAATAATATAAGTACATCGACCTTTGTGTACCCTACACACCGCTTTCTCACGAGTAATCGGTTAATTCCTAATGATCTAACACCATTAGGTTGGAACTCTTCCCACATGATATCCCATAGTCGCAACCGTCCCAGAATAACCCAGGCCTCAACCGCACACAACCACACTAGAAAACACCAGGGCTAGAACAACCACTACCATGCCCTAAGACACCTATGAATAAAAAGAAACCGCCACACAAAAAGACAGCTTGTCCTCCTCACAATTATACTTGGCAAAAACCTACACAACTCAAAAAAACTAGAGGCCATCATTAAAAAAAACCTTTTCCCAAATAAACATGGACTATGGTAAACTTTAAGCTATTATTTCCTTCCTTGATAAGCCTAAGCGACATGATCTGGAAGAGGGTGTGATGAAGAAAATCAGTAAACAACCATCTGTCCTCCCACCAAGATGTTGGGAAAAACACCCTCCCCCATTTAATGATGGTGTTAAACAAATTGTTCTCATCCATGTTTTTGTGTGCATATAAATCAAATGTAACTACAATATATATACATATATAGGTAATCAAACACTAAAACCCAACCTACGAGATTCACACGAGTAGACAACAAGCCCATAGAAGCACCGATTTTACTGCTACTCATATAAATATGGACAACCAGACAACAACTACTTCCAAGAATAAAACCACCTCCATGTTTTCCATTTTCATTTATTTATTTAGGGGGAATAACTTTAAATTATTTTTTCACAACCTGGAAATTAATAAATGGAACCACACCAAGAAAAGAACAAAACCTAACTCTAGTCCCACTACACAACAACACAATACTAAACTTGATGTCCCACTACATATCCAAAATCCACTCCTATTACTATCAATATTAAATGTAATACATCCAAATCCTTCTCTCACAACCTGGCCCTGCAACCCCACTTCCCATACAATCCCACAATGCAGTCTCACTGCATAATGAGTCCACAACAGAACGATAGTCCCATGGCTCGACGTTTCTTCGTGACCAAAACAAAACATAAAGGCATTTCATCTTCTTTCAAGATCATCCATTCCTCAATCAATCAATCACTTATAATGAGACACCCACAACCCCTATATCACCCCACATACCAACCCAACATAACCCATACCAGAACACACACTAGTAAACAAAAAAAAAAATCAAATCAAGCATCTTAAAATTTAATTAACATCGGTTTCATTAATTTCCACATGAATATAACTAGGGTCATCATAGAATTGGTTTGATCATGGGTAATACACTTATTTAACTGAGTGTATGTGATTAACAAGATTCTATATTACATCCGTACATCGAATCACTACAACGAATATAAAACCAGACCAATTCACAAGAAAATGCCTCCAATGACCATTATTTTTAAAAGGAGTATAACCAAAAAATCCATCTAATGATCAAAGTTAACAAAACAGAATAGGTTACCATCATCAAACCACACCACGCCCATTATTTTATTTATGTGAGTTATCTATTTATAATAATAATCTCTTGTTAAATTCCCCATTTAAGAAGAGTTTTCAGTAATTATTCCAAAGAAACCACAAATATACATATCCCTCATTATGTTCAATTATGGAGAAGTAAAATAAAATCCCAACCTGGATGATTAAAGATCTATCTTCCTTCCTATACAATGAAGAGAGGATGGCACGACTGGCCAAAGGAACACCCAGGATGAGCGGGAAGGGCTCCAACACGAGTGCACGACTCAACTAAGGATGAAGTCTCTAGGCACATCAATAGAAATGAAAATGAAGAATGAATAGAATATCCCAGATTAAGAAAATGACTTATTCTAATATCGAGGAGTCCATATTTAAGTACATAAAATTCATATCGTGGTTTGACCACATGGTCGGGTTGTGTCATAGTTTGGAATTAATTGATATTTAATAATTACCCCAGGAAATTATAGAGATTGAATAATAGATTGTTCTGAGTTGATATATTAACATTAATATTAGAAATATATGTAACCCAGGAGAAACTAGAACTGCTGCAAAAAAACTGAAAAAAATTGGAAATGAGTCACTGATGTGTGAGTCATCGACGCTGATCTAAAAACAGGTTAGATACCAATTTATCCTAGAAATGCCTCAACCTATCAATACCCTTACCTACCAACACTGATGACCTCGACTCAATGATGCCGACGCCCGTGATTCACTATTGTCGACACCCCTATACTCACCGATGCTGACTCCATAGTGACTCACCGATGCCGACACCCCATGAATCACTGATGCCGATGCCCCTAGGACTCACTAGTGTCGACACCCCTTGACTCACCGATAGTGACACCCACTTGACTCACAGATGCCGACACACCTTGACACATCGATGCCAATTCCCCCTTGACTCACTGATTCCAATAACCATGACTCATTGATGCCAATACCCCTTGAATCACCGATTCCAATTCCCCATGACTCACAAACGGGAAAACTAGAATTATTGAATATTCTTAAAATGAGCCACGGAGAGCCCAAAGAAAACATGATCAATGAATTTTCACATTGGAAGGTATTGGGGAACTTCCAGGTTATTACATCATATACCTCCCAATCTATTTATGTCCTAATGAATTTAAAACTATACTAGAATAAATGAGGTCCGAACAACCATACCTTCGGACAACACATAGGAGTAAACTACCATTTGTTGAAAATTAGAGGGGAAACCATAACTTCCAGGAATACCTCTCCCATCTATCTCCTAAACAATTAGGGAGACACTATGGATCCAATGTTCCTTGATATCACAAAAACACCAAGGGTAAAACTTTCCATATACATGGATTAGGGAGATCCTTCCCCTTGTTAGGATACTATCCTATTTTGGCAGAAGTGGCTAGACCAAACATGATTAACCACATCAACATTATTGAGTCTTGATTAGGGATAATGTTCTTCCCTCCACATAGTCATGACATCACACACCAAAACAGAGAATGGGGAAACAAATCATCATACAACAAGCAAGGTCAAACATTTCAATATAATAAAGGAAAAATTAAAACACAAGATAAAAATTAAATACAACTCTAGGTAATGTTCACCCACCTATGCCTCCCATTCCCAGGTATTCTCCTAAAGGCCACCATGCCTACCTAACACAAGAACCAAGAGAATGGATCATCCTCGATTCACCTTCTCCTTACGATCCTCGATTCTCAATGGCCACTCCAAATATATCATATCATCCTCGATAAAAAAATGTCCAATTTCTAGGATGTTTTAGTCATTGGGTAGATACTGAGAGAGCTGAGAGACATGAAAGATGTTGTGGATCCTCTAAAATTGCAGTTCTAACACCTGCTATATGCCACCTCTCCAAATAGTCCCCACACCTCGAAAGATCCGATGAACATGGGAGAAAGCTTACTCTACCTCACAATCCTTCCTTTTCCATGTTGAGGGGAGACATTCAAGATAATGTGGTCCCAAAACTCTGACTCCATGGTCTCCTCCTCTGATTTGCATATGACTTCGTCTGGTCCAGAGCTACCTTCATACATTCATTTACAGGTTGACCCTTCAATGTCGTTCTATATACCACCTTTGGGCCAATAAAACCAACCTATCCTACCTCTTTCTAACACCCGAGTGAACAACATGGTCTTCCGTACATGTCTTAAAACAGTTCCATGGAAATGGTAGAGTGATATCCATTGTCGTAGGTAAACTCCCCATGGTGTATGTGTCATACCCATGATCCTCCAAAGTCCATGAAACACACTTGCAGCATATCATGCGACATATGGATTTGTGTCTTCGTCTAATCATCATTATGAGGGTGGAAAGCATTTATAAAGAATTGATGGGTTCCAAAAGCACACTTTAATCCCTTCCAGGATTTTGATGTTATGTGTGTATCATGATTGAAAATGGTGAATCATGATACTCCATGAAGCCACACCTGTAATGAACTGACCATATTTACCTAGAGTCAGTGCATTATTAGATAACATTAACATGATGACAAGATATAAAATCCCAAATAACCGATCAGTTTAGTAGCCTTGGATGTATTAGATACGAACATATGATTTACATTAGGATATAAAATGAACAACAACAACATTGTGTCTCTTTTGAAAACAATCATATCCATTAGAATATCCATGCTGGTCATTTATAATATACTTCATCGTATAATAGGAAAAATAAAACATAGAAAGGGGTGATATTAGGTACTCAGTAAGGATAACAATATAGCTGAAACAATCATAAATATGTATATACATTTAAGGCAATGTATATGACTAAATCACAATCATTATAAACCTAAACATCAGAATAATATATAAAAGATAAATCAAATAATTCAATTTACTTATTCATATGGATATTATACTAGTCAAATAATCATATTTAATATCAATAGCCAATTTCATAATGATGTAATGCATAACTCCGGACATCCTAATCACATAGTCATGTCCTAATGCTAAGACTAAAAATAAGATTTTTTCATGGACTTATGCCAGGACAGTAGTTTGTCTCATGAGCCCTTCCAATGAATTAAGGGGCTATAACGGGCCCCAGCCATCACTTACTAACTCCAATGCTTTAATCATATGAATAGGGTGAAACATAACATAAACATTCATATTAAAACTATCATAAGAAATGTCAATACATCATCTGTAAACCACGAATGGTATTAAAACATCCCATCCATAGTCAAACATATAGAACATTGTATTACAAGAATAACAAACCTCAATCATGATGAATATCCAGTAAAGATGATTACATAATTGAAAATGATCAGTAAAACTCTTTGGAAGTAGTATCCAATTTTCATGAAATCATTTAAAAGACACCGAATTTAGAAAGGAATACATTCAAAAGTCATTTTTGAATCATATTTTCTCATACCACTTTGATCTTTTTGAAAGGAATTATTATTTTAAAACATTCATGTCCAAATAAATAAATCCTTAAAACATTTTGAAAACATGGACATTAATGAGAATGATTTAGAAGAATAAATAATTAAACAATTTAAAATCATGATTTAGTTAAAGAGTACCTTAAAAAATCCATTGGAAAACACTTTTATAAAACATGGAAATGGATAATAAATGTTTCCCAGTAAAAACATGCACATATACAATCTCTAATAATAATGATATTGAGGAATTAAACCTTAAATTGTAGTTTACATTGGAGGAGAGTACATTTAAACTCTTGTATAATGAAAATAGTATATTATTAAATTATAAAAGAAATGTATTCATATATATGATATCATTCTTGATTCATTTATGGATTTATACTAGCTATTTAATAAAAATTTCGATGTTCGGTAACCATCGCTTTCTTTATCATACATGTTTTAAATTGTTCTTATAGATCTTATAACTTCATTCATGATTCAATTGATTCCAAAATAGAACCAATATTTATGTATCATATATATTCAGAAAATATGTATGTATAAAATATTTATATATGAAAAAAACACCATTTATGGAGATGGTAGGTCGTATATACGCATAAATGTCATTTCCATTTTCATGTCGTATTGAACGAAAGTAAGTGAATGAGATATATATATATATATATATTATTATTATTATTTCTTATATTACATACTTATTAATAATATATGTATTTATAATCATGGTTGAATGATGAATGCGAATCTTCTCACGTCGTGGACACGGTAAGACGTACGTACGCACGAGCTATGATATAAATGTATTGATGTTTAAATTGTATTTAAATGGATGGTATATTATGTATTTATAATCATTAA
The DNA here is from genome assembly GCA_963277665.1 of Viscum album. Lineage (NCBI taxonomy): Eukaryota > Viridiplantae > Streptophyta > Magnoliopsida > Santalales > Viscaceae > Viscum > Viscum album. The sequence continues at coordinate 271,371,702 of OY728128.1, read as the reverse complement.
CATGTTGTATTTTATATTTACATAAATTTTACTCATTATTAAATACATTCAAAAAATGAAGTGTTGAATAACAAACTACACCATGACATGGATATGGTAAGTTGTACGTACGCACGTATAGTGAATTTGCAATTTATTGGAAGGATTGAATAATGAGTATTCTTGTACCATATTTATAATAATATCTCCATACATACATGGTAAATAACTTATTATTTTATTATGGGAATAAAAAAGAATGAGGAAGTTGGAGATGAAAAGAATGTTGAATGAGGTGATGAAGTAAATACATCTTTTTCGGGTTCTTCCATTTGATTTGATCAAAATGGATCATTTTTTTGGAATATGATCAAATTAAGGAATCTAGGTAGAATTGGGTGTACTTGGGAGGATATTTTAGAAGGGGTTGGGTGAGCCAAATGGATTTTGAGGTTTAAATTAAGAGAATGGGAAGTAACTTTTTATAAGAGAGGTGAGGGTCACTTTAGTTAATGGTTGAAATAGTATTTTATTTTAAAATCATACTCGTTTTATAATGGTTTAAAAAAAATTATTTAGGGGATAATGTGGGGCTAGGTCGAAAACCTTTCATCCAATAGGTTTTTGATAGGTTTAGGTCACTATATGAACCATATCTATTAGATTTAACTCTTAGTTAAATAGTTTATGTTTCACCATGTATTCTGGTATTATTATAATAAATGGTTTATAAACATACTATAAAAATCCAATAAAAACCCAAGTGGTTCATTATAGATATATCTAACATTATATATGTCCTTTTTCTACCCCTATAGTTTTAGGAATATTATATCATTATTTATATATTATTTTTTTAAAAACACATTTATGTCAATTTTGACACTATTTAATATTTGGTTGTTTTGAAAGTCATAACAACTTCATCACTTCTAATTTTTTTAATCAACCATATAATTTCATATTATCAATGAAAATTTCTGGAATACATCAAAAGTCTCAATTTACAATTATATTAATATTTATAATATCAATTATTTTAATCATTCAATAATATGGTAATTAATGCATCATCATTGTTTCATAAATAAATTTAATTATTTAATGTCTAAAAATAGTAAATAAAATACCATCATATAGAAAATAATTATATATTTCTAATCAATATTTATAGTTGAATTTATCTCATATATAACATGATATATTTAAAATGGGTTAGTTATTAAAAATTGAATTTATCACTTTTAACTCCTCTTTATATTTTTTTTAAAAGTGAGAACAGAGGCCCTTGAATTATAAGAATGATGAAAGAAGAGTTACACATTTCCAAATGAAGGAATTTTAAATTTATCACCTAGGAAAATATAGGTCAAGTCATCAGGTAAGGTGGCCAAGTGTTGGAATCCTTCATCATTCACTCATTTGTTTCCAAACAATCCCCAATATAGTTCTCCTCCATGTGAGAATGAGTGATAATGTAATTTAAAGAAGATAACATATCAAGACAGTTCACCCCCTTGACAGCTAGCTTCCACGAGAGATGTCTTTGGCCAACTCTAATGGCTTGAACAAGGTTTGTGGAATCAAATTTGAACCATATATTGTTCAATTTTCATTTGAGAGTAGTGTGAACCACCATTATGAGCCCCATCATTTCTGATTCCAGTGTGGTAGAGATTTCAAATGTACTGTAAAAGAATTCTATTGCATCTCCATTCTCGTCTCTAAAAATGGATACATAATCTGAGGGGCCTCAGTTTCCCCAACAAGCTCCATCCGTGTTGCACTTTATCCATCCTGTAAATGGTGAAATCCAATCAAATTCCATGGTTTGATATTGTTCAGGAAAATTACCAGCAATATTAATTCACCGAAGGATGAGCTAGTCCTCAATCATGTTCCTTCATTTTTTTGAATGCAGGTTGTTAGTAGCATGCATTGTAGTAGTGATGCAGTCCATCCTGTGACCAATATTGAAGTTGTACCTACCATGTACCAATGCATTTATGCTACTCCAGAGCTAGTGAAATGTTTTAGAATATTCCACATGCAAGAGTACATTGATCTGCTTGGATAAATGTAGGCTGAACAAAGCATTACAAATGTTCCAAGAAGATGGGTAAAAAACGATAAAAATAACAATAAATTTTTATACAGGTAATTTTATTATTAAATAAATACAATTAATTAACAATAAATAATATTGGGATTATGTATCTATTTTGGATTTAATATAAATTAAAAAATAATTATTAAAAAAAGAATGTTTTAATCAATAACAGAATGTTTTTACTATTCATAAAAAAATTAATGTTTTTAGAGAAAGACAAAAAATCACCATAAGATAATTTTTGTATTAAGAATCAAAAAATTATGTCTACTTTGTAGAATACAAAACATTGAGTTGAATTAATTAAATTTAATTTAATGTCCATTGTCAAAACCAGATAGCGAGTTTTTAAGAAGTAAAAACAATCAAAAGATTTCATTGTCTTTATGTACAATTTTAATGCGAAAGTTTGTTCGAGGACCTGTATTATATTAAATGATAAAAATATAATCAAAATATACATTAAAAAAATCACAATTTAAAACTATAAATTATTTCGATTAAAAAATTTGTTTTCAATTAATATTTTGTATTTTTCACAATTAATTAAAATATGAATGTTGTTAGAAAAATAACAAAAAATATTCCAAACTAAATTATTATATCCAACTTCTATAGAAGAATTTAATTTCCTTATATTCAATATATAAAAGTGTCAAATATTGGTTATTAAATAGGTTCTCTATTAAATTGTGGTAATATTGCATTTCTTAATAAATACTTATTTTATCTAAAAAAAGATATTATATTTATATTCTATCAATGAAATACATAATATGGATTATAATTTTATATGGAGTTTTTAAAATTCAAAAGTCAATTAATACTATTAATACCCACTTTTTGAATGGCTAGTTGTTATGTCATGGTGCTATCGAACTCGGTGTTGTTTATAGAGTAAGCTTTTGAATTATTTAAAAGAGATATTGTACACTGAAATCTTGGGGAGTTACATTCTCCCCTCCTTCAATAAATTTATTCCTTAAAATTTTAAATTGTTCTTCGAAAATAAGTAGTTTAAAATAAAAAATATATTTGTGGGAAACCGACATCAGAAATAGAGAATTTTTTTTGTCTTAATAGGAGGGAATGGTAAATGAAACTTTATCACCAAATTAGGGTTTCAAATAGGAGAACATTGCTAGAAATTATAGTAAAATAATTAGAGGAAAATGAAAATATTTATAGTGAGTGATCGAAATCATCAATCACAAACAATTTTAAAATTGAGGGCCTCATAGCCATCAGTCTATGATGATTTAAAATATCATCAGCTAAACTAAACATAAGGTATTAGGATAAAATATTTTTAGTTTTAAGATATCTCCCCTAATGTTTAAGAATTAATTTCTTCAATAAATAAAAGACAAAAATATAGTTAACAAGTAGATTTCCATCATTTAACTAATTTCTACCACAAACTCATCTTTCACTCAATAAGATAATGAAACTAAATTTTTTTCTATTTATCCTAATCGCATTGGGTTCCAAAAAAATTGAATTTATAAATTATCAATTAGAACTTAAAAAAAAACTATATTAATCAATCTAGGAAATCATGTAGGCCAGTGGTAGGTGATGTACCCTTGTCACCCTTCAGTTGCGATTTCCAGTATAGAGGCCCTGCCAGATGTGTAGGGTTGTCACCTAACCTCTGGGTTTTCCTTTTTATGAAAATCCCAAAATAATCATAAGAAATTCATTAACCCTAAAAATTATATCAAATGTCATACTTATTATATTCCAACCTTTTGACTCATCCAAAATAATTCTGTCCAAACTCACAGTCTATAATTTCTAAGGAAGATAAACATAAAGAAGATCTTTTTTTCCACGTAACAGCAAGTGAATACCTTCATTATTATTATTTTAAAACATGGTAACAACCTGAATTACCATAAAAACATATTGATTACATTCATGATCCTTTATTCCTTATAGAATACTTGATATACTCCTTATATCAAAAATTGTTATAAACTCAACAGTGATAAAATAAAAAAAAAATTAATTAGTTTAAAGGTATTCAAGAATATCAAATATAATTTATCTAGATAAATAATATCTTATTAAAAAATCACCACCTCTGTATTAGAACCATATTAAGGTTTATCTTTCCTTCGACCATGCATTATCAAAAATGTTTAACTTTCATTTGCGTCTCTATTCATTGAACCATATAATCTGAAATCATCAATGATATAGTACTACATTACAATCCTTATTTATTTCCATAATTCACATAACCAATACATTGTTGATACAACAATCAAATTAAATAAATCTTTAATAATAATATGAGAACACTATTCATTCCCCTTCATCTGCGATAGTATCATAACTTGATTATTATCCATTAGCATCATTTGGGTCATACTCTGATGATTTGGACATTTGTTTACATAGTGTCTCAACTCCTTGTAGATGAATTATTTTACATTTAAAACCATTTTCATACACTTGTAATCATTATCGTAGTTTCCATTTATCTATACATATAACAAAATCCCATTCCCTTCAAGAATTTACCAAGTTAATTCATTCCACAATTATCAAATGTGGGAAAATCCTTATTTCTATTCTTCCCTTTATCCATCTTTCTCTCTGACATCCTCTTCATTTCTTGTTTGCCTTCAAAGCATTGTACATATATAATTATTTAATTATCTTATTAACAAATGATTTTAATTCATCATATGATGCGGATACATGAGAGACTATTTCCCTCTTAAATTTTGGCTTAATACCATAAAAAATATGATCCTTCATACTATTTGAATCATGTGTATTTCTGAAGTTTGCATTCCTTCTAATTTGAAGAATTTCTAAACAATTTCATACACTAGTTTTGTTTATGAATCATAATACATATTTCCAAACATGTAAAATACCTAACGTAAATTGAAATGATTATACATATATTCCAAAATCATAAAAAAAATCTTTTAAGAAGTGTTTACTCATAAATCCATCATAATGTTTTCTGAATAAAATGTGAATTGTCCTATGCATATCCCCTGAGAGTGTTATAAACAAGAGTGCAGAAAGGCCCATTGTCATGTACCAGGATACCCTTGGTCATGCTTGAAACCCCTTTTCAGAGTTTTCACTCATATGTACATCTGTTCTAGAGCTACCTCTACCTACTCGTATCCAGTCAAGGATGTAATACTTGTAAAATTTACGAAATCTCAACATTAACAAAATTCCAGAAAATCCATAAATAAAAATCATAAATGTTTATCTTATGATAATGCTCTCTAATCAGAGTTTATCTAATTCTTGTTTCCAAGGATTCTACTAAACTTCTTTTGATACCTGCTATAACGTCCCGATCATAGTTATCCTGAGTTAGGGCATTATTACATAACATTGCAATGTTCACAAGGGATCAAATCCCAAAATACTAATCAATTTAGTATCTTTTCAAGTACTAGATACAAACATTAGTTTTACATTACATTATGAAATGAAAAACAATAATATTGTTTGTCTTTTGAACACATTGATATCCCGGAGACTATCCCTGCTTGTCAGTTATAATATACTTCTTCGTATCCTAGAAAAAATAGAACATAGGAAGGGGTGAGCTCAGGTGCTCAGTAAGGATAACAATATAGCCAAAACATTCATAAATAAGCATAATCATTATAGAAAATGTATAACACTAAAACACAATCCTTTTAAACAAAAACTTCAGCATAATATGGTAAATATAAATCAAATATTTCCGTTTACATATGCACATGGATATTTTAGTAGCCAAATAATCACATAAGATATCAATATCCAATTTCATCAACATGGAATGCATAATGCCGAACATCATAACCAAATATCCAGGGCATCATGCCATGAATACAAATAGAATTTTTTCAAGGACTTATTACAAGACACTAGTTTGTCTTATGAGACCTACCGATTCATAGAGGGGCTATAGTAGGCCCCACCCGTCACTTACTAAGTCCAATGCCTTCTTCATATGAAAAGGGTTAAACATAACATAAAAATTTGTATTAAAAATAGAATATGAAATGTAAAAATACAAACTATAAAACATGAATGGTATACAAATAGAACAATATTATATAAACATATAGAACATTTTATTATAAAAAAATAATCATCAATCATTAATAATATCAAGTAATTTATGTTGACATAGTTGAAAATGATCAGTAAAATTCATTGAGAGAAATATCATTCTCTCATGAAATCATTTAAAATTCACAAAATATAAAATTGAAGACATTTGAACGATCATTTTTATTCATAGTGTCTCATACCACTTTGAATCAATTTAATTTAATTCACATTATAAAACATTCATGTCCATATAAATAAATCCATAAATCAATTTGAAAAACATGGTCATTTATGAGAATGATTTAAATGAATAAATATTTAGAATCATTTAAAATTGTGTTTTAGATAAATAATACCTTAAAAATTACCCTTTTGAAAAATCTTTTATGAAACACGGAAATTGATAATAAATATGTCCCACTAAAAACTTACACATAAACTATCTCGGATAATAATGAGATTGAGGAATTAACCCTTACCTTATACATTCCTTTGGCCGAGGGGTGGTTTATCCTCATATATAATGATGACAGTATGTTATTAAATTATAAAAGAACCATATTCATATTTTATATGTCATACATGATTCCTTTAAGGCTTTATACTACCTATTTAATAATAATTTTTATGTTAAAATAACATTTAATGTAATAATCACTTTCTTTTTCATACATGTTTAAAATTGTTCTTCTTCATCGCATAACAAATATCATGATTTAATTGATTACAGAATATAAACCATTATTTAGGTATCATATATATTTATAATATATGTTTGTATAATATATTTATATTTTTAATAGAGAACACCATTTTTGGATACAGTAGGTCGTATGTACGCATAAACGTCGTTTCAGATGTCATATCTTATTGAACAGAATTTAGTGGATAAGTTATATGTAATTATATATATATATTTATATATATTTCTATTATAATTATTATTTCATATATTATATACTTATTAATAATATATAAATTTTTAATCATCATTGAATGGTGAACGTGAATCTCATCGCGCTGTAGAGACGGTACGTTGTACGTATGCCCGAGCGATGATATAAATCTATTGAAGGTTAAATATAATGTAATTGGATTGTATATTATATATACAGAATTTTTGATATGTTATATTTATTATTTGAATCAATTATACACATTATTATACTATCCAAACAATGATGTTTTGAATAAATAACTACAGCACGACGTGTAGATTTTACGCCGCACATACGCATGTATCGTGACCTTGAAATTAATAGAATGGATGGAATATTGAATATTCTTGTACGATATTTATAATCAAATCTCAGTATGTAGAAGGTACTTGAGTTATTATTTTAGTATGGAAACAAAAATGGAAGATGAAGTGGAAGAAGAAAAAAACATTGAAATAGGTGATGAACTAATTCCCTCATCTTCAGGTTATTCCTTTTGATTTGATCAAAAGGGACCCTTAGGTTAGATCATGAAAAATGTAAGGCCTATAAGATTGATTGGGGGTAGTTGGGAGGAGATTTGAGAAGTGGTTGTCTGAACCAAATGGCTTTGGAGGTTTGAAATGAAAATAAGGGGATGTACACTTTTATAAGAGAGATGGGGGTCACTTTAGGAAAATCTTGAAATATTATTTTGTTATACAACAATATTAGATTTATAATGGCTCTAAAATGTATTTATTTTGAGGATAAGGTGGTTTTAGGTCTAAATCCTCCCAAATAATAGGTTTTAGATAGACTTAGGTTACCATATTAACCTTATCTTTTATATTTAACTCTTAGTTAAATACATTAAATTATACCGTGTATTTTTGTATTATTACAATAAATGATTAATAAACATACTATAAAAAGCCAAGAAAACCCCACGTGGTTCATTATTGATTTATCTAACATTATCTAAGTCCTTTGGCCGATCATTAGATTTCTAGGAATATTATAACAATTAATAATATAGTAATTTTTTCTTCTAAAAACTCATTTATGTCAATTTTGACACTATTTAGTATTTGGTTTTTGTTAAAGTCATAAAAATATTATCACATAGAACACCATTTATTTTATAAACCATATCATGAAATATTAACCTATAAAATTCTTGGAATACATCAAAAGTATCAATTTATAATTCTATTTTTTATTTGTAATATCAATTATTTTAATAGTTCAATAATAAGGAAATTATAGTAACATCATTGTGTCATAAATAAATATAATTATTTAATGTATAAAAATTATATATAAAACAACATGATGTAGGAAATCATTTTACATTTATAACTAATATTTACTGTCTAATTTATCTTATGTGTAAACCAATATAAAAAATGGTTCATTTAAAAAACAATGAATTCAATACTTTTAACTCTTCTTTAAATAAAAAAACAATATATGACATAATCTAATCCAAATGGACCAAAAGGATCATATTTTATACCTGAAGTTTATTTTGGTCGAAATGCACATATCCAGTAGAATTAGAACATGTGTAAGGATAATTATAATATCATTTTTACCTTTAATTACTTTATTTACTTTTAACTGTATTAAATAAAATTCAAAAGTTACTATTCAAAAATTATTATTTTCATACCATTGTACAAAATTTTACCTACTGATGTAAACCACGTCTCTTCGATTTTTTAAATTCAATTCATAGAAGGTGTAAAATTACGTTTTATGGCATTGTGCAAATGTTCCTAGAAGGTGGGTAAAAGAAGATAAAAATGTCAAAAAAACATAATACATAGAATATTATTATAAAATTATTCCAATGAATTATAGTAAACTAATATAGGTATTATATATATATTTTTATTTTAAAATAAATTTAAATAGAAATAATAATTATTTAAATAAAAGTCAGTTTTAATAAATAACGTAGTGGTTTTACTATTCATCAAAATTGAATGTTTTTAGAAACATAAAAAAAATTCATCTAATTCTCATTCTGATATTCTAAATACAAAAATTATTTCTATTTTACCAAATATAAAACATATTAGTTTCATTAATTAATTTAAATTTAATTCCTATTGTAAAACCAGAAAATAGGTTTTTTAAGAAGTAAAAACAATCAAAAGATTTCCATGTGTATATGTACAATTTAAATGTGAAATTAAATCCAATGGCATATATTATATTAAATGATAAAAATATATTCTAAATATACATTAAAACCACTAAAATTCATAATTTATCAATATAAATTATTTCGATTAAAAATGATGTTTTCAATTAAAATTTAGTACTTTCACTATATATCAAAATATGAATGTTATCATCAAAGCACCAAAAATTCATTCAAACTGAATTTTTATGTCCTATATATAAAGAAGAATTTATATTCTTTAAATTGAATATATAAGAGTGTAAAATATTGGTTTTAAATTGGTTCTCCATTAAATGGCGGTAAAATTGCATTTTTTAAAAATACATCATTTATCTGAAAAAATGAATTTTTTTCATATGTTATGTAAAAAAAACACATAATATGGATTAATAAATTATATGGAGTTTGTAAAATTCAAAATTCAGTTAATAATATTCATAACATCGTTTTGAATGACTAGTTTGGTATGCCATGGTGCACTTGATCTCGGTGTTCCATGTAGAGTAAGATATTGAATTACATTAAAGAGATGACGTACAATGAAATCTCGAGGTGTTACAACACCAATTCACCGATGTACCTCTATGCTAAGGCATCCAATGCACTCATCTCATTAATCACTAATAAGGGAGCTGATTTTGTTAATCAATTGACCACTACCCATAAAAAATTACATCCTTCATTATCCCTATGTAGTCCTCTCACAGAATCTATCAAGGTGTCATCCCAAATACAGTAGGAAACATCTAAGTGATGAAATAGATCGTCGGGAACATAGTGTTCAACATTCTCTTGCTGACACATGAGGAAACTTACCACAATCTCCACCACGGCTTGCTTCACTCCGGGCCACCAAAAATGACCTTTCAAGATGAAGTACATCATGGAGATAACTGGATGTACCATTCTGGGTGAGTTATACAACTCATCGAGGACTCCCTCGTGCATCGCCACTGGGAGATACACATTCCCATATAACATCTTATGATTCTAACTATACTCTAACCATCCCCCCTGAGCATCACCCTAGCTAATGTGACCATGCATCACTTCATCCTCTGAGTCCCCACTGAGACTCCTCCACCTATAGTACCAAGGAAGACCGCATTGTCATCTTAAATATAGAGCATCTACCATCTTCCACACTCATACCCATATGAAAATAATCCAACTCCTTTTTCGCCATCCAAGCATCTGCAGACTCCCGAAGAAAATCTTTATGTGACTTCCTATTCAAGGAATCAACCACCATGTTCCCCTTTTCCAAGGTGTAGGGATCTCGATGATGTTGTCCTGATGAAACATCATCCACCTCTACTTTAACATGATCTGGTCTCACTAGGAGAAGTTATAACTCTAGAATTTGTGATCTTTGAAGAAAAAAAGAGTTCCCCGATGAGATAATGCCACCAAAACATCAGTGTAAAAAAATAAAGAATGTTCTATGTCATGGGTTGCATAGTTATGTTCATGAAGGATTAACTTCCTAGACCCATATGATATCACTCCTCACCGATGCATTAGCATACAACCTATTCCTAGACCAAAATCATCATAGAACACTTTGAATATCACCCTCCTATGGAATCCTTATCACTATGGCACATAACTACATCCCACATAGATAACTGTATGTTTCTTTGAAGTGCTCACACCATCAAAAGCCTGGTCCTTTCGGGTTAAATATATCAACAGAGCCGCTACTTTTGATATGTCAGTTTCCAACATCTTGTAGTAACCTACCATACCTATGAAACTATAAACCTCTACCATGTTCATTGGTGATTCTCCATAAACAACTTCTTACACCTTCGTTGGGTCCACTACTATTCCCTACTGGGGAAAGACATTCCCATGGAAGTGCACCTCTCATGTCCATAATATTCACATGAGAAACATCACATAGAGATAGCGGTGTTTGAGGAAATCCCAAACTGTCCATAGATTCATCACATGAACCACCTCTGATCTAGAGTATATCCAAATGTATTCGATGAACATGAACACAGATGGTGAGTTTGTAACGCCGAACAACATGACCATGAAATCAATGAGACTACACCTGCACCTAAAAGAAGTATTCAGGATGTCACTCTCCTTCTTCCTCAGCTCGTGATATCAAAACCATAGGTCAGTCTTAGTGAACCATCATACTCCCTTTAACTAGTCAAAATGGTCATCGATCCTTGGGAGGGGTAACAATTCTTGATTGTCTCCTAATTCCGTCTTTGGAGGTCTGTGAAAAGCCTAAGACCACTGTCTTCCTTCTTTGTGAACAAGACTAGAGAACACCATGTCTACACACTTGTTCTGATAAAAACCATCTTCATCAGGTCATTGAACTGAAACCGAATGTATTTCAACTCATAAGGTGTCATCTGATAGGGAGTCATCAAAATAAAATGGACATCAGGTTAAAAGTCCATCCTGAACACAAAATCATGTCGAGGGGGTAGAGTCACAAAATCTACGAGGTTGATATCTTGAAAATGACTAAAAATCGTCAAAACATCAAACATCTTGTAGTATATTGACTCCAATGGTATCTTGGCTAACAAAGACTGAATGGGCTCCACACGATGGTTGTTGTCAAGGAAAATCTACTTTCCAATGAACGCTACACGCTTTTCTCCCATATCTAAGAACAGAAACCTTATCCAAAAGTAGTAGATAACAATGTGCATGGAAAAAAACGTTTCTAGGACTATGATGACATCCTATTGATGCATTTGAAGGAGAATAAGATCCCTACTAGACCGATGTAGCCCCAACATCGGTTTATACACTCGAAAAACATCAAATAGACTGGTATGCCCTCCAACATGCATACTCAAAACAAGGGGCATGATAAAGACTCTCCATGTCAAGACCCAAGGAATTGGCTAGAGTTTGTCCGACAAAGAAGTGTGTAGCTCATAAATCAAAAAATTCATATGAAATTATACTAAAATGACGGATCGTACCTCAGACAACCATTGGCCGCAATGGAAATTCTACTGCTATGAAATGTATCATCCCAGGACAACCCCTCTACCCCTAGTATTTTGACCATCTCCCCAACCACCCCCAAGCTGATGTCCCTAAGGAGCACCATGCGGTCCACCTCCATGGCACCATCCACCCTCGGTGAAGTAGGAGCTTGCTGACTTTATTACTCAAAGGTACTCGTCTGAAACTGTCAGTACTAAGGTGGGCTTTGAAACTACGCACACCCAATTCTATACACATGGATAGGGAAAAAATTCTAAAGATTCCCATATCTACCATAGATAAAGAACTTTCATCCTAGGACCATGGATAAAGAGAAGAGATAAATAGATCAAATAAGAACTGCTGAGGCCTACTCCCCACTAATCGAAACCTGGAAGTCACTAATGTGGGATACCTATTGATGATGTACTTCCCATTTGCCGAACTCAGCTAGTTCCCCACTCGTGGCACACCTATCTATGTGTGCATACTATCCACTACTTTAGCCTTTTTTAAATCTTCCAGGTATGTTGGTAGAGTAAAGGGATTAACATCATAATGAAATGATGGTCAGACTGCCCTCGCCTAACATCGTGCCTTTAACTCTTCATCCAGAAAAAGATATGTAGAAATAAGTAGGAGATCCCTGAACAATATTCCAACACCCATATTATCATACCCCCTTGAGAGAAGGAGATAATATCCTAAATCATCTTTGTTTTATCATGGAATAAAGGAATTACTCTTAGAACATCTTCTCAATGTCAGTCCACAAGACATCCATTTTTTTCCTCTGCATAAGGTGAAGCGTTCACCAGTAACGCGCCACTCCTTGCAACTAGATCACTACCAGAGGAACCATGTACTCTGTCTGATTCTAGATTATGATGAAAGTGATAACCCACTCCTTGAACCATTTCTCTGTATCGATTTGCATGATGTTGCACTCGTACTTTCCAAAAGTCTTCCACTAGAAGGCACAAAGCATCTTCTTCCACTTTTTTTCCTCCTCATCTCGGTCATCCCTCCGCTGGTCAACCAAATCAACCTAGTGGGACACGTCTACTCCTACCACCTTTGGAAGACATCTTGGTGATATAACTGAAAAGCGAAACAACTAATTCCTAAGATAGAGTAGTGAAACAATAATGTTTTTTGATTGCTTTATTTATTTTAAATTCCTGAAACACCCAAGAAAAAAAGAATGCAACCATTATGATGCATGTAACTTTTCCTATGATCCCAACCATCAAATCAGTGTAGCATCACCTGGTCATTCATTGGGATCATATTCATTACATCATATCAGTAGGGGCCCCAAAAATTTCATGTCATAGTCAGACATCGATAGCCTACATCATGAACCATTATTACCTAACACTATCTTCCAACAATCCCATGAAGTCATCACAATGCCTAACACCGAACTCCATCCTAACTCTCAACCATCAGCCTCTGATAAAATTATGTCATGACATTCCATCACTAAGATGGGGGAAGGGATGACACAGTGAAATTTATTTCATTCCTCAAGGTGAAGGTGGGATAAAAACCTCCGAGTCCCAACTTCAATAAGAATAGGAGTGGAGACGAGAACCAGATATATAAAATCTCACACAAATGGAAGGAATTACCACTTTTAAAGAATATATTTGGGAGATAACAAAGAAAATCCTAGAAAACCAAAATAATATAGGTAAAATTAATTCCAATAATCCATTCCGAGAAGTATATTCAAAAGTGAAACAGATAAAAGGTAAGAAAAAACTCCCATGTAAGGAAACAATGAAAAGAAACTAAACAGAAAAAGAAATGATCCTGATTCCCATGCTAGAATGGTCCAAGAGGGTCCACGATGTCCTCTTAAAAGCTTGAAAATTGTTTTACATACAAAGGGTTAGAATATAGGTATACAAAGTTGGGAAACTAAAGAAACTCATGCACATATGAGGGAATAAACTACTTCCCCTGTGAGAAAACAGTGGAGCCTCAAGTACCTACCAATGAATACTAATTATGCCAACCTCACGAGGGAACACTCAAACACGTAACAAAAGTTATGTAATGTAATAATATAATCACATAAATATTTGGGTAACCCACACACTTCTTTCCCACTCGTTAACTACTAATTCATAATTATCTAACGTCTCAACAATGCCACTCTTCCTACATGCAATCCCATTGCTACAACTTGTCCACACACACCTGGGTCTCAATTGACCCAACCACAACTGAAAATACCTGGGCCACAAAAACCACAACCATGAATAAAGACACCTAGAACAAAATAAGCACTTCCATTCCCAAAGGCACTTGTGTCTCATCTCCTCGATACTTGTGGAAATTATACCCAGCCCACAAACACCATTTCCTGTAAGAGTGTGACAAGATGTAAATAAGTAACTATCTATCCATCCTCCTACCAGGATATTGGGAAAGACACCATCCACCATGAAATGGAGGGGTTCAGAACATAGTTCTCAAAAATATTGATGTGAATATAGAAATAAATAGGAACTAAAATATATATAATTAGGTAATCAAACACTCAACCCCAACGTACTATTTTCACACGAACAAGAATGAGACCCACACTAGCACTGATGTTTCCCTTAATCCTATTAATATGCACAACCATAAAACTAACACTACCAAGAATAACTGAAACCACCTTTTTTCTATTTTCAAATAAATATGTAAGGGGATTCACATGAGATTTTTTTCACTATATTGAAATTAACAACTATAACCACAACAAGAAACAAAAAAAACCAAACTGAAATCCCACTACATGAAAACAAAAAACTAGTGTAATAGTCCAACTGCATTCCCCCATTAGACTCATTTCACTATCATTATTCAATGAGATAATGGCCAATCCTTCCCTCACAACCCGACATTGTTTCCCCACTACCTAAACAAACCCAAAATACATTCCCACTGCATAAGGAGTCCAAAACCACAACACAGTCCCATAGCTCGACATCGCTTCACGACCACAACAAAACACAAATTAGGTTTAGATACCAAAATGTTTATCCATTCCACAATCAATAAATATCTCAAACTGAGACAAAGAAAAACCTTCTTGTATCACCCCACCTACGAAGCCCACCGAACCATACCAGAACACACAGTACATAACTTGAACAATCAAACCATGTTTATTTCAATTTAATTGATTGAGGGTTCTTTAATTTAAATTGGAATATAACCAGGGTAATCACAGAACGAGTTTGATCTTGGGGAATCCCTTTATTTAACCTAGTGTATTGGATTAACCCTATTTCATGTTACAATTGTACATCAAAACATTAAAATGAAAACATAAAACAACCAGTTCAAAAGAAAATTCCATAAAAGACCATGACTTGTAGAAGAATTATATCCACAACAACCATATATGAATCGAAGGTAACAAAATAAACCAATATACCAACATCAAACCACTCCCCACCCATTATTTTATTTGCATGAGTAATGTTTTCATCATATTAAATCATTGTTAAATTATCCTTTTAAGGAAATTATTTGGTAGTTCCTCCCAAGTAATCATTAATATACCACCCCTCATGATGAAAAATTATGTAGAAGAAAAATTAAAACCTTACATAAACAATCAGTGATCGATATTCTTTCTTGCGCCAAGAAAATTGGATGCCGTGATTTGAAAAAATAACTACAAGGATGACCATGAAGCATGGAGGTTTCAAGAGAAATGAAAAGGATTAAAGAATATGGGGTCCTGGTTTAAGAAGAGCCCAAATCCTAATATCAGGGATCCCATTTTGATATTCATAAAATTCAGATCATGTTTTGACCATACGGCTAGGCGGTTTCACGCATTGTAGTTAATTAAAATTTAATAATTCCCCTTGGAAATAGTGGAGAGAGACCAGTGTATCGATGTAAGTTTATAGATTAACATTGGATGGAGAGAACCACATAATATTGGAGAAACGAGAAAAAAATGGGAAAACTAGAAATGAGTAACTGATTGGTGTTTCACTGACACTGAGCTACCAACGAGTGAGCTACCAATGTGACCTACTAACTAGTTGAAATACCAATTCTCAAACTACTCAGACTAACTCCCTCGACTCAATGATTTATATGCCGTAAACTCACTGACACGGACACCCATTGATTAACTGATGCAGACGCCCCCTTGACTCACTGATAGAGACACCCCTTGACTCACTGATGTTGACGCTCCCTTGACTCACTGATGTTGACTCCCTTTAACTCACTGATGTTGATTCCCCCTTGAAAAACTAATGACGACACCCATTGACTCACTAATTCTGATCCACCCTTGACTCATAAATGCTGAAACCCCTTGACTCTCTAATGACGACACCCCTTGACTCCTTGATGTCGACACCCCTTGATTAACTGTTGGGAAAAATATAATTTTTTGAAACTTATGAAATGAGCCGTTGAGAGCCCCTAGAACAAATCAACATTGGATTTTCATAAAAGGAAGGGTCGGGGGAAATCTAGGTTATTACAGGTCTAAAGACAAGCGAGAGGTGGGGGACTATTAATGTGACCGAAAATGACACAAATGGAATTTTTTAGAAAAAGGTAGGTGTAAACATGTTATTACCTAATAAAAATCATTACAATCCAAAAGAAACAAATAATAAAAAAATTTATGGATGAAATTTGTACATAAAATTTGTTTTAGATAATTTTATTTATGATGTTGGCCCCTATGGTTATGGTTTAGTTCCTTATTAAAAATAATTTTTCCATAATCAATGTGATTAATTTCAACCAATTTAATGAATCATTTTGGTAAAAAAATTAAAAAATATTAATTATATTATAAATATCATATGAATTAAAAAAATTTGGTCTATTTTTAGAAATTTAATTCATAAAATCAGAATATATAGTATTAATTCAAATCCGGAAGATGACATTAAATAATGGTTGCTTAAAGAGGAAAAATGTTCAATTTCATTAAATGTTTTTATGTTCAATCTAAAAGTGAAATTAATTATTATGATCAAAATTGTAATAATATATGTATTGTTTACCTAATGTGACAAAAAAAATTTATTTAATATTCATCATTAATAATTATTTAAGTGAAAATGGATTTATTAACTTAAATGAAATATTTTTCAATATTCATAAAAAATTAAGTTTCTCAGATAATTCCCACATAATCTCCCTAAGATAATTTATAAATTAAAAATTCTAAAAATAAATTTTATTTTATCATATAAAATTTATTTATGGGTCGATAATTATTTATTATGTTCATCTTATATTGAAAAGAAATGTTATTCATTTGAGAAAATAATATTTTATAACATAAAAAGACTTTACATGAAAAATATATTTCATTATCAATATGTTTTATTTATATAAAACAGTTATTAAAATATTTTAGAAGTATTTATTACTACCTATATTACAATGTTTTATCTAATAGGTTATAAATAATTTGTTCAAATAATTATAACAATAAAATGTTGTTTCATAGAATCTTGGTATTGCATGTAACGTACGCCATGTTGGTGTTGAAGTTAGAATATTTGAGTCTATAGGGTTCACTCTAGGTTATTAGTGATAATTATTCATTTTTGATATTATAACCTAAAAATTAATTAATTTCCTCTATAATGGTATATAAAAACATTAATAATTACCAAATCATATCCCAAAGAAGTGTTAACCAATGTACACAGTAAGGACCATTTTTTGTTCAAAGTAATTCATAACTGATGTTTATTATTCATTTTTATCATTATTACCCCTTAGAACATATATCGACAAACCAATAAATACATATTATTAATTTAAATATATATTATCTAAATTAAAACACATTATATACATCAGAAAAAATTTAATGATATTTTTATATTCTTAGTCTTTTTTACATTCTCATCCATAGTTTTCTCACTATTGTTTTCCCGTAATTTTCCAAAGGATAACATAAAATTTGATATGAAAAAATATTGTTACCCTTCATGTTAAAAATATTCCATTAATATGTTTAAAATTGATCAATATTTCATAAAACACCATTTTCCTGAAGGCCAAATTCTTCAAAAGACTATTTTCATAATACCTGAATGTAAGTGAAAAAATAAAATTTTTATATTTATTCTAAAAAAGTATATCTAAAAAAACATTATGATAATTAACTGTATATGTTCACCATGGGATTTCATATTAAATGTGGTGAGTAAATATCCCAGTATAAATATTTATATAATTGAATAATAACATGTCATTCAATGGTATATGATTATATCATAAAAGAGGAGGAATATGGGAAGTCACATGGAATCATAATATAATGATAATGTTATCATATGAAAATTCTAACAAGGTAAATCTTCTAGAAACACATGGAAGAAAATATAAATGAGTCATGGTGGACCACCAAGAAAAAATCATACGGTTGTCACAAATCCCATAATGAATTCGGTTTACACCCTAATCCAAAATATTTGTCTTACGAGACTAGAAAAAATTTCCCAATGGATTGGATAAAAAATGGATGAGACTAATAATATTATGTATTATCATAGCACATGATCCCCAAAACCATTTAAAAATGATACTTCATCCCATGATATTATGAATGATTCCTCATACATGATAGGATTTTGACAAATACAATTGTCCTAAGGTGAACTATTATGGGACCATATGCTCAAATCATAGTGGATAACTAGAAGAAAATAACCCAACATCATTCAAAAAAATTTCTGAAATAATGATAAATATAAAAAATATGAACACATTATATAATATAATGAAATATAGTATAGTTATAAACATCCATGATTCACATAAAATATCTATCTCCCATTATACAGAACAAATATAAACAAAATAAAACACAAAATTAATATATTGTGCTCTTCAACCAACACTAAAACTTGTCATTTACCTTGTGACAAAAATTTTAATTCCATAAAATATAACCTACATAGTTTTGAAACACTCTACTTGGAGATTAGTACAACCAATTGATTACAATAAACCTATGAGATCATTCGGGTTTCACATGTACAGTGGATACCTAGGCACAATGTCATCACAACTCAGTAGAACACCACCAATGGATTATAATGAAAATTCAATCAATAGAATTATTGTTTGTATATAAAAATGAGAAAAATAATATTTACATAAATAGAAATTCATGTCATTTATTAAGAGAAACAAAACTATTAGCTAGTGGACAATGGGTTCAAAGAAAAATTATGGCCAACTAGCACAAAACATAATATTGGTTGATGTCAAATAAATATAAATAATGCTGATAAAAATTATGAAATATAAAAAGAGATATTATAATTTAACATTATTTATATGTAATCGTAATTTTCAAATTCAATTGTTCCTGGAGCATCAATCCCTAACCCAGTCCATACCCAACACCAAATGTATCGATATAGAGAATGACATACATCGTTATAATTATTTATCATATCAATAACTCATGGTGTCTTAGCCTTACATTTACTCATACATTAAAAAATAGTTCATGGAAAATCTGTAAAACAACGTTAATCCATGGAGGATAAGAATCATTCCACAATACATTTCAATTTGCTATACACATTTTCCAAGAGCCCTAGTATATCACATAAAAATATATAATACTAAAAATTACTGGAGGCTATTTCAAACATATGATACCCATAGTATAATATATATTTCAATATAATAATTTTAAAGACCTGTAAAAATCAAGGAAATTTTTTTTCTTAATTTTCTTGGGAATTTTAAAAGAACGTATTTTCTTACGGCACCTGATTCCGAGGCCCGGTGTGCCCGGAATCATTTTACGATGTTTAGCTCGGGTACATTCAGCGAACGAACGAGCAGGTTTTTCTAAATTTTGAACCGGTGCTCGGAATCGAATTCTGAGGGTACCGATGGAATCGCAACGCCGTTATTTGCTTAGAAACAGCTTTTCCGGAGTTGCATTTGCTCGGGTATGGTTTTTAATTTTTGGGGTTAAGTTAAGAAATAAAATAAAAGTGGTGCGACAATTTATTTTATTTCACTTAAAGCAGCTTAACCTAAGTTAAGCGGATAAGGTGGGACCCACAATATCCTACCCACTTGGTAGGATATTTGTGAGGTGGGGCCCACACGAGCCCCACCGTTTCTTCCCTTCTAAGTAATGCACCGGCAACCCCCCTTTTAATGAAAGTCAAACCTTACGTTTATTCTGGTTAAGAAACGGCCCATTAAATTGGGCAGTTAAATCGTTACAATTAATTCATTGAATTAATTGTTCGTTTCTTATATTTTGAATTTCAAATTCTTAAGTTGATAATAGAATAAGAGGATGACTTATTTTATTATTGTTGGGGTTTGTGTTTTGTTAATCCTTTGAGAGAAAAAGAGAAGATTCTTCGTTCTTCGACGAAGAACGCGAAGAACGCACCACCGCAAATAAAGAACGCCAATATCTGATGGCGGACGACGGAGAGAGACGCGTTCCTCAGAGATAACCTAATGCCAATGGTGATCCTCTTCTTCTGTGACGATCCTCTTCTTCCGCGATGAACGCTCGTTCGACGACAACGTTGAGGTAGGGTTTTATTTTATTTGTTAGTTCGCGAAATCTTATGTCGCTTTCTCCTTTTCTTTGAACTGCTTGTTATCGTGATAACGGGAGGAGGTCGGAACACACGAACAAGGCCAAAACTCCTCCCCTTTTTTGTTGTTGGTTTTGTTGCGGCGAGCAAGGAAATGCGGTGCCGATGCACCGCGTGGAATTTTGATAAGGAAAGGGGGGGGGGGGGGGGGAAGCGCGGCGCCATCGCGCCGCACCGTTGAAGACGGACCAGAGACGTGACACCGTCAAGCCGCGTGAGTGAACCACAAAAGCACCGTGGCCGGAGCGGGGCCATGGTGGAGGGGCAGGACACCGTCGCGCCGCGCCAGACGGACGAAGGTCACAGCCTGTTTCGGGCCACGGCGGAGCAGGGGAATAGGCGGCCGGTTCCGGGCCGCCGGTGTCGGAGCAAGGGGACCGGCCCTTGCCGGTCCTGGGGTGGCGCAGCCAGCTGGCCGGTGCGGGCCGGACGGTTCGAGGAAAACGCCGAGGATCGTAACCCCCGGCCGGCCAGCTGTGCGGCCTCATAAAGAGGCCGTGGTTTCCTTCATGTGGGGCAGCGCCCCCCACACCCGAAACGACTCGGCCGTTCGGCCGAGCCCCTGACCAGTGCACCGGGCGGCTGCCCTGGCCGGTCCGCCAGACCGGGCCCATCGGGCCGGGCCACGCCAGCTGGGCCGGGCTGCGTCCAAGTGAGCTGGACCCGGACCCGGTTCGAGTCGACCTAGTTCTGGCCGACCCTGGGGGTATCGGGCCGGGTCGGACCGGGCCCGAACCCCTTATTACAGAACCTTTTTTCGGTCCGTTGCCCATAACATGAGCTAAAGGCCTCCAATCGACGCACCGTCAGTTGCGATGCGATCCTTGGATCGAGACGGTCTTTTCAGTATATCACACTCAAGGTTTCAGAGCACCTTGGGTTCGGCCGGGTTGGTTCGTACACGAAACCAACAGGGCCCTCGGAGCGGAAACACTTATAACTTGAGCTCCGAATGTCCGATTGACGTGCCGTCGACTTTGATGGATTCCACTAAGTGAGACGGATCTTTTGGATTACTCCTCCCGAGGTTTGGACGCGGGTGGAGTATGGTCGGGTTGGGTTTGACTTAAAAATCTATCGGGCCCCTGGGACGAAAAAGCCAATAACTCTCAGACCGGGCGTCCGATTGACGCGCCGTCTGTGGCGTTGAGTTCCTCTTGACGATACGAAACATTTGGATACATAAACTCTGGACTATGTGTTAGTTGATGTATCAGCCTTTCGGCTCATGAAGCGGACCCTCCCGAACGAGCTTGTTGTGTGCAGAAACCCTAGAGCTGGCTGCGTCTATGACGACGACGACTGTATAGAGATCCTCAGTGGATTTGACGACGACAACTACAACACTCAGCGATCCTACGTGGATCAGTGCTACCAATCCTGTGTGGGTCTAATCCTATGTGGGTCAGCGCTCAGCAGTCCTGTGTCGGCCAGCGCCTACAGATTCTGTGTGGGTCCGATCCAGTGTGGGTCTTTGCGGGGGTTAGTTACCTATCGATCATGTGTGGGTTCGATCCTGTGTGGGTCATTGCAGGGGTTAGTTACCTATCGATCCTGTGTGGGTCCGATCCTGTGTGGGTCATTGTAGGGGTTAGTTACCTATCGATCCTGTGTGGGTCTGATCCTTTGTGGGTCATTGCAGGGGTTAGTACTTAGCGATCCTTTGTGGGTCCGACGTCCTAGATGAATCATCGGCTATATCTGATCATCTCTATCGTCATACGAAGAAGTATACCTGTGTGAGATGAATCCTATTTTGATTTCCTATGTGGATTCTTTTGTGCTATCCTGTGTGGATTTACGTTTTTCATTCCTGTGTGGACTGGGTTGTGATTTCCTGTGTGGGCTGGGTTGTACATGGGCTCAGATGTTAGAGCCGAATGAGAATTGATGACTTAGGTATATGTATGGGCATATGCCTATGTAGTGTCGGATTTTAATTCGTGATTTTATCTTTCCTTTGTGGATTCTAGGAGACCTTAGGGGGTCTCGGGGTCCCTACTGAGTAGCTTATACTCACCCCTGCACGGGCTATGACGGCACTATGTTGTGTTGGTTGCAGACGACGGACATCGCTGATCGTGGATGAGGCTTGCGGAGCAGGACGGTTCCTAGAGGTGGACCACTGGGCGGGACGTTCTCGGAGCGGACGACTGGACCCGAGGAGCTGTGGAGGCTATCTGTACTCACCCTTCAGGTGGGACTTCCAGTGGACGGCTCGACGTTGCAGCTTTAATTTCAGTTGTTGTTTTCCCTTTCCAGTTGTACCTTACTTTCAGTTTGGTTTTGTATTCTGGCCCACATACTTTTTCCGCACATACTGTTGTACCTAGTTTTTACTTAGTGTTTACTACTTATGCTTGCTTGCTCTGTGGTGTTTGTTTACATTACAAAGGAAATGCCTTCCTTTTTTACCGGGATTTACGCCTTGGTGCTAGTCGCCAGCCCATGGCCTATGGAAGGCGGGCTTGGGGTAGTCACGACACGGGCCCCGAGGACGGGTCATGACCAATTGGTATTAGAGGAGCTTGGTTCTACCACAAAACCTTGGACTATGATCTTTTTCTAAGTGAAGCAATAGTGTTAAGCGTATTGGGTGTGGTTATCAGTCCAGGGAGTCCAGTGTTGGTGCGGCGGCCGACGTATCCGTACACCAGGACCCTGACTTCTGATTTTCGACTTAATGCATGAAAACATTGATTGCATGTGTGTTTCAAGTTTTCCTTGTGATTACTTTGTGTCATCTCACCAGGTATACTGTTCTGACTGTGGCGCACCTGTCTCTTCTCAGGATGTCCCCACGATGACAACCAGCTAGGGTTCCGAGAGTTGTGCGTGACGACAACCCACCGAGCGACGAGGCCTCGGTACATGGCCCTTGACAACTGAGGCAATGGTGATACCTCTACCCGCCGAGCCACCAATGCTTCCTGCCCCAGCCATTGATGATGCATGTCGCCTTAGTGCACTGAACGAGTTTAAAATCCAGCGACCACCCATGTCCTGCATGGAGACGGACCCCCAGGCAGGCGAGGATTGGCTGGAGGCAGTGGTACGCGTTTTTAGGTTAGTGAGGACACTAGCAGACCTAATGGTGATCCTCGCAGCGAGCCTACTGCACGTGACAACAAGAATATGGTGGAGCTTGATGCTCCAGCTGCACGATGAGGAATATCTCCTCTGGAAAGACTTTGAGAGCCTCTTCCACTCGGAGTTCGTCCCAGCCACCCTCAGTGCGGTGCGCATCCAGGAGTTTCTACAGCTGCGGCAGGGCAGCTTAACGGTCGCTCAGTACTCGGAGAGATTTACCAATCTCTCGCGCTACTCGACGAACATGGTACGTGACCCATTCTTCAGGGCCTAGACCTTTGAGCAGGGGTTAAGGCATGAGATCAGGGCATCGCTGATCTCCCTCATCATTCCTACTTAGGCAGGAGTACTGAAGCGAGCTCTTCTCATCGAGAGCATTCTTACTAAGTCTACACCAGCAGCGAGACCTACCATAGGGAGACACATGGAAGATTCTTCTGCATCCGGCAGTAGACAGATGTCGTAGAGGTCCAAGAGGGCCAGGCCATCGGGCGGACGACCACAGGATACTGGCTCGGAGGTGCGGGGCACACGAAGCAGAACCAATCTTAAGAGTGGAAGACAATGCTATGCATGCGGCGGGCAGGGCCACATGGCTCGTGACTACCCGACCCTCCATGCAGAGGAGCAGCAAACGGTTGAGGAACCACCTAGGTAGAGGCAGAGGTTCGACCGTGGCAGTCCGCAGGGAGCAGACAGACGAGGCTGAGGAGTTGTCCGAGCATCAGGTGGTGGGCGACGCATTGAGGCTCTACCACCACCACCACCAGGAGGTCCACCCCGACCTCAGGGGAGAGCACAACTTCAGGTAGCTGAAGTTTACGATCATGGAGCTTCAGAAGCAGGTGGACAAGTGCGGGACTAGCTCCAGGCATAGAGGCCTTTTCCCATTATGCCTCTATCTTCGTTGTTTGTGTTGCCTTGTGTCCTTGTACTTTGAGTTGAAGTAATAAAAGACACTTGCAATAGTGAAATTTATTTCTTGTCTTTTGTTTGTTAATACTAAGAGGTGTCGGTTAAAAACTATTGACTTGACCCTCACATTCAAGATTCTTACTGGAGGAGACCCAGTGACCACACACTGATGCCGACAGTGTGACTCAACCCTTAGAGGCGAGAGTAATGGTTGGATCTCTTGGTAGTAGTGTCGAGGCCTTATGACATCATCCATGCCATGAATTAACTAATCATGGTGGGATTGACTATATTAATAAAGGAACGTGGTTCATCCAAGGGATGTGACCGGATTTCCCTTTTTGGAAAAGGAGAAATATTTGCAGCTTTGCAGAATGTTAAGGAGGAAGGGAAACCCTTCGTGTGGTTAGACAGATGTCAGCAGAGCTTCCAGAAGCTGAGACAGAGATTGACCAGCACACCTATCTTGAGGTTGCCGGAGGAGGGAGTAGGGTACGTAGTTTACTGCGATGCATCACGGACCGGACTCGGATGTGTCCTGATGTAGGAGCGGGTTGTGATTCCTATGGATCTCATCAGTTGAGGTAGAATGAGCAGAACTACTCTACCCATGACCTTGAATTAGCCGCAGTGGTCTTCGCTTTGAAGATGTGGAGACAATATCTAATGGGCGAGTGCTTTACAGTCTATTCTGACCATCAGAGTCTCAGGTAGATCTTCTCGCAGAAGGACCAGGACCTGAGATAGCGGCGATGGCTCGAGATCCTCCAGGACTATGACTTTGAGAAATTCTATACTACTGGGAAGGTGAACGTAGTAGCTGATTCTCTCAGCACAAGGATGGGAATTCAGCTACTTGGGGAGGCGACAGAGAAGCTAACTGCTTTGCAGATATCCTTCGTGGATAGAGATGGATCAGCCTTTCTTCAGTCACTCATAGTCACTCCTCCACTACTACAGCGGGTCAGAGAGGCACAGCATGGGGACGCCGACCGTGAGATGCGGCGTGCACAGATATCCTCACGACAGACACCTGATGGTTTCTTCTTAGGAGGAGAGAACGAAGTCCTTTTCAGAGGAAGTACCTTGGTACCAGTTGCTTTACGGGAGGAGGTGCTGAGAGAGTTTCACACTTCCCCTATGGAGGTACATCTTGGAGTGGTGAAGATATACCAGGATCTCAGACGACAGAACTGGTGGCCAGGCATGAAGAAGGCTGTGGCTGAGTCCGTTTCTCGATGCCTCACCTGCCAGCAGGTGAAGGCAGAGCATCAGGTACCAGTAGGCTTGGTACATCCCTTTGATGTCCCGGAGTGGAAGTGGGACGGGATATCTATGGACTTCGTGACTAGACTTCCATGCACTTCTAGAGGTCATGACTCCATTTG
Organism: Viscum album; assembly: GCA_963277665.1. Taxonomy (NCBI): domain Eukaryota; kingdom Viridiplantae; phylum Streptophyta; class Magnoliopsida; order Santalales; family Viscaceae; genus Viscum; species Viscum album. Next base: position 271,345,405 of record OY728128.1, on the reverse strand, counting down.
GGTGATTGTCGACCGACTCACCAAGTCGGCTCACTTCATACCCATCAGAGAGCAGGGCTCAGTGGAGAGCTTGGGATATCTCTATGTTCAAGAGATTGTACGACTTCACGGTGTTCCATCATCTATCATCTCCGATTGAGATGCTCTCCTTACTTCCCAACTTTGGAAGGGGTTGCAAGAGGCGTTCAGGATGCAGCTACGTTTGATCACTGACTTTCACCCTCAAACAGATGGTCAGATGGAGAGGACCATTCAGACTCTCAATGACATGCTCCACGCATGTGTCCTCGACTTTGGTCATAGCTGGGAGGACCACCTACCCTTGGTGGAGTTTGCGTACAACAACAGCTACCACTCCACCATCAGGATTACACCATACGAGGCGTTGTACGACCGACCTTGCAAGTATCCTTTGTGTTGGACAGACCCTGGGGATTCAGTACTTGTGGGACCGGAGATGGTCCAGGCCACGACAGAGAAGGTACAGGTCATCCAAGAGCTGATGAGGACAGCTTAGAGCCCGAAGAAGTCTTATGCTGATAGGAGGTGGAGGCCACTAGAGTTCGAGGATGGCGACCACATCTTCTTGCGGGTCTCACCTCGACGTGGATTACAGAGATTTGGCTGAGGCGAAAAGTTATCTCCTCGCTTCATCGGACTGTTCCAGGTCCTCAGAAGGATTGGAGAAGTGGCTTATCGCCTGGCTCTACCACCTCAGTTGCACCGAGTGCACGACGTCTTCCACGTATCTCAGATGTGGAGATACGTGCGTGACCCGACACATATCATTGACCATGGGGAGCTGGACGTTGATGATGGGGAATCTTTTGCGGAGGTCCTGGTGGAGATTGAGGATCGACAGGAGTGGGTCCTACGTGGATGGTCGATTCCTCTAGTGTGCATCAGGTGGCAGCACGAGAACCTCTAGGAGAGCACCTAGGAGCGGGAGGCTCAGATGCGTGCTCAGTACCCACATTTGTTTCCCTCATTTTTTATGAATCTTTACGGGGACGTAAATCCATGAGGTGGGAGTGATGTAAAGACCTGTAAAATTCAAGGAATTTTTTATTATTAATTTTCTTGGGAATTTTACAAGAACGTAGTTTCTGACGGCACCTGATTCCGAGGCCCGGTGTGCCTGGAATCAGTTTCCGAAGTTTAGCTCCGGTACGTTCAGTGAACGAATGAGCAGGTTTTTCTAACTTTTGAACCGCTACTCGGAATCGAATTCTGAGGGAACCGATGGAATCGCAGCATCAGTATTTTCTTAGAAACACCTTTTCCAGAGTTGCATTTTCTCAGGTGTGGTTTTTAATTTTTGGGGTTAAGTTAAGAAATAAAATGAAAGTTGTGCGACAATTTATTTTATTTCACTTAAAGCGGCATAACCTATGTTAAACGGATAAGTTGGGACCCACAATATCCTACCCACTTGGTAATATATTTGTGAGGTGGGGCCCACCCGAGCCCCACTGTTTCTTCCCTTCTAAGTAACACACCCGCAACCCCCCTTTTAATGAAAGTCAATCCTTACGTTTATTCTGGTTAAGAAACGCCCCATTAAATTGGGCAGTTAAATCGTTACAATTAATTCATTGAATTAATTGTTCATTTCTTATCTTTTTAATTTCAAATTCTTAAGTTGATAATAAAATAAGAGGATTACTTATTTTATTATTGTTGGGGTTTGTGTTGTGTTAATCATTTGAGAGAAAAAGAGAATATTCTTCGTTCATCGACGAAGAACGCGAAGAATGCACCACCGCCAATGAAGAACGCCAATCTCCGATGGCGGACGACGGTGAGAGACGCCTTCCTCAGAGATCACCTAATGCCAATGGTGATCCTCTTCTTCTGTGGCGATCCTCTTCTTCCACGACGAACACTCGTTCGATGACAGCGTTGAGGTAGGGTTTTATTTTATTTATTAGTTCGCGAAATCTTCCGTCGCATTCTCTATTTTTTTGAACCGCCTTTTATCGTGATAACGGGAGGAGGTCAGACCGAACAAACACGGCTGAAAATCCTCCCCTTTTTGGTTGTTGGTTTTGTTGCGGTGAGCAAGGCAACGCGGTGCCGAAGCACCGCACAGAATTTTGATAAGGAAAGGGGGAGAAGCGTGCTGTCGTCGCGCCGCGCCGGTGAACCACAAAAGCACCGCGGCAGAGGGTCGCGTCACCGGCACAGCACGCCGGACGAACGAAGGTCACGGCCGGTTCCAGGACGCAACGGAGTAGGGGAACCGGCGGCCGGTTCCGGGCCGCCGGCGTCGGAGCAAGGGGACCGGCCCTTGCCGGTCCCGCGGTGGCGCAGCCAGCCGGCCGGTGCGGGCCGGCCGGTTCGAGGAAAACGCTGAGGGTCGTAACCCTCGGCCGGCCAGCTGAGCAGCCCCATAAAGGGGCCGCAGTTTCCTTCACGCGGGGGCAGCGCCCCCCACACCCGAAACGGCTCGGCCTTTCGGCCGAGCTACTGGCCAGCGCGCCGCGTGCCGGGCGGCTGCCCTGGCCGGTCCGCCAGACCAGGCCCACTGGGCCGGGCCACGCCAGCCGGCCGGGCTGCGCCCAAGCGAGCTGGACCCGGACCCGGTTAGGGTCGACCTGGTTTGGGCCGACCCTGGGGGTATCGGGCCGGGTCGGACCGGGCCCAAACCCCTTACTACCGAACCTTTTTCAGTCCGTTGCCCATAACATGAGCTACGAGCCTCCAATCGACGCAATGTAAGTTGCGATGCGATCCTTGGATCACGACAGTTGTTTTAGTATATCGCACTGAAGGTTTTGGAGCACCTTGTGTTCGGAAGGATTGGTTCGTACATGGAACCAACCGGGCCCTCGGAGCGGAAACACTTATAACTTGAGCTCCGGACATCCGATTGACGTGTCGTCGACTTTGATGGATTCTTCTAAGTGAGACGGATATTTTGGCTTACCCCAACCGATGTTTTGACGTAGGTGGAGTATGGTAGGGTTGGATTTGACTTAAAAATCAACCGGGCCCTTGGGGCAAAAAAAACCAATTACTCTCAGACCGGGCGTCCGATTGACACGCCGTCTGTGGCATTGAGTTCCTATTGATGATACAGAACTTTTGGATACATCAACTCTGGACTATGTGTCAGTTGAGGTATCAGCCTCTCGGCTCATGGAGCGGACCCTCCCGAACGAGATTTCTGTGTGCGGAAATCCTAGAGCTGGCTGTGACTACGACGACGATGACAACTGTACAGAGATCCTCAGTGGATTCAACGACGACGACTACAGCACCCGGCGATCTTACGTGGATCAATGCTACCAATTCTGTGTGGGTCCGATCCTGTGTGGGTCAGCTCTCAACGGTCCTGTGTGGGCCAGCGCCTACAGATCCTGTGTGGGCCCGATCCTGTGTGGGTCTTTGCAGGGGTTAGTTACCTATCGATCATGTATGGGTCCAATCCTGTGTGGGTCATTGCGGTGGTTAGTTACCTATCGATCCTATGTGGGTCTGATCCTATGTTGGTCATTGTGGGGGTTAGTTACCTATCAATCCTGTGTGGGTCAGATCCTTTGTGGGTCATTGCGGGGGTTAGTACCTATCGATCCTTTGTGGGTCCGACGACTTAGATGAATCAGTGGCTATATATGATCATCTCTATCGTTATAAGAATAAGTATACCTTTGTGAGATGAATCCTGTTTTTCTTTCCTATGTGGATTGTGTAGTGCTATCCTGTGTGGATTTACGTTTTTCTTTCCTGTTTGGACTGGGTTGTACTTGGGCTCAGATGTTGGACCCGAACGAGAATTGATGACTTAGGTATATGTATGGGATATACCTAAGTAGTGTCGGATGTTACTTCGTGATTGTATCTTTCCTTTGTGGATTATCCTTTGTGGATTCTAGGAGACCTTCGGGGGTCTCGGGGTCCATACTGAGTAGCTTATACTCAACCCTGCACGGGCTATGCCCGCACTACGTTGTGTTGGTTGCAGACGACGGACAACGATGATCGTGGTTGAGGCTTGCGGAGCAGGACGATACCTAGAGGTGGACCAATGGGCGGGACGTTCTCGGAGCGGACGGCTGGAACTGAGGAGCTGTGGAGGATATCTGTACTCACCCTTATGGTGGGACTTCCAGTGGACGGCTCAACGTTGCAGATTTACTTTCAGTTGCTGTTTTCCCTTTCCAATTGTACCATACTTTCAGTTTGGGTTTGTATTCTGGCCCACTTACTTTTTCCGCACTTACTGTTGTACCTAGTTGTTACTTAGTGTTTACTTCTACTGCTTGCTTTCTCTGTGGTGTTTGTTTACTTTACAAAGGCAATGCCTTCCCTTTTTACCAGGATTTTCACCTGGGTGCTAGTTTCCAGCCCCTGGCCTATGGAAGGCGGGCTTGGGGTAGTCACGGCACGGGCCCCAAGGACGGGTCGTGACAATAATTATGGAAGCTAAAACCATTCAACATTTTCCTAAATAAGAATTATAAAATCCATCACCCTAAAAAAAATACAAAAATCATAAAAAACCATTCAAAATGATTATCTTTTTATATTGTCCCACTTGGACATTGGAAATATGTTTAGGTTAAAAATATATCTTTCTATATAAAAATTAAAAATATCTATTAGGGAAACCCCGTAAAGGGGGAATCCTAGCTCACATTTTTAATCAACATTGAAATCCAATTTGTAAGCCATTTTTAATAATGACATTGAAATAAAATCTTCATATAAATAAAGAACAATTCTAGAATATTTATTTTCAACCATTAACTCCAAAAACTAGGTTATATCTAATGAACATATCTAAAACACCGTCAATGAACCCATAAAACTTTAATATATTCCGAAAATATTATAAAAATATTTTATCCTCTTATATGTCATACTATTTTAATATTAAATGTTTCACATAATCTTTTTAACTTCTTGAGTAATCCTACCGAAGATAGTATACATATTAATCTCTTAAACAACTAACATTACCCTTAAGAAACAATAATTCTATTTTCATGGAAATGAATACGCCCTGGATGGCCATAAGATGGGTCTTGTAAATACCATTAGATATATATAATATATATAAATTCAAATGTATCAATTTAAATTTGAAAAACTTTTTATATAACTATAGAAAAAATAATACACATGAGGTATTTTATGGAGAACCCCCAAAAATTGAAAATAAGATAACAATAATATTGGAATGTTAATTGAGCACCTACCACATTAATGAATCCTACCAAGACACATAAAATTAATGTCAAACCTTCACGGCTTATCTATGACTAGTTCAACAACATCAACATCTAAACTAACTCACCACAACTAAATATGAACAACTCTCAACCCAAGAAACCATAATTGATTAATTACAAAAATAAAAAATAATTAAGGGATGAAACCCCAAATTATAAAAACAATAGAAATATAACTATGTTAGTTAAAACAAATCAAAACTCCAAGAAACCTCCATGTATGGTCTACAATGGGCTCCCTAAAATATTCCTAGGAATTTCCATAATAGGAGATTCCACATTCATAGTAATTTAAAATAATCCATTAGGTAAAATAAATGGAAACTCAGTATAAACACTAATCGTAGAAATACACCATGTGATTATATGGGCATGTCATATATGGGTTTCCTCTAATTTGTTTTATAAAAATAAACATCATCCTTGACTGATTCAACCACACATCATGTTAATTATAACCATTTCCCTAAACACTGCCATCAGAAATTGTAAAAAAAATTGAGACGATGTAAGGGTTGGTGGAGGAGGATAAATATCAACATATATATTTTTGAAACATCATGAAAACATAGTAAATAAATTTATAGAATAGGGAAGAGGGCTCTGATACCCCCGAGTTCAAGCACACTAAATGGCGGTCGAAGGGGGTGGAGTGGTTATTATTAAGAAGGTTTGATTTTGGAAATTTACCAATTTTTATGAAATCTTTATTGGGAAATGGGTTCAAAAGATAGTTAGATTAACTAAATATAATAATTAAACCCATAATACCCAACACACATTCCCTAATATCTATAGATTCATTGTAATAAGATATATCTTCCATCCATTCTGTCACTACTCCCTCCATCCTACAACATAGTGTATGTTTTTTAGGGAACCCTGAATTGGTTGAGAGCCTATCCTTAATCATCCATATCCTTAGACGGTTTCCCCTGGGGCCACTAATTATATCTTAGTAACCTTGTGGAAAACATGAAATCAAAATATAATTAGTAAAAAAATGAACTAAAAAATGAAGATAATTAGGGTTTCATGTCATTTCTTCTTACTCAAACACACTAAGTTGTGCTACCTTGCCACAAATAGATATAAATCTTGATTCATAAAATGATGTTCCAAATATTTATCTGAACAGAATATAAACCTATATAGAATCCTTCACCATATTAAAAAATTACATTGATGCCTTCTAATATTCAAAATTATATTCGGATTCTTGTTCCAAAACATGTCCTATCAAGATGATGAAACAATAAACATGTTTATTAATTTATATGATTTGTAGATAAATGATCATATATAATACATTCATGATTTATATTTTCCAATTAATGGAATTCAATCATAAATCATAACATAATTTAACCAATGGAACAAAAATAAGTTTAACAATGATTTTTGGTATGCTAGTCAGTTTAAATTTAATAAACAGGTCATTTGAGAAAAGAAAAAGGCATGTATTACACCATAAAAGTAATGGAGATTAATATTTTTCTAAATTTTATGGTGTTTATAAAAAATTTATACTACTTCAATAAAATTAATGTTTAATGAAACATATGAAATAACATTTCATTAAATTATTCATAAAATTCATGTTAAAAATAAACAATATATTTTCAAATTAAAATTTGAAAATCTAAAATTTAAAAATTAATAATAAGATTTAATTTCCTTAAATGGAAACTTATAGAGGTATATTAATTGAAAACCGATCATTATATCAATAAGTATCATTCATGTCATACACATAAAAAATTATTTCATTCATATATTATGTAAAATTTAAAAATTAATTTTTATAGTAAATGATATGAATATTTGTATTAAATAGTCTTGTAAAATTTAAAACATGGTTAAAAATTACATTTAATTTTCATCAAATAATATTAAAAAAATTATCAACATTTTTTTAAAATGTGCATATTGAATAAAATGGATTTTAGACTAAAGAGAGAATTGAGGTTGAATTTTATTAAATTAAATTTTTTAATCATTTTATTTATCTAAGAGAAGATAATGGTTAAATTACATCAAAATATTGTCAATTTAGTGGAAAATAAAATTACATATTTTTATTATATAATGAAAAAATAATTTTCTACAACATATTTTCAAAGATAATTTATCCCAAAAAATGATTTTGAAACATAATCCACTACCAGTTTGGTAAAACATAAATCCTAATTTCAACGGGTGATGTAGATGAAATTTTACATTAAATATCAATAAAAATTAATTTTTCATGATATAATAATTTAAGGGATCATATATACTCCATTAAAAATATATTAGGTTCAAAGAACGACATGTGTCTCACAAAATGATGTTTTCATATAAAACACTTACCTTGATCCTGATTGATCATGTGCCTTCCTTGTAATCATGAATAAAAATCCAATGATAATTATATAAATAATTTAGAAACAGTATCACGTTTATTTTTACTTTTATTATATTGTTTACCATTTTATATTAGTTTATATTAAAATTAATTACACATAAGTTGTTTTAATGATAAACCGCTCATTTAACTATAATCACTTCGGAATGTAATCTGGGGTCAAATTTATCATTATTTAACCATATAAATAATGTTAATCAAGAAATAATTCTTATTTTAATATATAAATTATATATTTAATTCCATTCACAGAGAATGGATATGAAAAAAACTATGTTACACTAACTGAGATGGTCAATCATATGTTTGTGGGAGTAATTTTTTTAATGACCATAATAGAAAAATATTATGTGTCATTTATATTTACATATTTATATATATATCATAAATATCACATTATAACTTAAATTAAATATACATATATCATCCATGTGATTTTTTCTCTAATGGAAAATCACAAAGGACAATTCGTTGTAGGGGGTTAAATTTTGTACAATAATTTATGTCGGGACCACAATTTCTTTGATTTCCTCCAACATGTATGTTTGTGGAACCATAAAAAGCCATAACATCTCACATCCCTAATGAATCTTGGACCTACACTATAATTAAAAAATAATGTAGGGAATCATGGCTAAGAATACAAATGAACTATCGTTTTTTGAGAGGATGGGTGGTCCAAAAAATCATACACTTTTTGGGGAATTGTTTTATACCATGGGTGTTTCATATAGATTTATCATTGGTTTTAAAATACATCATTAATATTTATGAATGGAATGGGTCATCCTTGTCTTAAAAATAAACTATTAGCATGGATGGAATTTAGTTTCATCTATTTATATATGAGGTTATTCATAGATGATGATATCCAATAAAATGAAATTCTCATTTACCAACGGAAATTAGATGACAAAAAATATATATTTTTGTATAAATGAATATCTTCAACATATACTAGGTTTCATTTGAATTAAATTCAATTATACAAATATATTTTTACTGACAAAAAATATCTAATCTTATTAAATTATTTACAATTCATATACATTACTAAATATTCAATATGATAATTTATCATATTAATTATTATAATTTTTTTCCAATAAATGAATCAATAAAAATTATTTATTATTTTTAATGGTTTATTTTCTACTTATAATTTTTCTATAGTTTTTCTTTGACATCAAAAAATATTAGCATATTTTTTTATTATGAATAGGTTATAAAAAAATATAATATAACTATTATAAAAACTATAATAATATATGGATCAGTCATTACAACTGACACCCCCACCCCCCACATGATTACCTCCCAATCTTATTTTCTCGCCACCCATGCTGTTGTGATCTGCACATGCACAAACACTCTGGTTTCATCACACCCCACACCAATACAGATGATTATACATAACTAATCACACCCCCTAAAACTAATGATCTATTTTGTTTCCCTATTTCATCTATAGAGATGAGGTGTGGGGATGGTCATTGAAATAACCCATTTAATCATTCAGTTCCTCAATGTTTTGACCTATTATCTGGTATGTACTACAATCATTGAATTTTTTTCACCTAGAATCATGGTTATATATTATTTGAATTAAATCAAATTTATTTTATCATTTTTGTGAAATTCATAATAAACATGATTTCATGTTCATCTTAATTTTTTTGGGTGACATTATGATGGTAATTTCATACTTTAATAGACACTCTTAAAATGAAATTAACTATACTTATTTATTATATCCCGTGGAATGGGTTTTTGGCCCAGCATTGATTTACATTCACATTGAGTGTAGTCTTTCAACAAATATGAACTTGTATAGAATTACACTCCCCATGAAGTATCCTTGGATAATATCTAAAAGTGTTTTATTTTTTCGTAATGGGAATCATGGTAGGGAATGAATTTTTATCTCTATAAGTTTTATGGAAGGGTAAATTGTTATTTTTATTAATTATAGATCAACTAAAGCTAATATAAACTACATAACATGAACTATGAATGATTGATCAGAGACGTAGTAGTAATGGTGCGCCTTCATGTGAGTTTTATGGTTTTCTCAGATGATATTTTTTTCTGGTTGTGTATGAATATTTAGATCTTGATTTTGTTAGCATAAAATATCAAACATAGTTAGATTGTACACGAAATCTGATGAATCAAGTGAAAATGTAAAATGTTTGTGAGAAATTAATGAATTTTTATTTGAGGAACATGTTGGAAGTTAAATGATGTGATATTAAAATAATGAATTCCCTATTTATGTCGTGAATATTGATTGAATTCCCTTATTTTACATTTCATCATTCATATAAAAAAACCCAATTCTAGTAATTGTAAAAGTGATGAACCCCTTATATATAATAGATTTTATACTAATATATTTTTCCCAATGAAAAAAACTTTTTTCCAAATGAATATTAATTTTATCCCAATTTATATGATATTGAATATGAGTAAGGGTCCCATAATGATAAATGGGGGATTTACTAAAATCTAAATAGTCCAAAATCCTTTTGAAGAATCATTCAATGTACGAATACCATTTCAAATGAACATAAAATATTCTCTTCAGTATTTTGTAGTAAAACATATAACGCAAATTTAAATTTTACAATATTAATTAGGGGATATTTAATATTTAATATACTATTTCATTTTAAATCATCTATTTATAAGGGGATTCATTCAAGCATTTGTGAAAAATGATTTTCTATTTTTATTAATTTGAAAGTAAATTTTATAATTTTATATATAGAGTGGTAAAACGTTGTTCTTTTTTATTATTAATTCATGATTCCCATTCTGGGTGACATGAAAATAAATTATATTAATATTTCCATTAATTATTAAGTATACTATTTAATTTTATATTGTTATTATATACCTTTTCATGTTATTTAAAATGTAAGACTTATAATCAAAGATTAATTATATGGAGTATGTATAATATTTGATATGTATATTGGATTTCATATATATTTCAAACATCACAATGATAAAATTATGTGGTCATAATCAAATAGTGTTTCATGTTAATGAATCATTATTTATATTAGTATTTAAAATTAGGAATTCTATATATCACTTGAATGTTAGTTTCATTGTTAATATATAGTAACAAAATTTATGTAATTTATTAACAATAATATGTCATTAACTTTTCATTTTCATATTAATTAAAAACATGTTGTTAGTTGTGCATTAAATCAAGAAAAAATTTCAGTCTTCTGATTATTTTCCATATGATGCATTGTTGCATGTGGCCCATATGGACTTGTACTTAAATATCCAGTTTTGGATGGAAAATACATATTTATATGGTTGAATATTGTACTACCACTATTTAGAAATGAACTAAACCAAGTATAGAGATCACGAACGATCATTCAAAATGGTATTCATGTTATAGAAAACTATTTTTCATTAATAACATTCACAACATGTTCATAGTAAATTATATTGATTAAAAGAGAACATTATTATAAATTAGTTATTGTTTAGAGGTATGTTATGTCTTTAATGTTATATTATTTTTTAAAAAAATTATACATTTATTAACTGATATTAGTTTGGCTATAATGTCCTAATTTCTTATACTAATTCTCAGTTGAGTTCAGATCTAAAATCATTATTCTCCCTAGAATTTTTCGTGCATAGAATTGCTTTTGGATGAAGTGTCCAATGTTGCAGTTTCATTGATTTTTGTTTTATCAAATCTCTTATTTTTCATCATGAAAAAAGTACAGACAGTATCTATTAGAAATTTTCCCAATTTTTATTTTCATTCAGTCTTATGAAGTTATTTATTTCATTTGGGTGGGGTTTTTGGTTCTTGAATTTTGATTTGTGGTAGGATTCTTGATTATTTTTTCTTGTTCATTGATCTTATTATTTCATACTGTATAGGATATTCTGAAGTGGTTTTTTGAATTATAATTATTATTATATTTTTTATTTAAAGTTACCATATGTATTTTAGGATTGAATGTCAACCATTAGACTCATTACAAGTTCTACAATTTGGATTTGTTGTTGTTGTGCTGCAAATGCATTGTGTTATGGTTTTAATTTGGTAATTTTCTTTCTTTTAATAATTTTTTTCATTGGTTTATTCATTTCAATGTAACCCACCATGGCTTTTCATTGAAATTAATCTAGTGTTTTGTTTTTTCTATGATTATATTCAATTCTATGCTGTCTTATTTTGTGAATTTCTCTAACCTTCTAATAAGCAAACATACCAGTTCTCTTTCACTCCATGTTTTCCTTTGAGCAATTTTTTATATATGAATACTGCTAGTACATATAGTTTTAAACTCCATTTATGATTATGAAACTCAAGTATTGTTTTAAATCACATATTGAAAACTAATTACACTACTTATCAATTATGCTTAATTGTGAAAATGTATGTGTTTTTTGTTCTATTAATGAAAATAATAATGATTAAGAAAATCACATGGAAAGGTGGTATAAAAACACATTTTCAATAATAAATATTGAATAATTTATACATAAAACCTTATGTGATAAGTGTTATAATTGGTTTTTGATAAGTGATATCATAAACTTCCATATCATGAAAAATAAATTGTTTTCATAAATAATTTGTGTTCTATTTTATTATATTCATGATTACTGGTAAAAATATGGTTTCATTACCATCCAATCACAATGTTATTTTTTTAAAATAATAAAAAATATGTAGATGGCAGTTCTTATAGTAATTTATTCTGATGGATGACCAACTACAAAATTAGATCATCGCTCTCAGTTTAAATAAATTTCTTAATATATTCTCCTTAATATGATAAAAATATGTTTTTGAAAAATAATTAATGAATTATATTTCTTCGTTCCATTATATAAATGAATAATTCCAAAAAGGATACAGTAAAAACACATTAATTAGACTTATTATTCAACAATTATATATATATTTTAAATAGTACACATCGTTTAATAGACATACACATTTAATGATTTTTCCATCATTATTCATTTGTGTTATATTGTAAATATAGTTTTTTGTGGTTCCTCATAAACTATTTACACTGAACGTTTTTTCTATCACCTTCACCCCCATAGTTCATTACCATCAGCTACACCAACAGTAATACACCTAAATACTATTTCATTTTAAAAATGTGTTGTTGTTTCAGTTCCCACCGAATGATGATCAATGTTTTAATTGATAACTTTCGGAAAATTATTTTCATAGCGTATCCACATATCAATGTGAATATTTTTAATTATTTGTTTCTATGAAAATAGATTAATTTTTTATTAAAAATATTTTTGTTTCTTTTGTGATTGTATAATGTTGTTGTAATATTTGTTATCATTATTAATAATAATTTTATTTTTAGAGAAATGTATTACATTGTGGTTATAACCCATTATTAACATATTGAATATGCACATGGATTTGGAACATTGACCCATAATGTAACATAGATAAGATTCATTGTTGATATGTCTACATAGATGAATAATGTGAAATTTGAATTATATATTGATAATTATTTTATATTTTCATTTATTTATATTTTTTTAAATTCATGTAGACATATTACACTAACATTTGGATATAGTCCTTTTTTATGAGTGGTGAAGTTGATGGAGATAAGGTTGTTGAATTGTATCCACATTAGGTTCGTCAGTGGTATTTGAGTTAACTTGATTTACTGTGATGCACATAAGGATGATGAATAAAAATTTCTCATCGTATGATTATCATTACATTATACTTTCATTTATTTTGGTTTTAATTATGGATGATATTTTACAATTATTTGTGAGTATTCATTATGGTTGAGTGTTTGAAGATCAGGGAGATGCAGGGTGTTGCATAACATCATCTAGAGGTTCCTTACTGCTAACGGTGTTGAATTTGTTTTTTTATAATGGGCTACTTGGGGGTTGTTGAATGATCTTTGGAGGAGCTATTTTATAACGATGACGACTATTGATGGATTTTACTCATGATATGGCATGAATTTTTTTTGGTGGTGGTTGATGTATAGATGCATCCTTGTTTTTATGGTTTTATTGTCGTTTTTGTTTTCAATATTCTATATGTTTGTATTGATTACATTTTTATTTATTCCCATTATTAATATAATAATTATTTTTTATAATTTTTTACAGGTGTGAAAATCATCTTCGGCTTGATAATTATATTATAAATTAATAAATATAATATGAAATTTTACAAATAATAAAAATTTATAATTTATATTTAAATTTAATTTATAAATAGATATAATATATTGATAATATTTTTACAACAGATATAATTTTCTATGAATATGTAGAAAAAAACTATTACCAACATATATATTTTATGTTGGTATATTTATAATTCTAAAAGAAATATGTTATCCATCGTAAAAACATTTAGCGACAGAATTTTTTCTGACAGTTTAGTGACAGGACAATTTTTTTGGTAAAACACTCTAAAAAAATTAAATGAACATTTACTAACAGATACAAAAATACTGGGAACCTTATTTGTTTTTATTTATCTATATATAGTTCTTGTTATCCATCAGTAGTATAATATTATTTAGTAAGTGTATAATTTTATATTGATTTTATGATGATTCTATTTTTCAGGAATATTGTGGGGAACACAGGAGTGTATCATCATCTAGGGATATGAGAGTTTTAATAATTTTAGGATTTTTCTTAAGAAATGGTATTCATATATCACTTTTTGTAAAGAATCAGAACCCATGTAGTTTATTTCCACTTAACATGACACATAATAGTATTTAAGTTCATGTGATGAGGGTTAAACAATATTGTTTAATGTAATGAGGAATGGAATTCAAGGAAAATTGTTCCCAATAAATGTTTGGTGAGTAACATATTCCAATGAATCCCAAGCAAAATTAATTGTAAATTCACGTCCATATTGGATTAAACCTTGTGGGGAATGTGGCCCAATGATAATTTGGGTTGATTTTGGGTGCTAGGTTTTAGCCTTGGGGAGTTTTATTATGTATCCCATTTTGAAGGGAATTAAATATCACTTAGTTTTTTAGTTAGGATCTATACTTATGTAGGTACTCTAATGATTTTTATTGTAGGGTACTGTGTCCATTTTAGAGGATTTGTGTATGATTTCTAGGACTTCAATGTTTGGGAGGATTCCCCACGGAATTGTTAAATGATGCATCTCTCGACTTAGTGTGGTTTGGGGGTTTTGTTGGGGATCACACCTATGATTATCCACTTATGAGTCTAGTTTGGGATTATAATGTATAGGTGGCCCAAGATAAAGAGTGTTATTGAGTATTACACAGAAGAAGGTCCATAGTGGTTGGGATTATGTCGATGTCCTGATCACTACTGACCACTAGGTCTACATGACTCATGTTCTGTGTTATAAAAAAGAGGAAGTGATATAACTAAAAGTCACCATAATATACATATTCCATTAATGGATAAGTCCAGGACCCAAAGGGGGAGAGAAAGATAACAAGATCTAGAATGACCATCTCGACTCATCATTATACCCTCGATGGTCATGTATGACTGCCCGTCTAGATACATCCCCTGGGTATTGTGAGGTATTAATGAAAAAAGTATGATAGGTCCTATAATTAATGCTATAGGATTAGTCAATGAGAGTACCCTAAAATTGGTTCCAATTGTATAGTGGGAGACATGTCACTATTTCTAAAAGGTAAAATCAACTTCTAGCATCTCCCTCCTCACCTAGACTTGTATGTCCCTACTTATATAGATAAAATGGGAATGAAATGGTCATATCCCTATAATCAATGATTAGTATATCTCTGACACTACTTCCATGGCTAGGGTCCTCATGAGAGAAGGATCTAATATCTAGATGAACCCTATAATCTCTAACAATTAGGTAGGAGATGTACGGGACATCACTAGGAGAAGTAATTTATATTATAATGGGAAACAATATAGTGTATCTCTTAAAATGGTCATCATTGTTCTAAGGCATTGGGTGATGCTTCAATATTTTCCCCCTCAGAAAAAGGCATCCAATGGATGTGGTTTCCATCTATGGTGGCTTGAAACAAGGTTGATATATGGCATTCATAATAGAGATATGGGTGAGTCATGTTTGACTCACACATGGTGGATATATGTGGACTATAAGGGATTCACACAAGTGGACATGTACGAGTTACCGGTGTCTTGGAAATAGACCACCTCTGAAATATCACATTTAAGAGGCCTTCCACTATTCTATAAAGGTCTCCATAGTTCTTAACGAATAAATATTATTCAAGTCCTAGTTTTGGAATGGGACATTGATGCTAGTGCTTTATGATTAGTTGTAAGTGTTCCTCATGTAGGTATCTTCTATTACAAAACCCCAAAGGACTATAATTACGCTATTCATCTTCATTCCCAATTCCCTAGTATTTTTTATAGAAATATTAACTTTTTATGAGTGCATTAGTGAACTATTATGTTGAGTATATTATCTAGGATTCCAACAGAATTTTCAACATTTTATATGAAGATCCCCATGATTCTATTTCTTGGTAATTACGGGACCATTGGATAAGTGGTGGCTCACACAAGTAGGTCATGTAAGACAATGCATAGGTCTAGAATGATTTCATATAATGTGAAGGGGAGTATGATAAGTGAATGAATATTTATCTCTTATGCAATGTATCTAAGTCACCATTTTTTAAATTGCTATGGAGTGGATGTGGATGTGTAAGACACCCCTTCAAGAAAACACAATTCTTATATGACATGGGATACATGATCCAGTGAAACATTTGACCCTTTTCACTATTCTATCCACTTCTCCACTTACCCTTGATGTAGTTTCGTTAAATATATATTCATCCTTGTTATAAATGGAGTGACCAAAAATTATCCCTTACACCATCAAGATTAGATCCAATAAAAATAATGTTGTCTAATCCAGAGGTAATGGGGTAGTACAAGAATGTGGGTCTTTTAGGTCTTTTTAAAGGTAGCCTTTTCCAAAACATTTTGTATGTAGGGGTCTC
This sequence comes from Viscum album, assembly GCA_963277665.1. NCBI lineage: Eukaryota > Viridiplantae > Streptophyta > Magnoliopsida > Santalales > Viscaceae > Viscum > Viscum album. Next base: position 271,328,729 of record OY728128.1, on the reverse strand, counting down.
ATGAAGACTACACATTGGGGTTCTAACATAATTAAACGGATCAGTCTATCATTGTGGGTTCCCTACACACATCGCAATCATTTATCTCATTGTAAAAGTCAATCATGAAAACCATCCACTAATGAATCATTTTCTAATTGTACATATATTCTTAACATGTATTCACCCATCTGAATGACCCGCATGACTGGGGGATTGCATTGTATGAGGTGTCTTCAGTGAGTGACTTGTGCGAAGTCACATTGGATAGTGGATTTTGCGTGGTCACATGGCCATTTGACCTACACAAGTCCATGACTTTTCCACATTTATAATTTTAGAATCATTTTTCCAAAACCAAGTGTTTTTGAATGAAAATATTTTTGTGATTCCTTATGAGTTTAATTTCCACTCTGAGGACTAATGTTTATAACGAAAATGTCAGAAACTACATGAGAGATATTTTAAACACTATCATACTAGAATTATATTATTTATGTAAAAATTAAATTCCAAACATGTAAATGAATATGATAAAATATAATCATGAGTATCTTGGGAGAAAATGTCTTCTACTTTATGTCAATAGTAATATTAAGGAGGTATTTATTCTACCGTTGATGAATTATGTCCTCCTTTACTTATCTGATGAATAAAAAATATTTAATACTACGAATGTAACAATCATTGGGGTATAAAATAATAGAATAAAAATATCCATGGATTATTTATTTCATCATAGATATTTTTTTTGTTGAATTTTATGTTTTATATGACTATATTAATGTCTCACTATTACTCAAATATATTTCCTGATTCCAAGATGGACCAATTGAAGTGTTGGAGGGAAGACTTGGGACTCCATCATTTAGGGGTTGTTACACCGGAATGGATGTGGTCATATAGGGTTTGATAGACATATATTTACATTTAAACTGAGAGAAAAGATGTGATAATTTATGAATTCATCTTGTCCAACCAGACATATGTACCCCAGAATTATGACTCATTCCCAAAAATATATAGTCGATAGAACTCACAAAATAACTCATTCCCAAAATATATTGTTGATATAACCCACAAAATAACTCAATCCATATAATACAGAGAAAATATTGAATTATCCTTTGGGTAATACAAATTATATCTGGGGAACAACTCATTATATTTATGTTTGATGAATTCATCCCAAAAAAAGACAACACGATGAGTCATTGAAAGGAAAAAACTTTTTTCTCATGAGATATTGACGAAACCCCATGACATCAATAATGATGACCCCCGTTAGAGTAGTTATATACATCATGAAGCATGGATGAATTATGTTTTGGAGCCAAATGGAGAGGTTACAATGTGAAAATAACTCATAGGATGTCCTAGTATATAGATGTATGTAATTCCTTGCAATGTTTTTCCCACAATTGAAAAGGTTGATTACGAATGATGGGGGTACAAAGAAAAGTATAGTGTAACTTCAAATAAATGACATGAAATAATCATAGAATTGTGGATATATATCCACATACTCCCTTCTGGTGAAACCAATGTTGGTGCGAGACCTGGGTGATTCATTATTTTCATCCAAGAGAGAAATTTGGAGGCACATATAGATAGAAACCCCTAACATGATGAAGATTCAATGAGGCCTATTGAATAATAAGATTGTGAAGGTGACTCTCAGAATAGTCATTTCATTCTATGAATGATGGAAATGTGGAACAACCCATATTATATCATTTTACATTTCATGTGGATTCAAAGTTCATGGGTTTTGATACTCATCATTTTTTTCCGAAGTTTCTTGTGTCATGAACTTATTCCAGAGGCATTGTGAGACATTGAATTGGTCGAACATATTCATATAATTTAAATTTTTACCATATATAGATCCACCTACTGAGAAATTCACTAAATATTTAAAAGTAGGAAAATAGAGATCATACATGATTAAATTTATATTTTTCAAAATGGTGAGATGAATTGGCGGTGAGGTTATCGGCGAGTCCTACTCTTTATATAGATTTTCATGCATGTTCCGTTGAATGCTGCAGACAACTGTTAATGCTCTAGTTCATGTTTGGTCAAATAAGAACCAATAGAGGACTGATCATTATGATGCTTTTATCGATGAAGATGAATCAAATGGTAATATGACAACCTTAAGCAAGTGCATCAACTATGATGACCTCTTTGAATGATGAGGATTCTATTTTATCATATCCCTTTGGGGTGTAAACAAAATATTCTCCCAAATTTGGGGCTATAACAACCACAATGAAAAAGAATATAGAGAGACTTAATTTTCCCCCAATAAAAGGTGTTTATTCTCTGTAATAAAGTATATATGATGAGGTATTGTTCTATTCGAATGGACCACATGTATGGTTTAGTACACTACCTAGGATCAAAAGGGACACTCCCATGGAGTTGGTACATAAGATTTCAATTTACCCACATAAAATGGAGACATGGAACCCATTTTTCAACCCTTCATACATGAATGTGTTTTTTGATAATACTGTGAGACCTAATATATTATGATTGGATTTAAAGTTCATTAGAATATCCTCTGAATATTTGAAACCAAGTGTAGACCAATTTCAGCAATACTTACCTTTAGATGATATGGACATGTTGTTACTCCAACTAATGGGGTTGCAGGTTAGATAAATAGGATATGTTCCTGCACCATCCAATATATTCTTTTAAGATGATCGTACCATGGTTGTAATACATATCCAAGACCTAGATATTCTCATTGTTGAAAATCACAACTATATTCCTATCGTTATTTGGGATGAATATTTTTGGAAATAGAGGGCGGTTGAAGTGGACGACCAATATTCATATAAGTAATGGGATGAATATGTCGATCCCAAGGGTGTATGATCTCATTAAAATGATTCATCATTTGTTTCTTATTTTACTTATTTATTATAATGTGTTTTTATTGTGTGAAATGACACACTGTATTACAGATAAAAAAGGTTATATAGGTCGATATCCCCTCAAAAATGTTTGGAATAACTGGTACCCTAGTCAAAAGTAATGAAATAGTTCCTAAGTTTGGAGAGCTATTCCAAGAATTGTTGAATTCTAAGAATAAGATGTAAAGATAATCTATACCTGTAGCTATGATACATGACATTAAGGGGAGAGTTATATCATACCTATACTATAAAAAGGAATTATGGATACTTACATCCCTAGATATGTGCTTCATAAGGGATAATATTCCCTCATAGTGTCATATATTTCTTCTTTATCTAGTGATACTATTTAATCAAGTCTTTTGGATGAAGAATATCCTTCTCTCAAATTCCCCTATGATCTTGATGAAGAGCCTATGATAACTAATAATGAATCTTCATAAAACTCATACATTCCCATAGAAGAGTAAGCTCATTTTTAAAAGAAACTGTCAAGGATTGGGTCATAAATATATTCTCCTTAAACGGTAGAGTGGGAGGAGTATTTTGGTAATACCATGTTCATATAATCAGGAGAAATATTATAACATCAAATTTCATTCTGTATGATATTTATGATTAATCTCATGCCCTAGAGGACCCTACAAAAATCAATGTTGAAACAATTCTCTATCATGGGAATCTGTTCGAGGTCTCTGGTCATCAGAGGAGGTTGTCAAGTGGTTTCCCATACCTAATGATTCAAGTATCCTCAGGGATGAGAATACCATATGGATTTTGAAGTTAATATATTCCATGAGAAATAGTGAAATTTCATTTTAAGTCATGATTATACATATTGATATTAAAACCTATTTATAAGGGTTTGAGGAATTTTATAATATGAATTTTATTGATGTCAGTCTTTATATTCATGCATGCAATTATAATATTTGATGATTTAGTCTTGAATACATGAATTGTGTATCTTTCTCACTTGATTCTTTTTTTAGGTACTGATTCAACATGTCATTGATGCCTGTCTAGATCCCACTATCAAGGGAGAACAAACTCAAGGGGATCCTTAGTGATGGAAATAACATGAGCATCCCCTGGAGGGAAGTAGGTGGACTCTAGATAATTCCTCTCACTTGAAGATTCCAGAGCACAACATTGAGGATTAGAATGATATGGAGGAATACAACAAATCCCATTATCATTAAAAGGATGAATTTTACTGACTACATTAATCATATGATACATCATACATCAGCTATCATTTTTTGGCTGACAATGAGACTTATCCATTTTCAGGTGTTGATAGCATCTACGGCAAGACATGATGGATTCTTTCACATTAAAATTAATTCATCATCATAAGGAGATGTTGTTTCTATAACGAGAGGAGTGGGGAAAGGTTAGTCATTGATTGATCTAATCCAATAATATTTTTCCTCCACTAATAGTAGTTCTGAGAAAGATTTGGAGACATAAAATTCCATTCATACCACACATAATTCAGTCTTTCATGAAAAATAAAAGATAAGATTTAAAATTTCTCTTGAAGATATACTATCATGGGTTTTTCTACATCCATTTATTATATTAATTCTAGGATTATGTGTATTCTATTATTATATTATTAGTACCAGTGTAATTGATTTTTTTTGCTGAAGGTAGTGAGAACCTGTGCTACAACAGTACCTCATCAAGCAAAATATAATAATTAAGATTTATAATATATCAGATGATTTTTCCCTGTCATGTAAAATAATTCCATGAAATTGGAGTAATTAAGGAAAATTTATTAATTAAAATTACATCCAAAGGTCACTTGTTCACTAAGAAATGAATACTGCAATCGGGCGGCTCTAACAACTTTATCATATGATAGAAGTAGTTCAAACTGGGGGTCAAATATCATTGATAATGCAATGAAGGAACAATACGTGGTTAAGTTTCTATGGAATTTCATCTCATTATGATATAAAATTATACTAATAAGGATTAGGAGGCCATCTGTCAAATTAAATTTTATATTGGAATTATTTTGTAATGTTAGGTAGAGGTATTTTTACATGTGTAAGATCAACTGAATTTTTTTCATTATACCATAAATGAATTTTTTGTTTCGGATCATATTTGTCTTAATCGATATTTCATTATGTGATTATTAGATAAAATTGAATATTTTTTTCACATATTGTCATATTTTTATCAACTAATTTAAACCATTGTTATAGAACCGGTGAAATTATCCAGTTTTTACCTATGCCTTTGGTCCTAGTGATAACTGTTTGATTGTTTCTAGGGTTATGTGGACAAACCTAGAAACATTGTATCTTTTAATCATAACCATCATGTTTTTTTATGTCTGTCAATCAAACACATATAGGGTGAGAAATATATTTTTCTTAGTATTCCCATTTCACGTTTTCAACATAATACATTTTTTAATTTTGCTCAATTCATTTCACAATTGATTACTAAACCAAATTGAGTGTAGATCTATATATATGAGAATCTACATTTACATAGGGTTCATTAATTATTGTTTTAAACTAAGTGAGTATTTTTTTCACTTTTTAAAAGAAATTAGAGTAATAAAAAATAGATTAATTTGAAAACAAAATTATGGTGAATTGGATTGAAAATGAGTTTGTGAGTAATGTACAAAATATGGATTTTGGGAAAATAATGTTCTAATAATATTCAAATACATTATGGGGAATTTTGAGTTATTTTGTTATGATTTTCACCTTTGAAACTTCTTATGAGAAAGGTATGTAATTTATTTACACAAACCACGATTAAAATGTTGTTTATGTGACACTTGATTCCATGAGTATGGTAATATAGGTGGTATCTCCTATGGATGATAATATTGTTGGTTTAGAAATCCTTTTTGTTGGATACATTATAAAAATCTATCTAGTGATGGAAACTATACTTTCTAATATCAGAATCCATGAAATGATAGGCTCTTTTTAGGGGTGAATATTGAAATGCCAAAAAGTTTGTGTGACTACATAGTCAGAAAAAGGCATCCTTAATAATTCCGACAATTAATTTTCTATAGTTGGAAAATTTGAACAGGTCTGAATTTCACAGAACCATGATATCTGGATTTCCAAGGGAATATAAATATTAATTAAGATAGAGTAAAAATTGGAATTTCACATTAATTAGAAACATGTCCTAAATGGATATATATTTTTGGAATGAGTGATACTTTTGGTAAATGGTTAACGTCATGGGGGAAGTGACCGTTCCAAAATGGGATGAATCATTTTTCAATTTAATATCATATGATCAGGACATGGATCAAACACTTTAACATCTTATGTTGATGATGTTTTTATAGTATTTTTCATACGAATTGGTTGTTATATAATGTTGTTTACTTCTATACAATGTGGATATTTAGGTCATTAATCTTATTTCCTTTATATCATTTGAATGATTAATTATTCTCCCATTCATGGATATTTTTTCTAGAATGTTCTATCATTTTTATTTATAATGTGGATTATTTGTATGTTGCAATATGGGGGTCTCTAGATGTAAAGAGTGATATGGGGTAATATTTTTATTGTGAATGTGGTTTCACTTTTGAGAATGATTTTAACACTAGTGGAAAACTCTATTTTGTGGGTGAAATTATGAAAATACAATAGGGGAGTGTTGTTGCATTGTCAAAAAACTAAATCCTTTTACATACATTCCATTTATGTTGGTGACATATACGAATCCTAAATGAATTTTATTAATAAATTTTTAGACAAAGGGGTTCTCATGTATCAAACATTATATTGAAAATCGAAATTGTATGATTAAGGATATTCATATATGTCCAGACACAATGTTTGGATTATTGAAGGAATGTGATTGAATGTGGGAGGTTCATTTCGAGTATTAATTATCCATGAATGGTGGAAACGACATCATATATTGGTCTGACCAAAACATGGGAAACATGGTTCATTTACATTTCGATCATTTGACTATAAAATAGTAATATTTATATGATAGTTTATATGTATCCTACAAGACCATGGTTTTGCAGGAATACTTCAATCACAAGTGAGGAAATTTTAATCCAAGGCCATGGGGGGTTTTGGATCAGGATAAGTGAAATGGGACAAGAATATGAGGGATGAATGTCGACCATGATCAAATAGTGGGTTCTACAATGATTTCATCTAGGTTTATAAACATTGAAGAATATTCTCTTGAGGACCAATGTGTTGAGGATGGGAAAATCTATTTATGGGATAATTTTTGCAAAACTAACTTGGGAATGTGACTCTATAGTCAAACAACAACATTTTACAGATAAAAAGACATTTTTGTGGGCACCCTATGTAAATAAAACTGTGGAATGTTACTACCTTGTTAGACATATGATTTCATAAGTATCAGGCAATCTATTATAGGCAACTAGATAAAGGTTACAAAGATATGTAAGAAACCCTGATTTGGATTATAAAAAATATGTATGAGATGAAATGAAGAAATTGGACATATATTGGTCATGATGTATAAAAACTCATTTATATATCAAACCCATATAGAAGAGGGGTCATTTCAATTTCCATCATGGACATATAAATGGGGGAAACCAGGTTATGAGATCTTACATAGATCATTAATTTTATGTAGGTGATGCGGATTTTTTACTTATACCAAGGATTTGACGAGAAAATGTAGTCTTGGTGTCACTACATGTCTAATTAGAGATTGTATCAAACCACACATATTTCATGAGAATCCAAGAAGTTTAATTTCATGAAACACAGACATCATCTATGCAATTAAGCATCATGTTGTAAGGATGAACCTATACAACACCCCAGGTAAATAAAGAATATGAATTTTTTTGTATTTATCCCTATTTGTGAATAAAATGTTAATTTTTCTTTAAATGGGGTTGTATGTTCGATACCGTACCCGATACGCAACAAAGAGTTTCTTTGAAATCATACGTTACACACTAGTAATAAAATAATATTATTTTTAATGGTAGTTAATGCCTAGCCATTGTAATGGAGGGAAAGAATGGAACTAACTACAAAATGATATATATGTTTTTCAAATATTTTTACTTTTATCCAATAAATGTTAGAGGCTTAAAATGAAAATGAATCCAATTTTAAGCACAAATCTTCTAATATTCTTTAAGAGGTCGATTAACCGCCTTTTGATGGAGAACCCTTTTAAAATATAATTTTGACAGTTTTATATGTTCTATTTGACAAAATAAAATCCTTCCTTAGAATATGGGCATCAAAATTTACATTGTGTAAATTTTTGGTATTTTTCCAATAAAGTTCATTTTTAATTGAATAGTGAAAAATGTTGTATTTTAATTCAAAACCTCTTTTTAATATAATTTTTTTATATGATTTGACTATCTTATGAATTGGTTTTAAAGTTAATTAGAATATATTTTTACAATTTAATCCAACAGTGGTCATTGGATTTAATTTCACTTTGAAATTGGACTTCATCTAGTGTCAATCTTTTGATACTTTTTGTTTCATAAAAACACGCTATTTTTTTTGACAGTGGGAATTAAATATTAAATTAATTAATGAAAATTAAATGTTTTGAATTTTTTAAAATAGATATAATTTTTGAATTCATAATATCAAATATATCTTAGGGTGAAGTTTTGGTATTTTTCTGAAAAACTTCAATTTTGATGAATAGTGAAACCCGTAAGAGGTACTTAAAAAACTGATTTTTCGTTTAAATGAAATTGTACCACCTCTATGTCTTTAATTTCAAAAATATGACATACATGATTGTCATTAGGAAGTAAAATGTGGTTCAATGGGATTGAAATAATTTTTTTTGGTGAATAGTAACTTTTATGTTTTTAATCGCGATTATAGGTAATTAGTGTAGTTTAAGGTTAAAATAATGTTTTAATAATATGAAATGGCCTTGAAACATGTCCTACCCTTATTGGATGATTCATGGCCGACCAATACAATCCATGGGGAAACTTGGGGACCCCATGAAGCCACTTTGGTAGGAAAATGACATTAATACCTTTTTATTTAAAGTTAAGATTAAAATGTTAAAAACATGTGTTGTTTTACTAAAATAATTTTTACATGGGGATATAAAAGTCATATGTTTGACTATAAATATTCATTATAAATCTAAAAGGATTTCCTACATCATGATATTTTTTTACAATTTTTAGGCATTAAATAAATTGAATTATTTATGACACCATGATAATGCAGTGATTACCTCATTATTTAACGATTTAAATAAAACGAAAATATAATGTAAAATCTAAGACCTAAACTTGTCAAAAACCTATTGGATGGGTGGATTTAGAAAAATTATCACCTTATACTCGAAATATATAATTTTGGGACGTTTAAAATCCGAAAATCATTTTATAATAATGTAAAAGTTTATAACTTTCCAAGAGTGCCCCTGCTCTCCTCTTATAAAAGGCCCCCACCTCTACCACCTTACCCACACCTCTCAAGATTTTTTCTCGGCCAACACCTGCCCATTTTGTCTCTCTACATCCCTCGCTTACTCCTAGAAGCCTCACTTTGGGCCGAAGTCTTCCCAAGGAAGCCTTTGAGCTCAAATCAAAAAGAGTTACCCGTTTTAAAGGTAATGTCTTCCCTAGTGTTCTTTGGTTTTATTTTTCTTCTCCAACCTCATAAAATCATTTTATTTATTTATTTTGTAACAAAAACAATATCTTAAAATTACTAGGATGTTGTTATGAGGAGTATTCAAGCTACAATAACACAAATCTCCGTCTAATGGTTAAAGAACATACTGTTTCTGTGGATGGCGAATTACTGCCTCACGAAACGATGATTGTTCTATCTTCTCATACCACCTCTCATGGTGGACATTATGATGGAACTATATTTATTTATGATATATATTATATTTATTTCCACTATATTCTTCTGTATTTTATATTTAATACATACCTTTATGCTTTTCATGTTGTGCAAATGCGATAATTTCATTTGAGGAAGTGTGGACTACCACCCCCTCAAGTGATGTGACTCGTTCATGCAATACATGGAATCTATAAAGAATTAAATTGATTAACTTATGTGATATATATAAAATATATATTATACTGGAATTATAATATATATATATATCTCCCATCAAGTTTTAATTCCATTAATGTGCCAAAGAAATGAAAGTAGCGTTCATGCGTACGTACGGCTTACCGTCTCCATGAACAATACATTTCATTTATTATCTTCAAATGTTATATACTATTATAAGTACATACATATAATGGATATATATGTCATATATTACATCTAAATGATGAATATAATTCTGGAATTATAATATATATATATATATATCTCATTTAGTTTTAATTCCATTAATATGACGAAGAAATGAAAGTAGCGTTCATGCGTACGTACGACCTACCGTCTCCATGAATGGTGCATTTCATTTATTTTTATCTCCCAATGTTATTTAGTACTATAAAATAAATATGTACTGGATATATATGATATTTAAAACATTAATACTATTCTGGAGATGATGTACCTATAACTACATGGAAAATTCATTTCCAACAAGTTCAATTTTTTCTCCTGTACCGAACATCGACAAAAAAGTCTGATATGAACTCACTTTATTAACCAATTATTATAACATTATAATATGTGATATGAACTGAATAATAATATTTAAAGGATGTATTTAAGAAATTATAAATTGAACAAATTTTATTATTCAGGAGATTAAAGAACGATCAAGTCATGTCGGACACGAGGAAAGGGATCCTACCCCTCTCTTTCTTTTTAAGTAGACACTTTTAGGTCATTCCTTTTAAGCTCATCTTTCTTATGATTGGGATGTTATTTTATATTAATCTTACTATAATTTTTATGTTCATACGATGGGAGAACATATTTTCTATCATCAATCCATTTTAGATATTTTGAGTGGCAACGTTAGGCTGTCGAATTTTCGTAAGAGATCCAACCTCTCTCTTTTTTTAGGTACTCTCTTTTTTGTCATTTATTTTAAGCTCATATTTAATATGTTTAGGGATGTTATTTTATATTCCTCATACTGTAATTTTTATTTTCATATTATGAGAGACCCTATTTGATCTCATAAATCCATTTTTATAAGTTTTAAGTAGCGTCGTTTGGCTGTCGAGTTTTTGTAAGGGATTTTTCATCTCAATTTTATTCCCGTGACATTTATTATATGTTTTCCACTATTTCCTTTGAGTGGTGTATGTACTACCCATTATTATACACTTTCTGTAGTATAATTTCATCTATGGGTATTTACATCTTCATTGTATGACCCTTCTTCAATGGGGTGTACGTTTCAAAAGTTACCCAACTTGGTAAGGGGACCTTTCACCCTCCTCTTTTTAAAAGACTTATTTTGTTATGTCTTTTAATTCACATACTATTATTTTTGGATATGTTCTTATATATCTTTATTTATTTAAATTATATGTCCAAGTGATGAGATACCATTTTCTCTCTCATCAACTCATTTTCTGAATTTTAAAGTGACGCCGTTAGGCTGTCGGATTTCTGTAGGGGAACTTCTTAACCCACTTTCAATTCTTTGGGTTAAACATGTACTTCTAGATTTTATTATGACAAGATTATGTGTGTAATATCTATTTTGTAATTTCCACAAACCTTTGTGTGGATATACTATTTCTACACATAATCATCTCATTGATAAATTCTTACGAACTTGTATGGGAAATCATAACTCAATCTCATTTCATTGAGTTAAATATCTATATCATTGGTTTTTTTTCTCCATGATTATATGTGAATGACCTCTGATTGTTTCACAATTAATATCCACTTATATTGGGTGTATTTATATTTCTCACACATAATTATGTGATAGATTTATCCTTAATTTAAGGATACAATCTATATAATGGATTTCATCTCAATTTACATTTCCATTGAGACTTCATTGTTGTTATGCACCAATTCACACTTATATTGTGTGTATACTGTCCTTTGACATATTATATCATGAATCCATTTATTCTCATGATATTATAAAGTTCAGATTAAATTTTATTCCGCAATTATTTGTATTCAAGAGTCTCTCATTTTGTTAAAAACTCTTTAAGAAAATATTATTTTAAATGTTTTAAAGATTCATTATTCTAAATCTTTATCTTTAATGTCCATGTTTTCAAAATGGTTTTCAGTATTTATTTATATAGACATTAATGTATTAAAATTATAATTCCATTAAAAGCTTCAATGTGGTATGGGGAACTTCGATTCAAAAATCCCTTTTAAATGATTTTTGAAAATGGATTGATAAATTCAATATCTTGGAATTAATTATTCTGATTGCAAATGAAATGTTGTTATTGAAATGATTATATTTTCAATATTGTATGTGTACTGATGGTACTTGGACATTTTACAGGTGGTTACGTGATAAACCATATGGCGGGTGGTGCCGTGAATACCAGGACGGGTGGTTACGTTATAACCTTCAATGCATTGGGTATGGAAGTCGGCCGTATGGCTATTCTATTAAGTATGTGTGAAAGTAGACCGTATGGTTATTCTATTTAAGTATGTTTATGTCCCATGTTACCTTTATATGTTATGTGTTCTTTATATGGTTTTTTATGGTAATCTTTTGGTTACAAAAGGGGTAAGAAATGATCTTTTATTCAGTTAAGAGTTTTTTACTACTACATAAAGGTGAAAAGTATTACTTTGACAAATTATTCTTGGTTTACTTGTTGTTTTCAAAAACTAACAGTTTTCCTTTTTTGTGTATACTTTACTAGGATTTTTATGCTCATAACATGATTTTGAAATGTCTTCCACAGGACTTAAAGATGAATAGGGTCAAGGATGGGATCAAGGAAAGACATGCTATCTAAAACATGGAACTAGACATGTTTCTTTTTAAGAGTTTTTATTTTATGGAAACTTAGTAGAACTGTATACTTTGTAATATTTGAGATGTAATAGTTATGTCCTAATTATCTAAAAATATAAACCTGAAAATATCCTCAATGTGAATTATTAATTTAAATCAACAATAAGTAAGGTTTAAGGCCGTGGCTTTATAATGGGTATCAGAGGTCGGTTTAGATAACGATAGAGGTTAGGCTATTCTCTAAGCATAAGTGACATTACCATAATGGCTAGGATTTCAGAAAGAGTCCTAGTTTTAGATAAATTGAATGAGTAATTATATCTTAGTGTTTATCTTTTTATTTAGTACATGATGATTTTTTTGATATACTCACACTGACATTTTTTGTTTCAGTAAATGGATGGATTTAGCAGGCACCAATGTGAAAATGGGTTTGATGGAAACTGTGGTGGTTCTCTGATTAAGAGACTGGATGAAATGGGGGATTCCATGAGAAATCTCATGGTTATTACAAACCAACTATTAGGAGTCATGATGAACCACTTGAACCTTGGTGAGTTCTCTAATGCATCATGTACGAGAGAAGCAACTCGACGTTGAAGTTCAGGTAATAATTGTAAAGATAACCATTAGGGTTTATATGATCCTTACTTTTTTAGGTAATTATGGGTTACTCTATGATATGATGGAAAATGAAAGGCATGAGATAAAATTTTGGTTAAAATATGTTATGATCATTTTGAAGATTTTATATCCTTTTGAGGAATGTTTTAAGAATTATGTAGTTTTGGAAGAAGGACAACACGTAGACCGTGTGACAACCCATCACGTCGGACAAAGCTATGGGAATCGAACCCACAACCAAAGGGTGACAGGTATTTATCGCCTACCACTCGAATAATTGAAGTCCCTGGTTAGTCTGAATAATTCTTTTTAGTTAGATGATTTTAGGAATCAAGAGTAAGTTTATCTTGGGTTATCTATGGAAATGATTAACCGATCATGGAGGATATGTGATTAAGTTAATTAGTTTTCAATATGAGACTTTAAGAGAAACTGATGTTGTTTGGAGATAAATGTTACGATTTAACATGGAAGACTCTGTGGTTAAATTCTTCAAATATTTGGGTTTCAATATTAGTTTGGTTTACTTTTGGTCTTCATTGAACTTTGGGTCTTATTGGACAAATTTTGGAGATTAAGAATAGATTTCCTTTTTATAAAGGATTATCCTTTTTGGGTATTATCTGATCTCATACTAAACTTTTTGGTTTTAGTTTTGGTTAAGGTCTAAAGACATGGGAAGTATACAGTTCTCTTTTGTGGATTGGATGATTCTCTAGAAGTTGATTATAGCTCTCTTAATGTAAACAAGTCATCCTAAATACTCATCTTTTGGAGAAAATATGAGATCATGTTAGAAATCTAGTAAATATTGAAAGTCAACATGACAGGTAAGTATGTTTCCTTATGTTTTCGTTAAGCTCAAAAATAAATCCCTCAATGAAAACTAACTTACAAAAAATTTTGTCCGTTAAATTTTCCGACTGGGGAATCCAATACTATTTAACCCATCACAAGTTTGTGATTTTCTGGTGGTTAACTTTCTCCTAAACATGTTTTCTATCACACTCCCTCAGAATATGACTGTCTTCTTTTTCTTCCATATCTATGTTTTCCTACATGGAATCCTAGTATGGGTTAACTCGGGTGACCTTTTTACTTCCCTTTATTTCTTTTAAAGTGATAGTTTAATTTACTCCTTTTCTGATGTGGGGATTTCAATGAAGTTTCTGAGCCTAATTTTAAAATTGTGAGGACGCAATTCCCAAAAGGTGGGAAGGATGTAACACCCCATGTAAATTAAGAATATGAAATTTATTATATTTATCCCTATTTTTTAATAAAATGTTAATTCTACTTTAAAGGGGTTTCTATGTTCGATAGCGTACCCGATACGCAACAAAGAGTTTCTTTGAAATCATACATTGCACACTTATAATAAAATAATATTATTTTAAATGGTAGTTAACGCCTAGTCATTGTAATGGAGGGAAAGAACAGAACTAACTAAAAAATTATATATATGTTTTCAGATATTTATACTTTTATCCAATAAATGTTAGAGGCTTAAAATGCAAATGAATCCAATTTTAAACATAAATCTTCTAATATTTTTTAAAAGGTCGATTAACCACCTTTTGATGGATAACCCTTTTAAAATATCGTTTTGAAAATTTTATATGTTCTATTTGAAAAAATAAAATCCTTCTTTAGAATCTGGACATCAAAATTTACTTTGTGTAAATTTTTGGTATTTTTCCGATAATGTTCATTTTTAAATGAATAGTGAAAAATGTTGTATTTTAATTCCAAACCTCTTTTTAATATAATTTTTTTATATTATTATATTATCTTTTGAATTGGTTTTAATGTGAAATTAGAATATATTTTTACAATTTAATCAAATTTTGGTCATTGGATTTAATTTCACATTGAAATTGGACATAAACTAGTGTCAATATTTTGATACTTTTTTCTTTCATAAAAACACACTATTTGTTTTGATAGTGGGAATTAATTATTAAATTAATTAATGAAACTTATATGTTTTTAATTTTTTAAAATAGACATAATTATTGAATTCAGAATATCAAATATAGCTTAGGGTGAATTTTTGGTATTTTTCTGAAAAATTTCAATTTTTGATGAAGAGTGAAACCACTAAGAGGTACTTAAAAAACTGATTTTTCTTTTAAATGAAATTGTACCACATCTGTGTCTTGAATTTAAAAAATCTGACATACATGGTTTTCATTAAGAAGTAAAATGTGGTTCAATGGGATTAAAATAATTTTTTGCGGATAGTATCTTTTAATTTTTTAATCGTGATTTGAGGTAATTAGTGTAGTTTATGGGTAAAATAATTTTTTAAAAATATGAAATGGCCTTGACACATGTCCTACCCTTATTGGATAAGTCATGTACGACCAATAAAATCCATGGGTCAACTTGGGGACCCCATGGAGCCACTTTGGTAGGAAAATGACATTAATACCTTTTTATTTAAAGTTAAGATTAAAATGTCACAAACATGTGTTGTTTTACTAAAACAATTTTTACATGGGGTTATATAAGTCATATGTTTGACTATAAATATTAATTAGAAATATAATAAGAGTTCCTACATCATTATATTTTTTTATAATTTTTAGACATTATATAAATTAAATTATTTATGACACCATGATGATGTAGTGATTACCTCATTATTTAATGATATAAATAAAATGAAAATATAATGTACAATCTAAGACCTAGACTTGTCAAAAACCTATTTTATGGGTGGATTTGGACCACTTAACACCTTATACTCTAAATATATAATTTTGGGACCTTTAAAATCATAAAATAATTTTAAAATAAAGTAAAAGTTTATAACTTTCCAAGAGTGCCCCTCCTCTCCTCTTATAAAAGGCCCCACCTCTACAACCTTATCCACACCTCTCAAGCCTTTGTCTGGGCCAAAACCTGCCCATTTTGTCTCTACACACACATCTATTACTCCTAGAAGCCTCACTTTTGGATGAAGTCTTCCCAAGAAAGCCTTTGAGCTCAAATCAAAAAGAGTTACATGTTTTAAAGGTAATGTCTTCCCTAGTGTTCTTTTGTTTTATTTTGCTTCTCCAACCCCCTAAACTCTGTTTATTTATTTATTTTGTAACAACAACAGTATATTAAATATTCGGAAATGTTGTTATGAGGAGTATTCAAGTTACACTAACACACAACTCCATCTAATGGTTAAAGAAAATACTGTTTCTATAGATGGCGAATTACTGCCTCACGAAACGATGATTGTTCTATCTTCTCATACCACCTCTCATGGTGTCCATTATGATGGAAATATATTTATTTATGATATATATTATATTTATTTCCTCTATATTCTTCTGTATTTTATATTTAATACATACCATTATGCTTTGCATGTTGTGCAAATGCGATAATTTTATTTGAGGAAGTGTGGACTACCGCCCCCTCAAGTGATGTGACTCGTTCATGCAATACATGGAATGTATAAAGAATGAAACTGATGAACATATGTGATATATATAAAATATATATTATACTGGAATTATAATATATATATATCTCTCTCTCATCAAGTTTTAATTCCATTAATGTGCCAAAGAAATGAAAGTAGCGTTCATGCGTACGTACGGATTACCGTCTCCATGAACAGTACATTTCATTTCCTATATTCAAATGTTATGTACTATTATCAGTACATATATATAATGTATATATATGTCATATAATACATCTAAATGATGAATATCATTCTGGAATTATAATATATATATATATCTCATTTAGTTTTAATTCCATTAATATGACAAAGAAATGAAAGTAGCGTTCATGCGTACGTAAGGCCTACTGTCTCCATGAACAGTTCATTTCATTTATTTTTATCTCCAAATGTTATGGAGTAGTCTAAAATGAATATTTACTGGATATATATGATATTTAAAACATTAATACTATTCTGGAGATGATGTACCTATAACTACATGGAAAATACTTTTCCAACAAGTTCAATTTTTGCTCATGTACCGAACATCGACAAAAACGTCTGATATGAACTCACTTTATTAACCAATTATTATAAAATTATAATATGTGATATGAACTGCATAATAATATTTAAAGGATTTCCTTAAGAAATTATAAATTGAAAAAAATTTATTATTCAGGAGATTAAAGAACGATCGAGTCATGTCGGACACGAGGTAGGGGATCCTACCCCTCTCTTTCTTTTTAAGTACACTATTTTATGTCATTCCTTTTAAGATCATATTTCTTATGATTGGGATTTTATTTTATATTACTCTTACTGTAAGTTTTATGTTCATATGATGGGAGACCCTATTTTCCCTCATCAATCCATTTTGGAAGTTTTTAGTGGCTCCGTTAGGCTGCCGAATTTTCTTAAGAGATCCAACCTCTCTCTTTTTTTAGGTACTCTCTTTTATGTCATTTCTTTTATGCTCATATTTCATATGATTGGGGATGTTATTTTATATTCCACATACTGTAATTTTTATTTTTATATTATGAGAGACCGTATTTGATCTCATAAATCCATTTTTGGAAGTTTTAAGTGGTGTCATTAGGCTGCCGAGTTTTCATAAGGTATTTTTCATCTCACTTTTATTCCTGTGACATTTATGCTATATTTTCCACTATTTCCTTTGATTGTTTTATGTAATACCCATTATTATACACTTTGCGTAGTATAATTTCATTTATGGGTATTTAAATATTCATTGTATGACCCTTCTTCAATGGGGTGTATGTTTCAAAAGTTACCCAACTCGGTAAGGGGACATTTCACCCTCCTCTTTTTAAAATACTTCTTTTGTTATGTCTTTTAATTCACATACTATTATTTTGGGATATGTTCTTCTATATCCTTATTTATGTAAATTTTATGTCCAAGTGATGAGATACCATTTTCTCTCTCATCAACTAATTTTCTGAATTTTAAAGTGACATCGTTAGACTGTCATATTTCTGTAAGGGAACTTCTTAACCCACTTTCAATTCTTTGGGTTAAACCTCTTCTTCTTGATTTTATTATTCCAAGATTATGGGTTGAATCTATATGTTGTAATTTCCACAAACCTTTGCGTGGATATACTATTTCTACACATAATCATCTCATTGATAAATTCTTACGAACTTGTATAGGAAATCATAACTCAATCTCATTTCATTGAGTTAAATATCAATGTCATTGGTTTTGTTTTTCCATGATTATGTGTGAATGACCTATGATTGTTTCACACATAATATCCACTTATATTGGGTGAATTTATATTTCTCACACATAATTATGTGATAGATTTATCCTTAATTTAAGGATACCATCTTTATAATGGATTTCATCTCAATTTACATTTCCATTGAGACTTCATTGTTGTTATGCACCAATTCACTCTTATATGGTGTGTATACTGTCCTTTGACATATTATATCATGAATACCTTTATTCACATGATATTATAAAGTTCTGATTAAATGTTATTTCGCAATTATTTGTATTCAAGAGTCTCTGATTTTGTTAAAAACTCTTTAACAAAAGTATCGTTTTAATTGTTTTAAAGATTCATTATTCTAAATCATTATATTTAATGGACATGTTTTCAAAATGGTTTTCAGTATTTATTTATATGGAAATTAATGTTTTAAAATTATAATTCCATTAAAAGCTTCAAAGTGTTATGGGAAACATTGATTCAAAAATCTCTTTTAAATGATTTTCAAAAATGGATTGATTTATTCAATAGCTTGGAATTAATTATTGTGATTGAAAATGAAATGTTGTTATTGAAATGTTTATATTTTCAATATTTTGTGTATAATTATGGTACTTGGGCATTTTACGGGAGGTTATGTGATAAACCATATGACGTGTGGTGCCATGAATACCAGGATGGGTGGTTACGTTATAACCTCCAATGCATTGGGTATGGAAGTCATCCGTATGGCTATTCCATTAAGTATGTGTGGAAGTAGACCATATAGTTATTCCATTTAAGTATGTTTATGTCCCATGTAACCTTTATATGTTATGTGTTCATTATATGGGTTTTTAGGGTAATCTTTTGGTTACAAAAGGGGTAAGTAATGATCTTTTATTCAGTGAAGAGTTTTTTTACTACTTCATAAAGATGAAAAGTATTACTTTGATAAATTATTCTTGGTTTACTTGTTGTTTTGAAAAACTTACAGTTTTCCTTTTTTGTGTATCCTTTATTGGACTTTTTATGGTCATCCCATGTTTTTGAAATGTTTTCCACAGGACTTAAAGATGAATAAGTTCAAGGATGGGATCAAGGAAATACATGCTATCTAAAACATAGAACTAGACATGTTTCTTTTTAAGAGTTATTATTTTATGGAAACTTAGTAGAAGTGTATTCTTTGTAATCTTTGAGATGTAATAGTTATGTCCTAATTCTCTAAAAATATAAACCTGAAAAGATCCTCAATGTGAATTATTCATTTAATTCAATAATAAGTAAGGTTTAAGGCTGGGGATTTATAACCTATGTCAATGTTAAAAAGATAATATATTGGGTGGTATTGGATATATCAATTGTCCTTAACAACATATCTTGTTAAAGGAATGATCAACACACACTAACTTATATATTATATTCCCTATGATGATAAAATTCAGTACTGGAGAAAGGGTTATTGGATATGGCCCCACACCCGGGGTGATAAATCATATTGGATCCTCTTTTGTAGATCATACAAATAAATAAGATAGTGATGATATGTCTTATTATTTTTCTTCGCTATGATATATGATCTATATATCACCAAGTATCTAGTGGGTATAATAATTTAACCATGAATATTTCTCAAGGAAATGTTTATTTTATTCTCATGAATTGAAATGAATTAGTTTTTCCTTTTATGTAATTTCTAGAAAAACCATGATAAACCTGATTTGAATTGATATGGATTACCAATTTAGTGATAATTTTTATAATTTTTTTAATCCCCAATGATTTATTATCTATCTAACTAAAAAGGTGAGTAATATTCTACTTTCACCACACTAAGGAAATACAATTAAAGGATATGTGTATATAGATATTTTGGTGGGTTTGATTGGTTATAAGATCTAGTTATCACTTCATATTAAATTATAATAAGAATCAGGACAGATGTAGTTCATGATTCGATCACTATGCTTGTATGACCGACTCTAATGGTGTGAGAATTTTATTACATTACTAGACCCTAGAATGGTGATTCGGGAATAACAACATATCTCATTGTAAAATGATCCAAGCCACATGTTGTTATTGAATTATGTTTTCATGGGGTCCCATCACCAAATAATATCATCTGATTAAATTCTAATTGAATGGTGACCTTTTTTTACATTGTGCAACAGGGACATGGAAATTGTAGTTTTACATCATTTTGAAAAGATGATTTCATAGTGTTTAAAATATAATTATGATGAATTTATTCTTTATATATAGTTTCTTATTTCTGGGACTATGACAACATGTATTTTTAGGTCCATAACTATGTGAAAATTGTGTACCATTTAGGGTCATTAATTCATCACCTTCATGCTATGTACTCTAATTTCATACACCAATGATGTTGTTTTCATTCAGTTTATCAACATGAAACATGGATGGTGATGATATTTTGTTTAAAATCATTCAGTATAGAAGTTATCTTCATGTTTCTATTCATTTTACTACATACATGAAAATTTTTGATTTTTAAAGTCATGCGATCAATACCAACTATGTAGTTTGACTACAAACAACTAATAACTGACATCGTGTTTCCATATGATGTAAATTGTTAGAATATTTTCATCGGTGGAGGTCGTATATAGATCTAAATCAATTGATATAATTTAATATTATGTATTAGAGATTACATTGTTTATGGAATATGGTCAAGAAACATTCGATCATGCATTAAAAGATTCATTCCTTGTATCATTGTAGTCCATAGGACCAATTATAGTTCTCCCTAGAGAAACAAAATGATTCTACATTTTTATTAAAATATCAACAAATCTGATTTTGATGGACTTCCATGTGATGTGTGGAATGCATTATTTTCTCATCATGTCTCTTTAATTATTCCATTTTATTTTCTTATTGATCGTATTTTGTTATTTTATCAATCATTACATCATAGAGAAATGGTATTTTTACTCAATTTGGAGTAATGCCTCCATTACTTATATGTGATATTGTGGGGATCCCTGTGTGGAGGTATGTTTTGTAGTTCGGTATTCCCATAAGTCATGCATGAGTGTTCTAGGATAATAATTTTTTCCATGATCCACCATCCTTCTAGAGAATGTTTGATAGGGTCTTGTGGATGGACTATATCTATCCAATGGATAACTCATGATAGTGATGAAAATGTTTGGATTTGATATTGTACTAATGGAATAACCTATCCAACAGTATAATAGATAATGTTGTAGCATTCTATCGGTATTATATAAGGGACACCATATTTGGTATTGATGTTGGTTTTCAAAAATATAAAGATGATTTTATCCCCACCTTAATTATGGGTATTTCCCCATCCAATTTAGTTAATATTCCTTTCAAATAAAGAAAAAAATTTAACTACATGATAATGGAATGAGGATATGGTCCCACAAGATCCATTCCCAATATGTAAAATGGATATAAGTAATTGGTTGTTTGTAACAACATTGGGGGATTTTGAATGCAATTATCAATCACATGGAAGTAATGAATCTATTTGATAAAATATATAAAATCATATGTTATAGTGGGCCAGTAATATAGATGCATCTAAATTTTATGGGAATTCTTGATCCCTAAATAGTGTCCACTACAAGATCTGGTTTTTTCTTCATTAATTATAGGAATATTTTATTATCTATGTATATATCTTATAAGGGATCTATAATATCCTCATTTATAAATGAAATTATTATGATTTTTACCATTATAATGTGTTATTATGGTTGGTTGATGTCATTTTTTCAATTTCCTAGCTTTTAATAAGGTTAGTACTCTATTTTTGATGTATTCCTTTATATAAATCATCCACCCAGTTGTAGGAACAAAATTTTCAGAGTCAGGACCTATTTCATCGATATTTTTTTATTTATGAGAAAAGGTCAAGACCATTTGTTGGTGCACAATACTGTTGAAAATTTCATCCCATTTTCGGATCTTCCAAAGAAATTGATTCTCATTCCAATTCATCATCCTATAAATTCTTTTATTGTGGTAAATGATTCAATGTCTTATTTTTAAGAAATTATATAATTAAAATTTATACATAGTTAAAAAGGGAATTTATCACTAAATTTCTGATGGAATGATCCATATTGGTCAATTTGTTACCAACAATGAATAAATCTTTACCTCAAGAAGGCCCACTATAATTTTTAGTTCATGTTATGTGTAATAAAATGTCATCATGATATTCTTTATCACTATTTTTAAATCCTTATGACAACAAGAAGATGTAAGGTAAAACCAAATTATCTTAAAAGATGAACTTGACCCCTAACTTCTCTTTTTGGACTTATAGTCTTCAAATATCTTCCCTATTGGGCTCATAGAAGATCCCTCAAAATTATTTTCTAAAATTTTGATTATGTGTAGAATATAAAATATCTCATAATCTTGCAATTCATAATTTAATGTAATTGTTTCTGTAGATGAGTGTTCGGTATGAAAATTTTCCAAATCATGACATTTCACTACATTCAGTTGAAAGAACAATATATCATACTTATTTAAAAAAATTATCCACCATTACCAAAATATTATAAATATAGGATGTAATTTGAAATTATTGAGATTCTTATTTTTATAGACCATATAGACAATGTGGTGTTGTATGTAGTGCCTCAGTTTCTGAACAACAATTACTAACTCTATAAAAATTTTATCAATAACATCATAATTATTCTCAATATTAACGATGTTTAAGCATAGAAAATAATTTCTTTTCATTCTTAACATAATTTTTATGGGGATAGTTCATATTATTCTATACTGGATCATTACATAGAAAATGAGAGGAATTCTCTCAATGATAGGACATATCCCTTGTTAGATCAGGAGATATTAATTGATTTTGTCCAATTATTCAAAATAATTACCAACACAATGATATGTAACCCCAATTTTCATCAATTTAGTGAAGGTAAAATATTTACGTATGAGTTTGGCTATATGTATTTAGATTTTTTCCATGATTCCTTTATGTCTTGTCAACCCATTTAGGTTATTATTACTAGACCTACAAAGGATATTTTTTTCTTGAGGTCAATGTTGATGATGTGATGTTATAAGAATAAAGTGATAAATTTTCCCATGTGTACATTAAGATCACATTTATGGGGTTAATATTCAGTCTATAATGTAATGTTTTGTTTTTAATGGGATCAATATTAGATATATTATCGGAATTATGTCCGGAGGTAACCACATAATCCTGAAAATATCATTGGACAAAAATTCCATTGAAGGGATTATAAAATTCAGTCAGGGAAAGAAGGAATGTGGTAAGGCGATTCTTCAATCTAATAGGCGTTAATAAATGTGAAAATACACACTATGGGGAACTGAGTGTGGTATCTTCTTCATCTTCTATGGACATATAAACTAGGATAACATTAAATATACTTCCAAGTAGGAGTGGGCATGATAACCATGTGTTGCATCATTTGTTAGCTCCGTGATTGTGATGGGGAAATCAATATTCTGTCAATATAGATTGAGGTCATTAAATTTGAAGAAATCACAATAATTTTTCATTGTTATTATTATATGGATGATTTTGACAATCCATTTCTCATACTAATCATCCAAAATAAATTTTTCTGTGGAAATATTTTCCACTTCAATATCAATTTGGTTTGTGTGTGTTTGGTGAGATTGGGTGGATGCATGATTAAATCCGTGAGTGTTTTCAGGATATCATAGGTGTTGGGTGTCATCCTTGGGATCGAGGAATATAATATTTGTGTAATTCAATTTTGACACATCCAAATTTATCATTATGAAGGTGGTTTACATATCATGTTGTTTAGGTGTCTTGGAAGCAATGATTAGTGTTTTTGAGTAAGCATCTTATGTTTCTAGATTTATTTATCAATGGTAATATTTTGTATTAATGAAACATTCATCAATAGTTGGAGGGGTTTTCTTGAGGAATTATTTCTCTTCCTCTTCCTCATAATTGTAACTATATGTCCCTTCCTATGAAGTTAGTGATGATGAAACATTTTAGGCATTATGGGAGGTGTTAAAATTTTTAAATTCATAAGATTAAGAAGCAACTTATGACTCTAGTAGTGATTTGGGTTCATTATAAACATTCATAGGGAATGAAATGCATTAATTTATCTACATGACCTCATACCCTCTTTAATGGTCAAGCATCCCTTATGTTCTATTGAGTTTATTTGACATGATTATTATCATAATAGTAGTTGAATATGTTCCCCAATTTGGAAACACCTATTCGATTTGAATTATGGTTTGGAAAATCTCTTCAATGAGTTGCAAGAAAGCACGAAAAGAAGTCATCTACAGACCATTAGAGTAGTCGAACTGAGGAAAATTTTCAATCATTGGATGTTTCCTTTCACTCTAGTAGAATCCATCATCAATATATTGTGATCCCCAAGATATAAATGGGCCTTTATCATCATAAAATATTCTATTTTGACCATTAATGAAATATTTTTGGCATTAGTGGTATTATTAGGGAATAGCCACATGTGTATGTAACAAAATAACTCAAACTTTAATGTTTACAGTAGAATTTTATATGGAAACCGCATATTATCATTCAAAAAAGATCCCAAAATAGAGGCATATTCTTGATTTTTCAATGTTTATTTTGATAACACAACCCCTAGCCCTATATATTAGAGAGGATGGGGACAAGTGGAAGTCATTGAAATGAAATATATGATGTCATTTAATATGAATGTGGTTGGATCATGAGACATTTTTAATGAAGCCTCATCAGATAGAAACAATATTTTTCTTCCCATAAAGATACAAAGGTGTTATGAGTCCCTTCACATTTTTAAAATTATCTAGATCCATGAATGAGATGATCATGTGGAATTCCATAGTATCATCCCAATAACAATATACTTAGGTTGAGAACCATAAAATATAAATTCATAATTTCTAGTCAATTACTCTATGATCATTTTTCAATGTTCCTTTTGTAGGATCGATGAATCTTGGATGGGTCATATGGATGGAACCGAGGATAACTAAAATAAGATTTCATATATAGGGTCTAAAGGGATTAATTTCTCAAAATATGGATTCTATTTTATGGCACATGAGGAAACAAAATACTTTTTGTAAGATGTTTGAAAATTGAAAAGAATTTTAGGACCCATCTATCATTGGTGGGTTATGTTGGCTAGGATTTCATATGCAACGAGGTTGATCAGGAGGTAATATTTATTCCAGCCAATCATTCAAAATGATTATATCAGTGAAAATTTTACTCCATTCAGGGTATTTTTTCACCCATTATTATCTCACTGGATTGGTCTACCATTATGTTTTACCATGTAAATAGTATTTGTGGGGATGTGGTTGGAGTATTGTCTTCTGGAATTATTGCATCTTCCCCATTAACCTCAGGTTCGGTGACCTTTTCCCTAAATTCTACTAAATAATATAGGGAATAAATTTTCATTATCACACTCATCATCTTGGAAGAGAACCATTATGTGAATAACATTAATGTAACTTAAGATCATATCCATGTCTGATGTGGACTTCAACTGATGGATAGAATCTTCTTGTAATTTTTATCAGGTTGGTCCGTATTTTCATTGGACTATGGTAATGATGTCTGTCAGAGTCGAGGAAAACTTAGGCCTTCATACTGGTTGAACATAATATATTTTAATTCTATAATATCATCCATTTCATTTATTGGTAAACTATAATTTTTATGGTTGGGATGTAGATGGTGTATGTTTTGAAATAGAATAAGTGTCTGACGGAAAAGTTGCCTTTTTGAAATGTGTTCAGTGGGTAGAATGAGCCCAATATTTTTCTTCTAAAAATCCAATTCCTAAACTTCTGTATAGAATTATTGTTAACTTCTATTAATTCTTTATCCTCATATATATTAGTGTCATAAAAATTATATATTAAAAGGTGGCATTCCATGCTTTACATGCATAAATTCAACTATATTATGATTGATATCATTAGAAATAAAACATTCCTAGATGGACATCCCTAATGATCAATGGAATTTCAAAAAGTTTGAGTGAAAAATTACAATAACCTGTTTGGGATTTTTTGGATTTGGAAACATTATCATGATGTTCTCCAATGAAAAGATGATGTAGCTTAGGACCTGGTGAGTTGTAAAAGGAAAATCACTATTCTTCATCTCCTCAAAATATTTTCATCTAAGATCCTTGTTCACATATTTATGAGGCCAATGTTGTTTATAAATATTTGGAGGTAGTACTAAAAGATATGTCATCTTATTTGGAACTAGATTTATTTTAGGGGTCTTTTTAATTGTATCAGTGTACTCTTTTACATTCCCTATTGATTTTCAATGAGTTGGTGGAATTAGTACAGACATTTCATTGATAATTAATGCTCAAGGTGGTCATTTATTTCATAATGTGTTAATAATGACATTAAAATAAGACATGCAATGAAATTACCTCCATTATATTATAAAAAAACACACGTTAACCTAACTCATTTAAGATTGGTATTGATTTAAATAATGATTAATGATGAGTGATACCTCTTGTTTTTTCTCATTTTTTTCCATTTTTTCTTTTTCAAATAACCAATTTCATTGTTTTCAAATTTTATTCATGGAATGAAGCTCACATCCCTCAACAAACACAATATAAATTTTTAATAATTACAGTGTTGGTGATTTAGGATTCATCAATGTCCAAACCCATTTCATTAATTTTTCATTCTTTTTTTAATTTTATCTTTTTATGGGAGGGTAAAAAAATAATTTATCATTAATGAATCAAAAACCTTTCTCAATACCTATAATATAACCCCATAACTTCATCTGTACTATGTAAATCATCCATTATAACACGAATCACCCACCACATATCAATATTACAATATAATTAAAATAATAAGTGGGGTTGTAATGGATATAAATGGCACGAATCATTTCTCATTCAAACTAAGTCCTTCATGGTTTATATGGGATCTGAATTTATTAATGAAAATTGTTCTTTTAAGTTAAATGGTTGTATAAATTATTCCTCAATATTTTCAGGTGTTTTTTTGTACAGTCATATTGTTGAAAAGTCCCAATGCATGTTCTAGTATGTGACATGTACAAATATCACTACAGAAATAAGTTCATGAAAATATAAGATATAATTTATAGAACAAATATTTTGGGAATGATAAAAATTATTTGAGATAATCACTCATGGAATGACTAATAATAGAAAATAAATAATCATTTATTTCTGAAAATCAATGAATGAAAAATATTTTTGGATGTTTCAATGACATTAATCAACTATTACCCACAACAAAAAATTCCTTGTATTTAATATCCTTGTTTAATTTTAATCAAATAACTATTTATTTAAAACATTATAACAATCGATAATTGACATATAAACCCTTGAATCAAAATATTATTAAATTTTTTTTGTGTTCTAGATATGTCAAATAAAGGATAACTCATGTATGGGTATACATTTCTAGTTTAAATCCATAAACATGTTTAACGAAAAAAGGTTAGGAAATTAAAAGATAAATAATAAAGTGAAATCCCATTAACATGAAGATTAAATTTTATTGATGCCTGATTTGAGACATCCAACATCCATCATGAACCTATAATATATAATTAATCAATTAAGCACATTAATTAAATGATTAATGATCAAAAAATATATAAGAGAGTGTGTCCTTCATTTGGGATAATTTTATTAATAAAATTGATCTCAATATTCCTAGAGAACATGTTATGGGATAAAACATGGTATAATATCACATATGGGACCTAAATCTATACTACTTCAAAAGGGAAGCATAAGGAATTATCCAAACATTGACTATGTATGGATCTACATTGACTTGATCTACCACATGTGGATTTTACTTGAATGTAAATATTCCTTCACAGAGAGGAATTATCCAAGGATGGTTTATAGAAGATTCTTCCCCTTGAATATTATGTGAAATATTCATGGTCAACATACGATGATGTATGACTCATCCTCTTCCAGGGATGATACATTTAATCCATCTCCCACTTTAATAGAGGATGATCTACTTTGGATGAATGAATTTTAATGTCCAAATTAAAGTCATAATATATATTTAATCTCATTGTATTTTAAAATAATGAAAGAAAATAATAATTCCCATTTTCAATTTGATAATACATTATCTTAGTTTCTTTATGCTTATCTATATATTTTTCATCATGATATTCCCAAAATGTATATTAATTAATATTATCGATATAGATGTCTTATTTAAATGTTGCATGGAACGTTTCTTTCTATTTGGCTATGGAAAATAATGTATTGACAAATTTTTAAATTCAAATACATAAAACGTGTTACTGAAATCATATTGAATGAAACTATAAAATACAATGTTAATGAAATTATCATCTCACTATGTTGATTCTAGTTTAATCAATTCATTATTGATTAGTTCCTCATTACTATGTGTTTTGGTTGATGGAAGTTGGTATTCATGCATTTCCATCCTTTATTCAAATTTCACCTCATGGGTTCTATCCTTCTCTTCCATGGAGTGAGAGAAAAGAAATTGTACCAGATGGTCAACAATATATAGATCAGGTATATCATGACATTCCTTATAATCATTCAAGAATTCACCCATATATTATTGATCTCCCACATGTATCTCAATAGGAAAACCTTCCTCATCATCAATACACTTTATATTATCATGTCCATCCAGGATCTTTTCCTTCAAATGGTTTTCCTATTGATATTCCTTGATTTTATCCTCTTATTCTTAAAATTCATTAGTTAAATTGAAAAATTATCATCCAACTTCCTTCTTGTCCTTGAGACGTTGGAAACCAAACATGACATGATTAATAATGATTAGTAGTTCAAAAATTATGATACCCATGTCATACCCACTGACAATATGTTTTTCTAGATTTTTTAGCTCCATGAGAATTTTCTATAAGATCTCTTCAATAGAGTATTTTAAAATTAGTTCATATAACTAAGAGTAATTGTTCCTTGTATTTAAAAAATGGTCATTTGAAATGAACATGGAAGAATAATTTATTTATGGTTTTTTTTATGTAATATACATATATATACAATGTAAAAATTGATAAGGTAAATTTTAACTAACATTTTCCCCTATAATAACATAATTTTTGACACATTAATATTGTAGGGTGTGGTGAAGAAATGCTAGTTTCATAATGCAGTAAAGTGGATGACTAGGTTAATCACACTTGTAGATCATTCACATTTATTCTCATACTAAATATATTTCTCCTAAACTAATTTTTTTATTGTACTATTATTTTATTACAATAGATATGTTTATGAAAATATGTTAAACTCCAAAACAAAAATTAATCAAACATGTAATTGGAATATACTATGAAATTCAAAACAGAATGGAAATTGAGAAGAATGGAAGTACTCCAGATAAAATTTCATGGGATAATATTCATTAACACTTTTTAAATTTATTTATTGATCACACTTCATAGTATGTTTGAACTCCACAATCTACCTCAATTCTAAATTTACAATGTATTTAGAAATCCATGGGTACACTCTACATCCACCATCTCCATAAAGAGAAATTTGATGTAAATTATGAAACTAAATGTTATAAAACCACATTAAGGATAAAAAACACAAAATATTTTCTTTAGAATTATCTAAAATGAAATTTTATTCAAGGTATTATTTCCATCCATTGGATTACTCCCCCGAGACATTCCTTAGGTCAGATACTCATAATCATGAGTATAAGAGTTCACGGTGGAAGAAGATAAATGAGATGAGAATAAAAATAATAAAAATAATAACATATATAAAGATAAAGAGAGTAATATAAAATAAATAATTAGGAAAATTAATTAAATATAATATAATATTTAATATAATAAGTGGAATTGGGAAGAAGATGAAAAATTAGATGGGTGGAAAAATACATAAAAAAGTAAAAATGCATTAGTTGTCTGTATAAAAGAGATAAATAATTATATTAAATATAAAAATAAATAAAAATAAATAAAAATAAATAAAAATAAATAAAAATAATATAAAATGATGATGATAATGGGAATGATAATGGAACTTCGACTCATCTACATTGGGTATTAAAAACATTCCTTCATCAAGGGTGAAAAACTTCTAATATAGGCTAAGGGGAGTACATCCTTTAGTATAAATATTCATGATATTCCAAATATCCCTTTATGAAATCTTCTAGATTTTATCCATTGAATGGATTCTCATGGTTTACACATTTAGTGACTGTATTTATTAATTGTTTCATCTTGATTGCTGTTCAAAAATTCATTTAATAGTGGATATTCTAATTAAATATTCAAAAACAATGTGTAGGAACGTTTATGTTCTATTAACTTGAAATATTTATACTAGAAATGATGTATCTTATAAAATACAATATTTTATTTTCCATGCATTTATGCCCTATAAATTAGTAGAATAATGTTATTCCATAGTTACGATTGTTGTTCTGCCATAATGTATCATTCTCCAAGTTGAATTTTTTATCCTTTGATACAACCATTTATTAAATATGGGTATAACATAAAATATATATAGATATGTGAAAAAATTAGGGGACTTGAAATGTGAGTGTATTTTGTGACTCCAATTGTGGGATTCATATAAGTTCATACATAATGAAATTAAAACCTATCTTTATTTAATCCAAATAATTATAATTTCTTAAATTATATTATATTATTAAATTATATCTTATAAATAATTAAAAAAATTAAAAAATTTATATAAAAAAGTTATGCCATTTTTATAATTAATCAAAAATGATACTAAAACCACAGAACAAGATAATAAACCTTAAAATAATTCACTATTAGAATTAAAATACTGGATAATAAAATTAAATTAAAGATGCATTTTCCCTATCAACAGGACAGTAAGGATGCACTTTTCCATGTTTGATTTTTGTTCCAAATAAAGGGATCTAACGATCTAGTGATGTGTGATCCAACAATGTCAGTTATTGTTAACCCACATTGTGTAGAAATTAGGGCTACATTTTATTTCATACATGTAATCGATAATTTAAGGTAGATTAGTTTAGAGGTATATTTGATTCTATTTTTATAAAACATATCTATGAGGGTCATTTCCTCAGAATAGTTCTCCATTGATTTTTTCTTATTCCTTTATTTATTCCTCTTGATGGGAAAATAATTATTAAAGTGTATGGGGTTCAAACATTTTTTTTGGTTTGAGACACCACCATAACATTACCATTTTTATAGGGGGGGGGGGGCTCTCTGAGAGGTTAATGATGAGGTTGTTGACATGATATCTGAAATAAGTGAAATCCCCTGGTTCTGGGTATGCACACCTTCTTCAATCATATGTCTATGTACCGTATTTGAACAAAACATCCTCATCGTAGTCCCTAGTATTTTACTCGTGATTTATGGGGTCTATAGAGGTTGTGTTAATGATATTAAATGTTTTTGAACCCTTTATTTTCTTTTAATCCTTATCTTGGTGAAAATAACTTTGTGTGAACCCTCCATGAGTCATTTTTATGACCTTTCCATTTTCCATTTCATAATATTGATGGATCATAAAATATCTGTTATATCTAGAGAGAATCTTAGTACACATTCCTAATGAGGAGAGTGAATCATTATATGTTTCAAACTAGGAGTATTTGTTCTTAGATGTTCCCCCTAATCAATATATGATTGACTTTATTTGAGGAGGTGGTTTTTGATGAATAAAAATACCCCATCCCCAAGGGATGGGGACATTCTTGTTCTACATCCACACCTCTTTGATCCCATTTTCTGACTTCCATGGTTGTGTTAATAAATCCCCAAGACTTTCTTGTTAGTGTTCCACCTAGTATTTTATTGATGATTCTTTTTCATAATATGTTTTTGATTTTATGGAGTCATGTTCAATCATGGGACGATTGGGTGATATTGTTTCCACAAGAATTACACACTTCCAAATAGAGTTTCACATTTCACGACAATTATGCTATCTAGAGACTAACATCCCATAAATAAGAGGATTTCGGGATATTTATCATATTCAAATAATAATGTATTTCAATGGAATTATATCCTCAGGATTAACAACTGTGAGAGTTAGTTTGGTGTCATTTTTTATTATCATATCAACAATTGTGAACGAATTACTAAAGATATGACAATGAATGATGTCATTAACAAAGATAATTCATAGTTTCACCAAACATTAAAATATAGCACTTTTTCACTCCATCCTATTATATTCACATTGGATATGGAATCTATGATTAGAAAAAAAAATCATTTTAATGCATCGAGGAATTCACGTTGATGGCCTCCTTATTTTTCCCACATTTAGGATGTCTCGTAACTAAGATATCCACCATGTAAATAAGGGGTTGTATTTTTTATATTACATTGAAGTGAATTTGATATTCATTTTATGGTAATACCTTATTACATAGGTAAAAAATAGTATTTCATATATTGAGGTTTATTTCATTCACAAAACTTTTCATAAAAAACACTTTATTGCTAAATTGCGGTGTACAGATGAGTAGTAACATTATTTTTATATTGTCAATATACATTTATATCCTCATATTTAACATTTTATCTTTGACCATTTCCACAGGTTCCATGACATGGTCCTAAAAATGTAGATTCTTTCATGCTCCTTTATTTTAATTTCAAATATTGATTGAGTCTACCTCTATATAATTTGAAATAAGGATAACCAAGGCTTGTTTATAGAGAGATCATAGCCTTGGGATATCTTCTGAATGAGAATTAATTTCACTAACTAATGATAATGAATCATACATGAATTGCCTCATTTTCTCATGTTCTGTGTGATAGGATGGATTTCACATCAACATATCTCAATGGTGATGACCCTTCTAACAAAGTGAGACACTATTATAGAGATAAACATCGTGGAAAATACATTATTTGGATGAATAACTTAATGGATTGATGTTCCAATATAATGAAATTTTCAGTCACATATTTGTTAAGGATGATCTTTAGTGAAACTGATATAAGGTATAATTCCTTATATATATTTCATCTTATGGCCATGTATATATATTTAATAACTCTTATTAAGAGAATATATTTAAATATTGATCAGAATATGGACATATAGAGAGACTTCATGGTGTAGTGTCTTGGATGGAAATTCATAACTACTCTTATAATTGCAGTGTTGTAATGGGAGAGTAGGATCTTAATCTTCCAAAAATAATTGTCTAATGGATACAAAAAATTCATAATTAATTTGATTAGGAAGATATATTAGATTATCATTTTCTAGTTTTCTCTAGTGGTTATTCATTTTCTATTCCATCCAATGAGAAACTAGGTCTACATACGAGGGAAAGTGGTCTTTAGTAACAAATTCATTTTCATCATATCCCATGATTCTTCAAGAATTTTATAATATGATTTTGGAATCTTGGAATGAGTTTATACCTTCCTGAGAGTGTCCATTGGAATATACAGATAACCTCAATAGGGAATGGGAATATAGACTAAATCTAGTTGTCTCCATATTTAGGGGATATTTTCCAAATGATCCTCCTATATGGGAGATTAGATGTTTGATTACTTTGGAGTTTCATGTTCATGAGTTTCCCCATTAATATGAATGGAGTTGTGTGTCTTCCCTAATTCAACTATTTTCCCCATTATGATATTGTATATTATCTTTAGGATACAATGAATAATTTTTTCCATCCCATTCACCTCTATCAGGATGATCATGGTGACATCAGTAGCTGGAATGGGGATATATTTCCATTTCATTGTAGGATTAGTGGTTTGTGCCCACTATTGTACCAAATTTCCTATTATTAGATATATATAGTAAATTTTGGAGAGCATATAGATTTGTATTATCCATCTTTATTTATAGGTGTCTTTCTATCGTACTTATCCAAATACTTCAAGATGAATCCTTCATTTTCTGGTAAAATATTGGTCTGTGTGGGCTCTTTCTAATGGGTTTCCACTTATTTTGATATGTGGAATTTAGTAGTAATTGTAAAATGAGGATTATGGGTGACTTGGTTGTTGTGTGTAGGATTTTGTTCCCAATCTCCTCTGATGAAATTATTTTTATGGAGAGATTCAGAGAATACTGCTGAATGATTCCACATTCTAGCATGAATATCATAGGATGGTGTCTGGGAATGCTTGTAGTTTCAACCAAATTTTATTCCTAGGATTCCCCTAATTAAGGATATGTGTATTTTTTTATTCTCTTTTGACAGATCACAACCCTCAGTGGGCCATATTTCATTCCCAGTTCTGTATGACATGGGCCAGAGTCTCAATAATGGAACATTCATTGTTTTGATAATTTACTACCACTTAAAAATTGTGGCAATGATTACTAGATATATCCATTTCAATGGACACCTATGTATCATTGGTGATCTTGTATGATGAAAATTGTTTTACCTTTATAAAATAAGATAGTCGATTATTGGTGTCTTCAATTGATAACATCATTAAATGGTTGGGAAAGACGGTTGTTTTTATTTGTTTCCAGACCACTGGTCATCAATGAGTTGATGAATGGTTGACCATTTGATGATGGAGGGCCTATTGGATAACTTCCATAGTAGAGATATTACTATTATTAAATTAATCACATATCACTTAATTAGAGAAATGGTATTGAAAACACTACAATGATGTTTTTCCCCTACATTGATGAGGACTGAACATGAACAATATCTTGAGAATACATATTTTTTATTTGATGTGACATTTCCTAAATTGAATAATGATCCTATCAAAAAATGTTCCTAAAATATAGGTGAAGTGAACCCCATTGAGGAACCCTATAAATAAATTAACAGTTCCATAATTTCTTTAATATCTTGTACCTCTACAATTGTTTATGGGAAGGCACCTTGAATGTGGGTGAAATAATCATCTTTTTTAAGGATTATTATAGAGTTAATCATTTTTATTTATTATAAAATATTAGGAATCACTAATAATAGTTGGGGGTTAAATTTAATTAAATAATTTTTTTTGGTCCCACTATTTTTCTGATGGATTCCAATGGGCGAGTTCACAGAACTGAAAACACCCAATGGTTCTCACTTTCATGATGTATCATTGAACAACATTCCTATGGTAGACTCTCATGGAGAAACTTGGCC
The DNA here is from genome assembly GCA_963277665.1 of Viscum album. Classification (NCBI taxonomy): domain Eukaryota; kingdom Viridiplantae; phylum Streptophyta; class Magnoliopsida; order Santalales; family Viscaceae; genus Viscum; species Viscum album. The sequence continues at coordinate 271,292,899 of OY728128.1, read as the reverse complement.
AATGAAACATAAGAAGACACATTTATTGATAGGTGGGGTGTTCAGGCACATAACACCATTTAGGGTGGGTTGGGGGTAATTGTTTCATACTGTAATAAAATATTTTAGATTTAAGATATGATGATGAATTATTCATTTATTCTCATATATGTAATTGGTAACCATTAGATTAATAATAAATTATTTACATGAATGGAATTTTGAATCATCTGTATGTATTTGAGATTACTTATTGATGTATATATCAGTACATATATAAGGTTTTCCATCGATTATATAAATTTATGTACTAATAATAAATTAATTTTTTTTTATTATGAACATAGTTTTTATCCCCACAGTGGGGTACTTTGGGTTTTATCATCATCTAGGTTGAATAGATTTGTTTGAATGTAATTTTCTGGACCATGAATTGGTCTTCTTACATTTCTTTATATATGTAATGAGAACCCACATAGTTCAGTTCCACATAAATTTAAATATAATGACTTTTATAGTAATTTTGGTTGAAATAAAACATCAATTTTAAAATCAAGAGGTAATGATTTCTAGGAAATATGTTCATTTTTATTGATTGGTGTGGGAATTATGAATAATTTATTACAAAACTAGGAGGCTATATGGGCTTCTATGTTGGATAATATCCTATTGGTAATGTGGTGTAGATAGAAATATTGATGATTTGAGTTACTGGGTCTGATAAATATGGAGGATTCCAATGTATCCCATTTGGAAGGTAATTGAAGCCAACATAGTTCGATAGTGAGGACTATCACCTACACATGACCTCCAATGATTTTTATGATAGGGGAATTTTACTATTTTAGGTAATTAGGGTATGATTTATAGGATTACACATCATGGTATTAATACATAGGGAATGATTCCTTGTGGGATGTCTCAACACATGGTGATTTGGGGTTTGGTTTGTCTTATTACCTAGTAGATTCCCCTACGAATTTGATTAGTGATTATACCATATAAGAGTCCCATTAGAATCATTGTGGTTTGGGATAAAATATTAAAAGGAACATGGTGGTTGGGATTATGTAGAGTTCATGATCCCCACTAATCTCTAATTCCGTGTGAGTTTTTCCTGATGTTTGAAACAAGAGCATATTATTGATATGAAAGAGCACAGAAATTTCATTGTCTATAGCTGGTTGAGGGAATGACCCATGGATAGTGGGAAATAGTGTTGTCAATAATGTTCCCATGTTCTAATGTCGTAGTACCCAAGATATTTACATTCAAATACCTATTTGGGCATATCTATTGGGTATGGGTAAAGATGAAGGAAAGAAACATTAGTGGTTCAACAATAAAGGCTATGGGATTAATCTACGAATGATTCCATGTAAGTGGTTATTAAAAAAGTGAGGTGGATAAACTGTTATTACTCAAAGGGTAAATAATGTGTGATACCCTCCCTCTCCACTTATAAATATAGTTACATCATTCTAGAGTACAAAAGGGAATAACAAAAAAAAGACCTCATATGTGCAATTGAAAAATCATTGACAGTGGCCCCATGTTAGGGGTCACTATTACATAAATAATTGATATCCACAATCACCTTGGGTACCGTATCCTTCCAAAAGTAAATGTACAAGACACATATTTCCAATGGAATTAATATCCAAGAAGGACACATTATAGCATGTCACGTTCTGTGGTCTTTCTAAAATATATGCTTCAGTGGGGACGTCAATTTGATCCCCCTTGGACTCATGATCCAAATAAAGGGTATATCATCCATTGGTGTCTTAAAATATGTTTTTATGTGTATTGTGTTGGGAATTTATAGGAGAGTCAAGGAGGTCTCACACATAGTTGTCCATCATAGACAAGATGGGACACATGCACGTCGTCATGCATGAGACAGTGGTGTCTTGGTGACTTACCACCTGGGTAACAACACCTATGGAAGGCCATTCTCTAGGCTCTAAGGGTCACCGTAAGAGTTAATAGAGGGATCTCCCAAAAGAACCTAGTTTATAAAGGTTCCTTTGCACCAGTTCCTCTAAATTATTGGGAATGGGTTACTCGCAAAGGTGTCTTGTTTTCTTGAGCATGGTAGAATATTAATTCCCCTACCACTCATAATTCCATAAAATCTATGATTTAAGATACCTAAATGATTTTTTGAGGTCCTGGGTGAATTAAATGGCTGATATGTTCTTTACGTCCTTATTGATATATTTCTAATTCTAAATTGCAGCCCCATGATTTAATTTGAAGGATAATATGTGACCTTGGAGAAGTGGTTGGCTCACACATGTTGGTTGCACATGAAAATAAACATCACTATTGAGAGGCCTAAATAATGTTATATAGTGTCTGACAGGAAAATGAATTTTTTCCCCTACTATTCTACATGGTAACCAGTTTTTCTGGTCCTATGCATTAAAAATGGATTTGTTTTTCAACCATGTGCACCGATACTATTGAAATAGGACATGAACTAAGTGAATTTAGTGGAAAAAATGACCATTGGAATTATTACCTTCACTTATATTGTAATATTTAATTAATTTACCTTATATATATTTTCATCCAATTGAAAATGGGAGTGTAAATAGATGTGTTTATAGAAAACAAATCACATCGCTTATTGAGGTGGTAGTCCTCCATATACACGAATGACCTTATAATTTTTCAAATTCATTGTAACATGTAAAATTATATGATATTTAAATATTTCATAATTATTTATTTGTAATGAATAACATATATAAGAATCAAAATAATCATTGTTATCTTAAATGTAAATTTTAATAGAAAAATGAATCACTCCATTTCTTGTGGTTGTTATCCGATGTACACAAGAGTAATATTATCACATTCCATAATTAAAATAAATAAGGATCATTTCTTATTTTAATTAAATAGGTATATATATATCATATAAAATCATTTATAATTAATAAAAACGTCATTAAATCCATTTTTGTGAGTTAGCAATGGAAAACTAATTACGTCCACTCATGCGATTGTAGTCCACTGCACACCTGATGAAAAGTTATTTTATTTGGTGGAGGTGGAGATGGTTGTAGGTCATGATATTGATATAAAATTAACTCATTATATGATGGATACTAATTATTTACATAAATATTATATAAATAATATTTTATTTTAGTGGAATAAAAAATAAAATAAATGTATTAAACAATAATGATACCGTTAAATTAGACCACCTCAATATAATTATACCTAATTCTTTCCTTGATTGGAATATGATCCAGAAATGGATTCTATAATGTATATAGAGAATAATGAATTGAAATTGTAATTTTAATGGCTAATTTAAATTGTTATGTGAGTTTTTAAAAAGGGAGGATAATTTGTATAATTTTATACATGGGGAAGAGTACATAATTGGTTTTTTGTAAAAAAATATATGTTTCTCATGTGTTTATCACAAGAGAGTATCCACCAAGGTGTCCCATTTTCAATAATTACTACTCATATTGTCTATATATATACTTTAAAATTAAATAGAAATATTTTTGTTCATTTTTATCCATTATCTTTTTAGTTCAGCCCTCCCACCCAAGAAAAATGTTTTCTCCTAAACAGCGACAATTACTTTTTATTGTTTACCATACTAATTATGAAATAATATTTATTTCATATTATTAAATATTATAAATTTTTACGATTCAAGATATATTATTTATTTTTCTATATTAAACATTGGTTTTTGGACGAATTAAATCAAAAATTAATGAGACGGGCATGTAAAAGAAATTTTTTAGTAAATGAAGTTTTTTTTGGAAATGTTGATATCAGATTAGATTTATTAAAAGTGCTACTAATTAAATTACATTAATTAATATTTATAAATATATAATATATATATTTCATAAAAATCAATCTTAATTGGGGTTAACATTATTAATTTTATAAAATTGATGCATTAGGCACATTAAATATGTATTCATAAAAATGTGCATTAATGCATTGAAATAAACTTATAATAAAATATAGTGTAATAATGATTTGTATATAATAAAATAGTAAAATATTTACTATATAATATATATGATTTTTTGAAATAATATTTTATGAGTAATGGTTAGTTTGCATTAAATAATATTTTACTGGTAAATTTTTTTCCAAAATAATATGTACATTTTTATATCTACTGAAAAAATTATTACTTTCTTTAAAATACCAAAACATGAACCTAAAATAATATAGATATATTTTTAATAAATAATTGATGATAATTAAAAAAATCGTTACAAATTACAAAAAAACTATTTAAAAATTTCTAGGAAAATTAATAAATTTTATTTGATAAGAAAATAAATATTTTGAAGAATAAATGTATTTATTAAAAAAGTATATTTAATATTTAAAAATATTTTTACAATAATTTTAAATATATTAGTTAGTTTATATATGTTTCATAATTTGGTTAATACAATTCATAAATAAAATTTTAATGGCAGTGTTAAAACATTATATTTTATAAAAATATATAGTTAATTATAGTGGTTCATTAAAAAAAATATATAATGTTGATTAATCTATCAAAAGTTATGTAATTTTAAAATAATTTTGTATTGTGTTTAAATTATTTATAATAAATCTGTGTTAATATTTAAAATGGTTATTTTCAGTTAAAACTCATGAATATGATTTTAGAAATGCATTTCAAATGGTTATATTCATTAAATGATGTTATTTTTTTATATTTTCTAATTTTCCTTTAAGTTAAAAAATGAAACATTTATAATTTTAATTTCGTAAAATATAAAATATTTTTCTATTTAGTTTATCAAAATTTATATATTATTTTTTTTTTGAATTTTCTAAAAATGTTTATTTGTATTACCATATTGATGAATTTTTGCAATTTATATCATCATAAAATTTGACATTTCATTATAAAAAAATATAATATTTCAAATCCATTTAATAAATAAAATATATATTATTTAATTTAATTATTCATTAATAAAAATAATTTTTTGATTCAAGGAAAATGGAAAACATTTTTTGTTCAAAATTAAAATTTCACATTAATAAATTTTGTGTACATTTATAATATTTATAATGTTGTTATTTTTTAAATTTTTTTAGACATACATAAATTTATTTTATTAGAGGATAATTAATTGTATATCATTAAAATATTTTATATTTTTAATGTATCCTAATATATTAATTTTAAACTTAAAAGATCATATCTCGTAAAATTATGTCATATTTGTTACATAGATTATTTTGGAACTGACTTTTCACTAAAATTAATATATTCTATGATAATATTTAATTATTTAATAATATATATATTTATTTATATGATATATATAATTTTTTGGTCATTTTAATTAAATACATTTGGTGAAATGAATATATTTTCAGTTAAGAGTACAATTGGGTAAAAATAAAAGTAAACTGAAAGACCATTAAATCCCACCTAGATTCCCCCAAAATTTTTATATAAGATTAATTATTGACCTCAGTATATTTAATATTAAATATTAATTATTATAATTTTTTTTCAAAAATATTTCAGTGATATACATAATCTGAAAGGGATATTTCTAGAACGGCCCTTCACTTTATTTATAAAAAGGGGAAATTCAACCCCTACATGATACAATCCTTATTATAATACTCCCCATTTATCTCATATAATTCACTATTCCTAGAATCATATACCATTCGGATAATTGTAATGTATTTTAAAAATATCCAAATCCAATCAAATTAAATTAGAGATCCATGGAAATAACACGCCCCAAAGAATTTTTTATCTCATTCATAAATTTTCTCCTGAATATAATAATAAAAATAAGTTATCACCATAATATTATAATTTATATATTTTGAAAATATAATTATTATTTCAAGAATTGATAAAAATTTCTTTATTAATTTTCTACCAAATATAAAATCAAAACATCAACATTATTCTGTTATATAGACTATATACTCCATGAGGTGACATTGATTTTTTTCTCCTGTAATGCCTTTACATGATGGAATTAATTGTTTAAATGGTGAAAAAATAAGACATATAACATTTAATAATGATTTAAAAATTATTATTAAATATCTACTTTCACCCCCTGTGACACATTGAGAATAAAAATTATTAATCGTTCGTATGTGTGGATTACAACCAATAGAAAAAATATATATCATTTTTCATTTAAATTTTCATAAATTATATATATATATATATATATATATATATATGGTTCACCATTAAAAAATAAATAAAATATCCATATTGTAATTTTTTATTGACATTAGTTGAAAGGAGATAACATCCTCATCCAAAATCATAAATTGAGTTGATGAATAATTTTTTTATGGTTTCTTTTTTCACATGGATTAATGGCAGTGTACAACTACATTACGAACTACAATAGAGATATTAAAAATAATTTTATTACTATATAAAAAGAAAAATATATATTTTTATATATTTCTAGAGATATTATTATATATATATAAATATAAAATATTATTTTGGTATCAATTTTTCTCTAAAATCATGGGTATATTCCAACATCGATTCCATTTTAATACATTGTAACTGTAAGAATAAAATATAAAATATAATAATATAAAATAAATATATGAAATAAGTTAAATTATGAATGATAATATAAAAGTAATGTGTTTCTTTTCATATAATGTTGAATAATATCTACCAAATCCTAATATATCTATAGTGGAATGGATTATTTTCTATTAAATCCAAACAAATAATTTAACTATTTAGGAATTATTAATAGGGTAACAAATGTTTTTCAAGAGTTTGTGATCATCTCGGAGGATATTACTTAATGAATTGATGAACCAATTGTTGTTTTGGTATTTTTTGTCAATGTTAATTGTGATGATTTTAGATATGATATACAGTTACAAAGGCATGATTAATTGGTTATATGAATCGACATAATTATTACGTCATTATAATAATTAGGGAGTTATAATTTATGATTCAATTTCCAATAGATGGAATAGTTGTAATTTTTTGATATTCAGGTCTTGGGTATATGTGGATAATGGATATATTTAGATTCTAAATGATTATTGGTAGGGAATGTTTTAGTTATAACTATTTATGATTCCCCTTAATTAAAAAAAATGGCATTGAACATCTAGCTAAAGGATATAGATACACCAGTTCTTAGTTGTGTAGTTGTACAAACTCTAACATGAGTCGACCAACTGGGAGATGGCAGATATGAATGGTATTCCTAGATTCACAAGGAAGAAGTATAGAGCCCCATATGTGGGGGAACAATATCATATGACTACACCCACTTGGGGTGGTGGCATCATATACTGTGTGTTTCTAGAAATAGATTTTTGGACTATTTTGGATGAACAAAGTAATATATAGTGAGCATCCAACATATTTTGATTCTATGTGGGCTCCCACTTGAATTAAAGTTAAATATTTAATAACATTGTAATAATATCCCTAGAAAATTATTTTATTCAGGGCCATCTGTTCTGATCATAAATATCCTATTCACCCATAGACATGCCTGAGTATACATCATGTGTTGGTGCTCTATTACAACATCATAATATGCTCTTTTTATAAGCCTATAGTTTTTTTCATTATAAAATTATGATGACATTCAAATCCACCTGAAAAAAGGAATACATGATAAAACTAGATAAAATCGAGGATAAATAGTTTATATAAATAATTTATATCGACGAATATGGTTCTTGGTGTCATGAAATGTGTTGAAAGATGGAATAAGTGAGGTTGTTATCATGACATATAATTATTATTATTCACAAGGGAATAGTTGAGGTTTTTTATACACTATGTGATAAAAAAGGTTCCAAATAAATATAGTACCAATAAACAATATGTTCCATGAAGAATATACGGTACCCATGATTTTCTTACCTGAAGGATAAAGAGTAAATTCTATTGGCCATCAATAAGGGTTTACTCCTTTAATGTTCCTTTGTAGAGAAATTGTTTCAAAACATTTATTTAAATTAAATTGACACGTGTTGTTATCCTAGTTTATGAGAATAAGAATATGAAATCATGTGAAATCCCTTAACTATTTTATGTGATGATTTTTTTACTTAGCTCGTAAACAAGTGTTGTGCAATGAAATTGTTAGGCAACGATCCTTACAAGAAAAAATTTTGTGTGAAGTATACGATGTCTTATAGTGGTGCGATGTTAATTGTTTGAAAATATAATTAGTATGAAATTAATTTATTATACATACATATTGATTATATACAAGGATGAGAATGTAAAATTATACTAGATAATTATATGAAGATGAATTTTTTGCAAAAAATAATTTCTGAAAAAATTTAAAACATACCCAATTGATTCTTCTAGAAACAAAAATACATGATGAAACAACAATAATTTTTTGTTTAAAAAAGTATATTATTAAATTACTATAAATTTATAAAGAGTTTATTTATAGGAACAAGTTGTTTTAATTAGTTATTCTAGATAGTTATGTGATGTTGTATAATATTTTTCAGTGATAGGTTATCAAGAATTAGTGATCATGTGTAGTAATATCTTGTTTTTGAGTCTTGAAGTTAGAGATTTAATTTAGGTTGTTGGATAATATTTTTATCAATTTCTTTGTGAATGTGTTTTGTTTGTTGACTATTGTGATCTAGTATAATCATTTTTCTTTTCAGAAGACATTATATTGGGTAATTGATGATTCCTACCCTATATTGTTTTATTGTGATACCTGTAATGACCCAAACATTCATTAATGTAAATTACTCTTGATTTAATTAAATGTTTTATTATGGTTATATAAAATGTTACCTTCATTGGATTTATGATTTTAAAATACAGTTATGAATTGTGACCGTTTATAATATAACTGTTGAACAGTGATCACATGCTTATAATAAATATAGGGTTTTAACAAATCCATTTTACTCAAAGAAAGGAAGAAATGGCCTCATCTAGTATACATTACCCTTACTAAGCCCATTTTAAAGTGCTTGGAATGGAGGTGGTGTCACTGGGATTTTCCCATGACCAAGCCAAATCCAAGCTTGAACACGTTATGCTTGAGTGGAACTGACTATGAGAGAAGTGGAAGTTAATAGAGATTACCACCCGAGCGATGTTATCTGAGAAACCTGAAGAGTTTGTCACAATCACACACCATACCATTTAGTCTTATGTGGGAGTTATAAGAGGTTTTGTAACCATACCCTAGCAATATGACTATGCACACTATTTTTGTATAAAGAATGCGAATTCATTTTATTATTGTTACTTTGTAAATAGTTTTTTAAAGTATAGAATGTATTTTTAGTTAATATTTAATGAAGAAATCTATTTTGATGAATTAATGGATTTTTAAATTAAATAATTTTTAAATAAAATATTATTATTATTATCATCATATAACTCTATATTTAATATAAATTATCATATAATTTTATGAATGAAATTGTAATTTTTATTATGGTTTGTAATTTATTTTTGTCAAAACCCATGATATTTCGATAAATGTCAGTTTTTATTTTAAATGTAAATATTCAAATATTTATAAAAGTATTTAGATAAAATGTATAATTTTTTTGGAATCTGGACGTCGATTTTATCCATCGGTTAATTTATCATTATTTTTCGAGAGTCGAATTTTTGGGTAAAAATTAAATACTATTAAAATATATAACATGTTTTATGACATCATAATGATCCAATAGTGATTTAATAAAATAATAAAATCATGATGTTCAGTCAATATATATTTTATAATTTAAATAATGTGATTTTAGATTTGGTTGATTTATTTTACAATGCTTTAGTGCACCCTACAAGGATTATAAAACACTTTTCTTTTTAAATTGTTTTCCCTGAGAGTGTGACTCACCTCCAGATAAGCAACCCTATTATTTTAAGATGTTAGGCCAATGGCCTTATAAAATATTTTTTTCCACTCCCCTTTGGAAAAACCCATGGGCAAAAACCATTAGCTACTTTTTGGTTTTGATTAGTTCAATCTGAGATGTCTCAAACATAAATATTAAAGAATTCCCTCTTCTTTCTTATATAAACCAACCCCAAGTTCCCACTTCCTGTTCACTCAAATCCATTGGAGTTTGACCAACCCATGCCCTCCTCTATCTAGAATCCTCCCAAGGTGCCCCATGCTCACATGAAGCCTCTATCAAGCCTCTCCCAAGCCTTTGGGATCACACTTCCAAGTAAAGGATTTCTACATTTCTCATTGTTTTCCATTTTTCATTAAGTTGTTATTCCCTTTGTGTTCAATTAAAAATGTTGGAGTACAATTTTTCTCCTCCCCCATACTTCCCTCTTTATGTTTGGATGATGGGAAACCCCTTTGTCTCTCATTAATGCCTCCAATGTACACCTGTTACCATGCTGCAATTCTGTGAGGGATTTCTCTCTCATCTTTCAAATCAAAGTAATTATTTTTTATTATGAATATAAATTCCAATACGTTTGTTTGATCATGTTTCAATATTACCCCCTTACTATCCATTTCATTTACATATTATGAGACACCCATTTCACTCCCATCAACCATTTTCACGAATCACTATGTCACGTTATTATGTGGTCTAAATTGCACCGCATTTTTCCATGACAATATCATTTGGTAGTGAATACCATACCCATGTCTCTATCAAGGGTATTCACCTTTATGCACATTTACATATTGAATGGTACTTTCATGTATTTATTCCAAATTAAGTAATCATGGAATAACTTACGATGTTGATTTATTCCGTGTTATATGATCCATGAGGCACATTTATGCATGAAATTAAATGTTTAAGATGGGTGCGCCCTGATAGCACTCTAATGCATTGGGTAGAGTATAGTATCATGATACCTCATGTGAATTGGTTGTTGAAAATTTCTAATTCATGTGAAAAATTGTTTTCTTCATGCTTCATATGCAATGAGGGTTAACTCATGGTCCATGTGCAAAGAGCCTTGGCTCATGCTAATTCCAAGTTGAGTGTTGTTTCCACATTTCCATTTTATGATTATCATGCTTTATCATGCCTTTATGTTCATGTTTCTATTATGTTCCTTGGATATTATGATTGTCTAACATGTATTGTATTCCTCATGTTATTTCATGTTTATTCCCTTACTGGGATTTATAACAAACTCTTTTCTTATGCATGTCATCATGTTATCCAATGCAATGCTAAGTACGAGGGAATGTAGTGGTCATGTAAATAATGTTTTCAACGGGATGTTGTGTTCTATGTTTTAAGTTGTTATATAATGTTTATAATCCACAAAGAATCTATAATTCTTGATCATCCATTTTGTATCAAGTGAGGGTTTTATGTAACAAATCAGGTTTAAGTGTGTAATAAAGTGCAGGGTTGTTATAGTTGGTATTAGAGGATAGGTTTAATTATTTATGGGATTAGGAATAGAAAAACCTACTGAAGACTTTGAGACAAGAATATGTTTAATAAAAACATCCCTATTTTTTGGTGAGTATTGATTATGTAGTTTATCAAACAAATACATCCCTTTTGGGATACGAGCAGGTAGAGGCGGCTCTAGCAAAAATGTATCATAGGGGGTAAAACCCAAAAACAACACATTTATCAAGACCCAAATGGAAATGGGTGCACGACAATGGACCTTGATGTAATCACTGTTAGGAAACTCCTAGGGGATATTATTTGGTAAATTCACAAGCATAGTATGAACCCTTATTAATGGAATTAAAAAACTCACCGATGAATATATGTTAGAAATAAGATCATTAATATAATAGATTGAAGCCTATGGATTCATAAGATAAAAGAATAAAAGTTATTTAAAATTAATTGGTTTTGTCTTTGGATTACCCTTTTTGTGTTAGTCCTAACATTCCTTTTATTCCAGCCAATGGTTGGTATTAGGACGACTCGCGATAAGAACCGATGTGAAGATCAATGTGATTACCGTCCAAATGAGATGCCCAATCCAATGGGATCAAGAATTAGGAACATTGTCATACATCCCTCTCAATTAACTCAAGATTTGAATAGAAACATGGGTAAGTGGAACATGCAATCCCCCTAATAATGAACAAGTCCATATCGAAGGCTTCATGTGACAAATGCCTCCTACTTTTAATGGATCATCTGATCCCCCAATCACCGAACAATGGATCAACTCCATTGAAAAGATCTTCTCCATTCTTCAATGTTCTGAACAAGATAATGTTATTATGGATGGTTATTGTCTGGAGGTTGAATCCGATCAATGGTAAACATTGAAAAAAAAACCCTAAGGAAGAGATCGAGGTGTTAGAATGAAAGGATTTCCAGAAGATGTTTTTTGATAAATATTTTCCATGCACCCTCCGACTTAAGATAGAAAGGGACTTCCTTGCCATCAAGAAAAAAGATGAAGAAATTGTTGAAGCATACGAGGAAGAATACACAAGGCTAGCACAATATGCCTCTGGATTTGTCATTACCCCCGAATTCTAGGTTTACTGCTTCATTGGTGGGATGAAACCTATCCTACAGAATGCACTGGCTATCCATGACATCGACAGCTGTGAGGAAATTGTATGATGTGCCCTCAAGGATGAAATAGAGATCATATAATCTCAAGGGTATCATGGAAAAAAGAAGCGTATTGTGGACTTCAATGCTGGTGGTCCGATGGATAAATCCAATGGTGTTAGGAAGATCCAGCACCCCACTTTCCAAATGTGTGAAAATAAGCACCTCAGAAATTGCATAATGGGTACGAGGAAATGATTTAGTTGTGAAAGAGAAGGGAACCTTGATATTAACTGCAGACAAGAAAAACCGACGGGTGAAACAGAGGAGAGGAATGATCTGTTATAACCTCAACGTGTTGTTCATGGATACAACTACAATGAACCTGGGCATCTTGAAAATCAGTGCCCTAAGCCAAGGGTTTTCGGAGGCAACCAACTACCTCTAAGGAAAAAACGGTGAGCTTTTTACATCACTACTGCAATTGTGAACCCTAACAATGAAGTGGTGACATGTAATATAGTTATTCATTCAAGAATATCAGACATAGTTTTTGATTCAGGTTCTACACAATCTTTTATATAACAACAGTTTAGTAGAACAATCACAGCACCACCACAAATCATGGAAGTAAGGATGTAAGTGAGTAGGGAAACATGGGAAATCATTTCATACCATGAATATAACTCCTCCCATGTCTTCGTCTATCGATTGAATTTCACGATGATCCCTGTCATCTTCCCTTTGGGGGAATTTGATGCAATTTTTTGCAAGGATTGGAATTCCATATATAGAGCCAACATAAATTGTCATGAGTAGGAAATCAATCTCCATGTAGAGAATCGAACCCATATACTATACAAGTGCATAGAGGAAGATCAATATTATATAGCTCCATCATCTCAAGCGTGAATATTACTACCCTATAAGCACAAATATCTCGCTCATATGATTGAGTCTATGAAGGAAACCATCCTTGAAGACATGCCTATTGTGAGGTAATTCGTTGAAGTGTTTCCCAAGGAATTGCACGATCTTCCTCCTAGAAGAGATGTTGAATTCTCAATTGAACTTATAGATGGGGTGTGTCCGATATCCAAGAATCCATATATAATGGCTATTGTGGAGAATGAGGAGATGAAGAAACAAGTACATGAGAATATGTATTAAGGGTTTATACACCCACCTGCTTCACCATGGGGTGCACCAGTCCTCTATGTCAAGAAGAAAGATGGGTCATTGCACATTTGAATCGATTATCGTGAGCTTAACAAAATCATGATAAAGAATATGTATCCTCTCCTATGAATTGATGACTTGTTCGATCAGCTGCGTGGAGCACAATTATTCTCTATGGTAGATTTGTGGTCGGGATATTATCAAGTAAGGGTGAAGAAGGATTATATCCCCACGAAGGATTTTCGTACATGATACAGGAACTATGAATTCATAGTAATGCCTTTTGGATTCACTAATGCTACAACAATATTCATGGACTTGATGAATAGAGTCTTTAGTGATTACCTTGAGAAAATTTTATAGTCTTTATGGATGATATTCTGATATATTCGCAAAACAAGGAGGATCATGATGAGCATCTATGAACTGTACTAGAGACCTTGCGGAAGGATAATCTCTATGCAATGTACAACAATTGTGTGTTATGGTTGAAGGAGGTCTCATTCATGGGTAATATCATCACAATAAAGGGGTTATCTATGGATACATCCAAAACATATGCAATTGTGGGATGGTCGACGGGCCACATCAGTAACAGATATCCATAGGTTCTGGTGTTTAGCTGGATATTATCAATGATTTGTGAGAAATTTCTCACGATTGTCCAACACTCTTACCATTCTTACTCATAAGACAGTAAAGATTTCATGGAGTGATGAATACGATGAAAGCATCAAGGAGTTTTAAAGGAGGCTTATCATTGTGCCCATGCTCACTTTACCGACAAGTGGAGAACTATTTTTGGTATTCAGTGATCCTTCAAATAAAATGTTGGGTAGTGTGTTGATGAGAAATGACAATGTCATTGCCTATGCTTCAAGGAATTTGAATGTTCCTGAGAATAATTATCCAACACATAATTTAGAGTTGGGTTCAGTGATCATCACTTTAAAAATATTGTGGCATTATATCTTTTGGGAGAAGTGTGAAATTTATATGGACCAGTAAAGCCTCAAGTATATATTCACACTGAAAGAGTTGTACATGTTCCAATGAATATGGTTAGAGCTGATCAAAGACTCTGACTGCTCAATCCATTACCGCCCTAGGAAAGTTACCAAAGTTCCGGATGCTCTATGTAAAAAGGACCTAGGTATCATATCATTGATGAGAATTGAAAAGGATCCAATTTTCATAGATTTGATGAATATGCACACTGGAATCATAAAGAAGGGAACATCATGAATCCATTCATAAATTATTTCCAAACCATCTCTTTTGGAAAAGTTAAAGGATGATCAAAAGGATGATGTGGGATTTCAGAAGAAAGTGGAAGCTATCTGATGAGAGAAATCCTCTGAGTTCAATGTTAATGAAGAAGGAATTGTGAGATTTTGGAAAAGTCTATGTGTTCAATCATGTTCATAGATGAAGAAGGAATAGTTGGATGATGCATAAAGTTCAAATTTATCTATTATCCTAGGAAACACAAATATGTATCATGATATATGTTCAAATTATTAGTGGGATAATATGATGAAGGATATCTATGGTTATACATCAAAATTCCTGGTGTTTCAGAAAGTGAAGGCAGAGAGGAAGAAGTCTAAGTGGATGATGCATCCATTTCCCATAACCACATGGAAATGGGAGAACATCAGTGTGGAATTTGTCACAGAA
The DNA here is from genome assembly GCA_963277665.1 of Viscum album. Classification (NCBI taxonomy): domain Eukaryota; kingdom Viridiplantae; phylum Streptophyta; class Magnoliopsida; order Santalales; family Viscaceae; genus Viscum; species Viscum album. The sequence goes on along the minus strand of OY728128.1, from coordinate 271,277,539 downwards.
AATATGAAGACATCCAATTGAAACAATGAAATTTGGGTTGTTATGGATTGTCTTAAAATGACTACACACTTCATTTCAATCAGGAAGGATTTCTCATTGGATAACCTGGCACAATTATATATCAAAGAAGTGATAAGGATACATGGAGTAACACTATCTATTATATCCGATTGAGATCCAAGATTCACCTCTATGTTGTGGATGAGTCTTCAACATGATAAGGATACTAAAATGAACACCAGTTCAGCCTATCATCATCAACCTAATGGCCAATATAGGAAAACTATTCATACACTGGGGAAGATGTTAAGATCTTGTTCTATGGACTTCAAATTAGGGTGGGACCAATGTCTTCCACTGGTTGAATAATCCTACAATAACAGTTCTTGCTCGAGCATCTAAATGTGACCATATGATTTTCTATATGGGAGGAGGTGCAGAACACTAGATTTTTGGGATGAAGTTGGTTAACATAAGCTGATAGGACCAGAAATGGTCGACCAAATGGTGGAGAAGGTGAAAACTAATGAGCAGTATATCATGGAAGCCTATAGTCAACAGAAATGTTATACAGATAATCTTTAACAATACCTTGAGTTTAAAGTTGGAGACATGGTATTTTTACACACATATCCATGGAAGACGTTTATGAGGTTTTGAAATAACATGATGCTATGTCCTAGGAACATCACCCCCTTCGATATTCTTGATCGTGTTGGGGATGTGGCCTATCGACTAGCCCTTACACCTACCATGTCCAATGTAAATGATTTCTTTCATGTATCCCTCTTAAGTATGTACATACCAGACCCTTCACATGTAATCTCTTAATAGGTAGTACAGTTAGAGGACGATCTTTCTTACGAAGAGCCACCAGTGAAGATCTTTGATAGTTGAGAATAAGTTCTATGAAAAAAGAAAATTCCCCTAGTCAAGGTGTTGTGGAGAAACCACATGTTTGAAGAACCGACATAGGAATGGGAGGAAGTGATGATGTAGAGTTACCCGCTTCTATTTTAGTGTGGGAAATAAAAATTTCAAGGGAAAAATTTCTTATGGGGGTGGGGTGGGGGGAGATTGTAACGACCCAATCATTCATTGATGGAAATTCCTCTTGATCTAATTAAATGATTTATTATGGTTATATAAAATGTTAACTTCATTGGTTTTATGATTTTAAAATAATGTTTTGAATTGGGTCTGTTGCTAATATAGCCGTTGAACAGTGATAACATGATTAATATAAATATAGGGATTTAAAAAATCCAATTTACCTAGAAAAAGGAAGTGATGGCCTCATCTAGAAGACTTGCTAGTATGAAGCCCATTTGTCAGAGCATAGAAATGATGTGTAGTCATTGGTCTTTTATCTTAACCAAACCCAAGTCGAGCTTGAACATGTTATGCTTGAGCAGAGCATACTACAGGAGAAGTGGATGTTAATAGAGATTACTACCTGAGTGATGTTATATGAGGTACCCCAAGAGTTCTTCACAATCACACACCTTACCCTTCGGTCTTATGCGGGTGTTATAAGGGGCTATGTAACAAGACCCTGTGACTATGACTATGTAGATTATTTTTGTATAAAGAATGTGCATTCATTTTATTATTGTTACTTTGTAAATAGTTTTTAAATCACAAATAGTATTTTAGTTAATATTCAACTAAGATATCTATTTTGATAAATTTATGGATTTTTTAATTATATAATATTTTAATAAAATAATATATTATTATTATCAAATTAATTTTTCTTAAATATAAATTATCGTATAATTTTAAGAATGCCATTGTAATTTTTATTATGGTTTGAAAGCTATTTTTTTCAAAACCCATGAAATTTCGATAAATATCAGTTTTTATTTTAAAAGTTAAAATTCAAATATCTATAAAATAATTTATATAAAATGAATATTATTTTTGGAATCATGACGTCCAAATTATCCAATGTTGGATTTTTCATAATTTTATGAGTTAGAAAAATATTTTGATAAAAATTTTATACCGTTTAAATATATATTGGGCTTTTTAACATCATAATGTCCCAATAATAATGTAATAAAATACTATAAATATTTTTATTGTAAAATATATGTTTTAACATATATATAATGTGATTTTAGATTTGTTTTATTTATTTTACAAAGCATTAGTGGACCCTTCAAGGCTTATAAATCATTTTTACTTTTTAAATTGTTTTCTTTGTGTGTGTGACTCACCTCCATATAAGCAACCCTATTATATTTAGATATTAGACCATTGGACATATAATTATAAAATATTTTTTTTCAATCTCCTTTATCTAAAAACATGGGAAAAAACCATAGGCTGGATTGTGGTTTTGATTAGTTTAATATGAGGTGTCCCAAACCTAAAAAATAAAGAATTCCCCCTCCTTTCCTATATAAAGTCACCCCAGATATCATTTCATCTTCACTAAAAGAATTTGGAGTTAGAGAAATCCCTGACCTCCTTTCTCTATAATCCTCCCAAGGTGCGCCACTCTCCTAAGAATCCTCTCTCAAGCCTATCCCAAGCCTTTGGTATCACACTTCCAAGTAAAGGATTTATTTATTTCTCATTTTTGTCCAATTTTATTTAAGTTGTTTTACCCTTTTGTTTTCAATTAACAATTTTGGGGTATGATTTTTCACCTCCCCCATTCTTCCCTCTTTATTTTTGGATTATGTTAGACCCCTTTCTCTCACATTAATGCCTCCCATTTACACACGTTACCATGACGAAATTATGTGAGGGATTTATCTCTCCTCTTTTACATCCATGTAATTCTTTTATATTATGCATCTATATTCCATTACGTTTGTTGGGACATGTATCTATATGACCCCCTTACGGTCCATTTAATGTACATATGACGAGACACCAATTTCCCTCTCACCAACCATTTTCATGAATCCTTTTGTCAAGTCATTATGCTGTTGAAATTGCACCATGTTTTTCCAAGAAAAGATCATTGTGCAGTGAATAACATACCCATATCTCTATTAATGGTATTGAAAATTATGCCCAAATACTTATTTAATGGTACATTCATGTATTTTTTCCACATTAAATAATCTTGGAATAAATTATGATGTTTATTGATTCCATGTTATATGATCCATGAGGCAGACTTATTCATGAAATGAAATATTTAAGAAGGGTGCAACCTGATATCACTCCAATGCATTGGGTAATGTATAGTATCATGATACATCTTTTGAAATGTGTGATGACTCATGATAATTCTTGTGAAATTTGGTTTTACTTTTTCTTTATGTTCAATGAGGGTTTACTCAAGCTCCATGTGCAATGGGCCTAGGATCATGCTAATTCAATTATATGTGTTGTTTCCATATTTCCATGTTAACATTATCATGAATTTTCATGAATTTAGGTTAATTATTCTCTTATTCTTCATTGATATTTCTATTCTATAACCTGTATTGTATTCCTCATGTTATTCCATGATTATTCCCTTACTGGGATTTATAGCTCACCCTTTTGTAATGTATGTCCTCAGGTTTTCCAATGAAATGCTATGTATGAGGGAATTTAGTGGTCTTATTAAAAATGATTTCAACTAGATGTTGCTTTCTATGTTTTAAGTTGTTATGTAATATTCCTATTCCCCAAAGACACTAGACCACTCGATCATCCATGTTGTATCAAGTGAATATTTTTTGAAATAAATAAGGTTATGTGTGTAATAAAGAGAAGAGTGTTATAATACCCAACCAATAACTTGTAATATTTGAATGAGTTTTTAGTATGGAATTTGGAGCCTGGATAAACTTGACCACAAAAAATATGTTGTCACCATTCCTGGGGAAAATATATTAAAAATATTTTTTCTTTGGGATTAGAATCAAACAAGTCATCATAGAGTTATTTCATTGAAAAGAAATTTTAAACCTATAGAAACATTGAATAAACCCTCCCCCTAATGTGGCTCAACTATTTTCTGGATACAAAAAATGTTATTAGATAAGGACACATAAGATTAATCATTTTTAAATAAGTGATTTATAATTTTAATTCTATCAACAACATGTGTTTTCTAATTTATTTTGTCAAGAACATTAATCTAAAAGAAAACCTAATTATTATTTTCGTTGTATCAAAAAGAACTTTGAGGTTTTGATGAAATGGTTTTTGTTTTTCATCCTCTTTAAATTGATTCCCCAATGAATTTTAGTGAAAAAATAAATATATATCTTAATGGGAATGCTATAAATTTTATATTCTCTTCATTTTCTGGTAATTTATTTTCAAAAGTGGTGGGACTTAAAATATCCAAGTGATGTCATAAAAACATTAAAATATTATTGGAGGGAATATCAAAATCTAAAAAGCCCAATTAATAACTTGGAGGGATAAATTTTATGATATCATAAGGACATACAATAAGACTATGGAAAATTATTTTACTATAATTAATGATGTTGTTATCCATATTTGAGGGTTTTGAGATATTATGGATGATTTAACCTTTGACATAAATTTAATGAGAAACCATATAGATAGATTAGAAAAATGATTTTAGCCAAGGAGGAAAAGGTGTAAATTTTTCTTGATGATTTTCATAATAATTTACTCATCTACGAGATCTGGAAGGCTCTGGTAACCATATATGATTCTTAAGAGGAAATAGAATTCATGGCCGTGAGTAGAATAAATATCAAAGAAGAATGAAATGATGAATCTGTTGAATATGAATTATAATAAGTGAAGGATGATGAGTATATAAAAATAATATCTCTTATATCAACATAAAAAATTGAAAGGGGATGTATAAAGGTATGATTTAATTAAAATTATTCAATAATGGAGGAATTTAATGTTTTGAAGTTGAATTTTCAATGAATAAAAGTGATTAATATGATAGTGATCACCAAGAAGAATGATCATAAAAAATAAAATGGGAAAATTATAAAATGATTCCATAAAAACTACTGAGATAATGAAAAACATTCAACAAATGAATTGATGTTTGGTGAGGTGAGAATATGAATTATACTCGTCCTTGTGTAGCCCTTCTGAAGAAGTGGATCTAGATTTTTTTTTTCATTTTTAGGGAATAACTTGGGAAGTCTAATGAAAAACCATGTGGTAGTTAATATGATGATGACCTAACATATTTGGAAAAAATGTGAAAATCATAAATTGAATCTTTTTTTGAAAAGAAATTAAAATCAAATAAGGAAATGAGACTTTTGAGGAATGTGATTAAATTGAATGATTCATACAATGATGATATTAGAAATATTAATCTGATAGCTCTAGAGAAATGAAAAATAATTAATGATATTTATGAAAAAATAACTTTTATGTATACATAACTGGATATGATCTCTTCAATGTATCTCAATGCAGAAAAGTATTTGAAAATTTTCAATGAGTATTTTAGGAATCATGTAGATGTTAATGATTAAAAATATCTTGCAAATGTTAAAACTTATTCAATAAAAGCGGTTACATCTTCTTTAAGAAAATCACATGGTAAATAGAATATTTATAATAATGCAAGTGATTTTAAAATAATTGAGAATATTTGTGAGATTTTAACAATGAGAATGAGAGCTCTGTAATAAATAAGGACATCAAAAATACCATGAAATCTATCCCTTCAGTCATGGGGGAATCATTGTATGTGGCGGTAAAACAACCACACTCTTTGGAATAAAATATCCAATGGTATAATAGATAAAATTTTAATGAATATTTTTAGTGCTTTGAAATTATAGGGAACACATAATATTCATTTTGGTATATCATTTCACATAAATGGAGATGATATGAGTCATTAGAGATAAATTATGAAATGATAGGAAAAAAATTGGTGAACAAAAAACAAACACACATAACACATCAAATCTATTAATTTAGAGTATATTTATAGTTTAAATGAAAATTTTCTAATATTTGATTAGTTGGGTAATTATTCATTATCAATGTATGTCTATTATTAATATATATTACTAATAATACAACTTCTAAATAGATTTAGAAATCCATGGTTAATAAAAAATATCATGTTTCTTATGTTTCATTGAAGAATACAAAAAGAGAAAGCCCTAGATTTTTTAGTGCTTAATAATAAAACAAGACATGTGATACAAGAATCCTAATGGACAATTAATAACACAATCCAGGTTATGAAACATTTTGGAATGAATTTTTTTTGATAGTCATTTGTGTTCTTACTTTTGATATTGAATCCCATAAATTAAAATCCAATGATATTATTTTTTTCATGGTAATAGACAAAATATTTAGAGTGTTATGAAACATTATGATAATGTATACGAAGTTATTATAATAATATTATCTCTTATCATAAAAAATTTAATTGTGGAAGTGTTTTCATTATGAGTTAAAGAACAATTTGTATTCTATTTTGAATCAGTGATACTATAAATTATTTTAGTTGATTGTAAAATATTGAAACAAAATGTATCCTAGAAGAATTTTGCATCATGGGAAAACTATGGAAAAAATATCAAATATAATATAGTATGAGATACTCATCATTTATAAATACAACTAAGAACTACATATTAAACCTTTCAAAAGTGCATGCTTATGTAATATATTAATATATGAGTAGATATTCAATATGTTTTAGCTATTGAGCTTATTCTTACTGATCTTCATGAAACTATGATAAATAATTATAAAAATTCTAACTTGTTTTTTATAAAAATCATTTATGAATCACTCGGATGATGAATTTTATTTCTATTAAACTCAAGTAAAAATCAATTGAAAGGTTCTTGTTTTATAGAAGACACGAAGAGAGATAACAACATGTTTTCATTAAAAAAATAAAACTAATAATTATGAGGAGTTCACTTGTAATTATTTTTAATAATATCTCATGAATCATACAATTAAGAATAAATACAATACTATGTATAATCTTTTACAAAATGTATTTTCATAGAGAACAAATATAAGATTGGTTGACATGGGAAAACGATATTAATTGAACATAATCATTAAAAATTAAACTACATATATGTAGTGTATATATGTACATATGTAGAACATATGACTATTAAGACCAAAATTTGACATGAATCAATATTATATGTGGTTAAAAAATTATCCAACATTGAAATATTTTAATGTGGTTATTATTCAATGTTCATATAAATCATGAATGAAAATTAGTGAAAATTCTATGAGAAAATTTAATAAGATATTTTAATAGGATATCCTTCAAATAGAAGTTATTTTGGATAACGTAATAAAAAATTGAATATGATTTTAGAATATTTTGATGTGAATTTTTATGAAAATCAATTAATGTATTACTAAAAAATAAATGATTTAGAAAACAATAATTTAGAATAATAAATAAATTATAAAGGATGTAATAAAGTAAATATCGTACATAAAAAAGATAAGGTATATGTTGACTCAAATAAAAACAGTGACAGGGATGAAATTTCTAGAGTGGAAAATAAAAATCATAAAAAATTGAAAAATCATGCTTTTTAATTAAATATTATTCAAAATCAGGATGGTGAAACACATTCTTGAGGATGTCTAAGAGTTGAAAATTAACATAAATATTTTCGAAAATTGAAACTAAGTCATCTAGAGAATCTATAAACATTATGAGTGGATAAGTAAAATGATTGAATAACTGAATTATATAGAGAAAAATATCACAAGGGATCATGTTTCTAAATCTAAAGGAAAGTATGTAATATGAACCAAATGGGTGTTAATAAATAAAATTAATGGAAAAGGGGAAATCACCTTAAATAATCCAATATTAATATGTGTGGGTTACTCAAAATTGATAGGAGTAGATTTTTAAGAATCAATTCAGACATTGATTGATTTTATGAACATAATGAAAAGATCTATGTTCACACCTCTCTACTTATAGTATGTTTTTTGTGATACCTCAATTGTGCTTTGGATTCTGATGGCATGATAGAGAAGAATATGAAATTAACTTCTTATCAATTTGGAATCAATTGATTAGGTATTTTCAGGGGGAGTTAAATTTTAGTGGTGCTATGAATTTTAGTAACCATTGATATAATACTTTATAGGTCATATTTTTTCTATGTTTCTAGGTCATCTAATGAAAATTTTCGATGTTGACAAAAAATCCCTAGTGGTTGATTAAATAATTTGTGATGTCTTTAATGATTTTGTATATTATTTATCAAAAATAAGTTTGATGATTTCAAAGAATATCAATAGTTATAAAGTCATTTTCTAGAATTTATATGAATTAAAATATGATTACATCATTCGAATAATGAGATATTTCGAATTTATGATTTATTACCAAATAGAATGAAGGGTTGTGATTAGTTTTGAGAACCGTAGATTTGGTATATGTGGATAATTGATATATTGATATTCTAAATATGTCATGCATTATCATGATTTAGTGTTAAAATTTTATGTTTACATTAAATTAAATAATATAATTCCAACTATCAAGATAATAGATTCAGGTGAACCATTTATTTGGTGCATAATTGAATAATCCTTATATTGAACCTTCTATAAGAGAGCACTGAGACATGCATGGAATTATTAGAGGTGTATGAGAGGAGAATGGTTCTTCCATGCCATGATTCTGGATAGAAAATGAGAGGTCCCAAGCAAGGCAGTGCTAGAATATGTTGAGTTTTATCGGTAACTAATTTCTGAAGCATGGGGGAGGTGTGGAGAATTATAGAGGTAGGTGGAATGGAGTTTGATTTTATGAGGTATTCCCACATTAATTTTATATCCACTCTAAAAAATTTTTAATTAAAAACTACCATTAATTAATTAAATCAGGACCATTACATGTGATCACTAATCTCATATTTAACTTCATCCTTTCCTGAGATTCAATCATGTGTCACAACCATATTGCAAATTCATCAGAATTTCAATATTAGGATTCTGAGGATTGTTTTATCATAAAAAAACTATGTTCATCATCTAGATAACATGAATATAAGTTATCATGAAAATATTAATTCCAAAACATGGCTAAAAGTTAGTATGAAAGTTTTATTTATGATGAGAGTGAATCGATGTGTCGCAAAAGGTGATCCAAAATGCATGAATTAAAGCGGTACCCATTGACGATAAGTATCAGTATGCTTAGAGGAATAGATATCGTTTTCAATATACTATGAGAGAGTATTTATTATAGAGAAATAGATAATCACACAAAAAAAATGTTACCCTAAGAATAAACATTCCACATGGGCTTCTAATACGAAGGAGAAACAATTTGTATGTGGGATATCAAAATGTGTTTATAACTATCGAAAATTATTTTCCTAGAATTTTTTTTCCAAAGGAATTTTTTTAGCATGATATGTTCATTCACCTAAGATATTGCGAAGATCATAATGAACTCACTTGACCAATAATACCTGACTTGTGTGATGATTATTTTTCACACACGTGATTTTATATTTACGTAGTTTTCTATTTATTTTTTATCTAGAATTTACCCCATTAGTTTTATTTTAGATTTGCTGAAAATAGACATTATAGGAAAAATGAGAAAAAATTGGTAAAAATAATGTGCCTCTAGGTTGGTGTACTATTTTGAAATTTTCTCCCACTTCCAATGTAAACATTTAGCCAAGTGCTGTTTTTTATAAATGCTTATATGATTGATATTGCATAGTTTGTAAATCGTGAAGGCTAACGATGTAATATCCCTTGCTTGGATAGTGAGTGGTGCATTGTTGTCTCACTTTTTGTAAAACTGAGCAGGAAAACCATGAGTCCTATCCAGGTCATTAAACGTTTAATTTTTATGTTTTCATTCTCCCCCTTTTTTAACTCTAATCCCGCAAAATCCACCCCATAGGGATTCATCACCCCAGATCCAACCCCATCCATCTATCTCATGTGGATATTCAATTTAATGGTGATTTTTTGTGGTTTCTCTAATATTTTTTCACGTAAGTCCCCTTCTCTAATGGATTAATCCTATTTAAAGGGTTTTCTTCTTGTTTCCTTGTTGTTCCATATCTACAGTGGGTTGGGTGATATTTATAGTGTTGAAATTTTATTAATAGGTATTCTTCATGACTGTTGTGGATAAATCATTCCTTTATAGGGTTAAATTCAGGTGGAGTGGTGGTTTTCACAACTTCCCAGAGGTTTCTTCATTGGATGTTGGTGGTTCCATGATAAAACATTATTTGGTGATTTTGATATGTATTATTTGGTTATTATCTATTTTCATTGTATTACATATGTGTTAAGATATATGTTTTGGAATGATTCTATGATTCATATGGAATTAATTATTTTTTTAAAATTCAAGTTGGTAATTTTCTATTGGGATCATAGGTTGTGCTTTATGAAGTTTTTTTTTATAAATTTTCTAACTGCATTTCTAAAATTTTCCTATGATGTGAATCTTGTTTCAATGTGGATTTTGGGTGTGTGTTATATTTGAAAGTTGTCATTGTTGTTGACAAAAGAATTAAAATTTCTATTGATATTTATTTACATGGGTGTATATGGATTTTGTGATCCATGTGTTCTGTGGAAAAAAATTGATCATGATAGGAATCCTGTATATTCAGGTGGGAAGGCTATGACTAGAATTCATGTTGAAAAAGATGAATCTTTTCCTTGATTCATCTAGAAAGATTGGTGATACAACTATTGGATACAAAATATGTATATATTGATGGTGAAATACAAGAAGGTGTAAATTTTAGGTTTAAAATTATTCATTTTATTCCCTTAATATGATGTTTTATTAAAAGGATATAAACAAATACAATTCACTAGCCGTCATATTGAATTAAAACATTTAATCGTAATGGCCTCAGGTTGGGTAAATATAGTAATCTGATTGATTCTGATAATTTATTTCATTGTTCATAATGGAAATTTATTTTATAAACCGAATAAACACTTTGATAGATGTAGCGGATAAGTGATATTAATCATAATGGTTACGATGATCTGAATAAAATAATTCAACAATTAAATCATAAAGGGTTCTAAATATTATCGAGTAATTAATAATAGATTAACAGAAAATATAGTATTTAGACTATTGCTAATGTATTTTAATAATATTTATTATTATGATCATAACATTGAATAAAAATAGGAATAACTAATATAATTATCTTTTTATTACAAATCATTGTAAATATAAAATAATTCAATTCTATCCATCCAATTATTAGGGTATCCATTGACCTGAGATATATGTCCCTTCATTTATACATTCAAAAAAGTATATCTTACCCTCTATAGGGTATGTACCTGATATGATGATCAGTTTCAGACTATCTACCTATCCCTAGAATCCCTTAGTTAAATAGGTAATCATCACCATTGTCTCCATATCACCGTAAGCCAACGTTCTGCAAAATATTATCCCTTCTTTCCTTAAATCAAAAAAATCCCTTGATCTTAATCACCAAAAACCATTGTCTTAAGAATAAAAACAATTCTATTGAATATACATATACATCAAACAACCTATTCACTATATCTTCACATAATATCATTCACAGTAAATAATTTTTTCAAGGCTCTCTCAGTGTTTCATTTCATTGAAATTGTTTTTCAACATCAATGTAACAACCCATGTATTTATAGAATAATAATTTTTTGTATACATTAATATTTTTGAATTCATCATTAATTTTATATTAATGGGGACACAATATACAAAAGCACACAAAACACACAACAATGGGTATCTCTAAAATCATACATTGTACACAACATTGAGTTATACCAAAAAATAATACAATAATTATATTATTAGCTTAAATATTAGTTAACTCATAGCCTTTGTATTGTAAATAATGAAAATATATAACTATATCTAGATTTTACATATCTACTAAATTTTGGAGTATTTTTTCAATGAAATTTAGAGGCATGAAATGTATATTAATCAAATTTTAAGCTTAAAATACTCTAATATTTTTAAAAGGTCATTTTACCACATTTTGAAGGAGATCCCTTTTTAATTAAATTTATTTGTAAATATATTATGTTCTATTATAAAAAAATATATCTTCTTTAGAAGAGGGAAATAATAATTTACTTTGTTTGAAATTTTGGTATTTGTATGATAAAATTCATATTTTAATGAATAGTTCTAAATAATCAAATTTTATTCCAAACTATCTTTTCAAATAATTTTTTTAAATAGTTAAATTTTCCATTTAAATTGTATTAAAGTTTAAGAGGATAATTTTTTCATCATTTAATACAAATTAGTACAATAGAAGTAATTTTCCATTTGATATTTGACATAAACACACACCAATCTTTTGATAGTTTTTATTTCGTAAAAACCTGCTTTCCGGTTTTGAAAATGAGAAATAATTTTAAATATATTTATCCCAAATATATGTTTTGAATTTATAAAATTGGAATCCATATTTTGGATCATAATTTCCAAATTTTTTAGAAATTTAGCTATTAATTTTTTACATTATAAATAGAATCTTCAGAAAATATCTTTTTTACCAAGTTTAAAAGGTAAATCATGTATATAAGGGTAAAAAATAATATTATTATGAAAAAAATACTCTAACACATATCCTAATCCTATTGTATTAGATATATCTGATCATTTGAATCCTTTGGTAGATTTTAGTATCCCATGGAGCCACTTGGGGGTGAAAATGACATGTAATAATAATTAATTTAAATTAGGGAAATATAACATAATCATGTATCTTTTTATTAAAATGATTTTAAGGTGAGGTTATATAACAGATTAAATTGACTATAAATATTAATTATAAATTCTTAAAATATTAAAAACATCATGGTATTTTATTTATAATTTTTATACATTTAATTAAAATATTTATTCATGACACAATTATGAAGAAATGATAACCTTATTAATGAAATATTCAAGTAAATTAAAATATAAATATTAAACCAAATGTAATTTTTACATTTGGATTTCATACAAGATTTTTTTTGATATCATTTACTTGTTATGTATGGGTTAATGTATTTTTTTAGTAATCATGTTTTTATGAAATTAACAAAAATCAATTACTAATTAGTGTCAAAATTGACATAATTGAGTTTAAAAAAAAATACTATTTTATTAACTGTTATAATAGTCATAAAAATATATGATTTGGAAAACTGAAATATATAATGTGAAAAATATACTTAATGGTCTACTTTTGGTTCTATTGGCATTTTATAGTAAATATAGAAACCATATATTTGGAAAATACAACAAGACATGGTATGAGTTAATATTTATAACTATGGGTTAAACCTAAAAGATAAGGATATTTTCGTAACCTTAATATTTATAAAACCTATTGATTGAGATTATTTCTACCTATTAGTATATTACTCTCTAAATATTTCACTTGGGAAGTATTATAATTCAAAATTAAAATTATAATAAAATATTATTTTAAGATATTCCTAAATTGCCCCTCCTCCTAATAAAATGACCCCACCTCTACCCACATATTCATACCTCTAAAGAACCATGAATTATCAAAAATTGGAACAAATAAGATTCCCAAATCCCTACCTTTATTCTAGAATCCTTAACAGGTAATTAAGGCAATTCAAGAAAGCCTTATAGATCAAACCAATAGGAGTTACCCATTTCAGAGGTAGCTTCTTTTCTAAGATCTTTTCCTTCATTTTCCTTCAAAACTCTCTATGGTCTTCATATTATACGATTAAATAATAAAAAGATTATATTAAATATACTTGTATTTTTATGAGATTTATTCCATCTACACTTACAAACACATCCATCTAATAGATATGAACATACTATTTCTGTGTATGTAAAATTAATTCCTCCCGAAATGATGTTTGTTAAATTTTCTCTTACATCCTCTGTAGAGACCCGTATCTTGATGTACATGGACATTACATTACTTTTGCGGAATACTTAGTACATAACAAAAACACACACACAAGGATCGTAATAGTTTAGTGTCTTTGGAAACTCGGAACGTAATCTTCTAATCGTGGTGAAAGATCTTCAATATCTCCCATAAAGATCTTCTTTTTTTTACCTAAAAACCTTTCTTTATATCCTGGGGAAAAGAAAACATAAAAGGGTGAGCTCAAATGCTCAGTAAGGGTAAACAAAAGAAATATCAATCACATCATATACATAAGAACATAGCTTTTGGAAATCTTAACCTGCAAAAGAGCTCATAATATCATAACATGGGATAAATCATAGAAGTGAAAATGAGATCCCCATAATCATAACATGAAACTTGAAACTTTGTGGCATGCACACATAATCATGGAAAATCATTTCTTGTTAGTCATGACTCATTGCCAAGACTATCTTAGTGGACAAAGTCCCTTTCTGAACCGAGTTCACTCCTCGTTTCAGTCCTGTATCACTGAACCGAAATAGCCTTCCGTTCCAGCCATGTCTATCTCATGAGATATAAAATCTTTACCCAATGCATTGGAGGGAGATATAGGTCCCACCCATCTTATAATGAATCCTTTCTTATGTGTGCCACATAAATCATAAATCATACATCATCGCATAACACATGTAACAAAAATGGGATTCTTGAAACATCATGACATCATAAAAACATTCATATAAGATAAAGGAATTCATAAACATAATTCCATCACAACATAGTCAAATCAATGTAAAAATATGGATAGAAACAGAACCCTTTATTATCTTAGATGGAAAATAATTTTGATAAAACACTTGAAATGAATTCTTGAGGAAAATATCCTTTCTTCTTCAAAAACATTTTTCCTTTCATAACATGTCATATAACTTTAAAATAAAAGAAGTTGATTAAAAATAAACTTGAGAACTTGTAAAGGAAGCTTCTTGGAAATAATGTTTTAAAAATCTATTCATGCCGTATAAGTTAAAAAAAACATTCTTCGTACTTTTGTCGGAAAAGTCAAAAAGTACCTCGTACGAAAAACGACAAAAGATTCCTTTCGTATCTTTTACTAAAAACTCACCGAAGGGTAAAATTGGATATAAAATATTGTAGAAGGATGGAAATAATATTACATATTGAGGTAACATGGATGTGGATGATAAAATACACCCCAGTAAATACTTACGAATAAACAATCTCGGATAGAAATGAGATTGTGATATTTCCCTTACCTTAGGTCCGACTTGCTTTGTAAGTGTCCAAAACTCCTGTATAATGATTTAAATCATGTTATTGACTTATTACAGAATCATATTCATTGTTATGATATCATATATGGTTCACTTATGACATTATATTACCCGTTCTTTTGTAAATTCCATGTTAAAGAAGCGTTTTGGGTAAAATCGTTTCATTTATCGTAGGTGTTTTGACTTGTTGTTCTTGACATCATTATTACTTATATCATGATTTACTTACTTACAGAATATAAAATATGATTTATATATCATATATATTCAGTATATATATATATAATAGGTAGATAAATAAAATGAAAAACACCGTTCATGGAGACAGTAGTCCGTACGTACGCATGAACGCTGTTTTCCTTTCCTTATTGTCTTGAAATGGAAGTAAGTAGATGACATAAATATGTATATATATACATAAATCCAGTAGCTTTATAATGTCATATATTTCATTATTATTTCTTATATATACTTTATAATCATTCTTAAATGGTTAACATGGAGAATGAATCTCATCGCGTCGTGGAGACGGTATTCCGTACGTACGCACGCGCGGTGATTTCTTTTTCCGTAGGATGGATAGATGGTGAAATAGGGTTGTTTCATACTTATAATAACATATCAGTATATGAGTGATACTGATGTTATTACTTCATAATGAAACAACCTAATAAGAAGAAGTGGAAGAAGAAATAAAGATGAAAGAATTGGTAACGGTAATTACCTCTTCTTTGAAGCGCCTTTTGGAGACCTCCTCTTAGGGAACTAAAATTGGTCTTTGAGGAAGACCAGAACCTCTAGGATGTTTCTAGGGAAGTGGAGAAGATATTTTGGCAAGGGTTGGCCGAGCTTGAGTGCTCAAAGTGGTGTGAGGAGGAGGGGGAGGAGGTGTCCTTTTATAAGGGAGGAGAGGGGCACCTTAGGAATATCTCAAAATATTATTTTATATTAAAGTCATAATCGGTTTATAATGGTTCCAAAGGGTCTTATTTCAAAGCTAAAGTGGGGATGGGTCGAAATCCTATCATCCAATAGGATTTAGACAAGTTTAGGGTATTATTTTAACCTTATCAATTAGATTTAACTCTAAGTTAAATAATTTAACTTTTACCGTGTCTGTTTGTTTTCTTTTACTATATGGTTAATAAACTTACTATAACATGTCAAACGAACCCCAAATTGTTTATTATTAATATATATATCCTTATCTAAGTCATTTGGTCGATCCTTAGATTTTTAGGAATAAAATAACAATTAATAATATAATATTTTATTTAAAAACTATTTTGTGTCAATTTTGACACTATTTGATATATGATTTTTGTGAAAGTCATAACAGAATTATATGTTCGAACCAAGTTGATTAAATCAACACTAATATATCATAGTAACCTAGAAAATTAGTGTAATTCATAAAAAGTCTCAAATTACATTCATTTGAGTATTTATAACATCAATTATGTTAATATTTCCTTAAAAAGGTAATTACTGCATCATCGTTGTGTCATAAATAAATTAATTTATTTAAAGTCTAAAAATTATAAATAAAATATCATTATATAGGAAATATTTTTATCTTTCTAATGAATATTTAAAATCGAATTTATATTATGTATAACCCTATATTAAAAATGTTTTAGTAAATAAACTTTGATTTTGTCTCTTTTAACTTTTCTTTGAATTAAATAATAATAAATGTCCTAATCTAATCCAAGTGGGCCTAAATGGTCATATTTTATTCCTAAGTTTGTTTTTGGTCGAATTACACATGTCCAATATAATTAGGACATGTGTTAGGGTAATATTAATATCATATTTACCCTTAGTTACCCTATTTACTATTAACCGCGGTAAAAGTAAAAAGTTACTATTCACCAAAAAATTATTTTTATCTCATTGAACTACATTTTACTTACTGATATCAACCGTGTCTGTCGGATTTTCGAAATTCCATTCACAGAAGCGGTAAAATTATGTTTTATTCAAAATTCAGTTTTTAACCTACCACTTAGTAGTTTCACTATTCATCAAAAATTGATGTTTTTCAGAACAATGCCAAAATTTCATCCTAAGATATATTTTATATTCCGAATTCAAAAATGAAATCTATTTTACCAAATTCATAACATAGAAGTTGCATTAATTAATTTTATAATTAAATCCCGCTGTTAAAACAAATAGCGTGTTTTTAAGAAACAATATCTATCAAAAGATTGACACTTGTTTATGTCTGGTTTAAATGTGAAATTACATCCAATGACCAACATTGTATTAAATTGTAAAAATATATTCTAAATATACTTTAAAACCACTCAAATTAATAATTTATCACTATTAATTATTTCGATTTAAAAAGTTGTTTTTAATTATAATTTAGTAATTTTCACTATTCATCAGAATATGAAAGTTATCCGAAAAGTACCAAAATTTCACCTTAGGCTAAATTCGATACTACGAATCCAAAAATGAAGTTCATTTTGAAAAATAATATTTATAGAATTTCAAAAAGTGGTTATTACTATTCATAACGGCTAGTTTTAATAATATTTTAATAGCATATCGCTGTTTAGCGAAACTTGGTGTTGCGTACAACACACGCTATCGTGGAAGGTCGTGATTGCGTGTAATGGAAGGAAAGTCAAGGATGCGTGTTGTGAAAGCTCCTTTTGGTGTAGCGTACAACACAAGACATTAATAAAATTAAAAAGAATATTTTTCATAAAATCTCGGGCTGTTACATTCTACCCCCCTTAAAATGAATTTCGCCCTCGGAATTCGTCGGGGTTATAAATGGTTTACTATTTGAAAGTTTATTTAATAGAAACCCACATCGTAAAAAGGAATATCAAAACCAATCTTTAAAAACAAAATTATGAAACGTAATGGTTACCCAAATAAACTAATCACTGGGTTTCCACATAGGTGAAAATATGGATATGAAAGAGAAATCTAACCATCATGTTCTGATGGAGAGTCGTAGAGAACATGGCTATGGAAAAGCCAGTAATCACAAATCCATAGATTTGTGATGATATAAGGTACCATCTGATTCATCAGGTATAAGATCACTAGGACAACATTTTTGGTTTTCAAGATCATTTCCCTAAAGTTGAAAATTTGAATTAGAATAAATACTTACTTTATTTTGGTACAATCTCACTGTTGTTCGTGCCTTGAACAATTTCTACTTCATCTCTTAAATAAATGAAGTTGAATTTGTTATTCGTGAAGTGTTAGCAGATCATGTTATAGAATGACTGTTCATTCCATCTGTCTCAAACAAAAGGTTAGCAAAAGTTATTAAATATACATAAGTCATTCTATAGTGAGATTAATCATATATGGTTCCTAAAATGGACTTATACTTCATATATCATACTGCTTAATATAATAAAACTAGTTTCTACTAAACAGGGACTTCCTGTAGGCCAGTGGTAGGCGATAAAGGCCAGTCGCACTTCGGTTGTGGGTTCGATTCCCACAGCCTTGTCCGAAGCGATGGGCTGTCGCCCGTCCTGCAGGTTGTCCTTTTTCTAAAACTATATTACTATAACATCCCATCAATAATATCGAGAAAACTTCTATCCTTAAACAATACTAACTTATGTACAACATAGTCCATTCCAATCTTTAGGCTTATCCATAATACTGCAGTCCATTTTCATAACATAGTGAAAACGATTACCAGAGATTTAATACCATCGTTGATCCCCATATATCATAAGATATTTTTGTTGGTCACATTCCAAACATTCAAAGTCCTTAATCATGTATTCTCTTGAATACCTTAGTGAAAACATGAATGCATTTTAAAAGTTGACACCTTCCACATACCAAAATCCTCAAAATTCTATATACTCAAACCATGATATCACATAGTCCTTATATCAATCATGAGCTCATGAATACTGTCAAATATTTCATTTTCTCTTTATCCCTTCATTATGGGCATATTATCTACTTTCCAAAATATTTGAATCACTTTTCATGGTTACTGCTACCTTAAAATTATTGAAAACCACAATAGACCAATACATAAATATTTCAATACACCATAAAAGTACCTCAACAACATTATTCCTGAATACCAATACATAAACACTTCAGTCCATCCACTTCAATGATTGTCCTGGAAGAAGTCCTTCATTGATTTAGAAGTAACTTTTTAGGTCAGGGCATTGAGTTGGGTAATGCCCATGTTCTCCACAAATAAGACATTGAACTCCAAAACAGTCTGTCACTCTATGACCCTTTTCTCCACACAGATAACATCGGTCCCTCCATTTGAGGTATTCCTCAAGGTTCTTCTTCCCTTCTTTAGAAATCTCAATCTTCCTTTCTTTATGCTCCTCAGCATGCGAACATGCATAATAGTCTATCTTCCTCTTCTTTGATGAATTAGGCATACCACTAAATTTCACCTTGTTAATCATATATCGCGATGACTGATTCGGCATAATCACAACATCTTTCTCTCTAGGAATTACACAATTTTGTTTCTCATAGTCACCAATTTGTCCATTGTATTTACTGTTAACCGAATTCCTTTTGGTTCCCTCCATTAACTAAAACACAAAAATAATTTTGTGAGAGGCAAAAATCATGCTAGAGAAAACAACATAGTAAAGGGGAAGTATCCTCAATATCTAACTTCTTAGGTTAAATTATATGATCGTTACCGTAGTTCTAGGACTGTATCTTATACGTATACTTATCCTTAGGGGCATCCCTAGACATACCTTATAAATATCTCTAGGGATCTCACTAAAGTTCTCGCATCCTAGTTTCCAAAGGTTGAATAAACCTTTCCTCTGATACCAACTGTAGTGGTCTAGAATTACTTCCAGTGGACTACAATTGATACCTATCAGGGTACTCCATGGGCGGATACACCCCCTGGGCGGGACACACCACCATCCCCAGTGGCAGCCATTTCCTCATGAAGCCCTTGGGCGGAGAGCCATGCTTCGTCCAACGCTCACATGTGAGAGTTCCCAAGGATTGGATACATTGCTACCTCCTTTGCCTCTGATACCAACTGTAGAGACCCGTATCTTGACGTACATGGACATTACATTACTTTTGCGGAATACTTAGTACATAACAAAAACACACACACAAGGATCGTAATAGTTTAGTGTCTTTGGAAACTCGGAACGTAATCTTCTAATCGTGGTGAAAGATCTTCAATATCTCCCATAAAGATCTTCTTTTTTTTACCTAAAAACCTTTCTTTATATCCTGGGGAAAAGAAAACATAAAAGGGTGAGCTCAAATGCTCAGTAAGGGTAAACAAAAGAAATATCAATCACATCATATACATAAGAACATAGCTTTTGGAAATCTTAACCTGCAAAAGAGCTCATAATATCATAACATGGGATAAATCATAGAAGTGAAAATGAGATCCCCATAATCATAACATGAAACTTGAAACTTTGTGGCATGCACACATAATCATGGAAAATCATTTCTTGTTAGTCATGACTCATTGCCAAGACTATCTTAGTGGACAAAGTCCCTTTCTGAACCGAGTTCACTCCTCGTTTCAGTCCTGTATCACTGAACCGAAATAGCCTTCCGTTCCAGCCATGTCTATCTCATGAGATATAAAATCTTTACCCAATGCATTGGAGGGAGATATAGGTCCCACCCATCTTATAATGAATCCTTTCTTATGTGTGCCACATAAATCATAAATCATACATCATCGCATAACACATGTAACAAAAATGGGATTCTTGAAACATCATGACATCATAAAACCATTCATATAAGATAAAGGAATTCATAAACATAATTCCATCACAACATAGTCAAATCAATGTAAAAATATGGATAGAAACAGAACCCTTTATTATCTTATATGGAAAATAATTTTGATAAAACACTTGAAATGAATTCTTGAGGAAAATATCCTTTCTTCTTCAAAAACATTTTTCCTTTTATAACATGTCATATAACTTTAAAATAAAAGAAGTTGATTAAAAATAAACTTGAGAACTTGTAAATGAAGCTTCTTGGAAATAATGTTTTAAAAATCTATTCATGCCGTATAAGTTAAAAAAAACATTCTTCGTACTTTTGTCGGAAAAGTCAAAAAGTACCTCGTACGAAAAACGACAAAAGATTCCTTTCGTATCTTTTACTAAAAACTCACTGAAGGGTAAAATTGGATATAAACTATTGTATAAGGATGGAAATAATATTACATATTGAGGTAACATGGATGTGGATGATAAAATACACCCCAGTAAATACTTACGAATAAACAATCTCGGATAGAAATGAGATTGTGATATTTCCCTTACCTTAGGTCCGACTTGCTTTGTAAGTGTCCAAACCTCCTGTATAATGATTTAAATCATATTATTGACTTATTACAGAATCATATTCATTGTTATGATATCATATATGGTTCACTTATGACATTATATTACCCGTTCTTTTATAAATTCCATGTTAAAGAAGCGTTTTGGGTAAAATCGTTTCATTTATCGTAGGTGTTTTGACTTGTTGTTCTTGACATCATTATTACTTATATCATGATTTACTTACTTCCAGAATATAAAATATGATTTATATATCATATATATTCAGTATATATATATATAATAGGTAGATAAATAAAATGAAAAACACCGTTCATGGAGACGGTAGTCCGTACGTACGCATGAACGCTGTTTTCCTTTCCTTATTGTCTTGAAATGGAAGTAAGTAGATGACATAAATATGTATATATATACATAAATCCAGTAGCTTTATAATGTCATATATTTCATTATTATTTATTATATATACTTTATAATCATTCTTAAATGGTTAACATGGAGAATGAATCTCATCGCGTCGTGGAGACGGTATTCCGTACGTACGCACGCGCGGTGATTTCTTTTTCCGTAGGATGGATAGATGGTGAAATAGGGTTGTTTCATACTTATAATAACATATCAGTATATGAGTGATACTGATGTTATTACTTCATAATGAAAAAACCTTATAAGAAGAAGTGGAAGAAGAAATAAAGATGAAAGAATTGGTAACGGTAATTACCTCTTCTTTGAAGCGCCTTTTGGAGACCTCCTCTTAGGGAACTAAAATTGGTCTTTGAGGAAGACCAGAACCTCTAGGATATTTCTAGGGAAGTGGAGAAGATATTTTGGCAGGGGTTGGCCGATCTTGAGTGCTCAAAGTGGTGTGAGGAGGAGGGGGAGGAGGTGTCCTTTTATAAGGGAGGAGAGGGGCACCTTAGGAATATCTCAAAATATTATTTTATATTAAAGTCAAAATCGGTTTATAATGGTTCCAAAGGGTCTTATTTCGAAGCTAAAGTGGGGATGGGTCGAAATCCTATCATCCAATAGGATTTAGACAAGTTTAGGGTATTATTTTAACCTTATCAATTAGATTTAACTCTAAGTTAAATAATTTAACTTTTACCGTGTCTGTTTGTTTTCTTTTACTATATGGTTAATAAACTTACTATAACATGTCAAACGAACCCCAAATTGTTTATTATTAATATATATATCCTTATCTAAGTCATTTGGTCGATCCTTAGATTTTTAGGAATAAAATAACAATTAATAATATAATATTTTATTTAAAAACTATTTTGTGTCAATTTTGACACTATTTGATATATGATTTTTGTGAAAGTCATAACAGAATTATATGTTCTAACCAAGTAGATTAAATCAACACTAATATATCATAGTAACCTAGAAAATTAGTGTAATTCATAAAAAGTCTCAAATTACATTCATTTGAGTATTTATAACATCAATTATGTTAATATTTCCTTAAAAAGGTAATTACTGCATCATCGTTGTGTCATAAATAAATTAATTTATTTAAAGTCTAAAAATTATAAATAAAATATCATTATATAGGAAATCTTTTTAGATTTCTAATGAATATTTAAAATCGAATTTATATTATGTATAACCCTATATTAAAAATGTTTTAGTAAATAAACTTTGATTTTGTCTCTTTTAACTCTTCTTTGAATTAAATAATAATAAATGTCCTAATCTAATCCAAGTGGGCCTAAATGGTCATATTTTATTCCTAAGTTTGTTTTTGGTCGAATTACACTTGTCCAATATAATTAGGACATGTGTTAGGGTAATATTAATATCATATTTACCCTTAGTTACCCTATTTACTATTAACCGCGGTAAAAGTAAAAAGTTACTATTCACCAAAAAATTATTTTTATCTCATTGAACTACATTTTACTTACTGATATCAACCGTGTCTGTCGGATTTTCGAAATTCCATTCACAGAAGCGGTAAAATTATGTTTTATTCAAAATTCAGTTTTTAACCTACCACTTAGTAGTTTCACTATTCATCAAAAATTGATGTTTTTCAGAACAATGCCAAAATTTCATCCTAAGCTATATTTTATATTCCGAATTCAAAAATGAAATCTATTTTACCAAATTCATAACATAGAAGTTGCATTAATTAATTTTATAATTAAATCCCGCTGTTAAAACAAATAGCGTGTTTTTAAGAAACAATATCTATCAAAAGATTGACACTTGTTTATGTCTGGTTTAAATGTGAAATTACATCCAATGACCAACATTGTATTGAATTGTAAAAATATATTCTAAATATACTTTAAAACCACTCAAATTAATAATTTATCACTATTAATTATTTCGATTAAAAAAGTTGTTTTTAATTATAATTTAGTAATTTTCACTATTCATCAGAATATGAAAGTTATCCGAAAAGTACCAAAATTTCACCTTAGGCTAAATTCGATACTACGAATCCAAAAATGAAGTTCATTTTGAAAAATAATATTTATAGAATTTCAAAAAGTGGTTATTACTATTCATAACAGCTAGTTTTAATAATATTTTAATAGCATATCGTTGTTTAGCGAAACTTGGTGTTGCGTACAACACACGCTATCGTGGAAGGTCGTGATTGCGTGTAATGGAAGGAAAGTCAAGGATGCGTGTTGTGAAAGCTCCTTTTGGTGTAGCGTACAACACAAGACATTAATAAAATTAAAAAGAATATTTTTCATAAAATCTCGGGCTGTTACATCCTCTCATGGTGTCCATTATTATATAACTATTTTTATATATGATATAAGATATATATTTTTATTTTCTCTATGATTAAGTAATTTTTATTTATAAGACGCCATTATTATTTAAATAATGTGTAAATTCTATAAGTTCATTTGAGGAAGTGTATAATATCGCCAGTCAATGTGACATGACTCGATCATTCCATACATGGATTGAATAAATTATTTAATTAATGAAAATTTATCAAATATATAACATAGATAATATATGGGAATTATAATATACCTATGTATAATTTTGTTTTTATCCCATTAATATGAAAAATTTATGATTGTAGCGTTCATGCGTACATACAGAATACCATGTCAATGAACTGTGCATTTAATTTCTTATCTCCAAATGTTATAGACTATTATAAATAAAAATATAACGGATATATATTATATATAAATCAATAACATACTTCAATAGATAATGGTCTTGTGAACACATGGACAATTTTAATCAAAATTATTTCATTATTAACTCAAGTACTGAACATCAACAAAACGTTTGATATAAACTCAAATAATCAACTAATTGTTATAACATGGTAATATATGATATAAAATGACTGATAAAATTGAAAAAGGCACTAATGAAAGTATAAATTTACCTAATATTATATTTCATGATATTATTGAATGAACAAGGCATGTGAGACTCAAGTTAAGGGAAATAATTATTCTATATTATTTCATTGAGTTAAATATCCATGTCATTGGTTCTATATTTCCTTGAATATGTGTGATTGACAAATAATTACTATATAAAATTTCATTGAGTTAAATATCCAAGTACCTTGTTCTCACATGAATTTTCAATTTCATGGTTGATTTTCTATTGTTTCCCCACATATATTCATGTAATTCCCCTTATCCTGCGGTTTCATCCACATTTCTAGGGTTCTCTATTTATTTCATTAGGTTTTCATATATAGAAGGGGTTGGTTGAATTATTTGTGATATAAAATTGTCTACTAGAGATTGATCATGATGGTTGTGGTTCAATCATTATCTTCTAGGATTCTATATGGGTGAGGTAGTTGTTTTGCACTATTTTCCCAAGGTTTCTTCATTGTGGGAAGTTGGTTCCATGATAAATCATTATTTTGCGATTTTGATATGAATTATATTCTTCTGGTTTATGTAATATGTAATATATAATTGTAGTAAAAGTGGTTTTTGAATGGTTTTAAGAAGAATATTACTTGGCCATGGGTTTTCCATTGGAAATTTTTTGATTTCATGTGTGGTATTTTTTTTGTGATTATTGATAGTATTTTATAAATTATTCAGGTGGTTTTTAGAATTATAAAAATTATGTGGAACATTTTTAAATATTTATCTAGAGAGTTTTGTATTTTATTGTTGTATTGGTTGTTAAAAATGTGATTTAAATCCCATGTTTATATTGATTAGCATCTGTGTATATGAATTTTTTTATCCTTTTGTTGTGTGTAATGCAAATTGGGGACCCATGGAATCCTTGGTATCTATGTTGGTAGACTAGGACTAGTATGCTAGTTGAAAAAGAAGTGGATTTTCCTATAATCATCCATATGGTTTAAGATACAAAATGAATTAAAAGATAATGATCAATGGAGACCACAAGGCCCATGGGGTGTCCGTTCCTATTGGGTGATGCACAATAATGTTGTCAGTTATTATTGGTATACGATATTTCACTATGATATAATTTACATAATGTAAAATTTAGTTCATTTTAATTTTCTTCTCCCAGTACATAAATCTTTTTTTTATACTGTACTAATCATATGCATATGGTATACATTGTCGATTATCAAAAAATAAAATATTATTTCCTATAATATTTTTACCTAAAAACGATTATATATTTATTTTATAAAACTAGCTTGTCAATTGATTTAATAATTTTTAGTACATGGAATCTCTTTTGTTGGATCGTATCCTACTAGGATTAATATCACACCCTACCCTATCCTTTTGTTTTATGAAAACATGGTTATGATTGACATAGGAAAATGATATATTTTTTGAGATGGATGTTCAGTATTCTGGAGATTCCCCTAAGAGTTGTTGCGGGGGTAGATTGAGGATGATTCTACGCTTATTTTGTGGTGGATCTTTGGATAGTTCATGGATTAAGTTTTTTTTCATCATATTTATGTTTTTCTATTAGTTGTATATTTAAATTTTAACATTGTTATAAATCATTTCATTAAAAATATTTTTTATATGATGTTTTTCTTTGTTGTTTATGGTTTTATAAATGGGTAAAATTGTTCCCATTATATAGTCTTGATACCAAATAAATAATTCCCATCTCACTATGATTGGGAACTCCCATTAGACAATGCAATGATCTAGGTATGGTTTCAGGTTGGATGGAACAATGTCATGGTTTGTGGCAGTTTTTAATAAACTCGAATACTTGTTTGGAACATTGATATTACTATGAGAAGATCAATCAATGGATAACATGTGTGCAATACATAAATTTTCTTCTAGTGTTTTGATGTATAGTGTATTCACGTGTACTAAGGATAACATGCATTGAATATACATATATATCGAGGATAGATGAATGTGATACAATTAAAGGAGATTTGAAAATTACCAAAAGAGTAATGTTGTAAATTAAATGTTTGGTGAAAAAATTTATAAAAAACATAGAAGGTGATTTTAAAAAAATAAATACATTATGGAACAACAATATTTAGTATGTTTGAAGGACCTGTACCTTTCATGATTATGAGTTATCTAAGAGTATATTCATGAGACGAAATGGATTGAATTAGTTGTGTTAGAAGGTTTTGTGATGTAGTCTATTGATATTCTCCGTAGATTCTATAGATTCTGTTAGAATGTGTAGAAACATTTTTTTACTAAGGCTAAAATAAAACAATAATATTTTTGTTTTAGGTTAATCTTGGAATATTTCTTACTTAATTTTCTATTGATAACTATATTGAACCAAAATAATCATTTTTTTCATGATTCATTGTATTAATAAATGGATGATATATAACCTCCATGCTTTTGGGGGATACATGACCATCACACTTGTAATTTTTTATCACATATATTATGGAGAATTTATTTTTCATATCAACCAAACCATAGTAACGATGTACGAAAAATTATGGGTGGAAACCTTGTTATGATATATTTTTTTCATTTGTATTAGACACTGAATTAAAGTTATAGGTTTCTTTAAATGAAAAAAATGTAAAACTATAGTAAAAATTATTTAGCACCCAGACCCCTCTCAGTGTTACAACCAATTCCTGGATACAATAGTAATACTTATTTTGGAGAAGGCTACTGATGTGAACAACTCGAAAATTTCATGTAGTAATCATGATGGTGAACCATGTGACCAAATTTTTGGTGTGTCCCGACTGTGGAAACTATGATATAGGGTATGCATGGATAGAAAGATCAAGATGAAAAATATATAGGATCATGAATGATGTGACAAGGTTTTTCAAACCATGCATATGAACTGTTTGAGGGGAGGTACCATGGACCACATGCACTCATGGAATTTAAATGGTGTTTCAAATCATTTTTCTTGGAAAAGATTATTGTAAGTTTCTATAAATTGGATAATTTAGGGATGGTTTAAAAAAATATGAGGTTATATAATATTTATTAAAATTAATTTTATATTTTTGATAGTTATTATTACATGAAATACTTAGTTTCATTGAACTGTTATTTATTTTAATTCCAATCACTTAAATTGGAGGGTGTTTATAGATTTATCCACACCATGATATATGTAAAATAATACCAATCAATTTTAATGTGTTTATTAATTTGTAACAAATAAGAATTCAGTATTTAAAATATACATCTTCTAATTTAAAATATATTTTATTAAAAGTGATTTTAATTTAATTTTATAAGAGAATATTTTGTTATATTTTTTACAAAGTCAATTTTATTTAATAAATATATATAATGTTTTTAATTTATCATATCTATAGTGTCTTATAGAAATTTTCAAGGATTTTTTAAAAGCATTACATTACAGTGAATAGGGAAAAATAATTATTTTAAATTAAAAACTATATTTTTTGTGGTGTTTTCAATGATAAAACTTTTTTCATAAATTTATTTTCATTGGAAAAAGATATATTATATTTAAAATAATCCAATTCTTTTCTTGTATAAAAATTTTTGTTATGAAATTTTTGTATATTTTTTTTATATGACGATAAAAATTTTTATGAGAAATTGAAATTATAGACCCAATGTTTTTTTCCTTAATAAATTAAATTATCAAATATTGGTTAAATATTATAAATAAATTTATAAAATATATATTCAATAAAATTTATTTAGATTTATTTAAAAATTTTCAGAACGTCGTTGAAGATTTAACTATGTTTTCTGACTAAAAACATTTTTACTGGTTTTCATAAACTAAAACACTCTAAATTTTAAAATAAATTCTAATATTTATTTATATTAAATTTTATAACATTAATTCATTTTTTTAATTATGATGTTCTTATATTTTAAATAGTCATCTATTTATTTTTTAAAAACATGACTACTAATCATGGGAAAGTGTAACACCTCTATTAGGGTAAGTCATATTAATATTGGTTAAAAATAAGTGACAAGGATATATTTTTTCAACCTAATTGTTTTTTGATGAAGGTAATAAACAACCTAAATCCTTGGTGTATTAATTTTATTTTTTAATAGACAAGTTTCAATGAAAATTTCATATATATTATTTAAATTAATGAATATTGTAAATTTTTGGCCTCTTAGTTTTAAATATAATTTATGTGTACACATAGGGAAAATACTATTTATGAAAAATTATTAATAGTTATTGGTTGAAAAATTATATTACCGACAGAGTTGGATTTTATTTATAAATTTACTCTTCTATGTAATTACTATAAATTCTCTCATTCCTCCCAAAAGGTTCTTATTCAATTAAAGCGAAAAATTAAATAAATGATTTTGATAAAGATACATGTTATATAATTTCATTTACATATAGTGTGAAAAAAATTATATGTGTGTGTTCATGTTAGAGTTGAGTAAAAATATTATACTCCAATTATTCATTTTTATTTATTTATTTTCAGTCAAATCAAATAAATAGGGTCAAAATATAATAATGATATTTTATAAAAATATTTTTTTTGTAAAATTATTAAATGATAAAATTTTCAGTAAATAAGAGATGGATTATATGGTTTGGAATAAAATGTCATCACTATTGAATTTATAGACCAATTATCTCCTTGTATGTAAAAATGACAAACCATTACTATTGAAAAAGATATCACCCCTATCCTAACTAAAAATAGTTAAATAAGGGTTTATCAAAATGATAAGTCTAATAATGAGAAGGCATTTATAAATATTGTTCATTAATGGGATTAAAACCATATCCAAATTTATCATCTAGTACCTATACATTTGGAATCATTTTTATCATGAATTAATTCATTATAATTTAAATTTTTCTGAAATTCATAAAATTCTTCTCACCTCAATTATAAACTGACACCCCCTCCATCAAATATTCATATAATGTTTATCATTAAACCAAGAAAAAACTCTCCCAATATCACTTATAAATATATATATCAATATAATAGAGGTTATATTGTTCCAACAAGTCCTACCATAAAGCCCTTTACGGGAGATTTAATGGAATCATTTCAAGGAATAATTAATATCCATTAATGAACACATTATTTGCTAATATTATTCACAACATATAATTCTATGGTATTTATCATAAAATAATATCTTCATTATGATAGTAATTTTGGAATATTTTTACAATTCTTATTTTACCATTATAAACCATATTTTTCATCAACTGAGACGTGATAGCTGCATTCCTTCATATGTATGTCTTACTAAATCTATTTAGTTATACAATTCAATTTTCATCACCATTTTTATGGATGCTGATTTTAGATCATTTTTGTTTATATTTAATAATTATTATATAAGTATACCTATATAATTGTTGATATAGAATCTACCGAATTATAATAATATCCTTTTGGAAATGATAGTATCATTCTACCCAATGTGTGGACTACAACCTTCGCAAAGTAATGTGATTTTCTTCCAATTATATTCAAAATGAACTATAACGAGGAATAGTTTGATGAATTTATATTAAATATAATAAAATTGTTATAATATAAAGGTAATATATTTATTACCTTTGTTTATTACATCCGTCCAAAAATTAAACATATGTTCATATAGATGTATGGCCAACAACCTTAATGAATTTTGTAATTCATTTTAACATATATACTTATATAAATTATTTTAAAATTTTGTGAAATTAATATGTGGGAAATTTATATCATTATTATATTTCTAGATATTATGTAACCATAATCAAAATATAATGACCAAAACTATAAAACCATAACATACATTAGGAATAAAGAAAATATCATTATTTATAGTTATATTAATAAAAAAGTGTTAAAAAAGTTAATAATATGTGATAGATAATTCATTTAGGGTTACAAATATAATATTAATATTTATTATTATATATAAAAAATCTAATTTTTATTATACAGGGGGTTCTGACAACTATAATGGAATTTGGAGCTATTATATGTTATGACCAACCTGATAATTAAGGTGTTTTTTATTCTAGTGTTGTATTTTGTTGTACATGTATGTTTTAAGGAATAGAAATAAAATAACATTTTTATTTGTAAACAATTATTTTTTGTTTGTTTTGGAATAGAAGCAGACCCATGTTTTCTGAAAATTGAACTCATATATTTATAATGGTTGTTCTCAGTATGAGAATGAGAAGGAATGAAGGAAAATTGAGTGAATAAAATGTTTGGATAATTTATGATTTAATTGTGTTGATGGTTTTTTATTTTCCATTCATATAAATCATGAGTTGTATTGAAAACATGTCATGAGAGATTTATAAAAGAATCCAAGAGTGAATGAGAAGTAGCCAATTGGAAATGAATCTTATTATGATTTATCAGATTTGCATGGCAGAAAGAAAGAAGGGGATTCGATTGTTTTTTGAAACAATAAGAAATGATTCATATTTATATTTATTGTTTATATTTGGTATAGGGAATGAAGTGGTACATATTCTTTTTCAAAAAAATCGTATCCAGATTGAAGAGGCTGTGTTGGGTGTTTTCGAAAACAAATGTATCTATAATTAAGAGGCGGTAATGATTTATTTTTAAAAAAATTATATCGATATTGAAGAGGTGGTGTAGATTGTTTTTCAAAATAATCATACCCAGATTAATGAGGTGGTACAGATTGTTTTTCCGTACAAGCGTATCCAAATTGAAGAGGTGATGATGATTGTTTTTCCAAAAAATAGTATCCATTTTGAAGAGGCACTGACATTTTTTTTTCAAAACAATCATATCATGATTGAAAATTAGTGTTGATTAAAAGTGGTTCTGATTGGAATGAGGTGTTGAAAAAAGTGTAATATATGGATCTTATTTTTTCTCAAAATTACCATATTTGGTTAAAAGTGAAAGAATAAACATTTTACTGATCAAATAACACTGTTTTTAGATTGTTTTTTATTATACTTGGGTAGATCATACTTTTCATATTGTATTGTATCATATCGAGGCATATCATCATATTTATATTCTATGGTATTGTATCCATGAAATTCATAATTTTTAGATTGTATTTTATAATATACAGAAAGAAAATTGTTTTCAGATTGTATTGTATTGTATCGTATCCGGGAAGATCATGGTTTTTAGATTTTTTTTGATCATACCAACTAATCATGAAAAATGATCGTATATAGAATGATCATTACGAGAATGATCATTACCAAAAATGATTGTATCTTGAATGATTGTATCTAGAATGATCATATTGAAGATGATCATATCCAGATTTTTTTTAAATGATCATTCTTAGTATGAGATGGGGATAAAGAACAAGCAATGAATGGAATTTTATAATACATTCCGACATATATCAGAAGATACTAATGCAGATCCTCAATGAATTCAATGTCATTAATGTAGTTATGATTCAATCTTGGGTTTTTGAATGAAGTATTGTTTATCATGTGGATCAAGAGAAAATAGAAGATGGAGGAAGGATTTGTCGATGGGGATCAATCCTTTCAAATACAATATTTTGATTCAAATTAGTTCTGAGAATCATATTCAGTAATCAGTATAAATAATAAGACACAGTTGATTAAACACATGTATTCTTAACAAGTTAAATAAGTCTCATAAATTTAAATCAGTGTGTGATGATGAAGAGGTGTTGATTGTGGATGTTTCGAGAATAATCGAGAAGCATCGATGAAGTTATAACCTCAATAATATTTTCGGTGAAATTTAGATTTCGGTGAATATACGTGAGCAAGAATTTGTTTAGGGATTCCTGCATAAACTTGTTATGGGTCACCTATAAATGGTCAAAAAGTACACTGTACTTTTTGGAAGTCTGTACTGTTCACCACATAAGAGATAGAAGTTATATGTTTCTAGAGAGGGGAATAAATAAAATATATTCGGCTTCAAAATTGATTTTAAGTGGTGCTGATTCATTCATATTCTATTTTTTGTTATAATTGTATTCAAGAATTGAAGTTTTTAAATTATAATCTATCGTATTCTATCATAAAATTGGTCTTGGTGTATTTTTTTTTTGATTCAAACTCAGACGAATCAAACATAGAAAATATTTCACTCAATGTTTCATAAACAATGGAGAAGTGGTTGTTACCTTTCTTCTGGGTATGGAATTTATAAATTGTATTAAAATTTCAATACATTTGTTGAATTTAAAAGAAGTACTGGTAACATGTGCTGTGAAAAAAAATTTATCATCTTATTAGGCTAAGAGGATGCCCATTCAATAGTTTTATTTTATTCATATTTCTACATGAGATAAAGGAATCATCTTACTCATTTTAATTCATGGATTCATTTCTTGTGGAAGTTATGGTATTGGATCATTTACAAACCATACAAAGGACATGGCTATTAATATTTAATAGTGAACCTTGTATATCATTATATTCCTTTGGATGTATGTTAATTTATTTCATAGTCAGGAATTGAAATACATAACAGGTGGGGAAGTTGTTTCAGTTGAAATTAAAAATAAAAGAAAACAAGTATCATTGATTCACCCCATCCCACTCTCAGTGATACAATAATCTAACTATGCAATTTCAATCTGTATCAGAGGTTGGTTGAATTTTATATTCTTTGCTGATGGAGAAAGTGAACTATGTGTACATTAATGGTATTCTCGTGTTTGATGGAAAGAACTGTCATATCTAGAAACATATAATCCTTCCATATCTTATGTCTTTCAGTTATGGTGTTCTTGAAGCTATAATCGTTGGGGTTCCTCCCATTGATGACAGTTCCCTACTTACACAAGTTAACATTATTTTTCTTTTGAATGATGTTAGGTACAAGAATGTTTTTTACCATCACATTATGAATGTGAATTCATGAGAGGGAATGGTTTTTCAACAACTAAATGTATATGCCCTAAATTGAAAAAAATACGATGTCAATTTAAATGTGAAGAAGGAAAAAAAACATGGAGATTGACGTATGAATATTTGATTGTGGTTGAGAATGAATATATTATGTAATTATTTACTATGGTGAATGACATTGTGAGTAATTTTAAATGGATTCTTGAAAATCTGAAAGACTCGTTAGTTTTTTAATAGATCTGGATAATCCAACTGGAGAAATTTGATGAAAACATTTCTTCATTATAAGATATATATAGAGAAACATTGACTATTAATGGTTTTAATAATACTATTATTCCATATGAAATGAGAAGATATAATTCTATGAATATAAAAATAAATATTGATAGAGAAATTTATTAAAAGGGTATGTAGAAAAAAATGTCATAGAATATTGTCGTTGAGGATAAAGCATGTGATTCAAACTATGAAAATGAGGTATGTAAAAATATCAATAAAATCCTATCATTTATTTTTAAAAATTTGAAAATAGGTATAAGGAAATACAATGGGAAACATCCATCGAAATGTTTTTAATGTGATGGTGTTAGTCACATTGTGGTTAATTAATGTCAATGAATGAAAGTTGATAATAGTGATATGGAATAATGAAAGACATGAATATTGTGGAAGAAAAATGGAGACATAGGAAAAGAAAATTAATTAATCAAATCAAAAAAAGAAGTTTCTTCTCTAAAGATTATGAATAATAATATCATGATGTTGAATCCAAAAAAATCCATTGAGTATGTTAATGAAAAAACAATCATTGAAATAGTGAATGATGAAGAATTCAGAAGTAGTATTTCTGAAGAAAAAGTAACTTAGCATTAAATGAATTTGATAGAATAGTTCAAAAAATTTATATGAAAGATCTATTTTCTTGAAAAGTAAAAAAAGTTTGATGATGAATGATCAAGGATCCATGATTTTTTTCTAGTGATAAGGAAAATATGGTTGAGGAAATTGATGATTTGAAGATATTCATTGAAGATGAAAGTAATTGTATTGGGAATTTGGAAGTGAAGACGAAGAAAAAAAATAAGAAGAGTTGGAACATGTCCAGAAAAACTAAATAATGATGAAAACAAAAGTTTATGTTCCCAAAAATCAATCATTGTATTTCATGAATGTTCTTCTAATGATAAACTTGTGCAGGTTCAACCATCGATACCTTCATAGGCAAAGAATATGAATGGAGTTGTGTCTGAAAAGAAGAATTCTGGGAAAGTTTTATATATGGTCAAAGTGAATAATTTAGAATCTACAAAACATATAGATCCAATAGGTTTTTATTTATACCCAGAATAGTATAAAATACTTCTGATCCTATTAAGGATTAAAAAATAAGACTAATCCAATTGAATGTGAAAAAATTTGGTTGAGAAATGATTTCACAATTCTGATTAGTATGGAGGTTTCAGAGGAAAATAATCAATATATATGTATTGGTGGTGTTGTGGGGGATTCCAACCCAATTCGAATATATTAATGTTTAATCAATAAAATTCCTATTTTCCCAGAACTTATGGATGATAGATATTTATGGGGAGTCAATCTTGTCATTGAAAATATATAGAGAGTTTTGTCATGTAGAAATATATAATGAATTAATTAAAGATTGAAAATAGGTTCTAACCAGTGGAAACTATTTTATAATGATGTGAAAAACCTTAAAACAATACAATAAGATATCTTGTTTTGTTATTGACAAAGCAAATGATTCTCAATTCTCTAAAGATGAAGGAAAAAATGAAAACAATGGATAAACAAATATTTTTGTTGAAACTGTGTTGAAATCCTTGAAATGAGAATGGCCTTGGATAGATAGTGGGTGTTCCTCCCACGTGTCAAGAGAAATGAAAATTTTGAAAAATGTGATTCATTGTAAAGAAGGAACAATGACGTTTGGAAATGATGAATCATTGAAAATCAATGGTGTTGGGTCAGCTATCATTGTTAAATAAATGATGAAATCTAAGAAAACATTGTATGTTGAAGGGATGAAACTCATTTTTCTATGTGTTTCAAATTTTTTTGATTTGGGTAACATTGATATCTTCATGAACGATGTATTTTTTCTAAATAGTGATGAAGATGGAAAGATTGTTATAAGAGGCCAACGTATGAATAAATTTTTTTTTAGGTTGGTGATTCACATAACGCTGTCTACATGAGTATCATAGAAGAGAATATGTTATGGAATAAAAGGAATGGACATATGTGGCAAAGAAACATGTGCATGTTATCTAATAGGGATAGTGTTCGAGACATTATTGATTTTCCAAGAAAAATATACCGATGTTTCACTACCTGTAAGAAACGAATGATTAGAAATGTTGTTCATAATAAAACTGATATTTGTTCATAAAGATCCCCGGAGCATATCCATTATGATATATGTAGGCCAATGAGAAAAAATAAACATATGGAGATAAGTACTTCATTAATTTCATTAATTGTTTTACTATCATTGCTTGTGTTATGTACATGAAACAAAAATATGATGCTTTGAAATTTTTTAAATGTTTCAGAAGAATAGCTATGAAAGAATATAAGCAACCCTTGGAAACAACAACAACGATGAACCATTGATTAACTCAACATAATTTCATCCATCAACGATGATAAATAAAGAAAACCCCTCTAACCCATCTGAGGGTATCTCTCGCCAACAAAAATTGTTTGATCTCCACCCACATTGAAGAAAACCACATGACCCTGAATTCCATCCAAGATAACCGGCACTGAATGAAAAAAATCCACGCATAGACTGACATCATGTGGAATTATTCGTAAAAATAGTATATCTACCCATGAAAGGTGTATCCCCAACAATATCTTTTAGTATATACATACATCAAAAATGTTATCTCATCCTATAACTCGAGTAATCAATGCCAAAGGAACTGGTAGTTTCTCTATGCCCAGTACCAATGAATAGACAAGGGAAGGTGATATGAACGATTGAATATCTCTTGAATCAAATAAGGAATACATCCAGGTAAAAAACAAGAAAAAGGTACCTAGAATAATTTCTGAATCTCCTAGAATTGGAAACAGAAAATCATTAAGCTTACCATGACCTTCCCCATTGACTCTATGATACAGATGAAAACCACTATCACATCCGATCTCTACTATCAGAGGATCGGGAGAATATCATGGTTATACTTTGCCTTCCCCATCTACTATATATTGATATAATTCTGGTTCAATCAACTGCATCTTCTTCAACTAAAACGGCCTAAAAAGATGTATGTGATGTGGAACACAAGATGCATGCTGAATAATAGGAATGGTTAGGCACACATAGTAGTTATGAACTCATCCTCCTCAAGGAAAACATGTTCCCTCTACCTTATTACAGTTCAAAGATCCACCTACCTCTGAGAAATTAGAAGTTTAGGGATGCAAACTACCCCCATCCGTAATGAAACTCTTCTTCCTGGAGAACCATGAACCCCAGAACATAGCATTACTTCAGGAGGGATCCTGACAACTCCCCTCACGCGATGATCTTGTTCTGTCTAATGCCTTTTTGAAGGCCTCCTCCTTCTCCAGCACCTCGAGATATGTCTTCCTCATAATCTTGGTTACCTAGTGCTAAATATCTATAAGATAATCCCCCACAAAATGCCATGCTATGGCCTCCTCATCTAGCAATAGATCCAAAGAATATTGTTGAAGGTTCTAGAAAAGGATCTTGAACTCATGCATAACAGAACCTCACTACACAAGGGTGAGATGATCTTGGGGAAAATCCACCATTGTGTTCGAATAATGAAACAAAACTTTGAACTACAGTAGAAACTTCTCCCCAAAGTTCACTGATTCCTCGTGATTCTCGAGGAACAATGACCACCACTAACTCACTACCCCACGTAGCATCGTTAAACCTAATGATGCATAGTTCTCCATCTGATAATTGATCGAATTGAAGTCTATATGTACAACCACAAACCCGTCTTCGGTGACTACATATGAAATATAACCATCATAGTTCTACGGACTCTAGCGCGGAAACTCATGGAGTGTCATCCTCCAAGTTTCATAATCGTCAACCTCTACCCATTGAAGATCCACTAGTGTATCCTTTTTGAAATCTTATACAAAACCCTATGCAGTACATCGACCTGGAGCCATAACTCCAAAAGAACAAATAGTTATAATTCCTAAACATGGAATATAGAGGAATTAAAAATTAATTAATTATTCTCATTTATTTGTATTAAGTTAACCTATACAATGGTCTTCCCATTCAAACACACGCGAAAAATCAAATTATTCATTATCCTTCCTAGGATGGTTCCTGAAAAAAAAAATTACTTCATTTAGTATTGATTGAAAACATAATGTTTTGTGCCTCAAATCTATGGTTTCTCAAAATACTTGTGTCTATTCCAGTCTCTAGTATTCTCTGTTATTTCTAATCATGTGATACATCATTTCCCTACAATCCCATGAAGCCTCACATGTTCCAAACTCAAAACACCATATGATCCCTCAACCAGACCTCTGATATCACACTGTCATGACCCCCTCTTCAAAATGGGTACCCCTCCTGGGTCAGAATATTTAGAAGATAGATAATGACACCAAAATTCCTGCCTCTAGTAGGCCTCGAGTAGGAGATAAGAACTGATGGTGTAGTGAACATGAAAATGGGAGGAAATACACACTAAGAGAACACATGAGAATGCGAGAGATAAGATAAACCCCAACCAACTTGATCTCAGAGAAAATTATAATATAATACATACTACAGGTATGTACATACATGAAAAACATCAACCCTTAAAAGGGAAAACTACATGTACTAAATGAATATAAAACAACGGAAACCACGAATCCCAAATAGCTGAAGTAAACCCCATGGTATTAGTACCCATCCTGATCTCCAAATAACTCCATGTAACCTAAAAACCAGTTTATATGTGTTGGATGATTATAATAGAATATTCATTAGGATCTTCCCAAGAGCGTCTCATTAAAATTTAATGAATGGATGCTCAATCATAGTGGAAAACAAGTTAATCTAACTGTTCACCTAAACATGTATTTTATGTTCCCAACCTCACTATTGAAACTCTCACCAAATATATTTTACAAGAGAATATAATATAATATAAAATATCAAGGGTATTATGATACCACTTCCCACTAGTTTTTTGTTTTTCACCATCTTCACAAATCTTAAGGCATATCTTTCCATAAATACAAGCCAAAATACACTTGGGTGAGAACCACCACATGAAGCTCATGAAACACAATGTATTTCTATAGATACATGGGAGAAGCACCACACAATTCTCACAACCAATAGTAAATATGTATTTTCCGAGAGCCACTATTTCTCCCATAACATGTATCATATGTCATGTATTATACATCAAGCCATTACCACACTTACATTGAGTAAGGATCCTCATTCCATCATAGGATATACATAAAACACCTATTTTAGTCCATATAAAACTGAATCCAAAATATATGATTGGGAATATCTTCCTGTCATTACATCCCTCTATACACATATATGGGAAAAAATAACAGACATTCCCACCAGAACATGTAAATACTATGAAGAGAGATCAGGGCTAAAGGTGGAAATGAACCATCTATCTTCCCATATGGATGTTGTGGAAAATACGCCTCTAGTATTAGAATCACTAGAGTGTCAGTCACCATAATCGATAGTTTGGGGTAGCATATAAAAGCCCCGAAATATAAAAAATATAATATAGCTCAAAATGACACTATGGGATCATCCTAGTCTTAGAGTCATCTATAGTTATCTTCTCCCAGAATCCCAGCATCCACTGCAAATACTAGATATCCTATAGGAATATAACTATTTAAAGTGCATTATTATATTACTTCATTCCATTTTTATCATTTTCAATTTACATTTATTATTTAATAAAACATTAATCATCTGTTTGAATTCTACAATGTGTTTCATTGGCTACAACAAAAAATCATCCATTCCCTCCAAACATAACAAAACTGAGTCCATGACATCTCAGAATGATAACCTCATTAATGCATCCCAACAATCTCAAACCCCATGGGTTCAACATCATTTATTCAATCATTTATTAATATAATTTACACTTTTCCTCAATTACAGGTATTCTAGGTATTCATTCTAAGCTACAAAACACAAGGGGATGAACATGGTGAGTATATGTACTACCAATCAAATATTTTCCACCAATAGTAGGAGTGTAGACCCATCCATCCTTGAAATTCTAAATAGGGAATGAATATGGAATACCCCAGGTGTCTTCGCCTATTTTTGAAGGAGGTTAAGCTAGACCCGATGACATAAGATGTTTGGAATATAGAGAACAAGAAAAATAATAGATTCAATAGAAACCACTATCACATTAATGGGTAAGCCCAGCTTCATCATGTTCCATCATCTATGATGTCCTATTCAACACCCACATGCATATACCAATGCATCTCGCCACTGTCGGCAATAACTAATTCCACAACAACACAGATTCCCTACCCCCACATCTCACAGAAGCCATCAAGGGTCACAACAAATCATAAGGAGCAAGAAACTAAAATGAAACTGGGACAATGTCCCTTGGCCCTAAAAAAACAATTCTTCCTTCACACGTAACGATCACTCACAACTCCAATGCATAAGGGTCTTTTCCATTACAAGCATGATGGTATCTTCAAATCCTTTCATTATTTATCCCAAATCAAAAACAGGTTCTTTAATCCATCATGATTTGACCGATTAATTATTAGGTTGTTACATATACGTGAAACCTGAATACTAAGAAACCATATATAACACTAATTAATTAAACATGAATACTACATGAATTTTATTTTCATCAATTTAAAAAATCATGATGTTAAATTTAAATTACATTTTATCTTTGGGAAACTAATATAAAATTAATCCCCACATTATTTTCTTTTCCAATTTCCATCAATAATGAAATTATATATATGAAAATCATAAATATCACACTATATAGAGCATCATGTGTCAACGACATACAATTGAACCCAATTATTTATTCCAGTTCAAATATTTATTATGTTAATTCCATTATGATCTAGTGGATAAATCAAGATGAATCTATAATTTTTTGTGAAAAGAATATAGAATCATAAAATACGTTACCTCAATAGGTTTCTAACATTCTTTGTTTCATAATGGGCTAACACAATTGATTAAGATTACTTATCCCATAATGGAGACATTCACCTGAGGACGTCAGGGCACCACCACATCAACCAACACCCCAGATGCTTCCATTAGAAACATGTATAACATAATCCATTACACGGAAATGATAAAAGAGAAGAAACTTATAAAGGATCTCAAAATATTGGCGGTATCACTTACCTTATCGAAGACCAATCGATAATTCCTGGATCCCCGAAACATGTGGTGCACATATATCAATAAACAACATCAACGGAAAAAATCCAATTTCTACTGATTGATTACATGACTCGTATGGTAATTAATGTTCGGTTCATCTCATGTGAGGGGAAATAAATGATGGAAGAACAAGGTTAAGGGTATCTTATCCTCAAAATGATCTAAATTGAGTAGTTGTTCATATACGTGTTAGATTCTTCATTAAAATAAAATCATATTAAACAATATAGTTTGACCAATTAAAAGACATTGGATATTTATAAAATAAATTATATGATTGTTTTTCCGGGAAAAAACTTCAACCCTACTTAAATATGTACTTTTATTCATTTTACAACAATGAAAGACGTTAAAATTGAAAATTTATGAAATCTGAAAAAATGATGAATTTTCAAAAATATTAGAAATTTCTCACCATTCTAGAAAAATTGTTCATGAAACTGTTACTAAAATTGGAAAAAGGAAATTAATAAAAACTATAGAAACAATATTTATGACACCATTGGGTGTCTTTCCATTATGGAAACAATTTCCATGAAACCGTTTATGAAATTTTGAAAAGGAAATGTATCACTGTTCTAGAAGGTCTATTCATGAAACTATTTATAAGATTTTGAAAAAGAAATGACTCACTGTTATATAATCATTATTCTTGAAACCGTTCTATAAATTTTGAAACAAAAATGGCTCACAATCTAGGAAAATGATCATGAAACCATTTGATGTTTCATTATTTTTGGAACACTATTCATGACACCATTTTGTAAATTTGTGAATGAAATGACTCACCATTCTAGAATCAATATTCATGAACCATTCTAGAAATTTAGAAAACAAAATGACCCACCATTCTAGAGACATTATTCATGAAGCCATTAGGTTTCCCACAATTCTGGAATAACTATTAAGGACATCGTTATAGAAATTTTGAAATGGATATGAATCACCATTTTGGAAACACTATTCGCATAACAAGAAATTTTTCAATGTGTTGGGAATAAGTCCTCTTGACCTCCAAGATCACCACAAACAACAGATTTAAGTAACAGAATGTACTAAGGATGTCTAGTACATTGCAATATATTCAATAAATTTTAATTTTATTTTACATACACTAAATTATTTCATGTTTTCTTTAAAAAAAATAAAGATTTTTTAATTTTATTTTACATACATTGATGTTTATTTCATCCTAAAAATGATTTATTCATGTTATGGTCCTTGGACATTGATTATTGTAACAGGTGATCATGATATTGCATCTATGATTGGATGATCCCCATTATAGAGGAGGATAAGATGGGTTTTAATTCATTATAAATCATTATATGATGGGGTTATGAGTATTAGAACACAAGATATGATAGATGAGCCATGTTATACTTGTGGAATACATTAAAAATAATTTCTTCGAGTGAATAATGACGTATGTTAATAATTTGGTTATTCAAATTGTAGAGGTTCTATATTGGTTGTATAGTAATGATATCCCATGGGACCAACATGACTATTATCTGTTATCTTATTAGTATTTAGGGAAATAATTAGTCTCAAACGGTATATTTTTTAATTTTTTTAATGAAATCTATATAACATTTTTATATAATACATTGATGTTTTCAGAAAATGATTTTCATGAGTTAGTATATATTTTTAAACACACGACATATATTTTTTTCACTCATTTTTTCTTGTATTGTTTCTCTGATATAATTTGGGCATAAACCTATATCAATACAATCATGGTTTAAAAAAAATTGAAATCATTGATTTAAAATCAAAGAAAGAGATTCTTCCTTTTTAATTTATTTCTCATACTATGGATTTTGTGCTCATACTATGTTTTAAAATGATATATATATGTTTTTACAACTTGTAATGAAAAAAGATAAGTAAATCTAAATGTAATGAATATTTTTCATAAAAATTGGAATTTTTATTTTTTAATAGTTATATATAAATTGAAAAATGTTTAATTATTAGAAAAGTACACTTTTTAAAATGTGGATTATTTATTTATTATTTATGTACTCATTATAAAAAAATTTATTCCTGAAACATTACATGAAATTTATGAAATAAAATTTTAGTTTAAAGTCACAATAGTATGAAATGATTAATTGGGGGACCTTACACATTCTACACCCAATCTAAAAGAACTATCACATGTTATGTGCAAATTATAAATAATTCAATACTAAATAATGTAATTGTAAAATATTTATATTTATTTTTTTTAAAAAGTATGTAATAATAATATTTAATATTGAGAAATTAATATTTAATAAAATTTCCCTTCAATATAGTACATATTTTCTTTTATAGTGAAATTTGTTCATATTTTAGAATATTAAATTTCATAAATTAAAATTTATTTTTGATTTCCTATAATCTAAAAATAAAATATATTTTTAGATATTTCTATAATAATAAATATTTAGTTTAATAGTATGAAAAACATATATTTATTTTATCTACAAATTTTATTTGACATATAATTTTTTGGAAATATTTTTATATAAAAACGTTGTATTAATTAAGTTGAATAATTTTACTAAAACATATATATATATATATATAATTTATAAAATG
This sequence comes from Viscum album, assembly GCA_963277665.1. NCBI lineage: Eukaryota > Viridiplantae > Streptophyta > Magnoliopsida > Santalales > Viscaceae > Viscum > Viscum album. The sequence continues at coordinate 271,233,750 of OY728128.1, read as the reverse complement.
TGTTAATATGAATATGTAATATCACATTATTATGTTATATCTAAAAAATAAAGTCTTTTAGATATTATTAATTTCCACTAGAAGAAAAATTTAGATATTTTTTATTTTTTATTAAATAAAATAATCCTTAATTTTTATGTATCCATAAAAAAATAAATTGATTATAAATTTTTAGAATATTTTATATAATTTAAATTTTAGTACAAAAATACATGATACTTAAAATTATAGTTTTAAAAAAATCTATATATATATATATATATTAAACATATAAGATGAGGAAAATTAAATGAATAAAATTAGAAAATTTTGAATAAAATTTTATATTTTGAAATATTATGTGTCCTTTAAAAACTCATTAAAATATTATTTACTACTAAAAAACATTTACATCAAAAAAATATATTATATACTTTCTTTTCATTGTGTATTATTTAAATAAATTTTATCTTATTACGTGATTTAAAACATACAAAATTCTACTGTGGATCATATAAAATCAGTAATTAAAATTAAAATTAATATAATTAAAAAATTTATTTCGGACATGATTTTTAATATTACAAATAAATATTTCCCAAAAAACTAATTTTTTATGTTCAAAATATTTACATGAAATCTATAATTTACTAAAAATAGATAATATATTTTATAAAATTATTTTCATATTTGTTCTTTAATTCAAAAATAATTTGTTGAAGATAAATTTAATAGTGTTAATTCTAATTATCTACCATTAGTGAAGATTAATCTCATAGAGGAAATAGATTACCTTGGAAAAAAAAGTAAATAGGGAAAACATAAATTATTCTTTGAATCGTCTTAAAATATTTTTATGTAAATGAAATAAACATCAACAATTCCATTTTTTATCCCATTAAATTATTTCTGAATGATAAGTAGAATTTTGTAATGATATTTCTAAATGAGAAATTTTTTATTCCAGAACTACCCATCCATTATATTATAAATGGTGGCACTTCATCACATTAATTACGTAGTATTTATTTCTAATTCAACTATGTAATTCTATAATTTCACTCTTTTTATATTGATAACCCTTGAGAAAATCCTTTTAATCAGTAATTTTATTTCGAATTATTAATGACCATGATTTTATATGATATTTTTTCTATAAATCATTGTATGATATATTATATTATATAATATATTACACATACACCAAATAGAGAAACAAAAAAAGGTAATTGAAATAATTTTTTTAATAAAATGAAAATCTATTCAATGGAAAATTCTAGATATATCAATGGAATAAAAATAGTAATTAAGAATTGGAAAATTTGGATAATTTCAATTTATAGAATTCATCACCAAGATGAACAAGTTGTTAGAAAATAAACCAAATTTTCCTTTACAAATAAACATTAATGAAATTTAATACCTCTATATCCATGGGATAAAATTAATATAATATTGGATATTAGAATATTCTTGTATTTATTTGAGGAATTTTTTGAATTGTAATAGTAATGTGACCCTTGGAATAATATCCCGACTAATGGGAATGGTTACTTGATGGTTCAGAATAATAAAATGGTCATTAAAATTATTATTTTACCTATTCATAATTAAATGTAATATAAATAATATTTATCATTGATAATTTAACATATGATAAATATTATAATTCTATAAGATAATTATCATGATTAATACTACAATCATCTTATAATTACATTTTTAATTTTTATTAATTTAATCTTCTTCCTAAAAATATTATAAATATTTTTATTAAAAATTAAAATTACCTATGGTAGAAAATGATATGCATAAAATTATTATTATTTTTAGAATAATCATGTTGAATTATCATAATGGATTTTTTTTAAATATATAATTTTTTACATAAATAATACAAAATATTTTTTTTGTATCATATATATTTTATATTAAATCATTCATGATATAATAATGAAATTATGAATTTTTTAATATGTCTATCCACTCAAAGAAAATTTAATAAGTTTTATATTCCATGAAATTTACATTCAAAAAATTAATGTAATTTTCAAAATTTACAAATCTAAAATGGCCCTTTAAATTAACATTTATTCAAGTTTCTACTTTATATTAAAATGATAAATAAAAATAATATTGATATTAAAATTGTTTTAAAAAATTAATTTTATCAAATATATATTTGTATAACTATTTAATAAAATTCATTTAAATTATTCACTTTGATATAATTATTTATTCAATATATTATCATTAACATTCTTATCTCTTCATGTATAAACAACCCCTCAACGATCCCATGAAAAAAACATTTCACCCCTAAAAAAACCAATGATCAACTCTAATATCATCTATTAATCACCTCATAATCCTTTTTTTATGTTCAAAAACCACTAAAACCCAGAAACTAAAATATATATAGTTCTTGGAAAATAATCAATCTCAAGAGGAAGGTATTTTTTATATACTTTTCTAAAGTTTTTCATGTTGAAGTCCTTTTTTGTCTTCTATTTAATCACATTTCATGAACATTTAACTAATTATTAAGTTAAAATTAAATTATTTATTATAACATATATATCATGACCCCTCCCTCCAATGATGGACCTCATTAGCTGGAAAAGAAGTATGGGAGATAATGACACTCGAGTCTCACCTCTAGTAGCTCTTGGGTTTGTGACTAACAACAATGGTTTGATGATCACAAAATATTCGAGGCATAACCCTTTATAATAAAAAAAATTGGGGGATATAATTTATCAAACTCAATCAACTCCATGAAATCAATAAAAAAATAAAAAATCCATACCACGTGCATGTTTAGAAATAAAAATTTCACAAATTCAATAAAACTCCCTTGTATGTACCAAAATGAATGCACAGAAGTGACAAAATAACTATAAAATTGTCTAATCCTAAAATTCCAGGAATTGAACCTGTATTCCTCATAGAAAATTGAAAATATTTTTATATACGTAGTGTGATAATACAAGTATACATAGTTATAAAAACCATTGTCTCTTGTTCCAAAGTGAGTGAAGAATACTAATGATCTTGTAAGAAAATATAAGAAACAACAACACCTAACAAGGAATACTAAAAATCCCCACCTCAACAAGTTTCTCTCACAAAATAATGTGAATAATTTAATTTAATATAGTAAGAAAGTAAATTAATGGAACCCCTCTCCACTTTCCCGTTGATTATTCAACTTCACACCCCAGTAGAAAACATCATGGCACTCCCGCTTATTCTCAAAGAACCATCTCACAACCCACTCACACACACCTGTTCCAAAAAACTAATTCCATCACCCGAGAAACTGAATCTCATAACATCATTCCCATACACAGTTGGGCCACATATCACATCTCATTCCGCCTGCAAACACCTAGGCCTCACACCACATCACATTCTGAATAAAACATGGAAAAACAACATATCTCCTCATATGGAAACCTAAAAAATAAAAACTTTCCCACAAACAGATGAACCCAAAAAACACAATCTAACCAATGAATCTGGGGCTATACCAATCTAGAATAAAGATCCTGTAAGAGAGGGTGTCCAACCATCCAACCATCAATTAGGAAGTTTGGAAATTTCACCCCCATGAAAATATGGATGTTTAGCACATTATGCTCAAATAGTTTGGGGTGTGCATATAAATAACAAACACATACAGTTATTGTATATATATATATATTATCAACAATTCATTCACAACATGTAAGAACCCGGAAATTCCATGTAAATTTTTTTCTTAAATACATGGGAATTTTATGAGTTCGTAGTTTCTAACGATGCCTGATTTTGAGGCCCAGTGTGCCTAGAATCAATTTTTGTATATTTGTTTAGGTACGTCTAGTAAATGTACGTGAGAATTTTCTATAATTTGAACCGATGCTCGAAATTGAAATCTGAGGACACCGATGAACTCGCAGCTCCGGTTTTCGCATAAGGAGACCTTTACCACACTTGTGTTTGGTCGAGAACAGAAATTAATTTTGGGGATTCTTAATAAGTTAAATAAAATTTATCTGTTACATAATTTTATTTGGGTGGTGGTTATTTTCTCCAAAGGGAAGTTGGAGTTGGAGCCCACCCCCACATAACCTCCCATGTGAGGATATTTTTTGGTGGGACCCACATGAGTACAAACTCCACAACTCCCCATGTAACAATCTTTTAATTAAGGGTGCCTCTTAAACTTCCAACTCTCCCCTTCTATTTTTTTAAAAACTCTCCACCTCCCACCTCCTCTCATTAATGTTCCAACACCATTAATTAAATAATTGAGCTTCCACAACTAATAAATTAACTTCTAGTGTTATGAATTCTTTGAATTCATTTGAAATGCATGAAAAAATTAAAATGATAGAGAGGCTTTTGTTTTATTTTGGCTTCGCGTTTTTTCTCTAGAGAGCATGGGAGAACCCTTGGATGAACAACTTGTTCCAACAAATAACACTTCTCATCTCCAAAGAACATGAATAACATCTTCAATGACCTCCTTCCATGTTAATGGAGTAGACACTGCCCATGAAGAACATCGCCAATGACGACGTCATTTTCTTCTGACGTCAACAGAATGACGCAGTTTCTCCAAGACTTCACCGAACTCTACCTCCTCTAACGTTGATGAGATGATGTCCGTCTTTCGTGATGCCCGTCTTTCATGACTCGTCAATACACAACATAAAATATGAGTTAGGGAAAATTAGTTTATTTATATGTTTGAATTATACCCTCATAATCTGACTTCTATTTTTGGATTGACGGTGGCCAAATTATTATCACCTTACGTAGAGGGTGCGGGCTGAACAAACACGGATAGACGACCCTCAATTAATTCTTGTTTGTTTTCAAAATGGAGGAGAAGCCGGTAGGTCACGGTGCCATCACACAGCGCCGGATAATAATCACAACCAGGAGGACCGGGACGGACAGAAGAGGAACCATGGCCATGAGGGCCGCGGTGGAAAAAGAGGTGTGGCGTCGTTGCGCCATGCTGCGATGCCGAAGGCCGCGGCCAGGACATTCCTCGTTGGTGGAGGACCAACGCTTTCATGCCGGCTGCATGGAGGAGGAGGACGCAACCCTCGTCTATGGGCCCCTCCGCTAAACTGAACCTTATGGCCTCCTGCCGGTCGGGCTGAATAACTGTGGCCCCCGAAGGCACTGCGTGGAAGAGGACCGAAGCCTACAACCACGTACCTCTCTACTGGACGAACCGGCCAGCCGCCTACCGGATGGGATGGTGAACCAAGGATCGCAGTGCCGGCCACTTGCACCAGGCATAACCGGCCGTCTACGGCTGGCCGGGCGGGGAGATGCGTCACCGCTCGGTGCCGCCGGATGAACCGAACCGGCCCGCAGCGCGTGCCGAGTCCGCGGGTGGGCCACGCCCCACTGGGACGACCCAAAACCCCAGCTGGGTCGGACTCTCCAAAACGGGTCAGGCCAACCCCCAGCCGTGTCGGACCCGCTGAGCCAGGTAGGGCCGACCCGCCATCCCACTAGGCTTGATGGGCCGGGCCCGACTTTGCGTAAATGAGAATCTCTCCAAGACTACGCGTCCGAATGATGCGCCGTCTACAGTGCTGTGACCCTCAAAATGAGGCGGTCCTTTTCGATACACTAAGTGAGTTTTGGACTAATTTAGAATACGACCGGGTTTGGATCGAGCGTAAATCCAACCGAGCCCCTGAAACGTAAATCTCAATAACTCTCAGAACGGGTGTCCGATTGACATGTCATCTGTCGCGTTGGGTTCCTTTTGATGAGATGGAACCTTGGGATACATCAATTCAGGACTTCATGATAGTTGATTTATCGACACTTGACTCAAGGAGCAGACCCTCCCGGAATTGAGCATGCTGTGTGCGGGAACCCTAGAGCTGGATGCGATGACTACTGTACCGGAATCCTACGTGGGTTTGACAACGATGAATTTTGTGCCGGAATACTCCGTGGGTTCAAGAGCGATGAATAATGTACCGGAATCCTCTGTGGTTCCGACTGTTCTGACCTCTGTTCCTGTATCTTATGTGGGTCTGACAGAGTAGCTGGTGATGTATCATGTGTGGGTCCCATAGCTTAGATGGTCCTGTATCTTGTGTGGGTCTGACAGCTTAGATGAATCAGTGACAACATCTGATCATCTCAATCACTCTACGGATGTTTTATACATGTGTGAGCTATGTCCTATCCTTCAATCATTATCATCATGCTGATTGACATTACTTCCTGTGTGGACTGGTTTGTGCCTAGGCTCAAGAGTTTGAGTTTGACTGTGACTGTTAACATATGTATATGTATGGGTATATACCTAAGTAGGGCTGGTTGATACTTTTTGATTGTATCTTTCTACTGTGGTTTATCCTTTGTGGATTATGAGAGGCCTTCGGGGGTCTCAGGGTCCCCTACTGGGTATTTTTATACTCTCCCCTACACGGGCTTCACCATCACCTTGTTGTGTTCTATGTAGACAACGAACAACACTGATCGAGGCTGAGGTTGACGGATGGAGGCTGCGCAGAGCTGGACTAGACGGGACATACCGTAGGGATGAGTTGTTCGAGTTCTGTAGCTACCCTTCTTGTAGGATTTTTCGTTGGACGATCATGGATCTGTTTTCCCATTTTTACTTGTACTTGTAGTTGTTGTTCAATTGGGTTTGTATACTGGCCCACTTACTTTCAGAACACCTTAATTTTCTATTTTTAGTAATTTTTGTCTCTACTGCTTGTGTTCGGACTGTGTGTGTTTTAGAGGTTAAATGGAAATTCCTTCCCTTTTTATCAGGGACTCGCCTTTGGTGCCAGTCTCCAGCCCCTGGCCTATGGAAGGTGGGCATGGGGTAGTCACGGCTCGGGCCCCGAGGATAGTTCATGAAAAATTGGTATCAGAGGAGTCAGTTCTACCGAAGAACATAGTATCTGATTCTTTAAACAGAAATACTGTTATGATTTTTGGTTGTGGTTATCAGTTTATGGAAACCGGTGTTGGTGCGGCAGCTGACATATCTATACACTAGGACTCTGAATTCTGATTTCTGATAGAGTGAACGAAAACACTTATTGCGTGTTTGCTTCCTTGAAAAAGTTTTCTTCATGATTACATTGTGTCATATCACCAGGTATAATGTTTTACCGTGGAGCACCTGCTTCTTTTCAGGATGGCCCCATGATGGCAGCCAACTAGGGTTCCGAGTTTCATACGAGATGGTAGCCCACCGAGTGATGAGGCCTTGGTGTAGGGCCCCATCACATCGGAGGTACCAGTGGTACCACTACCCGCTAGGCCACCGCTACCACCAGCTCCAGTAGTAGAGAGTGAATGCCACATGTGTGTATTTCATGAGTTCCAGTGCCAGAGACCGCCTAGGTTCCGGGGAGAGAGGGACCCATAAGCAGCTGAGGATTGGCTGGATGCTGTCATGAGCATTTTTAGATTGGCAGGGACACCAGCCGACCTCATGGTGATCCTTGCCGCAAGTCTCAAGCATGTAGAAGTAGGCAGATGGTGGAGCCTGATGCTCTAGGTCCATGACGAGGCAACATTACACTGGACAGACTTCGAGAGTCTCTTCTATTTAGTGTTTTTTCCATCCACCCTTAGTATGGTGTGGATTCAGGAGTTACTTCATATACAGTAGGGAAACTGACATTAGCTTAGTACTCAGTGAGGTTCACTGACCTCTCGCGCTACTCCACAGATATGGTACGGGACCCGTTCTTCAGGGACCAGACCTTCGAGCAGGGACTCAGGAATGAGATCAGGGCTTCGACGATTCCCCTCAGCAATTCGAAGCAGTCGGAGGTGTTGGAGAGAGCCCGTCTAGTGGAGTTTTTTCTCACTGAGCAGTCACCAGTGGTGAGACCCACCATCGGGCGACATGTACAGGAGTCTTCTGTAGCCGACAGTAGACATATTATGTAGAGGTCCAAGTGGACCAGGCCATCAGGTGGGTGACCACAGGATATAGGTTCGGTTGTGTGAGGAACACGAGACAGGGCCAGCTATATGAGGAGTGGGCAGTGCTATGCATGTGGCGGGCATGGCCACATGTCTCGTGACTGCCCGACCTGCCATGCATATGAGCAGAAGACAATAGAGGGACCTCCCATGCAGAGGAAGAGGTTTGACCACAGTGGTCTCATGGGAGTAGGCAGACGTGGCAGAGGAGCGGGTCGAGCAGCGAGTGTGTGACAACTGGGCACTGCACACCAGTTGCCCCGCAGACACGTGGGCCCCACCCTAGGTCCCACCCATGTGCCCGAACGGGTCATCTGACTAATTAATGTCTCCACCGGCCAACACATATCTTTTCCAGTGTGTTTTTTCCTCATTCACACACACCCTGACAAACTTCCCAGGAGGTCACCCATCATAATCACTACTTCAGGCCAAGCACACTTAACAACGGAGTTCTAATCAGACAGGCTCCCGAAAAGGAAGGTGAACCTTGTTGACATGAGTCATATCATTTATTCATTTAACTCTTTATCATTATGGGGTGTTACAATCACCCCCCTCCTTTAGAGCAAACGTCCTCATTGTGGGCCCAACATCTCAACCCAGGCAGTGCACCACACTTAAGGCTGGGTACCACCTCTAATACCAAATGTGACAACTGGGCACTGCCCACCCGTTGTCCCACAGACACGTGGCCCCCACCCTAGGTCCCACCCACATGCCCGACGTGCCCGACGCATATCATTGACCATGGGGAGCTAAACGTTGATGACGGGGCGAATTTTGCGGAGGTCCTGGTGGAGATCGAGGATCGACAGGAGCAGTTCCTACGTGTATGGTAGATTCCCCAAGTGATCATCAGATGGTGGCACGTGAACCTCCAGGAGAGGACTTGGGAGCGGGAGGCTCATATGCGTGCTCAGAACCCACATTTGTTTCCCTAGTTTATGATGTATCTTTATGGGGACGTAAAGGCCCGAGGTGGGAGTGATGTAAAGACCTGTAAAATTCAATGAATTTTTTTTCTTAATTTTCTTTGGAATTTTACAAGAACGCAATTTCTGACGACACCTGATTTCAAGGCCCGATGTGCCCGGAATCATTTTTCAAAGTTTGGCTCGGGTACATTCAGTGAACGGACGAGCATGTTCTTATAACTTTTGAACCAGTGCTCGGAATCGAATTCCAAGGGCACCGATGGAATCGTAGCATCGATATTTTCCTAGAAATGCCTTTTCCGGAGTTGTGTTTTCTTGGGTGTGTTTTTTTTAATTTTTGGGGTTAAGTTGATAAATAAAATAAAGTGGTGTGACAACTTTATTTTTATTTCACTTAAATCCACTTAAATCCACTTAAAGCAACTCAAGATGAGTTGAAGCGGATAGGGTGGAACCCAAAATATCCTACCCACTTGGTAGGATATTTGCGAGGTGGGTCCCACACGAGCCCCACCGTTTCTTTTCCTCTATGTAACGCACATGCGAAAAATCCTCTTTAATGAAAGTCATCTGGTGCGTTTTCTAAACTCTTAACGCCCCTATTAATTAGATAGTTAAGATGTTACCATTAATTCACCAAATTAATGGTTCGTTTCTTAACTTGTTTTTCAAATTTTTGGCATGGAATAAAGTAAGACCAACACATGTTTTGCTTGTGGGTGGCTTGTTGAGAGGATTTGGAGAAACTCTAAGTTCTTCATCCTCCTTCGTGAAGAATGCAAAGAACGTGAAGAACGTGAAGAGCACGAAGGCGACGAAGAACGCCGAACCCTTGGAGATCGACGACGCGACGCTGTGTCCCGCGATGCCGACGATTCTCCTTCCGGGATGCTTCTTCCACGACGTTTCTTCCCCGCAACAATCTCCGATCACCAACTGCTTGAGGTAGGGGATTACGGTTCTCTAATTCTTTGTGAATTTATCCTCAACATGGGTTTAAACGTGCAATTAAATCTGTGTGTTTTCATTAACCCTCGGAGATCGTCGAGGCGACGCCGTGTACCGTGACGACGCGACACTCCTTTACGCGGCGTGACGATCCTCTTCTTCCGCGACTGTCATTTCCATGAAGAACTCTCGTCCGACGAAAACGACGAGGTAGGGGTTTGTTTTATTTATATCTTTGTGATTTATACCTGCGGCATTTGAATAAACTATTTTTTTGTCATACTTTTACAACCTCTAACGCGGTTGGTGCGGACTAACGAACAAGTCCGAACCCACCGCCCCTTTCGTTCTAGGTGTGCGAAACGGAGGACGTCGACAAATTAGGCCGCACGGGCGACGCGGGGTCCTTGAAATGAAGGACGGACCCCTGGAGGACCTTTGGCGAAGACGACATGAATTTCTGACCACCGGAACTCATCCGGTGGTCCGTGGAGTGACCCGCCGGCACACCACGCCGGCACGGCGGCGCCGGCGGCGGAAGGCGGTGGCGCCCTGCACGCCGCCGTGGAGAACCGCCGCGGCTGAGCCGCGGTGGTAGCAGCGCAGTCCCGCGAACACGCGAGACCGGAGGAGCACGGGATGCAGCGGCCCGACCGCGTCCACTGGCAAGGGCGGCCCCACGCGGGGCCGCGGTTCTCTCATGCGAGGGCAGCACGCCCCCCGCTCCGCTCGGCCGTAACCGGTCCAGCCGACCCACCGCCCGAGCTGGGCCAGGCCACCCTGGCCGGGTCGCACCGCGCCGGCCAGGTCCGACCTGGACCCGGGTTGGGTCGACCCGGGGGGGGGGGGGGGGGTTGGGCTGGGTCGGTCCGGGCCCAAACCCCCCGTTTCAGACCTTTTTCGGTCTTTTTCTCATAACATGAGCTACGGACCTCCGATCGACGCACCGTCAGAGGAGATGGGATCCTTGGATCGAGACAGTCGTTTAGGTATATCGCACTCAAGGTTTCAGAGTACTTTGTGTTTGGCCATGTTGGTTCGTACACGAAACCAACCGGGACCTCGGAGCGGAAACACTTATATCCTGAGATCCGGACATCCGATTGACGTGCCGTCAATTTTGTTGGATTCCTCTAAGTGAGACGGATCTTTTGGATTACTCTACCCGAGGTTTGGATGTAGGTGGGGTAAGGTCGGGTTGGTTTTACCTTAAAAACCAACCGGACCCCTGGAATGAAAAAGCCAATAACTCTCAGACCGGGCGTCCGATTGACGCGCCATCTGCAATGTTGCGTTCCTATTGACGATACAGAACTTTTGGATACATCAACTCTAGACTATGTGTCAGTTGATGTATCAGCCTCTCGGTTCGTGGAGCGGAACCTCCCGAACGAGCTTGCTGTGTGCGGGAACCCTAGAGCTGGTTGCGACTGCGATGACGACAACTGTGTAGAGATCCTCAGTGGATTCGACGACGACGACTACAACACTCAGCGATCCTATGTGGATCAATGCTACAGATCCTTTTTGGGTCCGATCCTTTGTGGGTCAGCACTCAGCGGTCTTGTGTGGGCCAGCGCCTACAGATCCTGTGTGGGTCTGATCCTGTGTGGGCCATTGCGGGGGTTAGTTACCTATCGATCATTTGTGGGCCATATCCTTTGTGGGTCATTGCGGGGGTTAGTTACCTATTGATCCTTTGTGGGTCAGATCCTTTGTGGGTCATTACGGGGGTTAGTACCTATCTATCCTTTGTTGGTCCGATGACTTAGATGAATCAGTGGCAATATCTGATCATCTATATCGTCATACAAAGAAGTATACCTGTGTGAGCTGAATCATGTCTTGCTTTCCTATGTGGATTGTGTTGTGCTATCCTGTGTGGATTTACATTTTGCTTTCCTGTGTGGACTGGGTTGTACTTGAGCTAGGATGTTGGAGGGTACTGGAATTGAACACTTAGTTATATGTATGGGAATATACCTAAGCAGTGTCGGATGTTAATTCGTGATTGTATCTTTCCTTTGTGGATTATCCTTTGTTGATTCTCGGAGACCTTCAAGGGTCTCGGGAATCCTTCTGAGTAGCTTATACTCACCCCTGCATGGTCTATGCCCGCACTACATTGTGTTGGTTGCAGACGATAGACAACGCTGATGGTGGTTGAGGTTTGCGAAGTAGGACGGTACTTGGAGGTGTACCACAGGGCGGTACGTACTCAGAGAGGTCAGCTGGACCCGAGGAGCAGTGGAGGCTATCTGTACCGACCCTTCAGGTGGGATTCCCAGTGGTCAGCTCAGCGTTGCGGCTTTACTTTTCAGTTGCTGTTTTCCCTTCCAGTTGTACTTTACTTTCAGCTTGGGTTTGTATACTGGCCCACTTACTTTTCTGCACTTAATGTTGTACTCAGTTTTTTTACTTAGTGTTTACTTCTACTGCTTGCTTGCTCTATGGTGTTTGTTTACTTTACAAAGGCAATGCCTTCCCTTTTTACCATGATTTATGCCTTGGTGCTAGTCACCAGCCCCTGGCCTATGGAAGGCGGGCTTGGGGTAGTCATATCACGGGCCCCGAGGATGGGTCGTGACAGAGTGGTGGATGACATTTCGAGGCTCTACCACCACCACCAGCTCAAGGTCCACCCCGACCAGAGGGAGCTGGCGGAAAGAGGCGGGATCAACACCATGAAGTTGATACATATGACCACGATGCACCTGAGATGATTCGAGGTACTATTTGTATCTACTCCACCCTTAATGGAGTACTTATAGACACGGGTGCTATTCATTCTTCTATTTCCACCGCCCTTGTTCTGAGCTCATAGATTTCTATGGAGCCATTAGATCAATCCTTACTGCTAGAGACTCCTACGGGAGTAGACTCGACAATTACGCCCTGGTGCTGGTAGTGTGAGCTTACTCTAAGAGGCAAGGGATTTGGCTAGGATCTTCTTGAATTGGCGTCGAGGCCTTACAACATCATCTTGGGTATGAACTGGTTATCCGGAGTTCATTCTCAGATTGACTGTATTAGGCACAAAGTGCGGTGTATCTGCATGGATGGGACCCGGTTCATCTTCACCAGCCAGAAGGGAGCCTTTTCTGCTTTGGATGGACTTACACAGAGGAGGGGGCAGCCAATCACACATCAGTTGGCTAGTCTCATCCTTGAAGAGGTTGATGAGCGGAGTCTGAGTTTTCCTGTTGTGGTGGATGAGTACGTGGATGTTTTCCCAGACGACATTCTAGGACTACCTCCTTGTAGAGAGGTGGAATTATACATTGACATGTACCTCAGGACGACACTGATATCTACTCCAGCATATCAGATGGCTCCCGCCGAGATTCGTGAGTTACGGGTATAGCTGGATGACTTGCAGGGAAAGGGATTTATCCAACCTAGTGTTTCACCATGGGGATCACCAATTTTTTTTCCCAGAAAGCGGATGGGAGCCTGCGACTATATTTCGACTACCGTCGCCTAAATCAGGTGACCGTGAAGAATAAGTATGCACTCCCAAGTATTGATGACCTCTTTGATCCGCTCAAAAGTGAATGATGGTTCTTGAAGAAAGTCCTCAGGTCAGGCTATCAGCAGCTGAGAGTTTGAAATGATTATGTGTAGAAGATGGCCTTCAGGTGTCGGTATGGCCACTTCGAGTTCTTGGTTATTCCCTTTGGCGTAGCCAACACTCCAGCAGTGTTCATGAGTCTCATGAACAGGATCTTCCAGCCTTACCTCGATCGCTTTGTCATAGTCTTCGTCGACGTAATATTTATTTACTCGACTACTGAGGTGGAGCACGCCTACTATTTACGGATAGTACTGGATACACTCTGAGAGCACCGTCTATATGGTATGCTCTCGAAGTTCCAGTTATGGATTCGAGAGGTTCACTTTATAGGTAATGTCATCTCGAAGGCTGGAGTTGCAGTGGATCTAGCTAAGATTGAGGCAGTACTTGTTTGGGATCCACCCAGCAGTGTGACGGAGGTGCGGAGTTTTCTGGGTCTGGCTGGGTACTATCGTATATTTTTTCCAGAATTCTCCAAATTTTCAGCACCACTTTCAGCATTAATGAAGAAGGGTAAACCCTTCGTGTGGTCTGAGATATACCAGCGGAGCTTTCAGGTTCTCAGGCTGAGGTTGACCAGTGCGCTTATCTTGATGCAACCGAAGGAGGGCATATGGTATGTGGATTACTGCGACACATTAGGAACCAGACTCGGGTTTGTCCTAATTCAGGAGTGATCAGTGATCGCTTATGGTTCACTATAGTTGAGACAACATGAGAAGAACTATGCTACCCATGACCTGGAGTTAGCAGTAGTGGTCTTCGCCTTGAAGATGTGTCTTCACTATCTGATGGGGGATCATTTTATAGTCTACTCTGACCACCAGAGTGTCATGTACATCTTCTCGCAGAAGGACCTGAACCTGAGACAGTGGTGGTGGCTCGTGTTCCCCCAGGACTATCACTTCGAGATAGTCTATACTCATGGGAAGGGGAACATTGTATCAAATGCTCTCAACCAGAGATCAGACATTTAGCTGCTAGGAGAGGTGACAGAGCAGATGGCCGTGTTGCCGATATCCTTTTTGGATAGAGATGGAACAACCTTTCTTTAGTATCTCATAGTCACTCCTCCACTTCTTTAGCGAGTCAGAGCAGCACATCTTGGGGACGTTGACTGTGAGACGCAATGTGCTAAAATATCCTCCGGGTAGGCACCTGATGGGTTTTCTATAGGTGGGGAGAACGTCGTCCTCTTCAGAGGACGTACCATGGAACCAGTTTCACTACAGGATGAGGTGTTGAGGGATTTCCACAATTCCCCTCTAGCGGTACATCTAGGAGTGGCGAAGATGTATCAGGACGTCAGACGATAGCATTGGTGGTCAGGTATGTAGAAGGCAGTAGAAGAGTTTGTCTCACGATACCTCACTTGTCAGCAAGTGAAGGTGGAGCACCATGTTCCATAAGTCTTGGTTCAACCCTTAGAGGTCCCAGAGTGGAAGTGGGATGGGATATCCATGGATTTTGTGACGGGACACCCTTGTACATCTAGAGGACATGACTCTATTTGGGTGATTATTGACTGACTCACAAAGTCAGCCCACGTCCTACCGATCAGAAATAAGGGCTTAGTAGAGAGCATGGGACGCCTCTACAAACAAGAGAACGTGTGACTTAATGGTGTGCCATCAACGATAGCCTCCGATCGGGATGCTTTTTTCACTTCCCGACTATGGAAGGGTTAGTAGGAGGCTTTTGGGATGCAGCTTCACTTGAGCACCGCCATCCACCCACAGATGGATGGCCTGACTGAGAGGACCATTCAGACTCTCGAGGACATGATCCGTGCATGTGTCCTCGACTTTGGTCGCAGCTAGGTTGATCACTTAATCTTGTTGGACTTTGCGTACAACAACAGTTACCACTACACCATCGGGATGACACCATACGAGGCACTGTACGGCTGACCTTGCAGATCACCTCTGTGCTGGACTGACCTAGGGGAGTCAGCACATGTAAGACCAGAGATGGTTTAGGCTACGAAAGATAAAATTTAGATAATCCGGGAATATATGAAGAGTGCACATAGCAGACATAAGTCTATGCTGATAGAATATGGAGACAACTAGAGTTTAAGGATGGAAAACACATCTTCCAATGGGTCTTACCTCGATGAGGTCTACGGAGATTTGGACGATGAGGAATGTTGTATCTACGATTCATTGGATCATTCCACGTCCTCAACATAGTAGGTAAGGTGACTTACCACATAGGCCTTCCACCTCAGTTTCACCGGGTGCATGACGTCTTCCACGTATCTCATTAGAGGTGATACATGCACGACCCATCCCGCATCATCGACCATGGGCAGATGGACATCGATAATGGGGCAACATTCACAGAGGTTCCAGTGGAGATTGATGATCGACATGAGCCAGTCCTCTTTGGATGGTCGATTCCTCTAGTGCGCATTCGCTGGCAGCATAAGAACCTCCTGGAGAGCACATGGGATCGGGAAGCTCAGGTGAGTGCTTCGTACCACCATTTGTTCCCTTAGTGCGGGTTGTAACTTACGAGAACGTAAATCCCTAAGGTGGGGAGAATTTAAAGACCCATAAATTCCATGGATATTTTTTCTTAAATACATAGAAGTTTTACGATTCCACAGTTTCTAACGGCGCCTGATTCAGAGGCCCGGTGTGCCCGGAATCAATTTCTGAAGATGTGTTTGGGCACGTTTAGTAAACGTACATGCGAGTTTTCTATCTTTTTAACTGATGCTCAGAATTGAAATCTGAGGACACCAATGAACTCAAAGGGCCGATTTTCTCTTAAGGATACCTTTACCATAGTTGCGTTTGTTCAGGAGTAGAAGTTAATTTTGGGGATTCTTAATAAGTAAAATAAAATATATGTGTTACATAATTTTATTTGGGTGGTGGTTTT
The DNA here is from genome assembly GCA_963277665.1 of Viscum album. Classification (NCBI taxonomy): domain Eukaryota; kingdom Viridiplantae; phylum Streptophyta; class Magnoliopsida; order Santalales; family Viscaceae; genus Viscum; species Viscum album. The sequence goes on along the minus strand of OY728128.1, from coordinate 271,217,442 downwards.
TTTCTAAAAATGTAAGTTGGAGGTGGGGCCCACCCCCACATAACATCCCATGGGAGGATATTTTGTGGTGGGGCCCACATGAGTTGAAACTCCTCAACTCCCCATGTAACTCTTTTTTAATTAAGGGAGTCTCTTACACTTCCAACTCTCCCTTATTAATTTTTTAAAAAAAACTCTCCTCCTCCCACCTCCTCTCATTAATGTGCCAACACCATTAATTAATTAATTGAACTTGCACAATTAATTAATTAACTTGTAGTGTTATGAATTATTTTCATCCATTTGAAATGCATGGAAATATTAAAATAATAGGGAGGATTTTGTTTTATTTTGTCTTGGCGTTTATTCTCTCGAGAGGTTGGGAGAACTCTTGGAAGAATAACATCTTCCAAAGAAGAACGTTCCTCATCTACAAAGAAAAGGAAGAACATATTCAACTACCTCCTTCCACATTAAAGGAGTAGATGCCACCCGCGAAGAACGTCTCCAACGATGAAGTAATTTTCTTCTAACGTCAATGGAACGACGCCGCTTCTCTGTGACTTCACCGAACTCTACCCCCTCCGAAAATAACGTGACGACGTCCGCCTTCCGTGACGCCTGTCTTTCGCGACATGTCAATGCACAACATCAAATAAGATGTAGGGGGAAATTGGTTTATTTATACGTGTGAATTATACCCTCGTACATTGGCATCTATTTTTATATTGACAGTGGCCAAATTTTTATCACCTAACACGGATGGCACGAGCCGAACAAACACTGACCAGTGACCCTCCATTGATTCTTGTTTGTGTTGAAAACGAAGGTGGAGCTGGTAGGGCGTGGTCTATCGCACCACGCCAGAGAATAACTGCGGCAAGGAGGACTGTGGCGGACGGAAGAAGAACTGTGGCCGGGAGGGCCACAATGGAAAAAGAGGCGCGACACTGTCACGCTGTGCTACAGAGACGAAAGCCATGGCCAGGCCAGGACACGGCGTTAGAGGACCGGCGCTGTCGCGCTGGCCACATGGAGGCAGAGGATGCAGCTTGCATCCGTGGGCCGCTCGTACGAACTGAATCGGCAGTTTTCCTGCCAGTCGGGCTGATGAACCGTGGCTCCCGAAAGTGCCGCGTGGAAGAGGACCGCGACCCACAACCGCGGGCCACACTGCTGAGAGAACCAGCCGGCCGCCTACCGGTTGGGTGGGTGAATTGCAGTGCCCGCAAGCACCACGTGGATGAGAATCAATTCCCGTTGTGCAGGGACGCGTGCAACGGGAAGAACCGTCCAACTACGGCCGTCCGTGCATTGAGAGGTGGCGCCGCTCGGTGCCTCTGGGCGAATCGAACCGGCCTACAACGTGGGCCGGGTCCATGTGTGGGCCATTCCCCACTAGGCTATGCTGACTCCTAGCTGGGTCGGACCCGACAAGCCGGGTCGGGCCGACCCTCCAGCCCACTGGGCTTGACGGGTCGGGACCGACTTCGCCAAAATGCAAATATCTCCAAGACTGCTCGTCCTAACGACACGCCGTCTGCGGAGCTGGGACCATCGTGATGAGGCCATCCTTTTGCGATACTCTAAGTGAGTTTTGGACAAATTTGGAAAATGGTTGGGTTTGGATGGAGTGTAAATCCAACCGGACCCCTGGAACAGAAATTCCAATAAATCTAAGATCGGGCGTCTGATTGACGCGCCGTCTTTTGCGTTGGGTTCCATTTTATGATACTAAACTTCAGGATACATCAAATCTGTACTTCATTATAGTTGTTGTATCATCACTTGAATCGAGTTGAGGACCCTCCCGGAATCGAGTTTGTTGTATGTGGGAACCCTAGAGCAGGCTGTGACGACTACTATACTAGAATCCTACGTGGGTTCAATAACAATGAATTTTGTGCCAAAATCCTCTATGGGTTCGACAGCGATGGCTACTATAGCAGAATACTCTGTGGGGTCGACGACAGTGCTACTGTACCAGGATAATCCATGGGTCCAACAGTTCTAACCTATGTTCATGTATCCTATTTGGGTCCGACTGAGTAGTTGGTCCGGTATCCAGTGTGGGTCCGACAGTTTAGCTGGTCCTGTATCATGTGTGGGTCTGACAACATAGATGAATCAATGACTACATATTATCATCTCTATCACTCTACAGACATCGTATACCTGTGTGATCTAAGTCTTGTATTTCAATAAATATCATTGTGATGACTGAATTTACATCCTATGTGGACTGGGTTGTGCTTGGGCTTGCGATTTGGAGTCGGACTGTGACTGGTAACATAGTTATATATATGGGAATATACCTAGGTAGGGTTGGTTGATACTCTGTGATTATATCTTTATACTGTTGTTTATCCTTTGTGGATTCTAGGAGACCTTCGGGGGTCTCGGGGTCCCCTACTAAGTATTGTTATACTCACCCCTGCACGGGCATCACCCGCACCTTGTTGTGTTCTATGCATACGACGAACAACAGTGATCGAGGCTGTGGGTGACATACGAAGGCTTGTCGTAGCTAGACTAGACGAGACCTACCACAGGGATGAGTTGTTCGAGTTTTGTACCTAACCTTATGGTAGGATTCTCTAGTTGATGATCAAGGAGCTGTTTTCCCTTTTCACTTGTACTTGTTGTTTAGTTGGGATTGTATACTGGAACACTTACTTTCAGCACACCTAACTCTTCTATTTTTAGTACTTGTTACCTCTACTACTTGTGTTCGGACTATGTGTGTGTTACATGTTAAAAGGTAATGCCTTCCCTTTTTATCAGGGATTTACCTTTGGTGCTAGTCGCCAACCCCTGGCTTATGGAAGGAAGGCTTGGGGTAGTCACAACACGGGCCCTGAGGATGGGTCGTGAAACATTATATGGGATTCACATCAACTACTACCTAAATTGTTATATGCAACTATCACATCGTATGTTGATACATTAACATGTATTAGGAAATCTCATTTTGTGAACCCAATTCATTTCATTATATAAAATTAATAATTATTTACTGTGAAAACCATAATTTAAATTTTCACTGGAAAACACATTCATTTTTACCTAACAAACTCATGCAATATCAAAATTACTAATTATTTATTTTCTTCATCACAATATGGGAACCTAACTTGTATAGAACACAACAAAAGCCACACAAGGGAAGAACAAGCTAAATAAATTATCCCTTCACATTTATGCTCCATTTTACAACCATTAGGGTCTTAACACATTTCATCTAATGACATAGATTGAAGCATCGTAAAATCTATTAATGGAGATTTATTGGAAAAATTTATCCATATTAACCACTTTCATCATTACTCTTGATGTACATCTCACCCAATACATCCTATGAATATATAAAACTGTAAACTCACATTAAAACATAGAAAAATAGCTCATTATAACTAAAACACATATATTACAACAATTATTGGATTCCCAACTACATAACCACACCACAACCATCACTTCTAGAAACACAATATAACATAACCTGATCAGATCCCTTCTGCAAAACACTTCCCATCTATTCAACAATCAATCAATCACTCAACCCGAGATTCCATTATGCCTTATGAACCACCCCACAATATATAACTGTTCCCATAACAACACTAACACACAAACTAAACCAATCATATTCATATTTCACAAGTCAATTTTTTGTTAATTTGACTTTTTAATGTCTGGGGTTATCATATAAATATTTTGATCATGGGGAACCTATTTATTGGCTGAGTGTATATTGGTTACAGATTTCATAACAATAATTTGATAGAAAACCTATCATTATACATTTTAGAATCATTACTCTGTGAAATAAAATGACCCCCAATGGACATGTTTTTCAGTTGGGTGATTATCTTATACAATTCACATCGATAAGAAAAAAAACTAATAAGAATATCGAGCCTTGGTTTTACCTTACCCCTCATATTGATCTTAAACATATAATTTTTTCATTATTAATGTGGTATTATGATATAGTCATAAAGGAAACATCCTTACACCCACCCCACTAAACACACAAATAAAAGAGAGTCAATGGGATACCTACTATGAAGAACTTACGATCAACACCTGGTTATTGTGCTAAAATAGGTGGTTCTCATGCATGAAATTGTTTTTGGGAAAATTCAATCCTAAAATGTGCTACATAATAGGATGAATCATTAGGGAAGAAGGGTTAGGGGCACACCAAGAGAAAATGTGAGTGTATAAGGAAGAAATTATATTCGCCTTAAAATGTCCAGATCAGATCTCAATATGATAAATAGTTTTTAAAATACATTAATTGAGGATCTTTAGCAAGATCATATTTTTTTGGATGTCAATGGAAGAATTAGGTTTTTAGAATATAGATAACAATTGAAATCGATAAAAAAAATTAATATGGTATTAACCTCATTTTCACATCAACTGAAATGTCAACGTGGTGAAATGGAAAAACTAGAAAATTGTGGACTTTGAAACTATTGAAAAAGAGTCACTAGTGGATGAGTCACTAGTGAGAGCTACCATTTACTAGATACCAATGTGAGTCACCATATAGTTAGTTACTAGTATGATATAACTGTGGATAAATTTACATTAGATGAGATACTGGTGAACTAGTAATTAATGAGAAAATCACCGGTGTATGACTCACTAATGGTGACCTAACGTTGTGACCTTCCATCGCGACATACTGTCAAGAGTCACCGATTCAAGTGACCATTCTGGCTCACCAATCATAACCCACTGGTACTGAATCACCATAAAGGATTAATGGTGTGAGTAAATACATGAGACCTACCATTATGAACAACCTATATTGACTCATCATTGAAAAAACTGGATTTTTGGAAGACTATGGATATCAGTCACTATGACCTCCCCAATAACATCAAACAGAAAATTTTCAAACGGTTTTGGACCTGATATGATCTAGACATTACGTTAGTACCAATTAGACTATTCTATACCTCAATAATTCAATAAAAATCATAGAAGGAAAAGAGGATCTGAACAACCTCCCTTTGAGATAAATCTCAAAGACCATGCTATGCTTGGAGAACCAGTAACAACTAAATACAACAAATTTCATTGGTAAACCACATTGTGTTTATCGATAGATGGAGTGAGACTTCAAAATTCATGAATATATCCTCCGACATCTTATATCACAAAATACCATAAGGCACACCAGAAATGAATAACAACCACACTATCCATAAATTTGGACAAGATAATTCAATATTTAATGTCAAGATACTATTATCTTAAGGAAGAAACTACTCGCATGCACGAGATTAAACAAGTCTCAATTAATGTGTCCTGAATTACAATATGTTCCTCCATTTTCTTATCTGATAGGAATCCATCACATTTTATTGAACATGGAAACTACTCATGTCATAGTAAAAAATGTTCTAACATTAAATTTAAAATTTAAAAATAACAAGGAAAAAAATAAAAAGAAATCTTGGTACTGGGACATCATCTACACCTCCCACTCCCATGTACACTCTTTTAATCCATAATGATTTTACCAAAAATGAACAAAAATGATGGTCCTTCCACATATAATCTTCTCCCAATGATCTTGGATCTCTACGATCCACTCCATGTATGTCGTGAAATCAACGATATCCAACTCTCCCTAGTCAATGACATGGGAATCATCATGTTGTTACCGAAGAAGTAGGAAGATGTGGAAGATGTCATGGAATCTTTGAAACTATTGATGCAATTCATAATGGTATTCACCTTTCAAACTCATCCCAACACCCCTGAAGGGTCCGATGAACCTGGGATAATGTTTATTCTATTTTCCAAAACACTACTATCCATGTTGATGGGAAGCCTTCTAGAATACATGGTCCCCAAACTCCAAATCCATGGGCTTTATCTTGTGATCAACATACGATTTCGGTCGATACCTCCCCACACTAATCCTATCATGAATATGCTAATATATATATATTATTTTCAATAAAAATTCATGGACATGAATTCCTTTTCCTCCCACCTCTATATAGCATAATGGTGGATGAAATTGATTTCTATACCAGGATTCAAATGGATCCATTCCAATGGATGAGTGACAGATACTATTTCAAAAAATCATTATCAAGGGAATACTTTGTACCACCAATACACCAATGTCAAAAAGACATTCACTTCACTTGTCTTCCAATATCATCATAGTATGTTTAATGAGAACATCATAGTGAGGGTGGAAGGTAGTTGTGCGGTTTAACTATTTGCTAAAAGCATACTGTAATCCTCCAATGACTATTGATGTAAACCATGTATCCTGATCTGGGACAATGGATCTCCGAACACCAAAAAACATCTCCACCTCATCCACATACCTCCTTTCTAGGGAATCCACTGCAGCTGACTTTATGATCACTAATAATTGATCTAATCTCAGCAGCTAATCCTCTACTACATAGATGTCATTGTATCCTCTCTTATCCCTGGGTAAACCTTTGATGAAATCCATCAATGGGTCATCCCACATCAAAATGGCTAATAATGCCTACCTGTCATTTATCTTGAAAAAAAACTATTTATTAAGTTAAAATGTAGTAATTTGGTTGGCCTAGGATTTCTCCCAAAGAAGAGGGCACAAAATACAATTTTTCAGGTTTAAACGGGGGTAAAAATGGTGTGTTTGATAAGAAAATGATTGAATGGAAATTCAAATTCAAATGATTGAAAAACAATTATATTAAAAAGTTGATTTGGTTGGGGTCAGTATCCAAATTATAATGATATCCATGTTAAATTTAATTCAATCATCATCTTCTTAGTTTATTAATGTGTGTTTTCACAATCTTTGTCTATCACCTTTATGGTGGAATTATTATGTTGATAGAAAACCATTCCATGATATCAGTTTGGTTAACTCTCCTTCTATTTGTAAACTAGTGGTATTTAATATCCTCAATTGACATGGGAAATACCTGATCGGGTCTTGTTTATCCCAAACAATAAAGAACATCCACTATCCCTTTTACACGTACTGGCGATCGACGAGTACTCCACCAGTAATCGTTGGTTTATTCCAACGTATATAAACCAGTAATTAGTTGTGTGAGAGTATTATTATTTTACAATGGAAAAAATCAATAACAGAATTAAAACTCAAGAATGGTCGCAGACGATAATAAAATTTGATATATGAAATAGAAAGAATCTTTGGTGAATAATGAAATTTCATTCAATTGCGTTCAAGATCTCAGGCATTACAAAATAGAAAACCAACCCTTCCCCAATCACCCAAAATGTTTTTCCCACTATGGTAAGTGTAATCGAGATGAATGGGGAAGATAAATAATTTAAAAAATAATTTTATTTAAAATTAAATAATAGAGAAAGCCCAAAAGAGCTTCTCCTTGGTGTCCGAGAGGGAATTGGATTGAATGAGAGATTCTTTTAGTGGGAGGAGCTCTCCCCATCTTTTTTTCCCTGAATTTTCCCCCCGAATATTTATGAGTTGATGGCTCATTAAATGTTATCTTCATGTTATTCTTCCTTTTTGAATGTTTTACTAATTACCTTTGTCAGTTCCCCTCAAAATATCAGTGGCTTTGGACAAGTATTTTTAGAGTTAATCCCGTTTTATTCTAACCATTTATTCTGTCAAATTAGATTCTCCAAATCACAAACATCAAGTTTAGAATGCTTTAATGACCACATAAACAGCTAATTCACACACACTTTCCTACATTTATGTTTCTAAAAATAATTCATGTGCATCCACCCAATGAAATGTAGAGAATTTTGGTCCACCATGAATAGCTTATAGACCCCACACCAAAACTCGACAGATCTATAAACAGTTATCTTAGTCCAACTTGTGAGCTTCTTTTGAAAAACCATAACGTCAATTCTACTTCTTCTCGAAAAGGTTGAAATGATTCCGTAGATGTGTAAAATATAGAAAAGAATGAATTTATAAATTTGGAATAGTTTAGAAAATGTTATAGTCAAAATACATATATTATTTTAAATAGTTAAAAATTTGACATGGGACATTTTAACTATTAAGCTCAAAGTGTAACGAATATCATAAAAATGTATTAATTTATCATAAACTAACACTTTGGTGGGTTTAAAAGAATTATATTCAATTTTAATTTAATTGAAAATATTTTCTCTATCAGTTCTCAAACACATAGCACATGGAGTTATGGACAAGTAAACATAAAAAACACATCAAATCAAATCCAAATCACATACCTATGAGATATACCAAATCCATAACAGGAAACAAAAAAAAACTATTTCTCCTCAAAAAAAGTTATTTCAAATTCTCCATTTTAGATTATTTAATATATAACCATTTTATTTCTTATCTCATGCACACAAAACAGTTAGATCACATGAATTTTATATCATTTCACCAATTTAAATGTTCAACAAGGATTTTCTCATCCAAACACTCAAAAAAGTCACCATAGTCTTGATAAATTCCTACTACCCCACCCTATTTGAGTTAAGGACATGTGTTTCCGATGAGGACATTTCAGGGTTGTTCTGTGGATTTCAGTTCGTAGGATTTAGATGTAAATAACTCTGAGGCCAAAAAAGGAGGTCTTGGCTCGTTTTGATGCCAAATTGCAGGATTCTGATGTTCACTCATGAATGGTATCCTTCTCTTCATCTTTTTAGAAAAATTGCTTCACCATCATGAGAACTTGAGGAATTTTCATGCCCTTTATCATTTTAACAGAATTTTTTCTTCTTCAAACATTGTTTTTTTTCTTAAAAGCTTCAGATAGGAACATATTTTTTTTAAATTGGAAGCTCCGGAAAGGCACAACATCTTTTATAATGACATCTCCAGAAAGGAACAACTTTTTACAAAATGAACTCTTCAATAAAAACATAATCTCTTAAACATTTTATATTCCACCAATAGTATCACAAAATGTTGTAGTATACCACAAGATATATTCACCCACACTTATGTTCAACTAGATCATGCATATTTAATTAAAGAGCATGTTCGATAGGGAAAATCGGCAAGTATTGTGGCTAACCTAACAGGCTGTTCAAGGATACTGAGGGCTACACAGATTAATTTATATGGAAGGTCATTATAAAAAAAGTATTATTTTGAAAATGGGGCTGATTACCAAATAAATTTCTCATTCATTTAAAACACAAGTACCTCAAACCCTCAAGGTTTTAAAGGAATAAATCAAATTCTATTTAAATAAATCATAGTTTGATTCTCTCAAGAAATGTAGTGAATGTAACGAATATGAAAACACTAGTAATGAAGCATGACTAGAATGTAATTTCCTAAATAAAGAAAATGAGATGTTGTCTGGGAATTAAAATTTCAGAGTACATTTCATGACATTTCAAAATATTTAATCATGAAATAGTCATTTCAACATTCATTTATTCTTAATTTCATGGAATATATCGGTTCAATAATAGAAATGTGTTTCAAAAATAGAAATGATAATCATTTTAGCCGAAAATGATTTACAACACACTACATTTCAAAATTATAAACACAAATATCTTGAATTTTTTTTTAAAAAGTAATGAAAACAGAAATGAAAATCCTAAACTGAAAAGTTTCTCTCCCCCACACATAAATGATGCACTGTCCTCAGTGCATTCAAATGGATCTAAAATTTTAGAATAATTTAAAATAAATCACAGTAAGAAAGAATGTGTAAATTAGAGGTAAAACCTATCTTATTGGCAATGCAACATTGACTTAAGCTCCAAAGTGTTGCACTCAGAAAACCAACAAACAAAACATCCAAAGATAACATAAGATATTTATTGAATGAAACAAAAGTAGAAATAGGACAAGAATAAAAGGATTGATCTCAGTTTAATACCCTAAGAGGGACCTTGGTTTTGACTGCCACCAGAGGGGTAGTACTAATCGATTATCCCCAATCATATGGTGGGTGAGGTTTCTTGTCCATGAACCTAAAATAATTCTTCTTTCCAACATTCCTTTGATCCTTTTGGTTGAGGACTCCATTGATATAGCATACAAAGTCCAACCCCATAATAGTGAGATAAAACATGCATGTTGGGTTTATGAAAATGAATGAGTCCACCTCATTCCTAGATTCCACATGAAAAACATCTTCTTTTTTCTCCAGTGGTTGTTGAAGGTATGCTACATTAGTGGAAAAATCAAAGGTAAGGTCAGAGTATAATTATATTTGATCAAAATTAAATCATGAAGTGTCTATATGAAATTATTCGCTTTCAATGTCTGCAACTTTTGTCTCATTATCATTAATAAAATTCACTTTTATCACCTATTCAACACCCTCTAAAAAATGTTCAATAATTTTAGGGTGCTTTATATGTTCATATTTAGATGAATCTTCTTTTTTATTGTCTTCCTTCAATGAAATAGAAGTATTGGCAGAATTTGAAAAATTAATACAAAGGGAGGTAATACTCAATTCAGTTTCAATAAAATAAAAGGATAATGAGTTAATTAAAATATTATCTCCTTGAGTATGTTCATCTTCAGTATCTTCTTCATTGGAATACATCTCTTGGTTTTGAGTAGTAGTAGGTAGATGAAGGTAGACAATCTCCACTATATCTTGTATCTCCATTGTAAAATTAGGGATGACTAGGGGTCATCTTGGACCATGTAAACTTCATAGAATTGTCGAAATTATTTGGAGAACTATGTTAGCATTCAGGCCAGTGCTTCAAAAACATCTTTGTTCATGTCCTCTCAGAAGAATACTTGCACTTTGAGGTCTTCGATTTTATTCTACTACCAGTTCAGATCTGCTGACTTCTGTGACCTTCTTGATCAATGAAGAATATTTTTGATGCAGTTGGCCTACATCAGCTTGGACAGAATCATGGAGTAGATAATAATCACAAAACATTCTGCTGGTATTGATGATTATTTGCAGGCTGAAATTGTTTTTTGGGTATGTTCTCTTTTTATGTCTTTCTTTTCAGTTAATCTTTTGTTGTTGAAAATACATTTCACCTCATGTATTCATTGTTCTTTGTTTTAATAATTTTTTTGGAAGTGAGAGTCAGGATTAAAAAAATCTTTCTTCATGTCCTCCCTTAGTCCATCTATGATTTCATTGAATGTTTTCACCTCATTTATTTTTTCCAAAACTACATCACCTATCTAACAATAGAAGAAACACCATCCTCCATAGAAAATGTGGAGTCAATAATTTTTTCATTTATTTGTGGGTAATTAATCCATGAATTAAAGAAATAAAAATTTGAAAATAAATGGAAAAAAATGTTTTTTATTTTTTTATTTGATAATGGTCAAATAATAAAAAAAACATTATGGCATTGCCTCCTCGGCAACGACGCCATGTTTGATGCACAACTATCATAGGGAATGGAAAAAAATTATTTACAATGTTAAAATACATTAATCTGATTTATTAGGATGTTTACCGAAGAGGAGTTTACACAAAATAGTTTTTTACGTTTAAAAGAAGGTAAAAAGGTGTGTTTGATAAATAATTGATTGAATGGAAATTTTAATTCAAATTATTGAAAAACAATAATATTAAAAGGGTGATTACTTTGGGATAAGATTATCAATTGTAATTATATCCTTGTTTAATTTAACATTAAACACTTCTTCTTAGTTGATTAATGTGAGTTTCCACAATCGTTTCTTCTATCTTCCTTGTTGAAATTATGATGGTGAGAGAAAAACATACCAAAATATCTATTTGGTCAACTCTCCTTCCATGTGTAAAATAATTTTATTTAATATCCTCAATTGACACGGTTAATACCCTATCAGGTCTTATTTATCATAAACACTACATAACATTCACTAACCCTTTTACATGTATTGACGATCATCGAGTACTTCACTATTAATCCCTAGTCTATTCCATCATATATAAACAAGAAATTAGTGGAGGGAGATAATGATTATTTTACCAAGGAAAAAACAAATAATGGAACCAAAATTTATGAATGATCGCACCTAATAATAAAATCCTCTATATGAAATTGAAAACAACTTTTATGATGAATGAAATTTTATTCAATTGTGTTCAGGAACTCAAGCAATAAAAAATAGAAAACAAACCCTTACTCGATCAGTCAAAATAATTACCCCACCATGGTAATGATACTTGATATTAATGGGGACGAAGAACAAATTAAAAAACTATGGGAAAATAAATAAATAAAATATAAATCTGAAAAGTTATTCTCCTTAGTTTCTCGGAAGGAATGGGATGGAATGAGAGATGATTTTAGAGGGAGGAGCTCTCGTCCTTTAATTTCCAGAATTTTTCCTCCACATGTTGATGCATTTTAGACCCGTGAAATTACATATTCATGCATTTCACCCTTCTACAATATTGTTAATAATTATATTGGTCATTTCACCTCAGAATATCAGTTACTTTAGACAAGTATTCCGAGTGTTTTTCATGTTTTCCTCTGACAATTTATTATGTCCGGTCACATTCTCCAAATAGGAATACTTCATATTAGTAGGCTTTAATGACCACATAAACAACCAAATTGCATGTCCTCTCCTTCATGGATGTTTTTTCAAAATTTCATGTGCATCCTCCAACAAACATTTAGAGCATTTGGTCCCACCATAAACTACTTAGGTACCCAACACCAAAAATTGACAGATCTGTAAACAATTTTCTTTTTCTAACTAGTGAGATTCATTTGAACATCCATATCATATATTCATCTTTTGGTCCAATAGGTTTCACTAAATCCCTAGATGTGTAGAAGCTGGAAAAGAAATAATTTAGCTACTTGGAGTACTATATAAAATTTAATGGCCAAACAATTGAAATTATTGAATACGGTTAAAAATTCAAAATGGGTCATTTTTACTATCAAGATCAAAATATAATGAATATCACTAAAATGTAACAATTTATTCATATACTAACACTTTGGTGTGTTTAAAACAATTAAATTCTATGTAAATTTAATTAAAAAATATTTTCTATATAAGGTACTTTTATCGGCTACAACAAATCAGAAAGAAAAAATTGCTCAACCTTCTCCTCCTAGAACAATAAATAGTTCACCACAAACACCGCTACAACACATTTCATTCCAGACCAAATAAACTCTCCCTCAAGCCACAATCAATCTTGGAAAACCACAGGGGCACCAATAAAGGTATGATATAAAACTCATGATGAAAACACTCATACGTCACCACTAGAACAAACAGCCTCCCCCAGAACACTATCTGATTCTAACAATCCCCCAAATATTCCTTTGATGGATCACCATGGTCAATGTGATCATGCATCACAACCATCTTTGAGTCTCCTAACATAGGCACCTCCACCTTCTGAATCAAATAATAATTCACCGTCAAATTAATCAAACATGATTACCTCCATCCATTCTTATTTCTATGTACAAGAATACTAATTCCTATATCTCTATCCAAGTGAGCGTAGATCATCGAACTACCTCCTTCAACATATTCTTACTAAAATAATCGTCCACGACAATCCCCTTATCATAGGTATAAAATATCACAATATCATATTCCTAATGAAACTACATCCACCTCTATTTTTCCTATTCAGATATCACTGGGGAAATATATACTTCAATCTATTTTTATTTTTGATGACCAAAAATCCATATCCAATAAGGTAATGTTGCCAAAATATCAGCGCAAACACAACAAATGGAAACAATATATCATTGGTGGAATAGTTACATTCATGGGTATGTAACTTCCTATACCCATAAGATATAACTCTCTACTGCTGCATCATCATAAATCCCAATCCTAGGTAACATGCCTCAAAAAACACCTAAAAAATCAGCCCTTCCTGTGGAAACTGATGCACTAGAGCATTGTCCACCATCACCCTAAAATATATATATGTTGCATTTCATTTTTTGGATCCCCAAAATATACTGATCCTTTTTTAGATCTATCAATGGAGCTTTAAATTTATTTAATTTAGGTACAAATTTCATATAATAGCTTACTATAAAATGGAAACTATGATTCTCTACAATAATTTTGGGTGATTATAAGAAAAAGCTTCATACACCATCGATGGGTCCACTCCTACACCCTATTGTGACACAATATGTCCAAGGAAATTCACCTGTCATGTCTATAAATTTCCCATAGAATGATTTCTATAGTGATGGCGACATCGAAGGACATGAAAAGAAATATAAATATTCTCCCTATGCTCCTCCTCAGACTACAAGTATATAATTATACAATCTATGTATACGATGTAGAACTAAAATAGTAAATCACAGGAGACAATGTTATTAATCCCCGTGAACATTTCCGGTGTGTTTGTAGAATGAAATCTATTTGGACATGAAATTCATGATCATTTTTTTGATTATAATCATAAAATTTAATTACAAATTTTCTCACCTTATGTATGGTCTAATGGATCTATCCTTCTACACCATATATTCAATTTTCTTAGGTCCAAATAGATTTCATTCTACAAATTCACACTAGTATATTATATTTCAACACTTCATTCAACAAATTGATTTAAAAGGATCCATGAGAATGCTTGACTAAAATATATTTTTATTGGAATTAGACTTTATTTTTCTTTTGACAAAAAAACATTGAAATACATAAAACCATATCACATATTTCTCACTAGGGTTGAATTATTCCATCATTTTTGCTAACTCTTTGAAGATGGTAAAAATTTTGAACCTAACTTTTATATCAATATCCTAATAATGAAATTTATAGAAATTAATTTTAAACTTAATATATTGATGATAAATAATTTACTATTGTACACCAATTGACATTAGAACTTCCTTTATGTATATTACAGAATGAGGATCCATAGAGAATTCATCCATTATATCAATGAAGTGTATAAAATTTTTATGTGATATAATACAAGATATAATGTAAATAAAATATCAGATAATAATAACCTGAATGTATATTATACCATTAAAAATACTCCAAACAAGGTTGATTTCATTTGCACTAAAACATTGGAGAAACCATATAGGTGTATTACCATATATTTATCTTAAAATTACATTAATCTTTAAAAAATATGATCATATGGGACCAAAAAATTGGTATTAATGAAAATGAAAATTTCAACAATCATAAACTCATACAGAATTTATGTTATAAATAACTATTATGTTTTTAATCAATGGAGACTTATACAAATTGAAAATATAATTCACCTATTATCTCATATATATTATAATATAATAATTTTTTTTTAAAAAAAATTTATGAATTTGTTCATCACAAGAATAAATAAATAAATAAATAGGATTTCATTATTCCAAAATCGAAGTAGATGCAGACAATCCAATGAATTTTTAAAATAAAAATTTCATAGGGCTCATTCAAAAAAAATTATTTTTTAAATTATAAAATATTGAGGGGGTACATTTACACTATGTTATCATGATTGAAAACCTTAATTATGATTTCATATGATTTCGATTATAATATTTTAAAAGTAATTTTGTATAATTATCCTAGTCATTCCTTGAAATGGGGTACTATACCAGAAAATTCCAAATCA
Source organism: Viscum album (assembly GCA_963277665.1). Taxonomy (NCBI): domain Eukaryota; kingdom Viridiplantae; phylum Streptophyta; class Magnoliopsida; order Santalales; family Viscaceae; genus Viscum; species Viscum album. Next base: position 271,201,909 of record OY728128.1, on the reverse strand, counting down.
AATTACTCCTGAAACACTATAGTGTGGGTGGATAATTATATTGATCTCTCTCTATCTCCAATTATTTACATTATTTTTATTGATGGACAATATTCCTACACCTAAAACACCTTCTTGTCCCTTTATTGAAGTCACCTATGTGATCTATCCCAATGTTTTTGAAAATGATATATTTGATATTCTTATTACAACCATGTGATATATCATTGTAATTTACATGGAATCCAATTAATTATTTATTATCGCTAGATTGAATAGGGTTTCTTTCTTCTATATACAATTTTAGTACAGAGAGACTAATTTTTTCTTTGTATCTTGAGTACCTTATCGATAAATTTATTTTTATAATTTTTTTAATCAATTGATGAATATGTCCAAACTAAATTCATGCTAAATGATAATTTTGGAATGTCACCTCATATCTTTTGTAAAAATTTCCATATATATAACTTAATATTCACAATCCTTTCTCTATAAACTTATATTATTCCATCATTATTTTTGTTTCGAAAAAAAATGACGATTTTAATTATTAAAAATTATTCCTTTAAAATTATCCCCCTTCATAGATTCAATTTATTCTCATTCCTTCATATTATTAAAAGTATTCCCCCACTGATATATATATCCTTATAAATTAAAGACAACCAATATGAGTTTCTAATTATATATACATTGGTTAATGTAAAATAATTTCTCTATAGAACTAATCTATTTTTCAAAAAATAGGGGATCTAATGGAGGATAGAAAAAAGGTAGAAATTACTTCATTAAAGAATCCTTGGAATGATGATCCTACCTTCTACCATTAGTAATTATATAATTATTAGTGGCATAAAAATTTATATGATCACAAAATGAAGGATTTTTATTTCTGGTCCCATAACATTATATTGTTCAGAATTAAAATCATACAACTATTCACTATATTTATCATTAAAATGACTCTTTAGGTGTCAATAAACATCCTAAAACCACAAAAACAATGTGTATGCAAATAAAAACATAACAAAGTACAATATAATCATGTTAAATAATTTATAGTGGGTATAAATAATGATAACCTATTATTAATATATTAAAAAATAGTCTTATCCTTTGACATTCATAGTAATAATTTATTTAAACCCTTCTTAGAGGATCACAAAAAAATTATGAATTTCAAAATAAATCCATTTGGTGGGTCAAAATAGGTGTGCAGTATATCCTGTTGTGGTGTACTCAGTGACTATAGAGTCCATTTATTTTTTTCCGTTTTTGAGTTATTACCATTAGTTACATCTATGAAATATCCGCATACATATATATTATCTTGACTGAGATTTTATTTAATTTATACCACTGACTCTAGACATTAAAATAATTACATTATCATTTCGTATTTGATGACTCACCAATGGTAATATCCTTAGTCATATCCAATGAAATTTAATTAGATATATCCATAGGGATCTCACTGTAGGTTTATCATCATATTTCTTAATGTGCAACTAATCCATTCCACTAATACCAATAACAATGGCATAGTATTTCCATATATATATATATATATATTTCATGATGATTATTTAATCCAATAAAAAATCCCTATGGAACATATTATTTTTGAAAATTTTGAACATGGAACAAAATTATTTAAATTCATAAATGGTCTTAGTGGTCTCCCATATGTATCTTTCCGTCCATTTATATTCCCAAACAAACACTAACTAACTTTTTTTTGTCAAAACATACAAAATGAAACATTAGATATTGTGAGATCTAATACTCATTAAGGGTTATCAATGGAAATATTTAAGAACAATATGATCATTGATGATATGATAACAATATAATAACATTTAAATTCCACACTATACTAATCAAAGATAAGAATCCTATATAATGGCAGAAAGAATTTATTTTCATAATAAAAAAATCATAATGGTATTAAAGAGATGATACATGAGAAGAAAACATTGTTATAAGACATATATATTCATGTTTACACATAACCTTATATCCATGTGAAATTTATTAAATAGAAATATCTCATTACAATAAAGGCATGATACGGGGACCTTGCATTAAAATATATACCTGAGACATGGTACACATATATATGTATAAATGAAATATATTTCCACAAATAAAAAATTGAACATATAATATAATTCACGTATAACATTTTGAACATATAATAGGGTTCATTAATAACACTGTGAGAATTTAATAATATTTACACATAACATTGAGAACATGTAATTATGTTCACACATAACATATTGACATAAGATTTATCAATATTTTGGAAACAAATTAAATGAAGATATTGTTCCCACTAATATCATAATGAAAACCATATTTATATGTTCCATAATATTATTAACATTCCTCGAATCACAATGTATGTAATAAAATGGGTTTGAAAATAATTTCTTCATAATATAAACTTTAGAAAAGAGACTAGTTTTATAATCATCACTCCATCATAAATGCTACCAATTAAAATAATTAATAATAATGGTATCCTTCGATAATATCATTGTAATAAATATGTAATATCAATGTATATCATATTTTATTGAATATTATTCTGAATGATAAATTTCCAATAATTTTTCCTCAGGATGAAAAGGTTTTATTTATAATAACATTAATTTTTTTAATAACTTATTCAATGAATATATCCTATAAATATTATAAAAGAGTCATAAAAAAATAAAATAATTTAATGAGGAGAATATCTTATCCTCATTGTTAAAAAAAATCAAAGTAAACCAATTTTGAAAAAAATTATTTAAATTAGATAACGTTCAATATATATAAATTAACATTACTAGATTCTAAGTATCATGATAGAGAGATTTTTGGATAATGTCATAGAGGATAGTAACAAATATTCCTTGCACCATTTTATTAAAATCAAATTGGAAATGTTTTGATATATGACATGAATATTATATAATAAAAAATATGTCACAATTCATTCATGAACAAAAAATTAATTTAAAAATCATGGGATAATAACAAAAGATTTTTATGAATTTCTTTAGAAAACATTACTTTTAATTTAGATATTTTTCTGACTATATGTAGAATTGAAGTCATTTTTTCATTAAAAAACTAAATAATTTGAAGAACTAAATAGTGAGAAAATATCAAAATTACATGATGATATCATGGATAACCAGAGGATAAGAAAATCATGAGTTTATTGAGAATATTATTATTATATCATTTCATCAGAAACATAATCATAAACCATCTTGATAAATGAAGATATTGTAGCAAAAAATCATTAAAACATTGGTAACTTTCAGACATACAAATTATTAAGGAATAATATTTAATTTAACATACAATATAATCTACAAAAATATAATCATAATATTACATTTCAATATATATTTATATACACCTAGTTATAGAATATGTTTTCATAACAAAAAACGTATTTCTGAATGAATGCAACTTATGACCCAAATCATTTCTTGCTTAAGTAATCAATTGAATGATATCCCCGAATAATAAATAACATTTAATTAAACATCCATTATAATTAAAATAATGGTATAAATGATATAAAATTTCAATGGGGAAATATATAAACAACCAAAAATTAACTATTTAGGAATTCATATATGTATTCAAAAATTAAAAGAGAGACTAGAAATAGCTTATCGTAAGCCTTATCATCCGAAATTAAAATTAAAACCTCATTTATAATAAATATATGTATATTATAAATCTAATAAATATAATGAAATATATCACACTATATATAATTTTCCAAATACCTTTTTCATACCCATGCATCCACATTTCCATTTTGATGTTATGTTTTAGGTAATTACCATTATATTGTCAATTAATTATTTTATATGATGTTTTATATCTATAACATTGTTAATTATTTCATTATATTAATAATTATATCTATTAAATAAATATCTAATATTTTTAATATATATTTATTTATAGTAATCCATAAAATTTATTGATAGAAACTGAAATACATCGTTCATGGATATGTTAGGTCATACCTACAAATGGATATTGTTTCATTTTTTATGTAAAATAGAAAGAGATAGATATTTATTATAGATTAACAATATATATTTATTTTTATATCTAATATATATCATAAAACCATTAAGTCATTCAATATTATCTAATATTTAAAATGTGAACGAGTATCATCGCCTCTTATTGCGATAATCTGACACAAATAGAAGTGTGATTATTATATTCCAAAAACATGAAAATGGTTAACCTAATTGAAATATAATTAATATAAAAGAAATATAATATAATAAATATAATAAATCGAAAAATAATAAATCATTATTTATAATAGTTATAAATTATAATGGAAACATGAATGTCCTCCATTTGTAAGACAATAGCTCATCGTTCATTTGAATGATGATTTTGTGACCCATTAGGAGAATGTGGAGATGGATGTTTGTAACTACCATAACATTAAAGAATAAAAATTTACAATGTTTAATATATAAATAAAATAATGATCCACATTGATTAATGTTACCTCTTTTTCATTTATCCACATCGTTTTGACGTAATTGACATCATAGGTTGAATTTTAATCCAAAATAAGTCTTCTAAAATTATTGAAGGATTGTTATGAAGTGATTCAGGAAGGTATTTTATGAATAAAAATGGTTTCAACTGGTGTTTATGTGAGGATAATGAGTGTCGTTTATTTTAGTGTTGAGAGTGGCACAATTGTTGTTTTTTTGAAAAGAGTGAATTACCCCTAGTTTATTTCATGACAAAAAAATTTAAAATATATTATTCTTGACCCAATAAGGTTTATGGTCTATATATGGCCACAAAATGGGTTTTGGACCTATTTTTTGTTATTTAATGACCCTTATCATTTTATATTTACTCCAGGTAAATCCATTTTTACCAAAACAATAGAAAATATTTTTTAATATTTTTACTTTTCATTTGGACCAAATTTATGTTTTCATTATTATATTATAAAAAAATATGATGAATAAAATTTAATCTATTTTAGTAAATTCAATTCTCCAAATTGCAAATTTTTATTTCAAATTATTCATAGAGACAGGACGAGAAAGCATGCTTTCAAATACATAATGTTCAAATGTTTACAAACATTTAATATTTAAATTAAATATTAAATATTTTTATAAGACCCAAATTTTATTAATACATATATATATAAAGTAATACAATGGTAAATTAAATTTATAATTTTTTTAATATATTATATTAGTGAAATTTCCAGTTTCAATTAAAATTCATTAATTGTCATTTTTAATTTTAAAATGAAATTATTTTGAAAAATACCAAAAAATAACTCCCTGATAATTTTGAAATTATTATTTCAAATTTAATTATTTTTTATAAGATTATTTTTAATAAATTAATCAATAATTTTTCGTTATACAAAAAAATTTATAATAAATTCTATTTTTGTTACATATAAAACAATTAAAAATACTAATGTATTTTTGTATGAATAAATTTACATTATATATAACCAACATAATTAATTTTGAAAATTATTTAATAATATTCATATCACTATTTTCAATGAGAAGGTGAAAATAGTAGCATTTAAATAAATATTTTAATAATATATTATGGTTTTATTAAAACATAGTGTCAAGTGTAACACAAGTCATCCCGATGTTCCATGTAAATCATGACTTATATGTTGTTTTATGTAATTATAGATATCAAATAATAAGAAATAATTCTATAAAAAATAATTAAAAACATGGTTTTCTAAATTAATATTCAATAAATAAAAATTATCTAAGAACATAAATTAGAACGAAGATGATATATTTAAAGAGAATTATATAACCAAATAAATTAAATAATAAAAAATGAAATGAATTAATCTATTTTTATTTATATAATAGATATAGTGATATATAGTGATCATAATTCCTTTTTTGATCCATGTTTAATAATCATATTCTAAATATATAATAGTAGAAAAACAAAATAAAAAATGATTTAAGGTACCTCTAAACTTGAACCCAATTTCTTGTTTTTTTTCATTAAATTCAAAAAAATTTCATTATGAATGTTCCCCTATTGTTTATAATATATCCCATAAAAATTTATTACCACTTATTTTTATGTAAATTTATGTTTTTACAATTTTGAGTTTTATTAAAAGATAAATAATATGATTTCCAAAAAATGTTTTTGTTTTTCCAATGAATTTCTTGACACATCGTGAATTGGTTTTTAAAAAAATGATATTTAATGCTAATATATACATTCCAATAATAATTTTAGTACCCAAATGATATTGATGAATGTGTTATTTTTCAAAATATTATGAAAATAATTCTTTTTCATGGGCTAATTTTAGGAATCCAAATGTTGTACATTCTTGTTCCTTATAAAATAAATGATTATGATAATGTTATGACATGATTTTTTTGACAAAAATTATATATTTATAAAATTTATTTGGTAATCTTATATATATTATTTTTAATATTTATATAATTCATTAACACGGTTCTCATTTTTTTTTCAATTTTGATGTCAGGACCCGTCCCTCGGCGCCCGTGGCATGACTACCCCAATCCTGCCTTCCATAGGCCTGGGGTTGGTGACTAGACCCGGAAATATGTATCCCTAAAACGGGAAGAAATTGCCTTTAATCATATACAAACACACAAAATAGAATGCAAAAAGAAGCAAGCAGAAAGTAAACTATTGTAGTAAAAAAGAGTGATGAATGTAAAGGGGCTTAAATACAATCCCAACTGAAAGTATGAGTACAACTCAAAATTTCTAATACAACTAAAAAGTAAGAATAATCTCATGGATCGTCCACCATGAATCCTATGTGAAGGGTCGGTATAGCTCATGATTAGTAGTCCATGCGTCATGTCAGACCAAATGGTCCGCCTCAGTGTGCCATCTTGTCCTGGCTCCCTCATCCCCATTCAATGTTGTACGTTGTCTGCATAATACACAACAAAGTGTGGGCGAATCCCATGAAGGGGTAAGTATAATGATACTCATTAGGGATCCTAGGACCTTTTAGGTCTCCTAAAGTTCCCCACTGGAAAAGAACAATTCAAGACATCAAATCTACTAAGGTATATTCCCATACATACACCTATGTTATCAAGATATACACATCTCATACATGAGAAAAGAATAATACCAAGGTAACACCATGAAGGTAAAAGTAACACATAGGTTTGTCCATGAAGATTGTACCACAAAGTTAAAAGTACCATATAGGTATCACCACAAATACATTACCATGAAGGTAAATGATCCAGACATGTATCACCACGAAGATAGTACAACAAAGGTAAATGGATCACATGGGTATCACCACAAAGATAATACCATGAAGATAAATGTACCACATAGGTATCACCACGAAGAATGTACCATGAAGGTAAAAGTACCACACATTTATCACCATGAAGATAGTACCGCGAAGGTAATTATACCACATAGGTATCACCATGAAGATAATACATCAAAGGTAAAAGTACACCAAAGGTATCACCAAGAATACAATACCACGAAGGTAAATTCACCACATGGGTATCACCACGAAGATAGTACCACGAAGGTAAAACTACAACACTAGTATCACCACAAAGATAGTACCATGAAGGTAAAAGTACCACCCTTGTATCACCACAAAGATAGTACCATGAAGGTAAAAGTCTTAGTTCAAACAGATTCTCAGCTCACAATTGGTATTAGTGATGTATAGAAGTACAGATGATTAGTCATGATGCTAGATCATCTTATTCTGTCAAGAGACACTCCTGATGACCATATTGAGTCTGAACCACACATGATCGATAGGTACTAACCACCACAATGACCGAAATAGGATCTGACCTAGCTGGAGTTGTTAGTTACTAAACTCTACTGACCTACATTTGATCTGACCCACACATGATCTAAATGTGCTGACCAACACAGGATCACTTAGCACTGACCCACATATGATCTCACCCAAAAAGGATCGGTATGTGTTGGGTCACCCAAGATCCATGAGCGTTTACCCACACAGGATCTATTGTTACTAACCACCGCAAAGACCCACACAAGATCCTACCCACCTAGATTCGATAGGTTACTAAACATCGTGTGATCTGTTTTCAACATCCGCCTCACTGCCAGCCACCTGATTCCCACCAATTGCAGATTTGGGAGAATAGACCCAAACCACCAGTCATTCCTCATCCACCAAGAAGTACCATGAAGAAATATCCCAATGGTCTGTCATGTCATAAGGGACCCAACACAATAGACGACGCGTCAATCAGACACCCAGTCTATAAGTTATTAGCGTTTCAGCTTTGAGGGTCCGATTGGATTCGGGGTCGATTCATCCCAGTTGAACTCCCTTATTAACCAAAACACATGTAGAGTATAAAAAAGGACTATATCGATCCATGAATTCTGGTGTCGTATACGATTCATCAAAGATATACCCGATTCTCAAGATATTTCCCCATAGGTGAAACTGTGTCCGGATGGGCCCCGGTCCGGTCCGACCAGGTCGAACTGACCTCGTTCGGGTCGAATCGGCCCGATTTGGGGTTGGCCTGGTTGGCCGAGGCCACAGCGGGCACCGCCCACTGGACCATGGTCAGGCCCGGCCCACGAAGGGGGGTGGCCCAGACCAGCCCACTGGTGCGGCTCGCTAGGCCTTCCCCGGTGCAACCCTTGGTCGGGTGTCCCACTATCGCAGGGTCCACCCTAGCAGAAATCTAGGGGTGAGGCGCCCCAAGTATTATGAATGGACCAATGGCCATTCAGTCGTCTTACTGTCTCATAGGAATGCTCGATGGTTCCGCTCGGTGCAATGCATCTTGCCGAAACGACAATACGATTCTCCTCTCAGAGGCACAGATGCGTGCTGCTACTCCACCTATGGTCTACCGGGTTTCGGCCACCCTCTGCCTTCCACCACTGCCTCCTTCTCTAGCGACGTGAACACGCGCCACCTCTCTGCCTCGTGGCCGACCGTATTCCAGCCACCACCCTGCTCTATTGCGGCCGACGGGCCACAACCTCCTCTTTAGGGGGCGCAGACACACACCACCCTCTTTCCAGGTGACTGACTGGGTGTCGGTCGTCACCTTTTTCTGCAAGCCATCACAGATTCGTTCCATGACTGAATAATATGACTTTCACATATTCTCAATCCTCGGGTCTAGATTTCTGTGTCTATATGTCACACTCAATGAGACATTGTGTTTCTAGCATCATTAATTATTTTGTGTTCATGAACGCATGAAGAATGTGTGATGAACACATGAAAAAGGCACATCGTATAAGTACAAGCTAAGGGATAGTTTTTTTTGTTCATCGTCATTGTGAATAAATATTATAAAGAATCAACAAAAATATTTAAACATACTTTAATTTAAAATCCCTACACTAAATATCAGAGAATCGTCTACGCTTGCTGGTGGTCTAGTTTCTTAGTTCATGCAACCGGATCTCAAAGATGCAACTCGCACGTCGCCCATTAGGGGTTCAGTGTCATTTGTACCATCCTGCTTTGTCAGCTTTGTCATCTAAAGTTCTGGCATCATGACGTTCCTTCATAAATTCACTTCTTGGTTAAGCTCTCTGATACCCCTTCCTTAGCTCCATATTTATAGGATAGGGGGAGGTTATGTAATGAATTGGGGAGTTTATGGGGCTCATTAAATAGGTTGTTTCCTAATTTCCCCCAATGTTCCAGTTACTCAGATTGGAGGGTCCAAACATTTACTGGCTTGAAACATCCTCGGTCCCACCTTAGCACATGTTGGTTGGAGGAGTAGAATAAAAATAATATAATAATTTTATTTTGCAAATTATATTAAAACATTCCAGAAACTAACTTTTTATCCAAACCTACTATAGTCAAAGTGGAGTATCTCTTAAGTGATTCAAGGAACTATGGATTCAATGGTTCCCACATATTATTAATCTTAGAAACGGTTCAAATGTTGGAAAAATACCCTTACATGTTTACTGAATGTACAACAAAAAAGTTTAGAAAATTAATAATAGTCACCCTAGACCCACGTCGATCAATGTTATGCTCTGCCCAAGTGAAACCTGCCCCAATGAACCCAATGGTACACTTGTAATTTTAATTTGATTTACCGTTTAGATGTTATCAATGTTTACAGTAAAATAATTGTCAGTTAATTATTTTATTTATAGCCAAAAACAAACTTTCACTTGTGGCCTGCACCGGACACTGTTAGTATCTGCCTAAAGAAAACAAACCCTCACAGGATCAACATTGGTATCATATTTTTAATCCAAATACCATTTTTGAGTTATAAGCATTTGAAAAAATAAAATAACATTATTTAATTATTTAATTTATGGTTATCCCATTTTGGGGTTTTATCATCGGAGGTTTACGTTGACCAAACATAAATCACGCATAGTGTAAAACATGAATCATGAATGAAACAGTGCCATAAAATTTCTGATCTAAGCATCCATTTTGGAGTTATTCCACTTTTTTAGGAAAACTGCTTAGGCGCACTAACTAAATATTAACAAGACTTTGACGAATCATTCTGGGAAATCTAGACCTCAGAATTGTGCACTGTCAGATTTCACGGTCTCTAAATAATTCAATATAAAAAAATATATGGAATTTCCATGACATTAAAATCTTTCCACCTTAGGGCTTTACATCCATGAAATCCAAAATAATGCAAAGAAACAAAAAGTGGGTACTGGTCACGAATCTGAGACACCTGCTCCCAGGTGCTCTCCTGGAGGTTCTAATGCTGCCATCGTACGCACACTAGAGATATCAACCAAACTAGAAGGACCCTCTCCTTTAGATTCTCAATCTCAAAGGGATCCTCCCTAAACGTCCCCCCATTATTTAAGTCTAGCTCGTCATGTTCAATGATGTGAAATGGGTCATAAATGTATCTCCTAAGGTGGGATACGTGGAAGACATTGTGCACCCTATCCAACTATGGTTAAAGAGACAAGCGGTATGCTACCTCACCTATCATCTGAAGTATGAGAATAGGACCGATAAACCTCAGTGATAACTTGACACCGCGTCCAAATCTCCATAGTCCACATAGGATAGGGACTCGCTAGAATATTTGGTCCTCCTCCTGGAACACCAAGGGACTCTGTATCTTGTTGCATAAGACTTGTACCTAATCAATGCATTCTTCACATACAGTCAAGTGAGACATCGTGAAACAAATTCTTCCACTAGTTTCTTTATCCTTGTCCACTAGCAATGATGCCGGAGGTCATGGTACATCTTCACCACACCAAGATGTACCATCACAGGGGATGTATGGAACTCCCACAACACCTCCTCCTGAAGTTCCACTTGTTCCATGGTACGTCCTCTGAATAGGATGAAGTTATCCCCACCATCAGAAAATCTATCAGGTGCATGCCCTGAGTATATCTGAGCACCTCGACCCTTGCATTCAATGCCCCCATAATGTGCCTCCCTGACTTACTGACGGAGTTGGGTAGTGACTTTCATAGACTGTACGTAAGTAGCTTCATCTCAATCCACCAAGGATATTTGTAGCATGGCTATCTACTCTGATTCCTTACTAAGTAGTTATAGAATAGTCCTCCTCCTGAGTGCGTTTTTTACCATGTTCCCCATCCTAAGTGTATAGAATATATCATAGTCATTGTCCTAGAGGAACTCTAGCCACTCCTGTTGGAAACTGGAAAATAAAAACTCCTGCTGCCATGAGAGTAAGGCTGGCCTACTCGAGAGTGATCAGTTACACCCTCCTATGCAAGTGTTTACCATGTGCATCCTGGATTTCCTTTTCCACCGACTAAGGAAAACCCCATTCCAACATTTTAGATAATCCAAAACATTTTTTCCAAATATAGTCAATCTGAGTATTTACTGCGGATGTCCAGTTCTTACCCAAACTAACGTCGTAAGGCCTCGACGCTACCACTAAGAGGTTCCAACCAAAACACTCGACCCAAAGGTCAGATCGAACTATCATAGTAGGTGTTATTATCGAGTCTCTTCCCAAAGGTATCTCTAGATATGATGTTCAAGTCAACGACATAACCAGAAAATCATGGTCATGATTTTTGGTAATAAGGAATCATTAGAGTCTATGTCTATTAATACATAATCTTGTAGTAGACACAGACTATTCCTCTAACCATTCATGGAGCCCTTGGGTCACACTCTTTGACCACTATAAACGACACCCTTCACCTATCCTCTAGCTGTTGGGGCCTGGTGGGGATCACATTGAGGTGGTGATTGTAACATGTTGAAATGTACACCACCTCATGCTACTCTAATATCTCCACTCCCACATCTGCATCCCTGTATATTTGTCTATCCCTATCACATCTTCTTCCTAGAATGTTTTACATGCCAAAGTCTATGATACTGGCCCTAATTTCCTACTTTCCCACTACTTACATTAAATGGTTGTATCCTCTCAGCCAAATAACAATAAACTACAAAGGTTCTCTCTAGAACCCTAACATATGTAGGAATGCATAGAGTAATAGTGTTGGCTCGGATGTCCCTAAAGACACCTCACTCGGATTTCTATCCCTGATGCACTAATAATATCATATTCATCAAGTTCCAGGAATGGTTGGTACTCCTTGATGCATACTAAGCTATCGAAATTTCATCCTGTCTATGTGGTAGAAGCTCTAGGGAACTAGAATGCCTCCTCAAGCCAGTCCTTATCCATCTGCGTGTCAGGATCGCCTCAGAACCTAAGTGGTATCTGATTCTAAAACACATATAGGTAACTAAGCCTACATGTGTCCTCCACCGATACTGCCAGTTTTAACTGCTAATCAACGAGCAGTGATGTAGCTAGCACACTACCCGACAATACCATCTCAGGTAAAGGTACATGTTCTGAAGCCTCATTATCCTGTGGACCATTCTCATGGTCACGTAATAGAAAAGGCCAGCAACTAGGATCACCATTTTCTCTACTGGTGTCATAAATATGAGGAAAAATCTTGCCACTACTTCTGTCCAAGCCTCAGCTACCTGGGAAATCTGAATCTCCTCGAAATCTCAGAGGTATCTGTAGCTAGAACTCGTGCAACACACTCTTCTAGCGTGCATCCTCAACTGGTGGGGCTAGTGGCAATGCTCTTCCAATGGGTAGTGGTTCTACTGGTACATCACCCGAAGGTTCTAACATCGTAAGAGGGCCCTACACTGAGGCCTCATCGCTCAGTGGGCTGTCATTGTGTACTCTCTCGAGAATCATTTCTGGGTATCTACACAATGACATCCTGATAAAGAAATGGAGTTCCACGTTCATTAAGTTATTCCAGGTTAGATGACTCCAAAGAAATCAAAATAAAAACAATTCAAAAACCCACACAATCTATGTTTTCGTGCTATGAGTTGGAAATCTGAAATTTGGGTCCTAGTGTATGGATATATCAGCCTCCAAACCAACACTGGACTCCTCGAACTGAAAACCACAGTCATAACACATAAACTATTTCTTCCAAGGAAAGATCAGTGTCATAGTTCTTTATTAGAACTAAACTCCTCTAATTCCACTTTGTCACGACCCATCCCCTGGGTCCCATTTCATGACTAGCCAAATCCCACCTTCCATAGGCCTTGGGCTGGAAACTCAAAAAAGAAAGGTGTATCCCTAATATTGGAAGAAATTTCCTTTAAACCTACAGAAAAACACATTTTAGAATGAAACAAGAAGCAACCAATAAGTAAACTACTGTAGTAAAATGTGTGTAGAATGTAAAGGGGCTAGAATACAAGCCCAAATAAAAGTACGAGTACAACTCAAAAGTAAAAATACAACTAAAAAGTGAAAAGCCACACTTGGATAGTATACTGTAGATCCTACCTGAAGGCTGTTTACATCTCATGATCAGTAGTCCCAGCGTCATGTCTCATCAAATATTCTTCCTTCGTGTACCATTTCATACTGAATCCCTCAGCCTCGATCGATGTTGTACGTCATCTACATAAGACATAATAATGTGCGGGAGAATCCCATTCAGGGGTGAGTATAATGATACTCAGTAGGGACCCCAAGAACCCGTATGTATTCTAATTATCCACAATGGAAAACCACAATGAAAGACATCAACTACACTTAATTATATTCTCATACATACACCTATGTTATCAATATATAGACATCTCATTCATGAGGTAAGAATACCACAAAGGTAACACCATGAAGGTAACACCACGAAGGTAAATATAAAACATAGGTATCACCACAAAGATAGTACCATGAAGTTAAAATTACCACATAGGTATCACCATGATGATAGTACCACGAAGGTAAAAGTACCACAGATGTATCACCATGAAAATAGTACCACAAACGTAAAAGCACCAGACGGGTATCACCACAAAGATAATACCAGGAAGGTAAAAGTACAACACATGTATCACCACGAAGATAGTACCACGAAGATAACAATAAGACACAAGTATCACCATGAAGATAATAACATGGAGGTAAAATTACCACACATGTATCATCCCGAAGATAGTACTATGAAGGTAAAAGTACCACAAATGTATCTCAATGAAGATTGTACCATGTAGGTAAATGCACCACATGAGTTTCACCACGAAGATAGTAACACGAAGGTAAAAGTACCACATAGGTATAACTATAAAGATAATACCATGAATGTAAAAGTACCACATAAGTATCACCATGACGATATTACCATGAAGGTAACACCCACATGAGGTATTATTACTGACCATACAGAGTCTGAGCCAGACTAGATTGATAGGTACTAACCCCCAAAATGACTGATACAGGATTCGACCCGCCTGTAGTAGATAGGTACTAACCTCTTGTGACCGACACATGATTGGTATATGCTGACCCAAATAGTATCACTAAGCGCTGACCCACAAAGGATCTGTATGCGTTGACCCACACATGATCGCTTAGTAGTGACCCACACAGGATCTGACCCACACAGGACCTGTATGTGCTGACCCACACAGGATCACTTTTCACTAAACCCCACAGGATCTATAGGTACTAACCCCTAAATAACCCATATAGGATCTAACCCACCTAGATTCGATAGGTAACTAACTTCCGTATGATCCCTCTCCAACCTTTTCCTCACTACCTGCCACTAGATTCACACTAATAGCACATTTGGGATAACCGCTCCCCAAACCATTGGTCATACATAAACTGCAACAATGTTCCATGAAGAACTATCCCAATGGTTTCTGCATGTCATAAGGGACCCAACGTAACAGACGGCGCGTCAATCGAATGCCCGATATTTATGTTATTAGTGATTCCACTCCAGGGGCATGGTTGGATATGGGATTTGATCCAACATGGCTGAACACTAAAATTATTCAAATCTCATGTGGAGTATTCCAAAAGGAGCTTCTCGATCCATGAATTCTGGTTCCATTGATGGTTCATCAAATGGACACCCGATTCTCATCATAAGGCCACAAAGGAGAAATTTAGTAGGGATGGGTTCAGGTCCGATCTGACACGGTTGGAAGGACCTGGCCTGGGCCGCGGCGTGGTGGCCCATAGTCCGGTCCAACCCACGAGGGGGGGGGGGGGGACCTGGCCCAGCCCGCTAGTGCGTCCCATTGGGCACGACACGAGGTTCAAACAGTGGTCAGGTGGCCCACCATGGCAGGTTCCACCCTAGCTGCAACCCTGGTGGGTGGTTTTCCCTTGGTATTCCGAACGGCCAGATGGACGTTCGGTCACCCTTCTGGAACATGGGACCACCCGACAGACTTTGCTCATTGTGACACATCTGTAAAAAATGGCATGAAAGTTATCCTCCCCACGTCGCGGACTCGTGCCACTGCTCCACCTGCGGCCGGCCGAGTTTCGACCGCCCTACAGCCTCATCCGCGACCTCGTGCCCCACTGCGGCTGACATGCCACTGCCTCCTCTTCTAATGGTGCAGATGTGTGCCACCAGCCATCCATGAGACCATCCGGGTTCTGGCTTCCACCGTCTTCCACAAGCCATCACTACTTCGTTCCTATCCTCAAAATTATAAAGTTTGCATATTCACAATCCTCGGGTCGAGATCTCCATGTCCATATGTCGTGATCAATGAGACATTGTGTTTCCATTTTCATTAATTATTTGGAATTGATGAATCCATGAAGAACGAATGTAGAACAAATTAAAAAGGTTTGGCATCATGACATTCCTTCGGCAATTCAGTTTTTAGTGAAGCTCTCTGATACCCCTTCCCCAGCTCCATATTTATAGGGGAGGGGGAGGGTATATAACACCACAGGGCATTAATAGGGCTCATTAAATTGGATGATTCATAATTTCCCCCAATGTTCATGTTACTCAGATTGGAGGGTCAAGACATTTATTGTCTTGACACGTCATGTGTCCCACCTTACAGATTGTCCGTTGGAGGAATAAAATAAAAATTAAATAACAATGTTATTTTAATAATTCGACTAAAATGTTCTAGAAACTAACTTTTTCTACAGACCTACTACGGTCGAAGTAATGTTTCCCTTAAGTGATTATCTGCTCTATGGGTTCATTGGTTCCCATGGACTTTTTATCTGAGCAATGGTTCAAAAGATAGAAAACGCCCCTCACGTATTTAGTTAATATACTTGAAAAAAATATCAGAAAATTAATAATAGTAAACCATGAACCACATCGGTCGAGGATATGCTCATCCAAAGTGGAAAACTCCCCAACGAACCCAATTGAACTCTTGTAATTTTAATATGATTTTCTATTTAGATGTAATTAATATTTACAATAAAATAACTGTCACTTAATTATATTATTTACACCCAAAAACTAACTTTCACTAGTGTCTCACACCCCAATGTTAGTATATTCCGAAAGAAACAGATACCTTCACGAGTTCATTGGTGGTCTCAGATTTTTAATCCGAATAATTTTTGTGTGTTATAAGAATTTGAAAAATAAAATATCATTATTTAATTAATTTATTTATGGTTTTTCAATTTTTCATATTTTCTCAACAGAGGCCTACACTAACCAATCATAAGTCGTACCTACGGTAAACCTGCCATCCAGAACGCAACGATGCCCTCATATTTTTAATCTAACCAAACAATTATTAGTTATTACACATTTTAAAGAAAACAGATTACCCGTGCTTACTAAAGCTTAACAAAACATCGATGGATCATTCTGGGCACTTCGGCCCTCAAAATTGCGCGCTGTTAGATTTCACGTTCATGAAATAATTCCATTCAATAAAAACAATTTATATGAATTTTTTTTGACATTACATAATATTTTTTGAATTTTTCACAATTTTTTATATAAAAATGGTACATTCATTTATTTTAAATTGGTTTGTAGGTGTTTATAAAAATGTTATGATGTTTCATTATACTGAATTTTATATATTACTTTCTTATAAAAATTTTTCACAAATGAATATGATATTTAGATTTTTCTTATCATTGGGAGATATTGTTTATGATCACCGATGTATTACTAAATCATGTGCCTTTTTCAAACCATTATATTCCACCTCAAACTATTTTTTTAGATAACACCATTCTCTAATGTATATATTCTTGTTATTTAACGATATAAGGAAACAATGTGTCATATTTTATGAGGATATAGATAAATGATTCTATAATGATTATGTTTTATTATGTACATGTGATATATGAGAATATTTTTTACAATGACTAAACTTGTGGATCCTTGGTGTCTCAATATTATGTTGTATATGGTAAAAATAATGTTTTATTTATGTAAGAGGTTTTCATGTCCCAATTTTTTTTATTGAATAAATGTTTAGTTTATGTTGGACTTAAGAATTTTAAATATTTTTAGAGAATAATTATATTAAAAACAATAATAATTAATCATTTTTTATTCTGTTAAAGTATTATAACACATAATTTTCATGTAATGAAATCTATCTTTAGATAATAAATTCTGAGGGGATATATTATATCTGTACCTATTTTTAATAAACAATAAAATGGATGATTGGGTATAAATTTATTTTCACCTTAATAATGATAGATTATTTGCTCCACCCATATATCTAGAATCTCATGGGATATACAATGGTTAATGAAATAAATTATAGAAAATTTTATGAATGATCAGGGTATATATTAAATCAATTTTTACGTGTTAGAAATGGATTAATATAAATTAAACATGAAGAATAATTTTATAAAATTTCTAAATAGAGGGTTCAATAATATATATTTATAAATAATTTTCACATAATTATAAATTATTTCATATATATTTTTTCTATAATGTTTCTTCCTGTGTTTTTAATGTCAAACAACAGTTCGAATATAGAGAACTAGACCAAAACCAATTTTGATGGGAAATGAAAACATTTTCTATACATCATTCTCCATGATATTGTGGATGATGTTAAAAACAAGATGGAATTTCTTACCCAATAGAACAATTGAATGAATAATAACCTTAACTAAATTGAATATCCTACTTCACACATGTATGAGCAGCTATCTATAGATCCCATAATACGTTAAAGATAATCAACATTAATAGATAATAAATTATTTATATATTATTATCCGCTATAGAAGTTGATAATGAATACCAATAAAAATTATAAAATTGAATAAATGGAGTGGGTATACATTTTGATGCTGATTAAAATCATTTATTTCTGTAAAACACTTCAAAAAGTATGGATAGATAATTCCTCAGGGATATGAAAAAAGGAGTGTAAATCTTTCACATCCTATGAGAAAAAATACACGAAGAATGAAAGATAAATGTTATAATTTAAGATAAAAAATTATAGAGAAATATAATACATCATTATTTTTTGATGAAGAAACATGAAATTAATTTTACCATTGATGAAATAGGGAGATGTGGAGATGTTATATGATGTTCTCTTACAATACTGGGGGAATTTTGGAAATATTTCCACATAAATTGAGATTTGGGGAGAGTAATGTGAATTAAATATTGAAGATTAAATAAAAATTGAGGTAAGTGGATCTAAACACTCACATGAAAAAAATGTGGGAAGATGAATCTTGTGAAATACCATAATGGAATTAGAAAATGATTCATTTTATAGAGGGAATGAAAGAATGATACTATTTCTTGAAGAGGAATGATGAATCAATGAATTGAGAGAGTGGATATAAAATCACCACATTGTGAAAAATCCATTATAAAATTCATCCACTACATGGTGTCTGTGATCTTTGAATTCATTTTCCATATAACACAATCCTTTATGGGTAATCAGAATAAAAAACACCAAACATTAAGGAGAAGTGTAAGGTTTATTCCATCACAACAACTGACATGGATTATAAAAATCAATTCCTACGATGTGAAAATCCTACTCACTAAAAACTTTAAAATGTAATATTTGATTATAGGTCTGAACATTAATTTATATCCTATATGTATTCTGTAATTTTTAATTGAAATTCTAATAAATTGAAATAGTGTTATAAAAAACCCACCATGTGGTGTGACAAATTTACCGAATGTGTTGGACACTTCTCCTATTAGAATTAGTGGCAAGATTCATCTAGGGAATATCATAATCTATCCTTGTGAAGAATTATATTTAATATTTTAAATGGACTAACAAATATATTAGAGATAACACAACGAGTATTAGAAATAGCAGATTTCATTCATTATTCAAAACTATACCAAATCTAAAAAATGAATGGGATATCATGACTATATTATATAAGAAAATAAAGGGTGATTTCATTGAAATGTATTGAAGAATGAAACCATACCAATTTGGTAGTGTCAAATGAATGTACCATTCATTAGGAATATCCCCTTTTAAATAAATATAACAATTTATTTCCCAAATAGATACCTGATCATACACCAAATCATAATCCACTATTCTAAATTGATATTAGATACAAATCCAATCCTTTATCCATGATCCCCTAAAGGGAGGTTTTGAAAAAATTTGATGATGTTTAATTACCTTTTAAAAAGATTTATTATAAGATTTTTTTGTTTGATTTTATATATTATTTGGGTGAACTAGAGTCATTTCTCCTAAAAAGGTCATTAAAATTTAGAATCTACCTATTACCATGAGATGATAATGATCACCATAACAAACCAGGATAACCTTCCAAGGATTTTTCAATTTTTTGTTCATAAATGTGGATATGATTCATTTTAAATATTATATCTTTTCTATGCATTTCATTAACAATGTATAGATAACCATGAAATTTAGAATACATCCTTCTATTCAAGGTAAGGACCTAGTGAGTTCACAATGATGCACTTCATATATTATAATTCCTTAAACATGTATATGGATTAAATTAAAAGGGTTATTCAAGACCATCCTTATAAAAATGTTGTATAATATACTGATAATGTTGTCATTAAATTATTTAACAATTGGGAATATTATAAATGAATAATGATTCTGATGGTAGTATTATCAATGGATAAAATATACTCTATTTTTTTTAAATTTTGTGAATTTTTTATAAAATAAGTGACATTAATGTAAAATAATATAATATTGAATATAATTCATGTAGACCCTTCAAAAAAAATCACAAATTATGACTTCCCTTGAATCAATAAAATCATGAAAATAATTACTTCTCAACAATTATCTAGGTACCAATCAAATTTTATCATAATGTTATTTTTATGTTTTACACCATTAGACATTCTAACATGGGATGAGAAAAATTATTCTGGTATAGTAATATATGAGGGATGAATTATTGACCTCAAGAATAATCTTATCATAGATATTATACTCACACTACCATAAATTAGAGAGGGGTTTGTGACATAAAATTATTATTTATATAATTTATTGGGATTTGTACTATTACACAATGATAATATGATATACCATGAGTCGTGATATATAAATTTCAAAGAGATGAACTCCCTGACTCTAGTTCCAGAGTTAGCAGTAATAATCATAGCCTTAAATAATTGGTGGCAGTACCTCTATAAAGAGATGTGTGATGTATAAAAATATCCAAAGATTTTATTGTATATATAATCATTGATAGAGCTTTAGATGAATGAACAATGATTATTTTAGATTTTCATGGTAAACAATTTCAATATTCACAAACATCATGTAATTGTTAGAAATAATGCATATCCTCTACGTTCAAGAGAACATTCTATTTTAAAAATGATTTTGATTCAAATAGGCACAAATCCATATAGATTAAAAAGTAATGTATTTTTTAATCATAATAAAATGGAATATATCATAACATTAACAAATGTCTTCCAACATTATATCCATAAAAATATTAAGGATAAACACAATATTATTTTCATCTTCATTGTAATTCTGAAATAGTAATGTAAGGTAATCTTTGTGAATTCCACATCGATGGAGTAGTTTTAAATGATTTTTTAAAAAAATATTTTCTTACTACATGAATTGATATATGAAAATTATTATTGGTAAATAGAAATATATTATATTTCTACATCCATCATTGATATACCATGATGTCCTGTGATCTTTGTGATTACTTATGGAGGAACAACATGACATTGTAGATCGATGAGTGCACCTAATAGTCCAGGACATGTAATTATATTATTATAGATTTATATAAGACATACGTGATGATGTAATCATTTCCAATATAAAAATGGAAATGGGGGAATATCACTATGGGATTTTTTACTAGTATCCCAAATAAATCTAATGAAAGGAATGAAATTTGGATTTTTCATTATGTAATCACCATGAATACATGGTCAATATCTATTTGAAAAGACTTATCTCTTGAAAACATAGATATGATATATATATATATATATATATATATATATATATATATATATGTCATGGAGAGGCTACTTAGGGGATGACATTAAATCAACCATTGTAATAATCCCACAATTTCAACTAAATTATTAATAATTAGTAAATATACCTAAAAAAATAAAATACATTTTAGTACATACTATCATAAAAAGAAATATGAACGATATATGAGGACTATTCAACAAATAATTTTCATGATGTGATCATAATAAATATAATTTAATTAAGGATTTGAAAATACAACTCCCATTTGTTCTGTTGTTGTATAACACAATTTTTTTAATCATGTATTTGAATGGATCCATATGAATCGTTATATTTTAAGTGATATTTAACACATAATTATTAGTATATTGTTTCATAATGATAATTGTGTGGAATCTATACAGTGAAATTCATGTTATACAACGTTCATGTTATATAAGAACATAAAAAAGATTCTCTAGGATGGCTGAAAATATAGTGTAAAAAACATGGTTGGGAATTTAATGTTGATGATAAAAACAATGATTTCATTAAAATATCACTAATACAGAAAGGAATATGTTCTTACTAAAATTAATGATACCCATATGTACATTATCAACATTTAGATCATGTAATGCATAGGATAACTGCCCTATTAGTCATCAAATCCACCAATATAGGATCATTTTCATGATGTGTTTCATGTTACACTCTTGAAGAAGTACATACCCAACCACTCAAGAGATATTAATAAAAAAAGTTAAATTTCGAATGAACCCCCTTATTAGTTGCATCCGTTGAAGATCATGGACTATGAAGATGATGCTATATCGAACAAGGAAACTTACCTTGTAAATGTTTTGTGGAGAAAACCTACAAATAAAGAGAGGAAATTATAACCTAGGGGAATGATGACACATATATAACCTTAGATGTTATCAACTAACTATATGAGTTGAAATCTAATGGAATAAATTTATATATATGGAAAAATTGTTACAAAAAAACATTTATAAATGAAATTTTTTTCCTAAAGAAATATATTTTACATAATATTATGTAGTCTTAATTACAATAAAATAATATAGAATATAAAAACACATTATTTCATCAAAATATATCACTAAATTATTCAAAAGTAATCCAATGAAAATTTAAATATTTAAAAAATGACACATATAATAATAAAATATGTAATTAATGGGAATATTTGGTTTATTCAATTATTATATAATTATCAACTGTATGAAAACCACTATGCACTAAAATTTAATATAAGTAAAGAAATATACACCATTAAATATATAGAACCATAAATGTAATTATATGGAATTTTGTGTGATGGAATGAAATATTATTTATACATTTTAAAATTAATATTGAAAAATTAGTATTCACTTTGGAAATGTAACCTATGTATAAGGGAAAATAAACTATCCATCATAATAGTTTATTTTCCCTAAAATAATAAAATTCTATATAAATAATATTTACCATGTCTAATTTAATAAAATTAAAATAATTTAAAACAATGCAACAATTTTTATGATTAGAAACTCGATAAAACTATATTCATCTTATTAACTAACAGTATTTTAATATATATCAAAAAATTAATTATTCATATTACAAATTAATTCAATAAATTTTAGATATTTACATTGATAAAAGATTTTTTTGTTTTTCTATTAACTATGTTAAAAATTTATAGGTTTATTTTTTTGGTAACATATTTGAAATAAATTTTTGTTATGAGTAATATGAAAAATATAGTTTTTTAATAAACACATTATTTTGAATTACATCATTCATGGTGTAATACTGATCAAATAAATTAAAAAAACATAGGATTGGACAGAAACATGTTTAATAAGATTAATAATCAGTGATATTAATTTAATAAACCAAAACTTGTTATCCCAATTTCTAAAACTCAATACTGACCCTTGGAATGTTTTTTTAAATTTTTCATCACTAAATTGTATTATACAAATAAATTAGAATAATGAGGTGACAAAATATCCAAAAAAAATTAGTGCATTGATTTATATTTACAAAATTGGAAAATAGCATAATAGAAGGGCTTTGATTATGGATAACAATTTATTCAACAATTCATCAATAATATACCACTCTACTCGATTATATATTACCATCACCAATATATTGGATAAGTACATACCATTAAGCACAATAATAAAACGAAATTACCAAATCACCAATAAAAACAAACATAATGACATTAAAAATATTATAGGTCCTCTCAACTCATTACAATAAAGATATTTTTTCATATAATGGAAGAAGAAATGATATGATTTAATGTTTTATTGTACTAATCGTATATATTTTATAAATTATTCATATTTTCATCTATTCCAAAAAAATCATATAAAAGTGATTCATTAGTATGTTAAATTTATATTATTTATTATAACAAAATATAATGATTATATATAAAAAAATTATATATTTCATAATTCAATTTGTTCTTCTTCGAAGATTGACTTTATAATAGTAGGTTGACCATGAGTATAAATGTTTCCAATTATATTCTTATATCCAATGTCATTGAATTCATGGTTCATGACCCATGTGAAACCATTATTGAATTTTATTAATGAAAATTTAACATTATGGGAAAACAATACTATCATTGAACACCCAGAAACCCTATTGAATTACGACTTGTGGTGTTGGAGTGCATAACACCAAAAACACATTAAAATCATCATGAACATCCATAAGATATTCAAATGAGGTATGGTTGTCAGATAAAAGTAAATTCTTCAGTTTCTTGATGATGTAATGTATAGTAGGGCACTCCTTGCATTCCAGATGAAACAATGAAGTATGAAACTACTTTCATTCTAGTTTTATTAATGAAGTATGAAAATCTAGGTGTATCCAAGAAGTAGTCCTCTCAAGGTGATGTTTCAAAGAATACCAATCCATTCATTTCAAATGCAGCATCAAATCATACCATGTAATGGTATAAAATGATAAAATATCATGCCACTCTATGCCTGATGAAAATGTGAAGAGGAAAACTCCAAATAGTACACTCATTATATATTGAGAATGTGAAGAGAAAAAACACAAAATATAGCTCAAATAGTATTAAAAATTCAGGAAATGTAAAACACATTACATATCATCATCAACTAGAGATGATAAAATATTTTGGAGATCTGAAAGTCCACATCGATAAAGTCTCAACAATTTCCATATTTGATGAAGCTACCATGACATAATTGGCTTCCTTGAAGGCTTGAGAAACCTTACACATGATTTTCTCTATATCATTAAAATAATCAATCCAATTAAGAAAAACACACCATGACACATTTCTAGTAGATTTATTTAGTACATCAACATCTTTTAGGGAGTCAGATTGAATACATAACTAATTTCAATTCACCTAGAAATCATGTTTAAAATCATAAATTAAATCACATAACTCAGCCTCATACATAGTCTCTTGTCCAATGTAATGAAAAAAACATCATTTAAAAAAATCCTAGTATGGCGTGAAAATATTTCACACAACCTGATAGACAAAGCCAACCAACAAAATTCCATCATCATTAACCATAATGCATGGACTAATCAGGGGAATCAATGCAATAAATATTATAACAATTGATCTTCTCAACATTACTTGCACTCCCAAATGTATAAGAGTGGAATGATCAGTTATAAAATTAGGCATCATTCCAGTTTTTACATTAAGATCCAAAAAAATGTTTATATGAATGTCCATACTCCAAGAATTAATTGAGGGATTAATGTTATGAAACAAAATTTAATTCACAGATTTCCATGTGAAAGAGACAGATGATGTCCTAAAAAATGTAACTGATTTTGTATCGACTTTTTGAAAATACATTCAAATGTGAGGTGGGTAAGCATCAGCTCAAATGTTTTTCTCCTATAAACCAAAATTGAAAATGATCCTAAATGTAATGCTATAAAATATAGATGAAATATAATTTAACAAACAAATTCTGGACACACACAGTCACACCAATACAATTGTAAAATGTAGGGACAATTCTGATTACCACCGGCTGCAATTGATCATGGGTGGAATAAAATTCTAGACTTTTCAATGAAAAATTTCACAAGGTGAATGTATAAAAGGCTTCCTAAATGAAACATGATAGGTTGATATATTAAAACATCTATAGATAGTTATATCATAAAAATACCTTCTGATGAATACACTACTCATATAAATGATCCAAAGTTGAATTCCTCGATCCACAAATAAGTGTCTCTAAATTTATCTAAAAAAATATCTTGTAAATTCCATGTCATTCATGCTCATATTTTTAAGAAGACCAGCTCTTGAAAAATTCTATTTATTGGGTTGGATATTAATTCTCTAACTATTGGTCTTAACAAAAAAATGGGTTGTCCATAAATTATGGTTAGACTATATAGAAATAATCTACATTGAACCAATCATTATAAGAGTGAAGAATTTACTCACATCATGCCATGTGGATGAGACCATATAAGGAGTGTATCCATTCATCAGTTTTGAATAGAACTTACTAGACATAAAATCCATTAATGATTAATTCAAGGGAAATATATTCAATGTGATCGTAGAATATAAGATTCATTAAAATTTCCACATTCTATAATTCCATAGACTCCTCTATCCATGGAATTGATAAAAACCTTCCAGGAAATTATAATGGCATTTCTTTCATCAACTGAACCTTCAAAAAGAAATTAATGATCCTTCTATGATGATTATTAATAATTATATGATTTAGTTTTTAGATTGAAAAGGTACACACATAATTTGAAGTGATCACTTAATTGACCAAGCATTTCATTTCCTCTCAAGAAGTGGATTTCCCATTCCACAATGACAACTGAATAGGAATACTCGAAAAATTATCCAGAAGATAATATTTTTTAACCTTCCCAAAAAATAATTGAATTCCACAATTAATACAAGGAAGGTCTCCCCTCATGAAACATAGAATTATGGTAATTCAGTTATTATTTTCACCAAAAAATACATTACGAAGCATAACTTTTTACTTCTTCCAATGTATATATTTCCTCGCTAACTTCTCTTAATGAAAAAAATAACCCTTATATAATTTAATGGTTTCCAAAAATCCTGTCCATGGAGAGTAATATCATCTACATAGAACATATTTTAAAGAGTGGACATACTTCATTCAATCATTATCCATTAAAAAAACAATATTTTTCATGTCATTCATGTATCTTCTAAGTTCATATTCAATGTGGGAATAGAGAAAACCTGATAAGGGATCCCCTTTCCTAAATACCCAAGAGAGTTTGAAGAATCTTCTAAAAGTCCATGAATAATAATGGAATGATTTAAATATCATCAGATTTTATTGATCAACCTAATGAAGACAATGTTGAAAACTAACTACATGAGGATAAAAAAATGAAATTAATATTTAATACTTCAACAAAATTGGAAATAAAAATCCATAAAAAATATTTCTATCATTAGTCATCCTCTTCATGTGAATCACACTCTCAAATGAAATAAAATGGATGATATGTATATTCCAAACAATGACACTTCTCGACTGATTCATAGTGATAGTCTCTTTTTCAACATTACTTAACCATATAGTAATGATTTTTATATGATATTTGTGCATTTTTTTCCAATATAAATAGTTCATAAATCCCTAATTGTAATAGTGATCAATTTTTTGTGTATAATAAAAATTAATATTGAATTGATACCATAAGGAATATGTGAATGTAAGAATAATTATTTGGCATCATTAAATTTCTAATTACGAATAACTTCCATGTAAAAAATAATGAATTTTTTAGGGAACCCAGAATGACCAATAATACTATAAACATTTATAGAAAATCTAGCTACATGAACCTCCTCCTTAAAACTAACTAAGGTGAGATCATTGTTTCTCTTCCCTCTAATGGAATCAGGAATATCATTAGTCATTTTGTGAGTGATGTCAGAATCATCATCAGAATATTGATTTTGAAACTTTACAACCATTAACATTGATATTTCATTCTCAGCTTTGAAAATAATTTCATTAATACTAATGGAATTAACTCATTCACTGATTATTTTTCTATATGCATTATATGAAATAGATTGGTGTTCTATTCTCCATTTTTCAGTCACCTCACATTTTACTATTTTATCTGTAATATTTAAAGGATATTCCAAAAACATCCAACATTGTTAGGGAATTATTTTCATGAATTAATGTTTTATATTGATCCTTTTTAGTAACTTTATATCCTGAAATCTTATGTTCACTAGATTTAATTTCATCATCATGGCTGGAAAGGGATTTTATGCTGTATTAAATTAATTCCCCTTTGATTTTCTTCAAATTACATGTCAACACATGCATCGATCTACCATGATAATTTACATCCAATCATTCTTGAAACTTTTTTCTATACCCATGGATTCAATGAAATTAATTATTGAATTTTAGGGTCAGGGGTATGATCCCAACCATTTTTGTGAAAACTTCAATAATCAAGGGATTATGATATGAGTTTATTCTAGCTAGAGTACAACTAGAAACACCACTTGGATCAGTGCCACAATTTAAATGCATGAAGAACCATTAAGATTAATAGTACTTATAGTATTGATTATATCCATTTTCCTTGTAAAATTTCACCCATCAATAGAAACATCCTCAAAATTAAATTGATCAATAAACATAGTGTAATCATGATAGTCCAATCTATGAATGCTGGTTCCAATGTTCCATTATGGTATCAAGTACGTGTTAAAATCCATAATGGGAATCCACTTATGCCACATTTTCATATAAAATAAGAATTAATCAATCATGATACCCTATATTATGATGTAGAAAACTGATTCAAATACTAATGAAATTAGAAAATTGTTCTTAGAGAACCATGAGAAATTGTAATGAACCATGTTCCTCTAATACAAGAATGAACCAGAATGTTTCCATGTATAAATTACCAAAAGTGATCAATGTCAACGTTATGAGAGTTTTAAGAATAATCACTATATATACAAGATTACCAGTTGAAGGAGGTCGACTTTTCAAAAAGAATCGCGGTATATGAAATCCTAAAAAGAAAATTATTATGGGTCACAATAAGATTATTAATGATTGTGACTGTTGGAGTGTTCCCCAAATCATTGAAGTTCCTGTATAAAATATTAATTTATTATGAGCCTTGGTTCTTATTTGAATCCCTCCATTATATTTTATCTCTTCATTATATTTCTATTTAACGTTAATTACTTTTTTCTAGTACTATCATCTTCCTCTTGCTTAACCTTTGAATTTTTTATGTCTTCAACCTGTTCTAGAGATACAGAACATCATGTATTATAATAATTTCTTCCATGAGTAGGAAGAACTAAAAAATACTGAACAATATGAGTCGATTAAATATCCTTTATTAAAAAATATATTTCATTAGTCTTGTATTATATATCATCCTCCGCTTCATTTCATCAGTCACATTCATTTTTAGAGATTTGGGAGGCCTTCCATCCTTTTTACTAAGAGATATATCACAGTACTTAAACGGGGGGGGGGGGGGGGGGCATCCTCCTAACCATATGGGAAATTATCCAAGGAGTATTTAACCAAAATATGGGATCCCTTCTTATACTTTAAGATAACTTTATCAAGATCTTCCACATCATGTGACTCATTATGAACTGTAAAAACAATCTCCCAAATGATTTTCTCTATATCAGAAGAATAGAGTTGATAATAAATATCACCTTGCATATAAAAACCCAAAACATTTATATCCAAATATATGTTTACAGGTAATGATAGATCCTAGGATTGTGTGATAGGAGCCTCAAAACTATATAGGATTGGGAATCCTGGAGCTACAGGTAGTTCCTCCTCCGTAGTGATATTAGCTTATATTTTGGTTGATTTAGGAGGGGAATTTCAGGTGGAAGGGGATCCATTTAAGTGATTTATGCACACACTACTTCAAGAATAATAACATTTTTAAATTTATTTCTTGGAACTTTCTTTGAATCCTTACCTTTTGGGGGATCCCTAAATGTTCTTTGAATGATCCTACAATTTTACACTGCATTCCCAATAATTTTTCATAGGTTACAGAAGGGAGAGGAAGGTAATAATTCAATATCGAATTAAATATTTTTATCCTTTAAATATAATTTGATTTAATTGAGATTCTCAGATTTTATATTAGTGTCAATAAGGATTCTAAAAATTAACCAATATCACCTTAAATAGTGTGTTGTTTCATTATAAATGGATTACTAATAAAGGATACCAAATAATTAAGAATTTTTTTATGCCAAAATACACTATTTAAGTCATGTTTGAGAATATATTCCTGATAATTTGATTTATTAAATTTCATGGGACTAAAATTAAAATCCCAATCTGAGATGTGAACAATATTTGGTTTGAGCTTCAGGTTTCACAAATTTCTAACAGATGTAAGATCCTCCCCACATCAGAATAAAATAGGAAAACACACTCTTAAGAATTTGATGATCTTCTAGGATTTATTTCTCCAATAAAAAGCAATATAATTTTTAAGGTCATCATTAGACCATGACGTGTCACCTCTTTAGTGGATCACCTAACCTAGAATTGATTATTTTAAATTATTTGAAATAAGCATTTTTCTTATTTAGTAACTGATTCATTATGAAATGAAGAATGATTTTTTAAGAATATTTGCTAAATAAATTTAATATTTATGTGTACTATTTGTGTTGAAATTTTTCTATGTATTAATTATTATCTATTTTCCATAGAGTTTCATATACAGATTATTTCCATTTTATTTTAGGGGTTATAAATATTATTACATTATTAAAAAAAATTTTATTCTAATTATAATTTTCTTCAAAAAGAACATTATTTTTATAAAATGACTAAAAAAATCTATTTAGATGATTCTACTTTCATCAATAATGACGTATATTTCAAAAATACGAGTTTTGTCATTATTTTCAAATCCCCAATGGTTATTAATGATATTTTTTATGAAACTTTTATGAACCCTATTCTATTAAATGAATTTTTCTTGGTTATGAATTGTACATGTTCACCATCTATGAGAAATACAAATTCATAAAAACTTTATGATATGATATGTGAGCCTAAAATTATATATCACATTAATAAATTATTTAATGAGGTATATCTCTTTATATTATTTTTATTATTAATGAATATTATTGTCGAATTTTTCAAAATTATCTTGTTAAATTTTAAAATCATATTTTACAGGTGGGCATGTAGCTTTATTTTTTTCCAACTATCTTGTCATTTTTTCGTTATGTTTTATGGTTTCATTATAATGAATATATAAAATTCCATTACATTAACAAATTTTTTTCCCATGATTATGATATCTATCCTATGATTCTGATATGATGATTATGATTATATTCACCAAATTATTATTATTTCCTAACAATTATTCCTAACATGAAATTTCTTCCATTTCATGAATTTTAGCCCACAAATTTATGCGATGTATATACATAATTGATTAAGTGAACTAAAGTGAATGCAAGTTATATTAGGATGATAAATAAGACAGATAGAAAGATTGATAATGTTTCATTTTTTAAAAGTGATGTGTTATCCTTATTTACCCAGAATAATAAACAATCAGATCTGGAATTATAACATCAAAATCATTTTTTAAATAATTTTATATTCATTTTTAAAAAAGTAGGTTTTCAATATATTTCTGAGTAATTCAATGTTAATTTCTTAAAAAAAAATTCTTCCAAAGTACTATCTCTTCTTATATTATATTTATACTATTAAAAAAATATTTTATCACAATAATAATTTAATGACATTAATATCATTACTACATTGATATTTTGGTTTATTAATGGAAGAAACTTATTTATTCATATATAATAACATAGATAATCAAAATTACATCATTACATTATTATGGGGATAAATATTATTATGAATAGATATCATTTTCAATTAGTAAAACTATTTTTTAGTTGTATAATTGGAGTTAATGATTGATAAATTTGATATATATAACAAAGATATGATTTTAAAATTTCATTTTAAAATAATACATCCCTACCTTTAACATGTCATGTAATAGAAATGTTTATCATGCTTTTGTGTGGATTACCACCACCACAATGAAATGCATCTATTTTATTGTCCACATTTCAATAAAACTACATAAAGTATTAAAATATGTTACAAAATTTGTAAAAATATTACGTCATTATTTTTTAGTAACAATGATATATTTTCACATGGCTGCACCCTATACCTTAATATATTAGAGAGAAAAATCATGTTACTATTTTGGTCAGTTTGACCACCTCTATAAAGATGATATAAATATTTGGTATGGATGAATATATAATAATAAAATAAAATTATGTTACAATATAATAATAATATTATTTCTAGTTTATGGTTATGAAAATACGATATTAATTTTTTTACTTACTCTCAATGTATCACTTTTTGTTCACTGAAATCACAAAAATAAGAAAAAATGATTCCATTTTGAAATAGTGTAGAAAAAACACATTATTGGTTTATAATATTGATTTATACAAAAATATGATATATATTGTATTATATTTAATTATATACTAGTGATGATATTTGTGTCAAATTCTGGGCCAATATGTCAACAGAATAAATGACACCAAATCAGTTATTGTTAATAAAACATAATTATTGAAATAAGTTATAAATTACCAATATAAAAATAAAAAATAATTATAAGTGAGGATTATAAAAGTTCACATATATGAATATGATTATATAATATATGTTAATTGTTAAATTTTTTTTATTATAGGATGATATAGTCTCAAGATATATGAATGGAATAATGTATGGCTTTGTTATCTAATGATAGCATTCATTGAGAT
This sequence comes from Viscum album, assembly GCA_963277665.1. Taxonomy (NCBI): domain Eukaryota; kingdom Viridiplantae; phylum Streptophyta; class Magnoliopsida; order Santalales; family Viscaceae; genus Viscum; species Viscum album. Next base: position 271,169,159 of record OY728128.1, on the reverse strand, counting down.
GTGAATTGATTTTTTGAAACTATTTTTATTTATTATGATATAAATACTGAATTATTTTATTAAATTTTCATTTGAATGATTCCATAAAATATATTTTATATTAAATTTATTGTAATCCTTTTCATTTACATTGAATTCATATGATTCCACAACCATAATAGGGGTTTTCACATATTTAAATCCTTGAGAAAACTTATTGTAATAAATCATTATTCTTATTAATTATGTAAATACTAATATATTTTTTATCATGTTACATATATTTTATGATTTTATGTGTTTTATTTAATTTTATAACTCTGATAAGGGTTTGATTCAAATCTTACAATGATAGATGGATTTTTTGTCCCATTAATATTTTCCATGTGTAATAATAACACTTATTTTGCAATAAAATTTATAGATTTATCTAATATTAAAAATAATCATTCTTTTTTATTTGAAATTTTATTTCAATAAATTTAATATTCACACAAATTTATTTATCAATGAATATTCAATTGCTTCATGAAATATAATTATTTTTTAATAATTACCATCTCCATTAATGGATTTATATTTCATGGTCATGTTTTGAGTTTAATAAAATGTAATAAATACTCTTATTAAAAAAATATTTTCTCTGATTAATAATTTATATAATATTCTTCATCTTGTAAGAGTTGTTTTTGTAAATTATTGTAATTATTTTGTTTTTTAACATGTATTTCTGAAAATATTCATAATGTTTTCACATAATTACTAAATATATTTAAATTTTTTTATTATTGACTCCATATTTTATTTTAATATCCATTTTTCAAATTTTAAATATTCTATTATAAATTAATTTATTAATAAAAATTATTTTCAACATACATTCACATCCAATTATGAATAATTTATTTCATATCCAGGGATCAATTTTGGATGATTAATATTTTTAATGAAAATGTATTGATTCTTTTTTTCAATTCGCCTATTTGTTAATTAATCAATTACTTCATGTATCTTTTATTTATATATAATTATATCATACTTTATATAGTTATATTTATAAAAATTTAAAAAATAATTTTAGAATTTATATTTTACATCAATGTTTTTAATGGAATATTGATTACTCGTGTATTTTAACATTTAAATAACCTGAAAATATTATTTTTCATGAAGTGATGTTTTGGTTACCAAAATTATATGTAATAATAATACAATTATATTCTGAAAAAAAACATTTTTAAATTGAATTATTTGCTAATTTCATGATTTTTATGTTTTTTATTTTATTTAGAAAACCATTTTTTCAAAGGTAATTTACGATAAGATGAATGATTTATTTTTAGGTTGAATCAAAATTTATGGATTATTGGTGTGTTAGACCAGTATACCCATTTAATTAGAAGTTTAATGGGTTATATATCATGATATATAAATTTTATGTGAATATTTGATGTAGTACCTAGGTTCATAAAGTTACAATGTGATGGTTTTTACTGGTAATAATAAATTTATCCGTGGAAGGGTATGTAGTTATCCATGACAATAAATATTAGAAATATTAATTTTATCATTGTTCCAAATTATTTAGTAAATCCCATGGCCCATTGAATTTATAAAATATTTTATTTCTCTCATTCCATGGTTTGTGAGTTATTAATAGACATGTAATGTGAATATGTTATTATTATTTTAATGATTGATGGTTTAATTTCATATTAAATTAAAAATAATTATTTATTCATGCATTATCATAATTTTGTGATATATTGATGATGGTATTAGTAATATTATCCCATATTATGAATTTTAACTCATCTCTTACTTATATTTTAATTTCATATTTTATTAAAAAATTATATCATTTGAGATATATAGGTGTATATATAAAGGAGATTGATTTTGATGAAAAGTCCATATGTGAAGTAAATTAAGATATATGTGTATATATTCTATATTATAATAATCCATTATTATTTGTTTTTTATTACTATTATAAATATGTATGGTTGAAATATTGATATTATTGTTGTACATATGACACGAATACTAGTGGGTCAAAAAAAGATACTAATCTGACCGAATAAAAAAATAAGAATCTATGTTATTATGATTTTTTTAGAGAAAGATAACATGATTTTATAGAGAAAAATATAGTGGAAAATATTATTTAAATTTTTATATTTTACATCTTATAATTTTTATAATTATGTAGATTATTGTGGTATTAAGAATAAAAAACTATATAAAATGAAAATTAATAATCTGGTTCATCTAATTTTTGTGGTTATTTATGTTAATAATGTAAAGACATCCATGTGTTGGTGTTTTTAATTATACCAATGGTAAAACACAGATAATTATAAAATAATTATTAAAATTTTTATTTATGTTTTTCTTTAATACCACTGATGCTGATTATTTTGTGAGGCATTAACAATGTCAATAAACTATATGTAGAGATATAATGAACCTAAATGACTGGGACAATATTATGATGGGATACACAGATCTAAGAGAATATTATTTCTATCACATTTATTTATATATAAAAGTATTATTTATATAAAATAGAGTATTTAATTTTGTAATTATAAATATGGAGATCCCAAAATACATGTTTTGGAATATCCAATAGGATGAAGAGAATTTGTAGTGTATATGGAGAATTTTATATCTCAGTAGGAAATGTTGAAATTATAAATGATGAATGATAATGAGAGAAAATATTTATTTTCATTTACATAATGTTCTATATGGCTTCATTTTGGATGTTTTAATTTTATTTCAAATAAATTTGAATTATTCAGAAGGATGAGAGAAATATTATATTTCTGAATACTGGACTATATGAAATATGAGATACCATTATTATTGGGTTATAGTACTCTTGAAGATAATTTTAATTCACTGTGATATATATATTATAGAGAAGAGGCACATGATAAATCTAGAGATAGATAATTTCTATAGGTACGTGACTGTAACACAAATAATCTGATTCCTCATGATCTGAAATGAAATAATTTATAGGTGATAATTTAAGAATAATGCATACTCACAAAATAAAATAAATTTTATGTAACAGTTATTAATTATTTTTCACATAACACACCTGACCTCATCATAGAGTAAATAACCAAAATGGGATTAAACTTTGTGTCAAAATCATTTTATATTAAATTCTCTTATATTTATTTTTTTATATTTGTAAGGGTAAATATAATGAATGAGAGGATATAGAATTTATAAAATCACAAGGATAACATCATTAGATTTAAAAAAAATATATTATTGATTCATATGATCCACTACGTAGTACATCACAATGTTTACACAATGTAATCCATTTGGAAATAATAAGGGACCATAAAACACTTGTAGAATATTTTTTCCCATATAAAATCTTTCTTAACCCTAAAAATATAATTTTAATGAGACCACTAGAATCCCCACGACTAAAAATCTTCATAAATTATCAAAAAAATAATATACATTCAATTAATATAAAAATGAGAATTTAATTCAACAATATTTGGTAATTAATATAACCTTATGGAATTCCCCAATACTTAAAAAACATCCAATAATATTTAAGGAAACTTAAGTACACCCTGGAAACATATATGAATTGATTTTTATTTAATCATCTATAAATTTTTTTTAAAACCATTGACATAAATTGAATTACACTTATATATGTACATATTACAAAACCAATACCAAATCAATGATTATTATTTTACATTTATCATCATATGAGATACTCTATAAACTAAATTCACAAACCAAATAATCTATTGTATTCCATCATTATAAGAATAATAACACAAATTTTTATCCCAAACCATTGAAAATAAATGAAACAAAATTATAATATAGTAAATAATGATGATAATGAGTTCATATTATCATTTAAAATTTTAAATTTAGAGAAGAACACAATTCATCATATGTTGTCAATTATGTGCATAAAAATGTTTTTTATTTAGATGACCTTTAATTAGAACATATTTTTTATAAATATTTATATCTTCCATAATATAAAATATTTTCTTGTATCAATGAAAATTATTTTCATATTGTGACATTATATTATTATAAATGTCAGGATGGATAAAATTTATCCCACATAGGCTAACACCATTTCATGATTCAAGACATCATGGTGAAACACCAATCATTTTTCATCAACAAGGCCTTATTACTAGGATACATAATGTGACCTCTCACAAGGAGCATCTTGATACCTCTACCATGAAATAATTATTGGAAGTGGAGTGTCCAAGACTTTGATTGGATTTTACATATACAAGAAATATTATCCATGTATGCATCTCTATGATAGGAAAATTTTCACCTATTTAAGGAATGATACACTTTATATGATGGCTTATAGGGAAACCTTATGAATTCTCAGTGATTGAAAAATTCCATTGATTGTTCTCCCCTACTTTTTTGTTTGGCCCTATGGTGTTATTTTTTTGGGTTCTAGCATCTCATAACTTCATTTGATGATTCTACTATTCTCTTTTGGCCTTCCCTTTGCACATGACCCCACATTGGGCTACTTCCATGGTTTATTTGGAAAATTGGCATAGTGTTGTGGGATCTGATGATGACATTTCTGATCATGGATGATCTTGATTTTTTTTTTCTCAGATAGCCTCAAAGTGATGGTCTCACATGTTATTGTGGTGTTTTTTGGGATGGGTTTTGTCCTGAACAGGATAATTTGACCTTCCTGTTAATGCTTCCTTGTGATTTTATGACGGTTCTCACATGGACACAAATTGTTTTATTTTATAAATTCTCACATAACCATAAAGTGTTTCAAAAACTAAAAAATTGAATTTTTAGTAAGTTAAAGAACAATACTCTGGTTACAGAATATTTCCACACATTCTCAAATACACCAAACTGTAATTCATTGGATTTACTATGACACACTATACCTCTATGTTGCTAAAATTATGCCAATGTAATGAGTAAAAATTACCATGGTACATAGATGAAACCTCTTTCCTCCATCCAAATATTAATCTTCTACAACAAATTATTCTCCTTAATATGACTTACTTATAAATGATTTTTTTTCATTATATATATTACTAATGTATTTTTATATTAATCAAAATCTGACAGTCACATGACTGTCTATTGGAAAATATGTACCATTTACAACATTTTATACTAAAAAGTATTATAGGAATATAGTAATTATAATATATCTATTGAAAAAATTTATTTTCAATCATCCAATTCTATTTGATTGAAAATTAAAGTTAAACTTGATTTAACTAAGAAATATTAAAATCTTGACATTAATAATAATAATAATAATAATAATGATTATCAATAACAAGAATAATTTTTTTCTTAATATCAAATAAACAATATTTGATTATCCCTATTTTCGGATAAGAGTTTTATGTCTTATACTTGGAATTATTATTCCATGATAACAAATTAATAATATGTAAAATTTAAATTCTAAGAATAAAATTAATTAGAAAAATTCATTCCCTAAATGATATATTTTAACACATCCATTTACTATCATGATCAATCAATGATGAATCGCATTAGTTGATTCGCCAACATCCTGGAAGTGAATATAAAAAGTCTAGAACCCCACGACTTTAATTAATTTTAGTTAATAATATAATGTTTCTCATCTCTCAAAGAAATTAGATAAATTTCACATAAATGTTATCATGGACAATATTTTATGGAAATATTCATTCACCATACTGTTATACAATTGGTCACAAATAATAGAGACACCTATTGATTTTTATTCGATCCTAATGTCTCTATAATGAGTTTATATCTTTAAAATAAGTGCCTAGGTGATTACATATGACTATATAGAGTGAATGGGTTGTTTTATTCATCGAAACATACAATTATAATATTCAATTTCATGAAACATAACATGGTCCCAAACTAGTTAATATCAATTCACATTACCCTAATATTATACCTAGTTTACAGTAATAGAATCCAGTTAAAAAATGATTCCTATATAATAGTGTTTTCGTAATTCATAGTCTTCAATAAATCACTAATATCATAGAAAAAGAAAATAACACAAAATAATTTGTTTATAAAACTATAACATGTCAAGAAATTATAAATCACCATAATCATTTCAAAATGTAATTGAAACTACAAATAACATAATCATATTCTCCCCATAATAATGTTTATGAAAATATCATGAATATAAATTAATAATTCTATTTAATCGTCATAACGTGAATTTAAAGAATCATGAGATTGGGGAATAAATATTGAAATTTAAAATTAAATAATGTGGCATATAGTGAATATTCTATCCAACATGACTGATAATTCATTTCTATTCAACCAACCATTTTAATGCAATATCTATGTCAATGACCATTTTCAATACCACTAAATTTTCAAATTTCATACTACTAACAGATCACCAATTATACTCTCAAATATCACTATCATAGTTTTGAATGCCTCAGTCGTGTATACTTACTCTTGTTATTTATACGTCAGAATTATTAAATATTTAATTAAATAAAACATTATTTTTGAAAATGGTATTTTTTCATCATTAGATATTTTATAAAAGTTCCATTTAGACTTATCCAAAATAATAATAACCTATTCTAAATTATATATCCCTCAATAGATAAATACTATATAAAATTTTCTCATAAAATTAATGTTATAATGGATATATATATATATATATACAAACACATAACCATAACAAACATTCATCTTAAATTATGAACTTTTATTAGTAATTCCCAAGAAAATTTTAAATTTCATGAATGAAAATTCAATTATGATATTTTTTGTAATATATTTTTCATTAAATTAACACACCTACAATAAATTATTCTAGGAAACATGGATCAAGAAATAGATAAAAATATATTTCATAAATACAATTATGTAATTATAATATGAATAAAACCACAAGAAAATAATAAGTGACTAACCAATTTAAATTTAATTTTTTTTACAAAATTTAATTTTTTTATTAATTTTATTTACAAAAGATATTTAATGTGATAGATAATAAATTGAGCAAATATTGTTTGATTATTATTATATTATATTCAATTAAATATATAATGTAATGTGTGAATAATCATTTGTCACGACCCGTCCTCGGGGCCCGTGTCGTGACTACCCCAAGCCCGCCTTCCATAGGCCAGGGGCTGGCGGCTAGCACCAAAGGCGTAAAATCCCGATAACTGGGAAGGCATTTCCTTTATAAAAGAAAACAAGCACCACAGAGTACAAGTGGAAGAAGTAAACACTAAGTAAAAACTGAGTACAACAGTAAGTGCGGAAATTAAAAAGGGGCCAGAAATACAAGCCCAACTGTAAAGTACAACTCGAAAGGGAAAACAACAACTGAAAAGTAAAGCTGCTACGCCGAGCTGTCCACTGGAAATCCCACCTGAAGGGTGGGTACAGATAGCTCCTCTGCTCCTCAGGTCCCACCGTCCGCTCCGAGTATGTCTCGCCCAGTGGTACACCTCCGGGTACCGCCTCGTCGTCACGTCCACCTATGGGTACCGCCTCGTCATGAGGTCCTCCTCTGGGTACCATCTCTTCGTATAGTCCACCTCTAGGTACTGTCCAGTCCTCAAACACTCAGCTTCTGTCAGCACTGCCCGTCGTCTGCAACCAACACAACGAGGTGCGGGCATAGCCCGTGCAGTGGTGAGTATAACGATACTCAGTAGGGACTCCGAGACCCTCATGGTCTCACTAAACCAACAAGGATAACCACAAAGAAGATCTCAACAGATAACCTCTACTTAGATATATGCCCATACATATACCTAAGTTATCAAGTAACCCATCTCAATCATGAGGAAACACAAGGATTGTGAAATCAACGGATAACCACTACCCGGGTATATGCCCATACATATACCTAAGTTAGCAAGTGACCCATCTCAATCATGAGGTAAACACAAGGTCAAAAGTTTCAGCTCAAACCAGGATTTTCATTATCGAAACCGTAACTGCTGAAGAGCTCCGACTCTGGAGTGTACAGTGGTCCTGTCACGACTCCGAGGTACTGCTCACTAACCTAAGACTGCAGAAGAACTCCACCCATCGAGTACTGCGGGCCAGCTGCTACAACCAAGCGCTCCCATGTGCCGCTACAACCAAGCGCACCTCTGTCGTGGGTCTGCCGCTACAACCAAGCGCTCCCATGTGCCGCTACAACCAAGCGCACCTCTGTCGTGGGTATGCCGCTACAACCAAGAGCTCCCATGTGCCGCTACAACCAAGCGCAACTCTGTCGTGGGTCTGCCGCTACAACCAAGCGCTCCCATGTGCCGCTACAACCAAGCGCACCTCTGTCGTGGGTATGCCGCTACAACCAAGCACTCCCATGTGCCGCTAAAACCAAGCGCAACTCTGTCGTGGGTATGCCGCTACAACCAAGCGCTCCCATGTGCCGCTACAACCAAGCGCACCTCTGTCGTGGGTATGCCGCTACAACCAAGCGCTCCCATGTGCCGCTACAACCAAGCGCAGCTCTTTCGTGGGTCTGCCGCTACAACCAAGCACTCCCATGTGCCGCTACAACCAAGTGCACCTCTGTAACACTCCGAGTCGTTCGATCAGCAGTCGTCGGGTCTCATCCAGCTACACGGTCTCCGTACTCCGCACGCTCGTCACTGGGAGGGTCCGCTCCACGAGCTACAGGTCGATAATCCAAGTATCTCAAAGTCCCATGAAGAAGTATCTCAAAGGACCGCCACGTCATAGGGGTCTCAACGCAACAGACGGCGCGTCAATCGGACGCCCGATCCGTGAGTTATTAGCCTTTTCATCCCAGGGGCCCGGTTGGTTTCGTGAGAAAACCAAACCCGGCCGTATCTCAAATTTACCCCGAACTCTCATAGGGTAAACTCATAGGGACCGTTTCTCAACGCAATCACCAACGCCGCTGACGGTTCGTCAAACGGACGTTCTGTCAGAAAGATATCAGCTTTTCCGTTCCACACTCACCTTGGGAAACATCCCAGGAGGTCACCCATCCTGATCACTACTCTAGGCCAAGCACGCTTAACTACAGAGTTTTAACCACGTAGGCTCCCGAAAAGGAAGGTGCACCTTGAGTATAGTATACCGAAACGACCGTCTTGATCCAAGGATCGCGTTGCCGCTAACGACGAGTCGTTTGGAGGCCCGTAGCCCAAGATACGGGCATTCGACCAAACCGCTCGGTAACGGGGGTTTCGGGCCCGGCCCGTCCCGGCCCGAGACCCCCCGGATGGCCCGAACCGGGTCGACCCGCCCCGGACAGGGTCGACCCGGCCCGGCACAGCCCGGCCCAGCCCGGCGCGGCCCGGCGCGGCCCGGCCCAGCGTGGCCCGGCGCGGCGAACCGGCCAGGCGCGCCGGTTCGGCGCAAGGCAGCGCGCTGGGCGCGCTACCAGCTGGGCCGAAGGCCGAGCTTGCTGGAAACGGGGGGCCGTCTGCCCCCCCCCCCCCTTTGTGAAACCGGCCCCCCTCATAATGGGGGGCCAAATAACTGCCCGGGGGAATTAAATTCCCCCGGTTTCCACCAACCCGGCCGGCCCGACCTGGCCGGCCGGCTTCTTGTCAACAGGACCGGCAAGGGCCGGTCCTCTTCCGTCTTCCGGCACCGGTGGCCCGACTGGCCGCCGATCATCACGATCCGCCGCGGCCTGGAACCGGCTGCGGCCTTCATCATCCGGCGCGGTGCGACGGCACCACGCCCCTCCGCCGCAGCCCCGCTCCGGCCGCGGCGTCTTCGGTTTCCTTCGACGCGGCGCGACGGCGTCGTGTTCATGATAATTCTTTCCACGGCCTGGCGCGACGGCGCCGCGCAATAATTTCCGTGTGATTCCCGCGTGGTGTGACGACACCACGCTATCTCGTTTCATCCGCAAGAAACATTCAAGAACAAAGGAGGGGGTTTCGGCCGTGTTTGTGCGGTCCGGTCCCCCTCTCGTTAGACGATAACACTTAAACGTTCATCCTCAAGTTTTTCATGCTAGAACCAAGAACGGAAAATAATTAAATAAAGCAACAACAAACCCCTACCTCGCTTTTCATTATGTGTTGACGAAGTCGCGGAAAGGCGGCGGCGATTCGTCGACATCGGAAAAGAGAAGCCGTTGACGACGTCGGCGTTCTTCGTGAAAGGCGCTCCCTTCTTTATTCCGGAAGGAGTGGGAAGGAGGCATCCAAGAAGGGATCGACGTTGGAAACTTCACGTTCTTCTTTGGAAAAGGCATTCTTCGTCGACAAGACGTTGTTCCATGTTTGGAGATGTCCTTCGTGTTCTTCGTCGAGGGTGGAATTCTCTTCAATCCTTCCATGACTCTATCACAAAGATTTAGCCAACCCCAAACAATAAAACAACACACCTTATTATAGTGTTAGCTTAATGAATTCAAAATAATTCATATTCATTAAGTTACATCCTTCATTAATGGGTGGAGAGGCTCCAAAATTAATGAAGGTGGAAGTGAAAAGTCACATTTAATTGGGGGGGGGGGGTTCAAGGCAGTTAAGGAGTTTAAGGAGTTAGGAATTTGAGGGGTTTTGGCACATTAAGTGCAAGGGAGTTTAAAGGGGGTAGAAGAGAGTTAAGGGGAAGGTGAAGGGTTGGGGCTCGTGTGGGCCCCACCTCACCTTAATCCTCACTTGGTTAGTTAGGAACTTGTGATTCCACCCCAACTTCCACACTTAGGATATAACCACTTAAGAAGATAAATAAAATTTGTAACACAAATTTTATTTTTCTTTACACTTAAACCACAACCTTAATAAACAACTGCTCCCATGCAAACGCAACTCCAGGAAAGGAATTCCTAATCAAAAACCGGCGCTACGGTTCCATCAGTGCCCTCAGAATTTGATTCCGGGCACCGGTTCAAAAGATAGAAATTCCCGCTCGTTCGTTCACTGAACGTACCCGATCCAAACTTCGGAAATTGATTCTGGGCACACCGGGCCTCGGAAACAGGCGCTGTCAGAAACTGTGTTCTTGTAAAATTCCAAAGAAAATTAAGAAAAAAATTTCCTTGAAATTTCCGGGTCTTTACATTACTCCCACCTCAGGGATTTACGTCCCCGTAAAGCTTCATCACAAACAAGGGTCACAAAAGCGGTACAGAGCACGCATCTGAGCCTTCCGCTCCCATGTGATCACCTGGAGGTTCCCGTACTTTCAAAGGAAGTGCACCCAAGGAATCGATCATCCCCGTAGGATCTGGTCCTGTCTATTCTTGATCCCCACTGGAACCTCCGTGCATGTCGCTCTATCATCGACGTCCATCTCCCTGAGGTCGATGATGTGTGAAGGATCAAGCACGTATCTCCTCAATTGAGTTACGTGAATGTCATCGTGCACCTGGTGCAACTGAGGTGGATGGGTCAAGTGATAAACCACCTCGCCTACCCTACTGGGGACCTAGAAAGGTCTATTGAACCTCGGAGATCTCTTGACGCCTCGGCTACATCTCCGTAAACCTCATCGAGGTGAGACCTGTATAAGAACGTGGTCGCCATCCTCGAACTCTAAAGGTCTCCCTTTTTAGGTTAGAACTGAAACTCAAAACTCCTGCTGCCACGAGGGTAAGGTTGGCCGAACCAAGAATGATCGGCTACACCCTCCCATTCACGAGTTTATCTTGTTCTTCCCAGGATTTCCTTTTCGCCGACCAAGGAAAACCCATCCCAACGTTTTCCTAATACCATCAATTTGAGTATGAACAGTGATTGCCAAATACATACTCAAACTAACGTCGTAAGGCCTCGACGCTGCCACCAAGAGGTCCTAACCGAGACTCTCGCCTCAAGGGTCAGATCACACCGTCGGTGTCAGTGTGACTATCGAGTCTCATCCCAAAGGTATCTCCAGACGCGAGGGTCAAGTCAACGGCTTAACCGGAATCTCTAGGACTGGGACTAGATTCATGGAAGGAAGGGATTATTCATTTCGATGCCTGTGGCTACGGCAGCTAGTAGAAGATAAATTCCGCACTTCGAATCATCCTTAGAGCCCCTTTTTGGTCTCACTCCATGACCGCAAGCAGCTACCCTCTTTCCCTGCTCTCCAACTCCCTGAGTCTAGTGGGGACTACAAAGGCGGGTGATGGTAACATGTTGAAATGTACACCACCACGAGCTGCTCTCCAAGCTCTGCCTCCATGTCTGCTGCTCTGCAGATTCATCTGTCCTTAACATTTCCTCTTCTTGAAAAATTTTACATGCCCAATTCTCCGAGACTGGTGTCAGTTTCCTGCTTTCCAAACTTCTAACATTCTCTGGCTGTATTCGATCAGCAAAGAATTCTCAACCACAAAGGTTCCTTCTAGCACTCTAGCCTAAGTAGAAATGCATAGAGAAAAGGTGCTGGCTCGGAAGCCCTTAAACATACCATGCTCAGAGGTCCGACCTCTATTGCACTGATTGAAACGCTTCCATCGAGTACCAGATATGTTCGGTACGCCTCGTTGAATTCTCAGCTAGGCGGAAAACTCTAGCAATCGCCTCCAGCCACTGCTCTGCTGTCTGGAAATCTGCCTCGCCTCGTAACTTCTGAGGCCTCTACTGCGGGAACTCGTGCAATGCGCTCCGCCAGTGTGCACAATTTTCTAGTATAGCCATTAGCATCTGCTGACCAACAGGTGGTGATGTACTGGTACACCACCTGAGGGTGCCAACATAGTAAAAAGGGCCCTGCACCAGAGCCTCGTCGCTCGGTGAGCCGTCATCGAGTACTCTCTCGGAACTCCAACTGACTGTCTGCGTGGAGAAATCCTGAACAAATGCGACACGGTCAATGTCTTATACCTGGTGAGATGACCTGGTTTGAGCTGACTTTAAAACTTTGGAAACACACACGCAATCAGTGTTTTTGTGTACAAAGTCGGAAATCAGTAGTCAGGGTCCTGGTGTACGGATAAGTCGGCCGCCGCACCAACACTGGACTCCCTGAACTGAAAACCACACTCGGTAACCTTAACACTATTGCTTCACAGAAAGAAACATCAGAGTTATAAGTTCTGCGGTAGAACCGAACTCCTCTGATACCAATTTTTCAAGACCCGTCCTCGGGGCCCGTGCCGTGACTACCCCAAGCCTGCCTTCCATAGGCCAGGGGCTGGCGACTAGCACCAAAGGCGTAAAATCCCGATAACTGGGAAGGCATTGTCTTTATAAAAGAAAACAAGCACCACAGAGTACAAGTGGAAGAAGTAAACACTAAGTAAAAACTGAGTACAACAGTAAGTGCGGAAAGTAAAAAGGGGCCAGAAATACAAGCCCAACTGTAAAGTACAACTCGAAAGGGAAAACAACAACTGAAAAGTAAAGCTGCTACGCCGAGCTGTCCACTGGAAATCCCACCTGAAGGGTGGGTACAGATAGCTCCTCTGCTCCTCAGGTCCCACCGTCCGCTCCGAGTATGTCTCGCCCAGTGGTCCACCTCCGGGTACCGCCTCGTCGTCACGTCCACCTATGGGTACCGCCTCGTCGTGAGGTCCTCCTCCGGGTACCATCTCTTCGTATAGTCCACCTCCAGGTACTGTCCAGTCCTCGAACACTCGACTTCTGTCAGCACTGCCCGTCGTCTGCAACCAACACAACGAGGTGCGGGCATAGCCCGTGCAGGGGCGAGTATAACGATACTCAGTAGGGACCCCGAGACCCTCAAGGTCTCACTAAAACAACAAGGATAACCACAAAGAAGATCTCAACAGATAACCTCTACTTAGATATATGCCCATACATATACCTAAGTTATCAAGTAACCCATCTCAATCCTGAGGAAACACAAGGATTGTGAAATCAACGGATAACCACTACCCGGGTATATGCCCATACATATACCTAAGTTAGCAAGTGACCCATCTCAATCATGAAGTAAACACAAGGTCAAAAGTTTCAGCTCAAACCAGGATTTTCATTATCGAAACCGTAACTGCTGAAGAGCTCCGACTCTGGAGTGTATAGTGGTCCTGTCACGACTCTGAGGTACTGCTCACTAACCTAAGACTGCTGAAGAACTCCACCCATCGAGTACTGCGGGCCAGCTGCTACAACCAAGCGCTCCCATGTGCCGCTACAACCAAGCGCACCTCTGTCGTGGGTCTACCGCTAAAACCAAGCGCTCCCATGTGCCGCTACAACCAAGCGCACCTCTGTCGTGGGTATGCCGCTACAACCAAGCGCTCCCATGTGCCGCTACAACCAAGCGCAACTCTGTCATGGGTCTGCCACTACAACCAAGCGCTCCCATGTGCCGCTACAACCAAGCGCACCTCTGTCGTGGGTATGCCGCTACAACCAAATGCCCCCATGTGCCGCTACAACCAAGCGCAACTCTGTCGTGGGTCTTCCGCTACAACCAAGCGCTCCCATGTGCCGCTACAACCAAGCGCACCTCTATCGTGGGTATGCCGCTACAACCAAGCGCTCCCATGTGCCGCTACAACCAAGGGCAACTCTGTCGTGGGTCTGCCGCTACAACCAAGCGCTCCCATGTGCCGCTACAACCAAGTGCACCTCTGTAACACTCCGAGTCGTTCGATCAGCAGTCGTCGGGTCTCAGCCAGCTACACGGTCTCCGTACTCCGCACGCTCGTCACTCGGAGGGTCCGCTCCACGAGCTACAGGTCGATACTCCAAGTATCTCAAAGTCCCATGAAGAAGTATCTCAAAGGACCGCCACGTCATAGGGTTCTCAACGTAACAGACGACGCGTCAATCGGACGCCCGATCCGTGAGTTATTAGCCTTTTCGTCCTAGGGGCCCGGTTGGTTTCGTGAGCAAACCAAACCCGGCCGTATCTCAAATTTACCCCGAACTCTCATAGGGTATACTCATAGGGACCGTTTCTCAACGCGATCACCAACGCCACTGACGGTTCGTCAAACAGACGTTCTGTCAGAAAGATATCAGCTTTTCCGTTCCACACTCACCTTGGGAAACTTCCCAGGAGGTCACCCATCCTGATCACTACTCTAGGCCAAGCACGCTTAACTACAGAGTTTTAACCACGTAGGATCCCGAAAAGGAAGGTGCACCTTGAGTATAGTATACCGAAACGACCGTCTCAATCCAAGGATCGCGTTGCCGCTAACGACGAGTCGTTTGGAGGCCCGTAGCCCAAGATACGGGCATTTGACCAAACCGCTCGGTAATGGGGGTTTCGGGCCTGGGCCGTCCCGGCCCGAGACCCCCCGGATGGCCCGAACTAGGTCGACCCGCCCCGGACGTGGTCGACCCGGCCCGGCACAGCCCGGCCCGGCCCGGCGCGGCGAACCGGCCAGGCGCGCCGGTTCGGCGCAAGGCAGCGCGCTGGGTGCGCTGCCAGCTGGGCCGAAGGCCGAGCTTGCTGGAAACGGGGGGACGCCTGCCCCCCCCCCCTTTTGTGAAACCGACCCCCCTCATAATGGGGGCAAAATAACTGCCCGGGGGAATTAAATTCCCCCGGTTTCCACCAACCCGGCCGGCCCGACCTGGCCGGCCGGCTTCTTGTCAACAGGACCGGCAAGGGCCGGTCCTCTTCCGTCTTCCGGCACCGGTGGCCCGACTGGACGCCGGTCATCACGATCCGCCGCGGCCCGGAACCGGCTGCGGCCTTCGTCATCCGGCGCGGTGCGACGGCACCGCGCCCCTCCGCCGCGGCCCCGCTCCGGCCGCGGCGTCTTCGGTTTCCTTCGACGCGGCGCGACGGCGTCGTGTTCATGATAATTCTTTCCACGGCGCGGCGCGACGGCGCCGCGCAATAATTTCCGTGTGATTCCCGCGTGGTGTGACGACACCACGCTATCTCGTTTCATCCGCAAGAAACATTTAAGAACAAAGGAGGGGGTTTCGGCCGTGTTTGTGCGGTCCGGTCCCCCTCTCGTTAGACAATAACTCTTAAACGTTCATCCTCAAGTTTTTCATGCTAGAACCAAGAACGGAAAATAATTAAATAAAGCAACAACAAACCCCTACCTCGCTTTTCGTTATGTGTTGACGAAGTCGCGGAAAGGCGGCGGCGATTCGTCGACATCGGAAAAGAGAAGCCGTTGACGACGTCGGCGTTCTTCGTGAAAGGTGCTCCATTCTTTATTCTGGAAGGAGTGGGAAGGAGGCATCCAAGAAGGGATCGACGTTGGAAACTTCACGTTCTTCTTTGGAAAAGGAATTCTTCGTCGAGAAGGCGTTGTTCCATGTTTGGAGATGTCCTTCATGTTCTTCGTCGAGGGTGGAATTCTCTTCAATCCTTCCATGACTCTATCACAAAGATTTAGCCAACCCCAAACAATAAAACAACACACTTTATTATAGTGTTAGCTTAATGAATTCAAAATAATTCAAATTCATTAACTTACGTCCTTCATTAATGGGTGGAGAGGCTCCAAAATTAATGAAGGTGGAAGTGAAAAGTCACATTTAATTTGGGGGGGTTCAAGGGAGTTAAGGAGTTTAAGGAGTTAGGAATTTGAGGGGTTTTGGCACATTAAGTGCAAGGGAGTTTAAAGGGGGTAGAAGAGAGTTAAGGGGAAGGTGAAGGGTTGGGGCTCGTGTGGGCCCCACCTCACCTTAATCCTCACTTGGTTAGTTAGGAACTTGTGATTCCACCCCAACTTCCACACTTAGGATATAACCACTTAAGAAGATAAATAAAATTTGTAACACAAATTTTATTTTTCTTTACACTTAAACCACAACCTTAATAAACAACTCCTCCCATGAAAACGCAACTCCAGGAAAGGCATTCCTAATCAAAAACCGGCGCTACGGTTCCATCGGTGCCCTCAGAATTTGATTCCGGGCACCGGTTCAAAAGTTAGAAATTCCCGCTCGTTCGTTCACTGAACGTACCCGATCCAAACTTCGGAAATTGATTCTGGGCACACCGGGCCTCGGAATCAGGCGCTGTCAGAAACTGTGTTCTTGTAAAATTCCAAAGAAAATTAAGAAAAAAATTTCCTTGAAATTTCCGGGTCTTTACATCATTAATGTGTCAATTGATAAGAACTAATATGTAATCAATTGAACACTAATAAATTTATTTAGAGAAAAATATGAATTAATAAAATATATGAACTAATATGTAAAAAATCACTGATTTATAATTTTATATCAGGTAATATTTTGATCATTTGACGTTTATAAGTATTATATTATCATTCAATCATTTTACATTGTTATTAATATTTTCACTTTATTGGATAATTTAATCATGTTGTCATTTGAATTTGATAAAATTATATAATATCCTAATTTATAATTTAAATACGATGTTAGATTGATTTGTTTGGGATAGGATTGATACATTTGGTTTTAGAAAATTTGTGAAAATTATATTTTCCCCAAAATATTTATTTTTATTTAATATTTAAATATTAAAATGACATGTATATTTCTAAAAAGAATTTATCTATTATGTATTTATCAAATAATAAACTGGTTATTTTAAATTACATTAATGATAAAAAAACTCAAGTAAATTTGGAACTTATTTAATAATTTTGTGCAAAAAATATTAATTTTGGTATTTTAATTTAATTAAATAATAATTTGGTTGAAATATTTTATTTTTTTAAATCGATAGAATCATTATTTAAATTTAATTAAAAATATTTCTTTCATTATAATAACAAAACATGATATTTTTATACTATATAAAAAACTACGATTTAACGTATCGTTTCACTAAAAATTGAGATTATATGTTTTTGTTACTCTTATAATAATTATTTTTCCTCATCAATAAATATATTAGAATGTGGAAACCATTTCAAAATTTAGATTTTGTGCTAAAATTTTGTGAAAATTAAATATTTTATATTTTAATAAAAGTTTATTAAAAAATATTAAATAAGCTACGAAAAATGAATAAATGTTATTGAAATATTTACAAAGATGAAATCACTCCCAATGAATTATAAAAAGTTTTGAGTGGAATTATGAGGATTACCTTGATAATAACCCACCTACTCTCAATTTTTTCTTTATTATTATCCATTATCAATAAAATATTAATATTATATTATTAGAAATTAAATTAATTACTCAAAAATAGTATTACTCTTCACTTACATAATGAGGTCATATAAAACCCAACTATTTACATAACTCCATTTGAATATCTTAAAGATATTACAATAATTTTTCATAAAATAATATAATATATCATTAAGTATATGGTCACCATTTTTCATCTTGTGACCTTTACATCCATGGGGTTTTCTAAGATAAATTTCAATTTTTCATAATAAGTAATACCTTCATTATAAAGAATTTATCATTCCACTTCAAAACATTTTATTAATAATAAAATTAATTATAGTAATATAATAAAAATAACATTATATTATTTTGGAGAATAAAAATTTATTAATTTTCTATAACCCACATTGAAAAGCCTATATATATTAATCATTCATTATGATTATTGCTACCTCCATGAATTGGAATCATTATTTTCCATATAACAACTTCTAGTGTTTTACATTAATGAATTTTTTATGAATTGTTATGATATATATATATATATAATATTATAAAACTGATAATATAAATTATTAACTCCCTTATCCGCTCACAATCATGTATAAATTAGTCCATGCTAATTCAATATCCATGAATATATAGTGAAAAAATAAATAAAATTTTAATAATAAGTAACAAAAATTCAATGAAATAAATTATAATATTCATCATATATTATATATCATAAACTTTATATTAATAATTATAATTATAGGGGTATGAATAAAACAAATAAATAATAATTTAATTTTTTTCTCCGACGCATATTTAATCCGTTGGGTAATAAAGATTTTTTTGAGTACATATATTATGAATATTTATTTATTCTCTATAATTAATATATTTTATTTTACTTACTAATAATTTTATTTGTTAAAACATTATTCATTTTAGTATCTTTATAAAATGAATTGTCCATTAAGGATTTTAGTACATGTAAGGGTTTGTGGTATCAGTTTTTCACTCATTGAGACGTAAATATAATTATTCTAGTTTTTTTCCAAAATTATGTATCTAATAAAACATTAATAAATATTATCATCATCCTATTAATATTTATGGTATTTATTGTCTTATTTAAAATCATATCAAGGGCTTTTACTCTAATTTTATATCATTTTAAGGGTTGTTTCTTTCGAAATCATTTCATTTGTATATTATTTTATTATAAAACTATTAATTAATAATGTTTATATGAAGTATATTTGATGATTTATATCAGGAAAAATCAATTCTTTAGGTAATATATTTTCAATGTAATGTTTTTTTCATTCAAGGGTCTTTATTTTAATGTTATTCTAGTAATATGATTTTGCTTCCATACAATAATTTTAAATCAATCTCTCTCAAATATGATTAATATTGTGGAAGATTAATATATTTTTTTATAAAAATATAAAAAATATTTTATTCCTATATAATATTCCTTGTTTATATTTTTCCTATAATATTTATTTAAATTTAATTTCACATAATCTTTTTTTAGAAAAGTGTCATTGAAATTTTATTTTCTAAATTATAAAAAAATAATTGTGTTATACAAATAATTTATCAATGTTACCACTTTTTAAATATAGACATATCTTTTTTGAAAATTAAATAAAATGGTTTTCTATTTTCTATTACTTTGATTCATATGAGTTAAATTAATATCAATTCAATTCTGTTCGATGGAAATTATTCTAGATAAAGTATCTTTGATAATGTTTCTATGTGAATGTGAATTTATTTAGAACATTTAATTATATTTGATTAATTATTTTTATATTTTTAATGATTCTATAAGACATTATATGTAGCTTATTTTTATAATCTTTTTCATTTTAAATAATTTAATACTATAGTGCATATTTCTTATCCCAAATTATATTTATTTAAAATTCCAAAATATATTATTCAACATAGTGATATTAGTATTATATATAATGTAATTGATAGTTTTTATTTTTTGTATCTTACCATAATCCTTCATTCTCTAGAGGTTTTTATTAAATTTTATCCTATATATGATAATATTCAGCACTCTCCTTATTTTTCAGAAAAATCCACCATGAATTTGAATAATTTTTTTCGAATAAATTTTTATTATGGATAACAAATAATTCAATCCAATAATTTATTTGTTTAAACTATGATTATATATGATTTATTAGATAAATATGTGTCTCAAACAGACACTATTTATCTATATATAATTAATAAAATACGTTTTATCTTGGATAATGGTAATTTAAATATAATTCTTCTCATGATCTTTGGATAATTATTTTTTAGGGTTTAAAATTATTGATGATTTAATAAATATTTTTAATTTTATAAATGTTTCCCTTTTTTTCATTCTTTACATTATTATGTTTTAAAATAAGATCATTATATTTTCAGTTGTTTGTTATAATATAAGGAATTATTAATTTTTTAATGAACATATATGTAAGGATGAATAGTGTTATTGGTTCTATATTTTTCTCAAATTCATTGGTTATATGTATATTTCTCATTGAATAAATTAATAGATAATATATTTTAGTTTCTCATATGATTGGGCTGTTTTAGTGTGGAAAAATAATATACTATTCTACATTTTATATGTAGTTTA
Organism: Viscum album; assembly: GCA_963277665.1. Lineage (NCBI taxonomy): Eukaryota > Viridiplantae > Streptophyta > Magnoliopsida > Santalales > Viscaceae > Viscum > Viscum album. The sequence continues at coordinate 271,148,540 of OY728128.1, read as the reverse complement.
TATTCTTATATTATTCTATTTGGATGCATCTCTTCATATTAATTTAAGAAACTCTCTTATAATTCCAATGTTTTATATTTTTTATTGTCAAAATAGTTTTTTGTCATTAACAATAATATTTGAAAATGTTTTAATAAAAAAATTATTACAAAATATGCCCTCATAATAAGAATTTTGGTCAATTATTATTTTATAAAATGATAATATATTTTCATTGCACATATAATCTTATTATAATCCCAATAATTATTAATTATTATGATATCTTATATGTACCATTAAATATTACTTATCATCATTCATTGTAAGGATTCTATTTCCTAGTTTTTGATGAAAAGTAATATGTATGTGATTCTAGATGTGTACTATTCTAGGATAATTTTTTGGAGACATGGAAGAAATTTTATTGATTAACTCGTTTTTATATGATTAAGTAAATGAATATATAATAAATATAACACCAGTTTCACTAGTTTAATATTATTCTTCAAAACGTGAAATTCTAATCAAAATGTGATCTATGAATTTTAAATGTTTCATTATTTCTGAATTGTATTATAAATAACTATGGGTATCAAATATATTACCCAATGTTTGATGATTTTACTAAATTATCAAACATTTCATGTATTGGGAGTCTCAGTTGATACTAGAGAAGGTATTTTATAAAGTCATATTTTAGAGGGATGTCGGTTCTAGTTAATTAAATAGTTATAAAGTCAAAAATTATTAATACATAAAATTTGATAATATATATAATGGTATAGACAACATAATCAAACATTACATGGATTGTTTTATTTTTTATTAGATTACAATGAGAGATAATTACCGGATTACTTAGTATAATAGTAGTAAAAATATTTATAAATAAGGTGAAATTCAAATGAAATTCAATACAATATGATGTATCTAGTTTCTAAAAATGATATAAATAGAAGAAATAACACTAAAAAATGAGTATTGTGTAATAACATGATTATATGCTAGTGCAAGACAGTGTGTCTTAACTTCACATATGTATGATCCATTCAAATTTGTTGTAAATAGTTATTTTGAAATCTATCTAATGTTAAATTATTATATATTGGATTTGAAGTTAACTGATATTGTTACCAACATTAATAAGAAACATACCATAGGTAATGGAGGATTTTACAATGAGATTCATAGGAATAATTGAATATAACAAGTTATATCATTTAATTAACCAATAAAATTGATGCCTCGTAGATTTTAGTTTCATTTTCATATGTTGGACAATATACTAGACATTTTTGTTTTTGTATTTTGTTTAATCTAGATAATGAAAATAAAACAAATAATGCTATATAAAAATTAAAATTATTTTTAATGACTAAATGAGTGAAACTTGTTAAATATTTTGGCATGGTTTTTAATAACCACTATGATATAATTTGTTTGTTTTATGGTCATAAGAAATTTTGTGAAGTCGATATTTTAATTGAACCTAATTCTTGAAAATATAATGTATTTTTATTAGTGAATTGTATTTTTTGATGATATTATTTTATAACTTAATACATTCCGGGACTATGTGAATCATATATTTATTTCCATTCATTATATAAAATTTATTTATCAAGTAATAAGTTTTATATTATATCAATAACCATAAAATTTGATTTAATAAAATGGTTATGTTATTTGAAATAATAATTGAAGAACATGTGAATGAGATATGTATAGGCCTTAAAATTTATGTATTGATTATGATGATGCTAAAAATTTTGGATTTATTTTTTGTTATAGTGAGTATGACTTTATTTATAATATTTAAATTTATTAGTGACTTCATTTTCAATTTATCCATTATATTTCAGGTGATTTGTAGTGATATTGATGTATATTTTACATTATGATTGATTCATTTTTGTGTAAAATATAGAGATTCTCACTTAAGTAATATTATATTTTTATATTTTTAATTTCTTTTAGATTCAGTTTTTTGTAGATATTGTAGGTTATTATCAATATATGACATAAATATACCTACTTGCATATGTGAATATATTAGTAATTAATTGTCTTTTATGATGGATTAGTATGATTATTATTAGAAAATAGAGTAGGTAGATTTCATATTATATATTATATACCAAATAAAGAGTATGGTTTCTTGATCCTTAACTACATTTATCAGTGAATAATAATATAAATTTCAAGGATGCAATTAATTTAACTGTGTACAATATAATAAAAATATTTTTTGAAATAATTTTTTCCTGTATATTAAAACATGCATTGATTAACTATTCACCAAGTAATAGTCAACCCCAAAAACTCCATTTCTGATATAAGATCATTATTATAAATTAATATACTAATGATACTGCTTGGAAATAAAATTATTGTTTGAAAATAATCTTTATTACTTGTGTTTATTGCTAATAAATATAAATTATTTGTTGTTTAAAATGTAATATTTTTAGGTGTTATTGATTTTTTAAAATATTTATGATATAATTAATATGATAATATGTGATATTAAAACATATAAACAAAAAAATTTTCATTATATGAATTATAATTTGATATGAGATATTTATAAAAATATGTTAATGTGTAATGAAATTTTATTAATAAATTTTTTTATTTATATTATTTTATTTAAATTAAAAGTGAAAATATATATTATAAAATGTAATTATATAAAAAACATAATTTTCATATATATAATTTCATTTCTAAGATAATTTTAAATGTTATAGTTTTTAACATTATTTTATTTTGGATAGTTAAACATACAGTTTTCAAAAAATTTAATAATTTTAGAAATCATAATTGGATATGATTGCATTCAAATGTTATAAAAAACTGATAAATAAATTATTTCAAAATTGAATAAGAAATTTTATTAATTTTATGAGGAACTTATAAAAAATTATATTGTCATTTTGAATTTAAAATAATATATTTTTCCAAATAAAATTATTTTGGTGATACAAATTAATAAAAAAAAATTATTAAATTAAGTAACATATTTATTATATTCCCCCATAAAATTATATTTTATAGTAATCCAATTTATGTATTTTAAATAAAAAAAATTCCTTATATTATTCCATAAATTTATTTTATTTTTAACATTATGATTTTCATAAAAACCATAACAAAATGTTTTGTTTATTTAATATAAATTTTCTCATAGTTATACATTTTATTTGTAATTTATTTTTAAATTTGAAAATTAATATTTAGAATGATATGTAATGTTTTATTATTTATTTTTCGTAAATATTAATTACTAATGTGGATATTTTCTTAACACAATAATGGTATTAATTGTAAAAAAAATATTCAAATAGGAAATGTAAAAAACTGTCTACAAACGCATTTAAAGTAGTTATATAAGGTGTAAACTGATGAAATATTTTTCCCCAGACATTATATCAATTTATAATGTTTAATTAAATAACCACATCTTGTAACTCTGTTTACATTAATTATCTTCCCTAAAATATTACATTTTTCAAATAGATAGCTATAAAAATTCAATAATCCAAATTTAATCACAATTTTTCTTATGAAATCCATTTCTTAAATAAATACTAAAGATAAAAAATATGCATTCAAAATAATAATTATATCATTACAAATCAATTAATGTAATATTCCTCTACACAAATAAGTCTAAAAATAATAATGTAATGAAAATTATAGAATTAATATAGTAATATATTATTACACCATTAGATGAATCCTTATTTATTATTTCTTAGTGATATAAAAAACTAAATAACATATATAATACATTGTGACAACTCCAACTTCCATGAAGTGATGTATTATATTTTATGTAACCAAATCTGATGGTTGGATTAAATGATGGGGTTTTCTAAAAATTATTAATCTAACATTTATTAAATACAATAATTATTCTGAATAATAATATTATTATCTATGTTATCCGCAATAAACCATGAATAATTTTTTTAATCACCATTCTAGAGAAATACATCATCAATGGGTAAATTTTTTTATCATATTTTTTATATATAAATGGAAAAATAAATAAATTCTTCATATCAAGACAACATATTTTTTATACCATTATTTCAATATTTAATTGTCTTTATTTGTGAATAAAAAATTTCATATCCATACTAATCCATAGAAATATGGCTTGTTCTTATTTGGGATGGACTGACAACCAACAATATCCATGTTGTATATTTATTTCATGTGTGAATTTGGGAACATGAATGTTACATCCCATGTAAATAAAAAATAATACATTTTCATAATTATTAAATTTTTTGAATTAAATATTACTTTTACTTTAAATGGTTTTCTATGTTTGATTGCTTACCTGATACACAATATTGAGTTTCTTCAAAATCTTACATAGCACAAAACATTGGGTCATACTGAAAAATAAAAATAAAATATTATTTTAAATGGTAGATAACACCTAGTAATTATAATGGTGTGAATGAACAGAACTAACTTCAATATGATTATACATGTTTGTAAAATGTTTTTACTTTAATCCAATAAAACATTTTGGCCTAAAATGTGAATTAATCGAATTTTATAAATAAATAAACTAATATTATTTAAAAGGGTGATTTAATACCTTTTAATGGAGAACTGTAACATCTGGCCCCTACCTCATTGGATTGAGGAGGCGGTGAGGGTTAATTGGCCTTATGCGACGTTCCCAAGGTTCCAAAGGCTGGGAATAAATGTTGAGGGTTCCGATAACAGTTTGGGGAATGATTTTCCCTTAAGACAGAACCAACAAAACAATCCACTGACCATAACTATATGATGCATGTCAACAAACTCCCAAATAGCCATTCCAAAAGACATCCAAGTTGTGCCACAATACAACCCAAAAACAATACAACTAGACATGTCTACACCACATCAGAGTACAAGCATAAACCAAAAAACAAACACCACAAGCCATGAAAACACCACAGCTCCACACCCAGCTCCAATCTGCAAGCTCCTCCAAGACATCACAATTCACCACTAAAGGAGGGAGATGCCTTATCTTTTCCCACTTCAAATTACACTACATATACAAAAGACAAAAAAGTGCCAAAGGAGGGGGTGAGTACTAAAACTCAGTAGGTTTTACCCAAATGGATTCCCTCCACCCACCACTAGGATAAAACCATTAGCACATTTATATAAAAAAATTTATATAAATAATCACAAGTGAAACCATTACCATAAGCCAAACAGGCCTTTAACAAGCCATCTCACCCTATCCAAACAACCAAGGGAATGTACAAAAAACAAGCCACAAGCCATATCACCATGTACATCTTAGAACAACAATTTCTACCTTGCAAGCAATGCACAAAAAAACAACCAAAACAACCAAATGTTGGTTCTTCCGTTCAACCCATTCACCCATTCACGCATTGTGGCACATCCCATCCACTTATCCTTTGATGGTGTCCCTTCCATATAATATCCATCCCATCTTAATAGTGGTATGTCTCACCAATTCCACATAACATTACAATCAATCCATAACCATGCATATAACCCACCAAGGTCACAACAACATGCAATCAACCAATTCCATTGCATATCTATCCACTTCAATAAATTACCCATTTATTGAAAACCATTTTACATGACCAACAACATTTCAAAAAAAAAACTCTTTATTGAAATCCATTTCCATCAATCATTTTCACAAATGAATCATAGAATCCCATTTTAAAATCTTTATTTTAAAATGCACAACACTAGCATTTCACCATAAAAACCCCTTTTCCCAAAAATCACCCAAAACATCACCCAAGGGATATCCAATCAATTTTGAACATCGAAACACAATTAATTAAAAGAATAAAAAATTAATTGTTACAAAAACATTATCTCTAACCAAATTGAGTCAAGAGAGAAGCCACCAACCTTTAGGGTTCTTGTGAAATTGACCCAAAAGAAACTACTCCTCAAAACCGGTGAATGCACCACCAATGCCTCTATAGATCTCCTTACCTAACTTCCGTAGGCATTAAAAAATAACATAAAAGGGAGACACAACCCTAGATCTAGAAACAACTGTTGTAGATCTAGAAAACTGAGAGCAATTGAGATGTATATCTAGAGGAAGACACTAAGAACCCATGTGTAGAGACTTACCATGGAGAAACTGCGTTCAAAACAACTTGAAACCTCATTGATTTTTTTTCCAAAATTTGTAGGAGATGACCCTCAACCCCTGAGAAACTGAAATCATGAGTGAGAATTGAGTAGGAGAGGATTTAGAGAGGAATTTGTCAAGCTCGATAAAGCTTAGGTTTTAAAACCCTATTTTTATGTGGTCGCATAGAAAGTCAGCACGGTTTGGAAAACCGTGTGGTAGCCGTCCGCACACTACTACCTTGAGATCAGGGGTCCACATGGTTTCCTCGCGTTCTTTGGAAAACCGTGCGCAGGCCGTGCGAAGCCTAATGTCTCCCCCTACACAGTTCCCTAGAGATCCCCCACAGTTTCCCCTAGCAATGCTCAATCTGTGCTCCCTAAGAAAAGCCTCCAAACTCATTCAAAACCATCCCAAACACTAACAAGATCTTCTAAAATCATCCCATGCACATTCAACACATACAGATTCATAAAAAAGGCTACATACCTCAAACCAGGTGTGCTACATTTTTCCCACCATTGGACTTTCCATCCTCAGAAAGTAGTGAACCCGCCCATTGCCGAAAGAGCTCGGGCCACTACTCGGCCATTTATATCTCCTGCTCACAAGCCTCCTCTTCAATCTGACCATGATGCCACAAAACATGAACTAAATCAATACTTTTACCATGAAAGACATTCTCTTTACTATCCACACCCGCACTGGCACATGAACCAAAGAATCATCCTGTTCTAGCTCAACATGATCCCCTGGAATCACATGGTCATAATCCGGATGATACTTTTTCAAATGCGACACATTTAACACATTGTTAACTGCACTAAACATTGGTGGAAAAGCCAAACGATTAGCCACCCCACCAACGCGATCAATAATCTCAAAAGGTCCAATATACCTCAGAGATAACATTCCCTGCTTCCCAAACCGACGATGTCCCAACCCAGGAGAGATCCCCAAGAAAACATGACCACTCACCTCGAACAAAAACGACCATTGAAGATGATACACATACAATTTCTGAAATCTCTGAGCCGTCTCCATTCTCTTCCTGATCAACTTGATCGTCTTCGTAGTCTCCTGGACAAGGCATGGTCCGACTATAGAGGACTCACCTATTTCCACCCATCATAGTAGAGAACGGCACAACCAACCATACAACGCTTCAAACAGAGCCATATGTGTGGATGTCTGATAACTATTATTGTATGAGAACTCATCCAAAGACATGTGCTCCTCCCAATAGCCACCAAAATCCATCACACAATCCCACAACATATACACAAATTTTGTATCATCCTCTTGGATTAACCATCCGTCTAAGGGTGATACGCCATGCTCATAGTAAACTATGTCCCAAGGGTTTGCTGCAAGGATTTAAAAAACGAGATGTAATCCTCAAATCTCTATCTGATACAATCAAAACTAGAACACCATGCCTCTTTACCGGATATATAATTTGGACAGATCATCCACAATATGAGATTCACGAATCTGGATGAAATGAGCCAACTTTATTAGTTGATCCACTATCACCCAAATGGAATCGTGCTTTCGGACCACTCATGGGAGACCTGTGACAAAGTCCATCGGTATTTTCTCCCACATCCAAATTGGTATTGGTAAAGACTGCAACATTCCTGTTGGCCTCTGATGCTCTTCCTTGACCAGCGGAAAACTCAAGAATCTCGAGAATAACTCAACCACACTTCTTTTCATACAAGCCCACCAGAACAACACTTTCAACACATTATACATTTTTTTATTTCCATAATGAAATATCCACCTGTAATGATGATACGCCCTGAGAAGATCCTCCTGACAAGAAGCTGGTACAACCATCAAATTCCGAAAACAAAAAAATGAATCTCCATTCAGTTGGAAACCCTCAGTGGTCTCCCCACCATTGTGTTCTGACCTCATCTTCACACACTGAAAATTAGATATCTACGCATCTTTAGCCAGGCCATTTAAGTCAGGAATAAACATGGCCGGAATGAAGACCGCTCTTTTTCCCTGGTCCTCACATTCCAACCGCATGTCAGTTATAACCAACATAAACTACCACTAGTCTGATGCCTTTTTTACCACTTGAGCATATGATTTTCTACTTAATGCATCTACCACCTAATTTCCCTTACCTAGTGTGTAAATCAAGTCAAAATCAAACATCTAGAGATGTTACATCAATCCCCTTTGCCTAAAATCCAAATCCCACTGTGTGAAAATGTTCTTAAAGATCTCATGATCTTTATATACCATGAATTTCTCACTGAAGTGATAATGATGCCACACTTTCAAAGGATGGACCACTACTTCCAATTCCAAATATTGATTTGGGTAGTTCTTCTCATGCACTCTCCACTTCAGGGAGCCATACGCAACCACATGTTTCCCTTGCATGAGAACAAACTGCAACCTTGATCCCTATAAATCCCAATACACCACATACCCTTTTCCTGCTTCTTGAAAAACCAATATTGGTTTTGATGTAAGGAGACCCTTTAGCTCTTCCAAACACTACTGACACTACTCATTCCAATGTAATAGAACATTCTATCTTGTCGACGATGTCATCGGTGTAGCCAAACGTGTAAAATCACGAACAATAAGCTGATAACACCCTTCTAGACTGAGTAAACTCTGTACCTCAAACTAATTATTTGCTAGTTTCCATGAGATAATAGCCTATATCTTTTCCAGATCCACTGAAACACCCCTTTCAGAAATCACATGGCCCTGAAATTGGACTTTCTATATCCAAAAGGCAGATGTTGAAATTTATTCATACAACCGATTAACCCTCAAGATCCCTAGAACTATCACCATGTGCTTCTCATACTCCACTCTTGTCATAGAATACACCAGAATATCATCTACAAACACCACCACAAATGAATCTGGTTATCCTTGAAATATCTGATTCATCAATTCCATGAATACATCTGGAGAATTCATTAGACCAAAGGGCATAACCACATATTCATAATTTCCATATCTACTTTTGAAAGATGTTTTGAGTATATCATCCTTACTCACCCGCAATTGATGATATCTCAACCCAAGTTCGATCTCGGAGAACCACTAGGCTCCCCTCAACTGGTCGAACAAATCATCATTTCATGGTAGTTGATATCTGTTCTTTATCATAACTTGGTTATGTCTATGATAATCAACACATAGCCTCAATTTTCTAACCACCTTTTCCAAAAAAACACCAAAACTAACCACAGAGACATGCTCGGCCAGATAACACCATTGTTTTCCAACACTTCCAACTGGAATTTCAATTCCCTCAATTCGGTAGGTTCCATACAATAAGATAGAAGTGAGATAAGATAGGTACCTAGAAGAAGATCAATCGTAAACTCCACTTCTCTTACAAGAGGTAAACCATTGAATTATTTAGGAAAAACATCCACGAACCAATCCACCACTGCCGGATAAACACTCTACTCAAAACCATATAACGATTCAAGCGACAAAACCTCCAACTGATATGATAACGTGCCCACTACTGGAGCCAAAAAACCCATTGCACATTGTCTTCGATGCCTCTTACCTCTAAAGAGATGTCTAACGCCATTTTGTGTCATAAAATCCATTTTCCACGCATTACAGTCGATGTGGGCCTTAAACGCCACTAGCCAATCCATTCCCAGGATTACATCATACACATCCATCTCAAGTATTGAGAAATTAAACATTAGCTCAACCTCGCCCAAAATGACACAAAATGCTCTACATAAGAAGGCTAGACACTCTCTTCGACCCAAAGGAGTATGAAGTTTCAAAACTGAAGGCATCATTTCTACCCTTAAACCTAGTAAATCAACCACATGTGCAGCAATAAAAGAGTGTGAGTCACATGTATGAAATAACACTTGCATCCAGGTAGGATTTAAAAGAATCATACCTCGCACCGTGGATCATTCCGACTGATCATCCACCAAAAACTACTCATCTCCGAGGAACGTCTTGGTTGCCACACTCTTCTTTTTATTTCTTTTCTGAGGCATCATGTTATTTTCATAATCACCATGACCCACTTTACTCTGCTGACGAGGGGTGTGCTTCTATCCCTATCCTATCAAAGCATACAACTTCTTCGATCCCTAAGGAGTGTCATAGACACACGACCTTGGAGAATTCCAACAATAATGATGCAGCTTCCCCATCTTCTTACATTTGTGACATGCCGGAGGTTGTGTCATACATCCCCACTAAATGTGTTCCACAGAGCGACAATTAAATCATCTTGGTTTCCTCTAAGGCTTTGGAGGAAGATTCACTGATCCTACTGTCGGATTATGTACCAACCCCCACCCTGGGAATTAGTGTCCCTCCTCTTCATGAACCTAGTGTTAGAGTTCCCAATATTCCCCATAGGTACCACCATGCTTCCTCCGCCTGGATCTCCTAATAGATCCGGATCAGCCACTAATTCTCGATTCACCATCTCTATGTAATCACCAATACACAGCACTGCTATTTTTGAACGGATCTCTTGCCATAACTCAGCTTCGAAGATCCATTCCTTAAATGATGTAAAACCTTCCACATTATGTTAAATTCTCAATATTTTTATAAACATAGTTACATACTCCGTTACCGAGTGTTTTTCCTGTTTCAAATGGAAGAAATCCATTGTGCACTAAATTTTGAACGTATGTGTGTAGAATAGTTTATTAAACAATTCTTCAAAGCCTTACCACATCATAACCTTGTCCATTTGAGTTTGGAATACCAACTCCGACCATTGAAGGGAAAGATCTTATTACATATATATGGCCAACTTCACTTTCAACTCTACCGGTGTTCCCATGATTTCGATGATCTTGTTCATTCTATTCAACGATGTTTCTTCCCTCTCTAGATATGAGTAACCCTTGAAGAAGGGTGGATTATGCTTTTGAATCTGAAATTCATGATCCACATTCCTTGGTATATCCACTTTATTTCCACATTCAACAGCTTGGAATGCTGGCACTATACATTGCACTAACTGCTGGTTTACCTGAGGCTCATGTGCAACAACGTTCTCATCAGCTACATCCGGTTGGTCTCTATGACACCTACCCGGGGCCATTTCTATAAAAAGAAAACAAACAACCATGAGTCTAACTTCCATATACATCAAGAATTCCAACTTCAAATCGCATTACACAACACTATCACAACAAGTCTTTCAAAAAGTTCACACTTCCCAAGTTTCACCATTTTTGAAAACCAAACTATTTTCAAAATACCATCAGTTTCCATGTTTTAAATCCTTCCGTTTTGAAACCCAATTCAGATTTTTAAAAATCCACATATTCATATCAAATAATAATTCATTATTCCCCAATGAAATATGAATCCTAATCGGAATTCATTTATACCATGCTTGACATGCTCATCTCATTGGCTACACTCCCGGCAATGAGATATCCAATTTCTATATGTGTCTCCAAAACACTTATGTACCATTATCCTTGGTATCATGAAATTCATTATAAATGGGTTATCTACATCATTTTATACTATAAATTCCATGTTCCAACAATCCTACGCCTTGATAAAATACCGACTCTAGGAATATACCACAACCAATGTCAACACCACAACTAGGAATCAACTTCAAAGGACCGAACAAGCTGATACCACTTGTAACACCACACCCCTACATCATTGTCTTGAAGAGGCGGTGAGGGTTACTTGGCCTTAATCGACATTCCCAAGGTTCCAAAGGCTGGTAATAAATGTAGAGGGCTCTGAGAACAATTTGGGGAACAATTTTCCTTTCAGACAGAACCAACCAAACAATCCATTATCCACCACTATATGTTGCATGTCAACAAACATCCAAACATGCATTCCCAAATACAACCATGTTGTACCACAATAAGACCCAAAAAAATTACAACAAGACATGTCTACACCACATCAGGTTACAAGTGGAAACCAAACAACAAACACCACGATCCATGACACCACCACATCTCCACACCCTGCTCCAAGTTCTAAGCTCCACCAAGACATCACAATGCCCCACTAAAGGAGGGAGATGCCTTACCTTTTCCCACATCACGGTACATTAAATCCTCAAATACAACAAAGTTCCAAAGCATGTGGTGAGTACTAAAACTCAATAGGTTATCCCCAAATGACATCCCCACACAAGACACTAGGATAAAACCATTAGCACATTTATATAAAATAGTTTCTATAAAAAAAATCACAAGTGCAACCATTACCATAAGCAAAACACACCCTTACCAAGCCATCTCACCCAAACCAAACAACCATGGGAAATCCAAAAAAATTCCATAATCCATATCATCATGTACACATTAGAACAACCATTTATACCATGCATGAAATTCACTAGAAAACAACCAAACCAAAAAAACGGTGGATCTTCCGTCCAACCTGTTCACCCATTCACACCTAGTGGCACTTCCCATCCACTTATCCTTTGATGGTGGCCCTCCCATCCACCGTCCATCCCATATTAATAGTGTTACATCTTTCCACTTACACACAACATTACAATCAATCCATAACCAAGAATATAAAACACCAAGGCCACAACAACATGCAACCATCCAATTCCATTGCATATCAATCCACTTCAATAAATAACCCATTTATTGAAAACCAATATCCATGCCCAAATACATTTCAATAAAACAAACTATTTATTGAATACCATTTCCATCATTAATTTTCTTATATTAACCATTCCATCCCATTTTAAAATCTCTATTTTAAAATCTACAACAATAACATTTCACCATAGAACCCCCCATTTCCAAATAATTCCCCAAATCATCACCCAAGGGAAATCCAATAAATTTAGTACATCAAAACAAAATTAATTAAAAGCCCAAAAAAATAGTTTTAAACAAAACCATTAGCTCTAACCAAGTGGAGTTAAGGGAGAAGCCACCTACCTTTTGGGTTCTTGCGAAATCAACCCACAAGAAACTACTCCTCAAAACTGGTGAACCCACCACAAAGACTCTCTAGATCTCCTTCCCTAAAATCCAAAATCCATAAAATTAAAATCCAAGGAAAAAACAACCATAGATCTACAAAAAAAGGGTTTAGATCTAGAAACCAGAGAGAGAGGGAGATGTAGATATAGAGGAAAACACAAGGAACCCAAGAGGAGGGACTTACCTGGGATAAACCGCAATCAAAACACCTTCAAACCACATATATTTGCTTCCAAATCGTGTGGGGGATCACCCTAAACCCCTGAGAACCCGAAATCTTGAGTGAGGCTTGACCGGGAGAGGATTTAGAGAGGAATGAGTCAAGCATGAGAGAACCCGGGTTTTAAAAACCGGTTTTAAGTGGCTGAAATGTTAGTCTGCATTGTTTAGAAAACCAAGCACTAACCATGCACAAACTACTACCTTGAGAGTGAGGGTCCACACGGTTTCCTTCCACGGTTTGGAAAACCGTGCGCAGGCCATGCGAAGCCTACTCTCTCCCCTTGCATGGTTTCCTAGAGAACCCGCACGGTTTCCCCATACCGTGCTGAAACTGTGCTACATGTGAAAAGCCTACAAACTCATTAAAACCCATTCCAAACTCTACCAACCTCTTCTCAACTCTTCCAATGCACATTAAACACATAAAGAAGCATAAACAAAGGATACATCCCTTAAATTGGGGGTGCTAAAAGAACCCTAATTAAATATTGTTTTAGTCACTTTTATATGTTCTATTTGACAAAATATAAATCTTCTTTTTAATCGGGACATTAAAATTTACTTTGGTTAAATTTTTTCTTTTTTAATGACAAAATTCATTTTTAATGAATAATGAAAATACTCTATTTTAATTCAAAAACTGCCTTTTAATATAATTTATTTATATGGTTAAATTATCTTTTTATTGGTTGTAATGTGTAATTATAATATATTTTTACCATTTAATCCAATGTTGGTCATTAGAAGTAATTTCACTTTGAAAGTGGAAAAAACAAGTGTTAGACCTTTAATAGTTATTATATCGTAATAACTCGGTTTTTGTTTTGAAAACAAGAATTAATTTAAAATTAATTAATGAAAATTCTCTGTATTTAACTTCATACAATAGAAATAATTTTTGAATTCAGCATATCATATATAGCTTAGGCTGAATTTTTGGTATTTTTCTAAAAAAACATCAATTTTTTATGAGTACTGAAAACACTTGGTAGTATTTAAAATGAATACATTTTCATTTAAATGAAATTTTTCTGATTCAATGAATTGAATTTCGAAAATCCAACCTAAACGGTAGTTATTATTAAATTAAATGTTGTTCAATAATATGAAAATACTTTTTTGGTTAATTGTAACATTTTTCTTATATGTACCCAAGTTAAAGGGAAATATGGTAATTTAAGGTAAAAAATATTATAATAATATACAATTACCTTAACACTTTTCCTAACCATATTTTATGGGTAATGTCCGACCAAGAAAATCCATGGGTGAGAATTTTGGCATTTGAAAGCCACTTAGGTATGATAATGATATTAATAACTTTTTATTTAAAATAAAAATAAAAATATCATCAACATGTATTGTTTTGATAAAAAAAATTATTTTGGGATTATATAATTGATATATTTAACCATAAATATTCATTAGAAAGAATAAAAATTCCCTAGATAATTGTATTTTGTAATTAATTTTTATATATCAAATATATAAAATAATTTATGACACAATAATGTTGTAGTGCTTACATCATTAATAAATGATTTAAATATATTCAAATATAAAAACTAAGAAAATATCCAAAACATGTCTAATTCCTATTGGATTTTATTATTTCGACCATGAATCATCTTATCTTCGATTTTAATAATTTTTGGACATTTAGAAATCGAAAAGCATTATATAAACAAAATAATATTTTCACACTTTTCTAAAGATCCCCCCGCAAACTTATAGAAATCCATCACCTATATCCCATTACTATCACCTCTCCAAACCCTTGGCTCATCCAAAAAATTCTTAAATAATATCTCAAGATAGATCTCTTCCTTCAATATGACTTACCATAGGCAGAAGGGACTTCATGAAACTATTTTGGTTCAATCCAAAGGGAGTTACCCGATCAAAAGGTAACGTCTTCTCTTAAGATATTTGGTTTTATTTTACTTCTCCAACAAACTATACTATTTTTATTCATTTATTTTAAAACAAAAACAATATCCTAAATATAGTAGGTTGTTTTTATGATAATGATTCGAAATAAACTTACACACACCTCCATGTAATTGGTAAAGAACATACATATTCAATGGATGACAAACTATCGCCTCACGGAACGATGGTTGTTTATTATTCTCCTACAACCTCTTATGGTTGACATTATGATGGAACTGAATTTATATATGATATATATTATATATCAATTGTTTATATGATTCTATATTTTTAATTTATATAATACCTTTATAGATTCCATAGTAGCTAAATATGATAATCTCATTTGTGGAAATGCGTTATCCAACCCCCTCAAAGTGATACGACTCATTCACGAAATATGTGGATCATATAAAAGATAGAGTTATTAATATTATATATATGAAATTATACATAAATTATTATATACCTATGTATTATGATGTTTTCATTCCTTTAAATATGAAATAGAAATGAAAGTTGTGTTCATGCGTACGTACGGCTTACCGTCTCCATTAACAATGCATTTCATTTCTTACCTACAAATGTTATGTACTATTATAAATACATGTATATACTTGATATATATGATATATATAATATCGATATCAATAATATAATTATATATATAATGAAATTTTGACCAAATTAACAAAATGTAATTATACGATGTCCATTTTTGACTCAAGTACTAAATATCGTCAAAATGAACATTATTAATTTAAATGATTACATAATATTTATATCATGGAAAAAAGTTAATATAAAGTAATGATAAACATGAAAAATGATCTTAGGAAATAATAAATTTACATTGGTATATTATTTAGGAGATTGAAGAATGAACGAGCCTAGTTGGACATGAGGTAAGGGACTTCATGTCATTCTACATTCATTGAGGCATATTTTTTGTATACACAACATTCTTTTATATGATGTATAAACACCTTTGACATTTCATTTCATTAAAAGGAATATTTTTCTATGATTTGTTTTACTAAATGATAGAAAAGAAAGTTTCTTTGAATGTAAGCAGTGACAATGACCTTTTCCACCGCCATGAGTATTATTTGATCATTTGGCTTACTTAACAAGTTTTAATTAATTTAAAAGGAAAATAAATACCACATACCTTATTACATATTTTGTTATTGAAAATAGTTTTGATAATGGATTTGTTATGTTAATATATTAAAATGATATATTGTGATTGAAATGTGGAAATTTTATCATTCCTTTATATTTGTTTTATGTGTTATGAATATGTTATGGTTCTAGGGAATTGTAATGTATATGGGTGATTCCATGATAAACATTGGTCGGGTGAGCCCGAGATAGCTCCATAACGCATTAGGTATCGTGACAGAGGTAAAAGTGAATTTTTCTCCTAAGAGATTTATGGAATATACTATGATGGGTATTCCAAATGTAACTCCCTATGTAGTTGTGAATGAAACAACGTACGTACGTTATGGATTCCACATTTTACCTTTATGATTTGTGTTTACTATTTAAATCTTCGGATTTCATGAGATATGTTAATGTGTATATTTCATGTATGTATTGAAGAACTAATGCTTTCCTTCATTGTTTTATAACAGTTAAAATTCTTTTTATGCTTATCCAACATTTTGAATTTTTTTTCATAGGTCTTAATGATGAATAGGGTCAAGGATGGGATCAAGCAAAATTTATGATGTCTAAAACATGGGACTAGACATGACTCTTTTTTTCAAGGATTTTTATTTTATGAAAAAAATGGAAACTGAGTAGAACTATCTACATTGTTATTTTTGAGAGGTAATGTAATATTTATGTCCTAATCTCTAAATCTATAAACCTAAAAATATCCTTAATGTGAATTATTCATTTAAATAAATATTATGTAATGTTTAAGGTTGGGTCCTTGTAGTTTGTATCAGCGGTTATTTTAGATAACATTAGAAGTTAGTATTTTGTTAAATTAATGTCAAGAAATTAATTATGGTATGATTGAAGTTATATATAATTTTCATATTACCATGTTGCTTCACCGGAGATATTTTTGTGTTCATAATGGTTTTCCATAGAGAAAACAAGGCTGCTATGAAGGGATGACATCCGAAGGAAGAAAAACTTTCAAATCTGCAACTTGAGATGGTCGGAATCACAATTGAATGTTTTGTTGTAGTGATAGCACAATTGAATCAGTCTGTAAATGGTGTTGGTATCCATGCATGAGATCGTCCATATCTACCATAGAGGAACATGTCAGTAGTGAAAAATTTCATGAGGACACAACTCCATTCATTCAGAGGATCGTCTAACCCAGTGCATTCTGAAAGGTGTATTAATGTATTGGATATGATTTTACATGTCATGGGTAGTTCATAACATCAAAAAGATAGTCTGGATGTTTAAAATTCTTAAGGTGAAGTTGATCAATGGTGTTCAATGGAGAAAAATATCACCGATGGTTAGGAGATTGATTCTATTGAATGGGATGAATTAAATGGTATGTTTCTTGAGAAATATTTTCCTAATGTGTTTCTTCATAGGATGGAAAAACAATTCCTAGAATTGAGGTAGGAGGATGACATAGTGGCTGCTTATGAAGATAAATTCACTCAACTGTTAAGGTATGACCCAAATTTCATTGATTATCTCGATAGGAAAATAAACCATTTTTACTAAGGATTAAAGCCAATATATCAAAGGGATTTACCCTTTTGTGAGTTCAAAAGTTATGAAAAACTTTTTCGATGTGCGGAGAAGGTCGGAATAGAGTTTTTAGATGATCAAGTGTTCTTTAAAAAACAACAGAATATGAAGTTTATGTGGAATAAGAAAGGTATGAACTCTTCCAAAAAGACTGATGGTAAGAAACATAAGTTTATAGTTTGAGACAATTGTGGAAAAAATCATGTTGGGGAATGCCTTTTGAATAATGGTAAGGGCTTATGATGTTTTCAAATGGGACATAAAGCTTGTAATTTCACAGAAAATGATCAGTGTATTGGTAAGAAAAAATTGATTTACAATCAGTGAAATGTTTTATCTTAGAGCATAAGTCTCAGAACTTTTTAACAGCACACGACTCAGAACTTTTTAACAACACTAGTGTTATGTGTGGTGAGTGTGGTTATCATTTTAGGGAAACCAGTGTTGGTGTGGTGGATGACTTATCCATACACAAGGACCCTGACTTCGGATTTCCGACTCAGTGCATGAAAAAAATGATTGCGTGTGTGTTTTCAAGAGTCTTCTTCATGAACTCCTTGAGGAAGCTCATGAGGTATAACTAATTGACCGCAAAACACCTATTTCTTTTTAGGATACCTCCACGTAGAAAACAATATAGGTTTACAGATTTATTACGCCCTGATAGCTCGTCAAGTGATGAGGCCTCGGTGTTGGGCCCTCTTTCGGTGGAGGCACCAGAGGAGGAACCATCAGTACCATTACCTATTGGGCCACCGATGCCACCAGCCCCATTAACAGTGGGAGCACACCTCTTGAGCACATTGCATGATTTTCAGTGCCATAGGCCACCCATGTTCATGGTAGAGACGAACCCACAAGCAGTTGAGGATTGGATGGAGGCCATTGTGATAGTCTTCCAACTGTTAGGTACACCAGCTGATCTCATAGTGACCCTTATCGTCAGTCTTCTTTAGGAAGCAGGAGGAAGATAGTGAAGCCTGATTCTCTAGGCGCATGATGCGATGACGATTAGCTGGGAAGACATCAAGAGCCTATTTCAGGAAGATTTTTCCACAGTGACTCTTCGCATTGTGCGCATATAGGAGTTACGTCATCTCCTATAGGGAAACATGACTGTGTCTTATTTCTCAACGAGGTTCACTAACCTCTCACGCTACTCCACAGATATGATGCAAGACTCATTATTTAGTCCCCAAACCTTCGAACAGGGCCTCAGTGAGATATTAGGGATTTGATTATTTCTCTTAGCATCTCGATGTAGGTGGGGGTGTTAGAGAGAGCCCTCTTAATGGAGAGTTTTCTTGTTCAGTAGTCACCAGTAGCGATAGCCACCACCAAATGTCATTTAGAGGAATATTCTGCAGCTGGGAGTAGACATATGACACAGAAGTCCAAAAGGACCAATCCTACAAGAGGACGACCACAAGATTCAGGGTTGGTTGTGTGAGGAACCCGAGGTAGAGCCAGTCATTCTAGGAGAGGGAAGTGTTACAAATGAAGAGGGCATGGACCAAGGCTCGTGACTGTCCAACACTCCGTATGGATGATCAACAAACGGTCGAAGGACTTCTCTGGAAGAGATAGAGATTCGACTGAGGAAGTCCATAGGGAGCAGGCGGATGTGGTGGAGGAGCTAGTTGTGTAGCTGGTGGTGGACGATGATTCGAGATGTTATAACCACCACCACCATGATCTCCACCCTAGCCATAGATAGTAGGTGTATAGAGGAGGGCCTTCCTCCAGGCTGTTGAGGCCTATATCACAGAACTCTGAAGATGATACGAGGTACGATCTGTGTATACTCCAACTTAGCTATAGTACTTATATACACCGGTGCCAGTTATTCATTTATTTCCACTACCCTCATTTGTAGCTCCGATGTTCTGGAATAGCTGTTGGATCGATCCTTATGAAATGAGACTCCTACAGGAGTAGATTAGACGATTACGCACTGCTGTCAGCAGTGTGAGATTACTCTAGGAGGCGAGAGATTTGGCTGGGATCTCTTTGTAGCAATGTCAAGGCCTTACGACATCATCATGGGTTTGGACTGGTTATCTACAATCAATTATTAGATAGACTATATTTGGTGCTATTTGTGGTGTGTCCGCACGTATGGGACCTGGTATACTATCACCACCAAGAAGGGAGCCTTTGAGGAAATGATGGAATTACTTGGAGGAGAGTGCAACCGATCACTCATCAGTTGGATAGCCTTACCCTCGAAGCGGTTGATGTGGAAAGTCCGAGTAATCAAGTAGTGGTGGACCAATACACGATTGTCATCCCTGATGATGTTATGGGTCTACCTACTTGTAGAGAGGTGGACATTTACATTAACTTGTACACTGGGATGGCACTGATATCTACCCCAGGATATCAGGTTGATCCCTTCGAGCTTCGTGAGTTGCGGGTAAAACTGGAGGATTTTAGGGTAATGAATTCATTCGGCCTAGTGATTCACCTTGGGAAGCCCCAATTTTTTTCCCAGAACATAGATGAGAGCTTGATACATTGTGTCGACTATCGTCGCATGAACCAGGTGACAGTGAAAAACAAGTACCCACTCCTAAGGATTGAAGATCACTTTGATCAGATAAAGGGAGCATGGTAGTTCTCGAAGATAGACCTCATAACAGGATATCACCGGCTCAGATTATGGGACAAGGATGTGAAGAAGACGACATTCATATTTCGGTACGACCACTATGAGTTTTTGGTTATTCCATTTCACATAACCAACACTCAAGAAGAGTTCATGGGACTCATGAACATGATCTTTCAGCCAGACCATGATCTCCTTTTGGTGGTCTTAATTGATGAAATTATTATCTACTCTGCTACTGAGGAGGAGCTTGCCTATCATTTGAAGGTACTATTGGACACACTCCGAGAGCACCAGCTTTATAGTAATCTCTCGAAGTCCCAGTTCTGGATATGAGATGGTCACTTTATAGGACATGTCATATTGGAGGCTGGAGTTACTGTGGATCCAGCAATGATTTTGATGGTACTTGATTGGGATCCACCTAGGAGTGTGAGAGAGATACATAGTATCCTGGGTTTGGCCAGAAACTACTAGAGATTTGTGCCATATTTCTCTAGTGTTGCAGCACCACTATCTTCATTGATGAAGAAAGGGAAACCCTTCGTGTGGTCAAAGATATGCTAGCGGGGTTTTCAGGAGCTGATACAGAGGCTGACTAGTGCCCCCATATTGACGCATCTAGAGGAGGGTGTAAGGTACGTAGTCTACAGTGACCCATCTGGGACCAGACTCGGATGTGAGATGATTCAGGATCTAGTAGTGATCACATATGGTTCTCGGCAGCTGAGACATCATGAGAAGAACTACACTAACCATGACATGAGTTAGAAACAATGGTCATCGCCTTGAATATGTGGTGACATTACATGATGGGAAACATTTTACAGTGTACTCTGATCGCAAGGGTCTCAGTTATATCTTCTCTTAGAAGGACATGAACCTAAGAAAACAACATTGGCTTGAGTTATTCCAGGACGATGACTTCAAGATAATCTATAATCCTAGGAAGGGTAATGTTCTAGCATATGAAATCGGTAGGAGGTCAGGTATAAAGCTGTTAGGAGAACCGATAGAGTAGCAGGCCACTTTGCAGATATACTTTGTGGATCAGGATGGAGCAAATTTTTTCTATCACTTATAGTCACTCTCCCACGTCTTCAGTGAGTTATGGAGGTGCAGTGTGGGGACAATGACTGCGAGGCTCGACATGCTGAGATATCCATTGGGCAGGCAGGTGATGGGTTTTTAGAAGGTGGGGAGCATGTCACCATTTTTAGTGGACGTACCATTGTAGCAGTGTCGCATTAGTAGGAAGTGTTGAAGGAGATCCACACATCCCCTATAGAGTTACATCCATGAGTGATAAAAATGTACCAAGATCTCCTACGATAGCACTGGAGGCTAGGGAATGAAGAAAGCAGTAGTAGAGATGGTCTCTCGATGCCTCACGTGTCAGCAAGTGAAGGTGGAGCATCAGGTACCAGCAGGCTTGGTTCAGCCTTTAGAGGTCCCACAGTGGAATTTGGATGGGATATAGATGGACTTCGTGACAGGGCATCCACATACATCTAGGGGTCACGACTCGATTAGGGTGATCGTTGACCAACTAACTAGGTCTTCCCACATCGAAACGATCAGAGAGTAGGGTTTAGTAGAGACTGTGGGATGACACTATGTGAAGGATATTGGGTGGCTACATAGAGTAACCTCAAAACATTCCTCTGATCATGATGCACATTTTACATCCCGAATATGGAAGGGGTTTCAGGAGGCTTTCAGGACGCAGCTTCATTGGATCACTGCCTTCCATCCTCAAATTGATGGCCAGACTGTGTGGACCATTCAGACCCTCAAGGATATTAAGCGTGCTTGCGTCCTAGACTTCAGTCATAGATTTGGGAACACTAGCCTTTGGTGGAGTTTTTATACAACAACAGCAATCACTCCCCCATTGGGATGACACCTTTTGAGGAATTGTATGGGCAACCTTACAGATCACCTTTGTGCTAGACTGACCTAGGTGTGTCAGCCTAGGTTGTACCAAAGATTGTACAAGTTAGCAAAGAGAATGTGCAGATCATCCAAGATATGATGAAGGTTGCACAGAGTATGCAAAATTCTTATGTCGATAAGAGACAGAGGCCTCTGGAGTTCGAGGATGGTGACCAACTCTTTCTATGGGTCTCACCTCGAGGAGGATTACATATATTTGGCCGAGGCGACAAGTTATCTCTGAGGTTCATCGGACCATTTCATGTCCTCAATAGAGATGGAAAGGTGGCATAACACTTAGCTATTCCACCTCAGTTTCACCTGGTGCATGACTTCTTCCACATATCCCAGCTGAGGAGATACGTGTACGACGCTTCTCACATCATCGACCATGGAGAGCTAGGCATCTAGGATGGGGTGATATTTGTGGATGTTCGAGTAGATATTGAGGATAGACAGTACTGGGACCTTCGTGGGAGGTTAATACCTCTTGTGTGTGTTCGCTGGATGCACGAGAACCTCCGAGAGAGCACATAGGAGCAGGAGGATTTGATTCCTGCTTAGTACCCAAACTTGCTTTCCTAGTTTTGTAATGTGGATTTCAGGGATGCGAAGCCCGAATGTGGAGAGAATGTAAAGACCATGAATTTCCATGTAATGTTATTAAATACTTGGGAATTTTACAAGTCCGCGAAAATTGATGGAGCGTGATTCTGAGGCCCGGTGTGCCCGAAATTAATTTCTGACCTTTTTTGGGTAAGTTCATTAAACGTGTGAGTGGGTTTTTGTAACTTTTGAACCGGTGATTGTAATTGAAATCTGAGGGCACCGAAGAACTCACAACACATATTTTTTCATAAGGAGACCTTCACCTCGACCGCAGTAGGTCGTGGGTGAATGATAGAATATGGGTTTTTCATGAAAGAATAAAATAAAATAAAATGGTGTATTAATTTATTTTTTTGGGAACTCCCATGTGGATGTTGAGAGGTGAGGAACACAAAAACTAAACCTCCCATGTGAGGTTATAGAGGAGGGTACCACCAAGATTAACCTCCCATTTTGGTTACGGTGGTGGGGACCACTTGAGGCTAAAACCCCCTTGAACACCCCTCTTTATGGGAGAAAAATCTTTTGAACTATCCCACATTATTTGTTCCACCCCCTTAATTAATTATACCAACTCATCAATTACATAATTAATCTAATTAGAAATTATGACATTAAACAAAATAGATAACTTGTTCTATTATGTGGGCTACTTTTCAATTTGGTGGAATTTAGAGGATAGGGTTGGTAAGAGCAAAACCCAAAAGAGCTCCTCAAATAAAGAACACTGACACTCAACTTTGACTTCATCTTTGAGACATCCTCCAATGGTGGACATCTTCAACAATGAATAAACACCTCCATAGGAGAGCGTTTATCCAAAGAAAGAGCTCGGGATCAGAGGCGTGTGGTAGGCACAACAAACATCGACAACTTCGACTTCTCTCATCGACATCAATAATCAAATGAGGTAAGGGTTGTTATTGAATTCATCAAATTTATTGATTAAATTCAGCTTTAGTGGAATGCAATGAAAACATGGATCATCCAAAATTATTTGACGCATGATTCTTATTTTATTGTAAAGTTTCACATTCATGAGTCATGATTTTGATGAGCCATTTTCTACTGCTCTAATGCGGAGTGTGAGAGCCAAACAAACATCACCTGACCCCTCTGACGTTCATCCTTATTTTTGTGTTCTTTAGGATAGAGGGGGATGGTGATTTATCCTCGGTGTGGAAGGAGAATGGTGGTTGGAAACCTCATTGGCCGCAATGAAGGTGATGGTACACCGGTGCCGCCCCGCATCCTCTACTGCCCCGCGACCTCCGCCGCCCCTCTACCACTGTTCCACTGTGCCCTCCGCCGGTCCGTGGCCCCCGAACTGTTGCATCCCTACCATCCACAGAATCTGCCACCCTATGGTCACTATGATAACCTATGTCCTTGCCGCCCCTCTGCACGCACAGCCTCGTGCCGCCCTGCATCCCATGTGGCACCTATGACCCACTTGTGGCCTCCGCGGTTCTCGCTGCCCCCACGCCGCTCCGTGTCACCCAGGCAGGGACACAAGGTCAGGCCGCACATCGCAAGCTGGGCCACCCAACATAGTTCATGTTGACCCAAATTTGGTCAGCCCAGGCCGGGTCGGGGTGGGTCGGTTCAACCGGGTTGGACCGGACCTAGACCCACATCGACCCATTTATGCTCTTTTATCCATAACTTTGGCACAAGAATTATGTGTGATGAACCATCAGAGGCGTTGGAATCCTTGAGAAAGACAGTCCCTTTGAGTATACCCCAATGTAGATTTGGATATAGTAGGAGTATAGTTGGTTTGGATCAAGCATGAATCCAACTAGTCCCTCGGGACTAAAAGGATAATAACATACAGGCCGGGCATCTGATTGACACACTGTTTATTGCATTGATACCCATATGGCGTGAGGGTCCTTTGGAATAATTCTTCTTGGGACTTCATGTCAGTTGGTGTGTCGGCCAGTTGGTTATGGACCGGACCCTCCTAGAGATAAGCGACTGTAATGCAAGAAACTAGTAGCTGGTTGTGACGTGAAGAATGAAGAGCTATCATGTGGCGGTCAGCACCGAGAAATCCTATGTGGGTCAGCACTGAGTGATCCTATGTGGGTAGTACAAAGTGATATTGTGTGGGTCAGCACCGAGAGATCCTGTGTGGGTGAGCACCTAGCGATACTGTGTGGGTTAGCACCTAGCAATCCTGTGAGGGTCAGCACTGAGCGATCCTATGTGGGTCAGCACCGAGCGATCCTGTTTGGGTCAGCACTTAGGGATCCTTCATGGGTATACCTCTTAACAAAGTATGATAATTTAGTAGTTACATATTATAATCCCTAATATTGTACCTAAGAAATAACTGTTGTTGGTTGAGTCTGTACATTGTGTTATCTTACTTATGGTACTTCCTTGGCGGTATTCATCTATGTGGCATACCTGTGTGGTACTTTCCTTCGGGGTATTCCGATCTCTGTGGATCTATTGAGCATTGGTCTTTGAGTTGGACTTTGTGATTTCCTCAGGATTGAGATGGGTATACTTGATAACGTAGGTATAGGTATGGACATATCCCTATATAGGGTTGTAAGTTGATTCCATGCATTTTGGATTAACCTTTGTGGATTTTGTGAGACCTTGAGCATCTCGGGGTCCCTACTGAGTATCATTATACTATCTCCTTCACAGGCTATGCCCTCACCACATTGTGTTTGGTGCAGACGATGGAAAAAGATGACTGAGGATGAGAGTATCAGGACAGGATGTAGCTCGGAGGTGGACCACAGACGTGGTGTACCACAGAGATGAACATTAGAGAGCTATACCTACCCTTTAGGTAGAATCTTTGGAGGGTGGTCCGAGGAGTTGTTCCAGTTTAATTTTACTTTCAGTTTCTTGTACATTTCTGTTGTACTTGAATTTTGGCCCCGTTTACATAGTGTACTCACTTTGATTACTATTTAGTTTACTGGAGTTCATATCTTCATGTGTGCTTGGTTGCGTTTTCTTATAGGTTATAAAGGCCATGCCTTCCCAGTTTTAAGGAATACAAATTCAGTTCTAGTCGCCAGCACCTATCCTATGGAAGATGGGCTTGGGGTAGTCATCGCATGGGCCCCAGAGGATGGGTCCTGACAATAAACATGGATAATTTGGACATTGATGGTGTTCCACCTTATCAGAGTTCCTAATATTTATCATGGGTAGGTAAGGATTTACATTTCATCGATTATATATTTCCCTTTTTCATATTTATTGGTAGTGTATGTTCTTTTTGGAGAGATCCTGAATTTTTATTAATAAGAATTGGGTTAATTAACATCACAATTAGTGTAGGTTTTAAATTTATACTATAAAATTAATATAATATGTTGACGATATAATGTCTACGATTTATTATTTTTGAAATATTATTATATTATTATTAATATCATGAGGATAATCATATTTTTATTTCATTGTTTTCCTATCACATGGAATAATAGATGATATTTATTTTATATAATTCATATACATTTTAAATTTATATATTATTAGTGTCATTCATTTTGTTGCTTGTACCCTATTGACATAAAATTACCATTAGTAACTATTCATGATTTTTTAGGACGTCAACATAATACTGTGTCTTGTGTTGGCGTATGATACATTGAATTATAATTATTCATTGTTTTGAGGTTTAAAATTTCTAAAAAAAAATATTTTAGTTTATCATGTGTTTGGTTGTTTCCATAATTATGTAGCTAAAAATACAACAATAATTTTCTAGGAGTTTTGTATTTCACATTAGTGGTTGAACTTATATAATTAAAAATTGAATTCATTAATAATTTATATATAATCAAACCAAAAACCTCATGTTCTTAATAATCCTTCTCTGAAAAAAAAATTTTATTTCACATAATACATAACAAAATGGGAAAGGATAGTAGAGTATTGAGTGATCTAGGAGCCAATGAATAAAATATTAATGTATGATCGAAATAAAACTCTAAAATTGTCATAGTATTTTTGACTCCTTAATACAATCATATTTTAAATAATTATATATACATATTAACATTTTCAACATGATAAGGATTACTATGTTTCATTTTTGATCTTATAATAATGAATATTATTGATGTATTATATGTTGGAATTATAATTTTGATAAATAAATTTCTTCCAAGGAAATAACAGTTGGAATTTTTTTTGTTACTATATTTAATGGTATTTTTTATTCTGGAATGAAAAAAAGATATTTTAATGTATTTCTAAATATATATTTTCTATTTTAATCATGTAACAACCTCAAACATAATAATGAACAAAGTTTTAATTAAATGGTTCTAGATTAATAAGATATTTTGAGGTCGTGATTGTTAAATATTTACATGTAAAATTATACATCCGGGTGTCTAAAATAAATGAAGGATAAAATAGGTTTTTTTGGTATACTATATCTTAATGTGATTTAGCATTATAATATTGAGAAATATTGAATATTATATGCAAAATATTTTTATCGCATAGTGTTGAAGAATATGTTCATTTAGTATATCAATAATAATGGACAAGTATTTCACAATTTACTAGGTTCTAAATGAACCTAATTCCTATGAATAAAGTATGATTTAAATAAATTTTATATGGATAGGTTGTCTGGCTATGATGTAATTTTTCATGACATAAAAATGATATAGATATAGGAGTATCATTGTTTTTACCTACGAACACCATGGTATTAGTGATGGATGAGAATAGTGAATCCTTTGGTGGTAGATGGAACCATGATGATGTTCAAACATTTTATGTATTATGTAATCCTTATTAATGTTTAATATATGTTCTCTATTACCAATATATTTTCACAAACATGGGAAAGAATTTCCAACATAATGACTACATGAGGAATGATTTTTTATGGATTAAAAATTACTTCCATTGCATCTTGGATGGAAAATATTGTCCTCTATGAAATAGATCAGATGAAATTAAACCGTGATATCCCATTCAGGGAAGTCTAATCATTTCATAGAAAACATAGTTATATTTATACATAATATTGTAAGATAATATTCATGTAAATTTATTTCCTAATATTACGGTGTGATGGAGTTCAATTGTGAAAAACATGCTGGTTAAATTATCTTCCATGTTTCATGTTGTACGTGATAAAATATTTCTTGTTTCTATCAATTTATTTATAGAGACATTTATAGGGGTTGTAAATGAAAATCTATTTTTTATAGTGTATACATTTTCCTGAATATATTTTTTATCAACGAATGGTTACCACTCATCTAAAATAGAAGTCATTACATCTCAATTTTCATGGTTCATTCATATGATATTCCTTACATATATTTTAATTAACAAGAATGTATGATATAATACAGGATTACAGCCATTGATTACATCGGGTTATCCAGGACCTAATGCTACCTCAATGTGTAGCATGAGTACAGAAATTGATATCGAAAGAGTTGGAATAGAAATATAGGTTGGGTGATTCTAATTCAGATATATAAAATCAAGTCAAGTAAATACATTCAAATTCATATATGAATCTATTTTAAAATAATGGAATCACTGTTATTTCCTAAAGTCTCAATTTTTATGATTATATTTTTCACTTATTCATTGGTTACTACTTCCATCATACCCTTAGTATTAATGTCTAAAGTTCTAATTATTATATTTTATTATATGCTATTAGGTATAAAATTAAGTATATGTAGTATAAATTTTCCATGGGACTCATTATATGAGTCACTAATAAATAAAAATGATAAAAAATATATTAGTAATGATCATGGTCATCATGGTTTTGTTAGAGTATTATGGTTTTCTGAGATATGTTTATATAATTAAATTAATATATACAAATAGTTAATTATATAGACCACTCAACTATTTATTTTGATTTGTTTATAATTTCATTTATGGGAACATATCCAACTAATTTTACATTATGTTTTTTGAACCTTATTCCCAACATGGTAATTTAGTAATTTCTATATGTAATCATTTTAGTGGATTGTATTATATTCATATATTATAATATTTTTTTCTTAATTTTAGTGAAAATTTGGTATCACTGACTAATTATTTTTAATTATATTATGTTTGATATTCCAAATTAGTGCTTTATACCTGCCACAAGAAAAAATATATTTGATATGTAAACTACATAATTATTCAATAAATATTCCCTAGTGGGTATGTTTATTAATTTCCATGTATCCATTATCCCCATAATTTCTAAATAATAGGAATCAAGGCCCCTTTTTGAATATTTTCATTGTTTTAATAATTTTTGGAAGAATTATATCATTTTTTATATGAACTTTTTTCCTAAAAATATTATTTCCATGATTAAAATAAATTTTCGTCACAATAAGGATCTAAATAGATATAGAAGTGGATCCTCATTAATCGTAATATATTTATATGGGATCTAAAATGATATATGTTTTATATTTTTCACAAACTTTTTTTTTGTGATTCCAAATATTTTAAAAATAATAAAATAATAATTCATGTTACTTATCAATTATTAATATTGATTAATGTATTTTCATATAATGTTTTTTTAAAATTGAAAACAATCCGAAAATATTATTTTTTACAAGAATTAGTATATGGAAGATTGTGTTGATGGTAACAATTTATAAAATTTTATCCAAAAAAAACATACTTAATTTAGTCATAATATGTGAAAATCAATGAAATAACTCATTCTAAAAATAAATAATCATTTTTAATTTAGATTGATAGGTGATGCACCAATCCTACTACCACAGTAGTGAATAGCCATTTTTCTAGTTTCATCAACCTTTTTTAAAAACTAGTGGGATGGAATATATCTTTGTTTGGATATTAATTAACGAGTTCAGTCATGAAGACGTATTTGTATGGGTATATTCTCCACAAATGTTTGAATAATGGACTAAAATGGTATAATAAATTGGTGAAAATTAATGAAAAAATATTTTGAGGGAATATATTGATCATTAATATGGGTCGAAGCCAAGATAATGTGATGTCTCCATATTTGTCATCCTGATAGATTAGTGATGGTACATTGGGTTCTATAAGAGTTTTACTTATTTCAATAAAGTTTCTAGAACAATAAAGATCTCATATGTTTTCATGATGTTATAGTCATATTCTAACTTCAATAGGAAGATCATTGAAGTCTTGATAAATATGGGAGATCCATGAAAACACTTTTTCCCACTAAAATCACACAATGTATTTAAGCATCATCCAATATATTATCTTGATTAACAGGTCTTCAATTATTTTCTATTTGAACATTAATTATCTTCATGATTACACATTGATTGTAATAAAGAGGACATGGTCACTAGAATGAGAGAAAAATTGATTAGTACAATAAATGATGGAGACAACCTGAAATCATGACATTAACATTCCACTAAATCGTTCTATTGGAAATAAAATCAAATAAAACTATAAAAAATTATGATATTGTGGCCACCAAGTATTCCAAAGAGAAAATTATTTAGGATCCAATTGTATGATACTGAACCTTTGATGAGTTCATATATAGTGTACGTTAATTTAATTCATCTATCTCAATAATCACATATATTATATTTAATGTTAAAAAATGATTAACCATATTTCTACTTATCATCTATAAACCATGATAATGAGGATGGTTTGAAACACTATTGATTGAAAAAAAATAGAGTAAAATTTAAATAATCATTTGTTCATTAATAAATTAAATGTAATATATTTTCTAGATTTTCAGGACAATATATTAAGGGCATCACTCATAACATACTACCCATTCTATTTTTTATTGTTCTATAAAAAGTATTCTAGGGGGTATAAATTAAATTAAAAATTCCCAATTTGTATTTCATGATTCAAATTATTTTATAAAATCATTTAAATATTATAGTTACACTCTATGACAAAATGATATGTAGGAAAAATTGTGAATTTTTATAATAGGTTTATATCTATTCCATTCTAGTCATTAATTAGATCCAACATCATTAATAAATCAAGGATGGGTAATAAATATTTTAGACACAACTCATTATTAACATGGATTATTGATTAGTAATGATTGTGGGACTATTTATAATTTGAATACTATAAATATATATTTTTTGAATGTTCTAACGTCTAAAAAATCATTTATTTCTCCACTATATTTTTCATAGGATGAGAGGAACACATCGGACACATAAAATTTCTAGTTCTATTATCTATTTCGAAGAAATGATTATTTTGATCTCATAATGAGAAAAATAAATATACTTTTATATTATAAGATGACTTTATAGAATACAATATTAGATCATAATTATGATGGGTTTTTAGAAGACATATTTTCCCATGATAAAATTCTACTAGTAGTTGATAATATAGGGAAAGAGAATAATTTGATAAATAAGTATTTTAAATTAAAAGTATTAAGAAATAATAAAAATATCCTTTAATTAAGGTTTACATATGTCACATAAAATTAGCTATTTCACTTTGTAATGTATAACCTCCCTCAATCATCCCCATTAATACGAAATGTCATTGGACATTTTTTGAGTGGGTTTCACAAACGAGGATTACATTTTTCAGTAGTATGTATTAATATTTTATTTGAGATAATATAACATTTAAAATTGTAGAATATTATAACCAAACATAATTGTTACTAATGAGGATAATAAGGATGAATATTAAGGGTAAAATCAAATAATTTAGGGATTAAATTCATTCCACCGCATTTTATTTACTCATGTGCGCTAAAATTGATGGATACTTGGTTGGTTGGTTATATATCAATTGTATATTAAAATTATAATTATGAAGATGGAGATAATATAAAAAGAAAAAAATATCCCATAATGAGATTGTTGTGATATATTTTTCTAGGATGATGTAACATAAATCTATAGTAATAATTATTATGCCATTTTAAAGGATTGTAAATGAATTCTAATCTTATCTTTTAATATTATAACATTATTCTATCTATATTATTGTTTACAATGTATTATCCTATATAGACACAATTTTTCTCAACTCACACTATGGTAGTAAGGTTAAAGAAGAACCGCCGCCAATTAAGATAGGTCAATTAAGCACCATAATTTTCATCCTTTTTATGTATTTCCAATGACATTCTTTTTTGTTATATAAATATTGAATCCTATCAAGGATCATAGTCTATTAATGTTGGAAAAATCATTATGAAACTTTAAACAGTTTTACTGATATATAATAAGAGATTAATATTGTTATATAAAATAAATTTCATTATTTTTCTAACATACTATTGAGATATATTAATTATTGTAATTTCAACTATCAACTAGATAATTATTCATACTCTCTCATTGGAAGTTCCAGTAGAGATATAAGTAGATTATAAATTAATAATTATAAATTAATTCCTAGTTCTCGTTGTATTTTATGGAAACGAAATTATACCATAAATAATAGCTATTTTCACTCTGTAAATTAGTGATCTATAATATCATATAATAATGTTTTTTAGTTTATATTTTATAATTGAGTAGTGTATTTATTTTTTAATTTTTTCCATATAATTTATCTTTACATATTAATAAATTTTCTGTATGATTTCCAATATTTATTAAATATTATGCTATTTTTTATTATGGAACATAGCATGATATCTTTCCATGTGTTTGTTTTCTCAAAGGGTGATATAGTCATGTCCACTATATTAGAAAATTCAAAAACTATATCACATCATGGTGATATTATTAAACATAGTACTAGGGTATTGTGGCATTATTTTTTACAAATGTACCCCATTATATATGTAATGGGATTTCAGGTGAATAAGCAAAACATATGTAATAATTTGTAAAATATGATAAATAAAATGATGTGTAATTTTGATGAGATCACCAAAATATAGATATAGTGAATAAATCAAAACATTATTGGGATATAGGTCTCTAAGAGCCATGTTATCATGATATGATTATAGTTAAAAGGAAATAAATGATCATGGAGTGAATGGAATTTATAGTCCTTCAATATCATGATTTTTTTGGAATTATAAATATTTTTGATTATTACTAGAGTTTAGTTTATATTGTTTTGGTGGTATAGAAAATGTATCATATATGTTCTGAATCATTGATATCAAATGAAGAATCACGTAAACTTAGTGTTAATGAAAAATATTAATCAATTAAAGATTCATAATTATTTTTAATCCATCATTAGTAGTTAAATATTCATTCATTATCACATTATTCAAATTAACATAGTATGCATCCCCTATATATGGAATCAATTTAGAGATGAAAATCAGTTATTATTCTTCTCCATTACCTTTCATATTTTTTATCAAAATTTCAGGTGAATTTTGTTATTTATTTCTTATATTATTTATTTATTTGAATATATTTATGAAAAATATATGAAACCCAAAATCTGTAATAAATAGAGAAATTCAATCCATTAGATATTTATATTAACAATTTTTTTTAAAACCATATTCTGGAAATACATGGTTCATGTGATGAAGAAGATTAATTAATCACCACAAAGTGATGTGGACATTGATGAATTTTTTAATTTAGTATACACATTGTATATATATAGTCAATGTGTTTAATGGTTTACCTGATATACTATTAAATGATTTTTTCCTATGGAAAAATTATAAATTCATTTCTATTAGTTGGCTTGATATTGAGATAATTATTCAAAATTATATGTTATAGTTAGTAAATTAGTTTTCAATTGAAAAATGATTAATAATAATTTAAATAATTAAAATTTATTTCGTAGAATGGGAAATTGGATGAATGGATTAAATATTATTAAATAAAGTTTCCAATTAAATGGGTAAATTAACAGATACCAATATGGATGGGTTACATTAAAGATACATCCTAACATTTGAATATCTAATATCAAATTTAGATAACATTTACATCTATTTGGGAAATCCTTTTCTCCAAATATTTCTTATATCACTATTTTTTAATTATATATTTACTTATTATTGAAATATAATGAATTAGAAGAATGATACTATAAAATTTTGTACACTATATATTGTAGGACTTAATTAATACATGGTTTTGGAAATAATATTAGTTAATAAAAAATAATAATTTCATTATATTACAAAGAAATATGTCTTAGAAATGAGAATCACTATGTCCATCTAATGTAACATCACAATGATTTTCAATTAGATGTTACCATATTCCTTTAATATTTCTGTACATACAGATCTATGTTAGAAAAAAGACAAATTATTTTTAAAATTATAGGCTTTTGATAATATTTAATATAATGATTATTTTTACAAATCATCATCTAAGTGGGTAGAACTATTTCATAATGATAAAATTATATTACAAAAGT
Organism: Viscum album; assembly: GCA_963277665.1. Taxonomy (NCBI): domain Eukaryota; kingdom Viridiplantae; phylum Streptophyta; class Magnoliopsida; order Santalales; family Viscaceae; genus Viscum; species Viscum album. Next base: position 271,114,021 of record OY728128.1, on the reverse strand, counting down.
GAATGGATTTTGAAATATCATTATAAATGGTATCATTGAACAAATAATGTTATTTACTATCAGAGTGACCTAAAAAATGGGTGTATTGGGAAAACTGAAATTGGGGTCATGAAATAGAATCATTTCATTACAATTTAATTTTTCATACATGTGGGTAAAATTATGACATTTATTTTCATCAAATGATAAATACTAAAAGGATTGTATATATGTAATGAAAACCAAAAAAATATGATGGGAATGCTAATATTCCATAGAAAAAATGTTTTATGGATGATGAAAATAAAAAATAAAAAAATGGGTACGACAATAATATTATTGAATCCGCATTTGGATAAGAATAAAGTTTTTTTGAAAAAATATCCTATTATCGTTATAATCATTATATATAATAATATTTTCACCATCACAAAATATAGCTTTCCTTTTAATATTAATTAAACTCATTGATAATAACTATAGATTAATATTTTATTTATAAAATCACTTTATAATGTATGTTATATGGTTAGTGAATATATATATAATATTTATACAACTCCCAGAATGTGTATTCTTATATTTTGAAGCTATGACATGTCAAATATGATTTCAAGTGAATGAGATTTCACAAATAAGAAAAAGAAAAATAATACATATGAATTTTAATATATATTTAGATAATAAGAATCATAGTATTTATATCCATAGAATATATTACATCATCAAATGATAAAGTTGTATATATAAATACATGATTTCAATGGATTTCTCTGTGAACATGTCTAGATGATTCTATCTTATGTGATTTTATATTATTAAAATTTCCTTAATTTAATAATAAATATTTATTTATAAAATAAAATGAAATAAGCCTCTAAAATTACATACAATTGTATGAATATCATCATCTAGTATATTAATATTATAAGGATACATACCATGATATGTTAATATATATTTCGAGGTTTATTGGTTGAAATGTTATAAAATAACACTTTTTTTGAATAATATTAAATAAATAGATTTAAATATGAATTTGTAAATAATATTGAACAATATTAAAAATTTCATTGTTGATGACTCTATATTAATATGGTACACATGTAGGGGAACATTGTTCCACACAAATATAGGGATTGAAATGAAAACCCCGTTTGAATGTAGAATCGTTATCATGAAAAAAGATTGGAATAGTAGTGGATGCAATCTATGTCTATTTGAAGAGAAATTGACAGGATCAACAATATATTTTTTTATCATTGAGGGAATTATCAACCCTATATTTAGTGTTATTATTGAAATGAACTTCAAATATATAATTTTACATCGATAAATCATTCATGTATTTGGATAAGGACATTAAAATAATATATTACACAGTTTAAAGGATATACAATATGATAAATTAAACATATAATATTATATAATGTGACATGAAATGTATTCCCTATATTTTAAATTAATTTACTGGTGACATATTTGGCATACATATCATTGTGATCTAAGGAGAAAATTTGTGACCTATAATTTAACATCATATGAAATTTATATATGAATATTATTGATTATATTTTTATGATTAGGATATAATTTTTAATCATTAAAATAATTATGATGTATATATTCTTAATATTATATTTATATTTATTTAATACAATGTATACACATTATTATTATGTAATATGATTTCATGTTGTCTGTAATGGGTATGATATATGGTCCTTTCAATATTGTATTGTATTTAATGTGATATTTTCAATAAATATTCAGAAATATGAATTATTATATTACCTAACCCAGAGATATTAATGTTTGATGATAATTTTTCAAAGTATCTCTAGTGATATGATCCAATATTAAATAAGGGTTTCATATAATTTCTAAAAAATTCTAATCACAATCCATTAATTTATATTTTGAGATCAAAAAAGTTACATATATGTATTCTGTTTGAAAAATAAATATTTAATATTGTTGAATCATAAAACTGAAATGAAATTGTTCTTAATTTTCATATATAAGGGAATTTTAGGACTAATATGTATCTCTAGTGATATAATTTTTAATACTATAATTAATTCTATAGTTCTCATTCCAAGACAATATTCACCTATCTTTTATATTTTTGGGAAATATGATATTGTCATTTTGAGTTCTTTTATGTGTCCATTTTCAACCCCTGTATAGTAGAATGATATATTAGGGTTATTATTATTATATATGTAAATACATATCATTATTTAGGAATAAGAATTAGTTTCATTATAAACTATTTTCATTGGATAAAGATTAAATTTTATTATTTTCAGGCTTATAAAATTTTAAAAATCATATATCATAAACCCTAATAGTTGTACATAGTTGATCAGTTTAAAAAAATTTATTATTAAAAATAAATATGAAATATCTATTTGTAGATAGAGGGTATTAAATGATAAATTTAACCCAATGGTGAACAATGGTATGTTTTATTGTCTAGTTTGAAAAAATCTTCATATTTTGGAATAAAAATAGAATATGTATGATAATTATGAAAATATATGTTTAATTTTTCATAATTTTTGCTAGATGATTTTGAAAACTATATATGACAAAAGATTTGGGTTCAAATTATATCCCACAACTAATAAGAATCATTGATGTCAATCTGGGATTAAAATATAATATTATGGATCTCTCTTTTGTTAATAAACATGAAAAGGGACTTATAAAACATTTGTATGTATGGAATATTCCCACAAATTTTCCTATAGTTGTTGATATTTTTTCATCCTAGTAAAGAAGTTATTCATTCTGAGATGAAAGTATCAATTGAGTATCAAATTGGATACACCCTAAAATATTATACATCGTAAAAGTTATTATATTATTTGATTAGGGCCTTGATTTTCATTATTTTTTAATGAGTCCTTCAAAATTAAAATCATCAATATCATTTTTGATAAAAATTTATATATATTATGTAATATGAATAATAGTGCTATCCTAACCTATGATAATTATAGGTTTTCATTTTTTCAAATAAAATATTATTTTCAATATGATAAGTAGAAAATTTGATAAATTATTGGATCAAATGAATATTATTATATAAAATAATATATAGAATAATATAGTGGCATTATTTGTTATTTTTTATGTGATAGTCCCAATTTTATATATGATAAGAATCACATCATATTTACTAATGATTAATAAGGAAATTAGTTTCCAAATTGTCTATTCTAATAAAATAATGAAAAATTTAAATTAAATAACATTAATTACAAAAAAATTATATTAGGAAACAAAAAATTAAAATAATATTTATAATTAGAATTCTAGAAATATAAAATACAGTAATTGTGTTTCTCAAATAATCAATCCTTATACAATTATCAAATCCTTTGATTAAATTGAAATACACATCTTACATTATAAATAATTCATTGATACAAAATTATACCTCATTATTGTGTTTAATTGCAATGTTTTCATCCTCATTACATTGGTCAGTATTTTGAAAATATATTACTGTAATACCCTTGATAAAAATACTGTTTATCGAGTCGATGGTGAAATTTTTTTAGATAAAAATATACTATGATATAATTCTTTTAAATGTAATGTAAAGACTTGTAAATTTCAAGGTAAATTTATTCTTATTTTTCTTTGGGATTTTAGGAGGACGCAGTTTCTGACGGTACCTGATTCCGAGGCCCGGTGTGACCGGAATCAATTTTTGAAGTTCAGCTTGGGTACGTTCAGTGAACGAAGGAGTGGGTTTTTCTAACTTTTGAACCGGTGCTCGGAATCGAAATCCGAGGGTACCGATGGAATCGCATGGCCAGTAATTGATTAAGAACACCTTTTCTGGAGTTGCGTTTTCTCGGGTGAGGTTATTTAAAAAATGGGTTAACTAAGGAAAAAAAATTAATGCAACAATTTTTATTTCTATTCTACGTAGTTTTTAACCTATGCCTGGTGGTCGGAGTAGGACCCACTACATCCTAACTTCTCTAAGTAGGATATTAGTAATGTGGGGCCCGCACGAGCCCCACCCCTTCAAATCCCTTAAAACCTCCCACGTGCATTTAATTGTCTAACACACCCGCACCCCCCTTTTTAATTACATGTCAACTCACGAAATTAATCTTGTATTATTAAACCCTCATCAATTAAGTCAATTAATTGATTGTGATCTTTTGAATTTCGAAAAGGGTTCGCATGAGTAATAAAATAAGGAAAATCCTTATTTTATTATTTGTTGAATCGTTGTGCGGAAACAAGGAGAGGACTCTTGCACTCTTCAGGAAAATCTCCTTCCTCGTCGATGAACACGAAGAACGCCGAGTCTACGAAGAAGAACTCTATCATCGTAAGGGGAGATCGCCGTACCATCTCCTCACCTCTCTGCACGCGGTGAGAGACACCTTCTTTGGAGAATGATGACGTGCCACATCCTTCATCCGGCGTTCACCGACGATGTATATAGAGCCTCGTTTCGTGACGCTGTCTTCCGCAATGCCGTTTCTCTGCGACGTCCATTGTTCAACAACTCCATGAGGTAGGGGTTTGAGTTCAAATTTAATGGAATAAATTTACGTTTTCATTGACGAAGATATTTTATGGGCCGCCAGTTATCATTATAACGGGAGTATTTTGGACCGCACGAACATGGAAGACTCTCCTCCCCCTTTGTTGTTGAATTCATTGTGGCTCTAATGAAGGCAGAACAGTGCAACGACACCGCGCAGAATCAACAAAGAACATGTCGAAGAAGCGTGGCGCCGTCGCGCCCCGCCGTTGATGTCGAATGATGCCGCGGCCGGATTCAGGCCGCGGTGAAGGGGTGGGGCGCCTTCGCGCCGCGCCGGAGGACCACGAGGAGGCCGTGACTGGAGCGGGGCTGCGGCGCCGTCGCGCCGCGCCGGTCAGACCAAGGTCGCGACCTTTAGCCGCAGTGGAGCAGGAGTGGGCGGCCGGAGCCACCGGTCGCCGGTGCACAGGGGGCGGGGCAGGCTAGTCCCACGCGACACGCTTTCCGAATGTTACGGCTAGCCAGATCCAAAAAACTGGGGGCTTGACCCCCGGTCAACCCAGCATGGCATACCCCCCCTGCGGGTCCTTCGTTTCGTTGAAGGGGGTGGCGTTTCCCCCCCCCGTCTGCGCTCATGTAGTGCGCGGTGTCCGTGCCGGCCCGGACCGGCCGCGCCGGGCTGGACCGGCCTCACCGGGCTGGGCAGCCCACACCGGGCCGGGCCACGTCCTGATGAGCTGGAACCGGACCCGGGTCGGGTCAACCCGGTTCAGGCCGACCCACGGGGTCTTGGGATGGGTCGGTCCGGGCCGAAAACCCCCTAAAACCGGACATGTTTGTTTAAATTCCCATAACATGGGCTAAAGACCTCCGATCGATGCACCTTTAGTTGCGATGTGATCCTTGGATCGAGACAGTCATTTTGGTATATTACACTCATGGTTTTGGATAACTTTGAGTACGGACGGGTTGGTTTGAACACGAAACCAACTGGGACCTCGGAGTGGAAACGCTTCTAACTTGAGCTCCGGACGTCCGATTGACGTGCCATCGATTTTTGTTGGATTCATCTTAGTGAGGATGACCTTTTGGCTTACTCTGCTCGAGGTTTCAATGTAGTTGGAGTACGTTTGGGTTGGTTTTGACTTAATAACCAACCGGGCCCCTGGAAAGAAAAAGGCAATTACTCTCAGACCGGGTGTCCGATTGATGTGCCGTTGGTCACATTGAGTTCCCTTTGTCGAGACAGAACTTTGGGATACATCAACTCCGGAATATGTGTCATTTGATGTATCGACCCCTTGGCTCGTGGAGCATACCCTCTCGAAAATGAGCATGCTGTGTGTGGGAACCCTAGAGATGGCTGCGACTGTGATGACGATGACGACTGCCCTGAAATCCTCTGTGGGTTCGACAACGACCACGACTGCACTGAAATATTCCGTGGGTTCAGCAGCGATGAAAACCATACTGAAATCATCTATGGGTTCAATGACGATGAATACTGTTCTTTTATCCTACGTGGGTCTGGCAGTACAACTGTTCTTGAATACTACGTGGGTATGGTAGTGTTAGACTCTATTCTTTTATCCTACTTGGGTCTGGAAGAGTAGCTGGTCTTGTATCATACGTGGGTCTGACAGCTTAGCTGGTTTAGTATCCTACGTGGGTCCCATCTAAGATGAATCAGTGGCTACATATGATCATCTCTATCACCTTACGAAGAATTACACATGTGTGAGCTGAGTCTTTACATTCAATCATTATCTTCGATATTATTGACTTGCTTTCCTATGTGTATTGTGTTGTGATTTCCTGTTTGGATTGTGTTGTACTATCCTGTCTGGACGTGATCGAACATGGGCTCGGATGTTGGAGTCGAACTAGAATTTATGACATAGGTATAAGTATGGGCATATACCTAAGTATTGTTGGTTGTTACTTCGTGATTGTATCTTTCCTTTTTGGATTATCCTTTGTGGATTTTGGCAGACCTTCGGGGGTCTTGGGGTCCCTACTGAGTAGCGTATACTCACCCCTGCATGGGCTATGCCCGCACTACGTTGTGTTGGATGTAGATGATGGACATCACTGATCGTGGTTGAGGCTTGTGGAGCAAGTCGGTACCTGGAGGTGGACCACTGGGCGGGACGTACATGGAGCAGATGGCTGGACCCGAGGAGCTGAGGAGGCTATCTGTACCCACCCTTTATGTGGGACTTCCAGTGGACAGCTCGATGTTTCTTCTTTACTTTCAATTGTTGTACTTTCTTTCCAGTTGTACTTTACATACAGTCTGGGTTTGTATTCTGGCCCATTTACTTTCCATTGTTACTATTGTGCCCAGTTTACTTAGTGTTTACTTCTTTTGGATTCTCTGAGGTGTTTTTTTTACTTTATAAGGCGATTCCTTCCCCTTTTATCGGGATTTACTCCTTTGGTGCTAGTCTCCAGCCGCTGGCCTAGGGAAGGCGGGCATGGGGTAGTCACGGCACGGGTCCCAGGGACGGGTCGTGTCTAATTGGTATCAGAGGAGTTCGGTTCTACCGCAGAACTCGGGACTCTGATCTTTCTTCTGTGTGAAGCAATATTGTTAAGGATATTGAGTGTGGTTATCAGTTCAGGAAGTCCAGTGTTGGTGCGGTGGCCGACGTATCCGTACACCAGGACCATGACTTATGATTTCTGACTCAATGCACAAAAAAATTGATTGCATGTTTGTTTCAAAAGTTTTTTTTGTGATTACTTTGTGTCAGCTCGCCAGGTATACTGATTTGACCGTGGCGCACCTGTTTCTTTTCAGGATGGCCCCATGATGGCAGCCAGCTAGGGTTCAGAGCTTTGTGGGAGACGATAACACCCTGAGCAATGATACCTTGGTGCAGGGCCCTTTTTCAGTAGAGGCACTGGTGGTACCTCTACCCGCCGAGCCACCGATGCCACCAGCCCCTGCCGTTGAGAGTGAACGTCGCCTTAGTGCACTACATGAGTTCCAGCGTCAGAGGCCGCCTAAGTTCCACGGGTAGACGGACCCTCAAGCAGCTGATGATTGGATGGAGGCGGTTGTATGAGTTTTTAGGTTAGTGGGGACACCAGCTGACCTCATGGTGATCCTTGCATCGAGCCTCCTGCACGCGGCAATAGGAAGATGGTGGAGCTTGATGCTCCAGGTGCACGACTTGGCATCTCTCCTCTGAAAATACTTTGAGAGCCTCTTCTGCTAGGAGTTCTTCCCAGCCACCCTCTGTGCGGTGTGCATCCAGGAGCTACTACAGCTGTGGTAGGGCAGCATGACGATTGCCCAGTACTCGGCGAGATTTACCGATCTCTCGCGCTATTCAGCGGACATGGTACGAGACCCATTCTTCCGGGCCCGGACCTTAGAGCAGGGACTGAGGCATGAGATAAGGGAATCAATGATCTCCCTTAGCATTTCGACACAGGTAGGAGTACTGGAGAGAGCCCTTCTCATAGGGATCTCTCTTACTGATCCTACACCAGCAGGGAGACCTACCGCAGTGCGGAATGTAGCAGAGTGGTCTGCAGCTGGCAGTCGACGGACGTCACGGGGTTCCAGGCGGACCAGACCATCAGGCGGACGACCTCAGGACACTGGCTCGTAGGTGCAGGACACACAACACATATCCAACCTTCTGAGGAGTAGACAGTGCTACGCATGCGGCGGTAGGGCCACATGGCTCGTGACTGCCCAAACCGCCGTGCAGAGGAGAATCAAACTGTTGAGGGGCCACCTAGGCAGAGGCAGAGGGTCGACTGTGGTGGTCCGCAGGGTGCAGGAGGACGAGGCAGAGGAGCTGGCCAATCAGTGGGTGGTGTGCGACGCTTTGAGGCTTTACTACCACCACCACTAGGAGGCCCACCCTGACCACTGGGAGCTGGCGGGCAGAGACAGGCTTAGCTTCAGGCAGCGGAGGCCAACGACCACGGCGCGCCAAAGATTATTCGAGGTACTATCTGTGTCTACTCCACCCTTGTTGTAGTTCTTATAGACACAGGATCATGTCATGCTTTCTTTTCAGCTGCCCTTGTTCGGATCTTGGAGATTCTGACGGAGCTGTTGACTCGATCCTTACGGCTAGAGACTCCTACAAGAGCAGACTCGATGATTACGCAATGGTGACGGCAGTGTGAGCTTACTCTAGGAGGCGAGAGCTTCGGCTGGGATCTTCTTGTAGCGGCATCGAGGCCTTACGATGTGATCTTGGGCATGGATTGGTAATCTACTGTCCATGCTCATATCGACTATTTTAGGCGCAAGGTGCAATGTGTTCGCACCGATGGAAGAAGGTTCACCTTCACCGGTGAGAAGGGAGCATTAACAGTGTAGGATGGAGTCATGCATAGGAGAGGACATCCAATCACTCATCAGTTGGATAGCCTCATCCTAGGAGCATTTGACGTGCGGAGTTCTGGTTTTCCTGCAGTGGTGGATCAATATGCAGACGTTTTCCCTGATGACATTCCAGAACTACCTCCTCGCAAGGAGGTAGACTTCTATATTGACCTATAACTCGGGACAACCCCGATATCCACTCCAACATATCGGATGGCCCCCACTGAGCTTCGACAGCTACCGGTACATTTGGAGGACTTGTAGGGCAAGGGATTAATCCGACCTAGTGTTTCACCCTGGGATTCCCCAATTTTGTTCGAAAAGAAGGAGGACGGGAGCTTGCGACTATGTGTCGACTATCATCGCCTGAACCGAATGACAGTGAGGAACAAGTATCTGCTACTGAGTATTGACGACCTCTTCGATTAGCTTAATGGAGCACGGTGGTTCTCAAAGATAGACCTCATATTAGGCTATCATCAGCTCAGAGTTCGGGACGAGGACGTACAGAAGACGGCCTTCAGTTGTCGGTATAGCCACTATGAGTTCTTGGTTATTTCATTCGGTGTAACCAATGCTCCAGTGGTGTTCATGAGTCCGATGAACATGATCTTTCATCCTTACCTTGATCAATTGGTCGTGGACTTCATCGACGACATATTGATATAATCGACCACTGAGGAGGAGCACGCCTACCACTTGAAGGTTGTACTGGACATGCTCCGAGAGCACTAGCTTTATGGTATTCTCTCAAAGTGTCTGTTCTAGTTATGTGAGGTCCACTTCTTGGGACATGTCATCTCTGATGCGAGAGTTGCGGTGGATCCTGCGAAGATCAAGGCAGTGATAGCTTGGGAGCCACCTAGGAATGTGACAGAGGTGCAAAGTTTCTTGGGGATAGATGGGTACTACCAGAGATTTGTGCCAGACTTTTTGAGAGTTGCGGCACCACTTTCAGCTATGATGAAGAAGGGGAAACCCTTCGTCTGGTCAGATAGATGTTAGCAGAGCTTCCAGGAGCTGAGAGAGAGATTGACCATTGCACCTATCCTGAGGCTACCAGAGGAGGGAGTAGGGTACGTAGTTTACTACGATGCATCAGGGACCAGGCGCGGATGTGTCCTGATGCAAGAGCGAGCATTGATCGCCTATGGATCACGACAGTTGAGGCAGCATGAGCATAACTACGCTACCCATGACCTGGAGTTATCCACAGTGGTGTTCGCTCTAAAGATGTGGTGAAACTATCTGATGGGCGAGCGCTTTTCAGTCTATTCTGACCACCAGAGTCTCAGGTACAACTTCTCGCAGAAGGACCTGATCCTGAGTCAGTGGTGATGACTAGAGTTCTTTCAGGACTATGACTTTGAGATAGTATATACTCCTGGAAAGGGGAACGTAGTAGCCAATGCTCTCAGTAGGAGGACGGGCATTCAGCTACTTGGGGAGGTGACAGAGCAGCTAACCGCTTTGTAGATATCCTTCATGGATAGAGATGGAGCAACCTTTCTTCAGTAACTCACAGTCACTCCTCCTCTACTACAGCGGGTCAGAAAGTCACAACGTGGGGACATTGACTATGAGACGCAGCGTGCCCAGATATCCTTAGGACAGACACATGATATATTCTCTATAGGAGGAGAGCACGAAGTCCTTTTTAGAGGATGTACCATGGTACCAGCTGCTTTTCAGGAGGAGGTACTGAGGGAGTTTCACACTTCCCCTTTAGAGGTAAATCCGGGAGTGGAAAATATGTACCCGGATCTCAGATGACAACACTGGTGTCCGGGTATGAAGAAGGATGTAGCAGAGTTCGTTTCTCAATGCCACACTTGCCAGCAGGTGAAGGCAGAGAATCAGGTACCAGCAGACTTGGTACAACCCTTGGAGGTCCCGGAGAGTAAGTGGGATAGGATATCTATGGATTTCGTGACTGGACTTCCACGTAGTTCCAGAGGTCATGACTCTATTTGGCTGATTGTCGACCGACTCACCAAGTCGGCCAACTTCTTACCCAGTAGAGAGCAGGGCTCAGTAGAGAGCTTGGGGCACCTCTACGTTCATGAGATCATACGGCTTCATTGTGTTCCATCATCTATCATCTCCGATCGAGATGATTGCTTTACTTCCCAGCATTTGAAGGGGTTATAAGAGGCATTCGGGATGTAGCTACGTCTGAGCACCGCCATTCACCCTCAGACGGATGGTCAGACGAAGAGGACCATTCAGACTCTTGAGGACACACTCTGTGCATGTGTCCTTGACTTTGGTCGTAGCTGGGAGGAACATCTACCCTTGGTGGAGTTTGCGTACAACAATAGTTATCACTCCACCATCGGGATGGCACCATACGAGGCATTGTACGACCGACCATGAAGATCACCTCTGTGCTGGACAGACCCTGGGGAGTCAGCACTTGTGGGACCGGAGATGGTCCATGCCACGACAAAGAAGGTCCAAGTCATCATGGAGCGGCTGGGGATAACTCAGATCTGGCAGAAGTCTTATGCTGACCGGAGGCGGAGACCACTTGAGTTCAAGGATGGGGACCACATATTCTTTCCAGTCTCACCTCGACGTGGATTATAGAGATTTGGTCAGGGCAGCATGTTATCTCCACGCCTTATCTGACCATTCTAGGTTCTCAGCAGGATAGGCGAGGTGGCTTATCGCTTGGCTCTACCACATCAGCTACACCGGGTGCACGACGTCTTTCACATATCTCAGCTGAGGAGATATGTGCACGACCCGACGCATATCATCGACCATATGGAGTTGGACTTTGACGATGGGGAGACATTTGTGGAGGTCCCAGTGGAGATCGAGGATCGACATGAGCGGGTCCTACGTGGGCGGTCGATTCCTATAGTGCGCATTAGATGGCAGCACGGGAACCTCCAGGAGAGCATTTGGGAGCGCGAGGCTTAGATGCATGCTCAGTACCCTCATTTTCTCCCCTAGATTGTGATGTATCTTTACGGGGACGTAAAGCCCTGAGCTGGGAGTAATGTAAAGACCCGTAAATTTCAAGGGAATTTTTTTTAATTTTCTTTGGGATTTTACGAGTACGCAATTTCTGACGGCACCTGATTCTGAGGCCCGATGTGCCCGGAATCAATTTCTGATGTTTAGCTTGGGTATGTTCAGTGAACGAACGAGCGGGTTTTTATAACTTTTGAACCGGTGCTCGGAATCGAAATTTTAGGGCACCGATGGAATCGCAGCACCGGTAATTTCTTAGGAACACCTTTTCTGGAGTTGCGTTTTCTCGGGTGAGGTTATTTAAAAAATGGGTTAACTAAGGAATGAAATAAAAATTTGTCCAACAATTTATATTTCTCTTCTAAGTAGTTTTTATCCTATGCTTGTGGGTTGGAGTGGGACACACTACGTCCTAACATCTCTAAGTAGGATATTAGTGAACTAGGGCCCAAATGAGCCCCACCCCTTCAAATCCCTTAAAACCTCCCACGTGCATTTAACTGTGTAACACACCCACACCCCCCGTTTTTAATGACATGTCAACTCACGAAATTAATTTTGGATAATTAAACACCCATCAATTAAGTAAATTAATTGATTGCGATCTTTTGAATTTCGGAAAGGGTTGGCATGTGTAATAAAATAAGGCAAAGCCTTATTTTATTATTTGTTGAATAGTTGTGCGGAAACAAGGAGAGGACTCTTGCGCACTTGTGGAATATCTCCTTCTTCGTCGAATAACGAGAAGAATGCCGATTCTACGATGATGAACTCCATCACCTCAAGGGGAGATCGTCGTACCATTACCTCACCTCTCCGCAGCCGGTGAGAGACACCTTCTTCGGGGAATGACGACACACCGCATCCTTCATCGGGCGTTCACCGACGACATATACGGATCCTCGTTCCACGAAGCCGTCTTCCGCAACGCCATTTCTCCGCGACGTCTATTGTTCGACAACTCCTTGAGGTAGGGGTTCGAGTAAAAATTTAATGGATTAAATTTTCATTTTCTTTGATGATGAAATTTTATTTTTTTGGGCCACCTGTTATCGCTATAACGGGATGAGGTCGGACAGCACGAACACGACCGACTCTCCTCCCCTTTTCTTTTTGAATTCATTATGGCTCGAACGAAGGCGGCGCGGTGCAACGACACTGTGCAGAATCAAGGAAGAACACGACAAAGAAGCGAGGTGCCGTTGCGCCACGCCGTTGAGGCCGAACGAAGCTGCGGCAGGAGTCGGGCCGTCGCGAAGGGGCGCGGCGCGGCGCCGGTCGGACCAAGTCCGCGGCCTACGACCGCGGTGGAGCAGGAGAGGGTGGCCGGAGCCGCCGGCCACTGGTGCACAGGAGGCGGGACCAGCTGGTCCCATGCGACACGCTGGCCGACCATTACGGCAGGCCAGATCCGAAAAACTGGGGGCTTGACCACCTATCAACCCAGCAGGGCGGACCCCCATGCGGGTCCGCCATTTCATCAAAGGGGGTGGCAGTTCCTGCCCTTCCGTGCTCATTCGGCACGCGACGCCCATGTCGGCCAGGACCGTCCGCGCTAGGCTGGACCGGCTGCACCGGGCATGGCCGTCCGCTCCGGGCCGGGCCGCACTGGCTGGGCCGGGCCACGCCGGTCGGGCTGGGCCGCGCCCTTATGGGCCGGACCTGGACCCGGGCCGGGTCGACCCGGTTCGGGCCGCCCCAAGGGGTCTTAGGCTGGGTCGGTCCGGGCCCAAAACCCCCTAAAACCGAACTGGATTTTAAATTCCTCTAACATGGGCTATGGACCTCTGATCGATGCACCGTTAGTTGCGATGTGATCCTTGTATCAAGATGGTTGTTTCGGTATATTACACTCATGGTTTTGGAGAACTTTTGGTATGGTTGGGTTGGTTCGAACACGTAACCAAGCAGGCCCTCTGATCGGAAACACTTATAACTTGAGCTCCAGATGTCCGATTGACGTGCCTTCAAATTTTGTTGGATTCGTCTTAGTGAGATGGACCTTTTGGATTAATCCGCTCAAGATTTGGACGCAGTTGGAGTATGGTCGGGTTGGTTTTGACTTAAAAACCAATCGGGCCCCTGGAACAAAAAAGCCAATAACTCTCAGACCGGGCGTCCGATTGACACGTCGTCTGTCACGTTGAGTTCCCTTTGTCGAGACGGAACTTTGGGATACATCAACTCCGGACTACGTGTCAGTTGATGTATCGACCCCTTGTCTCGTGGTGCGGACCCTCCCTAAAAAAAGAATGTTGTGTGCGGGAACCCTAGAGCTGGCTGCGACTACGACGAGGATGACGACTGCACTGAAATCCTCCGTGGGTTCAGCAGCGACGACGATAGCACTGAAATCCTCCGTGGGTTCGGCAACGATTACGACCATACTGAAATCCTTCATTGGTTCGACGACGATGACTACTCTTCTTGAATCCTACGTGGGTCTGGAAGTACTACTGTTCTTGTATCCTACTTGGTTCTGGCAGTGTTAGACTCTGTTCTTGTATCCTACGTGGGTCTGGCAGAGTAGCTGGTCTTGTATCCTACGTGGGTCCAACAGCTTAGCTGGTTTCGTATCCTACGTGGGTCCCAGTTAAGATTAATCAGTGGCTACATATGATCATATATATCACCTTATGAAGAATTACACCTGTCTGAGCTGAGTCTTTACTTTCAATCATTATCTTCGATATGATTGACTTGATTTCCTATGTGGATTCGGTTCTGCTTTCCCGTGTGGATTGGGTTGTACTATCCTGTGTGGACATGATCGAACTTGGTCTCGGATTTTGGAGTCAAACTAGAATTTATGACTTAGGTATATGTATGGGAATATAGCTAAGTAGTGTTGAGTGTTACTTCATGATTGTATCTTTCCTTTGTGGATTATCCTTTGTGGATTCTGGGAGACCTTTGGGGGTCTCGGGGTCCCTAATGAGTAGTGTATACTCACCCATGCACGGGCTATGCCCAGAATACATTATGTTGGATGTAGATGACGGACAGTGCTGATCATGGTTGAGGCTTGTGGAGCAAGTCAGTACCAGGAGGTAGACCACTGGGCGGGACTTACACAGAGCAGACGGCTGGACCCAAGGAGCTGAGGAGGCTATCTGTACCCACCCTTCAGGTGGGACTTCCAGTGGATGACTCGGCGTTGCTGCTTTACTTTCAGTTGTTTTACTTTCTTTCCAGTTGTACTTTACATACAGTTTGGGTTTTTATTCTGTCCTATTTACTTTCCTCACTTACTATTGTACCCAGTTTACATAGTGTTTACTTCTGTTAGAGTCTCTGAGGTGTTTGTTAATTTATAAGGCAATGCCTTCCCCTTTTATCGGGATTTACGCCTTTGGTTCTTGTTGCCAGCCCCTGCCCTATGGAAGGCGGGCTTGGGGTAGTCACAGCACGGGTCCCGGGGATGGTTCGTGACATATAAAATTACCATGTGTGAAATATGATGGTCTTAATAAGGAAAACTAAATTAATTATATGGTTATTCAAGTAATGATGATGTATTTATTCCAAAATGATTAGTTCAATATAATACATCTTACTGTATTATTATTGTTATTTTTTTAACAAATTTTATTCAACAATTTCGCATTATGAAATGAAATATTTTTATATATTAAACAGGGAATAACAAAACAAATAAAACACTATGTTTTTTAATTAATGTGTTACTTTTTTTATCATTCGGAGGAATTAACATCCCATGTATTCAAATATACTACTAATTATAATAAAAATATAATCCAATTAATAATTAATTAATTACACACTTTTTACTAGTAATGGATAGAAAGAAAAATGTTTTATTTCAATTAAATATCTAATAGTAAAAATAAATATTTACGAATAATCATTTCATAGAGTATATGGGAAGGATGAATATAATGTATTTCAAAATATTTCTATGATTCACAATTTACTCCATGATGGTAAAACATAATGTCGTGAAATTTCAATAATATCCCTCCATTTTAAAATTTTAATATGTTCATCAACCATTAAAGTTTTTATTTATTCAACACTAACACATGGTAATAAAATTTATTGGAGACCTTGTTTGAGATGACAATTAGATAATCCAAAAAAAATATTCACTGTTAAACTATGAGAATAAATCATTTTATAGTGTATTTTATATTGTAATATAACCATTATATTCATTATTAGAAATGGTTAAGCCTAATCGAAATTAAAAACATGTTATGAATTTTTTACAGTTGATTCTTCTACTCCATAATATTTTATAATCTAGTTTTAAAAAAATTACATAAAGGGTTTTTAATTGGGCAATTGAAAAAATTATAGGATCAACAATCAAGAATAAATTGTTTTCATTTTAAAAGTAATGATTCAAATTCGTGAGGTGATCGAAAATATTTTTTTCAAAAATGAATTTAAATGGTATGGGATATTTTTATTATCCATTTAGTTTACTGATTAATATACCCCATACATTTTGTATATGGATATTATATTATATTATTAAAATATTCCTCGAATAAAATTTTCTTCCAAATTAGAATTATATATCTCCAGTTCAATTTGAAACATTAATACATAAACAAGTTTTTCCTATGTGAATCAGAACATCTACCTATAAAATCATAGTAACTAGATCCTATAAGAAAATAATCATACATAATACCTTACTTCATAACCTGGTAAATCAAAAACATAATAGCGGGTGATATCAAGTGATACCTTAGGGTAAGAATGTTAGATATCGATGATCAGATAAGAATAAAATTATTATAAGTGTCTAATAAACGGATCATAACATTTGATCACCAACAATATATTATCACATATCATTATCATGATTCATAGTATTTAAAATTTTAATTCATAAGACATGAATTTAAAAGGAAAATAAATTTACACGATCCATGACAGAATAGCTTTGGAGTATACTTATGTATTTGGAATAAAACGAATAATATAAAATTAGTTACAAAATAATCATTGATAATATCAACATCAATTATAGTTGATTAGTATTACAATAAAAATAATCATATGAATCAATTATCACATTAAATATTGGAATAGTGGAAAGCACCTGTTATTGAACTAGGTTCACTCCCAATTCCATTCATTTTTATATCATGAGATATACACCTATAAAAAATGAATATAAGGGTTACATATTTAAATTTCCCCCATAAAAAATTAAAATGATATCTATAGTACAGAAATTATTTAATATATTTCACCAAATAACAAAAAAAGTGACAATGAAGTATGTTTTTGAAAAATATCATCATTGTAGAACATATAGAAAAGAATCAGGTTTCATAAACATCGTATAATCATAATTATAAACCATAATTAAAAAAAATAAGGATTTTGTAATAGTATCATATCCCTAATAAATCATAGGCATAATTCACGAATTTAATTTTATGTTGAAAATAATTTTAAATGACCAGAGGAATCACTTCTTACGAAATATATTATTTCACTATGAAATATTTTATTTGAAATATAAATACATCCTTAATATTAAAGAAATGATTCTATATAAAATAATCATATGCAATTTTAAATTAATATCAATAAAATTTATTGTTAATTAATTTTATAAATGTTATTCATTAGATATATTTTAAAATAAGGATTGTTTTTAAAATTTATGATAAATGACAACAATACCTAGTCTGAAAAATAAAAATAATATTTCAGGGAAAAATATTATAAATATTATATCTTGTGTAAAAATTAAATTATAAGTTAATATTAAAATAATAAAACATACAACTATTAATATTAATTAAAACATTATCAGGGAAGTATAGATTTGGTAATGAATAGTATAACATAGTTGGTTTTCCCATAAAATTTGCCACATGATTACATAATTAGAGGAAAATGAAAATATTACTTGTTATAAAAATATATAAACAGGGGATAATAAAATTAATATAAAATCAATTTTATATTATAATACATTAGAATAAAAAACATAATCTTAAATAACATAGATATATAATAATATTGTAACATAAAACACAATCCGCTTTGGTAAGATTTAATTCTATTGATTATAAATAAATATCAACAAATATATATGTATATGCCCATATTTCTCATAAGAATTATCATAATATAAAATAATTATAATAAAAAATACTACGATAAATAAAAATGGGTTGAATATGGAATGTGTCTCTCTGATGTAAATGTGAAACAAAATTCACTAATCATGAGTTGCAATTTCATCAAATTCAAAATATTATCATGTATAATAAATTAATATATATAATTCAGATCTAATAGAATCACATAAATATTTATAAAATTCTAAATTATATAATAATAATATTTTGGTATCCATTTATTTATATTCCATTATTGAAATCATTATTTCCTATTGTTAACATATTCATTTTTCATGAGTATTTTGATTTAGTTGTTCTGGTCTTCCTACATTTCTCATAGTTCAATAATATCTAACATGTTATTAATGATATAAATATCACATATATTTTTCATATATATATACATATTCAATTGAATCCTTAAATGACATATGTAGAAATACCATTTAGAATATTCATGTAGTTGTTTAGCTACATTTAAATGTGAACATTATTTTCGTTTTAAACGGATGAAAAAAGGTAAATATTATTTCACCGATATAGAAAATTTATTATATAATTTAAATCATATATTTTCCTTACATAATACTTAATTAAAGTAAATATATTCTATAAATGAAAAAAGATCACTTCCCTTTCATGGATATGGTAGTACACATGTACACAAGATTGACATTGACATTTTACATTAGGATAGAAGGTAAGAATGTTGATGGGATATTATAATACAAAATTTATAAATATTTAATAAATATAATATATATATATTCCATTTTATCTATATTAATTACCCCAATGGTTTACATTGGTCATTCTAGTATTTTTTTTTAAAATATAAACCATTATAAAGATGTATCCATAGAAACAAAAAAAAAAAACTCCCAGCTATGTGTAATGATATATTAATTGTTTCCAAATGAATGAATAAATTATTGATTTTTTCCAATGATATATAATATATCACAATGTTTTATTAAATGGGAGGTCAAGTTTATCACACCCTCTTTAATGTAATTAGTTCTTACTCTAGTGATGTTTTTTAGATTTAGGAAATTACCATTAATATATCCAATAACACAAAAAAGTAAATGAATACCAATTTTCCCAATTAATGGATCAATAAACTAACTAAATGATAACAATTATTTGTATCAGAGAATCCCTAATATTACATTATCAAATTATGACGTTCTGGTAAAAATTTGTGTCCATCAAATAATTAGTTTATCAACAAATATGGAAGATGATGGGGTTTTTCAATTATCATTAATCCTTCAATGTGTGTCTTACATATCCAATGAAAACATGACTCAAAACCCATGTATTTTAATTTATATACTCTATAACTATATTTAAGGATAGAAGCATTTAGTTTTACATAATTTAGAGATGAAAACTATGATGGATATTGAATAGTGTGTGTTGGGATCAAGCATTGAAGAGTAATCCTATGTACCCTACGAATAGTGGATTTTGAGTCTACATAGTTCAGGTTATCAGTGTTTACATCATAATTAAAACAATGATGTTGGTTTTCTGATAGATTTGTGTGTATAAGGCTATACTAATATATTTCATTTGGAATACATCATTTGTAGGGGGATAATATTTAATCATCCATACATATTTAAAACTCAATATTGGGGGAATTTACCTAATGTTATTAGTATAATAATCGCTAGAACACAAACCCTTTTGAGTCTTTCGTGGAGTGAAAAAAATAAGACCAAATATTATAAGGCACAACACATGAGATAATAAAAATTATTTAAGTGGGTATTACCAATATAGAATTCCATAATGTTTCTACTGGATATTCATAGTGTTGTTACCTTGATATTTTAGATGCATGATTACCAATCTCATTGAAAATATATTATATTACATATTCATTATGAGATAATCATATGCATCTTGTCTATTACACTGATGAAATTCCTTGTTATTTAATATGTTAATTAATATTTGATGGATTTGGAATTCTAATAATTTCTTATAAGGATCATTTCATCTGAGATTATAATCATTTAAAAATTTAATGGACATATGTTATGGTGGATTCTCACATAGCTATAGCCTGAATAATGCCTATGTGTCAGAAATGTGGGATTTTTGAGGAAAACTAGAGGATACAAATCCATTTTGGGACACTTGGTGTATGTTTAGGGTTTTAAGTAAAGATGATGCCCTTGTATGAACCAATTTCTCATCAGATTATAGAGGAGGAATGATAATATACTTATATTAGAATTTCAACCTATTAGAAATGAAAATTATAATATAGAGGGTCCCATAATGTGTTCATTCCCTTGAAAAATGTACATTATCTGACCTCTAATGGATGATGAGTCATATATTCATTCTTTATCCAATTATGGATGAGAAGATATTATTATTTTCAATTTTATATCAATTACATTTATATAGAACATATTCCCTTTCAATATCATGCAATGAATATTATAACATAATTGTGTAAAACTAGTTGACTATGAAAACCCTGAACATAAATTGGGATCTTAAAAAGGGTTTATGGCTACATGTTCACATAATTTTAGGGTACAAGACCAGGTACGCCATATTATCATGGATTACTAGTTCATTGTTGTCCATTAGAAATTGGTTAAATGTATATGGATGTCTACAGAAATGGATGACATCCTTGAAGGAATCATCCTGACAAGGGTTGAATCTATGAAACTCTCTCCTATAAATGTCTAATTTTTTTGATTCCTTCACATATTCTGGATGATATGTTTATGGTCTCATGGATGAATTGTGAAACAAGTGAGTAGTTATAAGAGCACATGATCTAAATGTATTCACGAAATATTCTCTGTTTAACATGATTGGTATCATAAAAATCACAAAGCGATAACATATTGGGGTTCAAGTTTCATTCACTACACCACATTATGGCATTTTAACAATGATGATGAGTCATGAAATCCTCAAATCATAAGGGATTTAGGAAATTCGTTTTTCTTATCATCTATAAAATCATGCATATGACAATGGGAACATGTATAGGGGATTTAGTTTCAAGTTCATGGAATCATTATGAAATTGGGAGACAATTTAACACAATTGATATGACATAATTTTAAAGGAGTCTCACGATAATGTATATGATCAAGCATATTATAATGTGTTAACATCTAGGGTTTTTTTGGTTCAGGTCCAAGGCCACATGAATATGTCATGAGACCATGAGGAGTCATGTTATAGAACAACACTCTAGGATTCATGTGATAGGGTCTCATGAAATATCAAATGGTCATTCAAATAAACTGTGGAGAGTATCTATTGGTTCATCGTCCATGTCCAGGATACAAGATGGAATCCGAAGACTGGTAATGGCTAATGAAATTTCAATAATGAATAAAAATATTCTGCTTCATGGTAATGGTTTTGTAAGATTGGGGGATCATGAAGCATAGATCATGATATAGCCACATATTTTATGATTTTTAGGACATGATGGTGCATGTAAAATGAATGAATACTAGGTCCATATGAATGAGTTGTTATACTAATGTGGAATCACACATTCCAATTAACTCAATAAGTTATGGTGATTGGTTATCATGATTGAATCAAATACTCGGTCTTTATGATTACCTATATAATTTATTTGAAATAATTCTCAATGTTTATTCATATGTATATACTTACCCTACAGAATTTGACATGTCTCTTCCCATACCATCCTGTATAAATTATATTTTCCCATTCTCAACTATAACACTAATGTATATATACTTATTCCTTTTCAATTTTGAGATAAAGTGTTTATATAGTTAATAGATATAAATATTTCCTTGTGATTTATTTTTTAGGTCACCATGTGCATTAGATTGAGTGGGAATATAGATTATATAGGAGGCTCTAAATCACTCCATGTTTTTCATACACAATTGATGTAGAGGTAGATGCATGTATTTGTTCCAATTATATAGTAGGGAATGAATGTATTGACATAACATAATCAATTTCATCACATGATTGAATTCAATTTATTTCTATAATTTCTATCCTAGATCAAGATACATATCGGGGAAAAATTACATAAAAACCATCAAGGCACTCATCTGATAGGAGAATATAAATAACTAAATGTTCCCATAATCAGAGAAATGGTATTTTTAATGTTAATCCATGTTGATGTCATCAAGAATTATCATTATCGTTATCACATTATCATTTAATATGTAGTACATGTCATGATTGATTTAGATATCTTTATATGGAAATGAAATCTAATTAAAATCACAAGTCTTCAGTAATTCATGTGGCAACTGATCGTCTAAATGAATTAATTCATAAAAAGAATAGATTTCTGTATATATGATGATTTCATGTATAGTGGATTAGTGGATTCATGATCATCAAATCACTTCATAGTGGATATTTATTGGATTTCTATTAGTGTTTCTTGTGATTAACATGATGATTCTTGGGTATCATGTGATATATTTTCCTTATCAGATGGAATATCTACTAACTGATACCTAAAAATCAACATGTTGTTCATACAATATGAGTTTATAAATGATGAAACGTTCAAAATATGGGAGATACACTATTATTCATGTAAATCCATGGTTATATCGAAATGAATATAATAAAACATTTTCTTTGGTCACATTTCCCATGGCCCGTCTGATGATGGATTCATAAAGATTATTTGATCCTATTAGTTAATCATCCATTGGTGTTTTCTAAGTCATCTGATGATCAAACATCTTCTATATCTCTCACATATAAGGCCATTTGAGTGTTGGAGATTTAAGGAATGAACCCATTGATAGATGTGATGGGTTCATTTAATCATGAAATATAATTTGATAGATTAATGAATAAATCATTACTATGATACATAGTTCATCAGGTTATGGAATCTGTTCATTGAAATGCACCATACATTCAAGATGATAATTATATTCTTGGTTTTTTTTGATTTAGTGTGTCGAAATGAATGGGAATGATGAAAAAATATAACCAGTGTTGATGATCTAGATTTATATAGTTTTGATATTGAGGGCACTAGGGTTTGAGATGATTTAGATTATCTATATTATGATAGGAAGAGAAAGATTCATTTATTAAGATTATATAGTTAAAATGATGATCTTTTATGTGTGGACGAACATTAAATTCATTTTACTTACCTCGCCTATTTTTTCCATGGTATACCTCAACATAAATAGTAATATAATGTTACTAAATGAATTAGAAAATATTATGTTTCAACATCGAAAACATATATCACACGCTCTATCATGCTATATTACAACTACGCAATTTCTACCTAGGTAACATTTGTACATTCCAGAACCACCCATATGGAAATATTCTCATCAATCAGCAATAATTAATGATATATAGATATGATAGATCCCAGGAATGAATGATGAAATACCTGCAATGTTTTTTTAGATGTATGTATAGTTATAAATATACGAGATAAAATTCAATATAATAAAAAACATTGTTAGAATAAAAATATATGTAAAATGAGTGAAATATGCAACAAAATAGGTCCGTTATAAAATGAATCATAATATTAGATTCACAATTTCCACTGCATCTACCTCTTATCAATCATTTATTTGAAAAATATTTTGAATTTTCATGGGATTCCACATTCTAAATGTTAAGTTAAAATGAGCATAATACAAAACAATGGGTGTAAATAATACTCAATCGAGCATTAATAGTACGCATTCTAAAAATATTAATTTAGTTTTAATGTTGAAATATACATTTTTTTTATGTACATAATCTTCTGGTGGTATTTGATACTAATCCCTAACAGTTGATTCATCAAGAAGAATGTGTTTTCTGAGGGTATTTGAGCCCCACCCAATGGATTATCTGCACTCTTGGTTTATGGATCTCTCGAATGGATATCCTATTAATTACATGATAAAAAATCATCAGAATTAATTATGATTCCCATATAAATATCCTCAATATGAGTCATATTAATATTGTATCATATCTTGTGTATAAATTAAATAATGGAAAACAGATTGGTGTTGAATGGAATTTGTGGATGGATTTATAATAAAGGACCTAAGAAAGGATATTAATCCAAATTATATACAAATAATGCTAATTATTTTTTTCATATAGAATAATCATATGTAGTTAAATTTCATGAATGTTGTAAAAGATTCATTGGTGATGAATATAATGATATAAAAACAAATATAGAACTAGTTCAATGATAAGTGAGAGTATTTCCTCACATTTTGAATGAATCATGGGTATGTACCCTTGTTTCTCCCTATAATTTCATTATCATGATTCATTGTAATACATGTAGAGTATGAAACTCTATTTGGATTATTTGCAAATATTATAGGTTATTTCATGTGTTTTCTGAAAGAATGATATGAAAAGTTGTTGTCAAAAAATTCCAAAGGAATAAAGATGCACTCATACATCTTTCAAAGTTTGTGGAACTACTAAGAATATATGAGTTTTTATGTAGATGAATATAAGTCAAAAAATAGTCTTTTAACTAATTTTAACAATATTTTTTTCCAATGTCAGTGAAGTGGATTCTTAGAGAGAATCAATTTTACCTTTTGTCATGCTTTGAGTTTGACTATTTTTGACTCAATAGTTTTGTTATCCTTTAATTTTTGAATTATCAATATTTCTAATATCATATAATTTGTGTTTCTTGAGAGAATGTACATGAATTCTTCCCAAAAATCCTTATTGATGTTTTAATCCCAGTGAGTATCATATGTCAATCCATTTCAAATTTATTTTCATTTTATTCTAAGAGATGATTCAATGTTAATTATTTCTATATAACATAGATCATCAATTTTATTTGTTTATGTAAATATATATCAGGACATAATTTTCATTAATGTTGATTTATTAATATCGACCAATATTTTTCTATTTTTCGTGTTTTATTTCATTATTTTTTTGTGGTCTTATATGTCAGACAAAAGTATGACTTTTTTTAGGTTTTTTAGATTGGTCAATATTTTGATGAAGTTAAATGTTTTATAACTCATATAATAATTTTTAATAATATATTTTCATATAGATCATACCTTCCTATTGATTAGATTATGATCATACATATCATAAATAGATATTCTTTAGTATAGGGTTATATATCTCAGACATTATATAGTTATATTGGAATCCCTTATAACTGGGTAATCTAATACTGTAGTTTATAAATGTATGGATAATTTGAAACCTCCCTATAATACCAAATTTTTAAAGGTGGAAGAGTCACATGGGAATGAACATATAGAGATCATAATATCTTCAAATGAAAAAAAATGCAGGAAGAGACCATTAATATCCTGGAATCAGATGTGGAGAATAATAGAATCTTAGAGAGGGAACTTCGAGGTGTTTTCAGCAAAGATCAAAGGGACTGGATCTATAAACAAGGCCTTCTTTTAGAATGTGGTTTTAACGAAAGGAAAATGAATGCGGAAGAGTACATCCAAACATGGGACAAGCTTGTCAATTTCTTTGAAGACCATCTCAAATATGCCTCTGATACAAAGGCCCACACCCTTCATTGGGTGCTATATCAGGTAATCAATTGTAATCTTTTTAGTCTCACTATTAATTATTTTGTGATTTCTTACTATGCCTAAATCTTTCGGGCTTGATCTTGTACGGTTTCCCACTTTTCCTCAAAAGTGGTTTTGGAAATAAAAATTTAATCTTAGTAGTATTAGTATAGATGTATGGAAAACAATTATCTTCTTATAGTGTAAGGCCTTATAGATTAGGCCTTAAATTATGGTATATGAATCACATGTATTCATGTGGGGTTCTTACACCCTTCACCCTTATTATGATTATCAATGATGGATATTCTCAAATGGTATAACCTACCGCATTCCTTACTAAAGATTGGATTTGTATACGGTGATGTGACATTAAGGAGATAAAAAATCACATGGTCAGATATAGGATATATAATTCACTACTCCTGAAATATTAGTCATGGATTAGGAAATACATATGTAAAATAATATAAAATCATAAAACACCATGCATATTTGAGTTACACTATTGTGTCTCCAGATCTCAAAACGATAAACGGACCCTTCCTAAATCGGGAAATCGGTACAACTCATTGCTTATCCAATATCACATATTCATTATCCTTGATGAAATTAAACACATCATCATGACGAGGTGTTTATACTTCTTCTCATGAGTGATGGAGTATTTTTGATGAATCAAAAACAAGTTGGTGAAGTAGGGAATGTAATAAATACTATCCAGAGAGAGTTATGGATCCATGAGGGGTAGTTTGGTTCAAGGTCATATTTATCAATGTCATTAACATGTTTTTTAATATCATATAATACAATTTAATATAAACTTTCAAAAAATAATTAGGACATTCCTCTATTGATTCTGATTATAATTGATGTTGACATAACATAAAGGATTTAAAATATAAATTAATTGTACGGATTTATGAAATGTAAATAATAACATTTGAATATATGAGTTAATGGGAGGTAGATATTGGTAGGCATAGTTCAACAATTTTTAATGGGTGAATCGCATATCAAGAATATTCAAGAAAATATTACATTTTTTAAAGAGGTACTATCCACTTGGCCATGATATCCATTACAAAAGTACCACTATGTATTGTGTAAATAAATAGATAATTATAGTAAATTACCTTTGAATTATCCCATCCTAGATAATTATAAACTACAAGTAAGAAAAATGTTAAATGACTAAACGAAATAGGTTTCTTTGGGATGTATATTAACACGGGGATCTGGTTGAAATCAAATTACATTTGAAAGAAATAATGATGGTTTATGGAAGATGTAATGTTCGATAAGATTTATAGCACTCTAATAGTTCTGTCGCATGTGTTGAACACATTTTGGTTTTTATAGGATATGAAAAATAAATTCTCTAACTATTATATTTATTTAATTGGTTCCCACAATCATGGACTGATAGTTAATATTGTTATGAGATGGTTAATGTGAGATATTTTCCCTTCTAATAACATTAGGTATTTTCATAAAAGACTATATGGGAATGGATTATAAATAATATAATATATTTATTCTAACACAAAAAATTTTGGGTTTTCATTTGGATATGTTTCATGTGAAATTTGTTATATGTTTACAGAAATTTGATTTGGTCCACCATAGGCTGGAGATTGTGATCTTCTATATTTCAAAAAGGATTAAAAAGTTTATTTTAATTATATTAGAACCTAGAATCAAGGATATATTTTGAAGTATATTAATTATTATTTATATGGTCAAGAATAATCCAAAAACCATTTCATTGTAGGATAAATTTGAAATAAATCATCTCCCATGATATCACATCATGAGTTGTTTTGTGAGACAATCAAGCTATGGAATATGGAAAATCATATTATTGTAACATCTTAAGCTATGTTGATTTATATTATCACAAGAATATGAATATAAAACATTTGATACCCTGAAAACATTTATAGGTGTTTATGAGGAACTTATTATAATCCAACTCCTATTTTGTCAAACAAATGGATGTTTCCTCCTTTATGAGACTTCTGAATTAATAAAAAAGGAAGAGATGATCAAGACACGATGAGGGATTTAGGTAATTTTTCTTTTATAGTATATGAAAAAAACTCATATTTATCAGGGTCTATGTCTTGTTTCTCAATGATGAAGAGAAATGATGAAAGACATTATTCATAGTTTAATTTAATGCATTGGGGATACACATTCCATGCTCATTAATGAAATGTTACAAGGAGGATATTTTAATTTTACTTAATTTTATTTGATTATGATTCATAATATGGACATTATAATCATTAATTATGGATGTGAGAACCAACATGTAATTATTATACATATCATAATAAAAACCATGCATATTTCAGAGGGATTAATGCCATATTCATTTTTATCGATGATAATTATTACTAGTTGGTATTTATGCACTATTGTCCCTTTTTTCAAATAACTTATTCATTAGAAAAAATTCATTCATAGGAATAATTCATGTGTATGTTATGTGAGATTATACATATATCAATCCTTACATATTGTTTTTTCTTTAATGATTGGACATACACATATACTAATTTAATTTTATTGCATGTGATTCTTTGGTATTCCCCATAAATGATGTAATCGAAGGAATGATGCTACAATCAGTTCATTCAAGGAGATAAAAATACATATATATAACTCATAAATGTATGGGGAAATGTAATTTTTGTTTCATTTTTATGACTAATCCCATGATTGAAGGATATTATACATCACAATGTTTTCATTGATAGATGGATCTATGCCCAGTGTAGTTCTAATATATCACCCCACATAGGAAGAAATATTATTCTAGTGTGGGATGTCACGACCCGTCCTCGGGGCCCGTGCCGTGACTACCCCAAGCCCGCCTTCCATAGGCCAGGGGCTGGCGACTAGCACCAAAGGCGTAAAATCCCGTTAACTGGGAAGGCATTGCCTTTATAAAAGAAAACAAGCACCACAGAGTACAAGCGGAAGTAAAACACTAAGTACAAAAAGGAGAGCTGAAAAGAAAAAGGGGCCGGAAATACAAGCCCAACTGTAAAGTACAACTCGAAAAGGAAAACAGCGACTGAAAAGTAAAGCTGCTACGCTGAGATGTCCACTGGAATTCCCACCTGAAGGGAGGGTACAGATAGCTCCTCTGCTCCACGGGTCCCGCCATCCGCTCCGAGTATGTCCCGCCCAGTGGTCCACCTCCGGGTACCGCCTCGTCGTAAAGTCCACCTCCAGGTACCGTCCAGTCCTCGAACCTTCGACTTCTGTCAGCACTGTCCGTCGTCTGCAACCAACACAACGAGGTGCGGGCATAGCCCGTGCAGGGGTGAGTATAACGATACTCAGTAGGGACCCCGAGACCCTCAAGGTCTCACTAAAACCAACAAGGATAAACACAAGAAGATCTCAACAGATAAACTCTACTTAGGTATATGCCCATACATATACCTAAGTTATCAAGTAACCCATCTCAATCATGAGGAAAAACAAGGATTGTAAAAACGACGGATAACCACTACCCGGGTATATGCCCATACATATACCAAAGTTAGCAAGTGACCCATCTCAATCATGAGGTAAACACAAGGTCAAAAGTCTCAGCTCAAACCAGGATTTTCATTATCGAAACCGTAACTGCTGAAGAGCTCCGTCTCTAGAGTGTACAGTGGTCCTGTCACGACTCCGAGGTACTACTCGCTAACCTAAGACTGCTGAGGTACTCCTCCTGTCGAGTACTGCGGGTTTGCGGCCAACTACCTGGCGCTCCGTCCGCTGAGGGTCTGTCGCCAAATACCGGGCGCTCGCCCAAATATCCTACTGAGGTACTCCTCCTGTCGAGTACCGCGAGTTTTCTGCCATCTACCTGGCGCTCCGTCCGCCGTGGGTCTGCAGCCAAATACCGGCGCTCCGTCCACTGGGCTAGTCGACTCACTCCAAGTCGAGTCGGTCAAGCAGTCGTCAGGTCTCAGCCGGCTACACGGTCTCCGTACTCTGCACGTTCGTCTCCGGGAGGGTCCGCTCCACGAGCTACTGGTCGATACTCCAAGTATCTCAAAGTCCCACAAAGAAGTGTCTCAAAGGTCCGTCTCGTCACAGGGGTCTCAACGCAACAGACGGCGCGTCGATCGGACGCCCGGTCTGTGAGTTATTAGCCTTTTCGTCCCAGGGGCCCGGTTGGTTTCGAGAGCGAAACCAATCCCGGCCGTATCTCAACTGTACCCCGAACTCCCATAGGGTATACTCAAGGGACCGTTACTCAACGTAACCACCAACGCCGCTGACGGCTCGTCAAGCGGACGTCCTGTCTGTAAGATATCAGCTTTTCCGTTCCAGGGGCCCGGTTGGATTTCGGGTACAATCCAACCCGGCCATACTCCGACTGTATCCAAAACTCGGGCGGAGTATGTCAAAAGTTCCGTCTCATCAAGAGGAAGTCAACGAAACAGACGGTGCGTCAATCGGACGCCCGGTCTGTGAGTTACTGGCATTTTCGTCTCCAGGGCCCGGTTGGTTTTTAAGGCAAAACCAACCCGACCGTACTCCACCTGCATCCAAACCTCGGGCGGAGTATGCCAAAAGATCCATCTCATTAAGAGAAACGCAACGCGACTGACGGCGCGTCAATCGGACGTTCGTGGCTCAAGATATGAGCGTTTCCGCTCCGAAGGCCCGGTTGGTTTCGTGAACGAACCAACCCGGCCGAACTCAAAGTAATCCGAAACCTTGAGTGCGATATACCGAAATGACCGTCTCGATCCAAGGATCGCGTTGCCACAGACGGTTCGTCGTTCGGAGGTCCGAGGCTCAAGTTATGAGCCGAAAACCAAATCTGGTTCGAAACGGGGGGGTCCGGGTCCGGGCCGACCCGGCCCGACCCCCCCCCCCCCCCCCCCCCCCCCCGGGGGCGGCGCGGCGGCCGGCGGTGGCGGTCGGCGGCGGCGGCGGCGGCGGGCGGTGCTGGCGGCGGCGGCAGGCCGCGCTGGCGGCGGCGGCGGGCCGCGTGGCGGCGACGGGCCGCGGCACACGCGGGGGGCTAAGCCCCCGCCCTTCATCAAGTGGCGCGGCCTACGTGCCGCGCCGATTTTAATTAAACCGCCCCCCCCCCCCCCCTCACGTGGGGGGGCCTGCTGGCGCCGAACCAAGGGGGCTGGATGCCCCCTTCCCTCAAGAACCGCCCCCTCTCTTAAAGAGGGGGGGTTTTATTAACACGGCCGGGGAATTTATTTCCCCGGTTTTAAAGACTTCCGGCCGGCCAGCTGGCCGGCCGGTTTTCTCCAACGGGACCGGAAAAATCCGGTCCCCTCTTCGGCTTCCGACGCCGGTGGCCCGACCGCCGGTCTTATCTTCCGCCGCGGCCCGGAACCGGCCGCGGTCTCTTCGTCCCGCCGCGGCCCGGAACCGGCCGCGGCGTTCGTCGTCCGGCGCGGTGCGACGGCACCGCGCCCCTTTGCCGTGCTTTGATAATCATCCAACGCGGCGCGACGACGTCGCGTTTCTGTTGTTTCTACCATGGTGCGTGCGACGGCATCGCGAAGATATTTGCACGTTCATCCGCGTGGTGCGACGGCACCACGCTACTTGCTTCCTCCCGCAAGATAAAATCAACATAAACGTTGGAGGGGGGTTCGGCCGTGTTCATGCGGTCCGGCCCCCCTCACGTTAAATAAAAACTCAACTTGAACATTCAAAGCCTCATGTTAGACATGCCAGATCCACGTTCAAGAAATGGAATAAATAAATAATGAAACAACAACCCCTACCTCGGGTATAAGTTCGAGGATTTGACTATGTCCGCGGAAGTCGACGTCGCGGAGATCGGGCGTCGCGGTAGTCGTTCGTCAATTCCGTTGACGAAGAGACGCGTCCGAAGAGGCACGTCGTTGGCGAATCCTTGCACGCCGACGAAGGTTGTCCGAGGAAGGTGCGGTGTTCTCTCTCGTTGACACCGAAGACGAAGAAGAGCGGTGCGGCGTTCTTCGTCGGAAAAAGGGCGTTCCTCGTCAAGTCTAGAGGAAAGTCAAATTATAAAGAGAACAACGAACTCAAGAATCTCTACCTCGATAGTCGCACGGTGATGGAGTCGTGGAATATCGGTGTCGATTCCTTTGACGTCGGAGGAAGAGTCGTTATCGAAGGCGTTCGTCGCGGAAAACCGTCGCGGAAGAGATGACGCGGAAGAAGTACGTCGCGTCGCGGACACGGCGTCGCGGATGGATCGTGTTCTTCGGCGGAGAAGTTCTTCGTTGAAGAACGACGTTCTTCGCGTTCTTCGTTGAGTTGAAGAAGAAGAAGAAAAGCTTCCAAAGCTCTCAAGAAATCCTCCCAAGGGTAAAAGAAACTCCTAGAATAATATAAGCTTTAACTTATATTATTTCATAACTTAACCACAAGAATTTCAAAGGTTTGAAATTCAAAATGGATAACTCCAAAATTAACTCACTTATTTAATATACATGAATTGTATAATTAAATATAAGTTAACTTGTCAAGCCATTAAGAGGGAGAGTGAGGGGAGATGAGAGGTTTAGGTTTCGTGTGGGCCCCACCACACTTAATCCTCTCAAGGGAGGTTAAGTGGGTGTGGGTCCCACCCCCAACTCCCTTTGAGAGGAGTTAACCTACAAAAAGTAAATAAAAAGAATTCACACTTTTTATTCAACTTTTTTATAAATCTCCCAAAAACTAACTTTCAACCCGCAACAAACGCAACTCCCGAAAAGGTCGCGTTAAGCGAATATCGGCGCTGCGAGTTCATCGGTGCCCTCAGATTTCAATTCCGAGCACCGGATCAAAAGTTAGGAATTCCCGCTCGTTCGTTCACTGAACGTACCCGAGCCAAACTTCGGAAATTAATTCCGGGCACTCCGGGCCTCGGAATCAGGTGCCGTCTGAAACCGCGCTCTTGTAAAATTCTAAAGAAAATTAAGAAAAAAATTCCCTTGAATTTTACGGGTCTTTACATTACTCCCACCTCAGGGCTTTACGTCCCCGTAAAGATACAACAAAAACTAGGGTAACAAAAGAGGGTACTGAGCACGCATCTGAGCCTCCCGCTCCCATGTGCTCTCCTGGAGATTCCCGTGCCGCCATCTGTTGCGCACAAGAGGAATCGATCGTCCATGTAGGACCCGCTCTTGCCGACCCTCTATCTCCACCGGGACCTCCGTAAAAGTCACCCCATCGTCAACGTCAAGCTCCTCAGCTGGAATACGTGGAAGATGTCGTGCACCCGGTGCAACTGAGGTGGTAGAGTCAGGCGATAAGCCACCTCGCCAACCTTGCTGAGGACCTGGAAGGGTCCGATGAAGCGCGGAGATATCTTGCCGCCTCGGCCAAATCTCCGAATACCACGTCGAGGTGAGACCCGCAAGAAGACGTGGTCGCCATCCTCGAACTCCAGTGGCCTCCGCCTCCTGTCAGCGTATGACTTCTGCCGGCTCTGTGTTTTCCTCATCCGCTCCTGGATGACATGGACCTCTTCTGACGTGGCCCGGACCATCTCTGGTCCCACAAGAGCTGCGAGATTTCTTCTTTGCCGATAAGAGAAACCTGGTCTCATCCCCTGGATGAACCACATTCTTTGCCTAAAACAGTCAATCCTAACATGGATGATACTAATCCATACCAAGGATGACGTCGTAAGGCCTCGACGCTACTACTAAGAGATCCAACCGTTACTCTCGCCTCCAAGGGTTGAGTCACACTGTCGGCATCAGTGTGTGGTAACTGGTCTCCTCCAGTAGATGTCTCACAAGTGAGGGTCAAGTCAACAGTCAACTGGAACCTCTTAGTAACATCACAAAAGAGGACAGGAATGAAAACATCACAAAAGATGCGTCTTTTATTATTGCAGCTCATAATACAAGACGCTACACAAAAGCAACATCAACATGGAACTAGAAGTACAAGAGACGTATCCACTAGTTCCGCTCCTGTCCACCTGCTTCCAGAGCTCCAGAATTTGTCGCTGCCTCAATCTCGGTGGCTCCTTCCAAGCCTGCGGATCGAGGAGTCGGACAGTCACGTGCCAGGTGACCCTTTCCGCGGCATGAGTAACACAACCTGCTCCTTGCACGGCTAGCTCTGTTCCCACTCCGGGTGCCCTGCACCACTGGTCCTAAAACCCGAGATCGCCCAACTGCTGGTCTGGTCCTCCTGGACCTCTGCATCATCTGTCTACTGCCCACAGATGACTCAGCTTCTGATCGAAAAACACGCGGCAAAGGCAGAACCTCCTGTACACGCTCGGGGTGTAGAGATACTGGCACAAACTCCACCCTGAAGAAGGTCTCGAAGTCTTTCCATGCGAAGTTCATCTCATCGCAAAACTGAAACAAGTGGCTCCACCACCTACCTGCTGCTGCGTGTAGTAGGCTCGCAGCGAAGATCACCATGAGGTCTGCTGGTGTCCTCACTAGCCTAAACACTCGAACCACTACCTCCAGCCAGTCCTCTGCAGCTTGGGGATCCGTCTCCCCGCGAAACCTGGGCGGTCGCTGGCGCTGAAACTCATGCAGTGCGCTGAGGCGACGTGCATCGTCAGCGGCTGCTGCTGGAAGCATCGGGGGCTCGGCGGGTAGAGCTACCGCCGGTGCCACTGCTGACAAAGGGCCCTGCACCGAGGCCTCGTCGCTCGGTGGGCCGTCGTCACGTTCGATTCTCGGAACCCTAGCTGGCTGTCGTCGTGGGGCCATCCTGAAAGAAACAACGTAACATGATCAAACGATTATACCTGGTGAGCTGACCTGGTTTGAGCTGTTTTAAGGGGAAAAACTTTTGAAAACACACATGCAATCAGTGTTTTCGTGCACAAAGTCGGAAATCAGTTGTCAGGGTCCTGGTGTATGGATACGTCGGCCGCCCGCACCAACACTGGACTCCCTGAACTGAAAACCACACTCGGTACTCTCAACACTATTGCTTCACAGAAAGAAACATCAGAGTTATAAGTTCTGCGGTAGAACCGAACTCCTCTGATACCAATTTGTCACGACCCGTCCTCGGGGCCCGTGCCGTGACTACCCCAAGCCCGCCTTCCATAGGCCAGGGGCTGGCGACTAGCACCAAAGGCGTAAAATCCCGTTAACTGGGAAGGCATTGCCTTTATAAAAGAAAACAAGCACCACAGAGTACAAGCGGAAGTAAAACACTAAGTACAAAAAGGAGAGCTGAAAAGAAAAAGGGGCCGGAAATACAAGCCCAACTGTAAAGTACAACTCGAAAAGGAAAACAACGACTGAAAAGTAAAGCTGCTACGCTGAGATGTCCACTGGAATTCCCACCTGAAGGGAGGGTACAGATAGCTCCTCTGCTCCACGGGTCCCGCCATCCGCTCCGAGTATGTCCCGCCCAGTGGTCCACCTCCGGGTACCGCCTCGTCGTAAAGTCCACCTCCAGGTACCGTCCAGTCCTCGAACCTTCGACTTCTGTCAGCACTGTCCGTCGTCTGCAACCAACACAACGAGGTGCGGGCATAGCCCGTGCAGGGGTGAGTATAACGATACTCAGTAGGGACCCCGAGACCCTCAAGGTCTCACTAAAACCAACAAGGATAAACACAAGAAGATCTCAACAGATAAACTCTACTTAGGTATATGCCCATACATATACCTAAGTTATCAAGTAACCCATCTCAATCATGAGGAAAAACAAGGATTGTAAAAACGACGGATAACCACTACCCGGGTATATGCCCATACATATACCAAAGTTAGCAAGTGACCCATCTCAATCATGAGGTAAACACAAGGTCAAAAGTCTCAGCTCAAACCAGGATTTTCATTATCGAAACCGTAACTGCTGAAGAGCTCCGTCTCTAGAGTGTACAGTGGTCCTGTCACGACTCCGAGGTACTGCTCGCTAACCTAAGACTGCTGAGGTACTCCTCCTGTCGAGTACTGCGGGTTTGCGGCCAACTACCTGGCGCTCCGTCCGCTGAGGGTCTGTCGCCAAATACCGGGCGCTCGCCCAAATAGCCTACTGAGGTACTCCTCCTGTCGAGTACCGCGGGTTTGCTGCCATCTACCTGGCGCTCCGTCCGCCGTGGGTCTGCAGCCAAATACCGACGCTCCGTCCACTAGGCTAGTCGACTCACTCCAAGTCGAGTCGGTCAAGCAGTCGTCAGGTCTCAGCCGGCTACACGGTCTCCGTACTCTGCACGCTCGTCTCCGGGAGGGTCCGCTCCACGAGCTACTGGTCGATACTCCAAGTATCTCAAAGTCCCACAAAGAAGTGTCTCAAAGGTCCGTCTCGTCACAGGGGTCTCAACGCAACAGACGGCGCGTCGATCGGACGCCCGGTCTGTGAGTTATTAGCCTTTTCGTCCCAGGGGCCCGGTTGGTTTCGAGAGCGAAACCAATCCCGGCCGTATCTCAACTGTACCCCGAACTCCCATAGGGTATACTCAAGGGACCGTTACTCAACGTAACCACCAACGCCGCTGACGGCTCGTCAAGCGGACGTCCTGTCTGTAAGATATCAGCTTTTCCGTTCCAGGGGCCCGGTTGGATTTCGGGTACAATCCAACCCGGCCATACTCCGACTGTATCCAAAACTCGGGCGGAGTATGTCAAAAGTTCCGTCTCATCAAGAGGAAGTCAACGAAACAGACGGCGCGTCAATCGGACGCCCGGTCTGTGAGTTACTGGCATTTTCGTCTCCGGGGCCCGGTTGGTTTTTAAGGCAAAACCAACCCGACCGTACTCCACCTGCGTCCAAACCTCGGGCGGAGTATTCCAAAAGATCCATCTCATTAAGAGAAACGCAACGCGACTGACGGCGCGTCAATCGGACGTTCGTGGCTCAAGATATGAGCGTTTCCGCTCCGAAGGCCCGGTTGGTTTCGTGAACGAACCAACCCGGCCGAACTCAAAGTAATCCGAAACCTTGAGTGCGATATACCGAAATGACCGTCTCGATCCAAGGATCGCGTTGCCGCAGACGGTTCGTCGTTCGGAGGTCCGAGGCTCAAGTTATGAGCCGAAAACCAAATCTGGTTCGAAACGGGGGGTCCGGGTCCGGGCCGACCCGGCCCGACCCCCCCCCCCCCCCCCCCCCCCCCCCCCCGGGGGCGGCGCGGCGGGCGGCGGCGGCGGCGGCGGCGGCGGCGGCGGGCCGCGGTGGCGGCGGCGGCGGGCCGCGCTGGCGGCGGCGGCGGGCCGCGTGGCGGCGACGGGCCGCGGCACACGCGGGGGGCTAAGCCCCCGCCCTTCATCAAGTGGCGCGGCCTACGTGCCGCGCCGATTTTAATTAAACCGCCCCCCCCTCACGTGGGGGGGCCTGCTGGCGCCGAACCAAGGGGGCTGGATGCCCCCTTCCCTCAAGAACCGCCCCCTCTCTTAAAGAGGGGGGGTTTTATTAACACGGCCGGGGAATTTATTTCCCCGGTTTTAAAGACTTCCGGCCGGCCAGCTGGCCGGCCGGTTTTCTCCAACAGGACCGAAAAAATCCGGTCCCCTCTTCGGCTTCCGACGCCGGCGGCCCGGCCGCCGGTCTTATCTTCCGCCGCGGCCCGGAACCGGCCGCGGTCTCTTCGTCCCGCCGCGGCCCGGAACCGGCCGCGGCGTTCGTCGTCCGGCGCGGTGCGACGACACCGCGCCCCTTTGCCGTGCTTTGATAATCATCCAACGCGGCGCGACGGCGTCGCGTTTCTGTTGTTTCTACCATGGTGCGTGCGACGGCATCGCGAAGATATTTGCACGTTCATCCGCGTGGTGCGACGGCACCACGCTACTTGCTTCCTCCCGCAAGATAAAATCAACATAAACGTTGGAGGGGGGTTCGGCCGTGTTCATGCGGTCCGGCCCCCCTCACGTTAAATAAAAACTCAACTTGAACATTCAAAGCCTCATGTTAGACATGCCAGATCCACGTTCAAGAAATGGAATAAATAAATAATGAAACAACAACCCCTACCTCGGGTATAAGTTCGAGGATTTGACTATGTCCGCGGAAGTCGACGTCGCGGAGATCGGGCGTCGCGGTAGTCGTTCGTCAATTCCGTTGACGAAGAGACGCGTCCGAAGAGGCACGTCGTTGGCGAATCCTTGCACGCCGACGAAGGTTGTCCGAGGAAGGTGCGGTGTTCTCTCTCGTTGACACCGAAGACGAAGAAGAGCGGTGCGGCGTTCTTCGTCGGAAAAAGGGCGTTCCTCGTCAAGTCTAGAGGAAAGTCAAATTATAAAGAGAACAACGAACTCAAGAATCTCTACCTCGATAGTCGCACGGTGATGGAGTCGTGGAATATCGGTGTCGATTCCTTTGACGTCGGAGGAAGAGTCGTTATCGAAGGCGTTCGTCGCGGAAAACCGTCGCGGAAGAGATGACGCGGAAGAAGTACGTCGCGTCGCGGACACGGCGTCGCAGATGGATCGTGTTCTTCGGCGGAGAAGTTCTTCGTTGAAGAACGACGTTCTTCGCGTTCTTCGTTGAGTTGAAGAAGAAGAAGAAAAGCTTCCAAAGCTCTCAAGAAATCCTCCCAAGGGTAAAAGAAACTCCTAGAATAATATAAGCTTTAACTTATATTATTTCATAACTTAACCACAAGAATTTCAAAGGTTTGAAATTCAAAATGGATAACTCCAAAATTAACTCACTTATTTAATATACATGAATTGTATAATTAAATATAAGTTAACTTGTCAAGCCATTAAGAGGGAGAGTGAGGGGAGATGAGAGGTTTAGGTTTCGTGTGGGCCCCACCACACTTAATCCTCTCAAGGGAGGTTAAGTGGGTGTGGGTCCCACCCCCAACTCCCTTTGAGAGGAGTTAACCTACAAAAAGTAAATAAAAAGAATTCACACTTTTTATTCAACTTTTTTATAAATCTCCCAAAAACTAACTTTCAACCCGCAACAAACGCAACTCCCGAAAAGGTCTCGTTAAGCGAATATCGGCGCTGCGAGTTCATCGGTGCCCTCAGATTTCAATTCCGAGCACCGGATCAAAAGTTAGGAATTCCCGCTCGTTCGTTCACTGAACGTACCCGAGCCAAACTTCGGAAATTAATTCCGGGCACTCCGGGCCTCGGAATCAGGTGCCGTCTGAAACCGCGCTCTTGTAAAATTCTAAAGAAAATTAAGAAAAAAATTCCCTTGAATTTTACGGGTCTTTACATGGGAATTTAAATTAGGATATGCACAATATTAATTTGGTTACATAATCATATATATAGATATCATGTAGGATTGTTGTATTATCCCATTTCATATTCATGGGCTATTAGGGAACTGAAATGTGACAAAAATTATAAAAAACTATGTTAGTATGGTATTTTCCATATAATTAAAATTAATTTAATTTCTCTATTAATGGTTTTATGATTATCACTATATATCAAACATTTTTTGGAATAAATCCATATATAGTATTGTAAAAGATAATTATCTCTATTCATAGATTAAAATAAACGTAAGGGAGAGGTGAATTCTCACTAAAAAATTATGTTCAAACATAATCATCACGGTGTCTGATC
This sequence comes from Viscum album, assembly GCA_963277665.1. NCBI lineage: Eukaryota > Viridiplantae > Streptophyta > Magnoliopsida > Santalales > Viscaceae > Viscum > Viscum album. The sequence continues at coordinate 271,075,025 of OY728128.1, read as the reverse complement.
TCTAACCATAAATGACAAAAGAAATGTCAATGATACTCAGACATTGATTTTTTTCACTATTGGTAGTATCATTTCATTATACATGAAAAATTTATAAGAAAAATTAATATTAGGACCATGAAATAGTGAAAGTTATGATAGTGGCTCAATTGTATCTGGGACATGGTAAACATAACAAATCAACACTGTGTATCAAAATTTATAGGAATTAGGATACACAAATTTCACATGAGATATAGTCCCCTTAAATAATACTCTTATGCAGGGATATTGAGGATTTTTTTTGGAATTTTTTAATTGTTGTTGGTCTTATGATTAGGGGATAAAGGCATCAATACATTTCATTATGAAGCATTTATCAAGAAATATTTTATTCATAAATATTCTCTCTAACAAAATAATTATAACATATATATATATATATATATATTTATAAGTCATTATTAATATTTAATTTGGGATCACTTTCTACATATTATGATAATATATCCTCCACATAGATAATGATTGTACATGGGGTAATGGAATTTCCATATTATATCTGCGAGTGATAATGAAACTTCTATCTCTATCAATAATTTATAATGTCGGACTATATATCCTTTTATGGATTTAGATCTAATGTTTCTATTGGGGAACATTAGACGGACTACGCTAAATATTTTTATGAAATACTATGTTGAATAAATGAATTTCCAAGAGAAAAGTCTATCTAATGTTATCTGGGTATTCATAGGAGTGGAATACCTCGATATAAATGTTTATAAATTTATGATTTCAAAAGAATAAATTGAGCACTACTATGATTTATATATATATATGACATCAATGTTATGAAAAATATTTATGAATATTTTGGTTATGGTATGTGAGAATATTTTTCCTTTTTTATCTAATTAAATGGGGATTAGAGATCTGTGGGTATAGGAAAACCATTGGTAATAGTGGAAAACAACACAATAAAAAGTAAATAAAATAGATGATTTATTATAGGTGTTCCTATCAAATGGTAAATGAGCCTATAATATATTCATGATATTTTGAATTATATTATTTACCAGTGAATCCTTGAAGGGTATTTTCTGTTGAATAATTCACTACTACAATTAAAATATAGTTTAAAAGAAAGAGTTCATGGGATTAGGGTCCATCGGGTTCCATGATAATTATATAAAATCAAGATATTTTATTGTGTTGACACATATATGTATGTAATGTTTTTGGTTGATAGGGAATACAATATTCAAGTTGGTATTTAGAATTTTAACACTTATGAAATCATGTACTGAACACATTTTTCGTGTGAAGGGAAATATCACACTATACATAAGAATATAATATGAATATGGTATAATCTTTTCAAGATGAATTCCTCATTATTGGAAGTCGAACATCATTGACTAATGATAATGATCCCATTAATTTGAAAAAAAATTCCTTAATCGTACTATTCCTATTTTCATTATAGGTTCCCTAGTCTCACATGACTCATGCTCAGTGTGAGAAGAAAAAATAGTACTAGGAAGTCGATTAATCCATGTGAGTCTCAATGACATGGAAAATTTGGGGGATTTCACAATTGATTACGGGTAGTTATACACATGAAAATAAGGTTCTTATTGGTGAAAATATTTATATGTAGAATATATCATTGTCTTTTCCAAATGTAGATGATTTTGGCATCATTATCATTCTCTAATGAATGGAATCATGAAAAATATATTTATTATTTATTTGAACTAAGTATATATGTCTCTTTGAAGGATATGGGGAATTTTATTCTAAATTTTATTTAAGGATGTTCCTAGGAATAAATTATACATTTTTTAATATAAATCATGTATACATAGGATTCATGTCACATGTTCTTCATATAGAGAAAACTCCATGAACCTGTCCAACCCCTATGTAGGGAGTGGGTTTCTTCTTCTAATCTAGTTCAAACCTAGTTATCATGTTGGTTTTTGGATATATGTGTAATACCAAAATAATTAGTGTAGTATAATCTCAGGATGGACCATATTTTATTTTGATTAACAACTTTTCATTATCATTTAATGATGTATTAGAATTTTAGGAACATATGGAGTATGAGTATTTTATATTTTGTTCCTACAATGATGAAAAAAATGATATTTTTTTAATAAATTACCTCTATGAACATTTTGTAATTTCATAAAAATAATAAGAAATTTTCGTTCCCTCGTAGACATGAAATTTAATAAAAGTAATATTATATTTTAATTAGTTATTCAAATATTATTATATTATGATTGTAGGGGTTAATGTCACAACAATATATGAATATCTCACTCAGTTAATGGTGTCTATTCCATAGGTACCAAGTCGTCTCCTTTGAACATGGTGTAATTCATTTTATTATTCACCAGAAAATCATTCTAGGGTCATTTTTGGACCAAAACCACCCAAATGGGCCACATTTTATGAATTTTGTTATTCATTAGAGAATACATGTGGGTTACCATCATATCTGTCATCCCCTATTACAAACATGTAACATGGGAGAAAAAAGGTGTTTTTGGGTCATGGTAGATAAAGTACCAAGATATTATAAACATAATGAATATAATGAAAAAAACATGAAAAGTGGGAATTAAATTTATTTTTAGGAAATGTGGTGTCCAAATATATATAAGAAACTCAAAAGAAATTTCTTCATAACAAATATATAGACAAAAAATGTAAGATAACAATATTATGATGTAATGATGTTTTCAATGAGTATGTATTATGGACGCATTACAAAGAGTGTAATTGAAACCACATCATTAATTTGGTTGTGTTGATTGTAATTCAATACATATGAATATTTTTTTTTCAATGTGAGGTGTTAATAATAATGTATAGGTCAACCATTAATAGTTGTGAAATCCCACATCCAACGTAGTAAGTAAAATGGTTCTTATATTAAAGGGGGTAACTCATCTCGGACAACAACATCCCATGGGAATATTTCATAGATATAATTTTATTCATTAGTGAATCATATAGAGGTCCCTAGAGATCATCCAATCCATGTTACGAATATACTAAAAAATTTAACTGATATTACATTGGCTTGAAATCCATATGATTTTTATTGATGCTTAGAAGATCATAGAATTGGTTGGTATTATGAATAACATGGAATGTTTGAAATTGGATCATGTAGAATATAATATTAAATAATGGCATATGGACCATAAATGTTATTCCAATGTTTATTGAGAAAAACATTGAGGAATATGAATAAATATATGACTCCCTGTGTAACATCCCGGTTCCGTGTGCCGCCCAAATGTTCAATGAACCCAGTTGGTCAAATAACCTCAAGAGAATTTCCCCAAACATCAGGGGCTACAGACTAGTAGTGTGGGCCATGATGTGTTAATAGGGAAACTATAACCTCATTTGATGATAATTCATTGTGGAATAACATATAGTAAACAAAATATTAAGCAGTAGTACCATACAACAGAATTAAATAGTGGAATACTGATAATAAATAATCTACTAGAGAATATATATAAATGATTCCAATCAAATGTACCTAGGAAAGCAGCCAAAAAAGTCACAATTCTAGATATACATTACTAAAAAAAAGTACATAAATGCTGTAACTCCAAAATAATTTGATGCCTCTACATAGACCCATGATCTCCAAATACAACATAATCTAAGTACCTAATGAAGAAGGGCACTTTCCCTTATCTATACCTGCAACTATACTATGTTTTTGGGGCCAAATACATGACCCAAATGTGGTTTGAGATGAATCCTAGTAGGAAACCCCTATATGATCTATTTATAAGCCATAGTGAATATATATAGTAGTAAATGTGAATAATGAATCAATAAACTAGGAAGTACTTAAAAGTGAACAATCTCATAGTTTCAAAATACATTAATTTATTATTATTAATTATTATATCGATTGAATAATTTATCCTTGATATCTAGCCTATGACTTTCATCCCCTTGTATAAAAAATTGTCATCTCAAAAGACTATCTATGTAAATAGGTAAGACCAACTCCAATCATGTGATTTGGCATCGCATGATCATCATATTAATCAAACATTCAAAATAAATCCTCTAGTAAATTTATCACCATTTAAACCCTGTAGTTTAACATATCATCAATTCAATAAGTAATGACCCTCTAGAAAATCTCACACTGTTAAACCTCTTTAGTCCCACATAACTTGAATCATTTACAATGACAACCTATATATCTTTAATGGTCAATACCCCCATGGATTTCATAGAAACAAAAAAATATAGTGACCTATTTATAGATATCATAGTTAAATCCCTATTTTCCATCATTCTTTTAATAATGACCCTCTGGGGTAGCTCTCATGGTCAACCACCTATGGTCTATGTCCTCTTAACAACTCTAATAATAAATACCTATAGTTAAACCTATCAAAAAGTTATACATAAATGACCCTACCACAAGAATCTCTCGCAATCAAATTCTCTCGGGTCATACAATAAATATGTCAATCACCTTCATCTAAAATAAATAGTAACTACATCCTAAAAACACAAGCACGAAAAAAATACAAATATGCATTCTAGATCAGAAGACAATAATAAATCAAAAATGGAAAACACACTAATAATAATGGTATTAAACATTACACATTATAATAAACCCTTTCTCAATGAAAAACCACAGTAAGTATTAAATAGGCTAAATTTCCAAAACACCAAATACCCTTAACATGGGTATTCAACACATTAGGAATATATAATCCAATGAAAATTAATGAAAGGCACAAACCACCAACATTGTGGTTGTACGATGAACACTATTTATCTTCGGTCGTTCAATCATCCTAAAATGATGTAGATATACAATAAGGTTAAAATCGTTAAGCATTGGATAAATCAATATAGAGGTGTAATCACGATGAGAGGATCTTGGGGAAGATATGACTCACTGGTGGGAATCCAACACACCCATCAGAGCACATTTGGAGAATCGGTAGGTGTCCAATGTTCTTGGTCATCTCATAGTTATAATCTACAAAACACAAGAAGAAGAAAATGGTTCAGGAGATGAGATGCCACCACAATCTGATTAATCAATTAAAACTAAAAGAACAAAGTATGTTCATTTAATGTACATATCATGTACTAGACTCAAATGATCCCCATAATAGGAATTATTCTAGGTCACCTACATGGACATGTATTCAGTCGTTAAACATCGAGTACACAACTACATGCAGTAACTGGGTGCACATCATGAACCCAAAAGTACATGACGTATACTCATAAAATTTCCCCTTTCATTGTTTTTCATCAGAAACAACCAAAAACAATGATCCATAAATGAAATGAAGATCTGGGATCGTACAATCATCCACCATTAAAAAATTCATCCCTTAATTTCCTTATAAGGGTGGAGATAAATAAACTTCAGATAACTCTGTCCACTATGATCATACGTCAGCCTTTCTCTCACAAGTCGCGTCCTATAGTCGCTCGTGTTGTCCAATCACATGTACTAGTGGAACAAAAAATCCATGTGGAACCTTGTTGCTATGATAACAAATCAAAATTGGGTGTTCTTTTAAGGAAGCATCAACCTACATCTCATCCTCCTCTGGTTAAAAAACATGAGATAGTTCTAAAAAAATGTCATGTCTGAGAAACATGAATGATTTCCTATATAGCCCAGTTATGACAACCCTGATTTTTAATACAAACTTAAACATGATTTATTACATAAAACATAAATTGATAAAACAAATAAGATTCATAGGTTTAGTGTCTTTGGGGATTAGGATCATTACATAAAAACACGAAACCTTAAATACAACATCTTTATTGAAAACTTCATTTACATGACCACTACATTCCCTCGTACTTAGCGTTGCATGGGATAACCTGAGGACATGCATAAGAAAAGGGTGAGCTATAAATACTAGTAAGGGAATACACATGGAATAACACGAGGAGTACAATACATGTTAGACATTAGGCATATCAATATAGCAAAAGATAAACATGAACATAAATTCATGATAAAGCATGATAATCATAACATGGAAATGTGGCAACAACACTTAACATGGAATTAGCATGAGTCAAGGCTCATAGCACAAGTAGCATGAGTAAATCCTAATTGCACATAAAGTACGATTAAACCCTCGTTGCACATGAATTAGCATGAGTCAACACTCATTGAACATGACATATCATGATACTATACTTTACCCAATGCATTGGAGCGCTATAAGGGCACACCCTTCTTAAACATTTCATTTATTGCATAAGTGTCCCACATGGATCATAAAACATGGATTCATTAAACATAATAATTTATTCCATGATAAAGGAATGTGGAATTCATACATGAAAAATTATTATCAATATGTAAATGTGCATAAAGTTGAATACCCTTGATGGAGAAATGGGCATGGTATTCACTACACAATGGCATTGGCTTAGAAAATCGGTGCGATTTCGGCAGCGTAACTGTGTGACATAAGAATTCATAAAAAAAGGTTGATGAGAGAGAAAGGGGTTTCTCATCATATTTACATGTAATGGACAGTAATTAGGTCATATATATACATGTCCTAAAAATTTTAATGGAATTTAGATTCATGATACAAAAGTATTGCTTGAATGTAAATGAGGAGAGAGAAGTTCCTTTCAGAATTTCGGCATAGTAACAGGTGTAAATGGGAGGAATTTAATGAGAGATAAATGGGTATCCCATCATTCAAACATAAAGAGGGCAGTATGTGGGAGGTTTGAAACCATACCCCAACATTCATAATTTAAATTAAATGGCAAAACAACTTAAATAAAATTGGACAAAAATGAGAAAGGGAGAAAAAAACTCTTACTTGGAAGTGTGCTTCCAAAGGATTGAGAGAGGCTTATTGGGAGCTTGGGGAACCTTGGGAGGATTCTAGAGAGAGTAGGGAAGAGGTTGGACGAACTCAAAAGGCTTTGAGTGAGGAGGAAGTGGGATCATGGGTGGGTTTATATAAGAATGGTGAGGAAATTCTTTATTATTTATGTTTGGGTCCCCTTACATTAAATTAATCCAAACCACAAACCATATCATGGTTTTTCCCATGGTTTTTGGAAAAGGAAAGAGGAAAACAATATTTTATAAGGCCAAATTCCTAACTTCTTAAAATAATAGGGTTTCATATGTGGAGGTGAGTCATACTCTCATGGAAATTAATTTAAAAAGACATGGTGTTTAATAAGTCTTGAGGGGTCCATTAATGCTTTCAAAAGTAAGTTAATCAAACCCAAAATCACATTATTTTAATGTAAAAACATATATTTTTCTAACATAAAGATTATTTTATTTTATTACATCGCTATTAGGTCATTATGATGCCATACAACACATTATATATTTAAACGGTATTTAATTTTTACCCAAATATTTGACTATCCCAGAAAATTATGAAAAATTCACCATTGGATAATTTTGATGTCTTGAATCCAGAAATTACATTTATTTTATCTTAATAATTTTCTAAATTTGTTAATTTTCACTTTTAAATTAAAAACTGACATTTATAAAAAATTCACGGGTTTTGACAAAAATGGCTTTCAAACCACAATAAAAATTATAATTGCATTCATAAAATTATTAGATCAATTATATTTAAAAAACAATTATTTAATAATAATAATAATATTTTATTAAAATATTATTTAATTCAAAAATCCCTTAATTTAATAAAATATAATTCTTAATTAAATAATAACTAAATACATTATTTGTACTTTAAAAACTATTAATAATGTATCAATAATGACAAGAAATTATATTCATTATTATATAAAAATAATAATGTAAATAAACATAGTACTATTTATTTTTTACATAACCCCTTAAAACCGCCGCATAAGACCTAAGGGTAAGGTGTGCGGTGGTGACAGACTCTTGGGGTGGCTCAAATAACATCACTCGACTGGTAATTTCTATCAATATAAACTTCTCCCATAGACGGTCCCATTCAAGATTGACATGTTGAAGCTCAGCTCGGGCTTGGTCAATAGCGAAGCCCAAGGATGCCACCTCTTTTCCGAGCTCCGACAAATGGGCTTCGTAAGGAGCAATTCTACTGGATGAGGCCATCACTTCTTTTTTCTGAGTAAAATGGATTTTTTAAAGCCCTATATTTATACTAATCATGTGATCACTGTTCAACGACTATATTAAAAATGGTCAAAATTCATAACATAAAACCAAAGAAGTTGACATCTTATAAAAACATTTTTCATAAAGAGACATTTAACTAAATTAAGAGGGATTTTCCATTAATGAAACTTTGGGTCATTACAATATTCACCCCTTAAGAAATTTCTCCCTAGAAATTTCCTTTTTCCAACGCTTAAATAGATGTTGGTAACTCAGCTTCATCATTTCTTCTGATTCCCAAGTCGCTTCTTCAAACTTGTGGTTTCTCCACAACACCTTGACGAGGGGCATTGTCTTATTTCGTAGAACTTTTTCTCTATGATCTACGATCTTCACTGGTTGCTCCTCATAAGAAAGGTCATCTTCCAATTGCACCACCTTAGAAGAGATTACATGTGAAGGGTCGAGTATGTACTTTATTAAGATGGATAAATTAAAGACATCATGTACTTTGACCAGGGTTGGTGGAAGTGCTAGTCGATTGGCCACAGCCCTGACACGATCATGAATCTCGAAGGGGTCGATGTACCTTGGACTTAACTTCCCTTTCCTTCCAAACCTCATGACCTTCTTCCATAGAGATATGCGTTGAAAAACCATGTATCCAACTTTAAACTCAAGGTCCCGTTGACGGTTATCTACATAACTCCTCTGTCGATTCTGGGCTGCCTTGATATGCTGCTAAATGGTTTTCACCTTATCCACCATTTCCTCGACCATTTCTGGTCCATGCAGCTTACGTTCACCGACCTCATCACAACATGTCGGTGTTCTGCACCTTTTCCCATACAGGGCATCATATGGTTACATTTGGATGCTCGAGTGGAATCTATTATTATAAGAGAACTAAACCAGAGGAAGATGTTGATCCCATCCTCCTTTAAATTCCATTGAGCATGATCTCAATATGTCATCAATTGTTTGGATAGTCCACTCGGATTGACCATCAGTTTGAGGATGATAAGCCGTACTGAAGTTCAGTTCAGTATTCCGAGCATGTTGAAGACTCTTTTAAAACATAGAGGTGAATCTTGGATCTCGGTCAGACACAATAGATAGTGGTACTCCATGCAACCTCACCACTTCCCTGATATATATCTGTGCCAGTTTATCCAATGAGAAATCCTCCTGAATAGAAATGAAGTGTGCAATCTTTGTAAGACGATCCACAACAACCCAGATTGCATTGTTTCCTTTGGATGTCCTTGGTAGTCCGGTGACAAAGTCCACGGTGATGTTCTCCCATTTCTATTCTTGTGTGGGAAATAGTTGCATCATCCCCTTAGACATCTGTCACTCTGCCTTCACTTGTTGACACACTAGACAATTTGATGTATATTCAACGATCTCCTTCTTCATGTTATCCCACCAAAAGTTTTCTCGATGATCGTGATACATATTTGCGATCTCTGGGTGAATAGAGAAATTTGAACTATGTGCGTCATCCAAAAGTTCCATCTTCAGCTCTGGACATGATGGAACACATATACTTTTCCCAAACTGTAAAATTCCTTCTTCATTAACATTAAACTCTGAGGATTTCCATTTTTCGATAGCTTCCACCTTTTCCTGAATTCCCCCATCATCCTTTTGAGCATCCTTTAACCATTACAAAGGCAATGGTTGATCAATAATTTGTGAAAGGATTGATGATGTTCCCTTCTTTTTGATTCCCACGTCCATCTTCATCAAGTCTATGAAGATTGAATCCTTCTAAATTTTCATCATTGATAGAATTGTTGGGTCCTTTCTACTTTGGGAATCTTCCACCTTGTTCGTTTTCCCATGGTGGTAATGGATTGAATAGTCATAATCCTTGATGATCTCTATCCATCTTCTCTGGAGCATATTAATCTTTTTTTGTGTGAATATATATTTAAGACTCTTGTGGTCAGTATATATCTCACATTTCACTCCAAAGAGATAATGCCGCCAAATTTTCAAGGCAAAGATCACAACCACCATCTCCAGATCATGCGTTGGATAGTTTCGCTCATGTATTTTCAACTTCCTCGGGGCATAGGATATCACTTGATCATTCTGCATCAGCACACAGCCTAAGACCTTCTTCAAAGCATCACTGAATACCACAAAAAATTCCCCACATGTTGGTAAGGTGAGCACAGGCACTGTGATAAGCCTCCTTTTCATCTCCTTGAATCTTTCTTCGCATTCATCACTCCAAGGAAACATTACTCCCTTCCGAGTTAGCTTGGTAAGATGGTTGGACAATCGTGAGAAATGCCTCACAAATATTCGATAATACCCAGCTAACCCCAAGAAGATACAGATATCCGTTACCGATGTTGGCATCGTCCATCCCTCAATTGCATCTGTTTTGGAGGGATCGACAGATATCCCATTGCTTGTGATGATATGGCTCAAGAATGAGACATCCATCAACAAGAACTCACACTTGTTGTAATTTGCATAGAGCTTCTCCTTGCGCAAATTCCCCATTATAGTTCTTAAATTCCTCTCATGATCCTCCTTGGTTTTGGAGTATATTAGAATATCATCTATAAAGACTACCACAGATTTGTTGAGCTAATCTCTAAAGACACTATTAATTAATTCCATGAAGATTTATGGAGCATTAGTGAGTCCGAAAGGCATTATGATGAATTCATAGTGCCCTTATCTTGTGTGAGAAGCAGTCTTGTGGATATCATCCTTCTTCACCCTTACTTGATAATATCCTAACCGCAAGTCCACCTTGGAGAAGTATTGTGCTTCACGCAGCTGATCGAACAAGTCATCAATTAGTGGGAGAGGATACTTGTTCTTTATCTTGATTTTGTTAAGTTCACGATAATCGATGCAAAGCCGTATTGACCCATCATTATTCTTGACGAAGAGGACTACTGCACCCCATGGTGAAGCACTTGGGCGTCTAAACCCTTTATCAAGTTTCTCCTATAGTTGTTTCTTTAGCTATTCAAGCTCAACAATAGCCATTCTATATAGATTCATGGATATTGGTAGCGCCCCAGGTATAAGTTCAATTGAGAACTCAACATCTCTTCTAAGAGGAAGACCAGGTAGTTCCTCGGGAAACACTTCCGCGAATTCCCCCACAATAGGCATTTCTTCAAGGATGGTTTCTCCCTTGGACTGAATCATCTGAGCCAGATATGCGGGCTCATAGTGCATTAATATCCATGATTGGGATGATAGAGCTAAAGTAGATTCATCTTCCTCCATACACTTGTAAAGCATTGTGGGTCAATTCCCCATATGGAGTGTGATTACCCTCTCCCGACAATTTATGTTGGCTCTATATAAGGAAAGCCAATCCATGCCAAGAATTGTATCAAATTCCACCAAAGGGAGTATGAAGTGGTTCTCAGGGAAATTCAATCCATAGATTATAACATGGGTGGACTTATATTAATGGTATGCAATTATTTCCCCATTTTCCATACTCACCGATATCTTCACTCCTACGATTTGTGGTGGTGCTAGGATTGTTCTACTAAACTTTTGAGATATAAATGAATTCATAGAACCTGAATAAAAAAGTATGTTTTCTATTCTTGAATGAATAACTAGCATACCTTTCACCACTTATTTTTCGGGGTTCACTTCGGCAGAAGTGATGGAAAAAGCTCTTCCTTGCTGCCTTGGAGGTTGTTGGTTTCCTCAAAAAACCCTTGGATTAGGGCACAGATTTGAAAAATGACCCGGTTCTTTGAATTTTTAGCATTGAAGAATGCATTGAGGTTAAAACATAGCATTCCTCTCCTATTTCCTAGTCGTGGGTCTTTCTTGCCGACAGTTAACAGCTAGGTGCCCTTTTCTTCCACACTTGAAGCATTTCCTCGTCCCCATAAGGCAATTTCTAGGGTTCTTCTTTCCACACCTTTGGCATGTTGGGTGCTGTATCTTCTTAGCATCGTTGGATTCATCCATCAGACCACCAGCATTGAATTCCACCTTACGCTTCTTATCCCCATGATACCCCTGTGATTCTCCGATCTCCATTTCGACCTTGAGGGCACATCGGACAATTTCCTCATAGCTGTCGAAGTCACGGATTGCTAATGCTTTCCGTAGGCTATGCTTCAACCCACCAAAGAAGCGGTCAACTTTGCATTCTGGGGTAATGACAAAGCTGGAAGTGTATCATGCAAGCCTTGTGAAATTTTCCTTGTACGCTCCAACAGATTCTTTGCCTTTTTTCTTGAGGGAAAAGAATAATCTTTCCATCTTAAACCGGAGGGTGCGCGGAAAATATTTATTGAAAAACATCTTCCATAAATCCTTCTATTCCAACGCCTCAATCTCCTCCTCAGGCTTAGTATTTTTGATCAATGTCCACCATTGATCAGCTTCACCCTCCATATGATAAGCCGCTAGTATAACCTTCTCTTGTTCAGATCATTGAAGGATGTAGAATATCATTTCAATTGAGTTGATCCATTGTTCAATGATCGTGGGATCAGATGATCCACTAAAAGTAGGAGTCCTTTGTCTCATTAATCTCTCGATAGTGAGTTGTTCTTTCTTAAGGGGGGTTGAACATTACTCTTGACCCGTGTTTCTATTCAATGCTTGAGTTAGCTGAGAGAGAAGCATGAAAAAGTTCACGATTCCTACTCCTATTGGATTGGGCATATCATTAGTACAGTCATCACACAGATCTTCACAATAGTTTTTAGCTCAAGTCCTCCTATTTCCGGCCATTGGCTAGATTAAATGGAAAGTTAGGGGTAACACATAAATGGTAATCCAAAGACAAAATTTGATGACTTATAAATAAACTTTTATTTCCTTAACTCAGGATTCTATAGGCTTCAATCTAGGATTCTCTTGATCTACTTTAAAACATATATTCTTAGGGGCATTTTTTTTAATTCCCTTAATAAGGGCTCATAATAAGGGTGTGAATTTACCAAAGCATATCCCCTGGGAGTGTCATAACCAAGATTGAAGCAAGGCCCATTGTCATGCACCAGTTCCCATTCGAGTCTAACTCAAAGAGGTGTTTTCAGGTTTTACCCCTAGGATACATCTGTCCCAGAGCCACCTCCACCTGCTCGTATCCAGACAGGGATGTATTTGTTTGATAAACCACTTAATCAATACTCACCAAAACATAGGGATATTTTTATTGAACTTAGTCTTGTATCTAAGGCTTTAATAGGTTTTTCTAATCCTAATCCCAAAAATAACTAAACCTATCGTCTGATACCAACTATGACAACCCTTCTTTTTAATAAAAAATGAATCATGATTTATTACATAAAACTTCACTTGATACAACAAAGAATATCAAGGGGCTTATTGTCTTTGGGTCTTAGTATCATTACATAAAAACTTTAAACATAAATTACAACATCATTATTGAAAACTTCCTTTACATGACCACTACATTCCCTCGTACTTAGCATTACATGGGATTACCCGAGGACAAGCACAAGTAAAGGGTGAGAAATAAAGACCAGTAAGGGAATAAAAATGGAATAACATGAAGAGTATAATACATGTTAGAAATTAGGAATATAAATATAGAACAATAGAAACATGAACATAAAGGCATGATAAATTATGATAATCATAACATTGCAATGTGGAAACAAAATATAACATAGAATTAGCATGAGCCAAGGCTCGTTGCACATGGAGCATGAGTAAATCCTCATTGTACATAAAGCATGAGTAACCCTTATTGCACATTAATTAGCATGAGTCAACACTCACTGCACATGATGTATCATGATACTATACTTTACCCAATGCATTGGAGCGCTATAAGGGTGCACCCTTCTTAAACATTTCATTTCATGCATAAATGTGCCACATGGATTATAAAACATAGATTCATTAAACATAATCATTTATTCCATGATAAATAAATGTGGAATTCATACATGAATCATTATAAACAATAAGTAAATGTTCATAATGGTGAATACCCTTGATGGATAAATGGGCATGGTATTCACTACACAATGGCATTGGCTTAGAAAATGGGTGCGATTTCGGCAGCGTAACGGCGTGACATAAGAATTCATAAGAAAGGGCTTTCTCATCCTAATTACATTTAATGGATATTAATTAGGTCATATAGATACATTTAAAACAATTTTAATGGAATTTAGATTTATGATACAAAATTATTACTTGAATGTAAATGAGGAGAGAGAAGTTCCTTTCAAAATTTCGGCATAGTAATGGGTGTACATGGGATGAATTTAATGAGATAGAAATGAGTCTCCCTTCATGAAAACATAAATAGGGCACTATGAGGGAGGTGAAAAACAATACCCCAATATTCATAATTGAAATTAAAGGGCAAAACAACTTAAAGAAAATTGGAAAAAAATGAGAAAGGAAAAAAACCCTTACTTGGAAGTGTGCTTCCAAAGGCTTGAGAGAGGCTTCAGAGAGGCGTCTTGGGAGCTTGGGGCACCTTGGGAGGATTATAGAGAGAGTAGGGAAGATGTTGGACAAACTCAATAGGCTTTTAGTGAAGAGGAATTCGGATCTTGGGTGGGTTTATATAGGAAAGGTGAGGGAATTATTTATTATTTAGGTTTGGGTCCCCTTACATTAAATTAATACAAACCAGAAACCATCCCATGGTTTTTGCTCAACGTTTTTGGAAAAGGGAATAGGAAAAAAAATATTTTATAAGGCCAAAGTCCGAACTTATTAATATAATAGGGTTTCTTATGTGGAGGTGAGTCATACTCCCATGGAAATTAATTTAAAAAGACAAGGTGTTTATTAAGTCTTGAGGGGTCCATTAATGCTTTTAAAACTAAGTTAAACAAACCCAAAATCACATTATTGTAATGGTAAAACATATATTTTCCAAACATAAAGATTATATTATTTTATTACATCACTATTAGGTCATTATGATGTTGTAAAACACATTATATATTTAAACGGTATTTAATTTTTACTAAAAAATTTGGCTATCTCAGAAAATTATGAAAAATTCACCGTTGGATAATTTCGACATCCTGATTCCAGAAATAAAATTTATTTTATATAAATAATTTTTTAAATATGTTAATTTTCAATTTTTTAATACAAACTGATATTTATCGAAATTTCACGGGTTTTTACAAAATGGCTTTCGAACCTTAATAAAAATTATAATTGCATTCATAAAAATATAAGATCATTTATATTTAATAAAAACTAATTTAATAATAATAATAAAATATTATTAAAATATTATTTAATTCAAAAATCCCTTAATTTAATAAAATATAATTCTTAATTAAATAATAACTATAAACATTATTTGTACTTTAAAAACTATTTACAATGTATCAATAATGACAAGAAAGTATATTCATTATTATATACAAAAACTAATGTACATGAACATAGTACTATTTATTTGTTTCATAACCCCTTAAAACAGCCGTATAAGACCTAAGGGTAAGGTGTGCAATTGTGACAGACTCTTGGGGTGGCTCAGATAACATCGTTCGAGTGGTAATTTCTATCAACTTCCACTTCTCCCGTAGATGGTCCCGTTAGAGCATGAAATGATGAAGCTCTACTTGGGCTTGGTCAAGAGAAAATCCCAAGGATTCCACCTCTTTTCCAAGCTCCGAAAAATGGGCTTTGTAAGGAGAAATTCTTTTGGATGAGGCCCTCTCTTCTTTTGTCTGAGTAAAATGGATTTGTTAAAGCCCTGTATTTATACTAATCAAGTGATCACTGTTCAACGACTATATTAGAAATGGTCAAAATTCTTAACATAAAACCAAATAAGACAACATATTATAAAAACATTTTTCATAAAGAGACATTTACCTAGATTAAGAGGGATTTTCCATTAATGAAACTTTGGGTCGTTACACCAGTACCTCTAAGGTAACTGCAACTGATAGGAAACCGAACCGACTCTCTCTAAAACCTCTAACAAACCAATATATCACGATAATAGCTTCACCTGTCACCAGATCCTCCTGTATCCCAACTTTAGTGTGACACGTACGAAAACCTAATCTCCAACCTTGTACTCCATAGCTCATCTTCGTCGATATGCATAAAATTTCTACCAAGACTGAGCAGTATCCATCCTCTTATAAATCAAATCCACCTACATAGTGGTCTCATGGACAATACATGGTCCCAACATTGCTTACTATTCTCCCTCCAACCAACATATGGTTGATCTTCATGAACTAATGTATAAAGTATCATTATGTTCCATCTGAATCATCACATGAAAACTATTAATGTAATAAAAATATACCAGGGGTGTATATCTCTCCCAAGAGCCACCAAAATCATGTACTCATGCTTGATGTATGTCCCACAAAACACGAATCATACTCTCATACATGCCATTTGTCTTGGGATGGTATGATGTACTCAGAAGTACATGTTTATCCAAAGCCCTCTGTAGTCCCTACAGAACACGAGAAGAAAATCATGAGTCCCTGTCTGAAATGATAGAGTGTGGAACACCATGATAAAACAAAATCTCTCATATGTACAACCATCCATGATCATCAACACTAAAGTTCTCATTTATCAAAAAGAAATGTGAAACCTTCATTATTTTGTCAACAACAACCCAAACCACATCATTTCCTACAGGCGATCTCGGTCAAAATTTCACTAAATCCATCACTTCATCATAATACATCCTCTATGGAATGGGTAAATGATTTAAAATTCCTATTAATCGCTACTTCTTGGCCTTCACTAGCTAGAAGGTGGAACATCTCATAACAAAACCAATAACATACCTCTTCTTACCTGGCCACCAATATTGACAGTGTTGATCTCAATACATATTTGTGACACTAAGATGAACTCACTAGATGGAGGAATGAAAATATTAAATAATATCCTCACATAGTTCTAATGAAACCCATATGAACCCAAGAAAAAAACAAGATCTCATAGTCGCCAATGGTCCACACAAGAGTAGGGCCCTCTCATGGCACACTATCACATTGTACTAGGTCATAATGAATCTAATAGATGAATCATTCTCACTCGATATAGATGAGTAGAGGTATAATATATATAAGAACGAAACATATTCACATGTCTGTCATGAGCCTCCAAATGCATCTCCAAAAATAGATCTATAAGATACCACTCACTACCGGGCACCTGAAATGCCTGTATCTGAGTCCTCATTCTCAATGCATCAGCCATTGCGTTTCTTTACCAATGCGTGTAAGAAAACACAATGTCAAATGAATGAAGGTATTCAACCCACATATGATGTATCAAATTAAGATATCACTGGGTAATGATATCCATGATACTTTTTCGTTTAGTGTAAACCATAAAATGCTCTCCCAAATGATATCTTCTCTAACAGTGCAATGCATGCACAATGGAAGATAAGCATTACTCCCTGCCAGATACATTATGCATCATAGAAATAGGGCTACTATTTACTAGCTCTAGAAAAGTCCAGATAGATACTGAATACAATATCCCATTCAGATTCTAAAATTCTGATTCAAAGGAACCTATCCATAAATAATTTTCACCAATCTTTTTCTGGCCCATTAGTGGAACTTATAAGAATTAAACTTCCAGAAAAAAGCGCTTGTAGTAACCATTTATCAACATAAAACACCAAAACTCAATGAAAGTATTTAGATTCTCCTAGGAAACAACTACTCTCACATTCTCTAGGTCTCCTGATACTCATGTCTCTGAGATAACATGACCCATGAAGTAAATCTGGTCCATCTAAAATTGGCATTTTGAGAGATTGGCATATAACTGATGCTCTCTCCTTGTAATCAATTCAATCTCATGATAAATGGAATGGTCATGTCGAGTGTGATAGTACACAAATACATCATTCCTAAAGACTACCATAAAATGATCTAAGTAAGGATTAAACACAAAGTTCAAAAGATCCATAAAACATGCCAGTGTGTTCAAGAGACCAAACGACATAACCAAATACTCATATAGAACATACAAACACTAAATTTATGTACAAGGTATATCTAACTTTCCAATTCAAATTTATGATAACCAGATCTCAATTAAATCATTGAGAAAACCTGGGATCCTCGAATATGATCATTCAGATCCTCAATCCTTAGCATGGGATATCGGTTCTTGACCATTAACTGGTTTGGCATTCAAAAATCCACACAATTTATAAGGGGAACATCTACATTAATTTAAAAAAGAATAGGTTAATCGTAAGGAAAAGTAATTGGAAATTAGAAACCCATTGAATGAAACTCCACTAATTACTCTTTAATCTCATGTAACTCTACTGTACCCATCCTATAAGGGGAATGTACATTGGTGCAGCTCCTAGTAGAAGATCAATAGAAAAATTTACCTATAGCTCTAGAGGTAAACCTAACAAGTCATAGGGAAAGATATATCTAAAATTACCCACCACTATAAGAAATTATATTTGTGAAATTACCTAGCCATCTATATATAATATATAAATCATCGATGTAATTCTTCTTAAACCATGGTTCTTGGGTGACACTCTTCTCTGGTGGAAATCCAAATATCCTTTGTATATAAAAGAACCTCCATTGGTTGATGTGAAACTCACCATAGGACGATAGTTGTAGAAAAAATCATGAAAGTATACTAACCATTCCATTATGAGAATGACATCAAATCAAATCATCTCTATTACATATAGGTCCAATAAGATGTGACACCCACCAAACTAAATAGAGAAATCCTTGTAGTGATATACATTGGCCATCCTAATCCTCAACAGAGTGTCTTGCATCATAACATCCTTGGATGATAATACACATAGACTAAGGAGATTCACAGTAGAAACAGATATGAAACTATGGGAATCCCATGTTTCCAAAATGGGGAAGTGAAAATAGAGGCAACTAGAACTGTACCTCAAATTGTATAGGGATCCAGATCTTGCCCATGATGGATCTTCCCCACTAAAAAAGTCAGACCTTTAACATGGCCTTGATACCATATCTGACTACCCATTGATGATCCACCCAACTATCATTAAAAACGTGTTTCTTGAAAACCATGTCCATGACCACCTTCTCAGCTTCAACGTTGTGATAGACTCTAGTTCCCTGACTAATGAGAAACAGGTGGTCCTGCTCTTGAACATGGAGTCATAGAAGAACCACTATCACTCATTGTAGGTGACAACAATTAGAATAAATGTGGGATATGTGCCATTTTATCACTTGATCGAAACTCTACTGGGTTCTTTGGGAAATGTGGCCGCGTATACCCACTCTTCTCGCATTGGTAGCATACCAACGAGATATTAAAAAAAATGCCATGAAATATCCCTATGGGGCTTCCTGTTGTCTGTCGAAGGAGTACCATCCCAGGATGATGAACCACACGTTCTAATAGCTCCAAACACCCTCACATTGTGCTCATTAATTAGTGACTTGTTCACTATTGTGGTAACCAAAGTCATCCAAAATTCATTCACCTGCACTCAGATTTCGTTCCTGATAAAATCCACAAATATCTTATCCTATGATACTCTTCACCTCCAAGAATTTTTGAGAAGTGCTGAATCTCTATAAAATGATATGATTTATCCATCATTGAAAGAGTTCCCTTTTCCAAATATATGAACACTGAGGCTCAATCTATCCACAACGTCTTAGGGTATAAGTTTTCATAGAAAGGACCTATAAAAGACTTCCCAAGTCATATCCTGATGAAGTCCTTTCTATGTGATAACATCCAACAATATCTTTGAGGAATCATGTAGCATATATGTCGTGAGTATCACCATCCCCTCCGAAGGTGCCTCCAGATTCCCAATGATAGAAAGCATGGCCTCCATCATTGACTCTGCACCCTGTGGTACTCTATTTTCTATAAATAGGGAGGTTGCTACTATTGGAACACACCTATTGACTCTCCCATATTCGGGGAAGGATGCGGTGCTCATTAGAAATAACGTGACATCCCCAAAAAGCCTTACCAAAATTGTGCATTAGAACATGCATACTATATAAATGTGGTTCCAGAACGGGAATGACGTGTTGATCTACTAGTAGTCCATGATCGACCATTTCTGGTGTCTAATCATTTCAAGATATCTCACATACAACTGGAGGAAGTCTTGGTGGAATGACACTCCAAGTTCAAGAGAACACCTTAATTTTAATCATCATAAAGGACAAAAACAAAGAAATTAATGAATGGAATATGTGAATAAACATTCAAGTTCAACAAAATCTATTACACGATGTGTTCCTTTTTTCTTTTAACATGGTATGTACCTCGACAGAACCTAGTCTTGTAACACCCATACACACAACGTGTGACCATTAAATTTTAAAAAGGAATTTACCTAGGACAAATCAATTAATGTAACACCAATAAACATAGCGTGTTCCTCTTTATACACAATGTGTACTTCAATTTTCACTCCTTTCCATGTTCCTCTACACAGCTAGAACAAGACGATTCTCTCATGGGTAGCACTACACTGTGGGTTCATCCTAGACATGGTGTGTAATACTTACATTCTAACCACCTTTTTTCATTAGTCACACTGTCAAATAAATAATTGAATCTACATGTCATGCATAAAAGGAGCACAGTGTGTACATCTTGAACTTCCTAATCCCGTGTCATTGGTCACACAACCGGAGACATTGTTCTATACAACAAAACATGTACTATCTAGAGACAACGTGTTATACCAAAATTTTTCAAACATTGTGTTTCTGCTCACACATTAAGTCACACAAACAAGAACTACATAGTGTGTACTCCGAGAACACAACATGTACTAAAGAGAAGTTGTTTCATCATGAACAGAAGAACACCAGGTGTGTGTTCATGACACCACACAACATGTTGTATGGGTTTCCATATAATAAGCCTCTGAAACATCTAAGGGACTCTTAAGTAAATAATTTTATTCCATTTCATGATAAATTCTGACACTCGAGAGGCCAAACTCCAACAAATAATTGTTTTTCATCCATACTCAACTCGTAACTTTTCAAAATTCAACAACAGTTCCAACATGATCCACCAAATTCTGATCCAAGTGAGCCCATGACACCTTAGGGATCAATGTTTCGGGTCCATGTGAATAGAACATTTCATTTTCCAATGCCCTATCAAAATATCAGATATTCTATCATGGCATATATCACAACAACATGCATATCAAGCACAACATCTATCACAACATCATGCAATCAATAATGCATACTAAATGACATTACAAGAATTCACGACTAGTGATCACTATCAAGATCCTATATGATGAATGGGATGAATTACCCTCATCTCATCGGGTTTCAACAAAAATAGAGCTCATAAATATCTACGATAATACAAAAAACCAGTGAATCACCCAGCCATGAAATCAACTCAACTGTATCAATTCAAAATTGAAAAAATAATAATATTTGAGCAAACATGGATTCTCCCTATATACGGGTAAGGTACACTCAGATACATCTTATTACCAACTACTCATTACTTCCTATCACTATCTATAGGCTCCAAATAATATGGCAACACAGATAAGAAACTCCCCAGATACAACTTTGTAGCATCCCGGTTCGGGGTGCCGCACAAAGGTGCCTAAACCTTGTTGATAACATAAATTCAAACACATTTCCCCAAACACCAGATGATGCCAAATAGAAGGAAGGGCCAAAAAGTGATAATGGGGAAACTATGATTTCATTTTCATATTTTTCCAAGATTAAAAACATATTGTAAATTATTGTAGAAGTTTTAATACCACACAATCAAAGTAAACAATGCGAGACTATTAGAAAATAATCAACTAGAGCATATATATAAATGATGAATGTCACATTTTGGTATGAAAGAATCCAAAAAAGTCACAATTCCATAAATATAAAAGTAAAACAAATGTATAGAAAATTTGTAACTCTAACTGCATCAAAATCCTCCTTTTGTTCTCATGCTCTCCAGCTCCAATAGCAATCAAGTACTTGATGAAGACTTGTTCTTTCCTTTATCTATATCTGCAAGAAAATAATCTATTTTGGTCCAAAAGCATGACACAAGAAGGGTGTGAGACAAATCAAAATCAGAAACCACTAAAATATATGTTCCTAACTATAAGTGAATATATATTGAAGAAAATATAAAAAATGAAAAATAAACTAGGAAGTACTCAAAAGTAATCAATCCTATAGTTTCCAATTACATTCATTTACATTTATGGATTATTAATTCCATTGAATAATGTAACTTTGGTATCTTGCCTAATCTCTCTACCCCCTAGTATAAAAATACCATAATGATGTTTCAAAACACAATATAATCAAACATGTAAGACTATTTTTATGATCGTGCTATGTCTTGGTGGACTTCTCAAATTCATCAAACATTAAAAAGAAACCCTAAGGGAAAGTTCATACACTATGAACCCTCTGATTTAAGATATCCAGAATTAAAAAATAATGACACTCTAGGAAGGCACACACATTCTACCCATGTTGTTCCCATATTTAACTAATCATTTAAAAACCACCACTTAGGTAGCTCTCAAAGTCAATACACCCATGGTATGCACATCAATAATAAAATTTAGTGACCTCCTGGATTCTCTCATAGTCAATGCCCTATGGTCCAACATTAATTTAGTAATGACCATCTGGGTAGATCTCATGGTCTAACCCCACTGGTCTACAGACACATGACATCTCTCACAGTCAACACCTATGGGTAAAAAAACACAAATTATACATTAATGACCATTCCTTAGGAATCTATCATAGTCAAATACCCCATGGTCAAAAATTTACAAATATAATCACTTTCATATTAAATAAATAATAACTCCATCCTAATAACATGTGTTAGGGGAAAAATCATTCATTATAGGCATTCTTATCCAAATTGCAATAATCAATCAAGAATGGGAATCACACCCAAAATCTATGAATTAAACATTATGCTGAAGAAATAACCCTTTCTAAAACTTACAAACAATAGAAGGTAATAAATAGGGTTAATATACAAATCACTCAATACACTAATCCTATGTATTGATAAGTTAATGCACATATAATCCAAATACAAGAAATCTAAGGCACAACCAACTACCGTGTAGTTGTACAATGAACACTATTGATCTTGGACCCTTTAATATGCCAAAAAATACATATATCTACAAAAAGGATAAAATAATTAAACCACTGATAACCCAAGAGTGGGTAGGATTCATGGGAAGAGGCTCTAGGGGAAGAGATAAATCATAAGTGGGAATCCAACACACCCATAATCGTCTAAATCGGAGCTATGATGTAGAATCATTAGGGGTTCGATTTTCTCGGCCATCTCATCACTCTCTTATATGAAACAAATTAAAAATAATATAGCTCTGTATATAAAATTTGACCCAACTATAATTATTCAATTAAAAGGAAAAGTAGATGATTCATTTAATGTTCACACCTTGTAAAAGCCTCAACTGGCTCCCACTTTAAGTGGCCTACTAGGTCAACTACATGGACATTTAATCTGTTGTTAAACAATTCATATTAATTAGGGAGAACTCTTCACATTCTCCATGGATGGAACTCCCCGATATCATCTTATTTTTTCATATAGGGTTTCATTTCTCTCCCTCAGCTTCTGCCATTCACTCTCGGCTTCTCCCCTTTGATCTCCCCCTCCCCTCTGGTGCTTGCTGCTGTGGACTTTCTTCTGTGGTTCTATTGTTACTTCCATCAAAGGTTTGTGTTTTGGTCTCCCTCTACCACCTTAACCTGCTCTTGTCTTAAATTTCATCATTACTCTTTGTGTTGGGGATGGTGTGGAATTTTTCGGAGACATTGGGATTGTGGTTTCGTGGCTGTTTGGTTTCAAGATGCTACCCAAGTCGGTCTTTCTTCCTCGGCCGCCGAAACCTGCTCTGACATAGGGTTCCACCGCTTCTCTCGAGGTAAGAGTAGGAGCGATGGGTACACAGGGTTTTGGGTCATACGGTTTGCGGTATTTGAGGTTCCTTTTGGGTTTTTTCCCAGGACTTCATCTGGGTTCCTTTCTTGTTTATCTTCTTTCTTGATGGAGGTTTTTTTATTTTTCATCGGTGATATCATTCAGAGATGCTGGTGGTTGTTTGATTGGGTATGGTGGATATTTTTTATGGAGTCAATGATGACGGTGTTGAATAGACGAGGATGACGATGACGGTGTTGAATAGATGAGGATAACGATGACGGTGTCGGAATCATCGATGGTGAATTTTAGTGTTTGTGATATTTTGGTTTAGAGCGGAACCAATGAAGTTCTCAGATGGTGTTTTGTATGATGGTGACTTTCTCGGCGACATAGGTGTTGATCGGTGCTGGTGGTGAGGGGTGGGCGACGATGGTGGTGTATTGGCGCTATGTGTTCCGATAATCGGCTCTGTCGGTGATGTACAATGGCGAAAGAAAAGGTTGTTTAACAACATTGATGGAGGAAAGTGACGAAGTGACTGGCTGATGCGGTGCTCATAGATCGAGGATGCTTTGATAGGGTGGAGTCATGATGGTAGTCGATACATGGATCGAGGAAGGCACGTGACACGCGGTGGACTTGAATAATTTTTGAATTTTTAATGTTGTGGAGTTTTGGAAGGCAGTAATGGCGGGATGGGATCAGTAATGTGTTTAATTTTGAATTTTGAATGTTGTATGATGTAATTTTCTTGTTGCGTTGTTTTTGTTATTTTTTTGGTGGGGTTTAAACTTACCCCTTAAAAGTGTCAGTAGAAAATACAAAAATATGGATTGGAGGCTATCTTTAAACAATCAGTACATGGATACACGACGTGTGTTCAAAAGTACATGACATGAAATTTGAAAATTTACCCTATCATTAATTTTCCTCCAAAACAACCTAAAGAAATGATCCATAACCTAAATGAAGATTTGGGTTCTTTTACCCTGGAACACAATCAATTGGATGGATTAAATATTTTTTTCAGAGACCACATTTATTTGTATTGAGTATCACGTGAATGTAATTATCATTGAATTGAATGTTATGAGACTAGGAATACATTTCATATTTTTTGAACAAAATTAATCAAAATCAACATAGTCAAGGAGAATTTCTAGGCTCTATATGGTTACATGAGTCAGTTTGTACATGACAAACAATATATGACATGGATTTTGGTCACACTATATGAGATTTTCTGATATGAAACAATATCGGGGAGTCCAAATTTTATTTTTGAGTAGATTATTTTCATGGGTTGGACTCTCATGGAGTAAAATGATTTGGGGTTATTTATTAGGAAATTATATAATATCATGGTGTCATAATATTAACCATTAATACATGATTAATGAAAGATGTATATATCATAAATATATATATAACATGTATAGGTCTGACACATATATAGAGGGGAATAATTGATCCCTTTATATGTTTTGGTAATATAAATTTTGATCGATGAGTATCTATGTATCAAGTGATAGCACAAGTGATAGCACAACTAATACCACACACAGTTCTCACATTTTATTTCTCATTTATATCATACAATCACATAATTATATGGAATTCCATTTTTTTTACAGATATGCGACATTCATAGAAAGATTATCTTGATTAATTTTCCAAAATCTAATCAATGTAAACATTATGTGGGTGATGTTTTAGTTATATGATAATGATGGGATGATCTTTTCATCATGATTGTTTTTTTATGAAAACTCATAATTTGATGGTAAAAAATACCAAGGAAGCTCATTCCAATGATACAGGTTAAACATAGGATGTATGGGTTGTTCCCACAATGTGACCATATTTCAAACTTTCTAACTACATGAAATAAAGAAATTCTTATATTAGTGTATTTTGGTTATAATACGTGTTCATTAGTTTATGTTTAGTTAAATTTACTAATAGTAGTACTAAATATGTTTGTTATATTAACTTAATGTGATGAAGACATATTTCATGATATTTAATATCATACGGGGTGGGATATTAATGATATATGTTTGAAACTCTAACTAAATTGACTTGTTATATCTATTTTATAATCATATACTAATAATGTGTACAATTTAGTTGAAATTCTTAAAAAATGAATTTGAAAAATCTATATTTTATTTGTATTATTTGTAGGTATTATTATGTTATATTTAATGATATGTGATTAGGATGTCCGATGATTTGAAGTTTATAGATAATCATTCATGAATTGTGGCATTCAATTTAACATCATGTGTGGAGGATAATGAATTAGGATCAATTTAATGTTATATAATTTTGTCTTGTTATTTGTTGTCTAATGTAATACACTATTGGAATTGAATGATTTCCAGTTTAAAGTCATTCCTCCATGAATTCCCCCCTATATTTTATAAACATTTGGTCATGGCTTCCCCATTTCATATTAACAACATGTGATAAGGATGTCATATGATAAAACAATTTATGATGGAGAATCCCTTGATGGATCAATGATTAATTATATGTATATATATATATAGATTACGAATTCTATAAGTCAATTAATCTTTCATATAATTTCTTATATTTTCAATTCATAATAAATAACAATATTTTATTCATGTGATATATGATAAAATGTAATGAAAAATATATGGGGTGGTAATTCATCTATTCTTCTATGGGAATATTTTTTATTGGCAGAAAAATAATATATTGTTATACTAGAAAATTTAATTATATATCGGTATTCAATGTATTTAAGTAACTGAACATGTTTCATAGACTACTGATAGCTGATCATCAATCACTAGGAGATAGGTCCCAAATATTATATTTAAAAAAATATTTGTTCTTCATTAAGTTATATAAAAAATGGAGTTGTGAATTTAGTGTCTATTGTTACTACAACCCCTCAACTATCTTCTTGTAATCCTAGTTTTTAATTGCACTAAAACTCTACATCATATGTAGAATATGTATGTTGTGAGGAAATGTATTATCAATGAAACATAACTATGCCTCTTTAGTTTCCATTAGTATTTGGAGTTTTATCAAATCAACCATAATGGAATATGTAAAATATTTATAGACATGTTTCAATAAGAGGTAATAATATTTAGCAGGTTTTCTCCTTAAGAGATGGATGGCCATTAATTTTTTTAATGTCACTATTATTACATTATCAACATGTTAACATGGACTAATTTTGATCCAAGGAAGTTTCATAGTGATCTTAATAATTTAAGAATGTGGTGGTGGAGAATTGGGGGCCTGGGTTGTCTATGATTAATCACAAAAATTGGTGGAATCCGACTATCCCATAGACATTGTTTCAACAATTCTAGTTTTTCATAATATAAAGTGAAATGATGTGTGGGTTTGAAATTTTTTAATTTCCCCAACCACATGGATTTGGGATATTGATAATATAAAAATACAAGAAGTATTCAATGTATTTATTCCATTAAATACTTTATGTATTTTAGCTAAATAGTTGGTGAATCATATATATAATTCCCACCATCCATATTGGACTTCTCTAGTACCTATTTTAATGAAATGATACCTATATCATCTCCAATATTATTTCCAAAATATTATCAATATCTATCTAGATATGAGTGATTATATATACCATATAAAATTCCTTTTCAGACATTGGTTTGTTTATAGTATATGTCATGAAGAAACCATTCCCATTATAAATGATACTGTAATTGGTAGTTTTATTGTCTCAATGTTAGCCATATATTTTAATTAAATTGTTTCCATTGGGAATATTTTACATTGAAATGGAACCATGTGGAATTAATAGTGTTAATAATACCTTCATTATATGAATTCATGATACCATTTATCCCCTATATACCTATGTTGTTGGACGAATATGGGAAACATAATTATGGGATGAATAATTCGAGAAGGGGTCACTTATACTCATCAAAATCACTCTTATATAAATAAATTTAAAATTCATAATATCTATTCATTTTAATTTTTATGGATATAACGGTAGGATGTTTATCCTCTTTAGTGAAGTGTCTCACTTGATGGATTATTGCTCCATGATCAATTTGAAGGGACGGTGTATGTTGTATTGTTTAGTGGGATGTGACCATTTATATACAATGATAGGTTGAAAGCCATATTTTAAATTATTATAGTGTTATAAATGCTAATAATTACCTACAAATATTTATGGGGGTTCTCCATGTGATTTCATAGAAAACAAGTCCCACTATGATGGTTTCTAATTCTTTTTGATAATGATGATCTGGTATCCACATTCAACAATTTCTAGGATAAAATGTGAAGCGTTAGATACAATAGAAATAAAATTACGTGGAAATTATCTAGTGTTTTTTTATTTTTATACCATAGGTATTCTATCTAGTTAAAATACATTATTTGGATGGATGGGGTATTCCCATCATACTCCATAGTTTCCCACTGAATTTGTGTTGCATGATGATGATGAATACCAGATTTGTTTGGATCCCTATTAGAATGATCCATTGGGGATGAGATGATGTAGTGGCATTACTCATCAACATCCTCAGGATACGGAAGGAATCTTTTGAATATTTCTAGATATATAATAAAAATCAATTGACTATTGAAATTAGGTTTACCTTCAACTATGTGGCCTATCAGAGGATAGGAATTCGTTTTTTTCGTTATCCACTTATGAGGTTTATATGATGAATCCAATGCTACAATAATGCAATTAAAAAGGTACCATTACACCATGACATTCTCCAAGAAGAACAATATGTCTTATGTAGGTGATATAATATGTCATATCCTATATTCCATAGGTTATATGCTTGATAAGGTGTATAATAATTCTATATGGTGGTTGTCAATAGTTCCATGATGTGTTCTAGTGGTATTGCCATAATATTCAATTATAATTTAATCTTTTATCAAATTTTATGATTCCATTTAGATTATTTGGAATCAAAATTATCCAGGATAGTAAATAAGACAGAAGATTATGGTGTAATCATAAATAATATTAAATGATTGGTAAATCATATATTATGCTAATGTTAAAATTGGTGTCCTTTTTGTGAGAGAAAAAACAATATTAAAGGATTTATGTTTTGTAAACTATTAATTTTTTTTATGAGAAAGAAAGTGGCCAAATGGGAACTATAGACTCTATCATATTTTACTCATGAAATGGTCAGAATAGTTAGATGATTCGTTACATGTTCACAAGTTTTTTATCTTTATCATTTGTCCATGTGGTTTATTTTGAAGGGTTTAATTTATATTCACTAATAATAATATTTATAGGATATATCCATAGAATCACCAAATAACTGCAATATTACAGTCATGAAACATGATCATATTATAGGAGGAGGCAATAATTTGGGATTCAATTACAATGAATCAATGGACATCACAATGGCCCTGATATTCAGTTTTCGGTATTTGCACACTATTTGTGGGTCATTGTATCATACATAGTGATTTTCTTATTGATTTCAAAACAATCCATGACTCATAAACATAACTTAATATGGTACATGTTACCCCTATAGAAAACACCTAATAAAGAAACTATATTTATGAAAATTACTCATAGTTTCAATGGTAAACCATGGTTTGATTATCTATTTATAATGATATTGTTAATAGTAATATTCAATAACTATTTATTTTTTTACTTCTATGGAATAAATTTGGTTTTTGGACTAAATATTGAACGTTTAAGAGATATCATATCTATCACATGAGAATTGTAATATTTAATGATATTATGATAATACTACACTAACTAGTTTATTGTTATCTAAATATTATTCATATTACTATATTTCAATATAGAGTATATGGTTTGATCTCATAGGTTCCATTCGACAAACCATATGATAACTTGAATCACTGTCCACCTAGTCTTGGTAATAGGTGTCATTAGGAAAAGATGTATGAAAATATGGTGTTTGAGTGGTACATATGAGTATATGTATTCCCTATGATATTTTATTATGAATATAGATCATTCAAGTAATACATGATCTAATTATACTTATATATGAATGTAATCACATATTTGGGTCATCTATATCTTGCTATTGGTATAATATTTTTTAGACTGTAAGAAAACAAGAGTCATATTCTGTAACATCCTAGGTAAATAAAGAATAATACATTTTTATATTTATTAATATTTGATAATTGAATATTAATTTTACATTAAAGGGGTTGCTATGTTCGATAGCATACCCGATACGCAACAAAGAGTTTCTTTGAAATCTTACGTTGCACACTAGTAATAAAATAATATTATTTTAAATGGTAGTTAACATGTAGCTGTTGTATTGGAAGTAATGAATAGAAATAACTAAAATATTATTATATATGTTTTTGGAATGTTTTCACATTTATCCAATAAAGGATAAAGGCTTACAATATGAAAAGAATTCAATTTTAGGCATATATACTCTAAATTTCACTAAAGGTCGACTTATCGCCTTTTCATGGAGAACCTTCATTAAATATAGTTTTGGTCACTCTTATAATTTCTATTGGAGAAAATAAAACTCTCCTTTAGAATCGGGAAATCAAAATTTACTTTGTGTAGATTTTTGGTATTTTTCCGATAAAGTTCATTTTTTAATGAATAGTGAAAGCTGTTGTATTTTAATTCAAAACCTCTTTTTAATATAATTTATTTATATAATTAGATTATCTTTTTAATTGGTTTTAAAGTGAAATTATAATATATTTTTACCATTTAATCCAATAGTGGTTTCTGTAATTAATTTCACTTTGAAATCGGACTTAAACTAGTGTCAATCTTTTGATACTTTCTGTTTCATAAAAACACGCTATTTGTTTTGACAGCGGGAATTAATTATTAATTTAATTAATTCAGCTTATATGTTTTAAATTTTTTAAAATAGAAATCATTTTTTAATTCGGAATATCAAATATAGCTTAGGTTGAATTTTTGGTATTTTTCTGAAAAACTTAAATTTTTGATGAATAGTGAAACCACTAAGTGGTACTTAAAAAAACTGATTTTCATTTAAATGAAATTTTACCACCTCTGTGTTTTGAATTTCAAAAATACAACATACATGGTTTTCATTAAGAAGTAAAATGTGGTTCAATGGGATTAAAATAATTTTTTGGTGAATAGTAACTTTTAAGTTTTTAATCGCGATTAAAGGTAATTAGTGTAGTTTAAGGTAAAAATAATGTTTTAATAATATGAAATGAACTTGAAACAAATCCTAACCTTATTGTATATGTCATGGAAGACCAATAAAATCCATGGGTCAAATTGGTGACCCCATGGAGCCACATTTGAAGGAAAATGACATTAATAACTTTTTATTTAATGTTACAATAAAAATGTCGCAAACATGAGTTGTTTTACTAAAAAAATTCTTAAATGGGGTTATACAAGTCAGATTTTTGACTATAAATATTTATTAGAAAACTAAAATGATTTCCGACATCATGATATTTTTTTTATAATTTTTAGACATTAAATAAATTAAAATATTTATGACACCATGATGATGTAGTGATTACCTCATTATTTAACGATTTAAATAAAATGAAAAGATAAAGTAAAATCTAAGACCTAAAAATATCATAAACCTATTGGATGAGTTTATTTAGAACTCTTATCACCTTATCCGATAAATATATAATTGTGGGACCCTTTTTATCCGAAAATCATTTTATAATAAAGTATCTTTTCTTAACATTCCAAGAGTGCCCCTCCTCTTCTCTTATAAAAGGCCCCCACCTCTACCTCTTTACCCACACCTCTCAAGCCTTTGGTTCATCCAAGATCTGCACTTTTTGTCTCTCCACATCCCTCTATTACTCCTAGAAGCCTCACATTGGGAATAATTCTTCCGAAGGAAGCCTTTGAGCTCAAATCAAAAAGAGTTACCCGTTTTAAAGGTAGTGTTTTCTCTTGTGTTCTTTTGTTTTATTTTGCTTCTCCAACCCCCTAAACTCTTTTTATTAATTTCATTTGTAAAAAATCCAGTATATTCAATATACTAGGATTTTTTTATAAGAATAATTAGAGCTATGCTTACACACACCTACATCTAATGGTTAATGAACATACTGTTTCTGTGGATGACGAATTTCTGCCTCACGAAACGATGATTGTTCAATATTCTTCCAACACCTTAAAAGGTGTCCATTAAGATGTCACTATATTTATATATTATATATAATATGTTTATGTCGTTTTTAATCTTCTGTATTTTTCATTTATGGCCCACCTTTATGGCTTCCATTATGGGTATACGCGATATCTTCATTTTAGGAAGTGCGGACTACCGCCCCCTCAAAGTGATTTGATTCATTAATGCCATATGTGGGACATATAAAGGATTGATTTAAAGTTATTATATATGATGTATGTTACATCTAAATGATGAATATAAATCTGGATTTAAAATATACATACCTCTAATTTAGTTTTAATTCCATTAATATGGCATAGAAATGAATGTAGCATTCATGCGTACGTATGGCTTACCGTATCCATGAATGGTGCATTTCATTTCTTACCTCTAAATGATTATGTAATATTATAAATAAATGTGTATTATGGATATATATGATATATATGATATCCAAATTATGAATATAATTCTAGATATAATGAACCTTTGACCATACGAACAACATGTAATTGTAAGAAGTCCACTTTCGACTTAAGAACCAAATATCGAAAAAACAAACATTATTAACATAAATTATTACATAATGTTTATAACATGGAAATAAGTGATATAAAAGTAATAATGAACTTGAAAAAGGTTCTTAAGAATGTAGAAATTAACTCATGTTTATTATTCAGGATGTTAAAGAATGACCAAGTCAAGTCGGACCCGAGGTAAGGGACTTCATCTCAATCTCCTTTCATTGAGGAATATTTCGTTTTATACACAATATTCTTTTATACGGTGTATAAACACCTTTGAATTTTACTTTTATACAAAAGGACTCTTTTTCTTCAAAGCGTTTTACTAAATGACAAAAGGAATGTTTCTTTGAACGTACGCGGTGACAACAACCTTTTCCGCCTCCACGATTATTATTTGGTCTTTGGCTTCCTCAACAAGCCGTAATATTTTTTAAAATGAAATAAATACCATATACTCTTTTATGTATTTTGGTATTGAAAATGGTTTTTATAATGGATTTGTTATGTCAATATATTTAAGTGATATACTATGATCAAAGTGTGGAAATGTTTTCTTTCCATTATATTTGTTTTATGTCTTATGATTTTATAATGGTACTTCGATATTTGACCAGGGGTTACGTGATAAACCATATGACGGGTGGTTCCGTGAATACCAGGACGTGTGGTTACGTTATAACCTCCAATGCATTGGGTATGGAAGTCAGTCATATAGCTATTCCATTAATTGATATGTGTGGATGTCGACCATATGGTTATTCCATTTAAGTATGATTATGTCCCAAGTTACCTATATATGTTATACGATCTTTATATGGGTTTTATGGTAATCATTTGGTTACAAAACGGTTAGTAATGATCTTTTATTTCAGTGAAGAGTGTTTACTACTTCATAAAGGTGAAAAGTATTACTTTGATAATGTATACATGGTTTGCTTGTTGTTTTGAAAAACTAACCGTTTTCATTCATTGTGTATCCCTTACTGAGCTTTTTATGCTCACCCCTAGTTTTTTTTTGAAATGTTTTTCATAGGGATTAATGTGGAATAGGGTCAAGGATGGGATCAAGGGAAAGTCATGCTATCTAAAACATGGAACTAGACATGTTTCCTTTTAATAGTTTTTATTTGATGGAAACTTAGTAGAAGTTTCTACTTTTTAATCTTTTGAGATGTAATAGTTTTGTCTTAATTATCTAAAATTCTAAACCGTGAAAAGATACTCAATGTGAATTATTAATTTAATTCAATATTAAGTAAGGTTTAAGGCCAGGGCCTTATAGTTGGTATTATAGGTTGGTTTAGACAACATTAGGAGTTAGAAATTTATTAAATTATAAATTTATTTATGGTATGACTAGAATGATATAGCATTTAAAGATTACCATGTTGCTTCACATTAGATATTTTTGTGTTCAGAATGGTTTTCCGCAGAGGAAACAAGGCATCTATGCTCGGACGACATCAGGAGGAAGACAACCTTCCAAATCAGCAACCTGAGATGGTCAGAATTGGAACTGAATAGTTTGTTGCAGTGATGGCACAGTTGAATCAGGCTATGAATGGTGGTGGTATCCATGAACGAGATCATCCAGATCAACTGTAGAGGAACATGTCAGTTTTGGAACATTTCATGAGGCAACATCCCCCATCATTCAGAGGATCATCTGACCTTGTACTAGCTGAAGGGTTAATTAAAGCGCTGGAGAAAATTTTTGATGTCATGGGGCGTTCAGAACATCAAAAGGTTAGTCTTATTGTTTACCGTTTTGAAGGTGAAGATGATCAGTGGTGGTTGATGGTGAAAAATATTAGGGATAGTGATGAGATTGATGATCTTCACTGGGAGGAATTCAAAGTTATGTTTCTTGAGAAATATTTTCCTAAGTTGGTTCTTCTTAGGATGGAAAAACAATTCCTAGAATTGAGGCAGGATGATGACTCACTGGCTGCTTATGATGCAATGTTCACTCGACTGGCAAGGTATGCTCCAAACTTCATACGAGATCTTGATAGTAAAGTCAACCGTTTTTACTCAGGGTTAAAGCAAAAGTATCGAATGGATTTAGCTTCTCGTGAGTTCAAAAGTTATGAAAAACTTTTTCGATGTGCGGAGAAGGTGAAAATGGAGTTTTCCGATGATCAGGTGTTCTTTGACAAACAATAGAATAGGAGGTCCAGTTGGCAGGCAAAGGGGAAGAATTCATCAATGAAACAAAGAGGTAAGAAATACAAATATCCATCATGTGAGAAGTGTGGTAAAATGCATCCTGGAGAATGTTTATCCAAGTATGGAAAGTGCTTTCGGTGTTGTAAGTCAGGTCATATTGGTCGTAACTTTAAGGAAGATGATCAAGAAGGCAATGAAAAGCTAGCAGTAAGATGTTTTAAGTGTAATGAAATGGGTCATTATGCAAATCAGTGTCTAACGATGAACTCAATTGGGGGAAAGTATCCAGACTAAAAGGAGAAAGGGGTGGTGAAATCCTTTGCAACTACTTAAGCAGATGTTGGGCTGTCGAATGAAGTAGTATCAGGTACACTGTTTGTTTGTTCAGATTATACCAATGTGTTGTTTGATTCAGGGTCTACACATTCGTTCATTTCTGAGAAGTTTTCTAGTAAATTGGAAATTCCATCTCAAGATATGAATCCTAAACTTATGGTAAAAACACCCGGAGGGAACATTGGGACAAAAAGTAATTATAAGAACCTTCCTATTCTTGTGTGCGGAAAGAATCTACCAGCAAACCTTATTGTTTTTCCTCTAGTAGAGTTTGATGTTATTTTGGGAATAGATTGGATTTTTTTTATCATGCTCAGATTGACTGCAAAGCTAAAATGGTTTCTTTTTCGATATATTTTCAATTTGTGTATAGGAATGAACCCTTAATTTTGATAACATATCATGAAGTTGAGAAACTAGTAAAAGATGGAAATGAATGTTACCTTGGACATATTGTTGAAAATAAAGGAACTGTTCAGATTAATGATGTGCCAGTGGTGAATGAGTATCTTGATGTTTTTCCTGATGATTTTCCTGGTATTATTCATGATCGGGAAGTTGAATTTACTATTGACTTAGTTCCTTATTCTAAGACAATTTCAAAACCCCCTTATCGAATGGCTCAAGATGAAATTTTAGTGTTAAAGAAGAAATTGAATGACTTATTAGATAATGGTTTCATTCGACCTAGCACATCACCATGGGTGATCCTGTCTTGTTTGTTAAAAAGAAACATGGCTCAATAAGACTTTGCATTTATTATAGAGCCTTGAATAATATTACTGTTAAGAACAAGTATCATTTGCCTCATATCGATGATTTGTTTGATCAGCTCCAAGGAGCTCAGTATTTTTCGAAGATTGACATGAGGTCGGGGTACCATCAGTTGAATGTAAAAGAAGCAAACGTTCGGAAGACTGTGTTCCATACTAGATTTGGCCATTATGAATTTGTAGTTATGCCTTTTGGGTTAACCAATGCACCTGCTATATTCATGGACCTTATGAATAGAATTTGCAATGAGTTCTTGGATAAGTTTGTGGTTGTTTTCATTGATGATATTTTGGTGTTTTCTAAAAGTAAATAGGAGCATGAAAGTCATTTAAGGGTTATATTGCAAACCTTAAATGAAATAAAATTGTATGGAATGTTCAGAGAGTGTGAGTTTTGGTTACAAAAAATTTCTTTCCTTGGTCACATTGTTTCAAAAAATGGCATAAATGTTGATCCTGCTAAAAAAAAGTTGTTGAAGAATTGCCAAGACCCAAAAATGTAACCGAGATCCGTAGTTTTTGTGGTTTGACAGGTTACTACCGAAGGTTTGTTGAAAATTTTTCATGATTATCTAGTCCAATGACTAAGATAACTCGGAAGGGTGTTATGTTTATATGGAAAAAATAATGTGATGATTGTTTTCAGGAGTTGAAAAGAAGATTGGTGAATGCTCTAGTTTTGGAACTTCCTTCAACGAACGGTGAGTTTGTTATCTACAGTGATGCTTCATTGAAAGTACTTGGTTGTGTCCTTATGCAGAATGATCAGGTAATTGATTATAAGTCACATTAGTTGAAAAATCATGAGGTAAATTACCCTACACATGACTTGTAATTAACTGCTGTTGTTTTTTCCTTAGAAATTTGGAGGCATCATTTGTATGGAGTAAAGTGTGAAATATATACCGATCACAAAAGTTTAAAGTATATATTCACTCAGAAATAATTGAACATGAGACATAGGAGATGGCTAGAATTAATCAAGGATTATGATTGTATTATTCATTACCATTTAGGAAAATCAAATAAAGTGGATTATTCTTTGAGTTGAAAAAGAAATGCTTCATTAACAATGATTTGTTTGGAATGTGATCCTTTGGTTAAGGATTTGATGAGCTTTTGAATGGAAGTTGTTTGTGCAGGATGTCCTTCTGTTTTGTTTCAGGTATCTGTGAAATCTTCTCTGTCAGACAAAATTATGCAAGCACAGAAGCAAGACAACGAGTTGTAGAAAAAGGTAGAGCTGGTTCAAAAGGGTAAGTTGCCTAAATTTAACATTGATAATGATTGTGTTTTGAGGTTTGGGAAGAGATTATGTGTGCCTAGTGATTCACAATTGAAAAATGAGTTGTTATGTAAGGCTCATTGTTCCCCGTTTTCAGTTCATCATGACAGTACTAAGATGTACAGAGATCTGCGGGAGTATTAATAGTGGGATGGAATGAAAAGAGATATTGTTGATTTTACTGTAAAGTGTTTGACTTGTCAGCAGGTTAAAACAGAGCGGCAGTTACCAAAAGGAATGATTCAGCCATTACCAGTGCAAGAGTGGAAATGGGAAAATATATCCATGGTCTTTTTTGTGGGATTACTGAGGACATCTCGAGGTAATAATGCAATCTGGGTTATTGTTGATCGATTGACTAAATCTGCTCATTTACTTCCTATTCGAGATACATTCTCTATAGATCAACTTTCTCGATTGTATCTTAAAGAGATAGTCTGGTTGCATCGAGTTCCCCTCTCTATTGTATCTGATCGTGATCCCAGGTTTACTTCTATCTTTTGGAAAGGCCTACAGATGTCATTGGGTACTGAATTAAATTTTAGTACAGCTTTTCATCCGCAATCAGATGGGCATTCAGAACGAACAATTCAGACCTTGGAGGATTTTCTACGAGCTTGATCTATGGATTATCAGGGAATTTGGGGCCAACATCTTTCTTTGCTTGAGTTTTCTAATAATAACAGTTTTCATTCCAGTATACAGATGGAACCATTTGAGGCATTACATGGGAAGCGGTGTCGAACTCCAACTTATTGGGATGAAGTGGGTGAAAGGAAGCTGATGGGACCAGAATTGGGAGAAGAGATGGCAGAAAAAGGTCAGTTGATTCAGAAACATATGAGAACAGATAAGAGAAGGTATAAGAGTTATGCGGATAACCAGAGGAAGGATCTATCTTTTGAGGTAGGTGATCATGTTTATCTCAAAGTTTCACCATGGAAAAGTGTGATGCGATTTGGTAAGAAAGGAAAGATGAGTCCAAGGTTTATTGGACCATAAGAAATTCTGGAGAAAGTTGGATCAGTTGCTTATCGAGTGGCTTTAACTCCGATTTTATCTCAGGTACACAATGTTTTTCATGTTTCGATGTTGAGAAAGTATGTTCCAGATCCATCTCATGTTTTGAGCCCAGTGGTAGTTCATTTGGAAGAGAATCTCTCTTATGAAGAACAACCAGTCCATATTCTTGACTGAAGAGAGCAAGTGTTTTGAAATAAGTTAATTAACCAGGTAAAGGTTTTGTGGAAAATCAATATGGTTGAAGAGGCAACATGGGAATCTGAAAATGCTATGAGGGATAAATACCCCCACTTATTTTGATAAGTGACTAAAATTTCGAGAACGCAATTCCCAAAAGGGTGGAAGGATGTGACATCCTAGGTAAATAAAGAATAATACATTTTCATATTTATTAATATTTGAGAATTGAATATTAATTTTACTTTAAAGGGGTATCTATATTCGATAGTATACCCGATACACAACAAAGAGTTTCTTTGAAATCTTATGTTGCACACTAGTAATAAAATAATATTATTTTAAATGGTAGTTAACACGTAGTCATTGTACTTCCAGGAATGAATATAAATATCTAAAATATCATTATATATGTTTATTAAATGTTTTTACATTTATCCAATAAAGGATAAAGGCTTAAAATATGAAAAGAATTCAATTTTAGGCATATATACTCTAATTTTCACTAAAGGTCGACTTATCACCTTTTCATGGAAAACCTCCATTAAATATAGTTTTGGTCACTCTTATACTTTTTATTGGACCAAATAAAACACTCCTTTAGAATTGGGACATCAAAATTTACTTTGTGAAGTTTTTTGGTATTTTTCCGATACAGTTCATTTTTTTAATGAATAGTGAAAAATGTTGTATTGTAATTCAAAACAACTTTTTAATCTAATTTATTTGTATGATTAGATTATTTTTTTAATTGGTTTTAAAGTTAAATTAGAATATATTTTTACCATTTAATCCAATAGTGGTCACTGGAATTAATTTCACTTTGAAATCGGACTTAAACTAGTGTCAATCTTTTGATACTTTTTGTTTCATAAAAACATGCTATTTGTTTTGACAACGGGTATTAATTATTAAATTAAATAATGAAAAATTTATGTTTTCAATTTTTTAAAATATAGATTATTTTTCAATTTGGAATATCAAATATATCTTAGGGTGATTTTTTGGTATTTTTCTTAAAAACAACAATTTTTTATGAATAGTGAAATCACTAAGTGGTACTTAAAAAAACAGATTTTCATTTAAATGAAATTTTACCACCTCTATGTTTTGAATTTAAAAAATACAACATACATGGTTGTCATTAAGAAAGTAAATTTTTTTTCAATGGGATTAAAATAATTTTTTGGTGAATAATAACTTTTAAGTTTTTAATCGCGATTAGTGGTAATTAGTGTAGTTTAAGGTAAAAATAATGTTTTAATAATATGAAATGAACTTGAAACATGTACTACCCTTATTGTATGTGTCATGGCCGACCAATAAAATCCATGGGTCAACTTGGGGATCCCATGGAGCCACTATGGTAGGAAAATGACATTAATAACTTTTTATTTAATGTTAAAATAAAAATGTCACAAACATGAGTTGTTTTACTAAAACAATTATAAAATGGGGATATTCAAGACACGTTTTTGACTATAAATATTCATTAGAAATATAAAAAGATTTCATACATCATGATAGTTTTTTTATAATTTTTAGACATTAAATAAATTAAATTATTTATGACACCATGATGATGCAGCGATTACCTCATTATTTAACGATTTAAATAAAATGAAAATATAATGTAAAATCTAAGACCTACACATGTAAAAAACCAATTATATAGGTGTATTTCGAACTATTATCACCTTATACTTTAAATATATAATTTTTTGACCCTTTTTATCCGAAAATCATTTTATAATAAAGTATCTTTTCTTAACCTTCCAAGAGTGACCCTCCTCTCCTCTTATAAAAGGTCCCCACCTCTAACTCCTTACTCACACCTATCAAGCCTTTGGATCGGCCAAGCTCTGATATTTTGTCTCTCCACATCCATATCTTACTCCTAGAAGCCTCACTTTGGGCAGAAGTTTTCCCAAGGAAGCCTTTGAGCTCAAATCAAAAAGAGTTACCCGTTTTAAAGGTAGTGTTTTCTCTTGTGTTTTTTTATTTTATTTTTCTTCTCCAACCCCCTAAAATATTTTTATTCATTTCTTTTGTAACAACTCAAGAATATTCAATATACTAGTATTTTTTTATAAGAACAATTCTAGGTAAACTTACACACACCTACATCTAATGGTTAAAGAACATACTGTTTCTGTGGATGCCGAATTTCTGCCTCACGAAACGATGATTGTTCAATATTCTTCCAACACCTTAAAAGGTGGACATTAAGATGTTACTATATTTATATATGATATATTATATGTTTATGTCTTCCTTAAGCTTATATATGTTTCATTTATGGCACACCTTTATGGCTTCCATTATGGGTATACGCGATATCATCATCTTAGGAAGTGCGGACTACTGCACCCCCAACGTGATTTGATTCGTTAATGCCAAATGTGGGAAGTATAAAGGATGGATTTAAAGTTATTATATATGATTTATGTTACATATAAATGATGAATATAATTATGGAATTAAAATATACATACCTCTCATTTATTTTTAATTCCATTAATATGACATAGAAATGAAAGTAGCGTTCATGCGTACGTATGGCTTACCGTCTCCATGAACGGTGTTTTTCATTTCGTACCTCTAAATGATTATGTAATATTATAAATACATGTGTATGCTGGATATATATGATATATATGATATCCAAATCATGAATATCATTCTGGATATAATGAACCTTTGACAACACGAACAAGATGTAATTGTAAGAAGTCCACTTTCGACTTAAGAACCAAATATCGACAAAACAAACATTATTAACATAAATGATTACATAATGTTTATAACATGGCAATAAGTGATATAAAAGGAATAATGAACATTAAAAAGGTTATTAAGCAAGTATAAATTAACTCATATTTATTATTCAGGACACTAAAGAACGATCGAGTCAAGTCGGACCCGAGGTAAGGGACTTCGTCTCAATCTCCTTTCACTGAGGCGTATTTCGTTTTATACACAACTTTCTTTTATATGGTGTATAAAACCATTTGAATTTTACTTTTATACAAAAGGAATCTTTTTCTACAAAGCGTTTTACTAAACGACAAATAAATACCATATAATCTTTGGCTTCCTCAACAAG
Source organism: Viscum album (assembly GCA_963277665.1). NCBI lineage: Eukaryota > Viridiplantae > Streptophyta > Magnoliopsida > Santalales > Viscaceae > Viscum > Viscum album. The sequence continues at coordinate 271,033,367 of OY728128.1, read as the reverse complement.
CCGTAATGTTTTTTAAAATGAAATAAATACCATATAATCTTTTATGTATTTTGGTATTGAAAATGGTTTTTATAATGGATTTTTTATGTCAATATATTTAAGTGATATATTGTGATCAAAGTGTGGAAATGTTTTTTCCACTATATTTGTTTTATGTCTTATGATTTTATAATGGTACATGGACATTTGACGAGTGGTTACGTGATAAACCATATGATGGGTGGTGCCGTGAATACCAGGACGGGTGGTTACGTTATAACCTCCAATGCATTGGGTATGGAAGTCGTCCGTATGGATATTCCATTAAGTGATATTTGTGGATGTCAACCTTATGGTTATTCCAATTAAGTATGTTTATGTCCCAAGTTACATATATATGTTATGTGATCATTATATGGGTTTTATGGTAATCTTTTTGTTACAAAAGGGTAAGTAATGATATTTTATTTCAGTGAAGAGTTTTTACTACTTCATAAAGGTGAAAAGTATTACTTTGATAAAGTATACATGGTTTACTTGTTGTTTTAAAAAACTAACAGTTTTCATTCATTGTGTATCCCTTACTGAGCTTTTTATGCTCACCCCATGTTTTTTTGAAATGTTTTTCATAGGACTTAATGTGGAATAGGGTCAAGGATGGGATCAAGGGAAAGTCATGCTATCTAAAACATGGAACTAGACATGTTTCCTTTTAAGATTTTTTATTTTATGGAAACATAGTAGAAGTTTCTACTTTGTAATCTTTTGAGATGTAATAGTTATGTCCTAATTCTCTAAAACTCTAAACCGGGAAAAGATCCTCAATGGGAATTATTCATATAATTCAATATAAAGTAAGGTTTAAAGCCGGGGCCTTATATATTCATTGACAAAAATAATCGAATAAGTTATATTTGAAACAAAAAATATGATTGGATGATGGTGTTTGTTGGTTCCTACATACAAATGATTATGTGATGTTTCTATTGGGATTACACACTAAGCCTGCATTAATGAATGAGATGCGTGACTGCCATTCTCAAGGATAATATGGTATAGAGTTAGGGCCTTATGATGAAATTATATATACCCTATTAATAATGGGATTCATATCAATCATTGTATGGATAGTTTCTAGATCATTTATGGGTGAGGAATTATAATAAGTACTCATAATTATGGTCAAATGAATGATTAGAAATATTGGAATATACTAGGCCTTACCCAATGGTGGATTCCCACCTATGATTAAACATATTGGAGAACCTATATTTAGGTAACATGATGCATGATGAATCGTTGAGGATAAATCAGAGTTTAGGGTTACTTGGGTAATTTATGTGGATTAAAATTAATAGGATTCCCATGTATTTCCCAATATCTCATATGTTGATGTAAAACAAAGTATGCAAGAATAATAAGGGAAGTTGGTCTGGCGATGTAGGGTAATTTGAATATTATGATAAATCAACCATGAATTATTCATAAGTAAAATAAGAATTATATATCCAATGATGGGTTTAGAGATACATATTTATTCTTATCCACTGAAAGATTAAAAAAATGATTACCAAACAAAATCTAATGAATATGAACCTATAGTATAAAGGCCCTTTCAAGTGCATATCATGAATAATATTGAACAAATGTATATACAAATTAATTATGTACAATACATGCTGAAATGGGGTTATAAATAGAATATCATCATGATGTTCTAATGGTTTTATGATTCATGTAAAATAGTTTCAATAATATATGATTGACATGTTTGATCATTTCTCCATAACAAGGATGACATGGAAATGATATCACCATGAAATTTCTAAAATTTCATATGTTATATTAATGAAAATTCATAGATTTACAAATGTATAATCATTAAAATGTTGATACATCTTCGATACATCCCACAATAATGGGTGAATGGTAAAGTTAACATAAAGGAATCATGACACCGGTGATGAGTCATGTGATCATGTCATCATAAAGGCATCACACAATGAGGTCTGAAAAAAAAATCTATAAGATCATACATCAAACCATAGACCCATGATTGGGTGATTGAGTTTCATGTATAAGTCTACATGAGTGAATTGAGGGATATTTTTGGGTCACATGATCATATGATATTAATTGATTCATGTGATAGAGTCTCACATACATTCCCATGATCATGCATATGAATAAGGGAATACATCACATGATTTTAGTGTCATGTCTAATAAAACATGTTGGAATGATGATTCCATTGAGGGGTCAGGAGAATAATGGTGATAAAGGAATCACATGACATAATCTCATGAACATTTCCAAGATAATGAATTTGATAGTGTGAATGGCTTAATATTTTAGTTGTCTGAAAAATGGCAGAAAAGGGAATTGAGACACCAGTGGGGAGTTTCGAGATATCATTAACATAAGGAATTAAAATGTTTATTTACCATGGTAAATCCTTGGATCCTTCATATCAAACTGTGTACAATTATACAGAATCATGTTTCACTATCCTAGATATATTAATACAATACACGACTGATGAGGATTCTTGTGATTACATGAATTATTCACATTATTCTTCTACACGGGTAAGGGATTTTGTAATAGAGTGATTCAAATATAAGGGATAATTTTATGGTCATTAATCGAAGGGCCATCATGAAATAAGATCCATTTAAAATAAATAAATCCTAGTGCCACATAAAGGAGTCATGAACCCTTTAGGGAGTCCTGATATCATGTGATGACATGTAATTCATTAAAACAGATTTAATGATTTGACATCATGATAAGGTCTCATAATTACATTTATAATTTCATTGAATTCATTCTTAGAAACCATTATTTATTTTTCTTACATATTAATCATTTTATTCATTTTCCCCCTAATGAATCATGAATATGTCCTATTTCTCACATTCCCATCCCATTAGTAAATGTATCTTTCCTAATGAAATTTTAAAGAGGAGGATAATGGTTTATATATTCAATGAACAATGACATTTATTTCTATCCACATAGTGATGGTTCCATATTAACTATATTTTTATGGTGGAGGTGTATATATAAGGCTTTGAATATATCATGAATTTTATGATTATGGGATTCCATTGTACATATGTTTTTATGTGATCTATTCAAAGAGGAATCTTACTAGAATCACATAAATGATTCAATGGATTGAAATGATGATCTTTGCGGGCATCATGGGATGATAATGCATGATCACATGACATATTCATAGAAATATTCCTCCAAATAGTGTGTAGTTCATTTAACTGGAGGATGTAAATGATGTATAAATTTCACAATGATTGAAACACTATTGTTCATGAGATGTTATTAATTAGATTATGGATTCACATGATCTTCTACACATGAACATATTATCCTTATTATTTCTCCTGATGAATTCATTCATTGGTGAATAGCCACATATTTTAATCAAAATCACCTAACCAAATATTGTCATGTGAATGCTGATCTAGTGACATAATATATTCTTCTAAAATAACAAATGCGTGGACGGAATTGATTTCATTCATAGAGGTTCGATGTATATGTTATCACATGATTACATCACTGTGGTGATTTTCTAGTTTCACATGGAATATTGGTGGAATTTATATCATATTTCATGGTCTTCATGTGATCCACTCCCATGATAAGGTGTTATCTCGAGTGAAAAACAACTAAATCCCACCTAGGTGTTAATAAGTAGGGATATTGAAAATTATTAAAGGTTCAAGGGAAGTGTAATACATTTTTTCAATTAATAATTTTTTTATTTTATAATTAATTTTACTACTAATCCACGTATGATACTGTGATACATAGTAATTTTTGAGATGTCGTCATGTGGTGATCATGATCATCTTAATTGATTATCCCTTATATGCATTAAGTACATAATATGTTCATGTTGTGTCTCATTCTCAGCCAATGGTTTCCCTTTAATGTATAATGATAAATGGCAATGGATATTTGGTATATGTGATGGATTAATTTGATTCATGATGTTATTATGATGGATTGGTGAATAAAAAGTACACATGATACATAGTTCTTTATTTAATGGATTGAGTTCATTATAACAAGTAATGAATGCAATAAAATTTTTGTATGAAAGGGTTTGGGATTATCAAGCATCATTTCATGGAAATTTTTTAACAATTTAGATTATCAGTTTGGATGATGATGATCATTAGAGTCCTTAATCTAATAAACATGGGATTTAATGGTTGTTGATGAATTTGGTTCTAGACAAGAATACATGGATATATTTTATTTGATGGAAGAGAATATATATGGATATTTTAATTATAGGGGAAGTATACTAATTTTATTCTAATTATAAATAATATAGTTTCACATTATGGATCCCTTTGAAAAGACTAATTCATTTCACGATATAATCAATCTAGTAGTATTACATCTCTAATAAAACAAATCACACAAACCCCCAACTGACAAATCACACCTTTTTGTGGCCTATGTAGGAACCTTTAAACAATCCATGCATCCCTATCATGTTCTATACTCTCCCATATTCAATTGGTTGGTCTAGTTTTGTGTACTAAATCCTAATAGTTGTTAAATAGACTCTGAAAATTCCATAGTGGAGTTATATGACAAGATATACATGTTAGGAAAGTATTTTGGTAAAGTAATAAATTAAATAAATATATTAAAAAGATATTTTAAATGAGTTATGTTAGGACAAAAATATTTTCCATTATAAACTAAATCCCAATCCTTCATTCTCTAATTCCACACCCTTGAATTCTTATAAGCACTATTTATATAATATAAATTCATTTTTAGGAGTATTACAATTCTAAGATACCTGATAAAATATTGATTTATAGTAATATTATTATATCATCATATTCTAGAAATAAATCATTATATCAAGCTACGCAATGAGGTGAAATAGAAATCATACAACCGTCTGTGAGTCGGCAGTCTGCTGTATATATGACTGAAATTTAGTTACCCATCAGATTATAGAAGATATGGATGTTATTTATTCCATTAAAATTAAAAAATACATTAATATTCATGATAATAAAATTTCTATATTATCAAGGATGAATATAATTTTATAGATTCAGAATAAGAAATATAACATAAACAGCATGTTAAGAATTATTCATATTCATCAGAAATCCATTTTAGGATTAAACATACATTTATTATTAGAATGTTTAAAGAGTTTGTGAAGGGAATTAAATAAGGTATTATGGTAGTTCATGGATTAAACGAAATTATTTCTATGTCTTAATAAAATAAGAGATGTAGTTCTCTATTATTTGTGACAGGAGGGGAACTTCTAGAATTTCTAAAAATATTAAATTAATATAAAATAATTTTCAAATAAACATGGTTTCATAAAAATATAATTATAATTCCCGATTAGTATGTGTCTAATTCGATTTATCCACTATATGTTTGACATATATATCAATATATTATCATTTTATACTAATCTCTTTGTTTTAATCACATTGACACTATTTTCAAAACTAAATATTATCAATGATTAAACACATTAAGGGCATTGATATTAACTGTAAAATGATATTTTGAAATTTAATGGAAAATGGAAAATATTTAAATGAATATCCCGATCAATATGCCAATTAATTATTATTTTTTGAGTGGTAATCCAATTAAAAAATATTATTTAATTTAATTATCATTAGAATCATTTTTGAACTATTCATAAGTTGACATTGAAAACCACATGAAAATAATGAAACTAAAATATAAGACTTCAATATATATATAACATGAAATATTTAAATGATAAATTCATGGAATATAATAAATCATTAAATTAATATTAGTTTTTTTAAATGTTATTTATTTAAAATATTGAATATTTATTGGCTAATAGTTTCAAACACAATTAATTTAATTATACATAAACATAAAATTGAAAATTATTTTAAATGATTAATTATAATAATTTATCTTAAAAATTCATAATTATTACCCAAAATATGTTCATCTAATCGAATTTACAAAATATTGGAGTTATTAAATGCAATAATGTGACAATTTATTATTTATCTTTTCGTTAAATATTATAATTGAAAAGATGAATTAATTTGTTTCAGCATGTTTCCATAAATTATATAAAAGGATATTAATATATGTTAAAAACATAAAAAATTGAATAAATGAATTTTATAAGGTAAATTTTTGGAAATTATATTATTATTGTTTACGTCAGTAACATGATTTAACACTAATACAGAGATAATTTTTTAATATAGTGATTATTAATAATTAATAAATGAAAAAGGGGAATATTTACGAAATATGTATCTACATGTTAAAAATATGGAATCCATTAATAACTAATCAATTCACAGAAGTCATGTAATTTAAATTAAAATTTTAACTATGAGACACTGAAAATTGTTTTTTAGAAAAATTTCCTTTTAAGCCTAAAAATTAAATTATACCTATATAAATAATATAGATTAAAAAATAAAACTATTTATTTTTAATATAAAAAATAATAATAATGTCAAATTAAAATTTAATTAAATGAATAATTGTGCATTAATATAATCATCTCATCAAAACGAATCAAATATTTTTAAAGAAACAATAATTTTATCTATTTACAAAAAATCACACATTCCATAAATTTTCAATCAATTCTGTATTAAATAATTATTATACACATATTTGAAAAATTATACCATTATTATCTAAAAAAATTAAAAAACATCTTGAAATTAATTAATATAATTCATCATTATGATTAATAGAAAACATTTTGAAAAAATAAAAATCAACAAATAAACTGTCTATACTAATAATTGAAATATTTTTTACCGAGAATTTAATAATTCACTTATATTGAGTAGGGTCATTATTTATAATTCATAATATAGTAAATTATCATCGTACAATCAATTTTATTGACTATTTAATAATATAAATATTTTAAAAATAATATTTCATTGTTCATATATGGTAATCATTTCATGGAATATATGCTTCTGAACCTATTTTCAAAAATAAATGAATATAGATTTACCATTAATCCCCATTAAATTAATTTTTAACTCAAATTTTGAACATAAGATTAGTAAACTAGTGTTTGTTATCTAAAAAACCATTTTTTTGAAATCACACACCTTTAAAATAATTAGTAATACATTATATTGAAATGAAGGATAATGAAATAAAATGTTCATCCCACAATAATGTTTATAAATAGGATAACATTAGTTTGGATTAAAAATATGGCCATAGAGAAAAAAATAAATTAAAAACTAATAATAGATAGTTACAGAGAACATTGACCACTTTAAATAGAATGAAAATGACAATATTAATGACCAATAATCCATAGTTAAATGAGTCATGGACAATATCATTTATTCATTAAAAAAGTTGGTAAATGTATATAATTTTTTTAATAGATCCCTTTATTATGTGAGAATAATTTTTTAAAACTCATAATTTTTAACATGATAAAAAATACATACTTTATTTATTGATATATGAAAAGAATATTTTCATCCTTTGGTTATGATTTGATCAATTTCCAATTCATCTCGTACATTATGAAAGGAATAGTCTAGATTATTAGTGAATTCCTATATGTTATTTGTAGTTAATAGTTGTTATAATCCATAAATGAATTATTATTAATTAAATCGATCTTTATTTGACATCATGATCAAAATAGATAGAACATGTTGTAAAAAATGGATAAATATAATACATTAATCAGTTATCCCTTAAAAATCACACCCAATATTAAACATAAACAATTAATAAAATATTTAACATTAATAATCCTCTAATAAATGTCTCACCAAAATCAGAAACCACAAACCTAAATAATTTGTTCACATATATATATATATATTATTCCGTGAAAAAATATACCACTTTCCCCCATGAAAAATATCATTGATAATAATTTCATATACCCGAAATGATAATAACATGATATTATATTCAAATGAATCATGAAAATCCATTAATAAAATAATCATAAACACACTATAACCTTAATGAAAATGATTATTATTCATGAGAATTATATTTATTATTATTCTACAAAGAAAATCAAATACTAAAAAATATATTCTATAAATAACAAAATGATGTAATATTCCTCATAAATAACATTATCACAAAACCACTAATCGTTATCAGGGTAACTAATAAAACCCAATTTATTTTTCTATTTAAATAAGATTTTTATATATTGAAAATATTTTTACCCCATTATTGAACACATATTAATTTTTACTTTTTCACAAATAATGTGTTTTCAATAATATGTCACATTACCACTAAATACCTTTTTAGGTTGTAGGTATTAATAAAATTATTATTTGAATTAAATATTTCATATCTCTAGCAGAACAATAATAATATGTATCATTATTAATATTACAAAAATAATTGTATTTAAAAACATCTATAACAGAAATCAATAATCCACAAATAATTAATACATCATTGATAAAACATCACTTATTATCATAACATGGTTCCATTTTTGGTATAGATGTTAACCCTTTAATATGTTATCTATTTGGATAAATCCAGTGTTACCCACTCTTCATTTATTGAATTCAATGATATTTAATGAACTATGACCATAGTTTCCACATATAAAATATACTACCATTTATTTTAATGAATCCCTTAAGTTCTCATTACATCATTTTTAACATGATGAAAAATTAACAATCTGTTTTAGTGTTCATTTCCACGTGTTCATTCACAATAGTCCATCATCATAATATTTCCTTAATTATTTTTATCATTGAGGTTTACATTGGTAGTCATATAACATGAACTATTAATGGTAGTAATAACATGTTTATCATTAAAGTTGATATTTAATGATGTTTATCAAGGAAAAAAATTCATTAGTGATCACATTAAGCATAAACACATATCCTACATGGTCTATCCATTGTCTAAAACTGCAAAATATAACATCATAATCAGTAATAATATTCATTGATCATGAAAGGAAACCATATACTGTTTTAGTAGAGTGTGTTAAAAAATTTCAAATATATAAAACAATAATTTTAAACTACTCTATCAAAGATCATTACTAAAAGTATATGAATATATCTATTAAATAAATTTATCCATTAGGTTTAAAATAATTATTTTTCAACGTTGTTGTAAAGGTAAGTAATAAATCTATGATACAAAATATAGATTTTCTTTAAAATGATATTACATCATTATATAAAAATATTAATTACATAATATAACAATCTATGATAGAATTATATATTTATAGTATTGTTAGATAGTTGGATACATAAAAATGAGTTCATAAGTGGACATAATTATTTCCCACTATGATATTTATTACTAGAACCCATATTAGAAATATATCATATAATACAATTAATTATATACTACGGAAACCATACCATAATAAAAGGTGAACTATGGTTGAATTTAAGTGAAAACACGGTGATATATGTGTGCAGAAAAAGATAACTTTTGAATTAGTAAATTATTACATGAATATATAATTTTAAAATCGTACCCTACATATCATAGATCATCATTTATAGACATAGAAAAATACATGGTAGCACGTAAGACATGAATCATACTAGAATAATTCCACATGAGCTAATTGGTTTTAGAATTTTCGTAAGAAATATATTTCGGTTATGCACATAATCTTAAAAAATTGATTCCTTATTATAAAATGAATACTTACATGATTATAAGTGAATATTGGGAAGACTACCCAAATCATCTTCTTAGACAATGTCCAATCCCAAGATTATCCTTGTGGATAAAGTCCCATATTAAACATGGTTTTCATTACATTAATATACTGTATATCTAATTAGATATCAATATTAACTCAACTAATAAAAGGTGTATAAATTTCTACTGTCACATGAAACTCAAAAAAAGTCATATATATGTGTTCTAATAGTTCATAAAACCTCACTCCTATAATAAGATGACAAAAAAAGAAATGGGCTCCAAAAACATTTCATAATAGAATAACCTATTGAGATGGTATATTATTCTTCAAAATATTTTCTTCATATTGAAATAAAATTTTTAAAGAAAATATACGTGGCATTATTGGATTATATCCCGAGTAAAACTTCAATTACATTTATAGATGTTGTCAATGACATAGAATTCATTTTTAAGGATCGCATGGATATTTTCTTGATCAAAATAGACATCTCCATTAAAAATATAGTATTTAAAATTAAAATATATCTGAAATAATAAATCAAATATCATAATTTAATGTAAACATGAAAAATTTTAATTGAAACTTCAATTAATTGAGTTTCCAATATGACATGTTATTTTGTTTATTCCAGATATGACGACATAATTATTCTATACATATTTTTTGTGAAATGTCAAAAATACCTTATTGGAAAATCTATAAGAATATTTATTCTAATTTTTTTTTGTAAAATAAAATAATGAAAAATATAGTTTTGAAATTCATAGGAAACAAGAAAAATTTTGTTTATTTTTTAGAGCTAATATTTCATTACATTGATTTCATAATAGGTTGAAAATGAATAGAAAACAAGTAATATATATTTTGATAACTAGAGGAGTTCAAAATTCCTGGGTTATTCAGTGGTCAATCCGATGAATGATTCTCTAGAAATTTTATAATAAAAATACCCATAAATAATGAGATAGTGATATAAACCTCTTACCACATTAGTTTCATTTGAATAAAAAACCATAAGAAATTGAAAAAAAATTTAATGGATATACTTATCCCTATAATTCTAAAAAGTATCTTCATATACTAATTTTAATGTAATTACATAACTCATATAAAATAAATACGATCTCTCCATGGAATGTGTCTCATATAAGAAAATGTGCAACAAAATTCAATTTTCACATGTTCCACTTCCATACAAATTACTGAAATATCAAATAAAATAAATATAAATTTATTATATATATATATATATTAATAATTTTCAAATCAATAATATCACTAATTATAAAACTATAATATTTAAACATATAATTGTTAAAAATTCATTATTAATATCACTATTTTTTTATAATAATAGATTTATTTCATTCTTATTTCAGATCTATAGTTCAAAAAAATATTCATTGGTCATTTGTCAATAATATATATAATGATAATAATGAAATTTGTATCATAATATTTATTTAATTATAATTTCATCTATAAAGGTTATATATATAATAATATATTAAACCTATATTAGATTCTTTATGTCAGATGTACACATAAATATTGGTTTCACATTTTGAAAAATATAATCAAAAAATAGTAAATAATAATTATAAGGACCTAGCCTTACAAAATTACGTAATCTTTAATTAAATGAATAATTTACATTGAGGACCATTTCAGGTTTATAATTATTGAGAATTCGGCCATAACTATTACATTACATCACAAAAATTACAATGTCGAAACATCTACATAATTTAAATTTAGAAAAAAATATCATAAAAAAAGAATTATGTCACTTTTCATGTTTTAGACAACATGATGTTTCCTTAATCCCATCCTTGGCCATATTCGTCTTTAAGTCATATGAAAAAATGTTTCAAAACATGGGATAAGTATAAAAATCTCCATAAGGGTTATAAAATAAATAAATAAATTATTATTCCATCAAAACAAATATTTTTAAACATAACTCATGAAATCATAATATAAATGAATAACACATAGAAAATTGAAATCGTAATGGATACTTTTATAATCCATACCATACTTATGTTGTAGCATTCACGGCTACCTAGGGAGTTACATTTTGTATACCTATCAAATTATATCCTCTAAATCTCATAGGGGAGACAATAACCTTTTCCTCTGTTCTGTTACCCAAATCACTGGAGGGATATCATGGGCTCACCTACCCTAGGATTATCACGGAACCACCCGTATACATAAACAATTCTCATGAACCATAACATATTCATAACACATAAAACAAACATAAAGGAAGGAAAAAAAATTCACATTACATAAAAAATTTATCATTTCAATATATTGAAATAAAAAATATATTATCAAAAACATTTGTAGTACCAAAATAAGTAAAAGAGTATATGTTATTATTTTCCATTTAAAAAAATTATAGTTTGTTGAGGAAGAAGAATATCAAATAATTCTCACAGCGACAGAATGTTCATTTTCACCGCATACGCTAAAAAACATTCCCTTTGACATTTATTAAAATACTATGATGGAAAAATAGTCACTTTTAATGAAATTAAAAGTCAAATTGGTATATACAAATTATAAAATAAATTCCTGTATATGTAAAAAATATGCCTCAAAGAATGGATGATGGAGATGAAGTCCCTTACCTCATGTATGAATTGACTCGTTTATTATTTATGTCTCATGAATAATAAACTAATGTTAATTTATACTTTATTAAGAACCTCTTTCATGTTTATCATTCCTTTTACATAACTTATTACTATGTTATAAACATTACATAATCAATTAGTATATTTATGAAATTTTGTTTGTTAAATATTAATTTAATATAAAGTTTTTAGGGGGTTGGAGAAGTAAAATAATTGAAAAGAACTTCAGAGAAGACGATACTATTAAATTGGGTATCTCTCTTTGGTTTGAACCAAATGGATTACTTGAATTTCCTTCTACCTAAGGGAAGGATTCTAAAAGGAAAACATAGATGAAGGTAGATTAATTGGGAATAGGTTGGATAAGACAAGGGGCTTGAGGGATGTGAGTAATGGGATAGAGGTGATGGTTTTTTATAAGGGGAGGAAAGTCTCTTTAGGGAAGATTGAATTTATTATTTTAATATATATTTAATTTCGGTTTCAAAAGGTCCAAAACATTTTAAATTAGAAGATAAGATGACTATTATTCGAAATCCTCTCAACTAAAATGTTTTAGAGAAGTTTTGTTTTCTAATTTAACCTTATCATCTAGTATTAACCCTTAGTTAACTAATTTGACTCTTACCATATCTTCTTGTGTATTCACTCTATATGGTAAATTTAGTTATCATAAAATTCCTATAAAACCACAAGTGGTTCATTAATTACATTTTCATCTTTATCAATTTTATTTGGATGAATAATATTTTTTTATGATTATTAAATCGTTTAATATAATAATATTTGTTTTCAAAACTCATTTATGTCAATTTAAATATTATTCATATCATGATTTTTAAAAAATGCAAAACAACTTCCTTATTTTGAAGAAAACTTATTAATTCAAATATAACAAGTCATCTCCATATTTAAAATTATTTTATGGTTTAAAAAGATTCAAAATAAATTTCTTTTAACATTTATAATCTAATTTATTTAAAACGTTCATTGATGAGGTAATCATTAAATCATCATTGTGTTATAATTAAATTTAATTATATGATGTCTAAAAATTTTAAATAAAATACCATGAAAAATAAAATCTTTTTAGCTTTTTATGATTATTAATAGTCAAATATAACAATTATATAACCCAAAATTTAATTTTTTTGGAAAAAAAATACATGTTTATGATATTTTTATTTTTACTTTAAATAAAAAGTTATTAATGTAATTATCTGACACAAGTGGCTATCAAATAGAAAACGCTTCACCCAAAGATTTTATTGGTTGTCCATGGCTCATACAATATGGTTATATCAAGTGTTAAGGTAATTTTATATTATTATAATATTATTTTTACAATGAATTACCCAATTTACCTTTCACCGTGGTAAATAATTATCGAAACATACTATTCAAAATTTTTATTTTTTATCTCATCGAACCAAATTTTAATTACTGATAACGACCATGATTGTCGGATTTGGGAATTTCAATTCATAGAAGTGGTTAAATTTCAATTAAATGAAAAATCCATGTTTTTAACTACTAATCCGTATTTTTCATTATTCATAAAAATTTGAAGGAGTTCCGAAAAATAAAAAAAATAGCCTTAATCTAAATTTTATAATCCGAATTAAAAAATGATGTCTAATTTACCAAATTCAAAAAATTGAAGTTTCATTAAATAATTTAAAATTAATTCTCATTGTCAAAACCAGAAAGCATGTTTTTATGAAATAATTACTACCAACATATTGATATATGTTTATGTCCATTTTAAGTGTGAAATTTCACCCAATGACAAAACAAGGATTCACTGTTAATAATATAATCCAATTACACATTAAAAAAATTAAATGACGATTATATTTATATAAATAAATTTTATGAAAAGTCAGTTTTGAAATAAGATGCGCTATATTTCTATATTCATTAAAAATTAATATTACTAGAGAATGACAAAAAATTTACCCAAAGTAAATTTTCATATACCTTTTCTAAAGAAGAACATTATTTTGTCGAATAGAACATATTAAATTGAAAAAATTCTTTTCAATATATTTCACCATCGAAAGGTGGTAAATTGGCCTTTTAAATAATATTAGAGTATTTATTCTTAAAATTGGATCTTTGACATTTTATGCCTCTAACTTTTATTTCATAAAAATAAATAATTTAACAAACTTCTATAATCAGATTGTAGTTAGTTCTATCTATTCCCGTTAATGTAATAGTTAGGCATTATGTACCATTTAAAATAATATTATATCATTATTTTTCAGTATGACTCAATAATGTATGCAACATAAGACTTCGAAAAAACCCATTTTTGTGTGTCATGTATGAAATCAATCATAGCATATCTTTAAAAGTAAAATAAAATATATAACTCACAAATAATTTTTTTTCTTTATTTACCTAGGATGTTAAATCCCCCCCTTTTGTGAATTGCGTCCCAATAATTCTATTCACATATCAAATAAGTGGGTGTATTCATCCCTCATATCATTTTCAGATTACCAAATTGCCACTTCAACCATATATTTTTTTCTAGAAAACATTTTCCTGATCAATTACCTTATTATGCAATACATCCTCTCCATTATTAAGAATCTAGAATGGTTGTTCCTCATAAAAGTTTTTTTTCAACTGAACTACCTTTGGAATAAAAACATGACATAGATATACCATATCATTTCCCAACATTAAAAAAAGAAAAACATTGTGTACCTGGGATAAACATGGAGGTAAATCCACTCTATACGCAACTAAACCAACTTTACCTAGGATTTCATAATGTCTAATGAACCATGGTCTCAACATTAACTTCATACCAAAATGCATCCCACTTTTCCACTGAGAAACATGGGGAAATACATTATCACCTACCTCAAAAGAAATATCCTTCTTCCAGTTGTTGGCATATCTTTTTTTCCAACTCTAAAATATTCTCATGTGGTTATGAATAAATTGGACCTTTACACCCATATATTCTACCAATTCGGGTCCCATCAGTTTCTTTTTACCTACTTCATCCCAAAAAGTTAGAGTTCAACACCACATTCCATATAATGAATAAAATTGAGCCATCTGTATTATGGAATGAAAACATTTATTATATTTAAAATCAACCAATAAAATATATTCATCCAAACATCCTTGGAAATCCATTTCGAATGAACATACCATATCCTCCAATGTTGGAATTTTTCATTCTGACTACCCATCTAATTGAGGATGAAAATATATAATAAAATTTAATTGAATATCTAACAAATTATGAAGGACTTTCTAATAGATAAAAGTAAACCAAAGATCATGATCAGATACAATGGAGAGAGGAACTCAGTGTAACCTGAATATCTATTTAGTAGACAACTGAGAAAGATGATCTAGAGACAAAGTATCTCAAATTGGATGAAAATGGGTATATTTAGTCAATCGATCCACAATAACCCTTATTTCATTATTACCTCATGATGTATTGAGAAATCCCCTAATGATGTCCATTGATAAATTTCCCATTTTCACTTTGGCTTCGGTAATGGATGAAGCGTCCCATTCATCAACTGCCATTCTCCATTAACCTATTTTGATGTCAAACACTTCACACTAAAGTCAGCAATATTTCTTTTCATTCCATCCTACTAGAAATACTCTCGAAGATCTCTGTACATCTTTGTACTACCAGGATGAACTGAAAACAGAGAACTATGAGCTTCACATGATAACTAATTCTTCAACTGTGAATCACATGGCACACATAATCGCTTACCAAATCTCAAAATACATTCATAATCAATATTTAAATTAGGCAACATACCCTTCTGGAAAAAATCTTCCTTTTTCTACAACTCACTGCCTTCCTTCTACGCTTGCATAATTTTTTCGAACATTGATGATTTCACAAACACCTGAAATAGAATAGAGGAATTTCTTGTAACAAAAACTTTTATGCCAACATTCATCAAATCGTTAATCAAAGGATATTCTTCCAAATGTAACATGGATAATGTATCATTATGATTCCAAATCAAAGAATCATGCACTTTATTTTCTTTTCTTGGATGCTAATGAATAATGAAATAATAATCCTTGATTAATTCAAACCATATCCTTTGTCTCAAGTTCAATTCTTTCTGAGTGAATATATACATCAAAATTTTGTTATCAATATATATTTCACACTTTACTCTAAAAAATAATGCATACAAATTTTTAATTAAAGAACATAAATAGCTAATTCCTAATCATGTGAAGTGTAATTTAACCCACGAGGGTTCAACTGATGTGAAGAATAAGAAATTACCTTATCATTTTGCATTAGGACACCACCATTCCTTTTAACGGGGCATCACTATAGATAACAAAGTCACCATTTCTGAAAGGCGGTGCCAAAACTGGAGCATTCACCAATTTCATTTCAATCCTGAAAACTATCATTAAATTCTTTTTTCCAAAAGAAATTAACACCTTTTCGAGTTAACTTATTCAGTGGGATAGATAAACATTCCAAATTTTCCAAAAAAATATATTGTCATGACCTTCCAAACCATGAAAAATACAAATCTCATTAATATTTTTGGGTCTGGGAAATTATCTGACAGCATTTTTTTATCAGTATCAACGGTTATGCCATCTTCAGAAACAATGTGACCAAGGAATGAAATTTTCAGTAACCTAAACTCACAATTTATGAATTTCCCATAATGTTTCGTTTCCATTCAAGGTTTAAAAAACAACCATTAAATTAATTTAATGTTCCTATTTAGATTAGTAATATAAAAAAATATCATCAATAAACACAACCACCATTTATCATCTATGTCAACATAGCCATCACTACAAAGAACTGTTCAATTCTGATTCTAACCATCTATAGATGCTGATTTGTAAGGTCATTTCCCTATTTATTCCTTCCCAGTAGGGCTGCCATGTTTCCTTTTTGAAAAATCAATCTGAACACAGAAATATATTAGGCAAAGAAAAATGGTAATCTTTAAATTCTATATCATTTAAATCATACTGTAAAATAATTTAGGGATATTAATTTAGCAATATCCTAACTCCTGAAGTTGTATTAATTGACCTCTAATACCAACAATAAGGACCAAGAATAAAATCATTACATAATCATGAATTAAATGAATAATTCACATTGATGATCTTTTAAGATTTAGAGTATTATAGAATTTGGCCATAACTAATACATTACATCTCAAAAATTACATTGTAGAATCATCAACTCAGTTCAACTTTTTTCAAAAAATATTCACTCTTGAAAAAAAAGAGTCATCTCTCAATCCATGTTTTAGACAACCTGAATTTTCCTTAATCCCATCCTTGACCCATTTAATCATTAAGTCCTATGTTGAACATTTCAAAAAATATTATGAGCATTAAAATTACATTAAGGGTAATAAAATATTGATAGAAAACATTAGTCTATAAAATCATAGTCTTCTGAAAATAACTCTTGAAATCCAAAGATTTAACAATAATAAATAGAAAACATAAATATTAATGGTAACTTTTGGCATCTAAAACATACTTACATTGTAGATTTCATAACTAAGTATGCAGTTACATTTATAATACCCATCATAGTATATTCTCTAAATTTATGAGGAGAAACATTAACGTTTACATCCGTCATGTTACACAATTCAGTGGATATATATATCGGGCTCACCCACCCTTGGATTATCACAGAGGAACCCATATACGTAAACAATGACCAAGAACCATAACATATTCATAAAAATTAAAAAAATTTAAAAGAAAGATAACATTTCCACATTATAATCACAATATAATATTTTGAGATATTTAAATAATCAATCCATTATCAAAATAATTTTCAATACCAAAATACTTAAAAAATAATGCAGTATTTATATTCTTTTTAAAAACATTATAACTTGTTAAGGAATTCAAATATCAAATAATTCTCGCAGCGGCAAAAAGGCCTTTGTCACCACATATGTTAAAAAGAAACACTCCCATGGTCATTTAGTAAAATGATACATTGAAAAACAATTCCATAAGAATGAAATAAAAAGACAATGGGTTTTATACACCATATAAATGGAAGTTCTCTATAAGTCAAAATTTTCCTAAATGATAGGATGATTGAGACGAAGTCCCATACCTCGTGTATAACTTGATGAATTAATTCATTAAATCTACTGAGTATTAAACTAATGGAAATTTCTACCTGAATAAAAACCCTTTCCAAGATTATTATTCCATTTACATCATTTTTTACCATGTTATAATCATTAAATAATCATTTCAGTTAATAATGGTCATTTTGTCGATACTTGGTACTTATAATTACCTATTGTCCATGTTGTTAAAATTAAATTATATACAGAATGATCTTCATTATTTACATATCATAAAATTCATATATATTAAATATAATTATATTTAGAATAGTCCATATCATTTGGATATATGAAAATGAAATGCATCGTTCATGGAGAAACAAAGGCATACGTACGCATGAACACTACTTTCATTCCTTTTATTAATTTTTAAAAGAATGAAAACCAAATGATACATTATTATATTATAATTATACTATAATATAATATTTTATATAATTTACATATGTTCATTAATACAATCATTTATATGTTCCATGTACAGTATGAACGAGTCATATAATTTTGAGGGGCGGTAGAACGCACATCTTCAAATGAAAATATCATATATATATACAACATAAAAATACTAAATTAATGTTATAAAAGAGAATTAATGAAACATAGAGATAAAATAAATATAAAAAATATCATATATAATTATAGTTACAACATAATGGCTACCATGAGAGGCGGTAGGAGATATTCGAACATTCATCGTTTTGTGAGGCAATAGTTCACCGTCTACATAAACAGTACCCATTTGATGGAGATGTGTGTAAGTTTCCTTAGAATAATTCTCATAAAAACTAACTAATATATTGAATAAACTGGTTTTGTTATAAATAATGTAACGAGGAGAGATTAGGGGGTTTGAGAAGTAAAATAAAATAAATTAACTTAGGAAAAGACAGTACATTTAAATCGGGTTTATCCCATTGGATCGAACCAAACGGATAACTTGAATTTCCTTCTTCCTAGGGGAAGGATTTTAGCAGGAAGAGAGAGATGTAGGGAGAATAAATGTGAAGTGTTTGGATGAACCTAGAGGCTTGAGATGTGTGAGTAATGGGATTGAGGTGATGGCTTTTTATATGGGGTAGGATAGGCTGTTTATGAATGTTTAAAAATATTATTTTCTTATAAACATAATTTATTTTTCAAAAGGACCCAAAAAAATTAAATTCAAATATAATATGACTTTTATTCTAAATACACTCAACCAATAGGTTTTATTCTAGTTTTGGTTTCAAATTTAAGCCTATGATTTAGCTTTAACCCATAGTTAACAACTTTTACTCTTACCAAGTCTTCTTGGTTAATAACTATATATGGTCAATATACTTACCAAATAATAACAATAAAACCATTATTTCCTAATTAATGTCATTTTCAACCTCATCTATGTTATTTTACCTAATAATATAATTTTTGGATTATTATATCATTTATAAAAATAATATTTGTTTTAAAAACACATTTGTGTCAATTTAAATACTATATAGATCATGACATTTTAAAAAATTCAAAACTAATTGATTATTTGAAAAAACCATCATATATAAAATGATAGAAATTCATAATCATCATTAATATTTGTGTATGGTATAAAATAATTCAAAATAAATTTATTTTAACATTTATAATCTCAATTATTTAAAATATTCATTAATGAGGTAATCATAATGTCATCATTGTGTCATAAATAAATTTATTTACTTGATGTCTAAAAATTATAAATATAATACCATGATGTAGAGAATATTTTTAGATTTACAATGAATATTAATAGTCAAATATATCAATTATATAATTCCATATTAAAGTTGTTTCAGAAAAAAATACATTTTTGTTTAATTTTAATTTTTAATTTAAATAAAAAATTATTGATGAAATTATCTAACCCATGTGACATTCAAATGAAAAATGATTCTCCAAAATATTTTATTGGTCAGAAGTGACTCATCCGAAAAGAATTGGAAATTTTTTAACATAACATTATATTATTATAATATTATTTTTAACTTGAATTACACTATTTAACTTTCAACAGGGTAAATAATAATCAAAATTGTTTATTCACCAACAATTATTTTCATCCCATTAAACCACATTTTACATACAGATAACTAAAATGTATTTTTGATTTTTAAAATTCAATTCATAGAAGTGGTAAAATGTCATTTAAATGAAATACTCTGTTTTTTTATATATTAAGTAGTATTTTTCACTATTCATAAAAAATTAATGGTTTTCAGGAAATTCCCAAAATTCACCATAATCTAAATTTGATGTTACAAATTCAAAATTGATTTCTATTTTTTGAAATTCAACAAATGTAAGTTTCGTTAATTAATTTAAAATTAATTCATGTTGTCAAACCTAGAAAGAATGTTTATTATAAATAATACATACTTAAAGATTGTAATGTGTTTATTCCAATTTAAGAGTGAAGCTTCTTCCGATAACAAACAATGTATTAAATGGTAAAAATATTGTCCAATTACACTTCATAACCAATTAAAAGAATAATATATCTATATTAAAAAATTAGATACAACTTCATTTTTGAATTAAAATTTGGTAAATGTCACTATTCATGAGAAAATGAATTTTATTAGGAAAATACCAAAATTTTACCCAACTTAAATTTGGGTTTCCCACTTCTAAATAAAAAGATTAATTTGTCAAATATAACACTTAAAAGTTTAAAAAAAATACATATAAAAAGGGTTCTCCATCAAGTGGCGGTTAATATGTCTTTTAAAAGAAAGCAAACATATTTATGATTAAAATTGGTTTCATTCACAAATTTAGCCTCTAAATATTATTGGATAAAAGAGAAAACATTTTATAATCATGTATAATCATATTTTACTTAGTTATACTCATTCCCGCTAATACAATGAATAATCATTAACTAATAATAATAATAATATTATTTTATTATTTTTCATTATGACTCGTAATTGTTTGAAACATAAGACATCGAAGTAACCCATTGTTTTGTGTCTGGTACACCATCGAACATAAAATTCATTTTTATGTAAAATTAATATTTAATTCAAAAATTAAAATGTTATATTCATTATTTACTGGGGATGTTACACAAATTACACATTATATAATAATTATTATAGCATATATATCATATATATTAATTTAATTTATCCATATAACTATCCATGTTAATATAAATGAAAAGAAAAGATCTCATCGATTCGGTGAGCTGGTAGCACACACCTACACATAAGGGATGTTCTCTTTTTTCCAATGGATAAGAAGGTAATACAGAATAGTTTTCTATTCCATTTGATTGAAAAAGGATATTTATATTTTCCCATAAATAAAATGTTACCCCTCTAATCTTATAAGTGAAGTAAAATTGATAATATAACTTGATTTCTATTTCCAGTCAACCTAGGAATGGAAACTAGATCGGAGGATATGAAAATTAATCAAAGTAGAGGAATTACAATCTATAATAAAAATTGGATCACTGGATAAGATAAATGAACTACAATAAAATCCATCACATAATATAAAAGTGATACTAAAACTATCAAATAATGAATGTATTTATACAATATTTTTAATAAAAATCTCCAAATAAAATTCAAAAAATAAAAGCTATGGCGGAGAAACATCAACATCTTCAGTTACCAGGAAAAAATATTCATCTAGATCAATGACTGCTACATGAAAACATAAAAAATGTTTAAATATACATAGGTAGATTATATATGTGTAATCATTTTTGTTATACATAATCCTATGTTGCACATTTGAAGGAATTATAATAATCCACCAGTGGAAAAAACTATAGAACCCATGAAACCATAGTAGGTAAATATTCAAAAAACATTATCACCATGTCACTCACAGAAAATAATAAATCTATGTAAATTAATAAAATTATAATCAATGCAAAAAAATTTACACCACACATCATTTCCACTAGGATTTCATTATCACCCACCATGTTAGAAATTGTTTTACTACCATATATTATTTATCAAATAATTCCAAGAACACCCATAGAAATTATTAAAACAAATAAAATATCACTTTAAGAAACATATAACAACACATTACATATTTTCTAAAGATAATAGGACCATCACAATAAATTAAACATCAATTCTACTTGAAAATCACATCATAGACACAACCAAAATTACTTGGTATCATAATCAAGATGGAAATAAGCATAATGCATTCCTCCTACCATGAACTATTTTTATAATTTTTCATATAATAAAATCTAAACTCATCAAACATAAACAAATAAATCATATCCCCTCACAAAAAATTTTGATAGTTCATTATTTTCATTTTTCCATCATATCCTATGAATATAAATCCATCATATAATAGACAGTGTGAAATACTTGGTATATAATCATCCTTCCCCATCACCAGTATATTATGAAAACCACAACAAAATAATTGTTTAACGACACTTGGCCTTGACATGGGTTGTGATTTCCAAACCATAAATCCTTTTTGTGGTGCACTATAACTCTGGGTCCCATGGACTCAAGTGCACCTCTTATTATAATAGTGTATTCATACATGATGTGAGGGTCCTATATGGTATAGTTGGGATATTATAACAGAAGATAAAATTATAAAAGTTCTCTAATAATTAGATAAATAGTTGAATCATAGTAAATTAAAACTGATAGTGGAAGGTAAACATCAAAATGAAAAAAATACAAAATAAATAAATATTAAATTCCAGTATCATGTATAAAATTATGTAATGTCATGTATCTATCAAAAGTAATCATACACACGTGGAAGTATGTAGGCAATACAACTAATCTATTAAAATAAGAAAATGACTAAATAGATTATCTTAAATAGAATAAAATTAAATAGGATTCTTATGCATCCCCTATATCATGATATAATCAGTCAATACTAAATAACTAGGATCATTCATATATCACCACATGAATCCAAATAATCATCCCATGTTTAAGCAGTGGCTGAGATTATGATGCAAATAATCTTCATAGGACACTAAAAATATTGTCTAAGAATAAAATATCCATTTATATAATATAGCATTTGAAGAGATAATTGTAAGAATAATTAAAAACTAAATTGTGGTAGTACTAGTTTGTGATGAAAACCAGAATTAAAATAATTTCTTCATCCCATTCTGGATGATATCAGATAATGTGAGCGTATATTAACCAACATAGTTCCTATATATGTAGTAATTTCTATAGCCCTACATATGGATACTTATACATGTTAGGACCTTTGAAAAAACTCAAGCATGAAAGGTTTGTAACATGATTCATTCAAGATTTAATAGATTAAATTAACAGTCTCACAATAGTATGAACTTCATTATTAGTATCATAATATTAGTGATGTCATAACCAGTCTCAAAACATTAGGTATTTATTACCTTTCTATCAAAAAAATTGATGTAGTGAATGTGTATCATCTCAATAAGGATGGAATGGCCATGTATCATCTTAGTAGGGTCGATATCCCCAATAATCATAATATATATGTTTATCTATTCACATTAATCCTAATTTAAATGTGACTCCATGACCCTGTTTTAAAAATGTATGGGCCAGACATCCCATGTATTAAAATATTTTGGCATTATATTAAAGTATCATAGTATAGAGAATCCATTCACTTATATCATAGCATATGGATGCCTTTTCGTACCTCATAAAAGTAGTATAACTAAACCAATAGATGAAAATAGTAATAATAATTCGAAGGATATCGTAGATATAATGTATAGTTTACAGTTCATTTTTCATAAAATATTACAATTACATAACAACTATTCTATTTAAACAGTTGATGTGGTTGTGCTACTAATATTCTATTTAAGTCAACATAGTCCAACATTTGTTCTTGACATGATACACCACTATAATTGTCCACTATATATATTATGAAATCACAATATATAATTCCAACCAAACATAAGAATAGTGTTTTTTCTTGTAAAACCATGAATTCAAAATAGGCAATCAATGAAAACAAATAAAGGGTAGTATGACATTGAGTATGACATAATCCAACATCTTTCGAATTAATACAGTGATATTCTGATTCGAAATAGGGTACCCAATTTAATAAGACTCATTTAAGGTAAAATAAATGATGAAACCAAAATGTGATCCAATGAAAACAGATATATTAAAAAATGAAATGAATTATATTTACTTGAACACCTTCCTTAATCCTGTAGTGGATTCCTTGTACAGTATCAGCCTCAAATTTTTTCCACATCTTAGGAGAAAAAGAATATATGAAAACAAATGAAATATGTAATATGACATCAAACATTTGTAATAATATCTATTGAGTGAAAAATAATTATAAGAGTATAAATAGTATAACATATACATAGAGGATTCCAATGATATAATTTTAAGTCTAATCAGTGTTAAGACGAAAAATTTTTCCATGAACCATGGTCCAAGTACACAGAGGTTGTCTCAAAGGGTATGAATAGAAATTATATATAAATGAAATGGGAAATACAAGGTAGGAGTAATAATATAGATATATAAGTGGAAAATTATTCATTTTAAACAACTTATATTGTTTGAAAAATTTGGCCGCACATTAGAAGAATTTCCGGGAACAATGTTCCATGAACAACCACAAGACCCTCCCCCCAACCCCGCTACAAAATCATAAAACGTGATTATAATAACCATGAAATACCATGGAAACAAATACCTGGATTTATGAACCTAAAAAAATTTAAAATAATATTTCCTTTGACACAATTTTAAGTTATATAGTTTTACCCACTTATACTCAATGAAACACCTTTCACAATTTGGTGAAACCTTGCTGACAAGGAAACATAGTTTCTACTGACCATGTGTTGATGCAAATTCTTAAACAAGTTGGGGTTTAATGATAAGAAAAATCCAAATAAACCCTTCTTTCATCTATATTGTCATAAGGATTATATATTTCTTCAAAAATATAGAAGTAACTATAACTCATCCAGGTTTTTTGAAATTTTTTTATATTTCTATTAATCGTTTTTATATTTTTCATTTTACTCAAAACATAAGATAGATTTTATTATAAGAAATCAAAACATAATTCTTTCTTTGTTCCCTATGCCATGCTATTATTTCATTATATGTTAATGTAAGATACTTGTACACTTCTTGCAACCATGACTTGGCTTGTGTTACATGCAACACTATTTTTTATAGGGAAACATTTTATTGTTACTCTTATTTAAATGAGATAGTTATAAACTATCTATTATAAATAGTAAAATTTATGTAAAGAACTAATTATTAATTATTAAAAATATATTTTTTATTTAAATAATACATATTGTAAAAACATATAATTTTTTGTAAAGTATTTATATATTTTAAAATAGAATTTTCATAGATTAATTACTTCTTTTTTCATTGTATTAATAATAAGAAAATTTAATTTCATAAAATTTTGAAAGATTAATTTTAATAAATTAATATCATTTTTAAGGTAAAATATCAAAATTTACCTAGTGTGTTTTTTATGTAATTTAAATAGATATTTCCTTTTTTGATTAATAGTGAAATATACTAAATTTCATGTCAAAACTAAAATTTCAAAAAATTTAAACTTATTGTTAAATTATATTATAATGTTATTTTAAAAAATTATTAGATTTTTTTTAAATAATTTAAACCAATAATGGTAATTGGTTACAACTTCACATCGAAATTGGATATTAAATCATTTCATACATTTAATAATTTTCATTTAAAAGATAATGTTTAATGAAACATCTGTGAGATTAATTTTAAAATATTTTTAGCCACTTATGATTATAAAAATTTAAAATATGTATTAAATATTTGGAATCTACGTAATCATTAATTTGTAGTATAGTCAAAATATTTTACCACTATATATACATGTAAAATTAAATAAAATTAATTACTACGACTAAGAGATATATTATTTTATATTGTGGTTAAACATTAATATTAAGGGGAATAATTGCCTATCCAATTGTACAAAAGTATTTCTATTACCATATTTATAGAATATTGAATCTTATTTATAATTTAAAGTGTTTTTGGAAAAATACTAATTTGAATTTACCTATAAAATAAGTTAAGGAAAAATAAAAAACCTTCCTTAATAGTATCATTTTTATTGACTTAAAATGTGCAAAAAAAATCAAATTAGTTATGTAGTACCCATTATTGATAAATTAATTTATATTTAATTATTCTAGATGAATTATTTGGATTAACTTCTTATGAAAAAAATTGTAATTATTTAATAAATTATTAAATAAATAAATGAAAATAAAAATATAAAATTTTAATTAAATTAATTTAATTAATGCATTTAAATTGTTTATATTAATATATCATGATACATAGGTGTTTTCATAATAAACTAAAATTTATTATTTGTCTAGAAATGTTTTTAATTTTAAATTATATAAATATTTTCAAAACATCCATTAATTTTATTTTATAAGAAATTATAGTTTATTAAATGATTATTTTTTTTACTAAAAATAGTATATTCATTAAAATTTGTTTCTCTTATTAAAAAATATTATTTATAGACTACTAATGTACGAATTGATCTTTTATAATTATCATATTTAAAATTAAATTGAAAAAACATTATTCACATGGTTCATGTTAAAGTGGTTTTTTGTTCATTACATGCCATTGTTTCATAATTATTTTCCAACACATAAGGAATTTAAAATTTAAATTATGTTTTGTATTTAAAATATTGTGTTTATATGGATTCAAATAATTATATCATTTATTCACTGTAAAATTGAAATTACTTATGTTAAGAAAAATAGTTTCCTAAATAATAAACAAATGGATAAAAGTTGGGGAAAGTAGAATATAATCAACATAATTAAAATAATACACATATTGTTGAGATGTTTTAATTGACCAATATTACAAATTAATCAATTATATATTTAATTTAGGATGAAATGTAGGGATGTGATTCCTCCCAATAGTGTTTACCTTTTAGTATTTACACGAAATCCACCCCTCAAACTATATAAAAACACATTCAAAAAACTCATGACTCACACCTCTCATGAAATATTTTCTTATATAGAACATACCCCAATAATCCATCATATTCACTACATTGACACTATAAGACTATATTCTTTAATAAATGCGACAAAAGAAGTCTATTTGTGAAAAACAAGAGCATTTACCCAATGAAGAGGTAACATCCTTCGATAAGGACTTTTGTATTATTTTCTTTCACCATGCCCTCAATTGTTCACATTACATGCTTATATAGTACCCTAAGTATAATAAATAAACTTATAATTTTTATTCTATGGTTTTTATCAGCCTCTAATTCCATGTATAGGATAACATATGTATGTTTTTGGTGAAGTAGATATTGTGGGGATCACTAAGAAATTACTTCAATATCAAATCATGGAAAAGGGATATAGGAATTAGAAGAGATATACCTCTATATAATGACCCCTTAAAGTGAGTATTTTCAATATCCATATATTTTCAAATATATACATTATGTTTGATGATAAGTATGACACCAAAAAGAAACTATTAATGATCGTTGTGATATTTTTTATATATCACTATAAAAATGAAGATGTTTAGGTAAAGGGTTTTAATATGAATGAATAATTTTTTAAATATAAATATAAATATTCAAATAAATTAATGTTTTCTCCTTAATATAATGATAATAATATATAATTTTCTTGTAAAACCATTTTAGTCTATAAAGTTACGATTTCATCAAAATGTATATGAATATAAAAGTGAGTGTAAAATATAGATATATTTTCCATAAATTATAATGTCTATTTAATAGAATAAAATAAATTTTCAAGAAAATTATATAAAATTTAATATAGGGTATTTTTTAAAATTTTTTGTAAATAGTTATTTGTATGTAAATACTGATAAATATGAGATTGTAATGAAAAATGATATTTATATTAAATTATTATTAATTATAGAATTTTTTATTGGTTAAATTTAATTTTTTTATTTTGTTTTCATTTAAAATAAACCAATTATGGTTTTTATAATTATATTTTTATGATAAAATTTTGGAGTTAAAAAATCATTTTCATTAAAATAGGTTTTCAACGAATATTTTAATATTATTTACAATTAAAATTATTCAACTTTTGTGTTCAGATTATTGAAAAAATTATTAAATATTTATGATTTTTGAACAATAATTAAGTATGTAAGTATATTTTATTTTGTTTATAGGATAATATTTACAATAGTATTTTTTATGACAATTTAAGTGAAATCTGGTAAGTAAATATAAATCAAACATATAAGGAATTGAAAATCAAAATAAAAAATTATTAATATTATTGGTTGAATAAATATAGTCCATAATCAATATATATTAGTTTATAATGAATTCTTTATTCCATTTATAGGTTATTCTATACTATGTAATATTTTATGTTACAAAAAATAAAAAAATCAAAATCTGGTTTTGAATAACAATAATATTTTTATCATTGGGACAACAAGAGGAAAATTTCATATATAAATATAAATATTATTTATTTATTATTTAAATTCATTATTTTACATTATTTATATTTTTTTAGTTAATATATTATTTCCTTAAATTCATCGACAACATAGATGAAAAAATAATCAATTATTTTGTGAATAATGTTGATGATAATAATAAAATTTAAATTTTTATAAATTGAAAATTAAAATATGACCCTAGAATTTTCAATATAAAAATAATATATTATAGTTTTTGAGGATCATTTTTCCTTAAATAAAATTTTATATTTATTTTACTAATATAAATATAAATTAATATTTTTAAAATTGACATCAATGATATTTTATTATAAATAATATTTAATTAAATGGTTTAAAATTAATATTTTTTTGAAATTACATATAATTAATTTATGGTTAATAACATAAAAATATATCCATTTCATTAACATATGATTTTTTATAAAAACATTATTAACCCTTAATGTGTTGAAATATATAACACTGCAGTAATTAAACCAAGGGTATACGAAAGTGTTTGAAAAATATTAGTTTAATAATGTGAACAAAACATTTAAAAAAATTATTTTATTAGAGTATTTAGAATCATAGTAATCATATATTAGGATATTATAAATTTACATCCATTTTAAAAATCATAATTACTTTATAAAATGTAAATATTTAATGTATTCCAAGAGTGACCTTCCTCACTCTTATAAAAGAGATCATATTCAACACATTCATTTAAATTTAAAAATACTTTTATTACTGTCATTCCATATCAAAATAATCTAATAATATCCTCCCCAAAATTCATGGGGGAATTGTTTGGGCAAAAAGATGAATTTCATTGTCATAAGGTATTAGGAAATGGAATCATATCAATGAATTTGAATATCCTATATCATTTGGTATTTCTATTACATAACTATTAAATCCCTTTAAATATTAATAATTTATTGTTAAATAAAAACAAAGTTATCCTATATATATATATATATGTTATTATATAAATTGAATAGCCTATATAAATCTCAAACATCTATCAATTTGGAAAGGAACCCACCGTTCCTTTTTACGATAAACTACCACCCCACATTCCAATGTAATTATTTATCTATAATCACATGTAATATATTTTTAAAATAAATTAATAAATGATTATATTTTATATTCATGATTTATTTGTAAATATTAAAATATAATATATTATTTAACTTCATACAATTCAATTCACTGATTTTCTGATAACATTGTTTGTGTGTATATGTGGACTACTACGCCAACAATATAATGTGATTAAATTTCCATGACCAAATTTAATGGATGATATATGTATGTGTAATTAGTGAAATAATATAATATTTATGATATAATTATCGTTATTTATTGATGAATATATAATTAATTTTTTTCCCACAATGAATGTTGATAAATGGAATCATTACTCACGCGGACTTACAACATACGGTTAATATCATTGTAAAGTAGGTAATATTTCATAAACATAATAAAAAATTTGTTTTAATATAATTATTTATTTATATATATTATATGTATTTAGTGGTTAATATATGTAAGAATATGGAATAATGTCCTCATATACTATAGTTGACTTATTGAAGTCATTTTGGATCAATGAACATAATATAATTAAAAATTTGTATATGAAATTGAATTATTATTATATTGTTATAACATGATTATATGTGAGATAATTTAAAGATAAGAATTAAACAGTTTCCCAATAAATTAAACCATTAAGTTATTTTTATAATTAATGAATATAAATAATGTACATAATGAGTCTAACTCACGGTAGTGGTCTCTATTTAAAAAAAAACATGTTTTAATGCCTCCCATATAACATAATTTTTTCTAGACTACTATTTTTAAACATATTATTTGAATTTATTAATATAGAAATTAAATAATTATAAATTATTATTTATATCAATTTTGAATACATATAATAAGTATTCAATGAGATTCATTTATTTTGGAAAAGTTTGGTATTCATTGCAAAAGTAAGAAATAATGATCCATTTTATTGATGACAATGATAATGACATTTACTCCATCCATAACCATTATATAAAATTTTAATTAAACTATAATTTTTTTATAACAATGAAAATCATTTTTTACATATGTCTAGGAATATTTGTTTTTAAATAATTTATTTTTTAAAAGATATTTAAATATATAATTTTTTTTCATTGGTACCCAATTAATATTTAATAATGAATGGTTTAAAAAAATCTATTCTTGTTATTTTTCATTGATTATGAGGATGGTTTGTTTAACATGATAGTTTTAATATGATATATAAAACAATTCAATTTCAATATATTTCATTGAATATGGTATTTTATAGATGCCTAATAAGTTGATGGTTGTTTCGGTAGTGTTTGATGTTTGATCAGAGCTCGATAGCCGGGCTGATGGATGAATTACTTAGGTCATATAGTTAATAGAAGCTGTTGGGCCCAAGATTCGTGGATTCTCATATCTGTGTGTGCCATTTATGAGGGAATATTATGGAAAAAATTCTTCCTTAACTGTGTACCCAAGGAACCAACCATTTTTTTCAAGTAATTTTTAGTTGATCCAATTGTCATGGTTTTCCTATCGTTACACAAAATGTGTCCCCAACCACGTGAGTTCCCTCTTGAGGATATGGGGTTCCAAATGTTATGCATATTTTGGCCAAAAGTGTGGTCGAACCATCAATCCCTATTTTTTAGTTTTAAGGACCAAAATTCATTATAATTATTCCAAACTCATACAACCCTTTTATTATTTTATTTCCATTAGGAAACCACCTCTATTATATATCCTTCAATCAATCGAGGTCTTCAAGATGGGTTAATGTATATAACTCCAATTGAGAATCTATTTTCATCTAAATTTATCTCATTGGCTATGAATATTTATTTAATCTATTTATCCTAATACATTCATAATTTTTCATTCCCTTAAATATTCTATATTGATACTAGAAAATACTAAGTATTCTCTGTGAATTTATCTATTCATCTGTTTTAATTAAATGTTTGCCAAACTAAATGTTGATAATATTGGAGGAAATCTATAAGGGAACAATGATTTGGGATATGAATTTTTATGGAAATTCATATCGTTTATAAAATTCTATCATTGTGTGCACACTTATTTTTTTGTGTCATTACCTTTTGATTGATATGACTTCATAATAATCATTGTCCTCACATTCTAAAATGAAATTCAGGTATGTTAATTATGACCCTAGAGGTTATGAATATATCTCTATCCACACCATGTTTGGTGAATACATTGTTAGGAATTTTTAAACATTTTAGGGATTATTTTAGAAAATGTTCCGGTTTGTTTGTTTGACCCTTCTAATGGTATGTCTTTATAAATTAAAGAGATATACTAATTTATAATGACTAGAACGTGTAAATTGTACAAAATTATAAACCAATCTTTTTATGTATGTTTTTCAATATGTATATATTTAATTTTAAAATGGGATGTATATTATCATTTTCAGTAGGGAATATTTAATGATTATTTTTGAATTTAATATTGATCTAATGTCCAAATAATACACTATCATGTCTATGGATGGTATAGGAATAAACCATAATAATATTAGCCAAAAAAATTGCTAAATTGATTCATTTTCTTGACACTTCATCTTTTTTATTGACAGTTCATGGAATAAAAAAATTGATATATTAATAGTCATCATTATTAAATTAAATTAATTAAAATAATGATTTATATATGAGGATGATATTTTATATAGGGCTTTACATCTTTAAAGAAGTTTTCATACATGTTCTATCCAAGGATTCCTTCTATATTTCCTTAACCAGATAGAGGATTCCACTCTATTTCATGGAGATGTTTACCTAGGGATGTACCCACCTTGAAACATGGTGCTTGTCTACAAGTGAAAGCATTGAACAATGTTGAATGATCATTTCACTATTTTTGGGATATTATGATGAATAATATTCAATCGTTAGTTCCATTTTTTGTCTATTGAAAAATCCAGTCATGGATTCACTCAATTGTGTCTTGTTATTCTTAGCCCTTGTATGTCTTAAAAATATCCTTGGACACAGTTATAATCAATTATAGTAGAATTCAATCATCTTTGTTCCATGGATTACATTCAGAAAATTTATTCCAAGAATATGTGAGAGACTACAATAAGTTGGCCAAACTCTGATGCAATGAATGCCTTAGAATCACCAATTTAACCATTTATTATTATTATGATCTATTTCAGTTTTTATGACACCTTCATATTATTTTTCTCTCTAATATAACATTATCAAAATTAATTACATGATGTCACATTCCGAGCCAATACTAGTGGAAGATGAATCATGTATGAGTTATTATTTAATTATTACTTAACAAATATATATATATATACCTACACATGTCTCAATAAATATTCATTTTCAGTATTGTATATATTCTATGTCACGACCCGTCCTCGGGGCCCGTGCCGTGACTACCCCAAGCCCGCCTTCCATAGGCCAGGGGCTGGAGACTAGCACCAAGGCGTAAATCCCGGTAAAAAGGGAAGGCATTGCCTTTGTAAAGTAAACAAGCACCACAGAGTAAGCAAGCAGAAAAGTAAAAACTATGTAAAAACAGAGTACAAATGAAGTGCAGAAAAGTAAATGGGCCAGTATACAAACCCAACTGAAAGTAAAGTACAACTCGAAAGGGAAAACAACAACTGTAAAGTAAAAGCCGCTACACCGAGCTGTCCACTAGAAATCCCACCTGAAGGGTGGGTACAGATAGCTCCAATGCTCCTCGGGTCCCGCCGTCCGCTCCGAGCACGTCCCGCCCAGTGGTCCACCTCCAGGTACCATCCTGCTCTGCATGCCTCAGCCACGATCAACGTTGTCCATAGTCTGTAACCAACACAACGTAGTTCGGGCATAACCCGTGTAGGGGTGAGTATAACGATACTCAATAGGGACCCCGAGACCCTCAAGGTCTCACTAAAACCAACAAGGATAACCACAAGAAGATCTCAACAGATAACCTCTACTTAGATATATTCCCATACATATACCTAAGTTATCAAGTAACCCATCTCAATCATGAGGCAAACACAAGGTCAAAAGTCTCAGCTCAAACCAGGATTTTCATCATCAAAACCGTAACTGCTGAAGAGCTCCGTCTCTGGAGTGTACAGTGGTCCTGTCACAACTCCGAGGTACTGCTCACTAACTTAAGACTGCTGTAGTACTCCACCTATCGATTATTGCAGGCTAGCCGCTACCACCAAGCGCTCCCATGTTCCGCTACAACCAAGCGCACCACTGTCGTGGGTCTGCCGCTACAACCAAGTGCTCCAATGTGCCGCTATAACCAAGCACACCTCTGTCATGGGTCTGCCGCTACAACCGAGCGCTCCCATGTGCCGCAACAACCAAGCGCACCTCTGTCGTGGGTCTGCCGCTACAACCAAGCACTCTCATCTGCCACTACAACCAAGCGCACCTCTGTCGTGGGTCTGCCGCTACAACCAAGCACTCCCATGTGCCGCTACAACCAAGCGCACCTCTGTCGTGGGTCTGCCGCTACAACCAAGCGCTCCCATGTGCGGCTACAACCAAGCGCACCTCTGTCGTGGGTCTTCCGCTACAACCAAGCGCTTCCATGTGCCGCTACAACCAAGCGCACCTCTGTCATGGGTCTGCCGCTACAACCAAGCGCACCTCTGTAACACACCGTGTCGTTCGATCAGCAGTCATCGGGTCTCAGTCAGCTACACGGTCTCTGTGCTCCGCCCGCTCGTCTCCGGGAGGGTCCGCTCCAAGATCTACAGGTCGATACTCCAAATATCACAAAGTCCCGCAAGGAAGTATCTCAAAGGACCACCACGTCATAGGGGTCTCAACGCAACAGACGGCGCGTCAATCGGACGCCCGGTCTGTGAGTTATTAGTCTTTTCGTCCCAGGGGCCCGGTTGGTTTCGTGTGCGATCCAACCCGGCCATACCCAAACTGTACCCCGAACTCTCATGGGGTATACTCAGAAGGACCATTTCTCAACGAGATCACCAACGCCGCTGACGGTTCGTCAAACAGACGTTCTCTCTGAAAGGTATCAGCTTTTCCGTTCCAGGGGCCCGGTTGGATTTCGGTGCGATCCAACCCGGCCACTATCCAACTGCATCCAAAACTCGGTCGGAGGATGCCAAAAGTTCTGTCTCATCAAGAGGAAAGCAACGAGACAGACAGCGCGTCAATCGGACGCCCGGTCTGTGAGTTATTGGCTTTTTCGTTCCAAGAGCCCGGTTGGATTCGTGAGCGAACCAACCCGACTGCACTCCGACGGCATCCCAGCCTCGAGCGGAGTAAGCCAAAAGATCCGTCTCACCTAGAGGAATTCAACAAAGCTGACGGCATGCCAATCAGACATCTATAGCTCAAGATATGAGCGTTTTCGCTCCGAGGGCCCGGTTGGTTTCGTGTACGAACCAACCTGGCCGAACCCAAAGTATTCCGAAACCTTGAGTGCGATAAACTGAAACGACCGTCTCGCTCCAAGGATTGCGTTGCCACTAACGACGAGTCGTTTGGAGGCCTGTAGGTCAAGTTACGGGCGTTTGAACGAAAGTCGTCCGAAGACGGGGGGTCCGGGCCCGGGGCGACCCGACCCGACCCCCCTGGTTGGCCCGAACCGGGTCGGGTCCGACCCGGTTGGCCCGGCCCGGCCCGGCCAGGGCCGGTCTGGCTCGGCTCGGCCGATCGGCCGACGCTGGGGAACGCCGCCGCCCCGCATGACACCCCCGCGGCGTGTCGGCCAGACAGCCGGACGCGCCGCGTGACAACCCCGCGGCTCCCGTGGGGTGTCACCCTGGACACCCGCGGGGTGCCGCGTGACAACCCCGCGGCACCCGCGGGGTGTCGCCCTGGACAACCACGGGGTGCCGCGAGACAACGCCGCGGCACCCGCGGGGTGTCGCCCGGGACACCCGCGGGGTGTCGCCCTGGACACCCGCGGGGTGCCGCGGGACAACCCCGTGGCACCCGCGGGGTGTTGCCCTAGACACCCGCGGGGCGCCGCGTGACAACCCCACGGCACCCGCAGGGTGTCGCCCTGGACACCCGCGGGGGGGGCCGCGTGACAACCCCGCGGCACCCGCGGGGTGTCTCTCTGGACACCCGCGGGGCACCGCGTGACAACCCCGCGGCACCCGCGGGGTGTCGCCCTGGACACCCAGGCGCGCCGGACCCGCGCGGCCGTGGGTCCACGGGCGCGGCCGCCTCCGGCCGCCGACGCCGCCCCGCCGGCGACCCGCGCCGCCGCCGACTTCCGCGGGCCGCCGGAGTCGCTCCGGTGACCCATTTTCCTTCCCGTCTGCGCCGTTGCTCCTCCCGGGACTCGTCCTTCACTGAGGAAACATCAAACATCTGTTGCGGCATGTTCCATCGTCGGCCGTCAAATCCGCACAAAACGAAGAACGGCGGAGGGTCGTCGGGCCGTGTTCGTTTGGCCCGCACCCTCCGCGTTAGAGATAATCAACGGGAGAAAATAAAATGTTCAACACATGAACCAACAATTTTAACAAAATAAAATTGTTTCTTGGATTCCGGTTTTTTAATTTTTTAAAGAATGTTCACGGGAATATAAGGAGGGGTATTTCCAAAATATAAAATCCCTACCTCGCTGGACGTCGCGTGTGAGCGTTCTTCACGGAATTGCTTGTCGCGGAAGAGGGGGGATCGTCGCGTCGTCGCGGGAAGGCGTCGCGTCGTCGCGGAACACGGCGTTGAGTCGGCGAACTCAAGCAGCCGATCGAAGACCCATCGCGGAGGAAGAGACGTCGCAGAAGAATGTTGTCGGCGTCGCAGATCACGGCGTCGCGTCGTCGATTTCCGGGTTCGGCGTTCTTCGCGTTCTTCACGTTCTTCGCGTTCTTCGCGTTCTTCGCGTTCTTCGCGTTCTTCGCGAAGGAGGCTGAAGGTTCAAGGATCTTTTCTCAACTAGTATTCCTCCAAAAGAAAAAGGTTGTTCTTATTTTATTATTATGCCAACACACGAAATAGGGTAAGTAACGACCCATCAATTCGTTGAATTAATTCAACGAAAGAAACAACTCATTTAATTTACGAAATAAACCGCCCAATTAAATGGTCTGTTAAGAATTTAGAAAACACGTTAGTTGACTTTCATAATGATGGGTTTTCACGGGTGCGTTACATAGCGGAAAGAAACGGCGGGGCTCGTGCGGGCCCCACCTCACAAATATCCTACAAAGGGGGTAGGAAATTTCTGGATAGCATCCTATCCGGTTCAACTCAGTTCAAGCCGCCTTTAAGTGGCTTCAAGTGGCTTCCAAGTGGCTTACGTGAAATAAAATAAAGTTGTCGAAAAATTATTTTATTTCTTAACTTTAAGCCTGAAAACTAAAAACCACACCCGAGAAAACGCAACTCCGGAAGAGGCGTTTCTAAGAAAATACCAGCGCTGAGATTTCATCGGTGCCCTCAGAATTCGATTCCGGGCACTGGTTCAAAAGTAAGAAAAGAAACTCGCTCGTCCGTTCACTGAACGTATCCGAGCCAAACTTCGGAAAATGATTCCGGGCACACCAGGCCTCGGAATCAGGTGCCGTCAGAAACTGCGCTCTTGTAAAATTCCAATGAAAAATAAGAAAAAAAAATTCCTTGAAATTTACGGGTCTTTACATTACTCCCACCACAGGGCTTTACGTCCCCGTAAAGCTTCAACACAAACTAGGGATACAAAGGCGGTACTGAGCACGCATCTAAGCCTTCCGCTCCCATGTGCTCACCTGGACCTTCACTATCGTGGCCCGGACCACCTCTGGTCCCACTAGAGATGCTATGATTTCTTCCTTGCCGATAAGAGAAATTTGGTCTCATCCCCTGGATGAACCACGTTCTTTGCCTAATACTGTCAAACCCGACATGGATGATACTAACCCATACCAAGGATGACGTCGTAAGGCCTCGACGCTACTACAAAGAGATCCAACCGTTACTCTCGCCTCCAAGGGTTGAGTCATACTGTCGGCATCAGTGTGTGGTAACTGGGTCTCCTCCAGTAGATACTTCTCAAGTGAGGGTCAAGTCAACGGTCTAAACCAGAACCTCTTAGTAACAACACAAGAGAGGACAGGGAAGTAAACATCATAAGATAAGTGTCTTTATTTTATTGCAGCTCATGGTACAAAGACACAAAAACAACATCAACATGGAAATAGAAGTACAAGAGACGTATCCACTAGTTTCGCTCCTGTCCACCTGCTCCAGGAGCTCTACTGCCTTGCCCACTGCTCTACTGTTGCTCAAGAATTCATTGCTGCCTCTGCCTCGGTGGCTCTTCAAAAGCCTCTGGATCAACTGTACGAGGAGTCGGACAGTCACGTGCCAGGTGCCCCTTTCCACCGCACGAGTAACACAGTCTGCTTCTGGAACACCTGGCTCTGACCCCACCCCGGGTGCCCCGCACCACCGGTCCTAAAACCCAAGATCGCCCAACTGCTGGTCTGGTCCTCCTAGACCTCTGCATCATCTGTCTACTGCCCACAGATGACTCGGCGCCTAATCGAAAAACACGCGGCAAAGGCAGCAGCTCCTGAACACGCTCGGGGTGTAGAGCTACTAGCACAAACTCCACCCTGAAGAAGGTCTCGAAGTCTTCCCATGTGAAAGCCATCCCATCGCAAAACTGGAACAAGTGGCTCCACCACCTGCCTGCTGCTGCCTGAAGAAGGCTGGCATCAAAGGTCCCCATGAAGTCTGATGGCGTCCCCACTAGCCTGAAGACTCCCACCACAGCCTCCAGCCAATCCTTAGCCGTTTGCGGGTCCGTCTCTCCCCCGAACCTGGGTGGCCTCTGGTGCTGGAAGTCATGCAGTGCGCTCAAGTAGCGGGCATCGCCTACTGCTGGGGCTGGTGGCATCGGTGGCCCAACGTATGGTAGTACCATTGGCCCCTCCGCTGGTGCCTCAACTGTAAGAGGGCCTTGTACCGAAGCCTCATCACTCGATAGTCTGTCAGCACGCACATCCCTCTGGGATCTAGCTGGTCGTCCGAGAAAAGGCATCCTGAAAGAAACAACGTAACACGATCAAACGATTATACCTGGTGAGATGACCTGGTTTGAGCTGTTTTAAGGGGAATCCTTTGAAAACACACACGCAAACAGTGTTTTCGTGCACAAAGTCGAAAATCAGTTGCTAGGGTCCTGGTGTATGGATACGTCGGCCGCCCGCACCAACACTGGACTCCCTGAACTGAAAACCACACTCGGTACCCTTAACACTATTGCTTCACAGAAAGAAAGATCAGAGTCTGCGGTAGAACCGACCACCTCTAATACCAATTGTCACGACCCGTCCTCGGGGCCCGTGCCGTGACTACCCCAAGCCCGCCTTCCATAGGCCAGGGGCTGGCGACTAGCACCAAGGCGTAAATCCCGGTAAAAAGGGAAGGCATTGCTTTTGTAAAGTAAACAAGAACCACAGAGTAAGCAAGCGGAAAATTAAACACTAAGAAAAAACAGAGTACAACTGAAGTGAGGAAAAGTAAATGGTCCAGTATACAAACCCAAATGAAAGTAATGTACAACTCGAAAGGGAAAACAACAACTGTAAAGTAAAAGCTGCTACACCGAGCTGTCCACTGGAAATCCCACCTGAAGGGTGGGTACAGACAGCTCCAATGCTCCTCGGGTCCCGCCGTCCACTCCGAGCACGTCCCACCCAGTGGTCCACCTCCAGGTACCGTCCTGCTCTGCAAGACTCAGCCACGATCAACGCTGTCCGTCGTCTGCAACCAACACAACGTAGTGCGGGCATAGCCCGTGCAGGGGTGAGTATAACGATACTCAGTAGGGACCCTGAGACCCTCAAGGTCTCACTAAAACCAACAAGGATAACCACAAGAATATCTCAACAGATAACCTCTATTTAGATATATTCCCATACATATACCTAAGTTATCAAGTAACCCATCTCAATCATGAGGCAAACACAAGGTCAAAAGTCTCAGCTCAAACCAGGATTTTCATCATCGAAACCGTAACTGCTGAAGAGCTCCGTCTCTGGAGTGTACAGTGGTCCTGTCACAACTCCGAGGTACTGCTCACTAACTTAAGACTGTTGTAGTACTCCAGATATCGAGTATTGCGGGCCAGCCGCTACCACCAAGCGCTCCCATGTGCCGCTACAACCAAGCGCACCACTGTCATGGGTCTGCCGCTACAACCAAGCGCTCCCATGTGCCGCTACAACCAAGCGCACCTCTGTCCTGGGTCTGCCGCTACAACCGAGCGCTCCCATGTGCCGCTACAACCAAGAGCACCTCTGTTGTGGGTCTTCCGCTACAACCAAGCGCTCCCATGTGCCGCTACAACCAAGTGCACCTCTGTCGTGGGTCTGCCGCTACAACCAAGCGCTCCCATGTGCCGCTACAACCAAGCGCACCTCTGTCGTGGGTCTGCCGCTACAACCAAGCGCTCCCATGTGCCGCTACAACCAAGCGCACCACTGTCGTGGGTCTACCGCTATAACCAAGTGCTCCCATGTGCCGCTACAACCAAGCGCACATCTGTCGTGGGTCTGCCGCTACAACCAAGAGCACCTCTGTAACACACCGAGTCGTTCGATCAGCAGTCATCGGGTCTCAGTCAGCTACACGGTCTTCGTGCTCCGCCCGCTCATCTCTGGGAGGGTCCGCTCCACGAGCTATAGGTCGATACTCCAAATATCACAAATTCCCACATGGAAGTATCTCAAAGGACCACCTCGTCATAATGGTCTCAACGCAACAGACGGCGCGTCAATCGGACGCCCGGTCTGTGAGTTATTAGCCTTTTCGTCTTAGGGCCCCGGTTGGTTTCGTGTGCGAACCAACCCGGCCGTACCCAAACTGTACCCCGAACTCTCATGGGGTATACTCAGAAGAACCGTTTCTCAACGAGATCACCAACACCGCTGACGGTTCGTCAAAGAGACGTTCTGTCTGAAATGTATCAGCTTTTCCGTTCCAGGGGCCCGGTTGGATTTCGGTGTGATCCAACCTGGCCACTATCCAACTGCATCCAAAACTTGGGCGGAGGATGCCAAAAGTTCCGTCTCATCAAGAGGAAAGCAACGAGACAGACGACGCGTCAATCAGACGCCCGGTCTGTGAGTTATTGGCTTTTTCGTTCCAGGAACCCGGTTGGATTCGTGAGCGAACCAACCCGACCGCACTCCGACGGCATCCCAACCTCGATCGGAGTAAGCCAAAAGATCCGTCTCACCTAGAGGAATTCAACAAAGCTGACGGAACGCCAATCGGACGTCCGTAGCTCAAGATATGAGC
This sequence comes from Viscum album, assembly GCA_963277665.1. Taxonomy (NCBI): domain Eukaryota; kingdom Viridiplantae; phylum Streptophyta; class Magnoliopsida; order Santalales; family Viscaceae; genus Viscum; species Viscum album. The sequence continues at coordinate 270,991,964 of OY728128.1, read as the reverse complement.
GTTTCCGCTCCGGGGGCCCGGTTGGTTTCGTGTACGAACCAACCCGGCCGAACCCAAAGTATTTCAAAACCTTGAGTGCGATAAACTGAAACGACCGTCTCGCTCCAAGGATTGCGTTGCCGCTGACGACGAGTCGTTTGGAGGCCCGTAGCTCAAGTTACGAGAGTTTGAACGAAAGTCGTCCGAAGACGGGGGGTCCGGGCCCGGGGCGACCCGGCTGGACCCCCCCTGGTTGGCCCGAACCGGGTCGGGTCCGACCCGGTTGGCTCGGCCCGGCCCGGCCAGGGCCGGTCCGGCTCGGCTCGGCCGAGCGGCCGAGCGGCCGACGCGGGGGAATGCCGCTGCCCCGCGTGACACCCCCGCGGCACCCGCGGGGTGTCGGCCAGACAGCCAGACGCGCCGCGTGACAACCCCGCGGCACCCGCAGGGTGTCGCCCTGGACACCCCCGGGGCGCCGCGTGACAACCCCGCGGCACCCGCGGGGTGTCGCCCTGGACACCCGCGGGGGGCCGTGTGACTATCCCGCGGCACCCGCGGGGTGTCGCCCTGGACACCCGCGGGGCGCCGCGTGACAACCCCGCGGCACCCGCGGGGTGTCGCCCTGGACACCCGCGGGGTGTCGCCCTGGACACCCACGGGGTGCCGCGTGACAACCCCGCGGCACCCGCGGGGTGCCGCGTGACAACCCCGCGGCTCCCGCGGGGTGTCACCCTGGACACCCGCGGGGCGCCGCGTGACAACCCCGCGGCACCCGCGGGGTGTCCCCCTGGACACCCAGGCGCGCCGGACCCGCGCGGCCGCGGGTCCACGGGCGCCGCCGCCTCCGGCCGCGGGTCCACGGGCGCCGCCGCCTTTGGCCGCCGGAGTCGCTCCGGTGGCCCGTTTTCCTTCCCGTCTGCTCCGTTGCTCCTCCCGGGACTCGTCCTTCACTGCGGAAACATCAAATTTCTGTTGCGGCACGTTCCGTCATCGCCCGTCAAATCCGCACAAAACGAAGAACGACGGAGGGTCGTCGGGCCGTGTTCGTTTGGCCCGCACCCTCCGCGTTAGAGATAATCAATGGGAGAAAATAAAATGTTCAACACAGGAACCAACAATTTTAACAAAATAAAATTGTTTCTTTGATTCTGATTCTTTAATTTTTTTAAGAATGTTCACGGGAATATAAGGAGGGGTATTTCCAAAATATAAAATCCCTACCTCGCTGGACGTCGCGCGTGAGAGTTCTTCACGGAATTGCTTGTCGCGGAAGAGGGGGGATCGTCGCGTCATCGCGGGAAGGCGTCGCGTCATCGCGGAACACGGCGTTGAGTCGGCGAACTCAAGCAGCCGATCGAAGACCCGTCGCGGAGGAAGAGACGTCGCAGAAGAATGTTGTCAGCGTCGTGGATCACGGCGTCGCGTCGTCGATTTCCGGGTTCGGCGTTCTTCGCGTTCTTCGCGAAGGAGGCTGAAGGTTCAAGGATCCTTTCTCAACGAGTAATCCTCCAAAAGAAAAAGGTTGGTCTTATTTTATTTTTATGTCAACACACGAAAAAGGGTAAGTAACCACCCATCAATTCGTTGAATTAATTCAATGAAAGAAATAGCTCATTTAATTTACGAAATAAACCGCCCAATTAAATGGTCTGTTAAGAATTTAGAAAACGCGTCAGTTGACTTTCATAATGACGGGTTTTCGCGGGTGCGTTACTTAGCGGAAAGAAACGGCGGGGCTCGTGCGGCCCCCACCTCACAAATATCCTACAAAGGGGGTAGGATATTTCTGGATAGCATCCTATCCGGTTCAACTCAGTTCAAGCCGCCTTTTAGTGGCTTCAAGTGGCTTAAGTGAAATAAAATAAAGTTGTCGAAAAATTATTTTATTTCTTAAATTTAAGCCCGAAAACTAAAAACCACACCCAAGCAAACGCAGCTCCGGAAGAGGCGTTTCTAAGAGAATACCGGTGCTGCGATTTCATTGGTGCCCTCAGAATTCGATTCCGGGCACCGGTTCAAAAGTTAAGAAAAAAACTCGCTCGTCCGTTCACTGAACGTACCCGAGCCAAACTTCGGAAAATGATTCCGGGCACACCAGGCCTCGGAATCAGGTTCCGTCTGAAACTGCGCTCTTTTAAAATTCCAAAGAAAAATAAGAAAAAAAAAATTTCCTTGAAATTTACGGGTCTTTACATTCTATTTTTGGTGGCCTATTGAGATTAATCTCACACCCATCCAATTATTCATTGGTACCGAGGATGAATATATGACTGCATTAATGGAAATGGGGAAGCATCTGACCATGGATATCTGACATGACTACATTCTTTTGGATGGTCATTATTAGAAATCCATTCTAGTTCTCATAATGATAGGATATATTTTGGACATTTTTCATATTTTTATTGACTGTACATTATTTATTTCCTAGGGACCCATATGCCTTTTCCCTTTAATGTAGACACATTACACAAAAATATAATTTTCCATATGACTTTTTTTTCATATTTTTGTAACTGTATTCATCTTGGAATTTTATCTTTATTTATGCTATTTATCCTCTATTAAACATTTTCCTCTATTTCTCTAATATTATACTATAGTGCTCCACTATAACATGAGTGAAGTATCTCTCAATGAATACATCATGGAATATCGATATTATTGGGGTGCCCTTTCATATGAATAGGTTTCCTTGCATCATATGGCCAATTTGGTTTGGGGAACATTGAGTAGAACTTGGGTCGGTTGTGATTGAGTGGTATCAAATTATTAATTGTCATTTTCTTATTTTTTTTGAATTATGATAGGATATTAGGAAATATATGGGACTTGTTTATAATATGTTCATGATATTATTTAACCCACATTCGAACAAAATACTATGTTTTATGGGAATGGGAAAATGATGGATTTTTTTTTCGGGTTACTGTTTATATATTTTCATAGTTGTGTGGTTCACATGAGTTTGGATATTTCATATTCTTTATTGATATATATTGTATCCATTTTTTATAAGTTGAATAAATAAATTCATAATTATATTTTTCTAAATATCAAATTCCATTCATATTCCACTCTACATAGGTGCATTTTAGAACTTGCACTTCCAATGATTCCCAGGATTGTTGAGTTGTCCACCATTTCGATATATGGATATGTTTCTTACATATTTTTCACAGTAAGGTAAATTTTTAACTAATGTGTCATAATTAATCGAATTAGTTCCCTCCTGTATAATATGATTTTGGAATCATAAATTTATTTCTTCTAACCATGTCATCTATGAACCATTGATTCCATGATATGGGATTTGTTTTTGAGTGATTGACTACAAGGTTCAATTTATGATGTTAGGGGTGATCATGACTTTGAAGGGGTAATTTACTCAGTTGATCCATCATATGTTATCTATTACATTTTGTAAATGAACGTATAATAGAAATTTTTTTCTGAATGGGTGTTGATATAATTTATATATTGTATGAGACTTTTTAAACGAGAATTATTATCCATTTAATAGAACCTTGATATATTTATATACGCACCTGTGAACATTAAATGTAAATTATTCATAATAAATGAAATGGTTTAGAGTAAATTAATATGTAATTTTTAATAGATCCTTCATCTATATGACCCCCACTACCAATAAAATTAGAAAACTTACCAATAAATTGACCTTATAACAGGGTTGTTTGGGTAATATCAGGGGTAACTGTCACTTATTCATATGATCTTCTTTATCTAGTGCATATATTTGTTTCCAAATACTATTTTGTTGAAAGTGATTGACATTTTTATATATATTCCATGACAACATCATCGAGTTATGTCCAAGAGGGTGGATCTGACCATGATCTAGGGATAATGATCCCTATGTTGCATGTCCATCAACAAGGAGTTACACCTGAGGAACCACCTTATCTACCTCAATTGGGAAATAGAACTCATCTTCATGAGAGTTTCCTAAATCATATGTAGTACCGGTAGGGTTCTCCATTAGTAGCACCTACTATGTAAGAAATGAATCATAAGTTCCACTAATAAAATCCTCTCACCTTTTGAGGGCACGGTGGTCCTCAGTCTACTGAAACATGGTCAGATTCCATTCAATCTATATTTGAGTAGTAGGAGATGGCTCCAAGGAGGAGGGTTAAGTTACCCTTCTACATGCCTTCATATTCTAACAATGAACAAGTTGGATGTGATTAATCATGCTTTTCATTATCAAATCATGGCCTATACATACTTCTATACTAAATTCTATGATTACATTTTCCCACAAATACTGAGAAATAACTAAGATAGAGAGTTCTTGTTCAATGATTAGAGTTATAAACTTGTTATGGACCATTCAGCGTGTTTCACGAGTTATTAGAACTTTTAAACACATATATATAATGAAAATTTAGATAGAGTGATATGACTCAAGGATATGATTAGGTATACAATATACATGTTAGTGAATGTTGTTTTTCAAACAATATATTATACTATAGTTCATCTAGTTCTTATCAAATAAATCAACATGAGTGAAGATGATAGTATATGGAACAATGGTTTAGTGTCATGGAAGGGCAGTAGTTCTTCGGTGTACGTGAAGTGTAAGCTAGATATTTTTCATCAGAACAGTTACATCCAAAGTTCCTAAAATGGAAACTTAGATATATACCATTATTGTACATTGTGTGGAAATATTATGCCTCAGTCTGATAGAGACACTCTCGAGTGTCTTTTATGAGGCTATATGTGAAATCAAAAGAGGTTATGTTTGAGCTTTCTAGTCAGTTCAATTAGATTAATATTAACCCAATATCCACCTTTAGGGGATGTATTAATTATAAAATGTCAAATAGGGAGCTTTAGTTGAACTAATTAGAAAATTTAAGGTCTATTTATTATTAATGGTAGCCATACATATAATTATCATCTCTAGTAGAGCGGACCAGCTATGGGTTGTCCAGCTATAGCACAAGGTTATGGATTAGTTCATTAGCATAACATACAAAAAATACATAAATGATCAGAGAGTGGAACTATATATAGTATTATATATTATTATATTTTCCTTAAGTAGTGAATTTTCCTTGTTCTATATAAGTTCATCCAACTCCATTATTTCTGTTTTTACCATGGAATGTATTGAGCTAGAAATTTTTTACTTATGTGTTTTGAAGACATTAGACACACCATCGATGGTGCAGTCAAAGGTTATACGCCACTATAGGGACTTCCCCATTAATAATGGATGTTATAAATTCTTATGGGACATTTTTATACTCAATTTGATGGTTTTCAAAGTAATTATCAGAGTGGATTGGCATATTCCTTATCAACCATATGTTGAGTACAATCATCATTGGGTTTCCTTTTCATCACTTTAGGGTAAAGGTTATGTCTATAGATTTAGTAGAATAATTAAATATTATAGAAATACCAATGAATCATGGGATTGGATGATTTTTCTCCAATATTTCTATCATTTCCCAAAAGGATAAGGGACTGTATCATGATGAAATCCCTCTTGTAGTAGATCATTTTAGTGGTATTATTCCGAATTAATTTTCTAACTTACCTCCATAAAAAGTCTTATATTTTAAGATTAAACTATTTTTTGTAATATTACCTATTTCTATTCCTCCATTTTGTATGTAACCTGCGGATATCTATAACCTCAAGAGATAGTTGAAGGATTTTGAATAAATGAGTTTTATCTGAACCAGTACTTCCTCTTGGTGTACAACCATGTATATAACAATGAAGTGTGGGGGTACCCATCTTTTATATGTGTATTACCAATATATTAATTATCTTTTGGTTAGTAATCTTCATCCACCACCTTAAGTAAATGATATTTCTTACCAAATCTGAGGATGTTGAGAGTAATTGAAGATGTACTTTAGATCAGGATATCACAGGATTCAATTCAGGAAATTTTATATGCCACAAAAATATTTCATAAGTCAGTGGGGATTATATGTGTATCTGGTTATACCATATGATCATGAAAATGTAACCACTATTTTCATGGATTTTAAGAATAGTTATTTTCACCCCTCTTTGGATTCCATTTTTGTAGTATTGGTGCATGAAATTTTTTTATGTTCTCATATATAGATATATCATGAAAAAAAAACAAATCAATTTAAATATAGTTATAGAGAATCATATTGATTCTATTCTTGATAATTTCCACATATATATTAACAATTTTTACATAATGAGACATATTTTATTAGAATCTGGAGTACATGTTGAACTAGTGACGTGAGTTTTGTGGTTTTCTAGAAGCATGCCATTAATGTGTTCGCAATGTGGAGTTTCATAAGGAATGATGGATATTATAAGAATTTCATACATGATATATCAGCCCTTGATAAACCACTTATTGTTATCATAATGAAGGGTGTGTGTTTCTTATGGTCAGAATAATGACAGGAATCATTTATTATGTGAAATGATTGATTACCTTAGCAATGATTCTGATTCGTGAAAATCCAATCATTGTATATACAATGTTTTGTGATGCATCATGGATCAAGGTTAGTGAATTACTAATATATGAGTAAAATTAACCATGTATAGGTATTTATAGTAGAGACTATGAAACTATAATTACATAGCACATGACATTAGCTATAATTGTTTTCCATAACATGCATTGTTAAAGAAAATATATTATGCGTGAGTGGATTGTTGTGTATAAGGTCCAAAAATCCTAAAATATATCATTATGTATCATGATATGAATTTAACATATTGAATATGGGTTTTAAATCATATTAATTTCTAATTCTAGCATTCCTATATTATTGGAATGTGCAACTTGGTGGTTGATGCTCTATGCTGGGTAACTCAAGAACATGCCTTCCCAGAAGATAGTGATGAATGGAAATTGATATCCCCCTATACTGAGCTACATCTATAGTTTCCAGAGAGTCCCAATAATTCATATCCTTCATTCTTATAAGTTACCACTTTACACGTTGACAGGTTTAAGAGTATGTAGTTTTCAAATCTTGAGTTGTTGGTTCCCCAAGAGAGTATATTTGGTGACAACACTTCTCCAAATTAGTCCGTTGATGGAGAGAACGTCATATGTATACATGGATGTGTATGGGTTCCTATATACATGAGAGAGGATGTAATTTTTTACTCCCATTCCTCTCATATTATTGTTCATTAATTCCTAACCAATGTTTATTTTGATATATATCTCTATTATTTGATTAAAGGGAAGAAACATAATATCCAATGTTTTTTTACTATGTGTTCCACATTTCTGTAAGTGATGGAGTACCACCACTGGCCAAATGGATATTTACAAACATTAAAAGTCCAATAATTGAATAGGGAATGTGTTTTAATGGAGTTTTATGTTATATTACCATGGACTCCTCATTGTGGAAATAGAATTTTGGAATTCATGGATTGACTGTCAAAAGTGTCCCACTTCATTCATGTCATGAAAAATATATCAGTTGATGAGAGGGTAAGGCTATATTTATGTGATATCATACATTAACATGGGGTCTCTATTATTATCATTTATTATAGGGACTCACTTTTCACATCATGGATTCACTAGGGGTTACATAGAAATATGGGTATATGGGTTCTCATGAAAACTACTCTTCACCCTATGACTAATGGATAGTCAGAGTGGAAAATACAGTTGATAGTGGACTTGTTACAAGCATTAATCCTTGATTTAAAATTTATTTGGGAGAATCATATACCTCTCATCATGTTCTGTATACTAATATCATTAAATTGAATATAAATTTTGATATGTATGAGGCCTTGTATGGTATGACATTTTTTCACTCCCATACTATTGAGAAGATGGAGAAGTAATCTAACTATGTCCTTGTCACAAGATGGATTCTTCAGAGTATGTGAAATTGATTGGAATGTTTTTTTCTACAACCCAGTCTAGATAGAAATATTATACTTATCCCCATTGACGACATTTGGCATTCATCATTTTGGATCATGTCTCCCTGTGGGTATTACAAACGCTTTAGAAAAACTGGATAAGGGGAGTTTCCCCTTTATTTTTGGAGGAAATTTGAGAATATATATATATATATGGATGTGATGGTATCGTATCAATTTCCATTTCTTCTTTGATATAGTTTCATGCAGGAAATATTATACTTGACATAACTTCACCATATTCGGAAGACTTGTATCATACATTCTCTCTCGAGGAGGGTGAGTTGGATATTAATTCATTTTTTGAGGAGTATCTCATAAAAATCACTAAAAAGATAATGAATTCTCTCCTAGGATATTTTATACCATTAGAATTTGTTCTATGGAATTAAAACCATGTATATGATAATATTAGGTAGGGATAGGTTGACATACCTTCATAGTTTCCAGAATTGTTCCCAGAATGCATTTTCCTCCCATGGCTGTTGAAAATGGGGATTAGTTCCTTTATGGGGAATCCGGTAATGACCTAGATTATATATGATTTATAACTATATTAAATAGTTAATTAAATAATTAATTGGGACTATATATGTCTACATAATAAATTCATGGATGTTTTGGGTGTTACAGAGGCTTTTTTGGAGTTGAAAATCAGGAATTGTGGATGAAGCCATTGAGCCACACAGTTGGTAAAAAAATAAATCCCAACATTCATAGTTTCACAAAACAAATTAAGGGAATTTCATATGGGCCCCCATGAAACAATATCTTCACTAACCATGCACCTAGGGAAACTACCCTTTGGGCATTGGAAATTTTTTTTACTTGACCCAACCAACATGTTGGGAAAATGGTTTTTAAAACCACATATCCAAACTATTAATGTTTCTTATTAGGGATGTGAGGTTAACGTTATTGGAACACTGTTTGGCCAACCATGAAGCTAAAACATTATACCCCCTAGGTTTTGGGTAAATTTACCTAAATTCACATAAATTGTATAAAAATAGAAACTCTATTTTATTATTTTATATTAAGTGGGAGACCAACACTTTTTTCCTCCCATGAATATCTCAAGATACTCAATATTGGTTCATGTATATAAATATTATAAATAATATATATTGATCATCATTCATATCATTTGATTTTAATCAGTAATAACACTACTTATCATGCACCTTTATTCATTACTGTTCCTTTTGATGATTACATTTTGATATTGGTTCATATTCACTATTTTCATGGTATTGATAAATTAATCCATTTATTTCTTATATGGGGAATGATAAGAGTGGGTACCATATGATGATTGATATATAGGGATAAGGTAGGTGGTCTTGGAATTTTTACAATTTTTATAATCATATATAAATTGTATTCATTGTGGAAAATCTTATTTCACATGGTATTTCCCATTTAATTAATGTTCCTTGTTTAAAATCATTGAACTAACATTATAAATCCATATTAATGTATTATATTCACGTTTCTAGAGGTTATGAACACAACAATATCAACTCAAGTTGATGTGAATCATTAGTTTTTCAATTTTTAACCTTGTTTGTTTAATTTGGGATATCGTTTAGTTGTGTTGGAATGAACATTCTAATGTTAATCTCATGTTTACTATAAATAAGTACAAATTAATAATGAGTATCACATGTAAAATGAATTAAAATAAAAATTCAACTATTTAGGTATGTGTATCAAAATAACTAATGATATAATAATTATAAAGTATATTATAGTTATCAAATAGATTTATTAAATTATTATATTGTAATTTACAAAGGATTCACAACCTTGTAATTAATTTACATTTTAATAATCGGAAATTTTTTGAACCTAATAAATCTTCATTTAATTAATGTATAAATGGTATCATGTCCTTAATATACATTTCATCATTGTTTAATGGGTGCGGAATGAACCAATTGAATTATTAAGATTTCGGATTATTACATGGAAAGAAGTTAAATAATAATATATGTATAAGGTTCCTATGTCATATGGATGTTTTTATCTTTAAATGATGGTCATACAAGAGAAAACATTGGACAACTTGGGGAATTCCTTCATAACTAAGAGTATCCCACTCTAATTTCAGTAGAAAATTTCCAAGGGGGTAAAAAATATGTTACATGGTCTTTGTAAACTTGGGAGTTTCCGACCTGAATACTAAGGTCACCTTCAATATCTTACAAATATTAGGATGCATTAGATACACTCTTTGGATCAACCTACATGTCTTTCAAAGATTTTTTCCACGGATTCCCCCCATTGGGTCCAATAAAATTACGATCATGTTTATGATGAATAATATAATTAGAATCAGTTAGAATCTTTTAATGTGTAATTCCTTCAGTGTAATCCATTAAATTACAGTCAGACCACATACTAACAAACTAAATAGGATATTTCAATGATTTGGATGACTACTGAGGTCAAGGATTCATTGTTTTCACCTATTATCAACATTTATTATGATTAAAAACTATTTTTGTATTGTTGATACATTAAAATTCTGTATCTATATAAATTGAACACAATTGAATTAATTAAATGATATCATGTTCAAATGCATTTCTATTTTAGGCTGAAGAAGGTCTGACTGATCATTATATCCTGGAATTAAAAAAAAATATATATATATACAATCAAACTACTAATGTTATATTATAAAAAATACTTTTGGTCCCCATTGGTGGTGGCCTACTATTATTTACTTCACACCCAACCCCGACCAACTTTTGTACCCAGAAAGATAATATGATTGTAGGAATGGATATTGGAATGTGTCCAACCATGGAAAACGTACATGACATCCTACATAATAGTGGATCTCGGTAGATGATGAGTATTCCATTTCTAGGGATTCATTTATTTGTTCATATTTTTGATCAATTTAAAATTATTAAAATTATAGATATCTTGTTTCTATGTTTTATTTTTTCCTTGTTTTGTAGAGACAATAAATAAATTTTTCATTTTTTTATTATTAATTTTCTTGATGATTATAACTGTATTAATATTATATTTTAATCATTAATAACTGTTCAAATTTTATATTATAGTATTTATGATATTTTGTTGATATTTTATTGTTTTTATCCACTCATACAAGAAACTGTAGTCACCCCATTCTCATATAATTGGTATTTACAGCTACTAATTATAATTAAGCATATGTGGAGTCATGCTTGCGGTCATGTGTCCAATTGGGTTTTTGGAGAATTGAGTAGAACCTAGTTTGGGATGTGATAGATTTTACTACAATAATGTTTTGGAATGTGAGCATTTTATTTCACTCCAAAGCATTGGGTAAAGAATTAAATTTACGAGATTTGATTTCTATAAATAAATTAAGGAAATATTATATAATGTGTATTCCAAATATGGTATGTAGTTGATCAAATAGGTTTTTCCTGAGATATAATGGTAATATAATGATATGATTTATACAAGTTTAACCCTGATGAATATTTCAAATGTAACTATGGTGTATACCCCATGTTTCACTTATTCCATGTGTAAAAATTAGGGTTAATACATATGAAATAATTATATGAAATTGATTCCCAATATTATATGTTATTTATACATTCTATGAGCATAAAAATTTTCTACTTATAAGAATTTTTTTGTTTCATTTTGGAATTATTTAATTCATATGCATAACGAATAATGTAATAAATGTATGTATTTTATGATTTTCTGAGTTATCAATATACTAACATTTTTTTTTCTTTTTTATCTCCATTTTTTGGATTTTTGTTCATGTTATATGTTTTAAAATAAATTCTCATGATTTAAGGAAACATATGAGGTCAAGATAAAAATAGTGAATTAGATTCATTAATAGAAAACATTATTTTTTGTGGCTATTTTTTATGGGAAATGAATATTTAATATATGTGTATACAATTTAATAAATTGTATTATTATGTTATTGTAATTATGTAACTATCAAAAACCCTAAAACCAAAAAAAGAGAATTTATCACATGAATTCAATTATAATGATACTCTATAATGTAATGTCTGATTCTATGACATTATAGTTTGTGTAACATTATATCATTGGTAAAATTAATGTTTAGGATGTTATATGATCATTAGATAATATTCCTCTGTCATAATAAAGTACAGTGGGTTTAGGGGATTTATGATAATATAGATAAATATATTGAGTTGATGATAACTTTTTCATTTATATATTTTTTTGTCCACCTCATTCCATGGTTTAAAACAATGTTATTTAAATGATCACAATGAATATTTTTTGTTTTAGTGAATGGTTGGATCAAATTTTCATTATTTAATATTGGATATAATGGGAGATGTTGTAAATTTATAAATGGGATGCTGAAAAAAAGTAGGGATGTTTTTAAAACTCATGTATATATTATTTACCATCATTCATAAGTTATGTTTAACATCTTAATCATAGTTGACATTACCTACATAATAAATAGGAGATAAATGACTCTCCATGGATGTTCATGTGAAAAATATTCTAAATTTAAAATCAATCATTGACCTTTGTATTGGGAGTTATGGAAGAAGAACCCAATAAAATTCATTGAGAGATCATGATGGTGGTTTGTATATAGAAAAATGATAATGAATTATTAATATTTCAATGAAAAAGAACAATTTTTCTAACACCATGATGTTCAATAATACTCATTTTAATGTATCTATTGAATATTTTAAATGTGGGGAGTCTAGTAAGTATTATAATTATAGTTTCTAGGGAGAATAATAAAGAACCATATTAGTAAAACTATGTAGATGAATGTATATAAATTCCAAAAGATACTATTATTTAATATGAGGAAACTAAAAATGTTATATGAAATGTGTGGATTATATCATGATCTATATTTTTATCTTGTTCAATAATAGGAAACAATTCATATATTATATTTTCTTAAATAAAAGTAAAGGATAATATGTAAGTTAATTGATTATGAAGATTTTTTTAATTAAGGATTCTACATATGGGGATTCATTTGTTATTGTAAAGTCGATGATCATACATTCAAAAGATTAGAAACACCATATTAGCTTTTTTAATATACGAGTATATTATGATTTTTTTCATTTTGTTAGATTTTTTATGTTTATGTAAATTTTAATTTATCAAGTGGAATATTTTATTAATGGATGATTTATCATTCAATTTTTTGGCCTTATGTTTAAAGGTATTATTAAAATACATGGTTTATAATATATGTGATGATTAAAGTTATTTCTTCGGACATTTTTCCTAGTTTTTATAAATTTATTGGAATTATGTTGATATATGTTTATAAAAAGGAAAAAAAATCGGTTCGGTGACAAAATATCGCTTCTAGAAAGGGAAAATGCCTAATCCCATAACTAATAGGAGAGAAGGGTGAAACACCTACCACTAGAAAAAGTGATGTCCTTATTAGTGAGAACACTTTTTTTAAATAAAAGATGGAAAAATAACGGCTGTGTTAATTTTTTAAAATATATTTCTTAACCATGATATTGAACTATTAATTTAATATTATTTACCATTGAAAGATGATTGATGCTATTTTTGGGAACAATATGTGATATTATGGGATTGATTTCATGTGTAAAAAATGAAATATCTTTCTGGGTTATATATCATATATATGAATAATTATGGTGATTCATGTAATATATAGAAAATATTATCATTTACGGGAGTTTATATGAAAAGGAATTATAAATTTCTTGTATGAAACATTATTATTGAATGATAATATTTGTAAAAAAATTTAAACTTATCATTGATGAAAATGTGATAAAATTAATATATACTTTGTGAGTTTCAATCATTGATTTTATAGTTTGTATAATATTGTGTGTATAATTTTATCAAATGATCTATGTTATCCATTTGTTGTTTTTATTTTCGATTTAGTGATTATTTGTATATTTCATCATATGATAGTCTATTCACATTGTATATTTTCATACCTTTTGAAAATATTTTTGATTTCGATTAAGGTACAAATTTGGGAGAAAATATCTATTATCATTTTAAGAAATTATGTGATCTCTTAAATTATTATTTCAGTTCATATAACATGATAAATACATATTGAATACGCATCATTTTCTTAAAGAGATGTTGTTTTTTTGAAATTGATAATAGTATGACATTCACCATTTTTTTGTATGTATATTTTCTCACACATTTAGTAATGATTATAAATGAATTACTAATATCTAGGAAAAGGATCATTGTAAGAACCTAGATCTTCTTTTTAGGTATGATTTTCTCTTTTAAATTGTTTTTGAGAAAAAGATGTGTTTCTGGAGATTTTAGAAGTACATGTTGTGTAAAATAATATACACGATGTGTACTCTTTTTCCGCACCTAGCCATGTGCTGTACGTATAATGGCCAAGCACACAGCCGTGTGTGGTGACCTGGAGACCACCTAATGTAGGGGATGGTATGGAAAAGTACCCGTTTTGTACTTCTAATTTACATGTCATGTACTTTTTTTTAATTTCATTAAACATACAGGGGTCACGTCTAATTGGAATAATTATCTTATTTTTAACCTTCTTCGACCGAGAGCATCGGTACAACACTGATCATTTCCCAAGGTCCCTATTGAGCTTCCGTTCTTGGATTTAATTGTCATCTATTGCGTTGGGATTGCCATGATATGCTCTTCCTTCTTCTAGAGATTCCTTTCCTGATTCCTCCTCTTTCAAGAGTTATCTTCAGTTAATCCTTTTATACATTTTTGAAAAACTAGGGAATTATAATGTGAATCAAGGATTTAGATTCATGAATAGTTTTATCATAAATGTGAGGTAGGTGTATTGTGCCTTTTTGTAGATAGTCTTTGAGTTTTATGTTCAAAATTTCCCTATATCCTTGTTCGGGGTTTTGTGTGTTTATAGGTTTTTCCCTATTAATTTCCTTATATGTTTTTTAGCTTGAGTAGAGGTTAATTGAATGTGAACGGGGTAATTTTCTATTCTTGGGATTTTTTTTCCCATGAATGTTTTGGTTATGATTGTTTGGTCATTCTTAGCTTGTTAGCCTACTTGCATTCCATTCCTAGTACTGAGATGATGGGGTAATGTTATTTATCTGACTTGGGGTTATGTTGTATTCCATGCAACCATGTAGTTTTGGAGAAATACTTTTGAGGCCATATATCCTTTTGCTCGATTGACATACACAGGGTCGTGAGAACCTGGTGTAGCCGACCATATGGAGAACGAACATTGATGGCTTCTCTTGGGTGCATATATACCGTTACGATGTGAGACTATACGGTGAATGGACATAAATACATCCTCATAGAATTTTTTGTTCGTAGATGTAGGCCACAGGGGGGATTGGACGTTGAGTGCTTCCCCATAGTGTCTTTTAGTTACCAATAATAGAGTATTGGGGGAATTGACAGTGACTGCTTCTTAAGAGAGTTTGTGAAAAATAAAAACCAGAAGATTTTGACTATGTGAACATCTGAGAGGGTGATATGTGTTTGTTTTAGTTAGACCAGAGGGGTTAGGCTGTGAGTACGTCCCAAAGGGTTACTTGTTTGTGATTATCTACATACTTGATATATAAAATTGATTTCATTGAAACTTTAGGATTGTTTGCTTTTGAGTACTTCTTCTTTTTACAAATTATAATTTCTTATTTCCTGCCATATATATTCACTGACTATTAGGCACATGACTTTGTGTGTTTGAATACTCAGATTAGTCTAAAACCCTATTGGGGTCATGCTTTTTGTCCCAAATATATTATATTGCATCAGGTACAGACAAGCGTTAGTTCCCTTCTACTACAGGTAAATGATTTATGAGGAGCTGGATGGCATGAGACTATGCTAAGGCTTGCGATGTGAGTGGAGTGTAACTATTTTCTTCTGTACTATGGTTATTTTTGACTTCCATCATTGTTACTTGTTTCATTTCTTTCTTAGACATTTGTATCATGCATCATTTCTATATATGTACTCTTGTTTTTTTATTACCATAGCATTCAATTGTTTACTATTGTATGGTATTATAATGCTTCGTATATTATTACTTGTTTACTTCTAATGTGTTACTCTACCAAAGACAACATAGTTTCCCCACAATAACACCCATGGCCCTTGCTGCTAGCCGATAACCTCTGACATTTGAGGAAATGCACTTGAGGCCCTGTGACCAACTAGGTACGGGGCCCCTTAAGGAGTCTTTCGGAACTAGTACATTACAAATTCGTATCAGATGAATTATTTTCATCTTGACATACTATTTGGAGTCTATATCTTGGGATAGTAAAAAATAATGTACTTGGTAATTAGCTGTGCCAGGGAGTAGCTAACTCATGTACACAGAAAATCCAATCTACCTCATTATTGCAATATTTCTGATTTTTCAATTTTTATAGTTGATTTGATTTTACCATTGAGTGATTCACATGTTTTGTGTTGTTATTATTTATGTTATTGAATTTCTATTTCTGTTGCAAACCGTTGAGATTAGGGTATTCCATCTCATGCATCCTATAGGCACTTGTTAGATATAACATGTCATGCATTCTTTCCATTCCATTTAGGGTGCATTAGTGATTGCATGTTTTTTGGATAGGTGTTGTGCTAGATATTCATTTTGTTATGGAAGATGCTTTGATAAGAATACATTTTGTTTGATAGGGTATTAAACATTGAACGATTTTTTTATAATTAACACCAAACATCGGTTATTGAGGTGTTATGGCCCCCCATAGATTAGAATTTGGTGGATTAATGACTTATTTTCCTTGTATAATACATTTATAATATGACGATCATTGATTTGCAGGGAGCATAGGCCCAAAATGATTGGATTTTGGGACTTTAAATTTCGTTTTAGTGTTTTTTTGGGTTCGGTATTAGATTCTAAGGCTTACTATCCAGAAAAACCCATAATACATAGCGAGTTATGTTGGACACACAAGCCATGTGTTTGGTTTAGGAAGAAACTATTTTTCTTAAGTACACATTGTGTACTGTATGTACATGTCGTGTAGTTTCTAACCGTGTTACTGACTCTGTGGGGAGAAACATTGGGTAAGGAAATCATAGCTTATACACGTTCTGCCATGTTTGAAAATTCCGTGTTGTTTATCCCGAGTATCTGTCCGTGTATCGAACAAAGCTTGTAAGTGAAATCCTTTAAGTACACACCATGTCCATCTAGAACATGCCATGTATAGTGAGATATGTAACTGGCTGTGTGACTAACAAACACGGGCTGGTGAAGTCAGTCTTGTACACGCCCTGTCTGACAATAACATTCCGTCTAATATTGTTCTTGGAGAACAATGTGGCTTAGCTATGTAGAAGAACTCGGGCATTGAAATATGATTCAAGTACACGCCATGTGATAGGACAACACGTCGTGGTTATGGGGTGTTACATGACCTCGGTTAAAGGTCACACACATGTGAAGGCATATGGGAACAAGCCATTTAGGCATTATACACATTGTGTATCCATGTTTTAAAAAACATGAATGCTTTCTTTATCCTATTCCCTTCTAACACTTCTGGTTTTCATTCCCAGATAATCATAATTTAAGGTGGGCGCTTGAACTTGTAGAGTTATGCCACTAAGACGTCCTTCAGTTGTCCGCCAGTTACAGGTTAGTGATCAGACATCAGATATGGCTGATTAGGGACAACCAGCACATCCTCTAGTTGTTCCAATCTTGGAACCGACCATCATTACCGACATAGGTGATGATGCACAGTTCTGAGAGAGATTTATGAGGTTTATGAAGACCTTCCATGGAGTATTTCATCCTAACCCCTTTAAGGAAGAATTGACGTGGGTCTTTCAGTAGCAACATACTCTATATTTCTTGGGGGATTGATGACCCCAGGCTATAGAGTCATGGCGAGAACCCATGCTGACGATCATCAAGCATCTAGAAACTCCTCTAGAGTGAAAGGTGAATCTTTCTACGTACATGATTCAAGATTATTACAAGAGATGGTGGGATGGGATATCATAGGTAGGATGCCAACATTTTATGTTGATGGATGAGTTCTAGTGCACAATCTCTTACAACTTCTACCTGATTACCTTGAGGGCTGATCGAGCCCGAGAGTTCATGAGTCTGGAGCAGGGTACTCTTTCTATTATGGTGTATTCATCATGCGTCATGGAGTTGCAACACATCATGCATATTCTATGAGGTGATGAGTTATTTCTATAATGGAATTTTGGGGACGGACTTAGGAACGACATGCAATCATAGATTAATATCTTCAGGTTGACTTCCATCACTTCTATAGTCAAACATGCACATGTCACAAAGCAACATTTGAGGGATTCTGAAGCTGTGAGCCAGGGTGTCTTGACATCTAGAATTATAATCCCTCCTAATTATAGTAGTAAGTGCCATAGAAAGTCTTCTTGCAAAGATCCAAGGAGAATATACACTTCTTCTTGTAGCCAGGTGGTGTGATACTAGGGAGGCATAAGCGGGAATACAAGGCCACATTTTCTGAGAGATCTAGTGGAGTGCTGATCATGTGGGAAGATGGGCCATCTTCAGCATTTATGTCAGTTCTTCCCACCAGTATCTTTTAACATGTGCTCTTATTTGACTCCTTGTTCAAGAGAATCACAACAGGTTTCACATTATTTAGTGAACTAGAGCTCAATTGGCCTCTTATGTCGCGGTAGATGTCATGGTCATGGTATACAGTCTCCATGCGTTCTGCGAGAATATGGTCGATCAGCTCAGAGTGGCCAGGCATGGTCACAGGGCCGCAGTGTAGGTTCACCATTTTCTGTGGAGTAGACTCAATAGGAGCCGGGTACTGAACCCTCTGCAAATAGAGGTACAATATTAGTTGCCTCAGTTTTAGCCTATGCTCATTTAGATAAGGGTTCATCACATAGCTTTATATCTATTGGAGTTGTGGAGAGCCTTGGTCTCTGAATATTTTCTTTTGTTGATATCTTGATGCTAGACACACCATTGGGGACAAGAATGGCTAATGTACCATAGTTCAAGGAGTGCACTCTAAAGGTTGGTGTGTTTCACTTCTTGTGGGACCATTAAGTCCTATATATGAAAAGATTTGATTTCATTCTCAGAATGGACTATTTAGTTCCATTCCATGAATCTATCGATTTCTATACTCGTAGGGTGAGTTTCACATCACCTGGGTTGGGTCATTTCTTCATAAGGGTGAATGGGATGTCTAAGAGTGCAGAGTGGGACCCGACCATCATGGTTTGGAAGGAGCTGCAACTCAGATTACTAGTATATATATGGATGACTAGTGGTCATCACTGATGGAATTTCCACCAGTGATTGAAATTTTCAAGGATGTCTTTCTAGTGGTCTTTTTAGGTTTTCCTCCAGAGTGATAGGTGGACTTTTTTATTGAGATCATGCCGAAAGCAGCACCGATGTCCATTCCTCCTTATAGGATGACTACACTAGAGTTGCAGTATCTCAAGAAGAAGTTGGAGGAGCTACAAGACAAGTATTTCATCCAACTTAGTACTTCTACTTTGGTTTTCCCTATCATGTTTGCGAAGAAGGAGAATGGTACCCTTATAATTTGTGTGGATTATAGAAAGTAGTACAAGTTTACAGTAAAGAAACGATATCCATTTCCGAGTATTGATGATCTCTTTCATCAAAATTTAGAATCCCGGTTGTTCTAGAAGATTCATATGATATCGGGTTATCATTAGTTTCACATTATTCCATCATATGTTCCTCGTATATCCTTTCAAAGTAGGTATGGTCTATATGAGTATGTGGTTATGCGGTTCGCTCTAACAAACGCACCTGCATTTTTCCTTGCACTGACGAACTGAGTGGTCAATCCGTACTTCGATTCTTCTGTGGTAGTCTTCTTGGAAGATATCATGGTGTACTCTCACACTCGACACGACCATTATAACCATCTTTATATCATTTTGCATACACTGAGAGGGCATCATTTATATTCTATGCTCTTGAAATGCCACTTTGGGATGAACCAAATTCACGTCATGGGTCATGTTATCATAGATACTAGTATATTAGTAGACCCCGACAAAGTGATATTAGTAGTATCCATGGAGAATCCAAAGAATGACTTTGAGGTATGGGGTTTTCAAGGACTAGCTGGTTACTAATGATATTTCATACAAGACTTTTTAGGCTTTGAATCACCACTGATGGGCCTGAATAAGAAGGGTGCGATGTACTTGTGGTCAGATTCTTGTGAGTCATCCTTTTAGGAGATGAATGGGAGGTTGACTTCAGTATCTATACTAGTCTTTCCAGAGCCGGGGAAGAGCTATACTATGTACAATGATTCCTCAGGTATCAAGTTGGGAGGAGTTCTTATGCAGGGGAAGGAGTTGTTGTGTATGTTTCTCAACAGTTGAGGCCACATGAGAGGAACCACCCGACACATGATTTCCAGCTGGCTACAGTTGTTCATGCTTTACATTGTTGGATACATTATCTTTTGGATTGAATTTTGTGGTTTCCACCGACCACCAAAGTCTCAAGATTATCTTCACTCATCATGACCTAAATTTCGGACATTGAAGGGGGGTTTAGAACCTTCAGTCCTTTGACATTGAGTTTTCTTACACGCCTGGGAAAGGCACCGCTATGGCTGATGCATTGATTAGGAGGACTGAGATAAAGGTAGTTGAGGAAGCCTGTAGTGAGTGGCATCTTATGGCTATATTCCCTAAGATGCATTTGGAGGTGCACAAAAAACAGGGCAGACGATTCTTTATTCTGTGGTTGTTACCTCTACTCTACATAATCGTGTGTGAATGAGGAAACTATAAGATTCTCAAGGCCTAGTCCAACAAGTGAGTGTTTCATGAGAGTACCCTATTCCTAGCTGGGAAGTAGTCAATGAATAGATCATGCATTTTCATGGATGCATGTGGGTTCCAATATACAAACGCGAGTAGCTGATGCGAGACATTCATTCCTCAATTTGGGCAGTTCATCCTGTTGTCATGATGATGTATTGTGATCTACATTGTCTGTATGAGAGGCTAGGTATGAAGAGATATGTTTCTGGTTTTTTCATGAGATGTCCCACCTATCAGTAGGTGAAGGCAGAGCATTAGCGACCAGCTGGGCATTTGCAGTAGTTAACCATTCCTGAGTGGAAGTGGAATGATGTCGTGATGGATTTCATGATAGGTTTTCTGAGGTCGCCTCGAGGGAATGAAGTAGTATGGGTTTCCATTGATAGATTCACAATGGTTGATCACTTATTACTGATTTGAGATACCTTCAATGTTGATGTGATGAGATGTTTGTACATCTGAGAGATTGTACCTATACATGGGGTTCCACACACCATTTTTTCAAATTGGGACATGAGTTGTACATCTCGGGACTTGCAGGGACTTTAGAAGGATTTTAGAACACATGAACTTTTGATTAATTGTTACCAACCATGATAGATGGAAAGTCCGAGAATATGTTTCTGGTGCTTGAGGACATTCTTGGAGCATGGATCCTGGATTTTGGAGGTTCTTAGGAGAAGAACATATCTCTTTTTGAGTTTTCCTACAATAATAGTTTTCAATCAACTATTCATATGGAACCTTATGAGGATTTGTGTGAAAGGGCATACTGATACCCTTATTCTAGCTAGAGGTAGGAGAGGCGGCTATGCTGGGATGTCGACTTGTCCAAGAGTCCACATAGCAAATAGAGTTGTTTTAGAAGGGGAAGTCTACTGCATAGTCATTATCGAGGTCATACACCGATCGACAAAGATGACCTCTATAGTTCGATGTTAGAGATCAGATTTTCCTACGTGTCACACCGAGGTCGGGACACCGGTGTATTAATTGGAAAGTTGAGCTTTCATCGAGGTACGTCAGACCATTTGAGGTGTTGGAGAGATTCAGTCAAGTTGCCTATCAGTTGTAGTTAACTCAGAGGTACCAGGATGTACATGATTTCATCCACGTTCCCTAGTTTCAACGATACATTTCAGACCCCTCTCATGCTTTTTCAACCAGAGGAGGTTGAGTAAGAGGTGCATTCCTCATTTTAAGATCATCCTCTCCAGATTGTTGATTGAAGTACGAAAGTTCTCTATGGATGGTATGTTCCTCATGTATGAGTGCTATGGTAGAATAAGTGAGTACAATATGAGAATCAGGAGAGGGAGGCCGATGTACGATCACAGTGGCAAGAGTTTTTTTAGGATTATTCTTCTACACCTCTTGCAAAATAAATTCGGGGAAGAATTTCATTAAGGGTGGAAGTTACTAAAGAGCCAAAATCTTCTCTCTGGTATGTTTTTTTATTTTCTATAGTTTTTTTGAAAAATGGGTGTTTTTGGAAATTTCTATAGTACATGATTTGTACTTATATGTACATGATGTGTACTCTTTTTCCGCATGTATCCGTGGGTTGGCTGGGTAAAGGCCGTGCACACAACCTCTAGTGGTGACTAAGAGACTGCCTAATGAGGGGGATGGTAAGGGCATGTACAAATTGTGTACTACTAAATTACATTCCATGTAATTTTTTTTAATTAATTAAATGGAAAGGGGTCACGTCTAATTGGAAGAAGTATATTCTTCCTCACCTTCTTCGACCGAGAGTGTCCATACAACACCAATCATTTCCTAATCCCCAAGTCATGCATTCGTTCTCCAATTCGACCACCGCCAATTGTGTTTTTGTCACCACGGTAAGCTCTTCCTTCTTCTAGAGCTTCGCTTCCTAGTTCCTCATCTTTCATGACTAATTTTCAGTTCCATAATTTAGATTATTTTTTATAACTACTGTGTTCAAAGGTGAATCAAGGCTTGATATTCACGTATAGGGATTTCACAATGTCGTGGTAGGTGGTTTGATCCTTTCTGTAGATAGTATTTTAGTTATATGTTAAAAAGATCTCAATACCCTTATTCGGGGTATTGCATGTTTACAGTTTTATCCCACTTAATTTCCTACTACATATGTATACATGAGTAGAGTTTAATTGAATGCGAATATGGTTAATTGATATGAATTGGAAGTGTTTTCCCTATCATGTTTTGTTTATGACTAATTGGTCATGATTAGCCTATTTGGCTACATGCTTTCCATTCCTAGTACTGGTAGGATGGAGTAATGTTATTTTTAAGACACGTTGTTATGTTGTAGACTATTTATCCTTATAGTTCATGAGCTATACATTGGCTCTCATATATCAATGTGCTCGATTAACTTATACAGGGCCATGAGAACGTGGTGTAGTCTACCATAGGGAGAATGGAGGTTGAGGGCTTCTCTATAGTGTCTGATTTCCTTTATAATGTGATACCATATATTGAATGGACCTAATTGCTTAATTGGAGGGTCTGTAGTTCCTCGATGCGGGTCACAGGGGGAATGGAACATTGAGTGCTTCCCCAAAACGCCTTTTAGTTACCGATAAGAGACAATAGGGGGAATTGACAGTGAGTGCTTCCTTAATGAGTCTGTATAAATGTTGAACAAGAGGGGTTAGACTCTATGTACATCCAAGAGGGTTTCTTGTGTATGTTTTGTTTGTACCATAGGGGTTAGGTGATGAGTGCTTCCCAGAGGTTTCCCTTTTTGTGATTATCTGCTTACATGATATGTGAAATAGAATGAATTGAAACTGTTGGATTATTAACTTTTCTGTATTTACATGTTTACTGCTTCTCATAGCTTATACCCTACAATTTATATTCACTGACTATTAGGCATAGATATTTCGATGGTTTCCTATTGGGATTAGTCTCACATCCTGTTTGGGTCATTCTATTGTTCCCAAAATGATTATATTGCGGCAGATATATACAAGGGAAAGCACCCTTCTACTTCAGGTACTTGATTGTTGAAGAGCTGGAGAGCATGAGACATAGCTGGGGCTTGCGATGCTGTTGAAGTTTTTTGTTTTCTTTTGTTCTTTGGTTATTTATGTATTCCCGCATTATGACTTCATTGACTTCTTTCCAAGGAATTTTTATCATGCATCATTTATATCTATGTGCTCCAGTTGTTTATTACCTTAGTCTTCCATTGCTTACTGAAGTGTTGTATTATATTGCTGCCACTATTTCTATCTGTTTACTTCTGCTGTATTTATCTAACAATGAGGGAATAATTTCCCCACTATCACACCCATGGCTCCCGCTACTAGTCAGCATCCTCTAGCGTTCGGGGAAATGTTCTTGAGTAATTGAGAGAAAATAGGTATGGGGTGCCTCTAGGTGGCTTCTAGAACCAGGACGTTATAATAATAAAATTAATACATTATCATATTACATTTCATATAGTGAAATAAATGTTCATTTATATGATTAAATATTTATGGTTCCATTATTATAAATATTATCATGACCATTCTATATATCACTCTCTATGAGTCCATCAGAGTTATTTTTTCTATTCCATGTCTATGTTTTCAAATCCCCATAATTATTAATACCATGAATCCCAGTAATGTTTTTAATCTAGATTACCATTGAACTTCTCTTTTTTAGCATTTCAAGTGGATGTTTTATTATAAACTTTCATGATGAGTGATTTATATATGGTAATGCTAGAACCTCAATCTCCAATTTTCAAAGAATGAGATAAAAAAGTGATGAATGAATTTATAAAATGTCTATAATGAAATATCAGGAGATTTTAAAACATCTACAATATGACTGATTTCATATAAGACACAAAATTCAAATATTAATCGATACATTAAATATTATTAATAAAATATGACTTTTATAACATAGAATTTAAATTGGTGAGAAGGAATATTAATAACATATTTTTTAAATAAATATATATATATTCTAATTTATATGTATATATTGATTAATTATATTTAAATTTGTAGTCATTTTCTAGTAATACTATTTTATTCCCAGTGATATGGTTCCATAAAATGGGTAGTTATTGATTTTAGTTGGATACTATTATAATTAAATTATAAATGATTTATGAATTTTCTTTTAGAAATTTTTTTTATAATCATCATAACAAAATTATATTTTGGAGAAAATTTAGGATTTTTATTAAAATGATTGATCTTTCTTGTAATATTAAAAAATAAATATATTTATTGAAAACAATTTTTTCATTTAAAATATTTTTAATGTAAAATTATATCATTCAAAATTTCCAAATTTATGTTATATTATTTAGATTTAAAGTTATAAAACATATTTAAAAGGTAATCTTCCAAAAACACCATATTTTATCAAACGTTTTCAGTTTAATTTCAATTAAATTTCTTCAATTTTATTGTTCTAGATTTTGGAAAATGCATTCCATCTATAGAATTGTGGGACCAGGTTTTTAAAAATATTACTCTTTATTTTTAGTCCATAAAAATAGTGACCATAGTAATTTACTTAACAAATTTAATAGTAAACTATGAAATTAATGATAAAAATAAAATGATAAGCACTAGAAAATGACCACAATATTGTATAAAAATTTATTATATGACTCCATTTAGTCTATAATAATAATATAAATGGGTATATAAATTATTATACTTTTATATGATTATTGACTTTATAATATTTTATGTAATGTAATGTCCTTAATGTCACACTCTTGTATTTATTAACCATATTATTTTCTTTTATTTCATAAAAAGGACATGAGATAAGTTATAATTATTAATTTTTTAAGGTAAATGATGTATTTATATCAAATTGATTTATATTCCATTTTAATGAATAATAATTTTACTTAAAATGATACACAATGATTACATATTAATTATTCAATTAATGGAATATTTAAATAAATGATTTTAAAAATTATAAATGTATTAAAATATGAAATAAATAATTATCCTCAAAAAATTTATATATAAATAAGAAAAAAAAATTGTGATTTTTTTCTAATGTATTAAAGTTATACTTTCCCATTTCTTTTATTAAAATCAATGTACGTGGATAATATTATAATTTACATTAATATAATTTTTTAGTAAAAATTATTTTATTAAATGAATTGTAGTTAATAAAAATATTAGATACATATAAATAAATATTTTATGTATAATGAAATTATCCCGGATCCATTCATGTGTCATTACTATGTTTATAATAACATTAATTGTCACGACCCGCCGTCACCAAAA
Source organism: Viscum album (assembly GCA_963277665.1). Lineage (NCBI taxonomy): Eukaryota > Viridiplantae > Streptophyta > Magnoliopsida > Santalales > Viscaceae > Viscum > Viscum album. Next base: position 270,965,913 of record OY728128.1, on the reverse strand, counting down.
GGAAAGAAGGGTCAGCAGATTGCCAGGCCCTTCCTTCTTTAATTTGAAGGAGAGATAATGACCCCTGAAACCCGCCTTAAATAGATCCCGGAGTGGCGACCAGTGCTTAGGGTATATAATCACACCCTAAATGGAAGGCATTACCCTTTTTCTTTTAATAGGATCAGGAGATAAGATGCTAAATCCCACAACACCAAACTGAAAGTGAAAAAACGACTAAAGATAAACCATTCCCATGTGCATGTTAAAAAGTAAATGATACAAGTCACAAAACCCCAAAAGTAAAAAGAATACCAAGAAAAGAAAAACAATAACAACAACTGTCCCAAAAGTCCGCACTAGTATGGTACCGCGCGATCCCTGAAGTCCTCCTTGAATCCTGAAATCATTTTTATATACGTTGGATGAGCATACAAGTATACTTAGTAGGGAAAACCCAAAAACTCTCATGCACAAGTGGGGAGACGTACTAAAGTCCCGTGAGAAACAGACAACCAAACACTATAAAGGGGTTTATCCATCCCACTGACTGGCCACGCTCCCAAATAATGAAAGCAAGTAATGTATAAAATAACATTGATGATTGGGTACCCAGTGACACTTTTCCAATGGAAATCGAATTCATCCTACGCATCAAACCAATCCCGCCATTCTCACCGCAGTCCCACCGCCACACCCGCCCGCACACACCTAGGCCATATCCTCACGCAGTCCCACTACCAAACCCGCCTGCACACACATGGGCCATATTCTCACAGAGTCCCACTGCCAAAAACCCGACCACAAACACCTGAGCCACAACTGTCACAGGTATCCACGCATACAAATGCCTAGGACAGAACAACCACGGCCATGCCCGAAGACACTTGGGCCTCATCCCGAAGACACATGGGAAACCACCTGCCCGCACACACCTGGGCCAACCACCACACTACCCCGCCCAATGGTTCTTGGGATAATAATTTACTTCAGGCCATCACATCATGATCGAAGATACTTGGGCTATCTTGGAAAGGGAGCAGAATAGAGCTAATAACCATCCACTAATGGAAGTGTTGGAAAATACACCGTCCCCCATGAGATGCAGGTGTTCGGCACTAAGTTCTCAACTTGGGTGGGGTGAGATTAAGAAACACAAAACTACAAGTATATGTATAGGTTACAATCACTCACCCAATATAGGTTTTTCTTCAGCCTTCTTAACGAACATAGTCAGCACCCATTTCCAAGTCACAACTCTCACCAAACCAAAACCCATTTGTCCCATACTTGTTTTCATGTTCAGTAATAATGTTTGATTAATCTTCTGTAATTACGTGGGAAACTAGAAAGAATAAACACAGGATAGAAAAAGATCAAAGTCGAACATCAACTTAAACATTCACACCGGTGTCCCACAAATTCTAGGAGCCGACGGTTTCTCAACAATAGAGGATCCCACCCCAATTCGAGATATAGGAAAGGTAACCACAGGGCCTCAATTTCACAACCTGTGAAACCATAAAAATAAGGGATCCCATTCCCACCCACATCACCCAGTAATCGGCCCATGAAATGAAATAACCAAACCACTACCACCATCACAAAAGCAGGTCCATGCCGGTATTTTCAGATTTATACGATTTAACACACTCCATGATTTCAATTACGTTGTATTTTAACTGGGGGTTTTCACAAAAAAAGGATTTATCATGGTGCTTTCAATTTATTTATCCGAATATACGTAATTAACCAATTTTTTTACATGACCAACACAAGATGTAAGGGTTTATTAGTGCATAGAGAAAGACCACCAATGACCATGATTTTCAGTAGGAGTAATCCCACACAAATCAGAAATCATTAATCATGATAGGGCATAAAAAAACCAGCATCATCGATCACACCCATCCCCCTTCATTCTTTAGAATCCATTTGTTATCATCATTATGGTTTGGTTCATCCAAATATACAGAATCAAAATCATACGCACCCCGTATGATACACAGAAAGGAGAGACGAAGGTGAAACCCTACCTGATTGATCAATGATCGAATTTTAACCTCACGTGTCACGAACATATGATGCACAAAATTTTGGGGAGGGGCCTAGGGAAATCAAGGACGAGCAGACGATTTGATCGGAGGGTGATTGAGGAAATTAAATCTAGGGAGAACCCTTTATTTTATAAGGACCGGGGGTGGTTGAGATAAGAAAGCGAAACCGCGTAAGGAGATGGGTCGTGGGTTAACCACGCGGCCCCACATGTCACTAAAGGGTCCTCGCCCTTTGCTACAGTTTAAACCGACGCACACACCAGGTTAATTCTTTAAATATTTAATTAAACGCCATTTATGGGCATTACTAGATTTAAAAAAAGATTAAAAGGGTCAAAAAATAGGGTTTAAAACTGAATTTGCACAAACAGATCCGGTACCGGAAAACCCACCGGTAGCCGAGAGCTACCGGTGGCTCACAACTACCAGTAGGCTGCAGCCACCTGTAGACCGAGATACCGGTAGACAGAGCTATCAGTAGGATGCGACTACCGATAGACCGAGAAACATGTAGGTTGCGGCTACTGGTAGACCGAGCTACCGGTAGACATGGCTACCGGTAGGCTGCGACTACCCGTAGACCGAGCTACCGATAGACTGAGCTACCGGTAGACAGAGCTACCATTAGGATGTGGATTCCGGTAGACCAAGCTACCGGTAGGCCTTCTATCGGTAGTCTAAGGCTACCGGTAGGCCTACTGTTAGGGGTCAAAATTCACCAAGATTCCCAGACTACCCAAATAACCCAACATCAGATTTTTAATGGACCCCCAAAAACCCGGGCCATTACATCAGATACCTCTCAAACTATTCTCACCCTTGAGAGTCAAAAAAACTAGAAGGAAATGGAGGGTTCGAACAACCACCTCGAAAGATACCACTTGGGAGCGAACCCCATTGTTAACTAAAAACACCTCCCCCTTAATAACCAAGCAATATACCATGTCAAACTGCCCAGTCCTGTGGGTTGGGGAGTCTCTTCCCCATGTCAAGATACTATCCACTTTGGGACGCACTGACTCGCCCGCATGGGTTTAATCGCATCCACCTTAATGCGACTTGATTAGGGGTCGGATCCTCCACTCCCCATAGCCAAGAATTTTCACACACATTCAAAGAGGTAATAAAAACCACATATTTCATAGCCAACAATGTAAAACGCTCCACTACAACAAGTATAAACAGAACATCAAAACTCAAAACAACTCTGGGTAATGGGAATGCATCCGTGGTTCCCTCTCCCACGTACTCTCCTCATGCCCACCATGTCTCTATAACACACAAACCAAGGGAATGGTTTCCCCAAGAAACACCTTCTCCTTGCGATCCTCGATCATCATTGGTCGTTCCACAAAGGTCACATCGTCCACGACGTCGAGCTCTCCCTAGACAAGGACGTGTGAATCGTCGTGCAGATACTGACGGGGCTAGGACACATGGAATATGTCATGTATCTTTAGTAGCGTCAGTGGTAACGCTTGTTGATAAGACACTTCACTGACCCGCCGCAACACTTTGAAGGGTCCGATGAACCTGGGGGAAAGCTTTCTCCCCTTGCTAAACCACTATTGTCCACGCCAAGGGGAGACCTTCAAGAACATGTGGTCTCCAACCTCAAACTCCAAGGGCCTTCTTCTGGTATCATCATATGACTTCTGTCAGTCCTTGTCCGCCATCATCCTTTCCCGTATAAGTTGAACCTTCTCCGTCATGCTCTGCACCACTTCTAGGACAAGGATTCACACCTCTCTGACTTCTGTCCAACACACAGGTGAGCAGCATGGCCTCCCATACAAGGCTTCGAATGGAGCCATACCAATGGTATAATGATAGATATTATTGTAGGAAAAACTCTACGAGAGGAAAATTTCGCACCCATGATCCTCCTCAGTCCAGAACGCATGCCCGCGGCATATCCTCCAATGTTTGGATGGTGCGCTCTATTTTCCCAACTGTCTGGGGATGGAACGTAGTTCTTATATGTTGCAGGGTGCCAAAAGCATGCTTCAATCCTCTCCAGACTCGTGAGGTAAACTGTGCATCCCTATTCGAGACTATGGACCTCAGAACTCCATGCAATCGCACCACCTCATCCACATACCTTTGTGCCAAAGAGTCCACTGCACTCGACTCCTTAATCACCAGAAAGTGAGCTGAATTCATCAACGAGTCCACTACTACCCAGATGGCGTCGCATCCCCCTTTTACCCGGGGAAGTCCCATGATGAAATCCATCGATTTGTCCTCCCACATCCACTTGGGGATATCTAGAGACTTCAACAGACTGCCTGGAACTCGGTGTTCAGCCTTAACCTGCTGACACACTAGGAACATGGCCACAAACTCTGCAACTGCTCACTTTACTCTAGACCACTAGAACTGTCTCTTCAGACCCTTTTACATCTTGGAAACTCATGCGTGCACTTTTAGGGTTGTGATGTGGAACTCACTAAGAACCTTTCCGCTCATCGCCTCTGGAACAATCATCTTTCCTCAGAAAAGAATCCGGTTCTGACCATCCTCCGTCCATCCTTCCAGAGCATTGCTCTGGTCAACTCGGTCACACATCACTTCGCACTCTGGATCTCCCCACTGAGACTCCTCCACTTTCTGAAACAGAGACGACTGTACTGTCATCTGATATAGGCAACCTCTAACACCATCCATCCTCGCATCTAGGTGCAAGACAACTAGCTCTACCATTTCCTTCCAGGTGTCTGTCGACTCTCAGACCACATCCTTCTGCGATCTCCTGCTCAAGGAATCGGCCACCACATTCCCCTTCCCTGAAGTGTTGGAAATCTCGATGTCGTAATCCTGGAGGAACTCCACCCACCTTCGCTGCCGCATGTTTATGTCCCTCTGGGAGAAGATAGACCTCAAGCTTTTGTGATCCTTGAAGACCACAATGTGTTCTCCGATGAGGTAATGTCACCATAACTTTAGTGCAATAATTCCCGATACAAGATCCAGATTGTGGGTGGAATAATTACTCTCATCAGGGCGTAGCTGCCTGGACCCATAAGAGATCACCCCTTGTCATTGTATCAACACACATCAGATACCTTTCCCTGAAGAATCACAAAACACCTCATATGCCGCCCATTATTCTGGTAGTCTCAGCACTGGGGCACTAACTTGCTTCTCCTTTAGATAGCTGAAGGATTCCTCGCACTGCTCACTCCACACAAAAACATGATACTTCTTGGTCAAGGATGTCAAATGGGCTGCAACTCGAGATAAGTTGGGTACGAACCTCTGATAGTAACTTGTCAGCCGGAGGAAACTACAAACTTCTGCCACATTCTTGGGTGCTTCCCAAGAAACAACTGGTTTAGCCTTTGATGGGTCCACCGCTACCCCCTACTTGGACACTACGTGCCCAAGGAAGTGAACTTCTCATTTCCAGAATTTTTATTTCGACAACTTACCATAGAGATGGTGCTGTCGGAGGACCTCCAAAACCATCCTCAAGTGCTCAGTATGGTCCTCCTATGATCTTTAATAGATCAGGATATCATCGATGAACACAATTATGAACCGATCCAGGTACTCCCTGAATATGGAGTTCATAAGCCCCATGAACATAGCCGGGGAATTCGTAACTCCAAAAGGCATGAATACAAACTCGAAGTGTCCATATCTGCACCAGAAGGATGTCATCGGGATGTCGCCCTCCTTCACCCTCAACTGGTAATACCCAGACCACAGGTCGATCTCCGAGAACCATCCCGCACCTTTCAGTTGGTCGAAAAGATCATCTATCCTCGGCAGAGGGTAGAGATTCTTGATCGTCACCTGATTGAGCCTCCTGTAGTCTATGCACAACCTGATACCACCATATGCCTTCTTTGCCAACAAGACTGGAGCACCCCACGGTGACGCACTTGATCGAACATAACCCCTCTTCATCATATCGTCAATCTGAATCTGCAACTCCCACAGCTCCGAAGGTGCCATCAGTTAAGGAGCCATTGAAATCGGACGAGCACTGGGCTGTAAGTCTATCCCAAAATAGTAATCACGTCAAGGGGGTATAGTCTTCACCTCCTCACTGAAGACGTCCATAAACTCACTGACGATTCCTGGAACCTCCACCATCTCACCATCCACTGACTCTACTGACAGTTCGGCTAACAAGGAGTGGAGGGGTTCCCCTCGCCTTCTACCCTTTTGACTGCTCCGCTCGCCGGTGAAAGTATCACACTGGCCGCCCAAGTCTACGAACACAACCCTTCCTCAGAAGCAGTCGATGAAGGAACACATACAGAACAACCAGTTGATGCCTAGGATGACATCGAATGGTTGTATCTGTATTAGTAGTAGATCCCTGACCGACTGATGTGGCCCTATCATCAGTCTGCATCCACGAAAAACATATAACAAGTCGGTATCACCTCCGAATGGTGCGCTCAGAACTAGGGGAACTGGATGTCCATCGGCATCACGACCCAAGGCGTGGGCTAGACTGGGTTCAGCAAAGGAGTTTGAAGCTCTGGTATCGAACAAGACATAAGAAAGGGTTCTAAACAAATTGATCACACATTTAATGACCTCTGGTCCTACTTAGACTACTGCCTCTGTGGTGTGAAACTGCCCATGCCCAACTCCTCTGCCTCTCGGCTGTTGGACACCTCTCCGACCACACCCTGGTCGAGGTCCTTGAGGAGCGCACCGAGGTCGGACTTCTCCTGCAACGTCTGCCCTCGGTGGAGCGGGAGCTCGCTGCCCCTGCTGCTGCAGCTGGAAAGGTCTAACTGGAAGCTGCTGCTGGGGCGGGTGCTGGGCATGTCCGCCACCACCGTACTGTACTCGGTCCGGGCACTGATTCCGAAGATTCCCATGGGTACCAAAGGCGAAGCACCTCGGTCGTGGGCCCGAAGGTAATGTGCGAGGACCTGGTGACCAGAACTGGAACTGATGCGGTCTTCTCCCTGCTGGTCGGAACCTAGAGGGTCCCGATGCTGATGGTCTGGTGCTGAAGGCCTTTCCCTTTGATGGGGCTAGCTGAATCCCCTCTCGTGACACACCGCCCAACTTTTTCATCCGCTCCACCACCTCTGCCTTCTTCTGGACCTCCAAGTATGTCGGAAAGGTGAAGGGGGTAATAGTGTACTAGAGGGAGGGTCGGAGCACCTCCTATAAACGTTTTGCCCGAGACTCCTCATCTGGAAAGAGGTCCGGAGAAAAACATAGAAGGACCTTGAACTTGATTCCCAGCTCCATTACTGACATACTCCCCTGTTGGAGGGAGAGTAGCTCCTGCCTCTTATCTGCTTTCATCGTAGAAGAGAAGAATTCCCCCCGGAACTCCTTCTCGAAATCACCCCTACCACCTCAGCCTCTCTCCTCTCCCCCAGGTAAAGAATCCACCACTGACGTGCCACTCCCCGCATGTGGCTGATGGCCAAAGGAACCCAGTACTCGGTCGGAGCCGGAATCAGGATGAAGGCTATAACCAGCTCCTCTATCCATCTGTCTGTCTTCATGTCATAGGTGCTTCCCTCATACATCTCGAGGGTCTGTCGCTGGAAGACCCTAAGTTTCTTCTTCCACTGGTCATCCTCCTCCTCTCGATCAGTTTTCTGCCAATCGTCCAAGGTAGTATCTTGGGCCTCGATCGCCCGAACCACACATGGTCGCCTCCCAGGTGCCATAGCTACAAGGTAAACAAGGAATGCCTAAACTCAAGTAGTGAAGAATATTGTTCTTAAAATTTCTTAAACTTCTTATTGATTTTACTTCCCAAAACACCCATGAAACACGAGAACAAGAGTCATTATGATGCTTGTCCCTTTACTAGGGGCTCTACCCTGTAATCATTGTGGCCTCACTTGGTCGTTCGGTAGGTCCAGAGTCCAGGTATCGGATCACGGGGGACCTTAAGATCCCTTGTCCTAGCCGGTCTTCCCTGGGCTAATTCATGCACCAAGGTCACCCAACACCTTTTCCCTACAATCCCATGTAGTCCTTACTGTGCCTAAATCTAGAATCCATCCTATCTCTCAACCATTCCTCTGATACCATTCTGTCACGACCCGCCTTCACCAATAGGAGGGAAGGGTGAGCAGATTGCCAGACCCTTCCTTCTTTAAGTTGAAGGAGAGATAATGACCCCCAAAACCTTCCTTCAATAGGTCCTGGAGTGGCAACCAGTGACAAGGGTGTATAATCACACACTAAATTTAAGGAATTACCCTTTTTCTTTTAATAGGATCTGGAGATAAGATCGTAAATTCCCCAACACCAAATTGAATGTTCAAAAACAACGAAAGATAAACCATTCCCATGTGCATTTTCAAATGTAAAAGATAAAAGTCACAAAACCCCAAAAGTAAAAAAGAATACCAAGAAAAGAAAATCAATAACAACAACTGTCGCAAAAGTCCATGCTAGTATGGTCCCGCGCGATCACCAAAATCCTCCGGGAAACCTGAAAGAAGTTTTATATACGTAGGGTGAGCATACAAGTATACTCAGTAGGGAAAAACCAAAGACTCACGTGCAAAAGCGGGGAGACGTACTAAAGTCCCATGAGAAACATACAACCAAACATTATCGAAGAATTCATCCATCCCACTCACCAGCCATGCTCCCAAACAACACAAGCATGTAAAGTATAAAATCACATCAATGTTTGGGTACCCCGCGCCACTTTTCCACGGGTTACTGAAGTCATCTGACGCATCGTACCAATCCCACCATTCTCACTGCAGTCCCACTACCACACCCGCCTGTACACACCTGGGCCATATCCTCATGCAGTCCCACTGCCCAACCCGCCTGCAAACACCTTGGGCATATCCTCACGCATCCCCACTTCCAAACCCCACCCGCAAACAGCTGGGCCACAACTGTCACACATAACCATGCCTGCAAACACCTAGGCCAGAACAACCACCGCCATGCGTGAAGGCACCTGGGCCTCATCCCTAATACATATGGGAAACCACCTGCCCGCACACACCTGGGCCAAACACCACACTACCCCACCCGAAGGTTCATGGGCTAATAATGGACTTCAGGCCATCATAGCATGCCCGATGTTACTTGGGCTATCCAGGAAAGGGAGCAGAAAAGAGCTAATAACCAGCCACTAATGGAAGTGTTGGGAAAAAGACCCTCCCCCATGAAATGGGGGTGTTTGGCACTAATTGATCAACTTGGTTGGGGCGCGAATATGAAACACAAAACTAAAAGTATATGTATAGGTAACAAGCACTCACCCAATCTAGGTGTTTCATCAGCCTGCCAAAAGAACACATTCAACACCCATGTCCTAGTCACAACTATCACCAAACCAAAATCCATTTGTCCAATCCTTGTTTTCATGTATAGTAATAATGTTTGATTATGCTTCTTCACTTACTTGGGAAACTAGCAAGCATAAGTACAAGCCAGGGAAAGAGCACAGTCAAACATCAACTTAAACGTTCACACCTGTGTCCCCCAAATTCAAGGAGCCGACGGTTTCTCAACAACAGAGGATCCCACCCCAATTCGTGATATAGGAAAAGTAACCACACGACTTCAATTTCACAACCAGTGAAACCATAACAACATGGGATCTCATCCCACCCCACGTCACCTAGCAATTGGCCCATGAAAAGAAATAAACAATCCACTACCACCCACACAATGTAGGTCCATACCGGTATTTTCAGATTTAAAACATTTAACACACTCCATGATTTCAATCTCGCTGTATTTTAACCGGGGGTTATCACAGAAAAAGGGTTGATCTTGGTGCTTTCAATTTATTTAGACGCATATACGTAATTAACAAATTTATTTTACATGACAAATACAAGAAGTAAGCGTTTATTAGTGCACAGAGAAAGACCACCAAAAACCATGATTTTCAGTAGGATTAAGCCCACACAAATCAGAAATCATTATTCATGACAGATAATAACAAAACCAGCATCATCGATCACACCCCTCCCACTTCATTTTTTAGATTCTGTTTTTTATATTCATTAAGGTTGGGTTCGTCCCAATCTACAGAATCAAAAGCATACCACCCTGAATGATACATAGAAAGGAGAGAGGAATATGAAACCCTGCCTGATTGATCAACGATCAATTTTTATCCTCACGTGCCACGAACATTAGATGTGAAAACTACAGGGGCGGGACCTCGGGATCTGAAGGACGAGCATATGATTTGATCATATGGTGATCGAGGAAAAGAAATCCAGGGAGAACCCATTAGTTTATAAGGACTGGGGGATGTTGAGATAAGAACGTGAAACCAAATAAATAGTAGGGTCATGGGTTGACCACGCAGCCCAACACATTATTAAAGGGTCCCCGCCCATTAGGGAGGTTTAAACTGATGCACACACTAGGTTAATTCATTAAACATTTAATTAAACACCATTTATGGGTGTTACTGGCTTTAAAACTTGCTTAAAAGGGTAAAAAAATTGGGTTTAAAACTCAATTTGTGCAAATAGAGCCAGTACCGGAAAATCCGCCAGTAGCCGAGAGCTACCGGTGGCTGACAACGACCGGTAGCTGAGCCAATGGTAGGCTGGAGTGACCGGTGGATGACAGCTACCGGTAGGCTGCAGCTACCAGTGGATGACAGCCACCAGTGGTCGAGCTACCGGTAGGCTGCAGCCACCAGTAGACCGAGCTACCAATAGACAGATCCACCAGTAGGCTGCGGCTACCAGTAGACAGAGTTACCAGTAGGCTGTGGCTTCCGGTAGACTGAACTACCGGTAGACAGAGATACCGGTAGTCTACGGCTACCGGTAGACTGAGCTATCGATAGTCCTGCTACCGGTAGGCTAAGGCTACCGGTAGGCCTACCGTTAGGGGTCAAACTTCACCAAGATTCCCAGACTACCCATATTACCCAACATCAGATTTTTACAAAGGAATGGATCCCTAAAAACCCAGGCCATTACATTAATAACCCATATATTGTAGATACCATTAATATTAGGCTAATTTTTGAATGGGACAACTAATTTTTTGAACAAAATGGAAAGGGAAAAAATGTTATTCAACATTTATAAACATTTTTGGATGTGATTAAATTGTATTATAATATTATTTTATTTGAATCAAATCAATTTAAGGATCCATATGGTAAATATTAATTAATATTAATTTTCTATTTGGAGAATTCCAAGATTCCTCATCCCCTCTATTTTAAATGTGCTCTTATTTATCTCATCTATTCTCATAGGAATATATGTTTAAAAACACTAATAACATAAAAAATACAATATATATATTCCAATAACAATTCTATATTAATTATTTATAAATCAATAACAATTTTGAGGACATATGTTGTCATGAAGAGTTTATATTCCAAATAAGAGGTATGGTTTTTACCAAAATCTTCTTTTTAATTTATTATTTCACATCCATCAAATATTCTCAAAAAATAATAAAATTATAGAAAAATAATCACATTTATACTTATGTGTTATTATGTTAATGTGATAAGTTATATCAATCTGCAACATCCATCAGTTTGGAATCTAATTTAAAATTTGTGTGTCGAGAGGACTGTCACCTCAGGGACCGATGTAAGTTGTTTTCCATTACCAAATATCAATGAAAATTATAATAATTTAATTATGTTTTATATTTTATATGAATGAAATATTTATCATTTTAAAAATATAAAATATTATTTAATTTCTTACAATTATATTAACTGTAAAATGATAGCATCATTCATGGATACATTTGGTCTACCACCTCTATGAAGAATTGTTACTCATTTTTCATCACCACATACATGGATGATATGTAGAGACCCAAATATTAACGTACATGGACATGAAATTACTTTTTCATAATACTTAGTACATAACAAAAACACACACACAAGGACCGTAATAGTTTAGTGTCTTTGGAATCTTGGAATATAATCTTCTAATCATGGTGAAAGATCTTCAACATCTCGCATAAAGATCTTCCTTTTTTTACCCTAAAACCATTCTTTATTTCCTGGGGAAAAGAAAATATAAAAGGGTGAGTTCAAATGCTTAGTAAGGGTAAAAAAAAAAGAAATATCAATCGCATCATATTCATAAGAACATAACATTTTGGAAATCTTAACCTGCAACAGAGATCATAATATCATAACATGGGATAAATCATAGTAGTGAAATGTAATCCCAATAATCATAACTTAAAACATGAAACTTTGTGGAATACACACATAATAATATAGAATCATTTCTTATTAGTCAAGACTCATTGCCAAGACTATCTTAGTGGACAAAGTCCATTTCTGAACCGAGTTCATTCCTCGTTTCAGTCCTGTTTCACTGAACCGGTTTAACCTGCCGTTCCAGCCAGGTCTATCTCATGAGATATAAAATCTTTACCCAATTAATTGGAGGGATATATAGGTCCCACCCATCTCATAATGATACCATTCTTATGTGTGCAACAAAATCATAAACCATACATCAAAGCATAACCCATGTAATAAAAATGAGATTCATAAACATCGTGACATCATAAAACAATTAATATAAGATAAAGGAATTTTTAAAAATTATTTCAACACAACATAATCAAATCAATGTAATAATAGGGATATAAATAGAACCCTCTATTATCTTAGATGGAAAATAATTTTGATAAAACACTTGAACTCCATTCTTGAGGAAAATATCCTTTCTACTTCAAAAACACTTTTCCTTTCTTAACATGTCATAAATTTCTATACTAAAAGAATTTTATTAAAAATAAACTTGAAAAATTGTAAAGGAATCTTCTTGTAAATAATTTTTTAAAAATCCATTCATGCCGTATATGTTAAAAAAACATTCTTCTCATCCTTTTGTCGGAAATTAAAAAAGTACCTCATACGAAAAACGACAAAGGATTCATTTCATATATTTTACTAAAACATCACCGAAGGGTAAAATTGGTTTTAAACAATTGTAGGAGGATGTAAATAATATTACATATTGAGGAAACATGGATGTGGATGATAAAATACACCCCAGTAAATTTCAAAGTATAAACAATCTCAGATAAAAATGAGATTGTGATATTTTCCCTAGCATAGGTCTGATTTGCTTCGTAAGTGTCCGAACTTCCTGTATAATGATTTAAATAATGTCATTGAATTATTCCAGAATCATACTCATTGTTATCATATCATATATGGTTCACTGATGACTTAATTTTACCCTTTGTTTTGTAAATTGCATGTTAAAGAGTGCTTTGGGTAAAATCGTTTCATTTATCATCCGTGTTTTGACTTGTAATTATTCATATGATTAATTAGATCATGATTAATTAATTACATATTATAAAAAATGATTTATATATAATATATATTCAGAATATACATATATATAATAGATCAGTAAATGGAAAAAAATACACCGTTCATTGAGACGGTTGGCCGTACGTACGCATGAATGATGTTTTCTTTTCCTTATTGAGTTTAATAGAATTAAGTAGATGAAATAAATATATATACACATAAATCCAGTATCATTATTATGTCATATATTTCATGATTACTTATTATATATACTTTATAATCATTCATGAATGGTTAACGTGGAGAATGAATCTCATCGCGTCGTGGAGACGGTAGTCTGTACGTACGCACGAGTGATGATATCGTTCTAATGATCGTGGAATTGTATTGGAGTGTATGTATACTATTTCAAAATCAATATAACTTTAAAATAACCATATATAGTTATTATGTACACCATTATACCCATCCAAGTAAGGTGGTGGTGGAAAGTAGATTACACCACGGTGTGGAGACGGTATTCCGTACGTACGCACACGCGGTGATTTCGTTTTCTATAGGATGGATAGATGGTGAAATAGGGTTGTTTCATACTTATAATAACATATCAGTATATGCGTGATACTGATGTTATTACTTCATAATTAAAAAACCTAATAAGAAGAAGTGGAAGAAGAAATAAAGTTGAAAGAATCGGTAATAGATATTACCTCTTATTTGACACGCCTCTTTGAATCCTCCTCTTAGGGTACTAAATTTGGTCTTTGATGAAGACCAGGACCTCTAGGATATTTTTAGGGAAGTGGAGAAGAGAACTTTTCAGGGTTTGTCCGAGCTTGAAGGCTCAAAGTGGTGTGAGGAAGAGAGGGAGGAGGTGCCCTTTTATAAGGGAGGAGAGGGGCCCCTTTGGAATAACTAAAAATATTATTTTATTATAAATCGAAATTCAGTTTTAAATAGCTCCAAATTGAGTTATTTCGAAGATAAGGTGGGGATGGGTCTAAATCCTCTCATCCAATAGAATTTTGACTATTTTAGATTGCTATTTTAACCTTATCATTTAGTTTTAACTTTAAGTTAGATAATTTTACTTTTACCGTGTCTTTTTGTGTTGTTACACTATAAGGTTAATAAACTTACTATAACAAGCCAAACGAACCCCAAGATGTTTATTATTAATATATATAACCTTATAAAAGTCATTTGGCCGAAGATTATATTTTTAGGAATAAAATAACAATTAATAATATAATAATTTTTTTAAAAACTATTTTATGTCAATTTTGACAATATTTAGTAATTGATTTTTGTGAAAATCATAACAGAATGATTATTTCGAAAAACATTAATTAAATCAATACTAACATGTCATATTAACCTATAAAATTAGTGTAATTCATAAAAAATCTCAAATTACATTCATTAGTGTATTTATAACATGAATTATGTCAATATTTCATTAATAAGATAATTACTGCATCATCTTTGTGTCATATATAAATTAACTTTTTTAATGTCTAAAAATTACAAATCAAATATCATTATGTTGGAAATCTTTTTATCTTTATAATCAATATTTATATTCTAATTTATCTTATGTATATCCCTATATTAAAAATTATTTAGTTATTAAACTTTGATTTTAACTATTTTAACCCTTCTTTAAATAAATTAATAATAAATGTCCTAATCTAATACAAGTGGGCCTAAATGGTCATATTTTATTCCTAAGGTTGTTTTCAGTCAAATTAAACTTATCCAATAGAATTAGGACATGTGTTAGGGTAATAATAATATCATTTTTACCCTTAATTACCCTATTTACTTTTAACCGTGGTAAAAAAAAGTAAAAAGTACTATTCACCAAAAATTATTTTCATCTCATTGAACCACATTTTAGTTACTGACATCAACCGTTCTCTCAGATTTTTGAAATTCCACTCACAGAAGTGGTAAAATTATGTTTTATAAAAAATTCATTTTTTTAACTACCACTTAGTGGTTTCACTATTCATCAAAAAATGAAAGTTTACAGAAAAATACCAAAAATTAGGCCTAAGCTATATTTAATATTATGAACTCAAAAATGATATCTATTTTATCAAATTCAAAACATATCAGTTGCATTACTTAATTTAAAAATTAATTCCCGTCACCCAAAAAAATAGCGCGTTTTTAAGAGATAATAACTATCAAAAGATTGACACTTGTTTATGTCTGGTTTAAATGTGAAATTACATCCAACGACCAACATTGTATTAAATTGTAAAAATATATTCTAAATATACTTTAAAACCACTAAAACTAATAATTTATCACTATTAATTATTTCGATTAAAAAGGATGTTTTTAATTAAAATTTAGTAATTTTCACTAATCATCAGAAAATTAAAGTTATCTGAAAAGTACCAAAATTTCACCCTAAGCTAAGTTTGATATTCCGAATCCAAAAATGAAGTCCATTTTGAAAAATAAAATTTAAGAAATTTCAAAAAGTGGTTATTACTATACCAAATGGCTAGTTTTAATAATATTTTAATAGCATATTATTGTTTAGTGAAACTCATTATTGCGTACTACACGCGCTATCGAGGAAGGTCATGATTGCGTGTTATGAAAGGCAAGTCAAGGATGCGTGTTGTTCAAGATCCTTTTGGTGTAGCGTATAACACAATAAATTAATGAAATTAAAAAGAATATTTTTCATAAAATCTCAGGGTGTCACATTCTACCCCCCTTAAAAGGAATTTCACCCTCGAAATTCGTCGGGGTTATAAATGGTTTACTAATAAAAAGTTTCTTTAATATAAACCCACATTGTAAAAAGGAATACCAAAACCAATATTTTATTTAAAAAAAAGTATGAAACGTAACGGTTACCCAAATAAACTAATCACTAGGTTTTCACATAGGTGAAAATATGGATATGGAAGAGAAATCTAACCATCATGTTCTGATGGAGAGTGGTAGAGAACATGGATATGGAAAAGCCAGTAATCAAAAATCCATAAATTTGTGACGATATATGGTACCATCTGATTCATCAGATATAAGAGCACTAGGACAAAATTTTTGGTTTTCAAGATCATTTCCCTAAAGTTGATGAAATTGTAATAAGAAGAAATACTTTCATGATTTTGGTATAGTCTCACCGTTGGTCATTATTTGGAAAATTTCCACTTCATCCCTTAATGATATAAAGTTTAATTTTTCATTCATGATGTGTTAGCAGATCATGTGATAGAATGATGGGTCATTCCATCTGTCTCAAACAAAAGGATAGAAAAGTTATCAATGATTACATAAGTCCATCTATGGTGAGATTAATCATATATGGTTCCTAAAATGGACTTATACTTCATATATCATACTTCTTAATATAATAAAACTAGTTTCTACTAAACAGGGACTTCCTGTTGGCTAGTGGTACGCGATAAAGGCCATTCTCACTTCGGTTGTGGGTTCGATTCCCACAGCCTTGTCCGACGTGATGGGTTGTCGCCTCTCCTGCAGGTTGTCCTTTTTCTAAAGATATATTATAATAACATCCCGTCAATAATATCGAAAAAAGTTCTATCCTTAAACAATACTAACTTATATCCAACATAATCCATTCCAATCTTTAGGCTTATCTAAAATACTTCGGTCCAAGCTCATAGTATAAAGAAAATTATTACTTGAAATGTCACATAACAATCACGTGAATGCCATCATTTATCCCCCATATATCATAAGATATATCTTATTAAATACCTTAGTCAAGTATTCTCTTGAATAATGAATACCCATTGAACCTTAGTGAAAACATGAATGCAGTTAAAAGTTAACACTTTCCACAAACCAAAATCCTCAAAATTCTTTATACTAAAACCATGATATCACTTAGTCCTTATATCAATAATGATCTCATGAATACTATCAGACATTTCATTTTATCTTTATCCCTTCATTATGCGCATATCATCTGCTTTCCAAAATATTTGAATCACTTTTCATGGTTTCTGGTACCTTAAAATTATTGAAAACGACAATAGAATAATACAAAAATATTCAAATACACAATAAAGGTACCTCAACAAAATTATTCTTGAATACCAATACATAAACACTTTAATCCATCCTCTTCAATTATTGTCCTGAAATAAGTCCTTCTTTGATTTAGAAGTAACCTTTTAGGTCAGGACATTGATTGGGGTAATGCCCATGTTCTCCACAAATAATACATTGAACTTCATAACAGTCTATCAATCTATAATCCTTTTCTCCACACAGATAACATTGGTCCCTCCATTTTAGGTATTCCTCAAGGTTCTTCTTCCCTTCTTTAGAAATCATAATCTTCCTTTCTTTATGCACCTCAACATACAAACATGCATAATATTCTATCTTCCTCTTCTTTGATAAATTAGACATACCCCTAAATTTCACCTTGTTAATCATATATCGTGATGACTGATTCGGCATAATCACAATATCTTTCTCTCTAGGAATTACACAATTTTGTTGCTCATAGTCACCAATTTGTCCATTGGATTCAATGTTAACTGAATTCCTTCTGGTTCCCTCCATTAACTAAAACACAAAAAGAATTCTATGAGAGGAAAAAATCATGCTAGAGAAAAAAACATAGTAAAGGGGGAGTACCTCAAATATCTAACATCTTAAGTTACCATAATTCTAGTACTATAACCTATACTTATACTTAACCTTAGGGACATCCCTATACATACCTTAGAAATATCTATAGGGATCTCACTAAAGTTCTCGCATCCTAGTTTCCAAAGGTTGACTAAACCTTTCCTCTGATACCAACTGTAGCGGTCTGGAATTACTTCTAATGGACTATAAATGATACCTATCAGGACACTCCATGGGCGGCTACACCCCCTGGGCGGGACACACCACCATCCCTAGTGTCATCCATTTCCTCATGAAGCCCTTGGGCGGAGAGCCATGCTTCGTCCAACGCTCACATGTGAGAGTTCCGAAGGATCAGATACATTCCTACCTCCGTTACCTCTGATACCAACAGTAGAGACCCAAAACTTAACGTACATGGACATTACATTACTTTTGTAGAATACTTAGTACATAAAAAAACACACACAAAATAACCGTAATAGTTTAGTGTCTTTGGAAACTCGGAATATAATATTCTAATCATGGTGAAAGATCTTCAACATCTCCCATAAAGATCTTCCTTTTTTTAACCTAAAACCTTTCTTTATTTCATGGGGAATAGAAACCGTAAAAGGGTGAGATCAAATTCTCAGTAAGGGTAAACAAAAGAAATATCAATCACATCATATTCATAAGAACATAACATTTTGGGAATCTTAACCTGCAACATAGATCATAATATCATAACATGGGATAAATCATAGTAGTGAAATGTAATCCCAATAATCATAACTTAAAACATGAAACTTTTTGACATACACACATAATCATAGAGAATCATTTCTTATTAGTCAAGACTCATTTCCAAGACTATATTAGTGGACAAAGTCCATTTCTGAACCGAGTTCATTCCTCGTTTCAGTCTTGTTTCACTGAACTGGTTTAACCTGTCGTTCCATCCATGTCTATCTCATGAGATATAAAATCTTTACCTAATGCATTGGAGGGAGATATAGGTCCCACCCATCTCATAATGATACCATTCTTATATGTGCCATAAAATCAAAAATCATACATCAAAGCATAACCCATGTAATAAAAATGGGATTCTTAAAAATCGTGACATCATAAAAAAATTCATATAAGATAAAGGAATTTATAAAACTAATTTCAATAGAACATTATCAAATCAATGTAATAATAGGGATATAAACATAACCCTTTATTATATTAGATGGAAAAATAATTTTGATAAAACACTTGAACTCCATTCATGAGGAAAATATCCTTTCTACTTCAAAAACACTTTTCCTTTCTTAACATGTCATACAATTCTATACTAAAAGAATTTGATTAAAAATAAACAAGGAAACTTGTAAAGGAATATTCTTGTAAATAATGTTTTAAAAATCCATTCATGCCGTATAAGTTAAAAAACATTCTTCTCATCCTTTTGTCAGAAAAGTCAAAAAGTACCTCGTACGAAAAACGACAAAGGATTCCTTTCATATCTTTTACTAAAAACTCAGCGAAGGGTAAAAATGGTTTTAAAAAATTTTATAAGGATGGAAATAATATTACATATTGAGGATACATGTATGTGAATGATAAAATACACCCCAGTAAATTTCAAAGTATAAACAATCTCGGATAAAAATGAGATTGTGATGTTTCCCTTACCTTAGGTCTGATTTGCTTCGTAAGTGTCTGAACCTCCTATATAATGATTTAAATAAAATCATTGACTTATTCCAGAATAATAATCATTGTTATGATATCATATATGGTACACTTATGACTTTATTTTACTCGTTCTTTTGTAAATTGCATGTTAAAGAGCATTTTGGGTAAAATCATTTCATTTGTCGTCCGTGTTTTGACTTGTAATTATTCATATGATTACTTAGATCATGATTAATTAATTCCAGAATATAAAACATGATTTATATATAATATATATTCATAATATACATATATATAATAGATCAGTAAATGGAAAGAAATACAACATTCATGGAGACGGTTGGTCGTACATACGCATGAACGCTGTTTTCGTTTCCTTATTGAGTTGAATGGAATTAAGTAGATGAAATATATATATACACATAAATCCAGTATAATTATTATGTCATATATTTCATAATTACTTATTATATATACTTTATAATCATTCATGACTGGTTAACGTGGAGAATGAATCTCATCGCGTCGTGGAGACAATAGTCCGTACGTACACACGAGCGATGATATCGTTCTCATGATCGTGGAATTGTATTGGAGTGTATGTATACTATTTCAGAATCAATATCAATTTAAAATAACCATATGTAGATATTATTTACACCATTATACCCATCCATGTAAGGTGGTGGTGGAAAATAGATTACACAACGGCGTGGAGACGGTATTCCGTACGTACGCACGCACGGTGATTTCATTTCCCGTAGGATGGATAGATGGTGAAATAGGGCTGTTTCATAAATATAATAACATATCAGTATATGAGTGATACTGATGTTATTACTTCATAATGAAACAACCTAATAAGAAGAAGTGGAAGAAGAAATAAAGTTGAAAGAATCGGTAACAAATATTAGCTCTTCTTTGACATGCCTCTTTGAATCCTCCTCTTAGGGTACTAAAATTGGTCTTTGATGAAGACCAGAACCTCTAGGATGTTTTTAGGGAAGTGGAGAAAAGAGTTTTTCAGATTTTGGCCGAGATTTAAGGCTTAAAGTGGGGTGAGAAAGAGAGGGAGGAGGTGCCATTTTATAAGGGATGAGAGGGGCACCTTTGGAATAACAAAAAATATTATTTTATTATAAAGACAAATTCGGTTTTAAATAGCTCAAAATTGAGTTATTTAGAATCTAAGGTGGGGATGGGTCGAAATACTCTCATCCAATATAATTTTAACAAGTTTAGATTACTATTTTAACCTTATCATTTAGTTTTAACTTTAAGTTAGATAATTTTACTTTTACCGTGTCTTTTTGTATTCTCACACTATAAGGTTAATAAACATACTATAACAAGCCAAACGAACCCCAAGTTGTTTATTATTAATATATATAACCTTATATAAGTGATTTTTCCAAACTTTAGATTTTTAGGAAAAAAAGGACAATTAATAATATAATATTGTTTTAAAAATTATTTTATGTCAATTTTGACACTATTTAGTAATTGATTTTTGTGAAAATCATAACCGAATGATTAGTTAGAAAAAAGATAATTAAATCAATACTAACATGTCATATTATCCTAAAAATTAGTTTAATTAATAAAAAGTCTCAAATTACATTTATTTGGGTATTTATAACATCAATTATGTCAATATTTCATTAATAAGATAATTACTACATCATCTTTGTGTCATAAATAAATTATCTTTTTTAATGTCTAAAAATTACAAATAAAATATAATTATGTAGGAAATATTTTTATATTTTTAATGAATATTTATATTAGAATTTATCTTATGTATATACCTATATTAAAAATGATTTACTTATTAAACTTTGATTTTAACTATTTTAACCCTTCTTTAAATAAATTAATAATAAATGTCCTAATCTAATACAAGTGGGTATAAATGGTCATATTTTATTCCTAAGGATGTTTTTGTCGAATTACACTTATTCAATAGAATTAGGACATGTGTTAGGGTAATAATAATATCATTTTTACCCTTAATTACCCTATTTACTTTTAACCGTGGTAAAAAAATGTAAAAAGTTATTATTTACCAAAAATTATTTTCATCTCATTGAACCACATTTTACTTACTGAAATCAACCGTGTCTCTCGGATTTTTGAAATTTTACTCACAGAAGCAGTAAAATTAAGCTTTATAAAAAATTCATTTTTTTTAACTACCACTTAGTGGTTTCAGTATTCATCAAAAAATGAAAGTTTCCAGAAAAATACCAAAAACTAGGCCTAAGCTATATTTGATATTATGAACTCAAAAATGATGTCTATTTTACCAAATTCAAAACATATCAGTTTCATTACTTAATTTAAAAATTAATTCATGTCGTCAAAACAAATAGCATGTTCTTAAGAGATAATAACTATCAAAAGACTGACACTTGTTTATGTCTGGTTTAAATGTGAAATTACATCCAACGACAAAAATTGTATTAAATTGTAAAAATATATTCTAAATATAATTTAAAACTACTAACATTAATAATTTATCACTATTAATTATTTTGATTAAAAAGGTTGTTTTTAATTAAAATTTAGTAATTTTCACTATTCATCAAAAAATGAAAGTTATCCGAAAAGTACCAAAATTTCACCCTAATCTAATTTCGATATTCCGAATCCAAAAATGAAGTCCATTTTGAAAAATAAAATTTAAAAAATTTCAAAAAGTGATTTTTTCTATTCATAACTGCTAGTTTTAATAATATTTTAATAGCATATTGTTGTTTAGTGAAACTAGTTATTGCGTACTACACGCGTTATCGAGGAAGGACGCGATTGCGTGTAATGCAAGGCAAGTCAAGGATCCGTGTTGTGCAAGCTCCTTTTGGTTTAGCGTACAACACAAGAGTTTAATGAAATTAAAAAGAATATTTTTCATAAAATCTCGGGATGTTACAAGATATTTATAATAAATTGATAAATATTATGATTTAGAGGACATTATGAGAATTTATAAATGATAAATGGATTCATACATTCATTATTTAATTATCATTGAAAAATGGAAATATTAAACATATGTATATACGACCTACAATATCCATAATTGTAATATATTATATTTTTCAAAGAAATAAATAATATATATATTTTAAAATTTAAATTATAATTAAAAATTATATTATATTCATTATTATTATATTGGTGATGATGTGAAAATTATTTATTTGATAAAATCAAGCTTACTGAAATCGTTTTATACTTATGAACTGAATATCATCAAACCACCCAACATGTAAATAAATAAATAAACAATTATTATAATCTTTTGGATGTCCCGACCATGGATCCCGTTAATAGATCGCTAAAATAGTTTGTTATGTTACCTAAGGAATGCATCACCATATTCTAGAGGATATCAATTAGTAGTGAGGGTCTAATATATAATGTGGAAAGACTACTCCCTTATATCAAAGCATCAAAACAGCGGAAACCAGATACAATAATCAAATGATAATAAGAAATAACCAGGAAAATACACAAAAATGTTAGTTCATACATCATATAATGAATATGAACTTATAAAACAATATCCAAAATCAATGTTTTTGAAATATTATTTTCATGGGTCTAATAATAAATCCTATAAAAACCCACAATGATAACACTCAGGTGGGTCTCGAAATCATTCATCGTTCTCAAATATATGATTACTTCTAATTATCAACATAGATTTCTAGCATAGGTCTCGTTCCCTTTTGATATCCTATAATGATAAAGCCTATTTGGGTTCCAATATGGATGTCAAAGTAGGGTGTGAGTAAAACTTAGTAGAAGACCACCAATCCTGTGAATGGAAATATGTATTCTATACAAATTAATACAGATTTATAAATAATATATTACTAAAGAAAAGATAAAAAGGTTGATCACTCATTATTCATTAATCAGCCACATCATACACACTTAATACTATTTTATTATCTAAACAAAATACCAAAGGTTACAAACAATTCATTCTCTCATGGTATATCATTTATTTAAATAATATCAAATTAAATTTCATATAATGGGTACTAGAGAAGTAGTATGAATCACCGTGGTTATTTGGAGGATCATTCCATATCCCCCAAATTAGTGATCACCAGATAATAAATATATATAACATGGGGGTATAGAGCATTATTCTGGAAACCCTGGGTATTTAGAGTAATATTCACTGTACCCCAACTTAGTTTTAGTATTAATATAAAAATATACAAAGCTCAGTTTGGCTAGAGTATAAATATAGTATCCCTTAGTAATTTGTAGTTTCATTGCATGTATGAAAACTATGTTATCAAGTCATTCAAATATATCTCATATGCTGGTTAAACATTCTTAATTCCTTTGTCAACCATTTCCAAAACACTTTACTCAAAAAAATTCGTAACCCCATTATTCCTCCAATTATATTATCCCATTATTAAACAAATTTTGTAATCCCACTATTCGTAATTTTTCATAACCACATTTCTCAACCAATATCAAAATCCTATTATTTTTTTAAAATACTATAATTCAATGATAATTATAACACCCCATTTTTTTTCATCAACCCAGTCTCGTTAACTCCAAAGAGTCCTACATGATCCACAATGGTTCTCATAATCACATGGGATTCATTTAATTAATTCATGTTAAAATGTAATTTTAGACATATATACGATTACAAAAGTCAATACATTTGGAATTTGTATTAGACCACCTAATTCATTATAATTTTTTAATTCCCATGAAAACATAATCTAAAACACTATAAAATCTGGTAAAGTATTCCATTCTAAATGGAATGAAATATGAAAGATGTAGGTACCCAATATAGAAAAAGATCTAATACAAAATATGATCACATACCATCAATCGTATCATATTTTGTCTAATATGTTAGTTGTATGAGTCTTAAAATCCTCTATCGATCCTCCATAATCAAGGAAGATAAGGTTATGTTTAGTATCAATATATGTGAATAGAAACATAGTACATAGAAATTTTTTATAAAACATTTTATTTTTTAGTTTCCATATGGACACTTTCTTGGGAGTTGGTGTATGGTTTTCCAAAACATCATCTCTAACCATGTTCCCCTACTCACAAGGTGTATAGTTTATCATATGTGTTGAATGGTAAGATTAACCATGTAGAAACCGTGAAAACATTCTATGTGTAAGAGTACACTATTTTGGTAGGGTGGTAAAACTATTCGGTGAACTATGTACCACCTCTTGTAATAAAAAATGTGGGTAATTTAATTTTGAGGAAAACCACACTATTTTCCATTACAATATGCCAATCATGTACTACACCATGGGATTCCAAAATACTGTAAATTTATAATATCAAACATAATTAAAAACCCAACAAATGTATATTCAAAATAATAGTAATATATTAAATTAAAACAAGAATGAAGAAAACTAGAAGAGTAGGGGTCCTATAATCTCCCAAAATTATAATATGTCCTACTGGAAACATACACTCAAGCATATATAAGAGTCCAAGATGAAAATTTTTGGCTTCTATTATTGTACATATGTTTCCATATCCCATGTTTCCTGTTGAACATGTCCATGCTGTGACAAAAATATGATTATCAACACATACATTTCCCTAAAAAAATATCCAACTACAATACTCAAAATGAATCAGATTCTATTCAATGAAGGCATATTCAACAAATTCAAATGTCTTAATAATTTATAAATAGACATGGTTCATAGTAATAATATTAATTATGTTACACATGAAAAGAATCAATAATAAAATTATGCCTATATATAAGTGAAAATTGGTATACAATCAGCCCGATCTATACATAATCTCAAACGGTCAAATAGACAAGTGAACCAAAATTCCCTCAATCTGAATCCCATAGTGACCGAATATCAATGACCCCCGAAATAATATATGGTAACCCACTATAAACATAAGCATTTAAAAACATCAATCTACATAAGACATATGTCTTCTCTGAGATATAGCCATATGATTCTAATCAAACCAAAAAATATTTGAAGAAAAAATCCCAAGACTCTGTCCAAAAAAAAGCTCTTCCTCACCCTCCTCTATCCAATGTAGAGGTGATCGTCTTGTATTACCATAGTGAACCTCAAATGATTCCATACTAATAGTCTATAGATAACTCTTTTTATAGGTATACTAGAAATGGTTCAATGGATTCTTCCAAAACACACTGAAATATCGGACGTCTAATTGTAGTATTTACTCTATATAATGCATATTATGATCATATTACACATATTTTTGTGGTTGAATATCAATATTAAGGTAAAACTCTGTTTCATTATCCATCTTAATTCATTTCTAGAAGTTCCAAGTGAAATGTAAGTCATGTTCAGATACTATATTCCATGGAACCCCATAAAAAAAATACTATATCAAGAATATTTATCTCACTCATATAGTCCATGGTAATAGTCTCACGGGTATTCATGAATTTGAATAAATTTTTTTATCAGTTCACTATGACATAAATCACTTCATTCTTATTATTGATCTATGGAAGGAAAACTATAAATTATATTATAATGTCATCCAATTTCAATTATACAATATGTAACTACTATATAATACAAACCAGTTATTTATTATCGTTTTTCTGATACTGATAGATTAAGAAACAAGTTGCAAAACATTCAATATCCCTTTTCACGATTTTCCACCCATACTATCAATATAGGTCACAGTATATTTTGGTCAAATAAGGATGTATCACCGCCTCATGGCGTGAAAATCATGCATGAGGTCTTCAAGATTATATATATGGGCATCAACATAGTAGAAAATATATGTTATTTAATTATGATCTATATTTTAATTATAATTTAAATCCCCGCCATTAAATCATCCCCTCATGTTCAAACACTCTGGATCATCACACATCCTTTTCCTTTTCCATCCTTGATGGTTGAACACAATTGATATTGGTATGAGAGATACGTATTCCTTGTCTCTCTAATCCTCAATATGAATTTCATCCTACAATGTCTTCTCACTATAAAAATATATACATTATTTTTTTCTAGTTAGTATATGTATAAAAATATTCACCCAACATGTAATGCCATCAACACATTAATGCATTGACCACTAGGGAGTATTCAAGATCATCTATTGGTAATTCCATTTGTTTTTCTTAAATTATCCTAGACTACTGCAATAAATCGATCCACCTACATCAAAACTTCTCCTTGTTTGATCCTTGAATAATCAGAAAACATGATATACTACTCACCTAACCTGGTTAGGATCAAAATTAATGTGGTTTTCCAATTACTCTTCATCCCAATGAAAGAATGTTCACATTCTCTATTCCATTCAACCATGATCACATTATTTATTGAACATGAATAGGGTTCATTAAAATCATACAAGTTTTACATAATACTATGATATTAATCTTAAAACATAAAAAAAATTAGATACCAAAAACATTATTAGGATAATCCCCTAAAGCTAATTCATGGAAATTTTCTAGTTCCATTGAGACATCTTCCTCAGAGATGAGGTGGTCTATGAAATATACCCTATCAGTTAATAATTGATACATGGGTAGTATTTCATATAGGTGATTTTATTTTAGTGTGCCCATTAAAATGTCAATATATTGGGAATAATCAACTTGTGTCATGGAGTTCCTAAGATTTAATTCAATAAACAACCACAAACAAGTTTCAGAATGGGTGGATGATTTATTTCATCAAGACCATAAACCCAACAGAAGTGGTCATCATCATGAATATTATCATAATGAATAATATTAATACATAACAACTTCAAAGAGAATATTTTTTTTATCATAAGGTAAAAATCTCTAGGGATGATACCCATATGGCCAATAAAATCATGTGGAAAACCCATGCTCTACTCGAATAGTTGAATTGATTTTTGGTCCATAGAAGATGATATTGTTTCATCACAATTAGCTAGATAAACTTACATTAATAAACACATAAAAATAAAATCGAATAATCATTTAATAAAAACATAGAACCCCATGAAGAAGTACCTGGATAGCTAAATACATTATCTATTAGCTCCTTTGGATGTTTCATAAGATCATGATTCTATAATTGTTCCATACTATAAGGTGGATTAGAAACCAGTTCAACTCAATGAATGAGATTAGTTTGTAGAATCATAAACTCTTGTTTGTAAAACCCCTTCGATGCCCTCAAAAAACACATCATGAAACTGATATACTATGGGTGAAAAGAATATTTGGTTATACCACCTTCATCTTACAAAATATTAGAAACATGAGTGGTGACCACATATAATTGTGAATATACTGTCCCTACCAAATAAAAATATATATAATATAATCAATGATGATTATATTTTTTCCCCATAGATAACATAATTGTATCTCTCCCAATGTAAGAATCAATGTGGGTTCTATACAACACCAAATAATGAATATCCAAAATCATGTAAAAACCTATCATTTCATGTGTGTAAATAGAAGAATGAATAAAAAAATCAACAACATCAAGAGAAAAACCATTACATAAACATATCTCCCTTATCCATACCCATAATGATGCGTTTACCATAATAACCCACTCAAAACAAAACAATCAAAATCTTACCATTAACAAGATGGGAAGTTCTAAAATAATGGGAGGTACTTGTATCAAATAATGGAAGATGAAGAATATAAGATATAATATAGTTACCTATTATTGTTGATGGACTATCATCACAGTCCACAAGATTTAGTTTAACGATATTCAAATGTCATAACTTTATTCCATGTGTTGTAGTCCATTTCCACTATGGTTAACCACTATGCTCATATAACTTATCATCCCCTGAAGATCCATGTCTACCTCCTCAACCACCCTGTATAAAATAACTCCATCTAGCTAACTTATATGGTGTACACTAACGTCTTGTAGTAATGTGTTTCTATCAAGATACAATATAATTACCCATCACCCATGATTTTATGTAATACCTATATATGTTTCTGATTCATCCATAGGGTTAGTACACTAATGGTGGTTGCAGACAATAGCTACAAATGTGCCCCATCCAACCACACCAATGGTAGTACACTATGTTTCTTCTCTATGCAACAGATCATCCTCCAAGATCACTATGATTACCATTTCCATTGTTGGAATTCATAGATTATTGAATCCTCCAATAGGAAGGTATACAGCATGATCATCTATTAGAAACAACCAACATTCCAATAGAATCATAGTATAGGTTCTCCTTAGAAATTAGAGCTTCATTCACCACCTTAACAAACTTATCCAATCAAGAGATGTAAAATGGGGTTTAATCTCACATATAAATCTGTCCTGAAATTATTTCGCTATATTTGTTCCACCCCTACTAATATTAGAGAAATTTACAATAACTTGATAAAGAATATATAATTTTCCTTCACATACATAATATCCTAGGTCAAAAGCAGAAAGAAAAATACCTTCTCCAACTTTAGAAACCATGGGTAAAATTGTTTTAGGAACTTCTCTAAAATTATTTCCATAATATGTTCTATAGCTTCTCATGACGATTACGAATATTCAACTAATACTAAACTAATATTAACAATTTATAAGATGATAATTTTTCTCCATTCTCCATAAGATTCTTTATATTCTCATGTATCATCTAGATTGACTAAATTGCGAACTCAACAACCTTAGGACCCACCTCTATAGTGATGGTCAGAGATGATTCAAATGGAAATGTTATTTATTGTGAGACATATTTTTTACATATTTCTCCACGTATATATAGAAGTGCTACATAAAGAAAGAAATTTTCTCAAAGAACATCACCTCATCCCCTTCACCCAGAACAACTATTGTGTGTGGTTCCACTAGAAGAGTTATATTTCTAGCCATGTCCTCATGTCATCCTATCAAAAAATTTCTTCTTTAGGGAATGTCTCTAAAATACCATACATGCATCGTAGGAAACATAAAAATTTATCACAAATATTAAATGGGAATTCACATTATTCTCTTAGATGTTATCCCCATTCTCATCAATGATATCAAAACTGATGAACTATCAATACCCTCAACTACCCCTTACACAGATCATGGCTAAAATAGGGTAAACACATAAAAAAATCAACGTTTCTCCTTAAAACCCCATTTTGTTCATTTCAAATGTTTAGAATAATTGAAAATTCACATACACTTACAGGAAACAATTTTATTTTGAATAAATCAAAATATTTGAATAATTTTCATTACAAACACATATGAAATACCTACATTTTCATTAGTTGCTAAAAATGATGCATTTCACATAAAATTATAAGTATCTAGAATGATTCATTTATTCTCATATATCATTCCATACTAGTCCACAAGGAAAATATAATAAGACTATAACATCACATAATTAGTGAGTCAAAAAAGGTGAAATAACATTAAATTATAACAAAAAACATTAAGAACATCAATCCCAAACTGGGTACTTGGGTTTTACCATACACATGTGATTTATTCTCCCTTGAAAGTGATCATGAATATATACTGACTCATATTATTATCTGGTTTACCATTACAAAATAATATCCATCTAAAATGAAAATAAAACCCCTATTGACAGCACTTTGTGATGTCCTGACAAAGGTTCCACATATCGGTTCATTGAGTTAGTTTGTTAAACATCCTCGAGTGTGCCTTCAAATATTCCAGAGGGATACAACTATAATCGAGTGTATTATATAAAATTTGTTTGTACAATACCTTCATATAATAGATTCTTAAAAATGGAAATAATTGAACTATAAACAAATGATATTAATGAATACCCAATAGAAAAAACACTCCAATATAAGAGAAAATGTCACATGATGCATCCAAAAATAGGAACTAGTATATAAAATGATGTAATTAAATTTTTCATTGCATATCCCTATCATGTGTCTAAAAAATATCAAAATAAAACACATTGAAAAACATTTCCTACTCTGGACATCATGATTGATTCCATCTTCCATGATCCATCGTGAATCTCAATATATCCTTATATTATATGGATCTTTTCTTTATCCCATCCATAAAAAACAATATATTAGAGTATTGATATGGTTTCATGAAAGTGGAGTGATTACAACTTATTAGGAGACTACAAATTGTGATGAGTTCATTATCCATTTGAAAATAGTGTATACAGTTTTATTAATTGTTTTTTATGATTCATAGTGTGTACTGATGTTGGAGAAATTGGGGAGGGATGATTTTTTATTATGGTGGGCCTTAGTTAATGAAGATAAAATATAAATTAATTGGATGTAAATAGTTCTTGTTTCCAAGAGGGAGGATATGAGGAGATAGATCTATGTTTTTATGTTAGCTGTTAATATATGACCAGTGGTATTATACCATTATATATGTCATATGGTTTGGTGAATATGTAATATGTTTGAAATCAACGTTATTGATTAACATTACATTACCTTCAATAGATTAATGTATGAAAACACCTCCATTATGATTTTTTATATCAGATCGAGTGCCTATATAAATATTGGACTACATGAACATGGACTTCATTGTAATTTTTTCCATCTCCCAGAGGTGTTTGGAAACTATTTCGGTGATTCAAAATCACATGAAAAATGTGTCCCATTTTTAATTTAAGAAAACCCATTAGTTGATTGGTTAAGAATTAATTCATTAATGAGAAGTTAATCCAGTAATGAGTTATATATATAATCATATTTGATATGAATGTGTTTTTCTTGTATGGATTAGAGAAATTCATTGAAATTTTTTTTCTTCCCAAGTAATGATTAATACAACATATCATCTGTAGAATGATGGAAAATATGAGAGGATAATATATATAATATAGTATATATTATATTAATGTGATCTGGACATTGATTGTGATTAGGATAATCATTCACCCTTAGATGAGTTCACATACAATAACAATATAAGAGGATCGATCCATATGGAACCTTTAGATCCATGTTATGACTATCATTGTACACCCTTGATATTTTTGAATATTATTATCATCATATAAATTATATTTTTCAATATATTATGCTGCAGAAAATTACCAGACTCACTAAACATAAATATATTATACTGTAAAAACATATCAATTGAATTTTTGGAATTATTATGAAAAATTACATTTTCAAAATTATTTATAATTCTTTGGGATAAATAATATAAAATTATAAATATATATTGAATATAAATTAATATCAACATAATATTGAAATTAAATATTTTCTGCCCATTTTTTTTATTATTGTGCAAAAAATATTAAAATTAACTAATTCCGCATATAAAAAAATTATTTCAAAAATATAAAATATACTTTGAAATGAATATATATAAATTTTATTAGAGTTCAAAATTAACAATTTTATGAAAACGATATTTTTTCAATTAATTTGATGAATTTAATCTTTTTGGTAAATACATTTTACTTAAATAAATTAGATTGTTAAATTTTATATAATGATGTTTTTAGAATAATATATACCAGTTAACATTTGAAAAATAAAATTTTCATTTTTATATATTGTTTAACAATGAATTATGATTAATATATACAGAAGGGAAATTTTATATCATAAAACAAAATTATTTTTACTTTTTTCCGGTTTATTTTTAAATTCAATTTATGCCCAATTCTGAATTTAACATGGTAACATTTCTTATATGTGTTTTATATTTATAATAAAAGTTATATGTAATAATAAAAATAGTAAAAACGTAATATAAGGGTTGTGGTTAAAAATTAGAATACCATTGGGTAACGTAAGGGCTAAGGCGATGATTTTAGATTAATCTAGTCTAATCAAGATTTTATAGACATAAAATGGAAAATCCATTCTAAAAATTGAATGTATAGGCATTTGGATGTATTTTTCATTAATATTGTATTTTTATATTTTAATATATTATGATATTCCAATTTTCTCCTCTCTCATGCTTATAATGGGACTCCCCCAATTTTATTTACACCTCACTTACTAATATATTTAAAAAACCACCCAATTAATATATCATGATATATATAAATTAATTATTGTGTTTTGATTTATTAAATTTCCATTATATGGGTCCAAAATAATAAAACTAATGTTTTCCTATCAAATTATCAGTAACTGTCTTAACCAACATATTTCAATATGAATATTCCTCAACCACTATTTTATCAATTTTAAAAATCAATAAATGAAATATTAAAAACCATTAACATAATTCAATTTTATTATTTTTATGGTACCAGAAATATTTACCACTTATTCATTATTCTAGGATGAGATAGTATTGTGTGTGTGTTCTTTTGGACAACCACCTCCACAAAGTGATTCAATTAATTTTACTTTTCCATTTTTAATTTTATTTCAATATGAATGGATTATTGTTAATATATGATATTTTATAAATAATGGTTTATCAAATATTTTATTATCATAACTACCACAATTTCTTCTAATATGTTGGAATACAATAGAATAACTCATGCATTCATGTGTACTACATACTTTATGATGGGATGATATTCCTTTTTTGATTCATATTTACAAAGTTGATGATTATTATATATTTAATGAATATATAATAATTATTATGTAATAGTGTTTTATTATTTTACATTTTATTTACCATCTATTTAAAACTAAAATAAATTTGATGTGTACCTATAGCATACAAATTATTCATATTTTAATCTCTACATTTTTTTGGATGATTTGAAATAAATATTTAATTATTATATATTATATTTAATAAAATTATTAAAAACATGGTGATTATGGATGCTTGATAATACTATGAGGAACTAAATTACCAAATTAAAATTCTGACATTGAAAACTGGTAATCAAATGAAGACCATGATTTTAATAATGAATTATTAATAAATGGGTGTTTAAATATAATTGTTTAATATAAAATGATAGTTCAATTATGTTAATGAATATATATATATATATAATTTATTTCAAAATAGTTATGTCAATATTGGAAGAATTTATAACATGAGATAAGGATTTTATGACCCACCCTCATTGTAACAGGAAATTTATCAAGATAATGAATTTAATGATGAAATTTATTAATATATCACTCACTATTTCCATAAATTTTAATCTCCAGTAGTTATTTAGGGTTATAAGATATGTCTATTAATTTTAATTATTTTATATACTCAATATTCCAAAGTAAATTTTTTAAAAGAAAATGTACTTTATTTATCACTTCTGTAAAAAATTCATTATATTCAATATCCAAGGTTTCAGAAATGATTTTATGAATGTTATTACTAGCCTCAAATCATTACATAATTTTATTTTTATCATGGTTCATATTTTTATGTATTGGTTAAATTGTGTCATATGTTAATACGATAAAATATTTTATTTTAAAATTTTATAGATAATAGTAATGGAATCCTTCATTTTATATATTTCCCAAAATGGAAGTTACTACAATCCTCATTTCTCAATTATTTGAAGAATCCATTAAAATTTTATAGTTTTATTTTTAAATATCCTTTTCTCGTAAAATTTTAGAAATTTTCTCATTTTTAGTTAATGACATTCAAGTGAAATGGGTATATTCATCATGAAATGATCCAAGGATCCTTTAATTTCACATATCATACAGGATATCATTCGTTTTTATTTATTTATTTATTTATTTCATTATCTAAGGATTCCAATTATATTTATAATATATTAATGACTTCTGATTATGAATAATGGATATTTATAAAAATCAATTATTTTACAATAGGTTATGTCGTGATGAAATGTTGAAATTTATACGAAACAATTTACCATTGAATGATTATGGAAAAATAATTAATTATTATGATATTCATGAACAACTATGAAAATTTTATTATTATTTGATGTCTAGTTAGGAATTATATATCCTTCAAAATCATTGGGTACTAATTGGTATCTAATAAGTTAATACACACATGAATTTCAATTGAATCGTATTCAATAATTGAGTCTCTCAAAAGGTTTTGGTATTTGAATTATGTGTAAATGGGATTAAAAGTAATTTTCATAGTTTTTTTCATTATAGATAGGTACATAGTGTTTAATACAATTCCTTCGACTATCATGTGAAGTTCACTAACATTCTAGTGTTGAAATGTTTATAACCTAAATTGTGATACATCCAACTAGCTAGAAGGTGATTGAGGCATAAATTATTTATTATTACAGGGCATTCCATCTATACAGGGCTATACATTAGCAGTATAGTGGTTCCTTGATTCATAAATCAATCTTAAAATTCTTATCCCTTAACTCCAATTAAATTATTAGATTATGCATCGATCTAATCTATCACTGATGTGACCATGACCTCTTGGATACTTATCTCTTGGTGGATTAGGCTTACCCTTCCACCCCTCTTGTGTTTTGTCATTTTAATCAATCATGAAATTCATATAAGGAATTTTTTTGTGATTAATTAACAATAATTATATATAAATAATCCATGATTTAAGTAATTTTTTTATGATATAGAACTCTCCAACTTAATTTAAGGGATATTTAATCCTGGATTGATATATTAGTGTTTTATAATTTGTTCTAGTGGCCTCTATTTCAGGGATCATAGATCTAAAAATAATGATGATTCCATTATTATATGTTTTTCTATATTCTATCTCATAGAATGCCCACTACCTTGAAATTTAAATTAGTCGCCTTTATATTGGTGGTTGTGGAATCAATATGGTGAAATTTTGTTCATGAATATGTTTTAGTTTAATTTAGTAGTGGATCATGGGATTTGAAATCCATGAATTATAGTTACTATGTATATATGATTTTATAATTTTATATTTATTTTTTATAAAATATATGGTTATTTTTATGTTCATATTATTGATATCCTCACATGATTTTTTAACAATGTGTGGATATCCATTCAGATAATGAAATTATATTACTTGTGTATTATTTGTTATATTACTTATTATTATAGAAATGCATCATATATATGACATTTTTGAAGTTACATGATTATTATAGATAATATTATAACATGATTAGGAATTATTTATAGTCAATGGGTTTGTTATTATAAATAGTTCTTTCTTTAACACTCCTTTTATCATATATATTTCATTTATGATTTTATAAACATGCCTCACTTTTCAGGTTAATAGATGTCCCTAATTAAATTAAATGCCTCTTTAGATGTGGACATACTGTGATATGAGTATTTTGATATGGAACTTTATAGGATTGAAAAAGCAATGATTTTCCTGTGGTTAACCAATTAGATGATAATTTTATATGAAATCTTATGATGATATATTTTCTAATATGATGTATCACTGGGGAATACCCTCATGTATGTTTAATGATGAACTACTCAGGCATGTTATGTTTGTGTACCATCGAGGGTAATTATTTAATCATGTTAAAGGGTATCTAATTTTAGTTTAAATTGTTAATAGAGTTATTTTTTATGGTGGTAAATAAAATATCATAAAGTGACTTTGATTTTATATAGGATTATATGCGTTATGTGAATGAATAAAGGGAATACTCACCAATTATTATTATGAAGATGGTATTGTTGGGGGGGTCATGGATACTTCGACATCACATGGTTGTTTAGTACATGATTATTTTGTTTATTATATTGAAATGTAAAATTTCATCATGACATAGAATTATATCTGTATGTTAACTTCTGTTAAAAACAAATTCAAGGTAACTTGTTGGGTTTATACTAACACCATTCAGTGGAACCAAACTGTGCACGTATACATCCTGAATAGTTATCAATAGAAGTTGGAGACCTCAATGGTACATTTCTAAAGATAATGATGATAAGATAATGATATGGTACCATGAATACCTATAGATATTTTACATATAACTTCTGTTGATTATCATTTACTATTATAAAAATACTCTTCTTTTCCTACAATAAAAATATTGATTTGGTTTATATTTTTTTTATAATTTTCTGATATCACGTATTCTATATTTTATATATGTCGTTGAGATGTTTAATGTAGATATTATTTCTGAGTATATATTTTTACCATTATATATCTAGAACCTCTCCACTAGTTGAAACTCCTTTTTTATGTGATGGTTTACGTGTATTCATGGGGAACATCAGAATGGACTAGCAGATTCAGTTCAAGGTGTTAAATGTATAGCGGCCATAAGAGATGGATTAATAATATCATGTTGTGTATCATATGATAGTTGAAGAATCGTGGATTCCATATATATAAAAGGGAAATCATCTGAGAGGGTATAAATATATAATAGTGTCTTAGGGATCAATATATCAATGAAAAGACGTCATATAAGTGACAACTATCAGTTGAATACATGATCCAATGGACAAAAATAATTTAAAAATATAACATGTAATTTGAATTGAATTTGTATTAAGGTGTTCATAGATTTGTTTTCTTCTCGTGGAATAAACATGTATGATATGGTTTAATTGAAGGATATTCAAAAACAAAAAAAAATTTATTGGAATTCAGTCATTTCATTAAAATAGAGATACTAATTTTTCTAATGGGAATCTGAAGGGAATTGAATACACATTTTTTATATTTATTTATTAGAATTTGATGATACCCAACAGTGGATCCATTGATATATTGTTATTCCAAAATGAAATATTATATTGATATAGACCATTATAATTTAGAAATAACATACATTAAAAATAAATAAGGCATTATGAGATTTATTTATAATGAAATGGTTGAATATACATGATATTGTGTAATTTTTATTAATTTTTTAAAATAATGTTTAATTTGACATTAGACCATAATAAAACTTACTAGATTTTTCAATACCAAATTGAGTATTTTGGTTGTCTATGAATGGTTTAATTTTCCAATTCCACAATGGATCGTATATAGATATGTCTAAAAAACTTTATGAGAGGGAAACATGTGTTTGAACATTTTATATAATGATCCCTAACACTAATTTAACAATACATGGTTACATAAAAAAATAAATATTCTAAATATACTCAATATAAAGGAATTTCTTTATATATCATGACTTATTCTGCGCCAAGTTCCATATAAAATTATTGAGAACAATTAAATTTAAAAAATTCATGTTAGGCTTTTGTGTGTAGGATAATTCACATATTTTGTCTAGTTGATATTGGGAAGTAATAAAAACATGTGAATGTTTTACATAAAAATAGGATCCATGTTACGTGTTTATAAATAAATGTAACTAATGGGGACCTCTAAATGAATAATCTAATGACATGAAAATTGAAAATGTAGGTATTCAACATTTTTTGTTCATATGATTATCTTATGTCAACTCCCAAAAATCACCCCATTATCAATAACAATTGAATGTCTATATAATTAAATTAATATATACCTTATTTTTATGTAATTTATAATATCATAACATTTAAAAGTATATTCACATGTATTCTTATTTATATTCATTATAGTTTGTGATGCACATCAAAATTCCTCTACACATATTGCATACTACTACATATAAAGACATCACATTATTAATTTTTCTGTTGTATAAATAATACTTGAGGTTATATATAACTTGTTTGAAATGATTTATAATAATTTTTTGTAATTATCCTTCATTGGATAATTTATCTAAATTTATATCATAACTAGTTCATATTTTTTTAATTAAAAAGATACGAACATAGATACATTACCATACTTGTTTTACATTTAATGTAACTTTAATTTTACATCAATAATTTTTTTATGAAAATTATCTTATCTAAGTAATAATTATAATATTATATATGTATACATATATATATATAAACATACAAAATATATGTTAATATAACATGATTTATGATTTAAAAACACCATATACATGAATTTCGGGAATCTATACATCATTGATTTAAATTGTCCAACACCTTAACTAAATATTGAATTTTTTCGAGATTATACGTGCAACCATCCATATTCATATACATTACTATGATTAGACTAGTGAAATTACATTAACTATAATATTCAAATACATAGTTTTAGTATAAGAAACCATTTTGAACATCAATGATATCTACACACTATTAATTCAATTAAAAATTTTTTATTGGGAAAATTTGAAATGGAATTTTAATCAAAAATATGTTAATTATTAAAAAAATTACCAAAAAAAGAAATACATGGAAAATATCTATATAATATATATAAATTTAGAAAGTATAAAAAATATATAACCAGATGTATGGATTTTTTACAACTACATTGTGATAAGAAAAAAATTACATGAAGAAAAATATGAAATAATAATAAGATTGATGTACATCCTTATTGGAAGTGATGAAATCACATTTAGTTTTATACTATCCATTTTATAAAATATTATGGAATAATATATTATTTGTTATCTCACACTCTTATATTAGAATATGCAAATATTTTGATTATTAAATACAAACTAGATTGGATTTTAGAACCCATATTTTTAGGAATGAAAACCTTTAATATATTATAATTTAATTATTATTTTGTGGTACAATTATTGGGATGCTTTTATAGGGAAATTTTTTGATATGAAAAGCGATGCACTTCATTTTCATGGAGATTTATTTTGTGTCGTAGGATATGTTTTTGTTGCATGAAGCAAACTGAATACAGAGTATTGGATTGGGGATGGAAAATGTGATTCACATCAATTGAATGCCTGAATATGACATGGATACATAAACATAGTGTGGAGACATGTATGGTGTTGGTTGGTTCTATTGATGAATATATTTTTCATGAACCATGATTGTAGGATATGTCATAGCCTTTATTTTGGAAATGGGCTACTACAGTGTGGTGACCATTTTTATTCCATTTCCAATTCCCAAATATTATATGATTTTCCCCAAAACATGCATATTTTATTCATTCCATGTAACTATATAAATTAGTCTCATTAGAATTCATTTACTTATTTAGTAACATATTATTATAGAAT
Source organism: Viscum album (assembly GCA_963277665.1). Classification (NCBI taxonomy): domain Eukaryota; kingdom Viridiplantae; phylum Streptophyta; class Magnoliopsida; order Santalales; family Viscaceae; genus Viscum; species Viscum album. The sequence goes on along the minus strand of OY728128.1, from coordinate 270,926,337 downwards.
ACATAAACACCATTGAATATTCACCATCCTATGGTGTAGTTGTACTTTTTCTCTACCGTTTTTATTCATATTGGTATTAGAGAGATGATTCCCTGATTAGTATTTAATTATTGCATATTTTCAAAATTATATTCATCTATAGGATCACAAAAAAAATTTGATCATTAAGTGACATTTATAATAATTAATATTCATTAGTGATATAAAATTATTGGAATATAATTTTTCTTCATATTTCATATTATATATAAATTTATCCTCCCCTTAGATCCATATATCAACACTATTATTGAAAAAATAATTACTTGGATCTTGTCACGACCCGTCCTCGGGACCCATGCCATGACTACCCCATGCCCGCCTCCCATAGGCCAAGGGCTGGCGACTAGCACCAAGGTGTAAATACCGACAAAAGGGGAAGGAATTTCCTTTATAAAGTAAACAAACACCACAGAGTAAGCAAGAAGAAGTAAACACTAAGTAAATTTAGGTACAAAAGTAGTGCGGAAAAGTAAGAGGGCCATAATACAAACCCAAACTGAAAGTAAAGTACAACTGGAAAGAAAGTACAGCAACTGACAGTAAAGTAGCAACGTCGAGCCATCCACTGGAAGTCCCACCTGAAGGGTGGGTACAGATAGCCTCCTCAGCTCCTTGGGTCCATCTGTCCGCTACGAGTACGTCCTGCCCAGTGGTCCACCTCCAGGTGCCTACTTTTTTCCACAAGCCTCAACCACGATCAGCGCTATCCGTCTTCTACAACCAACACAACGTAGTGCGGGCATAGCCCGTGTAGGGGTGAGTATACTCTACTCATTAGGGACCCCAAGACCCCCGAAGGTCTCCCAAAATCCACAAAGGATATTCCACAAAGGAAAGATACAATCACGATGTAACATCCAACACTACTTAGGTATATGCCCATACATATACCTAAGTCATCAATTCCCGTTCGGCTCCAACATCCATGCAAAGTTCGATCATGTCCACATAGGATTACAACCCAATCCACACAGGATAACACAACTCAATCCACATAGGAAAGCAAGTCAATCATATTGAATATATTGATTGAAGTCAAGACTCAGCTCACACAGGTATACTTCTTCGTAAGGTGATAGAGATGATTAGATATAGCCACTGATTCATCTAAGTTGGGACCCACGTAGGATACTAAACCAGCTACTCTGCCAGAACCACGTAGGATAGCAAGAACAGAGTCAGACACTACCAGATCCACATAGGATACAAGAACAGTAGTCATTGTCGTCAAACCCACGGAGGATTTCAGTATGGTCTTTATCGCTACCGAACCCACATAGGATTTCAGTGAAGTCTTCATCACCGTTGAACCCACGTAGGATTTCATTAGAGTATTCATCGTTGCCGAACCCACATAGGATTTCAGTGCAGTCTTCATCACCGTCGAAACCACGGAGGATTTCAGTACGGTCTTCATCGTCGCAGCCAGCTCTATGGTACCCGCACACAGCATGCTCATTTCCGGGAGGGTCCACTCCACGAGCCAAGGGGTCGATACATCAACTGACACATAGTTCGGAGTTTATGTATCCCAAAGTTCCGTCTCGACAAGAGGAACTCAACGTGACAGACAGTGCATCAATCGGACGCCCGGTCTGAGAGTTATTGGCTTTTTCGTTCCAGGGGCACGGTTGTTTTTTATGTCAAAACCAACCCGACCACACTCCAACTACATCCAAACCTCGAGTGGAGTAATCCAAAAGATCTGTCTCACTAAGAGGAATCCAACAAAGTCGACTACACATCAATCGGACGTCCGGAGCACAAGTTATAAGCGTTTCCACTCCGAGGGCCCGGTTAGTTTCGTGTTCGAACCAACCTGGCCGTACCCAAAGTTCTCTGAAACCTTGACTCTAATATACTGAAACGACCATCTCGATCCAAGGATCGCATCACAGCTAATGGTTCATCGATCGGAGGTCCATAGCACATGATATGGGAAAAGGAACGTACCTGTCTGTATTTAGGGGGTTTTGAACCCGGACCGACCCGACCCGAGACCCCCTGGGTCGGCCCGAACCGGGTCGACCCGAACTGGTTTCGAGTCTGGCCCATTAGGGCACGGCCCTACCTGGTGGGCGCGGCCGGACCCAGCCGGCGCGGCTCGGCCTTGCCTGGGCGGCCCGGCCTGGTGCGTTCGCGTGGCCCACTCGGCCAGTGTTGAGCTGAGCGGAAGGGGCGGGGGGCGCTGCCCCCTGTTAGAGTAACCGCGGCCCCCACGTGGGGGGCCGCTCCTTTTTCCAGTCGGGAGTTTGGACCCCCGACCCTCCTTGATCGGCCGGCCCGGCTAGTCGGCCGTGCTGCCGCCGCAGGACCCAGCGGTCCCGCCCCTCCGACGCGCCGGCAGCCGGTGGTTCCGACCGCCGCTTCCTGCTACGCCACGACCACTGGCCGTGGCCTTGGTCCGACAGGCACGGTGCGACGGCATCGCGCCCCTCTTCCGCAGCCCCGCTCCGGTCGCGGTGTCTTCGTGGTTCTCCGGCGCAGCGCGACGGCGCTGTGCCCCTTCGATGCGGCCCGACTCCGGCCGCGGGTTCGTTCGGCCTCAATGGCGCGGCGCGACGGGGCCGCGCATCTTTGCCACATTTCTCCATGATTCTGCGCGGTGTCGTTGCACCGCACCGCCTTCTTTCGAACCGCAACAACACAACAACAAAAAGGGGGAGGAGAGTGTAACACCCCAAACATCTACAGTACACTTTTCTTTGAATAATGCAATAGCATGTGTTGTACGCAACATGGAGTTCAAACACACCACAACCAATCAAACTAGCTGTTATGAATAGTAATATCCACTATTTGAAATTTATAAATTTTATTTTTCAAAATGGACGTCATTTTTGGATTCGGAATATCGAAATTAGCCGAGGGTGAATTATTTTATTTTTCTGAAAACATAATTTTACCGCTTCTATGAGAGGAATTTCAAAAATCTAAGATACACAGTTAATATCAAGGAGTAAAATGTGGTTCAATGAGATGAAAATAATTTTTGGTGAATAGTAACTTTTTACTTTTTTTTACCATGGTTAAAAGTAAATAGGGTAATTAAGGGTAAAAATGATATTTGTATTACACTAACACATGACCTAATTCTATTGGGAAAGTGTATCTCGACCAAAAAAAACCTTAGAAATAAAATATTATCATTTAGGTCCACTTGGATTAGATTAGGACATTTATGATTATTTAATTCAAAGAAGAGTTAAAAGAGTAAAAATCAATGTTTATTTACTAAAACATTTTTAATATAAGGTTATACATAAGCTAAATTAGATATTAAATATTCATTAGAAAGATAAAAATATTTCTTATATAATTGTATTTTATTTATAAATTTCAGACATTAAATGATTTAATTTATTTATGGCCCAATGATGATGCAGTAATTACCATAATAGTGAAAAATTATGATAATTGATATTATAAATACCCAAATAAATAACATTTGATACTTTTATTGAATTAAACTAATTTTATATATTAATATGACATGTTAGGAATGAATTAATTATCTTTTTTCTAAGTAATCATTCTGTTATGATTTTCACAAAAATCAATTTTACAAATAGTGTGAAAATTGACAAAAAACAGTTTTTAAAACAAATATTATATTATTAATTGATATTCAATTCCTAAAAATATAAGGGTCTTCCAAGAGACTTATATCATGATAGGTGTATCATTAATGGACCACTTGGGGGTCTCTTGTAGGTTTATAGTAGGTTTATTAACTATATAATATAAAAATACAATGTGATATGGTAAATGTCAAACTAATTAACTAAGAGTAAAAACTAAAATATAAGGTTAATATAAAAACCCAAACCTATCTAAATTCTATTGGTTGAGTGGTTTTCGACCCATAGACACCTTAACCTTTAAATAATACACTTTGGAGCCATTAGAAACCGAATATGAATTTATTATAAAATAATATTTCTAGACTTTCCAATAGTGCCCCCACCCCTCTTATAAAAGGGCACTCCCCTTATCATTAATTCACACCATCAAAGCCATTTGGATCGGCCAAACTCTACCCAAATACTCTCTAAAATTCCCTCACTACAGCATAGAGGGCTAATTTTGATCATAAATCTAACCAAAGGATCCCTTTTTATCAAATCAAAAGGAAGAACCCGAAGAAGAGGTAATGTTTTCACCACCCTTTTTCAAGTTCCTTTCTTCTTCCACTTCTTATTTCATTGTTATTACCATTATAAAATAATATCTCCAGTATCTTATATATATTTTGATGTTATTATAAATATGGTACAACCATATTCAGTATTCTATCCATCCTTTGAATAACATTTCACCATACGTGCGTACGTAAGGCTTATCGTCTCCACGTCGTGGTGTAATTGTTATTCAATAAATTATTATTTGGATGGCTATAATAATGATGTCTAATTCATGTAAATAATAAATATAACATGATAATGATTCTTTATATATGATATACCATCAAATTGTATATTATTTTAATATCAAAAGAATGATATTGTCGCTCGTGCGTATGTACGGACTACCATCTCCACGAACGCGATGAGATTCTTTCTCTATCGTATCTATTCAAGTCTAATTCTCATTTGAAGATTAATAATAATGTTAAAGGACTTAATATCATTCTGGATATGAATAAGATACAACCTTTCCATAACAAACATGTCTTACATAAAAAAACATATAATAGAAAATGAGTATGTTAACACCTGAAACGGCGATAATTCTAAAATATTATTAACAAAGCAATACTAAAAGATCATATATGATATCATATTAATATATATGATTCTTGTATTATTTATTAACAATTATTTCACAATTATATAGGAGGTTAACTTACCACAACCAAGGAAAAGTACAAGGGAAGGGTTTATTTCACAATCTCTCCATTATCCGAGGTTGTTTATACATAATAATCTACTAGGACTTCTTTATCATCCACATCCATGATTCGTAAAATGTATTTAAAAACATTTTTAAAATTTACTAGAATATGGGTTAAAGTCATTTATACCCTTGTTGACTTTAATAAGTGGTTTATAAAGGAATATTTTCGTCATTTTCCAAACAAGGTCCCTTTTAACCTTTTTGACAGAATTAAGGTAAGAATGTTTTTTTAACTTATACGACAGGCTGGAGGTCTATCATTCCTAGACTGCGAATCGTCTGACTAGGGTAGAGTTATAAGGAAAGGCCGTATTTCTCATGTGGCGGCTAATCAGGATGCTGTTGAAGAGCGTGTTAAGTTGTGCAAGTTTTCAATCATTTCCCGTGTCATAATCCCAAAGGGTGTCCGGCCCTGGAAGTTCCATGATCTTACAAACAGGCTGGTGGAGTTATGGGGCTTCAGCGACTGGAAGATGACAGCAATGGGAAGGGGCTTCTATCATGTTGTCTTTCCCTCTGATGACTGCAAAAGGCGTGCGTGGAGCTTGGGGTCGCTTCCGTTGCATCCTATATTTCTGCGGATCCATGAATGGGATAGGAATTTTGACCCTAATATGGTCAAAAAAACCTTTGCCTAGGTATGGATACGAATTCATAATCTTAGTTTTCTTTATTGGAATCCACAATTGTTATGGGATATTGCCTCCTCTATTGGTAATCCAATCAGGTTAGATAAACAAACAGATAATCCTAGCTTCGGCCATTATGCTAGGATTCTTGTTGAGGTTGATATGTCTATGGTTTTAGTGGAAGAAGTGGTCTTCACTACTAGAGATGATAGTATTAACCTGGAAATAAGTTATGAAAGAAAGCCAAAATTATGTTCTAACTACCACAATGTTGGGCATGTACTCTCTGATTGCAACTTTAGCAAAATTTTCTCTAAATGTAACATTAGAGGACATGATTCTGTAAATCGTTGAAAAAGGACAAATAGAAATGGATCCCTGAGGGCTGACAGTAATGCACAGGCCCTTGTTGAGAAGGTTAATCAACCTAATCAGCCTGTAAAAGTGATTGTTGCTGGCCCTTCAGACACTGTTGATGCTACTGCTGCTGATGTGCCCATTACTGAGAATGCAGAGGATAGACATGATTTTGAGGTGGGTCATGAACAAGATGTTGATGATTCTAGACAGTCTGAGAATGAAAAGGGACCTGTGAAGACTAGCTGTAATGCACAGGCTTCCCCTTTGGAAACTGTTGCTGAACCTGCTGCTGATAAGGACAAGGTGTACACCTTTGCAGAGGATAAACATGATTTTGAGGTGGATTCTGAACAGGAACTGACTGATCCCAGTAAGGGAAGCTCACAGGATGAGGTTATAACACATGAGGAAGGTCAGACTCTTCATATGGTCCCTAAGGATCCCCTTTTGAGGTCCAATGAGAGTATGGAAAGACAGCCACTACCCATTGTTGAGGCTCCTGGCTTCCAGGTCAATAACCCGGTTGTTATGGGACCCCAAGAAGATGTGTTGGCATGCCTCCCTGCTGAGGCAGCAGGAGAGTTTTCACAAACTCATCCATATAAGGTTGCTAAAAGGAAGCTACCCCCTACTCTCACTATGCCTGTTGAATCTGGGAATAGGTTCAATACCCTTTCTGATGACAATTCTGAAGCCTCCATGGATGAGAAGGTTTTCAAGACTGAAATGGATGACAGCAAACCTCATTCTGAGGAATGCCTCGCTCCAAGTTATACTAGACCCTGTACTAGGCAGAGGTCCTCCAAACAATGAATATTGTCTTTTGGAAATGCCAGGGTCTTGGGAATTCTCCCACAGTCAGGACTCTGAAGCACTTTATTATGACCAATAAACCCATGTTGCTGGGCATTACTGAACCAAGGCTGAAATTTGAAAGTTGGATGGCTGTTAATTGGAATGCTTTGGGGTATTCCCTTATCTCAAATACTAATTTGGTGAATGATAGTGAATCCTTATGGGTTCTAAAACATAATAGTGTCACTATTGATTCTTTTCAAAATGACCAGCAGTCAGTAACCATTTTCTGTTGTATTCACTCTAATTTAGTGTGTGTAACCTTTGTTTATGCTTTCAATTAATATATTAGAAGGGGATATTTATGGAGCATGCTGACCACCATTTCTGAGAGTATTTCTATCAGATGGATCCTTCTTGGTGATTTCAATGCCATTCTAAGGCCTGAGGAGAAAACTGTACAGAAATTTTGTAGGGCTTCAGCTAGGGATTTTGCTTCTTGCATTGATCGTTGTAGGTTTCATGAAAATCTCATCTCTGGTTTGGAGATCACATGGTTCAGGAACACTATTAATGGGAGTCAATCTAGAAAATTAGATCGGTGCTTTGTTCAATTAGATGAAAGTAATGATATGATGGAAATCTCTGGCATGACCCTTCCCAAAACTCATTCTGATCACAATCCCATTCTAATTGATCTTTGCTATTCTAATCTGAGATCAGCACCTCTACCCATTAAATTCAATAACGCCTGGTTGGTTGTGCCAGGATGTAGGGAGGTTATTTTGGAGGCTTGGGAATCTAATATGAATAGCAGTTTTTTGCACAGATTATCTTACAAACTGAAAGCTGTGAAATCTAGGCTCAAGACTTGGATTATAATTTCTTTTTCAAGCATTGAAAAAGATATCAAGGAGGCTAAATCTCATCTGTTAGGCTGTCAGCAGATGAATCTGACTCAAGATTCTCCTTCTTCAGAGGAAATTCATGCTGCTGCCAACCTGGATAAACTCTTAGTCCTAAAGGAGAATCTGGATCGTAATCAGTTGAATGTTAAATGGCTCAAGGATGGAGACAGAAATTCCAGATTGTTTCATTTCTTGCACAGGGAGAAGAAGGCCAGTAGGACTCTCAAGGCCTTAAGAATTGATGATGATTTGTTTACATCTGAAATTGAAATTGTCAATGCTGTCACATCTTACTTTGAGCAGCTTTATTCTGAATCTGGTGGCAGCAGCTCAAGCAGAATTCTAAATCGTATTGATTCCAGTGTTGATGAGAGTCAGAATAAACAGCTTTCTGAAGATCCTTCTTTAAAGGAAATTCATTCTGCTCTTTTTTCCTTAAACATTGACAGTGTGGCTGGCCCTGATGGCTTCAAAAATAAATTTTTTATGTTCTAATGGGATATTATTCATGCAGATCTTATCAATGCCGTCAGAGAATTCTTTCATTGCTCCTTCTTTCCATTTGGGATGAATTCCAATTTTATTACGTTAATTCCTATGAAAGATAATGCCATGGATATCAAAGACTTTAGGCTCGTAGACATTGGGAACACGATCCCCAAGATAATCAGTAAGATTATGGCCATTCGGCTTGGCGAAGTGGCTAAAAATATCATTACTAACAATCAGTTTGGCTTTGTACCTGGGAGAAACATTCAAAACTACTTGTTTACTGCGTCTGAATGTTTCAATATTATGAAAGGTAAGGTTCCCAATGGTAATATGTCTATAAAGATTGACATTTCAAAGGCTTTTGATACAATAAGGTGGGAGTTTATCTTCAATATCCTTAGGATGCATGGTTTTCAGAGAAGTTCATTTGCTTGATTTTTTCTATTTTGGAAAGTTCCAGGCATTCTATTCTTGTCAATGGATCCCTTAGGGGTTTCCTAAAATACACTAGAGGGGTCAGGCAAGGTGATCCCCTATCTGGGATTCTTTTTGCGATAGCTGAAGACTACTTAAGTGTCTGCCTACATGACCTTGTCAACAGTGGGATTTATCAAAGAATGAGGGAAGGAAGGAATTCTTTTTCTCCTTCACATCTCTTTTATGCAGATGACATCCTTCTTTTCTTTGAGGCTGACAGGAAGACTATTTCCTCCATTAAGATGATTTTCTCTCATTATGAAGATGTTTCAGGTCAGGCAATCAACTGGAAGAAATCCTTTGTTGTCTTTGGTCAAGGTATTAGCAACTTGAAGCAAAGTAGGATTGCAAGAAGGATTGGGGTTAAGAAAGGCACATTAGCCTTTCATTATCTTGGAATCCCTCTATTTTGGGGAAGGGTAAAGCGTGCACATCTTGAGGGTATTGCTCTGAAAATCATCAAACAACTGGCAAGCTGGAAAGTAAAATCTATGTCCCAGGCTGGGAGAATCTGTCTCGTTAATTCTGTTATTACCTCTATGTTTGTCTACTCATTCTCTGTCTACAGATGGCCAGCAGCTCTCCTCAAGGAGTTGAGTGGCCAGATTAGAAATTTTATATGGACTGGCTCTATCCAGCAGAAAAAACATGTCACTGTTGCATGGAAAAAGTGCATTAAGCCCATCAAGATGGGAGGAATGGGCATTAAGGATATCAGAGTATTTAATAGTGCTCTCATCCAGAACTTTGTTTGGAAACATATTGCAAAGCCTGACTTCTCAATGGAATTCTTGATTGACAGATTTGTTTCCAGGTTACAGAAAGGGAAGTGTCTATACCTCAAATCTTCAGTTTGTCCCTCAATAAGGTCTGCCTTTTCCAGTCTTATGTTTCACTCAAAATGGATTGTAAGTCCTGGCTCTCATCTCAACAGCTGGAATACTTCATGGTTGTCCTCTCCCCTCAATGAACATGTTTCAGTTTCAAGATCTCTTGCGCAACTGTCTATTGCTGATTTACATGATCATACGGCTGCTATTAACCTCATTCCAGAAAATTTTAGGCTGGAAATTGCAGATTACATTTATGTGGATGTTGATATCATTGTTTGGAAACCTGCATTTACTGGTTGTTTTTCTACTCGGGATTGCTATAACTTGCAGGTTGGTTTGGTTAATGCTCTGCCCGCATGGATTGAAGGCTTACGAAGGCCTTTTATACCACCCAGTGACATGCTGCTTCTCTGGAGGATTTGGAAAAACAGGTTGCCCCTCCAAAGCGCGCTGTAGCAAAAAGGCTTCAGCCTTGCTTCGGTATGCCAATTTTGTTTCATAAGTGATGAGACTTTGATTCAAACCATCATTCACTGTCAATTTGCTGCTCGGCTTTGGGATCATGTGCAGTTGGCTTTCCATTGCTCCCTTAATACTTTCTCTGTTGATTCCTTGATTATGTCGTCCTTCAAAACTGGTTCTAGCGAGCAAGTTAATTCCTTGCTCCTCTCTGCTGTTGTATCGATTTTCTCATTTATCTAGAAATCTCGGAATAACATTGTGTTTAATAACATCATGCCCTCTTTCAGAGATGGTGTTCTGATGATGCATCGAGCCATCATATTTGCCTCAAAAATTCAAACTGGCTCCATGCATAATGATGTATCTGACTTTGTTCTCTTGAGAGCTCTTGGTATTCGTGGTAGGGAACGGAAGCCCTGAATAGTAAAGTTTATCCGATGGATCCCACCTATCCGTGAATGGTTGAAGGTGAATGTTGATGGGGTGGCCTCTGGCACACCAGGTCCGGCTGGCTGTGGAGGGGTCTTCAGAACTCATCGGGGCTTCGTTAAAGGATGTTTCTTCCATTATGTTGGACATGCTCAGGCAATTGAGGCAGAACATTGGGCGATGATCAAAGTGATCGGGTATGTTGTCCATTATGGTTGGCATAGAATTTGGCTGGAGTCGGACTCTGCTGTTGCTGTGAAGATTTTGAAAGATCGGTCTCGGAATGTTCCCTGGAGAATTATGTCCTCCTGGATTTCCTTCGTTAATCTTGCTGAACAACTTTGCTTGGATGTCTCTCATGTCTACCGGGAAGCAAACCAAGTCACTGATATTCTCTCGAAGAGAGCCATTCCAGAAGCTAGCTCCAGTTGGTCTTTTACCTTACCTCCCTATTGTGACTCCTTGGTCTTCAGGGACAGGGATGGTGTCTTATATTCTCAGTTTTGCAAGAGTCCCTGTATTTGTGCTTCTTTGTACTGTTTATTTCTTTTTTGTTATTATATTTTGTTGGGAGCAGGCCTCTTGCTTGTCTCTCGGACCTTCTTGCTATTTTCAAAGAAAATGTTTTATTTTATAAATATATGACTTGTAAATGATTTCAAAATACAAAGACATATTTCTCTAAAAGGATTTTTGATTTCATCTATGTCAACATCCTTTAATGGATTTTACGCTTATTTGAAGTTGATTTATTATGATACAAAACATCTATGTTGTATTGAATGTTTTTTGATATGTTTGACTGTTGATGTGTTATTTTTATACCATTCATGGTTGATGGATGAATTATTTACATTTTTTATGCTATTTTTAATACGAATGTTTATGTTATGTTTAAACCTTTTCATATGGGAGTGCATTAGACTTAATATGTGATGGGTGGAGCCTGCAATAGCTCCTAGATGCATCGGTAGGTCTCATGAGGCAAACTAGTGTCTTGTCACAAGGCCTTGAAAAAATCTTATTTGTAGTCTTGGCACGAGGCCTTTGGCTATGTGGTTATGATATTATGGAATTATGCATTCCATCATTATGAAAGTGGTTATTGATATCGCATGTGATTGTTAGATTACTAGAATATCCATGTGAATAAGTAAATGACATTGTTTCATTTTATTTTTTCCATACTATGTTGAAGTTCATGTTTAAAAGGCTTTTTTTTAGTTATACATTGCCTTAAATGTTTATTCTTATTTATGAAAGTTTCCGCAATATTTTTATCCTTATTGGCCATTTGAGCTCACCCATTTTCTATGTTTTATTTTTCCCAGGATGTGAAGAAGTAAATTATGAATGACATTCTGGGATAGTATGAGGGGATAAGAGTGTGGACTATGGAGACTATGTTGTTGTAGTTTTTATTTTTATGATGTAATGTAAAACTTTATGAATATATCTAGTGTTTCCAAGGATACTAAACTAATCAGTCTTTCGCGATTTCATCTTTCTTGTGATCATGCCAATGTTATGTAATAATGCACCAGCTCTGGGTAACTGGGGTCAGGGCGTTACAGTTGGTATCAAAGGAAGTTTAGTACAAACCTTGGAAGCAAGATTTAGATAAACTTTTATTAGAGCACATAGATTTAAGATGGACTTTGAGGACTAGTATAGAAGAACTTCCAAATTTTTTGGTATTGTAGAGATTCTTTGAGTTTTCCAACCAATAACTCCCTGTTTGGATACGAGCAGGTAGAGGTGGCTCTGGCACAGATGCACCAAGGGGTAAAACCCAAAAACACCACTTTGAGCAAGACTCAAACAGGAACTGGTGCACGACAACGGGCCTTGTTGCACTCTTGGTTATGACACTCCCAGGGGATATTCTTAGGATAACTCTCATTTTCTTTACAAATCATTATGAAGGGTTTATGAGTATATAATTCCTTAAAGAAAACATTTTTATGATTATGGATTATATCCATAAATATTTCAATTTATGTTAAGTGTTTTATAAGAATGGAATTATGTATTTTGATTCATAAACTGATCTAGTTTATGACATTGTTTAGAAATGGCGCCTAGTGGAAGAAATGGAAGTCGTATCAATGAACGCACTCCATGTAGGGATTTCCCTCCTGGTCAAGATAATTATAGTGGAGATGGTGATGAAACTGGTGCCAATCAGATAATCACCATACTGGGACAACTCACTCAGGTTATGAACAATAACCTTACCCGTATGGAGCACCCTGATCTGCAGCATGGAGGATCAATGTTAGATCGCTTCATGATGCAACAACCACCAATGTTAAATGGGAGTAAAAATCCATTAGTAGCTGAGAAATGGATAAATTCCCTAGAGAAAATATTTCAGTCTTTGGGGAGTAGTGAAAGGGAAAAAGTTATCATGGCAATTTACCGCCTCACTGGAGATGATGATCAATGGTGGTCATTGATTTAAAACAAGATGGAAGATGATGAAGTATCAAATATTAAATGGAGGGAGTTCAAATATATTTTTTAGAAAAATACTTTCCTCGTGACCATCGAGCAGATATGGAAATACAATTTCTGAGTTTGAGACAAAAGGGGGATGAGAATGTCGCAAAGTATGAGGCTAACATTACAAGGTTAGCAAGGTATGTTGGAGATTATATATATAACCCAAGAAGTAAGATTGATCGTTTATTTGATGGGTTAAAACCATTTCTCTGTCAAGCATTAGTCGCACAATCCTTCTCATCGTACGAAGTAATTTTCTCATGTGCTATCAAGACATAGAAAGAATTCTCTAAGTCATATGACTTTAAAGAAAAGCAAGAGAAGAAGAGATCTGCTGATCAATCTGGGAATGGAAATAAAGGGAGGAAGGGAAAAGTTGAATATCCATCCTTTAGTAAATGTTGGAAAAAACACCCTGGTACTTTCTTAAAAGGAACGAGAGTCTGTTATAAGTGTGGTGAAAAAGGCCACCAAGCTCATGATTTCAAGGGGAAGAAGGAAGCTACTGATTTTCAATGCTACAATTGCAGGGAGATGGGACATAATGAAAATGTATTTCCTAAGCCTCAGGGGAAATTACATCAAAAAAGGCCAAGGGATCAAGGCCAAGCTTATGCTATCACTACTGCTGAGGTAGATGCCCCGAAAGACATGGTGGCAGGTAATTTAATGGTTTCCTCAAGTTTAGCAAATGCATTATTTGATTCTGGATCATCACATTGTTTCATATCTTCCCAGTTTGCAAAGAAAATTAGATACTACCAATTTGATTTAACAAGGGAGTTGTAAGTTAAAACTCCTAAGGGAAGTATCATTACAACAATGTTTGGTAAATCAGTCCCCATTAGAGAACATAAATGTTATTTATCCACTGATATCATCGTAAAACCTATGATTGAGTTTGATATAATACTCGGTATGGATTGGATTTCACACCATGATGCGATGATTTATTCTAAGAAGAAAGAGGTTACGATTTTTGATACTGATGATAAGGAAAACCTTATCTTTAGAGCAGAATCGTCACCACCTAATTCTTATTTAGATCCACCACCAGTAGATCATCTAAATTCAATTATTGGGGAGGAGGAGAATGAAATGACTATGGGTGAGGAAAGTAATGTTCAAATAGAGGATGTACCTATTGTGAATGAATATGTAGATGTGTATCCGAAAGATTTACCTGTACATCCTCCAGAACAAGAAGTTGAGTTTTCCATTGATTTAATTCCTAGACCAGGGCCTATATCGAAGACCCCTTATAGAATGGCCACTGTAGAATTAGTTGAACTAAAGAAACAACTAGAGGAATTGAGTAATAGGGGATTTATTCTCCCTAGTGTTTCTCCATGGGGAGCCCCTATTCCTTTTGTTTAAAAGAAAGATGGATCTATGAGGTTATGTATTGATTACAGGGAGATCAATGATATAACAATAAAGAACAAGTATCCCCTACCTCGCATTGATGATTTATTTGACCAACTGCATGGAGTTGAATACTTTTCAAAGATTGACCTTCGATCTGGATACCATCAGTTGTGTGTGAATAAGGAAGACATTCCAAAGGCAGCATTTCGAACCAGGTACAGGCATTACGAGTTTACCGTAATGCCTTTTGGATTCACTAATTCACCCTCTATATTCATGGATCTGATGAATAGAGTTTTCAAGGAATATCTTGATAAATTTTTGGTGGTATTTATGGATGATATCTTGGTATACTCCAAATGCTACGAAGATCATGAAAATCCCTTGTGCATTATCCTAAAGACTCCGAGAAGACATGAATTATATGGGATGTTTAGCATGTGTGAATTCTGGATTCAAGAGATTTCTTTTCTTGGCCATATTGTCTCTAAAGATTGAATCTCTGTTGATCCTTCTAAGACCAAGGCAATCCAAGAATGGCCTGTACCGACGAGTATAACTGAGGTACATAGTTTTATTGGTTTAGAAGGTTATTATCAACGTTTTGTCCATAATTTTTCCCGATTGGATAACCCATTAACGAAGCTCACACATAAAGGGGTTAAATTTTTTTGGAAAAAAGAGTGTGAAGAATGTTTCGATGAAATGAAGAGAATATTAGTCAATGCTAATATATTGACTCTACCATCGGGGAATGATGGGTTCGTTATTTATAGTGATGCATCAAAGAAAGGACTTGGTTGTGTCTTTATGCAGAATGATAGGGTTGTTGCCTATGCATCATGACAGTTGGAAATTCATGAAAAAAACAATCCTACTCATGATCTCGAGTTAGAAGCTGTGATTTTTTCATTGAAGATATGGATGCACTACCTCTATGGTGAAAAAATCTGAGATTTACACTGATCACAAGAGTTTGAAGTATATTTTCTCACAAAAATAACTCAACATGAGGCAAAGGAGATGTCTTGAATTACTCAAGGATTATGATTGTATGATACACTACCACCCGGGGAATGAAAACAAGGTGGAAGATGCTTTGAGAAGAAAAGACCATGGAGTTTTGAAAAATATGAGAATTGAAAGGGATCCAATTTTCATGGATCTAGTGAAGATGGACATGAGAATAACCTGGGACGGTGAAACATCAATGATTTTTCAAATGGTTTCCAAACCATCTTTACTAGAAAGGATTAAGAGTTCTCAGACCGATGATGAAGAATTTTAAAATAATATTAATGCTGTGAATGATGGGAGATTGAGAGACTTTGTGTATGAAGAAGGAATTTTGAAATTAGGGAAGAGACTTTGTGTTCCTGATATACCAGATCTAAAAAGGGAATTGCTGGATGATGCCCATAGTTCCAATTTCTCTATACACCATGGGATCACCAAAATGTATAGAGATTTGAAGGAACATGTTTTGAGGGACAACATGAAGAGGGATATTTCTGATTTTGTGTCAAGATGTATGGTTTGTCAAAAAGTAAAAGTTGGAAGGCAACAACCTAGAGGAGTAATGAAACCTCTTAGCATACCAGAGTGGAAATGAGACAATATTATGATGGACTTTGTCATGGGGCTACCAAAGACTCCTAGAAGGAACAATGCAATATGGGTTTTTGGTGATCGTCTTACCAAGTAAAAACATTTTCTTGCTATAAGAGAAGATCTACCACTGGAACGTCTAGAAAGACTATATATTAATGAAGTGGTGAGACTTCATGGAGTACCCCTATCAATTGTTTCTGATCGTGATCCCCGTTTTACTTCAAGATTTTGGAAAAGTCTTCAGAAAGCCTTGGATGCTGAACTTCATTTGAGCACTACCTACCACCCTCAAACAGATGGAAAATCAGAACGAACAATTCAAACCTTAGAAGACATGTTGAGATCCTGCTCACTTGACTTTCAGGGTATGTGGGATCAATATTTACCTCTGGTAGAATTTTCCTATAACAATATCTTCCATTCGAGTATTCAGATGGCACCATATGAAGCGTTATATGGAAAGAGATGTTGCACACCAAACTATTGGGATGACATTAGTGAAAGAAAACTTGTTGGCCCAGAACTGGTGGAGGAAAGGATGGAAAAGGTGAAGGTAATCCAAAACCATATCAAAGCAGCTCAATGTAGGCAGAAGAGCTATGCCGATAATCGAAGGAAGGATTTTGAATTTCAAGTCGGTGATCATGTTTTCCTGAAGGTATCTCCATGGAAGGGAGTTATACATTTTGGTAAGAAAGGAAAATTGAGGCCCTGGTAAATCGGACCTTTCGCAATTCTAGAATGAATTGGGGCTGTAGCTTACCGTTTGGAAATGCCGCCAAATATCTCCAAAGTTCACGATGTGTTCCACATATCACTATTGAGGAAATACATGTCTGACCCAACGCATGAACTCACATATGAGGAATTAGAACTGGAACCTGATTTGTATTATTGCGAAGAGCCCGTCAAGATTCTTGATATGAGAGAACAAGTACTGATAAACCGGATGACTAGTATGGTAAAAGTCTTCTGGAGAAACCAAAATATGGGAGAGGCAACGTGGGAACCCGAGAAACATATGATGAAGAACCACCCGAGTATTTTCATGAGGTAGAATTCTAAAAATTTCGAGGACGAAATTATTTAAAGGTGGGGAGAATGTAACACTCCATGCTTCTATGGTACGCTTCTCTTTGAATAATGCAATAGCGTGTGTTGTACGCAACATCGTGTTCTAACACACAACAACCAATCAATCTAGCCGTTATGAATAGTAATACCCTCTTTTTGAAATTTATAAATTTTATTTTTAAATATGGACTTCATTTTTGGATTCGGAATATCTAAATTAGCCTAGGGTGAATATTTGGTATTTTCCTGAAAAACTTCATTTTTTGATGAATAGTGAAACCACTAAGTGGTAGTTAAAAAAACTGAATTTTTCATAAAACATAATTTTACTGCTTCTGTGAGTGTAATTTCAAAAATCTGAGAGACACGATTAATATCAAGGAGTAAAATGTGGTTCAATGAGATGAAAATAATTTTTGGTGAATAGTAACTTTTTACTTTTTTTACCACGGTTAAAAGTAAATAGGGTAATTAATGGTAAAAATGATATTAATATTACCCTAACACAAATCCAAATTCTATTGGACAAGTGTATCTCGACCAAAAACAACCTTAGGAATAAAATATTATCATTTAGGTCCACTTGGATTAGATTAGGACATTTGTTATTATTTAATTCAATGAAGAGTTAAAAGTGTTAAAATCAATGTTTATTTACTAAAACATTTTTAATATAGGTTTATACATAAGATAAATTAAATTTTAAATATTCATTAGAAAGAAAAATATATTTCCTACATAATTGTATTTTTTTATAATTTTTAGACATTAAATAATTTAATATATTTATGACCCAATGAAGATGTTGTAATTACCATAATAATGAAAAATTAAAATAATTGATATTATAAATACCCAAATAAATATAATTTGAGACTTTTTATGAATTAAACAAATTTTCTAGATTAATATGACATGCTAGGAATGATTTAATTAACTTTTTTAGAAGTAATCATTCTTTAATTATTTTTACAAATATCCATTTTCCAAATAGTGTCAAAATTGACATAAAAGAGTTTTTAAAACAAATATTATATTATTAATTGATATTCAATTCCTAAAAATCTAAGGATCGCCCAAGATACTTATATCATGATAGGTGTATCATTAATGGACCACTTGGGGGTCTCTTGTATGTATATAGTATTTTTATTAACTATATAATATAAAAATACAATGTGACATGGTAAGTGTCAAACTAATTAACTAAGAGTTAAAACTAAAAGATAAGGTTAATATAATAACCACAACCTATATAAATTATATTGGATGAGTGGTTTTCGACACATACCCACCTTAACCTTTAAATAATCCACTTTTGAGCCACTAGAAACCGAATATGAATTTATCATAGAATAATATTTCTAGCTTTTCCAATGGTACCCCTCACCCCTCTTATAAAAGGGAACTCCCCCTTCTCATTAATTCACTCCTTAAAAGCCATTTGGATTGACCAAAATCTGCCCAAATACTCTCTAAACTTCCCTAAATACAACCTAGAGGCCTTAGTTTGATCATAAATCCAACCTAATGAGCCCTTTTGATCAAATCAAAAGGAAGAACCCGAAGAAGAGGTAATGTTTTCACCACCCTTTTTCAAGTTCCTTTCTTCTTCCACTTCTTCTTTCATTGTTATTAACATTCTAAAATAATAACTCCAGTATCTTATATATACTTTAATGTTATTATAAATATGGTACAACCATATTCTATATTCTATCCTTCCTTTGAATAACATGTCACCATACGTGCGTACGTACGACTTACCGTCTCCACGTCTTGGTGTAATTGTTATTCAATAAATTATTATTTGGATGACTATAATAATGATGTCTAATTCATGTAAATAATAAATATAAAATTATAATGATTCTGTATATATGATATACCATCCAATTATATATTATTTTAATATTAAAAGAATGATATTGTCACTCGTGCGTACGTACGGACTACCGTCTCCACGAACGTGATGCGATTCATTCTCCATCGTATCCATTCAAGTATAATTCTCATTTTAAGATTAATAATAATGTTTAAGGACTTAATATCCTTCTGGATATGAATAAGATACAACAAATCCATAAAACACATGGCTTACATAACAAAACATATAAAATAAAATGAGTAAGTTAACACCTGAAACGACGATAATTCTAAAATATTATTAACAAAGCAATGTTAAATGATCATATATGATATCATATTAATATATATGATTCTTGTATAATTTATTAACAATTATTTAACCATTATATAGTATTTTAACCTACCCCATCCAAGGAAAATTACATGGTAAGGGTTTATTTTGCAATCTCTTCGTTATCTGAGGTTGTTTATACGTAATAATCTACTGGGACTTCTTTATCATCCACATCCATGTTTCTTAAAAATGTATTTCGAAGCATTTTTACTATTTACTAGAATATGGGTTAATGTCATCTATACCCTTGTTGACTTTTATATGTGGTTTATAAAAGAATATTTTCGCCATTTTCCAAACAAGGTCCTTTTTAACCTTTTTGAAAGAATTTAGGTAAGAATGTTTTTTTACATATACAGCGGGTGCGACTATTTTCCGCCATTATAAAATCGTCGAAGATTTCCTTTCAATCTTATAATAATATTTTAAAAGAAAATGTTTTATTTAATAAATATATGACTCTTAAATTATTTCAAAATAGAAAGATATATTTCTCTAAAAAGAGTTTTTATTTCATCGATATCAACATCTTTTGATGGATTTTACGCTTATTTGAAGTTGATTTATTATGATACAAAACTTATATGTTGTATTTAAGGTTTTGTGATTTGATTGACTATGGGTGTGTTATTTTTATACCATTCATGGTTTATGGATGAATTATTTACATTTCGTATGCTATTTTTAATACAAATGTTTATGTTATGTTTAAACCCTTTCATATAGGAATGCATTGGACTTAATATGTGACAGGTGGAGTCCGCTATAGCACCTCGATGCATCGATAGATCTCATGAGACAAACTAGGGTCTTGGTACAAGGCCTTGAAAAAATCGTATTTGTAGTCTTGGCACGAGGCCTTGGCTACGTGGTTATGATAGTCTTCCATTATGAATTCTATCATTATGAAAGTGGTTATTGATACTACATGTGATTATTCTATTACTAGAATATCCATGTGAAGAAGTAAATGGCATTATTTCATTTTATTTTTTCCATACTATGTTGAAGTTCATGTTTTAAAGTCTTTTTGTTTTAGTTATACATTGCCTTAAATTTTTATTCTTATTTATGAAAATTTCTGCTATATTTTTATCCTTACTGGGCATTTGAGCTCATCCCTTTTCTATATTTTATTTTTCCCAGGATGTGAAGAAGTAAATTCTGAATGACATGCAGGGATAGTATGAGGGGATAAGAGTGTGGACAATGGAGACTATGTTGTTGTAGTTTTCATTTTTATGATGTAATGTAAAACTTTATGAATATATCTAGTGTTTACAAGGCTACTAAACTAATCAGTCTTTCGAGATTTGATCTTTCTTGTGATCATGCCAATGTTTTGTAATAATGCACTGACTCTAGGTAACTGGGGTCGGGGCGTTACAGAGAGTCGGCCGTGTTCGTGCGGTCCGACCTCCTCCCAATAAGTTGATATCAAGAGGCCCAAAAATAAAGACGAAGAACAAAAAATTATATTTCACGAAAAAAAGTATTTATCCCCTACCTTGATAACGACATGATGTTCGAAGATCGTCACGGAAAATAGCGTCGTGGGGTGAGGTTCCGTACACGTTGACAGAGATTATTAGAGGTGGAACGTTGTTTCCCTTCCTTTGATGTAGGAAGAAGAACGAAGGATGGCACGTCGTCATTATTCGGAAAAAGGCGCGACGGTGTTCTTCATCAAGGTAGAAAAGTTCTTCGCCGGGAAGATGAAGTTATTCCAAAATGTGAAGAACGCTCCCCCTTCAACACAACGAAGTAACCACCATAAAATAAGACTTTAGCCTTATTTTATTTCCTTTTCCAACACTTTTAAATTTTGAACATTCAAAATTATGTTCACTCATTTAATTAAAAATAACTTGTCAAAATTTAATGAGGTGATAAGTTGGAAATATTAAATGGGGGGTTTTGAGGAGTTTGGAATATGAGGGGTTGGGCTCTGGTGGTCCCCACCCCAACTTTATCCTCTCAAGGTTGGTTAACCTCATGTGGGTCCCACCCCCAACTCCCTTTCTTAGGATAAAACTACCTAGTGGAAAATAAATAATATTGTAATATAATTTTATTTATTCCTCACTAAAACCACAAATTTAACAACTCATCCCCAGCAAACGCACCTTCGGAAAAGGTGCTCAGAAGCAATTACTGGCACTGCGGTTTCATCAGTGCCCTCAGATTTCAATTTTGAGCACCGGTTTAAAAGTTAGGAAAAACCCACTCATTTGTTCACTGAACGTACCCGAGATAAACTTCAGAAAATGATTCCCGGCACACCGGGCCTCAGAATTAGGTGTCGTCAGAAATTGCGTTTTTGTAAAATTCCAATGAAAATTAAGAAAAAAAAATTTCCCATGAATTTTACGGGTCTTTAAATTACTCCCACATCAGGGCTTTACATCCCCATAATGATACATCATAAACTAGGGGAACACAAGTGGGTACTGAGCATCCACTTGAGCCTCCCGCTCCCAAGTGTTCTCCTGGAGGTTCCCGTGCTGCCATCTGATGCGCAGTAGAGGTATCAAACATCGACATAGGACCCGCTCCTGTCGATCCTCTATCTCAACTGGGACCTCCACAAAAGTCACCCCATCATCAATGTCCAACTCCCCATGGTCGATGATATGCGTTGGGTAATGCATGTATCTCCTCAGCTGAGATATGTGGAAGACGTCATGCACCTGGTGCAACTGAGGTGGTAGAGCCATGCGATAAGCCACCTCGCCTATCCTGCTGAGGACCTAGAATGGTCCGATGAAGCGCGAAGATAACTTGCCGACCCGGCCAACTCTCTGTAATCCACGTCGAGGTGAGACCCTCAAGAAGACGTGGTCGCCATCCTCGAACTCCAGTGGCCTCCGCCTACTGTCACCATAAGACTTCTGCTGGCTCGGAGCTATCCTCATCGGGTCCTATATGACCTGAACCTTCTCTGTCGTGGCCTGGACCATCTCTTGTCCCACAAGTGCTCACTCCCCAAGGTCTATCCGGCACAGAGGTGATCTACAAGGTCACTCGTAAAATTCCTCATATAGTGCCATACCGATGGTGGAGTGGTAGTTGTTGTTGTACGTGAACTCCACCAAGGGTAGGTGGTCCTCCGAGTTGCGTCCAAAGTCAAGGACACATGCATGTAGCATGTCCTCGAGAGTTTGGATGGTCCTCTCCGTCTGACCATCCATCTGAGGGTGAAAGGCGGTGCTCAGACGTAGTTGTGTCCCGAATGGCTCCTACAACCCCTTCCATAGCCGGGAAGTAAAGTTAGCATCTTGATCAGATACGATAGATGATGGCACATCATGAATCCATACGATCTCTTGAACATAGAGGCGTCCCCAGCTCTGTACTGAGCCCTGCTCTCTGATGGGTAAGAAGTTAGCCGACTTGGTGAGTCGGTCGACAATCACCCAAATGGAGTCGTGACCACTGGAAGTACGTGGATGTCTAGTCATGAAATCTATAGATATCCTGTCCCACTTCCACTCTAGGACCTCCAAGGGCTACACCAAGCCTGCTGGTACCTGATGCTCTGCCTTCACATGCTGAAAGTTGAGGCATCGAGAAACGAACTCACCTACAGCCTTCTTTATACCCGGCCACCAGTGATGATGTCTGAGATTCTGGTACATCTTCGCCACTCCTTGATGTACCGCTAAAGGGGAAGCGTGAAACTCCCCCAGCACCTCCTCCTGTAAAGTAGTTGGTACCATGTTACGTCCTCTAAAGAGGACGACGTGCTCTCCTCCTACAGAGAGTCCATCAGGTGCCTTCCCTGAGGATACTTGCGCACGCCGCATCTCCCGAGGATGGGTCCTGGAAAATTGGTATCAGAGGCCCAAAAATAAAGACGAAGAACGACAAAGGATATTTCACGAAGAAAATGTATATAACCCCTACCTTGATAATGAGATGATGTTCGAAGAGCATTGTAGAAAACGGTGTCGCAGGGTGAGGTTTTGTACACGTTGATGGAGATTGTCCAAGGTGGAACAACATCTCCCTTCCTTTGATGTGGGAAGAATAACGAAGGATGGCACATCATCGTTCTTTGGAAAAAGGCATGATGGTGTTCTTCGTTGATGTAGAAAAGTTCTTCGTCAGGAAGATGAAGTTCTTCCAAAATGTGAAGAATGCTCCGCCCTTCAATAGAACGATGTAACCACCATAAAATAAGTCTTTAGCCTTATTTTATTTCCTTTTCCAACAATTTTAAATTTTAAACATTCAAAATTAAGTTCACTCATTTAATTAAACATAACTTGTCAAAATTAAATGAGGTGATAAGTTAGCAATATTAAATGGGGGGGTATCGAGGAGTTAGGAATGTGAGGGGTTGGGCTCGGGTGGGCCCCACCCCCCTTTATCCTCTAAAGGTTGGTTAACAACATGTGGGTCCCACCCCCAACTTCCTTAGGATAAAACTACCTAGTGGAAAATAAATAAAATTGTAATATAATTTTATTTATTCCTCACTAAAACCACAAATTTAACAACTCATCCCGAGAAAACACACCTTCAGAAAACATGCTCCTAAGAAATTACCGGTGTTGCATTTTCATCGGTGCCCTCAGATTTCAATTCCGAGCACCAGTTTAAAAGTTTGGAAAAACCAGCTCGTTCGTTAACTGAACGTACCTGAGCTAAACTTCAGAAATTGATTTCGGGCACAGCGGGCCTGGAAATCAGGTGCCGTCAGAAACTGCATTCTTGTAAAATCCCATAGAAAATTAAGAAAAAAAATTTCCCTTGAATTTTACGGGTCTTTACAGATTTCATTTATTTTGGGATATTTTTTGATTTTATAATGTCAATTCTATTTTTTCCTCTATCTTGATGTTTTAGTGTCATTGATTACTTTGGTATTTTGGGAAGTCTGTGAGTTATCTTAATAATGAAATATTATTCAACCTAAATTCGTAGTTTGTAGTAAAAATTTTCATGTATTATATATGGGGATTATGTGTGGTCTTGTTATTTAAACTCATCTGGTTTGGGTTTTGGAGATATGTATAATGATATAGAATTTGAAAACACATTATTTTTTCAAATTTTTCAAAAATTATTTTAGTATTTCTAAAAACGTTTTTATGTGTTTAATGTCATTGTTAAATAAATTTTCCAAGGGATTTTGGTTTTCATATATAATCACATGGTATTTGTATTTTTTTTGTGTTCTTATAATGGTTTGTTATAGTTTGATGTGACATTTCATGGTATGATGAATTATGGTTATTGATTACTACCATCAATGGTAACCAAAAGCCTGAGTGTATGGTAGTATATGTGAGGATGGTTGTGTGTGTGATCACATGAAATGATATAAATAATGATAATGGATGGATTTATGATTTTTTTCACACAATGATTGATCATATTGGTTTATATGTTCTATTATAATTATTACAAATATTTTAAAAAATATATTCAAACATGTTCTTGCCCAACTATAGTGTGTAGGGAAATATATGGGGAAGTTATACAGAGTTTATACTCACCCAATTCATGAGAACATTAGTGAATTTTTATATGTCATCTATTAGGCCATATGGAAACGAAATATAGCTTCATTATCTGGTGATGCATCTTTATGTCATTGTAATTATAGGTGGGGAAGGATATTTGATATTGTTTAGGATTTATTTTGGATCATGTGTGTAACGTCCCGAGCCCGGGTGCCACTCAACGGGTTCCCCGAACCCTATTCACAATGTGACCTCATGCGCATTTCCACAAACTCCAGAGGCTGTCGACTAGCTGCGAGGGCCCAGGTCTGATAATGGGGAAACCATTCCCTCATTTGTCAAAGTGTAGCGCAACGGAATGATATAAAACATACAACAATAGTAGAAACAATAAACCATACACATCTAATATAACAACTAATGTAAAAGATAACCAATCAGTTATATATATATATATATGATGCAACATGTCTCATGTTTTAAGAAAACAGCCAGAACATGTTACATAGTAGTACAACAATAAAGAGTACAACCAAGAAAAACACAACAGGCAGTAGCATCTCAAGCCCAAGCCCAGTCTCATGCTCCCCTACTCCTCAGCAACAATCATGTACCTGTATATGTACCCTTTCCCTTATCCACAACTTCAGAAGCATAATATTTTTGGGACAAAAGGCATGACCCAAACAGGGTGTGAGATATAATCTCAGTAGGCACCCACCAAAGGCCCGTTCCAAACTGTGCGTAAACATGCAACTACAGTGTGCAAAAGTAAAATGCAATAAACTAACCATTACTACAAAGTAACTATCTTACCAGTGATATTGCTATTTCATTTTTCATTTAATCCATTTAATATAAGAAAACACCACCGTGAATTTCTAAGTAAACAGTCAGTGTCCTCAAACATGCAAACCCTTACCCTCAGGTAATCGGAATCCAACCCATTGGTAATTTCCCTCATGCGTAACAGAATCTCTCCCTCAAGAATTTCCCTCAGGTGTATCAGAATCTCATCCTTAGGAGTATGAAGTGTCTCCCACATGCACATAAGTCACAGGCCTTAGGCGTGAAAGGTAACCCTCAGGCAAAATAGAACGTTTCCCCCAGGCTAATTCAGTGATGCCCTCATGCTATATTAAAACACCACCCTCATAAATAAGTAACCGGGCCATTCCAAACATATAAACACGCAATTTACATAAAATTACTCTCAAGGAAAAAGTAATGCATAATTTAAACATGGGATACCCTCGGGTATCCTGGCTAAATGGATAAACAGATGAACGCACCCTTGGGGTGGTCCTGGATCCAAGCACTGATCCCAACTGACAGTCTTACAATTTTATGTAATTACCTATACATTTCTAGGTTTTTAATATAGCCACAGTCTCATACACACAACACTTCAAATATGAGTTTGTATCTCAAAAACACACAAAACATAAAAAAGATGGAAAATAAACACCGATCCACAAACCTTATACACCCTTGAACGGTATATGCGAACGTCGATCCACGAATCGTCCAAGAACAACGAATATATGAGGAGAAATAAAACCTCATTCAAACTTAAATAACTTCCCTACAGAAAATAATTGGTATGAACTAGTCTAGGGGAAGGGAGAACTCACCCGTGCGGTTCCAGGGAGATTAGCGGTGTAGAAAACGGATTCCCGATGTGCACTTGGCGGATCTCCAAAGCTCCAGACTCCTCTCCCACCCCTTCATCCGGTTCTAAGCCTTCCCTATGAACAGGGGAGGATACTGCACATTTTAAGGAAAAAAAGTACACTGCATGTACTTCCCATTTTTTTTACTATTCCTCTGGCGGTTTCAACACCAGCGTGGCACTGTTCATCTTCCGACATGAGTACACGGTGTGTCTTCTTGAGTACGCGGTGTGTTCTGTCACACTGCTATCCACCGCCTTACTATTCGCCTGCCGACTGACTACATGTCGTGTAAAGGACCACTACACGGTGTGTAGTTAGTTTCTACACCCTTCATCGCTGACATGGACACACGCCCCGTGTACTCATCCCACACGGCCAAAAGTACAGGGCGTGTAATTTAAAATTTAAGTAATTTTCCCCATTTTACTTATTATCTAAAAAAACATAAGGAAAATAGAAAAGATGAAGCCCGTAACTCAAAACTAAGAACCAGGTTCTTACAATGTGACATGTTTTATTTGAGTTAATTCCCTTCATTTATATGTTCAATAGTTTCAATGATATTATAGTTATGTTAGATTAAATTTGGTTTTACCTAATTTTACTCATGAATCATATAGTGATTTCATTGTTTATGTTATATGTGGTAAGTCTATTTCATATAATAAGGATATTCGTCCCTCTATTATTTACTAAGACATTGGAATTTATATTAAACCATATAAGTATTGGGAATTTTGACAATGGTTCGTTTCATCACAACATATTCGAAAAAAAATTAGTGGTGGGATTTTAAAAATGGAATCCATCTTTGTGATTATTTCTATATCATGGGGTTTTTAGGATATAAAATTTCCAATAATGAAATTTATAGAAACAATATATATTGATAAACATTTTATTTAAGGAATTTGGTTATCAAATATTCGATTTACATAAATGTTCCAAAACACTTATTTGAATATTTTATTTTAGTTATTAGGTGTTTGACCAATGAGTATTGTATATCATGTATTGTTATTAGTACTTCAATATAGGAATGAATTGTTATTTTTGATTTTAATGGTTTATGATTATGAAAAAATTGTTAAATATTGAAAATAATTGTTATTGACTATTTCAACGTGGAATACTGATAAAAATTTATACCCCTTTAGTAATTGATTCACAATGAATTAATTCAATTTTTCTATTGTTATAGAAAATGGAACTGGGTAGGAAATTTAAGAATAAAAAAGAATGAATTTATGAAAATTTAGTTTCACCTAATCTATAGGTAAACCTAATTTTTTTAAATCAGCATTCATCAAAATCATTACATTTGTAAGGGAAATAAGAATAACGACCCTTGAAAAGTGGAACACACAATTTAGTATTAGATAAAAATCCAACCCATCATTCATTAGGAATATGAGATCAAAAAAGATGACAAATGAATGAATATAATGAAAAAATCACTGAATTATATTCCACAATAGTCATTTTATTTTTAATCATTTCATCATATAAATAGGAAAATAATGTACTATAATGATTGGATTTATCATCTAAAGATAATGTAGATATATGAAATATGTGGGGGTTCATTAAAAAACTGTTAACAAAATAATAACATCAAATTATAATTAATTGAAGAAAACTAATTTATTTAGAATCAAAAAAGAGAATCAACTATTCACACAGTATGTGGTCAAATGTATAAATTATATCCTTATTTCCCATGAAGTCACTATAAGTACATCTTTAAAGGAACTAAACAATGATTAATTATTATTATAAGAAATTCTCCATAAGATTGATTATTTTTATTAAAAAATATATGAAAATATTAAATGTAGAAAACTGGAAGATGTAGTTATTTCTAGATATACTATTTCTCATTTTTATTTTATCATCACCAGTGATGGTGGAAACTAAAATGTTGAGAATAAGTTTGAGGTATTCGTATATATGAAATGTTGGGGTCTCAAATTGAATCCCGAAATCAATTAACATTCATCCATGAACTACTATAAAGTATTTTTTTTATCATTTTGTCCCTACTTATCGTATGTAATTAGACAATAATAAAAAACCTAGAACATGTCACAATTTTAATAATACAGTGCTTGAAAAAACTTATCATTATTATAGTCTAATTATTTGGGATTGAAATGACTCCCATGTTTCTCAGAATATATATACAACAATATGTTAATCTCATCAAAATAATCTCCTCTACAAATATGATAATGTCAAAGGCATTAAAATAACTACGTGACTTATCATGTACTGAAATCTAAATAGAGATGCAATGATCGTGGATGATATTTAATAACTATATATAGTTAATGATACATTATTTTTGTCAATATATTAGTCCATCGTCGATTAGAGGTATGATTTTTAAATACTATATATGAGACCCATTTTTCTTATGTGTGGATGCCACCATTTGTTTCTACACATGTATGAGTTTACATTTAGTGATGATGCCTTAATTTTTTGAAACATCACAAGTCACTAGATAATGGGAGCTTCAATCTATTAAATGTGCATTATGTTTATTCACTATTGATTTGGTTGAATTGATCTATAATTTATCTATTATGATGATATATATACTTATTACATGATTCTTTATTTTTATTAGTTGTTATAGGTGATTCTCCACATCGATTGTTATGGATTAATATTTATTTTCACATCTATTTATGGAAAGAACAATCTATTGAATGGATATTATGGAATAAATTCAAAAAATAACAATAAATTTTTAATTGGTGGTTGGGGATATCTCCAATTATTTGGAATCAATTACCATGGAATCATTGGATGGCCTTAGGAAATAATATTTTCTACCCATCATTGATCATTTTTCACATGATCTTCCAGATAATTTCACTTAGTTAACTTTAAAAAGGGATGAAGAATTTATGATTTCTCTCCAACCAATGACTAATACATTTTCACTTCTGTCTTATTGAATGTAACAAACAAAAATGAATAAATTTGTACTCTATATAGAACGATCTTATAAAAAATGATCCACTAAACCTAATACATCCCTGTGTGAGCTAAAATTTATTACATTGATAAGGATGTTGAAACACTTTGACATCGGTTAGATTATTATATTATTTAAAATTATATGATAATGAATCTGTATCGTCATCCATGTTTTGATTTTTTGATCAATTGATTATATCCCAATGGTTCCAATTAATTGACATAAGAGTTGTATAACACCACTTCTGTTATTAAAATAAGTGTATTCAAAGGATATCATTGAAATATTATTTTGAAAATTAAAAATACAAGGTTATTAACTTCTTTATTTTTAATGAACTAAAAATATTTATGGAATTAAATAGTCAAATCATTTAAATATGTAATATTACCTTTCCTCACGTTACTTTTATGCTATTCAATTGAATTTTAGGACTACGAAATATCACAATCAGTACATTAAAATGGGTTTATGAATTTTTAAGGAAAAATCACTCTATGTTATATATTCCAGTTGTTCTTTCAAATTAATGATTCCTTTTTTCCTTATTTATATTAATTATAAAAAATGTATTTTACATAGATCATGAAATGGAATAATTTTTTTCCTCCATGAAACCATCATTGAATGAAATTGATATACACAATTTATTTATCGAAGAAAAATATGAAGGTTGCATTATTTATTATATTTCATTCAATTCATAAAAAAAGATTACATTTAAAAATAAATAATTACCATTACATTTAAATGATGAGTTACATAAAATAATTAATGAAAAATAAACTATAAATAAAGGAAGAACATATCCTCACATTAAAAGTT
Organism: Viscum album; assembly: GCA_963277665.1. NCBI lineage: Eukaryota > Viridiplantae > Streptophyta > Magnoliopsida > Santalales > Viscaceae > Viscum > Viscum album. Next base: position 270,896,292 of record OY728128.1, on the reverse strand, counting down.
ATAGAATAGGGATACATAGTGAATACTCATTCTATAATAATAAAATTGGGTTCTATTGTCATATAGGGTCATCATAATATTACTTATGTATCAAGATAGTAAACATTGAATGAAAAATACATCATAAAACATTATATGGTGTAATGAAATGCAGTAAATTACCCAAAATTATTATAACATTATAATTTCATTTAGAAGTGTACATTATTTTATGGGTGATTTGATATTGAAACATAATATCCAAAAAATAATACTTAAATATAAGTAAAGATAGATGGGTGGGATATGTACAATTTTCTGATGTTGAATTAATTTATACTATATGAAAAAAATATAGAATATGTATTGATCTGAAAAATATATTATCAGTTCGATAATTGTGATTTATATTAATGTATTATAATGTATTTTAGTGCAAATATGGTTACATATTATATGAGATAATTGATACTATAGAATACTCACTAGTTATATTTTCTCGATTTGGTTAAGTGACATAACTGCTCTCAGATATCTAATACTCAATGTTTGACATTGATTTGTAAACTCAATGATGGGTATACCATTTATGTATGGTTGGTGAATGGGAAATATATTATCTGATTTAGAGGTAAATGTTTCATTACATTAGCTTATCAGGAATATCTCTATTCAGAAAAAATATAGTCAAAATGGGTTGTTCATCCTAGACGACATAATATATAATAATTTAATATAGTGATTTTTTTTGGGATGTCATGAAAAGTAAAGTGGTATATTATGTATCAATGCACCTTAAATTTTATAAATTAAGGAAGAAAAATCATCTGGAAATGGGGATGTTTCATTCATTATTTGCTCATATATGGAAATAAGAGAAGATAACGATGGATTGTTTCATTATATTTCATATAATGGGTAAGAATGAAGTTGCCATATGGGTTATTTTGGATTATCAAACTAATTCCAATAATATCTTCATTATTCATGAAACTAATATGGTGGAGGTTGTGTCCAAATTCTATGTTCAGTATGTGTTGAATATGAATGGAATTAATGTTTGAATTATGTCTCATATAGAAACCAGGTTCATATCATTGTTTTTTAATTATTTAATTAAATATTAAGGAATCGAGTTGTCTAAAATAAATAACACATTCCTAAAAAAGATATAAGATGTCAAAAAATTATTAAACTAGTAGAGAACATGTTTTCATAATTTATGATGGATATATTTTCTTCATGGCAGGAGAATTATACATTATTGGTGATCTCATACAATAACAGTTTTCAGACATCGACAATTAATTCCATTTTTTTGTATTTTCTTTGTTAATACATTTCATTTACCAAATTTCAGAATATAATTTGGCGATAAATTATTTATTAAACATGTCCATTGGACGGTGAAGGTAATATATACCAAGATATATTTTTCAGAAACGGTATTAGGTTAATTATTGATGACCTTTATCATTTTATAAGGATAATCATGTTTTCTTTAAAATACCCATGGGCTATGTTATTTTAATTTTATTAATATCTAAGTATTTATCCTCTAAATATTTTGACATTTTTTTGACTAGATGGGAAACGTAGCTTATTAGTTTTCATTACCACTACTATTTAGTTCAAAAGACATTGGGTTTATTATATATGAATTAATGAAAAACCATCCTAATACTAATAATTTAAATCAATTGGATTATATTGATCATATATATATATATATTCAATAATTTATTATGTTTTTGTTATCGAAGAGGAGGATCTTGTTGAATTTTTATGGAATCATCTAACCGATTTTGATGACATGATTGGAAAATTAACCTTATAAAATCAAATTATTGGTTTTTATAATAATAAATGGAAATGATATGTTCTATGGGTTTTTAAAAATTTATAAAACACAACTTAAATTATAACAGTCATTGAAATTATTATATTGATTGAATATTTGAATAAGCCTATTGAGGTTTTACATTTTTTATTAATAGTCATGGAATATTAATTACAGAGACTTGGAATATCATTTAATTAATAAAGAAATAATTTCTAAGAATTTATGGTGAATAATTTAAAAAATGGGACCAACCCCTATGATCTAACAATGTTATCACCCTAAAACATATATGGGGCCCCAAGGATCAATACCCTTATGAAGGCATATTGTAGGTAGGCCATGGGTGGAAGGGGGGATAGTATCCAGTAGGTGCGGGTGAGCCCATGTGTGAGTCCTGTAAAGTCCGTACCTTTGTAGTCATGCATAGTATGTGGATGAATATTATTGGGTTGATTTTCAGTGGTGGGTTTCAATATTGGAATGTGATCCAAACCCAAGAACCATTTTAGCATAATCACGATCACCCTTTTAATAATATATAATAGTATAGTTTAGTGTAATTTTTGATGTGGGATATAAATGATCGAGGTAATATTCCCCTTCTATTCAAATAATGATATAATATCAACTAATATTTGTGATTTATCTAAACAAAAGTTTTAAATCATTCACTTTGAGATTTCTAAATAGGAACTGCTTTGATCTCTTGAACAATGATAATTTAAATAACACAATTATCTCTAAAAACATGATGATGAATTCTATGTCTGAGATCATAATAAATGACAGACTCTATTGATCATGTTGAAGGCTTGAGGCATGTATGATGAATCAATTTAAGGTATAAAAATTCATCATCCATTCATACGATTTCCAGGAAATACTGTAACTAAGGAATCATAAAAAACATGGGACACTCATGAAGAAAACATGTTATTCTATTGAAAAATAATTTACATACCAAGAATCTATCACAAGAAACTACATCAACAAGAAGAAAACCCTTATGTAATTACAAGAAGGGTATGTTTCTTATCTCATGAACCATTTATATTAAATATTTGATAATTTAATATTTATTCTAGTTTATGTACATGGAGTTCACTGATTTATATCATGGTCAACAAAGTGATCATGTGATGATCTGAAGAGACTCTATGAACAATCCAATACATATTGATGATACTGATATTTTTCAAAGTCATGATGTCATGATATATTATGGTTTTTAAATAGATATATGAAATTCACATAATATCAGATAACCTCCTCCTATACTCACCAAGGAATTTTCTAGGGGGTGTTTATGTGTTTCTAACTACCATAGAAAAATATCAAAATATAGGAGGAATCATGATCTAAATTTCACCAAGTAGATTTCATGAAGCACTCCATTTTAATTTGGAATTTTAAGTGAATCACCCAAGATAATAAAATCATCATTCATTTGGAGAATGGTAAAAGTACTCAGGGGAAAATCCAATGTCCCGGGGGAGTAACATTTTTATATAATAATCTCACGAAGGTGTTTGAAAAAGTATTCATGGATGCACCTAATAAATCAAAAAATAACTCATTTGTAGCCTTCATAGATTAATTAATAAAATAATGAAACATCATGTATGACATCTTATTTATCATCATGAAACTGGAGGAACATCCTATGATTATTCAATGGGGTTTGTGAAATTATCATGTAGGTTAAGCCCATGTCACACAATTTCATATGATTTTGATGGGACACAATCATTAATATTCATTGTGTTTTCCAAGGTTAGGTTCCTTTTGAATATCATATAATCTGATCATTGAATACAAAAAATGGATTTAGTATAAATTCATTTTTACTTCATTTGAATAATGAGTAAAAACAGAATGCCTTTATAATATTTTTTAGAACATTTTTTATGAAGGATTATGTCATGTGAACCACACATAGCTTATTTTTTGACATTTATAGATCATTAAATTTAAAATAAATAGAATAGATCATGGACTGTACAATAAATATGGAATAAGGGATGGAGATGAAGGTTTTCTGCAACCAATACTATCTATACATGAAAAATTAATTGTGAAGATAATCCTCATTAGAATGAAACTCATGAATGTGATCATCAATACACATAGGACAGAAAATTTAATTAAAATTAATTTATAATAACTTAATAATAAATAAAATTAACTAATTATTAGTGGTTTCATAATCTATGAGCACTATACGTGATGATTTATTATAATGAAACTAAATGAAGGTACAATATCATTAGTTCTTAAATCTGATTTGATAATATTTTAGAATTCAATAAGACATACCTAGCTAACATTATGGAAGAATATTCATTTGTGTAATATTCAGAAAAAAAGAATTGTGAACCACCTGAAAACATATTAGTGAGGCCAAGACTACTTCATCAGAATGATTTGTAGACTAGACATGTTTTGTAGTGATGTAAGTGATCAAATACAAGTGACTAGAGATTTGTGAGAAAGACCATCATTCTTTTAAATGGTACATAAATATTAAATTTTAATTTCTGATCAATAAAAATCATGGAATAAAAAATACACATAAAATGATAATTGATGATTCCATGAGGAAGGGAGGACATCTATCATATGTAACGACCCGAGAAACCGTGTTTTGAGTAATGACAAGTTTGTTTTACAATACCACCTGTTAAGTGAACAAAAAATCATCTTATAAGATAATAATAATAATAAAATAGAAAAAAGCATCAAATGAATGAAAGACCCTTTTATTCAAATGAGAAACATCTCAGTGGCTACAACTCACAGCAATCGATCATGAAGTTAATCTAACCAAAAATCTCAATTAAAAACCCGATTACAATTATAGGGAGAACGCTTAAAACCACTAGGACCCCAAGAAAGTGGTAAGGGTCTTTGGCATCCATCAGAATAAACACGAGGATGGCAGAAGCCACTGGAACCGTACTGAGCACCAAATGAATCACACAAACCATCTCCTCTTTTTCTCCTTCATACACCTTGAGTAAGGGATACCGTGAGACCAAACTTTTTATAAGAACACTAATTCAACCATTGAACCCTAACAGCTATAAATATAACCATTGGCTCCCACATTATTCTCCTATCCACTAATGTTTTATTTTGGGCCGTTGGAGAGAAGAATGGTTTACCCCCAAAAGGTTCGAAAAGTTAATTATGTAATTTTCTTTAATATTTAATGAATGACATCAATAATAATACAATTAATTTATTTCTTGTTTCCCCAAAATTCGAATTATATTTTATGTTTCAAAACAGTGAAAATTAATATTTTTTCCCACTATTTACTATACATGTTTTTAACTTGAGCAATTCAACTTTTATTTTGTAATTATATTGAACTTGATGGGTTTTTACTTTCTCTAAGAAAATATGTACTGAAACTCTTGAGTTATATATATATATATATATATATATGTTGCATCAATCCTTAAATTAAATGTATTATTTTTATCTCTAAATTAAATATAAGTAATAATATTAATGTGAATGTTTATAATTTGATTAACAGTTTTGGAAACTATGTAAAGTTATGATTTCATTTACTTATGTGTTTCACAATGATAATATTTATATCAACGCACTCTTATGTGTGATTTTGAAAATAATTATAAATTTAGTAATGTTTAATGTTTAATTGTATTAATAATATTAATCTTTAATTAAGGGAATTAATATAATTAGTTAATAAAGGAAAATAAAAATAATAAAAATATGTTTTAATAAGGTTGAATTAATCAATGTTTTTTTATATTAAATGAACCATTAACCTTTCAAAATATAATAATAAGTGATCAATAATTATGGTTTAATAATAATAATGTTAATATATTAAGGTTAATAAAATTATTGAAGTTTTAAATTATATATATATATATATATATATGAAACCGCGGGAGACCCGCGTATCTTCTTTTTTTTACACCACACCTGCTGGACCATCTAATCCTTTCCCTCCCAATCGCGGTCGTCCGTTTTTTTAGCCGCACCGCATCTTAGCCATTCGATCACCTCCTGTGTAATCTCAGCCGTCCTCCGTTTTCTTTTCAGTTTTCTTCTTCCCCGCATCCTGTGTTTTTCTTCTTCTTCATCGCGCCGCTGAACCAGCAGAGTAGGTCTTGTCTTCTTCTCGTAGGCTGGCTAATAGACCCCGATTTGCTTCCACTTTTCCACGAGTTGGCACCGACTTCACATAGGATACTAGGGTCGACATCTCCACGAAGAGTTCTATGTTTTTTTAAACCCTGGTTTGCACCGAAGGCCAGAAAGTTTTGCACCGAAGGCAAGGAGAGCTTTTAACACCCGAATTCTTTTCTCTTTCCGACCACCAGACCGGCTTTGTTTTCTTCGTCTACTCCTTCCCTCTGAACTGGTAAGGGGACAGATCCTACCTCGTTTTTTAAATTCTTTGGTATGTATTTTTTTATATATAGGTTTAAATATATATATATAAACCTATAAGTATATACCCCATGTTTATACACTAAATCTTGTCTTTGAGAACCATACTTGTCCGCTTCTGAGTGGAATTCCAAAACTGGGGTAAGAGTATACGAGGGACTTATTTTATTTTGGTCAGGGTATTTACTTATGTTCTTTGAGTATATAAAAATAATTATATACATACATGTATAAAATGATATATGTAAATATACAAACTTCTTCTCAATGTTTATAACCCTGGTTTTATTTCGCCTATGAAAAATGGAGTTTTCGGGTAATTGCATGAAAATGTAAATCCTGAAAGTATATGGAGCATAGAGATGTATATGTACATATAATTATATAGATTTATATGTACATCAATGTACATAAGGGATGAACTTGATTCTTTTGTTTTGTAATTTGATGAAATTTTATTGACTCAAAAAGATTATTACTTCAATAAAAGTACCCAAATCTATTTGTATACATATTTATATGCATGATGAAGTTTAAGGGTTAGTTTGATGTCAAAATAATTATTTCAATTGAAAATTTTCATTTATCCCCATTCTTGATAAATCAGGATTTTGTTTTGTGAAAATGGATAATATGAATTCCTTAAACTTTTACAAGTGTATACATATATTCATATATATGAACTCATGTTTATGGATCGACCTTATTGTATGCAAGACTGATTTTATGTCAATAATTTTTTTATTGAAATTATGTTCACATTTTTCTTTTATGTAAAAGAACTCTAGATGTTTTTACCAAACATTAATTTTGTTTAAGGTATAACATGAGAAATATTATTGAGTATGGTTTAACTGGGTAAACCCATGCATATGTGTATACGCACCTAAATTTATATATATATTGGTATATATATAACCTTATATCAATATGTTGTCTTCAAATACAATTTCTTCTTATGATGTTTGAAAACTTTTCAAAGGATAGGTCATGTTATTTAAAGTGAAAATGAGTTTTTACACCACTATATATATACGTTCATGCAGATGGAACTAATTGCACACTTTACATCCCTAACTGTATGTATATTCACACAGTTTTAATTAAACACCCACAATAACCATTTATCAGCATGTGTATTAGTTATGAACGGGCTTTTTTTAACTTGGTATTATGATTATTTGGAATGTTAAAGTGTTTATGTTCATTTCCTTAAAACCCATGCTTTCAATTGTTAAGATAATTTCTTATGTGTACGAAGTTTAACATGAATGTCTTAGTTTTTTTAATGATTGAACTATCTTCAAGTTATGAATATATATGCGAAAATGGGGTTTGATTAAGAATGTATGAACGAAACCCTATGAATGAAAGACCATGTCATGATATGTGAGGGATGTATTAGACTTAAATGTGACGGGTGCGCCCGGAATTATATAGCTCAATATGAATGATGTGATGGGTGCGCCCAGAATTATACAGCACTCCAATGCATTGGGTAAAGTATGAGTCTCATGAGACGTTATGTACGGTGGTATTGGAAGTTAGCCTTGTCTTGTGCTACCATGGAAATGGGATTGGCGGTTAGCCTTGACCCATTAAGTATGTTTTACGGTCTTGACGCAAGGTCTTGAAAAAGTCCGGAATTACACATTCCCTCTGAATGTGATGATAAATGGTCAACCAGTGGTTAGTTCAACTAATAGAACATCCCCTAGTTAAAAATTCCCATGAGTATGAAAATTTAATTATGTGATAAGAACTGTATTTCATGTGGTACGTTGTTATAAGAATTGTATGTGCTCATGAATCATGTTATGAATGTTTTCCCTGTGTACTCATAGATTTCTTTTAAAACTAAATTAACCTTGGTTGAATATTATGAATTATCTATTATACATGTGTTGCGCTCTCTGATCATGTTTACTTTAATGTTAATTTTAAGCACGTACTTCGTCTCTGTGCATGTAGTTTTAAAAAATGTTGTATTTCATGTTTTTAAGAAAATATAATGCTTGGTTTTTAGCGAAGTTTTTTATTCTCTTCAATAGGACTGCTTTGAGAAAGAGTTTTCTTAAAACATTTTTTAAAACCCCTTACTGGCCATTTTTTCTCACCCTACGTTATTGTTTAAAATTTTCCAGGCATGGTTTGTACTAATGAAGTTTATCAGAAGCAGCTGGTTTCCTAGAATCCCGAGCCTCGCGATCTTCTGTAGTAATGGGACATGATATATTATTTGTAATTTTTGTAATGAAATGTTAGTATATCATGTCTCATAAGGCTCCCAAGTATCGGGGTCGCTACAGTTGGTATTAGAGGATGGGTTTAGGCAACTCTGGAAAACTAGGTGGTATGAATGTATAACTATGATTGACTAAGTAAAAATGTTATAACATTTAGATGGATGATTGAAATGTATCTACCGACCTACTGTCACTTCCCATTGAGGCTCTGGAGAACATTGTATCTCTATTTAGCCTTCAGAACATTCTAAATTACACCCGAATTCGCATGACATGTAAGCACATGTATGATGTGTCAAACTCGCCTAGAGTGCTTAGTCTTCACCGGGGATTGGGGATGGATTATCACCTAATGATGATGACCTAGTTTCCCTCTTATGCATGTCAGGGAATTTACCATGAGGGACTCTTCCGAGTGTTCACAACTGGCGAAGAATTTGGCACGATGCTTGATAACCCCTTTCAAGAAGCTGCTGTTGCCGGAGACCTCCGAGCGGCTTACCTATGCCAGATTTTTCACTAAGGCTTCTGGGGCTAGTTAATGTACCTTGGAGTGTTGGAAGATGAGTCCACCTGATTGTCTCTTTGGCAAGACATGTATACTTATGTTTCCCAACTCCATACCCCTCACGCTAAACTCAGGAGGCGTCATAGATGTTCCCATGAGTTTAGTCATGTCTGTTCAGCCTGCGTGTGGTTTGAAGAGTTAGGGATTTTTTCCACTCTCTGTGGTGTACGTTTAGTAAACTCAGGCTTTGTCATGTAAACTTTTTCATTAATGGAAGTTTCTTGTTTCCTTTCCTGCCTCTACATTATCAATGTTGTTAAGAGTTTCCTCTCGAATGTCTTTTTTTCAAATGGCTAGTCAAACGAATATCTCATTACTACCCGATGAGTTAGTAGAAGTTATCATGATCAGGACATGCACGGAGGATTATCCACCCTTTCTCCACCCATGAGGGTCTTGCCAGTGTCTAATCGATCTAGCAAACAGTCCTGAGATTCTTCATTTGTGTCAAGAGGACGATCGTGTTTTTCACCTTATCGCCACTGCTCAACTCCCCTGCTATAGGAGAAGGGGAAGGTACTACGAAGGCCTCTTACAATGTTTTACTTTGGCACATAACTTCTCTGCCAGAGCGTGCTTCCTCGTAGCTACCCAGGATGGCCACCTTAGTGAAGCCTATATGTTCTAGGTCTTGAATTTCAGTCTCCTCAATCGCAACATTCCCCTCGACTACCTCGAGCATGATGTGGCCCGGAGAGTTATCAGGGAGTTAATCTACTCGGACGTTTCCGAGCTTTTCACTGCATGAGCCTCCCTTTGGAAGCCCGTGTGCAGTACGCATGAGCAGGAGTTCAAGAAGTAATGTTCAAAGTGCATTTGGGCTAAGGAAATGGAAGAAATATGTGCCAACTATGGTATTCCATTAACCGAGCTAGATCCATTGCTTTGGTAATGTTGTACATGTGGGGTTTCAGTTTTTTTTATGAATAGAATTGCGAGGGCACAATTCTTTGAAGGGGGATGTAATGTAAAGACCCGAGAAATCGTGTTTTGATTAATGAAAAGTTTTTTTTACAATGCCACCCGTTAAGTGGACAAACAATCATCTTATAAGATAATAATAATAATAAAATAGAAAAATGCATCAAATGAATGAAAGACCCTTTTATTCAAATGTGTAACATCTCGGTGGCTACAACTCACAGCAATCATACAAGAAGTTAAGATAACCAAAAATCCCAATTAAAAACCCGATTACAATTATAAGGAGACCGCTTAAAACGACCAGGACCCCAAGAAGGTAGTAAGGGTCTTTGTCATCCATCAGAATAAACATGAGGATGGCCAAAGCCACTACAACCGTGCTGAGCACCAACGGAATCACATGAACCATCTCCTCTTTTTATCCTTCAGTCACCTTGAGTGAGGGATACCGGGAGACCAGAATTTTTATAAGAACACTAATTTGGAAGTTGAACCCTAAAGGATATAAATATAACCGTTGGCTCCCCCATGATTCTCCTATCCACTAATGTTTTATTTTGGGCCGTTGGAGAGAAGAATGGTTTACCCCCGAAAGGTTCGAAAAGTTAATTATGTAATTTTCTTTAATATTTAATGAATGACATCAATAATAATATAATTAATTTATTTCTTGTTTCACCAAAATGAGAATTATATTTTATGTATCAAAACTGTGAAAATTAATATTATTTTTTCCACTATTTCCTATATATGTTTTTAAATTGAGCAATTAAACTTTTATTTTGTAATTACATTGAATCTGATGGGTTTTTACTTTGTCTAATAAAATATGGACTCAAGCTCTTGAGTTATATATATGCTGCATCAAACCGTAAATTAAATGTATTATTTTTATCTCTAAATTAAATATAAGTAATAATATTAATGCAAATGATTATAATTTGATTAATAGTTTTGAAAACTATGTCAAGTTATGATTTAATTTACTTATGTGTTTCATAATGATAATATTTATATCAACGCACTCTTATGTGTGATTTTGAAAATAATTATAAATGTAGTTATGTTTAATGTTTAATTGTATTAATAATATTAATCTTTAATTAATTGAATTAAGATAATTAGTTAATAAAGGAAAATAAAAATAAAAACAATATGTTTTGATAAGGTTGAATTAATAAATGTTTTTTATATTAAATGAACCATTGACCTTTCAAAATATAATAATAAGTGATCAATAATTATGTTTTAATAATAATAAAGATAATATAATAAGGTTAATAAAATTATTGATGTTTAAATATATATATATATATATATATATATATGAAACCGCGGGAGACCCGCCTATCTTCTTCTTTTTTTTACACCGCACCCGCTGGACCATCTGATCCTTTCCCTCCCAATCACGGCCGTCCATTTTTTTAGCCGCACCGAATCTTAGCTGTTCGATCACCTCCTATGTAATCTCAATCGTCCACCATTTTTTTCCAGTTTTCTTCTTCCATGTTTCCCGAGTTTTTCTTCTTCGTCCCGCCGCTGAACCAGTAGAGTAGTGCTCGTCTTCTTCTCATAGGCCAGCTAGTAGACCCTACTTTGCTCCCTCTTTTCCACGAGTTGGCACCGACTTCACCTCGGATACCCGGGCCGACGTCTCCACAAAGAGTTCAATGTTTTTTTAAACCATGGTTTTCACCGAAGGATGGAAAGTTTTGCACCGAAGGCCAGGAGAGATTTTAGCACCCTGCTTCATTGATCTTTCCGACCACTGGACTGGTTTCGTTTGATTCGTGTACTCCTTCCCTCCAAATTGGTAAGGGGACAGATCCTACCTCGTTTTTTAAAAGATTCGGTATGCATGTTTTTATATACATGCTTAAATATATATAAACCTATAAGTATATACCCCCTGTTTATACACTAAAGCATGGATTTGAGAACCATACTTGTCCGCTTCTGAGTGGAATTCAATAACCGGGGTAAGGGTACATGAGGGACTTATTTTTTATTTGTTTGGGTATTTTCTTATGTGCATTGAGTATATAAATATATTTATATACATACATGTATTAAATGATATATTCAAATATACAAACTTCTTCTTAATGTTTATAACCCTGGTTTAATTTCGCCTATGAAAAATGGAGTTTTCGGGTAATTTCATGAACATGTAAATCATGCAAGTATATGGAGCATAGAGATGTATATATACATGTAATTATAAAGATGTATATGTACATCAATGTGCATAAGGGATGAACTTGATTCATTTGTTTTGTAATTTGTTAAAATTTTATTTACTCAAAAAGATTATTATTTCAAGAAAAGTACCCAAAACTATTTGTATACATGTTTATATGTATGATGATGTTTAAGGGTTAGTTTTATGTCAAAATAATTCTTTCAATTGAAAATTTTCATTTATCACAATTCTTGATAAGTCATGATTTTGTTTTGTGAAAATGGATAGTATGAATTCCTTAAACTTTTATAAGTGTATACATGTATTTATATATATGAACTCATGTTTATGGATCGACCTTGTTGTATGCAAGAACGATTTTATGTCAATAATGGTTTTATGGAAATTATATTCACATTTTTCTTTTATGTAAAAGAACTCCAGATGTTTTTACCAAACATTAATTTTATTTAAGGTATAACATGAGAAATATTATTGAGTATGGTTTAATTTGGTAAACCCATGAACATGTGTATACACACATAAATTTGTATGTATAGGTATATATATAACCTTATATCAATATGTTGTCTTTAAATACAAGTTCTTCTTATGATGTTTGCAAACTTTTCAAAGGATATGTCATGTTATTTAAAGTGAAAATGAGTTTTTAAACAACTATATATATATATATATATGTTCATGCAGATGGACCAATTGCACACTTTATATCCCTAAATGTATGTATATTCACGCAGTTTTAATTAAAAACCCACAATACCCATTTATCAGCATGTGTATTTGTTATGAACGACCTTGTTTTAACTTGGTGTTATTATGCTTTGGAATGTTAATGTGTTTATGTTCATTTCCTTAAAACCCATGTTTTCAATTGTTAAAATAATTTCTTATGTGTATGGATTTTAACATGCATGTCTTACTTTTATTAATGATTGAAATGTCTTCATGTTATGAATATGCATTTGAAAAGGGGGTCTGATTAAGAATGTATGAACGAAACCCTATGAATGAATGACCAGGTCAAGATATGTGTGGGATGTATTGGACTTAAATATGATGGGTGCGCCCGGAATTATATAGTGAAATATGAATGATGTGACGGGTGCACCCAAAATTATACAGCGCTCCAATGAATTGGGTAAAGTATGAGTCTCATGAGACGTTATGTGCGACGGTCTTGGTAGTAACCCTTGGCTTGTGATACCATGGAAACAGGATTGGCGGTTAGCCTTGACCCGTTATGTATGTTTTACGGTCTTGACGCAAGGTCTTGAAAGAGACTGACATTATACATTCCCTCTGCATGTGATGATAAATGGTCAACCCGGGGTTAATTCAACTAACATGACATCCCCTAGTTGAAAATTCCCTTGACTATGAAAATTTAATTATGTGATAAGAACTGTATTTCATGTGGTATGTTTTTATAATAATTGTATGTGCTCATGAATCATGTTATGAATGTTTTCCCTGGGTACTCACTAATTTCTTTTAGAACTAAAGTAACCATGGTTGAATATTATGCATTATCTATGATACATGTGTTGCGCTCTCTGATCATGTTTACATTAAAGTTTATTTTAAGCACGTACTTCGTCTCTGTGCAAGTGGTTTTCAAAAATTTTGGATTTCATGTTTTTAAGAAAAGATAATGATTTGTTTTTAGCAAAGTGTTTTATTCTCTTCAAAAAGACTACTTTGAGAAAGACTTTTCCTAAAACTTTTTTTAAAACCCCTTACTGAGCATTTTTTATCACCCTACGTTTTTTTTAAATTTTTCAGGCATGGTTTTTACTAATGAAGTTTATCAGAAGCAGCTGGTTTTCTTGAATCTTGAGCCTCGCAATTTTCTGTAGTAATGTGACATGATATATTATTTGTAAATGTTGTAATGAAATATTAGTATATCATGTCTCATAAGGCACCCGAGGATCGGGGTCGCTACATCATCTGTATTCTATAGTAGGAAGTCTCTTAAGGGATGTTGGTGAAGAAGTATCTGGTTTCGATTCTGCAGTAGTCTAGTTTGGATTCATCAGACAATGTGGGATATAATATAAATAACATCAACTATGTTATTTGGAGAGATATTTTGTTCCTCTATATCAACAAATATTATTTATTATAATATTATATTATTCAATCCGTGATAGTGAGAAAACACAAAATTACAAGGAGTATGTATTATTACCAAACCTTATAGATATCATATGTGTGGATATATCCCATTATTTTTGTACAAAATTTGATAATTTTATATTTCATTGAGAGTATTGAGAACCATAAAATATCTGGATGGTACATTCAAATCTCTAAAATTTGTAAATGTAAAAAATAGATTTACCCAAATCTCAGTGGTCAATCCACATAGGGAACTACATCTAGTATCAGTTTATGGTTCACCTCTATAAATGAATGTTATTATTATTTTTGTACACATTTCATGAAATGAGTGAGCTTCCTCATATGGGGAATTAAGAAATTACTCTATACACTACTAATTTGTAAATTTCTTCAATGAATTTAATAATATAATAAATTAGATTGTATAAATTTTGAAGAATAATCTTGTAGAAAATATGTAGATACCTCTACGTTAAGATAATACAAAGGGTATATGTTGTAGTGATTTGTTTCATTAATATCATTCTAATGAAATGTTTTCAATATTTTATGATGTTGGATCACAAATTTATCATCTCTATGAATAAAGTAAACATGAGAAGAAATATTTCAATGATGATGTATAGAATTTTTTTAATGGTGAAAAGGACTTATTTTTGAAAATTTATAACCGTAAAGACTACATAATTATAAAAAAGAGACACTATTTAAATGATTTTATATACATATAATTATAAAAAATGTAATGAAAAGGAAAAAATATCACTATCTGTTGAAATATATTATTAAACTATTGAAGAATTTTTAGTATTTTATTTGTTATAAAAAATTCAACGATGTTTTATTTTTATAATCATCATTCTCCTTTAAACAATGACACAATTAATATATAGTTTAAGAACTTTTTCAACTAGTGGAAAGAGATAATACATTAAAGAGTTTTTAAATTCTATTTGATAATCAATGAAAATGCATGAAGTAAAATTTTAGAAGAAAAAAGTGGATTTAGTAGAATATAAAAGATTAGTTGAGGTTGGAATGAACTCCCAAAACATTAGGTGTTAGTGTTGATGGTGATAGTATAAATTAGGATTCAAAAAAATCATAAACCTCACATATGAACAAAATAATAGATGATTCCACACATTTTTGTACAAATTATAGGAATTTATATAACAGATGGAATCATCCTCTAATGAAATTGAATTATTATCTTGGAAGAATTAATCTGAGAACGCATATACTATTATCTATCCTAATGATGATTCAAGTTCTAGTACATGAAGTAAACCAAACACTGAGTATGAATTGATGGGAAAAAATGTTATTATGTCCTCCATATCATGGGTGTATAGGAAAAGACAAATGGATAATTTTTTACATAAAATTGTCACAAAGAGTTGGGGTGCCACTCAAATGCCTCATGGTTCTGAATCAATGAAATATAAATAGATTATTTCATCATTTAATATAAGAAGGTTAATAGTATATTAATAATTTTTTTTAGATTTTGGGGAATAAATATTCTGAATTTTTGACCCAAATGAAATTTCCGAAAAAAGGCCTACATTTAGGGGGAGTCTTGTTACATAAAATAGACTACAATTAAAAGAGAAGATTAACACATAGAAAATGAATAAATATAAAATGAAAATATTTGAATACTTCTAGGATTTATGATATAAAAACTATGGAGGGTTTGTTTATTATCATGAGTTATGTAAATTCCATATTATAAATAAACATCTAATGTTGTGAAGCGAAAACAAAAACAAAAGTGATTGAAGAAAAAAAGTATGTTACACATCATTGTTGATATTTGAATAAAATAATAAGAATATTCAACATTATATTACCAAGAAGAACAATGAAAATTAATCTTCTATATAATATTGGAATGAAATACATTAAGAAAATAACTTCCCCATAAGAAAATGATAACTCATTTATAAGAAGAATTTTAACAAAATGTGTATAGTCAATATACATATCAATGAGGAAGATATATTATCAATGGGTTTTACATGGGTATGAAACATGTGGTCATAAATCATACAATTTCATGTATAACATGTCATTTTTTTGTCAAAATGTAATGAATCGTGAGGTTTCATGGTGAAAAAATGATAAATTATTCTTCATGAAACAATAATGTGACCCAAAATTCATACATGCTTCAATTAAATTATTGATACGAAGGCATAAAATAACATGGTGGGAGAAGAATATTTATGGGGAAAATAAATTGAAATAAATTAAAATATATTCCAGATATATTAACTATTTCTATAATATGAAGATGACATAATAGAATAAAATTGGTGAGCCATGTGACAAATTTTAGAAGAAAGATAATGTGAAAAAATATAGACCACTTTTCTGGAAAAATAAATTAAAATTAAATAATAAACATAAGGAAGATAAAAAACATGATTTAGTAATGTAAATCATTTTCCGAAAATGATTTAAATGGAAAATTAAATTCCCCAAATATATAGTTACTTATTTGTAGGTTTTTTAAAATATTGTATTCCACCACACAACTGAATGGATATTATCCACTTTTAAGAGAGATCAATTTTAAATTTAAATAAATTATCAATAGACCATATGTAATAAACAGAAAATTAAGGAAATATAGATTTCCTTAAAAAGAAATATTCGTATTAGGAGAAATTAATTTCTATTGTTGAGATATTTCTATAATCATAAATGTTAATCTTGAAGAAAAAATAGTTCCATTGTAATTAACATATATATGAATGAATCTATACTGAGTTGCATGGATTTAAGTAAGATCGATACATCAATTGAGGGGGATCATCGATGAGATGATGATATTATATATCATATATAGAGTGATTGTGTATCTTTTTAACAAAATTATATATTTAAATTTTGATATATGTCAATCAAAACCTAATCCATTTCTCAATATTTTATTACTAAAATAACTTAAAGGGGTGTTCTTGTATGATATTATGTTGAATCGGAGTGGGGTATTTTTCTTTTTCACTAGAACATTATATTGTGTTAGTTGTTCTATGCACATGATTTAGTATTTCATTTATAGGACATATTATTACCAATCCAATTAATGAAAATTGATAAATCTTGGGTAGGATATTATATGCATGGTATTTTAGGGTTATCATAAACATCCATGGTTGGATCACTCATTTTTTCCAAATATATTAATCACAAATTGAAATAAATTATGTTTCCTAAATTGTCATTAATAAGAGAAAATTTTTAGGTCATTCCTCTCTTAGAAGTGATCATGAAATTTTCATATAATGGTTATGATCATGGTTTTGATAATACACTTTGTGGGAATTACCCCATTTTCACATTTCATGATGATTTTATATAATGGAAAGATAATATAACAACATAATGACTTGTTATATTTGTTGATATTCTGATCAAAACACAAAAGATAATATTTTTTATCCGTGATTTCATTTTTTTCAACAAGACAATATGTTTTAGAGGATGAAGTGGATATTCATAAGGAAATGTTTTATATTACACAAACAACATTGGATAAAATGCAGGGAAAATATACTTGTTTAATATGACAAATTATTGTACTATTCTTAAATCAAAAAATCCATGTGATATATTTTTTTCACAATATATGAAAAATAGATGAAAATATATATTCCATTCAAATGGAATAAATTGAATAATCAAGTAATTGTATTTTAGTTTTTAAATAATTTAATGGTTTTCATGGAATATTATTTAAGGAATTTGTGTATAGAATATTAGTATTAAAAATAGTATTTATAAACATTGAATTTAGGATCATTTAAAATAAAGGGAAACCCATTAGATCTAATCATATTATTCCTCTTCAACACATAGGGGTCCATTAGATTCAACCCTAGTGGGAAGGTCTTCTAAAGGCATATAATGCCTGGAAAGGGGAATAGTTACCCCTATGTTAAGGTGAACTTTTCTGTATAGATCATGGAGGACACATTCCAGTATGTGGGCATAGTGGAGGCCAGATGCCCATAGGGTAATGTTTGGTGTTGTTTGTCTTCATGTTTAATGGGTTTCATCCCAATTTCTATATCGACTCAATGGGGTGACCATTTTGATAAAATATCGTATCCATGTTTTGATGGTTTTTCAATGTGCGGCCTGAAGGATGTGGGTATTGTTCACCCATTTTTATAAATATGGATATAACATAATAAATCAGATAAAATTAATATACACCATTTGTTCAATTATATATTTTGTGAGTTCAATATGTGGACCTCTTTGATCATTTGTGTATGAAACGTTTTATACAGTTCGATCTTCTCTTACCACCCGATGAGGAAATATACACTTGAGCTTGAGATAAAAACTAAATCCACTAAAAATTTCGAGGGATCCGGACATACAATATGAATAGAATATAGAAATACCAATTATTTTTTGTAAGGATTTTATTTTAATGAATTCATTGCATAAAAACATCA
The DNA here is from genome assembly GCA_963277665.1 of Viscum album. Taxonomy (NCBI): domain Eukaryota; kingdom Viridiplantae; phylum Streptophyta; class Magnoliopsida; order Santalales; family Viscaceae; genus Viscum; species Viscum album. Next base: position 270,877,493 of record OY728128.1, on the reverse strand, counting down.
CATGATACGAAGGTATAAAAATAATATATTATGAGATTTTTTTGAGGAACAAGATGCATCACAATAATCAATCATGTTAACTAGTAATAGAATGGAGAAAAAAAATATCGGAATCATCTGAATTATTAGTTTCTGATATCATTCCCCATCTCTATTCGGCATATATTAATGTGTAATTTATTGGATTTTATGTAGTGGATATTCAATGTGTCATCACACAATTAACAAAGTGATCATTTTAAGATATCATAAGATCATTCCATAAATTATGTGGTGATTGTAGATTCTGAGAGAATTGAAAATCATGAGACCAAAATATCATCATAGTTTCAAAAAGTTAAAAATAATTCTTGTATCCTTCATTGAAACAATTCCTCTTTTAATCAAGTCGTGGTAGAGGGAAATGCTGTTCTCTATCTGAAAATTCGAGAGAAACACTAGAGAAAGAGAAACCCACGTGACCTATATCATGAAAATGATATAAAATGAACTACTATTGTTTTTTCATTAATTGTAGGGGTATCTCATAAGATCCTAATTACTTGAATCACATGAAGGAATTGAGAATAACTCATGGAAACAAATATTGTCTCACAATAATAACTGATGAATCTTCTGGTCTATAAAAGGTGTTCACAAATGTTTGTGTGGACAAGCCCTATCTTTCATGAATGACCTCCCACATATAATTTATAGTTACCTGAATCATAGAGTGAAAAACCATTGAAAACACATTATATATAGTCAGAAAATAAGAGACACATCATTGTATTATGTGATGAAAATTGACACTGGATCTCAATGGCGAATACCATGAGATATCAAAATCATATAAAGATGACAAGAAACCATTGTAAATAGACAATGTATATGAAAATGTAGTTTCCATGAGGATGAAAATTTTGGGTAACCCACACCTAGTCAAACGAAGATGCAGGGACATTTTGTGATTACATAATAGGAATTAGGGGTATAACATGCAATATAGTGGCATGGGATTAACATGAATGGATAACAAAATTCATTTTGACTAATATTCATAATATTTCCAAAGTTTATACATAATGAATGTAATAGTTTAGTGTATATATACTATTGGAAAAAATATTATAAGATGGTGAGCAACCTTCAACATCTCCCATAAATATTACAGCTTTTAGTACTATTACATAAAACCATTCATCATTACATGGGGAATAGAAAGATAATAAATTGTGATATCAGATTCAAACTAAGGTTAAATAAAGGATATATAAATAAATATCATGAGAATAAAGATAACATGAATTTAGAATAAGACATTAAGATCATACCCATTATATCAATTATCATACACATGCATCTAGGTATAAAGTTAATAGTTCAAAAAAAGTATCATATTGGTGATAACTCATCCTAAAAATAAATCATGATCTATAATATAATGTAACATAACTATGGAACCATCATAAAAATAGAAAAAAAAATCATGTGTCATGTTTTACTACCAAAACATCAACATAGTGGATTTGGATACACTAGTTTCCCATAGTGGATGACGATGCACCTATTTCCCATTGAGGATCAAGACACAATAGTTTCCTATTGTGGATTTGAACACGCCAATTTACCATTGTGGATCACAAACACACATATTTACCATTATTTATTAGAAAATACCAATTTACCGTTGTTGATGAATCCCTATAACTTGTTTCCCATCAGTATCTTAATAGACATAAATATTTTCTCAATTCAATGGAAGGAGGAATTTTTTGCACCTATCATGTAATTAAATCATAAAAAAACCACCATATCGTAAAAAATAATAATATTTTAAAAAATAAATTAAATAGGTCTCATAATAATTTTATTATATCATAATCTATGAAAAATATTCTGTTTTTGTATTCATTTCATCAAAGAGTAACCCTAAAAAGGATACAGGATTAAAAATTATTTTGTCAAGGTATAACAAGTTTATGGGAAATGGTTTTCATAAAAAACATGGCCTTATAAACATAAAACATTCTATAATGAATCATAATGGTTTCTTATATTTACTCTGCATTAATTTATTAATATTATCAATATTTTAATCTTAGTATGAAAAGTATTTTTGATGATAACATTGAGGATTTCATATGAAAAATAACCTTTCCTTGTAAAACAAATGTTTGGGATAAAACATATTGAAAATAATTTTTGTTGGAAAAAATATTGAGAAAATATAAAATAAGATTCAAAATTAAATTCATACATTTCATTAGTAAAACATCTTTCTTTCTATAAAATTTATCCCTTATAAAATCACAAAACATTTTGAAAAACTTTTTCATTGAAAATAAGATAAAAAAAATTAAAATTTGATTTTGAAAACAATTTAAAACACTAATTAAAAAATAAAAAATTTGGAAATCCTTTTCTGTGGAAAATAAAAAAAAATTAAAATTTTTTTTTGAAATTATTTTTAGAGAACACGGTTTTTGAATATGACAAACATCTATCCGATGGGAAAACTAATGTCATATTTCTTGAAAAAGAGTTTCATAATAATAGTATGTTGCAAATATTGGAAATTTTGGAATCAATATATGAAGATATCCTAGAAACACAAAGGATAAGATAATGTGTGACTGTTAATGACAAATGGATCATAATATTTCATCTGTGGAAGAAAAATTATATATAATCTCAATAAAGTATGAGATTATAACAATAAATGCATAGCACATGGTAATCATTGAATCTTAATCCACATGAAATTAATAAATTAATATAATATTTTAATAAATTTAAAATAAGGATATTGAGGATATAATTTTTCAAAGTGTAGTATAATGTGATGTCCCCAACCCAAGTACCAAATAAACGGGTGCCCCGAGCCTGGTGAACCACATGGACACATGCACATCTCTATTACCATCGGTAGCTGCCGACTAGTAGTGAGGTCCTAGGGCATGTCTTTGTGCAGACTATCCCCTCATTACCAATGTTTTGTGTAGCATTTGAATGTATAAATGGGAAATTAGTGGAAGAAATATATGTAAATTTAAGGCCCAAGGGAAAATAGAGAAAACCTTAATAATAACTGAACCAACTATAATAACAAACAACAATAGAAAATTACATTCTGTGTACTATAATGATGAAAATTATAGATAAAAACAATAGGAATATAATGTAACACAATGCATAACTGAAATCAATGAATATACCAAGAATTTCAAGTATCACATCGGTCCTCTCATATCATTCCCCATACTAAACAGAAAACAATTAAGTGTTTGTAGTAATATTCTTCCCATTTTCAACACCTCCAACCATGTAATCTGCCTCAGTTACCAAACGATGCCCAAAGAGGGTGTGGAATGAGTTTTAGAGGGAAATCACCAATGTTTCCAATTGCATCCTACCAATGTAATGAAAATTAAATAGTGTTCATGCGTACTTATATAAAGTAAATTAGTACAATTTTACAAAATACCATAGTACCTGCATTAGACCTCGGCTAGTGTCTGAAGATGTTACCAGTTAATTTAATTATGAATATTATAAATTAATGTTGATATGGATCGTGAGTCTGATGAAACACTAACATCACCTCATGATATTATAAATAGTGAACATCCCATGATATATTAAGGCAATCAAGATCAATGATATTTAATATTGAAGTCCCAAGGTAATAACCAACACGATGTATACCTCATGTTTCTATAACTAAATAATATCTATCGCCTGACATGGTGTAAGACTTTAACCCAAGGAAGGTAATAAAATGTATTTCACAATAAGGTTCTTATCGATTCTATAGTGATCAACCAGGGTAAAATGGGGCTATCTAGAGACAGGGCCCGATTGGATTTTACCACACCCTTGTAAATGATGGTTCTAATGACTGTATCCATGGAATTATGTAATGATATTGAAGGAATTCAAGAAATTTATTCATGGAATACAATAGTTATACATGATGGATTATATAGTAACAAACCAAGTATCCCAGAATAGGCATAGATCAAGATGTATGTGGGTCTCGAATAAAGAATGTTCTATCCTTGAATCAGAATGGCATTCCAGAGTGCTCATGGAATTCTTTGATCTGATTCTAAGGAAAGTTCAAGTTAGTCCATTCCAATTTGACTATGATGTCATGTAATATTTCATTCGGTTCAATGTATTCCATTTATTAGTGTGATAAGGACATGTAGCATTCCACAATTTTATACAGTCATTTATTTAACGCATTTCCTTTATTTATTTTGATAAGGACAATTATCACCTCAACATTTTAATCCATGTAAGGCATATTAATTATTTAGGGATCATTCTTCTAACATCCATTAATATGGTAAGGTCTTCTACAGATATAAAGTCTACTATTAATTTACATTTATTTAACAATTTGAGATACTTAAATTAGGTTGGTAAAGTGGTACACATATATTGTACATTCTGTTATGAAATTAAAAATAAAAATCAAGCCAATTAATATATAAATGCCCACCCTTATAGTGGTCAAGCCAAGGCATAACTGAATTGTGGCTCAAATGAGTCAAAACACTAAACAACAATTATTGATTTCCTTTGAAATGGATGGGATGCATTTTATTCATTAACAACAACAATTAATCACATATATGGGAAGTGAATAGCCATATGGTTCGAACAAGTAAAATAATGGAATAATAATTCCAAATATGGTACCTGATGATATTGGTGGGCCCTACATGACACATCCAAAATCGATGAATATTAATAATGAGTTGAGGCCAAACACCATCGAGTTGTATGATATTCATCCTCTAGTATTTTCCATTGATTTGGATTCGACCTGAGTGGAACTAATAATTATTGAATGTAGTTTATACCCCGATATCTCGACAAAGAGAATAAGAGAAAAAGAACTACTCAAGAGGACTCAAGTACATACCATTTCACATCCAACTTGATGAAAAGAAGCTCGATCAATTTATAGATGAATGAGATATCTTGATTCCAATGAATGATCATCAAAATGCCTCGAATTGAGAGAGAAATATGTTAATCCCGCATAAACCTGTATTGTGGAATATAAAGGTGGCTCAAAATTTCATTAAGTGAATTTTTTTAAAAAATATCCAAAAACAAGAATGTGCATTATTTGTCCAGAATATTTGATAAACCATGTGCAAACCCTTCCTGGTTACCAGGATAAAAGGTGAACTCCCACATTCAGGTCGGGCGGTCCTAAAACAAACCGTGAAAGGTGGCTCTGTCGTGAAAAAAATTCACTGTTTTCCAAACCATGAGGCATTCTAGCCCAAATTATAGTAAACCATGGTCTAGAAATATTTTTTCTAAAAATATGGGTCTCATGATTCAAACATTCCCAGGCCACCCTTGATACTTTTACCATCCCATTAGGAATCCATATAATTGCGACATTAAAGATTATATTGAAAAATATAATGGATCCATACCTGAATGAAAAACCATATTCTTACTATCATCCCACTGAAAAGAAATCATCCGAGAGTTCACCTTACAATGGTGGAGAAACATTTTCATAGAACAACTATGGCCATTGAGAACATATGTCAGTTTCTACTCCCATGAATCTTTCTACATGCGGTTGTGCTGCCATAGAACCTGCCCCAAAAGAATAGACTCGCCTCGAAGAACCATTATGCTTTCAATATTGTATATTTGGTTCTATGAAAAGTTAACATTGAAATCAATCTCAACTAATTTTAGATCAATAGTATGACACAGGTTTGGATGATATTACCAATGATATAAATCATGAATTACATAGTTCATTGTACGAATACTCTAAGGAAAATGAAACATATAGGATACCATCCAAACAATATCTAGAATCTAAAATGACCATAATGTTTAATGTGACTTATTTCCCTACATTCGTAACCATTTAGGCCCATTCCTAGGTGATAGTTGAAGAAAAAACCCCCAACATAAAACTAAAGAGATCATCAATGGTAATCAATGTAACATTTTAGTCGAGACTGGGCAGCAGTCATCCAATTTATGATCATATAAAACTGCAAAAATGTTTCCTAAAGAAGATGAGGACCTAGTAGGTACGCCTCACCTGCCTCTAGCCAACACATGGGGTGAATGAACTGGTATAAAATACAAATCCTCAAATGGATACATCTGAATTGTGGCATGAAATCATTTATTAAGGGGAAACTCGATGACAGGGATATGCTTCTCCCAAGAACCACTAAAATCATGGAAACATGCAATGAGAATATCATGTAGATCATGTATTGTGTTTTGTGACATTCCATTAGTTTGAGGGTGAAAATATGTTCTTAGTTGAACTAGTGTTCCCATAGCCTTCTCAAATCTCTACTAGAACCATGACATGAAATGAGAATCTTGATTTGAAACGATAGTATGTGGAACTATGTGTAGTCTTATGATCTCAAAGACATACTATCTTCCCCACTCATGAGTTGAAAAATTCTCTCAAATATGAATGAAGATGGATTATTTCATTTGTCATTCAATGACTACCCTGATAGCATTGTCACCCAACAACTACCTTGGTATGCCAACTAAAACATCAATAGAATGATCTTTACTTTTTCATTCTGGTAATGGAAGCAGCTATAGAAATCATGGAGCTCTCTAGTTCTTCACCTTCACCTACAAATATGAGTAATTCTTATTGATAAAGAATTCTATATATGGTTTCATCCCATTCGACCAATAGTATAATTTCACATCTCAATACCTCTTTGAGAATCCTAGATGAACTACCAAAGGAGAGGTGTGGTACACCTTTATCGAATCCTATCCCATATCTAAAGGTACCAATATATGTCCACGTAGAATCATGACTTCATCTTGGTCCATAGACCAATCTATTAGTGGGGGTTTCCTCCAAATATACTCAGTTGGATAAGCAACCCGATAGGATATAAAAACTTACTACTCTTCCCCTTTTCAATAATGGAAGATTTAACACTCAGAGATGAGAGGTAATAATTCTCGTGAAAGTCATAGAACTCACGATACATCACAAAAAAGAGGTCCATTACCTTCCATTCATCACAGGATTCCCTTATGGACAATGCTTGAGTTTTCCGACGCAGTGAATCTAAAACCACATTGCCCTTCCCAGTTTAATAGGAAATATCAAAATTCAAGGACTGTAGATATTCGACTCATCACTACTATTCATAGTTCCAGTCACATAGAGAAAATTTATAATATAAGATCTTCTGGTCTGTATACACCACAAAGCGCTAACCCAATTGATAATGTATCCATTAACGAAAGGCATGGAAAACTGCTTCTTGCTCATGGATTGGTGTTGGCTTATTTCTTCAATGAGTCCTCAACATCCGAGACCTATACGCAATGGCTCTTTCATCCTATTTCGGTACGTCTCATAGTCCAATGATTAATACATCATATATGATAGTATTACCAATACCTTTCACAAGAATAATTTGAATAGGTTTTGATACAATAATCCATTTCATCCATATAAATGGTTTTCCATGTTCTTCTAACCATGTGAGTTTTAAACCATTTGTTATAAGACATGTAAGAGGTGAAGAATGAAATGTGAAGTCTAGTATTTAATGTAATATCCAGCCAGACCAAAGAAAATCCATATATCAAACACATTCATATGATTCTCCAATGAAAATACAACTCTAACCCTTTAGGGGTCCACAGATACTCTTGATTCTGATTTAATATGACTGATGAAGTGGATTTGTCGATCTAGAAGTGCACATAGCATGATTGATGTAATGTTAATGCTCTCTCAGGATACCCAAGATGATCTCAAGATGTCCCTCATGGTAACTAAATGTGTGAGAATACAACAATATGTATTAAATAAAGACCACTACAAATGAATCCAAACAGGGGTGGAGAACCCTATTCATCAGAGCACTAAAAATGATAGGTGTGTTCGTATGACTGGATGACATAACAAGGTACTCATATAGACCATATATGAAAAGGAATATTGTATGATGTATGTGTGATGGACCGACTCACACCTAATGATATTCCAATCACAATTTAATCAAAGAGAAGACCTTTTCTCCATAGAGTTAGTCAATGATATCATCAATTAAAGGATATATATGTTGTTTCTTGATTGTAATCTGGTTCAACTGTATGTAATCCCTGCATATATGTGTGGTTATATCCTCCCTCTTAGAGAAGAGAACAAGAGAACCCCTAGATGACGTTTTTTTTCATATATAAATGTTGGCCTCTAAAACCTCTAACTAATGAAAGAGTTCCTAATGCTCTATAGTTGCCATCCTATATGGAGGAATCAACACTGTAGCTAGTCCTGGAATAAGATCAATTGAAAACTCCACCACTCTCTCAGGATGTAATCTAGAAATATCATCCGAAAAGACAACCCTATAATGATCCACTACCAGAGGGTAATCATTTCAGCATAAACTCTTATCCTCCATGAATATATTTTCAATTTCTAAGGTCACTCAACCTAGCACAGGATACTCTTGTCCATCTCTACCAGCTTGGACATCCCACTCACAATTAAATAGATAACTGCTTCCCTCTTGTGGTGTAAAAGACACCATTCCATTATAATTTCTACAAAATAAATAATGTGAACAAACAAATCCATCTGGAGGATGACATTTAATCCTATCTTATCAAGATAAAATAGGTTCCATAAGAATGGGTAACTACATAGCTCAAGGGCCTAGTCCTTGTACTGGAATATGCCCTCTGTCCACATTCCCAATGGGGTATCTATGTTCATTACACCATAGTACTACAATATATTTAGTCATAAGCATTCCCCATTTTATATAGTCATAAAATACATTTAAGCACCTGTATCATATAATTAATATAAAATATTAGAGACTACTAGAATTCTACCTTGTATTGTAGATGGTCTCACAACATGATCCCCAGTTACCAGCTGTTGTGCGTGAACCTTACCTGATCCATGACCCTAAGAACCAGATGGACTACCTATATCATAACTTCTATATTGTTACTGCTAGTGATCAAGGATAAGAATACCATGTCCATGACCGCCTCCTCATCCTGATCGTCCACTGGTATTCCAATTCATGGCCTGAAACAACATAAAAGAACTATCTCCTAAAGGTGGATCTGGTATAAATTATTTTCCTCTCGAAGCTGTATGAAAGATCCTAAATAAATGATGATGATTCCCCATATGACCAAAATCTTGAAACTCCATTAGTTCTTTGTCACATTGAGGCTTTCAAAATCCCCCATCATCCACTCTGATGACAAACTTTATAGATTTCTAAACCGATACTCTGGTTGTCACTGTCCAGATGGGAAACCTCGAGGGGAAACTTCTTTCCACCGGAAGAACTACTGAACTGACCAAAAACCGTTCCTATAAATACTATTTTTTTTGTCCCTCATGTTAAGCTAAATGATAATATAATGAAAGTGAAATTTAGAAAAGATATGTATGTTAAAGACAATGACTTGCATTCAAATGGAATACTAGAGACCATCCTTGAAACATTTAGAATGTGAAAGCTCATCACTGGCTAAAAGTGGTTCAAAGAAATACAACTCAGTGAAATGCACATAATATTTCATAGAATACATATAACCGTACTCTATATTTTATGAACTCCCTCTCTCTATCAGCTCTGAGCATCTGAGGAAAGAACTAACAACAAAAGGCTATTTAGAAATTAAACCCTAAACTTTGTGGATGACGATTGTCCTAGGGAATCACATCCCTCCAACTCTTGGCCAAATCCCTCTGCATGTAAGGGGAAATAATGGCCCTTCTCTCAAGAGGTGTATCCAAATTATCAATGATGGAAAGGGTGGCGTCCAGCCTAGAGTCATCAGCCTATAGACTGCCATTCCTTAAGAATGTATGATACTGCTTATGATAGAACTCATGAGTTAGATCAGACATTGTGGGTGAAATACGTGGATCACCATGCATAGACTGTATCAGGTATATAAAACTATCACGAACATGGGTGTAAATTCCCAAATTAGGTACAGAAGGAGCTACGTCATGTGGAACTCCATGGGGAATTCCTAGAGACTAATGGACCACCATGTCTGAATCATGGTTATCACCACCCTCCTAACATACGATATGAGGATTTCAGGGAGGTATTGATCTAAAAATTGTAAACACTTGACTTTGGACATGCTTTAGCAGAATGATAGCTTCACTTGGGGAAACTGAATGTTTGAAAAATCATTACCCAAGGTAAACTACCCCAACTACCCACTAAGACAGCTAGTTATCAGTATGTTATTGAGTATAAGATTCATTTAATTTTACATTTAATTAAAGGGTTTACTCCTTCACCTTTCGTAAACAAGAAAATGTGAGATAAGGATGTGCCACCATTTATTTTTATATATCAATATCCACATTATAATGGAGATTCAATTCGCTAAATTATTTCCCAAACACCTATCACATGAAATGACACACATTTATTTTTAGAATAATTGTTTGAAAATGTAAATTAATCATCCCCACAAATGAGGGCCCATACACCTCATGAATTGAGATAGGAAATAAATCAATAAAAACCAAAAGTAAAACGTGTACAAGCTATCTATCAAACCATCACTCAACAATCACCTGAATATCAAGTAATGTAAAGTAGTGAAATTCAACTATATAGCATGGTAATATTAATGACATGTGAACACTAGGTTTCCATAATGATGCATGTGACAATGCTACTGACACTCATATAATAGGCTAAAGGACAAAAAAATCCCCAAACAGATTAAAAATCAACAAATACACACAACATATGTGTCACCCAATGGTGAAATAATATAAATTTTAAAAGGAAACAAAATATAAACAATTATAATTTTTCCATCATTGTTTTAACCCCAAACATGGGTTCATGGTTCACAATCAGGACTTATGGAAAAGTCTCCAACATTCTTAATCTTGTATATATTGTCTCCAAATAGTATGAAATGAAATGAACCTACTCGGATACCACTTTTGGATGTCCCAGACATAGTATTCCACTTAAATGGGTGCCCCGATAACAGTGGGCCACATAGCCTCAAGAACTTCTCCCCCAATTCTAGAGGCTACCATCTAGAAACGAGGGCCTTGGGCATGTCTATGGGGATACTTTTCCCTAATTACCAAATTGTAGGGAAGTGGGTGAATGTTGATATGGGTAAATAAGAGATGAAATATAAGTTAAAAGAAGGAACACCAAAAAATAGATACAATAGAAATAATAACTAAAACAAATGTAATAGCATTCAAAAAACATTGATGTTATGTCAAGTACTAGAAAAAAATGAAAACATGGATACAAACAATGGGAATATAGAGTTCATAAATTGATAAAGAAAATAATTGACTATGATAAGAATCCTGAGTCCCAACTCAGTCCTTTGATATCAAACTCCATATTAAAAAAATCAATTATTTGAAGCGAAATTATTCCATTTGTCAAGACCTACAACCATGTATACTACCTCGGGTACAAAAAATCACCTGGATAGGGTGTGACACAAATTCCAATAGGCCACCACCAACAGTTTATATAACATTCATCTTATGTAATGGAAATTTAGCATTGTACAAACATGCATGAACAATATAAAGAAATACAATGTAACTACATACCCATTTTCCTTCTTCATCCCTCAGCAGGGGTCTGAACAATTAACCAGTTCATTTAATTCTGAATTTAACAGTTTATGGTGATAGAAATTGTGACGAAGATCCAACAAGAACATTACTTTGGGATAGATTAAATAGTTATGGTTACAGGAAGTAACAAGGGAACCATGATCAACAATATTTTATGTTGAATTCACAAGGTAATAACCAAGGAAATGTAGACCTTAAGGGTAGCCAAATGAGTAATAAATGTAGACTAAGATGGTGTATGACTATAATACAAGTATTGTAATCCATGTAATTCCACAATGATGTGCCTAATGAGTCTAAGGTGATCGGCCAAGGAAAATGGTGCTAATCATGGACAATGCAATATGGGATTTAACCTTGGAACCTAATTATCAATACTGGATCCAAGGATTTTATCAAATGTATTTTGTACTGATATTTAAAGTATCCAAGTATTGTATCCATGGAATATATTACTATAAAACGAGGGACCCTATATATCATAAAGGGGATCTAAGAACATTCATGGATTATGATTTAGGTGGGTCTCAACTAAAGAAAGTTGTACCCTGGAATCAGAATGGAGTTCTAGAATGCTCATGAAATTCTCTGATCAGAATCCAAGGAAAACATGAGTTAAGAAATTCCTATTTGATTATAAGGTCATGTAATATTTTATTTGGTTTTTTCCATTGCTTTAATTAGTTTTATATGGTCAAGTTGCATAAAAAAAATTTATCAACTCATATAGTTAACCATTACTTTCATTAGTCTGTTAAGGACAAGTAGTATGAAAACATTTTAATCCATTTAAGGCATATTCCAAATTCAACATCAATTCTGCGGCATTCCATTAATGTGGTTAGTGGTTCTTTGGATATTCAACTTATTATTGGTTTATATTTAATTATACATTTGATGCCCTTACCATAGGCGGTTCATGTGGTACACATACATGGTACATCTCGTTAGGAAAATAACAATATAAATAAAAAAAATTAACATAGAAACACATACCCTTATAGTGGTCAAGCCATGTTACACACGAATAGTGTATCATATGTGTCAAAACACTAAACAATAATTATGAAATATTCTTCAACATATAGGGGATAGTGTTGTTGTCATAACCACCAAAAAATAATCACATATATGGGATGATAATAACCATATGGTTATTACAAGTATAATCATGAAATATTAATTCCATAAATGACACCAGATGAAATTAGATGGCCCCTCACAAAAAATGAAAAATCGATTGAATTTTGGGATGAGTTATAGACCACCCACCTTGAGGTTGTATGATCCATCTCCTTTGGTATTGGCCCTTGATTTGGCTTGTATAAGAGTAGATTTACTATGTAGAGAAAATATATCATACATATATATCTTGGTTAAGAGGGAATGTTAAATTTAACAGCTTAAGAGGAATCAAGTACATAACATTGTGCATCCAATGTGATGAACGAAAGCTCAATCCGTAGTCAGATAAAGGAGATCACATGAGTCCAATGTTAGATCATAAAAAATCCCCAAATTGAATGATTATTAGGTTAATAACTCATATTCTATAATTTGGGAATGTAGAGGTGGAAAATATATCATTAAGGTCAATTTTAACAATTTACCCAGAAAAATAGATTATGCATGGTTTATCCGCACTATTTGAAAAATTGTGTGCAAACCGTGCATAGTTACCAGGGTTGATGGGGGCACATACAATTCAGTCGTATATCCGTTCACCAACCGAGTGGGGTGATTATATCTATAAAAACAAAATCTACATGGGTTTTCAATCCATGTGGAAATCCTATAGTGTTCACACTAAACTGTGCACCATGACTATTTTTCCAATAAATATGGGTTCCTAGATTCGAACATTCCCCAAAAACCCTTAAGACCATTAAAAATACATTAGGAATGCATAATATGTCCAATGTAATGATGATAATTAAAAAAATAAATATTCCATTCATAACTAACTAACTACGTTGTTACATATATACACCTCAAAAAATAACATATTTGCATAACATAACTTGTGTCTCAAAGAACGAAAATTGAGAAAAATTTACATTATCGAATTTGAATTTTTTGAGTTTTAAATATCATGAAAGTGAGATAAAAATGGGTATATAAATAGACATTAATTTATTTATAATAATCATAATATGGATTAATAGGAATTTTATTCACAGCATATTAGAAACAAGGGTAGAGTAAGGTATAAGTCTGCAGATATACAAGTGGGACTAGAATTACATTTACTAAATTAGTAAAAATTGAATGATGATAACCATGAATGCATACTATCTATTTAAACTATTAATATCATTTATTATGTTGTATTATTTATATTAAATTTAATAGGTATGTATATACACCACACTATAATTAGATATTTCTTAATATTCCATATATGATTCAGAATAAAAAGTGAGGTGAGAATGCCCAAACCTTATCTCTTGACATTCTACATACACAATCAAAAGACAAGTATAATAAATTAATTTTATTATTCATCTAAAATAAAACCATTTTGTCATGTATCATACTTCATATAATTTTATTATGTCCTTAAATTACCGATTTGTTAATAATATCATGTTGATGATACGTTTTCGGTAATAACCGCATTGTTTTTCATATTTATTTGGTATATTTCATTCATGATCCTCATAGTTAGATCATTATATAAATCATTCAAAAATGGTAAAAATTATTTTATTATCATATAAATTTAGGAAATTAATATTTATAATAATCTATAGAATATTTAAATATGAAATGAAATACACAGTTCATGGATGTGGTATTCCATACGTAAACATGAATGTTGTATCTATTTTCTTGTTATATTGATGGTAATAATGTTAATGAAAAATAGGTGTATACATATATAAATAATAAATTATATTTAATATTTCATATATTTATAGATGTTTTGTAGTAATGGCCCACCTATTTATAGAATAATTTTTTTTTTCATTTCTACTAATATTTGTTATTAATATATTAATTTTATGTTCAAGATGACATTTTTTTGATATCAAACGCAACACAAAACAATGGTTTTCTTTGAAACTTTATGATGAACACACCATTGAGTTATTGTGAAAAATAATATAATATTATTTTTATTTTAAATGGAATTAAATTCCTAGGCATTTTATTTCCGAGAATGAGGATAAATAAATATATTATGATTTTACATATTCATTAAATGTTTATAAATTTATCTAATAAATATTAGAGGCTTTTAAAAAGAATGAATCTGATTTTAAGCAAGAAGAAATCTAATATTTTTATAATGTCATTTAACCGCCTTTTGATGGAGATAATTTTTTAAATTTATTTTTTTGACACTTTTATATATTCTATTTTACCAAAAAATATTATTATATAGAAGAGGAACATCAAATTTACTTTTGATTAAATTTTGATATTTTTAAAATAAAATTCTAAATTTTATGAATAGTTAAAAAATACTACATTTTAATTCGAAAATGCCATTTAATATAATTTATTTATATAGTTAGATTATTATTCTAAATGATTTTAATGTTTAATTGGAATATATTTTTTCCATTTAATACAATTATTGTTATTGGAAGTAATTTTACTTTTATATTGGACATAAACACATGTCAATTTTTTTAAAATATCTTAAATCTTTAATACCCACTTTTTTGTTTTTGACATGAGAATTAATTTTTAAATTAATTTCTGAAACATCAATGATTTTAATTTTGAAAAATGGATTCCATATTTGGAATTACATGGTAAAAATTGTGTAGTTAGGAACCATTTATTTTTAGGCATTATTAATAGTAACTTCTGTAATATTATTTACCTTTGTTAAAGGGTAAATCTAGTAAATAAGGGTAACGAAATAATATTATAATAATACTAAACTCCACTAACTTGTGTTTTAATACTATAGGATGAAATATGACCAACCATTGGAATCATTGGGATTATTTTGGGATCCCAAGGAGCCACATGGATCAGAAAATTTAATTTTATAATAATTATTTTGAATTAAAGAGAAATATAACATAAACATGTATCTTTTAGTAAAATAATTTTTATATGAGGTTAAGATATAAATTCAAATCAAAATTTTTATTCAAAAGAAAAAATTATTTTTGACATCATAATATTTTATTTATCAAATTTTTACATAATATAAAGATACTTGTTAATGAAAAATTTATGATGTAGTTATTACCTTATTAATGAATGTTTAAAATAAATGATATTATAAAAACTAAAATAAATTTATTTTGAAACTTTTAGGGTCACTATGAGTTTTTGGTATAATTAAGACTTGTTATTTTTGAATTAATGAAGGATGTTCGAAAGAATCATGTTGATATGAATTTTATAAAAGTCACTATAATAATAATATATAAATTGACATAAATTAATTTTTAAAACAAATTCATTTTTATTATATGATATATTTGTTCTCAAAATATAATATTCTACCAAATTAATTAGATAATGTTGAAACTATCACTAATTAACCACTTTATGTACTATTGAAATTATATAGTAACTATATTTACCATATAGTATTAATATTCAATAAGGCATTGTAAGAGTCAAATAGGATAACTAAGGTTAAAAGCTAAATGAAAAGGTTAAATATGAAACCAAAAATTGGCCAAAAACTATGGGTTGAGAGGATTTAGAAAAATCTTCATCATATATTGTAATAAAAATGTTTTTTACTTTTTAAAATTCATAATTCATTTTATAAAAAAATAATCATTCAAATATTCCTAAAGTACCCATCCTCCCTCATATAAAAGGCCACCACCTCTAACCCTTACTCACACCAATAAAACCCAATGGAACAATCCAAACTATCCCAAATGTGCTCCCAAAATCCCTATAATTCACTTATCATCCTTACCTTGAGTATAAATAAATTAAAAGTGTCTTTATTTTCTTAAAATAGTAGGAGTTACCCGATTTAAGGTAATGTGTTTTCTCTATATTCATCTATTTATCATCATTCTCCAACCCCATGAACTCTATTTATTACATTATTTTATGAAAAACAATTCTATTCGGTACAAAATGATGTTTTTATTAGAATTATTCTACCTACACTCAAGAACACCTCCATCTAAAGTATTTAGAATATACTATTTTTGTGGACGGTGAACCACTGCCTTAGGAAACGATGATTGTTCAATTATCTCATACCGCCTCTCACGGTGGAAAATATGATGACATTTTATTTATATATGATATAAATTATATTTATATTTTATCTATTCTTATGTATTTCTTATTTAACTTATATCCTTATTCTTCCATAATGTGTAAATATGATAATTTCATTTGAGGAAGTGCATATTACCGCCCACTCCAAGTGATATGACTTGTTCTTGCTAAACATGGAAAATATAAAGGATGTCATTGATGAACATATGAAACATATATAACATATATATTATTCGTTAATCATAATATAACCTTTCATAATTTAGTTTTCATTCATTTAAATATGAATAAAATGAAAGTATCCTTCATGGGTATGTACGACATACCGTCTCCACGAACGGAGCATTTCATATCTTATATCCAAATATAAAAGAATATTATAAATTGATATATAATAGATAAAAATACATATATAATGGATATTTCTGGTATTTAAAACATGAATAAATTTTTTTAGATGATGGCCTTTTGACCACATTGACAATTTGAAATTTTAAGAAGTTCATTTTTGAATCATGTATCGAACATCAACAAAATAACTGATATGAACATAAATAATTATATGATTGTTATAGAAAGGAAATAAGTGATATAGAAATATCAATAAAATTGAAAAGGGTTCTTAAGATATTATAAATTATATTCTGTTAATTATTCAGGATGAACAAGGAACCTATTTGACGAATCCGAATCTAGGTAATGGAACATTTCACCCTCCTCTTTTAGTCAAAAACATATTTTATGGTGTGTATTTTAATTTAAATTTTTTTTGGTTATGTGATATATATATTTATTTTCATGAAATTTATGTCCTAATGAAGAGATACCATATTCTCTCTCATCAACTCATTTTCTGAAATTTTATGTGACGTCGTTGGGTTGCCGAATTTATGTAAGGGAATTTCAAAGCACAATTTTTCTAATGGTATTTTAC
Organism: Viscum album; assembly: GCA_963277665.1. NCBI lineage: Eukaryota > Viridiplantae > Streptophyta > Magnoliopsida > Santalales > Viscaceae > Viscum > Viscum album. The sequence continues at coordinate 270,859,680 of OY728128.1, read as the reverse complement.
ACACACTGTGTTGATTATATTATTCCAAGATTATGTGTGTAATCAATTTATATGAACATATTTTTTAATTTCCACTTTTTCTATTGATGATATACTATTTCTACACATAATCACCCCACTGATAAATTCTTACATCATTGATACAATATATTTAAAAGACTACATCTCAATCTCATTTCAATACAGCATATCTTGATACTGTGCCCCTTTAATAACATATATGGTTTATATACACCCCTTTTGTAATTTTATATCATGATGTTCTATATTATCATGATATTTAATGTTAATTTGATGTTATTCTTTAATTATTATTTTTCAAGGGTTTCTCAAGTGTTACACGACTCGTTCACTAAAACATCATTTTAGAAGTTTTAATTATTTTATTTTTTACAAATATTTATCATTAATTATAATGTTTTCAAAATGGTTTTATGGATTTATTTATATGGAAATTAATGATATAAAATCGTATTTCTTTAAATTTTCAAATTTGAATATAAAACTTTTTTAAAAAAATCCATTTATAAAATGTTTTATATGGTTTGGAAAATGGATTAAATATTTTAGGATCTGAAATTTATTTTTAGTGATTAACGAATTAAATGATGAAAACATAAATTTTTTATTATTATGATTATGTAATGGTGGTGGGACAATTGACAGGTGGTGACATGATAATCCAAATATGGGAGGTTCCATGATAAACCTAGGGTTGGTTATCTGAGATAGATATCCAATGCATTGGGTTATGCGATGAAGGTAAACATTAATGATTCTCCTAATATATTTATGGAATATATTATGGTGGGTATTTCAAATGTAAATCCCTTTGTATCTTTGAAGGCTACAATATATATATTTTTTAGATTCCACTAGTTATCTTTATGATTTATGATTTATGCATGTTATTCATAAATCTAATGTTTTTGTGAGGTACGATTATGAGATTACATTATATAAGTGAAAAAAATCATTTCATTGATTTGTATAAATTTATGGAATAATGTTTTAATTCCTTATTTTATAACCCTTACTGATATTTCTATTCTCATTCCATGTTTTTAAGTGTTATTAAAGGGTTATAAGGAATGGAAGAGAAATAAAGAATTAAATAAGATTTATATCATGTAGAGAATTTTTTTTATTTAAGGATTTTTGTTATGGTAAATATTTGGATTGAGTAGAAGTGTCTACAGTGTAATATTTTAGATGTAATGTAATAGTTATGTCCAAATTGTCTAAATCTCAATACCTAAAAATAGACTCACTGGAATTCTTGATTTAACACATGATTATGTATTATTTTAATGATGGGGCCTTATAGTTGGTATCAGAGGTCATTTTAGATAACTTTAGAAGTTAGAGTGTTATTTGGGCATAGGTGGCATAACCATAATGGTTGTCATATTAGATAGAGTAATAGTTATTTTAGATATACATAACGAGTATATGAAAACATGAATAAGTATATATTAGTGTTTACCATCCTCATTAGATATAATATGATGATTTTTATAATATAATCACATTGACCATTTTGGTTTTAGTTAATTTGAGGGATCTGCAGTCACCATGTAACTATGGATGTGAATGAAGCTGTGATAGTTTTCAGAATGGGCAACCGAATGAAATGGGAGTTGGACTGAGAACATATGTGGTTATTCTAAACAAACTATCTAGAGTCATGAGTGGTCACATAAACCTTGATGATTTGTCTATGGAATCATATGTGCAAGAAACGAATCCCTATGGTAGTTTAGGTAATAATCATAAAGTTATGTATATTCCAAAACCATTGTTTCATGGTTGTGGAAATAAACACCATGGAAAATGATTTAGAATGATGGGATGATGTTTCAGATGTTGTAATATAGGCTATAAAGCAATACCCTTCCATGAAAAAATAAATCATCCAATTGACTCATATAAAGGGAATGATGTTCATTTTGTATAATAAATTGAATTTTTTAAATGTGGTGTGCATGGTCGTTACACAAATAGATATCCTACTAAGAATGTATAGGAATGGGATCTGCAGTACCATAAAAATATATGATTAACAATTCCCATTGCCATTCTAATTGAGGATGAGGAAACTGAAAGAATTATATGAATGGTATGGATTATTTCATAGATGATGTTTTTAGATTATTGAATGTAAGGAAATTATTCTTGATTTTTTTTATATAAAATAAGTACAAAAAAATAAGTTGAAAATATTGTTAATTGATAATGAATAATGATAGAAGATTAAGATGTTTATATTTTCGAATTTAGAGAGTTATGTTAGTTATATGTGTGATGGGATGTTTAAAAGTATTAATTGTCTTTGTTGATGAGATTACATTGGATGAAGTTTTTCTTGTATATGTAACCCTACAGTTTATTATATGAAATTTCTATTCGAGGAAGAATTATCATTTATTTATTGGATATAGTTATAAATAACCATTTGTGTTTAAAAGATCTTTTAATTTTAGGAAATTATATGTTATTACTAGTTTGGATGAAAATTAAAGGTATGAGATGAAATTTGTGGTTCAAATATGTTATGGTTATTTTTGAAAAATTTATCTCATTTTTGGGAATTTATTAAATTATATATTTTTTGAAAAATTAATACAAGCAAACCGTGTTACAACTAGTCACATCTGACAAAGCTGCCATAATCGAACCCAAAACCAAAGTGTGACTAGGATTTATCAACTACCACAAGACTATATGAAGTCCATGGTTAGTATAAGTAGTTATTTTTAGTTAAATGATATTATGGATCAAGAATAATATGATTTTGGTAACTTATTTTTAATCAAATGGATATCCATATTATAGGAAAATGACTTGGTGACTATGTTATAAATGTTATTTTAGAAGACCTTCGCTCATTTGGGAGCACTATAAGCCAATGTAAAAATGAATACTATGGGATTTAATTTGATGAGTAATGGTTGAATTTTATTTTAGAATAAACGATGTTTGGGTTGACCTATTTTGATTTCGGTTATTTATTTAAATGATTAAACTATCTTATAGAATATGTGATTAGGTTAATTACTAATCAGTATGAGTCTTTAAGAGTTGTTGAGGTTATTTTGGGGATAAATTATAATATTATTTTTGGAAGACTATGTGATAAAAATTTACAATGTCTTGGTATTTATTCTTAGTTTGTATTGTTTTGAATAATTTTAAGGGAAATTTTGTATTGAATGGTCTTTGTTGAAATATGGGTATTGTTTGTAGAATTTTAGAGATTAGAAGTAGTTTTTCATTTTATAAAGGATTATCCTTTTTGGATAATCTGCTCTAGATATATCCATTTTGGTTTTGTTAAATTTCTATAGATAGGGAAAATATATATTTAATATTTTTAGTGTTATGTGTTTTTTAGAAGATGATTCTTGCACTTTAGAAGCTCATCGTCTGGGGAAAATATGAGTTTGTGATAGATTTTTTTTAATGGACGAAATTGTACTTGATAAGTATGTTTGATTCCTTATACTCTTATTATATATAGTAAAATAATTACTCAACATTATGAAAAGGAATATAAAACCAAAATGTTGTCTATTTACTTCTCCTACTAGGGAATCAATGGCTATTTAACCTATCACATTTTATGGGTTTCTTATTATTAACATTCTCCTAAACATGTATCCTATCACTCTCCATCAGAACATGATGGTTAGTTTTCTCTTCCATAACAATGTTTTAATGGAATCCTAGTATGTGTAATCTTGGGTGACCTTGGAACTTCACATTATTTCTTTTAGTGTCATAGTTTTACTGACTCTATTTATAATTCTAGGATTTCAATGAAGCTTCTGAGCTCAATTTTTAAATTTAAGGAACTAAATTTCTAAAAGGGGGAAAATGTTTAATGACATAGGTATTTATAGAATAATTTTTTTTCATTTCTATTAATATTTATGAAAAATAAATTATTATTTTTTAAATAGTATACTTTGGCTGATAGCATATAGAATTCTCAACAACGGGTTTCTTTGAAATCATACATTTAACAAAACATTGAGTTATACCAAAAAATAATATAATATTATTATTATTTTAAATATCTATTAATGCCTTGAAATTGTGTTTTTGGGAATGAACATAACTAACTATATTATGATTTTATATATTGATTAATTTTTTTACATTTACCTAATAAATATTAGAGGATTCAAAAATTAATGAATCTGATTTTATGCATAAAATACTATATTATTCTCAACAAGGTTATTTTACAACCTTTTGATGTTAATACCTTTTAAATATATTTTTTTTTTCATTTTTACATGTTCTATTTTACTAAATAATCATTTTATATAGAAGAGGAAAATGTAATTTATCTTTTATGAAATATTGGTACTTTTATGATGAAATTCATATTTTTAGGAATAGTGAAGTAATAGTGCATTTTAATTCAAAAGTGCCTTTTCCTCTAATTTATTTAGGTTGTTATATAATTATTTCAAATGGATTAAAAGTTTAATTGGATTATATTTTTCTCATTTCATCTAATTATTGACATTATATATAAATTTACTTCTAAATTGTACATAAACACATCCCAATATTTTGATAATTATCACTTCTTAAATAACCACCTTTTGGTTTTTACAGTGGTATTAAATTTTAAAATAATTCCTGAAACTTATGTTTTTTGAAATTTGAAAATTAGATTCCAGGTATGATATCATTATATCTAAATTGTGTAAATAGTTACCTTTTATTTTAAGGCATTATGAATAGAATGGTAATAATAATTTTATATAACATGATTAAATAGTATATCTTTTAAATAGGGGTAACAAAATAATATTATAACAATATTAATCAACCTTAACATGTGTCTTAATCCTGTTGGATGAGATATGTCTGACCACTAGCATCGTTTTTTCTATTTTGGGATCTCATGGAGCAACATGGATTTGAAAATGACATTTTACAATAATTAATTAAACATAAATATAAATTTAATATAATCTTGTATATTCATGTAAAACATTTTTTATATGGGATGATATAATTGATCCCTTATAAGATAAATATCTATTAAAATTCTAAAATGATATCCAGAATACTGGTTTTTAATTTAAAATTTTTAGACAAAAATTATGTAATTTTATTTATGACCCAATGATGATGTATTGATTTTTTAATGATTTTTTAAATAAATGATATTATAAAAATTTAAAAAAAATATTTGGAACTTTTTATGCCATACAGTAATTGTAGGGATACGTATGACTTCTTATCTTCTGGTTAATGTAGTTTTTTTGAAATAATAATTTTGTTATTGATTTTATAGAAGTCATGATATGAATAGTATATAAATTGACATATATGGGTTTAAAAATTTACAATTTTATTAAATGAAAAAATAGTCCTAGAAATCCAAGATTCAACCAAATAACTTATATAAGGTTAAAAATGTCATCAATTAACCACTAGAAGTTTGATTGATAAATTGTAGTAACCATATTATCAATATAGTGTTAATGTAAAACAAGACATGGTAAGACTCAAATATTTTAACAAAGGGTTAAATCTATATGATAAGGTTAGATCTTAAATAAAAACATGTTTAAAAAATACTTATTTTGAATATTTTGACATGTCCTCATATACTATTCTAATTAAATATGTTTTGGAAGTTTCGAATGTACAAAATTGGAAATTACATATATTTTTTTAAATTATATGTAATTATTATGAGACTGCAAAAACTGACAGAACATGATTCTGTGGCCGAGAGTGCCCAAAGTAGAATTGTGGATATTTTTTAATGTACGTTCAGTAATGGTTCATGCAAGAATTTCAATCTTTTTAGTTGGTGTTATGATTGAATATATGAGGTCACCATTGAATTCATAGCACCATAATTCACTTAGTCAAAGCTTAACTTTGTTAAGTATATGTTAGATGAAAAATATATTTATTAGACTTTCAGGATAAAAATAACAAAAGATGTTAAATAATTATTTTTAAAAAATTAGACCAATAGTGGTGGGATAATAGCATAACGTCAGTCATTGACTAAGATCCATTTATGGACATGATCGTTTGGTTGTGAAACCAATATGCTTGTAGGATTAACGAAACATTAATTATTGTTCATCAATGAACCACATTAATGAATTCAGTTTTGGTGGTTGTTTTTATTTTATTAAATCAAACCATTGTAATGGTTCTTGGGAAAGCTAAGAGAGGTAGATTTGACAAAATGCTAGTGAGGTCATCCTCCAACGAAGAACTGTGATTCGACGACGCCATTGAGGATTCAAACTAGACATCGACGGGAGATTAAAAATGCTGAAGAACATCATATAACAACCGATTATACTCCTTCAGCTTCAGAAAATACAATGTGTTCATGCTAGGGGTTTATTTGTTTACACATTTTAAATGATTTCCCCTTCTGAGTTCTTGAATAATATGATGAACGCAGATCAACCGACGAATGGGTTGATCCGCAAGTTATTCTGTTTTCCAGGAGGTTTTTGTGTGTTTCTTTTTGGGGTGTTTGTTTTATTTTTTTATATTGAATTTTATTTCACCCCCATGTTTTAAGTATAACACAAAGGGTGTGGGCTGAACCGTACGAGGCACCGACCCTCCGTCGAACATGTTCTTATTGTGTTCATCAAGGTGAAAAAATGGATTTGGAGAAAAGGAATATTCAAGGGACACACATTGAAGGTTGTGTCTTGGGAGGCCCGTAGGAATAGGGAGGACAATGAACGGACCACTGGAACATTTCTGGTGGTCTTGTGAGGAATCTGTCGGGCTTCCGGTGCTTGCGCCGGGAGCCTCATGGTAGTCTGAGGGTGGTGTGTGGCGGCTCTAGCCATGGCGGTAGGTTGACCCGCACCTAATGGTCCTTCCATTGATCAGTCCACATAGATTGGTCAGGTGATGCAGTTCCTGGCTGGCATCAGTGTTGGAGGAACCAAACAGACTTTTTCTGTTTGGGGGAGCATGGGCCACACTCGGCCCACTAGCTTGGTTTGCAGTCAGTCCGGACCCGTGAGTCGGGCTGGACCTGTGAATTGAGATGAACCCACATGTGGGGCCTGACCCGCAGGCCACATGGTTCTACCGGGCTGAACCCACCCCAGACATGACCTTCCTCCTTTCACTAAAACATGATTATCTTCTAAATCAGATGTCCTCTTGACCAACCATCTTTTGTGAGGGATCCCTTAATATGAGACAATTATTTTTAGATACTCATCATGGGTTTTGGAGAATGTTTTAGTATGGATGGGTTTGGTTTGACTCTAATCCAACTAGTCCTTCTATACTAAAATACATATACCATATAGATCAAGCATCTGATGGATGCATCGTCGGTTTTTATGGAACCCTAATGACATGGATGTTCTTTGAGATAATTATTCTTGGAAATTCATGGATGTTGAGTCACAACCAATAACACGAGGAGAAGAATCTATAGAAATCAAGTGCATAATGTGCCAGAATCTGGTGGTGGATTTCAAGTAAAGAGAGTCACATTGTAGAACGACATTAAATCATCCATGTGTAGATCAAGGACATACAACCTTGTGTTGATTAGAAGTAGCATGACCTGAAAAGGGCCAGCCTTACAACGGCCTGTCGTGGATCAGCAACATAAGACCCTTTGTGGATCGACGACAAACAACCTTATTTGGATCGACATCTTATGACAATGTGTGGTTCAACAGTATCCCGACTCGATGAGTATCATCCTTTGAGAGACCCTCTATGGATCAGCTAATAACTATCCTTTATGGATCGATGACTTACGACCTAGTGTATATCATCAACTTACGAACCTATGTGTATCTATTGTAGCACGACCCAATGAGGACCAGCCTTAGAGCAACCCATCGTGGATCAAAAACGTATGAACCTATGTGGATCAGCTATAGAAGGACTTAATCATGGTTTAGTAGTGGAAATTATCAATAGAATAAGATGATTTATCCTTAAGAATAATCCTCATTATTCCTTTTCATTATGTTATATACCTTTATTGACCAGAGTCTTTTAATTTATTCATTGTTATTGAGAATATACATTGTTGTTTTTCCATAGTGAAATTTTGTGATATTTTATGTGGTCTTAGGGTCTCTACTGGGTATTGTTATACTCACAAATGTAAGAGATTCACATGTACCTTGTTGTGTTTGGTGCAGATGAAAGTCCACATTAGCTGAGAGTTGGGATCCCAGACTAGATGGTGCACAGAGGTGACCAGATGACCTGGAGAGTCATAGTGATAAGAAGTACCTACCAATCATGTAGGATTACATTCCAGCAACCTCAAGAGTTGTTTCTTCATTTTTTCCATACTTTCTTTCTTTTGGGATTGTATACTAACTGATTCTGCTTCATTTCACAGTTTTTACATTCAACGGTTATACTACGGGGTTTTATCTTCTTTTGTACATAGTCTGTGTGATTGTAGGATTAAAGAAAATTCATTCCAATTTTAGGGATATTCCATTACCATGCTAGTCTCAAACCCCTGGCCTATAGATGCTGGGAATGGGGCTTTCATATCATGGGCCAATATGGATGAGTCATGACTAAGTAGTATTAATGGATTCGGTTCAACAGATAAAATAAATCTCCGATATTTTCAGTGGTGGAAATTATGATAAGTATTTTGATTATGGTTTTTAGTTCGGGGAGTCCATTGTTGGTGTGGAGGCCGACGTATCCATACACAAGGACCATGAATTCATATTTCCATCTCTGTTAATGAAAACACAGATTGCACGTGTTTTTGAAATGTTTTTCATTTGATATATTTTCAGTTAACTCACCAGATATAACTTATTGAATTTGTAACATCTGTTTCTTTACAAAATTTCACCACTAAGATAGCCAGCCAGGATTCGAGAGAGTGATTCAAATGACAGACCACTGAGTGAATTGTTTCAGTGCGAGGCCCTCATATGGCGATGGGACCATCGGGTGGTGTACCAGTAGATCCTCTACCCATTGGGCCTCAGTTTCCACTGGCCACACCTGTATATAATGCACATTGACTTACCATGATGCGTGAGTTACATTGGTAATGGCCTCTGAAGATTCAAGGAGAGACAAATATGAAGGTAGGTGGGGACTGGGTGGAGGATGTGGTAAGTGGTTTCAACCTGGATGGGACACTAGCAGACATGTTGGTGATCCTAGCTGTTAGTATCATCCAGAGAAATAAATGGAGATTGTGGAGCCTGAAGCTCTAGTTTCACAATGAGCCTACCCCAAACTAGATTTACATTGAAATCCTCTTTAAGGAAATGTTCATTCCAGCGACTCCACGCTCAGTGCGTATTAAGGAGATACTGCACAACAACATGGCATCCTAATAGTATCCCAGTACTTGATGATATTCACTATCCTCTCCCTCTACTCCACTGACAAGGTAAAAGACCCTTTCATTAGGGTCTAGACCATTTAATAGGTTTTCTGTTGGTAAAATAGAGCATCCATGATATCTCTCCACATACTGACACAATATGGAGTTCTAGAGATAGCACTTTTATTGGAGAGGTTCCTAGATTAGCATGATCCAATGGTGAGATCCACCATCGGTCGACAGGCAGCCGAGACATCTGCAACAATATGTAGGCAGATGACACAGAGGTCCAAGAAGACCAGAAAATTATCTAGATGACCCATGGATTTAGGGTCAGAGGTGCGAAGCACACGTGAAATATGTGGTTAGTATAAAATAATACAGTGCTACTCATATAGAGAGTTGGGTTACGTGGATCACAACTACCTGACACACCACATTGCTGATCACCAGACGATCAATGGGCCACTAAGTCATATTAAGGGATTCGAGAGGGATGTTTTGTAGGGATTAATAAGTAGAAGTTGAGTTTTTCGTGCTGTATGTGGTGGGAATCAATTTGAGGTGCTACTGCCACCATCACTTGGTGGTCCACCACAACCTCAGGGAGTAGGTGGATTGGGATGAGCTCTACTTCACACAGCTAATGCCTACTACCACGGTTCACCATAGATGATTCAAGGTACGATATCTATCTACACCACCCTACCTTCAGTTCTTATAGACACATGTGCTAGTCAATATTTTATTTCCATTACTCTCATTATGATCTTGGAGATTTTGATAGATCCATTAGCGCAATAATTATGATTATAGACTCTTATGGGAGAGGATTTGACAATAACGCACTGGTGAAGAAAGTGTGATCTTAGTCATGGAGGCATGATTTTTGTCTATGATCTCCTAGTAGTAGTGTCTTGGACTTATGATGTCATCATGGGTTTGAATTTTTTATCAAGTGTCCATGCTTATATTGTTTGTTTTAGGCGCAAATTATGGTGTGTTCATGAGTATTGGAATAGGTTTTTCTTCACCGGTGAGAAGGGAATCCACGTAGCTCTGGATAGAATTTCTCGAAGGAGGGTGCAGCCAATCACTCATTAGTTGGATAGCCTTACTCTTGGAGATTTCAATAAGAGGAGTCCAAGCTATCCTATAGTGGTGGAAAAGTATGTTGATTTCTTTCTTGGGTATTTTCTCAGACTACCTCTTGGCATAGAGGAAGACTTGTATATAAACCCATACTCTGGGAGGTCACCAATATCTACACCAGCATATCCTAAGGCTCCCTTTGAGCTTTGGTAGATGAGTGTGCATCTAGAGGACTAGTTGGTGAAGTGGTTCATAAGGCGCAGTGTTTCTTCGAGGGCATTACTAATTTTGTTCGCCAAGATGGAAGAGGGGTGTTCAAGGCTTTGCGTGGTCTATTGGAGCATGTACCAGTTCACTGTGAAGAAAATGTGTTCTATCCCAAGGACTGATGATCTCAATGATCAACTAATGGGATCTCGATGGTTTTCAAAGATAGATGTCAGATCAGTCTATAATCAGCTCTGGGTACAAGATGTGGATGTACAGAAGACAACCTTCAGATGCTGGTATGGTCACTATGATTTCATGGAGATGCTTTTCAGCATGACCAATGCCCAAGTATTGTTCATGGGAATCGTGATCATGTTTATCCATCCTTATATTGATTTCATCGTGGTTGGCTTCATTGTCGACATCATGGTGTACTCAGCTTCGGAGGAGGAGCACACCACTAATATGCAGATAGTTCTGGATACAGTCCTAGAGAACCAACATTATGGTAATCTCTCTAGGTGAAAATTCTTGAAATGGGAGGTCCAAATTCTTGGACACCTTATCTTGGAGGTTGGAGTTTTAGTGGATGCAGTGAAGATAGAGGTAGTTCTTTCCTAGGATACACACAAGAGTGTCACCGAGGTGCGGAGGCTCATGAGGATGACTGGGTACTACAGGAGAAACGTACCTGGCATTTCCATAGTAGAATCACCCTCTTCTGCTTCTACAATGAAGGGAAAAGCTTTCTTGTGGATAGAATGATGCAAGAGGTGTTTCAAGGAGATGGGGTAGAGACCGACAAGTTCCAAATCTTCTGTCTACCGGAAGAGGGCATTGAGTATGTAGTTTATTTTGATGCATCAGGGGCCAGACTAGGATGTGTCATGATCTAGGACTGAGAAGTGATCACCTACGTCTCATGAAAGCTAATGAACACGAGAAGAACTACATGACACATGACCTGGAGTTACCAGTCGTGGTCTTTGACTAGAAAAATGTAGCGACACTACATGATTGGTGTATAGTTTGATATCTAATCGAATGATAAGATTATTGGGTATATATTCTCACATAATGTACTGAACCTGAATAAATAACGATGGTTGGAGTTCCTCCATGACATTGACATTGAGATAATCTGCACTCTTGTGAAGGGGATTGTGGTGGCAGATGCCCTTAGCCAGATTTCTGGTTTAAAACTACTAAGTGATGTGACAGAGAATCTAGTCTTGTTTCAGTTATCCATTGAGGATAATTATTGAGATACATACCTCTAGTTTATGTCAATCACTCCCCCACTTCATCAGTATGTCAGCGAGGCTCAGTATGTGGATGTTGACTACAAGACCCGACAAGCTCAAATATCCACAGAACAGGATCTAGAATAAGTTTTTGATGGTGGGGAGAACATCATTCTTCATAAAGGATGCACCATGTAACTAGTGGAGCTTGAAGAGAAGGTCTTGAGGTTGTTACAAAAATCCCATATAGACATACATCTTATTGTGGTGAAGATGTACTAGGAACTCTAATGTTAGTTCTGGTGGTCGGGGATGAAGAAAGTAGTGGGAGAATTCATTTCAAGAAGTGTCACGTCTCAGAAAGTGAAGGTCCAAAATCATGTTCTAGTAGGCTTAGAAAACCCACTTGAGGTGCCAAAATGGAAGTGATATAAGATCTACATGGACATCATGAGTGGGTTACCACGTTTGTCCAGGATCCATGACTCTATCTGGGTGATCATTAACAGACTCTCCATGTCGGCACACTTTCTACCCATCCGAGAGTAGGGATTAGTAGAGGGCGGGAGATGCCACTACAAACATGAGATAGCACGAATTCATGGTGTTCCATAAATGATCATCTATGATCATTATGATTGTTTTACATCCAGGTTGTGGAAGGGATTACAAGAGGCGTTTGGGACTTTGCAATTCGTGAGCACAACATTTCACCATCAGAAATGTGGTCAGATGGAGTGGACCATATAAGTGCTTGAGGACATGTATTGTTCTTGCATCCTTGAATTTGGCCGCAGATTGGAGGATCACATTCCCTTGGGGGTGTTCTTATACAACAATATCTATCACTCCACCATAGTAATGGTCTCGTTTATGCCCAAGTATTGGAGACAATGTCGATAACCTCTATGTTAGACATACCCTGAGGAGTTAGCACTTATTGGACTAGATTTGGTATGGGCTACCACTGAGAAGGTGTAGATCATCCTGGAGAAGATGAAAGATAGCACCAAGTAGGCAGATGTCGTTTTCTGAAAGGAGACAGAGATCCTTGGGGTTTGAGGATGGCTGCCATGATTTCCTTCGAGTCTGACCATGACGAGGATTGTGGATATTTGTCTAGGGTGGCAAGAAATCTCTAAATTTACTAGACCATTTTAGATCCTCCGTACAGTTGGAGAGGTGGCGTACCACTAAGATCTTCTCCCACATATGCATAGGGTGCATAACATTTTCCACATGTCATTGTTTAGGAGATACGCACCTGACACATTACACGCCATCGACTAGGGAATCCTAGATAATGAATATGGGGAGATGTTATATGATTTCCCACTGCAGATAGAGGATCAAATGGATAGTGTCCTAGGGGCAATTGATTCCTCTACTATGAGTTTTTTGGTAGCATGAGAACATGAAGAAGAGAACATGGGAGCGAGAGGATCATATTCATGCCTAGTACCCCCATTTGATTTATTAGCCTTATTTGTGGCTTTTTCTTATGGAAAGCCCTATGATGGGGAGAATGAAACGACCTAGAAATTCCATATAATTTTTTTAAATTGTCTGGAATTATTACGAGGCAGAAAATATTTGAAGGCACGTGATTTTGAGGCTTAAAGTTCCCAAAATGGAATTTTTAACATTTTTAAGGTGCATTCAGTAAATGTACGGGTGGTAATTTCTATCAATTAAACCATTTATCAGATTGAAAATCCTAGGGAATAATTAAATTTGTAGTCATACGATTCGACTAGGTGAAGCTTAACTTTGTTCAGAAAAAGTTGGACAGAATGGTTATTTTTTAGACATTCAGAAAAAAAATTACAACTAATGATGTTATTTTATTATTTTTACAACCATGGAGCAATGGTGGAAGGACTAAAAAATAACTTCACGCTTTTATTGAGAGACATTCATTTACATGATCCTTTGTTTTAGAAACCACGATGCTCATAGGATTAATAAAACATTAATAGCATTTCATTAATGAACCAAATTAATAAAAACATCGTAGGTTGTTCATTTTCTATTATTTAGTGAAATAATTTGCATTAGTTTTGGGAATGCTAAGAGAGGAAACTCTGATGAAACGTCGCTGATGTATTCCTCTAATGTCGAATGGACATTTTAAGATTCCATTAAGGTTCTGAACTATACATCTACAGGTGAAAATGATTGCCAATGAACATAATAGAACAAATGATTCCCCTCCATAGTCTTCATAAAATCCAACGTGTTCAAGTAGGGGGTTTATTTTTTACATATTTTAAATGATTTACAAGTCCCTATTCCTGAATAATATGAAGAACTCAGATGAAATGACTAATGGGTTGATCCATGATTCATTCATTTTTTGCAGGAAGAGCTTGAAGGATTTCATTATGGGGGGGTTATTTTTCTTATATTGATAATATTTCAACCCCTTTCTATAAGTCTGATGCTGATGGAGTGGGCCAAACTGAACAAGGCCCGGATGAACATCGAACTTTTTCTTGATAAATTCTTCAAGAAGGACCATAATACATGGAGACATGAAATATTCTAGGTCCATGCATTAAAGAGGCATCCCAGGAGGCCCGTAGGCGCATACATGTTGACGAACGGAACATTGTAGCTTTCCATGTTGTTCGACGAACAATATTTTGGGTCGCCGATGGAATTAGTGGTTTCACCAGCCACATTTCTGTCAGAGGGATGCACGTAGCGGTGGTAGAAGTGGTATCCATCAGGCTTTCGTGGAGGAGGTGTCGCGCCTCCGACTGCAGCTGAAAGGGGACTTGTGACTACAGGTCCCACCATTTACTGGTCCACGCTGACCGGTCATGTAAAGTAGTGATATGATGGATCCATTGTTCATAGAACCACATAAACATAGTCTCTTTGGGGGACCATGGGTCACACGCGTCCAGCCGGCTCGGTTTTTAGGTGGGTTGGAACCGCGAGTTGGGTTGGACTCCCACCAGAACCGACATACCCCATTTCACTAAAGCACGAGTATCTTTAAATCTTGATATCTGTTTGATGAACCGTCTACGGTGGTGGAAACTGTAGCACAACTCAGGACTTCTTAGATAATCCATATTTGTTTTAGAGAATGTTGGAGTATGGTTAGGTTGTATTGGACATGAATCCAACTAGGCCCTTAGAACTTAAATGGTTATAGAAAACAGACTAGGCGTTATATTGACGTGTTGAATGTTTCTATGGAACCATAATGCCATGGAAATTATGTAGGATACTTATACATGGGACTTTGTGTCAGTTGACGTATGAAAAATAATGTTAGGGGGAAAATATACAGAACTCAAGAGAACCATGTGTGGGAATCCATTGGGTGGATGTCAAGTGAATAGTGACCCTTTGTGAAACAACATCAGAGTGACCCTGTATGGATCAATGACTTTAATACCAGTTTGGATCTACAGTAGCATGACCCGATGGGGACTAGCCTTAGGGAAGACCATCATGGATCAATGACTTACGACCGTGTGTGGGTCGATGACTTATGAACCTCTATGGATCAATATTATCATGACATAATCATGGATAAGTGACTAACGTCCCTGTGTGGATCAATTAATTAAGTCTCTCTATGGATCCATGACATATGACCCTATTTGGTTCAAAAAAAAGCGCGACCCATCAAGGACCATCCTTATTGAAGCCTGGCGTGGATCAGTGACTTTCAACCCTTTCATGATCAACTATAGAACGAATTCTTTGGGATTCATCAGTGGAACTTCTCAAATAAATAAGATGTTTTATATTTATAACTAATAATTGTTATTCCTATTCTATAAGTGATATGCCAACTGTAAGTTGAGTCTTTACCTTTATTCAATGTGATTGAGATCATACTTCGTGGTTTTTTCTTTTGTGGAATTCTGGGTGAACTTCTGGGGTCTCAGGGTCCTTAATGGTTATTGATTTTCTATCACATGTATGATATTTTCCCATTCCATGTTGTGTCTTATGAATTAGATAGACATCTTGGAATGAGAGTTGGGATTGATGACTAGAAGGTGAATATAGTTGACCAGTTGGCATGGAATGCCGTAGTGACATGAAGTCCCTACACATCAGGTATGATCTTTGGTGGGTGAACTCATGAGAAGTTTTTTCAAATTTTTTATACTTTCATTCAGATGGATTTTTAAACTGGAAAATTCTTTTTCATGTCACACTTTTTACTTTCAATAGTTATACTACATGTTTTTCTATTGTTGTGTACCTGGTTTGTGTGTTTTTAGTAATAAAGGAAATTCATTCTTGTTTTAGGGATATTTATTTCTCATACCAGTCACCAACCTCTGTTCAATGGAAGGTGGGATTGGAGTATTCATGATATAGGCCTTAGGATATGGTTCATGACATTGAAAATAAAAATTCATTTTATAAAAAAATAACATTTCAAGCATTCCTAATGTAACCTTCCTTCCTCTTATTAAAATCCACCACCTCTAACCTATTCACATACCTCTCAATCCATCATGTCTTGTAAAATCTCTGCCCAAATAATCTCCAAACATCCCTTAATTCCTCATAAAATTCCTAATTAGGTGGAAGGTAATTCAAGAAGGCTTTTTAGCAGAAATCAAATGGATTTAACCGAGATGATGTAATGTCTTCTCTCTAGTTTCGAACAATTTTAGTCCTTCTTCAACCCCCTAAACTATCTTCATTATATTGGTTTATAACAACACCAGTATCTTAGGCATACAAGTATGTTTCTAGGAGATGTATTCGACCTACACTAACACACACACACCTCCTTTTAATGAATTTAAAACAGACTATTTCTGTTGAAGGGGAACTATTGCGTCAAGAAACAATGATTGGAAAATTATCTCCTACCACCTCTCATGGTGGCCATTATTGTGGAAATATTTTTATATACGATATATATGAAATATATATTGTCTCTATTCTTATATAATTTTCATTTACATCATTCCTTTTTGATTTCCATAACGCGTAAATACAATAATTTCATTTGCTGATGTGCGGACTACCCCCCCCCCAATTTGATATGACTCATTCATGCTATACAAGGAACGTATAATGAATGGAATGAATTAAATTATGTTACATATATGAAATATATATTATACTATAATAATAATATACCTCTGTATCATTTTTTAATTCCTATTGATATGAAAAATAAATTAAAGTATCGATGATGTGTATGTATGGCTTACCTTATCCTTGTACGATAAAAATAATATCTTATATCAAAATGTTATAGAATAATAAAAAAAATATATATACTATATATAAAAATATATATATTTCATATATATGTTATTTAAATGATGAATAAAATTCTTGATATAGTGGACTTTTGACCACATGGACAATTTGTAATTATTGTAATTTCATTTCTGATTCAAGTACCTAACATCAACAAAAGGATCGATATGAAACTGAATAATTATATATCCTTATTTCTTTGAATCTAATTTCCAAATGAAAGGAGATCCTTTTCTCTCTCTTAAACTCATTTTCTAAATTTTTATGTGATGCCATTAGGATACTACTTTTTGCTGGGGAATTTCTAAACTCAATTTCCTCTCATTGGGTTTTATGAGTACTTTGTAGATTATATTATGCCAAGATTATGTGTGGAATCACTAATTTTTATTTATTTTGTAATTTAAAAATTCATTAGTATTTTTATAATATTTATACACATAATCACCCCATTTGATAAATTCTTACATCATTGATAAAATCTTTGCAAAGGGCTACACCTCAGTATCTTTTTATTGAGGAGTATCATTATATTGGGCACCTTTAATATTAAATAAGGTGTATATACTACCTTTTTAACTTTTTATATCATTAATTTTTATATTATCATGATATTTATTGTTTTATTTGATTTTATTCATTAATTATTTTTATTTATATGTTTTTCAAGTGTTACGAGACACTTTCACTAAAACCACCTTTTAAAAGATTCAAAGATATATATATTTTTTAAATCATTACCATTAATGTCTGGGTTTGTTAAATGGTTATACATATTTATTTTTTTGTAAATTAATATTTTAAAATTATATTCCATTAATAGTTTCAATGTGGTATCTAACACTTTGATTCAAATATAGCTTTATTAAATGTTTTAAATGGTTTTGGAAATGGATTCAATATTGCATAATCATTAACTGATTTCATGTGATTGATGAGTGAAATGTGGATAAATCCAATATTTTATGTGTTATGATCGTGTAAATGTACTGGTATTTTGATGAGTGGTTACGTGTTAAACAAAATACAAGTGGCTACATGATAATCTTAATGTGGGTGAGCCTGAGATAGCTCACTATTGCATTGGGCACCGTGATGGATGTAAACATTAAAGTATGTCCTAAGATATTTATGGAATATACTTTGATGGGTATTTCAAATGTAACTCCCATTGTAACTGTGAAAGCTACAATGTATTTTTGTTATATATTCCACAAGTTACCTTTATGATTTATGATTTCTATGTGTTATTCATAAATCTTATTATTCCCTGAGGTATGTTTAAAAGATTATGTTGTATTAGTGAAAATAAAGAATTCATTGATATGTATGAATTGATGGACTAATGTTTTCAATCCTTAGTTTATAACCCGTACTAACCTTTTAATACTCATAGAAAGGTTCTAAATTTTTTTCACATGATATAATGATGGCTAAGAAAATGTAAGAATTCATGATGATTTATATGACATTTTTTTTGGTTTATTTAAGTAGTTTATTTGTTGTGGAAAAAAATTGGATTGAGTATAAATTTATACTTTTCAATATTTTAAATGTAAAGTATTTTTTATGGCCAAATTCTTTGAAACGCTAAACTTGAGAGATACAGAAAGTAAATTCATGATTTAACTCAAGATTAAGAAATGTTTTAAGGCTGAGGCCATATAGTTGGTATCAGAGGTATGCTTAGATAACTTTAAATGATAGGGTGTTTTTTAAGCATAAGTGACATTACCATAATGGTTAAAATATTATAAAGTCTCAAAGTTATTTTAGATATATTTAATGTCATTATAATAAAATGAATAAATATATCTTAGAGTTTCACACCTCATAATAAATTTTATGATGATTTTTTAGATATACTTACACATACCTTCTTGGTTTTAGTAAATCGATAGATCATGTATGAACCAAAGTAAAAAAATGGATGCCAATGAATACTTGATAGTTTTCTGAATGAGAAACTGAATGAAATGGGAGTTTCATTGAAAACTCTTGTAGTTATTCTTAACCAATTTTCTATAGGTCATGATTAACCACATGCACATTGGTGATTTTTCTAAGGATTCATATATGTTAGAAATGAATCCCTATTGATGTTTAGGTAATGAAAATAAAGGTATGTATATTCAATATCCAATTTATTAAGTATGTGGAAATAAACACCTAGGATAAATCATTAATGGGATGGGAAGTTGTTTCAATGTGGAAATGATGGTTAAAAATAAATAACCTATAATGGAAAAAAGGAAACATCGAGTTTAATCTGGGAAAGGGAAATGATATATTTCCAAAGTATCAATGGAATGTTTTAAACGTGGTGTACACGATAATTACACAAATTGATGTCCTTCGGATATGATTCAGGAACATGATCAGTAGTACTGTAAAAATATATGTTTACCAATGCCCAATGCCATTCCATTTGAGGATGACGAAACCCGAAATAACTTATAAAATTTAAGGATTATTTCATAGTTGATGATTAGTATATTATTGAATCGTAGGATATTAATCTGGATTTTATCTTTAAAAAAAATTATTATAGAAGAATTCAAAAAAAAATAAGGGATCATTGAGAATGTTGGATGATTAAGATGTCTATATTTTAGAAATTTGATATTTATGTTAGATATTTGGGTGAATAACAATTTGAATTATTAATTATATTTGTTGATGAAATTAATTTGTAAAACATATCTCTTTTTTGTGTAACCCTATAGTTTTTTATGTGAAAATTATATTTGGGGTATAATTGTCTATTATTTTGTGGATATATTAAGAAATAACCATTTGGGTTTATATGATCCTTGAATTTGAGGAAATTACAAGTTAATAGTTTTTAGTATGAAAATGTGAGGTATGAGATAACATTTTTGGTTAAATATTTCCTGGTTATTTTTGTGGAATTTTTCTCATTATTTGGAATTTTATAAAATTATATAATTTTTGTAAAAGGAAAACACATTGACCATGTGAAAACATGACTCATTAGACAAAGCTAGGGGAATTGAACCCAAAACCAATGTGCAACTTGGATTTATCACCTACCATTAGACTACATGAATTAAATGGTTAGAATGAATAATTATTTTTAGTTATGATATTTTTTGGATCAAGAATAAGTTTATTTGGGTAAATTATGCTTTATCAAATGGATATCCATAGTGTGGGAAATGATTTGTTGATTATGTAATGAATGTTTTTTTAGAAGGTGTTTTCTCATTTGGGAACACTATATTCATATGGAATATAGAATACAATGGGACTTCATTTGAGGAGTAATGGTTGTATATTATTTTGGAAGAATATAGTTTTTTGTGGAAATAGAGAGATTTTGGTTATTTAAGGAAATGGTTAATCAATCTTGGAGAATATTATATTTGTTTATTTACTTTTCAATATTAGACATTAATAGTAGTCGATGTTATTTAAGGATAAATGTTATGATTTATCATGGAAGACTATGTGATCATGTTCTTTTTATTTTATGGTTTTAATAATAGTTTTGATTATTTTGATGAATTTTATAGGAAAATTTTAATTCAATGGTCTTTGTATAAATTTGGATATTGTTTGTAGAGTTTAAGATATTAAGAGTACTCGTTATTTTTCTAATGTATTATCCTTTTGTGTATTATATGATCTTGTACTAACCTTCTAGTTATGGTTAACCTTTAAAGATAGGGAAAATATATAGTTATTCTTTTTTGGGAAGTGTGATTTTTTAAAATATGATTCTAGCACTTCAGGTGGGACCAATTCATCTTGAATACAGATTTTTTAGGGAAAATTTTATATTGTTCTAGAATTTTTATAAAGTAATAAATTCTACATGAAAAGTATATATATTTCCTTATGCTTTAATTATATGTAATAAATTAATTTCACCAATTTTTTAGACTGAACATAAAAAAATTTTCCGCTAACTTTTCCAACAGGGAATCAAGAACCTTTTATCCCATCACATGATTGTGGTTTTAATATTGTTAAATTTTTCCTAATAATGTTTTCTATCACTCTCCATCATAAAAATATGGTTATTTTTCCTTTCCATATCCATGTTTTCTTGAAATCTTACCATGTGTTATCTCATTTGACCTTTGTACTTATCATTCATTCTTTTAGCATGAGTTTTGATGAACTATTTTTCCAATGTGGGGCTTTCAATTATGTTTATGAGCCCAATTTTAAAATTGTGAGGAAAAATTTACCAAAAGGGGATATGGATGTAACTTCTCATATATTTATAGAATTATACTTAATTCACTTATATTAATATTTATGAATTAGTCAATAATTTTATGTTATATATGACACATTGTCTGACAACATGATTAACACACGACAACAGGTTTCATTGTAATCTTATGTTCAACACAACATTGAGTTATACCAAAAAAATAATATAGTAATATGGTTATTTTAAATGGAAGTTAATGTCTATCCTTTATATTTCCAGGAATTAACATAACTAACAATATTATGATTTTAATTATTTATTAATGGTTTTTACATTTATCTAATTAATATTAGAGGCTTAATATAAGAATGAATCTGATTATAAGTATGAAATACACTAATATTTGTAATAGGTCATTTTTCTGCCTTTTGATGGAGAAGCCTTTATAAACATTATTCATGTATATTTTATATGTTCTATTTGAAAAAATAAAATTATTCTACAGACTATGATAATCATAATTACTTTTGAAAAAAAATTTATATTCTTTTCATTTAATAAATTTATCATCATTGTAATTAATTTCACTATTATATTGGACACAAACAGATGTCAATATTTTGATTGTTATTACTTCTTAAAACCCCGTTTTTTTGGTTTTGACAACAGGAATTAGTATTAAATTAATTAATGAAACATATGAGTTTTTAATTTGAAAAAATGGATTTCATAATTGGAATCAAGAGGTCCAAATTTTGAATATCAGTTCCTTTTATTTTTTGGCATTATGAATAGTAACTACAATAATGATTTTATTAACCATGGATAAAGGGTAAATTTGGTAAATAGGGGTAACAAAATAATATTATAATAATATTATACTACCCTGACATGTCTACTAATCCTATTGGATGAGATATTTCGTACCATGGGTACATGTGGGTCGATATTCAGTTCTCATGGAGAAATATGGATGTTAAAATGACAATTTATAAGAATTCGATTAATTTAAAGAGAAATGTTACTTAAACAATTAACTTTTAGTAAAACGATTTTAATATTGGGATATATAAGTTATCAACTTGACTAATAATAGTCATTATAAAGATAAAATATTTCATAAATCCTGATATTTTATTAATAAATTTTATTTATCATATAAATAAACTTATTTATGACACAATGGCGATGTAGTGATTACATTATTAATGAATGTTTTAAATAAGCGACATTAAAAAAATTAAAATAAATTTATTTTGAACCTTTTTATGCTATCGACGAAATTTAAGGATATGTATGACTTTTTATCTTTGATATAATGATGTTTTTTTGAAATAATATAGTTAATATGGATTTTTTAATTGTAAGGACATGATCATTATACCAATTGACATAAATGATTCGTTTTAAAAAAAATACTATTTTATTAAATGATATAATTGTCCTAAAAATAATGTATTTGGAAGAATTACATATATAATGATTACAAATTCATTAATTAACCACATGAGGTTCTATTGGCATTTAATAGTAACTCTATGAAACATATAGTATAAATATACAAGAATACATGTAAGATTCAAATTATTTTACCAAGGGTTAAAGCTAAATAATAAGGTAAAATTTGAAACCAAAACAGGCCTAAAAAAATGGATGAGTTAAATTCGATAAAAACTCATATTTTCATATAATTAAATATTTTTTGACATTTTTAAATACTAAATTCAGTTTATAATGAAATAACCATTCATACATTCCTAATGTATCCCTCCTCCCTCTTATAAAAGGATAGGAACTCCAACCCTCACTCACTCCTCTCAACCCCCCTTGGATCATACAAAATCTACCCAAATAAGCTATAAATATCCCTATATTCTTCCTAGAATACATAAAATTGGTAAAATGGCATTATAGAAGTCCTTTTAGCTTATATTAGAAGGAGTTACCCGATGTTTGGTATTGTCTTCACTCACGTTTCTTCCATTTATTTTACTTCTTTGACAACCTATACACACATTATTCCATTATATTATAAAAAATTGTGTCATAGGTATACACGGTTGTTTATAAATATTATACCTACCCTCACAGACACCTCCATCAGATGGATTTAGAATATATTGTTTCATTGGATGATAAACTACTGCCTCACGAAATGATAATTGTTCAATTATCTCCTACAGCCTCTCGTGGTGGTCATTATGACGGAAGGGTATTTATATATGATATATATATATATATATTTTCTATATTATTATTTATTTTTCATTTAAAACATACCATTATTTTTTCCATAATGCTAAATATGATAATTTTGTTTGAGGGAGTGTGGACTACCGTCCCTTCAAAGTGATATGACTCCTACATGATATACACGGAACACATAAAGAATGGATAAAAATGAAATTATGTAACACATATAACATAGATATTATAATTAAATTATAATATATATATATATATATATATGTATCATATAGTTTTCATTCCTTTTAATATGATCATAAAATGAAATTATCATTCATGCGATTGTAGGACTTACATTCTCAATTAACGGTGCATTTCATTTCATATAACAAAATGTTATAGAATATTATAATTACATATATAAAGATATAAATAAATATATAATTAATATATATGATATTTAAATCATGAATAAAATTCTAGAGATAATTTACTTTTGACCTCATGGACAATTTGTAATTATAACAAGTTGTTTTTAGACTCAAGTATCAGACATCGAATAAACAACCAATATGAACTAGAATAATTATATGATTTTAATAGAAAGGTAATATGTGATACAAAATGAATAATACATATGAAAAATTTTCTTAAGATATAATAAAATTACATCTCTATATTATTTATGGTGAACACAGAACCAACGTGAAGAATCAGACTCGAGGTAAGGGGACGTTTCACCCTCCTCACTTTGTCAAAAAAAAATTTATGTTATCTATTTTAATTTCCATTTTCCTATGTTTGGGTAAGTAATTATATATACTTAATTAATTCCATTTTATGACCAAATTATGAGTGACCCTTTTCTCTCTCATTAACTCATTTTCTGAATTTTTACGTAACGCTGTTAGGCTGCCAAATTTTTGTAAGTGAATTTCTAAACTCAATTTCCTCTCATTGGATTTTACGCATACTTAATTGATTATATTATAACATTATTATGTGTGGAATCACTATTATTTAATTTATGATTTAATTACCACTTTTGTTTATGTGGATATACTATTTATAGACATATTCACCCCATTGATATATTCGTATATCATTCATACAATCTATGTGAAGGACTAAATCTCAATCTCCATTAATTGAGGGATATCATGATATTGTGAACCATTAATATCATATAAGGTATATATACAACCATTTTGACATTTTATATCATGCATTTCTATATTCTCTTTATATGTAATGTTTTTCTAATGTCATTCATTTATTATTTTTATTCAAGTGTTTCTCAAGTGTTACAAGACTCTTTTACTAAAACATCATTTTAAATATTTTAATGATTTATTTTGGGATTAATCATTCACATTAATTTCCATGTTTTTAAAATGTGTATATGGATTTATTTATATGGAAATTAATTTTTTAAATAGATATAAATTAAAAAGATTCAATCTGTTATGGGACACATTGATTCAAAAATATCATCATTAATTATTTTAAACAGTATCTGAAATGCATTGAATCTTTCTAAATATTGAATTTTTTTCCTGTGATTGAGAAGTGAAATGTTGATAACATCAATATTTTCTGTGTTATGTTTATAAAATGGTACCTGGAAATTTTATGTGAGGTTATATGATAAAAAAAATACAAGTGGTTCCATGATAAACCTATGGTGGGTGAGCTCAATATAGCTCTTCAATTCATTGGGATATGTGACTTAGGTAAATGTTAATTTTTATTCAATGAGACTTACAGAATATACTTTGATGGATATTCCAAACGTAACTCCCTATTAGTAGTGAAATCTAAAATGTATGTATGTTATAGATTCCACATGTTTCCTTTATGATTTCTGATTTCTATGTGTTATTCATAAATATTATGATTTTATGAGGTATGTTTGAGAGTTTATGTTATATGAGTGAAAAACATGATTTCATTTATTTTAACGAATTTATGGGAAAATGTTTTTCCCTTATTTTATAACCCTTAATGATCGTTTTATGCTTATCCCAAGTATTTTTTATTTTTCAAATGTTATAAGGAAGGGTAAGTGAAAGGAATAATTCATGAAGATTTATATCCTGAAAATAATTCTGTTTTACTTATGGAGTTATATTGTTGTTAAAAAAATTGGTTAGAGAAGAAGTTTTTTACTTTATAATATTTGAGATGTAATTTAATATAATGGCATAATTATCTAAAACTCTAAACTTAAAAACAACCACAATGTGAATTATTGATTTAAAACAAGATTAATTAATGTTTTATGGATTGTGCACAACATTTCTAAACCCATTCTAGATAAATTACATGTAATGTATGAATGAATCACATAGCTTTTAGGAGGCAGTAGTCCTCACATCCAAAAAACAATGTTATCATATTCCCACATAATTAAAATTATGAAGGTATGTGTTATATAATAAATAAATAATCATAAATAAATCATAAATATGAATTATATAATGTAAATAATTATTTCAATCATAATTCCAAACCATGATAAGTAGTAATGGAAGCATGGGTGACATCATTTTTTGAGGAGGTAGTCGATTATAAAAATGAAAAGTATCTTTATTTCCCATTTGATTGGAGTGTGTATAGGTGTATGTCGAAACCACAAAATATAAAAATATAATTATATTGGAAATAGAGAGTTTATTATATAATTATGGAATAAGAGTAAATGAATGAGTTGAAAAATAAATATAAAAGAAATGTATGTTGAAAAATGTTAAATCTTTTTTCAGGTAACTACTTTTGTTTATCACAAAAGGTAATCCTTGGATACGATTAATCTCAATGTGGGGATTCTAAGATGAGAGGTGGTATGTTTTATAATTATTTATATATTTTATGGATGATTAAAATTTATTTAGAGGTGTGATGTAGTGAGGGGATGAGTTTCCATTTATACTCGACGAGTGGAATCTGGTAAATATAAAAAGGAAAAAATATTATAGAGTTATCTATTATATAATGTGTCACTAAAATTGTTAAATATTAGATCCAAAAGTGATTATTTTCAATAATTTCTATAAATTGGATTTTTTATAGGTTTATGGGTTATTACTCATGTTATGTTAATTCTTAACCACTAAGGAATCTTTTTTTTAACTTAATCACTGTATATAATTATAATTACATTCTATTATATTTTTATTCAAAAATTTTGTTGAAAAATACAGATATTATAAATTATGATGAATACAAATACTGAATATATTTATTCAAATTACAATCACATAATTGGTATAATTAATTTAAAAATAACTCATATACATGATGAAATAACTTGTTTTAATGTGAAAATTTCCAAAAGTTAAGTTAGTTTTTATATCAAATTTCAATGTGACAATGATTTAAATGAAATATTTCATAATAATTTATGAACAATATATCTAAATTAAATTTTATAACCTTTCAAAAAAATTATCTATATAATAAAAATATATGAAAAATGTAGTTTTCAATAAATTTATAATACTTTTTATTATTCATCCTAACTGAAACGTAGAAAAATAAAAAACCCTCCTAAAGTAAATGATCAAATTACTCATTCAAAAATTATTATTTTTTAAACCAACATAATAATATTTTTATAAATTATATTTAATATAGTCGTTCCATTAAACGGTGGTAAAATTACATTTTATCAATATACACCATTTTATTCGTTAAATTTGTTTTATTCTTATCTTATACATAATATGTCTATTATATGTGTTTATAAGTAGTAATTTAAAATAAAATATATAAATTTTATTAAAAACCTTATTATAATGTAGTTTTCTAATTAGTTTATATAAAATTATATTTTTACATGAAATAAAATTGTGTTCAATGATTTTTTATCATTATTTACAAATACTGCTTAATCTAATTTTTAATAAATGTTTTCCATATGGTTCATTTTATATATATGTGTAATTCATATTTTCAAAATTTTTAATTTTTTTTACAAACATCAACTCCAAAAAAAATTTAGTAGCAATAATAGTATTAGTATTATAATACCTGTAGTGAATTATATTTCTTGTAAAACTATTCTTGCATGTCATGGATGTTACCGAAGGAACATGGAATTGTGTATAACATAATACAAACATACAATTTATTGAACCATGTGATAATCTATTTATTTATTATATGAAAAAAATTTCATGGTTTTTCATGAAAATCATGAATAACATGGTGCACTATTCTAATACTAGGTATATTCAGTGTCGTGTAAAATGTAAAATATATAAATGATTAAATTAGTTAAAATTTTCACAAAATATTTGGGAATAACATTATTAACACATTAAAATGAATTTTTCACTTTAAATTAGTGTGGGTTATCAATTGTTTAATAATTTAATCTTATATTCATAGAATCCCAATTCATAAAAATGAATTCCAAAATTCCCTTTAAAAGGAAATGCTGGAAACATAATGGTAACCCAAAGTAACTAATAACATGCTTTCCATATTTTAAGAATGTGTTAAGTGAATATTTGACATAAAATAAAACTATATTTAATTATATTGCATGGTAATGAACATTTATCACTAGTAATTAAATGATCTGTATATATTTCAGGGCCTCAAAACCATTAATATGTAGATATTTATACATCCAATGATTCAACATAAATGATGGTATTATGAAAAATTATTTTTATATCCTTTTCATATATTTTTTGAATTTGTTTATTGATTATTTAAATATGAAAATATACTTACATGTTATTATTCAATTTCATATGCAAACTCCCAACATTGGTTTTTTCCTTTCATGATTTCCACTTCATATTTTAATCCCATAAATGAAGGTGAATTTTATATCTATGAAGTGGTAAAAGATTATATGATCTATACAAAGGTTATGTAATTTTATATGCCTTTAGTTATCATCATTGAAAAATGGGTAGAACATGTTATAAAATATGAATTATTCCTTAGTAGGAAGGATAATAAATTAATCTTGATAAACTCATATAATGATTACCATAAACCATACCATAAATGTTTATCCTTATAAAACATCGATAAAAACATTCTTCCTTAATTCCACAAATAAGATCATTACTTGTAACAAAAATACGTCCTTTACAAATTGTGTTAATCCTTTCTATGATAAATGTGTTTTTTACCAAAATCCATGTATATAGAAATAATCACAGAATCTCTACTATAAGATAAAAAATACCATTTTATATAGAATATTAATAAAAAAATAAAACATGAACATTTCAACTATATTTGAGGATATGTGTGCCTTAATTTTAGTGATTCACTTCATCCATTATGATTTCATAAGAGTTAATTTGTTCATTTGTCCTCCGAGGTTGTTGTTTCTTATCATTTATATTATCCCTTCGATTATGACATTGATTTTTATAATTCCTAAACTATATGTAGTTTAAACAACGGATTGTGGGTGGTGCATTGGTTGTAATTATCTTATCTTATATTACATTAACTATACCAATAATAATATTATGACATTCAAAGATATTATGACTATCCATTCTACATTTAATGGACCTCCCAATTCTATTCTTGAAATTCCCTTGATGCATCTTTTTTCATTCTGGGAACACAGTTGTCTGTATATTAGTCCAACTATTTATTCCACCATGAGACTTGACCTAAATTTTCATATCAAAATCCTAGTAATTGAGCAATTTTAAAATTTTCATTTCATTCCTTAGTGAACATTGACTGACGTATTCATAATAACTAATGTATCATATTGACGTTGAATTTTTATAACAATTTTTAGGCCACCAAAATTTTGATCATATTTTTCAATCATGATGATCAAAAGAGAATCACACATTACATGGATTTTAATATTATCTTCATACGAACCTATAGATTTATAGTCCATTTTCATTAGCTCAAGGAATTAATTCTCCATCATTGTTCATAGAATAAGATCGATGTACTTACCAAAAAATATCCCCTTAAACACTTTTCATTACATAGATTAAATTTTTTATATTATCTATTATTCTTAATAAGAGTGAACCACAGATTATCATAAAAAAAAATATTAGTATCCAAATTTAAATTTTCATTCACGAAGACCTACTTGAGAATATTGAGGGTCTCCTGAGCCATATCATCAAAATTGTTAATTTTCATTGTTTTTGTAATCAAGAAAATTGTTTCGTATGGGAACCAGCTATCAAATGGATTATGTCTTCTAAATTCTTCTACATGCACTCATTGAAATGTAACATTAATGGTTATATGATGAGATATTTTCATAATAGAGTCAGAATGCCCTCTCGGTCCATTCATGTCTAGAGGGCGGAAGATGGGAAGCTACCAACTGATTTTTATCTTTAATATTGTAGTATTTCATTATGATCTGTTTGTGTTATTTTTCATAAACACAGGGGGGTTGTGGATCACCTATTTCTTAGTTTTGTTGCGGCTTCAGAAATATAGATGGTATTTGTGGATTTCATGAAATTATTTTACCTCAGATAGATTACATATTAGGGTTTCTATATGGATGTCACAGTCTTGTATTGTCTTTGCAGCTTATGGATCTATTTCATGTTGTTGTAGATGAGTTTATGAACATTATCTTACATTACTGAAATAAAATTATCTGTGGTAGGTATTCATTAAAAGTGAGTTATGCACTATCATTTATTCTTGTTGTCGTTCATGAGGTTTTCACATCGAAGAAACGCTATTATTTTATTTTCATGCATGATATGTCTGTCCTAGGATAAGTTTGTGATAATGGGAATTTTAGACCCCATATTTTTACTTTTGATGTCTTATGGTAGAATCCATTTTTTGGATGGATCAAGATAAGTTCTGATGGTGCATTATAGGGCCAACCGAGGACCTCTAGTTATGGTTCAGTTTTTTGGAACCATTGGGGAGTGTTCTTTGGATGCATTCATGGTTCTTGCGGTCATTCCTCCTCAATTGAGGCTTAGATGATAGCCATTATAATTTTTGTGGAACATGAATAGAACCATGGATGGAACACTATATTTCTTAAATGTTACTCTACCATTATGGTCTCTACCATCAGGATGGGATCGTCTCATCTGTCATTGATGCTCACTAACAGATGGATCAATTTTTTAGATTCTCTCTCATCCATGCAATATATTTTCGCACATGTTTATAGGGAGTCTAATGTCAGGGAATATGATATTGAAAATAATGGTGTCAATGGTGATAATTTCTTATGGTATGATCAGCTACCTGATGATCTTTTCGCTTTGTTGCAACAAGATCAAGCTAAATCTTTTTTTTAGATTTATGTAAGTCTAACCTTTTTTTCTTAATAAACGAGCCTTTCATTTCTGTGAAGGGTCTCATATTATCATTAAAAATAGAAATGGAAAATAACTTTAAGTGGTACTAATACATTGCTTAGAAACTAGTGGAGCCACTATAAGACTGGTGTTTTTGCGTCATGAAGGACAAAAAAGAACATTTATTCTTCCATTTCTCATTTGGATGTCCAAAATGATTAATATGTTGAGAAATTTGCGGGATCATATAAATATGAATTTCCATTATAGATATACTATACTATTCCTTCTCCATGCAATTCAACATTAAAATATTTTCTTCAGGTTCAAACCATATACAAAAACTATCAATAATTGAGTGAGAACAGTGTATCATAGAATAAATCCACATAATCGTGAAAAATGAGTTATATAATTTATTCATAAAATAACCAAGTCTTATAATCTATGACACCATTATTTTATCATTGGTCATTCGTACTTAATTATTTTAATCCTTCATTGTGGTTCTTAAAGTGCCTTTGAATTCCTAAATAAGCTCCCATGGGTACCTAAAACATGGTTTCAAGTATGTAACATTGTCATGTGCTAGTTCCCTATCATGTATTTCTCAATGCGATGACTTTAGGGATGTTACCATATGTACATTAGTTTAATATTAAAATCATCATGTAGTATCTATACTAGGAGGTAATTACAGCAAAACCAATATATCAATCCGTTCATAATATTCTATGAAATTTTCTAATAGATTGATTCATCCTTAAAATTATGTACAGAGGCATCATAACACATATCCATAGAAATATCAATAGGGATGTCACTAAATGTTACTCATCCCACTATTGAAATGATAAATAAAACAATACATTAATACCAACTATAGACACCCTAGATTAACATAAATGGATATTAAATAAATTTAGATGAATCTTCATCATATTAAAAATGTATATTCCTAAGGGCCAAAACAATTTAGTGTCATTGGATACTTGGAAATATATCTTATGTCATGGTAAAACATCTTCAATTTTTTCAAAAAATATCATAACCTCAATTAGTGTACTTAAATTATTTTATCATAACTCAATGAAAAGAAACATAAGAAATTCGTAGCTCAAATTTTAATAATTATTACATAAATTAGATATGTATGAATAAAATGAGCATATACGTAAAAGAACAATATAATAACATTTGAATATTATACCATTAAAATCAATGTTCATCAATACTCTCTGGTGTAAATTTTTTTATTTCATAACACATTAATCATGGGGATTATATATACTCAAAAATCAATCATGAATCAAAAGAAATTTCATATTAGTGTGGATCTGTCTTAAATATTGAAATAAATATGATATGTCAAGGACAACTACCAAGACCATTGACATTTTAGATCAGAAATCATTTGTTTCCCCATGTAGATCAGGATGCAACTAGTTCCCATTATTCATAGGGACACACATGTTTCCTATTGTGGGTTTAGACACTCCTATTTAATATTGTGCATCAATACACACTTATTTCCCATTATGGATCCAAAAAACCTATTTCAAATTTTGGATCAATCCAATAAGAAATTTTAACATCACTATATCATGCGTTTTCAATCATTATAAAATGAATTGGATAGAGATATAGTTCCCAGACATTGAAAAATGATATCATACATGTGTGTGACATAAGATAATAAACAATCTTTTAATCAAAACCAATGAAATGATATTGTTATCATGAACATTTCATCATAACATAGCCTATGGAATATATACAATTTTCATAACCATTACTTCATTTAATAAACCTTGAAATGAATATGGTTTCATAAGAGTTTTATTATATTATATCCCATAGAAGATAAATGGGTTTCATAAAAACATTGTTGTATTAAACATAATAAATTAATCAAAATAATGATAGTGGAGTCCTATATCATTTTTCCATTAAATCATAATCAATATAAAATAATTTCATTTGGGCTAGATAAGTATTATAAAAGATGACATGGAGCCTTTATTAAAGAAAGTAATAGTTAATTGAAAATATCCTTTTTAGGCATAAAAATAATCAAAATAATTTTCCATTAAAAAAATTTGAACAAAATATAAAATATTTTGTTTAAATAATTTAAATAAATTCTTGAGGAAAATATCCATTCATCAATAAAAACAACATTTTAAATCCAAAAATAGTATGCAATATCATTTAATTTATAATATAATTAAAATATTATAACAAATATTTTGAAAACTGTTTAAAACAATTATTAAAAAATGTTTTTATATCAATTAGATTGTTAATGAGACTATTATATAACATAAAAAAACATTGAATTCATTTTTTTTAAATCATGTTTGTTGAATAAAATAAATTTTCGAATGAAGTGTGAAATATAGTTGAATTTTCATAAAAAAAGTTTCTTAATTATATTAAGAAACATAGATTGGGAAAATTGGTACCAAAACATGAATATATCATAAATAAATAATGTAAAAGAAAAATAATAAGTTTTTTTGGAGATCATGATCATAACAATTCACTAGTGTAATAATATTATTCAATAATCCTGAAAAGTAATGACATTTTTTGCAATAGAATCTTAACACTTTGTTAACATTGAATCCTAATCCCTATAAAATAATAATATAAAATGAAACATAAAATATAATGAAAATAATAATATTGATAATATAACATCTCAATTCAAAGTATATACACCTTGTAAAATAATTTAGGCACATAACATAACGTGTTTCTTATGGAATAAAAATTTAGAATAAATTACCATACAGATTTGGTAATATTTGAAACCTAACCCCCAGAAAATAGAGATCATAAAATTGATATGTAATTATGCATAATGATAAGTATAAAATCAGTATAATTCATTCATGGGTATTATAATCACCACATTAAATAAACATGTGGTGAATAAGGAATACGTGTCATAGAAAAAAGATATACAAGAAATTGCATTATTACATAACTAACATTTCAATCAAGATATTAATGAAAGTATAACATAAATTTAAACATTTATTATCATTATATAAATTATAATTCTCATAAAACATATAATATGTAATTATATACACCAACAAACATGAATAAGATGTGTATGTATCATAAATCTAACATATATAAAAGTTAAACGATAATACCCATTCCTTTAGTCTTGACATTGGTTGTACATGTTATGAACTCATAATAATATTTATATGAATTCTATAAATATTAAAATAAATATTTATTTATACAATACCTTATATGAATTTATTTTGTCTTTATATTTTCTAATTATTAAAAATTATAGGTTATTTTTAGATTTCATGAAATATGTTCCTTTTCCACGATATGTTTTGACAAATTATTATTGATATTCTTACATTAATCATTATAATATTATGTAAAAAATTTAAATAAATATTTAAATATAAAATGTTAATCATATTAATATTGATAATAGTGAATAAAATATATAAATGTTAAATGGAATACACCAATCAGGGAGACAATAGGTCGTATGTACGCATGAATGTTATTTCATTTTAAAATTGAATTAGAACATTGAAAAATGATATTTATATATATGTGTGTGAATATATATCAAAATTAAATTATAATAAATTTTTCATTTATAATATATACATTTACTAATCTCATTTTTAATACATTCAATGTAATGTGGGAAAGATCCCTTTTATTTGAGGATGTAGTCGTCAACACATAAAAAAATGAAGTTATAATATTCCCACAAAAAAGATATTCTAAAGATATGTCTTATATAATAAATATAGATGAAGATATATATAATAAATATCATTTATATATAAATAAAATTTATTTAAATCGTTATTACAAACCATTACATGCAGTGATGGAAAAAAAGGATGACATCATTTCACGTGGTGGTATTCTATCATACACCTGAATGATATGTTTCCTACACAATTAAGGGAATTTTTTGTACTAATAGGTAAATCCATTATAATAAAAAATATCTCAATATTTTAGATAATTAGTTTATAATATAATAATTTAATTAGAATAAATTAATGGGATAGTAAATAAATATAATAGAAATGCACATTGGAGAACGTTGCCTCTTTTTTCGGGTAACACCTTTTGGAATACACTAAAGGGATTGAATTTTTGGATTTATAGCGAATTCATGGTTTATAGAATGAGGATTGGTATTTTCTGTGATTATTTTATTATTTTTTGGATAACCCATTTTATTTAGATTGTGAGTGAATTGATTTCTGTGAGTTTTCTTTTATATTGGGGGAGGTGTGGCATTATTTTAAATAAAAAAGTTAGACAGTATTGAGAGGTCTCCCATACATTATATGCATAAAAGAATATCTTATTTCCTATAAATTGATTTATATGATCTAAATCATGTTATTTCATGGATTATGAAAATTTTTATTGGTTTTTTCCCATATGATTAATTTTAAAAACTTTGAGAATTCTGTTTTACCATAATCATTGAATAATTATTATTTTCTCTCACATGTGTTTTTGGTCAAAAATTATGTTTACCTTATTAGAAAATATAAATTTTAATGAGAATTTTTTTTAATCAAATTATAAATACACCAAAATGATAATTTTAATAATTAATATAAATATAAACATGCATATGAGTTTAAAAAATGAGTTTTAAAAGTAATAATGATCAAAGATTGACTTATTTTTATATAAATTATTATTTGTGAAATTTATTCCAATGGGATAAATTGTATTAACTTATTTAAAATTTATCTAAATTATATTTTTATTCTATTGAAAACTTAATTTAACAACATAATTAATTAAGAAGAAAATGCAGTTTTCAATTAAAATCCTGTATTTTCTCTACTCATCCTAAAATGAAACTTCTCATAAAAATACCTAAACATATACTAATGTAAATTATTAAATTGTAGTTCATTTTTTTATTTTTTTGTTTAAACATTATAAATGTATCAATATTGGGATTTATCATATGTTTTCCATTAAATGGTAGTAAAATTTCTTTTTTGAATAATATATTATAGTATTAATTAAATTGGATTTATTTTTATCATATAACTATCAAATCTATTTTATTAGTTTCTGAAATCTGATTCAATATATAATATATAAATTATGATAGAAAAATTAATCAAAATTATAGTCTAAAATATTTTGAGATAAAATTTAATTTGTACATTGAAAAGTAGATTCCTTCGATAAGTAATTTTTTTATATATAATATAATTTCATTTCCAAATAATTGATAAAAATTTATTTATTTTAAAAAATTGTTAAAATAATATTATAATAATTTAGTTAATAATATTAATAACTTCCACATCATTGTATAAGTGTTAGATATAGTAATATTTAAACGATTATATAAATAGTAAATAGTAGTTTTGTAAAACCAGGTACTGTGTTTCATGTATGTTATAGAAAGAACACATAATTGTATGTAACAAACACTAAACCTAGTTTTTCATTTACCTAATGATAATATATGTGTTTTTTAAGTTCAAGATTGAATTTTTGTTTTAGAAAAAGCACAAATAAAAGGAATAATTCATATAACAAATGGTATATTTAGTGCTTCATTAAATACCGATGAATGAAATGATTAAATTAATTCCAAAAATTCCAAAATATATTATGTAGTTAAAGGAAATACATTTTTTTTATTTCTAAATAATGAGGGTGTATAAATGAGGATATCTTG
Organism: Viscum album; assembly: GCA_963277665.1. Taxonomy (NCBI): domain Eukaryota; kingdom Viridiplantae; phylum Streptophyta; class Magnoliopsida; order Santalales; family Viscaceae; genus Viscum; species Viscum album. The sequence continues at coordinate 270,823,130 of OY728128.1, read as the reverse complement.
TAAACCATAATTAAATCAAGTTAACAAAGAGGATATATTAATCAATTTTTAAGACCTTGAACAGATCATGCACGTCACATGAAATAGTGATTAATGGAAGAATAAAAATATTGAATACAATCCAATCAATCCATGAATTCAAAATTAATAGGCATGATTATCCTAAATTAAATGAATAACCGAAATTTAATCATCTATTAACATGAATTTAAAAATAAAACTAAAAACTAATTGTTAATCACAAAAAAATAATGATTATTACAAAATGTGATAAAACAATATACCATGAAAACCATGAATGATGTGTGAATACTTTTAGAATGAATATGGGAAGAATATATAAAGAGATTATATTTGAGTTACATGAATGTGACAAATAATGAAGACATACTAAGATAAAATTAGTCAAGATGAATATATCATCTAATATTAATGAAAAATTTGAGTTCACTAACATCGCATGAATTGAATATGAATTGAATTCATAATAAGATGAATGAATAACCCCATATTATCTTGCACATGGGGAATTATCAAAAAATGGTTATCATATATTTCACAAAAATCTCAATAGAATTTAATAAATTACATGAAGAGTAAACAATATATTGGGATAAAGAAATTTCATATAGTATGATATACATATCGACATATAGTTAATATTTCCATGAATTAATTAGAAACCCTATTATGTGTATTTAGGATCATGAATTCACTTGTATTAGTTGGGAGAAATCGTCTCTAGTGAAGATTCTGGAGGGGACCTATGAGGATTCCTGTAACATTATAGGATGTAGTGTAAACAATATATTGTGAGAATTTTTTGAGAGTTAAAATGTTACCCAATATCAATATTTTTAATTAATAATAATATAATAAGAGGCAATTCATGTAGTGGAGAATTATGATCATAATAAAGAGTAGGTCTTTAATCCAATCCACATAAACATTACATTATTTTCTCTCTATAGATATAAATACATATGAACTAAGACTGTGAAATATCACATAATGGATACTAAAACACAACATGTTGAAGAGGTTTAATTCAAATTAAATAAATTTAGAAATGTAAACCAATGATTCCACCAACCCTATCCCCCTCTCAACAGTCAATACATCCTTGAGAAAAGTGGAATCTATTGATATATAATAGGATCATACCTAGATTCCTATGATATTATTATGACAAACATGGCTTGTATTCCATCCAATGAAACACATTATCTATCTCTCCATTATGATTGAAAGGAATTTCCAAATATCCCAGGCTAGAAACTATTGTTGGGCATCAATGATATCAAAATTGGAATGATTTAACCCAATAATAAATTGATAAAAATATCAAAAATAGGTTATCCAACATAAACAAATAATAAATTATAATCAATAAATAAAGTACAATTCCAAAAACAAAATATCTAAAAATATAACTAAAAACTAAACCAACTAAAATCAAACAGAAACCAAAATGATCTTTATTTGAACTCTATGTAAGCATTATACATAAATCACACCATATCACTCTTTTAACCTAAGAAAAATCTAAAAACTCATAACATCTCAAGTCTACAGATGCCGAGTTCACATGTGTGGGGCGATAATAATAAATCCTAGTAGTTTTTCAACATTGAATCCATAAATTTCATTTCCCAAAAAAAATCTAGAAACACTATTTTCAAATATAATATTTAAAATAGGTGGTTCTAATTAATAATCAAAGAACACAATCCAATATCCACATGAGAAAAAAAATCACATAGCTACTTAACTCTGAAATAGATTTCGACATTAAAACATACAATGTTTCAAAACCCAAAACCAATAGTTTATCTCAATCTCATTCAAATTCACAACAATAAGGAATAGTGATATAATTGTTCTCGGGATATAATATAGGGAGGAAAAAAATAACAATGCAACTAACTTGTGTGTTCAAAATCAAAAAAAAAGACATAAAATGGTAACCATGATTAATTTTATAAACATCTCTAGAATTAGTCTCTATACATAAATGGTTCGGATTCACCATCCATTATTTGGTTGAGTACCATTGGAAATAAACAAAATGACATCCCTAAACTATCCTCACCAGTGGAACATCTCACTTATACTCTAAAAGAATACACCTGGTCTAGTCCATATGATCAGGACAAGTAAGAAACCTTCACGTGACCCTTTATATGAACTCTAGGAATGAAATAATAAGAGATGAAATGGTAATGATGAGGTCCTCAAACATATTTAATGATCCCAAAACCCACAGATGCCACTATTCATGCCATTACCAAACCCTAGTACCAACTAGGTCATGATCCTATCCTCAAATCTGTGTCCATAGAGTACCCACCACACATAGAGACAAACAAGGTTCTATCCTAGTTGAAACATCACAAGAATACTAAAATAAAATTCCAAATCACCAAATAAATTACAATAGATCTTTAAATTTTTTTACAAAATAACATTTCCAAAATTATTTTCAATTACAAGTTGAATACACTTTTCAATATAGATGGATGTCTATAAGAAATAGTATAAAATATCACATTTGAAAACAACATTTCAGATCACTGAAAACCCATGTAATTTTTTACGAAAATTTTTAGGTTTAATTGGAATCATTTATAATATAATTAAAATGAAATTGGAGAAGCTATAAGGCCAGAGAGAGGGGTTTTTAAAAACTACAGCTACCAAGATATACATTAATATAGAGGATCCATTTATATTGTTTAACATATTGATATATTCATCCCATTATCATATGGATGATCCCACAATCATCTACATACCAATGTACAACCTTATGAATGATCATTCATCCAAATTTGGGGGCACAAGGTGCATCAGATCCAAGAACATTGAATTACCCATAGTAATTAATCCATTTTAGACACCAAAACCACACACCAAGATCATTACATCATACCATAATTATAAAATCCAATTAAAGGAAAATAATTTTCTCAAAACACTTATATACATTTTAAAATATCCATAAGAATTTGGAGAAACTCATGTTACACAAATATTTATAAGAATAAGTAGGAAAACCCTTTGAAATCATATTTACATCAATCCTATCACATTTAATTTATATAAAACAATTACAGAAAAAATCTAAATAATTAAAAATACCATTATAAATTTGTTTAATAATGATCAATAATCAATGAAATGTTCCATAAATTAATATAATGGAAATACCTACCTCAACGACATGAAAATTCAAAAAACATCACAATGAAGGCAGAAATTACCCTTAGAGATAATCTTCATACCCTATCATCTAATAAACTCAAGGAAAATAAAACCTAGACACTATGTTTTTTCTATGAGATTTCCCATAAACATATAAAATAATGAAACAAATATAGGGAGAATATAGGGAGAAGAAATGACTCTAAAAACTAGATAGAATCATTATAATAACATGGAGGACCACCATCTAAGGAGGAGGATCCATGGAGGGTGGGGATTTGGGAGACACAATATGTTCCTAGGAAAATATGGAAAAATAATACAAAATATGGTACAAAATAGAGATGTTAAAATAGTAATTTCTACCTTTTAAAGAACATAGGAAAGTCGCATGGTTTGGGAACATGATTTTTCCCCAACAATGAAGACAAATCATATCGTAGAACAGAATGCAACTGAAAAAACCAAAAAACCAAAAATCCTATCAGAAACTTGACCCAAACATAAAAAAAAGAACCAAATCCATGAAATAATCAAAAATAAAATGAATATCAAGTGGGGTGTGAAATTAATCCCCCAAAAAAGCCTTTATCCCTAAGAACGACACCCACAAAATGAGGGATAGAACATGTGATAAACAAGGATAGAGAGATGAAAATCCACCAACCTTAATATGACTTTATTAACATCAACATTTACACCATGCCAAATTTATGTAAAAACACAATAATAATATAATTGGATAATAGATAGAGGCATACAAACCAGAAGAAACAATAATAAACTGAACAACACTAGAAGAAAAAACAAAAATATCCTTGGTAGTACTCCCCTACATTTTTTAATAGGACTTCATAAAAAAATTGGTATATGTAATTGAAGAAAAAACAACACAAAAATTGGGGACTCCCAAAAAAACCAAAAACACCAAACATTAGGGGAAATCAATGAATGGAACTTGAATAAAAACTAACTATGTCATGATTCATCATTTCTATAAGAACTAATCTCACTCAACCAAAGGAGACAATGGTTAGAGAAAATATCCCCACACCCAAGATAATTTTTAATTTCATTAAAAGATTCACATAGAGAAATACTATTGGTGACATAATATCTTGATGAATAAATTTCCCATACTATATGATATAATGACCACCTATTGATATTTTCCATTTTGATGACATAACATGAAGAAATTTTCCATGATAACCAATGGATGGCGTCATCGACAAGACATTAGAGGATTATGACATTTCATATTCTAATTCCTAATATGACCTCATTTTATCCACATGAGAAAGTGACTTAGAAGAAAAATGTTCTTATGGTGGGAGACACTCTTCACTGGGGTGGAACCACCATGAACATGAGTATTAATCTTGTTTTCAAAAACTATAGACTACTCTCTAGAAACTAAATCTACTAGAAACGCGTCATCCACTACCTTCCCAAAATGAACTTCACCAGATGAGAGGAAGTGCTCCTAAATAATTATACAAATAAACCATATTTTGAGTGGAACTTTTGGTGAATCCTATGTAGATATATTCAGAGAAAAAGAAATATAAACCATTAATTGATCAACATAGGTGAAATAACTCTTGTTTCAATATAAGAATTATTTTTATTATAAAGTGAAATTATAAATAAATTATGATAACTACATTGTTATTTATGAAATTTTATATAAATATTATCCACAGAATATTTTTAGTTATGATCTTGTTTTAATGTAAATAATATAAATTTATAAATCAAAATCACAATTATGAATATATTAATAACACTTTTTTCAAATGGTAAATATATAAATTATTTAATAAAAATGAAATTCAATTACATTACGAACAACATATTTTTATATAACTATTTTTTATTGGTCTATTTTGAAATTATAAATGTGTATAATGTAATTATTATATAATATGACAATATTAATATAATTTTAATATTATTCATGTATGAATATATTTTAATAAAAAATCTGATTATCATTTTTTACATAAAACATTAAATATGTTTAAATTATGATAATTTAAATTGTTATAATATATAATTATATAAATATAATTTTGTAGGTTTTATAAAATTTAATTTTCAAAAGAAATGATATATATATATACACATACATATATATATTTTTTGAAATATGAGGAATGATTAAATTATTTTATATAAATTTATAAATTTATAAAAAATATATCTTAATATTAAAAATTGATTTTATTTATTAATTAAAACATATAATACTAATATTTTATCAACAAAAGAAGAAGAAGGTGAATATGAAATGGGGGTGAAGGAGGTCCATCCATTCGAGTGGTGTCTCAAGACACTGATAGGGGGAAATCAATCAAGGGTTTCATGGGTTCACTGTTTGGGCATTCACCTCGGAATAACTATGTATCAAGTGATAATTTTCGGGTCGTGAATAGTATCAAGGGAGATGGGCCTCAATCATGGAGTGTGTGGGAGAGAATTCCAGGTTGAGGTTCTCAGGTCGTACCGTTGACAGATGTCGCACTAGAAATAGGAAAATAGGATGTGGATGTTGGTGAAGGTCGGCCCAAATCCATGGTGGTCCGAGCATCAGTTGATGATAGGGTTTTCAGAGCATGGATATCCTAATCTGAGTGTTCAGATCTTCTTCAACCTAATGAAGATGATCTCATGTTTCCATTTTTACTTGTTTTTTATGAACTGATTACTAACATCATATCTGCATGTTGTTTTCATCATCAATTTTTATGTTCTAGTTACGTTAGCTATTTTTTGTTGAACAAAATATATATATAAATTTTTTGGTTTTTTGGGAATTATTTATTTTGATCTCTCATGTGTTTTGAATTCCCAGTCGTTGTTCTGCAATTGTGCCTTCTACCCCACTATCAATGTGGATTTAAAATAGCATACTCTATATGTCTGATGTGTGTTCCACAATACATATAGTGTAGATTTATGTCTATTAAACTATTATTTCTTGTTCTAATGAAATTTAAAACCTAAAATTTCAGTCCTGTTGTCTGAAGAGGAAGAACATGAGTGCAGAAAATAATTTTGCAAATGATTTATTATTTATTACAATTTTCATTTTGAATGGGTGTTTGTAAAATGTATTTGATTATTTTTTATGTTGTTCTATGATATTAACTTGACTACAGAAGGGTTTATTTTTTATTTTAAAAATATTTTTTTGAGATGAAGATTATTTTCAAGGAAAACTCATTTATGAAATCAATTATATATTTAATTTTCAATTACATGTTTACATATATGTGATCTCTTTTTTATATTTTAAAAATATGGTTTATGTAATATTTATTTTCTTAATCTACATATATTTATGTTTTATTTTTCATATTCAAAATCCATATAATCATTATATTCTGAGTGTAATAAATTAATATATATAAATATATATGTATATGTATTATTCAATGGTCAATGTCACTTTAATCCGAATTTCAATATATGATTATGTATATTTGTGTGTATATATATATATAATTCTCTATCTTCTATGTTTATAAAAATTCCCAAGTATTATTGTATGATATGAATATAATAATTTACCATGGCATATACATGTCATATGCCAATCGTGATTTAGGGCCATACATTGTTGATATATCATGAAACACCATTTATGAATACATAAATACATGTATATATATATATATACATTTATGAATACGCATTGAATAAATTTTAAATTTATCATAACTTCCAATTTAATGTAAAGATAATGGATTACCAATGAAATTTCTAGTACATGAACGGTTATAAATTATACACTAAATTATGAAATGTTTAGGTATAAATGGATTTGGATGCACGAGGTCTAATACATGATTTTAAAATTAGGATTATATTTATAAACATATAATTTTGTGATCCTTTTAAACATGGTTATGTTTTAAAATAAAACTCAAGTGGAAAACATTTAGGAATATAAAGAATTATTAAAAGTTTTTTCATAAATATCAACACTTGAACACTGTAAACAAGATATGGAGTGGGGAGTGAACCCATTCAATAAGAATGTCCATAGGCCTAGTCAACCGTACAAGTATAATGTGATAAAATGTATTTTTCCTTCAAGATAATGCATTATACTTTTCAAAAAAAACACTGTAATAATATCAAAAAAATTCAGAATAATTAATTTTAAAAGAAATGTAGTATTTTAAGGTGTATGTGTTTTCAGATAAAGATTTTAGTGTTGTGTTTCCAAATGTAATATTGAATTTATTTTTAAAATATTTTATTTAAAAGGACTTATAAAATCCATTAAAACAGCTTACTGGGCATATCCAAATATCATTTCATGTTATAAAATCTAATATATGGCTTTAGTAGAGTCTTGACGGTGTTTTCTTGGATTATAGAGTCATCTCTTGCAATGGAATTCCTTTCAAAAAATTTATATAGTTACGATATATGGTTTCAATCTAATCCTACAACACCAATTTTTGAAAATAATTCTAGTATGTAAAAATTATTATGTATTGATTACATTTTATTCTAAAAAATACACATCATTTTAATGGACTGAGCTCGATAGCTCGAGCTCAGGTCATTATAATTGGTAATAGAAAAACAGTCTACACAACTTTGGAGATTAGATTCGTTCATCGAATTGGTAGAGTATATGATTTTATCAGTCCAAGTCTTTTTAATTTTAAAGAGGGAAATTTAGAAATCTTTTAGTCTAATTAATGTATTGGGAGGGAACAAATATTTTTAAGGGGGGAGGAATGTAACACCTCGAGTTTCAATAAAAGTAATTGTTTGAATAATAAATGAAATTATAAATAAATATTATTACCCTATTATTAGTACATATTTTTATATAAATATTATCAGAAAAATATTTTCAATTATGATTTAGTTTTTTAAATGTTACCATTATAAATATATTAATATATAAAACATAATAATAATTACGAATATATTAATATGATTGTAATAAAATGGTAAATGCCTAAATAATTTTTTTTGTAAAGAAATTCAATAAATTTAATGAGAACATATTTTTAGAAAAATACTATTACAATTATTTTTTATTTTAAATTATATATATATAAAATTTTATTATTATATAATATTACAATTTTAAATGAATGTTAAAATTATTCACATATGATTTCTATTTCTATATAAAATCATATTACAATATGTTTTATAAAACATTAACTATTTACTAATTATTATAATATATATTATTTTAAAAAGAAATTATATAATTATAATTATGTTTGTTTTATACAATGTAATTTTCCAAAGATATTATATATATATATTATTTTTAAAAAACAAATAATTTTCTTTTTCAGACTATTATTTTTTAATTAAAAATCGATTTCTTATATATATAATAAAAAATAATTATAATATTTTATAAAAAAATATGAAGAATGTGTAGATGAAATGGAGGTGAAGGGGGTCTTTCCATGAGAGATGTTTCGTGGTGCACTAATAGGGGAATATAAACTATTGATATCATGGTTTCATGCAGTAGGGATTCATTGGGAGGATCCCTATGCATTATGTGAATGGTTATGAGCTGATCTTAGATCCGGGGAGATGGGATGTGTTCATGTAGCACTTGAGGGAGCATGTCGATATGAGGATGTCAGGTCACATTGGTGATGGGATGTTGCATCGGTGAGGGGAAAACGGGTAGTGGACGTTGGTGAGGGTCCAACTACAGCTATGGTGGCCTGAGCGTTAGTTATAGTTATGGTTTCCAAATCATGAAGATCCAGATTTGTGGGATTAGATCTACTTCAACCAATAGAGGTTGGCCTCTTATATCCTTTTTTTGGTGTATCTGACTAAAGTGGATTCCAATCATGGGAATTCACTTCATTTTCTTCATCAATGATTCTATTATGATCCTTTTAGGTCGTTGTTTTGATCCACTATATCTGTATAATTATTTTTTCAATTTTTTTGCGATTAATTATTTAGATTTGTCATGGGTTTTGGATGACCAGTTGTTGATCTATCATTGTACCTTTTCCCCACTTAATTTCATTATTAATAGCATCTCGCTCTAGATGTTGTTTGTGTTTCCAATTACACACCCAAATGTAATTTTTGGATGTAAAATCCATATCTTAGTGTGCCAAAGAAATGGGAAAATCCATTTTATGTCCTTAAGTCTAATGTAGATGATCATGTGTGCATCAAATAACTTTATAATTGATTTATTCATTATTTTAAAAATAATACTATAAGGTTTTTATTTAAATTTTTTTTTATTTTGGTCCCGGATTTCCAATTAATTTCATATGTGTTTATTATTTATTTTAGACACATATATTTTGTTATACAGTTAATTTGAAATACAATCTTAATTCTAAAAACTATTATATATTGAAATTCAAATTCAATGTCTATAAAAGTGTAATCATGAAATTATATATTAAAATTATGATTTATTTAATGTTTATTTTATTTCTCTAATTATTTTTATGCATTATTTTTCATACAACAAAATAATGTAATCATTTTTATGGGTCTCACATATTAATATATATAATTATATATGTTTTTGAATTATTCAATGATCATGATCACTTGAATTCTAATTTTAATGTTTTATTATGAATATATATATATATATATATATATATCATTTTCTAAAATTTACGTTTATATTAATAATAAATTTGTATTGGAAGACTAGAATATCATAATATTATCATGTCACATACATGTCACACGCCTATAGTGGTTTTGTTTCATACATCGTTGATCATTAATGAATCTTTTTAGATTCATATAGATATAAATAATCCTCTACATATATGTGTTGATATATATTTAAGCATATGAATAGAATAAATATTATATTTATCAGAACTACAACCTTATTGGATACTTATGGGATTATGAATGAAATTTTAAGTACATGAATGGTATATAATTATCCATGAAACTATGCAATGATTTTTTATCAAGATATTAGGATACAAATAATATACAAAGTGATTTTCAACGATGGTTTATATTTATACATATATATGATTATGTGAATTTAATTCATGGTTATGTTTTAAAATAAAGCTCTCGTAGCCAACATATATGTTTGTAAGGTATGCTAAAAAGGGTTTTATGAAATTCAGCACTTGAACATGGAAAAAAGATAGGTAGTGGGGAATGAACCTGTCCCTCAAGAAAATGGGTATGCCCAAATATCCTTCCATGTATCAAGCGACATCATGTATTTTTTATTCATGAGAGAACCAAAATATGAATAAAATAAATAAGACTTTTCTAAGATTATGTTTTTTGGAGAATAATTAATTGTCAATGAAATGGAATATTTTAATGGTGTTTTTTATTCAAATAATAAATTTAAAATGCTATTTATATATACATTTTTGAAGTTTTTTTGGAAATAATATTTTTTAAATGATAATTAAAAGTCGTTAAAACCCCTAACTGGTCATATCCAATGTTGACCCCATGTCTGAAATTTTATCTACAGGTTTTGTTGAGATCAAATGGTCCTTGATTATGGATGTAGCACTTGGGAAATAATTAATTTTAATTTATGTTATTTTTTCATGTAAAACTATAAGGTTTATATATAATCTTCTATAACCTAGTCTTGAAAAGGATTCTATTTGAAATAAATGTTATTTATTATATTAGTTACTTTTTATTTTAGAAAAATACATATCATTTTTATGGGCTTATTCTGATAGCTTTAGCCCCGAGTATTTCTAGTAGGAATTCATAATCATCTGACATTGCTGACCACCCCTTAGTATTGTATCATTGCTCACCATCACCCCCCTGGGTATGAACTATTGGTTTAATGTGGACTCAAAAAATTACCAATAAATTTTACCTTAATCAATTGGATTAAATCTAAAATTCCATTGATCCATACACAGACCTTCATAGAAACCCAAAATAGTAAGGGAACTTAGTACATAAGTATTTCACATCATCCTAATAAACCATTACTGTTATTAGTACACTCTATCACATCTATTAGACCTCCATTTCCAAAGTAGACCAAAAAAACTAATGGTAAATTGACTATTAATCTCCATTGAGAGTATAAATAGTGAAACATTCTAATGAAGACATACTATAGAACTCTGAGATATTTATAGGAAGCATAATATAAATTAAATGAAGACACAATCTTAATTTATCATATAGCTAATATTCAGTTAAAACAATAATCGAAGAAAAAACAAAAGGCTCATAATCACATCACCCCAAATGAAACCCAAATACTTTTTCCACAACATCCATTTACATTCTAGATTAAAAACCATTTAAAATGAATTATACTTTTCAATAAATCATTTAAAAATCCCCACCCATCTTTTCAAACACAATTATAACCTCAAATCCCACTTTTCGATGTAATATTAGTTCCATGAAATTATTTATCTTTAGAAAACCTACCATTCAAAAAAAAATTCATTTTTGAATCCATTCACACCAATCTGAACCATGATAATTGATAACATGCAACAAGTCTCATAATGATAAACTATGTGACCAGGAATATGTTGGTCACATGGTCTAGAAAACACTTCCCCTTGAATTCACCAAACATTAGGATTACCTAGATCTATACAAATGGGACTGTCATTGTTCGATACTCCTTGTAATTCCTCTGCATAACACGAGTTTACTTTTGTTGTAATTTCCCATCCACATAAACCAAAACAAATGAATGAAGTACCATAATAACCCCTATAACTCATGGATCAGGATCAATAAGTGATGATGATGTTCTTCTTATACCAACCTCATGAGTCAAAAAAATAATTTATTTATATATCTAAAAACCCAATATAACAAAGGTTTCCAAAAATAATGTTTTTTTATAAACATGATCATGTTTCCTTCAAACCCATCACTAATCATTGACCACAATAATCCCTTAGAGGCATTATTGAACTTCCAGGGTCTTAAAGTAGTGTCTTACATCAATTATATAAAAATGGAAATGATTATACCCCATAATAAACAAATCAAAAACAAATATAAATTATATAGATAAAACTAATAACAACTATGAATTAATAATTACATAAAAATACCATTTTTAACTAAAATATAACACAACTAAACTAAAAACAATACAACAACAAAATGAATTTTTTCATAAATGTTATCCATGTCACAAATTTTTCATCAAAATACATAAAAACCCACATACTCAATAGGATAATGTAATGAAAACTAGACCATTGGAAATACCTTTTTTCTCCTAAAGAAAAGTGAAAAATTGTGTGTGACCATCAAATAGTTCATTATGAATGAACCACACAATCTATACATGTCCATTAACATAGTTGTGAACAAATGGTTGTTTAAAATAAATTCTTTTAAATCATGTAAAATCATTTTAAAATCGAACAACATGATCTAGTAATCTACATTAGACGTAAAACAAGAAATCTTATATTCCTTCAACAATTGATTTCAACATAAAAAAATAAATAGTTTTAAAACCCAACACGAAATACAATGGTTTAGTACATAATAAGAGGAAATATAAACATGGATGAATAGAAAATAATAAGAATGAGGAAATATAAAAACAGGTAACTGTAGTTTTTAAAGTAAAATTGAATCATAAGGATAGAAATAACGGAATTTTCACAATCATATTTAGAATAAAACCTTGGTTCTTACTCACCTATAATCGTATGGTTCATCTCTGTTGTCGGAAAGCATCCTGGCTACTCTAATCTAGCCACACTAATGGCATAACCCACATTTCCTCTCAAAAAATACATGGGTTACATGTTAGTCTAATTAGGGATAGAATAACACAATCAGTCGGCCTTCTAGATACAATACATTAATCCCAATATTATAGTATAAATAATATTATGGATTTCATATAATGAATGTAATAAACAAAAAAACACATCTTCCATTGTGCATGACTTTTCCAAACCCTGATACTAACTATACATTTACAGTCTCCTTGTAAAATCAATCATAGGATTCCCAACACACATAGAGACAATCATGGTTCCTCCCCATATAATATGTCACAATTTTTTGAAACCTAATTTCATATAAACAAAACACAATTTAGGCCTTTCCATTTTCTAAACCAAACTAATTTCTAACAGTAATTATTATTCCAATGAGAAGATACTATTCATAATTGAATAATTTCAAAGGGGACTAATATTATACATCATACAAGATAACCAAATTCAATTTCACTCGAAATCCATTTTTTATTCTGGAATGATTGGTGGTTTTTGAGAATTCAATTAAAATATAAAGAAAAAGGAATTGGATACATGATATAATTATAGGGTGGTGTCTTAAAAAAATAAGTTTACTAAGATAGAAAAAATTACAGAGGTTATATTTATATTCATTTGAATATATATATATATATATATACGTGTGTGCATCTCGTACACATTTGGATTTTCCCATATTCACCATCATACCAACAAACATTCTTATGAAATAACACTAGTCAAAACGATGTGGAAAAATGAGCATTACAAAATAGCACATGGATGTACACACAATATTTATACAAATTTAAACACCAATAACCAAAAAACATTGTCATTAAAACATTTCACTTCTAATCAAAGTCCATCCATGGAAATCATTATATAAAGTCCCCCAAATACATTTTAAAAAGGACATAGTCATTTAAACCAACTCCATTCACACACATGCATATGTGCATAAGTAGTAAAAACATTGGTAACTAAATTTATATCAAATTTATAGAATTTAATTTCCATAAAAATTACACTAAAATATCTAAAGAATGAATAAAAATGTTAAAAGAATATTTTTGAAGGACAAATAATCAATGGAAAGCTGTATAAATTAAAATGGATGGAAACACCTACATAAAAGAGATGTGTATGAAATGAAGCTATGGAAGACGTATTAAACACACATTAGAGACATTTTACATAATATTAAATTAATAAAACTAAAAATAAAAATCAACAATGGCCTTGAGTTTTTACTAATGGGGAAACAAAAAATTGAAAAACATGAAACTAAGGAAAGAAGAATAGATGAGTACGAAAAAAACCCAAAGCAATGAAAAACAAACATTACAATCAATGAGGATTAAGAACCAATAAGGAGGTTCCTTGTGGGAGGTATATTTTAGGGAACCACAGCTCTCTGAGGAAAATCAATGAGGAGAATTATAAATGGAATAAGCATGATACAATGGAAAACGTAGAATTTCATCATTCTTATGATCCTAGGAATTTTTCATAGTTTTTCAACACGATTTTCCACTAAATGATGCATAAAAAACATTTATAATGCCAAAACTAAAACAAATCCTCCAAAAATATAAAACTCACATCATAAACAAGAATCAAAGCTCAAATAAATGAACCTATACAAATAAATGAAAAAATATAAATGGAATTTATTTTAAGGGTGTGAAATATTTTTATTATTGATTTGTAAGGGAAGATATTCTGTTTAAATGGCATAGTTTTAGTGCCTGTTTATGGGACAAATTTCATATTTAGGGACAATAATGTGAGATTCAAAAGGTATTATTAGAGAATTATCCATTGCTCATTCAATACAATCCCATACTTATAATAACAAAATATAGAAATAAAAATGATAGTTATAAAACTGAACCCTGTTGTCCCCAATTTATTTAATTCTAATTTATGATTTTGGTATGTAATTATTCTCAATATTGCATTTAGAGGTAGCAAGTGTAATCATGAAATAACATCACTTTTGTGGTGTGTGGCTCTATGACGTGTTGAAAGAGAAGTGGGTTCATTTTGGAGTAAATAATATATGACATCAGGTCAGGGGGATATAAATTATTAGAAACACAAAAATTCATCATGAATAAACTATAGAGACCTATTTGTGGTATGGGGTCATGAGTGGCATTTTTTCATGTAATTCACAAAAATATATTAGATGCATCATTGGGGTTTACTACATCATAACCTCCCACTCATTCATTCAGTACTACATCATGGTGATATTTAAAATCTAATAAACCCATTCCATGAATCATTTAATAAAATGTGAATTATGAACTTTGTTTATTGGAAATCGTATTGACAAAGTCGGTTCAACCATAGTACCTTGACATATTTCATAGGATGTTTTGTCCCATTACAACATCACAATGGTACCTTGGTAATATGTTGGTGTATTTGTTAATATAATATACTATATTATTTTGTAATTTGGATTAATTTTACAATAGAATCATTACAATTTTAATAATACAGTTTCTCAAAATCATCTCACTCTATTGGATTCAGTGTCAATTAATTTAAATAAAAATAAATAAATTTAGATGAATGAATGTGATTTAGAGATCAATATTTATATTTATGTGAATGATAATCCATATTCATACATGAAATATTTGTTTTCACTTAATAAGATTCATATATATATATATTCCTTTATATAAATATCTACGGTATAGGATGTGAATCATGATGATATCATATTTCATCATCTTACAAAATTATGTTTTGAGAATGGATATAGAAGTTTTTATTTAATTTATTATATTTTTCATCCATATAGAAGTAAATTTATTCTCTATTAACTCCATTATTTTATAAAAATACATATTGGGTTTTATCAATAATTTTCCTAGATTTTCTGTGGAAGATGTGTGTGGTTTATAAAGGAAAATTGTTCAGTTTATAATTGGTATTATATGAAATTTGATGGATTCTGGAAAACCCCTTTCAATATATATATATATATAACAGTGATATAATAATTTATGATATTTTTTATGAACGTATTGTTCTTCCTAAAAATATAATCATTTTTTGTTTTATTAATAATTAATTTTCACTGAATTTGACATTATTGTGTTACCATGTGTTCAAAGAATGTTGGTTTGGTCAGAATAACCTCTATAACCTTTTGATAAATTATGTTCATTAAGTACATGTATCTGTAGTAACACCAGTCATGAGTGTATGGTTGTGTGTATTTTAATGGGTTTAATTACATTTAAATGGGAAATTTGATTGAAAATGTGATTGAATCGATGTTTTCTTATTTAATATTTTATTTCATGGATTTCTATTATGTATGTATATAAATTGATAAAATTTTATCTTGTGTTTTTTATATATTTTCATAACAGTTTATATTTCTAGTGGCATATATTGGGAGCACTCTGGAGAATGTCAATTGCGTTTATACACACCCACTAACTGGGGAAATTATTTTGATGTAATATATTATATACAATGATAAAAGGAAATGTAATATGTCTTATTTAACCTAAAATGAATCATTATTCACTTGGAATTGATGTTGTTGTTGTAGTCTGGGGATAATTTATATTTTTTCGGGATTTTTTAATATTGTCATTTAGTTTTTTCTTACAATATTCCATTTTCCATTATTAGTATGATATTATTGTGATTTTTGATTAAAAAAGTGTTGCACTTATTTATACAGATGATTCACATACTAGATTTTATTTTTATATATTTAAAGATAAGGTTGTATAATTTCTTATGTAAAACATCCCCCCATTAAATCTTAAAAAATTATCATTTATTATGAGACATTAGTACCGTTGGGATGTCACATGAGGAGAGTAGAATCTATCTCATCTCAATCTAATGAGTTGGGGTATGGTGTTATAATATTTAAGGTCACCATATATGGAGGATCGTGTATCCTAAAATTTTAAAACACCAACACATAAATGATTATAAATTTATTAAAATTGATGAAAAATAAGGATAAAACAGTTCAACATGATTAGAAATATATGTTTATATGTACAAGAATTAGTAGAACAAGGTATTTATAGTCATTTTTTCATTTATACTATTAGTATGAAAAAATCATAGAGGGAAGCCACCCTTTTATGTTGTATAAATGAATATATATAATAAATTATAGATGATAGAATCATTTAATATCTAAAGGGTATTTTTAGTTATTCATAAAATTTAACTGATATAAAAGAATTAATAGTGTAATTCAAATAAAAAATACTTATCCATTAAAATATTTAGATATATCAGGTTATGTTAATGATGAAAATAATAATCTTTTTTTAATGGTATACCTATTTTATAAAAAATATTATTTGTGAAAAAATGAGACTCCAAAAAATGACTTTTGGATGAAAAATATTAATTAATAAAAAAATGATACTATTATCTAATCTCTATAAAAATAATGAAATTAATTACATTTCCTTTATTAAAATTTTAATTAACTTCTATATAAATAATAATTTCATTAATATATATTGTTTATATTATTATTTTTATCTATAATAAATTCTTGAAATAAAAACAATTCACAATAATAAAATAGTTCATTTAAATTATTTAATTTCAAGGAATATTTTATCTCCATATCATCCAAAGAAAAAATTATATCCAATAATAAATAATGTCAAAAAATCCTCAAATATTAATCTGTAATCCTTATTTTTTCATTCATGATAATTAATATTCAATAACATCTCAATATTAAAAGAATATTAAATCATAAAATATATAACTTTCTTAATATTGGTTGTTGGTATGGCAACATGGAAATACCAATGGAATAATAATTGAAACATCATGTTACTATATATATGTATTCCAAAAGCCCAATATTAATAATTTTCAAATGAGTTTCATTTGGGGTTATTTTCAGGTGAAAACATTTTACAATTTTAGTCTTCTAATGTTGTCCACTTTTGGTGCACGATTTTCCAAAAAACTTTCCCCACCTAGAGAAATCTTGGGAAACGTATCCAATTGTATTATTTATGGTTGGTTCATGGCTTGAAAAACAATGGGACGTCTTACTAGAAACCATGTGACCTAATAAAAGGGGACATTCCTAGGAAGCATGGTTTTTCAAAATTGTGTTGATGGTTCTACCTAACTATGAAAACATGATTTTTAATATAGAAAATATCATTAAAAAAGCCTAAAACCCATGCTTATTGTATATGATGGACCTCTAGAACCGAGAAAAAATTTATCCTTTAATGAGATCTCCCAAGATATGTTTTTTTCTCCTGTAATCCCCACATTAAGTTCATCAATCCTACGAGAATTATGATTGATCTTCGAATGTTGGGATTCACCTTCCGGATCTATATCTCCCACTCTCACCCATCTATTCCTTAGTTTTTTATTGGTTATTATATTGAGGAGAGATCCTGTAACCTTTTTTGTATATTAAAACCAAAATTATATGTCAGATCAATATTGTGTTCATTATTTATTTTGTTATCCTGATTAGGGTGTGGAGTTTTTACGTCCTTAGAACTCGAGGTAGGATATTCAATATTTATTCCCCAATTTTATTATAATTTTTTTATTAAATTGATTAAATTTATTTCAATAGAATCTATTGGATTTTATTCATGTTATTTTGAATTATTGAATACCCATTTTTTTAATTAGGTGATTTGGTTTCAGAAATTTATTTTTTGAATGAAATTGGGAAATACCCCTAAATCCATTTAATTGGAGTGTAATTTTTAAATAAAAGGAATTAGGTGGGATTTAAATTTTTTAATTTATATATTTGAAATTTATGGAAATAAAATTAATTTTAAATTTATGAATTTAAAAATTTATTGTTAATTGTGAAGTTTAATTATGAATTGGTTTCAAATTCTTATTCGTGAAAATAAGATAACAATATTTTTAATAGAATCCTTTGGTTTTTTTCTTCCATAGAGGCTTGTTTTTTATTAAAACCCATTAATTGTATTTAAATTGATATTTCAAGTACTTAAAATGTAAAATGGTCATGAAATGTATTTAAATGACACTCAAATAAATTTCTCATCGTTGTTTGTTATTAGATCACATGAAATACATATGAAGTTAGTGAGTTATTTTGGAATTAATCTATGATTTAAAATGCAACAAAACATAAATGAAACATCTCACAAACATGATAGGATGTTGATGATGTATCCTTTTTTCATACCAATGGGGTGTGTGAATACACGTATTTTTGTGTCTCCTTGATTGTGTGGATTCCTATATCCTATAAATATAATAAATTTTTTGAATATTACAATTTTACTCTCGTTTAGGTATTTTAAATGAATATATAAGCACACTACCTTAAAACATTACATACTCTTGAATTAAATAAATAATTCACATTGAAAATACTTTTAGGTTTAGTGTTTTAATGAATTATTCCCTAACATTACAACTCAAAAATTGAAATGTAGACACTGCTTCACAGTTTCCCTTTATTCATAAAATAAAAATTCATAAAAAAAGAGTCGTGTTATGTTTCATGTTATAAATATCATGACTTTTCCTTTATCCAATAATTTACCATATTAATCCTTAAGTCCTGTGAAAAAATTTCAAAAACATGGGATGGGTATAAAAAGCTCAGTATGTATTATAAAATAATGAAAGAAAACATTATTACTTCAATACCTACCAAGCTTATGATCATTAAAAACCCCCATGAAATCATAAGATTTATGAATAACACATAGAAATCATAAATTATAAAGGTAACTTGTAGCATCCATATCATACTTTCATTGTATCCTTCACAGCTACATAGGGAGTTACATTTGGAATACCCATCACAGTATATTGCTTAAATATCTTAGGAGAACCATTAACATTTAACTCCGTCATGATACCAAAATAATTGGGGAGATTTATAGTGCTCACCCACCCACAGTTTATCCTCGAAAAAATCGTATACTTAAATAGTGCCCATGATCCATATCATATTCATTAGACATAAAACAAATATAAAAAAAGATAAAATTACCAAACATCAATCAAAAAATATCATTTAAATATATTGAAATAACCAATCCATTATCAAAACCATTTTAAATACCAAAATTTATAAATAGGGTATATGTTATTTATTTTCCTTTCAAAAACATTACTTCTTATTATGGAAGCAAAATATCAAATAATGCTCATATTGGCGGATAGGTAGTTGTCACTGAATAAGTTAAAAAGGAAACATATTTTTCTCATTTAGTAAAATGATATGTAGAAAAATATTATGTTTGAATGAAATGATATGTAAAAGGGTTTTCTACACTGAAAAAATTCATGTATAAATCAAAATATGGCTCAATGAATGGAGACTGAGACGATGTCCATTACCTCATGTACGACTTGAGTTGTTCATTCTTTAATATCCATAATAATATACTAATGTTAATTTCTAATTTCTTAGGAATAATTTTCATGTATTTTATTCCTTTAATATCACTTTTTACAATGTTATAAACATTATGTAATCATTTATGTTAATAATGGCAGTTTTGTTGATATTTGGTACATAAGTCAAAAATGATATTCTTATAATTACAAGATCTTCATGTGGTCAAAGAAAATTATCTCCAAAATGAAATTCAGTATTTAGATAAAATATATATCATATATATATATAGTATATATATGTATATATAATAGTACAAATCATTTGGAGGTATAAAATTAAATGAACTGTTCATGGAGGTTGTAAGTCGTACGTACGCATGAACACTACTTTCATTTCTATTTCTTATTTAATTGAATTAAAATATAATGTTACATAATAATATTATAATTCATTTATAATATCATATATATTATTTCAGTAACTCTATCATTTATAAATTTTATTTATGGCATGAACGAGTAATATCGTCTTCAGGGGGCGGTTTTTCACACTTCCTCAAATGAAATTATGATGTTTACCAATTATGGAAATCATAAAGTAATGGATTAAATGAAAAATAATGCAGTTTAAAGACATTATAAATATAATATATGTCACATATAAATAAATTTCCATCATAATGGCCCCCATGAGAGGTGGTTGGATATATATGAGAAATCATCATTTCGTGAGAAAGTTGTTCTCCATCTAGAGAAACAGTATGATCATATCCATTAGATTAATGTGTGAGGAAGTTTAGTTCTAATAATTATAAAAAAACATAGTATATTGATGATACTAGAGTTTTTATAAATGAAATTAAAAAATAGATTTTAGGGGTTTGGAGATGTAAAATAAAACAAAAGAACATAAGAAAAGATGTTACCTTTAAATCTGGTATCTCCCTTTGGTTTGAACCAAAAGGTTTATTTGAATTGCCTTCTACCTAGGGTATAGAATCTAGGAGGAAGATAGTGATATATGAAGATTAATTAGGGATATTTTTCTTGATCCAATGGCTTGATAGGTGTCATTAATTGGTTAGAGGTTATGACATTTTAAAAAGGAGAGGAGGGGTTCTTTAGGAATGTTTGAAAATATTATTTTTATATATAATTATATCACTTTATAAATGTCTAAAAATTGTTTAAATTTAAGATAAGGTGTATATATGTCTAAATATAATAATCCAATAATAATTTTATGGGTTTTTTATATTTCATTAAATTTTATAATCTCATTTATTTAAATCATTCATTAATCTGGTATTCACTGCATCATCATTTTGTCAAAAATATTTTTTTTATATGATGTCTAAAAATTGTAAATAAAATACCATTATATGATAAATCTATTAGATTTAAAATAAATGTTTATATTTGATGATATATCTTATATAACCCCATGTAAAAATTGATTTACTAAAAGATATATGTTTATGTAATTTTTCTCATTACTATAAATTAATAATTATAAAGTGTCATAATCACTCATATTTGGCTCCATGGAGTTACAAAATCGACCGAAGGATGCCCATAGTAATAAATGAGTTGAAAAATAGGAATATGTCTCTTTTTAGGTAATTAAATATAATTATAATAATATTTTTTTTCTCTTATTTACCAAATTTACCCACTAACCATTATAAATAAAATACATTCTGAAGTAAATATCAATAATGTCTAAAAATAAATTTTATATATTTAAAATTGGGACATTTTGATTCCAAATATGGTATCCATTTTTCCAAATTCAAAACAAAAATGTGGCAGAAATTAATTTGAAATTAATTCCTGGTGTTAAAACAAAACACAAGTTTTTAAGAAATAATAACTTTCAAAACATTAACCCTTGATTATATCCAATTTCTAATTGAAATTACATATAATGACAAAAATTCGATTAACTGGTAAAAATAAAATTTAATTCAACATTAAAAAAAATAGAAAAAAAATATTTCCATATAAATAAATTATATTAAAAGCTAGTTTCGAATAAAAATACTCTATTTTCACTATTTCATTAAAAAATGAACATTATCATAAAAATACCAAAATTTCAACCAAAGTAAATTTTGATGTCATGATTATAAAAAATAATATAATTTTATCAAATTGAACATATAAAAGTGACAAAAACTAGACTTAAAAATGGTTCACCATAAAACGGGGTAAATCATCTTTTTAATGAATATTTGAGTATTTATGCTTAAAATTGGAATATTTCTTATTTTAGGCCTCAAATTTTATTTTGGATAAATGTAAATAAGTTTAACAATATTTATAATCAAAATTTATTTATTTCTGTTCATTCTCACCATTACAACAACTAGGCATTAACTTTCTTTAAAATAATAATAATATATTATTATTTTTCAGTATAAATCAATGTTGTGTACAAAGTATTATTTCAGAAAAATCCAATGTTGCATGTTGAGTACGGTATCATACATAACATACCCATTAAAGTAAAATTAATATTTAATTCAATAATATTAATAAATATGAATATGTCATTTTCTTTATTTACATATGATGTCACGTCCGTCCACCCATTTAAAAATTTCATCCTCATAATTTTATCCACTTATCAAATAAATGAAGGTATTTATCCATTATAGCATATTCGAATTCCCATGATTCCTCTCCAAACATCTGACTTTTCCAAAAAAAACCTTCACCTAATGACTTGCCTTATTCTACTACAAAATCTCTCTTCGGTCAAGAATCTGGATGGGTTGTTCCTCATAAGAGAGGTTCTCTTCTAATAGATCTACCTCTGGGATCAAAATGTGAGATGGATCTGGTAAATTATTTATCAACATTGAAACGTGATAAATATTTTGTATATGGGATAAACATGGAGGTAAAGAGTCTTTGAAGGAAAAATATCTAACTTTCTCTAATATTTCATAGGGTCCAATGATCCTCATACTCATCTTTCCCTTCTTTCCAAAATGAATCACACTTTTCCATGGAGAATCACTAAGAAAGGCATGATCACCCACCTCAAATGAAAGATCCTTCCTCCGGTTATCTGCATAACATTTCTGCCTATTATGACATGTTTCCATGTTATTATGAATCAAATGATCCTTTTCTGCCATCTCTCCTACCAATTATGGTCCCATTAACATCTTTTCACCTACTTCATCACAAAAGGCTGGATTTCGATGTTGATTTCCATATAATGCTTCGAACAGAGCCATATGTATACTGGAATGAAAACATTAATTATAAGAAAACTAAACCACTGTATGATGTTGGTCCCAAAATACCTTGTAATCCAGTGAACTAGAACATAGCATATCCTCAAAGGACTGAATTGTTCGTTATGATGACCCATCTGATTGAGGAAGAAAATTTGTACTAAAATTTAATTCAGTACCCAACGTCTTCTAATGGCCATTCCAAATGTTAAATGTAATCTTGGGATCATGATCAGTTAAAATGGAGTGGGGAATATCATGCAACCTGACTATATCTTTAACATACAGTCGTGAATGTGGATATAGAGACAATGTATTCAAATATGAATGAAATGATAATATTTTTTCAATCAATCAACAATAAACAAATGTAATTATTACCTCGAGATGTCTTTTGTAATCCCACAATGATGCTTGTGGATATATTTTCCCATTTCCACTCTGGCTCTAGTAATGACTGAAGTATTTATTTCGATAATGGTCACTCTACTTTATCATGATATAAAGTCAAACACTTCACAGAATATTCAGCAGTATATTTTTTCATTCCATCCCACCAGTAATACTCCTGAAGATCTATATACATATTAGTTCTAAGAGGATAAACTGAAAACAATGAACTATGAACTTCACATAACAACTCCTTCATAAAATTTGAATCACAAGTCATGCATAATCTCTTCCACATCTCAAAATACAATCATTGTCAATTTACAAATTTGGGTACATACCATTCTGATCCAACTCATCCTTTTCATGAAAATCACTATATTCCTCATTTGATTGATTAATTCTGTCTGATAGTGAATATTTCACTGACACCTAAAATAAAATATATGAATTTTCTACACCAAAAACTTCATTTCCAATGATCATCATGTCTTTAATCCATTTATTTGTTCCAAACATAACAATGATAATGTAGAGTTTTTTTCCGACTAAAATCATCGACCACTTTATTTACCTTTAATTGATGGTAATGAATTCTACAATCATAATACATGATTAATTCTAGCCATATTCCATATCTCATGTTCAATTAATTCTGAGTGAATATATACTTCATGCTTTTTTCTCCAATTTATATTTCACATTTTACACTATACAGACAATGCCTCAAAATTTTTAATGCAAAAACAACAACAACTAATTCCAAATCATGTGGTGGGTAACATAACCCATGAGGTTTCAAATGACATGAAGCATAAGAAATTACCTTAGAATTACTCATTATGAAACAACCAAGTCCTTTAATTGATGCATTAATGTAGATAACTAACTCACCACTCATTAAAGGCAGTGCTATAACCGGAGCATTCACCAATCGTCATTTTATTTACTGAAAACAATCATCCCATTTCCCAAATGAACATAACACCTTTCGAGTTAACTTAGTCATTATGCTAGATAATCGTGAAAAAAATTTCAACAAACCTCTTCAAATTACCATCCAAACAAGGAAAACTACTGATCTCAGTAATATTTTTGGGACTTGTTCATTCTTCAATAACATTGTTTCAGCCGGATCAACTGTTTTGCCATTTTTAAAAACATTATTCACAACGAATGAAATTTTTTGTAACCAAAACTCACACTTCCTTAATATCCCATAAAATTTCATTCCTTCTATAGTTTCCAAGGAAAATCATAAATGAAATTCAAGAACCTCTTTACATTTGGAATATACCATAATATTATCTATAAACAGAACCACCATTTATCACCTGAGTCAAATGAGTCATCACTATAAAAAAATGCTCAATTCAAATTTCGACCATATCAGGATGCTGATTTTGATGGTTGTTTCCTCTTTATGCCTTCCCATAAAAAATTCCATGTTTATTCTATATAAAAAAAATTCCCAAAACTGAAATAGATTAGGCTATGAAGCATGGTAATATGTAAATTCTATATTATTTCTATGTAAACATAAATTAATTTTTTAACATTAATTTAACAATATTCTAACTCCTAAAGTTATCTAAACCATCCTTCGATACCATTGACAAGGACCTGACCTAAAAACATTACATAATCCTGAATTAAATGAATAATTCACATTGAGAATCTTTTCAGGTTTAGAGTTTTAGATAATTAGGGAATAACTATTACATCTCAAGCATTTCAAAGTAGACACTTCTACTCAGCTTCCATTTTTTAAAAAAAAATACTCAAGAAAAAAAATATCATGTATAGTTCCTTTTTTTAGACAGCATGTCATTTCGTGGATCCCATCCATAAACCAATTCAACTTTATGTACTGTGAAAAACATTTCAAAAACAAGGGATGAAAATAAATAGATCAATATGGATTATAAAGTAATGAAAGAAAACATTATATCTTCAATACATACCATGAATAAGATCATTAACACTCCTACTAAAATCATAAGATTTATGAATAACTCAATGAAATCATATATCATAATGGTAACTTGTGGAATCCATATCATACCTACATTTTCTCCTTCACATTTACCTATGGAGTTATGTTTTGAATACCTATCATAATATATTCATAAAATCTCTTAGGAGAAACATTAACGCTTACATCTATCACATTAACCAATGCATTGGAGAGCTATCTCGGGCTCACAAACCCAAATTTTTTCAATGAACCACCCATATACATAAAACAATTCCCATGAACCATATCATATTTATAACACATAAAATATCGTTTCGTGAGGCAGTAGTTCACTGTCCACAGAAACAGTATGTTCGTATCCACTAGATAGCGTTTCTTGGATGTGTAGTTCGAATAATTCTAATGAAAACAACCTAGTATAATTTTTATAATATTTTTGTTATAATATAATGGAATAAATAGAGTTTATGTGGTTGGATAAGTAATATAAAATAAATGAACTTAAGAGAAGACGTTGTCTATAAATCAGGTATCTCCCTTTGGATTGAACCAAAAGGTTTACTTGAATTTTCCTTTTACAATGGAAAGGCTTCTAGGAGGAATATAGGGAAGTAGGTATCTTAATTTATTAGAGTTTGGTTGAACCACAGGGCTTTAGTGGTGTCAGTAATGGGTTTGAAAATATGGCTTATTATAAGGAGGATGATGGGCTCTTTAGGAATGTTTGAAAATATAATTTTATTATATAATGATATTAGGTTTCTAATGGTCCAAAACTTATTTAATTCTAGTATAAATTGTATATAAGTGTAAATAAATTCATACAATAATTTTTTTTTTCTAGTTTTATAATTTTTTAAAAATTTTATATTCTATTTATTTAAATCATTCATTAATAAGGAAATCACTACATCATCATTGTGTCATAAATAATTTTATTTATTAGATATATAAAAATTATATATTAATTACTACGACATAGTAAATTTTATTATCTTTAAAATTTATATTTATATTCTAATATATAACTTATATAACCTGATGTAAAAATTTATTTTCAAAAACATATATGTTTATATCATTTTTCTATTTACTTTAAATTAATTATTATAAAGTGTCAATATAACCCCTATTTGGATCCATGGGGTCCCAAAATTGATGCAATTATGCCCATGGTCGGACATTTATCAACCAATAATATTAAAATAAGTTTCATGGTAATTTAATATTATTATAATAATTTTTGTTTACAATTATTTATTAGATTTTCCCTTTAACCTGGGTAAATAATATATTTACTGAAGTAAATATTCAGAAGGTCAAAAAATAAATGTTATCTTTTTAAACAATTTTAAAATCCTAATACCAAATATGGAATCCATGTTTACAAATTCAAAGCATATAAGTGGCTGAAATTAATTTAAAATAAATTACTGTTGTCAAAACAATAATCGTGTTTTTTAAAAATAATTAGTATCAAAAGATTATCATTTTTCTATCTCCAATTTCAACGTTAAATTACTTCAATGATCATAAGTGGATTTAATGATAAAATATATTCTAATTACACTTTAAAACCAACTAAAAATATAATCTAACCAAATAAACACATTAGATTAAAAGGCAACATTGAATGAAAATATCTTATTTTTTACTATTTAATTAAAAATTGAACACTATCAGAAAAATAAAAATATATCATCCAATGTAAATTTAGATTTCTCATGTCTAAATAAGAATATTATTTTTTCAAATATAATTTATAAATGTGAAAAAATATAATTAAAAACAATTATCCTTCAAAAGGCGGTAAATCGACCTTTTAAAGAATATTAGAGTATTGATGTTTATAAATGTATTCTTTCTTATTTAAAGCCTATATAATTTAATTAATAAACGTAAAAACATTTACCAAAATGTATAATCATATATTAGTTAGTTATATTCATTCACGCTATTACAATGGCTAGACGTTAACTACCCTTAAAAATAAAAATATTATTTTATTATTTTTTGGTATAACTAAATGTTGTGTGAAACGTATTATTTCAAAGAAATATATTGTTGAATGTTGAGTAAACTATCAGACACAACATCCAATATAATATTAAATTAATAGTTAATTTAGATATATTAGTAAATATGAAAATGATATATTCTTTATTAACTTATGATGTTACAAAATATATTCCATTATTTTAACATTTGTTTCGTGCATTATAATTTATAAATGATTTATTATATAAAATTATGAATTTTCTAGTTTTTATAATGTATTTCCATTATTTTTAATGCAAGGAATAAATTTTTTAGTTACTATTTACAAATTCCAAACATGGTTTATTATAACTCAAATCTCTTTATTTGGTTAATTAAATGTAGGCTTCTATAATGTAATCCTTGGTGAGTCCCTTCTAGTATTATAAAAAACACACTACCTTTCCCTTAAAGTGTTGTTAGATTATCTCCTTCCAGATTCATGGAAGGAAAAAAACACATATAGGTGGGTTTAGGTGCCGATCATAGGTATTTTAGGGTTGCATCCCTTGGTAATTGGTTTATCTATCATTATTTTCATGAACTTTTCTATATTACATTGTTTTTTTATCCAAATGTGACTTCTTGAACTATTCTCCCTGTGAATCTTATTTCATATTCATATTAACCATTTTTTAACATCCAAAATATATTTTGTAAACATGATCACAATTCTATATTGTTTGATGCACGATTTTTTTCTCCAACCCATGGGGATCAAGAATTCCCTTTATGCCATGTAAGGACCAAATCAGTTATTGGATTTCTAGGGTACCTATTATAGTTCATGAAAAAAGTCATGACAAATTTATAGGTTGACATTCTTATATTAATGGCATTATGTACTATCTAATATTATTTTGGAATTACCTGGTAGTTGTGATTGTGTTCTTGTCCATCACTCTCCACAATGAAACATATGTAACCTTGGGTCGTTAGGGATTGATGTTGGGAGGAAATCTTCTAGACGTTTTCCCAACTATTTTTAATGATATATTGAAATCAAAATCATGTTTGTCTATATATTGGGATTAATTTCCATTTTTTTCTCCATTTTAGGGAATAATATGATATATTACTTATGGTCTACTAATATTGTGTAGCATTGTGCCTTTGAGAAGAAATGTGTAAAATAATTAAGTGGATGTTTCTAATAATCCTTACAGACAGAATCCTCATATGGATTGTTATCTAGTTGAGGTCATTGTGCATACTATACATTCTGTGGTACAGGAACAAATACCATATATCATTTGGGCTCTAGATTTGGAACATTTAAATGATGATATATGGAATAAATATCAACAGTTCCTTATAAATAATCCTTAAGCGTTCAAAGGCTCTAATAATCCAAATAATTATAATTAATTCATGACCAGGAATGATCATTTTGTAAATTTACTTGAGGCACAAGAAGAAATCAAGGTTAATTATGCCTCATTTTTTATTAATGGACATAGTAGATGATGAGGGGAAATTAGGGTGATTGTGAAGGATCATTAGGTATTCTAGATTAATGTAATTGATGTTACTTTAAATGAATATTTTTATCCAGAGACATTTTTTTTCAATTCCCTCTATTTTTTCAAAAATGGTTAGGTTTATAGGACTATAAAAGTGTATCAAAATTGATTTTTTGAACTTGTATAATTTTCACATGAAATTGTATCTAATATGAGGACAAGGGATAAACGTTTATACTTGGGGATACATTATGATTTTCATTATCATGTTTCCTTAATGATGATTTCATATTATTCTAATGTGTTGCATAGTGAAAAGATGGTTGAAATGGGCCTAGCTGGAATGTTAGCATTTTCCAGAGTTTCTTTCTCTCTTATTGGCAGTTCACGTTCTATTAAAAAATGTGTAAGTATAAATAATTTTATTGTGGTTCTATGTTGAACAGTTCATCTAAACCTTCCAAAGTGGATGTTATAGGTCCTTAATATACTGCTAGTATGAAAATCATGGGCATTGAAAGAGGGTTCACACTGAGGTACCAATGATATATTTCTCTAATGAATTATTTGGTCACCTACATATGTAATGAAACATTCATTACACTCATCATTGTGGATTTCGATCAATGGAACATGAATAATAATATTTAAATATGATGATTCAGGTAAAATTGGATTCAATCCATAGTCATCCAGAACAAAGCTTCATTATTCAGTGGAATATTCTCTATAGGATCTTAATTTGGGTCCAACAACCATATGAGGTACCATTACTATATATTTTTCATTTGTGAGTAATTTATTTTAATATAGAATATCTCATTAATTTATTACAACATATGATTTATATTTTCAAATTATTCATAAGAAGCCATTATCTTATGTGATGGATATTAATATTCTCTATCGTATGAGGAGAGAGGAGGTTCTATGTAGTTCTAATTTTTTTTCTCTATCATATTTTGGGTTTTCATTATATTGTATTCAACACATTCGGAAACTGCTTGATATATTTTTCGAGATAGATTTGCACACACAAAATAAATCCCATATTGTTTTTTATCCTCAATAGTTCTCCTTTACAACACTCGATGATTTTTTTTCCTTCTATGTGAATGTGAAATGTGTTCTAGTAGAACTTTACCATCATATCCATTTTTGGGGACTTTTATTTCAATGTTTTAAATTAATATATAGTGATAATATTTGAGTTTCAACCTCCATCCAATTGTCTTTGAGAATCCTGACTTGTTACTTTTGGACTTTACTAGTTTTCCTCTACTAATATATGTGAGGTTCTATATTGAAAAAGTTCCTAGTAAAGCATAAGATTTTATTCCATCTTAACTCACAGAACCAGATCAAATGAAGTATTTTAAGACTATGTTTTATGATAATCTATTGAAAGAAATTATATGCCTTTGTGCTTCACCATGGGTGTCACATGATCACATTGCAATGAAGGATAGTTGTTCAATGTTCCTGTGTGTTTATTATCCATAACTCAATCATGATATTATAAATTAAATGTATTTATTTTTATGAATGATGATATGTTCTACTAGTTGAATGATAAAAATTAGTTCTCAATTATTGATCTTTGATCTGGTTACCGTTGGTAGGGGATAAAAGAATCTAATATTATAGAAACTAATTTTTGGAGATGGTATGACCATTATGTTTACCATTTTATTCCCTTTGGCCTTAATATTGATTCCATAGACTATATGTATTTAATAAACATGATACTCCACGAGTATCTAGATACATCCATCATACCCATTTTTTATGACATCATTATTTACTATATATTAGATGATGATCATATGTGTCATATGAGAGTAGTTATGGGGTTGTGGATAATTTACCTACATTATTTCACTATTTGGAATTGTGATTTCTGGATACAAGAAATAATGTTATTATGAAATTTGGTGTCTGAAAATCGAAAATCTATTGATCTTAAGATGGTGACGGTTTTTATGACATGGTAGAAACCAAAAAATGTCTTGTAGATTCAGAGATTCCTGGGATTAGCTATTTATTATTTATCTACTGTAATGTACTTCTCAACGTTGGTTTCCAAAAAAATTCTCTTCATATAAACGGAATAATGTTTTCTTTGGATGAAAAATGACATAATTTTTTATTAACCGATAATATCTTTTGAATACTAATCTAGTGTTGAATCTTCCCATGGCTGGGTAACACTATGTTGTCTTCTATGATGTATCAAGTTTAGGATTTTTCTGCATTATAATGAAAATTGATCACATTTTGGCTTATATAACTCATAATATTCGAGCACATGAGATGAATAATAACTCATGTCCTTGAACATGTAGCTTTGATGAATGTGATTAAGAATTTTCACAATTAGATTTATGGAGAAAGGGTTACTGTATATTCATTCACCATGAAAATGACTCATATAATCTCATGAAAATATATGAATATCCAACATTGTTTTTGAGTGGAATAAAATCCATCATTCAACATGAACATCACAAAATCCCATGGGAATTTGAATTTTATTCCAGATGATTTTAGCAGAAAACATCTAACTCGTGATTTTAACGAATCATTGGAAGAGTGAAACTTGATTACAATCTTTTCACAATTGTATATTGGAGTCTAGGAATCAATTCATGTGGTTTCACAGTACATGGATTAGTTTACCTCCAATCTTGTTGAAATGATTCTAAAGCCTATCACTCACAACCCAAGAAGTTCTGAATCTGAGAAAATATTTTTTCAGAGATTTTGTGTAATCAATATTTTTGTTTTTATGGGGTGTCTAAGGCGAATTTTTTAATATTTAATGTTATATATTTATTGACAGTAGGTACATAGTTTTCCCAACCCATGTTCCCTGTTAGAGGAAATCCTTAAAATAAGCACAGTGAGATATTTAACAGTTAACACTCAATTTAAAACAGAACGATAACCCAAAGGGAATCCAAAAACACATTTAAAGGGGTGAAAGGATTGGGAGAATAATATTTTTTAACTGAGTGCCTCATCCCACCTAATCATATATAAATTATTTTTATTCCAAATAATAAATCATAAAAGACATGAAATTGACATTTACGTTACAAAAAAGACCGGTATGACCCGAAATTGATATCTCTATCAATGAGAGATCCGAAGTGCATTTTCTCTCAAATACCATTTGGATGAAAATGAATTCTAGGTGAATGACCTTCAGTATACTACCATTCGGTATCCTCTTCTAATTTTATATCTCTCACTCTATGTCCCTTTTTCTCTATATGGTTTTATGGATCACTGTGTAGTGGGAAGATGTAATAAGAACTTTTTAGATTTCAAAACATGGTTTAATTGTTGAATGCATGTGGTTTTCATTTTTCTTTGGTGAATCCAAAAATTGGAATAGATTTTTAAGATACATTGATCCCAAGGGTGGTGGTTCTCTTTTTAGTGGACAATTTAATTAACCCTTAATTTCTTGAATTTATTAAATTTATCACAGTTGAATATGCGAGATTTGATTCAAAAGAATGTGAATTATTGAAAACCCAAATAAAAAAATTATTTTAATTGGTTTTAAGAATTTGATTTTGGTTTGACCTTTGGATAACACACCAATTATATGGAATTGGGTTAAAATTGTGAAATTGATAGAATTTGGTGGAATTGAAATTGTTGAATTTAGATTTGTAATATTATTGTAAATTGTTTCAAGATTAAAAACTTTAAAATAAATTATGAAAATGAACAATGAAATTGAATTTTAAGAGATTTCATATTCATGTTTATAGATAATGTATTAAAACGGTATTGAAAAAAACTATTAGGATTTATCTATTAAAATACTTATGTTTTTGTTTAAATCCAATTGTAGTTTACAAATGTAAAATTGGATTATTTGAATGGGAGAATGGGATGAATATTATTTTGAGTTTTTGTAAAATAAACTTCCCATTATAGTTTGTAATTAGAGCACATAAAAACCCTAAATAGTTACTGATTCAGTTTGACAATAGTCTATGATTTATAGTGTTAAAATATATAAATTCAACACATCAGATCACTAATAGGATTAAGATAATGTCTCTTCTGTCCATACCAATGGGAAACATGTATACAAATGTTACCATGTCACCTTGAGTGCATGGAGTCCAATAACTAGGAACTAACATTACTATTATTCATGTGATCATGTTCCTCATATGTTTGTATGTAAAATGAATATATTCCATTGATTAAAATTTTTCAACATTACTTCTAATTTAGGTAAGGTATATTACATAAAATGTTGAATTAATAAATTTCTTAATTTATTTTAACCATTTGAATAGTAAAACATGAATTTTGATAATTGTTTTTTTAAAATGGAAATCATATTTGTTCAAAATTTAAATCTATTGATTTGGTTCATTAAGTTTGGGAATATAATATGGAATCCATGGTGAGACCATAATGAGATTTTGAATCACACAATACATATTCCATTTAATGTTTTTAGATTACCTCCATCATTGTTCGAGCAGGGGAATAACACCACTTTGAGGCGGTTTTAACTGTTGATATTTTTTATTTTGGATTTGTGTCCATCGGGTCTTGTGTTATCTATCCAATTTTTTTTGGTACATCGTAGTAAAACATGGGATTGATTATACATTTTTACACCGAAAAAATTCTCCATATAGAGATTATTTTCTATGTATATTGACTTGTTTATATTCTTCTAAAATGTTTGTCAAATATTCATTTCCACATTAATATTATATGATTCCAGTTGATAGTCACCAACCAATGGGTCTAACAAATGCCCTGAAGGCCATGTAATTATCAGATCATTAATCAATTTACTGGGGTAACCATGCTAGTTCAATGAACAAAACACATAAGTATATGAAAATAATGAAAAAAAATTCAAAAATTAAGGTATTTTTTAAATTCTATCTCGAGGATACAAAAAAATTGGTAATATAGTAAAAAATATTATGTTCATATATGTAATATTTTGTGATAAAACATGATACTAATTGACTAACTGTATTACATTAACAATCTTTCCCATGAATCAATATTATGAATTTACGTAAAAGAAAGATTAATTAATATGAAATTATATCCATGATTATTTATTCATTCTACACATTATAACTAATTAACATAACATTAAATATTAACTAATGAATATATTTAACAGTAGTATACTAATTTTCATTAGTTGTTATATTATTTTGGTTCATATTGAATAATAATGACTAACCATTCTATTCATTTTAGAAATAATACATAAGGAATTCTACAGTGTATGTTTAATATATTAATGAAATAAGAAATACAGAATAAACCATAAATTATTTAAGGAATAAAATAGTTTACCCATATTAGTAAAGGATACATAACCCAATTATCATTTAATAACAACTTCTTTTAATTGTTTTATTTTAAAATAATTCTCTTAATATTCAATAAATTTGATTTATAATGATTCATTATAGTATATATATTAGGTTTACAACAATATATGAATATTGAAGTTAAAAGATATGTTAAATGATCTGTCTCTAAAATAAATTATTTAAAATAAGAAATAAATGTAATGCCTAAAATCCATTTAATTGATAATAAAAAATATATTAAAATGTATTAATTTATAAAAAAATTATATATTTAATGATCATATATGATGTTTCATAATAATAACCTATTTATATCAATATTTTTATTTTAATAGATATATAAATAATTATAAAATTAATTATCCTTATTTCCAAACATAAAACATGTTATTAGAAATATTATATTTCATTAAATATGATATAATAATGAAATATTAATAGCATAATATTATATACCAACATATATAAATTTGTACCACTGTGAAAAAATAAATTTAATAATCTACCATAATGGTTTATAATATCCTCAAATATGTTATGATTATAAATCAATAATCTTAACCCAAAAAACCGGGGTGTCTCATATAAATTATGACCCATAATATATATAATGATTAACAAATATCAAGAATAGTTTTAAAGCTTCATAGAAATATAAAATATGATTTACCTATCTAAGCTATTAAATTTCAAGAAGACCATGGATATCCATAATGAAATTAAAATTTATAATAATTAAATTCAACAAAAAATATAATTTGAGGGAATATGGAAGGAAATGATAAGATTTAACATGACTATGTGGATCAAAATGTAAATATTTGATATTTATATCTGAACTCATAAACATGGGAATAAATTAAATAGGCTCAGTAATGTCTCATCATACTGATTCATATGTTCAATTGAGAATTTTGGAAACCCGTAATATTGATAAAACGAATAGTGGGTAAAGGATCATTTTATACATCTATAATAAAATCCTTCCTAGGTTATACTGTGTTACTAGTGGAGAACTAATAGACACAAATTAAGAGACTACTAAAAATTATGATGGATTCTCCATAGCATGTGTCCATTTTTTGAAAACCATGTATTTGGTGCTCTATATTTTCCACCTGGCCGAATCAGACAATAATGTTTTTAGATATTATGTTCTATTGGAACACACAAATATACTACATATAATTCATTAAAATTAAAAAAATATCTATAATATCACTTCAATCATGTTAAAACACCATTATTTTTCTATGTAATATTTATAATCCATACATTTAATTTATTTTTCATTTTCATAGTCATGATTCACTAATAAAAATACAATATTTTTTCACTTATATGTAAATAAGAAAATTTCTTATTGATAACTATATAGAATAAGTTTATTTATCCTTTAAAATAATTCACCATAAATCTTCAAATGAAATCTATCTATATTTATCAATAATTAATCTCATATAAACTTTTAAATCCCGCTTTATTTGACATACTTCTCATGAATTTATTACATAAATATTAATATATAACATTTTTTTTAAAAGTAATATTTTATATGCATATAGAACATTTTAATTAATAAATATTAATGATATATCATTATATAGAAATAATATCCCACCATACATATAAGTAACATATCATTTTGTTATTGTATATTCCACTATAGGATTCCACAACACAAATAAAGAATATAATTGTCTTAAAAACTACATACATTAATGATTTTAAATTCAATTACATAATTTCACAATAAAAGATACATATTATATAACAGAATGAAATATTGAAAATTATATTTTAAATGAATTATAATTTCATAATTATTTTAAAATAACGAATAAAATGAAATGGTAATATATTTTTTGAAATTTTATCGATTGAATAAAAAACATTAAAAATCATTTTTCACTAATTTTAAAAACCTGAAGCCTAATAAACCAATTCAATATTAAAAATAATTCATTAGGAAATTTATATTTATTTAAATTATTATATTTCACACAAACTAAAATATCATTTAGTTCAATTCAACATCATTTTGAAAAATATTTTCAATCCATTCAAATATATCTGTGTTT
Organism: Viscum album; assembly: GCA_963277665.1. Taxonomy (NCBI): domain Eukaryota; kingdom Viridiplantae; phylum Streptophyta; class Magnoliopsida; order Santalales; family Viscaceae; genus Viscum; species Viscum album. Next base: position 270,786,207 of record OY728128.1, on the reverse strand, counting down.
TTTTATAAATAATATTTAATAGAATATTGATAAAACCATATAACGATGATTATAAATTAGTAAAATATTTATCAATTGAAATAAATACATACATGTGAACAAATAGGTACTAAAATATATAATATTATTATATATTTATAATAATTATAATTTGTTTCTCAGGATCGTTGTGTTTCTATCAAAATATTTACTGAATAAATATATAAAAATTTATACCTATTTGAACAACATGTTTCTATATGACATCGATAATTTCATAATTTAGTTAAGAAAATTTAATCATCACTTTTTTATGTTTCTTTAACATTAAACATTCATATCCATTGTATGGTGAGAATTATCTATAAATATATTGATGATATATAATTATAGGTTTTGTATCTTCTACAAATTTATCTTACACATAGATATTAGATTCAAATATATATAAAAACTATTCTGATTAGTATTTATTTTTTCATAAACAAAAAATATCATTCAATTGATCTGTAATTCCACATTCACTCATAATAATGATCAATCCGAAATATCTACAAACAATACATTACAATCAATAAAATATTTGTTAAATTATTTACCATCATATAGTCTTCATTTTTTATTAAACACATTTAAGTGTATATATATTGTAATAGATAATGATTATGTATTCCATAATTGAAAAATAAATGTATCCTAATACCATCTAAAAACCATTTGCTCTATTGAAGATATATTTTGATCCAGTTGGATGTTTATTAAAAACACTAAACATAATAAATGATAAAATATTCTAAAATAATTATAACTATAACTTCTATGAATTATTATATATTTTTTTAATTATTTTTATTCAGTGGCCACTAATCATTTAATATGATAATCATCAATATAAAATTTTATAGGATGATAGTTTTATTAAATAAATTTACTGATTTGTGTAAATACATTTTATTCTACCAAGATGGAAATAAATTACGATAAAAAATAATGATGAGTATATATTCATTTTAATTTTATAATTAAATCATAGATAATGATTATATAATATTCAAAAAATAAAAAATCCCAACATGGATAATATTTAATATATTAATTTATCGCCAACATAATTAACCACAGGTAAATTATTCCACATTGATGAATTTTGTATGAATAGTAAAAATAAATTTATATGTTCATTTTTTATCATTTGAACAATATTTAAGAAAAAACATATTAAATATAGGGAATTTTGAATATAAATTATAAGATGATAAAAATAATAGTATATATAGCTATTTAGGTTCAAGTTAATATCTTATATATTTACAAAATTCTATATATGAGACTTATACTCATTCAAATGATAAAATAACATGAAAAAATGTTGTACAGAATCAATATAATTGATCATAGAATACTAAAAGGCACAACTTAATGTCACTACATCATTTTATCCATCTTGTAATATAGGTAGCAAGAATAAATGATTGATAATATATGTTTTTTTATAAATCATTTATTATACTTTTAAAAATTTCCTATATTTAATGTCAACCATAGGATTTTATGTCATTAAATCTATTTTTAATAGATATAATACTTTTTAATCATTAATAATACAATTAATCCGTATATAATCGTGATAAAAAATTGATAAAGTAAATATTCATAGCTTTTGATTAGACTATTAATGCTTCAAGGAATCAATGTCCTTGGAAATAGATAAAACGAAATGATATTAATGTGTATTTTCTTAATTTATCCTTTAAAAACTGCTTTCTCCATAAATAAAACACTAATATAAAATTAATTTTTCGTAACGTTATATTTAATGACATGCCTTAAAACAATTTTCAAATCCAAAATGGTGGTGAATTTTGAATTTTACCTAATGGTTTCAAATGATAAAAAAATATCAATAATGACAACTTTATAACATTTCATAGTTATAAACAAATAATTATTGTGGACAATCATAATTAAATGATTCTCGCCTCAAAATTCCTCTAATAATACCTTGTGTATTATTAAATAATTTACATCATAAATCATAAAAATTAAGTGGACTTAATTATATTATATATCATTCATACATGTTTGGATCAAAATCTAATCATTAGTTAGTATAGTGTAGAATAGGAAATATATGATATTTCAAATGAATACACTCGAAGATTCCTATAAATCATTTCTATTTATTAAAATAGTCATTAATAAACGAAATATATGTTCCATGTATATCTACACAATAACCTTTATTAATTGTGTAAGTGAAAAATAAATTTATCATATTACCAGAATACGGTTCTATATTGAGAATAATTACAATCATTGACTAATTTATATATATATTCAACACATGTATGTAGGTTACACCCCATGTTTTTCATTTTAGGGAACATTTTGAAAACATATATTTCCATTTTTTATTTTAAAACATAAATTTTTAATAGTAGTATATTAACATCAATTGAAGACAAAAATACTAAAAAAACCTCTATGATACATATAATTATATATCAAAATATTTTCATGTTGAAACAATAAAATTGTAATCTATAATTAAATTATTCCTTCTAACTCTAAGATGCATTGAATAATACATAAACCAATAAAGAAAGGTTTCAAAATCATTTGGACTCCTTTTTAAGAGAATAAAATCATATATAAATCATTCTCGAAAATAAAATTTTAGAAGAAAAATTCGAGTTCCATTTTCTTTATATCATAATAGATATGATATATTATTCTGTGAATTATATTAATAGAAGTTTTCATCTTTAAAAGATGAAAAGTCTCTTAATTATGAATTTAATCAATTTTAGTGTTTCTATTATTATAAATACCCCAACCCTAAAGACATATAGTGAGTGGTTTATATATTATATTCTCAAAACATACTAGTAATATCATCCTAAAGGAATGAGTAGTTCAGTAATATTAGATAACTAGATTAATACATGAAATTAAAAGTACATTTATAACATTAAATAAATATATTATTTTAATTGGGAAATCATTTTCCTCTTAGAAAAATATTTCTTAATAAATTATAATACATAAACATAGTAATGTATGAAAAAATAAAACTCATAAATGTTTGAGTTTTAATGATAAAAAGGTATAAATATACAGGAATATATTATGAATCACAAAGCGTAATCAACATGGAAAGTCCTGTAATGAATCATAAGTAAAATATGGTTGGACTAAGTGATTTCTATGTGATGTCATATAAATAGTACCATGAATAGGAATCTTTACCATAGATATTATACTAATCAAATATACTCATGAAATATAAATATCTAAATTCAAAATGTTTTAATGAATAATTTCTGACATCTAAAACATAAATTCTAGGACTATTCCAAGGCATATGAAAATAAATGAATACAACCTATTCCAAAAAAGTAGTGTTTTTCTCATGAGACCTTCCCATGAATCTATGGGGTATTGTATGTCTATAACATCACATATTAATTCCAATCCATTAATCAAATATAAAATCATAAAACATAATCTAAATTCTATAAACATTAAATAATTTTCTGTATTGGACTACTTATTCATAAAAAATGTCAATACAACCCCAATAAAACTGATCAAATACCATCCACATAAATATGATGAATGGTATCACCAGATATCATTCCCAACATTAGATTCAAAAAAGGATGTTGATATAGATTAAAATATATTAAATATAGAACTGGAAATTATCGTGAGGGAAATTTATTAATATTAAAGAATAAATATAATTTCATTATTATTATATAAATATACAACCAATATTTTCATCATGAATACCATCATTTTATAGTGGTGATGAAAAATGAATTACACAACTTTGAAGAGATGGTAACCTGTAGGGACACCCATGTTGGGATTTTATTTATCATTAAATTTATAAAAGGTACAATATAGTTCATTCATATTCCTAATAATATTTGAATATATATTTAATAATGGATTTTTTATTTTAGTTTTGAAACAACACACTTAAATGATTCAGAATACAAAATAAATTTTATAGAGTTGGTAAAGACAATTACCTATTCATTGACAAGTATCATTTATATATCTTCTTAAGGAAAGAAAGGATGTTCCTTTAAGAACATAATAGCCTAAATAAAATCAATATTTAATTTAAAAATATTATTTTTCATGGTTTTTTTGCATGTAAATTGATCATTTAAGAGTGAACTACTTTAGGAAGTGGTTTCATTTAATAATTTTATTGAGGGGAACATTAGGATACTCTAAAAATAATAAATTATTATAAATTAATATTAAATTAAAAAAATAATCCATAGATAGATATTTGTATGATAAAATAATTAGGGGTCTATATATGCTAATAAAATAATTTATAGGCATTTTTATGTCACACTCGTAGCATTGTAACTTAATTTTTGACACTTATTTAACTCCATTAACTCTTACCATGAAAACATGGTTTTTTACATTTAAAGACAAAACATTGTTATAAAAATATTTTAAAATAACAATTATTGGATTATTGTTTTTATTATGAATCATATAATATCACTTCTTTTATTAAATTATATTATGCAAATTTATATCATTTTAAAAAATATTATTTATTTTCGAATATCATTAATGTCAATTTTTCCACAATTAACAACATTGAATTTTAAAATTATCAATACAACAACATAACATAGTAAAAAAATTATACATACCTAATATTTAAATTACAAATATAAAATTCTTGTGTGACATTAATTATCTCAAATATATTTAATTAATTATTTTTTATATAATTTATTTAATTTTTCATTAATTAAATAGTTATTTCCTCAGGGTTGTGGAAGAATTTAATGAAAATATTCATTCATGAAAAAATATAAATAAATAAAAACGATGTATATAATTAACTTATATTACAAAATAGTACTCTTAGTCTTTGATAGATTCTGGGTATCACTATATTTAAAATGTTATAGTTACAAAAATCATGAATGTGAGATCTTTTTTTAATTAAATAAATTATTATTAGGATCATAATCACATTATAATTTCTAAAAATGTTCATATCTATGATTATTCAATAATTATGTAAAAATATTAGTGATTTATTAAAATTTGGTGAGTTTTAGGGCCAATTTTCATTCATTATATTTCTATATTAATAAATTTATGCTTTATTGAGGTAATGAAAATTTTCAATGTTACTATTCATATTGGAAATCATTAAAATGGAATTACATAATAAATTTAGACCGTATGAAACTAAATATGGCATAAATGTTTCAAATAAAAAAAAATACAGTAGTTGTATTCAGTTAAATATCAAATCATCCAAATATAAAATAAAATTGTTTTCTTAAGAAATGAATTTTGAAATTAATAAAATTACATAAAAAATAATGTATAAGGATTATTAATTTAAAAATAGTTATATAGGAGAATGTAAATTGTTATTATGTTACATTATAACCTAATTAAAATCATAAATAATTTAATTTAATATAATAAATATGATTATTTTATAAAAACCTAAATTTTAATCAATTCACTATAAAGCCAGTCATTTAAAAAAAGATCCAAAAAGATCACCCTATGATAATTTTAATACCTTGATTTCTTAAAAGTTTTTATTTTCATAAAATTGAATTTATCAATCTTCTATAAATTTAGTATGATATTTAATAAAATGAATTAATGAAATCAATTTTTGAAGAGAATTTATAATTAATGAATAAAATTATTATAATAAAAATTATGTTCTTATTTAGAAAACATTATTAATTTCATAATAAATGAGCCAAAAAAATATATATTTCATTCTAATTTAATATTTTTCATTCCATCAAAATTAATAATTATATTATAACGATGAAATAAAAATACTTCACTGTTCATTTAAGATCTGAGTTCTATGAAATGTATGTTATAGATGAGACTATATGTACATAATAATTTTAATTCCCTTAATTAATTGGGTGTTATACACTCCCCAAATTCAGTGACTTTTTTCCTCACTATTTTAAATTTCACATAGAAAATAAATTTTTGATATTGGAAAAATAATTTTTGGGAAACCCACATACTATAAAATGTTAATAAGAATATACTCTTAAAAACACGGAAAATGAAATTATGATGGTCACCAAAAACCAATGATTTTGAGTAGGAGATCATTAGTGGGAAGTGAAATTATATACATGGAAGAAAAATAAAACTACGAAGTTATAATGGAGAGTCGTGGAGAACATTATCTTTAGTAGGCTAACCATCATAAAAACATATGTATGTAAACCATATAAACACCATTGATTTCTAAATATTAAAAGTGCATGAATAATTTTTTCCTAGAGTTTGGAAATTATTTAAATTTCAGGTCGAACCACTCAATGAAATTAAGACACATTATTTCATTTTTGGTCATAAATATAATCTGATTTTTTTCAGTGGTTATATCTTTATTCACTTCAACTCCCTCACCATGATGGGGATATTCATTGTAGTACCCCAACCACAAATTTTTCGGAGCTAGTGTCTACAATTAATTACATTGGCATGATTATATGTAATCAAATACAAAAGTACAACTGCATTTTGTAATCTTAATAAACTAGATACTTACATGAGTCTTTTCCTACAATGGAATAATCAAATTATAACAAAATATTTTTCTCTATTATAAATAAAAAAATCTATAATAACATTATACAATCTAGTATATCAATAAAAATCAATCACATTACTCTTATTGGAATCCTAGGGAATGTAATCAAACTAATGGTGAGAACAAATGCTATGTATGGCTAATTCATAGTCGTGGAAATAATGAATAAATGAAATTAATAATTTTGGAATGGAATATAAATGAACACACATACCATGGAATCAGAAAACAGAGATGGATGTTCTTATACATAATAGAAAGGTAATTAATGGAAACCCATCCATTGGAATAAATAGATATGGAAAAATATGTAAGGAATGAGAATAAATATAAATAAAATTACATCAAATAAATGAATAGAAAATGAAATGTATCCATATACATGTCAAAAAAATCTCCTGGATGAATAATAAATCTAAATAGATGAGGGTAATTTATTCATAATTTGCATAATGTCTGTGCGACATGAAAACCTATACAATCATGAAAATTCAAAACATAGTTTAAAATATTCTAAATTTCAAATCTAATAGATTTCATGAGAACATGTTAATGCATAAATAAGCTATATAAATTAGTGGTTCCTCTCGTCACTGGTTTTCCAAAGCATTCCACAAATTGAATAATTGAAATAAATAATTTTCCTCATCAAAAATCAATATTGAAAAGAATATGAAATTATCAATATTTCCACAAATAATCAGAAATTTTTCCAAGTAGATACCATATGAAAAATGGTATTACTTTTAGTAAATAGTAATATCCATTATAAATGAAATTTATTATTAAATATAAATTCAATGTTCAATGATCTTAGGGAATTGAATATGTCAAGGGGACTAGAAAATTAATCAGGGTGGTTATTTTTAATACTATTTGGGAAAAAACATAATAACTATAAATATGAATAATAAGAATAATAGTAATACAATATATATAATGTTGTGTAAATTAAAGAATTATTACTATTGATGAATAAACGTATAGAAAAAGTATTTTTTTAAAGCATCATTTTGGAAAATATAATTTCTTTTGAAATTTTTTTGAATAACTATTCATTGAAATTCAATTTCAAAAACATATTGTTAAATAATTATCCTTTTAAACATGCAATGGATTGATAATGTTAACGGTAGAGGGAAAATCCATAAATTACGTATAAAAAACTACAATAACTAATGATTTGTTTTTGAAAAATTCAATGTTCGGAAAGAGATAAGAAGATTCCATTGAAATCATTGTTAAAAGACAAAAAGGGAAAAAATTCAATACCAAATAATTTTAAAAAAATAGAAATTTTTTTATCGAAACATTGTATTTAGAAGAAAAAGGTACTCCGACTAATGAGAGGCATAAAATCAGGTTTTCTATAAATTAATTTGAAAACACCATTAGTACTATAGAGTAGAAATATATTAATAATACTTGAATGATGTAAATAATAACCACTGGATATGAAAATGAATGTTTCTATGTAATAATTATTATATAATTTCATTGAATATATGTACCATTTATATATTATTAATTTTATTGATTATTAAAATAAACAATAAACATTACAATGTTTCCCATAAAACATTGAAACATTTTAAATAATAAACCACATGATGCAATAATAATAAATGATATTTTGAAAACACATTAATATTAATTAATTCCTGATATTTTATATATAAATTTTTAGTAGATGAACCACAAAAAAACAAATTAGTGGCTGGAGAGCACAAATTGTCCTGGAATGAAGGTCTAATATGCTCTATAGGAAACATTGTTATACTATCTATTTAGAGGGGTGTTGGAGTGGAAAAATTATACCACCTACTGATCATGTTAAGAGAGATGCAAATCATTTTTATGAAGGATGTCTACATCTTCATGATGCTCTCCTTAGTTTACAACTATCAATTGCATCAATGGAGTCACCTAATGTTCATGATCCTTAATCAATGGTTGTGTTGGATCATGACACTCAGATCAATGGTGTATATCATGATATTGGGGTTTGTGGGAAGATCATTAAATTAGGACTGATCAGTTTCTATGATACTGAAGGATGTGTTTATCATTGTGACAAGTTTTCCACATACAAAACCTTATCTACAAAATATAAAACCAAATTTATCTGATGTATCGAATTATACAAATGGTTATTTGAATTTAAATTATTAGACTTATAGGAGTTCTATAATTGAAGGAATTTACTAGATTCCCCCATTTTGATCATTCGTTTATTTTTTATCTAGATGGATTATACAAAAGTGTCCATCTTCCCATGGCAAGGCTAATCAAATTTTTTTGATGAATCAATATTGGTAAAAACTCATTCATTGTGCATCCTATCTTACTGATAGATGAGAATTCATGGAGGACTGATGATAGTTTCCAGCATATCTCATTTTTTTGCGCTCCTCTGATTGGACATTCTTCTCTCTTTGTCATGGTATCTTTCATTAAACCATTCTATGAAATAGATAAAAATTTCATGCATTGTGCATTATATCTCTGTCCTTGAAACCTGAATGGATTCACCATCATGAGTGGTCCCTATACATAAATATTATAAATGTAAGGAAATATTTTTCAAATTTATGGTTCATTTTTAGGGGCCAAATTGGTTCATTGTGAACACAACGATCATTCCTTATGTGGGAATATAAATTTGGAATAATATATTTCAGTACAAGGAAATTGAGGTTGTCTGGTTAGGGAACGTTGCCCTGATGTTGGTGGGCATTGATCTTATCTCCACAATGATTGATATGGTAACACTATTAACTCTTACCAAAATATTCTCAATGATGTTTATTATGATAGAAATTCTCTTTTCTTTTATGTGTGTTTGACTGTTGGCCATTCTATGGAGTTATATTGGAGGATGATATCCTATTAAATAATTGGGATGAAGGGTTATCATGATAATATATTTAAAATTAATCTTGGGAGGAATCATGTGGAACTATTAATGTATCTTCACCATAATAGAGATGTTTTCAAGGAGACTCTTTCCACTAAGGTTAATATGATCTCCTCTGAAAAATATTATTATCAAGATCCTAATTTGAAATGAAATGGAATTTCTATGGCTAAATATTTTATTAGGGCCAACATTGGCCCATATTATACTCAGGATAAATTTTCCAAGGAGTTCACATACAATTACAGATGTGATACAACTCATGTTGTATTAATTGATCATTGTGATATTGATGGTCTCATTGTTTCTATGTCTAATGATTGAACTAACCCTCAAATTCATCATATTAACACTAGTGCTGGTGTGGTATCACAATGACATGGGACTATTTATATAGATCCTAACATGTATGGTCATAATGTGTGTCTGTGTTATTACCCCCTCTTTTCAAAGAATCTACTCATAAGATAGAAATGATGAGAGATAGATAATACCACTGATTCATGCCTCCAGTAGGCCCCAAGGTGGGAAAAACACCAAGGGTATACAAACCTCACAATAAGGGGGTAATTAACAATATTAAAGTAACCATGATTCAGATATTATATGTATATAACACAAAACAACTCCAAAACCTATATTAAAGAAAATACTAAATCCATATAATATGAATTTGTAATGTAAAATTTCTACAAATATAATGAAAAACTCAAATGAAAATTCACCAAAGTAAATCGATTCAGTGACTCAATAGTTGTCCCAAAATAATAGCTAGTAATTGGAAGCACATACCTTGTAATCCCCATGGATACCTGAAAAATGTTTTATAATGTATGGTGTGCATTCAAATATACTGTGTAGAGAATCCAATTTCTCTTATGCTCAAGTGATAAACATACTAATGCGCATCTAATAAACATGAATAACCAATAGCACTTGAAAATGTTTATTAACTATCACCACCGAACCATGAAATTCTCACCTTGTAACAAAATTCATGTAAAGTAATATAGTATGAAAATCAATGATACAGTTATCTGCACCATGATCCCACTAATTAGTTGTTGTCACGCCATTATGAAAAACGTCTTTGTGGTCCCACCTCTTCCAAAAGTACATCTTAATAACCTTACCACACACACATTGGCCACAAAGAAAGTTCCATAACCGAGGTAAAAAAAGAATGTCACATATTTCCATACACATCAGGGACTCACAAACACATATGCTCTAATGACACCAAGGACATATACCATATCATTCACGACCTGTCCCCCTGGGCTCAGGTCATGACTACCCCTTACCCACATCCCAATCGAAAAGGGATTATGACCATCACCTACATCATTATCCCTCAAGTGGGAGGCATTTTCCAGAGTACCTGTATACACACTGACACTCACACATACCCAACCCATAATGCTGAAATGTAAACATTCATGCCAATATTTCAACCATTGAGTGTAATAGAACTAAACTAAATTTAATCGGGACAAAATACATGCGAAAGAAAAGAGAATTATAAGATTTTGATGTCTGTCTGTGGTAAACCCAAACTAAATGGAAAGTGATGGGTATACCACCTAATGAAATAGATGTTTTCCTTGTCTTTAATATCTCATTGGCCACCAGTTGGTCCTGGACCACCAAGATCTCTGTCGAAGCATCTGTCCTCTGCATAAAACATGACACGTGCTGGAGGAGCCGGTTCAGGGCTGAGTAACACAATACTCAGTATGGACACCAAAATAAAGAGGTAATGACAAAAATTAAAGCACACAGAAATTGTTTTCCACTCAAATAGGTATAATCTAATGTATGAAATGTTTGACTAAGAATCACAAATAATTATCACCTTTTATTGTTGAGGAAATCTTCCCCAATGAGTAACTTAGGTCCACCGGTTCACTTAGTCCCACTAATCATTTCACAAAACTGGGTCACCAATACCCACTAATCACATTTGCATATCGGGCCACCTAGACATGCTCATCACTTATGCCTATTAGGTACCCTAGACCTGATCATCACTTACACCTATTGGGTCACCCAAACCCACTCATCATGGTCTTCTCTTCTCAACTAATTGTAAGATTCCCACTCATATCGTGATTGATTATGAGAGAATCAAATCCTGAAATCCATGGTCATATCTCATGTTCAATGAAAACCCATTTAGTGTATAGTAATTATACCACCTCATCACAAGTGTCCCAACTCAATAAACTAATCACTGATAAGATGTACGGATAAGAAGATATGTGTATTTTAATGATAAAAGGGACGATTGTGTTCAGACGTGGTTTGACCCAACATGATCCAACCTAGTAAGACCGACCCGACATGGTCTAGTCGTGTTTGTGCCTACCTGGTATAGCCTACTTGACCCATCACATTGGGTAGTGGGACGATCCCATCGGAAAATCCACCAGGGCCTCTCTACAGCCCATTCCCCCTTCGGCTTGGCCCACGATAGTGGGATTGTCTTGTCCAACCTGGTCATGTTGAGCAACACATCTTTCTTAGCCATGAAGGCCTCTGTTTTTAACATGGTGGTTCATTGAGTAACATCCCCACAGTTCAGTTGGACCGAAAACCTCTACCATGATGTGTTGATCTTCCATCAACCATTGTTGGCAGCCCCTATCCTATGTCTATGGCTTTTTCCATGGACCCCACCACCACTGGCCATTGATCCTGCAACCATTGCCTCTGCCAATGCCCTCTTACTTTTGGCTTCCTTCTACACCACGACCCGCCTGGCGACAACCCCCCTCCACCATCAGCTCTCATGGTGGTGTTCACCCTCCTAGCACCACAGGTTTCTCTTCCACAGTGGTCGTTCCTGGACTATGGTTTCCATCGTTCATGAAGAACAGAATTTAAAAGGTGAAGGATTAGAATGTATAAACAACACATGAAGAATGGAACAAAATATATTTTCATGTCAGTGTAAATTGTATTTTTTAAATGGTTTAACGAAGGATAAAATCAATTCATGGATCTCACTTCTTATAAATATCCACAAGAAAAATCCATTGTTAGTTTCTGATCGATTAGAGGGTCAATCTATTAATGGGTTGATTAGAATTCGTCACTCAATATAATGAATCAGGAAAGAAATAATTCACATAACATTATAACCCTTACAGGGAGATGTGTTCAATCATCGAAAGAAATTGTTTTTCTTCAGTTCTGATCCATCAACTAACATGCTTAATCAGTCGGTGTCACGACCCGACCCAACGGGGCTCGAGCCGCGACCCCCCAAGCCCGCCTCCAATAGGCCAGGGGCAGGCGACTAGCGTCGAGTAGGCTATCACATACATGGGAGGCATTAGCCTAAGGTACCTGTACACACGCACCCACAAACACCTCCATGCAACAGTGTAGAGATATAGAAACGGAAAAGTAAATGCATGCATACACTATCCCACAACCAGAGAGCAACATCAAAAGTACAAGGGAAAAACATGGCCCACTAAAAGAAAACTACAAAGCGTGTCCAGCCTGCTCTGAAGAAGGGGAAACGCTGCCACAAACACCCGCCGGGAAGATCCCTCGGCACAGCTCCAATAGACACCCCAGTCAACTCGCTCACTAAGCTCCGCCTGCTTCAGGTCCTCCTGGGACTCCGTCAAAAGGCATGTGGTCTGCACAAGACACAAACATGTGCGGGCAAAGCCCGTGCAGTGGTGAGTATAAACATACTCAGTAGGCACCCCAAAAACCCAAAACCAAAGGGAGCAACTGAAAGGCAACAGTCCGCTCAACCCAGCCAGAGGGAACCCAGACGAGAGAGAAACTCCATCTCGTGACCATTCTCGGCTAAACACAACTAGTCAGCTCATCTCAGCTCAGGTGTATGCCCATACATACACCTTGAACAAACCAGATATACACAGCTCGCGCCACAAGCCATAAGAGGTACCGACCTCATCACCAGCAACTTCCCCAACCAGGAGAGTACACCACGAACACTGTCATACCAGATGACACTCATCCGAGAGATACACTCCATCGGGTCCCAAAAAACATCTCAGATGCTCACCTGAGGGACCACGCTCGTCGGATAACATCACTGAGGAAACCTCGCTGAAACAACATAACCACCAAACTCCTCGGATAGGGGATCGCCGCTAGGGTCCGCTAGGGGATACCAAGACCCACTCCGGTATACGTAACTCACAGATAGGGGATCACTCCCAGGGTCCGCTGGGGGATACCACGACCCGATCTGGCATACGTAGTTCTCACAGATAGGGGATCACACCCAGGATCCGCTGGGGTATACCACAACCCGATCTGGCGCTCGACAGAAGCTCCACACTCAGATAGAGGATCATCGTCCATATAAATATGGTCACGACGATACCAGAACCCTATCTGGTATAACTCGCGATGTAGGGGATCGAACCGACGATGCCGCAACCCTACCAAAACCACGCGCTGAGTAGGGGATCACATAACCAACGATATCGTAACCCTACTATAAACCACATGCTGAGTAGGGGATCGTATTCCCGACGATGCCACAGCCCTACTGAGCACGGCCCACCGTGTAGGGGTTCATATTTCCGATGATGCCACAAACCCTACAGGGTTAACCTGCTAGATAGGGGATCGCCGCCCGTAAATAAGCGGTCACAGCGATACCAAGAACTCGATCTAGGGTAAAGATGCTAGAGGATCCACTCCGGGACCACCGGAGGGATACCAAAACTCTAACAGTTTAAACATCCCATTGAGAGGATCACAAACCCATACGAAGGTTCTGATGCCACACGAACCCTCGTAATAACGAACCAAGGGAGAACCCTCAACCACTGTTGGTCCACATGTCGCTAACCCGAGCGACCCGCCACAACGCCACACTGTGCACCTTCTAGGCCAAAACCGAGGCCACCATCACGTTCCACGCAGAAAAACACGCAGGATAGACTGTTTACTCGCCCGAAACGGAGCACCGGTGAAAAAGGCACTATTCACCGTAGCTAGCTCGTGCGGGGCCCACACAACGATCCCGAAACTCATAGAGCAGACCATACCACGATGATCCCCTCGAAAAAACAAGCGGAATCGACTACTCGCTCATCCAAAACGGACACCCGGTGAAAAAGGTACTATTCACCGAAGGCCAGCTCGGGTGGGGCCCACGCCTGGATTCCGAAACTCACTGAACGGATCGCACCATTGCGATCCTTTCGGAAAAACACACAGGATCAACTATTCATCTGCCAAAATCGGACTCCTGGTGCAAAAGCTGCGTTTCTCCGCAAACCCGAAAACCCTGCCTCGTGGGGCCCGCACCCCATTCACAGACCCAACACCCGGAAACCACCTCCAAAAGTCCGTAGTACCATCAGGGTCTCAACGCCACTGACGGCACGTCAATCGGACGCTCCGGGTAGAAATTACAACGGTCCGAAGTCGTAAAATAATAAAATAATATTATTTTATACGACGTTTCTAACTCCCGGGCCACGATCCCGAACCCTTAAACCCTCAAAGTGAGTTCAAAATGTCTGTCTCGACGCAAGGAGCACGTCGCCGCAAACGTCTTGTAAATCGGAGATACAGTTTGCGAGTTACGGGGGTTTAAAGAACCCCCGGAAAATCCTGGCCGGACCACCGCCAGCCTCGCCGGAAACCACCGCACCGCTGCCGGATTCCGCCGCGCCTCCGCCGCTGCCACCGGAAACCGCCGCCGCGCCGTCGCCGGATTCTGCCATGGCCGCCGCCCGCCGTTGCCGGAAAACCGGGTTTTCTCCGGGAGCCCCCGGGAGCACCCCGGTGCTCCAAATTCAGATCCGAAACATGTTTTGGAATGCTCGGGACCCGAACTATACAACCCTTATGAAAATTTGAAGGAAAACAACATAAAAATGGGATCCGGGATTGTAAAACTGAAACCGCCTACCTCACGGGCGAAACGCCGACGTTCTGCCTCAGATCCGCCCTCTAGAGCTTCCGCTGCGCGGTCCTGGAACGTCCGCCGTCGAATTCCGAGCTCTTGGGCGGCTCGTTTTCTCGATTCGGTGGAGTGGCGGCGAATAACGGCGAATAACGCCGAGAGGAACGATAAAGGGGGGGGGGGGGCGCTGATATTTATATCAGCTGCCTGCCGGCGCCGAACCCGCCTCGGACCCGACGCCCGATGCGAACAAAAGTAAGGTCACCCCTAAGGTAAACGCGCCGTTCGGAACGCAACGACGGACTTAGATTTTCCATCCGAGAGTTCGTTCAGAAGTTATTCGAGCCGACGCTCGCCCACTAACTTCGCCACTTATTTACGAAAATGCCCCTGGTTGCGTTTCTCACGGCATGCCCGCGCCCGCAACGTTTACACCTCGCCTAAGGTAAACGGAACCTTCCGGACGCAACCGTGCCCTCAGATTTCAGTTCTGAGCTACCGTTTAGGAGATATCACACCCCCGCCACGTGCATAGTATAAAAATACTTAATATTTTTATAAAATTAATTCCGGGCACACCGGGCCTCGGAATCGCACGCCGTCTTCGCGCCTAGATCTGGAATTATTCGTAGAAATATTCCAAAGTCTGACAGGGCCAAAAACCCGAGTCGGTACATCCTCCCTCCCTTAGAAATTTTCGTCCCCGAAAAGACCTAAGCACAAGGAAAGCGACTGGACTCTCAACTGGGTCTCACAGACCAGCGAGCTCACCAACCAACACCCATGCTCGAATGCATAAGTTAGAGGAACTCATCCTCCAGACCTCAATACGATCCGCTTTATGCGGCACTGACTCGCCCGCACGGTTTTAATCGCATCACAAAAATGCCTCTCGGTGGGGGAAGGATCCCCCTTCGTCACACATTTGAAGCTTGCGAAACAACTCCCACATAGGGTCTTATCAACACCCTGAACAAAACTCGAGCAAGCAACAAAAGGAAAGAGTACCGCTAAACAGTGTCTGACAAACTACTACAGTAAGTAGAAAGACACAAGGCATACCTCTATCCATTCGCGGTGCCTCTGGGTCGACTGCCTCCAGGGCATGTAGCTGTCCTCGCCCCCGGCCACCAGCTCCATAAGCTTGGCGTGGACCACCTGGGGGTGGGGGTGGTGGAAACTAGTACTGCCTACCACCGCCTCCCGCTGCACCAGCTCCGCCGCCAAATCCGCCGCCCTCCAGACCTCCTTGCTCGAGACGCTGCCTCTGCCAAGGCGGTCCATCGACCGGCTCCCTCTCAGCAGCACGTCGGGTCAGACAATCTCTAGAAAGATGTCCCCGACAGTCGCAAGCGTAACACCGCCTCTCCTGCGGCTGACCAAAACTGGCCTGCGAGCCCTGTGAGCCCTGAGGCTCAGATCCTCCATCCTGGGGTCGCCTCCTGAAACATCGGCCACGTCCCGACCCCTGAGTCTGTCGTCGGCTACCGGATGTCGATCCGACTGCCGAAGTCTTAGCTCTCACGTGCCCAGCACTAACAGGGGGGATCTGCTCAGCCAGAAAACTCTCCACCACCAACGCTCGCTCCAGCACTCCAACATAGGTGGGCAGGCACAAGGAAACCACACCTGCTTGGATGTCCCTACATAAGCCCTGCTCGAAGGTCCGAGCCATAAAGAATAGGTCTCGAACCTCATCCAGGGAGTAGCGCGACAGTTCTGTAAACCTCGCTGAGTACTCCGACACAGTCACGCTCCCCTGTCAAAGCTGCATAAGCTCCTGGATTCGCACTGACCTCAGTGTCACTGGATAGAACTCCTCCATGAAGAGCTGCTCAAACTCTTCCCACGTGAGCGTCTCCACATCATGGGACTGCGTCACCAAACTCCACCATCGCCCGACAGAACCATGCAGAAGGATCGCCACTAGGACCACCATCTGATCTGGAGGTGTCCTCACTAGGCGGAAAACTCGGGTGACTGCCTCAAGACAGTAATCAGCTGCCTGGGGGTCTGGATCACCC
This sequence comes from Viscum album, assembly GCA_963277665.1. Lineage (NCBI taxonomy): Eukaryota > Viridiplantae > Streptophyta > Magnoliopsida > Santalales > Viscaceae > Viscum > Viscum album. Next base: position 270,768,733 of record OY728128.1, on the reverse strand, counting down.
CAAAACCTCAGAGGTCGCTGCCTCTGGAACTCGTGCAGCACACTCAACCTGCGCGCAACCTCGTCCTGCCCCGCCGGTACAACCAGCTGCTCGACAGGTGGTGGCTCAACTGGCAGACCACCTGGAGGTGCAACCTCAGAACCTGCGCTCCGCTCCACGACCACTACACGGGGCGGGTCATCAGCACAATCCTGCTGCGGAACCCTCACTGGCTGTCGTCGTGGAGGCATCCTGAAATATATTCAAGACACACCACAGTCAAAGAGTATATCTGGAGAGCTGACTCAAGAAGGACAAGGAAAAACCAAAAACCCAGTCCTATATGATGCATGTACCATGATGTCCCCATGACCAGTGTACGAATTTACCGAGTCGAAAGGCAGGTTATCAGAGTCCTGGTGTATGGATACGTCGGCCGCCGCACCAACACTGGAGTCCCTGGCTTGAAAGCCGAACTCGAAACATCCTAACACTACCGCTATGCAACCCAAAACAAACTCACAGCTAGACTAGCTACGCTCTGAGATCCCAAAGGTGGAACCTGCTCTAATACCACTCTGTCACGACCCGACCCAACGGGGCTCGAGCCGCGGCTCCCCAAGCCCGCCTCCAATAGGCCGGGGGCTGGCGACTAGTGCCGAGTAGGCTATCACATTCATGGGAGGCATTAGCCTAAGGTACCTGTACACACGCACCCATAAACACCTCCATGAAACAGTGCAGAGATATAGAAACTGAAAAGTAAATGCATGCATACACTATCCCACAACCAGAGAGAAAAAAAAAGTACAAGGGAAAAACATGGCCCACCAAATGAAAACTACAAAGCGCGTCCAACCTGCTCTGAAGAAGGGGGAACACTACCACAAACACCCGCCGGGAAGATCCCTCGGCACAGCTCCGGTAGACGCCCCGGTCAACTCGCTCACTAAGCTCCGCCTGCTCTGGGTCCTCCTGGGACTCCGTGAAAAGGCATGTGGTCTGCACAAGACACAAACATGTGCGGGAAAAGCCCGTGCAGTGGTGAGTATAAACATACTAGGCACCCCAAAAAACCCAAAACCAAAGGGAGCAACTAAAAGGCAACAGTCCGCTCAACCCAGCCAGAGGGAACCCAGACCAGAGAGAAACTCCATCTCATGACCATCCTCAGCTAAAAACAACTAGTCAGCTCAGCTCAGCTCAGGTGTATGCCTATACATACACCTTGAACAAACCAGATATACAGAGCTCGCGCCACAAGCCACAAGAGGTACCGACCTCATCACCAGCAACTGCCCCAACCAGGAGAGTACACCACGAACACTGTCATACCAGATGACACTCATCTGAGAGATACACTCCATCGGGTCCCAAACAAACATCTCAGACACTCACCTGAGAGACCACGCTCGTCGGATAACATCACTGAGGAAACCTCGCTGAAACAACATAACCACCAAACTCCTCGGATAGGGGATCACCGCTAGGGTCCGCTAGGGGATACCAAGACCCACTCTGGTATACTTAGCTCACATATAGGGGATCACTCTCAGGGTCCGCTGGGGGATACCACGACCTGATCTGGCATACGTAGTTCTCACAAATAGGGGATCACACCCAGGATCCACTAGGGGATACCACAACCCGATCTGGCGCTCGACAGAAGCTCCACACTCAGATATAGGATCATCGTCCATATAAATATGGTCACGACGATACCGGAACCCTATCTGGTATAACTCGCGATGTAGGGGATCGAACTGACGATGCCGCAACCCTACCGAAACCACGCGCTGAGTAGGGGATCGCCTAACCAACGATATCGTAACCCTACTATAAACCACATGCTGTGTAGGGGATCGTATACCCGACGATGCCACAACCCCAATGAGCACGGCCCACCGCGTAGGGGATCATATTTCCGATGATGCCACAAACCCTACGGGGTTAACCTGCTAGATAGGGGATCGCCACCCGTAAATAAGCGGTCACAGCGATACCAAGAACCCGATCTAGGGTAAAGATGCTAGAGGATCCACTCCGGGCCCACCAGAGGGATACCACAACTCTAACAGTTTAAACATCCCATTGAGAGGATCACAAACCCATACGAAGGTTGTGATGCCACACGAACCCTCGTAGGAACGAACCAAGGGAGAACCCTCTACCACTGCTGGTCCAAACATCGCTAACCCGAGAGACCCGCCACAACGCCACACTGCGCACCTCCTAGGCCAAAACCGAGGCCACCATCGCGTTCCACGCGAAAAAACACGCAGGATAGGTTGTTTACTCGCCCGAAACGGAGCACCAGGGAAAAAGGAACTATTCACCGTAGCTAGCTCATGCGGGGCCCACACAATGATCCCGTAACTCATAGAGAGGACCATACCACGACAATCCCCTCGGAAAAACAAGCGGAATCGACTACTCGCTCGTTCAAAACGGACACCCGGTGAAAAAGGTACTATTCACCGAAGGCCAGCTCGGGTGAGGCCCACGCCTGGATTCCGAAACTCACCGAACGGATCGCACCATTGCAATCCTTTCGGAAAAACACACAGGATTGACAATTCATCCGCCAAAATCGGACTCCTGGTGCAAAAGCTGCGTTTCTCCGCAAACGTGAAAACCCGGCCTCGTGGGGCCCACATCCCATTCATAGACCCAACACCAGAAAACTATCTCCAAAAGTCCGTCGTACCATCAGGGTCTCAACGCCACTGACGACACGTCAATCAGACGCTCCGGGTAGAAGTTACAACGGTCCGAAGTCGTAAAATAATAAAATAATATTATTTTATACGACGTTTCTAACTCCCGGGCCACGATCCCGAACCCTTAAACCCTCAAAATGAGTTCAAAATTTCCGTCTCGACGCAAGGAGCGCGTCACCGCAAACAGCTCGTAAATCGGAGATACGGTTTGCGAGTTACGTGGGTTTAAAGAACCCCCGGAAAATCCTGGCCGGACCACCGCCAGCCTCGCCGGAAACCTCCGCGCCGCCGCCGGATTCCGCCGCGCCTCCGCCGCCGCCACCGGAAACCGCCGCCGCGCCGTCGTCGGATTCCGCCATGGCCACCGCCCGCCGTCGCCGGAAAACCGGGTTTTCGCCGGAAAACTTCCGGGAGCCCCCGGGAGCACCCCGGTGCTCCAAATTCAGATCCGAATCATGTTTTGGAAAGCTTGGGACCCGAACTATACAACCCTTATGAAACTTTGAAGGAAAAAAACATAAAAATGGGATCCGGGATTGTAAAACTCAAACCGCCTACCTTGCGGGCGAAACGCCGACGTTCTGCCTCAAATCCGCGCTCCAGAGCTTCCGCTGCGTGCTCCTGGAACGTCTGCCGTTGAATTTCGAGCTCTTGGGCGCTTCGTTTTCTCGATTCGGTGGAGTGGCGGCGAAGAACTGCGAATAACGCTGAGAAGAACGGTAAAGGAGGGGGGGGGGGGGGCGCTGATATTTATATCAGCTGCCCGCCGACGCCAAACCCGCCTCGGACCCGACGCCCAATGCGAACAAAAGTAAGGTCACCCCTAGGGTAAATGCGCCATTCTGAACGCAATGGCGGACTCCGATTTTCCATCTGAGACTCCGTTCAGAAGTTATTCGAGCCGACGCTCACCCACTAACTTCGCCACTTATTTACGAAAACGCCCCTGGTGGCGTTTCTCACCGCAGGCCCACGCCCGCAAAGTTTACATCTCACCTAGGGTAAACGGCACGTTCCGGACGCAACCGTGCCCTCATATTCCAGTTCTGAGCTACCGTTTAGGAGATATCACACCCCCGCCACGTGCATAGTATAAAAATACTTAATATTTTAATAAAATTAATTCTGGGCACACCGGGCCTCGGAATCGCACGCCGTCTTCGCGCCTAGCTCTGGAATTATTCATAGAAATATTACAAAGTCTGACAGGTCCAAAAACCCGAGTCGCTACAGTCGGAGTGGGCAATATCACTCTAAGAGGTTGAAGCATTCTTTATGTTTTTGGCGAATTATTGTTCATCGTTCACCAGTGGAAATTCTATAAAACCTCATAGAAACTCCCCAAATTGTTCAAATGATTGAATATATCTTTTCAATAATTAGATGATAAAAACATGATTTAATATTTCTATTAAGCCGTGTCATTTTTGTGGTTATGATTTTTCATTAAAGAGAAGAAATTTTTGTTCAGAAGACGTGTCACAGAAAAAAAATCATTGGATAAAATAATGTTTCATAAGTTTATTATATTATTTTCTATTAAATAGTCAAAAATTAACATTTACCCTCAAAACGCCCTGGTCGAGGTAAGGTCCATTCAAGGGTAAAGTCATCATTCTAGATGAAACAATTTCCTCTGATTTTTATTCCATCTATCTAATTATAATTTTCCAAAACCACGAATGAGTGCTATTTTAATTAACTAAAAAATGTTACATCATGTTTTCTGGGCTCATCTGTCCACTGAATGAAGTTCTATCTTGGTGAATAGTCTCAAAATAATAACTTATAATTTAAAAAATTTACATGAAATCTTGGGGACATTACATTCTCCCTATCTAATGTATTTACATATTAGAATGAAAAAACGGGCTAAAAAATAAATGGGGGTACTGATCATGATTTTGAGACTTATGCTCCAATGTTCTCTCCTGGATATTCCCATACTTCTACAAAATGTTTAGGAGAACATCTGATCGTCCACAATAAATCCTCTCTTATCGATCCTTTATCTAAAGAGGGAACTCTACAAACGTCGCGCCATCATTAATTTACATCTCGCCCATGTCAATGATGTGTGATGGGTAATTCACATACATGCTCATTTATTACATGTGAAATACATTATGCGCCTGATTCATGTGTGGAGGACGATCTCGGTAGTACACCACTTTCCCAGATCTAATCAGAATCTATAATGGGTTGATGAATGTCAATGACAACATTCTACCCCACCCAAATCTCTGCATCCCCCAATCGTGGTGAGACATGAAGGAACACTTGGTTTACTTCAACTGTTAATATAAATTAAATATTTTTACAATAAAAGAAAATATTATCAATAGTAATTTCAAACATATTCTTAATATGATATAATCAGTGTAATAGATTTCTAACCCAGTGAATTAAAAAATAGTTACAAAATAGCTTACATTGATATTTCAATTATTTGTACCATAAAAATAATAATACTTGTGAGATCATATATGTTCCACTTACTTCATCTTATCACCTGTTAGTAAATAATTTTTTTTCATTACCCTTGTTTCAACTATTTACCGCTTCTGTTTATAATTAATGGTTTATCATGTAAGTCATGTTTCATATGTGTAAGATATAGTTAAATTACCTCAAAAATTATATTAAGAATATATATATCATATTAATTAATTATATATATTTTTTATCCATTAATAAATATTGAATATGTTTAATGAATCACATCACGTCCTGGAAATGGAAGGTCATATGTATGCACAAGTGATGACATCATTCCTTTAGTGGGTGAGATTGTAAGGAAATCAGAGATTTATTATTTTTATTGAATAAATAACATTCCATATGTACTATATACTTATATATATATATCCAATATTTTCATCAAGATATCTATCATAATAATGTCGTGATAAAAATGAATTACACAACTATAAATAGACGGTTTGTTGTATGGACGCCCATGTAGGGATTTTATTTTTCATTTAATATATAAAATTTAGAATATTATCTTTCATAATCATAAAAACATAAGGTTATTATTATAATAATCGATTTATTATTTTATTTTTTATTCAACACATTTAGATTAATTATAATACAAAATAAATTTTATAGAGTCGGTAAAGACAATTACATATTATTTGACAATATTAATTGAAATATCTTCATAGGGACACAAAGGATGACCCTTTGAGAATATAATAACATAAATAACATGTATATGTATTTTAAAATGATTAAATTTCAATTTTTATGTAGATATATTTCACAATGTGGTGAGAACTAGTGTAGAAAGGTGTTCCAATTTATAATTGACTTGAGGGGCACATTAGGATACTCTCAGAATAATAAATTAATATAAATTAATTCTTAATTGGAAAAATGAAACAAATATAGGTATTTATATGATAAAATGAATATGGTCATATTTATTCTAATAAAATAATTTATAGTCATTTTTAGGTCACACACGTATCATTACTACCTTGTTTTTCCCTTATTTAACTTATTTGACTCCTACCATGAAAACATGGCTTTTATATTTGAAGGATTAATATTGTTATAATAAAATTTGAAAATAACAATTTATGGATTATAGTGGTTATTATAAACCATATAATATGAATTTTTTTATTTTATGATATTTATTAATTTTATATCATTTGAAAAAATATTATTTATTTTAAAAAATCATTGTTGACAATTTTCCCAGAATTAACTAAATTGAATATTAAAATTATCAATACAACAACATAAAATATGAAAAATTATTACATACATACTATTTAAATGTCATCTATAAAATTCTTGTGTGATATTAATTATCTCGAATATATTTATTTTAATAAATTTTATGTAATTTAATATATTTTTAAATTAATTAAATAATTATTTCCTCAAGGTTGTGAAAGCATTTAATGTAATTATTTATTCATGAATGATTAGAAATAAATTACCCTGATGAATATAATTGACTTATATTACAGAATATTATTTTTAGTCTTTGATAGATTACAGATTTAAATATATTAAAAATGTTATAGTTATGAAAATCATTAATGTGACATCTTTTTATTTTAAATAAATAAATTATTATAAAATCCATAATCACATTATAATTTCAAAAAAATTTCATATCTATGACCATTCAATAATTATGTAAATATATTTTTGATTTATTAAAATTGGGTGAGTTTTAGGACCATTTCTCAGTCCTTATATTTTTATATTTTTTCTATATTATAGAATTTTCACCTTTTGAGGTAATGAATATTTGCACGGTTACTATTCAAATTGGAAAAAATTAAAATGATATCATTTAATATATTTAGACTTTATGAAACCAAATATGGAATAAATTTTTCAAAATTAAAAAAACAACAGTTGATGTACTCTTTTAAATATCAATTCTTCTAAATGTAAAAGAAAATAGTTTTCTTCATAAATGTATTTCGTATTCCAAAATTTTATTTATAAAAAAATAAGTTATAAGTATTATTAAAATTAAAATAGTTATATTATAACTATATAAATAGTTATTATGTTAAATTATAATTTAATTAAAATAATAATTATTTTCATATAAAAAACTATTTATTTTATAAATATTTGAATTTCAAAAAATTCACAATAAATCCATTCTCTTCAAATAAAAAATAAAAAACGTTCACCCTAAGATATTTTAATACGATTATTTCAGTTTTGATTCATAAAAATAATGACTTGAATATTCTATAAATTTATTACAATATGTACTAAAAAATGAATGAAATCGATTTTTGAAGAGAATTAATTTAGTGTGAATAAAATAATTTTACTAAAAATTATGTTTTATTCATAAAAAAAATAATTATTTCATTATTTATGTTTCAAAATATTATATATTTAATAATTTATTTAATAGCATTCCTTCCTTCCAAATTAGAATTTATCTTATAATGATGAAATGATAATATTTCATTTTTCATATAAGGTGTGAGTTTCATGCAATGTAAGTTATCTATGAGATTATATATACATAAAAATAGCCATATAATAAAATAATATGGTGTTGTATACTCCCAAAATTGAAAGAATTTTCTCCTCCCTAATTTAAATTGCACATAAAAAACAAATTCTTGATATTTGAAAAATATTTTGTGGGAAACCCAAATCCTAAATTTTTTTTAATAATGATATAATGTTAAATATAAGGAAAATGAAATCTTGATGGTCACTATTAATCTACAATTTTAATAGGATAACATTAGTGGGAAGAAAAATTAAATACATGGAAGAGTTATATAACTTCCAAGATATAATGTAGAGTGGTTGAGAACATTATCTGGAGTAAGTTTACCCTCAAAAAAACATATTTATGTGATCGATTAGAAGAACAATGTTTATAAATATTAAAAGTGCACGACTAATTTTTCATTCTATAGTCCTTTTCCTAGTGTTGGGGAATTATTTTAATTTCAAATTGAATCCCTCAATAAAATCAACATACATTATTTCATTCCATTTCCTACATATAATCTTATTATTTTTCGATGCTTCTATCTTTGTGCACTTCAATTGCCTCACCAGGATATAGATATTAAATGCAGCACCCCGACCCCAAATTTCTCAGATCCGATATCTACTATTAATTACATTATTAGGAATATATGTAATAAAATCCTAAAGGACCCAAGAGTTTAGTAGTCTTGATAAACTAAATACACACATGAGTCTTGAATTACAATTGAATGCACTAATTACTAAATAATATTTCTAATTATTCTAAACAAAAAAATTTATAATAACATTATTCAATATATTATATCCAGAAAAATCGTTAAAAATATGCTTCATGGATTCTTGGGGAATTGAAACAAACTAATGGTGATATCAAATGTCTGTATGCGGTAAACCCTACCTTAATGGTATGTGAAGGCGGTACTGCCTCATTCCATAGAATTATGCCTTGTCTTTTATTTCTCATTGGGATCCACATGGTTCATGAACAACCAAATTCTATGTCGAATCATTTGTTTCCATCACAAAACATGACTTGTGCGAGTGGAGACCGTTCCAGGGTCCGTAATACAATACTCAGTAAGGACCCCAAAACAAATAGATAATACCAAAAATTAAAGTATTCATAATGTATTTTGAACTCATTTCGGTATAATCTAATGTATGAAAAGTAAGAAAATCTATTTTAAGCAAGAATCATCTTTTATTATTGAGGCACTCTTCCCTGACGAGTCACTTTGGCCCACTGGGTCACCTAGACCCGGTAATCACTTTGCCCAGCTGGGTCATCTAGACCCGCTCATCACATTGGCCTACTGGGTAACCTAGAACCACTTGTCACTTATGCCTGTTGGGTCACCTATACATGATCATCACTTACTCTTATTGGGTCTCCCAAACCCACTCGCCACAATATTCTCGTTATAGCTTATAGTAGGATTCCCACTCAAATAGTTTTTGATTCCGAAAAAATCAAATCATTAAAAACATTATGATATCTAAAAATCCACATAATTCTATTTTAGAGAATACTAATTCTAAATCCACATAACGCTGGTCACAACACTGCAAACCATATATCAATAAGATGTATGGTTAAGATGATAGGGGTTATTTAATGAAATGTGGGTCTTTTGGGTTTAGACCATGTCAGACCCAACTCTGCCCAACCTATTACGGTCGACCCGACCCGACCTAGTCAGGTATGTGCCAACCTACTAAATCCTACTAGACCCAGCCCAATGGGTCATTGGTCCAACCCACCGGGCCACACATCCAGCCTGCTCTGCATCCCAGTCCCCCTTTCGGCATGGCCAATGATATTGGGATGGTCTTGTCCAGTCAGGACATGTCGAGCACCATATATGTCTGGGCGATGTGGACCTCTAGTTTTTACTTCGTGGTTCACTATGTAACATCCCTATTGTCCAGATAGAACACAACCCTCCACTGTGATGAAGCAAGCCGTCATCAGCCATTGCTGGAATCCCCTGTTTGCTGCCTATGGAGGTTATTGTGGGGCCCTCCACCACGGGCCATTGAACCAGAAAACCTTGCTTACTCCATGGACATCCTATCTACAGTCTTCTATTGCTGCCATGACCTTCTTTTCTATGGCCCTCTTCCACCACCGTCTCACATGTCGGCCCTCATTCTCCTAGTGGCATATGATTATCTGCAACTGTGATGTTACATGGGTTGTGGTCTCCAATGCTTCATGAAGAATAATATGTAAATGAATGAGGATAATAACACATTATGAACACTAGAATAAAGGACCCCAAAATTTTTTTGGGGTGGTGATATTAATATTTTATAGAAGTTTTAATCATGGATTGAGTCAATACATGGATCTAACATCCTCGAAATAAGAAACAAGGAAATCCCATCCTGAATATGTGACCGGTCAGAAGGTCAACTAGTTGGTGGGTTTATCCACAGTTTTTGCTCAATCTATGGAATGTGGAAAGAATGAATTCACAAAAAATTAATCCCATATCGGGAATTTGGTTCAATCATTGACGGAAATAGTACATCACTATTGGTGATCCATCTACTATATTCTCCAATCATTTTTTGTGGAAAATTAATTTATAAGAGGTGGAAGAGTGCTTCATGTATTTGGTGATTTTCCAATCATCATTCACTAGTGAAAATCCTCCAATGTTTCAGAGTGATTCCCCAAATCATTCCAATGAGCCAGTATATCTGTTAAATAATTAAATGGTTGAAATTTGATTCAAAATTCCTATCATGTTGATTCATCGGGTCATTATGATTTTTCATTTATCAAAATAAATTGCGGGCTAGAAGATGCATCACAGAAAAACAAACATTGAAAATATATTGTTTCATAAAATTATATTATAATATTTTTTTATTTTATTTTAAACACTCAAATATTAACTTTTACCCTCATAACATTCCAGTCTATGTTAGGTCATTTCATTGGTAATATCATCATTTCAGACACAATAGTGTCCTCCTTTATTTAATTTAGGTGTCCATTTATATGTTTCCCAAACCGTGAATGCGCGTTATTTTAATTAACTAAAAAAATTTCAATAATGTATTTTAGGCTCATTGGGCCACTGAATAATCTTCCATCCCAGTGAGAAGTCTCAAAATATCCCTGTACAAATTAATAAAATTACATGTAATTTTTCGGACATTACATTCTCCCCAACATACTTTTTTATATATTCCAAAGGAAAAACATGGGATAAACAAACAAATGGGGATATTGAGATTAATTTTGAGACATCCACTATTATAACCCCTCTCTTGGAGATTCACATGCTTCTAATGAATGCGCACCAGATGAATTGACCAACCACAAATGATTTTCTCTTATCAATACTCTATCTCAACCAGGAACTCCTCAAACAACGTTCCATCATCAAAGTCCATCTCTAAAAAGTCAATGATGTGTGATTTGGAAGACACATACCTCCACAGTTGTTCACATTAATTACATTATGCACTTGATGAATCATTAGAGGAAGATATTTCCAGTATACCACCTTGTCAAATCGTCTTAGAATCTAGAAAGGGTCGATGAATCTCAAATACAACTTACCTCCCCAGCCAAATCTCTGCAATCCCCTATCATGGTGAGACCTGAACAGACACATGTTTTCCTTCCTCAATAAATTTTGTCATCTGTATCCTATCATCATATGTTTTTTTTGTACTTTGTGTAGTCCTCATCCACTCATAGATGTTCTTCTCCTTCTATATGGTGAAATTTACCAACTTTGGACCCATGAGTGCGAACTCTGTAGGGTCTTTCCAGCAAAATGGTTATTGGCATGGTCACCAATATATTTTTACTAATGGTTCCATACCAATGGTGGAGTGGTATATTTTGTTGTATGTTAACTCCACCAGTGGTAGATACTCCTCCAACCTACATAAAAAGTCCAAGATGAAAGAAAAAATCATGTCCTCCAATATATTGATTGTCCTCCCCATCTGGCCATCTGTCTGGGGTAGAAATGACATGATTAAAGGAAGATATGTATGGAATGCCTCCTACAATCCCTTACGTATCAATGATGTCAATCCAGAATGATGGTAGGAAACAATCATCAAAGGCGCACCCTGAAGACAAACTATCTCTTGAACATAGAGGCATCCCAAACCCTCTATGGGACCCAACTAACTGATCGGTAGGATGTGGGTTGAAATAATGAGGCAGTAAACGATCACCCAGATTGTATCATGACCCTTGAAAATGAATGGTAAGCCAATCACAAAGTCCATTGATATATCATATGACTTCTAAACATATACCTCAAGTGGTTCACCCAAGTATACTACAACATTATGCCCTACATTCACCTGCCAGCATGTGAGGCATCATGAAATTAACTCTAACAATCCAATCTTCAGCCCTGACCACCAGTATTCACGTTGTAGATCTTGGTAAAACTTTTCCACTACTGGAAATACCACCATGGTGGAGGTATAGAAATCCTTCCAATCCTCCCATCACAACAAAATTGGTACAATAATGTGCCCTCTTCAAAGGGTGATGAGTTCCCCACCTATCAAATATCCATCATGGGTCTATACAATGAATAATTGTAAATGTTGATCCATGCAGTTGATATACCAAGTTTGTGCCTCTGTAAATATTTGTATGAGTGGGGGAGTGCCAACCATCATCTTAGGGAAAGCTGCTCTATCACAATCCACAAAGGACATCAGCATCATAGCTAACTGTTGTGATGCCTCACTCAGATATTGGAAACATGTTCCACAACTGCATGCATTCTTCACCATGCTCCCCTCCACAAGAGTATTTAACAACTCAAAGTAATAGTCATGATTGAACTCTATCTATTTCCCCTAACTCATGCTCAGTTCCTTCTAGGAGAATATGGACCTTAGTCTTTTGGGGTCGAAGTAAATGGTAAACCACTCACTGATCAGGTAGTTCTTCCACATCATCAAAGAGAAGACCACTGCAGCCAGCTCAAGATCATGTGTTGGGTAGTTCCACCCATGTAGCCATAGTTTTCATGAACCAGAGGCAATCACTGTATCACCTATATCATGACACATCCCATCCTTGTGACTAATGCATCACAGAAAAATACATACCTCACACCTTCCACTGGAATTCGTACGATAGGAGTGCTCTTCAGCCTCTACTTCATCTCTTGGAAACTCTTCAGGAAATTATACATCCACATGAAGGGAAATCCCTTCCATATAAAATAGGATAAGGGTTCTCAAATGATATGTCCCAATAATTGGACCATTCGTATCCATAACTCTTACATCATGAGATTTAATTAAATATGGTGATATCGAAGGCTTTCCATAACTATCCTCATGTGTATCGCTTTCCCCTCAATTGATTTTAAATAAACTAAGATGTCATCATTGAAGTCCACTACTAACTGGTATATGTATGTCTTGAATATCATGTTCATGAGTATGATTGAAACTATTGGGGTGTTCATCATGACAAATGGAATCACTATTTACTCATAGTAGACATGGGGATATCTAAAAGTCATATTTGATATGTCCTCATCTCATACTTGATGTTGCTGATAGCCTGATCCTGGTTTAATCATTAAAATCCATATCTCTCCATTCAACTAATAAAAGTTTTCATCAATCATTGGTTATGGAAAAAATTTTCTTCATGGTCACATTGTTCTGGTACTAGATGTCCATGAATAACCTCAAACTTCTGTCCGCCTTCTTGATAAAGAACACATCAGCTACCAACGGTGAAATTATGGGACTTATGAACCCCATCCTATGCATGACATGTAATTGTTCTCTCACACCTCAGAGATCTGAAGGATCCATCTAATATGTAGTTGTATATATTATTTCCATCATGGGGTATAAATCAATGATGAAGCCTACATATCCTAAAGGAGGTAGTCCTAGAACATTCTCTGGAATGAAGTCCTAAAACTGGTAAACCACTATATGAAAATATAGACTCATCTCATCTACCAAACCGACGTCCATTCTAGAAAACTGATTACTGATAGAATTCATCCTTTAATGTTCAGGTCTATCTCATGTTGATTCGTTTTCCTTTCTCATACAAATGAAAAATAGCTCCCCTCTTAGCAGACACATTGCACTGTGCATCTAAAATTGTCGATCTAGGCATGAACTACTGATAGCCAGTCCTTACCTAGAATGATTTCGTATGGCCTTAATGATTCTACTAGGAGATCATAAAAGAAGTTATATCTTCAAAGGGTAAACAAAAATTATTGGAATAATTTTCTGATCATAAAACCCCTCTCATAAGAGTCAGAAATTGAAACGATCGAGCCATAAACTCTGTCAGATTCTCCAAGATCCAAACAAGGTATGTCACAAGTAATAAGTTACTGAAACCTATGTCTATATAAACTGCAGTGAATGTGTCAAAGACACAGATCATACCTCGTATCATCGCGAGGAAATATGGAAAGAAGGCCTTGACTGCATGAAGTTGTGACTGCCCATGTACACATGCTCTTGGAGCCCATGGTGGACCACCTGAGGGTGGTGGTGGTAGAACATCAAACATATCCAACCACTTTTCACTCATCATGGTCATCTTCCATGTCCACCACCTAGTGAACCACATTGATCTTGTATCTTTTTCTACCTCAGTTGTACCTCAAAAGTCTATCTATCCTCTGTAATGTAATTTTGGGAGTCCTAATCCATCTGTCCATGCCCGCCACATGCATAACATACTCTTATCCCCTAATCAATACCTCTACGATAGTGTCCTCATACCACTGACCCTGAGTTCTGGGGTCATCCTCTAAACGGTCTGGCCCATTTGGGCTGCTGTGTCATCTGTCGGCTACCCGTTGCAGATGACTCGGCCACCCGTCACTCGATAGTATCTCCCACAGTTGGTGTATGCCCAGTGAAAAAGCTATATACATGTGGAGCATGTGCCAGAACCCCATCCTATGATGGGAAGATGAGATAAATAATTGATGGTTTGATCTCTCATTAGAGTCCATTCTCAAAGGTTCATGACTTGATGAATTTCTCCTTCACCGTATTCTTTGAGAAACATGAGAGGGTTGTGAACCACTCAGAGTACTCAACCACTATCACGAAGACCTGTTGTTAGTGAAGCATCACTTATATACAGAAAATATCAATGTTTTTAGGGAATAACTCCTCCATGAAATGTATCTCAATGTAACACCGTTTGAGGGTCACCACCTCGTGAGTCTAGATGGTCAAAATCTATTATCTCCCCACAGATCCATGTAAAATGATCGTTGCTAGAACCTCCATCTGGTCAAGTGGAATCCTCACTATATCGGATAATCATGTCACCCCCTCCATCAAAAACACAAAAACATGAGGATATATCTCCCTTCAATTTGGTAGGTCACTATCACTGTATGTTGTGTAAGGAACAAAGACTACATGTGTCCTCAACCAGTGGCACATGTAGTAACTGTTGAGAAAGAGACGATGATATCTTTGGGGCTCCACACGAAGGTTCCATATCAAGAAATATTGTTTTTACCAAAGCCTAATCACTCTACGTCCCATCCCCATGGCCACACATAGGAATACTAGAAAGTTTTCTATCTGGAGCATCCTGATAGTGATCCAGATAAACCACAATCAATTTATTATACCTGGTTAGTTGACTGAGACACCAAATGATCTTGGGAAAACACTCAGAGAAGAATAAAACTCGTTTTTTCATATACTAGGTTAGAAATAATGATTCAATGACATCATTTAAGGTTACATTGGTTGCAGTACCTACACAGGACTACCTGGCCTGGTAGACGAACTCAAAACACTTAACACGGGTTCCCATTGAAATTTACAGTCTCTTAGTTCGTCATGTAGAACCAACCACCTCTGATACCACTTTTTCCCAACCCATACTGATTATCCACTAAATGAGGATAATATTCATTGTTAATATATATAATATTCATTTTATTTATTATTCATAAAAACCATTTTTGTGCATTTTACACTTTGAACATCATTTCACACTATGATTGTAATACCTTCTTAAAATGCACTATTATGTGGTACATTTTTGAACATCATTTAAAGACCCAATGATTCATATGATTTTAAGGAATATAATTATCCATTTTTCAATTTTATATTTTTTGAAATTTATCTAAACTTCAATATGACCATGTTTCATTTATGGATCAATGGATAATTCATGGAAAAAGATGGGGATATTTTGTGATGAAAGGAAACAATTCGGGAGAAGACAGATAGGACACCCGCCCACTGATGAGAATGTGGGGACCGAAATAAAATCCAAATGAAGCCCAAATTTCATGGGAATATAGAATACATATATAATAAAAAATCATTTTTCAGGAGCCATAGCTAATTCGACTTCCATTGTGCTCATTTAGGCGGCCCAATTAAGGATAAAATTCTGGGACATATTATACGGCCCAGAAAAACAGCCCACTAATAAAATCATATATCTGAATCTACAAGTCCATATGGGCCCAAATTTTACAGGAGGTTAGGAGACATCCGGTGATCCATTTTATTCATCTATGGCCCCCTCTGATTCGTCCATCTTGAAGGTCTTACAAGCATGTCTATTCATTGGATCAAAGTTGTATGCCACCTCGTGTCAAGGGTGAAAAAATCAACTCTTCCTCAACTTTCCACCCACCTATGGACTACCAAAATTAATATAGGAGACATGGAATATTTTAGGATTTACACAAGGCTTAAAAAATTCCTATTTAAGGGAGTGGTGGTAGAGGAGTTGAGGATCTTTGGGGCTTTGTTCAATTGTAATGTTATGCTACGGTTTTGTTGTCTCAAGTTTGTCTTTCACATGTAAGTTGTTCAATTCACGTTAGTTTCTTAATAAAATATCTTTTTTCCACTTATTATGTTTATATTCATATCTATTTGATACCATTGGTTCATGGTGTGAATTTATTCACCCCAAACCTTGTGAAATTATTCACACATCGATTGAGTGATCATTTTCTTTTCATTGTTTTTTTACTTCTCCATTTCCTCCCTTATGAGTCGACTTCCCGCTTCCATTTAAACCATAGCATCAATGGAAGGCTAACTCAATTATATGTTTATCCAAGGGAGTAGAAAGGGGCTGGATTGGGTGTTATTTATCACCCCATTAATGTACAATCAGTTCTTTAATTGAAATTTTGTTTTGATGAATTTTAAACTCCATCGCCCTTGTTGAAATTATGGACACACACATCAAGTGCTAATACAAACCTTTACCTTGACGTGATCAATAATTTGAACCTTCAAGTGTATAGGTTATTAGTATTATAGGGTGTAGGAATTAAACTAGTAAGTGATGATGTTGTTTTGTCTTCTTAAATGAACCCATCTCAATTATAAGAAATTGAAATCATTGAAAAGGAAATACGTCCAATCCACCCCAAGTGATAACCTAGGATCACCTCAATATTTTAAACTAAATTCACTTAAGTATATTAGATTTTATTTAAACCCCATCTAAAGTAGCCCAAATTTGGACACTTCATAGCCAAAAACAATCCATAGAATGTTCGTGTTTGTAGGTTACATCTTAGGTCTATGAGGATTCGATAACCCAAGTTAAACTAAAAGGACAGTTCTACCTTCATCTATTGGGTAAATTTGAGCGAGAATAAAATTTTGGCACCGTTTCCGGGGACCCAAGTAAGTCATCTAAACACCCATTTTATTCTCCCCCATTTCTTCTTTTCTAATCCAAATTCTCTTATCATGTCCCTTTCTTGTTTTTTTTTCTTTTGGTGCATGTCCACCTACATGCGCGATCAATCAAACCGTCTACTTAGGGTTGATAGTCCTGCGGTTAGGGAGTCAAGTACACCAAGGGATCTATTTCCATTAGATCCTAATCTTCCTAATACTCCAGAGTCAAAAATTGAGCCTATTACAATGGAAGGTCTTCAAATAAACCAACTCATAAACCCGGGTGGGAACCAAAATGGAAACCCAAATGAGGCTTCCCCAAACATGAGGAATGCAATTGATCAAACCATGAATGACCACCTCACACCTTCCTGGGCCAATTCCCCTAATGCATTAGACACAACCACATAGGTGATGACAACTACATATTTCAACCCCATGTCCAAAACCATTTTCCCACATTCCACGGAATGCAGTCCGAGATGCCCTACTTTCATATTAAGGAGTTCAATGACATTGTAGAAACAATGTGTCCCCCACATCAACTAGGTTCAGCTAAGATGAGTTTACTTCCTTTTTCTTTTACGGATCGAGCTAAAAATTGGCTAAACAATTTGATACCATCATCCATAAACTCTTTGGACCAACTACATAGAGAATTCTACGAGAAATACTTTCCCCACCACAAAACAATTTCACATAAATAGAGTATCCAAAAGTTTTTTGAAAAAGAGGGAGAGTCATTCTATGAACCATGTGAGAGGTTCAAAGACACTCTAAACATGGTTCCACACCATGGTTTTTCTATTCCCGATCAATTGATAATTTTTTATGAAGGGTTGGGTCCATGGAACAAACAATTCATTGACATTATGTGTAATGGACCCTTTAAAAACAAAGCCCTGAATGATGCTTACATGTGTCTAGAAAGCCATTCTAAACCGAACCAAACATGGGGAACTTTAGCATATTCTGAAATTCCACATGGAACTAATGGAATTCATACACTTAGAGAAGAGGAAATCCTTAGGGCTAAACTCGCAGCACTCTCTTGGAAGGTTGAAGAGATAGACCTTTGGAAAGTCCATGAAATCCAAACTCTTGACCCTGTCTGCACAATATGTGACAAACATGACCATAAGACAGACAACTACCCAACCATTCTATCCATCAAGGATGTTCTATTAGGATGACCCCGAATAGAATTAAATGCTTTGAACTTTCAAAAGCCTCAATACCAAAACAACTTCAACCCAAGGTATAATGACCACCAGGCTTCCACTGGAAAGTTAACCAACAACCTTACCAACAACATGGACAAAATCATTACCCCCATCAGAACTACCAAACCCATAACCAGTTAAAAACCCAACCTATCCAATACCAATAGCCACATGTACATTTTCAACAAACCATTCCACCTCCAAAATATACCCCTGGGATAAACCAATCTACTCAAGAACCAACCCAAACTGTTCCACAAAGCCTACTAGAACAATTTTGCAAAAAAATTGAAAGGATGAACTCAGAAGTCTCTTCCCTAAATAAAGATATTAAAACCATCAAAACAAGAAAGGCACCCATGACTACTCAGGAGGTTCCATCCTCAAATTCAAGGGTAGATTCATGTTGCACTCAAACAACTCATGAACAACTAAAGGTTGTGGCTGTTTTAAGAATTGGGAAATCAATTGAGAAACCTGAACAACTATTTCAGAACCCACCTGAAGATTCAAACTTAGAGGAAAATTTAAATAAACCAAATTATCAAACTGAAAAACACGATAACAATTTCAATGAAATAACTCTTCAACAAACAACCCCACTACATGCACCATTTCCTCAACGCATGAGGGGGAAAACGTAGCATGAATTGAGTGAAACATTGAGGGAAATATTTTCAAAATCAAGTTGAACATTCCACTCCTCGATGCAATTCAATCCATTCATTCATACTCAATGTACCTTAATGACTTTTTCACTTTTAAATGAAAATTTTTACATAAAAACCAAGTCCTTTTGCCTGATAAGTGAGTACTACCATTCAACGTACCATTCCTCCTAATTTGAAAGACCCGGGTTTCCCTTACATCAATGTTGAACTAGGAGAGATCAAAGTTGTCAAGGACTTGTGTGACCTAGGTGATAGTGTCAATCTCATCTCATATGCTGTGTACTGCTAGTTTGTCTTAGAAGAGATCCAACCCACATCTATCTCACTTCAACTTACTGATCATAACATTAGGGCTCCAAAGGGGATTGTAAAGGACGTTCTAGTAAAAGATGAAAATTTCATCTTCCCTGCTGACTTCATTATCCTTGAAAACCATCCAAACATAGGAAATAATGAACAAACCCCAATTATCCTTGTTCGTCCATTCCTTGGAACAATCAACTCTATTATCTGAGTCCAAAATGGGAACATGACCATCAAATTTTGAAACATGAGTCTAGAATTGAACATCTATAATGCAAGATCACAAATAGGGCATGACGAGGAAATTCATGAGGTAAACATGATAAGAAGCATTGATAATGAATCCATAAAACATCAAGGAATATTTGATGAACGTTTAAGTCAGGATGATATTTATTTCCTTTGTTCACATGATGAAATTTTTATCTCCTTGGCTTGAATTATTTTCAAATTTCACTTATGATGAAGTCTTAGGTCCATAAATCAGTGAAACCTTTCAGAAAACCAAATTCATGGAGACAAATCATACTTCATTCCATCTGATCAAACCAATATTGTAGCTCAAACTTCTATTTGTGGGGAATCAGTCCTATCTTAAAATCTAAAAAAGTAAATTGATATTGGTCTAATGTCCCAATATTCTGCTGAAATTCTGAACCAACCTGATCTTGAATTGAAGGAACATCCCGCTACACTCAAGTATGACTTCCTAGGGGACAATAAAACACATCCTATTGTAATTTCATCTTCTCTTGAAGACAATAATGAGAGGATGCTTCTAGATTTCCTTAGGTAACATATGAAAGCCATAGGTTGGACACTGTATTATATTCTTGGGACTAGCCCACTTATCGGGACTCATATGATTGTTCTAGAATCTGATTCAAAGCCATGTCCTCAACCTCAAAGGTGAATCAATCCTAATCTCATGGAGGTAGTAAGGAAGGAAATTTATAAATTGTTAAAAGCTGGTATCATATATCCCATAGCTGAGAGTGAGTGGGTCAGCCCAATCCAAGTGGTTCCAAAAAAGGCTGGCATCTCAGTGATAACCAACGAAGATTGAGATATTCATCCAACTAGGGTGAGTAGTGGATGGAGAGTCAGCATCGACTATAGGAAGATAAACACATTTTCCAAGAAGGAACATTTTCCCTTACCATTCATTGACTAGGTCCTTGAGAGAGTGGCAGGTCATGCCTTATACCATTTCTTAGATGGGTAATCGGGGTATAATCAAATTTAGGTCTCCCTAGAGGATCAAGGGAAGTCAAGATTCACATGTCCATTTAGCACCTTTTCATTCAAACACATGCCCTTCGAGTTATGCAATTCCCATGGAACCTTCCAGCGGTGCATGATGGGAATCATCTCACACATAGTAGGGGATTTTCTAGAGGTCTTCATTGATGAATTCTCTGTGATTGGGGATACATTTTAGGGATGTCTACAAAATGTTTAGAGAGTATTTTCAAGATGTTATGAAACAAATATGGTCCTAAACTGGGAAAAATTCCATTTCATGGTTAAAGAGGGACTAATTTTAGGCCATCTAGTCTCAGGTAGGGGGAATGAAGATGATAAATCCAAGTTTGACATCATCTATCAACTTCCATCACCCAAAACTGTCAAGGAAGTGAGGTCTTTCTTAAAACATGCCGGTTTCTATAGAAGATTCATCATGGACTTTAGTTCAATCTCCCTCCCCCTTGGAGATCTCCTATTTAAGGATGCTCCATTTGTTTGAAAAGAAGTTGTGAGGGTTCATTATCAACCCTGAAATCCTCTCTCACCTCTCCTCCTATTATTAAATCTTTAATTTGGGACATTCCCTTTGAACTTATGTGTGATGCCAATGGCTTTTCTGTAGGAGTTGTGTTAGGAAAACGTTGTCATAAAACTCCTTATGTCATTTATTATGCAATAAAATACTTAAATGTTTCCCAAATCAATTACACCACTACTGAGAAAGAGTTACATTGTATTGTGTTTTCCATAGAGAATTTTAGGTCCTACCTCTTAGGATACCCCATCACTGTGTTCACTGACCATTCTGTACTAAAATACCTCTTCCAAAAAATAGATGCTAAGGCTAGACTGTTTAGTTGGATCCTTCCCATACAATAATTTGACCTCACAATCAAGGATAAAAAGGGAGTGGAAAATGTTGTAGCTGATCAGCTCTCTAGGACGGAATTGAAAGACAACTCAAATCACCTTTCTATGTTTGATTCATTTCCTGATGAACACCTATACTCTGTGAGTGACTGCCCTTGGTATGATGACATAGCCAATTTCTTAGTTACAGGAGTCATTCCAAAATTCTTAGGGACTCAAGATCGAAGGAAATTCCTTTCTGATGTGAGACACTATGTGTTTGATGATCCATACCTCTATAAGTTTTTCCCTGACCAAGTCATTGAGAGGTGGGTCCCGGAATCTGAACAAGGGTCCATCCTTAAATTCTGTCATAGTGTGGCATGTGGGGGTAACTTTTCCTCTAATAAAACATCTGCTAAGATTCATAAATGTGGTATCTTTTGGCCCACCCTCTCAAGGGACTCCTACACATTTTTTCAATGTTGTACTAAGTGTCAATAAGTAGGGTCCATCACAAAAATGAATCAAATGACAATCACTCCCATCATAGTGGTTGAAATATTTGACTATTGGGGAATTGATTTCATGGTTCCCTTCAAAAACTCTAGGGGATATCTTAACATTCTATTATCTATCGATTATGTATCCAAATGGGTTGAGGCCATTCCTACAAAATCCAATTATCATGAAACTGTGATTAGATTTCTCAAGGAAAACATCCTCTCTAGATTTGGAATACCAAGGGATTTCACTAGTTATCGTGGAACTCATTTTTTCAATCATCCATTCTCATCACTCATGGAAAAATTTGGAATTTCTCACAAAGTGTCCACTGCTTACCACCCACAGACCAATGGTCAAGTTGAGTTCTACAATCGTGAAATCAAACAAATTCTTGAAAAAACTGTCAATCCTTCTAGGATAGATTGGTCCGAGAAACTCTTGGATGCTCTTTGGTCATATCGTACAGCATACAAAACCATCCTAGGAATGTCACCATATAGTTTGGGTAATGGAAAAGCATTCCATTTACCTGTTGAAATTGAGCATAAGGCCTTTTGGGAAATTACAAAAATGGATTATGACCACTCTTTGGATGGAACAAAAAATAAAATTAGATCTTAATGAACTAGAGAAACTAATGATGGAGGCATATGAAAATTCAAGGATAAATAAAGCTAGATTTAAAGCCTACGCATCTAGGAATATCAAGGTCAAACTTTTTGAACCGGGAAGACTTGTTCTCTTGTATAGATCAAAACATCTTTTACACACGGGAATGTTAAGGTCTAGATGGTCAGGTCCTTTCATAGTGCATCATGTATACCCCCATGGGGCATTAGAGATTCAAGATCCCACAAGTGGTTACATTGTCAAGGTCAATTCTCAATGGTTAAAACCATTCATTAAATCATTCAATAAACAAGAAATATAGGTTGAGATAACTAAGCCAACATATGAACCGGGAAAAAATTAATAGATTTAGGGTTCATGTCGGGCTAACGATGTTAAACAAAGCACTGCATGGGAGGCAACCCATGGTTTCCAAGTTTGTTATCATTTTGTTGTTTTAATAAAATTTATATTTTAAATAGGATTAAATAATCATTTTGATATTTTAAAAAATATACAGTTGACATGTTATTATATAATGAATGTGTATGGGTATGAAAGGGGAGCACCATATTCATCCATGTCACGTGGTGTGATCCTTGAGTAATGCCTTAACCAGAAATTTAAAAAGAAGACAATGTATCATCACTTTATTTTATTTTAATGTTTTTGTAGGATAAAATAAAAATAAAAAAAAACTAAATAAATATATAATTCTAATAATAAAAAGGGACACGTCTTGGTTCATGGGTCAAACCCCATCACATTCAGGGAAGCCGGATGGAATCGAACCCAAGACCGAACGGAGACAGGGGGCGTGCTTACCACTGACCTACGGTTTTGTGCTTCCTTATTCTATAATTTATATATATATACTTATATTTTACATTATTATATATATATATATATTATTTTGTTCTATTTTTGTTTTGTTTTTCCTTTTTCTACTAGGGAACTCTGCAAGTGACATGGATATCAAATGATTAAAAGGGAGCGGCAATAATATCAATTCTTACCACACGGTGACTTCATTCCATGACCCCCATTTTAAATTTCTTTTTTTAAATTCTATTATCTTGCTATACACCTTCTAAATTTTCATTTCTTCAAACCCTGGGGATATTGTTGTTTTATGTTGGGGGGAGATGAAATAAAAATATTCTATTGTGAAGAAAGAATGATTTGAAAAAAAAATTGTAAATGGAAGGAAATATTTTGTTATCTTGGAACATGGTAATACACATTGCACACTTTGAAACTAAATATCAAATAATTTAGCATTCCCTGATTCTAATTTTAATCCTTGTATAATTTCATGAGCATAGATTTTGGAAATTGTTGTTGTCCAATGTGATATTTCATAGATTATATTTTCATCCAAATAAAAAAAGATCACAATGCATGTCCTTTGGATAGTGGGGTATTAGTTTGAGTTCATGGGGTCCCCCAAATAAATATCATAGGTTTGGTGATCATTTTAGTTTAATATAAGTATTCAAAAAAATAAAAAAAATAAAAAATTGCACGTAGAGAAATGAAATGACATAATGCGTGGCTTTCAACACTTGCAGATCATGACTCCATAGTTGTCTGGCCCAGAGTTAATAATTTTATATCTATTTATGGAAATTTGAATTTGTTTTTGACTGAGTTAACTTGAGATGATTCCCAAGTATGTGGGCTTCACTTGGTGCCCTAAGGTCTTTGATCCTAGGAGTCATCATCAAACTCTCGCTCCAGGTGTTGACTCTATTGAGTGCAACTTCAATTACCACGGAAAAATTGCAAAAACAAAACAATAAAAAAAAAAAAAATTAAAAAATTGAATACTCATCTTAAAATTGAAATGAGATTCCACATTTTTCTTCCATCATTTCCAACTTGAATAAATATGAGCCCCCATATCAATTGTTATACACAACACATCCTCATACTTAATTGATATTGGATAAAATATGGCAATGAATTTGAACAAAGGAATGGGCTTGGGATTGAGATCTTCATATGAAACTATCATGTATTAAAATATCTTGATGGGTTTCATGATTGTTTGGTATAATGTTATTTGGTGATCATTGTGTATTAAAATGTTTTTGGAAAAGGGAATTCGAATTTCATATTGTTGAGATATATTTTGCTCGGGACTAGCAAAAATCAAGTTGGGGGTGTGATTATCCAATAATGTGGATAATATTAATTTTTAATATATATATAATATTCATGTTCATTATTATTCATAAACACCATTTTAGTGCATTTTTCCCTTTGAACATCATTTCACATTATGATTGTAATACCTTCTTAAAATTCACTATTATGTGGTACATTTTTTAACATCATTTAAAGTACCCAATGATTAAACTGATTTTAAGGAATATAATTATCCATATTTGAATTTTATATTTTTTAAAATTGATCTGCACTTAAATATGATAAGGTTTCATTTAGGGATAAATAGATAATTCATGGATGAAGATGGGGATATTTTGTGATGAAAGGAAACAATTCTGGAGAAGTCAGATTGGAAACCAGCCCACTGATGAGAATGTGGGGCCCAACATACAAACCCAATGAACCACGAATTTCATGGTATTCTAGAATAAATATATAGGAGCAAATAATTATACAGGCTATAGTGCTAATTCGGCCTCCCTTGTGGTCATTTAGGTGGGCCAATTTAGAGATAAAATTCTGGGCCAGATTCTGCAGACAGAAAAACAGCCCACTAATATAATCATATCTCCGAATATACAAATCCAAATGGGCCCACATTTTACAGGCGGTTAGGAGACATCAGGTTTTTATTTTTCTTCTTCTATGGACCACTCTAATTCGGCCATCTACAAGGTCGTCCATGAGCGTCTATTCGGTGGATGAAAGCTGGATACCATCTCGGGTCAAGGGTGGAAAAAATCAACTCTCCCTCAACTTTCCAACCACCTATGGAAAACCAAAATGAAATGAGGAGACTTGTACTATTGAAGGCTCCACACAGGGCTTCAAAAATGCATATTTAAGGCAGTGGTTGTAGAGTAGATGATGATCTTTGGTTATTTGTTCAATTATAATGTTATGTTGCGATTTTGTTGTCTCAAGTTTGTCTTTCACATGTATGTTGTTCAATTCACATTATTTTCTTAATAAAATATCTTCTTTTCCTTTTATTCTGTTGTTATTCATATCAATTTGAAATCGTTGGTTCAAGGTGTGAATTTATTAACACCAAACCTTGTGGAATTATTCACACAAAGGGGGAGTGATCATTTTCATTTCATTGTGTTTTTTACTTCTCCATTTTCTCCCTCACGAGTCTACTTCCCGCTTCCATTAAATCCATATCATCAATGGACGGATAACCCACTTATGGATTGATCCAAGGGAGTAGCAAGGGGATAGATTGGATATTATTTATCACCCCATTAATGTATAATCACTTCATTAATTGATATTTTTATTTGATGATTTTTAAACATCGTCGTCCTTGTTGAAATTAAGGCCACACACTTCAAGTGCTAATACAAACCTTTACATTAAAGTGCTAAAAACATTGATCTTTCATGTTTATAGGTTATTACTGTTAAAGGCCATAGGTATTAAACTAGTAAGTGATGATTTTGTTTTATCTTCTTAAATGAACCCATCTCAAATATAAGAAATTGAAATCATTAAAAAGGACATACGTCCAATCCAACACAAGTGATAACCTAGGATCAGCTCACTCTTTTAAATTGAATTCACTTATGTATCTTATAGTTTATTTAAAACCCATATTAAAGAATCCCAAATTTGGCCACTTCATAGCCAAAAAAATCCATAGAATGTACATGTTTGTAGGTTACTTATTAGGTCTCTGAGGATTCTATAACCCAAGATAAACTACAAGGACCGTTCTACCTTCATCTTAGGGGTAAATTTGAGCGTGAATCACATACCCTAGGGTCTCTATCATTACAACCACAAGAACACATTTTATATGCAGGGGATAATGACTGTAACCAAATATGAATATCTGAAAAAGTGACGGCATTTTTCATTAAACTCGTACACACAGATAATGTTCAAAATACATAAAGTAAACACAAAGTAAACCAAACGTATCAATGAGACAACAACTGAGACTAAAATAAAAACTAATGGTACAAAGGGGAAAAAATACAATCCCACAACCATATAATGATGTAAAAATACAAAAAAATGTCTTCTCGAGACCCTACTAGAAGGGTAAGTGAAGCTAGCTACCTATATATAAAAGTATGCATGTCTGTCCTATCTCACTAAGCACGATCTTGTCCCTGACCACCAATGTCTCTATCAATGTGTTGTTCACCTGTATAAGACATGACATGTTCGGGTGAATCTCATGTTGGGGTGTGATACACCCCACATAGTAGGGACCCAAAAATACAATGGAAGGATGACAATGAATTCTCACATAGCACGATCACAAAGTATGACCAAAAGCAAAGACATGTCAATCCATGTATAACTCAAAGTATTGTATGTATGATTTATCAATTGTAATGATGAAACATATTGTATGACTGAGGAACCCATCACTAATGAACCACATAGGTCTACCTAACAACTATAACACTTAGATCTGCTCTGCTACTAGACCACTAAGGTCCGTACGACTATTAGACAACGAAGGTATGTTTATCTTCTAGGCCACTAATATACACTCGTATGCTAGACCACTGGGTTCCGCTCATCAACTAAAACACTAAGGTACTATTTCCTAATAAACCACTAATGTACAATCCTCTGTAAAACCACTTAGGAATTCTTGTCTATTGATCCATTATGGTTCGCTCGTCAGCTGAACTACAAAGGTACACTTTTCTTGTCAAACACTCAGGTACTATCATCTCCTGAACCACTATGGTATGCTCTTCCTATGAAAAACTTTGGTATACTAATATTCTTAACCAAGAATGTATTCTATACTGCAGAACCACTCAGGTATGCTCGTCAGCTGGACCAAAGAGGTTCTCTCATCATATCATTCATTCCACAGCCTACTATAGGATTTCCACCCCCTAGTGCACTTGATTCCCAATGAAAATACTACTCATGTCACCTATATTATCTCAACCATCACATAATCTCCCTCAAGTACCCCCAAAATTCTGTCTTATTGAATGTGTCCCAACGCCACAAATAGTACATCAGACAAATGCCTTGTTTGAAAGTTAATGGCTTTTTAGAAAACATGGACCAATAACATCGAGGCCTGATCCGACATGATGAACCCATCCCGACAGCCATGCATGGCCAAACCCATTTAGGATGTATCAAACTCACTTGATTTCATCTGAGATGGCCTGGTCATGCTTCGCTCAATGGCCATACCCATTGGAAATTATTGTACCAAAACCAGTTATTTCGTGGATCTTGCCCAATTTGGCCATCGATCTAGCCCCTTAGGTCTCCCGAGGACCCAGTTTGTGTTCTCCTCCTAGGACTGACTCATTCAGATAAGTACAAAAAATATCTCCCACAAAGCGGCCCAATTCCCCCTCTGGCCCAGCCCGCATCAGCAAGCAAGTTCTCCCCCAATTCATTCAACCCAATGGCCAGGTTTTGTTTATCAGTCTGGCCCATATCAGTGGGACAATATTCTCATATACCCACTGTTATGGGGAGAATGGTCCATGCAGTCACATGGAACCATGGTCGTACCACATGGTCATCCAGTCAGTTAGCTCACATGGACCGATTGTCCACGTCTGCCTTCCGTCATCCATCGAATTCCACATTGACAACCTTTTTCACCAACGCGGCATGCTGTGAGCGCACTCCCTCCCTCGTGTCATTGTGGCTAGGTATTGGTTTTGTTGCAGCCTTCTGCCACCACAGTGGCTTGCTGCCGCCGTCGTGGCCTAGGCTACCTCCAAGACCTACTTCCCCTACTGTGGCCTGGTGCCACCGTCACGACTAGGTGATGGAGGTTGGGGCCGATATTGTGGCCCACCTATCCGCATCACATCCATCAAACTCCTCCATAGGTCATGTGTCATCGATCATTGGGCCACGAAAAACTGGAAACCCCATGAAGGAAAAGAAGAAATGTGTAGCAAATATCAACACCCAAAGAATGATATGGGCCTTGTCGGTGTTGACCCAGATGCATTATTCTTAGCAAGATCATAAGAATCACAAATAGGGAGAAAATAATAACTATAATAAATATCCCCTTTATCCCACACTATTAATATCCCACAAGAAGGATCAATCCGTGTGATAAATTGTCTGTGATTTAATGAACCAAAAAAAATAGTTCAAAAATACGTTCTAGCCACTTTGGGCCTTGGAATTACATGTAGTCTCATTGCATGGTCAAGAAATAATCTGATTAAATTTTCCAAAAAATTTCACACATGGAATTCTGGGTATTACACTGATGTACGACTATATTATACTATCATTGTCTTTTTCATTGAATTATAAAGTTAAATTACATTCCATCTGACCAATCATTGAGGGAAAAATCATAGTATAGGTGGCCACATCTTTGATCATGTGATGTTTTACTAATTATTTTATAAGTTATATTCCTTGGATGATTGATAAATTGAGAGATTCATGGTTTGAAAGCTAGCACTATAAGAGGGAGAATTATTTAAATAATTAAAATTATTTATTCAAAGGTAAAGACAGATTAGAATAATATTATTAATTATCCTATAAATTGAGAATTGATGTTTTTGATTTAGGTGTGTTAGGAATTTAAACATATATTAGTTTACCTCAAATTACTTGTGAGTTAGGCCAATAGTGTCTTACCACCAATTTGAGTTAATTAGACTATTTTCTCCCACTAGCTAGAAACGAAAAATAATTAAAATTGTATGCCTCTTAATATATTTCATTTACATTATCTTTATGGGTTTAATATATGAATTTCTATTGAGTTTCATCATTAGAAATATCACATTGGTAGATGTAAGTGAAATATTGAATTCAGTCTCTACTTTGTCTTCCCTAACACCATCAACACCTATATAGTTTAACTATACTAGCTATATATAGTAGAGTTGATTAATAATAATATCTATAAGCATTGAAATATAAAAAATATATTAATTAAATTAAACTAATGGAATTGTATAATATTTAATTATGTGATAATTTTTCATTTGTTTTGGGGGTTCATGTTTATATATAATTTATGGTATAAAGATAAAGAAGGAAAATTATTGAAATTTGTGTTGTTATAGGTTCAATATAATATTGTATATTTTTATTTTTATGGTTTCATTACATCATGTAAAATCATCCCTAAGAGGATTCTTGTGTAAATAATGTATGTAATACAATTACATAGAAATTTTTGTAGAACAATTTTATTTAACTATGACATGAGGATAACATTTGTTAGATTTAATGTTTTTCTAGACATACAATTATTGATCACATGAGAACCCATGTTTGTTACATTTTTCCATCTATTATCCTCTATTGAGGAGATAGTAGAACGATATGCAAATATTTTTAGTGATTTTGGAAAAAAGATTCCTTCTGAGAATCAATTATATTCAATATAGAATCATTTTAACAACAAATTTGGAAAGGTACCTACCACTTTTTAAAAAAAATTGGAAGTTATGTTTGTCTTCCACTAAGGCCATTCTAATATAGTATTAATGGAAAAAGTATTTTTGTTTAAAATTTTTAGTAGATTCTAAAAATTATCAAGGTAATGGTTGACTTTGGTTGTAATTTGCATTATCTTTCTAATCTTAAAATTGAATATGTTTATTCCAACTTATCTCATCCTAATTTTTGTAATTATTTTTTTTCCATTGATGAGGAGGTTCCATGTGATAATTCATTATATTCTAATATAGTTGTATTATAGTAATATACTTGAGAGTGAAAGAAAATGATTCCACATTGACATTTCCTTTACCTTGAACTATTGGTTTAGATCAAGACGTGGATATATTAAATCTAATAGACATTCAAACTTATGTGAAATTTTGTTGTCTTCCTAATAAAAGTACGTATAAATTACCAGAATGAGAATAATATTAATCTCGATGCCGATGTTCTATATATAGAGACCCAACATGTATTCCTGAGGATGAGGTTAGTTCCAGTAGTATGTTAAACACTTCAAAAATGTGTTAAAAACTGATACACTATCATTTTTACATTATAATTAATTTATGATATCATGTATGATTATTTTAAATAATATTGAGATCAATTTATTAATGAATTATCATATAAAATAATCACATCCCCTGATTGAATCAGCCAGTAAACTAATATTCAAATTTATGGTCTGTCCCACAATGGTCTATAGAAAACACATGAGTTTACCTTATTCATTCAGCTCAAGGGATCCAATCAAGGTACTATTCCTATAAGTAAATGACATAAAAAATTATAAAATAATTAACATTATGTAAATAACTAATTCTCTTATATTTAATTATTTCTTCTGGTAACCATCTTTATAAAATTGGGTCATAACTCTCTTATAAAAACACAAACAATGAAAAAGAGTTAACGTTGGATAATTATCCATTTTTTCAACCATAATAACATTTCAAATAAAAATAAGATTTCTTTTCTTGAAAATTATTTACAAAATTCAATGTTACCTCTTTAATTCACTTATTCATAATAAAATTATTTAAAAAACATTTTAAAAACATGGTATTATAACAAATATCTATGTAAGGGAAACAAATAAAATACATCAAAAACTATATTGAAATCATGAAAACAATTTTTTTCATAAAACCATATCCTTTTTACAAAAAAAAAGAAAATATCATTATTTTTAGTGGATAGTTTATATAACCTATTAAAAAACCAACACAAAGAAAACTAATTATAATTCATATAAATGAAATGTATTAAAATTTGGACATAATCTTGGATAACCCTTATTGAAACATTATAGAACCACTATTAATTGGAATAACCATACAACTAGAATCCAATATATTTTCCAATGAAATAAATCAAAATC
Organism: Viscum album; assembly: GCA_963277665.1. Taxonomy (NCBI): domain Eukaryota; kingdom Viridiplantae; phylum Streptophyta; class Magnoliopsida; order Santalales; family Viscaceae; genus Viscum; species Viscum album. Next base: position 270,736,959 of record OY728128.1, on the reverse strand, counting down.
CAATTCATTATCTAGGAACTCCCATCATATAATATATAATTATATCCCCTAATTCAATATTTGTTGAACCAATATTAACCATTTTCTAGGGACCATACCATAGAAAAAATATTTTATTCTTCAACCTTTTAGCAAAGAACACATATAAAATATTTTCATACATTTTTTTAGAACACCTTCAGATAATAACGTAACATGATTCATTTAAACTTTACTTTTATTAACATAAATTTACTTAAAAATGACATATATGGTATTTCATTGAAGATAACATCACATCATATGATTTAAACCATTCTTGGTATAATGGTTTTGGTGGAGGGAAAATAAATTTCTTCCATATATGATAATGTAGAACATTTAGTTAATGAAATAAAAATAAATAAATATGGTTAAAAAATATTTTTTTTGAAAAAAAATGGACACAAAAATTTACAATCTAAAACTGTCATTTTCATAATAAAATCATTTTAATTACTTTTACATCGATGAAAATACAGTTAAATGGACGATACAAAATGATTATATTTTAAGTTAAAAGTATCATACCAGTTTAGAAGAATTTGTATCATAATTCCCATGGATGAATAAAGTAAATAAAAAAATACAATGATAATTGAGAAATTAATTATAAATAATTTCAAAGGGTATGCATATCACTATAAAAAAATAAACCTTTATATCAATGAAAAATTTCTATAATGAAAGGAAATATAGACAATGATTTTTTCCATGGGTCTAAAATGTCACATATATTGCATAGAATTATGAAAAATGAACTAATGTTAAATATATACTATCTATATAAAAATTTTCATTGTAATTATTACATATATTTCGCTATTTACCTTGTTATATTAAATTACATGATCAATTAATTATATATCTGGTGCTTTGATGATATTTTTATTCTAGGGAAAATGTTACTCTATTAGAATTACCATTTTAAAATAAGGTCAATATTAAATATATTAAGGTAATAATAATAAAAAAATTATGATATTTATAATTAAATTATTGTATTCATGAAAAATAATTTCCAATTGTTATAGAAAATGAATTATGTTATGATCATGGAGGCAGTAGGTCATATGTACGCCTGAGTGAAATTTCCATTTTTTATTGATATCTATAGAAATAATGTATTTAATATTTTAACATAAAATAATGGAAATAATATAATAATTAAATTATTATATTTTTAAATATAGATAAAGATATCATTAATGTGGTTTACAGTGTATAAAATTCACAAAACATTATTTAGTTAGTGGTACAAACATCCAGAAAACAACTTTATAATTGTCTACAATAAAATGATCCAAATAATTCCATGATTTTATTTGGTTCCACTATCCAAAAAATGTTCAATATATTTAAAAACATTAAATAACACATTCCAATGGATACACTTTATAAAAAACATGTCCTCCTTCCCCAAATAAAGGATCATTCCTATTATTATGCACAAATATTTTCTACCTTCTATGCGTTATCCTTATATGATTGGAAATTAAATAATCCATCGTATAAATTTCAACGAACATCAATGTACCAAATAACATCCATTCATCTAATTAAACTGGAAATCATATTTTCTACAAATCTTTTCATATAATGTCTCAACTGGTTCCATTTGAATACCAGATGGAAAACAATTTTTATATAAAAACACTATAAATGAAATATGATTATCTTAACTTCCATGTAATTCCATTAAACAATATTGATGAATATCATCTAAGGACAAAATTCATCAAATAAAAATTTATCGCAATAGAGATTAAAATAAGTACTCAAATTTAATTCGTTACACAATGACTTCTAATATCCTATCCAAAAATATGATGTTATCCTAGGATTAGGGTATGACACAATAGATGGAGGTAATCCATATAAATTGATTATTTCATTTAGATATATTAAATAATGATTATCCAAAGACATAACATCGTAACCGATATTTAATTCTGAAAATATTGTTATTTGATCAACCATAACCAACATTTAATTACTACCTCGACATGCCTTCGGTAAACCCACCTAGAAATAATTTTATTTGTTTTACTATTACTACTCCGATCCTTGAAAAGAGGGAATCATTTTATTTCGTAGTTTCTATAATTCCCTAAACTAATATGAATTAAAACACATTATTATTTTGTATGAAATATAACTTTTCACTCTAGCTCATAAGTAATACGCTTGATGATATATTATTATGTTAGTACTAGAAGGGTGAAAATAAGAGAACTTTGAGCTTAAATAAAAATAACTTTCTTAAACTATTAATCTTAATAAAAAATTAATTAATTATTATATCATAACACTAATTCTTAATCAATATTATAATTAAGATACATACACTTCTGTATAGATATTTAATTTTTATACATATCTTGATCATTGTTCTGTGTTTTCATAATTCATTCGAAAACATTATACTTCAGTAAACCCAAAAATGTATAGTATGTGTTTATATCCACAACATCTAGGCCAAAAATATATTATATAATTAACCAATGTATAATTTTCCTGGCTTAAATTTTTAGTGTAAAATTTTATTCATCTAAAATAATTGGAATAATAATTTGATTTTACAATATGAGAATGATTCCATAAAAAATAATTATTGATCAGTTCATTTCCTCTACTCTTTATGATGATAAATCTCTAATGAAATAATATATACATAAAATATTTGTGATTATAATATCATTCAAACATATCTCCATATAAATTATGCCTATAAAATTTTAAATGAAAAAATCCATAAAATAATATCCCATATTATTTCATGGGTTTTTCGAATTGTGAGGTTTCCATATAAGTGAATAAAAAATGACTAGATCATTTTGTATTATGTAACAACAATTTACATTAAATAATTAATTAATGATGATGAAAAATAATAAATTTATAGATGTATGAAAATAAAATTCTCCATTCACTAGTCTTTTTTTTAATTCATATAAATAATCATCAAATTCTTTTTTCTTGATTAATATAACTTTATATCGAGTTAACATATATCATTTTCTAGATAACTGAGAAAAGATATAGGAAAAATGTTTTCAATAAAATATGGACCATATAAATTTTTATAATCAATTATATATATTGTTCATTTACCTTTTTCTAAAATATATTTTAGAAAGTTCACTTGTGGTTCCATATTTAGAAACTCTTTATCCAAGGAACATAAATTTTATGCATCCATATTTTTCATTTACTAAATTTACCAAATAGAATATTATAATTTAAGGATTGAAAAACATTCCATTGGTCTCATTTATGTTCATAGTTAGTGTAATGATATACCAACATTTCTCCAATAAATAAAACAATAATTAAATAAATGATCAAAAAAAATATTTTTATGTTGTTTGTAAATATAACAAGTGCATGTGGAAACCCAAAGGGAGTAACTAAAAATTAATAATTCCCTTATCATGACAAAATCATGGTCCTCAAAATATCTTCATCCACAAATTAAAATTTATATTACATCAAAATATGATCTACTGTTTTAAAATTATATGTCCCCATGATCTGGTAAAAAATCATTTATAAGAGGAAAATAATACATGATATTAAATTTTGTTTCACACAACATCTATTATCAATGAAATGTCTCATTGAAAAAACAATATTTTAATAAATAATAAATCACCCTATAGCGATGTTCTAGTTCAACTGAAAGTTTTATCTAATAACTCCACAAAATTCATTTTATTTTATGAAATTTTATCTTCATCTATTTGATTAGTTGTTTTATAAATTTCCTTTGCATCATGAACAAATTAAATTTTTTATTAAACATCCATATTAGGAATAACACCTTGAAAATAATTTTGAAGAACATTAATTTATTTATTCCTTGTTAGAGAATCAGTAATTTTAATATCTTTATTATTTTTAACAATATGAGCTATGTAAAAATTACAACAATATCTAATTAACTTATCCACTTGTCGGTATGATATAAAATGAAATAAATCATTGAATAAATAAGTTTTGAATTTTAAATATATCATAATATGGGAACTGGAGGATATTATATAGGAATTTTTTATCAAACACCATAATGAAAAATATCATATGATTTTCTAGAAATACCATGCCATCGTTAACAACATTAATTTTATAATATATCGATTTTTCTATAATAAGTCCACCCTATGGATTCAAAAAAAACATTCTATCATGTGATCTTGAGCTGATATTCTATTTTTACAACCAAAATCATACCACTGAATGAATTTAAATATCTATAGTTAAATAGTTTTTTGTGATAATTAGTATAAACTATTAGAATTAATATCAAACCATCATTTTATATCCCAACACCAATCGCGTATATAGTAAAATATTATCCCATTCCATTTTATGTTTGATCTGGATGATTTCTATCTAGTGTTATTAACATCATCAAGAAGTTAGAATAATGACCAACTAATCTGAATCTAAAACATTCCAACATTGAATGGATATTGGTTACCTTGATCTAAGATTCTTTGGAATTCTTTTATATGTCATCATGGTCCATGTGGTCAAACTGTCAAAAGAATTAATCCTTCCATATTTTTTTAATTCACTCTACAAGGATCATTTATCACACACACCACAATAAGAGAAATTCATATTCCTACCAACATGTTTCATTGTAGTATATTTTCCCATTATCTACCATCCCTAAAACCACATATATTAAAAATATCATTGAACTTATGTGTAATAAAACTACCTATAAACTAATTCATTTTAGAAAATTCTAATTAATTTTAAATACATTCAAGGCCCATTATCTTGGTAGAATTGGATTCATTACAAAATAAAAGAGAATAATGTTACTATCAATGTAACAAAAAATTCAATTACATAACAAGACTATATTATAAAATATTGTCCTACATATACCCTGAATCATTAAATTTTACTTCTATTCGTTGAATTGTTTTTGTATATATATACTATATATATTTCTGAAGAATTTATAAATGAAATGATAACTAAATTATTCAAATTCCATTAAATAAATATCATCTATCTATCTGGTATTCATATAAAATCACAGCCATATATTATTTTCACCTTCAAAAAAGAAGGTAAATGGTTATAATTTGACCTTACAAACATTATATTACTTCGTATAACTTCTCTTGATAATTGATACATCATTTGATACTATAGGGTCATATGTTCAACTGAATTGAGGATCTTACCTCATAAAATTATCTAGTATATAAATCATCATTCATGGAAGATCATGTTCCTCAATAGAATGGATACCGCTACAATTTATATGTTATGATAACTCACATATCACTGGAACAATCTATTCATTTACAATCCCAACCATCTCAGCAATTTAATCTGGTTGGATATTTTCCTTTCAATTCCATCCCACTGCATCTTCCTTGCTTTTTAGGGGAGAAATCGTTCTGAATTTATATATTTCCATTGAAGAAACATGAAAATGATAAAAAATAAATATAATATATACATAATGATATTGTACAATATTTTTTATGAATTATAATAACATTATCATAATTGCTAATTTTCTATAAATAGTAATCAGATAACAATGATAAGGCTATTTTCCTATGCATAACATAGCCATGATTTATTTATTGTGAATTAAATATATCAAATGTTATAATGTTTTAGGGATTAAATTTTTATATAATTAGTTAATGAGTCATTAATATCAAAACCATATAATAAAAAGTTGACACCTCTGTTCAGTATTCATTTTTTAAACATATAATACTTAAATTTTTTTCTTGGAATAATCTTAACAACATTAAACTTTCCCACTTTCTTTCTAATAACCATACATAAATACAATGATTACATTCAAAATAAAATATTGATATGAATAAATTTATTATTAAATTATATAAAAATAATAAAACTATTAGCCTTGTGAGAAACATTAAAACCCAATTCAATCCATTCCATAAAAAAAACTTTTAACCTCGAAGGGAAAATATCATTTTTCAAAGTAAATAATTTAAATTAACATTTGAAAAATGATTATTTCCATGAAAAATAAATTTCAATAAAATAAATATCATGTATCTTTCAGGGGATATCATCTCATATTACCCCTATTGACCGTTTCAAAACCATTACAAATCTTAATGACCATCAAAATTACCTCCAATATAGTTTTCCATAGAAAACACTATGTACCCAATGACTTGTAGTGTTATTTTGTAAATTGGATTGTATATTTTATAATATTATCACTTATAACTATCTAAGAATAGCCATTATATAAAATTTCCATTGACAATATAATTAATAACACAATTTTAGAAATCCAAATTTCATTAAAAACCCCTTAACAAACTCATATAATGATTTTTTTGAACACTTTCCAATATCACAATAGCCTTTTCATTTTTGAAATGTTCTAAAAACATGAAATAACTGTAAATTGAAACAATATTTTTAATTTAATAATAAATTAATAACATTAAATGATGAGAATAATCAACTTATTACTATGATATTGGTAAATATCATTGTCACCGTCAAAAATAAAATAAAACATTCATTTTTTCATTTTTAATGAATGTTAATCATTACATACAAAGTTTTTTAATTTTTTTTAAAAATTAACATATAAGTAAAAATAGTTATTATTAAACTCTCATATCCATAATAACGTTATTTTAAAAACATGGACAAGGCCGAAGAAGAGATTTATAACAAAATAATTAATATATATATATTTTTTGAAATGTCTTTTATCACATAATAAATATTTGAATAAAAATATACACTGAATAATAACAATAATGAACATTTAATTCCAGTAAAGTAAAGATATAATTTTCATAATTTTTTCACAGAGTTCCATATACACCATGTAAATTAACATTTCTACATAACATAAAAAAATGATTCATTTCATTTAAATTAAGATAACATCCCTTAACATAAATATGAGATTTCATGTATGTCATTTATCATCCTAATTGATAAATTTATGTTAATTTTTTAAATTTATGAAACCTTTTAAATTTTTATATATTATTTTTTATTTCATTGTTTATAAAATTACATAATCAATTATTATTACTTTGATTGCCCCGATTTAATATATATTATGTCTCAAAAATAACATTGGATGGTTCATGATTGGTTAGTTATTTAATTATTAATCCTAACAAATATAAAATTAAATAAACAATAATTATAATTATACATAAATAATAATTTCCAAAAAATAAAATTATGTTTATGAAAAATGAGTAATATCATGATCATTGAGATGGTATGTCATACAAACAGATGAGTTACACTTCTATTTTTCATATATCAATATAAAAATATGGTATGAATTATTATTTTTTCCACAATGAAAATAATATTTTAAAATATAAATTATTTTCATTAAATATGTATATATATATATATCATCCATATTATTTTGTGAAGACAAAACATAATCTCATCACCCTGTCAAGGGGTCTGTCTACACGTCAATGGACTACATTATCATTTTTAGTGTCTAAATGAAAATAATATATTATTTTTTCAGAATGATAAATATTTCATGAATGTTGTCATAATATCATATATATCACATATATTTTACAAAACTATCATTATGAACAACCATTTATATCTTTTGTGAAAAATGAATACACTAATTCGCAAGATGGGTGTCTGACATACACACAAGTGATGTTATCATGTCCCCAATATAATATTTAATAATAAGGAATGAGTTACATAAAAAATAAATAATTATAATATGTTAAAATAATAATATATATTATTTAAATCCATTATTACAAAAATACATGATAATAAATGTTGTAAAATGAATGATAATGTTTCATAAGGCAGTAGTCCACCGAAAAGGTGAATGATGATTTCATATCTAATATGAGGAGAGAGGGGATATATTTTTGTTAATATATTAAAATAAAAAATATATAATATGCAAGATATAATTTTTTATTATATATAAATAATTGTGGAAGATTTATTGATTTGGTGGATGGAATAAAAATATGACTCTCGATTATGCATGATATGACTTCTTCGATCAACCATGTTAGCTAAGAAAATAAATGAATTCTCATGATGGATTTATGATCAAAATGATGGATATTAGTCTTTGGGAGATAATAATGGAATATAATTTTTCAACAATTGTTTGATATAATGATATTTTAATGTGTTGGGATTAATGTATACGATATTTCATTTTACTACTTAGTTGAGTGGCATGCTTGTATTTTTTAAAATAAAAAAGGTGTTATGAAATTTTTTACTACATAATTGGAACCAATGTTGTCTATTATCTATGAATAGATATTATATGGTCAAAATAATCCAATAAAATAGTTATTATAAGTGTTTCTTTTTCATTTTAATCCATATCATTTTAGATTACAACCTCCTATAACTCATTTTTCACAATAATCATGCTAATTAGTTATTATATTTATATTATTAATTTGGGGAAAAATTAAAATGATCATGTCATACAACAAAATTTATTAAAATTAAAAATATGGAAACCATTTTATGTAATGCAATTCACATATGGGGATAATTTTATTTAAAACAAAACAGAATGATTTGAAAAAAAAGATTTTTTCAATGGGTGTCTATTCAGGGAAAAATATGATATTTATTAACCCTATAACTAATAACAAACATTTTGTGAATTTAAATTAATATTTAATTAAATATATTCGATAAGTTTCAGTTAATATAAAACACATTATGGATTTTCATAATTATTTATAATGGATCAGAATTATTAATTTTAAAAAAGTTTCCAGAAAAATTTCATATTTAACACAAACAAACAAACTTATAAAAAATTCTAATATAATATTGATTGAAATGAAATTAATAAGAATAAATATTAATCAAAAAAATTATACAACATTAAATGATATTTAAAAAAATAATGAATAGTTTATATTACATAATTTATTAATAATATATGACATTTTTAAAATAATCGGAATTCCCAAATCTTCAATAAAATGTCAATATATTAAAAAAATCACATAAAATCATTCCAACATAAAAATTATTAAATCATTTCAAATGTATCATAATTTTTTCTAAAATAAAGATAATAAATTTATAAATTTATTTTTAAAATGAATCAGTATTATAATGGTTTTTAAATAAAACTATTTACTATTTTATATAAATAATTATAAATATTTCTATAACGATTATAATAATATAATTGTTAAAAATAAATTTTAGATAAATTTTTTCATAAATTAATGGTGTTTCGATAGTAAATAGACACTAAATTCATTATATTTTATTTTAGATCACAAAAACCATTTAATGTTGTAATCATCAGATACCAAAATTTAGGTGGGGGAGGATTCAAATATTGCCATTCAAGGTAGGGATTCAAATAATTTTTTTTCATCTTATCCATAATTATATTTCATGAACATCGGTTCTTAAATATTCAATAGTTTCAAAATTATTTAATAGGATGATTAGAACAACATGATCTTTAAGAGGGGCAGTGCTGGGTGGGGAATGATGTGTATAATCTACATAAACATGTTTCAGACAAGCTAAAAGGGTAGGAATGTGATGAGTTTTAAAATATGGTTATGGTTTTGTCAATAATATATGGAGATAATGATTTCGTACAATATTTATTTCTAATGAAGTTTCATTCCATAATAGTTTCATGATAACATGATCTGGATCTACTCACATTGGAATGACAAGCCTTTCTTTTTCAGGGATATTGTTTGGGAGAGTATGGTGATTCTATATTTGAAGGAAAAATCTTTTTGTGATATTAACACTATGAAGTTATATATTATGATTTATCAGTCAATTTAACTCTTTCGTATTCTTGGAATATCACTACAATAATATGGTTGTTTCTAAATAATATGATAACTGCAGAGATTTAGCCACACCATTACACTAATTATTGATCACCTATAAATTAGTAGGTGAAAATTTAACATTCAAGTGATTCCAATAATTTATATATATTCTCTGATTCCTAGTATGAAATCTATGTTATGTCTTTTTTAATTGGACATTGTTTGGAAATGAGAAATACACCATCTATATTCATTCATTGGATTCATGTCTTATAGTATTAAATGGGGTAGGGATGACTACAGAAACACATGTATAATGCATTTTAGTATCCCAATTTGAACTGGGATCATTAGATGGTTAGTTTATCTCATGATATCAATTGAGATATATTTGATCATACGTAGTGGTTTTACACATTATAAGAGACATTATTTTGTGAAAACTATAGAGAATAATTAATCCCATGTGTTATTATCCATTTTCCAACTGTTATAGGTATATCAAAAGATAATAACCATATAACATCATCATAAAAGTACTGAATGAGTATGACGGTTCATTAGAAGAGGAAATCATAGAAATATCAACTTATAAAGCTTACCCTAAATTATAAAAGATAAACATACATAGATGTGATTTTTTAGCTATAAATCTAGCATCTTTATAGGATACAAATTACCATTTACCTCACTACTACGTTTCATTATAGATTTAGTGGCCTTGAAATCAAGTGATGTGTTAAAAACTATCATAGACTATTAGGTTAGGTATTATCATGAATTTCTAATGATTATTATATTTATAAAAATATTGTTACATTTATAGTGATTGTTTCAGTATAACATGTGTGAAATATATTCCCACAAGTTAGATAAATTATTCTGGAGAAACATTTATTAATCCACTAATTTACTTAATTAATAAGGACCTGTGCTCAAAAATTTGAGATTCCTTGTGAATGTATTTATGTAAAAACATTCCATAATTGAGTCTAATACACATCAGATTTTTTAATGGACTATTAAATTATGATTTAATACTTCTTAGGGAAATTATTTCCACTGAGAGTCTACTCTACGAAAATAAATTCAACAATTTCATATTTAGAGGGATTTATTTTCAATTAAGTGGAGATAAATGTAGATCTCCTTGCTTATTCCACTCTCTAATATGAACATCAGCTGGGATGTCATTAATTAACTAGTGATAATTTATAATCATTTTAATAAATGTGTTATAACTATTTTCAAAATGAATTCCCAATTTTTGGAATCATATAGCTAAAAGGGAATATTATTCACTCTATTTTTAACTCATTTATTCCCCTATCAAAATAAAAAAAACCTTTATAGTGATAGAATATAATTTTTAAATGATAAATATTCTTTTATATATTCATATGATATATATATATATATAAAATATTCTAACAAATAAAATAGAATATCATATAATGATGTGTCTTGAGTATATAATGTGATCAGTATAGTTTCATTGATATGTTGTCTTCTTATTAAAATTTTATTATCTTCAAATCTTATGGAAGAATCCTCCAAATTATCTGAAAAATGTTAGTTTTTTGTTGATGATATATTTTAAACAAAATAATTTTCTAATATCTACTATACTATAAAGGAATATTCAAGATCAATGTATGATTTAATTAATTTCTATTTCCTTAGTCAATCAATCTATTGTGAAAAAGTGATGACTATCAATGATGAATCATCGGGCAGGACTATCCTTATCTTTCAACGTTCCCCACAATATAATAGATTTTTATAACTAATTCATAAAGGTTAGTGTCTTAAAAATTATATAAAATTTGTTATGGTGTTGATTGTTTAAACGAACTCCATCATGGGTAGGATTACCACTATAACATTATTTTTTCTCATTAGGCTGTTTCCCATATAATATATTATAGGTAATACCTTCAAAGTGGTCATAAATGTGAAAACAAAATTTCCCCTAGACCATCAAACCATGGGGATGGATTAAAATTTATTCATCCTGATCAATGTTCCTAAAATTGTTCTTAATATTTACATGAATAAGGAATTTGAGTTATATATTATTTGGAGGCACTATATTGTTGAAGGTACATATGATTCGAGGAGGTCATTTGAAACTAAAAGTACCACTTCCCCTATACGGTTAGAAGATAGTAGGAACCAATACTAAAAATAATTTATCATTGAGGGATTAGAGAACATTATCATCTTGTAGAGTATGGTTATGTTCATACTTATAGAATTATGATTTCCTTTTTTATACTTCTTATTTATGTTCTTTCTTATGGACTGCTTGACTCACATGCTAAGGAAAATTATTTAAATATATAATATCCCAACTAAATGAAAATTTTGTAACTTCTAGAACACGATGAATGACATATATGTATTTAATAGGGATATATTTCTTCCCAAATATGTCCTCCACAATAAAGAAATGAACTCATGTTGGAAAGTGAGATTTTTAAGATTATATTATCCATTTTTCATGGAAGTGTACTGATGAACCTCCATATCCAGTGTAGAAGTGTGTACTAAATCTTAAGAAAACATCATATTCTGCTAATGATTAACTTAAATATTTGAGTATGGTGTTTGTTTCTAGCCCTTAATGTATAACCCCAAAAATATATAGTACATCCTTGTATTTGATATCGTGTATGACACGAGACACTAAGATCATAATGTGATATACAATCCAGATACATTATAACATATTTAATATTTTAAATATATTCAATATATGACATAAATTTTAATTAATTCCTCAATAAGTTTGCATATGGATCATTCAATAGAGACGTTCCTTGAAAGCTTGTATTACACGCAATAGCAACCTTCCTCGATAGCTTTCATTACACGCAAGACTGAGTTTCACAAAATAACTATGAGTTTTTAAAATATTAATATTTATCATAATACTACAGAACCATGTCTTTATGTTTGATTTTATGAATATTATTTACTAATTAATAATAGCATATGGTTAATAGAAAAAGAAAAGGATTTCATGGGGTTCCAATTATTAATAAAGGATAATAAAAACGAACTAGATATAAATAAGAAATGTTATTATTTTTATACTTTCTAAAGATATATGTGTTAATAAACAAAATTAAATACTATTATTTAATTATTTTATTGAAATATATATGTTATACATTCAATAAAATATTTTATATATTAGTCCATTAGGAATTATAGACAAAAAATAATAACAAACTCTATTTTACTCAGAAAAATCTATATTTGTATAAAGGAAATTTTAACTCCTTTTAATGTAAAAAAAATATTAAATAAAAGAATTAACAAAATAATTCATTTAAAATGTAAAAATAATATTCATATTCGAATTATAAATACATTATTTAGGTATGGGTAAATTTTTCATATTTATTTGAAACAATTCATTTTATAATGTATTGTTTATAATACAATGTGTTAGTTAAATACTAATTTTTCATTTCATTTATTTATAAGGATATATTTTTATTTTTAATTTTTAATTTTTTTTAGATAACTTATATATCAATTAATACATTTTATGAAATTTTTACCAATTTTGCATTGACATTTACTATAAAAACAAAGATAACATTTTGATGTTTTGATTTTAAAAACCTGATCTGTTTTCCGACTTGGGGGATGAGTTCGATGTTAATTTCTCCGATTATAGGTTTCTAATTTGGAAAAATGGATTCAATATTTCGAATAACAATATTTTCTTAGATCTAATAAGGTGAACTTTGTTTTTTAACCAAAATTATAGTGAATGTATTTAAAATTATTTACAATGGTGAAGGTTGTATTTAGATATATAAAGGACTAAACCATTAAAATAATTTCCCAAATGACCTAGAAACATGTAAAACACAAATTGGATGGACATATATGGACCCTATAATCCATTTCTTTTTATTTGGGTCTTCTATTGGATCAACTTTCTACTTGAAAAAACGTTCATATAATTCCCTTGAAAAGTATTATAAGAGTGACAGTCTTTATCCACTAAAAAAATGGTCCTCCTCCCTTCCCACATCCTCACACATCTCATTAAATGTTGGGTCGAAATATCTCCAAAAAAATATCTCCAATAACAGTCCTCCCCATATTTTAAAATCCTCCCTTTTGAAAGATGAAATATAATGAAGCTTTTGGTACAAACCAACTGATATTACCCGATTGAGAGGTAACAACTTTTTTCAAGATATCAATATTCATTTATAGTCTCCACCAAAACCAATATTTTTATTCAATTATTATATAAATAAACAGTTTCCTATTTTTTTTTTCAAAATGATTATACCTACAGTTAGACACACCACCATATAATATGCAATGAGCATACTCTTTTTGTGTACGATGATCAACTACTTCATGAAACATTGATTTGATAATTTTTCCCTTAATGATTATCATGGTGGCCATTTTGAAGGAAACTATATTTATATATGTTATTTATAATATTTATAATTTCATTTGACTTCAAAAATTTTTATTTATAACATAGGTTTATTATTTTTATCTTGTTAAATTAAGATAATTTAATTTGATGATGTTTTTTCTACAGCCCCCTCAGAGCGATATGACTCATTCATACCATCCACAGAACAAATAAAGTAAGGTTTAAATAAAACTATGTAAATAATATAACATTTATATTTCCCAATAATTATAATACACATAAGTATCTTTTATCATTCATTATTTTATTATAAAAATGTAATGAATGTAGTATCCATGCATACATATAACCTACAATGTCCCTGATCAATGTATTTAATTTCTAATTTCCAAATATTATTGACCACTATAAATACATATAAACAGGATATATATGGTATTCAAATAAATTTTTAAATTTTATAGATGATGAACCCATGAAATGTTTTATAATAACCACAAATACCAAGTTAAGAAAAACTCATCATACTACACAATTAACATCGAAAATAGTTATATAAATGAATGGTTATTAAAAAATGAGTATTAATATATTATAAAAGGATCATGTAAGTTATCATAAATATTAATATGGTTCATAAATAAGTTAGTAACGTTTATAAAGATATTATATAGGAGTTTATGGGGAGTTTAACCAAAAAGAAACATAATGTAAGGGATTCACGTATCATATTTCATTCTGTGAGGCATATTCCATTAACACGGCTTTCTTATTTTATGTCATGTATCTACTGCCCATTATGTTATATTATCTCATTACTTCACATTTCATAATGACATTAATCATTTCAATTTATTATTACAATATCAGGGATACCATGATTCAAAATATACTCTAGTAGTAAAATATTTCCTCTCAAATATATTTCTATTCAGAAATATTTGTTGTTATAAACCTATGTTATTTTATATGATGTATACACATCATTTTACCTGATTTATCAAGCTTCTTCTTACTCAAAAAAATTATAACATTAATTCAATTTTAATATTCCATGAGGCCTCTGATTCCAAAATATTCAATGTGGTATGTGACACTATATACTGTTAATAGAATATTTTCTAGAAGAATGTTTTTGAAATAAATATTTATAATATCTTCATTCATAAATTTCAAAAAAACATTATTTTATTTCTCTTGGAGTATTTTTTTATTGATATCATCCTTATACTTACTCTAGACGTGTTGTGACTGGTTTAGCAAGGATAGTATTCACATTCACTTCCTTGATTAATTTTCATCACCTAGAAATAATCAATTTCATATGATCATTTGACATTGAGTTCCCAAACATATCCACAAAACCTATTGAGGATTTGATCATGACCTGAAATATATAATATTTCCTATATGTTATTTACTTGTAATGTTACTTTATTATTTGGGAAATTTTTGATAAACCTGTATCCATTATAAAATAATCATATATTATAAGGAATATTGTTTATTTAAATGCATTGGTCATAGACTATACTTGTTTGGGTCTGGTTAATGAAAGTCCTATGGGTTAGGGACCAATTAATGCATGTGTTATGGGTTGGGGATTGGATAATTAAATTCCCTCGGTGAATCTGTTGTCTCCTGTGATAAATTATTTTGAAAAATTGGAATGCTTTAAAATTACTCTTGATGGTAAAGGTATCTTTTGTCATAGGAACATGACATCAAATAATTATGATTTTCATTCTTATAGTTTCTGTTATTATTCATCGATGGTATTTTTTATTTAACATATATATGGATACATTTAATTTTCATCACATTGATTAAATGTAATGTGTTTTTGTTTCAAATCATTCCATATGTATTTTTTCCCAAGTTATTTAAATGTCATATTTTTATAGTTAATAAATTTCCATATTGTTTACACACATCCATTTAGTTTTTCGATTACATGGCATGGATGTACTTCTA
Source organism: Viscum album (assembly GCA_963277665.1). Lineage (NCBI taxonomy): Eukaryota > Viridiplantae > Streptophyta > Magnoliopsida > Santalales > Viscaceae > Viscum > Viscum album. Next base: position 270,720,711 of record OY728128.1, on the reverse strand, counting down.
TTTAACATTCCATGTTAATTTATTCATATTGAATAATTATTTCTTCTCTTATACAATTCCCTTATGTAGCATTTGAGGACAGTGTTACAATTTTTATCTCTACATGAATCCAAAAAGAGTACAATGAAAGATATGATGGGATTTACTAGAATGATAAAAATTATACTCGAAGTTATTTTTTAGTAATAAGGAAAAATTATATTGTAATTAGTGTATTATTTTTTAAAACAATGCTAATGTTTGTATCGGGATTACCAAGACTACTAAACTCAATGTCCTTCTATATATGATTACTTATAATCATGCCAATGCAATTAGTACAAGACACCCATCTTAAGGATTCTAGGTTCAAGACGCTACAGTTTTCTATCATATGTTGTTTAACAGAAATAATGGAAACTATATTTAGAAAAACAGTGGTTAGAGAACATAATCCTATTGTAAAATTTGAAGATAGGTATTGAATAACATACTAAAATTTATCTAATGTAGAGTCAACATGGGTCTTCCTATAAAAAAATATTTCGTATAATATAAGGGGTTTTTGGTCTGGAACATATTTACAGAGGATTAATAATTCTAACACAGTGTTCCGAGCCTGACTCTGGTAACCTTGTACAGGGAAATGGGCCTTTCTACCCACAAGAATGGACCCTCCTAGGGGATATGCTTAGGATAATTCACATTTTTTACAAAACACTATAAATAATTTTCAAAAAATTAATCATGGTTAAACCTACTGTGTATTAGATTGAACATATGCTATCAATATTTATAATTTTCCTGGAAATGATATTGTGGATACATTGTATAGCTAGAAGGTCATATAAAGAAATAAATGAATGAAGAACTTTTGTTGATAATGCATGGAAAACAATTTCTACAAGGTTGCAATGTGATTAACAATATTAAAATGATGTCCATAATATTTATTTGTTAAATTATATTAATATTCTTTTAGAAAGGAAAAAGTTTATGTCGAATGACAACCAATCAATGTTGGGATGGCTATGGGTCTTGAACACATCCCCAATGGATGATCTGGTTTTCACCCCAACCACTTACCTATGAAATGTCTTAATTAATTTTTTGTTTTTTAATGATAATAAATTGCATAAATAAATAGTAATTATGAAATAATAGTATCACTTTCTATGGTCAGATATTAATATATTAAACTTATTTTATTTGTATGATAATTAATCATAAATGGATAGGCAATTAACTTTTTTATAGGCCTTGAAATCGATTATAAAATTTATTTTAGTTCTATTGGAAAAAAATATTAATTATTTGTAATTTTGTTTCTAGTAAAAATGAAATGAATTAAAATTAAATCTACAAACAAACAAATTTTATGGTTTTCTACATGAGATAGACACCAATCTGTTAATAAAATTTCATTATATTCAAGGTATGTTATATAAATAACCATTGGAGTTTTGTGCTTAAAAAATTTAATTAATTATAATTAGTTAATAATTTTAATAAAATATATATTTTATATATTATAGAAAATATTTTTTAATAATACATTTAAATTTAAATGCATAAGATAAGAAATTAATCTATCTTATTAGTAAAATAATCTATATTTAGGAAGGTAATATTACTGCCTTTTAGTGGAAATCCCATTATATAAAATAATTTTGACACTTTAATTGATTTAATATTTCAATATAAAATTAATATCTTAAATTTTATCATAATAATTAGGTTTGGGTAAATTTTTGATGTTTTTCTAAAACATTTAATTGTTTAATGAATAGTTCAAAATACTGTGTTTTAGTTCAAAAATGCATTTTCATGTCATTTATTTACAAGTTTCAAATCTTGATTTAATTAGGTTTATTGTTTAATTAGATTTTATTTTTTTCAATTAATAAAAATCAGGTCATTTTAATTAATTATTCATTGAAATATTATAAACACTCATTGTGATCTTTTGGATGTTTTTACATTAAGAACTCACATTGTCATCCTGCATATAGGAAGAATTTAAAATCATTTTCTATCAAATATATGTTGTTTATTTGTAAACATGGTCTCAATATCTAGAATCAAAATACATTATAATTACTAATAACATCAACATAGTGATTTAAAAAAATATTTGTGAATGTAACTAAAAAATTTACTACAGTTATTGTTAATTTAAAATTAATAATGAACTAAAAAATTAACATTATTGCCCAAAATGACATGTATTCTTCTTAACAACGGTTCAACAAAATCAATGCCCTAAACCAGGCTATCACATGACCTCATGAAAATCTCCCCATATGAGAGAGGATTCCAAATATCAGAAAGGTTCTTAAATAGTCATGTGGGGTGACTATATCCTATTTATCAGAGTAAGTCACTTCAAATCACTATAAAAATAGGAGAAATAATATAAAATTATAAATAAATATGTATCCATGCATCTCCAAAAATGGGTAGACCCACAGATAATAATAAATATATATGTGTTGTTCCAATACCTTTTGAACAAAACCCAACATAATGACAACAATGAAATCCCGTAAACAGTCCTGACATCTAGTCAGAATTACCATCCACAAATGTCTCATGTCCAACTCAACTCCCAAGAATAGGGCCGTTATACTTTTCCTGACTTACATACATGAAATCTATTTTGGTACCCAATGTTGGCCCGATCAAGGTGTGAGAACAACTCAATATGCCACCACCGATGTTACCAACAATATATCTATTCTAACTGATAAAGAATGTAATTATAAATAAATACAATGTAATGGAAAGATAGTTTTGGGACAAATTATAATTCATTATCAAAATTTCTATTACTATTATGATTATTTCATCATGTTAATTATGTAAATCATCTCATTTTTTTGATAATCATCAACACCTAATCCATGAGTAAGACATTTACACTGTTCACACAATATTATTGGATTTTTTAATTCCTCATAAGAGAAATGTCAAGTCCCTATCACTTGGGATGAGTGTATCATGTTATCACCACTCATACCATGGACCCAAATTCCATGTATTTTCCTTGAATACAACCATTGGGGGAATGGAGAATCAATCAGTCTCCCTAACACAAGAATTAGTTGGTATGTTAGAGCATCTGTCCAACCCTAATCGTGAGAGGATCATTTTTCCTTTCTACCACAACTAGGCCTTGTTGACATGAATAATTTATACATTCACCACATTTATCCACATTAGGACCAATACAACTAATAAATATAACAATAAAAATTCACAGCGGTCTATATAGGATACAATATAATTCTGAAGCCCATTCACTATGAAATTTTACAAAACATAACAAATTATCCCAATTCTCATCCCAATGTCTCAACCCATAAACCATATTCATCAGTTCTCATTCCATTACTGATACCATGATTCAAAATTTCACAAGCAACCTCCCTCTAAGGGGTTCAAACATAATTCATTACCCACAAGGAACAATCCTTATTTAACTAATTTAAGCCATTTTAATTACCATGATAAACAATCACTTAAGCCATTACTAATAAAAGATTAATTAAAATAATTCATTTTATCTCCCATTCAAAATTTCAACATTCCCATAGAGGTCTCTTCATTGTCACAAGGAAATCATGCTCACACTTATCTAAATTATATGTCTCGAAAGTATCGGCACACCACATGGGTGGCCCGACAATGGTCAAATCATCCTCCATGTGTCTTATGTGGACCATGGCGGCGTCCATTCAGCATTTTCATGTCGTTGACACCTAATATAATCAATGAATGAAAAGTTAATCAAGTGGATACCAAGAAATAAACCCATGTATAAACTAATCTCAAACAAAAATACGGTATATAACTTGTACACCACATACCTTGAATCCATTGATAATCAGACACATAATCAAGGGCTTGGATACCAATTCATGAAACCCTATAATCCTTAACCTAGATATGACAAGAAGAGAAGGGTTTTAGAGTTTTTGGATGGAGATATAGATGAAACATAAACCCTAAAATAAAAAGGGAAGATAGAGTTGATTAGCCTTAACCCAGATCATTTTTTCGCAACTAACAACATACTAAATGACCAAAGTTACAACCATGTCCTGAAATTCCTCTTCAGTTTGATCCAAAATACGAATTGGATGATACTCATATGATGCATCAGGAACAATCTCAACATCATCAACGTTTGTCACAAGAGATGAATCAGGATTATAATATTGATGTTGTAAAACAAGAAAGATAGCATGGATCCCACTATACTGTTGAGGAAGATCCAATTGGTAAGACACTTTTCTAATTCTCTACATAATCTCGAATGTCCCAACATACTGAGGTGAAAACAAGTCTTCTCTCTAAATTCAATGGTGACCCACAATTAATGACACCAGAAGAAACACACTATCCCCTATAAAAACATTATAGGTTTTCGAAGGTGATCCCCATTTGAATTATGCATGATCTGTGCTGTCATCATGCATATCTGAATAGGTTTAACATTATCTAATATATCCATCATGGGAATAAGTCTTAATAACTCAGATTTCGAAGCCTCTAACCAACATAATAGTGTTCTACATGGTATCCCATATTGTGCCTCAAAAGAAACAATCTGAATCATATCCTAGAAATTATTGTTAAATTAAAACTCAACCAGTGATAAGTTATATTCCCATAAAACACTGAAATCTAGGGAAAATGATCTCAACTTGACCTCCAATACATGAATTGTATACCCAAACTTCTCATCCGTTTGTGGGCCATTAAGCATAGTCAAAACACCTAGGTTCCCAACACCTTTTATAATCCCTTCCAGAAGCCTGATGTGATACATATATTAGTATTTGAAATTTCGGTTATCTTCACACCATGAAATAACTCCTCTTCTTGAAAATAATACTCACCCAACTGATCAACTGTGTATGTGTATTAGATCACAATAAATGAGCCTGTTTACTCAAATAATCCACAACAACCAAGTTCTCTTCATTCTTCTAAGGTGTACTCAAAATCCACATTATAATGCCAATTATTACATATTTCAACTTCTATTTCAGATTGGTCAATGACTATAAAAAATCACATGGATGTTGATGATTGGCCTTGACATATTAATATGTAAGGAACCATGCCACAAAATCCTCAACTTATTTCTACATTTCCAATGACAATTATTACCTACGAAGATCATGATACATATTAGTCAAGCCTAGATGCACTTCCCACCTCGATTCATAGAACTCACTCATTAGATCGACCCACAAACACACTGGTACTACCACATGAAAAATAATAGAGCTGATCCCATCATAATAGATGGCCCAACTACTAGGTGACTCCCCACATCTATGATAGTCCTTAATATCCAAACACCCTAAATCCTCTAGCTAGAACTTTTTGAACCGACTCAGAAGCAAAGACTCCAATTTTAGATTTTCATGGGTAATTTGTATGATCCCATTATGCATCTCAACATCAATATCTGTAAACCAATCCATCAGTTTTCATTCAGATTTGGATTCATGTACCAGTTGATTCTGATATTTTTGGACCAGATAATCGCTAATACTAATCGCTTACCCCAGTTTATAAAAAAACTCAAAATCAATTTGTTGAAGGTATTCTACCATCATATATTGTAATGATTTAAATCCCTATGAGAGAATATATACAATATTATTTTATAACCAGAAAGCAAATTGAATCATTCTCCCTTCATGTAGTTCTCTAAAACATTATGGTATAATCTACTATAGCTATCCCAATATCGAGAGTGGTGTAATATCTTTCTTGTTGTATCAACTACCTTGAACCATATTCTACAACATGATCATCCTCCATCAACACATCCCTGAGTACAACACTAGATTCATCATAGAACAATGTGTACTTCTCACCAGGTTTTGTTATGATTAAAATCTGTGTGGTAGTTAGTGGATTCTTCAATTCCTGAAATTTTTTTTCTCCCACATCCATCTACTTAAATATAACACCCTTCATGGTTAATCTTGAAAGTGGTTCCTCTAGATGAAATCAATCCATAATGTACCTATAGTAATATCCAGACTATCCTAGAAATCATTTAACATTAGAAACACTATTAGGATACTTCCAAGGCCCCACAACTTGATCATTCTTTGGATCTACTGACTGAATAGAATAAAAAATGATACGAACCAAGAAACACAAATTACGAATCCAGAACATAAATTCTTATTAACTGTCATAAAGAATGTACACTTTTAATGTACTCAGGTTGATGTCATGTTGTTGGGAATGATCATCAAGAGTCTGTTAGTAAACCACGATTACATCAACAAAGACAACAATGAACAAGTCTAGATTGGGGTGAAATATTTAGTTCATTATCCCCGTAATCATAGTTGTGGGATTTGAATATCTGAACAGCATCACCAAAAGTTCATACAACACAAACATGCTCTAGAAAGCTGACCATGGTTTGTCAGATGCTCTCACTCGCAGATGATGGTATCCTGATCTGAATTCTGTATTCAAGAACACTATGGAACCAATCAGCTGGTCTAAAAGGACAAAAAATATGGGAAGCAGGTATGAGTTCATAACCATCATTTGATTAAACATCTTAAATTGGAAACATATCCTCAATATCCCATCATCCTTATAATAAAATAGAATGTGTGATCCCCATGGTGACATACTAGTGAATATGAATCCATTTATCTCCAACTCTTCTTGGTGAGCCCCAAAATCCTGGAGTTCTCTCAGATTGATTCAATACAGTGGAATAGAGACCAGTTGAACCCCTTGTTGCAACTCGATCAAAAACTCAAAATCACAATCCGGATGTAGCCCCAAGAATTCCACAAAAAACACATCCTAGAATAGATACACCATAGGATAAAATACATTTTGTCCAACTTCTCTATCATCAAGAACAATTCACTCAACATGTGCCATGATCTCTCCCAATTTCTATCAAAATGGCTTTGTATGGCCTACTCGAACATCACACTCACCACTAAGTACATAAGTGTATCCATCAGGATACATCAATATTACCTAATTTTGGTAACAATCTATATGGGAATAATAACCCACTAGCATATCAATACCCAATATTATTTCAGAACCTATCATCTCTTAAACAAATAAGTTCCACATAAAGTTAGGACCACCATATTCTAAAGCACAACATTTACATTGTCTAATATCCTCAACTCACACTCAAATGGTGTATCAATTGACATAACACCACAACCATCTTCCATGACTAGGCCCATAAAATCCTCACACTATGAATAGATATCATTGTGTGTTGGACTAGTGTCAAATAGAGAATTTTCATTTGTGGAATCAACAGGAATCGTACCTAGAAATGTTGATGATCCAGCCTCGGCGCCTCTAGGTGTAAACTAGACAATAAGATAATGGAATGTCCCTCTACCATGGGATCTAGCTAGAGTACCCCACACTGTAATTCCATAATACTATAAGTGCTCTCTCCCCGGTTTTCCATGTCTACCACCCCTATAATTATGTCATGTGGAGAACCATCTATCAACCCGATATGGGGTTATTGATCCCCTTCAAGCACTATTCATTGATTTCTTCTCTCATAAATTTTCTAACAGTTGGAGATTAATGTAAAAACTTTTACACATGGCTCGTTTTTTCACATTCTACGCAAATAATAGTTGGTTAGGAACATTGAATTCACATGTGTCCTGACAAAAAACATTGATATTAGTAAATTCGATCACTAACCTAAGTGACATGTTACTTATTTTGGTTGTGTTTTCCACTGGTGTCCTGGTGGAAATTCTAGAAATGTAGTTTCCTAGAATCAGATGTTGCACCACTAGTTATCCCTACTAGAATATCATTTATACATATGGAGGCCTCTTTCAGGTTTCCTTCTAATATGAGGGCTGGATCTATAAACTCAGAAAAACTATATAGGTGAATGATATGTACATGGTATCTAGTATCATGTCAAATAACATCTCTAAGGAGACGTTCCATAACTACCACATCTCCCCCTAAGGTAGGAGATAACTTGAATAATCCATTACTAACATCGTCCCATACTTCAAACTCATAAAATCTCTAGTCTTCTCCTTCCTTATGGTTTTATGGTAGTAATTCTCATGAAAAATTACCAAAAAACTATTCCACATCATTCCCTCTATCTGTTTAGTCTGGATTAGGATATCCCACCAATGATTTTCCTAGACCCTCTACTTATAGTCTACCAAATTAACTCGTTTATCAGAAGGAGTACCCAGATGCTCAAGAATTGAATAGATAGACTCTATCTTGAACTCACCTGACTCTGGCCCTCTAACTCCAATTATTGTTGGAGGGTGCTGCAGCTAAAACCCTTGGTCATCTCTGACATACATGGTGTGACCATCCTTTGGTTTCATTCCATCATTCACATAAAACAAGTGAAGTTATCACGAGACTGTTATTCTCTATCTTCCTAAACCACTAAATTTTTCTACTCCTCTAATATGGGATCATTATTAGAAACATCCTCTTGTCTCCCAATGGCACATGCCTTCGTGGTTGTATTTATCTACAATGCCTAACATGAAAAATTTAGTACACATCTATGATACCATCACAAGTCATTAGGATGGATCATCACTAGATATAAACAAACCATTTCTCAAACACATCCCATTGGGTATTATTATATCTTTAATACCACCCTTAACCATACTACCTTAGGCCATGTATAACAAGGGGTAACTAACTCATATAGTTGCAGGAACTACTTTTTACACCTTTTAAAATTAACTTCCATACCCCAATATACATCCATGATATTTTAGTTCATATACCATTAATTAAAAATCATCATAAATTAATTATTAATCAGTATTCCCATTTCCCTTTTTACCTAGTTATATCATCTCGTTGAAAAACATTTCATTATGTTCATGAAAATAAATTACATTCCACCCATTATTTCACACACACCCATCACATGTGTGTGTGCCTACTATAATGGATGTCACTTATATACAATGGTTCCAAGAATGATGCATGAAGGAAAATCCTCATTCCATTTCATCCACAAGAAAAATATCATAAATATGTCCCATCACACCATATTTTCATCACTCAAAAGTGAAATATCATATATGTTATAGCACACCACAAGAACAACCACTCCTGCCATGGTTGAAATGGGTTTTCCCATTACAATAGTTAGCTGCTCTAAGGAAAAATATCTTTACCAATGCACGAAACTATCCTAATAACCTATATTATATTCCCAAAAATTAATAAATCAGAATGAGCTGATATGATACAACCTTTTAACATCCATACCTAGATGCCAATGAACTGGTGCTCCATGCTAGGTTGTCACATGACCTTAAGCATGCCATCCCATAGGATAGAAATTTCCAACAAGCAGCGAGCATCCAGATTAGTAATATTGGCATACTATAACCTCTATATCAGATTAGTCTATAGAAGACTACAATATGAATGTTGAAAAAAACATGAAACAACCAATAACATTGATATCAAAACATCTCCCAAACTGGGTACAACCACAACAACAATAAATATATTTGTTCTATTCCAATTCCATGTGAACAATACCGAAAATAATGAAAAAAATGGATTTCTAAATATGGTCAATAATCTAAGTCAGAAACCAAATCCATGCATGTCTCGTGTCCAACTTAACTCCTTAGCATAGGGCCCATACCCTTATTGTGATATTCAAGAATGAAATATTCCCAGGTCCCCACTAGAGGCCCAAGTAGGGTGTCAGTACAACTCATTAGGTCATGTCCAATGGTTCTTATAAAATATTTAGTAATTTTTTTTTGCATGTAGCTATAAATAAATAGAATTTACAAGAACGATAGGTTGTTGTCAATTCATTAACATTTATCAACATTTCTATTGCTATAGGTATTAGTCATCCATGTTCATTATGTATATCATATCATCATTTAGTTCAACATCAGCATATTATCCATGAGGCATACAATTACCATGTTCACATAGTACTCAATGTATTTATCATTCCCCATTATAGAACATGATAAGATACTATCCAACTGGGGATGATCATATCATGTAATAAACAAACATTTCTAGATCCTCAGTGTAGTTATTTTCATTGAATACAATCACTAGGGGCATTGAACATCATTCCGACTCCCCTACTCATACATTTTTTGGTTCATTAGAGCATTAGTCCAACCCAACCCATGGGAGGAGCATCAGTACTTTATCCCTCTAGTAGGCGATGTTCACATTCTTATTTTAACAATTAAACACATTTATCCACATTAGAACCAATACAACCAACAATTATATAAATCAAAATTCATAACTGTCAACAATGGATTTAATGTCATGTCATTTCATGTTCACAATTCCATTTAACAACACATAACCCATTAGCCCAATTATCATTCCAAAGTATCTTACCATTAACCTCATTAATCAATTAGAAATCCATTAACAATCTCATTTTTCCACATTTCACACACACTCATAGTCTTATGGTTTTCAACAAAATTCATTATCCACATGTAACAATCCCCATTAAATTAATATAAAACATTTTTATTACCGTGAACAACAATCCCTTAAGCCATTACAATGCATTGGAACATTCCAATTATTTATTTTCACTCCCATTCAACATTTCTACAATATTATCAAGGGATCTACATTTTCACAATGAAAAATTTCCCATACATATCAAAATTCAGGGTCCGGAATGTATCGATGCATCCCAATGGTGTCCCTACCAAAGTTCAATTTATCTGCAACATTCCCCATGAGGACCATGAGGGGCATAATTCCTATTTTAGATACATATCACACCCAATCAAATCAAAGGATCAAAATATCAACCAGGGATTACCTTGAAATAAACCCTATCATTGAAATATCTCAAAATATTCATTAATATATAACATGTGGGCCAAATAAATTGGATCCATTGTGAAACACATGACTAATAGAGTCCATGGATCCTGATCCAACAACCCCTTGAATCCACAATCTATATATCACCAAAAACTAATGGTTTTCACGCTTCAAAAGGATATAAGGAAAAAACATGAACATTGAACAAAAAAGAGAAGAAAGTGGTGGATTAGCCGTACCAATATCTCTGAGTCACATGTGATGGTTATCCATATGAAAATGAGATGACATGGAATCATACATGGAAGATATTGGATGCTTTTTTTTCACTTGGATTACAAGGGGGAGAAATGAGGAAATATAGAGTTGAGGATTAAAATATAGCAGTTTCATTTCTATAATGACCCATACTTTATATACATTATTATTACTTCAGAATTGAAGTGCACTTATTACAACATATAACAAAACAAAGAAAGGACCGTATAGGTATAGTGTCTTTAGAAACTGGGAAACATAAACAACTAGTTCATAAAGCATCTACTTTGCCTCTCATTTATTTCATCACATATAGAGTCCCTTTTTGGAATATTCTACTTAATAACCTTCTTACTGACCTGGGGAAATAAAACATACAAAAGGGTGAGCTCAAATTCTCAGTAAGGGTAAACAAAAGAAATATCAATCACATCATATTCATAAGAACATAACATTTTCGAAATCTTAACCAGAAAAATAGAGCATAATTTCATAACATGGGATAAATCATAGTAGTGAAATGAAATCCCAATAATCATAACTTAAAACATGAAACTTTGTGTCATACACACATAATCATAGAGAATCAGTTCTTATTAGTCAAGACTCATTTCCAAGACTATCTTAGTGGACAAAGTCCATTTCTGAACCGAGTCACCCTCGTTTCAGTCCTGTTTCACTGAACCGGTATAACCTACCGTTCCAGCCATGTCTATCTCATGAGATATAAAATCTTTACCCAATGCATTGGAGGGAGATATAGGTCCCACCCATCTCATAATGATACCATTATTATGTGTGCCACATAATCATAAACCATACATCATAACATAACCCATGTAATAAAAATGGGAATCTTTAAACATCGTAACATCATAAAACAATTCATATAAGATAATAGAATTCATAAAACTATTTCCATCAAAACATAATCAAATACATGTAATAATAGGGATAGAAACAGAACCCTTTATTATCTTAGATGGAAAATAATTTTGATAAAACACTTGAACTCCATTCTTGAGGAAAATATCCTTTCTACTTCCAAAACATTTTTCCTTTCTTAACATGTCATAAAATTTTAAACTAAAAGAAGTTGATTAAAAATAAACATGAAAACTTGTAAAGGAATATTCTTGGAAATTTTGTTTTAAAAAAATACATTCATGCCGTATAAGTTAAAAAAAACATTCTTCTCGTACTTTTGTCAGAAAAGTCAAAAAGTACCTCATATGAAAAACGACAAAAGATTTCTTTCATATTCATTACTAAAAACTCACCGAAGGGTAAAATTGGATTTAAACAATTGTAGGTGGATGGAAATAATATTACATATTCAGGAAACATGGATGTGGATGATAAAATACACCCCCAGTAAATACTAAAGTATAAACAATCTCGGATAAAAATGAGATTGTGATATTTCCCTTACCTTAGGTCCGATATTCTTTGTACGTGTCCGAACCTCCTGTATAATTATATAAATAATGTTATTGACTTATTACATAATCATACATATTTTTATGATATCATATTTGGTCATATTCTTAGCTTCTTAGTAGTAATATTTTATTGCAACTTGTTATTCGGGTGTTTATAACTTTTTGTTCTTATGCGTGTTTTGTCGAATAAATTCTTATTCTTCTCTTTAGGTTATAGATACCTAATTTCCAGAATGGTATTAGTGTAATATATATCATATTAATTCATTCAATTCATTTGTATAATCATTATGAAATGAAGATCATGTAGAATGAGTCGCATCACATCGTGGAGACGGTATTCCGTACGTATGCACGAGTGATGATATCGTTCCTATGATTGTGGAATTGTATTGGAGTGTATGTATACTATTTCATAATCAGTATCACTTTATAATAGTCATATATATTCATTATTTACACCATTATACCCATCCAAGTAATGTGGTGGTGGAAAATAGATTACACCACGGCGTGGAGACGGTATTCCGTACGTACGCACACGCGGTGATTTCTTTTTCCGTAGGATGGATAGATTGTGAAATAGGGTTGTTTGATACTTATAATAACATATCAGTATGTTAGTGATACTGATTTTATTACTTCATAATGAATAAACTAAAGAAGAAGAAGTGGAAGAAGAAATAAAGATGAAAGAATCGGTAACATACATTACCTCTTCTTTGAAGTGCTTCTTTGAGACCCCCTTTTAGGGCACTAAAATGGGTCTTTAAAGAAGACCAGAACCTCTAGGATGTTTCTAGGGAAGTGTAGAGAAGAAATTGGTAGGTTATGTCCGAGATTTAAGGCTCAAAGTGGTGTGAGGAAGTGAGGGAGGAGGTGCCCTTTTATAAGGGAGGAGAGGGGCACCTTTGGAATAACAAAAAATATTATTTTATTATAAATTCATGTTCGGTTTTAAAAAGCTCCAAATTGATTTATTTCGAGGCTAAGGTAGGGATGGGTCTAAATACTCCCATTAAATAGAATTTAGACAAGTTTAGGTTCCTATTTTAACCTTATCATGTAGATTTATCATTAAGTTAAATAATTTTACTTTTACCGTGTCTTCTTGTGATCTTATACTATAAGGTTAATAAACTTACCATATCAAGCCAAACGAACCCCAAGTTTTTTATTATTAATATATATAACCTTATATAAGTCATTTGGCCGAACCTTAGATTTTTAGTAATAAAATAACAATTAATAATATAATATTTATTTTAAAAACTATTTTATGTCAATTTTGACACTATTTAGTAATTGATTTTTGTGAAAATAATAACAGAATTATAAGTTAGAAAAAAGTTAATTAAATCAATACTAAAATTTCATATTAACCTATAAAATTAGTGTAATTCATAAAAAGTCTCAAATTTTATTTATTTGGGTATTTATAACATCAATTATGTCAATATTTCATTAATAAGATAATTACCGCATCATCGTTGTGTCATAAATAAATTAAACTATTTAATGTCTAAAAATAACAAATAAAATACCATTATGTAGAAAATCTTTTTATATTTCTAATGAATATTTATAGTCTAATTTATCTTATGTATAAACCCATATTAAAAATTATTTAATTATTAAACATTGATTTTAACTATTTTAACCCTTCTTTAAATAAATTAATAATAAATGTCCTAATCTAATCCAAGTGGGCCTAAATGGTCATATTTTATTCCTACGGTTGTTTTTTGTCGAATTACACTTGTCCAACAGAATTAGGATATGTGTTAGGGTAATAATAATATCATTTTTACCCTTAATTACCCTAATTACATTTAACCGTGGTAAAAAAAGTAAAAAGTTATTATTCACCAAAAAAATTATTTTCATCTCATTGAACCACCTTTTACTTACTGACATCTACCGTGTCTCTCAGATTTTCGAAATTATACTCACAGAAGTGGTAAAATTAAGTTTTATGAAAAATTCAGTTTTTTTAACTACCACTTAGTGATTTCACTATTCATCAAAAATTGAAAGTTTTCAGAAAAATACCAAAATTTCACCCGATGCTAATTTCGATATTACGAATCCAAAAATGAAATCCATTTTGAAAAATAAAATTTATAAAATTTCAAAAAGTGGTTATTACTATTCATAACGGTTAGTTTTAATAATATTTTAATAGTATATCGTTGTTTAGTGATACTCGGTATTGCGTACGACGCAAGCTATCGAGAAAACTCGCGATTTCGTGTAAAGAAAGCCAAGCAAGTGTTGTGTGTAGAAAAAGATTTCTTTGATGATTTATATAACATAAAAGTCTGGGGTGTTACATTCTACCCCCCTTAAAAGGAATTTTTCCCTCGAAATTCGTCACTTTGTAACAAACAGATGAGGATACCTCTTCCTCATCATATCCTCAATCTCCCATGTAGCTTCTTCTAATTGGTGGTTCCTGCATAAAACGTTCACCAATCGAGTGGTCTTGTTTCATAGGACTTTTTCGCAATGATCCAGAATCTCTATCGGTTGTTCTTCATAAGAAAGATCTTGCTCCAGCGGTTCAACTTCTGAGCTGAGTACATGTGAAGGATCAGGTATGTACTTTCTCAGGAGAGATACATGGAACACATCGTGAACTTGAGAGAGATTTGGTGGAAGCACCAATCGGTAAGCTACCTTCCTAACACAATCCAGTATTTCGAAAGGACCGAAATTTCTAGGGATCAACTTCCCCTTCTTTCCAAATCTCATAACCCTCTTCCAGGGAGATATTCGTAAGAACACTTTATCACCCACTTCAAACTCTAGGTCTTTTCTTCAGTTGTCGGCATAACTCTTCTGTCGACTCTGAGCTGCTATTATGTGTTGTTGAATAGATCTGACCTTTTCTGCCATTTCATCTACGAGATCGGGTCATAATAGCTTTCTTTCCCCAACTTCATCCCAGCAAGTTGGAGTCCTGCATTTCTTTCCATAGAGAGCTTCATAAGGAGGCATCTGAATACTGGAGTGAAAGCTATTATTATAAGAAAATTCCACCAAAGGTAGGTGTTGATCCCAACCAAATTTGAAATCCATAGAGCATGCTCTCAACATATCTTCTAGAGTTTGAATTGTTCTCTCAGACTGACCGTTTATCTGAGGATGATAAGCAGTGCTGCAACTCAACTCTGTATCCATAGTATGCTGAAAACTTCGCCAGAACTTCGAGGTAAATCCCGGATCCCGATCAGATATAATAGAAAGTGGTACTCCATGCAATCTTACCACTTCCTTTACATATATCATGGCAAGCTGATCCAGAGAGAAATCCTCTCTAATAGCAATGAAGTGTGCAGACTTTGTAAGACGATCAACTATGACCCAGATAGCATTATTGCCTTTGGATGTTTTAGGAAGTCCTGTGACAAAGTCCATAGTGATGTTTTCCCATTTCCATTCGGGTATGGGTAATGGTTGTAACATCCCCTTAGACTTCTGTCTCTCAGCTTTAACTTGTTGACAAACCAAGCATCGGGAGACATATTCAGCAACATCTCTTTTAATGCCATCCCACCAGAAGTACTCTTTCAGGTCCCTATACATATTCGTGCTTCCAGGATGAATAGAGAATGAAGAACTATGTGACTCATCTAGCAGCTCCTTCTTTAATTCGGGGATGGGAGGAAAAAAACCCGATTCATGAACTTTATTATCCCATCACAATCAAGGTTGAATTAAGGAACATTTCTCACCTTCATTTGTAACTCGACATCTTCTTTATATGCCTCTTTAATCTTCACATGTATAGATGGTTGAACATTCATTTGAGAAAGATACGATTTTCCCCTTTCATTATAATTCCATGATCTATCCTTTGTAAATCCATAAATATTGGATCTTTTGTGATCCTCATCATGGATAAACTAGCATGGTCTTATCGACTTAATGCATCTGCCACCTTGTTTTCTTTCCCAAGGTGGTATTGGATTGATCGGTTGTAATCCTTAATCAGCTCCAACCATCTTCTTTGGCGCATATTCAGCTCCTTTTGTGTGAAAATATACTTTAAAATTTTATGATCCGTATAAATTTCACACATTTCACCATAAAGGTAATGCCTCCAAATCTTTAATGCAATGATTACAGCAGGTAACTCCAAATCATGTGTTGGGTAATTTTTCTCATGGATTTTCAACTATCGTGAGGCATAAGCTATCACCATATCATTTTGCATAAGAACACACCCCAATCCCTTCTTGGATGCATCACTGTAGATCACAAACCTTTCTCCACTACAAGGCAGTGTGAGCACAGGTGCACTGGATAACCTTCTTTTCAACTCCTTAAAATTCTCTTCACATTCCTCCATCCAAACAAACTTAACTCCTTTCCGAGTCAACTTGGTGAGTGGATTAGATAATCGTGAAAAAATCATTCACAAAACGTCGATAATATCCAGCCAAACCAAGAAAACTTCGGATCTCAGTCACTGTTGTTGGTCTCGACCATCTTTCGATAACCTCTGTTTTTCTTGGATCCACAGATATCCCCTCTTTTGAGATTATGTGACCCAAAAATGAAACTTTTTGAAGCCAAAATTCACACTTGGTAAATTTGGAATAAAGATTCTCCTTTCTCAGGGTCTTCAATATAATTCTCAAGTGATCTTCATGTTCTTCCTTTCTCTTTGAATAGACAAGAATATCGTCTATAAAGACTACCACTAACTGATCAAGATAGTCTTTAAAGACTCTATTCATTAGATACATGAAGATAGTAGGGGCATTAGTAAGACCAAATGGCATCACTATAAATTCATAGTGTCCATACCTTGTACGGAAAGCCGTCTTTGGTATATCCTCCCTTTTGACCCTTAATTGATGATACCCTGAACAAAGATCAATCTTGGAAAATTATTGAGCTCCGCGTAGTTGGTCAAATAGGTCATCAATGCGCGAGAGAGGATATTTTTTCTTGATAGCGATCTTGTTAAGTTCTCGATAATCAATGCAGAGTCTCATTGGTCCATCTTTCTTCTTAACAAAAAGAACAGGTGCTCCCCAAGGTGACGCACTAGGGCATATGAACCCCTTATCAAGATTCTCTTGGAGTTGCTTCTTCAATTCCTGCAACTCAATTGGGTCCATTCTATAAGGTATCTTTGAAATAGGCAAAGCACCCGGTATGAGTTCTATTGAAAACTAAACGTCACGATTTGGTGGAAGACCCGGTAATTCCTCCAGAAAGACATCATCAAACTCCCGTACAATGCGCATATTCTTAATCGTGAGTTTCTCACAAACCATTTGAGATAAATAACCTTCATTTAGTGGAATCAATACCCATTAAATGGAATAAATTTCCACTGGAAGGTTATGTTCATCCTTGCATCGATAGACGATCATAGATTGATCTAGAATATGAAATGTGACATCCCTTCTTTGGCAATTGATATGATCTCCATGTAGAGAAATCCAATCCATGACAATAATCACATCAAATTACACTATAATAAGGATCACACGATTTTCCGGAAGAAATTTCCCACAAACTTCATTCGGAGAAGAATTATAAACTTTTGATGCGACTGTTGTGCCATTAGGTGTTGTCACAGCTAACTCAACATCTAATTGTTGAGGTAATATGGTGATACCCTTAGAAAATTATTCAGAAGTAAAGGAGTGGGTGGATCCAGAATCAAATAAAACATTTTCTACTTTAGAGTGGATGGTAAGTGTACCTTTCACCACATCGTTATCGTACTCCACATCGCTGATAGAAATTGCATGTGACTTTCCTTTGTCTTTAGCCTTAAGAGTTTGTTGACGTCGACCATCATCATCAACCCTTGGATTAGGTCATTTATTGGCATAATGTCCCATCTCCTTGCACTTGAAACATTGATGTGTAGTAGGTTCATTCTATGTATCCCTTCCTTTGTTTGCATCACTAGACATCTTCTTACCATCACCGCGACATTCAAATTCCCGATGACCTTACTTTCAACATTTGAAACATTTACTTTTCCCTTTAAGACAACTCCCTCCATGTTTCGTTCCACACTTTGAGCAGAAGGGAAAGCTCATATTCTTTTCAGTGTGCTCTTTAGATTTTTCTTTGAATTCCATTTTCCTCTTCTTACCAAACCCATATGAATGATGGGTTACTCCAATCTCCATCTCAACTTTGAGAGCACATCGAACGATTTCCTCATAGCTATTGAAGTCCCTTATGGCTAAGGCCCTTCGAAGACTTGGTTTTAAGCCACTAAAGAATCGATCGATCTTACTCTCAGGTTGGATAATAATACCAGAAGCGTACCTTACAAGTCTTGTAAAATTTTCTTCATAGGTACCAACAGATTCATCATCCTTTTGCTTCAGTTCAAGAAACCCTTTCTCCATCTTTGTTCGGAGAATACAAGGGAAGTACTTATTGAAAAATAAGTTCTTGAACTCATCCCATTCCATGGACTCAATTTCATCCCTTTGCCTCGTATTCTTAATAAGATTCCACCATTGATCAGCATCACCTTCCAAACGATACACTGTTAAGATGAATTTATCATGCTCAGAACATTGAAGAACTGAAAATATCTTTTCAGTAGTACTAATCCATTGTTCAGCAACTAATGGATCAGTATACCCACTGAATGAAGGTGGACGCTGTCTCATGAAGGATTCAACAGAATGTTGCTCCTTACTTTGCTCGTTTGGAAGTCCTGCATGATTCATAGCTTGAGAAAGTTGTGTGATCATGGATACAAGATTTTGCATTCAATCTCCCATAACGTTTGGTTGCTCAGGGGGGCAATCATTGCATTTCCCGTCGCATTCTGCATTAACATGGTTCCTTCGGGTTCTAGCCATTGACTAAAACCAAGAAGAATAGTGTGAGCAACACTAATTATAATAGGAAAACCACATAATCAAGAATAAAATTTCACACTTAAGGTCTTATCCTAGGTTATTCATGGCCATTTCTAAAACACTAAGATTGTGTTCTATGCTTAGACTTATCTTTAGGGTTCTTACTAAGGCTTTAACATCCTAGTTTCCAAAGGTTGACTATACCTTTCCTCTGATACCAACTATAATGACCCAAACTTTACATACATTTTTATTACTTCAGAATTGAAGCACACTTATTACAACATATAACAAAACCATGAAAGGACCATATAGGTATAATGTCTTTAGAAACTGGGAAACATAAACAACTGGTTCATAAAGCATCTACTTTCCCTCCCATTTATTTCATCATATCTAGAGTCCATTTTTGGCATATTCTACTTAATAACCCTCTTCCTGACCTGGGGAAATAAAACATACAAAAGGGTGAGCTCAAATTCTCAGTAAGGGTAAAGAAAAGAAATATCAATCACATCATATTCATAAGAACATAACATTTTGGAAATCTTAACATGAAAAAGGGAGCATAATTTCATAACATTGATAAATCATAGTAGTGAAATGAAATCTCAATAATCATAACTTAAAACATGAAACATTGTGGCATACACACATAATCATAGAGAATATTCTCTTATTAGTCAAGTCTCATTTCCAAGACTATCTTAGTGGACAAAGTCCATTTTTGAACCGAGTCACCCTCGTTTCAGTCCTGTTTCACTAAACCGGTATAACCTACCATTCCATCCATGTCTATCTCATGAGATATAAAATCTTTACCCAATGCATTGGAGGGAGATATAGGTCCCACCCATCTCATAATTATACCATTCTTATGTGTGCCACAAAATCATAAACCATACATCATAGCATAACCCATGTAATAAAAATGGGAATCTTTAAACATCGTAACATCATAAAACAATTCATATAAGATAAAAGAATTCATAAAAATATTTCCATCACAACATAATCAAATACATATAATAATAGGGATATAAACATAACCCTTTATTATGTTAGATGGAAAATAATTTTGATAAAACACTTGAACTCCATTCTTGAGAAAATATCCTTTCTACTTCAAAAACATTTTTCCTTTCTTAACATGTCATACAATTTTAAACTAAAAGAAGTTGATTAAAAATAAACTTGAAAACTTGTAAAGGAAGAATGTTGGAAATTTTGTTTTAAAAAAATCCATTCATTCCGTATAAGTTAAAAAAAACATTCTTCTCGTACTTTTGTCGGAAAAGTCAAAAAGTACCTCTAACGAAAAACGACAAAAGATTCTTTTCATATTCTTTAATAAAAACTCACCGAAGGGTAAAATTGGATTTAAACAATTGTATGTGGATGGAAATAATATTACATATTCAGGAAACATGGATGTGGTTGATAAAATACACCCCAGTAAATACTAAAATATAAACAATCTCGGATAAAAATGAGATTGTGATATTTCCATTACCTTAGGTCCGATATGATTTGTACGTGTCCGAGCCTCATTTATAATGATTTAAATAATGTTATTGACTAATTCCAGAATCATACATATTTTTATGATATCATATTTGGTCATATTCTTAGCTTCTTCGTAGTAATATTTTATTGCTACTTGTTATTCGAGTGTTTATAACTTTTTGTTCTTATGCATGTTTTGGCGAATAAGTTATTATTCTTCTCCTTAGGTTATAGATACCTAATTTACAGAATTTTATTAGTGTAATATATATCATATTCATTCATTCAATTCATTTATATAATAATTATGAAATTAAGACCATGTAGAATGAGTCGCATCACATCGTGGAGACGGTATTCCGTACGTACGCACGAGTGACGATATCGTTCCTATGATCGTGGAATTGTATTAAAGTGTATATATACTATTTAATAATCAGTATCACTTTATAATAGTCATATATAGTCATTATTTACACCATTATACCCATCCAAGTAAGGTGGTGGTGGAAAATAGATTACACCACGGCGTGGAGACGGTATTCCGTACGTACGCACACGCGTTGATTTCTTTTTCTGTAGGATGGATAGATGCTGAAATAGGGTTGTTTCATACTTATAATAACATATCAGTATATGAGAGATACTGATGTTATTACTTCATAATGAAACAACTAAAGAAGAAGAAGTGGAAGAAGAAATAAAGATGAAAGAATCGGTAACGGACATTACCTCTTCTTTGAAGTGCTTCTTTGAGACCTCCTTTTAGGACACTGAAATGGGTCTTTGAAGAAGACCAGAACTTCTAGGATGTTTCTAGGGAAGTGGAGAGAAGAAATTGGCAGGGGTTGGCCGAGCTTGAAGGCTCAAAGGGGTGTGAGGAAGAGAGGGAGGAGGTGCCCTTTTATAAGGGAGGAGAGGGGCACCTTTGGAATAACAAAAAATATTATTTTATTATAAAGTCATGTTCGGTTTTAAATAGCTCCAGATTGATTTATTTCAAGGCTAAGAAGGGGATGGGTCGAAATACTCTCATCCAATAGAATTTAGACAAGTTTAGGTTCCTATTTTATCCTTATCATGTAGATTTAACATTAAGTTAAATAATTTTACTTTTATCGTGTCTTCTTGTGTTCTTATACTATATGGTTAAAAAACTTACCATATCAAGCCAAACTAACTCCAAGTAGTTTATTATTAATATATATAACCTTATATAAGTCATTTTTCCGAACCTTAGATTTTTAGGAATTAAATAACAATTAATAATATAATATTTGTTTTAAAAACAATTTTCGGTCAATTTTGACACTATTAAGTAATTGATTTTTGTGAAAATCATAAAAGAATTATAAGTTCGAATAATGTTAATTAAATAAATACTAACATGTCATATTAACCTAGAAAATTTGTGGAATTCCTAAAAAGTCAGAAATTATATTTATTTGGGTATTTATAACATCAATTATGTCAAAGTTTCATTAATAAGATAATTACTGTATCATCGTTGTGTGATAAATAAATTATATTATTTAATGTCTAAAAATTACAAATAAAATACCATTATGTAGTAAATTTCTGTAGATTTCTAATTAATATTTATATTCTATTTTATCTTATCTATAATCCCATATTAAAAATTATTTACTTATTAAACATTCATTTTTACTATTTTAACCCTTCTTTAAATAAATTAATTATAAATGTCCTAATCTAATCTAAGTGGGCCTAAATGGTCATATTTTATTCCTAAGGTTGTTTCGGGTCGAATTAAACTTTTCCAATAGAATTAGGACATGTGTTAGGGTTATAATAATATCATTTTACCCTTAATTACCCTATTTACTTTTAACCGTTGTAAAAAAAGTAAAAAGTTACTATTCACCAAAAAATTATTTTCATCTCATTGAACCACATTTTACTTAAGGACATCAACCGTGTCTCTCGGATTTTCGAAATTCTACTCACAGAAGAGGTAAAATTAAGTTTTATGAAAAATTCAGTTTTTTTAACTACAACTTAGGGGTTTCACTATTTATCAAAAACTGAAAGTTTTCAGAAAAATACGAAAATTTCACCCTATGATAATTTCGATATTACGAATCCAAAAATGAAATCCATTTTGAAAAATAAAATTTATAAAATTTCAAAAAGTGGTTATTACTATTCATAACGGCTAGTTTTAATAATATTTTAATAGTATATCGTTGTTTAGTGAAACTCGGTATTGCGTACGACGCAAGCTATCAAGGAAACTCGCGATTTCGTTTAAAGCAATCCAAGAAAGTGTTGTGTATAGATAAAGATTCCATTGATTATTTATATAAAATAATAGTCTTGGGTGTTACAATTTTTCTATAATTTTCAATCGTACTGGGTTTGGCAGTTTAACCATATAGTTTTCCAAAATGTGCATAATCCATGTGAGAGAAAATTTTCCAAAATCCCCCTTTATCATGGTATATGGGTAAATATGCACAATTAGCTTAACCATGAGATTACTGTGTTGAATCCTCTGCCAAAGGCAGCATGGATACTTGGGATGATCAGAACAGTATGCACTAACAACAAGAAAACCATTAAAAAAGACCAAAAACTCAGTTTTACACCTTTTTCATGCCATGAATCCTCTAAACACCCGATAGGCTTCTCATAAACATTTGAAAACAATCATTTCTACAAAATAAAGGACTTAAACAGGAACATAAACAAATAAATTAAGAAAAAATCCGGGATCATAGAATCCACTTTTCCAAAAAAAACCATTTGATTTATGAATTTAAAACCTATCATACCTTGGAACAACTTGGGAATATTATTGGAGCCAAATTCAACATGAGAAATGTTCATGTAATTTCCTTGTAAAGATATTATAATAGTTCTACTCCTCCTCCTATATAAAAGGTCCTCCTCTGCTCTGACTGTCTCACACCTCTATAGATTTTTTTTCGACCAATGTCTTCCAAAATAGCTCATAAAACATCACTCCCATTATCCTTGAATCCTCCCTTGTGAATTTATAAATACAAGTAATCATTTGTTACAAACCATATGAAGTCACCGAATTATGTGATAACTTCTTCTCCCAACCTCTCATGTTTCATTTCTATTCTCCACCCCCTCAAATATCATTATTCCAGGCATATATAAAAAAACACAGTATCCTAAATATACCATCGTGTTTTAATGTAAATTATTATACCTACACGATGACAAACATCCATCTAATGGGTAATGAAGAAAATATTTTTGTGTACGGTGAACAACTTTATCACAAAACGATTATTATTCATTTTATCAGTTCCACCTCTCATGGTAACCATTATGATGTAATCATTGTACATATATGTTCTATATAATATGTATAATTTATTTAGTCTTATATTGTTTTTATTTATAACCTAACAATATTCTTTCCTTCTTTTCTAAATATGAAAATTTCATTTGATATTGTTGGGACTACCGCCTCTCAAAGTGACATGACTCATTCAAACCAGATATGGAAATTATAGAATATGTTTTTAAGAAACCAACTGAACATATATAAAACCTATATGATACTTGAATTATAATATAAATAATTACCATTTATATTTCTTTCAATTAATTTGAGAAATAAATGAATATATTGTTCAATCGTACATACTATCAATCGTCTCCTTGAATGGAGCAATTAATTTTTAATATTTTATTATTAGATAAAACAATAAATATAAATATTATGGATATGTTTTATATTGAAATTATTTTTTTCATTATGAATATTATGAACCCATGATATATATAATAAGAACTTAAATAACAATTTAATACATTCTCATCAAACAATGAAATTAACACCTCAAATAGATTAAATAATGTATGTTTTTAACAAAAATGTGATAAGATATTATAGTAGGATCATATATGAAATCATAAATATTAATATGGTTCATTAATATTAAATTAAAATTTATACACCTCATTTAACTGAGATTAAAAATGTTCACCTGAAAGGAATTACAATGTATGGGATTCATGTTTACCGTTTCTTCCTATGAGGCAATCACCATTTACATTGCTTACTTATTCTATGTACGGTATTTACATATGTTTTTGTTATATTATATCATTATATCCTTTTAATTCTTGAAATTAATTTTTTAAATTATATTATTAATCTTTAAGGTATTCCAAGATTCGAAATCTACTCAATTAGTAAGGGATTTAATCTCAATTTACATTATATTAAGAGAAATTTGTTTTTATTCACCGAGCATCTTTTATATTGTGTATATAAAACCATTTTTCTTGATATAAAACGAATCAAATTACTCATTGGCTATTATAAAATTCATTCAAAATAATTTATCATGAGTCTTATGTTATAATGTTTTTTAATGTGGGATGGGACAATTTAGAATTTATAAAGATACTTTTTCTCATTATTGATTTTAAAATATATTTTTTAAATTTTACCATTAATCAATTAAAATAAAAAATTGTTTTACTCTACCTGGGGTATGAGGTATTAATAACATCATTATCCTTTCTATGTATGGGTCATGATTTATTTGTCCTAGGATAGTATTCACATTCTCTTCCTTGATTTATTTTAATCCCCATGAAATATTCAATTTCACTAGATAAATTAAAATTGAATTTCACCTTAATATCCTAACCATTTAACAGAGATATGATTATTTCCCGAACCATATACCATTTTTATATGGCTTATACAGTGAATTTAATGTGATTATTTGGGAAGATATTTATAAATATATATCAATTATTCATGGTGAATATTTTTAAGGCGCTTTGTTTATTTAAATGCTATGGACATTCACTATACTAGTTGGGGACTGCATAATAAAATTACGAGTGGTTAGAGACCTATTACTTCAACCTATATAGGCTTGGGAGCTATTAATCAAATCCCCTTGGTGCATTGTTTATCTCATGGGATAGATTATTTTTTAAAATTGGAAATGTATAAACAGTCTATTGACGGTAAAGGTAGTACATTCTTCTTAAACATAACAACTAATACTTAAGAATTTCTCTCATGTAGTTTCATTTATTATTCCTCCATGAGAATTTTATTGACATATCTAGAGATACATTTCATTTTCATCTAATTGATTAAATTAACTATGTTTTACTTTCTTACCTTTTCATATTTATTTTCCCATATCTGGTTATTTGAATGGAATATTTTTCAATTCTAACCAATCCATTTTTTTCTCCACTTCCATTCAGTTCATCGATTACATGTCATATGTGTTTTGTAACATAACTTTCCATGTTAATTTATTCATATTGATTTATTATTCCATCTACTATACTTTTCCATTACTAAAATCCTGATATCAACCATACTATGTTTCCTTCCCCGACAATCTATGAAGTGCACTATCAGACATATGAATTGATTTACTAGATGGATTAGAATTATCCTTGTATTTATTTATTTGGTAATAATTTATGTTTTAATTATTTTATTCATTTTTAATATATTTTTCATGCTTTTATATGTTTTTACAATACTTCTAAACTGTTGGTCATTAGGCATTTGATTCCTTGTAATCATGCTAATGTAATATGTAGTAGATAAAAGCTCTAGGAATCTGAGGTTAGGTCACTAATCCTGATTATTAATTCCTCTATAATATTATTTTTACATAGTTATATAAAAATATATGGATATATAAATAAACATCAATTTTGGGTATGATGTGGGGGATGGCCTCTAAATCTTGAATGGAAATGCATAAACATTACATTGTCAGAATATATATATTTTCATTCATCATTTTATAATAATTACCAGGATATACCCATTGGTTTATTTTATAGGTGATGTGAATATATTTATTAACCATTTATTATACTTTTTAGTTAGTAAACATCTATATATGCTACAATATAGTGCTTTCATTCTTGATATGTGTAGTCATGAATATTTCGAAACTCATATATTTCTTCTCTAGTATGTTGGTAGTCATACCTATATAGATTTTGGTTCTATTAATTATTTATGTAAACAATTTCTCACACATGGATGGCTATCATGGGATCCATGAAAATAACAATCATAAGAAGACATTGTGTGGTAAAATATTTAGCGGAAGAGGAATTTCTACCACCGGACATTTGTAGAAGTATATTCTTGAATAATCAAATTCATTTATCTCTTGTATTATGTAGTCGATGTTTATATCAACTTTCAAACCAACATGATTTCATAAAAGAACAATTTTTTCATGGATAGCCCTCCTGCTATAATATGAAGTCGGGATGTGGGAAACATGTTACATTTCCACTAGTAAAAATTGAGTGGATTGTATGAATTTATTCATTTTCGATAGGTATTTGTGTGAAATTTATAATGATGTGATTGTAACATTCAGGATGTAGTCCTTACTAAGTGAGTTCTCCACTGAGTTATAAAATAAAATGATAGGAAGAATTCCTCAATTGGTTTCTTGATGACCAATATCAGTATTCTACTAATGTAAATATATATATTTATTGGTAAGAAAATAATTGTGAAAGAATTCGCTTTTTGTAACTTTTTATAAGGTTATTAAAAATAGAAATAAAAAACACATAAATGTAACATCTAAAAATAAAAATTTCATAATTTATTGTTTTAAAAGATCCATGAAGGCATAAATTTCATTTCAGAAAATTTTAATAAAATATCCTAGAATGTGGGGTATTGAATTAAAAGGTAAGCATCAGGTTCGTCATTTTTTCTTCAAATACTTTTTCCAGAAGATTTAATGGTTTTTAATGGTACTAAAAACACTCATGGATACCTTATCTATATTGGATGATGGACCACCACTCAAATGATATATGATGGTTAGATAATGTTCCAATGATACATACAAAATCACAATTATCATAATTCTTGGAGGATAACATCATCAAATCATGGTGCGTGTAACTATTATATACATTATGAATTTCTAAAATATTTAATATATATACATGAATCCAACAATTTTCTATGTTTTTGGACTAGTCTCTCATATTTAGTCAATCAATTATTTACATGAATTTACTTAATAAATTATTTATGATTCATTATCCTCCATCAATGATACAATCTATATGTATAAGATATTCCAGAATAATGGTTCCATATATACAAATTTGATGTTATTAATTTCATTATGTTCATTGTTATGTGATAATGGTTTAACGAAATGATGTTGGGTACTCTATAAATATACCACTACATAGAGATATGGGTGATGTTTTGTTATTGTATCTCGTGCAATGATAATAGAATCATACAAATTATAGTGATTAGAATTTTATCCCATGTAGTTTGGTGAAACCTAACTGAAATCATCATACATGTGGTAGTCATGTGTCGAAGATCAAACCTAATAGTTTTACATCGTGTGATGAGAATTCCAAAAAGAAAGGATATTATAAATGGATAATACGATACACTCACTTAAGAATCCACTATCATTTAATAAACCAACGAATGAGGCCTAATGGGAATGGGTTAGTAATATGAGGATTCAATCCTATGAATATAGTTACCACTATGAATAATAATAATCTCAAAATTCCCTAGTATTGAGTCCCTTGTTATTTTCATCTGTAAACTATAATTAATCTAGAGATTCTTAATAAAATATGTTCATTTTCCTCTCTTTAGACCTACATCAATGTAATCTACATTGGTACTGAACAATGGGTCAAAAATGTTATGATTATAAATTAGTAGGTCCCCACCCACACTATTTATACAATAATTTCTGAAAATAAAAATATATATTATTTAATTCAATACAGAAATGATTTATCTAAAAAACTAACAAACCATATGTAACAAAAGTTTTAACAGAAAAATCTAAATTGGAAAATTTATATTGTAAAAAATTATTTGAAACCATTATATATTAATTATTCTGGTGGTGGATCCTCCTATGTGCAGACATACTGCCAATACTATGGGATAATCCTAATTCTCCATGGAATATTTTCTAGTATCATGTCTCAGGTTACCCACTAAAAACCCATTTCATTCCCATATTAGATTCTATGATTTCATCCCATGAGAACTCTGAATGTTGAAAATATCATTTCATCTCATACTATGCTCCATGATAATTCCCAATATGGAATCTCTTACATATCAATAAACATAGTTAATATGGGATGGATCTAATATGATATCAAGTGAATGATTTTCATGTGTTAGGATGGCTCACCAGTGCCATGTATCTGGAAGAACTATTAAATCCATAATGAATTATTTTATATATATAAATTTTGGTAATAAAAATATACTATTTATCATAAAAAGTCATATTATTCAATATAAGAAAATATATCATTATAATAGGTGAAAATTAATTTACTCCTCATTTTTAGACATTCAATACCAATATAGGTCACTCATATAAAAAAAATCCAAGTTACACATTATCAAAGAAATTACAAGTTAGGAATAAAACTAAGCATTCATAATTCACATGTTATGAAAAAAGAGAAATGTAAAAATTATTTTAGATTATGGCCTTATTTATAGAGAAACCAATAGGATCACATAAAATATACAAAAATGTGAAAATTAATAAATTTGGGACAATCCAGTTATGGGATTTTCATTCATATTATTCCACTATGATCATTTTTATTTTAAATATTAGGATAATTTATATAACTATTATAGAGTAATTGTATTCCACCTATATCAATATATGTTTTTATGTTGAAAACGCAACATTATTTATTGAATCAAAATCATTATATCCAGATAGAATAATAGGTGGGGAACACACCATGTAACATGATGCGTTGAATTTGTACCACTATAGTGTTGCGCTAATGGCTATGACATGAAACCTATCGAAGTAAAAATAAAGTGGAACGAGATCATATAACATAACAGATAGAATAATAGGTGGAAAACACAATTTTAAACAAGAGTTCATATCTCATTAAATTAGTTATTCCACAAAACACTATAGTTTTTTTTCATGTCCACATAACATCAGATATCTAGAAATAGCCAGTGATTGTATGATGATCTATGAATTGGGTTGATATATCCTTGTGTAAAACCAACATTAATTCTATATTCAAAAAAATTACTACTATTTAATCACTGAATCAAAATCATTATATCCATTTATTTATAAAATTTTTAAATAGAAAACACCACAATATTTATATATTTGATGCCAATGTAGAGAGTTATGATTTGGTCCTTACAAAATTATCACCTATAAAAATCAATCCACCATGAAATAGTTTATATTATATAGTTGTTGTGTAGAATCAGATACCACATTATAAAGAGTATCCACCACCTCTTAATTTTATTATAGGAAACACTTATACAGTTCCCATGTGTATTATCGAATCATATCTTATACTATATTCTTATCCTCTAAATTAATTCTAAATCCCTAGGGCCTTTATCTAACCATTTATAATCCTAATAATTTCGAGGATGATGGTAAAAATATTAACATGATTAGAAGAAACCCAGATTTGGGTTGTTAAAACTCTCTCTTATTGATATAATAAACACTATAATGAATGAAAACCAAAAATAGAACCAAAAATATAGTTTAAATTGATTGATTAAAATTGAATATTTGGATGCACATAGTAAATTAAATGAACATAAACTCCCCTCTATACAACATATTATTTTAGACTTTCTCTAAGAATCATTATACTGTATTTGGGAAAATATTTGGCCATTGAGTCCTCATATTAAACTCCACATCCAAGGAAATTTAATGAAAATCCTTATACTATAACTCTACCCAACCAAGTGATATGGTCATCCCTTATTGATTATTCTACCAACATTTAATTATACAAATCAGATTCTCTTCAAATAAAGATTCATTATGGAGCTCATCAACATCAATCTGTATCATTTTATAATGGTCATGATAAAATTTATGAAACTTTTATATGTGGAATATTTCCTTCATGGGGATTTAAAATAGTGTAATTGACAAGTTATAAAACACAATAATGAATATTTAGATCATCATGAAAGATATTTAAAACCATTATGATATATTTTTTTCATCATGATATTGTGTTTCCCAATACATTTCTATAAAGTTAGAAAATCACAATAAACAACCTCAACTCTAGAGGATGTTTGTGACGGTTGGTGTAGTATTATTTCTTGACATACATGGTTACTAAATACTTTTGGATTAGATAGACCTACTAAAATGTCTTAGGTTTAAGACAATGTATAACATGTTCTTACTCTCACACCTCAAGAAATCAATGTAGTAAACAATATTTCCTTTAATAAAAGTATAAAAAATGATAAATTTGGATTTATATAAGGAATCATATATTATAGCTAAACTCATTGAGTTAAATATGATGTTCCCTAGTACCACGGACGTTCAGAACATAGCCTCATATCATATCCTCCAAAATTTGAATTGTCCACTAAAATTAGCTATTAATATTAATTTGTTTCATCATATGTAGATGAAAATGTGATAACACATCCTTCTAATTAACACTATACAATAAATATGTGAAATGATCATCTTTATTGGAAATTATTATCCACATAAAAATATAGAGTAAAACTATATCCCACACATGTAGACTATCTAGATCGTTGATTGTGAAAGAATACCAAATTTGTATGAAATGGGATACCTTCTTTAGTTGGTCCATGATCACATACACATCATATTTATTTTGTGGTGACTAAGGTAATCATATAAGAAAATATATAGATATATCATATAAATAAATTTTAGAATGGTTAAAGGTTATTGCAACTTTAAAGTAGTCTAGTTCTATACCTTCACCTATTGGAATGTGAAACCTCTTTCTATGAATCCCTCTCTATCCTATTTCATACACAGACATAAGTACTGTATATGGATTTTATGATGAATCACTATTTCAACTTGTTATAAATCCAATTTAGAATAATGATACTCCCTTATTATCCCCTTACACAATCTTTTGTAATCCATATATGTACATTGAATATAATAACATCCCCACATCCAAACAACCACCGTGATAGATTCCCCCCACTATGTAATCAATCCCAATGATATATTCCCCAGAAATCATAAAAATACATTGTATTGACGAATTACAAGGGATTGATTATAACATAATTTAAGATCATATCTTCCGATCCCAATTTTTCCGTAAATTATTAATCACAATTGAAAATAGTTCCATCAAGTTCCTCATTTTTAAAATATCACACAATACCACTAAAATCATCTTTCAGATCATGAAATGGAAAATATCATTTACCTATATTAGATTGTATTCCTTCTTGATGTAATAAAATTATATATAAATGACCACAATCCTCTATTGAATTTTTTTTCATAATCATATAATAATTTACATTATGATATTCTTGTTTTATTACACGAAATTCCTCTAAATGTATAGATTTATTCACTTATATATATGATAATGAACCACCTAAACGGATTATTGTTCCTTAGTAGGGTATCTTCTCTCATGTATTCATAATAGTATAGATAAATAAAAAATAACTCATTCATAAAGAATTAATAATTATCCTCATCTAACTCTATATGTGTCAAAATACATAGAATATACCATTCCATGTGCTTGTATGGTGATTAATGTTTCTTAGTGTAGCCAAATATTTATCTCCATAATAGACCTCTCGAAAGAATACATAACCAAAATTGACGTCGTTCATATTTTTCATGGAAATTATTTTTACTAGATAAGATATTATTATGTTAAATCCTAGATACTAACATTATAGAAAATTAAAACATTGAATCCCATAGACATTAATATCATTTATTGAATATAACATGACTGAAGCATTCTGTAGGCCCACATCCATTCCATCATATGATATATTATCGCCTAATAAGTTAACTCTATTAATCTTGAAACAAAAATTAGATTTCATGGAAATTTTTTTATCTCTCTGAATACACTCATGATGATGTTAATATGTTGGGAATGATAATATTCTAAGGGTGAGTAAACAAATACGTCCTCGATGAATTATACCATATTAAAACATAGGAAAATATTACATATCAATTTCTTCAATCCCATGAATTCCATTGGTCCATTCATCATATTGAATGAAATATCCATGAAATATTTCAAGCTACATGTTGAAATATAATTAGTTCATGTTATGTATGATTCTCACACCCTCAATTGATGGTATCCTAACATCATTTTGATCATGGAAAATATCCTTTACCTTATATAATATTCAATGAATTCATCATTTTTTGGCGGGTATATATGTATATGACAATCATCAAGTTTGGTCTCCAATAACCCACATATAATAGATATATTCAATCATACTACCTACAAAATATAACTGGAGAATACAGTAGAGATAAACATGGTTATATGAATCCACTCACTTCTAAATCTTAGAACTAAAAATTTGATTAACATATCACTATTCTATCCTTCATGTATAGTGGGATATAAAAAGGCATAGCTCCCAAAACCAACTTGTTCTACATTTAAATCTCGTGATTGGGTGGTAATCTATAGAAAAATTTAGGAATAACATCCAAAAAATATGACACCATTACTGGTAAATTATGCTGAATAATAACATCATAATCTAGAAAATGGATATATATCTAACTGTGATGCACTCCCATATTCAGAAAATTGTTCATGCCTGAGCTTCTAAAAGATCCCTTGCACCCTAGTGAGTGTATCTAAACCATTATTGAGACATAAAGGTAAATATACTCTAATCAAATTTTATATGATGTAGGTACTAAATTATATTTTACTTAATAAATATTAAATTGAAACATATTACTTCTGAAACATAATATTCTTAACGGAACTGGGAGCATTTAATTTCTAGAAAAAACTATTTTCAATGTATTGAATATTATGACTGCATTCCATATATTGTGTTTTTTATATAACACAAAAAAATTTTATGAACCCCGAAGAAATTTCAATATTTTAATTTTTTAATAAATATAATTTTCTTTTTGGCATGCTTTATACAAAATCTTAGTTATAATCAATATACCACAAAAAATTAACTTGTGTTACAAGCAAGACTGGGCTTTAGCGCATTTTAACAGTGAAATTATTCTGAAAAAAAATTAATAGTTATTTTTGATATTTTTTATAAATAAAAGTAATTAATGAATTCATTATTTCAAAATTATTTTTGGGTGGTTTTATGGGATTTTTCTGAGAGACATAATTTTTTGCTGAATAGTGACAATTACTTCAATTAAGATACAAATATACTTTTAGTTTAGATTAGTAATAATTATTAATCCAATTTTTTATTTGTTTTATAGTCACATTAGATAAATTGTACTTAAATTTAGACAATTAAGTTAATTATAATCAATTTTACTTTTAAATTTAATATAGAAACTTAATAAACGTTGGATTTTATTTACTTTTAAACATCGTTATATTTCCCCATCTACAATATTAGATATAATCTTATTTTCACCCATATTATGACTTGACATTATAAAATCCAATACAAAGGAAAATAATTATAATTTATTTTTTTGTCTAATAAGCTCAACAAAATTTTATTTCTAATATGATTACAGAATGTGAATTAGATTAATTATGTTGATCATGGTATGAATAAGCTTAATAAGCAATTAAACCCTAATATTATGGAAAACAATTATTGAAAACTTGTTCAAAATCCATTGGATCCCAATAATTTAAACATTTACTCACTTGGTTCTAAATATATTGGGCATTGTTTTATTTGTTAATGGAAATGACCAATATAAAATGGTATATAAGTTAAAGACAAAATGTATACTTTCCAAACCATAATAACATATAAAACATTGATATATTTACAGAAAATTATATTTTCATATATTGATATCCTTTTGAAGGATATATTTTTTATTTTTATCAAAATAAATCATCAATAATTTTTAAAGATGTTTTATGTTCTTAAAATGATTAATAAATTCCAATTTAGTGATTATTTAGTAAATAAATAAATAAAATAAATGATACAATAAATATTAAATGTGAAGTTATCTAGTTGAAAATGTATATTTATTTATTTATAAATATTTATTTATTATTATACATAGATTAAAAATTAAAATTTCATAATTCCAATATAATATTTATATTATAAAATTAGCATTAAATAAATATTGTCAAAATTGATATTAAATTTATTTTAGAATAAATGAATAAAATTCAATGAGTTATAATTATTAAAAACCCAATATTCTTCTCAATGTTTTCAGAATCATTATCATCATCATCGATGTTCCTTAATCACTGAGAAGAAATGATCCCAACATTGCCAGAACGAAAGCAAGCTGGAGGTAACTTCCCTTTGAATTTCCCTTTTCCCTTCTGGAACTTCATGGAAATGAGAGAAAGAATTTTTTTTCCTCATCATCTTCTCCACTACTATCTTGTGATATTTCTAGTTTCACCATTGAATTGAATGCCATCTCCTTGCTTACTCGTGTTGAAGTATCATCCGGTTTGACTCTCATTTCCTATGTAACCAAGCTGCTCAATAGATCATCCATAGAAAGTTTGGAATAATCTCTTTCCTTGACGGATGACACCTTTTCATTGTACAGGGGTGGTAGTATTCTAAGTATTTTATTCACAATGTCAATGTCTCTGATTTCTTCTCCAAGGCCCTGAATTGCTCCAACCACTTAAGTGATTCGATTGAAGAAGGAGTCTGCATTCTCATTAGGATGCATCTTCAGATCATCGAATCTATTTTGTAGCAATTTTTGTTTTTCCTCCTTCACTTTGTTGTCTCCTTCGCAAATAATTTCAATTTTATCCCACATTGACTTTTCTGAGGTGCAACTCATCACTTTTAGATAGATCTGATCAGAAAGTGCTGCGATGAGAGCATTATGTGCTTTAGCGTTTGCATCATGAATTTTCCTATCTGTATTAGTCATAACAAGCCCTATTGGATCAGAAATATTAATACCTTGCACAATGGAAAACATAACTTCCATTCCAAGGGATCTTAGATGAGATTTCATTCTATTCTTCCAGATTTGGAAATTACATCCATCGAAGAGAGGGACTCCCCTGACATTGATTGCATTCTCTATAACGACAAAGGATAGATTCAACATTAGAAACCTCCCTCTGTGTAACACCCGATACTTTTATGTTATATAAATCATCAAAGGAATCTTTTTCTACACACAACACTTTCTTGGCTTGATTTACACGAAATCGCGAGTTTCCTCGATAGCTTGCGTCGTACACAATACCGAGTTTCACTAAACAACGATATACTATTAAAATATTATTAAAACTAGCCAGTATGAATAGTAATAACCAATTTTTGAAATTTTAAAAATTTTATTTTTCAAAATGGATTTCATTTTTGGATTCGTAATATCGAAATTAGCATAGGGTGAAATTTTGGTATTTTTCTGAAAACTTTCAATTTTTGATGAATAGTGAAATCACTAAGTGGTAGTTAAAAAAAACCGAATTTTTCATAAAACATAATTTTACCGCTTCTGTTAGTAGAATTTCGAAAATCCGAGAGACACGGTTGATGTCAGTAAGTAAAATGTGGTTCAATGAGATGAAAATAATTTTTCAGTGAATAGTAACTTTTTACTTTGTTTTTACCACGGTTAAAAGTAAATAGGGTAATTAAGGGTAAAAATGATATTATTATTACCCTAACACATGTCCTAATTCTATTGGACAAGTGTAATTCGACCAAAAACAACCTTAGGAATAAACTATGACCATTTAGGCCCACTTGGATTAGATTAGGACATTTATTATTAATTTATTTAAAGAAGGGTTAAAATAGTTAAAATCAAAGTTTAATAAGTAAATAATTTTTAATATGGGGTTATCCATAAGATAAATTCGACTATAAATATTCATTAGAAATATAAAAATATTTCCTAAATAATGGTATTTTATTTTTAAATTTTAGACATTAAATAATTTAAATTATTTATGACACAAAGATGATGCAGTAATTATCTTATTATTGAAATATTGACATAATGGATGTTATAAATACCCAAATAAATATAATTTGAGACTTTTTATGAATTCCACTAATTTTATTGGTTACTATGACATGTTAGTATTGATTTAATTAACTTTTTTGAACCTATCATTCTGTTATGATTTTCACAAAAATCAATTACTAAATAGTGTCAAAATTGACATAAAATAGTTTATTAAAAAAATATTATATTATTAATTGTTATTTTATTCCTATAAATCTAAGGATCTTCCAAATGAATTATATAAGGTTATATATATTAATAATAATCAACTTGGAGTTCTTTTGGCTTGATATAGTCAGTTTATTAACCTTATAGTATAAGAACACAAGAAGACATGGTAAAAGTAATATTTTTTAACTTAATGTTAAATCTACATGATAAGGTAAAAATAGGAACCTAAACTTGTCTAAATTCTATTGGATGAGATGATTTAGACCCATACACACATTAGCCTCGATATCAATCAATTTGGATCTATTTAAAACTGAACGTGACTTTATAATAAAATAATATTTTTAGTTATTCCAAAGGTGCCCCTCTCCTCCATTATAAAAGGGCACCTCCTCCCTCTCTTCCTCACACCACTTTGAGCCTTCAAGCTCAAGAAAACCCTGAAAATATCTTCTCTACAATTCCCTAGAAACATCCTAGTGGTTCTTGTCTTCTTCAAAGACCCATTTTGGTGCCCTAAAAGGAGGTCTCAAAGAAGAACTTCAAAGAAGATGTAATGTCTGTTACCGATTCTTTCAACTTTATTTCTTCGTCCACTTATTCTTATTTAGTTGTTTCATTATGAAGTAATAACATAAGTATCACTCATATACTGATATGTTATTATAAGTATTAAACAACCCTATTTCACCATCTATCCATCCTACGGAAAAAGAAATCACCGCGCGTGCGTACGTACGGAATACCGTCTCCACACCGTGGTGTAATCTATTTTCCACCACCACATTACATGGATGGGTATAATGGTGTAAATAATGACTATATATGACTATTATAAAGTGATACTGATTCTGAAATAGTATACATACACTCCAATACAATTCCATGATCATAGGAATGATATCATCACTCGTGCGTACGTACGGAATACCATCTCCACGATGTGATGCGACTCGTTCTACATGATCTTCATTTAATAATGATTATATAAATGAATTTAATGAATGAATATGATATATATTACACTAATACCATTCTTTAAATTAGGTATCTATAACCTAAATAGAAGAATAAGAATTTATTCGACAAAACATGCATAAGAACAAAAAGTTATAAACACCCGAATAACAAGTAGCAATGAAATATTACTACTAAGAAGCTAAGAATATGACCAAATATGATATAATAAAAATATGTATGATTCTGGAATAAGTCAATAACATTATTTAAATCATTATACAGGAGGTTCGGACACGTACAAAGCATATCAGAGCTAAGGTAAGGGAAATATCACAATCTCAATTTTATCCGAGATTGTTTATACTTTAGTATTTACTGGGGTGTATTTTATCATCCACATCCAAGTTTCCTGAATATGTAATATTATTTCCATCCACCTACAATTGTTTAAATCCAATTTTACCCTTCGGTGAGTTTTTAGTAAAGAATATGAAAGGAATCTTTTGTCGTTTTTCGTACGAGGTACTTTTTGACTTTTCCGACAAATGTACGAGAAGAATGTTTTTTTAACATATACGGCATGAATGGATTTTTTTAAAACAAAATTTCCAAGAATCTTCCTTTACAAGTTTTATTGTTTATTTTCAATCAACTTGTTTTAGTTTAAAATTTTATGACATGGTAAGAAAGGAAAACAATTTTTTGAAGTAGAAATGATATTTTCCTCAAGAATGGAGTTCAAGTGTTTTATCAAAATTATTTTCCATATATGATAATAAAGGGTTCTGTTTCTCTCCCTATTATTACATGGATTTGATTATGTTGTGATGAAAATATTTTTATGAATTCAATTATCTTATATTAATTGTTTTTTGATGTTACGATGTTTAAAGATTCCCATTTTTATTACATGGGTTATGCTATGATGTATGGTTTATGATTTTGTGGCACACATAAGAATGGTATCATTATGAGATGGGCGGGACCTATATCTCCCTCCAATGCATTGGGTAAAGATTTTATATCTCATGAGATAGACATGGCTGGAACGGTAGGTTATACCGGTTCAGTGAAACAGGACTAAAACGAGGGTGACTCGGTTCAGAAATGGACTTTGTCCACTAAGATAGTCTTGGCAATGAGTCTTGACTAATAAGAAATGATTCTCTATTATTATGTGTGTCTGCCACAAAGTTTCATGTTTTAAGTTATGATTATTGGGATTTCATTTCACTACTATGATTTATCCCATGTTATGAAATTATGCTCCCCTTTGCAGGTTACGATTTCCAAAATGTTATGTTCTTATGAATATGATGTGATTGATATTTCTTTTGTTTACCCTTACTGAGCATTTGAGCTCACCCTTTTGTATGTTTTATTTCCCCATGTCATGAAGAAGGTTATTAAGTAGAATATGCCAAAAAGGGACTCTAGATATGATGAAATAAATGGGAGGCAAAGTAGATGCTTTATGAACCAGTTGTTTATGTTTCCCAGTTTCTAAAGACACTATACCTATACGGTCCTTTCTTGGTTTTGTTATATGTTGTAATTAGTGTGCTTCAATTCTAAAGTAATAACAATGTATGTAAAGTATGGGTCATTATAGTTGGTATCAGAGGAAAGGTATAGTCAACCTTTGGAAACTAGGATGTGAAAGCCTTAGTAAGAACCCTAAGGATAAGTCTAAGCATAGAACACAATCTTAGTGTTTTAAAAATGGCCATGAATAACCTAGGATAAGACCTTAAGTGTGAAATTTTATTCTTGATTATGTGGTTTTCCTATTATAATTAGTGTTTCTCACACTATTCTTCTTGGTTTTAGTCAATGGATGGAACCCGAAGGAACCGTGTTAATGCGGAATGCGACGAGAAATGAAATGATTGTCCCCCTGATAAACCAAACGTTATTGGAGCTGGAATGAAAAATCTTGTAGCCATGCTCATACAACTTTCTCAAGCTATGAATCATGCAGGACTTCCAAACGAGCAAAGGAAGGAGCAAAATTCTGTTTAATCCTTCATGAGACAACGTCCACCTTCATTCAGCGGGTCTACTGATCCATTAGTTGCTGAACAATGGATTAGTACTACTGAAAAGATATTTTCAGTTCTTCAATGTTCTTAGCATGATAAAGTCATCTTAGCAGTGTATCGTTTGAAAGCTGATGCTGATAAAGGGTGGAATCTTATTAAGAATACGAGGCAAAGGGATGAAATTGAGTCCATGGAATGGGATGAGTTCAATAACTTATTTTTCAATAAGTAATTCCCTCGTATTCTCCGAACAAATATGGAGAAAGAGTTTCTTGAACAAAAGCAAAAGGATTATGAATCTGTTGGTACCTATGAAGAAAATTTTACAAGACTTCCAAGGAATGCTTCTGGTATTATTATCCAACCTGAGAGTAAGATCGATCGATTCTTTAGTGGATTAAAACCAAGTCTTCGAAGGGCCTTAGCCATAAGGGACTTCAATAGCTACGAGGAAATCGTTCGATGTGCTCTCAATGTGGAGATGGAAATTGGAGTAACCCATCAGTCATATGGGTTTGATAAGAAGAGGAAAATGGAATTCAAAGGAAAATCTAAAGAGCACACTGAAAAGAAGATGAGTTTTCCCTTATGCTCAATGTGTGGAAATAAACATGGAGGGAGTTGTCTTAAAGGGACAAGTAAATGTTTCAAATGTAGAAAGGAAGGTCATCGGGCATTTGAATGCCACGATTATGGGAAGAAGATGTCTAATGATGCAAACAAACGAACAGATACACAAAATGACTCTACAACACTTCAATGTTTCAAGTGCAAGGAGATGGGACATTATGCCAATAAATTCCCTAATCCAAGGGTTGATGATGATGGTCGACGTCAAGAATGTCTTAAGGCTAAAGACAAAGGAAAGTCACATGCAATTTCTATCAGCGATGTGGAGTACGATAACGATGTGGTGAATGGTACACTTACCATCCACTCTAAAGTAGAAAATGTTTTATTTGATTCTGGATCTACCCACTGATTTATTTCTGAAGAATTTTCTAAGGGTATCACCGTATTACATCAACAATTAGATGTTGAGTTAGCTGTGACAACACCTAATGGCACAACAGTCGCATCAAAAGTTTATAATTCTTCTCAGATTGAAGTTTGTGGGAAAGTGCTTCCTGAAAATCTTGTGATCCTTCCTATAGTGTAATTTGATGTGATTCTTGTCATGTATTGGCTTTCTCTACATAGAGCTCATATCAATTGTCAAAGAAGGGAAGTCACATTTCATATTCCAGATCAATCTATGATCGTCTATCAATGCAAGGATGAACATAACCTTCCAGTGGAAATTTCTTCCATTTTATGGGTATTGATTCCACTAAATGAAGGTTATTTATCTCAAATGGTTGGTGAGAAACTCATGATTAAGAATATAACCATTATACGGGATTTTTATGATTTCTTTCTGGATGAATTACCGGGTCTTCCACCGAATCGTGAAGTTGACTTTTCAATAGAACTCGTACCGGGTGCATTGCCTATTTCAAAGACACCTTATAGAATGGCCCCAATTGAGTTGAAAAAATTGAAGAAGCAACTCCAAGAGAATCTTGATATGGGGTTCATATGCCCTAGTGCGTCACCTTGGGGAGAACCTGTTCTTT
The DNA here is from genome assembly GCA_963277665.1 of Viscum album. NCBI lineage: Eukaryota > Viridiplantae > Streptophyta > Magnoliopsida > Santalales > Viscaceae > Viscum > Viscum album. Next base: position 270,678,950 of record OY728128.1, on the reverse strand, counting down.
TTGTTAAAAAGAAAGATGGATCAATGAGAATCTGCATTGATTATCAAGAACTTAACAAGATCACTATCAATAACAAATATCCTCTCCCGTGCATTGATAACCTATTTGACCAACTACATGGAGCTCAATACTTTTCCAAGATTGATCTTCGTTCAGGGTATCATCAATTAAGGGTCAAAAGGGAGGATATACCAAAGATGGATTTCCGTACAAGGTATGGACACTATGAATTTACAGTGATGCCATTTGGTCTTACTAATTCCCCTGCTGTCTTCATGGATCTAATGAATAGAGTCTTTAAAGACTATCTTGATCAGTTTGTGGTAGTCTTTATAGATGATATTCTTGTCTATTCAAAGAGAAAGTAAGAACATGAAGATCACATGAGAATTATATTGAAGACCCTGAGAATGGAAAATCTTTATGCCAAATTTACCAAGTGTGAATTTTGGCTTCAAAAAGTTGCATTTTTGGGTCACATAATCTCAAAAGAGGGGATATCTATGGTTCTAACAAAAACAGAGGTTATCGAAAGATGGTCGAGACCAACAACAGTGACTGAGATCTGAAATTTTCTTGGTTTGGATGGATATTATCGACGTTTTGTTAAAGATTTTTCACGATTATCTAATCCACTCACCTAGTTGACTCGGAAAGGAGTTAAGTTTGTTTGGACGGAGGAATGTGAAGAGAATTTCAAGGAGTTGAAAAGAAGGTTATCCAGTGCACCTATGCTCACACTGCCTTGTAGTGGAGAAAGGTTTGTGATCTATAGTGATGCATCCAAGAAGGGATTTGGGTGTCTTCTTATGAAAAATGATATGGTGATAGGTTATGTCTCACGACAGTTGAAAATCCATTAGCAAAATTACCCAACACATGATTTGGAGTTAGCTGCGGTAATCTTTGCATTAAATATTTGGAGGAATTACCTTTATGGTGAAAGGTGTGATATTTATACTGATCATAAAAGTTTAAAGTATATTTTCACACAAAAGGAGCTGAATATGCGCCAAAGAGGATGGTTGGAGCCGATTAAGGATTACGACTGCTCAATCCATTACCACCCTGGGAAAGCAAACAAGGTGGTAGATGAATTAAGTCGAGAAGACCATGCTAGTTTATCCATGATGAGGATCACAAAAGATCCAATATTTATGGATTTACAAAGGATGGATCTTGGAATTATAATGAAAGGGGGGAAATCGTATCTTTCTCAAATGAATGTTCAACCATCTATACATGTGATGATTAAAGAGGCACAAAAAGAAGATGTCGAGTTACAAAAGAAGGTGAGAAATGTTCCTGAATTCAACCTTGATTGTGATGGGATAATAAAGTTCACGAATTGGGTTTGTGTTCCTCCCATCCCCGAATTAAAGAAGGAGATGCTGGATGAGGCACATAGTTCTTCATTCTCTATTCATCCTGGAAGCACGAAGATGTATAGGGCCCTGAAAGAGTACTTCTGGTGGGATGTAATGAAAAGAGATGTTGCTGAATATGTCTCTCGATGCTTGGTTTCTCAACAAGTTAATGCTGAGAGACAGATTTCTAAGGGGATGTTACAACCATTACCCAGACCCGAATAGAAATGGGAAAACATCACTATGGACTTTGTCACAGGACTTCCTAAAACATCCAAATGCAATAATGCTATCTGGGTCATAGTTGATCGTCTTACAAAGTCTGCACACTTCATTGCTATTAGAGAGGATTTATCTCTGGATCAGCTTGCCATGATATATGTAAAGGAAGTGGTAAGATTGCATGGAGTACCACTTTCTATTATATCTGATCGGGATCCGAGATTTACCAAGAAGTTCTGGCGAAGTTTTCAGCATACTCTGGATACAGATTTGAGTTTCAGCACTGCTTATCATCCTCAGACAGACGGTCAGTCTGAGAGAAAAATTCAAACTCTAGAAGATATGTTGAGAGTTTTCTCTATGGATTTCAAAGGTGGTTGGGATCAACACCTACCTTTAGTGGAATTTTCTTATAATAATAGCTTTAAATCCAGTATTCAGATGGCTCTTTATGAAGCTCTCTATGGAAAGAAATGCAGGACTCCAACTTGCTGGGATGAAGTTGTGGAAAGAAAGCTATTAGGACCCGATCTCGTTGATGAAATGGAAGAAAAGGTCAGATCTGTTCAACAACACATAAGAGCAGCTCAGAGTCGACAGAAATGTTATGCCAACAACCGAAGAAAAGACCTAGAGTTTGAAGTGGGTGATAAAGTGTTCTTACGAATATCTCCCTAGAAGAGGGATATGAGATTTGGAAAGAAGGGGAAGTTGAGCCCTAGATATATCGGTCCTTTCGAAATACTGGATCGTGTTGGGAAGGTAGCTTACCGATCTGCGCTTCCACTGAATCTCTCTCAAGTTCACGATGTGTTCCATGTATCTCTCCTGAGAAAGTACATACCTGATCCTTCAAATGTACACAGCTCAGAAGTTGTACCGCTGGAGCAAGATCTTTCTTATGAAGAACAACCTATAGAGATTCTGGATCGTAGCGAAAAATTCCTACGAAACAAGACCACTCGATTGGTGAAAGTTTTATGGAGGAACCACCAATTAGAAGAAGCTACATGGGAGCTTGAGGATATGATGAGGGAGAGGTATCCTCATCTGTTTGTTACAAAGTGACAAATTTCGAGGGCGAAATTCATTTTAAGGGGGGTAGAATGTAACACCCGAGACTTTTATGTTATACAAATCATCAAAGGAATCTTTTTCTACACACAACACTTGCTTGTCTTGCTTTACACGAAATCGCGAGTTTCCTCGATAGCTTGCGTCGTACGCAATACCGAGTTTCACTAAACAACGATATACTTTTAAAATATTATTAAAACTAGCCATTATGAATAGTAATAACCACTTTTTGAAATTTAATAAATTTTATTTTTCCAAATGGATTTCATTTTTGGATTCGTAATATCTAAATTAGCATAGGGTGAAATTTTGGTATTTTTCTGAAAACTTTCAATTTTTGATGAATAGTGAAACCACTAAGTGGTAGTTAAAAAAACTGAATTGTTCCTAAAGCATAATTTTACTGCTTCTGTGAGTAGAATTTTAAAAATCCGAGAGACACATCTGATGTCAGTAAGTAAAATGTGGTTCAATGAGATGGAATTTTTTTTGGTGAATAGTAACTTTTTACTTTTTTTACCACTGTTAAAAGTAAATAGGGTAATTAAGGGTAAAAATGATATTATTATTACCCTAAAACATGTCCTAATTCTATTGGACAAGTGTAATTCGACCATAAAAAACCTTAGGAATAAAATATGACCATTTATGCCCACTTGGATTAGATTAGGACATTTATTATTAATTTATTTAAAGAAGGGTTAAAATAGTTAAAATCAAAGTTTAATAAGTAAATAATTTTTAATATGTGGTTATACATAAGATAAATTCGAATATAAATATTCATTAGAAATCTAAAAACATTTCCAACATAATGGTATTTTATTTGTAATTTTTAGACATTAAATAATTTAATTTATTTATGACACAACGATGATGAATTAATTATCTTATTAATGAAATATTGACATAATTGATGTTATAAATAACCAAATAAATATAATTTGAGACTTTTTATGAATTACAGTAATTTTCTAGGTTAATATGACATGTTAGTATTGATTTAATTAACTTTTTTCGAACTTATCATTCTGTTATGATTTTCACACAAATCAATTATTAAATAGTTTCAAAATTGACATAAAATAGTTTTTAAAACAAATATAATATTATTAATTGTTATTTTATTCCCAAAAATATAAGGTTCGGCCAAATGACTTAGATAAGGTTATATATATTAATAATAAACAACTTGGGGTTCGTTTGGCTTGATATAGAAAGTTTATTAACCTTATAGTATAGGAACACAAGAAGACACGGTAAAAGTAAAATTATTTAACTTAATGTTAAATCTACATGATAAGGTTAAAATAGGAACCAAAACTTGTCTAAATTCTCTTGGATGAGAGGATTTCGACCCATCCCCACCTTATCCTCGAAATAAATCAATTTGGAGCTATTTAAAACCGAACTTGACTTTATAATAAAATAATATTTTTAGTTATTCCAAAGGTGCCCCTCTCCTCCCTTATAAAAGGGCACCTCCTCCCTCTCTTCCTAACACTACTTTGAGCCTTCAAGCTCGGCCAAAACCTATAAATTGCTTCTCTCCACTTCCCTAGAAACATCCTAGAGGTTCTGGTATTCTTCAAAGACCCATTTTAGTGCCCTAAAAAGAGGTCTCAAAGAAGCACTTCAAAGAAGAGGTAATGTCTCTTACCGATTCTTTCATCTTTATTTCTTTTCCACTTCTTCATCTGTAGTTGTTTCATTATGAAGTAAAAACATCAGTATAAATAATATACTGATATGTTATTATAAGTATTAAACAAACCTATTTCACCATCTATCCATCCTACGAAAAAAGAAATCATTGCACGTGCGTACGTACGGAATACCGTCTCCACGCCGTGGTGTAATCTATTTTCCACCAACACCTTACTTGGATGGGTATAATGGTGTAAATAATTACTATATATGACTATTATAAAGTGATACTGATTCTGAAATAGTATACATACACTCCAATACAATTCCACGATCATAGGAACGATATCATCACTCGTGCGTACGTACGGAATACCGTCTCCACGATGTGATGCGACTCGTTCTACATGATCTTCATTTCATAGTGATTATATAAATGAGTTGAATGAATGAATATGATATATATTACACTAATACCATTCTGGAAATTAGGTATCTATAACCTAAAGAGAAGAATAAGAATTTATTCAACAAAACACGCATAAGAACAAAAAGTTATAAACACCCGAATAACAAGTAGCAATGAAATATTACTACTAAGAAGCTCAGAATATGACCAAATATGATATCATAAAAATATGTATGATTCTGGAATAAGTCAATAACATTATTTAAATCATTATACAGGAGGTTTGGACACGTACAAAGCATATCAGACCTAAGGTAAGGGAAATATCACAATCTCATTTTTATCCGAGATTGTTTACACTTTAGTATTTACTGGGGTGTATTTTATCATCCACATCCATGTTTCCTGAATATGTAATATTATTTCCATCCACCTAAAATTGTTTAAATCCAATTTTACCCTTCGGTGAGTTTTTAGTAAAGAATATTAAAGGAATCTTTTGTCGTTTTTCGTACGAGGTACTTTTTGACTTTTCCGACAAATGTACGAGAAGAATGTTTTTTTAACTTATACAGCATGAATGGATTTTTTTTAAATTTTTTCCAAGAATCTTCCTTTACAAGTTTTCAAGTTTATTTTTAATCTACTTATTTTAGTTTAAAATTGTATGACATGTTAAGAAAGGAAAAAAAAATTTGAAGTAGAAAGGATATTTTCCTCAAGAATGGAGTTTAAGTGTTTTATCAAAATTATTTTCCATCTAAGATAATAAAGGGTTCTGTTTCTATACCTATTATTACATGGATTTGATTATGTTGTGATGGAAATATTTTTATGAATTCTTTTATCTTATATGAATTGTTTTATGATGTTACGATGTTTAAAGATTCCGATTTTTATTACATGGGTTATGCTATGATGTATGGTTTATGATTTTGTGGCACACATAAGAATGGTATCATTATGAGATGGGTGGGACCTATATCTCCCTCCAATTCATTGGGTAAAGATTTTATATCTCATGAGATAGACATGGCTAGAACGGTAGGTTATACCGGTTCAGTGAAACAGGACGGAAACGAGGGAGACTCGGTTCAAAAATGGACTTTGTCCACTAAGACAGTCTTGGCAATGAGTCTTGACTAATAGGAAATTATTCTCTATGATTATGTGTGTATGCCGCAAAGTTTCATGTTTTATGTTATGATTATTGGGATTTCATTTCACTACTATGATTTACCCCATGTTATGAAATTATGCTCCCTTTTGCAGGTTAATATTTACAAAATGTTATGTTCTTATGAATATGATGTGATTGATATTTCTTTTGTTTACCCTTACTGAGCATTTGAGCTCACCCTTTTGTATATTTTATTTCCCCAGTTCAGGCAGAAGGTTATTAAGTAGAATATTCCAAAAAGAGACTCTAGATATGATGAAATAAATGGGAGGAAAAGTAGATGCTTTATGAACCAGTTGTTTATGTTTCCCAGTTTATAAAGACACTATACCTATACGGTCCTTTCTTGGTTTTGTTATATGTTGTAATAAGTGTGCTTCAATTCTGAAGTAATAACAATGTATGTAAAGTATGAGTCATTATACTCTGATACTACTTATAGGACCCTATGACACCCTGAGAGGGGAGGGGTGAATCATGGTGTCAACTTTTTCTTTTAAAGGGACGGATCTTGTTCCCACGTTGGCAGGAACTTGTAAAACCTGTATGATGTATATGATCAAAAAGCAAACAATCACAACCAAAGAGACGAAACATCACTTTTTACTTGGTTCACCACAAAGGGCTACGTCCAAGGAGCATACGCTGATGGTTTTCGGTCAAACCAAATTCCACTAAACATCACTAGCTGTGGTTTAGAAAGGTTCAGGCACAATCACTTTGTCCCGGGCTCATTGCCATTACAAAAATGTTCAGGGATAGCTCACAGCTTCCCTAAGTTCACTCCCTTTGCCTCCACCTGGCTCACTGCCTTTGGTGATGTCCCACTCAGTTTATAGACGTGAAAGTCTCCTCATAATTGAAAAATAATGCATCTTCCGTTGTATGTATATGCTCTGTTGATGTCCAATTCTCACAAGTAGACAAATATCACATTTCACCAAAGGTATCGGGCAATCTTCCAGAATTCATACAACTTCAATGAGACGGGCATATTTCCACAACACCTGGCGCGATTCTCCTGGCCAGCGTGCAAGTTCCAAATTCGGCGTGAAATTCACAACTGGCGCGCAAGTATACCTCGGCCACTTGTGCGACACACACTTACTCATCCCCATACTTGTGCGACTCTTCACCTTTAACTCCCAAAATTTCTTGGTCATGCAACTAACAACCATCGCGCAGCCTCTACTTGCGCGACCCAACAACCACTTGCGCGACTACACCACTTGTGTGACGAGAGCTCGAAAAATATCTAAGTCTTTAACTTCATTACAAATGAGGTGGGTGGTCCTATATTTATAGGCAAACTGGACCCCCTGCGTGGTGGTGCGCATGTGTCCTCACGGCGCGCAAGTCCCGGCGCCCAGCTCCAACCAACCAAGCCTGTGTCGCACAACTCACTTGTGTGAACCTACCAATACTTGCGTGACCTACTTTATATTGCCATATTTTGAAGTTCTGATAATGATGAACAACAGGAGAGCAACTTTCCAGCCGCCTAGGCATCGACGCACAAGTCATTTCTTCGCGCGCAGGTCACTTGCGCGACCAGCCCAATACATGCGCAGCCATTATCCCTTTGCAATATTGCAATGTTCTGATCTTGGAAAACATATGGTGTGCATTTTTCCTCTCCATCAAGTACACAGTGCGTAAGAATATTTTCCAAAAACACATTGCTCCATTTGTCGATTTTCTAGCCCAAAAAGAAATTGGCAAACACTGGGAAATGGCTCCAACTTAAATACTTTTGTCTGCTTGAACTGTATGATCACTATGTTGGTACTCATTATGAACATCCACTGAGGATTTTCAACAAACAAAAACTGTACTCCAATTCATGCAAAGAAGTCCATGGTTCCAATAAATAATTGACGACACAAAAATCAGACGTCCGGTCCTTAAGTTATAAGTGTTTCCACTCCGATGGCTCGGTTGGTTTTGGGTTCGGACCAACCCCGCCGCACTTTAACTTTTGTTGAATCCATGAGATTAATATACATAAACGACCTTCTCGATATAAGTAATCCTATGTAACTGATGGTGCATTGATCGGTGGTTCGTAGCTCAAGATATGGCCGTTTAACCGAAAACGGTTCGAAAAAGGGGGTCAGGGCCCGGTCCAACCAGGCCCAACCAACCCTGGGTCGGCCCGAACCGGGTTGACCCAACCCGAGTCCGGGATCGGCCTGGTAGGGCGCGGCCCGGCCTGGCCAAGTGGTTACATGGAGTGTCGGGGGGGGGGCACATCGTTAATTGGAAACAACGGCGCCAACGGGAACCACCCCTGGTCATTCTGGATCCCGTGAAGCCGCGGATCCACCACATCGCCGTCACGGCTGTTGTCGGGCCGAATCTTCATCAGTGGTGCGCTAGGGAACCGCCACTGGCGACCCGCACCGCCACGAGGTTTCGCGGGCCACTGGAGTTCCTCTAGATATCTGTTTCACTTCCGTCTACGCCGACAGTCTTCTCGGGTCCCGAACATTACTGTGAAGGCTCCTAAAAGCCCTTGCAGCCCCGGTTCGTCGTCCCCTATCAATCCGTGCATAGAAAAACAACATGCGGATGGTCCCGACTTGTTCATGACTCTATTCCCCCCCTAAATTAGAGGCTCAAACCATAATTCATCATAAAAGAATGCACATGTACGAAGGTACAATACAAATATATAAAATTATACAAAAAAACCCCTACCTCGATTATGGCTTGTTCGTCGTAGACACGGAAAGCATTGTCGCACCGTCAACGCTGAGAAAGAATCGTCGTCATTGGTGAGTTCCCCGCGGTTTTATTTCTTCGCTTGATGCGGAGGAAGTAGAAGATTGGAGGAAAATGGTGCGTTCTTCGCCGAGTCGTTATTCGCGGGAGGATGATGTTCTTCAACGAAGGAGGTACTTCCTTCTACTTTTACACAAGAGCTCTCTCCAATCTCTCCCAACACAACATCTGCTAAACTAAAATAATAGGCTAATGCTATTATTTTATAATCACAAGCAATTTAAAATTCAAAATTAAAAATAGTTAATTAATTAATTGAAGAGGTTCAATTTATTAATTATGGTATGTTGGCAAGAGTTAAAGAGGTAGAGAGAGGAAGTGGAAGGGTCACATTAATTAAGGGGGTAGCCAGTTAATTGAAGGGAGTTTAAAGGGTTTAGGTGGAGGTGAAAGGTTGGGGCTCGGGTGGGAGGCACCTAAAAAATTTCCACACATGGGTAGTTAGGTGTTTGTGGGTCCCACTATTAACTCCCCTTTTTAGGATATAACCACCTTAGATAAAAATAAAATCGTTCTAACAATTTAATTTATTTTTAACTGAATCCCCAATTAATAATTTACAACCCGCAGAAAATGCAACAGAAGTAAAGGTCCCCTTAAGCAATTATCGGCGCTGCGAGTTCATCGGTGCCATCAGATTTCAATTCTGAGCACTGGTTAAAAAGATAGAAAAACCTGCACGTTTTTTTACTGAACATACCCATGATAAACTTCGGAAATTGATTCCGGGCACACCGGACCACAGAATCGAGTACCGTTAGAAGATACAGACGTGTAAAATTCCAAAGAAATTAAGAAAACAATTTCCTTGAAATTTTTGGGTCTTTATAACATATATATGTTAATTAATTTATAATATATATATTTACTATTTATTATAATTTATATTAATATAGAAAAGAAACAAGTGTATCGTTCATGGGAATGTACAGTCTGTCTTCTACACGAACAATGCACTTAATTTCTTATATCACAATATTATGAACTTTTATAAAAACATATGTAATAAATATATAAGATAAATTATTCATGGTTTAACTAATGGAGATTATGAAACCATGTGGTATATAGTATAAAACCAAATAACTAGAATAAATGAATTTGAAAAAAAAAGTAAATTAACACCCAAAATAGTTAAAGTAAGGAAAATGTGTTTACAAACCTATAATAAAATATGGTGTGAAGATAATATATGGTATTATAAAAATAAGTTCTGTTTTTGAATTATTTAGAAACATATTTTAAACTATTATATATGAGGATAAGGACCACACACAAAAAGTAATGATAAATTATCTTATTTTAAACTATATTTTTAAATATCTGAGATTAATGTCCTCTTTACTACTTACTTATTTTGTGTGAAATACATACATCCCATTTTGATATATTATATCGTTATTGACATGTATTTAATGATAATAAATGTTTTAATTTATTTTACTCTTCCATGTAACCCTTGACTGAAAATCTAATCATTTTGTAATGGAGTCTTATCTTACTTTTATTTCTATATGGAAAACGACGTACATGCCACCTACTTCATTTTTATAGTGTATCTACTGAAAATTACAAACCATATACCATGAAATATTTTTCATCATGTTATGAAAAACATTCTTTCATGGGGTTTATGAGTTGAATGTCCAATGTGGTATGGGATACATTGAGATGTCTAATGAATAATTTACTAAAGCATAGTTTTAATGATTATCGTTGAAATCAATCTTCCTTTTTATGATTTTTGACATCCTATTGATGAAATCACATCATTTTATTCATTTTACAATAGAAATTTACATAAAAATATATATAAAAGTTCATGGAAATGAATTTTACACAAACCTTATAGCATTTTTTAATTGGTTTTCACATCAAAAGTATTTTATTCTTGGCATGATGCCTTGAACGTATTAGATTCATGGTAAGAATCCTTGATGGTATGATATTCTTGGAATGAATCCTTGAAAGAATTAGATTATTGTAATGAAGCATAGATTGTAATAATATCATGGAATTGATCCTTGACATTATTGGAATCATTACACGATTCCTTGATTTTATTAGATTCATATATTGAATCGTTGAAAGTATCATATCCTTTGAATGAATCCTTGGGGGTATATTGTAGATTTTATCATTTATCATTTCATTAATTTATATTCAGTTATTATTAAACCATGTTATTTATCAATGACCTATATTTGAATACATTTCATTTTCACTCCACTAATTAAATGAAATGTTTTTTAGTTTTTTATATTTCTGTATGGATATTTATTTATTTAGTAATTAGAATAACATGGGTGATATTTTATACACCTATCCTTATAAATTTATTCCTATTGATTCACTATCTATTCCTCACTATTTAGCACAAATGACAATTTTATATCACATTTAGTGTGTTTCTTTCCATATTCTTGGAATAATAAATCATTGATTATGAATTCAAGGAAGTAGTTTATTTCATTTTATTTAGTATCATGTCTGTATGTCGTATTTCCCAATGTATTATGGGTATCTTGTATGTAATCTAGAATTCAATGAATGCAAATCTAAATGGTCCATTCGGATTATCTTTTGTGTAATAATGACAATGTAATGTAACAATGATCCTATTGTAATATTCTAGGGTCAGTCCATTAATGTTGGTATCAAAGGATTTATATAAAAACCCATGGAATATAGATTTAAAAAAAATTAGATTAGGTTGCACAACCCTATGACATTCCTTGAGGATATGTATAGAAGAAAATCATATAATTATTTTAAGGTAGATATAATGTGTGTATTATTATAAATACATCCATGTATGGATAATAGTAGTGGATGTGATACTAGAATAGATATACCTAGGAGTAAAAACTACAAAAATGTGTTCCAAGTTTGAATTTGGGTATCTTGGTTCAAAACAACTTCCCTTACTACACACATGTTTTGACACTAATGGGGGATATGAAGAAGATTGCTCATATTTTTTACCTATCATTATATTGGATCTAGAAATAATGATTTCCCCATAGTAGCCAATGTTAATGATTCAGGGATTCACAATGCATAATTCTATCTTATGTACAATACCATGTTTAGAGTTATAGAAGTTTCATAATTTTATGAGCTAATATAGTATATGAAAATGACTATAAATAACCCCTATAATAAGAAATGAAAAAACCACTAATGCACATGGCTCAAAGAGTGAAATCGATCATATCATTCATGGTCGTAATCCATAATCTACGAGAGAAATAATACCCCTTTTGTTCTCATAATATTTGAAAATAGTTTCCTATGATATCAAGATATTGACTGAATTATCTGAGTCCTATGTATTTGAATGTGATAAATAGTTGGTAGAGAAAATTATTGGTAAAGGGAAGTTTAGAATGAATTATTTTCCCACATGTGATAATTGTGGAAACAATCAACCTTATAAATGATTGAAGGCAATGGGTGTTTGTTAGATGTGTTGAGAAAAATGACACTATGTTTTCCATTTCAATTATTAGAATAAGTTCCCAATGTACAATGATTCATATATAAGAATATGAGACATTACAACAATCAATGTCCCAATAGTCAATGGAATATAAGCAAAATCATGATATTGGATACTGATGATGTTATAATACTTCCACAATAGAAGACGAATGATTAATATTATATTTAATGAGTTATTTCATTTGAGTATTTTATCAGAAACATACTTCTTATTTGAATTATTTATTTTATTATTATTTTAGGGAAATATATTTTTATTATGGATATGAGATCATATGCTGAATTTTACCAAGGAAATTGATTTAGTATAAAGGTAAAGCATTCAAAAAACACATTATTGAGGGAAAAACCCATAAATATATTCCTGATGTTAAGATAATGATGAATAAATGAGTTTTAGTTTGATTACTGACAACATTGAAACTGATTAATGAATTTTGTAAAAGTGGTCTATGATATCATTTATGGTTTTTAAAACACTTTTTTGGATTTGTGGAATATAACCAATAACAAGTGTATTACTTAATTAATAAGGAATAATGCATATTTCCAATATGTATTTATTATAATTTGATTTATTACAATATTAAAAAAAACATTATGAAGTCATTCACATGTTTAGAATGTGAAAATTAAAAGATTCTTCATGTTGGTTAAAGGTTAATGATATGTTCACTTTGAAAGTGCAGTGAAATAAATTCATATGTGATTTGATCAATATATATTATAAAATTTAACCATTAAGAAAATTGGTTATGATTATAATTGGATGATATTTTTTTAGTTAATATATTACTTACCTATATATTGTATCATGTTCTACGAGATGATAAAATAATTGTTCATGGAATGATCAAAGGAAATGATCATGTTTATAGAAATTTATGTTTACATAAATTCTAATTGTGAGAAATAAATCCTTTACTATATAAAAATAGTTTTGAAACCAAAACAAAATGTGTCCATTTATAATCATTTTTGAGGATTCCAATGACCATTACTCACACCAATGGATTATGGTGATTTGGGATACAATATTCATATGAACATGTTCTCTTGCACTCTATATTACAACTTGAATGATTTATTATTATTCAATATCCAAATTTCCATTTTAAAAAAATGTTATCCTACATAGTAACATAGTTACATTACTATTGTTCATTACAATCCCTCTAGTTATATGTTTTTGTTATTAACCCTTTTTACATAGTGTGTCTTTCAAAAATTGTGTGTTTTTAATCCCTTGGTTAGTAAGGATGTGTTTAAATTGTGGGGAAATAATTTAATTAAGGTGGGGATAATGTGAAATCCCAATAATTTTAAATATAATCTTTTTTCAATAAATATTAATTTTTTTGTAGGAATTGGTTTTAAAAAATGTTATACATACACTGCATACAAAAATGAATTAAATTGTGTTACCAGAAAAACCAAGTTTCACATCCTTTTAGTGGTAGACCTAATTTATCTTATGCCATGAGAGGGATGTAAAATTGTGAATCCTAGAAGGAAAATATATCTACTTCTTATAAACTAATGATTAATATAATGATCTCATAAAAAAGTATTCTTACATTTATCATAAAATTTGAAATCTATTACAAAAATGACATTGATATTTCCATTGTTAAAAATATAAAATTAAAAATGAAAATGATAACCCAAGAACTATAATTTTCAATATTTGAATTAATATTCAGATTCTATTTTGGAAAAACTAATTAATTAATACTGGTTGACAATAGTGACGATAAAGATAGCTAAATTTTAATGATTATATGAAAAAACCTAAAATATATTATTCAACAAAAGAATTAAAATTGGAGGATCAATTACCATATATACATCATTATATATTTTCTGATGGATTTTCCCCTAATAAAAAATCCATTATTTATTTAATATTATTTCAATTAAAAAGGGTCCAATAAAAATGTTATTGATTATTTTTACAAAATTTCTTTTATTGGGAGTAAATGTAAAAATATAACATTCTGGGTAAAGTTCCATTTTTTGAAATCTTATATAGAATATTATTTTAGAATCACTCTATTGTAAATATATTTGAAATCTTAGAAAATTTATTAATCAATTTTTGTTAATTTTGTCAATATGGGAATAGAATTTTCATATAAATATTGAAATGTCAATATTTTTTGAAGGGGGTCAAAAAATTCCAGAAGAAAAGAAATTATGAAGGCTATGTGGTATTAAATTATTTATTCATCCAATCAACCAAAATTGATAAAATATTCTAAATATCGATAAGAATAATAAAACACAACATTGGTAATGAAACATATATTATGGAAAGAAATTAAATATTATAAGCTACTAGAAACAGTAATTCAATAATATTATTTATAGATTAAAGATAATTTTAATATTAATGTATTTAAACCATGACCATAATAATGATTTTTTATGTGAAACAATTATGAGACCAAATAAGAATTTGAATATCATGAAATATTTTCTATAAATATGGAATACTTTACGTTTAAAATTATATATATATAGTGTAGGAAATAGAACATAAATTATAATTTATTTTAATTTCATTAAGGTTGTTTAATTGGTATTAAATATTTTATTTAAATACTAATTTTTATTTTATTCATCTAATAATGATATTTCTTAGAATATTCCTCAAGAATATTATTTTTAAATTGTAAAATATATACCAATGACCCATGGGTAATAATTTTTTGAAAGTCATATCATAATGAATTAATTCAATATTTTAGTGGATCATATTATATATATATATAGGGATAATAAATGATTATCCATGTGTTTATATTAAGATAAAATGAAGAACCCACATTTTTCTCATTTGTGATGTCATTATTTTTCATGTTTGTAATGTTATAGTGATGTGTTATATGAGATATCTATACTATAAATTTGGGAATTAGTAAGAAAATTAGCGAAAGATCAATCATAATGTGATTTAATTGGAGTTTAAATTTATATTTTATGGAATTTCATATATTAGAATATTATAGTACTAATAAATTATATATCTTCCTTAAAAAATAATATATAGAGTTGAACTAATGATGGAGAGATAATTGGAAAACAAATTGTGAAATATATATATATATATATATATATATATAAATTAGGATACTCATGTTGTATTCATGAAATTATATATGATAACTTATGTTAGTCACATTTCCCCAAATATTAACAACGACGATATTTATGAATCCATGGAGGAGAAATATGATTCCATTATCATAATAATGAATAGACATAATTTATTATTTCCTTTTTATGAATTCAAAATTGGCTAGGAAAATTGGTCACTTATTTTTTGTAGGATGATCATTTCACTATCTGTAATTATAATAATAAATTCATTCTGAAAATTTCATATATTTTTCTATTAAATCTAATATCAATAATTTGGAAAATTAAATGGAAAAAATTATAATCTTATTTACATAAATATTATTCCTTTTTTTAATGAAAATTATAATATGACATATTGGTAGATAATTTTATGGTGTTAGATTTATTTTTATTCAAAAGGATGATTTTTTTTAAATATTTTTTTGATGTCAATATTATTTTCATGTTTTATTTAATTGATTTTGAATTACAATTTAAATATGAAATAATAAGTAAGATGAAAGAATTTATGGATGTGTAATAATGTATCATGATTCTAAATGGTATAAATCCATCTAATGGAAAAATAGAGAAGAAAACATTATTATTTCTATAGTATTTTGTTTGATTGTTCCAACCATATAGATAAATGACATTTTTAATGACCATTGATATTATAAAATATTACCCCATTATGAACTGATTTATGTTATCTTTGTTGGTTCCAAATACACACAATTGATGATATATCCTAATAAAATGTTTTCTATAACTCATTATTTATATTTTATAATGATGTAACACAAAAAAATGGGTTTAAATTTCAATATTCTTTCTCCCCACATTATAATATAATCATCATCCAATTCTTTTCTACTTCAAAAGTAGGAAATAAATAATGCCATTTCCATTACTTTTCAATAATACCTGGTCTCTTCAATATGATTCTGATAGCATGGTTAATAATTTTTGGATCAACATGGCTTTTGGATGGGGGATTCTACCTTATTAAATTGAATCTTCTCTATTACCAGATGAAAATTTGTAATAAGTATAATTTTTGTGGGATAGAAAATAGATTGACACTATTGAATATTCTCATTCATCAACATCATAATAATTAATTTAATTGTGAATATAATATATACATTTTTAAGTAATATAGTATTTTACAAAAATTAATTCTCTCATAGAAATTATGTGGTGTTTTTTAAGGATATTTATAGATATATGTGGCTTCAAAAATAAGATCAGAAATCCTAATTTTTCATCTCCCATTATATAATAAGAAAGGATAAAAAAACATTATATTTACATGAGGTTTGAGATGAAATATATTATCACAAGTGATGTATTTCTTATCACAATATTGATCATTACACAAATATATTTAATGGGCCCGATATGCATGTGACTTTGATGGATAGAATTTTCCTGGTTATAGCCACTTCTGAGGATATACATTTTCTCACTAGTATGCAAATATATTTTGAGATAAAAGATGTTGTTTTTCCCTCAATGATATCCCTACACCTGGACAAAATGGATTAATTCACTTTTTTCATATGTACTAGGAGGGGATTAATGGAATTTCCTCATGTTGGTTTCCTCTTTCATAAATTATAGTGTTTTATCTCAGGGAATTAATGATTAATTCATCATCTTGATATCAAAAATTGGAAAATTCCTATGAAATACAACTTCTCGGGCCCATTTCCATGGTCAACAAAATTTATTAATTTATTAACCATATTATTTCTAAAATGATTTCTATCATTAAATAAAAAATCATCTCATTGAATCATCTTGGCTTTATTAAAAGAACATATATCAAAGAATTAATTTTATCTGCTTTAGAATGTATTATTTTTTTACAAAAAACAAGGAATGAGAGGAATAATTTCCCTAAATCTTAGAATATACAAGTCCTTTGACTCTTATTGCATCATTTTTATTAATATATTGGATTTTTTTTCAATATAAATTTAATTAATTCAATTTCTTCTATATTAGGATATTCTCATCTTTATATTCTTATAAATGACTCCCCATAATGTTATTTTACAAGATCAATAGGTGTTCATCATGATAATTCCATATCTTCTTTACTCATTTATATCATTGAGTATTATCCCAATAGGATCATCAATTACATGGTTTCAAAATGAATTCTTATTCCAATTCAAGCATTTAGGTCCCTCATTAACCCTACATCCCTTTTCAATGTAGATTATATAATTCTTTTCCTATAGGGTTGAAAAAATAATATACATTCTTAGAAAAAAAATTATATTACTATTATTGTTTTTTTTTGGAATTTTTTTTTGAAATATATCTTTCATATTTTTGGGTAAGGTGTTTTCTACTATAAGGATGAATTTTATCCTTTATGATATAAGAATTAGATACTGGGTATCCCTTTTAATTATGTTGGAGTTTATCTATTTTTCTGGACACTGAGATCAATCTATTTTTTGAAATTGAGGATATGATCAATTGGAAACATAAATATTGTAGGGAAATAGTTTATCTAGGGATGAAGGATTAGTTTAGGGAGGTCTGTTATAGTTTCCAAATTGGTCTATTCATTTGTGGTCTATTACTGCTTAGGAGGGCTTATCTATTGATTAAATGTGTGCATCAAGAAAATTATTTTAATTTAAATTATACATTTATGATATCTAGATACAATTTATTATAGGTATTGTTTTATGACTTTATCCAATTCTAGAATTGGTTTATATTATATTGGTCTTTTTAATGATTCACTTTATGCTAGTCTCACCTCGATCCTCATTAACAATAATTTGGATTCATTAGGGTTTCCTGAAGCATGTTTTTTGACAAATTGAAATATGGATGTATCTCTTACCTTGTATAAATTATTTGTTCTATAATTTGATTTTTTATTCAGAGTATCATGATATGATATAGATTGAATGTTAATATGAGCTCTAATCTACAAATTTTTCATGATTATTGAACAGGTACTCCACTAATTGATGATTTTCACCCCACCTGTTTTGAGTATTTATTATCATATTTCTATTAAATATATTTTTTTCTCCCAAACTATTATTATATCATGGAAATTACTAAATTATTGAGAATTATGAATCTTTTTATTAGTCAGATTTTAGGGTCTTGGAACCAACCAAATATAGAGCTCCTAATAGTAAACTCTGGTATCAACATTCCATCATGGGAACAAAATAATGAATTCAATTGGATGTAGGTTTTCAACATGTATTGGATCATACTATATTTTCAATTTTTTATGTTGATTATTTATCATATCATAATTCCTAGGAATGATTTTTTGTTGAAATTTGGTATTTTCATTTTCCCTCGGTGTGTCATGTGGAATTATGCCAGAGAGGATGTAGAGAATTTGTTTATCACATGTACTAGTGTCCACACATACAATGATCTGCTCAGATGCATGCACATTTCTCTATTATTGTTTCTAAATGTGTTCATTACATTAGATTGAGTCACATAGTTATTTTATATGATGGGAAGGCACTCAATATGAATATGGTTTTGCAGTATCACTTTTTTTCCAATTATGGAAACATATTTGGTTGTAAATTTCGGAATTTTGAACTAGATGAAGAATTACAAGAAATTAACCTTTCCGGTAATCTGGGCATCATGTTTTTAAAATAAAGTGTCGAAATGTTTTTCTGTGAGTTTAAACCCCCAAAATAATCATTATTTTTTTAAAAAGTTAAATTAATTAAATTAAAATTTCAAATGAAAATATATTAATTGATTTTAAATGAATAATGAAAGAAACAATAAATACAAATTATAATGATGACAATAATACTATTATTCTTATTATTATTGTGGTTATATTTTTTTTATTATTAATTTTATTTATTAATTTTAATTAGGTTTCTTTTTTGTTGGATAATACCCAAATAGGGTCTCCCCCTCTACCTCATTAGATCCCCTCCCGCTTTCTCCTAGAGAGTGTGACCTCCCCCTCTCCATGTTAGAATCCTCTATGGTTGAACCCCCCACAGACATCACGCACCCCCGCCCTTGAGCTCCATCTACCAGACTAGCCATGGAATGTCCCCCCATGGGCAATTTTATGACTCACCTTATCCCTTTTTATGTTTTCCCAAACACCCTAGGGTTGGGGGTTTCATTGATTTTGGCTTCCATTCAGTTATAGGTTGTGTAGAGGTGATACAGGGATGTGTTTTGGTGTCTTCTAGAAACCACCACAGAATGTAAGGTTTTTGGGTGATTTCCATCCGTAGGATTGGTTTCATGGTAAGGTTATCAATTGCTCATTTCTTTCTCAATGGTTAATTTTAGGGATTTTTGTATTCATGAGTTTTGGTATGTTTTTTGTAGTGCGTTGAACTCTGTCATGTATTTTGAGGCAATTTTGTTTGTCGCCACTATCTAAGGTATGGTTTTTGACCTGTTGTTTAGCTTCACCCCATTTATATGGTTTCTATCAGTTTTTTAGAGGTCTTAGTTTTTATCTTGTATAGTTTTGAACACTTTTTTATTGTTTTCAAGTCGCCAAGTCAATGGTGACTAGCCTGCATTTGATAGGTAAGTAAATATATGTTTGTGGGGTTCCACGATATGTGTTGAGTCACCCAGGGTAGTGATTATGAACATATAGGGCTAGGTGTTCCAATATTTATATATATATAAATACCTGCATATGTTAGTTGAGAAAATTATATTAATATAAGAAAATGTGTAAGGATCCCCTTGAATAGGCCCATGGACTTGCAGGTGTGTGAACAAGTGCTAGGTGTCCTTGCATAAGTGAGACGTCTTGTATTCCTAGTGGGGGAGCACCATCTTTTAGTTAGAATGAGTGAAGGGCCACAATGGATGAGTAAGATATATTTTAGGTATGATCTTATTCCCATTACCTTAATTTAAATAATTCATTAATAATTATCATTATGAAATTTCTTACAGAAGATTTATTATATTTTACATAATTCAGTAAAGTCAATATTACATGAATTTTTTATTTACAGAGGCATAAAATAAGATAAATGGTTTCTTGATAAGAAATTCAAGTTTTTATAGCACAACCCCTCAAACAAGTGTGTGATGGCTGCAAAAAATTCACCTATGATTTTTTTTGTTTTCGTATCTTCATGATTTTGATTAGCGCAGAATGAGTTTTAGAATAGATGTCAAATATAACTAAATGACTTGTTCAATAAGGGTGTGTAACATTATCTTATGAAACTCCTCCAGTGGAGGTGATATTTCTTCAATATAAAAAATGTAGTTATATTATTTCCCTGGGCCATGAACATTGTCATCTGACCCCACGGGGTATTATGTAATACCTTGGTTTCCATCCCAGCACACCACATGCTGTTACTCACTAGGGTCGTACATCAGACTTATGACTATCCCCACATGCCATCACATGTTCTTTTAGTGTGTTTTGTCCCCACTCACACACACCCTGGGAAACATCCCAGAAGTTCACCCATCCTGATTACTACTCTAGGCCAAAAATGCTTAACTATGGAGTTATAATGAAAAGACATAGGTACTAATCATTCCTTCCTTCCACGAATCTTGTCCTAGAACTAGAGTTTCCATTTAAACTGTTGACATGAACCTCACATCTAGAGATTCTTATGATAGGTGACTCGATAATCACACTTATGTCTATAGTTTCATCTGACCCTTGAGGCAAGAGTTTCGGTTGGAACCTCTTGGTGGTATTGTCGAGGCCTTATGACATTTTTTTGTGTATGGACTGGGCAACCACAGTTCATACACAGATTTACTATATTAGGCAAAAGGCTGGGTTTTATCTACAACTTTGGAATAGGTTTTTCCTTGGTCAGAGAAAAAGGATACCCAGGAAGTCCAGGATAAACTCATGCATAGGAGGGTGCAACTGATCACTAATGAGAGGGCCATCCTCACACTCATTGCATCAGAAGTTTTGAGTTTTCAGTACCCAACATGAGTGGCTAGAGTTCCTCCAGGACTATAAAATATGAATAGTATATAATCTTTGTTAGGGGGAACATGGTAGCAGACACACTTAGTTGGAGGTCTAGCCTTCAGCTGCTAGGAAAGTCGACAGAGCAGCTGGCTGCCTTATAGATATCATTCGTGGATAAGGATGAAGCAGCCTATATACAGTCTCTTACAGTTAATCCTCCACTTCTTTAGAGAGTCAGGGAGGCGCAGTGTGGGGACGCTTATTGTGAGACACTACGTCCTAAGATATCCACAGGTCATGCACATGAAGGATTTTTGGAATGTGGGGAGCACATCATTATTTTTTGAGGACGTACCATGGTACCAGTTGCACATTAGGAGGATGTGTTGAGGGAGTTCCACACTTCCCCTCTTTCAGTACATCCTAGAGTGGCGAAGATGTATCAGGACCATCGACAACAGCACCAGTGGCTAGGTATAAAGAATGTAGTAGTGGAGTTTTTCTCACGATGCCTCACTTGTCACAAGTGAAGGTGGAGCACCAGATACCCACAAGCTTGGTTTATCCCTTAGATGTCCCAAAGTGGAAGTTGGATTGGATATCCATGGACTTTGTGACGGGTTTTCCACGTACATCTAGGTGTCACAATTAAATATGGTTGATCGTTGACTGACTCACCAAGTCGGCCCACTTTCAACCGATCAGAGAGAAGGGTTCACTAGAGAGCATGGGATGCCTCTATGTGCAGGTGATAATATGTTTAAATGGAGTACCTTATTATATTGTCTCCAACCGTGATGCACAGTTTAATTACTGGCTATAGAAGGGGTTGCCGGAGGCTTTCGAGATGCAGCTACATATGAGCACCACCATCCATCCTCAGACTAATTGTCAGACTGAGTGGACCATTCAGATCCTCGAGGACATGCTCCGTGAATGTGTCCTCGACCATGGTCGCAGCTGGGAGGATATCTTTCCTATGGTGGAGTTTTCCTACAACAACAGTTACCACTCCACCATAGATATGGAACCTTTTGAGTCCTTGTATGGCCGGACTTGCAGATCACCACTATGCTAGATAGACCAAGGGGAGACAGCACTAGTGGGACCAGAGATGGTACGAGCTACCACAGGGAAGGTTCAGATCATTAAGGAGTGGATCAAGACTACATAGAGCAGACAGAAGGCATATGATGATAGGAGACAGAGACCTATGGGGTTTGAGGAAGGCGACCATGTCTTCTTACGTGTCTCAATTAGATGTGGTCTGTGGAGATTTGACTGAGGCTTCCAGTTATCTCATCGATTCATAGGACCTTTCCAGGTCCTCAGCAGAGTAGGCGAGGTGGATGAACTTTTTTCTCTTCCACCACAGTTGCACCAGGTGCACGATGTCTTCCACGTATCTCAGCTAAGGAGATACAAGAACGATCCATCCCACATCATCAACCATGGGGAGCTAGACATCAACGATGGGGTGTATTTTATGGAGGTCCCAGTGGAGATAGAGGATCGATAGGATTGCGTCCTACATGGATGGTCGGTACCTTTGGTGCACGTTCTTTGGCAGCACATGAACCTTCAGGAGAGAACATGGGAGTGGGAGGCTTAGATACGTGCTCATTACCGCCATTTTTTCCCTTAGTTCGAGTTGTAGAATACAGGGACATAAAGCCCTAAGGTGTGAAGAATTTAAATACTCAGAATTTCCATGGAAGTTTTTTTCATTAATTCATGGATATTTTACGAGTCCGCAGTTTCTGAAGGTGCTCGATTCCGAGGCCCAGAGTGCCTGGAATGATCCATTGATGTTTTGTTAAGCTTAAATTAACGCGCTTATGCAGTTTTCTTGAAAAAGTGGAATAAATCATAAATGGTTACTGGGATCGGATATCTGAGGCCCCTGTTGCGCTAAGGAAGGCGAGTTTAACCTATGTGTGACTTATGTTTAGTCGGTGCGACCCTCCTGTGAGAAAAAACCAAAAGGGAATAACCGTATATAAAATACTTAAATAATGTTATTTTATTTTTCAAATGATTATTAATCACAAACGGTAACTCGGATTAAAAATCAGAGACCACTGCTAAACTTGAGAGAGTAGTATTTCTTTAAATAGATACTTTCATGGGACGACAAGGGCCAACAAAAAAATCTTGTTTCTGGCCACAAATAAAATAACTAAGTGAATATTATTTTTTTGAAAATTTCATATATTTTAAACAGTAACTTGGATTGGAAATCCGAGTTTACCATTGGGTTCATTGGGGCGTGATTCACCTAGGTAGAGCCTATCCAAAACTGGAGTGGATCGAGGGTGACTGATATTAATATTCCAAACTTTTTTTCGGGTACATTTAGTAAACATGCGAGTAGGGTTATATAACTTTTGAACTGGTGCTCGAAATTGAAATCTGAGGGCACCGTTGAACACGCATTTTTCATCATTGCAATGTGATACATTCACCAGAGTTGTGTTCTAACTAGAATGGATGATTGTTTTTGGGTGTTTTTAATTAAATTAAATAAAAATAATGTGTACTTATTTTTATTTGAGGTTGTTAAAACATCCAAAGGGAGGATAGAGGTGGGGCCCACCCGCACATATCCTCCCTTTAGAGTATTTCATTTGGTGGGGCCCACCTGAAATTTTAACCTCTCTTGCAATCAAATGGGTGGGGCCCACAATATCTTTAACCCCCTTGTAACATCCCATAAATTGGGGGTAACCTTTGAAATTATTCACCTTCCTTCCCTCATTAAGGTGTCAACTCCACATGAATTAATTAATGGTTTATTAATTAATTATTTGAATTATTTTGAATTCATTCCAACAATAAAATAATAGGCAAAGCAATTATTTTATTTTGATGGCACATTCGTTTGGTGGAGCCATGGATAAATTTAGAGAACATCCTCTCAATGAAGAACAAAAAGAACCGTCGGCATCTTCTACCTTCTTCAACTGGGGAAAGAATGTGAAGCGACGCCCGCGATGAACGCCAACGTCGTCTTCGATTTCATCACCTTTTAATGCTCATCTTCCAACGACGATTGCCCTTTTACTCCTCTGACATTGACGGAATGACGCCACAATCCCATGACTCCATAAACATCATGGAACTCGAGTTAGGGGGATTTGAGTTATTTTATGTAAGAGATATACCCTCATTTCCTCGTTGTATGTTGTGCTCCTAGTTTTCGATTGATATGATCTTAACGAGGAGGGCTCAGACCACACGAACACAGTCTGAACCTCCCCCCTTGTTGTTGTTTTTGTTATGTTGATGGCAGAGGTGCAGAAACGGCAGTCGACATCGAACTGACCGCAACAGAAACGACGGTTCAAGGCTGCCAGGTCGCCAAGAGGGCGGGACACCATTGTGCCACACCGAAGGAGTGTCGCGGCCATGATGGGCCACGGAAGAAGCACGAAGTGCTATAGTACCGTGAATAGGATATCAGGGGGCCTTGGCTAGGGCGGGCCGCAGTGGAGGGGTGAGGCGTCGTTGCGTCGTGTGGCGGTGGGTGCGGCGGGAGGTTTGGGCCAGTCAGGAGGTGCGGGACCCCGTCGGGTACCGCGTGCGTTGGACTCGTGCCACCAGCCAAGGGTTCATCTCACACCCAAACAGTAGAGCAGTTTGGGTGCCATGGGGGGCGCGCTTCCCCCCTGGGCGCGGCTAGGTCATGCCGCTGGGCCACCCTCAGTGCGGTCGCCATTGGCCAGGCCCCCCTCAGTCGGGCCGCCCATATACTGTGCCGCCCTCGGTCGGGCCTCTCTCGGGTCGAGCCGCCTTTGAGCTAGGTTTCCCCTTCGATTATAGCCTTTTTCTCAGACCGTGTCAGACACATGAACTATGTTAGTCCCCGGTTCAGATTGGGTCGGGCCGGGTCTGTCCAACTGGGTCGGACCAGACCCAGACCCGCTATAGGCTGATTACACCTTTTCACCCATATCATGTGTTACATGTGTCCGTTTAACGAACCTTCAACGACGACGATATTCTTGGATCGAAGTCATCCCTTTGTGAATACCCCACTGGTGTTTGGGGTATAGTTTACATACTATCAGGTTGGTTCCCACACGAAACCAACCGGTCACCTGAGAGTAAAAGGCAAAAAAAGCATAGACTGGGTGTCCAATTGACGCACTATATGTTGCGTTGAGACCCCAATGACATGGAGGATCTTTGAGATACTTCTTCTGGGCCGTTGACGACAGTTGGAGTATTTCCTAGTAGCTTGTGGAGAAGATCCTTCTAGTGATGAGCATACAGAGTGTAGAGACTTAGTATCCGACAGACCTGATGAATGATTGACCGATTCGACTCGAAGTGATTCAACTTGACCAGTGGGGAGCGCCTGGTACCTGGCAGCAGACCCATGGCGGAGGAGCACCTGGTATTTGGTGGCATACATGTGGTACTCGACAAGAGGAGTAGCTCTGGAGGCTATTCGGGGAGCACCTGGTATTTGGTGGCAGACCCACAGTGGAGGACCGCATAATATTTTTTGGCAGACTCATGATACTCGACAGGAGGAGTACCTCATTAGTCCAAGGTTAGTGAGAAGCTCCCTGGTGTCACGACAAGACCACTATTCTTGATAGAGGAGGAGTTCTCCACCAATCATTTTTTCGATAATGAAAATCCTGGTTTGAGCTGTGTCATGACTTTTGTGTTTTTATCATGATTGAGATGGGTTACTAGATATCATAGGTATAAGTATGGGAATATAACTAAGTAATGGTTATCTGTTGATTTAATTCATTGTAGTTTATCCTTGTTGGATTTTGTGAGACCTTGAGGGTCTCGGGGTCCCTAGTGAGGATCTTTATACTCACCCATGCATGGGCTATGCCCGCACCTCGTGGTGTTGGATGTAGACGATGGACAACACTGACCGAGGAGAAGTGTACAACGACTGAATGGTACCCATAGGTGGAACTCACGATGAGTCGGTACCCAAACGAGACACACATATGTGGAGCACTGAGGAGGCTATCTTTACCTACCCTTCATGTAGGATCTATGGTGGATGATCCAGGAGCTGCTAGACACCTTCTAGTTGTTTGTCTTTTTAGTTGTATCTATTTGTCTTATACTTGTAATTTACTATTGGGCTTCTATTTACAGCCCATATACTTTCCAACAGCTCTTCTGTATTCATTATTTCTTAGTGTTTGCTTCCAGTTGTGTGCTCTATTTGTCTGTGTTTACTTTTTATAAAGACAATGCCTTCCCAGCTTATGGATTTATGCCTTTGGTGCTAGTCACCAGCCTCTGGCCTATGGAAGGCAGTCTTGGGGTAGATACGACACGGGTTTTGAGGGCATGTCATGACAATAACGATTGATTCAATGAAACATAATAAATGGAGAAACAAAATCAGATTGTAATAGTAATTAATTACATTATTATGATATTTTGTATTATAATTTCCATGATCTATTAGGTGATATTCATGGATCTAAAATACCAAATTAACCTATTTACAATATATATTCTACCTATGTATCATTTAAAAATTAAATGATAAAACAATTCGCATATACTATTGTGTTATTAAGAATATATTTTTTAGTAATTCGTTATCAAACTATTTATTATTTTATTTTCATAAGAGGATACAATTTGGAAACATACATATTTCATCACCATTATGTTGAAAGATTACTACTGTGGTTTTTTCCAATTATTCTTGATGATCATTTATGGACTAGATAACTTTAGTGTTATTATTTTGTAATGAATTTAAATTCATAAGAAGAATATTTTTCTAATATCAATTGTTGCTACTACAATTGTGATGATCAACCTAGACTATCTACAAATTGAATTATTTTAATTAATTAGAGTGTCAATTACTCGAATTATTTTATGGTTTACGTATACGATTCTAGTTATATGATATGAGAAACTGGTCCACTATTAACGAAACAGAAATATTTTTTTAGCATTTATTATAAAGGTTTCAATAGCATACAATTAGTTGTGTATTTTAAGGACTAGTGATAAGTGTAATTTTCCAGTGAATATCACTAAGCTGGAACAGTGAGTCTTAGTGGAGTGGACATTGGGATATTACTTCCCTAAAATACTATTAGTTTTTTGTGATAATTCTTTCTTTTTTTTATTCTAAAATTTCTTATAGAATAATATACAACTTTTTACATTATTATATAACTATAATTTTATATGATTTTTAATCTGACACAATCCACCAACCTCTGTTGTAATCTTTATATTATATTGTCCTAAAATTTGTATTATATGTGATATTTTGTGATATTGTTCTAGAAAGAATAAGAGGAAAATGTCTATACAAATCAGATTACAATAAATTATCCAAAATAAGAATATCTATGTTTCATGGTCTATACATTAATATAAAAAATTACGGATGTATGAAATCTCAAATGATTAATTATCATAATAATCTTGGATTAAAAATCTATTTTTAATCATTACTATTTATGTGATTCTAGAAAAACCAATAATTGGGCTATAGAAACCGAAGTTGAATATGAAACGAAATCAAAATAAATGAATGTTTTTTTCAATGGACTTTGTCCTGATGAGTATTATTGTGTATCAAACTATTTTATCGTGTATGAGATGTGGTAAAAAATAGTTTTCCCATATGAGGGAACAAATAACATCTGTTAGATGTGATATGATCATTCTAAACTAATTATTGACACTTATAGAATGTATGATGGTAAACCTATCACACAGATGAATGAAAGATTAACATATATTTCTCATAAAATTAATAACATGGGAGATCCTATCAATCAAAATGATGATGCACAAAATGTAATCAGAGTAAAACCCTCTATATGGAATGAAAAATCTACGACTATTTGACAATAATTACCTATCATGAATTTGAAAATCAAGGAAATTATTGGAACATTGATGATGTATAAAATGTAAAGAAATATAACGATGAAGATCCAATGATTTCGTATATATTTAAAATAAGAAACTCAATGTGATGTCTATGAATAATAAAGGATACAAAAAAAATAAGTCCAAAAAGTTAATAAATTTGTATCCTTCGATATTAAATTGGAATGGGAATTACAAGACAGAATGTATATAATATTATATAAAATAAAATTGGACTTTTGAATTCCATTAAAAATGATAAAGGAGAGACCCGTGAAGTTTGATGTTATAAATGAAAAAAGATGGTGCACATAAGACCAAATTTTAATCAATTGAATGACGAAATAAAAAGGCTAGAAGTGAAATAACATAAGAATGATAATTATGAGTATAAAGTTATAAGATCCATTAAATACCTGTACATTGTTTCTATGTACTCAAGAAGCTCCTAAAATTTTGATTTATAAAAAGAGCAAAAAAAATGAAGACAATATGTGATTTATGGATAAGTATGATGTATTTGTACAATCATATTATTCATCTTCATATGTCAGTGATAGTTTAAAAAATGAAAAATTGTCTTCATAATTTCCAATTCAGAAGATAAATAATAGTCATTATTATATTAACATAATTCACTAAAAAATATTCACAATGATGTTTTTGGTGAAAGAGACAAAACTCTAAAATAAAATAAATAATTAATTGACATATTTAATTGTTCTACATGACACTATATTGACCATGAATAGAAGGTAATAAAATTATAGGATGATGTAAAATATAATAAAAGTGATTCTGTTGATTTTAATAAAGAACAAATAATGATAAATGTGATTATTGTAAATAATGTTATCAGAAAAAATAATTATTTCGAATATGATGAATGGTTGAAAAATATTAAACATATAGGAATTATTTTCTATCTATTAAGAAATTTCTAACTACATTAATTGTGGAATAAGTGTTCATTTCAAAAAAAAAATTATTTTAGAAATCCAAAAAAATGGATATTGAAATGGAATTTATTTTTAAAATTATTTCTGATGTAATTGATATAAATTGCTGCTGGATAAGGTATATCTATATTCCCAGATCATTTACCTATAACAATACTTGACCCAAAAAAATTTGTGTACTAAATGAAAAAAAATTTATAATTTTTTATAAAGGAACGAAGTAACATTAATGATAATTTTATATGGTATTTGGAAAACGTACATTCTAGACACATGAGTGGAGACTCCTACAATTTACACACAATGACTGAAATAAATGGGTGACTAGTTAGATTTTGTGACAATGAAAAATGAAATATTTGTGGTTTTATAATAGTTTGAGATATAAAGACAATATAAATCATTATATTATTTTATGTGAAAGGGATAAAGAAAAAACTAATAAGGTATCTCTCAACTATATGAAAATGGGTTTTATGTTTATTTTTATAACAATTACTGCACTATGTTCAAAATATATTCTTCATCAATTTAGAGCCCTAGTAAAAAAAATGTCTATATATTGGATTTATATTACTTGCGTAAATTGAAAGTAAATTTTTAAATTCCTATGTCAAATGAATTGTATATCTTGAATAAGAGAATATATTATTTTAATATATTTTCATTCAATAAATTATATATGAAAAAATTACTATATTATATTACTTCTCTTAAATTTTGAAATAATAGATTATATGATGCATTCCACATTGGGAATCATCCAAAATATTCTTTCTAATATATTAACATTATTACTAAATTAAAATAATTATAACTTATACATATTGATTTGGTTATACCATCATTCATAGAATTATTTGTTGGTAAATTAAATGTCTATGTTTTACATGACAATTATTCTCGATCTACTTGGATATTTTTTCCAAAACAATAACGTGAAGTATTCACTTTTTTTTAGTTTTTTTGGAAAATTCATTAAAATGAAAAATGTATTACAATAATAACATTGGTATGTTATCATGATAAGGAATTTTATAATCAATAAAGTATATCATTTTTTCCAAACCTAGGTATTAAACACATCTTCTGTGAAACAAAATATCCTTAACAAAATGGAATTGTAGAATGGAGAAATAGAAAAATTCATGAAATTGAGAGGACTAAATTTAATGAATATAGTCCTCCCACACGTTTTTGGGAAGAGGATGTATGAATAAATTATTAAATCATGAATTGGATTTTAATAAGTCCAGTTATTAAAAGGATACCATATTAACATTATAACTATTGAAAACCTATTTAGTTTTCATTATAGTATTTGGATTCTAGGTGTTTGTTGGGAATACTCATGAAAATCATGGTATGTTGGATCTAAAATATTTTTGATGGAATGTTCTTGTGATTTACAACTACTTCTAAAGAATATATTTTTTTTAAAAATTATATGAGTGTTGAAGATTCAGCTAATATGATTTTTTATAAAATTGATCATTTTATGATAGTAAAAGATAAAACAATTTATGTTAGTAACTCATTTGAAAATATGAGACATTAATCCTCTAAAAATGATTTTTAAAATAACATGAATAATTTAATTCAATTTTAGAAGAGCATGATACTTATGCACCTAAATGTATCTTACCTAGATAGCCTATTACCCTAGAGAACTATCCTCTATATACTATTATAGGGAACATTGACATGGTAATTATAATTTGATGAATTATAGGAAACCTATTAGAAAATTCTACCTTTATATCTCAGTTAGACATGAAATAATTTGAGGAAGATTTATAAGATGTGAGTTGGATCATATCTAAGAAAGAAGAAATAAAATAATGCATAATAAATGATGTTTGGGATTCAGTTTAAAATCTATCAGGTTATCCAATAATCGGAATTAAATGGATCATTATAAACAACTAGGATGATCAAGGGATCATCCTAAAAAAAATCCAAATTAGTAACTATATTATATAAACATGATGAATCTACAGATTATGATGAAATATTTTCCACTGTAACAAGATTAGAAGACATTTGAATAATTTTAGCTTACGCATTTTATATGAACTATAAATTATATCAAATGGATGTTAAATATAACTTTTTAAATGGGTATTTAATGAATTCATTTTATGTTTAAGACCTCTTAGTTATGAAAAACATAACAAAAATTATGATTTCAAATATAATAATTCACTCTATGGACTTAAAAAAGAACCTGGAGGAAGGAATGCAATATCAAGTTCATTTTGTAGGAAAATGGATTTAATTTTTGTATTAGAATATTCATATCATTTTAAGAAAACTTCTTTTCTAATAATTTATTGTTATAGATTTTTGTTGATGATGTACTTTTAGGTTCAAAAAATAATAAAATTTGTAACTATTTTTCAAAAGATAATGAAACAGGTATATGAATTGAGTATGATGGGAGAGTTAAATTTAATTTTATTATTTCAGATTTATCAAAAATATTAAGGAATGGATTAAAATTAAAGTATATATATATATTAATAATTAAAAAAATTGTACTGGAAAAAAATAAGTCATATACCACTCTTATGTGTACTGATATATAAATCGAATTAGATAAAGTTATAATACCAGTTGAAAAATGTTATAATAGCGTATGGTTGGTATTTTTTTAATTCAATAAGAAGTACAAAAATTATGTATTATGAATGATTATGTGCTATATTTCATTCATATCATAAATAATTTCTTTGTAATATTGGTAACAGAATATTTAGATTTCTAAAAGTAAATATTTTTTTTATCATATGTATCAAAAACATATGATTTTAATTTACATTAATATTTAGACTCTAAATTTGGATTCTGTTCATTAAATAGTAAAAGAACATTAGGAACCAATAACATTATATTGAAATATTTAGTATAATTTTATATTAAGAAACATCACTCAATTACCCTTTAACGTTCAAAGAGAAATATATTTTTGTTGTTAGATTTTGTGTACAAGTTTTTCGGATGAAAAACACTATCATGTACTTTTGGGTACTTTTTAATAACATGCATATTTTATGTTATAATAGTAGTGATATTCATATTTAAAAAAATTCATTTAATCCATTATAAAACTATGTATATTGATTTATGGCCTCATTTTGTATGTGACCATGTTCTTAAAAAATGATATTTCTATAGAATTGGAAAATAATGAATATAAATTAGTTACTTTTTTATCTAAAACACTTACCACTCTATGAATTTATTTTATTAAGGTGGGATTTATGTATATTTAATTTTAAATAAGTGTTAAAATGGTTATTCCATTTAATGAATTTATATTTTTAATTCATTACAATATATTTTAGTCAAATTTCATTATTGTCATTATTCATTTGATTTATTTGGATTTCAAATTAATATTTCAGTTATTTTCGTAATTAAATATAGAGCATTTTTAATATTAAATTGCCTATTTTCAAAAACTAAAAATTAATGGTTACCCTATGTAATTGGCATGAGAAACAAGACCATGTCATCATCCAACAAAAATCGCATCTACATTCTTATCTTTTTCTTTTCCAATCCGTTTCTCCTCCCAAAACCTCTTCAGTATAATAAACACTACAATTTCAACTCCTTCAACTAATATATTCTCAGAAATGATGATGACCATGCAACCAAATTATGGCGAGCCATGAGATAAAAAGTACGAGTGTGTTCAATACAAAATGGTTCTTCAATGAGAAGATGTAGATTCTGAATTTCTATATCAAATTACCATTATAATCAAATATAGTCTATAGTTTTAAGGGATAGTTTTTTAATTCGAAGAATATAATATATATTTTATTTATCTATTAAAACTAAATCACTTTTATTGAAGTATATAGTTTTGGTTTACCCAATATAATGATAGAATATCCTCTCCAATATTAGATAATGAAATTTCAATTTCATCAGTTGGAATTTCTCAGATGATAAAATGTACTCATGAAGCAGTATTCCACAATGATCTAAGGTCAATTATTAATCAATATCACAAGTTAGAGTAAATAATGTCAGTTTGTTTGGTTCATCAAATATAAAGAAAATGTTTGTGCTGGATCTGGCAGCAGACCAAATGTTTTTAGTAATGTTCATTCATATTGCAATTTCTCAAAGGGTTGTGGAGATAGATGCAATTTTATAATTGAACATGTAAATAATGTTTTTATTTATCAGTTTCATAAATTGTAATTCTCCATGATTTTTTATGAGATACATGTGTTAAAACATCCATTTAGAGAAAATAATTTCCTTCTACCCTTAGGAGACAATCCTTTCTCTTTTTCGGTTTAGGAAACATTTGATTAGACTTTTTCAATAATGTGATAAATTTCATCACATCAATGTATAAAATTCTATGAATCTAATAATTTTTTTCTTTGGTGTTTTAATAAAAAGTAATGTGATTCATTTTTGTGAGAATGAACTTTATAAATTAGGATATTAGTCTTATGGGGAGAAATTTAAATTATGATATCAAGAATTTGGAGAATAAATAGCTAACAAAGTTTCTATTCCTACAAAGATAAATATTATATATGAAGATATCAATCATGATTAATAAATATAAGAATAAGTAGTAGTTCATGAGGAACATGTTTTAAAACCAAGGAATAGATAATTACCAAAAAATGATGATCTCGTGTTAGGATCTGAAGAGGAAACTTGTTCATTTAATTTGGAAAACTAAAACTTGCAGAGGATCTCCATGATAAACATCAAGATCAAGAGCTACAAGTTATTCCTATAATAGATATTCTAGAAGAAGCTTCAAAATAGTATCATAATGTTCATAAATAATTTTTTCATACCACTGTGATCATTAAAATTCTGGCTATATGTGCCTTTGGTCCTTCCATATAATGAACTTTAATAATTTCCAGAAAATTAAAACGGTGCTTGATAGTATATTATATTTAACTAAAAATTATGTCCTTATTTCTCATTACAATTCCATATCTATTTTTTTGGTTTTTACTCAGTCAACGAATCTATATGAAAGAACATATGACTCTATGAAAAATAATATTGAAGATCATGTTATAAATATTAAGAATGTTCATCTATAAAATTAATGAATTTTACCGGAACAAGACTAATCAAGAAAATATTTCAATAATTAAAGATAATAATATGATCCAATTATGGAATTACAGTCTCTTTGGAGACATATTTTAGAAAGTAGAGAATCTACATTTTTGAAATATGATTTCGATGCATTTAAAATAAGTGTGTTGGACTAGATTGGGAAGATAAAATCAGAATCATTTTCTAAAATATATGTTTCTTATTTAAAATTTTATTTCTGAAACCAATTTTAATCAGTAATGGGGATCCTCAAATTGTAAACTTCGTCTACCTATACTCTTAAAACTCCACCAGATAAAATCATAAGGATTCGACCTATTGCATCAGTAATGGATGATATGATTGAGAGGATTCATTTTATTAAATGTAGTAGTTCTAATTTATTAGTTCTATTAGATATTAATAGATATCTTTTTGAGAAAAAATATCTAGAGAACCTAATATAAGGTTGATGATAAATCAGTTTACTGTCTTGTTATATACATTATTTTAGGTAGAGGATAATTTTCTTGTCTTTTTAAAAGTCAACCTTCATGAAAATAAAAATGTTAAGAATGATTATTGAATTTGTATAAGAATGTTGGAAAATAATCTTGCATAAAGGTTACATGATCAGTAGGAAGAATTAAATAAAGTATTTCAAAAGGTTTTGGCTTCACTATAATTAGCAGTAGAACTCGCGCTACACTAAACACTTTCACCTTATACTAGAGAAACTATCTAACCCTTTTCCTTTTCCAAAACATATAATTTTTTTGTACAGTTTTTTTATAAAAAAATTTATTTTTGTACATAATTTATATATTTTATTATATGTTAATGCATATATCCAAATCCATGTCTTATTTATCAAAATACTACAATATAAACATTCAATATTATTTCTCTGAAAAAATAATGTCTTATAATCCATTTCAAATAATTTATAAATAATATCACAAAAAGGTGGAGAAATGTTGGTAGAAATAATATTTCCTAATTTAATTTTTTATTATTATTAATATGATTTTATAAGTACTATTTTTTAATAAAAATAGTTCATTTATTAAAACTTATATTTTTTATTTTCCTTAGTATATAAATTTTTTTTAATTTTTTTTATTAGTTATGTGATCATAGAAACCCGATTGAATGTTGGGCATGTAGTGTGTCATCAATACTCAATAAATATTAATAATTTTGATTCTCATATATACCCTTTTTAATAGAAATTATTTTACTTTATGTTTATTTTAGAAAATAAAAAATTCATTTCAATTTATATTTTGGAATTATATTCAGAATTTTAATTTTCATTATATATTTATTAACGTGTACGAAGAATTTTTCAATTTATAGATGAAAAAATATTAATGCCATACATTTATGAACATATCATAAGGAATGAACACTACGTTTAAACATCCAATAAGTAATGAACACATACAGTTAGAGTAGTATGTATGAATCATCAACCAAACATTATCCGAATAGTATGGTTATAGAACCTTATTTATTTATGGAGTCTTACGTTTTTCAAGAGAATAATATATGGGTACGTAACCCTATGTAAGTATGGAACCATGCATTTTAGATACAAACCTATGTATCATTAGCCGTACATTAATTATCAACCTTACATTTTAAAACTTATGTTCGGAGAATTATGGCTATATAGCTCAAAACTACGTTTTGTATTTTTTTTTGATGGATCCCTTTGTTTGAAAATTCAACGTCAGAGATTTAAATCTGCATTTTTATTCATGTTTTATGAAACGATATTGATAGAATTTCATGATCATTAAAATATTTTTTACTACTAATTCAAATCATCCTATCATTTCATCAAGGAACTATATTCAATCGAGAAAATAACTCCAATTAATAATGATGTTATGAAGCCCCTACCTTATGTTGAATTTGAATTTCCAAAATCAGTCTTGTGATTTTCTTAGATCTGAAATATCGTATCAAGATGTTTATGAAAAATATTCTTACTTTTTATCATTTATAAAAAATGGGTAAAAAAACATTCACAGATTCGATTTTATTATTGTGAATATGTTTTATAGTACTGCTACAATGAATGTTCCAATATTTTATATTCTAAATAGGCTACAATTTGGTGAAATGTATATTTGAAGCTCATTCAGCAACACATTTACTACTAATCTCTATTTATGTGATTATTGATGATCCTTAGAAACAAGGATCATATTAGACTTATTCTTTCTTGATGACATTAATAACTGATGAGAAAAATCTAGGTACTATCAATTTATACTACATTAATTGTGATGATCAACCGGAACGAACAACAAATTATACTATTTTTATTTTTTGGAGTATCAATTGATCGTACTCATTTGTGGTTTATATATCATTGTCATGTACTAATATGATGATATGAAGTTTCCAATTAGTGAACCCGAATGAATTGATAATCCTTTATTGTAATTTTTTCAACAACATACACATACATGTAGATTTGAAGGTCTAGTGATAAAATGAATTTTCTAGTGAAATTCATCAAGCTTATTGGGAGAGCATGGGAAAAGACTTCTTGGAAATCTATATGCTCAAAACCACTATAAAATTGTTGTGTTCATTTTTTCTGTTTATATGAATCTAATATTTTGTACAGAATAAAATGTTTTATATAAATATAAATTTCAAATGAAAATCAATGAGATTTTGAAAAGAAAAAAATAAACGAGATTTTGAAAAGAAAAAATTCACCCCTCCACCCTCTTGTGTTATATTTATATTAATTTTACATAAAAATTTACACCACTATGATCATTATTTTCAAATGATTATGGACCATTAATGATGATTATAAAAATATTTATATTTTTATTACATTATTTAATGATAAAACCATATATAAAGGAAAATAAAACCAATATCTTACATGGATAACATTGTCACTCTACATTACCTATCATCAAGGACTTGTGTACTGGTAAATAAAATTAAAATAAATAATAAAAAATATAAAATATTATAACTTTTTTCCACTCCAACTATTAATATAAAAAAGGTTATATGATAAATTTTTGGGATGTTAGTAATATACCTATAAAAGGATAATAGATAATGAATTAAAATATATGTAAAATAAATTAAATAATTTATCCCAATGTGAATTGTTTAAAATGGATCAATTCACCCAAATTACCAATGAAAACATGAAAACAATATAAAACACCAACTAATCCCAAGATCCATTAGAATAAAAATATATCTATCATGATTATTTCAAAATCCAATAATCCATTTCAATGGTTTTAAATAACTACATTTTATAAAATAAAATGCATCATTAATGATCTAATTTACAAATAAACTTCTGTTTTATATCATTCAAGATTACACACACTCCATATAATCATATTTAGTCACAATTAGGATATGAAATCCATGATAATTAAAGAATTCAAAAAATTCTATTCAATTTTTATGACATGTTTTATTTTTACTCATGATATTTAATTTTATAATTCAATAAATAAAAATAGTGAATCATAATATGTTTATAATATATGGAGGTCATTTCGATTATAAATCCTAGAAATATTACTAAAACTCAACTCTGAACCATAATATTAATAATAAAAAATCAAAAAATAACCGAAATGGATTTAATGTTATAGATATACCAAATTTGAAATGTAATATCTCAAAATTTTAAAAATAAATACCCTTTATGAGAGATTAAAATAAATACATCTAAATGATTGAATGAAAAAAATACTATTAACATATTTACAAATTAGTTGTTTAAATAGTGGGTATGATTATTAATAATAGATTTATGAATCAAATATGAACATCTTATCAATGTAAACTTATTATTAAATATTCTCTTAATTATTATAAATATCATATTATTCTTCAATGATATGTTCTCTCAAATACTCACTTTTCTCATCAATAGAATTAATAATATATTTATTTCTATGATGTTATGGAAAATT
This sequence comes from Viscum album, assembly GCA_963277665.1. Classification (NCBI taxonomy): domain Eukaryota; kingdom Viridiplantae; phylum Streptophyta; class Magnoliopsida; order Santalales; family Viscaceae; genus Viscum; species Viscum album. Next base: position 270,640,754 of record OY728128.1, on the reverse strand, counting down.
TATTTGAAAATTTGTTTTCATTTTTGAATTCAAACACTCGATACTGTTGTAGGATTGATTTTTGACAATTTTCTCTAATGTTTATTAGTCAATTAGAGATGAAAAGTAAGGATTTTATGAGAAATTGATTATTAGTGTATTTTATTTACAATGTAATATTATATTATGGATTGTCTTTAAATTATAAATATTTAATTTTTAAATAAAATAATTTAATTATGTTTTTAAAATTATTTTTTTTTATTTTATATCGTTTAAAAATATATTATATTTAAAAGGGTTATTTTTTATAAACAAAATTAGGTTGTGTTCGAATTTATTTAATTATAAATTAAATCATAAAAAATTAGTGATTTGTATTTTGAAAAATGGATTAAATATATATATTTAGTCATTCTAACATCAGTAAATACGAACCTTTAATTTTTTTCCCATAATGAGTAGTGACCATAGTAATTTTAATTGTAATTTAAAATGCTAAATTTTGAAATTTAAGATACAAGTAAATTTATTAGAACAATTATATGAAAAAAACACATACCTAAATTTTAAAACATGATAATTTTGTAACACCCTGACTATTTATAAATTATTATTTTTCAAATAAATAATATTTAGATGATGTTTATAAAATCATGTTTCACCATGTTAATCCTTTTTTATACCCTACAACTTTTTAATCATATCCTACAAACAACATCGGCTTATATTACTTTACCTGTAATATTGAGTTTCTATAAAACAATAATTTAATATTTTAATTATTTAAATGTGATAGTTTATAAATATAAATATAAATTTGGAATAACAATAGTAATACATGGTTTTTAAATATTTTTTATAATGGTTTTATATAAATACCACATAGTGATAATAAAACTTATAATTTTTAGTAATGTACTTTTATGTTTGAAAATATAATTTTTCACAATTGAATTTATATTCTGTCAATCATTGAGAAAAAAAATTAAATATATAATGTTTTGGACATTTTATTTGAATAAATAAATTTAATTTTTGATGTGATAATTTGAAAATTATATATTGTCAATTTGTTTGTATTTTTTTGAAAATATTCATCTTTGGATTAGTAGTGAAAATTACTAAATTTGAATTTCAAACATTTTCTTTCTAATTAATTTTTATTTCTATATAGTATTATAATTTGGTATTAATGTTTAATTAGATAATTTATGCATAAATTAATCCAATTGTGGTCGTTGGAATCAATTTCATATTGAAATTGTCTATAAAAACAGTTCAATCATTAGAAACTCTCTCCTTAAAAACTATTTGTATCACAATGTATGCAGGACGAATATTAAATAATCAACAGTCTCATCAACGAATTGAATTTCCGAAAAATGATATTTATATTTAAAATCAATATTAATGAATTTTTCTAATAATATAACATTATGGTAAAAGTTTGTTTACATAGTTGTTGAACATTAATCTCATTGGGATTGATGACCTATCCACATGTTCAAAAGGCATTGACAGCCAATATTTTCTACATCTACAATACATTATATAATTATATTAGTTGGTGAAACATTATTTAATGAATGTGACCTATATAACTTATTATGTAATGAAAAATACAGAAACAAAATCTTCATTACCTTTAACATTTAAAAATAATTGAGATATAGAATAAAGCTACATTAGTTCTGTTGCATAAATTATTTTGAATGATAATGAATAATATTTTTTTCTATTACCTTATATTAAATTTTTATAAATGAATAATTTAGATTATATTATTATGAAATGCAAATTGCAGTAACTATTTAGTTAAAAATTATCTGAAATAAATGATATCTTATTAAATCATTATTAATTTACTAAGAATACTGTATTGTTAAAAATGTTATTAACATATTAATAAATATAAAATATAGTCAATTAATGGACTAAATTATAATTTATAACAAAAATATGAAACATTAAATAGAAAAAAAATTGATAGTTGGGATTGTTTTAATGTTCTACAATCAAGTTATATATGTTGGTATAAATATTAATTAAACACATAGGAATTTTTCTTTATAAAAAGGATATCATACTTGGAATCTAGTATGTCAACATTGATTAATAAATATAACATTATATTAGTCTGAATGGTGAAATAACATTTGTCAGAAAAATAGTTTCTTTAATAAAAATAAAAATGATAAAAGTTGGGGATCATTGAAATTAATTGGAAAATTAAAAAATAAACTTATTTATTTGTTGTGGATGTTTGGATTGACCATAATCCCAATTTAATCCATTATTTTCAATTTTGAAATAACATGAGTTAATGGATACCTCCAAATAGTGAATATCTTTTGGTATTTACAAAAACCTCACTCCCCCACTTCTATAAAAAGAATTTAATATTTCACATTCTTACAGCACTCATGCAACATTGGATTTTCCAACCCATATCCTTATAATCTCCCAAAATCATACCTATCAATCTAGAGGACTCACTTTAGGATGAAATAAAACCTTGGTAGTCCTTTGGTTTATACAAAATGAAATAACATAAAAGAGATGCAACATCCTCTACACACACATTTGATTTATTTTCATTTTCCATCCCTCAATTATTCAAATTCCATTATTCTATAATGGAATCACTATAATGAATATACTAATATTTTGGTATTACAATGGTTCGACCTAAACCAACACACCAATACTGATGTTTTGATTTTTTGTGATGAACTATTTGCAACAAAAATTTCATCGCAAAATAAAGCCTTGCAATTGTTGTTAATTGTGATGATCCATCAGAAATAGTGGTTATTTGCGATGGAAGAATAAAACTCTGTATATAAATGGTGTAATTAAAAAACCATTTTTGATAGACATATATTCAATCACGAATAATTATTTTTAGTATAATTTAAAATAACTATAATACATTAATATTTATTAATATTAATTAAAAGTAATAAAATTTTAATATATATATCTATTTAAAAATAAAAAAAATATTTAAAAGAGTAAATAAAACTAAATTCAACTAAAATAAAATAAAATTGTAATTTTTTTAATAAATTTATGATTAATTTAAATAATAAAAAATTATTTATTTTTAAAAAGAATTAAAAGAATTAATATAAATTAAAAAAAATTAAAAATTAGAAACATTAAAAATACAATTTAATTGATTATTTCTATAAAAAATCGTAATTTGTTTTTAAAAAAATATTAAAAATAACAAAAAATGAAAAATAATAAAACGAAATACAATTAAATAATAATTATAAATAAATTATGAATCAATAAAAATATCATGAATTTTATAAATCTTTTAAAATATGTAAAACATAACCAATAATTAGAAACCATATAATATAATTAAAATAAGAAATTATAAATATTTATATATTCTTAAAAAATATGGAAAAATAAAAAAAAATAATAACATGTAATAAAATTATAAATAATTATAAATATAGAAAAAATTACAACTAATTAAAAAAATTATTGATAATGAAAATTTTCAATAATGTAAACATCATTAAAAATTTTAAAAAAATTACAAACAAATACAAAATTTACATATTAATTAAAAATTATAATAACATTAATGAATTGATTATATCCAAAAAAATTAATTATTAAACATTATAATACATTAAATTTTTTATAAATTCTAAAATTGAAAAATAATTATAAACAGTTGAAATTTTATAAAATAAAATAAAAATATTGAAAATTTTCATATATATATTTAAAATATTTATACATAATTAAAAATATTGAAAATTAAAAAAAAAATTAAAAAAAATTTCACAAATAATAAATAATTTAAAAAATAAAATAAAATGTAAAATAAATAAAATGTAAAATCATTTATAAAATATTAATAATAATAATTATTATTATCAAACTATAAAAAAAATTTGGAAAATAATATATTTTAAAAAAATATATAAAACATTATTATAAAATTATTATACATTAATATAAATTAATAAAATATTTTATAAAATACCATAATAGTGTAAATTTTGGAATTTTCAACTTTCTGGTCATAGAAATAACAAATTAATGTCATTCATGTCCAATTGACAATCAAATTTGTTATATCTCATGACCAAAATGTTGACATACTGTTTCCAACTTCACTTTTATGATAATTTATTTTATTTAATATATAGAGAGGCAAAATCAAATATTAAAATCTATGGTATAATAAACAAAGAGAATGATAGATGGAATTGAAAAATACTGAACCTTTAGTTCACAAAAAATTACATCATGTTATAAAATTCTCAACCTATGGTTTTGTAAAAATAAATTATAACAAATTTTCATCAATCATAAATACTACCAGCCCAAATCAGAAAACAAGTACAAACATCAATAATATGTCAAAAATTATTAAATTTCAAATAATCATATAAAATAAAAAACTTATTACAACCCTAAAAACAAAAAAAATAATATATTAAATATTACAATCAAATAATGAATAACATGCCTAAAAACAAATTAAAATAACTAGTTTTGAAATCGAAAATCTAAAATGGGAATAATAAGGTAATTTTAAACCCAAATATCAAATAAATTAAAAAAATAGAAATTTTGAAAACCTAGTTTTTCCCTAAAATGATGTTTACATAAATTATCAAAATTCTCAAAAATAATGATATAGAAGAGAAGTGGATCCCATAACTATCAAATTTGAGCCCAAATAAGCATGAAAATAGAAAAAACATGCAGGGTTGCAAATTCGGGGACTGGGGATACCCGAGGCAGCATTGTGTTATGTTTTATATGAGACTGACCGATTGAGTGGTGGGGAGGTTTGGTGGCATGAATGATTAGTGTAGTGGAGTGGTGCGGTGGGGATGTTCGGTGGCTTATGGGACGGGTGGAGTTACATTAACTATTCACGAGAGGTGGTAGAATATAAGTGGAAGAAGAAGGGGTCTCATTGGTAAAATGAATTTCTTATTTGCGATGGGGAATGAATTGTGTCACAAAATATAATAATCCATTGAGTATTTGAGTAGTATATTGAGGTCTATATCAATTTCCCTTTTCTAATTAGCTTGGAACTTGGCAATGAGAGTTCATGACAATAATATTTGTGATGGAATAGTTTATTTCATCAAAATTAGTCATTACATGGACACAAGAAGTGATCGATCCAAAATATTCTAATTTCACAGACAATATGCAATAGGTCACTAGTCTGTAGAAAATATCCCATCACAAATAATGTAATTTCTATTAGTTCACACATCCATATAATATGTGATGAACATACATTTGTTTATACGTTGGACTACCACTTACATAAATGATGATGGTTGATTTTATAATCACAACCTATCATGGTGGGACATATGGTGGACATTCTATTTTAATAAGATATATATTATATGAATGATTTATTTATGGATCGATAATTTTTACATAAAACATACCTTCATGCTTTTCATTTTGTTTAATTATGATAACATCATGTGTGGACGTGTGTACTACCACCTTCTAAAAGCGTTATGATTTATTTAAACTTTACATTGAATTTTTTATGGACTGTTTTCATAAATATATTTGAAATTTATGAAATATTAGAACTATTTTAGTCATAATATATATATATATATATATATATATTTCTTTTACTTTATTTCACACAATCTGACAATAAAACAGAAACCTCATTCATGTATACACACGACCTACTATTTACATGAATGGTGAATTCAAATTTAGAATTAAATCATTTGTAGATTATATTAAAAATGTATATTCTAAAAAGATTTGATATTTATTTTGTGTTTTACATTGTATAATTAATCAAATCTTGTTCTAAATAGGATTATCGTTAATAACTTTTCAAAAAATAATAAAAAAATTGATATCACACGAAACGTAACATTTTCATGAAGCCGTTAATAAATTGGAAATATAATGTATTAAAAAACTATACTTGGAATTTTAAATAATAATATGGATATATTTATGATTTATAATAAACATATATTTATTATAATTGATGTTTTAAGGGTTATAATGAAATTGAAGTCTTTATGTAAGGTTTTTCTCATCTAACTTTTTTTTCTTTGGTACTTAAGACATATTCACCAATCCTTTCATTTGAGTGGTGTATATATAGAACATGAATGTTTTCAATGATTCATAATAATAATTCTATGGGTCTTTAATAATTTTGTTGTGTTCTTTCCATTCATGGGATTTTTGGTTCAAAAACATCCAAATCGGTAATGCAATTTTGTCTTAATGTTCCAATTTGAAATACATGCCATATTATGAACCTAATTTATTCTATTGGGGGTATATAATTACCTTTGTTATGTTATAGTCAGAATTTATTTCCATTAGTTCTATTTTTTTATTTATGTTTTTTACTAATTCATTAGGATTATGGTTTAATGATACCAATGCAGAAAGATTTTATTTCTATAATCACATCATTTATCATGATAGCTTACGACTAAGCATACTTTTATAAAAAATAATAATCCATATCATAAGAACTCACATGAATTTTGTTATCCTATTCTAATCCACATTTTTATTGATGTAATATTATTTTGTTTCAATTCATTTTTAATTATGGTAACAAAGTAAATGTTTTCGAGAATATCTTACTTTATTTCTCCTATCAGTCGAAGATCAATGTCATCTAAATATAATTTTCTCCAAAAAAAATTTAAAAATTGGATTAATATTACAAAATTTAAATACAATATAAATCTACTCCCCAATTTTTTATTTTCTAAAAATTTGTTTTAAAAGGAATCTTCTTTTCATTTTTTTATCATAGAGCTTTTCCAATCTTTTTATGGTTAATAAGTATTTTTATACATGTATGGACTTACCCAAAATTATTTATATATTTACATTGATGATTTATTTTTAGGTTTTAAAGTTAATTTTTAAAGATAATGTTTTCCAAAAATTGTGGGAATATTTTGATTATATAGTGCTTTTTATAGATAATTTTTTTCAAATTTTTTTCATTTTAGAAATTTGTTTTTAATAAATTAATATTCTCTATTTATCTATTTTCAATAAGAAAATAGTCTTTATGATATAATGATTTTTTATATTTTTTAAGGTTTCATTTAAAAATAAATGATATTCCAATATGATTTCAAGTGTTATTCTTAAAATTTTAATGTTATTTCAATGAATTTTTTTCAAAATATTTTCAATCATTCTTTCTGGGTTTTTGAGTTTTTAATGATTTATTACATAATATTTTTAATCATCATTTATATTTTTAAATAGTATTTTAAAAGAAAACATTTATTAAAGATGATTTTTTAAGAATTATTTATTTCATATAATAAAATATATCTTCCGGATGATGTTTTTAAATAATATTTCATTAATTTTTATATGTGAAAATGTGTTTTTAAATTATTTTATGAACATGATTTAGGATGAAAGGGTATTCTCTTAAATAAATGTGTGACTCGATCATTAAAAATCCTTATTTATAAACTAGGAAAAACATTTTTATAGTTTATTGTTTACATGGGATGCTCTCTATGAATACAATTCAATTACTTTTTTGAATGGTTTTTATTTTTATAGAAAGATGTTTATGAAACCAATTTCTATTTCACTGGTTATATTCATTCAAATACCACTTATTTTCATGGGTTATGCTTTGATGAAATTATAATGAGACATATCACTTTTATGTAGTTAATGAAATGATGAACTAGTTATGATACTGATTAAATTTCATGGGTAATGATAGGACATATATGAAAACAATCTCTCATTATGGGTCATGATATGATGAATGTTTTGTATGATTTTATCATGTGACGTGTAAGACCTATATCTTCGTCCAATGAATTGGGAAGTGATTTTTATCCCATGAGATAATAATGGAGAATAAATATATGGGATTGATACATAGTTTGAAAAACATGCGTCATGATATAAAATGGTTAATATATGTGTCATAATCCACTATTGGAAGTTATGTAATAAAGATAAACTATGGGAAGATAGGGAAAACAATACACTTTCAATACAGGGAAACCTGATCTAATATGGAGAATATGGGGAAACATGATCCCCAATTAGGATACGATTGTGATAGGTAATGGTCATGTGTCCCACCCAGTATGTGTAGCAACATGAAGTTCGATGATATGTCTTCATAATGGGACATGAAATAGTGAATGTTTTTACATGTATATGGTTCTCCAAAACAATCCTCTTCATACTCCTATGTTAATATTTTAATTCTTAGGTCATTGATTTTCTTGATATTTATTTCCTATGAAATGACAATATTTGGGTAGGGACTCTTGATTATTATCAATGAAATTCATGGTAATATATTCTAATGTCATTATCAAGTTCTTAGACCCTTATGATCATGTCATTATTACATATATCCCTCTTTTACTCATTCTGGGTAGTGGATCTAAACCCTTTCTTATGTTTCATTTCCTTAGGTTATAACGAATTGTTTTGTTTTGGATTACTAAATGGAATGATCATTAATGTAGATATTGAATATTTTCCCCAGGTTAGGATTTTAAGTTTCCATGTTTTAAATAAAACTAAACAATTACAGTACTAATACATGTCTATTTTTACTATGTTGAATATTCATCTAAAATGATGTAATATCCATGTATGTTAATCATAGGTCAATACGGATTGTATCAATGGAATTGATTAGTCAACCATTGTAATCTATAAGGAAAAAACTACGATTTTATCCCTAGATATATTTCTATGGATATTACTAAGGACGTCTCAAAGGAAAATCCTATGGTGTAATAGATTTAAATTTATATTTCTTGATTTATTCATCCAAAAGTGGTTTTTTATGTTTACAGAGTTTTCCAATATGAAGGTATTTATTACAATATGAATTCTAGTTTTATTCAATGGATAGAACTGAACATGAATTTTTTAATAAGGAATGAAATGGAGAATTCAATGATTCTCCTATTTGGAAACCAAATGTTAACGATGATGGCATGTAAACCCCACTTTTAGAAGACAACATGTCCATATGAGTACATGAATAGTGGTGAGATTTGAAAGAGAAAATGGATAGAAAAAGGAATTCTTAGATCCTTCTCAAGGAAAAAACAACATTCAATTAGGGGATCGACTGATCCACTAGTTGAGGAGTGTTGGATCAATATGGTTGAAATGATATTTTTTACACTCATTTTCTTAAAAAATGAGTGAATAATGTTGTGATATTGAATTTTTATGTAAATAATTGGTGTAACATTATCAAGAATATGAGGAAACATGATATAATTTTCTCTATTGATTGAGAAGAGTTAAAGAAAATATTTTCCTATAACTAACTTACTTTTAATCACCATACAAAATAGAGGATTAAATATAACCATCACTATCATAGTAATAAAAATAAAATATAGATATAATTAAAATGTAAATCTAAAATCTCTATAGAGTGGAATATTATAATTAATTTATTCATAATGTGTGGAAGGGTACATGGATGAAATTGTATTAGTGAAACTACAAAATGTTTTATGTGTGGAAAAAAATTCCTAGAGCAGATGAATACCATGGTTACTGAAATAAATTTAATGATCAAATAATGCACCTCCCACAATTCATTATTTCAAATTTATGGAGTATATGCATAATTCTACAAATTGTAAATAACAAAAATTTAATGATGATTATAAATATCAATAATATCTTTCATTGGGGATACAGTTAAATCTTATAAAATCGCAATCAATAATATGATTCATGTTAATTAGGGCATACTTATCCTCCTACACCATGTTATGAAGTTCATTATTTATGTTGTATGAATAATCCATAAGATAATCTTATTTTTAACTTATATTGATGAGTCATGTGATCATATCTTTATACGATTATTTGTGAATAATTAATTCACATTCAATAATCTATTGGTGAATAGAAGAACCCATTATTACAATAAAAGTGTATTTGGTATAAAATAAAGGAATATTTAGGGAATAAAATTTGAATTATTATTTTTAAGGGTTACAAGGATAGCCATTTATGGAATAATATAACATAATCATTTGATGAAAATTTAGTGATTAAATTATTATCATTCGACATTATTATTTATTCACATTGGATAATACGTTCTAATCATTTATATTTTATTCTAACTAATGTTAGATGGAATTAAATATCAATCATTGTGAACATTGTTATCCAATATTGATTCAGAAAAAAAAAATCACTTTCATTTTTTGGATTAATAGATTATGAGTATGTTTTTCAAGGCACAACCAATGTGTGACATTTTGATGAATTCAAGTATGTATATCTTTCAGTCAATGATGTTCAAAATTATGAAAGGGAATTTGAATCAAAAAATTTTATCTTATAACATTAATTTACAATGAATATAATTGTCTCATTGATAATAGAAGATTTATTTCTTTTTTATTGTGAACAGTATCCAGACCATGTTCTCTATAAGTCTCTATCAGAATGTGATAATTTTATATATCTTCCATCTCCCTGATTTTAATTGCAACATTTTTTCTTGTACATAGGAACCTTGTTATGAATTAAATTATGGTACCATTGTGGTTCCAACATTATTTATATGAATTATATTTCAGTATTAAATTTTACAATGTTGGATTTTATTAAATGAACTTTCAAGTATTAATCCATTGATTACATAGAAGAATTTCTAGTTATAAATTTAATTTAAGGTGCTTAGAATGTAATATCCAATGTTTTTATTATATTTTATATTCAAATAAATTTATTTTTTAATATAAATAATTTCATGATACACCATGATTAATCATTCATTATGAAATACAACAAGTTAAAATTGGCCTATATATTCCATCAGTTTAGCTTACGGAACATGCAACACCATGTTTCAAAAAAATAGCATTTTAAAGTTATAACAATTTAAATAAAGGAGTTATAAATTAGTGTTTAAACATAGAATAATGAATTATATTATATATTTTTGAAATATTTTAAAATTATTATTTTATATAATAAAACATTTTGATAATAAAATATTATGTTTTTAGTAAACTCATTATATATTTGAAAATATTATTTTCACAAATGAATTTATTTTCATGAAATTCAGCAAAAAATAACTAAAATTAAATTTATAAACCTTTAGAAATTTAATTTGAGAAGATAAATTTCACTTTTTAATTCACAATGTAATATTTACCTAAGGGTGAATTTATGGGTTCTTTTCGAAAAATGTCATATTTGGATTTAAAGTGAATAATACAGAATATTAATTCAAAATTCAATTTTTCATAAATTGTTTATATTTTTAATCAGTATGATAGTTTTATTATATAATTAATTTAAATCCAATTTACATCAATTAATAAAATTTTGGTGGTTGAATATATTTTTACAATCAAATTGTATTTTAATGTACTCCAAGATTTTGAAATTTTTCCTCAGAAATTCATTTTGTCTCATCATCTATGAGATTAAAATTAAATTAAATAAATCTAAATAAATTAATAGTACATGGATAATGGATGTATTTATATCAAATATGTGTTAAATTTTTATCTTATACGATCAGCATAATTTTTTACCTAAACAAGTAGTGAAGGTTATTAAATGTAATTACAGTTATTATGGTAAAAAATCGTTTACCATGTTGGTAATAAATAATATTTAGGGGGAAAATGACTTATAGACTTATTAAAAGAAATTATATTACAATATTTGGATAATAAAATGTCTAGTTTCTAGTTTTATGAATTATTGGGACACATTTTAATGAATGTTACCTATTTTATTAAAGGTTTATAAATTATAAAACAAATACCATGATGTAAGAAATTTTTCTATCTTTACAAATAATATTTATATTCTAAATGATGTCTTATATAACCCTTTTTAAAAATTGATTTACTGAAAGATATTTGTTTATTTTATTTTTGTCTTTACTTTATGTTAATTAAAATAAAGTTCCATTATCACTCCCATGTAGACCAATGGGGTCCCAAAATAGATCCAAGGATGACCATGTAATGAAATGTACCAACCAATAGGATTTTGAAAAATGTTAGGGTAATTTAATATTATAAAAAATATATTTGTTTACCCTTATTTACCATATTTACCCTTTAACCATGATAAATAATTTTTTACTGAATTAATATTCATTATGTCTAAAAACAAGTTTCATATTTACAAAATTTGTAACTCATTAATAAAAATATGAAATTCATTTTTAAAAATTCATTAAACAGATTTGGTAGAAATTAATTTAAAATTAATTCTCGCTATTAAAATGAAAAGCATGTTTTTTTAGAAATATTAAATATCAAAATATTGACAATGGATTATGTCCAATTTCAATGTGAAATAACATCCAATGACCAACATTAGATTAAATGGTTAAAATATAATATAATTAATCTTTAATACAATTAAAAATATAATCTAACAAAATAAATATATTTTATTAAAAGGAAATTTTGAATTAAAATATAGTATTTTTCACTATTCATCAAAAAATGAATTTTATCATGAAAATACAAAAAAATGTACCCAATGTAAATTTTGATGTCACCATTCTTAAGAATAAATTTATTTTAAAAAAAACATAAATGTTACCAAAACTAGATTTAAGGAGGGTTCACCATTAATAGGTTGTAAATAAACCTTTAAAAGTAAATTATATTCATTGACATTTTAAGCCTATAACAATTATTAGATAAATGTAAATATATTTAACAAACGTGTAAAATCATTTTGTTTTTAGTTATATTTATTCCTTTCATTACCTTGTCTAGGCGTAAACTACCAATTGGAAAATTAATATTTGTATATTAGTTTTCAGTACAACTCAACATTGTGTGCAATGTAAAATTTTAAAGAAACATGTTGTTGTTTATTGGGTATTCCAAAAAACATAGAATCCCCATTAATGTAAAATTTATAATTAATTTACAAATATTAATAAGTATGAAAATGTTAAATTCATTATTTACTTGGCATGTTTTATCCTTCCACCATTTTTGGAATTGAGTCATCGCAATTTTAAAATTGGGATCGAAAACATCATTGAAAGTCCCACAACAGGAAAAAGAGTCAATAAATATATCACTATAAAATAAAGGAGTATAAGTACAAAGGTCCCCTAAAACAAAAGATACTTGGATTAATTATAACATGGATATAGAGGAGAAAACAGACAATCATGTTCTAATGGAGAGTAATAGAAAACGTGATTAAGAGAATGTAAACCACCAGTAAATCACAAACTTGTGAAGGGTTAAATGGTCTTTGATCATCCTGTAAATAAATTTAACAAAAAAAACTTTTTGATTTAAGTGACATTTCTTAAAGATAAGGAATTTATTTATGATCTTAACTAAAACTCTAAGTAAATATACTTACTTGTCATGTAGACTATCTTCCACTACTAAATTCCTACCACAAAATCATATTTTCTTCAAATGATGAGTATTCACGATGACATGATCACATTGAAAGTGCTATAATCAATATCTATAGAATCACATAATCAAATAAACATGAAATATATTTTTACCATGCCTTTAGACATTAACCAAAACAAAATGGATAGAACAATATTCAATAATACCCAAAAAGGATAATCAATTATAAAAATAAAAACTACTCATAGTATCCAAAATTCATCAAATAGTTTCATAGGTTAAAATAAGACCATTCAATACCCAATTGTCCTTAAAATTATTTAAAATAATCCAAACTATGATTGAAACCCAAAACTCATAAGAATTTGATCGCATAGTCTTCCACAATAAATCTCATCATTTATCACCAAATAACATTTTCTACACTTTATGCCTCATACAAAAATTTAATTAACCTAATCACATACTCTCTAAGACATGTTAATCATTTACAAAAATAACCCAAATCACCATATGTCCACAATAAAAAAATATAATCATCCAAAATAAAATTTCATTCATTAATTGAACAAATAAAATCCCATGGTATTCTATTTCTCTTAAGCAAATAATGTTTCCCAAAGTACAAACATCTTCTAAAATAACCATTATCACAGAATCGCCAAATCATTTTCCTATATAATGGATATCAATTTGATAATAAATAAGTTCCAAAATTCATCATATTCTTGTTCCATAAAATCATTTAACTTAATGGAATTAGACTTACTATCATATTATTCATGTAGGATCGTGGTAGGTGATGTGTTTTTTTCGCCAATCAGTTGTGGGATTAATTCCTACAACCTTTTCCTGACTTGAAGGGTTGTCACAAATCTCATGGGATGTACTTTTTATAAAACTCAGAAATAACCCTAACATGTTTTATCCTCAATGGTTTTCATATACCATTCATTTTCATTCTAATACATAAAGACCTCAACATCTTATATATTTTCATTTGTTTCACCTCCATATGATAATATAAATTTGTCCCCAACAGAAATAACATCATACAATGATCATAGTTTCCATATAGGTTCATCATCATCTTTTCCATGTAGGTAGAAGGTACATGATTTGCAACAATGATTTAGATCTCCTTCAAAATCATTTTATTCCATCATCCAAATACACCTTGTACAATAAGGGTCGTATGGGTGTTTGCAGAAAAACAGTTTCAGAAAATAATCATGAATGATATATAATTTCAAAACATCCGATAAAACATGATTTTTATAATACTGTCGGACGAAATTTGAGTTGAAACCATCAATCAATTGACCTTTTAAAATACCATAAGTATGTGTTATGATATTATTTTGTAAAATAAAATTTAAATGTTTTGCCCAAGTGTCCCCTTCTTCATCACCATTTTCAATATAAAAATATTCTTCAAAATCTTGTGATAAGGTAAAATATTTGAAAATTCATTGATAAAATTTACCTTTCTTGAAAATATGATAATAATGTGAAAATATGATTTTATTAAATAAAACCCATGATCCATGATGATATCGAGGTTTAGTGGTGGTGTTTGATATCTCAAACAACTTCATTCAAGTGAGATGTAAACTAGAAAAATATTCACAATCATCTAAACATGAAATTTTAATAATAATTGCAAGCTTATCATTAGGAAGAGAATGGAATTTCCCTTGAAATCCTCCTCCTTCTATTTTTAACTGAATTTATTTGATTTGAAAAATATAAAAAACCATGATTTAACTTATAAAGTATACATAGATACTAACAGTGCGTCTAAAGAAAACCCCAAATCCATAAAGTTGTCTAAATCGACAATTGATGCCAACTATAAGGACATAGCCTTAAAAATTACATAATTATTAATTAAATGAATAATTCACATTGTGGATATTTTTAGGTTTATAGTTTTAGTGAATTAGAAAATAACTATTACAAATCAACTTGAATATTACATGTAGACACTACTACTCTGTACCCATTTTTTATAGAATAAAAAATCTTAAAAGGAAACATGCCTAGTTCCATGTTTTAGACAACATGAGTTTTCATTGATCCCATCCAAGATCCTTATTCATCTTTAAGTCATGTAGAATAAATTTCAAAAACGTGGGATGAGAATAAAATGCTCAGTGAGGGATAAAAAATAAGGAATGAAAACATTATCCAATATATAAGTACAATATAATGAATCCATACTTTTCAATCAAAACATATCTTATGAAATCATAAGATTTTGAATAATATTTAGAAATCAGAAATCATAAAGGTAACTTAAAAAATAAATAAAATACATACATTATTTCTATCATAGTTACGTAGCGTGTTACGTTGGAATACTGAACATAGTATATTCCCTAAATATCAAGGGATAAACATTAATGTTTACCTCTGTCATGTTACCCAATGAATTGGAGAGGTATCTCAAGCTCACACGCCCTTGGATTATCATGGAACCACACGTATACGTAAACAATGCCCAAGAATAATAAGATATTAATAACACATAAAATATGAATAAAGGAAATATAACATTTCCACAATGCAATCACAACATACCATTTCATGATATCGACATAATTAATGCTTTATCAAACCATTTTCAAAAGTATTTGAAACATTTAATAAATATATTTTTGAATCAAAGTGCCACATACAACTTTTAAGCATTTAAATGAATTTTCATTTGAAAACATTAATTTCCATATTAATAAATCCTTAATACCATTTTAAAAACATGTACATTAATGATAATTATATATAAGAATAAATTGTTAAAACATTTAAAATGATATTTTAGTTAAAGAGTTTTTAACAAAATGAGAGACTCTTGAAAAAAAATTATTGAGGAAAAACATAGAATCAGAACTCTATAATATCATGAGAATAAATAGATTCTTGATGTAATATGTCAAAGGGCAGTATATACACCTTATTGGAGTGAATTGGTGCATGACGACAATGAAGTCTCAATGGAATGTCAATTGAGACGAAATCCCTTTCAAAAACTATATCATTAGATTATCGATAAATAAATTACAAAATAATGTGTGAAAAATATAAATACACTCAATATTATTGGATATTTAGTGTAAATTAATCATACATAATACACACATGTTCTTTTGAAGACAAAACCAATGACTTTGATGTTTAACTCAAAGAATAGAAATTTAATTTAAATTACTCATACCAAGTTCATATTGATGACTTGAGAATTTATAAATTGAGAGTTTATGTGTATCAAAATAATATCCACACAAATTGGATTTTTAATTACAAAATTTAAAAATAAATAGAGATTCCACACATTATCATACTATGACATTATTATGAATTAGAATATTAACAAAAATAATTGAAACTGGGTTAAAATGTTCCCTTACTGATTTGGTAACTAAAAAACATACAACCCATGAAATAAGGGTCATAAAATGAAGATTTAAATACCCATAAATTAATGTATATTATAAAATGATTACAATCATTGGCATTACATACACCACAAAAAAATAGGGGAAAGTATATCATGAATCTCACTCGAATAAAAAGTGAGATGAAAATCACTTAGCACGTTTTAATCAATCAAGTTGAATGAACAAGAGTAAAAAACCACAAAATTATTCCTTTAATAACATTAATATAATGATAATAATGATAATATTTAATAATGGCTGTAAAAAACACCGCATGCAACAAATTAGTGGTGAACAATGGAAATCCAATAGAATTAAAAGTGAGATATGAAACCCCTTACCTTGTGTCCGACCTGACTCGTTTGTTCCTTATTGTTGCTGAATAATAAACTTATTCTTATTTAAACTTTATTAATAACATTTTTAATTTATATTATTCCTTTTAGATCAATTATTTCCATGTTATAAACAGTATGTAATCATTTAGGTTAAAAATGGTCGTTTTGTCGATATTTGGTACTTGAGTCAAGAATGAACTTCTTATAATTAAAAGTTGATCATGTGGTAAAAATACCATTATATACAGAATTATATCCATGATTTAGAATTCATATATATCATATATATCCAGTATATACAAGTATTTATAATAATACATAACATTTGGAAGTAAGAAATGAAATGCACCGTTCTTGGTGACGGTAAGTCGTACGTACTCTTGAACCCTACTTTCATTTATATTTATTTTTTAATGGAATTAAAACATAGTTATACAAATTTATATTATAATTCCATTATAATATAAAATATAATATCATTATATCCATCCATTATATGTCCCACATATGGCATTAACGAGTCATATCAATTTTTGGGGGCGGTAGTCCGTACTTCCTCCAATGAAATTATCGCATTTACCCATAATGGAAACTGTAAAGGTATGCTATAAATGGATAATAAAAAATCATAAAGACAAAATAAGGAAAAAAAATATATTATATATAAATACATTACCATAATAATGGCCACCATGAGAGATGATAAGAGATAATTGAACAGTCATCGTTTTGTGAGGCATTAGTTTTTCATCCACAGAAACGGTATGTTATTTACCCATTAGATGGAGGTCTGTGTATGTTTTATTAGAATAATTCACATAACAACATCCTAGTATATTTAGGATACCTTTGGAGTTAAAAATTAATGGAAAAAAATATTTTAGTGGGATGATGAAATAAAAATAAACGAAAGAACATAGGAAAAGATGTTAACTTTAAATCTGGTAACTCCAATTCATTTAAACCAGAAGGGTTTGTTGAAGTTCCTTATTCCTATTTTAAGGCTTCTAGTAGGAGGATAGGGATGAAAGGAGCTTAATTGGGCCGATTTTGGATTATCTAAGGGGATTGAGAGGTGTGTGGAATGGGTTAGAGGTGATGGCTTTTTATAAGGGGGATGAGGGGATATTTAGGAAAGTGTGAAAATATTATTTCATTACATAATAATTTTCGGTTTCAAAATTAAAAAACATAATAAAGTAAAAGATTATATGACTCATGGTAGAAATAAAATCATCATATATGAATTTTACTGGTTTTTGATATTATTTTAATCTTTATAATCGTATTTATTTAAATCATTCATTAACGAGGTTAACACTACATCTTTATTGTGTCATAAATAATTTAATTTATTTAACTTCTAAAATTTTTAAAAAATACCATGATTTAGAAAATATTTCTAGTTTTCCTAATAATATTTATAGTTGAGACTATATCTTATATATCCATTTGTAAAAATTTAATTACTAAAAGATTTTGGTTATTGTCATTTTGGTCTATAGTTTATGTTAATTAAAATAAAGTGTCATTAACACACCCATATGGCCCAATGGGGTACCAAAATCGACCAAAGGATGCCCGTGGTCTTAAATATATAAACCAATAGGATTTGGAAACATCTTATGATAATTTTATGTTATTATAATTTTAATTGTTTACCCTTAGTTACCAGATTTATCATTTGACAATGGTCAATAAAATTGTTACAAAAGTAAATATTCAATATGTCTAAAAATATAAGTTACCTATTTACACAATTTGTACCACCTAATTAAAAATATTAAATCCATTTTTTTCCAAATTAAAAACATATTGGTTGCACAAATTAATTTAAAATTAATTGCCGCTCTCAAAATGAAAAATGTGTTTTTTAGAAATAGTATTTATCTAAAGATTGACAATTGTTCATTTCCAATTTCAAGGTGAAATTATTTCCAATAAATTTTTTTAAATGATAATAATGTAATCTAATTTTACTATAAAAAAATTAAAAAGATAATATAACCATATAAACTAATTTTATTAAAAGGAAATTTTGAATTAAAATTCTGTTTTTTCACTATTCATCAAAAAATGAATTTTATCAGAAAATTGCCAAAATTTATCCCAATGTGAATTTTGATGTATTGATTCTAAAAGAGAATTTTATTTTTAATAAATAACAAATAAATTTGGACAAAATATATTTAAATAGGTTTCAACATTAAAAGGCTTTAAATCATCCTTTTAAAGTCAATTAGATTAGTTGACATTTTATGCATCTGTATTTTATTGGATAAATGTAAAAATATTTAACAAACATGTATAATAATTTCATAGTTAGTTCTATTTATACCCTCCATTACAATGGATAGGCATTAACTACCATTGAAAATAATAATAATAATATATAATTTTTTAGAACTAGTCGCCATTGTGTGCAACATAAGATTCCAAAGAAACATATTGTTTTGTATCAGGCATGCCATCAAACAGAACTTCAACTTTAAACTAAAATAAATAAATAAATTAAAAAAATTAGTAAATATCAAAATCTCATATTATTTATTTATCTAGGATGTATAAATGTTGCAAAATTGGTAAGAGTTTATTTCTACAATCACATCGTTTATCATGATTGTTTATGATTATGCGTCCATTGGTGAAAAATCATAGTCCATATCATAATAATTATCCAAAATTTATTTATTATCTTGTATTTTGTGTTATATCCATGTAATAGTAACATTATCACTCTTTTTTTCACATTATAATTTTGAAAATGTTTTCATGAATATCAAATTTAATTTTCCATTCTGTCAGAAATATGTGATATTTCGAAATTGTGGTTTCAAATAATATTTTTCTTAATTGATTTACTATTAATATATGAATATTAAAGGAATTTTTAACCAATCATTTACCATTTTTTTAATTAATGTTGTTTTATATTTTTGACATAGTAAATTTTTTAATATTTCTATGGTCTAAAAGGAATGTTCAACTTGTATGGACGTACCCACCATTTTAAAAGTCATTTTCTTGCTGATTTTTAATTTTAAATGACTTTTTAATGAAAATAATTTCTTCATATTCATGAAAATTATTTATTGTAATGAGGATTACAAAACATATTCAAAATATTTTATGTTTAAAGAGGATAATAAATGATTCTCAATGATTCTGTTTTATGTTTAAAAAAATATATTTAATGAAAATTATTTTAAGGATTTAAATAATTTGATATAAGTGTCAAAATAAATATTTAAATTAATTGATTTTCAATGTTATTTCAAGAATTATTTTTATTTTTTAAATGTATTTTGAATGAAAACATTTTTAAAAATTATTTCAATATTTTTTTTAGTTTTCATGGTGTTATCAAAGAGATGGATTGAAAAATATTTCCATGAAATCATTATAAGGGATAACAAAAAAACTATTCTGAAAAATAAAATTCCTCTGGATAATCGCTATGTAGTACCATACAATCCGGTGTTGCTATTAAAGTACCATTCACATCTCAACATTGAATTTTGTAATCAGTCATCTTCAATCAAATATTTTTTTAAGTATATTAGCAATGGAAATGACCGTGTAACGACGGTACGCTATGAAGGAAACAATGAACACTCCATACAGAATACAATAGATGAAATAAAAATGTATTATGACTGTCGATACATATCTCCTTGTGAGTCGTGTTAGAGGAATTTTTCATATGATATCCATTACAGATATCCACTAGTCTAGAGGTTGCATTTCCATTTTCCACAACAGAAATGTGTCACCTTTTCAGAAACCAATAACATTAAAGATGTATTAAATCATGGAAACAGTTCACAGTCAATATTGAACTCTTGGTTCGAAGAAAATATTATATAACTGGAAGGAAGAAGATTAACATTTTCAGAGTATCCAACTAGATTTGTGTTCCACTCTTAAGACAGGAAATGGAATCCCCAGAAACAAGGAATCTATATTGGAAGACTATAATATGTGCCTCAAACCACAGGCGAACTCTACTACTTGAGGATATTTCTAACAAAAATAGAAGGTGAAACTTCTTATGAGTATATCAGGACTGTAAACAACATTACTCACGATACATTTAGTGAGGCCTTCTCTTCTATGGGACTACTGACAGATGGCAGAGAGTTTGTAGAAGCTATAAAAGAAGTCTCTGCTTGGGGAATGGGGCAACATGTACGCAGGCTGTTTGTGAACATGTTAATCTGCAATAACATATCTCACCCAGATCTGGTCTGAGATACAACCAAAGATATACTATCTGAAGACATTTTATATATACAAAGAAGGACCCAATAAATTCCAGGTGCACATTTTGTCATATAGTTGCTTCATAGTTTTCTTTTCATTGTCTTGGCATTGTCTAATTATTACTGCCCGCTGTTATTTATAACATTGTAATAGAGAATAACTGCCCAGGTTTTTCAACCAAATATGGGAGCAACCCACCATTCAATTCAACTATCTAATATGTTAAATGATGGAAAATAGTTTTCTATTGTAAGCATCCAAAAAATAATCAGCGCACTTACTCGCTGATCAGTTCACTCCACACTTTATGACTTCAGATATCTCAATCTGTAGAAATATTCTGCATTCTCATATAGTAAATACACATATAATAATTCTAACTAAATTGAACATTCAAACATTGTACATTTTTCCCTGGTATATCTTTCTTTATATTCATTACAATCCAGTACAACAAAGTATTACAACCATTTTGTTCACATATAGTGGATATTACTTGTATCGTTTTAATCTGTACTATTTTGTACATAAAATATGGACTTTCAAATGACTTTTAATCACATCACATTGCCATCTGTACTACAATATTTGAATCTGTATAAAAATTATGCATTATCATACATTAATAAAAAATATAATACTTCTTACTAAATTGAACTTATAGTCAATGTGCAGATTGTGAAAGTATAACATTGTTTATATTCGTTGTAATCTAGTATAACAATGTTTACAACCTTGCTATTAAATAAAATTTACATTCAATTTTAAACGGTACAATTCTGTGCACGTAATCCACCGATTCATATATCATTTATTCATATTACATTGCCATCAGTACTACAATATTAGATTCTGTACAAATAATATGAATTTCTAAACATGAAGTAAACATATAATACTTCTACCAAATATTAACTTCCAATCATTGCATATATTTCTCTTGTATAACATTTGTTATATTCATTATAACCCAGTATAACAAAGTTTACATCATTGCTGTTCAAATATAATTACAATAATACATGCATCATCTTAATCCGTATGATTCTATACAAGTGTGCGAAGTTTCATATATGTTTCATTCACATTACAATGCCATCAATACTGGTATAGCTATAAGATTTTCATTCATTCCTTCGCTCTATCATTACTGACAACACATAAATACTGATGTTTTTCTATCTATGTATTTCGGCTTCCACTTTTGTTCTTCTATTCATTTATATGTATACTATTGTAATGACTTCGTTAACGGTTACTCGTACTACTGTTTAACAATATACTGCAACATTGTAGATTTGACACTCACAAATCACCAGATACATACATATGCTTTGAGAGAGATAGACTTCATTTTACAGAGCAATGGAAGATCACTTCAGTAATATCCTCCTATGCCACTTCCAGATTCAGATTCTGATGCCACTACAAATCGTTTAGTTGTAGAAGAATTGAATTACAATAAAGTAACACATCTAGAAGACGGAAACTGTTTACAAAGTATGCTTACAGATGAATAGAAAGATGTTATTTCTATCATTCTCTCTTCACTATCTACCAACTCAAGGGGGTTCTTCTTCTTTCATTGTTACAGAGGCATAAGTAAAACTTTCATCTGGAGAGTATTAACATCATTGCAGCGATCACAGGGAACAATCGTACTTGTAGTTGCCTCGAGTGGAATAGCTTCACTACTTCTTCCTGGCAGACAAACAACGCATTCTAAATTATGTATACCTATCTACATTACTGAACGTTCAGTTTGTAATATTCAGCAGGGGAGTGACATAGCGGAACATTTGCAGTTAACTAAGCTCGTCATTTGGGATGAGGCATCTATGATTCATATGTTCTGTTGTGAAGCTTTAGACTGAACTATAAGAGACATTATGACTGTCAAAAATGATAATGCTCAGAATTTGTTGTTCTGTGGATTAACAGTTGTCCTGAGAGGAGATTTTAGGCAAATAATGCCAGTTATACCAGGATGAAATAGATCTGACATTTTCTATGCAAGTATCAAGTCATCGTATCTTTGGCAACACTGTCGGGTGTTTTCTCTTACAAAAAACATGAGACTGCATAGTACAACTACCATAAATGATGAGTCAAAGTTACGCGATTTTGCAAAATGGACCTTAGATATTGGTGAAGGTCGAATTGTAGATCCAAACAATGGTGAAGCACTCATTCCAATTCCATCAATGTTTCTTATTACCGATAGTTATAATTCCATGGATGCAATCGGAAACCATACATACCCAGGTTTCTCTAGAGGACATGGAGAAAGATCCTATCTAAAAGACCATGCAATTTTAGCACCAACCCGAGATGTCGTAAAAGAATTCAATGAATATATGTTGAGCCTAACTGGCTACGAAAACAAAGATTACATCAGCTCAGAATCCATTTTCAATGCAAGTTTTGATACAGAAAAACATGAAAATATTTACACATCTGACATGTTGAATGGTATAAACGTCTCTGGCTTGCCTGCCCACAAAATTACACATCAACATGGTGTTCCGGTTATGTTACTCCGAAATATGGACCAATCAGCTGGTGTGTGTAATGGAACACGTATGATTGTAACACACTTGGGTGAACATGTTATTGGTGCCGAAGTATTAAATGGATGACATTCAGAATATTCTGCGTTCATTCCAAGATTAACTATGACTTACTCAGATGTTAAATGGCCATTGAAACTACAAAGAAGACAATATCCTTTGACAGTTTCTTATGTGATGACTATTAATAAAAGTCAGGGTCAACTAGTGTCCTCAGTTGGGCTTTATCTTCGCAAACCAGTGTTCACTCATGGTCAATTATATGTTGCAGTGTATAGAGTCACATCAGCTACTGGATTGAAAATTATAGTTGAAGGTAACAGTAATGAGTCATACAATTACATATAAAATTTTGTCTATAAGGATATCCTTCATAATCTGTCTTAGGTATCAATCGTATGGACTTATATATGCTTTATTCTGCTCTGGAAAATGATTTTGTTTACTGTCATGGCTTTTTTACATGTTCAATATGAATTATTTGAACACTGACTGATTATGTACAGTAACAAATATGTCACACTCAATAACCATGCTGACTGAGATTAGCCCAGATGACGATGAAACACTACGAAAACAAGTTCGGGTCTTGAACTTGTGGTTCAATTCATCTTCCAAATACTCCAATGAAGTCGTTCCTGTTGATCTTGTACTATGCGACATCTATGTTAATTTTCCTTACAACAAGTCATTACAATTTACTTTCACTGTTTGTCACCTACGATCTGAAAATTTACATATATATATATATATGAAATGATCGATCCATGTAATTTGTATTATTTCCTCAGTAACATTATTTTTAACATACTCTATGCAGGGAACCAAGATTCAATGTACCATTACGAATCGAAAGCTTATCTGTAAGTACAAAAACCTGTCGGTTGAGGGACTATGCTATATTGTACAAATCATCCAAATAGCTTCCAACCAAGGGAGTTACCTCGCAACAAGACACCCATGTCGAATCATGTTCACATCCACAAAATTTTTTCGTCCATGTGAAGTACAACTACCTCTTTGTAGTTTTCAGTTTACTTCGTTCGATGAGATAATTCAGAAAAAAGTCCACGAGGATCATTTAATAGGTACAAGTGGATAATACAATATAATTACACTTCCATTGACCATGTTGTGTTAATATTAATCTGCACATAGTATTATCATACAACCATATTTTATTCAGAAAAACATTGTTTTTGTGTACTATGATTTAGAACTAATTGGAGTCCTATGTTACTCACATCCAATGCAATCAATGGGCACTGAGAGCCATATATTGAAGATTATTTTAGAAGATGATCGGTACTTTTTTTTGACTACTTTCTGCACTTTTCTGTAACATATAAAATTTACTCATTTACTCATTTTGTTTCTTTGCAGACGAATTCAAATTAGCTGCAGATTATGGGGTAATTTAGCATCTGAAATGTCACGTTACATGGAAATCAACTCAGACCCCACTTCCATATTAATATTACATATTTTCCGAGTTAAGAGCTTGATAGTTATGGTTTCTCTCTACACTTCAGAATATCAATCTATCTACAATGTGTTCTCAAATATGTGGTTTCAATATATAAATATATAATCCTGAATTCAAACTACTTTTAGCCTCTGTTCTTCTCACAACAACTCTTAATGCCACAAAAATTCTCTAGAACCCAAACCTTCCAGTAGTAGACAACTTCAGAAGCAGGTAACTCTATAAATAACTTTAGTTTTGAGGTACATTGAATTAAATATCTCATTTTCATAACTGTACTACCCAGATGTTGTTAATGTTTACTTCCTTGTGTGTTGTTCTGCTATTTCCAGGCTTGGTGTGATAATAACATCACCATTACATACTCCATCACCAACAACTCCCAACCAAAAAATGGAAATAGCATATTGGCCTAAAAAGAAATCCATTTTAGATATCAAAATCTATCAACAGTTCAGCAATATTCACTTATTTTCCTATTTTGATTATGCAATATTATTAACTGCTCACTACTATACTCTAATAAATTCATCACTGACATGAAATTAATCAACATCAGGCTACTAGGTGTTTAATTGTAGTTACAGTTCAAAAAATTCAAAGCACCCACAACTGGTTCTATGAATCATGCCAGTCGTGCCTGAAGAAAGTCCAGATTATAGATGGAAACATTTTCTGCATCTCCTGTAACTCATCACCTACTAGCATTATTCTAATGTTAGAATGTATTCAATGCTTCCTAATTATCTTTTTATCATTATGCTACATCCTTCGTTCAGCTACGAAATCCAAAGTATACTAAAACTATAGTCATAATAACGATTGCAATAGGTTTTGAGTTAATTGATGGTTATGGAAAGAACAGACTCTTTTTCTGTAGTGTTATTTAAAAAACATGTCATGAAATACATAGGAAAAACAGCTCTGCAACAAAGAGCGACTTTGATACAGGTAATTCCAAATCCTTAGATCATCTCTTTTAAAAATCAGTTAAATATTTAAAATTACACTAACAATGGGTATTTTTAATAGGACGATGACGAGTTTGGATTCCCTCAGGAATTGAACTTCTTCAAAACCAGGAAACTTCTGTTGGGAATTGAGCTGAAGGATTACAATATTATGAATCGTCATTGTCCATCTGAGAAAAATTTTTACATAGTGATTTATATGAATGATAATGACAAGTACATGAACCTATTAACTAAGGTATTAGAACAGAAACATGTCAGTCTGTATTTTATTCAACTTATCTATAAACCCAACAACTGAAAATACCTATCACTTTTCAGCAATAATATATAGGCTGATCAAAGCAGTTGTTCTTCTACAGTAAATACTGTCGATCAGTATATGTAGGTAACTACATTTCTATTTCTTTATTATGAGTTTCTAACAATGGATTCTAGTTTACTAACATATTCTTTTTACATTTCCTCATAGGCTCATCATACTGTTGGGTCTTCTCTTGGTACTTTAAATAGTGATACAGGATTACATACTCCACCCTTCAACCCGTGTTCTACATGGGTATACATATGTTCTCTTCTAATACTCCTAAATTATTTCCATTACAATAACAACACATTGCATTACTGTGAAGTATTTTGATTGCTAGATATTTATAAATAAAACATGTACAGAGTTATTATATCTATGTGCTGATAAAGAACAGTCTATTGTAGAAGCTCTGCTCTTAAGTTCACTACTTTCAATTGTTCAACTTTATAGTTTCACATTATTCTAACATTATACCTCTTTGTAGAGAAATCCGTCGAGTTGTTTTGATACTGACAATGTTATGCAAGAGAAAGTCCAGACGTCTCCAGACAGTGTGCCTATAACATGTCCATCTACTGAATTGCAGACCATGCCGAAGGGATATATAAACAAGAACAATGAAAAAACAGACTGAAAACTCCTACTGGAAATAGAAGGTAAACATATATCTTCACTGATCAAATACTTATCATTACTGTGTTCATAATTATTATTTGTAGTTCACTATGTATTACAGTAGATATAGTTGAGATAGTTCATTTCAAACTTCTCCTGCTACTGTTTCAGTATTTTTGTATCACTACTATAAACTGTGTCATTGAGGAGAGAATTGCACTATGAGTATTTCTGCATAAAAACCAATACGATGTTATCTTTAAAATTTTGACATTTAGTACAAACATTAATGACTGCAAATGGTTAGGTAATTTTTAAAACTTTTACAATGTAGAACATGATTTCACTAACAGCTTCTCCTAATATATGTTTCCTTTACTTATGCTAGATGAAAATATTGATGAATTATTGTCATTATGTTGGAGGAATATTGTAGAAGAGTTTTATGCTGGATGTTTTTTCTATGGAATTTTTCTGCTGGATGTTTCAGCAACTGGACTATTTCCGAAATATTGCTTATATACGGTATTTCATACTGCACAGATATGAAATCTTGTCATTTTGTTGTATTCTACATCTTCCAAAATCCTGCACGGTTATCATCACTTTTGATTACTAATTAACCTCATTATTATGTGTGGGTATTCATTATTACATATTTCCAATGTACTGGACAGTTTCCAGCATAGTTGTATCATGATGCTCTCTGTTTTTTCATGTCGCTGATTCTAATTAAACTATTTTTAAATTTCAGAGTTGTATATCTCCATATATGTGTTCATTTATATTTACCTTACAGTTTTTATTCCACAGTAATGACTGTTATTTACTTTCATGAATATTATTCTATTATTAGTATCATAATACTCTACAGTAGATGAAGTATCTCCCACCTGGAGATGTTATAACTCAAACATCTGGATATCATTACTCTGGTATGTGTTTGTTTACTCTGGTATTCAGTAAATGAATACTGACTTCCATCCTCATATATAGTGGATTCATACACATTGAAATGTTCAATCTTCTGGTCACCCCTTCATATGGTGTCTCCAAATTCTATGCAGCCATATTCCATAACAATACACCATTAATTACTAATTAACATTTATTCAATATTGTTGTTTATTCTCAATATTTATAAGTACTAATCTCTAAATAAAAAAACAAAAGTATTCAATTATGCCGTGATAAATCATGGGTGAGTACTAGTTATACTAAAAAACATATTAAAAAGATAATATAACCATATAAATAAATTTTATTAAAAGGAAATTTCGAATTAAAATGCTGTTTTTTCTCTATTCATCAAAAAATGAATTTTATAAGAAAAATACCAAAAATTTTCCCAATGTGAATTTTGATGTATTGATTCTAAAAGAGAATTTTATTTTTAATAAATAACAAATAAATTTGGACGAAATATATTTAAATAGGGTTCTACCTTAAAATTCCTTAAATCATTATTTTAAAGTCAATTAGATTAGTTGACATTTTATGCATCTGTATTTTATTGGGTAAATGTAAAAATATTTAACAAACATGTATAATAATTTCTTAGTTAGTTCTATTTATACCCTCCACTACAATGGATATGTGTTAACTACCATTGAAAATAATAATAATAAATTATTTTTCAGAACTAATCTCCATTATGTGCAACATAAGATTTCAAATAAAAATGTTGTTTTGTATCTGGCATTCCATCAAACATAACTTCAAATTTAAAATAAAATAAATAAATAAATTACAAAAATTAATAAATCTCAAAATGTCATATTATTTATTTATCTAGGATATACAAATGTTACCAAATTGGTAAGAGTTTATTTCTACAATCACATCATTTATCATGATTGTTTATGATTATGTGTCCATTGGTGAAAAATCATAGTCCATATCATAATAATTCTCCAAAATTTATTTATTATATTGTTTTCTGTGTTATATCCATGTAATAGTAACATTATCACTCTTTTTTCACATTACAATTATGAAAATGTTTTCAGGAATATCAAATTTAATTTTCCATTCAGTCTGAAATATGTGATATTTCGAAATTGTGGTTTCAAACAATATTTTTATTAATTGATTTACTATTAACATATGAATATTAAAGGAATTTTTAACCAATTTTTTACCATTTCTTTAATTAATGTTCATTTATATTTCAGGCCTAGTCACTTTTTTAATATTTCTATGGTCTAAAAAGAATGTTCTACATGTATGGATGTACCCACCATTTTGAAAGTCATTTTCTTGCTTCTTTTTAAATTTTAATGACTTTTTAATGAAAATTATTTCATCATATTCATGAAAATTATTTATTGTAATGAGGATTACAAAAAAAAAATATTTTATTTTTAAAGAGGGTAATAAATGATTCTAAATGATTCTGTTGTATGTTTAAAAAAATACATTTAATTAAAATTATTTTAATGATTTAAATAATTTGATATATGTGTCAAAATAAATATTTAAATTAATTGATTTTCAATGTTATTTCAAGCATTATTTTTATTTTTTAAATGTATTTTGAATGAAAACATTTTTAAAAATTATTTCAATATTTTTTTATGAGTTTTCATGGTGTTATCAATGAGATGGATTGAAAAATATTTCCATGAAATCATTATAAGTTTAATTTATATTTTAAATTAATGTTTTTATCATAATTCGTAATTTATTTATACGATTTTTTCATAATGGAAAAGACATTTTAACCAAATTTTTTTTAAAAAAAATCAAATCTATACCGATCCTTCTATTAATGAAGATATATATTGTTGTTAATTAAAATTAGAACACTTTATTTAATCATGGTAAACAGGAACTATATCCTAAAATAGGTAATAATAGCTTCAATGTATTTTTTAGAGCCCAAAGATACAGAAAAATTGTAACAAGGGTGGGCCTCCAATTATGGAGTTACCATTCCCCCCAGCCAACACTATTTTTATAAATCAATGTGGTTATATGCAATGCCACATGTAAGAAATATAATTTTTCATTAACCATAAAACGTTATTTACATGGTTCTGGTGGGGCAGTTGTGTTTTGGTGTAGAATGGATTTTCACTATTTTTTAATGTTTATTCAAACTATGCGCCTAACCATGCGATGTTCCCCCTTATAACAGTGACATGGGAACAATTTCCCCCCAACTTGTGAAGTGTGTACAGTAATCTTGCACATATTATTATTGAGTTTATAAGTATTAAATTACCATTAATAAACATTTAATTCCATTTCATTTTATCATTCATCCTCTATTGGCCAGATTGGATTCCACTCCTCTTGTTTCACATTCATGCTCCTCAACTACACTTTGATATTTCTCTCTTATTTGATGTCTCATCATTGATCTATCTAAATAATTAGATCCATCTTGTTGTGTTCTAATAATATGTAACATGCTATCTATTTTTTCATTTAGATCCATCATTTTATTTATATGGAATCACAATTTCCATATTTTCATGGTGGTGAAATGTTTCTCAGATTTTCCTATCCCACTCTAAATATGAGGCTATTATGGAATGGGGAGTCATATAATTCCTTGATGTGGGTGATCAAATCATTTTCAATTTATTTTCAATTTTTGTGTAGCTATTTTATTCTCTCATCATTCATCTTTGTATAATAATCCCCATTAATATACGTTAATCATGCCAAATTTCATCATTGTACCTCATTAAAACCGTTTTGATAATTATTTAGTAGATTAGAGGTAGTTGATTATAGTAATGGATACATCATCGGTGTTCCATTTAAAATTGACCATCACTGGTTAAATGATCAAACGTTGGGAAAACCGAAATAGATTCTTGTTTAGTTGTTAAATTGTTTTTCCCCCAATGCACTATTATTAAATGGATCGCAAGTGAAATTTTAAGAGTTTTGCCACTCATAGATGGAATTTACCATGTATTAAATTGTCATTTTTGAAGATGGAACCATTAAATTCCTAATGAGATTAATGAATTTTTTTACCAAGGATTAGGGAAATAAATGGAATGTGAATATGTATTTACATTTTCATGATGGTTTCCATTCAATAAATGAAATAGATATATTTCATGAAATTTTTTATTAATGTGGTTTGACCACCCTTCTAATTTCATTACAAATTAAATGTTGAATTCAAATAGCATTGAAATTTTATGAATTTGAGCCTAATGAATTCTGGAAATGTCAGGCGATGCCTTATTCCTATAGATGATGTGTGACTGTGCCATATTATGATAGAAATTGGGCCATAGATTTACATGAGTGTTATTTAATCATGTACTTCCTTATAAATATGAATATTACATCATAATGTTTTTGATATGATAGTAAGAGAAAATTTAAAAAGAAGGTACCATGCTCCCTTACATTTTGTGTTGAGCATGATGGATAACCCCATCTTTACTAGATGGGCATAGGGATTTACACATCGTGTCCCTGTTCTATTGATGACATGATGGATCACTCACCATATTAAGTGTCAGTCCTGATGTCTCACAATCATATTATGATTTATGGAAGTTAATTTATTTCATGAGATTAAAGGCTCATAAGACTAATCAATGATGTCTGTGTTTTGAGATAGTCAAGCCAAAAATTAGTATTCTAGGTATATTCACATTACATCCACACGTACTCTATTCATATAAGGAGATATAATATATATTTAAACAACATATTTTATTAAATATATATTTAGTAATTTTTAGAAAATTCATTCAAAAAAATTCCCATTGAAGGTCAACCCACCACGTGTTGTATAAGAACTTGAGCATACTGGTTATTTATTTTAGCATTTTTTTCAATTTCTTTTTATACCGGAAAATTTTTATTGTAATGATCACTACTAAGGTAACACATAGACACAATTTGTGGTGGGTACATTGATTTTTATCAGACACCCTACTTAGTTTTCCATTTTTTATTGAGAATACTATCTATCTATAGTTATTGATAAGGATAATCCCCCTTATATAGTTATTGGACATGCTTGCCAATTATTGTAGCGTACAACTATGGCCCCAATAATTCACTCAAGTTTCTAGGGGAGTAGCATTATGTTATTTTTTTAATTTCAATATCATTATCATATGATTGTTTTAACTATTCCATTTATTATATATCATAATACCAGAGATTGTTGTATTGAAACTACCTTATTGGAAATTGGTATTATTATCTGTTGATTAGTTTTATCATCTAGTGTTTAAATATACTAACATTATATTTACCCTTTTATAGTTTATTTATTATGTATATTTATATGATCATTTAATCTGTTGAATTTTATTCTATGTTATCAATTATTCTACTCTAAGAAGAGGGTATTTTCTTTCCACTATATCACCATTATAATCTAACTACAAGTTGAGAGCCTATGTCGTAGAAGGTGCCACACATGGGTAAATTTGGCCAACCAACTCAAGGAATGGATTATGTAGAGATCATGTTGGGATTTTATAAACTATTTCATTATTTGATAATTATTTTTGAAGTGGTATTATCAAAAGTAATTTTGATGAATGGAAAATCATGTACTGAAATGTTACCTACGATCGTTCAAAATCCTTCTTCATTAAAGGATATATACATTTTATAGGTTTTTAGTCACCTATTAAAATATCCAATGATACTATTAAAATTAATTTTTTAATGGTGAATGGTTGTATGGAATGATGTATATGAAATTAATTTATATACCATGTGTTATATGATGTCAAAACCCACTTCTTTCTATTTTTTATGATTTGATGAAATCAGAATGTGACCTATCAGTTTTCAATAGTTAATGATATGAGGAAATTATTATGATAGAAATTTCATTTCCTAGGTATTGATATGATTTTTATTGAAACCATATATTTTGAGGGTTCATAATATGATGAATGTTTTTCTATCTTATGTCTGATGTATGTGTGATTTTCTTTTTTAAAGGCATGGACCTATATCCCCCTCCAACACATTGTCTAATGATTTATATATCATTAGATATTGATGCAAAAATAGTTGATGGGAAAGATATAGAATCGAAAATAGGTCTGTCTAGATCTAAAATGGAAAACATATGTGTTTTTTTTCAATAAGGGGTGATGGGGAATCACGATCCACTATTAGAATATGAGAAAACCAATCCAATATGGAGTGATAGTGAAACCTTTTCCACTAGGGGATGATAGGAATCCTAATCCTTTATATTGATATGACTTTGGCTAGGGTTGGTGTTGTGTCCCATAAAGTATATTTAGTCCCCAATAGGTTACAATATAATTTATTACAATGATCCTCAGATTATGGAATGTTTTTATATGATTATGATTCTACCAAAATTTGATCCATTACACATATGTTTCTATTTCCTGGCTTAAGCTCTTGATTACATTAAGATTAATGTCAGTTAAAATTCCAATATTTATTCAATGAATATTTATTATAATATTTGATATGTAAATTATGATATTACAATGTTATGATCTTATTCTCATACTCTAAGGCTCATGTTTTTCTTAAATATATCACTTGTTTACCCATACTGCTCATATTATCTCACCATTTCATTATGTTCATTTACCTAGGATGTAAAGATATATTTTATGTTGGAGAACTAAAGGTAAATATATTTAAGGGGTATGTTGAATAATTTCCATTATTATATAAGATTGTGTTTCAATTTTTACAAAGACACCAATCATTTACGCTCCTCATGCCTGTATTTCTCTATTGTGAAGAATATTCATCTAAAATAATTTAATATCCATTTATGTTTATCCTAGTTTATAATATATATCCCATCAATAATTATCCAATGTATTAATATATTACATTCCACATCCACTTGTATGGGATTATAAACACTAATATCCTATTTAATGAAAATTCAATCAGGTCACCGTATAATTTTAATAACTAAAATATTTTTAACATCATGTTATCTAGAGTAAATACTGCATTGTAAATGTTATTTTCAAATATAAATTATTTTTTCTATTTTTATAGTTTATTATTAATATTTATTAATGATATAATTACTATAATTTCACACACAACTCTGATGCAGTAATTATTTAGTTTATAAAAATTTAAATATATAATTTTTTATTTATTAAAATAAATATATTTTCATAAAAATAATATGGAAAAAAATTTCATCATGGATATTGAAATTTAGTTATATAATTATATATATTTTTATTTATATTTTTAATTTACATTATTAAATTCAATGCAATGATTTTTATATAAATTGATATTATTAATATAATAATGTAAATAATATATTTTTAAATGATATAAAATAAAAAAATTCAAACATTTAAACCATTGAATATGGTATGTTTGATAATATATATTTATTTCCATATATATACCTTTTTTTGATTAATAATGGCTATATTTTACCTAGAAAGGTAAAAAATCATTGTTCCCATCATATGTTTCAAAATTATTAACGATGGATTAAAAAATTTATATGGATAGAAATATATTAAAATCCTATATTATTTTAATTTTATTTTTATATTTAAACCCATTATGATAATATCATCTAAATATATCTAATTGTATTAGTTTGTAATTGAAAATAAATTAATTTTCTTTTTTTAAAATTCCAAGAGTGCCCCTCCCTTAACATATAATGTGTAACCTCTATTTATAATTTATTAAAGCATAAACAATCCAATTTAAGACAATAACATCCCAAAAAATTATTAAAATCCACCACATCATTCAATATGTAATTAATTTGAATAATATAAATCTTAAAAGTCATATGTTGTTAAGAAAAGGATGCTTTCCAAAGAAGCGGTGATGTTTTGTTAACATGTTTTAGGTTTATTTAATGATAAACATCCCTAAAAACGTCATAACCAATTATAAAATAACATTTAAAATATCCTTCATATTATTAGATAGAATTATATTATTTTAAGTACATATATTCATCTCCCCATCAATATAATGTTAAATTAATTCATCTCTCATGTATACTGTGGACTGCTTCCATGGGGACCAATATAATTCATCTTCCATCACATTCTATAATTATTGGGTATAATGATTGATATAATATTTGTATATTTTATTAATGAAATATTTTTAAGTCATTAATGATAATATATACTTTAAATTATTTTCATTCCATTTTCATAAAAATGATAACGTTGTTTGTGTGTATGTGTAAACTACCACCTTCATGAAGGGGCGTGGGTCATTTATATTCACCATATCAGTTGTATTATATATATATAAATAAATATATAAATATATATATATAAATATATATATAAATATATATAAAATCTATAATATATTTATGGTATTATTCTCAATCAAGCAACTGTAAATAATAGTTACTTTCTTTTCATATTGATTTTTGAAAAATTGAATCTTTACTCATATGTCTTTATGGCATATTGTCTCAATGAATGAAACAATGTTTAATTTTCATAACTAGATATAATATGTGGATTTAAAAATTTTATTTACTTATATTAAATATTATTATTTGAAGATTATTATTATGCATATGATAAAATAATGAGCACATTGACCATAATTAACCTATTGAAATAATTCTCGACATATTAACTGAATATCATCAAAACATCATATGTGAACATAAATTATTAAATAATTATATACTAAATTGATATATGTTATGTAAAAGGAATAATAATATTGAAAACCATAATTATATAAATAAAAATAACTTCTTTTAATTATTTATAATGATAAATAATGTACATGATAATTTTGAATTAAGGGAATGAACTTTCAAAAAGATCTTTATTCCACTCCTTTTAGAAAATATAAATGAATGATTTTATCTCATATATAATGATGTAAATTTATATACTTAATGATAACATTATGATTTATATTTTAGTTTATAATTTTCCATTGTTATTTTTTTAATACATTTTTTCTATGATTTGTTTAGTCATAAATTTATTAAAATACATTTCAAAACACTTTATTTTAATATCAAAATGTAAATATATTTGAGTTTAAAAGTTTTTTAAAAATGTACCTATGATGACACAGTGAATAAATAAATTGGATAATTTATTATATTGTACTTGATCATTATATGAAAAATTATTTCTCCCAAAAATGATTATTTGAAGGGTTGAGACATGGTATAATTCATAAAAAATGGGTGAGCGTCATATAACATAACCATAGGTTGAGCCCCATAATATATCTCCATTTAATTGGCTAATTATTATGTCATTCCGATAATTTTATTATAAAAGGTCAACATGGTTATTCTGATTTCAATGATTTTCAAAAGGGTTTTATGAATGTGAAACACTATGTTTCGAAAAATGGGTTTTAAATTCATCTAATGGGTTTTAATGGTTATCTTTGTCTAAAAAATGGTTCATGATTTTATTTTGATTTTTTTTTCAAATTCTTAAATAACATTGAACAAAATAGTAAACATTACATGGGTTTCCATGTTTATCAAAGGACTAACAAATTACTTCATTTTATGCCCCTAATTATTCTTCTTTATCTCGTCGATCATTTTTATATGTTCTTAACATAGCTTGGTATACTATTGTGACAAGGATATTTTAAATTTGAATGTTTTTATTATTATTAATGAAACTAAATCATTTTTTTCTTTATAAGTATAATATTTTCGAAAAATCAATATGAATAATAAAGAGTTAGTTATTAATACCTATA
This sequence comes from Viscum album, assembly GCA_963277665.1. NCBI lineage: Eukaryota > Viridiplantae > Streptophyta > Magnoliopsida > Santalales > Viscaceae > Viscum > Viscum album. The sequence continues at coordinate 270,603,662 of OY728128.1, read as the reverse complement.
GTTTTATTATGTATGTGTTATAAAATAATTCTACATAACTCTTATTAGAGAAGTCGTTACGGTTTTTTATAATGTGTTTTTGGTATAATTTCACAAGATTATGTAATAGTATTGTTTTGTTCTTTATGGTTTTTATTATATAATTATATAAAAAAATGGTTATTATGATGTTTTCAAGTGAGTCTTAAGTTGTTTATGTGGTCGTTATAGGTGCAATATAGCTATAGTGGGAAATTCACTTCATGAACATGGTATATTAATTTAATTAGGTTGTTCAATGAATGGGTTACTGGAGAAAACCCACGGTCTAAATTCATGTCATGATTGTAATTCACGACATGTAATTAAATAATTTCCAAGGAAATGTAAATTTTGAAAGAAGGTTATTTTTAAAAAACTTCTTGGTTTACATGTCATGCTTGTCTTCCACATCATGTATCTATTGAGTTCTAGGATTTAAGGATGTTGGTTGGTCACGCCTATCCTCATTCATCCATACCATTCATTTTCATAATTGTTTTCAAGATATGTAAATTATATTCAGGGATATTCTATCCCTCCTTACAATTCATTGATCTATTGGTTCTGGTGGATTATTATTGGAAATTTGTGTTATATTTATCTATATTTGTAATATGGGTAATTTCTTTATTCTTATGAGATTGGTTTCAGTTTTGTGGTTTTTATTATGAAATAGATTTGGTATTTTTATATGATAACCCTTATTGTGGTATAGGTTGATCGATGGAATTTACAATTGGTTTTGGATTATGGGTTTTTTCATGTTGTGTTTCATTGAGAGTATGAAATTCATCTCACATGTTTAGAATACATATTTTCTCAAATCCGTGAGTCCTGTGGATGGGTATAATTCTAATTATCTATATATTTTGGTTGTTTGGGTGCATTCAACAAAAAAAAGTTAGATAATTTTAATTTTAATGGGAAATGGAAATGATTACCTTGATTATATAGAATTGATATTAATCTGATAATTTTATAGTACATGATTAATTCCAAACTGGAAATTGTAGTCATTGGGGATTTGTTTGAATAGATTTCGAATGATTTTTGGAACCCTCTCTTATTATGATTTCATGTGATATCACCCAAAAATGGAAATTGGAAAACCACTTATATTAGGTTGTTAAAATGGATTCCAATGGTCAGGTAGATTTTTTGATAACACACTTGAAATAATTTTCAATTTGTTAACATCCCCATTTTGAAATAAAAAAATTGACCATTGTTGTGTTGTGATGTGTGGCCATGACTTGGTGTAGTGATTTTTTGTTAAAAAAAGTATTGGATGATGGGGTTTTTGTTGTTGTACATTTTGGATGATGAAGTGATGGGTTTTTTTATTTCTTTTGTGATGATGATGTGATGGTTAGTTTATTCATGATAACGGGATGATGAGGTGATGGTTTATTTAGCCATAATTTTAAGGAGCCAAGGTGATGGATTCTTTTCCTAGGATTTTGGGGTGATCATACAATTGTTTTATTGGAATATTTATATGATTCTAATATGTAGTTGTGTTGTGCAAGATTCATGCACAGTTATGGGATAATTATTTTAACAATGATTGAAATAATTTGATTTTGGCAGAGATAATAGGATGAGAATTATTAATTAAAATTGATGGTATTTTTATTAAATGTGTTTATTAGTATATAATTAATGGAATCGGATTGATTCCCGAATATGATAGTGCTCTAAGATATGGACTGTGGTATTTCATGTGTTATGAATTTTAATGTGGAAGATAAAGTGGTAGTGTAGTGAGTTGGTAACTATTTTCTTGTGAACAAATACATTGTTATTTATTATGCCTATATATATATTTTTATATTCCATATAATATTTATAAAAAACAACTAGAATTGATAGCTATGTTATGAAAACCATTTTTTCCCATAGAGGGTGTCTTTCACAATATCATGCTGATGAAGATAGATGGGTGGTTACTTGATATTACTCACTCTCCATTTCTGTCACAATAATACAGATAGGCTATGATGGATGAAGGATTATTAGTGAACTATGTTGTAGACCATATTTTATCATGCTAGATGGGATACGCCAGTGTAGTGGGTGTCTTATGGTAGGGATCATAAATGGTAGATGGAGGGAATGATGTTTATTTCTTTAATGATCATGATATATAGATACAATGGTTCTGGAAGTCATTGTGGTGTAATGGATCATATGAATTTTTTTGGGATGATATGTGACCATGATGCGGGGAGGTGTACTAGGTGTCTATAGGTGGGATGTTCTGAGACCATTCTTGTGACATAGTGGGAAATCAGGGGAATATAATTAGATCACTGGGATATAATATTTTGGGATGTGAGAGTGTTAAATCAATATATTTTGAGGTGGTGTACCATTTATGGATATTCTAATAATTATTTAATTAAACATTTCATTCATTTTTTATATGAATTATGTGGTGATGTGGGGATGTATAGTCGAACTGTTTAGGATTTATGATTTCATCAATTTTTTCCTGGGTGCATTTGTATTATTCTTTCACATGTAAACATGATACATAGATTTCACGATTTTATATACATGTATTATCACCCAACATATATACAGAAATTTTCTATTTTATTGTAGGGTTTTGTTGATCATGTCTGATAGTACTTGAAAAATTTATTTTTATATTTACAGTGTTACTACATAGCATTGATTTTGGATAATTATTTTTTGAGACTTTTTTCAATATTTGTTTCATTTATACACAATGTTTGAGATTATTTTGGATTTATTTTATAAAATATCATAGAGTTTCTTGTGGAGGATTCTTCTTATCTGTTGATCCTATAATATCATAGAGGTTAATTAATACAATTTTATGATATATTTATACCTTACTGATAGTCACCAATATTGGTCCTACATAACGGGGAACTCAGGGGGGTCATTATATCTCTCTCGTCAATATGGTATATTTCGTGAGAGGGGGTTAGGACAGAGTTGTATTAATATGGATATTGGGGGATAGGATAAAGATTTTAGTTAGGAAAAATGGGGATTTCATGGGTTACTATGGATGTATTTATAAATTTTCATGATGCACAACATATGCCAGGGATACATGTTATGACAAACAATTATAGAATAACCCCATAATCGAAATAATATAATATGAGACTATTTAATGACAATGTACGTTCATCCTATTGGAATGTTAGACAAGTAGGAGGAGTACAAACATCTTGATAAGTTATGATGCCTTTTAGTTTTTTTTAAAGTATAAAATTAATAATGTGAAATAAATGTAATCTAAAAAATGTGACAATTATATGTTCATAAAAATTTTTTTTTTTTTATTTTTAGCTATGTCTCACAAATATCATTAATGAGGTGATCATTAAATTGAGGACCATAGTGCATATCATTTTTATTTTCATAGTTTTTATCTAGCGGCATATTATGAGTCTCTATTGAGGTTGTTTCATGTATTTCAGTGCCATACATTGGGGTTTTACGGAGGTATAATTTCAGATATAGAGACTAGGTGATAGATGGAGGAGCATGCGATCTCATTAAATTCATCATATTCCTCAATACGGTATTGTATAAATTTTTTTGTTTATTATATGAGTGGAACATCACTATAGTGGTTGATGATGTATCTAGGGGAGTTGAAGGACGTAGAAGTGACATGAGACTATTTCCAAAAATTATTCTGAGTGAAGTCCCTTTCAACGACAAGGATGTTGGTGAAGTGTTCTAAAGATATTTATCTCTAGTAGGGGAGTATGTCATTTTGGGAGTTTGTAATTATATTCATGGGCCTTATAAATTATTCCCCTAACCATTTAACTGAAGAGGAATATCGAGTGAGATATCAAAAGGTGGAATTCCATCCTTCAATCCAGTATGCAGTTACTCATTTTACAATTCCATCACATCTACTGGTTTAGAAGAATGTAGATGGGATCAAGTTGATTCACTAATAACGTTTTTTACCTTTAGAGGTGTTTGTTTATGGTTCATATTCCTAAATTTTTGTTTGTAGAAGCTCTTATGGTTTTATACCATTGTTGTATATAATATGGGTAGTCAACCATAGTAGAATAAATCATTCGAGAGTTAATGACATCAATAATTTTCCTTGAGAGATCATGGTAGTGATTTTTATATATTATATTTTTGGAAATTTATAAAACATGTACCTAGTTGTTCCTCAATTATAGTATGATGGATTTGGAACGGTTTAGATTCGACCTCATAGTAGTTTTCTATGAGAATATTCCCATAGTAGTGGCATTTGGCTTATAGTCCAATGATGGGTGATGGAGTTGCAAGAGTCTAAAATTTGGATGTAAATCATAATTAGGGAACTTCACTAGAGTTAGATAGTGGATGTGGTCTCCGTAAATAAGTATAAGAGATATGAATTGTTAGATTCATATAGTGTAGAATGATGTTCTAGAGGGGCCATATATTGTTTTAGGTATGCAAATTTTGTACCTTTTTTGTACGAAATTTGATACATTACATTCAAAATCATTTATTGTATATACTATAGTCATCTTTATAATAATATATGTAGGGAGGATTCCCATTCCCCTATAGTTGACTATTATAGTCGATGGAAAGACAAGCTTGTTTGACGTGTTCCATTTGTGTAGATTGATGACGTTACACATCAGTCCACTAGTAACATTTTCGTAATATAGATGCATCAATAAATTTAATCCTAGTAATTTTTAGGTTGTATTACATATACATGTTTTTCAATAGAATCTGGGGGGAGATTCGTGTTCTGAAAAGTGGATGGACTGCATGTATTATTTATCAGTGACCATGGTTATTAGGTGGGATAATAGTGTTTCATTCCCCTTCCCATATGAAGTATGATATTATGGTGAAATCCAATGATTCACGGATTGTGTCGGTCCTACAGATGATGGTAATTTTCTAGATATTTTCATTTAGGAGATATTGTCACTATACACCAATGAGGGTGATTAATTTGATATAGGTTTATAGCGTGGTTCCTCTTTAATATAAATTCATCATTTTCATATTTTACCTTTTGATTTGTGTTATTTAGGGACTCAAATATATATTATTAGTATGTAGGTATTTATCAATCCTAGTGTGTCATAGTGGGGTGATCTAGTGTTGTTCTCTACAAAGGATGATTGTAGTCTATGTTTTAGTATATACAATAAGAGGATGAATTTGAGGAATATTAAAAATGTTTACCCAATTTGAATGATAAACATGAAATTTTATCGTATTAAAGTGTGAGTTAGTTTTCTAAAATCATTATGCGGTCTGTATGTCACTTACTATGGTAATGGGGGGTGATATCCTAAATATTTCCTTCAGATATATGTTCTCGAATATTTACATTTTTTTCAATCAATTATGTTTCAAAAACACAAAATTTCTGTTTATAGGACTCAAGAAAATTATTTTCCATGAATTCCTGGAGTAGTTCATAGTCATGTTCATCGACAAAATATTTATCAACATAGCATCACAGATGTAGGATTTTGACCATCTAATAGGTGACATGGTGGGTACTTCAAAGACACCAAGTCATTTTAAATATGTCCAATTGTACAATTTGGACATGAGAGGTTCATTTCTTTTGTAATATATAGTCTTAGTGGGTTTCAGTAGTAGACTTGTCGATAGTGGAGACTATTGTTACTATGGTAGAACCTAGTAACATGGAATTGGATTGTAATTTTATGGTTAACTTAGTCTATTAACGAATTATTATGATTGATTTCAGTTTAGTTGAGTCATCATTAATAGTTTCATCAATGCAGGACTATGTTATTGTGTGGACTGATTAGTGTCAATTTTCTATTGGTAACCAGATGTAGAATTTAGTTAATTATGCACTGATTTAGTTTGTTATGGATGGTGTTAGGTTTTATGTGTTTCTCAAAACATCCCATCTAGGCCTCAAATTCATTTCAATGTTGTAGGGGTATATTATATCTTAATGATTTCGGTAATTACATTCAAAATGAGTAACTATTATACCCATGATCTAGTGTTGTCTTTTGTGTTGTTTTAATTGAGATTATGGAAGAAGTACCTTATTGTGGAGAGATTTATAGAATTAAAAAAATAATTGGTTTTGGTGTATACATTTTACTTGGGTAGTCTAAATTTTTGGTAGTAGCGTCACACTGATTTATATAGAGATTATAATTATTATATATTTTAGAACATAGGAAATAGATATTTTGTGGCTGATGAATTGAGAAGATTGTCATAGAGAGTTGTTTTTTTATGTCTATGTATGTTTGGAGAGATATAGAGGTGTTGAGATAGATTGAAATAGATAAAATTATGGTTGATGGTAGTGGATTTTCTTTCATATAATAGTTCATTATTCTATGGAGTGGAATGTATAGAGGGATTCATAAGATTGGTTAAGACCATTTATTTTATGAACTAATTTTTCATTATAATCCTATATATCCTAAGATAGTCTATTATTCTGATTTTTCATATTTTAAATTTATAGCGATTTATATATTTATAATTTTACTAATCATAATAATAATAATGAATTTTCCTAAATAATGGAAAAATTGTGTGATATTTTTATAATGGGAAATGTAAATTTCATCAATAAAATTGTACATAATAAAAATTATTTTTGAAATTTTTTAAATTAATTTAAATATATTATTGATTTATTGAAAAAGTTTGGTCTCTAAAAATTTAATCCATATATATCTCCTTTGATTACCAATATGAAAAAAGATATTTATGAGGCTGATAAACATGTTGACAACATGTTATATATTAGAATTATATGGTTTTTAAGTATTACTATTAATAAAACACATATTTTATTTTTTATTTTACAATATGCAAGATTTCATTCAAATCCATAAAATTCAATTTTAATTTCTATCAAATGGTTTTTGAGATATTTGAATGAAATTGTTTTCCAATATTCTCTATATCCTATATGCAGGGGTCTTGATTTAAATTCCTATTCAAAAACTGATTTTGGGGGACGTTTAGTAGAATACAAATGTATCTTAGGAACTTGTACATGTTTTGGTAAATATGTGGTTCAATGGTTTAGTATTAATTAATATTTACGTGCATTGTACACTATTTAAGCAGAATCCATATATATTTTTAGTTTCTAGGCACATGTATTATTGATGAAATAAACAGATTATGACATTAGACTTAATTTTGATCATGTTTTAAAATTATTTTGTAATACTAGTGATATAACTATATGGTAAAAAAAATTCATTACATTATAGAATTATGAATATATATATTAACCATCACTTTATTCTATATTATGTCTTAAAAGGGTATATATCATTGAAATTAATCTTTTTTTATTATGATCATAACAATATAATTAATACTAATAATCTCAAGAATTATTTTGATTTTAATATTTTTTTACTTTTATTTTTTAATTATTTCTTTCAATATTTTATGCACTCCGAGTTTAGTATTGTATATTTTTGTTTATCAATAAATTATTAACTAACTTTTTAAATTATTAAATATAATATGTCTTTTTTGAATCTATAAATATAATTTAAAAAATATAAATGATTATCGTCAATAGAATAAAAATTAATGCCTAATAACAATCTCAGGACTTCTAATAATTTATGACTCTCAATCATTAAATACAAATAAATTTTAAACCCTATACATTTTTATATTTCATGCGATGGAAAACACCGAGAATGATGATGAGGCCTAACCCAATGGATTGAAAAATCTGGTGGTTTCCAATATTTATGGTATGGTGTCATATGTGAATGATGTAATATTTTTATGGATATTTTCTTGACCAATTTGATTCATAATGCGTTAATATTTATATTTATTTAATAAAAACTTTGATGAAGGAAATTCCATTTATTTTATTATAAATAGACAAAATGAAATTATATAGGAATAGATTTTCTAGACATGATGATAGTGTGGACTTAATTTCATCAATGGTGAATGATAAAGAGTTTTTTTTGTAGAATTCATCAATGGATAAAAATTTTTAACTTTATCATGAAAAGGCTTTTCAATTTTTGATTAGATAAATTCATGAAGAAGTAAAAAATTCTAGGAATAAAATATTGTTTTTTGGAAGATTACATTTGTAACATCCCAGGTAAATTAAGAATATGAAATTTTCATATTTATTAATATTTGTAAATTAATAATTAATTTTACTTTAAGGTGATGCTATGTTGGAGGGCGTTCCTGATACAAAACAACGGGTTTCATTGAAATCTTATGTTGCACACAACGTTAGGTCCTATAGAAAAATAATAATATAATATTATTTTAAATGGTAGTCAATGCCTAGTCGTGGTAATGTATGGAATGAAAATAACTAACTAAAAAATTATTATACCTGTTTGATAAATGTTTTTACATTTATCGAATAAATGTTAGAGGCTTAAAATATAAAAGAAACTAATTTCAAACATAATTTACTTTAAAAGGATGATTTACCACCTTTTAATGGAGAACCACCCTTAAATATAGTTTTAGACACTTTAATATCTTAAATTTTAATAAAAATAAAATTTCTATTTAGAATCTTGACCTCAAAATTTACCTTGGGTAAAAGTTTGGTATTTTTTTGATAAAATTCATTTTTGGATGAATAGTGAAAAATATTGTATTTTATTTCCACATTGCAATTTAATCTAATTTATTTATATGGTTAGATTATATTTTTAGATGGTTTTAAAATATAATTGGATTTTATTTTTACCATTTATCCAAAATTTTATTCAGTGGAAGCAATTTCTTTTGGAAATTGGACAAAAACAACTTCCAATCTTTTGTTATTTATTATTTCGTAAAAAACACGTCTTTTGTTTTAATAGCGGGAAATAATTTTAAATGAATTTCTTCCACTTTTGTGTTATGAATTGCGAAATATGGATATCATATTTGGAATAATGAGGTCCAAATTGTGTAAATAGATTACTTTTATTTATAGAAATTATGAATATTTATTTGAGTAAATATTTTATTTACCATGAAAATGGGTTAAATCTGGTAAATAAGGGTAAACAATATTATTATAATAATATAAAATTAACCTACCATGGGTTCTAATCTTATTAGATGATACATATACGGCCATGGGGCATATTGGGGTCGATTTTGGGAGCCCATGGAGCCACTTATGAGTGATAATGACACTTTATGTTAATTAATTTAAACGACAAAAATGACATAAACATATATATTTTAATAAATAAATTTTTACATGGGTTTATATAAGATTTATTTTCAAGTATAAATATTAATTGTTATGAAAAAAAATATTATACATCTTGGAAATTGTTTTTTTATTTTTTTACAGCAAATATATAAAATTATTTATGACCGAATAATGATGCCGTGTTTACCTATTTAATATATGATTTAAATAAATATGATTATAAATATTAATCAAAATATCCAAAACCTGTCCAAATACAATTGGATGATTTTATTTTGAATATTAGGTATCTTATCTTCGACATTAATGGGTTTTGGACCTTATTGAATTGAAGATAAGTTTATCATAAAATATGTTTTTCATACATTCTTAAAGAGCCCCTCATACCCTTATAAAAATCCCTCATTTCTATCCAATTACTCACACTTTTCAAGAATTTTCTACTATCCCAACACTTCACAATTACTCTCCATACATGCAACTCCACCTCCTAGATTCCCTACCATAGGCAGAAGGCACTTCAAGTAGTCCCTTTGGTTCAAACCAAATAAAGTTTCTTGAATTAATGGTAACAATTTCTATTAATTTCATTTCATTTATATTAATTCCACAAACCCTAAACTCTTTTTATTCCATTATATAATAACAAAAACATTATCATAAATATACTAGGAATTTTTTATGATAACTATTCTAACTACACTTATAGACACCTTCATGTAATGGACAAAGAACAAATTGTTTTTGTGGACGACGAACTAGTGCCTCATGAAACGATGCTTGTTAATATTTCTTCTACCACCTCTCATGGTGGACGTTATGATGTAAATTTAATTATATTTGATATATATTATGTTTATGTTTTAATTATGATTCTGTATTTTTCATCTATAGCATTCCTTTTTGGTTTCTATAATGGTTAAACGTGATAATTTAATTTTAAGCAGTAAGGACTACTGCCCCCTCAAAGTGATATGTCTTGTTAATGCCTTATGTGGGAAATATAGAGGATGTAGTTAATGATATTTTATTTGATATTATATTAGAATTATAATATAACCTACTATAACTGTGTTTTCATTCCATTAAATACGAAATAGAAATGAAATTATTGTTTATGTCTGCCTACGACTTACTGTCTCCATGAACGGTGCATTTCATTTCTTACCTCTAAATGTTATGTAATATTATAAATACATATATATACAAGATATAAATGATATATCTGATATCTAAATCATTATTTTCATTGAGATGTTAATGGATATTTGACCACATGAACAACTTGTATTTATAAGAATTAATTTTGACTAAAATAACAAATATCGACAAAAGGACCATTATTAACTTAAATGATTTCCTAATGTATATAACATGGAAATAAGTCATATAAATGGAATAATAAAAATTAAAAATGTTATTAAAAAACTATAAATTATATTTAGTTTATTATTCAAGAAGGAAAAGGGACAAACAAGTCATGTCGGACACGAGGTAAGGGATTTCTTATCTCAATTTTAATTCCTTGAGATTTCCAATGTTCGCTAATTATTTATTGCATGTGTTTTGTTGTGTAATTTTATATGATATATATTATCAGGATTCTTTTTATATCCATGTTATTTTATGATTCATTTCATGGTTATTATCTTTAGGTCATATGGCTCGATTGATTACTACGTGGTAAGGGGTTTTCATCTCACTTTTTATTCCCTTGAGATTCATGCATTATTGCCACTATTTTATTTTCTGTGGTTTGTGTACTAAAATGAGTGCATTCATTGTTTAATGTTATTAAATTTATTTTTATTTACATCTTCATTGTATGATCCATCTTTCAGGGGGTGTATGTTTTTTATGTTACCAAATAGGTAAAGGAACCTTTCACCCTCCTCTTTTTAAAAGACTTTTTTTGTAATGTCTTTTAATTTACATATTCATATGTTGGGATATGTTCCTATATATCCATATTGATTTAAATATTATTTCCATGGTATGAGATACCCTTTTATATCTTATCAAGTCAATTTTCTGAATTTTAAAGTGACAACGTTAAGGCTGTCAAATTTCTTAAAGGGAACATCTTCACCCAATTTCAATTCTTTGGGTTAAAATTCTACATCTTGATTTATTCGTGCTACGAATATGTGTGAATAACCTATGATTGTTTCACACTTAATATCCAATTATACGAAGTGTATTCTTAATTTTCAAAAGTTATTATGTAAATGATTTATCCTTAATCTAAAGATACATGTTTTATAAGGGATTTTATCTGTATTTACATTCCATTGAGACTAAATGTTTGCTATGAACCAATTCACTCTTACGTGGTGTACATAATTTCCTTTGGAATATTATATCATGAATCCCATTATTTTCATGATATTATATTGTTATTATTTAATGTTAATACTCAATTATTTTAATTCAATCATCTCTCATTTTGTTAAAAATATTCAACAAAAATAGAATTTTAAATGTTTAAAAGATTTATTCATCTAAATATTTCTCATTAATTTCCATGTTTTCAAAATGTTTTTTATGACTTATTTATTTTTAAATTAATGTTTTAAAATGATAATTCATTTATAAGCATCAATGTGGTATGAGACACATTGATTCAAAAATTGCATTATTAAATGTTTTAAATGGTTTTGAAACTGATTTGATAAAGCATTGTTTTTTTTCAATTTCCTGATTTGATATATTGTGATTGGAATGTGTAATTATTATATTTCCTTTATGCTTGTGTTTTGTGTTATTAATATGCTATGATTATTGGTCAATGTTTACATATTTGGGTTGTTCTGTGATAAATCTAGGGCGGGTGAGCCCGAGATTGCTCTACAATGCATTGGATATTTTGATGGAGATAAATGTGGATATTTCTCATAAGAGATATAGGGAATATACTGTGATGGGTATTCCAAATTTAACTCACAGAAACTAATACCCACATGCATGGGAAAAGTTACCCGCATGCTAAACGCACAATGCCCTCAAGCTAAGTATGTTACTAGGTTGTACCCAACACATAAAGAAGAAATTTGTAAACATTATGATTTATGATTTGTGTGTGTTATTAATAAATATTATGATTTCATAAGGTATGTAATGATTGAAATGTATTGGTTTCATAGATTATATTTATTGATGTGCTAATTTTTTCCTTCTGTATTTTATAAACCTTACTAATCATTTTACGATCATCCCATGTTTTTTATATGATTTCCACATGACGTAAAGATGAATAGGGTCAAGGGTGGGATCACGGAAAAGTAATGTTGTCTAAAAGACGAAACTAGATATGTTTCATTATAAGAGTTTTATTTTATGAAAAATTGATACTGAGTAGTAGTGTCTACATGTAATTTTCATGTTGTAATGTTATAGTTATCACCTAATTCTCTAAAACACTAAAACTAAAAAGATACTCAATGTGAATTACTCATTTAATTCCAGAATATGTAATGTTTTAAGATTGAGTCCTTATAGTTGGTATCCGAGGTCGATTTAGATAACTTTAGAGGTTAGGGTATTCTTTTAGCATAACTGACATAACCATAATGGTTCGTATTTTAGAAAGAGTTGTAGTTTTTTTAATAAAGTGAATGAGTTTTAGATATCATGAATATGTATATCCTATTATTTACCCTCCTTATAATATATACTTATTTTACTGATATACTCACAGTGACCTTTTTGTTTTAGTAAATGGATTGATCTAGCAGGAACCAAAGTAATATTGAATGTGAAGAAAAATATGATGGTTTTCTGAATAAGAAATTGAATGAAATGAGAGTTTCAATGAGAAATCGTTTGGATATTCTTAGCCAACTTTCTGGAGTCATCATTGACCACCTGAATCATGGTGATTTTTATAAGGCATCATATATTTGACAAACAAATCCCAACTGAAGTTTGAATAATAATCCTAAATTTATGTATATTCAAAAACCTATGTATCATGGATGTTGAAAGAAACATAAAGGAAAATTTTTCAAGGGGATGGTAAGATGCTATATATGGGGAAAATAAGGTCATAAAGCATGAACCTACCTTAGAAAAAGGAAGAATCTGGTTGACTTTAGGAATAGGAAAGAATCCCTTTCTGAGGGATCAATTGAATGTTTTAAATGTGGTGTACATGGTCATTATACAAACAGATGTCCAACAAAGATGTTTCAGGAATTTGATCACTTGTATTGTACGAATATATGTTTACAAATAACTAATGAAAATCCAATTGAGGATGAAGAAACTGACAATGACCAATGAAATGAATGGATTATTTCTTAACATATATTTTTACATTATTGAATCGTAGGATATGATTAATGATTTTTGTATGTAGGATAAAAGTATTTTAGAATAAGATGGTGAAGAAAGATTAATGGATAATGATCAACTTTGAATGAGTAAGATTTCAACAAATAATGGATTCAAGAGTTGTGGTAGATTTTAGGATGGTGGAATTATTATAATTATTGAGGCTCTTTTTATGATGGGATTACATTAAAAGACTTTTTATTGTATGCTTAACCCTGAAGTTTGATATATGAAATTTTTATTCAAGGAATAATTATATTTTCTTTTTGTCGGTATAGTTGTAAAGAACCATTGGGGTTTATATGATCCTTGAATTTGAGGAAATTACAGGTTAATACATTGTGGGATTCCCAATGAATGTTATTAGATATCCTTTGTGGTTTAAATATGTTATGGTTATTTTTGATGAATTTATCTATTTTTGGGAATGTTATAAAATTATATAGTTTTTTAAAAATAACAACATGAAGACCGGATAACCAACTGTCGTGTCGGACAATGCTGTGGGAATCGAACCCACAACCAAAGTGTGAATGGGATTTATTGCCTACCACTAGACTACGTGAAGTCCCTAGTTTGAATGATTAATTATTTTTAGCTAGATGATTTTATTAATCATGAATAAGTTGATTTTCGGTTATATATAGAAATGATTAACCCATCCTGGAGAATATGTTATTAGGTTAATTACAATAAGTACGATACATTAACTCTAATTTATGTTATTTTTGTATAAATGATAATATTTATCATGGAAGGTTATGTGATAAAATCCTTCTAAATTGTATGTTTCAATAATAGTTTGGATTACATTAAAAAAATTTATATACAACTGTTTATAAAATGGTCTTTGTTGAACATTGGGAAATGTTTAACTAATTTTGATGATTAAGAGTCATTTTTCTTTTTGTAAAATATTATTCTTTTTGGGTATTATATGATATCACACTAACCATTCTGTTTTTGTTGAAGGTATAAAGAGATGGGAAATATATAGTTTATCTTTCATGGATTATGTGATTCTCTCAATGTTTATTATAGCACTTTTAATGTGAACAAGTCATCCTTAATAATCATTTTTTGTAGAAAATATGAGTAGGTGTTAGAAATCGAGTAAAGGATGAAATTCTACCTGAAATGTGAGTATATTTACTTTTGATTTTAGTTAATCTCATAAATAAATTTTTCATTTTAAAAGTAACATAAAAAAATACGTTGTCTATCAGCTTTTCATAATAGGAAATCAGTTTCTGTTTTACCCATCCCGGGTCTGTGATTTTATTGTGGTTAACTTCCACCTAAGCATGTATTATATCACTCTCCATCAGAAAATTATTGTTTGTTTTCTCCTACATATCCATGTTTTCAAGGAATCATAGTATATTTTTTCTTGGGTATCCTTTTCCCTAATATTAATTTATTTTAATGTGATAGTTTAATTGACTCTTTTTCTAATGTGGGGATTTCAATGAAGTTTCTTAGCCAAATTTTAAAATTGCAAGGACATAATTACCAAAAGGGGGAAGGATGGAACATCTCACATAAATAATGAATATGACATTTTCATATATATTAATATTTTCAAATTAATTATTAATTGTACTTTAAGGGGATGGTATTTTCGATTGAGTACCTGATACACAACAATGGGTTTCCTAGAAATATTACATTGCTTACAACTATTGGTCATGATGAAAAATAATAATATAAAATTATTTTAAATGGTAGTCAACACCTAGTCGTTGTAATGTCAGGAATGAATATAACTAAAAAAATGATTATACATGTTTGATAAATGTTTTTACGTTTATCCAAAAAATGATAGAGGCCTAAAATGTGAATGAATCTAATTTCAAGCATAAATTGGTTTAATGGGTTAATTTACCACCTTTTTATATAGAAACCTATTTAAATCTAGTTTTGGTCAGTTTTATATTTTCTATTTGTCAAAATTATATTATTATTTAGTATTGGGACTTCAAAATTTACTTTGGCTAAAATATTGGTATTTTTATGATAAAATTCATTTTTCGATTAATAGTGATAAATATTGTATTTTAAATCAAAACTGCCTTTTAATATTACGTATTTATATGGATATATTATCTTTTTAAATGGTTTTAATGTTTAAATAGATTATATTTTGGCCATTAAATCCAATGTTGGTTAGTGGATGAAATTTCAATTTTGAGATTGGACAAAAAGAACTATCAATATTTGGATAGTAATTACTTCTTAAAAAATCTCCTTTTTGTTTTAACAGTGGAAATTAATTTTAAATTAATTTGATCCACTTATGTTTATTTTATTTAGAAAAATTGATTTCATATTTTGAATCAGTAGGTTAAAATTTTGTATATAGGTATCTTTTATTTTCAGACATTAATAATATTTACTTCAGTAAATATTTTATTTTCCATGGTAAAAGGGTAATTATTGTAATTAAGGTTAACAAATAATATTATAATAATATAAAATTATCCAAACATGTGTCCTAATCTTATATGTTGATACATATCCGACCATGAACATCATTGGGTCCATTTTGGGACACCATGGACCACATAAGAGTGATAATGACACATTATATTAATTAATTTAATGTATAAATAAAAATGTCATAATCATATAACTTTTATTAAATAAATTTTTACATTGAGTTATATAATATATATTTTCTACTATAAAGTTTAATTAGAAATATAAAACAATTTATTACATCATGGTAATTTAATTTAATTTTTAGACATCAAATAAATAATATTATTTATGACACAATAATGATACAGTGTTTACCTCATTAATAAAACATTTAAATAAATAAGATTAGAAATATTAAAAAAAATCCAAAACCTGACCAATTATTATTGGATGATTATATTTTGAATATTAGTCATCTGATCTTCGTCATTAATGTGTTTTTGACCTTTTGAAACCGAAGATAAGTTTAAAATAATATATGTTTTTAAACATTCCTAAAGAGCCCCGCCTCCCCCTTATAAAATGCCCTAACTTCTAACCAATTCCTCACACCTCTCATGAACATTGGCACAACCAACCACTTTCTACTACAAAATAAATAGCTTTTTCCAAGAGGGGTATATCTGTTGGTAAAAGTGCAATTTCTGTTGGTAAAACGTTTTACCAAAAAAAATTGTCCTGTCACTAAATTGTTGGTAAAAACTCTATCGCTAAATGATATTGAGACAGATAAAATAGTTCTATGGGAATTATAATTTTACCAACAGATAATATATATGTTGGTTAAAATGTTAGCTCCAGATTAATATGCCAAATTTATCTGTTGGTAATAAACATTTATCTTTACATTTATTATAAACTATTCCAGCAACTAATATCTATTTGTAAATTATATTTTTAATAAAATATTATATGTGATTATTTCAATATTTGGTGCTAAAATTTTATATTATATTTATATATTAGATAATTATTATAATTATTATATAATTATTATAAAATTAACTTATATGAACATTTCAAACTCAACATAATGATCTAAGAAACATGTATTGAATATATCTAAATTTATAAAATCTACAAGAGAGTTTACATGAAACTCAAAAATCACACACATGATTTTTCATTCGATGGTTCACACTAGAAGTAGGTCCTTGTATATATTAATCATTTGTTGTGACATCTTCTGCTCAGGCTTGAAAAATTATGCTTAGGATTGAAAACACCACCAATGAGTCTCCATGGAGACATCTTATGCTTAGGCATGAAAAAACCACCCATGAGACTTTTCTGTGAAATCTTCTACTCAGGTTTGAAAACTTCTCAGTCTTGAAGACACCACCCATGAGTCACCTCGGTGACATCATCTGCTCAAGATTGACATATTTTGTAGAGGCTTGACAACACCACCCATGCCACTAGGAAATCGTCATCTCGGGATTTAAAACATCTTCTCATTATTGAGAACACCACCCATTTGTATCCATTGTGACATCTTCTGCTAAGTCTTGATAGCTTTCCAGAAACTCAATGATGCTCCCAAACTATCACCTCAATGAACCCTAACAACAAAGCCTTGTTTCATGTAATACTAATCACATTGTAGCATAATTTAAGACACAACATAAAATTTTCCAGACCTAACATAAAGAAACATGTAAAGGATCAATTCCATTATCAATCTAAATTCCCAGTAAATCCTTCATTCACATAAAATATGATTTAATCATTATAAAAACTTACCCATAACAAAACATATAACAAAATGAAAACATGAAATAAGCATTCATTTATGTTTTTTTTACAAATAGTTGTATGAAATGAAAATTTGGGAGTGACACAAACACTAATTAGAACATGAAATACAATAGATAAAAAGAAAAAAACCATACAGTTGGAAAAGAATTTAGAAATGTGTCACTCACCCAAATCACCATCAATTTCTATGGTGGGGTATTCGCATGCAGTTCACCCACTCAAACTTGACATAGCCAAAATTTCCTGTAGTATTTCAAGGTAATCTACTTGAAACAACACAACACAAAAAAATAAAAACATACAAAATAAGAATAATGGAAAAGGAACAATGGATCTTGTATAAAATTAGAATGAAGAAGGGTTCACCTGTGTAATACCATATCAAACAATGGAAAAAAATTCTAGCTTTAGATAACATTGAATGTGCTTCAAGATCTAATGATTCACACCCACATCACATAGAACATAAAAAATTCTGATCTTGAATTAAATGAAATTCAAAATAAAACTTTTTCTTACATAAGAAAAATTATCAAATCAAAATTCCACTCCTTTTCAAACTCACAAATGTCATGGCCACGAAACCTTTTGTACATGTTTAAATATTCATACACCACAAAAAAGAGTGCCATACAAATAATTTTATAATAAAGGACTCTAACACTCCAATTATCTACATCAACACCATTCTCCCTGCTCTCAATTGCACAAAACACTCTAGAAAGCCAAATCAGAGTGAGAATATGTTTTCAATATTACCAAATTCCCAACATATACGCCCACAATAAATTTATTCCACCTATATCTTGGATTATAAAATGTATTATGTGGTTAATAGAAGATAAAAAATGATAGAGAAACAACACAATAAGAAAAAACCACTTGACAACAACCAACTACAATATCAATTGGGTTTGAATACTACTTCTCCAAATCAAAAACACATGGGTAAATGTACTCAAGGACTCTTAGAAACGTGAATCTAGGAATAAGGTGTTCATTGATAGTATCCAATCATTATAGGCCGTAACTAACATAATTTTCACTAAAATGAAGGTTTAAAAGAGGTTTCTATTAAGTATATAAAGGTTGAAAATTTATTTGGAATCCAATTTGAGGATTCTAAGGCTCTTAAAGGTGTAATGTTCCACAAAGACTTTGTCACCCCTATAAATATGAGAATAGGGATGTGAACCCATGAATCATTCATCATTATTATCCTCTAGAGTACAAGAATTGGGAGAATGAAACAAATATTGAGTTGATGAGAGAATATGATTGGGAAGTATGAAAAATTAAAAATACATTGAGAATCATTACAAACAGTTCCAAAAGTTCAAACATGATTTGGCTAAAACAGAGAGAGGGATGAGTGATTTAAGATGCCATTACATAAGAAAAATTGGAGTCAGTTCCATCATATTATTGAGAAAAGAAGAAAGCAAGGTAGTGCTGGATTATGGAACTGTTTTGAAAATATACCCAATAAACATCAAGAATTATATTTGGAACAAAAGTTAAGGTCAAGAGGATCAATGACCAGTTTTTATCATTTGGCAAGAAGTGTTTAGCACCAAAATATTTCACCATCCCACTAAAGGGTTCTAGAAGGATCTTCTAAATAATGTTTAAATGAATTTCCATGTTTTTATTCACCAGGTAGAAACATTCTCAAGAATAAAAGGCACATACCTGGTGGTAATTATACTGGGATTACCATGTCTTCCAATTTGAATTAAAAGAGCTCTTCTATTGAAGGAATTGAAAAGTGTCCATATGAAGCTGCTGATATTTCTTTTGAGACATTACCCGGAACCCAGGAATAAAATAGTGGTGTTAATTTGATTTATACTATGAATCCTTTAGAAGTAAATCATGAAAAATTTCAAAATACATGTATCAAAAAAGATGGGAGTACATGTTTCATTTTTTCCATGAATGAACACAATATACGGTATGCTTATAACATGAAGGTGCAAAACATATGGGATGCATGCATGGAAAAATCTATCAAAAACTAGATGAAAAAAAAATATAGGCTAGACATGAATAACATAGTTCTTACCATGAAATTGCAGTGAATATGAGCCGTAAATATTGCAATTTTGGGAAACTATAACACAAATATAGAATCATCGAAAAAAGCCATGAAGAACATCATATTGGACATCATGTATAATCCTTGAATTCCTTTCATCAAATTGTAATCAAACTAACTCTCTTCCAACATCTACATCACTTGAATCAACATATTTGATGAACCATGCATATAACCCCTAATTCAGAAAAGCACACATGTAAATGAGGTAAAAATCTAAAAAAAAATTATTAAAACAAATAAAATAGAACCGGTTAAAAAAGTTGTTCCCATGTTCATATAATTATCAAACATCTACAGAGAACATGATGTCGTCCTCCCCAATGCCCCACCACAATGTACCATAATTAAAATTCATGAGAAATCATAACAGAACAAAGAATAAATGAATGAACATGAATAAAACATCAACAACCCAAATCAAAACTGGAATGAAACATTAATTAAGAAACATAAAAATCAGAATCATTGTTAAGATTCCCCTTTTATATGACAACTATAAGAGATGTATCTTCTTTTACATAAATAGCATTATAAACACATCTTCCTCACCATGCACTGACCTGGAAGGGAAGAAAAATCCAGAAAACAACTATTTTCATCTTAATATTTAAGTGTCTTATTTTTGAGTCAAAATCTTGTGAACTAGATTCAAGCAAAGACTGACCATATAGCATCATGAATTCTATACAAAAGAAAAAACGTAAACCTTGAATCTCAACATAAATCCAAACCAAAATAGGAAAATTATATACATTTACATCATCAGCCATCATATAGTCCTTACAAATAATCTCATTCAATATCCATTGGAAACAAAAAATAGAACATCCAACAAACACTAGCTCCATAGTATCCCCTTCCAAATGTATTGCATAAAAAAAACAATAGAAACCCAAAATCTGGAACTAGCTTGAGAACCCTTTCCTGTTAGGGAGCATAAGCATGAAGAAGAATCTTGTGACAGTTGGATCAAGACGGATAGACCATCTCCTCCTTGGGCAGGGAGGGCCACATTCATGAACTATAAGGACTTTTGAAGAAAACATCTGAATACACCATTAAAGATAGGCAAAATCAAAACTGTTTGAAGAATACATAGACATTCCACAACGGGAAACAGAGAAACAAAAATCCAATCTAGCCAAGGGTCTTTCCATAATGATGGGGAAGAAACCCTAAAAAAGAAAATACCAAAATAATCCTAAAAAACACTGAAATAAACATATGAGACTAACCTCGCACAACATCGCAGGCACAAAGAAGAAAGTGTCACCCAATGCGAGTGAAGAGAGAGCCAAGGAATAATTATAAAGACACTGGCGGGAGAGCCATTCCTAGTGAGAATGGCAATGAACTAGGTCTGTGAGTGGGAAAAGATCACCAGTGTAGAGGCGGAGGGTACCGAAGAAGTGGGGAGAAAGGAGGCGCTGAGAAGACACACGGATTGAGAATATATTTTTTATTCTTTTTTCCCAGTTGTATTATTTTGATTTTTTCTAAATATTCAATTTGGTTAAAAATTATTCTAAACTTTAATTTTAATTATATTCCAAAAATAATATATATTGGATAAAATATATTGGTCAACATATTTTATTGTTCCAAAAATTGTCGATTTCATTTTGTTGTAAATATTTGAAATATTTTATTGTTAATAACAACAAAATTCTGTATGATTAACTTATAAATTATAAAATAATCATTTTTATTTTTGTTAGTAGAAATATATTATTTTATAAAAAATTTATATAAAAGTAAATATAACTTTAATTGTTAAATTATTTGTTTGTATTGAGTAAATAATATCTATGAATTTATATGTTAGAAAACAATAGTTGGTAATAATGAATAATAATAACATATTGATTTGTTGGTAAAAAAACTATCTCTATTAATATAAAAAAGTAACATATTAAATTGTTGGTAAAAACATATGTTGGTATTAAACATTAATAAAAACACATATATATATATATATATATTGGTAGAAATAAATGTTGGTATTAAAATTATATATTAACAGATTTTAATATCTGTTGGAATTATTCATTTTTACGAACATATAAATCACGTCTCACTAAATTTATGTTGGTATAAGTCACATTTTTGCAGTGTCCAATTCATATCCCTACATCCCTCTCCTCCTCGTAGAATCCTTACCATAGGTAGAAGGCACTTCAATAAGTGCATTTGGTTCAAACCAAATGGAGTTACCTGAATTAAAGGTTACAATTTCTGTTAAATTATTTTATTTTATTTTCAATATCCAACCACTAAACTCTTTTTCTTCTTTTATTTTTTAACAAAAACAGTATCATAAATATCCTAGGATGTTGTCATGATAAGGAATCGAACTACACTTACACACAACTCCATCTAATGGACAAATAACAGATTGTTTCTATGGACAACAAACTACTGCCTCACGAAATGATGATTGTTCAAATATCTCCTACCACCTCTCATTGTGAACATTATGATATGAATATATTTATATATGATATATATTATGATTATGTTTTCATTATTATTATATATTTTTCATTTATATCATACCTTTATGGTTTCCATAATGGGTAAACGTGATAATGTCATTTTAGGAATTACATACTATTGCCCCCTCAAAGTAATATGAATCGTTAATGCCTTAGGTGGGACATATAAAAGAGGAAGTTAATGAGATTATATATGGTATTATACTATAATTATAATATACCTTTATATAATTACTTTTTCATTCGATTAAATGTGAAATAGAAACTAAAGTAGCCTTTATGTGTACGCACACCTTACTGTCTCCATGAACGGTGCATTTTATTTCTTACATCTAAATTTTACATAATATTATCAATAAATATATATACTAGATATATATGATATATATGATATCTACATCATGAATATAATTCAGGAGATAATGGATATTTTTCGACAATAACAACATGAAATTATAAGAAGTTTATTATTGACTCAAATACCAAATATAGACAAAATTAATGTTATTAACATAAATGATTACATAATGTATATAACATGGTAATAAGTGATATAAAAGGAATAATAAAAATTAAAAAGGTCCTTATGAAAATAGAAATTAACATTATTTTATTATTTAGGATGAAGAAGGAACAAACAAGTCAAGTCGTACACGAGGATAGAGATTTCTTATATCACTTTTAATTCTGTGAGATTCCTTTGTTCGGCACTTATTTATTACATATATTGTATTGTGTACTTACATTTGATAAATATTCTCTTGATTATCTTTATATTCATGGTATTTTTTATTCCATTGGAGGCTATTAATATTATGTCATACGACTCGATTGATTCCAATGCGGTTAGGGGTTTTTATCTCACTTTTTATTCCCATGAGAATCATGATATATTGCATTTATTTCCATTTTTGTTGTTTATATACTGCCAATGATTCCATTAATTTTGTAATATTCATAAATTTATTTTTATTTAAATTATCATTATATGATTTTACATTCATGGGGTGTATGTTTCGTATGTTACCAAATCGCTAAGGGAACTTCCACCATCCTATTTTTAAAAGACTTTTTTTTGTTACGTCTTTTAATTAACAACTTATTTGGTTGGGATATGTTCATATATATTCATTATTGTTTTAAACTGTTTTTCCATGTGATGAGATACCAATTTCACTCTCATCAATTCATTTTCTTAATTTCAAATTGAGGCTGTTACGGTCTCAAATTTCTGTATGGGACCTTCTTCACCTAATTTCAATTCTTTGGGTTAAAATTATACTTCTTGATTTTCTGGTGATATGAATATATGTGAATAGAATCTGATTGATTAAAACATAATATCCAGATATATTGTTTTTATTATTATTTTTCACACATTTTTATGTCATTGATTTATCCTTATCAAAGGATACAGATTTTATTTGTGATTTCATCTAAATTTACATTCCATTGAGACATCATTGTTGTTGTGCACCAATTCACTCTTATGTGGTGTATATACATTTCTTTCACATATTATAACATGAATAACTTTATTCTCATTATATTATAATGTTCCGATTAAATGTAATTCCAAATTTATTTGTATTCAAGCGTCTCACGTAATGATAAAAACTTTTTGACTAAAATATCATTTTAAATGTTTAAAAAATTTATTCTTCAAAATATTTCTCATTAATGTCCTTGTTTTTAAAATTGTTTTAATGATTTATTTACATGGACAACAATGTTTTCAATTTAAAATTCATTTAAAATCATCATTCTGTTATGGTATACTTTGATTAAAAAATTTATTTATTAAATGTTTTAATTATTTTTGAAAATTATTTGATAAAGAATTGTTTATTTGAATATTTTAATTTGATATATTATGATTGGAATGTGGAATTTTTATCTTTCCTTTAGGCTTGTGTTATGTGATAGGAATATGCTATGGTTATTGGGCATTATTTATGTATATGGGTGGTTCCGTGAGAAACCTACGACGGGTGAGCCTGAGATAACTCTCCAACGCATTGGGTAACATGACGGAGGTAAACATAAATGTTTCTCATAAGAGATTTAGGGAACATAATATGATGGGTATTCCAAATATAACTCCCTTCATTGCTGTGAAAGGTACACTGTAATTATTTTATGGATCCACATGTTACCTTTATGATTTAATATTTCTGTGTGTTATTCATAAATATTATGATTTCATAAGGTATGTTATGATTAAAAAGTATTGTTTTCATTGATATGTATGTATTGATGGGCTAATGATTCCCTTCCTTATTTTATAACCCATATTGATCTTTTTATTTTCATCCCATGTTTTTGAAATTTTTTCCACGTGACATAAAGTTGAATAGGGTCATGGATGGGATCAAGGAAAATTCATGTTGTCTAAAACATGGAACTAGACATGTTTCTTTATAAGATTTTTTATTTTATGAAAAATGGATACTTAGTAGTAGTGTCTATATGTACTTTTCTAGTTTATATTTAATAGTTATAGCCTAATTATCTAAAACTCTATACCTGAAAAGATCATCAATGTGAATTATTCATTTAATTAATGATTATGTAATGTTTTTAGGTCGGGTCCTTAAAAAGTTTTAAGATGATGCAAATAAATGAATCCAAATCTGGCAAGATGATGTTGGAAATGTTAGCACGTAATCTTATTATTGCACATATAATTTTTTTGAGACATTTCTATCTTCTATATTATATATCATGTTTCATATAATGATTAATATTAAATTCCCAATGAGTTATTACATGTTACAATACAAATAACACTACATTAAAATAAATGAAAGTATTTCATTTTATCCTATTGGATAGATAGATACTCTTATTCATTATTAGCAGGGGAACATTGGTGACATCATGACTGGTTTAAGTAGTCACTACAATAATGTTATATATATTACAAAATTAAAATACTTCCACATATTTTAGTGTGAGGCAATGTGAATAATAATGATTATTGATTTAAAGATTATTATTCATAATATTTTCATGTTGTGGGGGAGAAGAAAATCTTTATGATTGGTGGTTAAGAAATTCACATTTTAGAATATGTTTTTGAGTCTAGTGTTCTAGAATATAATCATTGGAAAATTGTTTTATGTTTTATATACCTATTACCCACTGGTGGATAGAATATTAATTCATATACCAAAATGATATATTTCTTATATTAATTCATCTGTTATAGAATTGGTGGAGTTATTCATTTTCCCATAGTAATTTATGATACTTCTACAGATATTGAAAATAATTTGAGTCTTATTTAGATTCCTCGTAGAATAGGGGTAGCTACACCATTGGAGTAAGTTGTATATTGATTTGGTGAATATGACCAAGGGTTCATCTTTTAGAAAAAATAGTTGAGTATTCTTTTGAAATTGGTGTTAAAATAGTGGTTTATATAGCTATAGTTGTGCTAGATTAGCTTTTTTGGATAGATAATAATGTGAAACAACTGTTTATTGAAGCTCAATAATCGACTGATAAATAAAAAACATATGAAAAAACATAATTTGAAAATTTTATTTCCCATATTAATATTTCAATTTAATTTACCATGTATAAATTTTTCTTTTTAATTAGTGGTACATCGAAAATAATTTTAATAATGATTATAACATTAATGATCTTGAAGAATAGTTCTTATCTATATCTATTTATATTTTGGAAGTGCTGTTGGGTAAAATTTTTATTTCTAGAGATCTCTCTATAGGTTTTTAGGTTGTACCCTTAGAATCAAATTAAGATTCATTTTTTAATCTCTTATTCTGAATTTTTATGAATTCTATTTCTATAAATTTTTTCTATTAAAAATTGATATTCTAATTTTTAAAAAAGGATTTGTGAGTAATAGTAATTGAATTAATGACATAAAAATGAAATTGTTTCAAAATCAGAAGATTATTCACGCTAGAGTCATTATCAATGTATATAGGAATGGTTGATTATAAGAAAAAAATTTATTATTTCAATGGTGAAATCATAAAATATGTTTGAATGACCATCTATGAGATTTTTTCAATTTCCAATGTCAACTATCTCAACATGTTTTGTCCAATCAGTCCATGTTTATAACAATATCGAGTACTTGTCATGTGAGAGAATACACATCTAAGGTAGTATGATATGAAGGTGTGTTCATAAGGATGGTGATTATGATAGATTTTAATTATATAATATATTAAATGGTTACATGTATTTCATGCTATAGTGTGCTTTTACACACTCTATTGTATTTTCAGAATGAACTAATTTATTGAATCAGTTATATAAAACCCATAAATGTTATAAGTGTATTTTTATTTAATTTCATACTATAATTAATTTTTAATAATGTTTCTGGAATAAGTTATATTCACAAAAATCTTTGGAAAAAATTAAATACATTTTACTAAAATTATTATATATTCATTTTTTCCGAGTAAAACAGGGAGAAGACATGATAATAAAAAAATTATAAATAAAATTTAAAAACATCTTATTATTAAAATTTTAACAAAATGTTATCTCCATTATTATTTAATTTGTGTTGGTGAATGTTAGTCATAATAATGGGAAGAGGGTTAATGGGGAAAAATTTTTCTCATTAATTTATCATTGGTTTTTATGAACTAAAACACCTTAATTTATTAATTTCGAAGCTTCATTGATTATTCTTCACGTACATATTTATTTGAATAAATATTTGGTTTTTATTGGAAATATGAAAATAATTTATTTGGAATTTTATTTCACGAAAAAGGATTTCCTTAATGTATTCTGCATATTTAAAAAAAATTGGATACACTTTTAAAAATGTGATACAGTTACCTAAAATGGTTATCCCACTGCACAATTGCAACCCTGCTATTGACATGAATTTTATGTTGGGGAAATTACCATTAGTATTGAACATAACATTTGAGTACCAATTATTTGTCGTATATATACATATAAAAAATATTATAACACTCATGTTGGTATCATACTCCAATTCATGGGTGTCTAGTTTTATAATTATCTGAATATTGTAAACCATATTTGTAGTTCTATCAAGAATAAATTAAATCAAAAGTAGGAATAATAATCTATGCGAATTCATTATTTATTTATTTTTCATATTCCCATAATTAATTTTTTGTGTAATTATGTTAGTTAAAATATTCAATGTCCACGTCAAAGGATCTTCAACAATAGATATATTCGATACATATTAAAATTGAGTATATAATTTATTATCTAAGTTTAAATAAATATTTCAAATACTCTAATTTTTTTAAATATTATTATTTATATGAATAAAATATTAGATATGTTTCATGAGAATTTAATTTGGATGATTGTTGATTTATGAAATTGATATATCATTGGTTGTGTTGTATTTTTCTCTAATGATCTATTAACATATATGGTCAAAAAAATTAAAATTGTTATAAAAAAATAAATTTAATCATAATTATTATAGAATATATTTTTCATTATTATTTATTTTTTTACTTCTGATATATGATAAATCAATTTATATTTTACGATTGTTTTTAGGACAAAAATTTAAGGATATACAGATTATTTTTTTAATGTGTGTCCATCCTGATACTGCAATATTTCTTATATTCTCTTCAATTTTATCATAATATATATTACATATAATAAAAAATTATTTATGGGTATACTTTTTTAGTTTTATAAATATATTTCTATATGATCCCATCGTCTCTCTGTTGAATTAGTTACATTAATATGCCTTTCCATAGCCAAAGACAATGCCATACGATTTTGAACAGCCTAGTACAGAGTTTTTTAACGGACACTACTACTATTACATTAATTAAATAAAAAATATGTAATAAAAATTTGATTATTTATTAAACAAAAAGTTGTGATCCCTTATAAAAATTTATTCGTGTGAAAATCAAAATAGTTACATAGTGTTTTAGTGGAGTGTAATATCTGAACACTATTCCATAAATCACAAAAAAAATTATTTTTATCATTTTATTAATTTAAAGTACATATTTTCTAATTTAAAATAAAATTTCATCTATTCCCAAAAAAAATGGGGATTTCAACTGTAACACTAATTTTTTTAAGAGGACACATTCCACCCCACCCATTGGGCTGTCAACATCATTACAACCTAACTACTTTGATTCTTTGTTTCATAATATTATATTATTTACATAAAAAACAAATTTAAAAAACCTATATAAATACAGTCTTACAATTATGTATAAGTCATTGAACTTATTTTAAAACATTAATATGATATATGTATATTAGATCTTCTTACATAGGCTATATCAAAAACTACTATCCCAATTCACTTTCTACCATATTAGTTTCTAATGGATATAATAATGTAAAAATGTAAAATTAAATTTATATGGTAAAATTAATTTTGACATTTTTATCAATAACAGCAAAAATATCTTAATGGGAATAATATATTCAATCAAATGGTTACAATGAAAATTTAATATATATAATAAATTAATTTATAAATATATTAATTTTATATTATTAAAAATATTTGAAGGAATAAAACTATAATATGTGTTAGGTGTTGTTGTGTAGGTTCTGGTATGTGAATAGAATAAAATTAAAATCATCTACCAGGATGATTTAAATTTTACAATTTCACAGAAATAGAATGATTAGATTTATTAATATTGATATGTATTTCTACCCAAAATAAACATATGTAATTTTATTAAAATATTTAATTCCTTAATAGTTGTATAATACA
Organism: Viscum album; assembly: GCA_963277665.1. Lineage (NCBI taxonomy): Eukaryota > Viridiplantae > Streptophyta > Magnoliopsida > Santalales > Viscaceae > Viscum > Viscum album. The sequence continues at coordinate 270,574,527 of OY728128.1, read as the reverse complement.
TATGAAATATTCATTCATCAGCACTAAAATAAAATTATAATTTATTTTCTTTGTATTCTAAATTAACACATTTCATCTAATTCCCTCGATGTACTAATGTATTTGTTTACTTTTATTCAAATCACATAAGTTGTTTCATTATAAAGAAGATAGTGTGAAAATAGATTAATAATGGATTATATATTTTATTAGAGATTACAAAAAGTGAGTACATAATAAAATATAAAATAATAGTTAATTCTTTTTTATTCTCAAAGTGATTTTTATATTTTCTTTTTATAACAATTTTTTCAGATTTGTTTTGAAACACTGATGTTATGTGCATTACCCTTCATATATCTAAATTCGTAAAAAAATTATTTTCAATATCATAAAATTTAACTCACTATATAGTAACAAATTTTGGGTTTCCCAGATTTTTATAATAAGTAATAAAAGAAATTATTCAAATAAAACTTCATATTATCATGTTAGAACTCTGTTCAGTATAAATCTATTTTAGTGATCAACAAATAAATAATAACAGTTTCTATATGAGGTAAATTATTTTTTATGAGAAAATATAAAGATAGGTATATAGAAAGTACATATATAACAAAATGATTTTAATTCACTATAGATGTTAAATTTTTTGTTATTTTGGTTCTATTATAACTACTACTCAATCTTTATTTTTGACCAAAATAAATTCCATAAAATGGGTTTTCATATGTTTTATCAATAGGGTGGTGTCTTAGGATTTTGGGTGGATTTTTTAGAAGTGTAATTTGGTCAAGACCTAGGAATGTAGTCTTTATTGTGTATTAATGCTTTTTTGTGTTATTTTGGATGTCTGTTTAATTTTAGGGGCTTATGTAATAAATAATGTTGTTATTGGTATAATTTATCCATTAGCTCGAATTTTCATGCTGTAATATATTGTTCAAACAATGAAACATGGATTTTATTAGTTTCTGAATGGGGGATTCTATTAAATAATACCTTTTTTATATCATTGTAATCCACTAGAAAAAATTGAAACAGAAATTCCCTTTATCTTAACCACTTCATTTAATCCTAATGGTGTCTTAAGGGTTTTTAATTCAAATAAGGTTATGATATTGTATGTTTTATTCAATATTCTCCCCTCTAATAATTCAATTATTATACTTATTCCATTTTTATTTCAAAATTATTTGTCTATACATTGTGGTTAAATAATCTCATATGTTGTTTTTTCATTTTTAGTACTTAAGAGATTTCTAATAATGGTCATATTCAGTTTATCAATAATTTTTAATGTTTTTATGCCTCTATAATGAATAATTTTGTTTTTGAATATGATTTAGATTTTGGTAATTGATTTTAGTTATTTATTTATTTATCTTTTTATTTCATTTTCTGGGATGCATTAGGAGTTGACAACACCAAATTTCTCATTGTTTCTGTATCATCGAACAACCTAGATAATTTGGAACATATTAATCAAAAATTGGTATTGTGCATTAATTTTTTAATTACATATAATAATGGTGATAATTTAATCATTACATGATGTACTTATTTGTGTTGGATTTATGAAACATTGATTTTGGTAAGGGTTTATTGTAATTTAATGAGTCTCTTGGTCGACTGTAAATTTTAATTTTTGTTCTTCCTCTAATATATATACCTTCATAAATATTATCAGGATATTTATGGGGTTTCCTAATATATAATTAATCGAATTTATTTTATTAATAGTTAACATGGAATGTATATTATTCTAATTTAATTAATGTTTGAAATTTTGATGAATATGAATGAATTAACATCATTATGGATATATTAGATAATAAATTTTTTAGAAACATTACATTTCTCATAGGAGATAGGAAAAAATGATTTTTTATCATATGGTATAGGCCATTAGGTTTTAGATATAGTTCCCCGATCTTTAAAAACATTTACATTACATAAAATTTAAGGAAAATAAAAAATATGATACAGACATATGTCTAAAGGATATACTATTCTAGACCCTTTGGATACATGGAAATTTAAACACTCATTCTTAACTGAGATCAATTATCTCCCAAGTGGTTCTTCATTGGTATAACCCATCTTAGAGATTTAAATCATTATATATACCTTCATAACATATGGAAATAAACAAAAAAATGGAAGAGTTAAAATTCATAGTAAGTGTAAACATGGGAGATATATAATCATAAACATGATCATAAGGGTATTATAACATTATTAAAAAAATATAATATCATATCATACATATCAAAGATCACATTCATGAATCGTATAATAAAGCATGGAAGTTTGTAAGATGTGAATCATAATTAGATAAAGAATATAAGACAATAAATCATAACATAGTAATAAAACATTTAATTTTGTCAGACACATTATAATATATAATATTATTTTTATTGTATCTGAGGAATCATCGTCAATACCATTTAGGTAGAATGGTTTTAATCCTTATAACATCTATGTATTCATCTTTCACTCCCATGGCTATATTGGTTTAATGATTTCACTCTTAATAACGTAATGTCATTCATGGTTCACTCCCAAGAACATCTTAGTAGTCATTGTTCTTTCCCACAACCGTTTAAGTATATCTCAAGAGGTATCGATATTTTACCAATGAATTGAATAAAGATATAGGTCACACCCATCTCATAGTGAAATAATAATTACATGTTCCATAAGATAATAAATAATCATATCATAGCCTTTGAAATTAAATGTGTATAATAAACATGTAATCATATCATAACCTATGGAAAACACAAGTTTCATAACCAATTCATCATAAACATAACCAGTGAAAAGAAGTAGGTTTCAAATATATATAACCCTTGAATGAGAAAAAGGTTTCACAAACATGATTCCATCAAAACATAATCAATTTAGAGAAACAAAATTAATGGAATCATTTAATTATTTCTATATAAAGTCATTAGTTACACCAAAAGATGTTCTCTTGAATGGGAAATAATTTTAAAATGTCTTTTAAAAACATTTCATTTGTAAAATTAACATTCCTTACTGAAAAATTATATTCTAAAACATAAAAACAATTGAAAACAATTATATTTGAAAACATATTTGAAAACATAAAATAGATGTTTGAAATAAATAAAACGTTTCTAAATTCAGTTTTTTTCTTGAAAATGGTATACAATGTTTTTTTGAATTCATTTTTGAAAACATGTGTTTTTAATCTAATTGTATTTCAGCAAGAGAGAGAGACTGTAATATTTTACAAAATAAATTCGTAATTACCAATTATTTGAAAAAATGGTACTATCATATGGATATGTTTTTAATATAAAAATGTCATGTAAACTCATAGGAGTAATACTGATATAGATAAAAAAGATTTCATTAATGGATGCATAAACTTAAACAATCCCAAAAGGTGAGGATATTGTCTTAATAAACTCTTCAAACATTGTAACATGGGGTCATACTCTAAATGAAATAAATGGAAACTAAATGAAAATTAAAATATCAAAAAAAATTATTCTCATGATATAACATGTAAAATGAAATTCTATATACGTTGAAAATAAATTAGGGTTCATAAAAAACACGAGTCTTAATAAAAGAATATTGTTACAGAACTATTTTTTCAATTCTGTGTCTTTTGAAACATAAAACCAATGAATGGATTTTCATAAATTAGATGTGTGAATAACCATAAATTTATTTATATGATAAATAGAATACAATCATAAGAATTATATACAACACACAAAATTAAAGAGAGGCGAACATAGCATGTATCTCAAGGAAATACAAACTAAGACTAAATCCACATAACTTTTATCCTAACACTCATCGATCTCATATGAACCACATATATATTAAATTAAAAATTATTATACATGTTTTAAAGATCAATATTATTATATATAATACCATATATGGGCTTATTTTGATAGTATATTAACTGCTAGTTAACTATCATATGTAAAGGTTTCACATTGGATATTGTTTTCCATGTACGTCGCATGTGTCTTAATTTGTTATATCGGCAATCCTTCTACACATATCATGATTCTTGAATGTAAACCATGATATAAAGATAATTTTTATAAATTATATATTTATTATTGTATGATATACACCATTCATGGAGATGGTATTCAACACATAAACATGAATGTTGTTTCTATTTTTAGTCTCGTAATGAATGAAAGTAAGTAAAATCATTTCATCTATATATATATATAATTGGAAAGACATATTAATTATATAATTTAAATAATATATACTTAAAAAACCAATCCTTAATACATTCCATGTATTGTATGAATGAATCATATCTCTTTGAGAGGGAGGTTGTCCATACTTCCACATATGAAATTTTCATATTATCAAAAAAGGTAAACTAAAAAAAGATATCTGTTGATAAATTAATACATAGGAATAGGATATAAAAAATCTAATATATAACATATATAAATATAATATCCATCATATTTTACACAATGAGAGGCATTAATTAAAATTGAATAGTTATCATTTAGTGAGACGATAGTTTTTCGTATAAAAAATATTATGTTTTTATCTAATAGATGGAGATGTGTCTAAGTAAAATTATAAAATATATCATAAAAATAATATTATATGGATTTTATTGATATTTAATAAAATAATGTAATAATTTTGGTGGTAGATGTGTCCAAAAATAGAAACGAGCCATAGGGAAGGAATTACATCTTAATTGGGTAGCTCATTTTGGTATGTTCTGAAAATGATTATTTAGAAGTCATTACTAGTAATTGTATGATTCCATGACTAATTTAGGTATTTTTTTGTAAGATTATTGGGATGGTATTTTCCGATCATAATAGGTTGGATGAGTGTGGAGATGTGAGAGAGTTGGTGGCCAATTATAGATAAGGAAAATAACTCACATGGAATTGCTAAAATATGTCAGTTTTTCACATGTTATTACAAATAAAAATTTAAAAAAAATATAAACTATTAATGTATTATGGTAGAATAGTACCATATAATATCTTTTGGAAAATTTGATATGTTATATTATCGAGTAATATTATGTCTTAGTCTGAAATTAACATTAATTTGACATTAATCAATTTAATTAATTTTAATCACTACTACAAATAATACATTTCAAAAATAAACAATATATCATTTTAATATAAATTATATACTGATTTAAATTACTTTATCGTTTTTTATAAATACAATTCAGAGAGGTGGAAAATCATGATTAATGTTAATCCGCCATAAAAGATGAAAGTGTGGGTCTTTAATGTAGAAACAAGATCAAATGGTTTTTAGGGTTTTATATTATATTTAAAAGTGAAATTGATTCAAATGTCCTAAAATTTAGTAATATATGGATTATTTATCAAATTTTACATTAAAAAAATAATTTAACATAAATGATTATTTGAATGAAAATGCAGTTTCTGTAATCCAAAATCATAATTTTTCAATGTTCATTCAAAAATGAGGTATCTCAGAAAAATTTAAATAACACACTCTAACATATTTCATATATTAAAATTTAAAAATGATGTGAATTTAATCAAATTAAATATCTTGTTTATCAAAAAATAATTATATTTTTAAATTTTGTTCATTCGAGAGAAAGGAATATTTGGACACAAAAAAATTATAAAAAATCATATCCTTAATTATAAATATGTTATATTTATATAAAATATATATATTTTTAATGTAGTAATTTATATTCGTATTACAATGATTAATTTTTAGGTAACAAATATATAGTTTAAATAATTAAAACCATAAAAAATGTTTTCGAGAAACATTAGTGTTGTGTATAATGTACGTTAAGTTATTTTTATGTGTGTCATATTCCTAGTCGATGTTCCATGTAATATAGGACAATCCATTTTTATATGTATCATAAAGCATTTATAAGTCATTTTAATGCAATTTTTTACAAAGGTCATGTAGTTAAATATTAGCAATTTTTATTTATTAAAAAAGTGCATAAAATTCATGGTTTAAAATACAACCCCCACCCCCCTAAAATGAATTTTCTCTATAAATTCATTACATGGGTAAAAAATTGAGGAAGCGTATTCTTAATAATATCGTCAAAATCCCATGTTGCATCCTCATTCTATTCATTATACAACAAAACATTGACCAACCACGTGGTTATGTTTTGTAGTACATTCTCTGCCCCGCTTCGATTTTCAATAGGTTTTCCATCATAACCTGGCTCATTCCCTATCAGTATGTCCTATATGTTTAGTGCATGTGTAGGGCTAGTTATGTAAATTATTAGGAGTGATAAAAGGAATATATTAGTGAATTGAGAGAGTTTTTAAAGATGTTCTATGTGATAGCATATTATCCTAATACAATCAAAAATATCAAATTTACTGATGTACATTGGGATTAGTTTCTCTATGTTCTGGAATCTTATGAATTTATTCTATGGTGACACTCAAAGGAAAAACTTTTAGCCACCATAAAAATTCAAATCATTTGGATGGTTATAGGGGTACCTTTTTTCTGACATTGAGCATCCTTTATAGGCAGTGGGAAGTTTCTAACCATCTATGTCATTTCTTCAGCGATCTCATGTCTCGATAGCTTTTTTCTCCAACATCATCCCAACATGTTGGATATATAAATTTCTTTCCATTATGGTCATTATATAGTTACATAAGAATTCGTGAGTGAAAAATATTGTTGTAATAAAACTCAACTAGGGGAAGGTGTTGATCCAATCCACCTTCGAAATACATAGAACACGATCTCGGAATATCCTATAGAGATTGGATTTTTCATTTAGATAGATCTTCTTTTTGGGTGTGATAAACAATGGTGAAAATAAATTCTATATCATCTTCATGTGGAATACTTATCCAGAGCATTGAGATAAAACATGGATCTAGATCTGATACAATACAATATGGTACTCCATGAATACATTCCAGTTAATTGCATTATATCCTAGAAAACTGATAATGAAATAAGTCTTCTATAATATTCATGAAGTGGGTTGATGTAGTAATGTGGTTGACTACCACCCATATAGCATTAAAACCATTATAGTTTATGGGTATTATAATAACAAAATCCCAATTTATGTTATCCCATATATATTCTGGTATGGATAATAGATGAAACATTCTCTTTGACTTTTGGATTTTATGCTTGACTTATTGGCATACCAAACCCCAATATAATAACTCTGTGATATCTCGCTTCATGCTATCTCACCAAAAGTATTATATAATGTCACTGTAAATCATAGTAATTACATGATGAGTAGAGACTAAAGATCGATGAGTTTCCTCTAAATTCATCTTCTTAAATTATGGCATGGAATGAATACATACACAATTGTAGATCCTTATCATTCCATACTAATCATGGATAAACTCATTAACATTTATAGATTTTGTAAATAGCACTTCATCTTCTTTCTACGCCTCTGTAATCATCACATAGATATAGGGTTGCACATTATTTTGAGAAATATATGATTTTCCCCATCCATTATGATTTATGTATCCATATAATTCAAATATAGAAACATTAGATATTTTATATCCTCATCTTGGATAATCTAGCATGATCCTTCTTACTTAAAACATCTTCCACATTTTATTCTTTCCCATTATGGTAATGTATTTGGAATTCAAAATCCATTATCAACTCTAATACTCTTCTCTAACACATGTACAAATCATTCTATATGAATATATATTGTATTGTTTTATGTTCATTATATATATATATCACACATTTATACATAATGATAATGCCTCAATATTATCAATAAAAAATTTACAATGATATCACCAAATCATGGAATGTGTAATTTTTCTCATTAATCTTCAAATTGAGTGTGGAATATTATCTAACCTTTTTATTATACAAATGAAAACATCTCAATCCCTTCTTCAATGCTTCAAAATACATTAAAAACCCTTCTCCCCCATATGATAATGTATGTATAGGTGAAATGATTAATCTTATCTTTACATTTCATAATCTTTTACCCACATTCATCAATCAAGAATAACTTTAATGACCATCACGTAATCTTCATCATAGGATTTTATATATGTGATAAATTCTCCCCAAACCATCAATAATATAAATCTAAACATGAATGAAACGGATATCAGTCGCCATGGTTGGTCTAGTCCAGTATTCAATGGAAATTTTCATTGTTGGATATACTGATATACCATCACTTGAGATTATGTGACCCAATTAAGAATCCCTTTTCTTCCAAAACACACATATTATTAAATTTTAAAATATATTAATCTTCTATAGAGTATTTAGAAAAAATCATGAGTGATTTTATTTTATTCCTTTATATTTTAATAGAGAAATACATCTTCTATAAAAACTACCACAAACTAGATAATGTGATCTCTAAAGACACTATTCCTTAAATCCATGAACATAATATAGAAATTAGTAAGGCCAAATGGAATAAATATATATTCATTTTTTCCATAGATTATACGGAATTCCTTATTCATTATATCCCCTTTCAGGACACTCAATTACTAATATTTAGAATGAAGGTATATCCTAGAAAATTATTGAGATCTGTATAGTTGATCAGACAAGTCCTCAATATGGGGAAGATGATACATATTCAAGATGATGATCTTATTCAAATAAAAATAATAAATGAAGAGTTTCATTCATAAATATTTCTCCTTAAAAAATTGAATGGGTGAACCCTATGGTGACACAATTATCCATTGAATCCCATATAAATGATTTCATTTAGTTTTATCATCAATTACTACAACATAATCGGATCAATCAAAATGGAGTTTTTGAAATTGGAGTGGAATCATGTATGGGTTCTTTTGAGAGCTCGACCTCCCATTTTGGTGGAATACTAGGAAAATATACTAGAAATACATCCACAAAATCCCGATAAACGGGCATATCATCAACTCTGATTTTATCCCAAATGACTGGAGATAAAAAATACTTTTGAATGAGAATTAAACCCCATACATTGGTTTTAATCATCAATGAGAATTCATACATATAACACAATGAGGTATGATCATAAGAGGATTATTAATTTATAAAGTAACATCTCTTACCTGAAAAATGATGTCGGATTTATGTATAGAATGCTAATCCATTCCAATTATGACATCTAATTGAACAAAATTTTGATTTATAATATTTACATGAATCACATTACCATAAAATTACACCTGAGAGGAATAGTTTTCCTAAGATGCAATCATCGTACCATTAGGGGTTTACCTAGTGAATTACTAAAGTAATTGTTTTGGTGGAATATTAATATCCATTGAAAATTCATTATATATGAAATTGTGGGTATATCCACAATAAAATATGACATTATATCGTCAAGAGTGGATGAAAGTTATATCATTCATCATGTATTTATCGCACCCGATATCAGAAATAGTGATTGCCTATGATAACCACATTTACCTAGGATTAAGAGGTATCTGATGTTTTCCATCATCACCATCGCATATGATTGGGTAGTGGTAATCATAACTCCAATTATCCTTACACTTGTAGTAGTGAATTTTGGGAGGTTAATTCTATTCTATTTTCACCCAATTCACAATGCTAGCCAACATCCTCTCATTTCTGCAGAAATAAAATGTTGAATGGGCTTTCATTCCTAACATAAAAAAATTTAGAAGAAACACTAATTAAATTTCCTCCATGCTTATTTACACACTTAAGGAATACATGAAATTTCATCCTCTTGACTTCATGGTTTCTATATTTTCATTTACATTACATCTTCTTTTTCTTGTAAAAACCTTTTTTTTGACATGTCACTCCAACCACTATCAACATTGATTACCCAACACACAATCTATTCATACGTACTAAATTCTATTATGGATAGTTCCTTTCTGAGAATTGGAATAAGGCCTCTAAATAACCTATCAAATTTAATTTTTGGTTGTATGATAATTCATGATGTATAAATCACAAGTCTTGTGAATTTATTCCCATATGTACCAATAAATTCATCATATCTTTACTACATGTCATGTAACTCTTTCTCAATCAAGGTACAGAGAATCAATGAAATATATATATTGAAAATTATGTTCGTAAATTCATCAAAAAACATGGATTAAATCCCATATTGATGCTTTATATTCATTATTAAAGTCCCCCGATGGTCTTCTTCACTTTCTAATAGATTGATATTTTTCATTACTTTCTCATAATCTAAACCCTTTAGGATATAGAATATAATTTTAGCAGTCCAGAACAATTTTTCAACAAAAATTGGTTCTCAAGACCCTATGAAAGAAGGTGGATGCTTCCTCATAAATGAATAAAAAAATTTTTGATGCTACTTTTTCTCGTTTGGGAGTCCACAATGATTCATATATTGAAGATGTTGTGTGAGAACTAAAATGACGTTTTTCATATTAGCTCCCATTGAATTCAGTTTCTCTGGGAAAAAATAAATGTATTGTCTATCACAGTTACCATTAATTCGTTTTATTCAAGATCAATCCATTTACAAATACCAAAACACATATATTAATAAAAAAGTTATCATTGTTAAGAATCACAGAATCCTAAAAATCCACTTATAGGATATCTAAATTATGAAACCATGCTTAATATTTGACACCATAGTTTTATCCTAGGATATTCATTAGAATAATATATATTTAAATCATTCATGATAGTTTGGGAAGATATTTTTTTTCTAAAGCATATCCCCGAGTAGTGTTTAACATTGTGTGATGAAAAGCATGTTGTCATCTTCCAAATTACATTGATTGAAGCACATACCATCTCATTTGAGTTATTAACCCCATTTAAAATTTCTATCTATCCACATCCACTTGTAGTATCCCGAATGGTATGTATTTCTAGTAATTCACAAAATCAATCATTACAAAAATTTGTTGATATTTTACAATATTATTATTATTCATTGAGTGTTCCCTATACATATAATTATGGTTCTAATTACGATTTTCCCTGATGATATTACCAACGTTATCTAAACCTATGATCCAATAATAAAAATATAGACCATCTCATTTCATATATAAATGTAATATAATTTTTTTGGGAAACCTAAAATATTATAAAAATATATTCCAAAGGTCGTAGTAGCCCAGTGTCATTACAAGCATGTAAAATTATACCCTAAAACATAGGTGAGAAACACTATCTTCTAGTAGGTTCTTCTTGACTTGAAACCCTCTCAGAAACAATATTAATAATACATATCTTCATAACCTAGGGAAGGAAATTTATATGGGGGTGCGCTCAAATGCTAATTATTAGTAAACATGGGATTTATGTTAGCAAAATAAATAGCATAAGGAAATGAGAACAAGATCATTAAAATAGAAGATCAATCACACCATATCAAATATCATAAACATGAATCATGAAATAAAACATGGTTGGTCATAATACATGAATCATAAGGAAATAATTAATGTAATAAATGAATTCATTACATATGAATAAAACATGTTATTCGGGTAGAAAAATAATAATATATATCATGATTTCCAAAGTAGACAAGGCATCACTTCCAAGACCATCGTTGTAGTATGTGTTCAGTCACCCACAATATCATGGTAGTAATGGATCACTCATATTACCATATTGGTAGCATGAGAGCACACCTCATACTATCCTAGTAGTCATGGATCACTCCCATTTCCATAATAGTACTCAATGTTAATTCCCAATACCCAATTGGTCTATATCATGAGATATAAATCGTTATCCCATGAATTTGAGGGATACATAGGTCCCACAAATCTCATAGTTAAATAACACATAATTGATCCACATTATCAGAAGTATCATGTCATTTCCATGAAATTAATTGTGTATTAGAAACATTTAATAATATTCTAAAATATGTAATTACATAATCAGAAAAACATATGAAAATAAGTGTTTTAATAGAATATAATCTATGAAATAGTAACGGGTTTCATAAACACCAGAAAATCAAAACATATTCCTTTTTGAGATATAAAATGAATGAAAAAATTTTATAATTTCACCTCTACGGTGTGAGTAACACTAAATATATTATTATTGATGTGAAATAACTTTGGAGGTCATTTTCATAACATTTCTTGAGGATAATATCCTTTCATCATTGAAAAAATCTTTTTAAATATAATACTTCTTGAGACAAATTACCTTGGAAAAAATAATTTAAATCAAATAAAATAAGGATTAAAAACTATAAAAAGTTTTTCAAATGCTTTTTTCCATGAAAACGTGATAAAAATATCTTTTAAAACCATTTTTTAAAACATTGTATTCGAATGCAATAGATTTTTGAAAGGATATGGATAAAATCATATTTAAATTAAAATTCATATCTTAAGAAATAAATTTTAGAAAACTAGTGCTATTAATATATATATATATATAAATAATAAAAAGAGGAGAATGAAAATCTTGTGTGTTATTGAGAGAGTGCTAATAAATTTTTATCAATGTATCCATAAACATAAACAATATCGAATATCAATGGGATGAACTCAATAAAATATTATAACATGGTAACTTGCGTTCATACTATAAATATAAGAAAAGGATATTAAATGAATCTTAATATATAATTAAAATAAGTATATTGATGATGTAACATGTATAACTGTAGTATATACACCCTGGAAAATAATTTAGCTGCATAGAATAACATGTGTCTCAAGGATAGAAAATTAAGAAACAACTATTAGACCAATTTTTTAACATTTTATACATAAAACTCCTGAAATAATGGTCTTAAAATGGATATTTTAATACACATAGAATTAATTATATCATATATAAAATGCAATCATGTTATGTAAATATACCACACAAAATCAAATAATGGTGATCACATAATGTATCTCACGTAAACAAAATGTGAGATGAAATCCCCATAGATTGTGTCATGAATATTGTTTAAATCATTCAAACCACTAGTATAATAATTATAAATATATTATAAATATTTTAAATAAACATATTATTATGTCTAATACGATATATGTTCTGATTATGACTTCATATTACCCTCTTGTTAAACATCTTATGTTATGGATTCATATTAAAAAATATGTTTATTTCATATGGGTCTTAATTTTGAATATCGTTGATCGATATATGTTTATAACGATTTTATAATTTAAACCATGGTATAATTAACTTGTATATCTAATATTTTGGAATCAAAATAACCTATATAATACATATGTATAAAATGGATTGCAACATTCTTGGTGAAAGTAGGCCGCACCAACGCACGAACGATTTTTCGGTTTTTATTGTCACATTAGAATGAATAAATGTTAAAGACACACACACACACACATATATATATATAATTATAATATATTTATTTTAACATATATATAATATATATCTTCTAAACCCATGTTTACTACATTCCATGTAGTGTATGGATGAATCATATCGCTTTGTGGGCGAGGTAGTCCACACTTCCTAAAATGAAATTATCATTTTAACAAAAAATAGAATGTAAAAAGTTATGTGTTGTTAAATAAATAAAAATAATTAATAAAATAAAAAATTAATTTATTACAATTATAAATATTTTTTTCAAGATAATTTCCACCATTAGAGGTGGTAATAAAAATTAAACAATCATTATTTAGTTAGGTGGTAGTTTATTTCACACATAAACAGTATGTTCGTTATCCATTAGATAGATGTGTGTGTAACATTTGGTGGAAACATAGAATCAAAACTTCCAAATATACTTTTATAGTGTTTTTTATACTATAATCTAATAATGATTGTGGAGGGGCGGATAATGAATAAAAATAAATACCTCTTGAATAGATAACTCCTTTTGGTTTTTTCCAAAACACTTCCTTGGAAGACCTATTTCCCAAGGGTAGCCTTATAAGAGGGTAAGAGTGACGTTGTGAAGGTTATTTTTTGATATTAGAGGTCAAAAAAGTTGTTTGAGATCTGTTAAGATGTGGGATAGTTGGTTTCCATTTATAGGTAAGTAAAAGGACTCACATTGAATTTCTGAAAACAAGATAGATATACAACAAGTATTACATAGAAAAGTCATTAAATTAAAAAAATAAATCATTAATATAAGGTATATGGACTATATATTGACATAAATGGTTTTTTGACATGTGGATATGTCATTTGGACCCCAACGATCTGTTTTAATCCCTATTTAATGTTAATTTTACTTTAATTAATGAAAATAAGAATATTGACTTTTACAAATCATTTTGGTCAAAAATAAACATGTTATAATTATACGATAAATTATTTAATTATTAAAATTTTTTATAAAGGTTTTTAAAAATTTAATTCACTTAACTGGAGAAGTTAATATTAATACTAATCTTATAGATGGGATGAATTTACATATCTTTAAAGTTGAATATTTTTCAAAATATTAATAAATTTTTATATTCCATTTATAAGTGAAATTGATTATAATGACATAAATTGCATTAAAATATTTATTATTGGTCATATTTCACCATCAATAAAATATAAAATGTTATTTATCATCATTAATTATTTAAATAAAAAACATGTTTTTAAACTAAATGCTGTATTTTTTACTATTCATGAAGACATATTATTTCATAGAAAAATATCATAAATTCACCCTAATCTATTTCAAAAATTATGAATTCAAAAATGAAGAACATTTTTTAAAATAAAAATTATAAATGATTCTAATATTACATTTTTAAACTATGTTCGATTGAGAACATGGTATTTTTTTATCCTAAATGGGTATTACCAAAAAATTTATCATTCATTATTAATATTTCTTATTTACATAAAAAATTTATAAAAAATATTTTAAAATTATATATTTCTATTCATTTAAATAATTTTATGTGGTAGATTATAATTATATAATTTAAAAATTTATTGCAATAAAATACTATTTGGTAGAAACAAATATCTTGCGTGTAACATACACAAAGATATTATTTCATTTAAAATATGCTACGTCGATGTTCCATGAATCATATTCCGTGATTATTTCCTATGTAACGCATGCCAAGTGATTTCCATATGAAATGAATTTATGACTTATATTATTTTAATACAAAATGAAAATTTAATTTATTCAAAAAAACATACGTAAAAACTCATTGTCTTATATTGACGCTCATACATAGATATGATGGTATGTGGGTTGGGTCAGACAGTAGTTTTTTTATTTTCATTTTCAATCATCTTATAATATCCATTTTAATTGTTAATAATATATTATTAATATCATTCCATGTAATCTTATACTATATTTTTTCCATCACCATGTAGATTAATAAAATACATTTTATTCAAGACATAATGGGCACATTGAGCTTACATATTTATTTCAATAATGGTTTTTGAATATTTATATATGGTCTCATAGTGTTGATATTTTTTAGATTTTACTAAATCCCATTTGGGATCATATTTAGAAAATAGACTTCCAACTAATATAATATTATGAAACAACTAGTAAGCATCCTATTGTTTATGGGGACACACAAATTACAGAATGACCATTTATTTTTGTGTGTATATATATATATATATCCCAAATTAAAAATATATATGAAATCATTCTACCTAAATAACACGAGAATACATGAAATGAAATATAATTTATTATGATAAATTATGTATAATAATACCACTAGTAAATAATAAATTATTTTGAATAATTATAAATTCATTCTAAAAAGGATTATGAACAATTATTATGTTATACTATATTTTTATATAAAATTATTGTATTCATTATAACTATGGAAATGTCATTTAAAATATAATCTTCTAAATATTATATTTTTATGTTTACAAAATGAAATAAATTTTATAATTCCACATCATAAAAAATGGTAATATTGAATTTATGATAATTTCCTAAGATAAGTATTTTTAGACTAAATAGAGAAAATAATGATTTTTAAAAAATCATCAAATTTGAATTAGATGTATTCCAGTAATTTATAATTTTTTGATAATGTTATAAAATCCAATAAAAATATATGTTAAATTTATATAATCTATTTTCATTATTTTTGAATCATATGTAGTATTTTATATAAACAATTTCTTTCATAAGATTATAAAAAAATTAATTCTAAAAATCAATGAAATTTAATCTATGAAATTTAATTTCTTATTCTATATAAAAATTAATAAATAATTTATTATTTCTAGTGTAATTTGAATTGAAAAAGTTTTATTACATTGAATAATGATAACATCCATGATAATGGGTTTATGGTTATTTTCAAGTAATAATCTCATTAGGGTTTTGTAACTATTAAAATATATATTGTAATTAAATATATTATACAAAGAATATATATCACTTCCCTCTCATATAAAAAAATATTTTTCCCATTCATATAATTTGTAATTAATGATATATAATATAACAATTACATAATTGTTCAATAAATATTTTTTTACAAAAAACTTTTGTCCATAATATTTAATTTATTAAATGAAAATACAACATTACAATGTTTATAAATTTAATTAGACTACATGGAGCACAATTTAAATTAACATACAATAATACCAAGTTTATAAATTTAATTATACTACATGGAGACCAATTTATTGTTTGTATAATAAATAATTTCTAAAGGGAAACCTTATTATTTTAATAATAATAATTTTATACAACAAAAAAACAAGATAACAATGTAAAATCCAAAATGGAAATATCTAAAAATCCACCTCTCAAATGAATGAATAATTTTTAAATAGTCGAGGAAATTTTAAATTTTACGATTTAAAAAATTTATCTTCAACCACAATCCAATATACATAGAAATTGGATCTATTTTCACTTGAATAGTACTATAAAATTTATAAGAATAATTTTTGTAAAAAAAGATCCATTTTCTTGTCTTATTAATTGAAACCATTACCCCCACATAGTGTTTCATATAAACATTTGAAATTTCCTTCATTTATTACTAAATAATCATCTCTGATAATTTTCTTACAATACATATAGACCCTGTTCAACATAATATATCCCAAAAATATCATTCCCATTGATAAATTCAAGAGAAGATCCACGTTGCTAATATATGTACTAATTTATACTTATTGTTTTCATATTAACCATTTTACTCCAATTAATAGCTATTAGTATTATATAATTATGTTAGTATATATATTATAATGATCTTTTATATTAATAACTTAAATCCAAATTTTAATTCGTAAAAATTCACATAAAAAATCTAAATAAAAAAAAACTTGTTTTTTTTGTATTATATCACATAAACAAAGTGGTGTGAATTAATTTCCATTACCAGATAACATTTATTGTATGTCCATTTCTATTTAAATCATTATCCCTATTAATTTTTTAGTAAATATTATCTTTGTTAGTATTTTATTATTTTTAACCATAGATATATAGTTTTTCATGGAGATTGAGAGTCTTTATCTGGTAATAATTGGATATCTCTGGATGTATATTTATTGAATTAATTGGGTGTGGGTAAAAATGATGAAAGGGATTATGTTTTTTATCTGTGGGTTAGTATAGAACTAAAGGTGTTTTAGTTTTTTTATATATTCAAGAATTTGATCAAACTAGTAGTCACTTTTACATAATGAATAGATCAAATAATAAGAACATTTTGTGGAGAATATTTCATGAACTAGTTAATAAAATGAAAAGTTTACATGTATTTTATGTAGTATAGGCCTAGAAAATTAAGATTTGGGTAATTTTAACTTGGGGAAACATAATTTTTAGAGTATTTACCACATTTTACATTTATGTAATTAATTGGGGATTCACATCCTAAATTCCTTTAGTGAAGCATGATTTTTTATGGTGACTCCAAAAAATATCCATTCCATATAAATCATCTTCCATCAAAACCTATGTAGGACCTCTATGATTTTTTGGTGATATAATTTCGTCAAATTGAATGGGTGAATCATTTTATCTCAAATAAGTGCCTTTACATTTTCATTCACACTTCTTCCATTGTCTTCTATTATAGAAGTGTGATCTCTAGAAAACTGCCGAGTCAGCTATTGACCCTGATGTTTGTGTGATCGTGGTTTACTTTTATGATCTCCATTATATCCCTATTGGGGTTATTTTTTAAATCATTACATTAATATTGGTGGTATAACCCATAATCCAAAAGCATGTATACGATTTTATATCTAAATGAAATAATTCAACGCATTCTGAAATGGTGTGTGAATTAACATAATAATTGATTTAAAAATGTTTAATATAAATTATATTCTTAGCCATCCCATTAGATCCTTATGGGTCCATTTATGTTGGGGCTAGGCATGAATCCTAACATTTATTTACGCCACCCTTGATGTTTTAATTAATTGAAAATAATGATATTTTTTCCTAACAATGGGAATTGAGGATCCCAGAAGTTGAGGCTTCTAAAATGAATTGATATAAATAAAATTTTCCATGGTTTTATTTTAGTGATTTATATTTTCAAAAAATAATCTAGAAATTGAACATATAAGTCTGGTTAAAATTTTGATATAAAATAGGCATCTAGTAATATGAAATAAATTGAGATGAAGGGTTTAAATTATTTTTTATATAATTTTTACCTGACAGAATGCATGAGGTATTAGACAAATATATCATGACACTTGGTACTACTAGTTTTTCTATGAATATGAAAATCCACTACTGAAGGTGATATTAACCCCTTGTGATGTGAACAGGGGATGAATAAGTAACTATGTAATGTTAATTCTAAGTGTATCTAGTATGAGATGTATAGTTTCCCCTATGCATGCTACTGCACCCTGGGAGTACATATTGGGCCCCAACATAGGATTTCACATGTAGTATAGTACATGATAATTATATTCAAATAAGAATGATATTACACCCATGTAAGATGATCATGAATCTAGCATGAAAAATATAATTGATTCAATAATAAGAGATTTCTATTCCATTCCCATGGTATTTATCCCAATAAAGATGTAAAAGACTCCATCTTGGGAATTCTTATGGATTCCAGTTGTGCTTCTTGATATATGGAATATGTGATATGTCTAATTGAAGGAGGGTTAGACATGTGAAATATGAATAAATTATTTTTTAGAGTTGGTTTGGATAGACCTAGACACTATCCGTGAAATCATGGATTAGATAGATTATTTTAATTTTTTGTATTAATTTTTCAATTTTCAACTTTTAATCACATTATTGAATTAAAATTCAACCATACTGTTTTTGATACATGGTGATGATAACCAATATTTTATTACACATTACCTATCTGTGTAAAAATTTGATACTTGATTATATATTATGTATGAAATTTATGACATTGTAAATATACATTTTCTTTATTTTAATTACGGGATGTGTTTGATCTTGGTTAATTGACCCAAATGGATTTGAGAATGGGGAATTTCATATTTATTTATCTTCTTAATCTTAAATCACAATTTCTTCAAGAAATTAATTTTGTTAAGTTTATTTTAGATATTAAATGTTTAATTATTTGTTGGTTTGTTTTTTCATCCTCTATCATATTATTGTATGTTTTAATATTTCGACTTTTTTGTCACTATGATTGTTTTTTATTTTTCATTATATTCATAGTTTGTTCCATAGGATATATTCCCCCCATGACATTCTCTATAACCTTACCCAATGTTGGATTACTATAGAATATATACAGGCATGGATTTGTCCATTAATAAATGTAGTTTTTTCACATGATAAGGTTCGGTGTTTGGTATTATAAAAATTTGTATCAAATGATTTTTATAGTTGTTTTCTATTTCATTAAAAAAAATTAAAGGTATAGAGGAGATTATAATGTCTATGGTATTTTTAAGGGTCATGTAAATTTGAGTAGCTCACCCAAATATTGGGGAAATAATTTGTTCTTAGGGATGGGATTTCAATTAATGGTTTCCACTTGTTAATATTGATATTTCTTACACTTGAGTGATTCATATATTTTCTAATGTTATTTTTTCTTAATATTTATTATCATGGCCTGATATAGAAGTAAAAGACTATGTGTGAATCATTATAATAATGTAATGATATATATATATATATCATTTGGAATTCATTTTTCATGATATAGTCATTTTTATTTCATGTTATATATTACATTATATTAATTATAGAATGAAATTCGGGTTATATCTAATGAAAAAAAGGAATCAAATGGCATGTATTTCGAATTATCACGTTATATCTAGTATAATGGATTATTATTTCATAGTTTCTGTATAGATTTCACCTATTAATGATTAACATGATGTTAATAACATGTTATAAGGAATGTATTTTTCTTTTAGAGAATATTAATCCTCATAATCATTATATTAGTAGTGAGGTGTTATACAATAAGCATGATCAAAATATTTCTAATATAGAACATACATTGGATCATGTAAATCAAATGGACCACCATCTATAGTAAAAATAATACCAAGGATAGTGTGATACATTTAGTAGGGGTGTCATCACACTGTAATGTTGGTAACGGAGCTAAGAATATAGATTCAACAACATAATACACATTCATTAATAGGTGATGTAGGTTACCAAGTAGTTTAGTTCAGGATCACATTAATCAACATGATCTTTATGTACTTCAATACACCAACTGGTGAAAGGGTGAATATTTTTACAAACATTATTTGTGAACAAAAAATGAATTGTTGGTAAATTTTTGAGCAAGATGACCCACAAGAGGAGCCAACCAAGATAGATTTTGAAGAAATATTTATGAAATTATTTTAACAAGAGATGTTGATGGATGATAATGGAAATGAGTTCATACACTAGACATAATAGATTATTTTAGTTGTGGACATGGTTGGAAATTTTACACATATGAAACATTTTACTAAATCTTTTTCGACTGATGAGGTAACCAATGTGGTCTATTTAGAGGAAAATCATTATATGAGAAAATTTATAGGTGAAAATATTTCACCAAAGTGCCTATGCGGATATGATAAACCAGGATCTCGTCATGAATATCTACCTAGTAGAGGCCTTGAGATGTGGAAAGATAGTTTTAGTTTTGTGATTTGGGAGATATTATTTTAGTAGTGAGAATATATATTGTGATAATTAATGCAAGGTTAGAAGTAGGAAGATTAGTCAGGGGAGTGGAAATATGACATTGGATCATGTCCTATTGGAGTGATTTATATGTTGAATTTGAATCCAAAATAGCCATATCTTTAATTATAATGATATTTAGTTTTTTTTGTAGAAGTGTAGTCCATATTCAAGGATTAATAGTATCACAACATAATAGATTTGTTTTAGGGGATAAATATAGACATCGTAGTCTATAATAGACTCAGATACCCTTCAACATAATAGTAAATCGAATTTCATTGTATTTTCAATTGGAGGAAATGGATGTGGTACACCAATGTTGGATCAATAATAAAACCCAGAGGGATTATCTCTAAGGATCATATTATGGACTATAAATTTTAGGGTTTGATAGCTATATAATATATATAATAGTCAATCTAGTTTGGATTCTATAACTTTATCATCATAAGTATGATCCTTGTATGATCGACATTTCATTTTGTTTTTATATATAATAAAATCATAATTATTTATAAATGATCTATTTGAAAAAAATAGATCATAGTTATTAATTTAATTGATGGGGTTTGACCCTCGATATATCATTGGGAGAGCTATCATAGAATATCATTTCATACAAGTAATGTTCTGTAAATATTGTTTTATTATTTTTTGAAAATATTGGGCTAAAATGATAGGTTTTAATTTGATTCTATATGTTGAATTGTATGATCTTTAATTGTATCATAATGAGTAATATGAGATGATATTATCACATCATTCTCTAGAAGCAGGAATCAATTTTCCACTGGGTGTGTGGGATCATTATGATGGTCTTATTGTACCGATTTAGTGTAGATTTTATTGTATCAATATTTATATTATATTTCTACCATTATATGATTGTGGAATTATTGATGATAAATTCACTCTTATGGTAGACCATATTTAAGAATTTTTATATAGATTTATATTTTAAAACAAATGATTGTGAGATCGATTTCACAATCATGTTAGTTCCAAGATAGTGTAATGTTTCTATCCAACCATAAATGTTGAAAATAGTATAGCTTCACGAGTTATTAAATAATTTTAATATTCAATGAAAAATTGGATTCATCTATCCTTGTCTCTTAAATTAAGGTTCACTATACTTTTTTGTAAAAATGATAATGGGGGTTTGTGATATTGAGTGAACTATCAAAGATTAAACTAGATAAGGTTGATAAACAAGTATCCACTTTTTTTCATTGATGAACTTTTTGATCATATTATTGGTTCAAAAATCAATTTTAACATTGGAATGAAAATAGGGTATCATCAGTTGATTGTGAAACCATCATCCATACCTCATACATGTTTTATAAGAAGGAATATGTTATACGAGTTCTTGGGAATATCATCCACTCTAAAATACACACTGATGGTATTCTAGACCCTAACGTTTGTAAGCGTTTTTTCTTTTATAGATCATATTTTTTAATTTTAATTGATTAAAACATACTATACTACTAGTTAGTAAATGATCCTAACTATAAAATTTATATCAACCTGATTACATTGAGTTGGAATTGGATTTATCAAATGATATCTAAATACAATTTTTTGGATTGATAATGTTTACATTATTGGACATGTCATCTCATATGTTAAATTTTCATTTGATAAAATAAATATTTCAACTATATTATCATGGGAATATAAAATGAATTTCATTATGATTATGTGTTTTATTTGTCTTTATGTGTATTATTACTTTGCATACTTGTCTTCTCTCACCTTGGAGCCATAATTTATATTCCAAAAAATAATGGGGAAATGTTAGATTGGTCATAAGATTCTTCTACAGTTTTAGGGTATTATGAGTCGACTACATTTAATAAAAATCATTTCCTTACAATATTTGGGTATGCTATAAAATATGTAGTTCGATGGATCCAAATTTATAAATGGAGTAGTTCATATACATTAGGATCTATTGGTTTCTAAGAGATCCTTATAGATGAAACAACATGAGTGAAATTATCCATATCACAATCTAGAGTTGAAGGTGGTGGTAATATCTTTTAGTGGTGGGATAAAATTTATATATTGTGAGAGGATTATGGTGTTTATAGGTCAATGGATGACCAGGTACATTATTTCATAATCGGAAATGAATAATCAGAAGAATATTTGGGTCGATTATCCATAGTATTTTAATTTTGAGATGTCATATACATAGGTTAAGGGTCATTTTGTTACAAATTATTAGCGCCAGAATATTATGATGGTAGTAGTGAGATATTATCACAACATGTTGAGGATAAAGTATATCAATTTAGTAATGTATATTTATGTTTAGGTTTCTTTGGGATAACATCAAAATCAATTTTAACTATGCCTTGAATAGGATCTAGACTATTCAATTATCATATCTAATGGGTTTATCTCTTTGGGAAAAAATTTATTTAATGTATTAGATGTCTCTAGTATCTTACATTATGAAGATTTGTTCCTATGGTTTTCTAGGAGGTAACAATGGTAACTCACATCTGTGATTCATCTAATAGTGTATCATCCAATGATTAATAATTAGATGGTCAGTCATCTAACACAGAGTCACCAAATAGTGACTCATCCACCAGTATCTTTTCCAAATAGTGAATTACCCAATGATGACTCATCAATAGGTTGCTCACACCAGTGACACATCCATTGGTGACTCGCATCCCTGACTCACCCAACATTGGGTATTTATTAATAGTTTTTCAATATTAAATATGTCCTCTGGTAATTTTATTCTCTCCCCCATAACATATTATATGACATAAAATCAGTTCAATAGAATATGTAATGGTTTTAGGTCTATTTCGAAGAATTTCTATCTTATAAAAATCCTGAAATTTCCTTTTCCATCCCAAAAACATGGTGTTAGTCATGATTTGACATTTATATATTCTAAAAAAATCATTCCATTGATAAAGGATCTTTTATTTATAAATCCATCATCCACAATTCATTTTTAACTTCCATTCTCTCTTAGTGTTCCCAATCCGTTCATCCCCGTGGAGCCATGTGTAATGGTGTATATGTTGGATTGTGTTTTCCTTGGCGACTCTTCCTGATGCCTACACACCCTTTATTTGCTGTAATAATGATGTTCTAGTAATGCACTAAGCTGAGAAAAAAAAAATGGTGTATAATTTTTTTAAATTCAAAAATAAAGTCATATCATGATGGAATAGGTAGTTTCATAGTTTTGTAAATCAAGATAACAACAGAAGAGCGTTATTTTAACTTGAGATGATATATATAAATTCAATTCCATTAGAAACATATATGACTCATTAATTTTCCCTAAAATATATTTACAATATTCATCTTCACAACCTACGGAATATAAAATATTCTAATAAGGTGACATAAAATTCACATTAAGGATATGTAATACAACTGATGTTATCCAAAAAATAAACATCGAGCTCTGTGAACAACTAAAAACACATGCCTTTAAAAATATTCTTGTCAATAATATACTAAGAATGAAATAAGATTATATAGGAACATATAAATGATCATGAAATAAATTAAACATAATTAATGATATTATACATGTTAAATAATAACATGGTTATTCAATGTTTAATATTATAATGAGGGAATGCATAATGAGAGATATCATGATCATTATGTAAAGGCCTTATTCTAAGACCATACATAATCATGTAAAAACCCAAATTTGTTTGTCTCATGATACCTACCGATACATCAAGGGGAAATAGTGGGCACCACCAATATCTTACTAGGTCCAATACAATCATATTATAAAAAATTTCAATCATAAACAACATAAACATTCATATTGAAAAACTATCATACAACATGTGAATAATTTAACAATAACCCATGAATTGTTTCTAATTAGCACATCGATTGTCAAAAAATAACCCCCCTAAAAAAATACAAGAGATGATATCATAAAATATTAACTAAAATGAATTAATATATTTAAAAAATTATGCTGATATAGATTATCTTTCTTTTAAAAGAGTCAATAGAAAATATCATGAGATAATATTGTTTAAACATTCTGATGTGTCGCATTCCAATTGAAAACCATTAAAATTATATTACCATACACTATTAAGAGAATAAGAAGAAAATTATATGATATATCAAAGATAACTACATATAATAATTCATGGAATAATTTTTTTACAAGGCATATATCATGTAAAAGATAATGTGAGATGAGAAATATCCTTTTTACATTGGAATGAAGTGTTCTACTGGAAAAATTCTTGTTAATATCAAAAAAATAGATTGTAAGAATTTATATCAAAAAAATGGAAAATTGAAGGATATTTTAATTATATTTTAGTCATAAATTATGTCCCAAAAACGTGAAACCTTTTTTAAAAGTTTTTGAGGAACTGAAGAAAAAAAAAGATAGTGTAGATTAAGGGAAATTTTAAAGAGATTATAAAGAGGAAAGGAATGTTTTATTTCATAAAAGTATAAATGAAAAAATATAGTTTTCCATGGTAAAATTAGTCTTTCTATAAATATATTAATGGACTGAAACAGATTATATAATGAACATGACAATTGGTAAAAATTTGAGAAGTTTTCTTGAATCAGGCTTGTTTATAGGAATGAATTGGAAAGGGTGTCATTTTAAAACATAAAATTCCCATAATAGATACGAAAATGATCTGAATATATTATTATGGAACATATAAATAGGATAAAGAATATGTAAACAAAAATAAATAAATATTACACAAGGGGTAAGTATATTTAATGAATAACCCGATGAAAATATGATGGTTTAGGTGAAATCCATCAGTAGTTTGTAATCAATCAAAACATGTGACCCGAAATTTATAATAATAAATTATAAATTTAATACAATGAAAAAATATTCATTATACGATACATCAATGGGATGTATACATACACCATACCTAAGAAATAGTGGTGAATAAGGCATATCTCAAAAAACAGAAGTGAGATGAGAAAACCCTTACTACTTTGTAATCAATTGAATATTATTTCTTAAAATTAAGAAAAATACAATCAATAATTTATTACTAATAAGATAAATAGATTATTTATATTATATATCAAATTAATGTATACATACACCACATATAACAAATATGTGGTAAATAATGGAAATCACATAGAAATAAAAGTTAGATGAGAAACCTTTAACTTATGTCTGAACATGTTCTGTAGTCGATAGTAACATCCCAGATAATCAAATTGAATTTATTTATTAAATATATAAAAACCATATATACATGTATCTAACCTATTAAAATATTATTCTATTCATTTATGGTCTTTTATATGCATTAAAAGAACCTATATTATCGCTCGAGAGCATTTGTTTACTTTTTTCTCACGATCGGAATACATGTATATAAGTATAGACGTTCTTGTGTAATGGATATAATTATGTGCAATTGAATTTATATATTATTCATGAAAATACATATGTTTTAATGTTTATATATACCATTTGATAAATGGATGTAGGTTTATTCATTAGATATTCCATTTAGTGATACTTGTTGATATTGTTACGATAGTTATTAATTATAACAAACTCATTTTGTTTTATCATTTATATTAGATAAATAATTTAAATAAAAAACATTAAATAGTCATATTATATATTCTAAAATCAATATCAATCATTAAAATGGTTTCATGAATTGAATTGAACAATAATTTTTGGAATGATACTGCATCATCCAAGAAGGTTTTAAATTGGTAACTCTCGGGCTATGGTTTCATTTATAAAATAATAGAGGGAGGGTATTGATGTTGATAATGGTTATTACATTAACAAGATAAATTTATAAAATGTTGAGTTTATTGGAGTTATCATGAACTAGTATACATATGAGGTTAGAATATATTAAGAAAAGAAGACAAATTGAAAAGAAATTTAATGAAAAGGGAATAGGAATTTCCTTTTGAATAACATCGTAAAGAAACTCACTAAGGGAAAGGGGTTTCAAAATTTGGGAAAACCATGGGATCCTAAATGTGGAGAAGGACTAGGGAATACTATTATCAAAGAACATTGAAAATATTCAGGTCTAAGAGGATTATAGAAATATGGTGTGGGTTGTGGTGTTTAAAATGTAGGAGTGGAGGGTTTTTTCCATTATTTTAATCATTATTTTATTAAAATGTCTCAAAGATAAGAATAGTATTGATTATAGTGAATACAAATATTAATAATTCAATGTGATTTCAATGAATTGTCCATTTACATCATCTATTTCTCATTCATGATGCAAAAATTCATTTACTTCGTATATTTTGTATCTTATCAAATCTCATTATTCCCCTAAAATACACGAATTTCAGAAAAAATATAAAAAAGTCACTCTAAATATTTTTAAAACGATAAACTCAAAACATATACCCAATTTTATCAAAATTTTACTCTATATATGAAATTTAGTTCTTATATAAAATTATTATTATTTTAAAAAATATAGATTTTACATTTGAAACTGATTTTATAATACATTCAAAAATTAACTGCGGTCTCATAAAATTATCCTAAAATCATAGGAAAATATTTTTTATTTATGAATTAATTTTTTGATATTGTGTTTTATTTAATATAAATTTTTTAATTTAAAATATTTGTTTAATATTTATTACTCACAAAAATTCCAACACATAATAATTACCTTTTAAAACAGTCACTGTCATTTGTAAGGTGTAAGAATTTTATTTATACTTAAAAGAGTGATGTTATTATTTATAATGGTCATGTTAATATTCAAAAGTGTACATTTCCATTCCTTAGGGTTAAGTCGCTATTGACCAAAACATATTTTAATCTAATAAAACAGTAAATATCATTCTGAACGCAATTGTGTAGGTTTGTTTTTAAAATTAAAATCATAGAAGTAGAAAAATTATGATTCATGGTTTTCTTCTGTATATCCTGGGTAAATAATTATAATAATAAAGTGTTTTTTCTTATATACAGAATGTTGAGTGAGTTACATGATATATTAAATTTATTTTTAAATTCATGTGTTGTTGCATTCTCCCCTCCTTCATCTAATTTCTCTATCAAAATTAGAAAATTTATTTCGATAGTTAAAGGTTGATACTTGAAAATTACCTTTTTAGTAATCCCACATCAAAAAATAAGGTTAATAAGGTATCTCGTTATATGAGGGCGAGGAAAATGCATTGGTTTCAATAAAACTATGCATTCAGATATTATAAAATTAGTGCAAAGTGAATGTATGGATATTTAATAAAAATTTAAACATAATCATATGATAGGTATTGATATAATACATGGTAATTAAAAATATTAACATAAATATATTATTGTAAAAAATAACATTAATTGATCAGAATGAAAATTACATGGAAAATGATTTTAAGAAAATATATTTCCTTTATTTTTGGGATTTTATTTCAATCAAGTTATGAAAATGATAAATTAAACATACTTAATGAATTTAAATTTCATATGAATAATATCATATTTTTGTTGTTAATTTTTATGTTTTGACATCTTTCCCTATACCTAGTAATGAAGTACTAAAAATGAATTTAGCAGACCTAATAAATTTCAATGATCTTGTACATATAAAAAATTCCAAAATATTATAACTATCTATACCTCTTGTCCTTACACATAAACTGAATCTAAAGTGGTTAGGATAAGATAATTTAATTCACAAAAAAATATTAAACAATTAAATTATTAAAAGTATCTTTAAACTATTAAATTCAAATGTAAATCTCATTGTTCAACATAGTTACTTCTGAAAAATTAGTATCAATATTCAGAATATAACATTTTATAATATGACCTTATAAAAAAACTTTTTGGTTCATATAGACTTCCTAATGACATAGATATATCGTTATCTCTAATACCCATGATTTATTTTCTCTTATAAAATAATATCCATGATATTTTAGAAATTCAAAAAAATAACCTAGATCACCATTGGTATAAAGTAAAATCATATTTTACTTCAAAATACAATTCAACATTTATTTGTTAAAATATTATATTTTCTAAAATCTTGTACGATTACCAAAATTGTAAATGGAATCCAAAATAACATTAATTAAATAACCAAATAATCATTTTCAATTCCAAAAGTAATAAATTTGGCTAGAAAATCGATAATATCAAAATATAATTTTTTCCTTACACATTTTATCCAAAAATAGTCCTGATAACACAAACATAACATAAACTAGTGGTTGGTGATTCACCATCGGTGACCTTCGATTTTGTGTTCCAACACTGTGACCATACTGAACATACTAGGTTGTAATCCAAAATATGAATTTTACTATTTCTAATACCATATAACATTCAAAATAAATAAAATGTATGTATTTCAAATAATTTATATCAAGGAACATTATTTTAAATATATATTTTTTAAAACATCCCCAATACAGAACTACATCGTATATACAATTGAACATAGGTGATTCTATGGTCTAGGGTATACACTATAGAAAAGGTAATTGACATGGGTAATTAAATGGTTCTTTATATTTATGTAAGATAACAAATAATCAATTTTCTGGATAAGTTTAATTACCATCTATTGTAATCTTCGTTTTTCATGGGCCATTCTTTTATATATGTCCTTATTTACCACACATAATTCATTTCTTTGTTGCTTTATGAACCTTTATTAGGTGTCACATTCCACGTTTAATGGATTACGGAAATCAATAAATCATTTATCCATGGTATCAACTACTATAAAACTCATCATTATATATTCATGTATTCTTTGGTGGGTTCATGTTTTGGTTAATGTATATGTTGTTAATAATATTTTAGGAAAACTAATTAGGCATGAACATGATTTATTTCAGTTGTATTAACATCCCATTTTATTTCTCATCATGTAAAAGTTTACATCATGTTCAATGTTATCATGAGTCCTTTGTGTTTCAGACATTAGCTAATACCTGATATCATAGTTTGAGTAAATGTAGTAACAGTGAGAAAAAAGTATAAAAATTTATAGAATAACATGCACACTTATTGTCGGCCTAAAAAATCATTGTTTCAATCCAATTAATTTATTTCTAGTATATATTCAAATAAATAATATGGGATTTTATGGAGAATTTCTTTTATCTTGAGAATATCCATCAGGAGTGTAAAACTAGGTGTGCGGTAAGGCCCATTGTTATATATCTTCTTAACTCAAGTAAATCCCAGAACATGATGTTAAATTTGTTACTCCTATGTACATATGTTCCAGAACTACATCCACTTATAGAATATAGACATGTATTTATAATTTAATTACATTGGAATTATTAAAAAAATTTGTATTGCGATGGATGGGGTAGTTTAGTAGTTTTTATAAACATGATACAAACATAAGTTCAACATTAAAACATGGGATTAAATACATAACAGAAATTACACTGGAATCATTTATGACTCATATTTTACATCTAAAATTCATTCATAATATTCATATTCCAAACATGTGGAAATAAAAAAATAAAAAATGTTTGATCTCAGAAGATTAGTAAGGGTAATTAATACAGTGGAAGATATGATAAAAATAAACACTAGGAATGGTGAAAAACTAAAAAACAAATGCCTTTAAAAATATACTTGATCATAAATAAGAAGGAATGAAAAATGAATAAAAAACATTATATAAATGATCATAAGATAATGAATCATAACCATTGATATTACACTATTTGAATAATCATTGGGTTTTTAAATTAAAAATATTATAATGTGGGGATGCATAATGTTAGCCATCATAATCATTATCTCAAGGCCTTTGTTCAACGACCATACATAAACTGGAAAAAACCCATACTAGTTTGTCTCATGAGACCAAACCATGCATGAAGGTGCAATAGAGGTCCCGAACCATTTTTTACTCAGTCTAATACATTCATCATATATAAAGGGTGAAATATAAACCATATAAAAAATTTTATAGAAAAACATTCATATAAAATATGAATACTTTTACTATAACCCCCGAATGGTATTCTATTATCACATCCATAGTCAAAATGATTAAAACCCATTAAAATACATTTTTAGATGATATAATAAGATTTAAATCTCAATAATGTACATGATTCACCAAATTATGATCACATCGATTAATATACTTTTTAATGAGTCAATTCAGATGTTTATGAGGAAATATTATTCTATCATTTAAAATTGTCTCATACCACATTGAAACATTCAAAATATAAAACCATATTATATTATTAGATTAATGAGTCTCAAGATATTATATATCTTAATGAATTACATAATCCAAATACAAGGAATAATTGGTGAACAAGGAAAATGTCTCATAAAAGATAAATTTAGTAGAGAGAAATCATTTTTCCTTTGGAATGAAGAGTTCATTTGGAAAATAATTTGTATTTTTTATAAAATATGAATGTAAACATTTATATCCTAAAAATTAAAAGGTATGGATATATATATTTTATTTTAGTCATAATAGATGTATCACTGATGTGAAATCAGGTAAAAAATTTTTTTATGAAACATTAGAAATACAAAAAAATTTGTACGGTTTAATGGAAATATAAAAATGATTTTAGGGCAGAAAAAATGTTTGATTTAAAAAAACCATAAATTAATAAAGATAGATTTTTCATGATAAAATCTGTGATTTTAAAACTATATATTTAGATTAAAAATTATTATACAATGAACTTGAAGATGGATAAGAATTCTATAATTTCCCTTGATTCGGGCATGTAAGTCATGATGAATTACGAACAAACCAATTTTAAAAAATAAATTTCTCATACAAAATATTAAATGATCAGAATATATGTTTTTGTAAAATATCCAAAGAATATAGAATTTGTAAATAAACAATAAATATACATTACATTGGGGTCAGTAAAGTGAATGAATTACCTGGTGGAAAATGAAGGTTCAGGTGAAATCCCATACTAGTTTGTAATCCATCGAAGAATATTCCAAAAAATTAGTAATCATATAATGATACATTAAATACCATAAAAAAGAGATTCCAGACATATTACATCAATGATCTGTATACATACACCATACAAAAGATATAATGACGAATATGGAATATCTCACAAAATTGGATATGAAATGAGAAAACTCTTTCATCTTTTAAATCAATTTAATTTAATGTCCAAAAATTATGAATAATCCAATTAATAATTTAATACCATAATTATAATGCAATTATTGATATTATATATCAATTTTTTGTGTACATACAACACATCTAAGAAATTGGTGTGGAATATTGGAAATCTCACAGAAATAAACATGAGATGAGAAACCTCATACCTTATGTCTGAACATGTTATTAAATTGACCTTAACATCCTTGATAGTAAAATCAAATAAATTAATTAATAATTGAGAAACATATCTAAATTTATTTTATTTAGTAAAATTTAATTATATTCATTTATTATTATTTGGATGTGTTAAAAGATAAAAATGTATTGCTAAGGAGATTTTGCTTCCTGGTTTTTCAGGATCAACCTAATTGTATATTAGTATATAAATTCATGTTGATGGGATATAATTCACTAGAATATAATTTATATAATATTATTGATCGTGAATAATTTTAAATGGTTTTAATTATCATTTCATTACATTGTATGATGATAAATCATTAGATAAGTCCTTTAGTTATAATCATTTATATTATTATGTTGGTTATTTATCAAAATAAACTCATTTTGATTTATCATTTAGTATTATATAAATATTTTACCTAAATTTTTTAAAAGGGGTTATATAATACATTTCAATTTTTTTATGAACCATTAAAATTGTTTCATGAATTTATTTTATGAATAAGTTGAGAAGGAAACATCATCGCTCATGAAGGATGTATCATGGAACCTCCCCAACGATGATTTCATTTATAAAATAAAAGAGGGAGATTAAGGATATTGGTAATGGTTGTTACATTAACATGATGTAATTATATTATATAGATTATTATATAGTTTTTGGGATCAATTTTACAATGGATATTATGACTGAATAAGAAAATAAGATAAATTTAAATGAAATGAAATGAAAATGGAAAAATATTTACCTCTTGAAATAACCTCTTTGAGACCATCCTTATGGCAAAGGGTTTTGGTCATTTGGATATAAGAAGGTATGCAGGATGTGGGAAGGGAATATGGAAGAATATTTTGGAAGATAATTTATATGCTTAATGTCTTAGAGAAATGAAGATAAGAAGGGGTGAAATATTTTTTTTGGAGGAGGAGATAATTGATTTTCCATTATTTTAATCAATAATATATAATTTGTTTCAGGAAAATTAATATTTGTGATTAAAGTGACTAAAAATATTAATAAGTGTATTTTTTCAAACCATTGGCCATTTAAATCATCCATGACTCAATCATGATGCTGGAATTCCATTATTAAGCATATTTCGTAAATCATAAAATTTCACTATTGATATAAAAATTTATCGATTTCAGAAAAATCCCAAAAAATAAAACTAAACATTTTCTTATGTGTAGAATTAAAAAATGGAATCCATTTTATAAAAATAATTTTCTATATTTGTGAAATTAATTTTATAAATATAATAATTATTTTTTAAAAGACACATATTTTAAATTTAAAACTAATTTTATAATTATTTAAAAACATAATAGAGGTCTTATAAAATTATAATAAAATACTAGGGAAACAAAATATTTTTGGGAATAATTTTTTTGAAAACTAGTTATATTTTAAATAATTTTATTATTTTAATATTTTAATTAAATATATATTACTCCCAAAACACCTATATTTAATTTTCATTTTTTAAATCATTCTTTCTAATTTATAAGGTGCCTAAAATATATTTACACATACAATGGTGTGTTTACTATTTATAAGGGTTATATTCATATCTTTTATGGTACCTTACTATTCAAAAGGGTACTTTACTTTTTATATTGATGATGTTATTATTCCCCACAAAATAGGTAGATAATATTAGACTCTAAATATCTTACTGAAGGCAACCATGTATATCAATTTTTTTAAATTCAAATCACATAGTTAATAAAATTACATTTAATGTCTAGTTTATGAATATCTTTTGTAAATAATAAAAAATATTTTTCTTTTCTCTCATACATAGTATTGTGTTCAAACATGCTATATTAAAATTATTATTAAAGAATAGTGGTGTTGCATTCTCTCCTACATCGGAAAATTGATTCCTTCAAATTTGATATTGTACTCCAATATATAATGATTGAAACATTGTAATTCATTTTTTTGAAATCCCACATCGAAAATAGGGTTTATAAAATATCCTCTTAATAAGGGGCAAGAAAATGAGTAGGATAACACAAAACAATGCATTCGAATTAGATAACATTGATGCGATGTGAAATTATGGATATTGAATAATAATCTAACGATCATGTTTTGGTAGAAGGTGATAGAAAACATGGTCTTTTGAAATATTAACATAAATTTATGATTCGTTAAAATAACACTAATTCCTAAAAAAAATCAACTTGGATAATGGTTTTGATACAAAATATTTTTTCATAGAATTGAGAGTTTCATTTACTATCTGGATAAGCACTTGATAATTTAAAAATACATAATTAAATCACATGTCATAATATTAATATCATATTTTGGTTGGTCTTCGAGCAATTTTCACATCGTTCCCTATACATGGTTATGACTTCTTGTGATGAATTTTTAAATCCTGATGTATTAGAATTATCATCTATAGAACACATATCACACAAAAGAATAAATATTTATTCCCTTTTTATTTATAGATCAACAAATACAATATGGTTAGGAACAGAAAATAAAATTACACAGAAATAATAAACCATTATATAATGAGAAGAAAATATAATCTCTAAAATTCAATGTTGAGATCATTGTTCAAAAAAGATTTTTTCTCTAATTATAAAAACTTTTTGAATACCATTATAATACATTACCCCAATAAATAAATGAATTTTTAATATTGTCTTCCAAATGACATTGATAACTCTTAATCTCAACTAGCAATGATTTAATTTCCCCTATCACCTAATAGACAAGTTATTCATTCCATTTCCATAAATAGCATGGATCACCATATATACAAAATATATTAATAGTATTTGACTCCAAAATATAATTCAACATTTATTCTTCAAAATATTATATTTACCCATTTCTTATAGGATTTCTAAAAATGTGAACGTATTCAAAAATAACATTAATCAGTTGGACAAAAAATCATTTTCAAACAAAAAATTTTACTATTGGAGAAATCTAATTTCCAAAAAAAAAATATCCATTATATTTTTTAACTACAAAAATATCATGATAACTAGGACATCACATAGGATTGTGGTAGGTGTTTAACTCGGTTTCCCTTCCATTGAGTGTTCAAACACCACGACCTTACCAAATACAGTGTCTTGTCACCAAATATGGGGGTTTTCTATCCAATATTACAATATTTCCTCCAAAAATAATAATAGAGATTTATTTGATATTAGGTCAATCACAAAAAAAATTAACAAGTATTTACCTATAAACCTCAAAATAAAAACTACATCTTATATTTATTTATACATAGGGCCTTCTTAGGTCTAGGGAATAACCTATATAGGGGTTTTTGAATCGGGTGATTCCAAGGTAAATAATATTTAGTTAAAATAATCCCAAATAGATTCATAGGATAAGTTTTATTTCCTTCTATTGAACTGTTTCTTTTATGACGACAATAATTCTCTTTATGTCCTTAATTCCCACTCAATAAGCATTTATCCATTCAATTAATGAAATTTCCTTGGTTTATCCTTATAAATTAATTTCATGATGGAAATAAAGCTTTATTTTTTCATGGATCCACTACAAGAATTCCTATCAAACTCAATTCTACTCTTATTTGGTGGGTTTGGGTGTTGGTTATGGTATATGTAATTAATATTATTCACGAAAAACTACTTAGGAATGAAAACGTTATATTTCAATCCAATCAATATCCCATGATATTTATCATCACCACTACCTTTTCATTCATGTTCAATTCTGACATGACACCTTTGGATTAGATCAATTGATGAAAAGTAGAAATCATAAAATGAGTATCACTACTAATAGTGAGAAAAAATGTTAATTATTTATAGAATATCATAACAACGTATTTCAACCTAAAACACCATAGGATTATACTAGGTCAACAATTTACATTATATATTCAATTCCAATATAATGGGTTTTTTGAAAATATGAATTATCCTTAGAATATCCCCCGTGATTTTCAATCTAGGTGTGCAATAAGGTCTGTTGTCATGTACCTAGTTACCCTGAGTCAGGAACATAACAGCTTGTTGGAGTTGTTACTCCTAGGTACATATGTTCCCAAACTCGTTACACTTGTAGTATCCAGATAAATATGTATTTTCTTTGAAGATATATAAAATATATAGCTTTCCAAAATTCTAGTGTGTTATTGTTTTATTATCCTCATGACCGAACATGGGGTTTTGTTCAGTAGTTTACATTTTTGAAATCATGTTTTCCTAGGATTCAACTAAAATTCATCTCATATCAACTATAATTCTCCGAAGCTAAAATAACATATATAGTACATTGATTTAGTACATCAGCATGATTACAAGAAAGATAACTCTCAACAGACCGGGTAGTTTAGTAGTTTTGGGTAATAAGTTACCAACATAGGGCCAACATTAGAAAATGGGATGGAATAAAAAATAGAAATTACCCTATAAACATATATGAATATTATATTATCCATGGAATTCCTTCATAATATTCTTCTTCAAGACCTAGGGAAAATAAAACATAAGAATGGGGTGACATCAGAAGCTTGGTATGTGTATTTAATACAACATATTTTATCATAAAAATATACACTAGGAATGGTGAATGACTAAAAACACATGCCATTAAATATATAATTGTGAATAATGTGGGAGGAATGAAGGATGATTAAATGTAGCCAAAAAATATCATAAGAGAATAAAACATAACCATTTATATTATAATATTGTAATAAAAAATGGTTTATACATTAATAATATCATAATGATGGATTTCATAATGTCATACAACATAATCTTTTTCTAAAGGCCTCCTGACAAGACCATACATAAATAGGTAAAAACCAAAATTGTTTGTCTCATTGGACCTACTAATGCATAGGGGGGATTTATAAGGACCCACCCATAACATACTAATTCCAATTAATTACTTATACGTAAAGGGTGAAACATAATCGAAATGGACATTGGTATTGAAGAACTTGAATAAGAAATGTGAATAAATTATCTATAACCCATTAATAGTATCAATTTAGCACATAGAAAATCAAAACTTTGATCAACCCATTCAAAAACATATGGTAGATGATATCAGAAGATATAGACAAAAATTTTGTACAATATTCAACAATGTATGTGGACGTAGATAAATATACATTTAAATGAGACCACTAAAAAGGTCATGAGGATATAATCATTAATCATTACAATCTGTCTCACACCATTTTGAAATATAAAAATAATATTCCATTTGAATATTAGGAGTACAGGGAACTCAATATATAATATATAATAGCATATTACAAAAACCACATTCATTGAATATGTGGTTAATAAGGAACCTATATCATTAAATTTCTTGTGAGACGGTAATAATGCTTTTTACATAAGATTGAAGACCACTTTTAGAAAATCATTTGTACTTCTCAAAAAACATAGACTGTAAAAATGAATATAAATAAATAAGTAATGACATTTAAATTATATTATAATAATTAATTACGTCCCACTGAAGTTAAATTATGTAGAATGCCTTTTATGAAACTTTTTAAATAAAACATTTTAGTGTAGTTTAAGGGAAATATTGAGGAAATTTAAATTCAGAAAGACAAGATTGATTTCACAAACCAAGAAATTTACAAATAAATATTTTTCACTATTAAATGATTAATTTAATGATAATATTTATGTATTAATGTAGATGATATCATGAACATGAAAATTTGTAATAACTTGAGAAGTTACCTTGAATTAAACTCATTTATCGGGATGGATTAAGAAAGGAACCATTTTAAAATTTAAAATTACAAAAAATGATTGATAATTTGATATGAATATATTATATTGGATAATATAAAATAAATATATAATAATTACAAAAAAAACAATCCAAATTATACTGGGTAAAGATAATTAATGAAAAACACGTTAGAAAAATGAATGTTTGAGTACAATCCAATAATTGTTTTTAATCAATCAAAAACTATTCATGAAAAATAATAATCATAAAATGATAAAATTAATACCATGAAAATAATTATATAAATGATATTATACATCAATGGTCTGTATACATACATCATACATAGTAAATAGATTTTAATAAGGAATATCTCAGAAAAATGTATTGGAAATGAGAAAACCCTTACTACTTTGTAATCAATTAGATATTATGACCATAAATTAACAATCATTCAAGAAATAATTCAATTCCATGTAGATAAATTTATTCCTGATAATAAATATAAAATTTTTATGTACTTATACCACATACAAGGAATAAGTGGTGAATAATAAAAATCTGACATAAATAAATGTGAGATGAGAAACCCCTTTCCTTTTTGAATGACCATGTTATGAATTTGAACATAGATTTCAGGATAATAAAATTAAATCCATTAAGAAAATAATTATGAACCATATATAAATATCTTCTATATTTTATAATTTCATTACGTTCATTAATAGTGTTTTGGATAAGTTTTAAGATACACCTTTATCGCCTAGGATCATTTGTTCCCTTGTTTTCACAGTCGACAAAATGGTATATCAGTATCGAAATTCATGTGGAATTGTTACAATCCTATAAAATTGAATTTATATATAATTAATTATCTTGAATTTATTTAAATGGTCATATATATCATTTTGGTAAATTTTCCTTGGATGAATCATTTGATAAATCATTTAGTGATAATCGTTTAGATTGTTATGATGATTATTGATCATAAAGAACTCATTTGGATTTATCATTTATTATTATGTAAATATGTTAATTTAATATCATAAAAAGGGGTGTATTATAAATTTTAAAATATATAGTAACCATTAAAATGGTTTCATAAATAGTATTGGAGAATAATTTAATGATCCAAACATCTTCATCCATGAAAGTTGTCAATTGTAACCTCCTAGATGATGGTATCATTTATAATAATTAATGAGGTAGTGTAAATATATTGATGATGGGTATTAATGTAAAGTAATTAATTATAATACATATATGATACTGAATATATCTGGATCAGTTGTATTGAGTAGGTATGTAGAGGATAAGAAAAGAAGATAAATTGAAATGAAATTAAATGAAAAATGAAAATGATTTACTTCATGAAATAACCTACATGAGAACCTCTTTATGTGATAGGTTTTTTGTATTTTGGGAAACAAATGGATTATAGATGTGGGAAGGGTTTATAGATAATTATTTTTGAAAAACATTTAGAATCATCAATACTTATATGAGTGGGGATAATAGGGTGTAGATTGGGTATATATAATGGATTGAGGAGGGTTTTTCTATTAGTATAATCATTATTTTATTATTTTGGCTCAAGACTAAAAATAGTCACGATTCTTGAGAATAATAGCAATGAGTGAATTTTATTTGGAACCATTGGCCATTTTCATTATCCATGACTGAAGCATGATGCATAAATTTGTTTTTTAGAATATATCAAAAATTATCATATTTCAGTATTGAACAAAAATTTATGTATTTTCAAAAAATCATATAAATTCACCCTAAAAATTCATTCGACCTGTATAATTATGAAATAGAAACCATTTTTCAAAATAATATTATAAATAGAGGTAATTTAATTTTAAAATAATATCATTATTTACATGAATAATAATGAATTTAAACTTACAATTGATTTTATAATATATTAATAAAATTAGTGAGATCTCCTTAAATTATCCTAAAATCACAGGAAAACCAAAATTTATTTAGGAATAAATTAAATTAAAATTAATTTTTTTTAAATAAATATATTAATTTACAATTATAATTAATTAAATATAACAATAAAAATGAATAATAAATTATTAATTTCTAGAAAATTCAACATAATTTATGAGGTGTCTAAATTTTATTTATACTTACATGTGTGAGGATAATATTAATTAATTTAATATTACTATTCACAATGGTTCGTTAATATTCATTAGGGTACATCACTTTTTATAATGTTCATCTTAATATTCACCAAAAATTATGTTGATCCAATCAGACTCTAAATATCATACTAAACATAACTAGGTATATTGGTATTTCGAAACTATGATCACATTAGAAGAAAAAATTGTGTTCCAACATAGGTTGTAACTCTCTTATGTAAATAATTATAAGAACAATAGATTTTTTTAAGATACTTAGTGTTTTGTGAATTACATTCTATATTAAATTAATTTTTAAATTCATGGGGTGTTATAGTGATGGTCATCTATTCTTCGAGGTAGGGATAACATCATCTATCTTTAATTTTTGTATCATATGGGGTGGGTTTCCGATGTATTTGTTTGTAAGGATATTATATTTCCAAATAAATAATTACAATTGAATCTATTTATAATTAATATATATGTGTGGGGAAAAAAGATAAGCATTATGATGTTTTATTATTTAGTGTAAATAGTTTTTTAGAAAGGGTTAGTCATCAAATAATTATCATGGATGTTGGTGGATTATTTTTTCCACAGAATGATCTATTGAATGAATTTTTTTTTTCTTTGATTA
The DNA here is from genome assembly GCA_963277665.1 of Viscum album. Lineage (NCBI taxonomy): Eukaryota > Viridiplantae > Streptophyta > Magnoliopsida > Santalales > Viscaceae > Viscum > Viscum album. The sequence goes on along the minus strand of OY728128.1, from coordinate 270,533,558 downwards.
ATAGTTCAACATAATACTTTTTAACCATGTATACATGGATAATAAATAGATTCATCAAGATCAAACTATTTTCCATGATAACCTCCAAATTAATAAGAGTAAATTGAATGAGGAATGCCTTCTAAAATATGAGTATGCATTGATGTGGTCTATGCGCTGGTGTGTTGTGTGTGTGTTTCTTCTAAAAAGTTTTATAGTTTTGTTATGGTCTTGGTTATGTGATGTAGGGTGGAATGGGTGGTGTAACAGAATCTCAGTTTGAGATATTGATTGAATATAGAATATATGGGATATGGGGTGCAGCGAGGCTGTAGAGTATGGTTGTGATGAAATTATTGCTGAGTGTCGATGTATGTTTGGGGTTTGTTCTATTGAATGGATTTATCAGGAAAAATGACTTTAATCAATGGTGATGGTGGTTCTTAGTAGGGGTAATTTTTACAGTGATTCTAAAGGAGTAGCATGCCCAAATCTACACTCCATAAATTGGGGTTTGTTTCTTTATGACCTGAATGGGTATACAGTAGTGTAGAAATATGATGTGGGTTAATTTAATGGGGTTTTTATATATTTTCATGGCTTTTTATTTGTATATTATTGTGTGTTGTACTTTGTATTTTCATAGATAATTTTGGAATAAATAAACGAATAAAAATTAATGAATAAAAATTTATTAATTGTATTGTCTAGGGGTATGACTTGAGGGGGGTTGTTTCGAGAGTGTCATTCATTTATTGACATTTGAAGTGGAAGTAAAAAAAAAGTTTTATATGTAGAATAAAAATTATAAATTTAATTGGGTGGTGAAATCCATTGATTGGATGGATTTCCACCTAATCTTCCCTGCTCAATCATCTAGGTGGAGATAACCTAAAATTCAATGGGATTGATGAGGTTTGTGGCGACCAGGTGTATGTCGCGAGTTGTGTTTTCCTTAGCGTCTTCAGTATGAGAAATGTTTTACCATCATAGGTGTATTCTGGATGACATGTGATGTGTTTTCTTGGTGTTTTTGGGATTTAATGTCCTATGTAGCTCATGCGTTTGTGAATGAGATTTGAGGTTGATGTGAGGCCTCTGTATGTGTTGGTGAGATGTGATGGGATATTTACCTCGGAGGTGGGACAAGATATGCGACCTAGGTTACTACGAGTGGGTTGTGAGGTGGTACTTCTAAAAGAGGTGTGAGAACATAACATTTATCGATAGGGTGTGAGAGTGGATAATTATTGGGAGAGTGGCCTTTGGTACCATATCCTCAATGTTCTTAATATATTACATTACTTGACATGCAATAAATGGTTTGTGTTTTTCATTTGTGTGGGTATTGTTAGTAAACCTTTATAGGTGAGGTTGGTTTAGATGTTATCTCAAGGGAGAACCAATATTCTTCTCCAACTTATACATGATAGACATGGTTTTTCTTAATGATGTTACTTTTATTCTCAGCCTTTGAATATAAAAAAATTAGGTTTCTAAGAAGACTATGGGGATTGTTCTTGGCATCACTAGATCATACACGGGTCCTATCGTTGTGTCGCGACATATCATTACGTTCAGTACATACAATGGATTTTATATATATTTCTCACATTTTGGTTTCAAAAATGAACGTGGGGTTGTTTTGTATTTCTATTTTAGATATTTCATGAAATTATATTGAGGTTGATAAATTATATCTCTAGATCTAGGTTAAAAAATGTTCATTCCTCCCAATATCATAGATTTGTATACCCTTGGTGTTGGTTTCCAACTCAGGGCCTACTAAAGGTGGGATTTGGGTTACATTGTCTCACATTCTCTATTGGAAGCTCATGAGAGGCATTTTTAGAGGGAGGGGGACATGATATAATTGAATCAGAGGGATGGCTAAGAGAAAATATATAGTTTGGAGTTAGGAAGAGTGAGGATTTCATTGGTTGGTAGTGATGTTTTGTTAGGTTATCTTGGTGCGTGAGATAGGTTGGGAAGAACAGCTAGGACAAGAGGTTTTAGGGATCCCATGATATTATTCAAGGACTTTATGTCAGGGGAACGACAATGTGAGGCTACACCATTTTCAGGGTAGATACATGGAAAAGTAAAAGCATCATAATGACTATGTAATCGATTGAAATTGGGTGTTTTTGGTGAATTGGAAATTGATAAAGAAATGAGATTAAATTAATCTTAAATACAATTCCTCACAACTCCATCATAGAAATTCATGATTTTCCTTTTCAGCTATGGAACCTAGTTATTTTCCTCATGTGGCTTGGGAATTTTGGGCTCAGCAGGCTTACATTGTTGAACGGTGAAGGGAATATCCATTTGAGGGGGATGACTTGTGGTAGAGAACTTTAAGAAATATCTAATGGAAAGCCTTAGGATAGTATGAGGACAGTTCTGTAGACATAGAGACTGTGATCTGGATCGACAAATATGACATTATCTAAAGTTTTCCCTAGGATCAGATGGACTAATGGGTTCCTATGGTGGTCATCATGATGATGGGAGCTACGCATCAACATTTGAAACTATACCTGGGGGAGGATAAGGAGGTTTATGTTATGTGGGTCAATTTCTAGAAGGAGTTTGAAGTGTAATTCTTTTCAACAACCATGAAGTGTGAGAAGAGGCTAGATATATTCTCCCTCTAGCAGGGGAGAATTTCAGAATGATAGATGGGGATTTAGTTCAAGGATCTCCTTTGTCTTCCAAATATCTATTTCTAAATTTATAGTCTTGTGAATGATTGCAAGAGGTGAACATGGTTCATATATCCAGTACGATGTTACTGTATTTATGTTCTTGACATACGTGGAGGTCCAGAAGAAGGTAGAGATAATGGAGTAGATTCACTCAAAAGGTGGTCTACCATGAGAGGGGAAACATCGGGGTTTTTCATGTGGTTGGGTTACTATATGAAGGTCTTAGGAGCTAGGGAATTCATACTTCTAACTTGTGGGTATTCGACCTCAACAATTTCTATTTTAACTTTCATGTACTCAGTCATTTCAAATGGGATTGTGGAGGATATCTTTATTTTTTTGGTTCTAAAGGACATATTGAAAAGAAGTATCCATCCACAATCCAATATCTCAATGGTGTATTTGGACAAGTTCCACCCCAACCCCATATGTAGCTCCTATTTTCCTCATGAATATAACTATGCCACCCCGGAATCCGGTGTTGGTAGTGGTTTTCATATTTCTCGTACAGGGGAATCATTTCCTTATTGGGGAGTGTATTGTGGTCTTCAAAAATCATACGAGTTTGATATATATTTTATCCTAGTGAGATTTAAAATTGCAACAATATAGGTGTTTTTAGTTTCACTATGATTAGAACGTTGAGATCTTTTACACATCCTGAAGGGGGTATGTAATGGCTATTTCCGTGAGCTGAAAGTAAAAGAATAAGGTAGTTCATGAATCATCATATTCTTGTAAGTAGATAGAGGAGTTGGAAACCATGCATGTATATGAAAGTTTGGATGTTGTTGGAGGCTCATTATTTCAGATGAAAGTAAAATATTTTCAAATTTAGCAGGTGGAGGAGTCTCAGTGTGGAGACATAGATCCATAAGAGATGCATAGTTACGATGGCTAGGGTCATGCTCCATAAGGATGGTCATATGATGGTCAAAAATGAGGTCCATTCTGTGGTAGGCTATTTGTTTATATATAGATGAATTAGGAATTACTCTGTCTGTTACACAGATCACCCTTACCAGTACGACAATTAATTTCTTAGATGAACCATGGATGGAGGATGTAGATTTGGTTGTCAGGGAAGAAATAGGCAAAGGTGATGTTTGTGAGAATGTAATAAGTGTTATTGTATGTGAAGGTAGAGAATTTTGTTCATGGTTGTTTGTTACAACCCTTAGATGTCCATGAGTGGAAGTGGAATGGCATCTCAATGTATTTTTTCACAGGGTTAGCCAATGATCGGTAGGCTATGAGACCATATGGGAAGTAGTATATCTGTTGAATAAATCAACTCACGTAAAAGTGAAAAAGGAGTAGGGTGTAGTGGATTCTATAACAAAGTGGTATGTGGATGCGGTGGTGTTACTACATGTATTACTAAGATCCATTGTCTTAGATTAGGATACACATTTTACCTAATTATTCTTGAGGGAATTGTATCATTGTTTTCGCACATAGTTCTAACTCATCACTAATTTCCACCCTTAGATAGATGGGTATATAGAAGGAAATATCTAGAAGCTATAATACATCTTAAAATAATTCATATTGGACATTAGTGGTTCTTGGATGCGATACTTACCATTGGTAGAGTTTTTTTATAATAACATCTATTAATCTCCCATTATCATGGATCGATTTGATTCATGGAAGGAAGGAATGTGTCACTCACCTTTGTGTTGTACTGATGTTTCGTAGACCGATTTTCTTTTACCCTAGTTGGTGCAGATCATGATAGAGAATGTTATTTTTATTCAGTAGAGGATCATGATAGTGCAGGACATTCATGAGTCATATTCCTATTAGAGGACACCGTTGGACTTTGAGGATGAGGAAAATGTATTTTTGAATGATTTATGCTTGTCAGGGGAAGTGGAGGTTTGATCGAAGTGGTACAATTACATTGACATTCATCAGACCCTTCATTTATATTGATGAGATAGCGAGGTGGCATAATAATTGTCTATTCCACCACAGTTGGGGAGGGTCTATGGTGTTTTTCACATCTCTCTACCACTTAAGAATCTACACGATGACTCCCATGTCATCTAACAGGGAGATATGTATATTTAGTATGACTCGACAATCACGAATCAACTTGTAGAGGTCTAGGATCATCATGAGATGTGCAACATGGACAGATCATTCCATTAGTTCATGTGATGGGGAGGAATTGTGTCCTAGAGGATAGTACATGCAAGCGGGAAGTTCATATGTGTCCCTAGTACCCAGAGTATTTTTTGTTTTCAATTATTATGTTTTCAATTGTATTTTTATATATGAACCTTATATTCTTTGAGATTTAATGTTTCCTTACATCATAATGTTAGATAATATTCTGACATGTGAAAAGGGGAGGAACAGATTCCTAATAATGACACATTAGTTGCGATGTGTTTGAACCCATATAGGAAATCTAGTGCTACTCAGAGAGGATAGTATCTTGACATGGTGGATGAGATTCTATGATTTCTGTGTTCAAACAGTGAGGTTATTTTTCTTGTATAGTGTGTATTCTGGTCAGTTAGGTTAAAAGTGGTTGAATGATTTGATCAGGGATGTTTAGGTTTTACAATATAACTACGAGAAAACTGGGCTATATACATATATCTATAGCATTATTTTTTCAAAAACATTGCTATAGGTTTTTATAAGAAGTTTATATCCATGGTTTACATGAGCTATAGTCATGGGTTTCCAACATGGCTATATACCGACTAACGGGGTGGTCAACCGTGTGAGCTATTTCCATAGTTCCCAAAACAATGGCAATAGCCTCTTTAAACTATAGATATAGGTCTATTTTTAGAGGTCAATATCCATGGTTTTCATAAACCATTTCTATAAATTTTTTATTTTATATAGCAATGTTTCATCAAAACCATGGCTATAGGTCCCCCCCCATGTGCGGGAAAAACAATAACCCATAAAAAATGGTTTGATGGTCTATAACCACGACTTACTTGCTATAGCCCATGTTCTTAATGACATATATTATATATATATATATACGAAAAATAATTTTTGTTGTAGTGGTAAGGTGACAAGTTCAGATAGAGGATGTAATGAGATCGAATCTACATGGGCACTATTAATTTTAAATCTATAGACGTGGTTTTCCATCACGGCTATAGAAATTTATCCACAGTGGACAACAATTTGTGATATTTCCTTGGATTCAAAAACCTTGTAAATATACAATATAGACATGGGTTTGACCAAGCATAAATCCTTCTCAAAATATGGAAATGTCTTTTTTTATATGCATTATTATAGGTTTCATGACCATTACAACGTGTCTATAGCATATATCCATAGTTTTGACCCCTATATCCATAGTTATCATCCATGGAAATAGATGAAATTATTAAATGTGTATATTTCAAACAACACAAGGTGGATTATCATTGAATTTTGATGTCTGTAGAGGTGATTCATGTCTATCATGATAATAGAGAAGTATCATGTGGGGTAGCTTTTTGGAACACTATTTAATTTCTGTTTGGTTTAATTCTAGAGGGGGAGAATAGTTCAATAGTTATATGATGTATTGGAGAGGATCTCTATGGACTTTAGCTATTTAAAATTCATATATTTTTTGTGTTCTGGGAGGTATCATGGACTCATTTAAAGAGTTTTCCTAAATTCCCATTTTCAACTAGTAGGTTTCCAGTGGTGAATCATAACAGTGACATCTAATGGTGACTCAAACAATGGTGACTCTTTCAATGGTGAGTCTTCCATCAATTAGTCACCCAACATTGTCTCATCCATTGGTATCTCGTCAGAACACTATTTAACTAATGATGATTCATCCATAGGTAGCTCGCACTAGCGACTAATCCACCAGTGACTCACAAATGTGACACACCCAATAGTGATTCATTTCAAACATTTTCTAAAACTTCATGTTTTCCCATAGTTTTTGGTATTTTCCAACCGTAATATTCTATTTAATGTATAATGTGTTAAATACCATATTTAAATGTTTCAAGGATAATTTTAATGTGTATATATCTTCTAAAAACCTACTTTTTTCATTGACATCCAAACAGTGTGGATTTATTCAATATCTAACATTAAAGGCCATTTGAATATATTCCTTACATTGATATATGATTTTGGATTTCTTAAGATGGTATATTCTCTTCCTTGTGTGCTCCCATTATCTCTTGGTGCACCCCAATGATTTTTTCCTCAAGGAACCGTGTGTTGTGGTGTAGACGTTGGATTATGTTTTCTAAAGAGATTCTTCTTTCAAATTGTGCACCCTATGTTTTGTACAATAAGGTATTGTTGGTCATCTGTTTTTTAAGGTATGGATCCATTCATATATTGTTAATTTGTGTGTCTTGGGGAGTGGTTTTAATATTTTTCTTCTATTAAGGAACAATAATTATAAAAAAATGATAATTGAATCTGTTTAAGATCAATATATAGCTTCTATGGAAAAGGTGACACATGATAATATTTTACAATTTCTTTTTCATACTGTGTATTGTATGGTATAATCACACACAAAAAATCATGGTTATTAGTGGAATTTGATTTAACAAAAAATGATATAAGGAATAAATGATTTCTATTCATAGTTGACTATTTCAACATGAAACCTATAAAAAGGGTATACATGTATAATAAATGTTTTCCGCAATACCAAATTATTATTTTTGATAACCCCATAAATGACAATAGGAAATTGAATGAGGATATCCTTGTTAAATCTGAGTATGCTTTTCTGTGGTCTGTGTGGTACTGTGTAGTGTGTGAGTCTGTTTTGGATTGTGATGTAGTAGGGTTTTGAGGATGGCTGAGTGATGTGGGGTGAAATGGGTGGTTTATGGGAATCACAAGTTGAGAGATTAAATGATTTTGGAATGGATGGGATGTGTTTTGTAGTTGGGATGCTAAGTATGGTAGTGATGAATGGAATTGCAAGGTGTGGAAAAAATTTGGTGGTTTTCCATATTGAGCGGATAGATTAGGTGGAATGAATTTGATGAATGGTGATGGCCATGAATAGTATATGTAATGATATATGAGTTTCTCCATGAGTAGCATACATAGTGACCCACTCGGTGTCTGGGTATAAATTTTTTTAGGACATGATGGGGTGTTAAAAGGAGAAGAAATACGACGAGTGTTAATTTATTGTGTTTCTACTTCCTCAATGTGACATTTTATGTGTGGCTTGTTGTGTGGTATACATAGTAATTTCCCAAATTATAATGGAATGAAAAAATGAATCTTATATAATATCGATAATTTCATAATAGTATTGTTTGGGTGTATGATTTTAGTTATGTATTGTTTCAAAGATGCTATCATTTATCAATGATGAAAATGATGGTTCTCAATAAATGCATTTAGATGTTGTAGTAATGTCATAACTGTTATTAGGCTGTTAGTTGTTTGATCGATAACCCATATAACGAGATTTATTGTTTGATAATATATATGTATAAATCTATTTCCTTGGGATTTTTGTATACACCACACCCATGTTGAGAACAATGTGTCGAACACCCTCACTATTACGGGGGAGGGTGTCTTTCCCAATCATCCTGGCGGGGGTGGATGGTTGTCAACTCTCTCTTCCTTGATCCCTCTTCTAGGTGGTGATAGACCATGATTCTTTGGGAATTATGTGGTTTTCAGGTCCTATGTGTGTGCGGGCGACTTCTGTTTTCCAAGATCCATCAGTAAGAGATGTGTAGTTCATTCATTGGTGTTGTCGGCATGACATGTGTTTTCTTTCCCATGAGTTTCTGGGATGTGATGTGGTATGTTTCCCATGTATATATGGGTGGTATTTGGGGTGGTTGTGATCCTTATGAGTGTGCATGCATGATGTAATTAGCTTCATTTTCCTTAGTTGCAGGACTTGCTGTGAGACCCAGGTGTCTGTGGATAGGCTGTGATGTGGTACATTCAGAAGTGGTGGGAGTGAAAGGATATTTTCTGTTAGGGTTTTAGAGTATCTAATCAATGTAAAAGTGGTGTAGGGTACCCTATCACTGATATTCATAATATATTAATATACATGACTTGTTTTTTTCTATGCGTGACATGGTTTGGTGGGGATGGTTAGTATACCTTGTTAGGTGATGTTGGATTTGTTGTTTTCTCATTGGAGAATTAGTATTGTTCCCCCACTTGTACAAAAGGGAAATTTTGTTTTTTATATAGAATACATTTATGCTCACCCTACATATATAATTCTGCCTTCAGGTTTATAGGGGTATTATTGGATGTATACTGGGCATCACTAAATTTTGGAAATAATTTATGTTGCTGCATATGTCGTCATTTGATAATTACATTTGTGTTTATTTGTATTCATCGGAGTTTTGTTTTAAAAATTCATATGGGATGGTTTTGGGATTATTTTATATTTATTTTTGGGATTTTTTTTGAGTTTGGTACATCTTATCTCAAAAAATAGGTTACTATAAATGGATAATGCCTCCCATTTTGTGAGAATTGTATACCCAAAGTTATAGTCGCCCCCACCCCCCAGGGGCCAAATAGAAGTGGGACTCAGGATTCATTATCTTACAATATCCCTTAAATTCTCAATATGGGTATCATTGGAGAGATGGGTTCATGACAATATATGTTGGTCCTGAAACATTTGGATGGTCTATTTGTAATGGGCCAGACCTCTCAAGTCCATTCCTTTGTGAACATTCGGTACTAGAGGTGTTCCAGAAAGTCAAGGGGACTTTGGGGTGCATTTGGGTGGACTTTTGAGGAATGATAAAGGGTAACATATTTCTCATGGTTGGTACATGGTATGCCAAAACTGTGCATCCAAACCGTGTAAGGCTGGTCTTGAGGGCAGTTTCTAATGCACGGTTAGCTCACGGTTTTCCTAACCGTGTAGACTAACTGTGCGAGGAGGGGTTGTTGAGGCAGAAGCTAAGGCATGGTTAGCACACAGTTTGTTAAACCGTGCAAACTAACTGTGTGGGCACTTAAAATTAGATACTAAAATTGTGAATCTAACTCGTTTTTCCTTTAATCACCTCATTTATACCCCTATGAGGCCATAAATTGGTATTACACTTCCTTAGAGGTGGAAGAACCTCTCCCAAGAATTTTGGAGACAATCTGGAGGCTTCTCATCGCGAATCGAAGTTGGTTTCTCGAGGTATGTGATCCTTTTAGTTTGGTTTCTTAGATCTACCTAGATCTACTCCTCCTTTTCTCTCAGGATCTTAGATCTACGCATGTTATGGATAGATCTAAGTGTGTGGATATTGTTTGTGATGATCATTGGTCTTGGTTGTGTTAGGAGAGGAGATATAGAGAGGATCCTTGGTGAATCATCCCCGTCTCCTTGGGCGTTCTTCGACTGTTCTGGGATTCATCGAAAACCTTTGAGGTAGGGGATTCATGTCTTATATAATTATATATGTGCAATCATAGAGCTATCATGATTTATCCCTTTGGATCACAATGGAATTGACCTAATTAAATACATTAACCGGATTAAAAGAATTGGTTTGATCTCTTGTAGTTGTTGCTCTGTACCGTGATAACGGTTTGCCTCATGTTTTTCTAGATACAGTGATATCAATGCTTTCTTTGTTCAGTTCTTCATTCTTGATGGAAATTGATAAAGAACATAATGCCAGAGTTAATTGAAAATCAATTGCCTAATGATAATGAGGCATGTAAATGAATCCAGTTGTTGTCGTTGTTGTATTTGTCCTAATTTGATGTTAATAAAATTGTAATATTGAGCATATTAAATATTTTGTGATAGCTTACTGATTAGGTTTCCCTGAATTGGAACCTAAGAATTGAATATGTTAATTCAAGAGGGATTAAAGAACAGGTTGGTTGATAAAAGATAACGCCTGGTAAGGATCTTAGTTACCCTCTTTTTCATAAGGTCGTGTGCCTTGTGCTTTAGAGCCATGAGTGCCCATTACGTATGAAGGCTGGATGCCTTGTTAAAGGGCCAAAATCCCATTTGATGTGATGTTTGATTTCCTGCTGTTTGTGCTGTGATGTTACCCTGGAGGTGTGTTTTTGTATGTGGAGGTAGGGAGGCCTTGTGGTTGTGGCATCAGATGATGCCTAGAGTGGAGAGATGCATCAGTTTATGCATGTGGGTGTCAGGGAGGACACAAGTGATGATAGAATGGGATGGAAGTGTTTGTTGGATGCATGGTGACTTTTATTGAATGTTTATCTACATTACTTTTCCCCACTACTCAAGGAATCTGGTCTTTCTTACCCTTCTTCCGAATGAGGTGAAGACGCGCGGGGTATGCCACGTGCTTTACGTTTCTAGCTTCTGGAGGTAGGATGGGTCTACGCTCTTGCTATAGGCGGAAAAGGCTCGACGGGTAGTACATCTACTCACCGTGATGAGCCCCCGTGTGTTAAGTAGCATAGGTTACTTTTCTAGAATGCCTAGGAATTTGGGGAAGTAATTTAGGTAATGAAAGATTGATTAAATGGTGATGATCCACAGGGATAGAGATACTGGAATTAAAAGGTGATGTTGAATCTTTAATGGAAGAGTTTTTTTTCAATGTGATGCCAATGAAGTTTAATGCTGTTGTGTTCATGGTTAAATAATGTGAAATGAATTAATTAATGTATTTTGGAACTGATGAAAAAGGGAATGAAGTAACCTAATGAAGTTATTTAATTGGTTGTGTGCTTATAGGATACATAGTCTTAGAAATATCAGCCAGGAGTTTGAGAGATGTTAGCTGCAGTTGAGACTAAGACTAGGTTATGCCCACAGTGTGCTTGTGAGTTATATATTCTGTACTTTTGTGTTTCTATATGCTACTCCACCCTATCATTAAGGGAAACTGGCACACCGGTGATTCTGAGCCCTAGGGGAGTTTTTCCAATCATTCCGATGGGAGGGTGAATGGCTAACTACCCTCTTTGACCCCGCTCTCTTCTCTTGGTAGATACTAGTGCTAATGAGCATAGTGGTTAGTTTCCCCCATATATGTGTGTAGAGTGATGCAATGGCTTGTGGTTATTCACACACATATATTCTGTATATATTATCGCATGGACTACTATAGGTGTAACATGTATAGGCGGTGATGGATTGAGGACCCTTACTCGGTGTATGGGCTGTAATGGATTGAGGTATAATACCCGACGTATGATACACGTTATGAGAGCTGTGGTGGCTCCGGGAAACTACCTGGTTACTTTTTGTCATGAGGATAGTGAGGATCTTCGCTCAGGTGTCGGCAGGAAATCCTTTGTGGTGCATGTGGTGAAAATTGTGGAGCTTAGCCCTAGTGTATATGGGCAAGCCTTTGGAGAGAGATGCACATGACATATGTCGTTGGGGAAAAGCGGCAAACCAGTGGGGAAGAAGTAGTGGGGTACCATTGATATCCATTTCTATATGATATATTCTTTTATGCGTTACATGGTGAGAGTAGAAATGGTGAGGTTGGGAACACAGTATACCTGCTTAGGTGATGAGTTAGTTTTACTGTTGTTCACTGTGCTTTAACATGCTTTCTTATATTTTGCACGAGAGGATTCGGGGAGGATCCTACAGAGTATACTGTTATACTCACCCTACGCATATATAAACTATTTCTCAGGTCACTTGGATCAGGTTGGAGATCAAGCTGATTAATACTAGTTTATGGTTGGAGGAGCTGTTTGGGCTTGCGGTCGCTGTCGTTCTACTTTCTTTTGGGAACTTGTAGTTTTCTCTTCCAGTTGTAGTACTTTTGCATGAAATTTCATATATTTACATAGGTTTCTTTTATATTTCAGTTCTGAGTTGGATTTGGTTGGTATCTATCTTATCTCTCTCTTCTGCATGTGTTCTCTTAGAGGGTAATGCCTCCCATCTGTGTGTTTATTATACCCTCGGTGCTAGTCGCCAACCCGAGGCGTACTGGAGGCGGGGCTCGGGGGTCATTATCTCCCTTTTCACATTACCGGACTAGGAGGGATACACTTTGTGGGGAGGGGGTCCTGACAGAGTGTTATCAGAGGTCTGGTTGAGGGATAGGATGGAGTTTGGAATTAGGCACATGTGAGGTTGCATGGGTTGGTAGGGAAATAGTGTCATTCATGTTTAGCAAGTGCGGAAAAAATTGGAAACCGGGTAAGAAATAAGAGTTTAGGCCCCCCTATGATCTGATGTACAGGCCATTAATTTTACAATGGCTACTAAATAAGGTGATACTAGTTGCAGGGTAGAGACCTAGGAATGGATCATGCATCATTCTTCTTTATGCCTGCGTGTGAATGGGTAGACCTTCAGATGTGTTAACCTAAAACAAATGAAAGAAAACAATTAATTAATTAATGTTGCGTCTTCCATATTACTGGATTACAATCTCTAAGTGTTTTTTATTATGCAGGTATAGCTCCAGGTCAACGTCCTCGTCAGGTTTTCATAGATGATATCCAGTAGGCTATTCCAGCTGGTCGTCGTAGGGTAGAGGTGGACGAAGATGACACTTGGAGGAAGACACTCCGAGAGTTTCAGCGCCAGAGTCTGCAGAAGTGTGAGGGCTCTGTTTCAGATACAGTCACGGAGGACTGGTTAGAGGAGGTCAAGATAGGCTTCAGTTTGATCCATTATTGGAAATAGCATTGGGTGTCCTTAGCTGTTATGATGCTACGTGGAGCAGCAAGGCAGTGGTGGTTCTTGTTCCTCGGGGATCGTGAGGAGTTAACGATCACATGGGAGGAGTTTTGAGACAAGTTCAAAGTCGAGTTCATTTCCTCGACTGCAGAGGTGTCTAGTCTCCAAGAGCTTCTTACCCTTCGAAATGGGATCTCCAGTGTTCGGGAATTTGGAATCCATTTTCGGAACCTTTTTATATATGCTTCGGACCTGTTACATGATGAGGAGGCCAGGGCAAGGCATTTCGAGTAGGCCTTGCATCTAGATATCCAGCGTCAGGTCACCACATTAATGATGAATACATATCTCGAGGTGTTGGCGAAGGAATATTTTGTTGATTGTACTTTGTCCAGGACCAGATCATCATGAGAAGGGGATCATCACGATCCCCCACAAAGCAAGGATGTGGTCCGGGGTTCACAGTTTTCATGACATAATAGTTTCAGTTCAACCGGGGGTAGGTCCTAGCCCTTCACATCTCGTTTCTCTGGAGGCGGAAACTCTCAGGCCTATGCCAAGGGGTCATGCCATTTTTTTCTTCTGGTGGTCATGGCCATCAGCAGCAGGATTGCCCGACCATTCAGAGCGGTCATCGTGCACCAAGCACTACTGTCCAAGTTCCTCCATTGAGGCAGTTTCCGTCGAGGCAGCAGAAGAAAGTTTCACAAACTTTAGATCACCACAGGGGTGATGGGGCAGGGAGAGGATAGCTCCATGATTCTCCCCATCCTTATAGAGTAGAGCGCGGTCATGGTGGTGGTTGTCATCAGTGTCATAGAGGTCGTGGAGGAGGTCGTGGTCAGCTTCATGCTCTAGCATTACCAGCACCATGCGAGCCAGATGTCATTCGTGCTACCATTTTCTTGTTTTCTACCATGGTGTATGCATTGATTGATTCAGGAGCGACACACGACATCATAACACCTACCCATGTCCAATCTTAGGGACGTGAGTTAGATAGGCTTCCAGTGCCATTGGCGTTGACTACTCCAGTTGGAGGTCTAGCTGACTTGTTTGAAGTATGTCGAGACTGTGAGCTATTGTTGGGGAAACACCGCTCTTGGGTATATTTCCTATGTTTATCGATACAACCATATGATGTCACCCTTGGCATGGATTGGTTCTATTCAGTGTAGGATATAGTGGATTTCTTCAGGAAGAAGTTCATCTTCATCGGTTCGGATGGAGAGCAAGTTGTATTTGTTAGTGAGTGAGATGCTCGGATGGGTCATAGGCGCGTTCCATCCTTATAGTCCACAGGGGCTGAGATGATGTTTAGTTCTTCAGAGGTTCAGTAGTTGTCGTTTCCTGGGGTCGTAGAGGAGTACCCTGATGTCTTTCCAGATGAGGTTGTAGCATTACCCCCTGGATGAGAGATTGAGTTTTGGATTGATCAACTGCTAGGAGTGTCTCTTATCTCTATGTCTCCATATAGGATGGACTATTCTGAGTTACGAGAGCAGCGTATATAGCTTGAAGGTCTGTTGCAGTGCAGTTTTGTTCGACCAAGTGTGTCTATTATTGTCAATTGAACAAAGTGACAATAAATAACCGCTATCCTCTTCCATGGATTGATGTTTTATCAGATCCACTAAAGGGTGAAAGTTGGTTCTCAAAGATTGACTTATGGTCACGATATCATCAGATGCGTGTGAAGGATGAGAATTTTTCGAAGACTACTTTGCATTGTTGTCATGGGAATTATGAGTCCATTGTAATGTCATTCGGCGTGAATAATTCTCTATCTGTGTTTATGGGATTGATGAATTTTGTGTTTCATGAGTTTCTAGACAAGTTCCTGGTAGTCTTTATCGATGACATCCTTGTGGACTCCACATCTGAAGAGGAGCATTCAGAGCATCTATGATCCGTACTGGGAGTTTTTCATCCACATCAGCTGTTCGGGATGTTGTCGAAGTGTGAGTTTTGGGCTCGAGAAGTTCATTTCATGGGGCATGTTGTGTCCCAATAGGGAGTATCTTTTGATCCATCGATGATAGAAGCAGTTGTGTCTTGTGCATCCCCCAAGACAGTTTCAGAGGTGTGAAGCTTCCTTGGTCTCACAGGCTTCTACAAGAGGTTCGTGGCCAATTTCTCATGTGTTGCGACTCCTCTGAAATCTTCTACCAAGAAGGATCAGCCATTCATATGGACTGATCAGTTTCAGGCAGCTTTCAAGTATCTAAAAGAGATGTTAGTAAGTGCTCCTGTCCATTGTCTTCAAGCTGAAGGAGTTCAATTTGATTTTTTCTGCGATGATTCACGTCTGGGGTTAGGCTGTGTTCTTATGCAGCAGAGGTCAGTTGTTTCTTATGGGTCTCAGCAGTTATGTCCTCATGAACACAACTATGCCACCCATGATCTTGAGTTGGCAGCCGTGGTGTTTTCTCTGATGTTGTGGAGACATTACCTAATTGGTAAGCGCTTTGTGGTTATCACCGATCATAAGAATTTGAGGTATGTTTTCTTACAGCATGAATTGACCTTAAAATATCATCGGTGGATGGAGTTATTGCAGGAATACGACTTAGAAATATCGTATACACATGGAAAGGGGAATGTTGTAGCTGATGTGCTGAGCTGAAAGTCACATAGTGATGCTGTGATTGAATCAGGTGATTCCTGGAGAGTAATGTGAGAATTGTCTGCATTGAATCTTAATATGGGAGTAGTCAGAGGTATAGGTTGTCTCTTTCATATTATGGTGCAGTCATCCCTGGTGCAGAAGGTGGAATAGTCCCAGTTGGGGGATCATGAGGGGGAGGTCTGGAGAGACCGAGTCATTTGTGGTTAGGCCCCTGATTGTTGGCCTAAAGATGAACAACACAGAGTGTTGTATCATGGAAGGATATTTGTTCCCTTGGAGATGCGTGGGATGCTTATTAGAGTGTTCCATAGTTCCCATTTAGCAGTACATCTTGGTGTGACAAAGATGTACTGATCCTTGAGGATTCGGTTTTGGTGGCCTCGGCTGAAGCGTGCAGTTGAACAATTTGTGTCTCAATGTTTAGTCTGCCAGAAGGTGAAGGCCGAACACCATATTCCTAGTGGTCTTCATCAGCTATTGGGGATTCCTCAGTGGATGTGGGAGGACATATCAATATTCTTTGTTACATGTTTACCTCGAGCTCTGGGAGGACATGATGCTATTTGAGTGGTAGTGGATCATTTAACAAAATCGTCCCACTTCATTGCGATCAAGGAGTCGAGATCAGTGGATGTTTTGCCAAGGCAGTATCTGGAGGAGGTGGTGAGACTTCATGGAGTCCCTTGGACATTCATTTCTGATCGAGATCATCATTTAACTCCAGGGTGTGTAGAGGATTCCAGGATGCTTTTGGTTCTCAACTATGCCTTACCAGTGCTTTTCATCCTCAAACAGATGGTCAGACAGAGCGAACCATCCAGAATCTTGAAGACATGTTATGCTCTTGGGTTAATGACTTTTGTAGGATCATGGATGGGGCACTTACACTTGGTGTAGTTTTCTTACAGTAATAGTTTCCACTACACCATCGGTATGGCGTCGTTTGAAGCCTTGTATGGCCGGCCTTGCCGTTCTCCATTATGCTAGACTGGGGTCGAAGAGTCAGCAATTCATGGACCGTAACTAGTGCATAATAAAACAGAGATGGTTCGGGTGATTCATGAGAGGATGAAGGCAGCGTAAGATCATCAGAAATCCTATGCCGATCAAAGTAGGAGACCCTTTGAGTTTAATTTTGGGGATCATGTGTTTCTGAAGGTGGCTCCCCGTTGTGGAAGTGAAGGATTGGTCATGGGATTAAGATTTCTCCCCGCATTGTTGGTCCTTTCGAGGTGTTAGATCATGTTGGAGTTGTGGCATATCGAGTAGTACTTCCCCATCATATGAGTCAGATACATAATGTTTTCATTGTATCACATCTATGTCGTTATCTTCATGATGAATCCCACATCATTGACTGTGGAGAGATCTATGTTGATGATGATTCCACCTTTGAGGAGAAACCTTTTGAGATTCCGTACCACAATGAGAAGGTGTTGCGCGGGCATTCCATCCCCTTAATTCATGTCTTGTTGCGACACAGTGGCATGAAGGAGAGTACAAGGGAACGTGAGTCATAGATACATTCTTAGTACCCTGGGTTGTTTAATGTTTAACTCTTTCATGTCATGATGATTCCTTATGTGGTTATGAAACCTTCATGTTTATGATATGACTCCCTTCGTTGCATTGGTTGCTTTCTCTCTTTTTAGAGGTATCTCGGTGGGTGGTTGTTTAGACCCCGTTTCATTTTCCCTTTAGGTGGGTTATGGATTCTTGAGGACGAGAATGTTTTGAGAGGTATCTGATGTAATGGCCCGGACCTCTCCGGTCTATTCCTTTGTGAAAATTCCATAGTAGAGGTATTCTGAGAAGTCAAGGTGACTTTGGGGTGCGTTTGGGTTGACTTTTGAGGAAATTTAAATGGTAATAGCCTCCGCATGGTTGGCACACAGTTTGCCTAAATCGTGTAGCCAAACCATGCAAGGCGGGTCTTGAGGGTAGTGGCTAACGCACGGTAAGTGCATGGTTTTTCTAACATTGCGGACTAACCATGCGAGGAGGGGTTTTTGAGGTAGAAGCTAACACACGTTTAGCGCACGGTTTGTTAAATCGTGCAAACTAACCGTGTGGGCACTTAAAGTTAGATCCTAAAATTGTGGATCTAACTTGTTTTTCCTTTAATCACCTCATTTAAGACCCTAAGAGGCCATAACACAAGATTACCCTTCCATGTAGGTGGAAGAACCTCTCCCTATCGTTTTGGTGGCGATCCGGAGGCTTCTCTTCGTGAATCGAAGCCCGTTTCTTGAGGTAAGTGATCCTTTTAGTTTTGTTTCTTAGTTCTATCTAGATATATTCCTCCTTTTCTATCGGGATCATAGATCTACGCCCGTTATGGGTAGATCTAAGTGTGTGGATGACATTTGTGAAGATATTTGGTCTTTGTTGTGTTAGGAGAGGAGATATAGAGAGGATCCTTGGTGAATCAACCTGGTCTCCTTGGGTGGTCATCGACCGTTGTGGGTTTCCTAAAAAACCATTGAGGTAGGGGATTTGTCGCTTCTCTAATTGTTTATGAGAAATCATAGAGTTAGCAAGATTTATCCCTTTAGATCACAATGGAATTGACCTAATTAAATATATGAACCAGATTAAAATAATTGGGTTGATCACTTGTTGTTGTTTCTTTGTACAGTGATAACGGTTTGCCTCATGTTTTGCTAGATAGATTGATATCTATTCTTTCTTTGTTCAGTTGTTCGTTCTTGATGGAAATTGATAAAGAATGTAAATCCAAAATTAATTGATAACCAATTGGCTAAATATAATGAGGCATGTAAATGAATCTGGTTGTTGAAGTTGTTGTGGTTGATCTAATTTGATGTTAATCAAATTTGCATAGTAAGCAGGTTAAATATTTTGTGATAGCTTACTGATTAGATTTCCCGAAATTAGAACCTATGAATTGAATTTGTTAATTCAATAGGGATTAAAGAACTGGTTGGTTGATTAAAGATATTGCCTGGTAGGGTTATTGGTTACCCTCTTTTTCGTAAAGTTGAGTGCCTTGTGCTTTAGATCCATGAGTTCTCGTTACATATGAAGGCTGGATGCCATGTTTAAGGGCCAAGATCCCATTTTATGTGATGTTTGATTTCCTACTACTTGTGTTGTGATGTTACCCCAGAGGGGTGTTGTGGTATGTGGATGCAGGTAGGCCTTGTGGTTGTGGCAGCAGATGACTCCTAGAGTGGCGAGATGCATTGGTTTATGCATGTTGGTGTCATGGATGACACAAGTGATGATGGAATGGGATGGATGTGTTTCTTGGATGTGTGGTGACATTGATTGAATGTTTATCTGCTTTACTTTTCCCCAATTCTCAAGGAAGCTGGTCTCTCTTACACTTCTTCCGAAGGAGGCGAAGATGCGCGGGGTATGCCACGTGCTTTCCGTGTTTAGCTTCTCGAGGTAGGATGGGTCTATACTCTTTCTATAGGTGTAAAAGACTCTATAGGTAGTACATCTACACACCGTGTTGAGCCCCCTTGTGTTTAGTATCATAGGTTCCTTTTCTAGAATGCTTGGGAATATGGGGAAGTAATTTCTGTAATGAAATATTGATTAAATTGTGATGATCCACGAGGATGGAGATGCTGGAATTTAAAGGTGATGTTGAATATTTAAAAGAACAGTTGTTTTGGAATGTGATTCCAATGAAGTTTAATGTGGTTGTGCTCATGGTTAATTAACGTACAAAGAATTAACTAACATAAAGTGGAACTGATTAAAAAGGGAGTGAAGTAACCTAATGAAGTTCTTTCATTGGTTGTGTGCTTATAGGATACCTAGTTTTATAAATAGCAGCCCAGAGTCCGAGAGACATTAGCTACAGTTGAGACTAAGACAAGGTTATGCCCATAGTGTGGTTGTGAGTTATATATTCTGTACTTTTGTGTTTCTATATGCTACTCCACCCTATCAGTAAGGGAAACTGGCACCATAGAGATTCTGATCCCTGAGGGTGTTTTCCCCAACATTTTGATGGGATGGTTAATGGATGACTACCCCCTTTTTCCCCACTCTCTTCTCTTGCTATATAATAGTGCCATTGGTCACAGTGGTTATTTTCCCCCATATATGTGTGTAGAGGGATGTAATGTCTTGTGGTTATTCACACACACATATTCTGGATATAGAATCTCATTGACTACTTAGGTGTAACGTGTATAGGCTGTGATGGCTTGAGGATCCTTACTCGGTTTATGGGCTATAATGGCTTGAGGTATAATACATGATGTATGATACATGTTATGTGATCTATGGTCTCTCCCAGAAACTACCTGGTTAATTTTGGTTGTGAGGATGGTGTGGAGCTTCTCCCAAGTGTCTGTGGGCAAGCCTTTTTGGTGTACATGGTGTAGATTGTCGAGCATAGTACATGTGTATATGGGCAAGCATTTGGATAGAGATGCACATGACGTATGTCGTTGGGGAAAAGTGGAAAACCATTGGGGAAGTAGTACCAGGGTAACCTTGATATCCTTTTCTATATGATTTATTCTTTTATGTGTTAATTGGTTACAGTAGCCATGGTGAGGTTGGGAACATAGTATACCTACTTAGGGGACGAGTTAGTTTCACTGTGCTTTAGCATGCTTTCTTTACTTTTGAATGAGAGGCTTTGGGGAGGATCATACTATGTATACTATTACACTCACCCTATGCATATATAAATTATTTTTTAGGTAACTTGGAGCAGGTTAGAGATCAAGCTGGTTACAACTAGCTTGTCGTTGGAGGAGATGTTCGGGATTGCGGTCGCTTCCGTTTTACTTTATTT
This sequence comes from Viscum album, assembly GCA_963277665.1. Taxonomy (NCBI): domain Eukaryota; kingdom Viridiplantae; phylum Streptophyta; class Magnoliopsida; order Santalales; family Viscaceae; genus Viscum; species Viscum album. Next base: position 270,512,847 of record OY728128.1, on the reverse strand, counting down.
TGTGTACTTGTAGTTTTACCTTTTAGTTGTAGTACTTTTTATGACATTTCATATATGTAAATGGGTTTCTTTTATATTTCAGTTCTGAGTTGGAGTTGGTTGGTATCTATATTATCTCTCTCTTCCGCATGTGTTCTCTTAGAGGGTAATGCCTCCCATCTGTGTGTTTATTATACCCTTGGTGCTAGTCGCCTAACCGGGGCCTACTAGAGGCGAGTCTCAGGGGTCATTATCTCTCTTTTCACATTTTCGGCCAATGAGGGGTACACTTTGTGGGGAGGGGGTCGTGACAGAGTGGTATCATAGGTCTGGTTGAGGGATAGAATGGAGTTTGGAGTTAGGCACATGTGAGGTTACATGGGTTGGTTGGGAAATGGTGTCATTCATGATTAGAAAGTGCGGTAAACACTGGAAACTGACTAAGACATAGGCATTTAGGGACCCCTATGATCTGATGTACGTGACTTTATGTTTACCATGGCTACTAACGAAGGTGATACAAGTTTCAGGGTAGAGACCTAGGAAAGGATCATGCATCATTATTCTTTGTGACTATGTTAAAATGGGTAGACATTGGTATAGGTTAACCTAAAACAAATTAAAGAAAAAAATTGATTAATTAATTTTGAGTCTTCCATATTCCTGGATTATGAGCTCTAAGTGTTTGTTATTTTGCAGGTATGGCTCCAGGTTGACGTCCTCGTTAGGTTTGCGTAGAATATTTCCAGCACGCTGTTCCAGTAGGTCGTTGCAGGGTTGAGGTTGTCAAAGACGAAACTTTGAGGAAGAAACTCTGAGAGTTTCATCGCCATAGTCTATAGAAGTACACAGCTCCATTTCACATACAGTCACAGAAGACTGGTTAGAGGAGGTCGAGATAGGATTCAGTTCGATCCGTGCTCGGAAGGAGCAGTGGGTGTATTTAGCTGTGATGATGATGCGAGGAGCAGCAAGGCAGTGGTGGTTTTTGTTCCTTGGGGATAGTGAGGAGTCACCGATCACATGGGAGGAGTTTCGTGAAGAGTTCAGCGTCGTGTTCCGTTCCTCGACTGCAAAGGTGTCTAGTCGCCAGGAGCTTCTTACCCTTTGACAGGAAAGCTCCATTGTTCAAGATTTTGGAATCTATATCAAGATCAATTTACAATATGATTCGGACCGATTACCATATGAGGAGGCCAGGGCGAGTCATTTCGAGGAGGCTTTAAGTACATAGATCCAGCATCAGGTCACCCCATTTATGTTTAATAAATATCTCGAGGTGTTGGATAGGGGCAGAGGTTATTGAGAGGACTTTGGCCAGGACCAGATCATCACGAGAAGGGGATTGTCCGGATCCCTCACAAAGAAAGGTTGTGGTCTGTGGTTCCCGGTTTTCAGGACATAAGAGTTTATGTTCAGTCGGGGGTAGGTCCTAGCCCTTCAAATATTGTTTCAATAGAGGTAGCAACTCTCTGGCCTATGACAAGTGAATAGGAATTTTTTTTCTTGTGGTGGTCGTGGACGTCAGTAGTGGGAGTTCCCGACCTTTCAGAGAGGTCATCGTGCACTAGGCACTACGCTCCAGGATCCTCCGTTGAGGCAGTTTCGGCCGAGGCAGTAGCAGCCAGTTGCACCAGCTTTATATCACCAGTGGGGAGATGGGGCAGGCATATGACAGCTCCATGATGCTCCCCATCATCAGAGAGCAGAGTGCGGCCGTGGTGGTGGTAATCATCAGGGTCAGAGAGGATGTGGAGGAGGTCATGGCCAGCTTCATTCTCAAGCATTGCCAGCACTAGGTGAGCCATATGTCATTCTAGGTACCATTTTCTTGTTTTCTTCCTTTGTGTATTCCTTTTTTGATTTAGTAGAGACACACTCCTTCATATCACCTACCCTTTTCCATGATTTGGGACATGAGGTAGAGAGGCTTCCAGTGCCTTTGGCGTTGACTACTCCTGTTGGAGTTCGAGCTGACTTGTTTGAAGTATGTAGAGACTGTGAGCTAGTGTTGGGGAAACACCTCTCTTTTGGAGAATTCCTTTGTTTATGGATACAACCATATGATGTAATCCATGACATGGATTGGATTTATTCGGTGCATGCTATCATGGATTGCTTCAGGAAGAATGTTATATTTATCGGTGCGGATGGAGAGCAGGTGGTGTTCGTTGGTGAGGAAGATCCTCAGATGGGTCATAGACGCGTTCCATCCTTATCATCCATGGCGGCTGGGATGATGCTGAGTTCTTCAGAGGTTCGGCAGTTTGCATTTACTAGGGTCGTAGAGGAGTACCCTGATGACTTTCCAGAAGAGGTAGTAGCATTACCCCCTCGACGAGAGATTGAGTTTGGGATTGAGCTACAGCCAGGAGCGTCTTCTATCTCTATGTCTCCATATAGGATGGCCCCTTCTGAGTTATGAGATCTGTGTATACAGCTTGATGGTATGTTTCAGTGCAGTTTTGTTCGACCAAGTGTGTCACTATGGGGTGCACCAGTTCTGTTTGTAAAGAAGGATAGAAGTAGTTTGTGGTTGTGTGTTGATTATCATCGCATTAAAAAAGTGACAATAATGAACCATGATCATCTTCCGCGGATTGATAATTTATTTGATCAACTGAAGGGTGAGAGTTGGATCTCAAAGATAGACTTATGGTCATGATATCATCAGATGCGTGTGAAGGATGAGTATACTCTGATGACTGCTTTTCGTTGTCGTCATGGGAATTATGAGTTCATTGTAATGTTGTTTGGTGTGACGATTGCTCCAGATATTTTCATGGGATTGATGAATGCTGTGTTTTGTCAGTTTGTAGACAAGTTCATGGTGGTCTTCATCGACGACATCCTTGTGTACTCCACATCTGAAGAGGAGCATGAAGAGCATCTACGATCTGTTTTAGGAGATCTTCGTCGACATCAACTGTTCAGGAAGTTGTCAAAGTGTGAGTTTTTGGATCGTGAAGTACGTATCTTGGGGCATGTTGTGTCCCAACAGGGAGTAGATGTGGATCCATCGATGATAGAAGAAGTTGTGTATTGGGAAGCCCACAAGACAGTTTCAGAGGTGCGAAGTTTCCTTGGCCTCGTAGGCTACAACAGGAGGATAATGTCCAATTTATCACAGTTTTTGACTCCTCTAACATCTTTGAGAAAGAAGGATCAGCCATTCATATGGAATGATCAGTGTCATTCATCATTAGATTATCTAAAGGAGATGTTAGTAAGTGCTTCATTCCTTTGTCATCCAGCTAAAGGAGTTCAGTTTGATGTTTTCTGCAATGCTTCACGTATGGGGTTAGGCTTTGTTCTTATGCAGTAGAGTTCTGGTGTATCTTATGGGTCTCGGACGTTGTTTCCCCATGAACGCAACTATGCCACCCATGATCTCTAGTTGGCAGCCATGGTGTTTGCTCTGATGTTTTGGAGACATTACCTCATTGGTGAGCGCTTTGTGGTTTTCACCGATCATAAGAGTTTGAGGTATGTTTTCTCCCAGCGTGACTTGAACTTACGATAGCATCGGTGGATGGACTTTTTGCAGGAATACAACTTCAAAATATTATATAAACCAGGAAAGGGTAATGTTGTAGCTGATGCGCTGAGCCGAAAGTCATGTAGTGATGTTGTGCGTGAATCTGGTGATTCCTGGAGACTAATGGAAGAATTTTCAGCATTGAATCTTGATATGGGAGAAGTTGGAGGTAGAGATTGTCTTTTTCAGATGACGGTACAATCATCCCTGGTGAAGAAGGTGGAAGAGTCCCAGTTGGGGGATCATTAGGTGGAGGTCTAGAGAGACCGAGTCGTTTGTGGTGAGGCCCCTGATGGTTGGTTAGAGGATGAACAACACATAGTGTTGTATCATGCAAGGCATTTTGTTCCCTTGGTGATGCGTGAGATGGTTCATAGAGAGTTCCACAGTTTGACTTTAGCAGTACATCCTGGTGTGACAATGATGTAGCAACCTTGAGGAGTCATTTTTGGTGGCCTGGGCTGAAGCGTGCTGTTGCAGAGTTTGTGTCTCGATGTTTAGTCTTCCAAAAGGTGAAGGCCGAACACCGTGTTCTTGGCGGTCTTCTCTAGCCATTGGAATTTCCTCAGTGGAAGTGGGAGGACATCTCAATGGACATTTTTATAGGTTTACCTCGAGCCCCGGGAGGACATGATTCTATTAGGTGGTAGTGGATCGTTTAATAAAATCATCCCACTTCATAGCGATCAAGGATTCGAGATCAGTGTATTTTTTTTCGAGGCAGTATCTGGAGGGGGTGGTGAAACTTCATGGAGTCCCTAGGATGATCATTTCTGATTGAGATACTCATTTTACCTCCAGGGTGTGGAGAGGTATCCAACATGCTTTTGGTTCTCAACTATACCTTATCACTACTTTTCATCCTCAAACGGATGGTCAGACAGAGAGAACCATCCATACTCTTGAAGACATGTTACGCTCTTGTGTTCTTGACTTTGGATGTTCATAGATGAGGCACCCATACTTGGTGGAGTTTTCATATAATAATAGTTTCCACTCCACCATCGGTATAGTTCCCTTTTCAACCTTGTATGGATGGCCTTGCCGTTCTCCATTGTGCAGGACTGGGGTCAGAGAGTCTGCAATTCAAAGACCGGAACTAGTGCAGAATACAAAAGAGATGGTTCAGGTGATTCATGAGAGGATGAAGGCAGCACAAGATCGTCAAAAATCATATGTCGATCAAAGAATGAGACTCTTAGAGTTTAATGTTGGGGCTCATGTGTATCTGAAGGTGGGTCCTCATCGTGGGCAGAAATGGTTTGGTCATGGAAGAAAGCTTTCTCCCCGCATTGTTGGGCCTTTGGAGGTGTTAGCTCGTGTTGGAGCTGTGGCGTATCGAGTATCACTTCCCCCTCAGATGAGTTAGATACAAGATGGTTTCCATGTATCACATCTACGTCGTTATCTTCATGATGACTCACACATCATTTATTGGGGAGTGATCGATGTTGATGATGATGCCACCATTGAGGAGCAACCTGTGGATATCCAAGACCACAAGGAGAAGGTGTTGCATGGGCGTTCCATCCCCTTAGTTCGTGTCTTGTGGCGACACGGTGGGATGGAGGAGAGTACATGGGAATGTAAGTCACAGATACGTGCTCAGTACCCAGGGTTGATTAATGTTTAACTCATTCTTGTAATGACGATTTCTTATTTGGTTATGAAACCTTCATGTTTATGAGATGAATCCCTTCGTTGCTATTGTGGCTTTCTATCTTTTGATAGGTATCTCGGTGGGTGGTTGTTCAGACCCTGTTTCAATTTCTCTTTATGTGGGCTTTGGATTCCTGCGGACGAAAATTTTTTGAGAGGTATCTAATGTAATGGACTGGGCCTCTCCGGTCCATTCCTTTGTGAATATTTGGTACTACAGGTGTTTAGGGAAGCCAAGGTGACTTGGAGGTGCATTTGGGTGGACTTTTAGGAAATTTAAAGGGTAATAGATTTCGAACGGTTGGCACATGGTTTGCCTAAACTATGCGGCCAAACAGTGTATGGTTGGTCTTGAGGGTAGTGGCAAACGCATGGTTAGCACACCGTTTTCCATACCATGCGTACTAACCGTGCGAGGAGGGGTTATTGAGGTGGAAGCTAATACACGATTAGCACATGGTTTGTTAAAACATGCGATCAAACCGTGCAGGCACTGAACTTTATATCCTAAAATTGTGGATCTAGCTTGTTTTTCCTTTAATCACCTTGTTTAATCCCCTAAGCATCCATAACATGGGTTTACCCTTCCATGGAGGTGTAAAATCCTCTCCCAAGCATTTTGGAGGAGATCTGGAGGCTTCGAATCGCGAATCGAATCCAGTTTCTCGATGTTAGTTATCCGTTTAGTTTGGTTTCTTAGATCTACCTAGATATACTCCTCCGTTTCTATCAGGATCATAGATCAACACCCATTATGATTAGATATAAGTGTGTGGAAGAAGTTTGTGATGATCTTTGGTCTTGGTTGTGTTAGGAGAGGAGATATAGGGAGGATCCTTGGTGAATGATCCCATTCTCCTTGGGCGTTCTTCGACAGTTGTGGGTTTCCTTGAAATCCTTTGAGGTAGGGGATTCATGTCTTCTCTAATTGTTTATGTGCAGTCGTAGAGTTAGCATGATTTAGCCCATTGGATCACAAAGGAATTGCCAAATTAAATACTGTAACCGAATTAAAATAATTTGTTTGATCGCTTTTTGTTGTTTCTTTTTACCATGATAACAGTTTGCCTCATGTTTTTCTACATAGAGTGATATCTATGCTTCCATTGTTTAGTTGTTCGTTCTTGATGGAAATTGATAATGAACGTAAATCGAGAATTAATTGATAATCAATTGCCTAACGATAATGTGGAATGTGAATGAATATGGTTGTTGATGTTGTAGTAGTTGTTCTAATTTGATGTTAATCAAATTGGCATAGTAAGCATGTTAAATCTTTTGTTATAGCTTACTGATTAGGTTTCCTGGAATTGGAACCTATGAATTGAATCTTCTAATTCAAGAGGGATTAAAGAACTGGTTGGTTGATAAAAGATAATGCATGGTAGGTTTCTTAGTTACCCTCTTGTTTGTAAGGTCGAGTGCCTTATGCTTTAGAGCAATGAGTGATCATTACGTATAAAGGTTGGATGCCTTGTTAAAGGGCTGAGATTCCATTTGATGTGATGTTTGATTTCTTTCTCCTTGTGCTCTGATGATACACTGGATGGGTGTTGTGGTATGTGGAGGCAGGGAGGCCTTGAGGTTGTGGTAGAAGATGAGGCCTAGAGTGGCAAGATTCATCAGTTTATGCATGTGGGTGTCAGGGAGGACACAAGTGATGATGGAATGGGATGGATGTCTTTGTTGGATGCGTGGTGACTTTGATTGAATGTTTATCTTCATTAATTTTCCCCACTTCTCAAGGAAGGTGGTCTTGCTTACCCTTCTTCCAAAGGAGGTGAAGACGCACAGGGTATGCCACGTGCTTTCCGTGTCTAGCTTCTCGAGGGAGGATGGGTCTACGCTCTTGCTATAGGCGGAAAAGACTCGACGGGTGGCACATCTACTCACCGTGTTGAGCTCCCTTCGGTTTAGTATCATAGGTTGCTTTTCTAGAATGCCTTGGAATATGGGGAAGTAATTTTTGTGATGAAATATTGAATAATGTTGATGATCCATGATGATGGAGATGCTGGAATTTAAAGGTGATGTTGAATCTTAAAAGGAAAAATTGTTTATAAATGTGATACCAATGAAGATTAATGTGGTTGTGTTCATGGTTAATTAATGTGAAATTAATTAATTAACGTAAACTGGAACTGATGAAAAGGGGAATGAAGTAACCTAATGATGATATTTAATTGGTTGTGTGCTTATAGGATACCTAGTCATAGAAATAGCAGCCCGGAGTCTGAGAGACGTTAGCTATAGTTGAGACTAAGATTAGGTTATTCCCATAGTGTGGTTGTGAGATATATATTCTGTACATTTTTAGTTTATATATTCTAATTCACCCTGTCAGTAAGGGAAACTGGCACCCTAAGAATTATGATCCCTGGGGGCTGTTTTCCCCAACATTTTGATGGGAGGGTGAATGGCAGACTACCCCCTTTTGACCCCGATCTATTCTATTGGAAGATACTAGTGTCATTGGGCACAACGGTTAGTTTCCCCAATATATGTGTGTAGAGGGATGTAATGGCTTGTGGTTATTCACATACATATATTCTGGATATAGTATCCCATGGACTACTATATGTGTAAATGTATAGGTTGTGATGGCTTGAGGATCCTTACTCGGTGTTTGGGCTGTAATGGATTGAGGTATAATACCTGATGTATGATTCATGTTATTCGAGCTGAGGCGGCTCCAGGGAACTACCTGGTTACTTTTGGTTGTGAGGATGGTGTGGAGCTTCGCCCAGATGTCTACGGGAAAGCCGTTGTGGTGCACATGGTGCAGATTGTGGAGCATATCCCAGGTGTATCCAGGAAAGCCTTTGGAGAGAGATGCAGAGGACGTATGTCATTGGGGAAAAGCGGCAAACCAGTGGGAAAGTATTAGTGGGGTACCCTTGATATCCTTTTATATATTATATATTAATTTATGCATTACTTGGTGAGAGTATCCATGGTGAGGTTGGGATCATAGTATATCTGCTTAGGGGATGAGTTAGTTTCACTGTTGTTCACTGTACTTTAGCATGCTTGCATTACTTTTTCATGAGAGGCTTCATGGAGGATCCTACTGAGTATACTGTTATACTCACCCTACGCATATATAAACTGTTTTTCAGGTCACATGGAGCAAGTTGGAGATCATGCTGGTTAATACTAGCTTATGGTTGGAGGAGCTGTTCGGGGTTGTGGTCGCTACCATTTTACTTTCTTTTGGGTACTTGTAGTTTTCCCTTTCAGTTGTAGTACATTTACATGACATTTCATATATGTACATGGGTTTCATTTATATTTCAGTTATGAGTTGGAGTTTGTTGGTATCTATCTTTTCTCACTCTTCTTCATGTGCTCTCTTAGAGGGAAATGCCTCCCACCTGTGTGTTTATTGTACCCTCAGTGCTAGGGGGTCATTATCTCCCTTTTCACATCGCCGGCCCAGAAGGGGTACACTTTGTGGGAAGGGGGTCATGACGTAGTGGTATTAGAGGTCTGGTTGAGGGATAGGATCGAGTTTGGAGTTAGGAACATGTGAGGTTTCATGGGTTGGTATGGAAACGATGTCATTCATGTTAATAAAGTGCTGTAAACACTGGAAACTGGCTAATACATAGGCGTTTAGGGCCCCCTATGATCTGATGTATGAACCATTAAGTTTACCATTGCTAATAAATAAGGTGATACTAGTTTGAGGGTAGAGAACTAGGAAGGGATCATGCATCATTCTTCTTTGTGCATGTGGGTGAAGGGGTAGACCATGGGATAGGTTGACCTAAAACGAATGAATGAAAACAATTAATTAATTAATGATTAGTCTTCCATATTACAGGATTAGGAGCTCTAAGTGTTGGTCATTTTCCAGTTATTGCTCCAGGTCGACGTCCTCGTCAGGTTTGCATAGAATATGTCCAACAGGTTGTCGTAGGGTAGAGGTTGATGAAGACGACCCTAGGAGGAAGACACTCCAAGAGTTTCAGCGCTAGAGTCTGCAGAAGTACAAGGGCTCAATTTCAGATACAGTCACGAAAGACTAGTTGGAGGAGGTATAGATAGGATTCTGTTCGATCCGTGCTCAGATGGAGCACTGGGTGTCCTTATCTATGATGATGTTGCGTGGAGCTATAAGGTAGTGGGGGTTCTTGTTACTCAGGGATCGTGATGAGTCAACGATCACATCTGAGGAGTTTTGAGACAAGTTCAGAGTCAAGTTCCTTTCCTCGACTGCAAAGGTGTCTAGTCGCCAGGAGCTTCTTACACTTTGACAGGGGAGCTCTAGTGTTCAGGAGTTTGGAATCCGTTTCTGGAACCTTTTAAAATATGCTTCGGGCCTGTTACTAGTTGAGGAGGCCAGGGCGAGGAATTTCAAGGAGGCATTGCGTCAAGAGATCCAGCGTCAGGTCACCCCATTTATACTGAATACATATCTCAAGGTGTTGGCGAGGGAAGAGGTTGTAGAGGGGACATTTTCCATGACCAGATCATCACGAGAAGGGGATCGTCATGATCCTTCATGAAGAAAGGTTGTGGTTTGGGGTTCCTGGTTTTCCGGACATAATAGGTTCCTTTTAGCCGGGGGTTGGTCCCAACCCTTCACATCTTGTTCATCCAGAGACAGGAACTCTCAGGACTATGCTAATGGATCAGGTGCATTTTTTTCTTGTGCTGGTCACAACCATCAGTAGTGGGAGTGCTCGAACTTTCAGAACGGTCATCCGACATCAGGCACTATGCTCAAGGTTCCTCTGTTGAGGCATTTTCCGTCGGGGCAGCAGCAGCCAGTTGCACCAGCTTTAGATCAACATAGGGGAGATGGGGAAGGAAGAGAATAGCTCTATGATTCTCCCTGTCCTCATAGAGAAGAGTGCGGCTGTCGTGGTGGTCATCATCAGGGTCAGAGAGGTCATGGAGGAGGTCGTGCTTAGCTTCATGCTCTAGCATTTCCAGCATGAGGCGAGCCAGATGTCGTTCGAGGTATCGTTTCTTGTTTTCTACCTTGGTGTATGCCTTCTTTGATTTAGGAGTGACACACTCCTTCATATCACCAAACCTTTTCCATGATTTGGGACTTGATGTTGAGAGGCTTCGAGTGCCCTTGGCGTTGAATACACCAGTTAGAGGTCGAGCTGACATATTTGAAGTATGTAGAGACTGTGAGCTACTGTTGGGGAAACACCACTCTGTGGGATATTTCTTATGTTTATGGATACAACCATATGATATCATCCTCGACATGGATTGGTTGTATTCGTTGCAGGATATCATGGATTGATTCATGAATAAGGTCATATTCATCGGTGCCGAGGGAGAGCAGGTGGTGTTTGTTGGTGAACGAGATCCTCAGATGGGTCATAGGTGCATTCCATCCTTATAGTCCATGGAAGATGAGATGATGGTGAGTTATTCAGAGGTTCGGCAGTTGGCGTTTCTTAGGGTCGTAGAGGAGTACCCTGATGTCTTTCCGGAAGAGGTTGTAGCATTACCCCCTCAAGGAGATATCGAGTTTGGGATTGAGCTACAGCAAGGAGAATCTCCTATCTCTATGTCTCCATATAGGATGGCCCCTTATGAGTTATGAGAGCTGTGTATACAGCTTGATGGTATGTTTCAGTGCGGTTTTTTTCGACCGTGTGTGTCCCCATGCGGTGCACCAGTTCTTTTTGTAATGAAGGTTGATGGAAGTTTGCGGTTGTGTGTCGATTATCGTCGCTTAAACAAAAGTGACAATAAATAACCGTTATCCTCTTCCACGGATTAATGATTTATTCGATCAACTGAAGCGTGCAAGTTGGTTCTCAAAGATCGACTTACGGTCAAGATATCAACAGATGCGTGTGAAGGATGAGGATATTCCGAAGACTACATTTCGTTGTCTTCATGGGAATTATGAGTTCTTTGTAATACCGTTCGGCATAATGAATGCTCCAGCGATGTTCATGGGAGTTATGAATGTTGTGTTTCGTGAGTTCCTAGAGAAGTTTGTGGTAGTCATCATCGACGACATCTTTGGGTACTCCACATCTAAATAGGAGCATGCATAGCATCTACAATCCATTTTGGGAGTTCTTTATCGACATCAGCTATTCGGGAAGTTGTCGAAGTGTGAGATTTGGGCTCGAGAAGTTCGTTTATTTGGGCATGTTGTGTCCTAATATGGAGTAGTTGTGGATCCATCGAAGATAAAAGCAGTTGTGTCTTGGGCAGCCCCCAAGAAAGTTTCCGAGGTGCAAAGATTCCTTTGTCTCGCAGGCTACTAACGAAGGTTCGTGGAAAATTACTCATGGGTTACGACTCCTCTGACATCTTTGACCAAGAAGGATCAGCCATTCATATGGAATGATTAGTGTCGGGAAGCTTTCGAGTATCTAAAGGAGAAGTTATTAAGTGCTCTAGTCCTTTGTCTTCCAGCTAAAGGAGTTCAGTTTGATTTTTTCTAAGATGCTTCACGTATGGGGTTAGGATGTGTTCTAATGCAGCAGCGGTCCGTTTATTCTTATAGGTCTCGGCAGTTACGTCCCCATGAACGCAACTATTCCATCCATGATCTCGAGTTGGCAGCCGTGGTGTTTTCTCTGAAGATGTGGAGACATTACCTCATTGGTGAGTGCTTTGTGGTTTTCAAAAATCATAAGAGTTTGAGGTATGTTTTCTCACAGCATGAATTGAACTTATGAAAACGTCGGTGGATGGAGTTCTTGTAGGAATGCGACTTTGAAATATCATATACACCTAGAATATGGAATGTTGTAGCTGATGCGCTGTGTCGAAAGTCACATAGTGATGCTGTGCGTGAATCTGGTGATTCCTGGAGAGTAATGGAAGAACTGTAATCATTCCATCTTAATATGGGATATGTCGGAGGTAGAGGTTGTCTTTTTTAGATGAAGGTACAGTCATACATGGTGTAGAAGGTGGAAGAGTCCTAGTTGGTGGATCTTGAGGTGGAGGTCTGGAGAGACCGAGTCGTATGTGGTGAGGCCCCTAATGGTTGGTCTGAGGATGAACAATACAGAGTGTTATATCATGGAAGGATTTTTGTTCCCTTGGCGTTGTGCGAGACGGTTCTTAGAGAGTTCCACAATTTTCCTTTAGTAGTACATTCTGGTGTGACAAACATGTACTGATCCTTGAGGAGTCAGTTTTGGTGGCCTGGGTTGCAGCGTGTAGTTGCGGAGTTTGTGTCTCGATGTTTAGTCTACCAGAAGGTGAAGGTCGAACACCGTGTTCCTGGTGGTCTTCTACATCAATTGGAGATTACTCAGTTTAAGTGGGATGATTTTGTTAAACGATCCACTACCACCAAAATAGCATCATGTCCTCCCGTAGCTTGAGAAGTCCATTTCTTGGGTCATGTTGTGTCCCAACAGGGAGTAGCTGTGGATCCATCGAAGATAGAAGTAGTTGTGTCTTGGGAATCCCCCAAGACAGTTTCATAGGTGCGGAGTTTCTTGGTCTCGTAGGGTACTCAAGGAGTTTCGTGGCCAATTTATCATGGGTTGTGACTCCTCTAACATCTTTGACCAAGAAGGATCATCCATTCATATGGACTGATCAGTGTCCGGAAGATTTCGAGTATCTAAAGGAGAAGTTAGTAACTGCTCCAGTCCTTTGTTTTCCAGCTAAAAAAGTTCAGTTTGATGTTTTCTATGATGCTTCACATCTGGGGTTAGGTTGTGATCTTATGCAGCAGATGTTAGTTGTTATTTATGGGTCTCAGCAGTTACATCCCCATGAATGAAACTATTCCACCCATGATCTCGATTTGCAGCCATGGTGTTTGTTCAGAAGTTATAGAGACATTACCTCATTCGTGAGCGCTTTGTGGTTTTCACCAATCATAATAGTTTGAGGAATGATATCTCCCAGTGTGACTTGAACTTATGACAACATTGGTGGATGGAGATCATGCAAGAATACAACATCAAAATATCGTATACACCTGGAACGTGGAATTTTGTAGCTGATGTGCTGAGCCGAAAGTCACATAGTGATGCTATGAGTTTCCTTGAGAGTTATGGATGAACTGTCAGCATTGCATCTTAAAATGGGAGAATTCGGAGGTAGATGTTTCCTTTTTCAGATGATGGTATAGTCATCCCTGGTGAAAATGGTGGAAGAGTCCCAGTTGGGGGATCTTGAGGTGGATGTCTGGGGAGACCATGTCATTTGTGGTGAGGCCCCTCATGGTTGGTCTAAGGATGAACAACATAGAGTGTTTTATCATGGATGTATTTTTGTTACCTTGGAGATGCATGAGATGGTTCTTAGAGAGTTACACAGTTCACCTTTAGCAGTACATCCTGGTGTGACAAAGAAGTATCGATCCTTGAGGAGTCAGTTTTGGGGGCCTGGGCCGAAGCATGCAGTTGTGGAGTCTGTGTCTCGATGTTTAGTCTTCCAGAAGGTAAAGGTCAAACACCGTGTTCCTGGTGGTCTTCTCAAGCCATTAGAGATTCCTCAGTGTAAGTGTAAGGACATATCAATGGAATTTGATACTGGTTTACCTCGAGCTATGATAGGATATGATTCTATTTGGGTGGTAGTGGATCTTTTAACGAAATTGGACCACTTCATAGGGATCAAGGAGTCAAGCTCAGTGGATGTTTTGTCGAGGCAGTATTTGGAGGAGGTGGTGAGACTTCATGGAGTCCCAAGGATGATCATTTCTGATCGAGATCCTATTTTTACTTCCAAGGTGTGGAGAGGTCTCCAGCATGCTTTTCGTTCTCAACCATGCCTTAGCACTACTTTTCATCCTCAAATGGATGGTAAGATAGAGCAAACCATCCAGAATCTTGAATACATGTTACACTCTTGTGTTATTGACTTTGGAGGTTCATGGAGGAGGCACTTACACTTGGTGGAGTTTTATTACAATAATAGAGTCCATTCCACCATCGAAATGGTGATGTTTTAAGCCTTGTATGGCATGCCTTGTCGTTCTCCGTTGTTCTATACTGGATTCGGAGAGTTAGCAATTCTCGGAATGGAACTAGTGTAGAATACAATAGAGATGGTTCAGGTGATTCGTGAGAGGACGAAGGCAGCTCAAGATTGTCAGAAATCCTATGCCGATCAAAGAAGGAGACCCTTAGAGTTTAATGTCGGGGATCATGTGTTTCTGAAGGTGACTCCCCATCATGGGCAGAGAATGTTTGGTCATGGGATTAAGATTTCTCCCTACTTAGTTGGGCCTTTCTAAGTGTTAGCTCTTGTTGGAGCTTTGGAATATTGAGTTTCACTTCCCCCTTAGATGAGTCGGATACATGATGTTTTCCATGTATCACAACAACGTCGTTATCTTCATGACGACTCCCACATCATCGACTGGGGAAATATTTATGTTGACGATAATGCCACCATTGAGGAGCGACCTGTGGAAATCCTAGACCGTAAGGAGAAGGTGTTGTGCGGGCATTCCATCCCCTTAGTTCATGTCTTGTGGTGATACAGTGGAATGCAGGAGATTACATAGGAACATGAGTCACAAATACGTACTCAATACCCAGGGTTATTTAATGTTTAACTCAATAATGTGATGAAGATTTATTATGTGGTTATGAAACCTTCATGTTTATGAGATGACTCCCTTCTTTGCTTTGGTGGATTTCTCTCTTTTTAGAGGTATCTAGGTGGGTGGTTGTTCAGACCCTATTTCATTTTCTCTTTAGGTGGGTTTTGGATTCTCGAGGATGATAATGTTTTGACAGGTATCTGACGTAAGGGCTCATACCTCTCCAATCCATTACTTTGTGAAAATATGGTACTAGAGGTGTTCCGGGAAGTCAAGGTGACTTGGGGATGCGATTGGGTGGAATTTTGTGGAAAGTTAAAGGGTAATAGCATTCACACGGTTGGCGCACGGTTTTCCAAAACCGTCCGGCCAAACCGTGCAAGGCTGGTCTTGAGGGAAGTTTCTAATGCATAGTTAGCACACTGTTTGCCTAACCATGTGGACTTACCATGCGTGGAGGGGTTGTCGAGGCAGATGCTAACTCAAGTTTAGCGCACGGTTTGTTAAACAATGAAAACTAACCGTGCAGGCACTTAAAGATAGATCCTAAAATTGTGGATCTAACTCGTTTTGCCTTTGATCTCCTCTTTTAAGCACCTAAGAATCAATAACTCGGGATTATCCTTCCTTGGAGGTGGAAGAACCTCTCCCAAGCGTTTTGGAGGTGATCTAGAGGCTTCTCTTCGTGAATCGTTGTCGGTTTCTCGAGGCAAGTGATCCTTTTAGTTATGTTTCTTTGATCTACCTAGATCTACTCCTCCTTTTCTCTTGGGATCTTATATCTACTCCAATTATGTGTAGATCTAAGTGTGTGGATGAAATTTTTTATTATCTTTTGTCTTGGTTGTGTTATGAGAGGAGATATAGGGAGTATCCTTGGTGAATCAGCCCGGTCTCCTTGGGTGTTCTTCAACCGTTGTGGGTTTCTTCGAAAATCATTGGGGAAGGAGATTTGTGGCTTCTCTAATTGTTTAGGTGCAATCTTAGAGATAGCATGATTTATCCCTTTGGATCACAATGGAATTGACCTAATTAAATACTTAACCAGATTAAAATAATTGGTTTGATCGCTTGTTGTTGTTTCTTTATACCGGGATAATGGTTTGCCTCATGTTTTCCTAGATAGAGTGATATCTATGCTTTCTTTGTTTATTTGTTCATTCATTATAGAAATTGATAAAGAACATAAATCCGGAATTAATTGATAATCAATTGGATAAAGATAATGGCCATGTAAATGAATCAGGTTGTTTCCATTGTTGTAGTTGTTCTAATTTGATGTTAATCAAATTGGCATAGTAAGCATATTAAATCTTTTATGATAGCTTACTGATTTGGTATCTCGGAATTAGAACCTACGAATTGAATCTATTATTTCAAGAGGGATTAAAGAACTGGTTGGTTGATAAAATATAACGCCTTGTAGGGTTCTTAGTTTCCCTCTTGTTCGTAATGTCGAGTGCCTTGTGCTTTAGAGCCATGAGTTCTCATTACATATGAAGGATGGATACCTTGTTAAATGGCCAAGATCCCATTTGATGTGATGTTAGATTTCCTACTGCTTGGGCAGCGATGCTACCCTGGAGGGGTTTTGTGGTATGTGGAGGCATGGAGGCCTTGTGGTTGTGGCAGCGGATGACGCCTAGAGTGGTGAGATGCATTGGTTTTTTGCATGTGGGTGTCAGGGAGGACACAAGTGATGATGGAATGGGATGGATGTGTTTGTTGGGTGCATGGTGACTTTGACTGAATGTTTATCTCCTTTACTTTTCCCCACTACTCAAGGCAGCTGGTCTTTCTTACCCTTCTTCCGAAGGAGGTGAAGATGTGTTGGGTATGCCACTTGATTTCTGTGCCTAGCTTCTCAAGGAAGGATGGGTCTATTCTCTTGCTATAGGTGGCAATGACTCGACGGGTAGTACATCTACTCACTGTGTTGAGCCCCCTTTTGTTTAGTAACATAGGTTACTTTTCTAGAATGCCTGCGAATATGGGGAAGTAATTTCTATAATGAAAGATTGATTAAATGGTGATGATACATAGGGATGGAGATGCTATAATTTAAAGGGGTTGTTGAATCTTTAAAGGAAAAGTTGTTTTTGAATGTGATGCCATTTAAGTTTAATGTGGTTGTGTTCATGGTTAATTAATGTGCAAATAATTAATAAAAGTAAATTGGAACTGATGAAAAAGGTAATGAAGTAACCTAATGAAGTTCTTTAATTGGTTGTGTGCTAATAGGATACCTAGTATTAGAAATAGCAACCCGGAGTCCGAGAGACGTAAGCTGCAGTTGAGACTAAGACTAGGTTATGCCCATAGTGTGGTTTTGAGTTATATATTATGTACTTTTTTTGTTTCTATATGCTACTCCACCCTATCAGTAATGGAAATTGGTACCCCTGGGATTCTAATCCCTGGGGGGTGTTTTCCCCTACATTCCGATGGGAGGGTTAATGGATAACTACCCCCTTTGACTTTGCTCTCTTCTCTTGGTAGATACTAGTTCCATTGGGCACAACAGTTAGGTTCTCCCATATATGTGTGTAGAGGGCTGTAATGTCTTGTGTTTATTCACACACATATATTCTAGATATAGTATCCCATGGACTACTATAGGTGTAACGTGTATAGGCTGTGATGGCTTCAGGATCCTTACTCGGTGTATGGGATGTAATGGCTTGAGGTATAATACCAGACATATGATATACGTTATGCGAGTTGTGGTGGATCCCAGAAACTGCTTCGTTACTTTTGTTTATGAGGATGGTGTGGAGCTTCACACATGTGTCTGCAGGCAAGCCTTTGTGGTGCATGTGGTTCAAATTGTGGAGCTTATCCCAGGTGTATATGGGAAAGATTTTTTAGAGATATGAACATGGCATATGTCATTGGGGAAAAGAGGAAAACCAGTGGGAAAGTAGTAGCGGGGTACCCTTGATATCCTTTTCTATTTGATATATTCTTTTATGCGTTACTTGGTTAGAGTAGTCACGGTGAGGTTGGGAACATAGTATACCTTTTTAGGGGACAAGTTAGTTTCACAGTTGTTCACCGTGATTTAGCATGCTTTCTTTACTTTTGCATGAGAGGATTTGAGGAGGATCCTACTAAATATACTGTTATACTGACCCTACACATATATAATCTATTTTTCAGGTCACTTGGAGCAGGTTGGAGATCAAGACGGTTACAACTAGTTTGTGGTTGGAGGAGCTGTTCAGGCTTGCGGTCGCTGTTGTTTTACTTTCTTTTGGGTACTTGTAGTTTTCCCTTTCAGTTGTAGTACATTCTCATGACATTTCATATATGTACATTGGTTTCTTTTATATTTCAATTCTGATTTGGAGTTGGTTGGTATCTATCTTATATCTCTCTTCTGCATGTGTTCTCTTAGAGGCCAATGCCTCTCATCTATGTGTTTATTATACCCATGGTGCTAGTCGCCAACCTGGGGCCTACTGGAGGCGGGACTCGGGGGTCATTATCTCCCTTTTCACATTTTCGGCCCAGGAGGGGTAGACTTTGTGGAGATGGGGTTGTGACACTATTAGTATTAGATACATTCTTATTATCATTAGTAAATTAAAGGTCCATATGCGCTTGTGCAAGGATATGATGTGTTGGTTTAATACTTATATATGGGTGGTAGAAATTTGGATAAGAAAGTTGTATCATGATATTTATATACATTATAAGTGAGCTGTTTTAAAAACTGAGGTATTGAGATTCATGGTGAGATATTTTTCTTTTCGGTGGGTGATATCATTGAACTAGTGTCATGTTGGGTTGTTACATCTTCTTATTATTCTGGAATTCATGAAGTAGGATATAACTATAGAAATTATAATGATTTTACCCAATAAACCTCATATGAATAATGTTCCAAGGTGTTTTTTGGATTAATTGAAATATGATACCCACTTTTTCTAATTAGTAAGTTTATCACTGTTGATTATCAGGGTAGTATTTAGTTTAAGGATATAGTTTGACTATATGGTGTTTCATGGAATATCATCTATAATAGAGACCATCATTTCATGTATTAGTTAAATAAGTGTATTCAAAAGTATCTAGGATCATAGTTTTAACATCCTATTATCATTTTCATGTAATTGTAAACCAAACATTCTAGAATGAATTGTTTGAATTTACTTGAGTGGTAAATCTACTAAAATATTAATTTTTTGTTAAAATATCTAGGGTACTTTTATGGTTAGAGCTTAGTTTTTCGAAATAGTGCACCCATTAATGGTTGACCATGAACACCAATGTAGTTTGGGTCTTTATATTTGGCACATCATTTGATAAAATGTGCTCCGACATAGAAGAAACCACACCACCCATTTAAAACATGTGCATGGCCAGGGTACAATATTTGGTCAAACCATGTGTGTCGGCCTAGGAAACCATATATGATGGTTTTTTATATCCAAAAATATGTTTATAAATCCATAAACCTATTATTTTGGTCCCTGATGGACCTGTACTACCCCAAAATTATTCATTCTTCCAGTATATCTACCATGACTATTTTTGGGACACTCTAAACACTCCCACAAGTGAACCCAATATTGTTGAATTGTGGTTGATCCCATCAAAGATAGTTTCATATTCTGGATTATAATCTTACAATATATTTCATTTCCACCCTAGGTATTTTAATATCATCTTGTTGGATAGATGATCTAATTTCATCTAATTTGGGATCATAAACCAAGGGTAGATTACTAGATTCCATTATCATTATCTCCAGTAAAAAATATCCATTATGATTGGGTGTTTATAGATATAGAGATTCTGAGGTAGGTGGTTCTAGCATTTTTCCCAATTTTTATTAAGACCAAATTTTATGATTTAAATTCAAATATTTATTTAAATTAAACTATTTTTATAAATGAAAATTCATTCAATTGACTGATTAAAAACCCATTTCAATTTAATTGTGTATTCAAGTAATTTATTTGGGGCATCAAGGTGGGAAAACACAAAATTCCATTGAATTGTTGGGTGATGAAGAAATTGATGTAAATTATTGAATATTTAAATTTTTTTAAATTGTATTGGGAAACTGATGTAATGTGATTAAATTAAATATTTTAATATAAGTATGGAAAATGATCTTTGAGATTTAGTTGTTTCATGATTGAAGTTCTAATTTAGGAAACATTTCATAAAATGGTGTTGATAGAAACAATTGGGTTTCATCTTGGAAAATGATTATTATTTATTTAATCCTAGTTTTGGGGTTTCAATAGAAAATTAAAATTCTTTAAATGGTCTTGAAGTATTTATTTTTATTTTGAGAATTTGTAAAAAAATCATCTAATAATTTATATTTTCTATAGCACATGAATTCCAAGGTTATTAGTGGATTTTTGGGGGCAGACATACTAGGATGGAAATTCCCTAACTTGATATTGACTTTAAACAACAAAAAAAACACGTTTTAGTACATAATATTCCTCAGTAGAGAAAAGATGTGTACTGTAATTATAGTTTTTTGGGATGTGTGTACACATTGTAGTTATTATCACATGAGTGTGTGAGGATCCCATAACCTGGAACAATCATACCCCTTAGCAGAAGACCATGTTTCTTTCCTATTTATATAAGAGATATATATGTATTACAATTTATTAGAACTATTTAACAGAAATTATGAATTTATTTAATATTTTTTTTTTAAAAATGTTTAATTACTCTATTTTTTATAATTATTACAATAATTGACATGTTAATCATTTTTAATGTATTTCCACCATTTTAAATGTGAACCATGATATCTTTAATTATTCTTCTAAAATGAAAACATGTTAATTTAAAATTGAAAGCTCTTATTTTGATCAATTAATTTTTGGTATATTATTTTGGATTCTTTGGTGACACTGTAATTTTATTTAAGAACACAACCAACATGTTCCTTTAGGTGTTTGTGGATTATCTCCTTTCCAGTTTGACCTGTAGAAGACCACCCCTTGTGGGTAGTTATTACTATTGATATTTGTACATGGTAAAATGAATCCATTTGGACATGGGTAGTTTTATTTATTTTATTTTAATTTTCTACTTTACATAGGGTTGTTATGAATATTTGATATCTGTTAAAATTCTATCTATGGAGTTTCATTTTTTCATACTGACTTTATTATATTTCTTCCTCAATAATTGTGGAAAATTCATTCCCACATTTATTCTATAGTATGAAAAGTTCTATTCACCAACACATAAGTATTATGAAAAAACATTGGGATATCTATGTTTCACCTCAGTTATCAGGTTACCAGAGTACCTAGTCTAGTTCATGAAAATGTGGTGTCAAAGGTGTATGTTTTACATCATTCATTGATGTTAGTATGCTGTAGTGGGTTTTTAGGACATTGGAGGTTGATTTGTTTGAGTGCATGACCACATCTCACTAAAAATAACCATATTTTATTAAGGATGGTTAGGTAATTATGGCATGAGGATTGGTTATATATTTTTTCCCATTTTATATTTGAATATGTTGAAATCCAATTCCTTTTTTCTATCTCTTAGAATTAATTTCATATTATTGTTTTGATTGAATATTAATCTAATCTATTCATTATTTTCATCTGATGTAGTGAAACATGATGCCTCCAAAAAAATCATCGATTTATTTGATGTGATTTTGTTTTTCCTATCATCAATTTCCTTATATACTCTGCATCTTAGGAGGAGTATGGACCAAATCTTCCTATTGTTTTTAGAGTTACTCATCTTTTTTAGTTGTTTGGGATGTTGTTACTGATTGAGTTTCGTGCTTTTGAATTTAGTTTCATGGGGAATATGGTGTACCAATAAGGAGTAGTTGTGGATATAATGATGAGGATGAGGTTGTGTCCCAGTTATCCCCCATGATAGTGGTAAAGGTGAATATATTCCTTAGTCTATAAGTACATTACATGAATTTCATATTCCAAATCTCTTTGATATTGAATCCTATGAAATCCTTATCTAGAAAGGATGATGTGTCCTTATGGATTGAACAGTGTTGGGTATCTTTTGAGTACCTAATGGATAATTCTTTAAATCGTCCATTTCAATGGTTTTTAGTAGAGGTATTTTAGTTTCATTTTTTCTGACATGTCATTTAGCCGTATGATTCATTATAATGAAGTGGAGATCAGTATTTTGTTTTCTGGCTTGGTTGCTATGTTATCTTGATAGTATCATTGGCACACATGATCTTTGGTTGGTTGTAGTGGTGTTTTATTTTATGTTTTGCTGATATCACCTCATCTGAGAGTGGTTTTTTGTTTTTAATGATGAGAAGGGGTTCATGTATATATTTTCCAATAAATTAATGAACATGTGTTAGCATTTTTGGATGAAATTATTGAATTATTAGGAGTTAAATATATCATATACTATAATAAAATGAATTTTGTACCTGATGTAGTTAGACAGAATTCATATAGTGAATCCATATAAAAATCTAGAGCTTCATGTGGAGTGGTGGATGAAATCATAGTGATTCATCGTGATATGGGAGAGGATGGATGTAGATGTTTTATTTTCCAGATTATAGTACATAAATCCTCGGTGGAGTAGGTTCTGGAGTTCATGTTTGAAAATTATTAGGTGGAGGCCTTGAGAGAACATATTGTTTCTTTTGATGTCCCTGATTGATGATCTGAGGATAGAAATAATAATTTTTTGTGTTAAGGAATAATTCTGGTTCCTTCAATGATGAATGTTATGGTTCTATAAGAGTTCCATAGTTCACTATTTAAGGTACATCTCAGTATGACCAATATGTACATTGTTTTGATAGGTAAGTTTTGGTTGTCTAGGATGATGTACACAGATGCTTAGTATTTTTCTCGATTATTAACTTGTCCTATTATGAAGGATGAGCCTCATGATCATTGTGGGGTTTCCCATAGATTATTTGTTCCCTAGTGGATGTTAGATGAAATTTCAGTTGCCTTTGATTCCAGTATACCTTGAACATAGTGGGGATCTACGATTTTATAATGTTGATAATGGGTTGTTCTACAATATAATTCCAATTTATAATGAGTAGAGGGTCTATATTAGAGGATTTTTGTCAAGGACGTATATGGATGTTGTGGTGTGACTCCACAGAGCCTCAAGGATGGCCATTTTTAATCAAGATACAAATTTTACCTATAGGGTTTTGATTGGTCCCTTCCATTATTCTTGATAATAGTTATTATATATCACACCATTTCAATCACAGATTAACGGTCCAAATTGTTAAGAATGTGTTGTTTTCAAAAATATTCTAATTTATTATTATTAGTGGGAGATTGTTGGGAACAATAATATATCTTTTTAAAATGATTTTGATGCTCATAAATACTCTTTTTTTAATCTAATTATTTTACCATGAGTATATTTCAAGAAATTACTATTCATTATTTCTCTATACTGGAATAATATTTAATATTTTATTCCACGTAGACTATTTGACAATGTGTTAGGAAATTGTTTTACCCTATTTTAGAAACAATGTTCATGCTCAACATGTTTGGAAATAATTTTAAAGTATTTTCATGTTCTGGAAACAATGTTGATACCCTAAGTTGAATAATATAGAGAAAGTATAAAAATATATGTTTTCTTTATTAGAAAAGTATGGTTAAGAAACCATATATTATATGCAATCAATGATAAAGGAACCCTATGATTCGAAGGAACCATATGTTTATGTTATCAAAAAAGTATTGAAGATGATCCATAAATAAGTATGAAACATTATGTTTATTTCCCAAATGAATGGTTCATCATCCTTACTTTTCTGAACAACCTTACGTTTTCATCAACATTAATTTTAGAAAAACCCTTACGTTTTTATCAAAAAGTATGGGTCATGTACCTTATGTTTTTAAATATAGAAAAGTATGGATGGTGATCAGTACATTTAAGATCAATGTTAAATTTGAAGAATGGATCACCATCCTAATGTTTTCAACCTTTCATTTGGCGTCAGAGATGTAAATTTAGACATTATTGAGAAATATCCTTTATATAGATTATCCACATGATTTAAAGCTCGGTTAAATGCCTTTTTTACATGTATGAATTTGATTGATTCAAAGACATTTATTTATGTTTTAAATGATTGATTTAAGAGGATATTTTCATGCTGAATATTAAGGGAAGTTATGACTGCTCTGTTATTCCAACATTTGAATATTTCGATTCTAAAGGTGACATTTGTGGATTTATATTTGAAATTAAAAAAGTTCATTTTTATTCTATATATCTATGATATTTTTTTATTACAAAGAAGAGACAAATCATCTCAAAAACGATCAGAAGTATAAGATCTCAAATTTTTTTAATGACTACATTTTTTACAGAGATATACAAGTCACGCTAATCTGCTGCTACAATGTTCTATCAGACATTATTTTTTCTATAGAAGAGGAAAATAATTAAAGATTATTATTTTACATCGATGATCTATCAGGGATCCATTAATGTTGGAATTTATGGATTTATTTCTATATCTATTATATCTGGATCAACTGAGAATTTCACTTACCTGAAGAACATCTTTTCTGAAGACAAAAACTCGTCTACTATCAGCTGCATGTTGCTAAAACTATGAAGAACATCTGGAATGTATATTAAGGAAAATACCCTTTATATTTTGAGTAACTGTCTTCTCTCACTAATCTATCTATTCAGTTCTGTGTATGAACCATAAGGCTCTATTTTAACCTTAACAATTAATAGACAGATTTGGAAATCATCATGATTAGAGAATAATTTATAAAATACACAATTCATCGCCCACTTCTACATATTTTGTATGACATGATCCAACAATTTGTATCAGATGGTAGAGAATTTTTCAAAGGTATACCAAGATAAGAGTGATATAGGATTATACTAAGAGAATAGTGGTTGATACAAGAGAGGGAATGCCAATGACATCTGCTCCAAATAATAATGGTGAAAATTATGGATGTTGTAAATCGAGGATGATCATCTATCTAAAAAATATTTCATATAGAGTCTAGTGGAAAATCCAATCTCCCTACATGATTATAGTAAAATCTGAATCATGGAGTGCTAATTTTGAAGTAGAGTATAACATAAATTCAATGACATTGAATTCTATCATCTATAGTCTAGGACCCAATTTATTCAAAAGAGTATCTAGTGTCTGACTGCTTATGAAATGTGGACAGAAATTATAGTTTCTTATAATGGAATTGAAAACTTCAAACAAATGAGGTATTCTATAGATAATTTGAAGATTTACACATTATGATTGTTTGAAAGAGAAAGCATCACTGAGATGAATGGAAGACATACCGAAATTATTTACAATATCACTTCCTAGGGTGAGCCTATCAAACAAGAAGATCTATAACTAAAAGTACTGAGTCTACTACCACCTAGATGGAATGAAATTTCAGTAGCTATAGGATATAATAACTAGTCATAGATATTTTTATGATAGAATTATTTGGAACACTGATGATGTATGAGGTTAATATGGAAGATTATGTAAATGAGAAGAATGATTGATCATAAGTGAAAATGCTTCATTGAAAGTCACATCCCAAAAGAAGAGAAGAAAGATGAAGAATGAAATAATAGTCCAATCTGAGAGTTTTGATTCATGTAATTCAGATGTAGAACTAGTTCACCATGCCCGAAAGATTATTATATTATACAGAATTCTGAAAGGATTCAGAAAATCCATCAAAAAGGATGAAAATGTACCAAAGGAAGTCATATGTTATGAAAGATAAAAGTTGGGTCACATAAGTCCCGCTTTCATCAATTAAAAGAAGAAAAGAATAGGGAATTTTTCCAAAACAAAGATTATGAGCAGAAATAAAAAAGATCAATGATTGCTACTTGGAGTGTTTCTGATGAATCCAACAGTTCATCAATGTTTGACACAACAATGAATGAATCGAATCTAGAAGTAAATATGTTCTTTATTATAGAAGATGATGAGGTACAATATTAGTACTCATCCAATGCTAATTCTACATTTAATTTATCATATGATACAATTGCATCCTTCTACAATATTCTAGAAGAGAAATATGATTCCTTATTTAAGAAACATATATCAATGAAAAATATTCCCACTACTGTTTTAGGAGAAAGAGACACTCTGCTGAATCTTCATCCAGAGTTAGTTGGAAAATATAAATCATCAAACACAAACTATAAAGATAATGAAACCAAAATAAAAACACAGCAAACAGAAGTAGAAACATACAATATTGCATCTCTTATTATTATAAAATGAGAAAATAAACTTAATAAGTTTCTTGGAAATAATGTGATAAAAAAGAATAATAAGGAATATGCAGTATAAGTGAGAAACCCATGCTATATAAGAAAAATTTTATTCCATGTAAAAAAATTATAAATTTCATCTGCTGTGGAACAAATGGACACATATCTAAAAAAATGTTTTTAAAGGCAACCTCAAATAAGTGAGATTAAGAAAGCCTTTGTTGCATGCAGTTTTTGGAATTATATTTATTATAGAAAAACAAAGAAAGTATTGATTCTGAGGTCTTTTCTTGATAACACTACTAGAGCCAAATTAATATGGGTACCAAAACAAACATTTGTTTGACTAACTTCATTGTAAGTGGGTCATAGAAGCTGAACAAAAATATTCTATAGGGAGAATTTCTACTCTAGACATATGAGTGGAAACACATCAATTGTTAGAACTCTAACTCAAATGAATTGTGTATTAGTCACATTAGGATACAAAGACAAAGTTAAAATTATAGGTATTAGAATTTTTCGATATCCCGATGATGTCTCAATCAATAAATTACACTATGTACATCGATTAAAAGAAAACATGATAAGTATCTCAAAACTTTCTGATGATGGTTATTGTGTTTATTTTTCTAACAAATGTTCTTGTATTTTTAAAGATTAATTCAGAAATGTATATCACCCAAAACACATAATGATTATACCTAGGTCTTAAATTCCTTTTGTAAAAAAAAGTAAACTTATAAACTCCTAAGATAAAGGAATTGTGGATCTAGCATAGTAGATAAGGACATTTCAATATAAATTCATTACATAAGTAATCTATGAAACATCTAGTTTATGATTTTCCTAGTAACAAATTTGAATGTGATTGATTATGTGATGCATGTCAACATGGAAAGAAGCACACATCATCCTTAAAATATGTTAAAAAAATTGCTACATCTAAACCACATGTACTTATCCCTATTGATTTATTCTGCACTTCATGAATAGAATTTTTGGCGGGTAAATTATATGTATATTTATTAGTTTATGATTATAATAGATTTACATGGATTTTCATTCCAAAATATAAAAAAGACACTTTTACAATATTTGAATGTTTTTTAAAGCATGTTCAAAATGATAAATGGTTTAAAATAATTTTATTAAGATGTTTTAATGGTGGGGAATTTATGAATTTGGAATTCAATTCCTTCTTCCCAAATATTTGTATTAAACACACCTTCTCTGCACCAAGAAAAACTCATCAAAATGGAATTATTGGAAGATGAATTAGATCTTTTCAAGAAATAGATAGGACAACGATAAATAAATATAGTATTCCATCCTATCTCTTGGTAGAATCTGTAATAACGGCCTACTATATAATGAATAATGTTTTAATTAGAGGAAATTTCCAAAAAAAAACCCTTTATTGTATAGAATTATAGAAAACCTAATGTAAATTACTTTAGTGTTTTTGGATGCGAGTGTTACACCTTAAACACCAAAGAAAATCTTTGTATGTTTGATCCAAATTCAGAGAAATGAATTTTCATTGGATATTCTACCACTTCCAAAGATTATATATATTTTAATAAAAATTCAATGATTGTTGAAGAATCAGTTCAAGTGAAAATTGATGAATCTGATCCCTTTGAGAAAAGAAAATACCAAATTGTTGAATCTGGCTCTAATGATTTCATGAGACTTGAGTGATTGAAAGTTGATTTTGAATATGATATAAATAAAATGTAGTCCAATTCTGAAGAAAATGAAAATGATGAACCTAATAGTGTTTTACCTACACAATCTAGAACACTAAAGGGTCTCCTTTTAGAAACTCTAATAGGATACCTACACATAGTCATAAAAACTAGAAGGAATACAGAAAATCTAATGGAGTTGTCTACTTTCATGTCCCAATTTGAACCTAAGACATTAGAAGAATCTTTAGTTGATGAATGTTGGATGATAGCAATGCATGAAGTACTAAAAATTCTTAAGAGAAATAAAGATTTTAATTTTGTTGAAAGACCACATAACTATCCCTTTATAAGAAATAAGTGGGTATTTTGTAATAAACATGATAATCATTGAATAATAACTAGAAATATAGCAAAACTAATATCTAATGGTTAAAATCAGGAAAAAGGTATAGATTATGATGAGGCCTTTCCACCTGTAGCATGATTAGAAGCCATTTGGATCCTTTTAGCCTACGCATATCGTATGATCGTTAAATTATTTCAAATTGATGTTATGTTTACCTTTTTAAATGGGTATTCAATGGAGAAGTTTATGATGAGAAGCCTCTTGTTTTTAAAAATCCTCAAAAACCAGATTCTGTTTTTAAACTTATTTAAGAACTTTATGGCCTTAAATAAGAACCTAGAGCATTGTATGAAAGATTATGTTCTTTTCATCTGAAAATTGATTTTGCTGTTGGAATTTCAGATCAAAAATTGTTTAATAAAACTATAAACTCTCATATTTTATTGGTTCAAATATATGTAGATGATGTAATTTTTGGTTCAACAATCAAATAACATTCTTAGGGGTTTTCAAATTTAATTTAAATAGAATTTGAATTGAGTATGAGGGGAGAATTAAATTTCAATCTAGAACTTCAAATCTTTCAACATGATTTTGGAAATGTTTTGAATCATTGAAAATGATTTACTGATTTACTGATGAAATTTGGATAGGAAAACTGCAAGACATATACAACTCCAATTTGAACTAATATAAAACGTGATTCGGATTAAATTGAAAAATCAATTTACAAGAAGCTATATAGATTTATGATTTTAGTTTATTATTTATTACTTCTATAAGACCATATATAATGTATTCAGTATGTTTTTGTGTTATATTTAAATCAAATCTTAAATAATCTATTATAATTACTATTAAAATAATTTTTAGATATATAAAAAGAATTTTTTTTTCAATTTCTTCTCTATCTGAAAACATATAATTTTAATTTAATTTCATTTACAGATGCTGCCTTTGGAAGTTGTATATTAGATAGAAAAAAAATCTCTTCGAATTTTCAGTTTTTTGGAAAATCATTAGTGTCATGGTCTTGTAATAATCAACACTCAGTTGCCTTGTCAACTGCTGAAGCATAAAATGTGTCTATAGGCAGTTTCTGTGGATATGTTTTTTGGAGGATAAACCATCTTATAGACTTTGGACTTTGTTTTAATAATAAAAGTATTTTATGTGATAATACATGTGAAATAAATATTTCTAAAAATCTTATTAATCATTCTAGGAATAAGCATATTGATATCAGACTGCATTTTCTAAGTGATCATGTTCTTATAAAGGATATATTCATAGAATTTTGAGTACTAAAATTCCTTTATATTATATTTTTACTAAACCACTTCCCACTTCATGGTTTTATTTTATTAAGGGGGAGCTATGTTTATTTAATTTTAAATGAAATTTTATTTAAATTTTAATTCATTATATTAATTATTATTTTATTTTCATCTTCACATTTTTAAATAATTTATTTATCTGTACTATTTTATTTCAGATACATTTTTTTTAAATAATTTAATGATTATTATGTGTGAAAATGACATGGGAATCAAGGCATTCAGAGTTGTTTCAAATTCTAAACCTGATCATTTCTCTAAAAACCTTTCGAAACCAAATAATACTTATATCTATTTTCTATCAAAACATGATCCTTCGAAACCGTAGCTCTTTAATGCATCAGATGACTATGGACGAAATGGCCAAGACCAATAGAATCATGGAAAAAGAAACCTATAACCCCAAATGTCAATGCTCGGTAGAGTGGAAAACCCTACATGGTAATGGAATTTTCTTTGGAATGGTTGTACCACAAGGATCTGTTGTTGAGGGAACCTCTCACCTATTAGAATGTAGAACAGACGTTCAGTGATGAAGATTCTAAATTTTTATATGCAGTTTTACTGCATCATTTCATCAAATCTATTCAATTATGTTTGGGAAAAGAAGACGATACAGTAATTACAAAAATCAATGATCGAGATTGTTCAATCTCTTGTATGGAAATTGCTATGATATTATTCTGCCCCATGATAGATTTTATCATTTTGACCATAAGAATATTGGTGATAATGTTCATAAGTCCAAGGAATTTATGTCATTTATTATTTTCTATACAAATGTAAGATAAACTTTTTTCAAGGATATAGAACCGGATGATTAGATTCGTGTAATGTTTGTGCAAATAGGGATTACACCAAAAAATGACTAAAATGGAAGTTAGGTTATTACCATAAATGTATTTGACGTTCTTACTTCATAGAGACATCCATATGAATTTCCCTAGATATATGGTGAGATAGAGGAATTATTTTATCCAACTAGAAGGAAGAATGAACTTCTATCCATTTGGAAGAATCATTTCTAAATTGTTATTTAAGAATTATATGATCTGATTGGTGGATTACAGAGTAAGATGATACCACAAAGGTTTTTTCAATATAGGAATTCAACGGACGATTGGATTCTTTTGGTGTACTGCAAAAGGATAGCATAAGCATGTCGGACATGAGGAAGACCAGGAATCAGCTCATGGGGATCAAACTAGAATGTCTAAAGAAGGCATGGCTAAATCAATAGTAATTGATGTTTCAAAAACTATAAGAAGTATGAGATTTGAAGTAGTTGATAAACCAGTTGATGAGGGATGTCAAGAGGAACTTCAAAAGAAAAGGCATAGAGTGGCTCAAGATTGTGAGGAGCCCTCTTAAGAAACTTCTGATGATACTGAACAACTTTTAAAAAATAGATTTGTTTGAGAAACAGTTTCTCAGATTGTGGTTACGCCTCATGAAAATGATGTTGTACCATAGGTAGAGGCAGATCCCCGCGTAGTTGGATTAGCTCAAACTGAATCTGTTCATGAACAGTCCGAAAAACAAATTTAATTTGTTTAAGAGGATCCTGTTTTATAAGAAATAAATGAAGATGCTCTTGAGAACCAACAACCTGATGAAAAATGAAAAAAAGAGCAAGTCCATATGAAATTACTACTAAAGTTTTAAATGAATTTTTTGTGTATGTTATAGTTCAGGTATCTGAAAGAATATATGTTGAGAAACAAGCATAGAAGGTTATAGATCAGTGATCCAATGCTCAATCACTTCATTTTATTTTAATAAATCAAGTTGAAGATCAGACTACAAATCAAGCAGTAGGTACCTCTGATTCTGAGAATGAAAATGTGGATGAGTAAATCAGAATATTTAATAAAATTAAGGCCAAAAATGATTCTTTGAGAAGAGAATAATAGAAGGATAGAAAAAAGTTTCAGAACCTGAAATACAGTTCCGTTTCAAAAAATGAAGTGGATGTTATTAAGAAGGATATGTTAGATAAAGGTAGAAAACTAAAATATAAAGGTGAAATAATATCAGATTTGGCAGAATATCAAATTTTCATGGAGAAAAAATTTTCCACTTTCACTGGAAATCAATCTAGTTCATCAGGTAGTTCACCTGATTGAATCAAAAGAATATAGGCCATTACATCACTAATAAGCAATATAATAGCCATATTATAGGATATAGAGTGTAATTGTAATCCACTATCTGTTTTCTTAGACAATCAAATGAATCTTGTTGACATGCATTAATCATGTGAACCAATATTAAGTGTGTTACTAAACATGTTCACTAAAATTTTTAATCAATTTATAAAGAATGAAGAGATGTTACGTGAGTTTTTCAGAGTTAATTTGATTGACGATCTTCATATGACTCAAGAAGGAAGATATATCATTGTACAATTGGGAGATGGACTGATGAAAAGGTTGAGAATATAGATGACAGAGCTCAAGGAAGTCATTCAGAGGTGTGAAACCTATTTCACAATCCTTTAGCCCATCCTTGATTAATGTTTTCATTTTTTCTAAAATACATATGATAAATACAATATATTTTCATCTCATTTTCATATTTTTTTTTGTTTTTTACTATACATACTCTATTAAAATGGTAGTTTTCTAGATTCAAATATTGATAAATAGAATATCATAGAATTTACTTAAGTTGACTGCTACATTAAAATGTATTATATTCCTTATTCTATCATTCTTTTTGATATCACAAAAAACAGGGAGAAATGTGGATAAACAAAAATATTTATTTTATTTTTTTTATATAAATAATTTACTTAGAGTTAATTTCATTTAAAGAGGTGAAATGTCTAAAAAAATAATTTCATTAAGGGAATAAATACGGTTAAATACTAAGTGGGAGAAATTTGGATAACCATAAATTTTTATATTATTTTACATAAAAAATGGATAAATTTAGAAAATTGAATGTTTATTTTTATATATAATAATTTTTATAACACAATGTCTATTTTTATTGAACTAATTTTGTTAAAATTATATATTGTTTTTATCATTGCTTAATTATAAATTTTATGAAATTAATTTTGTAGGTTAATTTCATGTGTTTTGTAATCATCAAAAACTAGGAGATTATTGAGAAAGTGTGGTTTTCAACAGTACTATAATTTTATTATTTCTTGGGGGAGATTGTTGAGAACAACACCCTATATTTTTATGATTATTTTGATGCTCACAAATACACTTGTTTTTTATTATAATTATTTTAACTTGAGTATATTTTAGAAAAATAATATTATTTATTTATCTACTTTGGGATAATAATAAAGCGTTTAATCCACATGGGATATTTTAAAACGGGTTCAGAAATATTTTTAAAGTATTTCAGAATCACTGTTCATGTTATACATGTTTCGAAATCATTTTAGGGTACTAGATTGTTCTGGAAACATTATTCATAGTCTATGTTTAAGAGCATAGAATAAGGATAATAATCTATGATCGCATTATTGGAAATGTATTATAAAGAAACTGTACATTATATGCATGTTATGATAATGGAACCCTTTGGTTGGAAGGAAGCTTATATTAATGTTAAATGAAAAGAATAGAAGAACCCTACATAAGTATGAAACATAACATTTATTTCTCAAAAATATTTTTCATCAACCTTAGTTTTGTGAACAACCTTACAATTTCATCAACCACACTTTGGTAAAAAACCGTATGTTTTCATAAAAAATTATATATCATGTACCTTAGGTTCTGAAGCATAGAAAAGTATGGATGATCAACCATACATTTAAGACAATACATATGTTTGAGGAATGGATCATCAAACTTGCGTGTGGTGTTAGAGATTTAAATTTCGACTTTATTCGCCAATGATCTTCATGTGTATTATTAGGATGATTTCAAGCCAGATTAAAATCCCAATTTTAATGCATGTATTTGACAAATTCAAAGTAATTTATTTTTGATTCAAAGAATAAATTTAAGAGGAGATTCTCATGCTGAATATTAAAGATTGTTATGACTTCTATGTTATTCAAATAATTTAATATTGCGATTCTAAAGGTGACCATTGTGGGTCTATGTTTGTAAGGAAATCATTCCTTTTTATTCTATATTTCTGTGATATTTTTGTATTACATAGATGAGATGAATCATCAAAAAAGGATTAGAATTATGAGCTTTAATTTTTTTTACGACTACAATTTTTTCAGAGATATACGATTCACACTGATTTGCTGCAACCAAGATCTATCAGAATCTGTTTTTCTAAAGAAGAGTAAAATTGTTAAAGATTCTTATTCTACATTGAGGATATATCATGAATCACATTTTGTTGGAATTTATTTATTTATTTCTATATCTATTATCACTAGATCATCTCAAGAATACATTTACCTAATGAAAATATTCTTTGAAGACAACAATTCATCTACACATTGTTGTGTGTTGTTGTAACTGTGGAGAAAATCTTGAATTAATTTTCAGACAAATAATCTTTTTATTTTGATTAAATGAATTCTAGTACTATGCCGAGTATTTAGTTTTTTGTATGAACTGAAATGGGTTTTCAGCCTTAACTTGTATAAGTGTCAACTTCATGCACTCAGTTGTGGATGGTGTTTTGATAAGAGGACCAGATAGTGAAAATCACCAAGCTCGTGAAGTATAGGGTTGGTGGAGTGGACTCAGGGCCTTTTTTTCCCATAACCAATATTCATTTGTTTGTCCTAAAATATTTTTATTTTCTGCTGCATGATCTTTTTGATAATATGAAAGGAAATATTGGAAACCATCATTATTCAATAGAATTTATAAAAGTAACAATTCACAACCTTCTTGTTCATATTTAGTATAACCCAATTCAATAAAAATGTATAGACAATAAAGTCTCTTGAGGACATGGTTCACTCATTTTTTAATTCTTTTGCAGGATATGAGATTACTCACCTACCCTTCATCTAGTTTATATACAACAATAGTTTATACTTTACAATTTTTATGACTTCATTTGAATCATTTTATGGATGAAATATCCATTATTTATTGGGATGTGATGGGGTCATAGAGGATGGAGTTATCTATCCATAGTTACTATATAATATTATAGATATATTATAGGTATTTCATGAGAAGATGACCATTGTAAATGATCCCCATAAATCCATTAACCATATTAGGATGATACCTATATAGTTTGATGTTCGAATTTACATGATGCTGCAGGTGACTCGACATTATAGGTTGTAATGTTTTTGTCATGGGAGTTATCATTCTCCACAATTTATTGGGACTGTAGAGGTGTTAAATCATGTTAGATCCTTTTTGTATCATATTTCACTTCCCCCGTAGATGAGTTGGATACATGATATTTTTCAGGTGTCATATATTGATCATTATCTTTTTTATGACTCTCATATAATATATTTCGGTGTAATAAATGATCAATTTGATTCGACCTTCGAGGTGTAGCCTATGGGGATCCAGAAAATCCTTGATAAGGTGTTTATGGAATATATATTCCCTTGAACCACGACTTATTATAGCTCTATGGTGTGGATGAAAGTATATGGGGACATTATTCATAGGTACTAGCTCAATACCTGGAGCTATTTTGATGATTATCACATCTCTTTTAATGTTATTATCTTCTGGATATTGAGCTGTTTCTATTTTTTTGAGGGGTTCCTCCTATTGGTTGTTGTATATTTATATTAGTTTTACAAGTATCTCCCATGATAGTTTTTTAGGTGTTGGGGGTGGTTGTTTCATGGTTTGAAACATGTATACTCTCAGTGATTTTGATCATATAATCTGCTAGTTTGATCCATCAGAGGTATGTTATAGTGTGTTTATTAAAAAAACCACATTTCATTTTCTCTCCAGGTTGTTTTTAGATTCTTGAGGATGATAATTTATTATTATTTACTGAATGTTAGTTCCTAGTTATAGGTATCCATACCCATAAAATGCATTAGAGATTATTGGTGCTCAGAGTAGGCAATGATGTTTTTTTGGAAAGGGTATTTACTATAATTTTTTTGAATTAGGTTGATTATTTGAAGTGTACGTGTGTTTCATCATCTGTTAAGGCTGTTTCATGGAATTATTCATGACATGTATGTAATTAGGGTTAAATAATATAAGGTGGGTCTTTTTTTGTCGAAACATGATTCCAAAAATCATCATGTCATTTAAATAGTTTACACATGGTGTAAACCTTATGTACAGTGAGTTATAAATAGGTTCCATAGAACAACGGTTTCTCAAACCATATGGTTCCTCGAAATTTATTGCATCTAGTGGCTCCTACATTCATGGATTGATGATCCATAAAAATAAGGATAGATTCACGGTTTCCTTTTACATTTTTTGGTGATTGGATGTGATTAAAAGAGCATTATTCTGTCAATTTCAATTAGTTTCTCTTGTTTTGATCATGTTTCTAACTGTATCATCTCACCGTGATATGGTTATGATCTCTCATATTTCTTATAGTGGTTTCTTGTTTTTTCTATGTGTGGATATGCTACAACAACCATGGATGGATTTAGTCAAAATGGGATGTGTATTAGAGATCTATTGTGTTGGTCTATTCTTGTGAAAATAACGTTGACATATTTTTTTAAAGGATTTATTGATCCTCTTTAATTTACATGCAATCATAAATTTTTCATTCATTATCCCATTGAATGGAAATAAAATTGACTAATTATTATTGAATAGGAATAAATTAATTGGTTCTAATTGCATGTTAGAAAGGTTTTTTCTATATACGATGAAAAAAATTTGCCTCATGATTCTTTGGAATGTGTGATATTTAATCCTTTCAAGGATTCTCATATTAATATAGATAAAAATTTGTAATGAACAAAAAGCTGTAATTAATTGATAATTTTTTTTAATGAGATATTACAGAATTTTCTTATTTATAATCAATTAGTAAATGTATTTCAATGAAAATAAAATTGATGCTAATGATAATGTTTAATATAATTGATGTTCCACATGCATAATGGAATGTATATTTATTTTTATTGAAATGAATCATGATAATTGTTTTTTTTCAAAATTTATAATAGAAAGTTACAAATAAAAAAACTCTTCCAATGCTATCCCTGATTGAAATTTCAACGAATTTATTTTCATAACATTATAAAATATCGTCAAACATCATAAAAAATAAATTTAGGAAATTGGTTATTTGATGATAAAAAATTCTTGATGTATTACTCTGAAATACAAAATGCCTTATATTTTAATTGATTTTTTTAATACACCTTTTAACTGTTAAGGTGGAACTTTTACATATCCCATAGTCCCAAACAACAAGACCCATACATAACACTAAAATTGATAGTCACGGGGGTCAATATATGTCCTTGTAGTACCAAGAAATGAAAAACTTTAAACAGCCCCTCTGCAACATCTACATCATGAAGGTAACTAACTCCCCACAACTCCTAATAGGTTAGTAGTTATTACCCATGTTGAGATGCATAGTGCATATTACCAATGGCAGTTTCAATAACCTCTCATTCTAAGAATACTACTAGCTCTACTATGGTGTTTTCTACATTTCACTGAATCCTATTCTAGGTTACCTCATTTGTGGTCTACTTGGGGCTGCTTCTTAGTCACTATGGACAAAAATCCATGTGGGTTGGTATAAGGCCCCAGCCTTAAACCTTACTTAATCTTGAGTTATTACAAGATTACACGTTGAGGATCTTTTCGGGTTTAGAGTTTTAGTGAATTAGATCATAAAACTTGGATTACATTCCACATATAAACAAAGTGGTTACATAAAGATAGTATTCTTCATTCCCATCAATGGAAACATATTTAAAATAAAACATGGATTATTTCTTGACACATCCTTGACTCGATCATCTTATCATGTACCTTTCCCTTGACCTGTGAAAAACATTTCAAAAACTTGGGATGAGCACAAAAACTCAGTATGGGTTATAAAAAAAACATGGAAAGGAAACATGAGTTCATATATAAATAAGAATGAAATCATACTTTACCCATAAAACATAGGCACTTTAACATACCTCATAAAAACATGAATAAATCATATAAATCATAATACGTAAAGGTAACTTGAGGCATTCATAACATTATTACGTAGGGAGTAACCCTCTTGGTTACGTTTGGAATACCCATCACAGTATATTCCCTAAAATCTCTTCGGAGAAACCTTACGTTTCACTCCTTCGCGTTACCCAATGCATTGGAGAGCTATAACGGGCTCACCCGCCCTTAGTTTATCACGGAACCACCCGTCTTCATAATAATGCCCAACAACCATAACATAATCATATCACATAAAACATGAATAAAGGAAACATAACATTTCCAAATTTCAATCACGAGATATCAATACAACACATTGATATAATAAAAACATTATGAAAACCATTTTCAATACCAAAGTAAAACATGGTATTTATTTTTCTTTTTAAAAAAGAAGGTATGGCTTGTAGAGGAAGCTGAAACTCAAATAACGGTTACGACGGCGGAGAAGTCGTTGTCGCCGCATACGTACGAAAAAAACATTCCCTTTTGTCGTTTAGTAAACGCTTCGTATAAAAAAGATTCCTTTTGAATAAACGTAAAAGTCAAAGGGGTTTATACACCGTATAAAAGAAAGTTGTGTATAAAATAAAATATGCCTCAACGAAAGGAGATTGAGACGAAGTCCCATACAAAGATAATTTTTAAAATAAAATAGATATATTATGTGCATTCTCTATAAGTACACATAAATAAAGTACAAATACAAGATATGACATAATAATATAATGACATACTTTGAAAGTACGAGATTAACCCAAAGAATGGAAATTGGGTTAAGAAGTTCCCATACAAAGATAATTTTTAAAATAAAATAGATACATTATGTGTATTCACTATAAGTACACATAAATAAAGTACAAATAAAAGATACGACATAATAATATAATGACATAATTTGAAAGTAGGAGATTAACCCAACGAATGGAAATTGGGTTAAGAAGTTCCCATACCTCGTATCTGACTTGACCCGACCGTTCTTTAAACTCATGAATAATAAACTTTAGTTAATCTCTACTTGATTATGAATCTTTTCCAAGTTCATTATTCCTTTTATACCATGTTATGAACATCATGTAATCATTTAAGTTAATAATGTTCATTTTGTCGGTATTTGGTTCTTAAGTCAAAAATAGACTTCTTAAACTTACATGTTGTTAATTTGGTCAATGTTTCATTATATCCAAAATGGTATTCATGATGTAGATATCATATATGTCATATATATCCAGTACATACATGTATTTAAAATATTACATAATTATTTAGAGGTAAGAAATGAAATGCACCGTTCATGGAGACGGTAAGCCGTACGTACGCATGAACGCTACTTTCATTTCTTTGTCATATTAATGGAATTAAAACTAAATGAGACTTATGTATATTTTAATTCCAGAATTATATTCATAATTTAGATATATCATTAATTATATATATCCATTATATACATGTACTTTTAATAGTACATTACATTTGGGGATAAGAAATGAAATGCACCGTTCATGGAGACGGTAGTCCGTACGTACGCATGAACGCTACTTTCATTTCTATCTCATACTTTAATGGAAATAAATGATAATGATATATATAGGTATATTATAATTCCAGTATAACATCATGTATAATATCATTAACTTTATCCTTTACACATCCCACATATGGTATTAATGAATCAAATCACTTTTAGGGGGCGGTAGTCCGCACTTCCTAAAAAGAAGATATCGCGTATACCCATAATGGAAATCATAAAGGTATGCGAAAAATGAAAAAAACAGAAGCTTAAGGAAAACATAAACATATTATATATCATATATAAAAATAGTGACATCATAATGGCCACCTTTGAAGGTGTTAAATGAGTATTGAACAATCATCGTTTCGGGAGGCAGAATTTCGCCATCCACGGAAACCGTATGTTCTTTAACCATTTGATGTAGTTGTGTGAGAGTGTAGCTCAAATAAATCTTATAACAACATCCTAGTATATTGATGATACTGGTGTTGTTACAAAAGAAGTATATAAAAAGAGTTTAGGGGGTTGGAGAAGCAAAATAAAACAAATGAACATTAGAGAATGAATTACCTTAAAAAGTGTAACTCCTTTTGGTTTGAGCCTAAAGGCTTCCTTTGAAAGGATTCTTCCCAAAGGGAATCCTCTAGGATGAGGAGAGGGATGTGGAGAGAGAAAATGGGCAGGGGTTGGCCGAGCCAATGGCTTGAAGAGTGTGTGAAATGGGGTAGAGGTGGGGGCCTTTTATAAGGGGAGAGGAGGGGCACTTTTGGAAAGTAAAGAAACATTACTTTATTTGAAAATGTGTTTCGGTTTTAAAAGGTCCCACATTGATAGAATTAGTGGATAAGGTTATAAGGCATCGAAATCCACTCATCCAATTGGTTTTGGAAATGTGTAGTTCATAGATGTTACATTATCTTTCTATTTTATTTAAATCGTCAAATAATGATGTCATCACTGCATCATTATTATGTCATAAATAATTAAATTTATTTAATGTCTAAAAATTATAAACAAATTACTATTATGTAGGAAATCTTTTTAGCTTTCCATTGAATATTTATAATCAAAATTTGGACTTGTATAACCCCACTTAAAAATTGTTTTCGTAAAACATATTATGTTTGTGTCATTTTCACTTTAACATTTAATAAAAAGTAATTTATGTCATTTCCCAACAAAAGTGGATCCATGGGGTACCCAAGTTGACCCATGGCTTGTCTTGGTCGGCCATGACACAACCAATAAGGTTGGGACATGTGTCTAGGTCATTTTATAAT
Source organism: Viscum album (assembly GCA_963277665.1). Taxonomy (NCBI): domain Eukaryota; kingdom Viridiplantae; phylum Streptophyta; class Magnoliopsida; order Santalales; family Viscaceae; genus Viscum; species Viscum album. The sequence goes on along the minus strand of OY728128.1, from coordinate 270,472,656 downwards.
ATTAAAGCATTATTTATTCCTTAAACTACACTAATTACCACTAATCGCGATTAAAAACATAATAAGTTACTATTCACAAAAAAATTATTTTAATCTCATTGAACCACATTTTACTTCTTAATGACAACCATGTATGTCGGATTTTCAAAATTCAGTACACATTAGTGGTAAACTTTCATTTAACTGAAAAATCAGTTTGCTTGATTACCACTTAGTGGTTTCACTATTCATCAAAAATTGAAGTTTTTCAGAAAATTACCAAAAATTCACTCTAAGCTATATTTGATATTCCGAATTCAAAAATGAAGTCCATTTTACAAAATTCAAATCATATAAGTCACATTAATTAATTTAATAATTAATTCCCGCTGCCAGAGCAAATAGCGTGTTTTTACAAAACAATAAGTATCAAAAGATTGACACCAGTTTAAGTCTAATTTCAAATCGAAATTGATTCCAATGACCACCATTGGATAAAATGGTAAAAATATATTCTAATTTCACTTTAAAACCAATTCAAAAGATAATCTAATCATATAAATAAATTAGATCAAAAAGAGGTTTTGAATTAAAATGCAACATTTTACACTATTCATAAAAAAATGAACTTTATCAGAAAGGTACCAAAAATTACACAAAGTAAAATTTGATGTCCCGATTCTTAATAAAAGTTTTGTTTGGTCCAAAAGAATGTATAAGAGTGATCAAAACTATATTTAATGACGGTTCACCATTAAAAGGTGATAAGTGAACCTTTAGTGAAAATTAGAGTATAAAAGCCTAAAATTGAACTCTTTCCGTATTTTAAGCCTTTATCTTTTATTGGGTAAATGTAAAAACATCTAAAAACATATCTATTCATATTTTAGTTATTTCTATTCATTCCCGCCAGTACAACGGCTACTTGTTAACTAACATAATATTATTATATTACTAGTGTGCTACGTAAGTTTCAAAGAAACTCATCGTTGCGTATCGGGTACGCTATCGAACATAGCAACCCCTTTTAATTAAAATTCATATTTAATTCTCTAATATTAATAAATATGAAAATTATTTATTCTCTAATTACCTGGGATGTTACATCCTTCCCCCCTTTTGGGAATTGCGTCCTCGCAATTTTATTCACTTATCAAAATAAGTGGGGGTATTTATCCCTCATAGCATTTTCAGATTCCCACGTTGCCTCTTCAATCACATGGTTTTTCCAAAAAACCTTTACCTGATGAATCACCTTATTCCGTAACACTTGCTCCTTATGGTCAAGAATCTGGACCAGTTGTTCCTCATAAGATAGGTTCTCTTCCAGCTGAACTACCTCTGGACTCAAAACATGAGATGGATCTGGCATATACTTTCTCAACATCGAAACGTGAAAAACATTGTGTACCTGAGATAAACTCGGAGGTAAAGCCACTCGGTATGCAACTGATCCAACTCTCTCTAGAACTTCGTATGGTCCAATGAACCTTGGACTCAACTTTCCTTTCTTACCAAATCTCATCACACTTTTCCAAGGAGAAACCTTGAGAAAAACATGATCACCTACCTCGAAAGATAGATCCTTCCTCCGGTTATCCGGATAACTCTTCTGCCTGCTCTGAGCTGTTCTCATGTGTTTCTGAATCAGCTGAACTTTTTCTGCCATCTCTTCTACCAATTCTGGTCCCATCAACTTTCTTTCACCCACTTCATCCCAGAAAGCTGGAGTTCGACACCGCTTCCCGTATAATGCCTGAAATGGTGCCATCTGTATACTGGAATGAAAACTGTTATTATATGAAAACTCAACCAAAGAAAGATGTTGGTCCCAACTTCCCTGATAATCCATAGAACAAGCTCGTAGCATATCCTCCAATGTCTGAATTGTTCGTTCTGACTGCCCATCTGATTGAGGATGAAAAGCTGTACTAAAATTTAATTCAGTACCCAACGACTTCTGAAGGCCTTTCCAAAAGTTAGGAGTAAACCTGGGATCACGATCCGATACAATGGAGAGAGGAACTCCATGTAACCTGACTATCTCTTTAAGATACAAACGGGAAAGTTGATCAAGAGAGAAAGTATCTCGTATAGCAAGGAAATGAGCAGATTTGGTCAAGCGATCAACAATAACCCAGATTGCATTATTACCTCGAGATGTCTTCGGTAATCCAACAACAAAGTCCATGGATATATTCTCCCATTTCCACTCTGGCACTGGTAAGGGCTGAAGCATCCCTTTCGGTAACTGCCGCTCAGCTTTAACCTGCTGACAAGTCAAACACTTCACAGTAAAATCAGCAATATCCCTTTTCATTCCATCCCACCAGTAATACTCCCGCAGATCTCTATACATCTTAGTACTGCCCGGATGAACTGAAAACGGAGAACTATGAGCTTCACATAACAACTCTCTCTTCAACTGTGAATCACAAGGCACACATAACCTCTTCACAAACCTCAAAACACAAACACAAACTTATCCAAGAACTCATGGAAAATTTTATTCATAAGGTCCATGAATACAGCAGGTGCATTGGTTAACCCAAAAGGCATAACTACAAATTCATAATGGCCATATCTAGTACGGAACGCGGTCTTCGGAATATCTGCCTCCTTTACCTTCAGCTGATGGTACCCCGATCTCAAGTCAATCTTCGAAAAATACTGAGCTCCCTGGAGCTGATACCACTTCATTCGATGGCCCAACATCTGCTGAAGTTGTTGCAAATGATTTTACCACCCCTTTCTTCTTGTAGTCTAACTGCTTCCCATCACTCAAGCTCCTTGTCGGACACTCGTTTGCATAGTGACCCATCTCATTGCACTTATAACATTTCACTAACTGTAAATCAAATTTGTTCTTACCTTCACCTTGATCCTTTTCAGTGCAATCACGAGCCTTATGTCCCATCTTACCACATCGGTAGCACTTCCCAGAATTCAGAAGACATTCCCCAGCATGCCTTTTGCCACATTTATCACAAGCTGGAAACTTAGTTTTCTTACCATCAGACTTTTTTGAAGAATTCTTACCTTTCTCCTGCCACCTCGGTCTCTTCTTCTGCTGGTTGTTATAGAAAACTTGGTCATCGGCAAACTCCATTTCCACCTTCTCAGCACATCGAACAAGCTTTTCATAACTTTTAAACTCACGAGAAGCTAATGCCCTTCGATACTTTGGCTTTAATCCTGAGTAAAAACGATTGATTTTACTATCAAGGTCTCGGATAAAATTTGGAGCATACCTTGCCAATCGAGTGAACCTTTCTTCATAGGCAGCCACTGAGTCTTCCTCTTGCCTCAGTTCCAAGAATTGCTTTTCCATCCTAATTCGAACAGCCTTAGGAAAATACTTCTCAAGAAACATACCTTTGAATTCATCCCAGTCAAGAGCATCAATCTCATCGGCATCCCTGATATTTTTAACCATAGACCACCACTGATCTGCTTCACCCTCCAAACGGTAAAGAGCAAGACTAACCTTTTGATTGTCTGAACATCCCATGACATCAAAAATCTTCTCCAGTGATTTAATCCACCCTTCAGCTTGCACAGGGTCAGATGATCCTCTGAATGATGGGGGATGTTGCCTCATGAAATGTTCCACCACTGACATGTTCCTCTGCGGTTGATCTGGCTGATCTCGTGCATGGATACCACCGCCATTTATAGCCTGAGTCAATTGTGCCATCATGGCAACAAACTGTTCAGTTCTGATTCCGACCATCTCAGGTTGCTGATTTGGAAGGCTGTCTTCCTCCTGATGTCGTCCCAACATAGCTGCTTTGTTTCCTCTGCGGAAAACCATTCTGAACACCGAAATATCTTAGGCGAAGCAACATGGTAATCCGTAAATGCTATATCATTTCAATCATATTATAATTTAACACTTTTCTAACTCCTAAAGTTGTCTAAACCGACCTCTGATACCAACTATAAGGCCCCAGCCTTAAACCTTACTTAATCTTGAGTTATTACAAGATTACACGTTGAGGATCTTTTCGGGTTTAGAGTTTTAGTGAATTAGATCATAAAACTTGGATTACATTCCACATATAAACAAAGTGGTTACATAAAGATAGTATTCTTCATTCCCATCAATGGAAACATATTTAAAATAAAACATGGATTATTTCTTGACACATCCTTGACTCGATCATCTTATCATGTACCTTTCCCTTGACCTGTGAAAAACATTTCAAAAACTTGGGATGAGCACAAAAACTCAGTATGGGTTATAAAAAAAACATGGAAAGGAAACATGAGTTCATATATAAATAAGAATGAAATCATACTTTACCCATAAAACATAGGCACTTTAACATACCTCATAAAAACATGAATAAATCATATAAATCATAATACGTAAAGGTAACTTGAGGCATTCATAACATTATTACGTAGGGAGTAACCCTCTTGGTTACGTTTGGAATACCCATCACAGTATATTCCCTAAAATCTCTTCGGAGAAACCTTACGTTTCACTCCTTCGCGTTACCCAATGCATTGGAGAGCTATAACGGGCTCACCCGCCCTTAGTTTATCACGGAACCACCCGTCTTCATAATAATGCCCAACAACCATAACATAATCATATCACATAAAACATGAATAAAGGAAACATAACATTTCCAAATTTCAATCACGAGATATCAATACAACACATTGATATAATAAAAACATTATGAAAACCATTTTCAATACCAAAGTAAAACATGGTATTTATTTTTCTTTTTAAAAAAGAAGGTATGGCTTGTAGAGGAAGCTGAAACTCAAATAACGGTTACGACGGCGGAGAAGTCGTTGTCGCCGCATACGTACGAAAAAAACATTCCCTTTTGTCGTTTAGTAAACGCTTCGTATAAAAAAGATTCCTTTTGAATAAACGTAAAAGTCAAAGGGGTTTATACACCGTATAAAAGAAAGTTGTGTATAAAATAAAATATGCCTCAACGAAAGGAGATTGAGACGAAGTCCCATACAAAGATAATTTTTAAAATAAAATAGATATATTATGTGCATTCTCTATAAGTACACATAAATAAAGTACAAATACAAGATATGACATAATAATATAATGACATACTTTGAAAGTACGAGATTAACCCAAAGAATGGAAATTGGGTTAAGAAGTTCCCATACAAAGATAATTTTTAAAATAAAATAGATACATTATGTGTATTCACTATAAGTACACATAAATAAAGTACAAATAAAAGATACGACATAATAATATAATGACATAATTTGAAAGTAGGAGATTAACCCAACGAATGGAAATTGGGTTAAGAAGTTCCCATACCTCGTATCTGACTTGACCCGACCGTTCTTTAAACTCATGAATAATAAACTTTAGTTAATCTCTACTTGATTATGAATCTTTTCCAAGTTCATTATTCCTTTTATACCATGTTATGAACATCATGTAATCATTTAAGTTAATAATGTTCATTTTGTCGGTATTTGGTTCTTAAGTCAAAAATAGACTTCTTAAACTTACATGTTGTTAATTTGGTCAATGTTTCATTATATCCAAAATGGTATTCATGATGTAGATATCATATATGTCATATATATCCAGTACATACATGTATTTAAAATATTACATAATTATTTAGAGGTAAGAAATGAAATGCACCGTTCATGGAGACGGTAAGCCGTACGTACGCATGAACGCTACTTTCATTTCTTTGTCATATTAATGGAATTAAAACTAAATGAGACTTATGTATATTTTAATTCCAGAATTATATTCATAATTTAGATATATCATTAATTATATATATCCATTATATACATGTACTTTTAATAGTACATTACATTTGGGGATAAGAAATGAAATGCACCGTTCATGGAGACGGTAGTCCGTACGTACGCATGAACGCTACTTTCATTTCTATCTCATACTTTAATGGAAATAAATGATAATGATATATATAGGTATATTATAATTCCAGTATAACATCATGTATAATATCATTAACTTTATCCTTTACACATCCCACATATGGTATTAATGAATCAAATCACTTTTAGGGGGCGGTAGTCCGCACTTCCTAAAAAGAAGATATCGCGTATACCCATAATGGAAATCATAAAGGTATGCGAAAAATGAAAAAAACAGAAGCTTAAGGAAAACATAAACATATTATATATCATATATAAAAATAGTGACATCATAATGGCCACCTTTGAAGGTGTTAAATGAGTATTGAACAATCATCGTTTCGGGAGGCAGAATTTCGCCATCCACGGAAACCGTATGTTCTTTAACCATTTGATGTAGTTGTGTGAGAGTGTAGCTCAAATAAATCTTATAACAACATCCTAGTATATTGATGATACTGGTGTTGTTACAAAAGAAGTATATAAAAAGAGTTTAGGGGGTTGGAGAAGCAAAATAAAACAAATGAACATTAGAGAATGAATTACCTTAAAAAGTGTAACTCCTTTTGGTTTGAGCCTAAAGGCTTCCTTTGAAAGGATTCTTCCCAAAGGGAATCCTCTAGGATGAGGAGAGGGATGTGGAGAGAGAAAATGGGCAGGGGTTGGCCGAGCCAATGGCTTGAAGAGTGTGTGAAATGGGGTAGAGGTGGGGGCCTTTTATAAGGGGAGAGGAGGGGCACTTTTGGAAAGTAAAGAAACATTACTTTATTTGAAAATGTGTTTCGGTTTTAAAAGGTCCCACATTGATAGAATTAGTGGATAAGGTTATAAGGCATCGAAATCCACTCATCCAATTGGTTTTGGAAATGTGTAGTTCATAGATGTTACATTATCTTTCTATTTTATTTAAATCGTCAAATAATGATGTCATCACTGCATCATTATTATGTCATAAATAATTAAATTTATTTAATGTCTAAAAATTATAAACAAATTACTATTATGTAGGAAATCTTTTTAGCTTTCCATTGAATATTTATAATCAAAATTTGGACTTGTATAACCCCACTTAAAAATTGTTTTCGTAAAACATATTATGTTTGTGTCATTTTCACTTTAACATTTAATAAAAAGTAATTTATGTCATTTCCCAACAAAAGTGGATCCATGGGGTACCCAAGTTGACCCATGGCTTGTCTTGGTCGGCCATGACACAACCAATAAGGTTGGGACATGTGTCTAGGTCATTTTATAATATTAAAGCATTATTTATTCCTTAAACTACACTAATTACCACTAATCGCGATTAAAAACATAATAAGTTACTATTCACAAAAAAATTATTTTAATCTCATTGAACCACATTTTACTTCTTAATGACAACCATGTATGTCGGATTTTCAAAATTCAGTACACATTAGTGGTAAACTTTCATTTAACTGAAAAATCAGTTTGCTTGATTACCACTTAGTGGTTTCACTATTCATCAAAAATTGAAGTTTTTCAGAAAATTACCAAAAATTCACTCTAAGCTATATTTGATATTCCGAATTCAAAAATGAAGTCCATTTTACAAAATTCAAATCATATAAGTCACATTAATTAATTTAATAATTAATTCCCGCTGCCAGAGCAAATAGCGTGTTTTTACAAAACAATAAGTATCAAAAGATTGACACCAGTTTAAGTCTAATTTCAAATCGAAATTGATTCCAATGACCACCATTGGATAAAATGGTAAAAATATATTCTAATTTCACTTTAAAACCAATTCAAAAGATAATCTAATCATATAAATAAATTAGATCAAAAAGAGGTTTTGAATTAAAATGCAACATTTTACACTATTCATAAAAAAATGAACTTTATCAGAAAGGTACCAAAAATTACACAAAGTAAAATTTGATGTCCCGATTCTTAATAAAAGTTTTGTTTGGTCCAAAAGAATGTATAAGAGTGATCAAAACTATATTTAATGACGGTTCACCATTAAAAGGTGATAAGTGAACCTTTAGTGAAAATTAGAGTATAAAAGCCTAAAATTGAACTCTTTCCGTATTTTAAGCCTTTATCTTTTATTGGGTAAATGTAAAAACATCTAAAAACATATCTATTCATATTTTAGTTATTTCTATTCATTCCCGCCAGTACAATGGCTACTTGTTAACTAACATAATATTATTATATTACTAGTGTGCTACGTAAGTTTCAAAGAAACTCATCGTTGCGTATCGGGTACGCTATCGAACATAGCAACCCCTTTTAATTAAAATTCATATTTAATTCTCTAATATTAATAAATATGAAAATTATTTATTCTCTAATTACCTGGGATGTTACAGTTGGAGTCCATGAGTGGCATGAATGCTCTATTTCCTCTAGGCATGTTGGAGCCTAAATGCTGTATAGAACAAGCGAATTTGGTGTCCTGAAGGCCATGGGTCGCATTTGAAAAATCTATCGGTTCGAAGGCCAGAATCGAATGAATAGATCACCTGCTATAGCACCACATAATACAAACTACATCACATAAATTGTAACATAGAAATTCACCTCCACCAATATTTGATCTTATGTATTTTGGATGCCAATGAGTTCATCTACCACTTGGGTACATGGTCATTGGCATTTGAAATATCACGAATGATGGGTTTTTTACTATTCATTTAATCCATCGTAGGAAAGTATGTAATTAACACCCAAATATTGTCATATACATACAAAAATTATATGAAAAAATGGAAGATAAAATTACAGATGGTTAAAAATTATAATGATATTATAATTCATGATTCACTATATACACTATATATATAAATATAACATTATAAAAGTCATATCTCAAAGAAGGATTGTTGAAATGATATACCATCAATACTCAAATAATGTTTGAATATAAAACCCATTGAATGATGTATACTTAAATGATTTAGTAAAACCCATTAATTACAATAAATGAAAAATTGTAATAACATTCATGATACCATTGCTTCTCCATACAAAATAATTCATTATGCTTGATATGAATTATTTCTCAAAGAATTAATGTTTATAACATAACTGCCACTGTAATGTTAAAAACATTTCGTCCAATTTGCAATTGTATAACATCAAGGGTAATATAAATATAAATATCAAATAATTAATCATGATTTCACTTATTAATTTTTATATTATACAACATATATAATGATATAGGTGGGTATTATGTAACTTGTCTCAAATTCATATTCAGAACCACATTCCTTATAATGATCATATGATTGATGATAAAATTATTCATTGAAGATACCATGTGTTGTAATTTTAAATAAATGTCAATAAATTTAAATTTATAAATCTATATAATAATATTGTATTTACAACATAATAAGGGATTGAAATTTTAATTAATAAATTTTACAACCATATGAATTGAAATTTTGGTAATAAAACCTTTAAATTTACTCGATCCATTCATTGCATATCCATTATCCAATGAATAAAATATATATTAATAATTTAATTTCATATTAATATATCATATGGTTTACAACATAATTATAGTACCTTTTATTTCATTTATTACAATGATATATTTATCTACATAATCATTGATTTCCAGGTTGGGTGCTTCAGGATGTTGTATTCACAATTGATAAAAATATTGGTTGGATAATCGTGGTCAATGTTGATTGTGTAGAATATTATTAAGAATTATATTATTGTAATTAATCTCATTTTGGAAGATTAAATAAAATATTAAATTCATTGGTTGATGGTGAACATCAAAAAATTCTTATCAATTTGTGGATATGGTAATGAATGTGTATCTATAAAAGAAGTTACCATTTTCATTTCGATGGAATGGTATGAAAATAAAAGAAATTTTATATTATCTGATTATAATTATGTAATGAATAATACATATATATAAAATATATCCTTATAAATAGTCATGAATTTTTCTTATGGATAGTGAATCATAAATCTTTATGGATATTGTTGTATACAAGTACCAATGAATTATATTTTTAGTCCCTCTTAGATTCAAATGGAGATTAAAATAGTTATTATGAAATAATAATATTATATTTGTATATGGAAGGTTATTGTGTTATTATATTTAACTACATAGTATAGATTTTAATTTTTATAATAATAAGTAAAAAATAAAATACCCTATTAATAATATTTCCACCCCTTTGATGAAATTATTTTGGATATCTATTTATAAAAAATAGGGTTGGTATTTTATCAAGAATGAAATATGTTTAACGTATTAATGGATGGTAAAATATATTTTAGACGTTCATGGTTGAGATTCAAGGATCAGGAAGTGTGATGAATAGTGGACGGGTGGTGTTCATATATATGATATGAGAGGGGAACCCATAATATTACAAAATATATTGAAAAACAAAAATTAATTATCCTGTTAATTTTTTTTCAAATTAATATATTTAAATTATATGATGTATAAGTGTAAAAATACTCTCAACCAATAATATTTATATTAGTTTATGTTATATTTTAGCCCATATCTCTTTATTATAATTCCACATTATAACTTTTGATGATTACCATGACATCATTTTTTATTCTCTTTGAGTGTTTGGAAATACACAATCAAAAAAATTAACTATAAGTTGAAAAATTAGGATCTGATCAAAAATATCCAATTCATTTTTCCAGTTATATAAATTTTCAATTTTAAATCTTTATATAAAATATTATTAAACATAAAATATAATAAATTTAAATTTTCATACTATTTAAATAGTTTGACTCTAATAGAGTAAATTTAGTAATGGAATCAAAATATTAACATTAAATCATAATTAATTTTCTATGTAACCGAAAAAATTAATATAATATAATAAATTACCCAAATTGTATTAAATTTAATGGTTTTTATATCAATGAATTTATTTTTCATTTTCTTGGACATTAACAGTGTGAACATTAGATAATAATTTGATGTAATTATTAAAAAAATAAATATTAAAAAAGAAATTTACATGATAAGAATATATCATTAATATATAATAAAAATTTTATTAAAATAATAAACTTCTATTTATCATAATTATAATATATTAGAGATATTTATGAAATGTGGGGAATTTGTTTAACACACAATGAAAAATAATATTTATATTGTTATCCAAACAATAATTCACCCTAATATATTATTTACATGCTAATTTGAATAATTTTATGATTTTTTTAAATAAAATATGAAATATTTTAATTATATAAATATTATATTATCTTTAAGAATTCAAAATACACCATTTTTAAAAAAATGAATTTTTGATACATAAAAATAATTTAAGAAAGATTCTGTAATTATTTCCTAAAAACATTACAATATATTATTTAATGAGTATTTCATTCTTATATCTCCATCACAATTTGGGTACAGCTAATGATGCATTGAAATTCAACGGATATATTTTAACAATAATATTTTAATGATATTATTTTAGACGTTGTTGAAGCACTTTATTATTTTCCATATACTTAATCAAAGATTATATTCTATTAATTTTTTTTCTATAGTATATCTCCCATATAAATAAATTGGATCCTTGTAATTTTATCGTTCTCTTGGTAATAAATAGATTTAAATTAATTATTTAAAATCCATGTAGTAAATAATTCAAATATATCAACGATTTAAAATGGGATTCGAAAAATACATAGGTAACCATAAATAACACTTTTACATTATTCAATATAATTATATAATTTATAGGATCTGAAAATAAATACATTGTGATGATTTTTTTTCCAAAAATAATGACTACTGGTTATTGGAACATTAATAAAAATATAAAGAACAATGAATATCATGTAAATAACCATAATTACATTAATCAGTAAGGGATTAAGAACAATAATAAATTTTCCTAAATTAATGAAACATGAATTTTTTTTTATTTATATATAATTTTCCAAGAGAGGAGGAATTCATTATAATCTATACTAAGAATAGAAAGAAATATAATTTCTTGATTTTCTTTATATCCATAAACTCAATTTCTACTATTTCATGTGAGTTTCAATCAGTTTCCGAATTTTTCTCATCTTTTACTCAATGTGATGGGTTTCTATTATCAATATATCTTATAAAAATGAATCAAAATTAATTAGACCATAAAATTGATAAAAAATCAACATTTTATCCAACGAAACATAATGCATCAAGAAAATTTACCATAGATTATAGTAATATAATAATTTAATAATCCTTTATATGATGAAATATTTTAGCTCCCTATAAATTTTCATCAAGATCACCAAAGGATCAACATAGATCACTCCATAAATAACCAGTTATTTGAGAAAAATGATTAATGACCTCTACATTAAATAATGATTTAATGTTAATTGTTATGTCATACCTCCCAAAATACATCCCTAAAAATATAATACCATTCTTATAAAATAACATCCACATTAAAATTATGGGTTTTATATACATCATCTCAATTAAATTTCTCCTATGATAACATTGATACAATATAAATAACTCAATATATAACCTTGAAGGGTTTTATATTACATTGAAATTAGGAGAAACGTTACATATAAAAATTAATGATAGTATATATAACTTTTAATATGAACTAATGTTATATTATATTTATATCCAATGTTATATAAAAACAACTCTAATATAAAATATAATAGTCTTAAAACTACTCTTTTGGGTCTACATATAAAAAAGAAACATATTAATATATCTAGATATGAGACCAACAATCACGACCACCTATTACTTGTGAGAAACATAAACCATTATTATAAATATTATATTATTTTCAAAGCCAATTGAATTTTATGTTTCTAGTTTTAAGGAATTGGGATAAAATATTAAATAAAATTAACCCTGTAATTTATATATCAATTTTCCATTATACAGATTTTTTATACAAAACGACATCATTATCATCACTCAGATGAAACCCTTCTAAAAATATATAGATTTTTATATTCTTTATAATATATATAAAATAATTATATTTTCAGGGAGATTAAATGATAATTTTGGGTAAATATAATAATTAAAAATTGAATATTTATTGGGTAAATATAATGTTGCGATGTCATAATCAAAATTAATGATCATAATAGTGGAGGGATTCATAATTATATATTCATAGATAATATATCATTAGTATCATAATAAAAAATTATCATAAGAATTTTGTTATGTTATTCAACAATACTAACCCTTTTAAATGATATCATTGAGCAATGTAATAATATTATCTCACAAAAACTATTAATGAACTATATAGGAAGCCTGGTAAATTAAATAATATTTATGGAATCACTGAAATATTATAATTAAAATTATCTCAATGGAATACACTTATTTTTCTAGATTCAAAATTTCCAATGACTTACTTACAACATTATACATCAACATCTATTAAGAGTTACATTATTATGTATTCTATTGGGAGTAACATGCATTCATTTAATAATTTCTCGTTACCCAATTCATCATCAGACTACAATGGAACAACCCATCACATAACATTAAATTTATCATAAGGATTTGGGTTACCTTTCCAATATTTATATAATTAATAACATCTATCTATAATAACATTTAAAAACATGGATTATTTCATTTTAGAAAAACATTCATAGTTGATTTTCAAATAAAAAAATATGTTTATCCTAATACTATCTTTAAAAAAGTGTAATAATAAATTTTTTGAATGGAAGTGAATGGTTCAAAAATATCATATAATCATTATAGATTTATAACCATTAATTGATATTGATGTAGAAAAAAAATACCGTTATATGAACATTTATGACTCTTTCTGGAATATTAGGGAGCATTACATTTTGATTTGGTAACATTGGAAATAATAAAATCTCAAAATAATTGGATATATATTTTAAACAAAAATAATAATGCTGAATTATAAGGGATAAATCCAACAATAAAATAGTTTTGATTTTTCGAAAATCATTATATACCATAAATTAATAAAATCAAAAAATCAAATATTTATTAACATGGATAATGTGGACCATGATGATAATTTTACAAAATATTTTAGAGTATTTATAGTTAATGGAAATTATCATGGAAAATGTCATTTGAATGTCATTTAGGTTTTGAAAATAAAATTTATGAAAATGATAATTATTAAAGTGGAAGAGATTAGTCAAATTTCATTAAAATAATTAATGGATAATTTTGATTAAAAAACAACCTCAGTTTATAACATGAAATATGTAACAACTATTTGACTTTAGCATCGTGAAAACACTTGAAACATTTTAAAAAAGTGTTTCAATACTTCATGAAAAAGAGATCATCCTGGGAACATTAAATATAAATGTCATGGTTTTATTCATTATATAATATCACATTATATAAAATATACTCATTATAAATGATAACATGTGAAGAGTACAAGAAAATTCTCAATGAAACAATATTTTTATGTATAATACTTATAATGATCACATCACTGAAGTGTCAATTATGCATCATGGTTCCTATATGTATATATTAAAATCCCACATTATAAAATTAGACATTTAATATAATATAATATGATTCCATTTCACACATTATAATCAAATAAAAAAACGATTATGATGTGTTGCATGTAAATTAATAAATATATAGGTAACAAACACTTTTCCTCAAATCTAGATTTTTATGCATGTCTTTAAACTCTATTATAGTAAATATATAATAATTAATTACATATTTAAGAAAAGTATTCATTTCTTGATTTATAATTAATAATTTTATTAATTGATACCCAAAATTCTAATATATATTACTTCACATTTCATAACATTACACTCCACAAAAAATAGTGAAAATGGTCTAGATGTGTATATTATATGGTAAATATATTTATGTTACAATAAAATGAAACTATGTTAAAATAAAATAATTTAATCTTTTGATTTCAAGATCCAAAAATTCATATTTTCTTATAAAATTAAATGGGTTTACATGGAGAAGTATGGATGAAATGAATGATCTATCAATAACATTAATGTTATAATAGACACATAAAATAAAGTAATTTCGTACATTTTATTCAATATAAATAACATGATTTCATATAGTTGTATAATTACAAACATGAAAATTTATATATGTTATTTGATGACATGGTCACGTCCTCATAGGAATGTCAAATAAAAAAAATCACATCATAATAATATTTCAATGATTAAATATATTACATAAAATCATTATGTTCGTAGACTAACTGACCATGCACAATAAATAGAATCACGTGATATAGGAAACATTACCAAATCCATTAGATAGATATATAATTATGGTCTCAACCATAAAATTCATTTTATATATAGGGATTCTCAACCAAAAACGTCACATAACAAAAAAAACATTTTCATCAGATTTAATAACATGATTATGAATTGTGGTTTAAATACATTGAAATCCCCAATTTCTTATAGGTAGTCCTAGGTGAATAATATTTAGTGTAAATGAAAATTTATATTCACAGTACTAATGTGTGTCTATGATTTTCATAGGATAATTCCATTATAAAAAATTCTGTAAAGGAATATTCATGTAAGGTTATAATGAGACTAAAAAGTCATATCTCGTTATTAATTAAACATAAGTTATGTAAATTAATATTTTAATATGATAATGAATTATGAAAAATTGGAAATTAAAGTTCATATCATAATTTTATTACATGAATAAAATGGAAGTGGATAAAATCTATTACATTAGTAAGACATTTTAAAAATTTGTGATTAGATTCATAAGATCATTTTAAATCCATTATACATATTTATACATTGTGATAGTGTGAAATTTTATCAATTTTTTTTAAATGTAGGATAAAATGATTCTGGGTAGGTATTTATTTCAAATGATATGTGAATTGATTTTTAATTTCAAAACATAGGTTTTGTACTATAAGTGATAAAATAATAAAAAGTACCAACCCTAAAATAGTTTTTTAACATGATATCAAACAATGAAATTTGGGATTCATTATTTTTTATTGATATTGACTACACTTAATAGAAATATACTCTTTATTATATTGAATTTATTCATCTTCATATGTATTTTATACTAATAAATGTAAAATAATATTTCGATATTCAATAATGGTTTCAAAAAAATCATCAAAAATGATTATTTTATAGGTTAATACTTTTTTGTCCATGGATTCCCATTATATATTTAATTAAAACCATTTTGGTCTATGATGAATTTTTAATTCATTCCATATACTTATATTATATGTATATTATAACATGTAAATTTATAGTCTTAGGAAATTATGTTAAATTCATAATCTTCAAATTTAAATATATATGTTTAAAAATAAAAATTTACTAACAAAAATATTATTATTTAATTTTTTTAAACATATATAAAATATTAGTTATAATAATTTACTAGTTTTTTGGACACTAGATAATTTATAAACAATAAAATAATCCAATAGTAAAATAATAAGTTATATTAAAATACTACAGTAAAAAAATTGTCATAAAATATTTCATTGAAATAACATATTTTTTTATTTGTTTACTAAAAAAGATTTTGTTAATTTAAAATTTATATTTATCTCAATATATATATATATATATTATTCATATCATCTCTAATTTTACCATGATCAATATATAATCATGATTATATATAAAATATTAATGAAAAGTGAAAAATATAATCATTATTTTATAACTACTAAACTCAATAATTTCACGCTACAATGGCCTACATACAAGGACCCTTATTAGACCAATGTACATAGTAAGTGTATAGTTCCGGAATTGTGGTTTATATATCGGGTGGTTAGATGAATGTGGTTCAGGATTATATCTATATATGTAACATCCTGGATCCGAGTGCAACTCAACGGGTGCCCCGAACCCAGTTCTCCACGTGACCTCAAGTGCATTTCCACAAATGAAAGAGGCTGTCGACTAGCAGCGAGGGCCCAGGTCTGATAGTAGGGAAACTATGCACTAATTTGTCAAAGTGTAGTGTAGCGGAATAAAATAAAAAACATTCAAGAATAGTGTTAAAAATTAAACTGAAATAAACTAAGCATGACTAAAAAGTAACTAACTTACCAGTTATATTTCCATTTTATTATTCATTTAACCATTTATTATTAAGAAACCACCATGGTGAATTTCTATGTAAACAGTCAGTCAGTGTCCTCAGACATGGAAACACTTACCCTCAGGTGATCAGAATCCAACCCACACGTAATTTCCCTCAGGCATAACAGATATTTCCCCCAGGCGTACGAAGTGTCACCCTCAGGCACAGAAGTCACTGCCCTCAGGCATACGAAAGGTTCCCCTGAGGAAAAATAGAACGTTCCCCATAGGCTAATCCAGTCTTGCCCTCAGGCCATAGTAAAACACTTCCCTCAAGCACAAGTAACTGGGCCGAGCCCGAAATGTAAATAAACAATTCACGTACAATTCCTCTCAAGGAAATTTAACAAACATTATTACAATGGCATACCCTCGGGTATCCTGGCCAAACAGCTAAACAGAGGAACGCACCCCCGGGGTGGTTCTGGATCCATGAAATGATCCCAAACAATAGTTTTTTATCACATTTAATTACCTATACAATTCTAGGTATTAAAAATAGCCATGACCTCAGCCACACGACACCCCAACATGGGTTCGTGGCAGAAAATACACAAAACACACAGAAATTGGAAAATTTAACACCAAGCCACCTACATTAAACACCCAAGAACGGAATACCCAAACGACGCCTTATGAAACGTCCAAGAAAGTCATAGATCTGAGGTAAAAGAATTTTCATTCAACCTCAAATAACTTCCTTTAGAGGAAAAATTGGCAAGTAACTCACAAGGAGAAGGAAGCTCTTACCCATGTGGTTCCAATGAGATCGACGATAGAAGAATCTGATTCCCGACGTGCGATTGGGAGCTCTTAAAAGCTCCGGCCTCCTCTCTCATCTCCAAAATTCCTCCAATGCCTCCCCTGCCAAATGTGGAGGCTACTGCCCATTTTAAACGAAAAAAAACAAAATACATGGCGTGTACTATGGACTACACAGTGTGTAATTTTCTCATTTAAATGTTCCTCTGGAGGCACCGCCAAACTGTTCATCCGTCGACATGAGTACACATAGTGTATTCCTGATTACACGGAGTGTACTGTCGCGCAGCTGGTGGCTACTTCCCTTGCCTTACTATTTTCCTGCCAACTGACTACACGACGTGTAAATACCACTACACGATGTGTAGTCAGTTTTTTACAACCTGCGTCGCCAACATGGCTACACACCCTATGTACTCATCCCACTCACCCAAAGTACATGGCGTGTGGAATATTACATGGTGTGTAGTCCCAAATTTTAGTATTTTAACCATTTCCCTTATTTTCTCAAAAACACTTAAGGAAAAGTGAAAAGAAGAAACCCGTACCACAAAAATAAGAACCGAGTACTTACAAAATTCCCCCCTAAATAAATTCTTGTAGAACCTTCGTGCTCCTATCAACGATTCGAATCGGATGCTCCTCAAAAGACCCATCTATATGTAGCTCAACCTCCTCAGGTTGAATGATGTGAGACGAGTCTGAATGAGAGAAACACAACTGAGATACATGGAAGACGTCTTGCATTTCTCGGTACGTCTATCGTAACTGCAATCGATAGGCAACCGGTCCGACTCTCTCCAAAATCTAAAATGGCCCCACATACCACGGTGAATGTTTACCCTATCTCCTGATCCTTCTATGTCCCAGCCTCAGTGAAACACGTAAGAAAACCTGATCCCCGACCACGAACTCCTAAGGTTGTCTACCACGATTAGCATAAGATTTTTGAAGAGACTGTGCAATTTCCATCTGCTTCTGAATCAACTGGACCTACTCAGAAGTCTCCTACATGAGACGTGGTCCCAGTAAAGCTGCCTCACCTACCTCCATCCAGCAAAAAAGAGATCGGCATAGCCTACCATATAATGCCTCGTAAGGTGCCATGTCAATAGTCGCCTGAAATCTTCTATTATAGGAAAACTCTACTAGGGGTATGTGGTTCTCCCAAGAGCCCCCTAAGTCTAGGATGCATGCACGCAACATGTCCTCATGCACCTGTATCGTACGATCTTACTGGCCATCGGTATGAGGGTGGTAAGATGTGCTCAGAAGCACCTGTGTACCCAGTGCCCTCTGAAAACCCTGCGAGAAATGAGACGTAAAATGGGTGTCCCTATTTGAAACGATAGAACGAGGGACCCCAAGATAATGTACGATCTCTCGGATATAATACTTCCCGAGATCATCAACATCGAAAGTCTCCATGATTGAAATAAAGTGAGCTACCTTCATGAGTCTTTCCACAACAACCCACATGGAATCATTCCCTCGAGGTGACCTCAGCAATACAGTCATGAAGTCCATCGTGACATCATCCCATTTCCACTCCAGAATGGGTAACTGTTGCAATAGTCTGGCTGGCCTCTGATGCTCCGCTTTCACCTGCTGACAGGTGGAACACCTATTAACAAAACCAACTACATCTCAGTTCATACCCGGCCACCTGTACTAATGTCTCAAGTCATGGTACATCTTGGTAACCCCATGACACACTGTGAAAGCTGAAGAATGAACCTCCAGCATCAACTACTCACATTTATCCCCTGGAACACATACTCATCCATGGAAACACAGTACCTCATCATCGGCTATCGTCCATTTAGGAGGAGGGTCCTCACTTGTCACTGACTCCCGTAAAACTAGGCCTTCTGAATCAGATAGTTGTCTCACCCTCACTCAATCCAAGATTGTAGAATTCACAGCTAAAGATGAAAGATAGGTCTGCCCCTGACTGTCATGCACCTCCAAATTCATCTTAGAGAACAAAGCCATGAGCTTCCACTCGCCACTGGCCCCCTGTACCACCTATATCTAAGTCCTCCTACTCAGTGCATCAGCTACAACATTACCTTTACCATGCGTATATGCAAGCGCAAAATCGAAGGTTTGAAGGTATTTGACCCACCATTGCTGTCTTAGGATCATGTCACGCTGAGTAAAAATATACTTGAGTCTTTTGTGGTCAGTGAAAACCACAAAATGTTTTCCCAAGAGATAATGTCTCCAACAGTCCAACGCATGCACAACTGCAGCCAACTCGAGAACATGTGTCGGGTAATTCTTCTCCTATGGCCTCAACTACCTATAACCATACTCAACGACTCGATCACCCTGCATCAAAACATCTCCCAGCCCAATACCTGATGCATCACAGTAAACTGTATAGCTCCTCCCTTTCTTTGGAATTATCAGGATTGGTGCTGAAGTCAACCTTCCTTTCTATTCTTAAAAGGATGTCTCACAAGCTTCTGTCCAAATGAACTTCACACCCTTCTTAGTCAAACTCGTCAACAGTGCTGCTAGGTAGGAGAAGTCTTGTATGAAGCATCTGTAGTAACCAACCAGCCCTAAGAAACTCCATATCTCAAACACGTTCTTAGGTTGCTCCCAAGAAACTACTGCTCTCACCTTCTCTGGGTTCACTGAAACTCCTGCCTCTGAGATGATATGACCCATTAAGTGAATCTAGTCCATCCAAAATTGAAACTTTGAGATCTTAGCATATAATCGATGCTCTCTCAGTGTAGTCAATAAAATCTCAAGACGGGTGGCATGGTCATGTCGAGTGTGAGAGTACACCATGATGTCATCCACGAATACTACCACAAATGAATCCAGATAAGGATGGAACACGCGATTCATCATAGCCATGAAAACTGCTGGCACATTCTTGAGTCCAAAAGGCATAACCAAGTACTCGTATAAACCATATCTGCTCCAAAAACCTGTAAGTGGTATGTCCGATGGTCTCACATACAGTTGATGATATCCTGATCTCAAGTCAATCATCGAGAAAACAGGTGCTCCACGAAGTTGATCAAAACAAACATCAATACTAGGTAAGGGATATCAGTTCTTAACCGTCAACTGGTTCAACATCTGATAATCCACACATAGTCTGAGGGTATCGTCTTCCTTCTTCGTAAAATGGACCGGTGAACACCAAGGAGAAGTACTGGGTCGGATGAAACCCTTTTCCTGTAACTCCAATAACTGCCTCTTAAGCTCCTACAACTCTGGTGTAGCCATCATGTAAGGAGGAATGGACACTGGTGCTACTCCTGGCACAAGATCGATAGTGAAATCCACATCACGCTCCTGAGGTAGGCCTGAAAAGTCATTTAGGAAGACATCCATGAAATGATCAACTACTGGAGGGAAATCCGTCTGAAAAGTCCCCTGATCATCCAGATATATACTCGCGATCTGGGATGTGACTCCACCTCTCCCACAATTCTCTATTCTAGCACGACTCGGCTGAACATCCCATTCTCCCTTGTATAGAAACTTTCCACCATCTGGTAACGTGAAACACACCCTGCGATGATAGAAATCTACAAAATCTTGAAAGGGAAACAACCAGTCCATCCTAGGAACGACATCATAGCTCGTCATCTCCAAGACAATAAGGATCCAACAAAAGTGACATCCACCAACCTCTAGGGGTCACTCCCTGCATGGACGCACACTAACTGTTCTAGTCCACAACAGAGTGTCTAGCATCATGATATCAGAAGAAGTAGAAAAACAGAGACCAAGGATATCCGCAACAGGTTCAGATATGATAACATGTGTAGCACCCATATCAAAAAGTAATGAAGATAAAATAGAAGCCACTAGAATATTACCCTTTACAGTAGACGGTCCGAGATCCTGCTCTTGTTGGGTCTGCTGCACTGCATATGCCTGCCCAGGTCCGCGGCCTAGTGACCTAGCCTGGCTAACCAGAGCTGTCCCGCCCTACTGCCTCTAAGATCTGGGTGTCTAGCTACCACGACCACGACTACCATCCCTACCTACACTCCCTAATGTATTCTAGTTTCCTGACTGGTAAGAAGCTACCGGTTGTGCTCCAATACATGGAGTCTGCACAGAACCACTCTCACTAGCCACTAGTGAAAACGCCCTACAAAAGTGTTGTAGATGACCCATCTTGCCACAACCTCGGTACTCCACTGGATCACGTGGACACTACAGTCTCTTATGCCCCTCTTTACCACACTGGTTGTAAATGACCGGGCCACCTGAAGAAACTACCTGGATAGTACTGCCACTGTGATAGAAACTCATCTGTCGCTTTCTCTTCCCGTAAGATATGGTACTAGAAATTGGTGCTGAACCACCCTGGCCTACACCACTAGCTTCCCACTAGTCCCTCTCTATAATCGGCACCTAGTTCACAATAGCATGTACTGAAGGAAACCTAAAAACATTCACCACAGCTCGGATGTCATAACGAAGACCATCCTTAATATGGTTGGCCCTCAACGTCTCATCACCCACCAGCATGGGTGAAAATTGCTGAAGCTCGGTGAAACGAGCAGAATAATCCATCACCAACATAGCACCCTACTGCAGAATCATTAACTATCGAGCTCTATCTTCTCTCAGCATATCTGGAATGAAGAATTCATAGAATACTTCTTGAAAATCTTCCCACGCCATGTCTTTGTGATGCTGTGATTGGGTGGTAACATCCCACCACCTCATTGAGGAATCACGCAACATATACGTCGCGAGCTTCACCCTCTACCCCAAAGGCATCTCATGATGCTCGAAAATAGTCTGCATAGACCCTAGCCAAGACTCTGTAGCATGTGGTCCTCCATCCTCTGAAAACGTAGGCTAATGCTGCTGCTGGAATATATGAGTCAGCTCAGCCATAGATGTGGCAGCTTGCGGTGCTCCCTGAAAGGTCTGCATGAACCGTATAAAGCCTTCACGGAATTGTACCTCCCTTCCTGTGTCTGGTATAATGGTTGGTGCCGCAACTGGCTCTGTTAGAGGATCCACTGGTAGCCCATGGCCCACCATCTCTGGAGTATTGTCATTGTCACTCTCCTGGAGAACAACGTGTGGTCGTCTTGGCGGCATGACTCTACAAGTTCAAACGCACACCTTAAATCCAGATTATCAGAGACTGAAAACAAAGGGACCAAAAAGGTAACATGAGAAATAAGGCATTTCAGGATTTGCTATACAAGACTACACGACGTTTATACTGACTACACGACGTGTACCTGACTTCTCTTGCCCTGCCCGGGTCCTTCTACAGGGCTTACGCACACGACTCCTGTTGAACAAAAGTACATGGCGTGTATATAATCTACATGGCGTGTAGGGTGTATATTTCCAACTGCCCGTGTCATTTTTGACACGGCCAAAAACTCGGCTTGATACTACACGACATTTTACACTCGCACACGGCGTGTACACCACCCTATTTCCCTAGCCGCACGCCAAACACCACACAGTCTATCCTCGGACAAGACTACACAGAATGTCCCACAGGTACACGACGTTTACTAGACGATCTCCACTAACCCGTGTTGTTAGTTACACGGCCGGATACATGGCTCAAACTACACGGTGTGTTCCATATACACATAGCGTGTACACGAGGTGATTAACCCGACACGTGTTGTTAGTTACACGGTTGGGTTCCCAGGTCACACTACATGGTGTGTTCTTCATTGACACGACATGTTCCAGAAAATATTACATCGGACCATGTTTGTTAGTTACATGGTCGGGTCTCTGATTCAACCCTACACGGCATGCACATATGGTACACGACGTGTTTGCCCCAAAAATTTCCCCTCCCTGTGTCCCCAGCCACACTCTCTCTGACACGGGAAGTAACTCCACAGAGTTTACTTAGGTTACATGGCATGTACTTAAAATGTTATACTTTATTCCTGAATAGAAGAATGTACACGGTGTGTATACTGGGTTTTCTGGACATTATGCCTTAGAAACTACCCTGGAACCCCTAAAACACAGAAAACAACACCTAAGTGCCAAATTCCGAACTGTGAGGGACCATAATCCCCGCGAATCAATGTTTGGAATCTTATCTGTTTTATAATAAAATAAAAAGTCAATTATATACCAAATTCTGGTAAATGGGGGCACATACTCCCCAAAAACCAAATTTTGGCATTCATTCTATAAACAGGCTCACACAAAAAATACCCTATCACATAGCAGGAATTTATCAATATAGCTATCACAAAAGCATGCCTTTATAGGACACCAAATATCACAACAACATGCAATTTCTAATGCACCTATATGGCATGGAAACTATGCATGGCATGTGATTCCTAGCATGTTCCTAAATGATGCATGAGATGGCATACCCTCAACTCATTAGGTTGCAACTAAATAGAAACCATTGATAAAATATAAACATTACAATCGAAATTTCTTCACCCAATGGTGAAAAAAAATCAACTGTAAAATTTGAAAAATCTGATGAATTGAAAAAATACGAGGTAGACTAGCTTTTCCCTATACATGGGTTAGCTACGCCTGGGCACAAATTATTACAAACTACCTTTCCCATCCTATCCCTGACTAAGGCTCCAAATAGTATGTAAAAGAAAAGAAACCCTCAGATACCACATTGTAACGTCCCGGATACATGTTCCACTCAACGGGTTCCCTGAACATAGTTCACCATGTGACCTCCAGCGCATTTCCCCAAATGCCAGAGGCTGCCGATTAGTAGTGGGGGCCTAGGTCTGATTGTGGGGAAACAATGCCCTCATTTTTCAAAGTGTAGCTCAGTGGAATAAAATAAAAATCATACAACAACAGTGCGCAAAATTAAAATTCAATTAATTAAGAATGACTCAAAAGTAACTAACTTACCATTTATGTTGCCATTTTATTATTAATTTATCCATTTATTATAAAGAAACCACTACGGTGAATTTCTATGTAAATAGTCAGTCAGTGTCCTCAGACATGAAAACCCTTACCCATAGGTGATCAGAATCCAACCTGGAGGTAATTTCCCTCAAGCATAACAGATATTTCCCTCAGGCATATGAAGTGTCTCCCTCAGGAATAGAAGTCACCGCCCAGAGGCTTACGAATGGTTTCCCTCAGGCGAAATAGAACGTTTCCCTCAGGCTAATCCATTCTTGCCCTCGGGACATAGGAAACCACCGCCCTCAAGCACATCTGAGCCCTACATGTAAATAAAAAATTCATCAATAATTCCTCTCAATAAAATTTAACAATAATTATTAAAATGGAATACCCTCCGGTATCCGGTCCAAAAGGATAAACAGAGGAACGCAACCCTGGGGTTGTCCCGGATCCAAGAAATGATCCCAAACAAATGTTTATTATCACATTTAATTACTTATTCAATTCTAGGTATTAAAAATAGCCAAGGCCTCAACCACATGACACCCCAACATTGTTTCGTGGCACAAAATACACAAAACACACAGCAATTGAAAATTTTAACACCAAGACACCAACCTTAAACACCCAAGAATGGTCTACCTGAACGGAGCCTTCTGAAACATCCAGAACATCATAGATCTATGTTAAAGGAATTCTCATTCAGCCGCAAATAACTTCCCTTAGAAGAAAAATTGGCAAGAAACACACAAGGGGAAGGAAGCTCTTACCACTGTGGTTCCAACAAGATTGACAGCGGAAGAATCTGATTCCCGACATGCGATCAGGAGATCTTCAATGCTCTGACCTCCTCTCCTAGATCCAAAACGTGTCCAAATCATACCATGCCAAATGAGGAGGCTACTTCCCATTTTAAGAGAAAAAACAAACTACAGGGCGTGTACTATGGACTACACGGTATGTATTTTTCTCATTTAACTGTTCCTCCGGCGGCACCACCAAACTGTTCATCCATTGACATGAGTACACGACGCGTATTCTTGATTACATGGCGTGTACTGTTGCATAGTTGGCATCTACTTCCACTGCCTTACTGTATTCCTATCGACTGACTACACGGCGTGTAAATACCACTACACGGCGTCAAGAAGGATTTTTACACCCTTCGTCACCGACATGGCTACACACCCTGTGTACTTATACCACACGGCCAAAGTACATGGCATGTGGAATAGTACACTGCGTGTAGTTCCAAATTTTTGGATTTTACCCATTTCCCTTATTTCCCCAAAAACACTTTAGGAATAGAGAAAAGAAGAAACATGTACCTAAAAAATAAGAACCTGGTTCTTACAATATAAGCCTAAAAATATCCCATAAATTATTTCTCTAATTTTTTCAGCTGATGAGAACTATAATGGTATTTGGGAAGGTATTATCACAACTATGACATCCCCCTAGGTAGGTATTAATGGAATTCCTCAGGTATGATATTTTTTTGTCATGGTCATCTCATTTAAATATTTTCCAACTAAATATCATTACTTTCAATAATATATAAGATACTTAAAGGTCACTGTGAAATGATAGTATTATCAGTGTTTATGATATGTAATGATATATTATGTCTAATTGTATTTATTTTGTAATTCTACAAAATAACTATATATTTTTAGGTATTTTCAATAACTAAAATATGAAATATTGAAATTATTCGATCCAAATTGAATTATATGCATAAAATTTTTGGTTATTACATTAATTCATCACTTATGAATTTCTTAAAAAAAATTATAATTTCACAATCTAAAATAGATGAGTTTGTTTTTGTTTCATCACATCTTTATATAGCCAAAATTCTTCCTAAATCATATATTTATTCTAGAGAAATTTAACTCACATAGTTGTATTATTACATAAAACATTGTCTCTTCGATCATCGATCATCACTGATTTCATGTTGTGTTAATGATTGTTTTCTAATAGTAATGTGAAATCCCATATCGAGTACATTGTAATGGTGCCCTAATATGGTTTTCCACATGACCTCAGGAATACGTCCCAATATTCTAGAGGCAAGTGACTACTATGGGTAAAATATTGATAGTTGGGAAACTATAAACTCTTTATCAAAAAGTAAACTAGTTGAAATAAATAAAAAATAGGCAAAATATATAATAAATAACCAATAAATAAAAGTATCAAATGATGAACCAATGTATGTGAACACTATCCAAAATAAAATCAATAGATAAACCATTCCATATACATTGATATAGTCATAGGAAAATCCAAAACAAATATACAGATCCACTCCAAATATTGTTTCAATAACACATCTATTTCCCTCAATCATGCTATATCCCAACATTTCCCTCTATCATAGGACTCTTTCCTTTATCCTATTCAGCAAACACAAAGTCAATTCAGGAACAATTTAGGCAGACCGAGTTAGGTGTGAGATGAACTCCACAATCCATTACTAGTAATTTCTAAAATAATAACCAATCAATAATAGTGTATGTGGCTCAATTATGAACAATGTCTAAGGGATTGAATAAGTAGTTTACCAATTCAATTAACATCTATTTTACCATATAAATCAAGATATTTAGTATAACCCTTGAATAATAAATACCTACTTTATCCCATTTTAGAGTATGAAACATAACACATTGGAAAATCACCATTCAATATAAAATGTACTTCTATTATCCATTTAATTTCAATTTTTTATCAAATTTATATAGAACTATAATGCAATTCCATCATTTGTTTCCTAGAACATCAACTATGGAACCCCATGGGAATTTGGAGCTCCAGTCCTTATCCCACACCACATTTAATAATCATTCACATGTGGGTATTTGAAGCATCATTATATATCCAACACACATTCATCATTCAATCACATATGGTTATTTTTATCATCATTCTATGTCCCACACACATTCATAAATCAAACACATATTTCATATTTCATAATTTTAATCATCATTAACACTTTTTATGAATAATTCTCATCATGCTTCACTATTTCAATTTGTTAATCAATCATAATTATTCACCTTAATCCCATTTAATAAAATGAATAATTCCCCACTAACAATTTATCAACACGTAATAATTTAAAACATTAACCATTCAAGGACAATCAAACAATCCCATTATTGTTATAAAAAATCTTTTCATGTTCACAATAATTAACCAATTTCATAATCCGAATATCCCACTAATTTCTAGATAACAATTCTACTAATTACAATTTCCCCATGTTTAATAAATTTCATTGAAACATGGAATTTATATTTAATCAATTAAATCATGGTTTAAATTTATCATTAATGGAAATTATAATTTTCACAACTACAAACAATCAATAAACATAAAGCCTTATGGAATTGATATTTAATACAACTACATCAAGTTCATTGATAGTTGTGTTCCAACATAAATTCTCATATCAAGCATAACTAACAGGATCACAATGAAGAACATGGTATAGAACCAACACCTAAGATCAACATCAATGTTATTTTTATCCATCATAACATAAATTTAAACCCTTAAGAATGAGTGAATAATATTTTTTTAGCACCCAGAATGGGAGAGGAGTGAGGGATAATTCCAAATGGAGAGAAATTATGTACTAGAAGTGGTACAGATCAGTGAATCATATCATTTATTCATCAAGAATGAGTTTTTAAGGGCCTTGGAATCCTCTTAAGGTTTCATAAAAGTAATGCATAACCTCATAGGTCATGTGGTGGAGAATGAGGTTGTACACTAAGGTGGTTCAAGAATTTAAAATATATTTTTATTAAAGTAAATCCCATGATAATGTTTCTATATGCTGGTGTAGCGACTCGGGTTTTGGCCCTGTCAGACAATGGAATATTTCTATAAATAAATCCAGATCTAGGCACGAAGACGACGTTCCATTCTGAGGCCCGGTGTTCCTAGAAGTAAATTTATAAAAAATATTAAGTATTTTTACACTATTCATGTGTTATGGGAGTGTTATCTCCTATATAGTAACTTAGAATGGGAATCTGAGGGCACAGTTGCATATGGAGTATGTCGTTTACCCTAGGTGGGGTGTAAACATTGTGGGCGCAGGCCTGCTGTGATAAAATATTCCAGGTGAGTTTTCCTAAATAAATTGACAAGTTTGTTTCTTAATGAGGGCTTGAATACCTCTTGAACGGAGTCTCAGATCGCAATTATGAGTGCTCTATTGCGTTCAGAATGTCGTGTTTACCCTAGTCGTGACATAGTTTTAGTCGGTGTTGGGTGCCGGGTCGGAGACGGGATGGCATTGAGATGAAATTAATTTTGTAATTAAAATAGGAAAATCTCTTATCCCTCATATCCCTCCACCCACACATTCAGGGAGAACCCCTCCTATACTCCTCCATTTCATCTCTGATTCAAGCCGCAACCCTTTGTTTTTTTCGCCGATTGTTAGCGGATCGAGCTTCAGGGCGTCGCGGGCGTCGTTCTGCACCTGAAGCTTCTGCGTTTCACCCTCGAGGTAGGCGTCTTGAGGTTTAATCCCCCGATCAGGTTTCAGCATCTAATTTCTTCATTTGTTTGTAGTAGTTGGTAATATTGGATCTTGAGGGTCGAGTAGGCACCTCCGGATCGAAAAACGGACCACCGGGGTGGTACAGGCGGTCCGTGGAAGCCTCGTCGGTGCGGCGGTGCCATCACCGGCGAGGGGCGGCCGACTGCAGCAGACCGGCATGGAAAGGCAGTGGTGGCCAGCCGATGGGCGGCGGGGGGCCTCCCAGCATGGTGGATGGTCACGGTCCCGTGGCGGCGTGGGCCGTAGCGTGGCGGAGGGCCGCCGGCCGGACCGACCAGGTTGGGTCGGTCAGGCCCAGTCATCATCTGGGGGTTATTTACACCCCTGTAGTTTTCTAACTGGGTTTCTGTTTCATGTGTCTTCTGTGAAGGTGTGAGAATGTCGATAAGTCGAACCCTTTTTGGTGGGTTTTGGAGTTTAAAGTTTCGGGATCATGGGGAAAGAGCTTGAAACATTGAATAAAATAATGATATTTTCTTATTATTCGACTTCGGGCCATCATATCTTCTACCCGGAACGTCTGATTGACATGACGTCAGTGGTGTTGAGGCCTTGATGGTATGTTGGACTTTTCATGTTGGTTTTCAGATGTTGGGACTGAGTTAGGGGTGTGGGACCCACGAGGCCGGGTTTGGGCGTTTGCGGAGAAACACAACATTCTCACTCAGAGTCTGATTTTGGCGGATGAATTGTCGATCCTGTGTGTTTTTCCAAGAGGATCGCAATGGGTCGAACTGTTCGATGTGTTCTAAGATTGAGGCATGGGCCCCAACTGGGCTGCCTTCAGTGAATAACTCCTTTTTCACTGGGGGTCCGTTTCAGATGAACAAGTAGTCGATCCCGTGTGTTTTTTCTGAGGGGATCGAAGTGGTATGATACGCATGATGAGTTTCGGGATCGTTTTGTGGGCCCCACATGGTCTTGCTACATTGAATAGTTAATTTTTCACCATTTGTCCGTTTTGGGTGGGAAAACAGCCTATCCTACATGTTTTTCCGCATGGATCTCGATGGTGGTCTCAGTATTGGCCTTGGAGATGCGCAGTGTGGTGTCATGGAAGGTCGCTGAGGATAGCAAAGTTTGGACCAGTAGTGGTTGAGGTTACTCCCTTGGTATGTTCCAACGAGGTTTCACATGACATCACAAACTTAGTATATATTTCTTATCCTCTCGATGGGATGTTTAATCTGTTATAGTTATGGCATTCCTCCAATGGGCCCGAAGCGGGATCCTCTAGCATCGTTTCCCTAGATCGTGTTTTTGGTATCGTTGTGACCACTTATCCACGGTCAGTGATCCCCTATCTGTCAGGTTAACCCTGTAGGGTTTATGGAATCATCATGAATATGATCCCCTATGTGGTGGTCCATTCTCATTATGGTTGTGGCATCGTCCGGTGTATGATCCCCTACTCAGCATGAGATTTGTAGTAGGGTTGCAGTATCGTTGGTTATACGATTCCCAACTCAGCGTGTGGTTTCTGTAGGGTTGCGACATCTTCCGTTTGATCCCCTACAATGTGAGATGTACCAGATAGTGTTTTGGTATCATCGTGACCATCATGACATGGGTGACGATCCTTTATCTGAGTGAAGTGTTTCTATCGAGCGTCAGATCAGGTTGTTGTTTCCTCCAGTGGATCCTGGGAGTGATCCCCTATCTGTGAGATCTACGAGTGCCAGATCGGGTTGTGGTATCCCCCAGCAGATCATGGAAGTGATCCCCTATTTGTGAGATCTTTGTAAACTGGTGTGGGTTTTGGTATCCCCTAGTGGACACTCAGAGTGATGCCCTATCCGAGTAGTTTTGTGTTTTTGTTGTTTCATTGAGGTTTCTTCAGTGACGATGTCCAACGTGCATGATCTCTCGGATGATCATCTGAAGTTTTTTGTGTGGGACCCGATGGAGTGTATCTCATGGAAGTGTGTCATCTGAGATGACGTTGATCATTGAGTCCTTCTCTAGGTTATGAATCGTTGCTGGTGATGAGGTCGTACCTCATGTGGCTTGGTGCACGAGCTGAGTATATTTGGATGTTCATGGTGTTTGTATGGAAATTTAGCATGATTGCGCTGACTAGTTTTGTTTAGCTAAGGATGGTCATGAGATGGAGTTTCTATCTCGTTTGGGTTCTCTTTGGTTGGGATGAGTAGAATGTTGCCTTTTAGTTGTTCCCTTTTATTTTGGGGTTTTTGGTTTTCCTAATGGTAATTGTAATACTCACCACTGCATGGTATTTTCCCACACATGTTAAGCATGTGCAGACTATAGTCCTTTCAACGGTGTCCCTGTAGGACCCAGGGTAGTCGGAGCTGAGTGAGTGGGACTGACCATGGAGTCTTATCGGAGCTGTGTCGACGAGCTTTCCAGTGGAGCTTTTGGTAGAATACCCATTCTTCTGAGCATTTTGGATGCTTTTGTAGTTTTCTTGTTTTAGGACCTGTTTTTCCTTTTTTGTATTATTGTTTCACTCTAGTTAGGATAGATGTATGCATGAATTTTTATTAGTTTTATATCTCTACACTGTTTCATGGTGGTGTATGTAGGTGTGTGTGTAGAGGTACCTTAGGATAATTCCTCTCTTGTGTGTGATAGCCTACTCAGCGTAATACGCCAACCCCTGGCCTATTGGAGGCAGGCTTGGGGAGTCGCTACTTGAGCCCCGTTGGGTCGGGTCATGACAGAGTGGTATAAGAGGAGGTTCTAGTTTTGGGATCTCAGAGCGTAGCTGGTCTAGCTATGAGTTGTTTTTGTAGAGACTCGGGTTTTCACCCTATCATATATAGGATTATTCCTATGAATAAATCCAAAGCTAGGTGCGAAGACGACATGCGATTCCAAGGCCTGGTGTGCCTGAAATTAATTTTATAAAAATATTAAGTATTTTAATACTATACATGTTTCGGGGGTGTGATATCTCCTAAATGGTAGCTCGGAATGGTAATCTAATGGCATGGTAGTGTCTATAACATGCCGTATACCCAAGGAGTCATGTAAACCGTTGCGGGCGCGGGCCTGTGGTGAGAAAAGACACTAGGGGTATTTTTGTAAATATACCAGGAAAGTTCAGACAGAGGAAAGACCTCTGACCATTTATTAAAAATAAATAAAAAGTGCAGTAAACAAAGATATGGGTGAGGGCGAAAAGTTTGACCACACCCAATCAAGAGTCCCCACCAAGCACAAGCACAATTACAAACCAAACCATTACACCCAGAATCAAAAACCATTTTTTTGTTTCAGCACATTCAACCAGAGTTCGTCATCTTCATCAATTCCATCTATTCAACAGCACATCACCACTGTAATTGCAGCAACCGCGACTTCAACCAAATGTTCTTACCACAATAAAATCCCGAGGAGAACCAAATCCGAGAAATAGGGCAGAAATCCAGCATGAAAATCAGCGGGATCATATCACCGGGGAGCAAATCCACCATCACAAAACACAAATCCAATAGAACTCGAAGCAGATTCATCCAAAATAGCAGCAACCAAAAACTTACCCGATGCAAGAACAATACCAAACCACAGGGGAGAAACAAGCAACATCAAACAAATCCAGACTCAAGAGTAAATGGAAAATTCAAAGAAGAAGCCATCACCATGCCGAAGACCACCC
Organism: Viscum album; assembly: GCA_963277665.1. Classification (NCBI taxonomy): domain Eukaryota; kingdom Viridiplantae; phylum Streptophyta; class Magnoliopsida; order Santalales; family Viscaceae; genus Viscum; species Viscum album. The sequence goes on along the minus strand of OY728128.1, from coordinate 270,439,786 downwards.
AGAGCTGAAGTCCTCTAAGAACACCGCAAATCACCCAGATCTCGTCGCCGCCAACCAATACGCACTCGCAGACCTCAACGAAACCCCAACCGCACACAACGAAGATAAGGCAGATACCTGAGGCCGCTGGATCTAGAGGCTCAGACGCAGACCGACACCGCGCCGCCATGGGAGACCCTATCCGGAGACGGAGGAATCGGGCGAGGAGATGCCCAAAAAAAAGCAAGGAAGACGCCCCAAGTCCACAAAAGCACCGCAGCCAAGGATTCACCGCCAGATCTTGCCGAGCACAAAAAGGATCGCCGCATCAACTGGAGTTGATGGAGGCGATGACGCGAAAGAAACCCTAGCGCTCTGAGCCCCTTACGGGCTCATCCCCTTCTCCAGAGTATTTTTCAAAGTTTAATTATGATTTTCGGCTTGAATAACTTCTGAACTGAGTCTCGGATTTCAAATACGAGTCTACCGTTGCATTCAGAATGTCGTGTTTACCCATAGGGCGACCTTACCTTTGTCTGTATCGGGAATCAGGCGGAGGAGAGTCGGGAGAAGGAGATGGGAGAGATTTTATTTTTTAAAAAATAAATATCTCTTTTCTCCACCCCCACCCCCCTTTGGACGTGTGGTGCATAGAGGACTCCTTCATCCTCCTTCTACCCTTCCGACGGTGAATCAACGACCAAATTGCATGATCATAGTGTCGTCAAGCTCGGATTTCGATGACGATCGCCCCAGGATCGTGGAATGGAATCATTGAAGCACAGATCTACGTCAGAACGTCAGTGTTTCGCCCGCGAGGTAGGTGGTTTGATTTTTAAATCTTTGATCTCGTTATTGCTGCGAATTGCTTATTTTTGTTGTCATAGCAGGGAAGATCGTGTCCCGAGGGTCACGCCGGTAACTTCAGATTTCCAAACAGACCACCGAGGTGCCCCCAGCGGTCCGTGGATGGTCTGCCGGCCAGGGCGGGCCGACGGGGGCAGTGGCCAGGTCAGGTGGTGCTGGCCGACCCAGGCCGGTCGGATCGGCCGGTTTTGGCCGGTCCGGTCCATTGTTCTGACACGAGGATTTTAAAACCCCCATTTCTTGCAAACCAGATGTTGGATTCACATACCGTTTACGGCGACGAGACCCTGGCGACGAGGCGAAACCTTCACTGTGGGTTCATCAGCTTTAAAGTTTCTATGATCGTTTCCCTAGAGCTTCAAAGGTCGAATAAAATAATAATTGTTTGTTATTATTCGACTTTGGGCTATGGTAACTTCTATCCGGATCATCAGATTGACGTGCCGTCAGGGGGGTTGAGAACCTAATGGTATGTCAAACTTTTCATGATTGTTTCTGACTACTGGGATCATGTTTGGGGTTCGGGCCCCACAAAGCAGGGTCTCGGCATTTTTAGAGAAACACAACTTCCTCACTCGGCGTCCGATTGTGGCGGATGAATAGTCGATCTTGTGTGTTTTCCGAGAGGATCAATATGGTGTGGTCCATGCGATGAGTTTTGGCATCGAGGCATGGCCCCCACCTGAGCTAGCATCGATGAATAGTTACCTTTTCACCGTGGGACCGTTTTAGATGAATGAGTAGTGGACTCTGTGTGTTTTTTTGAGGTGATCACAGTGGTATGATCTTCTTGATGAGTTTCAGGATCGTTGTGTGGGCCCTGGATGGTCTAGCTATGAGGAATAGTTCTTTTTCACCGGTTGTCCGTTTCAGGCGAGTAAACAGCCTATCCAACATGTCTTTCTCTGTGGATCACGATGGTGGTCCCGTTATCGGCCTTGGAGGTGTGCATGGTGGAGTTATGGTGGGTCGCTTGGGTTAGAGACTTTTGGACCAGTAGTTGTTGAGGGTACTCCCTTGGTTTATTCCTACGAGGGTCCTCACGACATCACAACCTTAGTATAAGTTTTTTATCCACTCAATGCGATTTTTAATCTATTAAAGTTGTGGAATCCCACCAGTGGGCCTGGAGTATGATCCTTTAGCATCGTTTCTTCTAGATCGGGTTATTACTATCGCTATGACTGCTTATCCATGGGCAGTGATCCCTTATCTAGCAACATATCCCCACAGGGTTTGTGGGATCATCCGGAATATGATCCCCTACGCAGTGGTCCATGCTCAGTAGGGTTGTGTAATCATCGGGTATATGATCCCCTACTTAACATGTACATTATATTAGGGTTGTGGTATCGTTGGTTATTCGATCCCCTACTCGGCATGTGGTTTCTGTAGGGTTGCGGCATCGTCAGTTTGAACACTACATCGCGGGTTATACCAGATAGGGTTTTAGTATCATCGTGGACACCTTTATATGGATGATAATCCTCTATATGAGTAACATGTTTCTACCGAGCACCTGATCAGGTTGTGGTATCCCCCAACAGATCCTAGGAGTGATCCCCTATCTATGAGATCTACGAATGCGAGAACGGGTTGTGTTATCCTCAAGCGGTCCCTTGGAGCGATCCCATATCTATGAGATCCTCATATTCTTGTGTGGGTACTGGTATCCCCTATAAATACCTAGGATTGATCCCCTATTTGAGTAGTTTGGTGTTTATTTGGATTCAATGAGTTTTTCTCAGTGACAGTATCCGACGAGCGTGATCTCTCAGGTGAGCGTCTGAGATGTTTGTGTGGGACTTGATGGAGTGTATCTCTCGGATGAGTGTAATCTGGGATAATAGTGAAAATGGAGTGTGTTCTCTTGGTTGTGATATTTTTTGGCACCTAGTTCGGTACCTCATGTGGGTTTCTGTGTAAGCTAAGTATATATGGATGTTCAAGGAGTATGTATGCGAATACACCTGGTGTGAGCTGGATAGTTTTGTTTAGCCGAGGATGGTCACAATATGAAGATTCTCTCTTGTCTGGGTTTCCCCTAGATGTGATGAGAGGACTGTTTCCATTCTATTTCTCCCTTTTGTTTTGGGGTTTTGGGGTGCCTACTGAGTATTTTTATACTCACCCCAACACGGGGTTTTCTCTCACATGTTTGTATCTTGTGCAGACCATAGGCCTTTCAATGGAGTCCAATGAGGACCTAGAGTAGGTGGAGCTTAATGAGCGGGTTTAACTGGGGTGTTTACCGGAGTTGTGTCGAGGAGCTTACTGGTAGGTGTTTTGACAGTGTTTTCCCTCCTTCTGAGCAGGATGGACACTTTGCAGTTTTCTTTTTGTTGGACCAGTTTTTCCATTTTGTACTTTTTCTGTACTCTGGTTTGGGATAGATGTATGAATGATTTTTCTTCCCATTTTATATATATATATCTCTTCACTGTTTCATGGAGTTGTATGTGGGTGCGTGTGTACAAGTACCTTAGGCTAATGCCTCCCTTGTGTGTGATAGCCAACTCGGCGCTAGACGCCAGCCCCTGGCCTATTGGAGGCGAACTTGGGGTGTCTCGTCTTAAGCCCCATTTGGTCGGATCGTGACAGGTTTGGGTTGCATATCAGCAATGTTAGGATGTTTCGAGTTCAGATATCAGAACATTGACTCCAGTATTGGTGTGTCGGCCGACGTATCCATGCACTGGGACTCTGATAACCTGCTATTTGAATCAGGGTTTTTTGACACTAGTCCTAGGGACATAACGGTATATGCATTATATAGTAATAGGTTTTTGGGTTTCCCTTGTTCTTCATGAGTCATCTTTCTAGATATACTCTTTAACCATGGAGCTTTTTGATTGAATTCATGATGCCTCCCCAATGATAGCCAGCGAGAGTTCCGCAGCGGGATTGTGGTGACGATCCACCTTGTGTAGAGGATGTGGACTAGGGCGCAGGTTATATGACTGGACCTCCATGTGGTCCTCATGTTGAGCCAACACTTGTCGAGCAGCTGGGTGTGCCGACAGTGTAAGATGTGGTTGCGCACAGGCTGAGAGCACTGCACAAGTTCCAGAGGCAGCAACCTCTTTGGTTCTGGGGTGACCCAGACCCTCAATTAGCTCAGGACTGGCTCGAACTAGTCACTCGTGTTCTACACCTAGTAAGGACACCTTCAGATCATATGGTTGTCCTAGAGGCGATCCATCTGCATGGTTCAGCCGAGAGATGGTGGAGCCTAGTGACACAATCCCAAGATGAGGAGAAACTCACGTGGGTATAGTTTGAGCAGCTCTTCAAAGAAGAGTTCTATTCGGTGATGCTGAGGTCAGTGTAGATTCAAGATCTTCCATAGCTTCGACAGTATGGCATGACTGTGACAGAGTACTCAACATGGTTTACCAAACTATAACACTACTCCTTGGATATGGTTCAAGAACTGTTCTTTAGGGCTTGGACCTTCGAGTAGGGGTTACGTAGGGACATCCAGGCAGGTGTAGTTTCTTTGTACATGCCCACGTATGATGGATTGGTGGATTGAGCATTATTGGTAGAGAGAATTTTGGATGAGAAGATCACACCTATTAGTGATGGGGGCACGAGAGTTGAGACTTCATTAGTCGGATCAGCATCTGGTAGCCAACGACAGACTCAGGGGCCCGGACGTGGCCGACGTTTCCGGAGGCGTCCCTAGGATGGAAGATTCGAGGCTCAGGGATCACAGGCCTTGTATTCCAATTTTGGTATACTAAAGGAGAGGCAAGGTTACGCTTGCAACAGTCAGGTATATCTTGCTAGAGATTGTCCAACCCGTTGTGCTGCAGAGAGGGAGCCGGTCGACAGACCGCCTTGTTAGATATAGCGACTCGAGCTGGGAGGTCCGCAAGGTGGCAGACGTGGCGACAGAGCTAGTGGAGCAGCAGGAGGTGGTAGGAAGTATCATTCGCCACCACACCCACCCCCTGCTGGTCTATGATAAGCTTAGGGTTGTGTTGGTTGAGGGTGAGGATTGCTGGGTTCCCTAGAATCTTTTGACCCAGAGGCTCTACAGATGGATAAAGGTACGCCTTGTGTCCTTTCTACTTTCTGCAGTAGTTTGATAGACACTGTTTAGCGGTACTCTATTATTTCCATTTCTTGCTTGATTTTTTGTTCAGGGCATTGGTAAGACCATGTGTGGGTTTTGTTCAGTGTGTTTCGAATGCGTGAGGAAGATGTATCCTTCTCCCACCGAGACACGTTTTTGTGATGCGATTAAAACCATACGGGTGAGTCAGTGCCACCCAAAGAGGATAGTGTTGAGGTGTGGTGGATGAATCCCTCTGACTTATGTGTTCAGGTGGGGGTGTTTTTCGGCGAACTCACTGGTGTGGGAGACCTAGTAGAGAGTCCAGTTGCTTTGCTTATGCTTATGGATTTTCTAGGAAGAAATGTTCTAAGGTGGGGAGGATGTAGTGACTCAGATTTTGGCCCTATCAAACATTGAAATATTCCTATGAATAATTCTAGAGCTAGGCGTGAAGACGGCGTGTGATTTCGTGGCCTGGTGTTCCTAAAATTAATTTTATAAAAATATGAAGTATTTTTATACTATGCACTTGGCAGGGGTGTGTTATCTCCTAAACGGTAGCTCAAAAAGGGAACCTGTGCACACTGTTACGTCCGAAGCGTGCCGTTTACCATAGGTGAGGTGTAAACTTTGTGGGTGCGGGCCTGCTATGAGAAAAGCCACAAGGGGAATTTTTGTTAATAAATTTAAACGTTTCTTTATGAGAAACGGGTTGAATAACTCCTGAACGGAGTCTCAGATCACAATTATTAGTGCACTGTTGCATTCAAAACTCCATGTTTACACTAGGCGCAACATAGTTTTAGTCGGTGTCAGGTGTCGGGTCGGAGGTGGGTTGGCGGGGAGATGAAATGAAGTTTGTAATTAAAAAAAGGAAAATATCTCATCCCTCACCTCCCTCTTCCCATACACGCACAGAGAACCCCTCCCCTCGTCCTCTATTTCTTTTCCAATTCGAGCCGCAACCATCCTTTTTCTTCCACGATCTTCACCAGATCAAGCTTCAGGGCATCGCGATTGGTGTTCTGCACCTAAAGCTTCATCGTTTCTCCCATTAGGTATGTGGATTGAGTTTTAATCCCCCGATCCTGTTTTTGGATCGAAATTCTTCATTTTAATGTCATACCAGGGAAGATCGAGTCTCGAGGGTCGCACATGCACCACCTGATAAAATAATGGACAACGGGGTGGTCCATGCAATCTGCGGAAGCCTCGTAGGTGTAGCACATGCACGACGGCGGTGGGCCCGCGTGGCAAGTCGGCGGCACAGAGCCCAGCGCGACAGAGGTCTGTGGTCCCGCGGCGGGGTGGCCCAACAGCGACGGCGGCTGGGCCAGCCGGGGCGGGCCGATTTAGGATGGTCGGACCGGCCAGGTGGGGCCGGTCCGGCCCAGTCTTCATTCGGGGGTTCTTTAAACCCCCGCAGTTTGCTAACCGAGTGTCTGCTTCATGTTCCGTCTATGGCGATGCGACCATGGAGATATGGAAAACGCTTTGAGGTGGGTTTGGGAGTTTAAAGTTTTGTGATCGTGGCCCGGGCACTTGAAATGTCGAATAAAATAATAATATTTTATTATTATTCAACTTTTAGACGTCGTATCTTCTGCCCAGAGCGTCCGATTGATGTGCTGTTAGTGTCGTTGAGGCCCTGATGGTACGAAGAACTTATCTTGTTGGTTTTTGGGTGCTGGGACCGAGTTTGGGGTGTGGGCCCCATGAGGCCGGGTTTGGGCATTTGCGGAGAAACACATCTTTCTCACCAGGAGTCCGATTTTGGTGGATAAATAGTTAATCCTGTGTGTTTTTTCAAGACGATCACAATGGTGTGTACCGTTCGATGTGTTCTAGTATCGAGGCATGGGCCCCACAGTAGCTGCCATCGATGAATAGTTCTTTTTTTCACCGGGGGACTGTTTGGGATGAACGAGTAGTCGATCCCGTGTGTTCTTTCGATGGTATCACAGTGGTATGATCCGCTTAATGAGTTTCGGAACCGTTGTGTGGGCCCCCACTGCCTTGCTACCGTGAATAGTTCCTTTTTCACCGATTGTCTGTTTCGGATGGGTAAATAGCTTATCCTGTGTGTTTTTTCGCCTGGATCGTGATGGTGGCCTCAGTTTCTACCTTAGAGGTGCGCGGTGAGGCATTGTGGCGGGTCACTCGGGTAAGCGACGTTTGGACCAGAAGTGGTTGAGGGTACTCCTTTGGTTCATTCTTATGAGGGTTTGTGCGACATCACATCCTTAGTATATATTTGTGATCCTCTTGATTGGATGCTTAATCTGTTAGCATTGTGGCATCCCTCCGGTGGGCCTTGAGCGAGATCCTCTAGCATCATTTTCCTAGATCGTGTTCTTGGTATTACTGTGACCACTTATCCACTAGCAGTGATCCCCTATCTAGCAGGTTAAACCCATAGCATTTGTGGCATCATCGGGAATATGATCCCCTATGCGGTGGTCCATGATTAGTAGGGTTGTGGCATCGTTGAGTATACAATCCCAGACTGAACATGAGGTTTCTAGTAGGGTTTTGGTAACATTGGTAATACAATCCCCCACTCATCGCATGGTTTCGATAGGGTTGCAACATTGTAGGTTGGATCCCCTGCAATACGAGATGTAAAAAATAGGGTGTTAGTAACATTGTGACCATCATGAAATAGGTGATGATCGTCTATCTGAGTGACATGTTTCTGTCAACATCCAAATCAGGTTGTAGTATCCCCTAGAGGATCCTGGGAGTGATCCCCTATCTGTGGGATATATGAGTGTCAGATTGGGTTGTGGTATCCCCCAACAGATACTGGGAGTGATCTCCTATCTGTGAGATCTTTTAATACCGGTGTGGAATTAGGTATCCCCTAGCAGACCCTAGGAGTGATCCCCTATCTAAGGAGTTTGGTGTTTTATTTGTTTCAGTGAGGTTTCCCCATTGACGATATCTGACATGTGTGATCTCTTAGATGAGCGTCTGAGGTTTTTGTTTGGGACTCGATGGAGTTTATAACTCGAACTAGTGTCATCTAGGATGACGGTTATCATGGAGTGTGTTCTCTTGGTTATGAACCATTGCTGGTGATGAGGTCGGTACCCCAGGTGGCTTGGGGCACGAGCTGAGTATATCTGGATGTTCAAGGTGTTTTTATGGGCATTCATAAGGATTGATATGACTAGTTGTGTTTAGCGAGAATGGTCACGAGATGGAGTTTCACTCTCGTCTGAGTTCCCTTTGGCTAGGACGAGTGGACTGCTGCCTTTCAGTTTCTTCATTTTATTTTTGGGTTTTTAGGGTGCCAATTGAGTATTGTTATACTCACCCCCGCACTGGCTTTGCCTACCCATGTTTGTGTCTTGAGCAAACCACATGCCTTACGACGTTGTCCCTAGAGTACTCGGAGCAGGCAGAGCTGAGTGAGCTGGACTGACCATGGATTCTTACTGGAGATGTGTCGAGGAGCTTTCTGGTTGTGCTTTTGGCATCGTACCCCTTCTTCCAAGAAGGTTGGACGCTTTTTTAGTTTTCCATTGGTGGGCCCTGTTTTTCCTTTTCGTACTGCTATTGCACTCTGGTTTTGGATAGATGTATGCATGAATTTTCATTTCAGTTTTATATATCTTCACTGTTGTATGGAGGTGTATGTGGGTACGTGTGTACAGGTACCTTAGGCTAATGCCTCCCTTGTGTGTGGAAGCCAACTCAGCGCAAGACGCCAGCCCCTAGCCTATTGGAGGCGGACATGGGGAGTTGTGACTTGATCCCGGTTGGGTCGGGTCGTGATAGCTGGGGTGTATAGTTTTCCAACCCTTGCATCAAAACCATATGAATCATTATAGTGTTTCATGGTTTCAACTAAGTGGTTGAATATTTTGATGAACAATTTTCACAATGTGAAATTCCCCTATTTTTGTGTTTTCATGTGTTCATTGGGGAAATGTGCATGGTTTGGGAAAACCATGATCCAACCATACACTAGACACTTTTCTCCCAAAAAATTTGTATTTTTAAAATTTCACCCAAAAAACCCTTAAAAATACAACCAAAATAAACTGAAAAGAAGGGTATAAGATTGCCTAAAAAGTAGAATGAGAAAAATCTATAAATTTTGTGATCATAAACACTACCAAACATATAAAAACTCATCCTATAGTACATATAACAAGAATTATATTATTACAATGTAATATGATTAGTCCAATGAGCTCAAATATCTATATATCAAGCCCATTTTTTCCATATGAATATTTATGTGTCATTACAATACATGACCAACCAGCTTGGCCTTTCTATAAAGTAGATTATCAATGTGATCCATAACATAGAGCAGATTCCCCTCAAAGGACACATCATTCTTGAGACCAACATAACCAACATCCGTAACTTGAGAAGTATCAGGGTGAGATTTCTAAGGTTCTAACACATGAAGGACATCGTTGATGGAAATATACCATTGTGGAATAGACAATCGGTACAAAATCATCCTGATTCTACCACAAATCATAATAGGGAAAACAGATATGGGTGTTATTTATCCCTTTCTGATAATCCTATAGAGATCCCATCTAGTAATCACCAAAATGAATACAAAAAAAGTCACTATAAATTCAAGGGTTTTCATCATATATCATTATACAAATTCCCACTAGCCTATGTTGTATCAATGTTCATTCAAATAAACTGGACCTAGTCTGATGTCTCCTGTTCCGGACTCGGTTCGAACTCCTCTAACTCATCTGCCTCCATTATAATGACCCAAAAAATGCACTACTATTAATTATGGATCTCCTTCCTCCTAATAATGTTTTATTATGTTTTACAATATAAGCACATCGAATTACTTCGAACCCAAATTGCAGTTTTGAAAAAACGTATAATTATTATAATAAATTATGATATATGGAAAAATGATTATTTTTATTAAATAGTATGATTTTAACACCTCTTTTTATATGAAAATGATGAAATATTTTCTAATGTTTTAGAATGTTTACCATGAAATTTCACAATTAATTTACTATCCTCTATAATTTATAATAGCTAATTATTTTTAATACATAGAAAATTATTATGGTTAAATAAATTTTTTTTGAATTACAAATGTCAAAATTAGCCTAGACATAATTTTTCAGTGTTATCAAAGAAGTTTCAGTTTGATGAATAGAAATGGATGAATATAGTTTTTATGAATAGTATTTGATGAATAATATTTTTGATGAATAGAACAAAATATATATTTTTATTAAATAACCTTTTCTACTAAATTATTTTAAAAAATCTAAAAAACAAGGTTGTAATCTGGTTGAAAATTGTGCTGAACTAAGATCAAAATATTTTTTTTGAATAGTAATATACCATTAGAAATAGTAATGAATAGTAATGAATAGTAAATTAGGAAAGAAAATATAAACTTCACCTATGAATGTGTAAAAACAATTTATACATCTTAAAAGTGAAAAAACTATCATAGTATATGTTTTGGTATTTTTATATGACAAAAATATTTTATTTAAATTTAAAAATTAATTTAATAATTTGAAATGAAAATTTATTTAAATAAAATATATTCATAAATTATTACATTATTGTTTTATGGTTATATGATAATTTTATGGGACCTTTATTACATTCTCAAGTTGTTACAAAACGAGTTATAGATTTAGTGTTGTAATTTTTGAATGAACATTGATACAACTTAGACTAGTGGGAATTTCTATAATGATATATGCTGACAACCCATGATTTGTATAACATCAAGGGTTGTCATCATATATCATTATACAAATTCCCACCAGTCTATGTTGTATCAATGTTCAATCAAATAAATTGGACCTATTCTGATGTCTCATATACAGGACTCAGTTAGAACACCTCTGAATCAACTTCCACCATTAAAACGAACCAAAAAATGAACTTCTTTTAATTATGGATCCATTTACTCCTAATAAATTTTTATTATATTTTACAACATAAGCACATCGAATTACTTCAGACCCAAATAGTAGTTTTGAAAAATGATATAATTATTATAACTAATTATGATATATAGAATAATGATTGTTTTTATTAATTAGTATGATTTAAAAACCCCTTTTGAAATGAAAATGATAAAATATTTTCTTATGTTTCAGAAAGTTTACTATGAAATTTCACAATTAATTTACTATCCGCTATTTTTTGTAATTGATAAGTATTTTTAATACATAGAGAATTATTAAGTTTAAATAAAAATTATTTCTGAATTCCAAATGTCAAGATTAACGTAGGCTGGTTTTTTAAATGTTTTCTAAGAAGGTTTAGTTTGATGACTAGTAATGGATAAATTGTATTTTTATGAATATTATTTGATTAATAGTAAAAAAATATTTTATTATTAAATATCCTTTTCTAGGAAATTATTTTAAAAATTATGAAAAACATTGTTTTAATTAGGGTGAAAATTGCGCTGAAATAAGATCAAAATATTTTTTTGAAGAATACTAATATACCATTATAAATAGTAATGAATAGTAAATTAGGCATGAAAATAGAAACTTCATATGTGAATGTATACATAAAATTTAGACATCTTAAAAGTGAAAAAAAATGATCATAGTATATGTTTTGGTATTTTGGTTTGTCATAAATATTTTATTTAAATTTTATAATTAATTTATTAATTTAAAATGGAAATTTATTTTCATAAAATACAATAATAAATTATTAAATTATTTTATATGGTTATACGATAATTGTATCAGATGTTGATTACATTCTCAAGGTGTTATAAAACGAGTTATACATTTAGAATTGTTATTTTTTAATAAATAATGATTTTATTCAAAAATTAAATAAAAAATATTTAGAGAATTATATTCATAAAAATTTGTTCATTTTTGTATTCAGAGAATTAATATTAGGATAGGGTGAATTTGTGAGAATTTTATAAAATGTGTTGTTTTTTGGTGAATAGTAAAAATAATGTTTGGATCTTTGGTGTGATTAATTACATCATTAATGCGTAATAATGATGTAAAAATTCTGGTTGACATATGAGTAGTAAGATATGTTAGGGGATGTCCCAGGTGTCTAATACCATGGGAAAATACAATGGGAAAACCCATGGTTTGGCTAACACTACGGATTAGGATTCCCTTGGAAAAAAATTTAATATTCCCTCATATTTCCTATAAATACCAAGATATTACATCATTCTATTCATTCCAAAATCTTCCTAAACAATGATATGATCTTTTTACAGCCCAAAAATCCCTCCCAAGTTTCCCTGATGCCCCACTAGGTCCCAACATCCAGGCTTTCAAAGTTACACATCATGATAAGGGAACCTTTCACCCATCTCTTTTAAGTCGGAACTTTATTTATGTATTGTCTTCTAGTTTCCATCTTTTTTTTTGGGTTATGCTATTATATATACTTATTACTATCAATTTCATGTCTAAATGATGAGATACCATTTCCACAATCATCAATAGATTTTATAATTTTTCAAAATTGAAATCACATTTTCTCTTTTCTTCGTAGTTTCATTTTCTTGTTGTATATCATTAAAATATCCACACCATGATATTATTTATATTTTATTCTATCTATATACTATATTAGTAGTTATTTATAATTTTTAGATCATTCCCCCACTCTTTTACTGTTTCTAAAAAAAATCATGCAGTCGTTCTACTGCAGAATTTTGGTCTCAAAATCACTCTGTTTTTCTCAAAAAATTATATTGTTTTATTAATATGAATACACAACCCTATATTCATTTATAGAGGTATTCATAGAGACATAAAATTTAACTATATGACTATGGAACTGATATACACATATTCGTCACTCCATTTCCAAGGGTTATAAATGACATAATAATCTTAATTTTATGCACTTTTAAAATATCATGATTTTGATGTCATACCGATTTCTTTTAATCTCTTACGGTTATTTTTGAATTGTATGACTGGGATCTATTAGGCTCACCTGAAAATAATTACGGATTAAGAGTGTGCATTGATTGCGCTCTAATTCATGGGGTAAATAATTTAATCTCAAGTTGTGACAAGTTTCACGATACCTTGGCGAATAACCATGGTAATTTTAATGACACCTTCGGGATGAACTTTTTTGATATGATCAAAAATTTATAAATTAAATCTTGTAGCCACATATTCAAGTTATGATTCATTTTAATTTTATTATGAAATTTCTCTTCCTCCAATGCTCCTTCATTTTTGTTTCTATTCATGTTCTTATTGATATCACATTTAAAATAATTTCCTTATGTTCCTTACTGGGCCTTCTGCTAACCATTTCCTTTTATGTATGTTTCCAGGTTATGAGATGCCGTAATATTACATAGGATGAACATTTCAAGAAAATTTTTATCGGGTTTAAAATAATGTTTTATGTTCTCATGTTTCATGTTCTTAATATCCATGACACTAAACATTAAAGATCCTGTATTTGTAAAATGTAATGAATTGTTATGTAACAACAAGGCGGGATTTCATAGTTGGTATCAAGTGATAGTTTAGTTATTAATGGAAATAAGCATATGAAAACTTTAGGATGAACTATATAGAAAAGAATAAATATAGGAAATATTCTTTCTATTTTGGTGAAATATTATATTAGTGGTTTTAGAACAAATGAATCTATATCAGGATACGAACAAGTGGATGTGGTTGTGGCATAGATGTACATAATAGTGTAAAATACGACCAAGATTTTTGAGCTTGACCCGTGGTATCATGGTACATGAAAACGAGCCATGTTGCACTCTTGGTTTGGTACTCCATGGGGATATGTTTAGTTAATCACAATATTTTTATGATTCATTATGATGAATTTATAGAGAAATGCAATTGTTGTTAATGAATAATAATTTTAAGACATGAAATTACTCTATAAATTTATGTTTCCTAGTAGTAACTAATTTCTAATAAGATAAAATTTCGAGGACATAATTTCATTATGCGGGGAAGAATGTAAAGACCTAAATAAATGTGTTTCTATAATATATGGATATCGTTCCTCCTAATAACATTTTATTAAGTTTTACAATATAAGCACACCGAATTACTTCAAACATAAATTGTAGTTTTAAAAAATGATATAATTATTATAACAAATTATGGCATATGGAATAATGATTATTTTAATTAAATATTATTATTTAAACACCCATTTTTTAATAAAAATGATTAATTTTATTTATCATTAAGAAATTTCACTATTCATTTTGTATCCACTATTATTTTTAATAACTAATGATTTTTAATACTTAGAGAATTTTTATGGTTAAATAAACGAAATTTTTGAATTCAAAATTTCAAAATTAACTTAGGCATAATTTTTAGAAGTTTTCGATGAAGCATCAATTTGATGAATAGTATTTTATAAATAGTGTTTTTTTGAATATTATCTGATTAATAGTGTTTTTGATGAATAGTAAAAAAATATTATTAAATAACTTTTTCGATGAAATGATTTTCAAAAATATGACAAACATGGTTTTAATTGGGGAGAAAAATATGGTGAAATAAGATCAAAATATTTTTTTGGTGATTAGTAACATACCCTTATGAATATTAATGAATAGTAATGAATAGTAAATAGGCTAGAAAAATAGAAATTTAACTAATGAATGTATAAATACTATTTCTACATTTAAAAACTGACATAACAATCATAGTATATGTTTTGGTATTTCTGTATGTCATAAATATTTTATATACAATTTCATAATTAATTTAGAAAATTGAAATTGAAATTTTTTTTTCATAAAATTTATTCATAAATTATTACTTTATTGTTTTATGGTTATAAAATAATTTTATGGGACCGTGATTACTTTCTCAAGGTGTTACAAAACGAAATATAGTTTTAGAGTTGTTATTTTTAAATAAATAATGATTTTAATTAAAAATTCTATTAAAAATATATAAGAAATTATTTTCAAAAAATGGAGTTCATTTTTGTATTCTGTGTATCAATATTATGATATGGTGAATTTATGAGATTTGAATAAACTGTTTTTTTTTTCATTGAATAGTACAAATACACTTTTGTGTTTCGGTGTGATTAATGACATCATTAATGATATAATCATGATTTAATAATTCTGGTCGATGTGTGAATAGTTTTATATGTTATAAGGTCTCCCATGAGGGAAATTCCTTGGGAAAATACAATGGGAAGGCCCATGGTTTTTCAAATACCACCATGAGGTGTTCCTTGGAAATTAATTATATATTCCCTCACTTTTTCTAAAAAAAATAATCCATTCCATCACTCCATCCATTCCAAAATCCGCCTCAATTAAGCTAGGATAATTTATCCTCCAATGGAGTCCTCCCAAGGATATCTAATTCCTCCCAAGGTACCAACCTTCAATCTCTCGATGTTCATCTTCAAGGTAATGGAACCTTTCACCCTTCTCTTTTATGTCATGACATCCATTATGTTTTGTCTTGTAGTTTCCATCTTATTAATTTCGAGTATGTAATTATATATCCATATTAATTTAAATTTAATTTCCAAATAATGATATTACCTTTCCACTAACATCAATTGATTTTCTGAAATTTTATCTGATGTTGTTAGGCAGTCAAATTTTTGTAAAGGAAATCACATTTTTTGTTTTCTTTGACGATTTCTTTCAGTGTTATATTTCATTGAAATTTCTAGAAAATGATCTTATTTATATTTTATTATATCCTTATACTGTATTATGTATTATGTTATAGTTTTTGATCATTTTCCCCTCACATTTATTGTTTTCATTAAAAACAGGTCATCTAGTTGTTATGATGGAGAATTTTGGTCTCCAAATCACTCTATTTTTCTAAAAAAAATCTATTGTTTTTTATGTGATTACCCAAATCTATTTTCAATTCTATGGGCATTCAAGGAGACATAAAATTGATCTATTTTATTCTACAATTGACATACATGTAACCATTACTCCCATTCCATGGTTTATAAATCACATAATGATCTTATTTTTAAGCACTTTTTAAACGTCAAGATTTCGAAGTCAACCCATTTCATTAACTCTATCTGCGTTATTTTGGAAATTTACAATTATGATCTATGTGGATCACATGAAAATAAATACATATTAAGGTTGCGACTTTATAGCACTCCAATTCATTGGGTAAAGAATTTAATATATACAGAAGAAAAATTTCACGATACCTAGGTGAATAACCTGGGTAATTTTTATGACACCATGGGGATGATCCTTAGTGATATGATTATGAATTTCTAAATTAAATGTCATAGAAACATATTCATGTTATGATTCATGTATTTTTTATTAATAAATTCTTCTTTTTCAATTTCTCATGTCTTTGTGTTTCTCATCATGTTCTTATTAAAATCCCAAGTGATCTGATTCCCTTACTTTCCTTACTCGGCCTTCTACTAAACCATTCCATTGATGTATGTCTCTAGGTTATGAGATTCAGCAATTGTACTTAGTATGTAATTTTCAAGAATCATTTAAAGGGGATTTAAATGAATTTTTTTATGTTTTCTTTTATTATGTCCCTGATTTCCATGATACTAAACATTAAAGAACCTTTGTTTGTAAAATGTAATGAAAAGTTGTGTAATAAAATGGTGGGATTCCATTGTTGGTATCAGAGGGTAGTTTTGTTATTTATGGAAATTATTATAGGAAAAAATTAGGAATAAACCTATAGTAAATTTTAAATATAAGAAAATATCTTGGTATTTTTATGAAATATTAATTAAGTGGTTTCTGAAGAAAAAAATACATGTCTTTATACAAACAAGTGGATGTGGCTCTGGAACATATGTACAAACTAGTGAAAACACCAAAATGTAGTATTGGGGATGACTCGGGGTAACCTGGTTCATGACAACAGGCCTTGCTACACTCTCGGTTTGACACTTCATGGGGATATATTTGGTTAATAACAAGATTTTTGTGAATCATTATGAAGGATATATAGTGAAATATAATTAATGATAAAGAATAATATTATAATACATGAAATTTCTTAGTAATTTTACATTTCCAAGTAGTAACAAATTTTTAATAAGCGAAAATTGCGAGTTCAAAATATCTTTAAGGGGGGAATAATGTAATGATGTGAAAAAATGTAGTTATTTTATTTTTGGATCTCATTAATCATAATGTCTTTTTATTATGTTTTACAATATAAGGACATTGAATTACATAGGACCCAAATTTTTTTATTCAAAAATGATATAATTATTATTACAAATTTAGGTATACATTATAGAGATTATGTTAATTAAATAGTATGATATAAACTCCCCTTTTTAAATGAAAATTAATTGTTTTTATCATTCATAAATTTCACTATGCAATTTCCCTATTCATTTTCTATCTGCTGTTATTTTTAATAAATAAATATTTATAATACTTAGGGAATTTTTAGGGTTAAATAAACATAATTTTTGAATTCAAATGGTCAAAATTAACCTATGCGGAATTTTTATTATTTTTCTATGAATTTTAAATTTCATGAATAGTATTTGATTTTTTTATTTGAATTTTATTTGATGAATAATGGTTTTTACGAATAGTTAAAAAATATTTTTTTATTAAATAACATATTATATGTAATGATTTTCCAAAAACTGACAAACATGGTTGTAATCTGGGTGAAAATTGTGGATAAATAAGTTCAAAATAATTGTTTTGGTGAATTTTATCATATTATTATTAATAATAATGAATATTAATGAATAGTAAATCAGCCAAAATATAGAAACTTCACTCATGAATGTATATATACAGTTTAGACATCGTAAAAATGAAAAACAATCGTAGTATATGTTTTGGTATTTTTTGTCAAAAATCTTTTATTTACAATTTTATGATAATTATAATAATTTAAACTGATAAATTATTTTCTTAAAATGAAATCATAAATTATTAGATTATTTTATAATGGTAATATGATAATTTTATTGGACCTTGATTAGTTTATTAAGGTGTTACAATACGAGTTATAGTTTATGTGTTGTTATTTTTTAAAAAATAATGATTTTATTTTAAAATAAAATCAAAAATATATTAAATATTATTTTCATAAAATAGTGTTTATTTTTGAATTCAGAGCATCAATATTAGGTTACAGTTAATTTATGATATTTTTATAAAATGTTATGTTTTTTAGTAAATAGTAAAAATACAGTTTTGAGTTTCGATGTGATTAATGGAATAAATAATGATGTCATCAAGAAGTAACAATTCTTCATCAACTTTTGAATTGTAAGATATTTTATAAGGTGTCCTAGGTGGCCAATACCATGGGCAAATACAATGGTCAAAGACCATGGTTTTTCACTTACAACCGATGAGGTGTCCCTTGGAAATTAATTAAATATTCCCTCACTTTTGCTATAAATACCAAGTGATTCCCTCATTCCATTCATTCCAAAATCAATCTCAATGAAGCTATGATATTTTTACTTCCCAAGTAGTCCTCCCAATGTTCCCACAACCCCCCAAATTTTCCACCCATAAAACATTTGATGTTACTCTTCAAGGTAAAGGGACAATTCACACTCCTTTTTTATGTCAGGAGTCCTTTATGTTATGTCTTCTTGTTTTCAAATTATAATGTTGGTGTCACGACCCGCCTTCACCAAAAGGAGGGAAGAGTCAGCGGATTTCCTGGCCCTTCCTTCTTTAAGATGAAGGAGAGATAATGACCCCCGAAACCCGCCTTCAATAGGTCCCGGAGTGGCGACTAGCACCAAGGGTATAGAAAATTTTCGCAAATGGAAGGCATTACCCTTTTTATTATTTAGGATCGGGAAAAAGGACAAGTCGACCTCCCAAAAAGGAAAAGAAACAAGTTTATATAAATGAACCCAAATAAAGTCCCCATGCATGTTTAAACAGTTTACAACAAGGTACAAGTACAAAAGAAAAAGAAAGCTCTCAAGTACAATACCAAGAGAAAACAAAGGTACGACAACAGCGACAACTCCAACTGTCCGACTAATAGGGTCCCGCGCAGCCCTGGTAGTCCTCCTGGAAACCTGAAAGTAAACGTAGGGTGAGCATACAAGTACACTCAGTAGGGAAAACCAAGACTCCCATGCACAAGTGGGGGAACGTACTAAAGTCCCGTGAGAAAAGAGTGAACCAAACAGATAACAAGGCAAACTATCCATCCCAGGCCTCACCAAGGCTCACTCCCCAAATAACGCAAGTCAAGTAATATATATAATAAGAGCACATCGATGTTTGGGTACCCCGCGCCACTTCCCCACTAGTTATTGAGACATCCTACGCATCGGACCAATCCCGCCATTCTCACCGCAGTCCCACTGCCACACCCGCCCGCACACACCTGGGCCACCACCACACGCAGTCCCACTGCCAAATCCCGCCCGCACACACCTGGGCCACAACCACACGCAGTCCCACTGCCAATTCCAGCCCGCACACACCTGGGCCTCAACTGTCACAAGTAACCATGCCTGCAAACACCTAGGCCAGAACAACCACCGCTACGCCCGAAGACACCTGGGCTAAAGGATCCACTGCCACGCCCGAAAACACCTGGGCCTCATCCCGAAGACACTTGGGAATCCACCTGCCGCACACACCTGGCCGACCACCACAACACCCTGCCCGATGGTTCTTGGGCTAATAATGGACTTCAGGCCATCACAGCCTGCCCGAAGGTACTTGGGCTATCCGGGAAAGGGAGCAGAAAAGGAGCTAATAACCAGCCACTAAGTATAGTGTTGGGAAAAACACCCTTCCCCCATAAATGGGGGTGTTCGGCACTAAGTGCTCAACTTGGGTGGGGCGCGAATAAGAAACACAAAGCTACAAGTATAGATATAGGTAACAAACACTCACCCAAAACTTAGGTTTTTCCTAGCCAACCTACAGAACACAATACCACAGCGTCCGAGTCACGACTCACGACCCTTGCCCACAAAACCATTTGTCCCATTCTTGTTTCTCGTTCAGTCAAAATGTTCAATTAATTTTAAGCACTACTGGGCAACTACCGTAAGCATAACCAAGGAAAACGTCAAAGCATAGATCAACCAAAACACTCACACCCGGTTCTGCCAACAGAGGATCTCTCCCCAATTTGTGATAAAAACTCACAACCACTAAAACCATGCCAACAGGAGATCCCATCCCCCAAATTCACACGGCCACCGAGAGTATAAAAAGAACAGGGGATCCCATCCCCTCCCACACTTCCAGCAAACGACCCGAAGGGAAAACAATCACTAACCACTACCAACACAAGTCAGGGATTTTCAGATTTAAACGATTTAACACACTCCATGATTCCAAAAAATCCGTGTGTTCTAACCGGGAGTTATCACAGAAGGGCCGGTCTGGTGCTTTCAATTATTTAGCCGGATATACGTGGTTAACCGATTTCACAGCAGGAGTTCACAATTTCAGCAACCCATTTAAAACATCATGAGGGGATTCAAGTGCACACACACGACCACCAACGGCCTCAATTTTCAGAAAACATAAACCAGTACAACAAAAAGGGATGATCACAAGATAAAGCATAACAACGATCACAACCCCTTCACCCTTCTTCCTTTAGAACTTCGTTTATTATCTTCATTAGGGTTTGGTTCAACCAATTCCATAGGAACAAAAGTAACGCCCACCCCGCATGATACACAAAAGTGAGAGACGAGAGAAATTCCCTACTTGTTGATAGATGATCGACGCTTAGGCCGGGGGCACGGAACTTTACGGATAACGACGCGGGCGTCCCGATGCACCAGAAAAGCCACGATCGAAGAAGGGGGAAAACCACGGCCTAACCCTTAATTATAAGAGCTGGGGACGGTTGAGATAAAACACAAACCCACGGAAGATGAAGGAGTCGTGGGTTGACCACGTGGATTGACTCATCATTAATGGCACTGGGTGGTTTCAACCGACCCATGAATTAATGAAGCATTTAATTAAAACCTTTGTGTGCGTTTCGGATTCCCAAGACATTTTTATCAAGGCAGAATAGGGTTTAAAACCCTATTTGCGAAAAAAAAGAAACGTTACTGGAACAACTTGGTAAGGCCGGCCGACGTCGGCCGGTCTCACCGATCAGTCTCACCGATCGGTCGCACCGATCGGTCTCACCGATCGGTACCCCGCAAGGAAACCAGATTTTTGGCAAAGGAAGGGACAAAGGGGGGTCTGGGTCATTACATCAGATACCTCTTAAACGATTCTCGTCCCCGAGAATCGAAACAAACGAGAAGGAAAGAGAGGATCCGAACAACCATCTTCGAAGATACCTCTTAGGAGTGGACCCCCGCTAATTGAAAACACTCCCTGTCAAGAACCAAGCAACATACCACGCCAAACCGCCCGGTCAAGTGGTTTTGGGAAGTTCCCCTCCCCCATGTCAAGATATTATCCGCTTTGGGCGGCACTGACTCGCCCGCACGGGTTTAATCGCATCCACCTTAATGCGTCCTGATTAGGGGTCGGGTTTCCCTTTCCCTTTAGCCGGGGCTTTCCACACATAACAGAGGAAAGGAACTAGCACATTTCATAGACAAAAAGGGGTCAAACGTTCTGTCACAACAGGCACCAAAGGTTTCAAGCTCAGAACCACTCGGGGTATTGGGCACGCATCTGTGCTTCCCTCTCCCACGTGCTCTCTTCGAGGCCGCCATGCCTCCACAACACACGAACCAGGCCGATGGTTCGTCCACGGAGCACTTTCTCCTTGCGATCCTCGATTCTGACTGGCCGTTCCTCGAAGGTCGCGTCTCCCCCACATCTAGCTCTCCCCAGTTGATGACATGAGAGTCATCATGTAAGTACTGACGAAGCTGGGAGACATGGAAGACGTCATGGACCTTCTCCAACTGAGGTGGTAGGGCCAGCTGATATGCTACCTCGCCAACTCGCCTCAGCACCTCGAAAGGTCCGATGAACCTAGGGGAGAGCTTACTCCCCTTTCCAAACCTCCGCTGCCCCCGTCGGGGGGAAACCTTCAAAAACACATGGTCTCCCACCTCGAACTTCAGGGGCCTCCTCCGACGATCAGCATAAGATTTCTGCCGATCCTGAGCTGCTTTCATCCTCTCCCGCACTAGTTGGACTTTCTCCGTGGTGCTCTGCACTACTTCTGGTCCAAGAGAACCAGTCTCACCAACCTCTGCCCAGCACAAGGGTGAACGACATGGTCTTCCATACAAAGCCTCAAAAGGAGCCATGCCAATAGTGGATTGAAAACTGTTGTTGTAGGCAAACTCTACTAAAGGCAAGTGTCGTACCCATGATCCTCCGAAATCCAGAACACATGCTCGCAGCATGTCCTCCAAGGTCTGGATAGTCCGCTCTGTCTGCCCATCAGTCTGAGGGTGAAAAGCAGTGCTAAGGCGTAGTTGGGTGCCAAAAGCATGTTGTAACCCCTTCCAGACTCGTGAGGTGAATCGAGTGTCCCGATCTGAGACGATCGTTTTCGGAACTCCATGAAAACGCACCACCTCATCCACGTACCTCTGTGCTAAGGTACTCACGGGTCCTGACTCCTTGATAGCCAAGAAGTGAGCAGATTTTGTCAATTGATCCACCACTACCCAGATAGCATCATGCCCGCCCTGAGTTCTGGGTAGTCCCGTGACGAAGTCCATCGAGACGTCGTCCCACTTCCACTCGGGAACATCTAGAGGATGCAACAGACCACCAGGAACACGGTGTTCAGCCTTCACCTGCTGACACACCAGGCATTTAGCCACGAACTCTGCCCCTGCCCGTTTCACCCCGGGCCACCAAAACTGTCCCCTCAGGCCTTGGTACATTTTCGAAACACCCGGATGTACTGCCAAGGCTGAGCTATGGAACTCACGAAGGACTTCATCACGCATCACCTCTGGAACAAACAACCTCCGATGAAAGAGCATCCGACGTCGGCTGTCCTCCGACCATCCTTCCGGGGCGTTCCCCTGATCGATACGATCCCGCAACACTTCCACCTCAAGATCTCCCCACTGAGACTCTTCCACCTGCTGCAACAAAGAGGACTGTACCGTCATCTGAAACAAATAGCCTCTAGTACCTTCCACCCTTGCATCCAAGTGCAAGGCAGCCAACTCCCCCATCGCCTTCCAAGCATCAGCAGATTCCCGAACCACCTCCTGATGCGGCTTCCTGCTCAGGGAATCAGCCACAACGTTTCCCTTACCTTCAGTGTATGAGATCTCGAAGTCGTAGTCCTGGAGAAACTCGACCCACCTCCGCTGTCGCAAGTTCAAGTCACGCTGGGAGAAGATATAGCGCAAGCTTTTGTGATCGGTGAAGACCACAAAGTGCTCCCCAAAGAGGTAATGTCGCCACAGCTTTAATGCGAACACTACCGCTGCAAGCTCCAGGTCATGGGTGGCATAGTTCCGCTCATGGGGGCGTAGCTGCCTGGACCCGTAAGAGATCACCCCTTGTCGCTGCATCAATACGCACCCCAGGACCTGTCCCGAAGCATCACAGAATACCTCATAGGCCATCCCTTCTTCTGGCAATCTCAACACTGGGGCACTAACCAGTTTTTATTTTAGGTAGCTGAAGGACGACTCACACTGCTCGCTCCACATGAAAACCTGGTCCTTCTTGGTCAAAGCCGTCAAAGGGACTGCTACCCGGGAGAAGTTGGGTACGAATCTCCGGTAGTAGCCCGCCAGTCCGAGGAAACTCCGAACTTCCGCCACATTCTTGGGTGCTGCCCAAGAAACAATTGCCTCAACCTTTGATGGGTCGACTGCTACTCCCTGCTCAGACACTACATGTCCGAGGAAGTGCACTTCTCGTGCCCAGAACGTGCACTTTGACAACTTCCCATAGAGCTGGTGCTGTCGGAGGACCTCCAAAACCGTCCTCAGGTGCTCTGCATGGTCCTCTTCTGACTTTGAATAGATCAGGATATCGTCGATGAACACCACCACAAACCGATCCAGGTACTCCCGAAAGATGGAGTTCATAAGCCCCATGAACACGGCCGGGGCGTTCGTAACACCAAAGGGCATGACCACGAACTCGAAGTGCCCATACCTGCACCTGAACGCCATCTTCGGGATGTCACTATACTTCACCCTCAGCTGGTGGTACCCGGATCGCAGGTCGATCTTCGAGAACCATCCTGCCCCCTTCAGCTGGTCGAAAAGATCATCTATCCTCGGAAGAGGGTAGCGGTTCTTGATTGTTACCTGATTCAGCCTCCTGTAATCGATGCACAACCTGAGGCCACCATCTGCCTTCTTTGCGAACAAGACTGGGGCACCCCACGGTGATGCACTTGGACGAACATAACCCCTCTTCATCAGATCGTCAATCTGTATCCGCAACTCCCGTAGCTCCGAAGGTGCCATCCGGTAAGGAGCCATCGAGATTGGTCGAGAGCCGGGCTGCAGATCTATCCCGAACTCGATGTCACGTCGAGGGGGTAGAGTCGTCACCTCCTCAGGAAAGACGTCCATGAATTCATGAACGATCTCTGGTACTTCCACCATTTCCTCATCTGTTGATTCTATCGTCAGTTCGGTCAACAAGGAGAGGAGAGGTTCCTCCCTCCTGTTTCCCCTCGGACAGCTCCGCTCGCCGGTGAAAGTAACACGCTGGCCGTCCAAACCGGAGAACACCACCCTCCCTTGGAAACAGTCGATGACGGCGCACACAGAAAATAGCCAGTCGATGCCTAGGATGACATCGTACGGCCGAATCTGTAACAGAAGGAGATCCTTAACCGACTGATGTGGCCCCAACATTAGTCTACATCCCCGACAAACGAACAGCAAGTCGGTCTGACCTCCAACTGGTGTGCTCAACACCAGGGGCACTGGAAGTCTCTCGGCATCTAGACCCAAGGCGCGGGCTAGACTGGGTGCAACAAAGGAGTGCGAAGCTCCAGTATCGAACAAAGCATAAGCAAGAGTGCTAAACACACTGATCGTACCTCGAACAACCTCTGGCCCTGCTGGAACTGTTGCTTCTGCGGCGTGTAACTGTCCACGCCCAGCTCCCCTGCCCCTCGGCTGTCGGCCACCTCCCCGACCACGCCCTGGTCGAGGTCCCTGGGGAGTGCCCTGAGGTCGGCCTCCCCCTCCTATGTCTGTCTGCGGAGGAGCGGGAGCTCGCTGTCCCTGCTGCTGCTGCTGGAAGGGTCTGGCTGGGAACTGCTGCTGCGGCGGACGCTGGGGATGACTGCCACTGCTGTATTGCACCCGATCGGGGCACTGACTCCGAAGATGTCCAGGGCTCCCGCAGATGAAGCACCGCGGTCCCGAGCCTGAAGGAAAAGAACGTGGGCCAGGGGATCGAAACTGAAACTGCTGCGGCCTGCTCCCTACGGGTCGGAACCTGGAGGGTCCCGATGCCGGAGGCCTGGTGCTGACGGCCTTCCCCTTCGATGGTCCCAGCTGGATCCCTTCTCGTGACAGTCCGCCTAGAGCGTGCATCCTTTCCACCACTTCGGCCTTCCTCTGAACCTCTAAGTATGTCGGGAGGGTAAAGGGGGTAACAGCATACTGGAGGGAGGGTCGGAGCGCCTCCTCCAAACGTCTTGCCCGAGACTCCTCATCGGGAAAGAGGTCTGGGGCAAAACGCAGGAGGTCCTTGAACTTGATTCCAAGTTCCCTCACGGACATGCTCCCCTGCTGGAGGGAGAGTAGCTCCTGCCTCTTCTCCGCCTTCATTGTCGAGGAGAGGAACTCCGCCCGGAACTCCCTCTCGAAGTCCGCCCAAGCAACCTCAGATTCCTTCCTACTCCCCAGGTGGAGCATCCACCACTGACGCGCCGCTCCTCGCATCTGGCTAACAGCCAGAGGAACCCAGTACTCCGTCGGGGCCCGAATCAGGCCGAAGGCTATGACTAGCTCCTCCAGCCAGCCTTCCGTCTTCATGTCGGAGGTGCTGCCCTCATACTTCTCGAGGGCCTGTCGCTGAAAGGCTCGAAGAGTCTTCTGCCACTGGTTGTCCTCTTCCTCCCGATCAGCCCTCTGCCGATTGGCCAAAGTAGTCTCAGGAATCTCGATCGCCTGTACCACACGTGGTCGCCTTCCAGGTGCCATAGCTGCAAGGTAAACAAGGAATGCCTAAGCCCAGTAGTGCAAAGAAAACCGTTCTCAAAACTTGTTAAGATTTAATTTATTCTTAATTTCTCAAGACATCCCAGAAACACAAAAACACAAGTCATTTATGATGCATGTACCTTTCCTAGGGTCTCTACCCTGCAATCAGTGTGGCCTCACTTGGTCGCTCGGTAGGTCCAGAGTCCTTGCATCGGATCACGGGGGGCCCTAAAATCCCGTGTCCTAGCCGGTCCTCCCTGGCCTAACTCACGCACCAAGGTCACCCAACGCTGTTGCCTTACCATCCCATGCAATCCTTACTGTGCCTAACTCCAGACTCCGTCCTATCTCTCAACCTCTGCCTCTGATACCATTCTGTCACGACCCGCCTTCACCAAAAGGAGGGAAGAGTCAGCGGATTGCCTGGACCTTCCTTCTTTAAGATGAAGGAGAGATAATGACCCCCGAAACCCGCCTTCAATAGGTCCCGGAGTGGCGACTAGCACCAAGGGTATAGAAAATTTTCGCAAATGGAATGCATTAACCTTTTTATTATTTAGGATCGGGAAAAAGGACAAGTCGACCTCCCAAAAAGGAAAAGAAACAAGTTTATATAAATGAACCCAAATAAAGTCCCCATGCATGTTTAAAAAGTTTACAACAAGGTACAAGTACAAAAGAAAAAGAAAGCTCTCAAGTACAATACCAAGAGAAAACAAAGGTACGACAACAGCGACAACTCCAACTGTTCGACTAATAGGGTCCCGCGCAGCCCTGGTAGTCCTCCTGGAAACCTGAAAGTAAACGTAGGGTGAGCATACAAGTACACTCAGTAGGGAAAACCAAGACTCCCGTGCACAAGTGGGGGAACGTACTAAAGTCCCGTGAGAAAAGAGTGAACCAAACAGCTAACAAGGCAAACTATCCATCCCAGGCCTCACCAAGGCTCACTCCCCAAATAACGCAAGTCAAGTAATATATATAATAAGAGCACATCGATGTTTGGGTACCCCGCGCCACTTCCCCACTAGTTATTGAGACATCCTACGCATCGGACCAATCCCGCCATTCTCACCGCAGTCCCACTGCCACACCCGCCCGCACACACCTGGGCCACCACCACACGCAGTCCCACTGCCAAATCCCGCCCGCACACACCTGGGCCACAACCACACGCAGTCCCACTGCCAATTCCAGCCCGCACACACCTGGGCCTCAACTGTCACAAGTAACCATGCCTGCAAACACCTAGGCCAGAACAACCACCGATACGCCCGAAGACACCTGGGCTAAAGGATCTACTGCCACGCCCGAAAACACCTGGGCCTCATCCCGAAGACACTTGGGAAACCACCTGCCGCACACACCTGGCCGACCACCACAACACCCTGCCCGATGGTTCTTGGGCTAATAATGGACTTCAGGCCATCACAGCCTGCCCGAAGGTACTTGGGCTATCCGGGAAAGGGAGCAGAAAAGGAGCTAATAACCAGCCACTAAGTATAGTGTTGGGAAAAACACCCTTCCGCCATAAATGGGGGTGTTCGGCACTAAGTGCTCAACTTGGGTGGGGCGCGAATAAGAAACACAAAGCTACAAGTATAGATATAGGTAACAACCACTCACCCAAAACTTAGGTTTTTCCTAGCCAACCTACAGAACACAATACCACAGCGTCCGAGTCATGACTCACGACCCTTTCCCACAAAACCATTTGTCCCATTCTTGTTTCTCGTTCAGTCAAAATGTTCAATTAATTTTAAGCACTACTGGGCAACTACCGTAAGCATAACCAAGGAAAACGTCAAAGCATAGATCAACCAAAACACTCACACCCGGTTCTGCCAACAGAGGATCTCTCCCCAATTTGTGATAAAAACTCACAACCACTGAAACCATGCCAACAAGAGATCCCATCCCCCAAATTCACACGGCCACCGAGAGTATAAAAAGAACAGGGGATCCCATCCCCTCCCACACTTCCAGCAAACGGCCCGAAGGGAAAACAATCACTAACCACTACCAACACAAGTCAGGGATTTTCAGATTTAAACGATTTAACACACTCCATGATTCCAAAAAATCCGTGTGTTCTAACCGGGAGTTATCACAGAAGGGCCGGTCTGGTGCTTTCAATTATTTAGCCGGATATACGTGGTTAACCGATTTCACAGCAGGAGTTCACAATTTCAGCAACCCATTTAAAACATCATGAGGGGATTCAAGTGCACACACACGACCACCAACGGCCTCAATTTTCAGAAAACATAAACCAGTACAACAAAAAGGGATGATCACAAGATAAAGCATAACAACGATCACAACCCCTTCCCCTTCTTCCTTTAGAACTTCGTTTATTATCATCATTAGGGTTTGGTTCAACCAATTCCATAGGAACAAAAGTAACGCCCACCCCGCATGATACACAAAAGTGAGAGACGAGAGAAATTCCCTACTTGTTGATAGATGATCGACGCTTAGGCCGGGGGCGCGGAACTTTACGGATAACGACGCGGGCGTCCCGATGCACCAGAAAAGCCACGATCGAAGAAGGGGGAAAACCACGGCCTAACCCTTAATTATAAGAGCTGGGGACGGTTGAGATGAAACACAAACCCACGGAAGATGAAGGAGTCGTGGGTTGACCACGTGGCTTGACTCATCATTAATGGCACTGGGTGGTTTCAACCGACCCATGAATTAATGAAGCATTTAATTAAAACCTTTGTGTGCGTTTCGGATTCCCAAGACATTTTTATCAAGGCAGAATAGGGTTTAAAACCCTATTTGCGAAAAAAAAGAAACGTTACTGGAACAACTTGGCAAGGCCGGATGACGTCGGCCGGTCTCACCGATCGGTACCCCGCAAGGAAACCGGATTTTTGGCAAAGGAAGGGACCAAGGGGGGTCTGGGTCATTACAGTTGGGGTATAATATTATATATTTTTATTACTGTTGATTTAATTTCAAAATTATGTGATTCCATTTATAATCTCATCAATTTATTTTCTAAATTTATATGTGATGTTGTTAGGAAGAAGAATTTTTGTAATGGATATCACATTTTCTCTTTTCATTGAAGTTTCATTTTCATGTGGTATTTCATTCAAATATCCACACCATGATCCTCATTATAATTTATTCTTTAACTAATATTTATTTCAAAAACCTGAGATTTTATGAGATATATTATTTTCAATTTCATTGATGTATTCTATTTTACACTACACCATGATTATCTTGTACTATACGCAATACTGTGTTAGTTTGCACTATACACAATACTATTCTTGGCTAGTGTTACACACAATTTCAAGTTCGTTTTGTGGAAATTATTCTAACAAAAATTAAGTATAGATTTTTTTTAATGTATAAATGAAATAAGATTAGATTATGTTATACGCAACACCAAAGGGAGCTTGCACTACACGCATCCCGGACTTGGTTTGCATTACACGCAATCACGACCTTCCTTGATAGCATGTGTTGTACGCAATACTGTGTTTCACTAAACAACGATATGCTATTAAAATATTATATAAACTAGTCGTTATGAATAGTAATATTCACTTTTTTATGTTATATAAATTATATATTTCAAAATGGACTTCATTTTTGGATTCAGAATATCGAAATTAGCTTGGGTGAAATTTTGTTATTTTTTTGAAAACTTTCAATTTTTGATAAATAGTGAAAACACTTAGTTATTGGTTAAAACAGAAACTTTATTTAAATAATTATTTATTTTATTTAAATTTATTTTATGTAAAAATAGATAAATAATACTTATATAAGCTCAATGTAATTCATTAGAGTCATTTTATAATAATTTTAGATATATAAAAATTTTATTGAACATTTCACCGTCTTTTACCGACCATCTAGGAGCATTTTCAATTGTACATAAAACATAATTTTACCGCTTCTATATGTTGAATTTAAAATATCCGAGAGAAATGGTTAATATCAATGATTAAAATGTGGTTCAATAAGATTAAAATTATTTTTGGTGAATAATACCTTTTTACTTTTATTTACCATTGTTAAAAGTAAATAGGGTAATTAAGGTTAAAAATGATATTATTATTACCCTAACACATGTCCTAATTCTATTTGATATGTTTAATTCCACCAAAAAAACCTTAGAAATAAAATATTACCCTTTAGGTCCACTTGTATTAGATTAGGACAATTAATATAATTTTATTTAAAAAAGAGTTAAAAGAGTTAAAATCAATGTTTAATAACTAAACCATTTTTAATATAGGGTAATACATAAGATAAATTTGACTATAAATATTCATTATAAAGATAATAATATTTCCTACATAATTATATTATATTTATAATTTTTAGAAATTATATAATGTCAGTTATTTATGACACATTATTGATCGAGTAATTACATTATTAATGAAATATTAACATAATTGACATTATAAATACCCAAATAAATGTATTTTGAGACTTATTATGAATTACACTAATTTTATAGGTTAATATGACATGTTTTTATTGATTTAAATAACTTATTTCGAACTAATCATTCTTTTATAATTTTCACAAAAATCATTTACCAAATAGTGTCAAAATTGACATAAAATAGTTTTTAAAACAAATATTATATTATTAATTGTTATTATATTTATAAAAATCAACTGTTCAGAAAAATTACTTAGATAATGTTATATATATTAATAATTAACCACTTTGGGTTCGTTTGTCTTGTTATAGTATGTTTATTAACCATAGAGTGTAAGAAAACCAGAAGACACGGTAAAAGTAAAATTATTTAACTTAGAGTTAAATCTAAATTATAAGTTTAAAATAGTAACCTAAACTTGTCTAGAACCTATTGGTTGAGAGTATTTTGACCCATACCCACTTTATATTCTAAATACATCAATTTGGAGCTATAATAAACCGAATATAAATTTATTATAAAATAATATTTCAAGTTTTTCCTAAGGTTCCCCTCTCCTCCCTTATAACAGGGCACCTCCTCCCTCTTCTCTTTACACAATTTTGAGCCTTCAAGATCGTAAAAACCCTACCCATTTCCATTCTAAACTTCTCTATAAGAATTTTAGACGTTCTGGTCTCCAAAAAAGACCAAATCTAGTGCCTTAAGAGGAAGCTTAAAAGAGGTGTGTCGAAGAAGATGTAATCTCTTCTACCGATTCTTTCAAGTTTCTTTCTTCTTCAGCTTCTGCTTCTTTAGTTGATTCATTATAAAGTAATAACATAAGTATAACTAATATAATTATATGTTATAAAAATATTACACAACCCCATTTCACCTTCTATCCATCCTATAGAAAATGAATTCACCGCGCGTGTGTACGTACGGAATACTGTCTCCACGCCATGGTGTAATTTGTTTTTCCACCACCACATTACTTGTATGGGAATAATGGTGTAAATAATAACTATGTATGGTTATTATAACATAATAATTATTTAGAGATATTATATCATCCAGTCCAATTCCATTCAACAATTATGGGAATGATATCATCGCTCGTGCGTACATACAAATTACAGTATCCACGACGCGATGAGATTAATTCTGCATGTTAACCATTAAAGAATGATTATAATGTATATATAATGAATAATAATGAAATATATGACATAATTAAGCTACTAGATATATATATATATATATGTCATCTACATACTTCCACTAAAGTCAATAAGGAAAGGAAAACAATGTTCATACATACGTACGGCCTACCGTCTTAATGAACAGTTTATTTGATTTCATTAATCTATCTACTATATATATATACATATTGAATATATATGATATATAAATCATTATTTACATTCTGTAAGTATGTAAATCACGATATAAGTAATAATAATATCGTGAACAACAAGTCCAAACACGTATGATAAATAAAACTATTTTACCCAAAACACTGCCTTAACATGGAATTTACAAAAGAAAGGGTAATATAAAGTCATAAGTGAACCATATATGATATCATAACAATGAATGTGATTCATTAATAAGTAAATGAAATTATTTAATTCATTATACAGGAGGATCAGATATATACAAAGCATATCGGTCCTATGGTAAGGGATAATTATTCCAATCTCATTCTTATCCGAGATTGTTTATACGTAAGTATTTACTAGGGTTTTATTTTTCATCGATATCAATCAAATGTTTTTCATAAAGAGTTTAATATTCTTAAATGTATTTTTAATCTCATGTTTACCCTTATTTTACTTTTACTTTGTGTTATGGATGTAATCATTCTTTTGTTTACCATACGTGGCACTTTTTGACTTTTCCATTAAAAGTTCGTGGGGAATGTTTTTTTAACGTATACGGCATGAACGGATTTTTACGATTTCATAACACCTTACTTTCATGAATCTTACTATACAATATTTCATGATTATTTTCAAGAAAATAATTTTCTTTTAAAATTGCATGGAAATTTGTAAAAAGAAAACGATGTTGAAGAAGAAAGGATATGTTCTTCAAGAATTCATTTCAAGTGTTTTATCAAAACAATTTTCCATATAATATGGCATTATTTCATATGTTTATGTTTCAAGTATAATCTATCTATTATTTATATGGTTTCACTTTTCTTATGATGAAATGATATCCCTTTTTTATATGGATTATGCAATTATGGAATGATGTTTATGAAACCGATATTATTCATTGGGTAAGGATAAATTATTTATGTTCATGTTGTGGTACACGTAATAATGATTTCATTATGAGATGGGTGGGACCTATATCTCCCTCCAATGAATTGGGTAATGATTTATATCTCATGAGATAGACATGGCTGGAATGGAAGGTAAATCTGGTTCAGAAATACGTGGCTGGAATGGAAAGTTACCCCGATTCAGTAAGGGACTTTGTCCAATAAAATGGTCTTGGAAGCAATGCCTTGGATACTATGGAAATAATATCATGTGATTAATGTTTTCCCACAATTACATGTTTTAATCCCATGTTATTTTATCATTATTAATTTTCTTTTATGATCATTGCCTTATGTACTGCAATGTATTATGTCATTGATAAAGATTTTGATATTTAATCATTATGTTCATGTTTTTTTTAAGTTCAAATGTATATGATTTGTTTTATTTTCTCCATGCTTACCATTACTGAGAATTTGATCTCACCCTTTATATGTTTTATTTTCTCCAGAATAAAAAGAAATGTTTTATGTAAGAAAAAAAGGGATGATCTTTATGGGAGACGTTGAAGATCATTCACCAAGAATAGAAGATTATATTCTATGTTTTCAAAGACATAAAAATATTACCGTCCTTTAGTGTCTGTTTTTGTTATGTATTAAGTATTCCGCAAAAAGTAATGTAATTTCCATGTACGTCAAGATTGGGTCTCTACAGATGATTTCAAAGGAAAGGTTTAGTTAACATTTATAAGCTAGGATGTGAAAACCTTAGTTATATCCATAGATATATTTATAAGGTATGTCTAAGGATGTGCCTAAGGATTAGTATAACTATAGGTTATAGTCCTAGAATTTTGTTGACGATCATGAATAACCTAGGGTGATCCTTGGGTGTCATGGATTGAAGAATGTGTGATAAGTTAGACGTCCCATAAGTGACTTTTTATTATTATGTGGTTCCCCATTATTTTAATTGTTTCTTACAAGATGGGTTTTGGTTTTTGTCAATGGTGGGAAACCGAAGGAATTGGGTCAAAATTGAATCAAATGGAAAAATTGGTCACTATGAGCAAAGAAATTGCATAATTCATAGAAACAAATATATTGTGATTATGTCGAATCAGTCATCGTGATATATGATTAAAAAGGTGATCATTGGTGGTATTCCTAATTCATCAAATAAGAGGAAGATGGAATTTTATGCATGTTCACATGTTGATGATCATAGAGAAAGGAAGATTGAGATTTCTAAATAAGGGAATAATAACCTTCATGAATATATCAAATGGAGGGGATGATGTAATCTGTGTTGAGAGAAGGGTCATAGAGTGACAGACTGTTATGCAGTTCAATGTCTTATCTATGGAAAACATGGGCATTACCCTACTCAATGACCTGACCTAAGTGGTTACTTCTAAATCAATGAAGGAATTATTCCATGACAATCATTGAAGAGGATGGATTTATGTGTTTATGTATCGGTATTTATGAATAATGTTTTTGAGGTACTTATATGGTATATTGGAATATCTATGTATTGGTTTCATGTGGATTTCAATAATTATATGATATCGGTAACCATGAAAAGTGATTGAAATATTTTTGGAATGAAGATGATATGTGCATAATGAATAGATAAAGTGAAAATGAAATAAGCTCATAACTGATATAAGGACAATGATATGTCATGATTTGAGTAGATAGAAATTTTGGGATTTTAGTATGTGGAAAGGGTTATCTTTTCACAACATTCATGTTTTCAATAAGGTTCAATGTGTATTCATTTTTCAAGAGAATACATGATTAAAGTATTAACATGATTGGAATGTGACCAACAAGATATATTGGGGATAAATTATGGTATTCACATGCTCGGTAGATGACATTTTTAGTAATTTTTTTCTTTACACTATGAACTTGGACAGAAGTATTTTGGATAAGCCTAAAGATTGGAATGGATTATGTTGGACATTAGATAGTATAGTTTAAGGATAGAACTGTTTTTCAATATTATTTTTGGAATGTCATAATAATATTGTTTTAGAAAAAGGACAACCCGTAGGACGGGCGACAACACGTCACATCGGACCAGGATGCAGGAATCAAACCAATAACCAAAGTGTGACAGTCCTTTATCGCATACCACTGGCCTACAGGATGTCTCTGGTTAGTAGAAACTCATTTTATTTTATTAAGCTCTATGATAGGTGATGTATATGTCCATTTTTGGAACCATATTTGATTAATCTCACCATAATATAGAATTATTACTTTTTCTAACCTTATGTTTGAGATAGATGGAATGACCTATCATTCTATCGCATGATCTACTAAAAATTCATGGAAGAAAAATTCAACTTCATTTCTTTAAGAGATAAAGTGGAAATTTTTCAAGGCACAGACAACAGTAATATTGTATCAAAATCAAGTATGTATTTATTTTAATTCAAAAAATACTTCAATATTAGGGAAATGATCATGAAAAGAAAAAATGTTGTCCTAGTATCTGATAAATCAAATGGTACCATTAATCATCACAAATTTATGTCATTGTGATTGTTTTCTTTTTCCTAGCCATTTCCTATACCACTCTCCATCAGAACATGATGGTTATATTTTTCTTCCATATCCATATTTCCACCTATGTTATTCTATGTGGAATCCCAGTGATGAGTTAATATGGGTAACCATTACATTTCTTACTTTATATTTTAAAATTAAGTTTTAGTATTCCATTTACGATGTGGGTTTCTACGAATGAAACATTCAAGTAGTAAATGATTTATAACCCCGACGAAGTTCGAGGGCGAAAGTCATTTTAAGGGGGTAGAATGTAACACCTTGAGATATTATGAGATTTATTATTTTTAGTTTCATTTATTTCTTCTATTATACACTACACCAAGATTAGCTTGTACTATATGCAACACCATATTTGTTTACAGTATACACAACATTATTTTTGGCTCAGGATACACACAATTTCAAGTTCGTTTTGTGGAAATTATTCTACGCAACATTAAGTATAGATTTTGTTTAATTTATAAATGAAATAAGTTTTGATTATGTTATACGCGACACCAATGGGAGCTTTCACTACACGCATCCCTGACTTGGCTTTCATTACACGCAATCACGAACTTCCTCGATAGCGTGTGTTGTATGCAATACCGAGTTTCACTAAACAATGATATGCTGTTAAAATATTATATAAACTAGCCGTTATGAATAGTAATACCAACTTTTTGAAATTTTATAAATTTTATCATTTTAAATTGACTTAATTTTTGGATTCGGAATATCAAAATTATCCTAGGATGATATTTAGGTATTTTTTTGAAAACATTCAATTTTTGATGATTAGTGAAAACACTGAGTTATTGGTTAAAACCGTCTTTTTATATAAATAATATTTTATTTTATTTTAATTTATTTTTGGTCAAAATAGATAAATAATACTTATATATGTTCAAGGTAATTCATTGGAGTCATTTTATAATAAGTTTAGTTATATAAAAATTCTATTGTACTTTTCACCATATTTTACCCACCGCCAATGATCATTTTCAATTGTACATAAAACGTAATTTTACCTATTCTATGAGTTGACTTTTAAAAATCTAAGACACACGGTTAATATCAAGGATAAAAATGTGGTTCAAAAAGATAAAAATAATATTTTATGAATAGTAACTTTTTTCTTTTATTTACCACGGTTAAAAGTAAATAGGGTAATTAAGGGTAAAAATGATATTATTATTACCGTAACACATGTCCTAATTCCATTGGATAAGTGTAATTCCACAAAAAACGACCTTAGGAATAAAATATCACCCTTTAGGTCCACATGGATTAGATAAGGATAGTTATTATTATTTTATTTAAAAAAGAGTTTAAAGAGTTAAAATCAGTGTTTAACAACTAAAAAATTTTTAATATAGGGTTATACATAAGATAAATTCGACTATAAATATTCATTAGAGAGATAAAAATATTTCCTACATAATGATAATATATTTAAAATTTTTAGACATTAAATAATGTATGTTATTTCTGACACAATGATGATGCAGTAATTACCTTATTAATGAAATATTAACATAATTGATATTATAAATACCCATATAAATTTAGTTTTAGAGTTTTTATGAATTAAACTAATTTTATTGGTTAATATGAAATTATTTTATTGATTTAAATATCTTATTTTGAACTAATCATGCTGTTATAATTTTCAAAAAAATCAATTACCAAAGAGTGTCAAAATTGACATTAAATAGTTTTTTAAACAAATTTTATATTATTAATTGTTATTATATTCCTAAAAATCTATTTTTCAGACAAATGACTTATATAAAGTTATATATATTAATAATGAACCACTTTGGGTTCGTTTGACTTGTTATTTATATTTATTAACCGTATAGTGTGAGAAAACAAGAAGACACATTAAAAGTTAAATTATTTATCATAGAATTAAATCAAAATGATAAGGATAAAATAGTAACTTAAACTTGTCTAAAACCTATTGGTTGAGAAGATTTAGACCCATACCCACTTTATCTTCGATATAAATTTATTTGGAGATATTATAAACCAAATATGACTTTATTATAAAATAATATTTTAAGTTTTTCTTAAGGTGCCCCTCTCCTCCCTTGTAAAAGGGAACCTCCTCCATCTTCTCTTTACACAATTTTGATCCTTCAAGCTCGGAAAAACCCTGACCATTTACCTTATAAACTTCCCAATAAAAATTATATAGGTTCTGGTAATCTCAATAGACCAAATCTAGTGCCTTAAGAAGAAGCTTGGAAGAGGTGCGTCGAAGAAGAGGTAATCTCTTCTACCGATTTTTCAAGTTTTTCTCTTCTTCAGCTTATTCTTATTTAGTTGTTTCATTATAAATTAATAACATCAGTATCACTAATATACTGATATGTCATTATAAATATGAAATAACTCCATTTCACCTTCTATTTATCCTATGGAAAACAAAATCACCACGCGTGGGTACGTACATAATACCGTCTCCACACCGTGGTGTAATCTGTTTTTCCACCACCACCTTACGTGGATGGGTATAATGGTGTACATAAAAACTATATATGGAAATTATAACATCACACTGATTCTGAGATATTATATCATCCACTCCAATTCCATTCAATAATTATGGGAATGATATCATCACTCGTGCGTATGTACGGATTACCATCTCCACGACCCGATGAGATTCATTGTCCATGTTAACCATTCAAGAATGATTATAAATTATATATAATTAATAATAATAAGATATATGACATAATGAAGCATCTGGATTTATGTGTATATATATGTTTCATCTACTTACTTCCATTCAAGTCAATAAATAATGAAATACAACATTCATGCATATGTACAACCTACAGTCACCATGAATGGTGTATTTCATTTCATTCATCTATCTATTAAATATATATATATATACATATACTGAATATATATGATATATAAATCATTATTTACATTTTTGAAGTAATTAAATCATGATATAATTAATAATAATATCAATTACAACAATTCCAAACATGTATGATAAATAAAACGATTTTACCCAAAATGCTTCTTTAACATGGAATTTACAGAAGAACGGGTAATACAATGTCATATGTGAACCATATATGATATCATAATAATTAATATGTTTCTGTAATAAGTAAATGACATTATTTAAATCATTATATTGGAGTTTCGGATACGTAAGAAGAATATCAGACCTAAGGTAAGGGATAATTATTTCAATCTCGTTCTTATCCAAGATTGTTTATACGTAAGTATATACTATGGTTATATTTTTCATCCATGTCCATAAAATGTTTTTCATAAAGTGTATAATATTGTTCCATGTATGTTTATAGTCATGTTTACCCTTCATTTACTTTTAATTTGTGTTATGAATGGAATATTTCTTTAGATTACCATAAGTGATACTTTTTTACTTTTCCGTTAAAAGTACGAGGAGAATGTTTTTTTAACTTATACGGTATGAACAGATTTTTACGGTTTCATAAAACCTTATTTTCATGAATCTTACTATACAATATTTCATGACTATTTTCAACAAAATAATTTTCTTTTAAAATTCCATGGTATTTTGTAAAAATAAAATAATTTTGATGAAGAAAGGATATTTTCCTCAAGAATTCATTTCAAGTGTTTTATCAAAACCATTTTCCATATAAGATGGCATTATTTCATATGTGTATGTTTCAAGAATAATGTATCTATGATTTACATGGTTTCACTTTTCTTATGATGAAATGATATCCATTTTTTATATGGATTATGTTATGATGGAATGATGTTTATGAATCCCATTTTATTCTTTGGGTAATGATGAATGATTTATGTTCATATTCTAGAACACATTAAAATTATTTCATTATGAGATGGGTGGGACCTATATCTCCCACCAATGCATTGGGTAATGATTTATCTCTCATGATATAGGCATGGCTGGAATGACAAGTAAATATGGTTCGGTAATACCGGGCTCTA
This sequence comes from Viscum album, assembly GCA_963277665.1. NCBI lineage: Eukaryota > Viridiplantae > Streptophyta > Magnoliopsida > Santalales > Viscaceae > Viscum > Viscum album. The sequence goes on along the minus strand of OY728128.1, from coordinate 270,400,588 downwards.
ACGGCATGTAAACCCGGTTCAGTAAGGGACTTTATCCACTAAGATGGTCTTGGAAGAAATTCGGTGGATACAATGGAAATCATTTCATGTGCTTAATGTTTTTCCACAATTAATAGTTTTATTCCCATTCTATTTTATCATGAATAATGTTATTTTATGATCTATTCCTTATGTACTGCAATGTTTTATGTCATTGCTCAAGATTTTGATGTTTAAACATTATGTTCGTGTTTTTTTAAGTTCGTATGTGTATGATTTGATTTATTTTCTCCATGCTTACCCTTACTGAGAATTTGATCTCACCCTTTATATGTTTTCTTTTCCCCCAGATATAAAGAAATTTTTTAGGTAAGAAAAAAAGGGAAGATCTTTATGGGAGATATGGAAGATCTTTCACTAAGATTATAAGATTATATTGCGAGTTTCCAAAGACACTAAAATATTATGGTCCATTGGTGTCTATTTTTTTTATGTATTAAGTATTCCGCATAATGTAATGTAATTTCCATGTACACCAAGATTGTGTCTCTACATTTATTTTGAGTTATTTCTTAGCGATTTATTATTTTCTCCTCTCTTTTAATGTTTTGTAAAAAAACATGTCCTGTAGTGGTTATGCTGTAGAATTTTGGTCTCAAAATCACTACATTTTTCTCATTAAATTCTATTGTTTTATTTATTTGAATAACCAAATATATTTTAATTTATAGGGGTATTCATCAAGACAATAAATTGATATATTTGATTTTATAATTGACATACATATAACCCCAACTACCCTTCCATAGGTTATAAATCACATAACGATCGTATTTTTAAGCACTTATAAAACATCATGATTTTGTGGTGAAACCAATTTATTTTACTCTCTTATGGTTATTTAGGAAATTTATGATTATGATATATGTGTCTTACATGAATATATATAAATATTAAGGGAGCGCCTTGTCTGCTCTCTCATGCATGGGATATGAATTTAATATCTACTGATGACAAGTTTCCCAATACATTGGTGAATAACCTTGGTAATTTTTATGAAACCTTGGGGATGATCATTGGTGATATGTTCATGAATTTAAAAATTAAATATTTTATCCACATATTCAGGATTTTATTAATGTTATTTATATTATGAAATTCCACTTCTTCTCTGGCTCTTGACTTTATATTTCTTGTCATGTTCTTATTGATATCACAAGTAAACTAATTCCATTTCTTTACGTACTGGGCCTTCTGCTCAACCTTTTATTTGATTTATGTCTATAGTATATGAGATGCAATAATTGTACATTGGATGGACTTTTCAGGAATATTTAAAGGGGATACAAAATAATGTTTTTTGTTTTCATGTTTTATGTTCTTGATTTCCAAGACACTAAACATTATTGATCCTCTGTTAGTAAAATGTAATGAGGAGTTATGTAAAGAAATTGTGGGATTCCATATCCATCCAACATAGAGGTGAACCACATGGACTACAATAAACATTCTCATATGGTTCCATCTGAATAGTCAACTGATAATTATTGTTATAGGTGAACTCAATGTGTACTATGTGATTCTTCAGAGACCCACCAACGCCAATAAAATACTATTGTATAATACCCTCCAAAACATGAATTTTACATTATGAATTCACATATTTATGTGAGTGTAAATCCATAATCAGATATAACTGGTCACCTAATTCCTTATATAATCCCTTCTATAAGCGTGGACTAAAATGTGAGTAACCATCTAATAGTATAATCTTCGACACTACATATAGACGAACTATCACTTGAATTTACATGTATTCAATATGATCTATTAAAGAAGACTATCGTATAAGAATGAAACTTATTAATTTTATAAAATGGCCTACATTCAACTATATTATGTCAATCTTAAGTGGAATCCTTAAGATACCCACCATAAAATCCCTAGTAACATAATCCCACTTAATTTATAGAATGATAAATTGATATAAAAAACTCCTAGGTCATTGATGATTGATATTCACCTCTAGAAAGGTGTATCATTGTTTCATTAACCCTAAAACCTCCTTTTTAAGCACATCCAAAAATTATATTAATGTAGGTTCTATTGAATGTTTGTAAAACATTGATGTACCTCCAACTTGGAGGCATAAACCATTCAATAAACATTTCAAGCATACAAATAGGCACAATAGCATGACCAAAAAAACATTGATAACATCATCCTCATATATAGTACAATAATAATTTTTCGCCACACATTTAATGCCTTGGCTCATGGATGGATACTTTGGATCCCCATACTACCTCTTCTTGATCATGCTCAGAATTTTGGATTCCTTTGATATATATATATATATATATATATATACATATATGATGGTAATCCTCACATAACCCTCATGTACCTCAACATGAATCTCAGCGAACAAGGTCATCATTTTACACTCATAACTAGACTCCTCAATTTCTTGATGTTGATTTTTTTGGCATGAAGTGACAGAAACAATTTTTCCCTAAATAGGAATATATGCTAGCTAAATGTTAAAATAATCCATGTAATCCTATAGTATACACCACTGAAGTGTCAAATTTTTATGTGAAGAGATTTAATTCATGATCTTGTTAAAGTTATACATATTAAAGTTTTCACCATGTAGATAATTCCACAAACACATTAGGTAATAAAATAATATTGTTAAATAGAGGTTGAGTTTAGGGTAGTACTGTTCATGTGGCCTCAAATGAAAATACACATACACTACAAATATACCCACTACATCAATAATACCCATAGACTGATCCTAGATTATTCAAAAAAAATTGTATACTCCTCCCCCAACTTAGGTTGAATCATGATACAGGTGGTAGTCAAACACTACATTAACCCATGGAAATAATTTTCACATTCCCCAAACAATTGATACTGTATCACTTTTTTGTTCAAGCCTAAAAAGGAACATCCAAGAGGGAATATTCATCGGTGAACCCAAGATAGATGAAAGGGAATAAATTAATTTTAGACTCTTATAAATTTATTGTGGTCCAAGATAAAAAACCAAAGGGATATAAGGATTACTACCACTTACCAAAACCGATGGAGACAAGGTCAGCCATGAAGGTTAGAAACAATAAAACAAATCCCAGAAAATTGTTGAATGGGAATAATAAAGTTTAAATACAAGAGACATGGAAGAAGAGGATGTGGAGTTCTTGAAACTTATCACGCACTCAATAGATTAAATGATTGAAAAATTTGTCAGCCCAATGTATTAGAAGAGGAGATTAAAAAAATTATACAAGAACGATGCATGTTGATGCCAAGAAGGAGAAAGAATTGTGGATATATAAAAAATATCTAATTCTGGCCTGGGGATTCAATCAGATAAAAATCAACATGGAGGAATTTATTTAGACAAAGGACAAGATGATAACTCACGTTGATGAGCTTATTAGAGAGGATCTTGATATCCATGGTAGTCAGTTGTAATGGGAAGTATACAATGTAGTTGATTCATGTAATATCAGTCTTGTGTTTAATCATTTTGTATGCTCTTTCATCTCGTAGTGGTATCTTTTTTGCGAACCATGTTTTCCAATTTGTCCTTAAAATGCCTTAATAAAAATTTACAATTTGATATCCCATAATGTGCTGCACTAAATGGATATTTATTTCATTATTACGATGCCCCCAATGAAAAAACTACATATGCATTCTATAGGTCCATTTAAACACCTTCCATTGAGATTATGTGACCAAAAACATGTGACCTATCCTTATAGAAGTGACACATAGATAACATATCGTATAGATTATTCTCTCCCAATGTACTCGAGATGATGTCAAGGTGTTCGAAATGATCTCCAAGACTCCTATATTACTCCATGATGTCCACCGAAAACACATCGACACACATATCCCAATATTTGTGTAATATTGATTTCATCAATTCCATAAACACTATTGTTGTTTTAATCATTCGGAAGGGAATCATAAGGTACACATAAATTCAAAATTTCTTTTAAATCAGTCCTTGGAATATCATATGGTTGAAATCTCAATAGATGATACCCTCATCTCATGTAAATCATTGAGAAAAAATAATATCCACTCTAGTGGTCAATTAGATCATTGATATGCGGATGAGGATGCCAGTTCTTTGCTGTCATCAGATACTATTTATGGTAACCATCTAATAAGCTCATTGCCCTTCCATAAATTTTAGTAATCATAACAGGAGAACCACAAGGATTCATACACAGATGGATAAATCCCATATCTAGTATTACAACCAGATGAATATTAAGATCTATAATCTATGTTGGTTCCATTGTATATGGTGGAATTAGAAATTCCTTAGCTCCCAGTAGTATTTCAATAGTAAATTTCATATATCTTTTAGGTTGCATCCCTGAGAAGTCCTCATGAAACCCAACCTAGACCCAATCCACTATAGGGGGAGATATACCCAAATTTTTACCCCCCATATTCTATCAAAATACTAGAAATGTGGGTTGTGATATCCCCTGGTTCCTAAAAATATTTCCCTGTATGGCTTTCTTGGATATCAAACTCTACAAAATGTATATAATTTACACCCTCAAGAGAAATAAATTTTACTCTATTTTTGTATCAATATATTTGGTATTGATATGATACAAACCATTCCATTCAAAATATCATGAAAAATTGGGACATATCTAGGATTTAAATATCCCACGTAAAATGATACTCCCAATCCTCAAGAAAAAACAACATACAAAAATTGATTTCTCTATACATCATCCCAAATGATGTAATGATCCTGATAATCCGATATTCAATATAAACATGGAGACTTAAAAGGGAAACATTTTTTGTATATATAAATGAATAAGAGTCAACGTATCAAATAAGGAACAAAAAATAATATAAAAATACATGAATAGTTCATATGAATGTTGATGGTCCATTCATCATATATAAAATTTAATGTATAACTGCAGTGGAACTATATTACCACTTCCCTTTGTTATCATATGAGACCCATGAGATGCAGCACTCTTCTGATATAGGTTTTCCTTCCTAAGGCTACCTCATCCACTTACACGACCACAATTGTTGGTTGAACTCTCCAATGGTTAACAAATAATTCTATGTGTGTGATCCGAAATTCTATGCTTCTGGGAGATCACTCTTGTATGTCTTGGAGTAACTGATCCACCAATTCGACACTCTTCGTTCCACTTATATGGTCAAAAATCCCTTAATAATTATTCCTAGAATGAGAAGACGTAGAGTCTAGTAGTCCAGTAGAAAATACCTAACCTCTATTGGATACCTCATTTAGGTTTCCCATAGGAAATAGATCCTAATTCACTACTTTTAAAAACATATTTAGTTGCAATATATTATCATGGTACTTATTATGACCCTTAATACCATCCCAAGACCATTCCCCCATAGTATCCTCATCTCCTATAATTATAGGAACATAGCACTGCTAATAAGTAATGTTTTAATCATATTCCATAACTGACATGTTCCCATATGTCAATCTCATAATCTAGGCTTCCATGTTATACCTATGAATCTATGAGTACATGTTATCCATTAAATTCCATAAAATTAATTCCAATAAATATTTTCTATATTTTTATCGTGATTCTAGATGTTCCCACAAACAATTTTCTAACAATGTATCATATAAAAAGATAGTTTTAATCACTTATCAACATGAGTCATTATGTGATCGAGAAGAATATTCATAAAACCAACCCTTAAATCACCTACAATATGTCTACCATATCGTGTAAATGTTGGAGGGTGTTGCAACATGAACTCCCATGTCAGATTAGATTTAATATAAATATCCCACACTGTTACTCTTTCCATAAACTGCAAATAATCCCGAAACATTGTAACAAAACATCTCTCAAGCTTCCTCACCTTAAACAATTAGAACCTCAAGATACACAAATGGTGGAACATTTCAAGAAATTTCCTCTTTTTATTCTTCCAACAAGTGTCGTCATGGATAAATATCTCTAAAATACTAAACCGACATCTTATGACACATAACACATAACATTGTCACATTTATGTAATATGGAATCACAAAAATCTATATTATGTTTTAACCCATCTCTCACCATACAGTCAAAAATGATGCATAATCAGTGCCCTTGCAATCCCTCTTCTAGGTCATTGCCAAAATAGTGAAAAAAATTCATTTTCCATGTTTCTCACTATAAAACCAATCAAACACATAAATTTACTCCTTTTAGAATCATTTATAAATTTTAATTTTATATTAGGAAATTTTTCTTTTAATTTACTCAAGAAACACATTTTTTCCATATGAACCAAAATATGAAAATTCATATTTTCATGTGAATTCCAAAAATGATACATGCCACATAATAATGATGAGTTCATTGAAATATGTAATAATACACATCAATAATGCCATATCATTTAATGGGTCAAATCATAGGAATATTGAAAAATAATAACATCCCAAATAATGAGCATCATTTGATGTAAAATAAAATCCAACTGTAACAACACAAATTAGTAACAACAATTCCACAATGGGTTCTTTTATTTTACCCCCACGATTATGTTATCTACTTCTATTCATGAGCTCATAAACATTTCATTACTCATCATAATATCGTATATACCCTCACCAACCTGTAAAACAAACAAAAAGATAAGAAAAATACTTTTGTAACACTTTCTGGGGTCCTATCCCAGGTTCCACATACTAGTTCCCATATCTTGTTTTCCATATAACTGTAAACACACCTCCCCATATGTTAGAGGCTTCTAACTATGGGTGAGGGTGGAACATAGATCATAGGGAGGACATACACTCATTATATGAGAGAACAACACAAGAAATAACTAAAATTTATCAAAATCAGATATCCTATAACCAATACATATCTATATAAAATTATGAACCAATACAAAAGAACAATATAAAAAATTAATATTTTTGTTATCCCATTCTATATAATTGTCTAGTTTCAAATAAAATTTAAATATACGGACACATTGGCACTCTCATATTGGTCTCCACAACAAGTATGGTTTCATTTTCCATGATTTATCATAACTCATCCATCTATCATCAAAATATTTCCATTATCCTTTCACATGAACGTGATTTACATTCAGGTATCGATCATGTGTCCCATTTATGGTTGGAGTAAAACTTAGTATGCCACCACCAATGGCATATAAAACAATATTCCAACAATTATAGTATCATAATTTTTGTTGGAAGAATAATGTTATAGTTCGAAAGTAAATATATTTAAAAATTAATTATTATTAATTTATCAAAATAAATATTCATGTTCATGATAACATCCAAAACACCAGTACTTACATTGGTCCTTGTCAATGATTCAAGCATATCACAATGTCAAATTAGAATTCATAATAAACTGGGATTCCATTTTCCATTTAATTTAAATTTTATATCATGTCTACTTGGAACAATAGTCCAGTGATAGAGTTTTATTTGAAGAACATCATTAATAAAATATTGTGGGTATTTTTAAAATCCATACTTATCCCACAACATGTTTTCAAATCAATCCCATATTGGTATTTGGAGATTTGGTTTGGGTCCTACACATTTTTATAAATCTAACTCATATATCACATATGCCAAATTTTTCAATTTTAATCATTATAAACATTTTTAATCAAATATTCTCATAATGGAGCACAATTACAATTCGAATTTAATCAATGTTTAATAAATCCAATCACATTTAATAATACAACCAATTGACCATTTACTATTTATCAACATTTAATCATATAAACCATTATCCATTAAAGGACAATCCAACCATCCCTTAATGCCCATTTTCAACATATAAATTATAACATTATCCAAAAAATTAAAATTCCCTATATCTCACCAAATTTATGATAATAATTCAACCAATTATAATTCACAAACATTTAACTCATTTAATTATCATCTGAAATTTCAAATTAATACATTCAATTTCACAGAAAATTTTCCAACCCTGGAAATTAAAATTATCAATATTTTATAGATTAAATTAAAATAAATGATGTTTTAATTAATATTTAGACCACATAACTCAGTATTTTCAATGGAAATTCTTGAATGGATATTCTAAATAAAAGTGGACTGATCAAGATCATAATGAAAATCATGATTTAAATACAAAAACTAATATAAATATTAAAATGATTTAGATACATCATTAACTAAATTTAAACACTCTATAATTTAGGGTAAAACATTAATATAAATTTATATATATGGTAGGTGGGAGACAAATCCAAATGTGAGGTGATTATATAAAGAAAAAGGTGCAGATCCATGAATATGATCATTGATTCATCAATTAAAAGTGTTCAAAGGGTTATAGAATCATCTCTAAAAACTCAATATTGGGGTATAACCTCTTAGGTTTTGTGGGGGATAATCACCGTGAAATTAAGATGATTTTATATTTTTAAAATATATCATAATTTTACTAAATATCGAATAAAAATTTTCTTGATCTGGTTGAACGGCTTTCCAAATAGTGATCCCTAACCATGTATCTCAATTTAAGGGTGCCCAATTTCTAAATATAGGGAACATGGTTTAACAAAATGATTCCAAATTTTCAATTCCCATTGGTTTTGGATTACACAGTTGGTTACGGTTGGGTGGAAGGTTTAGGATAACCTTGCCCAAACCATGCAATGCCCATTTTATCCCAAATACATTGAAATATTCCTATTTCTACTAAAAACACCCTGAAAAAACAACCAAAATAAACTAAAAAATATAAAACTGTATATTTAAATGATCATTATACATTTCAATTAATCTAGTGATATTTTACATACCATATATAGGTTCAATACATGTGAGGGGTTTTCTATTTACTTCATCAATATAGATACAAATAATTAATAATTAATGTGAGATATGGTAGGTGTTTGTTCTAATCAAATATCTATAACACCTATGTGAAATAGGATCTCATAGGGTCTAATATAAGTATAAAATGAAATTCCCTTATTAACAAAAAATCTATTTCTTCCATGGTGATATAATGAGAAACACATTTCTTAAAATCATAATATATAGGAATTGTATATGATTTTATTCATTGATTATCTATTATAATTCCATAAAGTTAATAGAAAACAATATTTGGAAATCTCTATATAAAAACATGCTAATGGTCTAGTCCCTACTACGTCAAATCACCATCATAATCCAAACACATTTGATTTTGAAACACCTTCCCATGAAAAGCCTCATAAGGATCCATTTTATCCTACATAAAAATTGTTATTATCTGTGAACCCCATGAGTGGAATGTTCTATTCTAAAAATCCATGGAAATAAATTTAATATTACCTAATCATATACAATATTGTTTTACTAGTCCTTTATAACTAACCATCCTTAAAAGGGTTATATTAATTACAAAAACCCAAATCGGTATAAAACACATTATATATTCATGTTTCATATATATAATTACATGGAAATCATTTGTTTCATGTTGAATCCCACCTAATCTCAAGAAACAAGATCCATGATATTTCTTTCCAAAATCTCATTGAAATTTCATTCCCATTAACAATATATTAAATTTGAATCTCAAAAACATAATATGAAAAGTTTTCATATGGTGACACTCTAATAAGTTTAGATGAGGAAGTATTTAATGTTATAACAATTATTATTTTTTATTATCTATATGTCATCTCAATACCATCAATTTATTATGATAAAAAGTTGTTAAATATACAAAAATTTAAATTATAAAAAATTAATAGTAAAATAAAATAAATTATAAAATATATACACAACTCTATGGAAATATCTTAATGAAGACTAGATAGAAGAAGTACAAAATCATATACACATTGTCCAAATATACTTACCTTGTCTGTATGACATTTTATTTTTTAGATCTAAGAATCATATTTTTATATTGTCCCTATAATGATATATCTATACATATTGATGATGACTGGTAACAATTATATTAAATATCATCCCTTATGAAACAATATATTAGGGATAATTGTCATATACCTCACAATTAATACAAAATTGTCGATGATGTTGGGTAGGGGTATGATAATAAATATTTGGGTGTATAGTGTGAAATCAATTAGAAATAAAATTTGGAGGAGTGTAATATTATATTCTAGGTGGAAGAGTTGGATTGAGAGTCCAAAACATTCTTTTCCATTCAACAAAGATCGACTGTACCAAATAACAGATCTGGTCCTCCATCAACACCTGAATATCATAATCTTCATAATCCTAAGAATCAATTTTTTACCTTCCTATATTGTATAAGTTCCATAATTATGAAATATTTGTTTTTACTGATGAAACTAATGGGTATCCTCATATATATGATAATTATGTTCAGGGTTTCCTGATGTTGTAGATAAAATTTCCTTTTCATCCTTATCTATATGGACCCCATGTGTAGTCGCCTCTTCAAGATTATCTTTTATTGATTATTTGAAAAAATATGTAATGAATCAAATTAAATAATTATTTTATTTAACAAAATTACGTATATAATGAAAAAATCATATAATCGTCTTAGATACGACCATCATCTCATCCATAATATATAATCAATTTTTTTCATCTGACCCCTCTTCCATATTTCATGTCTAGTGGGGGAGGAGGGGAAACCTATTCTAACCCTGATGACTCAATTCCAAAATATTGATTCTTTTCATCTATAATTTTTTCATCTAATAATGTATATCCTCTAGGAGATAACATTTCATGGTGTACATTTATAGATTGGATATTATGATGGGGTCACCTTATTAGATATAAATTATGAATAAAGAATAGAAAATCATTAATATGGTCATTAATATAAATAAATTATAAAATCTAACAATTCACTTACCAAATATGATTCACATAATCTCCTTTCAACAAATTTCCTCCATGTATCATCATCGATAAATGGTAATGTAACACAATATTTAAGATTATCTCAATCCTATAAAATGTAATTTTAGGTGAGGGATGAATGAAAATCAATCCATTTCCAACCGTCCATTAATAATCAATTCCAAAAGACTGCTCCAGTATCATAAATATCATATTTCATCCGATTAGAAGGGTTAAATAATATATTAATTTTCACATTAAATGATATGTAAAATAATAACAAACAATATTACCAAATTTGTCTCCCACAAGTGTGATGTTGTCACTTTTTCAACACAATTCCAATTAGTAAACAAAATGATTAATTTTCTTTTACCCAACACCATAGTGAAATTATTGAATTAAATTGAATTTGGATCTATTGGAATGCCATTATCAAAAAATTATACATGTATCATATAATTCTGAATACAGGAAACTGATAATTTTGGTAAAAAATTTTTCCAAAATTTACCAACACTTGCACACTTTTCCCCAATCGAAGTACATGTCCCATTTAAAGAATAATGATGAGGATCATCAATAGGTGCATTTGTATGTTCATACAAAGAGGAAGGATTAGTATTATATCCTAAATTATGGGGTGGATTGGATGTTTTTTCTATTAGTATCCTACAAAAAAAATGAAAATAATTGTTAGATAACAAATATACTAATCCAACTACTGCATAAAAATGTAAATACAAATTGATCAATTATCAGAAAAAATCTAAATTTAACTGATAAAAACTCATTTTTTTCATATTTTATATAGTCAACTAATATAATAACCATATTATTGAGATAAAAAATAAAATAAATGAATGATAAAAAATCAAAAAATTGTTTCTGAATAGTAAAAGTTATGTAACCTAATAAATCATTTTTCAGAAAAAAATAAATTAATATAAATTAATATAATATTTTTAATTTTTATTTAATATAATTTATTTAAAATAACTATTTTTCAATGAAATAAAGTAATATATATGTTATTTTTGGATATACATGTTAAATAAAGTATTCCTAGACTAATATAATCCAACTACTGAACATATTAGAAATAATACATGAATTTATAATGAAAATAAAATTCACTATCTTATATTTTTTGAAATTTACGAATTTTATCTTGAAATAAAAATATGTGACCTGTAATCTTAGTAACATACTAAATGATTTTTACCAAATTGATTCATCATGATCATCTAGTATTTTATAAACAATGTCAATGTCATTATCATCAATATTTTCTGTTTATATTTCCATTGAAGTATTGATATCCCATAAATCTTAATAGTCTTCAAGTTTATATTAGAAAACAAATTATTTTTCACTTCAAAACAATAGTCTATATCATATCCGTTTGATAATGAACATATAATTTTTTTCATGTCATTCTATGATAAAAGTATAGTTTTTGTATTCCAAATTACTCGCATTAACAAGGGTTATTCCAAATTCATCATATATTTCTCAATTGTTAATGATAACCCATTGGTAATAAAATAGTAGACCATGAATTTTAATATATTTAATCCTTCCATAATTATTCAATATCTCCAAAATATGATGATTATGGGGATATTTTGTTTTTGTCTTTGGACTCCAAAATTCATTTCTATTACAAACAGCAGTATATAACTCTTCAAAAACACAAATAAATTATCCATATTTTTCATTTGATATTTATAAAAATTAATTTCATACTCTAACCATGTTATAATATTTAAACTATTACCATCCATGAAGAGTCACAATGTTTTGGATGATTCTGATTTAAAAATAATTTCCTCCTTAACCCAAGGGGAATACAATTTTTTGGATCATTCAAAATCCACATATCATTCTTATTTTTAAAACATTATTTCAACACATTAATAAAAATGAATATATATGGATGAGAATTTATTCAAGATTTATAAATATACATTATTTATTTGATAACATTTGGACAATTTTACTTTTAGGCCAATAATCCCCTTTATACCATAACTAACTCATTCAATGAGAGCTGTAGGAAAAGGGATGTGCTCTACAACAGAAAAATGGATTTTATGAATCTTTTCAACCGCCATAAAATTATTCTTCTCAAAAATGGAGGAATTATGTTGACATGGATTCATAACATGCCCCTTTAATATATTCACATACATTTTAAAAGGATACCTCCATCATTGATATATTGGTTTGAAAATTATTATTTCATGAAAATGTGAACCATTAAATTCCACATGATGTCAAAAATATGTGGAGTAAAATACATTTCTAGTTGAAAGATTATAAAATCCACTTTTTTATCTACTCTATTCAATGAATTTATATCAATCACCTTTTACAGATTAAATTGAAAAAAAATATACTCTAGTAATAGTAATTCTAACATGGATGAGAAATATTTAATACAATGCAACTGGTAGGAGTTGTTTTATCATGACATAAAAATCATGTGATTTCATACATTCCAAATCCAAATCCATTAAAGATGATATATTATTTACCTTTCAATAATAATCCTATGGAACATGGATACCATTAATACATTGAGAATAATTAATTTTCTCCCACTTCATTAATTTATGGAAAGATGGGGGAAGGAATGTTTGTTGGAACTAAGGTTACTCATTGCTAGGAAAGGAGTTCGATTTGTGTTTGTAGACAGTGTTTCCTAAATTGATCATGGTTTGGGTTTCTTATTTTAAACCATTTCAAAAAGTCCTGGGAGATTACATTGAAAGGGGTCATAATGTTTTAAGTGTGCATCAAAGAATTTTTTTTGCACATATTATTGAAGGTGTTTTTGGAACTTGCACACAAGGAATGTTTCATGATCAGAACATCGAAAAATGGCGAGTCATGGAGTGTGAAGAATATGATATTGTGTAAAATGGTTTGTGCACCTAATGAGATGTCAAAATGGGTATTGTGCATTTATGATAAATATTTCACGCACCGACAAAGACGCATTGGGATCTTGTACGTAGAGTCATCATGTTCCTATAAATATTCAGCTACCCACATGTAAGAATTAAAAATTTTCCATCGAAAATTCTGTAGCTCAGTTGCACTTTTGATTTCTGTACAAATGATTTGAATAGAGTAAATCATGCGTGCAAGGTGTTCTTTTTGATTGAATAGACCTAGTGAACCCTTAAGTGAAGTTCCACAAAATATAATGGTTTCACAAAAAGTGGGTGTTGCGTGAGAGTCATATATCATGACAATTTCCAAATCTAGTGCGAAAGTTGAGTTATTAAGTGTGACTATGGAGGTATGATTTTGACATGATTCAAATTATCTGGTTCAGTGGTTGGTGCATTCATGTGAAACAATTTAGTACATCGATGCATGATGTGTCTCATGCGGAACAGAGAAAATGAATTCAATTAAAATCTATTAAAAAGACCTTTAAGTCAATAAACTTAGTCTGGCTTCACTCATGATAGTGATCTAGGGGGAGTTGACAGAAGTGATCCAAGGGATTCAATGATTGTTCCGTGATTCTTTGTAAATGCAGTGTGCCTGGCACATAGTGTTTGTGACTGAATCTTGTATTCCATAATCTTATTAAGATTATAGGATTTTGGTATGAATGACCCATTGTTGGCAAACGATCCTTGAATGTAGCCCTTTGTGGTGATCCAAGTAAAAGTGTTTTAATATCACCCAACAATCATTTTTCTTACAGATTTAACATGTTCCAACAAATGTGGGAACATGATCCAAAACTTTAAAAAGAAAACGTTGACCCCTATATTCACCCTTCCCTCTTAGGGTGTTCTGAGGTCCTTCAATGTTCACCAATGATCATGAGTGTGAGATAATTCCAAACATATTCTCATTGAGATTATGTCTAATATTGAATTCATCCCATATTTAGTAATTCCATTAATATCAAAAAATTATTCAACCATGTTTTCACATACATTATTCTCCACATGAATGAAATATATGAAATGTTAGAACTCATGATATATACAATATTGAAGATAAAAAATATTTGTTTTTTATTCTTAATATTTCAATCATTTCTATATTATTGTGTCATTCCAAATATCACACAATTTTTATTCAGATTCTAAAATAATGATCAGTGTATTGTTTTTATAGAGAAATATATAATTCGCGTGTGCCATTGAATTCATTTTTTAAAATTATAATAGGAAGGTAGATAGAAAAAACCATGGATGACCCATGTATAATTTTTATCCATGACGAAATTGATAACATAATGTATGTTGTTAACATATTGGACACGATTTACACCCCTAAACACTATATTTTTAAAATATTCATATGATGTGATGTACTTTATTATGATCATAATAATTTCTTTAATTTCAAAAAATTCTATTTTATCATAATCATAAAAACTTATACATTTCTCCCATAAAATTGTAAAATCATCAATAAAAAGAAAAAACATCAATATAAATGTCTGGTGGTTTTGGTCCTGAAATCATTAAACTTCACATGAAATTTATTTTCTTCATAAAAAATTAATGAGATATATTGGAAACTAGATATAAAATAGTACATGAATTATATTTTCTATAATGGATTAAATATTTATTCATTCCATATTTGGACAGTCCAATTCATAGATTTCTAAATTCATTTCAATATATACGAAAATATTGATCAGTTTTCTTTTACTCTATACATTCAACTGGATATTGTATTTATATAACCCAAATCCTCTCATCTGTATAATAGTTAAGCCTTTGTTTCTATAATGTAAAATTTCAAATAAACATTTCAAATGAGGAATAATTTGAAGATACTGAAATTCCTTGGTAGGGGTCTTTGACTGTGCTAAAGTAACCTCTAGTTTTTCTTTCAACTTATATAGTGATGTCCCATATTATTGATACCATGAAAGAAATTTTTATTTATTATTATAAAAGACATATTCATTTGGGTAGGCATTTCATTTTTGGTTCCATAATACAACTAATGATTGTATTTTCATGTCATTATAATGTTAATATGGAAGATAATTGTATTTAGGAATAATATTATTCTAGCAATGCAGAAACTATGTAATCCACTAATCACTTCATCCAAGATTTTCATCTATGTCAATAAATCACAACACAATCAATATAAAAAAAATTCTCTTCAATACGGATAGTATTGGTTTTCAACATCACCATATAGAGAATAAATTATAGATTTCTTCTCTATTTACACTAATTTGACATCACAAATAATATATTCAATTTTATTAGACATAACATCATAAAAGCATCATCATATGATGATCTAAAATTATACTCTATTTCCCGATGAAAAATCCAAGGGATGTAACATAGATGAGAATCATGATAAATGAAATAATCTTTTACATATCTTTTTTTCAACTTCTTCATGTGTAAACATTTTAGGCATGGATAAAATCATTATACTTTACTGAATATTTATTACGAAATTAATCTAAAAGAATAAAAAAATTCCTCATTTTCATCTCTTATTTTATGTGCCTTAATCTATCTTCAACTACATTTTATCATTAAAAATATAAAAAATAAATATTTTATTAGTATATTCAAATTATAAATCTATATCAATGATAACATATTTTAAAGGTAAAAAAATGATTATCTATAAAAAAAATATTGGTATTTGAAAATTATAATTATAAATTATAGAATATAATTAAAAATAAGAATAAATATAATTTGTAATTCATAAAATGAAATTCATGGAAGGAGTTTACAAAAAAAATCGTTAAACCATTCTCTAATTTTTATTTTTCATGTGAATGAGACTAGATCAAATTGGAAGAAGATTATTAATGACCAAAATAGAAATTACCATTGTATTTTCCTTTTGGGTTACTATCTTTATAACCAAATTTTTTATGAAATTTTATTTTTATAAAAAAAAAATATTAGTTGAGTCATTAATTCATAGTATAATATAACCATATAGTAGAGTTAAAATGGATCAATGATGATTTATCAATACAATATATATATATATATATAATTAATATTATATATTATTCATGTTAGTTGTATTATTAAAATACTGAATATCACGTTAGGTACTCTGCATCCTTTGAAAACATATTTTAAATTATTGTAAAAAACTAATGACCCTAATTTTAAATATTACATTCTTCATCATTTGACACAATAAAAAATAAAAATTTAGGTGGAACATTATTTCTGTTTGATTACAATTCGATTTAGGTTTAATTCCATGAAAATATTTCAACTATAATATAAAAAAATAAATTTAAATGAACAAATTGGTATTTCAAATTATTTATCCACAATTAATTTCAAAATTATAATAAATGTTATACATAATTTGAAGGCTATATAATTAGTATATGAATATTCAGTGTAAGAATATTCTCAAATCAAAAGGAAAGTGTTGATATCTATAAACATGGCATGCAAGTTAATTTATATTGAACTATATGGAAATGAAAATGTATTTATATATTTAATTTTACGATTAGTAACTCACTAAAAATTTATACCACTACGATAAATTTTATTCATATACCTAGAATTTTATGGATATAAAATTAATGATTCACAAAAAGAATAAAAATATGAAAAATATTGAAACTAAATACATAACATTATGATGCGATCTAGTATAATACTAAACTGAACAATTTAGTGAAAACACATTTCAATTTAATAGATTCACCTCATCATTATTATATAATTAAAATTACTAATATGTCCACTTAAATAAACATATAGGTAAGGTATATGTAAATAGTAATGTGACATTTGAGATGATATGATCTATATTTAAATTCTAAATGTCGTGGCTAATGAAATATATGGGTTTATGATGATGGTAATGAGATATTTTTGAATATAGAATTTAAAAAAATGATAGGGATTCAAATCAATTGAATGAAAAAATAATTGGATTTGTTTGTGAGGATTACCTGACAACCGAGTAGATCTATTGAGAATCAATGAGGTCGATGAATCTTGAGGATATTTGAAGATATAAATATGAAATTTTAGTCCTCCAGATCAATTAATCGTGGGATAAGGATTCTCCATGAGATAAATTAATTTTCTTCCATGAGATCGAATAACATAATAATTATTAAACAGAAAATTCAAATAATTTTAAATGGTATGTAACATCGGTTATATTTTAACTGCCATTAAGAATAATAATTTTAAATAAATTATTCATATAGATGACATGAAAAATCAATGAAATATTCCTTTCCACATCAGTCATATGATACCGAATGAGATGAAATGACTTTATCAGGCCTGGTACATAATAACCAATAGAACAAATTGGGTAAATTGTTTTATCACATTGATTATATAATAATTATTGTGATAAACAAATATAAAAGGATTTTCAATTAATATTATTATTTAACTTATGTAATAACACACATTATCTAATTTATAACATCAGTTATATAATAACTATAATGATATAATATGGTAAATTGGGTATCCACATTAGTAATTAATAATTGATGTGAAAACACTGATATGATAAATAAATTTTCTTTTACTAGTGTGTGTATTTATATCACCTTCAATTACATTCAATGTAATGAAAATACATATTGTAAACGAGCATAAGGAAAATCCCATTTCTTTTCAATAAGTGATACAATGGTGAGAACTGGTTCCCAATAATTAAAACCATTTTAATTATATTCTATTTCATTTTTTACTCATCATTCCAATTCTTCTATAATTCATAGAAGTCATGAGAATTTTAGTATCATTAAATACATTTGAGACCACAGTATTTTGAAATTATATTTTCAAGCATTCAATCAAGTCACATTCTTTATGAATTGTAATTATGAATTCTTTTAGATATAGTGTTTAGAACAAACAATTATATGATATGTACTCATTATTTTTTGACCTTCCACAAAAAAATTCATATATTTGTTTTCCATCATTGGTTAAAATCCTATCATGTTGATAAATTTATTCAATAAGAGTATATTATTTTAAATTATCCATAGATTTCATATATATTTTAATGGAAATTCCTTTTCCATCATAATATTATATTAAAAATAAGAATAAATCATTTTAAATATACACATCATTTTTGGTAGACCCTCGTGGATACTCATATGTTCTCTTTATAACATTAGTCCATTTACTTATTTTTTATGAATGGTATTCCCATTTGATTAATTAGTTTCAACCATTTATTTTGGTATACATATACTTAATATATTGATTCATGGTGTGACCCGTTTATTAAAAAATTAGATTCTTATGTATATGGATGAAACACAATTTTTTTATTCTTCTATTTTTATCGAACATATCTATTGATTATCAAGAAGTGTGGGATTATATGCTTTAATTTTTGACATCATGGAAAAAAATTCATTATGAACATACCATGTTTTGAATTATCATAATTAACCATTCCATGTAGACTTTTCATATTAATTTTCATAGTGTAATTCTTGAATGATTTATACGTTCACACATATTGGTTATGAATACATCCATTGTAAATTCAATATTTGTTATTTTAAATTATCAAATATTATATCAGTTGTATTATTTTTTCATTTCATAAATTTTAATTGATTCTTTACTAGTTTTATAACCCTGATGTATGCATCCATTGATTTTCAAATACTGACATTTTATTCTAGTAATTATAGAATTTTTTTTGAGATGTTTATTGAAAAATTAGTTTCCATAAAATGATTATATTTTCATTTTAATTACAATCAATATATGTTGTATTACTGATAATTTCATTCCCATTATTATACTATTTACCTACATATTGGGGAAAAAGTTTCATTTTATATTTACTTACTAGAAATATAGTGGTGGTCCCACCATCATTATTATCTATCATAGATTGGACATTTTTTAATTTCAAACTTCAAATTTCATAACACTTGAGAAAACGGAAAATTGATTAATATAAGAGGATGATACCATATTCATTGTTACTACTTAAGATCAATCATTGAATGATTTAATTCTATTCTATCACCAATATAGAGATCTCTTTGGATGTGATTCTTCTTTTATGGTCATTTTAGAGGTATATACTTCGATAAAAACTCTACATTCATCATGTTGTGATGTTCCAGGGCAATAATTTTTTATATATTCATTTTTAAATCAATGTAAAAGACAAATCATATTTATTATGAATTTTTCATCCTCTACTAACTAAAATATATCCTTAAATTATTTCATTATATTTATAACCTTAATATCAATATTAAATTAATAATTAAAAAAATTTGGAGGAGCGTTGATCATCTTTTATTTGATTTAAAATTTTTTATTATTTTCATCATTGAAATCATTATATTTTTAATAAAATTCATAAAACATATATATTGATATATTAAGTTTTATTTTATTTTCCATGAATGTTTTTTACACTGACCATCACAATATGAGAAACATTTATCCCGTTCAAGAATCTCTACTTCTAAAAGTTCAATTATATTAGAGATATATATTTTTTCATTCATTTTATAAAATCCTTTTTTTGTGAACCCCATGTTTTAATTTGGATCATGATCAATAATATATTTGTGATTATATTTATTGATATATTAACACATGTCATCACCCTTTTTGTAAAATCCAATTTTTTATTTATAGATTTATATTTTAGAAGAGTAATCAATTATTTTGAGGTTTTCTTCCAAAATTTATAATTATAATTATTATAAGGGATGAATACCACATAAGTTTCCATTCCTTTGGGAATACATAGAAGAAACCCTAATGACTATGATCATATAATCACCCAATATGTATGATCCTCATGGTTGTTGTCACGGGTAGTGATCCTTCAGATGAATCAATGACCTATGAACGCATTGACCCAAAACATTATCTCAATTGACTAATATCGATAAAATCCTTCTCAAAAGAATTGGCTCACACAATCTCATTGGATCAATGGTTTTCTTTGGATTGCGAGTTCATTAAATGTATACCCTCACTTGTTTTCTTTAAAAAAACTTATAATGAATTTATTTTTTAATTTTCACATTTTATTATTGAATTCGATGCATGTGCTGTTTTTATTTTCCACAGAGGATGAGTATTTTTTATTTTGGACGTGTGTCTATTGGACTTTTGGTGGTTGCATAATTTGGGTGCTAAAATGGTCTTCAAACGTCTGTTTAGATTGTTTACACACCATTTATACCATCGAGAATGGATTCCATAACCTACCCTTACACCATTTCATACAGAATTCCTTATATTCCATTGATGGATAATTCAGTCAACCCATTAAGATCAACTCTACCTCTATAATCCTAACAGACACCTATTTTACTATATTTTTCACTACGTTCATCATTTCTAAAACCATTCCATCATAAATATGGATTCAAAATGGGGATAATGGTTCCATGAAGGATGTATAATTTGATAATTACACAAAATTATAAGAAAAGGATCATTAATTGGTCATTCTGGTAATGAATGTGGGAATCAATGTAATGACCCTAGTCCTCCCCCTCAATTCAAATCTGTGTGTTTGGAAGATTCAGCCTACAAATTGTTCCATTTAGTTTAGAAACATAACACTACTGGCTGCACAAACATCATCAATTCCTCTTGAACCACAAAAACTCATTCCCCCATCCTATGTGTTTCCGAGACCTTCAATAACCTCAAAAATTATATGTAATAAAAACTAGATATATCAATGTTTAAATTACCCATTTTTGGTTATAGAATATCTATTCAAAGATATAAATAATTTGTACAATCTGACCATGAATAATATTTTAAAATAGATCATGAAAAATCTTCCCTATTGGAAGAAGAGTATTTAAAATCGTGTTCTATAAAAAGGGAAAACGAGATGATTGATTCTGACAGCATAATCATTCAGATTGATAGAAACAGATGGAAATGTATCGATAATACCAATACAGAGAAAAAAATTATTACACTCTCTTTAGCTTCCATTATGAAGGTAGAAAACACAATACCCCCACAACCATCCCATACTGATAAAGTGGTTGTCCCCTCAAATGCTTTAGCATGCTAATCTAATTATGACTTAGAAGAGTCATCCAGTGATAATAATGAACCTGTATATAGGGATTCCAATAATATTCCTGATGATCTAGTTTTTACTAATGACCTTAACCCATGTTTAGAAAAGAATGAAAGTAGTTCCTTTAGATAGAATAAAAAATTTGAGATGTTAGCTAATACGAAACATGATATCATAAAGAGGATGTTCGTCAATGTGGTTGAGGAATTAAAAAATTATCAAAGATTTAATTTTAATAATATCCACTCGAAATGAATCTTTGTAATGGAATCTGGTGGAGTTAATTTTCCGTATTTTGTTGTTGGAGTTTATGTTTTTCTCTCTCCCCACTATTGACTGAGATGCTATTTTTTCTGGTGATGTCTATAATAAGTTGACTTCCCCCGTTCCATATTTTGAATTTTCTCTCCACAATGTTTTTTCATTCTTGAAGTGTTCTTGGAATTCTTAAGGCTACAAACATTCATTATGTGTATCCTTCTTCCAAGATTTATTATGTTTTCTGATATAGAATTTTGACATGTCCAAAATTGTGTTGCACTGTTATAAAATTTATCACATTTTTGATATTTTTTTGAACATGGTTTGGTGTTTTCGATATTCATTGGATTGAGTCTTAATCAGCTCAACATCACCCACTCTTCAATGTAAGGCTATTTTTCCCAGATGTATACACTGGTGTTTCTCAATATAAGTGGGACCTTCCCTCATTGGAATTTTCTTCCTTGATTATAGATCTTGTTCTTTTTTAATTGAAAGCATTTCTGTGTATCCTGATGAATCCCCTAGATGGGGTAAAATAATTTCACCTTGTGTTTTCCTTATAACTATCCCTCTTGAATAAATTTCATTGGGGGTATGAATTGGCTGACCAATTTGTACCACTACATTTCAAAAATTATTTTTTATGGAATATTTTTAATAATTTTTCATCATATATTTTTTGTGAATATATTTGTAAAATATATATGAAAACAAATCATAAACATATGAGGTGTATGCCTTGTTTATTTTCATAGTATCTGACTATACTAATACTTCCTCAACACCCATGAATGACATGTCATTATGATAACTAAATCACTTGGAAATGTATCCATTCCCCTCTTTTCATGTTAAGGTTTCCATCTAAATAATTCATAAATATTTTCACCTTCTATTCATCGATTACACAGATGATATTTAATTCGAATCACGAAGACAAATAAAATGAAAATTTTTACATTCCATTATTAATTAAGAAGATAAATAAAATCTTCCTGGATATTTTAATTTTTGAAGATAAATAATATGTAGTCTAATAGATCTGATATGATTTAATATGATCAATTTGGGATGGCCTTATTAATAGTGTGGGAGAATCAATGTTGGGAGAATATTTATCACATAAAAACTATTATCCAAATTTATTCCAATGTAAAAAATTTATTGAATGATTCTTTTGTTCTCATTACATGTAGTTATCAGGAATGCACATAGTTAAAAAATCACTATGGATATTAGGTTTTGTAAATGACGATTTCAAACTATGTGTCTTCCTATATTCCCAATGAATTGGGGATATTATCCCAATCACACAATGTATCATTTTTAATATCAATAAAATTTCATGCATCTTTATTACCATTTCCATGTTCTACTGGAACTGACTCGGAACAATGCGACAATAAATTCAAATAACAAGAAACTAGAGATTGACTTTTCCCACATGATGTGCCTAGAAATGAAACACATATTTTCTCATCTGGACTCTAATTAGTTTAATAAAATTCATCAAAAACAAAACAATCAAATGTATGCCAATAATTCACCAAAAATAAAAAATAAATTACCATTAAATAAAGAATATTTATATTTAGAAACATGTTGTTATGAACATTCAAAAAAAATATGATATATTAAATTTTTGATTTATGGAATCAGTTCCATAAACAAATTTAATTATTGAATATATTAACAGTTTTAATTTCATGAAATTTCTTCTCTGTTCATTTGTTTGATTATGTTCATTGTGTTTTACCTTTTTATATCTAACAAATTTCATCCCGACACATGACAAAAAAATGTATTCTACAAAAAATTAAACTTAATATTTGTGCATGTATGAAATTTGTGTACTTTTTTCCACAAACTGTATACCTGTCTAACTATTAAATTATATATATATAAATATTTCATTCTCAATTGTATCATGTCACTTATAATTTGTACTGTCATTAAAATTGTGAATCCCTAGAAGGATTCACAAACCAATATTTTAATACCTCATAAATTGAGTATATGGATAAAAAATTGCATTCTTAACATAAATATTGACTGTCCATTGAATAAACAATATAGTTATGTCTTGTTTACATAATATTTGAATATAACAATTTATTCATTAGTGTGTGTTCCTCATGAAAGCTATTAATGAGACATGTATCACAAAACATCTACATCCTCAAGAACGAGAGGCTTACATGTATTTTCCTACATCTAAAAAATGTACAAAAATCCACTATCAAAAGTGAATCAAACTCTATATATGTTTTCATATCAAATCCCTCCTGATGGTTCCTTATATTTTATTTATGATTTTTAACATTATTTTTCAAGTAATAATTTCATATTCCGAAAAAATAATGGTCCAAAAAAATTTCATGTTAATCAATGGGGTTGAATACACAAATATCTCAATATTTTTTGAAAGGGTGTTTCCATCATATCATTTGACGACTTAAATAATCCCATAATATTCTCATACTTTACTTATTATGCTGTGAGAGAATACTCTCATGTTAATGAATAATGATTTCTTCCATCTTCCATTACCGTGCATACTCATCATCTGAAAATCAATTTTATACTTTTATCATGGAAGCAGATCATCATTCAATAAAATCTTTTACGTAATGTGATACAATAATTTATGTTGTTAAATGGTCTTAGATTCTTAATATATATAAATTCATCCTCAAAATGATGATCATCCATGATTTATAACAATAGTTATCATGAGATTTCATATCAATATATATTACCATGCCCAAGGTTAATTTTTAATATATTTCATGAGTAAGGGTATATTGTGTAATGGTATGCTGGAAAATGCTATAAAAATCGTCATATTGCATATGTAATATTATACTGTTGAAATTAATTATATATATGAATTTCATAGTTATATAGCTTTTATTCAAATTTATTATAACATATGTAGGAATATGGTAGGTGTAAAGGTAAATGGTAGTTAAATATTATGATGTGGTGGAAATATGATGAATCGGTGTATTCCAACAAAAAGGATTTTTCATGTCATTAAATTTTTAATACCAATTAATTGTATTTTTATGAATATTCCAAGAAGGGGAATGTGCCACAACTCCAAAATCTCACCTCTAATAGTCGAGGGCATGAATGTAGTACCTAGTAGGTATATCAAAAGCATGGAAGGCCTTAGCCAATGTACATGTACACTCGCAGACATCAAAAATCCTATAGAATGATAAAATATAAAAACAACTACGAAATCAAGCATGAATACATCTAAATATCACAACTAGTGTACAATAAGAAGTAAAGAAATTTAAATAGGTCCAAATACATGTCCACCACATACATTGAAAAATGAAATTCCACCCCAAATGTAAAACTAGTACTTCTTTTCAAATACTATATGAACACACCTCAGTCTGTCTAGTATCACTAAGCACCATCATGTATTTATCATTCAAGGACTCTATCAAAAGGTTGATCATCTTCACAAAACATGAAACATGCGGGAAAATACTACGTAGTTGTGAGTATAACAATTCCTTTTAAGACACCATAAGAACACAAATCATGAAAAAAAGGAAATATAGATAGCTCTATAATGGTATATTTCTATAGAACATTTAAGAGTAATGTCTAGATATTCTCCACAATGATACAATATCTAACGGTTTGTCACAATTTTTTTATGACAATCTAGGATTACAGCTCAAGGCATCCACAGAACACTCATACTAGAAAACACACTCTTGAGTTTTATAACATTATGGAAATCCATTTTATATTAATTTCTCATTGGGTATAACCATTATAATTACACAAGAATTCTTGATGAGTGATGATACAATATTTATGATCACACCCAAGCCCATGGGATGATACATCAACTCAATATGGATTAAATAACTATGTATAGGATCGATTCCCATTTTTTAATTTTCATGATGATACAATGATGTCCACCTAGGTCATAATTATTAATAAGGGATATCATTTTGGGCCTCATAGAAGTATCCCAACAATTCAATCGAAGAAGTTCAGAAAAAGGGATTTTATTACAATTAGAATGAGACAATTTCATAATAACCCTTAGGTAATGGATATTGGGTACACACTGTAATGAAACATGTCCATAATACAATGGAAAATGTATCAAAATAAAAGTTTTATATTCTCTCTAACCTGTATATGGGGTCACATGTCGTGTCCCAAGACCACATGTATTTTCCATATCAATGGCCCATGCTTCAAGCTACATCTTATTCCATTTATATGTCCATGGAGTGTTGGATTCTCGTATACTCGAGTCATGAAATAGTACATGGATTTGAATAATCAATTGTTCCTATGTAATTGTAAATGCAATAACTCATGTATAGTGGTCTATTTTAGGACTCTGTAGGGTAGTACACAACATGATTCATCCTGTGCACTCTAAATAGTTTATGTATACCCTCCCAGATACATGTTGAGTCACTAGGTAGAGTCCAAACACCTTGTCACATGGGTAGCCTTCTATGTGACACTTATTTATCTTTGAAACACAATATTCCACACAAGGGGCTACATGTCATGTATCTTCACATTACAAGTCGTGTAATGTTGATTTTGTTAAAAATACCTATATGAAATCCTTGTTTCAATCCATTAATCCTTTTATCAATACAATGTTCACCATCCCCTAAAATTGTGAATGAAGGCCAGAGGAAACATTCCATCACTAAACAATAATTATATTCCCTTCAATCCAAACTAAAATAGATTTATACATCATTCTTCATTTCTCTCCAATGTACATGAAATAAGGTATCCAAAATTGAATTATCCATCACTGTTCACATATTCACACAACCTACATGTCTTTCAAAACCTAGTTCTATGATTATAGATCATTGTGATATAAAATGTGTGTGTAATTATCAAGACATCGGGATGTGTCGAATCCTAGGCCAAGAAAAAAACATTGACGATGAATAATGATTTGGGATGAAATTAACTACCTAGAAAATAGGGAATGAACCTTGGACAATTATCATGTTTGTTGTTGTCTGTCTTTATATGGACGTTAATGAATAATCAATCAATCAAAAGTAAATTCTTCCTACAAAACCCTACAAGTAAACCAATCCTGTTAGATGGTTGATATGTGAATCAACCCGTTAGATGATTGATTCAAGATTATCATAAAAATAATGAATTTAGAAATAATATTACCAAAACTACAATATTACCGCAATTAGGATCTATCGAGGATGAATAAATATGATGTTATGTATTCATAGGAATGATCCCTTGATTCTGTTTCACATCATTAATTGATCAATTATAGAGACCCCAAACTTGATGTACATGGACATTACATAACTATTTCGGAATAGATAATACATAACAAAAACCAACACACAAGGACCGTAACAGTTTAGTGTCCTTGGAAACTCAGAACATAATCTTCTAATCATGGTGAAAGATCTTCAACATCTCCCATAATGATCTCCCTATTTTTTTTTCTTACCTAAAAACCTTTCTTTATTTCATGTGTAAAATAAAACATATAAAGGGTGATCTCAAATTCATAGTAAGGGTATGTATGGAGAAAATAAAACAAACCATATACATATGAACTTAACAACATGAACATAATATTTAAACATCAAAATTTTGATCAATGACATAAAACATGGCATTATGTAAGGTATAGATCATAATGGAACATCAATCATGATAAAATATCTTGGGAATAAAACATGTAATTGTGGAAAACCATTAACACATGATATGATTTCCATAGCAGCCAATGCATTGCTGTCAAGACCATCTTAGTGGACAAGGTCCCTTATTGAATCGAGTTTACTCCTCGTTCGAGTCCTCTATCACTGAACATTATTAATTTGTCATTCTAGCCATGTCTATCTCATGAGATATTAATATTTAACCAATGCATTGGAGGGAGATATAGGTCCCACCCATCTCATAATGAAATCATTCTTACTTGTGCCACAACATGAACATAAATCATTCATCATTACGCCAATTATAAAATTGGTTTCATAAACATCATCCCATCATAACATAATCCATAGACAAAAAATGGATATCATTTCATAATAAGAAAAGTGAAACCATGTAAGTCGTAGATAAATTATTCTTGAAACATACACATATGAAATAATGTCATCTTAGATGGAAAATAGTTTTGATAATACACTTGAAATGAATTCTTGAGGAAAATATATGTTCTTCTTCAAAATCATTTTCATTTCATAACATGTCGTGCAATTTTAAAAGAAAATAAATTTTTTTGAAAATTATCATGAAATCATGGATAGTAAGCTCCATGGAAATAAAGTTTTATAAAAATGTAAAAACCCATTCATGCCATATAAGTTAAAAAATACAATCTTCTCGTACTTTTGCTGGAAAAGTCAAAAAGAACATCGTATTTTAATCAATAGAAATATTCCTTAAATACCATGTAGTAAAAGTCAAAATGGGTAAAAATTACTTTAAACACACATGAATCCATTTTTAGAAAACATGGACATGGATGATAAATATAACCCCAGTAAATACATACGAATAAACAATCTCGGATAAAAACGAGATTGGAAAAGTTACCCCTTACCTTAGGTCCAATATACTTCGTACATATCTGATCCTCATGTAAAATGATTAAAATATTTTCATTGACTTATTACAGAATCATATTCATTATTATGATATCATATATGGTTCACTTATGACATTATATTACTCGTTCATTTGTAAATTCCATGTTAAAGCAGCGTTTTGGGTAAAATCGTTTTATTTATCGTACGTGTTTGGACTTAAGGTTCTTGATATTATTATTACATATATCATGATTTAATAACTTCCATAATTTAAATAATTATTTATATATCATATATATTTATTATATATATAATAGATATATAAAAGAAATGAAATACACCGTTCAAGGAGATAGTATGCCGTATGTACGCACGAACGTTGTTTTCCTTTCAATGTTGACATGAATGAAAGTAAGTAGATGTCATATATATATATATACATAAATCCATTAGCTTTATCATGTCATATATTTTATTATTATTCATTATATATACTTTATAATAATTCTTGAATGGTTAACATGGAGAATGAATCTCATCGCATCGTGGAGACGGTAATCCGTACGTATGCACGAGCGATGATATCCTTCCCATAATTATTAAATTGAATTGGAGTGTATTATATAATATCTTAGAATCAGTATGATGTTATAATATCTATATATATTTATTCTTTACACCATTATACCCATCCATGTAAGGTGGTGGTGGAAAAACAGTTTAAACCACGACATGGAGACGGTATTACGTAGGTACGCACGCGCGGTGATTCCGTTTTCCGTAGGATGGATATAAGGTGAAAAGGGGTTGTTTCATATTTATAATAACATATAAGAATATTATTTATACTTATGTTATTACTTTATAATTAAACAACTATATAAGAAGACGTTGAAGATGAAAGAAACTTGAATGAATCGTTAGAAAAGATTACCTCTTCTTCGAGCCACCTCTTTTAAGCTTCCTATTATGGAACTAGAGTTGGTCTTTTGAGGAGACCAGAACCTCTATAATGTTTATATGGTAGTTGAGAAGGGAAATGGTCAGGGTTTTTCGGATAATTAAAGCTCAAAATTGTGTAAAGAGAAGAGGGAGGAGGTGCCCTTTTATAAGGGAGGAGAGGGGCGCCTTAGGAAATACATAAAATATTATTTTATAAGAAATCTATATTCGGTTTATAATAGCTCAAAATTGATTTATTTTTAAGATAAAGTGGTTATGGGTCGAAATACTTTCAACCAAAAGGTTTTAGACAAATTTAGGTTACTATTTTATCCTTATCATTTTTATTTAAAGCTAAGTTAAATAATTTATCTTTTACCGTGTCTTCTTGTTTTCTTTCACTATATGGTTAATAAACATACTATAACAAGCCAAAAAAACCCCAAGTGGTTCATTATTAATATATATAACAATGTATAAGTCATTTTTCTGAACCTTATTTTTTTTGGAATATAATAACAATTAATAATATAATATTTTTTTTAAATACTATATTATGTCAATTTTGACACTATTTGGTAATTGATTTTTGAGAAAATCATAAAAACATTATTAGTTCGAACATAGTTAATTGAATCAATAATAACATGTCATATTACCTAAAAGTAAGTGTAATTTATAGAAAGTATCAAATTACATTTATTTGGGTATTTATAACATCAATTATGTTAATATTTCATTAATAAGGTAATTACTACATCATCATTGTGTCATATATAAATTAAATTATTTAATTTCTAAAAATTATAAATAAAATACCATAATGTATGAAATATTTGTATCTTTCTAATGAATATTTATAGTCGACTTTATCTTATGTATAACCTAGTATTAAAAATTTTTAGTTATTAAACTTTTATTTTAACTATTTTAACTCTTCTTTAAATAAAATATTACTAAATGTCATATCCTAATACAAGTGGTCCTAAAGAGTAATATTTTATTCCTAAGGTTTTTTTGGTCGAATGACACTTATCCAATAGAATTAGGACATGTGTTAGGGTAATAATAATATCATTTTTACCCTTAATTACCCTATTTACTTTTAACCGTGGTAAAAAAAAGTAAAACATTACTACTCCCCAAAAAATATTTTTATCTTATTGAACCACATTTTACTCCTTGATATTAACCGTGTCTCTCGTATTTTAAAAATTCCACTTAATGAAGTGGTAAAATTATGGTGTATGTAAATTTTCAAATTCTCCTAGGAGGTGGGTAAAAGACGGTGAAAAGTTCAATAAAATTTTTATATATCTAAACATATTATAAAATGACTCCAATGAATTATATTGAACATAAATAGGTATTATGTATCAATTTTTAGATAAAATATATTTGATTAAAATAAATAATCATTTAAATAAAAAGTCAGTTTTTAAATAGTAACCTAGTGTTTTCGTTATTCATAAAAAATTGAATGTTTTTAGAAAAATACCAAAAATTCACCGTAGGCTAATTTCGATATTCCAAATTCCAAAATGCTATCCATTTTAAAAGTTAAAATGTATAAAATTTCAAAAATAGTGTATTAATATTCATAATAGTTAGTTTATATAATATTTTAATAACATACCGTTGTTTAGTGAAACTCGGTATTCCATAAAATGCAAGCTATCGAGGAAGGTTTCTATTACGAGTAACACAAGCCAGGAATAGTGTTTCATATACTAAAAGGGAATACGGTGTTGCTTATAGCGCATGATAATATTGGTGTTGCGTACAACAAAAGACATCTATGAAATTAAAAAAAAATAATTCTCATAAAATCTCAGGGTGTTACACTCTACCACCCTTAAAATTAATTTCTCCCTCGAAATTCTTCAGGGTTATAAATGGGTTTCTACTTGAATGTTTTTTTCAATTAAAACCAAATCGTAAAAAGGAATAGTAAATCATTAGTTTAAATGGAATGTTAAAATCAAAATGAATAAAAAAAGTAACTCATCACTTGGCATCCACATAGGAGAATATTGGAGAAAATATGAATATGGAAGAGAAATATAACCATCATGTTCTGATAGAGAGTGGTAGAGAACATGGCTATGAATAAAAAAAATTCACAAATCCATACATTTGTAATGATATATGGAGCCATCAGATTCATCGGATATGAGGGTACTAGGACAACGTTTTTAGTTCTCAATATCATTTCCCTAATGTTGATAAATTGTTTAATTGAAATAAATACTTACTTGATTTTGGTACAATCTCACCGTTGTTCATGCCATGAACAATTTCAACTTCATATCTTAAATAAATGAAGTTGAATTTTTCATTTGTGAAGTGTTAGAAGATCATGCGTTAGAATGATAGGTCATTTCATCTGTTTCTATCACAAAAAGTTTAGCACAATTTATTAAATCTATATAAGTCCATCTATGTTGAGATTAATCTTATATGGTTACTAAAATGGACATATACTTCATCTATCATAGAAATTAATAAAATAAAACTTGTTTCTACTAACTAGGGACTTCTTGTAGGCCAGTGGTAGGTGATAAAGGCCTGTCACACTTCAGTTGTGGGTTCGATTCCCGCATCCTTGTCCGACGCGACTGGTTGTCGCACGTCCTATGGGTTTTCCTTTCTGTAATACTAAACTATTATAACATTCCAAAAATAATATCAAAAAGTTCTAGCCTTAAACAATACTAACTTATGTCCAACATATTCCATTCCAATATTTAGTCTTATCTAAAATACTTCTGTCCATGCTCATAGTATAAAGAAAATAATTACTAGAAATTTCATTTACCGAGGATGTGAATACCATCATCTATCCCCCAATAATTAGACGATATATCTTTTTGGTCACATTCAAAAAATGTGAATACCTTAATCAAGTATTATTTTGAAAAATCAAAACCCATTGAACCTTAGTGAAAACATGAATTTTTTTCAAAATTTAACTCTTTCCACATAACAAAATCCCAAAATTCATAGTACTCAAACCATGATATAACCTTGTCCTTATACATGTCATGAGATCATTAATACTATCAAACATCTGATTATCTCCTTATCCTTTCATTATAAACATATCATCTACCATCAAAAAATATTTTAATAACCTTTCATGGTTACTGTTACCATTCATTATATACTTTTAAAAACTAAAGGAAAGACAATAGTGTAACAATCATTAGATTTTTATTTATTCCATAGTACCATACATTATTCTTTATAAACATACAATCATTCCACTACCTTATTAAACCCCTGATTGAGCTTCATCATTTCTATCATCTCATATATCATTTTTAGTCTCTTCATCAACATCCACATAATTACTGCCCATATGACCATGCTAATTCTCTTCATGAGATTTTCCCTTAGGGAATTGGTTTTCATAATGCCCGTACTTTCCATATTTAAAACATTTAACTATTGGTGATGTCTTTACAATAACATTATCCTTGTCCATGGTGTTAACTGAACCTTTTCTTTTATAATTACTCTCTTTTTGTCCTTCTTTTCCATACCAATAACATATTCAAGTTCCTTTGAAATATTCTCCCTGATGCCACTTCACACATGATTTACATGAGGGAAATTGAACTTTCTTTCCTCTATGATCATCATGAAACTCCATCTTTATCTTATTAGCTGTTTCAGGACACATACCAAAGTTGAGATTATTGATCATATTATGAGATTGATGACTTGGCATAATAACGATGTGTGGACTTCCAGATCCAATTTCATTTGGTTTCTCAGGAAGAATATCATTCCATTGTCCATCATATCCTCCATTATCATGAATATTCCTATTTCCAGCCATTTTCTATACCGCAAAAAGAATAGTGTGGGAGGAAAAAATCATAATCAAGGGGGAGTACCTTCAATATAAAACATCTTAGGTTTAATTCTAATATCATTTCCATAATTATAAGACTATAACCTATACTTATACTTAACCTTAGGGACATCCCTAAACATACATTAGAAATATCTCTAGGGATCTCACTAAAGTTTTCACATCCTAGTTTTCAAAGGATAACTAAACCTTTCCTCTTTTACCAACTATAGAGACTCCAGAATAGACGTACATGGAAATTACATTAATTTTGCGGAATAATTAATACATAACAAAATCCAACACAAAAGGACCATAATAGTTTAATGTATTTGGAAACTCGGAACATAATCTTCTAATCATGGTGAAATATCTTCAATAACTCCAATAAAGATCTTCCCCTTACGTTTTCTTACCTAAAAACCTTTCTTTATATCCTGGGAAAAAACATATAAAGGATGAGGTCAAATTCTCAGTAAGGATATGTATGAAGAAAATAAAACAAACAATATACATTTGAACTTAAAAACATGAACATAATATTTAAACAACAAAATTTTGAGCAATGACATGAAACATGGCACTACGTAAGGAATATATCATAATGGAACATAATTCATGATAAAATATAATATAAATAAAACAAGTAATTATGGAAAACCATTAAGCATATGATATGATTTCTATAGTAGCCAATACATTGCTGCCAAGACCATCTTAGTGGACTAGGTCCCTTACTGAATCGAGTTCACTCCACGTTCCAGTCTTATATCACTAAACTAGATTAACTTGTCATTCAATCCATGTCAATCTCATGAGATGTAAATCTCTACCCAATGCATTGGAGGTAGATATAGGTCCCACCCATCTCATAATGAAATCATTCTTACTTGTGCCACAATATGAACATAAATCATTCAACATTACCCAAAGTATAAAATGGGTTTCATAAACATCTTCCCATCATAACATAATACATACAAAAAATGGATATCATTTCATCATAATAAAATTGAAACCATGTAAATCATAGAGACATTATACTTGAAACATACAGATATGAAATAATGTTATCTTAGATGGAAAATGATTTTGGTAAAACACTTGAAATGAATTCGTGAGGAAAATATCCTTTCTTCTTCAAAATAATTTTCTTTTCTCAACATTACATGAAATTTTAAAAGAGAATATTTTTTTAAAAAAATAATCATGAAATCATGGATAGTAAGCTTCATGGAAATAAGGCGTTATAAAAATGTAAAAACCCGTTCATGCCGTATAAGTTAAAAAAACATTCTTCTCGTACATTTGATGGAAAAGTCAAAAAGTACCTCGTATAGTAATCAAAAGAATGATTCCTTACATACCATGTAGTAAAAGTCAAAAATGGGTAAAAACGAATTTAAACATACAAAAAACCATTTTTAGAAACCAGGACATTGATGATAAATATAACCCCAGTAAATACTTACGAATAAACAATCTCAAATAAAAACGAGATTGGAAAAGATATCCCTTACCTTAGGTCTGATATGATTCATACGTATCCGAACCTCTTGTAGAATGATTTAAATTGTGTCATTGACTTATTACAGAATCATATTCATTGTTATTATATCATATATGGTTCACTTATGACTTTATATTACCCGTTATTTTGTAAATTCCATGTTAAAGTAGCGTTTTGGGTAAAATCATTTTATTTATCGCATGTGTTTGGACTTATTGTTATTGATATTAAAATTACCTATATAATGATTTACTAACTTTCAGAATTTAAATCATAATTTATATATCATATATATTCTGTATATATATATATATAATATATATAAATGAAATGAAATACATCGTTCATGGAGACGGTTGGTCGTACGTACGCATGAACATTGTTTTCCTTTCCTTGTTGAATTGAATGAAAATAAGTAGATGTCACATATATATATATATACATAAATACAGTAGCATTATCATTTCATATATTTCATTATTATTCATTATATATACTTTATAATCATTCTTGAATGGTTAACATGGAGAATTAATCTCATCGCGTCGTGGAGAAGATAATCTGTACGTACGCACAAGCGATGATATTGTTCGTGTAATTATTTAATTGAATTAGAGTGGATGATATAATATCTCATAATCAGTATGATGTTATAATAACTATATATACTTATTCATTACACCATTATACCCATCCATGTAAGGTGGTGGTGGAAAAAATGATTACACCACGGCGTGGAGACGGTATTCCGCACGTACACACACGCGGTAATTTCGTTTTTCATATGATGGATAAAAGGTTATATAGTGTTGTTTCATATATATAATTACATATAAGTATGTTATTGATACTGATGTTATTACTTTATAATGAAACAACTATTTATGAATAAGTTGAAGAAGAAAGAAACATGAATGAATCGGTAGAAGAGATTACCTCTTCTTCGACGCACCTCTTTTAGGATTCCTCTTAAGGCACTAGAGTTAGTCTTTTGAGGATACCGGACCCTCTATAATGTTTCTATGTAAGTTGAGAAGAGAAATGTTCCAAGGTTGGCTAAGTTTGAAAGCTCAAAATTATGTAAAGAGAATAGGGAGGATGTGACCTTTTATAAGTGAGGAGAGGGGAACCTTAGGAGAAACATAAAATATAATATTATAATAAATTAATATTTGATTTATAATAGTTCCAAATTGATTTATTTTGACAATAAAGTAGGTATGGGTCTAAATACTCTCAAACAATAGATTTTAGACATGTTTAGGTTACTATTTTATCCTTATCATTTAAATTTAACTCTAAGTTATGTAATTTAACTTTTACCGTGTCTTCTTGTTTTCTTACACTATATGGTTAATATACTTACTATAACAAGGAAAAATAAACCCAAGGGGTTATTTATTAATATATATAACATTATCTAAATCATTTGTCCTAACCTTAGATTTTTATTAATATAATTACAATTAATAATATTATATTTGTTTTAAAAACTATTTTATGTCAATTTTGACAACATTTTGTAATTGATTTATGTGAAAATCATAAAAGCATTATTAGTTCGAAAAATGTTAATTTTATCAATAAAAACATGTTATATTAACCTAAAAAAAGTTTAATATATAAAAAGTCTCAAATTACATTTATCTGGGAACTTATAACATCAATTATGTTAGTATTTCTTTAATAAGTTAATTACTGCATCATCATTGTGTCATAATTAAATTAAATTATATAACTTATAAAAAGTATAAATAAAACACCATTATGTAGAAAATATTTTTTTCTTTCTAATGAATATTTATAGTCGACATTATCTTCTGTATAACCCTATTTTAAAAATGTTTTAGTTATTAAACATTTATTTTAACAATTTTAACTCTTCTTTAAATAAAATAATAATAAATGTCCTAACCTAATCCAAGTGGAAATAAAGGTTAATATCTTATTCATAAGGTTTTTTGGTCGAATTACACTTATCCAATAAAATTAGGACATTTTTTAGGGTAATAATATTATCATTTTTACCATTAATTACACTATTTACATTTAACTGTGGTAAATAAAAGTAAAAAAGTTACTATTCACCAAAAATTATTTTTATTTTATTGAACCAAATTTTACTCCTTAATATTAACCATTTCTCTTGTATTTTATAAATTCAACTCTCAGAAGTG
This sequence comes from Viscum album, assembly GCA_963277665.1. Taxonomy (NCBI): domain Eukaryota; kingdom Viridiplantae; phylum Streptophyta; class Magnoliopsida; order Santalales; family Viscaceae; genus Viscum; species Viscum album. Next base: position 270,363,264 of record OY728128.1, on the reverse strand, counting down.
GTAAAATTATGTTTTATGTAAATTTGCAATTTTTCGTTGGAGGTGGGTAAAAGATGTTGAAACATTCAATATAATTTTTATATATCTAGATTTATTATAAAATGACTCCAATGAGTTACATTGAACAAATATAGGTATTATTTATCAATTTTTACCTAAAATATATTTGAATAAAATAAATTATTATTTAAATAAAAAATCTGTTTTTAAATAGTAACCTAGTGTTTTCAGTTTTCATCAAAAATTGAAAGTTTGCAGAAAAATACCAGAAATTCACCGTAGGCTAATTTAGAAATTCCAAATCCAAAAATGCTATCCATTTTGAATGATAAAATTTATAACATTTCAAAAAGTGCATATTACTATTCATAACAGCTAGTTTATATAATATTTTAATAACATATCGTTGTTTAGTGGAACTCGGTATTGCGTACACTGCAAGCTATCGAGGAAGGTTTCTCTTACGAGTAACCCATGCCAAGAATAGTGTTGCGTATACTATATGTTAATACAATGTTGCATATAGTGCAATATAATCTTGGTGCATCATACAACAAAAGTCATCAATGAAATTAAAAAAGAATAATTCTCATAAAATCTCAGGGTGTTACAACCATGGTCATTTCGTCATTTTTCTTAGATAGTTCATTCAATGCTCTTTCCAATAGCTCTCCAAATGATCCTGGGTTATGTGGAAAACTTTGTAATTTCATCATAATCTTATTATAATAGGATAAATTATTTTCTCTATCAAAATATTAATAAAATAAGTTTTTTACTTAGTTATTTTATTTCATTTATTCTCAGTATTTCATACCCTCAAATGACATGTCCCTAATAATGTTTTGTCACTCGTAGGATAAAAAATATGTTCAGAACTCAACAGTTACCATATATTTCTGATTCAAGCCCCAAATAATATGTTATTCAAGTTTTCTAGTAAAAATAATTAGGACTCCTAAATAATATATTTAATTTATTTTAAAAATTTGTTTTGGGAACACCATTCCTAAAAATATCCCGCCATCTCATCAGCTGGTCTAAAAAATAATAAATAAAATATCCTGAAAAAATTCATTTATATTCGGAGTCATCATATTCTCCCCTCTATTGGGATTTACATCCCAATATTCTAAAACAAGGGAAACACGATGACATTTGGGTACTAAGTATGAATCCGAGATCCTGTTCCAATGATCTCTCAGGATGATTATCATACTGCCATTATACATGTATTAAGGGAATAAATAACCCATGAAGGATCTTCTAATGCTGTTCCATAATCTCTACATGGAAATGACCTATGTGATATCCATCCATTATATTTATCTCACCATAGTCGATAATGTGGGATGGTCCATAAAAGTATATCCTTAGTTGTGATCCATAGAATACATCGTGTACCTACTCTAACTAAAGAGGTTGAGCTATGTGGATAAACAAATCTCCAACTATATGAAGTATCATGAATGTTCCAGTGATGATCACATATAATATTCCACCCCGAATGTATCTATTTAATCCATTTTGAGGTGAAATCCATAAGAACACAGGGTATCATTCCTCAAACACAAAAGGAAAATGTCATATATTATCATAAGACTTATAGTGGAACTCTCTTGTCCTCATACCCTCCAATATAAAAATCATCTTTTATTTATTAACTCGTACCATATATAGGACCATGAGTTACAAGTCTCATAGTTCAATTTAGTAATTTGGAATCATATATATTCTCCCATAAAATTCATAAAATTGTTCCATACCGATGGCAGAATGGTATTTGTTTTTGTATGAAAAGTCCAATTGTGGTAGGTGATCCTCCCAAATATGGGAAAAGTCTAACATATAAGGTCAAAACAAGTCTTCTATAACTACAATTGTTTTCTTAGTCTAGCCATTAATTTGTGGGAGGAATGGTGTTATCATGGATAAATTAGTTTGAAACACATATTGAAATAACTTACACAACTTGGATGTGAATCAAACATCATTTTCTAAAATGATCATCAATGAGACTCCATGGAGGTGTACAATCAACTGAACATATATGCCTATGAATCTGTCTAATTAACTATATTATAAAATTGATAAAATGTTGGTAAAGATGATGATTTATTATAAAATAATCTAGATGGAATTGTATTCCTTAGATGTATGTGGTAATCCAATCAGGATGCTAGTGGATATCCAATCCCAAATCCATTATGCAACATCAAGGGGTTGAGGAAAATCCACTAGAACATAGTACCTATCATTTACTTAATGATAATGGATCGATATAAAAAATCTTCAAATACCTTCCTCATAAAAATTAAGGCCCATGACACACCATCTAAAAGTTAACATATTCCAGAATGTGGAATTCCTGAATCAATAACTGACACGTCAGAATCATTATGTAATTATGTTTCTCACTGATTTTGTCCAAAACATTCCTAATGTGTTTCATGTGATCCTCCTTGGATACTGAGTACACTAGGATACCGTCCATGATGATTACCACAAACCTATCTATGAAAAAAATATCTCATTCATGAGTCTCATTAGAACTGTTTGTGATTTCATCATACCAAAATGCATCACCAAATAATCACAGTGACCTTAGCGACATCTGACTATTTTATTCGATATATCATTGTCTCGTACTCAAAGCGAGTGATATCATTACCTATATTAATGCTTCTAGAACTTTAGTTCCCATCTAAACTGATCAATCATTTCAAGCGTTGGAAGAATAGACACCAAATAAATACCACATATGCCTTCCTGGAAAACATTACTTGGGGATCCTAGTGTGAAACAGTTGGTCTAACAATTATCATCCAGTTCGAGCCCTCTAAATGAAGACTCATCTCAAGATTCTCTGTGTTAGCCGGCTGATATTATCACATTAATATCAATGAATTCCTTGTGTGTAGATCAATGCCTATATCTATCTCACTGCATGGAGGTGATACTAGAATATCCTCTGGGAAGAATTCCTCATACATTTACACCAATATTGGAAATTGGAACCCACAACATCCAATTTAATATTTTTTATTCTTAAAAAATGATTGGTAATTAGCTTCACCCACTTTTACCTGAGTACATCATATTCTACATGTGTTTCTATTTCACCCAAAATGGAGATCCTAGTTCCATCAACATGGACAAACTGCATTGTCCACCTAAAATAATGAATCATTGCATGAACTATGGGAAACCATTTCATACCTAATATGTCCTAATAAGACCACATTATTGATACAATTAAATTCCTTTGAAAACTATTGCCTCCAAAAATTTGGTCACACTACTAAAACAACTGGTTTATCGTATTCCTTCTACAACAGGAGTCTCTAGGTGTAAGGGTCAGGCCAATGTATCAACCGTAATCACTATTTCTTGTATATGGTAGGTGTAAATAATATTACTAATATAAAACTTTTCAATCAATATTATATAAATGGTAGGAAAGGCATATATCATAACATGAATCATTCCCATAGACTCTGGGTCTTTTAATTCAACCACATTTCTCTTTCCCCGCCCATGTGTTCTAGCTCCCACTACCTAGTGTGGACAACCTAGGGGTTGTGGGGGAAACATGTAATTGATTATAACACCTCCCACTATTCTCCTAGATCTTCTTCGACATACAACACATTAAATAATTACATCATACTTCTAATATCTCTACAACATAATCTCATCCAAGATCTATCTATCTGTTATACCGAAGGCCAAAAATCTCATTCAAGATGAACCATTTTATAATATGAGTGGAACCGCCTCTCCCTGCACTGACTGGACCAACGCTGTGAGCCTTGATCCACAAACCCTCTTCAATGATATCTCTTTAAGAACCATTTATCACATCTAGGTATTTGAGAATGATGTTGAGTCCCTATTTTTGAGGTTTCTACTGGTGTGTTATTGTTACCAATAGCCACTTGTTGTATATGCTCATCCAAGAAATTCACATCCACTAAAGCTCACTCTAGTGCCCCAAAATAGTCATTAATTCATCGAGAGATAACACCATCCAATATGTATCTACACATCCCTAACTTAATAGACCAATCCGGAATGAACGGTTCATGACCCAAATTTATTGAGTGCATGAAGAGTCTGGTAAGACTCGATGAATACAAAACTATTGTTGTGTTACCCTAATAGATTTGTTGAAGTGTTGAGATATCTAAATCCCTCCGCATAGATGGATATAACTCATATCTAAAATAGTTCTCATAGTCTGTCTGTGCTAGAATCTCCTCATCATATGGATAGGTTATTAAACCCAACCATCCTACAATTGAGTTGTGAAGATGAATCACTACAAGGACAACCATTAGAACTTCTGGTGTCCAAACTAAATGAAATAATCATGTCGGTCGATTAATCTAGGCCCAAACCACCTTTGGATCCAGTTCTACTAAGAACATGAGGTGTATCCTTCAATGATAATCTTCATGTGCGCTAAGACTATGCTCCACATCCACTGGAACATAGGGTACCACATGATGCTCCATTGGTGGTGGTATATCTAGTGCACCTCCCTGATGTAACATCTTGGGAACTATTCCACATATTAATGCTTCATCGTTGACGGGATCATCCACATGATCTGGATTCTTAATCCAAGTTGACATGCATCATAGTGGAATCCTGAGACAAAAAAGATGTTCCATGGTCAATCATTATATCTCTAAAGAAAAATTAAGTACATGGAAATAATAATACATTTTTATATGATGTATATACCATTTAATTCCATGAAACCAGTGATCTCATGTACCGAGTTGAAATGTCGATGATCGAATTCACAATGAATGGATATGTCAGCCGGTTGACCAACACTGGATTCCATGACCTGATAAACCAACTCTAAAGGCATAATAGCAATTATTCAAACTAAAAAAACAGATACTGGTCCTAATGTAGAACCATACTAACTTGGATACCACTATTTCTGGACAATACAATATTGGTTCATACCATGAATCCACAATCACACCTTTAATAGGCCAGAAGATGCGGACTAGAACTGTGTATCCATATGAATAACATTGGAGACTATAGCCTTTGTTACTATTCACACACAGATATTTCATCACCTATACACTACCAAAATATAAAAAACATAAAATAATAACGCATGAAACGTTCTAAATAAAACAAATAGAATACGCCATGATGTATAATAATGTAAATAGATAAAAATTAAATCCAACCACAATGATTCCAAAACACCACCCTAACATGAAATTGAAACTGGGACGACGGCCCAAATACAGTATGAACACACCATGTTAATTAATGTATCATTATGAACTTCCTGGACCTTCTCCTTCATGTACACTATCTAAAGGTAGATCATCTTTGAGAAGAAAAATAATGTGTGGCAAAATCTCGTACAGGTGTGATTATTAAAATACATCACAAGACACCTTGAGACCACAAAGCACAAAACTAAGGTAATATAACCCAATCTACATATTATATGTCTACATCACATATAACATTAATATCATTATTTACTAAACAAACATACAATGTATAATGGAAGGTAAAAATAATTTAATGCCATGCTATTATACTAGATTGGAGATTCCACAAAGCTCTAATTAGGGAGAACACACTCCTAAGTCTAATAACACTGATGAAATTTTTCTGAGAGGTAGTGGTCTGTGGGCTTTACATTAGACGTACACGGTGATGGTCTGAAGTGATACAATACACATATGAGTATCACACCCAATTCCTCAGGGTCATACCAACAACTGAATCATGACCAGACCTTCAAATAGATTATTGGTTCATGTGTAGTCTTGTTCATGATGGTACTGAAACACCCCAAGCTTCCCTGGAATACTTCATGTTGAATAATACAGTCGCGTGTGTTGTATGCAACTTCGAGTTATAACACACCACATCCAATCAAACTAGCCGTTATGAATAGTAATACCCAATTTTTGAAATTTTATAAATTTTATCTTTCAAAATGGACTTCATTTTTGGATTCTGAATATCGAAATTAGCTTAGGGTGAAATTTTGGTTCTTTTCAGATAACTTTCATATTTTGATGAATATTGAAAATTAATAAATTTTAATTAAAAAAAACATTTTAATTGAAATAATTAATAGTGATAAATTAATAATTTGAGTGTTTTTAAAGTATATTTAGAATATATTTTTACCATTTAATACAAGGTTGGTCATTGTATGTAATTTCACATTTAAACCAGACATAAACAAGTGTCAATCTTTTGATAGTTATTATTTCATAAAAACACGCTATTTGTTTGGACAACGTGATTTAATTTTTGAATTAATTAATGCAACATGTATGTTTTGAAATTGGTAAAATAGACATCATTTTTTAATTCATAATATCAAATATATCTTAGGCCGAAATTTTGGTATATTTTTGAAAACAATCAATTTTAGATGAATAATGAAAAATACTGAGTTATAGTTTAAAACCGAATTTTTATTTAAATAATTATTTATTTTATTTAAATTTAATTAAGGTCAAAATAGATACATAATACCTATATAAGTTTTAATTCATTGAAGTTAGTTTACAATAATTTTAGATATATAAAATTTTTTTTGAACTTTTCAACGTCTTTTACCCACCTCCTAGGAGAATTTGGAAATTTACATAAAACATAATTTCACCACTTCTGTGAGTGGAATTTCGAAAATCCGAGAGACATAGTTAATATCAAGGAGTAAAATCTGGTTTAATAAGAGAAAAATATTTTTTGGAGAATAGTAATGTTTTACTTTTATTTACCACGGTTAAAAGTAAATAGGGTAGTTAAGGGTAAAAATGATATTAATATTTCCCTAACCCATGTCTTATTTCTATTGAACAAGTGTATCTCGACCATAAACAACCTTAGGAATAAAATATTATCATTTAGGTCCACTTGTATTAGATTAGGACATTTGTTATAATTTAATTCAAAGAAGAGTTAAAAGAGTTAAAATCAAAGTTTAATAACTAAAACATTTTTAATATATGGTTTTACATAAGATAAATTCAATTATAAATATTCATTAGAAATATAAAAATATTTCCTACATCATGGTATATTATTTATAATTTTTAGACATTAAATAAAAAAAATTATTTATGACACAATAATGATGCAGGAATTACCTTATTCATGACATAATCAAATAAGTTGTATTATAAATATTAAAATAAATATAATTTCACAGTTTTTATGATATCCACAAATTTTCTAGGCGAATATGAAATTTTAGGAATGATGAATTTTTTTTGAAGTAATAATTTTTAATCATTTTTAAAAATTAAATACCAAATTGTGTCAAAATGACATAAAATAGTTTTTAAAACAAATATTATATTATTAATTGATATAATGGTCCTAAAAAACATAGGTTCGGCCAAAAGACTTATATAATAATATATATGACATTAATGAACCAATTGGGGTTCGATTGGCAGTATATAGTACGTTTAGAAACCATATAGTGTAAGAATACAAGAAGATTTGGTAGAAGTTAAATTGTTTATCATAGAGTTAAACCTAAATGATAAGGTTAAAATGGAAACCTAAACTTGTCTAAAACATATTGGTTGAGTTTTTTTCGACCTATCACCACCATAGACTTTAAATAATCAACTTCAGAGCCATTAGAAACGGAATATGAATTTATTATAAAATAATATTTTATGTTTTTCCTAAGGTACCCCTCACCCCTCTTATAAAAGGGTCCTCCCCCTTCCCTATAATTCACACCTTCTAAGCCATTTGTCTAAGAAAAAAACTACCCAAATACCATCTAAACTATCCTCCCTTAAACCTAGAGACCTTAGTTTGATCAGAAATCCAACCTAATGAGCCCTTTTGATCAAATCAAAAGGAAGAACCCGAAGAAGAGGTAATGATTTCACCACCCTCTTTTAAGTTCCTTTCTTCTTACACTTCATTTTTCTTTATTGTTTCCCTTATAAAATAATAAATCCCATATATTTTATATAATATGATGTTATTATAATTATGGTACAACCAAATTCATTATTCTATCGACCCTTTGAATGACTTGTCACCTTACGTGCGTACGTACAGTTTACCGTCTCCATGTCGTGGTGTAATTGTTATTCAATAGATTATTATTTGGATGGGTATAATAATGATGTATATTTGATGTAAATAATAAATATAACATGATAATGATTCTGTATATATTATATACCATCCAATAATATATTATATTAATATCAATAGAATTATATTTTCGCTCGTGCGTACGTACAGATTACCGTCTCTACGACGCGATGAGATTCATTTTCAAGTCCACCATTCATCGACGATTATAAAAAATATATATTACTAATAAGTATGTAATATATGAAATAATACTGATAATGGATATATATATATATATATATAACTATTTATTTACTTACATATATCATATTCACTTACTTCCGTTCAATACTATATGAAAACGGAAACAACGTTTATGCGTATGTACGGACTACCGTCTCCATAAACGGTGTTTTCAATTTCATATATACATCAATTATAAATGTTTATATTCTAAATATATATGATAAATAAATCATGTTTTACATTCTGGAAGTATTTAAATCCCGATCTATGTGATACAATCATGAGTAACAAGTTAAAACACGTACGATAAAGAAGGCGATTGTTACACGAACTACTAATATAACATGGAAATTATTATTAAATGGGTAGTATATTGTCATAAATGAATAATGTATGATATCATAAATATTAATATCATTCTGGTATTATTTAATAACATACTATACTCTTTATACAGGAGGCTAAACCTACCCTCGACTAAAGGAAAGTGCAAGGTAAGTGGTTTTCATCTCACTCTTTATTCCTGTGAGATTAATGCCATATTTCCACTATTAACTTTTTTGTGGTTTATGTACTTCCCATAATTGTATTATTTCTATATTACACTTTAATTTATGTGTATTTACATATTCATTGTATCATACCTCTTTCATGGGTTGTATGTTTCGTAAGTTACCAAATAGGTAAGGGTTAATTTCACAATCTCTTTATTATATAAGGTTGTTTTTACGTAAGAATCTACTGGGACATATTTATTATCAATGACCATGTATTATGAAAGAGTTCTCCATGGTATTATTTTAAGGGATTTTTTTTACTAAAACATAATTTCAAATGTTTTAAAAATTTATTCTTCTAAATCTTTCTCATTAATGTCCATGTCCTCAAAATGGGTTGTAAGGAATTATTTATATGAACATGAATGTTTTTAAAATGTTAATTCCTTTCAAAAGTTTCAAAGTGGTATGGGGCACTTTGATTCAAAAATTTCTTCAAATGACTTCTTTTCTAAATTGTGTGACTTTTTAAATGTTTTCATGAAAAAGGGCTATTTCTCTCAAAGAGTTTTACAAATCATTTTCATCCATGTCATAACTCATTAAAGGATTTTAAACATGTTTTGAAGTTGATTTATCATTATACAAATATTCTATATTGTGTTGAAGTTTTTGTGGTATGTTTGAATATGGATGTGTTATTTTTATACCATTCATGGTTTATGGGTAAAGTATTGACATTTTCGTATTCTAGTTTTAATAAGAATTTTTATGTTATGTTTAGAACTTTTCATATGATGAATGCATTGGACTTAATAAGTGACGGGTGGAGCCCGCTATAGCTCCTCGATGCATCGGTAGGTCTCAGGAGACAAACTAGTGTCTTGTCACGAGGCCTTGACAAAATCTTATTTTTAGTCTTGGTATGAGGCCTAGGCTATGTGGTTGTGATAGTATGGAATTAGGCATTCCATCGTTATGAAAGTGGTTATTGATATTGCATGTGATTATTCGACTAGTAGAATATCCATGTGAATAAGTAAATGGAATTATGTCATTTTATCTTTTCCATATCATGCTGAAGTTCACGTTTAAAAGGCTTTTTTTAGTTATGAATTGCCTTAAATTTTTATGTTTATTTATGAAAGTTTCTGCTATATTATTATCCTTACTGAGCATCTGAGCTCACCCCTTTCTATGTTTTATTTTCCCCAGGATTCTAAGAAGTGTATTGTGATTGATATGCAGGGTTAAGACAAGGGAATAATGGAATTCATAAAGGATTATTTATGTTGTTTTTTATGTTATGAAGTGTAATGTAACATTCATGCATGTAATCAATTTTACAAGACTGTTAAACTGATCGATCCTTCGGGACATGATTCCTTGTAATCAAGCCAATGTATTAAAATATTGGACCGACTCTGGGTAACCGAGGTTGGAGCATTACAGCTAGTATTAGAAGATATTTAGCAATAACCTTGGTAACTAGATTTAGATAAAATCTAATTAGATAACATTATCATAAGATAGACTTTGAGGATTATTATAGAAGAAATTCCTAGAATTTTGGTATTGTAGAGATTTTGTGAGTTTTCCGACCAATACTTCCTTATATTTATACGAGCAGGTAGAGGCGGCACTGGCACAGATGTACCTAGGGGTAAAACCCAAAAACACCGCTTTGAGCTAGACTCGAACGTGAACTGGTGCATGACAACGAGCCTTGATGCACTCTTGGTTACGGCACTCCTAGGGGATATTCTTAGGATAATTCTCATTTTCTTTACAAACCGCTATGGAGGGTTTATGAGTATATACCTCCTCAAAGAAAACATTTTTGTGATTATGGATTATATCCATAAACAATTCAATTTATGTTAGTTATTTTAGATTTTTTGAATTATGAATTGTGATTCATAAACTTACATAGTGTATACCATTTTTAGAAATGGCACCCAATAGAAGGAATGAGAACTCCAGTAATACATATGATCCAAAGAGTAAGAAGGGTCATATCATTCATGGTATTAAGACAAAATTTAGAAAATAAAATAGTCTCTCACGTATTATCATCATATGAATAGATAGTATGAAAATATCAGTAAATAACTCTCTGAATCCTACGACATTGAAGGGAATCCCGAGAAGAAAAGGATGGTAGAACGAAATATGGACAAAGGGAATAAGGGAAAGAAGGATTTTCCCAGATGTGATTAATGTGGAATGAATAAAATTGGTAAATGATTGAAGGCAATGGGAGTTTTTTTATAAGTTTGGAGAAAGAGGACACCATGTACGTGATTGAAAGGGTAAGAAAAAAGTTTCAAATGTAAAATGCTTCATCTTCATGGAGTTGGGACACTATGCAAACCAATGTCCAAATCATCATAGTATGCACCAAATGATGCTATTTTATAATAATAAAGTTATAATACTACCACTGATGAAGAGGAATGACTAGTGTTCTTATGTTGTTATGAAAGAATTATTTCATTTGAGTGTTGTATCAACAATGTACTGGTTATATGAATTATGGAGATAAATTAGGATTGTTCTGTAGTACTATTTCATTGAGGATTTGAGATATTATGGTACTATTAAATGTGACTCAACAAAAATTTAAATTTTTTTTTGAAAATACATGGTTGAAGGAATGGTAATCCTCAATATGGTCTTGATACTATGATAGTAATTTTGGAATAAGATATGGTTCATTTGGTTGAATTATATTGGATATTCTTGACTACCTTGGCACTGATTAATGGACTGTTTATATCATCATTGTTGGAATATTAAAAGTTTTTGGATATAAGGAATATATCTAATATTCTATACGGAATAAGGGAGCATTAATGTAATCAATAATGTTTTATGGTAATTCATGGTGTTACCATATTTTAAAAGAATACACGATGAAGGTGATCACATGCTATTACGTGAAAAAAAAAGGACCTTCATTGTGTTTACCTACCTTATAAATTTTATACTGTGATTTTGGGCAGATGTATTTTTCATAATTCTAGTTTGAGATTATTTTTTGAATTCCATAAAATGGACAACCCGGAGGATGGGCTGCAACCCATCGCGTCCGGCAAGGCCATAAGACTTGAACCCGTAACCGAAGGGCGACAAGGGCGTATCACATACAACTAGCCCACGTGTTGTCCTAGATTGAATAATGTATTTTTTAAAGGGTATGATATGTGAATTATAAATTCATTATTTTTGAAACCCTATAAGATTAGGATAATTAGAATATATATATATATATATATATATTAAAATCTTTTAGAGTGAAAGATGAGTTTGTAGTAGGAATTAGTTGAAGGTTGAAACTCTACTTGTCAGGTATATATATATATATCCTATTATTTTATGGATAAATTAATTATTAAACATGAGGGAAGGGATCTTAGAACCAAAAATGTTCTATCCTAATACCTTACATTTTGTTGAACCGATGGTATTTTAAATCATCATAAATTGGTGTCTTTGAGCGCCACAATTCTACAATTTTTTTGTGATTGATGACCTCAAATACTCCCTATAAATATTTAATTTTTTTCTCCAATTACGTGTTTATAATTGCCACAAATGTTCTCCTAATAGAGATCATAATTTTGTGGTGACCCTTTCATTTCCCTTCTCCTCTTATTAAGGCTAAATTTTATTATCCAAATTTCCGATGTGGGTTTTCCCACAATGATATTTTCTCTTTTCATCCTTTTATTTTCAAAGAACTATTTCAAATTGCGAGGATGCAATTTATTGAAGGAGGGGAGAATGAAACACCCCATGCTTCCACAGTACACCTCACTTTGAATAATACAGTAGCGCGTGTTTTACGCAACTTCGAGTTATAACACACCACAACCAATCAAACTAGCTGTTTTGAATAGTAATACCCATTTTTTTAAATTTTATAAATTTTAACTTTCAAAATGGGCTTCATTTTTGGATTTGGAATATAGAAATTAGCTTTGGGTAAAATTTTGGTACTTTTCAGATAACTATCATATTTTGATGAATAATGAACATTACTAAATTTTATTTTAAAACAAATTTTTTAATCGAAATAATTAATTGTGATAAATTATGAATTTTTGTGGTTTTAAAGTATATATATAATATATTTTTACCATTTAATACAAAGTTGGTAATTGTATGTAATTTCACATTTAAACCAGACATAAACAAGTGTCAATCTTTTGATAGTTATTATTTCTTAAAAACACGCTATTTGTTTTGACAATGGTAATTAATTTTTAAATTAATTAATGCAACTTGTAAGTTTTTAATTTGGAAAAATAGAAATCATTTTTGAATTCATAATATCAAATATAACTTATGCCTAATTTTTGGTATTTTTCTAAAAACATTCAATTTTTGATGAATAGTGAAAAATAATGAGTTATAGTTTAAAACCGAATTTTTATTTAAATAATGATTTATTTTATTTCAATTTAATTAAGTTCTAAATATATACATAATACCTATTTATGTTCAATTCAATTCATTGAAGTTAGTTTATAATAATTTTAGATATATAAAAATTTTATTAAACTTTTCACCGTCTTTTACCCATCTCCTAGGAGAATTTGGAAATTTACATAAAACTAAATTTTACCTCTTCTGTGAGTGGAATTTCAAAAATCCAAGAGACATGGTTAATATCAAAGAGTAAAATTTGGTTCAATAAGATCAAAATAATTTTTGGTGAATAGTAACCTTTTACTTTTATTTACCATGGTTAAAAGTAAATAGGGTGATTAAGGGTAAAAATGATATTAATATTGCCCTAAAACATGAACTATTTCTATTGGACAAGTGTATGTCGACCAAAAACAAACTTAGGATAAATATATTATCATTTAGGTCCACTTCGATTAGATTATGACATTTATTATTATTTAATTCAAAGAAGAGTTAAAAGAACTGAAATAAAAGTTTAATAACTAAAACATTTTTAATATAGGGTATTACATAAGATAAATTCGATTATAAATATTAATTATAAATCTAAAAAGATTTCCCACATCATGGTATTTTATTTATAATTTTTAGACATTAAATAAATAAATTTATTTATGACACAATGATGATGCAATAGTTACCTTATTCATGAATGAATCAAATAAATAGTATTATAAATATTAAAATAAATATAATTTCAATGTTTTTTTGCCTTCCACGAATTTTCTATGTGAATATGACATGTATGATTGATTCATTGTATTTTTTTTGAAGTAATCATTTTGTTATTATTTAAAAAAACAAATACCATATATTGTCAAAATTGTCATAAAATAGTTTTTAAAATAAATATTATATTATTAATTGATATAAGGGTCCTAAAAATATAAGGTTCATAAAAAGGACTTATATAATAATATATATGACATTAATGAACCAATTGGGGTTAGATTGGCAGTATATAGTATGTTTATTGACCATATAGTTTAAGAATACAAGAAGACACTATAAAAGTTAAATTATTTAACTTTGAGTTAAATCTAAATGATAAGGTTAAAATGGCGACCTAAACTTTTCTAAAACCTATTGGTTGAGTTTTTCTTGTCCTATCCAAACTGTAGACATTAAATAATAAAATTTGGAGCCATTAGAAACCAAATATGAATTTATTATAAAAAATATTTTAAGTTTTCCTAAGGTAACCCTCATCTCTCTTATAAAAGGGCAATCCCCCTTCTCTATAATTCACACCATCTATGACATTTGGCTCTGCCAACAACTGCCCAAATACCCTGTTAACTATCCTTCCTTAAACTTAGAGGCCTTAGTTTGATCAGAAATCCAACCTAAGGATCCCTATTGATCAAATCAGTAGGAAGAACCCAAAGAAGAGGTAAGGATTTCACCACCCTCTTTCAAGTTCCTTTCTTCTTCCACTTCCTTTTTCTTTGTTGTTTCCATTATTAAATAATGACTCCAATATATTATATATACTGTGATGTTATTATAATTATGGTACAACAAAATTCATTATTCTATCCACCCTTTGAATGACATGTCACCATACGTGCGTACGTACGGCTTATCGTCTCCACGCCGTGGTGTAATTGTTATTCGATACATTATTATTTGGATGGATATAATAATGATGTGTATTTGATGTAAATAAAAAAACTATAACATGATAATGATTCTATATATATTATATACCATCCAATTATATATTATAGTAATATCAAAATAATGATATTTTCTCTCGTGCGTACGTACGGATTACCATCTCCACGACGCGATGAGATTCATTTCCAAGTTCACCATTAATCAACGATTATAAAAAATATATATTACTAATAAGTATTTAATATATGACATAATAATGCTATTAGAGATATATATTTATATATATAAGTATTTATGTACTTACATATATCTTATTCACTAACTTCCGTTCAATAGTATATGAATACTGAAACAACGTTTATGCGTACGTACGGACAACCGTCTCCATAAATGGTGTTTTCCATTTCATATATACGTCTATTATAAATATTTATATTCTAAATATATATGATAAATAAATCATGTTTTATATTCTTTAAATATTTAAATCATGATCTAAGTGGTTCAATCAAGAGTAAAAAGTTAAAACACGTACGATAAAGAAAGCGATTATTACCCGAATTATTAATATAACAAGGAAATTATTATTAAATGGGAAGTATAAAGTCATAAATGAATAATGTATGATATCATAAATAATTATATCATTCTGGTATAATTTAATAACATTCTATAGTCTTCATACAGGAGGCTAAACGTACCATCGACTAAAGGAAAGTGCAATGTAAGGGGTTTTCATCTCACTCCTTATTCCCATGAGATTCTTTCCATATTTCCACTATTACCTTTTGTGTGGTGTATGTACTTCCCATAATTGTATACATTATGTAATACACTTTAATTTATGTGTATTTACATATTCATTGTATGATACCTCTTTCATGGGTTGTATGTTTCGTAAGTTACCAAATTGGTAAGGGTTAATTTCCCAATCTCTTTATTATCCGAGGTTGTTTTTACGTAAGTATCTACTGGGACATATTTATTATCCATAATCATGTTTTATGAAAGATTTTTCAAATGGATTCTTTTCAGTTTTTTTATTACTAAAACATCATTTAAATTGTTTTAAATATTTATTCATCTAAATCATTCTCATTAATGTCCATTTCTTCAAAATGGATTTTAAGGATTTATTTGTATGGACATGAATGTTTTTAAAATGTTAATCCCTTCAAAAGTTTCAAAGTAGTATGGGAAACTTTGATTCAAAAATTTCTTTGAATGACTTTTTTTCTAAATTGTGTGACTTTTAAATGTTTTCCTGAAATAGGGGGATTTCTCTCGAAAAGTTTTACAAATCATTTTCATCCATGTCAAAATTCATTAATGGATATTAAAATTGTTTTGAAGTTGATTTATCATGATACAAATCTTCAAAATTGTGTTAATGGTTTTGTTATATATTTGACTGTGGATGTTTTATATTTATACAATTCATGGTTTATGGCTAATGTATTCCCATTTTTAATGCTATATTTAATACGAATGTTTATGTTATGTTTAGACCTTTTCATATGAGGAATGCATTGGACTTAATAAGTGAATGGTGGAGCCCGCTATAGCTCCTTGATGCATCGGTTGGTCTCATGAGACAAACTAGTGTCTTTGAAGGAGTCCTTGACAAAATATTATTTGTAGTCTTGTCACGCGGCCTGGGGTACGTGGTTATGATAGTCTAGCATTATGCATTCCATCGTTATGAAAGTGGTTATTGATATTGCATTTGATTATTCGACTAGTAGAATATACATGTGAATAATTAAATGGAATTATTTAATTTTATCTTTTCCATATTATGGTGAAGTTCATGTTTAAAAGTATTTTGTTTTAGTTATACATTTCCTTAAATGTTTATGTTTATTTATGAATGTTTACGCTATATTATTATCCATTCTGAGCATCTGAGCTCACCCGTTTCTATGTTTTTTTTCAACAATCCAAGATGTGTATTGTGATTGATATGCACTGTTAAGACAAGGGAATAATGTCATTCATAAATGATTATTTATGTTGGTTTTTATGTTATGAAGTGTAATGTAACATTCATGTATGTAATCTATTTTCCAAGACTGATAAACCGATCGGTCCTTCGGAACATGATTCCCTGTAATCCAGCCAATGTATTAAAATATTTCACCGACTCTGGGTAACTGGTGTCAGGGCATTACAGGTACCATGGACCTCACCTCATGAAAAAAGTGGTATATAGGATATCCCTATGGGCCACACATAAGGATTTCAATAACTCTATCTCAGAAGATCGGTTGAAGGGAACATTTTCCAGATAGTATGAAAATATTACATTATAATCCTCAAGGAATGGATATGGGGAACACACCATAACAAAACATGTCCCTGATAAAGAGGAAAAAGTGTATATTTAATGGTTTATAAAGTATACATCATGTACAAGTGGCCACACACAGTGTCCCTTGACCTTGTTTCATTCCCGTGTAAATGGACCATGTATCAAGTCGTTTCAATGTCCATGTAGAAGTATATAGTGTTTCCTCTTCTCGTGTACTCTATTAATGAACCAGTACAGTACATAACAAATTTACATGTGCCAAAGTACCAGTACATGGTATGGAATGCATACTTTGGTCTCGATAGTGTATGTACGAGGGAGTACATTATGTGATCCATACAATGTACTCTATCCCATGTCATTGTACCCTCTGTGGTACACTCTGAGTCATTAGGGAGAGATGACATGTTTTCTAATAGGGGATAAAAATCATGTGATACTCATATTTCTATAAAATATTATCTACTACATAGGGGACACCCATGGCATGTGGAACGAAATTATATGTTGTGTAGAGCATTTTTTTTTGACAAACCCTGATCCTGAAATTGTGTGGACATTTGTTAAACGATCCTTCAATCAAGTGACCACCATGTCAGAAAATCATAAATGCATGATCGAAAAACCTTTTGTTAGTGAACAATAATATTCAGACCATCGATGCAGTCAAAAAATCTATTTATAATGAGTTATTCTTTGCACATTGAAGAACGTGAAATCTTGTATCCAAAACCAATTGATCTGTCACCACTACCATAATCACATTATAATCATTTCATTATGACCCCAATTCTGTGATCTCATTTCATTGTTACATGAATCATGGACACATCAATTGATTCATTGGGATGGGCCGAGCTATGGTCAAGATGAAGAACACTGGTGATGAACAAAGAGATGTGGGAAAATTGCACAACAAAAAACACTAGGAATAAACCTCAACCATTATTCAGGTTGGTATCTCTTCATATACCTTAGAAAAATAATGAATAATTAATTATTCAAAATGAAATTATACCAAATTAACCCCATATCTAAAGTCATCTTTCATTGAGATCAATCCATGAAACAATCTATTTGTCGATTGAACCATGTTCTTCATGGAAATTAATATTGGGAAAATAAAATGACCAAAATATGGGTCCAACCTCAATTCGTATCATTTGATGAAAATTATTGAGGTTGTTTCATATTATTTGTTGAGATCATTTGATTTTATTGCACATTGAACATCGATCCGTTATCTAGTCATCATTCGTCTAGAGAGAACATGATAGGATATCTCCGAAGACTATCCAATGGCTCGTGGATTATGTTGCTAACTATAGGATATCATCAAAATTAGATTCTTATTGAATAATTTAGGTTTTTGAATCATTTTATTAATAAAATATTTTTTCACTTATTTATTTAGTTTTTTTTTCATAATAGATATGTCTTTTACAGAGACAACCTACACCTGCAAAGGTTAATTCACGATTAACGTAAAACCCATACTCAGAAATAACACATGCCCTCAGATTTATAATATGGGTTCCCGTGTATGTGTTTTTCACTTGAATAGGAAAGAGATGCATGTTTTCTATTATATATATATAATATTAAAAAAATTCAAGGAACATCTTCCACATAACCACATGATTTTTTATAACCTACTCTCTAAATTAATCTTTAGAATATCAAAAAATAATTCATGGAAGGTTCGTGTCATTATATGTACAACTAACAATGTTTTCTTACACTGATAATTCAATGAAATTATAGTCTATGTCACATAAATGACATATTATAAAGGTATTTTTAATTTAATTACCTTCTTTCTTTTTTTGGGGGTTTTCCATACATTTTTAAGGAAATGGTGGGTTTTCAAAATTTGGGCAAACCCGAGAGCCCATTTACAGTTTTAAAATTAAATTTTGTGTCTTTAATAACTCCTTCATTTGTCAACCTTTTTTCACCCATTAAACATCCAAAATTACCTTCATTTAACTATTCAAACCACCAAATAAATTTGTTCCCCTTAAAAAATCATTAGCATCTTGGATTTTGGTGATCAAATTAGGTGTTGAGCCAACCTGAAAGCCCATTTACAGTTTTAAAATGTTTTTTTTAATTATTTCATAAAATATTAATTTTTTATTATTTATCGGTGATTCCACCTGTCACATTTTCCCACTGAACCCAGAAGCACCCCCATCTTCATTTTTCCCTCTTTTATGCTCGGATTCATCGAGAATTTGGGCCGAACTTCTCCAGCTCCAAAAAAGCATCCAGATTTCTCAAGTATGTTGGTTCTCTTCCTTCCTCCTCCCTTTTTCTTAGGGTTTCATCTTTTTTTATTGAATCCCCAAATTTCCAAAAACTAGGGCTTCTTACCTATGGTTTTATTTTTGATTTTCGTGGTACCATCCTCTAGTTTTAGGTTCAATATTACTCCCTTGCGGTGCGGTGAAGGTGCGTTTGAAGTGACACACAAGGAATTGGGGGTTTTGACTCTTTTGGTAGGTGATTCAATAGGTAGGTATTGTAGAATGAGTTTTCTTGCGGTATTTCTATTTCCATTATGTTCCTCCTTTATTATTTTGATTGCAAAAAATGGATTTGGGAAGCATTTTCAAAGCTGTTGATTTTAAGTGCCAATTTTGTGTGAAAATGGGTGTTTTACATGTGCAACCCATGTTGTGCCTCTTCATGTTGTTTTATAATTCATTGATTGGATTTATAAAAAAATTTTGATGCTGAATTTTATGGTTTGGTATAATATTGGTCTCCATTGGGTTTAATATATGGGATTTTAAATGAATTTAATGTGCACAATTTGATTACATTTCTTTAAATTGTTTTATGGAAATTATAAGTGGATTATTGAGTTATATAAAAGGTGCAAAGAATGTGTAGCTAATGTTTCGAATGTGTGTGGCCATAACTTATATTTATATGTGAAAATTGATTTTGGTAGCATGTGGTAACTATTTGAGCACAAGACGAGAAACCCGGGTAACTAGGTGGGCTAACGTGTACTAGTACGCTAGTGAACAGAGGGGTTTAGACCATGGTTCACATAGCAAGTTTGACAGAGATAACACTAAAAAACTATAATGGAGTTGATTGGATACCACTAGGTTATAGATATTATCCCTACTAATGGCTCATGTAGGAGAACAAATTTTATTATGGTTACTTTCAGCGAGGTACGAGGCACTTGGGGCTCACAACATACTTGTTCCTAGGGGTGTTCCTATGCTTGGTTCTCATGAAATTTTTGGTATTTCTCATTGCCTCATGTTATTTTGGGATGTGAAAACAAGTAACCGGCATGTTTTATTAAAATTCACTCATTATTTAATGTTATCCCTATTGAAAATTATTTTCATCTCAAAGTTGCACTTTTAGAAATAAATTCTACCATTTTAAATTTATAACTCTCGCAAGCATTTTATTTTATAATTCCTATAACATGGAATCCTTGGGTGATATCCTATTGGGCTTAGTCTCACACCCTACTTACACCTTCGGGTGTAAGTTGACTTGATCATGTTTGACACAAACATAGGCTAGGCCTTGGGCGATGCAGGTTCGGGTTACTAGTTTCTCTCAATGGTGCGGTGTTGTGGAGACGACTCGTGGGTGATCACCCCTTATCGGGTGGAGTCTCTTGGGATATTTTTCTACTACTTTTATACACCTTTGGACCTCTTGTGTATTTTTTAAACCCATACACTCAGTTCTGAATTTTATTAAGTCTTTTTTACAGTAATTTCTCAGATTTGGATTGTTGTTTGTTTATTATTATTTTATGAATCCAAACTCAGGTAAATCATTAACAAATGAATTTTTATGATACACGGTAACTTGTGCCAGCCCGTGGGAATAGTTAATGCCCTTCGGGATTTGCAATGAGCCAGGTTTGGTGCCGGTTTGATGGAGACCAAATTCGGTTCGTGACAAAATGGTATTAGAGGGGGTTAATGTTTTGGAGTTATATTACTATTTTTGGATGAGTCAGGCTAGAAAAAAGATAGGACTGTTGGGGAATAGAGTTTTTGTCATGAGTATGGTGCCTGGCCCGTACCCCTCATGGAAGACCGTGAGTCACCATGGGATGTCCGGATTGTATGTGTATGTTCTCTTCCAGGTGAGGCGTGTGGGCTGTAGACTGCACGTGGACATCAAGGGGGTGAAGTAGTTGTTTATTGTAATGTTGTAAGGTGTTTGGATTATTTATATCTGATATTATTCCTGAAATTTTCTGAACTGTTGTACTGATTGTTTTCCTTGTGACTGTTACCTTTTGTAGCAACATGTCTCCCCGGAATGCTCCCTCGTACCCATAGGAGGAAGCCGGAGAGAGTTATCCCACACCACTCAATCAAAGTATGATAGAAGTCATGGTCAGAGATATCTAGGCTCTGGGACAGGGAGGGGTTATGGCTCCTACTCTAGCCAGATAAGACGAGTCTGGGGCCCGGAAGGATAAGGCCTAGGAATTCATGAAAAATAAACCTCCTTGTTTTTGAGGTAGCTCAGAACCTCAAGAGGCAGAAGAATGGCTCGAGAAGATAGAGAGTATGTTCGAGTTCCTGGACACACCTGAGGAGTTCTGAGTGAAATGTGCCTCTTTTCAGCTAGAGGGTCCCAGCTGTATGTTGTGGGAATCAATGCTTCAATCTGGGAAGCATGAAAACATGAGATGGAGAGATTTTAAGGCCATCTTCAATGAGCAGTATTGTCCAGAGGTTCTATCCTATGCCAGATCTCGATAAATCATTGATCTTTACCATGGAGATCATTCAGTAATGGATTATGCTAACTATTTTGTTGAGTTAGTGTGGTACGCACCTGAGATTGTTTCAAGTGAATAATTGAAAGCTTGGAAATTCGAGAGGGGACTGTGACCAGAAATTTACTCACATGTATTACTATTCAAGTTGGGAACATATACTGAGGTGGTAGATCATGCTTGTATGGTAGAGATTGATCAAATGGGGATGTCTGTGATCTTTGGAGGGGTATCTACTATGGGCACTGGTATCTCTGCTGTAAAGAAGAGGAAGCGGGAAGAGTATGGAAAGAAGGGATGTGGCAGTTCAAGCCACTCTTCCAGGTAGTTTTAATAACTGGATTTATATGTGAAGACTGTTGTGTGCCAGCATTGTGGGAAGATAAGGCACATCCGTCCAACATTCCCTCATCCTCTGAAGACCTATTTTTAGTGTAGAGGTATGGGATATGTGCAACGGTTTTGTGGGATAGCGCATCCACATCAAAGTGGGGCATGATATGTTCCTCCCAATGGAGTTCCAGCGCAGTCTGAGCCATCAAAGAATCGGGGATCTCGGTTCGGTGGTCTTGTCGGTAGGGCTGGATCATCTTTTGGGAAGAGCCAATTTAGGGAAGAGACACAGGAAGGTGGCTATTCTCATGCAGGGACCAGACATTTGCATGCTGTGGATCAGGCACCGGCTGGATCTGATGCAGGACCTTCGACTGTTCGAGGTACAATTCTGATTGCATCTTCTATAGCTACAGTTTTATTTGATACTAGTGCTTCAGTTTCTTTTATATCTTCCCGTCTTGTGAACATGTTCGGCCTTCCAACCGAGTTTTTATCTGTTGAAATGGAGTTAGTAACACCACTGGGTATGAAAAAGGAGCAGGGTCTTAGGTGCTTGTAGTGCACACTCTCTATGTCAAGAGTCGAGATGGAGTGGGATTTCATGGTCCTTGATATGGACTTGTTTGATGTTATCCTTGGCATGGACTGGCTGGTGCGCTTCCATGCGCATATTGACTATTATCGGCATCGAGTAAGCTTTATAGAACCAGATGGGTATCCCCAGTTATTTCATGGAATATGGGATCCTCGGTCGGGTCGTGCAGGACCTCCACTCCCTGAGTTAGGGAATCTTGCTTATCAGTTTTTGTTTCTCGCACTGGAGGATGGTGGTGGTGTCTCTCTGGGCAGGTTACATCATATAGTGGATGAGTTCCCAGAAGTCTTCCCAGATGATTTCTCAGGCTTACCCCCAGAGCGGGACGTGGAGTTCTCGATTGAGTTGGCGCCAAGAACACAGCCTATATCTCTTGCCTCATATCGCATGGCCCCCACCGAATTGAGGGAATTAATGATACATCTGGACTATTTGGAATCCAATGGATTCATTCGCCTGGGCATATCTCCTTGGGCCGCCCCAGTCTTATTCGTGAAGAAGGCCGATGGAACCCTACGGTTGTGCATCGCTTTTCGGAAATTGAATAAGGTGACCATTAAGAATAAATACCGTTTTCATCAGATTGACAATTTTTTTGACAAACTGATGGGGGAGAAGTGGTTCTCCAAAATCAACTTGTGTTTGGGATACCACCAGCTCAGGGTAAGAGAAGAAGACATTCCAAAGATGACTTTCCGAAGAAGTTATGGTCACTTCGAGTATCTAGTCATTCCTTTCATATTGACGAATTCCCTGACAGTTTTCATGGAGCTCATGAATAGGGTGTTCCACCAATATCTCGACACATTTTTAGTGGTATTTGTGTACGACATCCTGGTTTATTCTGGATATGAGGAGGAGCATGACCACCACCTGCGGGTTGTTTTGAGCACCTTACAGGACCATCGCCCGTATGCCAAACTCTTGATGTGCTCATTCTGGATTAGGGAAGTTAAGTTTCTAGGGCATGTCCTCTCAGGACATGGGGTTTCTGTGGATCCTGACAAGATTAGGGTAGTTATGTCACCGTAAAACCCAAGAAATGGGTTTGACATCAGGGGTTTTCTTGGCCTGGTAGGTTATTACATGCGCTTTGTTTGGGACTTCTCATGGCTCGCCTCTCCCATGACCGCACTCACCCGGAAAGGGGTGAAGTTTGAATAGAGACCACTGTTTCAGGCATCCTTTGAGGAGTTGAAGCGGCGGTTGACCACCGCACCTATGCTGATTTTACCAGTTTCTGGGAAAGGCTATGTGGTTTACTGTGAAGTATCATGTATGGGCCTTGGTTTTGTGCTCATACAGGATGACCATGTGGTTGCTTATGGTTCTCACCAGCTCTGGCCTCCTGAGAAGTATTATATGACTCATGACTTGGTGTTGGCAGCGGCGATGCATGCTTTAAATACTTGGAAACACTACCTCCTTGGGGAGATATTTGTGGTCTATTCGGACCATAAGAGACTAGCCTACATTTTCTCTCAGAAAGATCTCAACATGAGGCAGCACCGTTGGATCGAGTACTAGCAGGGATTTGACTTTGAAATTTTCTATACCCCAGGCAAGTGTAATGTGGTGGCAGACGCTTTGAGAAGGAAGGTACCAGTGCAGGCAATGAGGAAGTCCAGTGATGAGTGGACTTTGATGGGGCTCTTCGCCCAGATGCACTTGGAGAGTAGGTAGCATAGAGGAGGTACATTCTTGGCTAGCATTCAGTTGACTCCATCTCTTCTGCAGTTGATTCAGCAGGAGCAGCCTGGTGATGAGCTGTGTTATCGATCTATGAAGTTGTTTCATGGTTGTTAGACTCCTAATTTGTCTATGTCTCCTGAGAGGTTCTTGTGCTTCAAGGTCTGTACAGTGGTGCCTTTGTCTCTATGGAAGGTGGTGATGCAGGATAGCCAGTAATCTCAGTGGTTCGTCCATCCTGGTGCAACCAAGATGTATTACGATGTTCGTCGCTAGTTCTGGTGGCCAGGTATGAGATGGGACATAGCCGACTTTATATCGAGATGCTACAATTGTCAGCAGGTGAAAGCAGATAATCAGAGACCATCTGGCCTACTTCAGCAATTAACCATTCCTACCTGGAAGTGGGATGTGGTCGCCATGGACTTCATTATTGGATTTCCTCATACACCTCAAAGGAGGAATTCTATCTGGGTAGTGATTGAATGTTTGACCAAGTCAGCTCACATTATCCCAATAAGAGATACAATGAAGGTGGAGGAGATGGGCCGTTTGTATGTTCAGGAAGTGGTCAGACTCCATGGTGTGCCGTCAGTAGTTGTTTTTGATAGGGACCCCCGCTTTACATCTTGGTTTTGGGGAGGTCTTCAGAAGGAATTGGGGTCGCATATTAAGATGGTCATGACATACCATCCTCAGACAGATGGCCAGACGGAGTGGGAAAATCAGATTCTTGAGGACATGCTTCACGCATGTGTATTGGATTTAGGAGGTGCATGGGATAGCCACTTGGGATTGGTCTATTTTACTCATAATAACAGTTACCAATCTGCAATTATAATGGCACCCTTTGAGGGTTTTCTACGGTCGGCCTTTTCGGTCTCCTTTGTGTTGGGCTGAGGTAGGTGAGACATCACTGTTGGGACAGAGCATTGTGCAAGAGACATCTAAGAAGGTCAAGTTGATTAGGAAATGTTTAATGATAGTTCAATGTCACCAGAAATCATATGCTGATAAGATGCGTCGAGATATAGAGTTTTTTGTGGGTGATCGGGTATTTCTGAATGTGGCCTCTCATTTGGGTCACCGCCGCTTGGGGAAGCATGTAAACTTGACGCCGATGGATGTTTGAACTTTTGATATCACAGAGCATATTGGTAAGTTGGCATAAAGATTGGATTTTCCTTTTCAGTCGACATCATTCCATGATATTTTTCATGTCTCCCAGTCAAAGAAATACAACTCGGATCCGTCCCATGTGCTGAATTGGGAGGAGTTGGATATAGAGCCTGATTTATTTATTTTTGAGCGGACAATGTGAATAGTGGAATCCCAAGAAAGGGTAGTTAGGGAAAAGTCTATTCCACTTGTCCGAGTTCTTTTTCAACATGGGAGTGATACACACGAGACATGGGAGCAAAAGTCATGGGTTGAGGGAGAGTACCCGAACCTATTTTCCAATCAAGCATCGAGTTGACTTTACGGGGTGGAAAGTACTTCATGGTGGGGAGAATTGTAACATAAAGGAAATATTTTAAATGTATTTTTAATTTAATTTAAATTCTGGCTTTGTTTTGGGGGGTTTCCATGCATTTTTGAAGGAAATGGTGGGTTATCAAAATTTGGGCCAACCCGAGAGTCCATTTCCAGTTTTAAAAATAAATTTTTTTCTTTAATAACTCCATCGTTTGTCAATCTTTGTCACCAATTCAACTTCCAAAATGACCTTCATTTAACTACTCAAACCACCAATGAAATTTGGGCCCCTTAAAAATCATGAGCATCTTGGATTTGGCTGATCAAATTAGGTGTTGGGTCAACCCGAAAGCCCATTTCCAGTTTTAAAATGATTTTTTAAATGATTTTATAAAATATTCATTTTTTATTATTTTTTTCTGATTCCACCACTCAAATGTTCCCACAGAACCCAGCCGCACCCCCATATTCGTTGTTCCTTCTTTGAAGCTCAGATTTCTCGCGAATTAGGGCCAAACATCTCGAGCTCCAAAATAACATCCATATTTCTCAAGTAAGTTGGTTCCCTTCCTTCATCATCCCTTGTTCTTAGTGTTTCTTCTTTTTTATTGAATCCCCAAATTTCCAAAAGCTAGGGATTCCTCCCTAGGGTTTTTTATTTTAGTATCTTGGTCCAATCCTCTGGTTTTAGGTTCAATCTTACTCTCTTGCGGTGTGGCGAAGGTGTGGTAGAAGTGATGCAAAAGGATTTGGGTGTTTTTTCACTTTTGGTAGGTGATTCCATATGTAGGTTTTGTAGAATGAGTTTTCTTGCTCTATTTAATTTTCCTTTATGTTTCTCCTTCATTATTATGATTTTGAAAAATGATTTGGGTAGCATTTTCAAAGCTGTCGATTTTAAGTGCCAATTTTGTGTGAAAATGTGTGTTTTACATGTGCAACCCATGTTGTGCCTCTTGGTGTTGTTTTATAATTCATGGATTGGATTGATAAAAATGTTTCGATGCTAAAATTTCTGGTTTGGTATAAAATTGGTCTCCATTGGGGTTTAAATGTGGGATTTGCAATGAATTTAATGTGATAAATTTGATTACTTTTCTTGAAATTGTTTTATGGAAATTATAAGTGATTTATTGAGTTATATAAAAGGTGAAAAGAATGTGTAGCTACTATTTTGAATGTGTGTGACCACAACTGATATTTATATGTGAATATTGATTTTGGTAGCATTTGGTAACTATTTGAGCACAAGATGGGAAACCCTGGTAACTAGGTGGGCTAACGTGTACTAGTACGCTAGTGAACGGAGAGGTTTTGACCATGGTTCACTTAGCAAGATTGAAATGGATAACACTAACAAAACTATAATGGATATGATTGGATACCACTAGGTTATGGTTTTTATCCCTACTAGTGGCTCGTGCTCTAGAACAAATTTTATTATGGTTACTTTCACCGAGGTACGAGGTACTTGGGGCTCACAACAAACTTGTTCCTAGGGGTGTTCCTATGCTTGGTGCTTGTGGACTTTTTGGTATTTATCTTTGCCTTATGGTATTTTGGGATGTGATAACCAGTATCAAGAATGTTTTATTAAAATTCACTCATTATTTAAAGTTATCCCCATTGAATGTTATATTCATTTCAAAGTATCACTTTTAGAAATAAATTCTACCATTTCCTTTTTATAACTCTCGCAAGGTTTTTATTTTATAATGCTTATAACTTGGAATAATTGGGTGATATCCTATTGGAAATAGTCTCACACCCTACTTACACCTATGGGTGTTAGTACACTTGATCATGTTTGACACCAGCAAAGGAAAGGCCTTTGGCGTTGGAGGTTCGTGTTGCTAGTTTCTCTCAATGGTGCCGTGTTGTGGAGACGACTCGTGGGTGATGACCCCTTGTTGTGTCGAGTCTCTTGGGATGTTTTTCTACTACTTTTATATACATTTGGACCTCTTGTGTATTAATTAAACCCATATACTCTGTTCTGAATTTTATTAAGTCTTGTTGGAATATTTTTTCAGATTTGCAATATTGTTTGTTTTTGGTTATTTTATTAATCCAAACTCGGGTAAATCGTTCCCAAATGAATTTCTATGATACTAGGGAACTTGTGCCAGCCCGTGGGGATAGGGAACGCCCTTCTAGATTTTCCACGAGCTAGGTTTGGTGCCGGTTTTATGGAGACCAAATTTGGTTCGTGACAGTCTACATAATAAAATTCCTCATACTTTCCACGTCATGAGTTTGATCTAGGTTCATCACTCAAAATACATTAAAACATTCATATCAATTGGCCACACCGCATTATATCACGGTTCCCAAAAAACCCACATATGTGCTCTACATGATTCTATGAGGAACTATTCTCCCCTAATATCTACCTCTATGGATGGATAGTTTTGACTAATCTATTTTGTGGCTAATCCATCTTTTAAATATGTGGGATTGACCTGGCCTAACTAGTTGGATTTTCCTTTCCATAATTTTTTGTCGCCAAAATTAAATATTATTTTTATAATAATAATGTATTAAATATCAATTCCCATTCAAATCCATCATAAAAAATTAACCATCATTATGTATTTATATTTCTTATTTACATAATGGAAATTGAAATTCATCTACAATAAAATTATTGTTCTCATGGTCTACTTCCACATCCATCGCTTGTTCTAATAATTTAATTGGTTAAAAAATCCATTAACACATGTTTTTCCTAATATGAATAGATCAAAAATCAACACATATTACATTTATTGAATTTAAAATATATGAATTTACCATTGCAATTCATACCAATTCATCATCTTCAAAAAGTAAACTACTTCCATGGTTCTTCAGGTAAAATTAATCCTCTTAAAACCAGTCATATACCAATGCATTGAATATCTTATGAACATCAGTATTTATAATTTACCAAGACTTGGAACACCAAAATACTCTTTAAAAAAAGAATTCCTTGTAAAAAGAAATTGAAAAGTGTACTTTCAACTCAAATTGAAATATTCAAATCATAAAAATTATAATTACAAAAAGATAATTAAAATTTTATATTATTTAAGAAGAATACATCTTGAAAATAAAATTTTTATCATAATTCCTGAATTTATGAAATAACAATTTAGACAATATATTAATTTCCTAAAAATAAAATTTCATTTCATCATATAAAACATCAAATTATTCAAAACCCCTTATATAATCATCTATATAAACATATAAATAATGATAATGGATAAATTTAATAAAAATATTATTTAAATAAATATATATTTATTTTTACTACTATAGTGTAGAATGATAGCCCCTTATTATACCATCTTATGCACAATGTGGATGGTAACAGATTATGGAACATTATTAGGTTCGGTTGGTGAACATGGTTTGGGATATGTTCATTATAAAAACCCCAAATCTAGTAAGCGTGAGTTAGATAATTCATTATTATAATTGTACATGATAAAATAGATCTCACCATTCTAGATTGTTCTGTTTAGTATTCAAAATGAAGAAGATAGGTAAATGATTTTAATATCACATTGGAAAAAATACATTGCTTACGAAATAATCTCACAATATTTATATTATTCATAATATATTTCTTCATATGAAATGTAATTTATTAAATGTGAGACATCAGATTCTCGATAAGGGTTACATTTAATTGATAATATCAGTACGAAATAATTCGTAATCAATACGGACATGTAAAAATCTAAAAACACATGACATATATATATCAACATGATAATAAAATGATTCCACAGATAAAATAAATAAAATAATATATTTGTGAATAATAACTATGTTATAAATTATTTAGATTAATAATTTATGACAACATGACCTCATAAATAATTATATCATTAATGTCAAATCATTTTTCATGGAATCTATAATGTATTTGTAAATATCTATAAAAAATAATAAGGTCTATGTAACTATTTTATCTCATAAAACTAATCGATGATTGAGGTGATAAATATAACCAAATTAAAACATTCAATTATTATCCAATTTACTACTCACATATTGAAAGATTTTTTATATTTTTTAAATATATTGTGAATTGTCGAGATTCTAAATTTTTTAAAATCTCTTTGGAACCCAATATTTTAACAAAATAAATAATTTCTAATAGCATGTACTACATGATACAACTTTATTAAACGTGAATATAATGACCTGATACTATTTGATATATATTTTTTTAAAAAATTCAATCTCTTAGTTAACATTTGATTCACAGAATTCTAGTTTCCAATAAAATGCAAAAATATATTAAAATGTTATTATTTAAGACTGCAAATTTTGAAAAACCCGTTATTTTGGAGGTTATGAATAATAATAAATAAAATATTAAAATAATATGGTTTAAATTAGTGTAATATAAATTCAATATTTATCTATTTTTTATAAATAATATTTGAAACATTTGAATGATAATAAAATATTTTATGAAAATAATAATTTTTTCATAATGTGTCCTATTCACACATTGCACGAAACAATTATAATAAATGTTTACCATTTTTATAGAATTTATTTAATAAAATAATTTTAATATTTTATATCAAATTATCAGAATATTAATTGGTTTCATTTTTGGGGCTTCTGCTATAGTATAACGTTTTTGATGAATTGTGATAAATATACATTTCTTTTGAAAACTACCTATTCATTAAAAAATATAAAAATATAAATTTTATTCTAAATTGGTTTTAATGAAATATATGTTAAATTTTATATAATTTTAAAAATTATTTTACTTTGGAATAAATTTCATGTCTAATTTTAATACTGAATCAATCTATACATATGAAAATTTTCTCTTTGTAAAAATTCTCTTACAACATGGCTATAGATTATGTTAAAATATAATTCTTATAATTCTATGAATAAAATATGGAAAATGAATTAAATATTTGGAATACTAATAAATTATCTTATATAATAATTTTTACTAAATTTTCTTCCCAAATAAATTGTGAAAATATTAAAAATTATTAATCGTGGTTATAGTAAAAATTTCATTACAACAGGTTTGGTATACTAAGAAGAATAGGGAATTTAAAAAATATTCTCAATCCAAAATTTGAATGAAATATTTTGAAATTATTATATATAATGACCAGTAATTAACCATTTTTAGTATTTTTTATAATAAAACTTTTATTAAATCTTTTTATTTTAAAAACATCAATATGTGTCACGTCCCCCACTTATAAAAGTCTACTCGATATCCTCTCCAATTTACACTAAAAACCCAATTGATTATAAATATACAATGAAAATAAAATCATTAATCCCATTAACAAATCCTTGAGTCATTATTTATTGTATTAATCCATACTTTTATGTATTTAGTGTAAAACTAGTGAAGCTCAACAAAGAAGCGGAAGAATTATTGAACATGCATATTTTTTTAAATTGTTTCTAGTGTTTATAATACATATTAAAATATTATAATATGATTATACCTATATATATTATTTTCATATATGCAATAATATTACTATAATAAAATAGATGAATATAATCTTCCACCGAGTGCGAAGCGAACTGGTCGATCGTGTGTGAGGTGGACAACAGTCTCACGAACAGATGTAATTCATTTTCCATCACCATCATTCAATGATGAATATTATTATAAATTTAACATATTCATATCAAAATTTTAAATTATTATACTTATTAAATTATTATATCGCATATACCATCTTACATTCCACCACATAATGTATATGATAATGTCCCTCAGGTGTACGACAGACAACTGCCCCTCAAACCGATGTGATATATTATTTTATTACGCTATACATGAATGGTATTAAGGTAAAATAAAGTGAATATATATTATATTTATGATATATCCAAAAATATTTAATTATAACATTACATATATCTTCTTATCTTACAATCCATTAGAAAAAAATAATGTCAGTCAGGCATTCATGTGGACTATTAACTCCACATAAAGAAGCGAATGTTTTTAATTTTATTTATAAATATATGGTATAATGGATTTATTTTTATAACATAAACATTATAAATGAAATAATAATTATTCAAGAATGGTTTATTAATATTTATTTTTCTTTTCATCAATCCATCTAGAAAAATTTTAACAACATTCACGCGTATGTATGTCCAAATGTCTCCATGAACCGTGTCATCCTTTTTTTATCTCTGACATATATAAAATAATATATATAAATATATAATGAATATATATGATATTTATATCATTGATAGAATTTTAGATATTATTTTACCATTATCAAATCAAAATTTAAAAAATTAAAAATCTGAAAAAAACATCAAAAAAGTAATTATCAACTGATTCATTTATTTTAACAGAGTTGATAATAAATTGAAGATAATAGTATCGAAGTAAATAATACAAGTAATGTTATATAATATTATGGATATGTAAAATATTTTTAATAAGACTATATTTTGTATAAATTATGTTTGATTACATATGAAATGTATCAAACATTATATAAGGGTTAATCTTCTCAATTTAAATTTTGAGATACATATATGATATTCAACACATATATGTTTGTGTGGTGTACATAGTATAAAATATTATCTTTTATAAAATGAATACATTTTACCACATTATATTTACTGTTCCATTTAATGTTATTTAATATATGGGTCTTATGATTTCTAGGTTATAAATATTGTAACTGTTAATTCCATAATCAAAACATTATTCATGATGCTTTATTTATTAAGTCTTCATTGGGGAAAATATTTATTAAATATATATATATCATTAATTGGATATATGTTCCTCTAACCTATTCATTCATTAAATATATGAACAAATAGTACTATTTTAAACTGATTGGGAAATAAATTATTTTTAGAATATGTTAGAAAAATCTTTCATTATATCTATCATTATATTACAATACACATCCATTAAAATTAATGATTCCTAAAAATGTTTTAATAAAATTTATTAACCATTTAATATTAATTTACTAATGAAATTTTTACCCATAGTATGTTTTTACAAACATAAATTTAATGGCATATTTCTTTAATTTTCAAAAAAATCGTTTGTATTTTACTAAAATTATGATAGATATCATTTTTTAGAATTTAAAACCAAAATGGAATTTTCATATGTTATAACCCCTTCATGGTTTAAAGATAATTTTAGTTAATTCAAATGTTTATTATAATGATAATTATTATTAGAAAATCATGTGATCTTTATTTTTAATTATATTTATAATTTATTAAGATTATATTCCTAAAAAAATTATAATGAAAGATTTAATGGTGCTATTATTTTAATGTAGCTAACTATTTATTATAGATATGAATAATTAGTGATATTTTTATTAATAAAATAATTTTTCTTTTTTTATGGTTTATTATAGGATTGACTGAGGATGAAAAAATTTATTACCATTCACTGTATTATTATTTCTATTATATGATTATGTTTATTTCATTTTAAAAATTATTTAAATTTTATAGGTAAATTTTTTAATATGAATATTTATCTGGACTATATTTCATCTCATTCATTTGAAGAACATGTTATAAATAATATGTGATGTGGGGGTCCCTTCTATAGATAAAGCATCTATTGGTAAAAAATACCTCAATATAACATTAAGGTGTCTTTGGGTTGATTTTTTTAATTAAAAAATAATGTCTACAAGGACATATGTTGTGTTCCATAAAGAATTTTTACAATTTATGTTGAAAAAGATTCAGGAAAAAGGGATTGATAGTATACTGGTTTTATAGAAAAATATATATAAGGGTTTTGATAATCTTTGTGAAAAGAAGAAGCAATAAAAATAGGATAATTTCCCTAAAGATTAAGGTAGATGTGGATGTTTCCAAAAAAGATACGAGATCTTCCCTAGAAAGTGGTGGTGAGGTAGAAATCTTCATGAATGTGAGGTGGCATGCATAAATAAGAGGCAATCGCATAATTTTTAGAATGATGGAATAAATAAAATTTAAAGGCTCTATATTCATCATGGTGGTTCATTGATTTTTTTGTTTGATAAATATTTTAAATGGATCATATATTTTATAGGGAAAGGGTTTTCATTATAGTTATGCATGCTTTCCAAATTCAGAGAGATTGTAGAATCATGGGAACGACGTGGAGGCTAACTGAGAATCATGAATGGAATTGGATTTATGATGGTTGGTAGATTTATTAATGTGGTGATATTTGTTCTAGTTGGGAGCATCATGAATGGAGAATATTAATTAAATAAATGAGATGTTTCGTGAAGGTTATAAGAATGTTATTTTTAAAAGTAAATCTCATGTGAAACTTAAGTGAATTCCCAGAAAATATATCGTGATTTAGTAATCATCAATTGGGTGAATGTGGATCATGAAAATTCAAAAAATGATGTTTAAAACATATTAATCCAAGGGGTCAATACAATATTCATATGATGTAAAATTGATCGCAATTTAATTAATAGAGAAATGAGCTTTAAAATTTTGATTTGTATTAAAAAAATACCAATAGTGAGTAAAATAAAATATTTCTAACAATAGTTCCCTTTACTGTATTTTCTATAGAGTTATATTTCCATGGTATTCTCCTTGGAAGTAGAATACCATGGGTGAACCATGAAATATTGATATGTCTTTTACATTCCTTCATTTATAAACATACATTGCTATTGGAAAAAGAGATAATTATGATTTTTTAATGAAGAAACAATATTATATGGGATGTTGTTTTATTCTATTATACCATAATTCACCCCACTCATGTTATTTAACCTACTTTGGATAAAAATTTGTATCGTAGTGAAATGTTAATATCAGTGTTTATCTCTCATGGGATTCAATGGATGTTTTATATAATAAATGGATTCCAATATGAAATGAAAAAAAATTATGGTGGAATTTGATGAATGCTATTTCTGATCTTCATGGATCAATATACTCATACCATCCACACATGGAATTTCAAATTGGGTGAATAGTGGTGTGTTATTAAAAGCATACTAAATGGTATTAGATGTTGAATATAGAAGAATCAATACAATAGTGTGATCATTTCCCAATGAAATATATTCATTGGTGTTTTCATGTATATCAACTCATTAAATATTGTAAAATACTATATATATATATATATATATGAATGTGATTCATCAGTTAAAGGATTAATATTGAATGTACATTAGAGAAAATATATAGATCAGATATTGAACCACAATGAGTATATTGATCCATTATTTGATAGAGTGAATGTTTTCGTATAAGATTTATATTATATTGATTGTATTATTGAATATTCTGACATTTTTATGCACATATTGATAATATATCACATTTGGATCAATTTGAAAGATTCTATATAAAAATATAAATATAAAAAAATATAAAATGTATATATTGAATAATTTTATTATTGCATATGAGATTACAAATTATGTAATTATGTATACGGAAAAAGTAATGTATAATGAAGTGGAATTCTAGGCCATGAAGAATTTCAATATTTATTATGGTCATGATGAATAGGATATAAATGAATTCATTTCATTCTATTCACTACATTTTCCACGTGTAAAAGGAATATTGAATGGGAAACATCCACATTCATACATTCAATGTGGAATGGATGAATATATTGTAGCCTGGTGCAATAAGAATATTCAATTGGATGAAGAAGTTGAAATAAAAATTCCCCTGGAAAATTTTTCTTACTATGTTAATGGAATGAAACGTTTTAATAGAATCTTCTTCAATCTTATGAATCCTATATCATATGAAAAAAGGCATAAATAAACTGAAGATGAATATATGTTGAATGACATGGATCATGAATAAATTTATATGGTGGAAGCTGTTTGTAGCTATAAAAAAGGGAATAACATGAAAATGATGAAGAGAACATCTAAGGAAGAGTTTATATATAGGTTGAATTGAAATACAATATTTTGGAAATAATTGTTAAGATATAAAAAAAATTAAATAAAAAAGTGTGCTTAATGATGCCAAACATTACATAGAGATGTTGGAGGCAGGAATATATGAGATGGGATTACAATTTTGAATCCATAATTCATCAGATATAGAGAAAAAAAGGAATATTGAGTAAAAATTCAAAGATTAATAATTGAAATTAATGATTTTAGGGCTTTCTATAATGGAAAATGATAGAATAAATTGTATTGGAGAACTGTCAGATAAATTTATAGATATGTGAAGATTAATATTATTATAGAATAGAATATAGATTTTGAGAATGAATTGGGAAGTAGGGTCCCTCATAAGATATATATGATATATTTATATCATAAAGAACTAGAAAGATTCAATATATCATTCCTACCATATAAGGACATAGTTATAGGTAGAAAATATATCAAGGAGGGTGGCATCAAATTTATAAATGATAATGTTATAAATACTTTTTCCAGGGAAAATCTAAATTAGATCCATTGATATGACCTGTGATGATGTCATGGTTATCTAAGGTATCATTAATAACCTACAATGTTTTAGTGAACTATTTTACTCCTATCATGCTAAAATATTTTTCATGAAATACTGTAATTTTTAGGGGATAATATGGTATAGTGTTTTTACAGGGAAAGCACATGATGGGGAATCTCTTATTTTTTAGTGGAGATGAAAATATATTTTTTCTATCAAAAGAGGAATAAAATATTTTATGTTATAAATTAAATATGTATCTAGGTCCCCATCCCTAGAGGATATAGTCAAATTTTATGACTCTTGAGATCTCACTAAGCTATGATATGATTTTACTCACAAGTATGATTCTATAAAATAATGATATTATACAAACCATGATTTTTTCACATTAATACAATATTTATTACTTAATGTTGCACTGAATATTCTCATATGAACTAAAAGTCTCGTATCTTTGTAAATTATGTTAATTATATGATTATTTATAAAAGTTAAAAGATTATTTTTTTTACAATATCCTTACATGCTCTCATTTAATACTACATGGTATAAAATAGTGAAATACAATAAAAAGGGTGACTTTATAATGCATAATTCAAAAATAATCAAGGAATAAGGTAATGAGTGTTATATAGTATTCAAATAAATGGGAATAAATGACTGAGAATCATAAACATTAATAATATGGCTTGATATAGAATGATATTCATAATGGAAGCATGAGAAATATGGAAACAACTAAAAATAGTACATCATAAACATAGTTCAATGATGACAGTGAATACATCATAATTTAAAGATTACCATGAAGTATTCGTGTTTAATTACATTCCCAACATGGTGTCTCATTAGACTAAATATTATCCAATGCAATGGAGAGATATTTAATTTTGGGTGAACGTGTAGCATTCATTTCATTCACATTCTTAAGTTTGCAACAAAGATAATAGAGAAATTATCCATTCCTCATAATATTTTATTCCAAGATAAAGGAGTGTAGAATAAATTCTGGTATGTCCCAAGAGAATTCTGTTTAAGTGTATTAATGTGAAAATCCTATACTAGAAAAGGATATTGTATTCATTAGACAATTATTTGTTCATGGAAAATCTGGGTGATATTGAGGCATTATAATTACGTCACATATGAATTCATTAAATTGGTAGATGGGGTAAAATGTACCTCTCATCATTTTGAAATTAATTGGCTAGTAATAGGGAAATGTAATGTCTTATCCCAACATTAGAAATTGTATATAAATGTTTTAAGATAACAAAGAAACACGAATATAGATGAAATAGTTAGGTTTCATACTTGAGTTTGTGACTCCAATTGCATGGGAGGATCTTCTAGAGAGCATAGGTCACCATAGAATGAATTTTGAGGTGGATAAAAATATTAAGGATGTTCATCAAGGAATTTTATTTAAGATAAATTGAGTATTGAGCATGATTTTATAGGAAATGAGTGGGGATTTATTAATTACTTCACAACCTTTTGTTTGGGACAATATATTATAATGTAATGAATGTAAAATTACTTCACTAGTATATTCTCACGGTTTAATTCCAATTGGATATTTTTTCATTATTTTATAAGGAAAAAATATGCTCTTTATAAAATAATAACATTATAATGAGGTGGTGAGTCAAACTCTAAATTAAATAAATCTAAAAACATAAAATATACTAAGGGTTTTGTGGATTTCATAATATCATTATAAAATTACCCAAATAAATAGATAATATAATTATATCAAATATAAAACTAAATATTTGTTTTGGATACATTTGGTAGTATTTATTATGTCACTTTAGTGTCATTAAGATATCATTATACAGAAATTATATTTATATGATATTTAATTTTTACCCAAAATATGATTATATCATAAAATATTAAAACATTAACCATTAGATAATTTCAATTTTATGATTCAAAAAATTATATTCATTTTATATAAATTGATTTTTAAATATTGGATTGTTTACTAATAGTATTAACTAAACATTTATTAAAAAATGATCATTTTCTTTCAAGAATTGTTTTCAAACCCTTTTACTTTGTAGAAATATATGATAATTTATATTTAAAAATATACTAATATATTTTATTAAAATACTATTACATTCAATAATTCATTAAATATTCAAAATAAGTTATTTAATGGAATTTTAATATTCACCAAAAATATGATTTCTGTTATATTTTTTCACTTTATGAAACCAATATAAATTAAGTATAATATGTTGAAAATATAATAATTATTCTTTAAAAATTAATTTACATATTCATATTTCTAGGTTATTTATAAATATACCATTAATACAACAACTAACTCCCTAATAGAATTGTGTTCCATGCTGAGACTTTCCTCAAGTGGTTTGGTGTATAGGGGTTGGGCTTTGATCTCAATGAACTTGGACATATCCTATAAACTGTTTCACTCAAGAATAAGGTGTTGGATAATAACATTGTCGTAGATATGGGAAAACCCAGTGATGTTATCTTCCTCAAAAGTTCTGATAAATGGGATTTATGGTGTATGATCCTACAAGTTGGGGCCATCACATCCTCTCTCTATGTCATATAGATTTGAAAAAATATTCAATTTATACTAATAAAGGGATAATTATTCAAGGTATATATTATCAAAGGTAATTTTAATTAAAAGTATTTTAAATTCAATTGTATTTAATAATAATAACTAATAGCACGTGTTATCTATAACTATATTGTATAATAATACATTAAATTAAATAAAATGTAAAATTTTTAATAACATATCAGGACATTATAATATTCTTTATTTTAGAATCATCACCCATGTAATTTAATTTTGACACACTGAATCCGATGAGTGCTTCATCACATCCTCTAGTTCCCACATTGGTTCATCAATCGTTTGAATTATATACAAAACATTGACCATGTGCATTGTCTTATTGTATTGAAAACTATCTCTAAAATCTAAAATCTTCACTGGATTCTACACATATGAGAGATCATATACCAATGGTACAACCTCTAGATTGAGTACTGTTGGTGGATATAGTATATACATTCTCAAGAGGAATACATGGAATAAATCATATACTTGAGAATGACATTGTGGGTGTGCATGTTGGTAGCCTAACACTCTAATGAAAATAATGATATTAACAGAGCCAATGTATCATGGAATAATAATTATATTCTTCCAAAATATCCACACATTTATGAACAAATATATGTAGAAGAATACCATATCCTCAACATGAAAATCTAGGTATTGTCGACAATTATCATCATTGATCTTCTACTGAATCTGAGTAGCATGGTTCTGAAGCTGAATGATCTTAATCATTTTCTCTATTTCCTTGACCATTTTAGGACATAGTATTTTTCCCCAAAATCTTTTCAAACAAGTAGGTGTTCAACACCACTTCCTATAATTGGATTCATAGGTGTCATTTGGATTATGATGTTGTAAATGAAGTTGTATGAGTATTGGGACATGGTTAGATGTTTATCCCATATTCATTTGATGTAAATTTTTAATCCACCCAACAAAAACTCAATTTTCTAGATAGGACTCTTAGATAGAACAATTGTTTTTGGGTGATAAGTCATTATAATGATAACATATTCTTTATATCATGTTAGAGATAGAAATAAGAGTTGAATCTTGTAGTTTTCTGGATAAAATTTATAGTGGTACCCCATGTAGCCTTACCAATTCTCTAATGTATAACCATGAATGTTGGTCTAGTGATAAATCATCTAGAATAAAAATAAATTGAGTTTTCTTAGCATGATGGTCAATAATATCATGTATAGCATTGATTCCCATGGATGTCGACCAAATTCGTATTGCAATGTTCATGGTGATGTTTTCCAATTTTTATGTTGTTATGGGTAATGGATGCATCATACCCTTAGACGTTGTCTTTTTCCCTTTATATCCTTACATACCATGAACATTAATGTATATATAGTTATATCCTTCATTAAATTCTCCCACTAATAGTCCTCAAAAGGATCTTAATATATCATTTTTGTTTTGAGGTTGATAGAGATGGTAGATCTGTGTGAATCATCCAACAAATCCTTATTTAACAATATATTTTATTGTAAAAATAGGTTAGACCCAATTCTTAAAAATCCATCTTCATTAACACTAATATCTATGAAATTTAATTTTCGGATTGTTTACACTTTCTTCTAAATTCATATGTCATCTGTTTATTCATCCTTTAACCTCCTCCGAAGGTATTCTTGTGAAATAAATTGTGAAAGGATTGATGGTGATTCTTCCTTTTTGATTCTATTTTCAATACATTCCAATTCTATGGATATGAGATCCATCAGAACTATCATAAATGATTGAATCGATGGATCCATTATACATAGAGAATCTACCACATTATTTTCTTTCAAATAATTCTAGTGAAACAAGATATCGTTGTCCTTGATTATCTATAACCATATTCATTGATCCATATTTAGTTAAATCTATTCGAACATTCAATTGATAATTTTGTAATCTGTATATATATTTCACACTTCTTAATAATGTGATGAGGCTGAAATATTTTCAAGGATATGATCATTTTTCTGACTGTGTTTCTTCATTTTGGTAGTTATATTCATGTAGATTCAATTGGATTGAATAATATTATTTTAATTTTTCATTATACATTGAAGCAAAACCCAATCCCTACTTTTAAGAATCACATAATACTATAAATTTTTTTCCACTTGTTTGTTGTGTGAGAACATGGGTAGTTGTAAACCTGATTATCAAA
This sequence comes from Viscum album, assembly GCA_963277665.1. NCBI lineage: Eukaryota > Viridiplantae > Streptophyta > Magnoliopsida > Santalales > Viscaceae > Viscum > Viscum album. The sequence goes on along the minus strand of OY728128.1, from coordinate 270,321,866 downwards.
TCATTGATTCTCTCTTGACATTAATTAATACATAAAAAAAATACTCCCTTATGATATAACTTGGTTTGGGAGTTTTACAATTGATTGAAATTTCTCACAAATCAATGGTATTTCATAACTAACCCAATAATGCTATGGATATATATCATATAAGTTGGAATCATAAATACATTAAATGATTTTTTCAGTGATATTTCTAAATATATCCCATTACATGAAATAATATTCATGAAGAATGCAACATACATTAACCATAACTCACATCTGATATAATTGGCCTAAATCATTTCATTTTTCAAGGTATCTAACATACTACATAGATGCTTCTCATGATCCTCATTGGATATGGAGTTTATTACAATATCATCTATATATACTTCCAAAAAAATTTCAAGGTAATCTCTAGACACTCTATTCATCATGTCCTCTAATATTTCTAGAGCATTAGTGAGCCTGGATGGCATTACTATAAACTCATAGTACATGTACATTAATGGAAAAGTGGTATTGTGGATATCCTCTTTATTCACCATAACATGGTAATATCCACACCTATGATCCATCGTGGAGATATATTGTGATCCAAATTTTGGGTCAATCAATTCATAATTATGTGGAAGAATATATTTTTATTTATCATTATTTTTTTGATCTCATGATAATCATTGATAAGACACACTAACCCCATTTTCTTCATGACGAAGTGGACAAGTGCATCCAATGGTGAAGAACATGGATGTATGAACCCTCTATCAATATTCCCCTATATTTGACTCCTATTATCCATAAGATCAAAAAATACAATTCTATATAGGGTATTTTATTATTTAAATTCCTCATGTATAAGTTTAATTCCAAATTCAACCTCTCGACTAGGTGGAAGAATAAGAAATTACTTGGGAAAAGCATCAGTGTATCCCATCACAATTTGTATGTATTTGAGAATGTTTCATAACATTTACTCAATAACATCTTTTTGATATTCTTTATCATGGTGTAATAATATACATGGGTGAGATTCTGGTGCTAAAGAAGATTCATCCTCCTCCTTTATGATTTATAGAATCGGGTGGTAGATTAGCAATATGGAGACCGGTTTCCTTTTCATTGAAATTTATGTTAGTTCAACATTGGGAAAGATAATCGATACCGAAAATTGCAACAAATTCCACCAAAGGTTGTATGAAAATTATTTCTTTGATTTTCAACCCAAAAATATTGATAGGGGAAAAGTAATATACATTGGATGCCATAATTCCATAATTTGTCATTTTCACCAAATCTCCTCATCCAATCCTTTTGGTTATTCTTGAAATGTTATTCTAAACCTTAATGATGTTATGTAATGTGTAGAACCAAAATAAAAATATTTCATCATTATCCTAGAATGAATAATTATAATAAATATCACCACATCATTTTTTGGATCCATCACAACGACTGTGATTGAAGAATCTCACCCTTACCCCCTTAGAGACATTTGATTGTCTCTGAAAACTCTTGGGTAAGGGAATTGGTTTCCAAATATCCATGGTTATATAATGTTGATGAAATGAAAGATGTACAAGGGTTTTAATAGATAATATCTTCCAACCATCGCATTACTGGATTTCTTTTGTTATCAATTTCATGATAAGTTACCTTCCTTCATGCACTAAAATCATTTCCTCAAACCACTTAGGAAATTTTTACTGTGATTCAGTCCAAAACATTGACCTATGGGATATTTAAAATTAATGGCCCCAATATATTTTTCATTCGAATCAATAAAATTAAACTCCTCTTTCCACTACATATACCAATGATATCCCTGATATTCACCCATCTCCATTTTTAATTTGAAGTCACATCAAACATTTTCTTCAGAGCTATCAAATTCACAGATTTCTAGGTATTTCCATAGTCTAGGATTATCCCACCCAAGAAGTGTCCAACCTTGCATTAGTGGGTTACCACAATAGTAGCGGAATTTCATGGATGTCTTGTAATGTTTTCCTTGTATGCACTGAATGATTCATCATCTTTATATTTGTGAGAATGGAATTACCATTCCATTTTAAGATGGAGTGTTTGAGGAAAATATTTATCTAAAAACATTTTATAAAATTCCTTCCACCCCATCACCTTGATATCATCATAGGGATTTGTATTCCTGATCAAGTTTCACCAATTATCAACTACTCTGTATATATGATAAACATCCAAGTGATCATTCTCTTAATTATAAAATTGAAGGATGGAGATGATTATCTCAATAGAGTTTATCAGTTACTCATTGATTATGGGATCATATGATCTATTGAATGTTAGCGGCTTTTATCACATAAAAGACTCAATAATATCATTTTATCCCTACTTGGTGTTTGGACTATCATAATAATCAAGGATTATATTCAAAACCTGAGTCAGTAGAGAGGGTATTGTCATGAAGTTAACGATTTCATATCCCATCAGGATTCATATCTCATTGGGGAATTCATCATATTTCCATTCCCATTGATTATTTACACTTGTCCAACTATTTTAAAAAAACCTCTAAAAAAATTTAAAATATGGGATGGATATTTTTAAATTAATAAACACCTAATCATGAGATTAATTTTATTAATTGGGCAACCTATTAGTTATAAATTTTCCACAACTTATTACATTTAATGATTACGTCTATGTTTCAATTATCTAATTACTAACATATATTTTTATGGGAATTTTTTTATCGCATAATAATTGTTCCTACAGATCATTGTAATTTTCCAATACATATCCCCCAAGAGTGTCATATTGGATGTGCAGTAAGGCTCCCTGTTGTGTACTCGTTTACACTGAGTCTCACCTAACACGCCATATAAGATTTTTTACACCTAGGTACATTTTTACTAGAACAATATCTACTTTTAGTATCAAGAAATGGAAATATTTTCCTTGTAGTCAAACTAATCAATATGAAATAAAAAATTTTGGTTTTTTTTCTAATACATTATTTATCCAAAATTCGTTTAATGGAGTTTCATAATCATAATCCCCAAATGAACAAAAGTTTCTTCCCATTCAAACTATAGCAAACCATTTCATTATTTTACACTAATAAATAAGTTGTTACCTACAATTGAGCATAATACATCCTCAATGATTGATCAATATAGTGTATTTAGAAAATTGGAACAATAAATTAAAATTTAAATTAGGAAAGATTTGATATTTATTAAAAACATATTTAAGAATCTCGAACTTAAAATGGAATCAAATAACCTAGAGACACACATTAGAATGGTGTTAGGTATAATGAATATTAAGGGAATATTCATATTATAACGTAATACATATTATAAAAAAGTTCTATTAATTTGTTAGAAAATGAGTGATAATAATAAAAACGAATAAGAAGTCATTATATATCATGACAATAATAAACACAATATTGGAAATTTGGAAAAATGATAAAATACTCCATCATAAACACATTTGAAGGATATATGACAAGAAAAGCTGATGAAAAAACTTTCATAAAAAAATATGGTTCACTCCTTACCCAAAAATAACAGTATATGATACTAAACATTACCCAATACAGTAGATATTTATATAATTATGGTCACACATATGGTTATTAAATTAATTTTCATGCTTAATTATTCCACATAAATAAAATAACCTGGAATCAACAATCTTAATATTTTATTCAATGTTAAATTAATTTTTAAGAAATAATTTTATCACATAAGTGAAATAATTTTTAGTGTATATAGGTGATCACCCATGATATTAAATGGCTATGGTATTCATTACCCAATTTTTTTTGAATGGAAATCATGGTGAAATTTCAACTACTTACTATCGTCACATAAAAATTCATAAAATGGGTTTATTAGAGAGAATTAGGTATCTAATCATTTGAAATTAAAATTTTAGGTAATAGGAACATGGAAAAATAAATTCAAACATTATTAATTATTAATATATAGAATTATATAAAAAACTTGATTATGGTAGAAAAAGTTATGATCTATTACTATAGTATGTGACACCAAAGGATTTAGAGGATCTCATTGAGAGATTAGTGAAAACCTAGGAGGAATCTAAATAGATGAGGGAAAAGTAAGTACATGATATGAGGGGAATTAAAGAATAAAATGGGATATTGGGTGGGTTTATATAGGAATTTTGTCTGTAATTCATTATTATTTATCAAACATAAGTTCGGGACTCTATATAATAAAAAAACCATTACCACAATCCATACAATAAATTTTGTCCTTGGTTTGTACCAAATGGTAAATTATTTAAATATTTTTAAATTAAATGATAATAACATTAAAAAATAATAACCTTTCTTCTGTATAGCTGACTCATACTCTTAGTGCAATGATTATGAAACCATAAAATATATTAATTGTTTAGGAGGATTAATAATGCATTTATAAAATTAATAAAATAAAAAATATCAATATTTAAATATAGAACATATATGATGTAATTGATACATTTTATATTTTTTATTACAACACATTTGGGTTATTATGATTTCATAATACACAAGGTATATTAGAATGTTATTAATTTCTTACTAAAAAATTCGACTATCTCAGAAAATAATGAAAAACTAACCAGTGGATATTTTTTAAATTTTGATTCAAAAATTACTATTATTTTTATCTAAAATATTTTCCATATTTTTTATTTTTCACTTTTAAAGTAAAATTTACATTTATTTTAAATGATGGGGTTTTGTAACAATAACATTATTTGAATCATTTTATGATCTAAATTATATATACTAAAAATTATTTTATAATTTATATATAATAAAAAATCTATTGTTATAATATTTTATTAAAATATATTTTCATTGAAAAAATCATTAATTCATAATGATAAATTGTTTAATTGGATTGTAATATTCATCATAAATACTATTGGTGTTTTATTCTATAAAATTTAAATAAATTTAAAATAAAAATGATCTGATGGAAATACATTATTAGTTCTATAAAAAATAATTTACATAATCATATTTATATGGTCTTCATACATGTCCCATTAATACAATATTAAATTCCCTACGAGTGGGATGCACAATGACTAGGCTTCCATAGGGTGGTTCGATGTACATGGTTTGGGTTGTGATCTGGAAGAGAATAAACAACTACTATAAATAGTTTTTCTCATGTTTGTGTTATTTGATGTCTTCTTTTAATTGGTAAGTGAAAATTCCATGTGATGTAATACCCTTACAAGCTTAGGTAAATGGGATTTATAGGGTACGATCCTAATTTTTTATCTCATCACATCCTTTTTAAGGGTCATTTGATTTCATAACACCCAATAATTATATTACTTTTGTGATAACTATATTATCAAAGACAATGATACCTATCAATCATTTATATATAATTGGACATAATAAATTAAATTAAGTCATGCATTTTCTATTACCATATAACATAATAATAAATTTATATATATAAAATGGGGGATTTTATTTATAATAGCTTGGGATTTCAAAGAATGATTATCATGATGACATAAAAGGAAAAAGTTAAAAATTTAACTAGTGTTCAAAAATTGGAGAATGAGTATTTTTGTTCACCTATCTCATCCAGATCCATTGACGATAAGTGATATTATTAAATTTTCAATGAGAATTTGGTAGGAAGAATCAGTATTTATAATTTCTATCATTTGTGATGTTTTATATTGTATAAAAAAATTTAGTATATAATCTAAAAGGATTCATGCATAAATGTTTTTTTGTTTTATACATATAAGATATACAATTAAAAAAATACTCAACTAGAAGATTTTCTTGGGAAACATTAGATAAGACATCATGTTTTGATAGTGATATCTCCTCAAATAGCGCTCAATTGTGTTCGAAGGAATAAATGGTTTTCTACATGTTGTGGTATTCAACTAAGAAAAAAATAAAAAAAATTGTTTCTTTATAAGTTATTGTTTTATTCAAAATAAGGATGAAATATGAAATTTGAATATTTTAGACATTATGGGATATTACATGGATATTTCGGAAAATGATAATTTTATAATGTATTCAATACGAGTGTAGAAAATGTAATGGAAAGAGAGGATGTAACTATTGTAGATAATGAATAGAATATTAAAAAACATAGTTATTATTTTAATGATGAAATTCATGTGAATAAAATTAACCCCATCCTATTAGAAGTGGAAAATGAAGATTAAAAATAAGAAATTGATGAGGAGCAGGAAGTAGTAAACTTTTTATCTTCACAGTAGCCATAGTGTTGAGGTGAATTTGAGTGGAAGATATTATTAGTGAATAGGAAGTTCAAGTGCAAACATGGAGATTAATGTTTCTATATTAGAAATAATTCCTATATCTAGTTGATCATAATGATTTTGAAGAAGAATTTGTATATTAAAAATGTTTCAATCTATCAATGCGGAGCATAACAAAATTAAGAAGAATTGAATGTGGGAGAATGTTTCTAGACTGGAAGATAAGAATGAAATTAGGACCAAATGGGTCTTTCAGAACAACCAAAAGGAAGAAGGATTTTTTTGTAACAAATCATGACTATTGGGATTTTTATACAACAATATCAATGTAATATTCATTGATGATACATTTTCACCTCTTGTGAGAGTACATACAATTAAAGTAATCATGGTAGTAGTGGTTCTATCAGACATCAATGTTTTCTAGATGGATGTCATTTCATAGTTTTTAACATGTGTTATAAAAGAATAAAGGTATATTGAGTAGGAATATTGTATTCTCAATTATGAAGATTATAACAATGTTTTATAACATAGAAATGCACTATATGGTTCGAAGTAGGTATACTGATCATGGTATTTGAGGATTGATATGTTTTTGAAATAACATATTTTTTAGAGTTGTGATGTAGATTATAATCATTACTTCATCAATTTCAGTAATAAAGTAATTATGGTGTGGGTGTATGATGAAATAATATTATTTGGTTGATTAGATGATGCATTGTAAATGTATTTCATATAATTCATGAAAAGTGAGTTGGAATTGTCAATGATTCATGAAATAACCATTTTCCTTAGTTTAAAGGTGACATAGGAAAGGAATTTCACATTCATTTTCAAATAAATATATATCACTAGGGTTCTAAAAAGTTTTATAATTTATAATTACAATAATATTATGATTACAGTGACAAGATGGTTGAAACAATCATGAAATTATGAATATAAAATGGTTAATGTAACAGAATAAAGAGACATCATTGGCATCTTGTTATACGTAATTAGAAAATGACATGATACAGTTCATAAAAATTCAATGTAATATTCTGTCAAGAAAGTCACCAGGAATTAAACATTATTATATTAAAAATACTACTCTCTATATTGTTGGAAAAATGGATTTCAGTTTACTGTACAGTGGTAAATAGCAGGAAGGGTTACAGGGTAATAGAATAACATATTTTTATATTCAGTAGGTGGCAGATTAAAAATTTTATGTAGTTCATTTTATATTTATTGTTTATGGTAATTATTGTACATGAATGAAACAAAATTACATTTCCTTGATCACTAAAAATATTAATATATTGCATCAACTCATTCATAAATGTAGTTATTTTGGTTGGAGTAGCAGCTTGATGACTTTGGATTTTAAGTGAGTTCTATAATCATAATGCATTACACCAATTCATGTTCTATAAATTACAGAAAAAATACATTCCATCATTCATTTAGGAATCATATAGAAATGAAGTACCATTTTTTCATGGATAATGTGGAGAATGGCCTTGTGATGTTAGATTATGCTCCCACACAACAATTGTTTTTATATATTCTGATTAAGTCTGTTTCGAAAGAGTCATCTCATTGGAATCTAATGAAATCATAGAATTTATTCGACTCCACAAAAATGAAAAAGTTTTCATTGAGGGAACCCACTCTCATATGTATTTTGTGATTTCAATTATGTGAAAATATTTGTTCTTCACAATGTGGTAAAAAAAGTAGTGACCTTTGGATTCATAGACATTGGGGGAGAATATATTTCGATCAATATTGTGGGAGAAGAAGATATGGGGATTAGTGTAGTAGAAAGATATTTAAATGTAAGGATTTCAACAATGTTTGATCCATGGTTATATATCTCAGCAAATGTGGTCTGTAGTGAATCCACTTGACAATTTTTGAAAGATGTGATTCGTTTTTGAAATTTTCATGCTACTCTTATTACACATGGTTATCCTATATCACATTGGATAAGAGTTTTTGTTGAGTAAATAATTGATCTCAATATGGATAACATGTACTAATTATTGGTATAATAAAGAAGAATACTTAATGATGAATCATAATGTGATGAATTTTCAACAAACACAAAGGGGTATAGGTTTTGAGAATATGCCTCAATTGTAACTTCGTAGTGTATTCATGTTCATTGATATATTTAAAATTATGTTAATAAAGATACTTTTGGGGTTCGTGAAATTATTTAGACAGGGATTATTAGTGGTAACCTTCACTGTTATTATTAAATATTACCATTTTGATTTAATTAATTAATATAATTATAGAAATCACATCAGTTTATTCTGATTTAATTTATCCAATTTTATTTATAATTCTCAAGTTTATCATTACAATTGATAAATTAGTTGTTGAATAATGATCCCATGATTAATATAATTATAGGGTTTTAACAAAATCCAGTTGACACAGAAAGAGGATTTGATGGCCTCAACTGGTAGGATTGGTCCCTAAGAATCACATTTATTAGAAAATAAAAAGAGATATGTCATTTTTGGGATTTTCACTAGGCTAATCCTATGAAAATATCAATCCACATAAGTATTATCAAAACTGTTTATGATCAATGTTCATTCTCTCCCAGATAAAATCCCAAACCATATTCACTGAACCACACCACGAATGTCATACCATCATGCACCATACAAATAGGGTATTTTTTTGTTGACATAATGGGATAATTATCATGAAATTAAAAAAAATTATTTTGATTCAATTAAACACAAATAGTATTGTTGGTTAATTATAAAATTCAATTAAGGAATTTATTTTGATGAACTAATGGGGTTATAAATAAATAATATTTTATCAAAACATTTTTCATAAATAATTATTACTAAATATAAAATATAAACACATTCATATGAAGTAAATTGTTATTTTTAAGGTTTGACCACAAATTGTTTCTAAACAAACACCGTAATTTTTAAATAATTTCTATTATTAAATTAAAAGTGGAAATTGAAACATTTAGATAATTATTTAGATTAAATGCATATTATATTTTGAACAATCATGTACAAATTATCCAATGAGTATTTTTTCCTAATTTTCGTAGAGAGACAAATTTTTGGTCAAAAATTAAATACCATATAACTATACTTTTGTATTACAACATGATAATGACACAAAATAGATATAATAAATACGATAATGTGTATCCCTAACCAAATATATTTTGTACCATAATATAATTTTCATTTATATTTGTTGTAAATTTTTTTTAATGAAATTATGAATCTTTAAAAACATGTAATATATTTTATGGTTGAAATATCATTTCTTCTATAGAGTAACTCACCTCCAAAAAATAAAGGGAAATAATATTTTATGATATTTCCATGGCCTTATAAAATAATAAAATAAAATTTTATTTGGAAAAATCTATTGGAATAAACCATGGATTGGTTTTTGGTTTTGGATATTCTATTTTGTTGAGTTCAAAAACTAAATTATACTAAATCCCCCCTCATTTCTTATATAATCCCTCCCAATATCAAAATTATGTTCATTAAATCTCCTCGGTTGATTCCCATACTATTAAATCAACTCTATAATGTCACCCCATGGTTCCCTAAGATCTAAATATCCCCTTCTCTGGCATGTGGAGTCACACAGTCATGTATGTAATCCTCACCACTCTCTACTACATTAAATTCAAGCAACTTATTTAAAAATTGACATCATAGATTCAATAATAATGATGTAAATTATTTATAAACATTCCGTTAAATTCTAATTGATGTTATTTAAATTTTATATTATTTATATCGTCTCATTTATATCTTCATCCAAGAAGTTACTATGCATAACTTTTTTATGGGTTCTTCTGTTCTTTATTTTATTCAACCACTTTTATTATGTTAAGATAAGAAATAAATTTTTCTTATTGGGACATCATATTACATATAAAACACAGTTTACTTTTTATTTATTAATTATGATATCCCAATTACCCCTCATTAATCTTTCCATGATCCTTTGTCTACAACAATTACCATGCAAGAAATATATTTTGGATTCTATTCTGTATTGATGATTCTTCAATAAATTTTTTCTTCTATTACCAAATTTATAATGATGGGATATGATTTTACATGAACATATTACATACCATTTTATTTCAATGTGATGAGATACCCTTTTACCAATCACAATTCCATTTTTTTAAATCTATAATTTATTTCGTCATGCTGCCGAAACCTCATAGATATCTTCCTTGAAAAATAATTGTGTCTTGAATACCATACCAATATATTATCAACATTGGTCACATTTGTGAATATATACATTTTTTTTGAAAAGTTACACATATTTTTTCAAAACTCTTTATTCATTGTATAAATTTTGATGATGTATGAATACATGTTTTATATTGTATGGGGTAAAAATAAGGATTATAATGGAATGAATATGATTGTGGTCCACATATATTACTACAATGCATTAGGTAATCATTAGTATCATTATATGTCACTTTTAGGGAGTGAGTGTTCCTGATTCCATTTTGAGACATTGTCCACCAAGTTGTCTTGGATGTTTTAACAATGATCAATGTTTATGATTAAGTGTTTCAAGTCATTTCCACCTTTCCCATTTTTTGATTATCATTTAATATCATGTCTCATTATCATATTTATGATGGATACTCTGGTTATTCCCTATAGATGTGCCTATTTTATAGAATTTGTTATCACAATGGTGTTATTACTTTTTTATTCTAATACAAGGCTTTATAGATCACCCATTTCATATTTTTTCCCATGTTATAAAGTGATGTTTGGATGTTTGTGGAATTTTAGAAGCTTGTTATGGATATTTTTTATAATTTTTTTATATCTCGTGTTCAAGATGTTAGGATATGTACAAAATTCAAAAAGGCACATGATTTTTCGATAATTGTTGTCGTATTATGTTTAATCCTATATAATAAATAAATTATTAATGTAAAATAATGTTTTGGATTTTTTTAGTTGGTATCAGAGAGAGGTTTAGTTATTTTTTGGGATTATTATTAGAAAAAAATATCCAACGACACAAGGACAACAATAAGTGTAAGAACAAATCCTGAAATCATTGTATGAATATATTTTTTCATTTATCATGAAAATAAATCAATTTCTGGACACTATAATTGGATGTGATTCTTGCACGAATATACATAGTGGTAACAACATAGAAATTTTTTTCTGGGAATGACTCGGGTTTACCAAGTATAAGATAATGTTCCTTAATATACACCCAGTATGAAAATACCAAGAGATATGTTTTGGTAATTTCATGATCTCATTATGGACAATTGTTAAAGGAACAATAAATGACGTAAGAACATATGTTAAGAAATATATGAAGGTTAACAAAGCTTGAGTCTTATAAATTCATATGTTTACTATATATATGTAATTTATATTTTTTGTATGTAAAGTAATTTTATTAACCTTTATATGTTTAATAGTTTAAAATACTAAGACCTAATTTTATTTTTATTGTATACAATGTATTGAAAAATGATGAATTTGGAAAATAATAAGTGTGATGGGAAATTTGACAACTATCCAAACAAGATGATAAACCCAATGGGAGCAGGAATTGTTAACATTATGAAGATACTCTCTTAGATGACATAGTTTATGATTATATATCTAAAACAAGAGGATATAATAAGACCTCATACGAGAGAAAAAGCTAGTGATTAATTATTTATGTGACCATTGCCACTTACTATCAATGGGTCATCTTATCTCTTAATCCTGGAACAACAGATTGACTACATTGAGAATATATTCTCCATAATTTAGCATTCCAAAAAACAGAAGTTTCAGAGTGTTGATTATCATATAGATGCATAAGATTATTAGTGGTGGACATTTATAATGGATATGAATCCTAAGAAACATGTCTATGCTGTGGTGTGTAATTAATTTTGAAAAATGTTTTCTTCGCACCCCCATCTTAAAATGGAAATATACTTCCCCAAACATTAATAAATAAATAATCTATTGGGAGAAAGAGGAAAATATTATAACACATTATTGATACACATTATTCTCTCTCATTACCCCAAAATACAAGGTTGACTACTTCTTTTTTGGAAAAATACAAGTCTTGGAAAATACATGTTGATCCCAGATTTAGATATCTATAAGAAAGTAGTCTGATGTTCCCTAAAATTATAAATTGTGATCGATGAATGCCAAAGATTTCATGGGGATAAGAAAAGAAAATTGGATAATAATTCTATAGATCCAATGGATAAATATAATGGTTCCATGAAATTTAAACATCCCACATGTCAAAGGTGTCAGAAAATGATCATTGGAAACTATCTAAGGGTAATGAAGAAATTCATTAAGAGTGGGATAGAGGAAGACTTAGTTAACAGTTGTCGACATGATATTCCCACTAATTTGATAGGGGAAAGGAAATCACTATTCAAACATAAACTCATTTTACAATGCATTAATATCGTTGGACTAAGTCACATTCCAATATAATGACCTAAGCCAAGGGTTTTCATGGATAACAAACTACCTCAATTACGATAAGGGAAATCATTTAATATCACTACCACTGTGGCCAATCTCGACAATAACGTGGTGACATGTATGTTGGATACTCATTCAATAATAGAGAACATAGTTTTTGATTCTGTTTGTACATATTCCTTCATATCACAAATGTTTAGTAGAATAATTCAAACACCACCACAAACCATGTTGGTTTAGAGGTTGGTGAAAACAAAAAATGTGACATTTAATGAATCCAAAGTACATTACTCTTCCCATATCAAAATATTTAGGTTTAACATCCCAGTGAATCTTTTTATACATCCTTGATTGAAGTGTGATGCAATTCTAGGAATGGATTGAATTTCCTAATATAGTTCCATCATAAATTGATGCAAGAAGTAATTCACTCTCAATATTATGAATAACACCCGTATTCTATAAAATTGTAAGGAGGAAGTTGAATCTTCTATAGAACTGAAATCTCAAGAATGTTTATTATTTAACTATATGAAAGTATATATATATATATATATTAAATGATAGATCACAAGAGTAAAATCATCCTCGATGACATTCTAATTTTGAGGTAATACAGTGTTTTGAATCCTGTGGAATATCATAGTCTTCATTCAAGATGATTGGTTGTTTTTTGAAATAAATTATACCTTGTGCATTTAAAATCTCCAAGACATTGTCTAAAATGGATATTGTGGAACATAAGGAGCTGGAGAAAAATGTATAGATTAATATGGATATTGGTTTCCTAATCTTAGGTGCTTTACCATGGCATGAACCATTCCTCTTAATTGTGATGAAGGATCGTTCAATGTGCATTTTCATTAATTATTTGACCTTATAAATATCAAAATAAACAACAATTATCCTCTTCCACAGATTGATGAATTGTATGATTTTTTAATTGGAGCACGATACATCATTAATTTGGATCCTCAATCAAGTTATTATCATGTATTGGTGATGAAGGTAGATATAACCAAGACATCTTTTCTTACAACGTATGGGTAATAAGTGTATATAGTGATGAATTTGGGTATAACTAAGGCTCCATAAGTAATCATAGAGTTGATGACTATAGTATTTAGTTATTACCTTAGAATATTTTGGGTAGTCATTTTTAGATGATATTATAATGTACTTCAAAACAGTAGAGGATCATGATGAGCATCTGAGAACTATACTAAAGACCTCGAGAAATACAAAACATTATGTCATATATAAAAATTTTCATTATTGATTTATGTAAGTATCATTCTTGGTGAATATCATCATTTTAAGTATGATATATGTGGATCCTTCAATGATAGAAGAAATTAATGGACATTAAATACCAAAATCCAGGATATATATTTTTAACTTCCATGGATATTCTGTGCACTCTAGTCAATTTTGACAAATTACCCAACAATTTCAAACAACCTATCCATGATAACTCAGAAGGGAGTCAATATTTCTTGGAAGGATTAAAGTGTAGATTGATTCATGGAACAAAAAAACTGTCTTATCACATTACCTATGATCACACCGCCAACAAATGGATATTCATTTGTGTTATTCAGTGATTATTCAATGAAGGTATTTTTTGTTTATTATTGATGATTGAAACAATCATATCTTTTGCGTTATGGTAGTTTAAATTTAATGAAAATAACTACCCAACACATAATATAGAGTTTGAAGTAATTATCATTTCATTTAAAATAAGAATTAATTTTCTACTTGGAGTGGAGTTTTATATAAATAAGAATAAAAAATTCTTAATTTTATATTCACACAGAAAGAGATAAATATGCTCCAGTGAATATGATTATAGACTATCAAGGACTATGACTTCTCAATCCAATACAATAAAGGGAAGTGATTAAAGATAATGATTCTCTATATAAAAAGGTTTCGGAAATTCTATAACTATTTAATATTGAGAGAGATACAACCTTATATGATTTTGAACAGAAGGGCATAGGTATCATAAAGAAAAGAACATTAAAAATCCCTTCACAAATGATATAACAACCATACCTTATATAGAGCTAAAAATATTCACAAAGTGATTGAATGGAAGTTCCAAATAATGCTGAAGCTATAAGAAAAAATGAAATCCTTATCATTTAATGTTTATGATAAAGGAGTTGTGTGATTTGTTTCAAGTCTATACGTATCATCAAATCATGATTAAAGGAAGGATCTTTCGGAAGATTCATATTTATCAACCTTCTACATCCAAAAAATATGTAGAAAGATGTATAATTATTTATGAGAATTCTATTTATGGTATTCTATGAAGAAGAAGATATGATAGTGTATATAAAAATGTCATGTTATCCAAAAAGTGACAACAGAATGGAAAAAATAAAAGTGGTTGACGAAACCATTAACCATAAGCACATGGAAATCGGAGAACATTTCCATATTCTTTTTTCATCGGTCATATTAATATATAAATAAGAGAAAATTTAATATGGGTTTTTATGGATCTTATTAAAAAATCATGTCACTTTATCATAATTCAAGAGGATTTATCACCAGATCAACTTCATGGATATACATTTGAGAAGTGGTAAGTATGAATGGAGAAATACTATCGATTGGGTATGATCTAGATCTAATATTCACCTCTATGTTCTGGAAGAGTCTCCAATACTTATTGAATATGATGTGGAAATGTATCATGGATTATCACCCTTAAACTAATGACATATTAGAATGAACTATCTTGTGAATTGAGGAAATTTTTAGAGAATTCATAATTTATTTTTAATGATGATGAGATAGACATATTCCCTGGGTCGAGTTCTCATACAAGAATAGTTTCCACCCGATCATCAAAATAAATCATTATGAAGAAATTTATTGGAAGAGGTATATGACACCTACATTATAGGATTATGGCGTAGAAAAAAAATATCATGTACTTAAATGGTTGACGAAATGTTGGAAATGTTATGAACATTCCCTGGCACGCCAAGGATGCTAAGAGTCAACAAAAGAGTTATGGTGACAATTTTTGACGACATATAATATATGATGTTTGAGACGTGGTTTTCCTCCTCATATCTCCATGGATGGAGGTAATTATATTTGGAATGAAGGTATGTCTTTGTCTTTGGTAAATAGAACCTTTTGTGATCTATGATATCATCAAAGTGGTGGCCTATCAACCATCACTCCAATACAATATATCCAAAGTAAAGGATTTATCCCATGAATCATAGTTAAGGAACTACATATCTGACCCCTCACATGTAATCAATAAAAAGATAGTACCATTTGATAATTATCTCTCCTATAAAGTTCAATCTATGATGGCCTTAGATCATAGATAAAAATTTGTTCAAAATAATACAAGGCACCTCATAAATGTGTTTTGGAGATAAATATGATTGAATAAACAATATGGGAACCATATTAGGTGAAGAAACAGATCTATCCTCATATTTTTTATTGTAAAAAACGAATATTTTGA
The DNA here is from genome assembly GCA_963277665.1 of Viscum album. Classification (NCBI taxonomy): domain Eukaryota; kingdom Viridiplantae; phylum Streptophyta; class Magnoliopsida; order Santalales; family Viscaceae; genus Viscum; species Viscum album. The sequence goes on along the minus strand of OY728128.1, from coordinate 270,305,591 downwards.
GGATGATATTTCTTAATGGGGATATTGAAATTAATTGAACTATTATAAATAATAAATTTAAAATTTATTTAATTCAATAATATTGTTATAGAAAACAGATCTGATTATTTAATTTTATATTATAAAATTTGAATTAAGAGACAATTATTTATCATTTACATTGATAATATAGCTTCTGAACTATGATCACATGATTAGTACAAAGATATGGGTCTAAAAAATTTAACTGACACAACCAATGGAATTGATAGCCTCGACTAATAGGATAATTCCCCATAATGTCCATTTGTGAGAGAATTCGATGGAGAAAGAAGCTTGGGATTTCCCCTAGACCAATCAAAATATATTATCCAACAACGTAATCTGGGGAAAAATATTTTATGGGTGAAGTTCAAGCACAATGAGATCATGGCCCAAGTTGTGATTTATTAACCACCCAATTTATGTCCCACATTCGCGCACCTTATTCTTATGGTGTTTATTGGTGTATTGAATGGATATGTATCAAAACCCTAGAAATATTAATATGTACAATATATTTTATTTAATGATGAATAAATTTTTATACTGTTATTATTACTTTTTATATGTTTTTTAGTTCAATTCAGCAAATCATAATGGTTTTTTTATTATTATTAATCGAATTAAACCAATTAAATTATTTTCATGTATTAATTGAATTTTGAAATAAATTATATTTTAAAAGAAAATTAATATTATATAATTTTTATTAAATTGAAATTATCATATAATTATTTTGAAGCCATATTTAATTTTAAAAAGGGTTTGAAAACTATTTCTAAAAAAATCCATGATTTTAAATAAATATCATCTATTATTTTAAAAGATAAAATTAATATATTTTGAAAATTATTTATATTATTTGAATATTATTTTTGTATCATAATTAAAAAATTATCCAATGGTTAATTTTTCCTAAATTTCAGTGATAGTCAAATATATGTGAAAAAATTATATACCATATATATATATATATATACTTTTGTAATATGACATCATAAATAAAAAAAAGTGATTTAATAAATACTTTAATGATTATCCATCAATACATATACTTGGTTTGCTTAAAATAATTTTATTTTATTATTATTTTATTTATCTTATAAAATCATTATGAATCATCTAAAACGTTTAACATATTTTATGTTTTTAAAATCAATTCATATTGATTGTGACTCACCTTCATGTAAAGATGTTAATTAATTTAAAAATATCCGACCTTGGAAATATAATTTATTAAATTGAACTCCCATTTTTTAGAAACTATGAGAAAAATGGGATGTTTTGTGGTTTGGGATATTTAATTATATTTAGTCTAAATCCTTAATAATAATGTGAATCTCCAAATTTCCTATATAAACCCACTAAATCTCAAATATAAATTCAAAAAAACTACTTTCATAACATCCACAGTCTTCCTTTCACTCTGTATTTTCTTCACAATGTTCCCCAATATCTCATAATGCACTTCCTCGGCATTTTTAGTCACACTCTAAAGTATGGGATTCTCACCATAATCTCAAACATTCAATTAAAAAAATTTCATTGAAATTTGTCTTCTTAATGGGAATGGATTAAAATTTGAATAATTTATAAGAATTTACTTACATTCCAATTTATTTAAATGAGATATTATATTCTACACTTATTTTATCCTTTATCTAATTTGTTACTATGACAAATTTTTTGTTGAGATCATCCACTCTCTTCTTTATCAATGAAATTATTTTATATTAAACTTATCAATTTATAATTATTCATTTTTGAATATGTTTTTCCACATACCACGTATTTTATTTTTTATATATAAATAATGATATCTCATTTTCCTCTTATTAATACGCTTATGACCCATTATACAAACCCAGTACCATGTCATAATATAGTTAGGGTTGTTTTTTGTATTCAAGTTTTTTGTTACCTTATTATATATGTTTACAAATGTCTAATTTTTTGATATGATTTTCTATGTCCCTATTACTGCTCATTTTATGTATATATCCTAAGAGATCCATTTATTTCTCATAAAACAATTTCGCAAAATCATTATGTGACGTTTTTATGCTGAGCAAATTTCACAGTGATCTTCCATGCCAACATAATTCTATATTGAATACAATTCCCACATACAATCAAGGGTGTAAAAATTTATATGCCTATAATTTTTTATTGGGAACATAAACAAAATTATTCCACAGTCCATAATCTAATATTAAATTATGACGATGAATCAATCCGTGTTTTATTATATATGGGGCACACATTATCATGACAATGAAATGAATATGATGGGTCCCCCCATTATAGCACTCCTATTCATTATATAATGTTTATTATCATGAAACATCGTCATGGGAATGTACTAAACCCAATTTAGTTATGGGAAATTTTTTATCTTGTTTTATTATTGGCTTCATCATTGAACAGTGTTTATGATTTTGTGTTTTTAGTTGTTTCCACGTTTCCCATGTTCTAATAATCATGTTATATCATATCTCATTGTCATGTTTATGATCCGGACTCTTGTTATTTCGAAATGATATTACTATTTTCTATCATTTACTATCTTATTCATGTTATTCCATGTGTATTACCTTACATACCTTCATAGATCACTGATTTATTATGTTTGTCCATAGGTTATCACATGTAGTTTTAAATTCCAAAGAATTTTAGAAACATGGAAATGAAGTTTTAAATAATGTTTTTTTATCCCATGATCACGATGTTATTCAAGTTACATAATTCCCAATTACATAATTATCCCAATATTAGGATGAGATATGTATAATATTATGTAATAAATAATGAATAATGAGTAAGTCTGTTATAATTTTGAGATTTATTCATGAAAAAAGTAATAGATTCACTATAGGTGTTACAAAAATCTACATATACAAGGTCTAATTACTTTATAGTTTTATCAAATATATTGGGTTCCAAAAAATGGAGGATGATCCAAGATTCATAAATGTTTTAATAACATTTATTCATTATAAAAATATTTAAATAAAATGATTTTCATGAAGGATTGTTGTTTTGTGAAGGGAATGTGTTTAGAAATGGTTTTATATTTCACGATGGTGATAAGATTCACAAAAATGTGATAATAGTGAAGGTTCTACATAAATAAGTGTGACTATAGGATGTTTCACAAAGGGTAGAAGTTTTCAAAAGCATAAATAATATTGGCAGGTTCATGAAATAGAAGTTTCTTCTTTGATAAGAGGTGTTGAATAATTTAAACGGATTGTAAAGGAAGGAAATATATCAATATTAGTATCTACCCATCACATTAATAGAAATAAGGAATAATGAAAATATAAAGTCTCTAAAATAGTGTTGGTTATTCATGGAGGACTTTTCTAGAATTAATATTTTAATAAAACCATAATCAAGAATATTTGGATTTTTTTTAGGATATGGGAGCTTTAGAAATGTATTGTGATTCAAGAATGATAGTAGCATCATGAAGTCCACATAAAATTTGAAAAGATTTGATATTTGAAAAGATTATGAGAATTAAAAACACCGTAAGGTTCATTATTTTTTGGAATGTAATAAAATGAGGATATTATCTTGAAGAATTGGATTTTTTTCATAATGTTTAGAAATAAGTTATTCACATGTATATATATCAAAGGAAATAGAATATATTTAACGATAAATCTATTGAAAATTTTAATTCACATGGTAGATGAATTTGAAACATAATTATTCATCAAATTATATATAAAAAATATTGATTCATTTGATAAAAATAAAATCACATTATGGATAAATGAGATAAAATTATTTGATAGAGCATCACGATTTCAAATTCTGATTGGTTGTAAACTAAATTTCAATGATTACACACTAAATTATTTAATAACATTGTTATTTAGTGTATTTGATATAGCGAAACATTTGCACTGTATGATCCTTAGGCATAACTGAGTGTGTGCGAACAATGTAATTTTTATTTAGTATCATGCATGCTTTGATTTTTGTTCTTGAAATTATATGGTAATGGGATATAATAGTGTTCTATTTAATGAAGAAGGTAGACCTAAAAGGGTAGTTATTTTATTCCATAATTCATTGATTCACCCTCCCAGTTGGTGGTTTTTCCCAAGTTGGAATGACGTAATTGTTGAATTGATTTGTCTTATACGAATAATTATTTGGGAAAATTAGATGGGTGTCTACCGACATATCTAAATTTACATGAAAGTGTATTGAAGATTTTAGTTTTCTATAATTATGCATTAACTAATTTTAATATTAGATATTTCCATTTTATTATTCGATTAGTTAAAATATCCATTTAATAGATTCCATGTTCTTTTATTATGTATATCAATTTAATTTTAAATAATTTATTTCTTTCACATTATGATTATTTTGTTGAATAAATGGAATGTGTTTAAGTTATGTATGATTAATTATTAAGTATTCTTATTTCTTCATGATAGAAACCATTTCACACCATCCCATTCTGATAATCTATCCCCAATCCATTTTAATTTTTTTCTTTCCCCATGATTCCGGGATATTTTTTGTTCTTGATATTAAGGGACACACTCTGTTGAATATTGACGTTACAAAAGTAAAATAGTTTTATATGTAATGAACTGACATTAAACATTACATAACCTGGAGTTTTTAATAACTAATTACTATATTTCATGTTGGTAATATTTTCATGTTACTAGTTTCAGATAATTAGGCCACGAAACATACATAACAAAATAATATAATTAAATGCAGACACTTTTGATTAGTATCAATTTTTACCAATTTTATAAAACATTTAAAATAATGAATGAATTGTTTTTGTGGAAAAAATTCACAACATAAACCTTGAATTCTTCCATTTACTTACTCCTACATAAACCTTTTTAAAACCATTTAAAACATGTGATTAGTATAAACTCATAGTAAGGAATATAAAAAAGAAGCAAAATTATTGTTATAGTGAAAACATGAAAAACCATCTAATGTTTACCTTTATATTAAATATACAATATGATTATAAAGTAAAATAGTTTACCCTTAAAAAACAAATTTTTCTTATATTAATTCATTAATTCTCATATAATATAATTAATTATCTTTTGGTGACATAGAACATCACTTTAATAATACCCATTAAAACCCCTTTTAATTGTATAACAATAACTCAGGCTTCAAAAATTATCATTATCAAAAGAATCATATATCTATAATTGGTATCACTCATCCATTAATATTTACAGGGATCACCATTGAGATATAATGGTTATCAACCCATTGTATAAGCAATATCAGGCTCACCCATTTCATAAGATCTACAATGGTGCTAAAACCTTCTTTTATGTTGTTTTAGGATCACTCGTTTTAGGTAATTATCATGTTCAATATAAAGAATAAAATATATTCATTATAATAATCATATAAAAAATCAATATTCATTTATCACCTAATACATAAATATAAAATATATGGGGATAATTTCAATCTCTTTGAAACAAGACTAACTCATTGAAGGGAAACATGTTCCATAACAATAACATTGAAAAACATAATCCATCTAGATAAGGACTAAGTATAGTTTAAATTTGAAATTCCCCATTTGGAATATATGTAATAAAAATGGTATTTTACATTGAGTAATTGAAATAACATTAAAAATATTCTTAAAAACATTATTTAGAAAATAATATTTAATCTTTTTAATGTGTACCTTACCACTTGGAAACATTTGAATCATAATCCGCATAAAGGAATAGTATTTAACATAAAATTAAATAACATGAGAATAAATAAATTCAAGATGTGAAATTTCATTTGTTTTATGTATACCCATTGTGATAAACATAGGTGCATAACCTAAATTTTTTTCCAATGAATAGATATTGAGATGATATTCATTAACATGTGAATGGTTTGTAACATATTTTTTAATTTTATTGAATAATAAAATTATATTAATTATTTACTTTCTTCATATAATTTTTAAATTATATCATAAATTGTATTTATATTATTACTATGTTGTAAAAAATGTACCCAAATAATTGTGATTGCATCAGATGTTTCGACCACATTCATTTTACGTGTCAGAAATGACATTGGTAGGTCATCTTTTGTCCAAGGGTTCATTATTAAGACATATCTATAATAATAATCAGTAAATCAATATAATATTTAATTCTAAACTATAAATTCAAATACAATAATAAAATATTGTTCTGAAAAATGAACAAACCTAACAATATTTGAGATAGTAGGTCGTACTAATGTTTTAGTAATGTTCTCATTTTTCAATGATCAATATAGAAAGAAAGTGAAAAGATTTTTTCATTATATATTTATCATTATATCATGAATACCTTATTATTTATTAATATATACATATATACATAATTATTTTTATGTAAATGGAATCACATCGCTTCAAGTAGGTGATTGTCTATATGTGCACGAACAACAATTTCACTTTTTTAGTGTGTGGAAATGTAATAATTTAAATGATAAATTATATTGATAGAAAGTTAATTATTTCCTTAAAATAATATATATTTAATTTTTATCATATGTTATATTGAACACATTCTATATATATTCAATTTAATATGTGAACGAGTCACATAACATTGAGTATGTTGTTGTCCCACGTCGAGAGACGATGTATTCCTTTTACCAAAAATTGAAATGAAGAATGGTATATGTTATATAATAATTCCATAAACACAAAAAAAATAATAAAATATCATAAATATAATAAATAAATACTATATAGATCATAATTTCTATCCATGAAAGGTTTTTAAGGAAAAAATCATAGGTCGTTCCATGAGGTTGTAGTCCCGTGTACACACGAAGAAAAATTTCATTACCTATTTAATGGATGTGTTCATAGGTTCAGGTATAACCCTAAAAATATATATAATATATAAATATATTTATGATATTGTGTATAATATATCATTGCTTAATAAGAATAATTTACTACTTTGATAAGGACAAAAATCCTTATTGATGAATGTTGAATCTTCTTTGGGTAATTCATTATAGATAACAACAAAGTAATTCCTTGGATTAATTTCTACATGATGGTAGGAATATAGAATAATCCAAGAGTTTTTTATAGATTAAAATTTTAGGATACGGATAAAAAAGGCTTCATACACGTAATTAATGGCGGAGAGTGAGTGACTTTTTATAGTATAGAAGAAGTGGAATTCTTCTATATACAAAATGTAAGCAGTATTGGGGGGTATCACACACAACATGTTCCTCCAAAAATGAACTAAATTAAATATAATTGTTGGTATGTTATAAATAATTTCATTAAATTGGGTTTTTAAAATATTTTTTATAATTTTACTCATTATGTTTAATGGTTAATTACTATGTTATATAATTTTAATCTTAATCTATGTAATTAATATTAATTTTCTTCACAAACATGTTGGATCAAAAAACATGTCTACCATAAAATAAATAATAAATTATTATGATTCAAATATGGAAACCATCTTTCCAAATTTCAAACACATAAGTGTTATAATATAAATTTAAATTAATCCTAAAGACCTAAACAATAAAGTGGTTTTTTAATTTATAATGTTCTAATGTTTGAAATGTTTTTATATCCAACTTAATTGTGAAATTGTTAAAATAATATGAATTGATTTTATTTCAAAAATTTGATATATTTATATATGAGAAAATATATTAAGAATATATAATAGTATATTATTTATAGTAGAAATCTATTTTTAATGAAAATACAATATTTTTCATTGTTCATCAACACATGGACTTCTTAAAAAAATACAAAAAATTCACATGAAGTAACTTTTCAATTTAATTTATCAAAAATTATTTCTATTTTGTAAAATTATATTTTATAAAATATTCATAATTTTTTTCAAAATATGTGTTTCATTAAAATGTTGTAAAACTACCTTTTAATACTATACAATTTTTTATCATTAATGTTGGACTCATTAATTTATTAAGCCTTCAAAACATGTTGGATGTATTTAAAAACATTATAATAAATATATAAAATATAAATTTTATTAATTTATTTCAATAATAGTGATTAATTTAATTTATTATGATAAAACACCTTTCTGTTCGGAAAAAAAGTTTTGCATTAAAACACATTCTTTATAATCAATTGGAATTTATTTTCATTTATATTTAAAAAATAACTAATGAATTCATTTCATAAAAATGAATAAAATATAATTGAATAAATTATTCTATCTCATTCATTATTTTAATTCTAATATAATAGTTATAACTATCAAAATAATATAAATAATATATTGGTTTCTAGTAATAATCGATCTTCATTGTTACATAATACATCAATGGAACTTGATGTTCTGTGTAATGAAATTTATGCTTGTTGTTTCATGTGCTGAAAGCCCAAATTTGTTTTTAATATGAAACAATAAATTAAATAGTAAAAATTAAATTTATATAATTTAATTTATATAATCATAAGATGTTACATCCTACAACCTAATGATAATTTCACCATCGAAATTATTCATGGTTTTCAAATGGTTAAATTTTTTATAATTCCTTAATTCAAGCCCACATCAAAAAAATTATGTATATAAAAAATATAATTAAAAAGGGATCATAGGAAAAATAAGGAAGCCTAACATGACACATAACTATGTTTACATATCGGATTAACATATATGGGAATATGTGAAGAGTGTAAATAATTATATTATGTGATTGAGGTCATTGATCACAAAAATGTGAATGATCATTGAAATGATAAGGGGCTGAATAACAAAAATCATTTTTGTTTATAAAAAACTAAAATTTAATTAGAATTATAGGTACATCAACAATATTTTTCATGATCATTTTACTCAAGTTAATAGAGTCATTAACAATATATACACATAGAATAAGGAAATATAATTTCTTTACAAGATGATTCCATATTTTTATGAACAATAGACTCATATTGTGATCCAAATAATGAGTAACAAAGATGAATTTTCTTAATAGAATTATTGGAAACAAATTCTAACATATAGTATAATATTAAAATTTATAACATGATATTTTTCATATATTTATATATTAATGAAAAAAAATGTTTTTCTAATATAATGTTAATTCAAACTTTTATATGAATAAATAACACAATAATCAATAATTTTAAATAGTAATACTAGAAGATATTCTAGAATAATATTACTGATATATAAATCTAATGGTCACCAATTCTATTAAACATATTCCCACATAATATTTGGTATTCTTCCCCAAATAAATTTCAATCATATACCTCATACATCAATATAAACTCAATCAATTTCTCGATAGGTATTTTTTATTTTTTTAATATTAAAAGTAGGGGTCCTAAGATATTGGTATTATGAACATCCTTCAAAACAAATAAAGCTCCCCACTCATAAAACCCCTCACAAGATCTCCCAACATCAACTGGTTGAAGTATAAATCCATTATCTTATACGATTTTCATCTGATCATAATTATTTACAAATTGGGTGTGATCTTTTAGAAACACAATCTATAAATGCCCGAAATAATTGTAGGTAAATAATTTAAATATCAATTTTCTATATGTTATCTCTATATAGGATTGTTTTGGACTTTATTCCTCACAGTCATGATCCAAGGGACAAAACATAACACACCAGTACAACTTTTCAAATCCTGAAATACATTTTCATCATAATATTTTAACATACATGGAATATGTTTTAGGAATATATCCATAATTATAATTTGGATTTTTCTCTATTTTCTTCCCCCTTGTCCATTTCTTATTCCTCTGATCTTTGGCACATACATGTTGGAATTCTCCATTTTTACCTTCTCTTCATATCAATCCACATTTTTATAACATTTAAATTATCATTATTAAAAAACTCTTCACAATATTTATTTTATTCTTATTTAAAATCTAAAAACAATAATATCAATATTTGAAATTAAATTTAGTACGTACCTAGAATATCTTGTGATGTTTTCATCACATGAGGCCATATAAAATTCATATTGATGTCATCAATTCAATGAATTTTTTCCCCACCCTATGATGACCATCCTTAAGGAAATATTTCTCAATGAAAATATACATTAGTGTATCTCGTTCCTTGGAATCATGTTAATATTTCTCTCAAGTATCACCAACCAAATACCACAATTGATCAACCCAACCTTGGAAATGATAAATTCAAAATGCTACCATTTTATGTTTTGAGCATCCCATGACTGCAAATATAATTTTTGAGGAATTAATCCATCCATTTTATGCCATTGGGTCAGATGATCCTTTTAATGATAGGAAATTTTTCCTGAAGAATTGATCTAATCTAGAAATGTAACTTCATTGTAGGATAAGCTCAAATGTATCCTAGATTAGACCGACATTTATTGTCCGTGTCAACTAATCCATCAATACAATAAATTGATCATTTGGAATTTCAGCTATCTCGATATTCTGTTTTTGAAGAATGTTTTCCACTTCATGATATCCAAAAATATCATTATTATTTCATATATGTAAAACCATTTTTACGAGACATATTATTGAAGAAGAAACATATAAATCATAAAATTATATTTCATTTCAACTTAACCATAAATAAAAATCTTCTAATGGAATGATATTAACATTTTACTAACCCCTATCGTTATCTAAACCATTCCTATGATACAAACTATAAGGACCCAGTGTTAAATGTTACATAATCATTAGATTTATCCAAAAATGATAACTTCATTCACACTGAGGATATATTTAGGTTTATTGTTTTAAATAGTGAGATCATAATTATATATAAAAAACATAAAATATAACAAGGACATATATGATTAGTAAAAATAATATACATTATGTAATACTTTTGAAATAATTAATGCATTGGTTTAATTGATAAACTCCATGACTTCCAAATTGAATTCTCCCATTCATTAATCCATCATTTAATCCTATGATATTTTTTAAATTATGGGGGAGCACAAAATCTCAGATAGTGATAAAATAGGCAGATGGTTTTTCATTATAAAAAGTTATAATCATGTAAAATATTCATTAATATTTAATGTTCTTTAGTATTATTGATAAAAAATTAAATAAAAAAATGAAACATTTTTATCAATGACTATCATTAAAACCCCACGAAATCAATTAAAACACTTTTGTTGACTTAGAGAATCAATTTCATAAAAACCTTTCAAACTTATTTTAACAGGAATTAGCAGAATAAAAAATTAAAAAATTATCATAAACACATAAATTTGAGATCTATAGAGATTCTAAACCCTTTATATATATTGTATTTGTTAATTATGTTTCATATAATTCTCATGTACCATATAAAGAATAAAATAAATTCATCATATAACTCCTAAAAATAATCATAATTCATTTATAACGTAGAATTTTTTTTTGAAAATAAATTAGTTTGATGTCAAACTATTTAAAACATTAATTTCCTCTTTAATAGAAATTGTTTCCTAAAAAATATTATTTGAAAAAAATATTAATTCATGCTGATAAATAATGAGGATGTTATAAATACAAAATTTCTACCGTGGTGGATTAGTATCATCAAGGGTTTTGAAATTTATTAATGGAAATAATATTAATGATATTTCTAAAAGCACTATTGAGGAAAATAATAGTTAAACAAGCCGAAGTGTCCTGTGGAACATTGAAATATTTCGTTCATAATACCCGTGAGTAAAATAATCTAACATTTCATTAAATAAGATGAGAAAAAATTAATTCAAGATGTGATATGTAAATGAGGATGTGTATAATACTCAAAAAATAATACGACTGTATAACATCAAAATCAATGAATCATAGAATAGAGATTGAGATAGTGTCTGTTACCTTGAGTTTGACTTGTTATCTGCATCTCTATATTGTTAAATAACAATCATTTGTTAATTATTATCTTTCTACTAAACCATTTAAATGTTAATCATTACTTTTATTTTAGTTATTACAATGTTTTAAACAAAAACTTAAACAACAAACTTTATAATGGGTGTTTTTAACACATTCTTTTTATGTGTCTAAAAAAACATTGGTTGGTTTACTATGGTCAAATGAGTTATTATTAAAAAAATATCTATAAAAAAAATATAAAAATAAGCATAATTTTTATATAACAATTAAAATTAATAACAATAATAAATGATTATTACAAAAAATCAACCAATGTTATAATAATGGAGATGGTATAATGAATGTATGCATGAGTAACATTCCCAATCTTTAATAGTTATTTTAAAAAGAAGTTAAGTAACATTATTCATTCAAAAAGGTAATTATATAATTAGAAAAATATTTTATAATCATGTACACTTATATATAGAATTATTTATATTTAAAATGAATCACATCACTTCAAGGATATATTTTTCCACACATACACAATCGACTTTATAACATTTCCAATTATTGAAAAGGAAATATGGAAATTGTTATATTATATGTTTTGATAGTTAATTATGTCTCGAATAGAATGTATATTTATTATATAAAAAATATTTTTAATAAACATATTCTTAATAAATTCCATTTAAATGGTGAATGAATCACATTGCTTTGAGGAGGTTGTATCCACACATCTACAAACAATATTACCGTAACAGAGAAAAATTTATATCATGAATGTATGTGTTATATAAAAATTATATAAACATAAATAAATCTTATTTATAATAGTTATCATATAAAATAAAATTTATGTAATAATTCCGAACGATGATAGGTTGTAATGGAAATACAAATGACATCATTTTATGAAGTGGTAGTCCACCATACAAAAAAACAATGATTTCATTAACCATTTGATAGAAGTTTTTGTTGGAGTATATGAATCCATTATATCAAAAAAATTAATAATATTGACTATATTAAGGTTGTTATATAATCATGGAATAACAAGAATTTAATGGAAGGAGAAACATATAAAAAATGTGCTTTCTGAATAATGTTACATATTTGAGTATCTGAAGTTGGTTTTCACAAAAGATATTCCTTGGATTGATTTTATACAAAAGTGAGGCTTATAGATGATACGAGGGATTTAAGGAGCTTAATCGGTTTGGTTTTGGATGACACAAAATTATTTTTAGCTGTAAACAATTTGGGAGAGTGAGTTTCACTTTACAGTGTGGGAGGAGAGGAATTCTTCTAAACAAAAATAAATAAACAATATATAGAGCTCTATATTACATCATGTGCCTCCAATAATGAAAAACATTGATTGAATGTGGTGACATGGTCTAGTTATTTATATGAAATGGGATTTTGTGGTTTTAATGCTAATTTGACCATTAAATGTGATGATTAGACACTAAGTAAAATCATTTTTTCTTTTTATATTTTAATTAATTTTATATGATTTCACTAATAAATTATGTCATAAAATAAGATGAACTAACTGTATATTATAAATTATTCTTATTAAACAATGGAATCAATTTTTAAAAATTCTAATCTAACATGTTGTCATATTTAAGTTAAAATTAATACCACTGTTGGAATGAAAAAGCAAGTTTCGAGCGTAAAAAACGTCAACAAGTTGAAATGATTTTATATCAAATTTCAATGTGAAATTTAGTCCAATGACATAAATTAGATTAAATTATTTAAATTTTATATAATTATTCTTAAAAATAAAATTATAATGATAATTTTTCCCTACAAAGTTTTTATATGAAAATACAATTTTTTAATTAAAATCTAGTATATTTCACAATTCATGAAAATTTCACACTTATTATGAAAATACAAAACTTTCTGCCAGATTAATTATTCCCCTTTCAAAAAATAATTTTATTTTGACATTGAGAATTTATTATTTCATCAAAATATATTTTTAATACATTTTCGCTATCAAAAAGAGCCAAACCTAACTTTTATAAATATAAGGATTTGTGGTTAAAATTTCACTTTTTAATATCTTTAGACTATGAAACTTATTGGAAGAATTTATAAAAAATTATTAAACATATAACACATATATTTCATTAATATATTTCACCAATTTTGGTCTATTTAATTTATAAAAATAAAATAGAATTTTACTCATAAAAGTTGTTTTTTGAAAAAACTCTTCCATTATATTCATCTGGATATCTTTTTCATATCTGATTAATAGAAAACTAATGAATTGATTTGTTAAAAATGTCTAATATAATGTTAAATGTAATTGATAAATTAAATAATTCTCAACAATCCAATTGCTATGTGATTACTATCATAATACTATTAAATGTATATTTTATTCTTTTAAAAGTATCCCTTGTGTGTAACATAGGTCATCAAACGAACTAAATATTGAAATAAAACACAAGATAAACATGGTATTTCATTTGAGGAAAGATAAAATTTGAATTATGTGTTACAAAATCTGTTAAATAATTACATTCAAATTGAAAGAATATAATTTCTAACATATTTGGATGTTAATTTATATATTTTATGCTTTGAATAATAAATTGACGATCCATTTTTTTATCAAATTTAGTAAATATATGAATCATTTAAGTACTTTTAGATGATATTAATTTTATATTTTTACAATGTAATAAATTATATAGGGTATCTACATTACATGAGTCAGTGTATTTAATGATCATATCATAAGAGGTTTATTAGGGAAATTTGGAAGTATATTGAAGGAAAAAATATTAGAGATTGTATCTCAATGGTAGTAATTGAATAATTCTATTAAAAAACAAAGTATTTTATAAAATAAAACATATTATATCACTTTCCAATAAAAACCACTATAAAATTACTACAAGTGGATGCGGATTTGGAATAGATACACTTATAGGTAATAACAAAAAAAAATCAAATTCATCAATGACAAGATCATTACCCGTCACATGGGTATGTTCTAAAATGTGCAATTTGGTTGAAAAAACTAGTGTATATTTATTATTATATTTTACATTTTCTTTAACAACCATTTAGAATGATATGAAAATATTTTTTTTATGTCAAAACATTTACAATGAAACCATGATTAGGATACAAATAAACCCACTAATATTTTATAAAATTAATTATATGATTTTAAATATTATTAGCATTATAAAATATGCTTTATAATGTGATGATGTAATCATGGGTTTTCCATTTTCATGAAATATATATTTCTGTAAAGAATTTGAACTATATCAATACAAGTACACCATGTCGGTATATTCCCCCCCAAAAATATAATGAAGATAGACATGAATATACATATGAATCTAATGAAATTATTAACATATTGAGGAATCTACATTTGGTTATCGATCCACCATGAGTTTTAACAAATATTATCTTTTATCATGTGTCAGAAACATGAATAATTTAATTTTTATACTTGATTATTTGTATCTAGGTTACTTGTTTTTCTCTTGGAAACTATATTTATAAATTTGGTAAGAGAAGAATGGGAAATGTCCTTCATGGTAGTTTATCATATCATTGGAGGAACATATAATTAGTGGTCATTAATACCATATTTTATGTGTGATGATGAAATAGAAATAATATAAAATAAAAATATTATGTTTCACCTATTATTTTTATATTTTACAAATGATTAAATAATTTTTATAGAGTGATGATATATGAATCTTAGAAAAAAAGAGATAAAATGGTTCGCTGTTTGAATCCATCAATATAATATCTTCATGGACGGATATAATCTATAAACATAATCCAAAAATGTTACATTAATCATTTATTTGATGGATTAAATATAATCTATAAAATCAAATTATTCTCCCAAACATTCACATAATTTGATCTTCTATTATAATGTTATATCAATAAATAGAACAAATAATATAATTATTATTGATTCAAGGGAATGAAATTGAATAAGAGGATAAATGTGAAAAATGTGGATAATGGGAAGAAAGGAATGATGCACATTCTTACATGTGATAAGTTTGGAAACAAACCCCATATTTCATTGTTTAATGGAATAAAATTTTACTATGATTATGGTGGGGAAGGTAACCATTATTGTGATTTGAATGAAAAAAAATTCTCAAATTCATAATGGATCAGATATAATGTGATAGTTACCTATGAAAAAAAATTCTAAGAAATAATTTAGTATACCCCATATGATGATAAGGGATCAATTTAATTTGTATGTTAATATGATAACTCATGTTTAATGATTAAATTTATTGCATTTGAATTGAATATGTATATTGTATAAGTATTTTATAAATGATAATTATTATTTAATAAACATACAATATATATGTTCTATAACAGTGTACTAATTCTTAATGAATTTTATAGAATATGTTAAATGATGTCGATAGAAAATAAATGCAATTTAGTCAAAATTTTACCCTCATTGAAAATATGTTTTAGCACCTCAATATTTCATAGTCATTTATTTTCTTTAAAGTAATTCAGTAGCTTGCGCTATATGAAACATCGAGTTCGAGCGCACCACGATTTAAAAAACTGTCCATTCGAAAAGCAGTTATGAACAATATTAACTAAATTTTGAATTTTATATACACCATATTATTTTGAAATCTATATTATATGTTTCATAGACATAATATATGAACAAATTCATATATTCAGATAAAAGAAATATTTTTAAAAAAAATGCAATTTTACCACATTTTAATGGATAACCCTTTTTAAAACCAATATTTGACACTTTTATGTACTCAATTTAATGAAATTAAATTCTTCTTTATAATTGGGGAAATTTTTTTTTTTTGAAAAACGTTTGGTACTTTTCTGATAACTTTTGTATATTGATGAATACTGAAAAATACTAAGTTTTATTTGAAAACAACATTATTAATCAATATAATTTATAGTGATAAATTATGCATTCTAATGGTTTGAATGTATAATTAGAATATATTATTATCATTGAATACAATGTAGGACATTATAAGTAATTTCACTTTCATATTTGACAAAAACACATGTCAATCTTTTGATAATTTTTAAATTTTAAAAAAGATTCATTTCAGTTATGATAATGGGAATTAATTTTAAAATAATTAATAAAATGGTTTTTTTAATTTGGTAAAATAGAATTCATTTTTGAATTCGGATCTCAAAATTATCTGAGAGTAAATTTTTGGTATTTTTCAGAAAACATTCATTTTTTGATGAATAGTGAAAAACACTTTGTTATAGTTTAAAACCTAATTTTAATTTAATTAATTATTATTTTTATTTAAATTTACATTAAGTAAAAATCAATATATAATACATATATATGATCAATTAAGTTAATTGGATTAATTTTATAATAAAATTAGATGTAATTTTTTTTTGAACTTTTTACCTTCTTTTACCCACATTCTTGGTGAATTTAAAAAATTTCATAAAACATAATTTTACCATATTTTTCAGTTGAATTTATAAAATCTAAGAAACACAGTTGACATCAGTATGTATTATTTTGTTTAATACGATGAAAATAATTTTTTTTAATAGTTAATTTTCACTTTTACTTACCATGGTTAAAAGTAAATAGGGTAATTAAGGGGAAAATGATATTATAATTACCCTAAACATTCCAACATTCTATTTGATAAATTTAATTCAACCAAAATACCTTAGGAATAAAATATGATCCTTTTGGTCTACATGGATTAGATTAGGACATTTATTATAATTTTATTTAAAAATGATCTAATAGTGTTAAATTCAATGTTAAATAACTAAACCATTTTTAAGATATGGTTATGTATAAGATAAATTCTACTATAAATATTAATTAATAATCTAAAAATATTTTATACATAATTATATTTTATTTATAATTTTTAGACATTAAATAATTAAAATTATTTAAGACATAGTGATGATGCAGTAATTACCATATTAGTGAAATATTAAAAAGACTTATATTATACATATCCATATAAATTTAATATGAGACTTTTGATGAATTACATTAAATTTCAAGGTTAATATGACATGTTAGGGTTGATTAAATATTTATGGATCGAACTAATCATGCAATTATATTTCTCAAAAAAACAAAATACTAAATAGTATCAAAATTGACATAATTGAGTTTTTAAAAAAAATATTATATTAATAATTTATATTATATTCATAATAATCTAAGGTTCGTCCAAAGGAATTATAGAATGTTATATATATTAATAATGAACCACTTGGGGATCGTTTGGATTGTTTTAGTATTTTTATGATCCAAATAATTTAAATTTACAAAGATACATGGTAAATGTTAATCTATTTAACTAAGAGTAAAATCTAAATTATATGGTTAATCTGGTTGCCAAAACCTATCTAAAACCTATTGGTTGATAGTTTTTCATCCCAATCACACCTTACCCTCGAAATAAATCATTTTGGAGCAACTAGAAATCGAAAATGATTTTTTTATTATTAAATAATATTTCACCTTTTTCTTAAAGTGACCCTCACCTCTCTAATAAATCGGTACTTTCCCTTCTCCAAATTAGACTCCTTCAAATCCATTGAATCGGTGAAACACTACACAAATATCCTCCCAAAAATTCTTACCTTCATCTTAAAGGCCTTCATTTGGTCATAAAGACAACCTATGTATCCTTTTTGTTCTAATCAAAAAGAAAACCCGAAGTAAAGGGAAATATTTAATTACCTCTTTCAAGTGATTTTCTTCTTCCACATCCTCTTAATTTGTTGCTTCTATTCTAAAATAATAACTCCAATATCATCAATATTTTGAGATGTTATTATAAAAATGGTACAGCCATATTTATTATTATATCAGTCATATGAATGACACAGTCACCACACATATGTACGTATGGCTTAATGTCTCAACGTCGTGGTGTAGTTTGTTATTCAAACACTAAATTATTTGGATGGGTATAATAATGAGTATTACCAATTTAAATAATAAATATATCATGTTAATGATTCATTATATATGATATAACTTCCAATTACATATTATTTCACCATCAATATAATAATATTGACGATCGTGCATATGTACGGATTACCGTCTCTCCAAACGCGATGAGATTCATTCCCCATAGTAATCATTCAAGAATAATATTAATTTTATGATTAAAAAATTATTAAGAACATAATATAATTTTGTATATGAATAAAATACAACATATCTATAACAAACATCGCTTACGTAACTGAGCATATAAAGGAAAATGGATCACTTAACACCACTAACGATGATACTACTAAAATATTAATAACAAAGAAATATTAGAGGATCATATATGATATCATATTTATGTATATATATCTTCCATAATTTAATAATGATGATTTTACTATTATACATGAGGTTAACGTATCCTTGACTAGGGAAATTTTCATGGTAAGGGGTTTTCATCTCACTTCTTATTCCCGTGAGATTCATGCTATATTGCCACTATTTTTTTGTGTGGTTTATGTACTCCCCATGATTGTATTATTTTTGCAATATAATTCAATTAATCCGTATTTACATCTTCACTATATGATACTTCTTTCATGGGGTGTAAGTTTCGTATGTTACCACATCGGTAAGAGAATTTCAAATTTCAATTTCCACTCATTAGGCTTTACACATACTTCATTGATTATTTTACTCCAAGAATATATGTGGAGTCAATATTTATTTTTTATGTAGTAATTTCAACTCTAATTTATTAGGATATACCTATGATACACATAATCACTCCATTGGTAAATTCACATTCCAATGATATGATCTTTTAAGGGAAATCTTAACACAATTTCCATTTATTAAGTTTAACATCCAAGTCATTGGTTTTGTTTCTACAAGAAAATGTGTGCATGTAATATTTTTGATTTACACTGAATATCCTATTATATTTAGTGTATTTATATTTTTCAGACATAATTATTTCATTTATTCATCCTCAATCTAAGGATTCAGTCATTATTAGGTATTTCGACTCAATTTACATTCATTCGAGACCTCTTTGTCTTTAGGAAACAATTCACTTTTATATGGTGTATATACTATCCTTTGACATATTATATCATGAATCCATTTATTCTCATGATATTATAATATTTTTTATTAATGTTATTCCACAATTACTTGTATTCATGTGTCTCTTATTTGGATAGGAACTCTTTATATAAAATATTATTGTAATGGATAACAAATTTATTCTTCTAAATATTTCTCATTAATGAAGATTTTATAAAAATGGTTGTATGATTTTCTTTATATATATGGACATTAATTATTTAAAATTTAAATTCCTTTTAAAATTTCCAATGTTCAATGGGACACTAGGTTTCAAAAATCTAATTTAAAATAATGTTGATAAATAGTGAGACTTTTAAATGTTTTCATGAAAAAGTGAAATTTCTCTCAATGAATTTCGCAGATCATTTTCAACTATGTCAACATCCTTTTCATGATATTATTCTTGATCGTGGATGATTTGTATGGTAAAAATCATCCATACAGTATTGAAGGTTTTGTGATATGTTTGATTGTGGATGTGCTATTTTTATACCATTTATGGTTTATGGTTAAAGTATTAACATTTAGTATGCTAGTTTCAATATGAATGTTCAGATTATAATTCACCCTTTCATTCAAGGAGTGAATTGAACTTAGTAAGTGAAGGGTGGAGCCCGATATAGCTCCTTGATGCATCGGTAGGTCTCATGAGACAAACTAGTGTCTTGGCACAAGGACTTGCGAAAAATATTATTTATAGTCTTCGCGCAAGGCCTTGACAATGTGGTTATGAATTCTGGAATTCGACATTCCATCATTATGAAATTGGATATTGATATTACATGTGATTTTTTTTCTAGAATAATATCTATGTGAATTAGTAAATTTCATTATTTTATTTATCTTTGAAATATTATGCTGATGTTTCTATATTAAAGGCGTGTGTTATAGTCTTATACATTTCAAAAATATTCATTCTTATTTATGATAGTTTCTGTTATATTGTTCTCTTTACTTATCATTTTATATCACCACTTTCTTAGGATCTATTATTTCCAGGAGGCAATGTAGTATATTACCATTATCTTGTAGAAATAGGACAAGGGATATAAGAGTGTTCCAAGGGGACACAAAGTTGTTTTTTTATTTAATGATGTAATGTAAAACTTATGAATGTATCTATACTTCCAAGGCTACTAAACTGATTGGTGATTCGGTACGTGATTCCTTATATCATTCCAATGTTATCTTACAATGCACCATTTATGGGTAACTGGGATGGGGGTGTTACATTTGGTATCAAAGTTAGTTTATTACAAACCATGGAAGCTATAATTAGAAAATATTTGATTAGAAAATAGTACACTAAGAGAGACTTTGAGTATTAGTATAGAAGAACATCCAAATTTTTTTGTAAATTTTATATTAACTAGGTTTTCTAAGAAATACATCCTTGTCTGGATACAATCTGGTAGAGGCAGCTCTTGCACAGATGTACATAGAAGTGAAAAATCAGAAATGGAGTTTCGGGCATGACCCGTGATATCCTAGTACATGAAAACGGGCCTTGCTGCACTGTTGGTTACAACACTCCCGGGAGAAATTCATAGGATAATTCACATTTTCATTACAATCTGATTTGATAGATTTTAATATAAGATGAGAATAAATAACCATGGTTAAACCTAAGGTGTTTTAGATTGAAAATAAGGTGTTATGGTATTTTCTAAATGATTTTATCACTCACACTATTCATTCTTTTGTTAGTCAATGGCTGGATTCCAAAGAAGTCATTGTATCTTTGAACATGATGTACAAGGTGGGCATGGTGGTGTAAATGAGTAACGAAATGAAATTTCGATAGATGTAAAATATATCATGTTCATGTAGAATTAGTTTTCCAAAAATATGATCAATAAAATATATATTAACCAACTTTGAGACTCAACATTGATGAGAAAGGTGGTGAATGATAACTGCTCTAGTAGTGGAGTCCTGGGAGAAAAGAAAGATCAATTTCCATCATGCATGAAATGTGGAAGGAGACACCTCGGAAAGTGTCTCAATGAAATAATTAAATGATTTATGTGTGGAAAATATGGAAATAAATTAAATAATTACAGTGGAAAAAAGATGTTTATTATGGAAGAAAATAAAAATGATCCCAAAAATCCATTTAAATTCATTTCCCGTAAATGTTGGGGACCTGGGCATTACCCAAGTTATGGACCTATTCTATAGGGTAACCACATGGTCAAAGAAAAAAACAATATGGAAATAAATGTATGGAGAAATGTTAAAAATTATATGTTCTATTTGTTGATGGGATTACTTGGGAAGATTTTAATAATATATGTGTAACCCTACAGTATGTTATGTAAAAATGATATTTTAGGAAAAATTATCTCATCTATTATTGATATAGTTATGAATAACCATTTAGGATTATATGATACTTTAATTTGAAGTAATTACAAGTTATTAAAATTTGGGATCAATATGAGATGTTTGAGATAACATTTGTGAAGAAATAATGTTATGGTTATTTTGAGGAATTTATCTCATTTTGGGAATGTTTTATAATATATTTTTTTAAAAAACGACGACACACAGACTATATGAAAACCTATCACTTCAGAAAAAGTTGTGGGAATCGATCCCACAACCACATTGCGATTGGGATTTATTTCCTACCACATGACTACATGAAGTCCCTGGTTTGTGTGACTAATTAATTTCAGTTAAATTATTATTATTTAAATAAATATTAGATTTTGGATCTTATTCCATATCAAATGGATGTCCTTAGTATTGGAAAATGATTCGGTGATTAAGTGATAATTGTTATTTAGGAAGAAGTTCGCTCTTTTGGGAAGCCTATATGCTGAAGGAAAATAGAATACTATGGGATTTCATTTGAGGAGTTGTGGTGTATTCTTATGTATGTTTTTATTGTGGATTTAATAGTGATTTGGGTTATTTATGGAAATGATTATCCTATCCTAGTAAAAATGTGATTAGGTTAATTATTTTTAAGTATGCGAATTTAAGAGTAGTTTATGTTATTTGGAGATACAATTTAATGTGAAAGACTACGTAATAAAATTCTTCTATGTTTTGGGTTTCAATATTGGTTTGGATTATATTGAAGGATTTTAAGGACACATGTTTATATAATGGTATTTTTTGAAATTTGGTTATTGTTTGATTAATTTTAGAAAATAAAATTAGTATTTATTTCTATAAAGGATTATCATTTTTAGGGATCATCTAATATGGTACTAAGAATTTTGGTTTTGGTTAATCTCTAAAGACAAGGGAAATATATAGTTTATCCTTTATAATAATGTGATTCTCTAGAAGTTGATTCCAGTGCTTCAGTTGTGACCAAGAAATCTTGAATACTCATAGTTTTAAAAAAAATATGAGTTAGTGGTAGAAATTTATTAAAGGATAAAACAATACATAAAATGTAAGTATATCTATTTATGTTCATAGTCAATCTCATAAATAAATTCCTCAACTTTGAGAAATGGATCTTAAAACAAAAAAACATTTTTCTTTTACTTTTTCTATTGGGAAACTAATGAATGTTTATCCCATCACAATTTTGTGGTTTTATTGTTGTTTACTCTATGTTAATCATGTTTTCAATCACTCTCCATCAGAACATGACATATAGTTTATCCTCCATATCCATGATTTCTTATAGGGATTCCTTATTGGAGTTATCTCGGGTGACCATTGTACTTCCCATAATTTCTTTTATTGTGATAGTTTTATTTAAAATTTTCCCGATATGGGACATTAAATGATTTTCCCAAGTACAATTCATAAATTGAGAGGACACAATTTTCAAATGGGGGAAGAATGTAACACTTCATTACTTCATTGTAAGTTATTTTCATTAATGTAATTCAATAGCTTGCATTATACGCAACACCGAGATAGAGTGCACCATGACTTACCAAAATAGCCATTCAAAAAGTAGTTATGAATAGTATTAAAAAATTTTTGAATTTTATATACAATATGTAATTCTAGAATCCATATTATGTGTTTCATAGACATAATATTACAAAAATTCAATTTTTCAAATAAAAGAATAATTTTATGAAAAATTCAATTTTACCAACTTTTAATGAAAAATTCTTTTTAAAACAAATATATGAAACTTTTATGTATTAAATTGAATGAAGTTAAATTCTTATTCAGAATCGAGACATAAAATTTTATTTTGGATAAATTTTTTGTAATATTCTGATAACTTTAATATTTTCATGAATAATGAAAAATACTAAATTTTATTTCCAAACAACTTTTTTAATCAAAATAAAATTTTTCATTTGAATGGTTTGGATGTAAAATTAGATTATATTTTTTCAATTTAATACAATGTACATCATTATAAGGAATTTCACATTTAAAACTGACATGAACACATGTCAATCTTTTGATGATTTTTAGGTTTTAAAAAATATGCATTTCAGTTTTGACAATGGGAATTAATTTTAAATTAGTTAATAAAAATTCTATGTTTTTAATTGGGTAAAATAGAATTCATTTTTGAATTTGGAATATCAAAATTAGATTCATGTAAATTTGGGTATTTTCTGAAAACATTCTATTTTTTATCAATAGTGAAAAAAACTACGTTATAGTTTAATACTTACATTTTATTTAAATAAATATTTATTTTATTTAAATTTATTTAAAGTCACAATATATATATATAGTACCTATATAAATTCAATTTAATTTATTGGAGTCATTTTATAATAAAATTAGATGTATAAAATTTTATTGAACTTTTGTACGATCATTTACCAACCTTCTAGGATCATTTAAAAATTTGCATACATTTTTTTACCACTTCTATGAGTTTAAATTAAAAACTAATAGAGAAAAGGTTGACATCATTAAGTTAAATGTGGTTCAATAAGATGAAAATATTTTTTTATAAATAGTAATTTTTTACTTTTATTTTACCACGGTTGAAATTAAATTGGGTAATTAAGGGTAAAAATGATATTATAATCACCCTAACACATGTCTTAATTCTATTAGATAAGTGTAATTAGACCAAAAAATCCTTAGGAATACAATATGATCCATTTGGTTCAGTTCGATTAGAATAGGTCATTTATTATTATTTTATTAAAAGAAGAGTTAAAAGGGTTAAATTCAATGATTAATTACTAAAACATTTTTCCTATAGGGTTTTAAATAATATTATTCGACTATAAATATTCATTAGAAATATAAAAATATTTCTTACATAATGGTATTTTATTTTTTTAATATTTTGACATTAAATAATTAAATTTATTTATGACATTATCATGATGCAGTTATTACCTTATTAATCAATGATTAAAATAATTGATATTATAAATATCCAAATAAATGTAACATGATATTTTTGATGAATTCCACAAATTTTCTAGGTAAATATATCCAGTTAGGGTAGATTAACTAATTTTTCGGAATTAATCATACTGTTATAATTTTAACAAAAAACTGAATACTAAATATTGTCAAAATTGACATAATTATGTTTTTTAAAAAATTAAAATATTATTAATTGATATAATATTCATAAAAATCTAAGGGTTGGAAAATGCACGTTTATGAAGATATATATATTAATAATTAACCTCTTGTGGTTCGCTTCTCTTGTTATAGTTTGATTATTAAGCTAATAATATAAAAATACAAGGAGACATGGTAAATGTCAAACTATTTAACTAAGAGTTAAATTAGAAATATATGGATAATATGATGATCTAAACCTGTATAAAACATATTGGTTGAGTGGTTTTCGACCCATCCACTTTTTATCCTCTAAATAAATCAATTTGTAACCCTTAGAAACCGAAAATGGGTTTATTATAAAATAATATTTCGTGTTTTTCCTAAAATGACTCTCACCTCTCTTATAAAAGGGAACATTACCTTCTCTAAATTTCACACCTCCAAATCCATTTTACATGGCCAACCCCTACCCATGTATCCCCCTATCATTCCTCCCTTCATCCTATTGGCCTTCCTTTCTCATAAAGCCAACCTATAGAGCCCTTTTTATCAAAACAAAATGAAGAACCTGAAGAATAGGTAAATATTTCATCACCTCTTTCATGTTATTTTCTTCTTCCACTTCCCCTTTAATTGTTGTTCCCATTATTAATTAATTACACAATTATCAACTATATATTTTGATGTTATTATAAAAATGTTACAACCATATTTATTATTCTATCCATCAAATAAATGACAAAGTCACCATACATGCGAATGCACGGCTTACCGTATCCACTTCCTGGTGTAGTTTGTTATTAAAAAACATAATCATTTTTATTGGTATAATAATGAATATAACTAATGTAAATAATAAATATAACATGTTAATTATTCTTTATTTATTATATAACATCCAATTACTTATGATTTCACCATCAATATATTGATATTGTCTCCCGTGAATACGTACGTATTATTGTCTCCATGAATGCAATGAGATTCATTCCACGTTGTAATAATTGAAGAATAATTTTAATTTATTATTAAAAAAAGTGTAAAAACGTAATATAATTCTGGATAGTAATAATATAAATCATATTCATAACAAACATGGATTATGTTACCGAGCATGTAAAGGAAAACAAATCAGTTAACACCTGAAACGATGATAGTACTAAAATATTATTGAAAAACAAATATTAAAGGATTGTATATGATATAATATTTATGTATATAGTTCATGTATAAATTATTAACAAGGATTTAACTATTATACATGAGGATAATGTACCCTCAACCAAGGAAAAGTACAATGTAAGGAGTTTTCATCTCACTTCTTATTCCCATGAGATTCATGCTACATTGCCACTATTTACATTTGTGTTGTGTATGTACTACTGATGATTGTATTATATGTGTAATATAAATCAATTTAGGGGTATTTACATATACATTTTATGATGCTTTATTCTTGGGTGTATGTTTTGTAAGTTACCAAATGAGTAAGAAAATTTCAAATTTCAGTTTCCACTCATTATGCTTTACGCAATTATTATTGATAATTTTACTCCAAGATTATGAGTGGAATAACTACTTATTATTTATGTTGTGATTTTCACTACCTTTTGTTTGTATATAAATTTTATACCCATATTAACTCCATTTTTAAATTCACATTACATTGATATAATCATTTATGTTTAATCTTTACACAATTTCCATTCACTGAGTTAAACAACCTTGTCATTGGATTTGTTTTTATAAGAATATGTGTGAATTTAATCTGATTTATTTACCCAAAATATCCAATTATATTGAGTGTATTTATATTTTTTACACAAAATTATATAATTTTTTATCCTTAATCTAAGGATACGGTCTTTAGAAGTTATATTGTCTCAATTTACTTTCCTTCGAGACCTTTTTTTCCTTATGCACCAATTCACTTTTATATTGTTTATATAATGACCATTGAAAGACTATATCATGAATTATTTTATTATAATGATATTATTATGTTTTTTTAATTTTATTCCTAAATTAATATTATTCAAGCGTCTCTTATTTGGTTATGAACTTTTTAACTAAAATATTGTTTTAATGGATTTAAAATTTTATTCTTCTAAATCATTCTAATTAATGTCCATGATTTAAAAATGGTTTGAATGTTTTATTTATATATATGGACATTAATGATTTAAAATTAAAATTCCATTTAAAAGTTTCAATGTTTTATGGGACACATTGATTCAAAAATATATTTTAAACAACTTCTTGATAAATAGTTAGACATTAAAACGATTTTACGAAAAAGGGATATTTCTCTCAATGATTTTTATGATAAATTTCAACATTGTCAAAATCCTTTATAAGATATTATTCTTGATCGAGGATGATTTATAATGATACAAATATTACATATAGTATTTAAGGTCTTGTGATATTTTGTAATATGGATGTGCTATTTTTATACCATTCATAGTTTATGTTTAAAGTTTTGAAATTTCATATCCTAGTTTTAATAAAAATGTTTAGATTATATTTCACCCTTTCATATGATGAAATCATTGGACTTAGTAAGTGATGGTTGGAGTCTTCTATAGCTCCTCGATGCATCGGTAGGTCTAATGAGGCAATCTAGTGTCTTAGAACAAGGCCTCAACAAAAATGTTATTTTTAGTCCTAGCACAAGGCCTTCACTATGTGGTTATGAAGTCTAGAATTATGCATTTTAACATTATGAAATTGGCTATTGATATAACATATGATTATTCGACATGTAGAATATCCATGTAAATTAGTAAATGACATTATTTTATTTATCTCTTCCATATTATGCTGAGTATATGTTTAAAAATATTGTGTTCAAGTCTTATAAATTTCCTTAAATGTTTATTCTTATTTATGACAGATTCCACTATATTGTTATCCTTACTGAGTATTTTTGCTCACCCCTTTCTTATGTTTTATTTTTTCCCGGATGCAATGAAGTATAATATAATTAACCTGCAGGAATAGGCTTTGTGATATAAGATTGTTCAAAGGGGACACAATGTTGTTTTCTTTATTTCATGATGTAATGTAAAACTTATGTATCTATCTAGTACATCCAAGGATACTAAACTAATCAGTAATTTGATGAATTATTACTTTTTTTTCATGACCCGTTCTCCTGGCCCCATTCCGTGACTACCCCAAGCCCGCCTTCCATAGGCTAGTGGATGGCGACTAGCACCGAAAGCGTAGTCCCTAAAAATGGGAAGGCATTGCCTTTATAACCTATAAGCACCCACAACCAAGAACACATCAAGATACAAACAAAAGTAAACTAAATAATAAATATAGTGAGTTCAGTGTGTAAAAGGGGCATTAATACAAGACCAAATGTAATGTACATGAAAAACTAAAAAGTACAAGATGACTGATAGGTGAAAAGTAGCTCATGGATCATCCACCACGAGTCCTACCTAAATGGTAGGTACATGTCACAAACAGTCGTCTCTACGGTTCACCTCGTCTAATGTCCACCTTTGATCCACCTTCAGTCCTGGTACTCTCATCCTCAATCAACGATGTTTGTCTTCTATACCTGACACAACAGAGTGCGGGCATAGCCCGTGCACGGGTGGCTTTAACGATACTCATTAGGGACCCCGAAGCCCTCATGGTCTCACAAAATCCACTAAGGATAATCCACAAGACATGAAATCAACTGAAACCCCTACATAGTTATATTCCCATACATATACCTATGTTATCAAGTATACCCATCTCAATCATGAAGAAAACATTGGGTCCAGAAAAAAGCCCAAAGCAAAACTCTTCCACAATGGAAGTAATACCAAAAAGGTAGGTACCACATAGGTACACACAAAATGGATTTCCACCATGGTATTAACATGAAGGAACGTACTACACAGGTATGAACTCAGCTCACTAAAGTTATAACCTAAGTACAGAAGTACAAATGATTATTCAAATGATAGATCATCATATTTTGATAAGAGGCTCTGCTGTGACCCACATAGGATCGCTCGGTGTTAACCCAGACAAGATTTCGAGCTGCTAACCCACATTGGATCGCTCTGTGCTGACCCACAAAGGATCAATCGGGACTAACCTGCATAGGATCACTCGGTGCTAACCCACATAGGATCCCTTGGTGCTGACCCTCATAGGATTGCAATTCAATCACCATGTCATAGCCAGCATCAAGGTTCTCGCACTAGGCATGCTCATGTATGGGGGGGTCTGCTCCTAAAGCCACAGGTCGATACTCCCACTACCACAAAGTCTCACAAAGATGTATCCAAAAGATCCGCCATGTTATAGGGGTCTCAACTCAATAGACGGTGCTTCAATCGAACTCCAGGTCTATATGTTATAAGCCTTGGTGTCTTGAAGGCCCGGTTGGATTCATGCTCATTCCATCCCGACCATTCTTCAAATTTTTCGAACACTATAGTAGGGGTATATCAAAGGGATTGTCTCACTCCAAGGATTAAAACATTTTTGACAGTTTGAAAAACAGATGCCTGGTGCCAATGTTATGGACGTTTGAGAAAAAAGTTCGATGTAAGACCGGGTCTTGTCGGACCCAGCCCGACCCCGCCTGGGTTAAACTGGCCCGCTGGGTCTGGTTTAGACTGCTCTATGTTTTTAGGAGGCCATGAGTGGAATGGAGGCCACATGGGCCAGGGAGACGGCGTGAGACCGCGGGGGCAGTGAGGTCGTGGGATGACAACGCCGCAAGCGGTGCAACGCCACATGGAGGCACGGAGGGTCGTGAGGCAGTGAAGGCCGGAGAGGCCACGCGGTCAGCACGAGGCTACAGAGTGGTGGAAGCCGCGGGAGGCTGAGGCCTAGGGAAACGGAGGACGCCGGGGCGCCTGGGCCACAAGGTGGGGAGGCCGCGGGGCGGCAGGGTCCACGGGCGGCACTGTTGTCCCTTCGCCTTCGGTGTGGCTACCAGAGGTGCCAGCCACCATTCTCATGCCTAAAAGAGGATGGTTTCCATCCTCCTCCATCACGTAGAACAAAATAATTAAACACAACATTTTTAGAGAGGTCAGGCCATGTTTGTTTGGCCCACATTCTCCGCATTAGAGCGTTAGAAAGTGGCTATAATCTCTTCTTTATATTTACAATGAATTATCAACAATGTGTAAGGGGATGAAATTCAAACAACCACCCTACCTCGTCTGATTATTGACGTTTATGAGAGAAGTCGAAATTTTCGATGTTCATCGTGCCCAACACACGCCTCTGATACCGAGCTCGTTCGTCGAATAAATACTCCCCGATGGAGGTGGTGTTTCATTGTTGATGATGTCCACTATTGGAGGATGTCTCGAGGAATAATTCAAAGTTATGCATTAGCATTCTTCATTGAAGGGGCTCTTCTTTGGAGGATGTGTTCTTCCATATTCTCCTTTTGTCATCCTTTTCCTCTCAATTCCACCAAAATGAAAAGTATCCCACATAATAGAAAAATTTACCAATTATGTTTGTTGGAATAATTATAAATTAGCATAAATAATTAATTAATTAGTTGGTATAGTTAATTAATGGGGTGGCACAAATAAATTGGGGAGTTAAAGGGGTTTTATCCCATATAGATGACAGTTCAAGGGGGTTTTAGCCTCAGGTGGTCCCCACCCCCATAACCCACATGGTAGTTTATTCCAGGGGGTCCCCACCTCCATAACCTCACATGAGAGGTTTAGTTTTGGTGGTCCCCACATCTCAAAATCTACATGGGAGTTCCAAATAAAATAAAATGTTACACAATTAAATTTTATTTCATTCTATCATGAAAAACCTGAATTCTATCTTTCACCCTCGAACTACTGCTGTGAAGTTGAAGGTCCCCTAATGTGATTACTGTCATTGTGAGTTCAACGATGCCCTAGTATTTAAATTTTGAGAATTTTTTCATAAGTAACAAAAACCCTCTTGTACATTTAGTGATCATATGTGAAAAAAGTTCATAAATTCATTCTCGGTACCCAAGGACACAGAATCACTTGCTGTCAATTTTCGAGGACTCTTAAAATTCACATATAATTAAAAAATATTCATGGAATTTTTGGGTCTTTACATTCTCCCATCCTTAGTGATTTAGGTCCCTAAAATCCACATCATAAACAAGGTAATCATGTTGGGTTACTGAGCACATATCTATGTCTCTCGCTCCCATATGATCTCCAGGAAGTTCCCATGCTACCAACAAACACGCACCAAACGTATCGACCGCCCATGAAGGACATGTACCTATCGATCCTCAATCTCTACTAAAAACTATGTAAATTTCTACCCATTTTTTGACGACCATCTAGCAGTGGTCTATAATGTGATAAGGGTCTTGCATGTATCTCCTCAGTTGGGATACGTGGAAACAGTCGTGTACTCTGTGCAACTGAGGTGGAAGAGCTATGTGGTAAGCCACCTCTCCCACTCTCCTGAGGACCTGAAAGGGTCCAATGATCCTCTGAGATAACCTTCTTCCTTTTCCAAATTTATGAAATCCTCAATGAGATGATACCCATAGAGGGACGTGTTCACCATCCATGAACTCTAGAATTATTTGTCTCTTGTCGGCATACAACTTTTTCCTGCTCAGTGCAGTCTTCATCCACTCCAGGATGATAAGAACCTTCTCGATGGTAGCCCATACCACCTCTGGCCCAATGAGTGCTGACTCCCCTAGGTTAGTCCAACACAAAGGTGATTAGCATGGTCGCCCATACAACACCTCAAAAGGTGCCATTCCAATAGTGGATTGATAGCCGTTTTTTATGAAAACTCCACCAAAGGAAAGTGATCCTCCCAGCTATGACCAAAGATGAGGACGAAATCATGCAACATGTCCCCGAGGGTCTGAATTTTCCTTTCAGTCTGATCATCCATCTAAAGATAGAAGGCGGTGCTCAAACGATGTTTTGTACAAAATCCTCATGAAACCCCTTCTATAGAAGGGTGGTAAAACTTGTATCATGATTGGATACAATCTTTGAGGGAACTCCATGTAGATGAAAATCTCATGAACATAAAGGCATCTCATGCTCTCTTCTGAACCCAGCTCTCTGATCGGTAGGATGTGGACCGATGTGGTGAGTCTCTCTATGATCACCCAGATAAAGTCACGACCTTTAGATATATGTGGATGTCCTGTCACGAAGCCCATGTATATCCCATCCCACTTCCACTCTAGGACCTCAAACAGCTAAACTATTCCTATTGGTTCATGATGCTCTACCTTCAATTGATGTCATGGGAGGCATCGGGAATGAAACCCTACTACTGCTTTCTTCATTCCCAGCCCCCAGTGTTGTCGTCGGATGTCATGGTACATCTTCGCCACACCTAGATGTACTTCTAGAGGGGATGTGTGGAACTCCCCCAACACATTCTCCAGAAGTGACACTTGTACCATGTTACATCCTCTCCAGAGGATTACATGCTCTCCACCTTCAGAAAATCCAACAAGTGCCTATCTTGTGTATATCATAGCACATCATATCATGCAGTCTGTATCCCAACACTGTGCCACCCTGACTCACTAATGAAGTGGGGGAGTTTCTCTAAGAGATTGAAGAAAAGCTAATCCATCTCTATCCATAATGGATCTCTGCAAAGTAGACAGCTTCTCTATCCCCTCACTTAGTAGCTGTATAACAGATCTCATACAGAGTGCATCTACTACAACGTTCCCATTCTCATGATTATAGACTATCTTTAAGTCATAGTCCTGGTGGATCTCAAGCCATCATTTCTATCTCAGGTTCAGGTCCTTCTGAGAGAAGATTTACCTGATACTCTTGTGATCATAGTACACTGTAAAATGCTCCCCCATCAAGTAATGTAGCCTCATCTTCACAGCGAATACCACTACTGCTAAATCAAGGTCATGGGTAGCGTAGTTCTGCTCATGTTGTCTTAGCTATCAAGAACCATATGCGATCACTGC
Source organism: Viscum album (assembly GCA_963277665.1). Classification (NCBI taxonomy): domain Eukaryota; kingdom Viridiplantae; phylum Streptophyta; class Magnoliopsida; order Santalales; family Viscaceae; genus Viscum; species Viscum album. The sequence goes on along the minus strand of OY728128.1, from coordinate 270,272,120 downwards.
TCGCTCCAGCATCAAGACACACCGATGTGTGGGCCCTTATGAATCACATTAGACTACGTACCCAGTTCCCTCATCTAGGGGCCTCAAGATGGGGGCACTAGTAAGCCTCTACCTCAGCTCATTAAAACTCACATGGAATTTCTCTGACCAAATGAAGGGTTTCACCTTCTTCATCAATGCTGATAAAGGTGTTGTACCTCTGGAGAAATATTGCCCAAACCACCAATAATATATAGAAAAACCTTGGAAACTCCGTATCTCCGTCACACTTCTGGTGGATTTCAAGGAAGTAATGCCTTAAGATTCACTGGATCAACTACAAATATATCCTCTGAGATGATGTGTCCTAGAAAGTGAACCTCTTCGATCTAGAACTGGAACATCGAGTGGTTACCATACAGCTGGTGCTCACGGAGACTGTCCAGTACTACCTGCAAATGATAGGCATGCTCCTCCTCAGTAGATGACTAGATCAAAATGTCATCGATGAAGTCTACTACCAAGATATCATGGTGTGGTTGAATGATCATGTTCCTGAGTCCCATGAACACTGCTGGAACATTGGTCACATTGAATTGCATAACCAAGAAATCATAATGGCTATAACGACATCTGAAATCTTTCTTCTGAACATCCTCATCTTGTAATCTGAGCAAGTGATAGCCTAATATGAGGCCTACAATCGAGAACCACCACACTCCCTTCATCTTATCAAAGAGGTCATCAGTCTTTGGGAGTGGGTACATGTTTTTCACGATGACCTGGTTCAGTTTCCGATAGTCAACATAAATCCTCATACTCCCACATGAATTTTTGTTGAAAACAATAGGGGATTCCCAAGGAGAAACATTGGGCCGAATGTACCCCTTCAACTTTAAGACCTCCAGCTGTACCCGCAGCTCACGAGGCTCCATAGGAGCCATCTGATACAATGGTGAAGATATCATTGTCGTCCCAGGCTACAAGTAAATGTAAAAGTCCACCTATATATGAGGCGGTAGACCTAAAACATCATTAGGGACGACATATACATACTGGTCCACCACTACAGGATAAATAGGACTCTCCTCATCAACTGCTCTGAGGGTAAGGCTGGCCAACAGATTAGTGATCGGCAACACTCTCCTACCGGTAAGTCCATCCCATGCTAAATAGGCTCCCTTATCATCAGTGAAGGAAAACCTGGTCCCATCCATGCTGACACTCAACAATTTGAGCGTAATACAATCAATATAAGCATGGACAGTAGATAAAAAGACCATACCCAATATTACATCGTAAGGCCTCGACGCTGCTGCTAGGAGATCTCAGCCAAATCTCTCTTTTCGTAGATTAAGCTCACATTGCCAGAAGCACTGCATAATAATCGAATCCACTCTCGTAGGAGTCTCTAGTAGTAAGGATCGAGCCCAGAACTCCATCAAAATCATTGAACTCTGAACGAGGGTAGTGGAAATAAAATAATGACTAGAACCTGTGTCTATAAGTACTATAACTACGGTGGAGTAGACACTTATCGTATCTTGTATCATCTCCAGAGTGCCATGATCATAGGCCTCAGCTACCTAGATCTTGGATATCCCCTGTCCTCCTACTCCCTGCAGTCGGGGTGGACCTCCTAGGGGTGGTGGTGGTAACATCTTGAATCTTCACCCACCTCCAACTGCACAGCCAGCTCCTCTGCCACATCCACCTGCTCCCTGCAAACCTCCTTGGTCGAATCATTGTCTCTACTTGGGTGGTCCTTCAACCTTATACTAATCATCCATATGTATGGTTGGACAATAATGAGCCATGGGACCCTAACCGCTGCATGCGTATCACTCCCCACTCCTTCCATGACTAGTTCTGCCTCGGGTAGCCGACACAACAGACCCAAAATCATGTAGTCGTCCAAATGAAGGTCTGGTCCTCTTGGACCTCATCAACATCTCTCTAATTCCATCTGCAGAAGACTCCACTATGTGACGAATGGTGGTGTGTCTTGTTACTAGTGACTACTCAGCAAGGAAACTCTCCACTAAAATGGCTTGATCTAACACCCCCACCTGTATCGGGATGTTGAGTGAGATCATCGAATCCATGATCTCATCCCAGAGTCCATTATCGATGGTATGATACTTCGACAATGGGTCCATAACCATATCATTGGAGTAGCGTGAGAGTTTAGTGTACCTCACTAAGTACTGATCGAACATCATGATGTCATGTCGCAGATGAAGTAGCTCATGTTTGCGCACTTCGTGAAGAGTCGCTGGAACAAACTCTACTAGGAAAAGGCTTTCGATGTCTGTCTTGAGAAGCGTCACATCGTCGCGAACATGGAGAATCATGCTCCACCATCTTCTTGCAGATTTGTGTAGAAGGCTGGCAGTAATGATCCCCATGAGATCAGCTGGTGTCCCCACCAGTCAGATGACTCTCACTATAGCCTCCAACAAATCATCTACAACATGTGGGACTACCTCTCCCCTAAACCTGCGTGGACACTGGTGCTTGAACTTGTGCAATGCGCTCAAGAGGCGTCCACCCTCAATGGCTGGGGATGGTGTCATCGGTGGCCCAATGGGTAATGGTACCGTTGGTGCCTCCACTGGTGCCTCTACTGGAAGAGGGCCCTGCACTGAGGCATCATCGCTCTGTGGGATATCAGTGCTACAACTCTCAGAATCGTAGAAGTTTGTCTGTGTGAAAGAATTATGAAACTATAGGTTCCCCACTATAAATAAGTTATACTTAGTGACATGACACCAATAGTTCACTGAAAAGACTCTTGAAAACACACACGCAATCAGTTTTTTCGAGCACTAAGTCAGAAATCAGATGTCAGGGTCCAGATGTATGGATACCTCAGCCATCGCACCATCACTATATTTTCTAAACTAATAACCACACACACTACACCTAACAATATTTTTGTTAAAAATATCAGAGTCATATGTTCTATGGTAGAACCAACTCCTATGAAACAAATTATTCACAACACGTCCCCTGAGACCCGTTCCATGACTACACTGAGCCCGCCTTCTATAAACTAGGGGATGGCGACTACCACCTATGGTGTGTTCTCCAAAACTGGGAAGGCATTTCCTTTATAACCTATAATCTCATGCAACTAAGTACACATCAAGATACAAAATCAATTATATAGAATAGTAAACTGATTTAGTGTAGTATGTAATAAGAGCCGAAATACAATCCCAACTGGAACGTACAATGAAAACAAGAAAGTACAAGATCAGTGATAGGTGAAAAGCTGCTTATGGATCATCCAACACATATCCTATATGATGGGTAGGTATAGGTCATGAACATCAGTATCTGTGGTTTACCTAGTCTAACATCCACCTCCGAGCCACCTTCTGTCCTACTTCTCTCATCCTCAATCAGCGATTTCCATCGTTTGCACGAGACACAACAGGGTGTAGGTATAGCCTGTGTAGGGGAGTTTATAACGATGCTTAGTATAGACCCTGAGACACTCAATTTCTCACAAAATCCACTAAGGGTAAACCAATATGCATGAATTCAGCTGAAAACCCTACTTTGGTATATGCCCATACCTATACCTATGTTATCAAGAATACATATCTCAATCGTGTGGAAAACACAAGGCCCAACAAAAAATCCCAAAGCTCAACAGTTCCACAAAGGAGAGAATACCAAAAAGGTGGGTACCACAATGGTACATACACAGAGGATTACCCCAAGGTATTACCATGAATGAAAGTACTACACAGGTACTAACTCACCTCACACTAGGTATAACTTAATTCCAGAAGTACAAATGATTATTCAAAGGCTTGAACATCTTATTCTATTAAAAGGTCCTGTTGATGACCCACACATGAATTATTGATGCTGACCCACACAGGATTGCTATGTGCTGACCCAGACAAGATCGCTTGGTTTTGAACCACACAAGATCACTTGGTGCGGAACCACAAAGGATTGCAATTCATTATCACATCACAACCAGCTACTGGGTTATCTCTCTAGGCCTACGTGTCTCCAGGAGGGTCCACTTCTCAAGCCACTGGTCGATACAAAAACTAGAATGAATCCTCATTAAGATGTATCCCAAAGGACCACCACATCATTGGGGTCTCAACGCAATAGATGGTGCGTCAATCGGATGTCCGGTCTGTAGGTTATTAGCCTTTTTTCCCGAGGGCCTAGTTGGATTATTGCTCAATACAACCTAAACATACCTCAACATTACCCAAAAATCTAGTGGGGGTTTACGAAAGGGAGTGTCTCGCTCCTAGGTTAACAACACCATTGATTGTTTGTCAAAAGGACAAATGGTTCCAAAGTTATTGCCAATAGAGAAAAAAGTTCGAAGATGGCCTGGGTCTGGTCCGACCTGGTCGGACCGCCCGTCTGACAAGGCATGGGCCGACCCGACATGGGTCAGGTCGACCCGGCACGCTGGGTCTGGTCCAGCCCACTGGGTCTCGCACGACCCATTGGGGCCGGCCCAGCCGCAACGGGCGGTTCGGCCGAGCTGGGCGGCACGGAGGCTGTGGGGTCCGCAGAGGTGGAACAAGGCTGTGGGGTGATGCAGTGGGTCCTGAGGTGGTGAGGCACGGGGGTCGCGGCCGTCGCGACGCTGCTGGGTGGTGCGGAGGGCCATGGTTGGCAGAGGCCGCATCAATGCGGCGGCCACGGGGCGGCGAGGCCGTAGCTCGGGGAGGCCGTCGGGCGGTGCTAATGCGCTGTCACCTTTGTTGCGGCCAGTGGGGGTGTTTACCACCGTTTTCATTCCCCACCGATGTTGTTTTCAATCATCATACATCGCGAATAAAACAAAAATTAAACACAAGATTTGTGGAGAGGTCGGACCATGTTTGTATGGCCCTTACTCTCCACGTTATAGCGGTAATTAGAGGAAATAAACTCTTCCTGATTTTTACGATTAATTATCAAGAATGGGTAAGGGTAAGAAATTCAAACAACAACCCTACCTCATTTGATTGTTGACGTCGATGAGAGAAGTCAATGTTTTCGACATTCATCGTACCCACCATAGGCCACCGATCCATATCTCGTTCGTCAGATAAACGCTCTTCAATGGAGTTGGTTCTTCATTTTTGAAGATGTCCACCATTGGAGGATGTCTCGAAGAAGAAGTTGAAGTCATGCGTCAGGGTTCTTCATTGGAGGAGCTCTTCAATGGGGGATGTGTTCTTCCAGGTTATCCTCCTGCCAACCCTTTCCTCTCAATTCCACCAAAATGAAAAGTATCCCACATAGTAGAACATGTTATGTATTATATTTGTAGGCATAATTTCAAATTATCTTAATTAATTATTTGATGAGTTGGTATAATTAATTAATGGGGTATCACATATAATGTGGGGGAGTTCATGTTGTTTTTCACCCATAACTAAGGGAGTTAAAGGGAATTTTAGCCTCAGGTGGTCCCCACCACCATAACCCACATGGGAGGTTAATCCTAATTGTCCCCACCTCCATAACCTCATTTGAGAGGTTTAGTTCTTGTGGTGTCCCCCTCACAATATCCACATGGGAGTCCCAAATAAAATAAAATGTTACAAAATTTTATTTTATATTATTCTTTCATGAAAACCCAAATTCTATAATTCATCCTCGACCTACTGCGGTCGAGGTGATGGTCCCCTTAGGCTAATACCTGCGATGTGAGTTCAACGGTGCCATCAAATCTCAATTCTGAGCACCTTTAATGCCCTGACCCTAGTTACCCAGAGCCAGTACATTATTACATGACATTAGAATGATCCCAAAAGATCATGTCTCGAAATACCGATTAGTCTAGTATCCATGGAATTAGTAGACACATTCTTAAAGTTTAAATTACAACATAAAGTGAAAACTTCAAAAAATCCATGTCTTTATAGTCATATATCCTTATACTATCCCTGCATTCCATTTATAAAATACTTATTCACATCCTGGGAAAAATAAAACTTTGAAAGGGGTGAGCTCAGATACTCAGTAAGGATAACATTATAGCATAAACATTCATAAATAAGCATAAAAATTTAAGGAAATGTATAACTAAAAAAAGTCTTTTAAACATGAACATCATCATAATATGGAAAATATAAAATGAAATCCTGCCATTTACTTATTCACATGGATATTCTACTAGTCAAATAATCGCATGCAATATCAATAACCACTTTCATAATGATGGAATGTGTAATGCCAGACTATCATAACCACATAGTCAAGGCCTTGTTCCAAGACTACTGATAATATTTTGTCAAGGCCTTATGCCAATACACTATTTTTTCCCATGAGACCTACCCATGCATTGAAGAGCTATACCGGTCTCCACACGTCACTTAAGTCCAATGCATTCCTCATATGAAGAGGCTTAAACCTTACATAAACATTCTTATTAAAACTAGCATAAGAAATGTCTATACTTTCACCATAGACCAAAAATGGTATAAAAATAACACATCCACAGTCAAACATATCACAAAACTATCAATACAATATGGATGTTTTGTATCATAATAAATCAACTTCAAGTAAGCTTAAAACCCATAAAAGGATGTTGACATAGATGAAATCAAAACTATTTGAGGGAAATATTTATTTTTTTAAATCATTTAAAAGTCACATAATTATAAATAAAACATTTACTTTGAAAATATTCATACATGCTTGTAAGGGAAGCTTCGGTGAATGTATAATTCCAGAAAATAGTCACACCCGCCGTATAAGTTAAAAAATACAATCTTACCTTAATTCTGTCAAAAAGGATAAAAGGACCTTGTATGGAAAATGAAAGAAAGATTCCTTTATAAATATCTTATAAAATGTCAACAAGGGTATAAATGACTTTAACCCATATTCATTAAAATAGTGAGAATGATTTTAAATACATTTTTAAGAAACATGTATGTGGATGATAAAGAGGTCCTGCTAGATAATTATGTATAGACAACCTCGGACAATGAAGTGATTTTGAAATAAACCTTTACCTTGTAATTTTACTTGTTTGAGGGTAGGTTAACCTCATATATAATCGTTAAATTGTTGTTATTAAATTATACAGGAATCAAATACAAAAATATGATATCATATATGATCTTTTAATATTTCTTTGTTAATATTATTTTAGTATTATCGTCGTTTCGGGTGTTAACTGATTCATTTTACTTTATATGATTTGTTATGTAAGAGGTGTTTGTTATGGATAGGGTGTATATTATTCATATCCAGAATGATATGATGTCCTTAAACATTACTTTTAATCTTCAAATGAGAATTTTTCTTGAATGGATACGATGGGGAATGAATCTCATTGCATTCATGGAGACGGTAGTCCGTACGTACGCACGAGCGACAATATCATTCTTTTGAAATTAAAATAATATATAATTGGGTTGTGAATCATATATAAATAATAATTATAATTTTATATTTATTATTTACATTAATTTAAAATAATTATTATACTCATCCAAATAATAATTTATTTAATAACAATTACACCACGAGTGTGGAGACGGTAAGCCATACGTGAGAACGTATGGTGACATGTCATTCAATGGATGGATAGAATACTGAAAATGGTTGTACAATATTTATAATAACATCATATTATATAGGAGATACTGGAGTTATTATTTTAGAATTGAAATAACAATGAAAGAAGAAGTTGAAGAAGAAAGGAACTTGAAAGAGCGTGGTGAAAACTTTACCACTTATTCGGGTTCTTCCTTTGGATTTGATCAAAAGGGCTCCATAGGATGTCTTTCTGATCAAACAAAGGCCTATGGGATGAAGTGAGGGAAGGTGAGAGAATATTTGTGGAGGTTTTGGCCGATACAAAAGGATTTTAATGTATGAATTTGATAGAAGGGGGAGTGCCCTTTTATAAGAGGGGTGATGGGCACCTTAGGAAAAGCTAGAAATATTATTTTTTAATAAATTTGTATTCGGTTTCTAGTGGCTCCAAAGTGGATTATTTAAAGGTTAAGGAGGGTATGGGTCAGAAACCACCCAACCAATATGTTTGAGATATGTTTGGGTCACTATATTAATCTTATCGTTTAGTTTTACCTCTTAGATAATTAGTTTCACATTTACCATGTCTCTTTGTATATTTATATTATATGGTCAATAAACGTACTATAATCTTCCAATTCACCCCCAAGCGGTCCATTAATGATACACCTATCATTATATATGTCTTTTGGCCGAACTTTATATTTTTAGTAATAGAATATCAATTAATAATATAATATGTTATTTAAAAACACTTTTATGTCAATTTTGACACTATTGGTTATTTTAATTTTGATAAATTCATGACAGCCTTATTACTTTGAAAAAAATTCATATAACCAATACTAATATATCATATTAACCTAGAAAATTTGTGGAATTCATAAAAGGTCTGAAATTACATTTATTTGGATATTTATAATATCACTTATTTTAATATTTCTTTAATTAGGTAATTACAACATCACCATTGTGTCATAACTAAATTAAATTATACAATGTCTAAAAATTTTAAATAAAATACCATTATGTAGGAAACAAATTTATATTTATAATTTATATTTTCAATCTAAATTTTCTTATGTATTACCCTATATTAAAAATGTGTTTAGTAATTAAACTTTGATTTTAACTCTTTTTAACTCTTCTTTAAATTAAATAATAATAAATGACCTAACCTAATCCAAGTGGACCTAAATGATAATATTATATTCCTAAGGTTTTTTTGGTCTATATAAACTTGTCCAATAGAATTAGGACATGTTTTAGGGTAATATTAATATCATTTTTACCCTTAATTACACAATTTACTTTTAACCATGTTAAATAAAAGTAAAACGTTACTGTTCACCAAAAATTATTTTTCTCTTATTGAACCACATTTGACCTTTTGATATTATCAGTGTCTCTCGGATTTTCGAAATTCCACTCACAAAAGCGGTAATATTATGTTTTATGTGAATTTTCTAATTCTCATAGAAGGTGGGTAAAAGATGGTGAAAAGTTAAATAAAATTTTTATATATCTAAAATTATTCTAAACTAACTCAAATGACTTACATTGAACATATATAGGTATTATTTATCTATTTTGACAATAATTAAATTTAAATAAAACAAATAATTCTTTAAATAAAAATTCTGTTTTAAACTATAACTCAGTGTTTTTCACTATTCATCAAAAATGGAAAGTTTTCAGAAAGATACCAAAATTTCACCCTAGGATAATTTCGATATTTTGAATCCAAATATGAAGCCCATTTTGAAAGATAAAATGTATAAAATTTAAATAAGTGGGTATTACTGTTTATAACGGCTAGTTTGATTAGTTGTGGGGAGTGTTAGTACTCGAAGTTGCGTACAACATATGCTACTGTATTATTCAAAGAGAAACATATCGTAGAATCTTGGGGTGTTACATTCTCCCCTCCTTCAAATAATTGAATCCTAAGAATTTCTATAATACCACCGCATGAAAAGTCTCGGGTGATTATTCATCATAAGTTCCTCGGGATCCCACGTTGCATCTTCCATTTTATGGTTTCTCCATAGAACTTTTACCAGACGAGTCGTCCAGTTTCTCAGCACTTGTTCCCTTGTATCAAGAATCCTAAATGGCTCTTCACAATAAGATAGACCGGGTTCCAGTTCTAATTCATCATAAGTGAGTACATGTGTTGGGTTAGGCTTGTATTTTCTCAACAGTGATACATGGAACAGATCGTGAACTTTGGAATGATTGGGAGGCATTGCCAAACAGTAAGCTACGGCCGCAATTCGTTATAGAATTTCGAAATGTCTAATGTACTTGGGACTCAATTTACCTTTCTTACCAAAATGTATAACTCCCTTACATAGAGATACCTTCAAGAAAACATTATCTACTACATGAAATTCCAAATCCTTCCTTTAGTTATCAGCCTATCTCTTCTACCTACTTTGAGCTGTTTTGATGTGGTTTTTGATTACCTTTACCTTTTCGATCGTTTCTTCCACAAGTTCTGGGCCTACTAGTTTTCTTTTACCAACGTTGTCCCAATTGGTTGGTGTGAAACATCTATTTCCTTATAATGCTTCATATGGTGCCATCCGAATACTTGAATGGAATCTATTGTTATAGGAAAATTCCACTAGAGGTAAATATTGATCATACATACCTATAAAGTCATGTGTGAAAGATCTCAACATGTCTTCTAATGTTTGAATAGTCTATTCTGATTGTCCATCTGTATGAGGGTGATAGGCAGTGCTGAAATGAAGTTCAGTATCCAGGAATTTATGAAGAATTTTCCAGAATCTTGACGTAAAACAGGGATCACGATCAGAAACAATCGATAAGGGTACTCCATGAAGTCTCACAACATCATTTATACACAGCCTTTCTAGATTTTCAAGTGGTAGATCTACTCTTATAGCATGAAAATGTGGTTATTTGGTAAGAAAATCAACAATGAGCCATATTTAATCATTATTTATTGGAGTATTTGGTAGTCCCATGACAAAGCCCATCGTGATATTATCCCATTTCCACTCAGGTATGGGAAGAGGTTGCATGACTCCACAAAGATGTTTCCTTGCAACTTTCACTTGTTGAAAAACCATACATCTTGGCACAAAATCGTCAATTTCCTTCTTCATGTTGTCCCACCAAAAAATTTCTTTTAAATATCTATACATTTTGATGCTCCTATGGTGTATAGAGAAATTGTAACAATTACCATCATCCAACAATTCCCTTTTTGGATCAGGTATATCGGGAACACAAATCCTCCTCCCTAATTTCAAAATTCTATCTTCATACACAAAGTCACTCAATATCCCATCATTCACAGCTTTAATCTTCATTTGAAATTCTTCATCATCAGTCTGAGAACTTTTTATCATTTTTAGTAAAGATGGTTTGGCAACCATTTGAAAAATCATTGATGTTTCACCTTCCATGGTTATTCCCAAATCCAACATTACTAGATCTAGGAAAATAAGATCCCATTATACTCTCGTATTGTTCAAAACTCCATTGTCTTTTCTACTCAAAGAATCTTCCATGTTATTTTCCATCCCTGGGTGGTAGTGTATCATGAATTCATAATCCTTAAGTAGTTCAAGCCATCTCTTTTACATCATGTTGAGTTATTTCTTTGAAAAAATATACTTCAAACTCTTGTCATTAGTATAAATCTCTCATTTCTCACCATAGAGATAGTCTCTCCATATCTTCAACGCAAAGATCATAGCTGTTAACTCAAGATCACGAGTAGGAAAGTTTTACTCATGAATTTTCAACTGTCGTGATGCATAGGTAATAACCCTATCATTCTTCATAAGGACAGAACCAATTCCATTTTTCGATGCATCACTATAAATAACGAACCCATCATTCCCCGATGGTAGAGTCAATATAGGAGAATTTACTAATCTTATCTTCAGTTCTCTGAAACATTCTTCACACTCTTTTGTCCAAAAAAAATTTAACCCCTTTACGTGTGAGCTTAGGTATTGGGTTTTCCAATCGGGCAAAATTATGGATGAAACATCAATAATAACCTGCTAAACCAATAAAACTGTGTACCTTAGTTATAATCATTGGTGATGGACATTCATGGATTTCTCTTGTCTTAGAATGATCAATAGAGATTCCATCCTAAGAGACAATATGACCAAGAAAAGAAATATCTTAAATCCAGATTTCACACTTGCTAAACATGCCATATAATAAATGTCTTCTCAGAGTCATCAAGATAATGAAAAATTAAATTTCATGATCATTGTAGCTTTTGGAATATAAAAATATATCATCAATAGATACCACTACAAAATCATCAAGATATTCCATGAAAACTCGGTTCATTAGATCCATGAAAACAGAGGGTGAATTAGTCATCCCAAAAGGCATTACTGTAAACTCGTAATCCCCACACCTAGTTTGAAATGATGTTTTCGGAATGTATTCCTTCATCAGACACAACTGATGGTATCCAGATCGACTTTCAATCTTTGTAATGTATTGAGATCCATGAAGTTGGTCAAATAAATCATCAATGTGAGGTAGTGGATTCATGTTTTTTTATAGCATTGATCACTCTGTAGCTGATACATAACCTCATAGATCCATCTTTCTTCTTAACAAAATGGATAGGGGCACCCCATGGGGAAAAACTAGGGAGAATAAATCATGTATTTCTCAATTCTTCTAGTTGTTTCTATAGTTCCACTAATTTCACAGTGGCCATTCTATAAGGGGTCTTCGATATGGGCCATGAACTAGGAATTAAATCAATGAAAAACTGAAATCATTGTTTAGGAGGATGTCCAGGTAAATCATCCAGAAACACATCAACATATTCTCTCACAATAGGTACATACTCTATTTGAACATTTATTTCCTCTCCCACAATTATTTCATTCTCTTCTTCCCCGATAATTGAATTTAGTTGAGCTACTGGGGGTGGATCTAGATAAGAATCAGGTGGTGACGATTCTGTAGAGACCCAAAGCATAACGTACATGGACATTACATTCTTTTTTGGAATACTTAGTACATAACAAAAACACATACAGAAGGACCTTAATAGTTTAGTGTCTTTGGAAACTCGGAATATAATCTTCTAATAGTGATGAAAGATCTTCAACATATCCCATAGAGATCTTCCTTTTTTTTCATACCTAAAACCTTTCTTTATATCATGGGGAAAAGAAAACATAAAATGGTGAGCTCAAATGCCCAGCAAGGGTAAAAAAAAGAAATATCAATCACATCATATACATAAGAACATAACTTTTGGAAATCTTAACTTGCAAAAGAAATCATTATTTCATAACATGGGATAAATCATAGTAGTGAAATGTAATCACAATAATCATAACTTAAAACATGAAACTTTGTGCCATAAACATATAATCATAGAGAATCATTTATTATTAGTCAATACTCATTGCCAAGACTATCTTAGTGGACAAAGTCCATTTCTGAACCGAGTTCATTCCTCGTTTCAATCATGTTTCACTGAACCGGTTTAACATGCCGTTTCAGCCATGTCTATCTCATGAGATATAAAATCTTTAACCAATGCATTGTAGGGAGATATAGTTCCCACCCATCTCATAATGATACCATTCTTTTGTGTGCCAAAAATCATAAACCATACATCATAGCATAACCTATGTAATAAAAATGGGATTCATAAACATCGTGACATCATAAAACAATTAATATAAGATAAAGGAATTAATAAAAATAATTTCATCACAACATATTCAAATCAATGTAATTATAGGTATAGAAACATAACCCTTTATTATCTTAGATGGAAAATTATTTTTGATAAAACACTTGAACACCATTCTTGAGGAAAATATCATTTCTACTTCAAAAACATTTTTCCTTTCTTACCATGTCATTCAATTCTAAACTAAAAGAAGTTGATTAAAAATAAACGTGAAAAATTGTAAATGAATCTTCTTGGAAATAATTTTTTAAAAATCCATTCATTCCGTATAAGTTAAAAAATCATTCTTCTAGTACATTTGTCTGAAAAGTCAAAAAGTACCTCGTATGAAAAATGACAAAAGATTTCACTCATATCTTTTACTAAAAACTCACCGAAGGATAAAATTGGATTTAAAGAAGTGTAGGTGGATGGAAATAATATTACATATTGACGAAACATGGATGTGGATGATAAAATACACCCTAATAAATTCCAAAGTACAAACAATCTCGTATAAAAAATGAGATTGTGATATTTCCCTTACCTTATGTCTGATTTGCTTCGTAAGTGTCTGAACCTCTTGTATAATGATTTAAATAATGTCATTGACTTATTCCATAATCATAATCATTATTATTATATCATATATGGTTCAATTATGACTTTATTTTACCCGTAATTTTGTAAATTCCATTTTAAAGTGCGTTTTGGGTAAAATCATTTCATTTGTCGTCCGTGTTTTGACTTGTAATTATTCATATGATTACTTAGATCATGATTAATTAATTCAAGAATATAAAACATTATTCATACATAATATATATTCAGAATATACATATATATAATAGATCAGTAAATGGAAAGAAATACATCGTTCATGGAGACGGTAGGCCGTACGTACGCATGAATGCTGTTTTCGTTTCCTTATTGAGTTGAATGGAATTAAGTAGATGACATACATATATATATATACACATAAATCCAGTATCATTTTTATGTCATATATTTCCTGATTACTTATTATATATAATTTATAATCATTAATGAAAGGTTAACGTGGAGAATGAATCTCATCGCGTTGTGGAGACGGTAGTCCGTACGTACGCACGAGCGATGAAATCATTCTCATGATCGTAGAATTGTATTGGAGTGTATGTATACTATTTAAGAATAAATATCACTTTACAATAATCATATATAGTTATTATTTACACCATTATACCCATCCAAGTAATGTGGTGGTAGAAAATAGATTACACCACAGCGTGGAGACGGTATTCCGTACGTACGCACGCGCGGTGATTTCGTTTTCCATAGGATGGATAGATGGTGAAATAGGGTTGTTTCATACTTATAATAACATATAATTATATGAGTGATACTGATGTTATTACTTCATAATGAAACAAATAAAGAAGAAGAAGTGGAAGAAGAAATAATGTTGAAAGAATCGGTAATGGACATTACCTCTTCTTTGAAGCATCTCATTGAGTCCTCCTCTTAGGGCACTAAAATTGGCCTTTAAAGAAGTCCAGGACCCCTAGGATGTTTCTAGGTAAGTGGAGAAGATAATTTATCAAGGATTGGCCGATCTTGAAGGCTCAAAGTGGTGTGAGGAAGAGAGAGAGGAGGTTCCCTTTTATAAGGGAGGAGAGGGGCTCTTTTGGAAAAACTAAAAATATTATTTTATTATAAAGCCAAATTCGTTTTCAAATAGCTCAAAATTAATTTATTTCGAATCTGTGGTGGGGATGGTTCGAAAGAATCTCATCCAATAGAATTTAGACAAGTTTAGGTTCCTATTTTAACCTTATAATTTATATTTAACTTTAAGTTAGATAATTTTACTTTTACCGTGTCTTTTTGTGCTCTTGCACTATAAGGTTAATAAACTTACTATAGAAAGACAAAAGAACCCCAAGTTGTTCATTATTAATATATATAACCTTATCTCAGTCATTTGGCCGAATCATAAACTTTTATGAATAAAATAACAATTAATAATATAATATTTGTTTTAAACACTATTGTATGTCAATTTTGACACTATTTAGTAATTAATTTTTTTGAAAATCATAACAGAATTATTAGTTCAAAAAAAGTTAATTAAACCAATAATAACATGTCATATTAACCTATAAAATTAGTTTAATTCATAAAAAGTCTAAAATTACATTTATTTGGCTATTTATAACCTCAATTATGTCAATAATTCATTAAATAGATAATTACTACATCATCTTTGTGTCATAAATTAATAAACTTATTTAAAGTCTAAAAAGTAAAAATAAAATAAAATAATGTAGGAAATCGTTTTATCTTTATAATTAATATTTATAGTCGAATTTATCTTATGTATAACCCTATATTAAAAATGATATACTTATTAAACATTGATTTTAACTATTTTAACCCTTCTTTAAATAAATTAATAATAAATGTCCTAATCTAATACAAGTGGGCCTAAATGGTCATAATTTATTCCTAAGTTTGTTTTTGGTCGAATTAAAGTTATACAATAGAATTAGGACATGTTTTAGGGTAAGAATAATATCATTTTTACCCTTAATTACCATATTTACTTTTAACAGTGGTAAAAAATGTAAAAAGTTATTATTCACCATAAATTATTTTCATCTCATTGAACAACATTTTACTTACTGACATCAACCGTGTCTCTCAGATTTTTTAAATTCCACTCACATAAGTGGTAAAATTATGTTTTATGAAAAATTTATTTTTTTAACTACCACTTAGTGGTTTAACTATTCATCAAAAAATGAAAGTTTCCAGAAAAATACAAAAAATTAGGCCTAAGCTATATTTGATATTAGGAACTCAAAAATGATGTCTATTTTACCAAATTCAAAACATATCAGTTTCATTACTTAATTTAAAAATTAATTCCCGTCGTCAAAACAAATAGCGTGTTCTTAAAAGATAACAACTATCAAAATATTAACATTTGTTTATGTCTGGATTAAATGTGAATTTACATCCAATGACTAAAATTGTATTAAATTGTAAAAATATATTCTAAATATACTTTAAAACCACTAAAATTAATAATTTATCAATATTAATTATTTCTATTAAAAAGGTTGTTTTTAATTAAAATTTAGTAATTTTCACTATTCATCAGAAAATGAAAGTTATCCGAAAAGTACCAAAATTTCACCCTAAGCTAATTTCGATATTCTGAATCCAAAAATGAATTTCATTTTGAAAAACAAAATTTCAGAAAGTGGTTATTACTATTCATAACGGCTAGTTTTAATAATATTTTAATAGCATATTGTTGTTTAGTGAAACTCGTTATTGCGTACTACACACGCTATCGAGGAAGGTTGTGATTGCGTGTAATGCAAGGAAAGTCAAGGATGCATGTTGTGAAAGATCCTTTTGGTGTAGCGTACAATACAAGAAATTAATGAATTTAAAAATAATATTTTTCATAAAATCTCGAGGTGTTACATTCTACCCCCCTTAAAATGAATTTCGCCCTTGAAATTCGTCGGGGTTATAAATGGTTTACTACTCGAAAGTTTGTTTAATAGAAACCCATATCGTAAAAAGGAATACCAAAACTTGGCTTTAAAAACTATCGTATGAAATGTAACGGTTACCCAAATTAACTAATCATTGGGTTTCCACATAGGAGAACATAAGTGAAAATATGGATATGGAAGAGAATTCTAACCATCATGTTCTGATGGAGAGTGGTAGAGAACATGGCTATGGAAAAGACAACAATCACAAAGCCATAAATTTGTGACGATCTAAGGAACCATCCGATTCATCAGATATAAGAGCACTAGGACAACATTTTTGGTTTTCAAGATCATTTCACTAAACAGGGACTTCCTATAGGCCAGTGGTAGGCGATAAAGGCCAGTCACACTTTGGTTGTGGGTTCGATTCCCACAGCCTTGTCCGACGCGATGGGCTATCGCCCGTCCTGCAGGTTGTCCTTTTTCTAAAACTACATTACTATAACATCCCGTAAATAATATCAAAAAAAGTTCTATAGTTAAATAATAATAACTTATGTCCAACATAATCCATTCCAATATTTAGGATTATCGAAAATACTTCATTCAATGATCATAGTATAAAGAAAACGATTACTTGAAATGTCATCAACCAAGCATGTGAATACCATAATTTATCCCCCATATATCTTGTTGGTCACATTCCAATCATGTGAATAACTTAATCATGTATTGTCATTAAACGTTAGTGAAAAATTAACAATACAAAAATTTAAAAATTCTATATACTCAAACCATGATATAACCTTCACCTTATATCTGTCATGAGCTCATGAATACTATCAAACATTTCATTTTCTCCTTATCCCTTCATTATGAGCATATCATCTGCTTTTCAAAATATTTGAATCACTTTTCATGGTTACCGGTACCATAAAATTATTTAAAACCACAATAGAATAATACAAAAATATTCTAATAAAATTACCTCAACAACATTATTTGTGAAAACCAATACATAAACACATCAATCCATCCTCATTAATTATTGTCCTGGAGTAAGTCCTTCCTTGACTTAGAAGTAACTTTTTAGGTTAGGGCATTTAGTTGGGTAATGCCCATGTTCTCCACAAATAATACCTTGAACTCCATAACAATCTGTCACTCTATGACCCTTTTCTCCACACCGATAACACTGGTCCCTCCATTTGAGGTATTCCTCACGGTTCTCCTTCCCTTTTTTAGAAATCTCAATATTCTTTTCTTTATGCTCCTCAACATGCGAACATGCATAATAATCTATCTTCCTCTTCTTTGATGAATTAGGAATACCACTAAATTTCTCCTTGTTAATCATTTATCGTGATGACTGATTCGGCATAATCACAATATCATTCTCTTTAGGCATTACATAATTTTGTTGGTCATAGTCACCAATTTGTCCATTGGATTCACTGTTAACTGAATTCTTTATGGTTCCCTCCATTAACTAGAACACAAAAAGAATTCTGTGAGAGGAAAAAATCGTGCTAGGGAAAACAACATAATAAAGGGGGAGTAACTTCAATATCTAACATCTTAGTTTACCGTAATTCTAGTATTATAACATATACTTATACTTAACCTTAGGTACATCCCTATACATACCTTAGAAATATCTATAGGGATATCACTATAGTTATCTCATCCTAGTTTCCAAAGGTTGAATAAACCTTTCCTCTGATACAAACTATAGAGACCCAAAGCTTAACGTACATGGACATTACATTACTTTTGCGGAATACTTATACATAACAAAAACACACACACAAGGACCATAATAGTTTAGTGTCTTTGGAAACTTGGAATATAATCTTCTAATCATGGGGAAAGATCTTCAATATCTCCCATAAAGTTCTTCCCTTTTTTTCATACTTAAAACCTTTCTTTATATGCTGGGGAAAAGAAAACATAAAAGGGTAAGCTCAAATGGTCAGTAAGGGTAAACAAAAGAAATATCAATCACATCATATACATAAGAACATAACTTTTGGAAATCATAACCTGCAAAAGAAATCATAATTTCATAACATGTGATAAATCATAGTAGGAAAATGTAATCACAATAATCATAACTTAATACATTAAACTTTGTGACATACACATATAATCATAGAGAATCATTTCTTAACAGTCAAGACTCATTGGCAATACTATCTTAGTGGACAAAGTCCATTTCTGAACCGAGTTCATTCCTCATTTCAATCCTGTTTCACTGAAGCGGTTTAACATGCCGTTTCATCCATGTCTATCTCATGAGATATAAAATCTTTACCCAATGAATTGGAGTGAGATATAAGTCCCACCCATCTCATAATTATACCATTCTTATGTTTGCCACAAAATCATAAACCATACATCATAGCATAACCCATGTAATAAAAATAGAATTCTTAAACATCGTGACATCATAAAACAACTAATATAAGATAATGTAATTCATAAAAATAATTTCATCACAACATAATCATTTCAATGTAATAATACAGATAGAAACAGAACCCTTTATTATCTTAGATGGAAAATAATTTTGATAAAACACTTGAACTCCATTCTTGAGGAAAATTTCCATTCTACTTCAAAAACAATTTTCCTTTCATAACATGTCATAAAATTCTAAACTAAAAGATGTTGATTAAAAATAAACATGAAAACTCGTAAAGGAAGATTCTTGTAAATAATGTTTTAAAAATCCATTCTTATCGTATATGTTAAAAAACATTCTTCTCGTACTTTTGTCGGAAAAGTCAAAAAGTTCCTCTTACGAAAAATGACAAAATATTCCTTTCATATCTTTTACTAAAAACTCACCGAAGGGTAAAATTGGATATAACAATTGTAGGTGGATGGAAATAATATTACATATTGAGGAAACATGGATGTGGATGATAAAATACACCACAGTAAATTCCAAAGTATAAACAATCTCAGATAAAAATGAGAATGTGATATTTCCCTTACCTTAGGTCTGATTTGCTTCGTAAGTGTCCAAACCTCATGTATAATGATTTAAATAATGTCATTGACTTATTCCAGAATCATACTCATTGTTATTATATCATATATGGGTCACTTATGACTTTATTTTACCCGTACTTTTGTAAATTCCATGTTAAAGAGTGTTTTGGGTAAAATCGTTTCATTTGTTGTCTGTGTTCTGACTTGAAATTATTCATATGATTACTTAGATCATGATTATTTAATTCCAGAATATAAAACATGATTAATATATAATATATATTCAGAATATACATATATATAATAGATCAGTAAATGGAAGGAAATAAACCGTTCATGGAGACGGTAGGTCGTACGTACGCATGAACGCTGTTTTCATTTCCTTATTTAGTTGAATGGAATTAAGTAGATGAAATACATATATATACACATAAATACAGTATCATTATTATTTTATTTATTTCATGATTACTTATTATATATACTTTATAATCACTCATGAATGGTTAAAGTGGAGAATGAATCTCATCGCGTCGTGGAGACGGTAGCCCGTACGTACGCACGGGTGATGATATAGTTCTCATGATTGTGGAATTGTATTAGAGTGTATGTATACTATTTTAGAATCCATATCACCTTAAAATAATCATATTTTGTTATTACGTACACCATTATACCCATCCAAAGATGGTGGTGGTGGAAAATAGATTACACCACAACGTGGAGAATGTATTCCGTACGTACGCATGCGCGGTGATTTCGCTTTCCGTAGGATGGATAAAAGAGAGAAATAGGGTTGTTTCATACTTATAATAAAATATCAGTATATTAGTGATACTTATATTATTACTTCATAATGAAACAACTAAATAAGAAGAAGTGGAAGAAGAAATAAAGTTGAAAGAATCGGTAACGGCCATTTCCTCTTCTTTGAAGCGCCTCTTTGAGTCCTCCTCTTAGGGCACTAAAATTTGACTTTGAAGAATACCAGGACCTTTAGGCTGTTTCTAGGGAAGTTGAGAAGAGAATTTGGCAGGGATTGGCCGAGCTTGAAGGCTCAAAGTGGTGTGAGGAAGAGAGGGATGAGGTGCCCGTTTATAAGGGAGGAGAGGGGCTCTTTTGGAAAAACTAAAAATATTATTTTATTATAAATCCAAATTCGGTTTTAAATAGCTCCAAAATGATTTATTTAGAAGATAATGTGGGGAAGGGTCGAAATCCTCTCATCTAATAGAATTTAGACATGTTTAGGTTCCTATTTTAACCTTATCATTTATATTTAACTTTATGTTAGATAATTTTACTTTTACCGTGTCTTTTTGTGTTCTTACACTATAAGGTTAATAAACTTACTATAAAAATCCAAACGAACCCCAAGTTTTTATTATTAATATATATAACCTTATATAAGTCATTTGTCCGAACTTTAGATTTTTAGGAATAAAATATCAATTAATAATATAATATATTTTTTAAAAAATATTTTATGTCAATTTTGACACTATTTATTAATTGTTTTTTGTGTAAATCATAACAGAATGATTAGTTAGAAAAACGTTAATGAAATCAATACTAACATGTCATGTTAACCTAGAAAATTAGTGGAATTCATAAAAAGTCTAAAATTACATTTATTTGGGTATTTATAACATCAATTATGTCAATATTTCATTAATAAGATAATTACTGCATCATCTTTGTGTCATAAATACATTAACTTATTTAAAGTCTAAAAATTACAAATAAAATATCATTATGTAGGAAATCCTTTTATATTTCTAATTAATATTTATAGTCGAATATATATTATGTATAACCCTATATTAAAAATGATATACTTATTAAACTTTGATTTTATCTATTTTAACCCTTCTTTAAATAAATTAATAATAAATGTCCTAATATAATCCATGTGGGCCTAAATGGTCATATTTTATTCCTAAGTTGGTTTTTGGTCGAATTACACTTATCCAACAGAATTAGGACATGTTTTAGGGAAATAATAATATCATTTTTACCCTTAATTACCCTATTTACTTTTAACCGTGGTAAAAAAAGTAAAAAGTTACTATTCACCAAAAATTATTTTTATATCATTAAACCACATTTTACATACTGACATCAACTGTGTCTCTCGGATTTTTAAAATTCCACTCACAGAAGCGGTAAAATTTTGTTTTATGAAAAATTCATTTTTTTAACTACCACTTAGTGTTTTCACTATTCACCAAAAAATGAAAGTTCCAGAAAAATACCAAAAATTAGACCTAAGATATATTTGATATTATGAACTCAAAAATGATTTTTATTTTACCAAATTCAGAACATATTAGTTTCATTAATTAATTAATAAATTAATTCCCGTCGTCAAAATAAATAGCGTGTTCTTAAGAGAAAATAGCTATCAAAATATTGACACTTGTTTATGTCTAGTTTAAAATTGAAATTACATCCAATGACCAACATTGTATTAAATTGTAAAAATATATTAAAAATATACTTTAAAACCACTATAATTAATAATTTATCACTATTAATTATTTCGATTAAAAAGGATGTTTTTAATTAAAATTTAGTAATTTTCACTATTCATCAGAAAATCAAAGTTATTCGAAAAGTACCAAAATTTCACCCTATGCTAATTTCGATATTCCGAATCCAAAAATGAAGTCCATTTTGAAAAATAAAATTTCAAAAAGTGTTTATTACTATTCATAATGGATAGTTTTAATAATATTTTAATAGAATATTTTTGTTTAGTGAAACTCGTTATTGCGTACTACACACGCTATCGAGGAAGGTCGCGATTGCGTGTAATGAAAGGCAAGTCAAGGATGCATGTTGTGAAAGCTCCTTTTGGTGTAGCGTACAACACAAGAAATTAATGAAATTAAAAGGAATATTTTTCATAAAATCTCGGGGTGTTACATTCTACCCCCCTTAAAATGAATTTCGCCCTCGAAATTTTTCAGGGCTATAAATGGTTTACTACTCAAAAGTTTCTTCAATAGAAACCCACATCGTAAAAAGGAATACCAAAACTTGGCTTTAAAAACTAACGTATGAAATGTAACAGTTACCTAAATTAACTAATCACTGGGTTTCCACATAGGAGAACATAAGTGAAAATATGGATATGGAAGAGAATTCTAACCATCATGTTCTGATGGAGAGTGGTAGAGAACATGGGTATGGAAAATCCAGCAATCACAAAGCCATAAATTTGTGACGATCTAAGGTACCATATGATTCATCAGATATAAGAGCACTAGGACAACAATTTTGGTTTTCATGATCATTTCCCTAATGTTGACGAAATTGGAATTAGAAGAAATACATTCGTGATTTTGGTATAGTCTCACTGCTGGTCGTTCTTTGGAAAATTTACACTTCATCTCTTAAATAAATGAAGTTGAATTTGTCAATCGTGATGTGTTAGTAGATCATGTGATAGAATGATGGGTCATTCCATCTGTCTCAAACAAAATGTTAGAAAAGTTATCAAAAAATACATAAGTCCATCTATAGTGAGATTAATAATATATGGTTCCTAAAATGGACTTATACTTTATATATCATACTGATTAATATAATAAAACTAGTATCTACTAAACAGGGACTTCTTGTAGGCCAGTGATAGGCGATAAAGACCAGTCACACTTTGGTTGTGGGTTCGATTCCCACAGCCTTATCTGACACGATGGGCTGTCGCCCATCCTGCAGGTTGAACTTTTTCTAAAACTACATTACTATAACATCCCATAAATAATATCAAAAAAAATTCTATCCTTAAACAATACTAACTTATGTCCAACATAATCCATTCCAATCTTTAGGATTATCTGAAATACTTATGTCCAAGCTCATAGTATAAAGAATACGATTACTTGAAATGTCATCAATCAAGCATGTGAATACCATCATTTATCCCCCATATATCTTGTTGGTCATATTCCAATCTTGTGAATACCTTAATCATGTATTCTCATTAATCCTTAGTGAAAAATTAATGATACCAAAATTCAAAAATTCTATATACTCAAACCATGATTTAACCTTCTCCTTATATCAGTCATGAGATCATGAATACTGTCAAAAATTTCATTTTCTCCTTATCCCATCATTATGCGCATATAATCTTCTTTCCAAAATATTTGAATCACTTTTCATGGTTACCCGTACCTTAAAATTATTTAAAACCACAATAGAATAATACAAAAATATTCTAATAAAAGTACCTCAACAACATTATTCATGAATACCAATACATAAACCCTTCAATCCATCCTCTTCAATTATTGTCCTGGAATAAGTCCATCCTTGATTTAGAAGTAACTTTTTAGGTCATGGAATTGAGTTGGGTAATGCCCATGTTATCCACAAATAATACATTGAACTTCATAACAGTCTGTCACTCTATGACCCTTTTCTCCACACATATAACATCGGTCCCTCCATTTGAGGTATTCCTCAAGGTTCTTCATCCCTTGTTTAGAAATATCAATCTTCGTTTCTTTATAATCCTCAACATGAGAACATGCCTAATAGTATATCTTCCTCTTCATTAATGAATTAGGCATACCACTAAATTTCACCTTCTTAATCATATATCGTGATGACTGATTCGGCATAATCACAATATCTTTCTATCTAGGCATTACACAGTTTTGTTGCTCATAGTCACCAATTTGTCCATTGGATTCAATGTTAACCGAATTCCATCTGGTTCCTTCCATTAACAAAAACAGAAAAATAATTCTATGAGAGGAAAAAATCATGCTAGGGAAAAAAACATAATAAAGGGGGAGTACCTTCAATATCTAACATCTTAGTTTACCATAATTATAGTACTATAACCTATACTTATACTTAACCTTAGGGATATCCCTATACATACCTTAGAAATATCTATAGGGATCTGACTAAACTTCTAGCATCCTAGTTTCCAAAGGTTGACTAAACCATTCCTTTGATACTAACTGTAGAGACCCAAAGCTTAACGTACATGGACATTACATTACTTTTGCGGAATACTTAGTACATAACAAAAACACACACACAATGACCGTAATAGTTTAGTGTCTTTGGAAACTTGGAAACTAATCTTCTAATCGTGGTGAAAGATCTTCAAAATATCCCATAAAGATCATCCCTCTTTTTCTTACCTAAAACCTTTCTTTATATCCTGGGGAAAAGAAAACATAAAAGGGTGAGCTCAAATGCTCAGTAAGGGTAAACAAAATAAATATCAATCACATCATATACATAAGAACCTAACTTTTGAAAATCTCATCTTGCAAAAGAAATCATAATTTCATAACATGGGATAAATCATAGTAGTGAAATGTAATCACAATAATCATAACTTAAAACATGAAACCTTTTGGAATACACATATAATCATAGAGAATTATTTCTTATTATTCAAGACTCATTTCCAAGACTATCTTAGTGGACAAAGTACATTTCTGAACCGATTTCATTCCTCGTTTCAATCCTGTTTCACTGAACCAGTTTAACATTCCGTTTCAGCCATGTCTATATCATGAGATAAAAAATCTTTACCCAATTCATTGGAGGTAGATATAGGTCCCACCCATCTCATAATTATACCATTCTTATGTGTGCCACAAAATCATACACAATACATCATATCATAACCCATGTAATAAAAATGGGATTCTTAAACATCGTGAAATCATAAAACAGTTAATATAAGATAAAGGAATTCATAAAAATAATTTCAACCCAACATAATCAAATCAATGTAATAATAGGGTTAGAAAAAGAACCCTTTATTATCTTAGATGGAAAATAATTTTGATAAAACACTTGAACTCCATTCTTGAGAAAAATATCCTTTCTACTTCAAAAACACTTTTCCTTTCTTAACATGTCATTCAATTATAAACTAAAAGAAGTTTATTAAAAATAAACTTGAAAACTTGTAAAATAATCTTCTTGGAAATAATGTTTTAAAAATACATTCATGCCGTATAAGTTAAAAAAACATTCTTCTCGTACTTTTGTCGGAAAAGTCAAAAAGTACCTCGTATGAAAAATGACAAAAGATTCCTTTTATATCTTTTACTAAAAACTCACCGAAGGGTAAAATTGGATTTAAACAATTGTAGGTGGATGGAAATAATATTACTTATTGAGGAAACATGTATGTGGATGATAAAATACACCCCAGTAAATTCCAAAGTATAAAACATCTCAGTTAAAAATGAGATTATGATATTTCCTTTTCCTTAGGTCCGATTTTCTTCGTAAGTGTCCAAACATCCTGTATAATGATTTAAATAATGTCATTGACTTATTCCAGAATCATACTCATTGTTATAATATCATATATGGTTCACTTATGGCTTTATTTTACCCGTTCTTTTGTAAATTCCATGTTAAAGAGCGTTTTGGGTAAAATCATTTCATTAGTCGTCTGTGTTTTGACTTGTAATTATTGATATGATTACTTAGATCATGATTAATTAATTATAGAATATAAAACATGATTTATATATAATATATATTCAGAATATACATATATATAATAGATCAGTAAATGGAACGAAATACACCATTCATTGAGACGGTAGGCTGTACGTACGCATGAACGCTGTTTTCATTTCCTTATTGAGTTGAATGTAATTAAGTAGATGACATACATACATATACACATAAATACAATATCATTATTATGTCATATATTTCATGATTACTTATTATATATACTTTATAATCATTCATGAATGGTTAACGTGGAGAATGAATCTCATCGAGTCGTGGAGACGGTAGTCCGTACGTACGCACGAGCGATGATATCGTTCTCATGATCGAGGAATTGTATTGGAGTGTACGTATACTATTTCAGAATCAATATAACTTTACAATAATCATATATTGTTATTATTTACACCATTATACCCATCCAAGTATGGTGGTGGTGGAAAATAGATTACACCACAGCGTGGAGACGATATTCCGTACGTACGCACGCGCGGTGATTTTGTTTTCCGTAGGATGGATTGATTGTGAAATAGGGTTGTTTCATAATTAAAATAACATATCAGTATATTATTGATACTGATGTTATTACTTCATAATGAAACAACTAAATAATGAGATGTGGAAGAAGAAATAATGTTGAAATAATCGCTAACGGACATTACCTCTTCTTTGAAGCGCCTCTTTGAGTCCTCATGTTAGGGCACTAAAATTGGCCTTTGAAGAAGACCAGGACCTCTAGGATGTTTCTAGGAAAGTGGAAAAGATAATTTTGCAGGGATTGGCCGGTGTTGAAGGCTCAAAGTGGAGTGAGGAAGAGTGGTAGGAGGTGCCCTTTTAAAAGGGAGGAGAGGGGCTCTTTTGAAAAAACTAAAAATATTATTTTATTATAAAGCCAAATTAGGTTTTAAATAGCTCCAAATTGATTTATTTCGAAGATAAAGTGGGGATGGGTCGAAATCCTCTCATAAAATAGAATTTAGACAAGTTTAGGTTCCTATTTTAACCTTATCATTTATATTTAACTTTAAGTTAGATAATTTTACTTTTACCGTGTCTTTTTGTGTTCTTGCACTATAAGGTTAATAAACATACTATAAGAAGCCAAACGAACCCCATGTTGTTTATTATTAATATATATAACTGTATCTACGTAATTTGAATGAACCAAAGATTTTTAGGAATAATATTACGATTAATAATATAATATTTGTTTTAAAAACTATTTTATGTCAATTTTAACACTATTTAATAATTGATTTTTGTGAAATCATAACAGAATGATTAGTTCGAAGAAAGTTAATTAAATCAATACTGACATGTCATATTAACCTAGAAAATTAGTGGAATTCATAAAAAGTCTAAAATTACATTTATTTGGCTATTTATAACATCAATTATGTCAATATTTTATTAATAAGATAATTACTGCATCATCTTTGTGTCATAAATAAATTAACATAGTTGAAGTCTAAAAATTACAAATAAAATATCATTATGAAGGAAATCGTTTTATATTTCTAATTAATATTTATAGTAGAATTTATCTTATGTATAACCCTATATTAAAAATGATATACTTATTAAACATTGATTTTAACTATTTTAACCCTTTTTTAAATAAATTAATAATAAATGTCCTAATCTAATCCAAGTGGGCCTAAATGGTCATATTTTATTCCTAAGGTTATTTTTGTCTAATTAAACTTATCAAATATAATTTGGACGTGTGTTAGGGTAATAATAATATCATTTTTACCCCTAATTAACCTATTTACTTTTAACCGTGGTAAAAAAAGTAAAAAGTTACTATTTACCAAAAATTATTTTCATCTCATTGAACCACATTTTACTTACTGACATCAACTGTGTCTCTCGGATTTTTGAAATTCCACTCACATAAGCGGTAAAATTATGTTTTATGAGAAATTCATTTTTTTTAACTACCACTTAGTGGTTTCACTATTCATCAAAAAATGAAAGTTTCTAGAAAAATACCAAAAATTAGTCCTAAGCTATATTTGATATTATGAACTCAAAAATGATGTCTATTTTACCAAATTTAAAACATATCGGTTTCAATACTTAATTAAAAAATCAATTCCCGTCGTTTAAACAAATATTGTGTTCTTAAGAGATAATAACTATCAAAAGATTGACAATTGTTTATGTCTGGTTTAAATGTGAAATTACATCCAATGACCAACATTGTATTAAATTGTAAAAATATAATCTAAATATACTTTAAAACTACTCAAATTAATAATTTATCACTATTAATTATTTCGATTAAAAAGGTTTTTTTTATTTAAAATTTAGTAATTTTCACTATTCATCAGAAAATGAAAGTTATCCGAAAAGTACCAAAATTTCACCCTAATATAATTTCGATATTCTGAATCCAAAAATGAAGTCCATTTTGAAAAATAAAATTTCAATAAGTTGTTATTACTATTCATAATGGCTAGTTTTAATAATATTTTAATAGCATATTGTTGTTTAGTGAAACTCGTTATTGCGTACTACCTACGCTATCAAGGAAGGTCGTGATTGCGTGTAATGCAAGGCAAGTCAAGGATTCGTGTTGTGAAAGCCCCTTTTGTTGTAGCGTAAATCACAAGAAATTAATGAATTTAAAAAGAATATTTTTCATAAAATCTCAGGGTGTTACAGATTATGCACTAAAGATAAGGTGTTCCTTATCATCATCATCAAAAATAGAAACCCCCTTCTTCATACAATAAATCTTCTCATCATGGTCTAAAAGACAATCCATACTGAGGATTATATTAAATTCAATCATGGGTATAACGATGAGATCAACAAATAATGAACATTTATATGCTCTAATGGGAACTGATTCACAGAACTTTATAGCAATGATACTTCCCTTATGAGTTTTAACTGACAACTCCCTTGTTAAATAAAATTGGGAATATCTAATTTTCTTAGAAAACTGGGAAGATATGAAACAATGCGGTGAACCCGAATAAAATAATGAATTTTCTAAACATGAGAAAACCATTAAATTACCTGCCACCACGTCTTTTGGAGATTCTACCTTAGTAGTAGTGATAATATAAGCTTGGACTTGATCTCTTTGCCTTTTCTAAGGTAAGATTCCTTTATGCTGAGGACATTAATTTGCATAATGTCCAATCTCCCAAAAATTGTAAAACTGAACATCGGTTGCTTTTTTCTTCCCTTTGCAATCACGATCTTGGTGGCCTTTCTCACACCACTTGTAACCGACACCCATTCCCTTCAAGAAATTACTAGGGTGTTTCTTCCCACATTTACTACAGGATTAATATTCAACTTTTCCCTTATTCCCCTTATTTCTATTTCCCGAGTGATCGTCAGGTCTCTTCTTCTCTTGCTTTTATTTAAAGTCGTAAGACTTAGATAATTCATTTTATGTCTTGATAGCTCATGAGACAATATCTTCGTACAATGAGAAGGTTTTTGAGACTAATGCTCGACGGAGAAACAGATTTAACCCATCAAATAAATGATCAATCTTACTTCTTGGGTTATGTATATAATCTGCAACATACCTCTCTAACCTTGTAATGATAGCCTCATACTTTGTGACATTCTCATCCTCCTTTTGCCTCAGACTCAGAAATTGTCTTTCTATATCTGTTCGATGGTCACGGGGAAAGTATTTTTCAAAAAATATCTATTTGAACTCCCTCTATTCCATATTTGATACATCATTATCTTCTTTTGTGTTTTGAATCATTGAACACCATTGATCATCATCTCCAGTGAGGCGGTAAACTACCATGATAACTTTTTCCCTTTCACTACTCCCCACGGCATGGAATATTTTCTCTAAATAATTTATCCATTTCTCAGCTACTAAGAGATTTGTACTCCCATTGAATGTTGATGGTCGTTGCCTCATGAAGTGATTTAACATTGATCCTCCAAGCAGTCTATCAAGGGGCTCCATATGGGTAATGTTATTATTAATAACCTGAGTGAGTTGACCTATATGGTGATTAGCTGATCAGCACTAGTTGCATCACCAGCTCCACTATAATTATCTTGAGTAGGATGGAAATCCCCACATGGAGTGCGTGCATTTATACGGTTTCCATTTCTTCCACTAGGCACCATTTCTACACAATGTCATAAAATAGATCAGTTTATGAATCAAAATACATAATTCCATAATTTTAAAACACTTAACATAAATTGAACTATTTTTGGATATTATCATAATCATAAAAAAATGTTTTTATTGAGGATGTATATACTTATAAACCCTTCATAATGGTTTGTAATGAAAATGAGAATTATCATAAGCATATCCCCCTGGAGTGTCGTAACCAAAAGTGCAGCAAGGCCCATTGTCGTGCACCAGTTCCCAATCGAGTCTGGATCAAAGCGGTGTTTTCGTGTTTTACCCCTAGGTACATCTGTACCAGACCCGCCTCTACCTACTTGTATCCAGATAGGGATGTATTTCTTAGAAAAGTCACAAAATATATACAGTAAAAAAATTCTAGAAAGTTCTTCTACACTAATCCTCAATGTCCATATTAGGTCAACATGCTCTAATCAGAGTTTATCTAAATCAAGTTTCCATGGTTGGTACTAAACCTCCCTTTGATAACAACTATAATGCCCTGACCCCAGTTACCCAGAGTCAGAGCATTATTACATAACGTTGGCATGATCCAAAAATTTCATGTATCGAAAGACTGATTAGTTTAGTAGCCTTGGAATCACTAGATACATTCTTATAGATTACAATACAACATAAAGTGAAAACTAAAACAACATCACGTCTTCACAGTCATATATCCTTATACTATCCCTGCAGGTCATTTATAAAATACTTCTTAACATCTTGGTAAAAATAATGCATTGAATGGGGTGAGCTCAGATGCTCAGTAAAGATAACAATATAGAGGAAACATTCATAAATAAGCATAAACATTTAAGGAAATGTATAACTAAAAAAAGCCTTTTAAACTTGAACTTCAGCATAATATTGAAAATATAAAATTAAATAATTTCATTTACTTATTCACATGGATATTCTACTAGTCGAATAATCACATCCAATTTCAAAAACTACTTTCGTTATGATGGAATGCATAATGCCAGACTATCATAACCACATAGTCAAAGCCTTGTGCTAAGACTACAAATAAGATTTTGTCAGGGCCTTGTGCCATGATACTAGTTTTTCTAATGAGACCTACCAATGCATCGAGGAGCTATATCCGGCTCCACCCGTCACTTATTAAGTCCAATGAATTCACCATATGAACAGGATTAAACAAAACATAAACATTCGTATTAAAACTAGCATATGAAATGTAAATAAATTCTCCATAAACCATGAATGGTATAAAAAACACATCCACAATCAAACATATCACAAAACCTTCAATACAATATGGACATTTTGTATCATAATAAATCAACTTCAAATAAGCTTAAAACCAATCAACGAATATTGACATAGTTGAAATCAAAACTATTTGAGAGAAATATATCTTTTTTTGAAATCATTTAAAAGTAACATAATTATAAATAAAACATTTACTTTGAAAATATTATTACAAGAATGTAAGAGAAGCTTCAAGTAATTTATAATGGCGGCATATAGCTGCACCCATCGTATAAGTTAAAAAAATACATTCTTACCTTAATTCTGTCGAAATGGTTAAAAGGACCTTGTTTGGAAAACGACAGAAAGATTCCTTTGTAAACATTTTATAAAAAGTCAAAAATGCTATAAATGACTTTAACACATAGTCTATAAAATAGTAATAATTATTTGAAATACATTTTTAAGAAACATGGATGTGAATGATAAAGAGGTCCCAGTAGATAATTATGTATAAACAACCTCGGATAATGAAGAGATTGTGAAATAAAACCTTACCTTGTACTTTTTCTTGGTCAAGGGTAGGTTATCCTCCTGTATAATAGTTAAATCATTGTTATTAAATTATACAAGAATCACATACATAAATATGATATCATATATGTTTTTTTAATATTTCATTGTTAATATTATTTTAGTATTATCGTTGTTTCAGGTGTTAACTGATTCATTTTCCATTATATGATTTGTTACGTAAGTTGTGTTTGTTATGGATAGGTTGTATCTTATTCATATCGAGAATGACATCAAGTCCTTGAACAGTACTTTTAATCATCAAATTATAATTAGTCTTGAATAGATATGATGGGGAATGAATCTCATCGCGTTCGTGGAGACGGTAGTCCGTACGTACGCACAAGCGACAATATCATTCTTTTGATATTACAATAATATATAATTGGGTGGTTTATCATATATACAGAATAATTATCATGTTATATATATTATTTAGATTAATTACACATCATTATTATACCCATCCAAATAATAATTAATGGAATAACAATTACACCATGACGTGGAGATGGTAATTCGAACGTACGCATGTATGGTGACATGTCATTCAATGGATGGATTGAATACATAATATGGTTTTACCATATTTATAATAACATCACAGTATATAGGATATACTAGAGTTATTATTTTAGAATGGAAATAACAAAGAAAGAAGAAGATGAAGAAGAAAGGAACTTGAAAGAGGGTGGTGAAATCATTACCTCATCTTCGGGTTCTTCCTTTTGAATTGATCAAAAGGGCCCTTTAGGTTGGATTTCTGATCAATATAAGGCCACTAGGTTGAATTCAGGGAAGTTGAGATAATATTTTCGCACGGGTTGGCTGAGCCAAAAGTCTTTGAAGGTATGAATTTGAGAGAAGGGGGGTTCCCTTTTATAAGACGGGTGAGGGGCACCATAGGAAAAGCTAGAAATATTATATTATAATAAAATAATATTCAGTTTATAATGGCTCCAAAGTGGATTATTTGAAGGTTAAGGTGGATATGGGTTGGAAACCACCCAACCAATTGGTTTTATACATGTTTGGGTCACTCTATTAACCTAATATTTGAGTTTAAACTCTTAGTTAATTAGTTTCACATTTAACACGTCTCTCTGTATTTTTATATTATATGGTTAATATACATACTATACACATCCAATAGACCACCAAGTGGTCCATTAATGATACATATATCATGATATATGTCTTTTGACCGAACCATATATTTTAAAGAATAAAATATCAATTAATAATATAATATTTGTTTTAAAAACTCTTTTATGTCAATTTTCACAGTATTGGGTATTTTGTTTTTGGTAAATTTATACCAGCATTATTACTTCGAAAACAATTCATATAACCAATCATAATATGTCATATTAACCTATAAAATTATTTTAATTCTTAAAAAGCCACAAATTACATTTATTTTAATATTATAATATCAATTATTTTAATATTTCATTAATTATGTAATTACTTCATCACCATTGTGTCACAAATAAATTAAATTATTTAATGTATAAAAATTATAAATAAAATACTATTATGTAGGAAATATTTTTATCTATATAATGAATGTTTAAAATCCAATTTAACTTATGTATATCCCTATATTATAATTTTTTTAGTAATTAATCATCGATTTTAACTCTTTTAACTCTTCTTTGAATTAAATAATAATAAATGTCCTAATATAATACAAGTGGACCTAAATGATAATATTTTATTCCTAAGGATGTTTTTGGTCGATATAAAGTTGTCCAATAGAATTAAGACATGTGTTAGGATAATATTAATATCATTTTTACACTTAATTACTGTATTTAATTTTAACCGTTGTAAATAAAAGTAAAAAGTTACTATTCATATAAAATTATTTTTATCTTATTGAACCTCTCTTTACACATTGATATTAATTCTGTCTCATGGATTTTTGTAATTATAGTAACATAAGTGGTAAAATTAAGTTTTATGAGAATTTTCAAATTCTCCTAAGAGGTGGGTAAAAAACGGTGAAAAGTTCAATAAAAAGTTTTTATGTCTAAAATTATTATAAACTAACTCCAATGAATTACATTGAACTTATGTAGGTATTATGTCTCTATTTTGACCTTAAATAAATTTTAATAAAATAAAAAGTTATTTAAATAAAAATTCTGTTTTAAACTATAACTCAGTGTTTTTCACTATTCATCAAAAATTGAATGTTTTCAGAAAGATACCAAAATTTCACACTAGGCTAATTTCGATATTCTGAATCCAAAAATGAATTAAATTATGAATGATAAAATGTATAAAATTTCAATAATTGGGTATTACTATTTATAACTGCTAGTTTGATTGGTTGTGGTGTGTGTTAGAACTCGATGAAACGTACAACACACACTACTGTATTATTCAAAGAGAACTGTATCGTAGAAGCTTGGGGTTTTACAACACTGGTTTGAAAGTTACAAAAACCAGCCTGTAATTTTACTGAACATACCCAAAATATGTTCATGAATTCATTCTGGGCACTCTATGCATTGGAATCATGCACCGTCAATTTGTGCAGACTCATAAAATTCCCATATAATTAAAAAAATACATGGAATTTCCAGGCCTTTACATTGTATCATGCAAATGTTATTTAATAATGCACCGATTATGTGTAACTGGGTTCGGGGAATTACACATGTTGTTATTGGTAGATATATATTAATATATATATGATGTTGATATAATAATGATATGTGTATGGGATATATTTGCTGACCAAGACTGTTTTTTGACGATGGATGGGTTGCCTCATATAATATGTAGTTTTTTTACATTTATTGATTTGTTAAATATATACCACAAAAAAACATTTTATTTCGGGATGAATGTATGTGTTAATTATGGTTTTAAAGAGATCAATGTAATTAAACATATATAATAGGAAATTTAGATCCACAATATATTTGATAGGGAGTATAATCAGGATTCAGTAACCTTCATTCTAAATTTTTTATTACTTTTAATTTGGTAGGAAATATTTTGGATGATTATTAAGGATCAAAAGGTACGAAAGATATTATTATGAGTCGTGGGGTCACTTCTGTGGTATTAGCTATTAATATATTATGTTGGATAAGTTTTTATATCTATTTTGGTTTTAGTAAACACATGTGAAATACAATGTTATTTTTTTATGAATATGATTATCTGGTCAATGATAAATTTTGAATTTTGGTATTAAAATCCATCATAGATATTAATTTCATTTATTTGGAAATTAATTATATCCATATAAGGAAATTATGATAATAAATGTGTTATGTATGAATATTTTTTGGTTTTATCATCCTTGTTAAAAAATTAAATCCGAAAAATTTGGACAATAATATTGAATGAAACTTATGATGTTTACTTAATATACAATGAATCAAATGTCCTTTTATATCATAATAAATTTATGGGGTTTTTGATCGTAACATTACATTGGCCATTATCATTATTGGGATTAATGATCTATATCACTCTCTATATTTATAAATGGTTTCCTTCAATGCCTATATCATTATATCCAACCAATCCTATCCTATATGGAAATTGTGTCATGATTTATTCAGTATGACCTTTTTAATTTCCTTTCATTCTTACGAGTAAGATTTTTTATTAACCATTTTTATGATGTGGGTTTCCAATAAACTATTTTCAAATGTAAAAACATTATTTTTTCTATATTGGGAGTCAATTATTAGGGTGAAATTTATTTAAGGGGGTAGAATGCAACAAACAAGTATTTTTAAAGAAGAAAACCATGTTGGATAGTATATTTAGAAATAAAAAATATTCAATTAATAAAATATAAAAACCCATGACATGAATATAAATTTTAAATATATGTTAACTCTCTTTGATAGTTTGTGATGATCAAAAAATCTGTTTAAAATTATATATTATACTATATTAATATAAAATTATATAAACATTTCCATTATATCATTGTATTTATATTGGTGGGTAGGAATATTAAAAAATAAATTATACATATTATATGGTTAACTCAAGTATAATATAATTCAATGGTAATATGTGGATAAGAAATAAAATAAGAATCATTTGAAAGGGAGTGAAATGTTTTTTGAATAAATGTATTCGTTGAAAAGGATTTGTATTCGTGCTTATTTCCCAAAATTTTAAATCATGTTTAACTGATTTTATATAATTTATTTGAAAAAAATAATTTTTTAAATATATATTTAAAAATTTTCTTGGGATGGATTAAATAGTTTTTTCTAAAAATATTAATTTGTTCATGAATAGTAAAAAATACAACTTTTTAATCAAAACAACCCATTATTTTAAAATAATTACCACGATTAATTTTAACTAAAATATTATTTAATGTAAAATTATTTTTAATTAAATTGAAATTAAGCTAATATAAATCATTAGAGTAAATTAAAAATTTACTTTTTAAATTAAAAACTTATATACATTAGAGAACATTCACATTGAAAAACAATGCATTTACCTTGTCTTCCATTTTAATGGTATAATGATATTTTGATGATATTTAACTTTTAATTATAATAATGAATTTAATATTTTGGAATATTAATAATTGGTGTTGTATAATATTATAATCTTACTTTTAACCATAATGAATTTTTAAAATTGTAACAATTATTTACCTCATTTATGGTAAAAGTGATATTACTAGGGTGGCTAAAATAAAATTTTACATGTTAAAAATGACATAAAACTAGTTCGAAACAAACTTTATAGAAATTTTTCTAAAAAATAATACATATTTATGGAATTAGACATTTTTGACTTTATCGGAAAAAAACATGTGTATCACTTTATCATTATAATAATTCAATGTATGTCCTCTCCACTTCATATAAAGGGCCTCTCAATTTCCTATCCACTTCAATAATAAAAGACCATTTTATTTTTCCTTGACCTGAAAAAATTCATTTGTTATTTCACTAAACACATCTAATAGATTTTATTTGATTAATCACCCTTTTGGAGGCTTTATATATAATCATAAAGAGGCTCTCAAAATAAGAGGTAAATTTTTTAAAGGGGAACATTTTTTTATTCTATCATTAAAATATATAAAACCTTATCAATATAATAAAATAAAATAATAAAAACAAATAAACATTTAATATATGTAATTATATTAATTCTATATCCTGGAACAACATCCAATTCCATCAAATGGGCAACGAAATTGCACATCATGTGTACGGTGGACTACAACCTCACGAATAATGGTAATTATTTTAGGTGTCCAAAATATCATGGACAAATATAATGGAATATTTCACATATGTATATGATATTTATGATATTATTAATCCATTAATATTATTATTTCACAAATAAATAATCCCTTTTCATTTAGTGTAGGATATTATAACATCACTCATTTGTATGGTGGACTATCACCTCATAAAATGATGTGACTCAATTTTCACTTATAATTTTTAATGAATGGTGTGAAAAAATATTAATAAATAAAATATATTTTATATTTATGACTTAAAAATTCATTTGGAAAATAATATCACATTAAAAATCATACATACCAATTCATTGGAAAACAATAACGTCACTTTTCCGTATATGTGGATTATTGCCTCCAAAAATCCACGAGTAATGTTTTTAATATAATTATTACAACTATATTAAAAATGATATTTGAAACTAATATAAATTATATATATCAAAAAAATATGATTTTTTATTTTTGATTTCTATTTATTTTTCTTTTTTTAATTCTCCATGAAAAATGGAAATGGTTCTCATGCATATATATATCATATCATCTCTAAGAATGATGTAATCAATTTTCTATACCAATATTTTATATACTAATGAAAATTAATATATAATTAATATATATTATAATCATATAATGTCTAAAATTGTTTTTATTATTTAAAAATCCCAAAATAAATAGGAACAAATTTACAAAACTAATTCATACACTAAAACTGATGAAATTATCTCATGAAATAATGGCATTGAAAATTTGATGTTAATAAATATGTGATTTAAGTCTATATAAAAAATCATATATGGAAGGATATACATGTTTATGTATTTTTAGGGAATTTTTAACAACCATATATTTATCTTTCTTGAGGATAAGACATATATTATGGAAGTCGAACCAGAGGTAGGTGGTTTTAATCTCACTTTTTATTCAGTGTGACATTTTCCATATTCACAACATATTCAATTCTCATTTGTATATAAAAACCATTTTTATAATTTATATAATTAACATATTTATATAAATGTTATTTATTGACTAAATTTATAAAATTTTATTAAGGTGGATTAAGATTCTAATGTTACCAAAGTGGTGGGTGTTTATTTCATAATATCAGACATAATTTGGATTGTTTTTGTGTGAGACTACCATTGAGAGATTATTTAAAATTTATACATTAATGAATATATATGTTTTTATAATTATGAATTTCTGGATTTCATTGCAATTAATAATAATGTTTTACAAAATATGTAAATTAAAATGATTTATAATTTTTTTAGGAAAATTCGACAAAATTTTACACTTTGGTCCAAAAGAATTTTTCATATAAATACTTGATTTATAATGTTTTTTCAATTTATTCATTCTTTTACAAATTATTTATTAACGGAAATTTTATGCATTTTTATTTCTTAAATAATTATCTTGAATATAAAATTCATGCCATCATCAAATTAAGTCTTTATTTTGGATTTTAAAAAAACATTGAATGTTTTTCCAACATTTTCTGTATGAACATAATTTTCTACTTTTATATCCACACAATGATTTAAATCCTATTTTTCATGTTTTCACTGAATATTTTTCAATGGAAATAATTTTAATAACAATTTACTAGCTTTTGAACTAAAAATATTTTCAATGTGAAAAATGTTAATTTCCTCAACAAAACATCATTAACATTATTATTGTGCTTTTATTCATAGATTACAGTAATAATTTATTTTAATTACTATACATATTGGAAATTTTGTATTGAAGTCATCCTTATTCTTGTATTGAATTATTAATAAACAACTTGTCAAATACTATACAATTCCATTTCCATTTTTATATTATTATATATGGTTTATTTTGATCCCCCATCCCTAATAACCTGACGATGGTGCATATTTTTTAAATTAGAATAATATAAATTGAATTATTTCGCAAATGACTATATGGTTTAGTATTCTAGATAATCTTGATATGAAAATGACATGAAAAAGAAACTTGACTGAAAAATTAATATATTAGTTTTTTTCTTTAGATAGAATAAATTTTTCCATTATTTTTTTCTTTAATATGAAACATAGTAATCTTCATTTTATCATAGATAATTTAATGAAATTTTTGGTGAGATAAAATAATTAGTAGAGGTTTAGTATAGAAAAATATATCTGGAATCAACAATTATAGTCAACATAATCAGGAATTTAATATACAACACATGATATTTAAATAACTAGATATGGTATATGAAATATTTGGTGGTAAATATCTTATAACACATGACCATTAAAAACTGGAAAAGTCATAATTAGTAAATTGAGAACGACGTTCATCAATTTATTATACAATTGTGATAATATTATAGATAATAATAAATGAATTAGAAATGACAAAAGTTCATAATTATTTAATTTCATTTTATTAATGCATTGATAACAATACCATCATGATGTATCCTAAATGTTTTTAAAAAAATCATTGGTTAAAACCGATATGAATTTTTTCATAACCATTAATATGACAGTTATCCCAAGATCTATCCTCTCAATAGTTTCATACTAAATAATTATAATCACCAATAGTTGGTGACCAAAATCTTTTACCTCACGAGAATACTAATGCATCATTGGGATTAAAATGTATGGTCCCAAACCAATTTAGTACAGTCCAAAGAACTCACTCTATATAAAAAAAAATCAATTTAATTTATAACGAAGATTAAATATCATCAAATATATTTATTGATTAAAAGATATATTTTTAACAATATTTCCTTTGTTTATCCAATAAATTTCAATGTTATGATCATCTGTAAAAATGATATATGGTTTAGAAATTAATCATATTGATGGAAAATATTATTTTCATTTAGAGGAAATGTAATGCCAATATGAATGAAATTAATTAAAGTAAAAGATAATGACTAAAAAATAAATCAATTAAGTGAATGAAAATACTTTCCTCATTCAAAATAATCACAGAAAAACCTCTTTTAATTATAAGATTGTATAAAAATATAAACATTATATTATGAATAATTTGTTGTTTTCATTGATAAATAGGTATACCATCAAATGATATTTGAATCCAATTTTTAAGAAAATATAATTTTTATTTTGAAAATAATTTTCATTAATGATCATTTTTATATATAGAAAATGGTCCTCCTAAATATTAAAAGGAATGTTACATAAATTAAATTATGATGGGTGGAAATTCAATACATTCCATAAATGTA
This sequence comes from Viscum album, assembly GCA_963277665.1. Lineage (NCBI taxonomy): Eukaryota > Viridiplantae > Streptophyta > Magnoliopsida > Santalales > Viscaceae > Viscum > Viscum album. The sequence goes on along the minus strand of OY728128.1, from coordinate 270,231,500 downwards.
CAAATGAAAAATATTATTTCATATTAAAAAGGATATTAAAGTTCCTCTTCCATAAACCAACATGATGATTCAATTAACATTTTTGAAAATTCCAAATAGTTATTGTCTTGTGAAAGACATAATATTCAATTGAAAATATTTTGTAAAGAGTAATGAAAATTTAAATTTTCATTGATTTTTTCTGAAAATGTTCAAAATATTAAAAAAATTAGAAAACATGGATTTGGAATAAAACCCATATATGAATGAAGAGGAAAATGATATCTATTTTAAAAAAAATTAATATATTTTATGTATCATTGAGTGGTGAAATGATAATATTAATTGAAAATTATATTTAATAACCATAGTACTATAAAATAATTTTTTACTATACATTGATAAAATAATTACCATTAATGTAAATTTAAATGTAATGAATGGTGAATAAAACGATATTTTTAGATAAATCCTTGCAATGATAATAATATTTATGAGAAAATAATACAATGAATCCATAATGTATATAAACTAAAAATAAACCCAAAAATGGATATATGAAAATATATATTCCTGAGTCATTACACACATAATATTATATTTTTAACGACAACAAGGACGTAACATAAATCCATGAAAATAATATTGGATATGAAAATTATTACCATAAGTTAATTCTTGATTAAAATAACCATATGGGAAGTAATTAAAATTTAAACCTAAAATTCAATGAGTAATGAATTATTTTTTATATTACAGGTCAAAGGGGAAGAATATTCCACATAATGATAAATTAGGTTCACAGAAATATAATAGTCCTAAATGAAATAAAATTTTACACGAAACCCTAACCTTATTCTCCCTTCTAGTATATACCGCTATAACCTCAGGAATAATGGTTATGAATATGTTATTAACTTTAGTAGAACCATATTAATATTTATTTTATCATATATTGTCATTTTATAACATTTTATAAATCATTCATTAATCATTATTTTTAATTATTATTGTTTCAGGTGTTAATTCACTTATTTTCATATGCATGTTTCACTATTAAGGACACAATTATTTCACATATTATAGAGAATAATCATATCCATAAAAGTTATAATGATATTATTAAAATATATTTAAACAATTTTTTTTTAAAAAAAAATTGATTAATTATTTCTATGAAGAATCTTGTACGTTTCGGTCATAGGGACGGTAGGATGAAAGTATGAATGAATAAAATTTCCAATTACCACCAATCATTATGGAATGGAGGAATGTAATATTCTAAATTTCCATAATGATGATATTATCGTTAATAACTTATTATATACCAATATTTTTGATCCATATTATTCTATTATGAAAGAAGTGTCACATCACTATATATTGGTGGTATTTTAAACGTGTACGAACAACATTATTGACATTACAAGAGTGAAAAGGAATGAATGGAAATGATATATATATTAAATGTATATAATTTAAAAATAATATAATATCATTTTTATTTTAATTTATATCTATTTTAATATATAACTTTAATCATTATAACATTCTATGTAATATGCTAGTGAAATATGAATCTCATCACCTTGTGAGGTGGTAATCATGTGTGCACATGAGGGATTTTATCAAGTCTAAAAAAAATTAAAGATAATAAGATATATTTTATATAACTAAAAAATTTGTTTAAAAATGTTATAAATATCATATATATAATTTGGATCCATATTCATACCCATCCTTGAGAGCTAGTTTCATAAAAACAAAATACATCGATATATGAGGAGGGAGTCCACCGTAGACACTTCTAATGATTTCATAACACAACATTTTGATGATTTTATGGTTTTATGATGTATAATTAACTTAAAAAACCTAATAATATGTATGATATAGATTTTATTATATAATCATTGTAAAATATAAATTCATGTAGGTGGAGAAGGGAATAAAATAAAGGTCCTTGTTGAAGAACATTGTGTATTCTCCTAGAATCCATAATTGGAACTCAAAAAATCATTGTATGATTGGATGTATTAATAATATAAGGCATGTTATAAGATTTTATGGGACCTTTTAATTGATTTGGTTCATTTTTGGATAAAAATTATTTTTAATGTTATAATAACGGGGGAGAGTTTGCTAAATTTTGCAATTGAGGAGGATGGAACTCTGGTATATAGTCAAAATTAATCAGTATTTAGAGGTATCCCATACCTCATATGCCACTAATAAATATCAATAATGTATTTTAGGGTTTATTTGATTTATTAATCCATAAAACAAAAAATATAGTTACATCATTATCATAATGTTCGTTAATATATATGTTTACTAAATTTCAGCCTTTTAGTTTTCATCATTGTAACCTGAATCTTTTTATTTACCTATTTAAATTTTCATTTATTAATAATGTTATCATTTTATTTATTATATAATCTATAAAAAGTTTTCAAAATATTAAAAAATATTATTCATCGAATTTGTTTGAAATATTAATTTTATTCCAAAAACATGTAATGTACCAAATAAAAGTTTAAACTTAACAACACTAGTATATTTCATTCAAATTAGGGGTCAATACATTTATTATAAATGATCAAATGACACATTAATGTAAAATAGTGTATATTTATTGACATTTATTAGTCACATGGATATAGATAATATTTTTATTAACTTTAAATAATTGAATAAAATGTCATTTATTATAAAATATAGTTACTATCAATTTTACCATTATTAAATTAATTTAATTTTCAATATATAATTCAAATGATATAATTCAAATATTTCAAGCCAAAAATATTGTAAAATAATATAATATTATAAAAATAACTTTTACATGATAATTCATTCAATTTACAAAATAATTAATATGTTTAACAACATTACTAAAATTTTATAAATAAAAATATAATTCACGCCTTAGTGTTTCTTAATGAATTAATATAATTTCTTATCTATAAAAACATAAAATAAATTATCACAATTAAAAAAAATTATATTCAAAAATAATACATATAAATGAACATATTATCATTTAGTACATAATGATTTATAGATATTAAAGGCATATAATGTTCATTTTTCATATTTTCATTACTAATTATAAAGGATACATTCAGGTAATAGTAACAGAATGACATATAAAATAGATAAAAATGTTATAATGGTATTAATATGTCCATTACATTTTATTTGGATTATTTTTCGGTCCTTATATATCGTATTATTTGATGATTAACCACTATGCAAACAAACTTTATCCTTAATCAATATAATTAATTTAAAATGTTTTCACTAATAATAATGGTAAAAAATTAATTTGAACTTAATATATAATATTCATTAATTTGACTCTAAATATTGAGTATATATTTACAAATTCAATTTAGAGAATTTAAAAAATTTATTTTAAAATTAATCATGTTGATGTGGAATTAAAGCAAGATTTTAAAGTGTGAATGTCAAAAAGATTAAACAGTTTTTATATAAAAATTAATATTAAAATGATTTATAAATAAATAAATTGAATTAAGGTATTAATAAGTAAACTATTTTTTCGATTTATCTAGGAAAAACTAAATTTAACATTTTAAAATTGTTATTGTAATATTTTTCATTAATTTAAAATCAAATATTTCTCACCATTCATCAAAATATTAAAATTCTAAGGAAAATAAAAATATTTCACCTTAAGATAAATTTATTATTATTTTTTAAAAAATTAATTTATTTATTTCTTATATATTTTCTAAATTAATCAAAAAATAATATAAAATTCTTTTTTTAATGCACAAATAATATTTCCTTTAGAAAAAACACATTTTTTCAGAAATATTTTATTAAATTTAAAAGGATTCATTTTTTATTTGTATGAAAATATATAAAAATTAAAATTTATAACTTATTAATTTTTATTAGTTAATTAATCCAATTTATTTCCATAATTCCATTGGCTCGGAAATAGCTATCATATTAAATTAATTTATTTAATGTATATTATTGTCGAAAAACTCATTCTTTATTGTAATGTATGTTATTGATGTAACATATTGTTGCATGCAACATATTATAAACCAAAGTTTTTGAGAATTAAAATATATTTATTTAATTAAATTCATTTAAAATGTTAAATATATTATAATATGTCATAATATTATTTTCCATTTTTTACTAGTGTATCTTATCATATAAGAAGAATGAATAAAATTTAATAATTTTAGAATTTTGGGGTGTTACATTCTCCCCAACATATAAAATCATAACATAATAGTATAAACCTGATATTATAAATCAAGGGTTTCACAATTGAAAAATTCGTTTTAAAAAACCACATCATTAAAGAATCAATAAAATATCCAATAATTTTGAGACAAAGAGAAGTTGTAACATCCCAAACATTTTACAAAGTCACCTTATGCCCAATTTTAGGTATTTTATCTATTTTTAAGTAACTTTTCATTTCAGTTTTGGTTTGTGGGGAATTAGGGTAAGTTTTTAAGAAAAATAAATAGATAGAGGGATCAACATGGTTTTTGCATGGTATAACAACCCATTCGCCAAAATCCAGGTACACATACATCATGGAGAGTGCGGTCTACATGGTTGGAACATGATTTAACCTAATAATTCAACCCTATCTAGGTAACCATGAAAACCCATATATAGATTTCTATATGGTTGGAAAACTATTTACCATAACCATGTTCCCCTTCCCAGGAAATCATGCATGCATTTTTTTATTATATGAAAATTAATTTTAAAATCACCCAGAACCCAAAAAAACCTATATTTCGAACTGGAATTGGGATAGAGAAATTCAATCTAATAATAGACCCTTATAAAGGTATTATAAGGATATTCAGACAACATTATTTGATATCTAAATCACGGATTGAAGATATTCTCTCTTCTTAGTATGTGGATTTCAACCCGATGCTTCTCATGTTCATTTTTCTATCATTATATTATCATTTCATGGAATATCTCCCCTATTTCCATGAATCCAAACATATAATTTGAGATCTAGATCTAGGATTTTAGATCTTTATATATATTTTCAAGATCATTATGCTTTTGATCTTAATATTTTGTTTAGAGATTTTGATATAGATTTCTATCGTCATCCATGTGCTGCTCAGATTTCCTTGATTTCTTTTGGGAAAACATCCATCAACAAACTATGGTAGGGGGTCTAAATTGAACACCCACTATCATGGAATTGAAATTTTTATGTGATATTGATGAATTTCTGTAATTTTATAGTAATTGTTTTGCGTAAATAGGGAGAATTATGAATTTTCTTGGAATTTTTTATAAATTAGAGATATAAATCATTAATTGATAACATAATCATGGAACTAAGGGGTTTACCTAATAAGAAATTGATTTGGGAATATTTTTTTTACGATTTGAGATACTGTATTTGAGATTATAATTTTTTGGTTTTGAAATAATTAATAAATGGGAATTAACTATGAGATGATGTTTGCCTAGATGATATAATTAATATTTAATTAACTATATTACACGATGATGATTAAGATAATTAAATTTGAAATTAACTATTAAAATTTGAGATTTGATTTGGATAATTAATTGTGAAGAATTAATTATGGAATAAGTATTGTTTGGATTAATTAATTAATTTATTATTAAATAATTGATTGTGTACATAGTTAATTTTGGGGTTAACTAAAGGAATTTGATATGTTTAACTAATTGATGGATTAGTAATGGAATTATGTGGATAATTCATGTTTATTAATGCATTATTTTAATTATTGAAAATATGGGGCCTTACATAGCATTCAAGATTTATATATAAGTTGGGACTTGGACATGGTGTTCCTCCCCTATATTTATGCAAGTTGTTTTGATATGGGGTGAAAGAAATGGTGATCTACAACTAATTTTATGGTGGGTGTTTGAAATAGTGATCTAAACTGAATGATATTTTTGTTTCATAACATGGAATCCAACACCAAAATGATGATAAAAATCAATTTTGATTTAAATGGGATACATGAATTGAAATCGAGTATAATGTGATGATTAAAGAGGAAATTAAAATAGAATAATTGTTTATTTATTCACTACATTTAATGCATCATATAATTGAATAATCAATCATTTGACTAGAGGTGTTTTAGACACTGTTGGTGGTCTCATACTATATTTTACTCACATCCTATTCTGATAGCTTGATCGGCACTCGATATGACATTGCTATTGTAGGATATGATAAGGTCAAGGCCCTATGATAGATTGATATTTGGGAATAGAGAATGGGTGAGGGAACTGTATATGTTTTGGGACCCTCTTGGGATTTTTGTGTCGTTATTTTTAGTTACATAGTAAATATTTTACACCTTCATTGTCTTATAATGTTTTCCATTTCAGTTGAGTATTGTATTTCTTGTTTTGACTATAATTTTACTTGGTATTGTTCTAGTAATTGATATTCATCAGCACTAGTTTTTGGTTGTTCAAAACTATTGGGGTTTTATTCTAATAAAAAGTGTATAATCTCCCCACTACTAACTTACCAGACCCTCGCTGCAGGATGGTAACATCAAGCATATGGGGAGTCACGCTTGAGGGCATGTGACCAACCAGTTTGAGGCAACATTTAGTGTAACATGGGCCAAGAGGCTACATAGTGGTATTAGAAGAGTTTTATTTTAATTCTTCTTATTTTCTCATAATATTTCTGTAATGTATACATGAGACCTGGAAGAGTCTAGACGTTGTAATGACCTCATGCATAGGTGTTACAAACCCATGTATGGGGGAAAATTCGGGTACTCATGGTGGGATGTTTGATTGATGGTATTTATTACAGTTGGATGTTATTTCACCTTGGGAAATTCACATGTGGTGTGATTTGATATTTTTTTACAATTTTTGAATTCTGATTTGTGGACTAAATGTGAATGGGAGTTGTGTTTTCATACATCATTCTATGAACATAGGGTTATTTTGTCATGCATTATTTTATGCACTCCTTGGAGAATGAGTTATGGGTATGTTGTTTTACATGAGTTGTTTTTCCTTTTTGTGAGATTGAAAATAAAATAGGTTCTAACATGTATTGAGAAATGTTTAAACAGTGATAAAAAATGAGTATAAATGGGTGTCTAATGAAAAACATGAAAAATGATATGGGTTTGATTAAATAATTGATGAATTAATTAATTTGAAAAGACAATATTAATTTATTTTTAGAAATAATTAATGAAAATTTGTGTAAACTTACTAACCACAACCTAGTAGAACGATGATTAAGGGTAATGATAAGGCCTCAATGTTGACCATATGGAGAGCCTGGTGGAAAGGACATGTTCTAACCTTTTTTGTTATATTCACCTATTATGTAACTGTTATATGGTAGCATTAAGAGACCTAAGACATTTGTTCATATTTTTAGAGATATGCATCCCTGAAAATTGTTGAGTGGGAGACCAAGGGGTATTGCTTGGAAAAACCTTATAGACAAGGAACATGATCTAAAATTAATGAAGAAAGAGGAGGCAGGGGACCAGTTCCAAGATAGCATTTATCGTTTCATTCAATTCATGGAGAGATACCCATAGAATGTTCTGAAAAACATTATTTAATTGACAAGGTAAATTGAGTGGAAGAACCCTTTGACTTTTATTGGAGAGGTTGTTGCTACGAGAGATGAATTAGAGATTAAATAACGAGAGAATAAATAAGACCATAAGGTGTATCCCTCTATTTGGAGGGTCATATTGGCTACTTATATGATACGGGGGTTTGTGAAGAGCTAGTGGTACATTTAGGTTTTATCTGAATAGACTGATGATATGTTATGGAAGCACATTATTGAGATGTTCTGGGATCACTTCTATCCTATGAAAAGGAGACCATATAATGATTCATATTTTATTTATCTGACCAAGGGAAGAATTCCCAAAATGGATTTTGTTGAATGTTTCCCAGACATACAATGTTTTTTCCTATCCATGGAAGTTGATGAGACTTCTCGAAAAAAAATTAGGATTAACATAGATGTGAAATTATATCCAAGGTGAATACATATAGGCTAAAGAGGTTCTCAGAAGTGGTGAATCAGTCTCTAATTTTGGAGGTGAACTTATAGAAGGATTCCAGTAAAGTACAGGTAGGTGTTACTGGATGATTAAGGAGTATTCATTAGAAGATCAGGTAGTGCAAATATGAGAACCATAATCAAGTCAGTGGAAATATATGTGGAATTTCAGGAGGAACAGTATCAACCGACCTTATATAGGTGTTTTTCAACAAATTTTATAGGCCCAGAAAAAATCACACACATTTTCCTCAACCACCAGGGGAGTTATAATATTTCATAAATATGGTGAACCTACAAAAGATCTGCCGGTTGTAGTGAGAGGAAGGTACTATGGGAGAAACAGCGTAGAGTTAGACTGTGGGAAAGGGGTATTCTACCCCTTATTGGTATTGTATCTAGATTTCTACTTGCAGAGTCAGTAGTGGAATTTGATGTGGATCCTTAGGGTATAAGTTCATGTATTAATAGAACGATACAACTTAGGGGATCTGCTCGATGCCATAGGGGAGAGTGGCAATATAGTTACATTCAGTGAATCTCATAGTTGTGGAAACTGAGGTTGGGCCATCGATAGTGATATTTTCTATTATATTACCTACTACATAATCCATTTCATTGTTAGATAAATGTATATATGATTCCATTATATCTTCAAATCATGTTCATGGTTTGAGGCTAGGGGTGGGGTCCATAAGTGGAGTGATGAATATCGATACAACGTTGGGAACATCGTCTAGAGATATCTATTTATGAAAAGGGTTTTAACTATAGAACAAAGTTTATAATTTTCATTTGGATAATCATGTCCTAGATATGTTTTCATTCGACTAGATTATGGGTATGGACTGGTTAGTCACATACCGAGGCCACATCGATTGTTACCGCATGAGTGTGACCATTATATCTCTTAAGGGTGAATAGAATGTTCATCATGGACATTGGGATACCAATTAAATTCCAGATGATCCAGTTACTCAAAAACATGAAATGATTTCCCATAAAGTTTCTAGTCTTTTCTCAATGACGGTAGTGGTAGGTAGGATGTAATTCCACTATTAGTAGAACATTTTCAATATGTTTTACATGAAGAAATATCTTGTATTCTACATGAGAGGGATATGGAATTTCTAATTGAGAAAATTATAGGTTTTGTGATAGAATCTATTCCACCATACATAATAGAGCTAACAAAGCTTCAAGTGGTAAATATGTTGTTTGAGGAGTTATAAGATAAATGGTTTATCCATCTCAGTATGTCTCCTTGAGGTTCACTTTTCTTGTTTTCAAAGAATACCAATGTTGGTTTCTACTTCGGTGTTGATTACTTTATGTTGTATAAAATGACAGTGAATAAATGATATCCTCTTCCATATATCAATGATATGTTTGACCATAGGAATGGGGTTTTTTTTCTCATTGATCTATTTGAGATCAAGGTATCATCAATTGAGTGTTTGGAATTCTGCTATACTGACAACTGCTCTCATAAGCTGGTATGGGCTTTATGACATTTTCGTAATTCCATTTTCATTGAAAATATCTCTATTAGTGTATATGGCCATAACAAAAAGGATTAATGATCCATACCTAGATTAGTTTATGGTGGTGTTTGTGGAAAAAATCATGGATTACTCAAATTCCAATGATGATCATTACGAGGACCATAACATCTTCCTCGGTTTATTAATAGAGCATCGGTTATATTTCAAGCTATCAGTGAATCAGTTTTGGATTGATATGGTACACTTTTTGGAGAATATTATCATATAATAAGGTATCAATGAGGACCTAGAGAATGTAGGTGTCAATATTTATTTGGTGAGAAGTATACAATTTTCACAGATCAAAAAAATATTTATTTACAACTATTCACTACATGATTTTAATCTTTAGCATAGAATATGGGTAGAGTATATATAGTCCATTTATTTTGAACTGGAATATAAACCCAATAATGGGAATAGTGTTGTTGATTACTTAAGGAAAAAACCCAGACTCAACTAAAACATGATTTGTGTGTATGGTTTAAGATGATGAATTTCCTTCCTGAAATGAATGAGGTTGTTTATGAGAATTTAGAGAGGATTAATCTTATTTCCAAAGAAGTGGATTCTAGACTCTTGAGACAGGTCATGGACATGTAATATGAGGCTCCAGATATTTTAGACTTAACGTAAATCCATGATGGTGGGGAGTCACCTTCAGACTACATGATAGATGAGGATGAGATCATATATGTGAAAAATCAGGTTCATGTTCCTATGATAATGAAAGAGGAACCCATGATAGAATTTCATGCATCGAAGTGGGAAGTAAATTCTACAATGACAACAATGTACAATGACCAATAAATATAGTTTTGGTGGCCAATCATGAAAAATGAGATAGCAGGATTCATGATAATCTATTTCACTTATTTAAATATGAAGGCAGTGCATCAATGACCTGAATGTATATTGAAGCTATTTTATATTACGAAATGAAAATGGGATGACATCACTATGGATTTTTTCGGTTTAAATTCAAAGACACATAGGAATACTGATGTTATCTGGGTCATTATTTATTGAATGATGATGGAATATTATTTCATTCCTATTAACGAAACATTCACATTAGAATAGTTGGGAGACCATTATTATTGAGAGATAGTTCATTTTCATGAGGTTCCCCGAACTATATGTTCAGATCATGATTTTTTCTTTACATCAATATTTTTGTATGGATTTCATGAGGCACATGAAAAACATGTTTTTACTATGAAATTACACCCATAGACATATGGGAATTTAGAGAGTACCATATAGGTGTTAAAGGATATGGTACATGCATGTGAGCTTGACTTCAGCGGTTCCTGGGATAAGCTTTTTGTATTAGTGGTGCTATACTACAACAAAAGATATCATGAAAATATATATATGGAACTATATGAGTCACATAGGGTTGAACTCGTAGATAACCACTATAATGGATATAGATGGGTAAGTTAGAGCTTTTGTGACCGAGTCTTCTAGAGGAGATGTCAGAGCTAGTGTAGTTGATTTAAAAACCATTGGCTCTAACTCAGAGTATAAATAAGTCATATTATAATAGATAGAGATGACCCCTATAGTTTATAGATGGTAATATTGTATTGTATCGGGTCTCTCATAGGTCAGATCCCAATAGGATAAGGATGCATGGCATGTCGGTGGCCAGTTTTGTAGGACCGTTTGAGGTTGTGGAGTGAATTGAGATGGAGGTTTAACAATTGTAAGCTATACAAATATTTGGTGATATTCAAGATGTTATCTAAGTTCCAAAACTACAGTAGTATCCTTTATACCTTTATCATGTAATCATTGTCGATGAAGTCGACCTTGAGATAAATGCATCCTTTGAGGAGCATCCAACAATTTCGTCGGATCACAGTGGGGAAATTATGTGGGGAAATAAAGTGACTACAATTCATGTATTATTTAAAACTAAAATTTTTCAAGAGGAATCATGGGAAAGGGAAGATGAAATAATGGCTCAAATACCCAGTATTTTGGGCTAATAATCCTAGTGAGATTTGGGAGTGCGGCTTGATGAAGAGCTATTGTAAGGTAGGGATATTTTAGGATCCTATTCTTTCAAAGAATACATCTCAAACCTATTTTGAGGTACATTTCACTATTTTCAAAAACCAATTCCTTGGATTTGTGGTTTTATGAGTGTGTGGGTGTGTTTTTAGGAAAAATTAATGGACAATGGGTTGTGTAATGTTTTCCCACATTTTAACAAACCATGCACCTCAACCGAGGTAACCATGCAAACATTGACAGTGAGTTCCACACAGTTGGAGTACTATTTACCCTAACCGTGCACCCCAACCCAGTGAACCATGCGATCCTAGATAGATATTCCCATATTTTTGATGCATGGTTTACCCTAACCATGCACACCTACCCAGGAATCTATGAATGTGGGTTTTTATTATCCAAATATTATATTTCCAATAAACTGATAACCCAAAACCCCTCATTTTAAATCTAGGATCATGATTAATTAAATAGAGGAGGTACTAGATCCTTTTGGAGTGATTAAAAGGTTATTCAAACACCTCTATTAAAGATCATAATCACAGATTGAAGATCTTCTCTCTTCCTAGTAACTATATTTCATCCATATGTTTCTGCCGCTCTTTCCTCCATCATTCAGTGATCTTCAAATGTATTATCTACACTATTACAATGGATATAAACCTATGATATGAGATATAGATATATGATTTTAGATATAGATTTATATTTTCAAGATATTAATGCTTTTGATCTTAATTTTATGTTTACGTATTTAGATAAGGACTTTGATCGACATTGTTGTGCCGCTAGTATTTGGGGGATTTCAGCTTGGAAAACAATGATAAAAAACTGAAGTAGTTGGTATAACTCTAACACCCATAGTTGTGGATTTGATATGTGTAAGTGATATTGATGAATTTATATAATTATTTAGTAATTGGTTCCTTAAATTTTAATAATTAGGACTGCACTTAGATTTTTTGATGCTTTGGATATATAAATGATTAATTGATGATTGAATAATCGATCTATGTGAATTCCCAAATAGATAATTTATTTAGAAAACATTATTAATGAGTTGAGATTTTGTATATTAGATAAATAATGTGGTTGTGTTTGAGATAATTAATCACGGGTAATTAATGATGAATATATGTTTGGCAATGTGAGTTAATTAATGGTGAATTAATTAGGCGGCACGATTTAGATTAATAAAATTAATTATGATATTATTTATAAAACATTGATATTTTACTTGGATAAATAATTTGGAAGAATAAATAATTGTATAATAATCGTTTCGATCAATTAATTAATTGATAAATTAATTAATGGGATATGTACATATTTAATTATTGGGTTAACTAATGGAATTTCATATGTTTAAAGAATAATTGGATTAATATGAGAATGATGTCAATAATTCTTGTGAACTAATGAATTTTTTAAAGTATTGAGAATGTGGGTGCAAAAACACAACATTCTAGTCCGATTTAAATGTTGGGACATGGATATTGTGTTCCACCGGAATAATTATCCAAGAGAATGTGATGTGGGGTTCTTGACATGGTGATTTGCACCGAATGTGTTAATGGTTGTTAGATAGAGTGATCTACACCTAATGATATTTGGGGTTCTTTACATGGAATTCCCCAGCAATAGAATAACAATAATAAATTAGGATTTAAATGAGATAAATGAATTGATACCGAGTCTAATGAGGTGATTTAAGAGTAAATGACAATGTGATAACTATTTAATTAGGTAATTTATTTCTTTTATCATAGAACTGAATAATATATCTTTTGAATGGAATTTTTTAGTCATTGTTGGCAGAGGCCTACTGATTTGTTGTCTCACCCTATTTAGGATGCATAACCATCACCTATGTAGACATTGTTATTACTGAGAATGATAATTGAAATGCATGTACATTGATTATTATATGGGATGTATTATGTGTAAGTGAACAAGATGTGACCCAGGAGCCTCGTGGGAGTTATTGTGTCTTAATTTTTAGTTACATTGTAGTCACTTGACACATATTGTCTTTGGAATTTTTTCAATTTCATCTATGTATTTTATTTCATATTTTGATTATCATGTGAATTGGTATTATTATGGTTATTTATATTTTCATGCACTAGTTTATTTTTTTCGTAATATGTTAGTGTTTTATTATGAAAAAAGAGGGTAGTCTCCCCATGTCAGACTTACCAGACAGTAAGTGCTAGTCGGTACCCTATAGCATACAAGGAAACAAGCATGAGGGCATGGGACTAATCGGCCCGGGGAACTATTTAGTTTCACCTTGGATGGGATATTACATTAGTAAATAATTCATATAGAGAAAGAAATATCAAGGTTTCGATGAAAGTGAAATTTGGGGATAACTAATGATATTTACATGGAAGAAACACATATATATATATATATATAATTATTTAGTTAATTAAAAAAATGAAATAAAATGATCAATAGAAAGTTTAAGGAATCATATACATAAATATATTACAATTTAATAGACCATAGTTTCAGTAAGAATGATGTTATTATAATAATTGTTTTCAATATAATTTTCAAAATGTTGGGAAACACTTTTATTTCCTAATGAAATGAGTACATGTAATTACTTTATATATTTCTTTTAAATAAACAGAATTTTATAATATGGTTTCCTATCAATCAATTTCATGTTCATCCCTTAACAATGAAAATAATATCATGAATTGAAATTTTGATCCCTAAAGCACAATAATTAACATTTAACATATCAGAAGACCGATAAAAAAAGTCTCTTTGTTTGTTTCTATCATTTTTCGAAGACAAATATTCATTGAAAAAGTTTTCAATTTTAATAAATTAATCAACATTCCTAAAAAGTAACAGCCTGGTTCCTCATTAATTTTTAATATTAAAAATTTATAGCTAAAATAAATGATACATTAACTATGACATTGTGTAGTATTTGTAGGCATGAATCCTTTATTGTTCCTTAGTTACGGGTTCAAGACACACTATTGATCCAAATGTGATGGGTTGTCACCCTTCATGTGGGTTTTCCATTTTATAATAAATATTAATATAATTCCCATTATGTAACAAGAATTATTATGGACATACCTGACATGAATTTTATCAATATATTGTTTTTTACTAATTCTATTAACATAAATTATTTTCTTATTTTTTTGAAAAAATTATAGTAATATTATTTTGATAGTATTTAAATGCCTTAAATGATTTAAAAACCTAAATATTTATCTATTCCTTTATTGAATGGACAATTTCATCTAAACATTAGGAAAAAAATAGTTATTTCTTGATTATTATGAAAAAATACTATTGGTAAAATTTTTCAACAAATTAACTATTCAAAAAAAATAAAAAATTTAATTACCCATTGTAATTACCACTTAATCCGTTTTATTTATAGGGGTATCCTTTTTCTATATATCATTTAACAAGATAATTCAAATGTTTCCTAGATTTTAGATAATGAATTATAAATTGATCTGTTTGATGAGAATTATTTCCATCCATCATATTCTTAAATATTATTTAGAAAATATTTTCTTTATTCCCTTAATATACCCATGTAATAAACTATATTGTTAAATATATATACTTTAATAGGTGTCTCCTTTAATAATTCATGAATGATGGTAATCAAGACAACTTTTTTCTGTGGTTTCCTTAACTCTATCACTTAGAAAACCTAAACATTTCCTTCTTTAGTGATTTTATGTGTTTGTTAAGGTATACATTTTTAATCATATTTTAGGAAAACTAATATGTAATAATCAAAAAATATTCACTAAAATTTTCATATTACATTATTTCTCATAGAAACCAAATTATTAACCATAATAAATGTACATATTGTTCCATTGGGTTAGACCCATTGAATAAAATAGAAACACACACTATGAGTAACATTAATCATAATGGGAAAACCAACTAATCATTTTTGAAGGATTTATACATCATTGAATAATTTATTCAATCTAATACTCTATAGGCTTAACCGAGGTCATCCAATTCACCCTCAATTAAAATACAAAAAAATGGTTTGTGATGAATATGTGTATTATCTAATGAATATCCATGGGTAGTGTGAAACTAGGAGTTGATGAAGGAACATTTTCTTACACTGGGTAATGACTAGGTCCAGAAAAATTCACCATTTTCAATGTCATTACCCCTAAGTACATAGGTGTTGAAACCATTTCCACATGTATTTTCCATATATGGATATATATCATGGAATAAATCCCACAATATCAAACCATACCAAAACCTTATGATTTTATTCTATACCTACCATCAATGAATTTTCATAGAGATATGATCTCTATTATATTTTTTTCCTAATTCGTGTTCTCTAGGATTCTACTATACATCCACTTATACCAACTATAGAAACCCCAAGCCTCGTATTTTGGAGTCATTACCTCTATTTATCATTTTCCTAATATATATGTAATAACAATTTAAATGGAAAAATAATTTCATAGTCTTGGTAAAATAGATACGTAATTGGGACATAATGACTATATGATAAAAAAACAACATACACTTTCTTATTTTTTCAATAACATTATTCCATCATTAATTTCATACCACATAAAACAAATATCCCTTCACTAAGTCCAAGGGAAAACATCTAATATATTGTTGAGAATAAATTATCAGTATGGGATTCCTATAGTATAATCTAGCCTAAATCATTAAGAATAATCAATATGGAGTGGAAAATAACAATTAATAAACGAATTATATATAACAGGATAATTAAGAATCAATATAGAGAGGGAAATAACAGATCACAAATTCCATTCAAATAACCAGAAATGTAATAATATATAAGATGACAGTGAATTGAACCCATTTATTATAACATATTGAATAAATCATGGATAATAATTATTTAATTTTATAAGAAGGAAATTATTATTTATTTGACCTCATGTTTCTCAAGAAGATGATACCTTTAATATTTGAATATAACCTTTTAGTGGATAAAAACATTGTTAGTAAAAAAACTTCTTATTTGTGTCAATTACATTCAAAAGACAAATAGTGTCAAGACTTATCGTCCATATTGTTTAAAACAACTTTTTTACAAACATGATGAGTTGGTGGCGAAATGATTTTATTTTTTATGATTATTATTGCATCATTGTATATATATTAAAAAGTCACCAAACCTTGTATTTCATTTCAATTGAATTCCTCATATATCAAATATTTGATTTAATTTACAAAAAACCTACCGAATCATAGATAATTTATTCATAGTAAATGATATTGATTTATCAACATTTTATCAATTAATAAAGTATCAATGTGAAAATAATATACAAATTTTATTTATATTTTATGAAATAATCATATTAATGATAAATTATATTTAAATATGATTAAATTAAATTTCTATTAGATAGAAAATTAATCATGTAACTAAATTTATATACTTTATTATGTCAAAATAATGTGAAACCAGCAATAGGAAGAATATGGATGATAGAAAAATATACACATTAGAGTAAGAATAATGGGTTCATGTAATTTATTAATATAAATCCAATAAAAATAATTAAATACCTTATTGATGAAAATGTTATTTTAATTTTGAGAATCATTATAGAAATATGTTTCATCAAAAATAATTTAAAATAAAATATAATATCCTCCCAAAAAGGTAAATGAATATAAAAATAAATGATAAATTTAATGGATGTTATTTATATAGAAGTCATTTATTTATTATATATGATTCCCTTTTCAATATAAATTGGATATGAATGTTCCTTTCTCAAAAAATGGAATTATAAATCCTTCCAATTTTTCTGTAAACCCCAAAATTCCATTTCATTGGAAAAAAGTATTATTTTAAATATATTTTTGATGGAATATAAATTTATGAAAATTAATATTATAAATAATTTATAATAGGTTAATAAAATTTTGAAAATTAATTTTAAAAACATCATTTTAAAAGAAAAAAAATTCTAACTGAAATGAGAAATGAATTCGATTGTTCTTAAATTGATTTTATAAAACAATTTTACTAAATATTGGATAAAAATGGTATTATTTCCAAAAAATATCATGTATTATCATAGGAGAATCAAATTAAATGTTTTAGTTAACAATGATCAAATTATTGTCTTCAATTTAAAGTAATGTTAAAATGATGTCAAATAAAATGAGATTATGAAGTAAAACCCTGGAAAGAATGTAACATTAAAGTCATAATAAAAAACCAAATCAATTATGTGTATCAATAATAAATGTAATAAAAAAATTTAATATATAAATACGTTGTGTAAAGTTATCTCAGTTATAATCATAGGATATTAATGACAATGAATAAGTATTATAACCTAGCGAAGTGAAATTGATTTATGAAATTATATACCCCTTGGATCCTTGTAATTCAAATCATCATAGATTAAATAATTCAAATTGAAAAATAAAATACGATGATGTCTTATTTATTCATTACATTAAATATCAATGGTGTTGCATATAAACAATATATATGAAATTAGTTACAAAACAACACAATATGCCTCAATAAAAATAAATTGAGATAAAAAAAATTTACCTTATAATACAATTTCGTTGACCATGATTTGACATCATGTATAGTGGATTAAAACGTTTAATAAATATATTTCAGATCCTTATTAATATTTATGATATCATATATATGATATTTATATCATTTTATCACTCATATATTAATAATCATTCATTATTTTAATTTTTTCAAACGTTAACATCCCTGTTTCCTTATTTGTGATTTTTCATTAAGAATATGGTCCATTAAAATATTATATAATTTGAAGATATAATTAATAATAATAATGAAGTATTGATCATATTTTTATGTCAAATGTAATTTTTTATATCAGGCTGGAATTTGGTTATAAACTTCGATGTTTGTTATGATCAAGGGGATGGTCGTCCATACATATTAAGGAGAAACTCTTCCATTTTTTCACTAAAACCTATTTCAAGTAGGTGAGTTATATTTTTAAATTAAATAATAATAATTTTATAATTAATATCTTGTTATGTATTTAAATATTTCATCCATTTGTTGTAGTGATGAAAAGAGACTCACATAGCTGTGTGAATGCCGTTCTCCACATGTACTTGAAGAATGTTATCCTATTTATATGATTGAAATCGTAATAATTAACATGAGCCCCATATTATCATTAAATAATGATAAATATTTCATTAATATAATAATAATGTCTTATATATCAAATATAGTCATTACTATTATTCATAATCACCTTGTATTTAAAGTGTTAGTGAAAGACAGATCACATCACTTTGCCAGACGGTAGTCAGAAAAATACAAGAATGATGTTATCATGTCTCATGTGGAATGGAATATAACATATTATACATATATATATAATTTCCCTATGGGTATTATATTGTCATTAATATAATATATATACTTTATATCCATCATCAAACACAACCTTAAGTGGTTGTACCTGAAAGATATATGATATCAATTTGGGCGTAGATATCCTGTTATACACAATGATGATGATTCCATAACCCATTTCATTGAAATGTATATGGTAGTATGTATTATAATTAACATATAAAATTGTCAGTATATGGAATATAATGATGTAACTATATTTTCATGTAACAAAAAAATTAAAGAGGAGGACAAGAAAATAATATAATCATGCATGTTGAAGAGCAATTAATCTTCTTAGAGTATCCTCCTTAGGATTCCCCAAAATCCTTAAATGATTATATTTATGAAAAAAATAAGGCTTATAGGATTAGGTATGGGAAGATGGGATTTGATTATGGTTATTTTTTTCAGAAAAAAGGGGATTCAAAGTCTAACGAAGGGGGGAATGTGGCATCCCTTTTATAGTCAAAGTATAGATGAATTCATGTAATTACTCAAAATTATATAAACAATTAGGATGTATTACATAAATAATGTTACTACAACTAAGAAGTAAATACGCATTTATGGTATATGTGTTTGAAAAAACCTACCCTATACAAAAGCACTTATATTTTTTTTCAGTTTTTCTATACCCATTATGTTAACTATGTTTTAACATTTAATTTTTTACCACGGTAACATGTATAATTTTATTTAAATAGGTAATTTCCCATTAAAGATTATAACTAAAATGAATTTATTATATAATGTAGTCTATTTTAATATAAATATAAAATAACATTGAAAATCTATTTTGATTGTAAAATTAATGTTTATAAAATCACATGTAATGTGAAAAAACATCGTTTAAAACGTGACTAATCTAACTAAGTTTTTTCTATTTTAGGGTAACGAAAATAATTATAAAAAAATAATTTACATTAATGGAAATTATTTCACATTTATATTATATTTATAACTCACATGGATGATTATATGTTTTTTTAAATTTAAAATAATTTTATAAAATATAATTTATTATAAAATAACATTATTTTTAGTTTTAAAATTATTCATTTAATGTGATTTTAAAAATATAATAAAATCCTTGAATTAAAATATATATTATATTCATTTAATATTAATAATATATCATCATCTAAAAAATAATTGAACTAATAATTCATTAAATTTACATAGCTTTTAATATTTATAGTAATATTAATTCTATTTAATTATTATTAAAATAATTCTTCCATTTTCATATGGTATGAATTAAACCATATTATTTAATCTATACATAATTAAAATAAGTTATCTTGATAAATAAATGTATTACATAATAATATATATAACTGAATATAATATTTTTTTGCCTTTATCTGAAAGCATTATAGATAATAAAGTCAATTAAGGTTACTTTTTCATCCTTTTTTTCACATAAATAATTTTACATATCACATTGATTAAATATTATCCTAATAACTCATAACAATTGAATCTGATGTGATATTATTAGAAATATTTCTATATAATGGGTTTTAATTAGGTTTTTATAATTTTTCAAAACATATATTCAATGATTAACCACTAACTAAATGTGTCCGTAATTTAATCAATGAATATAACTTTAATAGTATTTACTAATAAATATGGACAGAAATTAATTTTTATTAATTAGATAATATAAATTACACTGAATTTAAATATTAATCCAAGGTGGAATAATTCATGTAATAACTGTTGCAAATTTGAATTTAAAATCAATCAATCATTTATTGTGAGAAATATGGTTTTTAATATGAAATTTGTCATAATTTTACAACATTATAAATAAATATTTAATATTGAAATGATTAAAATAAATGTAAAAGATATTAATAGATGTAAAATTGATCTATATTGACTTTAAAATGAATTAAAAATATAATTTTACATTATAATTTAATATTATGAGATGTCATTTTAAAACTAAAATGTTTTTTATAATAAAATTAAACTTCTCATAAAAATCCAAACAAAATCTTCCAATTTTTTTTATTCAAATGTTAAAATAATAAGTTTATATCAACATATAAATTTTTTAAATGATTCAAAAATTAATTTTAAATTATATTTTAAAGCCAATACAAAACATTCATTGAGAAGGAATATAGTTTTTTTATGAAAAATTTCAATTCTATTAAAATGGTTTTTATTTTATTTATAATCAATAAATAACAAATAAACATTTTTATACTATATATTCACATAATTTAATTAATAATAATTATTCCTTTCATTCATAAATCATGTAGATAATTATCATATTAAATAATCATTTAAATATATTATATTTTCATTTGGTAAACCAGAATTATGTGTGTAATATATGTTATCAAAAAAAAATTTGAAACAAATAATGTAATGTAAAATAACTTTTTTGTTAAAAAAATGTAATTAAATGTTTGAAATAAATTTAAAATATTAAATATATCATAAAACATTGATATTTTATATTATCTTATATAGTTGGTGTAACTAGTCCAATATGCAATTGAATAAATAGTTATTCATTTAGAATATCTTGAGGTTATAGTTTATGATTCTTTTTATTTGAATGTGTTATGTACTTTCCTATAGTATTTTATTTCTTAAATATTTATTTTTATATTGATTATGGTTTAACAAATTAATATGATTATGGTTTTGGACTCACTATATTGTTGGTGGGAAAAAATGTTATATGAATCCTCATTTGATTGAATTCTCTCTTGGGAACAATTAATGGGACAAATTTGAAAGATTTATACCAATAGATTTAATGTATAATATGAAAGTAATTACCCATTTAATGTTTCTTGACAATTGTATTCAATAATTATGAGATATGTTTTTTCTATTTTAAAATTAGATTATTTATAATTTACTTGAATTAGATTCTTATTTATGTGATAATTTATATGGATTTATTTTTTCGTCAATTATTTCTTCCAAATACAACACATTTTATTAATTAAATGACATGTGTTTATTTTATATACATTTAAATATTTTATTATTCATATTTATTTGTTATAGCTTCTGATGTATGCATACATATAATAAGAAATTGTGCTCACGTCTTTCTTTTGATTTATTTTCCCTAGGATATGGGGAAATGAATATTTAATGATATGTTTGGATAAAATTTGAGGAATAATGGAATTCACAGAAAAAAACATCATGTAATTTTTTTATTAAATTTTAATATATTTTTCATGTATGTATCTAGTTCACCAATAAAAAATACATCATTTGGGATTCAATATCATGTATCTAATGAAAATGTTGCAATTTTCATATCCACACTATGTTATTAGTATTTGGGTCATTACAACTAGTAATAAATATTAATATTTTCCAATCCAATCAAACAAAATTAAATATAAAAATAAAATATTTTTAATTGGAATACATTTTTTAAATTTATAATATAAATGATATAATGACTATTTATATTTATGATAAATTTATTTTATATTAATCACATGAAATTTAATGTTTCAATAAAACTATACCAACTGAAAAATTATAAATAGACAAAATATGACATATGATTATTCATAAATATTTGATTTATAATTCATTTATTACCCCTGATGAAATAAAAATTTTATATGAAAAATATTAAATTAATATTAAATTAACTATTATTATTTTTAAAATGTTTAAAATGTTTTTGATTACTCTAAAAGTAATAAAATTAATAATGGTTGGTAAATCCATTAATACCCAATACATTATAATATAAATTCCATTTTAATTTATTTAATTATTTTTTAATAATACATTTTAAAAAAATTATTATATTTTATTTACATTCTTTTCAAACGTAATAGTTAAAATAAAATTTGTTTTATAAATCATTTGAGAAATTAAAAAGGACTTTCAAAAAACATATAAAAAAACATTCATAGATGAAAAATATACCCAATTATAAAGAGAATTTTTTTTGATTTTTATTTAATAAAATAATTATTTGAATGATCTCATAAAGAGATTAAATATCAATAAAATATTATATTTCATTAAATAGAAATAATATTAGAAAATATAATGAATTTATTATGTTTTGAATATAAGAGTGCTTCAATTAAATTATATGTATTCCAAAAATTGGGATTGTAAATTTTATCATTACATTATTCACGAATTTAATATAATTACTCTATGAAAGTGTAAAATGAATTAAATAATGAATATTCATCAATAAATTGATAATCATATTTAATTTATAAAATAAAAAATATATAAACCATTTAAACAGATGTAGTTGTATAATACCAAATATGACATTATAGAGTAAAAATTAGGATAAATACAGATTCCAAAATATCAAAATACCTCTTAAGGTCCTATAAACATCATAATAATAAAAATAAATTTATCATAAAAATATAAATATATCATATACATATCTATAATATCATATATTAATCATTTACTACATTATATTCCTAGTTTGTGAATAATATTTTTTTCATAATTGTTTTAGCTTTAAAATTATCCGGTTTTATTTAATTTAAAAACACATACCTTGACAATGTTTTCACACCATGAAATTATAAAAGATTAATTTTTTAATTTTATCTCCTATAAAACATTAAACCCTAGTCATAAAAAATCAATGAAATATATTTATTTAAATATAATCTATTGGATAACTACCCAAACACATAACCACGAGTCAAAATGTACAATAATAAAAAATACCATTATAACCTTGAAATCGCATTAATGTGTATAAATCATTATAACTAAATTATAAAAAACACGGTTACATTTTGATTATAAAAATAATGGGAATCAGATAAAATAATAACTAATTTTTTATTTTCAATTTTAATTTTTTAAAATTTCAATCAGTCATGGTGAAAATTTTATAAAATTACATTTATCCAATTTATTAATTTTAAATTTTTTTTTTAATTTATATTAATGAAATTATCATAGGGGTAATTTTTTTGATTTTTATGAAATGTTTCAGTTTTTGATGGATTGTGAAATACTAAATGTTAACTGAAAATGCATTTGCAGTAAAATTATTTATAAATATTAATTTTTTTTGAATTTTTTTTGAAATTAAATTTTTTTAAATTATATTAATTTAATATAAATCAGTTCGTTGTAATCATTTTGAAATTTATTTATTTTTAATCCAAATTCTGAACTTGTAAACATTATCTCTTTGACAACCCTCTTTCTTTTCGTGTGTATAGGATTAATTTGAAATTAAAATTTAACATTAATGTGAATGGAATAAGGAAAAATTATTAAAACTTTTTAAATATAAAAAAATTATTTTATTAAATAATACCAACATAATTTTTTACAATAATGAATAGTAGATTTCTAAAAACATATTTACAATAGTTACAGATAATGTTGGTTTACAGGGGTTACGCTAAATAAGGAAGGGATATAAATAAATAAAATATTGTTAAAATTTATTATATATATATATATATTTCTACCAAATAATGTATAATTCAATAATAAACTCCACTCTGGAAACCTATGTCAAGTCAATTGAGTGAGTATACATCATTTCATCATCAAATTATAAGTGTTCCACTAAACAAAATTTTATAAAGTCACCACCTCTACTCTATTCATCATATATTCAAACTCCACTATGTCATCCAACCCCTAAAATAATCACATATAAAATTATCGTTTATCATCCTATTGGATAATTATTTTCATAAATCCATCCTAAAAATACAATACATATAATCCTAAAGAGGATGTATGAGAAGATATGAAAATTATAATAATATGTTTGTTTTAATTTTTTCCACTACATAAGTAGATTATCATTTCTACATAGTGACATATTAATATAATAAAATTTTATATATTTTTATTTAGTTTTGTTAAGTTATTGACATAAACTCATCCCAAATCCATCAAATGTGATACATAATCAAATTTCGCGTGTATTGCGGACTCCCGCCTCACAAACTAATGACATTATTAAATTAATTTCCACCTTTAGTATATGGTTATGATTATTTATATAAATTATATATATATTATATACATAACTATAGTGTCATTATATCATATATACGTTTCTAATTTTGATTTCATTAAATATATGATAATGTCGCTTCAATATGTGGAGGACTACCGCCTCACGAAGCGATGTGATTAATTATTCACAAATGTATTAAATTGATGTTACTAAGGATTATTTTAATTAACAAATGTCATATAAATAAAATGATTAATATATTCAAGAAATTTTTACCATTATAAAAATTTAATATATCATTTTTTTTCTAACACTTTCTCTCAAATAATGATGATTATATCATTCGTGTAAGTGTAGACTACCACCTTCATGAAATAATTTGAAAATATTTTCAACACCACAGTACATTGATTATATTTATAAGTATATTTAAATAAAAAATATGTTATTTATTATATTATGAAAAATATGGAAAAATAAAATTTATCTTAAACCCTTTCCATACTGCTCAAGGAAAATGGTAATTTTTCTCATATGTGTGTATGACATACCATCTCCATGATCATAACATAAATTATTTCAAATAACCACAATTAACTATTGGTATTAAAAGTATAATTTATTTATAAATATTAGTACTATTTCCTTATTATTATTCTTGGGTTATATAAATAATGAATCTTTTTCTACTGTGAACCCACCAAAGTCATTTCTAACACATAATCCCTATATCACTGAACCATATGAAATAACCATAATTGACTTTTAATAATATATAACATGGATATAAGTGACATTAATAGAATAATAAACATGAAATATATTATTAATAATTTAAATAATTATCATAATTTTATTTTTTATGATGGTAAAGAAGAAATGTGATAAGTTCGACATAAGGTAAGGTAATCATATCTGAGTTTCAATAACCTGATACATATGTCATGATCAATGATTAATAATATTTTTATTTGTACATACATCACTTTTTAAATTTGCAATAATTAATTCAAATAAATTAAATTTATTTAGTGACTGATTTAATTTCATTATTTCATGTGTCTGGTGATTAAAAACATACCAAAGTGGTAGGGGTTTATTTGACAATATCATCAATATGTATGATTTTTTTGGTTTATGTATTCATGAGTGAAATTATTTTATATATATATTATAAAATTTATATATCTAAATATAATATTCTTGTTAATAAACTTTTTAATGTATGGGTTCTATTTTACCACTCTTTGGAACGTAAAAGTATTGAGAAAATTATTTAATAAAACAATAATTCAACACTCGTATCGATCATAAATTATTTTCCTTCCAAAACCATGTGATCAAAAAAATATTTAAGAATTATTTCCATCCCTTATCCAAATTATTTACCAATTACATTTTTGATAATTTATTATTTTTAATTTTTCATGAAATTAATATTTATTTCATTTTCAAAATAGTAAGCATTTTTCTATTAATAAATAAAACTGAATGGAATATATGTTTTCACGTACATTAATTGTATGTAATTTCATAAAATCATGAACAAAACATATTTTAATAATTTAATTATATTTTCCAATAGATAATTTCAATGTAAATTATTATCAATTATTAAAAAAACTTGTCTTAAATTTTTATTATCACAACGAAAATGATATTTTCATAAAAAATATTCTATGTGACATTATAAAATAATATTAAATATAAGAACTCATATGTGTTTGAACATATGTTTTAGTAGGTATATAATCCAATGATACCATACATATTATTTATATGATTTGTTTATGATATATTTTAATAAGGTTGTACTATGTTGATACCATTTAATATTAAATGGGTGGTTTATTATTATTTTTATAGATTGGGTAAAATATTTTATTTTCAAATGGTAGTTTAAATATGATTATTTATTTAAATTAGGTTTAAAACCATCTACAACATGAATGAATTGGACTTAGTAGGAGATAGTAGGGGCCTACTTCAATCCCTTGATGCATCGGTAGTTCTGATAAGATGAACTAATTGTGGATTTGGGATAGGGCTTATATATATATATTCATTTTTTATATTAAGCCTTTGATGGTATTATTTATCCTATCAGAATACATCGATTATATGTTCTATATTAGCGGAATCAACAATTCCCCCATGGTGTATTCATTTATTAATATTCCATATGATATTTTAATTAGTTATAATATATATTATTAATTTTTATTATCATGTTATTATTTATTTTCAATTACAGGGTCATAATTTATTCATTCCATATTATGCTCATTTTATTCATTTAATGTCATGTGTTTCTATTATTTACCTTGAAATAATAATTATTTATTATTTATTTATAGATTATACTATTCTGTTACTATTAATAATAATTTGACCTAATTGTTCTCTATTTTTTTTTATGAAAAAGTATAATAAGATGTGTTTTGTTATTAATAATATATGATACGTTAAAGAAAATTGTGAATTTCTCAAAAAAAGAATTATTTTTGGTTTTAAATTTTGGTCTGTATTTCAACTATGTTTCTAGATTACCGAGACAAGTAATCATTTTGTTCAGTTATTATGTGATTCAATATATTTTTTGTTAATTTAATAATGTAGACCCTAGATACAGGTTATTGGGATTGTGGAATCATTCGTTTGAAAGAGAGGAATTTTACATGAAACATTATAAACTATATTTAAGAAACAATATATTTAAGAACATAAAACTATGATAGAATTGCGGGTAAGAGTCACGAAAAAACCCGTGTCGACCCAAAACTAGTCACCCGAGCTGATCTGCGGCAAAGCCCAAGAGGCATTCCAAATCCTCTCAGGCTGGTGACAAACGCTAGGGTATCGGCAAAGATGATGGGAATGACTTCACCCGATACAAATAAATTAAAACATAGGAAATAATAAATAGTGATGCATAATAAATAAACAAAACAAATAAATACACAATAGCTGAAAAAGTTAAAAATATTGAAACTCGATGTATGAACATACTCTGTGTAACCCCATTGGTCACTCCCCAACTCAATTATCAAGCATCTATAAAGGGGAACGCTCCCAAGCTGAATCCTACACAAACACTAAAAATAGGAAATAACTATAGGTGTGAGTAATAAAACTCGTTAGGCAAGCCCAATATATATTTCAAATTCACTCCCTTTAAAAACAAGATACATTAATTCTATGTTTTAACTATAATATATTAAATTTGGAAATTATATAATTTTTACTTTGAATTTTTTTACAAATATTCAATTAGTTATTTGATAAACCTGAATAAAAGAGTTTGAAAAAAAATTCTATTGAGAAAACATTTTCATGGGAGTTATGAAACCCAAATGTAACTTTTCCCTTAAAACACCACACATGGGTACCAAGGCAGATACCATAATTCAAATATAAATGGTTATACTTGTATCTCAGTAGAAATTAAATAGATAAAAACCACAGAACAAAAGTGAACCCGAGAGATTGAGAATAATATAGATGACACTAATGCATGCGACTATATCTATAGTAGCATGTAACATTAGATGAAATCTAACACTCCAAAATGCTCGACCATCCATTCTCAGGGAGGTCAAGGGAAAATACATTAGGAATAAACGCCACCATATCCACCAACTATGAGTCACTAGTCTGTACTATAAGCTACGAGTGTAGTACTCATCTAATACAAATATTTCAATATTCCAGGATAGTATTTCACATGTATAAAAACTGCAGAGACATCATATGTCACTGATCATCAAATCACAACCAATATTAATAATAATAATTCTCAGCAGGTCTCACCCTGAGTTCCCCATGAACAACAGTAAATCCATTATGTGAATAGAATACAATGTTTCCCAACTAGGTAATGTATATAATGGAACCTAGAGATCCCATACAGAGGATACACCAACCATTAAATGTTGTCAAGGCATAAGGAGCCACCGATGGAAGTTTTAAAAATAATAAATTCCACTTATTTTCACAAAGTGGCCAAACATTCCCTAAAACATTCAATGAAAAAATTCTTTACCAAGGATGAAAACCAATTTCAAAATAGGCGAAAGACACACTGTTTAACATATTTATGAATTTGTAAAACCCCCTTAATAACATTTTTGATACACTTCCAAACAAAACAAAATTTTATAAAATGCCAACTGGGGTACAATTCAACATCAATGGAAAAACTAATTTCAAAAGGAAAGATAATTTCAAAATACATTCCTACTTTAAAAAAATTCCAAAGCACACATCCTTTACCATAAAAATATTCAAATTAAATATCATTTAAGAACACTGAAACCGAAATTTCTAATTAAAAAATCTTTTTAACAAAACCACGCTATACATTCAATGTCACAAAAAAATTTTGAAGGATAACCAGGAAATTTTTGTTAAACATGTGGTGTTCTCTAATTTTGAATAACTAACATAATTATATCAAACCATGTCTTAAATCCTTATCCTCACACCAAACACTTATCCAAGAGGGTACTCAAATATATTTAACATTAATATAACTGAAAAAAAACATAAAATTAATGATTAATAAATTTAAAAGGTCCATGCATGGGGAAATATCCTCGGAACGATGACATGATGATGACGCTCACTCAGAATCACTATGGGCGGATTCTAAAATCTCAAAACTACCATAAATGACAACTAAATACACCAAATCCACTAATCGAACAAGGATAAAAATAAGAATAAAATAAAAAGGCATAACATTTTATAGATGGAATGAAAAAAAACAGATAGAGGCGACGTCGGAAGGCGCGGGAAGGTTTGGGTAATGTCGACATGGTGAGGAAAGGCTACGACATGGAGTAGAGGGCACCAGAGAGTTTGCAGGTCAGCCAATGAGATTGTGGGTTGGTTGTAGAGGCTGCGTCCACCAAAGGATGTCAGCCAAAGGTGTTGCTGGCCCAATGAAGGCCTCCTCAGATGTCTGATTGTGGTTTGGGGCACACTATAAGGGAATAATGAAGAGGACGAGTCTTGGTTTTAGGATGAGGTCACGTCTGTGGGGGGAATCATGACATACAACATGTGTCGCGCCAGAGGGTGTCATGCTGGACTAGCAGAGGGGGTTTGTAACACCCCAGGTAAATAAAGAATATTAAATTTTCATATTTATCCATATTTGTGAATAAAATATTAATATGACTTTTAAGGGGGTGCTATGCTCGATGGCATACCCAACAAGAAACAACGAGTTTCTTGGGAATCTTACGTTGCACTCTAATAATAAAATAATATTATTTTAAATGGTAGTTAACATGTAGATTTTGTATTGGCGGGAATGGATAGAAATAACTAAAATATGATTATATATGTTTTTAAATGTTTTTACATTTATCCAATAAAAGATAAAGGCTTAAAATACAGAAAGAATTCAATTTTTGGCGTATATGCCCTAGTTTTCACTAAAGGTTCACTTATCACCTTTTTATGGTGAACCGTCATTAAAAATAGTTTTTTTTTCACTCTTATACATTCTATTAGACCAAATAAAACTCTTCTTTAGAATCGGGACATCAAAATTTACTTTTTGTAAATTTTTGGTATCTTTCCGATAAAGTTCATTTTTTAATGAATAGTGTAAAATGTTGTATTTTAATTCAAAACCTCTTTTTAATATAATTTATTTATATGATTAGATTATCTTTTTAATTGTTTTTAAAGTGAAATTAAAATATATTTTTACCATTAAATCCAACAGTGGTCATTGGAATTAATTTTACTTTGAAAACAGACTTAAACTACTGTCAATCTTTTGATACTTATTGTTTCATAATAACACGCTATGTCCTCTGACAGCGGGAATTAATTATTAAATTAATTAATGTGACTTATATTTTTTGAATTTTTTAAAATATACTTCATTTTTGAATTCGCAATATCAAATATAGCATAGGGTGAATTTTTGGGATTTTTCTGAAAAACTTCAATTTTTGATGAATAATGAAAACACTAAGTGGTACTTATAAAAACTGATTTTTTGTTTAAATGAATTTTTACCACTTCTGTGTTTTGAATTTCAAAAATCCGACATACATGGTTTTCATTAAGTAGTAAAATGTGGTTGAATGAGATTAAAATAATTTTTTTGGTGAATAGTAACTTTTATGTTCTTAATCGCAATTAGAGGTAATTAGTGTTGTTTAAGGTAAAAATAATGTTTTAATAATATGAGATGATCTTGAAACATGTACTAACCTTATTGTATGTGTGATTTCAGACCAATAAAATCCATGGGTCATCTTGGGGACCCCATGGAGCCACTTTCGTTGGTAAATGACATAAATAACCTTTTTATTTAATGTTAAAGTAAAAATGACACAAACAAGAGATGTTTTACTAAACAAAAAATTTTACATGGGGTTATACAAGTCAGATTTTTGACTTTAAATAGTAATTGGAAAGCTAAAAAGATTTCCTACATCATAGTATTTTTAGACATTAAATAAATTAAATTATTTCTGACATCATGATGATGCAGCGATGACCTCATTATTTAACGATTTAAATAAATTGGAAAGATAATGTAAAATATAAGACATAGACTTGTCCAAAACCTATTGGATGGGGGGATTTCGAACCATTATAACCTTATCCTTGAAACTCATCAATGTGGGACCATTAAAATCCGAAACGCATTCTAAAATAAAGTAACATTTCTTTACTTTCCAAGAGTGTCGCTCCTCTCCTCTTATAAAAGGCCCCCACCTCTACCTCCTTACCCACACTTCCAAAGCCTTTGGCTCGGCCAACCCCTGCCCATTTTGTCTCTCCACATCCCTCTCTAACTCCTTGAATCCTCACTTTGGGATGAAGTCTTCCCATGGAAGCCTTTGAGCTCAAACCAAAGGGAGTTACCTGATTTTAAGGTAATGTTTTCACTTGTGTCCTTTTGTTTTATTTTGCTTCTACAACCCCCTAACCTCTTTTTATTCATTTCTTTTGTAACAAATCCAGTATATTCAATGTACTAGGATGTTTTTATAAGAATTAATCGAGCTACACTTACACACACGTACATCTAATGGTCGAAGAACATACTGTTTCTGTGGATGGCGAATTTCTGCCTCACGAAACGATGATTGTTCAACATTCTTCTAACACCTTCAATGGTGGCCATTAAGATGACACTATATTTATATATGATATATAATATTTTTATGTTTTACTTAAGCTTCTGTATTTTTCATTTATGGCATACCTTTATGGTTTCCATTATGGGTCAATGTGATATCTTCATTTAAGGAAGTGTGGACGGCCGCCCCCTCAAAGTGATTTGATTGGTTAATACCATATGTGGTACATATAAAGGATATATTTAATTATATTATATATGATACCATACTGGAATTAAAATACTATTATGTATCATTATGTTTTAATTCCATTAAATATGAAATAGAAATGGAAGTAGCATGCATGCGTACGTACGGCTTACCGTCTCCATGAACGGTACATTTCATTTCTTATCTCAAAATGTTATGTAATATTATAAGTACATATATATAATGGATATATATGTAATATATTACATATAAATTATGGATATCATTCTGGAATTATAACATATATATATATATATATATCTCATTTTGTTTTAATTCCATTAATATGACAAAAAATGAAAGTAGCAATCATGCGTATGTACGGCCTACCGTCTCAATGAACGGTGCTTTTAATTTTTTAACTCCAAATGATATTTAATAGTACAAAATAAATGTATACTGGATATATATTATATATAAAACATCAATACAATTCTTGATATGATGTACCTATAACTACATGGAAATTTTTTTTCCAACAAGTTCAATTTAGAGTCATGTACCAAACATTGAAAAAAACGTCTGATATGAACTCATATTATTAACCAATTATTATAACATTAAAATATGTGATATGAACTGAACAATAATATTTATACGAGGTCCTTAAGAAATTATAAATTGACCAATGTTTATTATTAATGAATATAAAGAAATCAACAAGACAATTTGGACTTGAGGTAAGGGATCCTACTCCTCTCTTTCTTTTTATGTACACTCTTTTATGTCATTCATTTTAATATAATCTTTATTATGATTGGGATTTTCTTTTTATATTACTCCTACTGTTATTTTTATGTTCATATGAAGAGAGACCCTATTTGATCTCATAAATCCATTTTTGGAAGCTTTAAGTGGCGTCGTTAGGCTGCCGAGTTTTCGTAAGGGATTTTTCATCTCACTTTTATTCTCGTGACATTTATGCTACATTTGACACTATTTCCTTTGAGTGGTGTATGTACTACCCATTATTATACACTTTGTGTATTATAATTTCATTTATGGGTATTTACATCTTCATTGTATCACCTTTCTTCCATGGGGTGTACTTTTCGAAAGTTACCCAACCCGGTAAGAGGACCTTTCACCCTCCTCTTTTTAAAAGACTTCTTTTATTATGTATTTTAATTCACATACTATTATGTTGGGATATGTTCTTCTATATCCTTATTTATGTAAATTTTATTTCCAAGTGATGAGATACCCTTTATCTCTCTCATCAACCCTTTTTGTAAAATTTTATGTGACGTCGTTAGGCTGTCGAATTTTACCAAGGGAACTTCTTAACCCAATTTCGATTTCTTTGGGTTCAACATGTAGTTATTGAATATGTCATCCTTTGAATATTTTTGAATGACCTATTATTGTTTTACACTTAATATCCACTTATATTGGGTGTATTTATATTTTTCACACATAATTATGAGATTGATTTATCCTTAATTTAAGGATACCTTCTTTATAATGGATTTCATCTCATTTTACATTTTGAGGCTTCATTGTTGTTATGCACCATTTCACTCCTATATGGTTTGTATACTGTCCTTTGAAATATTATATCATGAATCCCTTTATTCTCATGATATTATAAAGTTCGGATTAAATATTATTCCATAATTATTTTTATTCAAGAGTCTCTCATTTTGTTAAAAACTATTTAACAAAAATACCGTTTTAAATGTTTTAAAGATTCATTATTCTAAATATTTATCTTTAATGTCCATCTTTTCAAAATGGTTTTCAGTATTTATTTATATGGACATTAATGTATTAAAATTATAATCCCATTAAAATCTTCAAAGTGGTATGGGACACTTTGATTCAAAAATCTCTTTTAAATGGTTTTTGAAAGTAGATTGATTAATTCAATATCGTGGAATTACTTATTGTGATTGAAAATGAAATTTTTTTATTGAAATGGTTATATTTTCAATAATTTATGTTTAATGATGGTACATGGACATTTTACATGTGGTTACGTGATAAACCATATGACAGGTGGTGCTGTGAATACCAGGACGGGTGGTTACGTTATAACCTACAATGCATTGGGTGTGGAAGTCGGCCTTATGGCTATTCCATTAAGTATGTGTGGATGTCGACCGTATGGTTATTCCATTTAAGTATGTTTATGTCCCAAGTTACCTTTATATGTTATGTGTTCTTTACATGAGTTTTATGGTAATCTTTTGGTTACAAAAGGTTAAGTAATGGTCTTTTATTCAGTGAATTGTTTTTACTACTTCATAAAGGTGAAAAGTATTACTTTGGTAATATACTCATGGTTTACTTGTTGTTTTGTAAAAACTAACATTTTTTCTTCTTTGTGTATCCTTTACTGGGCTTTTTATGCTCATCCCATGTTTTTGAAATGTTTTCCATAGGACTTAAAGATGAATAGGGTCAAGGATGGGATCAAGGAAAGACATGTTATCTAAAACATGGAACTAGACATGTTTCATTTTAAGTTTTTTTTATGTTATGTAATCTTAGTAGAAGTGTCTACTATGTAATCATTTGAGATGTAATAGTTTGGACCTAATTCTCTAAAACTCTAAACATTAAAAGATCCTCAATGTGAATTATTCATTTAATTCAATAATTAAGTAAGGTTTAAGGTCGGGGCCTTATAGTTGGTATCAAAGGTCGGTTTAGATAACTTTAGAGGTTAGGGTATTCTCTAAGCATAAGTGACAATACCATAATGGTTAGGATTTCATAAAGAGTCCCAGTTTCAGATAAAGTGAATGAGTAAGTATATATTAGTGTTTATATTCCTCATTAGTACATGATGGTTTTGTTGATATACTCACACTGACATTTCTGTTTTAGTGAATGGATGGATCTAGCAGGCACCAAAAAGACAACAGGTTTGAAGGAAACTGTGCTGGTTCTCTGATTAGGATACTGGATAAAATGGGGGATTCAATGAGGAAACTCGTGGTTGTTCTAAACCAACTATCAAGGAGTCATGATCAACCACTTGAACCTTGGTATGATCTGTAATGCATCTTATACGAGATTACCAATCAATGTGGATGTTCAGGTAATAATTATAAAGGTAACCATTAGAGTTTATATGATCCTTACTTATGAGGTAATTATGGGTTATTATATGTTATGATGGAAAATGAAAGGCATGAGATAAACATGAGGTTAAATTATGTTATGATAATTTTTGAAGATTTTATCTAATTTTGGGGAATGTTTTAAGAATTATTTAGTTTTGGAAAAAGGACAACACGCAGACCGTGTGACAACCCGTCGCGTCGGACAAAGCTGCGGGAATCGAACAAACAACCAAAGTGCAACTGGTATTTATCGCCTACCACTGGACTACGTGAAGTCCCTGGTTAGTTTGACTGATTCATTTTAGTTAGATGATTTTAGGAATCAAGAGTAAGTTTATTTTAGGTTATCTATGTAAAAGATTAACCTATCATGGAGGATATGTGATTTGGTTAATTAGTTTTCTATATGGGAATTTAAGAGCAACTGATGTTATTTAGAGATAAAAGTTAATTTGTACCTTGGAAGACTATGTGATTAAATCCTTCAAAAATTTGGGTTTCAATCTTAGTTTGGTTTACATTGAATAATTTTATGGACAAATTGTTTATCGGATGGTCCTCGTTGAACTTTGGGTTTTGTTGGACAAATTTTTGATATTAAGCATAGATTTTCTTTTTAAAGGGTTATCCTTTTCTGGATTATCTGATCTTGTACTAACCTTTTTGGTTTTGGTTTTGGTTAAATCCTAAAGACATGGGAAGTATATAGTTCTCTTTGGTGGATTAGGTGATTATCTAGAAGTTGATTATATTACTCTTAATATGAACAAGTCTTCCTAAATACTCATCTTTTGGAGAAAATATGAGTTTGTGTAAGGAATCTAATAAAAGTTTAAAGTCAACAAGATAAGTGATTATGATTCCTTATGAATAAATTCCTCAATAAAAAGTAACATAAAACAAAAATGTTGTCTATTAACTTTTCCTACTGGGGAATCGAATACGGTTTAACCCGTCACAAGTTTGTGATTTTATTATGGTTAACTTTCTCCTAACATGTTTATTATCACTCTCGCTCAAGAACATGAGCCTTTGATTTTTCTTCCATGTCCATGTTTTCCTACAAGGAATCTTATTATGGGTTAACTCAGGTGACCTCTGTACTTACCTTTCTTTATTTTAAAGTGATTGTTTTACCGAATCTTGTTCCGATGTGGGACTTTCAAGGATGTTTCCATGCTCAATTTTAAAAATTGTGAGGACGTAATTCCCAAAAGGGGGGAAGGATGTAACACCCCAGGTAAATAAAGAATATGACATTTTCATATTTATCCATATTTTTGAATAAAATATTAATATGACTTTAAAGGGGACGCTATGCTCGATGGCGTACCCAACACGCAACAATGAGTTTTTTGGGAATCTTACTTTGCACTCTGATAATAAAATAATATTATTTTAAATGGTAGTTAACATGTAGCCATTGTATTGGCGGGAATGGATATAAATAACTAAAATATGATGATATATGTTTTTAAATGTTTTTACATTTATCCAATAAAATATAAAGGCTTAAAATACGGAAAGAATTCAATTTTAGGCGTATATGCCCTAGTTTTCACTAAAGGATCACTTATTGCCTTTTGATGGAGAACCGTCATTAAATGTAGTTTTGTTCACTCTTATACATTCTATTGGACCAAATAAAACACTTCTTTAGAATCGGGACATCAAAATTTACTTTGTGTAAATTTTTGGTATCTTTCCGATAAAGTTAATTTTTTAATGAATACTGTAAAATGTTGTATTTTAATTCAAAACCTCTTTTTAATCTAATTTATTTATATTATTAGTGAATTGGTTTTAAAGTGAAATTAGAATATATTTTTACCATGAAATCCAATAGTGATCGTTGGAATTAATTTCACTTTGAAATCAGACTTAAACTAGTGTCAATCTTTTGATACTTATTGTTTCATAAAAACACTCTATTTGCTCTGACAGCGGGAATTAATTATTAAATTAATTAATGTGACTTATATGTTTTTAATTTTGTAAAATAGACTTCATTTTTGAATTCGTAATATCAAATATAGCTTAGGGTGAATTTTTGGTAATTTTCTGAAAAACTTCAATTTTTGATGAATAGTGAAACCACTAAGTGGTACTTATAAAAATTGATTTTTCGTTTAAAAGAAATTTTACCACTTCTGTGTTTTGAATTTCAAAAATCCGACATACATGGTTTTCATTAAGTATTAAAATATGGATCAATGAGATTAAAATAATTTTTTGGTGAATAGTAACTTTTAAGTTCTTAATCGCGATTAGAGGTAATTAGTGTAGTTTAAGGTAAAAATAATGTTTTAATAATATGAGATGGGAATTCCACATGTCCTACCCTTATTGGATGTGTCATGGCCGACCAAGAAAATCCATGAGTCATCTTGGGGATCTCATGGAGCCACTTTGGTTGGGAAATGACATAAATAACCTTTTTATTTAATGTTAAAGTAAAAATGACACAAACATGAGATGTTTTAATAAATAAACATTTTCATGGGGTTATACAAGTCAGATTTTTGACTATAAATAGTCATTGGAAAGCTAAAAAGATTTAATACATCATATTATTTTTAGACATTAAATAAATTAAATTATTTATGACATAATGATGATGCAGCGATGACCTCATTATTTAACGATTTAAATAAAATGGAAAGATAATGTAAAATCTAAGACCTACACATGTCCAAAACCTATTGGATGGTGAGATTTAAAAACCAAATCACCTTATCCTAGAAACACATCAATGTGGGACCATTAAAATCTGAAACTCATTCTAAAATAATGTAACATTTCTTTACTTTCCAAGAGTGCCCCTCCTCTCCTCTTATAAAAGGCCCCCACCTCTACCTCCTTACCCACACTTCCAAAGCCTTTAGCTCGACCAAACACTTCCCATTTTGTCTCTACACATACCTATATAACTCCTTGAACCCTCACTTTGGGCATAAGTCTTCCCAAGGAATCCTTTGAGCTCAAACCAAAGGGAGTTACCCGATTTTAAGGTAATGTCTTCACTTGTGTCCTTTTGTTTTATTTTTATTCTCCAACCCCCTAAAATCTTTTTATTCATTTATTTTGTAACAAATAAAGTATCTTCAATATACTAGGATGTTTTTATAATATTTATTCTAGATACACTTACACACACCTACATCTAATCATTAATGAACACACTATTTCTGTGGATGGAGAATTTCTGCCTCACGAAATGACGATTGTTCAACATTCTTATAACACCTTCAAAGGTGGCCATTAAGATGACACTATATTTATATATGATATATAATATGTTTATGTTTTACTTAATCTTTTGTATTTTTCATTTATGGAATTCCTTTATGGTTTCAATTATGGGTCAACGCGATATCTTCATTTAAGAAAGTGCGGACTACCGCCCCCTCAAATTGAATTGATTCGTTAATACCATATGTGGTACGTATAAAGGATATATTTAATGATATTATATATGATACCATACTGGAATTAAAATAATATTATGTATCATTATGTTTTAATTCCATTAAATATGAAATAGAAATGGAATTAGCGTTCAAGCGTACGTACGGCTTACCGTCTCCATGAACGGTACATTTCATTTTGTATCTCAAAATGTAATGTACTATTATAAGTACATATATATAATGGATATATATGTAATATATTACATATACATTATGGATATCATTCTTTAATTATAACATATATATATATATCTCTCATTTTGTTTTAATTCCATTAATATGACAAAAAAATGAAAGTAGCGTTCATGCGTACGTACGGCCTACCATCTCCATGAACGGTGCTTTTAATTTTTTTAACTCCAAATGCTATTGAATAGTATAAAATAGATATATACTGGATATATATGATATTTAAACCATCAATACTATTCTGGATATGATGTACATATAACTACATGGAAAATTATCTTCCAACAAGTTCAATTTTGACTCATGTACCAAACATCGACAAAAACTTCTGATATGAACTCATATTATTAACAAATTATTATAACATTAAAATATTTGATATGAACTGAACAATATTCTTTATAGGAGTTCCTTAAGCAATTATAAATTGAACAAAGTTTATTATTCAGGAATATAATGAAATGAACAAGACAAGTTGGACTTGAGGTAAGGGATCCTACTTCTCTCTTTCTTTTTAAGTACACTCTTTTATGTCATTTCTTTTAAGATAATCTTTATTATGATTGGGATGTTATTTTATATTACTCCTACTGTAATTTTTATGTTCATATGATGGGAGACCCTATTTTATCTCATAAATCCATTTTTGGAAGCTTTAAGTGGCGTTGTTAGGCTGCCGAGTTTTCGTAAGGGATTTTTCATCTCACTTTTATTCCCGTGACATTTATGCTACATTTTCCACTATTTCCTTTGAGTGGTGTATGTACTGCCCATTATTATACACTTTTTGTAGTATAATTTCATTTATGGGTATTTACATCTTCATTTTATGACCCTTCTTCCATGGGGTTTACTTTTCGAATGTTACCCAACTCGGTAAGGGGACCTTTCACCCTCCTCTTTTTAAAAGACTTATTTTGTTATGTCTTTTAATTCACATACTCTTATGTAGGGATATATTCTTATATATCCTTATTTATGTAAATTTTATTTCCAAGTGATGAGATACCCTTTATCTCTCTCATAAACCCTTTTTGTAAAATTTTATGTGACGCCGTTAGGCTGTCGAATTTTACCAAGGGAACTTCTTAACCCAATTTCGATTTCTTTGGGTTCAACATGTAGTTATTGTATATATCATCCTTTGAGTATTTTTGAATGAACTTTTATTGTTTTACACTTAATATCTACTTATATTGGTTGTATTTATATTTGTCACACATAATTATGAGATTGATTTATCCTTAATTTAAGGATATCTTCTTTATAATGGATTTCATCTCATTTTACATTTTGAGACTTCATTGTTGTTATGCACCATTTCACTCCTATATGGTGTGTATACTGCCCTTTTACATATTGTATCATGAATACCTTTATTCTCATGAT
This sequence comes from Viscum album, assembly GCA_963277665.1. Classification (NCBI taxonomy): domain Eukaryota; kingdom Viridiplantae; phylum Streptophyta; class Magnoliopsida; order Santalales; family Viscaceae; genus Viscum; species Viscum album. The sequence continues at coordinate 270,190,974 of OY728128.1, read as the reverse complement.
ATTATAAAGTTCAGATTAAATGTTATTCCATAATTATTTGTATTCATGAGTCTTTCATTTTGTTAAAAACTCTTTAAAAAAAATACCATCTTAAATGTTTTAAAGATTCATTATTCTAAATCTTTATCTTTAATGTCCATGTTTTCAAAATGGTTTTCAGTATTTATTTATATGGACATTAATTTATTAAAATTATAATTCCATTAAAAGCTTCAATGTTTAATGGGAAACTTTGATTCAAAAATCTCTTTTAAATGGTTTTTGAAACTAGATTGATTAATTCAATATCTTCGAATTACTTATTGTGATTGAAAATGAAAATTTGTTATTGAAATGGTTATATTTTCAATATTTTATGTGTAATTATGGTACTTGGACATTTTACGGTTGATTACGTGATAAACCATATGACGGTTGGTGCCGTGAATACCAGGACGGGTGGTTACGTTATAACCTCCAATGCATTGGGTGTGGAAGTCGACCGTATGGCTATTCCATTAAGTATATGTGGAAGTCGACCGTATGGTTATTCCATTTAAGTATGTTTATGTGCCAAGTTACCTTTATATGTTATGTGTTCTTTACTTGGGTTTTATGGTAATCTTTTGGTTACAAAAGGGTAAGTAATGGTCTTTTATTTAGTGAAGAGTTTTTACTACTTCATAAAGGTGAAAAGTATTACTTTGGTAATTTACTCATGTTTTACTTGTTGTTTTGGAAAAACTAACAGTTTTCCTTCTGTGTGTATCTTTTACTGGGCTGTTCGTGCTCATACCATGTTTTTGAAATGTTTTCCACAGGACTTAAAGATGAATAGGGTCAATGATGGGATCAAGGAAAGACATGCTATCTAAAACATGGAACTAGAGATGTTTCTTTTTATGTTTTTTTTTATGTTATGGAAACTTATTAGAAGTTTCTACTATGTAATCTTTTGACATGTAATAGTTTTTACCTAATTCTCTAAAACTCTAAACTTGAAAAGATCCTCAATGTTAATTATTCATTTAATTAAATAATTAAGTAAGGTTTAAGTTCGGGGCCTTATAGGGTTTGTACAAGATGATTCAGGCAGACCATGGGCCATATGTAGGGGATCCCCAAGCAGGGATGGGTGTCGCACCCTCGGCATGAAAAGGGTGAGCTAGGGTGTCATGCCGATTAGTCAGAGAGAGGTGTTAGGGTGCCGCACAGGTGAAGGGGGGAGGCGGCCATAGGGGTCACACTTCATGCAGGGAGGGATTGTCGAGAGTTCTGTAGTGGGCGGCACAGCCTGCTCGAGTGCAGCAAGGGAAAAATGGGGGGGTGGTGTCGTGGGTTTTCCATGCGAAGAAGGGAGGGAGGAATCTGTAATTACAGAGAGCACGCACCGCATGCCGAGGGAAGATGGAGTTGCCTGAATAAGGTTAGGTTTTCTAAATAAATATCTAAACAAAATACAAACAAATATAATAATAAAAATAATATTAATATTAATAATAATAACACTAATAATAATTATAAAAACAAAAAATAAAGTCATCATGATAAAAATTAAAATAATAAAACTATTAAATTTATTTTAATAATATTAAAATCATTAATAAAAATAAAATTCATAACAATACAAATTTTAGATGATTCCATTTTTAACAATTATTATTAGTCGAAAAAAACATTACAATTTTTAATTTTTCAGAGAAGAAAAAGACACATAGTTGATTCTCCGTAGTTGCACTGTATTATGCTACGCTCGTGTGCCTTACAATTTCAAAACCAAAAAACAAACCATTAAACATAAACTCAAAAGTTATGTTCGAGACTCAACTCGAGCCCCTACCATGAAAAGATTTAGTGTAGAAAAAAATAAATTAATTAAACACTCATGTAGGGTGTGAAAAATAACCCCACTATAATGTTTTCATCCCCTAAAAAGTCAAAAATCAATCTAGCCAATCGATCAACACCTACATGTTTAAAATAGGAATGATCCAACCTCTAAACCGTAAGAAATTATATCGGCCACCAATGGGACACAACCCTATTTCCCAAAAAAATCACCAATAGAGGGGAGGCCTGAATGAACTCCCCACTAATTTAATTAAACTGTCTCCCGATAATGACATAAGAGAAAACACAATGTGATGGGGGTATCCTAACCATAATGATCCAACTTACTATGGACCAAACAAAAATCCAACTTAGTCATAAACTAGGCCTTACTGGAGCTACAAGTAGAAAAACAAGAACATTCAAACCATTCACTCTTGTCTGAAAGGGATAAGAGCTTATGAAAAAACACCACATTAACTAAAAACCGTATCTTTATTGGTGTGGAGGTAGAGGCCAAAAATTTGATCAATGAACTATGATAGAAAACTATTCAAAAATCACCACTTCGGGGTGTACAAAAATGAAATCTGCAACTAATTCACATGTGTGATCCATCCAAGGCCACCGATCAACATATCACATCCAAAAGGCAGAATTAATGACATTACATGACAGATAAGTCAATCGTGCTCTTTGGGAAAAGAGGGGAATTACAACAATAGTAAAACCACAACAAAAACACTAAAACTTTCTCACTGCAATGATAGAGGAACAACATTAACCAGACTCTTTAATGTTCCTTGGGGTTCCTTTCTACACACCAACATCACTCGGAGGCTTATTGGATGGATCTCTAATGGATAAATCATGTCTTTCTTCCAAGTCGGGTTTTGATAATTCATATAATAAATATACATCATTTGATTTTACAAAATAATGGGCACGATTTCGAAATGAAAACCATGTGGGCATTGAAAACTGGAGTTCATCAAAAGACCCATGACATTCTCATACATTTCAAAACCCAAAACACCATCAGTACAACGACCCTGAAAAAGATCCCTTACAATGAAATGAATCATATAAAAGAAAATTTAAACAAAAACTTTATAAAACAACAATTATGAGAACATTTCACATGACAATTTCTAGAAACGTGCTGACGTAATCGCCACAACTGACCCAAGCATCTGCATGCTATGAAGGGCTTCAGAGAATTTTCACACAATTAATTTTTTGTGACTAGAAAATCTACATTGATAACATATTATGGTCTCTAACTCTGAATAGGTTGATGAAATATCCTGAGGAAATTTTTCATGACTTTTTCCATCCTCTTTCAATTGCTTCCTCATCTCCATTCCATAATCATCACCACTGCTCATAGGGATTGATGGAGGGAGGAATAATTCAAGCAATCATGCCGTAACAACTTTGAAATTAAATGATTATATTTCCACAATGACAAAATAAGGTAGGATATATGCGGACACCTTCAACTGTAGACTGCGTCGGAGACCCGCCTCGATGGGTCGAACCTTCATAGAGTCATCTTTGGCATAATCTGAATCATAAGGGAATTGCTTCACAAAACATAAGAAATATTCCAACATAGATTTGTCTCCCTACTGTAGATAACACATCTTTATACTATTTCTCACCCTTTATTCTTCTGAGAAATACAGATGATTGAACGAAACCTTGAAAAATCTCATGTATGCTCTTGATGGGGCTTATTCCGAGACACTAACTTCCACCACATCCATGGTAACCCTTTAATCATGATGATTTCAAACATGACCATTAATGACTCGGGAAACTCAACAAGGTTAAAGTACCATTCAATAATTTTCATCAACTCCTATTCTATTGAAGGGTCCTACTGACCAAAAAAGAGAGGTGGATCTGGCTTGTGAAACTCAAACATAAAATCCATACGAGGATCAACAACACTACGATCGCCCGTCAATGATTCAAGGGGATAACCACTAGATTAAAGTCAACAACTACATTATTATGAATACAATAAATAAAAATACTCAAAATGAAACAATGCATCGGTGAGAAGCTTGATACATAAGAAAGCATGGTATCATATCCTCGAAACAAATATTTTTTTAAAACATGTTTAATTTAAAACATGTTTGTTGTGTTAAACACTCTCCATTAGTATTCCTTAAAGTCTCCACCAATTTCATTTTTTTGTAACAAATCGGTCATCCATCAAATATACAAGAAATTCATCCACATTCCCATGTATCACTATGGATGTGAGAACCCCATGAAACACCAAGGCCAAAACAAAATAAAAATAATTTCCGGAAAAAAAAATCTGTCATCCCATTTCCATTAAAACTATCAAAAAATTAAACATGTCATTTTGAAGAGCCATTTTTCAAAAACATTTATTCTGTTTCAAACCACTTTCATTAGTCACAGGATACTCAAATCATCTTTGACATTGAACAAGTGTTGGTGGGTTTACATGGAAATATGGTTGGTGTCCATATGCTAAACACATCACCAACACGCAGAGCCTTTTAGGGCTATGCCTCAAGCTCCACATTGCTTTCCAGACCATCTATATTCTCATGAAGTATTATCCCCACTCTACTTATCATATCCCAATCACAAAACATTTTATAAAAACCAAAAGAAACTAATTAATCGGGACTTTGCATAGATACCTGAGGATCAGAACGCTCAAGAGTACACAACACTCTTCCCGAACCTACCCCTAGAGTCACGAAAATCCAACTCCATCTACCTTGATATCCCTAATAATATTTAGAGTTCGGAAAATCAAGATCTATTAAGATTTGACCTGCTCTATTACCATTTTTTCGTGAACCAACACATGTCGACCCTCAACCGGTCACCTGAGCCAATCCATGATAAGGCCAGAGCGGTATTCCTGATCCTCCTGGGCTGGCAACAAGTGTCAGGGCATTGAAAGACATGATGTGAACAATTTAAAACTGTATAAATAAAAAAACAGAGGTAATAATAAAGATAAATACATAATTAATATACCAAACAAACAACTACACAAGAAATGATGAAGGTTAAACTAACAAAAATCAACCTCTGAACTAACTCCATGTGACCCCACAGGTTACTACCTGATTCATTCATAAAGCATCACCCACAGAGAGCGCACCTATGATGGAGCCTTCACAACAACTAATAATAGAAAATAAATATAGGTGTGAGTGTTAAAACTCAGTTAGCTATGTTGATATCTATTCCCAATGAACTACCATTAAAAATAAGAAAAATTGATTCTAATTTTCAATTAAAATATATTAAATTAAGAATTTATATAATTTTTAATTTAATAAATTTAAAAAACATTTCCCTTTTTCATTTGAAAAACCAGGACAAAAGTGTTTAAAAAAAATTCTTTTGAAAAAAACATTTTCATGGGAGTTAAGAGACCAAAATGTCACTTTTCATGAAAAACACCACTAATTGGTACCAATGCAGATACAAAAAGTGAAACATAAAAATGTATACTAGTATCTCTGTAACAATTCAACAGCTAAAAACCAATAAACATAGGTGAACTAGAGATATCATGAATAATCTATATGACACTAATACATGCGACACCATCTGCAGTAGCATGCCACCTATGATGTAATATAATGTTCCAAAACACTCGTCCATACTTTTTCAGGAATTCAAAGGGAAAATATCATAGTTATAATCCCAAACATATCACCCAACTAATGGACAATGGTCAGTACCATAACCTACCAGGGTGGTATACGTCTCAGAGAATTTTCTCTTCATGTCTCGTTCTTATGTCACATGTTTAAAAGGATTGTATCCAACAGATGGTGTGATGCATCAAATCTCAACCAATATTTATAATAATATTTCCCGAAAGGTCTCATCCCGAGTCTCCCCAAGGATGATTCCCATGCCTTTAAGTAAATAGATTACAATGGTTCCCAACCAGGGAACCAACATAATGGAACTCGGGGATCCCATACTGAGGACATCCCAACCATTCCTTGTTGGAAAGGAATGATGTGCTACCAATAGAGGTTTTAAAAACAGTAAATTCCTCTTATTATCACAAATTTATAAAATGGGCCCTTAAGCATTCCTAAAAAACATTCTTTACCAAGGTTGAAAACCAATTTCTAAAGAGGAGAAAGACTGACACGCGGCGAACAAACAATGTCCACCTCCATTACCATAAAAAAGTGTTTATATTAATTATCATTCAAGAGCCCTGAAACAAACATATCAAATTACATGTTCTTCTTAATTAAAACAAGCTATAAATTCTATGTCATAAAACAATTCTAAAGGCCAACTGGGGAATTTTTTCAAACACGCGGCGAACAAAAATTTAGAGAACCATCAAAATTATAACAAACCAGGACATAAAACATTATCCAAAAATTAAAAACTTAGCCAATTCGGTACTCAAGTACATATAAAATTAATATATGTGTTGTAGAACATAAAATTAATGATTCTTAAATTTTTAATGTTGGCGCATGGGAATCCTACCATTGGACCAAGGCGCGACAATGACTCTCACTCAAAATCGCTCAAAGCGGATTCTAAAATATGAAACCTACCAAGAACAACCACTAAATTAACCAAAACCACTAATAAAAATATTATAATAACACGAATAAAATAAAGAAACATGAAAATTATACTGATGGAATAAAAAAACATAGGGAGAAGCGATGTCGGGATGCGTGGGCTTGTTAAGGCAATGCCAGCATGTAGCAGAGATGTCGGGAGAGGGAGAAGAGGGCACGAAGGGGTTTGCAGGTCATCCAGAGAGACTGTGGGTGGGAAAGAGAGGCTAAATACCCCGAAGGAGGTCAGAAAAATAGTTTTTTGGCCAGTGAAAGGCCTCACCTGATGTCAGTGGGGGTGTTGGGGTGTGTTGTAAGGGAATCTGAGAGAATCTGAGCCCAGGTAGGAGGAGGGGCCACGTCCATTGGGGTGTCACAATAGCTAGAAAGGTCTGTGTCGGAGGGTGTTGCGTTGTACCAGTAGAGGGGGTCTATGAAGCTGGATGCTATCTGACTAGGGGCTATGAGAAATGGCTTCTAGAGTAGGGATAAGGGTTGTTCCCCCGATCTTGAGCTAGCAGAATCCTGGGTGTCATGCTTATGTGTACGAGTGATGAGGGATGGTTCCACAAGGGTGAAGGAGGGAGGCATCGGTGGGGGTTGCAACGCACGAAGGGAGTGATAGATGGGAGTTCTGTATTCGATTGCTCAGCTTTCTCAAGCGCAACAATGGGAAAAGGAGGGGGTGTTGCGTGTCTAATGAGAGAATAAGGGATGAGAAACAGTAATTGGAGGGTGAACACTCCTCATGCTGGGGAAAGAGAGAGTAGAGGGTAGTAGGGGAAACGTTTCTAAAAAAAGAAATAATGAAAATACAAACAAAAATAATAATAGAAATAATAATAATAATAATACTAATAAAAGTTATAATAAAATTGTGATTATAATAATTAAAATAATAAACGTATTTAATTCATTTTAATAATAATAATGTATTTCATAAAAATAAAATTCATAACAAAAAAATTTTAGATGACGACATACTTAACATCTATTTTTAATCGCAAGAAAAATAACATATTTTAATTTTCTGGAGATGAACATGTGAGGCAGTTGGTTTTCCGTAGCTTCACATTATTGCGCTACAGTTGTCTGCCCAATGATGTCAACACCGAAAAGCACACATTTTAAGATAAACATGAAAATTATGTTTGAGACTCAACCAGAGCCCCAAGATAAAAAATTAATTATGGTAGAAACTAAATTAATAAAATTAACACTCTGGTTGGGTTGTGACAATAGGAATAATAGAAATTTCGAATTTCTTATTGAAGGATATATTTTGTTTTTTCTATAAATAAACCCCTTTGTATACAAAACGTAAATTTGGTTATGAACAGTGGTACTTATGGTTAATAACACCAAGAAGGGTTCATTGGGCTTACCCTAATCATAACATGGTGAATGATAATGGTCCTTAATATGATCCTACATGGAAAATAAATGGGTATATGGTTAATATAATTCAAATTTTATTAATATATCACATTAAAATTTTCATGAAAAATGATAACCCCAAACAACCATTGTTTATGATTATGAGATTAGTTTTGCATAAAATTTCATGTTTATGTTATTTATTCCACATGTTATTTAATTAAAAATTATGTTTTACAATTAGATGACCCAATATAGAGTTTTCTATAATTTATATATGGTTCCTAGAATAATTATTAGGATCTAATAAATTGGAAGCAATCAAAAGCATTGGAATGATATTTTCATTTTTGGGATTAATCCAATCAATCCAAGGAACTAGTAACCCAAAAAATATCATTGTATGAGGATATTGTATTTCTTGATAACAAAAAAGACAAACAATTATCAATGTACTGTTATTTTTAATGTAAAAATAGAGAATAAGGGTATAACAAAGATTACGTATAATACAAGGAAGATGGAAAAGTAGTATTTTCCCACAAGTGGTATTTTTTGGAAAAAACACCTTGTTACAGGTTAAAAAGTAATCGATTTCCATACACATTTGGAGAGAAAGGACTTCATGATACATATTTAATTAAAAATCAAAACTTATTCTAATCATCAATTCATCTATTATATATAGATGGGGAACATCGAAAATAAATTCCCCATGATTGAAAGGAATATACATCAAAAGTAGCCAACAGATCACAATCCTGGTTGTGCGATTAAAAAATGAATTGGGGTGATTAACGTGGTTGTTTTTTGATTCAATAATTATGTAATTTTAATATTTTTTCTTTCATAACATGGTTATAATAATTATTAAAATTATAATTTTTTATAGTAGTAATATATATATATATATATGAGAAAATTATAAATGGAAGAGAGAACAAAGTAATAAGGTTCAATGGAACATTGAACATCATGGAAAACACATGATTGTTCTAAAGTAACAGATAAAAATTTCATGATGTTTAGATAATGATGTTGATATAAATATAAGATTTATATTTATGGATTAAATTTTATAGTACTGACTACCATAGAATTGATTAATAATTTATCGACAATGTAGTTTATGTTTTCTTTGATAGAGTAAAAAAATTGATATATGTTATTTATCCAATAATATTTTTTTTATTTAATGAATATAGAATAAATAATTTTCTCAATATAGCTTTACTTTAATTTGTGTTATTCTGGTGATTTAATAAAATACATGTTGAAGGAATTCACTACGTAGGTATGTAACGATTATGAGAAAAGTTGTTTTTTTATTAATGATAGGTTCATTTTTTGCGAATTTAGTGACATTATTTATAATGAATTAAATACTAATGTTTTATAAGGATAAATTTATTAACAATTTATGAAATTGATAATGTTGAACATTGGATATTGTTTTAGAGAATAATGTATTACATCAAAATATTAGGATTTGTTCATACAAGAAAAACATTTATAATAATTTCTTATAATTATATTTAGAAATTGAAAAAGTAAATTATCATTATATTTTGGATCTTATGATATGTTAAATTTTCATTTTAGTGCCTTATTGATAAAGAAATCATTTTTGAATTTTCATATCTGGGAATAATCATTGAATTGAAAATTGTTATAATTGTAAAAAATAAAAAAATTGTGATTGTGAAATATAAATATATCGTGAATGTATATTTACATATATTCATAGATACTAATGTAATTAAAAAAATATAAGAAATAAATCTTTATAAAATTGTATCACCATCATAACTGATCAATCATTTGATCATTTAAGTCATCCAAGATTTACAATTTTTAATTTGTTAACATTCCATTTACCTTTTACATCCTTGTGATCAATGAAATTTAAATTTATCTGTATAAAACCAAAAAAATATCTTCCCTGAATACAAATTCACAATCCAAAAATTTTATCCTACCTAAAATCCTAGTTTTTTTTATTTTATATGACATTTGTACATCCATTTATCTCTTATTAAGATGATGTGTTCATTAAAAAATTTATTATATCAGTTTTTACAATATGGTAGATCCAAATGTTTGACCATTGAATTTTATGATCAAGTTTCAATTATAAAAATAAATATAATTTAAGGTTGATAGGATTATAAACACTAAAATTATAAATAATGAACATGGAATTTGAAAAAATTTCAAACAGAGAACAACAAACTCAAAAAATGGGTTATTTTTTTATAACGTTCTTCTCCATGAATGTTTGCAGATGATGAAACCCCATGTCAAAAAAACCATAATATAGTATTCTATTTTTAAATGGGAATTTATTTATTTATATGAATATTACTGACAATATTAGTAAAATTAAGTTTATATATTGAATATAAATAAAATAATATTCTAAAAAAGATCATTTTTCAAAAAACTAATTTCATCAAAATACTATATAATCACTCTTGGTCAATATAATTTAATTTTTTTAACTAATTTTACAATATTTATTTATATTAATTTTTTTTAAATGAAATATTATATAATAACATATGACATTAAATATTTTGTATTTTTCTAAATAGTTTAATTTTTTGATGAATATAGACAAATATTGACTTTTAATGGAAACAATAATATATATTTAAATTAATTATCATTATAAATTACATTTTAATTTATTTTTAAACTATAATTATTTCAATTATATATCTAATTATCCAAATCATGTCATTATAATATTTTTAATCTATAATTGTAAAATAATAATCATGTGATCTTTTGAACAATTTCTTTTGGAAAACATGTTTTTTCTATATCTAGTAAATTATTTGTAAATTAAAATATTCCACATTGAAGAATTTAATTTTTAAAAAGATATTCCCAATTTTTAGTCAAAATATTTATATTTTATAATGAGGTGACAATATTTTTTACTATAACAAATAATTAAACATAATTACCACATTTACAGAGAAAATTAAAAAGTATAGGGAATTAATCAATATATATATGTGTTAAATTGAACTAAAAGAATTTCCATAATATATTTTATAGTCATATTTTGTATCAATAAAGTCCAAGTCTCCCCAATACACGTTTTTTAATAGTTTGGAATGTAAAAAAATTGATTACACATTTTTCATTCTAAAAATTTCTTGTAACCGACTAACCTCACTTTTAAAACACCACCCACTCTCTTATAATCCACACACCGCAAATAAATTAATATTTTACCAAGACCATACAGATTAAAAAAAAAACATCTATAATATAATCCTATAATCCTCTATTTTTCATAAATATATTCTACGAATAAAATATGAAAAATACTAAACAGGTGTTTGGTAAGATTTAAAATTTCAAACTATGTGTTTTTTTACTACCACCTTTTAAAATTCATTTTAAAAAATTAAATGATAATAAAATAATAATAAAAAATATAAATATATGATTTTATGTTATTATATTTAACCAATATTTCCACTAATTCAATTAAATGGGTTATTAAATCACCATTCAGATGTTTGCCGGACTACAACCTCACGAACCAATGCCATTCATTTTTCCTTTTCCAACGCACATGATTTGTTATGATGATGATAGATTTGAAATTTCAATATGATATTTATAACATCAATAAACATTTTTATTCATTATATCACACATTACTTTATAAATTCATTCATATTTGGGATACGATAACATCAACCATGTGCAAGGAGGACTACAACCTATCTAAACGATATAATTCATCTTTGAATAATTTTTTACATGGAAGGTAATATTTTTTTTATAAATGAATATATGTGATATTAATGAAATAATTGTAAAATTAATTACATTTTTAACAATTTAAAAATTTAAGAATCCATTTTCATTCTTACCTTTTAACTCATAGAATAAGGACTACATCATTTGTGTATGTGTGGATTGCGACCTTCAAGAACCAATGTGAATCTATTTTTTTCATTAAACCGCTTGTAATATATATATATATATAATGATATATAGATATATATTATGAAATATAATTCTTATTATTATTTTATAATTATAAAATATTACATACGAAATTCCTATAATTATCACTGAAATTTGGAATGTTATTCATGCATAGGTACGACCTGCCATCTACACGGTTGTAATGCAATTATTTTCTCCCAAGCATAATTTATTAATAGTCCTAAAATTATAATTTATTTATATATATTATACTATTTTCATGGAAATAATCCAATAGATGTAAACATAATTTTTTCTTTTACCTTAATCAACCTTCCATATTCGTTTGTGCACGTAATACTAATACTATCAAAACATAAAATATAATTGTAATTGATTAATTAATCATATATAACACAGTAATAAGTGATATAAAAGTTTTATTTAAACTAAACAGATTTATTATTAACGTAATTTATTATCCTAAATTAATTATATAGGAATATAAATATCATATGTTATGAGTCGAACAAATGGTATGGGTCTGTCGTCACAATTTTACATCAGCGAGACACACTCCACATTCACAACTTATATATTTGGTTGGTTGTATATACTTCTGTTTTTATGTTAATTCATTAATTAAATTCTCTTTAGTTCCTTTACTATTTCAAATAATATTATTTCATTCATTTCTATTTTTATACATATGTTACCAATGTTATATGTATTTATTTTGAATAGCCATAATTATTTAGGATTGTTTTTGTTTATGTATTCATTGGGATAATTATTTATAATACATGAGTTACAACAAATAAATTGTCATCTTCATTATTTATTATTGATATATATATGGTAATATTACCATTTTCCTACTCTTTGGAAACTAAAATTATTTATGAAATGTTGTAACTAAATTATACATCATATATCTCTTCGATCAGAAATACTTTTTCATCAAAACACAAGTTTACCTAGAAAAATAAAAAACTGTTATTTAACGATTTTAAAATATTTTATAAATGAAATTTATCCCATTATTACTTTTTACAATAAATAAATAGTATAATATTCATTTCAATTAAAAAATAATCTATATATAACATTTATTTAAAATGATAATTGAATATTAGATTTAACTAACTCTATATGAGCTGAATTTCCTACAATGATAACCATTCCTATTATTATTACATCATTTTTTTGTTTCGAGGATTATTTTCAAATAATTTTTTTCCAATTTTATTATTTACTTTTAATTTAAAATCATTATTATCATAAATAAATTCATATTTTGATCATATAATGTTTTGAGTGATGTTCAAAAAGTATTATACATATAAAAACCAATAATTTTATTTTATATATGATTAAATGTGGATATACTATGATGATACCATCCATATGTTACTCTAGGTGGTATATAGTCATTTTGATAAGGGATTTACCATGCTGATACAATTCCCTTATTACAAGATTGTTAATTATTATGATTATTTATTAGGGAATGTATTTACATTTCATATACTAGTTTAATTATAATTAATTATATGCATTAATTTTCACCCCATTCATAGAATTAATTCATGGACATAAATATTTAGCAGTATCCCCCACTATATCCCCGTTATTTATTTTATGAATCATTTGACAAAAAGTATTGGGATTTTTGAAGGATTTACTCATTAATACAAATGTCTTGGCCCATGGACTTAATGATTTTAGATATTTTGTAAGAAGACCCCAACCGATGATTAAGATGTCCTTTAGTATTCATTCCATCAATATGAATTACTTAATGATATTATATAATATTATATTTTCAGAAAGTGTTTTGATGGTTTTTTTTCATGGCCATGTGATTATTTATATAGAATTATAAGGTCATCAATTATTTTGGCCATATTTTACTATAGTAATTGATTAAATTTTATTTATTTCAGTTTTATACCATTACATATTAATTATGATTTCTTTATCCCTAGATTGAAATATAATCTTTTACTTACTGAGAATATGAGTGAAACCAAATATAATGTTAGATTTTCCTCAGGATATGATAATGTTTGTTTGGTTGGTTAAGGTATATACTGACGGGAGTAATGGTATTCTAAAAAATAATGCACTGTGAATTTTATGTTTTTAAATATAATATTATTTTAAATTATGTATCATGTTTTCCATGACTACTAATCATGTATTATCATTGGAATTTATTATATATATCTCATTCTAATATAATAATTTGGAAATTGGATCAATGATAATAGTGTGAGTCTTGATACAATGGTCCATCATTTGAAGAATGATTATAATTTCATCAATATCATATGATTTAATTATAAATATATTTAAAAATATCCATAAAATATAGTGATATTAAAAAGTTAATACCATGTTCTTAGAGAGGGTAATATATATATATATATCCATAAAGGTGGTCTATACATTTTCAATGATTCCCAAAAAATAAAAAATTAAATATTCTTTAAAGATCATTACAATTTAATATATTTCATATATATTCATCAAATATATATTTATTATGAAATATTGTATATCAAAATGAAAAAAATTATCACATCACATAATTTTGGTGGTATTCTATACAAATTCGTGGGAGAATTTTTCATTTTCTAACTAAATGAATGGTAAGAAGGTATAAATTATATTATAATCTCAACATAATAATTATTTCAAAAATGTGAAAAAAATTTATCATTTCGTACATTATAAGAATCAAAATATTTTTTTGAGAAAAATAAATTTTTTATAATCCCATCCCCAACAAATATATTACACTGTAGCATTTGATATGGTGACTACCCATGAAGCACCTAAAATAAAATGTGGTTGTCGACTTGCACTTAGGTTATAATAAACAATCATATGAGTGGTATTAAACTCTACAAGAATCATGTGTAAGGGAGATATAAAAATGATACAACATCCAAACCAACTTATAAATATGAATGTAAATATATATAAATTAAAATACCGTGTTCCAATATGAAATTTAATAAATTACTAAAACATGATAGAAAACTAAATGTACCAACAATATAAAGACCTTAAATGCCAAGAATCCCAAATAGATTCTAAAAAACCACAATATTTTAATAATCATCATTTCCTCCAATCTAATCCAGAAGACCTAAATAATTGTTTATATATACATCGGGTGAGAATAAAAATATACATTGAAGGATCCTCCATTACTCTTCTTATTATAATGATAAATAACTAAGTCTAAATTTCTATGAATAATAATGACAATAACTAGTCATAAAAAGGTATACAATACTTTGATACTCACAATGGCCATTATCACCATGTATAACTTTAACAAAACCATATAATATAATAATAATTCACCATGAGTTCCCTTATCCAGCTTCCCCACTATCATTATACTCATTCACAACATCATTTTCTTTGATAATGTCCTTACTAATGTTTTGGGCCCAAATGAACCACGAAAATACATCACATCATGATCCTCATGAATCAATAAAAACATCATACATTCCACAAATCTTTATATATATACCAATTACATTCTTGGATCTTTCATATCATGTATGACATGTATAAAATATTTGCTATAATATATCAAGACATTACACCACTCAAACCTAGTATGTACTTCAAGCCATCATAGCCTATACTAATAGTACCTATGATAATCCTTTGAATATTATATCTAGTATTACATGAACAATAATTGAAAAAAGGAAATCATATCCCTTCACAAACATTATGTGGAAAATTATTTTCATGCATACTAGAACAAGTAACTACCAAGAGAATTGGGTGGGGCTAGACGGTGTAGTCATCCATCTATCTACCAATAAGGATGTTAGATAAAACACCCTACTATTGAGCATTAGATATCAACTGACCTAACTAAAATGGATATGGAAGAATGTGAAATCACATAATTTAACTGATATAATATATCTCACAACAACCTAATGCCATATCCTATTCGTAGACTCAACTGCATTTAACATTCCTTAGACTCCATGTTTCCACAACTATACCTATTATCCTATAACAAAATAATCATTTAAAGAGATTCTATAATTAATTTTTTATATTAACATTTCTTCCCATTGGTCAATTAGTTATCCGTTAATTAACCATTAAAATTTTAAACATTATAATATTTTAGTTATGTGAATAATGTCTATTACATCCAAGAATAATCCAAACCATGTACATGGTTTATCAAGATTATTAATTTTTAGAATTTTCATTTCATCAAAATCATAATACATGTGTTAAGAATTATCCATTCATTTTTAGAATATTCCCATATGTAGTTACTATAAGAAACCATTATATTCAACCACGATGTTGATATATAAAACCAGGAACATTGAACTACATCAAGTAGCGGGGAAATGAATAAAGATAAAATAAGAATCGCTTCTATCATTAATAATTCAAATTCAATTGATAATAACATATCATAACATATAATTAATGTGTATTACTATATTTAACCTCTTTCATCACCACCAATACCATCCCTGATACCCACATGCATGTTCTGATGAATCACTCCATCATAAGCGTTGTCTGATTCCACATCATTTGGGCCTCCTAGAGCCATATTACAATATCAATCACAGTTTCTTCCTCAATAGGATAAAATCACATTTGATCCCTCCTCCCCATACCACAAGGTATATATACTGATCATATCAAAAAATTTGTATGACCAAATAAGTTATAAATAGGGAGACATGTCCCCCAAAATATGTCATTCAACCTTCTAATGCAACTAAACTCTCAATGAACCAAAACAAGGCCCTTTCCCGTCAAATGAAAACAAGAAACATATTCCATATCAAATTTCATTATAACACATCTAGTTTTTATTTAATATTTTATTAACTAATTATCATATTAATAGGTTCCTACTATTGAAAACCCCAGGTACTGAATCTATATTAATTTAATGAATGAAAAAAGTTATTATCGTTAATTTTGGTTTCATAATTCATAGTGAAGTACCAATATGAATTAAAATTCCTTTTCAATTATTGTGAATAATAATAATAAACAATGTTTTCATTATTTTCAATTCCATTAAACATATAGAATATTATTTATACAAATAAAAATTAATATCAATATCAATATTATCATTATAAAATTATATTGACCATATGATTATAATCATATTCTTCTATAATTATATTTTTATTAAAAGTAGTTATCAAATAATTACAGCTTAATGTTATTTACCTATTTTTAAAATATATTCCAGGAATAAACAATGATGTAAAAAATTCAAAGAATATATATCACACTAAAATGTAAACCATGAGGAAAAATACTATAATCTTTCAAAAAAACATCATTATTGATATGAAATCACAACAAAATAGTTAATCATGTTAAATATTTTTTTATTTGATTCCATTTCTATAAAAATTAATACACAACTATCCAATTATTATTAGAAATAATATAAATATATAAGTAATGAATCCCCTACCTCAGAAGACAAAAACGTTCATTGAATGGGAATGGACCACGTGACAGATCACTAATCAACCAACATGCATGAACTACATTCATATAACGATTCCACATCACAACCAAAATGAAAACCCCTGAAAAACCTACTAAGAACACGAAATATCATCCATAATCTCATTCAATAATTTTATGATAGAAATAGTAAATGTAGATTCTAAATTAAAAGGCGGTTAGATTTTTGGTTTATAAACATTCACTTTTAACAATAAGGAAATATATGTTTAACAAAGTATAAAAAGATAAATTTGTAGCCCCTATTTTGCACTTAAATATGAAACAAACATTCTTATGGTTAAAATAAATGGATACACAAATGAACCTTAAGAACAATTAATTATACCATAAAGTGTATATAATCTTATTTAACGGTGCATGTAAAACGACAAGATTGTATAATTAAGTAATAATTTCTTTAAAAAAATTATAGCGGAAGTAAAAACATGTAAAAAAATAAATTAAACAAGTAGAAAATATTTTAACACAAGGGTAGGGTATACAAAATCCTTGGATAAAGGTCCCTAGATTTTTATTTTCTAGATAGTCTATCTTACCCACACTAGGGTATGACCTCAATATGAATATCAGAGTCTGTCTTGTAATCCCTGAATGCCATCAATCTTTAATAAAGTCAACACCTCTGTCTTCCTATACCCAAAAGCTCTCGATTATACTCAACAAAAATTTAAGTTGCACAATGAAAACTGAACAAGATTTTCACGATTGACCATGATGGTCCTAGAACACACAGGACAAAAGAGTCCTTCTCTCACTAAAAATCTCATTCTTGACATGTAATCACTATGATCTTTGACCGATTTCATAGATTATGTGCTTGTTCGAATGAGCTCATATTATTAGGAAAACCCATAATAGTTGGCTCCCTCCTCCAATGGTTATATATTTCATTGATTATTGGAAGGACGTGTACACATGTTACTCAAACAACCGTTATTTGGAACCAAATTGTAAGAAATTTTCCTATATAAGAGAATATTGAGAAGTATTTTCATGATTAAGAACCAATAAAATGTAAGGAAAATAATCTAGATTAACCAAAAATAAATATTTGGAATCTAAATAGGTATTCAGAGTCTAAACATATAACAAATAATATTCTAGAAAGATAGATATTTTGATTCTTATTTTTCAAAGAATTTGTTTAATGAATTCAGAGGAATTCAGAGTTTCAATTATAAGGAATTCAGAGTCTAAATTTTAGGAAATTCAGGGTTTGAATTTTGGGAAATTTGGAGTCTGAATTTGGAGGAATTTGGAATCTAGATTTTAATAGAATTCAGAGCCCGTATTCTAATGAATTTTGAGTCAGAATTATGTGCCATTAGGAGTCGGAATTATGAGAAATTCATATTCTAAATTTTAAAGAATTTGGAGTCTGAAATTCAGAGAATTTAGAGTCTTAATTTTATAGAGTTAGGAGTTTAATCATAGATAATTTACTGTTTATATTTTAGGTATGTAATAGTAAGAATATTAGAGAATTTAGAGTTTAAATTTAAAAGAATTAATAGTCTGAATTTTAGGGAATTTGGAATCTAAATTTTGGTGAATTTAGAGTCTGAATTTCTGATAATTTGATGTATGAATTTTTGAGAATTCAGATACAAAAAATGTGGATGACTCGATATCCAAGATACCGACATTTAAGATAAGGATCTTATTTTTTGACATAGAAAACAATAACACTTGGTTATGATTTTTCATTAAATAAGACAATGGAAAAAAAAGGTATGGATAAAACATTTCTTAGAGAAAAAAAAATTCCTTAAGAAAATAATTCATAGACAAATATAACAATCATAAAGAAATTGTGTTAGTGATTTTGAAAACTTAGTGATGTGAAAAATATATAAGGAAACCTTATTTACTCAATATTCTTACCCTTTCTAGAAATCACAATCAACCATTCGAAAATAAATTTAAGGAATAAGGATTTTGTTTATTGAACTATTAAAATAACCTATATCCCATTACTTATTATCCATGATAAATAAGAATAACTTCCACATAGGGTATGAAAATCATATGGATCTTATTCTTTTATTTCATTGATAATTTTCTTTTTCATTCTTAACAAAAAATTCTTTAAGAAGAATCCCCCTTACTTAATCTCCCCCTTTCTGATTGAATTCTTTCAATTATAAATTGTATTCTATTGATCATTATTTTCTCCCACTTTATGTTTTTACAAAATTAATATAAGGATTGGAAAAAATAATTATTCAAGAATGGTAAGTGATTTAAAATACAAAACAATTTAGGGATAAAAAAATTATCATTATGATAGAAAAAATTATTATACGAAAAAATACAACAAAAGATCATATTGATATGAAAATCATTCATCCTTATTTTCTTTGGTCATGAGATTTCACAGGGTAGCCTTTATCCTCATGAGAACATACTGATCATCCTAAAACCTCATGGTCTATTTATCCTGATCCCAATTATTCTATTTTGGAGCCTTTATCTTTTCTTATTTAGGCATGAAAATTTCTTCTTATGTCTTTAAAATCAATACATCCGGATTGAAATTTTGTTCCAACTGTCCCCTAAGATCCATTTATCTCATTAAATTTAAGGCAACTGAATTAAATTCCCATTCAGATCATTATCCTCTTGGTTTTGGGATACATGCTCAAGAGTCAAATTTTCATAACAATCATGTTGAAAGATTTTTAATTATATCATCTAACTTATAAAAAGAATCTTTTACAGATTCATTGAAGTCATCAACTCTTCACAAGTATTTAATCATTAATTTGGACAAATATGGTATTTCCATAAATGATCTATTATGATCATCATAACCAATATTAATTGTTTTGATGACTACCCCATGCATGAAAAACATTTTTATGAGAATGATTATCGAATACGATTTCTGATTGAAGGAATTTGTAATCAACTGACATCTCAAATCAATGTTCTGATGTTATGATATTATGTTCACTAAATTCTCCAATCATTGAAAAAAATAATGACCTATAAAAGATTAAATTTAGAAGTATATTATTTTTCTAATGATAAAAATCTATCTAAATCTTTAGTTTTCCACATAGATGTTCCATAAACATATTTCATAGCATTTACAACCATATCCTTTTTAGGTGTATCATCAGCCACCTTCTTTCCATTATCATCTTTTGAAATAAACTTATTATCCATTGGAGACTCATGCTAACTATAATAGAGTATGAAAATATTATCTTTGTAAACATATTCTTTATCAGCAATATCCTTATCATCATTAGGATGGGTGAAATCATGGTTTTTACTCTCATCATTTGTAGGTTTATCATCCTCATCATATCCATCTTCATTTTTCCCATGAGAAATTATTTTTTTTACTAAACATAGGATATTCGGATTGATAGGTTATCCGAATGACTTTACTTCTCATTGTATTCATCAATTTCCTTAATCAAATAATCAATTTTACCTTCTTTCTATTCTTCTTCTTCTTCTTTCTCAACTACAGGTATTATGTCTTCTTCCACAACTACATCCGGAATTGAAATTTTTATTCTTGGTGTTTTTAGTGGAATTCTTTTTTAGAAGAAGGATTCTAGTACCGTATTCAGTTCAGAGGCCTCCTCTATATTTTTTAGTAAGGCTTTGAGAATTTCATCTTCTAACATTTTTTATTTACTATATTCTTTTTTTTCTAACCTTTAATGTTATTTAGAATTTTTGATTTTCAAGGCCTTTCCCTCAGTATGATCTAAACCGAATCCTGGATCTCCATCCTTCATATTTTTCTTCTACTCCCTCCACTTCGCTACAACACCATCAAATAATGTTTTTTTCTTTTTTGGATTTGGGGGAGATGAATGAGTTCCCCGAACTATAGATTTTTCTTTGGTATCTGGTTTCATCACTCAATTCTTCTCGGATTTCATAGAAGATTTTCCTATATCACCTTTCTTTACTGATGCTAGAACAAATATTTCAGAATGATCATAAAATTATCCTAATTTGGAACATATTCCAACATCCTTTCTCATCCTGGTGTTATCACTTAGAAACATGATCTTGACGGTTTTGGGTTTATAACTGTCAGTAATTTTAAATGATTCTAAAAAAACATTTTCATCATTGACTAAATCACTAAAAACATGATTATATATGACTTGAGAGACCAATTTTTTATATAGTTGATTTTTAGAATGATTTGAATAACCAGGATTACCTTTATAAGATTAACCAAAAAGTACAATATACTGATATTACTTTCCTTTATAGATCAGTTGTATCTTTTTCATGGAATATGAAAACGTTGTACCCACAAGGATAACATTATGATGTTCATTGAACGATTATTGATCTTCACGGAATTTAACCCTTGATTCTAAGGCACTGAATTTCATTTTCCTTATCAAATCATCCTTACATATTAGGAAACATGTGAGAGAAAAATATTTCCTTATCTACATTCGAAATCCATAGATTTATGTTGCATTATTCAAAGACAAACAATAAGATGTCACATAGATCTAAAATGAAAACTTCTACCTTCCCCCTTCTCAATAAAAACTTATTATATCATAAAAATCCACACGAAGGTCAGGGTAAACCAGATCTTGAATATTTATCTAGGAAACACAAAAACTCTCCCATCCATTTCACTTGATATTCCTCGTAATCAAAGAATTATACCTAGAAAATAAATTTTGGTCACCAAACCCTTCCCTTTAGATTTTCCAACCATTAAATTCCATTGTTTGATGATATAAAATTATTTTTGAAATCTTCAAGACACATATGGAATGTATGAAAACAAGGAAAACTGAATACACAATTTGAAGAGGAGTAGAGCTTCGGCACACAATGACATGAAAAATGTTGTGTGAAAAGGATAATGGGGTCCAATATATAGGGTTCGAGGAAACACTTTAAATTCCCAATTTGATCCAATTGTGGAAATAAGCGCGATCTGATATGACGATTGATATGAGTACCAATGAAGGAATTGGTAGGTTTTGATCATGTGATGTTTTAAGGAAAACTGGATTTATGGAAAGTGAATCCGATATAATTTTTACTAAAACATGATAAAATATAGTTACATGTAAAAAAATACAATTATGAAGATTTATGAATGGAAACATACCTTCATGAATTGTTAGAATTAATTATCTAATATGAAATGGTTCTCCATAAATTATAGAATTTTTTATTAAAAAATCGAAATTTTTGTTTCCAAAAATTTGGAATCTAAAAAATTTGGTTTACAAAAATAAAAGTCATATGAAAAAAATTTAGATTCTGAAAATTTTTGTTAAGAATGAATGTTTCTTAAAAAAAATAAACATATGCCCCCTCCTATGAAAATAAGCTTCTCAATGTAAAGAGATATGTTTCAGAAAAAAGATAACATGGATGATTACCTTATGATTATCATTCCTAAATTTTGATTAATTTATTCAATATATATAGGTGGGAAATGATTTTTTTAAAATATCAGCAAGTTGAACATGGGTTCTAACAAATTGTATAATAATATCTCATTTTAGCGTGGTATACCTAAGAAAGAGAGGACTAATATCTATGTGTTTTTCATAAGAGTGTTGTGTAGGGTTTTTTCTTAGGGAAATGGAACTTGTGTTACACACAATATTTATGTTTTGATAAAACTCATGCCATTTTCTATTAGCATGTGATGCATCGACAATTGAGAACCAATACATAAAACAAAAATATATCCATCTTTAGTAGTGGGAAGTGATACATATGGTTTCATATTTCATGAAAAAGATTCTAATCAATCTCATAATATTTGACGAGTTCAAGATGTACTTTTCTAGTCATTTTACATCCACACAAATCAGTATCTGGAAATCTTTTTAAAATAAAATCATTTCTAGAAGAATAGAAATGTCTAAAATCCATGATAACATTTAAAAAGAGAAAAATTATTTACATTTATTTTAAAAAAGATTCCTTTTGATTAGATTGATATCTTGCACATAACTATATGGAAAACATTAATTCTGGAAAACTCAATTTTACATATAATAAAATTCCTATAACACCACCAAAATATTTTTGATCAACTAGTTTCCTTGCTTCATCTCGATCAAGAGAATTTGACGTAACAATTTGATTACATATACATTAAGTATTTTAATATCCATACATTTTAACATGATATTTAATATACTTGTGTTGATATATATAAGTTCCTTATAGTTTTTGATATATTTGAAAACGAAGGAAAATTGTTCACTCAGACATCATAGTCATTTTAAACTCAGATTCCATGAGATTATATAATGAATCTGTAAAATATTTTTGTGTTGATCAGAAAATAATTTCATCAACATATATTTGAACAATAAAATTATTTTCTATACGTTTCTTAATAAAATGTGTGGGATCAGTAGTTCCCTTAACATAATTTTTCTGTAAGAAAAATATTCTAATTCTATCATACTAGGCTTTAGGGTACTGTTTAACTCTATATAAAGCATAGGTATGTTTTAAAACATGTTTGGATATTAATTATCTTCAATTCATAGAGGTTTTTAAACATAAATTTCTTCATGGACATATCCATTAAGGAAAGAACAATTCATAACCATTTGAAAAATTATGAATTAATATAATACTGTAAAGGAAAGTTAAATATGAATATATTCAATTCTAGATACTAGATCATTGGTTTCATTATATACTATAATATCTTATGGAGTATATCCTTTATAAATTAATCAATATTTGCGTCTAACTATGATTTCATTTTCATCCAATTTATTTCTAAAAACCCATTTTACTCCAATTATAGATGTTTTGTTGGGTATTCCAACCATGGTCTAGAATTGTTTATGTTAGAATTCATTAATTCATGTTGCATGGATTTAATCCAATCATAATCACCTAATGATTCATAAGTGGGTTTTGGTACTAATTTGAAATGGAATTCTAGATGTCCGACTTCATTTACTAAAATAAAGTCTTGTACTTATAGGTTAATATAAATCACCAATGATACTATCACTATGATGATTCATAAGAAACAAATAGTTTGGGTTTGGTAAAACAAATTCATCAACATATAGTAGAAAATATTCGGTGGTAAATACATCAAAAATATTTTCATGAGTAATTTATTTATATGAAAAATATTCTATCAAGAGTTGATAATCAATTGTTTGAAATACATATGATTATGTAGGATGGGGTTGTATAAAAACAAAAGGACCTGTTTCATTAAATTCAAAATGCACTATTTCTTAAATAGAACAAGTATTTTTGTTAAAAGTCATATAATACTTAGAATTAGTAGAGTAGACTAAGAAAATTACTACATCAGCTTCGTTTGGGAGTTTATGTATGTTATCATTAGTGTTGTAAAGGAATACATTAAATTAATAATGTCTATGTTTTCGACCAGTCCACAATTCATAAGGTGTTTTATTAAGAAAATATCTGATTAAAACTCAATTTGAAGTATAAAAAGTACTAATAACTTCTTCATCCCAAAAGTGTTAAGAAATAGAATATTACATCCACATGGTTCTAGTTATATTTTTAATAATCAGATTTCTCATTTCAACAACACCATTATATTGAGGAGTTCTTGGAACTGAGAAGTTATGAGCAGTTCCTTTTTTACATTAAAAAGTATCAATATTAGAATTTTGAAATTCTACCCAATGATCAATATGAATAGTTATAAATGGATGGATTTTCTCATTTTTATCTGGGGATAAAAATGATTAAAAATAAATAAAAATTTTATTTTTATTTTCTAGAAAATATACCCTAAAAAATATGTTGTAATCATCAACTAGAACAAATACATAATATTTTCCTCCAATACATATTGTTCATGTTGGACCAAAAATATCCATAAGCACTAATTATAATGTATCATATTTTTATACTTCAAAGATTGATTTAATGATTGAATAGTTTTTCTTTCTAAAGTGACATGGATGAAAAATTTTGAAGAATCCAACCAAACATTAAGGAGATCCTTAAGAATACTTTTTATTGAGGGTTTTCTTCTATTCCTAATGATAATGTGTCCTAGTTTTCTTTTCCATAACCATGATTAATCTACCATTTCACTAATACATATATGATCATGGATCTAAATGTCTTATAAGTTTAGTGAATATACATTCTCATTCCTATGATAAGAAAGGATAAAATATTCCTTAAAATTATTTACTATGAATTTTTCATTCCTAAAATTCACAAGGATACTTGCATCACATAATTGGATTTTGATAATGTGGTTGTGTAACACCTTAAGCATCCACAGTGCGTTTCCCTTCAAATAATGCAATAACTTGCATTTTATACAACATCTAGTTCCTGAAAACCACGACCAATCAGGCTAGCAGGCATGAATAGTAATAAAACTTTTTGAAATTTACTTTTTTTTTCAACTATGGACTTCATTTTTTGATTCAGAATATCAAATTTAGATTAGGGTGAATTTTTAGTATTTATTGGAAAATGTTCATTTTTTGAAGACTAATGAAAGACACTTTATTATTTTTTAAAACATAATTTTTATTTAATTAATAAGTTATTTTATTTTAAGTTTTTTTAGTTAAAAATAGATACATAATACCTTTATATGTTCAATTTAATTCATTGGAGTCATCTTACAATAAGATTAAAAGTATCAAATTATATTGAATTATTTAAAGTCTTTTACCCACATTCAAGGGAAATTTTAAAATTTGCACAAAATGTAATTTTATCACTTATTTGAATTGTAACTCAAAAATACAAGAGACACGATTGACATCAATAAGTAAAATTTGGTTCAATAGGATATTTTTTTTTGGAAAATAGTATCTTTTGAATTTTTTTTACCACGGTTAAAAGTAAATATTGTAATTAAAGTTACAAATGATATTATAATTATTATAACACATGTCCAAATTCTATTGGAAAAGTTTATTTAGAGCAAAATTAACCTTATGAATAAGTTATTATCTTTTTGGTCCACATGGATTAGATTAGTAAATTTATTATTATTTTATTTAAAGAAGAGATAAATGTGTGGAATTAAAATTTTAATAACTAAAATATTTTTAATATTGGGATATAAATAATATAATTTTGATAATAAATATCCAATATAAAGCTAAAAATATTTCCTACATATTAGTAATTTATTTATAATTTTCATACAATAAATAATTCATGTTATGTATAAAACAATGACGATGCAGTAATTACATTATTATTGAATGATTAAAATAATTGATATTATAAATATTAAAATAATTGTATATTGAGACTTTTTATGTATTCCATGAATTTTATATGTTAATTTTTCATGTCATATATGATTGGATAAATTCTTTTTCGAAATTTTAATTTTTTTCTGACATTCACTAAAACTAAATACAAAATAGTATCAAAATTGTCCTAAAAGAATTTTTAAAAAATATAATATATTATTAATTGATATAATATTAATAAATATCGATGGTTCATAAGAGTAACATAGATAATTATATATATAACAATAATGAACCACTTGGGTATCATTTGGATTTTAAAATTATGTTTATAAACCATTTATTATAATAATACAAGAATGTGTGGTAAAAGTTAAACTATTTAACTAAGAGTTAAATCTAAAATATAAGGTTAATATGATGAACTAAACCTATCTAAAACCTATTTTTTGAAAGGTTTTCGACCCAACAACAAAATATCCTCTATATAAATCCATTTGGAGCCATTATAAACTGAATATGATTGTATAATAAATTAATATTTTCATATTTTCTTAAAGTGACCCTCACCACTCTTATAAAAAGGTACAAACCCTTCTCTAAATATCAAAATTCCATTTCCATTTGGCTTGGCCAACCCTGATTCAAATTTTCTACCAACTACCCGTACTACATCCTAGAGTCCTTACTTTGATCATAAATCCATCTTAACGAGCCCATTTTATCAAATCAAAAGGAAGCACCCGAAAAAGATTTAATAATTTCATCACCTCTTTCAAAGTTCTTTCCTTTCTCCACTTCCTCTATGATTGTTGTTTCCTTACTAAAATAATAAATCCATTTAATTCTACATATTGTGATGTTATTATAAATATTTTACAACAGTATTATTTATTATATCGATCATATGAATGACAATGTCACCATACATGTGTATGTATGGCAACCGTCTGCACTTCGTGTTGTAGTTTGTTATTCTACACTTAATTATTCTAAGATGTATAATAATGAGTATAACTGATGTAAATAATAAGTATGACATGTTAATGATTCTGTATATATGATATAAAATCCAATTACAAAGGATTTTTCTATCAACAGAATGATATTGTCACTCGTGCGTACATACAGATTACTGTTTCCACGAACATGATGAGATTAATCCCGTATCATAATCATTCATGAATAATTTTCATTTCATGATTAAAGATATTGTTTATGAACTTAATATCAATATGGATATGAATCAAATATATTCTATACATAAATAACATGACTTACGTAATAATAATTATAAAGGATAATGAATAAGTTAACATCTGAAACAATGATACTGTTGAAATATTATTACCAATAAAATATTACAAAATAATATATGATATCATAATTTTGTATGGAGTACCTGTATAATTTAATAACAATTACTTAACTATTATACAGGAGGTTATTATACCCTCGATGATGAAAAAGTACAATGTATGGGTTAATTCTACAATCTCTTCAGTATTCGAGGTTGTTTATACATGAATATCTATTGGGACCTCTTTATCATCCACATTCGTGTTTCATGAAAATTTATTTAAAATCATTTTTACTATTTCCGAGAATATGGTTTAAATTCATTTATATCCTTTTTCGACATTTTTAAAAAATGTTTATAAATTAATCATTCCATCATTTTCTAAATATGTTCTATTAAGACCTTTCTGAAAAAAATAAGAAAGGAATGTTATCTTAACTTATATGGAGGGTACGGCTGTATTCTGTCATTATAACACCTTCGAAGATTCCCATAATATATTATAAGAATATTTTTAAAATAATTATTTTTTTATAATTACATGAATTTTAAATGATTTAAAAAATGAAGGATATATTTATCATAAAATGATTGATTTTATCTATGTCAACATCCTTTGATGAATTTTACACTTGTTTGAATTTGATTTATTATGATACAAACTTCCATGTTTTATTAAAGGTTTTTTGATATGTATGACTGTGTATGTGTGATTTTTATACCATTAATGGTGTATGGTTAACGTATTAACATTTCGTATGCTAGTTTTAATACTATTTTTTATGTTATTTTGCATCCTTTCATATAAGAAATACATTGGACATAATAAGTGACTGGTGGAGCTCGCTATAGATCCTTGATTCATCAGTAGGTCTCATTACAAAAAAAGTTTCTCAACAGAAGGGCTTGACAAAATCATATTTTTAGTCTTGGGACGATTCCATTACTATGTCGTTATGATGTCTGGCATTATGCATTCCATCATTATGAAATTGGCTATTGATATTACATTTGATTATTCGACTAGTAAAATATCCATGTGAATAATTAAATGATATTATTTTATTTATCATTTACATATTATACTATCGTTTTGGTTTAAAAGGCTTCTGTTTTAGTATTCTGCATTGAAATAAATGTTCATGCATATTTATGAATGTTTCTGTTATATTGTTATAATTACTAAGCACCTGAGCTCGCCCCATTATATGTTTCATTTTTCCTATGATTTGAAGAAGTATATTATGACTTACCGGCAAGGATAGTATAAGGGATATGAATGTTTTCAAGGGATACACAGTGTTTTTGTTTTTCATATCATAATGTAATATAAAACATATTTATGTATCAGGTACTTCTAAGGCTACTATACTGATCGGAAATTCGTAATTTTATCCTTTGTGATCATGCCGATGTTATGTTATAATACACCGAATCTGGGTAACTAGGGTCGGGTTATTATAGTTGGTATCAAAGGAACATTAGTATAATCTTAGAAATATAGATTTAGAAAAAAAACTATGATTACAGAATATTACCCTAAGATAGACTTCATGGATTAATATATAAAAACATCCTACAATTATTTTAATGTAGGGATTTTCTATATTTTCAAATAAATAATCCCTTCATGGATTCGAGTAGGTAGTGGCAGCTCTGGAAAAGATATACCTTGGAGTGAATACTCTGAAAATGATTTTCAGGCATGACTCGGGGTATCCTGGTACACAACAACGGGCATTAATGCACTATTTATTACGAAACTCCCAGTGGATATTCTTAGGTTAATTTAAATTTTTTTACAAACAATTATGAATGATTTATGAGTAATTTCATTCTTAATGAAAACATTTTTTTATGAATATAAAATATATGCCTAAACTATTCAACTTATGATAGGTATTTTACTAGTTTTGATTTATGAATTTATAATCACATTCTAATCTATTGTATTCCATTGTTTAAAAATGGATCCTAGTGGAAGGAATGGAAACTGTATCAACTCACATAATCTGTGTAGGTATTTCCCTCCGACTCAAGATAATTATACTAGATCTGGTGATGCAACTAGTGCAGAATACCTTATAATAATGTTGAGAAAACTCACTTAGGTTATAAATAATTACCATACCGATATGGAGCACCATGAACCACAACTCGGAGGTTCAATGTTAGACCGATTCATGACAAAACAAAAAAAACATTAAATGGTAATAAAAATTCATTAGTATATGAGAAATGGATATGTTCCAAAGAAAAAATATTTCATTCTTTGGGGAGCAGCGAAAGGGAAAAAGTTGGCATGAAATGTTTATCACCTCAAGGGAGATGCAGATCCATGGTGTTAATTAATTCAAAACACAGAGGACGATGAATAGGTATCAAGTATGGAATAGTGGGAGTTTAAAGATATTCTATTTGTAAATTACATTCACTGTGACCATTGAGATGATATGGAAATGCAATTTCTATGCCTGAGGCAAAAGGAGGAAAAGAATGCTGCAATGTATGAGGCTCAATTTAAAACGTTATCAAAGTAGTCAACATATTATATATGAAAGCCAATGATTATGATTTATCGATTATTTGATGGGTTAAAACGATTTATCCATCGAGAATTAGTCTCATCATCCTTCTCATTGTACGAAGATATTGTTTCATGTTCAATCAAGACTAAAATAGAATTCTATATGTCTCACAATTTTAGTGCCAAGAAAGGGAAAAGGTGATCTGGTGAACACTCTAGAAATGGAAATAAGGGGAAGAATGGAAATGTTAAACATCCATACTACAATAAATGTTGTGCAAAAAACCATGGTACATTATTTAAGGGAATGAGAGTCTATTAAAAATGTAGTTAAAAATTCCACCATGCTCGTGATTGCAATGGAAAGAAAGAGGCTACCAATGATGAATTCAAAAATTGAAGAAAATGGTGAATTATTAAAATGATTTTCTTAAGTTCCATGTAAAAATACATTAGAAATTGTCAAGGGAGCATGGCCAAGTTTAATTTATCACTACTACTAAGGTTGATGATACGAATGAAGTGCTAGTAGGTTATTTAATGGTTTCTGCAAATGTATCAAATGCTTTATTTGATTCTGGATCATCTCATTGTTTCATATCTTCCCGATTGTCTTTGAAAATGAGATATTTCCAATTTTATTTAACAAGGGAGTTTTCAGTCCAAACTCCTAAGGGAAGTACCATTACGATAATGTTTTATGAATCAGTTTACCTTAGGGCATATTTACATGATTTATCTTCTAATCTGATCGTCGTACCCATGATTTAATTTGATACCATCATTGGGTTGGATAGGATTTTGGACCATGATGTGAACATTTATTGTAAGATAAATGAGGATAAATTTTTTGATGATGATAAGGAGTACCTTACCTTAAGAGTAGAAAATTCACTATCTGATTCATAACTAGATCCACCCCAATAGCACTACGAAATTATATTTTTGGGGAGGATGTGAACGAAATAACTATGGATGTGGAATGGAATGTTCAAATTGAGCATGTACCTATTGTTCAAAAATATTTTGATGTATTTATAATGGATTTAGTTTGACATCCACCAAACAGAAAAATTGAGTTTCAAATTGATTTAATTCTTAGTTCAAGGCCCATATCTAAGACCCCTAATAGAAAAACTGATAGTTAATTAGAGGAACTAATGAAACATCTATAGGAATTGCGTAAAAATGTATTTATTCTAAATAGTGTTTCTCTGTGGGGATCCCATGTTCTTCTACTTATGAAGTAATATGGATTTATGAGGTTGTGCATTGACTTTAGGGATATCCATTCTATAACAATAATGAACAAGTATCCCCAACCTAACATTTATGATTTATTCGACAAACATCATGGAGCTCAATATTTTTCAAATATTGACCTTCGATCTAGATATCATCATTTGTGTGTGGAAAAGTAAGACATTCCTAAAACATCATTTCAAACCATGTAGGTCATTATGAGTTTACAATAATGCCATTTGGACTGACTAATGCACCCTATGTTTTCATGGATCTAATCAATATAGTTTACAAGTAAAATCTTGTTGAATTTGTAGTGGATTATATTTATGATATCTTGGTATACTCATAATGAAACTAAGATAATAAAAATCAATTGCGCACTATTCATAAAAACCTAAGAAGAAATGAATCATATGTGAAGATCTATAAGTGTGAATTCTGGCTTCAGGAATCTTTTTTCTCTTGGACATATTGTCTATATGGATGGAATAAATGTCGATCCTTCCATGACCAAGGCAATCCAAGAATCGCATGCACCAACAAGTATAACTGAGGTACACATGTTTATTGGTTTAGCAGGTTATTATCAGAATGTTTTCCAGAATTTTCCCGATTGGAAAACCTGTTATCCTAGATCACATATAAGGGGGTTAAATTTGTTTTGAAAAAAGGTTGTGAAGAATGTTATAAAGAACTAAAGAGAATATTAGTCAATTCCATTATATTGAATCTGTCATCTAGGAATGATGGGTTTGTTATTTATAGTGATTATTCAATGAAAGGACGTCATTGTGACATTATATAGAATGATTTTGTTTTTGCCTATGCATCACAACATCTAAAAATTCATCAAACAAACATTACCACAAATTATCTTCATTTAATACAAATAATCATTTCATTGAAGATATGGAGACACTATATCTATGTTAAAAAATGAGAGATATATACCGATTATAAGAATTTAAAGTATATTTTCTCCCTAAAAGAACTCAACAAGAGGTAAATACAATGGCTTTAACAACTCAAATATTATAATTTCACTATAAACTAACACCTAGAGAAGGAAAATTAGGTAAAAGATTCTTTGAGAAGAAATGATCTTGGAATTTTGTATAATATGGGACTTGAATGGAATCCTATGTTAATGGGCCTAGAAAATTTGGATATGGGAATAATACTGTAAGGTGAAACTTCAATAATTTTTCAAATGATTGGCCAACTATCATTACTAGAATGGATAAAAATTTCTTAGACAGATGATGAGAAGATCAAAAAGAAAAATAGGGCTCTGAATGATGGGAGATTGATTGACTTCATATATGAAGATGGAATTTTGAAATTTGGGAAGAGAATTTTTGTTCCAGATATACCTGATCTAAAATGATAATTGTTGGATGATGCTCATAGATCCAATTTTTCTATACACCCTGGTTGAAATTATATGTATATTAATATAAAGAAACATTTTTGGTGTCACAACATGAAGAGGAATATTGATGATTATATGTCATGATCTATGGTTTGTAAACATGTTAAGGCAGGAAGCGAACATCCTAGAGGAGTCATGCAACCACTTCCCATACCTGAGTAGAATTGGGATGATATTACGATGGACATTGTCATTGGGCTATAAATACTTTTAGAAGGAATGATGGAATACTGGTCATTGTTTATCATCTTACCATGTCATCAAATTTTCTTTCTATAATTGAACATTTACTAGTAGAACGTTTTGTAAGACTATTTATTAATGATGTTGTAAGACTTCATGGTGTACCCATATCGATTATTTATTATCACTATCTATGTTTTACATCATGATTATATAGAAGTCTTCTGAAACCTCGTGTTATTGAATATTTTTTGAGCACTACCTACCTCCATCAAATTGATGGAAAGTCCGAATGGACTATAAAACCATAAAAGGCATGTTGAGGTCGTTAAAACATGACTTTAAATGTATATATGATTATTATTTACCTATTGTAGAATTTTCCTATAAAAATATCTTCCATTTAATTATTCATATTCCACCATATTAAGCATTATATGGAATGAGATGTCAAATTCAAACTTGTGGTGATGCTGTTAGTGAATGAAAACTTATAGGCCCGGAACATCTTAAATAAACAATGGAAAATGTTAATACTATCCAAACACACATCACAGATGCTCAATAAAGGAAAAAGAGATATGGTGATAACTGAAGGAATGATTTGGAATTTCAAGTAGGAGATCATGTTTTCATAATTTAATCTAGATGGAAGAGTGTTTTATGGTTTAGTAAGAAGGGTAAATTGAGTCATAGGTACATAGGATCTTTACAAATTATAGAACAATTTGGAGTTGTATATTATCGTTTGGTAATGCCTACATGTCTCTCTAAAGATCATGATGTGTTCCACATGTCCCTGTTGAGAAATTACTGGCCTGATCCAACACATGTACTCACTAATGAAGAAATAGAACTGTAACCTGATATATCTTCTTGGGATGAGCTTGTCAAGATTCATGAAACCAGAGACCAGTTCTTGAAAAAATAGACGAATCGTCTGGTAAAAGTTCTATTAAGAAACTATATGATGGAAGAGGTTGCATGGGAACCCGAAAAAATTATGATGAAGAACAGCCCAAATCTTTTTACACAGTAGTTTTCTAGAAATTTTCTAGATGAAATTATTTGAAGTGGGGAATAATGTAACACCTCATTCTTCAATGATACGTTTACCACTGAATAATACAATTGGTTGTGTTGTACGCAACTTCATGTTCAACCACACCTCGACCAATCAAGCTTTCCATAATGAATAGTAATACCCAATTGTTGAAATTTTATAAATATTATTTTACAAAAATGACTTCATTATTTTACTTGTAATATCAAAATTATCATAGGGTTAATTTTTGTTATTTTTATGAAAACATTATCTTTTTTAATGAATATTGAAAATAATGTTATTATTTGAAACTGATTATTTCTTTAAATAATTCATTATTATATTTAAATTTATTTTAGGGAAAAACAGATACATAATACCTATATATGTTCAATGTAATTCATTGGAGTCCTTTTATAATTAGATTAGATGTATAAAATTTTATAAAAATTTTTAAAATCTTTTACCCACCTTCTTGGAACATTTACAATTATTCAGAAAACATTATTTTACCTCTTTAATTAATTTAATTTCCAAAATCATAGTGGCATGACTGAAATCAGTAAAAAAAATTTGTTCAATTGGAAGAATTGAATTTTTGGTGAATAGTAACTTTTGATTTTTATTTACCTGGTTTAAAACTAAATTGGGTAATTAAAGATAAAAATGATATTATAATTACCCTAAAACATGCCCTATTTATGTCAGATAGGTATGTTTGAACAAACGAAAATTTGGGAATAAACTATGATCTGTCTGGTCTAGATGGATTGGATTAGGAAATTTATTATTATTTTATTTAATGAAGAGTTAAAAGTAATAAATTCCAATTTTAATAACTAAACCATTATCAATATAGGTTTATACATAATATAAATTCGACTATAAATATTTATTAGAAAGATAACAATATTTCTTACATATTGGTATTTTATTAAAAATTTTAGGACATTACATAATTAAATTTTTATATGACACAACGGTGATGCTGTAATTACATTATTATTGAAATATTAAAATAATATATATTATAAATATTAAAATAATTTTAAATTGAGATTTTTATATATTAAACGAATTTTATAGATTGATATGAAATTTTTCGTTTATTTAATAAATTTTTTTTAGAAATTATAATGTTGTTATGACTTTCACAAAAACCAAATACCAAATACTTTCAAAATTGACAGAAAGGATTTTAAAAAAAAAATACTATATTATTAATTTTTATAATATATATAAATATATAAGTATTGGAAAATGGAATTAGATATGGTTAGATATATCAATTATTAACCCCTTTGGGTTATCTTGTCTTTTTATAGTTTGTTATTTTACAATTTGTTATAATAATACAAGTATATATGGTAAAAGTTAAACTATTTAACTAAGAGTTAAATCTAAAAGATAAATTAAATATTTTTGCCTAAACTAGTCTAAAACCTGTTGGTTAATAGGTTTTATACCCAGATCCACCTCATCCTCGATATAAATATTTTTGGATCCATTATAAACCGAATAGAATTGAATAATAAATTAATATTTTATGATATTCCTAATGTGACCCTCACATCTCTTATAAAATGCTACTTCCTCTTATCTCAATGTCACACCTCAAAATACATTTTCCTCGGCCACCCCCTACTCAAATATCCTCCAAAATACCATGAAATTCTCCTAGGGGCCTTACATAGATCATAAATCCAACCTAATGAGCCCTTTATATCAAATCAAAAGGAAGAACCCGAAAAAGAGACAATAATTTCATTACCTCTTTCGTACTTTTCTTCTTCCACTTCATTTTTTTCCATACCATAATAATAACTATACTACATTCTACATACAATGATATTATTATAAATATGTTACATACATATTTATTATAAAATTCATCATTTTAATGACAAAGTCACCATACGTTCGTACATATAGCTTATCGTCTCCACGTTGTGGTGTAGTTTGTTATTAAAACACTTTATTATTTGGATGGGTATAATAATGTGTATTTTTTATTTAAATAATAAATATAACATATTAATGATTCTTTATATATGATATAGCATCCAATTACATTCCATTTCACCATAATAAAATGATATTGTCACATGTGCGTATGAATGGATTACCGTTTCCACGAACGTGATGAGATTCCCATTCCATCATAGTCATTAAAGAATAATATTCATTTTTCGATTAAAAATAATGTTTATGAACAAAATTACATTATGGATATTAATAAAATACATCATATCCATAACAAACATGACTTTTATAATAAAACATATAAAGTAAAATGAATCAGTTAACATCCGAAACAATGATACTACTGAAATATTATTAACCATGAAATATTAGGAGATCATATATGATATATTATTTTTGTATGAGGATATGGTATAACATGACAACAATTATTCAAATATTATACATGAGGTTAATGTAAACTCAATTAAGGAAAAGTATCAGGTAAGGGTTAATTCTACAGTTGAATCCTTATTCGAGGTTGTTTATATCTGAGTATCTACTATGACATCTCTATCATCTGCATCTGTGTTTCTTAAAAATTTATTTAAAACATTTTTACAATTACCTAGAAAATGGTTTAAATTAATTTATACCCTAGTTTTACTTTTTATAAAAAATTTATTAATGTATCATTCTGTCATTTTCCAAAAAAGTTCTTTGTGTACTTTTTTAAAAAATTACAGAAAGAATGGTTTTTTAACTTATACGGCAAGTGGGTCTATTTTCTACCATTATAAAACCATCAAAGATTCCATTAAAAGATTATAATAATATTTTCAAATTAATATTTTTTATAATTACATGACTATTAAATTATTTCAAAATATAAATAGATATTTCTCTCATAATGTTTTGATTTCTTCTATTTCAAATTACATTGATGGATTTTACACTTGTTTGAAGTTGATTGATAATGATACAATATTTGATATTGTATTTTCATTTCTGTGATATTTTTGACTGTGTATGTGTTATTTTAATAAAAAAAATTCCATTGTTAATGTATTAACATTTCGTAAGCAATATTTAATACAAATGTTTATGTTATTTTTCAACCATTTCATATGTGGA
The DNA here is from genome assembly GCA_963277665.1 of Viscum album. Classification (NCBI taxonomy): domain Eukaryota; kingdom Viridiplantae; phylum Streptophyta; class Magnoliopsida; order Santalales; family Viscaceae; genus Viscum; species Viscum album. The sequence goes on along the minus strand of OY728128.1, from coordinate 270,153,613 downwards.
ATGCATTGGACTTAGTATGTGATGGGTGGAGCCCAAGAAAGCTCGTTGATGCATCGGTGTGTCTCATAAGACAATATAGTTTCTCAGAACAAGGACCTGAATAATTATTATTTTTAGTTTTTGCACGAGACCTGGACTATGTGGTTTGATGTCTCACATTACACATTCCATCATTATGAAATTGGAAATTTATATTACATTTGATTTTTCAACTAGTAGATTATCCATGTGAATAAGTAAATGATATTATTTGTTTTATCATAGCCATATTATGCAGACGATAATGTTTATAAGACTTAGGTTTTAGTATTATACATTACTATAAATGTTTATGATTATTAATAAATATTCGTCAATATTGTAATCCCTTCTGAGCACATGAGCTCCCCCTTTCTATGTTTTATTAATCAAAGTAAGAATAGAATTCTATGATGACTGAGATGGATTGGTATTATGAGGGACAATAATGTGTTCAATGAATATTCAATGTTGTTGTTTTTCATTTCATAATGTAATGTAAAACTTATGTTTGTATATAGTACATCAAAGGCTACTGAACTGATCGGTCATTTGGGATTTCATCCCTTGTGATCATGAAAATGTTATGTAATAATGCAACAACTCTGGGTAACTATGTTCGGGGAGTTATAGGTTGTACTTAAAAACTTTAACAAATTAATCATTTGATAACAATTTTTTTCAAATAATAACAATGTTACCTATATAGAAAATTTCTCAATAAGAATTATCTCGGAATTTTACTTTTCCCCATTAATTTTGATTATCTGTTTTAATACTTTTATATTACCAGTAATGTGTCGGGAACATCCAATATACATGTACCATGTATTCTTTGAAGTACTTTCATAAATTTCCTGAATATAAATGAGGCAGTCTTTTGGAATCCAGTCATTAATGGATATAGAAATTTAAGAAATTGAAATATTAGGAATCCAAATTTTCATAGAAAAGTAGGATTTATGTAAACCTAAATAATAGGTATTATTTAAAGAACAATTTCATTCCCAATTTCCCCCACATCGACAATTTGTAGAAAAGATAGTACTTTGGTGAAAAATTTTTTTTGGAAACAAACAGTTATGATTGAGTATAACCAATTCTTAAAAAATTACATAGAGGTTGAAATTTATAATTCATTTTATCAAATTCCTTCCATCCTAAAGTAAAATTTTACAAAAGTTTCTTTATGGAAATAATTTCATATTTTGTTCTAATGACTAAATTCTTATCCTCAAATTCATTTTTTAGAACATGAGTTATTCTATAAAATATTTTTTTAGAAATAACATTTTCATTATTTATAGAAAATTTATCCATATATGAAATTAATTCCTTATGGTTTTTAGAAACATTTTAAAAATCATGATTTTTTTATCAATATCTGTAAAAATATATAATACTTATTTTTTAAAAATATATTTTCTATAATTTTAGTCTACAACATATTTTTTATCATTCAATTTTTATTCTCTAGTAGTTTATCAAATCCAGAAACATCTCAAATGAATGTAAGGTTTTATCTTCTGATGATGAATATTCTTTATCTAAGATTCGTAATGTTCTTCATTAAGAAAATTTCCTTTTAATGAAATGTTGGTTACGGATTTATAATTTGGTAACATAGCCATAAGACAATGATTTTCAATGTGTACTCTAGCTATAAGGCCAATATTCTTCAGACTGGAAGATACATATTATGGGTATTCATCTGTTGATTCACCTCCATATCAATTGTAGGTGTCCTGTACTTTTAATATATCAATAGACTTAGATTTTAAATACATCTTTTGTTTCTTTAAGAATTAATTTCCTTCTATAATTTCACTTAATCATTGGACAATTATGTCTGATATTTTCCTCCCTTTTACATTCATAACAGGTTATTTCAAAATCGTTTTTGTCATCTCAATCTTTCTTCTTATATTTTTAGTAAAAATTAACATTTCCCACAATATTGTTCATCCTTCAAGCAATAATGGCTAATTCATTCTATAAATTACCACAATCTCTGGAATCAAATAAAATAACATCATTCTTAGAATTAGATCTATTTACCATTTTAAGAGTCTTGGATTTAGATGTAGTAGGGAAATATACAATTCCATTACCAATCTTCTTTTTTTAAATGAACATATTTCTCTATTCATGTTTCATAATAAAGAATAGTTCGAAAGAACTAATCAACAGTAATGTTATATATTTTTCTATTCTCATCAATAGTCTTCCATTTAGATTCCCACTCATTGGGCCAGATATCAATTATCTTATCCCCAAAAACATCGTCATCAAGAATTTTATCTCTCTATGGTTGATTAATGTTTACAATGTTCATAAATCATTTATATAATTTGAAAAGGGATTATCCATAATGAAATTATAATCTAGGATATTCAGTTCCTAACATTTCTCTTCTAGTTTCTATCACTTTTGAAGTGAAAAAATGTTTATAATCTAGATTCTTCCAAATGTAGTTGGAAAATTCAGAAGGAGATATTAGACAATATATATTCTAGGTCATAGATCACAAAAAATTATTATGTACCTTTTAATATAGATGATATTATAGTGTCACTTGATTGTTGAAGGTTCTGACTTTCTTGTCTAGAATTTATTAATCTCCAGTGAGCATTAAAAAAAATTATACTGTATTGTTTGTGAAAAAATTAATTATCATATCTCTCTAGTACTCATAATCATTTCCATCAATGATTTTGGGTATTGTTGGATTAAGGTTTTCAATAGGACCAATATTCAAACCTTTTATTCTGTAAGATAATACATTTCCCCAAGATTTGTTAATAGAAAACATTTAAAAAATATTTAATTAAAACATTAATAAGAAAATTTATTCAAGGAAATCATGTGCAAGAAAACATAAATGTAAGTATAATTATTTCGAATACCATCATCTGATACCACTTTTATGATCAAAATAGATTATGTAGATTCTCAATTATAAGAGGGAGTGAATTGTAGGTTTTATGAAATTCACTTTTAACCATATGTAAATTTATGTATATAAAAGTAAAAAAAGGTAAATTAACAAACCCTCTTTTGATCTTAACTAGGAAACAAATTTTTAGTGTCCATAAAAATGGATCAGAAAAAGAAACTTAAGAACAGTTGATTCCACCTTAAATCGTATTGAATCTTATTTATCAAGGAATGTAAAATTAAAATAAAGTATAAGAATGTAATACATTCATTAATTAAAAAAACACAAGATATAAAAACATGTAATAAAATTCATGTAAACAAGAAAGAAATCATTTGAAATAATGAGTAGGGTATCCAACAACCTGGGATTAATGTCCCTCGATTCATACATTCAAGAATGACTCTATTACCCAAACCAGGGTAATCCCTCTATAAGAGTATCATAGGCTGTCATGAAATCCCCGCAAGCCCCCAATAAATAAGTTATTCGGACCCTCTATCATCCTATCACCAGAATCCCTTGATTTTACTCAAAAAAATCATATTCCCACAAATAAAACTAAACAAGAATTTCATTACTGAACAAGATGTTCATAAAACACACATGGTGTCAGGACCCATTGTCGGGACCCGTGCTGTGACTACCCCAAGCCAGCCTTCCTTAGGCAAGGGGCTGGCGACTAGCCCCAAGGCGTAATTCCTAGTAAAAAGGGAAGGCATTGGCAATGTAAAGTAAACAAACACCACAGAGTAAGCAAGCAGAAGTAAACACTAAGTAATAACTGCGTACAACAATAAGTGCAGAAAATTAAGTGGGCCAGAATACAAACCCAAACTGAAAGTAAAGTAAAACTAAAAACAGAAAACAACAACTAAAAGTAAAGCCGCAACATCGAGTCGTCCACTGAAAGTCCCACCTGAAAGGTGGGTACAGATAGCCTCCACAGCTCCTCGGTTCCAGCCGTCCGCTCTGAGTACGTCCCGTCCAGTGGTCCACCTCTAGGTACCGACCTGCTCCGCAAGCCTCAACCATTATCAGCGTTGTCCATTGTCTGCAACCAACACAACGTAGTGCGGTCATAGGTCGTGCATGGGTGAGTATAAGCTACTCAGTATGGAACCCTAGAACCCCGAAGTTCTCCCAGAATCCACAAAGGATAATCCAAAGAGGAAAGATACAATCACGAAGTAACATCCGACACTTCTTAGGTATATTCCCATACATATACCTATGTCCTCAATTCCAGTTCAGCTCCAACATTCGAGCCCAAGTACAACCATTCCACACAGGAAAACGTAACACATTCCACATAGGAAATCAGAAACCAAATCCACACAGGAAATCATAACGTATTCCACACAGGATAACAAGTCAATCTTATCGATGATAATAATTGAAAGTCACGATTCATCTCACACAGGTATACTTCTTCGTAAGACGATAGAGATGATCAGATGTAGCCACTGATTCATCTAAGCCGTCGTACCCACACATGATCGACAGGTACTAACCCCCGCAATGACCCAAAAAGGATCGATAGGTAACTAACCCCCGCAATGACTCATAGAGGATCAGACCCACACAGGATCGATAGGTAACAAACCCCTGTAATTACCCACACAGGATCTGTAGGCACTGGCCCACACAGGACCGCTGAGCGCTGACCCACATAGGATCTAACCCACATAGGATCGGTAGCACGGATCCATGTATGATCTCTGAGTGTTGTAGTCATCGCCTTCGAATCCACGATGGATTTCTGTACAGCCGTCATCATCATCGCAGTCGCAGCCAGCTCTAGGGTTCCCACACACAGCAAGCTCGTTTGGGAGGGTCCGCTCCATGAGATGACGGGATGATACATCAACTGACACATAGTCCGGAGTTGATGTATCAAAAAGTTCCGTATCGTTAATAGGAACTCAACGTCACAGACGGCGTGTCAATCAGACGCCCGGTATGAGAGTTATTGGCTTTTTCGTCCTATGGGCCGGGATGGTTTTTAAGTTAAAACCAACCCGACCATACTCCAACTGCATCCAAACCTCTAGTAGAGTAAGCCAAATGGTCTGTCTCACTAATAGGAATCCAACAAAGTTGACGACACGTCAATCGGACGTCCATAGCTCAAGTTATAAGTGTTTCTGCTCCGAGGGCCCGGTTGGTTTCGTGAACAAACCAACCCGACCGAACCCAAAGTACTCCGAAACCTTGAGTGCAATATATTGAAAAGACTGTATCGTTCCAAGGATCACATTTCCACTGACGGTGCATCAATCGGAGGTCCACATCCCATGTTATGGGCAAAATACCGCGAGACGTCCGGTATTAGGGGGTTCGGGCCTGGCCCGATACCCTCTGGGTCGGCCCGAACTGAGTCGACCCGTCGCGGGTCCAGGTCCAGCCTGCTTCGGCACGGCCCGGCCTGGCGTGTTCTGGCCTGGGCAGCCGGCCCGGCGCACTGGCACCAGCCATGTGGCTCGGCCGTTCGGCCGAGCGGATGGGGGGGGGGGGGGCTTCCCCCTGTTTCGTAATCGCTGCCCCCACAATGGGGGGGCTGCTCATGCTGGCCAGCCGAGGGATGTAACCCCCGGCTCTTCCCCTATCCGGCCAGCCTGCTCCGGCCGGCCGGCTGTTGCCTTCACGGGACCGGCATGGCTGGTCCCCTTTCTTCGACGCCGGCCGCCTGGTACAAGCCGCCGGTCTTCCTACTCCGCCGCGGCCTTGGTTCTCCCGGGGCGGCGCGATGGTGCCGCGCCCCTCCGCCGTGGCCCCGCTCCGGCCGCATTACCTTCGGGATTCTCTGGTGCACCGCGACAGCGCTGCGACCTTGTTCGATTCAACAGCGTGGCGCGATGACGCCACAGATTTCTTGCCGCAAGACCTCGCGCGGTGCGACGACACAACGCCCTCCCCGTTCCAATCCACCACAGGGTAGAAAAGAGAAAAAGGGAAGGTTCAGCCGTGTTTGTGCGGCCTGGACCCCTCCCGTTAACTAATAACAATCAGTCCAATTGTACGAGGAATGATGATGGAAGAAAATCATGAATAGAAACACATAAACCCCATACCTCGTCAAATTCATTGAGCAAGGGTTCGTCGCAGAAATAACCGTCGTGGAAGAAGGCATTGCGGAAGGAGAATCTTCGCATCGTCGATCTCCTAAGGATCTAGAGTTCTTTTTGACCTTCTTCGGAGGTCGGTGTTCTTCGAGTTCTTCATGTTTTTCATCATAGAAGAAGAACTTCAAGCTCCTTATCTTTTCTCCCAAATCGTCCCAAAGCAACAAGTTCCAACCCCAAATAAAATAAGTACAAAACTTATTTAATTAACATAACTAAAGTTTGAAATTCAAAAGTTGGATTAATCCACTCAATTTATTATCTAAAATTGACATAATAAATGGAGGGTTATGGAAGGTTAGGGAAGATGAAGTGGTGGGGTTCGTGTGGGCCACACAACTCTCATAACCTCCCATGGGAAGTTGTGTGGTTCCCCAAACTTCCACTTAAAGGCTAAACACTTAGAGAAAAATAAAAATTATAGCTCAAATTTATATTTATAACTTCCATGATTTTAACAACTACTCTCGTGAAAAAGCAACTCCGAAAAAGGTGTTCCTAAGCAAAAACTGGCACTACGAATCCATCAGTGCCCTCAGAATTCTATTCTGAGCACCGGTTCAAATGTTAGGAAAAACCCGCTCATTCTTTCACTGAACATACCCGAGCTAAACTTCATAAAATGATTCTGGGCACACCAGGCCTCGTAATCAGGTGCTGTCAGGAACTGTGTTCTTGTAAAATTCCAAAGAAAATTATGAAAAATTTCCCTTCAATTTTACGGGTGTTTACATTACTCCCGCCTCAGGGCTTTACGTCCCCGTAGAGATACATCATAAACTAGGGAATCAAATGTGGGTACTGAGCACGCATCTGACGCTCCCGATCCCAAGTGCTCTCCTGGAGGTTCTCGTGCTTCCATCTAATGCGCACTAGAGGAATCAACCGTCCACGTAGGAACCACTTCTGTCGATACTCGATCTCCACTGGGACCTCTGCAAAAGTCACCCCATCTTCTATGTTCAGCTCCCCATGGTCAATGATATGCGTCGGGTCATGCACGTGTCTCCTCAGCAGGGATACGTGGAAAACGTCGTGCACCCGGTGCTACTGAGGTGGTAGAGCCAGGAGATAAGCCACCTCGCCAATCCTGTTGAGGACCTGAAATGGTTCGATGAAGCATGGAGACAACTTGCCGCCTCGGCCAAATCTCCGTAATCCACGTCAAGGAGAGACCCGCAAGAAGACGTCGTCTTCATCCTCGAACTCTAGTGGCCTCCGCCTCCTGTCAGCATAAAACTTCTGTCGGCTCTGAGCTGTCCTCATCCACTCCTGTATGACCTGGACCATCTTTGTCGTGGCCTAGACCATCTCTGGTCCCACAAGTGCGGAATTCCCAGGGTCTGTCCAGCACAGAGGTGATCATCAAGGTCGGTCGTACAACGCCTCATATGGTGTCATCCCGATGGTGGAGTGGTAGCTGTTGTTGTACAAGAACTCCACCAAGGGTATGTGGTCCTCCCAGCAGCGACCAAAGTCGAGGACACATGCGCGGAGCATGTCCTTGAGAGTCTGAATGGTCCTCTCCATCTGACCATCTGTCTGAGGGTGAAAGGTGGTGCTCAGACATAGCTGCATCCCGAACGCCTCCTGAAACCCCTTCCAAATCCGGGAAGTAAAGCGAGCATCTCGATCGGAGACTATAGATGATGGCACACCATGAAGTCGTACAAAATCATAAAGGTAGAGACGTCCCAGGCTCTCCACTGAGCCCTGCTCTCTGATGGGTAAGAAATGAGCCGACTTGGTGAGTCGGTCGACAATCACCCAAATGGAGTTTTGACCTCTGAAAGTGCGTCGAATTCCAGTCACGAAGTCCATAGATATCTCGTCCCACTTCCACTCCAGGACCTCCAAGGGCTGTACCAAGCCTGCTGGTACCTAGTGCTCTGCCGTCACTTGCTGGCAGGTGAGGCATCGAGCAACGATCATTGCCATAGGAATAGACTGAAAAGAGCTTTCCCATCAGATAGTGTCGCCACATCTTCAGAGCGAAGACCACTACAGCTAACTCCAGGTCATGGGTAGCATAGTTCTGCTCATGCTACCTCAAATGATGTGATCCATAAGCGATCATGGACCGCTCCTGTATCAGGACACATCTGAGTTCGGTCCCTGATGTATCGCAGTAAACTACGTACCCAACTCCCTTCTCTGGTAGCCTCAAGATAGGTGCGCTGGTCAATCTCTGTCTCAGCTCCTGGAAGCTCTGCTGACATCTGTCTGACCACATGAAGGGTTGCCCCTTCCTCATTAACGTTCTGCAAAGCTGCAAAGATTTATCCTTTTCCGAAAAGTGATATTTGATCACATCACTTGGATGAAACACATTCCTTGACTAATACAATCAATCCTATCATGATTAGTTAATTCATGCCATGGATGACTTCGTAAGGCCTCGACGCTGCTCCAAATAGATCCAACCGTTAATCTCGCCTCCAAAGGTTGAGTCACACTATCGGCATTAGTGTGTGGTCACTGGGTCTCCTCCATTAAGAATCTCGATAGTGAGTGTCAAGTCAAAAGTTTTTAACTGGAACCTCTTAGTATTAACATACAAAAGACAAGAAAGAAAACGACGCTATTGCAAGCATCTTTTATTACTTCAACTAAAAGTACAAGGACACAAGGCAACACAACCAGTGAAGTTAGAGGCATTATGGGCAAAGGCCTCTATGCATGGAGCTAGTCCCGCACTTTTCCACCCGCTTCCAGAGCTCCATGATCGTAAGATTCATCTTCTTGAAGGTCTGCTCTCCCCTGAGGTCGAGGTGGACCTCCTGGTGGTGGTGGTGGTAGAGCCTCAAAACGTCATGCACCACCTGACGCTCGACCAACTCTTTATCCTCGTCTAGCTTCTCCCTATGGACCGGCACGGTCGAACCTCTACCTCTTCCTGGGTGGTTCCACAACCATCTGCTGCTCCTCTGCATGGCGGGTCGGGCAGTCACGAGCCATGTGGCCCTGCCTGCCGCATGCATAGCACTCTATTCCACTTGTAAGACTGGTTCTGTTGGGTGTGCCTCGCACCTCCAAGCCAGTATCCTGAGGTCGTCCACCTGATTGCCTGGTCCTCTTGGACCTCTGCGACATCCTTCTACTGCCGGCTGCAGAAGACTCCGCTTCGTGCCACCATGAGGTAGGTCTCGCCGCTGGTGTAGACTTAGCAAGAAAGCTCTTGATGATAAGGGCTCGCTCCAGTACCCCTGCATGTGTCGGTATGATTAGTGAGATCAGCGATGCCCTGATCTCATGCCTCAGTCCATACTCTAATGTCCGGGGCCGGATGAATGGGTCTCGTACCATGTCCGTCGAATAGCGCGAGAGATCGGTAAATCAAGCTGAGTACTGGGCGACCGTCAAGCTACCCTACCGCAGCTATAGAAGATTTTGGATTCACACCGCACGGAGCGTGGCTGGGATGATCTCCGAGTGGAAGAGGCTCTCAAAGTCCGTCCATAGGAGAGATGCCTCATCGTGCACCTGGAGCATCAAGATCCACCATCTGCCTGCTGCCGCGTGCAAGAGACTCACGTTGAGGATCACCATGAGGTCTGCTGGTGTCCTCACTAACCTAAAACCCCATACAAATGCTTCCAGCCAGTCGTCGGCTGCCTGAGGGTCCGTCTCCCCGCGGAACCTGGGCGGTCGCTGGCGCTGAAACTCGTGCAGTGCACTAAGGCGATGTGCATCGTCAGCGGTTGGGGTTGGTAGCATCGGTGGCTCGGCGGGTAAAGGTACTGCGGGTGCCTTTGATTTCAAAGGTCCATGTACCGAGGTCTCATCGTTCGGTGGGCTGTCGCCACGCACAACGCTCTGAACCCTAGCTGGCTGCCATTGTGGGGCCATCCTATTTAAGAAACCGGTGCGCCACGGTCAACAGTATACCTGGTGAGCTGACACAAAGTAATCACAGAGAAAACTTGAAACACACAGGCAATCAATGTTTTCGTGCATTAAGTCAGAAATCAGAAGTCAGGGTCCTGGTGTACGGATACATCAGTCGCTGCACCAACACTGGACTCCCTGGACGATAACCACACTCAATAACCTTAACACTATTTCTTAACTTAGAAGAAAGATCAGAGTCCAAAGTTCTGCGGTAGAACCGAATTCCTATGATACCAATTTGTCACGACCCGTCCTCGGGGCCTGTGCCGTGACTACCCCAAGCCTGCCTTCCATAGGCCAGGGGCTGGAGACTTTCACCAAGGCATAATTCCCGATAAAAAGGGAGGGAATTGCCTATGTAAAGTAAACAAACACCACAGAGTATGCAAGTAGAATTAAACACTAAGTAAAAACGGGGTACAATAGTAAGTGTGTAAAAGTAAGTGGGCCAGAATACAAACCCAAACTGAATGTAAAGTACAAATGAAAAGGGAAAACAACAACTAAAAGTAATGACGCAACGTTGAGCCGTCCACTGAAAGTCCCACCTGATAGGTGGGTACAGATAGCCTCCATAGCTCCTCGGGTCCAGTCGTCCGCTCCGAGTACGTCCCGTCCAGTGGTCCACCTCCAGGTACCGACTAGCTCCGCAAGCCTCAACCACGATCAGTGCTGTCCGTCGTTTTCAACCAACACAACGTCGTGCGGGCATATCCCATGTAGGGGTGAGTATAAGATACTCACTAGGGACCTCGAGACCCCCAAAGGTCTCCCAGAATCCACAAATGCTAATCGACAAAGGAAATATTCAATCACGAAGTAACATCTGACACTACTTAGGTATATGCCCATACATATACCTTAAGTCCTCAATTACAGTTCAGCTCCAACATCCGAGCCCAAGTACAACCAGTCCACACAAGAAAACATAACTCGTTCCACATAGGGAATCACAACACAAATCCATACAGGAAAGCATAACGTATTCCACACAGGATAATAAGTCAATCTTATCGAAGATAATAATTGAAAGTCAAGATTTAGCTCAAACAGGTATACTTCTTCGTAAGAAGATAGAGATGATTAGATATAGCCACAGATTCATCTAAGCCGTTAGACCCACATAGGATCGATAGGTACTAACCCCCGCAATGACCCACAAAGGACTGATAGGTAACTAACCCCCGCAATGACCCACACAGGATCAGACCCACACAGGATCGATAGGTGCTGGCCCACATAGGACCGCTGAGTGCTGACCCACACAGGATCTAACCCACATAGGATCGGTAGCACTGATCCACATATTATTGTTGAGTGTTGTAGTCGTCGTTGTCGAATCCTCGGAGGATTTCTGTACAGTAGTCATCATCGTCACAGATGCAGCCAGGTCTAGGGTTCCCGCACACAGCATGCTCGTTCGGGAGGGTCTGCTCCACGAGCCGAGGGGCTGATACATCAACTAACACATAGTCCATAGTTGATGTATCCAAAAGTTACGTATCGTCAATAGGAACTCAACGTCACAGACGACGACTCAATCAGATGCCCGGTCTGAGAGTTATTGGCTTTTTCGTCCCTGGGCCCCGGTTGGTTATTAAGTCAAAACTAACCCGACTATACTCCAACTGCATCCAAACCTCGAGCAGAGTAAGCCAAAAGGTCCGCCTCACTAAGAGGAATCCAACAAAGTTTACGGCACATCAATAGGATGTCAGGAGATCATGTTATAAGCGTTTCCGCTCCGAGGGTACGGTTGGTTTCATGAACGAACAAACCCAGCCGAACCCAATGTACTCTGAATCCTTGATTGAGATATATTGAAACAACCGTGTTGCTCCAAGGATCGCATCTCCTCTGATGGTGCGTCAATTGGCAGTCCGCAACCCATGTTATGGGAAAAAGACCGTGAGAGGTCCTGCATTTGGGGGTTCGGGCCCGGTCCGACCCGGCCCGATACCCTACTGCCAGGGCAGCCGGCCCGGTGCGCCGGCGCCAGCTAGGTGGCTCGGCCACTCGGCTGAGCAGATGGGGGGGGGGGCTGCCCCCTGTTTCGTAACTAGGGCCCCCATAATGGGGGGCCGCTCATGCTGGCCAGCCGGGGATCATAACCCCCGGCTCTTCCCCTGTCCGGCCGGCCCGCTCTGGCCGGACGGCTGTTGCCGCCATGGGACCGGCATGGTCGGTCCCCCTGATTCGACGCCGGTGGCCCGGTACCGGCCTCCAGTCTTCCTAATCCACCATGACCTTGGTTCGCCCGGCGCGGCGCGATGGCGCCGCGCCCCTCCGCTGCAGCCCCGCTCTTGCTGCGGTGCCTTCGGGATTTTCCGACGCGGCGCGCCGATGCCAGCACCTTGTTCGATTCAACGGCGTGGCGTGATGGCGCCCTCATTTCTTGCCGCAAGACCCCGCGTGGTGAGATGGAACTGTGCCATCCCTGTTCCAATCCACCACAAGGTTGACAAGAGAAAAGGGGGAGGAGGGTTAGCCATGTTTGTGCGGTCTGGCCCCCTCCCGTTAACTGATAACAATCGGTCCAATTGTATGAGGAATGATGATGGAAGAAAATCACGAATAGAAACACATAAAACCCCTACCTCGTCAAATTCGTTGACCAAGGGTTCATCGCGAAAATAATCATCGTGGAAGAAGGCGTTACGGAAAGAGAATCGTCGCGTCGTCGATCTCCTATGGATCTTGCGTTCTTGTCGACCTTCGTTGGAGGTCGGCGTTCTTCGCGTTCTTCGCATTCTTCGTCGATGAAGAAGAAGAACTTCAAGCTCATTAGCTTTTCTCCCAAATCCTCCCAAAGCAACAAGTTCCAACCCCAAATAAAATATGTACTACACTTATTTTATTAACATAACTTACGTTTGAAATTCAAAATATGAATTAATCCACTCAATTAATTAACTAAACTTGACATAATAAATGGAGGGTTATGGATGGTTAGGGAAGATGAAGATGTGGGGTTCGTGTGGGCCCCACTACTGTCATAACCTCCCATGGGAAGTTGGGTGGTTCCCCCAACTTCCACTCAAAGGCTAAACACTTAGAGAAAATAAAAATTGTAGCTCAATTTTTTTTTAACTTCCATAATTTTAACAACTACTCTCATTAAAACACAACTCTGGAAAAGGTGTTCCTAAGAAATAACCAGCGCTGCAAATCCATTGGTGCCCTTAGAATTCGATTCGGAGCAACGTTCCAAATGTTAGAAAAAACCCGCTAGTTCGTTCACTGAACGTACCCCAGCTAAACTTCGGGAAATGATTCCGGGGACATTGGGCCTCAGAATCAGGTGCTGCAGAAACTGGGTTCTTGTAAAATCCCAAAGAAAATTAAGAAAAATTTCCCATGAATTTTACAGTTCTTTACATTACTCCCACCTCAAGGCTTTACGTCCCGTAAAGATACATCATAAACTAGGGTAAAAAATGTGGGTACTGAGCACGCATCTGGGCCTCCCACTCCCAAGTGCTCTCCTGAAGGTTCACGTGCTTCCATCTGATGTGAATTAGAGGAATAGAACATTCATGTAGGACTCAACCATGTTGATCCTTGATCTCCACTAGGACCTCCGCAAAAGTCTCCCCATCATCTATGTTCATCTCCCCATGGTCAATGATATGTGTCGGGTCATGCACGTATCTCCTCAGCTAGGATACGTGGAAAACATCGTGCACCTGGTGTAACTGAGGTGGTAGAGCTAGGTGATAAGCCACCTCACCAATCCTGCCGAGGACCTAAAATGGTCTAATGAAGCATGAAGATAACTTTATGCCTCGACCAAATCTCTGTAATCCACGTCGAGGTGAGACCCGCAAGAAGACGTGGTCGCCATCCCCAAACTCTAGTGGCCTTCACCTCCTGTCAGCATAAGACTTCTTCCAGCTCTGAGATGTCCTCATCTAATCCTGGATGACCTGGACCTTCTCTGTCATGCCCTGGACCATCTCTGGTCCCACAAGTGCTGACTCCCCATGGTCTGTGCGGCACATGGGTGATCTGCAAGGTCGACTGTACAACGCCTCGTATGGTGCCATCCGGATGGTGGAGTGGTAGCTGTTGTTGTACGTGCACTCCTCCAAAGGTAGGCGATCTTCCCAACTGTGACCAAAGTCGAGGACACATGCGCAGATCATTTCATCGAGAGTCTGAATCGTCCTCTCCGTCTAACCATCTTTCTGAGAGTGAAAGCCGGTGCTCAGATGTAGCTACGTCCCGAACGCCTCCTGCAACCCCTTCCAAATCTGGGAAGTAAAGCAAGCATCTAGATCGGAGACGATAGATGATGGAACACCATGAAGCCGTAAAAACTCTTGAACATAGATACGTCCCATGCTCTCCACTGAGCCCTACTCTCTGATGGGTAAGAAGTGTGCCGACTTGGTGAGTCGGTCGACAATCACCCAAATGGAGTCGTGACCTCTAGAAGTGCGTGGATGTCTAGTCACGAATTCCATAGATATCCTGTCCCACTTCCACTCTGGGACCTCTAAGGGTTATACCAAGCCTAGTTGTACCTAGTGGTCTGCCTTCACTTGCTGGCAGGTGAGGCATCTAGAAACGAACTCTACTACAGGAATAGACTGAAAAGCCTTCGCCCATCAAATAGTGTCACCATATATTCAGAGCGAAGACCACTACTGATAACTCCAGGTCATGGGTAGTGTAGTTCTGATCATGTTGCCTCAACTGACATGATCCATAGGCGATCATGGCCCACTCCTGCATCAGGACACATCCGAGTTCGGTCCCCTGGATGAACCACTTTCCTTGCCTAATACTTTCAATCCCGTCATGATTAGTTAATTCAAGCCATGGATGACGTCGTAAGGCCTCGATGATGCTACCAAGAGATCCAACCATTACTCTCTCCTCCAAAGGTTGAGTCACACTGTCGGCATCAGTGTTTGGTCACTTGGTCTCCTCCAGTAAGAATCTCGCAAGTGAGGGTCATGTCAATAGTTTTTAACTAGCACCTCTTAGTATTAACATACAAAAGACAAGAAAGAAAACATCACTATTGCATGTGTTTTTTATTACTTCCACTCAAAGTACAAGGACACAAGGCAACACAAACAACGAAGTTATAGGCATTATGGGAAAAGGCCTCTACGCCAGGTGCTAGTCCCGCACTTGTCCACCTGCTTCCAGAGCTCCATGATCATAAGCTTAAGCTGCCTAAAGTTGTGCTCTCCCCTGAGGTCGGGGTGGACCACCTGGTGGTGGTGGTGGTAGAGACTCAAAACGTTGTCCACCACCTGCCGCTCGCCCATCTCCTCGGCCTCATCCACCTGCTACCTGCGTACCGCCACAGTCGAACCTCTGCCTCTGCCTGGGTGGTTCCTCAATCGCCTGCTGCTCCTCTGCATGGCAGGTCGGGCAGTCACGAGCCATGTGCCCCTGCCCGCCACATGCATAGCACTATATTCCACTCGAAATACTGGTTGTGCTGTGTGTGCCCCACACCGCGGAGCCAGTATCCTGATGTCGTCCGCCTGATGGCCTGGTCTGCTTAGACCTCTGTGACATCTGTCTACTACCGGCTGCAGAAGACTCCGCTATATGCCGCCCTGCGGTAGGTCTCGCCGCTGGTGTAGACTCAGCAAGAAATCTCTCAATGAAAAGGGCTCACTCCAGCCCCCCTTCCGGTGCCGGTATGCTGAGGGAGATCATCGATGCCCTGATCTCATGTCTCAGTTCCTGCTCGAAAGTCCGGGCCTGGAATAATGGGTCCCATAACATGTCCATCGAATAGTGCGAGAGATCGGTAAATCTCGCCGAGTACTGGGCGACCGTCAAGCTGCCCTGCCGCAGCTATAGAAGCTCCTGGATGCGCACCGCACGGAGGGTGGTTGGGAAGAAATCTGAGAAAAAGAGGCTCTCAATGTCCGTCCAGAGGAGAGATACCTCATCGTGCACCTGGAGCATCAAGCTCTACTATCTACCTACTACCGCGTGTAGGAGGCTCGCTGCGAGGGCCACCATGACGTCTGCTGGTGTCCTCACTTACCTAAAAACCCATACAACTGCATCCAGCCAATCCTCAGCTGCCTGAGGGTCCATCTCCTCATAGAACCTGGGCGGTCACTGGCGCTGAAACTCGTGCAGTGCACTAAGGCGATGGGCATCGTCAGCGGCTGGGGCTGGTAGCATCGGTGGCTCGGTGGGTAAAGGTATATCTGGTGCCTCTACTGTCAAAGGGCCCTGTACTGAGGCATCGTCGCTTGGTGGGTTGTCGTCACACACAACGCTTAGAACCCTAAATGGCTGCCATTTTGGGGCCATCCTATTTAAGAAACAGGTGCGCCACGGTCAATAGTATACCTGGTGAGCTGACACAATGTAATCACAAAGAAAACTTGAAACACACAGTCTATCAATGTTTTCGTGCATTTAGTCGAAAATCAGAAGTCAGGGTCCTGGTGTACGGATATGTCATCTGCCGCACCGACACTGGACTCCCTGGACTGATAACCAGACTCAATACCCTTAACACTATTTCTTAACTTAGATGAAAGACCAGAGTTCAAAGTTTTGCAGTAGAACCGAATTCCTTTGATACCAATTTTTCATGACCCATCCTCAGGGCCCGTGCCGTGACTACCCCAAACCTTCCTTCCATAGGCCAGGGGCTGGAGACTAGCACCAAGGAGTAATTCCCCGTGAAAATGGAAGGCATTGCCTATGTAAGGTAAACAAACACCACCATGTAAGCAAGCAGAAGTAAACACTATGTAAAAATTGGGTACAAAATTAAGTGCGGAAAAGTAAGTGGGCCAGAATACAAACCCAAACTGAAAGTAAAGTACAACTGAAATGGGAAAACATCATCTAAAAGTAATGCCGCAACGTCGAGTCGTCCACTGA
Organism: Viscum album; assembly: GCA_963277665.1. Classification (NCBI taxonomy): domain Eukaryota; kingdom Viridiplantae; phylum Streptophyta; class Magnoliopsida; order Santalales; family Viscaceae; genus Viscum; species Viscum album. The sequence continues at coordinate 270,136,765 of OY728128.1, read as the reverse complement.
AATTCCCAGCTGAAGGGTAGGTACAGATGGCCTCCACATCTCCTCGGGTCCAGCTGTCCGCTCCGAGTAAGTCTCGTCCAGTGGTCCACCTCCAGGTACCGACCTGCTCTGCAAGCCTCAACCACGATCAGTGCTGTCTATCGTCTGCAACCAACACAACGTAGTGCGGGCATAGGTCGTGCATGGGTGAGTATAAGCTACTCAGTAGGGACCCCAGGAACCCCGAAGGTCTCCCAGAATCCAAAAATTATAATCCACATAGGAAAGATACAATCACGAAGTAACATCCGGCACTGCTTAGCTATATGCCTATACATATACCTAAGTCCTCAATTCAAGTTCAGCTCCAACATCCGAGGCCAAATACAACCAGTCCACATAGGAAAATGTAACCCGTTCCACATAGGAAATCACAACCCAAATCAACTTAGGAATGCATACCATATTCCAAATAGGATAACAAGTCAATAAAATCGAAGATAAGAATTGAAAGTCATGATTGAGCTCACACATGTATACTTCTTCATAAGAAGATAGAGATGATCAGATGTAGACACTGATTCATCTAAGCTGTCGGACCCACACATGATCGATAGGTACTAACATCCGCAATGACCCACAATGGATCGATAGGTAACTAACCCCTGCAATGACCTACAGAGGATCAGACCCACACATGATCTGTAGGCGCTGGCCCACACAGGACCGCTGAGCACTGACCCACATAGGATCTGACCCACATAGGATTGGTAGCACTGATCTACATAGGATCGCTGAGTGCTGTAGTCGTCGCCGTCGAATCCACGGAGGATTTCTGTACAGTCGTCATCATCGTCGCAGTCGCAGCCAGCTCTAGGGTTCCCGCACACAGCAAACTCGTTCGAGAGGGTCCGCTCCACGAGCCAAGGGGCTGATACATCAACTGACACATAGTCCGGAGTTGATGTATCCAAAATATCCATATCGTTAACATGAACTCAACATCACAGACGGCACGTCAATCGGACGCCCGGTATGATAGTTATTGGCTTTTTCGTCCTAGGGGCCCGATTGGTTTTTAAGTCAAAACCAACCCGACTGCACTCCAACTACGTCCAAACCTCGATCAGAGTAATCCAAAAACTCATTCTTACTAAGTGGAATCTAACAATGTCGACGGAAGGTCAATCGGACATCCGGAGCTTAAGTTATAATGGTTTCTGCTCCGAGGGCCCGGTTGGTTTCGTGAACGAACCAACCCGGCCGAACCCAATGTACTCTGAAACCTTGAGTGCGATATATCTAAACGACCGTCTCATTCGAAGGATCACATCTCTGTTGACGGTGCGTCGATCGGAGATCCAAAGCCCATGTAATGGGAAAATGACTGTGAGAGGTCTGGTATTAGGGGGTTCGGGCCCGGTCTGACCCAACCCGATACCCTCTGGGTCGGCCCGAACCGGGTCGACCCGTCCCGGGTCCGGGTCCAGACCGCTTGGGTGCGGCCCAGCCTGACTGTCGAGGCCCGGCCCGGTGCACTGGCACTAGCTAGGTGGCTTGGCCATTCGGCTGAGCGGATGGGGGGGCATGCCCCCTGTTTCGTAACCGTGGACCCCATAATGGGGGGATGCTCTTACTGGGCAGCCAGGGGTCGTAACCCCCAGCTCTTCCCATGTCCGACCGGCCCGCTCCGGCCTGCTGGCTGTTTCCACCACGGACCCGGCATGGCCGGTACCCCTGCTACGACGCCGGCGGCCCAGTACTGACCGCCGGTCTTCCTGCTCCGCCGCAGCCTTGGTTTCCCCGGTGCGGCACGATGGCGTCGCGCCCCTACGCCGCGACCCCGCTCTGGCCACGGTGCCTTTGGGATCCTCCGGTGCGGTGCGATGGCGCCGCGACCTTGTTCAATTCAACGGCATAGCGCGACGACACCACACATTTCATTCCACAGGACCACGTGCGGTGCGACGACTCCGCACCATACCCGTTCCAATCCACCACAAGGTAGACAAGAGAAAAGGGGAGGAGGGTTGGCCGTGTTTGTGCGGTCCGGCCCCCTCCCGTTAACTGATAACAATCGGTCCAATTGTAATAGGAATGATGATGGAAGAAAATCATGAATAGAAACATATAAAACCCCTACCTCGTCGAATTCGTTGAGCGAGGGTTTGTCACGGAAATAACTGTCGCGGAAGAAGGCGTTGCGGAATGAGAATCGTCGCGTCGTCGATCTCCTGAGGATCTGGATTTCTTGTCGACCTTCGTCGGAGGTCGGCGTTCTTCCCGTTCTTCTTGTTTTTCATCGAAGAAGAAGAAGAACTTCATGCTCCTTAGATTTTCTCCCAAATCCTCCCAATGTAACAAGTTCCAACCCCAAATAAAATAAGTACTACACTTATTTTATTAACAAAACTTAATTTTGAAATTCAAAAGTTGAATTAATTTACTCAATTAATTAAGTCAACATGACTTAATAAATGGAGGGTTATAGAAGGTTAGGGAAGATAAAGAGGTGGGGTTTGTGTGGGCCCCACTACTCTCATAACCTCCCATAGGAAGTTGGGTGGTTCCCCCAACATCCACTCAAAGGCTAAACAATTAAAGAAAAATAAAAATTATAGCTCAAATATTTATTTTTAACTTCCATAATTTTAACAACTACTCTCGTGAAAACGCAACTCCAGAAAAGGTGTTCCTAAGAAAAAACAGGCACTATGAATCCATCGGTGCCCTAAGAATTCGATTCCAAGCACCGGTTCAATTGTTAGAATAAACCCACTCGTTCGTTCACTAAACGTATTGGAGCTAAACTTCCGAAAATGATTTCGGGCACACCGGGCCTCAGAATCAGGTGCAGTCAGAAACTGTGTTCTTCTAAAATCCCAAAGAAAATTAAGAAAAATTTCCCTTGAATTTTATGGGTCTTTACACATGGTAGGAGAGTCTTTCTCTTTCTATAAATCACATCACAACATTGAATCTATATCATCTTTTATCAAAATCATAGGTTATGAGCTTGATCGAATGATATCACATTTATAGTAAAATCATCAATGGTCAGCTCCTTCCTTCAATAGTTATATTTTTTCACGAATCCCAGAGGGACCTGTACACATGTCACTAAACCAACAGTTAGCTAGAAAGATATCGAATGACATCGTTTTATATAGGAAAATCATGAGAAGTACTGTAATTCCTAACAATAAATATAATGTAAGTAATAAAATGTATCATAAGAAAAGATGAATAATCAGAATATAAATATGAATTCAGAGTCATAACATATAACAAATTGGGTTCTAAAAACCTAGAAATTCAGATTCTATTTTTCATTGAATTCAGAGTCTAAATAACGAGGAATTCAAAATCTGAATTCTGAGATATTTATAATATAAATTCTGAGGAATTTATAGTCTATATTATGAGGATTTAAGAGTATAAATTATTTGGAAATCAAATTTAAATTTTGGGGAATTCAGTGTCTGAATTCTGAGTGATTTGGAGTTTGAATTACAATTAATTTTGATTTTGAATTTCAAAGAATTCAGAGTTTGAATTTTAGAGAATTCAAAGCCTGGATTTTAGAGAATTTGGAGTCTGAATTTCATACAATTTGGAGTGTGAATATCATAGATTCCAATGACTTAATTTTAGAGAATTTTGAATCTGAATTTTAGATAATTCTGGTTCTGAAAACAGTAAGACTAGATATCCATGATTCCGAGGTTTTAGATAAGGATCCGTATTTTGGAATTTATAAAAAAATTAGACTTGGTTATGGGAACACATGGAATAATTCATTGAAAAACATTTTAAGGATAATAATTTTCATAGAGAAGGAAAATTTTCCTTAACAAAATAATTTATAGAGATATATAATTTTCATTTAGATTTTTTTTTGTGATTTTAAAAAAATTGACGAATGAAAACATCATAAGGATACTTTATTGGCTCAAAAATAGGTACATGTATAAAATGAGACTGAATGAAAGAGACGCCACGAGAAATGGAGATATATCTCACCTTGGATAAACTCAGGTCATCAAATAGTAAGGACAAAAGGCTAATTGTCAATCCCCACATAAAAAATCTTTGAAACTAAAAAAGGGTGATGTTGGATGATGGAAAATGAGATCATCCATATTGTAAGAGAAAACAGAGTATCTAAATAATATTATAAAATATATTAATAAGATATTTACATGGTATGAAAACCTTTTTAATTTCATATAAATTTTTTTGGTTAGAATATTACAAAAAAGAAATCGTATATAATTATTGAACCACAAATATATACACGTGATGTATTTTATCACGATCATCACTCAAAATGTTTTGAACCACACACACAATTATATTTTAAATTACACCTTTTTTCATCCTATATTCATCATTTATCATCTAAAGTCCACCATTTAACTTCTAGGACACATACAATCACCACAAACCTCAGAAACATTTAAAGGGTTATTCCACATGGTATTTGTCCCTTAAATGTGATATCATCCGATCAATAGTCAGATCCTGGATTCTAATTCCATATATTTGAGAAAATTAAAAGGGGATATATGAAATTCCACCCCAATAAATACCACTCAAAAATATAACCATCCTAGCAGCTCAACCACTTCACTTCTTTGGAAACAAGTGAAAAATAAAAAACCACCACAACTGACTCCTAAACACTCTAACATTGGAAATAACTATAAAATGAGAGTAAATCAACAAAATGAAATAAGAGGATCCCATATTATAATATAGAATGATCAGCATCGACAAGGGATAAACGTTATAAGAGAATATAATAACAAAAAACAACAAGGGGTATTGAGTGTGTCTCTATGACTCATATTCCAATGTTCCATCCTCTAGGACACTATTCCTCTAGTAGAAAAATACCAAGGGAATAGAATTAATGTGAAACAAATTCTCCTAGTGGTCTTAGATGTCCATAGTTCACTCATTGAAGGTTTATTCAACATTAATGTCAATATCACCTCCATTGATGACATATGAGTTATCATGAGGATAATGAAAGATCTATGAACATGAAAATCATTATGTATCTTTCTAATAGATTGGGAAAGTTCTATATAATTTGGAAATACTCTATTATATGGCAACACCTCAAAAGTCCCAATAGATTGGGGTGAAATCTTACTCTCATGAAAAAGAATTCACTGTCCTGGATGATAGTCACATTAAGGAACATTTCACCTCCAACATTGAAATCCATATATTTCTTATGATTCTCATAGAATTTATGATGTTCTTTTGTTTCCATAAAAATATCATGAATTACCTAACCCATACCTATCGTATTATACACCTTAACTTTACTGTGAACTGCTACTTATCGATCACCATTCCCCCATAATGATGAAGTAAATGGTCAGCAACACAATTCATTAAATGGTTCATTAACAATAGTGGTGTGGAAATTATTATTATATGAATACTCAACCATGTGTAGGAAAATCATCCACGAATTCCCAAAATCCATAACACAAGATTTTAACATGTCATCAAGAGTCTGTATGGTCTCCTCAACTTGAAAACCTATATGTATTTGAAAATAAGTGTTAATGTCTAAATGGGAAAAAAATAATGTTGGACACCTCTCTACACATTGTAGGTAAAAAAGGATATCAATAAGATATTAAAATCCCCAAACACTATGGATTCTCACCCCCTCCTATAGATAGTTCGTTGACAAAACATCAACTGAATATAACTCTTTAATTTATTTAATGTGGAATTATTTAATAAAATATTACACTATAACTACTATATCATTATAACCCCCAATGATTTGGAGCCAAAATAGAAACGTATTCAACTAGGATGACCTCCATACCATATTGGGGAACATCTAATGGTTGGAGAAAACAATCAAGAACATGGTTCATTGCATTCATATTTTTGTAGAAAAAATATTGAAAAGATAATCCTTGAAACTACTCACATTAACTTAGGCCACAAAAACCGAACTCTTAAATATTTTTAAATCAATTTCACACTAGTATGTACCAAAAAATGTTAAATATGGACCTCAAGAAAAAACATCTCATAGGTCGATGAGGGATGAAAAATCCTTCCCTAGAAAAAAACCATGTGTTATACATCCCAAGACCAACCATCAAGGGTATCAATGAAAAAAACCTGTAATATGAAAAGCTCCACCTCATAATCCCCCAACTAGGACTCATGTACATGTTGAACCAAATATGACATCATTTTCACCAATAAAAGATAAATTCTTCCACTCGCCTCTCCCATATCATGATTTATCACTATGATTTATTCATTTACTATCTAATAATCCCGATATTAATGCATATCACTATTTGACTTACTTCTCAATGTATAAGCTTCAAAATTCCCCTTTACTATAGTATATAAAATCATAATGGTATAATCGAAATATAATTCCATCAATAGTCGTTGATAAAAATTAATGTCATTATAGCATAATACATTCGTATTGATCATATTGTTTGAAAAAATGGAAAAATATTTATTGATAATGTAATGTCTCCCAACATTTAGTGCAAAAAAAACATCCATGAACTAAATATCATTGAAGGTATAAATAATACCATGTATATGTTACTAATGAGACCTATAGAAAACATAATTTCTTTTATGCCTAAATAAATCCCAATCCATGACACGATTTGACATAATAAACCACAAACTAAACATCATATTCTTGAAAAAATATTAGAGAACTATCTAATTTCAACTACATGTACTCAAACCATTAATGACTCTTGTTAGTTGTAGAATCCTTGACCCAGGTTCCACTGACCTAATGCACTACGTTGGGTCATCAAATGACATCAGGTGTTCCTCCCCATATGCTAGAGGTTCTTCTCTAGAATCTATGTTCTAATATGTCACATGGTGAGACTATACGATCATTACTAGAGTAAGTCATAGAACGACACAATTTAAATATTAGAAACAATAACAAGTAACAAATAAAACACATATTAAATCATTTCCCAAAAGGGATAAAACCCTCATGAATCAGTAAATATGTCATGCCTTCTTATAGTGCCACATGAAAAAAACCCAAAAAGATAAGAAAATAGCACAATCCCAAAACAATCTTGGTTCGATGTCTATAACCTCATTCATGCATATACAAAACCCAACTCACTTCTTGAGAGCAAGTCTCTAGCCTCTTTCTTGACCTAAAACTATAGAATACACTCAGGTACTCAACAATGTCCAGAGAAGGGTGTGAGTAAATCACAGTTGGCCACCACCATTGGGGTCTACAAAATATCTATTAAAAGTAGATATTACAAGAAAGTGAAAAATATTGGAAAGTAATTGATACCGGTATAGTATTCTATTCTAGATTATGTTCCCTTAATATTATCACACCCTTAATGTTAGGTTCACTACTTAATCATATCATTGTTTACTTATCAATTTTTTATTTCTTCAATAGATTATGCATAATCAGCATCCTTAAGTCATATAAAAATAAATCTAATCATATATACCTAGAGATCAAATCAAAATAACAACATTATCCTCCACTAGAAGCCTATGTATGGGTGGAATGAAACCATTGTGCCCTTCTGTATTCCATGCATTTAGTTTTTGGAGATTAAAGCCCCAGTCCAACTCGACTCGTGGGTGTAGAATCTCATGTTTATATTTTAGTCTACCAAGACATGTTCACATGATTATTTATCAATCTCAAAAAACAACAAAATTACACCCATGAACAACCAATATCATTGGAAACATCACAATAATAAAAATAAAAATGAATTTAAGATTATGGAACAATCTATTAACATAGTCACCATTTTTAACCCAAACCCATTTTGCCACATTTCCCATATTTAAATACCAATGTCACAAAGGTTTTTCAAGTATTAACATAATCCCCCAACAAATTCTAATGAATCCAATTTAACCAATTTACATTCCAAAATAAATTCCCCTATACCATAAAGTCATATGCCACAACTATACACAACCCTTATAATTGATTACATATCCCAATTAACACATCGACTATGGCTCTACAAAATCGTGAGTCATATTCAATCATTTCAATTTTGTTAGGCACTAGGAAGGGTGGAAACAATCTCTCGGTGGCCCTAAAATATTCATACCATCCTCCATGTGTCTCACAGGGATCATGCAGGTTTCATTTTTTATTTAGACACTCAATATACCACATATTACCAATAGAACCCAGAACACATCAATATGAGATAATGAATATAAAAAAACAATAAAAAATCTAAATATAAACTACATAACATAATATATTGAAAAGCTACCTTGAATCCATTGGTGGAAACATTCCTAATCAATGTTTAGATCATGATTCAGCCCCCCTTTGAAGTATCAATCTTGATCACACAATAAAAATAGAGTTTTGGATCTTCCTATGTAGAGGGGAAATGAACGGGTACCATAATCCAAAAGAGAACAACAGGATTGATGGGCCTTTCTCGGTTCTACATTCCAAAACTAAAGACACTCCAAAAGGCCTATATTCGAAGGAGAATCACCACATGGAAGAAATTAGAAGCACATATCTTCACTAGGGTTCAGAGGATGATGATGGAGGAAAATCATGATTTTTAAAAAAATCCCAAAATGGATTTTTTTAAATTTCCACAACATTATTGAGACGTATTGTTTACTCCCACGGTTTTACAAAACATGAAAAATCCATTTATGAGATACTATCCCAAAATCCTCCCTTCACACGGTTTCTTGTGAATTCCATATGGTTAGCTTAAAGGTGTGATAACCGCGGGAAAGACTATTTTCAAGGCTATATGGTTACTTATGATGATCCACATGGTTTTGACTAACTATGCACTAAACGTGCAACGTGACCATAAATTTTTTCTGCCTCCTATTTTGTGCCTCAAACCCCAACAAACCCCCCGATCATTCTCATTATATTTAGAAGATACATATTTTACAAAAACAAGAGACTTAATGTAAAAAAATTAAAAAATACACACCATAAAAATATCACCAATCGAACAACCTCCCTACCAAAGGAGGTCTCTTCCTCGAGCCTCTCTTCTGAATCATCAATGAAACTCCAAAGAAATGAGTTCGGGCCACTGACCCCACATATTGGATTCCCACTCCCATTATTCTTCTTAAACATTTTCATTCTTCCACGAAACATTATCCAAAGGTACAACCATTCCCCACAAGATCTTCTCACTGTGATATACGATATGAATTAGATGAGCTTTAAATGATGTTTAGCTTAAAGATCAATATAATTGGAGTTTCTCACATGTGATGGATCGTCAAAATACAATCAGAGATTTGAAGGACTGATAATATCACAAATCATGTCATAACGTTGGGGAAGAGCTATTCAGTATGTTACAGGTCAGTCCACTCCATAATATCAACCGGCCCTACATACCTAAGTGCCAACATTCTCTACATCCGAATTTGATGGTGAACCAACCATTGAGACACCTGATGAAATAGACTATCACTCACCTTGAACTTGAGAGGTCTTCAAATTTGATCTTTATATGACTTCTTCCAACACAAGTCCATTCCCACATGGTTTGGAATCAATTGATCCTTCTCCAACTTCTCCGGGATGGGGCTCGATCATCACTACCTAAACCCATGGCCTTTAACCAATATAGAGAAGATCTACAAGGTGTCCCACAAAGTACCGCAAAAGGAGACATATGAATTGTGGCATGAATGTTATTGTTGTTAGATATCTCAATATACGACAAGTTCATTTCCCATGATCCACCGAAATATACCTTAGAAGCTCTAAATATGTCCTCCAATACCTGTATCGTATGTTCTGACCTCCTGTTAGTTTGCAGGTGATAATATGTACTCAAAAATACCTAGGTTCCAAATACATTCTAAATCCCTGTATGAAACATGAGCTGAAACAAGGATCATTATCCAAAACTATGGTTCTCGACATACCATGAAAAATCACTATCTCTTGAGAATATAAATCACCCAACAGGTCCACTGTATATGTCTCCTATATCTGTAATAAATGATCTACATTTTTCAGTCGGTCCTAAACCACCCATATCACATCATTCATTTAGGGTGTCCAAAGAAGACCAACCATGAAGTCCATCATTAGATCATTCCAATTCAATTATAGAATAAACAATGAATCCCACAACCCACCTAAACACTAATGATCATACATAACCTACATATAGGTTAGTCTTTATATCACTAAACCTACAACTTCATTCTTCATTTCTAGGCACCAATACTTCCTACCAGTGACTCGGTACATCAAATTCAATCGAGTATGCACTTACCCGATCGAGCATGACTCTCACACATCCAATCATCTCATTCATCAATTGGAAAAATAACTTTAATGTGATCATAAGAAACTCCATTAGAATAAAAATCCAAACAATATGATGACTCCCCACCTTTAAGAATTTACATCAGAGAAAAACACTATGGATGTTCCAACAGACAATCCTTGACTCGAATCAAAATCTCTAATTCAAGTATTATGGATGTTATATTCATCCGTTCATGCCAATCATTTACCTCTAAAATTATATTAACATAGAAGGCCATCAACATCCAATCTGAACTGTATTCATGAACTATCTAATTTTGAGTCATTAGGCTTAGAGAAATAGACACACTATTTCCATTCCAAGGTGTATAGACCAACTCAAAATTTATGGATTGTATGTACTCGACAAACCTTCACTTTAGATAATTCAAAACCCACTGATATAATATATATTTGATATGTTTATTGTTATTAAACATAGTGATGGACTCTCCAAACATGTAATGCCTCTAACACATCAATGCAAGGACCACAAATTTTAGCTCAAGGTCACGAGTAGGATAATTTATTCCATGTGGTATCTACTATAATTACCCATATGAAACAACCCAATTTTCTTGTATTAAAACTACCCCAATTAAAATACCATAGCATCACCAAAAAAGGTGTCCCTCTTACCTGGTTAGGGTAAGATCACAATTTCTGAGGTATTCATCCCCCTCTTGATATTTTGAAATGAATTTTTCCAATACTATTTCCATTCAATCAAAAAACCCATATTAGTTAAGCCTGAGAGTGTAACTTCTAAATAGGGAAATCTATGAAGAACCTTTGGTAATAACCATCCAATCCAATAAAACATTGATCATCAGAAATTTTTTTGGTCTTAACCTAAGACACCACATCATTAACCTTCTCTATAACTACTAAAAAAACTGACTTAGAAATGATGTGTCCCATGAAGTGAACCTTATCAATCCAAAACAAATATTTTTACCACATAGAATAAATACTATACTACCTTAGTGTACTCATGATGATGTCAATGTGTTTGGGATAATTACTGAGGGTTCTAGAGTATACCAAGTGTCATAAAGAATGAAAAATAAAAACTTCTCTAGCTACCAGTGATATATATTTCATCAAATCCATGAACACATCTAGTGCATTGGTCAACCAAAATGACATCACCAAAAATTCAAACAACCAGTTCCTACTTCAGAAAGCTATCTAGGGTACATCAAAACTTCCCACCCTCAACTGATGGTATCCCAATCTCTAATATATCATAGAAAACACCAAGGATCCACTAAGATGGTCAAAGTAATTGTTTCTAGGATGAGGGTATCAGTTCATCACTGTTATCTGGTTTATATTCCAATAATCGACACATAACATCATTGATCCATGATCCATCATTGAAAATATCACTAGAGTCACCCTTGGTGATGTAGTAGGATGAATAAACCATAATTATCCAAATCCATTTGTCGAACCATCAGTTCATGACACTCATCTGGTGTAATTTGATATGGAGTAATGGAAATTCTCTCCCATCCTAGCATCACCTCAATCACAATCTCAACATCCCTATTAGCTTGTAGTCTAGTTAATTCCTAAAAAACACACCCTCAAACTGATTCAATACCTCAGCGGAGACTGGTTACACATTATCCACATAATCTAACATATTATATGAAACTTAGTTTGTGTGTTTCCACAACTATTGGAATAGAATCCCTGCATGGCCCACTCGAGTATCCCAATCACCAATGATGACATAAGTGTCTCAATCGAGAGATGTGAACGTTACTTGATATTGGAAACTGTATAAATAGGATTCATACAACACCAACCAATCCACACATAAGAGTATTTCAAATATTGATATATCTAGAACAAATATATCTCATAAAAAATAATATCCACCATTGTCCATTGCACAAACCATACACTACCAAATATTCTTGACTCATACCCCCAACAAAGTATCTATTAAAATTACCCCAAACACACTATCTATATTTAAGTGTAACACAATTATGAACTCATCTGATATAATGAAATGTGTTGTATCCATATTACTTAAAACACTAGAGGGTGTGGAAGCTACATGAATCATACCTAGAATAATATATGGTTATCAATCACCACTTTAAGGTGTATTCTGAACATAATGGACATGACATGCCCCTCAACATGGGTCTATTGTCTCAATACCATGCACTACAATACCTTGTTGGTGTGGGTGATCTCCCCCCAAAGTTCTATGTCCACTACCTCTACATGTACGAACCATGTAGCATCCACTACCTTCCTGGTATTGGGTACCTGACCCCCTTATCACACTCGACATATAACACTAAATTCCCTCATTTCACGATTTCAACGAGTCCTACTGGACCTCTTCACATGGACTAGCATGACTCATGCTCGACACTCGACTGGTGGTAGGTGTCCTTTGCCACACATGTTCCCCAGCCTTCCACACTAATAAAAGAATATATAGTCAACACTTTGAGAGGTTGTTCCCCTCTTCTACCAACTATATTCACTTTTACCCTTGAATATGTTTCCAAAATAGTGCTTCCTACTATTGGAAGTCACACAAAATTCTCCCCCAGTTGGAACCACATGGTCACAACTCAATTCTCTCTTTAGGTCCCCTTATGAAATTTGTGCTTGATCCACATCTTCAGCAAACCTTTTTAGATAGAAAACATTCACCTAAAATATGATCTTCTTTCACGGCCAGTCTTGAAAATGTTTCACCAAAACATCCTCATATCCTATCAATATACAAACGAAGCATCACAATTCAGTGAAATAACTAGAATAGTACATTTCCAAAATTCTCCCTTGGTTCATGGTCATAAGGTCAGTTTTCTTATCATACCTCAACATTTCCGGGAAAAAGTAGCCAAAAAACAACTCCAAAAAATCCATCCACATTCATTCATTCATCCAACTCAGATTGATATATGATTTCCAACCTATGATTTTCATGGAATCTAAACATATAGGCAACTAACATGACTAAAATATCAAGAGTATTCTCTAGGTGGTCAAGAATAGTCTGGATAGACTATATCTGGAACTGTGCTTCCTCTAGCCCACCCTCTCGGGTAAAAGTTGAGTGGTGTTGTAGTTAAAACTCCCTTGTAAGATCAAACATACTCAGGGAAAACCCACCCTGGGTCTCATTCCATATTGTTAATAAAATGAGACTTGTTCTCAAATAATTTCTCTTGCATATCATCTTGAAAAACTGGGTCCCATTTCTACACTACTGGGTGAATATTATAATGAGTATTGCACTGATACATGTCTTCATGGTGGAATCTCTATACAATTAAAAACATGTGCTTTTGAACACATTCCATAAATGTATTATGATAATATAAGGTATAGTTAATCACTATCCATAAGCTAATCATTTCAAACATACTATACAAACATGCATTGTCAAAACAAGAACAATACCCTTCGCCTCCCCAAAAAGGTCATGGATATGTCGACAACCAACTCCCACTATTACAATCCTTACATTGCACATCATTACAATCATTTTATTAGAACACATTTTCATCATTTTCATGAAATAGAATACATCATTTTATCTATGATTAACACATTCATCTTGTGTGTGTTCCGAATATGATGCATTCCACTTATTTAAAAAGGTTCCAGGAATGATTCATTAATGCACAACCTCGTTCCATTCCAAATATTTGTAAAATATTCTAAAATCGTCACATCACACCACATGTGAATCACCATAGGGTGAAATATCATTTAATGTAATAACATACAACAAGAACAACATTTCATGTACTGGGCGCCATGATTATTCCATCATAAATGGGTTAGATACTCCCACGAACAAGGTAATTATTAAGTCCTGTCTATATCCTGATCTTTTGATTACCATACCCAAATAGTATGAAAGAGAAAAAAACTTATCTAATACACCATTTTAATTTCCTGGAACTAGGATCCACAAAATCAATGCCCTAATCTGGAATGTCACATGACATCTTGCATGCCTCCACATACTCAAAAGGTTTTCGTCAACCAATGAGGGTCTAATATGTCATATGGAAAACTATACCCAACTTACCAGAGTAAGTCACAATATTACGCAACTAGTAAAATGCATATTCAAACATTTCCCAAATGGTATAAAAACCACAAGAAATATTAAATAGGTCATCCCATTATAATGCTCTAACCGAATAGAACATAAGAAGAATGACAAACAGTGGAATCTCGAAAACAGTTCAGGCCCTCAATCTCGAACCTCATCCCGACATATAATGAACCTCACTCACATATCAAGCATTTGTCCTTTCCTCTTTCATGACATGGAACAATGAAATATGCTCAGTTAACCAACATCTTCCTAAGAAGTGTGTGAATTGAACTCACTAGGCAACCACCAGTGGTGTCTACAAAATATCCATTCCAATTAGATAGTGAATGCAAGTGAAAAATAATGTAATGTAAATGATAATAGTTCAATAATCTATTATAGAATATGTTTCTTTATGTTATACTAACCTTAAATCCATGATCACTACATAATCATATCATAGTTTAGTTTACCCTTATTCATGTGTCTAATAGATTAAGAATAGTCAATGTTCTTAATTTATGTGAAAATAAATCCAGTCTTATCTCACAATGAATCACCTAAAAATAACCACATTATCGTCACCTCAAAGCCTCAGTCTGGGTGGAATGAAACCCTTGGTTGAATTGAACTTTGTCCCCATCCATAACCCATGATGTTATAGGGTAGAGCTTCATGCCTCCGTCCAACTCGACCTATGTGCATAAAACCTCAAGTTTATACCCCACTCTACCAGGACATGTGCACATGCTTATTTATCAGTCTCCACAAACAACCACATTACACCATAGAATATCCAATATCATTTGAAATATCACAAAAATATCAATAAACGGGGAATTAATATTATGAAATAGTCCATTAATACATTCATCATTTATAATACCTCATCATTTATCCACATTTCCCATTTTAGCATTCCTATCTATTAACATAATCCCATAACATTTTCTATTTAATCCCATTTAACCCAGTTTCATTCCAATAAAATGATCCCTTAACATTAACAACATTATACAAAACTATCCACAACCCTTCTAATTCATTACTAAACCTAATAAACACATCCTCTAATTCTCTACAACATAATGATTATGATTTACAATTTACATATCCATTATCCATTAGGGAGGGTGGGCACACCCCATGGGTGGACCTTAAAATAGTCATAGAATCCTCCATGCATTCCACAGTGATAATGATGGTATCATATGGTTATTAAGACACTAAATATACCACATATTACCAACAACACAATTAACACATCAATATGATGACAAGAATAAAACCCTACATGTTTAAATCTAAATATAAACTATGAGATATAAATTGTATACCCAATAACATGATTATGTTAGAGAACACATTTCTAATCCAGGACATTAATCATGATACAACCTTAATTTTAAGAATCAACCTAGATCTCATAGGAAAAAAGGGGTTTTGAACATTGCAATGAGACATGGAATGAATGGGAACCCTAAACAAAAATAGATGCAAGGTAGGGATTAGCCGTACGTTGATCCTCAATTTGCAACAAATGGAACTCTAATCGGCATAGTATTGAAGGAAAGTCACCACATGGAAAATAATGGATGCTTTTCTCATCACTAGGGATTATAAGAGGAATGAGTAAATGCCTGAAATGGGTTTAAAATTCCATGAGTTACAATGTTGTAAATTTATCAAAATTACTAACTTCACAGTTTACCAACAAATTTGTCTAAATCTTGAGAAAACCAGGTGAGGGATACTATCCCAAATTCATCCCTTGCCACGGTTTCCAAGAAAATTCATATGGTTTTCCTAATAGTTTTGTAACCATGGGATATCTTTAATCTAATTTTGCACCATTACCTGGGATGATCCAGTTTGTTTTCAAAAACTGTGCACAAACCACGAAATATTACCATAAATTAATTTTTCCTCTTTGTTCAGTGAACCCCCAAAACACCCTTGAGCCTTCTCATGATATTTGGGAGAAACTCATTTGACCAATATAAGAGACATAAACAAAAACATAAATAGAAACATAACTTATGAAAATATATTATCTAACATTAGTGTATGATAACACCTAATCCTTTTTGGCCAAATTTATCATTGGACTCTCAAACCAAGTAAAATTAGATACGAACCACCAATAGTATGTTGAACAAACAAGAAATTATTTCACATATTCCACTACACAGAGGTTACCCAATACACAATTAACTCTAAAATTGAAGTATCCAAACATAATTCCTCTTTGAAAAAAAATTCCCCCAATGATGTGTTTTTTTATCCTTGAACTCACACATTGGAAATATCCTAAATATTTCTTTATGATAGAGAGCTCCCAAATCCATACATATATTTTCAAATTTCTTTTCCATAGACATGGAGTAAAAAAATATATCAATAATGAAAACCACCACGATCTTATCTGAGAACACTAATTAATATGTGTTCATAAATTCCATGATCCCAGTTGGATAATTCATCAAACATAAAAAATCACTCCAATATCATAATTTCCATGATGATAACGGAATACAGTCTTATAAATGTCCTCATCCTACCCCCACATATGATGATATACTAACCCAAAATCAATTTTTTATAACTAGAATGATCTTTTTAGATGATCAAATAAATAATCAATCCATGGAATATGATATAGTTTCATCACTATCACATTGTTCAAGTGAAGAAAATTGATACAACATAGAAAACATCCCACATCATTATTCATGAGTTAAACCGGCGCACCCCAAGGCAGCACTATCATTGAATAAAAACATCACTATATTATACCATCATGATGTAATCACATATATAAAAAATGGAAAGGCTCCATAATATAAATAGACATCGAGATATGAGACACTTGTGGATGTATATAGATCCCAAATTTGATTTCCCTTCAATGGGGAAATGCTATAACCACCTCTATACAATATTTAGGGTACCCTTCCACAACAATGAGAAGCACTTATTGTTGAAACTCCAAAAAACTTAACATCAAATCATCCATACAAGATGATAATGATAGAACATTCCACAAATCCATCTAATTGTCATTATAACCAAAAAACACCGCTAAATCTCCAAAACCATCCTGTAACCCTACATTCTTCCTGATGAAATCCATGATTGATTGCATTGAGTAAAACCAACACATTCTTAGAATTATATCATGTGGTTGTATCCTAAATAATATAATGTCTCATTAACAGTCATTCATCACCATAACAGCCTCACAGTCCCTACATATTACATATAAGTCATCATAAACTTCAATTTAAGTATTCAACCTCGAGGGTTCTGGAAGCCTCATTTCCACATGTCCCAAAGAATAGATGAGGGTATGTGTTACAAATAATTCCAATGTTTGTAAAGAAAACAGTTAATTCACCTATATAAATTAATGAAAAGTGTACCTTGAACTATTTATGTCTTTCTTAGATCACGGAAACCTAATGCATGAAGCTAACGATGACCTATTCAATGACCTCTTTGACCCTGTGGTTAACCACCTCCAACGTTTTTCTCTTCTCTCAAAAGATGAGGAGTGTCTTAGGTATATCTTCAACCTCCAAAATCTCTTATCTAATAATCTCAATCTAGAGAAAAATATTGTTTATGCCTTATCTTAAATATCCTCAATAGATGAATATTAATAAGAACACATGGAACATGGTATCAACTCAGAATGGTCAAGCACTATCGCCACTGATGACCAATTACTTCACAATAAAAACATGTTTTTGATCTTATTGAATATGTTTGAAAACAACCACACCTATATAAATGATATTAATAGTGCTGGTAATAATCCTTAGTGATCCATAAATAATCTATAATGAAAATTGGAACCCCAAACTATAACACCACATCATGAGAAATTTAGAAAAAATTTGTCTTGTGAAGATCTGGTTCTGGCCATCATCATTGAATAACCTCTACTATTTCCATCACCTCAACATATGACTTCTGTAAAAATGTTGTGACATTAAAATATATCCTCGGATGATTATACCCCTATATATGTATCTCTAGGTACATCTCATATTGATATAGGTCTGAATATGTTATCATAAGGGTGCTAAAACAGATCATGACTCTCCAACACATGAGCTCCACATTGAAAGAATATGTAGCTACTGGATCATAATCCCCTAATGGTTGAATAAGGATACTATACTATTAAAAAGTAATGGAACATATCACATGATACTACTAAAACCTCACAATCAATGATAATCAAGAAATTATAATGCCTTGTTTCTCCGTGAAACATTTTCACAACCAATGAAATTTAGTTCTCAGTTTGCGAGTGGGTCTAAATGAAATCTATATTGACCTCCAAAGACAAGTATTCTGTAACATCATCATAAATGTTACTCTAATACATCTTTAGAATCTAGATGTAAACAGTAAGATTATCCTTCTACATATTCTGTTATCATAGGCCTTTAATCTATAGTGATCTAATGGCACATCATAATGAACAATGTTGGTGAAAAACTGACAAGCGCCTCGAAAATAATCCATGCCTTCAAATATAAAAAATTATTATAGCTCATAAAACTAGGATATGTATTAATTGACATTAAATAATTTTTTATTTTATTATATTTTGATGTTTTTAAATTTTCAAAATCTCTAACCATTTGAAAATTATGAAAAAATAATAATTTTTCATGATCAATTAATGAGGACTCTACCCATCGTCAAATATTAATTTTTTCTATGGATCAAAAAACTAAAATTATTTGTACATTAGATAATAGAGGTCCCAAAATACAAATGTCTAAGCTAGTAACCCATGATTAAATCACATTATATACTACCCTGGAATTGTTTCCCAACCATAATAGAAATCTTCTCCCATACCTAGATCAAAAACCTATAATATCACACAACCTCAACCGTTGACCCCACTCGATCACAAGCCTATCCTCACAAAGATAAAATAATTAGGGGAAATATATGATGACTTCTTGAATCTGATCACTATTATGGATTTGGAGGAAGAAAAACACATACGAAATATTAAACATAAATATTAGAGGCAGTACCCACTAATTGAAACATGTGGAAGAGATTTTTAATAGAGAATAAAAGACATATTCAGAAACATATAAATATTAATAAAATGCCATGTAAAAAATGAAATATCATACCGTAATTACCATATAAAATTTGTACAATAGGTATTAAAAATATACAGAAGATGGTGACTAAGAATCTGAAAAAACTCCTACAAAACCGTGAGATAATAATACAAATCTATATATCCAACCTTCTTAGATATACAATAAAAATATTTTATATATATGTAGGTTTAGAATAATAGTATTCAAAGAATGATCATCCCATGTGCCTCTTGTGATAGTGATAATGAATTTAAGCTAACACACAGTAAAAGTTTGTGGAACTAACTCATCAAATAATGATGTATAATAAGTTCACATCCCCACTAGGGATACACCCACCAATAATCAATTGAAATATATCATATAAAAATACCATAAAACATCATTGGTACCCATCTCCAACATCCACACAAGTTAGTTTCACTTCCATAATATTTTATGTCTTTTGGACCTCACCCCAAACTATAGATGGCCCAAAAACACTTGCGAAAGGCATCACAAAATTCACCTCATGAATCAAATCATCATGTCTTCCCATCCAAATAAACAAATATAATTTCCATGTATTTTATGGGAGCCACCTTATCTTGTTTGATGTCTATAAACCATCACATATTATACCTTGAGACATTTAATTTTATAATCTGAGTAAGTACATCCATCGATTATATAATAAACACATAATACGAATAATAATCATCTGCATACTATATCTTGTAATATATTAGCTTTAAAAAAATACATCAAATCCATATACATATATATGTTGTAAAACTAACCAATGTGAATACAATCACATGTATCTTCCAAAAAAGAGAATTAGGGCATGGTGGTTAGTTCATATACACTTTCTGAGGAGGAGGTAGGGTATCAATTAGAGCATGAGGCTGTTGTCCGGAATGATGAAAATATAGAGTTTGATCGTGCTGCACTGGCCTCGACATGTATGAAGGGTAAGATGAAGGTCTTTGATGATGATGGATTTCACCTAGTGATGCCTAAGAAGCTGAGGGCATGCTTAGTTCTGGTGCCCAATGTGGGTGCTCATATGAAAGATGATATGTTGATGGACAATGTTGTAGCAGGAGAAGGATGCTGGTCATCAAGGTGATCCTGGGGAGGAGGGTCTGGCGCGATATTTTTCACATACTCAGGTGGATATTTTGGCAAGAGCTCCCCCAGCTATTTTGGAGGAATGATCCCCTCCAATGGATTTGGATCATAGGGGTACTAATCTAGATGATTCTCCAATGGTTCCATTGACTGATGAGGCATTCAAAAAACCACTAAAATTAGTTTTCAATTTCTTTTCCATGGTACTGTTTATTAAGAATCCTAGGTTTGATCTGATTAATCTTGTAGGGATCAAGAATGCAGGAGACAACAATCGAAGAATCTCCTCCTTGATATCGGCTTCTGTTGGTCGTTTGGAGAACCCAAAAGAGATGGAATATAAATTTTAGACTAGCGCACATTCTCTGAATGATGTGTTGGACTCTAAGACTGTATATGAGGATCCTCAGGACCTACATGAGGAGTTTCCTACTAGTTTTGATCATCAAGATGGCACTGCATCTATTGAAGTTGGGATTTCAATGATGCATGGGGAAGTCTCTCCTGAAGAAATTAATTACATAAAATTGAGGTTCTACCATTGGATAATGAATCTAGAATGAAAAGGGGAAGAGGACACCATCTTGCTAATCGTGGAGGGTCTAAGGGTCCAGGCCGACCTAGAAAAAGGCAACGTCTGGATTTTTTTTAGTTTTCTATGTAGATGTGGTACGCCACATGTAGGCATTTCCTCCTGTATCTTTCACCTTTATACTTTTTAATAAATTTTGGGGTCATGGGTCTCTGAACCCATGACTGAGCCCCTTTTAGTATAATGTTGCTAAGAATCCAAGATGCCACTTCTATGACTAAATATCCATAAAGAAAAAACACATTTAATAAGATATTTTAATATGTTTTTTGTATTATTTACATAATTAAATCATGTTCCCTTAATTAAGAATTAATATTTTTTCAGATGAAATTTATTTAATTATCATAGTTGTGACAATGACCTCCATAAAAAGTCCAAATCAAGTCCATGGTTTATCAATATTAATATATTTTAATCATTTTCATGTCATTAACAACCAACAATGTGGGTTAGGATATATTAATTCACGATTATAATAATTACATATAGACATACTATAAGAAAAGAAACATAAAATACCACCACAAGAAAACAAATTTGTAACACCACGAGCTTCTATGGTATGCTTCTATTTGAATAATACAACAGATTGCTTTGGGAGAAAAGTTTAGTTCATTCACATCACAACCAATCAAACCATCCATTTATAAAGATGTTATGAATAGTAATACTCACTTTTTGAAATTTTAAAAATTTATTTTATTGAAATTTGAAATCATTTTTTTATTGGTAATATCAATATTATCTTAGAGTGATTTTTTGGTATTTTTATGAAAACATTCAATTTTTCTTGAATAGTGAAAAAAACTATGTTATTATTTAAAATCAACTTTTTTTTAAAATTATTAATAATTTTTATTAAAATTTATTTTGAATTCAAAATAGATACATAATACCTATGTTATACCAATGTAATTAATTTGTGTTATTTTATAGTTAGAATAGATATATAAAATTTTATTGAACTTTTTAACGTCTTTTACCCACCTTCTGGGCACATTTTTCAATTTTCATAAAACATTATTTTACTGCTTCAATGAATTGAATTTCAAATATACAAGAGACACTGTATACATTAGTATGTTAAATGTGGTTTAATAAGAGGGACATAATTTTTGGTGAATAGTAACTTTTGAATTTTATTTACCACTGTTATATGTAAATAGGTTAATTAAAAGTAATAATTATATTATAATTACCCTAACATATGTCTTATTTCTATTGGATAAGTGTATTTATGTATAAATAAAACTAAGGAATAAAATATGATCCTTTTGGATCCACGTGGATTAGATTGGGGAATATTTTTTAATTTTATTTAATGATGGGTTGAAAGTGTAAAATTCAAATACTAATAACTAAACTATTTTAATATAGTGTTATACCTAAGAAAAATTAGAATATTAATAATAATTATAAATCTAAAAAAAAATTTACTTCCTGAAATTTTATATATAATTTATAAACATTAAATAATTAAATTTATTTATGACCCATGGATGATGCATAAATTACCTTATTAATGAATGATTAAAATAATTGATATTATAAATTATATAATAAGTGTAAATTGAGACATTTGATGCATTACAAGAATTTTCAATGTCAATATGACATGATATGGCTGATTAAATATATTTTTATCGAAGTGATAATGTTATTAAGACTATCAAAAAAATACAAAATACTAAATAATGTCAAAATTGAAATAGATGACTTATTAAACAAATACTATTTTATTAAATGATATAATATTCCTAAATCTCTAAGGGTCTGACAAAGGAATTAGTAGCATTTATATATGTCCATAATGAACCACATTTTTTTCAATAGGGTTTTTTATACCATGTTAATTATCAATTTATTATAATAATACAAGATGATATGCTAAAATCTAAACTATTGAACAAATAGTTAAATCCAAAAGATAAGGTTAAAATGCAGATCTAAACTATTCTAAAAACTATTGGCTAGAATTGTTCCGACCTAGCTCCACCATAGCCTCAAAATATTTTTTTGGAGTCATTAGAAATCGAAAATGTCTTTATAATAAAATTATATTTCAAATCTTTTCCTATGGTGCCCCTCACCAATCTTATAAAAGGGGACTTCCCCATCTATGAAATTCACACTTCCAAAGCCTTTTGTCTTGTCCAAAACCTACTCAAACATCCTCCCAACATCCCTCAATTAAACCAATAGGCATTACAATGATCTTAAATGCAACCTATAGATCCCTTTTGATCAAATCAAAAGCAAGGACCCGGAGAAGAGGTAACTATTTCATCACCACTTTCAAGTTCTTTTCATCTTCCATTTTTCTTGCATTGTTGTTTCCATAATAAAATAATAAAACCAGTACATTCTACATAATGAGATGTTATTATAAACATGGTACAACATTATTCATTATTCTATACATCCTTATAATTACAAAGTCACCATACGTTCGTACGTACGGATTACCGTCTCCACGTCATGGTGTAGTTTTCAATTCAACACTTAATTATGAGGATTGGTATAATAATGAGTATAAATGATGTTAATAATAAATATAACATGTAATGATTATTTATATATAATATACCATCAAATTACATATGATTTGACCATCAAATAGAATGAGATTGTTTCTCAAGTGTACATACGACTTACCGTCTCCACGACGCGATGAGATTTTGTTTGTCATCATAACCAATGAAGAATAATTTCAATTTAATTATAAAAAATAATGTGTAACAACAAAATATAATTCTGAATATGAATCATACACATTTTATCCATAACAATCATGACTTATGTAATAAAACATATAAAGGAAAATGAATCAGATTACAAATGAAACAATGAACTTAATATTAACAGTGAAATATTAGATGATCATATATGATATCATATTTATGTATTTGGTTAGTTTATAATTTGATTACAATGATATAACTATTATATAAGAGGTGATCCTACCATCAACTAAGTAAACACACAATGTAAGGGTTAATTTTTCAATATCTTTATTATCTGAGGTTGTTTATATGTGAGTATCTTCTGGGACCTCTTTATCATCTGTTTCTATGTCTCATAAAAATTTATTTTGAAACATTTTTAATTTTTACTAGATTCTGAGTTAATTTAATTTATTACCTTTTTGGAAATGTTTTGAATTTTTTTGAATGGAATCATTCCATTTTTTTCCACACATGGTACTTTATTACCTTTTCGACAAATTAAGGAACGAAATATTTTTAACATATATGGTGGGTGCATCTGTTTTCCTCTATTATTACAACTTTGAAGTATCCCTTTCAAGTATATGAAAATATATTCCAAATAAATGATTTCTTTACTTTTAAATGATTTCAATGTAGAAAGAGATATTTCACTCAAATAATATCTTGATTGATTTCATCTATGTCAAAATCCTTTCTTGGATTTTACGATTATTTGAAGTGGAATTATT
Source organism: Viscum album (assembly GCA_963277665.1). Lineage (NCBI taxonomy): Eukaryota > Viridiplantae > Streptophyta > Magnoliopsida > Santalales > Viscaceae > Viscum > Viscum album. Next base: position 270,112,027 of record OY728128.1, on the reverse strand, counting down.
ATGATACATTCATCCATATTGTATTTATGTATTTTTTGATTTGATTTAATGTGGATGTACTATTTTTATACCATTCATGGTTTATAGTTAAAGTATGGTCATTTTGTATTATAGTTTTAATATGAATGATTATATTATGTTTCATCAATTTCATATGAGGAATGAATTGGATGTAGTATGTGATGGGTGTGGCTTGCTATATCCCCTAGATGAATCAGTTGGTCTTATGAGAAAAAATTGTGTCTTGGAACAAGTACGTGAAAATATCTAAATTTTATTCTTTCAATGAGGCCTTGACTATGTGGTAATGATATCCGACATTTTGCATTCCATCATTATGAAATTTTTTTTTGATATTAAATGTGACTATTCGACATGTAAAATATCCATGTGAATAAATAAATGGAATTATTTTATTTAACATTTCCATATTAGGTTGATGATTAATTTTTGAAGGCCCGTGTTTTAGTCCAATACATTTTCTTAAATGAATATTCTTATTTAGGATAGTTTTTGTTATATTGTTATCCATAATGAGCATCTCAGCTCACCACTTTTTTGTTTTTTCTTTTCTAAGGATGTGATGAATTATATTATATTTGAACAGTAAAGATTGGCTAAGGTATATATGTGTGTTCAAATGGTTCAAAATGTTGTTTTTTTATTTCATGATATAATGAAAAATATTTGTTTGTATCTAGTATTTCCAAGGCTACTAAACCAATTGGACTTTTGAGACTTGATCTCTTGTGATCATTCCAATGTTATGTAATAATGCACCAACTATAGGTAACTACGTTTGAGGTGTTACAGTTGGTATCATAGTGGGATCAGTACCAACAATGAAACGAGATTTATAAAAACTCTAATTTGAGAAGAATACCCTAAGATAAACATTGTGGATTTGTATAAAAGAACCTCCTAGAATTTTTCTAATGCTGATATTTTTTGTACTTTCTAAAAAAAGCATCTTTCTAGATATGAGCAGGTAGATGAGGCTCAGGAACATATGTATTTATGGGAGAAACCTAAACACTCCTCTATGACCAATCTCGAATGTGAATTGATGCACGACAAAGGGTCATGCTGCACTCTTTTTTGCGAAACTCCTGGAAGAAATTCTTAAGATAATTCTAATTTTCTTCAAAAACCACTATAAAGGATTTAAGAATAATAACATCGTCAAAGAAAACGTTTTTTAATGAGTATGGATTATATGCACAAGCATTTTATGTTGTGTATTTTACTAGTTTGAAATTATATGTTCTGATTCATAAAATAATCTTTTGTATAACATTGTTTAGAAATGGGTCGTAGTGGAAGGAATGGAATCCATTTCAACTCACGTAATCCATGTGCTGAATTAACTCCTTATAATGATAATTATTGTGGAGCTAGTGATGAAACTAGTGTTGAACAGTTTATAACCATAGTGGGACAACTCACTCAAATTATGAATAATAACCTTACCTATAAGGAGCACCTTGATCCTCAACATGGAGGATCAATAATAGAATGATTCATGAGTGAACAACCACCAACATTCCAGGGGAATAAAAATCTATTTGTATCAGAGCAATTGATAGGTTCATTAAAGAAAATATTTCATTCTTTACTGAGTAGAAAAAGGTAAAAAGTTTTCATGGAATTTTATTGCCTCACGGGAGAAGTAGATAACTCGTGGTCATTGATTTAAAACACAATGGAAGATAATGAAGTATCAATTATCTAATGGATTGAGTTTAAGGAGTTTTTCACAAAAAAATATGTTCCTCGTAAACATCGAAAAGATATGGAAATGAAATTTTTGAGTTTACAGAAAAAGGAGGATGAGAATGTCTCAAAGTATGAGGTAGACTTTATTAGGTTAACAAATAATGAATAAGATTATATACATGACCCAAGGATTATTAATGATCAATTATTTGATGGGTTAAATCAATTTCTCCATATATCATTATATTCAAAATCCTTCTCTTCATAAGAAGACATAGTGTCATGTGTTGTCAAGAAATAAAAAGAATTATTTATGTCATACATATTTATATCAATGTAAGAGAATAATAGATATTTGTAACACTATAGAATTTTAAATTAGGGGATGAATGGAAAACTAGATTTTCCATCATGCAGAAAATGTTTGGTGAAAAACCAAGTTACTTTCCTGAAGGGAATACGAGTTTATTTCAAGTGTGTTTAAAAAGTCCACCAAGAACCTGATTGAAAGGGAAAGAAAGAGTATGTCAATATCTAATGCACTAATTATAGAGAAATGGATAATTATAAAAATGAATGTCCTAAGCGCCAAAGATACTAACTCAAAAAAGGACAAGGGAGCATGGAAAAGCTTATGGGGTCACTACTACAGAGGTTGATGCTCTGAAGGAGGTGGTGGAAGGTCCATTAATGATTTACTCAAATTCAGCCAATGCTTTATTTGATTTTGGATCAACTCATTCATTCTTATCGTCCTAGTTTAACAAGAAAATTAGATATTTCCATGTTGATTCAATAATGGAGTTGGCAGTCAAAACTCCTAAGAGAAGTATCATTGCAACAAGGTTTTGGGAATCAATTACCACTATAGCATATAAGTGTTCTTTTTTTACATATCTTACTTTCATACACATGATTCAATTTGATATAATCCATAGTAAGTATTGGAATTCATACCATAATGTGAAAATTTATTGAATGAAGGTGGTGGTTTAAATTTTTGATCATGATAATGAATTCCTTATATTTAGAGAAAAATCGTCACCATATGATTCCTATCTATATCCACCCCATGTAGATTTACTAAATTCAATTATTTGATAGGATGGAAGTGAAATAACTATGGTCAATGAATGGAATGTTTAATGATAGGATTTATACATTGTTGAAGAATATGTTGATTGTTTTCCAGAGGATTTACCTGGACATCCTCCAGAAAGAGAAATTTATTTTTCCATTGATGTAATTCCATTTTGAAGACACATATCAATGACACCTTATAGAATGGAAATTGTTTAATTTTTGGAAGTAAATAAACAATTATATGAATTGGTTGAAAAATGTTTTATTCACCCTAATATTTCTTTATGGGGAGCCCTTGTTAATTTTGTTAAGAAGAAAGAAGGATCCATGAGGTTTTGTATTTACTATAGGGAGATCAATTATATAACAAAAAAGGAAACTATTCCCCTGCATCGAATTGATGATTTAATCGATCAACTTCATGGAGCTCAATATTTTTCAAATGTTGACCTTCGATATGGATAACATCAACTGTTCTTGATAAAGGAAGACATTCTAAGGCAGCATTTCATACCAAGTACGGGCATTATAAATCTATAGTAATTCCCTTTCAACTAACTAATACACCCTCTGTTTTCATAGATCTAATGAATAGTGTTTTCAATGAATATATTTTTGACATTATAGTGGTATTTATTTATGATATAATGGTATACTCCAATATCTATGAAAATAATTAAAATCACTTGCGATCTATTCTAAATACTCTTAGCAGAAATGAATTATATGGGATGTTTAGAATGTTTGAATTCTAGAATGAGGAAATTTCATTCCTTGTCTATATTGTCTCTATTTAAGGAATCCCTATTGATCCTTCAAATACATAGGCAATCCATGAATGTCCATCACTGACGATTACAACTAAGGTACATAGTTTGAATTGTTTAGCAGGTTATTATCAACGTTTCGTCCAAAATGTTTCCCAATTGGCTATCACATAAACCAAACTCACATGTAAAGGGTTATATTTTTTTTTGGAAAAAAGATAGTGAATATATTTATTAATAATTGAGTAGAATATTATTCAATGCTCCTATCTGTAATCAACCATTGGGGAATAATATGTTTTTATAGTCATCCTTCAATGAGTGGACTCTATTTCATCCTTTTTCATAATGATAGAGTTATTTCCTTTTCACCCCGATAACTAAATATTAATGGACAAAACTATCCAACTCATGATCATGAGTTAAAAACTATAATATATCTCTAACGATATGGAGACACAGTCTCTATGGTGAAAATTTTGAGATATAAAATGATCACAAGACATTGAAGTATATTTTCTCACAAAAGGAACTCTACATGAGGAAAATAATATGGCTTGAACTACCAATGGATTATGATTTCACTATACACTACCACCCGTGGAATCCAAATAAGGTGGCATATGCTTTTTGAAGAATGGATTATTGAGTTCTAAATAAGATGAGATTTTAAAGGGACTCTATGTTCGTGGATCTAGTAATGATGGGTTTGAGAATAATCATGGAATGTGAAACATTGTTACTTTTTCAAATGGTTTCCAATCCATTTTTACTAGAATGTATAAAAAGTTCGTAGACTGATTATGAGGAGTTTCAAATAAATATTATAGTTCTGAATGTTGGGAGATTGATTGACTTCGCATATGAAGATATAATTTTGAAATTTGGGAAAAGTATTTGTTTTCCTGATATACAAGACCTAAAAAGGGATTTTATGGATGATTCTTATAGATCCATTTTCACTATACACCTTGGTATCACTAAGATGTATTGAGATTTCAAGGGAAATATTTTTTGGGACATCATGAAGATTATGATTTCTGATTTTGTTTCAAGATGTATAGATTGTCAGCAGGTGAAGGCGAGATGACAACATCCTAGAGGAGTCGTGAAACCTCTTTCCATACCTAAGTGGGAATGGGATAATATTACGATGGACTTTGTCTTGTGGCTTCCAAATAATGATTGAAGGAATGATGCAATTTGGGTCATTGCTGATCATCTTACCAAGACATCACATTTTCTTGTTATATGAAAACATTTACCACTTGAACGTTTATAAAGGCTATATATTAATGATGTTATAAGACTTCATGTTGTATCCTTATCATTTATTCTGATTGTGATCCATGTTTTACATGAAGATTCCCGGAAAATCTTCAGAACGACCAAGATATTGATCTTCAATTGAGCACAACCTACCACACTCAAATAGATGTAAATTCAGAATAGAATATTCAAACATCAGAATACATGTAGAGATATTTTGCACATGAAATTAAAGGTATGCGGGATCAATATTTACCTTTAGTATAATTTTTTTATAACAATGGATTCCTTTCAAGTATTAATATGGCTTCATATGAAACATTATATAGAAGGATATGTCGTACACCATTTTTTTGGATGATGTAGGTAAAAGAAAACATGTAGGCCTGGAACTTGTTAAGGAAACAATTGAAAAATTAATCATTTTTATAACCAACATCAATGTAGTTCAATGTTAGAAAAAGAGAAATGCTGATATCTGAAGGAAGCATCTATAATTTCAAGTAGGTGATAATGTTTTACTGAATGTATCTCCTTGGAAGGGTGTTATACCATTAAGTAAAAAGGATAAATTAAGTCTTAGGTACATTGGACCTTTTGAAATTCAAGAATAAATTGGAGTTGTAGATTACCATTTTTCAATGACACCAAGTCTCTCTAATGTTCATGATGTATTCCACGAATCACTATTGATAGAATACATGCCAGGACCAACAAATGTACTAACCAATAATGAAATATAATTGGAACTTGATATATATTATTGAGAAGATCCTATCAAGATTCTTGGTACCAGAGAGTATGTGTTGAGAAACTGGACGACTCTTTTGGTAAATGTTCTATGGAGAAACCATCAAAGGGAAGAGGTAACACGAGAACATTAGGAACTTATGGTAGATAACCACCCAAATAATTGCATGCAGTAATATTCTAGATATTTTTAGAAAGAAATTATTTGAATGTGGGAAGAAAGTAATATACCAAGATTCCACGGTACGCTTCTCTGTGATAATACCGTATCTTGCACTATATGTACCTTCGAGTTTTCTCCCATCACGACCAATCAAACATGACATATAAAAAGAAGTTATTAATATCAATAACCAATTTTTTAAATTTTTTAAATTTTATATTAAAAATTTGACTTTTTTTGGATTCAAAATATCAAAATTAGTATATGGTGAATTTTAGGTATTTTTCAGAAATCATTCATCTTTTGATGAATAGTGAAGACACTATGTTATTGTTAAAAGAAGACTTTTATTTAAATAATTATTTATTCAAATTTATTTTAATGTCAAAATAGATACATAATACCTATATGTTTCCATTTTAATTTAATGGAGTCATTTTATAATAAAATTTTATATATAAAATTTTATTCAACTTTTTAAAGTCTCTTAACCACCTTCTGGCACATCTGCAAATTTTCATAAAACGTAAATTTTCCACTTATTTGAATTTAATTTAAAAAAAACAAGAGACACATTTTTCATCATTAAGTAAAATGTGGTTCAATAAGATGAAAATATTTTTTGTGAATAATAACATTTGAATTTTATTTACCACGATTAAAAGAAAATAAGGTAATTAACGGTAAAAATGATATTATATTTACCCTAACACATTTACTATTTATTTTGGATAAGGGTATATCAACCTAAATCAAACTTTTTAATAATATATGATCCTTTTTGATCCACTTGGATTTCATTAGTATTATTATTAATATATTATTTAAAGATTAGTTAAAAGTGTTAAATTCAAATTTTAATAACTAAAAAATTTTAATATAGGGTTATACATAAGATAAATTTGAATATAAATATTCATTATAAATTTAAAAATATTTCATATATTATTATATTTAATATATAAATTTTAGTCATTATATAATTAAATTTATATATAACCAAATGATGATGTTGTTATTAACTTTGTAAGGAATGGTTAAAATAATTAATATTTTAAATTTTAAAATAAATGTAAATTGATACTTTTGAAGCATTCCAAGATTATTCTTGTTTAATATTACATGTTATGGTTGATTAAATAAATTTTGTTCAAAGTTATAATGTTTTTATGACATTAAAAAAACAGAATACTGTATAGTGTAAAAGTTTACATAATTGAGTATTTAAAAAAAGTACTATTTTATTAAATTATTTAATATTCATCAAAATCAAAGGTTTCATCTAGAGGACTAAGATAAGGTTATATTTGCCAATAGTCAAAAACGTGGGGTCCGCTTATATTTTTGTAGTATTTCTATTAACCATTTAGTATAATAATACAAGAAGATATGGTAAAAGTTAAAATATTTAACTAAGAGTAAAACTAAATGATAATGTAGATATGGTGACATAAACATGTCTAAAACCTATTAGTATAGCGTTTTTAGATCCATAACCAATATTAACCACGAAATAAATCCTTTTGGATCAATTATAAACCTAAAATTACTTTATAATAAAATAATATTACAATATTTTCTTAAGGTGCTCCTATCCTCTATTAAAAAGGGCCACTTCCCCTTATCTCAAATTAACACAACCAAATACTTTTGGCTCGGCCAAACCCTACTCAATATCCTCCCAACTACCCTCACATAATCCTTGGGGCCTTACATTGACCAGAAATACTTCCTAAATATCCCTTTTGATCCAATCAAACGGAATCACACTAAGAAGAGTTAATTATTTCTTCATCTATTTCAAGTTCATTTCTTCTTCCACTTCCTCTTACTTTGTTAATTCCATAATAAAATAATAAATCCATTACCTTCTAAAAACTAAGATTTTTTTATAAATAGGATAAAACCCTATTAATTATTCAATCCATCCAATGAATTACAAAGTCACCATACGTGTGTACGTATGGCTTACCATCTCCTCCTCGTCGTGTAGTTTGTTACTCAACACTCTATTATTTGGATGGTTATGAAAATTAGTATAGTTGATGTAAATAATAAATATAAATGTTAATGAATCTGTATATATAATATACCACACAATTAAATATTATTTCAACATTTATAAATGATATAGTTTCTCATGTGTACGTACATCTTACCATCTCCATTACACGATGTGATTTCATTCCAAATCACAAAAAATCAAGAATAATTTACATTTGATGAATAATAAAAGATTATAAAAATAAATTCATTTTGTATATGAATTATATATATCTTATCCATAACATACCTGAATTACGTAACAAAACATATAAGGGAAAATGAATGAGTGAACTCCTGAAACAATGATACAATTATTAAGAAATCATTATTAGAAGATCATATATGATATCATATTTTTTGTATATTGTTTTTTATTACTTAATAACAATGATTCAACAATTATAATATAGGTTAAGCTACCTTTATCTATGTAAATGTACACAACAAGGGTTAATTTTACAATCTCCTTATAATCAGTGGTTGTTTATACATGAGTATCTTCTTGGACCAATTTTTCAAACATATATCTGTTTCTTAAAAATGTATTTAGAAACATTTTATGTATTTACATGATATTGGGTTAAATTAATTTATACATTTTTTGAATTATTAGGATACTTTTGGAATGTAATATGTCCGTATTTTTCTAAATAAGGTACTTTATAAACATATGAACATATTAAGGAAATAATGTTTTTTTAACTTATATAGCGGATGTAGCGATTTTCATACGCTATAACACCTTTAATTTTTCCCTTAAAATCATATAATTTTTTTTTATAAATAAATGTTTTCATTAATTTTGAATGATTTCATTGTAGAATGATTTATATCACTCGAGTAATTTTTGGATTGATTTCTTTTATGTTAACATCCTTTTTTTTTGATTTTATGTTTGTTTGATGTTGATTTATTATGATCCAATCTTCTATATTATATTGATTGTTTAGTGTTGTGTGTGACAATGGATGTAATATTTTTAAACAATTCATGGTTTATAGTTAATGTATTGACATTTTTATGCTATATTTCATACTAATATTTATGTCATGTTTCTACCTTTTCATATGAGGAATGAATTAGATATATTAAGTCACATGTGAGGCCCTTTATAGCCACTCGATGAATCAGTAGGGTTCATAAGACAAACAATATTGGAACCAGGCCGTGAAAAAATGTAATTTTTTATCTTAGAACGAGGCCTATAATATGTGGTTATGATATTTGGCATTATGCATTCCATCATTATGAAATTATCTTTTGATATTACATGTGATTATCCGACTAGTAGTATATTTATCTGAATATGTAAATGGAATTATTTGATTTATCATTACCATATTATGAAGAAGTTTATTTTTAATAGGCTTGTGTTTTAGTCTTATAAATTTCCCTAATTGATTATGCTTATTTATGTTAGGTTATGCAATAATGTTATCTATATTGAACATATGAGCTCACCGCTTTCTTATGTTTTCTTTTCCTAGGATATGAGGAAATATATTATGATTGACCTTTAGGGATCATCATAGGGATATAAGTGTGTTCATAAGGGACAAAATATTGTTATTTATTCTTATTTCATGATGTATTTTATATCATATATTTATATCTAATAGTTCTAAGGCTACTAAACTGATCTTTCTTTCGATACTTGATCTCTTGTGATTATTCCAATGTTATGTAATAATGAACCTACTCTTGGTATCTAGGGTCGGGGAAATACTCAAGGGACCGAGAACATCCAAATACCTCATGTATTAGGGAATATAATACCAATAATACCAGAAATCTATCCATCATCCATGAAACAGATTTAAAAAATTGTTCCATTTCTCGGAATCTCATGAATGGGTAAACCCTTTTTAACCCATTATATCACATATGGTTCCATCCCAAACACCCATATGTGTAACCCGATGCATCCCACCCTCACTGGAATCATCTACGTCCACTTTATTCAGGCCTCTCATGCCCATATCTCGATATCCATCCAAGGTTCATCAATCTAGGTTTCACATAATATATGAGCCTCCTCACCCAATTACACAAGGGTCTTATACATGGAATATTAGAAAATAAACAATTTTTTTTAACTCAATTGGGTTAATGATTTTATAAAATAATAAATTAAAACATCACATGATAAGGATCTATGGAATATTAAAAATAATTCACTCTACCCTCTCAAGAATACATGAAACTTCGTCGTTAGATTATAAAATATTCACAAAATATGATCTTAATCAATGATGAATTAACAAATTAATTTAATAAGAAATTACAAAAATGGGAAACATAATCTATAGTGATATAATAAGATATCAATGTAAAAATAAGATCTTATCATCTTTTCTATTTTTAACAATCCCTGTGAATTATTATTCTCAATTAAAATATGTTATTAATAATTATCTCCAAAAATCAAACACATGATTCAATTTTTTCATCAATTCCATTCATAATATATGAATTCAATTCTATTTGTGAACTTTCATATCAGCACCAATTAGATAATCATAAAATGACAACATCCATTAGATTTAAAAAATCATATTTCTTAAATAATTTTTAATTAAATTAATTATCAAATAATTATATATTTATATTCATAACTATTTCAACATTGTATTTCAAGAATAAAAAAATAAATATAATAAACCAACTCGTATATATAACGCCCTCAAAAAAAGCATGAGGAAAATTGAAATCACGATACAATGCTAAAACGTCACCAAATTGTGATCAAAATCAAAGCATTGATCCATTTAAAATTTTTCAGTTTATACCATTTCCATGATAATTACTAACCTTGTATTGACTTATGTAATCACATAAAAAATAGATATGTAATGAATCCGCTAACTCAAATGCGTTCAATGTTCACTGTGTGATAATAGACCACATAACAGATATTCAATCACATATCCTATAAAAAGAACTTCATTCTATTGATGACATGGAAACACTAAACCAAAAAAATCATCATAAGAGATAAGGGGATCATCTACAATCAAATGGAATGATGAATAAGAGGAAATCAAAACCAACAAGATATAAATATCAAGAAGCCATGAGAGAACTCAACTATGATCATCTTAGGGAACCACCGATCAATGATTGACAGATAAGGGTAGATCGTCATAAATGGAATCTCCAAAACCCATATAGTAGAGCTACATGACACTAAAAAACATAATAATCCACAGTTTTGGAGAAACCTAATATACTGAAAGAATTTATAAAAGATATACATGTGTTATTTTCAATGTGAATAATCCATATACACCTCATGTAAATGTTGGGGGTTGGATGTCACATGAAACAAAAATTACTTTTATTACTTAACACTAATAATATAAATTCCATGTATCAAATATTGAACCATTCTTAAAATTAAATGACCATACATACACAACATGTAAACATTACACTTCATGTATTCACACATATTCAATTTTTTTAACTTTCAAACTCAGCCAAACGAAATCCATGACACCTATAAGAACCATGCACATATGAAAAATTCAATGTATCACTCCACACAGATATATGACCATATATAACTACAAACCTATGTGTATATGGTAAGGAATACATACACCGAAGAAATGTTCTTTACATTCCGAAGGATGGAAATGATGTGGAGAATGTTATTCTAATATAAATAAAAAATCTAAAAATATTAATAATTATAGATATATTATTTCAGCATGGGTAAACCATATTTAATGGAATTTGATGACTAAATTATATGGAAGGTGTCTATAAATATTTTTATATATTATTTAGTATAAATATTTTATATTCATTCATAAGGAAAATTGGTGTGGTGTTTTAAGAATACATGAACAAATATATCAGGTATTGGTATTTGGAGAATAAAATTAGTTAGGGTTGAATGAAATATTCCTCTCAATTTATTATTATTGAAATAGATAAAGGGTGGCCTTTTATTGGAAACATGATAGTAACTTTTTGAATTTTTGAATATTTCAAAAAACCTAATAAAATCACTGTAATCAAAAAGTTTCTCCAAAATGAAATTTCTCTTATGACAAAGTGTATATTTTCAAAATATAATAATCAAATAAAATTTAGGTATGTTCAAATATCATTTTAATCCATATGATATTTATTAATCCCATCATTAGAAATTTTTAACATTTTTTAGTTATAACTACATTAAAACTACTGGGTAATAAGATTACATGTAATATGAAAATATAATAATAAAAGAAAAGGTGATGATATTTTCAATTATATGATACCCAAATGTTCTTGTCAATGATAATTTTTATTTTACCTCATATAATATAACATCATATACATATAATATCATTAATATGTTTGGGCACTGGTCATTTAATTTTTCATTAATGAATTGAAAAAAATATAGATATAAAACCTACTTTCTTTTAAAATAATCGTAATATGATATATTTAGCCATATTTTTTTGATATCTATTACTTATCAATAATTTATTAATCTTAGTGTTTTGAAAATGGGTTACAACATTTTTCAACCACTTGAACAAGAAACGTGTCAACAATTTATTAGCATTAATGATAAATATATAATGTCTATATATTATGAATAAATTTCCACAATAAAAAATTCATTAAATTTTTTTTTCACAATTCCAGAATAAATTATTTATGTATTTTTCATATTAAAAAATATTATATATATCAAAATAAAAAAGTCTAATTTAGAAATTATATTATAAATAAATAATATAAAAGATTAAAATCAGTGATATTTTAATATAAGGACATATCTTCAAATTACATATGATTATGGATCAAATTTAAGAATTAAATTAAACAACAGATACATTTAAAATGAATTTAAACCCTTAATATATTAATTTTTAAGTATAATTACTGAGATTACCCATTATCAATGATGAAAATTATCCATATATTATATTTCACAATGATTAAAAATAAAAGGGTCCTAATTAGTAAATTTCATCCTTCTCATTGAAAATATAGAATCCATTATAATAAATTTTATTTCCATTAAATTTTTCATAAAATTTAAGAATAACCTCACTAAATGGTGTGTAATTCTATTTGTAAAAAATATTGTTTTAAACATAAAAATGCTTACAAAAAAATTATGTAAAATGATTATTCTAATATAAATAACAATAAAAATAAAAATTAAATGGATATAAACTTATTTATTAGAAAATAAAAAACAAATCATTTAAATTAATTAATATTATCAAAATGAATAATATTTCTAAAGAAATGGTGATTTCTAACTATTCAATGAATGATTTGGCATTTCATAAAAATACCAAAAATTGAACAAATGATTACATTAACGTTCTATTTTGAAAATTGATATAACTTTCTTATAATGGGATCCTAAAAGGATTTCATGGAATTTATAAACTCACTATTGTGTGTATCACATGATATTGATAAAAATAAAATTTATTTTCAAATAAATATATTACAATGGGTTGTAACATTATAGACCCTTATATGAATATCTCCATCAAAATTCAATGAATCTAATATTTAGAATACATGATTCTTCTCACTCGTCACATCAATGGATTTACTTCTGGCTTCATACAATTTATGGTTTCACAATAATAATATTAATAGACGAGTGGTCTTGTTTCATAGAATATCTTCATTATGATCGTGAACTTACAATCATTATTTATTGTATAATAGATTATAATATAGTTGTATTTTCATTGAGTTCATTATATTTGATGGATTATTTATTTAATTCTATAGGAATTAATATTTTTATATGTCTTGAACATGAGAGAATTTTGGTGGGTCATGAACATTCCTAGAGGGGTCTGTGTCATGACTCCCCAAGAACGCCTCCAAAAGGCCAGAGGCTAGGGACATGCAACAAGTTGGTGGATCACTGATAGGGGAGGCATTTAATATATACCAGTACACTCACACATATCTCGAATCTCACTAAATTTTGAAATATAAAATCCATTAAGAACCAACTTCATGAATTAGACTATATCCTAACTACTGTACGAAAGGAGAGTAATGTGCAGTAATGCAATCTAGGATTGAATACAATACTAACAAAAAAAAGATGTCTTGTAAACCATAGGTCTAACCAATAAAAAAGGTACACAGAATAGCATCTATAACTGTTTTAACACACCTCAACCTTCATGAACTCTCAAAGCATTATCTGATCATGGTCCTCCTAGGATGTTTTTAAAAGGTTTATTTTATTTACCAAACTCTAAATGTATGGGAAAATATCATGCAATAGTGATTTTAAAAATATTCCACAGCACACCCAAAAACCAAAAAGCAATATCTAGAGGATGAAAATAGTTTTCTCTACACATTATATGTCAAAAAAACATATAATAATTATATTTATATATTAAAAAACAAACAAAATCATTATAGAGGTATGTTAAAATCAATGTATACCGGCACTAAGAATTTAACTCAATGATTCCATGAATTAATCATATGGGATAACACAGTAATTAGTTTCATAGCACTGATAATTTCCGTCTGAGTAATGTTCATCTAGAATTATCAACGGAGTGATACACTGATATATGCAAATAATCAATGATACCATCGATGTGGATCATAGTCAGAGCTGTGGGGTGATACCAACAACTCCATCTGGATTAACATGCCATGTAGAGGATCGATGCTAGGGAAAGTTGGTGATGTAAATATCAAAGACTATATATAGGATATAATGAATCAATATATGATCGTGCTCGAAGACACTCGGGGGATTCCAACAACTCTATCTAGGATGTCCTATTGATGGGATAATACTCATATGAGTAGGAAACGATTCACACCAACCTTCTCAGAAATGTTCAATGACACATATAATAAAAAACAAAATCTAAGATCCAATGCATAAGGGAATAATTCCATGTAAAAAGTTATAGATGACATGTTGTTGGGTAAAACTTCTTTTCCCATTACACTGGGTACTGCATCTGTGCAACGACCTATATCTTTCCAAACTATGTCATGTAGATGATAGTTACATGGAATGTTGAAGAGGTTACACGCTTTTTTCCTTCCATCCGGGGTCCACCTATATAGTCAAGCCGTGTTCTAGTATATGGTTTTAACAAAAATATATCATCCCATGAACAAGTACATGGGGTAGTTATGGGACTAGGTGCATGAGAACTTGTGTGAGGTCATACACACTATGTTCGAAACCTGTGTACTACACATCGTATCCATGTGTATTTTAAGATTCATTTCAAATCAAAAGAGAGATAATATACACCATATGATCACGGATACATTCCATGACATTTTTATCTATCTCTAGAAAATATAGTCTTCACTTTTTTGGTGCCCCAATCCATGTAACCATGAGATACAATCATTGTTCATTGAGATTTTCTATAATGTTTTGTTCGTCCTCTGCATGCTTCAGGTGATCTCAAGGTTCTTCTCGAGTGGTATGTTGTATTAGAAACATTATATCCAGGTACATTTCACCATCCTTACATCTAGTAAATGGTGTTAGGGCCTGTAATCGTCTAGTAAGTATGTTTATTTTCACCCGAATGAAAATCTCTTGACGAACAGATTCACCAGAATCACTTAAATTATTCTACAGCCTTCAAACCTCTATAAGGTTTTCTCAATGTTGTATATTCAATTTTGGATCGTTCCACTGAAAAATGAAGGCATATGGATCTTTCAGTCATAAAATCATCATATATCAAAGAACATGTGTATATAGTAGGGGTGATATAAATCAAGGAAAAACTCCATGGAATTAACCTCATCCATTGTTCATTTTACCCATGATCCTTTTTTATATGAAATATATTGAAATAAAATTAGTTATCTAGTAATAAAACATTGTTAATCCATCAAAAAATAACCCATCCAATAAGGAACGATCAAACCATGGATCAATATACTCTTTTGTTAGTCCACATTCATCATTAAATCTACGAAGGGTGAATGAGATAAACAAATAATTCATCATAAGTGGGAATTAGATCATTCAATTTTGAATATTGATTTAGGAAAGTGACATCCATCCTCAATGGTGTTTGTTGATCATTAATCCATAATTCCTCTAATTCCAACCAAGATAAATCATCAATGTTCTCTAGAGAACCTCAGTGTAATTATAGGGTTATGAGCCAAACCCTTCATCCCTACCTAAAATTATCACTTATTACAATAAGAATCATTGAGTTTTTAGTTATGAAATAAATAAATAAAAGAAATATTTAAATTATATTATTAATTTAAAATGTCTGAAACTACATTTCCTATATGTCCCACACTTACTGATTCTAGGTATTTCCTAAGTTAATATTTCCACTCTGAATGAAATGTTCCCCTTGTATTTTTGTTCTTTTAAACCCTTTAAAAGTACTTTCTAATTTTCATGAAATTTGTGTGATCATTCTATGAAATATATTAATATATTTCCAAAATCGATTTCGGACACACAAAGCCAATAAATCAAATGCATTCTAAACAAATGTCTTGACAAATTAATCAATATTTTAATTAAAAACTATACAGATAAAAATACGAAACATTACATTATTTCCACATAGGGGCTTTATCTCCCCAAGAATCCAATACAAAGGCTATTCATAAAGATGTTGATATTGGCCACATTTCGGAGCCTCTTACTACCATGTGCACTCCTAGGGACTCAAATTCATACATTGGACACACACTAAAAAAATTTCTGACACACAAAGGGTCCTCTCCTACTAATCCCCTATCTCTACTATGTACTTACCAATAGAATCTCAATCTTGAATGTCCATCTCACCCTAGTTGATTATGTGTGACGGTTCATGCATGTAGCTCCACAAATACGACTTGTGGAATGCATCATATACCCAATAAAACATCTTAGTTATATATAAGATGTACACAAATTCGTCAAATGTATGAGGTAGTTGAAAAGGGCCTATAAACAACAATGATAACTTTCTACACTGTCCAAATCTCCAGAATCCTCACCAAGGTGGAAATTGTAGGAATATATGGTCTCTGTCTTCTAACTATGAATATATATATTTCATATCATCATAAAACTTAGGATGGCTCTAATTAGCCTTAATAGGCGCTTGGATGATCGATACCATCATTGTAGTATCTCACACCAATTCTGGGCCAATGACAACTGACTCTCCTATGTTATTCTAGCACAGTGATGACTCGTAGCGTCACTTGTACAAATCCTCTAGTGGATCCACACCATGAATGTAATGGTTGTCACTGTTTTATGTGTTCTCCACCAGTGGTAGGTGATCCTTCCAAATATGGATGAAGTCCAACAAATAATCCCATAGAAATTTATCCAATACATGAATGGTCTTCTCTATTTGGCCATCTTTCTATAAGTGAAATGATTTTCTCAAGCATAAATGGTTCCCAATTTCATTATGTAATCCCTTACACAACTAAGATGTAAAATGAGAATAATAATATGAATATATAATTTATATAACTTCCTGAATCCTAAGTATATCATGAATATAGTGGTGTCCAAATCTCCCTACCAAACCCTTCTCTCGGTTGTCTAGGATGTGGACCAACTTGGAGAGTTAGTCAATGATCACCAAAATGGAATTATGTACCTTTGAAATATGTGGGAAAACCATTACAATGTACATCAATATCACATCCCACATCCATTAAAGACCTTCAAGGGTTGATAAAAACTCAATGAAACTCAGGGGGATACATTTCCATGCTGATATGTAACGCTTAACCAAAGGATCTCTGTAAATTCCATCTCCATCATGGCCACCAAAAATGACACAGAATGTATCAGTACACTGTTTACACGCCTAGATATACCACCATACGGATTTTTAAAACTCACTAATAACATCCACCCACAACACCATGGGTACTACTATATATCTTATGAAAAAAATTACATGCCATCCACGTTTTGAATATCTACCAAAAGCATGCCCTATGAATACATGATCATGTCGAGTCTCAAAGTAGGTATTCCATTGATTAAACTCAATTAATCACTATATTAGTAGAGGCACAAAAACCATTAACTATAGGTAAGCTGGTCCGTCTCCATCCACTAGGATAACCCTACTTGGTCTACTACTCTTATGCATCATTCAACAATCTTGATCTATATCTCTTTCATAAAGCCTCTTAAACCATATTCTCATTCCCTGGAGTTGAAATGATCTCAATGTAATAATGTTGTGGAATCTACACCATTCCCCTCTATCACTAGTACAGATCCTTCTATGAAAAATTATATGTGAGAGTCTTGTGATCATAGTAGACGATAAACTAATCTCCTATAAGTTAGTGTCATTGTGTGATCAATTTGAATACTGCCACTACAAACTCAAGATCATAGGTATCTTAGTTCTTCTCATTTGGAATCAATTGGCATGAACCATATGAAATAAACATTTTCCTCTACATTTGGACATGACCATTCCCGGCCCTTGAAGCCTCACCGAACACTATATCCCCAATACACTCCACTAAAAATTACATAAACATAGAACTCGTCAATTTCTTCCTCAACAAGTGAAATGACTTCTGGAATGTATTTCTTCACATGAATGGATTCCCCTTTAGAATCAATGGAGTCATCGGTTCTATTATCCTAGAATAAATTAGGTGTGATTTTATTATAGTAGCCTTTATGCCCAAGGAAGCTCCACTACACTGTCACACTCCAAGGTGGTTCCCTTGTTAACACTGCAATATCAATGGATGGGTCCACAGCCACTCCAGCCACTGATATAACTTGTCCATGATAGTGGATTTCTTGAATCCATAACTGGATCATCAAGACTCTCCCATAATAATACTTCTCTCAGATTATTTCTTGAATCCATACTTATGTTCCATGCATTATCCTCCTTATATGTTAATTAAAAAATGTTATTGATGATGAATACTAGCATGAACCAGTATATGTTAGGATATATGATCTGGTCCATGAGTCATATGAAAACAAATTGGTCATTCATCATGCTAGTGGGAATAACCATGTACTAATTGTGACCACAACAACATCTGATGGTCATCATTGGTATATCGACATACAGTACTCACAGATGGGGGTAACATGATCAAATGTCAACCATCAGGAACCATATATCCCCTCTTAACTGATCGAAGTGGTAATTGATCGTCAGTATTGGAAAATTGTTCTTCACGGTCACCTGGTTCAGTTGTCTGCAGTCTAAATAAAACAACAATCTCTTGTCATCCTTGTTGGAAAAAAAAACTAGGGCCACCCAAGGTGAAACAATTGTTATCAAAAATCCCATTTTTCAAAAAATCTTCCAACTGCACCCTCATCTTTTGATGCCCTATATGTTACATCTAATATGGTAGTGAAAATATCAGTTCGATCTAAGGTATTAATAAATACATATGTGTATGTCTCGATGAGGTGGTAATACTGGAACATATTCAATAAATACATCCTCATACTGCTCCATCAACAATTGATACACGAATCTCATAGTGTTCTCTACAATGAGGTTCAGACTAGAAAACTTATTTTTAATCATCTAACAAAAAAAATTCATGAGTCTATCTTGTGATACCTGTGTTTCATATTCAACAACAAAGGAAACACTCATTCCATAACTATGGACACAATGCACCCATCCCTTGAAACACTCAATCATGGCCAGGATATTGGATAACCAATCCATACAAAGAATTATTTCATACGTAATAAATGCTCCCACTAAGAGGTTCCAACCAAATCTATCACCTATATAGGGTAGGTCACGATGTCAGACCAAATGTGTGATCACCGTGTCTTCTCTACTACGATTCTCCAAGCATAAGGGTTGAGTCAATAGTTCCAATGGAATATCCAGATCTGAGAAATATATGTCGTGGGAAAGGAATAACTATATCATATGTTATTTTATACTAAAAATAAATAATCATTCATAAGGATCGTTAATCAAATTATTCTTGGATACCCTTGGTCATATGCCTCGACCACATGCAGTTGTCTTGTTATTGTCTTTCGGTTCCCAGATCAAAGAGTATCTTTCCTAGGGGTAGTGATGCAATCATGTTAAAACATCAACCACATCCTCCTTCTCTATGATATATACTGAAATTTCCTCCACCCTACAACTCTGCATGCTCCTATCAATTTATTTACGATAGTGGTCCATACACAATCTCCATATCAGTAGTATGACTTGTCAAAAATTTTAAGATTGATTCCCCTACCGTCGCATGAATACCACCACATGCCCCTGGGCTTAATGGGCCCATCATATGGTCCTTGAACAACATAATAGTTTCCCTCAAACATACTCCTGAAATGTCTCCCACATCTGGATTCATGTGAAATACATCAGCTCTTTTATTATGTGGTATCTTCATCTTGTCATCCAATTATGACTATATGTAGTTGTATCTTCTCAGTTAATAATATTTCAACAACCAATTCTCAATCAATAATCCCCTCATATGTTGGAAAACGTTGAGGGAAAATGCAAAAATATATTTTCATAAATATACCACTCTCAATGGAATTATCTTGGATGCAATGATCTCAAACCATATCCATCGAATACATGGAACAGTTGGTGAACTTCGATGAATAATCATCCAATTTCATGATATGGTTATAAAGCTAAAGATGATCCTATGTACACTTAGATCTCAACGTAACTTGGGAGAAATAATATTTAAATATACTCTAGAACTCTATCCATGTAATATTCATCTCATCATAAGTCTCTGTGTCAAAACACCACTATCACCCTATTAACCCATGTTGAAGTCTCACCAATAGGTCCACCATCTGATCGACTAGTAAACTGACTAGATAGAAAACTCATATCACCAACTCAATCCAATCCTCATAAACATTAGGGTCATGATGACCTAATAACTTGAGTGGTTTCTATCTTGAAAAATAATGAAGCATGCTCATCATATTCTCCTCATATTATTATACTGCTGTTACTACATGATTCTGTATAGGTGGTGGAATGATCAGTACACAACCTAGAGGTAACATCAAGTGAACTAGTATATGTATCGAAGCCTCATCAGCGAGGGGTTCATCCTCTTGATTGAGATACTAAATCCTAGTGGGTATACCTCTTTGGGGCATACTGTAAGAAAACCAGATGTACCATGGTCAATGAGTATTTCCGGATATCTTACTCATGAAGGAAAATGAACCACAACACAATCCAATATGATTCATGTAGAATTATTTCCCTAGAAACCAATGTTCTCTTGTACTGAGTTCAAAATCTTGTTATCAGAGTCATGATGTATGGAAACACTTTCCGCGACAACAAAAATAGATTCCCCAGACATAATGTCAAACTCGAAAGACGTAACACTATTTCCCAAAATCAATCTCATATAATTCTGGTCCTAATGTAGAACCAACCATCTTGGATAACATTATTTCATGACCCATCCTAGTGGGTCCTGTTCTGTGACTCCCAAGTCCCACCTCCAATAGCCCAAGGGATGGTGACTAGAACTGAGTAGGCGTATCACTAACTTGGGAGACATTTTTATATACTTATATGGACACTCTCATCTACAAGCCTAGAATAATGAAACATAAAAACCATTAAGAACCTAATTCTATCATACCACTACATCCCAAATAGTGTATGATATGAAAACAATGTGAAAAAAATAAAATTGGGCTAGAATATAAACTCGACAAAAATAATTTGGAAAAGACATGGCCATGCTGTAAATTTTATTACTTGAACTACATTATGTAGCCATATGAACACACCTAAAACTACCTAATATCAAATATGTCTTTCCATTCTTAGTCCACCTATTACTCTTTAAAAAGGAAAATTTTCATCACTAGACATGACATGTGGAGGCATTGATTGTGCATGGGTGAGTAATATAATACATAGAATGGTATCCCAAAACCACAAAGAAATACATGAATGAATTTTAGTGTAATATTTACGTACTATATGTATACATAAAATATAAAAATTATATCCATATATACTCAATACAAGACACACAACATATATGTTGGTCTCAACCAATGTATTCAAGCATTAAGAATTAATCTCGAAGATTCCACGATGTACTTATCTACGAGAACATAATCTTTAGTCTGAAATCATTGATGGAATATTTCTAAGTAGTAATTTTAGTTTTGAACCTTCGTGAGATAGAAATTATGATATATGTAAAGAGAATATGATTTAAAAAATTGGGATTATAGCCATGACCATTTTATAATACCAAAAAATGTGTCATGATTAACTATCTATGTAGAGGACTGACGCTTTGTGAAGATAGTCATGTAAAAATAGAAGACTCCATATAGGGAATGGACCATGAATAAGGGATACTTCTCTAGGCCTCCAGAGGGATTCCAAAAACAATATCCAGGAAGTCTTATAGAAGGTATCATACTCTTATGAGTAGGAAATTATTTGAACTGACATTTAGGAAAATGATTAAGGGTGTGAACCCAAACAAACAATGTCAAATATTCTGATTGAATGATAATAAATCCAGGTTGAAAGGTATACACTTAAAGTATTCGGAGCACACATGATGTTCATTGACCTCAGGTATTTCCCATTTGCAGTGAAAATTTCATTCTAAACTGTGTCAAATAGAAGATTGGTAAATGGTGTGTTGAAGATGCCACATGAAATGTCATTCTATATGGGTTCCACCCACGTACTTTAACCTTGTGCAAAAACTCAATGCCAACTTGTGTATTTCTTCTAATGTACTACTACATGGTGTATTATATATACATTGTCCTGGCTATGTGATATGGGTGAGTACACATCGTGTAAGAAACCTGTGTACTCCATCCCAGGTTCGTGTGTCACCTGTGCAACATACCAAGTGTGAGGGAAGTGAATACATGTCATGTGACATGTGTCACATTCTGTGTGACATTTAACTATATCCTGAGACCATAGAAACCTCTTAGAAGGGTCTACAATCTATGTAACCCCCGTTTACATGTTTTGTTCATTAGGTATATCAATAAGATCTGGTTCTACATCAGCATGCTTTAGATGATTTCAATATTTCCACTATGCAGGTCTGTTCAACATGAAACATCAAATCCCTGGTCGTCACACCACTAAAACATCAAATCAATGGGTTATAGGAAATTTATTGGCTCAATAATCAATTTATTATAAGCCTAAATAATTTTTTTAAAATAATATTATATCTATAATAACATTGATTCATCTTTCATTGTCATCATTGCTCCACCGATAGGTCATCCTGAAATATGATTTCAATTTTGGATCATTACAGCATGAAACCAAGATGCAACAATAGTTCTCTCATAAACACATATAATAATGAAGAAGCCATATCGAAAACTGGTTAGAGAATATACAAGGAAAAATTCTGAGAAATGACCATCAATTTTTGTTCGTTAAGGCCCTGATTGATTACATTAAAAATAATAATAAAGTAAAATCAATTCATAAATAATCAAACTTTGGTAATCCCACAACCAATAACCCATACCACAATGAATGGTCGATGTACATATCAACTATAACGACCCATACTTTACATACATTGTCATTACTTCAGAATTTAAGCACACTTATTACAACATATAACAAAACCATGAAAGGACCGTATAGGTATAGTGTTTTTAGGAACTGGGAAACATAAACAACTAGTTCATAAAGCATCTACATTTCCTCCCATTTATTCGTCATATCTAGAGTCCCTTTTTGGAATATCCTACTTAATAACATTCTTCCTGACCTGAGGAAAGAAAACATTAAAAAGGGTGAGCTCAAATACTCAGTAAGGGTAAACAAAAGAAATATCAATCACATCATATACATAAGAACCTAACTTTTGGAAATCTTAACCTGCAAAAGAAATCATAATTCCATAACATGGGGTAAATCATAGTAGTGAAATGTAATCCAAATAATCATAACATAAAACATGAAACTTTGTGTCATACACACATAATCATAGAGAATCATTTCTTATTAGTCAAGACTCATTTCCAAGACTATCTTAGTGGACACAGTCCATTTCTGAACCGAGTTCACTCCTTGTTTCAGTCCTGTTTCACTAAACCGGTTTAACCTACCGTTCCAGCCATGTCTATCTCATGAGATATAAAATCTTTACCTAATGCATTGGAGGGAAATATAGGTCCCACCCATCTCATAATGATACCATTATTATGTGTGCCACAAAATCATAAACCATACATCATAGCATAACCCATGTAATAAAAATGAGAATCCTAAACATCGTGACATCATAAAACAATTCATATAAGATAATGGAATTTATAAAAAAAATTACATCACAACATAATCAAATAAATGTAATAATAGGGATATAAACAAAACCCTTTATTATCTTAGATGTAAAATAATTTTGATAAAACACTTGAACTCCATTCTTGAGGAAACTATCCTTTCTACATCAAAAACACTTTTCCTTTCTTAACATGTCATAAAATTCTAAACTAAAAGAAGTTGATTAAAAAAAACTTTAAAATTTGTAAAGGAAGCTTCTTGGAAATAATGTTTTAAAAATCCATTCATGCCATATAATTTAAAAAAACATTCTTCTTTACTTTTTTTGGAAAAGTCAAAAATTACCTCTTACGAAAAATGACAGAAGATTGCTTTCATTTGTTTTAATAAAAACTCACTGAAGGGTAAAATTGGATATAAACTAATGTAGAAGGATATAAATATTACATATTGAGTAAAAATGGATGTGGATGATAAAATACACCCCAATAAATACCAAAGTATAAACAATCTCTGATAAAAATGAGATTGTGATATTTTCCCTTGCCCTAGGACCGATTTGCTTCATAAGTGTCCGAACCTCCTGTATAATGATTTAAATAATGTTATTGAATTATTCAAGAATCATACCTATTTTTATGATATCATATATGGTCATATTCTTAGCTTCTTATTAGTAATATTTCATTACTACTTGTTATTCGGGTGTTTATTACTTTTTGTTCTTTTGTGTGTTTTGTCGAATAAATTCTTATTTTTCTGTTTAGGTTATAGATAAATCATTTCCATAATGGTATTAGTGAAATATATATAATATTTATTCACTCAATTCATTTATATTATCATTATGCAATGAAGATCATGTAGAACGAGTCGCATCACATCGTGGAGACGGTATTCCGTACGTACGCACAAGCGATGATATCGTTCCCATGATCATGGAATTGTATTGGAGTGTATGTATTCTATTTCAGAATCAATATCACATTACAATAGTCATATATAGACATTAATTACACCAATATACCAATCCAAGTAAGGTGGTGGTGGGAAATAGATTACACCACGGCGTGGAGACGGTATTCCGTACGTACGCACGCGCGGTGATTTTGTTTTCCGTAAGGTGGATAGGTGGTGAAATAGAGTTGTTTCATACTTGTAATAACATATCTGTATATTATTGATACTGATGTTATTACTTCATAATGAAACAAATAACGAAGAATAATTGGAAGAAGAAATAAAGTTGAAATAATTGGTAACGGACATTACCTCTTCTTTGAAGCACCTCTTTGAGACCTCCTTTTAAAGCACTAAAATTTGTCTTTTAAGAAGGCCAGGACCTCTAGGATGTTTCTAGGGAAGTGGAGAGGAGATATTGTCAGGGTTTGGCCGAGCATGAAAGCTGAATGTGTTGTGAGGAAGAGAGGGAGGAGGTTCCCTTTTATAAGGGAGGAGAGGGGAACCTTTGGAATAACTAAAACTATTATTTTATTATAAAGTCAAATTAGGTTTTAAATAGCTCCAAATTGATTTATTTTGAAGTTAAGGTGGGTATGGGTCGAAATACTCTCATCCAATAGAATTTAGACAAGTTTAGGTTCCTATTTTAACCTTATGATTTAGATTTAACATTAAGATAAATAATTTTACTTTTACCGTGTCTTCTTATGTTCTTATACTATAAGGTTAATAAACATACTATAACAAGACAAAAGAACCCCAAGTTGTCTATTATTAACATATATAACCTTATATAAGTCATTTGGCCTAGCCTTAGATTTTTAGGAATAAAATAATAATTAATAATATAATATTTGTTTAAAAAACTATTTTATGTCAATTTTGACACTATTTAGTAATTGATTTTTGTGAAAATCATAATAGAATGATTAGTTCGAAAAACGTTAATTAAATCAATACTAACATGTCATATGAACCTAGAAAATTAGTTTAATTCATAAAAATTATCAAATTATATTTATTTGGGTATTTATAACATCAATTATGTCAATATTTCATTAATAAGATAATTACTGCATCATCTTTGTGTCATAAATAAATTAAATTATTTAAAGTCTAAAAATTACAAATAAAATATCATTATATAGGAAATATTTTTATCTTTATAATTAATATTTATAGTCTAATTTATCTTATATATAACACTATATTAAAAAAAATTTCTTATTAAACGTTGATTTTAACGATTTTAACCCTTCTTTAAATAAATTAATAATAAATGTCCTAATCTAATCCATGTTGCCCTAAATGGTCATATATTATTCCTGAGGTTGTTTTTGGTTGAATTACACTTATCCAATAGAATTTGGACATGTGTTAGGGTAATAATAATATCATTTTTACCCTTAATTACCCTATTTACTTTTAACTGTGGTAAATAAAAGTAAAAAGATACTATTCACCAAAAATTATTTTCATCACATTGAACCAAATTTTACATACTGACATCAACCATGTCTCTCGGATTTTTGAAATTCTACTCACAGAAGCGGTAAAATTAAGTTTTATGAAAATTCAGTTTTTCTAACTACCACTTAGTGGTTTCACTATTCATCAAAAATTGAAAGTTTTCAGAAAAATACCAAAATTTCACCATAGGCTAATTTCGATATTACGAATCCAAAAATGAAGTCAATTTTGAAAAATAAAATTTAAAAAATTTCAAAAAGTGGTTATGAATATTCATAACGGCTAGTTTTAATAATATTTTAATAGCATATCGTTGTTTAGTGAAACTCGGTATTGCGTACGACGCAAGCTATCGATGAAGGTCGCGATTTCGTGTAAAGAAAGCCAAGCATGTGAATGATTCCTTTGATGATTTATATAAAATAGAAGTATTGGGTGTTATATTCTACCCCCCTTAAAATGAATTCCGCCCTCGGAATTTGTCACTTTGTAACAAACAGATGAGGATACCTCTCCCTCATCATATCCTCAAGCTCCCATGTAGCTTCTTCTAATTGGTGGTTCATCCATAAAACTTTCACCAATTGAGAGGTCTTGTTTCGTAGGACTTTTTCGCTACGATCCAGAATCTCTATCAGCTGTTCTTCATAAGAATGATCTTGCTTCAGCGGTACAACTTCTGAGCTGAGTACATGTGATGGATCAGGTATGTACTTTCTCAGGAGAGATACATGGAACACATCGTGAACTTGAGAGAGATTCAGTGGAAGCGCCAATCAGTAAGTTACCTTCCCAACATGATCCAGTATTTCGAAAGGACCGATATATCTAGGGATCAACTTCCCCTTCTTTACAAATCTCATGACCATCTTCCAGGGAGATATTCGTAAGAACACTTTATCACCCACTTCAAACTCTAGGTCTTTTCTTTAGTTATCGGCATAAATTTTATGTCGACTCTGAGATGCTCCTATGTGTTGTTGAATAGATCTGACCTTTCTGCCATTTCATCAACGAGATCAGGTCCTAATAGCTTTCCTTCTCCAACTTCATCCCAAAAAATGGAGTCCTGCTTTTCTTTCCGTAGAGAGCATCATAAAGAGCCATATGAATACTAGAGTGAAAGCTATTATTATAAGAAAATTCCACCAAAGGTAGGTGTTGATCCCAACCACCTTTGAAATCTATAGAGCAAGCTCTCAACATATCTTCTAGAGTTTGAATTTTTCTCTCAGTCTGAACGTCTGTCTGAGGATGATAAGCAGTTATGAAACTAAACTCTGTATCCAGAGTATGCCGAAGGCTTCTCCAGAACATTGAGGTAAACCTCGGATCCCGATCAGATATAATAGAAAGTGGTACTCTATGCAATCTTACCACTTCGTTCACATATATCCTGGCAAGCTGATCCAGAGAGAAATCCTCTCTAATAGCGATGAAGTGTGCAGACTTTGTAAGACGATCAACTATAACCCAGATAGCATTATTGCCTTTGGATGTTTTAGGAAGTCTGGTGACAAAGTCCATAGTGATGTTTTCCCATTTCCACTCAGGTATGGGTAATGGCCGTAACATCCCCTTAGACTTTTGTCTCTCAACTTTAACTTGATAACAAACCAAGCATCGAGAGACATATTCAGCAACATCTCTTTTCATGCCATCCCACCAGAAGTACTCTTTCAGGTCCCTATACATCTTCGTGCTTCCATGATGAATGGAGAATGAAGAAATATGAGCCTCATCCAGCATCTCCTTCTTTAATTCGGGGATAGGAGGAACATAAACCCGATTCCTGAACTTTATTATCCCATCAAAATCAAGGTTGAATTCAGGAACATTTCTCACCATCTTTTGTAACTCGACATCTTCTTTCTGTGTCTCTTTAATATTCACATGTATAGATGGTTGAACATTCATTTGAGAAAGATACAATTTTATCATTTCATTATAATTCCAAGATCCATCCTTTTTAAATCCATAAATATTGGATCTTTTGTGATCCTCATCATGGATAAACTGGCATGGTCTTGTTGACTTAATGCATCTGCCACCTTGTTTGATTTCCCATGGTGGTAATGGATTGAGCAGTCGTAATCCTTAATCATCCCCAACCATCTTCTTTGGTGCATATTCTGCTCCTTTTGTGTGAAAACTTACATTAAACTATTATGATCAGTATAAATGTGACACCTTTCTCCATAATGATAATGCCACCAAATCTTTAATGCAAAGATTACCGCAGCTAACTTAAAATCATGAGTTGGGTAATTTTGCTCATGTATTTTAAATTGTCATGAGGCATAAGCTATCCCCATATCATTTTTCATAAGAACACACACCAATCCCTTCTTGGATACATCACTGTAGATTGCAAACCATTCTCCACTACAAGGTATTGTGAGCACAGGTGCACTGGATAACCTTCTTTTCAACTCCTTGAAATTCTCTTCACATTATTCTGTCCAAACAAACTTAACTCCTTTCTGAGCCAACTTAACTCCTTTCCCGTACAATGGGCATATTCTTAATCGTGAGTTTCTCACCAACCATTTGAGATAAATAACCTTCATTTAGTGGAATCAGGACCCGTAAGATGGAAGAAATTTCCACTTGAAGGTTATGTTCATACTTGCATCGATAGACGATCATAGAGTGATCTGGAATATAAAATGTAGCTTCAGTTCTTTGGCCATTGATATAAGCTCCATATGGAGAAATCCATCCATGCCA
The DNA here is from genome assembly GCA_963277665.1 of Viscum album. Taxonomy (NCBI): domain Eukaryota; kingdom Viridiplantae; phylum Streptophyta; class Magnoliopsida; order Santalales; family Viscaceae; genus Viscum; species Viscum album. The sequence continues at coordinate 270,082,778 of OY728128.1, read as the reverse complement.
AGAATCACATCAAATTCCACTATAGGAAAGATCACAAGATTTGTAGGAAGCACTTTACCCCAATCTTCGATCGGAGAAGAATTATAAACTTTTGATGCGACTGTTGTGCCGTTAGGGGTTGTCACAGCTAACTCAACATCTAATTGTTGAGGTAATATGGTGATATCCTTAGAAAATTCTTCAGAAATTTAGGAGTGGGTGGATCCAAAATCAAATAAAACATTTTCTACTTTAGAGTGGATGGTAAGTTTACCTTTCACCACATCGTTATCGTACTCCACATCGATGATAGAAATTGCATGTGACTTTCCTTTGTATTTAGACTTAAGAGTTTGTTGACGTCGACCATCATCATCAACCCCTGGATTTGGGCATTGATTTTCATAATTCCCCATCTCCATGCACTTGAAACATTGAAGTGTAGTAGGTTCATTCTGTGTATCCCTTCCTTTGTTTGCATCCTTAGACATCTTCTTCCCATCATTACGGCATTCAAATTCTCTATGGCCTTCCTTTCCACATTTGAAACATTTACTTGTCCCTTTAAGACAACTCCCTCCATGTTTCATTCCACACATTGAGCATAAGGGAAAGCTCATCTTCTTTTCAGTGTGCTCTTTAGAATTTCCTTTGAATTCCATTTTCCTCTTCTTATCAAACCCATATGACTAATGGGTTACTCCAATCTCCATCTCAACTTTGAGAGCACATCGAATGATTTCCTCATAGCTATTGAAGTCCCTTATGGCTAACGCCCTTCGAAGAATTGGTTTTAAGCAACTAAAGAATCGATCGATCTTACTCTTCGGTTGGATAATAATACCAGAAGCGTAACTTGCAAGTCTTGTAAAATTTTCTTCATAGTTATGAACGGATTCATCATCCTTTTGCTTCAGTTCAAGAAACTAGTTCTCCATCTTTGTTCGGAGAATATGAGGGAAGTAATTATTTAAAAATAAGTTCTTGAACTCGTCCCATTCCATGGACTCAATTTAATCTCTTTGCCTCGTATTCTTGATAAGATTCCACCATTGATGAGCATCACCTTCCAAACGATACGCTTCTAAGATGAATTTATCATGATCATAACATTGATGAACTAAAAATATCTTTTCAGTAGTGCTAATCCATTGTTCAGAAACAAATGGATCAGTAGACCCGCTGAATGAATGTGGATTCTATCTCCTGAAGGATTCAACAGAATGTTGCTCCTTCCTTTTCTCGTTTGGAATTCATGCATGATTCATAGCATGAGAAGTTGTGTGAGCATGGCTACATGATTTTTCATTCCATCTCCCATAACGTTTGGTTGCTCAGGGGGACAATCATTGCATTGCCCGTCGCATTCCGCATTAACACGGTTCCTTTGGGTTCCATCCATTGACTAAAACCAAGAAGAATAGTATGAGAAACACTAATTATAATAGGAAACCACATAATAAAGAATAAAATTTCATACTTAAGGTCTTATCCTTGGTTATTCATGGCCATTTATAAAACACTAAGATTTTTTTCTATGCTTGGACTTATCCTTAGGGTTCTTACTAAGGCTTTCACATCCTAGTTTCCAAAGGTTGACTATACCATTCCTCTAATACCAACTATAATGACCCATACTTTACATACATTGTCATCAATTCAGAATTTGATCACACTTATTAAAACATATAACAAAACCAGGAATGTACCGTATAGGTATAGAGTCTTTAAAAACTGGAAAACATAAACAACTGGTTCATAAAGCATCTACTTTTCCTCCCATTTATTCATCATATCTACAGTCCCTTTTTGGCATATCCAACATAATAACCTTCTTCCTGACCTGGGGAATGAAAACATACAAAAGGGTGAGCTCAAAAGCTCAGTAAGGGTAAACAAAAGAAATATCAGTCACATCATATACATAAGAACATAACTTTTGGAATTTTTAACCTGCAAAAGAAATCATAATTTCATAACATGGGGTAAATCATAGTAGTGAAATGTAATCCAAATAATCATAACATAAAACATGAAACTTTTTGGCATACAAAAATAATCATATATAATCATTTCTTATTAGTCAAGACTCGTTTCCAAGACTATCTTAGTGGACAAAGTCCATTTCTGAACCGAGTTCACTGCTCGTTTCAGTCCTGTTTCATTGAACCGTTTTAACCTGCCATTCCAGCCATGTCTATCTCATGAGATATAAAATCTTTACCCAATGCATTGGAGGGAGATATAGGTCCCACCCATCTCATAATGATACCATTCTTATGTGTGCCACAAAATCATAAACCATACATCATAGCATAACCCTTGTAATAAAAATGGGAATCTAAAACATCGTGACATCATAAAACAATTCATATAAGATAAACGAATTAATAAAAATAATTCCATCACAACATAATCAAATAAATTTAATAATAGGGATAGAAATAGAAACCTTTATTATCTTAGATGGAAAATAATTTTGATAAAACACTTGAACTCCATTCTTGAGGAAAATATCCTTTCTACTTCAAAAACACTTTTCCTTTCTTAACATGTCATACAATTCTAAAGGAGTATAAGTTGATTAAAAATAAACTTGAAAACTAGTAATGGAAGCTTCTTGGAAATAATGTTTTAAAAATCCATTCATGCCATATAATTTAAAAAAACATTCTTCTCGTACTTTTGTCGGAAGAGTCAAAAAGTACCTCGTACAAAAAACGACAAAAGATTCCTTTCATATCTTTTACTAAAAACTCACTGAAGGGTAAAATTTGATATAAACTACTGTATAAGGATATACATATTACATATTTAGGAAACATGGATGTGGATGATAAAATACACCCCATTAAATACCAAAGTATAAACAATATCTGACAAAAAGGAGATTGTGATGTTTTCCCTTACCTTAGGTCCGATTTGCTTCATAAGTGTCTGAACCTCCTGTATAATGATTTAAATAATGTTATTGACATTTTCTAGAATCATAATTATTTTTAGGATACCATATATGGTCATATTCTTATATTCTTATTAGTAATTTTTCATTACTATTTCTTATTCAGGTGTTTATTACTTTTTGTTATTATGCGTGTTTTGTCAAATAAATTCTTATTTTTCTTTTTAGGTTATAGATACCTCATTTCCAGAATGGTATTAGTGTAATATATATCATATTTATTCACTAAATTAATTTATATTATCATTATGAAATGAAGATCATGTAGAATGAGTCACATCACATCATGGAGACGGTATTCCGTATGTACGCACGAGCGATGATATCGTTCCCATGATCGTGGAATTTTATTGGAGTGTATATATACTATTTCAGAATCAATATCACTTTACAATATTCATATATAGTCATTATTAAAACCATTATACCCATCCAAGTAAGGTGGTGGTGGAAAATAGATTACACCACGTCGTGGAGACGGTATTCTGTACGTACGCACGCGTGATGATTTTGTTTTCCGTAGGATAGATAGATGGTGAAATAGAGTTGTTTCATACCAATAAGAACATATCAGTATATGAGTGATACTGATGTTATTACTTCATAATGAAACAACTAATGAAGAAGAAGTGGAAGAAGAAATAAAGTTGAAAGAATTGGTAAATGACATTACCTCGTCTTTGAAGTGCCTCTTTGAGACCTCCTTTTAGGTCACTAAAATTGGTCTTTCAAGAAGGCCAGGACCTCTATGATGTTTCTAGGGAAGTGGAGAGGAGACATTGGACGGGGTTGTCTGAGCTTGAAGGCTCAAAGTCGTGTGAGGAAGAGAGGGAGGTGGTGCCCTTTTATAAGGGAGGAGAGGGGCACCTTTGGAATAACAAAAACTATTATTTTATTATAAAGACAAATTAGGTTTTAAATAGCTCCAAATTGATTTATTTCAAAGATATGGTGGGTATGGGTCGTAATTTTCCCATCCAATAGAATTTATACAAGTTTAGGTTCCTATTTTAACCTTATCATTTAGATTAAACATTAAGTTAAATAATTTTACTTTTACGGTGTCTTCTTGTCTTCTTATACTATACGGTTAATAAACATACTATAACAAGCCAAAAGAACCCCAAGTTGTATATTATATATATATATAACCTTATATAAGTCATTTGGCCAAACATTATAATTTTAGGAATAAAATAACAATTATTAATATAATATTTGTTTTAAAAACTATTTTATGTCAATTTTGACACTATTTAGTAATTGATTTTTGTCAAAATCATAACAGAATTATTAGTTGGAACAAAGTTAATTAAATCAATACTAACATGTCATATTAGCCTAGAAAATTAGTTGAATTCATAAAAAGTCTCGAATTATCTTTATTTGGGTATTTATAACATCAATTATGTCAATATTTCATTAATAAGATAATTAATGTATCATCTTTGTGTCATAAATAAAATAAATTATTTAAAGTCTAAAAATTACAAATAAACTATAATTATGTAGGAAATAGTTATATCTTTCTAATTAATATTTATAGTCGAATTTATCTTATGTATAACACTATATTATAAATGATTTTCTTATTAAACTTTGATTTTAACTATTTTAACCCTTCATTAAATAAATTAATAATAAATGTCCTAATCTAATCCATGTGGGCCTAAATGGTCATATTTTATTCCTAAGGTTGTTTTTGGTCGAATTACACTTATCCAATAGAATTAGAACATGTGTTATGGTAATAATAATTTAATTTTTACCCTTAATTAGCCTATTTACTTTAATCTATGGTAAATAAAAGTAAAAAGTTACTATTCACCAAAAAATATTTTCATCTCATTGAACCACATATTACTTACTGACATCAACCGTGTCTCTCGGATTTTTAAATTTTAACTCACAGAAGCTGTAAAATTATGTTTTATGAAAAATTCAGTTTTTTTAACTACCACTTAGTGGTTTCACTATTCATCAAAAATTGAAAGTTTTCAGAAAAATACCAAAATTTCACCCTAGGCTAATTTCAATATTCCTAATCCAAAATTGAAGTCAATTTTGTAAAATAAAATTTAAAAAATTTCAAAAAGTGGTTATTACTATTCATAACGGCTAGTTTTAATAATATTTTAATAGCATATCATATTTTAGTGAAACTCGGTGTTGCGTACGACGCAAGCTATCGAGGAAGGTCACAACTTCGTGTAAAGAAAGCCAAGAAAGTGAATGATTCATTGATGATTTATATAACATAAAAGTCTCAGGTGTTACATCAACCTGTTAATTTATTGGACAAAAATTATCGCTGAATTTAGAAATGGTGAAAGAAATCCAAAATGACATACCCTACATGGGAATTTCATTGTTCAATATTGGATACTAACTTCTAGTGGAGTGATCATTCCTGAATGATGTATATTGATCTTATATCCAAAATTTCGTTGTGTCCCACCAAGATAAACATGTAGGGTTCTCTCCAGAGACTCTATGTAATTTTAGAGTTATGAGTCCGACCCTGGATCCCAACCAAATGGAATACATAAAAAATTAGCATCGATGTGTTGATGAGATAAAGAAATAAAATAAATAATCAATTGATTTTATACATTAAAAATTTCCGAATGTACTTGTCATAGTTTACCCATGATAATTGATGTTATGTTACGCCAAATGTTAAGTAGCTCCTCTAACAAAACAATGTGCTCGGATTTATAATCTGGAAACCCATTAAAAAGTTATTCCAGTATTTCAGGAACAAATCATGCATGTGCTATTAAATATATAAATATATTTCAATCTTTTATTACATGAACATTGGGTCTCGAAATCGCATGTCCTCTCATCAACTAGCCCTTGAATTAATCAAAATAAAATTTATGAACAATACACATGAAAAATTATGTAGATTAGATTTTTTAATTTCCAAACAAAATGTTTCATTTGTTATTTGATTAACACATTTGAAATGATTGATAGTTTTAAGGATTAGTATTCAATTCATTCCAAATATCACAAACTTCTTCATAGGGAATATTTATTGTTATACATATTAATTAACATAGAAAAATATAACTAACAAATCATTGTACATGTAAATTTTTTATGGGAACTGATCATACCGTATATATTATTGTATGAATATAAATTTATCTACCATTCATTGACCAATTCATTTCAAAATAAATATCAATATCAAACTATAACCCAACTGTATGGTGTACTTCAAATCAATCAATAGATTCATTCATAAGATACATATGAATTATAGAGGGAATGATATTGTTGAATAATTTTTTTAAAAATGGATGGTGATGATCACAAACAACATTGAATTCTATAAAGATAGACCGCTTGATGGATTCTTGATGTTGAATTTTCCTATCAGACTAAAAATTTATTTGAGCACGATTAACAATATTAAACCTAATGATTTTATTGAAAATACTAATGTAGGATTCATTAGAACATTGATGTAAATCTCATTTCCTGATTTGATATGGTAGAAAGTAGTGCACCATGAAATCTCAAAACAACCCAATTTTTTATAAAAGTGTTATTATCATGAATGATGACAACTATAATAGAGAATAAATTTTCTACTTCAATTAGGCGATAAACTATATCCTAATTAGCATCACACACATTTGTTATTTCTCGAAGTCTAATAATGAAGTTAATGGTCATATATTCCCATTTCTATTATGTTATGGTTAATGGATATATAAATTATTGTGATTTATATCTATAGTGATTTTATTTTTTTAATAACATGGCATCGATATATAAGAGCAATACAATACCATATCATTTTACCTGACCAAAAATATTCTTCTACATATTTATATTATTTTCATCAAGAATAAATAGAAAATGTGGAATTATAATTTTTTTATAATTCTAAATTCATTATTTTTATCCATAGAACATGTTGTCATTTTATGAACATATTCATATAATCATGATCATGGGTAAACTCAAGAACATTCCATACCATATAAAATAATTACACACCTCTTATATAAAACTTTTAATACTAGTATGGGATATTTGTTATTATATGTGAGTTTTTAATGTTCCAAATATTCAATTCAATGATTCATTTTCCCATATACCTTATAGAATAAAATATATGTTGTACCACAAGATTAAGCACTAGGACTAATGAGTCCCTTATTCGGATTCAACGAATGTTTCTTCATAAATTCCTAAATATAGATTAGGCTGATTTTATAATGATTATTTGAATTATGTATAGTAACAGGTTTGTCTTAAATTCAAAAATCAACTACATAATTCAGGGGAAAACGATGAAACATTTCTGGAAATTCATCAACATTGTCTCATTCAGTAAGAATATAATAAATGTTCAGTTTTTCCCCAAAATTCAGTGATAAATATTATTCATGAATTATTGATAAGACAAATATAAATAATGAAATTTACAAGGGAATTTTTTGTTTATCATATGATGGAAATAAAATAGTTGTATGATTCATAATATCTAATCTAAAATTCATTCCCTGAAAATATTTATGGTGTGTATACTGAGAGACACAATCCATGGAATCAATTACATCAAATTCAACTAGAAAAATAATATCATAAAATTTGTTAAAAACATTCAAACAAAAATATATCCTAGAGGAGATATAGTCGTCATAATTTATCATCATTAAATTTTAGTTTTCACTACTCACACAATAAATAATAATTATAGTTGTAATTTTGTACAAATTGAAATTTCCTGAGATGAAACTGATTGGGTAATGTTGAATCAACTATATCATTTCAACTACTAGAATGGTTTATATTTATAATTTTATCCTTCTAACTAAGAACATATATATAAGATATAGTTATTTCATATTATTGTTCTTTTTAACATTATTTATTCTATAGTATGTGTCCTTAATAAGTGGTGAAATTGTTTAAATAATTCAATACATCATTAAAATTTTAACCATATATAGTGAAAGATTGTTTCTTTTCCAATTAGTGATTATTTGGATGAAGCTTATATCCAAACATGTACCAATATTTTATGTCATTCAATTTGTAGTGATGTTTCTTTTAACAATTTTTCCATGATGGATATTTGAATCCTCCCCTATTATAGTTTTATATGTAACCCATATCATGGGTTTTACACTACCTATTATAGTTTTCATTACTTATGAAAACTTATGTTATACTATATTAAATCACATATGAATGATCATATTATTATATCATAACATGATGAAAATGTTTGGAAAAATAAATTCCTCTGGAGTCTTCTCTTAAGATCATTAAATAAATTTGAAATCATTCAATCATGATTAATTATTTAGTATGATGCATTCTTGTATAACCGTTTGATGGTATCCTAATTCTATACAAAACATAGACATTCCTTATGAATTAATGGGTTAAACATCTTCTATATTTAATCTCATTGTCAAAAGTGTTACTATTTAATAAATAAAATAATATTAAAAGTTGTATAATACATGATTTATATTTTGTAATCCAATTTAGTTTTATGGATAAATGACACACATTGATCAGCTTCACCTCTCATATAATAAAATGTTAGAATAATCATTTCACAATTAATTTATACCCAATATGTAAATATTTTTCAAGAGACAAAGTCAGTTGATAATTAACCATTGGATTAGTTGTTTCATTAAAATAGGCTTTATTCATTAAAATAAAATAATCCTTTATATCAAAATCACAATTTTGAAAAACTATTAGTTATAGAAGGTAATTATTATTCACTATAACTTGTGATTGTTTCCCTCATATTATTTTGACCTTATCAATTCAAATTTCAAGTGTATTATCACTATCAATTCCATGTTTTTCCGATTTTTCACATAATTATCTACCATAATATATTTTCAAAAATATATAATTCCCATGTTCAGAATTAATATTGATCCATAAATTATATTGCCACTTAAATGTAAAAAAATATGAAATACTATAATGTATTACCATTGTGGTCATGTTTTATATGGATAATTAAATCTGGCTAAATTTCAATGAATCATTATTGGATAACAAATGAATAAATCAAATATCCTATAACAAAGTAGAAATGACTTAGTTAATATATTGGTATTCAATATAAGGTATATTTCCACACAATATTGGTCAGTTTAGTAGTCTTAAATATCCAGGTACATATATGATTATAATTTATACTTAAAATATTAAATTCATCAAATAAGAATCATTTTCAAATACTTATTATTATACATAATAACCTATATTATATAACATGGAAATTAAAAAAATTGTATGAGATTAGGATCTCATTAATGGTTAATCAAAGGAAGAGATATGATGAATAATTAATAGATAATCAATATGAAAAATGAAAATGTCAAATAACACAATATATTTATTCAGTCTCTTGAGAATGAAATGAAATCATGTAAAAAATAAATACCAAAATATCAGGGATAATATTAATTGAATCGTAATTGATTAAAATATATAATATTTTACATCAGGATAAAAAATCATAATATCATTACTATAAAAGAAAATTTTTCAATGATGTGTAATCAAGGGATAGTTATATGGTAAAAACCCATTAAATAAGAATAACCAACCATTATATCTCATGAGAAATGTTGATGTATCAAGGTGATATAAATAACATAGCCCCATACATTTTTTCATTTTCAATGCATCTGTCATATATTGGATGAAAATTTAAATTAAAAAATGAAAAATGAATTAATATTCAAGATGAATAAAGAATACTAAAAGTTAATAAATCATAAATAAATAAAATAACATTCAATATAAAATTCCCCATGTATAAGTGGTATACTATATAGAAAATAATCATATTCAATATACCACTAATATGAATATTTGTGGGAAAATAATTTGTTTAAATTTCACATAAATGTGGAGGTTTCAAATGAATTTTAATTATGATAATACTAATATTAAATATAACCTTTGATTTTTCATGAATATTATTTCTAAAATAAATTTATCTGGTTTTTTCAAATAATGAAAATGGGAGAACAAATAAATTATACAATATTTCAAAAAAAAGATATTTTATTCATAAACATTTAAGACATGTAGATGAATTAAAATATCATAAAATGATATTTGTGGATGGAACATTTATTAATTCCATATACACTAAAAAATATTTTTTTAGTAGTATATAATGATATTTCATAATGGCCCTTTTGAAAAAAAATATTTAATTTCAATATTATACCAAAATGAATGATACCATAAATTTTATGGCTATATCATTCTTTGAAATAAAAATTAATTCAATAAATCATTTTTTAAAAATATATTCATTTTCATAAAAAAAATCAGAAATTATTGTAAATTTTTTAGAAACGTCATTTTATTATTCAGGTAAAAAGTTGAGAAAAAATTGAATGAAAACCCCCAAAATAAATAAATATACTGTGAATATGAAATATAATGAATTTAGGAATGATATATTAAATGAATAAATCAAAATATAAGGAAGCCACCATATTTTAATTGTAAAATCAATTAATACCTTGTCGGATTTAATTGAAAACCCATAAAAGTGAAAAAATGCATTTAAATATTAATGAACATGGATATATATATATATATATCTGTGTGTGTATGTGATAAATGAATCAAAGGGGAATTATATCAACCCTAAAATATTAAATTGGTTCATAACACAAATAACGTCTCACTGGAGTGCGAATCGAGATGAAACCCCTTACTCCTTGTTTGACTAGTCTCACAAGTGTTTTTTACCTATAATATAATTAATAAAGATTATTTTTAATTAAAATAAAAAAATATATAAATATTATAATATAAGAACAATTGATAAAATATTCTCACCATTTAATTAAAAGTAATATATTATTAACTTTATTTCGGATTTGAACTACTTTGTTTTCAATGGGAAAATTGGTTCGGTTTTTCTAAACATTTAAATTAATTACGGTTACATCAACTATAAAATGTTTATAATGATATAATTATAATATTTACTCATTACTTATATTTATTTATTTATATATTAATATATTAAAAACAATTAAATAAAACTTTAATTCATTATTTATAGAGACAACATGCCATACACATACAAAAATGCCTATTTAACATTCTGTTGGATTGAATAAAATATTATAAAATAATAATACATCTATATAAAATATATATAATATAATATATATCATATATATTCAATACATATATAATTATTACCTTCTATGTAATGAGGAAATAAAAATGGATCAGATCGCTTCGTGGAGGTTGTATTCCTTATTTACACATCAGAATCATTCTCATTTACCCACATAGTAGAATATGATAATATAGATATTATATTACAATAATAATGGTATCATAATTTAATTAATATCATATATATTTATTAGTTATATCATTATAATCAACCAAATAAATTGGATATGATACACGAATTATAATGATAAGTAGAGGCATTAATTCACATGTATGCATGAAAAATGATTTAACATTTAACATGATTGAGAAGATCTAGAAAATGGGTTCCAAATTTTATAATGATCAATATATTTATAATTGTAATAACTAATTGGGTATTTTAGTATCGCAACTAAAAATATATATGATGTATACCAAAATAAACAAGAATTGTAAAATAAATATGACTTAGACATATTTGATAAACTTCATTTATATTCATTCATAATGTCCTATGGAATTGGATATAATGTTGAAGAAAACAACTCTATCATGTCTACTATGGTGGAGAATATCATTGGGAAGGTGTATTTTGAGATAGATGAATCAATATGGTTTAATGAAATTGGATGTGTTTTCCCCATTTATATGTTAGTTTAGGGCCACTCTTATACTTTTCCAAAATAACAAAATAAATTAAAATCATGTTCAAGGTTGAGTGATTAAAAATTGATGTGTATTTTGTTATAATGATTATCTGTTAAAAATATAACCATCTAAAAACTTTTAGTGAGGATTAAATATTCTTTTAAAAAATATATTAATTTATTGACCCTATATTTGAAAATAACTAAACATTACATTGGTAACACCATTTTCATTAATAAAGAGTTATAATAATACTAATAAAGATAAAAATTTAAAATATAATTAATTTTTTAATTTTTTAATTTTATATTATTTTAATTTCTATTAAATCTTAAGTTACATGAATCACCGATTTTTGGAAAACCAAAATACACTATTTATAATTTTATTCATATATGACCATAATAACCTATACATTTAACATGGTGATTTCAATATTAATAAGTAAATTTTTGATAGTAATTATATATTTTTTTATATATAAAATGTATTGATAAAAAATTAACTAAATATTTGTAAAGTGGATACAATGATAGAAAATGCATTTCTACTAAAAAATAGATTTCTATTACATTTAGTGAAAAAATAATAAAGTTTTTTTTCAAAAAATTAAGAAATTAATTTGAAAAATGATATTAATTTTTTAAATGGACTTTTAAAAATTATCTTATTGTGATTTTTTTAATTTTTTTAAAATATTAATTTTTCCATAAATTTTAAAAATATATTTTTTTACAAAAAGTTATTAGATTAATGAATTTGAAAAAAAAATATTTATTATTTATTTTTTTAGAGTTAAATTATTTCTATTTTTATATTATTAATCTAACATAGTCCATTATAATCAATTTTATGAGTATTTATGATATAAAAACAATTAATACTTTTGAAACTTTTTCATTGGAAACTTGTTGTTTTATCACATTAATGAGGTTAAATTTAAATATTTTTCATCCGAATAATGGGGTTGGATTTTAAAAATATTATTCAATATTTTTTATAAAAATATTTATTATTATACTATATAGAAAAATTAATTATTCATCATTATCAATTGTGAAAAGTGTAAAAATTAATTGATGTGTTCGAAGTTAAAATGTATTTACCATGGGTTAAAATAAAATGATAACTTCTTGAAAAACCTAAAATAATTTTTATTCATAATTATAGTATATTTTTACCCACATATAATATAATAATTCACAGAAATCCATTTTAAATCCTAGATTTATTTATAAAACATGGGTATACCTTTTTCATCTAATCAATATTGCAATATCCTCCCCACTTATAAAGATGAACCATGTCTCCTCTAAACATATCACTTCTGAAAAAAATTATTATAAAATACATAAACATATTAAATAATTATATTTCAACCAATTTCCCCAATTAATTCTATTGGTTATAAAACCCTTATATAATAGCTTTAGATACACACATAAGAAGCTTCCCCAACTAATATGTCTTTTTCTTAACTGATGTTTTTAATTATATTTTTATTTATTCATACATTAATTATTATTCATAAATGAATATATAATTAAATAAATAAATCTAATAAAAGTATATTATATTATTCTAATACAATAACCTATATCCATTTCAACTACTATCAAATGAGAAATGAACTTATTGATCGTGGGTTCCATACACCACCGCATCATGAAGTAATGTGGTTCGTTTTCAATAATCACTAGTCAAATATTTCTATAATTAAGTATTTAAAATATTCAATTTATATTAATTTCATAAAAATAATTCTTTTATAGTATCCTAATACTAACTTATTATTTTTCAATCCATTTGAAAATCATTATTTTGATCATGTATACAATGGATAACCCACCCAAGAACTGATTTGAGGTGATTTATATCAATTTTACTTTGATTAAAATTAGAATGTATTTATATAATATATAATATATTAATTTTTTAATAATTATTCAATAATTGTGAATTTTTATTAAACATTATTTAATTCCATTCATCGGGAAAATATAAACCGTGCTTATGTGGACATATAATAATCTGTTTCCATGAATGCTGTAATTATATTTCTATGGACAACATATTTGGATAATTATAAATTCATATATGATGTATATATATGATATATATATATATATATTCTTAATTATATTAATAATCTTATTGAACTATGACAACATTATAAGGACCAACACTTCTGAACTCGGGCATACATGAAAAACTATGCAGTTATCATCATGAACACCGATTTCAAAAAATTGTTGTTGATGAATTGGTGATAAAAGTTTATAATTAAATAATATATGAAATTATATATATGGATATAATTCTTTAAGATAATAATATATATTATATATTTATTATATATGAGTTTCAATTATTTATAATTTCATGAACCTATCAGAGTCAACCTCGAACCGGTCACCCAAGATAGCATGTGACATGTTCCAAGACACATTCCCAATCCTCTCGGGATGGTGAAAATCACAGAGGGAATCAATAGATACACTAGATAACTATTTCTACAAAATAAAACCAATAAAACAAACATCATAAAGAACTTACATCCCAATATAAATTTATATAATAATTGAACTGCACATTATTTTACCTAAAAGTGAAAAAATGAACTGAAAACTCAAAAAGAACAATCCTAATAACCAGATAACTCTATGTGACCCTGCTGGTTACTCTCCAACATAATTATCACACGTCACCCATGCCTATTGATGTCTAGATTAAACATACACATGGGAAATTAATAAAAGAAAAATATAGGCGTGAGTTCTAAAACTCAGTAAGCTAAGCCGATAATCTATTCCCAATTAACATCCTTTAAAATAAAAGAAACAAAAATTCTATGCTGGAAGTACACTATACATATAAGTATGTTTCAAAACATGGTTCAATTTTATAAAAATTTCAATAATAAAACATACATGTTTTATAACCCTTAAATCTAGTATCAATTTTTCAAAGTGGCAAAAACTAAAAATGAAAATAGTTTTCAAGAGGGCGGCTTTAAAGATTGTACACCTTTAAATAAAAACTCACTCTTCTGGGTTTTCAAACCAAACACACTATATGCAAATGGTTCATAAAAAATATCCAATGTGAACATGTCACATGAACACCCCTAGGAACTAGTTCGTTTTGGGCCCTAGAACCTCACATTTCGGTGTAAAAGTAACCATAAAAATTATCTATTCTCGTGCACAAGAGCTACTAGTGGTAAAATCTTCCACAAACACGTGGTCCCCAAAATCATCAGATTCATTGTTTATGTAGTGTATTTAGCGTCTAACTTTCTACACAAATCACAGAAAAACCCCCTCTGGTTCAGTAGCATAATATTTCACGTCTTCCCACATTGACACATTGGCATTCCTTTTTGGTGCCCAAACAAGTTAATTATTTATATAATACCATTTTATCAAGAATATGACATTTAAGAATCATACACACATAAAAAATCCCACAAAAATTTATCACATTTCTTTCATAGATCAATAAACCACTAATAACTTCATAATACAATTTCAAGAAGTATAATGTGTTCATGCACAAAATATCTATTAAAAATGCACTTTTAAGGGGAAAAACCCAGCAATTCCATATCAAAACAGTTTTTGAAGCCCTTAAACCATTAAATAAATCAAATTCATGGACCACAAAATGTCCCCAAATAATACAACATGAAATTCACATAGAAGGCATTTTTATATGAAAATTAAAAACCGGCCTTTAATAATTTATCAAAACTATCATTTTCCAATGGAAAAAATTTCACTTTTAATAATGAGGCGAATACACACCATGTAAAGTATAAAAAACTTCCATAAATCCCATAAAAAAATATGGTTAGACATCCAATGCACTATAATTTTTATATGAATTCCAAATGTGCCATTTTCCGGAAAACTCGGGCAAAAACACGTTTACCATAAAAACCCATTAGATTAAACAAAAAAATACATTGGGAAGCAAAAAAGGACCCCATAATACAATTTTTCATTATTAAAATGTATTTATAAATACAAAAAAATCATTTTAAATCACATTAATCACATAAAATATAAGGCCCCAGCCTTAAACCTTACATAATCTTGAGTTATTACAAGATTACACATTGAGGATCTTTTCGGGTTTAGAGTTTTAGAGAATTAGATCATAAAACTTGCATTACATTCCACATATAAACAAAGTGGTTACATAAATATAGTATTCTTCATTCCCATCAAATAAAACATGGATTATTTCTTGACACATCCTTGACTCTATAATCTTATCATGTACCTTTCCCATGACCTGTGAAAAACATTTCAAAAACTTGGGATGAGCATAAAAACTCAGTATGGGTTATAAAAAAAACATGGAAAGGAAACATGAGTTCATATATACATAAGAATGAAATCATACTTTACCCATAAAACATAGGCACTTTAACATACCTCATAAAATCATGAATAAATCATAGAAATCATAAGACATAAAGGTAACTTGAGGCATTCATAACATTCTTACGTTGGGAGTAACCCTCTTGGTTACGTTTGGAATACCCATCACAGTATATTCCCTAAATCTCTTCGGAGAAACCTTAACGTTTCACTCCTTCGCGTTACCCAATGCATTGGAGAGCTATAACGGGCTCACCCGCCCTTAGTTTATCACGGAACCACCCGTCTTCATAATAATGCCCAAGAACCATAACATAATCATATCACATAAAACATGAATAAAGGTAACATAAAATTTCCACATTTCAATCACGAGATATCAATACAACACATTGATATAAAAACATTCTGAAAACCATTTTCAATACTAAAATAAAAGAAAAGTAAAACATGGTATTTATTTTTCTTTTAAAAAGAAGGTATGGATTGTAGAGGAAGCCGAAACTCAAATAACGGTCACGACGGAGGAGAAGTCGTTGTCGCCGCATACGTACGAAAAAAACATTCCCTTTTGTCGTTTAGTAAATGGTTCGTATAAAAAAGATTCCTTTTGAATAAAAGTCAAAGTCAAAGGGGTTTATACACCGTATAAAAGAAAGTTGTGTATAAAATAAAATATGCCTCAATGAAAGGAGATTGAGACGAAGTCCCATACCTCGTATCCGACTTGACCCAACCGTTCTTTAATCTCCTGAATAATAAACTTGAGTTAATCTCTACTTGATTATGAATCTTTTTCAAGTTCATTATTCCTTTTATACCATGTTATGAACATCATGTAATCAGTTAAGTTAATAATGTTCATTTTGTCGGTATTTGGTTCTTAAGTCAAAAATAGACTTCTTACACTTACATGTTGTTAATTTGGTCAAAGGTTCATTATATCCAGAATGTTATTCATGATGTAGATATCATATATGTCATATATATATAGTACATACTTGCATTTATAATATTACATAATCATTTAGAGGTAAGAAATGAAATGCACCGTTCATGGAGACGGTAAGCCGTACGTACGCATGAACGCTACTTTCATTTCTATTTCGTATTTTATAGAATGGAATCATAATGATATAAAGGTATATTATAATTCCCGTATAATATCATATATAATATCATAGTTCCATCCTTTATATGTCCCACATATGGTATTTAACGAATCAAATCACTTTGAGGGGGCGGTAGTCCGCACTTCCTAAAATGAAGATATCGTGTTTACCCATAATGGAAACCATAAAGGTATGCCCAAAATGAAAAAACAGAAGATTAAGGAAAACATAAACATATTAAATATCATATATAAAAATATTGACATCATAATGGCCACCTTTGAAGGTGTTAAATGAGTATTGAACAATCATCGTTTCGGGAGGCAGAATTTCGCCATCCACGGAAACTGTATGTTCTTTAACCATTTGTTGTAGTTGTGTGAGAGTGTAGATCAAATAAATCTTATAACAACATCCTAGTATATTGAAGATACTTGTGTTGTTACAAAAGAAGTAAATAAAAAGAGTTTAGGGGGTTGGAAAAGAAAAATAAAACAAATGAACATGAGAGAATGAATTACCTTTAAAAGTGTTACTCCTTTTGATTTGAGCCTAAAGGCTTCCTTTGAAAGGATTATGCCCAAAGGGAATCCTCTAAGATGAGGGGAGGGATGTTGAGAGAGTAAATGGGCAGGGTTTGGCCGAGCCAAAGGCTTGAGTAGTCTGTGAAATGAGGTAGAGGTGGGGGCCTTTTATAAGAGGAGAGGAGGGGCACTTTTGGAAAGTAAAGAAATATTACTTTATTTGAAAATGTGTTTCGGTTTCAAAAGGTCCTACATTTATATAATTCGTGGATAAGGTGATAAGGGTTCTAAATCCACTCATCCAATTAGTTTTGGACATGTGTAGTTCATAGATTTTACATTATCATTCCATTTTATTTAAATCGTCAAATAATGATGTCATCGCTGCATCATTATTATGTCATAAATAATTTAATTTATTTAATGTCTAAAAATCATAAACAAAATACTATGATGTAGGAAATCGTTTTATCTTTCCAATTACTATTTATAATCAAAATTTGGACTTGTATAACCCCACTTAAAAATTGTTTTCGTAAAACATATTATGTTTGTGTCATTTTCACTTTAACATTAAATAAAAAGTAATTTATGACATTTCCCCACAAAAGTGGATCCATGGGGTCCCCAAGTTGACCCATGGAATTTAATGGTCGGCCATGGCACAACCAATGAGGTTTGGGACATGTTTCTATGTCATTTCATTTTATTAAAGTATTATTTATACCTTAAACTACCCTAATTACCACTAATCGCGATTAAAAACTTAATAAGTTACTATTCACCAAAAAAAATATTTTAATCTCATTGAACCACATTTTACTTATTAATGACAACCATGTATGTCGGATTTTCAAAATTCAATACACATTAGTGGTAATCTTTCATTTAACTGAAAAATCAGTTTGCTTGATTACCACTTAGTGGTTTCACTATTCATCAAAAATTGATGTTTTTCAGAAAATTACCAAAAATTCTCTCTAAGCTATATTTGATATTCCGAATTCAAAAATGAATTCTATTTTACAAAATTCAAATCATATAAGTCACATTAATTAATTTAATAATTAATTCCCGCTGCCAGAGCAAATAGCGTGTTTTTACAAAACAATAAGTATCAAAATATTGACACCGGTTTAAGTCTAATTTCAAAGTGAAATTGATTCCAATGACCACCATTGGATAAAATGGTAAAAATATATTCTAATTTCATTTAAAAACCAATTCAAAACATAATCTAATCATATAAATAAATTAGATTAAAAAGCAGTTTTGATGTAAAATGCAGTATTTTTCACTATTCATTAAAAAATGAACATTGTTAGAAAAATACCAAAAATGCACACAAGGTAAATTTTGATGTCCCAATCATAAAGAATAAGTTTATTTTGACAAACATAGCTTATAAAATTGTCAAAAGATATATTTAAAAAGGGTTTTCCATCATAAGGAAGTAAAACAATCTTTTAAGAATATTAGTGTATTCCATGCATAAGATTGTATTTATTTTCATTTTAAGCCTCTAAAACACTATCTTAATCATTAATAGACATAGATAAAAATATCTATTATTCATTACTTAATTGGGATGTTACATCCTTCCCCCCTTTATAAAATTGCGCCCCCGCAATTTATTTACTTATCGAATAAATGGGGGTACTAATCCCTCATTGCATTTTCAGATTCCCATGTTGCCTCTTCAATCATGTGGTTTTTCCACAAAACCTTTACCTGCTTAATCACCATATTCCGTAACACTTGCTCCCTGTGGTCAAGAATCTGGACCGGTTGTTCCTCATAAGATAAGTTCTCTTCCAGTTGAACTATCTCTGGACTCAAAACATGAGATGGATCTGGCATATACTTTCTCAACATCGAAATGTGAAAAACATTGTGTACCTGAGATAAACTCGGAGGTAAAGCCACTCGGTATGCAACTGATCCAACTCTCTCCAGAATTTCATATGGTCCAATGAACCTTGGACTCAACTTTCCTTTCTTACCAAATCTCATCACACTTTTCCAAGGAGAAACCTTGAGAAAAACATGATCACCTACCTCGAAAGATAGATCCTTCCTCCGGTTATCCGCATAACTCTTCTGCCTGCTCTGAGCTATTCTCATGTGTTTCTGAATCAGCTGAACTTTTTCTGCCATCTCTTCTACCAATTCTGGTCCCATCAACTTCCTTTCACCCACTTCATCCCAGAAAGCTAGAGTTCGACACCGCTTCCCATATAATTCCTGAAATGGTGACATCTGTATACTGGAATGAAAACTGTTATTATAAGAAAACTCAACCAAAGAAAGATGTTGGTCCCAACTTCCCTGATAATCCATAGAACAAGCTCGTAGCATATCCTCCAATGTCTGGATTGTTCGTTCTGACTGGCCATCTGATTGAGGATGAAAAGTTGTACTAAAATTTAATTCAGTACCCAATGAATTCTGAAGGCCTTTCCAAAAGTTAGAAGTAAACCAGGGATCACGATCCGATAAAATGGAGAGAGGAACTCCATGTAACCTGACTATCTCTTTATGATACAAACGGGAAAGTTGATCAAGAGAGAAAGTATCTCGTATAGCAAGGAAATGAGCAGATTTGGTCAAGCGATCAACAATAACCCAGATTGCATTATTACCTCGAGATGTCTTCGGTAATCCAACAACAAAGTCCATGGATATATTCTCCCATTTCCACTCTGGAACTGGTAAAGGCTGAAGCATCCCTTTCGGTAACTGCCGCTCTGCTTTGACCTGTTGACATGTCAAACACTTCACAGTAAAATCAGCAATATCTCTTTTCATTCCATCCCACCAGTAATACTCCCACAGATCTCTATACACCATAGTACTGCCCGGATGAACTGAAAACGGAGAACTATGAGCTTCACATAACAGCTCTCTCTTCAACTGTGAATCAAAAGGCACACACAATCTCTTCCCAAATCTCAAAACACAATCATTATCAATGTTGAATTCAGGGAACTTACCTTTCTGAACCAGCTCTACCTTTTTCTGCAACTCACTATCTTGCTTCTGTGCTTGCTTGATTCTATCTGATAGAGATGATCTCACTGATACCTGAAACAAAACAGAAGGACTTCCTGCACCAACAACTTCTATGCCAAAGTTCATCAAATCGTTAACCAAAGGATCACGTTCCAACCGCAACATTGTTAATGAAGCATTACTTTTTCGACTCAAAGCATCAACCACTTTATTTGCTTTTCCCGGATGGTAATGAATTGTACAATCATAATCCTTGATTAATTCCAGCCATCTCCTTTGTCTCATGTTTAACTCTTTCTGAGTGAATATATACTTTAAAATTTTGTGATCGGTATATATTTCACACTTTACATCATACAAATTATGCCTCCAAATTTTTAAAGCAAAAACAATAGCAGCTAATTCCAAATCATGTGTAGGGTATTTTACCTCATTAGTTTTCAACTGTCGTGAAGCATAAGCAATTACCTGATCATTCTGCATTAGGACGCAACCAAGTCCTTTCAATGAAGCATCACTGTATATAAAAAACTCACCATTCCTGGAAGGTAGTCCCAAAACTGGAGAATTCACCAATCTTCTTTTCAATTCCTGAAAACAATCATCACATTCTTTTGTCCAGATAAACTTAACACCCTTCCGAGTTAGCTTAGTCCTTGGACTAGATAACCGTGAAAAATTTCTAACAAACCTTCGGTAATAGCCCGCCAAACCAAGGATGCTACGAATCTCGGTTACATTTTTGGGTCTTGGCCATTCTTCCACAACTTTTGTTTTTGCAGGATCAACAGTTATTCCATCTTTAGAAACAATGTGACCAAGGAAGGAAATTTGTTGCAACCAAAAATCACACTTTCTGAATTTCCCATACAGTTTCTTTTCTTTTAAGGTTTGCAAGATAACCCTTAAATGTTTTTCATGCTCCTATTTACTTTTAGAAAACACCAAAATATCATCAATGAAAACCACCACAAACTTATCCAAGAAATCATGGAAAATTCTATTCATTAAGTCCATGAATACAGCAGGTGCATTGGTTAGCCCAAAAGGCATTACTAAAAATTCATAATGGCCATATCTCGTACGGAACGCGGTCTTCGGAATATCTGCCTCCTTTACCTTCAGCTGATGGTACCCCGATCTCAGGTCAATCTTTGAAAAAAACTGAGCTCCCTGGAGCTGATCAAACAAATCATCGATATGAGGCAAAGGATATTTGTTCTTAACAGTGATATTATTCAAGGCTCTATAATCAATGCAAAGTCTCATAGAACCATCTTTCTTTTTAACAAATAAAACAGGAGCACCCCATGGTGATGTGCTAGGTCTAATGAAACCTTTCTCTAATAAATCTTGCAATTGCTCCTTCAACTCTAAAAGTTCAATTTGTGCCATTCGATAAGGGGGTTTAGAAATTGGCTTAGCATCAGGAACTAAGTCAACAGTAAACTCAACTTCCCGATCTGGTATTATTCCAGGCAACTCATCAGGAAAAACATCCAGATACTCATTTACCACTTTCACATCATTAATCTGAACAGTTCCTTTATTTTCAACGACGTGTGAAAGGTAACATTCATTTCCATATTTTACAAGTTTCTCGGCCTCTTGATATGTTATCAAAAGTAAGGGTTTATTCTTGTAAAAAAACTGAAAGTCTTTCTGAAAAGAAACTTCTTTAGCTCTACAGTCAATCTTAGCATGGTAAATAGAGAGCCAATCCATACCCAGGATAACATCAAACTCTACTAGAGGTAGAAAAATAAGGTTTGCAAGTAGGTTCTTTCCACAGATAAGGATAGGAAGATTCTTATAAATTCATTTTGCCTCGACACTTCCCCCAGGTGTTTTTACCAAAAGTTCAGGAGTCATTTCTTGAGATGGTATTCTCATTTTACTAGAAAAGGATTCAGAGATGAAAGAATGTGTAGACCCCGAATCAAACAACACACTGGCATAATCTGAAAAAACAAACAAAGTACCTGATACAACTTCATTTGATGGCCCGACATCTGCTGAAGTAGTTGCAAAGGATTTCACCACCCCTTTCTGCTTGTAGTCTAACTGCTTCCCATCACTCAAGCTCCTTGTTGGACACTCGTTTGCATAGTGACCCATCTCATTGCACTTATAACATTTCACTAACTGTAAATCAAATTTGTTCTTACCTTCACCTTGATCCTTTTCAGTGTATTCATGAGCCTTATGTCCCATATTACCACATCGGTAGCACTTCCCAGAATTCAGAAGACATTCCCCAGCATGCCTTTTGCCACATTTATCACAAATTGAAAACTTAGTTCTCTTACCATCAGACTTTTTTGAAGAATTCTTACCATTCCCCTGCCACCTCGGCCTCTTATTCTGCTCGTTGTTATAGAAAACTTGGTCATCGGCAAACTCCATTTCCACCTTCTCAGCACATCGAACAAGCTTTTCATAACTTTTAAACTCATGAGAAGCTCATGCCCTTCGGTATTTTGGCTTTAATCCTGAGTTAAAACGATTGATTTTACTATCAAGGTCCCGGATAAAATTTGGAGCATACCTTTCCAATCGAGTGAACCTTTATTCATAGGCAGCCACTGAGTCTTCCTCTTGCCTCAATTCCAAGAATTGCTTTTCCATCCTAAGTCGAACAGCCTTAGGAAAATACTTCTCAAGAAACATACCTTTGAATTCATCCCAGTCAAGAGCATCAATCTCATCGGCGTCCCTGACATTTTTAACCATAGACCACCATTGATCTGCTTCACCCTCCAAACGGTAAATAGCAAGACTAACCTTTTGATTGTCTGAACACCCCATGACATCAAAAATCTTCTCCAGTGCTTTAATCCACCCTTCAGCTAGCACAGGGTCAGATGATCCTCTGAATGATGGTGGATGTAGCCTCATGAAATGTTCCACCACTGACATGTTCCTCTGCGGTTGATCCGGCTGATCTCGTGCATGGATACCACCGCCATTTATCGCTTGAGTCAATTGCGCCATTACTGCAACAAACTGTTCAGTTCCAATTCCGACCATTTCTGGATGCTGATTCGGAAGGTTATTTCCTTCTGTATGCCTTCCTAGCACTGCTTCCCTGTTTCCTCTGCGGAAAACCATTCTGAACAAACATGTATTAGATGAAGCAACATGGTAATCTTTAAATTCTATATCATTTCGAAAAAAAAATATTTTTGGATAACCATTTAATAGAATTATAACTCCTAAAGTTATCTAAACCGACCTCTGATACCAACTATAGGGCCCCAGCCTTAAACCTTACTTAATCTTGAGTTATTACAAGATTACACATTGAGGATATTTTCAGGTTTAGAGTTTTAGAGAATTAGATCATAAAACTTGCATTACATTCCACATATAAACAATGTGGTTAAATAATTATAGTATTCTTCATTCCCATAAAATAAAACATGGATTATTTCTTGACACATCCTTGACTCTATCATCTTATCATGTACCTTTCCCTTGACCTGTGAAAAACATTTCAAAAACTTGGGATGAGCATAAAAACTCAGTATGGGTTATAAAAAAAACATGGAAAGGAAACATGAGTTCATATATACATAAGAATGAAATCATACTTTATCCATAAAACATAGGCACTTTATCATACCTCATAAAATCATGAATAAATCATATAAATCATAAGACATAAAGGTAACTTGAGGAATTCATAACATTCTTACGTAGGGAGTAACCCTCTTGGTTACGTTTGGAATACCCATCACAGTATATTCCCTAAATCTCTTCGGAGAAACCTTAACGTTTCACTATTTCGCGTTACCCAATGCATTGGAGAGCTATAACGGGCTCACCCGCCCTTAGTTTATCACGGAACCACCCGTCTTCATAATAATGCCCAAGAACCATAACATAATCATATCACATAAAACATGCATAAAGGTAACATAAAATTTCCACATTTCAATCACGAGATATCAATACAACACATTGATATAAAAACATTATGAAAACCATTTTCAATACTAAAATAAAAGAAAAGTAAAACATGGTATTTATTTTTCTTTTAAAAAGAAGGTATGACTTGTAGAGGAAGCCGAAACTCAAATAACGGTCACGACGGCGGAGAAATCGTTGTCGCTGCATACGTACGAAAAAAACATTCCCTTTTGTCGTTTAGTAAACGCTTCGTATAAAAAATATTCCTTTTGAATAAACGTAAAAGTCAAAGGGGTTTATACACCGTATAAAAGAAAGTTGTGTATAAAATAAAATATGCCTCAATGAAAGAAGATTGAGACGAAGTCCCATACCTCGTATCCGACTTGACCCGACCGTTCTTTAATCTCCTGAATAATAAACTTGAGTTAATCTATACTTGATTATGAATCTTTTTCATGTTCATTATTCCTTTTATACCATGTTATGAACATCATGTAATCAGTTAAGTTAATAATGTTCATTTTGTCGGTATTTGGTTCTTAAGTCAAAAATAGACTTCTTACACTTACATGTTGTTAATTTGGTCAAAGGTTCATTATATCCAGAATGTTATTCATGATGTAGATATCATATATGTCATATATATCCAGTACATACTTGCATTTATAATATTACATAATCATTTAGAGTTGAGAAATGAAATGCACCGTTCATGGAGACGGTAAGCCCTACGTACGCATGAACGCTACTTTCATTTCTATTTCATATTTTATAGAATGGAATCATAATTATATAAAGGTATATTATAATTCCAGTATAATATCATATATAATATCATAGTTCCATCCTTTATATGTCCCACATATGGTATTTAACGAATCAAATCACTTTGAGGGGCGGTAGTCCGCACTTCCTAAAATGAAGATATCATGTTTACCCATAATGGAAACCATAAAGGTATGCACAAAATGAAAAAACAAAAGCTTAAGGAAAACATAAACATATTACATATCATATATAAAAATAGTGACATCATAATGGCCACCTTTGAAGGTGTTAAATGAGTGTTGAACAATCATCGTTTCGGGAGGCAGAATTTTTCCATCCACGGAAACCGTATGTTCTTTAACCATTTGATGTAGTTGTGTGAGAGTGTAGCTCAAATAAATCTTATAAAAACATCCTAGTATATTGAAGATACTGGTGTTGTTACAAAAGAAGTAAATAAAAAGAGTTTTGTGGGTTGGAGAAGAAAAATAAAACAAATGAACATGAGAGAATGAATTACCTTTAAATGTGTAACTCCTTTTGATTTGAGCCTAAAGGCTTCCTTTGAAAGGATTCTTCCCAAAGTGAATCCTCTAGGATGAGGGGAGGGATGTGGAGAGAGTAAATGGGCAGGGTTTGGCCGAGCCAAAGGTTTGAGTAGTGTGTGAAATGAGGTAGAGGTGGGGGCCTTTTATAAGAGGAGAGGAGGGGCACTTTTGGAAAGTAAAAAATATTACTTTATTTGAAAATGTGTTTCGGTTTCAAAAGGTCCCACATTGATATAATTCGTGGATATGGTGATAAGGGTTCGAAATCCACTCATACAATTGGTTTTGGACATGTGTAGTTCATATATTTTACATTATCTTTCCATTTTATTTAAATCGTCAAATAATGATGTCATCGCTACATCATTATTATGTCATAAATAATTTAATTTATTTAATGTCTAAAAATCATAAAAAAAATACTATGATGTAGGAAATCTTTTTAGATTTCCAATTACTATTTATAATCAAAATTTGGACTTGTATAACCCCACTTAAAAATTGTTTTCGTAAAACATATTATGTTTGTGTCATTTTCACTTTAACATTAAATAAAAAGTAATTTATGTCATTTCCCAACAAAAGTGGATCAATGGGGTCCCCAAGTTGACCCATGTCATTTCATGGTCGGCCATGACACAACCAATGAGGTTTGGTACATGTGTCTAGGTCATTTCATTTTATTAAAGTATTATTTATACCTTAAACTACCCTAATTACCACTAATCGTGATTAAAAACATAATAAGTTACTATTCACCAAAAAAATTATTTTAATCTCATTGAACCACATTTTACTTCTTAATGACAACCATGTATGTCGGATTTTCAAAATTCAATACACATTAGTGGTAATATTTCATTTAACTGAAAAATCAGTTTGCTTGATTACCACTTAGTGGTTTCACTATTCATCAAAAATTGAAGTTTTTCAGAAAATTACCAAAATTTCTCCCTAAGCTATATTTGATATTCAGAATTCAAAAATGAAGTATATTTTACAAAATTCAAATCATATAAGTCACATTAATTAATTTAATAATTAATTCCCGTTGCCAGAGCAAATAGCGTGTTTTTACAAAACAATAAGTATCAAAAGATTGACACCGGTTTAAGTCTAATTTCAAAGTGAAATTGATTCCAATGACCACCATTGGATAAAATGGTAAAAATATATTCTAATTTCACTTCAAAACCAATTCAAAACATAATCTAATCATATAAATAAATTAGATTAAAAAGCAGTTTTGATGTAAAATGCAATATTTTTCACTATTAATTAAAAATGAACATTGTCATAAAAATACCAAAAATGCACACAAGGTAAATTTTGATGTCCCAATCATAAATAATAAGTTTATTTTGACAAACATAGCTTATAAAATTGTCAAAAGATAGATTTAAAAAGGGTTTTCCATCATAAGGAAGTAAAATAATCTTTTAAGAATATTAGTGTATTCCATGCATAACATTGTATTTATTTTCATTTTAAGCCTCTAAAACACTATCTTAATCATTAATAGACATAGATAAAAATATCTATTATTCATTACCTACTTGGGATGTTACATAAAATCCTAATGAATATTTTTCTGAATATGTGGCAAGCACTTTGAAAAAGAAAAATTAATTTAAGAACTTGAAATGGGATAAAATACCATTTTATTTCCATAATATTATTCAAGATACCAAAAACTGTTAAAAATAAAATAAAATAGTTATGTAAGCTAACAGAACATTTCCAAAATCATGTGATTTAAATGTTTTTAACAAAACAACACAATTTTTAACAAAACATGGCTTAAACAACATTTTTCACACAAAGAAAATTATTAAATGGATTAAAAAAATTAAAAAAATATATATCATGTGATAACAAATATAATGATGAATCATAATTTATAAGGGCCTTTTCTGAGGATATCCTACATAACAACCAAGGAAGAATTTAAATCGTTCAACCAATATCACCTGATATGGTTCCCCGTACTCAAGATCTATGAAAACCATACCTAAAAGAACCAAATCCGCATAAATATTCATTAGGTAACATAAACATATGTCCTTAATTACTAGGGGAGAAGTTTAAACCAAAATATTTTGTAGGAGATGAAAGAGTGAGATGAGAAGAGAAGGAATCTCACCTGGGAAACTAGAGAACTCTTCATCTTCTCTTAGATATGCGACCACAGAGGAAGGGAAATGGGATGAAACTTCTAGAAGTTGATTAATATGTCTGGATAAACATTGGATAAGAAGATTTCGAGGAAAATTAGTAATAAATTAATGAGTTATGAATAAAATAAAATGACATTCTCAAATCTACATTATTTGAGAAGCCTTTGAGAAATTTCACCAGAATCTGCGACCATTATGAGCTCTAAAGAGTAAAAATGGAATATGGGAGAGCCCCTAGGTTACATGGGATAATGTGAGAAGATTAATTACCAAAAAATATAAAAAACGAGATATGAAACAAAATAATACTTTCCCTAAAATTGGAAACAAGCTCATAGGATGGCCCAATACATGAATACATAACACAAATCCACCATGATTATGAATTTATAAGTGTTTCAAACAGACATTGTGGTTTCAATAGGTAATGGTAGGTCAAGTGGAAAATTTAATGAGTCTAAAATTTTGAAAATTACGGTTTTAGAAATGAAACAATGCTTGTTTTTATATCTGAAAATAGGCTCATGGTTGGCCCAAATCACAAAGTAACCACCCTTTTCCACAAAACACCCCGAAAAGCCCTAGGGAACCCATGGTAGGATGATTAGACATATATGGGAGTTCATAAATAAATAGTTATCTCACCCAATACAGATGAAAAGTATTATTATTTAAAATGAACTATATCACAACCATGCTATGAATAGCCAAGTATACCAATTGTCCGCTCCATTAATGCTTTCTGACCCCAGAAATCCACAACACATTCCTGTTGATTGATCAAAACCTACTGATTATTTATCAATATGTTCCTACCATTGAATAAAATTACACTTTATTCACCATTAATAGAACATACTCCTCTTACCTAAACCGAAACACCAACTCCAAACCACATCCTGAAAATCAACTAGATGATCGAGTCATTTCCTCCTCAACCAAACCTGTAACATGATTGTTTAGCCTTCTACCAATAATCCCAATGAACAACCAAACCAAAGTGAACTCAAAAAAACCAAATAATCCAAGGTATTATAGAATGGAATCCCCACCATTATGAAATATCTAGAACTCCAAAATTATTTGGTGGAAAATCAATGAGACCCATGGTGTTTCTACCCACAATTAAGAACCAATGATCAATGACCAAATAAGAATTCAACATGAACATGGAAATGGAAGATCCCACAAATTCCCATAGAAAATATCATACATCAACCTATCCACCCAAGAAAATAGGAACCCAACACAAGAATTTATACTCCCCACTCCCGAAAAGAGGGTCCAATAACTTCTCCAACACTCTATGTACTGATCCAAACCCCCACCACTTCTAGAGGGAAGAGCAGTGGACCCAATCATTGAGCCATTAAAATCAGAATAAAATAAACTAACTACTTCACTACAATGCATTAATTATGAGCTCAGATGTACAACACACAAAGCTGGGACTCCATACAATGTGACAGCTTGACTTCAAGACCTATGGATATATCAATGATAGATGAAGAATCTCTAACATTACAGTCAGGATTTGATAATACCTAACTTGAACTCTTTCCCATAGATCCACATGGTGACACATATCACACCCATGTTGAGAAACATATCAAGGTATAACAAGACACAATCTTCATTAAATTACACACGTTTACACGAACAAGAACTTGGAGATACACAAAAATATTTTCTCTCACTCTGAAAGTGGTTAAAAATGGAAAAGGTACTTTCTGAAACATATCAACCTCACTGAGAACAACTACATAAATAGATAGGGACTCCATAATATAAATACACTTCAAATCGTTCCTGAAAAGATTTTTATTACAATAATTGGCATGAGGAATCATTCAAATAGGTGGATTTATCATTTGGGATGAATACTTAGGTTGATCTTCTAGATATATTTCCAACAGAGAACCATCCATGGCCACATCACAACATCTAACGCATCTTTAGAGACCCACATAAAATTGATCCATAACCAAGCTACTGACAAGATCCCACATCAATACACTACAAGAATATGACTTCTATGTCGCAAGGAAGCATACTGAATAAAAAAAATTCTAATATATAGGAAAAAATGGAAACATTAAAATTGATTTATAACAAAAACACTAATTTTTAGCTTAATTACATTTGAAAAATAATCTAACATGGTGGATTTTCACATTCACAAATGGTGATTCCTTAATTAACACTCATATCCATGTTTCCATGCAACCCCGATCACCCAACTATGATTCCATACCATAAATTAATCCATATATCCATAAAACCATGCATGTGAGTAGCCATGAAAATAAAAAAGGCTAAAATAATGAAATCATCATTCCAAAAAAATCATGTACCTTCCAATGTCACGTTAACCACCAAATGAAAAACCATTTTCAGGTTTCAGAAAACAATCCCCACTTCATCAATATCCATTTGATTAAAAATAAAAACCATTTCAATTAATTGAAAATCCAAATACAACAATTATATTCAAAATATCCCTTTCCCGTTTTTAATAATTAAGAATGGAATATTTTCATAATATGACAACAAAAATGGCAAAAACCCCTTCCCAGAAAAACAACAACCGCTCAATTTTTTTTCCAAAACCAGTTAATCAGATTAAAAAACATTTCAACATCTCGAAACACCCCATTTAAAATAATGTTCATAATTACTTTAATATAACCCATGCATTCCAAAAAATTAATTTCATGAACCCATAATTTTAGATTTCTGAAAGTCAATCCCATTAAATCATTTCTTAATTATTGCTATGATTTGTTTCAAAAAAACCAACATTATAAAACCATCCTCATACAAAAAATTAAAACAATTTTTTTTTACTTTTAAAAATATAACCATACCCTTAAAATCCATTTTCACAATTCTCACATAAGGATTTTCAAAACAAAGTTCAAAATTCATAAAATTTATAAGAGACGCCCAATAGGGAACTAGTGCGGTTGGGTGAATTGATCATATGGTTAGTGATCATATGTCTAACACACCCAGAACAGAGAGTCATATTTGGTCCATTAACTAAATACATATGGTTTTCCAAGCCCTCTAAGGTCATGGAGACCATTATTATAACTCCAATTATCATACCACAACACTAAATAATCAATAAGAACAAAAGAAACTACTAATATTGGACATCCCATGGAGACCCGAGGGTCGAAATGATCAAGAGTTTGGGAAATTATTCCATAAACTACACAAAATGTCTTGAAAATCGTACTATATCTACCTTGACATCAACAAATAACATTGGAAGCTCTAAAAACATAGGTATGCAAGGAGGCAACCTAATTCGATTCCATTTTTTCATGAACAATCCCGAGTCGACCCAGAACTGGTCACCCAAGCCAGCCCACAAAACGTCCCATGAGGTATTACCTATCCTCATTTGATGTTGACAATAAATAAGGGAATCAATTCAGTATACAATGGAATTATTTCTACTATGTATAACCAATCAAACTAATTACTGAATGAACGTACATCCCTATATACAATCATAAAAATTTGATGTAAGCATTATTTGTACATGAAAGTGTAAATAAAACTAAACCAACAACTCAACCGACAAATCCTATCAACTAGATATATAAATGTGACCCTACTGGTCACTTTCCAACATAATGATCAAACACACCAATGGAAATCGAACTGATGTTGAATCCTACACAAGGGCTAGAGAGAGAAGAAAACTATATGTGTGATTATTATAACTCACTGGGTTATCCTAATAATCTATTACAAATGAACATTAATTAAAATAAAAGAAACATTAATTCCATGGTTAAATAAAATATATAAATGCATTTTTTCCAATCATGGTTCAATGTAATAAAAATTACCGGACAATAAGATACACGTTTTATAAACAAGTATCCTAGTAAATTTTTTTAAAAGAGGTATAACTTCAAAATGAAATTAGTATTCCAGAGCGATGCATTAAATAATTTATACATTTAAATAAAACAAAAATGATGCAATCTTTATGAACCCAACACACCATATAATGACAGTGGGTACAAAATAGCCAATGAGGACAATTCATGGGTACACCCCAAGGAACTTGTTCATTGTGAGCCCCAAGTACCTTGTATCACTCGGTAAAAAAACCATAAAAAATATCTTCTATCATGTAAATAATCCACTAGTAAGAGAATCATCGATAACCTAGTGGTACCCAACATCATCATCATAATATATTTGTTAGTATTATTATCTATAGACATGCTACGTGAAACAGGGACAAAACCCCTCTAGATCACTAGCATACTAGTACACATATGCCCACCTAGATAGTCGAGTTTCCCATTTTTGTTCTAAAAAAAGATACACATATATATAATTACATTTTATAACGATGATTCCATTTACCAATAATACACACATAAAACATCACACACACATGTCACAAATTTCATTCATGTTTCAATAAACCACATAATGTTTCATAATACAATTTCATGACGTATAACGAGGCCTTGTACAGAAGATCTATTAAAAAATGCTCATTTATCGACAATAACCCACCAATAACATAATAAACCAGATTTTTTATCCCCATAAGAATTTAATAAATAAATTTCATGGACTATAACATGACCACAAATGATACAACAATAAATACACATGGAAACCATGTATTACAAGAAAAATGCAAAACATACATTTATGAATTTATCAAAACTAACATTTACCAAAGGTAAAATTATCAATTTTAATAAATATGTGTTTAGACACCATGTATAGTATAAATAACCTTTAAAAAATCCTTACAAACAATCCTTTTACACATCCATTTCATGACCATTTTAATAGGATTGAAATGGTCCATTTTCTGGAAACTCGGGCCAAAATATTCTTACCGATGAAAACCCATTTGTTTATAAAACAAAAAATACACTGGAAATCCATAAAATACACCAAAAATACCAAAATACCATTTAAAATTTATTTATAAATAAAAAAAATTATTTTAAATCACATTATGCACATACAATTGAACTGGTCAGTTTACCGAACACATGGCATGCACTTTTAAACAAACAATTAATTTTAAGTACATTAAATGTTATAAAATAAAATTTTCATGCAATAAATATATTCAATATACTAAAAAATGATCAAAATAAAATTAATCTGGTGTGTATGATATCG
The DNA here is from genome assembly GCA_963277665.1 of Viscum album. Lineage (NCBI taxonomy): Eukaryota > Viridiplantae > Streptophyta > Magnoliopsida > Santalales > Viscaceae > Viscum > Viscum album. Next base: position 270,049,368 of record OY728128.1, on the reverse strand, counting down.
TAACATTTATATAGGCATGCAGTTTACACGTTTATAACAAACCAACACAAGTTTTCACAAAATAAGGATTAAACAACCATTTTGCACACAAAGAAAATTAACCAATGGATAATAAAATAAATAACATATATATCAGGTGATAAAATCAGGGTCATGATGAAACATAAATGTTAAATTCATGTGAAATGGATATCGTACCTTAAAATAATTGCAGAAAAAACGCACACGCAATATCACATGTCATAGTTCTCGACACTCTAGATCTATGAAGACCAACATTAAAAAATCAAAAACACAAAAAATATTTATTTATTAAATGAAAAAATGACTTTAATTCCAATGGGATAATATTAAACATAAATAAAGTGTATGGATGTGGAAGAGGGGGAAGAAAGGAGAAGGAATATCACCATGGAAACTAGAGAACTCTAGATCTTCACTTAGATCATCACTCGTGGAGGAAAGGGAATGGATTGGAACATCTTGGAGAGGAAACATAGGTCTATAAGATCCAGATAAAAAATATTTTGAAGAAAAATCGTTTGACATGAATGTGACAATAAATTAATAAAATACATTCTCAAATCTAGAGGATTTGAGAATCATTGAGTAATATTTCCTTAATCTGAGACCAATAAGAGCTCCAAAGAGATAAATTAGACCATGGGGTTACCCATATGGTCCTTGGTGTCGGGTGAGAGTTTGGGTCAATGAAAAATATAAAAAATTAATGAGATGTGAAAGAAACAATATATTTTTTAAAAACATGTAATTGGTTCACGGGCAGGCCCATAAACATAATACAAAATTGAAATCCACCATGATTATAAATTTATTAGGGTTACAAAAAGATATGGTGGTTTCAATATGTTAGGGTTGTCTAAGTGGGATTTGGAATGAGTAAAAAAATTTTATTTACAATGGATTTATAAAATAATGTTTTTTTCAAATCTAGAAATTGGAGAACTGTTGGCTGAAATCCTGAAGTAACCACCCTTTTCTCTAAAAACAACAATACAAGATATGTGGAGAAAATGGAAGGTTGATAAGAGATATATAGACGTTAAAAAAACTCATCTCACTATAAAGCCATCAAAATAATTTTGATTTCCAACTCATTGGATCCAAACCAAGTCATGAAAAACCGTGTGTGACATATAGTGAAATGACACACGATGTAATGTATTTTTGTCTCACATTTTTCAATATGAATAAAATTTCATATCCACTAATTTTTTCATTTATTCAATGTTACAAAAAATAGATATTTAATTATTATTATTATTACTAATGTGGTATTATGTATATACATATACATTGTTCTTTATTTCATTATTTATAGAGTTAAAAATATACCGAAGTGATATGTGTTTTATGTGACAATCTCATTATTTATCAAGATTATTTATGATTAAAAATTTCAGGAGACAATATTATAATAAACTAATCAAGAATCTCATGAAATTTATTATCATATGCAAAATTATATTGAATATATTATTTAGATTATTTTTTTCACTTTGATATAAATAATGATAACAAAATTATAGTTTTATAGACAATCAAATTTATCTCTATCTTAAATTGAATATAAATTCTATAATATGTCCATATTTTATATAATTTTTTTTAATATTCTAAATATATTGTTCAATGTCATATTTTTAAAAGATTAAATTTATACAAATATATTTAAATGTAATATTCATTTCTTTTTCTACAATAAGGTTTTTAAATCGAAAATTGAATAGAATCATTATTTTAACATGTATGACATGTATAATATTTTGTCGTGACCTATCAATTATTTTGTGTATACCTTATATTATTTTAATTTTATTAACAAAAAATGGTACCTTTAATATTTGGGAAATATTTATATATTATATAAGTTATTGGATGAATGAAATGATATCTTCCACAAGAACTGTTCTGTTACGTTTTAATGAATTTTCTATTAGTACAAAAAAATATGATAATGATTTTTTTACATTGGGATATGATCCAATTATATGATATTTATTCATTTTATATATATTTTATGATTAAAATGATTAGTTATTTATGAATCCCATTTCTTTTCAAAAGAATAGTTTTGAGGAAAATTTAATAAGGGAAAAAAATTCATTGTTTGTAATATAATGAATCTTTTATGATATTTCATCACATGAATGAATTTTTTTCATTATGTGATGATTGGTTCAATTATAAACCGAGGACAATTTTTACATTATATACATGGAAAGAGGTTTCATAATTATTGATTATCAGTGTTTATGATAAAATATTATGACAGATGGTTAAAAAATTAACATCCTGACAATTCAGTGGTTAATAGTTTATTTATAATTTGATAAATAAGAATCTAGCGGGATGGAACCATGTTCAATTAATCAATTTGTCTATTATGATATTATGGAGAGTGAACACTTTCTAATATGATGATATTAAAAGTGAACACATACTACAGTGCCATTATTTCCAATATTCCTTGAATACTGAGTAATTATTTTCTATAATTATATTTATTCCCAAAATCCATGTCTTTTAAATTTAACCCAGTCATAGCTAATTGTATTTGATTTCTTCAAAATCAAAATAACACGATCTGCATTGTTTTCTTCCATGAATCATATTTAGGATATTTCATATTAAGGTTATGTGTTTCCAAATATTAATATAATGTTATCATACCAAAGTAATCTTATTTTTTGTTATCTCCCATGATTGCATATAGGGTAAATATAAATATACTATTTATTATATATCTATTCCCCATGTTATAGAGAATGATTATAAATAAAGTATGTCTAGAAAGAGTACTACGATGGGAAATATTTATTGGATTTCATGAATATCATTAAAGAAATAAAATTATTGTTTGTGTAGTCTCAAAGTAAATTATGACTTTAATATTCTAGGTAATATATTTGTGTTATTTAATGAATATGGATATATAATGTTGTAATTTTTTCTTTAGGAAAGCTCATATCACTACAGTGGGTATCAGATCATGGTTTAGAAATTTTTTGGAACGTAGAAAGAGAAAACATTAGTATGATGATTTAATATTATACTAAATAGAGTAATAAAATCCCACGTATTCTTAATTAATAGACTATAATTTTCCTTGAATATCATATATGTGGGGACATGAAAATTGGATGTATAACTAAAATAATTTTATATAAGTAAAACATCTATGGAAAAGGATTATGAGGTTATGACACGATTGTCAATTGGTGAAAAACAACGCCCCTTTCTACTATCTTAGTATGACACTCTAATGTTATATAATTAGTTTAAATCACATATTATTTATGAAATATTATCCTAGATATGAATCGATGATGATAATGGATGACCTAGGTCAAATACATTGAGTCATATAATGAAAATAATGTTTTTGGATTTAGGGATATTTTAAATGAATTATCTTGATTATTTTCATTCCCATTGGGATTAGTGTTACCCACACTATTCTTTTACTTTTTAGTAAATTTATGGAACTGTTTGGTCCCATGGTCATATAGAATGTTATTGATAATGACTCATTTTTTCAACTAGGAAACATGATTTTATGGGATCATGGATGAAATACATTAATATAATTATCATAAAACATTCTCAATAAATTAATCATGCTGATTATACAAAAGATAATATTTTGGAGATACATATTTTTGAATACTTAATTTTGAAAAAAAAGAACATTATTTTAGAAGAACCTATGATATAATAATGGAATATTGATGTATCAAAACTATTTTCAAAACAAATTATAATCTACTAATTCAATAACATGAAAAAATAATATTTTTATGTCATAACTTGGATGGAAATATAGATTACGAGAGGATCCTTATTATTAATAAGATTCAATAAGAAGAAATTGAATCCATTTAATGGGCTATGTTTTAGTGGATATTTATCAGTGTGATCATCCAACTTATTATATATTAATTTATTCAGGAATAATTTCATAAACTCATGTAGGAGGATGATTAGTCTATTAGTTTTGTTGAATTATATTACTTAGATACTAAATGTAGGATTTTTATTTTATCTAAAAACTGTCAATGAAAATTGAATTTTTTTAGATGGAATAAAACTATACATCTTAAATGAATTTGGTACAAAATAAATAAGAAGTTCTGAACAAATTCAATGATGTGAACTCGTGATAGTAAGGAAGATTTTATATTCCCACAATTCCTATGCTTTTATTTCAAAATTATGATATTGTATCATGAGTGATCGAATAAATCAGATGGTGAAAAAGAATCCCATCCATCCAGATGATGTAAATAAGGAAGAAATGTCATGAAAATTTATTATATGGATGTATGGAGGGAATTAAATATGGGAGGGATTATCATAGTGCTCATTATTATTCAAAGTTGATGAATTTATTAGTTGAGGAAAAAGAGGAATTTAACACACTAGCCAATGCGTCAACTTTCCTATGAAATTTTAAATGCATCGATTTTGGAAATAATTTCACCCATTTCTTTAATATTATGCGTTTTTAGCATATTTTTTAACATCCTCATCCTCTTAATGATATGGATAAATATCATGTGATCATAACTATTAATTCCAGTGATGAGAAATATGTTTTGATTTGTATTGTAATCATAACGTATAAAACCAATCATGCCTTATTAAATATATAATATTACCAATATTCAATATCTATATAATTTTTAAATAATAATTAATTACAATATCATTTATTATATACTAATTATGTGGTAGAATTTATATTGGTAGGATTTTCACATAATAATTCCATTTTTCTTTTACAATTGATATTTTTTGGAATTATCTACCATAAAATCATGTGTATCACTCTATAGTTAAATTTTATGTTATCCTAGGAATGTAATTGATTTATTATTTTGGTCCACATTAATTTCAATGATATAGTGGTCACATTTTTTATTCTAATTTTCAAAATTATCATTTATCATTCTAACAATGAAAACCAACATGCAACGGAAAATGAATCCATTTAATGGGTATAGATTCAAAAGTAAAATGGGTGCATGTCTCTTATGGTTGATGAGAAACTCAAAATAAAAATATTATTATTTTGTGGGTATTTTTATGACATTATGGATTAATTTCATAGCCTACCTATGAAACCTAAAATATATTTCTCAATATAGAATATACCTAATTAAATTCATATTTAAATGAATACCGATATAATAGCAACAACATTATTGCATTAATTTACTATTCATCTCCAAAAAATATTGAATGGGGAATTTTTTGGGCTTCTGTTATACAATGTATCCCACCTATTCATTTTTCTAATAAGAATGGATGATTGATGAAACTCTATATTGATTATCCAGTGAAGATTGATATCAGAATTTACAACATATATCTTTAACCCAATATCAATATCATGATTTACCAAATAGAAATATCTCAGTATATTCACAAGAATTTCCATAGTTCATTATATCAAAATTTGAATCTCAAGAAATAATATATACCCATTAATTTATTCTAAATTATTTTTGGAAACTATTAATATATTGACTTTCTATTTATTTCATACGAGTTCCCCATTAGTATTCATATCTTTATTGAATATATTCATTATATAATTCCTTGATTTGGAATTTATAGGTAATTTTATTTTATATAGAAGTAGATTTTATGAGCATGAATATAACATGATAATTATACTAAAGAACTCTTTTTAATGATAAATTGTATAACGAGCTTATAAACAATGAATATTTTCTACATAAAGAAACATTTTTGGGTCATGTATTCTCGTGAGAGAGTATATCTATAGATTAATTAATAATAAATGTTATAGAATATTTTTAAAAAATAAATATTATTACTGAGATCTATAGTTTTCATGGTTTTGATAGACACTATCATGGATTGGTGAAATTATTCTCTTGACAATCGATTCCACTAAATATGTTAAAATTATAAATGATCCTATTTTGTTTTGATTTAGTATTGTGATGAAAATTATGTGGAAATTTAGAGAAGGCTTTTTAGTGGACCTATTATTACATTACACTGTAGTGGATAATGGATTTTAATCAATTATTATGTTTTGATGAATGTGTTTTTTTGTTTATTATGTAGAATTACTTGGTTAGAGTTTATGACTCGTGTTAATTTTATGTTCCTCATAAAATTCCCCCACTCTTTATTTTTTGTTATCTTTGGTAATTATTTCATTAATTTTAATGGGGAATTGTCATAACAGAGATGGGTTTGATATGTATATATATCATAACAGTGAATCATATAATTTCTCATAGAAATATTTCAATATGAAACATATTTGTAGTGAAAAATTAATTATCGATTATGACATCTGAATACCTTACCTCCATGGGAATGAAATAAATATGGGGTATTATTTTAGTCGAAAAGATCATGAATGTTTATCAAAAATGTGTATCACCAACGATAGAATATTTATGGATTTTCAAATTAAATATCTAGAAATATTGATGTAATATGTTAAATCAAATTATTATATATTTTGAATTCAATCATATATCCATTGGATGATAAAATATGTGTGGAAGGTTGTTTTATAATTTTATAATAATGATATAAATTTTATTAACATTCATATTTATAATGATGGAATTATAATGTTCAAGAACAATGTATGTTTTACGTACATTTGAAATTTAAATAATGGTCATTTAGGGGAGGTGCATATTTCTCCATTATTTAGTAAACATTGAAACACAAATAAAAATATATAGATCTAATATGGATTTTATTGTAGGAAAACATGAATGGGAATATTGATGAGTATAGATCATGGTTCATAGTTTCAATGAAATTTAATACTGAGAGAAAAATATCTATGTAGATGTTTGAACAATTACTCATACCATAATCGAAATGGGAATGCATCTCCACGGACATTATCAATGGAATTTCCAATTAATTTAAAGTTCATAGTGTTATATAAGATGAATTTTGTAGAATTTTGTAATTTTAAATATCATATATATCATAGAGGATTTCACCCTAAATCCTCATTATGCAATTATCATTAATGATGGGGTAATGTTTCATGGTGTGACATGATTTATTGTATATAATCTTGATCTGAGGATAACATCAACAATCTTATGATGTGTTAACCAATAAAATTATATATTGTGGAATTTAAATACAACATATCCTCTTATGACTAATAGTTAGTCCTATAGAATCATTAAAACCCATAATTACTTTATAAGATATTTTAAAATGATTTAAAATGAGGTTGTGATCAAATCCTTCCAATAGTTGAGTTTTCTTCAAACTATAATCTTCAATGAAGCATATAAATGGATCCTTATGAAGTACTCTATGGAATGATGTGTAGAAATACAGAATTTGGTGACAATGATTGATAATGAAGGATTTGATAATGTAATTTCATTGAGAAAATTGTGGATAAATATAGATTCATTCTATAACACAAGATGTATTAATAGAGTTATAATAAAATTTATTCTAAAAAATTAAACCTGATATGGAGTCTGATTTAGTAAGAACATGTTTCTATGAATATCACCATTAAATAATGTTGTGATAAACAATAATAGAGGAAACATAATCCCTATGTATATTTCCCCCCCTTTAATTTCCTTATCTTTAAGGATGATACAATATCACAAGGTTCTTCCCCCAAACTTATTTCAAGTCCATTATCTCTTTCACAAATCTCTCCTAATTATATATAGAACAAATCAAGTATATTTCTAAAAAATATAGTTTGTACCCCTTGGTCATAACATTTATAATTTATAAAAACCATTGTATATTTTGTTGAATTGATAGAATGTTTTATGATATAATCCAACTTACATCATTAAATATTTCCAAGGATACAACCAAATTATAAACTTTATGTGGGAAATGGTGTATATGATGAGGCATAAGTATAGAAATGTTATTATATAATAATTATGTAATTTAGAGGATGAAATAAATATTTATTTTTGTTAGAATGAAACTTTCCAAAATTTTATGAATTTTTGTTTCCAGAATAAATTAATTTCCTTGATAGGTTACATTACACATAACATCAAGTTCTAAGAACCATAATATACATTAATTATTATTATTATTATTTAATCATGACTATTATCATCAAGATATTAAATAATACTAAATTAATTTTAAAAAATATTTATAATTATTTATAAATTAACTATTATTCGGAAATATAATGATAAATAAGTAATTAAGTTTTCACCATTCCATTATGATATTCAATAATAAATTTTATATAAAAGTTTAATTTTCATTTCATTCAATGAAAAAATAATAAAATTAATTTTATCACCTGTACAAAAATATTTTATTACAAATGAACATCATTTCTGGAATCAACATGTAAATATTATCCGAGGGTGAATTTTTTGAAATTTATTTTACATGTTAATTTTTCGATGAATAGAGAGTAATTATAATTTTTTCACAAAAAAATATTATGTTAATGTATATAAAAATTCAAACTATTTAAAAAAAATATTAAATATTTTTTAATTAATATTTATATTAATCAATTTTAGGATAATGAAAAATTATTTTGGATGAAATTTTATATAAAAACATTTTATACCATTGAATGTATCTTCATTAGAATACTAATTTTTCCTCAGCATACATTTATAAATTTAAATTTAATTATCTTAATTACTATATGGTTTTTTATAAAGGTATAATTCATTTTTTTAATCATTATATTTAATATTTTATTATATTTTCAAAATAATTTATGATCATTATAAAAACTAAAATGGGTAATTATTAATTATTGTGGTTAAGGCTAAAATGGGTTAATATATGGTCCAAATTATACTACTAAAGGATAAAAAAATCATATCATCTTCCATTAGTATATTTTTTCTATATTGTGAAATTATATAATATAAGGATGAATAATTTTTCGATTTGGTTATTTATTGGCATCAGTAAAACATGGGGATAAACTATTTTAAAAAATTCATTTTTGTCAACTCCCAAACATATAAAAAGACACAGCCTCTCTCTTTTTTTCACACTTACAAATAATTTTGGATTTTCCAATCGCAAAAAAATTATTTCCTTTCATCCATCACCACATCATATAGATATCATATTTTAAAAAACCCAAATGACATATATTTTGGTAAATACATAAAATGGATTTTCAAATAAGAGGTATCATTTCTAACATTGTATTTTAGTTTTATTTCACAAACAAAAAATATAATCATATTACAATATTATGGTATAAAAATTAATTAGATACCTTAAACTAATATGTTATTATGAAAAAATGATGAACTCTATTCATCTTGTATTCAATAAAAGGGAAAAAACATTTTATCAAATTTAAAAAAGACTAACACCTCAGGAAATGATGTTTTACATTTACATCACTATTATAAAATATTGTTGTAATGGTTTATTTAAAAAATATATGTGATATATGTTAACTAGAAACACTTCTTTAATCATAATATCACATTTTATTTATTACCTTACATCCTGTTGGAAAATGATATTGTTTCTCATGTATAAGGATGAGTACCGCCTCATGAACCAATGCGATGGGTTTTCATTTCCATTTTATATAAATTTTAAGAAGGGTATATTTATTTCATATATATGAAAATCATTATATAGAAATTACTATTTATCAGTGAATTTTTATTTCATATTATATGGTTTTATTAAACAATAAAATGGTAACAACATTCACACATACGTATAACCTACATACTCCATGAAATGTGAAGTTAGTTTTTTTTACAATCATTTATGGATGATTATAAATACTCAAATTAATAATATGTATTATATTAATATAATAATTATAATATTAAAGATTATGAGACTATAATTATGTTAAAATTACTAAAACAATTAAACCCTAAATTACATGTAAAACGGGGGAGTTATCACAACATATTATGATTAAAATATATTATTTTTAGGGAATGGATGAAAAAATGATATTTGTAAAAATATATGGCTTTATATATATAATTATTTTTCAGGAATTGATTTAGAGAAAATTGATACTTTTATTCAAGAGTTTTGAATGTATATGAACAACATTGATACTTGAGGTAAGGTATTTCTATCTTACACTTACCACGGTGATGCACATCAAATTTTGACCACTTGATTAATTTTTGTGGTATATGTACATCATATAAATATATTTTATTATGATTATTATTCAATGTATTATTTTTTCAGTATCTATATAATGTATTTTCCGTTATTTGGATTTCTATTCTATAGTTATCAAATGGGTATGGAATTTATATCACAATCTCATTACTTTTTGGGACTGTATATGATTATTTTTTGGTTGATGAGATATTATGTAATACCTCTAAATAAACTCATGATTTTCCTTCACCTTTTTTTATTTTAATATTATTTATTTTTTATTTTATTTTACTCTCATTTTGAAATAAATATTAAAATAGAACATTTTAAATTAATATTGAATCTATCTCTCTCATTAATCAATAATATCCTCAATATGATGTATGAATCTCATATATTTATACCAAAAGTTGATTATTTTTACTTTTCACCAAAAATGTGGATGGAATTTATGATTTAACATGATTTTCCTGAATGGTATTTATTTCCATATAGACCACGCAATGATTTTATAATTCAACTATATAATATTGATGTTATTTTCAAATAAATATTTTTTAATTATTGGGAAATTATTATAGTTTGATGAAGTGATATAAATATAGGAATTCGATATTCCTTAAAAATTTAGTGATAATAATTGTATGGAATTTCAATTAATCAATGAAAAAAAATTATGATTCTAATGTATTGTTGGGAAAATGATCTAATGGTACCATCATTATTCTTTATATATATGGTTTATTATTAAAATGATAAAATATTAATGAAACCTAGTTCATTCCCATGATATATTCTATGATGAAATTCTTGTAATGGTTATGAATCACATTTATATTCTAATGCTTAGCTTATCAATAATTTTTATTAAAACCATTACCATTTAATTTGTTATGATATGATTAATTTATTATAATTCGATGGAAAAAATAGTTTTTTCATTATGTTATGGTTTGTTTCATTATAATCAATGGATAATGGTTATGGTATAACCGATGATGGTGGTTACGTTATAACCAAGTAATATGGTTGTGTTATAACAAAGGATGGGTGGTTATGTCATAAAATGAAAAAGATTAGCTAAGAAAAATATATCCCTCCAATGCATTGTGTAATTATTTATATCTAATGTGATATTAAATACTAGAATTGGAGTGACCCCATATTAATTAGGGAATTTATCAACAATGATAGACTAGGGAGTGAACATAATAAATATGAGTGTTTGGGGAGAGAATCCAGACCACACCCATAATACTGGGATTAATCTAACAATAATATGTAAATAATTTTATATGATTATGTTTATAAAAAAATAATATGTAAATTCCATGTTTATGTTATAAAATATCATGTTCATTAGGTGAGATACTATTAATTTTTCCGTGAATAAGTATTGTGATCAATGATAAAAATTATATGGGTTGAAAAATGTCAATATAATGTTCTCGTAACATTATACTCTTTTTATGTTTATATCTCCCTTATTTACAGTTACCAAGCATCTTATATCATTCATTATTATGTTTCAGATCCCTAGGTTATGATGATTGATTTAAAAATAAGTATGTATATGAAAAGTAACAAGTGATAAGATATTAATTGTAAATATTGAATGTATTTCATGGAATAAAAATTTTGTGTATCTATTCTCAAAATAAACATAGCCTTTATGTCCCTCAGGCCTTTATTTTTGGAAGTTATTAAATATTTATCTAAAAAGTAATATTTATGTACTAAATTCTATGTTATATATACCCATGTATCTTATGTTCTAAGGGATGATTTTTTACCATATTTTATCTAATTTAGTTAACTATATTAGTATTATTATTTGAGAAACAAGTAAATATAATAACATTTTCTTAAAAAACATATATTTTGATTTATGGAACTATTTATTTTATTTGACATCAAAGCCAAAAATAAAATTTTTTTATTTGAAAATAAATCAATCACACATTTCTATTTGTCTATATATATCTATAAAATACTTAGGTAAATATAACAAATTGATAATATGTTATTTTCAGACTATATGAAATCAGTTACATGATATTTCAACTACATTCACAGGAAATCTGCTGGCAATTTGTATGCATTAAATATAACTATTTCATCATTAAGAACCCAAAAAAGAAGACAAAATAAGTAAATTAATACTAAAAATATCCATTTATAACTAAACCATTGTTATATTTGTAACTATAACCAAATTATATACATAATTAATGAATGAAAATATTTTGATATTATCATTTAATAAAATATTAAAAAGGTCAATACCAAAACTAAATTGTAATAATATGGAAAATTTTCAAATTTTGGTAGATAATTGATAAAATAAACCTATATAATTAAATAATTTAAGATATTTGAATGAATTTAAATCCTTGTCACATTATGTTTTAACCATGATTATTGTATTTAACCATTACCCAGTGGTTAAATATTTACACTACTATTATTCCTATAGTATAAAAATAAAAGGGACATTTTTCCAAAATATTATCCTTATAATTCCTAAAATAGTACATATTTTATTAAAATATGTTCTTATATTTTATTGGAATTATTTTAAAAATAATCCAACAAAATGAGTTGAAATGTTTTGTTCAAAAAATTTATGATTTAAGATAAGAAATTATATTATATAATACATATATAAAATAATTACACTAATAACATTTATGAAATAATGATAAATTAAATGCATTATATATAACATTAATACAAAAACCATTATATAATGGAAAATTGAAATCACATGATTTGATGAAAAGGAATTATATTTTTACATAAAAATGTTAATATTCACTATTCCATAATAAATGATTATTTTTCTAAAAATTAACATTAAAAATATAGAAATAATGATTTTAAAAATGATAAAAAAATATATCATAAAAATATATCAATAGTTTATCGATGTTTATTTAATTATGGCCTTTCTTTTATTCAATTCAAGTAATGAATCAAAATTAATTTTAATAGAAGTATAAAATCATCACTTTTATAATATTGACATACTTCAATTTATCATTTCAATGGATTGTCCCATGATTCAGTTGTGGAATATCATCAAGGTATTAGTCATAGATTAATCCTTGTAATTTTATATCCCTTCGATGCTCCCATAAATTTGATTCATAGGGTATGCTCGTATAGTACTACATCATCACTTCTTCATTTGGTGTAAATTATATCTTATTATAACCCTAAATTAATAATTATTATAATAATCACTATATAATACATATATTATTACTATTTATGATGTATATTTTTTATTTATTTCTAATAGTCTACATTTTTTGACAGTCCAAAATAACCAATAAACTTCATGTATTTTATATAAAATCATATAGTATTATGGAATTTCAAAATTAAAAATGGAATTTAGTTTATAAAAAAATTTAATCAAATTATACCATTAATTAAAAATATATAAATTATTATATTATTATTTAATTAAATTTATATTTCTTTAATGATGATATATTAAAAATTTTAAAGTAACTTCACCTGTTTTACTATTGTAACATTTGTCATAGTTTCATCACATACTAAATGATAATCATAATATAATTTTCATTATCAAAAATTATATAAAACATTACATTGATCCATTACTAGAGTATGTAAAAAATTAATCATATTTAATCGAGAATTTGAAATCCAAACGTATGCACGAATGACAATACAATTTTCAAATAGATGGAAGTGTATGAAAATAAAAAATCTATTATCAATAATGGGTTATAATTTTCTCATAATTGTAGTATATATGTTTATATTTATTAAATCCATCATTATAATCATCAATCACAGATAGTTATGGAAAATGGAATATATCTCTTTGTGGAGGTGTAGTCCACATGTGCGTATGAACACTTTTATCATCAACCTCATAACCAAAAAGTATATGAATGTTATTATTAAAATAATTTAACAACATATCTATATATAATATATAATAATATTATTAAACTATAATTTTTAGAAATTAATTTAATGAGTATGAAAAATAATTATAGGGAAAAAATTGGTTAAGATGATTAATTCATAGAGATGAACAACTTTTGGATCTCTCCATAATGACATGATGTGTAATATTTATAGAATAAAATCACCTCTAGAATGTAGATAACGATTTTAAGAAGTTATTTTGAATATATATATGGTACATACATGTGGCTCATGATGTTAGAAAATGTGATGAGGTGTGGTGTCCATATATAATAGAGGATAGGGTAACCGATGAAATTATAAAATTTATTGAAAAAGAATAAATTATAAATTTTTCTCATGGATGAAAATTTCAATAAAAAAATATAGAATAAATATTTTTAGAAATAAAATCAATTAATAAATTTTGGGATTTCTATGGTTATGTTTTAACACTTATCTCTTTCTTTTAACTCTGGTAATCAATTTTCAAGAATATGAAGACAAAAATGTTTTTTACAATATAGATTTGAAAATGAAAATATAATATTATAGGAAACCCATAAGAGTACATCATTTTATAATGTTGTCTATATCCTAATAAATTCACCAATGATGATATTTTAATGAGTTTGAAACCATTGAAGAAAATTTTATTTTACAGCATATACAATAAATAAAATTTTCGACAATATTCAAATATTTTGACATTATTTAAACCATGAAAGAAATTAAATTTTAATTTAATCATTTATAAAATTACTATAATAATATTGTTATCTCTTTCATTCTGTGTAACCAATATTTCATCCCTATTTTATTACATATAATCTCAGTAATATCATTTAAATTATTACTCTATTACCTGAAGAAGCAATAGGTCGACATTTATCAGCAATTTAATACAATAATTACATCAAAAAAATTTTAAAATAAAATCATAGACAAAAACAATTAATATTTTAAATGAAAAAAATCGGACTAGACATATCACATTTCTATCTATCATATAAAATTTTATACATATTAAATTGAATGTTGTGAAATTTTCTTTTTATTCTTTCTATAATATCATATTTATGTAATTTATAATTTCTAGTTGAAATAAATTTCCTTATATTAAAACTATAGATGGTAAGGGTATGTAAAACTATACAAGTAAAATAATTAAAATATTTATCGTTTTAATGCCTTATACGAATATTTTAACATTGTTAATATATTTTATCCTCACCGAGGTGACGAATTTATACTACATATACTATTCATATTCAAAAAAATTATTGTGACTTGTATTCCGTACATAAAATATTTTATTCCATACATGGAATACATTTTTTCATATTTAAATCCAATAAGCCAAGAATATTAATTTAAAATATATGCACAAATGAATTGATATTTTCAACAATACGACTCTATGAATATATTTTTATGTTGAGAAAATAAGTATAATGTTGATTCATTGGTAATTATTTTAGTTGTATAATATTAAAGGTAGAAATAGTTGAATTATTAAAAAATTGTATCATTTTTGTGATCTTAAATTAAATAAATTTATTAAAAAATTATTTTATAAAAATGATAAATTTTTATAATTCCCTATAAAAATAAAAATATTCACAATCATTAGAAAAAGATAATATTAATGTTATTATTATAAAATTTATAACCTTTTTATTAAATAGAATCTATTAATGTAAAGTAAAATAGTTTTAAAATTGGATCATATATTGATTAATTTATTTAAAAAACATATTTTCATATAACAAGATAACATTACTAAAAATTGAGTAATAATATACTAATATTGTATGCGTAAAAGTTTATAGATTTTTTCATTAAGTAATATCACTCATAATTTAGTCACATTTACTCATACCATCAAATTCAACAACAATTTTATATCTGTCTTTTTTCGTTATCATTTTTTATGGTTGACATGTCTTGGTGTTATGTGTTATTTATTCTATCATAAAAACTATTATGTTTAAATATTAATGAATTTCATTTATCATGATCACCATTTTTAAAATATTATATTTTATTTAATTAGTAGACACTATAATAGTTTTGCGAAACTTGTTTCATGCAAATTATAATGGATTCGAATCATATTATAGGTGAAATTAATTCTTCAATATTAATGTTTTTTTACTAATAGTATCCCATTTATTCCAACCTATAATGGCTTTCTATAAAAAAAATTTCATTTTCATTTTTTTACTGTAAATACATCAGTGTGTTTTCATTTTTATTCTATTTACTTAGAAATAATTATTTTTAAATCATAATTTATCATATATTTTGATTCATTTATTGATTAAACTATATATGTTCAATAACCTATGTTTCTATAAATGTTACAACATGTGTGATAAGTATTGTTTGGTTTTCTATTCAAAAGTTTCCTCAAATTTGGTTCCAAATATATATAATACGTATCATCATTCCATCCACATTATTTTATTTCACAATTTGTCATTTATCTATGACTCAATTTCATTTATTTAATTATTTTCAATATTTAAAAAGTTCCATAAATTTTGATTTCTTTTAATTTTTTTATATATTCATTATAGAAGAAGATATTAACTAACAAAGTTTCTCAATAAACACCATTTTTAGTTGATGATTCCCAAAAATATTTAAATCAAATAAATATTTATTTTTTGTGAGATATTTTATATAAGGAATTATTTCCACTTCCATTAAACTTGAATCCCATGAAACTTACGTGTTCTATTATTTCTTCATACTTCCAATTATTAGTGGCTTGATTATTATGGAATAATAATAATTTTTATAATTTCTAAACTAGCCCATTTAATATAGGTGTTAATTGGATGTTAATTGATATTTATCCAATTTTTCAATATAATTTTCAACATAAATTCCTTTTTTATTCGAAGTAAAATATTTTTTTAATATCAAAATGTATATGTTTAATTTGTTTAATATAGATAAATATATTTTGAACCTGCACAATACATAAGAAAAATGATTCATGAAAAAAACTATAGTAATATTATTTAATTAATTTATAATGTTAACCAACTAAATATATTCTATAAATTACTGTTGTCCCCAAGAACAATAGAGATAGTAATAAAAAAAATTTAATATTAATGCGGGTGGAATATAAATTTTTTATGTTATACATAATAAATATTACCATTCAAACGTGTTATTCATATATACTTCCCTTTTGATATACAATAATTAAAATATCCTATAATTTCATACATTGATTTAGTTTTCTAAAAATATTATGTCACATCAATGTTATATAAATATATATTTTAGACAACCATTAGTGAATTTATTTCATTTTCCAAAAGATAATTTATATATACACTTAAAAATAATATCTCCATTTTGGAGGACATTATCTGACAGTTCATTCATATTTCGGTCTCTCTAAATAAATTAAAAATTGAGATTATTATTTTATATCCTCTTGAAACATCCATTGGGATATTATATTTGATATCATTAGTTTTATTTTGAATAACCTTCAGTAATGAAATAATGACCTTCTTGGTCTTTGTAACCAAATGAGTTATAGAAGAAAAATATAATTACATTTTTATTATAGAGATTTTATATCACTTATCACTTATTCACTATATGATGGATTCACAATTCTTCTAAAACTATAATTAACCTATTATTTGTTCAGATATTTTATATTACAATTAAATACTTGATGAATACTACCCATCACATTTTATTCTCAAAAAAACATATAATAACATTTTAAAAAACATCTTTTCCTTAATAATTTTTTTGAAATATTTTGATGATATTTAAAAATATTTATTTATATAGGTATAAAATTTTTCATAAAAAATATAATTATATCTATTTATAAATTGAATTTTAGTGAAAAACATTCAAATTCACAACCTTGTGAACCATCTATATTTCAGTTTTATTTTTTACTTCCCTTTCCATTTTCATTCACTATTCAAGATAGATGATTTTATTTAATTGTAAATCCCATTCATTTCATTATTATATTTAAAATATTATGACTATTAAAATTTATATTCCCCATTATCACATTCATTATTTAATTAAAATAAATCAATTTTATATCATTCTTATAAAACAATTTCTTCTACAGAAGATTGATATTACAATTATATATCAATATTAACTTAAATCATGGTTTGTTTTATTAATCTTGTTTTGGGAGTTTATTATAACATTAACACCCCTAAAATTACAATTTATTAAAAATTTTAAATGGTTTTATTTGTATACTAATGATTTGTGAAAGAATAGAGGGATATCATTTGAAGAAATTTACTATACCAGTAGTAGGGGATGGACAATACAGTGCCACCAACCATCTTGTTAAATGGGATGAATCAACAGATAATTCTATATTTAGTTTGAAATGAGATGACCCATGAGTGGATATCTAATTAATGGTTTCTTCCAAAATAATTTTTATTTGATTGAAATACACATTATTTAATTTTCCCCCTAACATTAATCCCTTGATTCTATTTTAGGACACATAAAACTGCATTAATGGTTTTATACATGTCTCACTCTATCCCAAATGGCCTAGTTGAATATCCACTAATCCCCAGTGTATTAAGATATTGTCCCTACTGGTTATGAGAATAAGGTAATTCTATATATCCCCATCATCGTTTTTCATTATTTAATTACTTTTTAAGATGTATCATGACAATTTATTCCAATAAAACAAAATTTTAGGGTGATTCTATAAGAATTAAATTTCTCCCATTTATGGTAAATAAGAATATAATGCAAGTTTTTTGGACATCACTAATTCTAATTTACATGGACAATATTAATTTCCAATACTATATCATATTTAAAATGTGCAACAGCTTCTATGAACACTATTTAATAATATTGTTATGCTAAAATTAATATTAGATCATCACATATAAAATTATTCCATTCGTATTCCATAAGGCATGAAGCTAATTGGTTTCCTTAAAAGAGATACCACGAGAATTCCATATTTGGGACATATATCCAATAATGGTTATGTACTAATTTAAATCCAAACAGGTTGTAATGACAAAATGGATTTTGAAATGGTATTAAATTTTGTTTATTTGGACCATAATTTTACTGTGAAATACGAATAATTAAAATTTACATAAAAGTTAATTAAAACTTATGGCTTAGTATATAGGTGACATGTTCGTTTTAATAATGATTCTATAGGTGTTGATAAACCAATATTATGTTTGATTACATTAAAGTATCTTTATTTAGTTATTTAAAATACAAGGAATAGTGATAATGAGTAATAATGAATATCCATTATTGGAATTAATGTTTAGATGATTACATGATAATTAAATGATTGATAAATAATATTTGTTGGATGAAATGGTGAAAAATTGATAATAATAGATTTATAGTGAATATGAATTTAATGTGAAAATTTTAATGCAAAATTGTATAAATTTTAAAAAATTGAACAATATGTTAAATTCATATTGGTCTATAAATTTAATTGATATTGTAATGGAAATTGATGTTGGATGTTTATATAATTGGTCATAGTAATAAATAAAATATTTCTTATTTCATCAATTAAGAAAAAATGTATTGGATGTATTGATCTAATGAAATTTCATTTTTCTGTTATAATTCATAAATCATGTTTTAACATGACCCTTATGTAAAATAAGGATGATTGTAAAAACTCAAGTGAAAAAAACCCCTCAGTGAATGTTATTTGATAGTTAAACCCATTTAATAATGGTCTGCATGTGGATTATAGTTCCCTAATTATGGTCATTTTTAACAATGGTTTCATTCAATGTAAGGGATGATATATTACCCATAGATATGACTCCAGTAATTTCATATTTTTCATCATTTTTTGATGCTAGAAAACCCAAATAAATTAAAAAGTATCTATAAACAATTAACTTGTGGCATCATGAGTCCCCCCATTTTGTGTATCATTTATTGAATAAATTTTATAATTTTATAATTCTTATACATATAACTGTTTACGTTGTATAAGTCTATATATACATTCATTTAGGAATATTATATTTGGTAATGTCATTGGTTTTTTCCAACTCAATAAAACTCACTGCCTACATTGACCTTTAGGAAAATATGGTACCCACATAAACACTTTATTGATGTAGGTTAGGGGTTTGGACAATAAGTACGTAAATTAGGTGTCAAACCATTTAAGGAATCTTGAAGGATTTTAAAAGAAATATACATTTTATTAAATGTTCCTTTAAGGTATTATAGTGTGTATATGTAAATGTATGGGATGTAGTTCACTAACTTCTTCTTATTTTTTCCCTATCATTTTAAAAAATATTTATGTTGTTCCATTTATTTTATGTCTATCTATGTGTATGTTTTTTGTTATATCAAAAAATTGTACATTAATATTATTTTATATACTGTAAACTATCTTATTTTAGTCCCACTCTACCAAATGGTATCATTTGGTGTAAATGTATGCATGCATGATGTATTACAATATATTTCTAGACATTTCACCAGTCAATGGTTAGGGTAATATTGTCACTAATATTACTAATCATTGATTTTTTCCTTCTTAAATAACATCGAGCAATGTTAGATCATAGAATAATATTTTTTTGACATTTAAGAAGTATTTCACATAGGATTTTCTACCCCATGTATGGGTAATGGTCTTGATGATCGAGGCATGATTGATATTTATACTATTTTTTTATTGAAATGATTTATGTTCAATTGATGAAAATGGTTATGTTTAAAATGTTTTGTCAATCAGTGTACCTCATTCTGTTATAGATAGTCATTGTGTACTCTTACCTCTTGTCATGCCGGTATTATTCATATGTCTTGTTCATTGTCTCAAATGATTTCCTACCTAGACTCTTATTTAGGCAAGTTATTTAAAGTGTTTACATATGTTTGTAAGATGATTTCTTATATTTATGGAGGAATAATTCTAAGATAAAAGATTAAATCAATAATATATAAGATATGTGACTATGTGAAATGATTATTTTAACGCCGCTACAAAATGGAAATCGAAATAAGACATAATTTGTATTATAAAAAATAACTTATATTTAACATTATTTTTAAATAATAATATATTGTAATTTTTTTTTAAAAATAATTGGCTAAGAATAAATTAATGAATTTAAATTTATGGTTTCTTATGGAATAAACCCTATAAATTACTAATTAAAAATATAAATTGTTTTCCTATATAACATATACTTTGAAAATAATTTTATTGATGAATGTTCTTAAAATCATTGTTTAGGAATGGGGATTATTGTTAACTGTGGATATAGATATAGATATATTTGTGTGTGTGTGTATGTGTGTGCGAGAAGATTCCATAGTGTATGTATAATATATTGTATATTGTGGTAGTTAGGTTTCTAACAGATCATGAGTTAATTTATATTTCAAGTGACCTTTGGACATGTTTCATGTTTCTATTTTATATAACATTGTTTTTTCCTTAAGAATAAATAAGTGGGATGTGTTATAAATGATCTCCAATATGAGAAACTAGAGCAGTGTTTAAATGTTTTAATTTTATATGAAATTTTAATGGGTATGAGGTACATCCCCATGGTAGTGACCTATGTGAGACTTAATGTGTGGGATGGGTTGGAGATCCCAATGATCTTCATGATGAGTGAATCTATTAAATGAAGAATGCGACATTGATCTTCATGTATGAACCATTAAGGGGTTCATCCATCTACTTAAATCTATTTTTTCCATTAGGTAAGAGTTAGTGCTTTTTTATTATGTTGTTACATAATGGTTGTTATTGCATCTCTGTTTCATATACTTTGAATGACATTGGTACATGTCCACATTATTATTTTTTATTTTTTTACATCCACATTTAAATCGGAATATTCTCATTTGGAAACCCATAAAATTAACTCCATACAAGGGATTCAAATGATTGATCAATGATATCCATATGTGGTAGGCATAGATTCTATGCAGCATGTCTAAAGGCTCATGTTTAGATATTATGCATGGGAGGTAATCGCAGTGGAGTGTTTAGGAATGGTGGATATAATAAGTATTGCACATAATAATCTTAGGAATAAAAACTACCTATAATAGGGATAATTTTTAGGAAAGTGGAAATAGAGATTTTATTCAAAATTTAATTCATGAATAATGTTTTTTTATGTGCAGAACATTATTTTGAGTCAATACATGAATAATTTCAATACTTTCCAATATTGGAATAAGAATAAAGATTATTTTTATAGTTTAAATATTCCTAATGTAAGAATAAAATTGTAATTATGTTATCATTAGAAATTTATAAGGACATAAAAAATAGATATTGTCAATTAATGAAATCACTAATTGTTTTCCATTCTATGTTGGACTGACAGAGAAGAGATGAATTATTAGTGAAATAGTTGTGTGACATTGGTTGTTATTATTGGTGGATTTGTAGAATATTTATTACGAAATCAAGAAATATTTTACACATAATAATGATACCATTGAATATATGTGGGTTCATTGAGGAATGACCAATGATTGGTTAATGGTTTTAGTATTATGGGTTCATATTTCTATGATTAATCCGCACACACAGTTAAGCGTGGGATGTATTCCGACGTCACATTAAGGAGAAGCCTACCTGAATGGTCTTGTAAGGCATTATAGTATATTTTTAATATTTTTTTAGTAGGAATGAAAATGTTTAAATTTTTTTTGATGATAGGATGTGTCTGTTTTCATATTTTAAGGTTCTCATCATTGGATTACACCCCTTATATGGGAACTAGGCTTGGATGGAGAGGCTCATGCATGGTTCCAATAAAACAATTCTGATTCAGTTATCAATGTGTGAAAATAAATTAGATAAGTAGTGTGCAGTACCCCATTGATTATTAAATATGTAGAAATTTTTATTTGTGGGTTTTTTAAATACATGGTTAATAATAATATGATACATGTGAGGTAGTCAGTTTCAATTTATAGGGACCCCATGGAATTAAATATCTTGCCCACATCTAACCATCACATTAAATTATTGATAGAGAATTTTTCATGGGGATAAAAACAATCTCTGTGATATGATGATTTGGAAAATCATTGGGAAGGTAAGGGATGCTAGTAATGGAGATACCGTCATTATCACACCCATTATGGTCTGCCTGGATGGTGATATGATTATTTTGACTACACCATGACATCCTATATGAAACAAGGGGCTAGCGACCATCATCTAGTAGGTATAACCCAAAAATGGGTGGCATTTATCAACTAAAAATGTATTCCTGGACATTTCATTGATCCCATAAAATGTAGAGAATGTAAAAACAATTTACCTATAAATAAATAATTGACATCAATCTCACATCATATTTTTCAAGGTACTAAATCTATAAAGGGACCAAATAAAATACCATCCAAAAACAATCTTGAGTATAACCTTCTCCAAATGTAGATACCAATATAAATTAAAATTATATGGAAAATATCACTTTTTATATATCCCAAGTATGTTCTTAAAACTCTATATACTCCTATGTAATTTTTTTAAGTGTTTTCAACTTCATATGACACAACACATTGTGGTAGCAGCCATGTAGGTGTGAGAATAATAATTCCAAATAGGACCCCTGAAAACCAATATACATAATTCATCAAGATTAGTCATATCATAGTATAAATCCAATAATCAATCACTAGATATACTCATAACATAAAAAAGGACTCAAGCGATCTAAACCAAAACCCACCTTTCAAATGATAAATCATGAGGATTCTACATAATTTTATTTCAAAGATTACACAATATTGGTGGACCCCAACAGCCCTAATATATATTACTACTATATAAGGGATCAATTCTCGATGCATTTTTTTCAAAATAATATCATGAACCACACCAAATAATTATATAATATCCCACCCTCGTTCTATAGGGGTGGAAATTCCTCAATACAATACATCCTCCATATAGGTGGACATTAATCCTATTTCAATTATGTAATATATAAAAATAACATCATTTGAAATGAACAAGGCCTCACACTCAACTGAACCTTGTCAATATTAAAAATTCAAATTGATCCATTCCAACTCAGAGAAATACCATGGAATATACATGGGGTACATTTTGTGTACCTCCATATCATTACCTTCTTGTTTCTATTACATTATTCCTCTGATTGATCTGATATAAATTAGGGTGTTCCTATATACACATTTCCATACCCTTATACACAAATCAACATATGTACTCTGGTCTAGCCCTGAAATATTGATTTTCCCTTGTACATGTCTCAATCTAATGAATCGTATGAGATATTGGAAAATCATTAATCCAATGTCAAAATGGAATGTTATAGTGACCACACGAAATGTTATACTTATCTATTTTCTAGATACCCTAAAACCATGTATAGGGCCCCACATTTCATGTCATGTATGAATAAAAAAAATGTACCATAGTATTTTCTAGAATCCATTGATCCATCATGTGAGGTTTAGGGTTGAATTTAATTTCGCTAATCTCATATGGATAATCTAATCTAAGGTCATCTATCCATTTTCATCAATACCAGAAATAAATTATCCCTCAATCTTCTTAGATATTATTTTGTAAAGATGAACTAGTGCTACGCTGAAAAATTTTCATTTTTACAATGGGAAAATGAGACCTTTCGATCTGATCCTATATAATATCTTTTCATCCATCTATATCTCAAATTGATCAGACCCCTGATCTGAGGTTGTTCCCATGGTACTAATCTATTTCACTGTATAATGATTGTGTGATGATCAACTACCCAATATTTTTATATCTACATGCCAAAGTAATTATACAGATGAATCTACATAGAAATCAGTAGTAATACATAAATAGTAAATTTGATTAATGAACCTCATGCTTTATCATTTTATAATTTTTTTTGAAACCATATAATAAATAAGTGAAGAATAATAATCAACAAATAATCAATTAACTCAAACATAAAATAAATTAATCTTTGATGCCTAACTAATTTTTTTGTTTTTATAATTCATCATCATTAAAAGTGGAATAACTAAATAGGTTGATAAAACAAAAATCCATCAATCCTCATTTATTTGTCTCAACTGCTCCTGAAGAATGATCATATGTCACTACACTTTGTAAGATAAAAATTTTTCACTGGGAAAGATGATCCTCAAATATCGATATAGTTGTGTTTCATTCCCCATGATCTCTTCCAATATCTCTTCTTGATACCCAGGGTTAAGATGATAAATATGTTATATCCTCAAATCTTTTTATTTATTGGAAAAAAATTACACTGGATATTAAAAAAATTAATTTTTTTAATTATATGTTCTTCTAATATTTCCCCAGACCAGAGTGTTTGATGAACTATGAGGTGAGGACACACCTCATGTAAAACCAACATTCTAAAGTTTATAGAGCCTTCATAAAATCATGTGGTCTCATCACATATATTAGAAAAAAAATAATAGATATATTTCACATCATTACATGTTATAACCAAGACAATACAAATATTGATCTTCTACATTGGGAATCTGGTTGGGTGAATGATCAATCAATGAATGATAATAATTCCCTTTTGTGCATTGGTGTAAAAATAGGAATTGGATTTATGGTTTATTTTGAAAATAAATCACCTGGTATATAATATTATACAATTTAGGTTCTGATAATATTTTATCGGAAAAATAATTTTTTAAGTGATCTGAGTGTGGTTTGGATAGAGGGGGAATATGTTTTCACGAAATGGAATGAATGTAATTAATATTATATAAAGAACTAGTTTTGAAATACACCATAAAATAAGTTTCATATAAATATATACATTAATATATTGTCTCAATATGCCTAGATAGTTATGCAGTATGTTCTTGGATTATAGTTAATTGATGTCAGAGGACCAGCGGTTTTGAGACATGTTTACTAGAGGAGGGATAATTTTTTTCCACTCATGTAGTTTCATTTTTATTTATTGAATTCTTCTATGGGACATATATTGAGAATGTGTTTATAAATTCAATTATTTAATGGTGTATCTAAAAAATATATCTTTAGGGATTCAATAAGTAATGGTTTGTATGTTTATTTATTTCTTTAGAATCAAATAGAAATATTTCTAACAACACATTATTTTAGTTTTTTATAGATCATGTATAGTAGTTTGTTGAAAATATTAAAATAATAAAAAGATCTCAAAATAAATATCCCAATAGTACATTATAAATTTGTTATTCGAAAATGTATTAGTTTTGGTTAAATCAAATAGTGGGACAACCACAATCTGGTGAGATTTTTGGATGAAGGCGTAATAATGTGAATTGAGTGATCAACATGTGAGTGATCTATATTGGTGTTTAATTGATAATTTCAATCAATATATTGTGCTATTAAATTATATAAGCGTTGTGAATATAATTACATGCTTGGTAATTGTACTGAATTTTTAGTTTTGGAATTCTTATGTTTAGTGTCTTATGGTGACTGATGTAGGAAGGAAGCTCCAATTGGAGAACCGTCAAAACATTTTGGGGTAATTAAGTGTTATGGTGGAAATTTTTTAACACCGAAATACATGGAAAATAATGGATTTACCAAAAAAATAACATTCATTTTCATTTTAGTTCATTGGGAGGAATATTGTTTGAGGGGGTATATAAACCATTGGACATCTCAAAATGGGATTTCTAAGCATCTTAAAAGTGATTCAGTTTTGATCACATGTATTTTGATTTAGTAAAAAAAATTGTGGCAATGTCATTCTGGATATGTTCTCTCGTCAATCTATTATAGATACATTGATGATTCCATTGGATGCGAATATTCCCATCCATTTGTGTGGAATCACATCCTAGCTAGTGACCCGTGAGATGCTTGCAGGTGTGCCACCATTATGACATGGGAGGTTACTAATGATCCATTGGTGAAAAAAACTCATTAAAATAGCAATAGAACTTTTCTTTTACTAATTAAACCACTTTAGAACAATCATTTGGAAAATTTTACCACAATTCCCCAATACATTCCTTATACTCGTATCTCTCCCACAGTAGTGATTGTTATCCCCAGAAAATGCATCAATCTAATTCACCTAATGCTAAGAGACATGATATTAGAACAAAGATCATTAAAAAATCATCGATTTGATAGGCCATGGAGCCCAAACAGAGTTATATATCAAGTGTAATGATAGTTTGAAGTCATAATTCTAGGAATGGCCATCAAGAACTCGTTTGGGGAAAATTATGGTTTTTCATCTGTATATGGAATCCTTCACATAAAAATTGAATCATGTGTGTAAAAATGGAATAATATGTGAAAAATGGATTTGTGCGCATAATAGTATCATAATTTTAAGTGCACCGACATTCAAGATTTCTCATATAAATACAAGTCCATCCCCTTCTTCCCAAAAGGGTCCATGGAGGTTGGACGCCACTATAATGCGTGTAATTCTATGTTTTCTGCGTAGGCATGAAAAATACCCCATCCTGCGCGTAAAACATCAATTTTTTGCATATATTTGCTAAGATGCCCAATTTATCTTGCAAAACATCAATTTAACATCCAACATTGATGTTGTGCTCAATTTTTGCATGCACCAATGTTTCACCAATCCAATAGTGCACACACCTCCCCTATTGCGCGTAATCCTTATCTATTCTGATCCAACCTTCCCTGTTGCGCATGATCCTTCTGTATTGCACCTAACAGTGTTATGGTGCCCAATCTTGCATGCACAACAGCCACACTATGCAGTCATTTGTGCAACCTCATTGAAAAATGCATAGTTGCACAACAAACATTTCGGGTTAGGGTGTCGACATTTTCCCCTAAACCCTTACTCACATTCACCTTCCACCTATGGAATACAATGATTTGATATACTCCTCCACGCCCCTTGAAACTCATTATGTCAGCATACTTCTCTTTGTTCATTTCCCATTTTACTAGTTGAAATTATCATCATCAATTTCTCGAGTACTGTGTGTCGAACCATTCCTCAAATAACTAATCCAAACCCTATCACCCGACTCAAATGTCAAGATCCGCTAGAATGATACAATCTTCTGTAAGACCCAACACCTGAAATTTCTAGGTGCCTTATTCCCAAAAATTCTCTCTACATGACTATTAATGGATGTACGCCCTATATGACAAACACTGGATGCTTCTTTATCCAAACAATAGATTCTTTATTTTCTAAGCATAAGATTCTAAAAGTCATCTATACATGACTATAAACTATAATACAACCTATATAAAAAATATATAATTTCTTTTTCTCCAAAAATGTGATGCCTTATGCACTATGCATAAGATGCTAATAGTCCTCACTAAATGACTTTATACTGTTGAATGCTTGATTGTTCAAAAATATGATGCCTCTTATTCCAAATGATAGATGGCTTATTTGACAATCATAAGATACCACATCCCATGATTACAATGAAGTTTCATCAAGAGAATAAGAACCCTTTTGAACATTCCATCACTCCACCTCATGCTTTGTGTATCCTTCATTTGGATGATCATCCTCTTTCATGTCTTAAGGGACTCCCTAATGACCTGGACACATGCTGTATCAGATCACATACAATTCTAAGCCAATGCCTTGGAAGGCATTGGATGACACTTCATGAAAGTTCTTGTGTTTTGAACATGGTTAGTAGACAACACGCAATTTTTTCCTCAATTTTAGGCTAACAAGATTTGGATGTGGTGTTTCGAACATGGTCAACAGTTATCCTCCACCATCATTCCACCCTCATCGCGTTCCGAATGTCGGGCATGTGATTCACACTTTTCGGCTTCCTTTTTTTGGACTTATTCAATCACCCTTTCCATTATAAATCTTGTGCACTAGCGCAATGATGTTGACCCGAATTATATGCCTCAACCCACCAGTGGGAGGGGATTCCCTCATGGCCAGTCAGGAGGATGACATCCTGGAAGCATCCATGGGTAATCCCCATCCATTATTGCTTCTCCTTAGTGGAATCCAGGCACACTCATGGCTATAGCTTCTTCTAAATTCCATGCTAATGTGGACCCCTAAATGGATCACTCCATAGCATACCCTCTCACTAGAATTTCTGATGCCTTCCCTTCCCCATGGGCGGGCGGGTATTAGTTATATTATTCCATAGGGTGCGGAGTAAACCCACCTCGTCTGAGCTATATGATGTTAAACTGCAAAGCACCATCGTGTTCTTCACTAGACGTTTAACTATGACCCTACCCTGTACATCAAACGTAGGGTGACGCCACCTCAGAAATTTTCTACACCCATAAGTATCCACACAAGTGAAATATTCCTCACACATAATTATATCCTCTATTATGGAGCGACATCTATCAGCGGGATATTGGAAACCACCTTGGTGTAATCCCCTATCCTTTCTTACGGGAGGAAGAATCCTTTCTCCTCCAATCATCTTCCTGTATAAAGACTAAAGAATGAGGGGTTAAGAACCAGATCCCCCCTCTCTACCATGTGAAATCCCTCTCCCACGGGTCTTTATCTCCACCGGGCCCCTGTCCTGGAGTAAGTCCCTAACTTCATCTCCTTGGGCTGCAAACCATGAAAATTACCATGTTTCAATTTAGGGCTACTATCCACATGTAAGCCCCACTACAAATTCCACAAAATCCTTATTTTCAATGTACTTGTCAGGTATTTTCTGAATCTTGTTTCTCACATAGAGCATTTCCCACGTGGGCCTCGAGTAATCATCGACGATGAAAACCATTCTGGGTAGGTGAGTGTGTAATCCCCAAACACCCCTCCCAAACCACATGGACTTTGATCCTTACAAAAGCAAGGTTGGTAGGAAGCCTCCATGAGCATCATTCCAAAAAACCATTGGTCCAGACTCCCGTCACATAGGTTCACCAAACCCCTCCCAAAAAATGTGGACTTCAATCCTTGCCAAGAAAAGGTACATGAGAAGCCTCCCTGAGGTTCAAGCCCCACACCTACAGGTCCCGTCCACTACATGTCATTCAACCCCGGTCCTAGATGACATTAAACTATACATCCCTTTTGTCCCGCATGACACTAAATTTTCCCCCATTCAGGGGTATTCCGTTGATAACCCCAATCCCCAGTAAGTTGTTTCCAACCCCATTCAGTATTAAGAAGTTTTCAACCCAAACCCTGTGGTTTACTGTTGTGACCTCATCCAGTGGTAAGATTTTGTGCCCTATCATCCGGTAAGCCATTGTTCCATCATCCATTGGTAAGTAGTTGTGCTGTATCCCGAGGTAAGCCATTGTGATTCCCTAACAAATGGTAATCCATTGTGAACCTCACGTAGTGGTAATACATTGTGATCCCCATCTAGTTGTAAGCCATTGTAAACCCAATCCACCCATAAAGAGTTGACATTCCTTCTGTTGGGACCTATATCACTGGTCTATCCTAGTGGCATCATACCAACTTCGGATACTAACCACGCATAAGCCTCAATATATCATCAGGCAAGTATCCTCTACTTGCACCCTAATCCAATACCCCATCCTGAACTAGATGGATATTGATTCCCTACCAGAAGGATATGTAAGAGGTTTCTTCAAGGATCAATCCCAACATCAATGTTGTGCTCAATTAGACTCCTTCTCATTCTCTATACACATCACTAAACCATACATTATACAACTTGATTCATTCCATGGATGCCACATCCTGGTGAGATCACTTCAATTCAACTCCTAGCATCACTGTTCCCTCTACGAGGTGCACCCGTCTGATCCACTATAGTTAGTGTTCCGATCAGTCTGATCTATCTCTGCTAGATGTTATAATCATGGCATACCTAGTGTTAAACATGGTATGTTAATGAAAACCTTAGAGACATGCCAATGGAATACAATTCCTCTTATTCTATGTGGGATACCTCAGGATTCCACACCCTTGAAAAGCCATATAATAAGGGAATAAAACCTACACGCACCAGAGTTCGAGCGTCTAGGCTCGCTAGTAATTTCCAACGTGACTACTCCTCCGACCAAAGGTTGCTGATTTTTCAGGACACCTAGGATAGTCCCAACATAAGTAATGTCTTTAACCAACATCCATGAAGATATGGCACTAGGTAGAGCTTAACAAAAAGACTCTTAATATATAAGGGATACACGGACTAGGTGATGATTTCCGAGGAGGAATCTATGGAATGATGAACCAAAATACCATCATCTCATTTCAACTAAGGAAAAAAATGTACATGAATAAGGGACGGACGCCACCCGCCTCTAAAAAGCAAGAATGTGGGGAAACAGTCAGTGCGTCCTCATCCTCCTCAAACAGACGAATGTGTGGGCCCTGAAGAAAGCATCCAAAACAGCGATATTGAACAATCTTTATTAATCTTCGATTTTTTTGATGATTTAACATAATTATTATATTCCAATGTGATTGTTACAACATTAAATCCTTATTATCATTGAGTAATTTTTTATTATGTATTAATGTTATCAATTTATATATTATACCATATTCATAATGAGTTTCCTAAAACTTATATTTTTTAAATTTTAAAAAAAATTAGTAGGTAATAATGGACATATGGATTTATATAAGGGTAATGTATGTGGGTTTTAACACATTCAAAAATTCATTCATAATTATCAATATGAATTTATTTTTAGTAAAAATAGTCTAACATGAATAAAAAAACTAAAATCATTACAAGAAATATAAAATATTCTTCTATGTATTCCCATATGTATAAAACTAATTTCATTATTTGATTTTTACTATAAGGGGATCAATAAGTTTATGAATAGACATTATTAAAATTTTATATAAAATCAGAAAACTGAAATAGTTTTATTTAATCATAATGGGATTTATAAATTGTATAATAGGATTTAGATGTTCCCCTAGATTATATTATGAGTTCATGAATAATTAAATGTGATATAATATTATTACAGGTCCAATGGAGTTAAAATAATTGAGTTTTTCTAGGAATTGGGCTATATAAAAAGATAATATATATATATAATGGATTATTATAGTAGAGTAACTATGTTTTTTAATTTTGCATTAATTGGGTAAATGATAATGGGTTAAATGTTTTTGAATTATAAAAATTTTATGTGGTATTGTTATATGATATTAAAATGAGAAATTTGAAAACCCTATTTTATAAAATGGGAACTAAATTATAAGATTTGAATTGACATTTTTTAAAATGAATATATTTTATCGTATAAATTTTCAAAATATTATTGTATACAAAGTGTCCTTTATAAAATATGTATAATGGTGGACAATTGAAAATAATTTGTATATAGTAATTTAGAATTGGTTTTATAGAAAAATATATTATTATAAATAAAAGTCCTTATATAAAATTGAAATACATTATGTGTCTATGGTTTTATAATGTGGAATGAAAATTGGTTTTTTTTATGTCTATACCCATGGTGAACATAACCCTAGGAAGGATATTCGGTTTTTATAAACCTAGGGAGAAGATGGACCTTATATCCAGTATAATTTATGGGAAAACCTTCTATAAACATAACCTCTAGGTGTACATTGGGTACTATGGATGATTATGTTTACCATTTGTTATAATTTTACCAGGGATATGTATATTACAACTAATTAAGATAGATTTTATGTTGGAATGTCCCTATGATGTGCTCAAGGAAACACTGACACTAGTTGAAGTATTTATGTAATATAACCTTGGGACAAAATTGGATTTTTGGTATAGTGTTTGTTAATTGTATTTAATATTAAATTATTTAACTTTTCAGACAATAAATTATTTTCCTGTATATTTTTAGGAATATTCAGTGAAACTAGATATATTTGTGGGTCCTATTACTATTGGCCAACTAAGTTGTACACACTCTCGGATAGGGATTCCATTAGACAGGGGAACATAAGAAGATGGTATGTGGATGTTGTTTGGGTATATGGAGTTTGAGTATCGTCAATGGGAGAGTTACTTGTATTGGACTCATTACAAGTACTCATTCCATTTCTATATTATTTTTATTTCATCTTCGGATTTATAGAAGGACTATCTGAGAAGTTAGGGATATTGATTAAGCATTATTGAATGATTTTTCTGGATCATTATTGTGATTTTCTTTTATGTCATTACATTTTTATTTTTTATCATTATGTATATGATTAAAATTTTATGTAATGATTTCTGACTCTAATATTCACAAATATCCCCCTCATTGAACAACATTAGACTCATGCTACTTGTTGGAATCATATAATTTAAAAATATGTGTATTTGGGGAATTATAAAATATAAATAGTTTAAGATTATGTTATTTTTATGGGGTACACAAATGTTTTATTTCATCATTAATTCCTATAACATTATCAATTCATATATAATAATGATTTTTATGAAATTCATTAAGCTATAAATATTATTTATTGTCATCAATAAGAAGTTTATCATGTATTATCATTGTATGAAACCTATGTTTTTAATACCACTAAAATTTACCTTATTAATTTCATAAAAATTATGGAAACATTAATTTTATATCCATATACTTTGATAATATGTTGAATTTCATTCAATCATGTAAAATTTTCATCAATCTGTTCTTGTATCCCATTATTTATTTTATGATTCTATAATCTATGATGTGATATTTTAAAATTTTCATGCAAACAATATGTTTTGTTATTCATTTAATCCATTCCTAGACTAAGTTCTCTTTCTGATTATAAACCACCTAATTAAATACTAATGATGTAAATGAATTAGAATAAAATTTATAAAATTATCACCTCTTTAAAATTTAAAAAATCAAACAAAATATTTCATTATGTTTTTCATAATAGGTCGACAACAAACTATAATTTAATCCTAAACATTCATAACAAGAGAAGTTTAGTAGGGAATAATCCACTTATTATAACATTCATTGTCCTTAAAGAGAAATCAGGAACATCTGTTGAGATTTTTAAATTTTGTTTATCCATTTAAATATAGTATGAATCAAATTTTCGGAGCATATATAATCTATTACCACCACAGATTCCCCAAGAATGATTTTTCTTCTAATAAAATTGTGGTCAAATATGCTGAAATACTTTTATTATTTTATCATCATGATATAATACAATAGAATTTATTGGTGTTTTTCTACATAGATAATTATCTCAAACATACCTGAATAGATAAAAAATTGAAATAATATGAAACACAATATTTTTTAATGAGTATTCCTAGTATTTTTCATAATCCACTACCCAATCATTTTTCTATATATTTCCTTACTTATAGACTGTACTTGTATCATCAATTTCAGGATGCTTAGAAGGATATAATCAGAAACTCTATATTCTATAACATCACACTATGATATAATGAAAATCCAATCATTTAACATGTTAATATATCCTCCTAGTAAACCAACCTATTAATCACAATTTCAACTACAATGAAATTTGGCAGTACACAAAAAAATTAAATTTGATCTCAAAAAAAACATGATATTCTTTGTAGATTATTGACCATAAAAATGGTAATTGTATAAAAACTAATTATTAATAATAATTTAATATTGTAATTATTTTTCCATATTTTTAGATTTCTTATCACAGTCAACTAAATGAATAAAAATATTATCTTATTAATCTATTTTCATTTGGAATTAATATCTATATCAATTATTCTAAAAAATAATCGATACATATATCTAGAAAATAAAATCAATTAGTATTTGTAATTATTGATCAATGAATATGTGAGAACCTAAAATTAGTAAAATATTTGATTACGAAATTTAATTTAAACCATATTGATCAGCAAAATTCCTAAGAAATTAATAGAAAAATGGAGTCCTCAATACATTTTAAATGAAATATTTTTCATATTGCTATATATCCAAAATGCCTATAGGTTTTGTTAAACATTTAATAGTATTCCCTAGTTAATGTTCACAACCATCCTTCTATTAATTTTATGTATTCTAAAAAATGATTTTTTTAAATAAATTATATAATTAATGACTAATTTATTAAAAATTAGACTAGAATGAATTTAGGAATTTAATGATTCCCCATCACGATACAAATTTTCAAAATCCAGTATCATAATTTATACTCAATTTTTATTCTACATGATCATTGTATATTAAAAACCATTTTGACCCAATACAAAAAACTCCAAATCCTAGCCATAAATATAAAATAACAATATCTATATTAATATGATAATTTTAGATTTATATTATAATTCATTATCACATTACCATTTAATGTTTATCATTTTTAGATTATTCTAAAATATATTATGATTTTATAAAATAGACAATATTAGGTTAAATGATATTGAATGATCAAACATATTTACTAGAGATTAGATATCATTGTGTTTCATTTAAATATTTATGAAAAATATTTTAGATTTGATATTTGGGAAATTGAGGAAATGCTCCAAAATAATCAATTTTTATTTCCGAAAAAATTATAATTCTTTAAACTTAAAAATTCAAATTATTTAAAATGAAAATTATAAAATGTAATTTATTCAGATAAATCTATAGATGAATTGTTTTTAGTGTATAAATTACTCATAATCAAAATTTAATTACTCTTTATCATTACTAATTAAATTATAAACACACTTTAATTAGTAAAAAATTGATTATATTTATGTTTTTTAAAAAACACATAAAATGTTATCAAAACCTTATACACATACCCACATCATCCAAAAAAAAGGTTACCTAACTAAATTTAAAATTAATATAATATAATATATATATATATATATTATATTCAACATATCATATATCTACTAAAAAAATTTCAAAAAACTAATAAATACTCAAAAACATTCAATACTGCATCATAAATCTTTCACAAAACAATCACAATTCCTAATCAAGACTAATAAAAATTTATTTTCCTAAAATAATAGATGTTAATATATAAAAACAAAAATTTATTAATTTAAAAATATAGTGATTAATTATTTATCAATTCATTAAAACTTATCAATTTTTTTCAAAATTAATTATTTTTGTTTATAGTGTAACTTAGCCAGTTACATATTTTCACTATTTTTTAATTAAAGATTTCTATATATGATATTTTTCTTGATATGTGTATTTTCTGAATCATTTTTTCATGAATATTTATAATATATCTCTTATCCGATGTAAACATACTGTCACAAAATAGAAACTAAAATTAATTTTGATAACATACATATTGAAATATCATGATTGATCCCATTATATTTTAGTAATTGTATGGAATAAAAAATAAATATTAAAATCAATGGCAACACCCTATAATCAAATAAAATAAATAAATAGACGTTATTATATCTTTCAATGATCTAGAGATTGAAAATTATATTACCTTGTGAAATGAAAATCTCGGGATCTGGCAATAACACATTTCATGATATTCACCAGATGAACAGTTTTGAAAAAAATTTATACCTGAATTTAAATTCTCGAGCCACCAAGTATAATGTTGGTATTTCTATTAATGATATTGACTCATAGGATGTATTAATTATGTAAAATATAAATTTTTCTAGTTAGTCTTCAAAATAGGTATAATAACATCATTCACAAATAACATTAAAGAAACATCCAAATGCTTCCAAAAATCATTCATATTCTCATACATTTTTTATGAAAAATATAATATATAATTTTTATTTGATACAAAATTGTATAAATATAATAGTGAATAGGAAATTTTCCAAATCCAATTATGTATAATCCTATTTTTAATCAGTATAATATTATGACTTGAATGAAAAATATTAAATACACATTAATGGCATTGTTATATTACATGGTTCATTGGTTGAGTATTATGAATTGATTTGATATTTCAAAAATTTTCAAATGCAAATTTTAGAATATATTTGGACAAATTATTTTAGGTTATTTCTTATAATGAATCCACACCTTAATATTAACAATTTATTTTCCAAATTATAATTAATATTTCTTGTACAAATTTTTATAATTCTAGAAACACCTATAGGAACTAGTTGACTATTATTATTTTTAGAAACCATAGAATATTAATTTATAAAAAATCAAACCCAATAATAAATAACAAAAAATTAATAAAATCCAATTATTTTGATTCATCATTACATTGAGTAAAATAAATTTCCAAAACCACCATGTATTTTTAAATATCTATAGTTAAATTATTTAAATAATTAAAAACTCACATAAATTTTATAAAATATTGGTTTTGTAAAAATTGAAAAGATAGGACACCTAAATTGTAATTTATGTATTTTTTTGGAATTCGATCTCTTTGGGATAGGAAATTTAGAGTCAATAATTTTGAAACACTCTAAACTAATTCACTCATTTCTAACCAACCTTGTTGAAATAGAAAATTAAATTTGTTTATTTATTTTCACAAGAATATCGTATGAGTCAGATTATATATATGAAATATAAAATAATAATGGGATATTATCTAAATTATTAATGTTTATTATAATGGTTGAACATTCATATTCTGTGTAAATAATTAAATTATTTTATATTGGAATTTCTTTTATAACTATGTCATCAATTTGTTATGTTAATTGAATATATTAATTAATAAAATACGATATAAATATATTATAAATTTATTATAACACTTCACATAAATATTCATAGATCAATAGTGTTTCATGTTGATCATTGATTTCAAAAATTAACACTTTTATTATATAGTATTGAAAAAAATTATTTAAATTATCACATTTATGTCCTTAAATTTATATATGGTTCATGATATATTATTTTATGTATATACATATTTCATATAATCATATTATTCTATTATTAAAGCCCACATAAAAATATTGACGAAATTTAATTTGATAAAACATTCTACCAAGAAGATTGTACCACCTGAAGATGATCGTCCCCTATAAAAACAAATACATAATCCTAATAACTAAACCTATATAAATTCAATTTTACACAAATTATATTTAATCACATTACTCAAAGTCTATATAATATATATGAGCGATATATTTGAATTAATGGAA
This sequence comes from Viscum album, assembly GCA_963277665.1. Lineage (NCBI taxonomy): Eukaryota > Viridiplantae > Streptophyta > Magnoliopsida > Santalales > Viscaceae > Viscum > Viscum album. The sequence goes on along the minus strand of OY728128.1, from coordinate 270,011,196 downwards.
TGAAACACAATATTTTACATGTACTTTTATGGATGTATTCCAAATTAATTCATGAGCTTACTTTACATGAAGCATTATTTTCAAATGAACCACGTTATAATATAGGATTATTATTATTTAGTGTGAATATTATCCCTAAGACCTTGATTTGTTTATTCATAGGACTCCCTAAATTATTATAAAATAATTTTTACTCATGTATTCATTGAACTCATTGGATATCAACTAACAAACAAATATGAATGTATTGAATAAATATTTTCCTGAAAACTATTTTTATTCATATATTGTTTATCCTCAATAAATTAAAATAATATCGACTATTTAAATATTTTTTGAAATTTCATTTTGAAAATTTAAACTAACTGTATTAATATTCATCTAATGATTTTTACTATTTAAGTGACAATAATAAATCATCAAATATAATTATGTATACATTTGTCAAAAAATTGTCTACCTTTTGTCATTTTTATGTATATTTTAATATTTATTTATCCATTTTTTAGTAATTCAATTATTTAAATGTATAAAAAACATTTAATAATATTTTAAAAAATATTAATACAGTAAAACGTTATTTTGGTTTAATAATTATTATTTTCATCGTAAACTTTTTTCACATTGGTACAGAAAAATAATGTAATTTATCTCAAAAATATTTTCAAATGGTATTACTAATTAATAATACAAAGAACATAATTCATAATGGATGGGATTATATTTAATGTAGTTATAAAATAAAAAAATAGATACATGGTTCCATTTTCAATTTATGATAACTTTATTAATATTTAATATTCTGAATTAAAAAAATTTCACTCTCATTTTTTAATTAAGAAAAGAGTTTCTGTAAGTGAATTAATTGTCATTTGAAATATTAATTAATTTCTTCCATGGTGATATATTATAAATTTTTATTTACCCACTAATTATATTGAATGATTACACAAAAATGATGCACTACAATATTGAGTAAAAAATATAAAAAAATAATATAAATAATATTATAATAACATAATTAGGATGAATAATTTAATTCCTCAAATATGATAAATTAATATGGTATAATAGAAATATTTAAAATGGTTGTAATTGAATTCATGTATTGTTTTCTTGTATTTTATCTCAAACAATTTCAATAGTCTGAAGAATGAAATTAATGGTATGTTATATTAAACATAACATTTTTAAATTGTTATAGAATTATTAATTCCCACTAAATAGATAAATAACTGATATCATGAATATATAATAAGGGTTTATAGTGGTTAACATAGAGATAAAAATATTAAGACAATAACTAATATTTTCAATATATAATTTGATTATATAATTTCAACATATACTCAAAATATAATTTAAATAAATCTATTTTAGTTAAGAATGAAATTATTATTAATTAGTAACAATATTAATTCTATAGGTAATTCAAAGGGTTACCCACCCTTCAATTTTAAATGCTTGTATCTGTTTATAACATATTCACAATGATTTATCCTTCAATATTATGCACACTCTTTCCTAATATCATACATACATAAGTATTTCTGTAATATATGTCATTAAATGATTATAATTTCAAAATTTAGAGGATTATAGAGTGATCCAAATAAGGTACCCCAGTGAAGAGGTATTATTGTGAACCAATCTATTATAATTATGTTTCATCATCCTCATTTTCTAGAAATTTTAAATAAAAAATAACAGTATTAATCTACTCTAATAAATGTATTTATATGTAATAATGTTTATAGAACATAATTTTTCCACACCATTTCTATCAAATTAGATACAAATATATCACTTGTTTATAAATCTGTATTATGGCCCCTAGGAACCTATATGAAATATTTACTACATCGACATAAAATATTTATTTCAAATGTTCTATATAAAATATATATATGAGAATATTTCATGTAATAATTTTTTTTAAATGAGAGTATAAAATTTATCTTTATTTCCATCACTTTTTATTTAACCTAGAATTTGTTCATGTGTATAAATAGATTTTCATATCATTGAATAGTGTTATTTAATTTTTGGTTTCTTAATTTTATGTTTGAATATAAAATTTATTTTATTAATAATGATATAATATTATCATAAGGATTATGCTAAAGTATATTATTTAAAATTGATACATTTTTGGGATTGAAATTGAAAAACCAAAATAGACCTAAAATACAGAATAATCAATACCATGAAATACTGATTCTAATTCAAATATTGATAACTATTGTGTGATTAATAGTTTTATGTATAGAAAAAATGGTTTTAAAAATATTAATATTGATATATTATAAAATTTTAATATATTAAAAACATATTTTAAATTATTTAATTTATTTTGTAAATATTATAGAATTTGTTGCATGGGCTTCATGATATAATCTCAATTTTTTTTTGTATTTTATGAAAAAATTTATAATTATGATATTGTATCAATTTTATAAAAAAAATATTTTTTTATATCTTATACTATAGTTATATTTTGTGATTAAATTTCTTTTATTACAATATCTTATGTTTAATTAATCAATAAATCAACTAATATTTTATTATACGACCATGATTAATTTTCATCCATAACTATATTTTCACTGAAAAAATTAATAAATGTTTTTAGTATTACCAAATTAATGGTTAATTTAATTGTATCCCATGAATTAAATTCTATAACAAATGTTCTAATAATAATCATGTTATAAATTTTTAATGAGGTTCAAATGATTGTTTTTCTAGAAAATGTGAAAGCAATGATTATTATAACTTACTCGAGATGAACAGAATTTTCCATTGTCATTGATAATCAATTGGTAAGAAATAATATTCCTTTCTTCCATGAAATACTTCAATGAATATTATATACATCAAATATGGAAATTAATTATATATTAAATCCGTGATTCAAAGTTGAATGTGGTATTATCATTATAAAAACGATCCATTATTAATTCAAATGAACTCCTCAGATATCATAACCATTATTGATATTACATATGAATCATTTGGATTGTGATTTCTGTTATAGAACAATGATGAAATACATTTTTTCCACATATTATGATGTAATGGAATGATAAATGCTATAATTATATTCTATAATATAAATTAATTTATTTTTATTATGTGACATCATGTTATTCTATAGACATCAAATTAATTGGGTTATGATATAGATTTTATGAATTATAAATTATCATAGGATATATTCCCAAGACTAATAGAGGGGACATGAGTAGTTATCAAAAGCCGTTTTGAGGGTATGCAGAGGATATCTGAGGCACGAAAAAAATATAGGCTTTTATCCAAATCCATACATTTGATGAATTCCATTATGGGTATCATTGAAAATATGATTCTATGATTATTATTATATCACACTATTTAGAGAATATATTTTTAAAATGTTATTCTATCTTCAATATTATTCATGATTATTTTATGATTCAATGAATATAAACTACTCAAAATTTTAAATTGAATCATTTTTATGATTTATAAAATTTTAGGTATTATTTTGAAATTTAAATATCATTTTCTCGTACCCTTATGTTAATGTGAAACAGAAATGATCCATCACATATGTAATGATTAAAAATACATAGCTTATGGGATCATCCATTTTTATGTCTCCATTTTTATGTGACATGGATAATGTTTTTATTACTTATATATTTATGAGGGATTATATTTTTCAATAAATATATTTGATTGTACCACCAAAAAATTTTATTATATTATTTTTTTAAATACTTCAATGTGCTCTATAGAATTTCACATAGAAAACTTCATTCATAAAGGATATAATGATATATTTAGATTTTATTTAATTAATTATTTAGGAATATTAAAACATATCCATTGATTTAATTAAGCATATTTTGAATAAGGTCAGTACGATATATATTTATACATAATGTAATGACTAATTTTTATATAGATGAATTTACATTAGTTTTCCTAAAATGTCAAAAAATGAAATTTTTGTCTTAGAAAATAAATTTTCCAAATATTGATAATATTTGTAAATGAATTTCTATTTAGTGAAACAAAAAAATTATGATGATAACTTGTTTTTTATGTAACAATTTTTTTTCTAAAAAATTATTAATATTTTAAATAATTGTTATTATTTGGAGATTCTGAATATAAATAATAATTTCTTTCCATTGTAGTTTATAGTTGAATTCAAAACAAAAATTATTGATTTTTTAATTTTAAAATGAGTGAAATTAAAATTATTTTATAATATATCATTTAAAATATTTATTACTACGAATTTTTACAATATTCTAGAAATAATGATTTATAGTAATGAAAAGGGATATTTTAAAAAATATAATTCAATGATTTTATCACAACATAATATTAAAATATAATATTTGGAAAACATAAATTAAACAATTATAATACAATATAATAATATTATACAGTTTGAAATATTATTTATACAGAGGAAAACTACATAACAATTTTTTACATCTAAACTAAAATGTTACATTAATATATGAACTATTATAGGTATTTTGTAAATATTTAGTAATACGTAATTAAATGACACAATTATGCCTAATTTTTAATGTTACATAACTTACTATTGGTTTGTAATAAATATGGAAGTTGTTAAAATTATTATCAGTGATAATTTTGTAACAAAAAAAATTTAAACGTAAAAGCACAATATTCCTAAAAACATTTTCCATCTATAGGTTTTATTATTTTGACAATGGAATTCCATAATAATTAGAATTTATTATTATATGGAATGTAATATTTACACGAAGTGTAAACATAATTGTAGAGTAGTCAACACATTGTGTGAGATGGGAACTAAATACACATTCTGTGAAACGATTACATAGAATATTATATCCTAGATGAATGCAAAGAAAAAAAATTCTCAGAAGAAGACCCAAACTACCTTGGGTGTTCTAGGAAGTTAGAGAGATCCCCATGTATCCATTAATAGTTTAATTATAGATTCTAATAATTTATACAATCATTCATACCTTATGTGTTGGTTTATATCCCTTAAAAATTATATCCTTTCAAAAGAGTTTTTTGATAGAATCAAATTAAGTGGAAATGAATTAAAGAGAATGGAATTACCAAAAATTAGATAATGGGTTATTAGAATCTCTGAGACAGCTCAATTTTCATCCCTGAAATGTCATGTGGAAGTTTTATTTTAGGTAATGTGGTGAGTAAATGTTTTCCTAATCATCAAATCACACTTCTAATTCTCATAATAAATATATATGTGTTTCCCTATAACTCTGACCAATGAAATGGACTTTCCAATCTTGACATTCAATTGAGAGTCAATGTTCTACAAAGGATTCTCAAATACCATAATCTACTAGCTCTATCTCAATCTATTTCTAAATAGGAATGTTAGAGGGATTATAATAATATTTCCTAATCCATGATAGAATTAAAAAAATTTGATTTCCCATATACTAAACCAATTATTATAATCTATAAGAAACATTGAAAAAAATCTCATTGACACCAAATAGTTCAACCAATCTCAGATCCATCTTGTCTGTTTTAAAAACTCATGGATATCAAAAAATGGGGAAATAGTTTAGAAAACATAGTAACCTATAAAAATTAAAAAGGAAAATTCATGTTATCTTGATAATTTTATTGTTTAGTATTAAATATAAATTGACAATACATTATATTAAAAATCCTTGAAGATTCCTCTAAACCAAAATGTGATCCATCCAAAGATGACTTACCCACCTCTTCCCAACAATGAAGTGACCTACATGTGAGACTTAACAAATCCTTAGAGGGAGTCATTCTGATCGATGGCTAATATTGATTTCTATTGAAAAAACAATTATTCCAATTTGTCTATCCCAATTTACACCAAATACCATGACTCTAACTCAGATTATATCCTCTAGGATTTTAAAATAACACATCATATGATTTTCTATCTATTGATGTAATGTTATACTATTCCAAAACATAGATCACATGACCACTTGAATATTACTCCATTACCTCCCTGAAAACCACAGATCCATATATGATAAAACTGAAGAAGGAACACCATGAATCCCCACAATCTCCTATAAATAAATTCTACCCAAGATATCATCTATTATACTGCCCGTAATTGGAAAAATGTGTGATGACTTTTTCAACCTATTAGCCACTACACATGTATAATTCCTTTTAGCAGAGTTTATTATAATTCGACCAAAATGTTCTTGGATACCTATTCACATCTCTAAAATAGAATCGAAATAGGGTAATGAAAACAAGATGGATTCATATTCCCTCATTTTAATTGTAGGTGTAATAGTGGGGAAAATATTCCAAAATATCGTGATTTATAACCAACCACAAAAACCATTATCTCATTCCATAATATAACATTATAGTGCCTCAATGAATGGCTTGTTATGAAATAATGGAATCCAATAAAAATAAAACATCATAGATGTAGTGATGATAAAATAATCCTCAAAATAAAGAATATAGTCTAAAGAGAGAGCCCAACTAGAAACGATCATTCTTTCATAAAGGGTTCACTAATTACATAGAACTCAACATCCTTCTAATAATTAGGATTTATAAATTTAATTATAGATGATGATAACTGAAAACTAGTTTTTACCATACTTGAAACATCATCATGATAATGCTGATGCAACTCAGAATAAATCCAAATGAGGGTTCACTCTACCACCGATTCCAAAACTACATGAGATGAAACATTCATATTAATTGAATATTAAATGTCATTATCCTTCCATGGGATATTGGAAATTTCATTTTCCTACATTTTATAGTATTCCACCCATCATATATTTCTGAGATTTAAGTGTTTTTGAGAAAATATATAAATAGAAATATGATGGATAGAAAATTCTATGTATATCACCATAATAAATAGTGTCCTCAAAATATATGATCACACAATATGGTTGGAATATCTAAATATTGAGTAGTGTAAATATTCTCATGTGGAAAAACCTTATTTGTTGTGTCATCTACCACATCATCCTTAATTATTAGAACATATCTAAAAACAATTCCTAAAATATCAATGGAAACCACATACTCCTTACCTTACCTAGGTAAAATAAAAATAGGATCCAAATACAGAATTCATAGTGCTCATTGAAAAAAGATGGAATAATTTAATATCATGTGGAATTCACAAATTTATTGTAATAGTATTCTATGTTGACTCCATCTATAACTTACCAACCCAGGTTCTATGTAGTTTTCCCCAGAGCTAGTTCGACCCCTGACATCAAGCATGCCTCCCTGAACACTATTGGCCACCGACTAGTAGTGTCACTTTGCTAAGTCCATCACAGGGAGACTATACTGTCATTTATCGGGTTATAATGCAAGTATAAAAAAATAATCAAAAGAGGAAGAATATATAACAAGAAAAATACTCATGTAACATGATAACCAAATAGTAAATACGTTACTTAAATAAAATGTTAAACATGAAATATAAATACAATTGTCATGTTTTTGTAATTAAACTGACAATAAATACAATATGACTCCCTATGCAGGTTCTGAATAATGTCTGGATACCTCCTCTATGCTCCATCACCAATCACCTACATATCCCCAGGCTTTTCACTTCTCTATTCATCGAATAATATAATTTTTTCGGGTAATGATCAGGCTGCCTGAGTAGGGTGAGAGTAAAACTCAGTAAGAAACCACTAATGGTGTCTAAAAAAATTACAGTCAAAATATATTGTGTGCAGTTCTATAAGAAATAAGTACAATGCCTAAATAACGTGTTATTACAATATCATTTATTATTATCTAACTACAATAACTATGTGGTTCCCAAGGATAGATATACCTAAATAGTAACTTCATATTGTATAGGATCCCGAAGTGTACCATAGATAATACCATATCATAAGACATACATCACGAAAATGCTCGAAGTATTCAAGGTGGTATGATATCTCAATCATAAATTCAACTCATTCTGTAGATGAATTTTCTCGTGTGAGGCCATAACTCGAATAACCACTATATTAACTCTATAATATCACATTTATAATCCACATTTAAAAGGTTACCAATATCAGAAACATAAGTAGGATGACCATTTTACCATTCTAACTCCTCAATATAATGGAAGTGTTCCGATTATCTTTACTCATATGTTTAATTACCTTGTTACCATGTATACTTCTCAAATTGTAATGAACATGTTTCCATTATTTTTACTCATATGTATGATGACCATGTTATCATTGTTTACTTATCAATTTAGAATGACTATTTTCTCATTTTATATTCCATAATTAATTTACCAATTAATTGACTACCTCAATCTCATTACTATTACAATAATTAGTTTAACACATCCATTCCATTAGTTAACACAGAAATTATATCCTCGGTTCAAACAATTAATTAATTCATCAATAAATTAATCAATATCACAAATCATATTAAATAAATAATTTTATAGAATTAATTATCTATTTCTAATATCAATATTCCATAAATACAACCATAAATAATTATTTAGGTCATATCATAAATGGAAAATAATTAATCAACATTTTATTGTCTCATCCTATATATTTTAATATCTAAAAATAAATCCATGATTAATTATCAAGATTAAAACCCCTACCAATTATAATCAATTTCCCTAAAATCATTATCTAATGTGGAAGACCATTAGTCTAATGAATAATTCACCAATAAATCCTCAATTTTTACAAGGACTTGATATATCAATTATTATTTTTAATTAAAACAATTTTGGAAAATCCATATCTAAAGGATGATAGAAATTTGACAATGTTTAATATTCATATCAAATCCAAAACTATGGAAACTATATTTTAACCACCTACATTGGTTCATTGACTAATGTATTCTCAAAATAATTTCTTAAAATCTGAGATGCACAACCGTGAAGATATTCGTTTTGGATCTAAACCCCTAAACCAAAATCTAGATCAATGATTTAAAGAATATATAAATCTAGATTAAGATCCACAATCAATGATTTTGATATCACTATAATGGTTTATATCCATGTTAATAGAGGATATTTTCTTTGAAAATATCATGTAATGATTGAAGAGAGAACCTGAAAAGCATCAGGATGTAATCTACTATCCAGGAGAAGAAAATATATTTAATTTAGTCTTATAATCATAATATAATGTGGTTATATAGCCTTGGAATACCGCATAAAGGCCCTGTAATTTCCAATATCTAATAATGATTGATCCTCGCTCCAAATAGAGGTGTTTTGAGGGTTTATGTTGTTTAAAAAAATAGATATTAAAAAATTTTCGCATGGTTTCCCGTGAAGGACCACACAATTAGGAGAAACTGTGAACCAACCTTGTGGACCTCACTGTCTAGGGTACCATGCTTTCTGGTGTTTAGTATCATAGTTTACCGAACTGTGAACAAACTCTACAAACCACTTTTCATATGTTCGCGTGACTAGCTGGGTTGGGCACACAGTTTACCTAAACTATGTGAAAACCATACATAGAACCATTTTTACAGTTGTTATTATAAAATCCACCAAAACACACCCCATGTCATAAATCCAATAAATATATACGTAAATAAAACATGAATTACATGAAATTTCACAAGAGATATCTCTAAAAAATGTTGGGATCATACATTATCACCAGCTTATAAGAGCTCATCCTCAAGATTCACTCCTAAAAATATATTTGATTGTGGGATGAAAATATAGGGCCATTGATATATCATACCATTTTCTTATTCCCATGTTTCTTCTTGTACATGTTCATGTTTCCACAACATGTGAAATATCGACATGGTCATTCAATAAAACTCATTTTCACTATGATCTTACACATGTATCAGATGATCCTCAAAGGTTGAAGCTATATCAAGATAAAAATCATCCAAAAAATCTTTTTAGAAGTGTTGGGATAATATAGTCAAAGATGAGATACATGGAAAACAACATGCATATCCCAATATTTTAGTGGAAGAGATAATTGGTACACCACCTGCCTGATTATATTCATTATCGAAAATGATCCAATAATACATCACACCAAATTTACCTACCATTATATCATGTGGTGACCAAACATAGGAGATACCCAAAGTAAAAAAATATCACCCTATATAAACAGAATGGGTCATATATATCTATCATCACACGACATCTGACAACTCTGAGTTCTAGAAACTTGTTTCTGAATCAACGGTACCTGCTCGTATGTGTCATGAAAGAGACTCATTCCCAACAACTCTAACTCACCTGTCTCTATCTTTCACAGTTATTATCTATATGGACTACCATAAATCCCCATGTATTGGTCCATCTACATATATTACAAATAAAATTTGAAATCATAGAACTCCACTAAATACAAGTTCAATTCCCACGATCCATTGTATTTGGGGACAAATAAATGTACCATCTCCTTGAGCACCTATATAGTATGTTCTGACTACCCATTTATATGGGGGGAATTTGATACATAATTATACATATGTGCCTGGCCATTTCATTCATTCCTTCCAAAATCATGATGTAAAGACTAAATCATGATCTGAATCTATAGTCCTTTTTACCCCTGCAAATTGATTATATCATGAACGTACAGTTCTCCCAACTCTTGTACTATATGGGTATCACTTATAGGAAGAAAATGAGCTAAATTGTTAGTTGATCCACAATGACATAAATTTCATCATTCATCTTATGTTTCATTGGTAGACACCACCAAAAAATCTATTCTCACATAATCCCTCTTCCATTCCGTAATTTGCAATGGTTTTAGTAAACCTTTAGGTTTTTATGCTCCTCTTTCACCTGCGGACATTTGAACAATATTGTCACAATCAATTCTATATCGTTTTCACGACTATCCTCCAAAACATTCTTCATAGGTCATTTTAGATTTTGGTTACAGAAGGATACATTATCCATTTCAAGGCATGAAATTCCCTCATGATCTCCTCTCACATTTTCGATGGTACCAAAACTCGATTATTATCAAAGATGATCTAATATTCATCTATCAACCACTCATAAGAAGTATCACTAAATTCAATAATTTAACTCAAAAATAAACCAAGTATATACTCCACCTATATATCCCTAATCTATCTCAAAAGCGTAGAGTCCACTATAAATGAAAACATAGTCATCTCCTCCTGGATCTCACTTAGTAGAATTGGAATTTCAGCTAGCAAGGTCATCATCTTCCACAATATACCCAACACATAAACCATATGACTCCAATATTTCATACTCATGGCATTAGACACACTATTTACCTTCTGGGACGTTTATTCTAGTTCGAAATTGATGAAATTCATATACACAACCCATTTCTGCTATCGTAGATTCAAATCACATTGTGAAAATATATACATTAATCTATTGTGATATGTATATACTGTAAACCATCATACCAAATGATAGGGTCTCCAGAAATTATTTTCATATAACACTAATACCAACTTGAGGCCATGTTTATGGTACTTCCATTCATGAGGCCTCAACTGCCCCGACATATATTCTACAACATGATCTCCCAGCAATACCATGGCTCCATGTATGATCCCAGATGTGTCACAATAAGTCGTACACTCTTCATCTGACTCATTTTGGATCAAAATGTGTATATATTTTAATCAATTATTCAACTCCTACAAATATCTCTCACTATCCTATGAGAATTTAAACATTAATTCCTTTTAGGTAAACCTGAAAGTAGTGAAACCAATTGAGAAGGTCTTTGGTTGAACAACATGTAATATCTATATAATTCCAAAGGCTTTGGATATCAAACACATTCTTCCATTTCCCCCGTTAAACCAATATTTGAGCCATCTCTACGACCATTGGCACACCATCCTCTGAGATGATGTTCGCCACGGTGTAAATAGTCAATAAAAAACAGAAACTTATATTGCATGGATTATTACTAATTCCCATTTGGTATACTCATGATGATGTAAAGATATTGGGAGTTTTTTCAAGACTCTCAGAGAACACCAATCCATCATCCACATACACCAACAAAAAATGAAGGTGATATAGTAAAATTTTCATCTTCATCATTTCCATAAATAGTATTCGTGAATTTTTCAACACAAACGGCATTATGAAAAAATCATAATTGTCATACCTTCTTATAAAATTATTCCTTGGTATATCTGATGTACATAATCTAAACTGATGATACCCTGATATCAATTTAAACATTGGGAACACACAATATCCATTCAATTCATCAACCAAATACTCGATACGTGAAAAAGGTTATCGGTTATTCATAGTCATTTTGTTCAACTTCTAATAATCAAAACACAACCAAAAAGTCCCATCATCAATATTTTGAAAAAAATAGTGACCCCAAGGTGATATATTGGGAAGGATAAATAAAATATCCCCAAAATCAAATGACTAAGGATTGAACTATTGAATCTCGTTGGGTGAATTTATTTGTGGTGGAATAGATACTATCTCAGCCCTTGATATGTGCTCAACAGTAATTTTCAGAACTCTATAGGTGGTAACCTTGAGATTTCTTAAAGAAATAAATCCTAAAATTTCTCAACTATTGCTGGTATGACATTATTCCAAATACCCTCATCACTCAGCAATAGATAAGAATCATGGGTTGGGAGATCTCCCAATTACTGAGTAATTGGCCCCGCTCGGCCTTCCTGGATATCCCACTGACCATGATGAATGTAATTATCAACCATATGATATTTATAGTTCAATATATTATGGTAATAATAAATATGGTCTTGGTAAGAAATTAACCAGTCCTCACCCATAAACATATCAAAGCCTATTATATGAAGAATGTAGGGATCCCCTAGAAAACAATATTCCTCGATCTTTAGTGATCATCAGTTTCATAAAAAAATATTTCTAGACCACACTCCCAATGTTGTATCTATAGTATTTACCCCATTCAAAAACACCACCATCATGATCAAACCATTTACATGTTTTGCAGATATAAAGGAATGGGAGACACCAATATCATATAAGTCACCAGATAAAGCATAAACTATTAGGATAATACCTATTACTTTTGAAAATCCATCATTGATATCCACATGTGTAGGTTTTACTACATGTTTTATTGATACCACTCTTCTATGTGATGTTATATGACTCTTCTATGCAGGACCATTGTACTTATGTGGTATCTCCAACCGAGAAGGATCATGTCCATTACCTCTACCTCCTCAGCTAGAAGAAATATAATTGTATGCCTGATATGGTGTAGAAGATCCTTTTCCCATACTCTGACTATTCTTGGATACTCCATTACCACCGGTCTCGAACTATGACCTGCAAAACATCAGTAGATGTTCAATATTTCCACAAGATCAAATCTCTAATAGTTGTATGGAATAGTGTGGATGATAATTTCCCATCATAGCAACTGATGATATACCATCCAAACGTGTTCATGTCCAACTGACCCGACCCTTTGGACTACATACTCTGCTTCCAATATCCTTCGATAATCTTGTAAAAATGGTGTTTCTTGCTCTCCGAAGTCCGACCATATAATCGTCCATTATCAACTACCTATCCTTCACTGGAAGCCACCCTATGGTTCCCTTCATCTATGTGAACTTGATCAACCACTTTTAGAAACATATTTATCATGATGATATTCACCTTGGAATTAATCTCAAACATAACCCAATAAAGAAAATATTTCACCATAGCTGCCTCATCTCCCACTAAAATTGGAAAAAAAATCATTGTAGATCTATGTATAGTCTAAAATAGTCCATCACCAACATTATTTCATGTGTCACATTCAGGAAATCAATAGCTTTCTCTAATCTCATGGTCTCTAGAATAAAGTGTTCCAGGATCCTCTCCATGAAGTCATTCTATTACATACAATATGTCTGTCCAGTTCATGTCTGAATGTCCCCCCATTGCTTCATAGATCCACTGAGAATATACGAGTCATACATGAACCCCATCTGAGCTAGAGTATACAAATGTTCTAGTGTTTTATCTATGGACTCCAACCAAAATTCCCCTACATTAAGTCCACAATCTATAGTAAAAGTTAGAGGGTGATTCCACTAAAACTCCCTTTTAAACATAGACATTCATTTAAAAAAAAACCATTTGTCTCCATACATGAATCGCATGAAGTTTATGATGTTATCAAGATTATTTTCCCCTTTATATTCCACTAGAACAATAAATTCCTCAAGTTACCTAATTGAAAAATAATTTCTAGGCATGCCACTCAGTCGTCCACTAAATAAGAATGATGGAGGCATACAATGTACAGTGTGGAAGAAACGTCTCATGAATTGAAACATAACATAATTAGATTTACATAAGAGGAAAATAACTATATTGCATATTAGCCCCCCAAACTAATCCATACTATCAATACTTAGGTGTTATCACTACCCTTAACCATCAAACTCATAGGTTTTTGTTAACAATGGTAAACACACTAACATAATAAATTTTCACATTTAGGCAACCAATTTTTCTCATTTGATATAATTTTTTTGATACATTTTTCAATTCATGATAGGAAATATTTTTCATTACAATATCCCAAATATAGAATAATGTTAATGGTCAACAACATACCCATTACCCATTTTCTCTTGCATTCAGGAGATGATTCATGTCACAAAATAATCATAAGTGCCTATAAAGATTCATGTAGAGTCAACTCTCATCCCATTATGGGACATTAAACAATACTGAAAAATTCCCAGAAACGATAATCACATCACACAAAAATTGTGTCACCCATGTTGAAATAATATTGAACTATAAAAACAAACAACAATAACAACAATCCCACCTAGAGTACATGGGTTTTCCACTTTTCATGAGTATGAAACTCGAAATCATAGGCTCGTTAGTAATCCCACACTCCCCTTAACCTCCAATATACATTTAACAATTAAACTAATTTTATAAAAGATGAAAGAATAATAGATCTCTGATACAACTCTATTAATCACCAACCTAGGTGCCATAGAACTATGCCTCGAGCATTTACCCTACAATACCTCAAGCGTGCCTACCCATATGATAGAGGCTACCTCTAAGAATCCAGGATCTAGTAAGTTATTAAATAGGAGGATATACCCACATTTATTGAATTACTACAATAGTGGAAAAAAATAAGAAAATTGGTAGCCTATATAACAATAACAGTACTCATGTCACAATATAACCAAACTAGAAATACTTTATTTGGAAAATAGACAAAAAATGATATGCCAATATGTGTTTTATTTGTTTATAATGGAACTAGAATGATAGAAACTATGACTACCCCTATTGGGTTCCAAACCATGTCTAGATCCCTCCTCTAAGTTATATCCCCAATCATCCCACTATACAATAGATTTTTCCCTTAACAAGGCCTTTAACAGTATAATATATTCATGTACCGATCATGGAGATCTAGTAAGGTGATTGTTAAAAATAGTAGGCCAACATAAAAGGTTCCTAAAACAATTCCAATAGAATTATAGTGTATACAGTTCTATAAAAAGAAAATAAAATGCATAAATAACCTATTATTACAATATCATTTTTTCGAATCAAACTATATTAACACCAGGGTTCCTAGGGAGACTCGTACCTCAACACTAACTTCATATCAAAATAAATCCCAAGGTGTTCCCTATGTAATACCATATAATATTAACTAATTCATTTGAGATCATTTTTTATTCTAGGTGCTACAATATATCAGTACAAGATTGGACTTATGCTAAAGAAGAAAGTTCACATGAGGGGAAAAAACACATAGTACCATTATATCAATTCTGTAATTTCATATTTATATTCCACATTCCCAAGATTAACAATATCTTAAATATATGTAAGATGAAGATGTTTCCATGCTAACTCTTCAATTGAATGACCATGATACCATTATCTTTACTCATAGTTATTGTGACCATGTTACCTTGTATACTTCTTAATTTATAATAACCATCTTCCCATTCTATTTTCTCATATGTATGATGACCATATTATTATTTATAATAATAAATTTATAATGTTTATGTATTAATTAATTATCTATAAATTAATTTAGCTTTTAATTATCCACCTCAATATCATTACAAAATCAACAATTTTTTTAAAAAACAATTCCATTAGTTAACTCAATAGTTAGTTAAGTGTTTGAAACTCTTTGTTAATTCATTAAATAATTAATCAATAACAGAATTCATATTACTTAATTATCTTTCTAGAATTAATTGTCCCATTCTAATCTAGATTATAAATAATTAACCCCAAAATTATTTATCATGATTATAACATAAAAGTCACATATATAATGGAAAATTAATTATCTCAAACATGCCAATTTAATATCTCATTGGTGATCCCCGATTAACAGTCTAAATAACAACTTCTTCCTCTAATAATGAATATCGCCAAATTAATTATCTTATAACGAATCCCCTTAGTCCCATGATTAATTTCCCAACCAATCACTTTTTTAAAAAATTCATCAATAAATCAATTGGTCAATTTTATTAACCTAATTCCTGAAAATATATTACTAAAGGATGTTAAAAATTATAAAATGTTTCATTTATGTAAAAAATCCATGACTATGGGAATTAGATTTATAACAACTAACTCAATTCATTGATAGACATTTTCTCAATGGAAATTCAAAATATCCGAGTAACACAACAATGTAGATATGAGTTCCAGTTTTAAATCCTTAAACCAAAATCATTATAAAGGACATCATGATCTCAAAAGTCTTGATCTTGATAAAAAATTAATGATCTAGATCTCACCATAAGGGTATTTATCCAAGGATACTGGGGATACCTTCCATGAAAATATCAAGGAATTATAGAATAATAAATGGGAGAAGAATCCGGATGAAATCAATTATCCATGAGAAGATATGGAATTAGATTCATGATATGAATCTAAAATTATAGTGATCAAATAGCCTTGTAACACCTCCTTGATGCTCTGTAATCGACCAAAACACACCATGCCTGAGCCTAGGTTGAAATAAGAATTTTTGGAAGTTCATGTGGATTTCAAACTAATATTTAGTTAAATAAAAATTGGGTGCATTATTTCCTCAGAAATAGAGAACTATTATCCATTAATATACACTAATTTTAAGACTTCACATCCTAGGTTTGCAATAATAATTGGGTTGGTTTCATGTTTTACCCTAACAATGTGAAAACAACGCATAGACACATTTTATCAATTTTTCATAAAGCTCTACCCCAACAACCCCATGTTGTTACTCCAAAAAATATCACATAAATAATATGAGAATTAGATGAATTTACACATGAGATAACTCCAAAAGTGTAGTGATTATACACCACCATTCCAAAATACATGATGAAATTCTAGTAGCATCTAGAAGGATCCAGGTATAATAGTATCTCCAATACATTCCTGGGATATTCCGCTAAAAATAATCCATTACTTTCTCATATTAAAATTTTAATCTTTGTTCATACATGAATATCCTCATGATCATATCATTTTCAATATATATATATAATAACAGTTTTTATTTGAAACAATAATTGTTACTAATAATGAATTAAAAAACCAGGCCGAAATGGTCCTTATACTCTCTCTCTGAGATCTATAATAAACCACAATATCAACTACGTAATATACAAAAAAGATCGAGAGATGCTGATTTGATATCTCATTCTTCAATTCCATAAAAACAATAGGAATAATATTCAAAACAACTAGCATTAGAATATATTTCTAATTTCTATACCATCTACAGAAATCCATATTTGGAATATCATACTCTCGAACTCAAAGGCGATGATAATCTAACCTGATTATGATCTTAAAGAACTAATTTTACCCCATTAACTAATAATATAGTTTTTATACATGAGGAATATGATATTTATTCTTAATGGTTAATATGTTAATACTTGGATAGTCAATGTTCAATTTAATTGAACCATCATCCTTTTTTAAAAGAGAATTTTTTCTTCCCAAGGAAAAATATTAGGGAGAAAAAACCCTTCACTATCATAACATGAAATTGATTCTTTTCCAATTTTATCTCCTATTGTTCCATATGTTTATAATGTATCAAACTACATGCGTACATGGTACCATATCAATCATAAACAGTACCTAAAACTCATGAGAAATCCTTAACAAATAAATGGGAAAATTTTCATTAATGTAAAATAATGGTGGGAAGAAAAAACCATAAGAAACATCACTAGGATAGTGTGAAATAATATAAACAAAACTCTTATGATAAGATGGTGAATGTCCATCATGAACATACACTATATCACACTATTAATGGAATTCCCATGATCTACCATAACATTAGGCAACCATGGCATGTTGATAAGAAAAATAAAAACTCAGTATGATGAGATAATATTCAATCCATCCAGGTGATGACATAAAAAATATGTATATAATGAACAAGAAAAACCTAGACTAACTATTCATCAGCTTTTGATTACACAAAAGTTGGACATTGAAAAGCATGCACCTTCCCCCTTCTAAGAGTCATACCTAACTCAACCAATATGGATGTGATCACATTTTAGAGTTTAATAATATGAAAAAACAATTAGATATAATGGATTGGGATGCAATAGTGTAACACCACAATATTTTTTGGTTTGACTATTTTTAAATAAATTTTATTTCCTCAAATAGTATATGTTGTATGAAACAACGAGTTCAAATAAACTATAATCTATTGTAATATGATTATTATAATATATTAATAAATTTTTTATGGAATAAAATAAATAAATTAATTATAAAATAAAGTTTATTTTCCACGTAAATATAAATTTCATTGTAAATGATTAAAAAATAAGAATTTTTTTTGGTAATGTCATTTTAATCATCAAAAATTAATTTTGTTCAAAATCATAATTTTTATTATTTTGTTATGAATGAATATTATAATTAATTTAAGAATGTTTTATAAAACATATTTGATAAATTTATCATAATTTTTCAAATTATCATATCAATATTAGCCTTTAGTGAAATTTTTATAATTTTCCAAAAAAGTAATATTTTAGTAAAGAGTAAAAAAATAATTTTTTTACCTAGTATGTTATATTATATTGTATATATAAAAAAAATTAAAATAATATATTATTTTATTAATTATATATTAATACTAATTTATTATAATATAATATAAATATCATTACAAATCAATAAAATATAAGTTATAATTTTATTCATTATAATTATAAAAATTATTTTGAATACTAATGATGCACAAGTGCTACATTAGAAATGAAAAATTTATTTCCATATATATTATCTGTGAGGTAATAAGTATTATCATGAAATTTAATATAGTATCACTCATAAATGACGATTTATAATGATACATTCAAATATCTTATTTAAATGAAAATAACATTGTATAATTTTTTTTTGGTTATGTGTGCGCTTGCATAGAAAATTCAAATTATCAAATTAAATAAGTTTTTTTGACATGTATATGAGTAAATATAAATAATAAATGAATAAAAAATCTGAATTGACCATAAGTAATTCATTTTTTATAATACAAATTTATTTATAATTTTTATATATGGATAAATTACATTAATACTTATGAAACCCTAACACTATGTTTGTGGAAGTAGTGGAAACTTTAATAAAAATATTATAATAAAAACAATAAGAACATTAAAATGACCCAAAATATGAATAATTGTTATTGGATGAGTATATTTTCACTATATTTATCATTTTTTTCAAATTGATATACAATTTTAGCCACTTAGATTACATTATGTCCCTTATAATATTTTATTTAAAATGACATTAACCTATTAATAATAACGTTTTACATAATAATATCATTTTTAATATATGGGTTTCCAAAATATATGTTATACAATAAGTATTTTATTTAAATAAAATTACTATATCATCATAATAGAATTTTATATTCTAATTTTAAAAAAGAAATATATACAATTACTCATTACACAACAATGTTGCAGTAATTATTAAATTTATTGAAATATAAAATAAATTCTATATCAAATATTAAAATACTTATAATTATAGATAAATTAAAATATTGAAGAAATACATATATACATATAAAATATCTATAATATAATAAATTATTTTTTTTAAAATTTTAATCAATTTGTGATATTTTTAATGACTTAGTAATGAATATTGTTAATTATGAAGTTAATAATATTCCATGAATACTAAATTTTATTAAATTACCTAAGAATAATAAAAATAATTAATATGGTCAAATAGGAATTTATTTTCTCTGAAATGTAATCCCCTATTCATTATATGAATTTTTTAGTCCTAGAATCTATAATAGATTTTATAATATTTTTTTATTTTAAGGAATTCCCAATGTGTCCATTACTAACATTATAAAAGGGTACTCAGTCTGTCACTACATTTCACCACCATCAGCCATATATGACAACAAATACCACCAAATGTATCCTCTTAATATCATTATTAATGAACATATGGTATTGTGTTTCCAAAAGGACTATATATGGATCCTATAATAAGAGTTATAATGTAATTATGCTGGTGAAGATGTAATAATTTTTAAAAACTCCTTCAAATTACCTTATTCTTCTAATTACTATTCATATTTTATTCCAAAAAATAATATTACACTTGTATCATATATATATATATACAAATAATTAATTATGATTATGAAAAAAATATATTCTTCATTTTATCCATCCTTTGAAAAATGAAAGCACATAACCTGAATACATATGGCTTATTATCTTCACATAGTAGTGTAATTATTTTTTAAACACATCATTACATTCATTTTTCTAATAATGGAGATAAAGAAAATATATAATAATAATAACATAGTATTTATTCTATAAAATTATATTATAATCCACTTCCTTATCCTTCCAATAATTTTTAAAATAATGTCATCACATGTACGTATGTAGGGATTACAATCTCAATGAATCGATGTGACTCATTTTATATGTTCAACATCCATGAATGGTTATAAAATATTATTTAATTTTTAAATATTATATTTATATCACTAATTTTATTCTTTATATTTTGAATCAATTTCATATTCTAGATAACCAGGTTATTCCACAAAAATCGTGGGAAAACATGAAAATTAAAATATGAAACAATTAAATGAATAAAATATCATTAATTAAAAAATTAAAATGTTATATGGTTATCATATATGATATCTTAAATGTTAATATGGACATAATATAAGTTAATAATATTATTTAAAAGACAATTCAATAATTTTGTTCTTCAGTTGTTAAAATCATACCTAATGACATGGTTCGATCCTCATCCTCATCATTAATTAGGATTATTTTTATTGAAGTATACATAAATGAATATTTGTCTTCCCTGTCAAATTTTTCTAACAAATATTTAAATGGATATTACTATTAACCTATGAATATTGAATTCCATTTTTACACATATTTTATTTTTATAAAATAGTTAGATAATAATATTTTTTTTTGTTTTCAGAACAAGGCTCTTTGTGAAATATCCTACATAATATACAGATGAAATGAGTTTTTAAAATTAGTTAAATGAAAATATTTTTCCAAATACATGATATGATAATATCTTTAGGAATCCCTTTTAGGTTTATACGGTTATTCTCAATGAAAATTTCTTCTCTTATAATTCTATGTCATTTTAAAAAATAGATTTTAAATTTAAATAAATAATTCACTCAATTTTTTTAATATTATTTTATTTGAATATTTCCATCTATGCTAACACCGGTTATGGAATATTATTATTAATTGAGGTTGAAATATTTTGATACCATAGAAATGTATTTACTGAACTGTTTTGGTAATGTTTTATTATAGATGTTCGATTTTGATACCATTCATGTTTTATGGTTAATGTATTCACATTTTTATGATAGTCTATTAATAAATTTTTTTATTCTATTATGTTTAACCAATTTCATATGAAGAATTAATCGGAGTTAGTCATATTCATGTGTGGATGATTATATTCCCTCCACACATTAGTATGTCTCATCAAACATCCCTTCTGGGTATTTCTTGATGTCTTACCCATATATGTATGGTGTCGTAACTTTATCCTTGACAGTATGATTATGATTCCTTGCATTAGGAATCCTTATTAATGATATTAGATATTGATATTCCATATGATAATTCTATTGTTAAAATACCCATATATATGTTTCATTCTCATTTTATTATTTATATGGTGTTATTTTATCATCTTATATTCTAGCTATATTATTCTATTGTTAAAGATTAAATGGAATGTGTTTCAAATATTTATCATTCAATAATTTTATTTGCTACCTTCCTATGTATGTATAACCATACTGACCATCTATGATAACCCATTTCAAAAAAAAATTCCCATGATTTCCAATATAAATATTATGATTATAATTTAAGGATAATCATGTGGAAAAATTGTGTTTTAAAAGGAATTAATATGTTTTATATTTATTTTTTGTAATGTAACATTCAAGTGCGTATCTAGTTTCAAAACAATTCTAATCTATTTGGTCATTTTGGACGAGATTCCTTTTATCTTATTCCAATTTAACAATGCAACCATTGACACTATGCTACTAGGGTCAGGTATTTCAATGTTTTTATCAGAAGAATTATTAAATAAACATTGGAATATAGATTGAGGAAAATGATTATTACATAATTAAACTCTATTATATAATATATAAAATTTTTCAAATAAAAAATCAAATGACTAGGATATTTCATAAACCTAAATTTTCAATTTATCATAATTGTGTCTCTAGTTAGGGGATAATAATTTATTTTTCAAGATGATATGATCAAATATAAAGTATTCCACCATTTATAAATGGAAATAATATGGAATGGTAACCAAATACATTCATGAAATCCAATGGGTATGAATAAAATATTCCTTGATGGGTTTAATCCAATCATCCAATGGGAACTCATCTCAAAAACAATCACATCGTATTAGGAAATAGTTTCTTATAATAACAATACATAGAACGAATTTTGTATGTTTTATGGATTTAAATTGATGAATATTATAAAGGGGATGAATGATTAAATTATAGAATAATGGAAAATGGGGATCAATATTTTTGAAACAGGAGATAATTTTTGAATCAAAAACATTAGGACTGTATGAAAATGGAATGGAATTTCTTCAAGTGTATAAATAGTTGACTATTGTGAAGTGCCCGGATCAGTGTGATCACTGAGAGGGGGAGGGGGTGAATCAGTGATCCTTTAAAACTTTTTACTAATTTATTCTTTATCAATTAAACCTCTATGGCTTGTTAAGGCCTCAATCCACTCTTCTTGTATCCCTCAGCCTTTCCTCGAGTAATGCAATAAATGTAAAGGAACAGGACACAAGGATTTACAAGGTTCGGCTCCAAAGGCCTACGTCCTTGCCATGTTGGTTATACACCCCAACATGGTTTCTACATTATAACCTGTTAAAATTACAATGGTCAATACAGAGTCCCACTGTATCTCTTCTGAGTCCCACAGGAGGGTCTTTATACTGCATCCCCCAGTGTTACCAGAGTCCCACTGGCCTGCTCCAGAATCCCACTGAAGACTTCTTCCGCCATGAGCCTCACAGGGGGCTTCTCCTGGCGGCTCGAGTCACACGAGAAGCTCTTCTTCACTTCAAGCTCTTCAAGTATCTTCATCATCCTAGGATAAAGGCTGATGGCCTTGCTCTCTTCCTCTGATCACATGAGTTGATCAGGACTTCTCGTCTTGCTCAGGATTTAACTCCTTTCTCTTAGGATAACCTGGCTTCTCTCTTCATGAATCTTCAACAACCTCTAATAAGGTCTATTGGTCTTTCACACAACTTCTGATCACTTCTGTTGATCAGGGTCTTCTCAATTACTGAAAACTCAGGCAGCTGATGTCTTTAACTTCAGTCTGTCTTCACTCTCACTTCACATCAACATCATGCACTGAGTGCATGGAAACTCTTCTTCCTCATGCACTGACTTCATGGCCTCTCAAAATCTTCTTCAAGAACTTTCACTCTTGGATAACTCAAAATGAACACAAGAAGATTAAACTTGTTCATATGTGCACGTGCATGCATGCATGCATGCACTCCCCTTCTCTTTCTTTGGTGTGATAAACCCACAAAGGGTGTAATTTCTCCTTAATCACACACACCTTCGTCACTTCACACACTTTGTTCTTTTTGTCCACACACATAAAAGTGTGTTATACTTTTGTGCGGATGTACTCTTCCTTCTTCTTCTAAATGTGTACACTTTTCACACACTTAGGTTCGGCCTTCATGTCTCTTTGTACACACTTCATTCAATTTTTCACACAAGTGAGCTTGGCCTTCCTTCTCTTCTTGCACACACCCAAGGCTACGGCCTCTTATTCATTTTCACTTATACCTCCCGTAGGGTGTCTTCACTTTGCACACACACAAGGTGCAAGCCTTCCTTGCACTTAGCACACACACAAGGGGAAATGTGGCTACGACCTTCTTGGCTTCTTCTTGTACACACCCGAACTCCCTTGTCCTTCAAAGGAGGCACACAAGGTCTCGGTGGAAGGGGAAGCCGCGCAAGTGTGCCCTAGCCGCGGGGTGCGCAAGTTAAACACCCGCGCAAGCCCTAGAGTGTCCAAGGTGCAACACCGTAGGCTCCTTCCTCCTGCCGCGCAAGTGTGCAGGCAGAGAGGTAATCAACCACGGGCGCGCAAGAATGCGGCCTCGGGTTCATCCTGTCGCGCAAGGGAGGCGCGCAGGGGACTCCTTCGGGACCTCGGGTGGCCCCGAGAACTTTAGCCTCACAAGTGGGTAGTGTGGGGCTTCTTCTTCGCGAGGCACAAGGGCGCTCTCACGGGAATCCGGGTTTTCAACAAAATATTCTGCAAGCCTCTTTGAGCCTCAGGTTCTCCTTTTATAGGCAGAGGAGGTGCCAAATCATCCTCCTGAGATATCTCTCGAATTTCCGAAATTATCGGGTTATCATGATTATGTGAAATCTTGTTTTTATCCTTTGTCCACGCGGGTTCTTTTTCATTATTTTTTTCCTTTTCACGTGCATGCTTTGAATGTGTGCATGGCTTCATCAAGGCATGTCCATGCACAACATAAACCACACGTGGCCTCGGCATCCTCTTATGCCTCGTCCTCCTTCGAAAATCTTGTCTCTTTGCATGCATGAGTATTTTTATAAATTTATCAGTTCCTTAGGGTGAGACAAGAACAATGGTGCCTTTGGCTTCGAGAAAGACAGTCGGGAGCTCGAATTCAGTGCACGGGGAGGCACCTGGTACACAGCGAGGACGCGGGTGGCACGAGGTGTCCTTGGCTCAAGCTCGAGGAAGGAGATGATCCCCGAGCCATTGGATCACCTCTTAAATGATCAGCGACGGCTGAGATTAGATCGCAAGCAGCGCGATGAGATGAGCGGTGAAGATCAGCCGCGAGATCACTTGGACGGTGTAGATTAGATCCTGGGTATTTTTCGTCGTCCCACATCGAAACAGAGGCCGGTTTTTCCGCGGTTTATCAAATTTCTTCTGCCGGCATATGCTCAATTGAATTCTCTCCCCTCTCGGTGCCGCCCCACACCGAGTTCCCTGCGGGCGTGCTCTTGCGCCCACCCCTACCACTCAGGCGCGCCACTGGCGCCCACTACGCTTGTCACGGGAGCGCTCCTCGCGCTCACGCTGCGCATGGCTTGACAACGCTGCGTGGCCCTCATGGCTTATACACGGCCCCCCATACTCTCGGGCTGGCCCCATGGGATTCCCATGGGTGTGGTGACCTTGAGTCCCACAAGAGCATTGGGTCGAACCCTTAATGCTGGCCCTTGATGGCTTATTTTTTGCTTATGTACAAGGTACTTTGTATAAAAACAAAGTAACCAAATACAACATGCCAAATGACAATCACCTCTTCTCTTCTAACAGATATTCTCCATATTCTTCATTAGAATTCATCCAATTCTTCTTCAACATGTATTCATCACTTCAGATTGGAATTCCCGAAGGTTCTTTCTTCAACAGAATCACTTGAATCAATTAATTCATCAATGTTCTTCATTGATCTAATCAGAGATCAAGTTGGATCAATATCAATTCATCATGCACTAAGAGATAGGGCATGGTCTTCATTAATCCAAATCATCCACTTAGTATTTGTGGATGGATCATCTTCATCTCCTCATGCATTGTTATGACAATGAATGGTCTTCAAACAATGGTGTGACATTCTATCCTCTTGATACAAGTTCTTGGAACTTAAAGATCAGCTCAACAATCATCTGATGTAATGATGTTCCATCATCATTCATTCTTCAAGTGTTGTCACTTAGTATCACCTTGATACATGTATTGAAACATTAAGATCAGTTCTACAATCGTCTGATATGACTAGAGAATGTTTCAACCATCATCTCTTATGTCACATAGTGAATCTCCTATGTGACATTCCTTTATGTTCCATGGCCATTCTCCTTCCATCACAATCACCATCACATCCTTTGATATTCACATCTTGACAATCCTTGACATCCATCCATTACATGTCACCTTTTGACAACAACATACATAATTGAAAACAAATGCAACACAGTGCACTTCATATTGAATATTCCAAGGTGAAATGTTTCTACTTTAAAGAGATTGATAATTATAGAAATGAATTCATCAATATTAAAAGGAATTCAGATCAGTAGAATGAATGGTGTATATGTTATTCTTATGTTAATATTACATTCATAGTGGAATTATTAATGATCATGTGTATATTGATTCATGAATTATTTTTTTAAAACTATTATATCTATTTATAATATTCATCACATGTATAATGAATGTACTATAATACTTCTTCACTAAGGATTTGGAATCATTAGATGAATATTACCAATAACAAATATATGTTACTTTGTTGTACGTTCATTTTTGGAAGAGTTGTTATTTGATGAAGATAGCCTTAAATATTTGTACGATATAGAGACAAGAAGGATAAATGGGTGTTTATGGAATAATATTGGTGACTATTAAATTCGATAGTGATTTGATGGAATATGTGATCATTCCATGGTTTACTACATGTTTGAATCAAGGAATATATTCACAATCATATGGTTTTACTTTTAGAAACATTCATGTTTTTATTATGGTATTAAGGTAATCTAGGTATTACAATATTTTTATGAGATATTAAGAGTCACATTATTTTTTGGGGATCTAATGCTGAGTTGATTTTCAAATTTTATTGGCCTTATTTTAAAATTTTTGGTCTTTGAATTTAGATATACATATTTTGGTTTAGTATTAATATTAACCTCATTTAGAATTGATTATTTTGAACATTGGAAGTTAGGGTTTGTTGGTAACATGTCATAAATAGTATATTTTCAGTAAATATTATAATGACAATGAAATAAGTTATGTATATTGTGATTAATGTTAATCAATCCGGAATGTTTTTTTCATTAATAATAATTTCACAGAATATGAGATAAATTTGAAATATATTGAAGTACAACCAATGGATGAGACCATACATGTGACATGAAAAGAAACAATGTATGTTTATTATATCATGTTATTATTTTGATCAAAAAAGAATTCATCAACTATAAATTTTTTTTGGAACATAAAATTTATCTGATTACTCTTCATATTAAGAAATCAATGGTCTTCTAATCATTAGAAATATTTAGATTTTTGTGATTATTAACATTATAATTACCATTTAATCTATCACTCTCCATCAAAAAAATTATTTATTTCCTTTCCATCTCATTTTTTTCAATTTCATCCAATTTCCTTGTAATCAGAATCTTTTTTTGGTGACATTTCCATTTCCGTTTCTCTCTTTTTTAAAATGATATTTTAATAAAACTATTTATTTTATTGATTTCCCAAAAAGGAGTTTTCAAGTATAATTTTTTGATATTGAATGCGAAATTTAAAATTTTAGAAATGAAATTTTTTGAAAGAAAGGAAATTTTAAAAGTATAATATTTTATGGTGTCTCAATTTTTTTAAAAAAATTAATCTCTTCAAATTGAATTCATTTTATAAAACACTTATTTCAAACATACCACATTATATTACTATGTTATTATAATAAACTAGTAATTAATTTATCTGTAAAAAATAATAATAAAATATTTACGAAATAATTTTTTTTTCCCAATCAGTTTAAATGAATAGGTAATTTATTAGAAAATAAAATCATATGTTTTAGTAAAGTAATTTATCCATCACACATATGTTTTCATTAAAAATTGATTTTTATATTTTATATATGAATTAATATTATGAATAATTTTTAAAATTTTTAGAGAATATGTTGTGTAAAATGATTTTAATTTTTGAAATATAAATATCAAAATTAGTCTCCCGTGAAATTTTGATATTATTACAAAGGTGTTAAATTTTTTTAATTACAAATTAATTTTTTTATTAAAGATTTTATACTTTTTGATATGATAATAACATAACTGTGATATAATAATTTTTTAAACAAATTTAAATATTCATTAATTAAAATATAATACAATTATAATAAAAAATAAACTCCAAAATATAAATTATTTTATTATTTTATTATAATTATAAAAAACATTTTTATAACGGTTACAATGCATTGCACTGCATTAGAAAGTACATATTTGGTTTCATATATGTATTAATTCTTTGGTAACTTGTATTTTCGTGAATTTTAATTAAATATATATCATAAAATATTATTTTTACAAAAAAATATAATTTGGGACTTATATATCAATAATCTTATTTGATTTCTTATACAATGCTTTCACTAGAGAAGAATTGTAAAAATTGAAAAATAAATAATTATTATCAATATGGTTATGATTAAACATATATAAATGAAAAATATAATGGATTTTCTTCATACTATAAAATTTATTTTTAAATTTAGTAAATAAAATTTAAATTTTTTTATATGAAATAATTGACAATAATGATTATGTAATAATGACCCAGGGCCTGTGCAAGTAGAAGAAAAATCAATAATATAATTTTATAGAGAATAATATCATCCATTAAATGATCCAACATAAAGATTAAATATTATTGGTTGAGTAAATTTTTAGTATAAAAAAATTATAAAATTTATGACCTCTTGATGAAACATGCACTATATTAATCGTTGTATAATATTTTAATTAAAATATAGTCAAACAATTCAATATTGGATTTTTAATAACTATAACAATTTTCATATATGGTTTTCCATAAAATATTTTCAACTATAAAAATTTATTTTTATTATAATTAATTTATATTTATTTAGGAATTTTTTTAATTTTTTGGGAAGAAATAAATATCATAAATTCTTACTCAAGGATGATTTAGTAATTATAAAATTTATTTAAATACCAAATAAATAATATCAAATGTTTGAAAAAATATATATTTTGAGATAATTATGATTGTACAAGATTTATATAGAAAAATATGTCGTTTATATCTTATAATAAAATATATTGTTCAAATTTGAATATATTTTTTGATGTTTTTAATGAAATTTTAATTAATAGTGTTAATATTGATTATAAAAATATTTCTTGAATATAATATTTTATTAAATTACATAAAAAATTAAAAATATGTAATAATATAATATGGGGTATTATATGGTTAAAAATTAGTTCCCTATTATTTATAGTACTTTTTGAAGTCTATTCCTATATAATTTCCTTAATAATATTTTAATATTTTATGGAATTCCTAAAGTTCCTCTCACCTCTATTATAAATAGATTGTCATATTTTTACGTCATTTCACAACCATAACCTATATATATCCACAGTACACTGATCATATATCCTTTCAAATTGCATATACATATTCTGGTGGACATATTATTTCAAAAACCCAACTCTAGATACCATTAGAAAATATCAAAATGATGTCCTCCGAAAATGGGGTAATCATTTTTACCTACTCATTCAAATTTATTTCATCTTTTACATATAATTTCATTTGTCGTTTCCCTCCAAAAATAAAATTTGATGTATCATCTCTTGGATTATTTATTATTATGTTCATAAATATACAATATTATTCCTATTTACCGTCTTATGAAAAATTAAAACACAACACATGTATTCGTAGGACATAATGTCTCCATGTAGATATTTAATTCTTTTTTCATCCAATCGTTACATATATTTTTACAATCATGGAAATAATTAATATATATGATAATTATTAAATGATATTAATACTCTGAAATTTCAATGCAATCATATTCATTATCCGTTAAACCATTTAAATATGATATCAGCACACATGCAAACATATGGATCACCATCTCCACAAAAATATGTAGTACATTTTATATGTTCTCAATTAAATTAAAGTTATAAAAAAGTCCATAAATATTTTATATTATTTTAATAACATTAATATTATCTTTTAAATGTTGGATAAATATCATTTTTATCTGAACAGTGACTCTCATGAATGAGAATGCATGAGAAAACCTGGAAAATGAAATTTGAAGTATTGAATTAAATAAACTATTATTAGAAAATGAGGATTAAAATGTTATAAGGGGGTCATATATGATGTCATGAATAAAAATATGATTATTTAATAAATTAATAATATTTTTTAACACACTATACCTGATTTTTGGACTTGTACGATTGCAATCATACCTAGAGTTAGGGTTAATTTCATAATCTCGTCATTAATCGGGGATGCTTCGACATATGATTCCACTAGGGAATATTAATCTTCCAGGTCATTTTTTAATTTTTTCTAAAAAATGATATTTTTAATTTACTTTTAATTTTTATTTTTCTTTTTATTCATATATTACATTTTAAAAATGGTTTCAAAGGGATATTTTTGACTTTTTATATATTAGGATATTTGTGACTTTTTATACAAAATATACTGATGAATTCGGTTTACCTTATTTTGAATGAATGGATATTTACTCATTTTATACACATTAATTTCATGTGGAATAATATATATAGTTTAAAGTATATTCTCAATGAAATTGTATTCTTTTATATTATCATGGGTTTTTACTAATTTATCTCAATGCTAAAAAAATATATTTCTCTAAAAATATTAAATGATTTTATCATAGTACAATCATCTATGTCGATAACCTTTGTTGAATATTTTTTTAATTGAAGTTGATATCATAATACACCATCTAAAATATTTTATTTAATTGTTTATGATCATTTTTACTATTTATCTGATATTTCATACCATTAATGGTTTATGGTAAATGTATAGATATTTTGTATGATAGTTTTTCAAAATTAACATTTATTTTGTTTATGATTCACACCATTAATATGAGAGATTCACTGGACTTATTTGGTGTCAGTCAGGGATCGATTTTTTCTATTATTCAAATATAGCTATCATTAGAAAAACTGGTTTGGTTATTGACTCGTTTCTTACATTTTTATATATGGTGTCTTGCACAAATCCTTTATGGTATGTTTCTAATGTCATCCATCATAAATTACATCATTATGTGATTAGATATTGTTATTCCATTTGATTAATAATGTAGTATAATATACATGGTTATGTTTCTCTATCTTGTAATTATTTATATGGAATTATTTGATCATCTTTTATTCCAGCCATATTATGGTCAATATATTGATTATATGGTATGTGTTTCAATTATTTGTTTTTCCATAATTGTTATTCTATATTCTGTTGTATGAATACCCATACTGAGCATTTATTCTCACCAATTTCTTTTGTTTTTGTTTTCCCCAATATTCCAAGATGAATATTTGGCCCTTAAAAATGTGATTCATTGTATCTTATTCTAATGTAATAACGCAATCCTAGACTATTGGATCCTAGGGATAACATATTAACATCAAATAAAAAATAAATACATTTCTACAACATAAGAAATAATTATGATAACTCTCACTATCACTAGTATCACATCTAACTCAATTAGATACTCATTTATTACATATATTTTCATCACTATTGGGGCCTATGTGCGGATCCCTTTTCTCTATGACGCATATTACATAACCATAGAGTCCTATGGAGTCTATGATTCTTAACTATATCATGGTGAAGACGTAGTGAGATATAAAATCTATAGATGAAATTAATCTCCACAACCCATGCACATATTTGTAGGTGACGCATAAGAATGTCATGTAGGTCTGACCATTCCACATGATTACAAGTAGTATAAACTGTAGTAGCTAACAAATGACCTATTGAAGAGGCCAACTACCATGATGCACCACCAGTGTTCCTGTAATGATATTGTCACATACTTCTTTTCCATGGAACTCCAATGATTCTTCCAGAAGGTGGAAGGGTATGGGAAAAAGTCCCATCCATTACTACAATTTTTATATCCCCCATCTATAATCATACAATTATCTCCACCTAGGATGAATAATTCTACATGAATACATATGATCTAATATTTATTCACTAAAATTATAGGTATATCTTAATTTTCAGATTGTTATTGTAACAGCCCGAGATTTTATGAAAAATATTCTTTTTAATTTTATTAATGTCTTGTGTTGTACGCTACACCAAAAGGAGCTTTCACAACACGCATCCTTGACTTTCCTTCCATTACACGAAATCACGACCTTCCACGATAGCGTGTGTTGTACGCAACACCAAGTTTCGCTAAACAACGATATGCTATTAAAATATTATTAAACCTAGCCGTTATGAATAGTAATAACCACTTTTTGAAATTCTATAAATATTATTTTTCAAAATGAAATTCATTTTTGGATTCGTAGTATCTAATTTAGCCTAAGGTGAAATTTTGGTACTTTTCGGATAACTTTCATATTCTGATGAATAGTGAAAATTACTAAATTATAATTAAAAACAACTTTTTTAATCGAAATAATTAATAGTGATAAATTATTAATTTGAGTGGTTTTAAAGTATATTTAGAATATATTTTTACAATTTAATACAATGTTGGTCATTGGATGTAATTTCACATTTAAACCAGACATAAACAAGTGTCAATCTTTTGATAGATATTGTTTCTTAAAAACACGATATTTGTTTTAACAGCGGGATTTAATTATAAAATTAATTAATGCAACTTCTATGTTATGAATTTGGTAAAATAGATTTCATTTTTGAATTCGGAATATAAAATATAGCTTAGGATGAAATTTTGGCATTGTTCTGAAAAACATCAATTTTTGATGAATAGTGAAACTACTAAGTGGTAGGTTAAAAACTGAATTTTGAATAAAACATAATTTTACCGCTTCTGTGAATGGAATTTCGAAAATCCGACAGACACGGTTGATATCAGTAAGTAAAATGTAGTTCAATGAGATAAAAATAATTTTTTGGTGAATAGTAACTTTTTACTTTTTTTACCACGGTTAATAGTAAATAGGGTAACTAAGGGTAAATATGATATTAATATTACCCTAACACATGTCCTAATTATATTGGACAAGTGTAATTCGAACAAAAACAAACTTAGGAATAAAATATGACCATTTAGGCCCACTTGGATTAGATTAGGACATTTATTATTATTTAATTCAAAGAAGAGTTAAAAGAGACAAAATCAAAGTTTATTTACTAAAACATTTTTAATATAGGGTTATACATAATATAAATTAGATTTTAAATATTAATTAGAAAGATAAAAAGATTTCCTATATAATGATATTTTATTTATAATTTTTAGACTTTAAATAAATTAATTTATTTATGACACAACGATGATGCAGTAATTACCTTTTTAAGGAAATATTAACATAATTGATGTTATAAATATTCAAATGAATGTCATTTGAGACTTTTTATGAATTACACTAATTTTATAGGTTACTATGATATATTAGTGTTGATTTAATCAACTTGGTTCGAACATATAATTCTGTTATGACTTTCACAAAAATCATATATCAAATAGTGTCAAAATTGACACAAAATAGTTTTTAAATAAAATATTATATTATTAATTGTTATTTTATTCCTAAAAATCTAAGGATCGACCAAATGACTTATATAAGGATATATATATTAATAATAAACAATTTGGGGTTCGTTTGACATGTTATAGTAAGTTTATTAACCATATAGTAAAAGAAAACAAACAGACACGGTAAAAGTTAAATTATTTAACTTAGAGTTAAATCTAATTGATAAGGTTAAAATAATACCCTAAACTTGTCTAAATCCTATTGGATGATAGGATTTCGACCCATCCCCGCTTTATCTTCGAAATAAGACCCTTTGGAACCATTATAAACCGATTTTGACTTTAATATAAAATAATATTTTGAGATATTCCTAAGGTTCCCCTCTCCTCCCTTATAAAAGGACACCTCCTCCCCCTCCTCCTCACACCACTTTGAGCACTAAAGCTCGGCCAAACCCTGCCAAAATATCTTCTCCACTTCCCTAGAAACATCCTAGAGGTTCTGGTCTTCCTCAAAGACCAATTTTAGTTCCCTGAGAGGAGGTCTCCAAAAGGCGCTTCAAAGAAGAGGTAATTACCGTTACCAATTCTTTCATCTTTATTTCTTCTTCCACTTCTTCTTATTAGGTTGTTTCATTATGAAGTAATAACATCAGTATCACTCATATACTGATATGTTATTATAAGTATGAAACAACCCTATTTCACCATCTATCCATCCTACGGAAAAAGAAATCACCGCGCGTGCGTATGTACGGAATACCGTCTCCACGCCGTGGTGTAATCTATTTTCCACCACCACCTTACATGGATGAGTATAATGGTGTAAAGAATAACTATAAATAGTTATTAAAACATCATATTGATTCTGATATATTTTATAATCCACTTCAATTCAATTAAATATTTATAGAAATGATATCATCGCTCGTGCGTACGTACGGACTACCGTCTCCACGACGCGATGAGATTCATTCTCCATGTTAACCATTTAAGAATGATTATAAAGTATATATAAGAAATAATAATGAAATATATGACATTATAAAGCTACTGGATTTATGTATATATATACATATTTATGTCATCTACTTACTTCCATTTCAAGACAATAAGGAAAGGAAAACAGCGTTCATGCGTACGTACGGACTACCGTCTCCATGAACGGTGTTTTTCATTTTATTTATCTACCTATTATATATATATATACTGAATATATATGATATATAAATCATATTTTATATTCTGTAAGTAAGTAAATCATGATATAAGTAATAATGATGTCAAGAACAACAAGTCAAAACACCTACGATAAATGAAACGATTTTACCCAAAACGCTTCTTTAACATGGAATTTACAAAAGAACGGGTAATATAATGTCATAAGTGAACCATATATGATATCATAACAATGAATATGATTCTGTAATAAGTCAATAACATGATTTAAATCATTATACAGGAGGTTTGGATACTTACAAAGCAAGTCGGACCTAAGGTAAGGGAAATATCACAATCTCATTTCTATCCGAGATAGTTTATTCGTAAGTATTTACTGGGGTGTATTTTATCATCCACATCCATGTTACCTCAATATGTAATATTATTTCCATCCTTCTACAATAGTTTATATCCAATTTTACCCTTCGGTGAGTTTTTAGTAAAAGATACGAAAGGAATCTTTTGTCGTTTTTCGTACGAGGTACTTTTTGACTTTTCCGACAAAAGTACGAAGAATGTTTTTTTTAACTTATACGGCATGAATAGATTTTTAAAACATTATTTCCAAGAAGCTTCCTTTACAAGTTCTCAAGTTTATTTTTAATCAACTTCTTTTATTTTAAAGTTATATGACATGTTATGAAAGGAAAAATGTTTTTGAAGAAGAAAGGATATTTTCCTCAAGAATTCATTTCAAGTGTTTTATCAAAATTATTTTCCATCTAAGATAATAAAGGGTTCTGTTTCTATCCATATTTTTACATTGATTTGACTATGTTGTGATGGAATTATGTTTATGAATTCCTTTATCTTATATGAATGGTTTTATGTTGTCATGATGTTTCAAGAATCCCATTTTTGTTACATGTGTTATGCGATGATGTATGATTTATGATTTATGTGGCACACATAAGAAAGGATTCATTATAAGATGGGTGGGACCTATATCTCCCTCCAATGCATTGGGTAAAGATTTTATATCTCATGAGATAGACATGGCTGGAACGGAAGGTTATTTCGGTTCAGTGATACAGGACTGAAACGAGGAGTGAACTTGGTTCAGAAAGGGACTTTGTCCACTAAGATAGTCTTGGCAATGAGTCATGACTAACAAGAAATGATTTTCCATGATTATGTGTGCATGCCACAATGTTTCAAGTTTCATGTTATGATTATGGGGATCTCATTTTCACTTCTATGATTTATCCCATGTTATGATATTATGAGCTCTTTTGCAGGTTAAGATTTCCAAAAGTAATGTTCTTATGTATATGATGTGATTGATATTTCTTTTGTTTACCCTTACTGAGCATTTGAGCTCACCCTTTTATGTTTTCTTTTCCCCAGGATATAAAGAAAGGTTTTTAGGTAAAAAAAAAGAAGATCTTTATGGGAGATATTGAAGATCTTTCACCACGATTAGAAGATTACGTTCCGAGTTTCCAAAGACACTAAACTATTACGATCCTTGTGTGTGTGTTTTTGTTATGTACTAAGTATTCCGCAAAAGTAATGTAATGTCCATGTACGTCAAGATACGGGTCTCTACAGTTATTAAATACAACCATGGTTAAAAAAACATAAAACTGATTTCAGTATTCCCCTACTAAATAATATCACTATTAAAAAATATAGGAACTCTAGATACATACATATCATCACAATATTTGAATAATAGTACCATTAAAAAGGATTATTAAATCCCTTCCAATCCAAAGCCATCTTCCTATTAGTCTATACCATGGTGTCCCATAATCTCTTTACCAGACCATCTAATTTTATTGTTACAAACATCACATTTATACTCTCAATAATATCACTTAATAAAAAAATTTGATCATTCAACACATTCTAGTACTCTTCATATATTTTTACATTCACTCACATAAAGGATGGTGGATTCTCACTCATGAACTCCAGTAATTGATGTATGTCAAATATATATTATTTTTAAACATAAAATACTATGTTTAGGACATGTGGTACATTATGATTTAGAGAATTAACTACACACATAATATCATAGATAAAACAATGATCCATGTGAGTATTTTCTATTTTACAATCTTATACACCTTCCTCTTGAACTCATAGAGCACATATATGAGGCACACTTCTGCACTCTAAAATGAATCAAACATTCAGATAATAGAATAAAATAAGTTCAAATATAAAATCCATTAGAAAAAAAATCACATATTAAGTTCATTAACTAAAAACATATGACATACATTATTGTATCACAATGTAAAATGAGTCTCATAACTTCAAGAGTAATCTAGGTACTAAACTCAATTGACCATCATAGACTCTTAAATCAGATCGTCATTATTCCAAACAACCTAATACAATGAATTGTGAGGATATCCATCATATTATACCAAACTAGGATGTACATGACCAATATACCCTCTATAAGTTAGCATCTTTCTAAATTTACACAAACCTAAAGGGATTTCATGATCCCCATGGAGTGGGGACTAGAACCTGAGAATCAATAAAGGAAAATAGGTAATGATTTCATCTTAACTACTATATAAAACATCACAAAAATTAATATAAATAATTTATAGAATAATAAAACAAGAGTATATATGTTAGATCATTTATAGAACAACAACAAAAATTAAATTGAAAATGTTAAATAATAATCTCTATGAGTATAGTTGTAACATCTTGTTACATTTTTGTAATGTTTTCCCTTAACCTCATTATGGTTTTACAGTAATTTCATATTTTAGGGATACCTATAATAGCAATGTCATAGATTTTCAATAGTTTCAATCTGAACGATTCATTTCTGCTGGCTGCATAATGATTTCACACCATGTAACTTGGATTAAATCTGTGTAACAATTCATGTGCACATGTCATGAAAGTGATCAAGAAGAAAAATATTATAGGTAATTATTGATTTTTTTACATAATGAATTCTTAAAATGAAAATTCTATTAAATCTGAGATGATTGATTTTTTGATGTACATATTCAGTGTGGGAGTCAATATGTGAATGAAGGGTCCATGTAATGCAACACCCCACACATTGATTTTAATGACAATGTGTGGTTCTTTTGTTTCAATTGATTCACCTGTTCTTCATTGATCTTGACCTAAGGGATATCCATAGTGTTTAGGACAGACTCAACCCCTTCAAGATTTATCTTCTTAATAGTCAATCTATTTTGCAGTTGCGGTATGTCTCTCCAAGTATGTAACCATATTGTTCCTTCACTTCCATTATTCACGGTATAATTGTTGAGTTATTTCAATGGATTCATTATTCTATGGTTGAGGATTCTTCTTGGATTCATCCTAAATCTGTTTTGTGATCTACTTTTGAAGCCCTTTTCTTTCATTGGTTATGGTGTGATGGGCGCTATTTATTAAGGGAATTCATTCCAATTATTATGTTCTGTTCATTTTGAATTATGTTACGGGAATGATCAGATGGAGTTTTTATGTAGATGGTTCTATCTCTATCATATATTGAGGACACTGATTATTTTGCATCATTATATATTTTTATATTAAAATTGGCTTGATTTTATTGTGTGTGTTGAAAGTGTTTTAAAAAAAGTTGTTTTCCCATGGTCTTTAATAAATGTAGAGAATGTGTGTATTTTCAAATAATTTAAATGGAATTTTTGAATTCGGTTTGAATTTAATTTTGATGCATTGAAATGAATTTTTTTTAAAAAAAGAGGACAATGGATACCATTGGTACATGGGTGGTAGGTTTAGCCTGGGGACCTCATCCTTTGTATTATGATTATCAATGAGGTTGTCTTGGAGATTTCAACTATTATGTAGGCCTTTTATTCTAGGGCCTAATATTTAAATTTTGTGGAGTTTACTTATATGGTATTTCTATACATTCTTGGATCTATTTTAATGGATTGAA
Source organism: Viscum album (assembly GCA_963277665.1). Classification (NCBI taxonomy): domain Eukaryota; kingdom Viridiplantae; phylum Streptophyta; class Magnoliopsida; order Santalales; family Viscaceae; genus Viscum; species Viscum album. Next base: position 269,972,041 of record OY728128.1, on the reverse strand, counting down.
ATTTGAGAACGAGATTGATTGTGGTGCGAGTATATTACAACATAGACCTTTAGTATTCCATTGTATTTTGATATAGGTTATTGTGGTTTTTATTACTTTTAATTATATGTTTTCTTTGATATTCATGTTTATTCTTTTTTAGAGGTGGTGTTACTGTAGCAGGCACGGTTGCACCCCCGGTACTATAGCAGTAATATTCACCAAGGGGCCCTTTTGTCCAAAAAATGGGCTTTCATGCCTTGAATTCGGGACACTTGGCCTTGGTCAATCGGGATATGTAATGGGTCTCCATCTACCCATTAAAATGAGTTCATTGCTTTAAAAAAGAAAATGACGGTTTCTGGACTCTACTACTTGTCATGTTCCCCTTCTAATTTTATTCAAAATTATTCCTATACAAAACGACTTTAGCTGGACAACCTACAATAAGGATGACACTCTTAATAAGGAAATAACCAATGATGCCATTTTGTGACCCATAATTTCGTAATTATAAAATGAAAATCCACATTGTCCTTTGATCGGTTTCGACAAACCTGAATACTTTTACTACTGTTTCACTATTGAAAAGAATCATAAAGATTATTATTTCCACTAGAATAAGATATCATATTTTTCCCTACAGGAACATCCTATACACTAAATAGGTCCTATACGAGATTCCCTTCCATGATGACTAATTAGTTAATCACTTCAACAAAACTGACCAGTGGGAATAGGTTTAATTTCATCAAAATATCATATAGAAGTCCTTCCTAAAACACCAGTCCCTAGAAATATCATCAGCTAATAAAGATGATGAAATTCATTGCAGGTTAGTGATGATTTATACATACTCTAACACTAACTTGAACTCCTATGTTCGGTGAATTTTTTTATGATCATTCTCATCCCAAAACATGTCTGGATAGAAATTACCTAAGAACATTTTCTGGACATCCTTCAAATATTAAACCTCATGCTTCCTACTCCAGAGTGTCCCACCAATCCATTACTGGTCTATGAATTATATATGTATAAATAATAACCCATTTATATTAGACTATATAATTATTCAAAATGATCATTTGGAATGGCACAAACCAAACCACTACTTCGTGGGGGCATCCATCCCAAGTGAGTATATGTGGATGCTACAGTTGAAGATCTTGTGTCGTCTCAAACATTGAAGGAATGTTTTGAAAATTCTACCTTTCCATTGATCTCATAAACCTTAATAATCTTCTATAATGATTAAAATATATATGACCCTACGGTACTATAGGAATCCCTAGATTTTCTGTTTTAGGAGTGTTATGTTTTCTACTCTCCTAACTCTCATCTTGAATATGATGACGCTGAATTTTCCTAACAAAAAGAACAAACACCTTGTAACATTGTCTATGACATGGATAACCTCATCAATTGATACAAATAGATAACCAATAATTCATGTTCTCTCTAAACCTGGATTATAAGGGTTTTATCATGCTATAACATTTTATTTATTTTATTATATTTGACATATATCTAATATCATGATTCAATATGAAATAATATATCAAATTAAAAATATAAATTTCCTTATCTGGAAGAAAATCTATTTGATAATTACATATGGGTCTATAATGATTCTTGAATTCTCATCTTGAACCATACTGATCTGTGAGTATAAATCAATAGAACTAATAATACCATAGAGAAATAACCTCAAAAAACCTTTGAATCAACCAAACTAAAATAACATAAATTCAATCTAACAAAAAATATAATCCACAATCCCATCTAGATGCACTAGGAATTTTCTACTTACATGGATTAGGAACTCCTATTCACAAGCACATTTCCATGTCTTGACACATCGTAATATCCTTCCCACCTTTGGAAAATAGTAGAGTAATATAAAAGATACATTCACCCTCTGATACCACTTTGTAACGTACCTCAATATGGGACTCTCTAACTAGTATATAAATGATTGCTTAGGATACCTAAAGTGAACCTCCCAGAATGAATGTGGTTGTGGTTATGAATTTATGATGTGATGAATATAGTGGGATACTATGAACCCAAGATTTTGAGATTAATAAAAAACATAAAATATTCAAATAACATGATATCATAGTTTGGAAAACCCGAAATAATATAATACAGCCGAAAACTAAACCAAAAATATATTCAGGAATAATCCACTAAATAATAATTAAATTATTTAATGAAATTATTAAATGTTACTCAATTTTATTATATATGAAATAGAATTAAAATACAATGAATAAATAACTACCGAATAGTTCATGGTCCCATATATCATGTCGGTCCCATAACCAAACTGAATAAAATATTGGATGAAAATAATCAATAACAATTTTGTTTTCCCATGCCCAATCCTACATCAATATAATCTAATAATGTTACATATAGAATATTGAATAGGGTTTCATTAGAACTATATAGGTCGACGTAACCTTTTCTAACAAAACCATATTGTTGAAATATTTATACAATAATACAATGAATGAGTTAATTAATTAATTAATTAATTAAAATAATACCACGTCAACCTGCATCAGTAATATGTCAAAGTAACTATGAGCATGTCTCACTACCTTGCAATTCATACTCATAAAACAATGTTACCATAACATACCATAGTTCTATGATGGAATACCTCTAAAAATGTTTTAAAACCATAAAACTATAATCTTATAATCATGGTATAACATCACAACATGGTTCAAACACGATATATAATTATTTTAGAATTTAATCTTGGATGATCCCATTATATCACCATTTTATCATGTCTCACCAGGTATATCCCTCTATATAAAAATTTTAGCATGTAAATTGGTCCATGACCGCTATATCATCATATAAGCATGTGTTAGTGGGGCTATCGTGCTCTAAAAAAATTCTGCATGTATCACTGGGCAAACACACTAAATATGTATTTCAACATTTCATTATAATTGATGTAATTGAAATAGGAATATCATAATATCACATTATATGAAGGAATGGTTATTTAATAGATTAACCATTTTATATTAATTTAAACAACTCATATTTAAATTGTTCATAAGCAATAACATGCCACTTATTTCAAAAAATAATGAGAACTGTGGGGAATCTATATCATGAAAACACCCAAAATCTATGTCTTGTTAAGAACACATTAATCCATTGAAATTTTGTATATTTTCAATAGTATTCTCACTAGAATGGTACCACAAGCAATGTGAATGCACAATTAGTTCTAAACCGACTCCATGGAATAATTCAATTCTTTATTTAAAAACAATCAATGCACTCCATGTTTGAAAACATTTAATGTTAAATTGATTAGACAATTTACAAAAACTATGGTTAAGGATTATACACCCTACCTTTAACTAATAATTATGAATTGATTCCAATTGAAAAAACCATAGGGAAGAAGGTGAAGATAATCATAGGATGTTTCCTAGATAAAAACTAGTAAACATCACAACAAATTGTTCAAATGGTCAAGGAATTACCCCTATATGTCTGGAGAAAGAATGTCGGTATAGGAAAACGGAACCAAAACCACATACCATTGATTTATCAAACAATAGTGATGTCCAAAAGTTATATTGTCACTCAATAATATTTTGGAGGGTTACCATAGGTCAATATTTGATGAGATTAATGTGTTTAAAGGTAAAATATGTTTCACAACAAACATTTTAAAATATATGTTGGGGAATCAAACATCATGTAAAATTGTGACATTTCATCTAATTATTTTTAATGGGATACCCTAAAAAGGCCATCTCCATTGTTGAAAATTAAATTCCCCAAAACATTGCTTGGAATTTAATACAATTACATGACGTGTAATTATTTTTCCTATTATTTTCATCTCATTCCCTCATAACATATCACAAACATCATTTAAACATTCTCAAAATACCACGAGCCTTTAGTAAAAATTGACACTTTTTTAACTAGAATCAATCAATTCAATTAAGCAAATTCCTTAAACATTAGTTCATTTTCCCAAAAATACTATTCATCACCCAAAAAGACTTGGCCACCAAGCTCAACAAAAACACATTGGCGGAGCTACCTAGGAAAATAACTAGACCATACATATTATGATGTATTAAATTCTACAAATGAATCATATTGTGGGTTGTTGGTTATGATTATCAAGGCTCGTTTATTTATTTAAGAAATGTAAAAGGACTAACATTGGAATAGTGTTATGCATGGGCTCCCCTTCACAAACCATTGTAGAGATGATAGTATTTCCAATCCCCCCAAAAGGCGAGAGACCATTTCCATCCCTTGAGGTGTCATAGAGACACCACCTATACCAAAATTATAACCATAATTTTCTTAATCCTTTTATTCATATTTATATTTTCACTAAGGTCCCAAGTCTATTTGAGGGACTACTGTAACTTGCCCTCTAACTATCTGTTTTTAGTGTGAGTTATTATCTAATTTTCATATTGTTAAATTCTAGAATAAAGCATTGTTTTACTATGGTCGATAATTTTGATATATTGATTTATAGATCATGGGGTAATTAGGGACGATGAAGAGTGGGTTTACTTGATATGTACGATATCATGATTCATCCCCTTTCAATGGGGACCCAATTCAATTATGATATAATACCCCTTCCATATTGCTCGGATCTGGATTATTTATATTCATGTCATGTTGTTATTTTCAAATTATGGGTGACTCGAAAAATAAAACTATATGGGTAATATTTCTTGAACTACTTATCCCTATTCAAAACACATCAATCATCTAAATGATAGGAATCTTGTCTTATGATACTCATTCTTAGTTATTATAACATAGTTTTTTTGACACCCAATTTCTCCAAGAGTCAATGTTGTAATAGATGTGTCTATATGTCAAATTAATTTTGTGTATATTGAATTTATAAATTATTTATATTACAGGAAATTGGATTTCAATGGATGTTTGGTGGATTTTCCTTTCTCGAATAAGAAATTTGGGCACGAAATGATTGTTTATAGGCTTTGAGGAAAGGAAGAACATAATGCAGGACCAGAATGAGGGTTTCCTACTTCGGATACAGGTTCAAAGGTGTTAGATTTTATAAATGACTATTATGAATGATCCATGGACATGGATGTTTGGTGAGTTGGATCACATGTGGATAGTGATACTACAGGAGTTGAGATTCCTATAGTGATTCTAGATGACCTCATGTTTAATTAAAAATAAGAAATAATTGAATAGATTATCATTATTAATGCCTTAAAAGATTAAGAAGATAAGATGATAGAAATACTCATATTCATTAACACTAACCATTTTTAGGGTGCATGAATTTTAAATAAGGATCATATATTTATAATAGGTTTCGATGAATGGAAAATCAAAAAAGAAAAATACATGACAACATTGGAAAAAATGAAGAACACTTTTGAAAATATTATAAATGATGATCTAAAAATATAGGTATCCTTAATATTTTGGAAAATATATTGGGAGAACACCTCTAGTTATATTAATATATCTTTTAAAAAATCTGTGTTTTCATTTAGGGTTTTATTAGGGTGAACCTTTTGGTTTGTCACTTTTCCCCTAAAATATTATTTGATATTAAAAAAATTAATTTTCAGTCAAAATGGTTTAATTGTCCCGAAATGATCTATGAATCCCAAAGAATTCATTTTCCACCATTGTATCTTGATTATTTTACCTAAGTCCTTATAGATCCCCCATCACATTTTAAGGCATTGAGGAGAGGTGGGATGTTTGAAAATTTTAAAATCATGGTTGGATTGTCTTTAACTTTTTAAAACTGTATAAATTTTTGGTCCTTGACATAGGAAATTAATTCTAGTTTATTCATTTAGTTGTACTGGTATAAATAAGTTGGTTCATGTAATCATAAAATGGGAAGCATAAAAAGGCATAGATAACCTATTGATGATGAATATCGCATTAGCAAGGAGTTGTGGTACATATGTGTTTTTGAACACATTTAAAAGTTTTCGCAGCATCGACAAGGTTTTAGATAATGGGGTGAGCATAAAATTCTTTGATAAAAATTAATTACCAATAAGATTCAATATTTCCATTTGAGTTACTATTTATTATTTTCATAAAATTATTTTAATTTCAAAAATATTTTAAAATGTATTCAAATGTGATATTTTCAAAAGGCCTGGTCGTTGTATTTGGAAAATAGGATTATTTTTAATTAATGGTGAAAATTTAAAAAAATGGGTAAAATTTGGAAAATTTGGTTTATTGGAAACCTTAATCCAATATGTGATATTTGGTAAAATTTTAAAATAATAAGACTTCGGTTTCAATAGTGTGAGAGTAAATGGATTTTTTATTGGATATAGAAAATGGAACATGTTAGAAATTGATGAAATCAACTAAATGAGGATGTTGAGTTTTTGGTTTCACCTGACCCATAGGTGTACCAATAGTTGGTTCAGAGTATAGTAATATATTTTTATGATATATATATATAGAACCGAAGGGTTGAACCTATGAAAGTGAATCATTACATTTAGTTCCATATGTCGTATCCACCCATCCTTCAAGATGACTCATAACGGAAAAACTAAGACATGGGGGTGAATAGGATGAATTAAATCACTGAATTCCTTTGAATATCAAATAAAATGAATTTCATGTTGTAAAAGTTCTTTTTGAATGATCATGCATGCTATAGGTGGGATTAACAACCCAGAATAAATTTGACCAGGGCATTTCATAGGATTATTTTGAATAATTTTTGAAAAAAAATATCCTTTGACATTCATGATTGTGAGAATGATGTAATTTTTTATCTTTTTGATACTCAATAACCCAATGATATATTATGAAACACAATTCTATTCTGTCACCCGATGTATCAAAAAGTGTGTCCAAGAAGGAAGTCATTTTTGAATCAGGGGTAATCCCAAATATTCTCTCAAAGTGTTTCCTTATTTATATTAATGAATATAAATTGTTGGTCAATAGAGTTCCAGTTGAAGAAAGATATATATCAATAACTATGGATGTAGGATGAATGTTTATACCAATGGGAAATTGTGTGAACTATAATGTTGGGGACACGTAGTATAAGAACACCACCTTCATGTATTTGGTATTACTCATAATCAGACATCTAGATCGGTGAATCTTCCCCCAAAACCGTAGAGTATGGTGATATGTTTTCATTGTTGTTATATTTATCAAGACCAGAGAGATTTTATGGAACCATATAGAGAAATAATCAATTCAAACTATATGATAAATCATTATATCTCATATCACAATGAATTAATAATAAATGTTTGGGACACTTCTCATGATCCAGAAATGTCGTATTATTCTCTTGGGAGAGGGTAGAATAATAATTGTCATAAAAAACTTATCTATCCATGGTTATTATATGAATTTCATGACTTCTCAACCATTACAATATCATCTCATAAATAATGAAAATATTGAAGTGGGTAAAAATTTGTATGGATTAGATAAACTGATTGTATATGATCAACATGGATGTTTGATAATGAAAGGTATGATTATTTTTAATTCAACCTATTTGAAATACATATTTGATATTGGTACATCCCAAGACATTATTTATTATCATCTTTCTGGTCTTCATTTGATATATTTGTAGAGGAATCCTTTTATTTTGAAACAACCATGTATTCATGGTCAAAGGTAATGTTAATCCTTTTTTGTTCAATAAATTTTATAAAATATTTGATATATCTAAATTGATATTGTTTTCCATTTAAAATTATATGTATGTCTGTGAAAATATCATGGGTATGGATTGGTTTCAAATATTCCAATATGACATCGTCTATCATGCTCGAAGGGTTAATTTCACACATGATCATGGCATCAAGAATCTCTTTATAGGATACCAAATTGATAAAGTTGGGAAAATATGATTGGTGGCACTACTTATTAGAACTAACATATACCATTTGGAAGATTTTACATTTTCATCATTGTATGATATCTTGGATAGTATTTTTTCTACAATTCTTTCTTAGTTTTTTGATTTTTTTCTGGAGAATTTTTCTGGGTTTCCACTCACTAGAGAATAATGGTTTATGTTTGATATACTATCAGGGAACATTATTATAACACATCCCTCATGTCATATGTATACTAATGTATTAATGGAATTGAATGTCCATTTAGATGAGCATGAATGTAAAGTGATTATTTGGCCTACTATATCTCAATAGTCAGCACTAGTTTTGTTTTTGAAAAATGGAGGTTGGGACTCTCATGATTTATCTAGATTATTGTAAGATTATACAAGTTAAAATAAAGAATTATTTTTAAATTTTAGAAATTTATGATCTCTATGGTCAATTGAGGGTATCCTAGTGGTTCTCTAATATTGAATTTCAATTATGATATCACTAATCATTTGTTCGGAAAGAGTTTGTTCTGAAGTCATCTTTTTGTAGTATATTTGTTATTTACCTCTATTTGGATAAACATTCTGATCTTACAAATGAACTAATTGTCTTTATGGAGTTGATGAATCAATTAAGTCATAAGAATCTAGATTGTTTTTTGGTGGTGTTTGTGGATTAAAATATTGGTGTATTCTAGAAAAAAGTGGTTGAGTGAAATTCACATTGAGATAGTGTTGAAAGACTTATAAGATCATCGTATGTATGCCAAAATTTAAAATAATTATTTTTGGATACATGATATAAGATTCATTTTCAATTATATCTAGTAAAAATGTAATTTTTTGGATCCAACAATGATAGAGGTTGTCATATCTTTGAATTTGTCAAAGAATTACTTTTTAATATGTTGTTTCCATTGTTTGTATTGACATTACTGAGGTCTTATTTCTGATATTTCAAAATTGTATTCACTAATAACATCTTTGATGAAGAAATATGATCCATTTCAATTTAATGATGACTTTCATAATTCTTCAAAAGAGATTATATTTCAACTTATATTTCCAATGATATTTATTTTTATAGAATCATGGAAATGATATTTGGTGAATTTTTATGATTCAAGATCTATGTTAGATGTGTTCTAATATAGTGATATCATGTTGTAGATTATTCATCATAGTATTTATGGTATTTTGAGAGGAAATACCCAAGACATGATTTGGAAATTGTTATTTTGCCCATTATTTTGATTCATGGAATCATTAACTATTTGTTGAGAAATTCATGGTGCATATGGATCATTAGAACATGAATAATGTTTTCACTCAATGATATTTTAATATATATATATAAATATAGATATAGTGTCTACATTTGTTTTACATTCTAATGATATATACAGAAAAGGTAACGTAAATTTACAGGAAGTTTCATTATGTTCAGAGACATATAATTCATTGTCAAAAGGGTATTCTAATTTGTTTTAGTTGATGTAGATAATAGATGATGTGATATTTATTTTACATGATTAATGTTGTGTGTAAATTTTGTTACTTATTTCATTTTTTATTGTATTGGGTGAAAAAGATAAAGAGGAAAAAATATATGAATCTTAGTATTATTCTTTGAATTCAACATTCAATGATGGGGATAACATTAATGCAAATAAGCTAGAAGGGAGTTCATTTTTTAGAATAGATATTGAATAAGAAATGTTATATATTGTTGGAAACAAAAAATTCTTCATTCCCATAATTTGATGTATGATTGTCATCATAGAATACATGAGTTATATAGCATTGACGTTGTAATTCAGAATGTTGTATGGGTTTCAATAGTATCATATAGAGACCTCAGGTTTACTTCTCACTTCTTTGAAACCATAATGTACGATGTTGGGAATCAGTAGGCTATGATAATTGTGTATCACTCTCAGATTGATGGATGATATAATAGGATTATTCAAATGTTGAAATATAATATTAGTGCATGTGTAATAGAGTTTATTGACTCATGCGAGTAGATCATATCTTTACTGTGGTTCTCATATAATAAAATTACCAATCCATTATACGTATGGATCCTTTTGAATTATTTTAAAGGAATCCTTTTAAATATAAATTTTTTTGTCTGGAAATATGTGGGATTAACATGGTTGGTCCATTCCTTTTTCAATATACAATAGAGAATAATTAGCTGATCTAGAAAAGAATGGAGATGGAATAGAGTAGTCAGAAATCTTGGGGGAATCATCATCAATTCTTATATTCATTTGATGTGAGTAACCATGTATTCTTTATAATCTATCAAAGAATTTATCATCATAATTTTGGGATGTGTGATATGTCATATCCATGGTAGATAATCCAATTTTAGATACTATAATAGGTTGGAAGGTTTAATATTGGTTGGGTTTTAATCCAAGGTTCATTTAAATGCATAATGTGTTTTATGTATCTCATCTGAAGAAGTATGATCTAGATCTAGATGATGTGATTCAATTAGATAACATAGATCTAGATCTGGATACTACATTGAATCATGTTCCAGTATGGATAGTGTAAAGGTAGGAGAATGTCTTATATAGGAAATTCATATTTCTAGTGTTTGTTTTATTGAAATATCCATTGGATCTGAATGAAACAAGGGAACATGAGAAGGAAATGGTTGATCAATTGAAAAAAATCATTATGAACCATGGGGGATCACATATTTTTGGGGATGGAAGGACCAATGTTGTGGATTAGGTAGATCCACTATATTTTTATTGTTATCACTTATATTTTTTTATACGATGTAATTAGTTTCTGTTTGGGAAGGTTCAAATGAGGTTAGGAATATTTCAATGGATTTTCTAAACATTCAAGGAATGATTATGATTATTACAACTCCTGAAACTCCTACCATTTATGTTTCTAACTGAAATTTTATGTTATTGGGACACACACGGTTATTCACACATTTTTTCCAATCCATGACTCCATCTAGAAGAAAGTATGTGTTGTTAAACATAGGATATTATCATGGATTTTTCTTAGATTGACTAACCCTGTGAGAAAACCACGTGAATGGTTTTTAGAGGTAGTTTCCAATTCATGGTCAAATACCTTTTATACTAATAATGTTCCATAGACTTGTGGTATTATAGAAAAGTTCTAATAGTTTTTTATCTAATTCGTATTAACCCATTAACCCCTATTTTTTACCTTATTACTTAATAACATGATTTATATTCCTTCCATATTCTATAGAGACATTTCCACAAGATTTGGGAGAAATCTGTTAGTGATTTGAATTGCATTGGAGATCCAAATTCCTTGGTAAGTGATAATTCTAGGTGGCTATACTTATTCTTCAATATCTTACTCCCATGGATTCGTGGATATAATCAAGTGGGGGAAGATTCATGTTTTTATTTTTCCAATCCTGATGATATATGGTTGTGTTTACGGTAGGGTCCATGATTTAGGGTGATATTTAAATGTTCTAAAACCTTATTGTAGAATAATTTTTATTCTTATTTGCATTTTCCTAAGATTATTTTGTATGTCGCTTCACTCTATACTCCTATTAGTTAGATTATAAATGATTCATTTAAAATTAATTGAAGGGTATTATTTTAATTGAAGGATATATGAGATAATATTGATAGAAACCCTATTTAGTAATGGTTTGGGAGATTAGGGATAATTAGTTGTTATATGTCGTTTCTTATTTTAGAAAATTTAATATATGAATTTTTATGATTCAATTAAATGGTTTTCTGTAATTGTTTTCAATAACATTATGTTTTCAATGTATTGTGTTTAGATGGTTTTTTTATAATTGGGGTTAAAATGATAGTTGGTGTGTGATGATTTTCATTGATGTGCCCCTATAGAGGGGGCATGTTCCATAGTGTAAAAAGGTATATGGTATCATTTTGATTACATGGTCGATCAAAGAGATATTACTCATGAGTAAGGAACAGTCACTTGAAAAGTAATGTGTGTATGTGTTGATGGGTTGAATGGAATATGTTATGCTAAAAGGATTTTAGAAATGCTTTGAAATTCATATTTGGTTTCATTTAATGGAATGATTTTTAAATTTAGTAAAAAATAATTATTTTTGAAATTTATTTGTTAATGACATGAACAAATTTAAATTTTTGGTATAAATATGCTAAGACATTATACTCTAGTGGAACAATTTGGGAAGTAATTGGTGAAATAATACTGAGTGAAATACTCACCCAATGCTTGGGAACATTGTATCTATTGTATATTTTGTATATCGAGTCACTAGTAATGGAAAGGTATCTTATTTCATACATGAAAAATACAGATTACATGTACATCGATTATAGTGTATTATAATGGTGAATTCTAGGAGCTATTGAGTTATTTTCAATGTTTTCTTGAGTTGCATTGGTTTTTTCTACTATATAGTACTCTGATATGGTTTTTTGTAATGATTTGGTTGTTATGGTTGTAATTTCATGTAGTATTATAACATTTTACCCATAAATAATATATTGGATTTTATATTTTGATTATCATAGTTTGTTATTTAATTTTAAAATTTTTCCATTTCCCCTACTATTAATGAATCCATTGGCCTTTTTTCTAGGAATTTGGTGTCATGGGAATGGCACCTAAGTCCTAGTTTATCCCCTATCACATTTCAATACAATGACGACTGTCATGTTTTTATAAGAAACAATAAATGATAACTCCATCCTTTTACCATTTACATTCACGTTACATTTCCAAATGCATTGGAGAGGAATAATAGTATGCACCTATCATATAAGAAAAATTGGTCCCGCCCATGTTCATTTTCTACAATGATACTCAAATAATTAGTGATTATTTATAATGAAATCCCTTTCCCATTTATAATGTACAATTATCATCACATGGAAAAAACTATTATTCCACATTTTAATCACGATACATTTTAAATACTATTTTAAACCCATTATAAAAACACATTAAGATATTTAAATTTCATTTATTTTAAAACCCTTCTTCAAAAATAAAAGATAGAGAATGAATTTAATGAGTTTTTTTCATTAAAACTCATGAAAACATGTAATGGTATCCAAAATTCAAATGATTGTTATGGTTATGAGAATTTTATTAATTCCATTAATATTTAAATTGAGTTTTTTTTTGAATTTGGTCATGAAAGACATAAATTTTTTTAAGAGTAATCATAAGTAAAACCATCGAAATGAAATATAATTTGATATAAAAAATATTTTATATTTCTCTAATAATTTTATAAATACAATAATTATATTTTTTTAAAAATATGGACATGAGAGGAATAGTTTTGTATGGGAGAGATGAAAGGTAAAATTTTAAATGAGATTCCCAACCCTTAAGCACAAATTATCCTACATATTCTATTTATTCAGAAATAATATACATATATTAATATATTATTTCATAAAAACAAAATAATTATTATTATACATTTTTATTTAATTTTTATAATAAATTACATAATCATTTAAGCGCATTTTTGACAAATGGATCAGTTTTTCTATACTAATGATTATAATTAAATTGGTAATCTCACTATGGTCTATGGGGTCATTATTTCAGTATATATTGAATAATTGTAAGGAAATAATTATAAATTTAATTCATAACTTATTATTTTAATGTAAATAATGATATATGATTATGAAAAATTCAACAATTTTAAAAATATATATATGGAAGGTTGTACGAATCTGGATCGTCATTTCAGGTATGGATCATGATTTACGGTAGTTTATGGGGGATAAGAAAGAATTGTGGTTCTTCTATGTACACCCTATGTACTTCTCTGAAAGATCCATATACCCAGTTTCCACATACAACTACATATTGATCGTGTAACAGCCATGTACATGGTCATGTAGTGACCTAGTAGACTAGCTTAAGTCAGGGTCCAGATGATGCATTACACTAAATTTGGTTTTAATGAACAACTCTTGTAATTTTCTTTTTATCTGATATATCAGATAAAGGCTGCGAAATATGTATGTAAACTTCTTATTCTTTTCATTGTTCATACAGGATACTGACGAAATGACCGAAGAACTTCAAGCCTCTCCTGATTCTCAATCTAAGATCTGATTGATACATCATTAGGTTTATTGGAATTAAACTATTCTGTTATCAAAACCCCTAGAACCTTTTTTTCCTGATTTGTAATCTCTTGTGAGAAAGTAAAGGTTTATAATTTTTCACCTTTTTATAGATCTAAATTTTTTTTGGCCAATTCATGGGTGGGATTTCTAGTATATCGATTTTAATGCATTGAGGTTGGTGGTTTAGTCATTTTGCAGTTTGTCTTGGGATTATAAATACTAAAAGTGTCGCATACCAATTGTTTTTGTATTGAATGATTTTTAATTTAACCATGTTTATTACTTTCAATGGTTTTATTTTTAGATAAAGCGATGTTGCTTTTTCCTAAAGTTCCTACCTAGGTTATGGGACACACCATGGGTGTGTTTCCCTTGATTGATTATTTATAATCATTTAGTATAATATTCATGTAATTGATGCCTTCATTTCCATGCCTTGGATGATTAGGATGATGTTTCATTGATCATATAAAGTTAATATGATATTAATTGTGAATTATTAGACATCTAGTTTTTCTAGATTGTTTGTGATCATTTGATATTATAAGTGCACTATTTTCAAATGGACCTCTAGAGACATGGAGTATATGATTAACCATTCTGTATTGACATCTAAAGATTCCTAGGAGGTCATTTATAATCACCATGTGATATGTTGACCTAGGGTTATTGACCATGGGAGCTACCCATGAGGGTGATTATAATTTATTGAAGTGATGTTGACTCATGGGTATTGACCCTAATAGTTAACTTGGAGGTCATTTATAATTTATTGATCTGATGTAGACCGAGGGATCTTGACCATGAGAGATACAAAGGAGTTCATGTATAATTTATTAGTTCTATGTTAAACCATAGGTTATAGACCGTGATATGATTCACATATTTTTGTTTATGAATGATTTAATGTTTGTGAAGAGTCTCCCTAGACATAGCACAAGATTAGACTCGGTCTTACTAGATTGTCTAGATGGTCTTCATAGACATATGTTTTGTAACTATTTTACAGAGGATGAATATATTACAATATATCCTAATATTAAATGATTCAAATGATGAATAATGAATTTAAATGAATATAATTGAATACAATTGGATTGTTTACATTTGAGTACTTCATAGTTTATTTCTTCATCTTACACATTACCCACTATATTTATTCACTATTAATTAGATGCATATATTGGGTGGTTGCCTACTAGGATTCATCTCATTCCCTATTTGGGTCATGAAATTATACCCAAACTAATTATATGATTTTAGTTAGAGATAAGTTAATTAAACCTTCTTCATCAATTACTTGATTGTTGTTGGATTTGGAGGGCATGCTACCAATATGAGGCTTACGATAATGCTGGAGAATACATGTTCAATTGTAAATTGGATTCTATATTTAATTACATCATTGTTACTTGTCATGCAAGTTTCATAGATAAACATTCCGTACCTCATATATATATATGCTCCAATTGATTTAGTCTACCAATGTTTACTTATGTTATATAGTATTACTACTTACGCAATCATTACTGTCTGTCTTTTGATATATTTACTCTGCCAATGAGTTCATAGTTTCCCAACTATAACACCAATGGACCTCAATACTGGCCAGAAGCCTCTTGATATTATATAAATTATCTTGAGAAAATGGGGACAACCGAAAACGTGGCACTTTATGGCAGCACCCGGATCCGGGGAGTTACGAAGTGGTGTTATAGGAGTTTTATTTTCCGTATTTAATACTACTTGGTGTCGATGCATTGGGATATGAAATAATATGTAGTTTATAGATGTGATCCTGAGTAGCTATCATGTGTACATGGAAAATCCATGTAACCTCGAATATCAAAATATTTATAGGTTGGTAACTGTTACAGTTGATTGGATTAAATAGTTGGGTGATTCAATTGTTTTGAGACGATATGATTTATAACATTGTGGTTTAAATTATGTTGAAACGAAAAGAGATGATGGTATTCCATCTCTTGCATCAATTAGGCAATAGTTTGAAATCTCATTCCATGCATTCATGTCATTCCATTTTGAGAGCATTTCTGAATTTCAAGTTTTCGTGATAGATGTTGTGCTAGTTATGAATGATCTTGTGATTGATTTAGTGATAAAATACCTTCTATTTTATAGGTTATTGGTATATTTAATGTTTCAATTGATAGAGGCCAATCATCAGTCCCTGAATGATTATGGGCCATTGTAGATTGGAATTTGGTGGATCATGTTTGATATTTACGTGGATTCTATTATGAAATGATATGAAAAAGGTTTTCAAATAATTATTTTTAGAGAATATGGGGTCTCACAGATCAAAATATGGTATTCCTTGATCAAAAATTATTATTTTTGGGGATACATATAAGTTTTATAGGCTTTCTAGCTAGAAATCCTAGAAAACGTGTCATGTGTTTTATGAAAACATGCAATGCTTTCTCCTATTCTGGAAGAAATAACATTTATTATGTACATGCCGTGTAAATTCTGTAAACACCCTGTTGTTCATGATTGTGTGATAGACTGTTTGAGATGATATGGGGGGTTGGTAAACTTTTGGTCGAACAATATGTGTACTGGGACCACCTTTCATGCGGATTTCAACATTGTATTTGGTTGTGTGACTAACGACATGAGTGGAAGGAATGTTATAAAACACAATTTGTCTATGTTGGTTACGTTGTGTATTGTTACAGATGAACGACCGTGTTATTGTAGCCATGGAGTAGTACATGGTCATGAGTGAATATTCAAGTACACCTCGTGTCTCTGGGGGAACACCCCGTGTGTAGGGGGTGTTATAACAGAAGGTTGGCAGGGGTACACACCCATGTTTAGGGTTACAAGAACACTCCTTGTAGTGGTTATGCACACCGTGTAACCTTATTTTTTAAAACATAAATGTTTTAATCTCTTATTCAATTCAAGACATTCTATGTAGCAATTGATGGAAATCATTAACTGTGGGCTGTTCTTTACCAGTTCAATGTCATGCCACCAAGATGTCCTCCGGTTGTACACTAGTTATAGGGAGATGATTAGAAACAGAAACTGTAGAACAAGGAATAACAGTAGATCCTCCCATCATGACGGTCTTGGAACCAACTCTTATACTAGATGGAGGTGATAATGCCCATATCTATTATGGATTTATAATTATGATATTTTATTTTCAGGGAGCACCACATTCATCCCTAAGAATGGAAGAGTGGATGCATGTGTTCCAACAGTAGTATCCTCCCACATTTTTAGCAGATGAGGGACCACATTCGATGAATTCAAGGTAGGAGGCCATGATTAATATCATTGAGTATCTACAGAAACCTCCTAAGAGGAGGGTGAATCTCCAGATGTACATGTGACATGATTCTACCAGGATATGGTGGTATGTGATCTCAAAGGTGGGAAGTCAACATGATATGGTTTTGGATGAGTTCTAGAGGAACATTTATGAATAATTCTACCCTAAGATGTTGGGGTACGACTTGGCCTGTGATTTCGTGCATTTGGATTAGGCCCTTATTTTGATGATGGATTACTATTCTCACTTTACATAGCATCAGTGCTTCACACCTGTTCTAGGGAGTGAAAAGTTAACTCCTTCTAGGTGACTTTATTATGGTATCAGGTAGAAGATTTGATCACATGTGAATGTTTTTCGGTTGTCTTTAGTGAATACTATAGTACACTAGGAGCCAATTTTCAGAGGCAATCTAAGGGGCATTGGAGCAGTGAGCCAGGGTGGTTCAACATATAGGGATATTAATAATTCAATAGATAGTTGGAAGAACTACAGGTATGTTTCTCCAGGTATCCATTTGGTGTGCTACTAGTGTTGATAGAGAGGTCATGGGAGACAACATTTCTCGGGGGACAATGTTTAGTGTGGATCTTGCAGCAAGATGTGCCAAATTAAGCATTTTTATTGGATGTCCTCACCAGAAAATAGTGAGAGGGGATATATTATGACACTAAATTCATGGGAAGGACCACCTATTTCTCCTCAGTTTGGAAACTGGAGTTTTTTAGGCCATTCAGGCCTAGGAGTTGGTTCTAGAGGTGGAAGCCAGGTGACAGGTTTTCAAAGAACGTAGGGTGGATATTCTTAGGATATTGAGGCAAGGTCGTAGGGATGCAGAATAGTTTTGACTTTTGTGATGGATTGAACTGAATAGGATCATGATCATGGAACCTCTCAGTTAGAGGTAAGGTTCTAGTTTCCTCAGTTTGAGCTGCAACACTATTTGATAAAGGGGCTCCCCATAGTTTTATATTTGTGGCCATTGTGGAGATACTTAGGCTCTGTATCTTTACATTATATTATGTTATGATGCTATAAACTCCCATGGGGATTATTATAGCTAGTTTCATCAGTTTTAACAATCCCCTATTGAGTTTGGTGGGTGTCACTTCTTAAGGGACCTCTATTCCTTAGAGATTATATGCTTTGATGTCAATCTCGTAATGGACCGGTTGGTCCCCTTTCAAGACTTTTTCAACTGTTGTCACCATAGGGAGAGTGTTATGTCACCAGAGAGAGAATTATTTATGCACTTTGGTGAATGGATTGTACATGCGAGTAGATATGGACCTGGTCATCATCGGTTGGGATGATTTACAGCCCTGATAGGAAGTTTATATCATGATGACTAGGGGACTTCTCATATGGGATTTACTCCAGTTATTATTCATTTTATAGATGTATTTATAGATGAAATTTCTATTTTACCTACTAAGAATGATATATATTTCTCTATTGATCTTGTAATAGGAGTGGAACCTGTGTCAGTTACTCCATATAGGATGGTAACCCCAAAGTTAATGGAGCTCAAGAGGTAGTTAGAGGATTTGCCGGAAAAGGTATTAGTCCTAACCAAAAAATATCTGTGGGGGTTCTCCCGTCGTTTTTTAGAATAATGCAGACGATACCCTCATACATTGGTAGATTATAGAATGTTGAACTTGTTTATGGTTAAGAATTGATATCCATTATTAAGGATTGAAAACCATTTTGATCATCATTGAGGAGCCTAGGTGATCTTGAAGATTGACTGGAAAACTGGTTATAATCAGTTACGTGTTAGTCCCTCATATATACCTATTAAATACTTTTAGAGTAGGTATGTACTATATGACTATTAGGTTATTTTTTTCTATCTCATGAACACACTAGTAGTTTTCATGTTACTAATGAATGTAGTTTTCCATCCTTACATGGATTATTTTGTGGTAGTCTTCGTGGAAGATATCTTGGTTTACCCACACATTCGACCCGACCTTGCCATCCAACTTGGGATGTTATTGAGTAAACTGAGAGAGCATTAGTTATATTCTAAGATCTAAGAATTATAGTTTTGGATGGACCGGATTCACCTCATCACTCATTTGATCACAAAGATATCTGTATTTGGAGACCCCATGAAGGTGAGATAGGTAGATTCATGGGATCATCTGAAGAACGTATTCGATGTACGTTGTTTTATCTGGATAGATTGTTAGTACATACACTGTATTAATTAATTTTTCAATCATATCAGCACCATTAAAATTCCTAACTAAGGAGGGTGTCGAGTACTTATCCATAGATTACTTTATTCAGCCTTTCAGGAGATGAAAGAGAGATTCACTTCCACAACGATACTGATTTTTCCAGAACCCAGAAAAAATTAAATTATTTAATACATCACATCAGGTACCAATCTAGGATTAGTTCTTATACACGGGAAAGGATTCGTTTCATATGGGCCTCAGTAGTTGAGGCGACATTATAGGAATTACTTGAAGCATGAGCTCTAGTGGGATGCAGTGGTTTGTGCTTTGTACTATTAGGGACATTATCTATTTGGTAATATTTTTAACATATAAACAGACCAAAAAAGCCTCAATTATATTATTACTCAATGTGTACTGAGTTTAAGATAGTGAAGGTGTGATCATTACCTTAATTCTTTTTACATGGGGAATACTAACATGACAAGTAATGGAAATGTAGTGGCGGATGTGTTGAGAAGGAGGTTATAGATATAAGTAGTTCATGAGGCCATTAGTGAGTGGAATATTTTTTCCATATTCTCTAAACTGAATTTAGAGTATAACTAAAAATAGGGGATGGTGTTTCTTTCATATATAGACATTACTTCTACTCTGCACGATTTAGTGAAAATAAGGCATCTATCAGATTATGTAGGCCTACTCCTACGAGATTGTGTGTTAGGTGAGGACCCTACTCATGGGTGGACCATAACTGAAGAAGAGGTTTTTTGTTTTAATTGTAGTGAATGGGTTTCAATAGAAATATGTGATTATTTTATGTGAGATTATCATGCCTTAGTTTTTGAATTTCATCTTTGTGTCACCAAGATGTATCCATATTTACATCATCACTATTGGCGTCCTGTTATGTAGAGGGATTTACTTAGTTTTGTTACGAGATGTTCTAACTATTAGCAAGTGATGGAAAATCATCAGTGACATGAAGAGATATTACAATAGTAACACAATCCTGAGTTGATGTGGAATGGTGTCGAGATTTATTTTGTGACCGGTATGCCAATTTCACCTCGATGGAATGATGTAGTTTGGGTTGTAAAAAACTGGCACACAAATGATGCACATTTCCTGCCAATTATGGAAACCCTCAGTGTTTAAGAAAAAAGAAGGTTCTACATCCAAGAGATTCTATTATTAAATAGGGTTCTGTAATCTATATTTTCTAACAGGGATGACCAGTTTAATTATCATGTCTAGTAGGGACTACAGAGTGATTCTGGTACAAAGGTACATTTGAGTGCAGCTTACCATCCCAAGATTGATGGATAGACCTAGCACACGATTCTGGTTTTGGAGGATATGCATCATGAATGTGTCGTATATTTTGGGGGATCATGGAGAGACTCATACCCATATTGGATATTTCCTACAATAACAGTTTTTGGGAAATGATTCAGATGACACCCTATAAGGCGTTTTAAAGTAGGACATGCTTATCACCCCTTTGGTGGATGGAGGCGGGAGAGGCTGTTATGATTGGACCTCACCTTGTCAAGGAGATAGTTGAAAATGTTGATTTGATTTTGAAGATGGTGACTACAACATATTATCAGCAACAATATAATGTTGATCAACGAAGATGACATTTGGAACTCATATTTGGAGAAAAGGTTTTCTTACATGTCACACTCTGGATAAGAAATAGAAGGATTATGAGAATGGGGATGATTTCCACAAAATACATCAGGACTTTTGAGGGTTTGGAGAGACTTGGAATGGTTTCATATAATTTGAAGTAACTTCAGACATATTGGGGTATTCTCGATATCATTAATGTTTCTTAGTTACACCGCAACTTTTCATACAAATCCCTTATTCTAAAAACCTAGGAGGTTGATGTGGAGGTGGATGCATAATTGGGGATCACCCTATTCTGATTGTGGATATCAACTTGAAGGTTGTCTATAGTCTCTATGTCCATCTGATATGTTTTATATGGAATCATGGGTGATTACATGAAATGAAATTGGAGTGGGAGGCCGATGGATGATCACAGTGGCCAACGTTGTCCGCAGATTCTTCTTCCCCGCTCTCAATAGGGAAATTCCTGGAGGAATTGATATAAGGTGGAATGTTTATAAGAACAAATATCTTCAGTTTCTTGTATGGATATTGATTTAGTGTTGCTTTTGAGGAAAAACCAATAACTGGGGTTTTTCAATGTACATTCCATGTACTTCTGTGTACACGCTGTGTAAACAATTGTTTCATACAACCGCATACTAGTTGTGTAAAGGCCAAGTACAAGTTCATGTGGTGACCTTGCTTACCCGCTTAAGTTAGGGCACATTTGAGGCTAATACACGGTGTGTATTTTTAATGAAAAATATGTTTTCTTTTCTTTTTTCATGATATATCTGAGTGGGGTCATGTCTTGTGTCATTAAATGTCCTCTTCTACCTATGGTTTGTACATGAGTCAACTAAACATCCAATGAACATAGAACCTCTCATGATTCACCATCCGAGCTCTGATTGACACACCTTCAAGTGCGTTGGAATCCTACCAGTGAGTTATCCAAATACCTAGAGCCTTTCTTCGATATTCCTCCCCACTTGTGAGTGATTCATGATTTATAATTTTCATCATTTTGGAGATCTACACCGTTATAGGCCGATTCAAGTGTCTTCAATTAAGTATAACCATCATATGTCATAATGGTATGTGGTTTGTGCCATTTTTTGTTCGTATTTAAATTATACAAGCTAAATGAGACACATACCAATTATTAGGATGGAGTTTGATTGATAATATGAAATTACTATGATATTCATTATGAATTATTACCCATGTATCAGTTTATGATTTCAGGAGCTTTGTTGATATTATATGAACAATATTTTTTCGCAAGACCACACGAGCCATGGTGTAGATGATTAACCAAGGGGTATTGACTATGAGAGCTACAAATTAGTTCGTTAATAATTACCTTATGCTATGTTGACCTAGGGGTATTAATGGCGAGATCAACCAAGGAGGTGATTTATAATTATTTTATGCGATGTTTTCCTTGGGTTATTGACAATGACATCTACCACAAAAGTCATTTATAATTTATTAATGTGATACTGACCTATTGGAATTGATTATGATATATACCCAAGAGTTTTCTAATAATTTATTGGTTTAATTTTAATCCAAAGGGTTTAGACCATTAGAGATTTCCTAGAGTGCTGTTCATGAATGACTGAATGTTTGTGATAGGTCAACCAAACCAAAGCACTATCTTGGACTCAGACATACTTGGTTGTTTAGATGGTCTTCTGACACATCTGTCTTGTTACTATTACACAGTGGGATATAGATCATAGGATAGATCTTGAGAACACATGATTTATATGATGAAAAATAAATGTAAATGAATGAAATTTAAATTTTCCTGACTGTTTACTTTTGAGTATTTTATAGTTTATTTCATTATTTTAGATATTAGATGTTATATATACTCACTGATAGGTAGGCATAGATCATTTAGTCCATGCCTACTGTGATTTGTCTCACACACTATTTGGGTCATACTTTTGAACCCAAAAAGAATATATGATAATATCTATATATAAGTGCAAACACCCATATTCATCAGGTACATGATTGTTGTCAGAGCTGGAGTGCATGGGACCAAACCATGGATTGTGATTCTTTTGGAGTTACATGTTATTTTGTACATTGATTTTTGTATTGATTAATAGAATTGTGGCCTGTTTGGATATTTTCATTGTTTAATTTTCAATGATTTATGTATATATATATATGATATATTTTTTATTCATCCATTAATTACTTTTGTAATATAGTTATTCTATTTATGTTGTCGTTACAGTTTTTTTGGAAGTGTTTACTCCGCCAACAAGGGAACGGTTTCCCCACTATCACAACATAAGCTGTCAATTCTAGTCAACAAACTTTCAAGATTGGTGGAATGAGCCTATGTCCATGTGGCTGAAAAGATATGGGGCACCATTGGGCGGCACCCGGATCTCAGATGTTACATTGGTCATACATAGAAATGGGTAAAATATCCATTTTTTATAAATCACAATGGACAACATTAAATTATTTTTAACAATTGAAAAATGATCATCATATCCAAATAAATAATTTAATTTACTTTTATATATATTTTGTTTGATGTGATGAAGAAAAACTAATCACATCACATTATTCAGGTGGATTTACACACATATTCATGAAAAATGTTATTGATTTTTAGTGGCTTAAAAGATAACAAAATAGTTTATATATTAATTCTCAAAAAAATTATAAATTTTTCATTAATATGTTATATTTAATTTTATCCATTATTATAACCATTTGTGAGAGGTGGTGATGGAGAACTAATTATATTTTTTCTTGGGGAAATAGTCCTCCATTAACAACAATAAGGGTTTCATTCCAATTTTACAGATGTTGATATTAATATATGTTAGTCAATAAACAGTATAATATAATAATATATAAATGATACTAATTTTATTATTTCATTTTGGATGATTAATTATTCAAGAAGGTAAAATGGAAAATTAAAAATTGATTTACAAATCTCATTGTTCAACAACATAAGATTTTAAAAATATGCATCCTAGGATGGTATTTTTATCCCAATCAATGTGACTAGAATGCGGGGATGGATTTTTAAATAGGATCCTGTTAGGTTTTTTCTAATCTATTTTATTTTAATTTTTTATGGAAATTGTATATTAGTTTAACTTTTATAAAAGAGGGGAGGTGTAGTCATTTAATTTACCAAAAAATTTCTAGATCCATAAAATTATGGACTTAAATGTTATTAATTAAAAAATAAATAAAAGAGATCAGAAATTAAAAAATGTTTTAGTAATTATTTTTTGGTCCATACCACACATGTCCAAATCTACCATGGATGAATATAAAATCAAATTTGAGAAAGACCACATTGAACTCGTCTCTATAATTTCCTTCGTTGACATTTTATTGGTAAATTTATTGTGATACCTATTAATAAATGATACTATTAGGATGATATGTCTAGTGATATAAAAAAATTTATATGGTGGGGTAACACATTATATGGAATAAATATGGACATAGAAATTAGATAATACCGACAAAACTTGAAATAGATTCAATCCAATGATAATAAAATTGATTATGAAAAACATGGTTTTCAACCAAGAAAATTAAAAAATGTTCATCTTTAAAAGTAATTTCATTACCAATATACGGAAGGAAACATCCCCTAATGAAGATTCATTATTTGAGGAAGGTAGAACCACATAATGCAGGACCTAGGATTACCAAAGTCATACGGTAGACATCATTCTTAATCCAAACAACAAATATGGGGAATCCAGTGAATGTATTTAAAATTACATGGTCATTATTCAATTAAATGAAAACCATGAATCTGAAAAATAATGGGATTATAAAAGGAGTTTTCGATGGTTCGTATTTTATCCAATGATTAAATAGACACATACCAGTGTATTGAATGTTTACCCATATTATTTGATTGGATTTGGTTATAATAAATTGTTCTATTCTTGTCTTTATGTGTGTGAGAAATTACAGAACCAACTACTGATTACAATATCTTATGAACATTCACAGTCATGATAAATATTATGATGTATTTTAGTTGTTCCAACATGAAATTCACAATTATAATTTAGATTCCAACCATTCCGTATATATAATCCCATTTTTTGGAAATAAAAATGGCGAAAAAAAATTAATTACTTTTTCTTTTTCATATCTCTGAAAATGAGATTATATACTGACACCATCTAAGTCCAATAAATTTTATTGTAATAAAGTTTATGTATCTTTCTTGCAATAATTTTTCATCATATCATAAGCATTTATATGTAATTGGATCATAATTTTTTGTGATACCAATAAGTGGTGTTGTCAATTAATACACAATTTAATTTGAAGAATCTAACAGTGTTCATGTAATCATTTGTTCATTGGGTCCAAATTATAGTGTACCTATCTATAATGATATACCTCTTGAAATCAAGGTAGATTATTACAATATGAAATAATATCATCAATTGGGTTAATGAAAATAATTGGAAATGGATAAATGCTACCTATTTGGAGGGACAATCATTATTTCTTCATGGATCTTATAAAGGAAAGGTGTGTTCCATCATTGGGTGATTGACTGTGTGGATACGATCTATTTTTATATTATTTGGAGAATAATGAATTTGTACTTAATTATAGGTAACAAAAATGGGTAAATGTAATAATATTTTCTGATAATTTGAGGGTGAGTCGAATTCCAAAAATTTAATATATATTTTATAGGTTTTGGTGATGTTTTTAGCATTATATGATTGTTTTAAACTATGTTAATCATTTTTATCTGTTATCATAGCATTAATTCCTTTACCCTATAGTGTTCATGTATGAGACCATAAGAGGAAATGTGTCCAATCAATTTATTTTAGTTTATATTATCAACAATTTCACATTCACTTGGCTAGTAAATATATTTTGAATTATATTATATCATTTAATAAATAATTTATTTATAAAACACCATTAATGTTAATTTTTGACACTGTTCATTTAATTTGAAATTAAAAACATCATGACTAGAATGGAATTAGTATACACAACAATTTCACATGTTAACAAATTTTTTATTGTTGGATGTAACTAGAAAGTCCCAATTGGGTGGGGTATAATATCAATATTTCCTCATAAAAAACCAACATAATGTCACATGGAGTGAGAGACCAAATTATTAGGTTAAACCATCTACCATGAAAAATTATTAGTAATGTTAACAGATTGGAATTCATAGAAAAATTTATGAGAGATTGTGATTAAGTCTGTAGAATGATTACATGATGGAGTTAACAATCAGGTATTATATTAAATTTCTTATATTTTAAACAATGAAGTCAATTTTGGTCAAAATTTCATTAAATGAAATGGAATGTTTTACAGGTTTTCACCGTATGCTCATCGATATCCCAAATTTATAGAAAATAATAATGATATGAAATATATTGCATCAATTTTAATAGTGCTAAAAATTAAATGATTCAATTTCCCAATTCATACACCATCAGAGGAGATAGTAAAAAACATCCATATGGCCATGGATAATCCTATGAAATTACTACAAATGAATAAGAAAGTCTGTTTTCAATCCAAATTTTCTAATGATTTATGTTATGTATGTTTTCAAAAACTATTGTATTTTGAGATATAAATAAATTCATGTAGTGGTAATAGTATTTATAGAAATTATAAAGTACTATGTTTTGTTATTAATTTTTGATATATATCATAAAAATTATTAAAAATACGTGAAAAGGTCATCATTTAATAGATCTCATTATAATGTGATCAGACCATTTTCTCATATTATAAGTATCATTTCACATTTTAAATACACTCTAATTCATTTAATGGTGTCTAGTTAATTGTGAGCTAGCAATAGAAATTTCTCATATAATATAACTCATATTACATGGAAATAATTTATTTAATCAGAGAGAATTAAAGACTCTAATATGATAATATATTATTTGAATTTAATATATTAACGTGTTTAATATCATTCTCTAGACATAATACTGATCTTAAATAAAATAAATAATCTTTTTGAGAAAACACAAATAATCAATATTGACTATTAAATCCTAGTTATCAATTTTTTTAAAAAAAATATAATTTTTGAAATTTATTTATACTAAAAAAAATTAATATGATTATTTTGAATTAAATTTTTTAGTTTTAAAAAATGTTTATTAACATCAATTATTTGTTTGAAAATTAGTTCTCAAAAACATTCAGTTTCATTATATGTGAATTTCAATATCCTAAAATATATAGTTAATTATTATTTGTTATATGTGTTATTAATACATTTTCTATACAATTTTATTTCTCATCGCAATTACACCAGTCATTATTTTAAAATTTAATTCGACAATGAATACTTTTTTCCTTATATTTTATGAAATAAATAAATATAGATTTTATTGATTTTGGAATTTTTAATTTATAAAATTTATTTCATTCCATTATGCCACATATAATTATTGACATAGTATAAAATTTTTATCATTTTATAATAATTTATATCATTAGATGAAAAATATGTTTTTCATGAAAATTTTAATTTCTATTAACATAAAATTGTATAAGAATAATATATAAGATCTAAAATATATTAAATAAATTAAACGTTAGTTAGTAGTAAAAATGAAATCATTTTGAGATAATAATTGAAAATATAAATCAATGGGAAAAAAATATAACTGAATTACTATGGTACATTAATATTAAAAACTTATTTTGGATTTTTAAATTATTTAATATTTTTTAAAATAATTAACTATTCTATGATATCATTGTTTCATAACATTATATTTATTTAAAATAATTTATATTTATTTTTATATCAAATTATTAACTTTTATACAATTATCATACTAT
The DNA here is from genome assembly GCA_963277665.1 of Viscum album. Taxonomy (NCBI): domain Eukaryota; kingdom Viridiplantae; phylum Streptophyta; class Magnoliopsida; order Santalales; family Viscaceae; genus Viscum; species Viscum album. The sequence continues at coordinate 269,944,024 of OY728128.1, read as the reverse complement.
GTAAATTTTAATCTAAATAATATCATTTTCCAAAAAAATTGTATTTATGCAATATTTATAAATAATTTGAGTATAGTGTTTCAAAACCGAAAACATATTTTTTTGAAACATTATTCCCATATTTAGTATTGTAATTAAAATATTAGGTGATAATATCAACACTAAATTTGATAATTTCTAGTGACTATAAAAAAAATACTTAAGTAAAAGTACACTTTGGGAAAGAGAAAAGTAAAAAAAATTCCTTCATGAAGAAAGGTTAACCACCAAATTTTATGTTTGTTGTAATTTCAAATTCATAATATCCAAGTAGTAAATATATTTAATATATAATAGTATTTTCACATTAATTTTTTATTAATATTAGTAATTATGAAATGGGTGTTTCCAAAAGTACTATGCCTTATACTAATAAAATGTTACACATCCAGCCCTTCATTCTACACCCAATCTATTGTGTTATAAATTGAATATTAGAGAGACAAAAACCTTTTAAATATATCATTACAATATTTTTAGAATATAAATCCTTTAATTAAATGTAATATCCTGACCTGAATCACTGGTCTATGCTGGAATGCTACATGACCTCATGCATGCCCCCCCCCCCCCCGTATGGGTGAGGATTCCTACTAGAAGTGTGGGTCTCAAGAGGAACATTGGGGAGACTATACCCTTTATAACAATTCATAAGATCTATAATCTACAAAAATAATATATATAATCAATGTAAAATATATAAATGTAATGATGGATTATATACAATGTAACAGCTCCCAAGGATAAAAAAACATGTATGAAGAATAAAAAACTAGAAGTAAAAAAACTATAATTTGTGGGGTCATCTAGTGACTATCCCAGTCCACTCGAGCTCCATGATCCACTATTGAACAATCTGCCATAGGGCCCATTCCCATCACCAGATCATGGTTCCCAAAATCTAAACTAAAATAAAATAAAATCCCTAAATAATATTTGAATAATTATTAATAAATTATACATAATATTCAAAATGATTATTAATATATATATATATACATATTGATAATCACATAAAAGGATACTTATAAAATTAAGATTATCAATGTGAAATTTGTAAATTTTAATGAAATCATCTAGAAATAATTATATTGATTTATTAATGATAATTTAAAAAGATTTAATAGGATTTAAATTTTTCATAGTAGGTGATAAATATAATTTTTGGAAACCATTATTATCATCATAATTTAGTTATATAATAAATATAATTATCATTTAATATGTTTTTATATATGATTAAATATATATTTATATTATAAATAAATATGAAATATTGTTTTTTATCTTATGTGATGTTTTTAAAATAGGTTAAATGATAATTTAAATTATCAAGGGTTATTTAAAATGTTATCCATTTCATGTTAAATTTTAGAAATGATGAAATATATATTTATTTTATAAGCATACATGATAAAATTAAATTAAAAATAATGATTTATCAGTTTTTGTGAACATTAAAAGAGGAAAATGATAATTTAAAAATTTATCAGTTCATTTGATGGATTTAATGATAATTTTAAAATTTATTAAATAGAGACAGTGAATTATCACATGTGATATTTTATTACATTGAATAAAATTAAATGTTATGATAATAGAAAAAAAATTGACATACCTTGAGCCCTAATGTGCCAACAGCTCAACAGTTTGACATATCACCTTGACGTCATATAAACAATGAGAGGTTTTTAATCTAATATGGTAGGATTTTACGTATCTTTTTGTTCTTATTTACATATTTTTTCATTAATATGATTCACATACATGTTTAATGACCATAATAAATAGTGAATGCATGTGGGAACATGTCTAGCCTTGGAAACATTTTATTACAATTGATGTCACATGTTTTTGTAGATATTTATTCACATTGTTGTGTGATTATGAGTACATTGTGTACTACATTACTCATGATGATGTGATTATTCATGTGTATATATATATATATAATACTATACTATGTATACCTTGTTCTTATATTCTTTGAGTCAAGATAGGTGGACTGTCAACTTTCCTTATCAATTAGAGGATGGATGTAAAAGATTGACGTTGAGAGTCCAATTCAGGGGGTACGAGCATGAAAATTCCTAGGGGAAGCCATGTAGTGGAACATTGAGACTTGTGTTATCCTTCATATGTGGGATGCACAAGACTAACAGAATAGGTCAAACACATGAGGAAGGCACACGATGATCCCTTGGAATGAGAAAGTCTGACAAGAAGGGATATGATGATTCCTTGGGATGAAAATACATACTATGATTCCTTGTGATGTACTCAAGTAAGAGGGGACTCGTTAGTTGTCGGCTCTAGTATGCCTTCTGGAAAAAGTGCTTTGGTGTCTAAGGGACACAATTAGCTCCCTTTCTCAAATACAATAAATTAAAGATTTAGGGAAGCTGAGTAGCTCCCATTTCCCATGGACATATAGATAAACATATCATGTTTCAATGCATTGATATTTTCACACGATGACACTTAGAAACATTATTAATTGAACTAATGAAAAATCATTGATTTGTTTGACATTGTGGTTGTCCACTCTGGCATAGTCCTGAAGCATGTATGGTCGGGCATTTTGGCAGCTTGGATAGCACACAACCACTGGTTTTTTTATTTCTTTTTTATCAAGAATTGTTTATCATGGAATATACTTGAATTTTGAGCACGTAAGAGAGGAAACAATAGTGGTTTCCTAGTGAGTCTTGTACTCACACCCTATTTGGGAATTTCAGTGCACATGTAGATTTCATGAAAATAGATTCGACAAAGAGAAAATGACCAGTGGTGGATAGTTGAATGATGTAGAATGGATTTGGAGCGGAATGGGATATCAACCATAGAAATCCATAAATAAAAGTATATTTACTTATAATTTTTTCTTCTTCTTACTAGGGTTTGTTTTTCTCACCTTGGGAGTTGTTAAATTATATGTATTTCAATTTACATTACAACAAATTCCACGGATTATCTATATTGGTGTTGTCGATTATTGATCGTATGACTCAATATAGAGTGTATAGTCACTGCAATGTTCCACTTGAGACCCACACTACTAGGTAGTATCCTCTTGGGTATGGGGAGCAATGTATTTGTTCATGTATCATTCCCGCTCGAATAGGTTATTCGGACCAGGATGTTACAAAATGGTATCAGATTACTGGGTTTTTTAAAACTAGTATATTCTATCATCTTGTGTTAGATATAGGTTAGATAGGAACTAGGATAGTTGGGATTCAGGTAGGGGAACCATGTAGGTTTCTCGCCATCACTACATAGTGGACCTTCGAGTTTCCATACTGTGGGGAATTTATGTAATGTTTGATTCATCATGGGTGACACGCAAGATGTGATATGTGATTTATTAGATGTTGATGTTGTTCTTGCACAATGAATATGAACGTAACTTCACATTACATATATATATATATATATATATTCCTCTTGTTGTGTTGCATAATTGTTCATTAATTAATTTCATTGATTAGTGTGATTTGTTTGGGATAGTTTGTTTTGAGTGATATATTTATGTTTTCAAGTTCTGTAACAGAACCATATTGTCATTATGTAGTTTAACTAAGCATAATTTTGTGTTAGTATATACATAATTATCACTATTGTGTAGGAAAAATAACATGGTTTAGTGTAGGATTTGTATACCTTGGGTTAACGGTAGACTCTTAGGAATACCTTGTTTTATTCCAAATGACTATATGGAGAAACTTGTGTGACCCTTAGACGGATTAGTATTTATTCATGCTAATAATTTTCCTTCATTTGTATTGATGCCACCCCGTAGAAATGTGATGGGAGCACCAGCTATGGCAGCCCAGGATGCCCCTATACCACCACCTGCATTATAATGAGATGTTCCCTAGGAAATTCAGTTTGTAGGTCTTGTTCCGAAAGACCTTTTTTTGATAGTTCCTTTCCAAGGTGGTCCTACACAGAGGACCATGAATGACCATTCTCAGGATATTCAGCTTCAACACCCCCCACATCATTCAAGGGCACTGGTGGACCACAAGATGTTAAGGGCTAGCTGAACTATTTTGAGAGTATTTTTCGGATGGTCTAGAATCCTGAATAAGGGGGCATGATCATTAGAACATTCTTTGATATAAGTAAATTCTAGGAGATTGTAGAATAATATGATCCAATATGGTAGATGAGAGTGTCTCACTTAGGAAAACTTCAAGGAGTTTCTTGATGAATAGTTTTTATAAGATACAATGAAGATGTATTGTTCCCACTAATTCAAGGAATTATGATAGGTATCCATGATTGTCTCTACATTTTTTCCCAAATTATGGAGTTACATCACATTTCTCCATTGTTAGATAGAAAATTGGCACCAATGGCTCATATGTAAGAGATTTCCTGTGACTAGAGCCCAAAAACTTTGTTAGGGGTTTTGACCTGATGACTTATACACATGTATTATGAAATTCTAGGACATTTGTGAAGGGATTAGAGGAGGAAAAATCATCAGACTGAAACATAGCTCATGGCAGGCAAGTGATTGAGTTTTTACTCACCATTATGATATTTATGTATTGTAATAAGAAGTAGAGAACTATATACATTATGTAGAGTCCCAACATGAAGGTGGATAAAATTGTGATTCAATAAACACCATTAGTGGAATGATCATGATGTTTATACTATGAAATGGATAGAAAAATTAATAGTATCTATGGAGGGATTAAATTTTTGTGTCAACATTGAAGGAACAAGAGAAACCTCTAGGTATTTTTCTACAGAAAAGAGAATCTATATTTCCACTTGAGAAATGGTCTGAAATAGGGAACTGTCCAAGGATTCCAGCAATAGAATCTGACTTGTCAAGCACCTTAGTAAAATTGGAGTTGAGATATAGCATGCCACATGTATTCTTTGGACCAGAACCCACATGATGGTAGAGTGGGACCATCCATTATTATAGGTACAATTCTGAACACCTCTACTTTTTCAGCTTCATTATTTGTAACTGGTGCTTCCCATTCGAATATATACCCTAAAGTAGTTTTTGGACTTCACATACCAGTCATCATGTCATTTGATTAAGTATCCCTTGATACAACATTGTGTTCAATTGTAGAATGTTTTCATCAATGATCTTAGTGTCCACTTGTTGTTTCTGGATATGGAAAGTTATTTGAATTCATTATTTAGGAAATGATGACCATCAACGTGATTCTCACCATTGACTGCCTAATGTGTTACTGAGCACACATTGATTACTATTGAAGATAGTTATTCTTGTCTTCACCAATGAGAGAATAGATCATGATGACTAGGGTGTGGGAGTTGGGATAAGGTAGAGTGGGACAAGACATAATACAAGATTGGTTAATCACATTTTAAATGTAAATAATAACTCTTTCAAAAGATTTAGTGAAAACCTCCTCTTGTTTTCCACTAGTCATTGATCTCTATCAGGGAATTTTTTCTAATGAATTCACAAGACTCCCTCCTTACAGAGTATTTGAAATTGAGATAGATCCCATTCCTCATGTGTATCATATTTCTATATTATCATGTCATATGGATCAAAACGAATTAAATGATATCAAGGTTAAAATAGATTACTTGGAGAGAAAAGGGTTTATCAGACCTAGAAATTGACATTGGAGTTCACCTATTTTTTTCCATGAAACAGATAGTAGAATTTGACTGTACATTGATTATCGTAAGCTAAACCATGTGATGGAAAAAATTTATATCCTTTTGCAAGGATCATTTATCTCATAGATCAATTATTAGTATCGTAGTGTTTCTTAATGATTGACCTTTGACCAGGCTGCAATCAGTTGCGTGTTAGAGTGGAGGACATACCGAAGAAACCCTTTCAGATAAGATATTGATTGTATGAGTTTTTGTAATTCCCTTACGAATAAAAAATACACCATCTATTTTCATGGAATGATGAAAATAACCATTCATCCATACTTTAACTCTTTCATTTTGTTGTTTGTGGATGATATCCTCATCTAATCGTCGACCCCTGAGCAGTATGCTAGGACATATGGGATAGATATGAGTATGATACATGCTCACAAAATTTACCCCAATCATTCAAAATGTGTCTTCTGGATTATTGAAGTGAGTTTCCTAGGACATGTGGTGTTTAAAACATATAAATTAGTAAAACTTGAGAAGGTCAAAGTAGTTATGTCATGAACACTCCCCCAAAATGTGTTTGAGATCAGGAGATTCCTTGGGATATATTGGTTTTACCGTTAGTTTATTTAGGATTTTCCATTACTATCAGCACTCGTGCTTTCCTTGATGATGAATGGAGTAAATTTCCAATGGTCAAACAATTATAAAGAGGTCATCCTTGTGCTAATGAATAGGGTGAAAACAACTGCAGTACTATCACTTCTAGAACCTAGGATTTGTTATGAAATGTATTTTGGTGTATTATGAGTTGATTTGGGTGCAGTATTGATGCAAAGAGAGAAGGTATTAGCCTATAGTTCTATTTATCTATTACCCCACAATAATATCTAACATATCCTAGACTTGGATCAGTAAGCAGTGACCCATGCACTGAAATATTTGAGGCACTATCTCTTGGTAAACGTTTTACTGTTTACAGGGATCACTAGATCCTTCATTATATCATTACTCAGACGGACCTTAATTTGATGAAGAGATGTTGGGTATAGTATCTATAGGAATTAGACTTCATGATGTCTGATTCCAATAGAAAGGTATATGTCATAGAAGATTCCCTTAGTTGTAGGACACAAGATGAACATGAACTTGGTGGGGAATCCTCATAGAAGTAGTGTTAATCGATGTGTCTATCAGATGACTATAAGGTTAATGCTTAAGGGAATCATATATCCAGGATTTTATATCCCTACTTGAGTACATATTCCTTTATGTAATGGGAGAAGGTAAATCATTATTCATAATAAGAGTCTACTATGAAGAGAGAACTGCTTGATGGAGGTTACCAGATACTAGGATGGTCAATAGGGAATAATAACAAGATGTTGGTCCATGGATAATTAGTGGTCTGTATATCCATTGGAGATGAAATAATGAAGAATTAGAATACCTATAGGTGGATGGTACATCCTTTTGTAATTAAGATGTACCATGACATCAGAAGACAGTTCTAGTGGCCAGCGATGAGGAGGGACATTGCATGTTTTTCCTCTCATTGCCTCACCTGTCCGAGGATGAAGGTTGAGCACCAGTGTCTTGGAGGGTTATTGTAGCCTCTCCTGATACCTATGTTGATTTTGGATGACATTAATATGGACTTTGTGACTAGATAAACCAGGACCCCTTGGATTTGAGATGTATTTTGGTCGATCAATGATCAGTTTACTAAGTCTTCCCACTCTATACTGATCAAAGAGACTCACTTAGTGGGGTATTTGGTATAAATTTTAGTCTGAGAGATTGTGCGCCTACATGGAGGTCCATTGAGAATTTTTTTGATAGAGATGATCATTTATCATTGTGATTTGGAAGATCTTGATAAATCTCGAAGGACTCAGCTAAGGTTGAGCAAGGTATATCAGACTCAGACCGACAGACAATATTAGGCGACAATACGCATTCTAGCGTATATACTACGAGCTAGTGTACTAGACATTTGTGGAGAATGGGATGATCACTTTGAATTGATTGTGATTTCATATAATATAAATTATCAATCTTGGATTCATATGTAACCGTATGATGATCTTTACAGGAGGTCATGTCACTCACAAATATATTGGCTTGAAGTGGGAGAGGAAATAGTATTTGACCCCAGCATGGATTAGGAGACCTTTGATAGTGTGTAGCTGATAGGGAATAGACTGATCACTTCTAAAAATAGGCATAGATATTATACCAACATTCAAAGGAAACCCTTATTGATTGGTGTGGGAGATTGTAATTTCTTTAGAGTTACTCCTCAGTTAGGGCACAGACACCTGAGGACAAAAGGAATGGTAGAACCACATTTTCAATGAAACATAGATGTCATCGAGTGGACATGGGTAGTGGTGATTCATCTAAACATCCCATAACACTATTCTTACATGCAAAATTATTTCTATGTGTCACAAAATCAGAGTTATATACCCAATCCAACACATGTTCTTGACCGTGAGGATGTTGAGCTAGAGACAAACGTTTCTTACGAGAAGCATCTGATGCGGATCATGAACCGCAACGAGAATGAATTACGAGGGAAGAAAATACCATTACTCTATGTTATGTTGTAGCATGGGAGGATCTTATAGGAGACATGTGAAAATGAGTATAATTATTGAGAACAGTCTCTTTAGTCGTTTGATAAAGACCACGGGAGGTGCTACTCGAGTACGTAAAAATGATTGAAGGAAGAACTGTAACATATTAGTTTTTATGATATCAATGAAGACCACATAGTTAAAATTTAAATATTTTAAATGTCATAAAATTATTTCTTAGAGAAATGTTTGGTTTTTTAGTTAAACACATTGAGGAAGGGTAAAATTCCAGAATTAATACTTTAGAATATTATATTAACTTCTTTCAAAGTAATGTAATGACTAAGTGTGTGTGATGAGGACTAAAAAGCCTCGATGGAAACAGAGTAAAATATTAAATATTTTTTTAATTGTGGACATTTTATTAAAAATTATTGAATATCTCAAAAATAGTGTGTCGTGTGATAAAACAGATACCACTGTTGGGTCCAAAATGTAGTGTTTAAACCAGTAAGGGGATAACACTTCATAAAATCAGGCATCTGGATGACTCGCTCATGATATAAAGTTATTAAATGTTATTTCATATATTATAATGATAAAAATAAAACAATGTCTCACAAACAGTGCATTGTATGAGGAATATGAGTCCATCATTTGGAGAAGAACGCAATGTTTACACTTTTTTGGTTATAACATTTATTGGAATTAGACATTTGAATATATCACTCTAAAAAACATATTATTTCAATTAACTATTTAATATTTTTTTGAATATAAAATAATTAATATATCTTAAATAGTTTTCCTTATTAGAAATCTGAGACTACCATTAGGCCAAAAAATGGGGTGTATACCCTAGATATGGTTTGATTATTATTCTCAAAGGGATTTTGGTTAATATTAATTCTTATGTTACATTATTAAATATATTAAATAATCAAAAATACAGTTATTGTTCCTCCATTTGAATTTTTTGCATTTGAACCATTATTGTCATGGAGAATGATATTAAATCTCCGATTTCAAGTCCTTTTGAGAAAAAAACCCTTAATATCATTTGTTGGGTGAAATAAATCACATAGTATCCATTTTTAGATTGAATAACAAAAAAATCAGATATTTATTTTTTTCTATTTTGAAAATCCCCATAGGTTCTTAAGGTCCTTTATATAGTCGGTTTTACACCCTTGAAATATTACCGATGAGTGCATGAAAAAATATTCCCATACATTGTTGGGTCCTTTCGATTCTCTTATACTAGGTAGATGCATGCATGGAGGGTTTGTGCGGGCGCTATAGAAAACCTCATCTGACATGTTTCTACCTCTTTTACAATTAATTTATATATTTCTCATATACCTATTTGAAAATAATTTCTGTAAAATTTATAAGATGCAAATAAAAATAATTGATTTATTAAAAAAATGAAAACCATAAAAAATATCGGAACAATTTATAATAAATTATCCTTAATATTCAAAATGATTGTTAATATACATGTATATATATATACAAATTTATAATTACAGAAAAAGATAATATTACTATTAAAATTACCAATTTTAAATTTGATAATATTAATGAAATCATTTAACAATAATTACATCGCTTTTCAAGGATAGTTTTAGAAAAATAAATGGGAATTAAATATATCAAAATTAGCAATAAATTTAATTTTTTGAAATCATTTTTATCATCACGTTTTAGTTATCCAATAATGATAATTTTTATTTTATATGTTTTTAAATATGATTAAATGATTATATAAATTATTAATTCATATAAAAAAATATTTATCATTTTAGGTGATGTTATTAATAATGTTATTATGATAATTTAAATTACATATGCATATGAAAAATGATTTAAATTTCATGTGACATGTTAGAAATGACAATGTAATTATATTACTTATCAACAAACATTATTAAATTATCTTAAATGTAACGATTTATTATTTCTTGTGAGCATTAAAAGGTAAAAATGAAAATTAAAAAATTATTAGCACATGTGATGAATTTTATGATAATTTGAGAAATTTTTAAGAGATAAAGAAATATTACATGTGATATTTTATTCATCTGAATAAAAATAAATGATACTATTCAACAAATTTCCTTTGACATACCTCATGCACTAACGTTCCAATGGCTCAAGACATTGATGTATCACCCTAACATCTGAAAAACTAAGATAGGGTTTTTCAACTAATAAGGTAGGATGTTCCATAACATTTTGGCCTTATTTAAAAATGTTTTCAATTAATATTATGTACATATTTGGATAATAACTATTATATAGAGTGAATTAAAGAACGTATGTGTGTATCCCCAGAAACACTATATTACACTTGATGCCATAGGTTTTTGTAGCTGTTTATTCACACTACTATATGGTTCCTTGTACATTGTGTTCTAATTTACTCAGGATGAGGTCATTATTCATTTATATATATATATATATCATTCCCTGATATTTATACCTTTTGTATTTGTTCTTTGAGTCAAGATAGATTGACTGATAACTTGTGTTACTCTTTAGAGGAGGGATGCACCTGATTGACGACGAGGGTCCAATGCATGGGGTAGGCACATGATGTTGCCTTAGGGAAGCTATGTTGTTAATAATTGTGACTTGGGATATCCAATAGAGGGGGGATGAACATGAATGACGACAAGGGTCCAATACATGAGGAAGGCCCATGACAATTCCTTAAAATGTGAATGTATTACAATGAGTGATGCAACGTTTCCTTGGGATGCATAGGAATACGATGATACCATAGGATACACACAAGGATCAGGGGACTGATTAGATATTGGTCCCTATTATACTATCTTGGTCTCAATTATTAATCGAAATTGATTAGATCTACTTTCACATACAGATACAGAGAAACATATCTTCTTGCGAAGAATTGATATTGTCACACAATGAAGACAAAAAAAATTATTCATTAACTTGTGGGAAAATCTTTTATTCATCTCACATATTGGTTTTCCATTCAGACATAGATATGAATTTTTATGGGCTAAATGCCCACTGGGCCTTCAGGCTATGTAATGGGTCTCCCTCTACCCAGTTAAAAGAGGTCTTTGCTTTGATTTAATAAAAAAATGAGGCTTCGGCCCCAACCTTTAAAAAAACACAATCACTTTGGTCATTTATTACAAATTATTTATTTAACGCATACAATTTCATTTTGAGCACATAATGTTGAGAACTCAATGGTGGAATACTAATAAGTAATGTACTCACACCCTACAAGGAAATTTTGATGTGATCGTATATTTCAGGACTAGATATCCTTTGAATGGAGAGGATCTGATGGTGGATGGTTCAGTGATGGATCATGGAGCTGGAGCAGACTGGGATAGTCACCAGATAAATCCACAGATGAATTATTTTTAACATTTAGTTTTGTCTTTTTCTTAATTGGGTTTTTTTTCAACTTGGGAGCTATTACATTGTATATATTCCATCATTACATTTTTTCATTTTACACTGATTATCTATATTATTTTTGTTGATTAGTGATATTATAAATTGATACAGTGGTTATAGTCTCCCTATAGTTCCACATGATATCCTCCCCAATAGTCTGTAGCCTCTTATGTATAGGAATGTGTGCATGAGGTAGTGTAACATTCCATCTTGGAAAACTGATTTGGGTCAGGTTGTAACATTAAACACAGATATATTGAGGCCAAATATCGATGGATGATAATGATTATAACACATTAATTATAGACTACAGTAATACATATTTATTTTATTATCAATATTGAGATCCTAAAATTACATGGGATAAAATTGGGAATACATATTCCAAATTAGAGCACTATATATCCTAGTAATGAAATAATCATTATTATAGAGAATAACATGAGAGTAAAAAGTATTACATGATATCATAAAATAGAAGGATGGAGAGAAATCACATAGGATAATAAGATAATTTACATGGTAACATAAGACGATGAATTTTTAATAAAAATGTAAGAACATATAACATGACATATACACGAGTCAATGATAACTATCTAGACAACATCACATTGTGGACAATGGAAAATAATGTATTCGGTTTCCCCTCTAAACCTATAAATGATTCATAGTGAGACTAAATATTTACCAAGTTATTTGGATTGAAATATGAGGTATTGAAACAAAACATTTTCATTATCTATGTGGGAAACAAAATTTTACCAATCATAATTACCAACATAATAATTACCCATATAAATAAAAAAGTCTGCATAATATTGATTCATCTCATGAAGAATGTAAATTTCATAATGGAGGCACATGATAAATGATAATAAATAATATATTACCACATAATATAATGGGAGAAAAATATAGGTATATATGTAACATAATGATATACAAAATAATATGATAATTATATAACATTAAATAATTATATAATCTGAGTTGAAGTGAGAATTTTTATAACCATAAAGAAAGGGTGGTCTAGGGATATCCATTAGCTTGATCCTGATTTTTCACATGCATTATTAATCATTCTAAATATTAAACCTCTTTTATTAATTTCAATGATAAATAAAAATTTAATAATTTAATTTCAATTTAAATTATTTTTTAAAAATCTATATTCATTTTCATATATAATTAATTTTTAAATTAGATGTTTTAATGATAACAATTTCATGTGTTTAAAATCACTTTGGTTAGATTAATATGGTCAAAATATTTATTACTGAATCATATCCATAATAGTAATAGTAATATAATTAGAATTATTATTAATAATATATTGTTTTTATTGAATCCATAAAATAATTTCATTGAAAATGAACTTTATTACATTCTTAGAGACGATATGTAATATGTACACATGATTATGGTTCCAATTTTTTTAACATAATAATTGTAAGAAGGTAAGTGTAAACTATTCTTCTGAGTAAGGTAATTATATCAAAAGTATAAAATTATTTTTCAAATGTTGTTACACATACCATCCATGTAATTCAGTATTTAAAAATGAGACGGAATGCTATATGAAGTGGTCTTCCACTATAATAATGAACGATGTTATCATTTATTCAATGTATTGAAATGATAGAAATTATATGATGTATTTCATTCACCAGTTGATTAATATATCATTAATGTTATATATAATCATAAAATAATTCTATATAACCATCATTATAATGATTAAGTGAAAATTGATTCACATTTTTTCAAATGGTGTAATCCTCTAGACCCATGAGCATCATTTCCATATTCCCTACAGAATTGAACGTAATAAGTTATAGGGGATATTCTAGCATTAAAATAATAATTTTATTTCAAATATCATAGGTAAAAAATATATAAATAATATTATACATAAATTATAACATTTTATAGAAAACGAGTTCATCGGTTTAAAAAAGTGATTATATGGTAAACATGATCAATAATTTCATTCCCCTTTGTGGGAGGATGGGATTGTTGTATGTGATTCTCATAAAATAATAACATATTAGTATAGTTAAGATAAAAATATTATTATATCATCATGGCTTAAAAATATTTTATAGAGGTGGAAGATGAAGTAAAATAATTTTATCACTATAGGTCATTACCTTTTCTCTTGAAAACCACATTACAATAGTATGAAAATATTTTCTTGGATATATTTTTCGATTTTAAAGGATAATATTATGTGGGTAGTGAAGTATGTAATTTTTTAGGTCGGTGCATTTTGAGTTGATGTGTTTTGGTAGTTTGGTGTGGTGAAGAGAGTGGGTTGCCGTTATAAGTGGGTGACATGGAACACATGGAATTGATGAAAATAAGAAATTGAAACCATATTTTTCCTATGATTATAAAAAATAATTTTCCTAAATTATATCGATATATGATATTTGGCCACATTATTACCAATTTTTTTGAATTTATCTAGATTTTAGAAATTTTTGGAACATATATTTTTTGATTAACCCCACATTATCCAATTATTAACTTTAACTGTAGTAATTATTTTTACTATTATTATCTTTCATTTTGGTAAAAACTTATTTTTAGAATAATAGATTATATAAATAATTAATATTTAAAATATTAAATCTATTTTTATAATTTAAACTCACAGAATTATAATTATTCAATTTAAACTAAAAACTATTAATTTCCCGAAAAATAGGATTCGTAAAAAATGTGTTTTACAAGAGTAATATGATATTTAATTATTTATATGAAAATAAATCATAATTAAGTAAATAAAATTTATTATTAATATATATTACAAATATAGAAAAATTAAATCATTCCTCCTTAGGAATTATTTTAATTTCATACAATGGAGAAACATTATTCCCATAATTTTTTTAAAAAAATATGCATTTTTTAGCCTGATAATAAATATAAACAGGAATCCAGTATATAGTTTATATTAACATAATTTATTTTATTTAATATAAATAACTCCAACCATTGATAATTTGAATCCAAATTAAATTAATAATGAGTATTAATTTTTTAAATAAATTTTTTATTTGATAAAAAATTCTACTCTTCACTATCCAATGAGAAATTCATATTTTTTAAAAAATACCAAAATATTATAACAATTTTATTTCAATATTATCATTTAAATAATTAATTTAATTTTATAAAACACATTTTACTAAATTTCAATGAAATTAATTATATTATATTATCAACAAATGTAGTATAAATACTTTTCTAATGATTATATATTTTCAATGAAATAAATGAATATTCTTAAAATATAAGGGTGAATTAATATTAAATTATAAATAAAATTATATTAATTAGAAAAATTATATAAATTTCATAATTACATTAAACATATTTATTAATTTAAATTTAATATATATGTTAAAATATTATTATTTAAATAATATTATTTCATGGTATTCTTTTGTTCGATGTTTCGTGTCATATACGCTGTCAAATGTAATGTTTTTCATTTAAAATATCTAGATTTTATAATTTTCATTATTAAATAATTAATTAAAAAAAATTTAAAAATGTTAATATTAATCAAATGAATTATATTTTCAATTTTTTTAAAAATCGAGATAGGGAAAAAAGTTAAAAAATTATATTAAAAATTTGGGAATCTAAATTTGAAGTTCATTACATGACTCAGTTAAAAAATAGAAGGACAGTGGTGGAATGTGATGAGATTGAAATAATATTTTTTGTAATTGTTTTTGGATAGTGATTATGATTATTAATAATAAAAATGTGAATTATCATGATAAACTCTACAACTGGAGACCCAAAAATAAATGAATAATTAAATTACTATTGATTCATTAGATATCATGGTAATATAAAACAAATATTCAATATTATTTCCCTAATGGTAAGTAATCTATTTACCATACAATCTATGATATAATTAAATATACTTCTGGGTAAATTAAAATTTAATACATTAATTATATCCACCATTACTTCATCTTTTCTAATAATCATGAGAATTCATGATTTATTTCTCAGTGAATAACGTACTAAAAGAATCATTGAATGGATAAAAAATATCGATATCAATAAAAACATAATAAAATTCTTCCCAAATAATACATTATGTTATCCCTATATGTAATATATAAATCAACCCAATAAATTTTCTCCTAAAATCTTATTAAACATTAATATATGACATTATCATCTTAATATTTATTCATAAAATGTTGTATATAAAAACAATGTCATACTTACATATTCATTAAGTATGAATGTGGTAGGAATTATAACCATATAACCATTTGGTTTGAGTTCGTTCCTGTAGTTCAGTAATAATGCAATGATGTTACAAAGAATATGAAAATTTTCAACTTTTATTAACAAAACTATATTAATAATATTCTTATAACATTCCCAATAATAAGATGAGCATACTCAAAATAATAATAATAATTAAATAAAATGTTAACCACAATGGTTTTCTATGAAACAAATTCATTAAAAATGAATAAAACCATTCCATTAAAATTATCTGTATATATATTTATTACCATTAAACATATTCATGAAAAAAAATTAAATAGAAACTATTTAATAATGATAAATATAATTATTCTAACTATTATTAACAAAATATTATACTAATAAAATAATTATAGATAATAAATCATGGTTCATTATTAATAAATATAGAACATGAATTATTGGTATAACATATATCCTTCCATTTTATATCAGATAAACTGATATTATATAATATACATGGATAATGACTGTGTTTCCAAGAAATAATACATCAAATTACAAGAAAATTAAATGAAAATTTCAATTCATTTTTATATAGAAAATACCTTCCCTTCTAATTTATTTATTTATATAGGTAAATATTCATTCATTATTGACATGTAATAGGTAATATATATATTTCATTATCATATTTATGACATGAAAATTCCTAAGATACAATCCATATGTCATTAAAATTGTTTAAAAATTCAATTATATTCGAGTTATTGATCATAATCTGAGACAACTCATTTGGCATGATATCAAGATAAAAAATACCATTCTCATCATGTTTCGAATATCATTAGCTAAATCATTGCATTTCACATCAGAACATTTATCTTTATTCTTTATCATATTCACATATATTAACTAAATTGATAAAAATAAACAAGATGGTTATCCATCGACATAACATAGGGAATAATTTAATACTGTAAATAACAATATATAAGTGATATGTATTTCCTTACATATCATCAAGTATGTTTATTTTTACAACATCTATAAAAATATCCAATTTTTTGTATCCTACTAGTTTTTTGAATTATGTATTAATGGATTTTAAAATGTTTAAAAATTTAAAAAACATATCTCCTAGGAGTGTCAACAATGTTAAGAAGTAAGGCTCACTATCATGTACTATATGATCATCTAGTAGATAATGATGTTCCTTTTTTTATGTTATAACCCCTTTTTAATCCTTTCCTCGATCAACATCCACTAATAAAATATACATATGTATTAAATTGATTGAAAACAACTTTCTCTATACTTCACCATGACTCCATGATATTCTTCTATACCTCATTTTATCTATAAAAATATTCCTTGTGTTTTCATAATGTTTATTCATCATTGTAAATATAATGAAACTATAAATTCACTATATTATTGTTTATAGTGACTAATACTCTTACACATATCATTATATGATTTTTATCACACACATACATTAATTATGACACATACATACTAATTCATAGTGTGTTTTAAAAATTGTTTTCATAATACATCAATGTGAGACTAATGTAAAACATTATTTATTTATTATCCTTAATGATCTCATAAAGACTCTAAACCATTAAAAACTATATTTTATTAACAATTAAATATAAAAAAATGGATAACTAAAAAATCTATTATGGAAATAATCATGGTAAAGAATTATAACAAGTGATTCCATTTTATAACAAGATATCCTTAAATAGAATGATCTAGAATAAAATAATTGTACAATTTCATAAGTAACATGGTATCATAATATAATTTTTTTTAAATAAATATAAGAAGACATAAATATTAGTTAAGGATATAATTTAATAAAATCATATAGTGGAAAATCCCCTAATGTATTAGGATTACCCTATAATCCCTTAAATGACGCCTCATAAGACTAATGATTTACCAAGTACGTTGGTGATATATATAGACTCCCCCTATTAAAAATTTCCTGAACTATTTTTTATATAAAAGGGAATAAATCATATTGTATATAGTAATAAATTCCCATGAAAATAAAATGGGTTTTATAATCTTGAATAATATCATAGTCCAATGAAATAACACAGTGGTAGAGATTTTATAAATCATCACATGGAATGTACTAAAACAATTATGAAAGTTATAATTATATTTTTATATATTTGGGAGACATAAATATGTAATTTATGAGGAATTATAGAATATTAAATAAATGTATAATGTGATATAGAAAAATCTCATAGCCTAAATGAATCTTTGTTTGATAGTGGTCCCTTACAATATACAATATTTATAACTCATTATATTTAGAATACAGAATAATAAACTTATATTAATTATTTACATTCTATTAATTATTTTTATTTTCATTATTACATTTATTTTATTTTATTTCCATGCTTTATTCAATTGTTTGACAATAAAATTTAATTTCATATGGTTTATCAATAAAATAATCATTTGTCCCAAATCACGTTGTTATGTGGAATACAATTAAAGGGATTTCATTTTGATCCTTTAAAAATTATAACCATGTAATATTTAAATTTTTATAAAAAATTATTACTATTTAAAAATAAATTAGATATTATTAAAAAAATTAAACACCATTAAAATCATGTAGATGGTATAGTATACATTCATATGAGTAACATTTTAATTTATTGAAGATCGTGATGAAAAATGGTATGTTTTTTTATATTTTTAGGAATATTATTATATAATAAATATAATTTTATTCTAGGAAATTAATATACATATACAACACATGTCATTAGCTAATAAATATAAATCACTTTTCTTCATGAGGTAGTAGTCTTTTATGCACACGAATGATGATATCATTTTTTATATGGGTGTTAATGTAATAAATTGTATAATATAACTTTTTAAATAGTATTTGATCTGTCACTAATACTATATATCAACAATATATTAATTGTTATTACATTCCATGTCATCTGAATGTGAAAAACTAATCATATTGCTTTGTAAGGTGGTAGTCCACCACACACATGAGTGATATTATTGTATTCCCTATGGAATGTAAATTTATAAGTTATATATGATATTATATTTAAATATGTATAATAATTTCATAAATATATTTTATAAATATTATAAATCTCAATATATCTGTCATTTAGAAGTAATGATTGGAAAAAAGTAATATATGTTCCTGAAGTGGCAGTCAATCATTTAGACGTAAATATTTATGTTTCCCATTTAGGGTGATGGAGATTGTTTTAGGTAATTAGCATAATGTAAAAACACATTGTATGTCAGAATATTGATTAATTCATATTATCATGGGATAAGAATATTTCATTGAGCAACAACAACAAAAAATCCCAGTTAAGGATGTTACCTTTTCTTTTTACAAATTTTTTTTGTTTGTATAAAAATACTTTCTTGGATTAATGTTTGATAAAACCAATTCTTCTACAATTAAGGGTTATCATTATGGATTTTTTATGAAGATAATGGCTGCACTAATAGGTTTTTTATTTGTGGTAAAGAGAGGATTGTGATGACCATTATATGTTTGGGATAGGACACACTAGGACTCTATTAGAATTGATAATTACCCCCATGGATATATCATGATAAAATGAAAAAATTGAATTTTCCGACCACTGAGTATATATTCCCTATAAATTACAATAAAATTGGAATTATGCATTTTTTTCATTTTTAACCGTTTTCTTATTAGTTAATCTCTAATTAAACTCATTCATTTCTTAACCATGACAAATTTCTATTATAAATTTTTCTTTTCATTATAAAAAAATTATAATTATTATATTTGATAAAATATATTTTAATGAGAAAAATATGGTATACATTTTATCATAAATTTTCTCATATAAGTAGTAGAACTCGATTAAAATTAAACACAAAGATGTGTCAAAAAAATTTGTTTCTCAGGAAATGGATTATTCAGGAATAATACGATATTATAATATTTTTATGAAAATTACTCATAATTAATATATTTTAATTTAATAACTAAAAATATGTAATATAAAAATATCTTTTAAATAATATGTCATTAATAGTTATATTAATTTATTAAAAAGGGTAAACAAAATACATCTTATAATTATTTCTATTTAAGTAAATTTTATGCATATTAATAAAATTATACAGAAATCAAGTAAAAGATTATTTAAATGTAATTAATTAGATTTAAGAAAAATAAATAATACTTATTTTGAATCTAAATTAAATTAAAATAATAATGGAATTAATTTATTAAAAATAGATGAACATTTGATGAAAAACAATAGTTTTCAGAATTTGTATGAAATTAAATATTTTAAAAAATATCACAAAATATCATCTAATGTAAATATTGATATTTTTATTCAAAACATTAATTCCATTTTATAAAATATATTTTCTATAATTAGAAATTAAAAATTTATATTATTTTATAACCGAGACAATTAATAATCATTTTTAAAAAATCATAATTTTGATGAATAAAATGGAATTACTTAAGATATAGTGGATAGTTAAAAAAATATGAAAAATTATTGATTATGTCCTCTAAATTCATTACATAATGTAGTTAATCGAACTAAAAACTATGAGTTCATCATATAGGTTTTAATGGACTTATTTAAATAGTAGTATTTCATCATTTTTTTCAGCTCAATGTTGTTTGTCGTATAAACATTGAATCATAATGTTCCAATTTTAAATTCATAGACTATTTCGAAATTAATCTATTTTAATTTCTCAAGAAAAATATATCACTATAATAATAAAAAGGATAATCATTGTTATACTAATATCTTCATATTCAAAGTGATATCTAAAGAAAACCTTAAGTCATTGATGTGATTTTTATCAAGTAATAATTATTCCAATAAATTGACTTTTATAAAATTTATCCCAATCACACTAATAATATTATATTATCATAAGTAATATACATTAATGTTACAATGATAATTTTATTATAACCATTTTTTCAAAAATTCCACATCAATTATGAAAAAAAAATTCCATATAGTGTGTTGTGTATGTAATTTCCACTACAATACATCAGGTAAAATTTTCCATAACTGCCATAGAAGGATGTATCTATAGATTGAATTATTGGATAAAAATTATTTTTTGTGAAATTATTATTATTTTTATTCAACTAATTTATAATCATATTAGTTATATGGCCACTAAATGATCATCATTATTTTCATAATTGAAACTAATTTTACTATGAAAATATTATTTATTTTAAATGTGTCAAGAATTTAATATCCATTAATAATTTTTATAACTAATATAAAAATTGATATATAACAATGATATTTTATATAATAAATTTAATTATCAATTATAATTAAATTTCACCAATCCCACCACATTATCATTACACAAATATATGTATGATCGTGTTTGTGTGAGTTTGACCATCCAATTTAATAACACTATTAATTTATATAATATATGATTATGTGATCAGAATTAAAATTTTGAAATGATATATAAAGTTAATTATTGTTATTTGGTTCTATATTATTTATATCATTATTTATTTAATTTTATTTCAATGTACCTTTTATTTGTCAATAATCACTAAAACATGATAGTTCCAAATTTCATCATCAAGTAAAATGAACATGACACTCTTGAATATTGTTTGAAAAATACTAACTAACTATAAAAATAAATAATATTATATGAAATTATATTTTATTGAGAATCATATGGGGAATAATGAATACAAACATCTTTATTCTAAAACTAGGGTATTATATCCAAACAATAAACACTATGATGTCTGAAATCGAATGAAATCAGGCATAAAATAATTTTTTTAATAATTTAAATTATAATTGATATGAGTTTGTTTATAAATGATTTTTAAAATATATTTCATTCATTAATGGGGTCAAATTAAATCCGTGTAAATTAGCAATAAGATGTATTTATTTTTTTACCAATTTCCTCTCTTTGAGACTCCTTCGTTATTATAAAACATTTTTTATGTATATACTAACAGTGTTATAAAATATATATTTAATTTTAATTTATTTGTGGTATTTAACTATTAAATTATAATACCAATCTCCCTTGGTTATTCATTAATGTGTTAATCAAGTCATAATATTTTTATACACAACAGTTAGGATTCATTGGAAAATATTACATATTTAGATAAATAGTTCCTATGTATAATGATTTATAAAATTACAATAAATTTTTTATATATTTTATAACTATTTATTTTATATTATTTACATTCTAATACATTTTTCTTTATTTAAGTGGATATTAACACTTTTGATTTCCCTCTTGTAATGTTTTTTGGTAACTCAAATCCCATTTTCTGAGATATAATGTAGCATCTTGTACATTTTTCAAAAATTATTAGGATCTACACATTAATATTTGTTAAAAAATTGTTTATGATAATATTTGGGAAAAAAAATTATCGCAATAAAATTTTATTTTTTTTACCAATTTGTTTTATGTAATTGTAATTAAAGGTGTTAATAACGTTTTTTTAATCTCTTATTTTATATAGACATATATTTTCAAAAAACTAATTCATAATCCAAGATATATTATTAGATATTAATTTAAATTTATATATTTTCAATAGTTTTATACACATACTTTTGTAGACTTTCATTGAATTTTACTAGTAAAATCCTTTTTTATGTAAATTTTAAAAATTATTTCCAAAACAGATTTTTTGTTTTCACATAAAATTTTATTATCATTATGAATGGAATCTACACTCAGTGGTATTATTTTTAAATGTTTACACTGAAATATATATTTCATTATGGAATAATCTCATGATCCATGTAATAATTCATGTGATCCCTTGTTAGGTATTATTTTCAAAGCGACAGTTTTCATGGATTTTCTAAATCAATATCAACATCCATCTGGAATTATATTTTTACACAATAAATACATTATATTGAAACCATAAACAAATATAACATGAATGTAATTTTTTAATTATTTAAATAACAATATAATTATTTACCTATAAATTGTGAACCCCACAACCAATATAATTCAGATTGGGTGACCATCACCTACAATTATTATTGTTCTCATGAAAAACGGAAAATTATCATTGTTTCGTATGTTTTAATTTCAATAATGATTATCTTTTTAAAGTTGATTTTTTATTCGAATGAACATCAAACTTCTTCCTCTATAAGTGTTATGCTCATTTTTTCACTTTTATTGACAATGTGGTTATTATTTAAATTTCTTGAGAAATACAGTTTTCCAATGTCGATGGATCAGGTTTAAATATTATTTATTTATCCTTATATAAATAGATATGTATTATTCTTGTTTTACAACAAATACTTATATGAATTTCCAGTGGTACTCTTCTATTTATTTAAGATGAATTAATCAGGTGATGGTTGGGGCCCCAAATTATGTATCCCCTCTATGCATTGAATGGATTTTTCATACAAAAATGTTTTTGGTTTTTAGTGTATGATGAATACTTTTATCATTATTTATTTAAATAATAGTGTTTTCATATGAAATTAAATATTGGGATTTATGTTTTTGTGTTCATGTATTATTGTTACATTAAAAAAATTGGTTTTCATATTTCCCAAAATAGAAAAAATATTAATTTGAGAAATAAATATGTCTCAGAAAAACTATTATTTAAAACATATTCACGTTAAAAAAATTATATCATTGATTATATTCTCATATTCTATTTATAGTGGGAAATTTGTGTTCCCATGTCTAAACTATGTTAGTGTGATTGATATTTTAATAATAATTATACTATTGTCCATATTTAAAATGAAAAAGGATTCTATAAAGGATATTTAGTTATACTATAAAATAAAAATTGATTATTTTGAAATAACAATGATTTATGTGTTTTATTTTTTGATGGGACAAACATATATTAAATGGAATTGATTACACTAAAATTTGATTTTTCAACAATCATATATTATATTAGATTATTGTTAGAGAACACCTGATTTTTATATGTATTACTCTTAATTTAAATATTCACATAAAAATGGTATAATGAAGATCATTTTGATTATGATGAGTTAAGTTATATAGTGATTGGTAAAATTGGTATTGATATTTGATTTATAATAATTTTTTCAAAATTGAATTCATTTTATGGACAATGATAAATAAAATTTGAATAAATAAGAAGCCATAAATTTTCACATAAACATGACTTATATATCAATAATTCACTCTCATAAATTCATTTTAATTTTATGATTTATAGTTATTGTAAATTATACTATTTCCCATACATACATATATATTACAACATAATTTGGAAACATCTTTTTAGTATAATTTTTTCCCACAATTCGAAAAGTTTTAAAATGTTAAAGTTTATTTTTGTAGACATACCATCGCAAAATGCTTATGGAAATAAATTTTTGAACATTAATCCATAAATTCATATATGAAAAATATAATGATATGTTTTCAGGATAGAAAATAATATTTATTCAAATAAAAATAATAATAAATAAAGAAATATACCATTGAATGAATACGTGTAAGAATTATCATTAATCAATGTGATATTTCGGTTAGAAATAAATATTTTTTACCCAATAAATCATCTTCAACATCAAAATATTTCTATAATAATATTCATAATAAATATTGAATTCATAATTAAACTTATAATGCTTTCGTAAAAATTCTTAAAAATAACAGAAAATTATTCAAATGTATTATCCATTATATATATAAAAATATTACATAAAATTAATTAATCATATGATCTTTTTCTTACATGGTGAAATCATAATATTTCCGTAAAACATCCTAGTATTTATAGACAAATCCAATATGTAAATTTTTAAATCATTATCATATCACATTTTCATATGGAATATCCTAAATTGTAATTTATAATAATCTCTTAGTATAAACCAGACAGCTTAACATATTCCCATTACCAATTAGATTGGTGATCTATATTTTCTCTCCCTTATTCGGTTTATAATGATAACACCCATCCATGATTTGTTTTAAAACCACACATCATAATAATAGATGTCTTGGGACTATAAAAAATCATATTATAAGATGGATTTCATTTTTTACCATTATAATTATATCAATATTCTTTTTAGTAATAATAAAACATTCTCTAAAATTTATAAATCCATTCCATTAAAACAATATTTAAAAAATTATGTGAAAATTTTAATTAGAGTTATTATTTTAATGAAAAAATTCATTTAACAGATAGCAATCAACGAATAATTACAATGGTGGTGATAAAAAACCTAGACACCATATAAGTTAATATAGATCACTCAATTTATCCAATTTAATGAAAGTCAAAGCATTTCATATAAAATATATCATTTGATTCAATTGGAAATAATACTTTTAAAAATAATTAGTTAACAAAATAATTTAATAATTAATTCATTTCCCAATAAATACTTCAATAAAAAAAGTCTAAGAGTATGAACATTGATGAAACAGATTTATAAAATAAATCACTAAATCATTAAAAATGTGGTTATAAATTTATGTATCACATACCATTAGTCATATTAATCATGTATGATCATTATCATCCTAAAAAACTGACATATTTTAATTAAATAATTGATCAATAATTTTTCTAATGTTTATTAGTCGTTTTACTTTACCTAATAACTTGTTATGTATGATTACATAATTTTTTTAGTTAATGTCATGTGTTTTGAAGTTATTAGGATCATATGTGAAAAATAAAATTTTTATACATACAATAGTAAATAATTTAAATATTACATCTTATATAGAATAATATTAATTAAACAATTATAATTTTAATACATTATTGTTATTTTAAAATATTCACAAGATGATTTTTATGAAAAGTAAATTATATTACTGTCAGGGAGAGGATATGTGTTTCCTATAAATGATTAACATTTTCATTTTTCATTTAATATGTGGAAAATATGGTATATTAAATTTTGAGTTTAAATCATTACAATAATATACTATTTATTTTCTTATTTATTTATATACACTTATATATCTCATCTATATGTAGTGATTATGAAAAATGAATCAGGTCACTTCCTGGAAATGATAGGACACATATACCAATAATCAAGGATATAATTTTTTAATAATTGTAAATGTTTGAAAATAAATGATATATTATTTTATAAATAATTATTTTATTTTATTAATATCCCATATATATACTTTAGATTCATCATTATGACCATCCTATGGAGGTGGTGATGGAAAACGAATAACATCTATTCGTGAGTTGGTATTTTATCGTACACGGGAATATTGGTTTTGTTTCACATTTTATTGTCAAGGGAGTTTTATATAAGTTTCATAATTTTCATAATACCATATTAGCACATGGAATATACTGGTGTTATTATACGATTATGTTTGATTAATATTTTATTGGGGTAAAACAATAAATAATGGTAAAACAATCCATTAAAATCTATGTGACTTCTTCAGAAAACATTCTTTTCTTTACTCATTAATCCTAATATATGTGGTATTTTAAAAAAAGAAAGTCATACAAAACATGTGAAGGTATGTATGGTATCAATTTGGGATGGTATGGTTAACGATATAGTGCTAAAAATTCATGACAAATACAAAATTAGATATTCCCTTTTAATGTTAGCGGGAATGTCATTATTGGAATTTTAAACAGTAGTAAATAAATATAATTTAATTCTTTTGTATAAATAGATCATTATTTATTGAAATGAAATAATTTATTTATATGGGTCTAAATAATCTCATCCAAAAAAATAAGTGAAGGAAAATATGTTTTAAATTTTTTTTCTTTGTTTTATCCTCTAATTGATTCCATTTTCATTTATAGAAATATAAATGTTTTATACTGTATAAGGTTTTGAAAGATACTATAGCGTAAAAAAACTAGACATAAATAAACCAGTGATAAAATTTAAAACCATATACCACAAAATTATGTTGGTATAGTATTTTAGCAACATTAAATCATTTATCAATAAAATTTATTATAAAATATTATTTTTGAAAATTTTGAAATTATTCCATTAATTTTACTTTGAAATAAATATGAAAATAATTGATTTATAATCTAAACATTTATAAACATCGCTAATATGTTATATTGATTTATAATCTTTTTGGGACAACAAAACTAAAAAAAATATAGATCGTTTAATAGTATTTTATGGGATTTTGAAATTCTTGCACAAGCATCATGGTGGAATGACAAAATCATTTATTCCAATTTTTTATTAATAAAAAATTAAAATAAATAACTACAATAAAGTGAATTTAAAATTAAAATAAACATTAACAAACAATCATGCTTACTTTTATAAATTATTATAGATATTAAAAGAAAGAGAGTATCATTTTTTAAATCATTATAACTAAATGTTATATCTAGTGAATTTTACGAAAAAGAAATATATATCCATATGATTGAATATTATATGATTATGGTCATACCCCACTAATTAAATAGATTATAAACACATGTTATGTATATTTATTTACATAATGTATAATTTTTAATCCTTAATTACAAGATTTACTGAAACAAAGGTGACACATAATTATTATGTGTACTTTTCATAATATCTTAAATGAATTGTAATATATTATATAAATGTTGACCTTATTATCAAAATATTGAAATACTTTATCAAGATTATATTTCTAGAAGTTTCGTATTATGGTTTAATATTAAAACACAAAACATAAAGAAAATCAATTTTTTAGATACATTAATTTTATGCCACAAAAATGAACTTTTACCAGAATATTATATAATAATAAATTCTATATAACTAATTTTAGTATTCACTTCTAATGTATATTTTTGATAAATTTTGATCAAATAATTCATTTAATTTAATTTAATTTTTTCCTATAATAAGAATGTTTTACTATCATCATAATATTTTATTACTCAGTGAAATATCTGTAATTATATAAAAATAATAAACATTCTGTATATGATAATTGTAATATTATATTTTTAAAACTATTAAAATATTTTGAAATTTAAATTATAATAATTCATTATAATACCTAAAAATATTTTCAAAAAGAATATAATTACTTCATTTTTAATTGAAAAATACATTATATGTGTACTATAATTGGATGAAATATAATTCATGAATACAAATATTCCATGATTATAATTTAATTTTAACACTATATAGATTATTACATTGATCCCCCTTTTGTAAATTGTTTTTTCACAATATTATTCATTACTATTACAGGTGGGGATATGTATCCCATATCAAATTTTCAATTACCAAGTTTCTTCATCAATCATTTATTTTATCCATAGAACCTTATCATAATTAATTAACATATTACATAAATTATTCTCCTTACATTAATGAATATATAATGGTTATACCCAAAAAGAAAAATTTCCTTCTAAATGAAATAATTTTGTTATCAAAATATGATATTCATTCGAAATTTATATTCATAATAGTGAAAATAGAAATATTCCATCCACTTCAAATAAACATATTTGTAATTCCCCTTAATAGGGACATGATTTTAAATTATACATTATTTCATACCATTTAATGAATTTTGGGCTTACTTTTTCCATTTTAATAATATCTATAACACTTTTCATGGAGAAACATTATGAAAAATATGAAATTCTAAATTGAATAAAATATCATTCGTTTGATAAACTAAATGACATAATAAATATTATGATACATCCTCATGAAAAATTAAATAGCCACTATTTATCCACCCTTTATTCTGCCAATTGTGTTCCAAAAATTATCCTTTCACCCACATCATCTCAATTTTTTTAATCTGAAAAAACAATCCATATGACATTTGAAAAGGATACATATTTTAACTACAATTAAAACATTAATTATTATAAAAATAAAAAACTATTATATATTGATTCCAACTTTCCAGATAATCCTTTAATGAATATTGAAACTAATATTCAATTTAATTTTTCATCCACACTCAATATACATCAAATTGAATAGGAAATGTTTCAATAAATTTTATTTCAACAAAAATATATTTCTCTTGACATTTAAAAAATTTTGGGTTAATATTTGGATCATGATAATATATCATTGAAAGTGGAACTCCACATAAAATAATAATATATTTAGAAATATTTTGTGAATTTTAATAAAAATTTTATCTTTAATGGGATGAAAATGAAAACATTTATATGAATAATCAATAATTAACCAAATCAAAATATTACCTCAAGTGTACTTGGAAACCACAACATGAATTATTTATAAATGTTCATTCATTTAATTTTTTTTCACTTAAAAGTGATAAATAATACCCTTTGATATTATTCATTATTCATTATCCTATTTAAAAGATAAACTTTCCACCATAAAATTGTTAATAACATATATCGTTGAACCATACAAGAAATGATCCCAAAGGACTCTGAATATATGTTTTCAACCATGATTATTATATTGATCATTAGTCTTACATAACAATAATTTGTTAAAATTTATTTCCCATAAAATTCATAAAAATTTTGAAAATATATATAAATATTATCTTACAATATTAAATTAAGTTAACAAACCTATTCCATCTTTTTCTAAATACTCATATTACTCAAAATCATCCATCTGAGCAGAATGATTATATCTGATTATGGTGATTATACTGAAACCTTCTTAAAATAAAAGCATTTTTTTACATTGATTATTTATATGAAAAAATTACTCAAATAATTTTACAATGGACCATGTTCTAGACATTGAGTTATTAATGATGCATTATCTTTTTCAGTCAATATTTCATCTATTTTATTCATTTATTAGATTTTTTCATAACACTACCATGATATAATTTATTGAAAACAAAATTAATATTCCCAAACATAAATAACTCATGAATTAAAAAAAATTATAATACAATCCCCAATGTGTCTTCAATCACAACTATAGAAAACTGGATGGGTTATTTTGATAATTTTATATGTAACTAATTAATACATTTCATGTTTCTAAAAACTATACATAATTTTATACTAGTAATCATAAAACCCATTATCATTAGAGATTCTATTTTTACCTTATCAACAAAAGACCAGTTTATTATAAATTTAAAATTAATGAGATGATAAATTTCATTACTATCATGTATTAATTTTTATATATAAGAAATTAATTTTACTGTCAACATTCCGAATAAAATTTAGTATGTTTTATTCCAATTGGGTGATGATTCTATATATGTAGCCTCTGAATATTCTTCTATCTACCTTAATTTAAAAAAAATCCCCATACAAATTCATAATACCTGAGATAAATAATTCTGAAGGTAAATATTTATAAATGTGTCTCATTCGATGGATTCAAAATATTATTTTCCACATTATTTATTCTAAATTGACCATTATAGATCTATGTCACCTTAAAATACTATATATAAATATTTCCATTTAGATGATATAAAAAAGTCAACACATTGAATATTTTATATAGCTTTAATCCATCTATCATCTATAATTACGTATGATGATCCAAAAAATCATTAGGATGTTATCTCATAAAAAACAAAATTATCGACCTGTTCTACAATTCTAGATTATTTTGTTCTTTATAATATATTCCACTTAAATTTAAA
This sequence comes from Viscum album, assembly GCA_963277665.1. Taxonomy (NCBI): domain Eukaryota; kingdom Viridiplantae; phylum Streptophyta; class Magnoliopsida; order Santalales; family Viscaceae; genus Viscum; species Viscum album. Next base: position 269,913,410 of record OY728128.1, on the reverse strand, counting down.
TCATTCTTAAATTGATAAATCATAGGGAAAATCGACTAAATCCAAATTTTAACAATTTGACATTGCTGATTTGGATGTTTATTATCCTCTAGGTGCCTTCCCAATTCATGTTCCCGAATTCCATTGTAGAACTCCATTTTGGATAGACATAGTTTTTATGAAGTATCACAGTATTATTCAATTTCAATATGATTTCATTCAAAAATTGGAATATATTAATGTTATTTATATAATAAAAAATTTCCTATAAATTTATCAAAACATTTCATCTTATAAACACTATAAAGACCCATACATCAATCAATATAAAATCACGAATCATATTTAATGAAATCACTCTCAAAATTTGGAGTATATTTATGAATTAGTGTTTTATATAGTTACATTATATTCATTTTAAAATTAAATGTTACATCAAAAGAGAATAATCCCAATTAGTATTTTTTCCCATAATGCAACACTTTTAAAATATTCTTGTTTTTTATTCATGAAAAATCTTCGCAATATTCATCCATAATTTTTCAATTTTCCTAATTATAAATAAAAATGTATAAAAAAAATAATATTTAGTATTTAAACACTCTTGTTGTGGGTCATGGTCAAATGAAATATATTTTTTCTACTACATTATAGTGGACGAACTAGGTTTTCTCACTTGAATAACAGAGAATTTTTTTATCACATTATCTAAATCACCCAAAACAGATTATTTTAGGGTTTTGGAGCTTTTAATGGAAACAAGGACATTTTTTTGGTTTCATGAAAATGGTATCCAATAATAGAAATTATAATTTATATAATCTTGAAAAATTGGTAATAATAGTTAAGGAAGTAAAACAAATGGTATTAAGTTCATCTCTTGATTCAATCATCATTCTACTTTATGTGTTTGATTTTAGATTGATAATACAAGAATTAAATATTATGTACGAATTACTATCAATCATTTGGAAATTTTAGAACATCATTGAATTCTTATGAAACCATAATTTCACCTCATACATTAGAAATGGTTAATCAAAATCCTTGTTCTAGGAGGTGCCACTTCTTTAATCCAGATATATTGAATTTATTTCATCAAATTGATTAGTTTAAATATATCCTAATAATAAAAAACCAATGGATATAGGGAAATGATATGAAATTTATAAATATATAGATATGAAGTTTCATATCATTGGGGATAGTCACCATATCAGCGACATTTTCATCACCCATGCATTCTACTAAATTCTATCTAAAACATAAAATAAACATTAAAGAAAATTCAAGAACATCATGACATTCCTCGGGCAATGCCTTGAAGTTATCATCTAATTATAGAGAGTAATAGATCACTTGTTGTAAGTAAGAAGAAAAGAATAAAAAATATATTAATATAAAGAATGTGGGAATAGAAAATAAAAATAAAAATGATAGAATGGGGTAATGAAGAGGGAGAGATATATGTGGATAAATAAACGTAAATAAAATAAGAATATAAATTAGTTATATTTTTTATAAATAATTTAAAAATAATAATGATAATATTATAATAATAAAAATAATATTACTATTATTATTTCAATTCCTGAAATAATTTTTCAAAAAAAAGAGACGAGAAGAAATTAATAAAAGAATTTAAAAATAAGATTTGGATTTTAAATTAAATATTTATAATATTTATAAAAATAATATTAATAATAATATTAATTTACTAATTTTATTTTAATTAGTGAAATAATTAAAAGATTGTAAAATTTTATAAGAAATAAATTCATTTATTTCTATAAAACGAAATTAAAACATAAAAATGAAATCTATAATTAAAAAAGGAAAAAAAATTGATGAAGTGGAGAAGGTTGCAATGGATCTGGACTCCCTTTGTGGAGATATCTTGTTTAGGAAATCATCCCCAAATTAATGCATAGTAGAAAGAGTCAATTATTCCATTATAATGACTGTGAGGAAGGAGGGAATGAGCCTCCCCCACATTCTTCCATGAATGTAGTCTGTGGATCAGGAGGAAAACCCCATAGTTGTGGGGGTTTTGTATTCCTATGGGAGAGATCCACACGTGGTGTAGCATCAACGATGGTGCATGAGTAGTGGCCTTAGTGGTTAGTGGTGGGTGAGTAGACGTGTAGAGAATCAGTTACTAGGGTAATTGGAGTGGGTGGTTGTGGAATAAAAACTCAAAGCCTGGTTCTTGATTCATGATGGTGGAGAACATGGGATTTAGGTGGATTATGGATGGTGGGGCGTAACAGTGTGGTGATGAGCATGGGTCGTTTTGGTCAAGTAGTGGCGGTCCCAAGCCTTTAGAAGTGGAAGGGAATCCTGGTGGTGGTATGGGAATTGGAGTAATGTGTAGGAGGTGGCTGGGAGAGGGAGTATAGAAATGTGGACATGGAGGTGGTGCAACATCGTTGGATCCAAACAGTCTAGGGATTATAGAAGTGGTGCTACATCATTAATCCCATCCCACATAAAAATGATGGGACAAACATGGAACCATTATAAGGATCATTGTGGGAGCATCGTGAATTCCCTCTCTTGGTTGGGATCTCAATATAACACTTGCCCACAATAACATATGGTCCATAACACATGTGGTCTGCACCAGCCCTTCAAGAAACCTCTATAGAAGTGGGGCACGATCATCTGTGACCTATGCTACCATACAGATGGGGTGGTATCTCTTCGAACAAGGTTTCACCGACCAAGAGATATCTCTGGAATTCACCAAACATTATGTTGGGATCCAAGAGGACCTCCTAGGATTTCCTGACCATCTTCCCCATGTGGGATGACTATGTATTGGGTTAGGCCTATATGATTGTTTTTTGGGATTCATCCATTTTTTACCCAAATTACATTAAATGATTTATAAAAAATAATCAACAAAATATAAAAAAAAATTGTTTAATTATTTCAGAACACAGAAACACATTCAATTTAATCTTTCAAACCCATTACAAGTTCACCTTAATATTTATCCATAAATTACTAATTTGTTGAAAATCATACACATTAATATCACAAAACATATATAAATTATCGAAATTTGATTAAAATTGTTCACATTATTTTGGACTATCAAAAAAACCCACACATAATCCATTATTGTCCTCAAGCATGAAATATCAACATGGAATATCAGAGGGAACCAATGTTATCAATATTCAAATTTCAAAGATATATAGTCAAAAAGTTATCAATATCAAATCATATATTCAAACTCTACATAAAATATAAATTCCATTCACTGTTTTCAGGGATGTAATAAAATCCTTCATTTTAAAATTTCGAATTTGAAAATGATTTGAGCTTATCGTGTAATTCATTCAGGATCCCCAATTTATATTTATTATGAATTTAAAATCATGATTTACATCATTGAAATATTTTCAATCTTCTCCCATGACAAAAATCTTGTATATTAATGCTCATATGAGTACAAAATGTTCCTTATCCATATTTAGTAAATGAATAACTATATCTACATTATAAAGAAAAAATTCACATTAAACCATGATGAATTGTAATTCATGATAAAATCTATATGAGGGTTATGGTTGGAATGAAATAATGTTAAAATAAAAGGCTCAGGGAAGATGTTTAAATTAGAATTTCAATTTATGATATCAAAAATAAAACAATCCTAAAATTATCCCCTTTCAATTTATAACACTCAACATCCCCAAAAGTCAATGTACGTATCATGATCAATTAGGAATATTGAATCATTTTCCCTCAAGATTAATTTTATTTACTTTTATACAATATTAATTTTCCAATAATGATTTTCATTTTAATTCATTTTTAGAAACATATGATTATAATAATGTTCAAATCTACCACATAATAACTTATTATATAAATTATATGTCTTGTAATTTTGATTTTTTTACCCATATCACCAACCATTTTTCTCATTTTTATTTCTTTTTGACATTTTAATTTTTTTACATTCAATATTGGAACACCATAGAGTAAAATGAATCACACCTCATGTAATGTCACTTATTTTTCATGTAAATATTGTTGAAAAATATATGGGATTATTTTGAGTCCAAGAACATAGACTACACATGATTCCAAGTCCTAGGGTGATCATAATAAATAATTTAACTAATTATATGTTTATTAATAATAGAACTCATATTTGGTTTTCATAATTATTAAATGAGTCCTCGTATTCGAAATATGAGGGCTCTATTGTTTTAAGAGCAGTTGGTTTTTTGTAGGAAGGACCGAATTTTGCTCGGGATGGGTTAATTGTGGAAAATATTTTTTTGAACAATTTAATGAAGTATAAAATTAACCATAAAAAAGTTTATTTTTTTTTTCTTATAACATTTTTTGGAGACACAAAAATGATGTGACATTGCGGCAATGTATCTATTTCATTTCATAAAAGAATCATCATGGTGAATTAGAAACATATTGAAATAGCCATGATGAAATGTGTTACTTCAATTAACAGCTTAACAGGGATGTGAGATAAGAATTATAGTCCCTAAAGGCACAATAAAAATTAAAGGAAAATCATTGGAAAATAATATGTTCAATAAACGACGAACGGTGAAGTATTGTGGATCATATTTGGATCATGCATTGACAGATTCACGAATGATAATTGAATGACTTTCGATTCTATGTGATTGATCTAATAAATGTCAGTGGGGGTTTATTTATTTCATCAAGATTCCTTTCCCAGGAAGGGTTCTAATTATGAATGCAGACCCACCCAAGAACAATTTTTTCTGTGGTTAGATCATTTAGGCATTGAGGTATGAAATGTAGAATTAATTATTGAATTAGATCATTATTATTTTTAATTCATTCCATGTGATCATACTAATAAGAATGGATTCGAGATGACATGAACATATGGCCCAGATCTGTTCATCAGGTGTTCTTGTGTTCATCTTTCACATTCATTCATCATGAGGATATGAGAAGATTAATTGGTAGGCTTTTGATAAGTTACATAATAATCTTGAGGCACATAATTTGACACCACATCGACCTGTGGAGATGCGATGACATGCACCACAAGAGATGAGGCTGTAACTGGTGCAGACCAGGGACAGAAGAGGCACTAACCCGGATGAGTGGGAAGTCCAGGTAGAGAGATAGTGGTGGTGTTGATCCGTAGTCTGACAGGACAGTGGCAGTGGGATGAACTGCAACAAGGTGTTGTGGGTTTTGAAGGCTGAGGTTGTACGGGTGTGACAATAAGGGGAAATTGGAGCCATAAACACAGTGGTCCACGATGGTCTGGACCAGCAATGCAGCATGAAGATATGTCATCTAAGTGGAATTTGGTCTCAAAAACCACATGTGGGAAGAGCAGATATCACATAGCTAGCTGCACTTGCGGAAGGCATCAGCCGACGCATCAGCGTGAGACAAATCAGTCCATTTCCGAAGACCATGATGGAGCCATAAGACCCGACATGCATCAGGATTGACCCAGTGGGTCAGGTCCGACTTGAGGGTTGGTTCATGCCAGACCCCCTGATGGTCGAGTAAGGTAGTTTTGACTGGATCAAACAGAACCCTGACCCCACTGTCCCCTTTTTACATAAATTCCCATTACTCTAAAACCGTGTATTCGTTTGATATGACATTTTTGGAGTTGTGTCCTTCGTGATGAGACAATCTATTTGAGAAAATCTAATTTTTTATCAGTGGATTTTGTATTACATCTATATTGCTCGATGAGTAGGTTCTCCCGTAATGAGTGTGCTATGGATGTAAACATATTGATTCTTGTGACCAATAATCTATTTTATTACCTTGGTTGTGTGTCTTACCAATACATTATGTCCTATCGAGAATATGTTTCTTATCTATAATTTTTGTCATTATAAGACTAAGTTGGTACTCCCATATCCCACCATGGAACGAATCCATTAGTCTTTGAAGACACTCTATGTGTTACCAACATTCTATGTGTTATCTACACTTAATTTTATTACCTACACATCATTTGTTACTGTCACTCTATGTTTTAGGTTCACACCTTGAATTACTAATGCTCCACATGGTACTACTTGAGATTATTTTGGAATCATACAATAATCCTTTTTATAAACCATAGACCTAAGCATAGTTTCAGCTAACTCTAGTTACACTCTTGATTATACTTCATAGAGGCTACACATCATGTCGCATGTTATAGTTCTACTTGTTGTATTTCATAGTGATCTTAATTTTGCTATATATAGTGTGATTCTTTATGGATTAAATTGTGCAATAACAATTTAGATTGGGGTCCTAATTAGCCACTTAAATATGAAAATATTTAATTTTTATATTATAATATCCATGTACATTATTTATAAAAACACTATTTTTAGTGTATTTTAATCATTTAACATTAGTTCATATTTTAATTGTAATTCCTTCGTAAATAGAGAAATTACTTCGTATAATTATGTACACCATATAAAATACCTAATGATCTTGATTTTATATTCATATATTATTATCTTTTACCCAATTCTATAAGGGAAAATTCATGTTTTTGGAACACTTGAAAATTCACATTGAAGACCGCCAATGTAGGCCTTGATCCAACAACATTTTGTGAAATGTAAAATAGACAACATCCCAATAATGGGATTTTAGCTTCCACAATCAAAGCCCAATAATTCTGAAAATTGAACTAATGTTATAGGACATATATGTGAACATTTCAGTCTAAAGTTTTCAAAGCTAATTCTGATGTTTTACAAGAGTTTCCAGTAGCCGAAGTATAAAATACAATATTATTCTAGATTAAGAGGCCGAGAAAAACAGCACACAAATTTAATCATATATCACAAACCAAATATTATTATTGGATAAGACTTTACAAAAAGTTAGTGGACGTCCATATATTCATATTTGTATTCTATGGACCACCCAAATTCGGTAATTGTTTTTCTCTTTTAGTCATACCTATCAAAGAAATGCAAGTTTGCAAGGAATGCTTTTCAATGGTGGAAGAGTTCACTCTCCCACAACATTCCACCCACCATGACCTACGACCATTAATTGAGGACAATTAGACAGATGGGGGATGTAACAAAGGCTACCAAAATGCCTATTGAATTCAGTTGTGTAGGAGGATTTATTTTTCTTGGATGCTTTCTTTCATTGTAATGTTATGATGCCACTTTTCCATGGTAATGTTCTTACTCAATTTGAAGTTCTTTTAATTCATCCTAGTTTCTTTATAAAATTTATTATTCAAGTATTATTCTATCCATACCAACTAAATTTGATACAATTTCCTTAGGTTTTGAATTTATTTACATCAATCCTTGTGAAATATTCACACAACGGTGGAGTGATTATTTTCTTTTTATTGTTTTCATTACTTCTTCAATTCCTCCCTCATGAGTCTATTTCCCTATTTCATTTAAACCATATCATCAATATAGGGATAACCCAATCATGGGTTGACCCAAGGGAGTATAAAGGGGCTTTATTGGAAGTTATTTATTGACCCATTAATTTATATTCACCTATTTTAATTGAGATATTTATTGGATGATAATATAGCTTCTTATTCCTTATTGAATTTTAAGGCCACGTTCATCAATTTATAATAATAACTGTTACCTTAGAGTGCTCATAAATTTTATCCCCCATGTGTATATGTGATTATTATTATGTTGTGTTGGTGTTAAACTAGTATGTGTTGATGTTTTTTATATCTTGAATAAACCCAGCACGAATATAAGAAATTTAAATTGTTAAAATGGAATTTCATCAAATCCACCCCTTGTAATATCCTAGGATCTACCCTTCTCTTAATTTGAATTCACTTATGTAACATATTAATAACTTAATCATATTTAAAATAAACCCAATGATGGAAACATAAAATCCAAAATCAGTCCATATAATTTTCTTGTCTATAGGATTCATCTAAGATCTATAAGGTATCGAAAATACAAGATACTCTACAATTGACGGATTAACCCTAAAAACATGAATAAATTTGGGTGAGACCATATTTTGGCTTTGTTATCCGTGTCCCATGTATTTCATCTCAACACTGATTCTATTCTCCCACATTTGATCTATTCTATTCCATATTATGTTATATTTCCCATTTATAATTTTTTTTCTTTGCGAGCTTGTCCGCCTACATGCGTAACCAATCACACTATCCAATTAGAGTGGACAGTCATGGGGTTGGGAATTCATGTACCCCAAGGAAAATCTTTCCATTAGATCCTAATCTTCCCAATACACCAAATTCAAAAAGTTTGACCATTTCATTGGAAGGTCTTAAAATAAGCCAACTTATAATCACAGGTGGGAACCAAAATGGAAATCCATATGTGGTAGCCACAATCTTGGGGAATGTAGTAGATCAAACCATGAATGACTACATCACACCTTCCAGAACCAATTTCCTCCCTATCATTTTACAAAATTACCTAGGAGATTATAAATACGTATTTAAATTCCATGTCCTAAATCTCCTTCTCATATTCCATCGAATGGAGTCCAAGATACCCTACCTTCATGTTAAGGAGTTCGATGAATGATTAGTAACCATATGTCCTCCACATCAACTAGAATCAGCTTACATGAGGCTATTTTAATATTATTTAAAGGATAGAGCTAAAAATTGTCTAAACTTTTGAGACCATCATCCATCCACTCTTGGGGAAATTTACAAAGATAAGTCTTCAAAAAAACACTTCCCCCACCACAAAACAATTTCACCTGAAATTTGAACCTAATTTTTTTTAAAAGATGGAGGGTTATTCTAAGAAACCTGGGAGAATTTCAATGAAACCATAAACATGGTTCCACACAATGTATTTTATATTCCTAAACTATTGAAAATTTTCTATGAAGGTTTGGACTTGAGGAACCATCATTTCATTAACATGACCTGTAATGTGACCTCTAAAAACAAATCTCCAAATGATCCTTATGAGTATCTAGAATGACCTACTAAAAAAACACGTGAAACATCAAAATAATAATAGAATCCACCCAAATATGGTTGAATTCACACACATAGGTTGGAGGAAAGACTTAGGGCTAAACTCACAACATTCAAAAGCAAGGTCGCAAAGATAGACCTTTAGAAAATCCCTGAAATCTAAACTGTAGACCCTATTTGAACAATTTGTGACAAACATGACAAGAAAACCAAATACATACCAACCATTCCATCAATAAATAATGTTCTTCTTGTAGGACCACCTACTGAGGTCAGTTCCCTAAAACATCCAAAAACCCCAATACCAAATCACATTCAACCTAAGGTATAATGACAACACAGGCATCTACTAGAATTACTACCAACAACCGAGTTATACACAAGGTCCAAACCCATACCCTACACAAAATTTCCCAAACCATAACCAATTCCAACCACAAACACTACAATACCAACATTCTCTGGTCCAATAACAACCAGTCGTCCAACAACCAAAGTATCCTCATGGGATAAAGCAACCTGTATATGCCCCTACATAATCTGTCCCTCATCCTATCCTTGTGAAGTTGTCTAAACAAATGGATAAAATGAACTCAGAATTATATTCCCATAAATAAGAACTTCAAACCATAATAACTAGAAAGGCATGCATGACTACTCAGGTGGTACCATCATCAACATCAGCTGGAGAGTCATATTTCACTCAAACAACTCTTGAACAACTAAAGGTTGTGACTGTTTTATGAACGGAAAAATACACTACGAAACAAAAACAAAAAATTTAGAAACCATATGAAGATTAAAAATCTAATGAAAATTCAAATGAACGACATGATAAAACTATGGAAATTGATAACAATGTGAATTAGACATCCCTTCAACAAACAAACTGACAACTAGCACCATTTCCTCAACGCGTGATGGGGAAAACCAATCCTGAATTGAAAGAAACATTGAGGGAAAAATTCAAACAAGTAAATATGAACATTACATACCATGATGATTTTAAAACCATTCATAAAAACTCAATATACTAGATAGACCTAGGCATATTTAAATTGAAATTCTCACTTAAGAACCAAGTCCTTCTAGTATAAAATGCTAGAACAACAATCCTAGGAACCCTTTCCACAAATATGAAATACCCAAGATGCCATAACCTTTTTATAGTTATAAAAATCATTTACATATAAAAAAGTTGAGGTCTATATGGTCTGGTCCACAAATAGTTCATAAGGTGTACACCCATCGGGCTGTAAAAATTCAAGATCCCACAAATGGTCAAACCCTTAATGTTAATGTTCATTTAGTCAATAAATTCATTAACCCATTCCATAAAAATGAAGTAGATGAAAACATGTGTGAACTAACCATAGATGAGGAAAATACATAAACAATTAAGGGTATAAGTCAAGCTAGATACATTAAATAAAATTGTTGTATCGGAGGAAACCTGTGGTTTTCATCATTGTGAATCATATTTATATTAAAACAATATTAATAATTCAATTTTATATTTAAAGAAATACTTAAATCGGAGTATGATAGTACCATAGATCATTGACCTGTTCTTCTATTATGAGTATGGATGGTTATGAAATGGGAGCACGATATTCATCATTTTCACTCTGTGTGATCCTTGAAAAATGCCTTACCCAGAAATTAAAAAAAATGTATCATCAGTTTATTTTGAGGGGTTTCAAGGCTATAATAAAGATACCAAAAATATATATATAAAAATAATTAATATATATATATATATATATTTAATTACACATCAAAGGTCATGGGGAAAACCCAGTCACAACCGGTGAAGCTGTGGGGACTCGAACCCAGGACCAAAAAGAGAAACCAACTTAAAAACATGGTACAAAGGATATTCTTCAAAGAAAAAACTTAAAAAAATGGGTCAAGACTAAAATGGAAATCCATATGAGGCAGCCCCAAACTTGGGGAATTCCGTCGATCAAACCATTAATGACTACATACACCTTCTCGGACCAATTCCCCTCATGCATTACCCACAATTTACTAGAATATGCCAACTACATATCCATATCACATGTCGTAAATACCCTTCACCCATTCCATGTAATAGAGTCTGAGATGCCCTACCTTAACCTTAATGAGTTCAATGACATTTTACAACCATGATTCCCCCACACAAACTTGAATCATCTAATTGAGTCTATTTTATATTTATTTGAAGGTACAAACTACCAATTGGATAAAATTTATCATTACATCATCCATAAACTCTTGGGAAAAATTACAATGAAAATTCTACAATAAAAGCTTCCCCCACCACAAACAAATTGCACTGAGAAAGATCATCCAACCATTTTTTGAAAAATGGGGAAAGTCATTCAACCATACTTGGGAGAGGATCAACGACACCCTAAACATGGTACCACACAATGGTTTTTCTATTCCTAAACATGTGATAATGTTTATGAATGGTTGGGACCAGGGAACAAAAAATTCATTGACATGATGTGTAATGGGACCTTTAAAAACAAGCCACAAATGATTCATACAAGTTTTTAGAAAGACTTTTTGAACAAAATCAAACATGGGGAACATCACCTTGATTTGAGAAGCGACCCAAATCAGGTGGCATTCCCACACTTTGGGAGGAGAAATGCTTTATGGTTAAACTCACAGCACTTACTAGGAAGGTCAAAGAGATTTCACCTTAGGAAAATCCATCAAATCCAAACTGTAGACCATATTTTCACAATTTGAGGCAAACATGACCACATGACAGACAACTGCCCAACCATTCCATCCATCAAGGATGTTCTTCTAGGAATAACACCTGCTGAAGTCAATTCCATATACATCAAACATCCTTAATACAAAAACACAATCAACCCATGGTATAATGACCTCCCAGGCTTCCACAGGGAAGAAAACCAACGACTTAGTCAGCCAAAATGACATATACCATACCATACACAATGTTTCCAAAACCATAACAAATTCCAACCACAAACAGTACAATACCAATATCCTCATGTCCAATAATAATAACCCATAAAATAAAAAATGTATTCACTTGGGATAAACCAACAAGAACAATCCCCTACCCAATTTTTCCCTCTTCAAATCCTTGATCAGTTATGTAAATAAAAGGAAAAAATGAACTCAGAATTATCATTCACTAAAAAATAACATCAAAACATCAAAACTAGAATGGAACCCATGCCTAATCATGTGGTACTGTCTTTAACATTACGAGGATATTCAATTTCCACTAAAACTACTCATGAACAACTAAAGGATGTGATATTTTTAAAAAGTGGGAAATCAATTGAGAAATATGAACAAATAAGTTAAAAAAATATGATTCATAAAAATATAATGAAAATTAAAATGAACCACAATATCAAATAGGGGAAAATCATATCAATGTGAATGATACAACCCTTCAACAGAAAAACCCACAACACACACCATTTCTTCAACGCATGAGGGGGAAACCCCAAAATGAATTGAATGAAATGTTGAGGGAATGATTCCCCCAAGTCTAGCTGAAAATTCCACTCCTTGATGATATTCAAGCCATTTTTACATAATAATAAAACCTAAAGGACATGTGCATGTTTAAAAGGAAATTATCACATAATAACCAAGTCCTTAGAGTAGAAAATATTACACAACAATCCAAGGAACCCAAAATCCAAAGATGAAAGACCCAAGATGCGCTCACTTTTGTATAATTTTAAACTATATTTACACAAGACAATGTTTTGATATAGATGTTTAGGTCCATACATAGTTCATAAGGTGTAACCCCATGGGGCTATAGAAAATCAAGATCCCACCAATGTTCAATCCATTAAAGTTAATGGTCAGAGAGTCAAACCATTCATTAAACCCTTCCAAAAATAAATTTGATGAAAACATGTGTGAAACAACTTTAGATGAGGAAAATAATTAACAATTAAGGTGTCATGGCCCATCCTCAAGACCCATTCCATGACTACCCCAATCCCACCTTCCATTGGCCTTGGGCTATCGACTAGCACCAAAGACAAAAATCCCTAAGCTGGGAAGGCATTGCCTTTAAAAAAAGTAACCGCACACAATCAATGTACACAATTGGAAGAAAGGCACCAAACAACACTGAATATAGAAGAGGTGATGAAATGTAAAATGGGCTGGAAATACAAGCCCAATAGAAAAGTACAAGGAAAAGAAAAACAGTTACAACTAAAAGAAAAACAGCTGCAAGGTGTCTATTACCTATTGTATCATCCACCAAAGATCATACCTGAAGGGTAGGTACATATAGCCTCCATAGAGCTCCACATCCGTTCGTCTCCTCCAGGTACCGTCTCATCGTGGGGTTTATCTCTGGGTACCATCTAGTCCTCTTACACTCTTCCTTAGTCAGCGTTGTTTGTCATCTACATCCAACACAACAAGGTGAAGGCATAGACCGTGCAGGGGTGAGTATAACGATACTCAGTAGGGCCCCTGTGACCCTCAGGGTCTCACAAAATCCAACATGGATAAAACACAAAGTATGAATCAATAGTTAACCAATACTTAGGTATATTCCAATACATATACTTATGTTATCTAGTAACCGATCTAAATCATGTGGAAAACAGAAAGGTCTTTGACTCAGATCAAACCAGGATTTTCATTATCAAAACCACAAATACTGGAGAACTCCTCATCTATCGAGAACAGTGGGCCTATCATGAAACCAAGGTGCTTCTCTATACCCTTGGACTGCTGAGGTACTCCTCATGTCGAGTACCGAGGGTCTGCCACCAAATACCAGGCCCTCCTCCATTTTGGGTCTACGGCCATATATTGGGCACTCCGCCTAATAGACTACAGAGGTACTTCTCCTGTAGATTACCATGAGTCTACTGCCAAATACAGGTGCTACAACACCATGGGTCTACCACCAAATAACAAGTGCTCCCCATTGGGCTAGTAGAATCACTCTGAGTCCAATCGGTCAAGCAGTCGTCACGTCTGTCACCTACTAGGTCTCTGTACTCTTTCTGCTCATTACTAGAAGGATCCACACCACGAGCAACTAGATAATACTCCAACTGTTGCAACGTTCCTCTATCAAGTATCTCAATGTTCCTCCATGTCAAAGGGATCTGAATGCAATAGAAGGTCTGTCTTTCGGACACCTGGTCTATTAGTTATTATCTTTTTAGTCCTGGGGGACTGGTTGGATTCGTGTACGAACAAACCTGACCATAACATTACTATAACTCAAACTCTAGTTGGGTATTCACTAATGGACAGTCTCTCATCACGATTACCAGCACCACAGACGGTTCTTCAAATAGACATATGGTTCCAAAGATATAACCATGTAAGCATAGGGTCGGTAGTGGACCTGGGTCAGGTCGGACCCAGTAAGACCGATTCGGCCAAATCCAATCTGAGTCGACCTAGTCTGGGTCTACTCGGACAGACCTAATGGGTATGACCTAGCACTATGGGCTCGTCAGTCCACTATGTTACACCCGGTCCACTGGGCCCAGCCCAGCGGACTAAAAGGGCAGTTCGACCTGGATTCCACTACACATGCAGCTTGAACAGAATGTCAGGGATGGTTTGGCTAGCACCACGAGGGGCACATCATGGGAGTTCGGCCGCTAGGAGGCCACCGGCAGGCCACGCGGGGCACGTGCAGGCGGGCTGGACACCGATCAGGCTATGGCTGCACCAGGAAGGGAGTGGGGGTGCCGGGGCAGCGCGCTGGGGTACAGGTAGCACGTCGGGGCAACGGGCAGACCATGACTGGGCACGGGGGCACCGGGCAGGATGCCGGGAGCCCCATGCAGTGCGTCGGGGCACCGGCAGATCCATGCATCACGTGGGGCATGCAGGCAGCAGGCGCGGGTAGCGTGCCGGGGCACCATGGGGTGGCGCAGTTTCGTGGAGGTCGTGGGTTGGACTGCATTTGTTCGTCATCTTCATCATCATCTTCTCTTGTCTATGTTGTCATCATCGAACAAGAACAAAAAAGAGGAGGGTCCGACCGTGTTCTAGAGGCCCAAACCCTCCTCATTATAGTGATAGAAATTGGTGATTCTCATACCATAACCTCAACGATGAAAAACAGGTATTGAATCAATAAAAATACCCAAACATCATGTTTGGAGATCTTTGACAGAGATGCAGAAAGTCGGAGGCGTTTCGTCGACGTCAGCAAGCGTCCAGGGTTGGGGGCTGAGGAGGAAATTTCTTCATCGTTCTTCATTGTCGGCTCCTCCAACTTTGGCGCGGTTGATGATTGTAGAAGGGGTTCCTTGTTTTTTGGTGGTGTGTGGCATTCATCGTTGGAAGGATAAAGTTATCCTCCTTTCCCAAGCTCCACCAAAATTCCAACAAAAAATAATTGAGGAATCCTCTATTATTTGTTGGTACAACAACTCAAACAATCATTTTTAATCTAATGAAACAACTGATTTAATTAATGGTGGAATTGATTCAAATTCAAAAAAGAATTAATTAATTGAGACAACCCTTCAAATTAATGAGGGTGGTGAGGCTCACATAATTAATGGGGTAATGGTTAAGAGTTTCACGAATTTAATTGGGGGTGCCAAGGAGTTTAATGGGGTTAGAAGAGTTAAAAAGATCGGATGGGACCCACCTAATAACATCCTCCCAAGGGAGGTTATGCTTGGGTGGGCCCCACCACCATAACTTCCCATGGTAGGTTTGGGTGTGGTGGACCCCACCTCAAACCTCTCCTTGGATGTTTTAACCACAAACAAATAAAAATAAGTTAAGACTTATTTTTATTTAATTTTATATAAAAACCACAAAAACTATCTTCCACTCTCACTAAAACATAATTGCGGTGAAGGTATATCTAAGAAATAACCGATGCTGTGAGTTCAATGGTGCCCTCAGATTTCAATTACGAGTAGCGGTTCAAGAAGATATTAAATCCCGCTTGTACGTTTACTGAACGTACCCACAAAAACATCAGGAATTTATTCCGGACACACCGGGCCTCGGAATCAAGCGCCGTTAGAATCTACGGACTCGTAAAATTACCATGTATTTAAGAAAAAAATTGCCACGCACATTTCAGGTCTTTACATTACCCACACCTTAGGTATTTATTTCCCAATAATCTACAACTCGAACTATGGGAACAAAAGGTGGTACTGAGCATGCATCTGAGCCTCCTGCTCCCACGTTCTCTCCTAGAGGTTTCCATGCTACCAGGGAACGTGCACTAGAGGTATCGACCATCCATGCAGGAACTGCTCCTGTTGATACTCTATCTCCATTGGGACCTCCATAAAATTCACCCCATCATCGATGTCCAGCACTCCATGGTCTATGATGTGGGACAATTCATGCACATATATCCGTAGCTGAGATGGGTGGAATACGTCGTGCACGTGATGTAGTCCAGGTGGAAGAGTTAAGCGGTAAGCCACCTTGCCTACACTCCCGAGGACCTATAAAGGTCCGATGAGTCGATGAGATAACATTCCGCCTTGGAAAAATCTCTACATACCTCACCATAGTTAGACTCGTAGAATGACATGGTCACCATCCTTGAACTCCCGAGGTCTCTATGTCCTGTCAACATATGACTTATGTCTGCTCTATGAAGTCTTCATCCACTCATAGATGATATGCACCTTCATTGTGGTAGCCTGTACCATCTCTGTTCCCACTTGTGCTGACTCCCCTGGGTCCGTCCAACACAGTGGCGATCTGCAAGGCAGACCATACAAGGCCTCAAAAGGTGTCATACCGATGGTGGAGTGGTAGTTGTTGTTTTAGGAAAACTCAACCAAAGGTAATTGGTTCTCCTACCTGCGACCAATGTCGAGGAAACATGAACGGATCATGTCCTCAAGGGTCTGAAATGTCCCCTCATTCTGGCCATCCGTCTATGGATGGAAGGTAGTGGTCAGACGAAGTAGTGTCCCTTAAGCCTCCTTCCACCCCTTCCATAGCTGAGAAGTAAACCGTGCATCACGTTCGGAGATGATAGAAGAAGGTAATCCATAAAAAAGAACTCTCTCCTACACATAGAGGCATCACAAAATCTCTACTGAACCCTGCTCTCGGATCGGTAGGAAGTGGGCTGACTTTGAGAGTCAGTCAATGATCCCCCATATCGAGTCATGACTCCTAGATATACATGGAATACCCATCACAATGTCCATGGATATCCCATCACACATCCACTCTGGGACCTCTAAAGGCTGAAACAACCCTGCTGGTACCCGGTGACCCGCCTTCAATTGCTGACAACTGAGGAATCGTGAGACAAAATCTGCTACTGCCTTCTTCATACCTGGCCACCAATGCTGTCGTCGATGGTCCAGGTACATCTTCACCACTATTGGGTGTAGCGCTCGAGGGGAAGTGTGGAACCCGCTCAACACATCCTCTTTAAGTGCAACCAGTACCATGGTACGTCTTCTACAGAGGATGGAATTCTCCCCACCTTCAGAAAATCTATCAGGTGCATTCTATGTGGATATCTGAGCATGTCACGTCTCACAGTCAGCGTCTCCACGTTGCGCCTCCCTGACTCGCTGAAGATGTAGAGGAGTGACTTTAGGATACTGATGGTAAGCCACTCCAACCCTATACACAAATGTTATCTATAAGGTAGCTAGATGCTCTGTTGCTTCTCCTAGTAGATGAATGCCTGATCTCCTGCTGAGAGCATCCACAACAACGTTCACTTCCCCAAGAGTATAGATTATCTTGAAGTAATAGTCCGGGAAGAACTCAACCCAACACTGTTTTCTCAGGTTCAGGTCCTTTTGAGAGAATATATACCTGAGACTCTTGTGATCAGAGTACATGGTAAAATGTTGACCCATCAGTTATTTCCGCCACATCTTCATGGAGAATACCACTGCAACTAACTCCATGTCATGGGTAGCATAGTTCTGCTCATGTCGTCTCTACTTCCAAGAACCATACATGATCGCAGCTCACTCCTGCAACTGGACACACCCTAGTATGGTCCCTGATGTGTCATAGTAGACTACGTACCCTACACCTTCTAGTGGAAGCCTCAAAATGGGGGAACTAGTCAGTCTCTACCTCAACTCCTGAAAGCTCTGCTGGCATCTCTCTGAACACAGGAAAGGGATCCCCTTCTTCGTCAAGGCTGATAGTGGTGCTACTATTCTAGAGATGTTTGGAACGGATATTTATTGTATACAGCCAAGCCCAAGGAACTCTGTATCTGCGTCACACTCCCGGGTGGCTCCCAAACAATAACTACCTCAATCTTCGCTGGATCCACTACAAATCCAACCTCCGAGATGATGTGTCCCAATACGTGAACCTCCCAAATCCAAAACTGGCACTTTTAGAGCATACAATAAAGCTGGTTCTCTCGGATTCTGTCCAATACTACCTAAAAATGGTAGGCATGCTTCTCCTCAGTAGTCGAGTAAATCAAAATGTGGTCGATGAATACCACGAAAAAGAGATCGAGGTAAGGCTGGAAGATCCTATTCATGAGACACAAGAACACTTTTGGAGTGTTGGTTACACCGAAGGGAATAACCAAGAACATGTAGTGGTCTTCCTGACACCTAAAAGCCGTCTTCTTCATATCCGCATCTCGAACACTGAGCTGGTGATAGCTTGATCTGAGGTCTATATTCCAGAACCATCGTGCTCCAATTATCAGATCAATGAGGCCATAAATCCTCGGATGTGGCTACTTGATCTTCATGGTCACTAGGTTCGGATGACGGTAGTCAACACAGAGCTTCAAGCTCCCGTCCACCTTCTTGGTGAATTAAATCGGGGCTTCCCAAGGAGAAAACTGGACCGGATGAATAACATCCCTCTCTAGTCCTCAAGATTTACCCTCTACTCGCGAAGCTCAGCAGGAGCCATCAGATATGCTGGATTAGATATCAGTGTCATCCCGAGGTATTGGTCAATGTTGAAGTCCAACTCTCTACATGGAGGTAGTATTGGAACATCATCAGGTAATACATCAGCGTAATAGTCCACCACTAGAGTATAAGTCAGGCTCTCCAAATCAACTACTCTGAGGGTGAGGCATGCCAACTGGTGAGTGATTTCCCACACCCACCTCCGAGTAAGTCCATCATGTGCTGCAAAGGTTCTTTTCTCACCAGTGAAGGTGAACCTGGTCCCATCCTTACAGACACACCACACTTTCTTCCTAATACAATTGATATGAGCATGGACTGTAGATAACCAGTCCATACCCAAGATGACTTCGTAAGGACTCAACGCCAATATGTGGAAATCCCAACCGAATCTCTCACCACCAAGATTAATCTCACACTGTCAGCACCAGTTCATAATTGTCGAGCCTGATCTTGAAGGAGTATCTAGCCGTAATTATCAATCCAACTGCTCCGTCAGAATCTCTGAGCTCCGAACAAGGGAAGTTGTAATGAAAGAGAGATTGGAACCTGTTTCTATAAGAATTACTACTAAGGTGAAGTTGACCCATATCATACCTCGAATCATCTCCAGAGTGCCATGGTTATATGTTTCAGCTTCCTGAAGCTGAGATCTCCCCTGTCCTCCAGCTCCATGTGGTCAGGGTGGTCCTCTAGGTGGTGGTGGTGGCAACCCCTCAAAACGTCGTCTGCCGCCAGTTGCTCGACCAGCTCCTCTGCCACGTCCTCCTGCACCTTGTGGATAGCCACGATCGATCCTCTGCCTCTTCCTGGGAGGTCCCTCAACTTTCTTATAATCATCAAAATGGTGGGTCCTATTTTCATGAGCCATGTGATCATGCCTGCTGCATGAGTAACATTGTCTGATCCTTGCATGACAGGCTCTCTCTCCACTCCAGGTTCCCCGCACAACCGATCTTGAATCGTGCGGTTGTCCACCTATCAGTCTAGTCCTCTTGGTCCTCTGTGTCATATGTGGAGTTGTGTGGTAGGTCAGTGAACCACACTGAGTACTGCGCTATTGTCATGTTGTCCTATAGCAGATGAATTAGATCATGTATTTGCACTTCCCAAAGGGTGGCTGGGACAAACACTGCCTGGAACAAGATATTGAAGTCTTCCCATAGAAGTGTCGCCTTGTCGTGGACTTGGAGCATCATCCTCCACCATCTTCATGCTGCTACGTGAAGGAGACTCAGAGCATGAATCACCATGAAGTCAGCTGGTGCCCCTATGAGGTATATAGTAAACAAGATAACCCCTTATTAATGAGGTATATTTTTCATTGCGGGATAGGATGAAGTATGTTTCACAGACCATCATGGTTGCGAATTCTGTATCATTCTTCTATTCCAGTGCTTAATTCTTATGGGATTTATTTTTTTTACGATTCATAGGGATAATACACAGGTAATTAAACTTGAGTAAAATTTGAGTTTGAATTTTTAAAAAGTATATTTACAATTTATAAATGAGAAACCACCTATTTTATTTCCTCAAGCTTAGCTATATGGATATCAATCTGGGTCTCCATTTATGCTTGTTCATTTAAATCAGATATCTCCAGGTGTTCCGCAACAATTCCATGTCTGGATTCTCCTTCTTCCACCAAGGAATATATCAGTTTTTTTTAATTTTTATAATCAACGATATAATTACTGATTCCTAATTTAGATTAAATAAAAATATAAGATACAAAGTCAATTAATGTTTCAACTCTCTAAATTGGTTTATATTTAATCTCATCCCCATTACTAATTTCCCCTTAGAGTATAATCCATGTTTTTGGAGGAATGTTGTCGATCTCCTCCTTGATAAGTTCAAATACCACCACTTGGTAGTTGTATTCCTTTCATGGGTTTGTCACTTGTTTTTGTATTTTTTTTGGGAGATCAAATCTTTTTTAACATTCATTCAAAAATCCATCAACATTTTATATATGTCCCACATGTGTCTTACATGAAAATTATTCCTCTTTTTTCTATCATAGTAATACAAGTGGATCATCATCTTGTTTACAATCATATTTCTATGATATATCTAGGGAATATGTAGTTATCCCATCTATTTTTTCTTGTATATTTTCAACCACTTTTCAAGATCATGAATTTAAAATTTTAATTTCCATCAATCCAATTTCTCTTGGAATTATTCTTTTCGAACTTCTTAAAAATAGTTGTGAGGAATCAAGGAGAAATCATCATATGTCTCAACCACTTCTTGATAAACCTCCAAGAAGTACTCATAGAATTATACTAGCTATTTATCCAACCCATTAACTACTTGTT
The DNA here is from genome assembly GCA_963277665.1 of Viscum album. Lineage (NCBI taxonomy): Eukaryota > Viridiplantae > Streptophyta > Magnoliopsida > Santalales > Viscaceae > Viscum > Viscum album. The sequence goes on along the minus strand of OY728128.1, from coordinate 269,892,249 downwards.
TATTGGTTGTATCCTTTAGCCTCTAGATGAGTTCTTGGAATTTTTCATATATGATAATTTGTCTCTGAACTCCCTTGACCTATGTAGACTATAATGAAACAAACTCATATGTAGACCTTGGTTCTTCTGCTTCTTGTTTTGGCACATGGGAGTAATCATCAATACATGCATAATAATAATCATTTGAATTCATTAAAGATATTTTATTTAGTTTTTTTAATAAATGAATTCTAATATGTATAATATGTGAAAATAAATAAATTAAATAAATGACTGATTGGATCCCAAATAATGTTTCTAGTTTTGACACATGACTGTCATTGAAAGTGGTCGAAAGCAATTATATTTTTCCATGTGTAACAGTGTGGCTTACAATATTTGTCTCACATTAAGGGCCTATAATTTTGGTCACTTACATTATCTAGGTCCACTAAATTTCATGTATTTGTGGTTTTTTGTATTTAATTATTAAATGAAAGCATATTTGGGTTTCATGAATAATGTCCTGAAATAATTGAAATTATATTTTGTAAAAAAATGAAATCTAAATAGAACGAGTTAAGAAAATAATGATATTGGTCATGTGTTATTCCTAGAATTCAATAATCATTATCCTTTATGGTCTGATTCTAGTTTGATAAAACAAATTTGATATATAATAATTGAATTTTTATTAATTATTTCAAAATTTTATAATATCATTGAATTCCTAAGAAACCATAATTACATCTCATCCTTAAATCAATGTTTAAGTAGCCCATTTATATTGGAGGATCTGTCATAAAAAATAATATCTATCGATGTTGTTTCATCCATTGATATGTTCATCTCCTACATGTGAAGAAAAAACTAATAGACAGAGGGAAATGTAATTGAATTAAATAATATAGAAATATTCAGTTTCATGTCATTGGGTGACGTCACCATATTGTGGACACCTTCCTATCCAATTCAAGCTAATAAATTCTATATATATTCATAAAATAAACCTTATAGAAAATTAATGAATAACTTGACCTCCCCAATTTCCATTCCTCATGGTTAGCCTCTCATTTCTAAGAGTAAGAGATCATTTCGTGGATGTAGGAAGAAAAGAAGAATAATTGAAATATATTTAATGAAATAATGTTGCCTGATAAAACTAAAATAATAATGGGATAATGTGGAATGAGTAGATAAAGACACAGAGGGGGAAAATAGAAGTATATAAAAAATGGAAATAATTTAACTAGATTTTTTAGAGATTGTTAAAATAAATAAATTATTAATATTAAAATTATTAATATAGTTTTTAAAAAATAAATAATAACAAATTATTAAGCTAATTTTAAAATAATAATGAGGTACTACAAATAATATTTACAATATTTATAAAAACAATATTAAAAATTTTAAATTAATATTATTATTATTAATGTATTTATAGAATTCATAAAATGGTTCCTAAAAAATTAGTATAAAATTATTTTAATATTTTAAAACTAACTTGCATTTTAAAAATTAAACTGATTTTTTTAAACAAGTAGAGATGGTGGCAACGACACTCATCTCCCATCTTGCAGATCTCTAGTTGAGGAAGTCGACCCCTGATTGATGGTTTGGAGTAGGCTGTTGAGCCTCCTTTATATAGGTCATGATTAAGGAGAGAATCAACCTACTCCACCAATTTTCATGAAGACGGGATATGGATCTGGAGAAAAGACATGTGGTGGAAGGTGTTTATAATACAAATTGGCGAGATCCATATGAATGAATCTTTCACAAAGTTCCATGATTAGGGATGGCCTCTGTGGCGAGGGATAGAAATCAGAGGTGAAGAGCTTCAGTTGCTTTAGCAGAAGGTGTGGGTGGTAGTGGGTTACAAGATATATGCATGGTGGTTAATATATGGTATCAGAGATATTGATCATGAGGTTCAGTGTGGATGATGGGGAATATTGGTGTGGTAGCCTACATGGTCCATGGTGGTTGAGTTGTGCTGGTCCCTGGACATGACAAGTGGCATGGAATAATGGTGGTGTTTCTGTGGAAGGTGTGAGGTGCATGGGGTATCTAGGAATGGGATCGTAGTAATGTGGAGGAGGAGGTACTGTGGTATCGGTGGACCAAAATTGTCCGTAGATGAGGGAAATGAAATTTCATTTGATATCCCTTCCCACATAAAAAATTGCGATGTGTGTCGAGCCTTAACAAGTCTCGGTGTGGGAGCCCCTTCTTATCCCGGTTTGGGGTGGTCACATGGGACACCACATGCACATTATAACATGGATTCCACATCACATATAGTTCTTGTAGTCCCTTTGGTCCACCTCTACCGCCATAGGTCCTAATCACATACAATCGAAGAAATCATGTGCACTATTTTTTATCACTATTTTTGGCATTTCACCACCTGTGGCCTTTCCTGGTGATTAACCACATGTGATTCTGGACTCTAGTGGGCCCTCCCTGTCTTTCCTAGCTGACTTCCCCTTATGGGATAGCTTAGTGTATTGTTAGGCCAGTTTGAAGGCTAGACGGTCTTCTGGCCAATTCATATACACAAAAAACATTAATACAGTTCAATAATATAGTCAACAAAAGATCAAAAAAGTTCATAAATGGTTTCTTGACATGAAAAAAATTATTTTTTACTCATTCATATACACTTTATCACCACCTACCAATTTATCAATAAATTACTGAATCTATCAAAATCATGGTCTTTAACATTGAGAAACATCGATAAATGATCAAAATGGGTTTTTGAATATGAACTTTATGTTGGATTGTCAGAGATGATCAATAAATAACTAGAATCTATATATTCTAATAAATAATTAATGAATCTCATTACTTCATGAATAATAATAATAATTTTTCAATTTTAAAATATACATTTTTTTGTAAAATAAATTCATTCTTAACCAAAAAAATATTCCTAAAAATATGTGTTATGAAATAATTTCGCAAAAAAACATAATGGAAAATAACTCAGTATTTCTTCATTGAAATAATAAATATTCATAAATCATTTCCATATATTAATAAATTTAAACCTTTATTAATAACATGAGCTTCATGACATGATAAGGAATATTAAATATTACATGGAAAATAATTGAACGTACATTTCATTTTATCCATAAGCCATGAGTGAAATGAATCCATATATAATAAAAATGTGAATAAATCTTCGATAATAATAAAAGAATTATTTAGGAAGAAATTTTTTAATTAATGGAATTCATGATTTCATGAGTTAAGATATTGATACCTATATGAAAATTTTCAAGAATGTTTTATTTGATGGTTTCGAATACACAAGGAAACCATTTAAATAAGTATATCCAACAAATTGAACTCATGATACTACTAATGAAATCATATGATATCTATTTTTGGGCCCCACCTATATCTACATATATAAGAAAATCCTCAAATATCAATGGATTTATTAAATTCATGAATAATATTCATAGTCATTATATTATCATATCGAGTAGGTAATATATATTTGAAATAATTTCCATTGTTAATATAATAAATTTATAAGTAAAAATTGTTAGTAAAATATATACTATTCATGAAACAATTACATCCATGATTCAATGAATATATATATTTTAGTGGTATTTTATTTTATATGATAAAAAATATAAAATGGGAATTCTATACACCATATAGGAATAAATAGGTTCATACTTTAATGAAAGTCTGAATGCAGTGAAAATTGACAGGAAATCCCTTACAATGGTAATACCATTAAAGTGAGAATTAATCAACGGGATTATTATGTGTATAATATATAACTCCATATAAATTTTTTGAAATAGAATAAAAATATTATGAAAATACATTACATAGATAATCTAGAATATCATAGACAATGGAGAAGTAATATTTCCCAAAGAAAAGAAATTGAGTTATAAACTTTAGTTCAACCTGGATATTTCCATTCAAAATACCATTTGATGATAAATCAATATTAAAAAACTTTTTTCTATGAAATGTTAACAATTACAGATATTTAATGTTAAATATTTAGTATGTAAACCATAAAAATGAAAATAAGTGCACAACAATAAAAAAACTCTATAATGGGAAGTTCTTAAGAAACACCTTACCTTCTTCTTCCCTTTAATAGAAAATTATATAACATGTAGTATAATGTTTTTAAACATGTTATTAAATAATAAGATTAATATATTAATATTTATAATATCATATATTAATCATTAAAACACTTTTTCACACACAAATGAAAAATAATTCATTTTTTAACTATTTCTCACGTGTCAATTGCCTTATTTTATCATGATTCATTGAAAATGAATGTTCCTTTTATTAAGAATATTATGTATCTTCATCATATATATAATTATATTAATGATATAAATATCACTTTATTCATTAGATACATTTTCGGAATCATAATTGAAATATGAACATGGAGAGTGGTTCACATTTCTTCGTGCAGACGTTGGGTTGTATATACTGAGGATTGATTTTATAATTTTCTAAACATCTGAAAGGGTTATAAAGGAGTTGATATATTATTCTAAAAAAATTCAATACCATGTAATATGTATAACATAAATTCATTAGATGTATCATTATTAACATCAATGTAAAAATATAGTACAAACCAAATCATATTACAGCACAAGGTTGTAGTCCGATGTAAAGACGATAAATGTAATTTTTTTAAAATTATGTTGAATTGATTATGGTATAAGAGATAAAAAAATTATATATATATTATTATATCAAAAAAATTATATAAAAATGATTAATATAATAAAACCGTGAGAGCTATTGATGCAAAAAGAGTCATATCAGTTCGCAAAGTGTTATCCCACATAACTCACAATCAATAATTTATTTCCCATTTGACATAAGAGAAAATGGATATAAGTTCTTCCATTAACATAATAACATATCATTATATGTGCTACATCTTTGTTATTATATTTTATTTTTTAGGAAATAATTAAATTTGATAAATAATGAAATAAAATGAATGATGTTATTAATGTGATTACCTTCTCTTTGAGAACCCCCATTTGGATATCCAATTAAAGACCAAAAGGATGCCATTTTTTACTACCTTGACATATGTAATTTCTATAAAGATATTTTGGAGGAAATTTTCTTGAATTTCTTCAATCCAATGTTGTTTATTGGTGAGAATAAGTGATGGGAGGGAGTGCACTTTTATAATTGCGGTGTGATAATATAGTAAATATAAAAAACTATTCAATAATGGGATTTCACTCACACCATAGATGCCTAAAAATAAATAATTAATTTTTTGGGGGATTATATAGTAAAGGAACGCATCTAATAAACAAAATAATAAAATAATTCTTTTTTCCTAAACATATTACTCTCCATAAATTTTTTATTTAATTATTCTCTATAGTCATTAATATTTTTACCAAGGTAATTTACACATGATGGATATAATAATATATTCTTTATTATATAATTTTTACATATTTCTTATAAATATGAACTGAAATATATAATATACAAATTCCCTTGTTTTTTTAGCACAATGGAACATAATGTGGAAATAACCTCATTTAAACTATAAAAGTAGAATTGATTATTTTCTCTTTATGTATAATTATATTCACATTAAAAAAATTCATAATTAATTAACCATAGTCGATATATCTAGATCATTAAAATAATGGTTTAATTTTTGTATTTTTTGAAATTTTAATCATTTGATAAAATATTATATATTATAAGATAACATTAAAAATCGTTATTACAATTCTCTATTAATTTGACTCAAAAAACAACATAATAAATGTTTAATATTATCATATTATTTTTCACCTATCTATAAGGTTAAATTTATTTATAAAATTCATTTAATTTAATACATAATTAAACATATATTTCAGTTATTTCCCTTGGTATCATATATTTTTTCATTTAATTTACTAATTAATATACTCGTGTTTCTTAATCATTAAATGTAATTATATAATTTCAAATATGAAAATAAATTTCCACCATGATTCTTATTTCATTATTCCTAAAACTGTCACCAATATTCAAACATGTCATCCTTTTCCCAATATGAATATGTATATAAAATTGAAAAGTATGTGGTTGAAATGTTTTCCTTTTTGTTACATAAATTAAAATATTTATCTTTATCAAAAAACTGTGTCCCAAAGACACCCAAAATTTGGTAAATTTGTAATAAGGATTTATATATAGATAGAAAATAAAATATATACAAGCATATATATTATTTTATCCCTTATCATTTAAGATTAACACCTCAATGATTTTTATTTCACATTAGCTGTGGAAATAGATTTTTAATGATCACAATATACATTATGTAAAAAAAATTGTTAATTACATTATATTTTTTTTAAATGATGGTGCCTAACAAGAAAATAAAGGCACAGATTATATAAAGAAGAAGATCTAAAAAATTCTAAATGACGGAAACATATTACAATCTTTATTATGAAAGGGATGTTAGTCATCAAGAATTTCATCAACCTAGGTGAAGTCTTGATTGAATCCCTTGTTTGAAAGACCATCCTCAACCATGTTAGCTTCACGATAAATATGAGTGATGATGTAGTTGATCTCGTGAAGAGCATTGATGCAGTCCATCCAACGAGTGGTGATCGGCCATGAAAGATGTATGACACCATTCCAAACTACTTTCACAAGAGTGGTTGAATCACACTCAATCCATTGGTTGTTCCATCCATGTTGTTTGGAAAAAGTGACGGCATCAATCATACCCATCATTTCAGCTTCCAGAGAGGGTGGAATGCCACAACTCCCACAGAAGAAACCAATGATCTGGCCAGTATGATTCATGAAGATGGCGCCACACCCCGCAGGACTAGGATTTACTTTGGAAGAACCATCCACATTAACCATAATCCATCCTGGTAGAGGGGTACGCCAGAAGACTTCAAAAGTAAGACGAGGGTGGAAATTGTTGTCATCAATGTGTAAACGTCAAATTATGCTAATTTCTTGAACCGTGTTTCTACAATGACCCTTTTGGATCGAAGTAGCTTCGCGAATGGTGATGTGAATCTGATTTTTTCCTACATTAAGATTTGGTAAGCATTTATTATGACTAAAATAATTTCTATCATACCATATCACGTGATGAATCTTAGAGACAAAAGAAAATAAGATGTTTTTGATTTGTTGGGAACTATTCAAATCTGCACATCTCTTTAATTGAGTTTTGATAGAGTCATGCATCCAGCATCTGTAGCCAAAAAAATTTAAAATATAATTCCAATGAGCCGAAGCAGTGGCATAAGAAAGAAAAAGATGATTAGCATCTTCTCAGTGCTGATTACAGAGGCTGCATTTAGAACAGTGTTGGAAACCAGATGATTGCAGACAGTCATTAGTGGGTAGTCTATTTTGAGAAAGTCTCCATATAAGAGTAAATCTTGAGGGTTTTATCTCGGGTTTTTCAAAAAGTTTCAACCACCCAAAATCACATTCATATTACAAAAGAAATGGCAATAAATGTTTTTAGAATCAAGCATACCATTGTGTGAAGGATACCAAACTAAGAAATAATCAGTGTTTGAGAAGGGGTATGTGTCAATGACAGTCATAATGTTCTCCGAAAGAGGGTCATTACTAGTGTTAAGAACATCTCTAATAGAGAGCTTGGTGTCCAAAGGGCTTTGGTCAAGGGAAACTCTGGAAATTAAAGGGGTGTCGACCCAATTATCCAACTAGAAGTTCATGGTGGATTTTCTAGAGACCATCCACCTAGAGTTACTCAGGATGGAGGAAAAGGAATGCTTTATGGATGGCCATATAGTGGAGGCAAGAAAGGTAGAGTTTCCTTTCGGGAGTTTCTGAATAAATCGATTTTTAATAATGTTGATAGAATCAGAGTTACTATAGAATATGTTCCCTGTGATCCAAGCTTGTATAGCCTCATTAAAATGTTTAATATTTTTTATTCCAATACCCCCTTCTCAATTGGTTGACAGTATTTAGACCAGGGAATGGTGACAAGTTTTCACTCCACCGTACTAATATTCCAAAAAAAAATTTGATTGAGGTGTTCATTTTTTTAATAACACTAATAGGAAAATTGTATAGCATCATTGAATATACCATTTTAGATACAATAGTAGATTTTACAAGGCAGACTCTACCCACCATAGAGAGGGATTTTCCTTTCCAAGAGGAATGTTGGTTTGTAAATTGATTGGAAATTTCATGAAAGTGACAAGATTTGGGTCTCCCCCAAAATATGGGAACACCCATATATTTAAAAGGTTGAGAGCCTTCTTTTATACCAATGTGATTTTAAATACTACATTTTCTATTTGATGGGAAATTCTATCCAAAGTAAATCGAGGATTTGTTCCAGCTAATCATTTGACCAGAGATTTCTTCATAGTGTGCAAGGGCATTTTTAAGGGTGGGAATATTTTTAATATCACCTTGATGAAAGATAATGATATCATCAGCAGGCAACAAGTGAGTATAAGATTTTATATTTCACGAATCATGGATTGGATTGAGTTTGTTTTGATTAACCATACAATTGAAGGGTCGGCTAAGATAATCCTCCGCAATGGATAAAAGGATGGCAGAAAGAGGGTCCCCCTGTCTAAATCCATTATTACATTTGAAGTATCCCCTGGGAATACCATTAATAAGAATGGAAATGAATGCCGAGTTGAATAATGTTTGGATAGTAGTGATAAAAGCATCACTAAATCCAAATGATTGAAGCACCTTAAAAATAAAACTCCAGTCCATGGTATCGAAAGCTTTTTTAATGTCAAGTTTTATGGAAATATTACCACCTATGTTGCTTTTGATTAAAGTTTTAAAGAATTATGAAGCAATAGAAATGAATTTTTGGATGGATCTACCTTCGATAAATCCAAATTGATTCTAGGAAACTAATTTTTCAGTGATAGAAGAGAGTCTGCGAGCAATGATTTTCGTGATAATTTTATAGAGAGTGTTGATTAGGGAAATGAGTTTAAAAGAATGTAACTTAGAGGAATTTTCAACCTTTGGAATTAGGGAGATAAATTGTGGGTTTAGGCCATGAGGGAGAACACCATTGGCAAAGAAAGATTTGAAAATCTTGAAAACATCGAAGTTAATAATATCCCAGTAGTGTTGGAAGAACCCATTACTAAAACCGTCAGGGCCAGGAGCACTATCAGGATTTAGACTAAAGAATATGTTTTTGATTTAATGATCAATCAGGTTGCTAAGAAGAAATTTGTTATCCTCATCACTAACAACCACAAGAATTATCTCAGGTATGAGGTCTTTGTTTCTATCTGGTCCATTAAATATAGATTCAAAATAAGACACAATATGGTTGGAAATATCATATTCATTGTCCAAAATGTTTTCACCATCTTCTAAAGTGGCAAGAGGTCTTCAAGCATTCTGAGCTCTTTGAAGGAAATTATAGAACATAGTGTTTCTGTCCCCGTTAGATAACCATTTTACCTTAAAGACATGTTTTATCATCCTCTATTTAAAGATGAGCAAAGAATTGAGATTTATTGAAATGTTGATATCATGGTTCAGATCAATGCTAATGTCAGAATTTGTACTATGGTTTTGAAGCTGGTTCAACTCATTCTCAAGGTGGAGAATATCATTGTCTATTTGTTTGACTTCTGAGCTACACCAATCTTTGAGCATTTGAAGAAGGTATTTTAATTTGGTATGGAAAGGAAAAGAATCATTTCAATGAGTCATGGAATGCCAAAAGTACTGAACTAAGTCAGTTTATTCTGTGTTAGAATTCCAAGAATTATTAAATCTAAAAGGGAGAGGATGTTTAACATTATTATTGGAGATATTGACCAAAATAGGGTGATGATCAAAATGAAGCTTATATAGGGTGGTGCTAGAAATAGTGTCCCATTTTTTAGGGGCAGGAATGTTTGTGAAGGCTCTATCCAGTTTGGAGGCAACCACTCTATTTCCTTGCTTTCTATACCAAGTGTATTTTGCACTACTATGGTTTATTTCAATAAGGTTGTTATCTTATATAGAAGATTTGAATTCTCTCGTGGAGATCGTAGCATGTGAGGGACCAGTTTTCTCACTACAATTAAGAATAGCATTGAATTCTCCAATAATTAACCATGGAGCATGATTTCTATTGTTTATATAGTTGAGATCCTCCCAAAGTGGTCTTCTATATTGATATCTATTCTTTGAATAAAAAAGGAGCAGGTAATACAAGTGCTCTCAACGACTAAATTACATGTGAATACTTGATCCGATATGCTAAAAATATAGACATTATGAATGGACAAGTGCGAGAAGATCCATAGTGTATCAATCGTAGAGGAATCTTTAGTACCACCAGTGAAGGTATAACCATACTGACATAAGTGATGGAATTTAGGAGAGAAACTGATCATAGGTTCAGCAATAGCAAACAAAATGGGGTAGTGAGTGTTAATCATTCTTTTTAGAACAGAGAAAGTGTCAGAGTTTGCAATACCCTGATAGTTCCAAATGAGTATCTTCATTCATACCTAGGTTTGGAGTTAGAACTCCCATTGTTTTGTTTCCTAAGACCTTGTGTCGATTAGATTTTCTAGTTGGTTTAGAATTAGGTGGGCTCTTGGCAGTATCCTGACTACTTATAGAAGTAGGAGGGTTATTTGTGCTAACATTTATAGAGGTCTCCCTATCAGGTAATTATGTAGTGTTTATAGTGCCATTGGTATCATTTTCTCCTCATTTTGAGTATTCAGGCTCCCATCAATTTCTGTTATTATATAGTTTCAATGTATCTCTACTGATTTATTTCTTGAATGCAGAGATTGTGTACTTGGAAAATTTTGGTTATGGCCATGAGTTGATGTACCTGAACACCTTCCTAGTTGCTACCTAGAGTCTAGTGGTGGAGAGTCCAGCTGAATTTGAGCATCCTATGGATTTCACTACAAACCCATGACAAAAACTCTAGGGGGTTGCCATTAATTTTATTTTGTGAAAGCCTCCCGTTGTGGGAATTGTCTATGAAAATTGATTGAACACCAAAATCAATTATAATTCCACTGTCCACATCTGTGACAGGTTTTATCATGTGAATATTCTTCTTAGGTGCAGTTTCTAAAACTTGTTTGGTCCCAGGTAAGGAGCCATCTTGGTTAGCATAACAGACTGCATCAGGTTCCTGTTGTGATTCCATTCCTACTGTCTTATGTTTCTCCTGGACAGGAAACTCCATGGTGGTTATAGTGCTATTGGGCTTAAGATTATCTCCATTCTGAGATTTTATGATCATAACATTCACATGAATTAAATGATCGTTAGATTTTAAATCAACTGAGTTGCTGTCAGAGTTTGTACATGCGAACATTGAGTCAGAGCCATGGGATGGAGGGCCTGGGTGCATACCTTCTTGCTGGCCAGGATCTAGTGGGTGCATTCTTGCTTGCTACCCAGGAACCTTTGAAGATGTTTCTGCCCATTTTCAGTTACAGCTTGCAGATGGTTCCAGTGGTTGCATACATGCTTGCTGTTGAGGATCTAGTGAAGATTTGTCTGCCTGGTTTGAGTCACATCCTGCAGATGGTTCCTGTTGGTGCATACCTGCTTGCTGCCCAGGATCTAGTGATGATGTGTCTTCCTATTTTGAGTCACAGCCTTTAGATGGTTCTAGTGGGTGCAGAATTGGTTGTGCAGTATCCTGAAGGAGTCCACTAGGAGAAGTTGTGTCCCTACCCAAACCAAAAGATTGGGGGGGGGGTGACTACAGCTTGGTGCCTCATCTTGGAATTCGGTACCTGCAACAAGGATACCAACAATGTTCCTAGTAACTTTCCCTTTTTCCATTCCTATTTAATTCACCCCAAGTTCCATAACCTATTTTTTTTATAATAACATCAATAAAAGTTTATTCAAACTCATTAAGGATTTTATTTTCCTCCTCTTCTATAAGATCAGTCCAGGCGGTTACAGATTGTGATTTAGTGGGTTTCTTCACCCATACCTCATGCATTTGTTTGGAAGATTCAGGGATGTCGGAGTTTATTGGGTTTACTTTTTGTTATTTTTTATTTCCTTCCAGTCAGTCTCTATCGGTTGGACTACTTACTTCTTGATCACCCTACAATTTTCTATAGTTTGGCCAATAAGTTTTCAAATTTCACAGAATGGTGGTTTTTTCTCGTATTCAATCCTAATTTCTATTTTATAATCTTTATCAGAGATGCTTATTGTTATAGGGAGAGGTGCAGCAAGGTTAACCTCAACCATTACCCAAGAAAATTGGACCAAATCAGTATTTAGTGTTCTTTGGTCGATTTTAAGAGGTAATCCAATACAGGAAAAAATGTCATTACGGATTTTGGGGTGCCTAAATTACCAATTTAAACCATGCAATCTGACCCAAATTTTGGCCATTGTATTCCTATGAGTGTAAGGGTTGAATGCATAGTTCTATTCAGAAATACTGAATAGACCAGGTTTTAAATGGAGGTTACCAGTGTCCCATACTTTATCAAGGTCATATTGAGAGTTGAATATGAAGTGAAAATATCTAAGAACCATGGGAACAAGTTTCCAGTTCAATATACCCCAACAATGTGCAATTCTAGGTTCAAGATCTATGAAAGTCCAGGGGTGATCACCTTTTAGGTAGGTGATACGGCCCATGATGAAGTATTTGCAGAGCATCTCATGTTTATGGAGTGCCACTGGATCTGCTTCAACTAAGAATCCACCATCATCAAGCTTCTTGAGGAGATGAGGTCTCGTTGATAATACATCTTTGATGAGATTAATTCTTTTAAGCGCATCCAAGAAGGATACGACATTGCGTCTCCCTACAACTGGAGGTTTTGGGTCTCCATAAATCAGATTTATTACATTATTTTCTACAAAAGTTCTCACGTATCAGATTTCTGATTTCAGAAGAGGTGGGAGTCGAATCTCCTAGGCATAAGGAATGCATCACCCATTGAAGAGAAGTGTGAAATCTTAATTAATTATATTATATAATGTTAATTATTATAACTATAACTATAGGATCCATTTTATGGTTTTAAATTGAAATAATTGAATGTTTTTAAATTTAAATTTAACAAAAAGATGCGATTTAAAAAATGGTTTTCCAAATGAAATTTTTTGGAATGAAAAAAAAGATATATATACAGTGAATATATAATGGATTCTGATAAACAATATTTTAATAGCTATAATATAATTGGACTAATTTTACATTTAAATAATTTTAAATTTAAATTGTTCTATTAAATCCTTCAAATGAAAATACAGTTTTCGAAAAAACATGTATTTTTCATTATTAATCAAAATCTAATGAAATTAATAAAATTATGAGAAAAAATATATACAATAATTTTAAAAATTACTATTTAAATAGATAATTAAATCCATTAGCATAAATTTTCTAAATTTGTTAGAAAGTAATTTATAGTATGTTCATTATGAAATATATAACCACATTCTGTAAAAATAGAATTCTATTTGAAAATATTTGTTTTTTCATTGAAATGATTTTTATTTTATTTCTATTATTTTTTAACTATATAATTTAATTAATAAATGTGATAAAATTGTATTGTGACAATTTTGTTTTTAATATTCACTACCAAAAATCTAAAATCTATATTATAATGATGTTATATATTATCTATCATGTTTTCTTGGTGTTCTATGTCATATAGGAAATTGAAAAAAACTTATTAATAATGAATTAAATATTAGTGTGTACCATGTGATATTAAAGAGATTAGATTTCGTTAAAAGAAATATAATTTAAAATATTTTGGTGAAACATTCTTCAATCAATAAATGGTTTTGTGCACCTTTTTCAGGTAATTGTTTCTTGGGATCATACAAAAATTGTTTTATATATCTAAAGCTTCCAGGAATTTGGTAGATATTAAATGAGATTAATTAAAACATTTTAATATTTGGTAGTTCCACTTTCAAGGTGGACCAAAAGGGAGTATTGTTTGAATCATCAGAGGCTTGTGTGGGAGATTTTTAGGAGTTGAATAATCTCTTAACATCAAAAATAATTTGATCCTAAATTATTAATTTGAGGTTTATATGGAATAATGTGACTCTTATTGGATCAGAAATAGAACAATGATAATGCAAGGAGATCAAGTTGTTGCATATGGGTCTCAACCTTTGACCCCTCATGAATATAATTACCCAATAAATAACATCGAGTTGGCCGCATTAGTTTAGTTCTAAAGTGTTCATGACAATATATTTTGGGAGAAAAGGTTACAACCTATACAGTTCAAAATAAATTGTGTTATATATTTTAACCACATAATTGAATTCATTGGAATTGAAGTTGGGTTGAGTATATTCATTATTTTGATTTTGAACTAGCATATACTCCCGAGATATGAAATAGTTTTGATGATGCATTTAATTGGAAATATTAGACTAAGATTGTTCAGGAGTAGAGTGCATAATAGATGATGATGACAGTATCAGGTAAAATGCATTTGGTGGTTCAGGAGAGTCAAGAGAAGATCACTCTGATTTGAGTTGTCATGGAGAATCCTCTTTTGAGAAAAAACAGGGATAGACAGTATAAGGATCCAAATATCTTATCCTTTAGGGAATGAATTGAATGTGGGGAGACATATTTGGATATATTGATAGATGAATATGAGATCTTATATGTGATGAATCAATTTATGGAACCTACGAGCATGTGAGAGTAGATCATACATGTATTTCGAGCCAAAAAATGGGAAGTACATCCAAGTGAAATCAAACTTTTTCATCACCTAATTCGACTATAATGGTGGATAGGAATGAAAAAATAAGATGAAAGTGATTGGGATAATAAGATTAACCTATCAGTTAGTGAAGGTAGAGCATAACTGACCTAGTGTTTTTATATGACCATTTCCTATTCTGAAATAAATGTGGGGTGCCATTAAAATGTACTTTTTGGAGGGTCTTCTAATGAAGGTTTGGAACAGTGATGCTATTTGGGTCATTGGTGATCTACTAAAAATTTTCGATCATTTTTTTCTATATGGGAAAACATTATAGTAAAATAGTTTGGAGAACTATATATTGGTGATATATTATATCCCTATAAGGTTCCAAAGACAATAGTTTCATATAATGATTCATGAGTTACATCATTCTTCTAGAAGGTATTTCACAGAGTGCATGGAACAGTGGTATTATTGAGTATTGTTTTCCACCTACATAATGTTGTATAGTTTAAATATATTATACTTCTGTTAGAGAATATGCTATAAGCATTTGTGGTTGATATTTCAGTATCTTACAAAATGAACCTGGATTTAGTGGAGTTTACCTATAAAAATAGTTATCAGTGTACTATATATATTGAACAATAAAAATCTATTTATTGTAGTTCATGTAGATCAACTACTATCCTAGAGGGAGGCCGATGAGACAGAGTTTTCAGGACTGAGTCAAGTGGAAGAGATGATAGATTAGATTCATCTAATTTAGAAATGTGTGGCTACAACATAGAGTATACTAAAGTCATATACTAAAAGACAAAGATGTACCATATAGATTACAGAGGGATATCGTGTGTTCCTTCGGGTTTTCCCAAGTTTGGGTCACCAAAGGATATGATGGTATGGAATGTTAGCGTACATGTTTTTTGGAACTTTGGAGATAATGGTGAGAATTGGGCCAGTGGAATACTGATTTTATCTTCAACAGATATACAATACTATGCATGATGTTTTCCATTTATTAAAACATCCATGGAATCACCCTAACACTTGTCATTTGAACGATAAGAATGAGTTTGACCTTTAGGTAGATGATTCCATTATGGATCATCCAATACATCTATTGGATAATAGGGTGAAAGTGGTTCGGGGAAAGACCATACAGATATTTCTTGTGTTATGGAAGCTTGGATAGGTACAAGAAGAATCATGTGAATGATAAGTAGATAAAAGGGCTGAATGTCCTGATATTTTTGGCTCTGAATCATAGAAAGGCTTGGATGTGCGTCTTGAGGACCAGATGTTATAATGTTGGTATATTTAATGATTCCGACTACATATAATGTTATCTTGGGTGCATTTTCTACATACATTATATTTTTTCTTCTTTTTGTTGTGAGTTTCTCATTAGGGTGGTTTTTGGTTAATTATAATAAAATTTTGGAGAAAAAGGAACTTGGAATGGATTGAGTATAGTTTAAACAAATGGGGCAGCTGCCTAGAAGAAACTATACAATATATGGTCTTTTAAGAAGTATCAAAAACATAGTTAAAGCATTTTTTGGGCGGTCGTGCAAGCTAGATATGTGAAGTTCCCCCTTAATGTAGTGGTAATGCACAGTTAGCGCATTATTTGTTTAACCATGAGACTGAACAGTGCGAGGGCTGATAGTGAGATACTAAAATTTTACATCTCACTTGTTATCTTATTTTAATGACCTGTTTCACCTCCGATGTTGTCCTAAGTTGACATTTTTCTTTTAAAATGTGTAATGGAAGGTTCTCGCATCGACATGATTGGATTCCACAAAATTATGAAAAACATTATTGAATATCTAAAAAAAGAATTTCAGATCCTCTATTCTCCATGTAAGTGGATTTCAAGCCAATTCCTCCCCCATTCATTCTTCTATCATTCCAATATCTTTTCTTGGATTTTATCCTCTTTTTCCTTGGATCTAAAACAATGTATTTATTTCAATATATATGATTACTGATCTACGTCTAGATTGAGGAGTTATTGATTTCCTTGATCCTAATTTTTGTTTAGGGATTTATAGTATAAACCTTTATCAACATTGATGTGTAGAACATTGTTTGGGAATTTTGGTTGTGTGAACATCCATCAACAATTTGAGGTACGTGGTTTAAATATAATATCTATAATCGTGGATTTTATATGTATATGAATGATTGTAGAATTTCTAGCATTCTTTAATAATTTATTTTATTGAATTGGGTCTATTAAATTTTACAAATGTGTTATCAATGATTTTTTAAAATATGTGATTAATAGGGGAATTAATCATGATAATTAGGGGAATTCATATTATATAAATAATATTTTGAAATTAATTTAACTGGTAGGGGTTTTCATCTAGATAAATAATCAGGGGTGGGGGTTAATTATGAGATGTTGACATTGTTAAATTGAGAAAAATAATTGTGGATTAATTGTGTGCCATTGATAATATGACATAGATTATTAATTGTGGGAGTAAATATGAAAATTTGGGTTTATAATGATAGAATTAATCCCTAAAAATTAATTATTAAACATTAAATTTTATTTTGGTTAATTTATTGATTAACTAATTAATTTTTTCAAGAACTAAATTAATTCTTGAATTAAATAATTGAATAAATTTGATTAAATAATTGTTGAATTTGTAATTGGATTGTGATAGGTATTTATTTTTTAAATAAATTCTTTGATAATGAATGAGAATGATGTCATTTTAAATTGACCAGTAGAAATGGTAACATTTTCATCATACTTATTAGTAAACATAATGGTTACATGTTCATTCTAAATTGAGAAGTATATATAAAAACATGGTCATTATACTTATGAGTAAAGAGAATAGGAACTAGATCATTTTATTACATAGTTTCCATGGTAACATGGCCATCTTACATAAGTGTGTGATATTGGAAACATTGGAAATATCGATTATAAATGTGAAATATAGGAATTGAAATAATGGAACTCTGAGTTGTGGACTCACTCAAGAAGATTAGAACTCTGAAAGGAGTCAAATCAGGTACTGAGGTAACATAGCACCTTGAATACTTCAATATTTTTCAAGAAGCAGGTATTAAGGTATTTCATTACACTGAGAATGCTTCTGGCTCCTATACGAGATGATGTTAGCATCATGGTACGAGTATCCTTGGGAACCATGGAGTTAATGTTGTAAAATAAAAATAATAGAAAATGTGATAAACTATTTAATATTGCATGGTACTTATTTCTATATAGAAATGAATTCATTATATCTTCACTAGAATTATTTTAGTTACCGTTTTTGCGGTCTACTATGTTTTACTAACACCAAATTTAGGCATTAAGATTGGTACCAGAATATTTTATATTTTGGAAGGGTTGGATAAGCGTAATGGCCCTAGAATAGGTGGATGATAGGGGACCGATCTTGGAGGAGGGAGCCATTCATGGTTCAGAAACCACTTGAGGATTCATATTGTCTTTATAGTCAGTTCTATTATAGAAACATGAAAATTTTAAATGTATAACATGTAACCCTTTTTTTTATTATTGGTTTCCATTTTGTTTATAATGTGACATGATTATTTTTCTAGTAATATATATCGTTCTTCAGTTGTTCTATTATTTCCAATGGTATTTTACTCTGATAAATTAGGTTATTGTATCATTATGATTGACTTATGAGACCCTCACTACTAGTCGGTAGCCTCTATCATACAGGGATGAGTGCTTCTGGTCTTGTGGTGAACCAGCTCTAGGCACCATTGTGAGGCACCCTGGTCATGAAATTACATTGATTAATTAATGAATCATGTATGGTGCTTTTAAAGATATTTTATCACATGTATTTTATAATTTAATTTTTACATAGACCATAAAACGTCTCATTTTCTCTCAAATCCAATTATATATTAACATGTATATGTAGGATCCATTCAATAAGGATCATCACTACATAATGCCTATATGTATTATTTTAGGAATCAACTTTTAAATTTTTTTATCTCATGATATGTTTACTAACTAATGTTTATTTCATGTCATCAAAATATCATATGAATTTTCTATTTACTAATAAAATATAATTTTATTTTCCAATATTATATATATCAGTACAAAAATAAATTTCTCACTTATAATACATGACATTCAATTTGTATTGACATTTAATATTCTAATTTATAAATTTTATATCTTTCACTAAATGTCACTAGGTAAATAATATCTAGATAAGAAACAATAATATAATTATATGATATATATATCATTCTAAATTTAATAAAATTCACACATTTTCCCCATGCATCTATGATCATATTACAATAATATATTATTCATGAGGATAATTATTTTTATCATCATTTATAAATTTATTTAAATATTTCATGATATTTATTGAATGGGATTGAATTATAAAATATTATTTCATTCATAAATATGAATCCCAAGAAGAATATCATCCATCAATGAACATTTTCAGAAAATTGACTCCATCGAAAAATAATGTCACCAATATATATCAATAAAAATTCATTTATGTTATGAGAAGATACACATAAATATTTAAATCATTATTATCCTCAGGGAACTCCATATATCTTAGGGAGACATATAGCTATATATATTATGAAATATCGGTTAATGTTAGTCAATAATGTCTATTATTTATTATCAATTTCATTCATCATAAATTTTTTTTGAATATTACCTTCTCTTCACTAAAAAAAATTTATTGTTATTGTTGTTTATTCATGATGGAATAAAACACATTCTTTTAATAAATATTTATTTTTTGTGTGTGATTTATTGTCCATGATCATTAATATGTCTCATCTACTTAATAAATAGAATATTAAGAATCCAAAAAAAATAGATTCATATTTTTTGTAAACATTTTCAAATTATTCATTAATTATTTTTGAAACCTCACAAATTCCATTGACATTGATTCAAACCACTTTGTTTCTTTGAATGATATTAATTCATTATATTAAAAACAGTAGATCCCAAGTATATTTTTTCCTGATATTTTAATTTTCAATATTAATTTTAATTATCCATTATATATTCTAAATGGACACTAAATATATTTCGGGAAAAATGTGAGTCACATGAGGAAATTAATTATCCAAACATAATATTATTTTTTAATATATTGTTAAATTTCAATGTATATTTATATTTTTATGATAAATAATAATATTTATAGTTTTTTGTTTTAACTTCTAATTCACATCAATAATTTCGTCAACACATAAATGTAAAAATAAATATCAACATTATATTTTTAATTTACAATTTCATCTAGGATTATTATTTCTAAATTATTCAAAGAATAAAAAATTATTTTTAATAGAAATAAATTATCCCATATAAATTAGTCAATTTTAAATAAAACTCACATAATTATACTCCACCAAATTTTGGGGAAATATGATCGAGTATTCTAATCAGTTGCAACTAAATTAAAATAACATGATTAGAAATACATATATATTATTGTTAACATTAATTTACTAATACATTTCAATTCAAAAATGAAGAAATCCAAAATAATTAAAATTATGGATACTAAAATATTTCATTGAGTGATTTTCATTTTAATTAATTAATAATTCATGAATCATCATTATACTTTTTTTATTTTTTTATAGTTTACTTATGGCCTCTCATTGAATTAATTTTGATAGATTGATTTTATCTAGCATGGTTCTTACTGATCTCAATAATATCCAAATATACATATACATTAATTTATGATGATGTTGTTTGAATGGAGAAATATATTTTTTAATGTGCCTATTTTTATTATTATATTTTAAAATATTTTTCTATTTGTCTCTTTATATTTATATATTTTATGTATAATCCATGATACTCCGACACCATTTTAAAATTCATTTTTGAATTCATTAAAAATACTGAAAACATTAGATTTAAATGTCATGGACATTACATTGTCATAAATTTTTAAATAATCACTGAATGTAAATAATAAATGAAACCATGCAACATATTGATTATTTATATTTTATAAAAAAAATCAATTTAATAGTCTTTAATAGTTTGATATATTCTCACATTTTGTGACATCCTTAATCCTTTTTAAAATATATATATTATCAAAATAAATAATCATTGATACATTTTATATGGTAATATCTCTAAAAAAATATTAGTTTTTAGTTTTAGATATTGTTTGGACCTTCGATTTCATGTTATCTATTTTAAAACATTGTTTCTATCCATGAAAAAAAATATTATGAATAATTAAAATAGATATATTTGGAATATTTTCTTCACTCTCATTCAAAAAATGTTATAATAATTCCATAGTATTTATTTTTAATGGGGATTATTTCAATCCAAAAAAATATCATTACATTATCATAAAATAGTATAATAATCAAATGATCATGTTTGACGTCATCCCTAAATAATAGTACATAATAATTCAATTTCTATTCTATCATCTTTATTACACCGCCTCCTCTAATCACCAATGAAATATAAATTATCAATGTAATAATTTATCAATAAAAATATTCAACATAATTTTTTATTATGATGCCTCATATTATGTGCGACCAATATCCAATTTTAAAAGTACATGTCTTGATTCTCTTGGAAGCATTATCCCAACATATTTCATATTTAGGTACTTCTAATTATATCATTTAATAATATTATTTTATCAACCAACATTACTTTAATTTATTTATATTATTTAGTAAAAAAATATTAACCTCATATCATATATAATTCTAAAAAAGTCCATAATTATATCAACATTAAGTTATTTGACAAGGTTATATTTCATTCACATCTAGAATCTTCTTAGTTTTTAGGCCATTTTTCTAAGATTTTCACATAAAATAAGTTTTTATTTTTCACCCATGGAAGGACATGGTGTTCTGAAAAACATAGGATCTATACAAATTTACTCAAAAATACATCTGTAAAAACACAAACCATAACATCCAAAAAAATTAAAATAATTTATTTGTAACTAATCATTCCTCCCATGTGTATTTCAGTTTCTTATAGTTATTAATTATAAAAAAAATCATATATTACATTTCAAAATGAAATTTTTCCTATATTATTGTTATTTTAATCAACCCTATACAACTGTATTTTTGGAGTAATAACCTATATGGTTAATTAAAATTATATAGGTTATTGTAAGATTGTTGAATTTAATTCATATGATTTTAATTATTATTATTAATTCAATAATATATATAGAAATATTATTCTTTAATATAATTTCTATCAATGAAATTATGTAACATCTTTACATTATTAACAATTCACTGATTAAAAATATTTATTTATATAATAAATAAACATCCCCATTGAGAATTTCATCATTAGATTTTATTTCATATTATTTATAAGAAATGAAATTTATTTATTTTGTTTGACATTCTCACTAAAATATGATTCATTTTCATCATGAGACTTATATTAAGTATTCAATTAATCATTTTTTACATATTAATATAAAATGTATTCTTCTTATTAAAATTGATAAATTAATATTGTGTTTTTTTCAATTTTTATTCAACCTTCATACTCATTTCATTATTATTTATCATAATAATCTTCTAATAATCTAATAATATATCATTTTTTCTTCATTTTTAACTTCTAAATTAACATTTTATCATTCATGGTTTTAACCTGTATCATTTTTGAAATATCTTTTTCTATATCAGCTTTATAATTCAACTAATTTTTTTTTAATTTAAAATTTAACATATAATATTTCAGATTGAAAAATTAAATAATTCTAATGGATGATGGGCATTAAATTTTGCACTTCCAATTCTAGTTTTCATTTAAAAAAGCTACATGGTTCTATTATAAAATTTACTATTAACTTCATCATCTTTTGAATCATTAACGTGATCTATATGGATTATATGTTTCTTAGATTAAATGATGGTTATCTATTCCAATTCCATAATATAC
The DNA here is from genome assembly GCA_963277665.1 of Viscum album. Classification (NCBI taxonomy): domain Eukaryota; kingdom Viridiplantae; phylum Streptophyta; class Magnoliopsida; order Santalales; family Viscaceae; genus Viscum; species Viscum album. The sequence goes on along the minus strand of OY728128.1, from coordinate 269,869,539 downwards.
TTCCTAAAAATAGTTTTTAAGATTTCATCATAAAAATAATATTTTTTACTCATAATTTGATAAATAATGTCCACCTTCTGAAGAAGATATTTTTACATATAATTCTTGATATGTTTCATAAAATTAGTTGAATTTACCATTTTGTCCAAGAATCATATATTAGTTATAACAATATCAATATTCCTAGTGAATTTTTCATCAATATTTTCCTAATCACCAAATATTATATGATTGAACATGCATATAAATAATTTCATTTTGAATTATGTTACATTATCAGTCGATTACCAAATGTTATCATGTTTATCATATATTATTTTGAATTTTCCAAATCCCCTTACAATTGTATATACTTAATCAGAAAAATATACCAAGATATCATTTAATTTTATAGTATTTGCATCTAAATTTGTCTCTTACAAATATATTATGATGGAATAATTATTAATTAGAAAAAATAATATATATTAATAATAAAAAAATGTAGGTAATGAATGATGTTGTAGAAAATAATTATGTTCTTTTATTCATGGTATTAAATCTAATCAAATATATAAATTCTATATAATATTAAAATATGATACAATTCAATATTTTTATTATAAAAATTATCATTTAGAGGTAATATGGATAGTTCGGATATAATATTATATATATGATTTACTAATTTTTTATCACTTAAAAGGATTTTTTGTTTATGTCAAATTTCATATATTTTTTCATAAAATTAATATATGTATAATTTTCATTTTGAGGAATAGTTAGAATTTAATTCATATCCTCATCCACATGTAGAATTTTAGTAATTATACAGAGATCACATTAAAAATATTTATAATTTGATATTTGATTGATTATCTATGAATTACTATTTCTAGGTTGGGTCTATGATAATGAAAAATGATTACAATAAAATGGGATTATAAATTCTTTCACTAGAATATTCAATCAATAAAATAATATCTATATTTAATAACTCCACACTAAAAAATTCAATTCAATATTAATATATCAATTTTATTATTTATGATTATTCAACTTCTTAAAGGATATAATACCTTTCTACCCTAATGATCTATATCATTAATCCATGTTTTTATCCACAACCAAGTTGAACATGATAATAGAAAATATATATATTAGATTCAGGGACATAGAGTAACTCAATATTCTATTCCACTACCTCTTTAGTAATATTTATATTCAAAAAAGTATTACAATTTATCCCATAGAAATATTCTTCTTAGCAATAATTTTTTTTCTTCTCATTCTTTTTTGATGGATTATTTCTATATATTTTTTTATATTTTTAATAAATATTGAAAAGGGTGATAAATTATACACATTTAAATTGGTATAATATTTTTCATTAAAAAATCACTTTTTGATCATTATTAAAATAAATTCAAATATATATATTAGATACACTTGTAATTAAAATTCATCTACAATCATACAATTTATAATAAAATAACATTATTAAAATTATGTAACTTCCCATATTTTTCATATCTGTTTTTAATCATTTTATCCATTAGTTAAACCCTTGTTTTAATAATCTTTTTGTAATAGATATACAATTCAGAACATTTGGATTGATGGTATGTTTTGTAATGAATGAGGAAGGGGGATGATAGACTGATACAGGTCAAGTACATGATATTTATTTTGAATACATGGAATGTATTAAATAAATTAAATGTATTAGATGGGGAAGGAAAATTCATGAAATATTATGAACATTACACCTAAGGGAAATCCCAGGCATTACATGATATGTAAATAATTTACATTTTGGGAAAATATCCCGATTTTTTATAATTGGGATGAACCACTATCTATTTATCTCAGAATATTTGAACATTCTCCACAATTGACATGTGATATCCCATGAATCCTCTTTCAATTTAAAATCTTAGGTTCCATGGTTAATTCTATATTTATACATAGCTTTTGGGGATAAATATCTTGTTGGATAACCACTTGTAAGACGATTATGTCATTTACTTCATATATTTTTATCTTTCCATCTTCTTTATTAATTTTTGTGTAGGTTTATATGCCATATATCAATTGTGTTCATCATTTTTTTGGGTTTTTCCAATCTAAGAAAAACCTATGGTCAATACATAGAGAGTGTTCTACAACAGGTTTATGGTAGGTGGTTTATGGATTTTCCAAAAGTTATTTGTCTTTTTTTTCTATATTCATTATGTTGTTAACTAAAATACTATTTTCTCTTTTAAATTAAATAATAATACAAAAATTAATTATTTCAACTATTCTGGGTCAACTTTGTAGAACCTAATCACGGTTGGATGATGTTATCCTCAATCCTGGACAACCATATGGTGTTATTATTATAATATACTATAATATTCCAAGCCATTCATTGTTTGATCTCTCTAATCATGTAGTGGGATCATATGTAAAATGAATTATTTAATCAGATATGACCATGCATCCATTTCCACATAATTAAATTTTATTTAATTGTTTAGTGGAATTAAATGGAAATTATAAATGTTAGGGATACTCACCTAGATTTGGATTCTTTTTACTAATAAAATTAATTAGGTGAAGAAACTGTCATATCCCATCCAACATTTTATTTCATTCATTATGTTGTATGTCTCTTTATTTATATGTATTTTCACGTAGGTATGTAACCTATTACTTATGGTATATGAAAAAAATTGGATCCACGTATGACACCTAAGACTACTACGTATTATTAAATATAGTATAGAACCAACTATGGGATCATTGTATAGAACCTACAATGCCTAGGTTGGATTACTTATTGTATTTCATAGAAAATGAAGGATGGGGCTTGGAATTAGTGACTTATTTATACATTTTCAAATTTGAATATTGGTTTCCCATGTTAAATTTCATGGGGTCGATCCCATATTGGTATCTATATCTTTTAATTGCGTAATTTGATTATTTGGTTACTAGTTAATGTAAATTATTTTTATATATTGATTCTATTATGTTTATCCTATTTCTATTACATTTTTTCGATGGAATAATTATATTTTCCTTATAATACTAGTTACTTATTATACATGCACATATATATATATTTATATTATTTTCACAAGAATTAATTGATATAAACACTATTGGTGGTGGATTATTACCATATCTCACACCCTATTCTAGCCACCAATGGTATGGAGAAAGGTTATATGGTTTCTATTATGTGCAGAAGTAATCAACTAGGAGCCAATAATTGATTGATTATATTTTTGGAGAACTGATGCACCTGAATAAGCGATGGCCCCCAATGTTACCTATAGACAGTGTTTCATTATTTTTGGTTTATTTGATATACATATATTTATTTGTTATTACATCCATGTTTGATATTTTCCAGAGACAAGTAATTACATCATTACTTATATAGTTCTAGATATTTATTTTTTGGGACAATTTATTATTATGAACTTGATTATTCATATTTTTTATTCTATTTATCATTTATTACGATTCATATATTTATTTTTTTAATTATTACACAATAGTGTTACCCTAATTATTATTGTATACTATTCCCTGATAATACCTTATACTCACACTGATAGTCGACAGCCTCTACCATATAGGGAAGTAAGCTTGAGTCTATGTGACCCACGGTCGAGGGTACCTTTCAGTGGATCCATATTATAGATTTTATAGATATTTATGAGGGTGTTATTTTGGTTACCATACTATTTTTGGATTGCATAAAAGTGTTTCATACGTGTCCTAAATTGTTAATGAACAATTTATTAGGTTTAGGTTACCCATATTATAAGATAATCCAAATTACCGGGGATGGAATATGATATTTTCGATTATGCCTACTACAGTTTTTTTCTTCCACTATTCGGTGATACAAAAGATTTGTTATTTTATTACTGTTATGAGAATTTGACTAAATTAAATACTTATTTTAGTATGGAAACAAAGCATTAACAGTGCATACTTTTATAAACATTATTGAGATAATATGTTAGGAATTATTCCAATCCATATAGGTTCCAATCCCTTACTATGAGATAATTTTTATATGTCCCTTGAATGATATATCGTTCAAGAATTTAATGTCTTTACAAGAGAAGAGATATCATATAATTGGTTTTTAAAGTGTAATCATTGTCCTAAATGAATTTTTCCAGTATTTTTTTATGATGATGCATTAACTAACATACTATTAAATGTTTGAGTTACGAAACTAATGTTGCATAGAGTTAAACTTTAGTTGATATAAAATTCATAATTTTCATTTGTAATATCATGACTGTAAGTAAATATATAGGTTGTGAAGTAGAATTCATTTTCTAAAATCATCTTTTATTCCATGTTCCATTATACAGTTTAATCTAATGGTATGATATAGTTAAATTAACTACAAATTAAAAATTAGAAAGAATGTACACATATAAATTGGTAGTGGTAAAGTATTAATGATGTCTCCTTTGAAAATAAAATAGAGTCATAATTCATAATATCTATATGTTCATCATTATCTCGGGATTGCAAATCAAAATTAAAGCATATTTTCCTCTCAAAATTCAAATGGAATTCAATATTTCAGGACCCAAATAGTGAAACTAAGAGATTTCCCCACACCTTAAATTTACATTAAGATATAGGAAATGTCTCCTAAGGTATTTATGATCACTATTATCAGCCATAAATATATTAAGGTCATTGATTATGGGTTTCAGTCTTATTTATGAAGTATATATGACATGTCATTTTCTTGTCTATGCAATATCACTATTTTAAAATTCAATGTGAGGAATTTCATTTATATTTATAATGATATTTCCCCATAATTCCATTGATTTTTGTGCTAAGAGGGTGGTTGAAATCATTCTGTGGTGGTTGCTTTCCATGTTCCACAAACATTACATGTTGTAGTTGCACCACTAACTGTTCACAAAGTGCCTGATGAAACTTGGTTTTGGGGGGATTTTTTGAGTCCTGTGAATACTATAAAGGTATCATTGTAACAAGAATTTTATATGGATGTTTTGATATATTATTTCAAAAAATAGAATCCAGCATCATTTTTCACATATAAATGCCCTAAATTTATATATTCGTGGTGAGAGGCCATTCTGACTAAATTTATTCACCTTGAGACACCTCCTAAAGGGAGTGTGAATCATTCTTTATATATAATATGATATTATTTCCTTTTATTTTGGGATGATACTACCCATTAATATTTTCATCACGGTATTCACTAAAAAGAATTTCATATGGAGTTATATGACTGATTATTCCATTAGACCCTGACATATGTTAATGGAATGGAGTTATTGAAGATGATTTAGGGATTTATTTCTATTACAGATTAAGAATATCGTTTTATTGAATAGGTACACTTTCAATCTATCAACACTACGGATGACCCAGTAATAGTTAGTCATTTTAAAGATGTTCTTAGGATTCTTATTCATTTTTGTGAATTTATTCTAGTTGAATACATTATATGTTATAGTAAACTAATATCATATTATATAGTGTATCATGAGGGATGATGGATGCCTAAAATAGATTAGATCTATTTCTCATCCAATTAGTGTAGTTTTGTATGGAACAACATTTCACATAGTGACCAATCATAATGGATGCAAAAAAAAATTAGTGTTCATATATTGATAGTTTTGTTGAATTTTATCAGTGTGGGTTATATGGGAATATGTTAACTTAGTGGGAAATTGTTATATTATAGGGTAAGTCCTATGGATGTATTGTCCATTTATAGTGCTATTCTTGAATTATATTTCTAGTGGATAGTGATAAATGATTAATACTCACTCAGGGACATGGGTAGGATAAACAACTTTGTGTCTGACATTGTTTTGTAGTTTTACTAGTAGTTCAGTATGAGGATGTGATCATTAATAAGGGACTCAAACACATGTTGTGAAATATTTGTAGATTAATTCTTCTCATGTTATACATGTTTTATATCAGGGTAATGGAATGTGACTACTCTATGTAGTGTAGCATGTTCCTCGAAATAGAATCCAAGATCTCTTACATTCAAGGTAGATTTTCATTGAATTTACCTTGGTATCTTTTTTATAAAGAGGATTGAAAATATTTCATCAATTTGGATATTATCGAAAGCATAATTCACATAATTCAGTACAACAATGGTATTATGACCCTTGAACCCCGATTGGTTATATATTCAAAATGTTTATTTCTATATAGGGTGATCCAATTTGTGGTAGTTGGTCATTGTTTCCTAAGGAAATTATTCATCCTAACGATGAATGGTTGATAAATTATTATCATGATTGAATTTCTAGTTTATTATCATGAAAAGTTGATATTTATTTCTAAATGGTATCAATTACTTCACTAGAGGGTGGTACCTAAATTCAAAAGTGAATGTGTGATGTCCCCGAATGTAGAACAGGACTGTAGAATTGTTGGTTGTGTAGCATGGCCTCCATGATTTAAGTTCTTTGTATGGATGATCAAGGAATATGTTTGGTTGATTGTACTCATATATTATATCGTTCAAGGGATGTTTTCCATGATAGATTTTATTGGTTACTACCTATGTCTTATGTTGATATTATAATTGATATGGTTATAGAAGCATCACTAGTTTCCATTAATCCTTATAGGATGGACACTATGAGATATGAGAGCTCATGATAAAGATAGATAAAAAAGTTGAAAAAAGATTTACATTACCTCATACTCTCTTAGGGGATCATAAGTCATTTTCACTATAAAGAAGTAAAAATCACAAATATTTTATGTATATTACTATAAATTTAATGTTCGTATTATGAATAATTGGTATCATTTTCCCCAAATAGCTGACCTCTCTGATCATCTATGAGGTTATAGAGTGGTCATGATGATCGATATGAGCTCATTAAACCCTAATGTGGTGTTATACTTTATGAAAAATATCATAAAATATTACCCAATAGGTACATTATATATGAGTATCTTGTTATGTGGTTTCATCCCACGAACTCACTTACTATTTTCATGGATTTGATGAATTTTTACTTCCAACCATTTTTGGATCCATTTATGTATGTCAGGGTGGATAATTTATTTTTTTATCATCATACTAAACAGAACCATGAAAAAAATAGATCATCTAGAATTGAATGATACAGAATTAGATGTTTGATAAGATCAATAAATTTACCCCTTGAACAAATAAATTAAACATCTTGGGTAATATAATGTCAAGGGAAAGAGTATCAAAGGACCCATATAATTTGATATATATAGTTATCTTGAAGCGTACCATGATTTTTTACTTATGTAGTATCTTGTGGATGGATGGGGTATTATAGGTTGTTTACAAAGTACCTTTCATTCTAGTCAAACACTCTTATGTGATTGAGTTATTTTGGTGGGAAATCTTATGGACAGAATCCTGTGAGATATCAATTCATGACAGGAATGGTTGATTTACTATGGCTCCTATCATCATTCATAACGAGCAGTGTATAATCTACAAATTCAACTGGAATTCATCAAGTATCATTATAGGAGGTGTTATAATACATAAATATCGATTCAATGAACATGGGTTTCAACATCTTAGACATAATAAGAGGAATTAATCAATACATGATTTGATGTTGGCATATTTGGTTCACATATTTTCATTATTGCTGTCATTACATGCACAGAGAAATTTTCTTTATTGTTCACGAAATACCAAATCCCAATGTAAAATTTCAATTAGTGAGACTAGAAAAATACGTCAAGATATTGGGTTAAATACCTGTAATCATATTAAATTTATCTTACCTAATTTCTTGGTAATGGAAAAATATTATTGGATGCTATAATAATAATGACTCAAAAATAGGTAGTTTGAGAGGCTACTGATTATTGGTATCTTATGGACCTAATTTTAGCGATTCGGATGGAGGTTTTGGGACATCATGGGAAATGTGATCATCAATCACTATCTTTTACCTCATCACTTCTATAGACAGCGAAGACGTTGTATTTATAGCATCCTAAGGGTTTAATCGTACAGGAGAGTGTTTCCGATAAGGAACATCTACGAGGATAGATTTTTGATATTGATTAGTTAGAGTACATTCACATAAGTGTATGGATTTTCAAAAATATTGGGGCAGAATTCGTGAAATAGTATCGGGCTTCTTAATGGGTTGTGCATATCATGATTCCAAATATGTATCATGATTTACGTTATGAGTACTGGTGTCCTGATATAAAAATGGAGATAACTGGTTTTTTATTCTGTGTTCCACCTTCTATTAGGTAATAGTTGAAAACTGGTGACTAATTGGTCTCATACAAAAAAATTCTTTATTATAAATAGGATTAAATTATGAAAGAGTTTTTAACTATCCTACAATGTTTCCCATAGTGCAGTGATGATTTACGTGTTATCATTGAAAGGATAATAAATCACATATATAATAGATATCAGTGAGACCTTATTAGTGGATGAGCATAGGTGATTGTATGTAAATGTGATTGTAAAACTACTTGAGGTACCTTATAAATTTATTTATAATAGAGATTCCCATATCATGTTGAGGTTCTGGTAGGTTTTACAAAAATATTTGGATACCAATTTTTTTTTGATAAGCTCACCACAAGATCGATGATCAATCAGGAATAACAATACAGGTCCTAGAGGACATTATTTGAACATGAATCACAGATATTATAGGTTCCTTGAAGAATCATATACATATAGTCATTATTTTATTCTATAAAATAATTCAATCGAGTTATATATGGATCCCTATGAGGTTTTATATATTATGTCGTTTCATTCAAATCATTGGTGTTTAGTGGAGGTTGAGGATGCCTTACATTGAAATCATCTCATTTAAGGACCTCATATAAGGTTCATTTGATTAAGAAGAATGTTGATATTTCCCATTCCTAGGCGAACTCATAAATCAATCATCATATTGGACAATCAGAATTTTAGTTTAGAGATAAGGTATTATTTTGTGTGTCTACTACTATGTGTCGATGATGGTTTAGATGGTTTGTGATGCTCTCACCTCAGGTAGATGGACCATTAGCAGTTGTGGAGAGAGTCAGGATGTTAGAATATCTATTGTAGTTACCTCAAAGGTACTCATCAATCTACATTGTAATCTATAACTCAAATGATTTCTAGTACTATTCATATCCATCTCATATCATTCAGACCTATAAGGATGAGTTAGATATTGATACATCCATTCAAGAGAATCTTATCCAAGTAGTGGATCATAGCATAACGTGTCTCCAATTAAGATAAGTTCTCATACTATGGATGTTATGGCAACACGACTGTGTATATGACAATACCATCGAGGGGGAGTCCAATATACTTGATCATTGGTTTTTTTATTCTCAAATTATTTCATACCACCCTTGACAGTGTATCTTGGCGATTACTTGAATTATTAAGTAAATAAAGTAACATCCAATATTTATATATCATGTAATTATCCATTTAACTATTGGTTCACTACATTTTATTTTTATTTTTTGGATTAGTTTCAAAATCTGAGACCATAGTCTACGTGTTACTTATTGGAATGAAGGAATTATGGGATTGAATGATGGATGTAGGATAATTAAAATGGATCTATTTAAATACAAAGAAAGTATTTTCCAGGATAGGAAAATTCATGATTTTTAATTAACGTTCCCAATATGGGAATTCCCAAGCATTATAAGATGTGTATTGTATTTATACAACCTTTAAATTCTGATGAATTATATTAATTGGAATGAAATGATTTTTTTTTATTTCCCTCTTCTGTCATTATCCCCCACGCTCAATATCTCTCCTTTAGAGGCCAATTCCATCACCCAATCTAGGTTATTTGGTTTCTTCAACATAGAGAATATTTTTTTTAATATTGTGTTTCTTGTACGATGACCACCAATATGTGATTTAGAATATTTAATTATTTAATTGGAGTGTATAACATTATTCATAATTATATTAGTACAATATCATATTGCCGATTTTTGGGTAAGTTTTATATTTTTTCACATACATAACATCTGTACCAAACCAATGGTTGAAAATTCACAAGTACAATACCATATGATTAATGTATGTGGTCTATAACATTTCCATATGGTTTTCTTCAGTATGGATTTCCCTATTATTCCTCCTGATGGATCATTCAATCATTCATTCAAAATTTAATTATAAAAATTGAATTAATTATTTATCATTGTTTGGGATTCCCTTGTAACATTTAACCATGGATGGTTGTAGTGAAGCTCAATCCGAGCCACCCATATAGTGTGTTACATTATCTTACATGTGTTACAGAACCCCTTTGGTTGTGTCAGGTCTCAACCACTATAGTGGGGGACTATATAAATTAATTTGGATAGTATTTGAGGATCATTCCTTTTTTTAATGTAATTAAATTTTATATAATAGATAATTGGATTAAAATGGTAATGTTAAATGAGACGGATATTCACATGTATTGTGAAACATTATACCATTTACTATAATTTGTTATGGAAAATAACATTTCCCATGAAACATTATATTCCTTGCATAATATTCTAATTCTTGATATGAAAACACTTTCTAATGAAGGTGTGGATCCTTTTACTTATGGAATGCCACCAACTATGGTTTCATGGTAAAACACATTGTAGGACAACCCTTCTTTTTATTACATAATTGAACATAATTTATTACATAAACATCACAATATAAAACATAGAAAATAGATAGGTATAGTGTCTTTGGGGCTTATGATCATTACATAACAACTTAAAATATGAAATAAAACATATTTATTGAAAACATCCTTTACATAACCACAACATTCCCTTGTACATAGCATTGCATTGGATAACCTGTGTACATGCATAAGAAAAGGGTGAGCAATGAAGCCCAATAAGGGAATAATCCTGGAATAACATGGGGAACACAATACATGTTATGAAATTGGCATATCAATAGAGCACAAGTGAAGCATAAAAATAAAGTCATGATAAATCATGATAATCATAACATTGAAATGTGGAAACAACACTTAACATGGATTTATCATGAGCCAAGGCTCATTGCAAATGGAGCATTAGTAAACCATCATTGAACATCAATCAAGAGTAAACCCTCGTTGCACTTGAATTACCATGAGTAAACACTCATTGAACAAGAAATATAATGATATTATACTTTACCCATTGCATTGAAGCTCTATAAGGGTGCACCGTGCATAAACATTTCATTTTAGGCGTAAGTGTGCAACATGGATCATATAACATGGACTAATAAAAAATCATCATTTATTCCACGATGAAGGAATTTGGAATTTATACATGAAACATTATAATCAATATCTAAATGTTCATAAAGTTGAATACCCTTAATAGATAAATGAGTAGGGAATTCACTACCCAATGACATTGGCCTAGAAAATCGGTGCAGTTTCGGCTACGTAACTACGTGACGTAAGAATTCATAAAAATTGTTCATGAGAAAAAAATGGGTATATCATAATATTTACATGAAATATAATGTAAGGGGGTAATATATATACATGTCCCATCAATTTTAATTTGATTTAGATTCAAGATACAAAAAATATTCTTGAATGGAAGTGAGGAGAGATAAATTCCTATCAAAATTTCGGCATTTTAATGGTAGTACATCAGAGGAATTTATTGAGATAGAAAGGGGTCTATAATAATTAAAACATAAATAGGACATTATGTGGGAGGGGCTAAACCATACCCCATCATTTATATTTTAATTTAAAAGGCCATAACAATTTAATGAATATTAGACAAAAATGAGAAAGGAAGAAAAACCCTTACATGGATGTGTTCTTACAAAGGATTGAGAGAGTCTTTAGAGTGGCTTAATGGGAGCATGAGGAACCTTGGTAGGATTATAGAGAAATCAGGGAAGATGTTGGATGGACTCAGAAGATATAGAGTGGGGAGGAAGTGGGAGAATTGGTGGGTTTATATAGGAATGTAGAGGGAATTGGTTATTATATAGGTTTGGGACACCTCACATTAAACTAATAAAAATGACAAACCAACCTATGATTTATTCCTAAGATGATTGGGAAACAATATTTTATAAGGCCAATTTCTGAAATTCATAAAATAATGGGTTTTCTTATGTGGAGGTGAGTCACACTCCTATGGAAAACAATTTAAAAAAACAAAATGATTAATAAATCTTGAAGGGTCCACTAATGCTTTGTAAAATAAATCAATCAAACCCAAAATCACATTATTTTAATGTTCAAACATATATTGGAAGAAAATAAAGTTTACAGTATTTTATTACATCACTATTGGTTCATTATGATGTCATAAAAATCATTATATATTTAAACGATATTTAATTTATGACCAAAAATTTGACTATCTTGGAAAATGATGAAAAATTAACCGTTGGATAATTTCGACATCCTGATTACAGAAATAATATTCATTTTATATAAATAATTTTCTATATATTTTAATTTTCACCTATAAAATATAAATTGACATTTATCTAAAATTCATGGGTTTTGACAAAAATGGCTTTCAAACCGTAATAAAAATTACAATTACATTCAAAAAATTATATGATAATTTATATTTATTAAATATTAATTTAATAAAAATAATAATATTCTATGAAAATATTATTTAATTAAAAATCAATTATTTGATCATAATAGACATCGTAGTTGAATATTAACTAAAAATACTATTTGTTCTTTAAAAACAATTTACAAGGTAACAATTATAAAATGAAAGAATATTCATTATTATATAAAAAAATAATGTACATAAACATAGTTTTAAGGTATTGTTACATAACCCCTTATAACACCCACATAATAATGATGAGTAAGGTGTTCGTGTGTGACAGACTCTTGGGGGGGGCCTAGAAAACTTTTCTAGGGTGGTAATCTCTATCAACTTCCACTTCTCTTGTAGTAAGTCCTACTGGTGCTTAACATATTCAATGTCGGATTGGGATTTGTCAAGGGAAATTCCCAAAGATTCAACCTCCTTTCTGAGCTCTAACAAATGGGATTTGTTTCGGGCACATTTTCTGGAAGAGGCCATTGCTTCCTTTTTCCGGGTAAATTGGATTTTTTAGAGCCCTATATTTTTACTAATCTTGTGATCACTATTCAACGGCTATATTTGAATCTTTCATAATTCATGACATTATCTTAATATCCAAAAACATAAAACCATTGAAGGTTAAAATTTATATAAACATTTTAAATAATGATAATTTTAATTAGATCAAGATAGATTTCCATTCATGAATGTTTGGGTCGTTAAAATCTTCCCCCTTGAGAAATTTCACCCTCAAAATTTCCTTTTCCCAAAATAAAACAGATGTTGGAAAGTCTACTTCATCACATCCTCTGATTCACATGTCACTTCTTCAAACATGTCATTTTACCACAACACCTTGACGAGGGGCATTGTCTTATTTCATAGAACATATTTTCTACGATCTAAGATCTTCGCTGGTTGTTCCCAGTAAGAATGATCATCCTATAGATATACTAACTCTAAAGAGAGTACATGTGAAGGGTCTTGTATGTACTTCTTTTTTTGGGACACATTAAAGACATCATGTACTTTGTCCATGGTAGGTGGAAATGCTAGTCGATAGGCCACAACCCTGACACGATCAAGAATTTCGAACGGGCCGATGTACCTTGGACTTAACATCCCATTATTTCCATACCTCATCAACATCTTCAATAGAGATATGCATAGAAATACTATTTTTCCAACTTTAAACTCAATGTATCATCAACGGTTATCTTTATAAATCTTTAGTCGACTAAGGGATGAATTGATATGTTTCTAAATGTTTTTCACCTTCTCCGCCATTTCCCCAAACATTTCTGTTCCAAGCATCTTACACTCACCGACCTTATCCCAACACACCGGTGTCCTACACCTTTTCCCATAAAGGGCATAATATGGTGCAATTTGGATGCTTGATCAGAATCTTTTTTTATAAAAGAACTCAACTAGATGAATATTCTAATCCCATCCACCTTTAATGTCTATTGATCACGCTCTCAACATGTCCTCATGTGTTTGGATATTCTACTCGAATTGGCCATCAGTTTGAGGATGATAGGCCATACTGATGTTTAGTTCAGTTTTCAGAGCATGTGGATGGCTCTTCCAAAACAAAGAGTTGAATCTTGGATCTCGATCGGAAAAAATAGATAGCGGTACTCCATTAAGCCTTAAAACTTCACTGATATATATTTGTTCCAGTTGATCCAATGTGGAATAATCCTAAATAGAAATGAAGAGTGCAGTCTTTTGAAGATGATCAACAAAAACCAAAATTGTGTTGATGCCTTTGGATGTCTTCGAAAGTCTGGTGACAAAGTCCATGGTGATATTCTTCCATTTCCATTATGGTATGGCCAATAGTTGAAAAAACCACTTATACTTTTACCTCTCCACCATCACTTACTAACACACCAGGCACATTTATGTACATTTATTTATCTCGTTCTTCATATTTTCCCAAAAATAATGTTATTAGAGATCTTGATACATCTTTGTGTTTCCTAATTGAATAGAGAAATTTAAACTATGTGCATCATCCAAAAGAACCTTCTTCATCTCTAGACTTGATGGAACACATTGTATTTTCCCAAATCTCACAATTCCTTCTTTAATAACATTAAAATCTTAGCATTTCACACTTCCAATAGCTTCAACTTTTCCATGAATTCCAACATCAACATTTTGAGTTTCCTTTATATTTTCCAAAATTGGCATTTGAGAAATCATTTGTCAAAGGATAGATGATGTTCCCTTCATTCTGATTCACATTGTCATGACCCACCATTACCAAGATGAGGGAAGTGACAGCAGATTGCCATACCCCTCTTTCTTCATGTTGAAGGAGAGATAATGACCCCTGAGACCCGCCTTCAATAGGTCTCAAAGTGGAGAATAACACCAAGGGTATAATATCACACACTAAATAGAAGGAATTACCCTTTTTATTTTTTATAGGATCGAGAGATAAGATAGTAAATCCCACAAAACCAAAAATGAAAGTACAATTATGGCTGATTGTAAACCATTCCCATTTGCATGTTCAAAAGTAAAAGATACAAGACACAAAACTCCAATGTTAAAAAGATACCAGGAAAAGGAAATCAACAACAGAAACTTCCCCAAAGGACCAAGCTAGTACAATCCTGCATGATCCCTGATGTCTTCCTAGAAACCTGAAAGAAGATTTATATATGTAGGGTGAGCATAAAAGTATACACAGTAGGGAAAACCAAAGACTTTTGTGCACAAGTGAGGAGACATTCTAATGTCCTGTGGAAAAATAGATAACCAAACACCCAAAAAAGAAAATCTATCCACCAAAAACTCACGAAGGCACGCTCCCCAAATAACACAAGTCAAGTAGCATATAGTAATATCACATCAATATTTGGGTACCCCTTTCCACTTTCCCACTGGTTATTGAAGACATCCTACGCATCGAACCAATCCTACCATTCTTACCGCAGTCTCACTCCCACACCCCGCCCGCACACACATGGTCCATATCCTCATGCAATCCCACTACCAAACCCCACCTTCAGACACCTAGTCCACAACCTTTGCGCGTAACCACACCCACGAACACCAGGGTCAGAACAACTACTGCCACGCCCGAAGACACCTGGTCCAGAAAACTACTGTCACACCCGAATACACCTAGGCCTCATCCCGAAGACACTTTGGAAACAACCTTCCCACAAACAACTGGGCCAACCATAAAAACTACCATGCCCAAAGATTCTTGGGCTAATAATGGACTTCAGGCCATCACAACCTACCTGAAGGGTCTTGGGCTACACGATAAAGGGATAAGACAAGGAGCTAATAACTAGCCACTCAATGGAGTGTTGGAAAAAACACCCTCCCCCATTAAATTGGAGTGTTCCGAAATTAAGTGCTCAACATGGGTGGGGCACGAATAAGAAACAGAAAAACTACAAGTATATACATAAGTAAACAAGCACTCAACCCAACCTAGGGTTCCGAAACCATCCTAAGCACAAACACCACATTACTATTCACTCATGAAAGGTATACCCCCACAGCCAGGTCACAATACATCCCAGAACCAATTTCCCCATTTAACCCATTCTAGTTTTTATGTTCAAGTGATCCCATATAGATGAAAACTATACTACTAGTCAACTAACAGGAACAACTACCATCCAGAGAAAGGAACATCAAAATGGAAATTTATGCATTTTCACCTGGTTCTCCTATAAAGTCACAAACAACTAGGGATCCAGAGATATCCCTCGAAGTACTAGAAACAAAACAATCCCCGAGACACAACCCATTGTCCCCAAGATCCAGGAGATAATGGTTTCTCAACAACAGAGGATCCCACCCGAATTCGTGTCACAATAGAGAAACCACACAACCTCGGATTCACAACCAGTGAAATTATAATAACAGGGGATCACATTTCCACCCATATCACCCCAGCAATCTAAGCCCCCATCCAAGAAAACCATAATGTCGCCCGTAATTGTCCCGTGAAAGATAACAACCAAACCAATACCACCAACACAAGGCATTCCCATGCATGTATTTTTAGAATTAAAAGAATTAACACACTCTATGGTTTCAATTCCACTGGCTTTAATCGGGGTTATCACAGAAAAGGGTTTATCCTGGTGCTTTCAATTTATTTAACCGAGTGTACGTAATTAACCAATTTGGTGTTACTGTTATTTAATCATCCAGGAGCACCAAGGTACATTAGTTCATAGAGAGATACCACCAACGACTATGTTTTTTAGTGAGGATAGGCCCATACAATTCCGAACACATATCAATATAAAAGAGTACAATAGAAGATCGATCACACCCACCTTACATTCATTAATGGTCCGTTCATTATCTTCATTATGTTCAATTTCATCAATTCCCACATAGATAAAATCTTACCCACCATGCATGATTCATTGAACAGGGAGGCGAAGAAAAAACAACTTGATTGATCAAAGATCGAAGTTCTTCTCCACATGCCAAGAATTAGGGAAATTCACAACTCGCAAGGGAGGGATGTCGGGAACTCTGAAAGTAATAAAAATAAAGGAATCCATCCAATAGGAAGAATAAGGAATAAGATATTCCGGTGCGATATATAAATAAGATCCAGTTTCCACGGGATATGGGGATTTTAACGGTTTTAAATTCGAGTCGTGGTTCCCCACGCGGTTGGGTGGTTACACACAAAGGAATTAATTGTTATTAAATTCTCCATTGAAGAGGTCCCTCAGTATTTGTTGGGTATTAATTATGGGATTATAAATGTCTTTTAACAACTTCAAAAAAAGTTGAAAAGCCCAAAGAGGCGTTATGGGAAGAACTGTAGCAAAGAAACTGACAGGGCTGGGCAACAGCGATCTGTCGCGCCGATCTGTTGCCCCAATCGGTCTCCCCGATCGGATGCACACCGAAATAACATCCTAACACCAGGACGTCAACCCTTGGACCTGGAATTTTGCAATGGTTTGGACCTCGAGGGTCTGGGTGATAACACACACGTCCATCTTCATCAAATCTAAGAAGAGTGGATCCTTTTCAATTCTCATCAATGATAGAATCACATGGTCCTTTCTACTTAGTGTATCTTCCACCTTGATCTCTTTCCCAAAGAGGTAATTTATTGAGAAGTCATAGTCATTGAACAACTCTAACCATCTTCTTTGGCGCATGTTGAACTATTTTTGTCTGAATATATACTTGAGGCTTTTGTGGTCAGTATATATTTCAGACATCTCCCCAATGAGACAATTTCACCATATTTTCAATGTGAAGATCACTATAGCCAACTCAAGGTCATGTGTAGTATAGTTATGTTCCTGATCATTCACTTTACTTGAAGCATAGGCACTGACATTGTCATTTTTTATCAACACACATCCATGGCCCTTCTTCGAAGAATAACTGAATACCAAAAAAAGTTCTCCACTTGTGGGTAAAGTGAGGACGGGTGAAGTGACAAGCCTCTTTTTTATGTCCTTGAAACATCCTTATCATTCATCACACCATGAATACATTACTCCCTTCTGAGTTATCTTGGTAAGAGGATTGAGAAATCAAGGGAAATTTCTCACAAACTAATGATAATATCCAGCTAACCCCAAGAAGCTAAGGTTTTCTATTACTGATGTTGGCCTCGAATGTCCCTCAATTGCATCTATTTTGGAGGGATCCACAGATATCCCACTGCTTGTGATGATATGGCCCATAAATGAGAGCTACTTCAACCAAAACTCACAGTTGTTGTATTATATATTGATCTTCTCCTTCCAAAAGGTCTCTAGTATGGTTCTTAGATTCTCCTCATGATCATCCTTGGTTTGGAGTATATCAGAATATCATCTATAAAGACTACCAAATATTTGTAAAGGTAATCTCTAAAGACTTTATTCATCTATTCCATGAATGTTTCTAGAGCATTAGTGAGTCCTAAAGCCATTACTATGAATTCATAGTGATCGTATCTTGTATGAAAAGCAGATTTGGGGATATCTTCCCTCATCACCCTTTCATGATACTCTCCCGACCGCAAATCCACCTTGGAGAAGTATTGTTATCCATGCAGCTGATCGAACAAGTCATCAATTTGTCGAAGTGGATACTTTTTATTTTTCATGATTTTTTTGAGCTCACTATAATCAATGAAAAGTCACATTGACCCATCCTTCTTCTGGACAAAGAGGACTATTGCACCCAATGGTGAAGCACTTGTGCATATAAACCCTTTATCCAGATTCTCCAATAGTTGTTCCTTCAGCTCCTCAAGATCCATAAAATCCATTAAATATAGAGATTGGATATTGTCAATGCCCCAAGTATATGATCAATAGAGAATTCAATATATCTTCTAGGAGGAAAACCAGTGAATTCCATGGGAAACACTTCAGCGAATTCTCTCATAATAGCCATGTATTTTAAGATGGTTTCCTCTTTAGACATAATCATTTGAGTTCGATAGGCATGCTCATTGGGAAATAATATCCATGTTGAGATGATATAGATAAAGAAGATTCATCTTCCTCCTTGAACTTGTAAAGAATCATGGTCTGATTCTCCACATAAAGAGTGAATTCCTTCTCACTACAATTTATGTTGGCTCTTTACAAGGAAAGCCATCCCATGCCAGAATTGCATCAAATTTCAGAAGAGGGAGTATGAAGAGGTTCTCCAGCAATTTCAATCATCATATTTTGATTGGGTAAGAGTTATATTCATGGGATGTATTTATTTCCCCATTTTCAATACTCACCAATATATTAACTTCAATGATTTGTGGTGGTTATAGGATTTTTCTACTAAACTTTTGAGATATAAAATAATAACTAAACCCATAATTAAAATGTAATTTCACTATTATTGAATGTATAACTAGCGTACCATTAACCACATCATTGTCAGGGTATACTTCTACAGTAGTGATGACAAAATCTCTATCTTGCTACCCTGGACGTTGTTGTTTGCCTCAAAAAACCCTTTGCTTAGGGAACAGATTTGAAATTTTCCCTGGTTCTTTGTAGTTGTAGCAATAAACCACACATTGATATTCAATTGGAGCGTTCCTATCCTCTATTGTATCCACGGGAATTTCTTACCGATAGTTAATAGCCGGGTTCCCTTCTCTTCCACACCTATAGAATTTCCTCGTCCCATTCCGATAATTTCCAGGGTGCCTCTTTCTACACCATTTTCACGTAGGGTGTTGAATCTTTTTAACACTGTTGGATTTATCCATAGGACATCCATCATTGATACCCACCTTACGATTTTTATCCCCATGACACCCCTAAGATTCTCTAATCTCCATTTTGACTGGGTGGGCACATGAGATAATTTCCTCATAACTGTCAAAGACACGGATCACTAGAACTTTCCGAAGGGTAGGCTACATCCCACCAAAGAAATGGTAAAATTTTCATTCGGGGGTAACAGCAAATTCAGAGGTATATCATGCAAACCTTGCGAATTTTTCCTCGTACGCTCTGACTGATTCGTCATCTTTTTTCTTAAGTAAAAGGAAGTCCCATTCCATCATAAGCCGGAGGGTGTGCAGAAAATATTTATTGAAAAACATCTTCGTGAAATCATTCCATTTCAGCACCTAGATCTCCTCCATAGGCATTGTATTTTTGATCAACATCCACCATTGATCTGATTCACCCTCCATATGATAAGTATCCAGGAGAACCATCTCTTGTTTAGAACATTGAAGGATGGAGAATATCATTTCAATGTAGTTGGTCTGTTGTTCAGCGATTAAAGGATAGGATGATCCATTAAAAGTAGGAGGCATTTGTCTAATGAAGCTCTCAATAGTGACTTGGTTTTTATTAGTGGGGTTTAACGTTCCACTTCACCCATGTTTCTATTCAAAAATTGATTTAGCTAGGAGAGAAGCATGACTATGTTCGCGATTACTGCTCCCATTGTATTGGGTATCTGATTAGTACAGTCATTGCATTGATCCTCACATCGGTTGTTAGCCCGAGTCCTCATATTACCGGCCATTGGCTGGAATGAATTTAAAGATAGGGGTATCACATAACGGTTAATACAAGGAAAAAAATGATAATTATAAATAAATTTTATTTCCTTGACATATGAATCTATTGTATTCAGTCTATGTTTTCCATGATATACTATCTATAATATATTCTTAGGGTATTTTTTATCTCTTAATAATGGTTATTACTATGTTTTTAAATGTACAAAAGCATATCCCATGGGATTGTCATAACCAAGAGGGAAGCAAGGCCCGTTGTCGTGCACCAGTTCCCGTTTGAGTTTTGCTCAAAGTAGTGTTTTTGGGTTTTACCCATAGGATACATCTATTACATAACTGCCTCTACCTTCTTTGATTTAGACAGGGATGTATTTTCCTAATAAACCACTTACTCAAAACACACCAAAACAAAGGGATGTTTATAATATATATAGCTTTGTCTCTAAGTCATTACTAGGTTTTTCTAATCCTATTCCCAAAAATAACAAAACATATCCTCTAATACCAGCTATGACAATCTAACATCCCAGGTAAATAAAGAATATAAATATTTCATATATATTAATTTTTGAAATAAATATTAATTTTACATTAAACGGGTTTCTATGATGGATAGCATACCTGATACACAACAACGAGTTTCTTTGAAATATTACGTTGCACACTAATTATATATTATTATTTTAAATGGTGGTTAACTCCTGGCTATTGTATTGGAGGGAATGAATGAAACTAAATAAAATATGATTATACATGTTTGTTAAATGTATTTACATTTATCTAATAAAAGTTGGAGGCTTAAAATGTGAATGAATCTAACGTTAAGCATAATTTACATTAAAAGGCCGACTTATCGCCTTTTAATGGAGAACCCTTTTTAAATCTAGTTTTGGTCACATTAATACATTCTATGTGAACAAATAAAACCCTTCTTTAGAATGGTAACATCAAAATTTACTTTGTGTAAATTTTTGGAATTTTTCCGATAAAGTTCATTTTGTAACGAATAGTGAAAAATGTTGTATTTTAATTCAAAAGTCCCTTTTAATCAAATTTATTTTTATTTTTAGATTATCTTTTTAAATGGATTTAAAGTGAAATAAAAATATATTTTTAAAATTTAATCCGATTTTGGTCGTTGAAATTAATCTCACTTTGAAATTGGACATAAACGAGTATCAAACTTTTGATAGTTATTGATTCTTAAAAACATGCAATTATTTTTAATAACGATAATTAATTTTAAAACTAATTACTACCACATATATTTTTGATTTTGGAAAAATAGATATCATTTGTGAATTTATAATATCAAATATATATTAGGATGAATTTTTGGTATTTTTCTGAAAAATTTCAATTTTTGATTAATAGTGAAACCACTTAGTGGTAGTTAAAAAAACTGACGTTTTTTGTTTAAATGAAATTTTACAACTTATGTGAATTGAATTTTGAAATTCCGACATAAATTTTTGTTATCACGTAGTTAAATGAGGTTCAATAAGATGAAAATAATTTTTGGTGAATAGTAACTTTTTCCTTTTATTTATAGTGGTTTAAGGTAAAATAGGTAATTCAAGGTAAAATGAATATTATAATAATAAAAAATTACCTTTACACTTATCCAAAAATTATTGGTTGAGTCATTTATTACCATGGGAATCTTTGGGTAGATTTTTGGACCCCATTTAGCCACTTGGGAGTGATAATGACAATTTAGATTAATTAATTTAATATGAAGACAAAATTTACATTAACAAATATCTTTTAGTAATTAATTTTTATATGGTGTTATATAAGTCCTATTTTCGACTATAAATATTATTTGAAAAGCTAAAGTGATTTCCTACATGAAAGTACTTTTTTTATAATTTTCAGACATATAATAAATTAAATTATTTATGACACAATAATGATGCAGTATTTACCTCATTAATAAATGATTTAAATAAATAAGATTATAATGATTAAAATATTTTTCAAAAAATGTCCAATTATAATTGGATGAATTTATATCGAATATTAGTCATCTTATCTTCAACCTTAATGATTTTTGGAACATTATAAACCGAATATCATTATATAATAAAATAATGTTTTCACACTTTCTTAAAGAGCTGCTCCTCCCCCTTATAAAAGGAGACCATTTCTATACAATTCATCACCCCTCTAAATCCATTTTTCTCATCCAAACTCTGCCCAATTAAGCTCCCTAAGTACCTCTTTTCCTCCTCGAAGCCTTACCTTAGTCAGAAGGCACTTCAAAAAGTCCTTTTGTTAAAACCAAAGGGAGTTACCGAAATTAAAGGTATTAGTTTCCCTTAAATTTTTTTCTTTTATTTTACTTCTCCAACCCCGAAACTCTTTTTGTTACTTTATTTTGTTACAACACCAGTATCCTCAATACACTAGGATGTTGTTATAAAAAGTATTTGAACGACACTTTTACACACCTCTATCTAATGGACAAAAAACATAATGTTTACGTGGATGGAAAACTAACACCTCACGAAATGATTATTGTTCAATTACATCTTACCACCACTCATGGTGGGAATTATGATGGAACTGTATTTATATATGATATATATTATGTTTATGATTTCTTTATGATTTTTTACTACCCAATTATATGAAGACTTTATGGATTCCATTGTGGGTAAATACGATAATTTCATTAGAGGAAATGCGGACTACTGCCCCCTCAAAGAGATGTGACTCGTTAACACATTATGTGGGATGTATAAAGGATATATTTAATGATATTATATATGATTTTATTCTGGAATTATAATATACATATGTATCATTATGTTTTAATTCCATTAAATTAAGAAATAGAAATGAAAGTAGCGTTCATGCGTAAGTATGACTTACCGTCTCCAGGAACGGTGCATTTCATTTCATACCTCAAAATTTTTTGTAATTTCTTATATATACTGGATATATATTTTATATATGTTACATAAATCATTAATATAATTTTGGATATAATTAACCATTGACCACATGAACAACATGTAATTATAAGAAGTACATTTTTGACTGAAGAACCAAATATCGATAAAATGAAGATTATTAAGATAAATGATTAAATAATGTTTTCAACATGGTAATAAGTGATATAAAAGGAAAAATAATCTTGAAAAAATATCTTAAGAAAGTATAATTTATCTTTATTTTATTATTCAGGATATTAAAGAATGATCGAGTCAAGTCAGACATGTGGTAAGGGATTTTCTTTTCTCATTTTTAATTCCGTGATATTTCCATTATTCACAACTTATTCATTTCATGTGGTGTATTTTGTACATCCATTTGATATATATTATCATTATTCTCAATATATTCATGGTATTCTGTAATAAATTTGGATGTTATTAACTTTTTGTCATACGACTCGATTGATAACAACGTGGTAAGGGGTTTTCATCTCTCTTTTTATTCCCGTGAGATTCATGCTATATTTGCCAATATTTGCTATTGTGTGGTGTATTCACCTCCCATGATTTTACTCTTTGTGTAATATAATTTCATTTATGAGTACTTACATCTTCATTGTATGATCCTTCTTTCACGTGGCATATGTTTTGTAAGTTACCAAATCCGTAAGGGAACCTTTCACCCTCCTATTTTTAAAAGACTTCTTTTTTTTTTCTATGATTTAATTTACATCTTATTATGTTGGGATATCTTTTTCTATATCCTTATTGATGTAAAATTTATGTCCAAGTGATGAGATACCCTTTTATCTAATAAACTCTTTTTTGAATTTTAATGCAACGTCGTTAGGCTGTCAAATTTTTACAAGGGAACTTCTTAACCCAATTTTAATTCTTTGGGTTCAACTTGTACTTATTGAATATATCATCCAACGAATATGTGTGAACGACCTCTAATTTTTTTACACTTAATATCCACATATATTGCATGTATTTATATTTTTCACACATAATTATGTGATTGAGTTATCCTTAATTTAACAATACCATCTTTATAAGGGATTTCATCTCAATTTACATTTCCATTGAGACTTCATTCTTGTTATGCACCAATTCACTTTTATATGGTGTATATACTGTACTTAGACATATTATATCATGAATCCATTTATTTTCATGATATTATAATGTTCTGATTAAATGTTATTCCTCAATTATTTGTATTCAAGTGTCTCTCTTTTTGTTAAAAAAACTCTTTAACTAAAATATCGTTTTAAATGTTTTAATGATTAATTATTCTAAATATTACTCATTAATGTCCATGTTTTCAAAATGGGATTTAGGATTTATTTATATGTACATTAATGTTTACAAATGATAATTCATTTAAAAGCTTCAAAGTTGTATGGGCCACTTTGATTCAAAAATATCTTTTTAAAATGTTTTGAAAATGATTTGATAAAACAATGTTTATTTCAATATCATGATTTGATATATTGGAATGTGGAAATGGTATATTTCCATTATAAATGTGTTATATGTTATGATTATGATATGGTTATTGGGAATTTTTTACGTATACGGGTGGTTCTGTGATAAACCAATGGTGGGTGAGCCCGATATAGCTCTCCAATGAATTGGGTAACGTGACGAAGGTAAACACGATGTTTCTCGTTAGAAATTTAGGGAATATATTGTGATGGGTTTTCCAAGTGTAACTCCCTACATAGCTGTGATAGTTACAATGTCTGTTTGATATAGATTCCATAAGTAACCTTTATGATTTATGATTAGTGTGTGTTATTCATAAATCTTATGATTTCATAAGGTATGTTATGATTGAAAGGTATGGTTTCCTGGATTTTTATTTATTGTAGGGATGATGTTTTCCTTCCTTATATCATAATCCTTACTAAGGTTTTTCTTCTCATCCCATGTTTTGGAAATGTTTTCCATAGAACTTAAAGATGAATAGGTTCAAGGATGGGATCATGGAAAAGTCATGCTGTCTAAAACATGGAACTAGACATGTGTCTTTTTAAGAGTTTTTTTTATGAAAAATAGATACTGAGTTTTAGTGTCTACTTGTAATATTCAAGTCGTTATGTAATAGTTATGGCCTAATTCTTTAAAACTATAAACCGGAAAACATCCTCAATGTGAATTATTCTTTTATTTAAATATTATGAAATGTTTAATGTAGGTTCCTTATAGTTGGTATCAACGATCGGATTACATAACATTAGAGGTTAGGGAATTATTTAAGCATAAGTGACATTACTAGGTTAGGATTTTAGAATGTGTCGTAGTTTTTTTAGATAATGTGAATGAGTTTAAGATAACATTATTAAGTATTTACCATCCTCATAAGATATTATATAATGATTTTACTGATATAATCACACTGACCTTTTTTCTTTTAGTAAATGGATGGATCTCACAGGCACCGAAGTAAAAGTGGATGTGAAGAAAACTGTGATGGCTTCCTAAATGAGAAACTGAATGAAATGGGATCTTCAATGAGAACACTTGTGGTTATTCTCAACCAACTATCTTGATTCATGATTTACCACCTTAACCTTATTGATCTTTATAAGGCATCATATATGAGAGAAACAAATCCCTACGGATGTTCAAGTAATAATAAAAATGGTAACCGCGTTAAAAAAACGATGTGTCAAATATGTGGGAATAAACACAAAGGAAAATGTATCAAAGGGACATAAAGATTATATTGATGTGTAAATGAATGTCATAAAGAAAGAACCCGCCATGGAAAAAGGAAGCATCTAGTTGACTCTAGGAAAGGAAAAGAAGTTCTTTCTGAGGGATCAATTGAATGTTTTAAATTTAGGGTGCATGGTAATTATACAAACAAATTTACTACGAAGATGGTTTGGGAATGGGATCACCTGGATCATACAGATATTGGTTAACCAATACCCACTGACATTCTGATTAAGGATGAATAAACTGACAGTGTCCAATAAAAGGTATGGATTATTTCTTAACATATGTTTTCCTATTATTGAAATCATAGGATATGATTCATATTTTGTTTGTAGGAAAGAAGTATTTAAGAATATGTTTGAATGTAATGGTTAATGTATCATGAATAATGTACAATGATAAAGAAGTCAACATATAAGGGATTCATGAGTTATGGTTGGATTTAGGATGGTGAAGTGCTTAAAAGTATTAAGGCTCTTTTAATGATGGTAATTAAATTAGAAGAATTTTTATAGTATGTGTAACCATGATGATTGATATATGAAAATTTTATTATAGGAATAATTATCTTCTCTTTTCTGGATATAGTTATAAAGAACCATTTGGGTTTATATGATCCTTGAATTTGAGGCAATTACTGGTTAATATATTTTGGGATGCAAAACAAACGTTATTAGATAACCTTTGTAGTTAAAATATTTTATGGTTATTTTTGATGAATTTATCTCTTTTTTGGGAATTTTATTAAATTATGTAGTTTTTCAAAAGGGAAAACACGCAAACCGGGTGACAACCCGTCACGTCGGATGAAGTTGTGGGAATCGAACCCACAACCAAAGTGTGACTGGTATTTATCGCCTACCACTGAACTACTTGAAGTCCCAGGTTAGTATGACTAATTCTTTTTAGTTAGATGTTCTTATGAATCAGGAATAAGTTTATTTTGGGTTATCTATGGAAATGTTTAACCTATCATGGAGGATATGTGATTAGGTTAATTAATTTTCTGTATGAGACTTTAAGAGTAACTGATGTTATTTGGAGATAAATGTTAAGATTTACCTTGGAAGACTATGTGATTAAATCCTTCAATGATTTGGGTTTCAATCATAGTTTGTATTACTTTGATGAATTTTGAGGGTAACTATTTATTTAATGGTCTTTCTTGAACCATGGGTTTTTTTGTGGAATTTTGGATATGAAAAGTAGTATTTCATTCTATAAAAGATTATCCTCTTTGTGGTTATCTGATCATGTAATAACAGTTTTGGTTGATGTCTAAATACAAGGGAATTATATAGTTCTCCTTTTGTGGATTATGTGATTCTCTATAAGATTATTCTTGTGCTTTTGATGTGACAATGTCTTTTTGAATGCTCGTCGTTTAGAGAAATGATTAGTTTTGGTAGAAACTTATTAAAAGATTAAACTCTACTTGAATGAAAGTATATTTACTTATGTTATTATTCAATGTAGAAGATTAATTACTCAAAATTATGAAAAGGAATGTAAAACAAAAACTTTTTTGGTTCATGTTTCCTACTGGGTAATCAAACACTATTTACACACATCATAATTTTTTGATTTTCTTGTGGTTAACTTTCTCTTAATCATGTTTCTTATCACTCTCCATAATAACATTAACATTTTTTTCTCCTCCATAACCATGTTTTCATGGAATCTTAGTATGGGCTAACTCGGGTGACCATTGTACTTATCTTTATTTCATTTAATGTGACAGTTTTACTGACTCTTTTTTCCGATATGGGAATTTCAATAAAGTTTCCGAGCCCAAATTTTAAAATTGCGAGGACGCAATTTCCAAAAGGGGGGAAGGATTTAACAACCTAGTTAAATAAAGAATATTACATTTTCATATTTATTAATTTTTTAAATAAATATTAATTTTACATTAAAATGGTTGCTATGTTCGATAGCGTACCTGATACGCAACAACGAGTTTCTCTGAAATCTTACTTTGCACACCAATAATATATTATTATTTTAAATGGTAGTTAACTCCTAGTCATTTTATTGGAGAGAGTGAAAGAAAATAACTATAATATGATTATACATGTTTGTTAAATGTATTTACATTTATCCAATAAAATTTAGAGGCTTAAAATGTGAATGAATCTAATTTTAAGCACAATTTACATTAAAAGGTCGATTTATCACCTTTAAATGGAAAAACCTTTTTAAATATAGTAATTTTCACTTTAATTTATTCTATATGTCCAAATAAAACCAATTTTTAGAATGGGGATATCAAAATATACTTTGATTAAATTTTTTGAATTTTTCTGATAAAGTTCATTTCTTAATGAATTTTGAAAAATATTGTATTTTAATTCCAAAGTGCCTTTTAATATAATTTATTTATATGTTTACATTATATTTTTAATTGGTTTCAATGTGAAATAAATATATATTTTTACAATATAATCCAATTTTGGTCATTGGAATTAATTTTACTTTAAAATTGGACATAAACAAATATCTATCTTTTGATAGTTATTGTTTGTTAAAAACACGCTATTTGTTTTGATAACGGGAATTATTTTTAAAATAAATTAATTCCACATCTATTTTTCAAATTTGAAATATAGATATCATTTTTTAATTCAGAATATCAAATATATCTTAGGCATAATTTTTGGTATTATTCTAAATAACTTCTATTTTTGATGAATAGTGAAACCACTTAGTTGTAGTTAAAAAACTGACTTTTTCATTTAAATGAAATTTTACCACTACTGTGAATTGAATTTAGAAAATATGACATACATGGTTGTTATCAAGACGTAAAATTTGGTTAAATAAGATGAAAACAATTTTTGGTAAATAGTAACTTTTGAACTTTATTTAC
Source organism: Viscum album (assembly GCA_963277665.1). Lineage (NCBI taxonomy): Eukaryota > Viridiplantae > Streptophyta > Magnoliopsida > Santalales > Viscaceae > Viscum > Viscum album. The sequence continues at coordinate 269,840,408 of OY728128.1, read as the reverse complement.
CGCAGTTAAAGGTAAATAAGGTAATTCAAGGTAAAAATAATGTTATAATAATTCAAAATTACCTTAACACTTGTCTAGAACTTATTGGTTGAGTTATTTACTTCCATGGGAATCTTTGGGTCGATTTTAGGACCCCACTAAGCCACATGGGACTGATAATGACAGTTTAGATTAATTAATTTAATGTGAAGACAAAATTTACATTAACAAAAATCTTTTAGTAATTAATTTTTATATGGTGTTATATAAGTTATATTTTCGAATATAAATTTATTTGGAAATATAAAAAAATTTCCTTCAGGATATAAGTTTTTAAATAATTTTTAGACATCTAATAAATTAAATTATTTATGACACAATAATGATACAGTATTTACCTCATTAATAAATGATTTAACTAAATATGATTATAATGATTAAAATATTATTCAAAACATGTCAAATTCTGATTGGATGATTTTATTTAGAATATAAATCATCTTATCTTTGACCATAATTATTATTGAACCATAATAAACTGAATATCATTATATAATAAAATAATGTTTTCACACTTTCCTAAAGAGCCCCTCCTCTCCCTAATAAAAGGAGACCATTTATATCAAATTCCTCACACCTTTAATGCCATTTGACTCATCCAAAATATGAATAATTAATCTCCCTGCATCCCTCTTCTCTTCCTAGAAGCCTTACCTTATGCAGAAGACACTTCAATAAGTCCTTTGGTTCAAATCAAAGGGAGTTACCCAAATTAAAGGTAACAGTTTCTCTTAAATTGTTTTCTTTTATTTTACATATCCAACCCCTAAAATCTTTTTATTCATTTCTTCTGTAACAAAACTAAAATAATCAATATACTATGATGTTTTTATAATAAGTATTTGAATGACACTTACACAAACCTCCATCTAACGGATAAAGAACATAATGTTTCCGTGGATGGAAAACTTACGCCTCACGAAATGATGATTGTTCAATCACATCTTACCTTCTCTCATGGTGGAAATTATGATGGAAATTTATTTATATATGATATATATTATAATTATGATTTTCTTATTCTTCTGTACTACCCAATTATATCAAGCTTTTATGGTTTCTATAGTGGGTAATACGATAATCTCATTTGAGGATGTGCGGACTACCACCCCCAAAGTGATGTGACTCATTAATGCCTTATGTGATATGAATATAGGATTTATTTAATGATATTATATATGAAATTATACATTAATTATAAAATAACTATCTATAATTATGTTTTAATTCCATTAAAATAAGAAATAGAAAAGAAAGTAGCGTTCTTGCGTACGTACGGCTTACCGTCTCCATGAATGGTCCATTTCATTTCTTACCTCAAAATGTTATGTAAATACATGTATATACTGGATATATATTGTATATATGATATCTAAATCATTAATATCATTTTGGATATAATAAACCGTTGGCCAAATTAACATCATGTAATTATAAGAAGTCCATTTTGACTCAAGAAACTAATATCGATGAAATGAAGATTATTAACTTCATTGATTGAATAATGTTTATAACATGGTAATAAGTAATATAAAAGGAATAAAAAACTTGAAAAAGGTTATTAAGAAATTATAAATTAACTTTTGTTTATTATTCAGGAGATTAAAGAATGATCGAGTCATGTCAGACACGAGGTAAGAGATTTTCTTATCTCACTTTTAATTCCGTGAGATTTTCATTATTCACCACTTATTCATTTCATATGGGGTATTGTGTACATCCAGTTGAATTATATTATCATGATTCTCATTATATTCATTGTATTCTGTGATTCATTTTGTCGTTATTAAATTTTTGTCACACTACTCGATTGATTAAAACGTGGTAAGGGGTTTTCATCTCACTTTTTATTCCTGTGAGATTCCTACTATATTTGCCAATATTTCATTTTGTGTGGTGTATTTACTTCCCATTATTGTACTATTTTTGTAATATAATTTCATTTATGAGTATTTACATCTTCATTTTATGATCCTTCTTTCATGTGGCGTATGTTTTGTAAGTTACCAAATCGGTAAGGGAACCTTTCACCCTCCACTTTTTAATAGACTTCATTTTGTTATGTCTTTTAATTTATATATTATTATGTTGGGATAGCTTCTTCTATATCCTTATTGATGTAAAATTTATGTCCATGTGATGAGATGCCCTTTTTATCTCATCAAATCATTTTCTGAATTTTAATGTGATGTCGTTAGGCTGTCAAATTTTTACAAGGGAACTTCTTATCCCAATTTAAAGTCATTGGGATCAACTTGTACTTATTGAATATGTCATCCAATGAATATGTGTGAATGAACTCTAATTGTTTTACACTTAATATCCACTTATAATGGGAGTATTTATATTTTTCAAACATAATTATGTGATTGAGTTTTCCTTAATTTAATGATACAATATTTATAAGGGATTTCATCTCAATTTACATTTTCATTGAGAATTCATTGTTGTCATGCACCGATTCACTCTTATATGGTGTATACACTGTACGTTGAAATATTATATCATGATTCACTTTATTCTCATGATATTATAATGTTCTAATTAAATTTTATTCCTCAATTTTTTGTATTCAAGTGTCTCACTTTTTGTTAAAAAAAATATTTAACTAAAATATCATTATAAATGTTTTAAAGAGTTATTCTTCTAAATATTTCTCATTAATGTCCATTTATTCAAAATGGGTTTTAGGATTTACTTATATAGACATCAATGTTTTCAAATGATAATTCATTTAAAAGCTTCAATGTGGTATGGGACACTTTGATTCAAAATTATATTTTTAAAATGTTTTGAAAATGATTTGATAAAACATTATTTATTTCATTATCTTGATTTGATATATTGTAATGTGGAAATATTATATTTCCATTATAAATGTGTTATATGTTATGATTATGTTATGGTTATTGGGCATTGTTTACGTATATGGGTGGTTCCGTGATAAACCTAGGGCGGGTGAGCCTGAGATAGCTCTCCAATGCATTGGGTAATGCGACGGAGGTAAACACGATGTTTCTCCTAAGAGATTTAGGGAATATACTGTGATGGGTATTCCAAGTGTAACTACATACGTAGCTATGATAGATACAATGTAATTTTTATATGGATTCCATAAGTAACCTTTATGATTTATGATTTGTGTGTGTTATTCATAAATCTTATGATTTCATCAGGTAAGTTATGATTGAAAAGTATGGTTTCATGGATTTTTATTTATTGTTGGGATAATGTTTTCCATACTTATTTTATAACACTTACTGAGCTTTTTATGCTCATCCCAAGTTCTTGAATGTTTTCCACGAGACTTAAAGATGAATAGGTTCAAGGATGGTTTCATGGAAATGTCATGCTATCTAAAACATGGAACTAGACATGTGTCTTTTTAAGAGTTTTTATTTTATGAAAAAATGGATACTGAGTTGTAGTGTCTACTTGTAATATTCAAGTTGTTATGTAATAGTTATGGCCTAATTCTCTAAAACATTAAACCTGAAAAGATCCCCAATGTGAATTATTCGTTTAATTCACGATTATGAAAAATTTAAAGCTGAGTCCTTATAGACAACACTACTTTTTATTACACAATTTAACATTATTTTTTACAATAACATCACTTTATACAACATAAAAGACAGAGAGGACTAGTTATTTGGTTCTTAGGTTCACTATATAACATCTTAAATCCTGAAATGCTACATATTTATTGAAAGCTTCCTTTACATGACAACCACATTCCTTCATACATTGAATTGCATGGGATAACATAAGAACATGCATACGAAAAGGGTGATTGATAAAGCCCAGAAAAGAAACTTTCATGGAAAAACGAGAGGAATACAATAAATGTTAGACAATAGGCATATCAATAAAGCACAATAGAAGCATAAACATGAAGGCATGATAATGCTTGATTATCATAACAAGGAAATGTGGCAACGACACTTAACATGGAATTAGCATGAGTCAAGGATCATTTCACATGGATCATGAGTAAACCCTCATTGCACCAGAATCATGAGTAAACAATTATTTAACATGACGTATCATGATAATATACTTTACCCAATGCCTTGGAGCGCTATAAGGGCACACCCTTCTTAAACAATTAATTTAATTCATAAGTGTGCCACATGGATCATATAACATGGATTCATAAAACATCATCATTTATTCAACGATTAAGGAATGTGGAAATCATAAATGAAACATTATAATCAACAATTAAATGTTCCTAATGGTGAATACAGTTGATAGATAAATGGGCATGGTATTCACTACACAATGTCATTGCCTTGGAAAATCGGTGCAATTAAAGCAGCGTAACTGTCTGGCATAAGAATTTAAAAAAATTGTTGATTAGAGTGAAATGGATGTCTCATCATATGTCCATGAAATTGAGAATAAGGGGCGTCATATAGATACAAGTCCCCAAAATTGTATTGGAATTTAGATTCTTGATACAAAATAACTGCTTGAATGTAATTGAGGAGAGATAAATTCCTTTCAGAATTTCGGCATTATAACGGGTGTACATGGGAGGGATTTATTGAGAGAGAAAGGGGTATCTAATAATTGAGAAATAAAGAGTAATTTATTATGATGGGGATAAACATTACCCCAAAATTAATTTTTGAAATTAAAAGGGCATAACAATTTAAAGAATATTGTACAAAAATGAGAAAGGAAGAATACCCCTTACCTGGAGGTGTGTTCTTTCAAAAGCTTGAGAGAGGCTTATTAGGAGATTTGGGAACCTTGGGAGGATTATAAATAAATTAGGTCATATATTAGATGAACTCTGATTTCATTGAGTGAGAAGGAATTGGGATCTTGGGTGGGATTATATTGGAAATTAGATGGAAATGTTTATTATTTATGTTTGGGACACCTCAAATTAAACTAATCATAAACACAATCCATAATTTGGTATTGGACCATTGTTTTTTCCAAAGTGGAGTGTACTACAATATTTTATAATTACAAATTTCGATATTCATAAAATAATGGGGTTGCTTATATGGAGGTGACTCACACTCCCAAGGAAATCAATTTAAAAAGGCAAAATGATTAATAAGTCTTAAAGGGTACACTAATGCTTTCTAAATTAAATAGAACAAAAAAATCACATTATTATTAGGTTAAATCATATATTGGAAGAAAATAATGGTTATAGTATTTTATCACATCACTATTTGGTCATTATGATGTCATAAAACACATTATATATTTAAACGGTATTTAATTTTTACCCAAAAAATTGACTGTCAGAAAATTATGACAAATTCACCGTTGGATAATTTCAACTTCTTGATTCTAGAAATAGTATTCATTTTATCTAAATAATTTTCTAAATATGAAAATTTTCAATTTAAAAAAATGTTATTTAATGAAAATTCATGGGTTTTGACAAAATGGCTTTCAAACCTTAATTAAAATTTCAATTGAATTCATTAAATTATATAATCATTTATAATTAATAATAAATAATTTAATAAAAATAATAATATTTTATTAAAATTTATTTAATTTAAAAGAAAAATTAAATCATCAAAATATATTTATTAGTTGAACATTAACTAAAAATTCTATTTCTGATTTAAAAATTATTTACAATATAACAACACTAAAATGAAAGTAAATTCATTATTATATAAAAATATTTTGTACATAACCATAGTGTTATTGTATTGTTAAATAACCCATATAACACCCGCATAAGACCAAAAAGTAAGGTGTGTGATGGTGATAGACTATTGGGGTGGCTTGGATAACATTGCTCGGGTGGTAATCCATATCAACTTCCACATCACTCGTTGGCGGTACCGCTCGAGCGTAACATATTCCAGCTCAGCTTGGTCTTGGTCAAGAGTGAATCCCAAATATGAAACCTCATTTCTGAGCTCGGACAAATGGGCTTTATATGGGGAACTTTTACTGGATGAGGCCATCGATTCCTTTGTCTGAGTAAATAGAATTGTTAAATCCCTATATTTATACTAATCATGTGATCATTGTTCAACAAAAATATTAGGAATGGTCAAAATTCATAATAGTATATTAAAATCCTAAAAATAAAACAAATTAAGTTTTAATTTTATATAAACAATTTACATAAAGAGGCATTTAATTAAATCAAGAGGGATTTCCATTAATGAATTTTTTGGTCGTCACACATTCTCCACCATGTTATGATTTCTTATGGAAGGACATCAACTGGGGGATTGAGTTATATAACCTAATAGCCCAAGGAATTATTACTTATGACATGAAAAAGATGAGGAAGTTCATAGTATGGAACCTTCAACTTCTGTATTCATTTAAAACATTGGATACAGTTTTCCCTACATATATAAATTGAGACCGAACCCATGTTGGTCTGTTACTTTTTTACATGTTTCATATTGAAACAATATTAATACCTTCTATTGATACAACATATATGCTGATTCTATTATATTTATCATGTTTATATTATAAATTATTTCATAGACTAAGTATATTTTTCTTATATTAATTCTTCCCTTCTATACACATATATTCCCATAGTTTATTAGCAATGGATATGTTTTTTATATATATTGTTTTTGGTGCCAACTATGTTAATCTCAAACCATATATTGGATCCTAGTAGTAACTAGTACACTTGATGGTTTTTGACAAGGATAGGGTAAAACATCTATTTTTTGACGTGTGATTGAATATGGTAGTGGAATGGGGAATCAAATGATGGAACTATTAATTTTATTTTTATCTAGTGTTATTATTTTTGTTTTTCTTTTCTTTTTATATATCATTATTAATGTATTTTTACTTACATTTTTTCCTTTATATTTTTGTTTTAATGAAATTACATTACGTCTTTATGTATAATGTACTAGATATTTCCACTTAATTTTTGTTTATTATTATCATCTAGATAATGAAATTATTTTGTTCTAGTTAAAATTAACTCATCTTCCCTTATTTATTATTTTTCTTATTAAACAATTTTATAGTAATATTATTAGTGAATAGTATCTCTACTATACAACCTTAGACCCTAGAAACTATTCAGCCCCCTCTAGTGTATCGAGATGCACACATGTGTCATTGTGACCCACCTGAATGAAGTACCTTCTCATGCCCCCAGGTAAAGACTATATAAATTGATTATGACTAATAGAAAAATTGATTTATCATAATTATATTTATATATTATGAAATGATAAGTCTCATAAAAAATTACAATTGTTAGGTTTCATGATAATCTTATTTATGAAATTTTAATATTTTTGTCATTTTATAAATAGGTAAATAGTATGTTAGAATATAATGAATATTATACTTCCACCTAGAAAAAAATAATTTTCTCATATTAAAAATATATATGATTCCATAATGCCCTTTTATCAAATTTTAAAAAAAAATATTGTAAGGACATGTTTTTTTCCAAACTATAGTTTTGAGCAATAATTTGAAGTTTTGTTTTTTGGTGCTAGTGAGGTGTAAAATGGTCTTTTTCCACTACCATCTAAGCTAGTATATTTCATTTATGACCACTCTGTTGGTCTTAGAATAAGTTATTTACTGTAGGAGAATAGTTTGACTGAAATCAGAGCTGTTTGAATTTTAATAGATTATTTAATATTAAATATTATGAAATTAAATATTAAATTATTCGGCAAGGTTCGTTCAATGGTTAATTTTTTATGGAGAGTATGATTTATATTTCCTTTGAAATTTTGGTCCAGAATGGGGTTTTTTCCTAAGTGATTCATAAACTTGAGTTGTGCACTGGGGCATGCCTGGGTACCCTTTTCTTTTCATTATTTCCATCATTTATATTCTTTCTACTTCAATCCTCCTCCTCCATGTGCATGCCTCCTATGTGATACTCCATCGATGTTTCATATGTGGGAAAATGGAGATTGATAAAGGGAGAGATATTGATGTCAAGAGGGGTATTATTCCGAAGTTCTCAATGCGCTTAGTCGGTGTGCAACATCTGTGGATGGTGAAATCAATAGATGCTTCAGCAGTTTTCACCCGAAGGGATGTCCACTTACATTTTCTCCATATAAGCCCTTTAAAAATTTTATTTTATGTTTTTAAATCATTTTTATTTCTTTTATATGGCCTCTAAATGATAGATCTATCATTTCAGGGGTAAAAATGGGTGTTTCGGGAATTGTGAGGGCTTTCCTATATTAAACCTAGGTTACACAGAGTGTGTTCCAGGAGAACACGTCATGTGTTCTATCCATTTGGGGGATAAGTAGTTTTCTTGATTATATGATTTGTAATATAAGTACACTCTATGTTGTGGAATGACCTATGTCTGTATGTGTGAAAAATAACACAGAATGGTGGTTTTAAAATAGTGCACGTTGTGAACTATGAGTAAATGACGTGTAGTGGCACATGGACATGTGTTCGGGTAAAAATGCTCAAGGGATGGTGTTCTCTGAATAGTGCACGCCATGTATAGTAACGTACACACTATGTACTTTTACAGGGGTCACCCACATTTATTCCATAGTACATGCCATGTAATATTTCCATCCTATTTTCATTTAGGGGTTCTTTAAACCCATGTAAGTTGCATTCAGTGTTCTGTTTGGCATGTTGTCTGTGGACACATGACCCTTTATTTAAGGAGAACCTTTTATGGATAATTGGAGAAATTTTTTAGACATTCATGATGCTCAGTGGTATGAATCATCAAATAATATAGAAATAATATTTCAATTATTATGGTTTTGTGATTATTGATTCAAACGTATCTTATGCATCAGATGTCCATTAGACGACCATTAGTATTGTTCTGACCCTGAATTAATAGCGGGCATTTTGAGACTGATTTAATGTGCTAAAACTAAAATCAGGTGTGGTCCCCACTTGGGATCATTATAATGAATAGTACCTTTTTCGCTGGTTGACCATTTTGGGTTTGTTAGTAGTCCATTTTGAGAAATTTTCTCTGTATATTTCAATTGTGTAAACCTATTGACATTCAGATGAAATATAAATGATTTTTTTCATTTTCTATCTAAATGGAGAGGTTCTTCCTCTATTTATTGAGTTCATTTGTCACTTGATAGTGAGACTTGGTGTATATGATAGGTTGGGTGTTCAAACCATCCTAGTTGAGACCTTTCTTCTGAGATAAGTAGGGAGCTATCTCCTGTAATATTTTCTTTGGAAGATGTCTTCCTTGTGAGATATGCACTTCTGGACTATGAGGTTATGAAACCATATATTTGGAAAGATCCCCTGAGGGGTTTAATTTCTTATCTGATAACATAGGGAGACCCTTTTAGGATCTCTCTCATGGTTTCCTATTAGAGGATCCACATTATAGGATTCCTCTGTTGTCCTTCATTTAAGGATACCTTGTTGGATTACTCCCATTTTATTTCAATGGATCCTGTATAGGATGAATTCCCATTTTTTTACCTAGTGTATCTTTTGTAGGATGAATCCTCATTTATTGGAATTAGGGACCCAACGAGGGCCCCTATTTTGACCATCACTGAGTCATACATTGGTATTGGATAGATATGGGGTTCATGTTTCACCTATAACTCATGCTAAACATGTAAGCCACTGAGGCTATAGAAGTAGTGTTGGTACAGGCATTTAGGCCACCCTCACTCTCTATTATGTTTCACCTGTTTATTATTAATGTAGTGATATTCTCAATAGCATCTTACTAGATGGTGGTTGTTGAGCCTAATGTGAGGTGTCTTTCTTGTTTGTTGGGATACCCAGACGTACTCTCCTGGGATCCTACTTATATGCCATCTTACATCTGGTGTTTTAAAAGTACCGAATGTATTACATGGGACTCGGCTGTTAATCCTTAATTTTTTTACCTACATTCCATGATTGATGCAGTGATTCCCATTTATTGAATATCGTAGAAGGGCTCATTGGGTTATTTTATTAAGTTTAGTGAGTATGGATTGCAATTTTATGAATCCCTTGGACATGCTCAGTGGACTGTTGAATGTAATGAAACCTGTAGTGAGTTGTCGATCTGGTTGAGGGATGCCCTGAATGTTTTTATTGGATTGATACGTTTATACCTTGTGTGATACATTCATCCAGTTGACGGATTCCATGAATGATCTCATTGGGTGATAGACATATGCCCCCTGAGTGATACATGGATCTAGTTGAGGGATGCCTAAGACATTCATAGTTGGTTATAGATTTATGTACCTTGAGTGATACATGGATATAGTCAAGAGATGCCTTATATTGACTCAGTGGGTTAATGAATCTAATGAATTGAGTTTTATTTGGATTCACAAGTAGTAATTTTATGAACGAGCTCATAGTATGGATGTTATATGATCACAATGATTATGTTCTTCCAGAATCAGTTATGGGACAAAAGGGGTGTAGCATAGAGTCCCACTAGATATCCAGTTGATTATCTAGAAAACTTTTTTCAGAGGAATGTTTTTCGGTATACGGTATCCTTGTTTATAGGATTTAGCCTCGAAATAAAGTATACATATTCAATGATTGAGGGTGAGTACGGGTGAACCCAGCTGTAGGATGAGTATCCCCCTTTTGTGATATAGCTTTCTCAGGGATATAATTCGAGAATTGGAAAAAATAGGTACATATTGATGGGGTTACGGACCACCATATATTGACTTAATGTTACATGGATACATTTTCATGATATCCAAATCAATTCCCTATCACCAGATGTCGAAGAGATCGGGAATATGGGCCCAAGGATTGACTAATGATGTGGTTTCTTATTATTTGATTCACATACTCAATAATATTCATAATTACATGTATTGTATAGGTATGAGTCTATACACATTTATGTAAATTGATATGGACATCCATGGTGGCACATGCCGTGTTGAAAGGGATTACCAACCTTGGGTTCCATTTTGGTTTCACAATTGGTTTACTTATATTTTTTTAATGTTCTATCTAGGGTGATAATTTTGTTGTAGCATAAACATTTAGCATCACAGTTATTTGTTGCTTCCCATGGATCCCAACTGAGATTATTTCTCACCACTGCACATGCACCTCCATGTATGTGTAAACCTTATCTCTACTTTTCAGGTTTAGCATGAGTGGCATGGTGGATCGAGTTTAGTCCTAGGGTTTCATTATCGAGCAGAGCTTCTTGAGTTGTTCAATTGATTGGGATGGTAACATTTGACCTAATATAGAGATCGATTATGTGGGTTAGCTCAGAGATAGTAGTATATCCATGTACTTTTACTTTATGTCTGTTTTGTAATTTTATATGGACGGTTTTCCAAGATGGTGACTAGTGTTGTATTGTATTGCCCTTTTTTCCAGGATTTTATAATACTTTACTTTTACATCATTTTCTAATTCTGTTTTTTTTGTTTCCACACTCTTCTTACATTCTACTATGTATGATATGTAGTTATTTCTGATTTTTTCTTACTCTATTATGAGGGAATAGTCTCTCTAATTTAACACCCTAGTCCCTTGGTACTAGTCAATAGCCTCAGGCGTACGAGGAGCCATGCTTGATTCCTTGAGGCAAACCATCTCATATCACCTGTTTAATGGCATTAGGGTCGGGACATTGAAAAGTGGTATCAAAGGATTTATCATTTCTTAATCTTTACTATTTTGGATATGGTACACTTGATTAATGTGAATGTTTTAAATCTTGTGATTGTTTTCGGATTGGTGCATCAAGAACACTTGTTCTGGTAGGAAGTCCTAGTTCCTGAGGTTTGAAATTTCTGTTCGGATTTTTTGATGTTATAGTTGTATACGATTTTCACCTTAACTGGGTCATATGTTTTTTGGGTGTTTTTATTTACTATGGATCTCTGGATCATGGCTTTATTTTAGAGGTTAGAGATGGATTTTGTCTCTTGTTTGACAATGGAAGGAGGCATCCCTTGCATCTAACTAGGCACATAGAATTAATAGCATAATGGCCATGTAGTGTTTGTTTTTACTGATGACTGAGACCTTAAAGTCTGTTTACACATTGTTTTTACTCTGATTTTAGGTTTTTTGGATCCATGATGTGGTGTTTTGTTGTGAGGATGATGAATCATTACTCATGCACTAGTGGTGTAGTGACCAGAGTAGGATGATATGGCACGTGATTCCATTTTATTTAACCTCTTGTTTGTGTTGATTTACAGAGATGGGGATATCTAGTTGGATCCATGAATACGATGCTGATAGATACGAAGGATTTTCTTTTGAACTAGACCACCATGTGGTATTTCCATATATAGAAAATTGGTGATTGTTATTTTATCTTGTATCATATATTTTGGTTGTGAACTCCAATGAGCAGTTCCTTATGAGGATAATCAAAGTGGATCAGGTGACTCATAGACCGTTTGTTTTATTTTTGACCCACATTTTTTTTGTGATCATATGATCTTATTGTAAGTTTGGATATTTCGGGATGGGTGGTTATACCTTTTTACCTAGTCGTGAGGTTTTTTCTTGTAAGGATAGGTGGGACCCCTCGGGACAATTGGTTTTCACTCAAACCATTGTCAGTTGATGTAGGTTCTATTCTAGGGAACCATGGGTGATAAACGGTTGAGTCGTGGATGAATCTTGGTCTGGTTTTGATAGGATGGTGAGCATGGCACGGATTGAGATGGATCCACCATTTTGTATAATATTTGTGTACTCCTATTAGAGATGATCATGCTCTATCTTGATTCGTCTTGAGTATGATTAGAGAGCTTCAACCCTATATCGAGCTCCTCTAATTTTTCTTAATGTTCTTCCCTATTGATCAGTAAACCTGGTGTGGTTGTACTCTAGGAGTGATTCAAAGAAATCCAAATGGTGCGCATTGCTCCATTGATCGTTTGAGGGTGATTTTTGGTGTTTTGGCTAAACATCTGTGTTTTCTATGAGCTTTTGAGCTCAATGTTTTCATATAAGATGAGGATTGGGGTATTCATATCCTGGTGAGTACAAGATTGTTTGAAGTTAAATGTCTTATGTGTAGATGGAAATCTTTAATGCTATAAGATTGGTCGTTAGACCCTCCGAAGAGCATGGTTGTGTAGATGCTCAGCTTTGAAGATTGGTAGCTGGTCCTTTCACCAGGAATCTTGGGGATGAGAAGGTTTTTTCATGGGAGTTTGTAAGGACCTGTGTTTTTTTGGACAACAGTTTTGTGCAGAAATTAGAATGTTGGTTGTTGGATGCCAGTGAGGGGTGAAAGGTTATTTTTACACTACTATTTGATGTCAAATAATGTTTCTAACTGCATTTATGGTCCAATAATATAGTGTTTACCTTAGGACAGATGTTTTTTTTTAAATCCCAGCTGTTCAAATTTAAGCAGAATATTTAATATTTAGTATTATTAAATTAAATATTAAATTATTCATGTTGGTTCGCTTAGAAAAAAAGTTTTAATGTAATGTCGTATTGAGATTTTTCATATTCCTTTGAGTCTTGAATGGGGTGTTTAGCATAGGCAAGGTATAAACTCAAGTCAGGCACTAGGGCCGGTACAAGCCCCTTTTTCTATTCTTTCATTTTCCTTCTTTTCTTTTATTTCTTCTTCTTTCCTCCTCCTCCATGAACACACCACCATTTTTCTCCTCCTTGGTTGTTCCCTATAGAGGAAAAGGGATTTTGAGAAAGAGAGATAGATATGCGAGTTAACAGGGGTACCATTTCAAAGCTCTCAACATACTTAATCGGCGTGCGACATCTGTGGATAACGAAATCAATTGAAGATTCAACGGTTTCCAATTGACGTTTGGGACGTTTACATATTCAAAATAAATCACCTTTAAATATTTTGTTTTATGATGTTAATGCATGTTTATGTTTTGTTGTTTCCCCTTAAGGATAGATATGTTGTTCCAGGGGTGTAAACATCTATTTCAAGAATTTTGATGGTTTTCTCATTGGAAACTGAAGTTACATGGCGCGTGTTCTAGGGGAACATGCCATGTGTTATTCCCATCAGAGGAAGAAGTCTTTTCGTTAGTACATGTCGTGTACAATGAGTACACACCCTGTGTTGGTAGTTAGTTTGCCCAGTCATGTGAAAAATAAAACCGAATTGGGGTTTTTGAACAGTAAACATCGTGTAGTGGCACATGGACAGGTGTTAGGGTGAAAATGCACAAAATATGGTGTTTTTGGAATAGTAATATCTATTTATATAAACATACACACAATGTACTCATACATGGGTATGCCCCATGTATTCTAGAGCACATTCCATGTACATTTTCCATACTGTTTTAGTCTGGGGGTTCTTTAATCCCCTATAGGTTGCAATCGAGGGGTCTTTTTCACATTCAATCTGTGGAAAGACAACCCTTTAATTGAGGAGGACCATTTGAGTATAATTGGAGAAAATGTTTTTATTGGTAACGATGCTCAGTTGTACGAAACATCCAATAAAATAATAATAATAATTGAATTATTATTATTTGGCTATTATTGAATAAGATGTATCTTATGCATCTGATGTCCATTTGACACACTATCATCAGTTCTAAGACCATTAATTGTATACGAATGTTTAAAGACTTATTTCATGTTCTAAATCCAAAATCATTTACGGGCCCTCAAGGGATATTTATAGGGAAATGTACCTTTTGGACAGGTTGACCCTTTTGGGTGTGTGAGTAGTCCATCAGAAAGATTTTTTTTCTGTAGATCACAATGGTGGAATTGTATTGTCATTTAGAAGTCATATAAATGATGTTTTGGGGTTATTATCTTAATTTAGAGGTTCTTCATCTAGATATTGAGCTCATTTGTAACTTGTGAGTTAGACTTGGCGTATATTATCGGTTAGTGGTACAGACTAACCTAGTTGAGAAATTCATTCTTAAATGAGTGATGAGATATCTCCCGTAACATATGAATTTGAGTACATACCCCTTGTGAGAGGTCCCCTTCGATCCTACAAGGTTGTGATACTAGATACATCCAAGGATCTACTGAGGTATTCCTTTACTTATATGCTGACCTAGGGAGTCCCTTAAAGGATCTCTCTCTTGTTTTCCTATGGGAGGATCCTAGTTTTAGGATACCTCTGTTGTCTTTTGTTCGAGGATCCCATATAGGATTCCTCCCTTGTTTTTTTTCTTATGAAATTTTGTGGGATGAATTCACATGTTATTACCTGTAGGATCCCATGTAGGATTTCTCTTCAGTGTCTTCCTTGTGGGACCCATTGGGTTCCCGTGGTTTGGATGAACATAAGTCATACATCTGGTTGGGATATAGATGTGTTTTCAGTGTCCCCTAGATCTTGTGCCTTTCTAGTAATCCCATGGGGCAATGGATGTAGTTTTGGGTTTAGCATTCAAGACACCCTCACTGTTTTTTATGTTTCACTTGTTTATTATTGATTCAATGAACTTCAACAAGGTGCTTTATAGATTGATTTTTTTGAGCCTTATGTGAGTCAACATTCTTGTTTGTGGGGATTCCCATACATGCTCTACTGGGATCCAACTTTTTATTCATGTTACTTTTAATATTTTACTAGTACCGTACATATAACTTGCGACTCAGCTATTAATCTTTATGTGTTTAATTTTCCTCCTTGAGTGATACATGGATTATCGTTATTGGAATTCCTTGAACTGTCTCATCAGGGAGTTTGTTTACGTAGCCTGAGAAATTCATATATTCGCTTCGTAGAAATTCCTTGGACTATCCAACTGGAAATTTGAATGTAATTATACCCTTAGGGAGTCATGGATGTAGTTGAGTGATTCCATAAATAATATCATTGGTTGGATATGTTTTTACCCTGAGTGATACAAGGATCCAGCTGAGGATGCCATGAACGGGATTAGTCGGTGATAGACTCTTATACCATCAGTGACACATGGATATAGTTGAGGGATTAGTTGGATGAGATCAATGGATGATAGACGTATGTACTCTGAGTGATAATGGGTTCCAATCAAGGGATTCCTTGGATGGACTCAGTGGGTTAATTACACTAATGCCTTGATTGATATTAAAATTCTCATTTAGGTATTCCTTTAATGGGATCAAAGGGTGGATTTTATATGACTGGCCATCTATTTACAGTATCATTCTTTACCGGATTGACTGTCGGTATACAATATCCTTCTTCTGTGATTGAGTGGGGAATTATAAGTGAACCCATGTGTATGATGATTACACCCTGGGGTGATGTATCATTCTCAGAGATATAATTCCAGCATTGGCTGATGTAGGTACATTTTGAGGGTATTATAGACCCCCAGAGATCAACTTAATGATACATAGATTGATTGGAATGACGTCCATCTCAATTCCATTTCACAAGATATCTAAGTGTCCAGGCTTATGGAAGCAGTGATAAAATACTGATGTGGTTTCATATTATTTGATTCGCATACTCCAGAATATTCCTATTTGTGTATATGTTTATAGGTATTTCACTATAAAGGCGTATTTATAAATATATGGACATCTATGGTTTCACTTCCCTAGTTGACGGGGATTACAGACCTCAGGTTCAAAGGTTGTTTCCTGTATGGTTTACATCTTTTGGTTGTGTTATCCAACTTGGATATGCATGTTGATGTTGCATAAACAATTAGTAGAATAGTTAGAGGATTCCTTTCAGGGATCCCTACTGATTATTTCCCACCCCATCACGTCCACTATTGTGTACGTGTAGTAATTATGTCTTCTTTTCAGGTCGAGGAAGAGTTTCATGGTGAAGAGGGATGATTCCCAGTGTTTCATGATCGAGAAGAGCATTTGGAGTGGTTCTAATAATCGAGATGGTGCAGATCGATAGTGTCTAGAGATTGGGTATGTGGGTTGGATTAGAGTTTGCAGTAGAGCCATGTACTTTTACATTCAGTTTCCTTTGTACTGGTATCTGTTTAGTCAGCCCATTGGGTGACAGTGTTGTGTTGTATTGCATAGATATTCTGTATTTTATAGCATTTAAATATTTTATCTTCTTCTATTTAAGTTTTTTATTGTCCCCACATTCTTTTTAATTTCTAATGTGTATGATACATAATTAACTCTTTTGTTGGGTTACTCTGGTATGGGGCATAGCCTCCCCACTATCACCCATAGGCCCTTGCTGCTTGTCTCTAGCCTCCAGCGTATGAGGAGGCACGATTAATGCCCTATGCCGAACATGCTCAGAGCACCAGATTAGTGGCATCTGGGTCAGGACATTACATATATTTGAGTGGATCATACACATTTATCAATTTTAATTGGTATCATGTTTTTAACAATCAATATAACATATTTTATTGAAAAAAATTACTCTATTTAAAACTCATAAAATTTCATACATGTGTTATTACGGAACATTATCATAAAAAAGATATTCTACTTACGGTTATATTTCGTAAATGATATACCAGTTTATGTGTATTAATATACATATCATTCTAAATCCACTGATTTATATTGAAAAATTCTGATCTAAAATATCATGTGTATTAGCCTAGTTAATTCATCTAAACCCACAATTTTTATGTAATATGATTCACATTTAGAATACATTACCTACCATATAAAATAATCTTTTTAAATATTCTCCACACTATTTCATACAAAAATTATATAAATCAACATCCAATTTTCTTGAGGATAGATAAAATAATATACAAAAATTCCAAAAAAATTTATGTTTTACATCAATAATATATTGAAATGAAATGTACCCCCAGTACTATAATTGTATGTTATAGTTATCTTATATATCAAATAATTGTGATTTATTTTCCTATGATTATGTTCTTTTATTAGAAAAAACATTATATATTATGGTATTTCCATATATATTATCTTATATTAAAAATTATATAATACGTCGACATGTGAGATACATTATAATAGAACCTAATGCACCATCAGATTTCATTGGGGGAAATTATTAATATTTAATTCAAAATAAATTGTTCAAGAAAAATATATCAATAAAAAATCACCACATAATTTCTTATATAATTTATCAAAACCCATGGTTTTTCTCAGTGCTACTATATATATCAACATGTAAGACAACACTTATACCAATATTCTTTAATATTTTCTAAAATATTTTTTCTATTATATATATTGAATTCATATATTACATATGTTATTTAACAAGGGAATATATTTCTAAAGGATAACCTCTACAAAATTATAATAAGTTGTTCATAAACAAACCATAAATACCCATGTGATTGTAATGATACGACCACCATATGCATCCATTTTATTACATGGGGTGACAATTATGCCACTATCATAAATATGTGTTTCAGGATATGTACATGGTTAGAAAAATATCACAATTTTATAATTTATTTGTCTTGTTTCCTTTCTATTGATACCAATAATGGTGTATTTCCTCGTCAATACCCATATATTAACCTGAAAAACGACACTAAATACACAATTATTTATATGGTATTAAATGTATTATGATAACATGGAATTATTAATTGGTGATACACTTGGGAAGATATTAAGAGGAAATTTTTTAATAATGTTTGGTTTATATGTTGTAATAAAAATTTAATTCATCATTCAATATGATTAAAGTTTTTTAATCTCAATTGAACATTAGATTAACAGGAACATTTATAAAAAAAATTATAAATGGATCCTTTGGAAAACTATAAAAATTAAAGTATTTTGTGATGAAACTATGTTTGGAACAAATAATTTATAATGGATCTTAATATCATAATAAATAAAAATATATTGTTTTAACATAAATCATACTGTAGAACACATTTATCAATTAAAATAGTTTTCTACGATTCTAGAAAATCATTTTATTTATTAAATTTATTTTATTTTCTGAGCATAAATGTGTCATACAATATATAAGTCATGTGTATTATATTTTATTCTTTCATATGAAATATTAAAATATAATTACATAAAACCATGTTTTATATAAAATTTATTGTTAAAAATAATGGATGATTATACCCATTACTACTTTATAATTTAATAGATAATAATGAGTAATTAAGGGAAATATTTTTAATACATGATAATCTAAAGGGTCATATTTCTGTTTGAGGAATATAATGAGTAGAAAAAAATATAAAATGATAAAGTAGATCTTGAAAAGATAAAGTATTAAAAAAATACCAAAATGTAAATTTTTGAAATGAAAATTGTTCATTATTAAGATAGAACAGCATAAATGTATTACATGTAGAGGGGGTTATTTTGTAAATTACATTGACCATATGTTGGGGTTATATATTCATTATATTTAAATTATGAAAAATTGTCTAATTGTTATGTCAAATAATTGAAAAGATGTAACATGTTTAGTATTATAAGTATATAGCTTACAAAAATTACAAATATTTTCATATTATAAATTAATACTTTCCAAATAAATATATGATATAATAAAAATAAATATTTTTAACTAATAAAACGAGGATATTAAATTCTTCTTAAAATAAATGTGACTATAAAAATATTTTTATAAATTATACTTTATTTTTAAAAAATTTATTTTTATAATGTTAAATATAAATTTATTTCATAACATCCGTCTAATGAGTAGTGAAATAAATCCATAACATATCAAATATAATTAGTAATGTATATGGAATTAGAATAGAATAATTTAGTTCCATATTAAAATGTTTTTTAATACTTTTTTTTATTTATATATTCTTTGAACCATAAAATTTCCCAATATGTATAATTAAATTTACAAAATTAAATTATAAAAAAAGTTAAAAATAAATTAATTTCTTCCAAATTAGTTAGTAATCTACAAATAATAAAACCATACAATAAGTACTAAATTTTAGTGATTAATTTTGTTTATCTATGTATAATAATAAATCATATTAATAATTAATAAAAAAATTAAATAAATTATATTATTTCTTATATATTTATTTAAAACCTATACAATTATTGTTACTTGAAAAAAATTATTACTAAATTAATTATTATTCTTTTAAATACATTTCTCAAAAATCATTAATTTTCTTTCTAATCATAAAATTAATTACATATAATTTATAAATTTATTCAAATAAAATGAATTTAATATTTTAGTTGATCAAAGGGTGATGTTTCAAGAATATATTTGGATTTAAATACAACTACATACATATAAGATATGAACTAGGCTAATATCATATTGGATACTCTATGATAACATAATGTGTTTTTGTTTGTTTAATTTTTGTACATTGGTGATAATATGTTATTCCTATTTAGTTTATCTACTTTCTATCTTAATAATTCTTGTATTATCACATAAAAATGCATTGTATTTTCTTGTTAGGTATTATAATACATGATTGGTTACCAATTATGTTATAATCATATCCTTCATAAGTTGTAATGGAACTTTATTACCAAAGAAGTCCTCAGCAGTTTTATATTCAAGTTAGGATGGGTCATGGGTTGATTGATGATTGTGATATCTCGCAAGGTCTTTGGATACCATTATTGGAAGAGACATGGAATGGATGAAAATAATTATTATAATTTTATTCTCATTTGATTTTTTATTTTATTTCCCCGACAGGAAATCATTCTCATATATTCAGATATGGCCATTCATGATTTTTTCTTTATACATTCAATATAGATCATATTTTATATGAATTATTCATACTATTGTGAAATATAGTAACATTGTTTTTATTTTTTTATCACTTTAACTCTAATTTATTGTATAGTTTTTCAAATATGAACTTCATTCCCATTCTTCTTATGGATACAATGTCAATGAATTTGAGAAATTCTTGATGTCAACTTTCACTATGGATCAAACTCGATGAGTCAGGTATCTGTGTTACAAAATTGAATCAGATAATACCTTTTAGTAATTATTTTATGTGTTGGTAAATAAGAGGTAACAAAATGCATATGGATAGGTGATGAAGCTCAATATGGTGAATTTTCAAAACATTTCTTGAGTGATTTTCATATAACTATGACATTGAATTTATTTTCATGGATTATTCAATTATAGTTATCTGATATGACCACATGTGGTTCACATGGATTTTGGGGCAAATGATTTCATCTAGATTTTACTATTTTATATTACAGAAATATTCTACACGCGCACCATATTCATCACATTGTATTCCAAGGTCATATATTTTTCTTGTGAGTGATTATACTGATAATGAAGGAATGATCTTCAGAATTATCAACATCATGTAATATGGTATCAGGTAAGAATTATTAGTGACATTGTATTTTTTTAACCCCTAAGAATATCTTGTTTTTCAAGAAGCTCTGATGGAATATGGTGCAACACACCGTGGAAATTATGATGTTGATGATAATAATGAAGCCCCCCTATACAGGGATGGTTTAAAAAACCTTGTTTCGTTATTTGTTGAAATTAATTTCCTTAGTGAATAATCACATAAGAGTTATTATCATAATAATCAAGTTAATTATTCATCCAAATATTGTGTTTTGTAATTTACACATTTATCATTCAACAATATTCTATTTATCTGAACCTGATGTTTATGGTCCCATTATATATAATTTTTATAACGGGGATCCCTCATGTATTATCTATGGAGTTTTCCCTTGATAATAGTCATTGAATTGTGACTGTTATTGATAGCATTTTTTTGTTATATGTAAGATCATCGTGGCCTTATGTATGAGCAATTTATTATTTATTATTCCATTCCAAGTGATGTGAGGTCAGTTTATTGAAAAATTAGGAAGTTTTATCCATTATAATCATGTGGTGATGTTCATATGCTTATATGGAATAATGGATGTGACCTTAATCTTGTCGAGTTCATTTGGTACGTGTTTTTCAATGGAGGGAAAATGCATATCCAAGGTGGATAAACATAAGAGAAATTTAGAATAGGGGTTTGATCAATGGGTTTAAATTGAAAACTATGCTACTGGTGTTTCATGGAAAATATTAGAAATGAATTTGATACAATATTTATGAGGAGATTCAATGATTCTCTAATCAAATAAAAGTAACATGCATGAAATAATTGATAGTGAATAGGATATTGTGCCTATTATTGTGCCTATTTAATTGAGATGTGATATAATAGAGTGTGATACAATAATGTGTGATTGGTTTTT
This sequence comes from Viscum album, assembly GCA_963277665.1. Classification (NCBI taxonomy): domain Eukaryota; kingdom Viridiplantae; phylum Streptophyta; class Magnoliopsida; order Santalales; family Viscaceae; genus Viscum; species Viscum album. The sequence continues at coordinate 269,818,295 of OY728128.1, read as the reverse complement.
ATAGTATCCTGATGAAGTAAAATATTATGTTAAAAAATGAAATCCTTTAGGAGAAATGTGAGAAGGTTTTTGGACTCCCCAAGAACATGTTTTTACTAGAGGTTTTTAAAATGGTTATCATACCTAGTATGTACAATTATAAATTGATTAAGTTGTTAGCTAAAATGAGAAATTATATGGTACCAATCAATTTATTGTTTTAGTCTTTGATCACTCAAAGAGTGAGGTAATCAAGGAATAGTTGAAATATATGAAATCATCATAATTAGGTCTGTTTTTATGGTAATGATTAATCAATACAATCAGTAATGAATAGGTAACATGTCATAATACTAACTTAAAAATTTCAATGTGATTATATTATTACTCATATAGTAGGGGATATGAACCGGGTCTAGAGTGAAGGAAACCCTTATGTCCCGGGTCATTTAATTTTCAGTAATTGTGAATATTGAATGTTTAGGGTATCAACCCATGTCTTATGCGTAATGAATCTAAACAAATCTAGATCAACAAAAAGTGCATAATTTTTTATTCAATGTAGTGGTGGATGTATATCTTATGTGGGTATCAGAAATCATTCATAACAATATGATTAGAGGGACATTCATATTGGTGGTTTTTTAGTATATTATTGATAGACATGTGGTTGATATTAGTGGTTAGTGAATAATCAAGTAAAATAAAATCATAGTTTTCTTAGAAAGGCATGTATATCATATAAATTTATGTATTCCTTCAAATGTTAATTTATTATGATCACATTATATTTTTACATATATTTTTCAAGATTATATAATATTCTAAAATCCCATAGTAAGAGAACTAACTCTTGTATACATGTGAAACTAAATTTTCTTGGAAAGAATAGCGTCATCCTCAATGTATTAAGTGGAATATTGGTTTTTGATGATCAATGTAGGAATTATAGGAATGGAATCAATGTCTAGGATTCTATTAGTTTTTATGTATTTATTAAGTATATATTTAGTCCTAAATGATGTTTTGGTATCAACATCTAACCAATTCATGGTTGATGTGGTTCAAGGATTTAATACAAAATTCATGACATAGCTCGTGCGGTGAATACCTATTTCATTATGGTATTCAGGGGTGTAAAACATCATAAAAACATAATTAATTGATAACTTTTTGTGAAAAAACAAGGAAATCATAAATTATTGGGGATGTAGTTCATCGAAAAATTTACACCCACCTATTGTGAGTATATAGTGCAAATACTAGAAATGAAACAATTTATTATTTTTCTCCACATAAATGAGAGTGAATTATTATTTTTGAATAATTAATCTTGATGAAATTCATCAGGAAGTAATTCTTGTGGTTTAAAATATTAATATAATATCGTAGCAATAAATTTCATTTTGGATGAGGTTATGTATCTCATAAACCATTGTAATGACATTTTTGGTACGCAATTTATATGTTTGAGTGTATCTTGTTATATTTGTAGGAATCGTTTGGGTATGTTGTGGTGTTTTATGTTAAATACTTGTTTTTATAATTTTATCTAACTTCATATATAGTTATTATATTGATAAAATAATATTTCATATGGAAAAAATGACACACTGATTAAGCATGATTGGTTTTTGTGTATGAGGATGACATTTGAGTGATGTGTTGTCTATAAATAGATGAATAATATGAACACATTAGTGATAATGATCATGGAAAATAATGAAAAATAATTCTCATTGTAAATTTAATTCTTGGGTAAGAGAAACAATATGGTCGAGATATTTTAGTCACATGTCACTTTACATGTAATAGATTTCAAATAATGTTTTATCCTTCCAATAATTTCGATGTTCATTTAGAAAAATGGATTATATATTTTTATTCATTGAATTTTAATTAATCTAAAATATATTATTATATAGGTATTATTTATTTTCATATGGAATATGGTCCAATAGTGATATCAGGTGATTTGGGAATGGTTATTAAATTATATGGAATCTTCTAAAATTATTAATTGTGTGACACATTGTTTCACACAATGATTTTTATGGGTCATTCCATATAGTTATTTTGTCAAAAATTTAGATAAAATTATAAATTGATTCAAATAGAGAACTACACCTAGGATCTATCAATGGTGTTTTAATATCATAGTTTTTGTCCATGAATTCATATTTCATTTACCAAGAATCCATTACATGATTTTGTAAGATAAAATAATTCTTTGGGCCTCTAGGAGCTTGACTATATTTATTTATACAATGATTGATATTTTCTTGGATGTTCTAGATTAAAATTGATATGTATCGACCCATTTAAATCTCCTTATGTACCATTCACATTTTATTCTTACTGATCTATGTATAGATTACTTCTAAATAAATTTATTGCAACTACTTTGTTCTATAGTGGAATTTTTCGAGATGGATGATGTCATTGATTTGAAATGAGAGGAAATATATCAAGAATATGAACATGTTTGGATGATGTTTTCCTAATTGTAGTAATTTTCAGGGTGATATCTTGTAAATTAATTGTGGAATATAATTGAATGATAAGTTATAATACGAAAATATTTGCGTATTTTTCATGCCAATGGTTCTGTAGTGTTCCAGAAGATGGAAAACATTGATGGATGAAATAAATGAAAATGTACATCACCATTTTTTTAAATATTAATATTTAATTATATAAACTTTTATCAAAATAGATTTTATAAAATAAGAATGTCTTTTAAAGATGACGTCGTTAAATAATAACAGACCATCCATGGGTTGGTGGTCATTGTTCGGACAAGGTTGTGGCACTCAGTGAGTCTTTGAACAATATTTTCATTCTTTAATAATGGTCATTATTATTGAAATAAATAAATTAATAATATTTTAGCTATACATAGTTAATTTTTATTTTGAAGTTATAATTTAGAGCTATATGGAAATTTATGGAGGCCGAATATATAAGGAAAATTAGGAAAGGTAATTTTTTTGGATTGAATTTGGATTCATGTTGATGTTTGTGGTAGCATCTTCTCAACCAATTGGAATGATAAACTATTGTTTATAATGTGAAATGTGGTTATTAATATTGGTGAAATGACCATTACATTATAATTTTTATATAAACATAAATTATTAATATAATATTTAATTATATAGATGTAATAACTAGTTAATTTTACCATTCCTAATGTTACTGAAAAATGTATTAGAGGATAAAAAAGACCCATACTCATTGGATTGAGTTCTATATAATATGAACTAGGATTTAATATAAGAGACTTCATAGGTATTCTATTGAACCAATTTTTCTTAATTTATCACTTGTTTGTGAATGTGTAGAAAATTAATCCCAAGAATGATATTGGTCTGTTGTTTTTTTATATATCTCATGAGACATACGATATATTTTTTTCATTAGCGGAGTGTGTAAGTATCCCTTGAGACAAATGCATGATATTTATAACATGTTGTGTGAGTAAGTATCACATGAGATAGAAGTTTTATATTTTCTAAATGTGTGTGGAGGAGTAAACATTGAAAAACAAGGTTGATATTGATCAACTATGTCTGTATAGCCAATATGAGCTATGATTTATGTTTTATAGCATGTGGTGTGCTTGTGTAGACCATGATACATAAGTATGTTTTTTTATAACATTATTATTGTTTACGGGTTTGAAAAATTCATTCCATGAAATTATATTTAATCACCAAAAAATATATATGTATATCATGTGTTGTTCCACTATCATATATAGTTGAGCATTTATGTAGAGTCTTAATGGTTCTCCCACAAAGGTGGATGTGTCATAAATTTATTATAAATGTAAATGCACAATCAATATGAGGATAATTTTTTATGAATGATTTCAAAATAGCATATTAAGAAATTATATGTTAATTTCTTGTTTATAATTGCTTTTGATATGGATTCCATTATGTAATATAAGAAGAATGTTGGGGGGGTTTTTGTGCCTAACTACTAGAAAAAAGGATGATAATTTCATTCATATGTATTAGTGATTATATGGTGTGAATTTTCAGTTAGTATATTTATTGACTACTTTATAATAATATTTTCAAATATAGGTACAATATATATTTTGGTTGAATACTTGAAAATTATTTTGGTGTGCTGAAAATTATTACTCACACACTGTAATAGCATCCACAAAATGTGGATTCACAATAATCCCTCACATATTGTATGTAAATGTGGTATTAAGTCCCTAACTTATCATTGATAGTGATACGAATAAATGAGTTTGTATATATGGAGGTGTAACATTAGTGTGTTGTGTAGAACATTTTTATAACATTATTCATTTTCTCTACTATATATGTGACTCTCCCGATGGGAGATCTACATCCTTTGTCAATTTATGACCATTTAATTCAGTTATTTATGTATTAATTCATTAAATATGATATGTTTATTTTTATATCGCTAATATAATTATATATTGTCAGTCATGTGGTTATTGATATATTATTAAACACATATATTGTTTGAATATTCTCCCAAATATCATCTTTAGACCCTCACTACAAATCAGAAAAATTTGTAGTATGAGATGGAATCCCTAGGGTAAGGAGGACTCTAGGTATGATCCATGTATTAATGATGGGGTGTTACAATATAATTTCCAAACTAGGTACCATGTTTAAATATTTATTTAGATACAACAATATGTTTCCAAGGGAAGAAAATAAAATATAAAATTGAAATTTTGAAGTATTTTTTATGTGTTCTATAATATTATATAATTTTTTATCTCAAATCATGATTATATAAAATGAATTTTAAATTAATAATATATTTTTTTACCAATTATTAATTCATAAATTGATTGAAAATTTGAACCATAATTCATATTGTGTAAAATTAAATGTTTTTACAAAATAAATTTATTCAACATGATATGTTTTAATTCATAATATAATTTTACCATCTTATCAATCTTAATAAGAAGGAAGGTTGTCAGAATTTTTAATTATAAAATTTAAATTTTCTAAAATATTTCGTGTTATGTTTATAATTATATGATAATTCCCATAGAAAATTTTTATTAACTATGAGAAATGGTTAAAATAATTTAAGCTACTATATTTCATATTTTAAATAATAATATTGAAACACATGACTTCTATAGAACATTTTATAAGGAATTAATTTCATAATTACATATATCACCAACAATAAAACAAAAAGATAAAAAATTCCCCCTTTGATTCAATCTGTAATCTAATACTGGTATTATTTAATTAGGAAAACCCCTAACAATAATCGTAAAAGGAGTTCATGTCAGACCAATTAATTCTAAATATATCCGTATAATTATAATAAAAACCCATCATGTTTTTTTAAATTGAACATATATATTTCAAGATAGGTACCCCTCATTAGATTATATTTTCTCACTTCCTCTGATTCTATGAGGCCTTTCAAGAGAAGAATCATATCGTTAAGGGGGTTATTTTCTAATCTCTATCATTTTATACTATTTCATTACTATTCCATGGAAAATTATTTAAAAACACATAACATATTGAAAATTAAATATAATTATTTTAATTAAATGATATTTTTCTGATGACAAAACCATTAAGAAACTATCTCCCATACATTTGGGAATGAAATCACCACTCACGTTATGTTCATATTACGACATCCATGAAAAAAGTATTTTATTTTTCTCCAAGACCATCCCAAAATGGTTATAAGATTATATTTTAGTTAAACAAAATTGACATTTATGTAATTAATAATATCATATAATTATAATTAATACTATATTTTTTACAAAAATACACATAAATACAATATCAACTTTAGGTCATTAAAAATTATTTAAACAAGGTCATCTTTAATTTCATAATCCCTAATCAAATATAAAAGTCTGATGGATGAAATTTAAACATTATAAATTATTAGTTTGAATAATTATTAAACATTAAATAATTAGGGTTCATAAACATTGTATAAGTATAATAGGAATTGTATCAAATATTCCAAGGAAGAGTGGTACAATAAAAATAAATATTAATTGATGATAAAATGAAAAAAAATATAAATTATAATTATATGTAATGGAATTACATGATAATAGAGTTTACAAGGGCTATACAATATATAATCACAAATGTAATATTTATAATACAAATGTAAAGATGACATTTGAATAATATTGAAATCAACATAATAGTTTTTATACAATCTCTTTTTCAATGAGCATATTCAATTCCCTATCAATTTTTATCATATAATTTTCAAAAAAAATTAATTATAGTATTTAATATGTAATATTATATTTATATCATGGTAATTTTTCATTTTCACATAAAATATTCATCATTTATTTTTTTATTTCACTAAAAAATGTAGTTGGATAGAATAATTTTCATCATATCCAATAATATTCCCCCATTAAATTCCCAAATTAATTCATCAATAAAAATTCATTCATCATTATATTTAATACCATATATGTTTCATCACATTTGATCATAATTTTCGCCCATAATTATTTGCAAATTTTTTTATTCCTTTTTAAATGTGATTTTTAGTAATGGTATTTTAAAATGATAAAAAATAATTCCCCTTCAGGATCATATAATTTATTGGAAGTGGAATTTTGAACTAGTGGAACATTATACATTTTTATTGATTGAAAATTTGGATTTATTTATATGTCATGTTTCAAAATTATTTAATAGACATTTATTAAAAATTATTTTAATTTAACTCATAAATACATCTCACTACAAAAATGTTGAGAAATTTTTTCAAACTAATATTTTTATACATAAAAACCATATTCATAGTTTACTCCATGTTTATTTTTTTTTTCATGACCCGTCCCCAAGGGCCCATACCATTACTACCACAAACCGTCCTTCCATAGGCCAAGGGCTGGCGACTTGCACCGAAAGGCGTATTCGCTAAAACTGGAAAGGCATTGAATTTTTAACCTGTAAACTCACAAAACTAAGCACAAAGTGAAATATGATATAAATAGGGTGTGTACATAATGTAATTGGGATTGAATACAAACAAAACTGAAAAGTACAAGTAAAACTGATACATACAAGTAAACTATAAAGTAAAAGTATAACTGAAAACACCTCCTGTGAACACCCACCAAGGATCCTCCCAAAAGGGTAGGTACATCTCTTGAATGGTCGTCTCGGCGGTACAACTCATCTAATGTACACCTCCAAGATATCTCCATTCCTTTTACCCTTGTCCTCAGTCAGTCTTGTCCATCGTCTACAATGAACACAACAAGGTTCAGGTGTAGCCCGTGAAGGGGTGAGTATAACGATACTCTATAGGGACCCTAAGACCCTATAAGAACTAAAAATATCCCTAATGGATAACCCACAAATCATGAAAAAACATTTATCCCTACATAGGTATATGCCCATACATATACCTAAGTTGTCGAGTATACCCATCTCAATGTTTTTGCAACATAAGGCACAATTCAGAATCCCAAAGAATGAATGTTCCACAAAGGAATGAATACTAAAAAGGTAAAGACTAAGCTCACACCATGTATACACCTCTGAGAAATAGAATTATGAAGCTAACCCACACACGATCGCTATGGAAGCTGATAGCCAACTACGAGATTATATAGGGATAGTGACAAGTAACATTCCCAGTCACAATGTCAAACAACTCCGCTGTAAGAGAACTTCTCCTATATCGAGTACAATGGATCTTTTGTATCACACATAGGCACTTCCCAATAACCATGGAAATCTATGGTACTTCTCTCGTCGAGTACTGTGGGTCTGCTGTATAACACAGAGGTGCTCCCCATCGTAGGTATGCCTCTTCAAACAGAGGTGCTCCCCCTCGTGGCATGCATAGGTACTCCTCCTATTGAGTATCATTGGTATGCCATATCCCAAAGCGGAACTCACCATCATGGGTATGTCATGTCACCCAAAAGTGCTCCTCGAGGGTCCTGTAAAGTCACACCGAGTCTAAAAGGTCTGTAGCCGTCAAGTCTCAGCCCGTCGTAGGGTTCCAAACATATGTCACCAGGGATAATTGCTCCCCAAGACATAGTTAATACCTCACCTACCCAATGTTCCACGAATAAGTATTCCAATTGTCTGTCACGTCAAAAGGGTCCCAACTCAACAGATGTCATGTCAATCGAACACCTGTTATGTATGTTATTAGTGTTTCCGATATGAGGGCCCGGTTGGATTTGGATTCCGATCCAACCCGGCCGTACTCTACCCATATCCAAAATTGAAGTGGAGTATACCAAATGGACTATCTCAGTCCAAGGATTCTGGCGCCACTGATGGTTTGTAAAACGGATGCTTGGATCACACTATATGGAAAAAATGGTGAAACTGGGTCCAGATGGACTCGAGACCATTCCAACCCCAGTCGGACTGACCCTAGTCAGACCGACCCGACCCGTGAAGTGGATGCCCGGTGGCATGGCCCGCTGGGTTGGCGGTCAAGCAGAGCTGGATCCGAAGTTGGAGTGCCCCCCTTTCGGTTTCCCCGAATAGTCCATTAGGATGTTTGGCTGGGAGTCTCATGGGACCCACTATAGGGGTCCCTCCTGGTATAGCACGACAAGTAGGAAGGCTAGCCAGTAATCCTCCTAGCTATGCAGTCACGCACCGCTGCTCCACCATGGCCGACCGGAAGGCCGACCGCCCTTCGACCTCCACCGCGGCCAAGCGACCGTGGACCCTTTCTTCACCGGTGGCAGATATGTGGCCCACCTATCCTCCACATGATCGGGAAGCTGTTGGCTGCCACCCTACCCCACTTTGTCTGACGGGTTGCAGCCTCTTCATCAACCGGTGGCGCAGACGCGCGCCACCCTTCCTTTCTCACAGTCGGCTTCCACCTACTTCGACGAGCCACTGCGGCTTCGTTCCATGCCTGAAAATTTAATTGATCACATATTCGTGATCCCTGGGTCGAGGGATCCGTGTCCATATATCGCGTTCATCAAAACATTGTGTTTCCTGCATCAATAAATATTATCCATTGAAGGACACATGAAGAACGTGCAAAGAATAAAAAGAAAGAGGTGTAATGATTATGTGCAGGATGATGGCCACATTCATTTGGCCATCATCATCGTGAATTATGCATATGAAGAATCAATAAAGTAAATTCAAACATCAATAAGACCTCTACCCTATTCATATGTAAGATATGTTTTGAAAATGAATAGGATGTTGAGGAGATGGTGACTTCAGCATTCTTCACATCTGCAAGATGCATTAGATCTGGGCTCGGTGTCAGTTCCTTGTTCTTCATTGTGGTTGGACCCTCATTGGGGAATGTTCTTTCTAACTTTCCAAAGCTCTCCTCTTTGTCCAATGATTCCCCCACTAGGGGTGTGGTTCCATGTGGGGGTACTGAGCATTAATCCGAGCCTCCCGCTCCCATGTGCTCTCATGGAGGTTCATATGCTTCCAACGAACACATTCCTAATGTATTGACCACCCACAAAGTACCCTCTCCATTCGATCCTCAATATCTACTGAATCCTCCGAAAACATCACCTCATAATCGATGTATAGCTCACCACAGTCAATTATGTGTGAATGTTCGTTCATGTATCTCTTCAGCTGGAATGCGTGGAAGACGTCGTGCATGTGGTGCAACTACAGTGGAAGATCTAAGAGGTAAACCATCACGCCTACTCTGCTGAGGACCTAAAAGTATTCATTGAAACTCGGAGATAACTTTCAACCCCAGCCAAATCTATGCAAACCTTATTGAGGTGAGACCTGTAGAAATCCATTGTCACCATCCTTGAACTCAAGTGGTCTCCACCTACTGTCAGCATAGGACTTATGCCTGCTCTTTGAAGTCTTAATCCTCTCCTGGATGATCTTCACCTTCTCTGTTGTAGCCTGTACCATCACTTCTCCCACGAGTGTTAACTCCCCTGGGTCATTCTAGCACATTTGTGATCTGCAAGGTCACCCATACAACGCCTCAAATGGTGCTATACCAATAGTTGAGTGATAGTTTTAATTTTACGAGAACTCCACAAAAGGAAAGTGATCCCCTGAGATGATGCCAAAATCAAGGATGCAAGCACGTTGCATGACCTAGAGGGTCTAAATTGTCACGACCCGTCCTCAGGGCCTGTGCCGTGACTACCACAAGACCTCCTTCCATAGACCAGGGGCTGGCGACTAGCACCAAGGCGTAATTCCCGATAAAAGGGAAGGAATTTACTTTTGAAAGTAAACAAACACCATAGAGCAAGCAAGAAGATGTAAACACTAAGTAAAAACTGGGTACAACAGTAAGTGGGGAAACGTAAGTGGGCAAGAATACAAACCCAAAATGAAAGTAAAGTACAACTGGAAAGGTAAAACATCAATTGAAAATAATGCCGCAACGTCAAGCCGTCCACTGAATGTCCCACCTGAAGGGTGAGTATAGACAGCATCCACATCTCCTCAGGTCTAGCAGTCCGCTCCGAGTATGTCCCGCCTAGTGGTCCACCTCCAGGTACCGTCCTGCTCCACAAGCCTCAACCACGATCAACATTTTCTGTCATCTGTAACCAACACAACGTAGTGCGGGCAAAGCCCGTGAAGGGGTGAGTATAATCTACTGTGTAGGGACCCCGAGACCCCTGTAGGTCTCCCAGAATCCACAAAGGATAATCCATAAAGGAAAGATACAATCACGATGTAACATCCGACACTACTTAGGTATATGCCCATACATATACCTAAGTCGTCAATTCCAGTTGTACTCCAACATCCGAGCTCAATTACAACACATTCCACATAGGAAATCACAGCCCAGTCCACACAGGAATGGAAAACGTAATCCACATAGGATAGCACAACACAATCCACATAGGAAAGCAATACAAGATTCAGCTCACACAGGTATACTTCATCATATGATGATAGAGACGATCAGATATAGCCATTAATTATCTAAACCATCGGACCCACAATGGATCGATAGATACTAACCCCCAAAATGACCCACAAAGGATCTGACCCACACAGGATCGATAGGTAACTAACCCCCGCAATGAACCACACAGGATCGGACCCACACAGGATCTATAGGCACTGGCCCACATAGGACCGCTGAGCGCTGACGCACACAAGATCTGACCCACACATGATCGGTGGCACTGATCCACATAGGATCGCTGAGTGTTGTAGTCGTCACCATCGAATCCACAGAGGATTTCTGCATAGTTGTCATCGTCGTCGCAGTTGCAGCAAACTCTAGGGTTCCCGCACACAGCAAGATCGTTTCGGAGGGTCTGCTCCATGAGCCGAAGGCCTGCTACATCAAATGACAAATAGTCTGCAGTTGATGTATCCAAAATATCTGTATCATCCACAGGAACTCAACGTCATAGAAGGCGCGTCATTCAGACGTCCGGTCTGAGTGTTATTGGCTTTTTCGTCCCAGGGGCCCGGTTGGTTTTTAAGTCTAAACCAACCCGAACGTACTCCAACTACATCCAAACCTCGAGCAGAGTAAGTAAAATGGTCTATCTCACATATAGGAATCCATCAAAGTCGACGGCATGTCAATCGGACGTCTGGAGCTCAAGTTATTAGTGTTTCCACTCCGAGGGCCCGGTTGGTTTCGTGTATGATCCCACCCGGCTGAACCCAAAGTATTCCTAAACCTTGAGTGTAATACAATGAAATGACCGTCTCGATCCAAGGATCTCTACGCAACTGACAGTGCATCGATCGGAGGTCCGCATCCCATGTTATGGGCAAAAGACCGGGAGAGGTCCGGTAGTGGGGGTTTCGGGCCCGGACTGACCCGGCCCGAGACCCCCTGGGCCGGCCCGAACCGGGTCGACCTGACCCGGGACCAGGTCCAGCCCGCTTGGGCGCTGCCCGGCCCGGCCCGTCCTGGGCGCGGCCCAGCTCGGTGGCCCGGCACGCTGGCGGCCTGACACACTTTCCAGGAGGCTTTGAGGAACGACCAAGCCATTCGGGATGCGGGGGGGGGGGCACTACCCCCTGCATGTTGTAACCGCGGCCCCATAATGGGGGACGCTCACATCCGTCCTTCCGAGGGTTTCGAACCCCCGGATCTTCCACTGTCCGGCCGGCCCACTCAGGCCGTCCGGCTTCTACCGCCATGGGACCGGCAAGGCCGTTCCCCCCAGCTCTGACGTCGACGACCTGATTCTGGCCGCCGGTTCCCCTGCTGTGTTGCGGCCTTGGACCGTCTAGTGCGGCGCGATGGTGTCATGCCCCTCTGCTGCGGCCCCGCTCCGGTGACGGTGCCTTCGGGGTTATCCAGCGCGGTGCGACGACACCGATTTCTTGTTCGATTCACGGGTGTGGTGCGACGGCGCCACACATACCTTACCGAATGACCGTGAACGGTGCGACGACACCGCGCCATCCTCGTTCCCTTCCACCACAAGGAAGACAAGAAAAAATGGGTAGGAGGGTCGACTGTGTTTGTGCGGTCCGACCTCCTCCCGTTAACTGCTAACATGTGGTCCAAAATTATGAGGAATGATGACGGATGAAAACAAGAATATCATCAACATTAAAAGAAATCTCTACCTCGAGCGTAGCTTTAATAGAGGTTCATCGTGGAAATAACCGTCGCGGAAGGAGGAGTTGTGAAATGAGAATCATTGCGAAAGAAGGCGTCGTTGGCGTCGCGGTAAATGGTGTCGCGTAGTCGATATCCGAGGATTCGGCATTCTTCGTCGGAGGTCGGTGCGTTCTTTGCGTTCTTCGCATTCTTCGTGTTCCTCGACGAAGAAGATGAAGATCTTCAAGCCTCCCTCAGCTTTTCTCCCAAACCACTCAAGCAAAAAGTCCCAACCAAAATAAAATACGAGTTGTCTTATTTTATTAACGTACAAGACAACGTTTGAATTTCAAAAGAAACGAAAAGAATAATTAATTGAGGAGTTTAAAACCGCCCAATTAATTGGGGTGTTTAATATCCAGATTAAACATAAGATTTGACTTCATTTAAAAGGGGGTTGCGGGTGCGTTACTTAGAAGAAAAGAAACGGTGGGGCTCCTGTGGGCCCCACCTCAGAAATATCCTACCAAGAGGGTAGGATATTGTGGGTCCCACATCATCCACTTAACTTAAGTGAAAATAAAAAAAAATCGGTTGTACCACCTTTATTTTATTTCTTAACTTATCCACACACAAAAATTAAAATCCACACCCGAGCAAACGCAACTCCGGAAGAGCTGTTTCTAAGAAAATACCAGCGCTGCGATTCCATCGGTGCCCTCCGAATTTGATTCCGAGAACCGGTTCAAAAGATAGAAAAACCTGCTCGTTCGTTCACTGAACGTACATGAGCTAAACTTCGGAAAAATATTCCAGGCACACCGAGCCTCAGAATCAGGTGCCGTCAGAAGCTACGTTCTTGTAAAATTCACAAGAAAATTAAGAAAAAAATTTCCAAGAATTTTTCGGGTCATTAGATCACTCCCACCATAGGGATTTACATCCACGTAAAGATACATCATAAACTAGGGAAACAAATGTGGGTACTGAGCACGCATCTGAGCATCCCGCTCCCAAGTGCTCTCCTGGAGGTTTCTGTGCTTCCATATGATGCACACTAGAGGAATCGACCGTCCACGTAGGACCCGCTCCTATAGTTCCTCAATCTTCACCGGGACCTTCACAAAATTTTCCCCATCATCAACATCTAGCTCCCCATGGACAATGATATGTGTCGGGTCGTGAACGTATCTCCTCAACTGGGATACGTGGAAGACGTCGGGCGCCCGGTGCAAATGAGGTGGTAGAGCCAGGGGATAAGCCACCTCTCCAATCCTGCTGAGGACCTGTAATGGTCTGATGAAGCGTGGAGAAAACATGCCGCCTCGGCCAAATCTCCGTAATCCACGTCGAGGTATGACCCGCAAGAGGATTTGGTCGCCATCCTCGAACTCCAGTGGCCTCTGCCTTCTATCAGCATAAGAATTTTTCCGACTCTTAGCTGTCCCCATTTTCTCCTGGATGACCAGGACCTTCTCCGTCGTGGCCTGGACCATCTCTGGTCCCACAAGTGCTGACTCCCCAGGGTCTGTCCAGCACATCGGTGATCTTCAAGGTTGGCCGTACAACGCCTTGTATGGTGCCATCCCGATGGTGGAGTGGTAGTTGTTGTTGTATGCTCACTCCACCAAGGGTAGGTGGTCCTCCCAGCTGCAACAAAAGTTGAGTACACATGCACGGAGCATGTCCTCGAGAGTCTGAATGGTCCTCTCCGTCTGACCATCTGTCTGAGGGTGAAAGGCGGTGCTCAGACGTAGCTGCATCCCGAACGCCTCCTGTAACCCCTTCCAAAGCCGGGAAGTAAAGCGAGCATCTCGATCGGAGACGATAGATGATGGAACACCGTGAAGCCGTACAATCTCTTGAACGTATAGACATCCCAAGCTCTCAACTGAACCCTGCTCTCAGATGGGTAAGAAGTGAGCCGACTTGGTGAGTTGGTCGGCAATCACCCAAATGGAGTCTTGGCCTCTGGAAGTGTGTGGAAGTCCAGTCACGTAGTCCATAGATATCCCATCCCACATCCACTCCGGGACCTCCAAGGGTTGTACCAAGCCTGCTGGTACCTGGTGCTCTGCCTTCACTTGCTGGCAGGTGAGGCATTGAGAAATGAACTCTGCCACAGCCTTCTTCATGCTCGGCCACCAGTGCTATCGTCTGAGATCCTAGTACATCTTTTCCACTCCAGGATGTACCGCCAAAGGGGAAGTGTGAAACTCTCTCATCACCTCCTCTCGTAATGAAACTGGTACCAAGTTACATCCTATGAAAAGGACATCATGCTCTCCTCCCATAGAGAATCCAATAGGTGCATGTCCTGAGGAAATCAGTGCAAGCCGCGTCTCCCAATTGGAATCCCCACATTATGCCTCTCTGACCCACTATAGTAGTGGAGTGACTGTGAGTGACTGAAGGAAGGCTACTCCATATCTATCCAAGATAGAAATCCGCAAAGCGGCTAGCTACTATATCGCCTCCCCAAGAAGCTGAATGCCCGTCCTCCAGCTGAGAGCATCGACTACTAAGTTCCCCTTCCCAAGAGTATAAAATATCTCAAAGTCATAGTCCCGGAGGAACTAGAGCCATCACCGTTGTATCAGGTTCAGGTCCTTCTGAGAGAAGATGTACCTTATACTCTGATGGTCAGAATATACTGTAAATCACTCTCCCATCAGATAGTGTCACCACATCATCAGAGCGAAGACCACTGTTGCTAACTCCAGGTCATGGGTAGCGTAGTTCTGCTAATGCGGCCTCAACTAATGTGATCCATAGGCGATCACTGCCCACTCCTGCATCAAGACACATCCGTGTCCGGTCCCTGATGCATCGCATTAGACTACGTACCCTACTCCCCCCTCCGGAAACCTCAAGATAGGTGCGCTGGTCAGTCTCTGTCTCAGCTCCTGGAAGATCTGCTGACATCTGTCTGAACACACAAAGGGTTTCCCCTTCTTTGTCAAAGCTGATAGTTGTGCCGCAACTCTGGAAAGGTCTGGCACAAATCTCCGGTATTATCCAGCTAGTCCCAAGAAACTCCTCACCTCTGTCACGCTCCTGGGTGGATCCCAAGCTAGCAGTGCCTCGATCATCGCTGGATCCACCGCAACTCCCACCTTAGATATGACGTGTCCCAAGATGTGGACCTCGCGTATCCAGAACTGACACTTCGAGAGCTTACCATAAATCTGTTGCTCTCAGAGTGTGTCCAGTACAACCCACAAGTGGTAGGCATTCTCCTCCTCGGTCGTCGAGTATATCAAAATGTCGCCGATGAAGACCACGACAAATCGATCTAGGTATGTATGAACGATCCGGTTCATGAGGCCCATGAACACTGCTGGAGCATTGGTTACGCCGAATGGAATAACCAATAACTCATAATTCCCATACCGACATCTGATGGCCATCTTCTGCATGTCCTCATCCCGAACTCTGAGCTGATGATAGCCTGACCTGAGGTCTATCTTTGAGAACCACCATGCTCCCTTGAGCTGGTCGAAGAGGTCATCAATCCTGAGTAGTGGATACTTGTTTCTCACTATCACCTGGTTCATACGACGATAGTCGACACAAAGTCACAAGCTCCAGTCCGCCTTCTTGGCAACCAATATCAGGGAAGCCCAGGGTGAAACACTGGATCAGATGAATCCTTTTCCCTGCAAGTCCTCCAACTGTACCTGCTGCTCTCGAAGCTCGGCGGGAGCCATCCGATATGATCGAGTGGATATCGGGACTATACCGGGGTATAGATCCATATAAAAGTTTACCTCACTGCAAGGAGGTAGTCCTGGAATGTCGTCGGGGAAAACGTCTGCATACTGATCCACCAATGCTGGAAAATAAGGACTTCGCACATCAACTTCTTCTTGGATTAGGCTGGCCAACTGATGTGTTATGGGTTGTCCTCTCCTCTGCGGGAGTCCATACTATGCTGTGAAGGCTCAATTATCACCGGTAAAGGTGAACCTTCTCCCATCGGTGCGTACACATCGCACCTTGCGCCTAATACAGTCAATCTCAGCATGGAATCTAGATAATCAATAAATTCCCAAGATGACGTCGTAAGGCCTCGATGCCGCTACAAGAATATCCCAGCAGAATATCTCGCCTCGTAGAGTAAGCTCACACTGCCGGCACTAGTGCGTAATCATTGAGTCTGCTCCCGTAGGAGTCTCTAGCCATAAGGATTGAGCCAACGACTCTGTCAGAATCTCCGAGCTCCGAACAAGGTCAACAGCTATAAAAGAATGACTCGCTCCTGTGTCAATAAGAACTGCAGAAAGGGTGGAATAGACACAGATAGTACATCGAATCATCTCGAGCATGCCGTGGTCATAGGCCTCCACTGCTTGGAGCTGTTCCTGTCTCTTCCTGCCAGCTCCCTATGGTCGGGGCGGACCTCCTAGTGGTGGTGGTTGTAGAGCCTCAAAGCGTCACCCACCACCTGCTGCTCGGCCATCTCCTCTGCCTCGTCCGCCTGCTCCCTACGGACCGCCACGGTCGACCCTCTGCCTCTTTCTGGGTGGCCTCTCAACTGTCTGCTGCTCCTCAGCATGGCGGGTCGGGCAGTCACGAGCCATTTGGCCCTTCCTGCCACATGCATAGCATTGTTTACCTCTCAAAAGACTATCTCTGCGCTATGTGCCCTGCACTGCTGAGCCAGTGTCCTGAGGTTGTCTTCCTAAGGGTCTGGTCTTCCTAGAACCATTATCCATCCATCAACTGCCTACTGCAGAGGACTCTGCTACGTGCCGCCCTGCGGTAGGTCTCCCTGCTGATGTAGGTTGTGCAAGGAAGCTCTCGATCAGAAGGGCTCTCTCTAGTAACCTGCCTCTGTCGGAATTCTGAGGGAGATCAGTGATGTCCTGATCTCCTTCCTGAATCCCTGATCAAAGGTCCGGGCCCTGAAGAATGGGTCTTGTACCATGTCCGTCGAATAGCACGAGAGATCGGTAAATCTCGTCGAGTACTGGGCGACCGTCAAGCTGCCCTGCCGCAGCTGTAGAAGCTCCTGGATGCGCACAGCACAGAGGGTGGCTGGGACGAACTCCGAGCGGAAGAGGCTCTCAACTTCTGTCCAGTGGAGAGATTCCTCATCGTGCACCTAGAGCATCAAGCTCCCCCATCTTCCTACAGACGCGTGCAGGAGGCTCGCTGCGAGGATCGCCATGATGTCTGCTGGTGTCCTCACTAACCTAAAAACCCGTACAACTGCCTCTAGCCATTCCTCGACTGCCTGGGGGTCCATATCCCCTTGGAACCTGGGTGGTTGCTAACGATGAAACTTGTGTTGTACACTAAGGCGACGTCCATCGTCAGCCGCTGGGGCTGGAAGCATCAACGGCTCGGTGGGTAGAGGTACCGCCGGTGCCTTTGCTGTCAAAGGGCCATGTTCCGAGGCCTCGTCGCTTGGTGGGATGTCGTCACACACAACTCTCGGAACCCTAGCGGGCTGCCGTCGTGGGGCCATCCTGAAAAGAAACAGGTGCTCCATGGTCAAACAGTATACCTGGTGAGCTGACATAAAGTAATCACAATGAAAACATGAAACACACATGCAATCAATGTTTTCGTGTATTAAGTCGGAAATCAGAAGTCAGGGTCTTGGTGTACGGATATGTCGGCCGCCGCACCAACACTGGACTCCCTGGACTGATAACCACACATAATACTCTTAGCACCATAAATTCAAATAGAAAAAGTTCATAGTCCTGAGTTCTGTGGTAGAACCGAACTCCTATGATACCAATTTGTCATGACCCGTCCTCGGGGCCCATGCCGTGACTACCCCAAGCCCGCCTTCCATTGACCAGGGGCTGGCGAATAGCACCAAGGCGTAATTCCCGATAAAAGGGAATGCATTGCCTTTGTAAAGTAAACGAACACCACAGAGCAAGAAAGAGGAAGTAAACACGAATTAAAAACTAGGTACAACAGTAATTGCGGAAAAGTAAGTGGGCTAGAATACAAACCTAAACTGAAAGTAATGTACAACTATAAAGGGGAAACTGCAACTGAAAATAAAGCTGAAACATCGAGCCATCCACTGGAAGTCCCACCTGAAGGGTGAGTACAGATATCCTCCACAGCTCCTCGGGTCCAGCCGTCAACTCCGAGTACGTCTCCCCCAGTGGTCCACCTCCAGGTATCGTCCTGCTCCGCAAGTCTCAACCAAGATCAGCATTGTTCGTTGTCTGTAAACAACACAACGTAGTGCGGGTATAGCCTGTGCAGGGGTGAGTATAAGCTACTCAGTAGGGACCCCGAGACCCCTGAAGGTCTCCCAGATTCCACAAAGGAAAATCTACAGAGGAAAGATATTATCACGAAGTAACATCCGACAATACTTAGGTATATTCCCATACATATACCTAAGTCGTCAATTCCTGTTCGGCTCCAACATCCGAGCTCAAGTACAACCTAGTCCACACACGAAATCACAATCCATTCCACACAGGAAAGAAGAACGTAATCCACACAGGATATCACAACACAATCCACATAGGAAAGAAAAATAGGATTCATCTCACACAGGTGTACATCATCATATGACGATAGAGATGATCAGATATAGCCACTGATTCATCTAAGCCATCAAACCCACAAAGGATCGATAGGTACTAACCCCCGCAATGACCCACAAAGGATCTGACCCACACAGGATCGATAGGTAACTAACACCCGCAATGACCCACACAGGATCGGACCCACACAGGATCTGTAAGCGCTGGCCCACACAGAACTGCTGAGCGCTGACCCACACATGATCTGACCCACACAGGATTGGTGGCACTGATCCACGTAGGATCTCTATGTGCTGTAGTCGTCGCTGTCGAATCCTCGGAGGATTTCTGCACAGTCGTCATCGTCGTTGCAGTTGCAACCATCTCTAGGGTTCCCACACACAACAAGCTCGTTTCGGAGGGTCCGCTCCACGAGCCGAAGGGCTGATGCATCAATTAACAAAATATTCCAGATTTGATGTATCCAAAAGTTCTGTATCGTCAACAGGAACTCAACGTCACAGACGACGCGTCATTCGGACACCCGGTCTGAGTGTTATTTGCTTTTTCGTCCCAAGGGCCCGGTTGGGTTTTAAGTCAAAACCAACCCGACCATACTCCAACTACATCCAAAACATGAGCGAAGTAATCCAAAAGGTCTGTCTCACTTAGAGGAATCTAACAAAGTCAACGGCACGTCAATCAGATGTCCGGATCTCAAGTTATAAGTGTTTCCCCTTTGAGGGCCTGGTTGGTTTCTTGTACAAACCAACCCGGACGAACCCAAATTACTCTGAAACCTTGTGTGTAATATACTGAAATAACCGTCTCAATCCAAGGATCGCTACGCAACTGACAGTGTGTCTATCAGAGGATCACATCCCATGTTATGGGAAAAAGACCGAGAGAGGTCCGGAAGTGGGGGTTTCAGGCCAGGACCGACCCGGCCCGAGACCCCCTGGGCCGACCCAACCCGGGTCCGGGTCCGACCCGCTTGGGCGCGGTGCGGCCCGACGCGCTGGCCAGGTGGCTCAACTGAACGGCCGAGTCATTCGGGATGCGGGTGGGGGGGGGGGGGGTCTCTGCTCCCCGCTTGTTCTAACAGCAGCCCCATAATTGGGGTCGCTCACGTTCGGCCAGCCGGGGGTTTCGAACCCCAGGATCTTCCACTGTCCGGTCGGCCCGCTCCGGCAGGCTGACTTCTGCCACCACGGTACCGGCAAGGTCGTTCCCCCCTGCTCTGACGCCGGCAGCCCGATTCTATCCGCCAGTTCCCCTACTCCGCCGTGGCCTATGCCGCGGCCTTGGATCGTCCTGTGCGGCGCGACTGTGCCATACCCCTCCGCCACGGACCCGCTCCGGCCGCGGTGCCTTTGGGGTCCTCTGGCGTGGTGCGACGGGGCCGCATTCTTGTTTTATTAAAGGGTGTGGCGTGACGGCACCGCGCATACCTTGACGCATGACCCCGCGCGGTGCGACGATGCCGCGCCTTCCTCATCCCATTCCACCTCAAGGATGACAAGATAAAAAGGGGAGGAGGTTCTGCCATGTTTGTGGGGTTCTACCTCCTCCCGTAAACTGGTAAGCGGTTGTCCAAAAGTACCAGGAATGATGACGGATGAAAACACGAATATCATCAACAATAAAAGAAATCCCTACCTCGAGCGTAGTTTGACAGGATTTTTATCGCGGAAATAACCATCGCGGAAGGAGGCGTCGTGAAAGGAGAATCGTCGTGGAAGAAGGCGTCATTGGTGTCGCGGTACACGGTGTCGCGTAGTCGCTCTACGCGTATTCGATGTTCTTCGTCAGAGATCGGTGTGTTCTTCGCTTTCTTCGTGTTCCTCGACGATGAAGATGAAGATCTTCAAGACTCCCTTAGCTTTTCTCTCAAATATCTCAAGCAACAAGTCCCAAAAAAAATAAAATAAGAGTTGACTTATTTTATTAACGCAAAAACCAACGTTTGAATTTCAAAATAAACGAAATGAATAATTAATTGAGGAGTTTAAAACTGCCCAATTAATTGGGGCGTTTAATATCCAGATTAAATGTAAGAGTTGACATCATTTAAAAGGGGGGTGTGGGTGCGTTACTTAGAAGAAAAGAAACGTTGGGGATTGTGTGGGTCCAACCTCACAAATATCCTACCAAGAGGGTAGGGTATTGTGGTTCCCACATCATCCACTTAACATAAGTTAAAATAAAATAAAAATTGGTTGTACCACTTTTATTTTATTTCTTAACTTAACACCGAAAAAATTAAAATCCACACCCGAGAAAACGCAACTCTGGAAGAGGTGTTTCTAAGCAAATATCGGCGTTGCGATTCCATCGTTCACCTCAGAATTTGATTCTGAGAACCGGTTCAATAGTTAGAAAACCCCGCTCGTTTGTTCACTGAATGTACCCAAGCTAAACTTTGGAAAAATATTTCGGGCACACCGGGCCTCAGAATCAGGTGCCGTCAGAAACT
Organism: Viscum album; assembly: GCA_963277665.1. Taxonomy (NCBI): domain Eukaryota; kingdom Viridiplantae; phylum Streptophyta; class Magnoliopsida; order Santalales; family Viscaceae; genus Viscum; species Viscum album. The sequence continues at coordinate 269,796,776 of OY728128.1, read as the reverse complement.
GCATTCTTGTAAAATTCCCAAGAAAATAAATAAAAAATTCGTTGAATTTTTCGGGTCTTTACATAAATGGTCCACTCTGTCTGGCCATCTTTCTAAGGATGGAAGGCAGCGCTCAACCGAAGAATTATCCCAAATTCTTTCTATAACTACTCCCATAGCCTGAAAGTATATCATGCATCACGATTGGAGACAATCATTGATGGCACTCTGTGAATACATACAATGTCATGTAGGTAGAGGTGTCCTATGTCCTCTACTGAAATCTACTCTCTTATAGTAGGAAATGGGACATCATGATGATTATAACAACAATCACCTAGCTATAATCATGACACTTGGACGTACATGGAATCCTTGTCACGCAGTCCAGGGAAATTCCATCTCAATTCCACTCTGTAACCTTTAATGGCAGAAATAAGCCTGCTGGAACCTGATGCTCTGCCGTCACTTAGTGACATGGGAGGCACCAAGAGATAACCTCGGCCACTTCCTTCATTATTCTCAGCCACCAGTGCTAACAACGGATGTCTTGGTACATCTTTACCACTCCTAGATGTGCTGATAGAGAAGATGTATGGAACTCCCTTCAAAAATTTCACCAAAATAACCACTAGTACTAATGTACGTCCTATGAAGAGGATGGTGTGTTCTCCACCTTCAAAAAATCCATTAGGATCATATAATATTCATATCTCTGCAAGAAGAGCCTCGTAGTCAGTGTCTCCAAGATGTCCCTCCTTGAATTGCAGAAGGAGTGGGGGAGTGACTGGGAGTGACTGAAGGTAAGATGCTCTATCTCAATCCACATATGATATCTACAAAGAGGCTAACTACTATATCGCTTCACTCCACAAATGTATTCCGGACCTCATGCTGAGTGAATCTTCTACTATGTTTCCCTTCCAAGGAGTATAGACTATCTGAAAGTTATAGTATAAGAGGAACTCAAGCCAACAACATTGTCTCATGTTCAGGTCCTTCTGAGAGAAGATATACCTGAGACTCTTGTGATCATAGTAGATTGTAATACATTCGTACATCAAGTAATGCCAACACATCTTCAAGGAAAATACCACTTCTAAAAATTCTAGGTCATTGGTAGAATATTTATTCTCATGTTGTATTAGCTATGAAGTACCATATGCGTTCACTACTCGCACCTTCATTAGGAAACATCCGAGCCTAGTCCTTGATGTGTCATAATAGACTATGAACCCAACACCTTACTCTAGTATCATCAAGATATGGGCACTTTTCAGTCACTGCCCCAACTTCTAGAACCTCTACTAGAATCTCTCTGACCACACGATGGGTTTCCCCTTATTCATCATCGCTGATAAAAGTGTTGCCACTCTGGAAAAGTTAAGCATAAACCTCCAGTAGTTACCGGCCATACCCAAGAAACTCCACAAATCAATCACACTCCTGTGAGTCTCCCAAGAAAGCACATCTTCGATCCTTGCTATATCCACATGAAATCTAGCCTCTGAGATTATGTGTCCATGATAGTGATCCTCTTGGATCCAAAACTGGAAATTCGAGAGCTTACCATAAAGTTGGTTCTCTCAGATTGAGACTAGAACTATATGCAGATGATAAGCATGCTCCACCAATGTCGCGAAGTATATGAGTATGTCGTTGATGAAGACTACCACAATGAAACCGAGGTATTGCTAAAATATTTTTTTCATGAGTCACATGAACACTACTAGGGCATTGGACATACTGAAAGGCATACCCAAGAACTCATAATGGCCATACTGATATCTGAAGGTCATCTTCTGCACATCCTCATCTCGTACTCTGAGCTGGTGATAGCCTCATCTGATGTCTATCTTTGAAAACAATCGTTCTTTGTTCAGCTGATCAGAGAGATATTCAATCCTTGGTAGTTGGTACTTTTTCTTCACGATCACTTGGTTCAGGCGACGATAGACCACACATAGTCTAAAAATCCCATCTGCCCTCTTCACGAACAAAATATGGGATGCCCCTGGAGAAACACTTGTCTTATAGAACCCCTTGCTCTGTAAGTCCTCTAGTTTTACTCGCAGCTATCGATGCGCCGTAGGATCTATCAGATATTCTGTTGTAGATATCGGTGTCGTCTTAGAATACAAGTCGAAATAAAATTCCACCTCTTTTTGAGGTGGTAGACCTGTAACATCGTCTGAAAAAACAGCATCTTACTTTTCCACCACAAGAGGATAGCATGAACTCTCCATATCAACCGGTCCAAGGGCAAGGCTAGTAAACTATTGTGTGATCGATTGTACCATCGTCATGGTATTCCCAACCTGCAATGCATAGGTTCCCTTCTCACCGATGAAGGAAAACCAGGTTCCATCCGTGTGGACACACCGCACTTTGTGCCTAATATAGTCAATCTGAGCATGGAATGAAAATATATAATCTACACCCAAGATGACGCCATAAGGCCTCGACACCGCTACTAGGAGATCCTAGCTGAATCACTCTCCTCCTAGAGTATGCCCGCTTTGCTGGAACTAGTGGGTGATCATCAAATCTGCTCTCGTAGGAGTCACTAGCTGTAAGGATCGAGCAAACAACTAAATCAGAATCTCTGAGCTCTGAACGAGGTTCATGAAAATAAATTAGTAACTTGAAACTCTGTCTACAAGTACTGAATCTAAGGTAGCGTAGACATAAATAGTACCTCATATCATCTCTGGAGTGTCGTGGTCATATGAATCAACTTCATGGAGCTAAGCTCGTCCCATTCCACCTTCTCCCTGTGTTCGGGGTGGACCACATGGTTTTGGTGGTGGTGGAACCTCGAAATGTCGCCCACTCCCTACAACATGGCCAGCTCCACTTCCACGTCTACCTCCAATCTTCAGACCTACTGGATCGTGCCTATGTATCTTCCTCGGTGGTCCCTCGACCGTCTTCTAGTTGTCGTTATAGAGGGTTGGGCTGTCATGAGCCATGTGACCATGCCCGCCAAACGAGTAACAAAGCATGATCCTTTCATGTCCTTCTCTACCTCAAGGTCCCTACACCACAAACCTTGTTTCCTGTGGTTGCTTTCTTGTAGGTCTAGTTCTCCTAGACCTCTTCATCATCTGTCAACTTCCATCTGCAGATGAATCTGCTATGTGTCATCTGGTGGTGGGTCTCATGGCTGGTGACTTCACAAAAAGGATTCTCTATAATAATAGTGCTAACTCTAACACCCCTTCCTGCATTGGGATACTGAGATAAACCATTGAAGCTATAATTTTCTATCTGAGCCCCTGCTCGAATGTTTTGGCCCTGAAGAAAGGGTCTCACACCATGTTAGTGGAGTATCACGAGAGGCCAGTGAACCTCACTAAATACTGAGCCAAAATCATGCTACCTTGCTGCAAGTGGAGAAGCTCATCAATATGTACTGAGCGTTGGGTCTCTAAGACAAACTCTACTTGAAAAGGCTCTCAATGTCCATCCAGATGAGGGTGACCTTGTCGTGAACTTCGAGAATCAGGCTCCACCATCTGCATGTTATTTCCTAAAGAAGGCTGGCAGCATGGATCAACATGAGATCAACTAGTGTACCAACTAGTCAAAAAACATTAACCATGGCCTCCAGCACATATTCAGCCACCTCTGGATCTGACTCACCTTGGAACCTCAGTGGCCTCTGGTGCTGGAACTCGTGCGACGCACTCTAGCGGCATGCACCCTCTATTGTTGGGGCTAGTGGAATCAGCTTCCCAATGGGTAGTTGTGATGATGGTACACCACTCAATGGTATAACTACCATAAGGGGGCCATACACTGAAGCCTCGTCTCTCGGTGGGCTGTCATCACGAACTATAATTTGAATCCTGTCTAGTTGTCTACATGGAAGAATTCCGAAAAGAAACGGGTGTGCCACAATCATTAAGTATATACCAGGTGAGCTGACTCAAACAGATCACAAAGAAAACATTTCAAAAACACATACACAATCTATTTTTTCACGCACTATGTCAGAAATCAGAAGTCTAGGTACTGGAATATGGATACGTCGGCGTCCACACAAACCATGGACTCACCAAACTGAAAACCAAAATATTAGACACATAACTCTATTCCTTCACAGAAAAGATCAGAGTCCAAGTTATTCGGTAGAACCGAACACCTCATATAATAATTTTTCACTACCCGTTCCTCGGGGCCTGTGTTATCACAACCCCAACCCCACCTTCCCTAGGCCAGGGGTTGGTGAATATCAATGATAGTCGTATTCCCTAAAACAGGGAAGGAATTTCCTTTTTTAACTTATATAATCACCCAACTAAGCACAAAGTGAAATATAAAATAATCATGGAGTGCACATAATGTAAAGCGGCCAGAAAATAATCCAAACTGAAAAGTTAAAGTAAAACTAAAAATTACAAGTAAAATGAAAAGTACAAGTATAACTGGAAAATAGCTCCAATGAACAACTTCCTAGGATTCTACCAGAATGGTAGGTACATCTCTCGAATGTTCGTCTCTACGGTACAACTCATCTAATGTCCACGTCAATGTTATATCCAGTCCCGGTACCCTCATCCTTAGTCAGCGTTGCACATCTTCTACACCAACCAATATTAGGTGCATGCATATCCCATGCATTGGTGAGTATAAAGATACTCAGTAGGGGCCCCAAGACCCTCAAAGGTCCCACAATATCCACAAAGGATAAACCACAAAGCATGGAAAAAATTGTTATCCCTAACTTGGTATATGCCCATACATATACCTAAGTTATCAAGTATACCCATATCCATCTTGAGGAAGCACAAGGCCCAACACAAAATCCACATGATCGACTGTTCCATGAAAGAATGAATACCACAAGGTAAAGACTCATCTGACAATAGGTATACAACTCTGAGAAATAGAATTATGAAACTTACCCACACAGGATTACTGTGGATGCTGATTACCAGCCACAAGATCCTCTAGGGATAGTAACAAGTTACATTCCCAATCACAAAGATGAACCCCACAACTACTAGAGATATTCTCCCCTATCGAGTACAGTGGGAATGCCGCGTAACATAGAGGCACTTCTCACTAACCATGGACTGCTATGGTACTTCTCCTGTCGAGTACCGTGGGTCTTCCACGTCCCAGAGAGTCGTTCCCTCTCGTGGCATGTTGAGGTAGTCCTCCTTTCCAGTACTGTGGGTCTACTACATCACATAGAGACACTCCCCATCATGGGTTACCATGTCACATAGAGGCACTCCCCACTGGCCTTGTCGAGTCACTCTGAGTTGAAATGGTCAGAAGTCGTCAAGTCTCAGCCAGTCCCATGGTTCCATGTGTATCACTCTTGGGAGAGCAGCTCCGCATTCCATAGTTCATACCTCATCCTCCTCTATGTTCCTTGAAAAATTATCTCAATGGACTGTGACAACAAAAGGGACCCAACATAATAGACGATGAGTTAATCGAATGCATGTTCTGTAAGTTATTATTGTTTCATCTCAGAGGTCCCGATTGGATGGGAGATCCGATCCAACCCGAACGTACACCAAACATATCCAAAACTCAAGTATATTACACTAAAATGACCATCTCAATAAATGGTTTCTGGTGCTGCTGATGGTTCGTCAAACAGACACTCAGAGCACATGTTAGGGATAAAAAGGAAAATCTGGGTCATGATGGGTCGGGGTCCGGTCCGACAGTTCGGGATGACCGACCGTGTCTTCGTCCATCCCGATGGCCTGGGACATGGTGGGACCAGCCCACTGGGCCATAGTCCTTCTCGGCTTATGAAGTGGCTGCCCTGCCTAGCCAATTGGTGTGGATCACTGGTGTAGCCTGCAAGTGCAGCGTGGTGGCGATGGCCCGCTGGTGCGGCCCGTTGGGTGCGTTGTCCGCCCTTGCTTGATTAAAAGGGGGTGTACCCCCTTCTGGGTTTCCTGAACGGTCGATCAGGCCATTTGGATGGTGGATCGCGGGACCTGCCAGAGGGTTCGCACATAGTCTTGTGCAGCCAGCCAGAAGGTCTACTGGTCTTCCTCCCAGCGGTGTGGCCATGCGCCACAGTTCCACCACAAGCAGCCACCCTTTCGACCTTCCCCGTGGCCGAGTAGCCATGGACTTCTACTCCACCATCAACACGGATGTGCACCGCTACTCCCCCATGTGGCTAGCCGGTTTCTGGATTCCACCCTCTCCCATCGCTGTTAAGGGGCCATAGGCTCTTCATATATCGGTGTTGGGATCGCATATTTCTCTTCCTTCCTCATGGCCAGTCGGGTTTCGGTCACCGTCTACTTCTGCGAGCCACTGCGGCTTCGTTCCAAACATGGAAAATTAAATGATCTCATATTAATGATCCTTATGATGAGGGATCCATGTCTGTATATCGTGCTCATAAAAACTCTATGTTTCCAGTGTCGTTAAATATCAGGCATTGAATATGGATGGAGAACGCGCGAATAATAAAATGAAAGAGTGGCACGGTTTATGTTTGGGATGATAGCCATTTTTGTTTGTCCATCATCGTCGTGAACATAGGATATGAAGAATAAATAAAGTATATTCAAAAAAAATAAAACATCTACCTCATTCACTTGCATGAGATGTCTCGAGGAAGAAGACGAAGTCGATGAGATGGTCACGTCGGTGTTCATCACATCCGCAAGACGCTTCCGATCTGGGCTCAACATCAGTTACTCGTTCTTCATTGGGGGTGGTTCATAGTTGGAAAATGAATTTCCCAACTTTTCAAAGCTCTCCTATTGTGACTACGATTCTCCTGCGGGAGGTGTCGTTCCAATTTAACGAGTTAAGGATCAATGTTGGCACATCAATGTTGGCACATTAAATTGGAATAATAAAATTTCACTATAAATTGGAAACATAAATTGGAAGGACCCCTAAGGGTTTTTAATACATTAAAGAAGGTTTTGGGTGGTCCTCATCACCCAAATTCAAAATTGAGGTTTCCCAGAAAAATAAATAATATTTTTCTTATTTTTATTCCCCAAAAAAAGCCGAAAAACCAACATCTACCCTCGACCTACTACGGTCGAGGTAAAGGCCTCCTTAAGAGAATATCTGTGCCACAAGTTCAACTGTGCCCTCAAATGTGAATTCTGAGCAATAGTTTCAATTTTACATAAACCCGCTTCCATGTTTATTAAACATACCTAAAAGAAGTTCAGAAATTCATTCCGGGCATTCCGGGCCTCAGAATCATGCACCGTCAATTTTTACAGACTCGTAATATTCTATATAATTAAAAAAATTACATGAAAAAATCTCGGTCCATACTATTTTAATATATAGTTTCTATGATTAGGACACATGATTTTATTCCCAGAGTAATATTTTGGGTTGTTTTTTCTAGTATAAATAGTTATAGAAACCTTTCTCAATTATTTGACGTTATTTTAAAAATAAAAGGAAATCAAATCTCCAAACACGAATTTTTCATTTTTAAATATAAAAATGTTTCTATGTGAATCTAATGTTTATGTATAATAGTTATCTACTAGTAGGAAATATATAACCCACCTATGAGTTAGGTAAGGATATATATTTCTAAATATTATTGATGAAACTGAGAAATTTTCTCTGCTCAATATGGGAAATAGGTAATGATCCTTGGCCTATTGTATCATTAGAAGAATGTAATGATATATATTCCACTATTTTGTAATTTTCATGGTTGTGAAAAATATTACATTTTTTTATATTATAATATTATAAAAGTGCCTCACTCTAATATGATGAATATAAACTTATGTTATTGTCCATGGGTCAGGTATACTTACTCATTTTTTTATTTTACTTCAATGAATATTCTTAAAAATTAAATGTTAAATATCTTTTTATTATTGTAAAAATATTAATATTATTATTATATAATAAACCGATATTATTTCATATTGATTTTATCTAATATAAGAATTAATGTTTAATATGATATTACTTACTAATTATTTCATATCACAAATAATTATTGATACCTATTTCCCATGGTTATTATAAGTAGTATTATTTACTGAAATGTTGTATAGATATGTTGAATGATATATTGAGGTGATTTTTTGAAAATTAAATAATTATATAGATAATATATAAATAATATAAACCTTTTATTCAAATTTTTTCTATTTTTTTTCAACGGTTAATTGTTTAAATTTTAAAAATGATGTTAGATATAATCATTTATTTCTTATATACCTATATTGGAATCAAAATCGTTGTCAAATAAATGATATTTTTCTTTTTTTTACACTTCTTCACAAATATTATTATTATCTATCATTTTTTGTTGTTTTCCATTTATTTTTTTATATTTTTGGGAAGTATTTTTCATCATTTTGGATTCCACATAATAAGGGGTATCACTGATCCAATTATGTTTAACAGGTTCATAAAATATTTGTTACAGTTAACACATTATTGGCACAATTTACAAATCCATGTTGACATTCTATGTTGGTTTAAAGGTGAAGTATTGTTACCTTTAGTGTTTGCCAAAATATTCCACCAAATTGTGTTTTTTGTCTATAAATAAAATAAAATTAATTAATTTTCAACCATTAATCAATTATGAAAATAATTATTTCCATTCTACCTTCCACATGTTATAACCTACTCGGGATTATGATCAATTGTCTTCCTATCCAGAATGAGGAGGTTAAAAGGGGGTAATTCGTCATTTGTTTCATGAAAAATTCATATAATTAACTCATATTACATTATATGGCTATTTTTCCAAAACAAATACTAGGTTACATCATCTTTTTGTCCATGAGATTTATGTTGTTGCTGAATCAAAACCTATGGATGTCGTTCATTGTGATTGTAATTTTTCAATTTCATTATATTGTCTATTTTTCCTCATGAGGTTTATTTCTTCCATATGTGAGTTATTAAAATCCAATTTCAAATTTTTTCATGAGATAAATATAATTCGACTAAATTTAATAAAAAAATTATGAACTAAACATGCTCCATAAAATTTTTTATATAAGTTTTACACTAATTTGGCACAATATATAGTATTTTCAGATATATGTTGTATTTTTTGGATGATTTGAGTTTTTTTCTTATTGGTAGTTAACTCATATATATTATTATGTAATTTATTTACTTTTATAATGAATTTAATTAAAAATGAATAGAAAATTGGATCAATAAGTACTTTGGTCAATAAAATATGATATTTTCAACACAATATAGAACTAAATTATGAAATAATTCTATATATAAATATATATCTTTAAATACAATCACCATGTTGACCTTAGATCCGCCATCCATAGACTCTCATGAATGAGAATGGTTTCTAATACTTTCATAAATAAATGTATGATAATATTATGATAAACATGACTATATAAACCACTGGGTTTCTGAATATGAATGAATTTTATATATTTACTAATCTTTTCTTTTATAATTGTTTCAAATCTCAAAATTGTGTTTTCAAAGAATGTACCAAAATATTATGTTTATTTACACATTAATATTCCTTCTATGAAATGTTATGTGTGACCAAATTGGCTTATCACAATCACACCATACAACAAGTCAATATAATTATACATAATATGTTTTCATTGAAATAGGTAAATGAAATTTATCATATTGAAATGCTATGTATCCATTATTGTCTATCATTGTATTTTGATGGTTGTAAAATAATTGTATTTTTACCATCATGTGAAAGAAATATTTCTGTCATCATATTTTTTTTATTATCTGTTTCAGTGGTCTCATATATTTACAAATAATTTAATAACACAATTTTACTTACCAGGTTCTTTTAGGTTTATGAATATTAATCTAGGTTTATAAAATGATTTGGTGTTTTCAATTTCTTTTTATTTTTATGTTTTCACAAAAAATTTCATTTATAATATTTTAATGAATCAATTTATAAAATAATTTTAGAATGAGTTATTGGATTTCCAATATCTTGTGGACAATAATTGGGGTTCATGAACTCCCTTAAATCACTATTTTGGTCTGAATGTGTTCCCATATTATGTGGATAACTATTATGGATTAGGATAACATGGTATCCATGGTAAATCATCTATTTTGACTATTTTATATGGCATGAAATGATAGATCGAATATATTATTATCTATGCTCTTATTAGAGGATGGAAGGGGTTTGTGCCCAACACATTTAGTATCATCCTAAAAATTATAATCTATTTATTATAATATGGACACTTATTTTGGATATTTCAATTCCTTATTGTGTATGGTCAATGGTATGTGGAATAAGATCATGTGTCTATTTATGTAGAATGTTGTTCATGTCATTATTTTTGTGACTGTGAATCTTATTGATAATCAATGAATAAATGTTGGTTGTAATGATGATTTTACTTCTTATTTTATTATATATTTATATTTATAATGTTTATATTTATAAAAGTTATGTAATATAATATGTTTCTCTTATAGAGTAACTTATGAATACACATGAGGATGTTGTGGATAACATACCGGAATTGGATCCATAAATTAATGAAAATCATACAGAGAATGTGTTATGTGTATTTCAAAACTTAGTTCGGGGGTCGATATGGTGATACTAATGTTAGTAATGTTGATCCCCCTTTTAGGAAGATTATAGATCATGAATTAATATTTCAATAGCCTCAATAATTATATATAATCTATTAAAATTAAGAATACAATATTTTTATAGATAAGGGAAAAATATCATTGACTTACATGATACTCTAATATCTGTCATGATGAAGTGTTCACCCACAATTAATAATTACCATAAAAAATAACATGGGAGAATGTTATTCATGGAATGACATATGTGATTCTATGGTGGAATATAATTGATCATTTTTTGACAATAAGTTCTTTCCTATAAGCATGGAATTTTATAAATATATGTTTTTTATTCATATCATATATAGATTGGTTAGTTATGAATAATGAGAATCAATTTACCATGTTTTCTAACATTTCCGTTAAGATCATATGTTAAGAAGTTGTGAAGGATATTCAGTTTATGATGGTACTATGAATAAAAATTTGGAATTAGATTATATTTTATTATCTAATGAAATAAAGTTTTGTTATTATTGATGTTTAAAAGAGAGATTTTGATATTGTTTGATAGCCTTTCGGATTGATAATCCTCTTGTGACATCTTATGGGGGAATTTTTCACTTAGATAAAAATATAAAACATGAATAGTTATAGTATGGTAGTGGATGGAGTAAAATGTATTTTCCTTTACTATCAGCTTCCAAATTAATAACAAGTTGTGGGTAATATTTCTTTCAATGATGTTTGAAGGATTATATCATACAATATTCATTCCCAGTGTTATCATGAGCATGTAATTCACATGGATGATTTGATTATAAAAAGAGTTTCTATTGATCCATCCACCATCCATGATTGGTGTGGAATATTTAGAACCTAGGGTATCTATGGTATAGTATGATTTACCATAGGATATCAAAACCAATATTAAAGTGTAATGGAATATCAATGGGTTTTCATATATATAGATTCAACTATGGTTTGAATTAGCAGCCAATAGAATACCCTTGTAGTGAGTAGTTCCATTGTTGATATTTTGATTATAAATACTTGTGCCTCTTAATCATTAATATCTGATAAAAATATTTATTATTTTAAAATGTTATATGAGATTATACATCCTATTAGGTAAACTGTCACACCACATAGGATAAGGTGGGAGTCTGAATTCATGGTCACTCAATCTTTTATCTCTCAATTAGATGATATTAGGGTGTTAGAATTTCCAATCCCTTAAATAGAATAGTTTTCTTAATTCTTGTATTTCACTGGTTAATAGACTACAAATATTACATCAATAGTAATAATTATGGAGTGTCCTAATCCATTTCTAAGAGGATTAGTCATGAATTTCATGTGAATTAGGACCCGTGGTTTTTCTTTTTCGGAGTTCGTCTTAGAAATATATATTGTATAATATATTATGATTATTATCATTTGTTGAAAGCTGATGAAGGATCATATTGGTGTGAGCAAATACCCATGGACCTAGAATTTTCTATGGTGTTTCAAAATTACATCATAGGCCTACCCCTAGAGTCTAATGTGTATTTTATAGCCAATATGTAATCGGGGAATTGGATGATATATTCCAATTACAATTAAATTAAAACCATATAATTTAAAGATATTATTATATAGATATACTATATATTAGAAAATGTATTTATCCTCTTGTGCATGTGCACATTGGATAACATTTATATATTTTTCAAAAAAATGGAATCCTTCTATTGTTCTATTCTTATCAGTTGATTAATGATCCAAATAGAAGGAATAGGAATCAATTTCCATAAAGATATAATGATTTAAATACATTTAAATTGCATTGGTTTTTTTAAAGTATAGATTAATATTTTGGTTAAAATAGTCTCATGAAATGAGAGATAATTGTTCCTATTGGCACTATTTGAGGAATGAATGACCACTTTTTATACATGTTGCCTAAATTTAATATGGACATCGATCATATGGTTTTGATTTGTCCCAAGAATTAAACATTAAATTTATATTTCAAATATATGTACATATATTATGTTGATGGAATCCTATATTATGCTAATAAAATGAAAGATTATTTTGTTCACTTGAGAACTACTTTGGATACCATGAACAATAACAAATATCATAAATTTATTAGTCAAATATAGTATATATATATATATATTTGAAATTATGTTTCTCGAACATGTAGTTCTAGAATAGAATGTCTTTTTAATAATGAAAGGAATAGTGTAATTATTTCGGGTATAATGTAGATTTTTTTTTTGAGATTTTGTTATTTTTGTGATAGGAAGGATACAACAAGAGATTATGGATGTAGCTCCCTATATTTCAGGTCATTTAATATCTACATCACTGAAGGGGGTGATGTTCTTGTGAAGTAGAGTGTTTAGGGCCTCCATGGGAGAAGTAAATTTGCGGTTTACATCTACTATGATTCTTATATTACAATATTGTGATCCTGGCTATATGGGGTACTATAATGCATCATGAAATGTGGTGAGTTTTATTATTATATATGGAAACCATGTGGTGTTATATAGATCATTACTTATACGATTAACATAAAATAAATACATTAAACATAACCATACACTCATATATATTATGATTCTACTAAATGAAAGAGACACTACCTATTAGGATAACAGTTTAGGTTTTTAGGTATCATAATAAATTTTGATAAATATTTTCAATTATCTACCAAAAACATTGGTGATGTTGAATAGTGTTATATCATCATGGATTTAATTTCCAAATCAAGAGAAACATAAGGAATATAAATATGGTAACTAACACAATTAATTAATATAAACCATATATTACTCTCATTGAATAAAATGGTGATTGAGGAATCAATGGAACAATTTAGATTATGAGCATTTATGAGTGAGATGAATAAGTGAGTGTGTTTATCATGTCATTATGTAATATATAATTTTGTTACCTTTTACATATCGTTTTTCAATATTTTGTGTTCAACATCAGTTTTTTTATTTTTTATTCCAATTTTATTAAATTTTTTAATATTTTTTATGGAAAAAATATTCTGAGATTTATTTTCTACAGAAAATAAAATTTATTAAATCTGTTTTATTATTATGTATAACTTAACTTTTGAAAAACAATTATGTTTTCGGTTATAGGTTGGCTGATTTTAACTTTGTTTATTCCTATATTAGAAAAATAAATCATTCAACAATTACTTTTTACAAAAAATTATTGTTAATGGGACACAATAATATTTAACATAGAGATAGATTAAATCATTTAATAATGGAAGCACTAAGCTCATAAAGTTAAAAAATTGTCAAATGAGATGTGGAATGGGTTGGATCCATAATTATATTTATAAAATGGAGTTGAAACATACATATATATTATTTGTTCAATCCATATTTCGGAAAAAAATATTTGGTGAAAAAAAATTAGGAAAATTTTATCACATAAAAAAATAGCACACTACGGTAATAATCTATAACCCTATTTTATAAATATTCCACCCCTAATTTTACTACGTTATCTCAAAGAATAACCATAACAATAAGGTTTAATACCATATCACCAACATTAAAGATGATAAAAATCAATTTAAAAAATCATTTTCAATGATCAAAATCGCCAAGGGGTGTCCCATTGACCTATAACAACCCACTAATCGACCAAAATTAAGGCAAATGAGGCAAGACATATAGAATAAGAAAGTGATAATCACTATGTCATCCATGAAATTTTATGATATTTTGGAATGTTATATAATGTGATTTGATAATAAAATGGAACTAAAATTTAAATAAATGAATAGTTTTGTCATGATATTGTGTTTTACCATGAATGATGTTGATATAATAACAAAATTATAAATCGTCGATGTGAAGAGAATATACTGTGCATATGTGATGTACATGAATGAAATGAAATTAAAAATACAACTAGTTATATCACTTTTGGGGAAGATAATTTTATTAAAATATTATTCCTACTCAATATTCAAGAAGAATTCATAGTACAGATTCCATGTGTCATTTTTAGGAATGATTAAAAAGGGACCACGACATAATTTTTTTTCTGCATGTAGTCAATATGGAAATTGAGAAAGTGAAATTGGAATTATTTTATTAGGTTATTTCTCAAGTTGTGGGAATAGAAATAATAGGTGGGATTTAATATGTGAAATATATAATAAAATATCAATATGGGTGTTCAAAAATCATGTTTCTAGAAATCAAACTATATAAAAAAATTCATTCTCGTATTTCAAGAACATTATATATATTTTATCGGAGATTATGTGGGTTATAAAACATAAATTATGAGGATATTTTTTACTTCAAAATTAATATAATATATAATGATGTTAATTTTTAATGGATTTTATAGTTATATAGTTTTGTGGCCAATAATATATATATATATAGGTTTTATTTCCAAATAGGGTACAATGTTTTTTCTAGAATCTCAACCAATATGATGTTATTCAATTGACCTACTTCTTAATTGGTTAGTAAATTAATTTTTTATTTATGTATCCTATCATTATTTTTATGCGTATTTAACATTATAGTGTGTCATGTAATGTACTTGTCGAGGATGGGGGGGATAGTTGAGTGTATTTGTTTATTTAATTTTCTTCATTTCATGTTTAATGTATTTTCATTGTAAATATTTTCACACTTTATCTTATCATGTGGTCATAATTGTTATAATTTATATGTAAGTCGAGAATGAATGAATATTCAATTGTATTTTTTGATTATCATTGGATGGGATGGTGATATTATGATTTAGCATGTTGTTGAATAACATATTTACTATTAATCATGGTTATTTTACAATGGGAATTTTGAATATATTTTATGTTATAGAAAATAGTAGTATAATTTATCCACTTATATTTAACTAATAAAACATCATGACCAATCAAAAATTATTTGAATTCCATGATCACATGAAATAAAAATTATTAAACATTATACATAATTGATTTTTTGTATCAAATATTACATTAAATTTTTAACCATTGAATATATTTTCATATATCCTTATGAAACATCAATATAGGTTTTTGAGTCATTTTTTTTACTACAGATTTTTTATAGTATGTTATTTCAATCAAATTGTTTTTTAAAAAAAATAAAAAAATACGCCTATATGAACTAATGAAACAAATAATTTACATTGAAATATTACTTCCATTATTAGTGATGGTCGTTAGAAACTATCAAGGAAAATAGATAATTATATTATTAATTTTTTATATAACATTTTACTATTGATATTTCATTTATATAATTCAGTAAAAATCATTGGGATACATAACATAGATGAGTGAAAAATATATCCTATATGTATATCATTATCTAAGAACAACCTTAAGGAATTATTAGATTAATGAGGATATGTATAATTTTGTAATGAATCATGATGTGGGAGAATGACAATTACGAGGTATGGTGCTAAAAATAGTAATAGAGTATATAATTGAAAGGAAAATGGGAAATAATATAGGAATACTTATTCAACATATGAAATATAACAACTTCCTAAAAAATTTATTTATTATAAAATAGATATCAAACATGATCCTAATAAATGAGTGGAATCAAGAGGATCTTAACCCACTAATATTTTTTTTCTTGGAATACGGGGGGTTATAAAAACTAATATGACCACTAGCATGCTATATTTAATTTTGTATTGATTCATATTATTATACATATCTCGCCAATGGATTCAAATATAATCATTTTATTGCATCAAAACATGTAATGAGATGCTGGTAAATTTACTCAATGAATTTAGTCTATACAAACATTCTATGAACATTAGAGTTAACATGAGAAATATAAATAAATATAATGATAAATCATAAAATATTTATTTTTAATTATATATTTACTTAATTAAAATGTGTTTTAACCATGGTATTCAATTATGGTATTTAAGTAGTATATTTTACACTTTTTTTAATTGGAAAAAATTTATTTTATGTATATGTTGGTGGATGGATCATTGATGAGAAAGACACTAGAGGATTTGCACCACATGCATGTTGATATTAAAAGAAATATATATCGATGAAAAATATAAGGAACCAAAAATCAACAAGTTCACAAGTTCAACATATTTTGGTTGCTCAAATAATGGATCATATGATAAATATGTTTTATTTTATGATGGAGAAGAAAAACCCAAAAGTATGTTCATTGATGATATTAATAATGAGTATTATAATTGAAACAATTTTTCATAGGTATAGATTCAATAACACCTTAAAATAATGGTTATCAACCTCAAGACCATGAATTTTAACCGAGATGAAAAAAAATGTAATGAACAAATGGTTAACTCAATCACGAATCAAGTAAACTTATTAAAAGATAAGATGTTATATTTAATTAATTGTACTATAAATAGTTTTACATAGATATAATAATAATTATATAATAAAATATTTACAATTAAAAATATATAATTTATTGTTGGTATATGGAATGATCAACATAGAGAGATTTAATGATGTATACTACTACATAACACAGTGGTATACTAAAGAGGTCATCAGAAATTTAAAGCACTTGGAAGTGGAATATTGATAAAGGATTGTGTAGGGATGACATTTGAGAAGGGAAAATAAATATAGGAAAAAATAAGAAATGAAATGATATATAATAATGAAATATGTTCATGAAGAAACTATCCACAATATAAACTATGGGTTTCCTTCCCATAGAGATAGATATATGAAAAATAAAATGAAAATTGAGGTATGATTCAAATGAAGATTATTAATCATTGTAATCATTTATCTATTATCTTGTATCTATAAAATATAGTTATTTATGTTAACATCATTTAATATATTTCTCTAGTGAGAATAATCATTAATATTCTATGCATAATTCCACTAATTGATGAATAGTCAATAATGTTAACATGGTGGACAAAAAAGAAGCTACATGACTAGAGTAGAATATATATTTTAGATAATATTTATTCTAACAATTTTTTAAATTCTATTATGGTACTAATAGATTTTGTGAACATATGTCATAATCTCCATACAAGAGCCCGAAGTTAATATATACAAGGAAAGATCATAAAAAATTAGATACTTGAAAAAATGGTTATACAACCACTAATATTTATTGATAATTTTATATTTATTTTGGAAGAATTAAATGTACCATTTAATATCTTTATGATGGAAATATATGAGATCAATACCCCCATTGTTTTTTTGAATTTAATTCCTATATATAGGGACAATATTAAATGAATTTAAAATTATTGATATAAGTACAACGGTTAGGGACAATGATGTAAATGTAAAAATTCAACAAGTGATAAAAATTATGATTAAAAGGATGATGATAAAAAGAAGAATAATAGTAGAAATATTAAATATGTTTTTATCAAAGAATAATGATTATTTTTCTATTTTCCACAATTATAAGTAAAACATTTATTTGGTCTACACTCAAGATATTGATAAAACACTAAGAAATAAAGAGGAAAATAAATATATAAAATCCTTAATGATGGTTGAAATACTACAGAGACCAAGATATAACATATAAAACATGAATATATAGTTAATGAAATATGATTTATGTTTACACATATAACTAATTTCTTTTCGATTTTCGTAGTGTTTTTGGATGATATCATAACACAATGAAGAATGAGTTAAATTTATAAAGAAATAAAATGACACATATATTTTGATAGGTCCCAACTAAGAGCTTATTTTGATTTGATCTTTATAAAATATTAACAATCATTCATCATGTGAGTGACAATGATTTAATGTAGGGTATAATTACCATACTTAAATATTATTTGAGGTGAAACCTTAATTTTTAATTATTATGAAAGATTTAAATTAAATTTTCAATAATAGGATTTATGTTTTGAATATTATAAGATTTATTTTATAATTACTCTACTGTTTTGAGTTTTAACATCATGAAGATTGTACTTAAAATTGGATGTTTTTTATGGTATATTATTAAGGAAAAATGATGAACAATTATCATGAAATGCGGAATGTGGGATAATTGAAATTGAATTATTCTTTATAAACTAAATATTATCCCACTCCACTAATTATTTGGAAATCTATTATAGAATGTAAAAATTGAGATTCAATTCTCAATAATTTGGTTATTTCTATAAATAAAGATATATTATATTCTATTAACATTGGAATCTAATGAATCCATGTTTTTTATTCAAATGATAATGAAATTTATATAGAAAAATAAGGGACGTAATATTTAATGATAAGCATTGGAATAAATATTTGACGATTCATTATCTGATTATAGTATTTGATATATGAATAAAATATCCCTACAATATATTTTATCATTTGGATTTATTTTCATCATATCACATTATTTTTTGTTTTTAACATTCCCTAGTGATTGATGAAAGTAAATTTTATTTATTATTTAATGGATTAATGAAAACTTATTTTCCACACATTCATAGTCATATTTTTTATCATAACGTGGTATATATTACATACTAGAACATTCATTGATCTTATCAAATATATGGTTGTACATTGTCTAATTTATTAGGATTTCTATGTTTTTAATAATAAATGTATCCATATAATCACATTAACATTGATCCTTATTTCTGTCAATGATATTTATTAAATGAATTTTTTTGGTGAGGTCCCTATTACCAGCCAATTATAATATTTCCAACCTTACTCACTTCATTTTTCATTATTTTTCAATTCATACATTTGGGGGTGTTTTCTATGGTTGAAATAATGCACTAATTTTAGAAGAATATTTTGGGGAGTTATTTATTCTGAATTTTAATGAATGATAATGACATTCATCAATTAAAAAATATTAGTATTTCTACAATCAAATAAATAAATGAAAACATTTATTTTCAATAAATTAAAATGATTGGATTTAGTTTTTATAGTTTTTTCATGGAATTTTCCTAATAATTCATATGACTAATTTGAATATTTATCATTTTTTATATCATTAACAATTTTAAACTTGGTCTCATCATTCATTCATTCCTATAGTCATTTTTATGAACATAAACACATCATGGGGGAGTTAAAAAAGTCATATATGTTTATCATATCCAATAAATTACTTTGTAGAAGAAAACGATCATTGAAGAGATTATTAGAGATGAAATATATCAAGATCTAAAGAATCATTTGAATGAGGTCCAAAGTAGAATATATTAAGAGAGTATGTATTCCTAAATAATAGTGGGAAATAACCAAGAATCTGTCTATGATAAGTTATATCTCACCAAATAGAGTTAAATCCAACTCTCTTAATAATTATATCAAACTAAATCAAATTTTATTCTATTAAACATGAATATAAATATGAAATCATAGTAATATAACTTTAGTTATATGGGAATTTATAATTTAACCTTTCTTTTACTAATACTGTAAGGTTAATATTGGTTAATTTATCATTATGAGGAATTTTTAGTGATGGATTCAATGTTTTCCACCTCACATTGTAGAAAAATGGTTTATATTACTATGAATGCTTCCCCGACCCTTCTTACCCACATTAAATTCTCTTATAATTAATGTAGACATATTAAAAATCCACCAGTATATGATTAATCCTTATACAATGCTTCAGGAAGAGTCAATGTCCTAATTTGAATGTGTTATCTTCATTGTTCTCGAACTATACATATAATCCAGATATCTTACAATGTTTTATCATAGAAAAATCCATCTATTATAGATCCCACTATCTGATTATCATTGATGATAAATTAATTTATGTGAATATAAAATGTATATGAAATAATAAAGAGAAATCGATTACAATGGGAATAAAAAATGATCCTAAAAGTGAGGAAATCATATGATTGGAAATAGTAGGGTGGCTATCCAAATAGATGACATTAAAATGAATTTTTATGTCATTATTACACTCAAAACCACCTATATATAAATGTGGATTGTATAAATTATTTTGATTACAATAAAAAAAATTCAGGTCTTGACCCAATGTAGATCATTCCATGATGTCCCCAATACGGTTTCCATTTTCTAGGGGTGTGAAGAATAGCTGAAAAATGAATATCTATCATGGGGTACTTTTAATAATTCATAGTTATGCATACACATAACCATATCAATGTAAAATTTCATAGGACTAAAAAAATATGCAACATATAATGAATAATCCTTGTCTATATAACATATTGGGGATGTTAGAGTACATGTGTG
The DNA here is from genome assembly GCA_963277665.1 of Viscum album. NCBI lineage: Eukaryota > Viridiplantae > Streptophyta > Magnoliopsida > Santalales > Viscaceae > Viscum > Viscum album. The sequence continues at coordinate 269,775,991 of OY728128.1, read as the reverse complement.
AAAATAAAAGTGAAGGGAAAAAATACATGTCCAACAACAAATATGTCCCAAAATGAAAAAATAGAAACATAAATTCGATGAGATCCCAACTCAAAATCTCCATGATTTGACCACCATATGATGTGAACAACACCATGTATCCTTAAACTCCATTGTAATCACAAATGACCAATATATCATTTTCATAATAAATTAAAAATGTGCTGAAATACCATGAAGAGATGAGTATATACATACACATTATGAAAACCTAAAAGATGAAGGCATAATAGTAAGATACATGATATCAATAGAGAGACATCTCAACCAAAAGTAAGAGAGTAACAAAATCCAACATCATTGATATATATATATACTAATTCCATAGAATTAAAAACAAAAGAGGAAGTGGATCTACATTTCATAACCCATTCGAAGAAAAGATTTTATCTATTATTAGGGTCAAACAATGATACCCAAAATATCAAATGTTTTTCAAAGGAAGTAACCAAGTTGATGGACCATGCCATTACACAATGTCTCTCAGTCGAGGGGGAACATTATCCAAATAGGGGACCCACACAATAATTCCCATGGGGTACTACATGTTAGATTGAGGACTTGTTCAATGGAATGTTAGGGGTACCCCTCATGAGATAGAGAACCCATCCATTAATTCCATAGGGGTTACTACTATATAGGTTGAAGACCTTCTAGCGGGTATGTCAGAAGTTTACCACTCATAATATAGAAGACCCACTCCATAATTCCATTAGAGGTATTAATAGGGAGATATATGACCCACTCCCAGATATGTTAGGGGGAACCACTCAATTGATTGAGGACCCAAAACCTAACTCCGTAGTGGGTACTACTCTTTGTATGGAGGACCCACACCCGAACTGATATGGGGTACCAATCTGTATATAGATTACTAAAACTCTATAATATCATGGGTATCTATAAAGTGTAAATAGTTACCACACCATATCCAATAGGGTTACTAATAGATTGATATAGGGAATGTACCCTAACACTATAGGGGTTACTACAATGTGTTATGAAGACTCACTCCCTATCTAATATGGGTACCACTCGATAGATTGAGGGATCATACCCAAATAACATATGACGGTACTACTCAATGTGAGTAGGACGATCACCCTATCATATAGGGTGTGCCACTCGGTAGATAAATGAACCACACCCTATAACCCTAGGGTGTACTACATAGATTATCCTTGCAAGTCATTGGAATCATTGAGCACCGCCAAAATATGCATCATTCCTAGAACATATCATATCATATCTCAAGTACTACTACAAGGGGACTATTGGATACTATGATGAAAAATACACTGGTTGGATAGTCATGGGGAAATTTTTTAATCCAATCGATGGAGATACTAAAATATGATGTTTCCTAAAAAAGGAAAAAATGGGGTACACACCGTGTAAGGGGACAGTAATGGGATTTTTTCTAATTCCACTTCCTACTCATGTTAGAGATGGTATATGGATTAATTAAAATGAAGCATTACATGACATGTAGGTTGATTAAGAGGTGTTCCTCAACCACTAGTTGTTATTCTCGTGTTCCCTATCCATGTACGTTAAAGCTTCCTTATATCTGTGTAATCTGGTACATGACCTGTAATGGCAATGTTGGCCCCCATTGTGTGCCGCTTACTCAATCCTTTGTACTTTTTAATGAACACCTCATGCCTCTCAATATACATAGTATTCATGGAAACATTGGATCCATGTCATGTACCCTATGTAAATGATAATTCAGTAACTTTGGTATTGAAAATGTGTGGTCCCTCCAAACGACATTCCATTTTTAACTTCATGTGAACCCCAAGAGACAGTAGAGATCGGAATACACGGTGAGTGTTCATCAGTATAAATTTTTGTAGTCATGGTTTTCATGCAAACAGAGAATGATATTACTTATTTCATATCAATCCTCACCTCCCCATATCTTGCCTCCTAGACTCCATAAATCTATGGAAAATGACTATGATTGTCATTTTAATCTATACGATGGAGTTAAATTGAATCTATATTTGTCCATGGGGTTCTTCGTATTCCTTTAACACATATCCCATAACCCACTATAGCACACACAAATTTCTGTCTTTAGATGAATCACCAATATCCCACAAAGTATGATAAAACATCCATAATTCATCAATCAATTTATCTCAACTGAATCTGTCATGAATCATGGGTCCAATCAAACACGATTCCACCCATCAATGTAGAAAAAAATCTCATAGGCCAATAAGTGTTGAATGGGGGGATTAGGTTACAGAAATTAATAATAAAAAAGGTAAAATAATGTTTTCCTTGGAATTCATAGACAATAGATATGAACTATGATTCTCGAGATTGAGAAAATAAAATAAAAAATTAAAAACATATGTAAATGGCTAAAATAGATGAATATCAAGAAATATAATAAATAATTCACAAAATATAAAATCTATTAGGGAATATTAATTTTTTTAGTACTACCTCAATTATTATAATTCATTATTCAAGAACATTCTTTAAAATGATGAATATGAGTCATTTTTCCTGCGTCTCGATCTCTCAATATACGTAGTTTCTTCATCATCATCATATTCTGATTTTATAGTAGATGTAAAATAACTATACTAGAAACTACTCTAGGGATATGTTGATAACCCAATAATAAACAAAAGAATCATTATTTAAAATATTAAATTTTAATTATTCTATTAATTAAATTAAATCAAACTAATTTATTTATATAAATAAATGCACTAGGAAATGGATTGTTTTATCTGAAACTCACGTGCTGAAATATTTTCTATCATTACATAGGTTAACCTAACATTAGAAATTCATCAATGGAAACAATAATCTTATTTGAGATTCCATATAAGAGTTATCATAATTTTTCATTCAACTCATGTGTGTATAAAATAAAATAAATAATTTTTTTAATAAAATGTTTTCTGGGAACACCAAGCCTATGAATAAAATGTCGTCATAATTCCTAGATCTAAAAATATTTTATAGGTATTTTTAAAATTATTAGAAGGAAAAGATAGGTTCTATACATAATGATGTTTAAAAACCCCACATATGGTTCTCCAACTCATATGTGCTCTCCTGCATGGTACAATTTTACCACAAATTATGAACCAAAGGAATGGTCCATCTACACACTTCAATCCCTTATTGATCTGTAATCACCATAGGATGATCCCCAAAATTGGATACATCCTCGATTTTTAGCTCTCCCAAATCAAAAATGTGTGTAGGGTCATCCAGGTATCTGTTCATCTTTGACACATTAAAGATGATGTGAACTCAATCCAACTGTTTGTGTAGGGTGGGTTAGTAAACAAAGAAAACCCTCTGCATGATCTCAAATGGACCAACAAACCATGGTTATATCATTCCTCCCTAGTCAAATCATCACACTCCACTTCATGTATAGACTTTATAGAAAATGTGGCTTACCTACTCTAACACCCCGAGCTTATGATGTAAATATATGAATGAATTATTCATTATATGAGCTATCATAATCGTCTCACAGATTCTAGGACCTTCTATATCATTGCCAACACCATTTATGGACTCAAAAAGGATTCATCGCCAATCAATTTCCATCTCAAGGGCGACATAGATAGTCTCTAATATAGGTCATCAAAAGGTATCATACTGATAATAGAGTGGTATCAATTATTTTATGCAGACTCTACAAATGGATATTGATCCTCCAAAATCAATCAAATCAAAAACAAGAAAAACAATAGAATATCCTCTAAAACATAGATTTTTCTCTCAGTTATATCATTTATTAGGGGGTGTAAGGATGTAATGTTCCTCATCTTAGTCATGAATACCTCATTCATAATTATCAAGTACCATAAAACGAACCATGCATCATGATCTAGAACAATATTCGAGGTCACCCCAAAATGGAATATGTTTCCACTTTTGTACATCAACCCCAAACTCTCCACTAAACTCTACTCCCTAATATTAGTGAAATGAGATGACTTCCATATTCAATTAACCATCACCCAAATAGAGTCATGAACTCTCATTATATATGGATTTTTTTTCACAAATTACCTGGATATTACATCCCATTTCTACTTTGGGTTCATAATAGAATGTTACACACCTTCCAGAAAATTGTGCTTTTCCTTCAAATACTAGCAGATGAGGCACCATGTGTGAACTCAGCCGCGCTCTATCTAATTATAGCCCACCTGAACATCCACTGAAGGTATTTTTACATCTTACCCACACTGAGATGTACCACCAATGTTTATGTGAACAAATATTACATCACCTCCCCCTACATCAAGACAAGGACAATCGTTTGTCACTAGAAAAGGATTACATGATTCAATAATGCATGAAAACCATCGGGTGAATCGTCGATGGATATCTAGTCTTTATAGAACTCACTGTTTATTTCTCTCAACTCTGAAACTCTCACACAGTTAAGGAGTTTATGATTCAACACTATTGATGGTATAAAATTTGAACCCTACAAAATAAGTACATTCCGCAATTGGGAATCTAAATTTTCATAGTACTCCTGCATCGATTGATCCTGGGACATCATACTGATGGAATTATCTACCAAGATTCCATTTCTAGATTTATATAAAATGAAACAATCATCTTTTTCTAGAACAATAACCATCACCTCTATCATAGGTTCAAGTAACTCTATGTGGATACATACCGGATACTCTATGTGAATAAAAAACTAGAAATTTCTCTCTCAGAAGATTTTTCCACAACATACATAGAGAGAATACTACGACTGATAGCTCTATATCATTATTCATGATTTTATTTTTTGGGTTATGAACTACCTTGACTAATAAGTGATAAATTCATTATTATATGTAAACATTAAGGGTTTAAACCTCCTATGAAAAAAATACTCCATAACCTCCATTGATCATCACAAAATATGTTCACTCATTAGTATCATCCCTAACTCTTAAAAGGCACTATCAAACTACTCAAACTATATAAATGGATTCCTTTTTTGGTAATGGTCAATAATGGGGCTGGAATACTGGTGAAGTATTCCATATACCTCATGAATCCTTAAATAAATCTAAATGGCTACCACATGATATTGTTACTCTCAGATCATCTGTAACATCCATCCTAATGTGTCTCACATTCTATGAATCAGATTCATATTACATGGGATTTTAATATATTCTCAGGTGTGGATACTTCTACAAACAGTCACCTCCATCATGTGATGTCAGTACACCCTTAACCTCGAGATCTCATAATCATCACCACTAAACAACACAGGGCTACTAGGTGACCACACTAGGTCATTGAAATCACTACCACTATAGACTCTCCAATGGTACCGCTATATATCATATCGCTATTCATTCATTCAATTTTTCAGCGCAAACAACATCACATCCCCTATGTTAGTCGACACATAGGTGCATATCATGGTGGGGAGGTAAACCTAGTATGTAATCAGGCTCCATCATAATTAGAGGTATCTGAGGACTCATAACGTCGAATAATAATAATGTAAAACTAGAAAACTGATAAATGAAAGGTAACCCCCATAAAATGAGCACATCCTTCTCTTTTTAGGGATTCCTCCCCTTCATGGAGGAAATATTTATCCCACAGCCTGGATGTAATACCATTATCTCTGGCATAAAAAATCTAATCATGAATATTCTATGACCATTCCATACTATGGAAGACATTTTAGGGACTCACTACTACTATAGAATGATTTTGTGTGAGACTCTCTCTCCTCACAGAGTAAGGATTCCCCATTAGCATATATTTTTATCAATTGACCCAATCTTCATGTGATTTCCACATTTGGGGTGAGAAAATTGGGTCTCCACTAGGTTTAAAAGGTCTCAAACATGGTCTATGTAAATGTAAATTTTTATTACAACTATCTCCTATTTATTACAACTGGAGAAGTGGACTCATATGCCACACTCTAAACCACATTATAGATTCCCTCATATATTGCCAATATGGTGGGAGCACACCCTTCCATTTCCTTCCATATGTATTAATTTAGTTCATCATATAACACCCCATCCGTTTTTATATTCTATATAAGAAAGTTAAATGGACTCATCTTCCACACATTAACATTATCCACAATAGTTGGCACTGACTTGTCCTCAAATTTTATAATCATGTCAATTGGATGAATCTATATTTGGAAAGTGTTCCTATTTCATATATGTTTGAATACATGATAAAAAATAATCAATTTCATGACTCCACCAATTCCTATCATCTTCTGGGATAGGTATTAACATGTGGATCAAAATTGAAAGTGGTCCAATCCGAGTGGCACATCCAACAAATATTATCAGGACTACCATCAACTACCTGAGAATTAAATATGGATCAAAATGATACAAGGGGATATATTCCTATACAACCATTAGTTCACATTCCTCATAGTTGTTCTATATCTTTGTACCATTAGAACCATCTTATTCCCCACAATGTCCACTATTTGTGTGTAAAACCATCTGATTGGTTTGAAAACAAAAAATTCATGAAAATTTGATCACTACCTCAATCCAAGATTCTAATAAATGGGAGTATAGATCCTCTTTGATCCTCTTTTTCCAATATTTATAGATCTCAGGGGGTTTTAATAGCCTATGTGAATCCATATCCTATTACATTGGAACTACCATCTACATGATACAAGTGTGTACTGATAGCTACCCTCCTTCTAAAATAGATATTGAACAATTTATCATAAACAATGGCTGTATCACTTGTTGTTACCACATCACATTTAGGAATCAGTGTCATAGAATGATGTTTTCATAGATGCATCTCTGAAGTGATCACGACATACCATACTGAAATGATCATATATATATATATTCAGGGTGTTGAATCAAGATGTATTTTCAATAGAATCAATCAAATATCATGGATTTACCTTTTATCTCCTCAACTACTTTCTCAGTATGATGAGTTGAAATGTATCTAGTCAAGGACCTATATGATGGATATGTTGGGGGCCCTATGAATAATGGATTCACTGGATTGAAAGATGTACTCTAAACTCGTTGAATTGTTTTACCCAAATCCCATCCAAATCCTTATAAGGTGACTACTCCAAACAATGTCCTAATTAAAGATGAAATCTGATACTAATATTTAATCACCAAAACATGGGGGGCACAATCAATGACCTCCCATTGATTTCCTCTATATTATATTATTGAAGATAGGCACTTAAATCCATATCTAATATGGGGGGCCTTTTCCTGATGTACTTATATGCACACAGATAACCATATCAATTAATATTCATGGAGGAATGAAAAAAAAATTCATCATATAATGATTTATTCATGCACATCAATCCTAAATATATTTATAGATTACAAAAATCTAATTTGAATGGTAAAGGGAAAAAATACACCCCAAAATCAGAATGATGTCCCAATGTGAAAAAATGGAAATTTAACTACTAAGGTACCCCAAATATAAATCTCCAAGATATGACCTCTATATACGATCATATGAACTAGAAATCCTTATAATCCACTATAGTCAGTGTTGACCTAACCATTATCTACATAATACAAGAATGATGTAAGGAAATCCAATGAATGGGTGAATATATACTTACCTTTTTGGAGACCTTGAAAAATAATGGTGGATAAGTAAGAGAAATAATATGATTACATAAACAACTCTATCTAAAGGTGGATTGTAAAAAAAAATAACATGGATAAAAATATATATATTCTCAAACAAAATAATCCCAAATGTGAAAACAAGGGTATCTTTTCCTCATAACTCAACATAGGAAAGATTGACTTCAATTTCAAAATAACATAAATGTTGCACAAAATCTCGAGTGTTTTTTCAAATAAGTAATAGTTGGAATGTCTCACACATAACCATTATGATCCATAGTTGATGGGGGAAAATCATCATATAGAGGATCATCTCCCTAGTTCCATAGGCTATATAACTCAGTAAATAAATGGAATGTATTTTAATATATGTATGTGGGGGTGGGGGGGTATACTCAATAGATTAACGATCCATTAGCTAATTTTTTAGGTGTGTACTACTTGGTTGATAGAGGACCCACTCCATATTATATCAAGGGGGTACCAATCAGTAGATAGGAGATCCATTGCCTAATCCCATAGGGGGTACAACTCTGTTGATATATGACTTTCACCATAGTACATTGGGAGGGGGTACCACTAGTTAGATAGAGGATCAACATCCTAAAAAAATAGGAAGTACTAGTCCAGAGACATATGATCTAATCCATGGTATTACTAGTGTTACCACTCAGTATACAGAGGATGCATAACCTAACACCATAGGGGATACAACATAGTCTAAGGAGGACCCGCACCCCATCCAATATGTGTACCACTCAGTATCTGGAGTACATCTCCCTAAAAAAATAGAGGTTTACTTTTAAATGTAAGTAGAACCAACACCCTATCTGATAAGGGTAACACTCGGTAGATAGAGGACCGACACAATTTCACTGTAGGTGTTACTACTCAGTTTATGGTCCACCAACTCCTAATCGGACAGGGGATCCACATGGTAGATATAGGGCCCACATACTAAAATAAAAAGGATTGTTACACAATGTATGGAAGACCTATAACCTATATAATATTTGGAACCACTAATTAGATAGTGAAACCACACATTAACCCATAACATGTTACCAATCTAATGATCATGCCCAATCCCTACCTTCGTCAAGCAACACCGAAATAAGCATCATGCATATAACCACTTTTATTGTATCTAAAATTACACTAAGAGTTACATAATATCATTCTAAATCGAAATACAATTAGTTTTTGAAATTAAATGGTCAAAATTATAATCCATAAAATGTATATATGAGAGGATGATGTTTCCAATATAAGAAAAAATGCTGTACACGTTGTGTCAGTGGACATACACGGCTTGTAGTCCCATTATGATATCTAGTCATGTCCCTTACAGTACATGGATCACTAATCTTGTTGAACTACAAAGCACATATGTTTATTATATGATTTTCCTCATCATTAAAATGTAATTACCATATTCCATTTTTATGTTCATGAATTCTTTCTCACCTCAGTGTACTATATTACACAATGTTTATGTTCTTGGTCGACAATCGACTTGTGCCTCGTACACGATCTTGTGTAATCATGAATGTACATGTAACGAATACTCCCATACAGATCGTTATTGGGAATATGGTCTCATTGATCTATACAATCTATACATGATTTATAGGGTATCTAGTTTAACATAGTATGTGGTCCTTCTAGACAACATGTTATTTTTAACTCAAAAAGAAACCCTATACATCCATGAAACATGGCTACATCGATTTGGTTAGTCATACTAAATGATGTGTTTTTTTTACATAAAAATTTATCTATGTAATGGGTTCTATATATTTTCATTGGATCCTTGGATCACACCTCTAGAGCTATCGAATTTTGTGAGAAACCCCATTTATCATTTTATCCTACCTCTTACTGGCTAGAAATTGAATTTTTATTGATATATGGTTTTCTTTATGTGGCTCAAAAAAAATCACCCATCACCCATAGAACCAAACCCATATTTATATCAATGGTAGAATTACACATATCCCACAAATCATCTGAATCCATACTTGATTAATTCGTCTATTCCTCCTACACAAATCTATCTCAAATCTTGTTTTTAAATCAATCTCGATGCCTCAAATTAATGTCAATCTGAGACCCCATAGGAAAAGTTATTAAGAAATGTATGAATCAATTAATTAAATAAACATGAAAAAATGTGAAAATAATTTTCCAAATGTTATGGGCCAAAAAATAGTAACTGGTATACATGTCGTTGAGAAAATCAAATAATTCATTAAAAATTTGTACATAGGCACATGGAATGGGATTGAATTTACACAGATCAAGAAATATAATCGATCATTCTCCAGAAATATAATCATTAGGGGAAGAATATATAAATTAAATATTACTAACTAAATTTATATAAAGTATTTATGAATAAAAAACTCACCAATGAAAAAGAAAAGGCATTGTGTTTTCAGTTTCTTGACCATATTTGATCCTGTGTTTTGTTATTGTGTGATTCTAATTAATTAACAAGGATAGAAGAACACCCCTATTAATAGTCACATGGTTATGAGTATTACTCTATAACGCCTCAATAATGGCTTATATTAAGGGGAAACTTTTTTAGCTTTTATATCTAAAAAAATTATTATTTATATAACTAAAATCAAACTTTAATGGAATAATTAATCTAAACATCTCACACAAACCTACTCTAGGTCACGAAATAGGTAAGCCACACATTCTAGATTTAATCATGGTATAATTTTGGTAATCAAGTAGTATGTTTATAATTAATCCCATTTTCATTAATAAATATTGGATAACTAATAAAATATGAATCTCATATTTTTAAAAAATTAATTTTGTGTACACCAGTACTATAAACTACACATCATCTTAACAGATAGATCTAAATATACTTCTTGATATATATAGAGGATCTATAATGATATGATTGGGTGACTATACTAATTTATTCAATAATATGTATTAATAAAAACACACATCTATCAAAAAAGTATAAATCTTCGATTATAGCAAATAAATGTATCTTGAGCATCTCGGTCCCTGAAACGTGAGTATTATGAATTCAATGAACGATTAATTTACCAATATCATGAATTAAAATAAAACTTCATATAATGTAATAAATTTTATGTTAAATAATACTAATTCCTCCTTGTGAATAACAGGGTTTCATGTAGGTTTATTCATTGTCTATATTAGAGATAGGTCGAGTGGGATACAAATAGGTAACCAATAGCTGAACAAAAATCGAAATGTGAAATCAATAACCCCAGGAAGATGAAATATTATAAATGAACATGAAAATAATAAATTTTTTTATTTGTAACAAAATTGAAGAAAAATTAAATTATTATAATCATATTATAATGAAGTGTGTTTGGGAATAGTCCCCACTAACCAATATACTCTAAATATCCATTCGGATGAAAATAAGCTAGGAAAAATTAATTAAATTTTTTGGTTTCTTAATGGATATGTTTATCAAACATTATATTAACAATTAGATATCAAAATAATTTGATAACAAACTAATTAAAGTTATATTCATGAAATATTTGGTCACTATCTGAAAAAATCATGTAATATTATGTACAATAACACTGTCTAAATAAATTAATAAAATGGTTCAATGAGGAGAAAAATGATTCAAAAAGACCTCAATAGATTTACCATTATATATAATTATGTGTCCATTAAATCGGGATGTGAATTTTGTGACCATGGATAAAGTGTTGGTATTATTTCATACTCCACCTTTATGTTCTTGTGTGTTAAATATTTGATACCCAATACATTTTTAATCAGTGTTTTAACATTAATGTATGTATTAAATAGTGATTTCGTGATGATTTAATATTCAAAGGAGACAGAATTTATTTATAATATTATTTACATTTGATTGATATGAACAAGGAGAACTATCTTCTATTTATTACAACTGGAGAAGTGGACTCATATTCCACACTGTAAACCAGATTATAGATTCCATGCTAGAATCCCCATTTGTTGGGAGCACACCATTCCCTTTCCTTCCATCTGTATTAATTTAGGTAATCATATAACACCCCATTACTTTTTATATCCTATATAAGAAAGTAAAATAGACTCATCTTCCACAAAATGAAATTATCCACTATAGTTCACACTGACTTGTCCTCATATTTTAGAATCATGTAAATTAGATGAATCTCCATTAGAAAAGTGTTCCAATTTCATATATGTTTGAATACATGATAAAAAATAATCCATTTCATGACTCCACCAATTCCTTTCATCTTCTAGGATAGGTATTAACATGTGGATCAAAATTTAAAGGGGTCCAATCCGAGTGGCACATCAAAAAAATATGATCAGGACTAACATCAACTGCCAGACAATGAAATATGGATCAAAATCATACTGGGGGTATCTATTCCTCAACAACCATTAGATCACATTCCTTATGGTTGTTCTGCCTTGTTGTACCATTAGAACCATCTTATTCCCCACAATGGCCACTATTTGTGTGTAAAACTATCTGATTGGTTTGAAACCAAAAAATTCATGAAAATTTGATCACTAACTCAATCCATGATTCTAATAAATGGGGGGTATTGATCCTCTTTGATAATCCTTGTCCAATAGTTCTAGATCTTATGTGGGTTTATTAGCCTATGTGAATCCACATCCTATTACGCTGGTACTACCTTCTACTCGATATAACTGGGTACTGTTAGCGACCTTCCTTCTAAAATAGATATTGCATAATTTATCCTAAACAATGTCTTTATCAGTTGTTGTTACCACAACACATTTAGGAATCAGTGTCATAGAAGGATGTTTTCACATAGGCATCTCCTATTTGATCAATACATACCATAGTGAAATGATCATGTATATAAATAGGGTGTTGAATCAAGATGTATTTTCAATAGAATCAATAATATATCATGCATTTACCTTTTATCTCCTCAACTATTTTTTTGTTATGCTGAGTTGAAAAGTAGTTAGTCAAGGAACTATATGATGGATATATTGGGGGCCCCATGAACAATGGATTCCCTGGATTGAAAGGTGCAATCTAAACTCGTTAACATCTTTTTCCCAAATCCCATACAAATCCCTGTAAGGTGACTACTCCAAACACTATCCTAATTAAAGAAGAAATCAGATACTAATATTTCATCACCCAAACATGGGGGGGAACAATGAATGAACTCCCATTGATTTCATCTATATTATATTATTGATGATAGGCACTGAAATCCATATCTAATATGGGGGCCATTTCCTGATGTACTTACATGCACACAGATAACTATATCAATTAATATTCATGGAGGAATGAAAAGAAAAATTCATCATATAAAGATTAATTCATGAACATCAATCCTAAATGGAGTAATAGAGTACAATAATCTGATTTGAAAGGTAAAGGGAAAAGATACACCCCAAAACCAGATTGATGTCCTAATGTGAAAAAATGGTAAAGTATCTACTAAGGTAGCCCAAATATAAATATCTAAGATATGACCTCTATATGTGATCATATGAACAAGAAATCCTTATGATCTCCTATAGGAAGCATTGACCTGTCAACAATCTACATAAGACAAGAGAGATCTATAGAAATCCAATGAAATGGTGAATATATACTTACCTTTTTGGAGACCTTGAAAAATAATGGTGGAGAAGTAAGAGAAATAATATGATTACATACACTACTCTACCCACAGTTGGACAGTAAAAAAATACAAAAAACATGTATAAAACTATATATATTCTCAAACAAAATAATCCCAAATGTGATAAAAAGGGTATATTTTTCTTATAACTCAACACAGAAAAAAGTGACATCAATTCCATAATAACATCAATGTTGAAAAAAACCTCAACTATTTTTTCAAATAACTAATAGTGGAGAGGTATCAACCTGACCATTATGATCCATAGATGATGGGGAATAATCATCATACAGAAGATTAGCTCCCTAGTTCCATAGGTTATATAACTCAGTAAATAAATGGAATGGATTCAAATATATGTATGTGGGGGGGGGGGCTATACTCAATAGATTGGTGATTCATTATCCAATTTAGTAGGTGGGTACTACTTGGTAGATAGAGGACTCGCTCCATATTACATCAAGGGGGTACTAATTAGTAGATGGGGGATCCATTGCCTAATCCCGTAGGGGGTACAACTCGATAGATATATGACTTTCATCGTAGTACATTGGGAGGGGGTACAACTTGTTAGATATAGGATCTACATCCTAAAAAAATAGGAAGTACTAGTCTAGATATATATGATCTACTCTATGGTATTACTAGTGGTACCACTTAGTAGACTAAGGATGCACACCCTAGCACCATAGGGGCTATAACTTAGTGTAAGGAGGATCCACACCCTATCTAATATGTTCCCCGCTAAGTATCTCAAGTACCTCACCCTAAAGAAATAGAGGTGTAATTTTAAATGTAAGTAGAATAAACACCATATCTAATAAGGGTAAAACATGGTAGATAGAGGACCGAAATAATTACACTGCATGTGTTATTACTCAGTTTATGGTCTACCAACTCCCGATCTGACAGGGGAACCACATGGTAGATATAGGGCCCACACACTAAAATTTAAAGGATTTCTACACAGTGTATGGAGGACAGATACCCTATATAATATTTGGAACCACTAATTAGATAGGAAAACCACATAATAACACCATAACATGTTACCACTCTAATTATCAAGCCTAATCCCTACCTTCATCAAGCAACACCGAAATAAGCATCATGCATATAACCTCTTTTATGGTATATAAAATTCCACAAAGAGTTACATAATATCATTCTAAATCGAAATATAATTAGTATTTGAAATTACATCATCAATATTCCAATCCATAAAATGTATATATGAGAGGATTATGTTTCCAATATAGGAAAAATGGTGTACACATTGTGTCAGGGGACAAACACGTCTTGTAGTCCCATTATGATATCTAGTCATGTCCCTTCCAGTACATGGATCACTAACCTTGAGGAACTACATAGAACGTATATGTATTATATGATGATCCTCATTATTCAAATGTAATTACCATATTCCATTTATATGCTAATGAATGATTTCTCATCTTAGTGTACTATATTACACAATGTTTATGTTCTTGGTCGATAGTTTACTTTTTCCTCGTAAACGATCTTGTGTACTCATGAAAGTACATTTAACGAATTCTCCCATGTAGAGCATTCTTGGGAATATGGTTTCATTGATTTATACCCTCTATACATGATTTATCGGGCATCTAGTTTAACATAGTGTGTGGTCCTTCTAGACAACATGTTATTTTTAACTCCAAAAGAAACTCTATACATCAATGAAACTTGGCTAAATCGATTTGGTTAGTCATACTAAATGATGTGTTGTTATGTTTTTGACATAAAAATTGATCTATGTCATCGGTTCTACATATTTTTATTTCCTCCTTGGATCATACTTCTAGAGCTATGGAATTCTGTGAGAAACATCATTCATCATTTTATCCTACCACATACTGGCTAGAAATTGAATTTTTATTGATATATGGTTTTCATTATGCGGCTCAAAAGTAATTACCCATCACCCATAGCACCAACCACATATTAATATCATTGGTATAATTACCCATATCCAATAAATCATATGAATCTATACTTGATTAATTCTTCTATTCCTCCAACAGAAATATATCTCGAATCTAGTTTACAAATCTATCTAGATGCCACAAATTAATGTCATTCTGAGACCCCATAGTAAAATTTATTAAGAAATTTACGATTCGATTAATTAAATAAACATGAGAAAATGAGAAAATAATTTTCCAAATTTTTTTGGCCAAAAAATATAAACTGAGATGCATGTGGTTGAAAAAATCAAATAATTAATTAAAAATTTCAACATAGGCACTTAGAATGGGATTGAATTGACACAGATCAAGAAATAGAATCGATCATGCTCAAGAAATATAATCATTAGGGGATGAATCTATAAATTGAAGATTATTATCTAAATTTATATTAAATATTTATGAATAAAAAACTCACCAATGAAAAAAATAGGCATTGTGTTTTTAGCTTCATGACCATATTTGATCCTATGTTTTGTTATTGTGTGATTCTGATTAATTAACAAAGTTATCAGAACACCCCTATTAATAGTCACATGTTTATGAGTATTACACTATAACACGTCAAAAATGGCTTATTTTAAGGGGAGTTTTTTTACTTTTATATCAAAATAAATTTTATTATTTATATACCAAAAAAAATAATGGAATAATTAATCTGAACATCTCAGAAAAACCTAATCTAGGTCACGAAATAGTTAAACCTCACAATCTAGATTTAATCATGGTATCATTTTGGTAATAAAGTAGTATGTTTAATATTAATTCCATTTTCAATAAGACGTAATGGAGAACTTATATAATATGTATCTCATATTTTTAAAAAATTAATTATGTGTACACCAGTACTATGAACTGCACATCATCTTAACAAATAGATGAAAATATACTTCTTGATATATATAGAGGATCTATAATGATATTATTGGGTGACTATACTAATTTATTCAATAATATGTATTAATAAAAAAACACATCTATCAAAAAAAGTATAAATCTTTGATTAGAGATAATAAATGTATCCTGAGCATCTCGGTCCCTGACAAATGAGTCTTATGCATTCAATGAAAGATTCATTTACCAATATCATGAATTAAAATATAACATCATATAATGTAATAAATTATATGTTAATGAGTACTAATTCTTCATTTTTAATAATGGGGTTTCACGTAGGGTTATTCATTGACCATATTAGATATAGGTCGAGAGGGATACTGATAAGTAACCAATACCTTAACAAAAATCGAAATGTGAAATCAATAACCCCAATATGATGAAATATTATAAATGAACGCGAAAATAATAAATTTTTTATTTTTAACAAAATTGAAGAAAAATTAAATGATTATATTCATATTTTAATGAAATGTGTTTGAGATTAGTCCCCACTAACCAATAAACTATACATATCCATTCGGATGAAAATAAGTTAGGAAAAAGTAGTTAAATTGTTTGGTTTCTTTATGGATATGTTTATCAAACATAATATTAACAATTAGTTATCAAAATCATTAGATAACAAAAAAATTAATGTTATATTCATAAAATATTTGGTCACTATCTAAAAAAATCATGTAATACTATGTACAATAACATTGTCTAAAAGAATTAAGAAAATGGGTCAATGAAGAGAAAAATTATTCAACAAGACCTCAATAGATTTACCATTATATATAATTATGTTTCCATTAAACCGGGAAGTGAATTTTGTGCCCATGGATAAATTTTCAGTATTATTTCATACTCCACCTTTATGTTCTTGTGTGTTAAATATTTGATAAACAATACATTTATTAATCAGTTTTTTATCATTAATATAAGTATTAAATAGTGATTTCATGATGATTTAATAGTCAAAGGGGAAAATATATTTATAATTTTGTTTATATTTGATTGAAATGAACAAAGAGAACTATCTGGTATTTATTACAACTGGAGAAGTGGACTCATGTGCCACACTATAAACTACATTATAGATTCCATGCTATAATCCCCATATGGTGGGAGCACACCCTTCCCTTTACTTCCATTTCTATTAATTTAGGTCATCATATAACACCCCATCACTTTTTATATCCTATATAAGAAAGTAAAAGGAATCATCTTCCACGCATTGACATTATCCAATATAGCTGGCACTAACTTGTCCTCATATTTTAGAAACATGTCAATTAGATGAATCTACATTAGGAAAGTCTTCCTATTTCATATATGTTTGAATACATGATAAAAAATAATCCATTTCATGACTCCACCAATTACTATCAACATCTGGGATAGGTTTTAACATGTGGATCAAAATTGAAAGGGGTCCAATCTGAGTGGCACATCCAACAAATATGATCCAGACTAACATCAACTGCCTGAGAATGAAATATGGATCAAAATGATATAGGGGGGATCTATTCCTCTACAACCGTTATTTCTCATTCCTCATGGTTGTTCTATCTCTTTGTACCATTAGAACCATCTTATTCCCCACAATGTCCACTATTTGTCTGTAAAACCATCTGATTGATTCAAAACCAAAAAATTCATGAAAATTTGATCACTAACTCAATGATGGATTCTAATAAATGGGAGTATTGATCCTATTTGATCATCCTTGTCCAATAGTTCTAGATCTCACGGGGTGTTATTAGCCTATGTGAATCCACATCCTATTACGCTAGTACTACCATCTACTCGATACAAGTGGGTACTGCTAGCTACCTTCCTTCTAAAATAGATATTGGAGAATTTATCCTAAACAATGGCTTTATCACTTGTTGTTACCGCATCACATTTAGGAATTAGTGTCATAGAAGGATGTTTTCACAGAGGCATCTCTGAAGTGATCAAGACATACCATAGTGAAATTATCATATATATATATATAGGGTTTTTAATCAAGATGTTTTTTCAATAGAATTAATCATATATCATGCATTTACCTTTTATCTACTCAACTAATTATTTGGTATGATGAGTTGAAAAGTAGTTAGTCAAGAACCTATATGATGGATATGTTGGGGGGCCCATGAACAATGGATTCCCTATATTGAAAGGTGAACTCTACACTCGTTAACATTTTTCCCAAATCCCATCCAAATCCTTGTAATATGACTACTCCAAACATTGTCCTAATTAAAGATGAAATTAGATACTTATATTTCATCACCCAAACATGGGGGGCACAATAAATGACCTCACATTGTTTTCCTCAATATTATATTATCAACGTTAGGCACTAAAAGCCATATCTAATATGGGGGCATTTTCCGGATGTACTTATATGCACAAAGATAACCATATCAATTAATATTCATGGAGGAATGAAAAAAAAATCATCATATAAAGATTAATTCATGCCCATAAAACCTAAATGGTGTAATAGAGTACAACAATCTGACTTAAAAGGTAAAGGGAAAAATTACACCCCAAAACCAGAATGATGTCCCAATGTGAAAAAATGTAAAAGTAACTACTAAGGTAGCCAAAATTTAAATCTCCAAGATATGACCTCCATATGCGATCATATGAACAAGAAATCCTTATAATCCTCTATAGTCAGCGTTTACCTATCCACTATCTACATAAGACAAGAGAGATCTAAGGAAATCCAATGAAGGTGTGAATATATACTTACCTTTTTGGAGACCTACACAAATAATGGTGGAGAAGTAAGAGAAATAATTTGATTACATACGCAACTCTCCCCAAAGGTGGATAGTAAAAAAATACAAAAATCATGGATAAAAATATATATATTCTCAACCAAAATAATCCCAAATGTGATAAAAAGTGTTTATTTTTCAAATAACTCAACATAGGAAAGAGTTACTTCAAATCCATAATAACATCAATGTTGCACCAAATCTCGACTATTTTTTCAAATAAGTAATAATAGGGAGGTGTCACACCTGACAATTATGATCCATAGTTGATCGGGAATAATCATCATACAGAGGATCAGCTCCCTAGTTCAATAGGTTATATAACTCAGTAAATAAATGGAATGGATTATAATATATGTATGGGGGGTTATACTCAATAGATTGACGATCCATTAGCTAATTACATAGGTGGGTACTACTTGGTAGATATAGGACCCGCTCTATATTACATCAAGGGGGTACCAATCGGTAGATGGGGGATCCATTTCCTAATCCCATAGGGGGTACAACTCGATCGATATAGGACATTCACCAAATTACATTGGGAGGGGGTACCACTTTTTAGATAGAGGATCGAAATCCTAAAATAATATGAAGTTATAGTACAGAGATATATGATCTACTCCATGGTATTACTAGTGGTACCACTCAGTAGACATAGGATGCACACCCTAACACCATAGGGGATACTACTTATTGTAAGGAGGACACACACCCTATCGAATATGTGTAGGAATCAATATCTAGATTACCTCACCCTAAAAAAATAGAAGTTTCTTTTAAATAAAAGTAGAACCAACACCCTATCTAATACGGGTAACACATGGTAGATAGAGGACTTACACAATTACATTGTAGGTGTTACTACTCAGTTTATGGTCTACCAACTCCCGATCTGACAGGGGAACCACTTGGTAGATATATGGCCCACACGCTAAAATTGAAAGAATTTCTACACAGTATATGGAGGACCTATACCTTATATAATATGTGTAACCACTAATTAGATAGTAAAACTGCACACTAAAACCATAACATGTAACCACTTTAATGATCAAGCCCAATCCCTACCTTCATCAATCATCACCAAAATAAGCATCATGCATATAACCTCTTTTATTGTATCTAAAATTCCACTAAGAGTTACATAATTTCATTCTAAATCGAAATAAAATTAGTATTTGAAGTTACACGGTCAATATTCCAATCCATAAAATGTATATATGAGAGGATTTTGTTTCCAATATAGGAAAAAAATGGTGTACACGTTGTTTCAGGGGGCATACACGGCTTGTTGTCCCATTATGATATCTAGTCATGTCCCTTCAAGTAAATGGATCACTAACCTTGTAGAACTACATATCACATATGTGTTTCATATGATGTTCCTCATCATTCAAATTTAATTACCATATTCCATTTCTATGCTCATGAATGCTTTCTCATCTCAATGCACTATATTACACAATGATTATGTTCTTGTTCGAAAATCGACTTGTGCCTCATACATGATCTTGTGTACTCATGAAAGTACATGGAATGAATCCTCCCATACATAGAGTCCATGGGAATATGGTCTCATTGATATATACCTTCTATACATTATTTATTAGGCCTCTAGTTTAACATAATATGTGGTCCTTCTAGACAACATGTTATTTTTTACTCCAAAAGAAACCCTATACATCCATGAAACTTGGCTACATAGAATTGGTTAGTCATACTAAATGATTTATTGTTATGTTTTAGACATAAAAATTGATCTATGTCATGGGTTCTACATATTTTCATGGCCTCCTTAGATCACACCTCTAGACCAATGTAATTTTCTGAGAAACCCCATTCATCATTTTATCCAACCACCTATTGGATAGAAATTAAATCTTTTTTGATATATGGTTTTCATTATGTGGCTCAAACAATTAACCCATATCCCATAAAACCAAACATGTATTTATATCAATGGTATAATTACCCATATCCCATAAGTCATCTAAATCCATACTTGATTAATTCTTCTATTCATCCTACAGAAATCTATCTCAAATCTTGTTTTCTAATCTATCTCGATGCCACAAATTAATGTCAATCTGAGACTCCATAAGACAATTAATTAAGAAATGTACGATTCTATTAATTAAATAAACATCAAAAATTGTGAAAATAAATTTCCAAATGTTATTGGCCAAAAAATAGTAACTAGGATGCCTGTGGTTGAGAAAACCAAATAATTAATACAACAATTTTACATAGGCACTTGGAATGGGATTGAATTGACACAGATCAAGAAATAGGATCGATCATCCTCAAGAAATATAATCATTAGGGGAAGAATATATAAATTGTAGAATATTCACTGAACTTATACCAAATATTTATGAATAAAAAACTCACCAATGAAAAAGAAGAGGCATTGTGTTTTCAGCTTCTTGACCATATTTGATCTTGTGTTTTGTTATTGTGTGATTCAGATTAATTAAAAAAGATAGAAGAACACCTCTATTAATAGTCACATTGTTATGAGTACTACACTATAACACCTCAATAATGGCTTTTTTTAAGTGGAATGTTTTTAGCTTTTATATCCAAATAAAAAAATAATTATTTATATAACTAAAAACAAAATATAATGGAATAAATAATCTGAACATCTCACACAAACCTACTTTTGGTCACGACATAGTTAAACCTCACATTATAGATTTAATCATGGTATCATTTTGGATATCATTTAGAATGTTTAATATTAATCCCATTTTGATTATGAAATAATGGAGAACTAATATAATATATATCTCGTATTTTTAAAAAATTAATTATTTGTACACCATTACTATGAAATTAAAATCATCTTAACATATAGATCTCAAAATTATATTTGATATATATGGAGGATATATAATGATATGAATGGGTGACTATACTAATTTATTCAATAATATGTAATAATAAAAAACAAATCTATCAAAAAGAAGTATACATCTTCGATTAGAGAAAATAACAGTATCCTGAGAATCTCGTTCCCTCACACACGAGTCTTATCCATTCAATGAAAGATTTATTTACCAATATTATGAATTAAAATAAAACTTCATATAATGTAATAAATTCTATGTTATTGAATACGAATTCTTCATTGTGAATTATGGGGTTTCAGGTAGGTTTATTCGTTGACCATATTAGAGATAGGTCGAGAGGGATTCTGATAAGTAACCAGTAGCTTAAAAAATTTGAAATGTGAAATCAATAACCCCAAGAAGATGAAATCATATAAATGAACGTGAAAATAATATATTTTTTATTTGTATCAAAATTGAAGAAAAATTAAATGATTATAATCATGTTATAAAATAATGTGTTTGAGAATAGTCCCTACTAACCAATAGACTATAGATATCATTTCGAATGAAAATAATTTAGGAAAAAGAAAATTAATTGTTTGGTTTGTTTATGTATATGTTTATCAAACATAATATTAACAATTAGTTATCAAAATCATTAGATAACAAACAAATTAAAGTTATGTTCATGAAATATTTGGTCACTATCTGAAAAAAATCATGTAATATTATGTACAATAACTCTGTCTAAAAAAATTAAGAAAATGGGTCCATGAGGAGAAAAATGATTCAACAAGACCACAATGGATTTAACATTATATATAATTATGTTTCCATTAAATTGTGAAGTGAATTTTGTCACCATGGATAATGTGTCAGTATTATTTCATACTCCACCTTTATGTTCTTGTGTGTTAAATATTTGATACCCAATACATTTCTGAATCGGTGTTTTAACATTAATGTAAGTATTCAATATTTATTTTATGATGGTTTAATAGTCAAAGGGAACAAACTCTATTTATAATTTTATTTACATTCGATAGAAATGAACAAGGAGAACACACTCATAATTGTGGGATGGAAATTCATAGTTATAAATTTTGTCTTATTTGATGTGGATTGTTGGGAGATACGATTAATGGTTTTTAAATAGTGTGTAACATTTAATTGTCACTAGGTAGTAAATAATTATTATGAATGTATGGATTAACAAAAAATTAAAAAAAGTATGATGTTAAAGATTGTTTTGTCATTAATGAAAGAAAATATTTATTTGGTGCCCATGATGCTAAAAATAAAATGTCCCCTCTCCTAATATTGAAAATATTAAAAAATAAGGTGAAATATAATGATGATAAATTATATTTTTGATCACTGATGATGTAGGAACTACTGATGAATGAATATTTCTTGAAGTCCAAAAATTGTTATTGTTTCATGACATGAATTATTGGTTTTATTTCCTTACTAAGGATTTCATGAATCTCTCCAGAGATATGGAAATAGCTAAACCAATAGGTATAATGTTTTTATTTTTAGTGGAAGAAATTTGATACATCTATGATGGTATGACTCAACTATGTCTATTTGAGAATCCCAATATAATAATATCATCCTATAGACATTTTAGATAACCAAAAAAATATTATTGGTCATGATTAATTTACATGGTAAAAACATGTTCATTTTTAATATAGGATTCTAAATTTATGTATATATATTTTTTTTGAATTAATTCTATTGTATTTTACATAAAAATATGGTAAGACTTAATTTTTAATTCCCCTTTTAATTTGTCCTTTTATATTATAGACCAGGTTCTTTCACATGGCTTGTTTCTTTTACAGATCTATCCGGAAAGCACCATGCATCATAATAACCAATAAATTATTAATATGTAATCATTTAAATGTATTTATTATTTCAAAAATTCCAAATTTTAATACACAAATTTTTTATTAATTCTATATCTGGGCTTATAAAATGAAAAACCATTCCCCACATTTTGATTTTTTTAATACCTACTATTCTCAATGACATTATTTACATATTATTCCCCAGATTCCATGTATTAGAATTTATTTTTAGTGATATTTTTTGAGTAAAATTTTTTAATGAATATTTATATAATAATATTTTTGAGTTAATTTATAGAATCCAAATTTTGGAGGCTAGAAGAATAATGTAAATTATATTTTCCATATATTTTTCATGATTCCATTTTCAATAGTTCATTATGATAGATTTTCTTATTTATATATCATCACTATATGAGGAATATCACATTATTTCATTACTAACATAATTCTATATTTAATATATACAATTATTTCATTACCTTTTTGAGATAACATGTATGTGATTCCTAATATAAATTTAATTTGTTCTTGTTATTTTTATGAGTGTACATAATATTATTAAACGTGATTTAAACATTTTTATAATAATTTTATCAATATATAAACCTTATCCTTGATAATTTGACAAGCCTATATAATCCAAGAATGAAAATTTTAAAAAATATACATGTTTCAGGAGGATTATTCATTTTTACACCGCACAACATGGAATATGTTTTATTATAAAAAGATAAAGTTAGTGGAATGGTTGACCATATAGTACTGGATGAACTCGATTGAGGAGAATATGTTGGGTTGTAGTTTCCTTAGAATTGGGATTAGGATTCTATATTTTTATCCAATGTATACTATTTATAACACAATTAAAAACTGTTCTCATAAAAAAGGTTTTAAAAATGAATGAAGGAAGAATTTTGGTTTAGTTTATGGAGTTTCAAATATTAAAATGACTTGACCAATTATCACTATCCTTATTGATGGGTGGGGGATGTGAAACTATAACAAAGTAAATTGTTCTAAAAAAATAAATATATTACATTAAATAAATAAATAGTTGCATGATTTATTTATTAGTCATTCAATGTTTCAAGGATATTATATTGATTTTGGGAAGTGTATGTTGTCACCATTAATTTGAGATTTATATAACACATTAAATTTAATATCATTATATTCACTTAAGATGTCAAAAAAACCCATTGGGCCATGAATATGTCATTCCCTAATATTACCCCAACTGAAACCCTTAGATACATTTTACCATAAATTCTACATCCCCATAACAATTTTTTTATCATTATCAATAAGGTATGTCAACTGATTAAGTATACATAAATTATATATTTTTTATTTTTTATATTGAAATTATAATTAATATCTCCCACTTATATAATTAATAAAATAAAATATTATAGACATTTATAATATTAACATTTTACAATTATCTTATGGTGGAATATATTTATTTCACTAAAAATAATGATTTTTTAGTGAATAAAAAAAATATAATTATTTTTGTACATCTATATTATCTATTTATTTGAAAAAGACATCATTTTTTCAATTTTATTTAATAAAGATAGGGATTATTTAGTATCATATTATCTCTTTAAATTGGAATTATAATTTTCATTTATTGTTGTATATGTTCATTTTTTGTCAAAATAATATATTTTTATATATTGTTTTTCATTATGTTTTAACATTTTATATAAAATTTTATATCTTAAAATTATAGAAATTTAATCATAGAATATATATAAATTGTTTATAATAATGAATTTTTTTACATATTTCCTATGTATTTTTGGTCACTATATACAATAACAATTAGTAAATATTGTCATTTGATAATGTTAAACACATAAATGTGGTTCAAAAGTAATATGAAAAATTATTAAAATAACAATAATACATTTCTATAATATACAGAATAATTTGGGTTCAACCATTCCCATCCATGTTTACAATTTCATTAAATATATGTCTTCAATATGAAATTATGTTCATATTATTTCAGTAAATATAATTCAAAAAATGTCATGATCCTTCTTTTAATGTATATACATTGATTTGGTTGGTATAAAAAAAATATTTTCATTTCTATGGTGGCTTTTGATATGTAAATAATTTTTTAAATTATATTTTTTGTATAATTTATATTGATAAAATAATAACCATAAATTCTTATAAAACAGATTCTCAATGCTAAAACATGTAGTATAAATGTAAAAAAAATTAATATAAAAACTCTAAAAGTAATATTTTTTTTGTCGAGTTAAAGACACCTATGAATTTAGAAGACAGATATACCATACTATAGATATATGAAACGTTTTTATTATATTTATATTATTTTCATGTTTTTTGGAGTCATATTATGTTAATAGTTATAAAAATGTCATTATTAGTATTTTATGAAAACTAATTTGTTATTAAATACCTTTAAAAAAGTAAAAATATTTTAATTTTATAATTAGGATAAAAATGGTTTAAAATAGCATCCATCATGTAACATCCCGATTTTTATGAATGAAATAGTATGATCAATATCACACATGATATGCTACATCAAGATTAAAGAAAGTACTAAATATTATTTTTTAAAATAATACTATTTTAACCAAGCCATTTGAAAGGACATAATGAATAGATTCAATAGAACTATGAAAATATGGTTTAATAATATTTAAATATCGATTAATTTGTTACAGAATTTATTTTAAATGGAAATAAAAACTAATTGATTATAAAGTATCGGTTTTTATAAAAACCTATTGAAAAATAGAATAATTGTGCTTATAAACAATATAATTGTTAATGAATTTTTATTTAATGAAAAATATATTTACTATATAAAATTAAATTTTCTAAATTAATATTACATGTTTTCTACATATGATTTATGAACAAATTCTATTTTTTAGATAGAAGATGTATTTCTCAAAAACCATAGTTTTACCACCTTTTGATTTAGTACCCTATTTAAATTTTTTTTCGACACTTGAATATGATATATTTGACAAAATAAACTTATTATTTAGAATTAGGACTTAAAAATTTACTTTGGTTGGATTTTTGATATTATTCCAGTAACTATCAGGTTTCGAGGAATAGTAAAATAAGCTAAATGAAATATATTTTTATCATTTAATCCATGTTTGGTCATTTTAATTAGTATTACATTGAAATTGGACTTAAACAAAAGTTAATATTTTGATAGTTTTTAATTCTTAAAAAAATGCTTTCTGGTTTTGACAAAAATAATTAATTTTATATTAATTAATACAATTTTGGTGTTTTTAATTTGGAAAAATTGATTCCATATTTTATATAACATGGTAAAAACTATGTGAATATGTAACATTTTTTAACATTATTAATACCAACTTCAGTAATTTTTTTATTTAATATGGTTATAGAGAAAATCAGGTAAACAAAGGTAAAAAATAATAATATAATAATATAATCCTTTCCTAAAACGTGTCCTAATCATATTTTATGAGTTATAAATTACAATAAGAATCATTAGGCTTAAATTGTAGCGTTTGGGAACCACTTTGGGGTGAAAATGAAATTTTATTATTTTTAATTTAACGAAATGGGAAATATAAAATAAACATCTATCTTTTAATAATATAATTTAATATAGTGTTATATAAATATTATATATGACTAAAAAATTTAATTTTAAATATAATAATATTTTATACATCATTATATTTTATTTATAAATTTTAGACATTAAATAAATAAATTAAATTAGTACACAGTAACAAAGTAGTGATTGCTTTATTAATAAAGGTTTCAAATAAATGATATAATAATAATTATAATAAATGTAATTTGATTATTTGGATTCAATAAACGACTTTTATGGATTAATATGACATTTTATGTTTATTTTAATTACATTGGATTTATGGAATCATGTTTTTATGACTTTAAGAAAAATAAATCACTAAAATGTGTCAAAATTGACGTAAATGAGTTTTTGAAAAACATAATATATAATTAAATGATATAATAGTCCTAAAAATATAATTATAGGAATTAGAAGCTTTATAATGTTACAAATTTCAGTAATTATAAAACTGTGGTATTATTGGAAATATATAGTAACTATAATAACCATATATTATGAACAATCAAAAAGACATGGTAATAGTCAATGTTCTTAACTCTAGGTCGAAGCATAAATTTAATGTTTTTTTCTTATCTAAACTGGTGTAAAAAATTTTAGTTTATATGTTTCGGAACAATCCTCATATTTTTCATAACATTTATCACATTATATGTTCTATAATTAGAAAGTCATTTTATAATAAAATAATAATACCAAGAGATTCTTAAAGTGCCTCTCCTCCCACTTATACAAGGCCACCTCTTATACCCACTTTCTCACAACTCTCAAGCCCAGATATTATTTGAAATTATAATAAAATAATTATCCAAAATCTCTAATATATTCATAGAAGCCTTAACATGGGCATAAGGGATTTCATGAAAGCCTTCTGGCTCATATCAAAAGACGTTTCACAATTTACATGTAGTGTCTTTTGTCATGTTCATCTCCTTTATTTTCCTTCTCCACTCTATATGATATTATTTTTAATTTAGTACCGAAAAAATCAAATATCCTAAATATAATATTATTTTTTATGAGATTTATTCGAACTACACTTATACACACTTCCATCTAATGGATAAGAACATATTGTTTCTGTGTACGATGAACTACTGTCTCACAAAACAATAATTGTTCAATTTTATCCTATAGTCTCTCATGGTGTACATTATGATGGGAATGTATTAATGTATGATATCTATATATTGAATTTATATTTTTATATTCTTATATATTTTTCATTTACCAAATATCAATATGCTTTCAATGATGTGTAAACTAGTTAACTTCATTTGTGGAAGTGTGGAATACGCCCCCCTCAAAATGACGTGACTCATTCATGTTATACAATATGTGCATAAAGGATGGTTTTATTAAACCAATGATACATATATGACATAAATATAACAAATTTATTATAATATACATTTATATTATATTATTATTAATTTTTTATGAGTAAAATGAAATGAAAGTAGTGTTCATGCTTACGCACGTCCTACCATATCTTTGAAATGTGGTTTTCATTTCCTTTATCAAAATATTATGGAAATTATTAATTCATATATATTCTATTTATATGATATTAATATCATTAATATTTTTCTAGATATAATGTACTTTTGACTACATGGTTAATTTATATCAAAACATCTTCACTTTCGACTAAAGTACTGAATATCGATAAAACGAACAATATGAACATAAATAAGTATATAATTTTTATAACATGATAATAAGTAATATAAAATGAATAATAAAGTTTTCAATTTTTCATAATATAGTTGAAATTATCCTATTTTTTTATTCATGATGATAATGAACAAAAGAGGAAATTCAGATTCAAGATAAGGGAACTTCTTAAACCAATTTCCATTCTCTAGGTTGATATTCTACTTCGTGACTATGTCCTGGTATGATTTTATGTGAAATAAATTTTGATATACTATATTGTATTTATAATTTCATTATGTTTATTTTTCGTTAATACACGTAATTTATATATTTTATTAATAAAATTATATTTTTAAGGAATTTTTTAAACTCAATTTGCACTCATTGAGTTTTACAAATACATCATTGATAATATAAGGCCATGATTTTGTGTAGAATAAATATTAATTTATTTATATTTTCATTTTCACTTCCCTTTTTTTGGATATAAATTTTCTACACATAATCACCCTATTGATAAATTCATACTTCATTTATATGAGTATTGTAAGGGAAATATTAACTCAATATCATTTCATTGAGTTAAATGTCCAGGTAATTGGTTTTTTTCCAGAATAAGTGTGAATGACCGATGAATTTTTTACACTTAATATCCTCTTATATTGGGTGTATTTATATTTTTCTGATATTATTATGTAATTAATTTATCCTAAATCTATGGATACGTTCTTTTTAGGGGATTTCTTCTCAATTTACATTCCATTGAATATTGTTTATTATTATGCACTAATTCACTTTTATATGGTGTATATACAGTCCATATAAATATTATAGCATGAATGTACTTATTCTCATGATATTATTTGTATTTATTACTATTATTCATTAATTATATTTATTCAAATATTTTATCTCCTTGTAAGGGACACATTAACTAAAAAATCGATTCAGATACTTTCATGATTTCTTCTTCAAAATATTTCTCATTAATGTACATTTTTTTCAAAATTTTGCTAATGACTTGTTTAAATGGAAATGATTATTTTCATGTAAAAATTCCATTAAAATTTCCCAATTTGGTATTGAAAACATTGATTAAAAATAATATTTCAAAATGGTTAAATAGTTTTGGAAATGTCTTGAATATTTAAATATACTGAATTGATTTCCAGTGTTTGAAAAGTGAAATGTTGATGATTTCAATATTTTATGTGTTCTGGTTATGTAATAGTAATTTTACATTTGATGGGTTGTTGTGTGATAATAAAATATGGTTTTTTCATGATAATCCTTTAGTGGGTGCACTTGTGATAGATCTCCATTGAATTGGGTAACGTGACAAAGGTAAATGTTATGATTTCCCAAATGATATTTAGGGAATATACTTTAAAGGGTATTCCAAATTTAATCATGAAGGTTACACACTATGTATATGTGAAAGCTACAATGTATGTATGATAAAGATGCCAAATGTTATTTTTTTAATTTTTATGATGTTTTGTAGGACTCTTTTGATTACATTATGAAAGCTAAGTGGTTCATGATTTGTTGGTGAAAAATATCAAAATCTGAAAAAAAAATCACGGGATTTAATTATTCAGGGGATAAATATTTTATTCATTATTTTATGTCCCCTACTGAACTTTTTAGGCACAAACCATGTTTTTATATGTTCATCACTATTCATAAGAAAGGGTTATAGAATGAAATAATTCAGGATGATTTTTATCATGTAAAGAAATATTTTTTTTAAGGATCATTATATTTGTGAAAAAATTAGATAGAATAAAAGTGACTAATGTTTCATAACTGAGATTTAATTTAATAGTTATGGTTTAATTTTCTATAAAACTATACCTGGATAGATTTTAATTTTGAATGAATGTAAATTCTTGACCAAAAAATCAAAAAATATGTAATGTATACAGTTAGGGCCTTATAATTGGTATCAAAGAAAATGATAAGACACAAATTATGGATTATGGGTTTTGGATAACCACTTGGAAATTTTATATGTCTGCTATTTGATTTAAATCATTGTTTTATAAATTTTTATAATCATGGAATGTAAATTAAAAATGGAGGGATGGGGATCTCGAAATACATTCTTATATGTTTCTGATGACGTGATTGCAATAATTATTGTTATGCAATGTTCTGATGATTGTAAAACATTTCCTAGCATACAACTCCCTTGAAAAAAATGTATGAGATCCCAAAAACCTCCACTATATGCCGATACCATCATGGTTCATGGGTTGTATTTAATCAAATCTATATCATCAATATTATCATACATGGAAAAAAGTTAAATATTTTCATGGAATTTTAAAAAATTTAACCATATTATATAATTTTGAAGCATATTGCGATTTTGAAAAAGGTTCTGCAGAAGAAGACATTTGTGCAACCTATTTCAACATAATGTTAAAATATAGTCTTTTTGAACATAGATATGGTATTTTAAAAGGAACGTTGATTTAATGTATCAACTCAAACTTGGTCCGACTGTTTTATAAAAATGTTGTTTTATGGGATGTTTTAAAATAATATGTTATACATGATTATTTTCCAAAACAATTTTTCTACGAACACCCATATGACCTAAGTTGTTACGTTGGTTTTAGATAAAGGAATAAAATTATTTTTATGGATAGTAAAATCATTGTTTCAATGCATTGACCACCTATCTATATTAAAAAGATGATGATGAAACTAGATAGACACCATGATCAAGGTATGATATTCTTTCTTTGTGAATAGTCTTGTATTATAAAATAGAGGTGGAATAAAAAAGTGAATATAAATAATAATTCAATAATTATGATTTTGAGGTCATTATCAGTTGGAATTAAAATGATAGGTATAATAAAACCAATGGGGTTAAAACATGTTAGGGTTATTTAGAGTTTTATAAAAAGGGAAAACCAATAAGATGGGTGAAAGCTCGTCACATATAGAAAGGCCACAATAATCTAACCGACATCCAAAGGGTGGAAAGGGACATAGTGAGTTGAGGATGATGTAGAAAGATGAAATTAATGAGTCCTATAGTGAGTGGATGTGGATGGCCCTAATTTCTGAGATATTGTTAGAGGTAATTGGGTATCATGGTTAGCTTATACATACATTTTTTCAATTACCTATTCAACTATAGAGATAGTTATGATGAGGATACTATCTAATCCCAATGGAATAATCCTAAGGAAGTGTGTTTCCATGTAGAAAATAGACCATGTTGGATCATTGATGATGATATGGTCTTTCACATACATGGATGAGAATAGGTTACAATTTAAATTTGGATGTTATTTATATAAGATTCAAATTCATATAAATGTGTGGCACACCTAGAGAATGAAAATATGTATCACAATATTCATTTCCAATACTGGTGGAATTTTATGAAAATAGATATAACTATATTTTTTTCTTTGTAATTCACATTTTAGATGGAAATTGAAATGCACTAGTGGCCAGTGGGGATTTTATAGACATTTCCCATCCCGGAGTGGAAATGGGATGATGTCACCATGGACATTGTGGTTTTCACATAGAGATCCCCTTGTGGAAATGATTCTATATGGGAGATCAATAAGAATCTAAAAAAGGTCTCAAAAATTTTTCATATCAATGAGATCATTTCTTAGGACGATATTTTTAATATTTATGTTTGAGAGATTATATGAAACCCTGGAGAACCACATAATATTGTATTACAGATAGAGTCTAATTGATATTCTCTATTCTACTATGGGATTCAAACATATTTTGGAACACATATTTTTTTTGAGTAATAAAATTGACTCTTAGACCAATGGGTAGTCTGAATCTAAGATTATGGTATGAGAGGATATTATTAGAGCATTTATCCACAATTTTGGTAGATATTAGGAGATAAATATACACCAAGAGGATTTGCAACAAAATAACAGTTTTCTGTCAAAAATTCTAATTTCTCTTTATGATGCCTTAGATGGTTTCTATAATCATTTACCTTCATTACGGTTAGTGGTTTGTGAGGAATAACTACATGGACATAATCACATTTAGGAGTCATTTGAGAATGGATACATGATTGGTAAGTGAATCACTATGAATTTCATATGATAGATGTCCAATGATGGTCGTTAATGATGTCTTATGGATGTCCAAATTATGGATTTAATCTTCATGTGAGTATTAAATAGGCTAGGGAATCTATAGTTTTTTTGGTGGAAATGTAAGATATTTCATCTTATTTATTTCAATTTTGAGGTTTTTAGAGCGATGGACTATATTAAATTCGGACATAAATCCATAAGATAAATAGATAATTATATGTATTGCTTCATGTTTCTTATTAATATCATTTATACACATATCAATCAAAATACATTCAACCTGATGAGGTACTGTTATAGGTAGATGTATCATTTTAGGGGCAATCGAAATGCATCATATATTGGATAATGAAGTATATTTTATGAATGTTTGTTCTATTACTATGGGTTTTTTGGAATCATGCCTATGTATAAAGAAACACCTACTAGTATGAGGTTGATGTACTTGCCCAATGGCCATTTAATTTTATAGGTGTTTTCTTGTTCCACTCAAAATATAATTTTTCGGATGAATTGTCTTATTTTGTACAGTTTATAACTCCCATGTATTTCTATTTGCTGTTAAACCTTTTAATTTCAATTATATTTTAATACATGTTCTAATAAATATTTATAATAGTATAAATAAGTTCTCGAGAGCATGTGGGCCATACTCGGATTCCAAATCTCTGAATTTTTTAGAATCTGTATAATGAGCATGGTTTGAACCTAGTGTGTAATAACAGTAATCCAAATTTTTTTCAATATATAAAAAGAATTTTGGTCTTAAAAACAATGTGAGTGATGTCACATAGCTCAATAAATAACTGAATACCTATTTCATAGAACATTGGAATGTTATGTGTGTGGTTTCACAAACCATGCACATACTCTAAACCATAATTGTAATATTGGATGTGACCCTACATGTTTTGGGAATGGTTTTTAAGAACTGTATTAGATATCCATGGTATGGGGTACCCATGAACAGTGAACATTAAAAAATTTTCACAATGGTAGGAAAACTATGTGACCAAAACATGACACATATGAATGAAAGGTGAAAAAACATTTATCCATTTCATCCTTATAAAAAACACACTTTTTCCTCCTTCAAATAGGCACCCCCCCTTTTATCATGTATTTTACTCTATAACACCAAACATGGATTTTAGGATTCATATATTAACATATTTCAAATAAAGCTTCACTAATAACATCAGATCCTTTCCTAAATTTTTTTTACATTTAATTTTTTTATTTGTCATAACTCACCATCATGATGAGATTTTTTGTGGAAACTAAGATTCAATTATCTCAATTTTTTTATATTTTATTTTGATTATGATCGAGAAATGGGAAAACAATGGATAGTTACTCATCTTATGTCATGATGTATTTATTATGTGACATTCCCCTAATGTCTATTCCATTAATAATTTTTGCAAATACTTCATACGATAGATTCACCAACTATTGTACATTAGAATATATTTTCTATAAACTAGTTTTTAAAATTTGAATCAAAATTCCCATTTACATCACCATATTACCATTGGATTTCAAATCCTTCATCCTGAGCCACCACTGTGGTGTTCTAAACTTATCCTTATGTTTCACATGCATTTTAGTAACCAATAAATCAATCATTATATTCAGTTTGACTTCTTACAACTATTTTATTAATATAAATAGATGAATTGAAACATATGATTATGAAGGAATAATTGTCTTGGATATTAAAATGTTGGATCAAATGATTAATGAAATGTCACCATATATATCCCTTTTCGATTCATTAATTAATGTGTAAAGTCATGAGTTATATAATGTGAATGAATTGTTATAGTCAATACATTTCTTTTGGTATTTATTTAAATATAAGGGTCATATTTATAATATGGATTTATTTATCATTATAGGAGATGTTAGAATTCAGTCATACTTGAATTTTAATTTGAATTAAATAAGCACATAAAGGATGCCACTCTTTTTAATTAGGCTAGTTTCCCTAGGATATATTCACCTTGGATTTCAAGAAATATATTATTCATTTTTGGATGAATTTTTATAGTAATAATGATTCAATTGACTCAAAACTAAATATTATAATGGCTTGGATATCATAAGTTTTTTTTGTTGATGTATGAAGATAGAAGGTTCCATGTATACTTTCCTTTGGAATCAACCATTCTCAGATCATGATTTACTGTAGTCACTATCCATGAAATCGGTTATTCACTTTTATAGTGGGATTCAATTGGCACACCTGATAGATTACACATGAACCCTTTAACTAGGGATCATGGTTTATGCATTGGGACATGGATCAAACATCATGGGATAAGTATATTTTCATTCATATTATATCATATATTACTATTATATTGAATTGGATTTCTTGGTTTTACCATGGATCCTTTTTAGGAATATATAAATTTCTATATATTTTTTATGCATGAATTCCCCTAAAATATATTGAATATATTATTATAAATTTATTGTAATGATCCATTGATGGTTTGGTTGGTGGGGAATCTCTTGAAGATTCTGAGCACGACATGGTTGTTATTATTTAATGAAATTTTTCCATTTTTTAATACAGATTACAATTACATCTTTTATATTCACAGACAAAAACATTATAGTGGTTATTGGTAGATTCCTACTATGTATATATCACATCCGGTTGTGGAAGAAAAATGGATCCTGGATAGAAATCAAGGATGTAGGTAGTTATAAGAAAAAGATACTTATCATTGGTGGATGGCTATTTATAGAGAAGATTCATTATAGAGTGAGGCTAATCATTATATTTTTATTCTATTGGAGGTAACATTTTTGGTATTTTCTTTTCATATTGATGTAAATGTAAATATGTGTTACTACATTCATTTATTCTATAGTTTTTTATATCTAGAGGCCATATGAATATTTTTTATATGGAGAAACATTTTACCTTATGAATTATTATTATCATTATGATTTACAAACATTTATAGTATTGTAAATATTATGAATGTTATATTTATTCATTGTATAACTTCTATCATTCACTAATTATTAGTTTATAATATCCAAATAATACAATCATGAACCATAATACTAGTTGTTAGGCTCTTTCATATATAGAGATTCTCTTGAGGCCATATCCATGAACGAGTTTGGTTTCATATGAGTGAACTCATTCTAATATGTTATAACATCAATAATCTAGTCTCATATAAAATAATATTCATATTATGAATCAAATAAAATATTAATTGTTCTATATTGGATTGAATGTTTACCTTTCACAACATCATTTTTATACCCCAAATTAATGATAATGAACAAATGATAATTCACTTTTTGCAGTCTTCTCAGATTTAAAATATCAATAATTGTAATTAACCTCTCTATATGAGAATAAGTTAGCACAATTTCTATATTCATTTCATTTTAAGAACTAGATAGTGGGTTTTCCATTATTTATATCTTTTTCTCTATCATTATATAATTTTTTCATCCTATTTTTTTAGAATTCAATTAAATTATGACCGTTCATTATAAATATAAAACCATTACAAGTTCCATTGAAAAAATATCATCACTATTTCATTCCAAATTTTGATCACAATGAGATTGAAAACCTATTATCCCCGTGGTTTTTTTTAACATTCTTGGAACTCCATATTCTATTCTTATTAAAACCATTTGATTGAAGGATATATCCAATCTTGATTTTCTACTTCATAGAACATAAAATAATTTCCTCATTGTTATTAAATTATCTTTTGGATAACATCCATAGGAGATATATTTTATTTTACTAAATAATTTATCATCCTTATATACAATTTTAATGATAATAAACTAATCTATAATTGAAATACTTGTAAAATTATACTTCAGGAAACTAATCGATTCATCATCCTACTAATTGTTTTCATTTAATTACATCCCTATGTTTTTATGAAAAATAGAATGAAAATATTCAGTAAAAAATATGTTCTAAAAATAATAAATCACCATGGAGTTAATTTATCAATTTTCATCATGCTCTATATAAGAGTCCACCATTTATCTCCTTCACCATCCAAATGATAAAAAACCACAAAATGAATTGATGTTTTGAACATTGTATAATGGGAAATAATTTTTATGTGGTAATAATTGATTTATCGAATTATAATTGATCATTAAATCCTTCATATATAGGTGAATCAAGGAAATATGATAGAATAAAAAAAATTATAATATCTTTTAATAAATGGATATCAATATGATTTATAAAATGATAATGATAAATAAATAAATTTACAGACCTTAGAGCGGCATCGTATTTCCCCCTCCGCGGAGCTAGGGTTTTCGGTGCAATCTCGTTCCCTCCTATCCTCCGCCCCTCCGGTGGATCGCAGCTGGTCTCTATTTCTTGTCTCGGCGATATCGTGCTTTGGAGTTCTAGGTTTCTGTCTTTTCCAGATCTGATGAAGTGTTGGGCCCTGGTGCGTCTCGGTGTCTGACGGCATTGGCATTAGCGATGGCTTCCGATCTCACAGGTGAAGGCATCGAGATGGGTGTGCGACGGAATTTCAGCTACGGATCTTGATCTGGCATCGGCGGCGATGACGTTGTAGCGATCGACGGTCTGTGTCTTGGTGTCGGCCCTGGTGTTACGTGGAGGGGAGGGGGTTTTCTGGCCTCCATCATTCCTGTTTCACTTCTAGCAGGTCTGCCTTGATGTTTATGCTTTTCGTGATCTTCATTTCTATGTGGTTCAGGTGTCATGCGGTTGTTTGTTGTTTGTGTTTTGTTATCGGCTTTGAATATTCGATTGAATATGAGGATCTGGTTCGGTGGGGTGGCTGTCATTCTATTTCTCTTTGTGCTTTCTTCCCCTGTGGTCTGCATGCTCCAGACTCTGGTGAGGGTGTGTTTGTGGTACTGTTCTGAGTGGATCAATGCCCAGAGCGGCGTTTCCGGCTCAAAGAAGCCCAGATCCCTTCACCGGTGACGTACCCTTTGTGTGGGGTTGGGACATCCAGTTCTAGGTGACGATGGACTGACATCACATTCTTTGGATCATATTCGGGTTTCTCTATTGACTGTAGTGGTGGTTGAGAGTCGAGCGCAGGGGGGTGGAAGATGACTCGTGGAGTGCTTTGTGATGCTGCTGAATTTTGGTTTGTGCTACTCATAGTTTGAGGATTTCACTTGTTCTTGGTTCGATTCCGAAGGTGAGTAGTCTATGGAATGAAGCTTGACCACTTGGACATTCCCCAGAGGTGGATTCAGAGCTGACGGTTCATTTTTGCAGTGCTTTTTGGATTTGGTTGTTGAAAGGGTATGGCGTCAGCCATCAGATCGGGCCTGTGTTTTGACATAGGACATTTGCTTTCTGGATAGCCCTGCAATTGTGGAGAGTTTTAACATGATCATTTTCTTGGGAGGTGTTTTCCTTGTTGTTAGTTTGGTTTTACACATTTTTTCATTCTGATATGATTTTTCTTAAGTCCGTGGAGTCTGTTTGGGTTCCCCCCCTTCTTCCCTTAAAAGGGGGCTTTATCAAAATAATAAACCATTTAAGGCCTTTGGGCCATTGGATGGATGGATACATAAGAATAAAACAGCATTTTTTTATTAAATATGAAAAAAAATCTTATTTTTCGGATTAGATAACTCAATTGGTGAGGTGAATTGAGTTTCCATAAAAATATTTGTCCAAGAGGTTCTTTACAAAATAACAGCCACCTATAAAATTTAGCACAAAGTCAGTTTGTAGTGAATTATTAATTGTCGTGAAGGTTCAATTTGATTCTCCTAAGATTGACTAGTACTCAATTTTATTAATCTATCGATTAAAAAAACATTCGATGAAAACCCACATATTGAAAATAGATGTAAACACTAGCTCAACTAACTACCAAGGTTCATGTTATCATAATTCAGGAAATTTATATCACATAAGAAATATATGATAATCACCACAGCAGATAAGACAAGAGGTTCAGTCTCAAGCAGAGACTTATTCCTCTCCACTAAGTGATCACCTACAACCTAACTATTTACATTAATAAACTTTTGATCCACTCCCTGGATTAGGGTTCACAACAGCACACCCGGCAGTCCAGGTCACACTTGACCTCTACCATAGTAATTCGTGGGAAATAAAAATCAATAGATCATAAGGAATCTATTCCATAGTTCTAAATAGGATATAAGTGTAAGAAGTTATTGAGTGTGTGGATGGTTTATATCCTCTAGTTATGCTCAGAAGATAGTGTGTGTGATTCAATCAAATATACACACTACTCAATTAGTGATGATAAAACACAACAGAGTTAAGAAATATTACATGATTAAGAATTCTCTATGTGTTGTGGAGTAATTCTCTGGCCTCAATGGATGTTGAGAGAATGGTATTTGAGTCCTCTTCTGGATTTTGTCCTCAGAATAGAGTATCATAGTATCTATAATCCAGCTTCATGGAGTGAAAAGGTTCAGTTCTTTAATGTCTCGATGTACACTACGATTTTTGGATAATGTATCTTGTTACGATCTTCTTGTAATCTCAGTCACTTAGATCCTCTCTTTTCGTATTCACACAATATTTGGCTCAACATGTACTTCATGTGTACTAACCTTTCTTTGACGTGAATGATAAGGTCTTATTGTACTCCATGATCCTCTTGGCATAAGGATCTATGTATGTTCATGTACATCGTACTATCTTTGAATAGTCCTACAGACAACATTACAGAATTTTAGAAACATTAATTTCACTAAATATGACCGTTAGAAATAAATTTGAATTAATGACATGGAAACAGTTCATTATTTCTATCGTTGAGTCATATTTGGTGTGTTATCTTCGTTGTGTCATCTTCCGTGTGTCGACATTGGTCTGTGGAACATTGGGGTTTCGAAGCTCAGTGTGTCGACTTTGGGGTTTCGACTTTGGTGAGTCAAAATTCATTATGTCGATCTTCAGTAAGTCATTCTTTGGTGTGATGACTTATGTGTTTCGATTTCGGCGAGTCAAACATCGGTCTTTCGAACTTCGGTGAGTCATACTTCGGTTTCGGTGTGTCGACATCAGTTTTGGTGTGTCAACATTGGTTTTGGTGTGTTGACTTTGGTTTCAGTTTGTTGAATTCAGTCTTTCATAAATCAGAATGTTGACATCAGTGTGTCAAACATGGGTGTGTCGAACTGACCATTAGTTCCATGGAATCTAGAAAGATTGCGATGTGAATGATTGCGAAGTGTCTGCCTTACCAGAATAAGTGTTATGAAAAATTTTATGTATAAATACAATTGTAAAAATCTTTGTTCATGAATATAAGATATCGAATAATTAAATTATATGGGTCTATATGACATAATTGATTCTCATAGAGATATTAAAATTACATGAAAGAGTACAATCTGTATATTGAAATTATTTTTTATTATGAAATCTACATTATCATTGAGGGTCCAAAAATATCCCCATTTTTTATAATCACTAATTATGGCATTCATACAAATATATATAATAAAGATATCTTTGACATAGGTGAATGTAATTTTCCAATATATCTAGAGGTTTTCATTGCTATAATGTAGTTAAAATAAATCTCCGCCTCAATAAGTGGACTATATAGAGTATATGCTAGTTTTTCATTGCAATAATTTAGTTATAACAAATCTACCCCTCAATAAATAGACTAAGAAGAGTATATTCCATCCTTAATTTATCCCCATTTTGAGATTAAAAAAAATAAAAAAGAAGGAAGGAGAAATAATATAAAAGAAAATTACCATAATATTTTTCTTAAAAGGAAGAAGTGTACAAGGGAAAAAAAGATCAAATCCCAATAAAAAGATACAATTCATCATTAAGGGTTTGGATGATGAGGAGCATTCCCTTTGTATGAAGGATCCCATGTAGAAGGGGAGGGTTTGGGAGTGGAAGACGAAGGAGTTGGTCTGAGGATAACACCAAGTAGGGCATCACAAATAGGGATGGTAGCTGCAAGGCTAGGCCTTCACTGTGACAACACACAACTTGGAGACTGCTCATTAATGATCAGTCGAATCTAGGAAAGAGCCCGAGAGACAGTCATTAGAGCAGGAGGCTAAGACGCAGTAAAAATTGATGCAGCTGTACTGACCACAATATCCTCATATTGAAAATTAAGATAATTCTTGATCATGTTGATGACGTCATTAATTATTTCACCACAATATTGAATTGGCTTCTCTATGTCATCCTTATTCTCCATAAATTTACCCAAAAAATGTGTAAACTCTTTCAATTGAAGAAAATTATTTTTAGATACTCGTGATACTGGAGGTATACTATGATTTTCTTTCAGAAACATGAAAATATTGATGAGGTAATTCTTGTTATAAATCATAGTGAAATACTTATCCACCTTTTCCCGAATTTCTTTCTCAGCTGTAGAGGCTTAATTTGTGCACTGTCTGACCATATTGTACACAAGATCTGTATTCCGATGTATTTTTCAAGGGTTTATTTGTCCTAATAACTCTATTGTTTTTGAGTTTCCTCTCTGATAACATCCTTGAGATACTCAAAATCACCAATAGCCTTAGTCCCAGTCCTAGAACTGGATGGGCCAGTCATCATTTTTCCATTCTCTTATTTCATATTTTTCTGATCAACACTTCGTAGATGAGTTACCACGTTTCTAAGAGCTTCCATAAAACCACTAAATGAGTTATTGAAGTCATTGATTAAGGAATTCAACCCATTTCTCATCTTTCTTAATTCTTCTCTCAGCAAGGTGTTCTGTCTAACAATGGTCTCTACGGTAGTAATAAGACTCGCTTGAATCTCCTGAATCACAATTCATGCAATCATTGTTGAATCATCATCTAAGATACATATGGAGGTGGAAGATTCATATATGGATCCGACTGAAGCCATCACATACCCACATAGATAATTAATAACCTTATCTAGATCACCCTTGGTCACAAAGTAAATGGTAAATGACTGAGATAAAGTTTAGTGAGGTGAAGGTTTAGCTAGCAGAACTACTGCAATATGTTCTAGTTCAGCATGTACTTGTTGAACAGGAGAAGGAGGCACCCTTTCCTCATCTGATTCATATTCTAAACAGAAATGAATGTATCCTAGATCACTATTCCACTCAGTAGTACATGTCATGTCTCTTGGCTCAACAGTATCAATTTAGACCCTTCTTCCCTGAGGCTTAGATATAACATCAATATCATCAAATACTTCATCCTGGTCTCTGGCTATAACAACTTTTCTGGGAACAATAATCAATCGAACCATAGGTTCTACCTGAGCTCCAGCTACTTCAGCTTCACCATGTACTTCCTGAATTTGAGGCACTGAAACCACAACTTCATCCTCTTGGCCACCAACCATAAGATTTTTCAATTCCTAAATGAGATATTGGTTTTTAGCATTAGGACAGAGTGGTTTTTCCTCATATTTAGAATCTCTATGACTATCAGCCAATTGATCAACATGATCAACACCATCCCCATCTCCATGTATATATTCCCCACAAGATATATCAACCACATGTTTTCCCACTTTTAGAGAGTCACTCACATTCACAACACTTCATCTATCATCTCCATCATCACCATTATCATCATCATCGTCATTAGAATCCTCATTTAATTTGCAAACATAACCTTCAATTCATGTAACTTCATTTTAATCCTCATCTTCATCACCTAATAAATATTCTCTATATGGAAATTCCATTGGTGGAATAGAAGGTCCATAAGTCATATCATTGGGAATTTTATAAATATGAGGATCACTCCAATCATAAAAAGGGGATCCTTCTTCCCCAGGCACTTCATCCTCATCTTCCTCATCAGAATAAACTGGAACTTCTCCTGGTTTGAGAACTTGATCAACATGGTCCTTTGGTGGAGAAGGATGGTCAACTGGATTGCAATCATCATACATCCTTTCCTCATCTCCTACCCAACCATTCTTTCATGGGTTCTAGACAATTTTCATCCTCTTACAAATGACCTTCTAAAGACAAACTCCACTACGAGCACTTATCACTTCATCCCCATATTCTACACTATCTAGTTTTTTCATCATGGTAGAAATCATCCTCAGATAATATAAATAGTTTGCCATCCTGTATGGATTTATCAAATCAGAGATATGCACCATAAGATATCTTCACAGATTCAATTTTGTTCCATGTTTCAACAAGATGATATGGAAAACATCATGATATTTCATAGCAGATAAATCTCTTTTCCTTTGGCATATTTTATGTTGTATGAACTTAAAAAGAAGTCTCACTTCTCTTTCAAATTCATTTGTAATAGTCCTCATAGATTCATCATTTTTAGTCAGCTCCATCAGAGCATCTTCATTGGAGAACAATGTTTGAAGAAGGTGTAATATTACCATGATATTCAGAATAGAGACCTCTCTGAGGCACCTCTAAGCATTCATCTATTAGAATAAAAACACTCTTCCATTTCCTTTACCATATATTTCATCTTGCATGCCTTATCTTCAACCAGTGATATACTCAAATGCTAATAGAATTCGTGCACTAGCTAGGTATAATAAGGTCTTTCATTTTTGGTGAACCAACTGTTCCATCCTTGAGATTCCAGAACTTTTAATAG
Organism: Viscum album; assembly: GCA_963277665.1. Taxonomy (NCBI): domain Eukaryota; kingdom Viridiplantae; phylum Streptophyta; class Magnoliopsida; order Santalales; family Viscaceae; genus Viscum; species Viscum album. Next base: position 269,732,296 of record OY728128.1, on the reverse strand, counting down.
AAAATATTTTCATGACAGAATCCACTCAGTAGATATCTAATTTTCATATATAACTACTCTGCATTCTAGGCTTGGTTCAACATTCCCACCGGACTCACCTTTTTGACACTTAGTAGAAGGTTATTTTCTAGATTCCCCCATTGCACACTTAGTCCTAGCCATGACGAATCTTCTGATTCGTTTTGTGTTGAGAGTTCGAGAGTCAAGAGAGAGTGTGAAAAAATGTTAAAGTCTTTACAGTAGAGGAGAAGGTGAATGGTGGGGTTGGATTTTACTAAATATATCATTTAGGGTTTTAAGATCATAAAACAACAAATATAAATGAGGAATGTTAAATGAGATAAAATAGAGTCGTCTCATTTAAAGCAGAAAGAATTTATAAAACATCCCTTAAATATATCGGTGTCAAAGAATTGGTTTCAAGAAGATTGGTTTTAGAAAGATCACTTTTAGAAAGATTCATTTTTGAAAGATCTGTTTTAGAAAGATCGGTTTTAGAATAATGGGTTTTATAATGATGGGATTTAGAATGAGTGGTTTTAGAATGATCGGTTTTAGAATGATCAGTTTTAGAAAGACCAGTTTTAGAAAGATCAGTTTTAGAATGATTGGTTTTAGAAAGATCGTTTTTAGAAAGATCGGTTTTAAAAAGGTCTCCCACTGAATTATCATTCCTATTTCGTGTCTTATGTAATTCATTCATTCAGAATATAAGGGTTTAGTGAATATATTAGGAAGAAAATGTTCCGTCCAAAAAAACTCAAGAGTTATATCACATTTTTGATAATGATCTCTGAAAAAGTGATTTCCTATATCAATATGTTTAGTTCTAGAATGAGAAATTAGATTCCTAGAAATATTAATAGCACTTGTGTTGTCACAATTTATGGGGATATTTCTGAATTTAAATCCATAGTCTAATAAGGTGCGTTTCATCCACAAAATTTGTGCATAACAACTATGAAAAGCAATGTTTTCTGCTTCAACAGATGATAATGCAACTGAATTTTTCTTTTTACTACAACATGATATTGATGACCTTCCCAAAAAGTGGGATATTCCAGAGGTACTCTTTATATCTAATTTACATGCACCAAAATTAGTATCTGAATAGTTAACTAAATCCAAATGTTGTCCTTTTGGATAGAACAATCCTAAATTAGTTGTATACTAGAGGAATTTGAAATTTCTTTTGACAATATTGAGGTTTGACTCCATTGTGTTTTCTTTTAATCTCACACACATACACGCACTTAACATAATATCCAGCCAACTAGCAGTTAAGTACATCCAACTCCATATCATTCATCATTATGTAGTATGATCAACTGATTTTACACTTCCATCGAGATCCAACTTACATATAGAACTCATAGGATTTACAATACACTTAATTATATCAGAACCAAATCATTTCCAAAGATCTCTTGTATACATATTTTTATTTATGATAATACAGTCTTTATTTTGAAACAATTTAAATCCATTAAAATTTTTATGTTCACTAATTAAACTCAATTCAAACTAACTTTTCATTTTGTTTGAAAAGTCATTACATAAATTAATTTTTAGAAGATCAAAAAATATTATCATCTACATATATTTGGGATATTAAAACATCTTTTGAAATTATTTTTATAAATAAAGTGGGGTCTTCAAGCCCTTTTTAAAAACCTTTAAAAATTATAATGTTACTCAACCATTTGTACCAAGCTCTTGGAACATGTTTCAAACCATATAAATCATTTTATAATTTGAACAGATGATTTAGAATATGTGGATTTGTAAAACTTGTGCGTTGTTCGACAAAAAACATCATCAATTATATAACCATTTAGGAATTAAATTTTGACATCCATTTGATAATGTTTAAAATCCCAGTGTGCTACATAGGAAAGTAAGATAAATATTTCTTCAAGTCTACCTACTGGTGAAAAGGTCTCTTCATAATAAATTCCTTCTTCTTGATTATATCCTTGTGCAACTAGAATAGTTTTGTACCTAAAAATATTTCCACATTCATTTACCTTATTTCTAAACAGCCATTTGGTTTCTACGGTCATAGTATCCTTAGGTCTGTCCACATGTTTCCAAACATTATTTATTTCAAACTTATTATTTTCTTCGTGCATGGCCATTACCAAAAATTCATCAGTGATAGCATCGGTGATATTCATAGGTTCAATATATGAATGAAAAGCTTGATCAAAAACATGGTTACTAGAGATGCTCTAGTTTGTGTCCCTAGATTTAAGTCACCTACTACAGCATCTAAGGGATGATTCTTGAGAGTTATAATATCTCAAGAAAGGGTTAAACTGGACTCCTCCATATTGATTATTGGTTCAGACTCAACAAATGATGATTCTGGAATATTTCCAAAACTGGTTACTATTATAGGGGATTAACTATCATTATAATTAAGGAAACGAATTGTAATATAATCCTCAAGGTGTTCAAGAGATGTATTGGGTTCATGTGGATCAGTCTTATCATATTTTACCTGAACTGACTCTTCCACACATTTGGTTTTTTTATTGAATACTATATAGGCTTTAGTCGAGATTGAGTAACCTATGAATATTCCTTCACAAATTTTGGATGCAAACTTGTCAAGATTGTCCGTAGTGTTAAGGATAATGGATTCACTGCCAAAAACACTACTGTAATTAACCTTAGGCTTCCTATTGTTCCTATGTTCATAATGGGTCTTCTTAAAAACATGTCTAATCAAGACTCTATTAATTGTATAACAAGATGTATTTACAGCATCAGCCCAAAAATAAATAGGTAGATTATACTCACTAAGAATAGTTAAGTAAATCTTTTCAAGGGGCCTATTTCTTCTTTCCATGAATTCATTTTTCTGAGGTGTTCTAGGAGAATAGAAATTGTGACTATAGAAATTTTGTGAGAAATAGGATTCAAAATCCTAATTTTCAAACTCATGGCCATGATCACATCCCTAGGAATTAATTCTATGTCCACTATGATTTTCCACAGACTTGGATTATTTGATAAAATATTAACGAGCTTCAATTTTTTGAGCTAGAATGTATACCCAAGTGTACCTAGAAAAATCATCTACAAGAACATAAAAATATTGCTTCCCATTTAAACATGAAACTCTTGATGGTCCAAAAAAATCCATGTGAACCAACTCTAGTGGTTGAGAAGTAGAATATACTTTCTTTGGTTTGAATGAAACTTTGTGTTTCTTTCCCTTTTGACATAGACTGGACACTTTTTTAAGTGGGAATTACATTTTTGGTAAGTCTCTCACTAAACCTTTCCTAGTTGTTCCCTAAGTGAATGCATGTTTATGTTTCCTAATCTTATGTTCCACATCCAGGATTCATTATGTATAGCATTTTAGCAAGAAAAATTTTTCTTATCTAAATAATCTAAATCAACTGCATACACATTCTCATCTCTATGAGCAGTAAATATTAAATCACCTTTAGAATTAAAAAAATTACTAGAATAATTTTCAAACATGACATTGAAACCATCATCACACAACTGTGAGGTGCTAAGTAAATTTTTCATTACTCCATTAACAAAATAAGTTTGGAAATTAATATTGTATTAGGGTTTCCAATCTAGCGAAGGCCGACGATTGTTCCCTTTTCATTGTCCCCAAATGTTGTGTCCCGACCGTCAACATTGATTAGTCTCTTGTAGAAATAATAATATCATTTCATGTATCATGAACATACATTGTCCAACTACAAAAAATTCAAATAAAAAATCTTTTGTCAAAATCCTTGAAAAACATATTAGACATGGTGTAACTTTGGTAACCAAATTTTCATTGGTCCTGATAGGTTAACACGTAAAACATTGGAAACCCATAATTTTCTCACTGATTTCCTATAATCTACAGATATGTTTGGAGATATAAACTCGTTGTTTGGTCCTTTATAGAATTATTTTTCCAGAAATGTTCCAGAACATGAAATAGCTGTGAATGGTCCAGATTTTGGAATAAATTTCTTTTTAATGATCCTTCCCTTTCTAGGTTTATATCCTAGACCAGTTGTAAATTTTGGGGAATTTTTATTTCCTAGCTACTCAGTCAATGTTTCTCTACCTTCATTAAACCTTTCAAGAACTCTTTTTAACTTTTAATTGGATAATTTTAGTTCAGTGTTTTCTTTTAACAGATGGGGGAATTTTTCTTTTTCAATATCCACATTTGACTTATGATTTTCATTTAAAGCATGTTTTCTCTTTAATGATTTATAATTTTCCATTATCTCATTAATGTTATCCTCAAGACTTTCACAATGTTCAAATACTTCTCCCTTAGTCATATCTTCCTCATTGTGAGACTCAATATTATTCCTAGAATAATAGGAATAATGTATAGGAGAGTAAAGTGTTACCTCAGATGTTTCTATCATGAATCATAAGCTGTCATGATTGTTTTGTTCACTATTAGAAGCATCAGATCCACTATAGTTTTCTTCTAAATAACTCCAGGTTTATTTCATGGCATTTTTAAATCCCTTTTCCTTATCTTCATATTTCTTCTTATATTTTATCTTGGTATAGTCTGCCTTCACATGGCCTTTTCATTTACACTCATAGCGGATTATTTCATTTTCATTGTCATTCCATTTTCTATCTTTATTCCATTTCTATTACTATCATACTTTCCCCTATAGTTTGAATTCCTATAGTATTTCTTCTTTCGGTATAAATTTTTGAATCTCCTAGCAGGATGAGATATTTCCTCATCAATTTATGAATGTGACTCTTCACTAGTGGAATTGTCTACAAGAACATGAATCTTTTCATTATCATTACTCTTTAAAGTAGAAGTCTTGAAGGCAACTAACTTCTTCCTTGGATCCTCATCTACTTCTTGGTTTACCTTAATCTCTTCTTCATAAATCATAAGATATCCTATTAGTTACTTTTCTATTATCTTTCATATGTCACAAGATTCTCGAATAGAAACAGTAGTTCCCCTCCATCTTTTAGGTAGGCAATTAAGCAGTCCCATGATTTTGTCCTTACTGTCCACTAGTTTTCTTAGAAGACTCATTGTGTTCCCTATTTCATTGAACCTGATATACATTTTAGAGATAGGTTAATTAGAATTAATTTTAAAATTATGATATTTAATAGTGTATGTATTTAGTCTCATTTCTTTATCATTTGTTGTTCCCTCATGAGATGCAGCTAAAGTATCCCAAATTTAATATGCAGTTTTACATAAATATATTATATTTAATTAATCATCACCTTTAGAATAGTTCAAGGAAAAAATTGATTTACAGTTATTATTATATGTAGCTTTAGTCAACTGTGACCATCTATCCTTAGTAGTAGCAGACAATACTTGTTATTCCTAAATTGTATCCCATATTTCAGGTCCCATGATCTATAAATACATTTTCATTTTTAATTTTCACTGAGCATATATATTACCATTAATGAAAGGTGGCATGTTAGTAATAACACCCTCAACTGTAGATTCCATAATTACATAGAATTTATTGAACTGAAAATTTATATATGATGTAAATATCAATATATTTAAGATTGCACTAAAATCACTGTTGAAAATAATTTGAAAACATGAAAATAAATATTCCTTTGATACAAAATATCTGTCAGAGTTGATAACTCAAGAGGGGGGGGGGGTGAATTGTGTTTCAATAAAATAATTTTCTATGTATGTTCTTTAAAAAATAAAATTCCCCTATAAAATTAAATAGAAAGTCAGTTTGTACAGAATTTATTGAAGTCTTGAAGGCTCAATTTGATTCTCAGAATATTGACTAGTTCTCAGTTTTACTAATATATCAATTAATGAAACATTCGAATAAAACCCACTAAATCAAAAATGATATAAAAAATTTCCAAAATAACTATCAAAGATCGGGTTATCTTAATAAAATAAATATATATCACATAAGAAATATAAGATAATCAACACAACGGATAAAACAAGAGGTTTAGTCTCAAGAAGAGACTTAGTCCTCTCCACATGGTGATCACCTACCACCAAGATGTTTATATTAATAAAATGTTGATCCACAACCTGGATTGGGGTTCACAACAGCACACCAAGCTGTCCAGGTCACAATGGATCTCTACCATAGTTATTTGTTGGAAATAAAAATAAACAGAGCACAAGGAATCTCTTCCATAGTTCTACGTGGTATATAAGTGTAAGAATTGATTAATAATGAGAATAGTTTGATATCCTCCAGTTATGCTCAGGATACAGTGTGTGTGATACAAAAAAATATACACACTACTCTATTAGTGAATATAAAACAAAACATATTTAAGAATGTGAATAGAGTTATGAATTTTCTGTGGGTTGTTATGTAATTCTCTAGCTTATATGGATGTTGGGAAAATGGTATTTGATTCCACTTATGGATGTTTTCATTAGAATATAGAATTTTAGTTTTTATAATCTAGCTTCGAGGAGTGAAATGGTTCAGCTCTTTAATGTCTCTATGTACACTGAGATTTTTGGAGATATTTTCTAGTTACAATCTTCATGTAATCTGAAGCACTTAGTTCCTCTCTTTTCGTATTCGCTCACTCTATGTCTCAGAATTTACTTCTTGTGTATTTCTCTTTCATTAATGTGAAAGATGAAGTCGTTTTATACTCCTGGATACTCTACGTATAAATATCTCTGCATTTGCATGTACAACGTACTATCTATGGATAATCCTATAGGAAACATTAAATAATGTCAGAAACATTAGTTTTTCTAAATATGACCATTAGAAATAAATTTGAATTAATGATATGGATACAATTATATATGACTATCGGTGAGTCATCTTCGGTGTGTTATATTTTGTGTGTCATCTTCGGTATGTCAACATCGGTCATTCAAACATCGGTGTGTTGAGCTTCGGTGTGTCGACTTTGGTGTGTCGACTTCGGTGAGTCAAACATCAGTCTGTCGAACTTCGGCGAGGCATACATCGGAGTATCAAATTCGGTGTGTCGAATTCATTGAGTCAAACATCGGTTTGTCGAACATCAGTGAGTAACACTTCAGTTTCGAAGTGTCAACTTCGGTTTTGTTGTGTAAACATTGTTTTAGTGTGTGGACTTCAGTTTTGGTTTTTCAACTTCAGTCTTTCGAACTTCGGTCTATCGAAATTAGTGTGCCAAACATCTTTGTGTCTAACTAACCATCAGTGCCTTGGAATCTTGAATGACTGCGAATTGAATGATTATAATGTGTTTTGAAAATGTTTATGTATAAATAAATTTGTAAACATATTTATTCTTGAATATAAGATCATTACTTATTAATGTATATGGTTCTGTATGAAATAATTTATTCTCATAGATATATTAAAATAGAATGAAATAGTAGAATCTCTATATTCAAAATATTTGTGATTATGAAAAGAACATTATCACAGAGGGTCGAACAATTCTTTCTCTACATTACAATCATTTTATATTCTATTACAGTAAATAATTACATAGTTATTTTGGGCTTCATCAATTATAAAATACCAAAATGAATTGTGTGTGAAAAGGAATAATTTTGGAAGACCACATAATCATGGATATTAATTCATCATATGTCAAAATTAATAAGCCTTCATTTTAGTCAATGACATCTAATATTTTACCTAATAAATTCATTGTTATTATCTAAAAAAAACTTTATATTTAATGTAATGAATATATTAATTACATCAATCATATCACCTATGAGTTTCAAAATAGTTTCATAGTCTAATCATACCCACCATTCTCCAAAATGTTGTTTGAGATATAATTTTCATTCTCTTTTATATGTTATTAAACTTAGTTTCCTTGGGTTTCAAACCATATCTACATACATTACCATGTCCAGGATTTTTTTCAGGGAAATTGATATTCCATTCATTACCATTTAATTGAAGGGTATCTAATAAACAAGAATATCACAAGGTTCCTCAATATTGTTTTCTCATCATATCTTTCAAAGGAACCCAATCTATGCTATAATACCAAATATAACAACCCAGCCTTTTGAAAAAATATATTTGATAACTGAATATTTAATACTCATTACAAAATATTTTTATTCATTAAAGAATAATATATGGATTGTTTATAGTTATGAATAGATACATAATTTAATGGATCCTAATATATCTAATTCATCTTCCCCAATGTTCTTTATAAAACCCACAATTCTAATACATTTCACACTTAAAATAATTCATTGTTTCTTTTGAATGGGATATATTAGAAATTCTTATATCAAATGACATTAATATTAAGAAAAGGATATATCATTAATCAGATAAGTACAAAAGGAACATGTTAAATGATAATATATTATTAATATTCTAAAACAATACCCTTCATATCATATACCAAATCCTTGATGCTTGGAAGAAATCATAGATGTTCATAACACATGATTTATTATGGAATCATGTAACATTATCCATGATAACGTAATATTAGCCTAAGATATTAGCATGTGGTATACAAATAATTATACAAAATAATTTTAATTATTAAGTCTCACATATATTATTATAGTAGTGGATAGGTTCTCTTTACAAATTCCATAATATCAATAATCATGGATGACTCTGGAGAAAACCAAAGTGGATAAATTTACATACATAAATGGGATTAATCGCCATTAAAGTAATTATTATCTCATTAGATATCAATATTTAACCACTATTATAGAGATCTATAATATTATATTAAACCAAATCATATAAAAATTATCCATTCATATATAGTTCATAATATCACTAATTATTGATCATTTATCATAAATATTGTAATGGAAATGAGTTTCATCAACATTTCAACATTTTACTGTAATATAACCTATGAAAAATAAAACAAATCACAATCATCCTATAATCATATTGAAAAATTATCCATAAAATTAATAAGGGTGAAATAATTGGATCATATACAAATTAAATGATAATTAATGTCAAAGATTTCATCATTGATAAAATTACATTAAATTAATTTTTAGAATATTTCTTGGGGAAAATAAACTTGTAACATTGAATTAACTTCAATAAAATAAATAAAATTTGATAAATATAATAGAATAATTTTTATTTGAAAATAACTATGGATAACTGTAATAGATTCTTTAAGGTAATTAGTTGTTATAATATTATAAATATTCTTTTATGTTGTTTATTTAAAAATAAATATCCATTAACTATTTTTTGGTAAAAATTCAAATGTTCCTCTATAAAAAATAACAATATGATTCTGTTTCCATAGTTTAGAAAAATGTATAACATGTATAAAAAGTACACTAATCCAACCAAGTAGACTAGTAAGGACATAAATGAAATCTTTTTTAGAAAAAAAAATTACATGAAATAAAAATGATTTTTTTATTGAAGAAAGAAATAAAGATGAGATTCCTTAAAAATATCCCTCATTGTGTTAGGTTTTTAATTGGAAAAATCATATTCAACATAAAAAATAGGAGGGGAAATTTTTTTATGAACTATTAAGATGTATATAATTAAATTTGCTCATATTAAACACAATCATAAACAATAGTAGAAAATAATGTGATTCTAATATAATAAAAATACATGACTTGACATGATTCAAATGTTCTTTAACTTATTGCATAAAAAATTAAAATTTAATATAATTATATATAATTTTTTTTAGAGTTTCTTCCTTTATGTAACAATTTTTTTATAAAATATTTCTTATATATAGAAGGATATGAAAATTAATTTATATATATTATCACATTTTTATTACTATTAGGCATAACAATGATGTAATGAGGTTCCTAAGAATCAGTCTCATTGAAAATATCATAGTAGTTCCATGTTATTATTAGAACCTTGAAACACCATTATTTCATTCCTAAAACCAGTTCACTAGTTTGAACGTTTACTATTCAAGGGAATACATTACATAGACTGTCATGTGTGATTACTCATAAGAAGATGCGAATTCTTCTCCTGAAGGTCAAACATAGCAATCTTTATGATTGTGGATAATGAGAGAAGAACTAACAGTACGAATTTTTTAAATTTTTTTGTCATCAGTTATGGATATATTTGTCTTTTTATAATTTTTCTTAGGCATGAAGTTTTATCATAATGTATTTAATTAATCACACAATGTGATTTACAACTAAAAAATTGTTATAACATATGTTTGAATATAATAGAGAATATTGTATATATCACAAATGAGATATTATTCCTGGTCAATAATATAATGATTCTTCTCATTAAGGCCAAACATCGCATTCTTTATGATTGTGGATAATGATAGAAGAGACACTAATATGAATTATTAATATTACGTTGTCATGAAATTTTATTATCAAAGTGTATTTATAATGGTCCTTGGTCATTAAGATATATCATTTTATATTTCATGAATTAGGCATTGTGATTTACAGCTGAAACATTATCAATTACTATGTTTGAAAGTTGTTTGGGATATTGTATGTATCCTAAATGAGATGTAATTGATGGATAACCCTAAGAAGGACTTCACATCCATATTTATAGCAGTTGATATATCATTAATTTGATTGAAATATAATAGTAATATAAAATTCCATGGCCTTAGTTACAATACACTTATTTTATATGTTCAAAGAAATACATATATAGATTATAGGTCATGGACTGAGATCACCAACCTATTTGATAAAATATAGAAACAAAGGGATTATATTACATTGTGAGTATTCATATATGATTTTTGATGAATCAACATTTTTTATCAAGCACTGTTACTTGTATTGTATTTAATAATTATTTACACACCAAATAAATAATTTATAAAATTACTTTTATATATAATAAATTTTTTTTGGATATAATATTTATTTTATTTACAAAATATTTACTAAATATATTTTTAATTTTTGGACGAAAACATTATTTATGTGAGTAAAATATTTATTCCAGTATTTATTAAATGCTAACGATTTTGAGATACCATGATCACTTCTTGTGATAAATATTAATTTAAAAACCCATTAAATAATATTTAAAAATGTTTCTTTTAGTGCCCACCATAAAAAATTAATAATCATATTATTATTATATTGCCTTGGTATTATTAAATAACATAATATATTTTATGTGATTTTATGTTTTTACATAATATATTATCTTAAAACATGTCTCCATTACTAGATTGTTATGAATATTTTATAGGAATAATTTAAAATTTAGGATATAGAATTATTCACACATTAGACATTTCTATCTATAATTCATTCTCATTTCCTTTCTATAATGAAATGATATCCTTTAATCCTTATGGATCTTAGAGTCTTCAAGGTGAAAAATGAACGATATTTGATTATCTACACTATAATAAGGAAATTAGTTTAAATTTCTTTGAGATCAAAGGATCACACATCTATCAATGATATATGGATTCTATATAGAATCCTTATAGCGTAGTGTTGGAACATACAAACAATTATCAGAATATCCTAAATTTCTTTGAATAAATGTTCACATGTTGTCATAATTATTCATTCTAGTTTTTATAATTTAATAATAATTTTATCCACAAAGATGATCTATTAGGATTTATGTATATTCAAAATTTAATTAAATGTTAAATTAAATCCCACAAAAGGTTCAAGCACTATTTATATAACCAAAAAGTGTTATCAGATTTGTGACATATTAAATATATAATTTTTTATTTGATTATTGTTACAAATAAAAAATCATGGTGAAATTGTTCATTTTATATTATTCCTTCATTAACCTAATATGAATTAGCATTTATATGAAATTTAAATTTCTTCATTCATGATTTGTAATTTCTTTTTTCCAGGTCCATATGATGAACTATTATATATCCCAATATGATGTGTTGTAAAATATTATGGATAACACGAGATTAAAAATTATATAGACCAAGTACACATCATGTACCATTGTGTACCATAATATGTTAGGTCACTAGATACATGATGCCTGCAGTAGTAATTAGACACTCTGAATACTTTTCACCTCATTTGTAGAACATTCCAACTAGGAAAAATTCAAGTCAAATGATACAATAAGAAGATGGTGTGAATATAATGTATTATAAATTCTTTTGGAGTAAAATTTTGATAATCCATGTGGTCATTTATATGGTCAAATTGTGTGATCCTGAAAGCAAGTAGAATTAATAATTTGTAGTACATGTATGTTGTTTATACACAATGTAGTTTATCATTTCCTAGGTCAATAATAAACAATAAGATATTCAGCATGTTAGGTGTACACCTAACTTGAGGGACATATGGCATGTATATTCTATTAAAAATTCTTGTATTCTTGAATTGTGAACCTAAAAAAGATATTATATGGGTCCCACAAACATAGGGGAAAAGTCATAAATTAATTTTATATGGCTTGTACACATAGTTTAGTCCAGTTGTGGTACACGACGGAAGCCCAATGTGTTTAAACATTGTACATGGAAAGCTTGGTACATGACATATAGGTCATAATTACATGTTTTGTGATGTTCCATTAAAAAAATTATAATATATTAAATTAAAAAAATTACAACATTAAAACTATGTTACCTTGATTAATATAGTTTTCATAATTGATAATTTAATAATGGTTATAAATAATTCTTTATAATATTATTCTATCAAATTTTTGATGATTATGTTCTAAAAATAGTTTTACATGGATTCCAACAATAGTGGGTATCTATAAAATATTTTACTGGTTATTAAGATGAATGTGAAATAATTAATTTATAGATTATTTAATAAATACATTTTCCATTATCATAATAATAATTAATGAATATAACAGATTACAAACCTGTTTAATTTTTCATATATATTTATTGTATTAATGATACTGATCTTTGACCAAGACCTATATAGGTGATTGATATTTTATTTTAATTTGATTGATGGGTTTTTAATTATTTAATTTTATTTAAAATTACATGCTATACATTTCATTTCATCCTCCATTATTATGTATGTCTTCTATTCTCGTGCTTATTTATCTAATAATCATCAATAAATCCATTGGTTTGTATCACCTATGTGTGAGTTATAAATACATTTAATTAATGAGTTATCCTAAGGTACATAGTGGTGATATAGATGGTACAAAAGTGTATATGTGGAATATTGTACATCAGGAAAGAACTGGAATATGTAATTTTCCACTATGTTAGTGGTTGAAATATTTTTTTCTCAGTAAATAAACAATTACAAAACAACATGGTTGATTCATTAATTATTTATTTATTTCTGTCTTATTCATTAATTTTTTGATGGATGCATGAATGTTAATAAAAAAATAAAATAACTAATGTGAAAATTTTAATTTAAATATATGTATTTTCTGTAAAAAAAATTCCAAATTTTTTAATTAAATTTGAAATAAAATTAACAATTATAAATAATTGTAATATTTAAAAAATATAAAATTTATGAATAATAAATTAAAAACAATCATATATATATATTATCCCAGGATTGGACATCTATTACATGATTATATGAAATCCATAGAATAACTAATCTGACCAACACTTATTTGGACAGTTACCTTTAATTATGATTGCATAAAAAAGTTATGGGTTGATTTTACAATTATACATCAAGATAAGTACCCCCTAGAGTTTATATAACATGGAGGAATGTGTAATGGAAATCCATATCTATATTTAAGGACTCGCCAAATAACCCAGTGTATCATGGACCTCTATGAATATAGTTGGTAGAGAATTTCAATTCTGTATACCTTCATAGGGAGTGAACAACCCTATTTATGGATAAGAAAAGGGGAATATTGATCCTTTCCACTAGAATTTAACTATAATATGACAATCTATTCTAAATTACATATGCTATTGGAACATTATAATATATTTTTCGGTTTAATACAATTATTTATTTTTATTTTTAATTTTTTTATCATTATAAGTAATAATAATATGATTTGATTATTTTATATAATGGAATATAAAAAACAGAAAATAGTTTTCATCATTCCATTCCACATGATATATAATTAAAAATAATAAATTCCAAGTAATTTACCATCATATATACGGTGAATTAAAATAATGATTTTTTTGTTATGTGTTGTAATATCCTTCTCCTGTTATTCCATCCCTCTAATTTACAAATGGTTAAAAGGATACCTAACATAGATATATGAATTATTATTCTAATTTATGTTTTATTATATTAACAAATATGTCATGAGCGATGATGATACAACATAAATACATGGATTTGTACACTGTGACATCACATATAATTTCTATTGGGAAAGGGAAGCAAATTATAGAAATAATTTAGAATTCCTATGCAATATGTCATTTTAATTTAGAATAATGTAATATATATACATATAATTAATTAAAAATGATGGGTTATATTTATCAATTAGAGAAAAAAAATTCCACATGGAGATGAAATATTCAATTAGTGTTATATTACTATCCTGACCACTATGTTTATCCTCATATTTCTATTAATGGATATATAAAATAGATAAATCACAAAGGAATATTAATCCATACTTCACTATGAAGATGAGGACTAGATGAAAAATGCCTCTCGTCCCTTTATTGTTAAAATATTTAATTTAATGTTTTAGGATCCCATGAATAATCTAACTTAAAATAATAGTGTGTCAAAACCTTCAAATTGTCAAAATAATCAAATGTAGAATAATGACCTCGATGATATTGTAAACATATATTGAAATAATAGATATTGAAAAAATGAAAGTTTAATGATTTGAATAAGAATTAATTTACTTTTATTTTAGTAAAATTATTCAACATTATATTTACCTATGTTGTATTCAATACAATATCCTCAACACATACATGTATTAAAAAATATAAATGATGTAGAATACAATTGTTATAGAGTGAAATCAAAATGATATAAAGGGTGTTGCTTATATCAAAGAATAGTACGATTACTACTTCTAATTATGTAAATTGAATGAATCTGGTCTCCAATGTGTGTTTATAAATATTTTAATCTCATTGTGTATTTAGACGCATGGATATGTTTTTTAAAAATTTTAATTTATGTTTTTATGGTACTTAAATAAAAAATAATCCGTTAAATAGCTATTCTATTCAAGATATCCATAACAATCACATTTGAATATTAAATAGAATCCCTTTATAATTTGGAAAATGGGGGTTCAAAACCCATTGGGCGTAGGTACTATAGCAGCACTGCAGCGCTACTGTAGCAGCCGAGATACTGTTTCAACGACGACATTGTAGCGGCGGCAGTGGTACTATAGCGGCAGCAGGGGTACTGTAGCAGCGGCGGGTACTGTAGCAGTGTGAGTACTGTAGCAATACTATTCACAGAATGGGATTTGGGCCAAAAAATTGGGCATACTGGCTATGTAATGGGATAAATGCCCACTGGGACTTCGGGCTATGTAATGGGTCCCCCTATACCCAGTTAAAGAGGTCTTTGCTTTGTTTCAATAATAAAAATGAGGCTTCGACCCCAACTTTTTAAAAAAAATTGGGAATGATTTTTCTTTCTCTAATAAAACTATAATTTTTGGGCTTATTTATAACCCTAAAAATATTTTAGAATCATTTGATGAATGATACATTGGATAATAAAACTACATATCATGGTTTTGAAAAAGAAACCATTATGATTAAAGATACTTCATAAGGATTATTCAGTTATATCAACAAGTATTAATATATTATTCTAATGATAACGATAACTTCATATACTTGATAAAATTTATTTAATATTATTTAGAAATGCTATGTGAATTTGAATTCTGAACTTGGTAAATATAAGGATCCTATGAAAATATTTTTGAGGGATCATCTCATATATGTAATTCTTGATCATATATATTGAGTAATGGTAATAAAAAAGTAATATTTCTATATAAAAATAATTATCATTATTTTGGTAAAAGGATGATCAATAGTGAGACATAAATATAATGAAAATCATTCACTATATCCTATATGGTATGTTTTGATAATAAAGATAAAAAATAAACCATTTTCTAAATATTTTTTATAATTTATATAATTTATTTTTGATATGATATGTATATATTGATACACTACCACATGGGATTTTATAAATCCATTTTTTAAATATAGAGTTCCCTAAAAATGATTATCATTACAGTATGGTGAAACTATGTTATTGATCCATTAAATATATTGAATATTAACAACTAGCTGAGTTGAATATACTTTATTAATTGAAACCTATATTCTTGATGACAGTGGTATAAGAATTAAATTATCTCAATTAATATTTTGTATGCATATGATTTCATGTAGGAATACATGACTCCTCCTAAATTTGTTCCTCGATTAATTCTAGTGTCATGTAAAAGATAAGAATTTATATGAAAATTAGTGGTTTGTGGTCACTAAGGTGGGTGGAACATGTATTATAATTTCACATTAATCATTAATATGGATCTATAGTAAATGGAATTATTTTTATATTGACATGTATGTATAAATTCACATACTGGTATTTATATATCAAAATTTAGGGAGTCTTTATTTTTAATATTAAAAGTACATGTTACTTCTATTGAGTATTCAACAGAAACAAGACATGGATGGTATATGACATTACAAATAATGAGATATGATTTTTTAAATTAATAGCCTATGAAAAAAATCTACCATAAAATCCTTGAATAATATGTTTCTTTAATTATTCATTGTTATATCATATTTATATGTTCATCATATTTGGATATTGATTTTCAATGAAACCTTGCATTTATGAAAACATATGGTCTATGTATATATAAAAAACTAAAAGGATACCTTATCTTATATGTCTACGAGACATAAGAAAAAAGGGTTGGTGATATCACGAAATTCTAATAAGATTACCATATTCCATATATTCATTTATGAATAAATCATGAAAAGTGAACAATTATGATTTTTTCAAAATTAATGATTGATACATATCTAAATCTAGTTAGTGGGAATAATATATTATATATACATAAATATTTTTATTTAAATTTTAAAAATGTTTTGACTTATCAGTTTGTTAATTCTAGGGAATGATATAGCTCCAATTTTTTCATAAGGATGTAACTGGGTTTATTAAAACACGATCAATAAATAGATCAATATTTTTTTAATTTTTATCATTATACATATATCTACTATCTGTTGGAAAATTCATGTTTTAAAACATCATGGTTTAATTGCGGGTTTCATATAATCCATTGAGAAGAACATGCAAAGGAATATTAATAGATTATTGAGATTAATATTATTTCACAAGATTATGTTCTAATAATTACTCAATTATTATATGATGATTAAAGAATTTTGATACAAATAATACATTGTTAATAATATTTAAATATCAAATAGATCAAACATAACTACTTTGACATTAATATTGAGAAATCCATGTGTACATTGCAATATAGAACTAATTTAGTTCATCATGTCTAGAGATTTGGTAATTCAGTATATCTAATAAATTGAAATGTTTTTTTAATTTATATTAATATGATGTATTATTGTACAAATTATTTATTAAATAATAATGAAAACAATTTAAATCTAGTGGAATTTATGTCCCCAATATCCATAACCATTGTAATTTTTTTGAAACATATGGACTAGTTTAGTAGTTAGCTATTCTGATATTGGTTTATACCATAATTATGAGTTTTATAATTACCAAGATAATATTCTATAGTGGATGTAACTAGGTTATTGATATATTGACATGGAAAAAATATGTGAATATTTAGTTTTGTCTCTACAAAATGAATTTTCTCACGATAGTAATGTTTTAGATAATAAATTTTCATCAAATACATTTGGGTTTCTCAAACCCATGCGAAAAACGTGACTGGCCTATTAATTGTATTTATAATCATTAGAAGAATGTTTCAACATGTCATAAGTAATTGATCATTATCTTTTGGGTCTAATAAAATTCTATGTTTAAATTATTTTCCTCCCTAAACCCAACTATTTTTATATAAGATTACTTATATTGTAGAAAACAAGAAAAGTATTTTAAATATATTATCATGTATTTATTTTTCTCCTTCTTAAATTCAATGTGATAATATTCTAGGGTACAATTGAATTTAAAAAGGGCATAAAACATCCCTTATATGATAATTAACATGAAATGATAATACTTTAATCGAAAAACAAGTTATACAGTATGATACTATATTATATATGGTAACAAATAACATAGATTCTCAAGTAAGAGTACTCAAAAGTTGATCAGGAATCATATTATAAAGTTATTACATAGAAATATATCGAATGATATATTATTGGAACAAAACTTCAAGGATTAATTATACACGCTTTGGTGTCATCATATATTTCTATTTATGAGAATGTGTATTGGTCCATAGACATTAATTTTATTTTTAATCTATTTTACGACACACCAAATAAGATTTACTAATAAAATCCATCATCTTAAATGTCTGTGGAGAGTAGTGTTTGTTGGGTCCCTCAAGAATGTCCTTTTAGTAATGGACGATTCAATAATGTATTAGTACTTACCATATTTATGGTAGTTTATATCTCATCCATTTGACTGATATATATATTATCAATGAAATGCATATTAAGAATATTAGTTGATGACACAGATGTGTAACCTTCATGACTTGATATTATGACTAAGGGAGTTTATTACACATTGATAATTTTAATATGGTTTTCTAAATTCATTAAATATTAACATTAATTGTAATTCTATAACGTTGTAGTAGATTGTAATCATGGACTTTAGTAAGGATTTCCTAATACAAACGAGAAAGAATCTTAGAGGGGCATACACTATGTGTTTCGATTGTTCTCTATTATTTTATACTGTAATTAAATTATTGGAAATATATTATAAGAATTATAAATGAACTATTTTATTCTTGTTTAACTTATCTATAATATTTTCAATGAAATAAATAATTTCTTATTAATTTAGAATTTTTTTTAAATTACAATATTATTTTCTAAATATTTTTTCAAGTGTTTGTGGATTAGATTTATTTTTTATTAGTTAAATATTTATAAATATTTATTCATTAGATTGGGTAGATAAATTTATTTTCATTTAAAATAATTATTGGGATATTCAATATAAGATGAGGAGTTTTAGGGAATCAATATCCCGTCAAGTGATAAATATTAATTTTCAATCAATAATATGATATCTATTATTCGAAGAGTTTTTTCAATCCATAAAATTATAATATTTATATAAATATTTCATGGAAAGGTTATAATTGAATATTATAATATTATTTAATATATTATTTATAATTAAATAATATGTTAACCTATTAGCTATTTATATAAATTGATTGATATGAATATTGTACTAGGTTAATTGAAAATTGAGTATAGAGAATAATTATTCTCAATATAAGTATCTCTATCTCCCACTATCTATAGAATTCCTCTATGATTCCCCTCATTAAGGAGAATAAATTCTTAAAAAATAGAAGAATCATATAGTGACAAAGAAGAACAATGCCATAAATATTATTTTCTATGCTAGAACATCGAAATCAATTGGATATTCGCACAGATCAATGGAGAACATTTAGATGAACAATGGATGAACTATACCGTTGAATATTTACAATAAAATGAAGGAAATTGGGAAGTTTTTTTTGAGATAAAAATATTTTTTGATGAAATTATTTGAATAAGGGGTACTTGTTTATTTCTGATATAATTTTTTTTTATAAATTTAACATGGATGATAATATCTTAAGGTTTAGAGAAACTCTAAAGTAAATGATATTTTAATTTAATGTCATCCAAAAGAAATTTGTATCTTCATAAAAAATTAATTTAAATAAATTAATATCATATCATATATTATCCACCTATAATAGTCTATAAGTCATTTATAAGAAATTTCATGTTAACAATGTTCTTCATATGTGTTAACTCTTTTGTTTTTCATTTAAATTTTGTTTAATTGTTCTAGTTATAATAAATTAGTTATGGTTCCATAATTTATAGATTTTTAATCATGGTACTAATATAATATAAATTTATTTAATTTATTTATTTATTTTAATCCATATAATATTGAGATATAAACATGATTTATAACATTTAGTGGGGTGTTAGGTTGTACATAAACAAGAGAAATGTTTTCAATTCATGTTTGATGGACAAAAATAAAGTTAAATATTATATCAAAGTTAACGGAAAATTACTATATCATATATATATATATATCATATATCTTCATTATATTTATCCTTATTATCAACTATATTTTTTATAAAAATATATCAAACCTCTTCGCTTTGTTGAGGTGGTAGTCCACACGCCTACATGATTGACATTGTCATTTTTAATGGATTGGAATAAAAACAATAATAGGAGTTCAATCCTAATAAGAAAAATTAAATAAGTTTATAATATAGAATACATTATTTTTTAATTTATATCATGTATTGATATGATTCAAAAATTGAAATAAAATTGAAAACACTCAGTTAAGAGTTACATGCCTTCATTGATAAACCATCATTGGATTATATCCCAAGCCTTGAAAAGATAGTATTTTGAAACGAATAGGAACATTATGATGTTGTAAATTATTCTAGGAAGGTATTATGGTAGATATTGGATAATCTAGAAGTCAAAAAATGTGTGGGGAATATTGGAGAAGAGTGGATGTTTTATAAGTGAGTGGAGTGTCAATATTGGTATTACGTGAAAAATTAAATTAATATATTTTATTCTTCATAAACAAATGACTAAATATTAGAATAATTATATCCTAATATAATATTGTGTTGTATCATAAAATTAAAAAATTACCTTTTTGGGTTATGTAATCACATAAATCATTTTACCCCATGTTAACTATTTGAACAAATGATGTAATATTAATGTTATATACTATTAAATATTCATGAATGGAACCATAATAAAAAAACAAAAAAATAAATGGAGAATATATGTTCTCTTAAAACATATAAAAATTAAATTTATTAATATTTGATTATTAATATTATTATTATTTCAAATAATAAATTATATTTTATTACATAATTTAATTAATGTCATTTTTAAAACTATACATATACATTTTCATTAAAAAAATAAGAAAAATTAAATTATTACCAATGATTAACCCAAATATAATATGTTATATTTTATAGAAATTATTTATGGGAAATAATAATTAATAAAAATTATATAATATTTAATAATTTTAAAATTTTAAAAATTAATTTTCAATTATTTGAATTAAAAATTTATCGACATTGGAAATGTTTTTAATGTTATTCTTGAATCAATAAAAAATAAAAATATTACAATGATAAATAATTGGTTATTGTTTAACAAAAGACATTTGGAATAAAAATTTAATTTTATCATTATTTAAAAATTCTTTAGACATTAATATCTAAGGAGTGAATTTTATTTTTATTTTCGTAAAATAATATATTGGTCATTATCAAAGAATATGAAACCTAGATTGCATATATTCTAGAATTAGATATAAATTAAGAAAATAAACTTGTCTAAATAGATAAAAATAATTGTCATTAAAAGTTTGAACCCCTATTCAAGAGTTAAAACACTATATTATGCATTTTTACTGATACCATGTTGACAAAATTTACAATGGTTAGTTCCAATATAGAATGTTTCACCATCTTAATTCTAAAAATGGGATACATTATTCAATATTAAAAATAATTATTTTCCACAAATTCATTTTAATAATAGTTTAGATGACATTATAAATACAAGTTAAAAAAGACATTTTGAGCATAAAATTGTATTTTTTGATATTTAATCCGTATATAAAATTTATTTTATTGATTAATTTTTATTATTCAATAATATAGAAATTTCTTAATTTGTAGTTAGTAATAATGATTAATTTAATTTGTAAATATATAACAGCAATGAGCGCATATAAAGAACAGTTCATAAAAATAGCACATTAATGTTCAAATGTTTTTTATATTCATTTTATCAATTTGTAAATAATTGTGTAATTTTTTAAGGGTGTAAAATATTCATTTTTAATAATTCATTTAGTATTATCCAATCGACAATTCCAATGTTTATGTCGTAATATACAAATCATATAATAATATTTCAATAGTATATCATTGTTTTTTTTCTCACCCAATTGTGAATCATAAGATATTTGGGAAATTAAATTAAATTTAAAATAAATATATCATAAACTCTATGTGTTTATCAATTATAATTTTCCTTTATTTCTTATCCATCTATCGAAATGTGAAAGAAAAATATTAATTCACAAATATAGTATACCATCTATATTGATTGTGTAAAACTGGTTTCTATCTATGGAATTAATGGATGATTCCATGAAATAATAAAATGAATATATATGATGTTTATATCATAAATATAATTATTTATATTAAATAACCTCAATCAACGTACTTGTACTGTAACTATAAAATAAAAATTCTCATAAAAATAGAAACATTGAATAATGGTAAATGATTATTTTAATGATGATTTATAAATAAATTAGATTTTCATTGTTATAAGTGTATCATATGTGTTATATTTTGTGTTTAAAAGTCATTGGAATAAATTTATAATGGACTTATATTTATTAAACATGAGGTTATAACTCTATTAAATTCCGGTAAACTTGAGGTATGTTATTTGGTCTCAAATTTACGTATATAATATATATTTCATATTCACCACATGATTATTTTGTAAGGTTTATATAATTTACAATGAATTCCTCTTATACTGATTCTAATTTATATTATTTTGATATAATTTTCCATATAATTTTTTTTATTTAATGATTTTTTGATTTGGATTTTATGACAATGATCAGGCTTCTTCATCAAAATATTGATTTTTAGAGACATGCTTGATATTATTAACCTATTTAGGATTA
Organism: Viscum album; assembly: GCA_963277665.1. Lineage (NCBI taxonomy): Eukaryota > Viridiplantae > Streptophyta > Magnoliopsida > Santalales > Viscaceae > Viscum > Viscum album. The sequence continues at coordinate 269,709,360 of OY728128.1, read as the reverse complement.
TAAGGTTTTTAGACTATATATTTTAAATTTGATATCATTATTGACTATATTTTCCTGATAATTATGGTTTATTTATATGTTATTCAATCACAGGGCTTATGATTCAAATATTACCTATCGTGTAATAGATTTATGATTCATTCTAATACTCATTAGTATTTTTTATTATCAAATTACAGTCATAAGGAATTTTATGATCCACTATTAATAAATCCAATTAATATGAATATCCTCAAATTATTTCTATATAATAAACGTTTTTATTAAATTTTCATCTCATTATTTAATCAAGATACCAAAATATTTTTTTTAAATGAGTTCATTTCACTCTTTGATTTAATATCGACTATTTATATGTTAATTATTGTTAAATATGTTATCATGAATTTTATTTCTATTTTTCTATGACTGATTAATATCATTATGATAATTTTTTAATATTTTCAAAATGGATTTAAATGAATATTCAACTGATTTTCATAATATGTTTTGTTTTTCTAAAATTTTGAATAAAATCATTGTTTAATATAGAAAAATAAAAACAAAATACATCTTATTCATGACTATTCATATGATTGGATCTTTTTTTAAACAGTAATAATAAATTTTTATGAAAATATTTTAATTGTTATTTGGAAGAATTTCGATTTTAAATATGTTATTTAAGAGTTAAAAAGTGTATTATTCTCAAAAAATGTCTTAGTTATCATTTAAATTATTTTTTTAAACAATAATGACATCCATGGATGTATCTCAAGATTCTATGTGGGTATGATAAATTGTAAATTTATTTTTATGTTATATGGATATTTTATGCTTATGTTGTATAAATATCAATAAAATCAATTTTATTTTTTATATCTTATGTTATGATGAATTTAGTTGTGATCGTAATACAAACATATGAGTGGATTTATTATTATGTGATGGGTGGGCCCTTAATAATATATGAACCTAAAAAAAGGTACAGATTAGTATTCTATGATGTCAGATTCAACAGGTGAGGCCATTCCAATCCCAAAATAGTGTATACACAAGAGATTATCACTAGCATAAAAGAGGCTATACTAAATGTTATCCACTCCCAAAGTTGGTACGTTAGCATTTTGAGTAATCCAAACATGTTATGAATGTCATAGTGGAAATCCAAAAAATTAAAAAATATTATTATTTTCATTAAACATTTCATGAAACACTATTATGATAAGAATTTATTAAATTTATTTTTTATGAAGGAAAATTATCAATGATCTTTCAACGATTCTAGTCTCACGGACCACCATGATTTTTTCCATAACATGTTATTATGATATATAATATAGAGGTTTTTATTTTATAATTTTAATATCATGTTATCATAAACAATATGTTGTTGCAATGTTTATTTAATCATTATTCAATTCCATGATTACCATTATTAAGCATCTGATCTCATCCTTTATTATATATTTTATTCTCTATGATATGACGAATGTTATTATGTATAATGATTCTAAAAGGATTTATAATTTTATCCAATTATGTGTGAGATGATGTAGATACATTATTAAATATTTTTTACGTATCCATTATTGTATAGACATAAATATATATTGTTTCTACTATTGATCAGAATTTTCTATAATTAATATTCATGAGAAAAGATGTAATTTTTTGTATTAAAACTATATGATGTTAAACTTTATATTATATAATGGTTCATATATAGTTATAAACATATATTTGAAATAATTATTGTAAAACTTTATGAAAAGCATATATATTTGAGAAAATCATATGTTATTGTAATGAAAGTAGTGTGTTTTTAAATAAAAAAACATGTCAGAATAATAAAAGATGATATGGTATTTGTACGACCACATAAATAGATAATAACCTTGAATAGAATTTTTGAGGTATATCAAAAATATAATTTTATTCAGGATATGTGTAACATCATGACACAACTCTTTTTTAACTCTATTGGGAAATTATTGGGTTAAATCACACTATATTTTTGAAAAATTGGTTTATTAAAATAGATTACAATAAGGAATGACCTCAAATAAAACAATGATTTATTAGATTGAAAAAATTATTTCATCATTTAAAAATAAAATAAATGTATTTTTATGATTATGTGGAATTTGTTTACTTGATTAATGTCACTAAAAGTTTACTTTTTACATTTAAAAATATCATAGAACTATAAGGATTCATGTTGAAAGTGAATGTAAAAGACAATAAACTGATTTTCCATAATATAAATTAAATGTAATAGGAAAGATAAAGAAAATAATTATGATTTTAGAATTAAAATTTTTGGAAAAAATGATTAAAATAAAATAAAATGGTGTATACCCTAACATTTCAAAGAGTATTCCATGTTATAATTTCATAGAGAATTAAATGTTAAATTTTCATTATTTTAAGAATATGGGTAGGATCCCCTGTAGTTTGTGACCAAATAAGGAGATGATTTTTTCTATATATAAATGATATTCATTCATAAAAAATGTTACCAGGAATTTGATGTCTAACATGGGGGGAAAATTGATATTATTTCAGTAAATACCACAATACAATGTTAAACTATTAGAACATGCAAGGATATATGTAAGGGCCATAATTAATGTCAAAGGATTTTGTTATATATATATATTATGATTCATTAATTATGTTGTAAAATTGTTATATTAATTATATTTTTTTATAAGATTCATGATATATATAAAGATTATTATTTAGTATATTTCCATCCAATATTAGAAAACATATGATGAATGTTAATGTTTAATAAGAAAAGTTATTTAGTTGAAATTTTATGGTTTTTGGTAATTAATGATTATGGGAAATATAACCCCTTGTATTTGATTAATGATATGTTAAATTTTTTTACATTGAAAAAATTGATTAATCTATATAATTAATTAAATGGGATAATATTTCTTACCTCGAAATTTGTTTGTAATTTAATGATAATATTATTTATGTAAATTTAAAAATGTTTATTACTATTCTTGGTAAAATTATTACAATTAATAGTTTGATATTTATTTGAGGAATATGTATATAGATATTTTTGGAATCCTATTGGTTTTCTTTTGGTTTATAGATTGATTCAAGTTATTGGAAAATATAGTGAAAATAAAATATTAATATTATTGGTATGTTCCACAATAAGACCCATCTATTTTTATGGGGATAAATGTTAATTTTAATATTTTAAAAAATTAAATTAAATATTTCAAATTTTTATGGATTTTATATATTTTAGATATACTTTAGAGTAATTTTATGATTAAATATTTATATAAAATATTATGTTGAAAATTAGGTGTTATTGTATAGATTCAATATATTTTTATATTATATTGGGTAACAAGTTCTATAAATTTGTTTTTATTAAATATTTATAGATATAAAGAAAATTTTGTCATTATTTTATGAATATTAGAAGATAATAATTTTTAATATAAGTGTGATGGGCCTGAGAAATTCATCATAGAATAAGATATGAATTGAAATTCATCGAAGAAAGTTCAAATTAAAATATTTTTGTAATGAAATAATATTTTTAAAATTGTTCAATTATATTGATTAAAATTATATTAATCCATAAACATTTCAAATGTATCAAAAAATAAATATTTTATCTTTTTAATTTAATGTGGATCAATATATTTTTTTCACAAATAATATTATTGTGTTTTTGTAGTTGTTAATTTTAAAATGACCATGATCTCTATCAAGATACTTATATATTTAGACAATTATTTTTCCTCCATGTCCATAATTTCACAAACCACTAATGGTATATTGTATTGAAAAAATATTTATCTATTTTTTTTGATGACATTGTTATTTCCCTTTCCCATTTTTAAGAGGATTCCTTCTTAGCCAATTTTAAGAAGTTTTTTTCATCAAATTAAGTTTAAAATATAACAACCCTAATTGATGATATAATGTTCTTATTGAGAGGATATAATTTTTTATAGAGCTAGATAATTAAATTATTTAAAATAATTTTAAATAAAAATATAATCTCTATTATATAATTAAAACAGAACATCGAGATTTAGGATTTGATGAGATATATTAAGAAATATAATTATTTTATTGAATACTATCCATTTATTTGGTGTATATGAATATTATTATCAACATTATGAAATATAATTATTTTCATGTTACTCAATACTAATTTATTGAATAATTTTAAATAGATAACTACATTTTGTAACGACATATTATGGTTCAAAAATATATTTCTTCGAAATAGATTTGTATTCAATTTTTCATGCTAATTAGGATTATTTTACTCTTATTATATGAAATATAATTTAAAATATTAATTTCTTTAAATCATCATATAAATATTATTTTAGGGAAGTATTTTGGGATCTATCTGAATAGATTTAAGTTTTAGTGAAAAATAATAAATTATAATTTTTAGATCTATAATTTTATTTTAATTACATGTATGTTTATTTTTTAAATATTAATCTATTGTAAAAAATATTATTTAATTATTTATCATTATATAAATTATATAAGAATTAATATTTTTGATTAATTGGGAAAACTTTTAGTTTTGGAAAAAATTGTCAATTTTTCAATGAACTAATTTTTTCCTATTATATATTTATATTCATTTTTAATTATATAATAGTATAATTTTTTTGAAATGGCTTTATTATTTTTAATAATTAGGATATCTTTTTAAAAATAATACCATTTTATTTTTTGTTTTCTTAATGTAATAATAGTAAAAACATTCACCTCAGTAAGTGTAAGTCAAGAAAATAATGATATAAATTACAATGATAAAAAAATAACCTCAAAATTTGAATTTAATTTATTTAATGAGTATGGTTCAACTATCCCAATCTAATATTATAATTTATTGAAATATTTTGAATTTTATATTTCAAAAATTCATATAAATATATATATATATATATATATTATGTAAATATGATGTCAAAAAATGTCACCATCATTCACTCAATATATATAAAATGTTGTGATAGTGAAAAAAACATATATGATAATTTATAAATGAGAATTTGAATGAAAATTTATATTATAATAACAATAAATTAGTTTGTTTATTTTATGATATAATTATTTCACATAATTTCATGCATTTTGGAGGATATCTCCCTGCTCCTTAAACATGGGTCCCCCTCACCTAGGGCTTCCTACTCTTTGTTGTGATGTAGATCTCCTATCTGATTCTTCGATGAAGAGATACTCGACCATTCTCGTTGTTATATTTACACTGTGATTGGTGAGACATGGGTAAAAGAAAATAAATGATTTTATATTTTGTACAAGAAAAGAAATGAAGAGAAATTCTTCTGATTTATATCGTTACGTTTAGATCCATAACATAGTAAAAGAAAAGGAATGCTTTGGATTTCACTCCATCTTATTTGGTGAATATATTTAATAGAATAGAAAAGAAATTATTTTGTGATACGTGTATAAAATAGGGATAACATTTGAGTATTAAAATATTTACAACCATACACCATCATTTCATTCCAAATCAACCCAATTTTAGAATGATTTAAAAACAATAGCTCGAGAGAAATCTATTTCACTCCATTTGTCCCCTTATCATTTCACTTCCCTTAAAATTATATCGTCAAACATTAGAATCCAATTTCTCATCTCAATATCATTTCTTTTCCCTCTATATCATCCCTACCAAACTAGCCCATTGGATTTCTAATCCTATTTGACATTCTCGACTTCCCTCAATCCCAGATCTATTCAGATCTGGTCCCCATGGAACATAACAGTATTTTAGGCCATAGTTCAATGTTAGGCTAAGGATGATCCCTGTTGCGAGTTGGTGCTCTTCCAGATCACCCTTCTTGTTTTGTGTGTCTGCTTCCGAAGGACATCATCCCCTAATAATCTCTCTTGGATGGTAGTTTGTGACGGAAATTAAGTGGTCTAGATCTGTCAATGGTGGTAAGATCAAGAGCCGGCATTCATGATGGCTTTGAAGTGGGGTCTCATGATGTCTCCCCTCACACGATTCTTCCTTGATCGACATCTGTCTCCATGACTTCTCTATCTTTGACCTTCTTCAGTAAGAATATTCATGGTCAATTCTTTGTGTGTTATCACTATTATCAATGCATTGGGATTCTTGTACCTATATTAATTTTGGATATCCACAGATATTATTCCTCTCGTGGGGTTCGAGGTTTGCAGTATGAGGTTTCATATTATTACATTGATGAAGGTGCGGCAATTTAGACATATCTTGGGGATTCATTGGGATTATTCATCCCTAGTTCATCATAGCCTGGGAAAATATTGATTGATTGAACATCATGGGTGGGGAACGACTGTGATCCACTCTTGGTGGTGGTAAAACAGTGTCAGTTGTTCCTCTGACGACTTCCTCGGGCGAGGAAAATGGATTCTGGGGGGTTGATTGGATCCTTCTTATGGTGGTGACTATAGATCATTTTTTTTACTTTACTGAAAGCACCTGTTGTCTTTTTGGTGCCTCTATAGTTTTATTTTTGAATGAATTTGGTTGGTAATTTTCCTTTGTTTGAAAACATCGATGTGGATGGACATTTATCATTCAAGGTACAATTTTTTTTCACATTTTTGTTTATCATGTTCCATTTAACTAGTTGGTTGAATGGTATTAGATGACTATAAGTGTTAGGAATTTTTTTTCCTCACATTTGGTAACAATGATGCATTTATCTTGTACTATTGGGTGGATAGCATCAACAGATGGATGAGTATATTGACACCCAGTATCCAGTTGTCTATCATTGATGAACAAATGGGTGCCTTGTTTGGATTTTGTGCATTGTTGTTTTGTCCTGTGATGTGTGGAATCAGGATGACTTCTTCTGATTTCCTCAAAACCATTATCAGGTGGGAATATCCAAAGATATAATGATGTGCTCGAATCTATCTTCTGGTTCTCCCTTCGCAATTTTATTGGTGTTGGAGGAGTTCCCATCCTTGTTGTGTCGACATCACGATATAACCTCTTGGAAAAGGTATAATCATTTCATTTTGAATATGTTCACTATTAAAACTTCATTTAGAGGGTGATGAAACGTTTTCATTCCTTTATTATCATTTTCTCATCATTTATCACATTTTCCATTCTTCTAGAATCTAATATATGTATCTATCATGCTACTGTAATGGGTTACCACTCACCCAATTTATCAAAAAAGGATTTCGTTTTATATTTTCAATGAGTGGGGATTGAGCCTTATCCTTTAAAAATATTTACCTAAAATTATTAAACAATGCTAACATGGTTCTTATGGAGGTATTAGAAAATTATTGTACATAATCTCAAAAACACTTAATGAAATATTTTTTGGGAGACATAATGTGGATTATGATTTTATCAGATAAATATAACAAATTATATTTTTCTTAAATGTTAACTTTTTGTCTCAAACATTATTGTTGTTTTCTAGCAAAAATTAAATATTGTTAATAGAATGATATTAATAGAATTTTATTTGAAATAATATATTAATAAATTATATTAAAATCATAAAAATTATGAAATAAATAAATTATAAATATTAATTATTGAAAATTTAATAAATTATACATTTATGGGATAATTCTAATATTATATGTAATGGTAAAACCCTATAAATATAAAATTTTATTTATCATGGTTAAAATTATAATAAGTTAATCAAGGGGTAAATCAAAAAGATCTAATTAATAATAATTCCAAAACCTATATAATGTTTATTAGATGATGATATTTTGAACTATCATCTTTTTTAATGAATATGTGCCAATTTAGGTAATATTTCATTAGAATGACTAATTTATACATTAATATTATTTTTCATTCCAATTATGTCATTTTCATCCCATATAAATTGAAAACCCATCTATCATTTTAATACACATAATTGTGGAATCATGTAATCACCCTGAATATTTAAATGATATTTTTTTCTCGAATAAATTTTTGTACATATTATAAAAAATCAAAACTATAAAAATATATACAAAAACTGAAAAAAATAATTCTCTTTAACATTGATCATTCCATTAATATTCTACAAAACCAATACAAATTCATTACATTACAACTTGGGAAAAATATATTATAGAACTTCTAAAATGTGAAAGTATGGATCACCCTAATATACTGATATCATCAATCCCAAAGATAATTCTATTTAAATAAATTAAAATATTTATATAACAATAAAAATCTTATAAAAATGGAAATATAACATTGAATGAAATTGTATTGCATTTACAGTGATGTAATGAAGTCTTATTTATATAAACCAATGTGATATTTTACCATTGGGATTTGATTTTTATAATAATGTTGGTCAATATTAATAATTTAAACTATAACCGTTTGTAAATATTTTAACTTTTTAATTTGTGTTTATATGTAATAATAACATCATATTACTGATACAGAATTGAGAATCGATGGCCTCAATGAGTATAACCATGTCTTTTAAAGACCATTTGTTATTACATGGGAGGGTGTTATCATCAATTGGGTCCTACCATGTCCAAGAAATAGCCATTCTATAATAAGTGAATCTTGATCAAAATAACCTATGCGAGAAGTTCATGTAAGTGGAGATTACAACTTGATCGATGTTAGTTGAGGCACCAAAAAAAACTATGACCATTGCACACCATACTCATTGGGTGTATGTAGTTGTAATAATGGATTATGTGTACAAGAGATAGTTTCTTAAAGATTAATTTTCTCTGTATAAATATATTCTTTATTACATTAATTCATTTAATGATAGTATTTATTAATAAAATACATGTTCAATTGTGATAAATTTTATAAATAAAATTTTATACTCAAAAAAATAAATTATATTTTTCTGGAAAATATATAAATTTTTTATAAAAACCCATGATAATATAAATAATATTTTATTTAATTAGTTAAACATTTAAAACACTAATATAAAAAAAATATGTTAAAACAATTATAGAATTTCATATGACATTTTTATACATTTTAGCAATATGATTGTGTATCAAAAACTAATATTATAATAAAAGACATATATTAATTTTAATGTAAATATTCTAATATTTATAGAATTATTCTGAAAAAAATTAACATCATTCCAAAAATATTAATATGCAAATTAGTTTATGTTGAATATCTTAAAATTTTAAAAAATTCATTATATTTTCTTTAATATTAAAAAATTCAGTTTTTGGGGTTTCAATAGAATTTATGGCATCATATTTATGACGTACTAATGTATTGATTAATAAAATAAAATAAAATTCCTTAATCCTATTATTATATATATATTAATTATTTCATTATACGCAATCATGTTTAATAAAATAAGTCACTTTACAATGTTGAAAATGGAATGTTTTATTAATAACAACATTAAATGTTAGAATCATTAATACTTCATTCCAAAATAAGTATTTAAAAATTAATTTCTTTTCACATTGATTAATATAATATAAAATGTGACCTAAATGTCCAAAAATATGATAAAAAACATGTGAAATCCAATGGTATTTCATTTTACATAATAGGTTTTCTAAGAATAATATTTGGAAATTGTTATACAATTACCCTCCCACTTTTTTTATTTATAAACACTCCTTTCCCCTATCACCTCCACTCCCAGTAAATCGTGAATTAATATCTATTATATTTTCCTCCCTATGAGTCCCTCAATGTTTTCTCAATCCCTTATGGTTCAATCATTTAATTTAGGAACAACTCTTCAAGTTACGGTAAATATTAACTTACCTTCTCCATTCAAGCTACCATTCAATTTGTTATATCTTACTATATCCAAAAATTGTATTTTTTTCAAAATTATATGATTGAATTAATGTAATAAGCGTCATTTATGAATTTTAATCCCCTTTCCAATCCCCTTTTACAATTTTATAAAAATATTTGTTATACCCATAAGACTACCAATGTTCCATCTAAAATCATACACTGTAACATGATACATTCAAATTTCCCTTTTTATTTTAATACAAAAAGTAGATTAAATTATATTTTCATAAAAATATATATAAATGTGAATTTATTATTTGGGTATATACATATTTGAATTTCACATTCCATATTGTGGGTTACAAATGATGTAATGATCAATTCATTATGATATTTTTCATTATATAAATTTTTATAAGAAAACTAATATTTATACTCCATGTTTTAACAATCAAATTATTAATTTTTTAGATCAAATGAAATTAGATATATTAAGGTTTCTTCCCATTATAGTTCAAATTCATTAGGTTAATAATTTAATCTCTAGAGATGACATGTTTTAATATATCATATTAAATAACCTTTTTAGTTTTCAATTATGATACCTTGCAATAAAACATCGGTTATATGCTTAAGAAAATCTCATTTAAATGTTGATACCACATTTCCAAGTTTCAATTCAGGTTATTATTATTATTATATGCCTTTTATTAACGAATTATTTTTATAAACCATTTTTTATTGATATATCTTTGGATCACATGTCATTTTAATATCCTATTCATTCAATTTCGAGGCTTCATCCACACCCCATTACATTGAAGTATGTTCGCAAGATGATAAATTTAGTAAAAGGTAAATAGTTTGAACTCGTAAAGTTTTCATATTGTGGACATTAAATAATTATTATTTTTTCATTATTTATGTACATTATTTCTATGAAAATAAACGTTAAATGACCATCAATGATTTGATATGTAATGAAAATTTATGTAATAAAAATCCGGTATTCCATAGTTGGTATCGTAAGACATTTTTTTATTTTTTAAAATTACGGAAATAAATAATTTAGTAAGAACATGTGGGGAAAATATATATATAGGAAAATATACAGATATTTTGGTGATGTATTAAGAAAGTGGGTTTCATGAAAAAATCCCTATCTAGATATGTATAAGTGGATGTGGATCTATAATAAATATAAAAAGGGGTAACACCATAAAACACTACATGGATCTAGACTCGAATGAGAACTATTTCACAGAATGGGCCTTACTGGAGACATGGTTTGCCCCTCACAAGGGATATTTTTACTTAATCATCATATTTAATGATCATTATGAATGGAATATATAAAATAAATTTTTCCATGGGTATTAATAACATATTTATTTGTCATATATTAAAAAATAAAAACCCATTAATGTTATAAGATTCTTAAAATTTGCATGTTTCTCAAAAATGTTACTTTATTTTAAAAAATTGTCTAGAAATAGGAGGAACCACATAAATGATTAGTTTAATAAATGTTTCATTAATCAAATTCCAGTGGAATATGTAATATAAAAATCATGAGGATAGTGAATCAAGTAAGAAATTTTATGAGAAATAATTTGAATCAAATCAAGTGACCCTATTAACCTCAAATATAACAACATCTTATTTTATAGATCATGTGTAAATAAGCCCATTCATTCATTGGATCTACCAACAAATTGATTAATTAATAATGAATGAGCTCTATAGAAATAATATTTTACATACTCAGTTGTTTAGTGCATGAGAAGATATCCCAAGAAATATAACACTTATAAGGAGAAGCTTATAAATTTTTAAAACTTGATTAAAAACATGAATCCATGAAAGGATATTGATTCTATAGGGTGGGAATATTTTAGGATAATATTTTTCAATAAATATTTCCATCATTTGATAAAAATAATATAGTGAAAGAAGTTATATAATTATATAATATGTAAAATGAATTTGGGGGAATTTATGAGATGATATTTGAAATGATTTGATGTTACACCACTAGATTTATTATGGATCCTATGTGAAATTTTGATAGATTATTATGTGGAAAGAGAAATCATCTGCACAGGAATAATGAAAATAATTAATAAGAAAACTATGGGGAGATACTTCATCGTGATATGAAGGATGAATTTCAGTTTTGAGAGATGTCATGGAGACATAAGTCGAATGAGAAGATGTTATAAATCCATTCAAACTCCAGGAAGAAATTTCCTCGTGGAAGAGGTAGAAATAAAGGGAAACATTTTGTGTTCAATAAATGTTGAAATAAGCCTTCAGGGAACCACATACTTCATAGTGGAATGTTCTACATGTTCTAAAGAGATATCTATATAGCTTGAAAATATCATAGTGAGGTGAAACCTCAACTTATCTACACTAACTACAAAAAGAATAGGGTGAACTCCCAATAGTATGTTTAATTATTCAAGTTTAAATACATTGAGAAGCATAACAATAAATTTCTAATTCAAGAGATAATGGATAATCACCATTAACATCATCATAGGCCAAGGGAGGGAGGTTGGTAAATTTTTACCACAATGGATTTAAGTAGAGGCTACTAATGATTATGTGGAAGGGACATGAATATTGAACACATAGAAGGAAAGTAATTTTTTTGATTCTAGTGATATTCATTCAGTTATTTCATCCATGTTTGAAAATAATAGAGTCATACCTGGATCTATTATAAATAGAGTTATTATCCAAGACTCATGGAGGAATTATAATATCATTAATAGTGAATATCAACTCTAGTTTTGTCATTGTTGAATAAAACATAATTTCAAAACTAGTAGTCAATAAGATGGTGGAATTAGACACCATACCACAGATGGACTGACTGTGAATATAAAATTATAATATCAACTATATAAGTAAGGAAATTTCATTTTTCTTGATTAACAACCAATAATGATTTTCAATGGATATATATCCCGGTCTGAGATTTTCCAATAATCACCTCATGTATCATTCATAATGAATATGCTCGGTGAAGGGGAAGATGGATATTAATGAAAAAATATATATGATTAACCCATTTATAATGGAAAATGTATAGTTACATGATTAAATAATAATCATTAATATCGTCAGAAGAAGGTATTTTTCTAACTTATTGTGTCACTTTGGGTATCAAATTTTATCTTTGTGAAGATTAAGGATATATCAGTAAGTCTATGAATTTATTTTAGATAGCATAACAAGATTATAGTGAATATCAAGTACCCTATCCCAGTGATTTAATATTTATTTTACTAGATCTCAAGGGATAAATTCAACTCCGAAATTGTTCTCGGATCTGAGTGTTATCAATAGTTATTGAAGAAAGAATATTTTACGAAGAATTCATTCTAATAATTATATGGGATTGATGAATTCTTTTTTCCCCTGGTCGTGAATAATTCTCATTCTATATTTATGGATATTACTAATATATTCATTATTCACTACCATGATATATTTTGTGTAGTGATTATTGATGAAATTATGATAAAATACAAAATTCTCATGGAGCACAAGGATCATCTAAGGGTTATTAGGGAAAATCAATGGATGAAAAAAAATTAGGAGAATTCAGAAAATGTGGATTCTAGATCAAACAAATTTTCATCAAGGGAATGTTTTAACCAATAAAGGATTTGTAGTTGAACCTATTAAGACAAATATTATAGATGAGGGGCCACATCTAATATTGGTAAATGAGATTTTTTTACACCATTGTTTAATATGATGTTATAGGAGGTATGAAAAAACATTTTAGGAAATTCTAATCCACCAGCCTTGTTAACATGAAAAGGAGAAAAGTTCATCTGGACAAATGGATGTGATGACAATTTCCATGAACTAAATAAGATATTGGTTAATAAACCTATATTAACTCCACCCTATATCAGAGAAGGAGTTTTTTATAGTTATTTGTCACTAAAATTTATTGAGTACATACACATAACAAATATTATGGTGAATGAATATTCCCATCGATAGTAAAAGCATCGTGAAAATAATTATCCTATCATTGAACTAGAAAAATTTGCAGTTATTTTTTCCCAAAAACATGGTGACATGGGGAGAAATATGATATATACACATAAAACAATAGTATGAAATTTTTTAAACTCAAATGGAATTGAACAAGAGACAAAAATAAGGTTGAAACATGTTAAAGAATATGAATTTTCAATTCATTATCAGCCCAGATAATAAAATAATGTCACATATGCATTATGTTGGAAAGTGCATGTTGTGATGAAATGTTGAGGATTCAAGGATATCCTTTGATCAATGACTAATTAAAATTGCACATGAGAATAATAATATAATATATATCCTCAACCCTTTAACAATTGATTTCTAAAACATCGTTAATAGTTATGATCATGAATGATCAAAAAGAATATAATTTGTTACAACAGAATATAGAGGCTATGAAAAATGGGATGTTTTTTGAGTTCTGTATTGATCATGATGGTGTATTGAAAATTCATACAAAGCTATAATTATCATATTTCCTATAGATAAATATGGATCTAATGGATTAAAAATACATCTCTATATTCACTCTACATCATGGAAGCACAAAAATATGTAGGTATTTTCACGATCATTATGGGTGGGTTAAATTGAAAAGGGTGACTTCTTACTACACTATATGAAACTTGGTATATCAGCAAGTTAATGAAGATAGAAAAAATCATAAATGTCTGTTGAAACCACTAGCCATACTAATATGCAATTGGGATAATATCTTGATGATCTTCATCCCCAGTCTCTATAGAACATCTAATGTAAATAATGTGTTATGGGATATAATAGATTAGCTTATATTGATTTAACATTTAATCACTCTTCAGTTGGATTTATCTATTTAACAACATTCCTTGTAATATATAATGAAATTGGTGAGGTTTAATGGGGATCTCGTTTCAATCATTCCTGATCAGGATCTAATTTTCACATCTATATTATAGAGAAGTCTCCAATATGTTATGAATACCAAGGTGAATTTAATTTCACCCTATAATCCGAAACTAAAAACCAATATGAAATTCCTATTGAGAAACATGAATCCAAGAAGATAACATGATAAATATAATTTAAATGTGTACGGGATAAAAAACTACCTGTAGTTGAGCTTTCTTACAAAAAATGATTCCAATCGAGTATTCAAATGGCACAATATGAATATCTACATATAAAGAGAAAAATAACTCCAACTTGTGGGATGAAGTTGGTGAGAATGAATTTTATGGAAACTATACTGTTTGAGAGAAAACAAGGTTCACTACATATAACAATATATAAAGAAATCTTAGAATCGGTGAAATATATATGTATACAACCATCGATGATTCTTCAGGTTTCATTTTAATGAAATTTTTTTATTCAGATATCACAATGGAAGTGAGTAATATGGGGTTTGAAGAAATGAAAATATAACATCATGTATATAGCCAACATTGAAAATCATTTACCTAGTAGGAGATGTTTCCTATTGGCTATCAGTTCCACCAAATACTACTAATGTGCAATATTTATTCCATCTATATATCATGAGGACATATGTATCTGATACCACAATAGTACTGAATATATAGATGGTATATATATAACATGAACATCCATATTAGGGGATTATAATGGATATCATGGACCATATATATGAGGTTCAATTCAAAAAAGAGAACTCATTGCATCAACGAGTTATGGAGGACTCAAAATATGAAGAAGTGATATGGGAACTAGATGAGACAATGAGATAGATGTACCCTCACATTTTATCAGCTAGGTAAATGGCTTCAAATTGCAGTTATGAAATTTATTAAGGGGTAAAATTTAATCACAATTTCATTTTAAAGGCTAGAATTTTCTTGAATAAGTAATTTTTCTGTATTATATAATATTTAACTTGTAATAAAATATATAAATATAAAACATTTCTCTTTATCAATGATCATTATATTAGTTAGTTATGAATAAAATTAAAATATCAAACCACATAACTAGAAAAAAAATATATTAGTGAAAATGGGAAAGCATTGATTGCACCAGTCTACTAGAATAATTGCACTCATAGTTAATACTATATATTTAAAAGAAAATATTAGTAAACTAGTCAAAATAATATGAAAATAAAAATATAACCATAAGTTAAATTGTAGTGAATTTTGAGTTATGTAATGATGTTTTATTTAGAAAGAGTTTTAATATTGGTATTGGATTATTATATTTTTTTTCAATGTGACTGTTGTTCTATCTGACTATTGAAACCTATACCCACGACTGAAAATTTTAGCACTATAATTAGTGTTTATGGTTGTTAATTATATGGGGTAATTAATACATAAAGGGGAATCGACACCATCAACAAATGAATTCATGTTGTTTGAAAACCATTTGTTACAAATTTTGATGGGGCTATCAACCCTATCCTTCATCCATGAAGAATACCAATCCATGCTTCAACATGTTCATCATGAAAAAAATCTCATATGCGATAAGTTCATGTTATTGGATATTACCTCTCAGCCAATATAATATCCATGTTCTATTTATATTACGCATACATGATATAATGACCAAAATATCTCGTAATAAAACCCAAAATAAAGATATTTCATGTTTCTTGGGAAATTCAGGACCATAAATAACAACATAAAACATGAAATGACTCGTCAGTGTTAAGAAATCCCATTACATGACCACAAAAATTCTTCCTAAATTACATTTCATGGGATAACTAAGGAAATACATCAGGAAGGGGTGATCTGTGAAACACTGTAAGGGAAATTAATAGGAATGATATGTGGATGAGAACACACGTTAGACAATAGGTATATCAATGGATCATAAAATAATCACGAACATAAAATCAGGATAAATAATGATAATCATATCATGGAAATGTGGAAAAAAATATCAAACATTTAATCATAGGTCAAGGATAAAATTCCAATACATCGTAGTGGATAGTGTCCCATGATGTAATCTGGTAAATTCATATCCAAACATGTCTTATCAGGATACTAAACATAACCCATTGCATTGGAGTTCTATATAATTTTGGGTTCAACCATTACATTTATTTCATTTTCATAAAAAATGTGCCACATACATCATAAAGGATGGATTCAATATTCATCATAATTTTTTCCATGATCAAGGGTTGTATAATAAATACAAGTATTTCCTCAATAAAAATATATATAAATATAAAATTCTTGATTCTTGATATTTAATGGGTATGGTATTCACTGACCCAATTGTTTTGGAGTGGAAATTAATGGTGCAATTTTGGCAGCATAATAGTGTGATAAAAAAATACATTAAAATGGATTACAATAGTGTAAGAGGAATCAAATCATATATAAATAAAATTTAATGAAAACGGGTCATAGAAATACATGTCCTACATAAGGAATTTTTAAATAGAAATCATAACATAATAAAGAATCATCAATAAAGAGGATAAATGGAATACCTATTATGAAATTTTGGCAAGATAACATGTGTATATTTGAAAGATAAATGAGAGATAAAGTGGTATCTCATCATTCAAAAATAATACGGCTAGTATGGTGGAATTTTGAAAACATACCCCAACATTTGTAAATGAATATAAAAATGTGTAACAATTTGTGGTTACAAGGATAAAATTGAGAATATAAGCAACCCTTAACAGGGTGTGTGACTTCCAAATATTTAAGTGGGGCTTATTGCATGCTTATGAGGATTGGGAGAATAAAATAGAGTCTAGGAAAGAGTAAGGAAGTTATCTATGTATTATGAGTGATGAGAAGTGGGGTCCGGGGTGGGTTTATATAGAAAATGATTGGAGAATTCATTAATATTTATCAAACATATTTTTTAGAGTCTATTTAATCAAATATTCAATAAGAGAAACATTCTTATGGGGTCTCAATGGTTTTTTTCTAAATTTTAGTGGGAAAAATTATTTTATTAGTCCATGGTCTAGAGGTGTTATAATTGTTTCCTTTATTACGCTGTGGTGGGAATCATTATTAAAGAAATGAATATAAAATCTTCAAATATATAATAAATTTTTGAGAATTCTCTATGTATTTATAAAATATGTAGAACAAATATAAAATCACATTATATTAAATAGAAAACATATATTTTCCCAAATATATCTTTCATTGAGTTTATTGAATCACTATTTGGTCATTATGATTTCATAAAACACATATATATTTATATTGTATTTAATTTTTACCCAAATATTTGACGGTCATAGAAAAGTATGAAAAATTCAGTATTGTGTTTTTTTATGCACTAATTCAAAAAAAATTATATCCATTTTATACATTTAACTTTCCATATATGTCCCTTTTAAATTTTAAAATAAAAAATTTCATTTATTGAAAATTTATCATTTTTGACAATAACTATTTATAAACCATAATAAAATTCACATTTGGACTCATAAAAATATAATGATCTACAATATTTAATAAAATTAATTTAATATTTTATTAAAATGTTAATATTTTATTCATCAAAATTGTTTTCTTAATACAATTTGAATATTAACCAAAAATATTATTTGGGCTTTCATAATAATAATAATATAAAAACATATTCATTTTTCTATACAAAAATAATGTACAATATCCCAATTCTATGGTATTGATTCATATAAATTTGTTACACTTGAATACTCCCTCAGAATATGGTGTGCGATGGTGGTTCATTCATGGGTATGTTCGGTGAACATGATTGGGACCATGATCAATGTGAGACTGAAAATATACCATAAATGGTTTATCCCATTCATATGTTATTAGAAATCAACAGGGGCGTGGTCGAGGGAAAATCATAGAAATGATATCTCCCTTGGATGTTCAGATATATGGAATTCATAGTAAATTATCCTACTGGTTGAGTCAATCAAATCCGTTGTTATTTTCAAAATGATTTATAAACAACCTATATTTATTGTAGTCATATGATCATTGTTCAAATACTATATTATCAATGATAATGATACTTAATTTCCTTTTAATTCCAATAGGATGTAAATAAATAAATTATGTCCATAAATTTTACAAAATAATATAGTTAAGTAAATCAAAAATAAAATTTTAACATATAATAGTTTAGGTAATTACCTTAATCCCCTTAAGAAATTTCACACTCAAAATTTTTATTTACCACATAAAAAATTATTAGGGTAGCATTTTTTCGTCACCACATCAAGTTCCCACATTTCTTCTTTAAACTAGTGTTTTATCTACAACACATTGACCAAGAGGATTGTCTTATTTTGAAGAACATTTTCTCTACAATCTAATATCTTCATAGGATTATCCACATAATATATGTCATTCTCTAGTAGTACCACCTCTAGATTATGTACATCAATGTTATATGCTTTTTAATTTCCTAATAGAGAAAAATGGAATACCTCTTGTACTTGATATTGGTTAGCTGGGATTGATAGTCGGTAGACCACAACTTCGATGCAATCAAGGATCTAAAAAGGGCCAATGTACGTTGTAAAATTGTTTCCCTTCTTTAGAAATATTATTAATATCTTCCATGGATATATGCAGACGAATACCATGTCTCCTATATCAAAATATAGTTCATTTCTATAATTGTCATCATTTATTTTCAATAGACTCTGAGTCGTCGTTATTTTCTTCATAATGGTTTTATCCTTCTCAACCATTTCATTTAATATTTCATTACCTTAATGTTTTCATTCCTAGATATCATCACAACATGAAGGTGTTCCACACTTCTTCCCATAAAGGGTTTTATAGGGTGACATGTAGATCCTAAGTGGAAATTTTTTTTTTGGATAATTAAACCAGAGGAAGATGTTGATCTCATCCCTCTTTGGAGTAAATTGAGTATTCTCTCATCACGTCTTCAAGTGTATGTATAATCCTCTGAGATTGGCCATCATTTTCAGGGTGATAGTACTTGATTATGTTTAAACCACTATTCAGATCATGTTGGAGACTCTTCTATAACATAAAGGTCAATCTAGGATCTCAATAAAATATAATTAATTGTGTACACCATACAACCACCCATTATATCTGATGAATATCCCTGAATGGTAATCTAATGAGAAATCCAATCTAATCACAATGAAATGTGTTGTCTTTGTATGGAGATCCCCCACAACCATGATATCATTGTTTCATATTGATGGCTTAAGAATCCCAATAATAATGTCCATGGTGATGTTTTCTACTTTCCATGAAGTTATTGGTAATGGTTTTGTCATTCCCTTATATTGTTTCAATTATTCATTCACCTGTTGACATACGACGCATATTGATGTGTATTCTAATATATCCATCCTCAAATTCTCAAAACAATAGTGTTCCCAGAGATCATTATACATCCTGGTTCTTATAGGGTGGGTAGTGAAGGTTGATCTATGTTCATCATCCAAGAACATTTTTTTTAACTCAAAATTTGATTGTATACATAGTCATGACCCTAATCATACAACACCTTATTCATTAACATTGGACAGTAATGATTTACATTTTCAAATATTTTCCAATTTCTTCTAATTCACACAACATCTATTTAAGCATCATTTTAACTCACCCGACGAGATGGTTTAGATATCATTTGTGAAAAGATTGATGATTTTACTTACATTTAGGACTTACATTTCCATCATCTTCATGTTTGAGAATATCATATCCTTCTTAGTTATCATTAATTAATGGGTTATTGGATCTTTTATATGTAGATACTATGTCCGATTATTCTCTTTCCAAGGATTGTAGTGAATTGATGAGTCATATACATTTATCAGCTCAAGATATATTTATTTTCATATATTAAACAATTTCTTCGTGAATATTTACATGAGGCTTTTGTGATCAATATATATTTCACACTTCTCCCGCAAAAGATAAGGTCGCTAAATTTTCAAAACAAATATCACTGAATCCAACTTCATATCATATGTTTGTTAGTACTTCTTGTGATCATTCAAATACCATGATGCATGAGCTATTACTTTTTCATTTTTCATCAACACAATGCCCAATCCATGTTCAATGGGTCACTGAATACTACAAAATTCTCTCCACTTGAGGTTATTGTCCTAAGAAGCAAAGTGATTATCCTCCTATTAAACTCCTTTTATCTCTCTTCACATTATTAATTTTATGAATATTTGACTCCATTTGATGTAATCTTGGTTAGAGGGTTTGATAATCATTAGAAATTTCTCACACATAGATGATAATAATCATATAATCTAATGAATCTACAGATATTTATCATAGATGTTGGACCTGATCATCATCCAATTACCTCATTCATTGAAGAGTACACAAATATCCCATTTCTTGTGATGATATTCCCTATAAAAGAGACTTCCATAAACCCAAACTCACATATTCTATACATGTCATACAAATATTACAATCACAAGGTTTTTAGACCAATAGTTAAATTCTCCTCATCCACCTTATATATATTGAAGTATATTATAATATCACCAATAAATACTAAAAAATATTTGTTTACGGTAATCTTAAATGACTGTATTAATAAATTCCATGAATATTCCTAGAGTATTAGTGTTTCCAAAAGGAATTTCTATGAATTAATAATGACCATACCATGTACATAATGTACTCTTGAGAATATATCCCTTATTCATCATGACATGATAATATCCTAACCAATGGTACACCTTGGAAAAGTCTTTTTCTAAATGTAGATGATTTAACAATTCAGTAATACATAGAAAATGATTCTTGTTATTCATCCTGACTTTGTTGAGATCACGATATTCAATGAAAAGGCTCATTGACCCATCCATCATCATGATGAAGAGGACTCTTTCACCACATGATGAATCACTACGGTGTATAATCACATTATTCGGATTCTATAATAGATGCTTCTTTATCTCCTCATGTTCTATATAAAACATTAAATATAGAGTCTTGAGTATTTGAAATTCCCCAAGTATAAGATCTATCAATAATTCAACA
Organism: Viscum album; assembly: GCA_963277665.1. Taxonomy (NCBI): domain Eukaryota; kingdom Viridiplantae; phylum Streptophyta; class Magnoliopsida; order Santalales; family Viscaceae; genus Viscum; species Viscum album. Next base: position 269,687,562 of record OY728128.1, on the reverse strand, counting down.
TCTCGTAGAGGAAAAATGCCTAAAAATTCATCAAGAAACGCATAACCAAATTTCCTCACAATATCCATGTATTTAAGGATGGGTTTTTCCCTACACATGATCATGTGAGAAAGATGCACACTCTTATATGAAGTAATATACATACAAGGGATGATAGAGAAAATAAAGATTCATCCACCACATTACACATTAATAGAATCATTGGATGATTTCTTACACAGGGAGTGATTTCCCTCTCATGGAAATTTATGTTGGCACAACACAATATATACAATATATTCATTAATTTTACCATATTCAATCAAGGGATGTACGATAACGTTCTCCAGGAAGATAAATCCACAAATTGTGTAAGGGGCATAATTATATACATGGGATTCTATAATTTTCCCATTTTCCTTTTTCACTGACATATCTAATTACATTCATTTTATTAGTGTTTGTATTGTTATATAATACATTCAGTATATAAATGAAATCATAAAACCATAATTAAAATGTATATCCCATATTCTTTTATTAATAATTGTGGTACCTATCACCACTTCATTGTTGTTATTATCATAAGAAGAAGTGATGGGAAAATCTATCCCTTCTACCTTGATGGTTTTTTTTTCTTCAAAATACATTGGCATAGTCCATTGGTTTGAGAAATGATGTCCTTCCATGTAGTTGTAGAAATTAAAAATGAACTGATGGTTTATTGGGGAAATCATTTCCTCTATCGGAGTAGGGAATTTTTCTTGTCAAAAATAACTATCTAGGTTCCCTTCCATCATGCATCTAAATCATTTCCTTATCCCCTTCATGAAATTTATAGGGTGATTTATTCTACACTATTGGGAAGTAGGGTGTTGAAATTTCACGGCACCATTAGTTCTCTCCATTGGCCCAGTGTAATTTGACATATCACTCCTCTTCCAATTCCCATGATACCCATGAGTATCTCCAATATCCATTTCGACATTGAGGTCACATCAAAATAATTCAGCATAGCTATCAATGTCACATTTCACGTGGTCCTTCTGTAAGATAGGTTTCATCCCACCAAATATGCGATCAACTATGAATTAGTGAGTGGTGACAAATCTAGAGGTGTATTGTGTAATACATGTGTTGTTTTCCCCATACACTATCATGGATTCATTATATTTTTTCTAGAGGTCATGTAATTCCCATTATATATTATGTTCGAGGGTGTGAGGAAATTATTTATCTATTCTTTTCCATAAATCATTCGACTTCATCACCTGGATCTCTTCCTTAGGCATCATATTTTTTTCCAAGGTCCACCATTGATCAACTTCTCCCCCTTTGATAACCAGCAATAATAACCATCTCTTATTCAATGCATTTAATGACGAAGATGAATTTATCAATGGATTTGATAAATTATTTGATGATTGAGGGTTCAGATGATCCACTATAAGTAATAGGTCTTTTACACCTGATTCTCTCGATTATGACTTGGTCATTCATCTGGGGGTTGTAATTTCCTTTTGGTCAAGGTTCTATTCAAAATATGAGTTATCTACGAGAGTATCATGATAATGTTTGGGATTCCCACTCCATTCATGTTGGGCATCTCATTAGAGTAGTCATTACATTGATCTTCACATTGGTTGTTATCATAATTTATCATATTACATATCATTGTAAAGAATCAAGGGATAGTTTGGGGAATTGTTTTCTTATTGAACACATAATGGGGAATTCAATGATATTAAATGGATAACATAAAAAATAAATTTGGTTCCTTATCTTATGAATTTGTGGGCATCAATCTATGTCATCCATGATCTACATCATATTGTATATTAATATGGGTTTTGGTTTTCCTAAATAATTCTCTATAATAAGATTATGAATTTATCAATGAATATCCCTGGTTAGTGTTAATCTAAGAGTGAATCAAGGCCCATTGTCGTGCATAAATTTTAATTCGAGTCTTGATCCAAGTAGTGATTTTTTGTTTTAACCGTAGGTACATTTGTTCTATAGCCAAATCCACTTGTTCGTGTACATACAAGGATGTATTTTCATGATAATACACATAATATATATTCACAATTATATTGGGATTTTTTTCAAATTCTTTGTCTTCTTACTAAGTCATTCACAAGAGTTTTATAATCCCCATCCCAAATATAAATAAACATTACTTTCATGCCAACTATAACAACCCTAATATTGTTATTACATTCATTCAAGATTTATTGACATAAAATTACACATAATTCCATCCAAATGATAAATAATAATAGTGTCATGGGAAATTAGTAACCTTAAATAATAACTAAAATATTATATACAACATCATTATTGAAAACAACATTTAGATAACCACAACATTGTATTGTACATAACATTTCATGGGAGTACCTGAGGGCATACATAAGTTTGGGGAGATCTATAAGGGACAATAATGGAATAAACATGGAATAAAATGTAGAATAAAAAACGTTAGACATATGTTATATAAGGATAATAAAATACTCATGAACATGAAGGCATGATATAACATGATATTCATTAAATGGAAATTAGGAAAAAATTAAAACAATATGTTATAGATCAAAGATAAAATACGAAGACATTATATTAGACCAAGTCCCCGAAATTAATCATTTAATCTACAATACCATCATGTCCTATCAGGTTACTAAACATTACCCAATGAATATTAGAACTGTATAATAATGGGTGAACCAATAATTTTCATTTCATTCTAATTCTTATGTATGCCTAAGAGATCATAAAGCATGTATTCATTCATCAAAGTAATTTATTTCAAAATCACGGGGAGTTGAATAAATACATGTAATTAATAATTAAGAAGATAAATGTGTATAAAATAAATCACCATTTTTGGTGAATTGTAAGGGATTTCACATACACATTTTTTTGGGATGAAGATTCACCGAGTAATTTTTCATCAAAATTGTGTGATAAAAAATTCATAAAAAAGGATGATGAGAGAGAAATAGGAATCTCAATATATATATGATATGTAAAGTAATAGTGTCATATAAATACATTTACCAACATAATTAATTTTCAAATACAATGTTTAACATAATAAAGGAACATTAAAAAGAGTAGGAATGGAATAACTATTATGAAATTTTGGCATGGTAACATGTGTTTGTTGGAGGGATTAGTGAAAACAAATGTCTTAGAATTTTTAAAACATAATAATGGATTTATGGGGGATATAGTAAAACATACCACATCATTTTTAAATGAAAATTAATGGGTATAGAAATATTTATAAACATGGATAGAAATTAGAATATAATGAACCATTATTTGATTATGAATTAATATGATTGAAGAGGGGATTCATGATATCTTGGTGAGCCTTGGGAGGATTCTAGAGAGAGGTGGACATATTAAGGACGTATTCTATATATTTTTAATGAAAATAAGTGGGATCGTGAATGGTTTGATATAGTAAATAAGTGGGGAATTTGTTGATATTTCCCAGACGTATGTTTTCTTACATAAGTAATTATATAAAAAAACCAGTAAACTTCTAATGGAATTTGTCAACAATTTTTTAAAAACATTAGTGTAAAAAATTTCATTATATATCCATTGGATGATGATTATAAATTTTTATCATCTCTGATGTGTAAGTGACTCGCATTATTAATGAAATGAAATTAAGATCATTCAATATATTAAACATTTTGGAGGATTCACTAAGGCAATATAAAATAATTATAACAAATATAAAATCAAATTATATTAACATTGAAGCTAATAATGGTCTTATTATCACATTTAAGGGGTTTATTACATCACTATTGTTCCATTATGAATTCATAAAACACACAATATAATTATATGGTATTAAATATTTACCCAAAAATTTTACCATCAACGAAAATTAGGAAAACATCACTGTTGAATAATTTTGAAATCATGATTCCAAATATAATATTAATTTTATCAAATGGATTGAATTAATTTGTTAGTTTAATCTTTTAAAATAAAAACTGACAATTTCTGAAAATTGACTGGTTTTGAGAAAAAAAGTTTTTAATCATTATGAAAAATTACTTTTGGACTCATAAAAATTATTTGATAAAATATATATATAGTAAAATTAAATTAATAATAATAATTTATTTAAATATTATTTATTAATACATAAAAATTTATTTCATAATTCAATTTTAATATTAATGAAAATTACTAGTGTTGTTTTACACACAATAATAAAAGTAATGTATATTCATTAATCTATAGGAAAAAATAATCATAATAATAATTCTAGAGTGCATATATATATCCATTTATTATGCCATAATATACCCCAAGGGTATGGTTTGAGATGGTGGATATTTCATGGGGTTGTTCGATGACCTTGTTTGGACCGTGATCTCAATGAGCTTGAACATCTCTTATAAAAGCTTTCGCTCATTATTATATTGTTGGATCTCATCTTGGGCGTGGTCTATGAAAAATCCAAGAAATTTTATCTCCATCGATAGTTCTAATAATTGGGATTCATAGGGAATGATCATATTGGTTGACTCTATTACCTCGTTTGATTGTGTCAAAAATATTTTTTAAGACCTTATATTTATACTAGTCATGTGATCTTTGTTCAATGGCTATGTTATCAAAGGTAATGATACTTAAAGGTCATTTTAATAAAATATGGATATAATAAATTAAAAGGAGTGTGTCAATTTAACAAAATAATACATTTAATTATATCATAATGTAAATTTTAATCAAAACTATTTTCTTCTTTACAGTCTATATAAGTTGAGGCACCACACAAAACAACAATTATTGAACACCATACGCTTAGTGGGTACATGGGAATAATATGGGGATATGTGTCTAGTACATTGTAACATAAATTTTTATTAATGATTTTAAAAAAATATATATTACACTAATTAAATTCAATAAAATTTTTTCATAAGAAAATATATTTCTAATTATGATGAATTTGATAATTTTATTTTTGGAAGAATATAAAAAATAACTGTAATTTTATAGAAATTTATATAAAATTTATATAATAATCCAACGATTTATAAATAAATTTTTTTAATGAAATTATATTTTAAGAAAGAAATATTTAAATAATAAATGATAAAATAATTTTATGAAGTGAAATTAATTTTTATTAGTGAATGAAGTGTGATTTTGCCTTAAAAATTAATATTGTTAAAAAAATGGTTTCTATATTTAAATGTTAAAATTATCATATTTATATAATACCTCAAATAAAATAAAATTTTATTCTTAAAGCTTCATGTCAAAATTATGTTAGTGTCAATGTAAGATAATTTTCATAAGTACATTATTTTATTCTTGAATAGTAAAAATACATTTTTTGGGTTTTATTATATTTTATGACATCACAATTAGGTCATAGTGATATAGTAATTAATTAAACACAATCAATTTCCTAAATCGTATTATTTTTTAAAATCAAATATTTTTATTAGTGAAATAAAACATTATAACAATAAGTGACTTTCCATGTTGAAAATGGAATGATTAATTTTTTAAAATATTAATATGTGAAATATTTAATTTTCATTGATAAAATATGTATTTAAAAAATTTATTTTTGTTCTAGTGGATTAAAATAACATAATATTTATCCTAGATTTTCAGTACTAGAGAAAAAACCATTATCAAGCAAATGATTTTCATTTTCCATTACCTAGTTTTTCATGACCTATATTTTGAAATTCTTATAAAAATCAACCACGTTTTATATAAATTCCTACACATTTAAAATCTAACTGTCACATGAAATCGATACAACAATATGTTATGGAATTTTTTCCCTCTAAATGATTCAACCATGGTTTCCACAATGCCCTAATGTTCCATCCTAATGCTTTCAGAACAACTCTGGGAGTTATGGTAAATCATTACTCCTCTTATTCATTCACATTACCTATTATGTGATATATAATCCAATTCCTAAATTAATAAAAAAAATTGTTTATAATAGTCTATTTCTATAATAATTTTCATTTGACATTGTTAAACCTGTATCCTCTTAAATATGAACATTTTATAAAATAATGTTTTATATGAGTCGTGCATGAAAATTTTCCTCTCAAATTATCCTCTTCTTTGTGATAAATTTTTATTCTCATTTCATTTGAATTACCAAACCCCTATACCTTTCAATGGGTACAAAAATATAATTTTAAATTTGTTTTTTATTTGGTAATTTACAATCATGAATTTTGCATTCTCTTTCATGAGTTAAAATGATGTAATGATGTTTTCATTATTATTATTTTATTTGAGTATTTTTTATAATAATATAATTATTTATTCTGAATGGATCATTAATGAAATGAACAATTATGTGGATCACACGAAATTCTTCCATATTTAAGGTTTTGTTTGATAACTCTCCTATGAATTGGATAAAAATTTAATCTCTAGAGATAATATATTTTATGATACCTTGGTGAATAACCTCAATACTTTTTATTTATGACACCTTAGTGACAAAACATGGTTATATTCTTATGAATTTATCATTTAAATGATATATCCATATTTAAATATTATTAGTCATGATATTATTATTATTATATGACTCTTTTTGAATGATTATTTTTATGCCCTGTGTTCTTATTGATATATCTCAAGATCATATGTTATATGACTCTCTTGAAATTTCCATTATAGGGCTTCACACACACCCCATTTCTTTTAATATAAATCCTCATGATATATAGATGAATGAAATTATATTTTGAGTGAACGCAATAATGTGAATTCATGTGGAAATAGAATAATTTTTTCCCATGAATTATGTACATTTTTTTGAGGATACTAACCATTAAAAGATCATATATTTAGTTCAATGAAATGAAAAATAATTTAATAAAAATGTTGTATTCAATATATATATATCTTTAAAATAGTTGTTAACATTCTTCTCAAAATCCCACTAAATAATGAAGTTGTTTTTTCTTCATTAATTTCTACTCCATGGATCACAAATAATATATCGGAAATATGTCACATGAAGAAGAATAATTCTTCATACCCAAACATTTTACTGTATTTCATTATCTACAAATTAATATATGTTATGTAACATAATATAATTACATATGTGTGCCAAAATTAATTAAATTTTTTATTATAAAGAAACAACATTTATACACATGGTTTTCTAATAAATGGGATCTAAATGAATAACCCATCTGTATGTGTTGACTACTATCTCCATTTGGCAATACAATTCATTTTTCATCTCTTTAGTTCATATATGGGTATTATAATGGGTGAAGTGTATTAACATGACATCTATGAAATAATAATTATACGGGAATTGTAACACGATATCCTAATTCTAATCTTGCATTCCATTTTAAAACCATAACACTGCTCATACGAACATGTGTACTACCACCTCCATGAAAATATATGGTATATTTTTTACTCACATGGTTGGAAATATATATATATATATATATATTAGATGAATATATATATATTATATTATATAATAATTATTCATTAAATTATAATTATTATGTATTTTTGTTTTGTTCTATCTATCAAAAAATTATTAACATGTTCATGCGTATGTGTGGCCCACCATCTCCATGAACAGTATAATTCATTTTATATATCATAATTTAATGGATGATTATAAATATTTATATAATTAATATATTAGAAATTTATATCATATATGAAATTAGGGAGATGACGGACCCCTGATCAATCAATAAGGAAAAGAACTACAAACAAAAAAGTTTATTCAAAAACATAACAATTAAGAAGTATTTTTTGATAAGTGTGCATAGAAACGATATAACTGTGGCATATATGATATTTTTGGTATTAAAATGACTCTAGGATATATTTATAATAAATTTAAATTCATTATATATGATTTTAGAGTTCCATAATATCATGTTTAACTAGAGGAAATGTATTTTCATATCACAATTAAATTAATGAGACTTATCCCATATTTATTAATAGTCCATTTTTAGTGTGAATATAATACCCATGAATTTATTTTATTATTATCATCATGATAATGGTGGTGAAATAAACGTAATTTTTTTATTCTATCAATCAAATATGTTTTATTCTTATAATACTAAAGTGTAAATATATCATCTTCTCAATATCATTTCCTTGACGTAAATTGGATGTTACATACTTATTTATGTTTAAGAAGTGTATATACTACCCATTTTACATGATATATATTTATTTCAATAACTTTCATGAAAATAAATAAAAAAATTTATATCATAGGGTTTATAATTCAAAATCTACCGAATATGTAATTAATTTATGTTTCTATATCATTTTAACATTGAGTTTATATTCTTTAATTTTCATTGAATGATATTATATGATCCATTTCTAATACATCAATTTTATTTTCATCTCATTTTTTAAATTATTTAGAATATAGTATTTAATTTCTATTTCCTCTATTCATGTACTCAATATTCTGAATTAATTCTTTTTAGGAAAAAAATTACATTATATCTCTACATTAGAAAATAATTTGTCTTTTGTTTTGGTGTTTTAATAATAAATATTAATGGATTTTATTTTTAATTTTAATATAAATTTATAATCATCATTTTAACATTTATTTAATTTTAAATGTGTTTTCTAAGGGCTATATTATTAACATTTTCTGAATGTGGTGTTTTATATTTTTACAAAATATTAGAAAGAAATTGTTATTAAAATAAATAAAACATGAATATAATTTCCCAGTATTTACACCACTATATTAATCGTAACCTCCGTCATGTGACTTAAATGTTATTATTATATATCATTTTTTCATAGTATTTCTAATTTTTTTGAATTTATGTTGTTGAAATTAAATCATATTATTTCACAAATAAATGTTCTCATGATAATTTAAAATAATTATTCCTCATTGATAACAACATTTGGTGTAGCAAAGGAACTACTTGAGATATGATTTAATGATACTATATTTTTTTTCTTTCATTGGATTATTTATGTTAATGAAGATAAAATAACAATGATACCTATTTAATTTTACAGGGGATAAGTTATACAGTGTTTTTTGTGGTGATATTGTCTATGTATTAATTGATTTATGATTTTGTGGTTGGTAGGCCATGAATTATATAGTCCTCTAATTAATTGGGTAAATATTAATGTTCTATGTGAATAAAGGATAAATTTTAGGTTATCACATTCGTAAACAGATAGAATAAGTTAGGATATCCCATGTCTGGAAGAGGGTACCCCGGTGGTTATCTAAATCCCTAAAAAGGTAAAAAAAATTATCTCAAGACCATCATGATATTAATGTCTTCAGGGGTATTCAAGATATAATATTTATACCATTATTAGAATGCCTTACATTATATTACTCTAAATTGATATCATATTATTCAAATGTTATGTACTTAGGTGCTAGTTCATTGACAAAATTATGATTCATGTGTTATAATATTTCATGTTATAATCCATGAGTTATGTTCGTTATCATAGAAATAATGGGTCTAATTTTCAATGAATAAGATAATGTTCTCAATCCCTTTATAATCATGATATTTTTATATTTTTCTTATTATCTTAATTGATTACCTCTATGAATATATTGAGCAAAAAAATATTTAATTTCTCTTTTTCCTAGAATATGATGTAATATTTTTATAATTACGTGTTTCATAGGGACGATAGTGATAATGATATAAGTGGGAAATACAGTTAATATTTTATGAACAGTTTGTTTATATATCCATTTTTCTATATGAACCAAAAATTAGGGTCATATAATTTATCACAATGTCTTAAAATAAATATTAATATAATTTTATTTTATATATATGTATAAAATATATAAGGTAACTATAGGTAGAACCAAAATAATCATCCCCTCCTTCTTTGTTTTGGGGAAATCATCTTCATGTTTATCATCAATTCATGTTAATTATCTCCCTTCATTAACATATATCGATCCCTTATTATTTTCAATCCAATATCTTTTTCATTGGTGTAGGTGTTTTTTATTTAAAATAATAATTATGGAATCTCTAGATTCCCAGGTGTATTTTTTTATCATAGGATATATGTGCCTTAAAGTACTATTTACACCATGTTTCTCATCCAATAAATTAGGTATTTCACGTCAGTGATTTTTAACATGTTTATTTAAAATTAAAATTAAAATTCAATGATTTGGTGTCTATGATTGGGTATTTTTATCTTCTTAGACATTGGGGTGTTTCATTGATATGTTTCACCAAGTGGGTTAAGGATTAAATGGATGATTATTTCCTAGATAGTGATAAAAATTTATGGGGACTTTAATTAGGAATAAAATGATATAAATTTAATAAACAATATTTTCATTATGATTTACTTGAGTTAATGTCTTTGGTTGTTTAGATGAGTTCTATTTGGAATGGTTGAGGCTATAAGGTCTTATACGGGCCTGGAAAGTGCTTTATCCATTGTATATATATATATGAGAAAATATTTAGTTTGATTTTGATCATCTAATATACATAAATTATAGTAATTATGTAATTCTATATAGTTTTTGTGGTGTATAATTTACACTACATCTTTTCCTACAGTTTTATTAGAATATTATTAATTTTTAATTAATGGTTTAAATTGGGGTGTCCATTTAATTTAACACTGTGTGGTAAAATACTGTGTTCATACAAACATGTATACACCAGGGTTGTTATAGATATCCTTAGCCACCATTAGTAAAGTCTTTAACCAGATATATTCAGACCCCCATGGAGGGTTCCCTTTTATGATGTGAATTATAATGTACAAATATCCCATGAGTAGGTTCCTGTAGCCACCACCCTATGGGGGTGTTCCATGAATTGATAAATGTGGTCCTAGTAGGCTGCATATGGACCATTGAGATGTTAATAGCCAATGTGGCTAAATCACAGTGTATGGATGATTGGGGTTAATAAAACAATATTAATTATACATTGATGATTAATGTAAGTAATGTTACATATCTATGACCATTTGTTATATAATGTTTATATTCAGTTCAAATATATTTTTTCTATGTTTATGATTCTAGTAGAAGATTCTTCGTTGATCTTCAGTTGTTCATTCGATAACATTGATGAGACTGTAGACTGTCCTGAGGGTTCGATTGAATATATCTGACCCATAGGAACATTGTGTGTGATATAATGATAAAAATGTTCATTTTAGGTATAAGGATATATAAGTTTTGATGGATTTGTGTTTCACCTAAGAAACCTAACTGATATACAAACCTGAAGGTTATACGATGATTATGATGGGTATGGGAATTATAAAATCAAATGATTTCTATTAATAATAATTATCCTTTATGTAATTTTATTTATTATGGGAAATTTTAATCACAAAATTTCCCTGACATATATGTAATAAATTGAGATGCTCAAGAATAACATAATGATATAGATGTTACCATTGCATTCTAGGTATAATGGTGAAGAATTCTCAAATCATATTAGGAGAAAATTTCTTATATTGATATAATTCAGAGATAATTTTTATAGATGAATGGATGAAATGAGATGTTACTTTGGATCCAGAATTTGAGTTATGATATTGATCATATATAGAAATCAAAAAAATATAATGATTCTATTTATATGGTTACAAACATTCTAATGATTTTTTATATGTATTTAAATGCTGACACAATTATATCATTTTGAATTGTTGTGATTTCTATTATTAAAATTGTAGTATGATGAGTGTAGTGGGAATATATACAAGTGAATATATGTGGGGGGTCATGGGGGTGGAAGATATATCCTGTTAATCGATATGATGGGTACCCCTGGATTTGGTGGGGACCAGAGATTTTGTTTGGCTAACTAGCTACAAAAGATATGATTACTAGGATATTTGAATATGGGACAGATGGAGGTATAAACAATGTTTTCCATGGTATCCTAGGAATAAATCATGTTGGATACTATAATATTTCATTGGGAATACACCACAAACTAATCATATGTTTTTTGGTCAATGATGGATCCTAGGAAATATCATGCGGAACATCTAGAGGTATTGAGGATACTAGATTCATGATGATTCTACCAGTTCTGGTAGTCATCATGATTGAGGGATGATCACAGTATTACTAGTGGGTGGGATGATTTTACATAGGGTGATGATAATAATAAGGGATACTCCTATATTAGTCAATGATGTTTTGGTTCATTGAGGTAATGAATATAATGATAATTGAGGATTATTTGGCACAATCCTGGGTTTATGTTCATTCTTGCTGGGTAGTAGATATATAGTGGAGGAGTGAATATCATGATTTTCATAGAGAGATCCAATATATTATTTATGATGGTATTGATATATTATATATATTTAATTTGTTTATTTTAATTTCAGTTCATATGTTTTCTCAAATAATCATATAGTAAAATATAATTCATATTATGAGACCAATTTGGTGGTCGAAAAATAGTTAGTACTCACACGCCACTCAAGAAAAATATACTCATCATTTCCCATCAGTATTCACATGGTTATATAAAACATAGGTTGGGTTATTTATAGGGAGGGCATGGTCACGTAGTGTAAACAAATGATATTGGATTTCAAGAATCTATGATTATTGTTTTTGTTAGACAACATGTTTCTATTTTTTCCTTTGTGTTCTAAAATGTATATATGACCAGCACAGTGGGTGGTAATCAATTTAGGGTTGTTATAGATATTTTTTAATTTACAGTAATCCAATTACTATCATTTTTTTTACTTATTCATTAAATTATCTATTTAGTTTTTTATTGTATTTATTATTTTTATTATTACTAATATTTTTCACTATGTTACATGGGGTGTTTTTCTACATTTATAATTTCTATTACCATTAGTTGAACCAATATATAGTTTTTAAATTCTATACATTTCATTACAAACATAAAATGAAAGACCATATTTGAGAATAAAGGGTTTTTTTACATGTTTTTCGAATATCATTTTATTATCATGTTTGCGTTTGACACTCAGATATACCATGTACAAAACTCTAAAGTACTTTGGGAATGTACGAGTAATTTTTCATGTATTTAAATATCATGAAAACACCATTAGTTTTCATGTCACTAATTGACCTAGTATTTAATCCAAATCTGTATAGTTTCTGTTGGTATTTTTGGATGACATATTTGTGAGTTCTCACACTCAAAGTTACAAAAAAATAATCAAGTGATCTAATTGAATATGAAGAGAGAGAATCATTGTTATGATAATCTCATAATGTTCCACTTTGGTATGGATACAATTCTCATCTTGGGACATATTATCTCATATATTGGTGTTTCATTTTACCAAAAGATGGAAATCTCCATTACATTGAAGGATAGGCCCATGAATTTCTTGGATATATAGAGCTTCGTGGGGATATTAGGTTATTATTGTGAATTAATACATGAATTATCCAACCTACCATGAAAAATTATGGGATGTTTAAGAAGGGTTTGTTGTTTATTTTTTCAGAAGCCTAAGATAGCCCATATATAGATATGAAATTGACACTCTATTTAGAATAGATAATAAAAATACTGCAGCTGAGGGAAATTCATATAGTCCACATTAATACATCATTTAATATTCTGGGATATCTTATGATGTTGGAAGAGTGGGGAATGGCATATGGCTTGTGATTGTTGACGCCACATGATAGGAATTACTCAACGTGTGATCATGATTTAACAATCATCACACATTCTTTAGGGTTTTGGAGTCACTAATTACTCGGTTTACATTTTGTGGATTATACAGACCAAATTACCCACATTTACATATTTAAATAGTTTTACAGGAATCAAATTCAATTAATTTGATTTTAATACATACAATATTTTGATTTTGAGCATGTATATATTCCCGGAAGGGGAACATAATGGTCAATGAATTGAGAAGGAGGACTCATACACAAGCAGTTCAAGAGGCCACTAAAATGTGGTTTGTTATTGTAATATTATTTAACTTGTATTTGGAGGTTTAATACCATAATGGATAGTATTCGATTTCGTAATTTTCATTTGACTCTCTAGTTTTAGAATGACTGGAGATGTGGAAATTATATGATATTGAGGTCTTAATCCCATGGGAGTGTGCAAGAGGTGATGATCTACCACGTAAGTAGATCATGAATAATTATGAGATCATTTTCATTTGTGGACATGTTTTTATTCCAACATATGTTTGAGAGGAGTGTATATGAGAGTCCCAGTCCTCTATATGGGCTATTCATTCCTTTCCAAAAAAAACATTTCGTTAATTAAATCATCAATACATGTTGTCATGGATGAAATTTAAGATAGATGTGTGTTTTTTAGTGTTCCATCAATCATTTAGTGAATGTATAACACTAGAAAACATATGTGGAATTACTCATGTTACATATTCCTAATTGTAAACAGGATGACATCAACATGAAAAAACTGAAAATACTACCTAGATCACCTCAGTGTGTTGACACTATATGTTTGATTGTGGATAAAATTAGAATGTCGACGCATTTTCAACCTATTTAGGACACAATTTTATTGGTTGAGCTCAATAGGATCTTCCTTCATATGATTATATGCTTCCATGGGGATCCACATTTAATCAGATAAGAAAGAGATGCTTAATTCACATCGCTGTTCTGGCAGAGGTTATAGAGTGCACATATATCACAGGTACTACTGATTACATCCTATCACACATATATTGATTCTTATTATGTCATTATGGTATTGATTTTATTGGACATGACCTAAGAATTCATCTGTTATTAAAATGGTTCTTTTGAGAAATATAATATATCAATGAGATAGATTATAATAATATCTTTCTGGATACCATACTCATTGATCCTTATGAGACCCTATTTGGTAGGTCATTCCATTCACCAATATGACAATTATTTGAATGATAGAAGCACTAATAAGTCCTTATATTTTTCACGAAGCTTTAGAAAGGTTTCATCTAATCTAGAAATGATTTTTATAGATCATTTATGATAGAAATAAAATTATTTTCATCTCGTTCAATGGTTGGAGTGTGAGGTTGGGATTAGGTTTTTCATATATGTTTATCCTAGATTGGGGAAAAGATGTATTTAGGAATAAGGGAAGTAAACACATTATCAAATCAACCCTTTTAAGAATCTATGTTGAGTCAGGCTGGTAGCCTATTGGTTGTAGTTACCTCAAAGGTATCAACATATGAAAAATATATTACATATATATATTCATAACCAATATCATTCCAACCATTCAAATATTTATTAGACTTAAGAGGATAAGATGATGTTTCATACATTCTTTGAAGGTCATCGTGTCCATTTTTTTGATTGACAAACAAGGTTCTCTGAGGACATTCATTTTAGATTTTGTGTGTGCAAAGGAATAATGGTTATGTATTAGAAGAGACATAGTGGTGTGATGTTGAACTATGTGACTAGTGGTAGGAGTTATTTTTACATGATGATTTACCTCCATTATATGACCAATTAACATATGAATTGATATATTGGCTGGTAATTTTTTATACATCACTTTACTATGAGGAATAAACTCTTTTAATTTAATTAATTTCATTAATTTCACCCTTATGTATTCACCTAATGTGGTCCAAGAGGACACATTGTGGTTAGGGTCTTGTTTTGATCTTAGTGCCTATGATTCTGGAGGATGTAGTTGGGCCACACAATTAACAAAAATTTTGTGGCCCATAGCACACATTTTTTTTTAATTTTATTTGGTGTTTGAATCGCTTATCTAACACCACAATGTTTTATAGAACGATTCGAACAGGGATTCCCTCCCATTTATTAGGATCAATGTTTTTAATATGGAGAATCCATGTTTAGTTCTTGGTATTTCAAACCATGTGTCATAACTGTGAAATGAGGGTCTTGAGGAATATTTAGGAACATAGTAGGTGCACATTTTGGTCAAACATGTATCACAATAATGTGATTCATTTAATAATTGATAAATGGTAAATTTATACATAAGGTTCTTATAATTTAAACCCCACTATCGTTCTTTATTATTAGATGGATTCTCTTCCATTTTGAAGCCTCCTCTAAAATTTAGGTAGGATATTTTATATCACCATCCTATGAACTCTAAATATCATTTCTTCGTTCTCACTGGTTGTATAATGGTATTACCTCTATTCCTCTTCCACCTACCATGTATTTTTTTCATGCTGAAATAGTTATTTTGGTGTAAGCCCATATGCCATATTTTCATGTTTTTTATATGTCGTCATATTTTCCATTCTATCAAATATTATGGGCTAAAAATAGACGAGGAATCAATAACCATGATGAATTATGCGTTGTCATGTTTTTTCCAAAAAAAACCTATGGTGTTTATATATGTTCCATTATTATGTATGCATGATTTTCCATGTGATTCATGTCAACTGAAATGTAAATTGAATTAAATGAATATGTAAAAGAATTATAAACTATGATGCCCATTTTATTGTGATTAATGGCTAAGGTCCTGAAATTTGAATCTCTCCTTGGGTGTGTTGTAAAATTATATTATATCACCATTTTTATCTTTAATATTTGATTTTCATATTAAGGTGTGTCCCTTATCACCTTACCATTTGGATTTAATATAAATTGACAAATAAAATGAACTTAACAATGGAATGATTGGATGTAATTCCTTTTCCATTGGACTTTTTCCATTATGATTATTCTCGGATTCATGCTACAACATTCATATATTAAGTGTCCAATTAAAAAAATGGAAGGATTCAAGTGATGATAGGACTTATAGACCATTCTATTATTTAAAACAAAAATGTAGGTGAGTTTGTTTAATATCATTATGATAAAAAAATTTATTCCCACACATTATTATATGGTATGGTAAGACCATGGTCCCATGTCTATTCTTATTGATATCTTGTGAGTATGTGGGGGGGTTCCAATTTATGATCACCATATACAAACTCTTATGGATTGAATAAAAAATAATCATAATGAATGATTACTATGAACCATGGATAATACAGGGTGTCTTTTGAGAAAACACTGAATGGAATCATTAAAAGATGTCACATAAATGTGTGAGAGATACATGAAATCAAATATGAAATGAAAAGGATTTAATCTAAGGAGAAAATGTTATTATGAAATGGCTGATACATAGAATCCTTGATTGGGATGCCAAGGGCACACTCAATGGGAAAAATATTAGGTATAGCAATAGTAAGACATGTGCTCCCATTATTGATCAAAAAGGACAATCTCTTTGGGTTGTGGCATCACAAAACACCTATATAAATACAAATATTTTAATTTGGGATTACTATAACATACTTATATAGTGATTGTTTAATGTCACACTTAGAGGTATACGTGGTATCCAAATTAGTAATGTCATGGATTGGATTAACTAAATTTAGAATTCAATAATAATTAAATTATTATATTATTAATTTATCAATCCAATGAACAAGCATGGATTTTTATAAGAATTACATTATACTTATTGACATATTATACACATCTTAATAGATATGACACATAGTTGAATCTTATGATATGATCTAGTTCCTGATATATCCTTATAAATGAAAACATAATTTGAGTTATTACATATGGGAAACTCTTCATAGTCTTATGATGTTATTAAATGATGGTTCATCCATGGGAACTCAATCGTATATGGTTTACTTATATTACACACATCATTTAAAGTATATTAATTATCTAAAACATATATATTATAACATAAAATATACGATAAATTTTGACATTGTTGGTGCTGGAATATTAATTTTATAACACACCAAGCTCAATCCCCCTTTATGGAACCCATATAGACTTCATGGATGTAGTTAGGGATAGGGGAAGGCACTGGATTGTTGATACATGATAGATTTAGCTTGGGAACAAGAGAGAGAGTGAATTATCTATAGATTATAATGCTATATAGAGAAATAGTTTTTTGGTATTTTTTGGTTTTTTTGTATACATGTATGTATGTGTACCTTCTACCATGTATTTCTATATTTTCCATATTTTATAGGATATGGTGGTAATCATCTTGAATATCTCATTAATGGATGTGATTACCTAGTTATCATATTATGGATATTTATTCATCATCAATTAATATATGTTCATTCTTACACTATTGATTGATATTATTATGTTATGTGTTACACTCTGACTATTAGGGTATTTTCTCCCTTACTATTCCACCATATACCCTCTACAAAATATTGAAACATCTAGAATATAGAGAGGATCATTTATGTCATATGTCCAAATATGAATAGTTATAATTTAATGAAATAGTTTTTTAAATAACACTAGACACCTCACATAATGACTAAGGGGTTAGTTCAACTAGTATAGCTCAAGATAAACACAATACTATGTTCAGAATGTGATTACATAGTGCCATAGTGTAAAGGAAATTGAATGTGTTAGATTTGATGTTGATTTTGGGGAGGTAAAATAAGTTTCATGGTTTGGTCATGGTTTTGTTCTTGGTGTTCTGATAAGTGTAACCTTGTGTTCTACAACATTGGAATGGGATTCCTATGTAGCGACATCAAAAGGAGACTATCTTGGAATGGTTTGACCATTAAGGTACCTAAAACATCTTTCATAGTTCTATTTGGAACATTGGTATATAATGGTTTTTCACATATGGAGTGGATCATATTTGGTTTGTTGAATAGTGTATCATACACATCTCCATTAGTGGTATGTTAGGACATGGAATGGACTCAATTCGAAGGATCTTGGCATGATGGTTTCACATGAAGTGGATTATGATAAACCATGATTAATGTTTCACTACTCATGAAATCATTATTCAGGGAATGGATCAATTTATGTAGAAATATTAAACCACTACATAATAATTTAATGTAATGGTATTCACAATTATTACCTTGTACGCATTGGATATTTAAATCTACAAGTGATCATGTGAATGTTATGTTTTGAGTAGTATTAATTCCATCAAAAGGAAATGATACCCTAGTGCTAGTATATGGATTTGCGAAGTCTCTACACAGAAGATGATACATTGGACATGGATTGATAATTGTAACATGGATGATGCAAGACTATAAGAAGTCTTGCCATCCCTAGGATAAATTTACATATCACAAAGGATGATCAGAACATATATGTTAAGGATGAAACATTTTAAGTGGTGCCATAATATACGAATAAGGAAAAAAATACTCTATTAATATTATTGATGATTAAATAAATATTTTCCATGGTTTATATTGATTCATCAATTAAATTTTATAGAGTATTAATCATAAAAAAAATATTAGATAACTTTTCAGTCAAATTAAAATTCATTGTTTCTAATTGTGTTGGGTTTAGATGTATTATAATATTATATTAAAATCACTATTTCTAAAATATAGATTTTTTTCATAGAATGAAATTTATTTTTGAAGTCAGTAAGAATAAATTATAATAGGATTACATTTTATTTTTTTTTTTAAATCCATGAATTTACATCGAATTGGGAAAAATAATTTTTTTTAATAAAAATACAATATGCTCATTAAAATTAAATAAAAATGTATATCTTTTGGATTATTATTAATATTTAATTAAATTAATTTTACTAAACATAATATAGTAACTAATAGATGAAAAAATTATTTAAAATTCGCTATAAACAAATTTTTATATTTAAATTGAAATCTCCCATGTATATATCTTTGATTCCATATTTGTAATCATCATTATAAATATTCGTTTCATTGACCAACTCTAATTTTTAGATAATAAATAATAATAAAAATATATTAAAATTGTAATGGTGAAAATATATTTTCTAGGGGTTAAACCAATTTTATATGAATTAAACTGTAAATAATTCATGAAAAACTTTTACTGTATGGGATAATTTTTACCCAATATATTTTAATAATCATATATTTCCAATTTTGGAAGCCTTTTTCATGAATTATTCGTTGATTTATTTTAATCATTTTAAAACTCAATATTTTTTCACATTTCAATATATAATATAAAACACCCTCACGTCTCCTCCCCAAATAGTTTGAGCAATTGGAATCCTCCATTACCAACTAAAATCCAATGCTAACAACCATATCCATATCATAGATGTAATTTTTTGATATATTTTATGCTCCTGCAAACATCATCATGTAAAAAAAATACTCACACAATCACTTTGCAGAAGGAATAAATCATTCCTAAAATTCTAGTCATCATAATGGATTAAAATTGAGTTGAAATATTTAGAATAAAATACATGGAATTTCATTTCTCAATATTTTTTAAGTGACCCACATTCCATCACAGGGAAGGGTCCACGGACTGCATGAGTTGTGAACCACCAGTACATGAACTGACTCATGAGGCGCTGACCCGTATTGCGATTTCCAGTGAACCTAGTTAAATACATACCAAATCGATAACTTACCCAAATGTGAAAAAGATATTTTTATATCAAATCATGAACATAGATGTTCACAGACAATGAATATTGGAAGGGTTCCCTGAATCGTGACTTGTGAACAACAAGCTCCACAAACCCTTGTTGGCTGAATCATCCATGGGTCAAGATATATCTTCTTGGGCTTTCAAAAATGGTTCTTCATGAACATTGATAAGATTTCACCATTTAACAATAAAAAATATAACATAAGGTATTTAGAATGTATGATGAATAAATCATTGAAGATAACCAATATGTTGGATATAAGAATTCATAGAGGATTCTGACTTCAATCATGAGTCATCGGTAGAGTCCATATTGAAACCGACATTCTTATAAGTATAACTAACCGAGAGCCACAAAACAAATCAAAATTATAATAATTGGAGAACCAATAACCTAATTGTTGAAATCACAATCTAGATATTCATCATGGATGAACTCCCCATATATGATAATCCCCAAGACCCTCCATTGATATGGTGTTCCGTAGAGTGTATCACTTTGTGGATTTAACCCGATGTCGTGTAATACATCAGTATACAGATGGAACCTAATGTGGAATGATAAACGGTGTACCACTGTGGAGAGAAGTGGTCTGTACCCGAGCCCGTGTAAGGATTCGGTACATAGATGACCCCTCTACCGATATACAACTATGATCTTAAGAACTCCTCTCATCCTGCATAAGAAAATAGTATATGGAATGGGGTGTCTTCATGTATTCATTCCTCCTACTCCAATATCACCCCACTATTACCATTCAGTCCTCCATATCCCCTTTATGAACCAGTCATGCAGAATCATGCTAATGCCTTGTCCAAAGCCACTAGACCTATTTGATCAGATCACCGAGCACATCGGTGAACCCCATTGATACTACATACCAATGGTAGGTGGAATCACAAATTCACTCCAAAATACGATTTGGAATCTACGAATGTCTGTATGTCTACATTCCCATGGTGACCGGAAGTCCATCCATGGGACACTAACATGAACATCCATGTACTTAGGATTAAGGGTTACCACATGATTTCCCACTAAAAGAGGAATGGTGTTCTGTCGAGGGAGTCATGTTCAATACTCTTTTAGACAAGAGTCTACATTCCTCCTCTTTCCTAGAATGTGTTCGGGGGATCTCCCATTAATGAATGTCACCAATATTCTATGGTCATAGCCGCATGACATCTAATGTCATCCCACATTAAAAGAATCATCACTCCATGTCCTATCCCATTGTCGCCCCTACCTCTTCCCCTATAGGCCTTCCCTCTCCCATGAGATGGAGTGGTGGACTATGGTTGTTGGGATCTCTCATTTCCTTTTGATTCTCACACTGATCCTGAATCACGTGGGTGTAGATAGATTTGATGATCACAATATCCACATAATTTTTAACTATGAGAACTCTAATTACTAATCATCATAGGATATGTAAGATTCCTTCATGAAAGCCCCATTTCAAAAGGGTTTCCATCCAATGGGGTCCACCTAATCATTTACCCACAAATGGGAAGATTCAATTGGTATGCTCCGACTCTTATAAACTATGAGAACTGTGATTCCTAATCAAGCCTGGATTCATAGGACACATTCTTGAAGTCCCGATCTCAAATGGGATCCCTTCAAATAGGGTCCACACAATCATGTCCCCTGAAATAGGAAGCTTCCTTGTGTAAGAACCATCTATTCTGAAAAATAAAAACTCTGAATCCTGATCACACTAGGATAGTTAGGATGCTTTCTAGATGGCCTGATCTAAATATGGTTCCCTTCCAAAATCGTTCACCGAATCATGTCCTCTCAAATGGGAAACTCCCACGCGTAAGCCCCCCAGGTTTCCCGAACCACGTGGGATATGATTCCTCTCATGAGGATGCTTATGAATCCTATATTATGTTTATTATCAAAACATCATGTCACCTTCCAACCCACCTAGATGACGATAAACTCTAGAGTGCCTTATCGCATGGATTACGTCAACATTACCTTTGTAGCATCAAATCCTTGCATGCCTATAATGTTCCTACAAACAAGGGGTATACCCTGAACAAACTCTGTGGGAATGATCAAAGGATTCACAAAAATATGAACAAGACTTATAACTTTTATAGTGTCTGATAATACGTAATAATCTCCCCCACAAAAAAGGGGTTTGGTGAGCCCGACCTTTAAATCCTCTAGACCAATGGAGTCCTTAAGTGTTGTTGGCCAAATCATCATCCAAATATGGACTGCCTTTTGAATGAGGGTCTAGGAATCAGGGATACCATGGGTGTTCGGTGATTCAAGCTCCATGAATAATTCCTTCAGACACCATTCGAGGAAGTTATATCCTAAGAGGACAGATTTCACAAATACTCAACCCCAAGAAATCACCAATTTGGACCATTTGACAATAGCACCTCCCTCACAATACAGAACGGATAAAATACACAGTCTATGTGAGGTTAGTCCAATCAACTTTTAAAGGATAATGAAGTAGGTAGGGTTGAAAAAAATATGGGGACATGATTGTTTCTATAATAACGTACCAATTAATACCACCTTCCGGACCATTTTTCATTTTTCTCAACCACACACCCCCAAATCCCTTGGAGGTGAAATAAAAATGGTAAACCCGATATGAATCCTTTACCAAGGTGGCAGACTTACCCCAATCCAGCCCCTACCCCTAAAATGGGAGGGGGAGGAAAATATTAATCGTCAAATAAGAATATGTTCTAGAGAATCCTACCTTGCCAGTGATGTGTGGTCTATATATGTCATATATGTATATTTCATGTTCCGAAGAAGTGAAAATTGATCAAAATTACATCCCAATGACAAATACAATCATGGGCCTCAGTGAACTTGCATGCTGTCGAGGCCCTGATGAAGAATAAGACCACCCCACCTACCTAGTGTCATCAACACTGGTATCTAACACGTTGATTAAATATTACCAGTAAAATGCAACTGTCCCCTTTGTGGAGGACATGAGACAAGCCCTCCAGTCTTCCAGAGATCTCTAGTCACCTCCTCAGCCATGACCTACACCCCAACACAAGGATGCCCTGGTGGTCATCTCATACAGCATCGGTAGCATGTCCCTGGAATGAGACATTGAGTAACTCCCATATCTTAGGGAGGTAGATGAAGTAGATACACACAAATTATTATCAACTACACAAGGTTCCTACTCATAGGCCCCTACCAGAGAGCGCCACCACCGACACCGGGAAACCAAGTCCCCTCACATTGAAGAGGCCCTTATGTTGAGGGCACCGACTGATGTCCAGATGACCTGGGACCCATGGGATTGTTTCCAAGGATGAAAAATATGTAATCAAGAATATTCTATCAGTTTGGTTCATGAGGATCTACTCCACCTTACAAATGTGGAGGAATTAATCATGCATGCATAAAACTCCTCCCCCACCACTCAAGCTGCCCAATGAAATAAGGTGTCCTAATACAAGGACATTCATTTTCCTTCAAGGGATCTTCAGTTTTTTCATGCAGAAAGAGCAGAAAACTACATTAATATGTATGAATCTGTCGATGCACATGAATACCTTCATCAAAATAGGATAGATAACATCTAAATGTAGGCACAAACACCTGTTGTCCAGTATCTAACCCATTATCATAATAGGAAGTCAACTAGATACCCAATGACACTAATACGTACAGATGCATATCAAGCACATCATCCAAAAAGGTAGGAATGAAAATATTAATATAGTCAAATTCAAATGGATGCATAAAATTATTAGGAGAAAATTACTACAGCAAGTGAGTAGATAAAAAACTCCACTCATTAATATGAACCCCACATTTCAAATACAGTGCAATCTAGAGAAGCTGACTGGTAGCAGAGTCATTCCTTTGTCTCGGCACAAGAGAACTACTAGTATCTACTAACAACCCATGGGGGATCGGAGCATGCACAATGTTCTACTCTGAAATCAAAATGGGCCTTCATACCCATTACAACCAAAGAAGAATCTCAATAAATCCTAGAAATTATGGAAAAAAACCATTAATCTACGACCATACCAACCAAACATGCCATGATATTATTATATTAGTGTCCTAGGCAATAAACCATGCCAAGGACCCAGTTTCCGCAAATTGGATGACTTACATGCTATATGGGTCAGTCACACCAGAGTGGTTATGAATCCCTACTCTAGTCTAGTAGGGTAGATAGAAGTATCCCACTATTTAAAGACAACCTGATCAGAAACAATAACCCGTTCCAGCTGGGCGAGACCAATCTAACATGGTGGACACTCCAGGGTAGGCATATATCATTGTAAAAACTGAATATTCTAATTGGTGTATCCCAAAAACATCATTAGACCGAACATGATACAGACTCGTATATGATGGTCGCTACCAATAGCATGCGGCCCCAGTTACTCACAAAAGAATGCTCAAAAATTGAATGTCCCAATGACATCTGGAAAATGACGAGCACATGAACAATCCTACTCTTCTAGATGATGGGGTTATTAATTCCTTAAAACATATATAAATAAATTCTCAAGACTATATTAGTCTATTACCAAATAATGAAAGAGGCAATAGCAATTGAAAAGGCCCTCACTGCCACGTCACTACCAATATCTCTAAAAGTCCCCTCCAAATCACCCATGGGGGCAAACTCTGTGGGCTAGGAATAATCGATCATTAGAGCCTATATCTTGATCTGTGTCAGGGTATCCCTCCCCTTGACCTAAATATCAGACAACATAAAATTCCTCCGCATATTTTCATCCTCCGTAATTTTCAACCCTACGGTATATGCTGAAAATATGCTTCTCTATGTATTCAGACATCGAGTAATGATGGAATTCAATGCCATGATTATGGTAATTGAGAATTCCCTCCCTAAAATGATCATTAATGTGAATCCACCCCTATTAACATCGAGAAATTATATGTTCTTCCACTAATTGCTATACATCCTGAAGGCCCTCAACAGGATGTACACTATAAAAATTAATCATACAACCAGGTACAAAACATTGATAGTAGTCCTCTCCAACATAGCAGTAATCGAGAAGGTCCACACCTTAGTGAAATATATAATAGAGAAGGTAATCCCCTCACTATAGCCATCCCAGAAGTTACTCTCTAGGGAATTTTATTTAGGGACCCCCCCCCCCCCGTCTTCGGGAATCACATTTCAAAGGTATCCACGCTCATTGCGTCACCGATTGAGGAGGTCCCCCCCATAATGAAAATTCATATAGGAAAGAAGGCCCTCCCCTTTTTGGAAAAAATTAGAATGAGGCCGCCAATAATCAGGCACTTGGAAATATGGATTCAGACATACATGCACTTTCTATATGAAAAGTAATATCCTTTCCCAACAAGAGGATGGTCTAGGTCCACTCTCATCCTCTGAGCCACCCCCTCACTATTCACATATCATTGAATCTCCCACCAGAGTGGGTGTGTGGAATGAAATTAATAAAAATTAGTTGAGAGGGGAGTATCTAATAGAGGAGTCCTAGGAAGAACAATAACAGGATATGTTTCTTATGAGCATACAAATATGTAATGTTAGTATACACGTGATTTATTGACCATTGAACACATCTCACTTCGGCATACAGTGAGTGTTGTTTAGTTATTTTATGCTTGAAATTCGCCTCAATATATGGATGAATGTTCTCCATCTAAAAGAAAGATTCCTTCCCAACGAATGGTATGCTGACAAAGTCAACATGTTAGAGGAGCTTCTTATTCTAATCATCCTCGACGCCCTCTCAAATGCAAGATATCCAAAATAATAATGGCGAAAGAAAAACCTGGAACTAGCTTTCCACCTTGTACTCCACAAGTTATATATACTAATTGGTGATGTACTGACAGGTGTTCATAATCAGGCTTGGGGATAACATGGTTCTCTAGGAATCACCCACTATCCCATCATGCTGACCCCATTAAAAATTACATTTTTAATGAAATTACCCAGAGGTAGAAATAAAATGAATTCTCTTCTTATGAATGATTGAATACTCAACACAAATTGGCTGGAAATATGTATCGAAAGCGGCATGGCTGAAGAGTTCAATACATCAAAAATATTCTGAGATAGGAAAACTAGAACCTTCAGTAGGCTTCCTGCCTATGCGATGCCAACCTAAAAGAAGATTGAAGGTCTACAGAAGCCCATAAATCTCATACCGGCCCAATGCCATACTCGGCTCACACCCAGGATAGAGTGCAGGAAATCAATGTGGTATTCATAAGTGAATGTGGTAAATTTCAACCCCATGGATCCCACAAGAAAAGATATAATCAAAGAGGACACCAGAGAAGATGGTTCCCACCCATAGAAATACCACATAGAGCCCGATGGCGTGCATACCCGAAACCAGAGTGAAGTCCTAAATTTAGGAACCCCCTTAGTTAATCCTCCATTAACACTGTCGCAAATACCCAATAACTTGATGAATAAATCCAAGGGAATCTATGACCTACCACCTCCTCCCCCTGAGAATGTGTCATTCCCACAGACCCCAGCCAACATCATGGGGAAGATTATGTTTTACCCATCGACCTAGATGAATACACCTGTTCAAGCCTAGAGACAAACATAATTATATGCAGATTTTCTTTTATGGATTCCAACTCCAATGAAATGGATGAATGGGCTGTCTATTAGGATCTCATCGAAATCCCTTTCAGAAATTCCCATGACCTATCTTTGGGACCCCAAACCATCCCCTCCTAACTCATTAAGGAAAAATATACTTTATCTCCCAACATTATAGATTTCATATGAAAAATCATATCTCCATTAGAAGAGGAATAATATGATGAAGAGGATGAAAAATATGAAGAAGATGAAGAATTCCTCAAAGAAACCTCTCTCACAGTAGAAGAAGGGGTCTCTACTAGAATCAATGGGCATAGGAAAATAAACATGGGAACTGATGATGACCCATGACCCACTTCGATTATTGTGGTTATTTCTATCGAGGAGAAGGAAACATATGCCTCCTTTAGAATAATAATCATCATGTGTTTGGAAGGAACTACACATAAATTACAGGCTTCTTTCCTGATGTCACCACTCATCATTTGGGTTTTCTAGATGATCATTGGTGCAGTAAGAAGGATGACCGAAGAACAAACCCGACACAGGCTTCCAAAATAGAGGTTGATGTTGACAATCTGATCAAATTCAGCCTAATACGAGAAGTCCAATATCTAATCTGGATGGTAAACATAGTCCTTTTCAAAAAAAGAATGAATAGATTATGATCTTCGTTGACTTTGGAAAACATATTCAGCAATGCCTGAAAGATAAATTCACTGAATTGATCACAAAAGTTTAGATCGATGCAACCTCTTGATATGTGGCCCACTCGTTCATCGATAGCTTCTCTAGATACAACCAGATCTCAATGGCCTGAGTAAATGAAGAAGCTACTACTTTTAGGTCTTATTAGGGAGTGTTCTATTATAACGTTATTACATTTGGTCTACAAAATGCAGGCTTCACATATCAGTGTGTCATGAATTGTATTTTCAAGTACATCTTGGTATAATTCATCGTGTTCTAAGTCTAATATCGAGTGGTTAAATCACAACAATTTCCCAAAACACCTAACAGATATCAGATAAAACATTAGCTAACTGTAATAACTAATTATAATGATGAATCCCCTACTGGGTGCGTTCGACATTACTTATGTGAAATTCCCCAGCTTCTTCATATTCTATAGCGACAGCGATGTCGTCCTTGGTAAGAATAAATCCATCCTTGTGATTACCCCACCTCGCAACCTCACTTCGTTGAGAGGTCAATAGGGCCACCTATCCAACATCTGGCACATTATAGCTGCCTGTGCTGGTAAATTTATACCATTCACCTAGTCAATGATTAAATGTGTTATGTATGAGTGGGATAATGGTTTTCAAGAACAATTTGACAATATCAAAAGATATCTCCAAAACCCACCATTAATGAGGCTTCCAGATGATTGGAGACCACTAATTTTTATGTAAGCGCTTTTGAATTCTCATTATGTGCCTTCCTCATATAGTAGAATGATACTGTTAGTAATAATATGATCTATTTAATCAATGAATCAATGATTAATGCTGAATTTCATTATTTAGGAATCAAAAATATCTTTTTAGCTCTATTCTTCTCATTACAAAAACTCAGACATTACATGTCGCACCATGAGGTCCACATATCTACCACCGCATCTTATACAAATATATCCTCAACTATCCTATGCTAACAGGATTCCTATATCATTGGGTGGTAATCCTATATCAGTTATACATATGATATGTACCATATAATGGGAGAAAAGTCTAGGATTTATACAAATTCATATAAGATCACCCCTCGGAAGAAACAACCCCGTTGGATGTATAAATTCTGCATAAATAATTGTTTTCCATCAAAGACGACTTTCAGGGAAGAGAAATGTACATTGATGGTTCATTTAGAAGCCCAACATTTAAAAGGATGACAGATCCCAATCTAGAAATTGTGGGTATGGGAGTAATACTCATATCCCATAAAAAAGATTCATTTTCTTACTCTTTATTGCTTTTAGTGGGATGCACAAATAATGAGACAGAATAACAGGTCTTAATTGCGGTCCTAGAGCTAGAAATTCATGCCAAAGTCAAACTCATGAAGATAAAAGGAGATTCAAAGATAGTATTCAAGCAGTTCAATGGTGACTATTCCATTAGGAAATAAGTATTAGAACACTTTAGGAACAATGTATGGGAATAAATGGTAGAATTTCCATCAGATCCAATACCGACCTATCTCCCCAAGTCACAGAAAGGACTAGATGATGCATTGGAAATTGTAGAAACAACACCGCCTTCTCCAGACCAGGATGAAATAGTAATTAGCATTTCTAACCATCGTATGGTATTTCTATTTATTCAGATCAATATGAAGGATATTGATGAGATTTTACCCATTTCTAAGCCATATGGTCACACCACCGGCTGGATGAATCCCCTTGCATGTTAACTCTAGAGGGGGTAACTCCCACTAGATATGTCTGGAAGGGAACAAATCCGGAGATGGGAAGTCAACATTGTCTTGAATTATGTGGAAACCCAACAAAATTTTCTCTATAAAAAACTCATTAAAGGAGTCATTCTATAGTGAATTGATGTAGAAGAGACTAATGCCTTCCTGAAATAAGTTCACAATGGAGCTTGTGGAGTGCTCCAATCAGAAACCATGCTCTATCGTCAAATCTAAAGACATAGGTACTATTGGTCCACTATGATACATGATTGTGCCATATTCTCCATGAAAATCTATTACATCCATGTTCATGCCAATTTTATTCATCAACCACCAATGTTAGTTCGTAGATATAATTTCTCCTAGCCATTTCCCTCTTAGAAGATGGATAGTATGGGACCATTTCCCCCCACTATAGTTAGAAAATCCATGTTCATAATCACAAAAACCGACTTCATTTCCGAATGTGCTGAACTAATACCCCTTAAGGAATTCTGGGTGAAATGCATTGTTAGATTTGGGAAATAAAACATTATTACCAAATTTGGTGTCCCTCTTATAATAATTATGGAAAACAAAACCAACTTATTCTAAGTAGAGATTGGAAATTTATATCAGGAGTAAGAAATAAAAGAAAACATTTCATCCCGCTACCATGCAGGGGCCTATGGGAAGATAGAGGCTTGCA
Organism: Viscum album; assembly: GCA_963277665.1. Classification (NCBI taxonomy): domain Eukaryota; kingdom Viridiplantae; phylum Streptophyta; class Magnoliopsida; order Santalales; family Viscaceae; genus Viscum; species Viscum album. The sequence continues at coordinate 269,657,357 of OY728128.1, read as the reverse complement.
AAAATACTCTATCCAACATTCTCCAAAATATAGTAGATAATTATATGATATCATGTCCATTCAATCTTCTTCCTTCTTTATGGGATTACTAGACCACGAACCACAATACCACCCATGTAACCCTGTACTAACTTGTATATGGGGATGGTGAAGGATTGACTATAGAAATTCAAGTAGCATAAATCTATGTGGCAATTTGAGATCAACTGTCCATCGATGAGATATCCCATTGATGGGTTGTTGAGTTGGAGTAGTTATATGAGAAAAGGTTGCACTCTTTTCACCATTTGGAAGGCTACCAAAATCAGATTGCACAAGCCTTCTACAAAAAGGTTTTCATTCAATCATTCCTTAGAGGAGAGATGTTGTTCATCCTCAGAACCCCAACGATACACGGGATGAATCCCCCAATTCATGAACCAAATTAGGAGGGACCCTAGGACATAAATAGGGTCTATTGCAATAGAGCATAATTCTCAATATCAATGGAAATACAAATCATAATGGATCCCTCAAATGAATGATTTTTGAAGAATTGCCTCACATTACAGCAACACCCGTACACTATCCAAACTCTATCACCCTAATCAACAAGTCATCGTCCTAAAAAATTGATGTTAATATGTATAGTATTAGTCCCTGCAACATGATATTTAAAAATTGATGCTACTTACCTTGCTTCATGACTCTAAAATACACTACATAGAATCCATGTTGTTAGATGTTAAACCGCATATCATAAGTCATCCTAATCTCATGAAGATAAATTGTATGTTGCCTCGGTGAACTTTGTAGAAATTGATTCACATTCATTAGTGGGATACATAGAGATTACTCGATCCTAGATCTTGGCCCAGACCCCACCATATAAAAAATTTCCTCTATCATGTTCTCTATCTCCCCATATTTATGAGGGAAACCCTGACCCCTCATTGTTCTCACATCGAGTGTAACTCTCATGAGCATTGGATCAGTGGTTATAATTTCCTTACATAGATGAACTTTATGGAAATATCATATACCTGGCATCCATAGTGGATATAAAAATGCTCATATTCATATGTACGAGTTAGATCAGTAAATGAAATATTCTAAACTATGTGGGGATAGATTTCAACCCTTGCAAGATACATAGTGACTTCAGTATTTGGCATCCATGTCCAGAAAAAAAAAACAATTATATAAATAACAATAAAATAAAATTCAAAATAACATCTCATGTCACTATGCAGGGACAAATAATTTGTATGGATCATTCAGATCTATGTCTGCCTTGATTCCTTCCCCTGTAGGATATGATGTGATGCCCAAATATGGTATCCCCTACAAGATACCAAAATAAATATCAATAAATATAAAATAATAATAATAATTACATAACATGTCTCAACTCATTGACTAAAACTATGTAGGGAATTCTAATAACAACATACAACTTGATTCATTCCATAGCAAGATACACTGTGATGACCATATCTAGAATCGAGACCCATCTACCATTATAAAAAACTCCCCTTCAATCATGCATATGTCAAACTTGCATGGGGAGTCCATGAATGGTCCTAACCGTATGAAAATAAACTATGAGATTCATCAATAGTCATGTGCAGCCTGATTCTCAATGTTAAGAGATACAAAAAATGCCACTCATAATAAGTCAAAAGATCATTCTTCCTCTCCTACATTTGATTCATATCTATATGGAATCTCTAGTAGTTCATGAATTATCTTGGTCAAGGTATTTATTATATTCCCAAGAATATCGTTCCCATTTTCCAAACTCTATAATATGTGAAGACATGGATACATATAAACATTTATAGCCATTTGTTATAGAAGGACATTATCATATGGACACCTCTTTTTTAATATGCACATCATGCCCAGGTGGCTCTGTAGATGTCACCTAAAAAATAGCTGTTAATCAAGAGAAAATTCTTCCTCAGGAGAGTCCATTCCTTCCTCTGTACACCCGATGGATTCCATGAACCGTTTCATAATTCTTTATCCATGTGGACCCCTGGGACTCAAGTTGACATCTACTATATCGACTCATTTCTAGAGAATTTATGAACATCTCAATCACAATTAACTCAAAGTCAATAATGATCATTGTGATATCATAACTTCCTCGATTCATGACTCTAAACTGCACAATATAATGTCATCATCACATCAAAATAATCTGAAATACACGAATCTTCCTTGTTGTATGATGTTAAGATGCATAATATTGTTTTAATCATAATTATCCCCATATTTTTGACCTTTCTACTCTTAAGAGGTGATCTTAAATCCTCTCAATCCCTTGTTTCTCACAATGATCATAGTTTACTCTAGCTTAGGGAATTTAGCAAGAGATCCACCATGACATAATGGAAAATCATTCCAAGGATTTGGTCATATCGGCATGACCCTAAAATGCATGTCATGGTTTGATTCCTCATAAGGAACCCCACTCTATTTGCATACACATTTAAATGATAGGGTACCCCAAATATTGGATGAATGTCTCACCCTACGTATGAGTCAGATCTACATAAGGGATATAATATTAAATTAGAGAATCACAGCCCAAAAGTCACTAATGTATCTGGATACACTCATGTCCTACCTAAAAAATAATGTTCTATGAAATAATGAATCCACATAATCTTCCATGGCCATCAGATATGGAAGGATAGTGTCATGTGGAAACCTTTTATTTACTACTCACATCATTCCCTGTTGGATCTTTATATGATTCCTACAAGATAGTTGTTAATCAAATTAATATTCATCGACTGGGGAGTCCTCTCATACCTCAGTATTCCAAATGGATTTCATGCCTCTTAAAATCCCTCCTAATTCAAGGGTCCTCAAAGTCATGATTTACATTCTCCTTCCTACCCATGACCTAGAAATATCAAAACATGGTCGCCCGAATCACCTTTGGTCTATCATGTAGTTTTTGAAAAATAAACATACCCCTTACATATGATGGAAGTCAATCCACATATAAGAGAAAAAAATTCCTCCACTTGATTTCGGGATTCTCTGGGAAGTTTAGTAGAAATAAATGTTCCTTTTCATGCTTAGGTGCACCCATTTTCAATGGTCATATACCATTTTCATAAATTTGACAATCACCATAATCTTTCATAGTTATCAGAGATAGAAGGCCAATGTCTTACAAACACAATATTTTGACTATGCACATCATTCCCCAGTTTCTCTATATATGATTCCTACAAGACAAACATCAATCAATGTGAATTTATTCCCCTGGAGAGTCCTTCTAGTTTCTGTATTCTCATATGAAATTCATGTCCCATATCACCCCACGTATTGGGAAAACCCTTCTAAAAAATGGCTTACATATCCTCAACTTTTCAAATGCCCAGACATGAAAAATATTTCTAAAGGAAATAGCCATTCACAGTGTCTCCCTTAAGCAAGTAAAAATCATGTGAGACAGGTTACCTACTCAAAGCCTATATGAGTGTCCCTAATATATTCATACATCATCACTCAGATAGGCCCCCCACTGTGGCTCTAAAAATTCAAAACCAATTCAAATTATTGTAAATGATCCCAAGACATCTGATATGGAAGTCCAGTGTCCCACGAACATCAATATTTGATTATGCACAAAATTACCTTGTGGATCTGCATATAATACCTACAAAATCACTGTGAATTGAAAACAAATCGTCCTTAGGGAAGTTCTATCCTACCTTTTCATGCCTAAAATGGCTCCCTAGCCTCATAGGTGTCCAAAACTCACAAATTCAGTGTCAAGAAAACAACCTCATTCATGTATGAATGTTATTAGGAAATTACAAACTGATTAATCCCATATTAGGGCCCTTACCTTGTCATGTATGGAAAAAAAATTGACCTAAAACATTAGTAATAAGAATGATTAGAAATAATATGAACTGCCAAAGAAAAAGATTCCACAATCACTAGTGTGAAAATACACAATGGGTACCTATAGGTAATGGTTGAGTGGTAGTTCATTAAACCTATTACAATAATGGTTTAGAAAAAACAAAAAAAAAATATGTGTTGAGATTTTGAAAGATAGGTAAAACATGTTGGGTCAAAAAACTAAAAAATGTATCCTTAGAAAAAGTCATGTTATGAACATTAAATCCATGTCAAGTTGGATTAGGAAAAAATATTAGGGTCATAATGAAAATGGATCAATAGTTTGTTTGGTTTTCCATAAAACCTCAAAAAAAGACGAACTGTGCTCAATGAGTCCCATAGCTCATGAAAAAAATTAAAGATTGATTTTCCTAATTTCAATTTACTAGTTTTGAATCATGGTTAAAAATTAATACATGAACAAAATGATTTTTATTTGATGGAATGTGATCGATTTACATGACAAGAAATATAAAATAACAAAATTTTGAAGGAAAATTAGTTTCATTGAGTTTAAAAAAAAATTGGATGAACATCCCCACGTCGAAGTATCTGCAATGTTTCAAAAAGAAAATGAGTAAACATCTTGATTTGGGGAAAGTTACATTAAGTCTTGGTTCTCCCTTTCCTAAAACTTAGAATGTGACTTCTGCAAACCCTGATGATTTTTTCTGTAAAGAAGCTCTCTTATAAACTTCATACATGACCGTTGTGAGAACTTGTTCCATAAGGACGATAAGGTCCAACACATTCATCTGGATAAATTCATAACTCGCATACGAAGAGGCCAGTAGAACTTTTAACCCTGCTAAGTGGACGTCACACTTCAGCAATTCTTCCTTGTGGGAAATCCTCATATCATGAGCCTTCACCTCATTAGTCATTTGGTGATCAGGCTCCTCCGAAAGATCATGGAATGTCATCACCTCATGATTGAAATAATTGAACATGGAATGGTTATCCTTGCAGAAATTAAGGTCTTCCATTGTTATGATGATGTGGTAGATATGGAGATGTATGTGATACTAATCGAAGACTCTAGAACCCAACATAATGAATAACCAGTAAAATTTTCCATTATCATTAGTAAATATTTCCATAGGTGTTTTTTTATTAAGGACACATAACTGATGACACACCAGTTTTTGTACTTCCTAGTGCCTCTCTACGGAACTTGTACCACGATCCTCCCCAACTGTAATAGGTCTATAGGCAAGAAGTGTCATTATAGAAGTGGGAAGGGACCAAATATAGGTTTTAAAATACAGTGGTCTCAACTTTTACTAAGATGGTTCTACCACTGGATCTAGACGCGGTGGAGTAGCAACAACTTTTGGGGTGTCCAGTGACAGTCTACTGGGGCCAGCCACAACAAGGTCATGGGCAGTATCCATAATAGAGGATTAGTAAAAATCACTCCCCATTGAGATAGGTCACACCAATGAATCCCCATACAGACATTTATAACTGTAAATATATTGTCTTCTAACCACAAGGGGATGGAAATATTACGTATCAATCATGGATGATGCATGAATAGATATATGAGATGTATCTATCACACTTTTAAATGAAAAATGAATGTTTGGCATGGTCATCTGGGCCAGATCGGGGTGAAGAATGGTTAAATGATTATGGACCTACCAAAATGATTCTCTCATCACCCCGTAAGGGTAACAGCCCACCTGTAGTTGGGCATATTATTATGACAGAAAATTGAATCACATTGAATTGGGGATAATAACATCTATAGAGGAAACTTCATGCATTATCATAACCCATACCTAGAAAAGAATTACATGATGAGATTCTTCCATTAACTAAATAACAGGAAAAATTACAGGTTGTTGATGGAACCCAAATTGAATTTCAAACTAGTATAGCATGTATGGCTCAAAAATGGCCAGCCAATCTACATGAGCAGTGAGCATCCCGTCCTGAAGTGCAATATTGTATGAGCCCTCCTCTAAAGAAACTCTTATGTCTGCCCTTAATGATCCAAAAGGTGAAGAATGCGGTGAAAATGGGAAGCAAGAAGTGTTATTCATCATCCTAACTGCATCGCTAACGTTTAATTCCTTAGGAAGAAATGTTATAATGTTGGGAAGGGTAGGTTGAATGTAAGTGTGGGGAACCCTTGCAGTTCGTTAATATTCATAAAAATGGATTTGTTCTTCCATCCACCTATACATGAATTGAAATGGTCCACTTTGATGATGTGGTGGCATACCTTCTTGAATCTGTCCCAACTACTCATAAAGTCAAGCTAGAGTATGAGTGGCCCAATTGATTGGTCGATCGTTTTCAACTACAACTGCCATAATCAATGTGAAGTCCATGACCTGGGTATATACATCATTTGATGGTAATAGCCATCCACTAAAAAACAATGAAATGAATAATGCTAATCTACGTGCAGATGGCTTGCCTGATTGAAGCTAATATCCACAATTGGTATATCTTCCTACATCTAGGGTAGAACAATATGACTTTGGAATCTGTCAAGAATGGTCTGATGGATGATTTTTACTATAGAGTGATATCGATCTAGACTTACTCACTTTCATAAATGAAAATATCCACAACTCAAATACGATAAGAGAGCGAGCCTGGAGGTGATGACCATGTAGACCATCTGCCATAACCAGTAGACTCCTTGTAAATGGGGACAAATGGTTAGTATTATCCCATGTAGCGGATGTCGGGGGAAGCCCGTTATACATTTCTATGAGCATGGAGAGTCCTCCAATATAGTGTATTTACCATAAAAAAACATCCCACCTCCCCATGAGACAAATGGAAGGTTTTGGTTCTTGAAAAACAGTGGCTCACTAACTTAGGAAGTATTTCTCCTAGGGAGAAAGCTACATACTGAGAAATCCAGGTTTCCTGGTATTAGTTCTCTTACATTAAATGGTCAGGGGACTCTGAACTAGTTTGATGTACCCCGAATGCCCTGGACAATTTTTTAGAGAAGCATCATCTCTCTCACAGGTCCCACATGGTTCTCCACCTATTGTGAGGGTTTTCTCGATAAATTTTTCTAATAGACTCACACTGTTTGATGACTAGTCTCGAGGAAGGGGTGTGACACAAATGATTTCCTTGAGTCCATATTGAGCCTTATAATACGAACACATTCCCCAGAATCAGATTAGTTATGAATTCTTTTTCTAGTGAAATATTTTCCCTATAATATCCTCACGAGGATTCTAATAGAGTGAAAGGGGTATTTGTGTCAACTAATAGTAGTGTAACGTCATCCGAAAGACCAATGTCATAATGTGAAATAGTATAGACAAGGGAAAATCAAGGAGATCCAGCGTTAGGAGATATTTTAAGAAGCTATCATGAGGAATAATGTATGATTGAAGATGGTCCCCACTTTCCACCAACATGGTTTTCTTTGTCTTCATCAACATTGTCAATGACTATAGAAGAGCCATTGTATCCTACACGGAGATATCCAAAAATCCCACAAAATGATAGTCCAATAAAAAATTGTTTGAAAAGCTCCCAAAAAATGGCTAATGGAATCAAAGGAGTGTACCCATGAGGCTTCACATATTATTCCCGAAAACGGTATATGGAAACCATTTCCCACATGGTGAATGATAAATAGAGATAATCCTACCAAACTTCTATGGTACATAGAAACATTATACCATGTATATACATGGTATGAAAAACACACGTGAGGTGATGATCCTCGAAGCGTTGTCCAGTGAACAGATGTGTTCACATACGTCAGATACATAGAACCAAGGCCTCTTCAAGTCCATTATCAATTTTTATGTATTAATGTTTATGTTTCGATTACTATGTCTTAAATTTCAATTCATCGGTTCATGTTCACTGGGTGGGACATGCAATCCACATTGCGTTTTTCTACATGGAGGAGGAGATTTGATATTGAAATTCCACACCGCGAATTTCAAAACCCAAAACCCACTTTCTGAATAGAATAAATGTTAAAAATATTGGTTTGGGGAATGTGTGAAGTGGTAATGAAGAAAAATTTTCACAAAAGAGATGATACACGAAGGCAGAGTTATCCATGGAGAGTTGAGATAAATTTTTTCAACGAGAAACAGTAAAAGGTAAATGAAATGGTCCCCCATATATAGTTGTGATCCCCTCATACTGGACCTATATTTTCTACTGCGATCCATTTCAGTTCAAGACATCTTCAACAATTTAATAGTCTTCTCTTCGTTCTTAACGGACCCCATTCTGATAGGGGGAATGGGTATGGTCCGAAAAACATTGAGAATGGAAAACAATTCTACCACAATAACTTTGCATAAGGAAGCATGCATTCCAACATGTTTATTAAAGTGAATGGACTCAAATTGTGTTGAAAACAATAGATGTAACATGAAGGAATTATATTTCTCATGTGTTTTTAAATGACCAGCGATCCGTCACTGGGAAGGGTCAACAGACCACAAGAACTGCGAACCAACTATACACAGAATGACTCGATTGGAACTGGTTGTAGCGGTCTGAAATTACTTCCAGTGGACTATAATTGATACCTATCAAGGCACTCCATGGGCGGCTACACCCCCTGGGCGAAACACACCACCATCCCCAGTGGTAGCCATTTCCTCATGAATCCCTTGGGCAGAGAGCCATGCTTCGTCCAATGCTCACATGTGAGAGTTCCCAAGGATTGAATACATTCCTACCTCCTTTGCCTCTAATACCAATTGTAGAGACCTGAAGCATAACGTACATGGACATTAAATTACATTTTCGGAATACTTAGTACATAACAAAAACACACACACAAGGACTGTAATAGTTTAGTGTCTTTGGAAACTCGGAATATAATCTTCTAATCGTGGTGAAAGATATTCAACATTTCCAATAAAGATCAACTTTTTTTCTTCCTAAAACCATTCTTTATATCCTTGGGAAAAGAAATCATAAAATGATGAGCTTAAATGCTTTGTAAGGGTAAACAAAAGAAATATCAATCACATCATATTCATAAGAACATAACATTTTGGAAATCTTAACCTGCAAAAGAGATCATAATATCATAACATGGGATAAATCATAGTAGTGAAATGTAATCCCAATAATCATAACATAAAACATCAAAATTTGTGGAATACACACATAATCATAGAGAATAATTTCTTATTAGTCAGACTCAATGCCAAGACTATCTTAGTGGACAAAGTCCATTTCTGAACCGAGTTCACTCCTCGTTTCAGTCCTGTTTCACTGAACCAGTTTAACCTGCCATTCCATCCATGTCTATCTCATGAGATATAAAATCTTTAACCAATGCATTGGAGGGATATATAGGTCCCACCCATCTCATAATGATACCATTCTTATGTGTGTCACAAAATCATAAACCATACATCATAGCATAACCCATATAATAAAAATGGGAATCTTAAACATCGTGACATCATAAAACAATTCATATAAGATAATGGAATTCATAAAAATATTTCCATCAAAACATAATCAAATCCATGTAATAATAGGGATAGAAACAGAACCCTATATTATCTTAGATGGAAAATAATTTTGATAATACTCTTGAAATCCATTCTTGAGGACTACATCCAATTTTTTTTCCTTTCTTAACTTTTCATACAATTTTAAACTAAAAGAAGTTGATTAAAAATAAACTTGAAAAGTTGTAAAGGAAGATTCTTGGAAATATTTTTTAAAAAATCCATTCATTCCATATATGTTAAAAAACATTCTTCTCGTACTTTTGTCAGAAAAGTCAAAAAGTACCTCGTACGAAAAACGACAAAAGATTCCTTTCATATCTTTTACAAAAAACTCCCCAAAGGGTAAAAATGGATTTAAAAAATTGTATGTGGATGGAAATAATATTACATATTTAGGAAACATGGATGTGGATGATAAAATACACCCCAGTAAATTTCAAAGTATAAACAATCTCAGAAAAAAATGAGATTGTGATATTTTCCCTTACCTTAGGTTTGATTTTCTTCGTAAGTGTCCGAACCTCCTGTATAATGATTTAAATAATGTCATTGACTTATTCCAGAATCATAATCATTTTTATGATATCATATATGGTTCACTTATGACTTTATTTTTCCCGTTCTTTTGTAAATTCCATGTTAAAGAGCGTTTTGGGTAAAATCATTTTATTTGTTGCACGTGTTTTGACTTGTAATTATTCATATGAATACTTAGATCATGATTACTTAATTCCAGAATATAAAACATGATTTATATATAATATATATTCAGAATGTACATATATATAATAAATCAGTAAATGGAAAGAAATACACCGTTCATGGTGACTATAGGTCGTACGTACGCATGAACACTGTTTTCGTTTCCTTATTGAGTTGAATGGAATTAAGTAGAAGACATAAATATATATACACATAAATCCAGTATAATTATTATTTCATATACTTCATTATTACTTTTTATATAAACTTTATAATCATTCATGAATGGTTAATCGTGGAGAATGAATCTCATCGCGTCGTGGAGATGGTAGTCCATACGTACACACGAGCGATGATATCATTTTCATGATCATGGAATTGTATTGGATTATATGTATACTATTTCAGAATCAAAATAACATTTCAATAATCATATATAGTTATTATTTACACCATTATAGCCATACAAGTAAGGTGGTGGTGGAAAATAGATTACACCACGGCGTGGAGACGGTATTCCGTACGTACGCACGCGCGGTGATTTCATTTTCCGTAGTATGGATAGATGTTGAAATAGGGTAGTTTCATAATTATAATAACATATCAGTATATGAGTGATACAGATTTTATTACTTCATAATGAAACAACCTATGAAGAATATGTGGAAAAAGAAATAAAGTTGAAAGAATCGGTAACGGATATTACCTCTTCTTTCAAGCGCCTCTTTGAGTCCTCCTCTTAGGGCACTAAAATTGGTCTTTGAAGTAGAAAAGGAACTATAGGATGTTTCTAGGGAAGTGTAGAATAGAATTCGGCAGGGGTTGGCCGAGCATTAAGGCTCAAATTGGTGTGAGGAAGGGAGGGAGGAGGTTCCCTTTAATAAGGGAGGAGATGGGCACCTTTGGAATAACGAAAAATATTATTTAATTATAAAGCCAAATTCGGTTTTAAATAGCTCCAAATTGATTTATTTAGAAACCAAGATGGGGATTGGTAGCAATCCTCTCATACAATATATTTTGGACAAGTTTAGTTTACTATTTTAACCTTATCATTTAGTTTTAACTTTAAGTTATATAATTTTACTTTTACAGTGTCATTTTGTGTTCTTAAACTATAAGGTTAAGAAACTTACTATAACAAGCCAAAATAACCCCAAGTTGTTTATTATCAATATATATAACCTTATCTAAGTCTTTTTTCCGATACTTAGATTTTTAGGAATAAAATACCAATTAATAATATAATATATGTTTTAAAAACTATTTTATGTCAATTTTGACACTATTTAGTAATTGATTTTTGTGAAACTTTTAACAGAATTATTATTTCGACAAAAGTTATTTAAATCAATAATAACATGTAATAGTAACCTATAATATTAGTTTAATTCATAAAAAGTCTCAAATTACATTTATTTGGGTATTTATGACATCAATTATGTCAATATTTCATTAATAAGATAATTACTGCATCATCATTGTGTCATAAATAAATTGAATTATATAATTTAAAAAAATTACAAATAAAATACCATTATGTAGTAAATAATTTTATCTTTTTAATGAATACTTATAGTAGAATTTATCTCATGTATAACCCTATATTAAAAATGATATACTTATTAAACATTGATTTTTTCTATTTTAACCCTTCTTTAAATAAATTAATAATAAATGTCCTAATCTAATCCAAGTGGGCCTAAATGGTCATATTTTGTTCCTAAGGTTGTTTTTGGTCGAATTAAACTTATCCAATAAAATTAGGACATGTGTTAAGGTAATAATAATATCATTTTTACCCTTAATTACCCTATTTACTTTTAACCGTGGTAAAACAAAAGTAAAAAGTTACTATTCAGCAAAAATTATTTTCATCTCATTGAACCACATTTTACTTATTATCATCAATCGTGTCTCTTGGATTTTTTAAATTTTACTCACAAAAGTGGTAAAATTATGTTTTATGAAAAATTCATTTTTTTAACTACCACTTAGTGGTTTCACTATTCATCAAAAAATGAAAGTTTCCTGAAAAAATACCAAAATTTTGGCCTAAGATATATTTGATATTATGAACTAAAAATTGATGTCTATTTTACCAAATTCAAAACATAACTGTTGCGTTAATTAATTTAAAAAATAAATCTCGTCGTCAAAACAAATAGCGTGTTCTTAAGAGATAATAACTATCAAAAGATTGACACTTGTTTATGTCTGGTTTAAATGTGAAATTACATCCAATGACCAACATTGTATTAAATTGTAAAAATATATTCTAAATATAATTTAACACCACTCAAATTAATGATTTCTCACTTAATTATTTCTATTAAAAAAGTTGTTTTTAATTAAAATTTAGTAATTTTCACCATTCATCAGAAAATGAAAGTTATCCGAAAATTACCAAAATTTCACCCTTAGCTAATTTTGATATTCCGAATCCAAAAATGAAGTCCATTTTGAAAAATAAAATTTACCAAATTTCAAAAGGTGGTTATTAATATTCATAACGGCTAGTTTTAATAATATTTTAATAGCATATTGTTTTTTAGTGAAACTCGTTATTGTGTACTACACACGCTATCAAGGAAGGTCACGATTGCGTGTAATGCAAGGCAAGTCAAGGATGCGTGTTGTGAAAGATTCTTTTGGTGTAGCGTACAACACAAGACATTAATTAAATTAAAAAGAATATTTTTCATAAAATCTCGGGGTGTTACATTATACCCCCCTTAAAATGAATTTCGCCGTCGAAATTCGTCAGGGTTATAAATGGTTTACTACTCGAAATTTTCTTTAATAGAAACCCACATCGTAAAAGGGAATACCAAAACCAATCTTAAAAAAAGTATGAAACGTAATGGTTACCCAAATAAACTAATCACTGGGTTTCCACATAGGTGAAACTATGGATATGGAAGAGAAATCTAACCATCATGTTCTGATGGATAGTGGTAGATAACATGGCTATGGAAAAGCTAGCAATCACAAAGCCATAAATTTGTGACGATATAAGGTACCATCTGATTCATCAGATATAAGAGCACTAGGACAACATTTTTGGTTTTCAAGATCATTTCCCTAAAGTTGATGAAATTGGAATTAGAAGAAATACTTTCATGATTTTGGTATAGTCTCATCGTTGGTCGTTCTTTGAACAATTTCCACTTCATCTCTTAAAGAAATGAAGTGGAATTTGTTATTCGTGATTGTTAGCAGATCATGTGATAGAATGATGGGTCATTACATCTGTCTCAAACAAAAGTTTAGAAAAGTTATCAAAAAAATACATAAGTCCATCTATTGTGAGATTAATCATATATAGTTCCTAAAATGAACTTATACTTCATATATCATACTGCGTAATAAAATAAAACTAGTTTCTACTATCTAGGGACTTCCGCTAGGAATGTGGTATGTCACGACCCGCCCTCGGGGTCCGTGCCGTGACTACCCCAAGCCCGCCTTCCATAGGCCAGGGGCTGGCGACTAGCACCAAGGCGTAAATCCCGGTAAAAAGGGAAGGCATTGCCTTTGTAAAGTAAACAAACACCACAGAGTAAGAAAGCGGAAAGTAAACACTAAGCAAAAGCAGAGTACAACTGAAAGTGCGGAAAAGTAAATGGGCCAGTATACAAACCCAAACTGAAAGTAAAGTACAACTCGAAAGGGAAAACAGCAACTGAAAAGTAAAAGCCGCTACACCGAGATGTCCACTGGAAATCCCACCTGATGGGTGGGTACAGATAGCTCCACTGCTCCACGGGTCCCGCCGTCCGCTCCGAGCACGTCCCGCCCAGTGGTCCACCTCCAGGTACCGTCCTGCTCTGCAAGCCTCAGCTAAGATCAACGCTGTCCGTCGTCTGCAACCAACACAACATAGTGCGGGCAAAGCCCGTGCAGGGGTGAGTATAAGCTACTCAGTAGGGACCCCGAGACCCCTGAAGGTCTCTCAAATCCACAAGGATAAACCACGAAGAAAGTTACAATCATGAAGTAACAACCGACACTGCTTAGGTATATTCCCATACATATACCTAAGTCATCAATTTCAAATACGCTCCAACCTCCGAGCCCAAGTACAACTCAGTCCACACAGGAAAGTAAACGTATTCTACACAGGAAAGCAAAACGTAATCCACACAGGATTGCACAACACAATCCACACAGGAAAGCAATAGGATTCAGCTCACATAGGTATACTTCTTCAAAGGATGATAAAGATGATCTCTGATCCATCTAAGTCGTCGGACCCACGAAGGATCGATAGGTAACTAACCCCCGCAAAAGACCCACACAGGATCGGGCCCACGTAGGACCTGTAGGCGCTGGTTCACACAGGACCGCTGAGCGCAAAGACCCACACAGGATCAGACCCACACAGGATCGGGCCCACACAGGACCTGTAGCACTGATCCACATAGGATCGCTGAGTGCTGAAGTCATCGTCGTCGAATCCACACAGGATCTCTGTACTGTCGTCGTCGTAGTCACAGTAGCAGTAGTAGCAGTAGTAGTCACAGTAACAGTCGCAGCCAGCACTAGGGTTCTCGCACACAGTAAGCTCGTTCGGAGGGTCCGCTCCACGAGCCGAGAGGCTGATACATCAACTGTCACAAAGTCTAGAGTTGATGTATCCAAAAGTTCCGTATCGTCAACAGGAACTCAACGCAACAGACGGCGCGTCAATCGGACCCTCGGTCTGAGAGTTATTGGCGTTTTCGTCTCCGGGGCCCGGTTGGTTTTTAAGGAAAAACCAACCCGACCATACTCCACCTGCGTCCAAACCTCGGGCGGAGTATGCCAAAAGATCCGTCTCACTAAGAGGAACTCAACAAAGCTGACGGTACGTCAATCGGACGTCCGTAGCTCAAGATATGAGCGTTTCCGCTCCGAAGGCCCGGTTGGTTTCGTGAACGAACCAACCCGGCCGAACTCAAAGTATTCCGAAACCTTGAGTGCGATATACCAAAACGACCGTCTCTATCCAAGTATCGCGTTGCCGCAGACGGTTCGTCAATCGGAGGTCCGTTGCTCAAGTTATGGCCAAAATACCGAAACTGATTCGAAACGGGGGGTCCAGGTCCGGGCCGACCCGGCCCGACCCCCCCTGGTCTGACCCGACCCGGATCCGACCCGGTCCGCTGGAACCGGCCCGGCTGGTGGCGGTGCAGCGGTGCGGCCCGGCCAGCGGCGGCGCGGCCAGGGTGCCGCGCACGTGCCGCACGCGGGGGGTGAAACGCCCCCCCCCTATTCCGGATCTCGGCCGGCTTTTGCCGGCCGTTTTAATTAACCCACGGGACCCGCGGGTCTCGCCTTCTGACCGAACCGGCGGCCGGCGCGGTCGGCCGCCTTCTTCTTCTCCGCCGCGGCCATCGCCGCGGCTCTTCCCATCTCCGGCGGCCGGCGAGGCCAACCGCCCCGGGCTGCTCCGCCGCGGCCGTAGGGCCGCGGCCCTTCTCGATCTCCGGCGCCGGCGGCGCGGCTGGCCGCCAGTCGCCTCCTCGTTCCACCGCGGCCCGTCTCCGACCGCAGTCTCTTTCGTAAACAACGATGCGGTGCGTCGGCACCGCATTTCTTTATCGCTGCTCGCACCGGCCATAAAATTCATTTGTTCCTGCGCGGTGCGACAACACTGCGCTGTCTCCGCTAAATCATCACGAAAGATTAGAAGGGGGAGGTGAATGGCCGTGTTCGTGCGGTCCGGTCTCCTCCCGTTATAACGATAACAGTTGGTCAATCTTATAAACACAACAATGAACGTTTCAAAAAAAAATTTAATAAAATTTGGAACTATGCCCAACGGATTATTCTTTCATGCTCGAGGGAATGAAAACACGTAATTTGAAAAGGACAAACCCCTACCTTGGATCTGGAACGAAGTTCGATGATCGATAACGATTCGCGGAAGTCGAGCGTCGCAGAAGAAGAACGTCGATGTCGCGGTTATGTCGTCACGGAAGACGGTTCCCGAGAACGTGGAGTTCTTCGTCGAAGTTCAAAGGTTCTTTGTGTTCTTCGTTAGAGTTGAAGAAGAAGAAGAATAAGGAGAAGCTCCAAAATTCCTCTCAAGGTGGTAAAAGAATTATCCTAGAATAAAATAAGCTTTAAGCTTATATTATTACACAACTTTACCACATGAAATTCAAAGGTTTGAATTTGAACAACTCACCTCAATTAATACTTTACGTTGTCAAACATTAATTAAAAGGAGAGTTAAAGGGAGGTGGAAGGTTGGGTTTTGTGTGGGCCCCACCTCACTTAATCCTCCCAAGGGAGGTTAAGTGGATGTGGGTCCCACTCCCAACTCCCTTTGGAAGGATTTATAAAAAAACATAAGGTTAAATAAAAATTTGTATTTCACAAATTTTATTTAACTTAAACTAAAAACCCAAAAACTAACTTTCAACCCGTAATAAACGCAACTTCCGAAAAGGTCTCCTTAAGCGAATATCGGCGTTGCGAGTTCATCGGTGCCCTCAGATTTCAATTCCGAGCACCGGATCAAAAGTTAGGAATTCCCGCTCGTTCGTTCACTGAACGTACCCGAGCCAAACTTCATAAATTGATTTCGGGCACACCGGGCATCGGAATCAGGTGCTGTCAAAAACCGCGCTCTTGCAAGATTCCAAAGAAAATTAAGAAAAAAATTTCCTTGAATTTTATGGGTCTTTACATTACTCCCACCTCAGGACTTTACGTCCCCGTAAAGATACATTAAAAACTAGGGAAACAAATGAGGGTACTGAGCACGCATCTGAGCCTCCCGCTCCCATGTGCTCTCCTGGAGATTCCCGTGCTGCCATCTGATGCGCACAAGAGGAATTGATCGCCCATGCAGGACCCGCTCCTATCAATCCTCTATCTCCACCGGGACCTCCGTAAAAGTCTCCCCATCGTCAACGTCAAGATCCCCATGGTCAATCGGGTCGTGCACGTATCTCCTCAGCTGGGATACGTGGAAGACGTCGTGCACCCGGTGCAACTGAGGTGGCAGAGCCAGGCGATAAGCCACCTCGCCAACCCTGCTGAGGACCTGGAAGGGTCCGATGAAGCGCGGAGATAACTTGCCGCCTCGACCAAATCTCCGAATACCACGTCAAGGTGAGACCCTCAAGAAGATGTGGTCGCCATCCTCGAACTCCAGTGGCCACCGCCTCCTGTCAGCATAAGACTTCTGCCGGCTCTGAGCTGTCCTCATCCGCTCCTGGATGACCTGGACCTTCTCTGTCGTGGCATGGACCATCTCCGGTCCCACCAATGCTGACTCTCCAGGGTCTGTCCAGCACAAAGGAGATCTACAAGGTCGGACATACAACGCCTCGTACGGTGCCATCCCGATGGTGGAGTGGTAGCTGTTGTCGTACGCAAACTCCACCAAGGGTAGGTGGTCCTCCCAGCTACGACCAAAGTCGAGGATACATGCGCGGAGCATGTCCTCGAGAGTCTGAATGGTCCTCTCCGTCTGACCATCCGTCTGAGTGTGAAAGGATGTGCTCAGACGTAGTTGCGTCCCGAACGCCTCCTGTAACCCCTTCCAAAGCCGGGAAGTAAAGAGAGCATCTCGATCGGAGATGATAGATGATGGCACACCGTGGAGCCGCACAATCTCCTGAACGTAGAGACGTCCCAAGCTCTCCACTGAGCCCTGTTCTCTGATGGGTAAGAAGTGTGCCGACTTGGTGAGTCGGTCAAAAATCACCCAGATGGAGTCGTGACCTCTGGAAGTACGTGGTAGTCCAGTCACGAAGTCCATAGATATGTCGTCCCACTTCCACTCCGGGACCTGCAAAGGATGTACCAAGCCTGCTGGTACCTGATGCTCTACCTTCACCTGCTGGCAGGTGAGGCATCGAGAAACAAACTCTGCTACTGCCTTCTTCATGCCCGGCCACCAGTGCTGTCGTCTGAGGTCCTGGTACATCTTCGCTACTCTAGGATGTATCGCCAAAGGAGAAGTGTGAAACTCTCTCAGCACTTCCTCTCGCAAAGAGACTGGTACCATGGTACGTCCTCTAAAAAGGATGTCGTGCTCTACTCCAAGGGAGAAACCATCAGGTGCATGTCCCGAGGATATCTGTGCACGCCGTGTCTCACAGTCAGCGTCCCCACGCTGTGCCTCCCTGACTCACTGCAGTAGTGGAGGAGTGACTGTGAGATACTGAAGGAAGGCTGCTCCATCTCTATCCATGAAGGATATCTGCAAAGAGGCTAGCTGCTCAGTCGCCTCCTCAAGTAGTTGTATGCCCGTCCTCCTGCTAAGGGCATCGGCTACTACGTTCCCCTTCCCAGAAGTATAGACTATCTCAAAGTCATAGTCCTGGAGGAACTCGAGCCATCGTCGCTGCCTCAGGTTCAGGTCCTTCTGCGAGAAGATATACCTGAGACTCTGATGATCAGAAAAGACTGTAAAGCGCTCGCCCATCAGGTAGTGTCTCCATGTCTTCAGAGCGAAGACCACTGCTGCTAACTCCAGGTCATGGGTAGCGTAGTTCTGCTCATGCGGCCTCAACTGACGTGATCCATAGGCGAATACTGCCTGCTCCTGCATCAGAACACATCCGAGTCCGGTCCCTGATGCATCGTAGTAGACTACGTACCCTACTCCCTCCTCAGGCAACCTCAAGATAGGTGCGCTGGTCAATCTCTGTCTCATCTCCTGGAAGCTCTGCTGACATCTGTCTGACCATACGAAGGGTTTCCCCTTCTTCGTCAAAGCTGTGAGTGGTGCCGCAACTCTAGAGAAGTCTGGCACGAATCTCTGATAGTATCCAACTAGTCCCAAGAATCTCCGAACCTCAGTCACGCTCCTGGGTGGCTCCCATGCTAACACAGCCTCAATCTTCGCGGGATCCACTGCAACTCCCGCCTCAGAGATAACTTGTCCCACGAAGTGGACCTCACGTATCCAGAACTGGCACTTCGAGAGCTTACCATAAAGCTGATGCTCTCGGAGTGTGTCTAGTATAACTCGCAAGTGATAGGTGTGCTCCTCCTCTATCGTAGGGTAAATCAGAATGTCGTCGATGAAGACCACGACAAACCGATCGAGGTATGGCTGAAACATCCTGTTCATGAGAGCCATGAACACTGCTGGAGCATTGTTTACACCGAAAGTCATAACCAAAAACTCATAGTGGCCATACTGACATCTGAAGGCTATCTTCTGCACATCCTTGTCTCTGACTCTGAGCTGATGATAGTCTGACCTGAGGTCTATCTTCGAGAACCACCGTGCTCCCTTGAGCTGATCGAAGAGGTCATCAATCCTCGGCAGCGGATACTTGTTCCTCACTGTCACCTGGTTCAGGCGACGATAGTCAACACAAAGATGCAAGCTCTCGTCCGCCTTCTTGGCGAACAAAATCGGGGAAGCCCAGGGTGAAACACTGGGTCGGATGAACCCCTTTCCCTGCAAGTCCTCCAACTGTACCCGTAGCTCTCGAAGATCAGTGGGGTCCATCCGATATGCTGGAGTGGATATCGGGGCTGTCCCGGGTTACAAGTCAATATAAAATTCTACCTCCCTGCGAGGAGGTAGCCCTTGAACGTCGTCGGGAAAAACGTCCACAAACTGATCCACCACTGCAGGAAAACCAGGACTCCGCACGTCAACTGCTCCAAGGATGAGGCTAGCTAACTGATGAGTAATGGGCTGTCCTCTCCCCCGCGGAAGTCCATCCTGTGCTGTTAAGGCTCCCTTCTCGCCGGTGAAGGTGAACCTACTCCCGTCGATGCGTACACATCACACCTTGCGCCTAAAACAGTCAATCTGTGCATGGACCGTAGATAGCCAATCCATGCCCAAGATGACATCGTAAGGCCTCGACGCTGCTACAAGAAGATCCCAGCCGAAGCTCTCGCCTCCTAGAGTAAGATCACACTGCCGGCACCAGTGCGTAATCGTCGAGTCTGCTCCCGTAGGAGTCTCTAGCCGTAAGGATCGAGCCAACGGCTCTGTCGGAATCTCTGAGCTCCGAACAAGGGCAGAGGCTATGAAAGAGTGACTCGCTCCTGTGTCTATAAGAACTGCAGCAAGGGTGGAATAGACACAGATAGTACCTCGAATCATCTCGGGTGCGCCGTGGTCGTAGGCCTCTGCTGCCTGGAGCTGTGCCTGTCTCTGCCCGCCAGCTCCCTGTGGTCGGGGTGGACCTCCTGGTGGTGGTGGTGGCAGAGCCTCAAAGCGTCGCCCACCACCGTCTGCTCGTCCAGCTCCTCTGCCTCGTCCGCCTCCTCCCTGCGGACCGCCACGGTCGACCCTCTGCCTCTGCCTCGGTGGTCCCTCAACTGTCTGCTGCTCCTCGGCATAGCGGGTCGGGCAGTCACGAGCCATGTGGCCCTGCCCGCCGCACGAGTAGCACTGTCTGCCTCTCGAAAGACTGACTCCTTGTTGTGTGCCCCGCACTGCTGAGCCAGTGCCCTGAGGTCGTCTGCCCGAAGGTCTGGTCTGCCTGGACCCCTGAGTCATCCGTCGACTGCCTGCTGCAGATGACTCTTCCACGTGCCGCCCTGCGGTGGGTCGCTGCGCTGGTGTAGACTCAGCAAGGAAGCTCTCGATCAAAAGAGCCCGCTCCAGTACTCCTGTCTGAGTCGGTATACTGAGGGAGATCAGCGATTCCCTGATCTCGTGTCTCAAACCCTGCTCGAAGGTCCGGTCCCGAAAGAATGGGTCCCGTACCATGTCGGTCGAGTAGCGCGAGAGATCGGTAAATCTCGCCGAGTACTGAGCGACCGTCATGCTGCCCTACCGCAGCTGAAGAAGCTCCTGGATAAGCACCGCACGAAGGGTGGCTGGGACGAACTCCGAGCGGAAGATGTTCTCAAAGTCCGTCCAAAGTAGAGATGCCTCATCGTGCACCTGGAGCATCAAGCTCCACCATCGTCCTACTGCTGCGTGTAGTAGGCTCGCAGCGAGGATCACCATGAGGTCTGCTGGTGTCCTCACTAGCCTAAACACTCGTACCACTGCCTCCAGCCAGTCCTCTGCTGCCTGGGGATCCGTCTCCCCGCAAAACCTGGGCGGTCGCTGGCGCTGAAACTCATGCAGTGCGCTGAGGCGACGTGCATCGTCAGCGGCTGGTGCTGGAAGCATCGGGGGCTCGGCGGGTAGAGCTACCGCCGGTGCCAATGCTGGCAAAGGGACCTGCACCGAGGCCTCATCGCTCGGTGGGCTGTCGTCACGCTCGACTCTCGGAACCCTAGCTGGCTGCCGTCGTGGGGCCATCCTGAAAAGAAAACAGGTGCGCTATGGTCAGAACAGTATACCTGGTGAGCTGATATAAGTAATCACAAAGAAAACTTTGAAACACACACGCAATCAATGTTTTCGTGCATTAAGTCGGAAATCAGAAGTTAGGGTCCTGGTGTACGGATACGTCGGCCACCGCACCAACACTGGACTCCCTGGACTAATAACCACACTCAATACGCTAAACATTATTGCTTCACATAAAAAAAAGATCAGAGTTCGCGGTAGAACCTAACTCCTCTGATACCAATTTGTCACGACCCCCCCTCGGGGTCCATGCCGTGACTACCCCAAGCCCGCCTTCCATAGGCCAGGGGCTGGCGACTAGCACCAAGGCGTAAATCCCGGTAAAAAGGGAAGGCATTGCCTTTGTAAAGTAAACAAACACCACAGAGTAAGCAAGAGGAAAGTAAACACTAAGCAAAAGCAGAGTACAACTGAAAGTGCGGAAAAGTAAATGGGCCAGTATACAAACCCAAACTGAAAGTAAAGTACAACTCGAAAGGGAAAACAGCAACTGAAAAGTAAAAGCCGCTACACCGAGCTGTCCACTGGAAATCCCACCTGAAGGGTGGGTACAGATAGCTCCACTGCTCCACGGGTCCCCCCGTCCGCTCCGAGCACGTCCCGCCCAGTGGTCCACCTCCAGGTACCGTCCTGCTCTGCAAGCCTCAGCTAAGATCAACGCTGTCCGTCGTCTGCAACCAACACAACATAGTGCGGGCAAAGCCCGTGCAGGGGTGAGTATAAGCTACTCAGTAGGGACCCCGAGACCCCTGCAAGTCTCTCAAATCCACAAGGATAAACCACGAAGAAAGGTACAATCACGAAGTAACAACCGACACTGCTTAGGTATATGCCCATACATATACCTAATTCATCAATTTCAAATACGCTCCAACCTCCGAGCCCAAGTACAACTCAGTCCACACAAGAAAGTAAACGTATTCCACACAGGAAAGAAAAACGTAATCCACACAAGATTGCACAACACAATCCACACAGGAAAGCAATAGGTTTCATCTCACATAGGTATACTTCTTCAAAGGACGATAAAGATGATCTCTGATCCATCTAAGTCGTCGGACCCACGAAGGATCGATAGGTAACTAACCCCCGCAAAAGACCCACATAGGATCGGGCCCACGTAGGACCTGTAGGCGCTGGTTCACACAGGACCGCTGAGCGCAAATACCCACACAGGATCGGACCCACACAGGATCGGGCCCACACAGGACCTGTAGCACTGATCCACGTAGGATCGCTGAGTGCTGAAGTCGTCGTCGTCGAATCCACACAGGATCTCTGTACTGTCGTCGTCACAGTCACAGTAGCAGTAGTAGCAGTAGAAGTCACAGTAACAGTCGCAGCCAGCACTAGGGTTCCCGCACACAGCAAGCTCGTTCGGAGGGTCCGCTCCACGAGACGAGAGGCTGATACATCAACTGTCACAAAGTCCAGAGTTGATGTATCCAAAAGTTCTGTATTGTCAACAGGAACTCAACTCAACAGACGGCGCGTCAATCGGACGCCCGGTCTGAGAGTTATTGGCGTTTTCGTCTCCGGGGCCCGGTTGGTTTTTAAAGTAAAACCAACCCGACCGTACTCCACCTGCATCCAAACATCGGGCGGAGTATTCCGAAAGATCCGTCTCACTAAGAGGAACTCAACAAAGCTGACGGTACGTCAATCGGACGTCCGTAGCTCAAGATATGAGTGTTCCCGCTCCGAAGGCCCAGTTGGTTTCGTGAACGAACCAACCCGGCCGAACTCAAAGTATTCCGAAACCTTGAGTGCGATATAACGAAACGACCGTCTCGATCCAAGGATCGCGTTGCCGCAGACGGTTCGTCAATCGGAGGTCCGTGGATCAAGTTATGGCCAAAAGACCGAAACTGATTCGAAACGGGGGGTCCGGGTCCGGGCCGACCCGGCCCGACCCCCCTGGTCAGACCCGAACCGGTTCGACCCATTCCGGGTCGACCCGGTCCGCTGGAACCGGCCCGGCCGGTGGCGGCGCGGCCAGGGTGCCGCGCACGTGCCGCACGCGGGGGGTGAAACCCCCCCCCCCTTATTCCGGATCTCGGCCGGCTTTTGCCGGCCATTTTAACTAACCCACGGGACCCGCGGCTCCCGCATTCTGACCGAACCGGCGGCCGGCATGGCCGGTCTCCTTCTTCTTCTCCGCCGCGGCCATCGCTGCGGCTCTTCCCATCTCCGGCGGCCGGCGAGGCCGGCCGCCCTTGGCTTCTCCGCCGCGGCCGTAGGGCCGCGGCCCTTCTCGATCTCCAGCGCCGGCGGCACGGCTGGCCGCCGTTCGCCTCCTCGTTCCACCGCGGCCCGTCTCCGGCCGCGGTCTCTTTCGTAAACAACGATGCGGTGCGTCGGCACCGCATTTCTTTATCGCTGCTCGCACCGGCCATAAAATTCTTTTGTTCCTGCGCGGTGCGACGACACCGCGCTGTCTCCGCTAAATCATCACGAAAGATTAGAAGGGGGAGGAGAATCGGCCGTGTTCGTGCAGCCCGGTCTCCTCCCGTTATAACGATAATAGTTGGTCAATCGTATAAACACAACAATGAACGTTTGACAAATTTTTTAATAAAATTTGGAACTATGCCCAACGGATTATTCTATCATGCTCGAGGGAATGAAAACACGTAATTTAAAAAGGACAAACCCCTACCTTGGATCTGGAACGAAGTTCGATGATCGATAATGATTCGCGGAAGTCGAGCGTCGCGGAAGAAGAACGTCGATGTCGCGTTTATGTCGTCACGGAAGACGGTTCCCGAGAACGTGGAGTTCTTCGTCGAAGTTCGAAGGTTCTTCGTGTTCTTCGTCAGAGTTGAAGAAGAAGAAGAATAAGGAGAAGCTCCAAAATTCCTCTCAAGGTGGTAAAATAATTGTCCTAGAATAAAATAAGCTTTAATCTTATATTATTACACAACTTTACCACATGAAATTCAAAGGTTTGAATTTGAACAACTCACCTCAATTAATACTTTAAGTTGTCAAACATTAATTAAAAGGAGAGTTAAAGGGAGGTGGAAGGTTGGGTTTCGTGTGGGCCCCACCTCACTTAATCCTCCCAAGGGGGGTTAAGTGGATGTGGGTCCCACTCCCAACTCCCTTTGGAAGGATTTATAAAAAAAACATCAAGTTAAAATAAAAATTTGTATTTCACAAATTTTATTTAACTTAAACTAAAAACCCAAAAACTAACTTTCAACCCGTAATAAACGCAACTTCCAAAAAGGTCTCCTTAAGCGAATATCGGCGCTGCGAGTTCATCGGTGCCCTCGGATTTCAATTCCGAGCACCGGATCAAAAGTTAGGAATTCCCGCTCGTTCGTTCACTGAACGTACCTGAGCCAAACTTCAGAAATTGATTCCGGGCACACCGGGCCTCGGAATCAGGTGCCGTCAGAAACTGCGCTCTTGCAAGATTCCAAAGAAAATTAAGAAAAAATTTCCCTTGAATTTTACGGGTCTTTACATGGTAGGCTATAAAGTCCAGTCGCACTTCGGTTGTGGGTTCGATTCCCACAGCCTTGTTCGACGGGATGGGTTGTCACCCGTCCTGCTGGTTGTCCTTTTTCTAAAGCTATATTACTATAACATTCCATCAATAATATCAAAAAATGTTATATCCTTAAACAATACTGACTTATGTCCAACATAATCCATTCCAATCATTAGGCTTATCTAAAATACTTCGGACCATGCTCATAGTATAAAAAAATTATTACTTGAAATTTCACATAACAATCACGTGAATGCCATCATTTGGCCCCCATATATCATAAGATATATCATGTTGGTCAAATTACAGACATGTGAATACCTTAATCATGTATTCTCTTCAGTAATGAATTCCCATTAATTGAACCATAGTGAAAACATGAATGCAGTTAAAAGTTAACACTTTCCACATACTAAAATCCTCAAAATTATATATACTCAAACCATGATATCACTTAGTCCTTATATCACTCTTGAGCTCATGAATACTGTCAAACTTTTTATTTTCTCCTTATCCATTCATTATGCGCATATCATCTGCTTTCCAAAATATTTGAATCACTTTTCATGGTTACCGGTACCTTAAAATTATTGAAACCCACAATAGAATAATACAAAAATATTCTAATACACCATAAAAGTACCTCAACAACATAAACACTTCAATCCATCCTCTTCAATGATTGTCCTGGAATAAGTCCTTCCCTGATTTTAAAAGATACTTTTTAGGTCAGGGCATTGAGTTGGGTAATGCCTATGTTCTCCACAAATAAGACATTGAACTCCATAACAGTTTGTCACTTTATGACCCTTTTCTCCACACAGATAACATCCATCCCTCGATTTGAGGTATTTCTCAAGGTTTTTCTTCCCTTCTTTAGAAATCTCAATATTCCATTCTTTATGCTCCTCAGCATGCGAACATGCATAAAATTCTATCTTCCTCTTATTTGATGAATTAGGCATACCACTGAATTTTACCTTGTTAATCATATATCGCGATGAATGATTCATCATAATCAAAATATCTTTCTCTCTAGGAATTGTGCACTTTTGTTGCTTATATTCACCAATTTTTCAATTGGATTCAATGTTAACCGAATTCCTTCTGGTTCCCCCCATTGACTAAAACACAAAAATAATTCTGTGAGAGGAAAAAATCATACAAGGAAAATAACAAAATCAAGGGGGAGTACCTTAAATATCTAACATCTTAGGTTAAATTCGAAGATCGTTAGTGCAATTCTAGGACTATAACCTATACGTATACTTATCCTTAGGGACATCCCTAGACATACCTTAGAAATATCACTAGGGATCTCACTAAAGTTCTCGCATCCTAGTTTCCAAATGTTGACTAAACCTTTCCTCTGATACCAACTATAGCGGGGTGGAATTACTTCCAGTGGACTATAATTGATACCTATCAGGGCACTCCATGGGCGGCTACACCCCCTGGGCGGGACACACCACCATCCCTAGTGGCATCCATTTCCTCATGAAGCCCTTGGGCGGAGATCCATGATTCGTCCAATGCTCGCATGTGAGAGTTCCCAAGGATCGGATACATTTCTACCTCCTTTGCCTCTGATACCAACTGTAGAGACCTAAATCTTAACTTACATGGACATTACATTACTTTTTAGGAATACTTAGTACATAACAAAAACACACACACAAGGACCGTAATTGTTTAGTGTCTTTGGACACTCGGAATATAATCTTCTAATAGTGGTGAAAGATCTTCAACATCTCCCATAAAGATCTTTTTTTTCCATAAAACCTTTCTTTATATCCTAGGGAAAAGAAAAAAAAAGGGTGAGCTCAAATTCTCAGTAAGGGTAAACAAAAGAAATATCAATAACATCATATTCATAAGAACATAACATTTTGGGAATCTTAACCTGAAAAATAGATCATAATATCATAACATGGGATAAATCATGGTAGTGAAATGTAATCCCAATAATCATAAATTAAAACGTGAAACTTTTTTTCATACACACATAATCATAGAGAATAATTTCTTATTAGTCAAGACTCATTGACAAGACTATCTTATTGGACAAAGTCCATTTCTGAACCGAGTTCACTCCTCGTTTCAGTCCTGTTTCACTGAACTGGTTTAACCTGCCGTTCCAGCCATGTATATCTCATGAGATATAAAATCATTACCCAATGCATTGGAGGGAGATATAGGTCCCACCCATCTCATAATGATACCATTCTTATGTGTTCTACAAAATTATAAACCATACATCATAGCATAACACATGTAATAAAAAATGGGAATCTTAAACATCGTGACATCATAAAAAAATTCTTATAAGATAAATGAATTCATAAAAATATTTCCATCACAACATAATCAAATCCATTTAATAATAGGGATAGAAAACGAACCCTATATTATCTTATATGGAAAATAATTTTGATAAAACTCTTGAACTCAATTCTTGAGGAAAACATCCAAAAAACATTTTTCATTTCTTAACTTGTCATACAATTTTAAACTAAAAGAAGTTGATTAAAAATAAACTTGAAAACATGTAAAGGATGATTCTTGTAAATATTGTTTTAAAAATCCATTCATGAGTTATATGTTAAAAAAACATTCTTCTCATACTTTTGTCGGAAAAGTCAAAAAGTACCTCGTACGAAAAACGACAAAAGATTCCTTTCATATGTTTTACTAAAAACTCACCAAAGGGTTAAAATGGATTTAAACAATTGTATGTGTATGTAAATAATGTTACATATTGAAGAAACATGGATTTGGATGATAAAATAGACCCCTAGTAAATTTCAATGTATAAACAATCTCGGATAAAAATTAGATTGTGATATATTCCCTTACCTTAGGTCCGATTTTCTTCGTAAGTGTCCGAACCTCCTGTATAATGATTTAAATAATGTCATTGAATTATTCCATAATCATACTCATTGTTATGATATAATATATGGTTCACTTATGACTTTATTTTTCCCGTTCTTTTGTAAATTCCATGTTAAAGAGCATTTTGGGTAAAATCGTTTTATTTTTCGTCCGTGTTTTGACTTGTAATTATTCATATGATTAATTAGATCATGATTAATTAATTCCAGAATATAAAAAATGATTTATATTTAATATATATTCAGAATATATATATATATAATAGATCATTAAAGGGAAAGAAATACACCATTCATGGAGACGGTAGGCCGTACGTACGCATGAACGCTGTTTTCGTTTCCTTATTGAGTTGAATGGAATTAAGTAGATGAGATACATATATATACACATTAATCCAGTATCATTATTATTTCATATATTTCATGATTACTTATTATATATACTTTATAATCATTCATGAATGGTTAATCGTGGAGAATGAATCTCATCGCGTCGTGGAGACGGTAGTCCGTATGTACGCACGTGCGATGATATCGTTCACATGATCGTGGAATCGTATTAGATTGTATGTATACTATTTCATAATCAATATAACTTTACAATAATCATATATAGTTATTATTTACACCATATACCCATCCAAGTAAGGTGGTGGTGGAAAATAGATTACACCACGGCGTGGAGACGGTATTCTGTACGTACGCACGCACGGTGATTTCATTTTCCGTAGGATGGAAAGATGGTGAAATAGGGTTGTTTCATACTTATAATAACATATAAGTATATTAGTGATACTGATGTTATTACTTCATAATGAAACAACCTATGGAGAAGAAGTGGAAGAAAAAAATAAAGTTGAAAGAATCGGTAACGGACATTACCTCTTCTTTGAAGCGCCTCTTTGAGTCCTCCTATTAGGGAACTAAAATTGGTCTTTGAAGAAGACCAGTAACTATAGGATCTTTCTAGGGAAGTGGATAAGAGAATTTGGCAGGTTTTGGCCGAGCATGAAGGCTCAAATTGGTGTGAGGAAGGGAGGGAGGAGGTTTCCTTTAATAAGGGAGGAGAGTGGAACCTTTGGAATAACGAAACATGTTATTTTATTATAAAGACAAATTCGGTTTTAAATAGATCCAAATTGATTTATTTAGAAACCAAAGTGGGGATGGGTATAAATAATATCATCCAATATATTTTGGACAAGTTTAGTTTACTATTTTAACCTTATCATTTAGTTTTAACTTTAAGTTGGATAATTTTACTTTTACCATGTATTTTTGTGTTCTTACACTATAAGGTTAATAAACATACTATAACAAGCAAAATGAACCCCAAGTTGTTTATTATTAATATATATATCCTTATATATGTCATTTTTCCAATCCTTATATTTTTAGTAATAAAATATCAGTTAATAATATAATATTTGTTTTAAAAACTATTTTATGTCAATTTTGACACTATTTAGTAATTATTTTTTGTGAATATCATAAAAGAATTATTAGTTCGAAAAAAGTTAATTAAAGTAATACTAACATGTCATATTAACCTTGAAAATTAGTGGAATTCCTAAAAAGTCTCAAATTACATTTATTTGGGTATTTATAACATCAATTATGTAAATATTTCATTAATAAGATAATTACTGTATCATCTTTGTGTCATAAATAAATTATATTATTTAATGTCTTAAAATTACAAATAAAATACCATTATGTAAGAAATCTTTTTAGATTTCTGATGAATATTTATAGTCGAATTAATCTTATTTATAACCCTATATTAAAAATTATATACTTATTAAACTTTGATTTTAACTATTTTAACCCTTCTTTAAATAAATTAATAATAAATGTCCTAATCTAATCCAAGTGGGACTAAATTGTCATATTTTATTCCTAAGGTTGTTTTTGGTCGAATTAAACTTATCCAATAGAATTAGGACATGTGTTAGGGTAATAATAATATCATTTTTACCTTTAATTACCCTATTTACTTTTAACCGTGGTTAAAAAAAGTAAAAAGTTACTATTCACCAAAAATTATTTTCATCTCATTGAAGCGCATTTTACTTATTGACATCAACCGTGTCTCTCAGATTTTTTAAATTCCACTCACAGAAGCGGTAAAATTAAGTTTTATGAAAAATTAATTTTTTTAACTACCACTTAGTGGTTTCACTATTCATCAAAAAATGAAAGTTTCCAGAAAAAATACCAAAAATTAGGCCTAAGATATATTTGAAATTATGAACTCAAAAATGATATATATTTTACCAAATTCAAAACATATCAGTTGCATTAATTAATTTAAAAATTAATTCCTGTCATCAAAACAAATAGCGTGTTCTTAAGAGATAATAACTATCAAAAGATTGACACTTGTTTATGTCTGGTTTAAATGTGAAATTACATCCAATGACCAAAATTGTATTAAATTGTAAAAATATATTATAAATATAATTTAAAACCACTAAAAGTAATAATTTATAACCTAATTATTTCTATTAAAAAGGTTTCTTTTAATTAAAATTTAGTAATTTTCACTATTCATCGGAAAATGAAAGTTATCCGAAAAGTACCAAAATTTCACCCTAAGGTAATTTCGATATTACGAATCCAAAAATGAACTCCATTTTGAGAAATTTTTTTACCAAATTTCAAAAAGTGGTTATTACTATTCATAATGGCTAGTTTTAATAATATTTTAATAGCATATTTTTGTTTAGTGAAACTCGTTATTACGTACTACACACGCTATCGAGGAAGGTCGTGATTGCGTGTAATGCAAGGCAAGTCAAGGATGCGTGTTGTGCAAGATCTGTTTGGAGTAGCGTACAACAAAAGACATTAATGAAATTAAAAAGAATATTTTTCATAAAATCTTGGGGTGTTACACTGGCACATGACACGATGGCCAAAGAACCATGTTCACCATGAACCACAACACAAGCTTAACAAAGTGAACACTTTATATCCACATACTGTTTCACGAACTCAGCTGCTCTCATATAAAGACAATTGTCAAGGTTCTGAAAAATGTGACTCGCGAACCAAAGACTCCACAAACCCTGGATGAACTATTCTTCAATGGGTCATGATATCTATTTGTGCTATTCCTCAAAATTTTCCACATGCACATCAATATGATTTCCCCATTTCTCTATAAAAAGGATTCGAAAATGAATTCTGATGGATAGAGGAAGAATTTATGTTGGAGACCCCATAGGTTGGAATTAATAATTCCGAAAGGTTTCTTGATTTAGACACAAATTATCGGTGGAGCCAAAATTGCAATCTATTTTCCGAAAGGTATAACTATCTTTGAACCATGAAATGAAGAAACTAAATAATAATGGAAGAAAAACAAACCTAAATAGTGAAATTGTGATCAGCCTATTCCTTGCGAATGAAATCCCCTTGAACGATAGTACCAAGGAACCTCCTTCGATATCATGTTCAACATAGTGTATCACTCTGTGGATTTTACCAGGTGATGCATGCTGCATCATGACATAGATGGAATCCAAAGTGGTGTGATGAACCATATTAAGGAATGCCTACACCTATGGTGTGTGGGGGTCCATACCCAAGCCCGTGTACTTCTTAGGTACATAAATTACCGCTCTACCCGTATACTATAATGGTATGCGGAACTCCCCCATCCCATATATGAAAATAGAATTCATAATGGGATTCTTTTTGTATTATTTCATTTTTCTCCAATATTTCCCCTATGTTACCATCCAGTCTTCCACAACCCCTCTAAGAACCAGCCCCATGCATTAGGAAAAAGCCTCCACCAAAGCCACCAGACCCTTATGATCAGATCATCGGGGACATCAATGTGCTCATTTGATTATATGAACACATTTTATGCGGAGTCATAAAGGATATCCCCTCAATAGTTTGAACTCTCAAGATGTATGTAATTCAAAATTGCCCTGGTAACCAAGCATCCTACCTTGGGATACAGACTTGAACATCCTCATTCAAGGGATTTATGGTGATCACTTTTTGTCCATTCAATGAGGAACACTGATCATTAGATAGATTCATGTTCTCTCTTAATTTTGAGGAGATTCAACATTACTCCTCTTTAATATAAAGAATTATGGGGAGATTTAATTCATTTATGTCCCCAATAATTCGAGGGCTAACCCACATGACCTCTGATGACATCCCACAGTTAAAGGATCATCACTATGTGCCCCCTAACCACAGTCTCACTAACCTCTTCCACTGTAAGCCCTCCCACTCCCATCAATAGGAGAGGAGGTGTGTGGTTCATTTGATCTATAACATCCTCTTGTTTCTCAAACTGATCATGAATCACGTGGGTTTAGTGATTTGTGACTATTACAACATCCTCAGAATTATTAACTATGTGAAATATGATTCCTGATCAAACCACGAAACGTAGGATGTCTGCTAAAAGGCACGAGCTCAAAGTGATGTCATCCAAAAGGGTACACCTAATCCTACCCCCTCAAATGGGTATTGTCTATGTGCAAGACCTAGAACTTCTAACAATGATAACTCAAATTAATGATCAAACTAGAATATGTAGGATTCCTGCTTGAAGGACTGAGCTCTAACGGTTACCTTCCAAAATGGCCCACCAAATCATGTACCCACAAATGGGCAGCTTTTAGGTGTCAGCCCCAGTTCTTCAGAACAACAAGAAGTCCGATTCCTAATCAAACCAGAATATGTAGCATGCCTACTTGAAGGCCAGAGCTCAAATGGTGCCTTTCTAATAGGGTTCAACCAATCATGGCCTCTTAAATGGACTTCTCCTATGCATAAACCACTAAGATTCCCCAAAAACATATACTATGATTCCTCTACTGAGGATAAATTGGAAGCCCGTATTGTGGGTATCATCCCAACATAATGTCCCCTTTGGCTCCCCCTGAATGACAATAAACTACAGAGATCCTTATTGCGTGGATTAAGTTAGCATTACCTAAGTAGCATCAAATCCATGTATTCCTATGACAATCTTGCAAATAGGGGATAACACGTGGACATATTCTTCAGTAATGAACCAAGGATTCAAAAATATATGAAATTTAATATAATCTATATGAGTGTCCTGGAATAGGCAACAATCCCCCACTCAAGAGTGTGGTGAGCCAGACCTCCCATCCTATCATCCAATGGCGGCTTATGTGTAGTTTTCCAAATCATCATCCAACAATCATCAAACTTTGTAATACAGGTCAATGATTCATGGACACTAAGGGCGTTGGGTGTTTCATTCTCCACGAATAAACCCTTTATAGACCATATAAGATATTAATTTCCTAATATGACTGATTGCACCAATACTAGACCCCATGCAATCGCCCTCTAGGAACATTTGACTATAGCACCTCCCTCGCAATATAGATAAGGGTTAAACTGGATAGTCCAAGTGGGGTTAATCCCGTCCTTCACTAAAATATGATGATGCAGATCACATTGAAACAATGATGTCAACAAGAATGTTTCAATTTTATTATACAAATTCTTTCACATGTCAGACCATTATTCATTTTTCTCAACCAATCATCCAGGTCTCCCTCAGAGGAAAACATATATAATAATATATTATGATAGTTTTAGATATAAACCTACATAGGTTACCCATAAATGAGGAATAAAATATATATGATAATATCATTTGAATTCCATATTTTACGTCCCAAAGATATTAATAAACAAATATGAAATAATAAAATCATTATTTTCCATACAATGATATGTTATTATGTTAGTGGTATAGCCATTTTCCATATCCCCTATCATAACAATTTAAATGAATATATCAATGGTTGGTATGGGGGACTACCACCGCTAAAAATGATGTAATTATTTTTCCAATACCCTATTTGAAGGATGGTCATACTTATGGATTTTAATTATATTTATTATATAAATGACATAATTATACTTATTTATGATAATGTAGAATCTATTATCATAAATTTTTATCCATTCAGAAATGATAATTTCATTCAGGTGAATGATTGGATTTCCATGTTCATGAAGACATGTGATTCATTTTTCAACAATACATCATTTGGATGGAATATATTTGTATATGAAGATATAATTTAATATTTTAATATAATAGTAAGTCTTAAAAAAAATATTTAACTACATTAAATTAAAATCATTTTACAATAAACATTTTTCCTTATGCGTACGTATAACCAGTTGTCTACATGATTGAAACATAATTCATTTTATTTTAGGATATCTTTTGTTGATTACCTTTGTCTATATAGCCAAATGTTGGATGTCATTATGGATAAATGAGTCCAGGAAAATAAAATAAACAATTTAAAATTTGTTGATTATAAATTTCATATAAAGTATTAATAAATAATATAAAAGGATCAAAAATATTTAAACGGTTTTTATTAAAAATAATAATTAACACAATTTTATTATTTTGGATGATGAAGAATAAATGTAGTGACTCAAACACAAGATAAATATTAATTTAACATGAATTTTTTTAAAAATATTTTAATGTTTTATTTTACAAATATAATTTTCCCATCCTCATTTTATTAATATTAAATTACAATAGTATTTATATTGATACAAATGAAATATAAATTATTATTTATTATTAATTAGGTATAGTATCAATTTTTTAGGAACCGTTTAACATGTTTTAGACAAAGTATTTTGATATATGAAAAATTAATCTTTTATATTAACATATACATCATCAGTAAACATTCCCTATTTCATAAGAATTATATTATATTATATTTTTTATATACTTTTATTTTTTAAAATAAAAATAATCTACCAATTTTTTTGTGTATTTTGAAAATGTGATTTATGCGGACTTGAGATTTTGAAATCCAAATATGTTTTTCTTCTGGTTGTAAGGACTATTTTTATGAGTATATTTATAGAAATATAATAATTCATGATCTTTTTTTTCTGGTTATTGGTAATTATTTAATATGACAACGGAAACCACTATAGATCATTATGATCGGTGTGATCAATAAAAATAATGATGAAGATGGGTCCTATTATATATCACCAAATAATTAGGAAAAGTGATGGAGTTCGACATTAAAAGTCATCTCTTAAGAGTTTATTGGAAATAATTGGTATGTTATTCAAATTGTATGGGTTATTATAAGAATTATATGATAGTAATATCCAATTTTCCTTATATGATTAATATATTATTATTATTATGGGATTCTTTGAAAATATTATGATTTCAGAAGTTATGAAAATAGAAAATATTTAAAATGATATTTGGAATGTTCATAAGGGTTAAATGTATTTAATTTTTAAATGGTCTAATAATTTTTCATGACTTAAATGAAACCATTATGTGGTTTATTTATCATTTATGATTTCATAAGAAATGTTTTATTAAAATAAATGGGTATAGAAGCATATTTCATGGTTAATAAAAAATGTCTCCATCATAATGATTATTTTAGAAAATAATGTTTTTAAAATAAGTATTCATAGACTAATAAAAATATGTATTCATTCATATATGTCGCTTACTATTTTGTGTGTGACCATATTATAATTTAAATGATTTTTCACATGGTTTTGAGTGTTAATATGCATTACTATGAAGTCAATATGAATGTTTAGAATATTTTTCAGAAAAGTAAAACTTTTTTATATCATAAATTTTTTATATATGAAAAAATGTGATATTGAGTGTAAATTTCCAATTTGAAAGGACATATATATTTATGTTAGGATGATAACATTATTATATAATTATTTAAGCCTAAAATTAATTCAATGATGATAGAAAATGATATTTTTCTAAAATATATAATTTTACAATTTTTTGTGATATATAATTGTAGAGAGAATTAGATAAAAGTTTTAGATCATTTTAAATGGAATGTATAATTTAAAAATACCATATGAAAATTATTATTTATTGAAATGTAGATTTTTCAGTTTAATATTACCATTTTAATTCCATTATGTTATGATTGTTCAATGTTATTTTCCGAAGAGGAAACAAGGATTCTAAAGCAGAAAAAAACCAAGAGGACAAAATCCTTCCACATAAACCTCTCGTAATTGTAGGAATAGTAACTATGTATTGTTTCATTGAAATGTCCTAGATGATGAAGGATATAAATGGTGGTGGTATCCGTTCTATTCAAATAATATATCACCCAAATAGAAACATTTCGATTGTCATTATTTTTATGATACAAAACCATAAATAATTTATTTGATCATTAGAAGAATCAGTAGTGGAGTGAAGCATTAAATCACTGTAAATGATATTTGAAGATTATGGATATTATATGAAATAAAATGTAACTAATAATATTAATTTTTAAGATGGTTATATTGTTACTTTACGGTTCATGGTTATGAATTCTACATAATGTGATGTTATTAACTCTATGGAATGGGACACATTTATTATTTTTTTCCTAGAGAGGTATTTTTATTACATTTTTCAACATAGGATGGAAATTGAATTTATTGAATTGGATGGGATGTATGGTGAATTAGTGAACATGTATGGAGTAAAAGTATCATGATAATTTATTTATAAACCAAATATTAAAATGTATCTTGATATTAATATTTATCTATTTAATATTGGATTAATGGAAATAAACCAATTTTATTTGTGATCTGATGAATTTTAATTTTATTAAATACTTTTTAAATGTACATATAAGTTGTTAATATATCCTTTATATTGTTATATATATTATTATATCATGTAGGAAAATAGTTTCAGGTGGAATAGAACTAGGAATTATCTGTCGATCAAATTTGAATGTATGGAAATGATGTTTCTGTTATGTTATTTATATAGTAAAGACACCCAGGGTCATGAATTATAAAATCTATGTTTTTCATTAAATGTTGAATATTTTGGAATATTAAAACTAATTCAAATGATTTTTTTATAATAAATTTATATATTAATTCAATTTGGTGTATTTAATGTATCGAGATGGATCATTATGTAAAAGCATGTTCGAATAAGAGAATGAATGGTTCGAATAGTCATTAGTATAAGAAAAAGGGTTTATTGAAATCATTTTTAATTGACTCATTAGATGATTATTTAATGAATTAGGTCTTAAAAAATAAAAAATTTGTCTATTGACGTTATTTTAATGAATTTTTTGATTCAAGGTCTACAAATTATTTCACTTCTAAAAATATTTCTTGTAAAATAAGTATTTCATATAAATTAATACAAACATGAACGTTAGTAAAACATCATGACTATAGTATTAGGTCAAAACAATTTAAAAATATATTATTATAATAATTTTCAGAAGGGTTTTCATGACCAAAAAATGTTTTATATCTCATTTTACTTATTAGTGTCATTGTCTGTATGTATTTGTTTTCATTTCAAAATCATATGATGTGTTGTATAGTTGTTGAAATTATTAAATGAATTGTCATTCATTATATATATAAGAATAATTTATAACCATTGATATCATATAATTAATATGATATATATTTAAATTATGTAAATAAATAATATCATTCTCTTCTTATTCCAAATATGGGAATTTGTAATATTTATGATGTTCCGATTGTAAAATATTATCATGATGTCTTTATTAATGATCTAAATTATATTATAAAAAATTGGAATGTTTTGTTTAAAAAGGAAAATATTCATATAACATCACCAAATGAAGAAATTTTTACAGGAATTTCATCATTAGCATTCATTTATTATATCACATCACAATGGGGTATAATTTTTTTTGAAAAAAAATGAATGTTCCATAAGGATTTAAATTTAGAAATGAACATCGTATAATATAATATATTTGAATAATTATATTTATTCCCCATATCTATGATTTATATTATTTCATTCTAGGATATTAGTATATTTGTATCATTAATCTTATCGCCGAGTTCCATCAGCTAATGTTAAAAATGCAGGCATCCCTAAAATTGAGTTTTATACTATCTATAGCCATTATGACTTATGTTTATACCTTTTGGTTGATGTTTTTAAATCTATATTAAGGGATTGTATGAATATGGTATTTCGTGAAAATTTATAACTATTTATTGTTGATATTTATGAATATATTTGA
The DNA here is from genome assembly GCA_963277665.1 of Viscum album. Classification (NCBI taxonomy): domain Eukaryota; kingdom Viridiplantae; phylum Streptophyta; class Magnoliopsida; order Santalales; family Viscaceae; genus Viscum; species Viscum album. The sequence goes on along the minus strand of OY728128.1, from coordinate 269,619,486 downwards.
GTTTCTACTAAATTTAATGGGTATCATGAAAAACAAGTGAAGATTTCAAAAAAATAATTTAAATAAAACTATATGTATGGATGGATTGGGAAATTTTATTTTTAGTTATAGAATATTAATTTATATATAATTTTCCTAAATAATGGGGAAAGAAGAATTCACTAAATTAACACTAAGGTTATTGATGAATGATCAATACAATGATATGTTATAACTATTTATTTTTTTCTTTTTTTTGGAAGGCTATAACAAGAAGTATATTGAAAAAAATTAATTGTTATCTAGAATAGAAAAAATCATAACATGATTATGATAAATATTGATATAGAGAAACAAATATGATAAATATTAATAGGAACGGTTATAATATTACTGAATTCTCATATTATTCCATTCTACTATTAACTATTTGAATTTTTTTCCAACATTTTTTCACTAATGGGACTAGGTAGAGTTATAACAGAGATTTATTATGTAATTTGATATGATTTAATTCAATTAATTCATCATGTGAAGTACTATATAATACATGAACATAAACTACATATTATAGTGTTATATTAAAAAAATAAGTAGACATCATTTTTATGGAGGATTGTTTAAATATATATAATGATAAAAAAATTACATATATAAATTCTCTCATAAAGAGATGAACATTATATAGAGGATATGAAAAATTGAATTAAATATCATAACATACAATATACTTTCAATAAAAAAAGTTAAGAAAATTATGTTTTGCACTAAGTTAGATTGATAAGGTATCATTAACTATGATATTTATTGACCATGATCATTTAGCCATTGATTTATGGATTTTTTGGATAAAAATTTCTACATGTATGAACAACCAATTTTTTCTTTTATGATTCATTATGATAATATATTTTAAAATATTATGTATTTGTAATGGTGTGAAATGTTTTATATATAAATGTATGATTATATATGAAAGGTGTGTATATTAAATTTAAATAGAATAATGAATCATTATAATTGTTGGAGGGTATAATTCATCAATATCCAATGTTAGTATAGAAATTAGATAATGTGACAAGGTATTTTATATTGGTATTATACAATTAATCACATGGTGATAATGTAATTAATTGATTTTTTGATCGATTTAGTATATCTTATCAATTTATGTCCTATTGAGATAATATATCTTTAGAAAAAAATTTGACTTTATATCAAATAGATATTTTAGTTTCATAATGCCTCTTTTCATTTTATCTAATAAGGATCCTATATTGACATAAAATTATTTGGAAGGTCTTCTAATGTCATAGGATTCTAAATTAAATTTATTTCAAAATTTGATCCTTGACCTGATGGACTATCCTAATGAATGATTATAGATTGTTCAGAATTTCATTTAACATATTTAATGAATTGTTATGGAATAATATTTCATCATCATGAAATTCTTTTATAGTCTCAATTTGTATTCTAGTATAAAATGTTAACCTCTTGAATCATTATATATAAAGAGGTGTTTCACTCTATCCTATTGGGATAATGATGTGGATGGAAATTTATTAGGACAAGAATTGGTAGAAGAAATGGTTGGGAAGGTAATGATGATATAATACTATATATTGATAGAATAGATTACGTATAAAAAATATATAACTATATTAAATGTTTTTAAATTGATGAATGGAATCATGTTTATATTAAAATATCTCTATGGAAAATTGTTTTGTGTTTAGGTAAAAATAGCAATTTATGCTTACAGATCACTCGAATATATGGAATTAAAGAATATAAGGGATTGGTATATTATTTTGTGGTATTGCCTCCAATTTTATTTTAGGTACATGATGTTTTTAACAATTTTTTGTTATTGAAATTTATTTTGGATATATCTTAGGTTTTGGGACCAAAAGTAGACCTGTTGAATGAAAACATCTCATATGAGGAATAGCCAGTATAGATTACTATTCATTGAGCAGATGTGTTTCAGAATAATATTTTTACTAGGTAATGGTTTGGTGGAAGATCCATATGATTTGAGAAGAAACATGAGAATTAGAAAATGAAATGAAATAAGAATAACATCACTTGATTAATAATGAATAAAATTGTTAGGATGAAATATTAATATGATGGAATGAATGTGACACCACGATTAATGATAAAAAAATATTTTTCATGTATTATTAATATTCATAAATTTTTATTTATCAAATTTAAATCATTATATGAATACTACGAAATTTTCTTGTTAAGAAGAAATACAATTTATTTCAAAAAATTAACTTATCATGCATTATACAGATATATTTAAAAACATTACATACATTATTTATATTTTAAATTTTTAAATTGAACAGAATTATATATTCATAATTTCTATATTAGCTTATGATTAACTTGTTTTTTATACGATATGATTTTCAATGAAAAGGTAAAATGATGAATTTTTTTTAAAATTTAGTTTTATTTAAAATAATTCAAAATTTCATATTATAATTAAAATTATATTAGTATTTTATTTAGATCCATTTAATTAAATTTAATATTATTAAATCTGTTACAAAATTAAATATAGTTTAATTTGGTATAAAAATTACTTTGAAATGTATTTCTCTAAAAAATATTTTGTAATAACATTGTGTGGGATTAATATTAAAATAAATAATTCCACTTATTTGAATTGAATTTGATACAATGAATCCCCAATTTTTAATAATCATTACCAATATTTTTATATAATTAAAAATTATTAATTTTTCAAATAAATAGAAAAAATTTAATTTTTTTACTATGATTATTGTCTGAATATTTTTAGAGGGTTAATATAAAGTGACAATTGTTAATATTAACATAAAACATGTATTATTACTATATTCAAACCTTATATTGACTCAATTTCATAAATAATTCATAAATGGTACATTTTGAATACATTTTTATTCCAATTTAAACATATATTTAAAAAAATTAAAAAATAGATTTGTTTAATTTACTCCACATATAAATGGAATACCCCTTTCCTAAAACCTCCACTCATAATACTTAATTACTTAGATATTATCATATTTATCCCTTCCTAACATACCGCCATTAAACCTAGTGACCCCTATTTGACCAAAAATAATCTACAGAGTTTATTATTTATATACAAAAAGAGGTTTTCTGATGAAATTGTATAATTCATAAGAAACAATTTTCATTTTAATTCATCTTCAAACTCATAAAAACATTTTAACTGATGATAAATGTAACATCCTTGGTAAATAATGAATAAGTCATATTTCATATTTATTTATATTTGTGAATTAAATATTAACTTTACATTAATGGTGTTTCTATGTTTTATGGTGTACCTGAAATGCAACAACAAGTTTCACAGAAATCTTACGTTGCACACTAACCATATAATATTATTATTTTAAATGGTTGTTAACACCTATCCATTTTATTGGGTTGAATGAATATAACTAACTAAAATATTATTATACATGTTTGATAAATTTTTTTTCATTTATCCAGTAAATTTATCAGGGTTAAAATAAGAAAGAATTTTATTTTAAGCATAAATACTCAAATATTCTTTAAAAGGTGGATTTATAGAATTTTTATAGAGAACACTTTTTAAATCTAGTTTTTCACTCTTATATTTTATAATTGAATATATAAAATCCTCCTTTAGAATCGGGACCTCAAAATTAACTTTTTGTAATTGTTTGGTATTTTTCTGATAAAATTCATTATTTTATGAATTGTAAAAAATATTGTATTTTAATAGAAATATGCTTTTTATATATGGTTAGATTAACTTTATAATTTTTTTAATGTTTAATAAAATTATATTTTTACAATTTAATCCTATTATGGTAATTGGAATTAATTTCACTTTGAAATTGAACATAAACAATAGTCAATATTTTAATAGGTGTTGTTTTTTAATAACATGATATTAGTTTTGACAACGGTAATTAATTTCAAATTAATTAATGCACCTTCTATGTTTTTAATTTTTTAAAACAGACATCATTTTTGAATTTTGAATATCAATTTTATATTATGGTGAATTTTTGGAATTTTTCTGAAAACATTCAATTTTTGATGAATAGTGAAACCACTAAGTAGTAGTTAAAAAAATGTCTTTTTCATTTAAAAGAAATTTTACCACTTATTTGAATTGAATATCAAAACTACAACCAACATGGTTGTCATTATTATGTAAAATGTGTTCCAATGGGATGAAAAACACAATGAATATATTTCTCAATTAATTTTTGTCTATGTAATAAAAGAGTTCATTATGTACATATTTTATCCTCATTTAATTGGTGCCTAATAATATATATTTGTTAAATTAACTGAACTATGTATTTGTAATGTCCTTTTTTTCCAGATAATTATCAATGTAAACATTATTGTTTAGATGAATCCTAATGGAGGATCTAGTTAGTATATATCTAAATGTCATAGTTGATACATTCCATAAGTTAACCACTTGTTTTGGAGCATTAAAATTTATAGAGGAAACATAAATATATTTAAATCATTAATGTGATTGATTAATAATATGTCTATATGTTTATTATGCTGATTATTGATTAGATAGACAAGGTCTCTGTATATAGAAATTATTATTCCCTTAAAATATAAAACATATTTCATCATAGAAGAGTATATAGTTGATGTAAAAAATATCAAGTGGAGAAAATAATATCTTCTCTTATAGTATTATTTGTATGTTCAAAGAAAAATGAAGATTCCGAATAAAATTAAATACAAATAGTTTGACAAATATATTAAATTTAATACATAGTTTGATAAAAAAAATTTAAAGACTTGTTTATTTTTTGGTGATAACAAACAAAAGGGAAAATAATGATTAAATTCCCATATATGTTAAAGATAAAAAATAGGTCAACTATGATACTATCCACTTTGTAAATATTTTTAATAAATTCTTAATATCTATCTCGAGTGATGTATAAGACCATATGTGGTAGGTACTCTTGTTTTTAACAAACCCTATAAACATATTCTATTATGGAGAATCATTTATATTTAATTATTTTAAGTAGTGATATTTTAATGTAATTTGATAACTTATGGACACATAATATCCATTAAAATGAATCATGTAAGAATATATTGGTCATTTCATTGGAATAATTTATTTATAATTTTAAATTTTTATTTATATGTTCTAAATGGTAATGAATAATCCTTTATGAATTTTCCATGTCAAAATTAATAAATTAGGATTATTATTATTGTGTCGATATTTTTTAAATTTCTTTTTACATCAAAATATAAATTATATATTTGGGGATGTTTTACAGTTTCCTCATATATATAATTTTGATGTTATTCATATTGGTACCACCATGGAGGTTTTGTCCAAAAAAATAATTTACTATGATGATTAATGATGATGCGAAAATATTAATGTTAAATTCATAAATAAATAAATTTAGGATTCCCCAAAACATAATGGAATTAGATGAGGGTTTTCATTCAAACAATCTATAAATAGAAATGATCATATATATTATTTTTAAATGTAAAATTTGGACTGATCTATTAAATTAATATAATGTAAAATAGGGGATTTTAAGAATTTCATGATGAATAATATCCGGGTTGTAGTCAGGGATTTCATTTTTATACTATAATATGATATTGAGAACACGTAGCTTGTTTTACATATAAATGATTTATAAAATACATTAGAAACAAAACTACAAAAATTATACACTCATATGAATGAACTAGATAACTTTTAGAAAATTTTAATTATCAATATAGAAAAATAAATCATGGATTTGGTTTTTTTGAAATTAATGATCTATTGTTGAGATTGTTATGGATACAAAACAATAATGATACAATTGATTTATTTTAATTTCTTATTAATTTCTGGAATTATATGGTATCACCCGACACTATGGAACCCCTCTTGGGAGTGAAAAAATGGATGTTCCTCCTCAATCCTAATTCTATTAAGAATGGTTATAGTTTCTATAATTTAGTATAAATTGTACAAAAATTAGAGACCACACACTATATTACATAAACCCAATTCTAACAACCATATAATCCCCAATAATTTTATCAAATATCTAAATCAAATAAAAAATGTGATAACTTCTTACTAAAAAAATATGTTCCATGGGTGAATGAAAGTGAATATAGATTACTTGTATGATGTATAATACACCCCCATTATATGGGAAACACCAACCTATCTAAACTATACTGTATAACCCATCTCATACCCTATGTCCAAATACTGCTACCCAATACCACTAATATTTCCTTTTATGCTCTTCCAACTCTAGGTCTACAATAATCCCTTAAAAACTACCAATGCATTTCATAAGACATGATATCTTGATGAATTATTTCATATATATATATAATTATATATATATATATATACATAGTAGGAAACTCCAAAACAACATATAAACATCTGATGATCGATCATATTATATAAAAACATTGGGGGGATTATAAATATTAACCCAAATATGCTCACAAAGGAAGAACCTAAGATAAGGGAATATGAAACTATTTTCTTATATAGATATATTTGTGGACTCAATTCGTCATTATGGAACTGGATTACTCTTTGATGACTATGAATGAAACCATTTTCTAGATTATAGTGCCACATGACATCATGTGGATAGAGACAAACAGCGATCTAATAAATGTTAAAATGGTACACTATTCCCTCTGTATAAGAATCCATATATTTTAATAACATTAACAAATGAATAATAAACAAATTGGAATAGTAAATCTAAATAATATAAATTCAATACAATATTACATGGATGATATATCATATTTTAGTAACGTAATAATGTAATGACAACAGAAGTAATATGATATAATAGAGTATATGAAATGAAAAATGAAATAATTCAAACGACTACGTAATCACTCATGGGTCCATCTATCATCATATAGTGCCATATATACAAGAGGATAGAGACAAACAGCGATCTAATAAATGTTAAAATGGTACACTATACCCTCTGTATAAGAATCCATATATTTTAATAACATTAACAAATCAATAATAAACAAATTGGAATAGTAAATCTAAATAATATAAATTCAATACAATATTACATGGATGATATATCATATTTTAGTAACGTAATAATGTAATGACAACAGAAGTAATATGATATAATAGAGTATATGAAATGAAAAATGAAATAATTCAAACGACTACATAATCACTCATGGGTCCATCTATCATCATATATTTACATTAATATCCATCTCTACATATTTCTATATTTATTCATAAGAAAATTCAAGGATCCTTGATTATAAAATATATACAATCATTTTAAAGCTTATATATCATGTGCATACAAACCTATTAAAACAAATTTCTTCCTTAATATAAGAATACCATCCAAAGAGGTGTATTAAATTTTAAATATATAAATTTATAATAAATAAAACATATATCATTTTATGATTATCCATTCTATAGTAGAGCTTCCAAATACCAAAATTCTACAATTTTTCATTTTGGACTGGAAGAATATCTACATAGAGGTTCTACCAAGGGATTAGTCATAAATCCTTAACAAATATCCCTGAGTAAGGAAAGTTCCATAAATCTTTTCATAGGTAAATGGTCACTGTGACCAAGATCAAGCACAAAATCTCTCATGTAAGGACACAAGGACATTACACTATTTCCCTTATCATTGTTTAGGACCCGAAGCCATTGATACATCTAACTTCCTTATATTCAGCCATATTGCTATCATATCCCACCACATCCATGGGACAAGATCCATTTTTTTATTATTCTTAACCAATTTCATGATTATTAGATTTCATCATCTAATGTCTCACATCCTTCCCTAATTAGAGATAAACAATCGACAATATTATTATTGTCACAAGAATCATGATAAAATTCCTCAATAGTCTACACATTCAAAGAAATATAAAATAAATCTTGTAATGAGAAGGAATATGATATCAATACTGACTGAAAGGATCCATAAAATTGCTCACATGTGATAATTATCATTCAAGGGGAACAAGGGAAACACCCACACAAACATATGATCATTATTAATCATGGGTCTCTTTGGATTCATGCCAAAACACATATGATCAATATCATAGAAAAAAACATTCTAAAAGTTATACACATTGTAATGATAGTATTCCTTCATGTGTGAAGAAGCCCATAATAAATGACCCACCACAATTATTCAGACTAAAAAAATATTGAATGAAAATATCTAGAATGAAAGGAACTCAAGTGGGTATGTAATATACAACAAATAGTGTTTGGTGGACAATATTGAAGGTATTAAATGTCATCAAAATTGAGGAAATTTCCATTCATTAGTGTCCACCAATTGGGAACATGGCATATCCAAGGTTCCGGAATATTTTTCTGTCATGGTTGATGTATTAAAAACTAATTAAAGGTTGTTGAATAATATATAATGACTGAGAAATGTTACAGTAATAACCATTAAAATATTTTACATTTATTTGTGTAAAGACTAGTGTTTGTGGGATAGATGTATCCTTGAGTAATCTCAAGATTGTCCCAAGTATAGAGATGAAAACTATTCAAAATTAATGGTTTTGCGGACATGGATATTTTCCGAAAGACTAGGAAAATATGTGCTATAGAACATTACATTAGAATACATTTCAATGAGATTTATATCAGAAATAACTATGAAACAAAAGATATAGATCTATCATATTGTGGTCAATTAAAAACCTATAATGAATCCACATAATGATAAACAAATAGATCCTTCAATCAAGGTTATGGGACTATAATATAATTTTTATTAATATTTCATAACCACCAAGTAATAATTTTTTCTATTTGTCATTTCAACCATTTGTGGCCTCATGATACAAAATTATATAGTACTTTATGAACTGATCCTTCCACGACTCAACAACATATGAAACACTCCATAATATAACTATTAAAATACCATTACAATTATATTTGACACTAAATTTACAAATCTATGTTGTAGTAAAACCATCCATGGTGAAAAGTATGTATGACCTCATCGAATCAAATTTCTCCTGAAAAAACTATTTCAACAGCTGACATTATACTATGAATCCATGACTAGGATGCTCCATAAAAACCATGTTGGTCAGAATTATCCCACTAAAATGTAAAATCGTCAACCATATGCTCCTTTAGATGTATTTAGTTTTCAATATACGATATGTATTTCAAATACTCTACTCTCAATCCCCCAAGTCTTTATTGATCAACCCATATTTACATAAAAATAATTGAAAATGTATGACTAGACAACTAATATATTAATCTATGTTTACTATAATTTTCACCAAGATATGCACAAAAAATGATTCTTCTATTAAATCATGACCATATTATTCAATTTCAATCAATGGATCAAGCACATACCTCAGATATATAGTGAATTGTAACATTATAAGAAAAACTATATATCAAAGAGTGAGTTACAATCATTAATAGTATTTTATAACATTATTGATGATATTATATTGTCCTGAAAACCCCAAATTTAGTTTCCTATTATTCCAAAAATGATGTTTCCCATGTCTTGTGATAACATGGTGGTGTACTCCTCCGCTTAATGGAAAAGATAAAGGAAATATCCATTGTTTGTTATTTAATATGTATCTTTTCTTAATGGTAGGAAATCACTTCCATATTAACTAAAACATGTCATATTTTCCTTTAACCAAACTCAACCCATTATTAGCTACTTCACTTGCCAAATGTTTGCACCTATATGTACAAAAAGATAAATAATAGTGAGCCCCAAAAGATTCAATTAGAATATATTAATGGAAATTATTATTATACAAAAAATAAAACATAACCAGATAATAAAACTATTTCAACCAAAAGAATATGCATGTTTAACGAATTAATATAATGATTTGTTTTCTTACTAAAAATAACAACCGATATTTCCATTATAAGATGATGTAATTGTTTACTCGATCCAGAAATCCATCTATATAACCTACTAAATCATGATGTAAAATTTGAATCGATATCCTATATGATAAATGATAAAAAAATATGATGTTATTAAATATCTATGATCTAAATCATTCCCAACTCATATATATTGTGAGTCTCAGGTATATGAATAATACATTACACCTTTTTCATCCAATCACAATAACCCGTAATACATCTCAAATTCTCAAGAATCTCAAAAAACCATTCACATTGTCTATCATAACCATATCCAAAATCTTTATTTGGATGGAATGAGGATAAGGAAATCCTATTAGTACCAATGTTTTTAAATTTATATTTTGATATTTATGGAAATGAGAAATAATGCCTTTGATTTCTCTTGACATTCCCCAACAATAGAATCATTTCCAAAAATTATGAATCCTAATTACAATTATTTTTTCAATTACATAGTAAAATAATGAGATTAACTATTTATTTATTCATTTATAAAAGTATGAAACACTTTTCTCTCTGGCATAATAATGGAATCATCAACATTTATTGACTATCCATAAATTGTGTCTCATCCAGCATTATATTCAGACATCATTATGTATATTTGATCCAAATCCTAAATGGTTTTTAACTAATCCATCAACATCGACATGTTTACATTGGGATTCAAAATAATTACCTCTATCATTTATAATTTCCAAAAAATATTCATCCCAAAAGCCTATAAACTACCATTCCTCCTCTAAATGACACTCTCAATGATCAAATGTCTTCTATTTAGATAATTTATAAATAAATTACCATTAACTATGGTATAATCCATCCCAATATTAAATGAAATTATATTCTCCACCAAATATATCATCATGAGACAGATTTCTGACAAAATTTATATGTTTTACCCTATAATATTGTATATTTATATAAAAAACTCTACAATATTATATATAATGGGTCCAACTATTTTTATCATATTCTACAACATCAAACTCCATGAAATGTGTTGGGTTGTTCCTCCCATAGGACCATATATAGATATACCAACATAATACATCTCGATCCATGTGCATTAGGAAAAAAATTAAACCAACAACATATGAATGACATTATACCACATATCCAATCCTTGGATAATTTATGATCTAAAGTATCTCCTCTATAAATCTCCAATTTTGTACCTTAATAAAATTTATATATTGATATATCCACTAACACATCACCTCCTCTACAGTATGAATGTTAATTGGCGTTACCCAGAGGTGTATATAATATTTAATCAATATGTATTACACATATAAACCAATAAAATACTACAATCAAACAAATTTCTATAGTGTTACCATGTAATCATTTAATCTACCTTCTCATGATCAATATATATTCTTAGCTCAGAGATTACATGGCTATAAAACATTCCACCATGTTACAGAATTGACATTATGATATATTGGAATTCAAATATTGTGATTAATCTGAAATCAACAAAATATTTAGGTTCCCACTTTACATATATATGGTCAATTAGTCTATAACGGATTCAACAAAAAACCACAATGATGTTGTTTAGGTATAGATGGAAAACCAAATTCCTTATATACCTAACATCCACTACTGAATTTATCAATCCAAAATGCAGGAATGGTTAATCATATTGTTTGCAACTATTCCTAAATACAATTATAGGTATATCTACCATACTAACCAAAGGATTGGGATTTACAAACAATATATAGATATTGGAAAACCATTGAGAACCTAAAAATTGTTGAAATAAGCCATAAATCTATAACAATTATTACATATTAATTATAGTAAACCGGGTACAAATTCTTCTATGCCACACATATCTAAGGATTTACATTCACCTTCTTTGTGAACAATGGTTGTATACCAAATTGAAATTTTCTTGTCGATAAACCCATCACTCCATCTCCTCATGAAAATCCTTATTTTCCTTAGGCTCAATTGGTTGCCTAGGAATAGTGGAATAAATATAGGTTACACTCCACAAATGAGATTATTCCTAAATTAAAATATATTTTAGATGAATCATAATTAAATATACTATAATTGAATTCTAATATAGGTCCAATATATAATAATAAATGGATTGTAAAACCAAAAATAATATTATAGTAAAATTTTCATTAAAACAATACAATAACAATGTCTATATTGATTTATTCAAGATTATGACAAAAAAGTATAATTAGAAACATAATAAATTTATTATAAATCAATTATTTTTATGTTTATATGATTCTTGTAAAAATTTTCTTAGGATGTTTTTTTAATATTATTCAAATATAGTAAATGATTAATTTAATTGTGAAAAATATTTTGTTTATTCAATAATGATTATATATTATAAACATGTAATGATATAATAATAAAATATAAATTATTTACAATAACATTTTAAATACAATATATATTTAACATGAAATATAATTATTATAAAATATGATGTTCAATATAGAAATATATAAAAAAACATTTTTAAATGAACATAATATATTTTTTGAAATATTAATTATTTTTTGTTATTCCCTTTTAATAATGATTCTATATGATTCCATTGATATATAGTTGTTTTAATGATAAATTATACATATATTATTTATAATTATCTAATTAATTTCATTTTTATAATCATTATAGTATAATTTGCTGTAGAATAATTTTTATATATGGGTGGAATTTTTATAGAAAATCATTTATCAGCTCATGTTTCATATTCGATAAAAGTAAATTTATATAAAAAATTGAAATTAAATTTCATAATAGGTAATATGTATTTTTAAAAATAATTTATAATGTAGGTTTTTAGAAAAAAAATTATATTTAGATTTTACAATATCAATTGGGGTGAAAATATATGTTACTAGTGTATTAGTTAATACAAGTTAAAAGGCTTCAATGTAAATATAAAATGGATAAAATTGCCTAAAAATTTGCACATATACGATTTTAATTATTAATTTATACCATATATCATCTCTTTCAATATGATGACTCATTTTATATTAATTTATATTTATTAATCCACAAACATAATTTAACCCTTAGATAAATTAAATGTGTGCCCTCTCCCTCGAATATGAGTGGACACCATCATTTCTCTATTCACCTCACATGTAGATCATATTAGATCACCATATATGAAAAAAAATTATTATCTCTATAGATGTCATGGAGGTAATGTTTTGACTTTATTAACATCCAATGAAGTCTCTAGGTACACACATTAATAGGTTTTCTGAAGAATTGTTTTATTTCATAACTTATTGTTTTAATTCTATTAATTTTTTATCTCTTTTAAATATCTCCAAGTCATTGTGTTATAAAAAATAAAAATATTAATATATATTAATGTTACTATTCTTATTTTATAACTCATTTCAGTATACTAATCTATCCAAAGAAAATTTAAAAACAACCTTCATGTATATATTTGAACTACAACATAATAATGAAAATGTATTTAAATTTCATTCACAGACTCGTATGATTTTTCATTAAGATGAATATAAAAAATAAATGAAATATTTTTTATTATTATATTTTATATACATAAACTTATTATTTATTTACCATCCAAATAGAAATAAAATCATCACTAGTTCTGATGCATAACCTACAAAATCCACATAATAGTGTAATTGATTTTTATTTAATACTTTATATGGATATTTGTATATATTGTAATAATAAATATATAATATATTTATGATATAATAATGATTCTATAAATTTATAAAATCATTAAAATTCACACCCTTTTACTTGTTAAAATATTATATCATCACAAACATGTATGTGTGAACTTTAACTTTCACAAAGAAATATGATTCATTTTCCTTTTCCTAGATTAAATTAGTTTAAAATTTATATATATAATGATTAAATATGATACTAATATCATTATGTACATTCCATATATAACATAACAATGATAGATTATGCCGAAAAATAATACACAATTGAAACATACCTATAAAATCATGTATTTAACACAATAAACGATGTTGAAAATTACTGATTTTTCATTGAATAGTGTTTTAATGATATAAGTGAAAAATATATAATAGTAGATGTACTAATATGGTTCTTAGTATAATTTATAAGAATAATTATTATTACTATGTTTAATATCGTTTATGAGGCATAATGTATATGGGGAAGTAGATTTCAATAAAAAATTGATTTTATATCTTGATAGTTTATGTTCAAATTTACTATAGTGAAATTATCTGATTATAATCATTTATTCCAAACTGATTTGCACATACTATAGTCATTTAGTTATTTACTTGTTTAATTTCCATTTATTATCTAATTGAAATATGTATTACTAAGTAACATAAAGGAATTGGACCATAACTTAACAATATTGTTTTGGTCTTTTCCATCATATTATTTTTTCTTCCATTTCTATAATATTCTAATAATGATTTCAGGAATGATTTTAATATTATAAATTTATTTTAACATAATTTTTACACATATTTTTATTAAATAACATATATGATAAATTATCAGGTATGAATAAGACTAGATTTCTTTAAAAAATAATATCGATTAAAAATTTATAAAATATGACAACCCTTACCCCAATGACCTAGAGTTAGAAGTTATTTTTTTACAATGTAATATATAAATGATATCATATAAAAAAGGATCTATTATATTAGTATTATTTAATAAATTGATACATAATTGGCTCCCAGATTACATTTAAAATTAAATGAAAAAGATAATAAAAAATTAATAATCTTCACTAACACATCTTAAAATATCTCATCTTTAACCAATGGCAGTAAAACAAATAAGTGGCTGACCAACATTATTATTATGGGTTAGGTACCATATAAGATAACTTGAATAATTCTTTATAATCAAAATATAAAGTTATATAACTAAAAAAACATCCCAATAAATAATTTTATAATGGAAATGAATACGTTGGAATTTTCATAGAGAAAATCCTATAGATAGTTAAAAATTAATTCATCATGTAGTGAATAATTAATTATTTGAAGAAAAATAGGATGGTTTTTTCCCACTTATTTTTGACTAATGCGACTTCTAATACATCGAGTGGCTTGAATTAACATATCTACAGCCCATAAGGCATGCATTAAGAGGACCTAAATCCATATCATACAAGCCCAAAGCATTATTCATACATCGAAAAATGAATTTAATTAATAAATAATGTTCCTTATCATCAAATATGTGTATCAATTAAAAGTTATATATTTATCTATATTTCACTGGTTAATCAAATAATTATCAAGGTAAACATTGTATATAAAAAATTTATACGACTTTGAAAATAATCATATCAATGATAAAATACGTTTAAGACAAAAAAACACACATCAATGAATAACAATTGATAAGATGTTTCTTATAAGGATCATGTCCTTAAAAAATGAATAGATTATGTGTATTTAATTTAAATCCACATGAAAAATAAAAATACAATATAAGATAGTTAAAATTTATATAATACATAACATTAGCATGAAACAATCAATGAAATCATTGTTTCACCATATGCATGAAAATTTGGTTAAGAAATTCCTTGCCACATTTTAATTAGTCAAATCACTTCCCCCAATAAAGAAATAATTATTAAGATGAATGTTTAATATCATGAAGATAATTAAATTAATGATATAATATAAAGATATTTAGTATATATAAATCATAAACATGGAATGAGTTTTGAATAATCCATATATCACACAAATAATAATTATATTACAAAACCCTTATCTTATGTAAAAAAGTGCTATGTACATTTATATAATGTCCTTATATTAGATAATTAATTAAATAGTACACTTTGAAATAAAAAATATAATTTTTATTATTTTATTATGTTACATTATATTCATTACTATGGGATTTAATGTTTAATTTTGTTGTTTCTATATCATCATTTTCATGGATTCATGCTCGATTCCATTGTATATAATTATTGGAGTACTTGTGAAATTGAAGAAAAACTATAGAAGTTAGATTATTGAGAATTAATGAACCTAAAAAAGATCAAATTTCCTCATATTACATTTTATTATATTTTATGAGGATGATTCATTGGATAAAATGATAAGGAATATGTCTTAACTTAATTTGGTGGTTTTTATGATCATCTTGACCTTCTGTCATTTTTTTTAATATTATATTTATATATTTCATCCTGAACATGATATCATTATTATATTCAAATTAAAATCATATATATCAATATAAATTGTTTTATGACAATAATTTATTGTGGTAATGGAAAAAACACATCAACCACAATGGTGGTGAATCTGTACATCATGGACAATGTTATAAATATATTTATATAATTTGAAGTGAATATATTTGATGATGGATATTATATTAACTCGAAAAAATTAAATTATATATATGATAAGGGAGTTACACATCCTATAACTCCCTGACCACAATTATCCATAGTCGGTGCATTACTACATAACATAGGCATGGTACAAGGAATCTTGTCCCGAAAACTGATTAGTATAGTAGCCTTGAAATTACTATATACAATACATAGTTTATCATTAAATTATGAATTGAAAAAAATAAAATTTTGTTTCCATATAATAAACGCATATCCCATTTCATCTACCAACATGTCAGTCATAATATGATTCTTCTCATCCTGGGTAAAATAAAAATAACATAGGGGTCTGCTCAAATGCTCTGTAAGGATAACATTATAGCGGAAACATTCATAAATAAGTATAAAAATTTAATGCATGTATATGACTAAACCACAATAATTTTATAAATAAACTTATTCATAATATGGAAAAGATAAATCAAATAATTCCATTTACTAATTTACATGGATATTCTACAAGTCGAATAATAACAAGTAATATCAATAGCTAATTTCATAATGATGTAATGTGTAATGCCTGACATCATAACAACGTAGTCAAGTCCTCCTGACTAGAAAAAAATAAGATTTTGTCAAGACCCTGTTCCAAGACACTATTTTGTTTAATGAGACCTACCGTTGCATCGAGGGGCTGTTGCGGGATCCTCTGGTCCCGTACTAAGTCTAATGCATTCCTCATATAGAAAGGTTGAAACATAATATAAAAATCTGTATTAAAAATTGCTTACAAAATGTTAATAATTTACCCATAAACCATGAACGGTATAAAAACAATACTTCCACAATAAATCATATAACCATTCCTTCAATAAAATATGAATGATTTTATCATAATAAGTGATCTTCATAAAAGTGTAAAATCTAACAATGAATGTTTACATAGATGAAATCAAAGCTATATGAGAGAAAAAACTCATTCTATATAATTTTTTTTAAGTTACATAATTGTAAAAGAAAACATTTATTTTTAATGTATTATTATAATATTATATGGGATTCTTCGAATGTGGTATAGTGGCATAAAATAGATTCACCCACTGAATAAGTTAAAAAAACATTCTTACCTTAATTTGTCTAAAATTTCCTGAAGTACCTTGTTTGGAAAACAATGGAAATTTTCATTTCAAAACACATTATAAAAATTAATAAAACTGTATAAATAACATTAACCTATATTCTAGTAAATATTAACAATGTTTTGAAATATATTTTCAACAAACACTGATGTGGACGAGAAAGAGGTCCCTGTTGATACTCACGTACAAACTTCCTCGGATAATAAACAAGTTGTAAAATTAACCATTACCTTGTACTTTTTATTAGTCGAGGGTATGTTAAACTCTAGTATAATAGTTAAATAATTGTTATTAAATTATTCAAGAACCACATACATAAATATGTTATCATATAATATGTTCTAATTTAGCGTTGTTGATAATATTTCAGTAGTATCCGTGTTTCGGGTGTTAACCGATTTGTATTCCATAATATGTTTTCTTATGTTAGTCATGTTTGATATGGATAGGATGTATTTGATATAAATTCATAATGATATTAAGTTAATAATCATTATTTTTAATCATATAATTAAAATTATTCTTGAATGGTTATGATGGGGAATAAAACTCATCGCATTTGTGGAGACATTAATCTGTATGTACACGCGAGTGACAATATCGCTCTATTTATGGTGAAATACAAATTAATTGGCGTGTATATCATATATAAATAACGGTTAATATTTATTATTTATTATTAACATCAACTATACTCATTATTATTCCCATCCAAATAATTAAGTGTTGAATTGAAAACTACACCACAACATGGAGATGGTAATCCATTTGTACGTAGGTATGTTGACATTGTCACTAATAGGTTAAATAGAATAATGAATATTATAACGACCCACACTTTACATACATTGTTAATACTTCAAAATTGAATCACACTTATTACAACATATGACAAAACCACAAAGGACCGTATAGGTATAGTGTCTTTAGAAACTGGGAAACATAAACAACTGGTTCATAAATCTTCTACAGTGTCTCCCATTTATTTCATCATATCTAGGGTCCCTTTTAGCATATTCTACTTAATATCCATCTTCCTGGCCTGGGGAAAAGAAAACATAAAAGGGTGAGCTCAAATGCTCAGTAAGGGCAAATAAAGGAAATAAAAATCATATCATATCTTTATCAAAACCTGCAAAAGAGATCATAATATCTTAACATGGAATAAATCATAGAAGTGAAAATGAGATCCCCATAATCATAACATAAAACTTGAATCTTTGTGGCATGCACACATAATCATGGAAAATCATTTCTTGTTAGTCATGACTCATTTCCAAGACTATCTTAGTGGACAAAGTCCCTTTCTGAACCGAGTTCACTCCTCGTTTCAGTCTTGTATCACTGAACCGAAATAACCTTCCGTTCCAGCCATGTCTATCTCATGAGATATAAAATCTTTACCCAATGCATTGGAGGGAGATATAGGTCCCACCCATCTTATAATGAATCCTTCCTTATGTGTGCCACATAATCATAAAACATACATCATCGCATAACACATATAACAAAAATGGGATTCTTGAAACATCATGACATCATAAATCAATTCATATATGATAAACGAATATTTTTATTTAATAGTGTATCCCAAGGTACGAATAGGATGTTTATGAGATAACCACACTGATTCCATCCAATGTCATACATAGAGTGATAAGTGGAATTTGGTAACTCAAAGCATGATTGTAAATAAGTGTTATTTCCCTATGGAATGTGGTTAATATAATTTCAACTAAGTAAGTTAACCATTATATATATATCATGACTGAGTCATTAAATTTATTAATTATTTATTTATTCATAAATATTTATTTTATGGATGAAATGACATGCACACATATATAAATCAAAAAATTTGTAAAGTTGGAAATTAAATAAATTAATTATGATTTATATTTCATCCCACGTGATTAAGTAAGTAAGTAACACCCACATAACATTAAAAATACTTTTAATGGGGGAAAAAGATAATATTTATCCATAATAAATTAAAATCCCTATATTATATATTAATTATGACCAAGAAATATATTACAAGATCCTAATTGAAACAATTGAACTATGTGTTGTACCCGGACAATTTATAGACAAATTCATTTATCAGGGTGTTATCTTGTGAGTTTTGGATTGAATTAACCTAAATAATATTTAATTCCATGGCCATCGTCAATTCAATACAAATTTAGAGTCAAGTGTTTATGAAATAAGAGTCTGGATTTTAGGATAGGGGAATCCAATCAGCAGATCAATGAGTTTTATGTATTTTTTTAGAATGTTCACTGACCTAATTAATTTATTATTGCTTTCAAGACTTAATTTTAGATCATTAAGAAATTTAATTAGTATATCTCTCCCATCAAGAAAAATAAATTATGCATTCCATGTTCAATGTTGAGTTCTATTGAGACTTCATAACATTGTGGGAGGATTAATAAATAAATAAATAAAACATTTAATTCATTATATCTCACTTATTTTGTAACCATTAAAAGTAATAAAAATATTTTCATTTTAATTATATAATTAAATTAAAATTTCATCATCTAAACTATACATATGATTTATATTAGAGAATGATAACCTCTTAACATGATGTAACATCCAAGACTACTTTGAACTATTTCATGTTATAATACTCCATGAATGAAAATCTTACGTGTTATAATCCTCATTGCCCTATTCACCCACTAAGCTGGCGAGTGATGAAGAGTTATTTTCTATAAATACCATTTGAGTGATACCATCAACATTCAACGTTCGAGTCTTTATCTATGTATATTAAACTAATGAAGTCTCCTAAAATCAAGGATGTGTATATAATTCTTTATCACGTCAGTGTTCATTACTATGATTGATCTCGATAGGATGGTTTTGATATTTACAAGGATTAGTTTCAACAAAACCTCAGCGAGGGTTCACAATATGGTCCTTTCATTTTCATGCACATTGACTACATTGAGCTCTTAAAGGTTGAAGGGTGTTAAACTCTAGGAAAAACATATCTCCATCCTAATTCCGACATTACTCCTCTATGCTTCTCCAACATTGTTGTGAATTTTAATAAGAAAAAATTGAAATTCCTCTTCATTATATTCATACTATTCTTCACCAACTTGATAAGGATACCAAGCATGAAACATCTTTTGTCCTAATGTTGATGAAATGGAATTGTAATGTGAAGTTTTTTAAGCCCAAAGATTCATCAAACCCGTCCATAAAGAGGAACATCCATAAGATAACAATGGAATAAGATTCTGTATGATTTTTTTGAGGCATGAAAGTCCACTAGATGAAATACTTCTCCCCGAAAATGAATCAATGAGAAGCATTTTGTGAATTGGTAATTTAGTGAAATTAATTTATTACTACCAATTGGGTATTAGAAATAGAGTTTAGTTCCCAAATATCTAATCAAATACCTAAACAAAGTAATTTTATAAAGATTAAACAATGAGATTTTGATCATCAAGCATCCAATATATCTTAACATGATGTTGTAACTATTAGAGACTACCACATCTCATTACATACCAGAATAGGATTTATTTTAAACAATTTTTATTTTGTACCTTCTGTTTCCTAAAATATTATTTCTATATCCAAAGATTATAAAAAATGAAATATTAATAATTTTTGGATTAGGTATTTTATATTTTATAAAAATATAATTTTTAATGGCAAGGCACATTTAAATCAGGTTCATCATTATTTGGATTACACTAAAAATGTTGGCTTTTGTTAATAATGTTATATCACATGGCTCATTCCACAACCAACATTGGCATCACTGACTTGGTCATGTAAATATAACTATAATGACTAAATTAATTCAATATGGATATTTATATTCTTTTTAACAAATAAAACTTTGTGTAGGTCAAATTTTTTTATAATGAAAAATGACCAAAACAACTTTTAGAGTGAAATGTTAACAAGGTAAGGACATTCTTTAATTAGTTTATACTGATGGGTGTGGACCATGTAATATTCACACAAGGGGTGGTTACTCATTCTTGATAACGTTTAGTGATGGTTTCATAAAATATGTAAATGTCTAGTTAATGAGGAATAAATCACATTCATTTGATGAATTAATGGAATAAAATAATGATGTTTGAGAACCAGCATAGTAAGATGATTAAGAATTTTCACTCATATTGGGTTGAAGAATAACATATACAAAACATCCATGATTTTTTATTGGATTTCGACATAATATCACAACTCAATCCTCTATATACGACTCAGGGAAATGGTGTAAGAGAATGGAGGAACCATACCATTTGGAAAATGGTGATATCAACGATGAATCGTGTGAGTCATTGATTATCCTTGGGTGGATATTCATTAAAAATAATAGAATATTTTTTATATTGAGTCCCGACTAATGTGAGAGATGGTATACCATAAATTTTATTAAATGGTAAGAAACCTATGATTCCTTAATTTCATGTGTGAGGTTGTGATGTTTCTTTCAGGCCTTTTTAGGTAACATTATTTCTCCCTAAGGAAATTTTTTTTATCTCTATAGAATACCCCAATGAAATAAAGTGATACTAAAAATACAATCCATGAAAAAAATGGTTTTGGTTGATAGAAATACCATATTTATTAAGGATGAAATTTTCTCCAAATGATATTTTGGGTGCATGATAGAATTGTATTAATTCATGGGTGAAGATAAACAATAGTTTACATGTACAAAAAATCCAAAAAACCCCATGTAAGATGAAAATTTTCTAGATACACAATTTCTACGTAGGATTACTAGATAGGTTATAGAACCTTAACATTATGGTTTTCGATTCAGCGATGATGGTGCCTCATTATTAGTTGATAATAAAGATTATATTATATAAAAGGAAGAAGTAAGTGTCACAGATGTTTCCATTTTTTTAGATTGCATGAATAATGAATTGGATTCCATGCACCAAAATTCTATATGTTGGTTGAATCACAAGTAACTATAAATCCCTTTGGTTGAAAATGGTAATTAAATATGATACATGACTTGGAAGGAAACGCCAATACCTATTAGTCAGGAATGGTGGAATTAAGGATTAAATAGTGTCTAGTAATAGTCTCTGATGAATGTTTTTATCTATTGAAATGTATAAAACCATTATATTTATATGTTACATTAAAGTCATCCATGTTTACAATATTGGGAAAATGGATGTCAAAATAGTCTTCCATGGTAGAAACTGTCATATAGATGTCTATATAAAACTGGCTAAAGTGTATTTGACCCAAAATGTTTCCAACAAGTTATGAAATTTTTAAATATCAAATTTTTGAAAAAATAATTCTTCTTGTTTATTAAATATTCATATTGATGAGTCCATAATTTATTTTTCTTCAATAAAAAATATGATCCATGTTTCTATAAGAAATTTAGTAGGATTGAAGTAATTTACATAATATTATATATTGATGAAATATTAATCATTGGAAAAAATATCCGTCTTAAAGTCTATTAATGTGGGGTTGAATAAATTCGTCTATATGATGTGCATAGTCATGGTAAAATATACAATTGGTATCAAGATCCATCTTGATAGATCCAAGTGGATTCACATCCCAATTCAAAGTACATTCATTTAAATGATACTAATGAGACTCAATATAGAACAATACAAAAATGGTTTTGTTTCTAACATCACATAAAATTCATTATTCCACAAAAACGATTCCTTATAAAATTGATTAATGAAATAGAATGATATGTATGATATACACGTTAGTGGTTGGGTAATTCATACATGTCATGTTATGTACTATTCTAGACATCTCTTGTATGTTAGGTGTTCTAGGAAGATATCAAGATGATCCAGATGACCTCTAATTGATGGTAGTCAATACAATCCATATGTATCTAGGTCATTATAAGGATATGTTCTTGGTTTATGAAGGATATGAGGAAGGAGGCAATATAGTATTTATACATTCTAGTTTCTAATCATTTCAAGAGAACATGAATTCACAAAAATGGTAAAAAAATTACTTTGAATTGAAGTTTTGATATATAAATGGGCTCATTAGAGTATGAAAATTTGATGTAACCATAAGATAAAGACATAACTCATCAAATACAATAATTTATGTTCATAAGCAGTTGACTATAGTCCACGAGAAATTTTGTTTTTGTTGATGTCATTAGATAGACTATTTGATTATTGATTATAAGTAAATTTGATGTATATGATAATTAAAAAAACATTAATTTTCATGTTTTGGGTTTTTATACATGTCTGAAATGTAATAATTTCCTAGACTATATGTTTCATTTATAAGTTCATAGTAGTTCCCCTCTATGATGAGAACATTAATGTGTTATGAATATATTCTAAAATAATGTTCTATGATTGCATAATAAACTATCATGGGACACATAGTGCACATACTATTGGGTGGATGTACTAGTAAGAAGATGAGGCTCCATCTCTTGATATTTTCATTTGATAATCTCCATGTTGAAAAA
Organism: Viscum album; assembly: GCA_963277665.1. Taxonomy (NCBI): domain Eukaryota; kingdom Viridiplantae; phylum Streptophyta; class Magnoliopsida; order Santalales; family Viscaceae; genus Viscum; species Viscum album. The sequence continues at coordinate 269,595,514 of OY728128.1, read as the reverse complement.
TTATGAGAAGAAACCCACCAGTAAGGATTTTTTATCTTTTCTGTAATCATAAATTTCTATCAATAATTGTGTGTGATGGTCCTTTGACAATAATATAATCATTTTCCAATGTGATTAATCATGTACATAGATATAATACATAATAAATGATGATACTCTTTCATGGGAATGTTCGATATATTGGGTGCATCATAAGTGACATTTCATTAATGAATAAATTAAGGAAAGATTTTTTCCCTTATAACATTACAAAAGATGATATATTATCCATTCGATTGAATAAAACCATCATATTAAATTATATTGCCATGGTTTAGTAATTTATTTGTTTCAAATTCTCAATGAATGATATATAATTCATATATATTGGTGAAATAGACGTGCAACCTTATTGGTGAGATATTTTGACAAAAGGGATTATATGAAATAGTGATAATTTGAATCTGATTTTGGATGTTAGGACATTATGTTCATTATATTTTATTCCTAGACCCATTAGAATATAATAATATTGGACATTATGATCCCACCAAATTTAAATGAGAACGAATACTCAAGGGTCACATACTATGAATTTTGGTTGATCTCAATTAAAATCTATTTGTGATTAATTACTGGAATAAAAATCATTTTCTTGTCTGATGAAAAATTATATTCAATTAATATTGATCTAATAAATTAACAGACTATTTTTTCATCATATTTCAAAAAAACTAATAACATAATTTAATAAATATTTATTAAATATTTATTCTATAGATTGATAATAAAATATTTATTCAGTTTTTCAAAAAATAAAAGGGGAGTCTGAATGTACTAAGACCATGTTTGGTGTAGAATATTAATTAACAATATCATTAAATAATATCTGTTATAGAATAAGTTTTCATGTGCTGCAAAATAATAATAATGATACTATTATTATGTGGAATGCAGTTTTTTTAAGTTAATAAATGTTATTTAATGGCAAAACTACAATTTAATGTTATTTTAACATGGATGATAACTCTATAAATGGAAAATTATATTTATTGTGTAAATCACTAATGAATTTATAATAGGGAATTTCTGCGCAAAAAAATTATATATCAACCCCTCCTTCTCTATCCATCTCATGAATAAGAATTTCGTGATATTATTATTCATTAAAAAATAATTGTTAATCTATAATGATGAATGTAGTTCATTTGACTCATCAGGAGAGAACACAATGATTGAGTGGTACTTCATGGAGATCATAGGATTATATGGGGATCTCCACAAGAGGGATTATATACAAGGATTATCATAATGAAACAAAGGTAATATGAAAGGGTAGTTATGTAAGATCAATACCCACCAATGAAGAATTTTCTAAAGCCTAGGTATATATTTAATTGAATATTAATCAAATTCGTTATAAACATTATGTGCAAGATCCTCAATAATGGATTCGAGAAACAATCATTAAAATAAATTTTAATATATCTCGCACCTATGAATTCTTATGATATGGATAGTTAAATAAAAACCTTTATAAATTAAATACCATTCATTATATGATTTATCCATATTGGATGATACCTATCTAATTCTTCTTGTAAAAAATGAAAAATATGTTTCTATAACTGATTTTGTCTCATGAGACCCTTGATGCATTTAGGGGATTTTGTTAATCGGTATCCAACCCATATTTATTGCACTATACAATCCCCAACTCATACAATACCAATAAAAATCATTCCTAATATATCAAATAATCAATTTATATTATAATACGCGCCTTATCATAAATTACTTATATTAAATAAAATATAATCCTATATTAATATTACCTCGATTAATAAAATTCCAAACCAAGGTAAACACCATTTGTAATAATCATATATGCAATATAAAATAATAATATCCATGATGCAATAAATATGTATATAAAAAACATAAAGTATTGATGATTACAATTAAATGAGGATGTATTATACATCATATAAATAAACATAGTTGTGTGATATAAAAAATTTGCCTCAACTAAAAAAATATTCAGAACCCCTTATAAGGAGCGTATCATAAATCAAATAAATATATTATTTGTATCCATTAATTATCCACATAAAATGTTTAAATGAAAACTTAATATAATGAAAATTAATTTTACACGTAGCCTTTGCTTGAAATAATCAATGAAAATGATGATTAGCACAAGGAATGAACATAGTGTTACAAAATCCCTTACTTCATTGTAAGTAGTGGAATCATATGAAACATGAATGTAATAAAAATAAAATCCAACATTTATTAACATGAATATAATGAAATTAGAGATATAACATTTTAATGAGTTGTATATATACAACAAACACATAGAATCAGTATTCAATATGTAATATCTTATATAAATAAGATAATGGCGAGAAACCACATACCTTATGTATGAAAGCATTAGGAACTTGTACATAATGTTTTATATAATAAAATTAGATTTATTAATTATATATTTCATACACTATTAAAAATATATATGTTCTATGATAATTTTTTTAATTTTATTTAGGGCCATTATGATGAGTAATAATGTAAAATTTCATTGTTCTAGGAGAGTTCGTTTCATATATTTATGGTCGGTTCCACAATGTATAAATATGTGAGAAGTGACTAAATAGAAAGAAAATAACAGAAGGGAAACAATTTATTTTTATTTAATTGAAAATATTTACATGGTCTCATAATGTATTTCTTCTATATTATTAGTAAGATGTATTAGATAAAATGACAATGATAATTTCATAGTTTATTTTGGTTTTTTTATGGCGATAATGAATTTGTGTCATTTTATTTAATATTATGTTTAAATATTGGATACAGAAAATTATATAACATATAATATGTATAATAAAATATTGTGGAACCATAATAACAGTTTTATGACTAGATGTGATGGAAATAATAGAATACTAAAACTCATCATGAACGTAAGCGGTGAATCGACACATCACAGAAGATGTTTTCATTTTTTAATAAAAAGAGAATAAAATAGATTTTATGAGTGGAATTCCATTAGAAAAATGCAATTATTTTCTATATATGATATTAAAGTTACCATTACTATATTTATATGTTAGGTGAGGTGAGGATATGAATTTAAAATAAAAATATAGAGAAATAATGTGGATTTTACATATTGAATATCATCTTTTGGAGTACCTTCTTAAGACACTTGAATTTGGTATTGTAGTAATAATATAAATTTTTGGACATGTGTATGATTAATTGGAAGTTAATTGGGTTTAATTTAGAATAAAATAATTTTTTCTATAGTGTGCAGAGAATTGCTGGTGAGGGGTGGTATTCATTGGGTGAAGAGAGGGGTTTTTTAATATTTATTTCATTTGATTATTATTTTTCCTCAATACTATAAATAATTGAGGATTTTCATGACTACGTAAAGAAACTAGATAATATGATTTTGATATTATTTTTTATGTCATTCATATAGAACGCATGAATAAATAATTCATGAATTTATTAAAAACTAAAATTTATCGTATTTCACTATACTCAAAAAAATTAAAATATTTTAGAAAGATACAAATATTTTACTGTAATAATTTTTCAACATATAAATTTAAAAATGGACACCATTTTATGAGACAAATTTTCAATATATTATAAATTTAATATTTAATTAAAATATTCATTTATTTGATTGTTTCATTAATAAAATAATTACAACATCATTGTTATATAATTATTTAAGGTAACTATATCATCATTAAAAATTGAAAATAAAATTCCAGGATTTAAATAAATATTTTATCTTGTAAAATTATATCTATAGATGATTTATTCTTCATAATAACACCGTTTTAAAAATAAAATTATTATTAAAAATATAGACGTGACATTTTGATATTTTACTTAATTTAAATAATATTGAAATTGCGTGCTTGGATAAGTTTACATTAAATAACACAAATTTTAACATTTTGTGTTAATATAATAATATAAATCATCACGTAAAAATTGTTAGTGTATTCTGGTAATTTTCATATTCCTATCCTTTTATTTTTAAACTAAAAAACTTTTTTCTATTTTCCATGGTAAAAAATTAGTAACGTGGCTATACATATTAGTAATAAATAAAAGAGAAAAAATTAATGAATATATAAAGTATGAATAATATTATTATATCCAATTTTATAAATTTAAAACAAATAAATGTCTGAAATTTATTTAATAGTTTCCATGCAAATCACAACAAAAAGCAGTTTTAATGAAAAATGTATTGTTATGACCAAAAATATACTTATAAAAAATTAAGGTTTAATAATGATTTAAATGAAATAATTTATATTATTAAAAGATAAATACTATTTAGGTTACATTGATATAAAATGGAAATTCTAAATATTTTTTTAATATAAGTAAATTGATAATTTTGTAAAAATTGATATTTATTTCTCTATTCAATAGAATATAAATATTTTATGAAAATGAAAAAACTAAATGTAAGATAATTTTAAAATTGTCGTCTAAAAAATAAATTTCCTATTTTTCAATATAATTTATAATGTTGTGAAATTTTATTTTTTAATCTACTCTATTATATAGCGACAATACTATATTCAGAAAAATATATCATTTATAGATATCAATGGATTTTTTATTATATTATGCCAATCGAATCTATTGGATGGTTTCCAATAAAATTATTTATTATATATTATATAAATTAATTACTATTTTTAACTAGTTTTTATTAACTTAATTTATTACGATTATATGTTGTTGTAGGAATAAATATAGTTTTTATAAAAACTCATCATTTACAATCAATTGGTTTTTATTGTTATTTGTAATTAATTGGTATCAAATGAATTAATTTTATAAATATATTTAACGTATATTTTATTATTTATGTAGTCAATTTCATTCCCACCAATCCATTGGCTATGTGATATCAGTCACCATTGAATTGTAGTAATTCATTGTTTTTTAAGAATATAATCTATCAAGGAAGATAAATTTTAAAAGTGAAATATTGTCAAATACATAGGTGTTACATAAAATATGTTTAATAAGAATATAATTATTTAAAAGAATAATCACCATTTGAAAGGAAATAATTTTTTTCTAAAAAACAGTATTTTTTCTAAAATGTCATTTATTTACTCATTTAAAAAACATCATATAATTAAAAAGACATTGTGAAAAAAAATTTAACAGAAAAAAAATTAAGTAGAATATTAATATTATATCATTTTTATTCATTGGGAGTTTTTTTGGAAGAATTCACTTTTTAATGAATACTGAAATTAAGGTTTTATAATATATTACTATTTCTTTTTAATAAATATATTACCTTAATTATTTTTATTTTCTTTAAATTTGAAAAAACATTTATTTAGTCATAATAAATCCAATTAATTTCATTAAAATCTACTTTATACTATATTCTAGTATTTTTTTTATTAATATTATAATCACTTTTTCCAAAAAACACTTCTATATTGTATAAATTTTTCTACATTAAATAATTAACATAACCCCTAATTAGTAATGATTTTAATAAATTATATATATAATTCTTCTATAAGTATGAATATAAATTCATCTAAATGATTTTAATTTTCATATATTTAATATGATATTATATTTTCCTAAAAAATATCATTTCATGGACATTTCTGTTCATAGTACCACTACGGGTTTAATTGCATATTAAATTTTTCCACATATAGGAATTTAATTTTAAAAATGTTGTCCCATTTTTTATAATAAATTAATTTATATTATCTAAAACATAAAAAAAAGTTTTTTAAAGTAAATAATAGTGAATATAGTAAAAATTATTTATCATGGAAAATGAAAAAACGAGTTAGCGGGGGGATAAACAAAGTAGATAAGTGTTATACATGATAAAAATATGTCAAATTAATATTTAATGGTTATTTTTTCTCTTATAACATATAAAGAACTAATATTATCCATTTTTATCATTTTTTAAAGAGAAATAATTTTTGAGGAATTCATCATTTTTAAAAATTCCAACTGTGCCCTCACCCTACTTATAATAGGCCATCCCCACATTTCCCCTTTACACACATTCAACACCAATTATATTTGTCAATAAATTACTAATTAAATTTCCTAATTACCACCCCTCATCCCAGAGGACATGTTTTGTTTATAAATAAACATATGAAGGATTTAGGTGCAAAATAATAGATGGTTTGTAAATAAGAGGTAACATAATTATTCAAGATTATATTTTTTTGCTCTAAATATCCATGAATTAATACTAGGAATAATTATATAATAAATTCATATTCTTATATATATATATTTTTATGATGTGTTAATTACATAAAACTATCTCCCCTCCCACAAATTGGAAACATAACTATGGATTTTGTGTACGGAACACTGCCACCTTGTAAACCAGTGTAATTAGTTTTCAATCACAACATCCCACATCATGATATAATGATTTTTAATGTTTATTATGAATATTTTTAATATAATTATAAATCTTTAAATATAATATCATATATATATTCTTACATTCTATTCTATAGAGAATTCAATAATGTCGGTCGGGTGTACGGGGGAGTACCAATTCATTATGTGAATTGATTCATTTTTTAGTAACACATAACATAGATGTCAATGATGATTAATTTAATGTTAGTGTATGATATTAAATAAATAATAATCTATAAAAAAAATTTAATTTAAAAAAATTAGTAACTTATCATCAATTGAATAAATTATAATTTCATTCATTGTTATGACAGACTACTTCCCCACTATGTGATGTGATTCATTTGTATTACAACACCACATTTATGATATTTTTATGGGTTTTTAAATATATAAATTTATAGTTATGATATTATTTTATTTATTTTAATGTATTTCTTTTTAACGTATTTATATCCTTCTTTTTGATAAATATAAATTTCAATCAAATGTACGTATGTTATACCATCACCTTAATTGTATAACAGTTCATTTATCATAACCATATTACACCATTAGTTTTAATGTTATAATTGATGATTAAAATTTTTTTATTGAATTATTAGTAATATGAAGATGATTAATTAATAATCATGTTCACTTTATACTACATACCAATGTGATTTTTTATATATGGGTTGAACATCCTATGAAATTCTCACATGAACAAAAAATATTAAGAGAAATTTAATATTTCATGGTATTGAATAAAATAAAAGGTATAATTATCCAGAAAAAAGCTATTAAGAATTTAAATAATTAATATATGTTTTATATTTTAGGATATTTTGAATGCATTTGATAAATTGGTCTTTACTTAAGGGATCAATCATAAAACCATTTTCATAGGGTTATGATTATTCTCTTTATAACTCAATTTATTACTATATAAATACATATATGGCTGATAAATTCATTATATGTGTCTATTGTGGGTATAATTATATTAAATATACAATATTACTTTTAAAATAATAAATTACTTATGACCATATCTAATATTTATTTGTTATGAAATTGGTTTTTATTACGTTATCAATCATTGTTATGAAAACCATTTTATTCCATGGGTGATTCATATGTTTATTCATTATGATATATATCCTTATTTGGAAAAAAATTAATGTGAATGAAATAGTTTTAATGAATAGGATTGGAATTATATATCTCTCTAATTAATTGGGTTAGCTTTCAGTCTCGTTAGACTCTAAATTAGAGATTGGTTTGTGATCCTAATATGTTTTGGGACTATTTCAACCAGCTAATGTTGTCTTTATAGTTAGCATTCCAATGTGATTATGTCATGTTTTATTCTATTTCCAAATTAAAAATTATTCTTTATTATCAAGATACAAATTTCAATACATTATTGTTCTATATTATTTATCATGTTTCATCCCATTTATGATATCATGTTATACCTTTTAATAACATGTTATACTTCCTTATCTTCTTTTTTACATTTCTGAGATTTTAAGATCACCCGTTTATTTATGAATTCAGAAATTTATCCCATTAATATTTGGGTTCATGGATTTATTTTATGATATAACTATCAAAAATAAAATATGTATCATATATTATATGTATGAAGAACTAAGTCTTCAAAAGACACAAGGATGTTATGATACAAAGTTTGTAATTACTAGATATTAATATTTTATAAACATATAACAATATGGGTAAAAGGACTGGGACGACATATATTTTATGAGACAGAATGATTATTTTACAATTTAAACTAGTTTGAGAAAAAAAATTATAATCCAAGGGATATGTCTAAGAATAATAAAAAGGATTGGTCAACCAATAGGTAAATATCATAAAATTTCGGTGATTTTTAGAGAGAAATGTTTCCAAACAATCATATCAATTTATAAATAATAAATTTGGAAATGGTTATAGAACATATTTACCTTGGGTAAATTGCACCAAAAATGGCCATTAGGGGTGACATGAGTATAACCTAGAATATGAATGTATTCATTATGAGGAACATAGTTCGATACTCCCGGGGGATATGTTTTGATAAATCACAAACTCTTTTTGATCAATCATGATGGATTTTAATAGATGATTATTATGTATGAATTAGGTTAATCCAATGATTTCTTATTTTTAATTTAGTGTATCATTATTTAGACATCATATAAATAATTTTACATGTTAAATATATTTCCCATTATACATGTTTTTCTCACATTATGCATTATTGTTTAATAAATATTGGGTAATAGAAAAAATTAGGATAAAAATTAAATATTATTTGAAGAGAAATATGGGTTGATATTGGAGACATGGTATTCCTCTGAATATAAATGTGGATGAAAATGAATAGATTTTGGTATAAAGGAAATATTTGTCAAAATTTCAACATCCCCTTTGAGATCGTTGATCTCATCATAGAAGCTGCCTATCAACTAGCTTTACAACCTAACCTATCTCAAGTACATAATTTATTATATATATACCTCTTGAGTTTGTTCATACCAAACCACCCCCCTCACATATACTTAATTCCTAGGTAGTAACATTTGATACTTTTCTTTCCTATAATGAAATTTAGTGAAAAATCATATATTTTTTAGAAAAAGTGCTACGAAATATGACAATTCACCAAATGAAAATGTTTTGGAGAATAAAAATGTATAAATAAGGCACATGGGAACTAGTGGAAGTGATTAAAGTGAGTTACGCACATCATTTTTTATATCGGAAATATAAATTTCAAGGTTAAAATTTTTTAAGGAGGTGGGGGTGATAGTAACTACTCGATCACTTATATATAAAATACCCATTTTTATTTATTCAAATGTTTTATTTTGTATTATGGTTATATAAAACACTTGTAATCATTTGTTCTTATTATTTCATATATAAAATATAATTACGAATAATTACCATTAATAATATATCTATTAAAAAGTGATCATTTTATTTGTGTTAACATAGTGTTTTAATAATTACAATTCAAACAAAAAATGGAAGTGATGACTATAACCGGTAGAATCATACTCTATAAATAAAATTTATCAGAACATTTGAATGATTTAAAATCGTTGATTTTTTTTTACCAAGAGTAATTTGATATCCAATAAAATAATCATGAGTGAAAAAATTTACCTGATATGTTCATGCTCATCAAGATTATGACACAAACCATGTATGCTAAATAACCCAATGAAAGTCCCACTATCACTATAACACCCCGACCCCAGTTACCCAGAGTCGGTGCATTATTTTAATACATTGGTATGATTACAAGGAATCAAGTCCCGAAGGACCGATCGGTTTAGCAGTCTTGGAAAATAGATTACATATATCAATGTTACATTACACTTCATAACATAACATAACAACATAAATAATTCTTTTTGAACTCCATTATTCCCTTGTCTTAACCCTGCATATCAATCACAATACACTTCATTGAATCCTGGGAAAAATAAAACATAGAATGGGGTGTGCTCAGATACTCAGTAAGGATAATAATATAGCGGAAACATTCATAAAGAAACATAAACATTTAGGAAAATGTTTAACTAAAACAAAAGCATTTTAAACTTGATCTTCAGAATAATATGGAAAATATAAAAGAAAATAATGGCATTTACTTATTGACATGGATATTCTACTAGTCTAATAATCACATGCAATATCAATAACCACTTTCATAATGATGGAATGCATAATGCCAGACTATCATAACCACGTAGCCAAGGCCTCATGCCAAGACAACAAATAATATTTTTTCAAGGCCTCATGCCAAGACACTAGTTTGTCTCATGAGACCTAACGATGCATTGAGGAGCTATAGCGGGCTCCATCCGTCACTTATTATGTCCAGTGAATTCCTCATATGAAAAGGACTAAACATAACCTAAACATTCGTATTAAAAATAGAATACGAAATGTCAATAATTTACCCATAAACCATGAATGGTATAAAAATAACACATCCATAGTCAAACATATCACAAAACCTTCAACACAATATGGAATATTTGTATCATGATAAATCAACTTCAAAACAAGTTTAAAATCCATTAAAGAATTCTGACATGGATGAAAATGATTTGTAAAACTCTATGAGGGAAATGTACTTTTTTCATGAAAACATTTAAAAGTCACACAATTTAAAAAATAAGTCAATTAATGACATTTTTTAATCAATGTTTCTCATGCCACTTTGAAATTTTGAATGGAATTAAAATTTTAAAATCATAAATGTCCATATAAATAATTCCTTAAAACCCATTCTGATGACATGGACATTAATGAGAAAGATTTAAAAGAATAAATATTTAAAACATTTGAAATGATGTTTTAGTAAAAAAAATCTCTATAAAAAATCCCTTTGAAAACTCTTTCATAAAACATGGGCATGGATAATAAATATTTCCCAGTAGATACTAACGTAAAAACAACCTCGGATAATAAAGAGATTGTGAAATTAACCCTTACCAATTTTGTAACTTACGAAACATACAACCCATGAAAGAGGTATCATACTATGAAAATGTAAATACACATAAATTAAAGTGTATGACACAAAGAATACAATTATTGGCAGTACATACACCACAGAAAAGGTAATAGTGGCAATATGGCATGAATCTCACGGGAATAAGGAGTGACATGAAAACCCCTTACCTTGCACTTTCCTTTAGTAGAGGGTACATTTAGCCTCTTGTATGAAGACTATTATATGTTATTAAATTATACCAGAATGATATTGATATTTATGATATCATACATTATTCATTTATGACTTTATACTACCCATTTAATAATAATTTCCATGTTATATTAATAATTCGGGTAATAATCGCTTTCTTTATCATACGTGTTTTAACTTGTTACTCTTGATTGTATCACGTAGATAATGATTTAAATAAATACAGAATATAAAACATGATTTATTTATCATATATATTTATAATATAAAAATTTATAATAGACGTATATATGAAATGGAAAACACCGTTTATGTAGACGGTAGTCCGTACGTACGCATAAACGTTGTTTCTGTTTTCATATAGTATTGAACGGAAGTAAGTGAATATGATATATGTAAGTACATAAATACTTATATATATAAATATATATATATATATAGAGTAGAATTATTATGTCATATATTTCATACTTAATAGTAATATATTTTTTTTTATCATCGATGAATTGTGAACTTGGAAATGAATCTCATCACGTCGTGGAGATGGTAATCCGTACGTATGCACGAGCGGAAATATCATTCTTTTGATATTAATATAATATATAATTGGATGGTATATAATAAATAAAGTGTACTTATCATGTTATATTTATTATTTACATCAAATACACATCATTATTATACCCATCCAAATAATAATGAATTGAATAACACTTACACCACGACGTGGAGACGGTAAGCCGTACGTATGCACGTATGGTGACATGTTATTCTAAGGGTGGATAGAATAATGAATTTGGTTTTTTAATAATTAAAATAACATCACATAATATATAACATACTGGAGTTATTATTTTATAATGGAAACAACAAAGAAAAATGAAGTGGAAGAAGAAAAGAACTTGAAAGAGGGTGGTGAAATCATAACTTCTTCTTCGGGTTCTTCCTTTTGATTTGATCAAAAGGGATCCTTAGGATGGCTTTATGATCACACTAAGGACTATAGGTTGAAGGGAGGATAGTTGATAGGGTATTTGGGAAGGGGTTGGCCAAGCCAAATGGCTTAGAAGGTGTGAATTATAGAGAAGGGGGGGTGCCCTTTTATAAGAGGGGTGAGGGGTACCTTAGGAAAAACATAAAATATTATTTTATAATTAATTTATATTCTTTTTCTAATGGTTCCAAAGTTGATTAGTTAAATTCTAAAGTGGGGATATGTATAAAAAAATCTACCAATATGTTTTATACAATTTTGGTTACCATTTTAACCGTATCATTTAGATTTAACTCTATGTTAAATAATTTAACTTTTACCGTGTCTTCTTGTATTCTTACACTATATAGTTAATAAATATTCTATATATTACCAATAGAACCCCAATTGGTTAAATAATTTCATATATATTATTATATAAGTCTTTTTTTCTGAACCTTAGATTTATAGGACCATTATATTAATTGATAATATAATATTTGTTTTAAAAACTATATTATGTCAATTTTGACACTATTTGGTATTTCTTTTTTTAATAATAAGTACATTATTACTTCGAAAAAATAAATTGAATCAATCCTAACATGTCATATTCACCTATAAAATTCGTGGATGTCATAAAAACATTGAAATTATATTTATTTCAATACTTATAATACAATTTATTTGATTCTTTCATAAATAAGGTAATTACTGCATCATCATTGTGTCATAAATAAATTTATTTATATAAAGTCTAAAAATTATAAATAAAATACCATGATTTATTAAATCTTTTTAGATTTATAATGAATATTTATAATCAAATTTATCTTATGTAAAACCCTATATTAAAAATGTTTTAGTTATTAAACATTGACTTTAACTCTTTTAACTCTTCTTTGAATTAAATAATAATAAATGTCCTAACCTAACCCAAGTGGAAATAAATGATAATATTTTATTCCTAAGGTTGTTTTTGGTCGAGATACACTTGTCCAATATAATTAAGAGGGTGTTAGGGAAATATTAATATAATTTTTACCCTTAATTACCCTATTTACTTTTAACCATGGTAAATAAAAGTAAAAAGTTACTATTCACCAAAAATTATTTTTATGTTATTGAACCAAATTTTACTTCTTAATATTAACCATGTCTCTCAGCTTTTCAAAATTCCACTCACAGAAGTGGTAAAATTATGTTTTATATAAATTTCCAAATTCTCCTAGGTGGTGGGTAAAAGACGGTGAAAAGTTCAATAAAAGTTTTATATATCTAAAATTATTCTAAACTAACTTAAATGAATTAAATTTAACATATATAGGTATTATGTATCTATTTTGACCATAATAAAATTTAAATAAAATACAAAATTATTTAAATAAAAAATTGGTTTTAAACTATAACTCAGTATTTTTAACTATTCATAAAAAATTGAAAGTTTTCATAAAAACACCAAAAAATCGGCCTATGCAATATTTGATATTATGAATTCAAAAATTATGCCTATTTTAACAAACTCAAAACATACAAGTTTCATTAATTAATTTTAAAATTAATTCCCGTTGTCAAAAAATAGCATTTTTTAATGAAATAATAACTATCAAAATATTTACACTTTTTTATGTCTAGTTTAAATGTGAAATTACGTCCAATGACCGAACTTGTATTAAATGGTAAAAATATATTCTAAATATAATTTAAAACCACTCAATATTCATAATGTATCACTATTAATTATTTCGATTAAAAATGTTGTTTCTAATTAAAATTTAGTAATTTTCACTATTCATCAAAATATTAACGTTATCCGAAAAGCACCAAAATTTCACTGTAAGCTAATTTCGATATACCGTATCCAAAAATGTAGTCCATTTTAAAAGATAAAATTTATAAAATTTCAAAAGGTTGGTATTACTATTCATAAAGGCTAGTTTGATTGGTTGTGGTGTATTATAACTCGAAGTTGCGTACAACACACGCTACTGTATTATTCAAAGTGAAGTGTGTCATAGAAGCTTGAGGTGTTTCAAACACGCACCATACTCATTCATTCTTTTATAGTGTATTAATGGGATATTAATCAATACCCTAGAAATATGAGTTCATAAAATATTTTGTATTTAATAACAAATATATTTTCATCCTCTTATTGTTACATGATTTTTATTTTGTTATAATGAAATATGAATAGTATTTTTGGTAAAAATTCAAATCAATTAAAAAATTATTTTTATGAATTATTTGTATTTAAAAAACATTATAAAATTTTATTTTTCAAAAATTATGATCAAATATAATGTATCATAATATTTTTATGAAGTCAAATTTAATTATTATAAGGGTTTGAAAAAGGTTATTTTCAATATAAACATCATTTCTCAATAAACAATGAATATTGTTTTAAAAGTGAAAATAAATATATTAAGAAATTTAATACATTTGATTAATTTTATATAATGAATTATAATATTGAAACTTTTCATTTGACAACATTTCATAATTTTCAGAGATAGTTGAATTTTCATAATGTAATTAAATACGGTATAAATATATAGTGTATATTATGACCTCAAAATGACCCAAAAGTGTTATAAAAAATTATATTAAGGGTATCCATGATAAAATATATAATTTTAATTTAAAATAATGTTGTTTTATGTTTATTTTATAAATTATGTAAATCCATTATGAATCAAAGAAAACAATTAATATATTTTTTGTTTTTAAAATCATTTCACTATGTGTATGAATCACTTAAACATATGAAAGATTAATATTTTATTATTTTTGGACCAAAATATTATATAATATATCAAACCACTCCAATTAGGTATAAAACAATGGAAAATAAAATGGAATTTTTTATTTACTTGTGCATTTTATAATACAGAGTCAATTTTTTTAAGAAATAATAAAAATTCGCCACTCATTTACGATGTTAACCCAGACTTTATCCCATTTATCTTCAATATAAATCCATTTAGTACATCCTTACTCTTCCCTCCACTCATTATAGTACTCCCATGGTTCCCTCATGCTATAAATAAGTTCCACCCAAGGATTTGGAGTCACACACGATAGTAAGGGATCCAAACTTTCTCTTATTTATGAACAATTCATTATTATAGTATGCCTTCCTTTTAAAATTCTTAATGACTTGATATGTTTTCACATGGACCTATTTCATTCCATTTTATAACCAAAAGTTTTAACACAACTTTACCTTTCATAAACCCATTTTATTAATTTTTATGTGGGTATGTTATGTTGCTGAAATTCCCTCACAACACTCCTTGCCATAAAATTATATATTGAATTCTCATACCCATTTAATATCAAGGGTATTGACATTTATCAACTTATAATTATTGCATATAGACATAAATATTTTTTATTTCCCACTCCATGATCATCTAGTTCAATTTTATATAAATGAATACATGTTATATTATCATTCTGAAACACTTAATCTTGAAAATGAAATGAATGTGATGGGTGTGCCCAGAATTATGTAGTCCAAAAATGAAGTGGGTAATTTTTATTATATTTAGACGTTATAATGGTAATGGTAATGAACCTGATTACTTTATTGAGTGTTTTCCATTGTTATTTCTCATCAGGTTTTCTTAATAAATGATTATGAAGAATTGTTTTAAGTTGGTTCATCCTTTCACATGTTGATTTTATGATTATCATGATATATCATGTATCATTGTACATGTTTATGATCATTACATCATTTTCCCCTTTGGTATGCCTATTTTATGGATTTTATTATTCCATTCATGTCATACCATGTTTTTTCCCATGTAAGGATTTATAGCTCACTCATTTCTTATTTATATCCTCATGATATCCCAAGCATTTTTATGTTTGAAGGAAAATTATGAATATGCAATGAAGGATTTAAAAAAATAAAATGTGTTAGTTATTTTATGTTGTTATATAATATACCTAATTCCAAATTAGACTAATGAATATTCTAGTATTTATTATGTGTAATTTTGTGTAATAAATCAATAATTATTTTTTATTAATGATTAGGGTTATTATAAGTTCGATGTTAGTACTAGGAAATGTTTTTGACTTCAATGTATGAAATCAAGATACACATAAATCGATTATATAAAATCAATGGTGAATGAAATGAAAATGGCCATGGGAAATCAAATACAATTAGAGTTTACGGATATTTTAGAAACATTGATGAGGAAATCATATTATATGTAGCCATCTCAGCCGTCCCAGCCGATTGTGCATGTTGTACATCCATCCCAGCCTTCCCAGCCAAATTCCCAACTTATATACCCACCATATCCAAAAAAAATAGATTTTCTAAGTCCTCATTGGTTCCCGAAGATATACTATGAGTATTATATCGGATATCCTCATGTATATATAGTATCGTAAAGAGTCATACATATTTTTCAGGGCTCTATTCATCACCAGCCTATGAAGTAGGGTCATATCAAAGTATCAATACATGATAATTGTTATCGTAATAGTCTACTTTGATTTCATACCATATAAGTTACCAGTAGTGGGGATTATATGGTTCTCTTTTTACATCATTTGAGTATCCTTCATGATTATCTATCATATGAGGTATGCATTGTTTTAAAATATTAGTTATATATTATGGAATGTTACGTATAATTATTTATGAGATTTAATTATTAGAGGATTATTTAAAATAAAAATAAATTATAAAATGGAAACAAAATGTTCAGGAATAAATATTTGTATGTACTTTTCCAATTTATGATGGGATAAATAGATTATTCCAAGATTCTACACTCTTTGATAATTATTTTTGTTTTCTAGATAATAGCTTCTATATATTGAAGAGACTATATTTTGAGAATATTTAGAAAATATATCAATGATCAAATTCTACATTACATGCTCAGTAATACTTTGAGGAATTTTTTCCACATATGTAAATTTTTGGTTATTTTTTTATTTAATTACATAAAGATGATTTTATGTGAATTACTCTATTTGTTATTTAATTATGTCTCTACACATAGTTCACATGGAAAATAATAACACTAAATTTTATAGTTATATATATAATTCATTTTAATGGCTATGAAATATGTGTTGACTTATTATATAGATTCATATATATATAGGAGATTATAAAATACAGATATTAGTTGTTAGTTTATTCAATTACAAGATTGGTAGAATAATAACAAAATTATGAACCAAAATTCATTATAATGTCACTAAAATTGAACAGTTTCTATTATACATTGAATTTAATGTTAGGCATATTATTCCCAAGTGAATACACATTATTTATGTTTTTCTAATTTTTAGGTCTTGTTCATAAAAAATTTAGAATCATTGTTGAAAATATTTCTTATTCTTTATAAGTTAATTACCATTAATTTTCATTGTTTATACATCACTATTATTTGATAAAATGGGAATAAAATCCCCAGAAAAAGTATAACAACGATAACATGATGATAAATAACCCATATCAAATACAATACATGGATGTAATAGTAAATATTTTTATATTAGATAATATTATAATTTTTAATATATTTATATATATCTGTGTGTGTGTTGGGTTTTATTATCAAGTGCTTTTTTATAACCTTAATGTTATCATCAATAAGAAAGTGTAAAACATGGTAATGATGTTTAATTATTCATGTATTAAGGCATCACAACTGGGTTAAGGACATATTTTGATAAGGATAATTACTTATTTTATTTATTTATTATTTTATTTCCAAATATTATATTTTTAATCTAATTAAATTCAATGTTATTATATAAGTTCAATGATGTCAAGATATATATGAATGATGAACTTACACAAATTCAATCAGGGTTTGTTAATAATTTTTTATGTACGATTGTGATATAAATTATAATGTATCTCACTTTTAGTTTTCATATTTATTAATAAAATTTCTATTCAATATGTGTTGATAAAATAATTCTATTTTCATAATAGGTGTTTGAACCTAATGATATCAATGGATACCATCAACAACAACACTAAATTATTATGTTTTAAATTATTAGATATTTTTTATATTCTAGTTTAAAATATTATTATGTTGGTAATGTTTACTTATTAAATTGTCAAAATATGTTTTTAAAAGATTTTTTCTTTATGTTATATGAGATATATTTACTATATGTTGTCTTTTTTATTTCATTATTTTTGATTGATTTTGTGTTTTAATACTATGAATCTTCTAAAAAAATCAACATTTGATGTTAGATTTTTACAAAACTGATGATGAAATAAAGAAGAGATAATCTTTAGCGTCTCTTTATAATTGAAATAGACATCGAATGTCAATCGAAAATATAAATAATCATCACTGTTAGTTTCTAATATAAATCTACAATCAATTTTTCTTTTTAGTGTTAGTTTCTAGAAGAACTCTACATTGAAGTTGTAATGTTTTTTATCCTATTTTTCCATAATGTTTAACAATAAGTATTAAAAATATTGTTGAATTTCTTCTTCATTTAATCTCATTTATAACATCATTTCTAACCTTATGTTTACATTTATGAATGAACCGATAAGAAATATTGTTTTTAAATATGTATATTCTCGGATGAACGATTTTTTTAAACACATTTTTCATCTATGGGTTATGATATGATGAATATTTTAAGATCATGTTAGAAGAAAGGTATTGATTATGTTTTATGTGGTATCTATATATACCCCTATTAAAATTTTTATGATTAATATATCCAGAGATAAATTGTAATTCAATGGGGAGTGATCATAGTTCAGTATGTAACATCTTCCATTATTTTAGTCATTGGTGTTTTATATGAATACTATGATGGTTTGGGTGGGGAATCCATTACACGATTAGTGTTTGAAAATTATACTCTACTTCTAAGGAGGTGTTTTCATATTTTTATGATCATTCTGTTAATCTATGTCTGGTATGAATGTTACAATATTGGGGATCACGTTACTTAATTCAATAATTATTCATGTCTTTTTAACTATCAATATTTGTTCAATGACTCATATTTATTATATATGACATTCATTGTATTTTCATAAATTGTTATTCCCATATTCTCATACCATTAAGGGCATGTTATGTGTATATCACACTTGTAAATAATTATTGACAATATGATATAACCTTTTCTTATGTAGCATTTTTTCAGGGTATGAATAGTGGAAATATGAATCATAAATCTATGAATGGATCCTGTTAGAATGGACATATCGAGAAATGTTTTAGTTCAAATATGAAAAATTTCTTTATGTATCAAATATACATTATCACTATTACTATAAAAATCTAGAATGTATAATTATCTTACACAATGAATATTAATCTATTATGATGTAATATATATATATATATATATATATATATGAATAGTTTTTGTTGTCATAATTAATCAATATAATATTTTATTTTATTTTATAACAATTTAGTTTATTTTATCCATATGATAACAATACTTCTGTTTTTAATGAATATTCATTGAACTGATGTGGATTATTAAATATAAATTTTTTGAATTTATACTCCATAATATTGATATAGTATAATTTACTCATGGTAGTATCATTTTTTAATAACTGTTAACAAAAAAATATGAACCCACCCTTTATTTTGATTCATTTCTTAATAATATAATGAGAATATATTTAAAATGATTTCATCGATTAAATATTTCTTCTTATGCTATATTTATATATATCTAATATAATATTGGAATCATGAATGTATATAGTATTCAATTAACACGAAATTATTTGATAATTCATGTTCAAATCTCTTGTATCTTTTAATAATATGTTAATGTTAACTTTGAATCCTGGTTACTTTAATAATGATGTTATAGTAAGTATTTGAGAAATCTTTTCTTGAACCTTTTGGAATAGATTTTAAATATTAATGACATTGGTAAGAATTAAAATAATCTATTAGGGTTTTTCAGTAAATTTAATATAATATTTATTTTTATTTTATTACTTAATAATCATGATGATATTGTTATAACACTATATGGGTCATTTTTTAGATATATATCCTAGTAGATGAATGATAATCAAAATGACTTTCCAAAGAATGGATTCAAAATTTATAATTCTAGTATATCTTTAGATGAAACATTGAAGTTCATGTCCATAAGAATTATGATGACATAAGTGGAAATTAATAACCAAAAACATATAGAACAACATGTTATTCCATAGTGTGATTCAAATATGTGTGATAACATAATGTGACAATAGCTTCCATAATATTATATAACTACTAATTCATTTATGCTACAGAAATTATTAATTTAGTCAGAAAATATTATTTTAATTTATATGATATGAATTGTAATTGGTTCTTCTATGTCCCAAAAATGATATTGCATGTATTGGGATGTAATAAAGGGTATAGAGTAATTTTGGTAGTATTATAATGATGATGGTGTGGAAAAATACTGAAAATTGACTCATAAAATTAAATATGCAAATGAAAAATTTCATATGGAATTAAAATTCATACATATTTTTTATTTAAGAAATACATTATATTGGTAGATTTATATGAAATGGAAAGGATATTATTCAAAGAAGATAATATTGGGTTGAAATATATATGAATATTACATTACAATATTAGTCATATTTTTTGTGGACTAAATATGTAATCGAGAATGAAATATTAAAAATTTTATTTATTGAATTAAGCTTTGTATAAAGAGATATGTTTAAAAAAAATTATAACTGTATGATGATATAGTATTATGTGATATAATGATGGATAATTAGTTTTCCTTGTTTGATTTTAGCAAGGGAAATCATGTAGATAATAGGTTTGGTGAGTATCAAGAATTAAAAAATGTGTCAATGAGAATGAGAGGGGTTAAAGGGATTTTAAAAATGTGAAAAGTATGCAAATAAATATCTATGTACATGTTAAGTGGGAATATCAGTTTTTCTTAAATTTTATTAAAATTTGTAATAATTATATTGAATACATGTGAAAAAAATAAACCACTTATATATAGTTTTTTAGTTGGTATGATATGTGTGATTACAAAATCAATTTATCAATGCATTAGGGGTGAATCAATTTGTTGATTCTATGTGGATAAGAACAATCTTATATTATTAATACATATGATTTTAAACATTTAAAACTTATTTTGGATGGTATATTTATTGTCAAAACCAATTTTTCATGTTGTCTATTTGTGTCTCAATCATTTTACTCTTTTATATATTCTATAATTTCTATGAAAAATATTTATTTCACTAAAACCCTATGAATAAAGTTTTTTTTATAATTTAAAATATTATTTCCTAAAGGATCTCTTAGTTAGATACCATTATGGATCAAATACATAAATAATTATTAATAAAAATTCTTATTTATGTGGTTGATTTAGATATAATCCTTACTACAGATTATATTTCAAATTGTATTGAGAATTTTTTTTTCAAAAGAATGAGATTAAGATTTTGGAAGGATATGTGGAATTCATTATATTT
Source organism: Viscum album (assembly GCA_963277665.1). Taxonomy (NCBI): domain Eukaryota; kingdom Viridiplantae; phylum Streptophyta; class Magnoliopsida; order Santalales; family Viscaceae; genus Viscum; species Viscum album. The sequence continues at coordinate 269,573,848 of OY728128.1, read as the reverse complement.
AGAGGTGACAATATAACATTGAATCAAATTATTATATACTTATAGTATCTCATCATTAATAAATCCTTCTGGACAGTGATCAAACACAACCTATTAATAGGATTATTTACCACAAAATTGATGATAGAACTGTTATTGATTAAATAATTGATATGATTCATGATGATCTAACAAAAAATCCTTATAAACATGATGTTTTGGTTTTTATTTTCCTAATATATTATTCCAAACCGATATCGACGAATTCATATAAAATTACCATTTTAAAATTAGTGTATATGAAGAAACCACAATTGGAGTAGCATGATATTCAATTTAGGCCCCTTAATGATTGAAAATGGGGATCCCATGTTATTTAAGATAATAATATAAATGGTCTATGAAATTTTTCATTAATTTTAGCCATATAAATACCATTCCTATAAATAAATAGTTGAGAATTATTCCCATTAATGACATCATAAGTCAACTAAAATGCATTAAATATTTTCTAGTTATTGAAATTTTGTTGGGTATGCTAAATTATGTGTAAAAAGATATGACATTATAACAGTTTAATTTCAAATGAGATATATATATTTTCAATTTATAGTAAATATATTAGGATTAAATAATGGAACATCATTTTTATTGATCTAATGAATATATCAATCATGTAATATGACTGTAATTTATCTAATTAATGATATATAGATATACTCTACATGTATTCTTGAGATTATGTGTCAAATTAAATTCATTTATAATACACTTAACGAAGATAATATTATATATTATTTAAATATATATTTATTTATTTATATAGTAGTAGTCTTATTATGGCCATATATTCTCTTTGGATGGATTTTCATAGGATCATTAGTTATAAATGTTGTTATGGAATGTATAATGACAATGCATATATCTAGGTTAAGTATTATTTATGGATTTATAGGTTACTATAATTATTTTGATCGATGTTTTTCTAAAATATCTTTCTATTAAATCATTTTGACAGAAAAGGCAATTTTTATATTTATACAAATAAACAATTTAATTTCCTGATGAATTATATTGGAGGCATGTTAATAGAATGTTATTAAATTAATATAATAAATGTATTCATTTTCAAATATAAAGATAAATCCTAAAAATAAAATTGTTGTGTCCTAATAAACAATAATTGAGTTATTTTGTATATATTTTGGATGTTAGTTATCAATGAATCGAACTATGTAACCCACGATCAAGAGTTGTTATCCAAAATTTTTTTTATATATAAATGAAGTATATATATGATGTAAAATTCATTATGTATATGTCTAACAAGATCATGAAATTCATATTTTCATTAAAGGATCTACGAATGTTGAAATTTAAAGGCCTTCATCAAATAAAGTATTATTATTGTTCAATACAATGCCACCATGGGACGTATAATAAGGAAATTTTTTTGACGAGTAGAAAAGATCATTTAATTATTAATAATATGATAATTTGAAAATATTATATAATTTTTTCAACGGTAATTTTGGAAATGTGAATTATTAGGGAAAGGTAGAACACCACTTCCATTAAATATTATTTCAAAACAATCCATATTGGAAAATATAAAAAGAAACTAGTTTGATTATTCTTTTTTTTAATGAATATTCCATAGGTTTGGTAGTTTGAAAACTCAAATAAATAGCATTTTCATTAATTCTTAGGGAATATTAACCACTATTTTCCCTCCCCTAGTGGATCATCTCAGGTACATCTTCCTTGATGAATTTTCATGCATACCAGTAGTGTGACAGGTAGCATTTACCATCGAACTAATTCCATGAGTATCACTGGTTGCCTTTCCTCCATTTAGGATAACAAATATAGAGATTCATGAATGGTACCCCTAAGAATTGTGAGGATTCCCATCATATATAATAGTTCATTATATTGAATTTATACACTTATCCATGAATATAAGTATGATTAGATAATCTATGAGGAGGGATATTGTATTCAATGATCAATTTGAGGTTCATCTCTCATTAGGTAGGTTTTAGGTCATCAGACATAACTCACTTATAATTTAAGAGTAGGTTTGGGTTATATGAGTACCTGGTTATGTCATTCAGTCCCAGTAACAAACTTGCACTTTTTGGTATCTGATGAATTGTGACCTTCATATGCATATGAATTCAATATAATTTTATTCACACACCATAAATTACCATGAAACCCACTTGAGATCTTGGTGAATTCATGTAGATAGAATTTTCTCTTTTCTAATAATAATAAATTCTACTTTGGGATTCACAAAAGATAACATCATGGGTGATATTATCTCAAAATTAGGAGTTTTATTAGACCCAAAAGAATGTGACCTACAGATTATTGAGATAATACCATGAATTTATCTAATATTCAATGTTTCTTTTGACTTTCTAAATAATACTGATGCCTCATCTAGGATTTATCATGAATTGAAGTTATTTTTATGATCATGAAGGATAAGGGTTTGAAATTAATTTGGTAACATGTTTTGGAAACCAAAATTTCTAAAAATGAATGTCTGAATGACATTGGAATTGATAATGTTTTTTTGGATCAGGGTATAAACTATAATATTTAATATAAGGTATCATGGATTAGAATGCGAGTTGTCATGATGTGTTATGAGTGAGACATCATGTATGGGTCGCAACCGATGATACATCTTGAGTGGTGTTACCCGATGAAAGACCTCGAGAAAGCTATTGTTGATAGCGCACCACACTATTATAGACACGAATTGAAAGGGGATAATTTTTTTGTATTCACATATCACAAATTCCTTATTTAAATCTTCATAAAATTAGATATAAATCTCATGTATCATGGATGTATTGATTACCTATAGTTGATTGATTTTACTCTAACATACATGCCTAGTAAAGGTAAAGATGATGCTGATTCTATAGTTCAGAAAAATAATAGATAGACCTTCTGGGAGGCTACTGTGGAGATGTAGCTCATGGCCTATTCTCATAGATTCACATTGTGGTTCTAGAGGATCATTGATAGATGATACTCAAATCCTTATCGTTGACATATAATCATCTGGAGCATGTAATATTGATGAAACTATCTGATTCTGATGTCATAGTCTTAAGGTAATGTGTATGATATGAGGATAAAGCTTCTAGTTGTACTATGGATGTGGAAAATTCTAGATTAATTCATGCGTCCATGATTTCAAGGTTTCATGGGAGAAACACATAACCCTGCTTGTGTTTTCTTATAATAATACCATTCATGGTACATTAAATATGGATCCTTATGAAGCCTTATATGGTAGGCCTTTCCATTCTCTTCTATTCTATAATGAGGTTGGGGATGTGGATTTAACTAGACCATATCTAATTCAGGAGACTACAGAGTAGGTATTGTTGATCAAAAAGTTCATAATGATATATTAGTCTTAAAATAGTCAAATTCCAAAGGACATTGATGAAATCAAGGGGATTTTATTGGTTAATTGGTTTTCCTTCAAGTGTTCCCCATATTGGGTCATATACATATTCAGTGGCAGGGTAAGATCTCACTGAGTTTTTTTTGAACCCTTCGATATTGTGAAATGGACCAGGACATCATATTACTAATTATAACTTCTAGATACACACAAGTCAATTCATGATTTTTATAATGTGTCTTATCCTTTTTAGCACTAGTTCAAATATCCATAAGTCTGAATAGGTTGAGTAAGAGATGGGTTTGTTCTTTGAAGAGTATCCATTTCATATTTTTTATCAGCACATCAAGACAATCTAAGGCTATAAGGTTCTGTTGGTATGGGTTTTATAATATCACGGACAAGAACAAGATAAGGCATGTGAATGCAAATGTGATATATGAGATCATTGGTCAAATATAATCAAACATGATTCCTCTTTACCACCATAATTACAACTCATGTAGGATTTGATTTATGGATGATAGAATGTAATGACTCGTATTTTCACGAATGAAAGGCTCATTTTTTCAATTTGAATAATTTTTCAGACATTGAAATCCTTAAATATTGCCAAGGTATAGTCCCACAAGAATACTTGACTTGTTCATAGCTCTGACAAGTGGGATAATAGTGATAGTTGTATGGTTACCACACAGTTGGAGCTAACTATGCAAGGTAACAATACAGTGATCCTTGTGATCATCAGGGGCCTCCCAGTTTGTCTCCAACCATATGACCCATGGTTCAGGCTCATACAAAAATAACTATAGAGGTTTGATAAAGGCATTTTTCATGGTTTCTAAATTTTTAGGGAAATAAGTCAACTCAACCTTGTATGTTCTTTCATAATGTAGTTATAGTTTCATGGTATACACACAGTAGATAAAAACAATATGGACAAAACCTGGGACCCCTACATTCAGGGTGAAATTTCTATTTTCCCTTAATGAATCCAAAAAACAAATTTCCCTTTTTCTTTATCCCATTAAACTAAAATCCCTCATTTCATTCTCCCATGAGATCCCATGTCTTCATCCTAGGTTTTTCAATATCTCTCTAATCCAATTCCCGAATCAAGATCCGTATAATTAATTGGATAGATATAGGTATTCTTTTGATTCTTAATATTTAATTTTTAAGTGTATATTTATATACATTGTTCCATTTAGTTGTAATATAATTTTCAATATTTTCAATGCTTTGGACTATTTCTTAAATTTTTATCAACCTACATTGAATAGAAGGTTATCTTTGAATAATGAGTAAACTGTGTCCCTAAGGTAGGTGTAATCATCGATTCCCCAAAAACAAAAAAAATGAATGATTTATAGCTTTGGTTTTGTGTTGAATTTCTCCAATCCCCACACATCACCTTAAAATAAATTTCATAATTATAATTTGATATATATGCATTGATATACTCTTGTTGATTGTTTTTAGTGGATATAGGTTTTTTCACATGCTCATGGTCATCCCTGGGGTGTTCCGTCTCAAATTTCAACATTTTAATTAAAATATTATATATGTAGAACACCTCATATGTGTCCTCTTGGTGTGGTAATTGGTATTTCCTTCATTTATATCGATGTATATTGATTCCAAGGCTACTCCTAAGTCATTTTACACACATATTAATGGAATTTACCATGTTGGTAGGTTCTTAATGGATAATGAATCCTTCCAAGTTACTCTTTGAGCCTCATATAATTAATTTACATGATTGATTGATTAAATGGATCGTATTATGATTAATTTACTATTCTTGGTGGTTTTTCTTACGTAAATAAATAAATGGTTTAATTATAATTACTTATAAAGTGTGTAATGTCCACAACGATCATATCTTGATTTATTAAATTCATTATATGAAATTTAATGTGAAGTTTGTATTTGGGAATAACTAGTAAAATTAATGAGTATTAATGCCAAATTGTTGATGACATAAACAAGGATATGCCTTAGATATAGGTTGGGTAATGATGGTATGGGTTCTGTAATGAATGACATTGCATACACACCTTAGATCAGGTGTTGAGCATGACATCTCACACTAGTGTCATTATTTGAACAGTGAGCATGATCCACCATTCCCATTAATTTAGTTGTTAATATGTAAAATAGTCCACCATCTCAAGTGATGGCCATGAAATCTCTCACTCATTGTGATAAATATGTAGAATATCATATTTCTGGAGACTACAAGCTCATCGATAAATGTTTTTGAAGACTGAGTTATTCCTTGGTCTAACCAACAATGGGTATTCTAGTTATGTGAAATATTGTGTCCCCATATACTTTGTTCAGATTGAGAGATGTTATATATAACTAAACTATAAATATTATTAATGTATTTTTATAGTTACTTATTTTTTACATCAAAACGTCTGAAAATTATTTTATTTTATTTTTTGTTGGATTTTTTATTGGGGTTCATGTTGTGTCTTGGTTTTAATTTTAGAGTTTTTAATGGAAAATGAGTGTCTCTGGCCTCATAACATCTGGAAAATAGGTAGGGAAAGGTTTGTAAATCATGAAGCTTCACCCTACTAACAGCATAACCAACTCGTTGTTTAAAAATAAATAAAAACAATTGAATAACATAAAAATGAATATTAAAAAAAGATTAAATGGAAATAAAATATAATATGACAATTGAAATTAAACATTTAATGAATTGTTTCAATAGTTAAAATAGAAATAATAATAGTATTTATAATAAAAATAATATTATTGTTACTAGTGTTGGAATATTAATATTATTATTATTATTAAGAAAATAATTATAATTTAGTTTATTATGTATATTATTATTATTAGGATGATTATTAAAATTATTATCAAGGATGTTTTTTAGGGATTATTTATTTTTCCATGTCATTCTCTCCCCCCACTTTTACATAATGTTTCCCTCCCCCCTTTCCTTACTATATCCAATATGCCACCCTCTTAGGAGAGTTCCATCCCCACGGCCTCCTTCCCCTTGATCAGCCACTCTCTGGCATGATTATACTCTAGTGTGATCCCCCTAATGGTCAGTGGTCCTCCGGTGTAACCCCTACTGGAAAATAATTCTCCTACATGTCCCCTACTCGTCTACAGTTCTCCAGTGAACACAATCAATTCTTTTCACTCTCCCTCCTGCGGCCCCACCACCATTCCATATCCCTCCTAGAAGGGCTCTCTATTTCTAGGGTTTTGATTTCCTTCATTGAAGGGGGTGTTTCCTAGTGGGAATGGTTTTTTTCAGTTATATATCTTTTTTATGGTCTGATCTAGATTTTCTAGGTCAATTCAAACCGTTCTAGGGTCACATTGTGTTGTTGATGGGGTTTCACATAATTTTCTAGAAGTTTCACCATGCTAGGAAGATGGTTCCATGCTCTAGAATTTTTAGATGCATTTGATACAGTTTTTTGGTTTTATGAATGTTTCTATGATATTATTGTGTTCTGTGAAATACATTTTAGATATATTGTGACATACATATGTAGTGAATATTGGTGGTTCAAATGAAAATTATCATTATTTTTATGTAATATGTTTTGGTACATCATCAAATTGTTTTTATGGTTATCTAATGGTGGAAATTGTGGATTCAATGGTAATGAAGGTGAGAATGAGTTAAATATTTTTTTTATCAATTGGAAATAATTTTTTTGTTATGCTCAATTTTTGTTTTGCAGTTATAACTATGATGTGTAAATTGTGTAAATGAGGGAAAACATGTTTTTAAAAGGTAACACAGATTGTATTTTTTTTTGGTAGGTGTGGTCCCATAAAAAATTATTGAACATATTTTTTTCTATTCTATAAATTTTCCAATTGATTTTTATGAGTTTAATAAGTTTTGGAAATTAGTGTTTTTAACTGGTTTTGGTGTGTGTGAATTGAAAAATGTGTTGTTTTCTGTAAAATAGTGATTTTCTTGGAATTATTGTTTTGTGTTTGAGAAAATTGGTGACATGTGTGAAATTTTAATCTAGTCATAAGCTCATGAGAATCCTAGGTATCAAGGTGGGTTGACTGGTTCTTTTACACTAGTGATTCAGATGGGGTTCTTCCAAGTTTCACTTAATATGATTGATTCTTACAACACTATATAAAAATTAGGTTGATTAGGGACCACTTGAATAGATAAAGTTTCTCCTCTCTAGTATCTAGTGCTTGAGAACACAGTTGGTCATGGATTCTAATCCACATTAAACAAAGGAACACGTTTTTAGTCTCCCACTCGATCTATATTAACCCTAGAAGATTTTCCAATGGTTCTCTAATATATATGATGTCTTTCCATTCTTCGGCATATGGAGGACCACATGTGTGCTTGTGTGTTCTATTTTTAAAATCCCTTTTTCATTTATGCAATTTTTTGAAAAAAAAAATTTCCTTATAAGTGTTCCATTTAAATGTTCTTACCTATAGAGATATTAATTTTCACAATAATAAATTCAAAAGTGTTCTCTTAAATAATCATGTCATATTTTATATTTAATGTTTTGTCTTGTATTCTTTTATCTAATGAAATATTACTAGTCCTTGGCTCACACCCTACATACTCCCTTGGGAATATGTTAATCCTAGTTAATTTTTTTCATGTTAAATGAAAGACAATTATTTTTGGAATATTAGGTTTCTAGTGATGTTCGGTGTGAATTTTTGTGGCAATGTGTTCAGGACGTGGTTCTTCATCATGCCTGGAGATTTGGTATAGAGTTGTGTTTCCCTTCTGTCATAGTTCTTTTGGGGTTTTTTTCTAAATGTTGAAAACAATTAAATATGAAAATTATTAGGGGATTCCTTGGTAGTTTAATTTATGTTTATGCATATTTATATTTTTAGTGGTTCTATGACTTCTTAGTCAAGTAAATCATTTCCAAATGATAATTTGATACATGGGAACTTGTTCTAAAGAATGGGGATTAGGAACACCCTTTGGGCCTTGTTGTGGACTGGGTCGAGCTCCAGGTTTGATGGTGAACTGGATTTAGTTTTGAAAATGGAATCTAAGAAGTGCATGATCTTTTGAGAATTTTTTCTGGGTGAATATTCTAGGTAAAATGATACTATAAATTTCATGACATGAAATTATGATTATGAGTTGGCACCTAGCCAGCTGAGATCATGATGGGAATTATTTTACCAGGGGATTTTGGGATTTTTATGAGTTCATTGGATCGTTTGGTTCACTGATGTTTGGGTAAATGAAATTGGAGTTGGTTCATTGATAATTGTGGGATCCAAGGGCGTGTAAATCCATATGGTTCATGAGACATTGTTCAAAAACACTATCTATGATGATTTTTTATCTTTCACATTATCTCCAAACATATTTCCAAGTTTCATAATGGAACTATTTTCCTCCCATATTGTTTGGTGTCTTCTTAGGTATAGAAGGTTTTCTATGGAATGGTCAAAAACATGATTTTAAGGTAATGATGGTAGATTATAAAATGTTGTAAATTGGATTTTCTGAAAAATAATTGGAATGAAACCATGAATAGATGGATTTCATAAAATGATTTCATTAAACAGGGAGGAGTTTATTGGAATTGGATTTTTGTATCCAAATGATGTGGTTTATTTAAAATACTATTCTTTAGAAAGATGTGATGTCGTTTTCGAAGGATATTTGGTAACATGTTTTAAATGTGAAATGATGAGCTTATAGTTTATCAAATGTTGATTAAATGGGAATTTTTGTACTATTAAAAAGTGTTCTTAATGGAATAAACTGCATATAAATTTAGTTATGGATTTTGGAAATGTATTTTGATTTGGTAATTAGTGGTCTTTCTAAATGATTCAAGAATATATCTAAACCTGTTTTTAATGAGGATTACATTTACTTTAAATGAGTGGGAATTGATAAAATGTGTTTTCATTAAATCTTGATGGGTTTTGAAACAGGTGACGATTTTTTAAATTGATGTTTGATATTTGACCGTGATTTCTTATTTGAATTATTCTTGTTTTTTCGAAAATGTTTTTTGAGAATCTAAATGGATTTTTTAATGTGATATTTTTGGAATGTTATGGTCATTGGTTAAAAACCTATCTTGGAATTTGAAAATGGATTTATCTTCGACTTTTGTACTCTCATGAGTGACCACATGCATATGATATGTGAGAGAAGTGGATGAATTCATGTTTCAAATGAGAACATGAATGTGTGGAACTCTTTGGAATTCCATAGATGAGAGTGAAACCCACTAACCCAATTTTATTCTAAAAAATTATATTGAGGAATATTTGGGTGTACTAATAATTAGTGTTTCTGAGTGGTGTCTTTTTTACTTTTTGGAATCTCTTTATGGGGTGTTTGGAGTTGAAAACCCATAATTGTTGAATGATGTTTTAGGGTTTTGTTTCTTCAATCGGTCAGTTTGAATTGATTGTTTGTGGTATCTTTCAAAAAGTGTTTCTGGAAGCCATTTGTAGTAGCTCCTCTTGTGTGTAAGGTTTTTGGTTTTTTTCATGTTTATTCCAATGAATATGTTTTATTATGTCCTTGGGTTTTATCATTATATAGTGTGCTCCCACATGATGATTTAATAAATGATTCATGTGTGGCCACATGTGATTCACCGTTAGAAGAACCTCTAGTTGATCAATGTAAGAGCATCCATCTTAGTGGATAGAGTTTTGTACTTTTATATTGTGTTTATTTATGTGAATGTTATCAATGCTAATGAAATGATGTAGAAGTATTTGAAGGAAATGTTAGTTTTCATCTGATATTTTGATTTTCAAGGGTTACATTGGCCACCTGTTAGCTGGAATGACAGGCCTGGATGCGGTGAAGGGGAATTTTAGTGGGGTACGCGGGAAGCATTCTCCGATATTGGTGTTTCCCAATGTCTTAAAAATGTATTTAGATCATTAATTGGTTTACTTTTAATAATTAGATCATATTAGGCCATCCGTGTGGTGAATCTTGTCATAAGTGGATGTTATTGCTATAAAATGGCGCATGCATTGTTAGAGACTTGATATATGGTCCCACATCATGTATTTAGTATATCATCCATAATGGTCATGTGTGGTTATGCTTTGAGGAGTATTTTTCCCACTTGACTACACAGGTAATGGTTGTGTAACCTCCCAAGCACCTCTGTATTAATATAATTGTTTATTCCATTTGGATATTTTGAATTCCTACATTTTAGAGGAATGGGGATTATATGATTCATTACTCTATATGTTTCTCATTCAAAGTAGAATGCATTAATATGTATCCATGTTCTAATCCCCTGTCTTGGTGAAGGTTCTATATAAGGGTAAGTATGAGTTTCTATATAAGTTGGTGTTTTCTGGATTGCATAACGGTTTCTTGTAGAACCAGTACGGAATGTTACATTTGGGGGTTTCTAACAATTGAAAATGATGAATGAGGGGCTTCAATCAACAAATCTACGTCCATAGGTCCTAGAGTGAATCATCCATGTAGTTTGAAACCCTACTTGTGTAAGAAGAAATAGATCTAATTTATGTATTTAGTGTTGACATTGAGAAAGTTTTACCATTCTATATAGCTATTTCCTTTCGTGATGTTCCTTTCTGTGAATGGATGAGTGAGGAAATCTTACCCAAATTCAAACCCACTTTTGATGAGGAGTTCCTCATGTGTTACAAGGAGGTGTAGTTGTATTTTTTTCATGGATCAAAAGTTATTAAAAATATGTGATTTTGAATCTATGTGTGGTGTTTTATGTATGAGCAACCTTGTATGTCCATTTTAAATTTTATTTTTATTTGTTCTCATCCGAGAATGGTGATGACCTGTAGGTGTGGTGGACCATGGAAATTTTTTATTTGGTTTATAGTTTCATTCATTTGTCTCCATATAGAAGGTATTTTCTCATGGTGTTTTTTAATATCGGGTTTTGTTATTCAGTTCTACCGCTTAGTTTTAATAGTAGGGACACCCACCATTGGTGTTAATGAATTTTTATCTAAAATGAAATGTTTTCAGCCTATTCTATATGGTGGGGAGCCAATTCGGGAATCCCCATGTTAGTGTCTAATTTCCCCAAAGGGTGTATGTTGTTTCCTATGGAGGGTGTCTAATTGGGCCTCCCCATGTTAGTAATTAGGATTTTAAGTTCATTTCAACTATACTACATTATCATCCTTGGATTTTTCATGGTTTTGTCTCAGTTTTTTGGATTGAGCACTGTAATAGGCTCATTTTCATTAATCTATCTATATGCGTTTCTTTCACTTTTGTGGGTGAGATACACATATCTAGGATCCCATTTTGGGTTTTCATGATCAACTTGTAGATCATTTTATTTTTTGGTTATTTCATATCCTTAGTCATATTTCTTGTTCATCGAAAATATCCTTGAGTTGAGGAGTATCAGTTCTTCTTTCTAAACATCCACATTATGGATTTCCTAGGGTGTGTGGATAATTTTCACACATTACTTTTGAAAATTATTTTATTTTGTAATATTAAATATTTCTTCATTAGGTTTTTGTTGTGTCATTGTGTAAATTTATCAAAATATATTGAAAAGTGAGTGACTTAGGCTTCACAGCCTTTGGTATATGGGTATAGCACGATTTGGAAGCAATGCATATTCCCCTAGGATACCTTGTTTCTGGAATTTTGTTCAAACATAAATAAATTAAATGAATAATATTAAAATGGATAATAAAATTAAATTATAATGAAAATAAAATAAAATAAAATAAAATAAGGGTAGAATAAAATGTAAATTTTTTTCCATAATAATAATTATAATATTGAGAATATGATGATTATTATTATTACTAAGGAAAATTAATATTAATATTAATACTTTATTATTATTATATATATTTTTTTAATAAAATAAATATTGCTATGTTTATTAGTATTATTATTATTATTTGGTTTGTTTTTAAAGGTTATATCTTTTATTCCAATATATCTCTCCTCCATCCTATACATTCTTTTTTCGTCCCCCTCTTTCTCCCTTCAATGTGCATGCAACCATCCTATAGGAGTGACCTCCTGGAATTATACTACTGCTTGGATGGCCTATCTTCAATGTGGATGTCCTCCGGAGAGACCCCATTGTTTGATGACGGTCCTCCAACGTGACCCCTACTGGCCGGTGGATCTCCGCCATTACCCCTAAATGGATGGTGGTTCTCCAGCAACCGAGACCTCATCTAAATGATCTCCCATTGGCGACCCTATTGCATCATCCATTCCATCACGACAAGCCTATACACATTTCATTTGTGTGTTTATTTTCATTCATTGGGGGGTTGTTTTCTAGTGGGTACAATCATCGTTTTAGGGTTATATCTCTTGTATTAAGGTTTTATCATGATTTGTTTGGACAAATCATGCCTTGCTAGTGTCTCAGACTTGTGAAGATAATGTTTCACATCATTTCCTTGAGTTTTCTACATGTGAGGAATGTGGTAACATGTTCTAATACTATTAGATGAATTTTATATAATTGTTTGGTATTATGAATTTTTTCCATTAATTTTTTGTGAGGTGTGAAATATGATTTAAACATAGTTTCATATGAAAATATAGTGAAAATGGGGGTTTTAAATTGAAAATGGAAATTATTAGAATATGATTCATTGTGGTGCTTCTTGGAAGTGTTTTTATGATTATGTAATGTGTACGAATTGGTTTTTTCAAGGTATGTGTGGTACGATTGTGTTAAATAATGGGGTTTCAAAAGGAAATAAATAGTTTTAGATTGTGTGATTTTTTTATTCTCATATATATGTGATGTGTGAAATGTGTAAATAACGATCTACATGGTTTTAAAATTGATCATGGATCATGTGTTATTTTGGAATTTTTTGGCCCTTGAAATTTTGTTAACTTGTTATGTGATTTTCTAGTATTGTTCTGATTGAGTTTTATGAGTTACATAAGTGGTGAAAAATTTGTTTTCATGTGTTTTTTTGCATGTAAAATTGAAAAAAGGGCTTTTTTGGACAATGAGGATTTTCTCAGAAGGCTTGGAATAGTTTTTTGAATGTGGTGACATGTGTGAAATGTGAATATGAACATGATCCCACTAGAATCATGGGTATCATGGTGGGTTGGCTATTTCTTATAAGCTAGTTATTCAGATAGGGATCATCATACATTCACATAGTATATTGATGTTTAAAACTCTTACTACTCATTGTTACAATTGGAGACCACTATAAATTTAGATGCTCCTTATATCTAGTGGATCAAGAATGTGAACATAGTTGGTTGGGTATTCTAATCCAAGTTATGCTAAGTTTTTTAGTTCTAGTGTCACACTTGGGATATATAAACCTTATGGTATTTTCCCATATTACTCTACTATATATGATGTGGTTCCATCTATTTGTATATAGAGGAGAACTTGTGTTTCTTATACTTAAAAACTTTATTTATTATTTAATAAATTGGATGAAAAATTTGATTCCTTAAAATTGTTTATTTTTAATTTGTTAACCTATAAAGAGGTTATTTTTCTAAAAAAATTATTCAAGAGATTTTGCATAAATAATATTGTTAGATTAGCTTTTAATGGTTGTGGAATGTAATATTTTATTCAGGTTGTATCCTACTTGGATTTGTCTCACACTATGAATAAAACCTCAAGTGTTGGTAGATATTGTAGTATTTTTCTTCACGGTAAAGGAAAGGTGATTAGTGTGGGAATATTGAGTACCTAATTGTGTTCATTCGGGATTTTTGGGGTAGAGTCATGAGCATGTGGTTCCTCTAATTTAATGGAGGCATGGTATTGTGTTTTTTAAACTTATTTTATTGTACTATTTGGGTTTTTCTTAAATGTTTTAATCCTTTTAATTTTAAAATTTTTAAGGGATTTTTATGATTTTTATTTATATTTTTGGATTATTTATATTTTTAGATTATCCAAGACTAAATAACCATGTAAATAATTTCCAAGCCTTTTATATTTTTGGATTATTTATATTTTTGGGGTATATAATATGTCAAATTTATTTTATAGAAGTTCTTGACCACTTAGGAATATATAATGGAACCTCCAGTCTCATTTATTCACCACACATTGAGACTTCACGCTTGGATATGCCATTATTATTAAAATTTTAATCTTCCCCAGTAACATTATAGTTGTTTTTTTCTTCAAATACCAACTATAGTTCATTAAGAGGATATTTAGAGGGGTCTTGTCGACGAAGTGGTAACCACATCAACTAATTCATTCAAAACATCTTTCTTCATCTACTTCATCTACATGATATGTTTAATTAAAAATTAATAACTTTAGTCTGACAAATATACATAGATATTATTATTATCAAACAACCTTGTTCCAACATCTATCCATCCACCAAAAAATGAAATAACCACACATATATACATTATAAAAATAGTTTCCACATTGATGTGTAATTTTTTATCACCACCACCTTACATTGAATGGTATAAATGATGGAAATGAATGCTATATATGATTATTATAATGTGATATTTAATCTGAAATTTTAACACCATCAACATGAACACCATTCAAATATTATGGGAATGATATTGTTCCTTGTTCATATGTACAACCATTCATCTCTATGATGTGAAGTGATTCACTTTACATGATCTACATTAATAAAGTATTATATAAATCTACTGAATAAATAAATATGATATATATTATGCTAATATCCTTATGTAAATTATATTACTATGTACTAATATGAGGAACAATAATATGTACGAATGAACCATCAAAATTAAATGTAGTTGTTAATACTCGTATAATGAGTAATAAAAAAAATTAATTATCAAAACGATTATAACATGATTATATATGATAGTATAAAAATCACAGTGATTATGGAATAAATCAAAGAAATTATTTAAATTATTATACATGAGGATTAGATACATAATATTATATCCAAAATATTGAAAGGGATAATTTTTCAATATCTTTTTTATCTGAATTTGTTTATACGTAAGTATTTGCTGAGGTATATTTATAATCCATTTCATGGTTAAATATATATATGAATTATAAAAAATTATATATATCTCTTATAAATTGTTTGATGTTAATTATACCCATTTGTGAATATTTATGTATTTTTATTAATGTAATATTTTTTCATCTTCAATATGGGACACTTTGTGACTTTTCTATAAAAAATTTGAGGCGAATGTTTTTTAACATATACTGTACCAAAAAATTAACATATTAATAAATTATTATTTAAATTGAGCCACATTTTTTAAATTTAAATACTTTTATAAATTAGATTCATTTAGTTTAATATTGTGTGGCATTTTAAAAAAATAAAATGTAATTTAAGAAGAAAAGATATTTTCCCCAACAATTATTTTCATGTTTTTATCTAAATTATTTCCCATCTAAGATGAAATTATAAAAATATGAATATATTTCTATCCATGTTATTATTATTGTTTTATTGCGGTTATGATTGAATTTTATTTTTGAAATCCATTTTAATTATATTGATTACGATGGAATGATGTTTAAGAGCCCCATTTTACTGAATTGAATATTCTTTGATGAATGGTTTATTTTTCTGTTGATCATGTAAGATTGATTTCATTATGAGATGACTGGAAACTATATCTCCATACAATGGATTGGGTAAATATATTTATCTCAAGATATATTCAAGGATGTAATTGGAAATTATATAGGTTCTGTAATACAGGTTTTTAATGATGAGTGGAGTTGGTTCAGTAATAGACTTCGTCCGCTTTAATGGTCTTGGAAATAATCCTAGACTTATATGAGATGATTTGTTTTGATTATTTCCGTGCCACCAATTCCATTTCATTTGTTATTGTAATATTTATTGACTCATTATCATTTATAATATAACTTGATATCATGATCTTTTATATGAAAGATAATATTTTCAAATGTTATATGCTTATGTCTTATGATAATGATATAGTTTATATCTTATTTGTTTATAATTACTGATCATCTACGCTCAACCTTTCTTATGTTTGTATTCCCTAGGTTTTAAATACTATTATTATATATGATATGTCAAAAATGGTTCTAGTAATGATGGAATATTTAGGAAACAATATAAATTAATTATGAAGCAGTTTTGTATATTTCCTAGTTTCTAATGAAACAATACATACACAATTCTCTCATGGATTTTATATACATTGAAATGAATATTATTAAATTGTTAAATAATATCAAAATATGTAAAGTATGAGTAATTATGTGTGGAATCTGAGAAAATTTATAGTAAACCATAGAATGCGAGCATGAGAATACATTATAGTTATCCCTATAAATATTTCTAATGATTTGTCTAGGAATGTCCCTAATGAGAAGTCAATGTATAGGCTTCAATCCTTTGATTCTATTAATGATAATTTTTTTTCCCTTAAATTAAACCTAAGATGTTATTTATTGAATGTATATCCCCTTGATTATGTTATATTCCTGTTATGATTTTTTCCTCTCACACTACTGTTTTGTGGTTTTATATAATAATTCGAACCCGAATAATCTATGATAATGTTGAATGCAATGTGAAATGACATGATTTTCCTCCTGAATAACCAAATGTTTTGTGATCTATACTGAAAAAATTCCATAATTACAAAATATATGAATCAAAATGTCCTTCCAAATGAGTACTGAATGGAACAACATAATATTAATCCCTTTATGTGGAAACATCCATCTTCTTTCGGTGGGTATTTTTATCCAAAAGTTCCTGAAAAATGGATCAAAAAACTTTAAAGATATCTCCCCCTTAAATAGTCAGAACACGAAGAATTTATTTTGGCTATTTGTCATTTAGAAGGTGAAACACGGTAGTGGTGGACTCTAATCAAGAATGCGAGGTAAAATATGAAAATGGGTCCATATAATGGGAAAAGTTCAAGAAAATAATTTTCTATACATACATTCATTGTAATCATCATAAAAATATAAAAAACGCAAGCCATGAGATTAAGAAAAAGGATGATGAATATGTTTGTTCAAGTGATTATAATTTTAAAAGGCACATGTGGTACATTTTAGGAATTATCATCCAGCCTGAATGTAAAGTTTTTATGTTATTTATTATCCCAAAATGAAGTGTTTGAATGGAATTATCCATATCAGATCTTATTAGCCGTGAAAATATGTTGAATAGTGAATCATGGTAGAATTGGAATTTGGGGTTACATATCATTCTCACGATTTTACAAGAATTAAAAGTTGATTTTCAAGGGAAAGTCTAAAAATTGTTCTGAATAAAAGATGATTGTTTCAATTTTGATGAAATTGGGGAATAAAGTATAGTGGAAATTTTAATAGAGGGAATAATATGTTTTTTTGTTGTGGAAGAAAGGTCATCAGACTATTGAGTGTAAATTTAATGGAATAAATTTTTCAAATGATGAAAATAAATAGAAGGCTATAGAGAATGAACCAACCAAACATAAATGAACTGAGTACAGGTAAATGATTATATATTCCAACCAATTCCCCAATCCATGGGTTATAAATGATGACCTATGTTAAAAAACTCATAAGTATAAAAATAAAAGGAAAATTTCATGGGATTACTATCAGTGATGAAGATTATGGAAATGAAGTGGTAGAATAATTGAGTGGTAATGTAATGGTATTCCAGAATAATGTTATAATATTACATTTATTTTATTATACAATAACAAAATATATACGGGTCTTATATTTTTTTCATTTATGGGTATATGGTGAGGTTTACCGGTATCCATGAAAATTGATTCAAATATTTTTTTGAAAAAACATTTTCTATAGGATGATCCTTAAAATGTGAATAATATTGGGATAACGAAATAAAGAGTTGTTTGATAGTATTAATGTTCTCAGTAATATTATGATGAAAATACGATTTATCATATCATGGATGGAAAATATAGAATCATGGAAATTTATAGTATATTGAATGATTTAATTTTTAAAACATGCTAGTTTTCCCTATGGTTCTATAGTAATTAATGTTATTACCCTTAATCAAGAAAATACATGAGAATGTTATCTACATGATTATAATTTGACCAATAATATTTATAATATGATAAATCGATATTAAATATTAAACCAATTTAGTGAACGTATTTCAAATGATTTGGACTGTTTATCTGGGTTAAGGAATGAAATGTTATATATTTAGGGAAATATTATGTTAAATATCTAGTGAAGTTTGATTGAATAATGTAATATCTCCCCATAGGTGGAATTATGCATATTTGATAACATGTGATAAACTTTCTGAATGATGGACCGATCCACCATCCTATTTATGGTTCACATGATCTTCTATCACTTCTGGAATGAAAAATTTAACGTAATTTCATGGAAGAAGAGACGAAGCGGAAATTGATCAATGAATATGGAATAAATGGGATTATACTTAATTAGAGAAATTTTTTATTCTCCTTACTCAACTCTAGTAAAAGGATCCTAAAACCAAAAATATTTCCCATGTACAATCATTTCCATTGAATCAAATAGTCCCTTATATAATCATAGATTTATGGGTTTCAAATTTTAAACATTACCCAAACATTATTATCTATCACACTCCATCAGAATGTGATGGTTATATTTAACTTTATATCTATATTTTAACATTCCACCTATATTCGCCTATGTGGAAGCCTAGTTTTGAGTGAATTTGGTATACAATTAATTTTATTAAATTTCTTTTTTAAAAAGAATATTTAGTCTTCATTTTTTTGATGTGAGATTCCATAAAACAAATTAAAATATATTTATCCTTTTAAAACCCATATGAATTTTGTGGGTGAAATTCATTTTCAGGGGTGTTGAATGTAACACCCCTATATTTAAACGAGATATAATTTATATTTTTTATTATTTTCTAATATTAATTGAATAATTGTTTTTTATTCAACACCATTATAATATTTCAACGTCAAATTAGCTTGTTATATATGCCACAGTATTCTTGTCTTGTGTTACACCCAATTTCAAGTTCTATTGATAGAATTAATTTCATGCAAGATTGAGTATAAGTGAACATTTTACTATGAATATGCTATCTGGTAACCTAATAATTATAATAGAATGTATGAAAAATATTAACTGAATTATGGAAATATATTATACATCTATCTATATGATCAATTCTTTGGTGATGAAATAATTATAAAATATAATAAATTACTTTTTAAATAAAAGAAAATGTTATTCTGAAAAACTATCTAAATTTAAATAAGTGTGTTTATTCAATTATAAAATCACTGATGATGAATTTCATTAATGAAACATATATGAAACATATTTAAAATATTGTTTAAAATATATATTATATAATTTCTGGAATTTTCATAATAATAATTTTTATTTTTTGGATAAAACAAGTACTTTTTTAAAAGAAATGCATCTTTTACAACATTTGAAGGTGCACCTATTTATTATCTATTTTTTATACTTTTTTAAATTTTATTTTAAAAAATAAATATCTTTATTGATATAATTATATATATATTTAATTCGGATATATATTTGTTATTTTTCTATAACATTCATATTTTAATGAATAGTGAAAAATACTACATTTTAATTCAGAATTTATTTATCATATTATTTATTTATATTACTATATTATCATATTAATTAGTTTCAAATTAAAATTAGTTTATGTTTTTGTAAGTTAATCCTATTATGGTAACTCTACATAAATTCACAATGAAATTTGATATTAATGATTGTTAATCTTTTAAAAGTTTTTACTTTTTACAAACATGTTTTCTCATTTCCTCGATGCGATTAATTTTAATTATATTAATGCTACTTAATTGTTTAAAATTTCAAAAATGGATTTCACATTTAGAATAAGTGTGTTGAAATAATGTTAATTGGATTTTTTTATGCATCTGAATAAATATTCTTAAGGTAGTTAAAGTTAAATCGTTTAATTTAGGTAGAAAATTAATATGATACAGACTATGAAATTACAATAAAGTATACAAAAAAACTTTTGGATGAGTAAAAATCAAAAAAAACACCTAATTATATTAATTGAATCATTTAATTTAGTTTTTTCCTGAAAATTATATAAATATAAATTATTTAAAAGAAGGTGAAATGAAACTATCAAAATGACACCATATTATTCCTTATATGTATTATAATTTTAATGTAGTGATAAAATGATCAAACATATATAATAAATAGTTTTTATAAATATATTTAAATTATTTATATCATGGTAGTTTATTTTTATTTATATGATATTAAATAATTACCTTAATGGCATATACAATGATGATGCAAAAATTATTTAATTGATAAATAATCAAAAAAATTATATTAAATAAAATTATAACAACCATTAGATGACAAGTAAACCTAAAAAAATATTATCTATAGAGTATATATCGAACATAATCATCCATGGGTTGAGTTAATTTCTATTTTGAGAAGTATGAAAATAATTATGACACTAATAATATTTTATTTAAAGTGATGTTAAATTTGAAAAATTCATCACTTAATTAAAATTACATTTTTAATGAAGTATTTTAAAGAAGTTTTATTATATTATAATTATCCTTATGAAATCAAGATGACTTATATTTTTCATATTATTTTACTTTATATTTCTATTAAAAATATAATCTTTTTAAATAATTACATGAAAATGTTGTAGTATGTATTTTATTAAGGGAAATATCAATTAAATGTTATTAAAATATTAAAATAAATATAATATAGTAAAAATAATATGTTCAATGAATTTCATATAGAAACATGACCTCTTAGGAATATAATAATGTAAATTTTCCATAGTGTACTTGTTTTCTTAATATTTTAAAAAAATAAATGAATTAAATACTATTAAAAACAATATTGATTGTTTATCAAAATAATATTTTATAAAATAATTTTGAAATCATATTTTTTATATAAAATTATATAATTATTAATTTATGGTCTAAAATATTATATGGTATTTATTAATGGTCTAATTAACATAAAATAAGCTATTATTTACCATTTTAATATTGAAATATTTTTCATCCTAGTTAAAAATTATATATAATAACTAAGTGTTTATTAAAATGATAAGGAGTAAATTGATAGAAAAACATGAATAATATTTATTGGTTCCCCATATAAAATCCATATACCTTTTATTATAGTAAAATAGATTACTTTTGAGGGTTTTGGGTGGTGTTTTATTTTTTTATGAATAAATATTGTTAGAGATTCCAAAGGTGCCCCTCACCCCAATTATAAAAAAGAACCTCCTCCATCATTTCTTTAAAAGTCATTGTTCCATCTATCTCATATGTCCCTTTCCATTTTCTATAATAAAATTACTTAGTAACAATATAGTGGTTTACATCTTGTTCAAATACATTCGATAGTTATTAATTGATGATTTAGAGGATGAACGTCCAATAAGAGGTAATCGTGTCTATAGATTATTTCAAAAGATCTTTATTCTTCATCTTTTTGAAAAGTTGTTTCATTATAAAGAAATAAATACAATATCAAATATATAATAATAGGTTATTATGATTATTAAATGATTATATTATACCACATATCAATCCTATAAAAAAATAAATCACCACAAATTCGTACTTACTGTTTTCCATCTCAGCGTTGTAGTGTAATCTATTTTTCACCACAACTATACATGGAATGGTATTATGAGGGAAATAAAAACAATATATGAATATTAATAAAATGATATTTATACAAAAAAATTATAAAACATCCAATTTACTACCAATAATCAATTATGGGAATGATATTGTCTCTCATGCATTTGTACGACATACTCTATCCATAATGAAATGTGATTCATTATACATGACATTCAATAAAGTGTGATAATATATATGAATTTAATGAATAAATAGGATATATAATATAATAGAATCATTTTGTAAATAATATAAATATAACTTATGAATAGGAACAAGATTCATTCTATTGAGTCCTTTATAAGATAATGAAACATCTAAATCCAAAAGTGAGTGTAATAATGATATATTATTAACAAATGGATGATAATATGATTAAATATGATATCCTAAAAATGACTATGATTGTGGAATAATTTAATGACATTATTAAATCATTATATGTGTTTTATAGATGTATATAGATGATATCATACTTAAGGTAAGTGTTTAGTCAATATATTCCCTTATGACTTTTCTATTTCATGATGTTTTGTCAATCACATACACATTTTCCAAAGGAAAATTGTCTTTCTCTAAGAATTATATTCTTAAAGAAAATTTTCTTTATATAATGAAATATATTTTAATAATGAATAAATTTGAAATTATATTTTATGATTAATAATTCTTATCTAAGCCTAACCATATTTTTCATATAAAAGATAATCATACCCTTACCTATCTTAGAACATTACAGTTCATTAGACTCTTAATTATATTAGAATGAGTCTCTAAATTAACTAAATGTTAGACAAAAAATTCATTGAAAATATTACTCTGAATTCTCAAAAAATTAGGCATAGAATTTCTAAAAATTAGACTCTGAAATACCAGAAATTCTTAATCTAAAATTTCATGAAAATCTGACTTGGAATTCACTGAAAATCAGACTCAAAATTTTTTGAAACTCAGTGTCTGAATTAATTGAAAATTTGAATCATAATTTTCTGAAAAGTAGACACTGAATTATCCAAAAATTAGTTTCATAATACTCTATAAATTATACCACGAACTTTTATTTTTGATATCTGAAATATTCATTCCAAATTCCTCATAATTCATGCTTGGAATGTCTTTTATTTCAGAATCCTATTGTTCATATTTTTAGACATTGTTTCACTCATCTGTATGTTTAATATTAAATGAATTTCATAGGGTTACCTCATTTCCATAAGTTAATATTTCATTTTATCAGATCTTATACATGTTCATGTTTACTATGCATAATAACATTTTATTAGCATATTTTTGTTTCTTACACAATGTAATTTTTACAATGTTTTCATATATGGAACGATTTCGTAAAATCTATTTCTAACAAAATTTTGGTTTAGTGACACATGTATAGGTCCATCAGTAATTCAAGGAAAAATAAACTAGTTAGATTATGAGATAACCATTTTTATTATTTCATATAAATACCCTAGAAATTTTATGAATTAATAACTTTGGGAAGTAATGGACGTGCTCATTTCTATAGAGATAATCTCTCATGCTTTGTAAGATCTGTGAACATATTATTCTACCGTGAACGACATGATAAGAATTGTGAAACTCCCATCGATGATGTGTACAATCGATGTCTTCTAGGGAATTGAAGATAGATTTTCCAACTACTTTAATGTTATTGGGCTTCTACAAATAGGAAGACAGAGGTTCTAGATACCTAAATGTTTAAGGAATTTCACGTATATGAAGACAATCATTTATAATCCTATAGAAGTATTACCCAAGTGTCGGTAAGAAATAATTTCTTGAAAGTATAAATCAACGGACCATAATACAAGGTTTTTTGATACCCTTCCCTTTAGGTTAAAATATTTTATATAATTTTGTACATGTTATTGTTATATGTTTTAATTCTACTACATTTTGTTGAAGAATGAAATAATAACGTTCTTCTAAATTATTATAAATGTTTACTCTTATTGTAATTGGAATATATATGCTTTAAGGTAGAATATTTCATTAAGAAACATTTCCTTATGTTTTTATTAAGGTTGTTTATGTTTAGGAAATGTTTATAAAGTAGGAATTGTTAATATAACCTATTTACCATTTTTAACCATAGGTATTATTAAGGTTCAAAGATTACTATAAAAATGTTTTTAAAAATAAAATTCACCCCCACATATAGTTGACCATCAATATCTATATTTCGATGATATAATTTGTACAAGAGGAGGTCATTGAAATACATATATTTACATATATTGTTTCATGGACAACTATTACATGCTTAAATATACATGTTTTGTTTTTCATAAGAATGATTTTCCTAAAGATTTTATATTTTTCAATAAAATTATTTCTACTCAAATGTGTTGTAGAGAGTATATTTTCTATTTTTTCATAATGATATCAAAGAAATGAACATTCGATCAATCGACACTATAAATCCAAATAGACCCTATATTTTTTATGGTAATGATTATGAGTACACTAGTGATAGGATGAAGACTGTTAAAATTAACACTACAGTGGATAATTTTGTCATGGTCACTGGTAATTATAAGATTCTTGACCAATAAATTAGATCTTTTACAAATCTGGAAATCCCAGGATATCTACAAAACATCAAGGTAATCAATACACTTTTATGTTGCATGACTAGGAATATATAAATCTAAACACCTTATTGTGATGTTTTCAATAACATCTGGAAGAAATTTTATGATACACACTTTGGATAATAAAATATGGTAGAAACTATAAGAGCTATATTAAATATCATGGATTTATGATTCTTTAAGGTGAAAAACATTTTAAATTACAAAAAATATTTTTTTACTATTGTCAATAGTCTCCAATTTAGGGGATAGAATGGTCTTCATGTTAAATTTATTGTAGACACAATAATAGATATTATACCCATTGAGTGGTAATTTGAAAGGAAAATTGTTGATTAATTGGGAATGTATCAAACATCACACTTGATGAGTAATTTAGGAACTTCTTCATCTTGAAACAAGAATGAGGAGATATGATTATTTTAAAAAGAATGTCAATGGTAATGGAAGTTTTTCTTTCGAAACTACATCTAAATCCATGACTCTAGAAATGGAAACTAGATCTAATTCTAGGAAAGCTGTTGTGATATTTGAATTTATTGTCTATAATCAGGTAGAAAATGTATTGGGAAATCTTTCTTGGAATATAAAAATGATTCTGGGAAATAATAATTTTCTGTATAGATATAATTAGAAAGTATTAATTTACATGAAATATTCGGATGTAAAATGTTAGGAATGAAAAAGGATCGACATATTAGACTATATTGTCCTATGGTCGTGAGAATAGAGAGAAAGGAAATTAATATAGAATGAAAAAAAAATCTACAAATCTAAGGATAATAAGACTATGATTGAAAATGAAACATGTAGTTCTAGTGGGGGTGAATATTCAGATGAATGTTCGGAATATGAATCATATATTCATAAGAATATTTTACATATATCCATATTACCTATTCAAAATAATTGTCTTATAGATATGGTACACAATTATAAATCTATAATCCAAGTTTGCTTAAATGAAAATTTTACTGAAGGAGAATATTGTGATTGGTGTGATGAAGTCTCTTCCACATCAAAAGATAATACCTTACCTTCATATGAAGAAGTTTACATATTTCCTAAATTACAAGAAATGAAAATTTATAGATAAAAGAGATGTTAGAGAAATTAAATTATGAAATGTATATTTAAAAAATTGTATTAGATCATTCTAAAGATATTTATCAAAAACCCTTGATTTTTAAAATGTTTTAAAAAAACTTATGAAAGATAATTCTAAAAAGGATAATCTTTTAAGGATCTTGAAAATGTTATTTCCATGAATAATGTTTTAGAGGATACCTTAAAATCTATCAATAATTACTATGGGGTAAGAATTTATTAATTATACTAAAATGTGATATTTTTTCCTTAAGAAAACTTTTATCATATTTTACCTTGGTAAGGAAAGAATATCATAAAATGTTTTCAAAACATCATCCTCTAAGGAATTATTACGTATTTGGTTGTACTCATTCAAAACTATTTTTAGTTAGAATAATTTTGTTCCCCAAAGTGATCCATTTATCCCTAAGTGTCATTGTAGTTAACATTTGGAGAAACTTGTTATTTAAAAAAACTCAATAATTAGGTTTTCATAAAGAACAGTTTTCTATGAAAATGTTGGTTCCTATGATTTAACAATCTATAAATTATATATCCAAGAATGCATCGATTCTAAAATCGTAAACATTTTTTAAATGTTCCTTTTAAAAAATAAAAACATAAAAAGGAAGGATTTGGGTTAAAAATCTATATATAACATTGTCACATAATATATTTGAGCACATATGAATAAATAATAACTTAAATTTGGTATGTATAGAAAAAACATAACCCGAATTAAAAGGAAGGTATGGGTAAAAGACCCCAAAAAATATTTTTTATTGTGTTCCACCATTTAAGTTAAGCTACTAGAATATGAAATTAGACTTTTTAATAAATTAATTAAGAACCAATTAGAGGTGTATTTATTTTAACATAAATTTTTTAGTTCATGTATTTCTTATAGATTTGTGATAATATTGAATCTTGTTCTTCCAGAGTGTTCATTTTCTTGATTTACATAATTGGATTGCATGATTTTAAGTATTGGTGTTCATGTGGAATAGATTTAAATATTAAAAATTTATTATTCATGTTTTCTATGAACATACATTGATGTTAATGGTCATTAATATAATTTTTGTACATTTCCTGAAGATGAATCATTAGATGCAATATTAAGGACAATAACATAGATTATTTTAGATATATTTTAATTATAAAGATTTTTTTTGTCATATGATTTAATATAATGTACATATATGGGTTCATGATTATAAAAAAGTTAATAATACATATAATATTTCCCAGTTCACCCAAAAAATTGTTTCATTACCAATATTGAATTAGAAATTTAAGAACGAAACATCTTTTCCCACGAATGCTATAAATTGGAACCACATGTCCGATGATTTTATTTATAAAATAAATGAGATAGAGTGTATGAATATTGATGATGGTACTTCCATTCACATGATGTAATTCTAGTTTATAGACGATAATGGAGTTTTCATGATTATTTGGTCATAGTATGTGAGGAGAGTATAATAATAGAAAGGAACATGAAATTAAATTGATGGAAAGAAAATGTGAATTTACCTCTTGAAATAACATCCTTGAGATCTTCCTTCAGGGAGGGGATTTGTTATTTTGGAAAGGCCAAGAGCTATTGAGAGTGGGGAGTGATGATGGGAGGGTATTTGGGAAGAACAGTTAGGAGCTCAATGCTTAAAATAATGAAGAGTAGTGGTAGTTAGTGGGGGTTTTATAGTGTAGGGGATGAGTAATTTTTGTATTTCTTATTCATTAATTTATTATTTCCCTCAAGATAACCAATAGTGGTGATTCATTTGACACATTATAGTAATATATTTATGTAAGGTCTAATTAAGTGTCCTTATAGTTTCCATGATTCTTGGAATATGGAATTGAACTCTTAATGTTTATATATGGTAAATTTCTATATTTTAAAATTCATAAATAATTTCATGTATTTTAGAAAAATCCCAAACATTCACCCTTAAAATTTTTCGACCGGAACAAATTCAAAAATGAACTCCAATTTTTTAAAATAACTTTAAAAATATTACCAATATAATAAATTAATAAAATCATATTTTTTTAGAAAAATAATAACTTAAAAACTATAAATCATTTTATATCATAATGATAAATTATTCAAGATCTCATTATATTATATCCCTAATAAATTAAAATAATTTTATTATTCTGAAAAACTATCTAAATTTAAATAAGTGTGTTTATTCAATTATAAAATCACTTATGATGAATTTCATTAATGAAACATATATGAAACATATTTAAAATATTGTTTAAAATTTATATTCTATAATTTCTTGAATTTTCATAACAACAATTTTTATTTTTTGGATAAAACAAGTATTTTTTTAAAAAAAATACATCTTTTACAACATTTGAAGGTGCACCGATTTATTATATATTGTTTATACTTTTTTACATTTTATTTTAAAAAATAATTATCTTTTTTGATATAAAGATATATATATTTTATTTGGATATATTTTTGTTATTTTTCTATTACATTCATATTTTAATGAATAGTGAAAAATACTACATTTTAATTCAGAGATTATTTATCATATTATTTATTTATATTACTGTATTATCATATTAATTAGTTTCAAATTAAAATTAGTTTATGTTTTTGTAAGTTAATCCTATTATGGTAATTCTACATAAATTCACAAAGAAATTTGATATAAATGATTGTTAATCTTTTAAAAGTTTTTACTTTTTACAAACATGTTTTCTCATTTCCACGATGCAATTAATTTTAATTATATTAATTCTACTTAATTGTTTAAAATTTCAAAAATTGATTTCACATTTAGAATCAGTGTGTTGAAATAATGTTAATTGGATTTTTTTATGGATATGAATAAATATTCTTAAGGTAGTTAATGTTAAATCGTTTAATTTAGGTAGAAAATTAATATGATAAGGACTATGAAATTACAATAAAGTATAAAAAAACTTTTGGATGAGTAAAAATCAACAAAAAACACCTAATTATATTAATTAAATCATTTAATTTAGTTTTTCATGAAAATTATATAAATATAAATTATTTAAAAGAAGTTTAAATGAAACTATCAAAATGACACCATATTATTCCTTATATGTATTATAATTTTAATGTATAGATAAAATGATCAAAAATATATAATAAATAGTATTCATAAATATATTTAAATTTTTTATATCATGGTAGGTTATTTTTAATTATAAGCGATTAAATAATTACCTTAATGGCATATACAATGATGATGCAAAAATTATTTAATTGATAAATAATCAAAAAAAATTATATTAAATAAAACTATAACAACCATTAGATGACAAATAAACCTGAAAAAATATTATCTATAGAGAATATATCGAACATAATCATCCATGGGTTGAGTTAATTTCCATTTTGAGAAGTATGAAAATAATTATGACACTAATAATATTTTATTTAAAGTGATGTTAAATTTGAAAAATTCATCACTTAATTAAAATTACATTTTTAATGAAGTATTTTAAAGAAGTTGTATTATATTATAATTATCCTTATGAAATCAAGATGACTTATATTTTTCATATTATTTTACTTTATATTTATATTAAAAATATAATCTTTTTAAATAATAACATGAAAATGTTGTAGTATGTATTTTATTAAGGGAAATAT
The DNA here is from genome assembly GCA_963277665.1 of Viscum album. Classification (NCBI taxonomy): domain Eukaryota; kingdom Viridiplantae; phylum Streptophyta; class Magnoliopsida; order Santalales; family Viscaceae; genus Viscum; species Viscum album. The sequence goes on along the minus strand of OY728128.1, from coordinate 269,544,389 downwards.
GAATTAAATGTTATTAAAATATTAAAATAAATATATTATAGTAAAAATAATATGTTCAATGAATTTCATATATAAACATGACCTCTTAGGAATATAAAAATCTAAATTTTCCATAGTGTACTTGTTTTCTTAGTATTTTAAAAAATAAATGAATTAAATACTATTAAAAACAATATTGATTGTTTATCAAAATAATATTTTATTAAATAATTTTCAAATCATATTTTTTATAAAAAAATTATATAATTATTAATTTATGGACTAAAATATTATATGGTATTAATTAATGTTCTAATTAACATAAAATAAGTTATTATTTACCATTTTAATATTGAAATATTTGTCATCCTAGTTGAAAATTATATATAATAACTAAGTGTTTATTAAAATGATAAGGAGTAAATTGATAGAAAAACATGAATAATATTTATTGGTTCCCCATATAAAATCCATATACCTTTTATTATAGTAAAATAGTTTACTTTTGAGGGTTTTGGGTGGTGGTTTATTTTTTTATGAATAAATATTGTTCGAGATTCCAAAGGTGCCCCTCACCTCAATTATAAAAAAGAACCTCCTCCATGATTTCTTTAAAAATCATTGTTCCATCTATCTCAGATGTCCCTTTTCATTTTCTATAATAAAATTACTTAGTAACAATATAGTGGTTTAAATCTTGTTTAAATACATTCGATGGTTATTAATTAAAGATTTAGAGGATGCACGTCCAATAATAGGTAATCATATCTATAGATTATTTCAAAAGATCTTTATTCATCATCTTTTTGAAAAGTTGTTTCCTTATAAAGAAATAAATACAATATCACATATATAATAATATGTTATTATGATTATTAAATGATTATATTATACCACATATCAATCCTATAAAAAAATAAATCACCACAAATTCGTACTTACTATTTTCCATCTCAACGTTATAGTGTAATATATTTTTCACCACAACTATACATGGAATGGTATTATGATGGAAATAAAAACAATATATGAATATTAATAAAATGATACTTATACAAAAAAATTATAAAACATCCAATTTACTACCAATAATCACTTATGGGAATGATATTGTCTCTCTTGCAATTGTAAGACATACTCTATCCATAATTAAATGTGATTCATTATACATGACATTCAATAAGGTGTGATAATATATATGAATTGAATGAATAAATAGGATATATAATATAATAGAATCATTTTGTAAATAATGTAAATATAACTTCTGAATAGGAACAAGATTCGTTCTGTTGAGTCCTTTATAAGATAATGAAACATCTAAATCCAAAAGTGAGTGTAATAATGATATATTATTAACAAATGGATGATAATATGATTAAATATGATATCCTAAAAATGACTATGATTGTGGAATAATTTAATGACATTATTAAATCATTATATGTGTTGTATAGATGTATATAGATGATATCATACTTAAGGAAAGTGTTTAGTCAATATATTCCCTTATGAATTTTCTATTTCATGATGTTTTGACAATCACATACACATTTTCCAAAGGAAAATTGTCTTTTTCTAAGAATTATATTCTTAAAGAAAATTTTATTTATATAATGAAATATATTTTAATAATGAATAAAAATGACATTATATTTTATGATTAATAATTCTTATCTAAGCCTAACCATATTTTTCATATAAAAGAAAATCATACCCTTACCTATCTTAGAACATTACAGTTCATTAGACTCTTAATTCTATTAGAATGAGTCTCTAAATTCACTAAAAGTTAGACAACAAATTCATTGAAAATATTACTCTGAATTCTCATAAAATTGGACATAGAATTTCTAAAAATTAGACTCTGAATTACCAGAAATTATTAATCTGAATTTCATGATAATCTAACTTTGAATTCACTGAAAATCAGACTCAAATTTTTTTGAAACTCAGTGTCTGAATTAATTGAAAATTTGAATCATAATTTTCTGAAAAGTAGACACTAAATTAAACAAAAATTAGTTTCATAATCCTCTATAAATTATACCATGAACTTTTATTTTTTATATCTGAAATCTTTATTCCAAATTCCTCATAATTCATTCTTGGAATGTCTTTTAGTTCAGAATCCTATTGTTCATATTTTTATACATTGTTTCACACATCCGTATATTTAATATTAAATGAATTTCATAGTGTTACCTCATTTCCATAAGTTAATATTTCATTTTATCGGATCTTATAGATGTTCATGTTTACTATGAATAACAACATTTTATTAACATATTTTTGTTTCTTACACAATGTAATTTTTACAATGTTTTCATATATGGAACGATTTCGTAAAATCTATTTCTAACAAAATTTTGGTTGAGTGACACATGTATAGGTCCATAAATAATTCAAGGAAAAATAAACTAGTTAGATTATGAGATAACCATTTTTATTATTTCATATAAATACCCTAGAAATTTAATGAATTAATAACTTTGGGAAGTAATGGACGTGCTCAATTCTACAGAGATAATCTCTCATTCTTTGTAAGATCTGTGAACATATTATTCTACCATAAAAGACATGATAAGCATTGTGAAACTCACATCGATGATGCATACAATCGAGGACTTCTAGGGATTTGAAGATAGATTTTCCAACTACTTTAATGTTATAGGTCTTCTGTGAATAGGAAGACAGAGGTTCTAGATACCTAAATGTTTAAGGAATTTCAGGTATATGAAGACAATCATTTATAATCCTATATAAGTATTACCCTAGTGTCGGTAAGAAATAATTTCTTGAATGTATAAATCAACGGACCATAATCCATGGTTTTTTGATACCCTTCCCTTTAGGTAAAAATATTTTATATAATTGTGTACATGCTATTGTTATATGTTTTAATTCTACTAAATTTTGTTGAAGAATGAAATAATAACGTTCTTCTAAATTATTATAAATGTTTACTCTTATTGTAATTGGAATATATATGATTTAAGGTAGAATATTTCATTAAGAAACATTTCCTTATGTTTTTATTAAGGTTGTTTATGTTTAGGAAATGTTTATAAAGTAGGAATTGTTAATATATCCTATTTACCATTTTTAACCAAAGGTATTATTAAGGTTCAAACATTGCCATAAGAATGTTTTTAAAAATAAAATTCACCCCCACATATAGTTGACCATCAATATCTATATTTCGATGATATAATTTGTACAAGAGGAGGTCATTTAAATACATATATTTACATATATTTTTTCATGGACAACTATTACATGCTTAAATATACATGTTTTGATTTTCATAAGAATGATTTTCCTAAAGATTTTATATTTTTCAATAAACTTATTTCTACTCAAATGTGTTGTGGAGAGTATATTTTCTATTTTTTCATAATGATATCGAAGAAATGAACATTCGATCAATCGACACTATAAATCCAAATAGACCCCATATTTTTTATGGTAATGATTATGAGTACTCTAGTGATAGGATGAAGACTGTTAAAATTAACACTACAGTGGATAATTTTGTCATGGTCACTGGTAATTATAAGATTCTTGACCAATAAATTAGATCTTTTACAAATCCAGAAATCCCAGGATATCTACAAAACATCAAGGTAATCAATACACTTTTATGTTCCATGACTAGGAATATGTTAATCTATATACCTTATTGTGATGTTTTCAATAATATGTGGAAGAAATTTTACGATACACACTTTGGATAATCAAATATGGTAGAAACTATAAGAGCTATATTAAATATCATGGATTTATGATTCTTTAAGGTGAAAAACTTTTTAAATTACAAAAAATATTTTTTTACTATTTTCAATAGTCTCCAATTTAGGGGATAGAATGGTCTTCATGTTAAATTTATTGTAGACACGATAATATATATTATACCCATTGAGTGGTAATTTGAAAGGAAAATTATTGATTAATTGGGAATGTATCAAACATCACACTTGATGAGTAATTCAGGAACTTCTTCATCTTGAAACAAGAATAAAGAGATATGATTATTTTAAAAAGAATGAAAATAGTAATGGAAGTGTTTCTTTCAAAAGTACATCTAAATCCATGACTCTAGAAATGGAAACTAGATCTAATTCTAGGAAAGCTGTTGTGATATTTGAATTTAGTGTCTATAATTAGGTAGAAAATGTATTGGGAAATCTTTCTTGAAATATAAAAATGATTCTGGGAAATAATGATTTTCAGTATAGATATAAGTAGAAAGTTTTAATTTACATGAAATATTCGGATGTAAAATGTTAGGAATGAAAAAGGTCTCGACATATTAGATTATATTGTCCTTTGGTCGTGAGAATAGAGAGAAAGGATATTAATATAGAATGAAAAAAAATCTACAAATCTAAGGATAATAAGCCTATGATTGAAAATGAAACATGGAGTTCAAGTGGGGGTGAATATTCAGATGAATGTTCGGAATATGAATCATATATTCATAAAAATATTTTTCATATATCCATATTACCTATTCAAAATAATTGTCTTATAGATATGGTACACAATTATAAATCTATAAGCCCAGTTTCCTTAAATGAAAATTTTACTGAAGAAGAATATTGTGATTGTTGTGATGAAGTCTCTTCCACATCAAAAGATAATACCTTACCTTCATATGAAGAAGTTTACAGATTTCATAAATTACAAGAAATGAAAATTTATAGATAAAAGAGATGTTAGAGAAATAAAATCATGGAATGTATATTTAAAAAAATGTATTAGATCATTCTAATTATAATTATCAAAAACCCTTGATTTTTAAAATGTTTTAAAAAACATCATGGAAGATAATTCTAAAAAGGATAATCTTTTAAGGATCTTGAAAATGTTATTTCCATGAATAATGTTTTAGAGGATACCATAAAATCTATCAATAATTACTATGGGGTAAGAATTTACTAATTATACTAAAATATGATATTTTTTCCTTAAGAAAACTTTTATCATATTTTACCTTGGTAATGAAAGAATATCATAAAATGTATTCCCAACATCATCCTCTAAGGAATTATTACGTATTTTGTTGTACTCATTCAAAACTATTTTTAGTTAGAATAATTTTGTTCCCCAAAGTGATCCATTTATCACTAAGTGTCATTGTCGATAACATTTGGAGAAACTTGTTATTTAAAAAAACCCAATAATTAGTTTTTCATAAAGAACAGTTTTCTATGAAAATTTTGGTTCCTATGATTTAACATTTTATCAATTATGTATCCAAGAATGCATCGATTCTAAAATCCTATACATTTTTTAAATGTTCCTTTTAAAAAATAAAAACAAAAAAAGGAAGGATTTGGGTTACAAAATCTATATATAACATTGTCACATAATATATTTTAGCACATATGAATAAATAATAACATAAATTTGGTATGTATAGAAAAAACATAACCCGAATTAAAAGGAAGGTATGGGTAAAAGACCCAAAAAAATATTTTTTATTGTGTTCCAACATTTAAGTTAAGCTACTAGAATATGAAATTATACTTTTTAATAAATTAATTAAGAACCAATTAGAGGTGTATTTATTTTAACATAAATTTTTGAGTTCATTTATTTCTTATAGATTTTTGATAATATTGAATTCTGTTCTTCCAGAGTGTTCATTTTCTTGATTTAAATAATTGGTTTGCATGATTTTAAGTATTGGTGTTCATGTGGAATAGATTTAAATATTAAGAATTTATTATTCATGTTTTCTATGAACATACATTGATGTTAATGGTCATTAATAAAATTTTTGTACATTTCATGAAGATGAATCATTAGATGCAATATTAAGGACAATATCATAGATTATTTTAGATATATTTTAATTATAAAGAATTTTTTTTGTCATATGATTTAATATAATGTACATATATGGGTTCATGATTATAAAAAAGTTAATAATACATATAATATTTCCCAGTTCACCCAAAAAATTGTTTCATTACCAATATTGAATTGGAAATTGAAGAACGAAACATCTTTTCCCACGAATGCTATAAATTGGAACCTCATGTCCGATGATTTCATTTATAAAATAAAAGAGATAGAGTGTATGAATATTGATGATGGTACTTCCATTAACATGATGTAATTCTAGTTTATAGACGATAATGGAGTTTTCATGGTTATTTGGTCATAGTATGTGAGGAGAGTATAATAATAGAAAGGAACATGAAATTAAATTGATGGAAAGAGAATGTGAATTTACCTCTTGAAATAACATCCTTGAGATCTTCCTTCAGGGAGGGTATTTGTTATTTTGCAAAGTCCAAGAGCTATTGAGAGTGGGGAGTGATGAGGGGAGGGTATTTGGTAAGAACATTTATGAGATCAATTCTTAAAATAATGAAGATTAGTGGTAGTTAGTGGGGGATTTATAGTGTAGGAGATGAGTAATTTTTGTATTTCTTATTCATTAATTTATTATTTCCCTCATGATAACCAATATTGGTGATTCATTTGACACCTAATAGTTATATATTTATGTAAGGTCTAATTAAGTGTCCTTGTAGTTTCCCTGATTCCTGGAATATGGAATTAAACTCTTAATGTTTATATATGGTAAATTTCTATATTTTAAAATTCATAAATAATTTCATGTATTTCAGAAAAATCCCAAACATTCACTCTTACAATTTTTCGACCGGAAAAAATTCAAAAATGAACTCCAATTTTTAAAATAACATTCAAAATATTACTAATATAATTTATTAATAAAATCATATTTTTTTAGAAAAATAATAATTTAAAAACTATAAATCATTTTATATCACAATGATAAATTATTCAAGATCTCATTATATTATATCCCTAATAAATTAAAATAATTTTATTATTTACTATTCAGAAGGGTCATATTACTATTAATATTACTATTCACATGGGTATGTTACTATTCTCCAAAAATTATGATATTCATATTAGACTTTAAATATCATAAGAAAGTGTTGTTTTATAGAGACTCAATGTTTCATTCATTTTTTTTGTATTCAAAACCTTTTGGTGTTACAAAATCAACAAAGATAATCTTAAAAGAGAAATATTATGATGCTCAACATGAGGTTGATAAAACTTCAGTTGATGAAAGTAGTAACCATGATTTTATTTATCATGAGGATGATATGTAATTTTAAGAAAAATATGATGACAATACTTCTGATGATGATAATATAATTATTCATGTTTCAGATAGTGTGCATGATTCTATGAAAGTTCATAAGGAGATCACTAATGCTGAGAAATTATTGAATGTGGTTATTGATTCTCCTAGAAATGTTGAGGATAAAAATCTTATAAATATGTTTCTAGAATAACTAAATGGAAAAAACAAAGAGAAAGATAATAATTCCTCACCAAAAAAAGAAATCAGCTTCAGAATATTAATCTTCTATCGGAAACTATTTTTTTGTTCAGTCCTTGAAGGTTCTAGTAAATACAATTCCCTTATTTCATACAAAAAGCTTGAGATTTATGATGCTTTATAAATCTACCAATCCAATGTCCTATCTTACATGAATTATAATGGAAATGTTTTTTAAACTTACTGTTGAGATCAAAACCATTCAAATACGTTTTGATTCTCATCAGAGAACATGCAAGGAAATAACCAAATGGTCCAAGTCAGTGATTACTGATAAGAAATTCATGGATGATTTCCCAGATTCAAAATAGGATGTATTTGATAAATCATATGAGTTTATTAAGAAATTTTCCACATAAATTTCAGTAAATCCGATTAATGAGTATGTTTCTCAAAAAGAAGATGATAATTACATAAATGTAAAGATCAATTTTGTTTCTTTAAATATTAAATGGGAAAGAGAACTCAGAGAAGAGATTGATTAAATGTTCAAAGAGCAAGAAGATGTCAAATGTCTAAAGAAGAAATTCTTATGTCTCATGAAGATATAATCAATGACATTGAAATAAAAAATTAATAAAATGACCAGTTGATCAAGAATCTTGAGAATGATTATAAATAGTAGAATAAGTTGAAGGAAATAGTGAGAAAATTATTTCCAAAGGAGAATAAGGAAGAATGATCTCATTAAAACTCTGATATTTTTTTGCATTCTACCATGTATCAAAAGTTTTCTATCATAATAAAAAAAATATTTCCATTATTTTTTTAAATATTCATAACATTTCAAGTATAGTTTTTTCATTCCTTCCATTCCATTTTGAAAAACAAAATGGGGTAGAAAATAATTATCAAAAGAATATTATGTGAGTTGAATAGAATTATATAAAATTGGGGAAGATTTAGTAAAATGGATATTACTCGAGGAGGATATTCTTAGTCAATAAAAATTAAGTTCTCTAATAAAGAAATGAATATGATCCTTAGGTATTTCAATACCTATGTAGGAATTATTCTTATTCATTATGGATAATAATTAATGGGATATAGATATTTCTTTTAAATTTAAAAATTATAAAACCTTATTCTTTATATTATATTTTGAAAACATATTAGTGATTTATAAAATATAGGATTTTTTATGTCAATATGTTCCCTTATTAGTATTCAATTTCATTACGTTTTGAAAATCACAAACCCATTTTCTTATGATAAATTGTATTTCTCTGTGAATAATTTACATTAGGAAATGTTTTTCCATTATGGAAATCTAATTTCTTAATAAATAATTAATAGTTTATATGTTATGATTAAAAATTAATATCCAATAATAACTATATTTTTCTTTAGCCAGCTAATTGGATCATTACCTATCTTAGAACCTCACAGTTCTATAGACTCTGACTTCACCACAAATCATGTTCCAAATTCCCTAAAAATCAGACTCTGAATTCATTGAAAATCATACTCTGAATTCTATGAAAATCAGACCAATATTTCTATGAAAATCTGAAACATAATTCTCTGAAAATCAGACTTTGGATTCAATTAAAACCAAACAATGAATTCTCTGAAAATCAGACAATGATTTCTCTGAATATCAGACTCCGAATAATCTGAAAATTAGACTCCGATTATTTTTTATTCAGACTTTGAAATCATAAATTATAATTCCTAGATGTTTAGACTCTTAATTTTTATAAGTTCTAAATCCAAATGATTTTATTTTTAGTCTCTATTTCTCGCTTCCTTATGTTTTTGAATAAATTCTATTCATATAGTATCCTAGTTTCCTAAATGAAAAATTTTATTTTATTGGATCCTAAATATGTTCATGTTTCTTAAGACTATAATTTTTTTCCTTATGTATTATGTTTTCTTACACAAGGTATTATTTTACATGTTTTCTTATATGAAATGATGTCATATGATATTTTTCAAACTAACCTTTGGTTAAGTGAAATGTTTACATGTACCTCCAAAGTTCATGGAAATAAATACCCATATAAGGGGAATATGACAGTTGGGATTTTCTCATATAATTACCCCAACCATTTGAATAATTAATAACATTGAGAAGTTCTAGATTTAAGATTTATAAAGTGAACAACTCTTAAGATTTTGTGATTATTGACCATCATTTTCACAATTGAACAAATTGTTTATCTTAGTGATAATCCAATTGTTGCATTGTACAATCAAGGGATTCTGGGTATAAGAAGAGAGAGGTTCCATCTACATTAATGTTTGAGTGATTCTAGGAAAAGAAAGACATGGGTTCCGACTACCTTAAATATTGAGGTCTTTTGGGTACAAAAAAATATACTTAGATAGTCTTATCGAAGGCCTACCATGGTATGGTTAAGACAAACATTACTTAATTTAAAAATCAAGGTTTCTGTATCCATGGTTTTTGGATAACCTTATCTTTGTGTTAAATGATTTCTTATAAATGTTTTATTATTGTTGTTACATGCTTTAATTTAGATTCAATTTTTAAATAGGGAAATTATAACTATCTTATACATTCGTAATATTGTATACTTTTTTTTCTAGGATAATATACACATTGAGAAAGAATATTTCTTTTAGAAATCATTCCTTATGTTTTCATTAAGGTTGTTAAATTTTATGAAATTTTAATAATGTGGGATTTGGGAATATAACCTGTTTAACAGTGTCAAACATATGTTTTCAAAAGGTTTCATATTAAATTAAATAATTTTTTGAAAAATAAAATTCAGCCCCAATTATAATTGAGAATATACATATATATTTCAATCATAAAATTAGTATCAAAGTATGACTATGAAATAAATAAATCTACATATATGTTTTCTTGCTCAATATCTACTTAATTCACTACACTTTTTTTTCTTTTCTTAATAATGTTTTTCATAACAATTTTAATTTTTACTATATATTTAATTATACTAAAAGGTTATGTGGAATGGAAATTTAGTATTAGTTTCATAAATATATGGAAGAAATGATTCTTGTCTCAACATAAAATTTAAATCCTATGAGACCACAAATGTTTTATGTTAATTATAATGATAATTTGAGAGATAGGATGATGAATTTAATTATTAACATAGGAGTGAATTATTTTGGCATTATCACTTTTGAATACATGATACATGAAAATGAAATCCGAAAATTAACAAAACTTGAAAACCAAGAATATTAATAAACTATATAGTCGGAAATTCACTTATGATCCATGACTTAGAATATCTGCAACCAAATATCTTCTTGTGAAACATCGAATAGTATCTGGGAGAAAAATGAAGTTACACACTTTAGAAAATCCAATGTGATAGATATTATAAGATTTATGCTAATAACTAAATACAATGGATTTATGTTTAATTATGTTGAACCAGTTTGTATTTTGAAACAATTATTTCTGACTATAATAAATAGTCATCAATCTATTATATAAGAAGGTCTTAATGATTATTTCTTGTGGACAAGATAATTTATATTATTCCCAATGAGTGGTAATCCTGAAGGATAGAATATGTTAAAATCCATGAAAGTATCTAACATCACTCTTAATGCGTTATTAGGAACTCTTCTTCAGCATGAAACAAAAATGAGTACAAGTATTGATTTTAATAAGATGAATAATGGAAATTGAAATGTTTCTTTCATAACTACATCTAAATCCAAGACTCTAGAAAGGGTAAATACTTCTAATGCTAAGAAAGATTTTTTATTATCTGAATCCAGTGACAATGATAAGTTGCAAAATTAACTAGCCAATATTGCTCGATGGACAAACATGATTTTGGGGAAGAACAATTTTCCATACAGATAAAAGAATAAATATGGAAAGGAAAATAATTATTCGGAAGTAACATGTTATAAATTCGAAGGGCTGGACATATCAGACCATATTTTCCTATGCTCAAGGGAAAAGATATAATTAATAACCATTATAAATGAAAAAAAAAGAAGTTATTTAAATCTAAGGTAATGAATGGCTTATAGGTTATCGACACCTAGTATTCTAGTGGTGGTGACTCTTCCAATAAATCATCAGAATATGAATCTTCAAGTCAGATGATTATTAGACTTATGTGCAGATTGCCTACAAAAAATTATTGTCTTATGGATAATGTACTCAATGCTGAATCTTTAATCATTATTCCTTTAACTGAATTTTTTCCTAGTTAATAATATTGTGATTCTTGGATGAAAAATCTTCCTCATCATAAGATAATACCTTACCTTCCTTGGAAAAAGTTTATATATATATTATAAATTAGTTGAGAGTGAATATTCTAATATTAAAAAAAAGATAGAGAAAACAAATTCTAGAATTTCTATATCATGAAACGAAGAATTGGATCTTTTTTATGATCTTTATCAATACACTATTTATTTTGAAATTTTTTTTGAAAAACCATAAGGATGTTAATTCTATGAAGGATAATATTTTAAAGGATCTCGAAAATGATATTTCCATTAAAAATGTATTAGAGGATAATATAAACACTAAGACTAATGACTATGAGGATAAGAATTTATTCATTAGACTAAATTAGGATATTTATCCCTTAAATAATATTTTATCATATTTTACTTTTGGATGGAAGGAATTTGAAAAAATTTATTAAGAACTTTTTCCTCTTAAGAATAGTTCTATATTTGGTTATACTCTTTCAAACCATCCTTTTTGTCATAAATATTTCCATCCCCAATGTGCCCCTTTTTAACATAGTGTCAATATGGTGGACATTGGGAGAAAAATAATTCTTTAAAAAAACCCAGTCCTTAGGATTTCAAAAAGTTTATATTTCTATGGAAATATGTATAACTACGATTTTACTTACTAACAATTACAGATCAAATATCATTTGGATTTTAAAATCCTGAGACATTCATTTTCATGAAAATAAATTAAGTTTCAAGAACAATATATGGTACATGGATAATAGTTGATTCTTGTACATGACTAGTAAAAAACATATTTGAAAATATTATCAAGAGAAAATAAAGACAAGTAACTTTTAGAGATAATAATCAGAGAGAAAATTTTGGTATAAGTGGAATTTTTATTCTTGGAAATCATTAATTTCAAATGTTTTATTTGATAATGATATTAATAAAAAAATTATAATAAAAATATAATAATTTGATGAAGGATATATTTTGAATTTTAGGAATGATTAACGTTTAGTACAAAATTATATGGAAGTTATTATTCACTCTTCCCATAGGCATGATAATGTTTATACAGTGAACATAGAATACCATAAGAGCCATGATCTTCCTTGACTAAGTGCAATGGATGATAAATGATGGTTATGTATTATAATTCTAAGACTGTATAACCATATGAACTAATGAAAAAACTCAATGAAAATACATGTAAAGGATATACTAGAACATAGATTTTTAGTTTGTATAAGATTTCATTCCATTTCAATATAGAAAGCAAAAAAACTCAAGCTTTAAATTGAATAGTGAAGTATCAACTTATGATATAATAAAACTAGTGAATATAGATCATTTAAGTCCAAAATGAACTGGAAGTCTTGGAGGAAAATACTATGTATTTTTTAAATTGATTATTACCCAAGATTTTCATGGGTCTATTTTCAAGCAAAGAAATCTAAATCCTTCTCTTTCTTTAAATTATTTTCATTGAATGTGAAAAATGAGAAAAACCTTCAATTGATAACTATTCATAGGGATTATGGGGTAGAATTTAAAAATTCTTATTTTTATAATTTTTTTAGTTTTTAAATAATTACACACAACTTCTCTGCTCTTAGAACTAGTCCCCAAAACGGTGACATTGAATGAAGAAATATTATTCATCAAGAGAAAACTATAACCATGTGGAGTGAACATTATATTTCTAAACACTATTGGTCTAAGATTGTTAGTAATAATTTTTATACTATAAATCAAGTTTTAATCAGACCTTTTCATAATAAAAAACATCATGAATTGTGGTCTGGTTGAAAACCAAATGTTTTTTATATCAAATTATTTTGATGAAAATCATTCTTCTTGAATACTAAAGATAACTTATATAAATTCATACCAAAATCTGATGAAGAAATTTTATTTGCCTATTCCACTACTTCGATGGCATATAGAGTTCTTAAAAAAAATTGTTTTACTGTTAATGAAATAAGGCATGTTAAATTTGATGAAACTAATAATTTTTTTTCTAAACAACCCCAGACTATATCTTCATATGTCTTTTCAAAAAATGATTATCATCCATTGATAGAAGATTCATCTAATAATGAAAATAATCGAGAAAAAAATCTTGACGAATTCAACCAATAATTTTATTTAACTCATGTTGATGAATATGTTGTGCAACACCAAAACCAATTGTTTCTCAAAAACCATCCCAGTGATAGTATCATTACTGATGTAAATCAACCTTCAAGGACTAGACATACCTTAAGAAATAATGTAGAACATATAACATTACATTCCAAGTTAGAACAAAAAATTGACATAATGAAGCTTTAATTGTGATGATTATATTAAATCTATTTAAAATGAAATTAGTCAATTCAAATGGAACAATGAATGGACCCTTGTTGAAAGACATAATCAAACATCTCTAAATGCATTAAAATGGGTTTTCAAAAATAAATGTGATGAAAATAAAATAATTTTATGAAATAGTGAAACATTATTAGTTAATGTCTATAATAAAAAAGAACGAATAAACTATGAATAAACCATTTCTCTAGAAGCTAGACATGAATCTATTCATATTCCACTAGCCTTTGAAGCATTCTTCAATATCAATCTTACTCAAAGATAAATGAAGTGTTCATTCCTTAAATGATATGATGTAAAATAATTTAATGTTGAAAAAAATATTGTATATTAAGACACAATACATCATGAACATGGTTTCAAACATTCCAAAGCTTTATATGTCCATAAACCAGACCCTAGAGACCGGTATGATAAAATTATATTATGTTTTACAAAACAAAACTTTTAATGGAAATTATGATCCAATCATTTTTATAATGATAGATAATAATAAAAACATCAATTGTTCAAATTTATTTATATTACATTATATTCAGATCATCTCAACAATCTATAACTGATTCATTTTTGATAGTTATGAAATTTGAGTTTGAAGTGAGTATAATGGGTTAGTAATCAATTTCCCTTTGTTTTCAAATTTCTAATGAACAAGAAGGTTCATATACATCTCAAAATAAGTATATTAATGATCTTATTAAAAACTATGGATCTGATTAAAAAAAGTATAAGTAATCCAATTAGTACCTCAAATTATTTTGATCATGATGATGTTGGAAAAGAAATGTATCAAACAACTTTTAGAGGAATGATATGAAGTTTGTTATACATAATAGCTTGTCATACAGACTTAATTTTTTTTGTATGCTTATGTGGAATATATCAATCAAATTCAATGGAATCTCATTCAAAATTAGTGGAAAATTTTTTCTCTATTTAAATGGATCCATGTATATTGGAATTTTCTATTATTTTGGAAATGATTTATTTAAATGTTTCTTCAAATGCAGATATTGGGGAATTTAGAATGGATATGAAAAGTACAATTATAACTTGTCATTTATCAGGAGATTAATTAGTTTCTAAGAAAATCTTGAAGAATCACACAGTAGAACATTCTACTACTGATGTTGATTACGTAGTAGCTGGAAGTTATTGTGCTCATGTGTTGTAGATGAAACACACACTCATTTAATATGGAATGAGTTTCAAATTAATGAAAATAATGTCTGATAATACTACATCCATTTACCTATGATAATAACATACACATCACCCTTGTAAAATGAACATAGATATAACGTATAACTTTCTTATTCATCACACACCTAAAAGAGATATCATTATTCAATTTATTGGACCACAAGATCATTATGTTGATATATTTACAAAATAAGTACCCTCCAATAGATTTTAATACATTAAAAAAGAGTTGGGAATTATAATCGCAGGGTAATATTTCTTATTAACATTGTGTTAAAACCTATATTCCTTTATTAAGATACTATTTTTCATAGGTGTAGTACATATGATTACTCTTTTAAATTTATTTTCCTTAATGTTTTTTGGAACTTAAAAATTGTATTTCAATAATAAATTTTTTTATAACAAAAAATTTTCATTCCTTAAAAAAGTTTTTCATAAAATAATATTTTCTTCCATTAATAAATGTTTTATGAAACTAAATTTTATTACGTCCCTAGAAAAGTATTCAAACCCTTAGAAAACCCATATCAATAAAAAAAATTCATTCTAATAAATCCAAAAGATATGATTCCATACTTAAATATTCATAATTTTGCCTTTTACTTATTTGTTTTTCTATCTTATTTAAGAAATCATTATCAAATTCTCTTTCCATAAATCTGATTTTTTCATTAAAACATCCAATGATCAGAACCATCCAAATACATCATTGGAATAGATATGAACCATCAGATCAAATCAAGCTAACCACATCAGTTGGATTATTTTGGGAATAAATACCATTACTTTTAATCCACTATAAAGGTACCCCATATTTGTGTATCACCTTGGTCGAAGCTCTACTGCCCTTAAAATTAGCCATCCAGTTTATTCAGTTTCCTTACTTTTCGGGTGCCTCTTAAAGTTTCATCACTAAACCTGATGATCTCTAACAAGGAACACAAGGATTGGAAAATCTGAGAGAAATGTTGGATGACCCAAATTTATTTATTATGTATGATTCCATTTTTGAATAAATCATCATGAAAAAATAGATTGGAATGTATTTGTGTTACCAAGAAAAAAAAATCAGTATTTGGTTTATCCTGACCTCTTAATAATATTCTACGATTCAAGTTGGTTTTTATGAAAAAGGAGGAAGAGTAATGTTTTCATTCAAAATATATTGAAAAAAAATATTCATTTTATTTCATCCTAGCAGCAAGATTTCTAGGAATACCGAATGAAGGTGAAGCCATCTATTTCTCTCATGGGTTTCTATATAAGGATGGTTCATTTGAGAAGGTAAAGGAAATTGATTGCCTTTCACACAAAGGATTTAAGTCACCAATGATTATTCATCTTTAAACCAATATCAGATTTATATCACTATAGACCAAATGTTTTCTCATTCCTAGAAAGGGAGATATGGATTCACTAAATAAATGTGATATCCTAATGATGGATTTCATTGTGAAACTAGGAACGATAAACCTCATCATGTATATTTTTAATAAAATAAGAAATATCAATAATGGAACCTTCATGTATAAGATAGTAATGTATCCAATGACCTTATCAATGATCGTATATATTTTTTTAGAATCCTTAAAAATTCATTACAGTTAAAACCCGAATGATTTTAAGATAATTTTATTGAGTGAGGATACTCTAAGAAGGATGAAAATTTCTTTTAGTATTATGTCATGAGAGGTTTATGATCTTCATCAAAGTGAAATTCAAGATACTATCATGAAAACAGAAGTAGGTGAAACATCCATGAAAACCCCAATGATAAGAAAGTAGAATGAATCAATACCCAAAGGGAAAGCTCCACTAAAAAAACAATATCTTCCCCAAATAATATAAAAAAAGACAATTTCTGATGGTGTAATAGCCATGTAGAGGGAAAAGAATCTGAAAATAGTGAAGGATATGTACTTTTTGTTTTGACTCAACTATGGAAAAATCATAAAATATCATAGAAATCGAAGAGCATAAGAAGAAATCAATAGTGAATATGTAAAAGAAGAAGATGTCAGATGCAGATATTGTCAAATCTCTGCATAAAGATATATTGAAATAATCTGAAAAAGTTTAGGTAATATAATCCTTCTTACAAGAGTTAGTTCCAATATAATATCTGGGAAAGTAATTTTCAATTATAGAAACTATTATTGATGATGAATTAATCCATAAAGAACATGATTAAGCATAGGATGATGATGGTGAATATTCTATCAAAATAGTGGAACAATATCATGAGAAAGAGAGTCCTTATGACAAGATGTTTATTTGAACTTCGCATAATTAATCAACCAAGATAATCACATAAGGGAATTTTGATAATTCTAATGATTAGGTAGATAAAAATTTGGATGATGAAGGTAATAAACATGTTTTTTAATCAGGATGATGATAAAAAATATTGTGAAAACGTTCTTGATATAGTTGTTGAGGATGAAAAAGAATTATTGTTGTTTCTGATAGTGATCATGAGATACCAATTGTTCTGATGGTGATCTCTAATGTTGATAATAGAAATAAAGTGGTTATTAGTTTCCTAGAAAATATTAGGTTTCAAAATGAATGAAATATGTTGTAGGAACACCTAAGAAGTAGGAAGAAGATAAAGGTAAACTTCCCTCTCTAGTAAATGAATCATCTTCCAAATCATCATCTACCATGGTCCAAGATTTCTTATTTAAACTTTAAAGAAGATAGTGAATATAATTCCCTAATTTTCAACCGTTTAATGGAGATGTCAATTGATTTAGAAAACTATCAATATGAAGTTAGGTTTGACATGCATTCTTTTGGAGATGTTTTTTAATCATAATGATGAGTTCAAAACCATTAACATCGGTTATGCTACTCATTAGAGATCATGTTAGAAATAATTAAAATGTTATAATATAGTGAATGATGATTATAATGTCTTGTATGATTTCCATGACTCCATAAAGGATGAATATGATAAGTCAGATGTCTTGATTTAGATATTTTCAATAGATCTTTCAAAAAACATGAACCAAGAGAATGTTTCCTATATCCAAGAAGATAATAAAATCAATGAAAATATGAATTCATTTTCGTTAATTAGGAAAATTCCAAGAGAACATGGGAAATATTTGTAAGATATGTTCATAGAGCAGGAAGATGAGATAATGTATCAATAAAAAAAATTTAACATCACCCAAAGAAATAATCAAAGTCCATGAAAAGACAAATCAGTATTAGGTTCAATTGATCAAGAATATTGATAATGATCATAATGATTTGAAGCAGTTGATGGAATCCTAGGTAAATTTATTTCCAATGGAAAATATGGAAGAATGATTTTCATAAAACTCAGATATTTTTTTATATTCTAACATGTATCAATTTCTTCTTATTAGAATGAAATTTTTTTATCATTCCATTATTTGTTTCGTGAATATATCTATCATTTTAGGTACGTTTTTTTCATTCCATTGATTCCATTTTGAAAATCACAATGCGGTAGAAATGAAAAATCAAATTAATATTATTTTAAAAGAAGATAACTCCATATTAATGGGGGAGATTACTCAAAGAAAATATTCTTAAACAAGAAGAAGTAACTTCTCTATAAAATACAAGAATTTGATCATTAGGGATGTGAAATCATAAGGGGAGTTAATCGTACTCATTTTGGGTCATATTTAAAGTGAAATAAATATTTATTTTAAAGATAAAAATGAGAAAAAATAATCCTCATTATCATTAAAAAAATAATTATGCTTTTGAATAAGGGGGATATTGTTAAGTCAATAAGATCCCTTACAAATTGTATATTTATTTATGTTTTGAAAATCATAAAGAAATTTTCAAAAGTAAACTTGTCTTTCCCTACAAATTATTTTCCTAAGGAATATTTTATAACTATATGGAAATATATTTTCTTACTGGTTATATATTCTTTTATATGTTATTCTAAATAATTCTTATATGAGACTAACGATAATTTTATTAAGAATGAAAATAAAATCCATACTTATCTTGGTACATTTTAGTTACACATACTCAGAATTATCATAAATTAAGACTCAATATTATATTAAAATCAGACTCCATATTCTTAAAAAATCATAAACTAAATTCTATAAAAACTAGTCTCTTAGTTCATATAAAATTAGACTCTGAATTCCTTGAAAATCACACTCCAAAATCACTAAAAATATGAATCTGAACTATATTTTTCAATCATTGAAATATTTATTTTGAGTTCCTCATAATTCATACATTGAATGAATATTATTTCTTAATCTGAATGATGATTTTTATATACATTGTTTCTCAAATACTTAAGTTTATTATAAAATTATTTTATTACTATTGCCTCGTTTCTATAATGTAACATTTCAATTTTTTGAATCCTAAACATGTTCATTTTTCGTACGCATAAAATTAATTTCCAAACATATTATTATTTCATACCCATTTTTATTTTATCCAAGATTTATTTTATGAAAATATATCCTATAATTTATTTATAAAAAACCATTTGTTGAGTGAAACATGTACATGTCCCTCAAAAAATCAATAAAGAAATTTATCATTATATGTGGAGATTATTTTTGTTATTTTCACCAATAAATATGCCATCCATTTCAAGAATTAATAATTTTGGGAAGTGTAGGATATGGTGATTTGTAGATAGATAAACTATCATGACATTAGCGTTTGTTGAACATCGTGTTCTACATTGAACAATATGTTCATTCGAGTGTGTCTCTGATTGTTCTTGTATAAAATCAAGGGCTAATGGGGATAGGAAGATAAAGGTTCAAACAACCTTAATGTTTGAGAGATACATGGAATATGAAGATAGATGTGTCGAATACATTAATTTTTGAGGGATTGTGGGGATAACAATACAGACTCTGATAATCTTTCTAGGGCTTACCATATTTTGTGTAAGATAGAAATTTTGAATTTATAAATCAGGGGACCATTATCCACAGTTTTTGCATACCCTTATCTTTGGGTTAAAAAATTTCTTTTACCTATTTACTTGGGGTTTTTATATGTTTTAATTATAATACATTTTTCTAATGATAGAAAGTATAAAATTTTTATTCATTCGTAAACATGCAGACTCTGATTTTAATATTTTCATAAAATTTTTAGGGTAGAATCCTTCCTTAAGTAAGCATTCCTTAAGTTTTGCTTCTGGTATTTTAGTTTTAAGAAGTTTAACTAAAGAAATTTTTGTGAATATAACCTATTTAACATTGGTAAAATTAGGTTTTAATATGTTATAATGAAAACCTTATGAATTTTTTAAAAACTAAAATTCACCCCCTCTTGTAATTGAGAATATACCACGATATTTCAATCCTAAAGTAATGGATAAAGATTTAATATCAATTTTTATTGAAAATCTTAAATACATAAGTAATTTCTTGGGTATATTTATCATTTATGTCCATGTTTCATTCATATTTATTTTACAATATTCGTTATTTTATTATCCTACTATTTAATGTCAATTTTACCCTGTTGGAATATATTTTATTAAAATCTATGAAATTATTCTTTTTTCATTTATGATATGAGCTAATTTGTTATTTTATTTTGGAAAATTTATGAGTATAATGTTTTTTATTTTATATACAATGAATAGATTTTTATGTTTCCATAATGCCTTTTTTCCATGAAGCATCCTTTCGATGATATCATATTTATTTCCAAATAATTTTTTTTCAGGTAAATATTTGCGAGATATTATGAAAAGAAATTTTTTTTGAAGAATAAATGATATATTACTCATGAATTAATTTCATGTGATTTATAAAAAATTATTTTCCATATAAGATGAAATTATTTAAATAGAGTGATGCTTATATAAATATTATTACAATGGATTGATTATTTTTATTTTGGAATTATATTTATAAAAAAACATTTGGTTTATATGGATTATGATGGAATTATGTTTAAGAAACACAATTTATTCCTTTGGTTATGTTATCATGAATGATTTATGTTTTTGTGGCATAAGTAAGAATGGTTTCATTATGAGATGTTTGGGACCTATATCTCACTCCAATGAATATAGTAATGATATATATATAATTAGATATACGTGGATGGTATGGGAAATGATATTAATTTAGTAATAAAAGGCTGTAAGGAGATGTGCAATTAGTTCAGAACAGACGTTTTACTCTATGATAGTATTCTCAATGAGCGTTGAATAATATTAAATGATTTTTATGCTTATTTGAATGCAAAAAAATTCATTCCTTATGTTTTGAAGATTGTAATTGATTCATTAGTATTTATCCTATGACATGATATCATGATCTATTATATACATGATATTATTTTCATATGATATGTTATTATGTATCATGATTATGATATGGTTTATATCTCCCATGTTAACCCTTTTTGAGCATCTATTCTCTCCCTTTCTTATGAATGTTTTTACCCATGTTATGAAGAAGCCCATTTTGTAAGATATTTCAAAAAGGTATTTAGTTATGAACGAATAAAGGGGTCCTAATTTAGATGTATCAGGATCTTGTATTTTATGTTTCCCATTTTCTAAAGACACTATACCAATATATTCTTGTCATGGATTTGTGAAATTTTTAATGGATATTACTCTATTTTGAGGTAATATCTATATATGTAATGTATGTTCCTTTATACTCATTCTAAACCGAATGATGTGTTGCTTCATCATCTATCCAGTTGATCATGGTCCACTATAATATAACATTATTATATTGAATATAACATTACAGAACCACCATTGTTTCACGTTTTTATAGGATGTAGTGGAACATTCTAAAGAATGAATTTATACCATCATCATGCTCCTACAGATCAAAATTACCCCCAAACTAATATGAACACTACCACCGAATATCATGGGGACAACTAAACCTACAAGAATCAATTTCATGATTACAATAATAACATTATAATCATTCCAAAAAGAATAAAATTCCAATACTAAGGGTTCTGGATAGCTCAAAACACAATGGGAATTGTATTATCACTCTTCCAACCAAAATAAAACACCTTATATATATTCCCCTCTAATGATTCCATATAACATCAATGTTAATCAATGTAAACATTCCTAAAATAAAATTTAAACATTAATGGTGTTTTTCAATCCAAATTAACAACCCAAAACAATAAAAAAATAATATATTGGAAGATGTAACTAGTTAGAAAATGAATATTAATTATAATTAACTATATGATATGTTTTTGATTGTTCCACCACAACTGATTCCCATAATAACCATGTGTCTAGAATATTACTATAGTCTATATGAACTGATATATCATCTACATCACCATTAAAGGGATTTGTGGCATGAACGATGAATAGAAATAACCTTTACGTCATATCAATAATTTTACAAGCTAATATATTTAGAATTTATAACACTATGACTATTTCATATGAAAACATTATTTGATACCTCTTATACATTTCATAGCCCATTAGATTTTTTTGGAATGGGTACTATTAGTGTTCCACCCAATGAAAACCTCTATTTTTCCATTGTATACAGACTAAAAAAATATGAATGACTAATAAATTTTATACCATATCATAATGTATATTATCAAAACCCACAGATCCATATAATTTAAAATAATATAAAAATATCATAGTTATCTTATAAATGAGATAAAATAATATAATAACATATAGGATTACTCTATGAAATGTTCTCTGAAGATCATAATATAAATCAGTGGGATAAATTTCTAATATGAATGACAATATTTCCTCAAAACACAATGATCTATGACCCATCTCATATATGAAATCCAAAAACTACAAACTAAAACCACTACCATGTTCTACTAATTTATACTAAAAACAATTTCTATGGTATCCCATTATAATTTCATTATATCCATCAGTGACATCACATATTAGTTATAAACACCTATGAAGGGGTGATTATAAATATAGTTATTTGGATAAATATATGACAACATATAAATATAATAAAAACTATTATGTAATAAAAAACATGGGTAATTACTTAGAAGAACCCAAAAACACTCAAAATATCATTTCCTAAAAGAAATTAAGATGGTATCATTATTTTCCGCATGTCATATAAAATGTGTTCAAAATAATTCATATATTATAATTAACAACAATACATAGTTATTATAACTTATAACAACCATGCTTTTATTTCACACTTAAATATAATTTATTACAAGAAATGTCACATAATGCAGCATAGAAGACAATGAGTTCTAGTGTATTGGTGGATTTTGATCAATACATAACAACATAAAACATGAAATATGACATCTTTCGTTAAAAAATCCTTTACATGACAACAACATGAATTCATACTTTTCATTTCATGGGAAAACATGAGGACATACATAAGAAATGGTTGAGATATAAATCCTCGTAAGAGAATAAATATGGAATAACATTAAGAATAAAATACATTTTATAAAATATTCATATCAATGGAGAACAAGAGAAAAATGAACATAAAGTCATGATAAAGAAAGATAATCATAACATGGAGATGTGGTAACAACATTTATCAGGATATTTTCATGAACCAAGGAACATTTCACATGGAACACGACTCAATCCACATTGCACTGGAGTTATCATGAGTAAATCCTTATTTCACTTTAATTACCTTGATTAAACCCTCATGTTACATGACGTATCATGATACTAATCTTTAACCAATGCATTGAAGCGCTATCTGGGTTCATCCTTCATAAACATTTCATTTCATGCATAAGTGTCCACATAGATCATACAAGATTGAATCATTCATCACCATTAATTCAATGATAAAGGGATGTGGAATACATACAGTAATAATTTTAATAAATAGTTAAATGTTTATAAAGGTAAATACCCTTGATAGAATAGTGGGCATGGTATTCACTACACAATTACATTGGCTTAGAAAATGTCGGTGCAATTTCGGCAGCATAATAAAGTGAAATTATAATTTATAAAAATAGATGATGAGAGAGAAAGTGGTGTCTCATCATATGTACATGAAATGATAGGAAACAAGGTCATAAATATACTTGTCACATCATATTTAATGGAATTTATAATTCATAATACAATAGAATACCATGAATGTAAATGAGGAGATAGAAATCCCTTATGTGATTGTTTCTTGGTAAAGGGTGGACATGGGATGCCTTAATGAGATAGAAAGGGGGTCTCTCATTATTAGAAAATGAATTGGTCATAATGGGAGAGGTTCTAAATCATTCCAAAAAAATTATTAATAGAAAATAAAATGGAATATCAATATAAGGAATCGTAGACATAAACAAGAAAAGTGAGAATCCCTTATATGGAAGTGTGGTCCCAATGAATTGGGAGAGGCTTGAGAGAGGCTTCTAGGGAGCTTGAGGCATCTTGGTAGGATTCAAGAGAGAGTAGGGAAATTCTTGGATGAACTCCAATGTCTTTATGTGGAGAGTAAGTGGGAGCTTGGTTGGGGATATATAGGAAAGGAGATGGAATTATTTATTATTTTGGTTTGGGGCACCACACATTAATGTAATCAAAACCACATACAATCCCATGGGTTCTGAACATGTATTTTTTCAAATGGGATTGGAAAAAAATATTTTATAAGGCCAATTGACGAAATTATTACAATAATAGGGTTGATTATGTGGATGTGAGTCACCCTCCCAAGGAAATCAATTTAAAGAGTTAAAATGTTTTATAAGTCTTGAAGGGTCCACTAATTTTATTTAAAATAAATAAAACCAAACTAAAATCACATTATTGTAATGGATAAACATATTTTTCCCGAAAAAAAAATTATCTTAATTTATTACATCAATATTGGGACATTATGATGTCATAAAAAACATTATATATTTAAAACAACAATTAATTTTTTACAAAACATTTTACTATCTCTAAAAATGTTGAAAATTTCACCATTTGATAATTCTGATGTTCTTATTCCAAAAATAAGAACCATTTTAGATATATAATTTTCTAAATATGTGATATTTATTTATAAAATAAAAACTGACATTTATAAAAAATTCATGGGTTTGGACAAAAATAAATTTAAATCATTTATAAATATGGAAATGGTATTATAAAAACTCTATTTAATTAAAAAAATCAATAAATCTAAAAATATAATTCTTTACTTTATATTAACTAAAAACATGATTTGTTCTTTAAAATCGTTTTACAAATTAAAAATAATAAAATGAAAGTATATTCATTACTAAATAAAAAATAATGTACATAATAATAGTTTTAGATTCTTATTACATAACGCTTTATAACACCTTCATATGACCAAAGGGTAAGGTGTGCGATGGTTACAAACACTTGGGGTGGCTCAGATAACATCGCTCAGGTGGTAATTTCTAAAAACTTCAACATCTCCTGTAA
The DNA here is from genome assembly GCA_963277665.1 of Viscum album. NCBI lineage: Eukaryota > Viridiplantae > Streptophyta > Magnoliopsida > Santalales > Viscaceae > Viscum > Viscum album. The sequence continues at coordinate 269,518,857 of OY728128.1, read as the reverse complement.
GAGTTTCTGTTCGAGGAAAACATTTTGAAGATCAGCTTGGGGATAGTCATGGGTGAATCCCAATGATGCCACCTCCTTAAAATTCTCCAAGAAATTGGACTCATACGGAGAAAGTCTACTAGATGAGGGAATCACTTCCATTGTCTGCGTAAGATAAATTTGTTAAATTCCTATATTTATACAAATCATGTTATTAATGTTCAATGAATATATTATCAAGGGTCGAAATTTTGATTGGTATTTTTAAATCTTAATACATAAATCCAAAGATGTGATTATTTTATAAGACCATTTTATATAATAATACATTAAATTAAATCAACATGAACTTTCATTAGAGAATGTAGGGGTCGTTATAGTCTTCCACCCATACAAATTTCACCTTCAAATTTTCCTTTTCCCACACTAAAACTGATGTGCGTAACTCTGCATCATCACTTACTCTAACTCCCAGGTTTCTTCATCAAACATGTGGCTTCTCTACAACACCTCAATGAAGGGTATTGTCTTATTTCATAGAAATGTTTATCTACGATCAAAGATCATCACTAGTTGCTCCTCTTTAGAAATATCATCTTCGAATGATACAACCACTAAAGAGAGTACATGTGAAGGTTCTAGTATGTACTTTCTTAAGAGGGATACATGAAAGACATCATGTAATTTGACTATGTTAGGTGGATGTGTTAGTCGATTTTCCACAACCCCAACATGATCAAGAATATAAAAGGGGCCAATGTACCTTGGACATGACATCCCTTTCATTCCAATCCTCATGAACTCTTTCCACATTTTTATTCATAGAAATTCCATATCTCCAATATTGAAATCAATGTCTCGTCGATGGTTATCTGCATTACGCTTTTTTCTAATTTGGGATACCATTATATGTTGTTGAATGGTTTTCACCTTCTCCACCATTTACATGACCATATTAGGTCCTCTCAGCTTATTCTCAATGTCATTATACCAAAACGTCGTTGTTTTGCACCTTTTCCCATAACGGGATTCATATGGAATCATTCAGATGCTCGAGTGGAAACTATTATTGTAGGTGAATTCAACCAGTGAATGATTTTGGTCCCATCCACCTTTGAAATCCACATAACATGATCGTAACATATCATCCAATTTCGGAGTAGTTCGCTCAAATTGGACATTAGTTCGAGGATGATAGGCCATACTGAAGTTCAGTTCAGTTCTTAGAGCATGTGGGAAACTTTTCTAGAACATCAAGGTGAATCCCAGATCATGATTGGATACAATAGATAGTGGTACTTCATGCAGGCTAATCACTTCTTTGTTGTAAATATGGGAATGATGATCCAATTATATGTTCTATGGAATCACAATAAACTGAGATGACTTCTTAATACGATCCATAATGACCCATATAGCATTGACTCTTATGGATGTCCTTAGAAGCCCAGTGACAATGTCCATGGTAATGTTGTCACACATCCATGTTGGTATGGGTAGTGGTTTCATCATCCTTTATAATTTTTCTTTAAAGCTGTCACTTACTAAAATACCAGGAACATTGATATATATTCAGCAATCACCCTTTTCATATTGTCCTACAAAATGTTTTTTTTTTTGGAAATCATGATATATCATTGTGCTCCCCGGGTGAATAGAGTAGGTTGAGGTATGTGCGTCATTTAGAAACTCATTCTTTATCTCTGGATAGGATGTTACACATAATCATGACCCAAATATCACTATTACATCCTTGTCTACAATAGACATTGAGGATTTCCCATTTCTAAAAGCTTCCACCCTTTTCAGTATTTCCACATCCTTTCATTGAGCATCCTTTATTTTATCCACGATGGAAGGTTGAGAAATCATTTGAGAAATGATTGATGATGTTTCTCCCATAATGATTCCCATTTCCATCTTAAACAAATATTAGAATATTGGATCCTTTTCAATTCTCAACATTGATAAATATTCATGATCCTTTCTATATAGATAATATGCCACCTTGTTTACATTACTGGGATGGTAGTGGATTGAGATGTCATAATCCTTGATATTTTATATACATCATCATTGGCGCATATTAATCTTTTTTTGTCAATATAAAATTGATGATCTGGTGATCAGTATATTTCTGACACTTCTCTCCATAGAGATAATGCCTCTAGATTTTCACTCCAATGATCACTACTAACAACTCCATATAATATGTGGGAGAGTTTTTCACATGGATTTTCAGCTACCTTGAGGCGTATGCTATAAAATTATCATTTTTCATTAACACAAAACCGAGGACTTTATTTTAAGCGTCATTAAATAACTCCAAACGTTATCCACCTTTGGGCAGCATGAGATCGGACGTAGTGATAAGCCTCATTTTTTCCCTTGAATCTCTCTTCACATTCTTCACACCAAGATAACATTAATCCCTTTCAATTTACATTAGATAGAGTGTTTGACAACTTTTAGAAATTTCATACAAATCGGAGATAAAATCCAACTAATCCCATGATTCTAAGCATATATGTTACTGATATAGGCCTTGTCCATCCCTCAATTGCAGTTGACTTGGAGGGATCCACAGATATCCCATTGAATGGGATGATATTTCCCAAGAATGAGACATCCTACAAACATAACTCACACTTTCTATACATTTCATAGAGGTTGTCCTTTTGAATGGTCACAAGTACAGTGTTTTGGTGCTCCCCATGATCCTCCATGGTTTTGGGATATATTAGAATATCATCTAAAAAGTCTTCCCCAAATTGTTTGACATAATATCTAAAGACTATATTCAACAAGTCTATAAATACTATTGGAGAATTATTGAGTCTAAAACGAATTACTATAAATTCATAGAGCTCATACCTTGTACGAAAAAATATTCTTGGTAATATCCTCTTTCTAATCCCTTACATGTTAATATCCTGACTGAAAATCTATGTTGGAGAAGTATTGTGCACCACACAGCTGATCGAACAAGTCCTAAATTTGTGGAAGAGGATACTAGTTCTTTATCGTGATTTTTTTAATCTCATGATAATCGATGTAATGGCACACTGACTCATAATTAGTCTTGATGAAGAGTATTGGTGAACCCCCTGGTGATGTACTTGGGCGTATAAACCCTTTATCCAAATTCTTCTATAGTTGTTTAATCAGCTCCTCATTCTCCACAACCACCATTCAATACCATGTCTTAGATATTTTCAATGACCTAGGTATATGATTAGTTGAGAATTCAACATCTCTTCGAGGCAGAATACTAGAAAATTCCTCAAAAAACACTACAGTGAATTCCATCACAATTGGAATATCTTAACCAATGGTTGGCTCTTTAAAATCCATCATCTGATCCCGATACGCATTGTATTTAGGCAGTAATATCTAAAATTGAGGTAATAGTTTTAAATATGTTTCAACTCCCTCCTTGAGCTTGTATCAAATTAGGTTTCAATTCTCCATATGGAGAGTGATTTCCCACTCACGGCAATTTTTGTTGGCCTTATATAAGGAAATCCAATCCATGCTACGAATTGCATGAAATTACACTAGAGGGAGTGTGAAATGTTTATCTAAGAAGTTTAATATAAAAATTATGATAGGGGAGGAGTTATATTCATGGGATGAAATGACTGCCCCATTTTCTATAATCACCAACATCATTACCTCCATGATTTCTGGTGGTGCTACGACTATTCATCTAATATTTTTTGATATAAAAGAATTCATAGACACAGAATCTAAATCTATGTTATCTATTCATGAATGTATAACTAGTGTACCTATCACCACATCATTTTCAGGGTTAACGTTGGGGTTAGTTATTAAAAAATCGATCCCTTTCTACTTTGGAGGTTATTCGTTGCATCTAAAATAAATTTGCTTAGGGAACTGATTTGCATGGTGCCCGAGTTATTTATAGTTAATAAAATGAACAACACATTGACAGTAGAACAAAGTGTTCCACTCCTCTATAAAAACTACTTTGGAGTTTAATATCTAGTTGTCCTTCTCCTCTACAACTAAAGCATCTCCTCACCCCCTTCATGAAATTTATATTTTGTTTCCATCCACACCTTTTGCATGTGGGGTGTTGGATTTTCATAGATCCACTTGATTTATCCATCAGACATCCAGAATTTAAGTCCACCATATGATTCTTATTCCCATGATTCCCCTGGGATTATCCTATCTCCATTTAAATGTTGAGGGAACATCAAATAATTTGTCTCGTAGTTGTAGAAGTCACAAATCGCTAGGGAGTTCCCCATGCTAGGTTTTATCACACAAAAGAAGCGGTCAACCATGCATTCGGGGTTAATGAAAATGAAATATTCATATCTTGCAAGCATTGTAATTTTTTCCTTGTATTATCTGATGGATTTTTCATCTTTTTTTCTTTCACACAATGATTCCCTTTTCAATCTTAAGCCGGTGGGTGCAAGGGAATTATTTATCGTAAAACATTTTCTAGAAATATGTCAATTCCAACACCTCGATCACCTCTTCTACCTTAGTATTTTTTATCAATGTACACCATTAATCACCTTCACCCCATATATGATAAAAATACAAAAGAACATTCATTTGTTCTGAGGAATGAAGAATTTTGAATATCTGTTCATTGGAGTTGATCCATTGTTCGATGAATGAGGGATCAGATATTCCATTAAAAGTAGGAGACCTTTGTCTCATGATGTTCTTGATAGCGACTTTTTCATTAATATATTTGGTTGAAGGATCTTAATAACCCATGTTTATATTCATAGAATGAGTTAACTGAGAGATTATCATGGAAATGTTCATGATTTTAGATCCCCTAGGATTAGGCACATCATTAGAACAATCATCCCATAGGACATCACATCGGTTGTTTGGCCGAATCCTCCTATAAAAAACCATTGGCTGGAATAAAAGCAATTTTAGGGGTAACACATAAAGGGTAATCCATAGACAAAATAGGTTAAATATAAATAACGTTTATTTCATTATATTATTAATCTACAGGCTTCATTTCATGTTATCCATGGTCTACATTCTAACATATATTCTAAGGGATTTTTTATTCCCTTAATAATTGTTCATTGAATGATTGTGAATTTACCAATGCATATCCCCATGGATTATCATATCCAAGAGTTCCTCAAGGCCTATTGTAGTGTATCGGGATACTGCTTTTCAAGACTGAAACTCCTTGTCAGATTTTTCACTCCTAGGTACATCTATGCCTGAGCCACCTCTACTAGCTCGTATCTAGACATGGATGTATTTTATTGATAAAGAACTAACTCTATACTCACCAAAACATTGGGATGTTTTCATTATACATAGTCTTATACCTATGGATTTTACTAGGGTTTCTCTAATCCTAATCCCAAAATTAACTAATCATATCCTCTCATACCAACTATAATAACCCTTCTTTTATTTCACACTAAATAATAATTTGTTATATGAAATATTTCTTAATAAAACATAGAATATCCAAATATATAGTTTATTTGTGGCTTAAGATCATTAAATAACAACTTAAAAGTAGAAATTCAAAAACATTATAGAAATCATCTTTTACAAGACCACATTATTCCATCGTACTTAACATTGAACGAGATAACCTGCAGACATACATAAGAAAGGGGTGATCCATAAAGATCAGTTAGGTAATAAACATGGAAGAACATGAGGAATACAATACATGATTTAAAATAGCCATATCAATGGAGAACATGCGATATATGAACATAAAGTAATGATAAAGCATGATAATCATAACATGGAGATGTGTGAACAACATTTTAAATGATATTAGAATGAGCCAAGTCTAATTGCACCTGGACCAGGAGTAAAAGCTAATTTCACATTTTAGCATGATTAAATTCTCTTAGAACATGAAATATCATGATTAATCCCTCATTTCACTTGAAATATCATAATACTAATCATTTCCCATTGCATTAGAGTTCTATCATGGCACAACCTTCATAAATGATTAATTTAATGCATAAGTGTTCCACATGAATTATACAACATGGAATAATACATCATTATCTATTCCATGATAAAGGGCTGGGGAATAAATATATTAATCTTTATAAACAGTAGTTAAATGCTCATAATTCTGAATACCCTTGATTGAAATGTGGGTATGGTATTAACTACACAATGAAATTTATAGAGACCCAAGCCTTTTACAAAAAACATTTCATGATTTTAAGCATAATTAATCATCAGAGTACAAGATAAGGATCTTTAATTCTAGTGTCTTGGAAGACTAGGTATAGAAAACATAAAACATGGAATTAAAAAACATCTTTTTTTAATCTCTATAATGAGTTATAACTTCCTTTGAGCCCTTACATCTGCAAATGGTACCCTGGGGAACACATGAACAAAGGGATGAGCTAGAAATGCCCAGTAAGGGAATGCACATAAGGATACACCTCAAGAACATCAGTTAAGAGGCATGACATAAAGAGATCCAAAGCATGAAACTTATGAAATAATTTAATATAAGCATGGGATCTTATAAACATGGAATCATATAAATGTGGAAGAATCATAAGTCGTATCTTTAGTACGGGTCAAGGATAACCGCTAATCCGGTTTCCCATTACAGTACAGGTCAAGGCTAACCGCCAATCCCATTTCACATCGCATCTAATGAGACATATCCTTACACAATGCATTGGAGCGCTATCTGGGAAAACCCATATTAGAAAATTCATGAATATTCTGGACACATAAATAATCTTTCCACATAAATAATCTTCCAAAAACATCCATACATAAACACAAGGTTACACATGGAAATAATTGGGTACCACAATCATGAAATAAAACATATCCAATTGGAATATCACAAAAGTGTCCATGAAAGGAAGGTATAAGAACATAAATGGAAATTCATAGGGTAAAATAGTCATATAACATGGTATTTTGTTTCAAATATAATTGACAATGTATAAAAAATGTATTTTAGAAACATTAGCATTAAAACATTTTTGTGTAGTTTTATGGAAAACACTCTAGAGCATTTCAAATTGAAAATAAAACATTATTTTATATAAAACAAGAATTTAAAAAATATGGATTTCATAATAAAAATATTTATTTAATAAATACAATGGTTTTTTAAAACATAGTATAGAGTGCACTTGAAATTTGGGTAAAAATTTGGGAAGTCGCCTTAAAACAGGTTGGGTTATCGGAAAGTTCTAAGGAGTGAATCTTTCAAAATCATGTATATCGTTGAAAGAATTTGATGAAAGTGTCTTGATATAAAAACCCTGTAAAAATAACCAGAATTCAAAAGATACACATAGATATATAAGATAACACCATTTTGATATAAAGATAAGGCAACCTGAAAGAACAAATAAGGTTTATGTAGAATTTGTTACGATTTTATCGGCATGATGTCTGGTGTGACCAAGAGGGATTGATGATAGAGAAATGGGGTATATCATCACTTATAAATCCATAATAAAGTATTGGGGAGGTTCTTGAACATACCACATCATTTTCTAGTACACATATAAAGGCACAGTATAGAGGAAAATCTTGATTAAGAGAGAAAAGAAGAGGATCCCTTACCTTAAATCAGCTTGTGTTCTTCACTTGTTATTAATGGCCATAATAATAAAATTCGTATTATTAATTAATAATTTCTGAACCACTTATATATGTAATATATTTATTATAAACCTTTTTAGTTCATTAAAATATTTTTTGATTAGTTAAATGGTTCAATTTCATTGTTCGATCTCGTTTGTTTACATTGGCTTCAAAAGATCGGTTTACTTATATTCAAGTATGGATTATATACAAGATTAAAGTGGTTGTCCATAATTGAAGTTAAATTATTTAGCTCATATCCAGGATATTACATGGTTTTAATTTTAATTAGTTTACATAAAGTGATTTTGAATTATTACATATATAACCTTAGTGATAACCGTTTTTGCTATTCGGTGGGTTTGACTACAAAGAATGTGTTTTGATTTATAACATAATTCAATTTGTACCAAAGGATTACAGAACCAAAAATAGGATTTATTAAATATATATTAATCTGGTTCAACCAAAAAACAAATGGTTTTATGTCTAGAATTAATGATAATAACAGAAATTGATAAACTATTGTCCTTGAATGTGCAAAATTAGCACATCTCAAACCAGGCTTTCATTCCTTTCAAATAAAAGGGTGGGGAAAGGGGAGAAGATAATGAAATATACCAATAGCATGAAGAAATTCTAGTACATGTATGTTACTGGATTTATCATACTATTATGGTAAAGGGAGGTTAGGAAAGAAAATAAAAAAAAGAACTTTAAAGAAAAGAAGAAATTTAGAAAGAGAAATTTACCTCTTGAGACTTCCTCCTTTGAGAACGTCTTAAGAGGAAAGGATTTGGTATTTTGAGGAGGCTGAGAGCTTTTGAATGTGGGGGAGGACCTTGGGGAGAGTTTTGGTCAGAATTTAGATAAGTCATGGAGATTGAGAGGACAAGAGAGAAGAGGGAGTGAAGGGGGGTTTTATAGTGGACGAGAGGAGGGATTTCATGATATTATAATCATTAATTTATTGTTTCTTCCAAATAAAAGGAATAGTAAGTATTCGATGACAATGAATATTGATTTAATCATGTGATAACTATACATGAGGGCATATCTCAACATAGAATCATTGATGACTCTATTAATCCATTATTTAGCATTTATTGTAAATTATCAGATTCTACTATTCATCAAAATTTAAAGTATTTCAAAAAAAATCCAAAAAATTCACCTTAACCATTTTTCGACATGTAGAATACAAAAATGAATTACATTTTTAAAAAATCATTTTCTAAATATGAATATTTTAATATTTAATTATAATAATAATTTATTATCAAAACAAGTTTTAAAACATTAATTAACTCATTCTAAAATATAGGTATATTGTACTTCCAACTTGAATATTATTTTACTACCACCATAGGCGAAGATAATATTTATTAGGGTATAATAGTATTCATAAGGGTATGTTAATATTCATTAGGCTAGGTTACTATTCACCAAAAATTATTTTTGTTTTATTAGACTCCAAAAAACATCTTGGACACAACCATGTATACCAGATTTTCGAAATTCCAAACACCGAAGTGACAAACTTAGGTTTAAAGGTCACTTATCACGTAGTAGCTTATTATGTTGTGATTTCATGTGACTTTATGACATAAATATACGAAGGGAATTTCTATTGAAAATCATTGGGTCTTTACATTCTTCCCCCCTTATGAAATTTCACCCTCAAAATTTCGTTTTACATACTAAGACAAAAACATGTGCAGGTGCTTTTTCTTCATTGCTTCCTCTAATTCGCATGTTTTCCCCTCAATCATTTGGTCCCTCCACAACACATTGAAAAGATGGGTTTTCTTGTTGCGTAGAACCTTATCTCTCCGATCCAAAATCATTATTGGTTGCTCCTCATATGAGAGATCATCTTCCAGTTGCACCACCTATGAGCATAGTACATGTGAGGGATCAGGTATGTACTTCCTCAAGAGTGATACGTGGAAAACATAATGAACTCGAGCCATATTTTGTGGAAGTTCAAGACGATATGCCATGTCTCCTATGCGGTCAAGGATCTCAAAGGGGCCAATATATCTTGGGCATAGCTTCTCTTTCTTCCTGAATCGCAAGACTCTCGTCGATGGAGAAATTCGAAGGAGGACTTTATCTCCAACGTCTAACTCCAAGTCCCTTCAACAGTTGTCAGCATAGCTCTTTTTCTGAATTTGAGAAGCTTTGATGTGTTTTTGGATGACTTCAACATTCTCTGTCTTCTCTTAATCAAGATCGGGTCCAAGTAGCATTCTTTATTCAACATCATCACAACAGATTGGAGTTATACATCACATTCCATACAGAGCTTCATATGGAGACATCTGAATACTAGAGTGGAAGCTATTGTTGTATGAGGACTCAACCAATGGGAGATGATGACCCCAACCACCTTTGAATTCAAGAGAGCAGGCTGTTAGAATATCTTTGAGCGTCTGAATTGTCCTTTCAGATTGGCCATCAGTTTGGGGGTGATAGGCCATGCTGAAATTTTATTCAGTACTCAAATCATGTTGAAGACTCCTCCAGAATTTAGATGTGAACATTGGATCACAGTGAGAGAAAATTGAGAGAGGAACACCATTTAGTCTCATGACTTCTATCACAGATAAATTTGCTTGTTGTTCAAGAGAGAGATCATCCCGAATAGAGATGAAAGGGGATGTCTTGGTGAGTCGGTCAACCACAACCCATATCGCATTATTTCCCTTCGATGTCTTCGGGAGAACCGGGACAAAGTCCACATTAAAATTTTCCCATTTCAACATGGGTATAGTCAATGGCTGCATCATACAGTAACACCCCAGGTAAAATAAAGAATATGACATTTTCATATTTATCCATAAAATATTAATATGTATTTAAAGGGGACGCTATGCTCGATGGCGTACCCAACACGCAACAACGAGTTTCTTGGGAATCTTACGTTGCACTCTAATAATAAAATAATATTATTTTAAATGGTAGTTAACATGTAGCTATTGTATTGGCGGGAATGGATAGAAATAACTAAAATATGATTATATATGTTTTTAAATATCTTTACATTTATCCAATAAAAGATAAAGGCATAAAATACAGAACGAATTCAATTTTAGGCGTATATGCCCTAGTTCTCACTAAAGGTTCACTTATCGCATTTTGATGGCGAACCATCATTAAATATAGTTTTGTTCACTCTTATACATTCTATTTCACCAAATAAAACTCTTCTTAAGAATTGGGACATCAAAATTTACTTTGTGTAAATTTTTAGTATCTTTCTGATAAAGTTCATTTTTTTAATGAATAGTGTAAAATGTTGTATTTTAAATTCAAAACATTTTTTAATCTAATTTATTTATATGATTAGGTTATATTTTGAATTGGTCTTAATGTTTAATCTGAATATATTTTTACCATTGAATCCAATGGTGGTCATTGGAATCAATTTCACTTTGAAATTAGACTTAAACTAGTGTCAATCTTTTGATACTTATTGTTTCATAAAAACATGCTATTTGTCATGACAACGGGAATTAATTATTAAATTAATTAATGTGACTTATATGTTTTGAATTTTGTAAAATAGACATCATTTTTGAATTCGGAATATCAAATATAGATTAGGGTGAATTTTTGGTAATTTTCTGAAAAACTCCCATTTTTAATGAATAGTGAAACCACTAAGTGGTAATCAAGCAAACTGATTTTTCAGTTAAATGAAAGTTTACCACTAATGCGTATTGAATTTTGAAAATCCGACATACATGGTTTTCATTAGTATTTAAAATGTGGTTCAATGGGATGAAAATAATTTTTTGGTGAATAGTAACTTTTTTTCATTAATCATGATTAGAGGTAATTAGTGTAATTTAAAGTAAAAATGATATTATAAAAATGTGAAAACACCATGACACTTGTCCTACCCATATTGGATGAGTCATGGACGACCAAGACAACCTATGGGTCGATTTAGGGGACCCTATGGAGCCTCTTGGGTGAGATAATGACTTTAATGCCTTTTTTATAAAATAAAGGTGAAAATGACACTAACATAAATTTTTTTACGAAAACAATTTTTATAAGGGGTTATACTAATCATAATTTTGTCTATAAAGACTCTTTGGAAAGATAAAAAGATTACCTACATCAGTATATTTTTTTAATAATTTTTAGACATTAAATAAATTAATTTAATTATGACATCATGATGATGCAACGATGACCTCATTAATGAACAGTTTTAATAAAATGAAACGATAATATAAAATCTAAGACCTAAACTTGTCCAAAAACTATTGTATGGGAATATTTAGAAGCCTTATCATCTTATCTTAGAAATATATCAATGTGGGACCTTAGAAATACGAAACACTTTTGAATATAAAATAATAGTTTCATGATTTCTAAAAGTGCCCCTCCACTCCTCTTATAAAGGGCCCCCACCTCTACCTCATTTCACACACACATCAAGCCTTTGACTCGGCCATCCCCTGCCCATTTACTCTCTACAAATCCCTCTACTCATCCTAGAGAATTCCTTTTGGGCATAATCCTTTCAATGGAAGCCTTTAGGCTCAAATCAAAAGGAGTTACACTTTTAAAGGTAATTCATTCTCTCATGTCCATTTGTTTTATTTTGCTTCTCCAACCCCCTAAACTCTTTTTATTTACTTATTTTGTAACAACACCAGTATCTTAAATATACTAGGATGTTGTTATAAGATTTATTCGAGCTACACTCTCAAAAAACTACATCAAATGGTTAAAGAACATACAGTTTCCGTGGATGGAAAAATTCTGGCTCCCGAAACGATGATTGTTCAATACTCATTTAACACCTTCAAAGGTGGCCATTATTATGTCACTATTTTTATATATGATATATAATATGTTTATTATTTCCTTAATCTTCTGTAGTTTTCATTTATGGACTACCATTATTGTTTCCATTATGGGTAAACACGATATCTTCATTTTAGGAAGTGCGGACTACCGCCCCCTAAAAGTGATTTGATTTGTTAATAACATATGTGGGATGTGTAAAGGATAAAGTTAATTATATTATATATGTTATTATACTGTAATTATAATATACTCTTATATCATTATGATTCCATTCCAAAAAATACGAAATAGAAATGGAAGTAGCATTCATGCGTGCGTACGGCTTACCATCTCCATGAACGGTGCATTTCATTTCTTACCTCTAAATGTGATGTAATATTATAAATACATGTATATGATGAATATATATGATATATATGTTATCCAAATCATTAATATCATTATGGATATAACGAACCTTTGACCAAATTAACAACATGTAAGTGTAAGAAGTCTATTTTTGACTTAAGAACCAAATACCGACAAAATGAACATTATTAACTTAAATGATTACATGATGTTTATATCATGGTATAAAAGGAATAATGAACTATAAAAAAGTTCTTAATAAAGTGGAAATTAACTCAAGTTTATTATTCAGGACGTTAAAGAACGATCGAGTCAATTTGGACTTGAGGTAAGGGATCTTACTCCTCTCTTTCTTTTTAAGTACACTCTTTTATGTCATTCCCTCTAAAGCTCATCTTTCTTGTTATTGGGATGTTATTTTATATTACACTTATTGTAATTTTTATGTTCATGTGATGAGAGACCCTATTCTCTCTCATCAATCCATTTTTGTAAGTTTTATGTGGCGCCATTAGGCTGCCGAGTTTTCGTAAGGGATTTTTCATCTCACTTTTATTCCCATGAGATTTATGCTACATTTTCCACAATTTCCTTTGAGTGGTGTATTTACTGCCCATTATTCTACTATTTGTTTAATATACTTTCATTTATGAGTATTTAAATCAATGATTTATTGTCCTTATTTCATGGAGTGTATGTTTTGAAAGATACCCAAGTCGGTAAGGGAACCTTTCACCCTCCTCTTTTTTAAAAGACTTATTTTGTTGGGTCTTTTAATTTACATATTTTTATGTTGGGATATGTTCTCATATATCCTTATTGATGTAAATTTTATGTCCAAGTGATGAGATACACTTTTTATCTCTCGTCAACTCATTTTGATGTGACGTCGTAGGCTGTCAAGGGAACTTCTTAACCCAATTTTGATTTCTTTGGGTTCAACATGTAGTTATTGAATATGTCATCCTTTGAATATGCGTGAATGACCTTTGATTATTTTACACTTAATATCAACTTATATTTGGTGTATTCCTCTGTCACACATAATTATGTAATTGATTTATCCTTAAACGAAGGATACCATCTTTGTATGGGACTTCGTGTCAATCTCCTTTCATTGAGGCATATTTTGTTTTATACACAACCTTCTTTTATACGGTGTATAATCCCCTTTTACTTTTAAGTTTATTCAAAAGGAATCTTTTTTATACGGAGTGTTTACTAAATGAAAAAATGGAATGTTTTTTTCATACATATGCGGCGACAACAACTTCTCCACCATCGTGACCATTATTTGAGTTTCGGCTTCCTCTACAAGCAATACTTTTTTTAAAAAAGAAAAATAAATACCATGTTTTACTTTTCTTTTATTTTGGTAACGAAAATGATTTTCAAAATGTTTTTATATCAATGTGTTGTATTGATATCTTGTGATTGAAAGGTGGAAATGTTATGTTTCCTTTATGAATGTTTTATGTGATACGTTTATGTTGAGGTTCTTGGGCATTATTATGAAGATGGGTTGTTCCGTGATAATCTAAGGGCGGGTGAGCCCGATATAGCTCTCCAATGCATTGGCTAACGCGAAGGAGTGAAACGTTAAGGTTTCTCCGAAGATATTTAGGGAATATACTGTGATGGGTATTCCAAACGTAACCAAGAGGGTTACTCCCTACGTAAGAATGTTATGAATGCCTCAAGTTACCTTTATGTCTTATGATTTCTATGATTTATTCATGATTTGATGAGGTATGTTAATGTTCTTATGTTTTATGGGTAAAGTATGATCTCATACTTATGTATATATGTACCCATATTTCCTTTCCATATTTTTATATCCCTTACTGAGCTTTTTATGGTCATCCCATGTTTTTTTTGAAATGTATTTCACAGGTCAAGGGAAATGTACATGATATGATTATAGTGTCAAGGAAGTGTCAAGAAAGAATCCATGTTTTATTTTAAATATGTTTCCATTGATGGAAAAGAAGAATACTTTCTTTTTGTAACCACTTTGTTTATATTTGGAATGTAATGCAAGTTTTATGATCTAATTCTCTAGAACTCTAAACTTGAAAATATCCTCAATGTGTAATCTTGTAATAACTCAAGATTACGTAAGGTTTAAGGATGGGGCCTTATAGTTGGTATCAAAGGTCGGTTTAGACAACTTTAGGGATTGGGAGTTTTTGTGAGACACATGATTAGTCCCTATATCTATTATTTCAGTTAAATCCTTGTTTTATACCTTTTCGTTTCAGGTCATGTAAAGTCGATTATGAATGGAAGGAGAAGGATCTCAAACGACATTCCTATCTCTTCCTGATGACATGCTTGCAATAATTATTGCAAAGTCATCTTCGGATGATTGTGAAACTTTTTCTAGCATACAACTCACTTGCAAGCAGTTGTTTGAGATATCAAACAACTCCACTATACCTCGTTATCATTGTGGATCATGGGTTGTTTTTAGACAAATACTATTTTCACAATATTCTCATATTTTCAAGAAAGGTAAATATTATCAAGGTATTCAAATATTTTACCTTATCACAAGAATTTGAAGCATATTATTATTTAAGATATGGTGCTGAGGAAGGAGACCCTTGCGCAACCTATTTATATTTGCTTTTAAAATATATTCTCACATCACATACTTATGGTATTTTAAAAGGACCAATAATAGAAAGTTTCAACTCAATTTCGGTCCGACTATTTTATAGAAATCAGGTTTTATCAGATGTTTTGGAATTATATGTCATACATGATTATTTTCCAAAAGTGTTTTTCTGTGAACACCCATATGACCCATGTTGTACGAGGTGTATTTGGATGGAGGAAGCAAATTATTTTGAAGGATCTATAAATCATTGTTGTAATGCATGGGACTACTACCTACGTGAGAAAGATGATGATGAAACTGAGTGGACGCCATGATCAAGGTATGATGATTTTCATTTTGGGAATCGTTTTATTTTATCATATGATGGTGAAATAAGACTTCAAGAATTAAGATGTTGAGATCATAATGAATTCGGATGAAAATTAAAGGTATAAGGAAATGATTGAGGTTAAAACATGTTAGGGTTATTTTTGGCGTTTTATAAAAAGGACAACATGCAGACCGTGTGACAACCCGTCGCGTCGGACAAAGCTGCGGGATTCGAACCCACAACCAAAGTGCGACTGGTATTTATCGCCTACCACTGGACTACGTGAAGTCCCTGGTTAGTTTGACTGATTCTTTTTAGTTATATGATTTTATGAATTAAGAGTAAGTTGGTTTTGGGTTATTTATGAAAACGATTAACCTATCATGGAGGATATGTGATTAGGTTAATTACTTTTCAATACGAGACTTTAGGAGAAACTAATGTTGTTTGGAGATAAATTTTACGATTTAACTTGGAAGACTATGTGACTAAATCATTCAAATATTTGGGTTTCAATCTTATATTGGTTTACTTTGAAGAATTTTATGAAAAAATTGTTTATCGTATGGTCCTCGTTGAACTATGGGTTTTGTTGGTAAAATTTTGGAGATTAAGCATATATTTTCTTTTTAAAGGGTTATCCTTTTCTGGATTATCTGACCTTGTACTAACATTTTTGGTTTTGGTTGAGGTCTAATGATATGGGATGTATATAGTTCTCTTTGGTGGATTTTGTGATTCTCTAGAAGTTGATTATAGTACTCTTAATGTGAACAAGTCTTCCTAAATACTCTTCTTTTGGAGAAAATATGAGTTTGTGTACAAGTTGAAAGTCAACATGATAAGTGATTATGTTTCCCTATGATTGAATTACTCAATAAAAATTAACTTAAAAAAAATGTTGTCTGTTAACTTTTCCTACTGGGGAATCGAATACCGTTTAACCCATCACATGTTTGTGATTTTCTTGTGGTTAACTTTCTCCTAAACATGTTTTCTATCACTCTCCATCAGAACATGATCCTATGTTTTCTCCTCCATGTCCATATTTTTCTACTTGGAATCCTAGTATGGGTTAACTTGGGTGACCTTTGTACTTATCTTTCTTTATTTTAAAGTGGTTGTTTTTCCGACTCTTGTTCCGATGTGGGAATTTCAAGGATGTTTCCAAGCTCAATTTTAAAAATTGCGAGGACAAAATTCCCAAAAGGGGGGAAGGATGTAACACCCCAGGTAAAATAAAGAATATGACATTTTCATATTTATCCATAAAATATTAATATGCCTTTAAAAGGGGACGCTATGCTCGATGGCGTACCCAACACGCAACAATGAGTTTCTTGGGAATCTTACATTGCACTCTAATAATAAAATAATATTATTTTAAATGGTAGTTAACATGTAGCCGTTGTATTGGCGGTAATGGATAGAAATAACTAAAACATTATTATATATGTTTTTAAATATTTTTACATTTATCCAATAAAAGATAAAGGCATAAAATACAGAAAGAATTCAATTTTAGGCGTATATGCCCTAGTTCTCACTAAAGGTTCACTTATGGACTTTTGATGGTGAACAATCATTAAATATAGTTTTGTTCGCTCTTATACATTCTATTGGACCAAATAAAACTCTTCTTAAGAATTGTGACATCAAAATTTACTTTGTGTAAATTTTTGGTATCTTTCTGATAAAGTTCATTTTTTTAATGAATAATGTAAAATGTTGTATTTTAAATTCAAAACCTTTTTTTAATCTAATTTATTTATATTGTTAGAATATCTTTTGAATTGGTCTTAATGTGTAATCTGAATATATTTTTACCATTTAATCCAATGGTGGTCATTGGAATCAATTTCACTTTGAAATTGGACATAAACTAGTGTCAATCTTTTGATACTTATTGTTTGAAAAAAACACGCTATTTGTCATGATAGCGGGAATTAATTATTAAATTAATTAATGTGACTTATATGTTTTGAATTTTGTAAAATAAACTTCATTTTTGAATTCGGAATATCAAATATAGCTTAGGGTGAATTTTTGGTAATTTTCTGAAAAACTCCATTTTTTAATGAATTGTGAAACGACTAAGTGGTAATCAAGCAAACTGATTTTTCAGTTAAATGAAATTTTACCACTAATGTGTATTGAATTTTGAAAATCTGACATACATGGTTGTCATTAGTATGTAAAATGTGGTTCAATGGGATGAAAATAATTTTTTGGTGAATAATAACTTTTTTTCATTAATCGCGATTAGAGGTAATTGGTGTAATTTAAAGTAAAAATGATATTATAAAAAATGTGAAAACTACATGAAACTTGTCCTACCACTATTGGATGAGTCATGGCCGACCAATAAAACCCATGGGTCGATTTAGGGGACCCTATGGAGCCTCTTGGGTGAGATAATGACTATAATGCCTTTTTTAAAAAAATAAAGGTGAAAATGACACTAACATAAATTGTTTTACTAAAAAAAAATTAGAAGTGGTTATACTAATCATAATTTTGTCTATAAATACTCTTTGGAAAGATAAAAAGATTTCGTACATAAGGATATTTTTTTTTATAATTTTTAGACATTATATAAATTAATTTAATTATGACATCATGATGATGCAACGATGACCTCATTAATGAACAGTTTAAATAAAATAAAAAGATAATATAAAATCTAAGAGCTACACTTGTCCAAAAACTATTGGATGGGAATATTTCGATGCCTTATCATCTTATCTTTGAAATATATCAATGTGGGACCTTATAAATTCGAAACACTTTTGAAAATAAAATAATAGTTTCATGATTTCCAAAAGTGCCCCTCCTCTCCTCTTATAAAAGGCCCCCACCTCTACATCATTTCACACACTCCTCAAGCCTTTGGATCGGCCATCACCTGCCCATTTACTCTCTCCACATCCCTATACTCATCCTAGAGGATTCACATTGGGCATAATCCTTTCAATGGAAGCCTTTAGGCTCAAATCAAAAGGAGTTACACTTTTAAAGGTAATCCATTCTCTCATGTTCATTTGTTTTATTTTGCTTCTACAACCCCCTAAACACTTTTTATTTACTTCTTTTGTAACAAAACCTGTATCTTAAATATATTAGGATGTTGTTATAAGATTTATTAGAGCTACACTTTCACACAACTACATCAAATGGTTAAAGAACATACAGTTTCCATGGATGGCGAAATTCTGCCTCCCGAAACGATGATTGTTCAATACTCATTTAACACATTCAAATGTGGCCATTATGATGTCACTATTTTTATATGTGATATATAATATGTATATTCTTTCCTTAAGCTTCTGTATTTTTCTTTTATGCCATACCATTATTGTTTCCATTATAGGTAAACACGATATCTTCATTTTAGGAAGTGCGGACTACCACCCCCTGAAAGTGATTTGATTCGTTAATACTATATGTGGGATGTGTAAAGGATAAAGTTAATGATATTATATATGTTATTATACTTAGAAATGGAAGTAGCATTCATGTGTACGTACGGCTTACCGTCTCCATGAACGGTGCATTTCATTTCTAACCTCTCAATGTGATGTAATATTATAAATACATGTATATGATGAATATATATGATATATATGTTATCCAAATAATTAATATAATTCTGTATATAATGAACCTTTGACCAAATTAACAACATGTATGTGTAAGAGGTCTATTTTTGACTTAATAACCAAATACCAACAAAATGAACATTATTAACTTAAATGATTACATGATGTTTATAACACGGTATAAAAGGAATAATTAACTATAAAAAAGGTTCTTAATAAAGTGGAAATTAACTCAAGTTTATTATTCAGGACGTTAAAGAACGATTGAGTCAATTTGGACTTGAGGTAAGGGATCTTATTCCTCTCTTTCTTTTTAAGTAAACTCTTTTATGTCATTCCCACTAAAGCTCATCTTTCTTGTTATTTGGATGTTATTTTATATTAAACATATTGTAATTTTAATGTTCATGTGATGAGAGACCCTATTCTCTCTCATCAATACATTTTTTTAAGTTTTATGTGGCGTCGTTAGGCTTCCGAGTTTTTGTAAGGGATTTTTCATCTCACTTTTATTCCCGTGAGATTTATGCTACATTTGCCACAATTTCCTTTGAGTGGTGTATGTACTGCCCATTATTCTACTCTTTTTGTAATATAATTTCGTTTATGAGTATTAACGTCAATGATTTATTGTCCTTCTTTCATGGGGTGTATGTTTTAAAAGATACCCAAGTCGGTAAGGGAACCTTTCACCCTCTACTTTTTTTAAAGACTTATTTTGTTGGGTCTTTTAATTTACATATTTTTATGTTGGGATATGTTCTCATATATACTTATTGATGTAAATTTTATGTCCAAGTGATGATATACACTTTTTATCTCTCATCAAATCATTTTTATGTGATGTCGTAGGCTGTCAAGGGAACTTCTTAACCCAATTTCGATTTCTTTGGGTTCAACATGTATTTATTGAATATGTCATACTTTGAATATGCATGAATGACCCTTGATTATTTTACACTTAATATCCACTTATAATTGGTGTATTCGTCTGTCACACATAATTATGTAATTGATTTATCCTTAAACGAAGGATACCGTATTTGTATGGGACTTCATCTCAATCTCCTTTCATTGAGGCATATTTTGTTTTATACACAACCTTCTTTTATACGGTGTATAAACCCCTTTGACTTTTACATTTATTCAAAAGGAATCTTTTTTATATGAAGTGTTTACTAAATGACAAAAGGGAATGTTTTTTTCGTACGTATGCGGCAACAACGACTTCTCCACCGCCGTGACCATTATTTGAGTTCCGGCTTCCTCTACAAGCCATACTTTTTTTTAAAAGAAAAATAAATACCATGTTTTAATTTTCTTTTATTTTGGTAATGAAAATGGTTTTCAAAATGTTTTTATATCAATGTGTTTTATTGATATCTTGTGATTGAAAGGTGGAAATGTTATGTTTCCTTTATGCATGTTTTATGTGATATGATTATGTTGAGGTTCTTGGGCATTATTATGAAGACGGGTGGTTTCGTGATAAACTAAGGGAGGGTGAGCCCGATATAGCTCTCCAATGCATTGGGTAACGCGAAGGAGTGAAACGTTAAGGTTTCTCCAAAGAGATTTAGGGAATATACTATGATGGGTATTCCAAATGTAACCAAGAGGTTTACTCCCTACATAAGAATGTTATGAATGCCTAAAGTTACCTTTATGTCTTATGATTTCTATGATTTATTCATTATTTGATGAGGTATGTTAAAGTGCTTATGTTTTATGGGTAAAGTATGATCTCATCCTTATGTATATATGTACACATGTTTTCTTTCCATATTTTTATATCCCTTACTGAGTTTTTTATGCTCATCCCATGTTTTTTTTGAAATGTTTTTCACAGGTCAAGGGAAAGGTACATGATATGATGATAGTGTCAAGGAAGTGTCAAGAAAGAATCCATGTTTTATTTTAAATATGTTTCCATTGATGGGAAAGAAGAATACTATATTTTTGTAACCACTTTGTTTATATTTGGAATGTAATGCAAGTTTTATGATCTAATTATCTAAAACTCTAAACCTGAAAATATCCTCAACGTGTAGTCTTGTAATAACTCAAGATTAAGTAAGGTTTAAGGTTGGGGCCTTATACATACCATTGGACTTTTGTCGCTCAGCTTTAACTTGCTGACATACCAAGCACCTTGATATATATTCCACAATCTCCTTCTTCATGTTATCCCACCATAAGTGTTCTCAAAGATCACGGTAAATTTTGGTACTCCGGGGATGGATAAAGAAGGTCCAGCTATGTGCATCATTCAATAGATCCTTTATCTTTGGATCTAATGGTACACATAATCGTGTCCCAAATCTTACAACTCATTCCTCATAAATTTTGAAATCAGAGTATTTCCCATTTTTAATATCTTCCACCCATTTCTGAATATCCACATCCTTTCATTGAGCAACCATTATTTTCTCCATGATGGATGGTTGAGAAATCATTTGAGAAAGTATTGATTATGTTCCTCCCTTAATGATTCTCATGTCCATCCTTTTCAAGTCTAGGATGATTGGATCCATTTAAATTCTCATCATTGATAAAGATGCTGGATCCATTCTACATAGAGCATCTTCCACCTTGTTTTCCTTACCGGGATGGTAGTGGATTGAGCAGTCATAATTCTTGATGAGCACTATCCATCTTCTTTGAGTCATATTATGCTCTTTCTTTGGGAATATATATTTGAGACTCTTGTGGTCAGTATATATCTCACATTTTTCCAATATATATAATGCCACCATATTTTCAATGATATGATCACTGCCCCCAACTCCAGATCATGCATGGGATAGTTTTTATCATGGATTATTAGCTGCCTTTAGGCATAGGATATCACATTATCATTTTTCATTAGCACACAACCTAAGCCTTTCTTAGAAGAATCACTATACACCAAAAAGAGTTCTCCACTTTAAGGGTGTGTGAGTACCGGTGTAGTGATAAACCACTTTTTCAACTCCTTGAAATTGTCATCACATTCCTATGTCCAGATGAACATTACTCCCTTTGGTGTCATCTTGTTCATTGGGTTTGAAAATCGTGAAATGTTCTTCATGAATCGTCGCTAATACCTAGCTAGACCTAAAATGCTATGGATCTTCGTTATAGAAGTTGGCCTCGAGAACTCTTAAATTGTCTTCATATTGGAAGGGTCCACATATATCCCTTTCCTATTGACATCATGCCCCAAGAATGATACTTCCTCCATCCAGAAATAACATTTATTGTAATATGCATACAACTTATCCCTTCGCAATGTTTTTAACAAACAACTCAAATGCTCCTCATGTTCCTCCTTGGTCTTTGATTATATCATAATTTCATCAATAAAGGCTAACACAAATTTGACGAGGTAATCTCAAAAAACTATATTCATTAAATCCATAAAAATTTCTCCAGGATTAGTGAGTCTAAAGGGCGTCACTATGAACTCATAATGTACATACCACGTTTGAAAGGAATTTTTGGGAATATCTTCATTCCTCACCTTTAGTTGGTGATATCCCGACCGAAGGTCCACCTTATAGAAATAACTGGCCCCCCGAAGCTGATCAAAAAAGTCATATATCCGTGGAAGGGGATACTTTTTCTTTATATTGATTTTATTGAGCTCACAATAGTCAATGAGGAGGTTCATTGATCCATAATTCTTCTTGATGAAGAGGAATGGGGCACCCCATGGTAAAGCACTTGGGCATATAAAACCCTTCTCCATATTCTCTTGTAATTGCTTCTTCAAATCTTCCAGCTCTATGGTGGACATTCTGTAAGGTTTCTTTGAGACTGGCAATGATCCAGGGATAAGTTCAATTGAGAAATCAACATCTCGATCAAGAGTAAGACTAGGAAACTCTTCAGGGAATACATCATTGTAATCCCTCATGATGGGCATGTCTTCAAGCATGATTCTCTCCATTGTCTCAATCATTTGACCTATGTATGAATGCTCATAAGGAATCAATATCCAAACATGAGACGAATATTCTAAATGAGACTCATTTTCCTCATTGTACATGTAATGAATCGTAAGATTCTTCGGGATATGAAGTGTAATCTCTCTTTCCCGGATGTTGCTGTTGGCCTTGTACAAAGATAGCCAATCCAATCCCAAGATAACATCAAACTCCACAAAAGGAAGTGTGACAAGATTTGATGGGAGGTTCAGTCCACAAACATTAACCAGGGAGGAGTTATAAACCATGGATATAATAATTTCACCATTCGTTGTTCTCACAGAATAATTTTCCTCCATATTTGTAGGTGGTGTTTGAATAGTTCTACTAAAATTTAAATATATGAAAGAATGCGTAGAACCAGAATCAAATAGTAAGTTCAATATTCTTGAATGAATAAAAAGCGTACCTATCACCACATCATTTTCCGGCTCCACCTCAGTAGTATTGATAACATTAGCCCTTCATTGTTCCCTTGGAGGTTGTTTCTGATTGTCTCCGACAACCCTCAGCTTAAGGAAATTGTTCGTATAATGCCCAAGCTCCTTGCAGTTAGAACACTGCACTGCAGGATGAGTGTTTATCTGAACCTTCCGTTATTCTTCAAAATTAGAAGGATTTTTCATATCCCTTCCACAGTTCTTGGCCAGATGACCAAACTTTACACATTTTAAGAAATTCCTAGTTCCCATGAGACTGTCACCAATATGCTTCTTCCAATAATTCTTGAATAGGTGAAAGTGAGGCTTCTTTCCATCATGGGATTTGTTTGATGAACCACCCATGTTGTTCTCCATTTTCTACTTCTTATCACTAGGCCCATGAGACCACTGAGAGTCTCCAATCTCCATTTCAACCTTGAAGGCCCAATGTACAATCTCCTCATAGCTGTCGAAGTCCTAAATTTCCAACACTTTTCACAGACTCAGCTTTAGTCCGCTAAAGAAGTGATCCAGATTGCTTTTGGTATTCATGAAAAAGCCACAGTCGCACCTTGCAAGCCTTCTAATGTTTCTTCATATGCCCCGATCGACACATCTTCCTTATACTAGAGTCCAAGGAAGTCTCTTTACATCTTGAGACGGAGGGTTCGAGGAAAATATTTCTTGGAAAATATCCGCTTGAATTCCTCCCAATCTATAGAATCAATTTACTCCTGGGAATTCGTATTCCTGATCAGTGTCCCCCACTGATCAGCTTCCCCATAAAATCTATAGAATGCCAGTACAACTTTATCTTCTTCCGAGTAGTGGAGGACAGAGAAAATCTATCCAATGGAGTTAATACATTTTTCTACAAGGAGGGGATCAGAAGACCCGCTAAACATGGGATTACTTTGCCGCATGAAGGATTATATGACAAGTTTCTCTTTCAATGGAGGAGGGGGACATTCCACCTAATTCATGTCATTCTTCATAACTCAAGCCAGCTGAGCAAGTACTGCCATGATTTTTTGAGCACCTGCTTCCATCACATCAAGCATGTCATTATGGAAACCATTACATTTCCTAACACATTTATTGTTGGAATGTGTTCTTCTATTTCCCGCCATTAACTAAGAAAAATAACATATAATTAGAGGTCGTTAAAACATATCTATTGAGCATAAAAAAACATTGAACATAAAAGTACAAACTTATAAATAAAAATTATATCCTAACATGTGATTCCGTAGGTTTATATCTAGGTTATCCTCAATCTATTTCTTAACTTATAATATTATGGGTTTCGTTTTGTCCCTTAATAATGGTTTTTACTATGCTCATGAATTTAACAAAGCATTTCCTCTGGGAGTGTTGTAACCAAGGGTAAGGTAAGGACTGTTATCATGCACCAGTTCCCGTTCGAGTCAAGCTCAACGTGGTGTTTTCGAGTTTTACCCCAAGATACATCTGTGCCAGATCCCCCTCTACCTGTTCGTATCCAGACAGGGATATATTTTCTTGATAAACCACATACTCTATACTCACCAAAATTTAGGACTGTTTTCTTATACATAGTCTCATCCTTATGGTTCTCACTAAGGTTCTCTATTCCTAATCACCAAAAATAACTAGACCATCTTCTGATAACAACTATATCTACCCAATCCTTTTACATAAAACATTTCATGATTATAAGAATAACTAATCATCAGAGTACAAGCCAAGGATCATTAAGTCTAGTGTCTTGGAAGAATAGGTACATAAAACATAAAACATGGGACTAAAAAAACTTCTTTATTTAATCTCCATAAAGAGCCTCTAACTTCCTTTGAGCCCTTACATCTGCATATGGTACCCTGGGGAACACATGAACAAAGAGATGATTTAAAAATGCCCAGTAAGGGAATAAACATAAGGATACACCTCTACAACATGATTTAAGAGGCATGACATTAAGATAACCAAAGAATGAAACTTATCATTTAATATAAGAATTGGATCATATAAACATGGAATCATATAAATGTGGATGAATCATTAATCATATCTTTAGTATGGTTCAAGGATAACCGTCAATCCCATTTCCCATTTCAGTATAGTTTGAGGCTAACCTACAATCACGTTTCACATCACATCTCATGAGAATTATCCTTACCCAATGCATTGGAGTGAAATTTGGATGCTCCCATCTCAATATATTCATGAATATTCTTGCCACATAAATAATCTTGTGACATAAATAATCATACATAAACAACCATACATAAACATAAGGTTACCCATGGAAAGAATTGGGTACCACAATCATGACATAAAACATATCTAATGGGTGTATCACGAATGTTTCCATGAAAGTAAGGGACTAGAACATGCATGGGAATTCATAGGGTAAAATAGGCATATAACATGGTAATTGGTGTCAAATATAAGTGAAAACTTTTAAAAAAAATATTTTAGAAACATTATCATTAAATTTGTTTTTTGCGGTTTTAAGGAAAACACTCTAGAGATTTTCAAATAGAAAAGAGGACATCATTTTATATAAAACCATAATTTAACAAAGAATGTTTTCATAATAAAAATACTGATTTTATATATACAATGGTGTTTTAAAACATAGGATAGAGTGCACTTGAAATTTGGGTAAAAATTGGGGAAGTCCCCTTAAAACAGGTTGGCTTATCAGAAAGTTCTACGGAGGGAATCATTCAAAATAATTTATATCCCCTAATGAATGTGGTGAAAGGGTATTGATATAATAATCATGTACAACTATCCTGAAGTCATAAGACTCACGTAGATAGATAAGATAACACCATTTTGAAAAATGATAAGGCATCCCAAAAGAACAACGAATGTTTGGGTAGTATTCGTTACGATTTTATCGGCATGGTGTCGGGTGTGACCCAGAGGGATTGATAAGAGAGAAATGGGATCTCTCGTAACTTATAAATCCAGAAGGAATTATGGTGGATGTTCGTAAACATACCCCATTATTTTATGGTGGTGTTATTCACTTGTTTTTAATGACCTAAATAAACGAATTAGGATTATTTGTTCATAATTCCAGAACCCCTTCTATATGTAATTTATTTATTATAAACCTTTTTAGTTCATTCAAAGGCTTTTTGATTATTTATAAGGTTCAATTTCATTGTTCAAGGTCGTTTGTTTACTTGGATTTAAAATATCAGTTCACTTATATTCCAGTTTGGGTCATATAATAGATGAATGTAGTTGTCCCAAATTGAAGATACATTTTTTAGTTCATATCCATGAGATTACATGGTTGTAATTTTAATCAGTTTACTTAGAGTGATGTTGAATCACTACATATATATCCTTAGTGATAACATTTTTTGTTATTCGGTGGGTTTGATTACAAAGAACGTGTTTTGATTTATAACTAAATTCCATTTGTACCAAAGGATTACATATCCAAAAATAGGATATATAACTTATATAATAATCTGGTTCAACCATAACACAAATGGTTTCATGACCAGAATTAATGATAATAATAGAAATTGATAAACTGTTGTCCTTGAATGTGCTAAATTACCACATCTCAAACATGCTTTCATTTATTTAATATAAAAGGGTGGGGAAATGGGAGAAGATAATGAAATATACCACTATCATGAAGACATTGTAGTACATGTATGTTACTGTATTTATCATACTATTATGTTGAATGGTGGTGATGAAAGAAAACAAAAAAAGGAACTAAAATGAAAAGAGGAAATTTGGAAAGAGGAATTTACCTCTTGAGACTTCCTTTTTGAAGAACCTCTTAAGGGGACAGGTTTTGGTATTTTGAGAAGTCTGAGAGATTTTGGAAGTGGTGGAGGACCTTGGAAAGATGTTTGGGTATAATTTAGAGAAGTCTTGGAAATTGAGAGGATTGTAGAGAAGAGGGAGTTAAGGGGGTTATATATTGGAGGAGAGGTGGGATTTCATGATATTATAATTGGTAATTTATTATTTCTTCCCAAGACAAGGAATAGTGAGTTTTCCATGACCAATAATTGTGATTTTATCATGTGATCCAAAACCAATTGTGCTTAAATCAGAAGAGCATCATTGATGACTCAATTAATCGATTATTTAGCATTTATTTTAAATTATGGGATTCTACTATTCATTAAAAATTCAAGTATTTCAGAAAAATCCCAAAAATTCACCCTAACCATTTTTCGACATGTATAATCTAAAAAAATCCTTTTTGAAAAATAATTTGCAAATATGATTATTTTAATATTTAATTAAAATAATAATTTATTATCAAAACAAGTTTTAAAACATTCATTAACTCATTCTAAAATATTGGTATATCGTACATCCTACTTGAATATTATTTTTATACCACCATAGTTGAGGTTAATAATTATTAGGGTATGTCAGTATTCATTAGGGTATGTTACTATTCATTAGGGTAGGTTACTATTCACCCAAAATATTTTTTTATTATAATCCAAAAAACATCTTGGACACATCTGTGTATGCCGGATTCTGGAAATTCCAAACACAGAATTGAAAAACTTATGTTTAAAGATCACTTATCACTTAGTAGTTCCTTATTTTGTGCTTTCATGTGATTTCATAACATAAATATAATAAGGTAATTTCCATTGATTAACTTTGGGTCGTTATAACATTGGCTTGTAACGAGTCATATCACTTTGAGGGGGTGATTGTCCGAACAATCTCTAATAAAATTATCGCGTTTACCAATAATGAAACCCATATTGGAATGAAATAAATAAAAAATTCAAATGCATAATAAAAACATAAACCTAATATATATCATATATAAATATCGTTCCATCATATTTGATAGCATGAGAGGCAGTAGGATATAATTGAACAATCATCGTTTCGTGAGGCGTTAATTTTCCTTCCACAGAAATAGTATGTTCTTAACCCATTATATGGAGGTTTGTATAAGTGTAGTTATAAAAATTATCATAAAAACCCTAGTATATTTAGGATACTGGTTTTTTATAAAATAAAGGAATAAAAAGAGTTTAGGGGTTGGAGAAGAAAAATAAAAGAAAATAATTTAAGAGAAACTATTACCATTAATTTAGTTAACTCCATTTGGGATGAAGAAAAATGATTTATTGAAGTGCCCTCAGCATATGATAAGTCTTATATAATGAAGAGAGGGATATTTAGAGGTTATTTTTGGAGGGCTTTTATAGGTCCAGGGGCTTGAGAGGTGTGAGGAATGGGTTAGAGTTGAGGGATTTTTATAGGGTGGAGGGGTTTTTTAGGAATGTGTGCAAATAATATTTTATTATATAATGATTTTCAGTTTAGAAAGATCCAAAACATATTAAATAAGAAGATAAGATGAATTATTGTTGAAATAAATTCATCCAATAATAATTGGATAGGTTTTTGATGTTATTTTTATATTTATAATCATAATTATTTAAATCATTTATTAATGAGGTAAATAATGCATCATTTTTGTGTTATAAATAATTTTTTTTATGTGATGTCTAAAAATTATAAAACTAAAACAATGATGTAGGAGGTATATTTAGGTTTCTAAAGAATATTTATAGTCTAAAAATTAACTTATATAACCCCATGTAAAAATTAATTTACTAAAAGATATTTGTTTGTGTCATTTTAGTCTTTACTTTAAATTAATTAATCTAAAGGGTCATTTTCACATCCATGTGGCTCCATGGGGTCCCAAAATCGACCCAATGATTCCAATGGTCGTCCATGACTCATCCATTAATATTATGAAATGTTATTCTAGTAATGTTGTATTATAATAATTTTCATTTTACCTTGAATTACCCTATTTATATTTAACCACGGTAAATAAAATTCAGAAGTTACTATTTACCAAAAAAATATTTTTATCTTATTGAACCAAGTATTACTTAATAATAAAAACCATGTCATATGGGTTTTTTAAATTCAATTCATAGAAGCGGAAAAATTAAATTTAAATGAAAAGGTCAGTTTTTAACTACTACTTAGTGGTTTTCAGTATTCATCAAAAATTGAAATATTTCAAAAAAATACCAAAAGGTCAGCCTAAGATATAATTGATATTATGAATTCAAAAATTATTTATATATTACAAAATTCTAAACATAGAAGTTGAATTAATTGATTTAAAATTATTTCCCTTTGTCCAAAAAATTTGCGTGTTTTTAAGAAACAATTTTTATCAAAAGATTAACACTTTTTTATTTCCAATTTCAAAGTGAAATTAATTCCAATAAACACCATTGTATTAAATGGTAAAAATATAATCTAAATACACATTAAAACTATTTAAAAAGTTTATTTATCCATATAAATATATTTTATTAAAAGGTAGTATTAAATTAAAATACAATATTTTTCACTATTCATCAAAAAATGAATTTTATCAGAAAAATAAGAAAAATTTACACAATGTAAATTTTGATATCCTGATTATAAATAAGAATTTTATATTGTTAAATAGAACATATAAAGGTGAATAAATCTATATTTAAAGAGGTTTCACCATCAAAAAGTGGTAAATCGACATTTTAATGAATATTAGAGTATTAATGCATAAAATTAGAATCATTCAAATTTTTAGCCTCTAAACTTTATTGGATAAATGTAAAAATATTTAATAAAAATGTATAATAATATTTATTTATTTATTTTCATTCCCACCAATATAATCTCTTGGTGTTTACTACCGTTGAAAATAATAATATTATATTATTAGTGTGCAACATAAGATTTCATAGAAACCCATTATTGTGTATTGGTTATGCAATTGAACCTAGCATCCCCTTTAATGTAGAATTAATATTTAATTCAAATATATTAATAAATATGAAAATTTTATCATTCTTTATTTACCTAGGATGTTACACCCTTCCGCTGTTTGGGAAATTTCATCCTCGTAATTTTAAAACTGCGATCAGAAACATCATTAAATGTTCCACATCGGAAAAGAGTTAGTAAAATTATCATTTTAAAATAAATAAAAAGAATTACAATGGTCACCTGAGATAACCCATTCTAGGACTCCATGAAGGAAAACTTGTATATGGAAGAGAAAACAAATTGTCATATTCTGATGGAGAGTGATAGAAAACATGATTAGGAGAAAGTTAAGCACCAATAAATCACAAACATATGATGTGTTAAACGTCTTTGATTACCCATTAGGAAATTTAAAACAACCACATTTTTTATTTTACGTTTCTTTTCATAATATTGAAGAATTAATTTACTACATAGAATAAGAAAATAAGTAAATATACTTACATTCTAGTAGAGTTTCATTGTTTGATATGTTTCTACCAAAAACTAATTTTTTCCCCAAACAATGAGAATTTAAGAAAACATGGTCACATCAAAAGCCCAATAATCATCTTCAAGATCTCACATAATCAAAAAAAGTAGAACTATATATTTCCCTTGTCTTTAGTCATCATCTAAAACCAAAATGGTCAGTACGAGATCAGATAATCACCAAAAAAATAATCCTTTATAAAAACAAATACTACTCTTAATCACCAAAATTTCAAAACAAGAACCCAAAGTTCATGAAAGAACATTAAATATACAATTGTCCTTAAAAATATTCAAAGTAATCATAACTAATATTGGAAACCAAAACTCTGAAAAATTTAATCACAAAGTCTTCCATAGTAAATATTATCATTTATCTCTAAAAACATTGACTACTTGTAATGTATCATACTGATGTGTAATTAACCTAAACATATATTCTCAATGATATATTAATCATTTCCATAAATAACCCAAATCACCTTATGACCACAATAAATACATAAATTCTTCTAAAAACATATCTCAACCATCAATCCACAAATTAAATCCCATAATATTTTATTTTTCTTAAGCGTATAGTGTTCCCAAGAGAGAGAATGACTTTCTTAAATAACATTTATTACATAATCACCATATAATTTTTTTATACTAAGGTTGTCTATTTTTTAAAACATAAGAACCCAAATTAACATATTCATGATACATAAAATAAATTAACTAAAAAGAATTATTCATACTAATCAGGGAATTCATGTAGTCCAGTAGTAGGAAATAAATCCCAATCCCGCTTTGGTTGTCGGTTCGATTCTCAATGCTTTTTTCAACACGACGGGTTGTCCCACGGTTTGCATTTTTTCATTTATAAAAAACTATACAATTTAATAAAATTCTAAAAAAGAATCAAATTGCCCCAAAATAACCATTACATATTTTATCCTCAAAGGTCATCTAATACCTTTCATTTTCCACCCACAAATTTAATAACAATTTATCATCACTAAAATAACTTTGACACTTTCTATTGTGAAAACCATTATGGTTATGTCACTTATACTTAAATACCACCCTATCCTCTAAAGTTATATAAACATACCTCTGAAACCAACTATAAGGACTTGGCCTTAAACATTACATAATCATGAATTATGTCAAGGATTGACATTAAAGATATTTTCATGCTTAGAGTTTTAGACAATTAGGCCATAACTACTACACAACAACATGAATATTTCATGTAGACACTACTAATCTGTATCCATTTTTCATAAAATAAAAACTCTAAAAAAGAAACATGTCTAGTTCTAGGTTTTATACAACATGACTTTTCCTCGATCCCATCATTGACCTTATTCATCTTTACGTCATTTGGAATATATATCAAAAACATGTGAAGATAATAAAAAGATCAGTAAGGGTTATAAAGTTAGGAAGGAAAACAATAGCCCATCAATAAATAAAAATAAATGAAACCATACATTCCAATAATAATATACCTTAAAAAATAATAATATTTATGAAAAACACATAGAAATCATAAATCAAAAAGGTAACTTATGGAATTTATAACATACTTACATTGTATCTATCACAGCAACATAGGGAGTCAAATTTTGAATACTCATCATATTATATTCCATAAATATATTAGGAGAAAAAATATCTTTTACCTCTGTCACGTTACCCAATTCATTGTAGAGCTATCTCGAGCTCACCCGCCCTAGGTTTATCACGAAACCACCCATATACGCAATCCATTCCCAATAACCATAACATATTAATAACACATAACACAAGAATAAAATAAATATAACATTCCCACATTCCAATCACAATATATCATTTCAAGATATTCACATAATCAATGATATGTCGAGACCATTTTGAAAACAATTTTAAACATTTAAAAAATTGATTTTTGAATCAAAGTGTCCCATACCACTTTGAAACTTTTGAAGGAATTAACATTTTAAAACATTAATAACCTTATAAATAAATAATAAAATCCCATTTGACAACATAGACATTAATGAGATAATTTAGAAGAATAAATCATTAAAATAGTATTTTAGTTAAGGAGTTCATATCCAAAGGAGATATGCTTGAATAGAAATATTTGAGGTATAAAATCAAATCAAAACATTATAATATAATGAGAATAAAATGATTCATGATATAATATGACAAAGAACATTATATACACTGTATAAAAGTGAATATTTTTATTATTTAAATAATGTCTCGATGGAATATAAATTGATATGAAATCCTTTATAAAATCTGTTTCCTTAGATTAAAGATAAATCGGTTACATAAAATTGTGACAAAATATAAATACACAAAAATATGATTGGATATTCAGTTTAAATCAAAAATTAGAAATTTACACAATTATGTTTAAGAAAAAACCAATGACTCTAATGTTTAACTCAATGAATGGAAATTGAGTTAAAATTTCTCTTATCATGTTCATATCGATGAAATGAGAATTTATCAATGGAAATATTATGTGTATCAAAAGAATACCCACTCAAAGGGGAGTGTAAATTTAAACATAATAAATAAATACTGATTCCACACATAATCATAGAATGAAATAATTAATAATTAGAAGATTATCCTGAGGAATGGTAATTTGGTTAGAAGGTTCCCATACTGATTTGGTAACTTACGAAACAAAAAACCCATGAATGAAGGATCATAAAATGAAGATGTAAATAATCATAAATTGAAGTATAATACACAATGAATACAATTATGGGATGTAAAAAACGAATCACCTAATACCATGACTATAAATATAATCATGATAATATATATCAAATATCAAATATCAGTACACAATACACCACATGCAATAAATAAGCGTCTAACAATGGAAATCTCACTAAATTGAAAGTGAGATAAAAAATCCCTTACCTCGTGTTCCACATGACTCATTTGTTAAATGTTAATCCTGAATAATATACTTATTTTAAGTTACACTATATTAATATCCTTTTAATGTTTATTATTTCGTTTATATCATTTATTAGCATTTTTATAATCATTATGTAATCAGTTAAGTTAATAATGGTCATTTTTTTGATATTTGGTACTTGAGTAAAAAATGAACACCTTATAATTACAAGTTGTCAATGTGGTTAAAATTCCATTATATCCAGAATGATATTGATTATTTATATATCATATATATCATATATATCTTGTATATATATGTATTTATAATATTACATAACATTTGGAGGTAATAAATGAAATGCACAGTTCATGGAGACTGTAAGTTGTACGTACACATAAACGCTACATTCATTTATATTTAATATATAATGGAATGAAAATGTAATTATACATAGATATATTATAATTCCAGAAAAAATATGATATATAATTTGATTAACTCCATCCTTCATACATCCCACGTCTGGAGTGAACGAGTCATATCACTTTGAGGGGGCGGTTGTCCGCACTCCCTCAAATGAAATTATTGCATTTACCCATAATGGTAACCATAAAGGAAAGAAAAAAATGAAAAATAATAATGAATAAAGAAAAAATAAACATAATATAAATTATATAAAAATACAGTTCCATCTTACTGGCCACCATGAGAACCGTAAGAGATAATTGAACAATCATCGTTTCATGAGGCGTTAATTTTCCATCCAGAGAAACAGAATGTTCTTCACCCATTATATGGTGGTGTTTTGAAGTGTAGTTTGAATCCTAATCATAAAAAAAACCATGAATTTCTATGATACTGGTGTTGTAATAAAATAAATGATTAAAATTATTCTTGTGGTTGGAGAAGTAAAATAAATGAAAATAATTTAAGAGAAAATTTTACCTTCAATTCAGGAAACTTCCTTTGTGTTTAACCAAAAGGACTTCTTGAAGTGCCTTCATCGTAATTTAAGGCTTCTAGTAGACATAAATTGATCTTGAGAGATTATTTGGTAAGGGGTTGGATGATCCAAGGTGCTTCAGATGTGTGAGGAATGGGTTAGAAGTGAGGGCTTTTGATATGGGTGTAGGGGTTCTTTAGGAATGTGTGACAAAATTATTTTATTATATAATGATTTTCACTTTTAAAATATCCAAAACTAATTACGGTCAATGATACGATTAATCATAGTCGAAATAAATTCATTCATTAATAATCGGACTGGTTTTGGATGTTATTTTAAAATTCATAATCTTAATTATTCAAATCTTTTATTAATGAGGTAAATAATTCATCATTTTTGTGTCTAAAATAATTTTATATATCTGATGTCTAAAGATTTAAAAAATACCATTTTTTAGGAAATATTTTTATCTTTCAAAATAATATATATTTTATAAAAGATAACTTATATATCCACATGTAAAAACTAATTTACTAAAAGATATTTTTTTGTTTCATTTTTGTCATTACATTAAAATAAATAATCTAATGTGTCAATATCACTTCCAAGTGGCTCCATTGGGTCCCAAAATCTACGCAAGGATGGCCATGGATGGACATGACTCTTACAATAAGTTTAGGCCATGTTTTCAGGTAATTTTTTATTATTATAATATTCTTTTTACCTAGAATTTCCCTATTTAACAATAACTGCTGTAAATAAAACTGAAGAGTTACTATTCACCAAAAATATTATTTTTATCATATTTTTGAACATTTTAATTAATAATAACATCCTTTTATGTCGGTTTCTTGAAATTTAAATCATAAAATTAGTAAAATTTCATTAAAATGAATAAGTCATTTTTAAACCACTACTTAGTGGGTTCACAATTTGTCCAAAATTGATGTTTTTCAGAAAAATACCAAAATTTAGGACAAAGATATAATTGATATTAAGAAATAAATAATGATTCCTATTTTTTAAAATTATAAACATAGAATTTGTATTAATTAATTTAAAATTAATTTCTGTTGTTAAAACCAATATCGTGTTTTGAAAAACAATATCTATCGAATGAATGACACTTATTTATGTCCAATTTCAATGTGAAATTAATTACAATGACCAACATTAGATTAAATGATAAAAATATAATCTATTTAAACTTTATATCCAATTAAATAAAATTCTATCAATATATATAAATAAATTAGATTAAAAGGAAGTTTCGAATTAAAATATAGTATATTCCACTATTCATCTAAATAATGAAATTTATCAGA
This sequence comes from Viscum album, assembly GCA_963277665.1. Classification (NCBI taxonomy): domain Eukaryota; kingdom Viridiplantae; phylum Streptophyta; class Magnoliopsida; order Santalales; family Viscaceae; genus Viscum; species Viscum album. The sequence continues at coordinate 269,482,671 of OY728128.1, read as the reverse complement.
AAAATACCAAAAAATTACCCAAAGAAAATTATGTTGTCCCTATTATAAAGATGAATTTTTTTTTTTGGTTAAATAGAACACATAAGAGTGTCCAAAACTAGATTAAATGAGGGTTCTCCATCAAAAGGAGGCAAATCATCCTTTTAAGGAATATGTGTGTATTTAAGTTTAAAATTAGATTCATTAATATTTTAAGCCTCTATATATTATTGGATAAATGTAAAAACATATAACAAACATGTATAATCATATTTTATTTAGTTAAGTTCATTACCGCCAATACAACAATGAGGAATTAACTACCATTAAAACTAATAATAGTATATTATTAGTGTGAAATGTAAGATTTCAAAGAAACTTGTTGTTGTGTATCAGGTAATCCATAGAACCTAGAAACCCCTTTAAATTAGAATTAATATTCAATTCACAAATATTAATAAATATGAAAAAATTCATGTTCATTATTTAACTGGGATGTAACATTATATATCTATAAATTCTAAAAATATATCAATTTTTATTCATAAAAATTAAATTTTATGATCAATGAAAAATAAGATATGTGAGAGGATATATATTCTACTCTTGGAAGGAGTATGAGATGATTGCGTCCATTCATTATTGATGATTCATATAATTATGATATAAAATAAATAATTACATTTTAATTAATTATTGGGAGATATTAACATGAGTAAAACAAATGAGACAAATGATTCTTTCAGTTTCTGTTAAAAAATACAATGAGGGAGTTTAATGGGCCAAATAAATGATGATTATTGATTTATTTGATTTTAAAAGTTTATTAAAAAAAATGGATGATGATAAGAGCTTAACATTTTGTATAGTTAATGAATAAAAAAAATCTAAATTTGAATATTAATGTTAAAATGAATCTATATTTGAATGAATACTTGTATTATAAAATCCAGTACAAAGGGGAAGTCTATACCACATTATGATACTAAAAAGATGAAGTATCTGGGGGTTATGATGATTATTCATGATGATAATATTGATGTATTCTTGGATTTAATGGAACTAATAATAACTATTAATGTAGTCATATCAATGTATATTAAAACTGCTACATTGGCTCAAATCCATTGGACTTTAAAAGGAAACATGATGTTGAATAATTTTCGTATGGTAAAAGAAATGTGTTAATTGACGTCCTCTTAACCCCATGTTGTGATTGAGTCCTATTTTAACAACGTTGCACCTCAATACCATTAAGGGTTTTAATAATCACATTTCATTGAAGTTGAGTTTGGATGGAAAACTATAGTTGTAACACTCCTCTTTATTGGTCATTGAACATATTATCATATCACAATACACAGATTAATGTTTCAATAATGTTATAATTTTTTAATAAAAAATCTGAAACATGAATTTGTATTAACTATAATTTAAAAAATATTATAGACATATAAACACATATAAATTACTAATTACGTGGGATGAATCATAAATCCCCAAATCCAAAGAATAATAATAATTATTATTATCCATAAAATATCAAAATAATAATATAAATTAAAAATGTTAAATCAATTATACAAAGGCTATACATAGCATAATACTTTCCACTTTGTATTAACAATTATAATAATTAATATTTATCCTGGTACTTATAAATGTATATAAATTTTATTTTTCACAAATGATTTTTCATAATTCATCTTTTTATACTGTGTAAATAAAATATTAATGATTATAAAATAAACTAGAACACTATGGACCGGGTTGGGAATACTTCATTAGTTAGTTTGTAACACAGTAAAAATAATCATGGGGTCAATGTCAATGTACAACAAAAACACATTAACGAATCTTTTTTTGCAAGTGGTTTTCCGACCAATGGTGAGTATCTAATTTTATGTTGCGATTATATACCCTCATTAATCATACACATAGTGATAATGTAATAATAAATATATATTCCAAATAATTTATAGAATATAAGATAACCTAAAAAATATTGTTACATTTGTATTGTCATGTCATAAAAGTGTAATAAAATATACCACCAATGTGGTAGTGTCCAACAATAATAGTTTAATGAGAAATGATATCTAATGTATGTTGTTTTAGAATCTATTCAGGGTTTCTCAATTCACCAAATCCATCTCCTAACACAAGTATCCTCAGTAACTAGACATGGGTCCATTGCAATTCTTTCATTATATCGGACATGATGTCTACACAAGAACATGGAATCAAGTGATGGGTGTGATAAATAATATATATGAACACCACTAATGTATCTTTATAATAATTATAAATGTTTATAGATTTGAATGAAATAATGGGAAGGTATTTTTTCACAAAAGACCACTAATGATCACTTGTCAAATGATCATTCACTAACCATGTTTCTTTGAAACCGAGTATTAAAATATTTCATGTTGTTCCAAAGGTATATTAGTATTTTTCAAAAAAATGAAATAGATTATTATATGTATCTATTTACACTGAAGAAGAAAAAAATTCATTCCCAATTTTATTGAAAGTAATTATCATTTTATATATCTTCATGATCACCTATGATAGAATGCATCCACGGTTTTTTTGAACTATATACTCTCTCAGACACAATTTTATTGTCCATTGATATGTCATTGCAGAATATATGGACACTCCTGTATTGTTTTATGGGTTTCCAATGGGATGATTCGTTCCATGGTAAGATGTTAACAACATAGTGCTGGGCATTTAAAAACTCTTCTTGTAATTCACACTCCTCATCTAAGGTGTCAGTTTATTTCAGTTATACCAATGAAAACATATCCATTAATTAATAAGAAATATGTTCTGTATAATAATAATTTATTGAGTATAAATGATGGGAACAACATATAAAAATATATATCCCCAAAACTAGGAGTGGTGCATAAGAAAGTAACATCATAATAATGAAATTTCATGGAATAATTAATCATGGTCAAACCTCACACTCTACATATCTGAAAAGAGCCTATAAATAAAGTGTCACTATTATTAGAAATTAAATATGAATAATATTCCAAAAAAACATACAAATGAAAAAATTGGATTGTACTTCCTAACATTCGCATAGTGAATTGAATTCAATAGATCAACTAAGGTAAGACACTCAGATAATGGTTATGAACTACTCTTGACTTTAAAAAGACCCAATAAATCTGTATTGATTCATTATATTTATTATTATATGAATATAATATCATTATCATTAAAATATATGTTCATATAATTAAATTTATTTTCTTTTAATGTTAGACCAAGTATCAATCATTGGGATAATCCATAGAGTGTTATCCAATAAAGAACCATAAATCTAGCCTAAATTATATATTATATAGCGGTTGAGATCTATATATATAGATACCATTTCAAAGATCTCTGGATAATTATAAGGTTAAAAAGAGACTTAGTCTTTAAAATTTTTTTATCATACAATATATCACACACAAGGTTATTAATGAAATTATTAATTCCAAAGTTGAGGAATGGGACATATATTCAGACATATAAGTTCTATCTAGGAGGATTTGGAAAATTTAATGTCATATTTTTTTGTGATAAATAATTATATAATAAATTTTTCATTTAATTAAAAAATAAAATATCAGTAACAACCGAATATATGATTCGCTAGCTAGTGGGAGGTCTCCCACAATTTCCTTATGTGATAGTCATATTTTGTTTTTTTTGTAAAACTGACCCAAGTAGCAAAAATGAAGTTCCAACATTATCACAATGGTTTATTATAAAATAAATCGCATCCCAGATGACCAAATAGTTTATATTTCATGGTACACTAAACACATAATTGAAGTTCCCATTACATTTTAGATCATAAAATAATAATGAATTTTCATTTATAATTTCATTAATTCCATTATTGTATCCCTATATAACAATCACAAAACAATTCCTCATATATTTGGAAAAATAAAACATATGAATGTGATGATTGTACATGTTCAGTACTGATAACATATAGCTAAACCATTAATTAAATGAGGAATAATAAATATCGAAAAGTAAATAAATAAATCACTTTATATTTATTAAATATCATTGGAATAGTGTGGTATGAATAAATATTGATAAAATAATAAAATATAATTAAACACGTTATCTTGAAATATAACCTTGGATGTTCTAAATAATTGAAAAATTGTATGGAATATCAATAACAGAAATAATAATGATGGAATACAAAATTATGGACACATAAAAAATATCATGGATGACATATTACAATTTATCTAAGACCATTGAATCCTAGTGCTAATACATCTATATAAATGGGTAATTCCTCAACCAAATCCAAATATAGTTAGTCTCATGACTCTTACCGACGTTCTGAGAGGCTATATAGGGTGACATCCACTAATTACTATGTCCAATTCATTTATCATATTATAGGTTTGAAATATAACCCATATGAACATTCATATTTTAAAATGAGAATTAAAATTTTAACTTGTACCATGAACAATAAAAATAATCAAAAATAATAAAGATTTAAATGAATGGTATCAATATGGTATATTAGTAATCAAAGTTATTATAAACTATCTTGAAAAATAATTTTGATGGAATCATTGGAATACATTCCAATAAAAATGTTATTACATCAAATGTTTTATTATTATATGGAAATTTATATTTAAATATTACATGGAATATTACTTGACAAAAATAACCATTCTAGTAATAGAACACATTTTACTTTAGAACTATATAATTTATAATATTCATTTAAAAATACATTATATTGAAAATAATTTTTAAAAAAATGTATTTATTTAAAATTAAGAATAACATTTTATTAAAAAATTACTATTTACGCATCAAATATATGTTTCAGTGAAATAAAATTTATGTTGTTTTGTTATTCTATACAAATTATATATGTTATAAAACATTACATTTTAAATATTTTATGGATAAAAAAGTTACATGTTTATGAAATGAAAATAAATTATTTTGGAAAGATATTTATAAAAGTTAAACAAGGTTAAGTTTTTTAAAAAAAAATCTTTTTTTGAATGTGAAAAAATATTGGAATAAGAATTAGAACAATTATTTTTGGATGGAAAATGATTTTTGATTGAAGAAATTTATAAAGTCATATTTTCATAAAAACATTTTCTTAATAATTATAACTACTAATGAAAAAAAATTGGTACTAATAATAGAAAAAGTAAATGAGTTACCATATTAGAACAAAAAAATATTAGTTATTTATTGAAATAACAAATAACACCCTCGAGGGTGAGGTAAACAAATAAATATTGAATAATGATGAGATTGTAAAATAAACCCATTCCACTATTATAATATTTGTATAATAATACTCATGAGTGAAGTAAATTTAAATGAATTATTTAATTAAATGATGATAAATGGATCCATGATATAACATTAAAAAAAATTCATACATAAAATAAAAAAAATTAGTGGTGGTTATATTGTGTCCAACAGATGTAAAAATGAGATGAGATACCCGTACTATGAGTCTAACTCATCACATAGGATCGTTATCATCTATAATAATAAAATCATGTTAATTAATTACTTTCATAAGATTTTTTTATTTTAATTATTCTTTTTATTTCACATATTTCCTTATCATATAATATTAATTAATCAATTATCCGTACATTGAGAGTTTCAATGATATTTGGAATTTTTATAAAAATTACCTTAGTAGGATTACTATGGTCAGTGTGGTAATTATTTAAAAATACTAAATAAATAATAATGACATTATTATAATATTTAAAAATTAATTTCCATTTTAAAACTAGTATTTAAATATTGTTATGAAAAATTAACAATGTTACAATAATAGTGATTGTAGGATGTATGTATGCATGTCTAACACATCCATTTTACAATGATAATTCTGAAAAGAAGATATGTAATATTTTAACTTTTCATAATGATCATAATATAATATATATATAATTATTGATTGAAATATTGATAATTATATATCATCCATATTTTTTTGGTTTGAAAAGTGATTCACATTACTTTTTGTAAAAAGTAGTCCACACATACACTAATGACGTTATCGTATTTAGGATAGGAAATAAAATTACATATTAAATTGTATGAATGAAAAATATTGATAAATATAATAATTATGTTAGTAAAGTAATATATATTCATTAATATTACCCTTAAAAATATATATATAGTGAGTTATTGAAATGTGAATGACATCTCATCGGGAAGAGGTAGTCCTCCTTACACATGTGGGAAGTTATCATATATCCTTTAAAATGTAATTTAAAAAGTTATAATTATGTAATTAATCAAATGTTATAATTATTTTCTAAATAATATATATATCAATTATATCCATCATGATATCCTATTATGATTTAATTTTAGGAAAATCTGCCACATTAGTCCACGAAGCGGTAGTCTTTTATATAAATGATTGACGTTATCTTTCCCTATTTCAGGGAATATGAGATATAAATTTTTCTTTACCTTGATATCGTAAAATATTTTTATGTGGAATTTTTTCTCATTTTATATAATCATAAATTAAGATTATTTAAGGAATATGGATAAATAAAAAAATATGTAGTTAGGAATTTTCCCTCTTCTCAGACCACCACTTTTTGATTATAACTAATGTATTCCTAGAATATCTTTATTAACCAAAATAGGATAATATAATTATTTTATGGAGTTTTTTATTTGGGTAGGTATTTTTCCAAATTACTTTTCAAGGTGTGAGGATTAGAGGACAATTGATGGACCTTTATAAGTGAGGTGAGTGGAAGTCTTGTATTTTTCTAAATGCAAAAGTTGTACCCTAACATTCCTCATGTAAAAGGGGTCTAAAAAATATTATTATTAAGTTTTATAAATAAGATGATCTAGATACATCCATCCAATAAATTTCATAAATATTTTGAGTTAATTTAAAAATAATAATTTTTTTGTTTAACCCCTCCTTATCCAGTTTTTATCTTTAATATTGTAATAAATTTTTATTAATTTCACTAATAATTGTCTAAAATATATTGTGGGAATTATTATGTAATAAAAATTCATTATATTCGATATATTGAATCAATTTATAAAAATTCCATTCACTATAGTAGAAAATTTTGATATAATATTAGTTCCATAGATGAGACAAGTATGTCGGTTTTGAAAGATAAAATATTTAGAAGATTAAAATATATTTATTTAAAAATTAAAAATGATCATTTTTCCAATGATCGAAATGAGATGCCTATATATATAATTGTACTAATTCAATATAAAAAAATTTAAATACAATTTATCATTATTAATAAATTAAAAAATATTAATTTTAAATTACAATTCTGTATTTGTTAATATTCAACGAAAATTGAATCATTTTCGAAAAATCCCCAAACAATCACCCTAATATAAAATTTTACATATAGATTTTTTAAAATATTTTATTTAAAATAATAATTTTTTTATATGTTAAAAATTAATTATTAATTATGTGTAATATCTTGAAACCCTCTGGTCCTTTCTTTTGTGAAACATTAGTTTTTGACCTGCTCTAGGGAGTCATGATGACTCATTTCAAGAGTTTTCCAAAACTATAGATTTACAAGGTTAGGTGGTGTCAATAGGTTGCATCAGTAGGTTTCATTTGTGAATATCTTTTTTTAGGTCATGTGGGTGGCTTTCTTAGGTGACATGTTATCAGTAGTTTGTGTCGGTGGCCCGATGTTGGTAGGTCCTGTCAGATACATGCGGTAGATTGGTCTCGTCAGTGACTGTATTTCGACAGGTGATGTCGGTGGGTCGCATCAGGGACACAATGTATGTAGGTTCTGTTAGTTGTTCTTATCGATTTCTAAATGTGGGAAGGTTTCAATAGTGAGTTTCATTAGTGAGTGGTGTCGGTGAGTCACGTTGGTTACTCGTGTTGGTTACATACACAAAAGTGAGTCATTCCTTTCTTTTCCCAATTTTTAAAGTTTCACCGCTATAAAATTTTGTTTTATGTAAAACGACTACACAACCTTCCTTGACTATTTCTAGAGAATTTTAAAAGGATAATAATTACATATTTAATATACTAACCCCCCCCCCCCCCCCCCAGTATTTCAAATTCACAACTGCATGGTATGGGCAACGAACTGATTTTTTAGAATGTTGGTATAGTCTCCATTCTATTGATATCAGATATAGATCTTTCTAAAGTTGAAATCCTATATTCCATGAACCCACAAAATTTCTCTTGATACACCAATATCCTTCTTCCCTATGGATTCATGTGTTGTATTATGGCCCTCAGATCCAGTTTTACCTTCCTTACTACAGCTCGTGTGCCCCATGTTTTTCATGCAAAGAGGATTTTCTTATCTTATGTTGTTCAATGTTGTGATTATTTTTTCTTCATTTCAATTTTTTTTCTTGCGGTGTGAGATTTCTAATTTCATTCTTGAAATAAAATTGAATAATTTCATTAAATGAGGTAATAAAAGAGGGGTTGGGGAAATGATGATAAAAACAAAAAAATACATGTTACATCAGTAATTATTGAGTGACCAGGAAGATGATGATGATGGTGCTTTTGTTTTGATTATATCATTGATCATTGTTTTGAATTATCTTGTTCAAATACATTCTGAAAATCATGGCTATTGGTGGTCTCTATTTTTGAACATGACTCATGAATTCTTCTTGTTAATTTTCTATTGAACAGATATGAGTAAAAAATACTGATTAATCACATATATCAGTTTAATTAAATGAATTTCCAATGATCGCAATTGTTCTATGATAAATCCTTATTTATCAAAGAGCAATTAATGAAATATTGTGTTAAATCTGAATAAATCTTGCATTGTTCTATTTGGATGTTTTTTGTGGGTTGATATTTCATATATTTTGCACTGTATGGGTTTTTTGGTGCTTTTATTGTGAGAACAGAAATGTGTGTGGATTATTTAAAGGTTTAATCGAATATTAGGTTTGATGATTATTTTATTTTAGAATGGGTGAGCAGAGTTTTGCAGGAGGACAGTAATCGGGTTGTGTTATGATTTTTTGTTGAGTATGGTGAAAATATGGAGTGGGGAAATTGAGTATGGTTATGATATGTTATATTGGAGGGTTTTATTGTGAGTAGTGGTTTCATTCTTTAGGTTTGGATATATTAAATTTAATAATTGTAATGGTTTTGGTTTTCATTAGAGCTATGTGGGGAGGAAGTGTAATGTGGGGTGTTTTATCATGGTTTTATTCCTTAGTTTGGATTGGTTGTGAGGATGGTTGTGGGTTGTGGCTATTATATTCCCATGTATGGATTGATTAATATATCAATGCTTAATAACTACAAAATTATTTGGTTTTATGTGGTTGTATTTTATTATATTTTGGTGTGACTTTCATTTTTCCTAATAATAGCATATAGATGTAGCAACAAAGGTAGTTTTGTGGGATGGTTTATCTTTAGAACCCCATGGGTTGGGATGAGTGTTTAATACCATTATATATACATGTATATTCATTTTATTTCTAAATTTATCCCTAAAAAATGCGAATTATGTGTCGAACACCATCAATGTTATGGTGGATGGGGCCTTTCCGAAACATCTTGGCGGGAGGATGGATGGTCGTTCACCCGTTATTCCCTTCTCCCACATCCAGGTGATTCTATCCATTGACTCATCATGAAGGTTGTGGTTTTTGCAGCACAGATGTGTGTGGGTGAGTTGTGTTTCCCATATGTCTTCAGGATGAGATGGGTTTTGCATCTCAGTTGTTTTCGTGATGATATGTGTTATAGGTCCCATGTTACTTCGAGATGTGTTGTGGATTGTGGCCAAGGATTTTGCATGTGGGATGAGATGTATTTGTGAGGCCCAGGTGTGTGGGTGGGATGTGATTTGGTATGAGTCCCAGGTGTGTGTGTGTAGGTTGTGACAAGGTTCTTTCAGAACTGGTGTGGGTGCTGGGATGTTTAGCATTTGGGTGTGAGAGTGGCTAATCAGTGGGAAATATTAGCAAGGTACGAGATCATTAATGTGATTACTATATTACATTACATAACTTTTGGTCTTTTTTATGAATGAAATTGGTGATGTTGGGGTGAAATTTATCCCCTTTTAGGTGCTTCAGAATTCCACTATTTCTCAAGGGGGAATTAGTATGATTCTCCGCTTGTGAACATGAGACATTTATTTTTCATACTGAGTCTAATTTTATGATCAGCCTATGATTATAAAACTATTTTCAGATTTTCTAGGGGGAAATTGGTATCTTTCTTTCCATTAAAATATAATAATTTCTGATAGTAGTTGTGTCAATACATTTTCTTTTTTTGTATTTATTTTGGAAACACTTGTTTTGTAAAAGTTATATTTTTAAAAATGCATGTGGGATGAATTTTTTATTCACTTATATATTTATTTAATGGAGTTTTAGATTGGTTGTACATATTACCTCATAATATTCTTTACTATAAAAAGGGTAATTCCTTATATTTTGCATGATTTGTATACCCCTAGTGCTGGTCTCCACCATGGGTCTTACTAGGGAAATGACATGGGGGCTATTATCTTCCTTTATCCATTACTAAATAATGAGTAGAATTTTTTATGGTAGGGGTCATGATATAATGTTGTAAAGGACATTTTTGGAGATAATGGATTGAATTTCTAGTTAGTCACATCGAGGATTTAATTTGTTTGTAGGTAAATAGTGTTAGGTGACCTTGGTGCGTGACATGGGTCAAGGAAGACTAGTAAGGAAAAGGGATTTTAGGTCCCCCAATGATCCAATGCAAGGTTTATGATCATTCAAAATGACCAAGTGAGGCTACTCTATTTGTAGGGTAGAGTCCCTAGGATAAGTACAAGAATCATGATGAAATGTTTTTGTTTAATTTAAAAATTCTGGGAAATTAAATAAATAACTATTCCAATGAATCTAAAACAATATTCCATTCTATTCTGGCTTAGTAGAGCCTTGTTTACTTTTCAGCTTTGGGGCCCAGTCATCATCCACGAGTGGCTCAGTAACTGGATTCTTAGAAGACTGATCTAGCTAATTAGTCGAGGGATGATTCAGAGGAGGAGTAAAGCCATTTTCATATTACATTACATGGTTTCCAGTGGAAGACCGGGGGAATGTACAAGGACAATGTCTTTGATAAGGTGATTGAGAGATGGATCGAGGAACTTGAGATCACTTTCATCCTGACATGGGTTATAATGATGTACTAGGTTAAATTTGATGATTGTTATATTATGGGATCTAGGTGAGAGTTTTTGATGTTTTACTTGAGGGTGGGAAAGCTGGCTAATGTTTTATGAGATGCTTTCTAGATGGTGATCCCATAATAATTATTTTATTTATCCATGAATAATGAGAAGAAACACTAGATTATCTCCATATAGCATGGAAGTATGAAATTACTTGATTCAGGATCATGTTCAAGGACCATTTTATCATCACTCAGTATCTCTATCCGAATAAGAATTCTTTGGTGAGATTCTTAGAGGAGACACTTCTTCCTTCTCTCTAGCATGTAGTTTCCCGATTCACATTGCTGACATACCTAGTGGGTTAGATGAAGGTTGATGTAGTTGATATAATGAACTCATGAGGTGGTCTATCGATATAGGGGATCTCATAAGGTTATTCATATAGAAATACAGCCATTGGTATGTCTCAGTCACCTGGCCTTTTGAGATTTTGGTTGTTAGATACATGACCTATGTTGTGTCCATTTCGAACTTATTGTACTTGTACGTACCCTGTATGCCTAGGGAATGTGTGCTTTTTATAGGGAGTTTGTGGGAACCTCCAATTTAAATTCCCAATGGTCGTTAGAGATCTGCATATCGGTGGTGGGTAGGTTCAGCACCCGGTTCAATAGTAGTTGTCGGTCAGTTCACTTCAGCAGCAGGGACAACAGGCTCCTACTCCACTGAGGGGAGATGGAGTAGATGTAGTTCGACTTCATTTTGTTCCTCAGGGACCTTGACCTTGATGGGCCAAGGAGGCAATCATCAGTAAAGGGTAAGTGGATCTTGGAATAGTTAGTTGCAAGACATAGAAGCAATAGTTCCAGTATGACTAGAGATCATTTGAGGTATGATCAGTTTGATCAAAATAATTGTTTATGATTTGATTGATTCCATAGATTCGAACTCTTTTGATTCAGACAATATATCCCATGATCTAGGACTAGATATAGATATTCTTCATGAACCCATGTTATTTATTACACCCCCAGAGGCTGTAAGAACTTATTTGACATGTGTGGGGATGTGGAATAATGATGCTTCTACCCCAGTCCCATGGGGATATTTTCCTATTACAAATTCCACCATACGTTTTCATCTTTATCATTGACTAGTTATACTCTTTTCATGCAATGATCAACTAAATAGAGACGATATTAATGTTTTCAGATAGATATGGAGAGCATTGTTGACAAATGATAACTTTGTGTATGAGGCCCTTTCATTCCTTGTTGGACAATATTTTAGCGGAATCATTGTTTTCTACGATGAGGGAGGTACCCATCATTGTTGTGGAATTCACGGATATCTTTACCAAGTAATATTTGACTCTACACCATTAACATGATGTTGAGTTTTGGATATAGTTGAAAACCGATAATTAACCAATTTAAATGGATCTTTATCAAGTTTCTCCTTCTAATTTTTAGGAGGTATATATTTTGATTTATTACATGTTGATGAAGGCATTTATCTTACCCAATGTGTCACCATGTAGTGATTCAGTCATGATTATAAAAACATATATGGTGGTTAGATGATTTTTATAGACTACCGAAGGTGGAATCAGTTAAAAATCAAGAAATATTTCCATATCCCTGGGGTAGAGAGTATTTTTAACTAGTTGAGGGGAAAATTTTGGATTTATAAGATAGATATATGTTTTGGGTATCCCCAGTTGAGGTTGAAGGAGGGTAACATCCTTAAGACTTATTTCAGGTGCATGTATGGGTACATCGATTTCATGGTTATATCATTCAGTATTATGAACATAGAAACTATGTTCATGGGTATCCTGAGATCTATCATGCATGTCTTCCTGGACCGGCTATTAATCCTATTTATCAATGATATCCCGATCTACTCGAATTCAGAGTATTGGCCAGCTAAGCATCACAAGACATTCAAGGAGGTCCATTGATGAAAAATTTCCATGTAAATCTATCCATGGGTAATTATTAGACATTATATTTTAATTTCCTTAGATATGTGTTACCATTACATGGTGCATAAATTTACCTTTTGATGGTTTTAGAATTTTTTTTATTTGGATGCAATGAAGAATGTGTCATGTCATCGTAGTTTTCTCAGTCTCATAAGCTATTGCCAGCAATTTTTACACTTTTCTCACTAGTTGAAACTCAATTTTTATCCTTGACTAGAAAAGTTCAGGCCATTGTGTGGAGTGAGTTGTGTGAGGAAGTGTCCAACTATATTAAGGGGATATTGGTTAGTTCTCTAATGCATAGGTTTCCATAGTAAGGGGGATGTTCAAGGTATTTTGTGGTTATTCTAGTATGTGTTTTTGATGTGTTCTAATGTAATAGTGTGGAGTGATCTCTTATGGGTCTAGTTATTTACATCCCCTCAAATGTAACTATACCCCCCATTATCTAGTTATAGTAGTGTCTATTTTCGGGTTGATGTTGTAGTGACATTAACACAATGGGGAGCAGATTGTGGTATTCAAAGATCACCAGAGACTGAGGAATATCTTTTACCTATGATATGTGAACTTTTAACATCATAGGTGGAAGGAGATTATTCATGATTATGATTTTGATATGTCTAAAACCTCAGGGAATGGTAATTTTGGGGATGATTCTAAGATTAGGAAGTCATGGAAGGAAATTATTCAGGAATCTGTGGACGTTTGGAAAATGATAGAGGGGTTTTTTCACCTTCCACAAATTTGAATGAGTGGATGACGGCAGAGGGTATCTATTTCAAATGAATATGAAATCTAAATTGTTGAAGAAGGTGGAAGAGTATTAGGGGGAGGCTTAGAGGAAGAGGTGATGTCCAACAGTATTGAACAATGTGACACATCATATAGATAGTGAGGATCAGATACTATTTTGTGGGATGATTTTTGTTCTATTGTTAATTCATAGAGAAGTTCCCCATGAGATTCATAGCTCACCACCATGTAGTTTCCAAGATGTATCATGGCATGATGATGTAGTTTTTGTTTCCTGGAATGATGTAGGTGGTGATAGTTTTTTTTTGAGATGTGCTGAGTGTGCTAGCAGGTTATGGGTGAGTACCTTGTTCTCGGTGTTTTTTTACACCCTTATCTTTCCAAAAGTGGAAGTGCAATGAAATCATGATGAATTTCTATAAAATATTACCTAGGGATCAGGGAATATGTGTTTTAAAATTGTAATTTTTCGATCAGCAATGGAAACTGTCTCATATCATAGTAATCAAGGAGTCCGGGACAATGGTTATCTTGGAACAGAAAAACATAGATGAGGTGGTGTTTTAACATGGAGTTTCCAAATCCATCATCTCGGATCAGGACACTCAATTTACCTCATGTGTCTAGAGGGGATTGTAGTAATATATTGGCACTAATTTGAACCTCAGTGTTCCATCCACCCTAAGAAGGATGGGAATATAGAGAAGACCATTCATATATTGGGGAATATGTTGTGGTCATCTATCATGGACATTAGGGTATCTTCGGTATGACCCATTACATTAGTAAAGTTTCCTTAAAATTATAGTTTTCAGTCTACCCTTATTATAGATCCATTATAAATCAGGTATGGGAGACTATGGCATTCACCTTTTAGATAAACAGAAGTTGGGGAGGTATCTTTTCATATTCAAAACATGGTGAAGAGTATGGATGAGAAGGTACCACTTGTGCATGAGAGGAAGAAGGCATAATATTGCTAAAAAAAATAATATGTTGGTCGCAGGAGGAGGAACTAGGAATTTGAGTTTCCAGACAACATGTTCTTAAAGGTGTCCCCTATATCAGAGCTGTAGAGGTTTGGCAGAGGGAGTAGGCTTTCTCGGAGGTTCATTGGACCCTTTTAGGGGTTGAAGCATGTTTGAAAGGTGGTATACCAGTTATAATTCTCACAGTAGATAGAGAAGATCGAAGAAATCATTCGTGTATCACATCTTCATTGGTGAATTCTTGATGACATCCATTTAAATTATTGGGGATAGTTGGATGTCGAGTATTATTCATCATTAATGAAGCAGCCAGTGGAGATTCAGGTTTGTTGGGAGATGGTGTTGTGTGGACGTACCATTCCTTTGGTTCATTTGTTTTAGAGCAATGTTGGACTAGGGGAGAGTACTTGGGAGTGAGAATAAATTATGTGCTTTATATAACATGAGTTATATTGAGGTTTTTGTTGTATTTTTATTTGTGATATCATTCTAGAACCTTTTTTTCTATATAATAAGTTGTTTTCTCATTCTGTGATGTTTTATAATGTACTAAACATGTGAAGAGGAGGGTCTAATTACTTATCTGGAAACATTAATTAATATGAGATTAAACCCATGTGGGTGAGTTATGGTGGCCCAAAGAGGGTAGTATCTCAACAGGAATGTTGCAATTTCCTGATTCACATGTTCGGATGGAGTGGTTTTGGAGCTCTTGTGTTGTGTCTTCTGGTCGGTCGGGGGTAGTAGATGTCGGAGGACATGTTAGTGGATGTTGAGGAATAATTCCATATTTAGAAATAAAAAGGGTGGTATATTTCTTTACTTTTACGACGTTTGTGGTGTTTTATGTGTTACAAGATCCCTGATAGGTGTCTACAATGTTTATTGTTTGGACAACTCGTTCTTCTCGGTATTGTTTTGAATCCTCAAGGGAAAAAAATTTTGAGATGTATATGATGTTATGGACCAAACTCCTCCAGTACATTCCATTTTAAAAAATCATTGGTCGAGTTATTTTTGGGATTCATTGTGACACATTTAATTAATTTTCAAAAAAATCTATCTTTTTTATGGTAAATGTTTTCAGTTGGTGGTGTTTGTAAGTGGCATAGGTAGGTGGTGTTAGTATGTGGAATTTTTAGGTGGTTCCATTAGGTGGCCTAGGTAGGTCACATAAATAAGTCAGGTCGGTGACTCGATGTTGGTACATAGTGTATATTGGTCGTGTGAGTGACATGTTGTTTATAGGTTGTGTCAGTGTTTCGCATCAATGACTCGTTGTCAGTAGGTCATGTTAGTGGCCAGTTGTCTGTTGGTCCCATCGGCGACTCAGTGTTGGTAGGTCGCATCAGGGACTCACTTTCATTAGGTCACATTGGGGGGTCACATCAGCAATTCGCTATCAGTAGGTCATGTTTGTGGGTCATGTCAGTGGCTCACTGTTGGTAGGTAGTGTTGGTGAGTGTTTTTGTTGAGTGGAAACATTGATACACATCAGGGAATCTCATTGGTGATGCACCCAATGATAATTCATTCCTATCATTTCCCAATTTTTCTAGACTCACCATCTTATATATTTATTTATATAAATATACTTTAAAACCTTATATAACGCAAACTAGAGTTGTTACAAAGGATTTTAACCACATCTTTCCTATCCTAATGCATTGAGACATTGAAAAAACCCTACCATGTGGTCCTGTCCATGACCTAACATTTAATAAAATTGAAATCATATCCCTTTCATTGATAATAGATCAGGAATTTTCTAATGATGATATACTCTCTTCCATTAACCCTTCAGTTTTCTCTTTGTAAACCAATATACATTATTCCTGGTAGAGTCATGTTTTTTTTTGTGGCCTTCAGATCCAGTTTTCCATTCCTTCCTTCAACTTAGGAACCTCCTACTATTGGTGAAAGAATTATTTTATGATCATTTTTTGTTCTAGGTAGGGACTCATTTGACTCTCTTTTAATTGTGTAAAATGTGGGGTGGGTATATTGATGTCTTTATGTGAATTTAATAGGATCCATTAATTAAAATAAGTAATGAATGAGTGGGGGGAAATATTATGTCAAAAAAATAACTAGAACTGTATCATTTGAAATAAATGTTTTGAAGATATGTTGATGAGAATGTTTTTTTTATTTTTTCTATTATCTTTGATCAGATATAATAATTGTGTGGGTCGTATACCTTGTGAAAATTATGAATGTTTTTTGCCTCTATTTGTGCACTAGAGTCATGAATATATGTTATTTATGTACTGTTGAATATTTGTTCAATCGAATGGATAGCCCAAGATCAAACATGTAAGTTGTTATCAATGTGGAATATATGAATGAGTGTTTTATATCTAAATACACCTTTCCTTTTTTTGTGTGGGTTGTGTGTGGGTCAATTTTTTCTTTTTATTTGTACATTTTGTGTGTTCTTGTTAATGAGAGAATTCTAGTTTGTGTGGGTATTTTAATGGTGTAATGGTATCTTAGGACGAGATATTGTTTTATTGTGGAATGGTTGAGTGGTGTTTTGTAGTGGTACTATAATAAGGTGGTGGTTTTTTTTGTTGGAGACCATGAAAATATGCAGTGGGTCTTCTGAGTATGGTTTTGACATGATATTTTGGAGGCATCTTTTTTAATTTGGGGGTTTTTCCTCAGTTCAGGTGGAATAACATTGATGAATGATAATGGATGTTTGAGGATTTTTGGATATGAGGGGAGGATATGTGATGTGGGGTGTTCTATAATAGCTTTATTCCTTTATTTGGATTAGTTGTGTGGTTGATTTTGTGACATGGTTGTTATTTTCTCGTGTAGGGAAGGAATATCTGGTAAATTCTTAATAACTTCAAAAAAATTTGTTGTTAAGTGGATTTTATTTTACAACATCATATTTGACCAGTGTTCTTCCTAATGCATTCATTTAAGGGTAAAATAAATGGTATTTAAGGAGGATGGATGATTTTTAAAACCCATATGATTGGAGGAGTGTTTGATATATATACATATGTGTGTGTGTGTGTGTGTGTGTGTTATTCTTTGTGATATCTATAATTACATCACCCTAGTTTAGAATTATTTTCCATAAACCCCCATTGTTATGGGGAGGGATTATATCCCAAACATCCCAGTGGGAGGATGGATGGCTGGCGACCGGCTCTTCCTTTCTCCCTCTTCCAACCGGTGGTATGATAAGATCATTCAGGTAGTTTTTTGGATTGTGGGTACCTCGTGTGTATGGACATGTTTTGCTTCTTAGGTGTCTTTAGGATTAGATGATAGGTACATCCAATGTTTTTTCAGGATGAGATTTGTTGTGGTTACCATGTATCTTTGGGATGTGGTGGGTTTTGTATCTTGGGATTATCTAAGTTGTATGAGATATAGTTGTGATACCTAGGTGTGTGTAGGACATATGGGATCTTGTATGTGGCCCATGTGTGTGTGCATGTGGTGACACGGTTCTTTTTCAACTGGTTGGAGCACTAGGATGGTTTTTGTTAGGGTGTGAGGGAGGTTATTTATTGGGAATGCGGTGTGGGTCAACCTTTCATTTATTTTTTTAATATATTACATTTCATGACATCTGTTATTCGGTGGGAATTCCTTTGGTTAGGTTGGGGTTTCTTGTAAACCATGTAATGGGATTTGGTTTTGTCTATTTCTCATGGGGGAATTAGAATGTGTCTCCACTTGTGCACGAGAGCCTTTGGTATTCCCAATTGATTGAACTTGTATTCTCAACATACATATATTAAACTATTTTTCATATTTCTAGATAGACTACAAAGATCATGGTGGGAATTTCTATCACATACATTGTCACATTTTGTGTCTCTCGCCATATTATCATTAGGGAATTTAAATTAGAGTAACATTCCTTGTAATGGTTATTTTTTTAAACATGCATGTTGGAGGGATTTTAGAATTCTTTTATATATTTATTTCTTATACATTTTTTTAATGATGCATATTATCTCTCAATCATGGTTACTATAAAAAGGCTATTTCCTCCCATTTTTCCATACTTGTATTCCCTTGGTGTTGGTCTCCGCCCGAGGTCCTATAATAGGTAGGAATCGGGGGTCGTTATCTAACTTTAACAATTTTAATCATAACAGGGGAATCTATAGAGGTCAGGTGTCCTGACATATGTGTATAGAGAATTACTAAATGAACTATTAAAAATATCCATTTTCAGTGAAAAATTATTTTAATTTCAATGGTTCTAGTATAATCTCTTGTAAATATAAATTCTTATTATTTATTTTATGAATGTCAAATCAATTTTATTTTTATAATTTATTCAGTTCTATTTATACCCTCTATCATAATAGCTAGTTCATTATGGTAAGATATAAAAACTAATATATTCACAGTTTGTTATGTTTCTTTAAATCGCAAGATTGAATATATTGATAGTTATCAATGTGATTGAATTTTTTTAAAAATTAATATAACATAAAATATCATAATGTTAATTCAATTCTACAATTTATGTTTCATTTTTTACATTCTATCAAATAATAATTTTCTATTTTCAAACTATTGGGTCTTATTTTATACCCCTACTAAATATTTTATATCCTTGAAATTTAATATCTATCATGGTAATTGGGTCATTCATTTGGAAATACACTTCATTAAAAACCACTTCAAAAGAATGGTTAATCAAATATCATATATATAAAATAAAATAGTATATATTAATGACATTTATATTAACAAATTAATATGTTTTCAAGTATGAGATCATTTTTTGGGAAATTTAAACACATAAATGGAAGAAAATATTAATTCCAAATGTTTTATATAGTATTACATAGATTATAGATGAAAATAATGTGGGTTATCTAGTGATGTTTAATGAAAAAAACCATATATATTTCACGATTCAATGGACCATTTGATTAATCAGAAATGAAGGTACTGTGAATATATGTTTTTTCAAGAACACTTTCCAAGAGTCTATGAATTACTTTACCATCTAGACTGAGAATATTTTTTAAAATAATTTCACGATTAATTTTTATTTAATATGAAAAATATCATTTTTTGGTCATTCATTAATCACATTCCGGGTCATTTTATATTACAAGAAATGTATATCCAATATTGGTTTCTGTCCCTAAAGAAATAAAATAAAAATTTAACAAAATATAAAAGGTATAATAGAATTATAATTAATTATATTTTCCTCTAGTTATTATTAATACATAATTGTTAGGACATGTTATCATGATCGAATAAATCTTTATATGGTGATGTAATATATTAATGTATAGAACCTCATCTAAATTTCAACTAAAAATATTTCATATTTGATTAATCATTTCACCCTTCAGAATTATTAATATGAAAAAAATTAGAAATTAGGTCACTAAATATATGAAATAAAATTATCACTAATCCCTGAAGATTCATTAATTATCTCTTAACTTTTCACATTCCAAACATTTGAATTAATTCATAATATATTCTCTTGAAACATCGTAACAACCAGAATTACTATAATACCGTACTAAAAACATGAATCTATCTTATTTCTTTAAATAATTTTCATATTAATTGATTTCTTAAATAATTCAAAATATAATGTGACTCAATGAATGTTATCATAAACCTCTCTTTCAACTAACCATTAATTAGTTCCATGGTAGTAAATAATATCAAAATAATTTATCCATATCAATCATCTCTTTGTTCCGAAATAATTATATCAACATCATCAATGCATTATGGGTTATATTTATGTTAATAATTTGTTATTAATGAAGTTAATCAATAAACTAAATCACGTTTCTTGGTCATTATGGTAGTTCAAGAGACAACTTCAAATCCTTAATGAAAAATTATTTCATAAAAATACTTATAAATTTAGTAATTTTTATAACCAATATATCATTGTTAAAAAATGCATATTACAAAATTATTGAAACGAATAGAAATAAAAACAACCATTTTACTTCATCTATGGTAATTAAAAAATATTAACCATGATAAATAATCATCTTTAGAGGTATATTCCCTTGGAACATAAGAAATTCATTTCATTGGTCCCCATAACCATATTTTTTAATCATTGAACACCAAATACCTTTTTATTTCAATTGAAATCATGTGAACAGATCCATTTCTCTCAATACATGTAAAAAATTGAAATTACATTTATCATCTATCGATGTGATTCATTTTACTATTATCACACATGGGAAAAAATCATTCCTTTCATCCATTTATATATTATTTTCTATACCATTCTCTTCCTCTCATCGATCCCTTTAGAATACATAGTACAATGATAAATCATTTTATGCATTATTAAGACATGATACCTAGTCCTTTTCTGATGAGAATGATTAGATGACTAGTTTCCTTTGAAATATTGGATTAAGAACCTCATAAAAGTTATAATTATTTCACTTTTGATTATAGTCATAGATGTGGTTCCATTTCATTCTACCTGGAACCCTTTAAAAACAATGCCACTCACTATATTAGATACTATAATTTTTGGAAGATAATGTATTATCCCCAAAAAATAAAAACATATAACATAAATTTTAATATTTATGAAATTAATATCTAATTATAATAAACATGTTTACATTGTGGGGATATAATCATTTTCAAATCTATATGTATTTTTTGTTTCTAAAATGTGAATTATCTTTTGCATGTCAAATTTTAGTGTCAAAACAGATGCACGATATGTCATGTTGTTGTGATGTGGGTGATGATCAGGTAAATTCCAATTTACCTTTTCAGGGTCATACTACTAGGTACATTTATTCTGTATCAATGTCCTCATATAATATCAAGATATATATCAACATCATGTATAAACTACATAATCTATTTCCCACCAAAATATTAGGATATTCTTATATACTTATCCTCAAATTTAATCATGTATTTCACAATCCCAATATATGTTATCCTAAAAATAGTTCCAATGGAATCTACTAAACATCGTCTTATAAAAACTATATAAACACTGGCCATAGTAGTTGAAGGATGGAGTCATCATTATTACATTGGCATAATATACAAGGAATCACATCCGAGAGGACTGAATATTTTAGTATACATGGTAAACTATATACATATATGAAATTAAAAATATATTTAAAAAATAATACGAGAAAATAATTTTCATTGATTATGATATTATTCCCCCTATATAATCCCTGAATATCAATGATAAAATATTCCTTCTATCCTTGGGTAAAGAGAATTTAATAATGTGGTGATCACATATGGATAGTTTTAGAAACTGTAAAATGTAATCAGTGAATAAATAATAAATAATCAATATAGATAGTAAAATAACCAAGTCGCATTCAAGTAAATGAATTAAATTGGTATAATATGGATGGAGTAAATAATGATTATATATTTTTATATAAATAATAACATGATCTTGAATCATATACATGGATATTATAACTACATGAATCATCAAATATGATTTCAATTACTGAATTGATCAATATAAAATACATAATTTTATACATCAAAAACATACCATCGATGCCTTACTATATGAAAACTAATAACATAAAGGACTTACACAAATACATCTCTAAAAATGGATATGTTCTAGGAAAAACCCAATCAACTTTGTCTCGTGGGTCATATAACTCCTCAAGGGGTTATAACATGCCTCACCCATCATATACTATGTCGAATGCGTTCCTCATATGAAATAGTCAAAATATATTTTTCAAAAAATTCAATATTAAAATAGTAGGGAAACTGTTATTAATTACCCAAATCAATCAACATAATTAGAAACAATCCATATTAAAATGAATTGGATCAACATGGTACACCCCCAATAAAATAGATAATAATCCTTCTAGAGAATTAAAAAGGATGGTATCATTAGATTACATTCCAATTAATTAATAATTACATCACAGAATGACTTCTCGAATGGAAAATTACATTAAAATATAATATGGGACAATCATTGGTTAAAATAACCTTTCTTTGAAAATGACCCTTTAATTTTAAAAATATAAATTTCATAAGAAATTCTCAAAATCATTAATTTTTAAATAAATGTTTTAAAAATAATCATTTCTAAAATAATATTAAAAATATTTTCATTTAAAAAACATATATAAATTCAATTTAATAAAAAACTAATGGTGGCAATGATAGTGGGTAGTTTCATACATGTCGTGTATGTAAAAATTTACAATCCTTTTACACTATAAAATAGTTATAAAAGTTTCATGTTTAATAAATGAAAGAAGATTAAATTATAACAATTTATTAAATATTCAAACATGTGGAATATTTTCTAAATGAATAATTTTATGAATTTTAATTTTTTTTTTGAAATCATTTTTTGGAAATATGGGTTTTTATGAAATTTGTTTTACCATAGAGGAAAATAAATTTTCATATAAAAAAATTATTACTAAAATTTTTATAAAAAAGAGTTAAAATGTTATTATTACTTGAATCGACTTATTAATAACCATATAATATTAATATATATTTTTTATTAATAATGTATCATCTAAAATATTCAAGGGAGACCTAAAAGAAAACAATCTCAAATAATTATGATATTGGGATATAAACCCTTACCACATTGGTTTCTTCTATATCATTAAAACCATGAAAATAATATATTTAATTGAAAAAATAAATAAAAAAATAATATATGATACATCATAAAAATGAGAGTTATATAAAACATAAAAAATAAATAAGTGGTGAATATGTCGTATTTTTCGTGGAATTAAATTTGAGATGAGAAACCGTAACTTGGAGTCTGACTCATCATATATTTAAATTATCATCATATTTAATAAATTAATATATACTATTTAAATTGATAATAATATTATTATAGAATATTATTCATATAATTTCAGTTATTATCATTTTATATTTTACTACATAATAAATTAATTTTAGGATAGATGTCTCTGTCAGATTATGTTTATATTTCAAAAATGTCTTTGGTAGGTTGAATATGGTCAATTATGTCATTATATAAATATTCATAGAAAATTAATCAAAAAATAGTTATAATACTGATTTAAAAATCATAACTTTAAAATAATGTTTGAAATATGGTTATAATAAATGAATTATGTTTCAATCATGGTGATGGTATGTCGTACATAAGCTGGATTGATGTTTAAAATTTTCAATTATCATTGTTGAAAGAAGTTAATGAATATTTTATCATTCCATAATAATGATAATATTATATAGATCATATTATTTCACTAATTATATCTATATATATCATCCATTTGGTGAGGTTATGAAAAAATAATCTTGTACCTTTTTAAAGGTGGTAGTCCACAGATACATGAAAAAACGTTGTCATTTTATAGTGTAAGAAATAATATTATATATTATTTTTAATAATGATAAATATTTCATTTATGTAATTATTAATAAATTTATATAAAATATATTTATTAAATTAATCATTTTCAACCTCAAAATAAACTGATTTTAAATAATGAATCACATCTCTTTACAATGGAATTGTCCACTATACACAACATCAACATTATTGAATACCTTGTGAAATTGAGAGTATATAATATTTATATATAATATAACTAATATAGATGTGAAATTATGTTATTAATAGAATATATATATTTTATATCTATCATCATATGGATCTTTGAGAGGTGTTGATGGAAAACATTCTGCATTGGTTCATGAGGTGATAGTCCCCCGCACAAATGATAATGTTTATCATTTCAAATATGAGGGAATAAGATTTGGATTCAGGTAATTATATTTACATAATAAAATATTGATATATGAAATATAATTTTATTATAATTTAATTACCAAATAATAATTCTTTAATATGGTGGATGAAAAAAAAATTATTATAGTTATGAATTTTGAATATTATTAGGAAATTTCTCTAGTATTATGTCTATATTTTTTCGATAATATTTTTATATATATTACAAGGTTACTAGGTTGATATTATATTATATTGGATTCTATTTAGGTTTTTATTGTCCAATAAAAATTGATTTGGTGTCGTGAATAAGAGAGGAAAGTGGGTGCCCTTTTCACTATTCATTTTTTGTCGAAAATAAAAATGGACTTATTAGGTAACACAAATTATTCTTATTATTGATATGTAACAAAATTAAAAAAATTACACTAACATTAGCATAACAAAATAATTTAAAAGTAATCCCATGTATATGATGGAAATGTAGGTTTTCAAATAGAAAATGTTCAAATGGTAATAAAGTTTTTATATACAAAATCAATATGTAAATCACTCTCATAACAAAAATTAGAATAATAGATATATAGGTGATATAATTTTACATTACATTAAATTAAATATAAAATTTTCCATTATAAATAATTAAAATTAAAATGTTTTTTTCAATTAAAATTCATTACTTCTCCATATTCATCAAAAATGACACTTTTAGGAAATATATAAAAATTTAACCATAAGAGGTTTTTGACATGTATATGTGAAATAATTTTTTAAAATTTTAAAATAATGTTTCTAAACATGGTGAAAATTTTTAATTTTAAATTATGTATGTTGAGCGTGACTGAACTGCCTAATAAAAATATATATTTTAAAAAACAATATATTTTCTTTTAAATCCTTATAATTTTATCAGTAAATAAAATATCTACATTTTAGTAATTTTATACATTTGTAAAAAATATAATTTTCATAGATTAGTTAGTATAAATAACACTCGCCATAATAACAGGTAACATATTGTAGTAATTTTTTAAAATTAATACATTAATAGTGTTTCATGTTTCATTCAAACCTGAGGTGGGAAGCATTTCATGACATCAAAGAGATTCAATTTATCTATATTAACATATCATAAAGTATCTGATGTTATATTCCACAATATCCATTGTTTTTTGTGTCTCACATGCTATCAAATATTATAATAATATTCTAAAATATTGGGTTTTTATATTTTTCTTTGGCCATCGACCATGTTTTGCCCTCCAATTAGCTATCTAAAGGGATCTGTAGAAATATAGAGCCATCTTCCTATGATAATGATTTACTGGTGTCTTCCATCATCCATTTTTTTGGCTTTTTTTTGCCTACCATAGACGAAATTAATCCTCGATACACTCAAATAATAACCTCAAGAAACCTTTCCCCGTGAAAAAAACAATTGAAAATAAATTAATACATGATAAAACATATTTTAATATAAAAAATACTATAAAATTTATTATTGTTATTTTTACCCACCTATAATGTCTTCAATTCCAATAAAATTCTTTCTACATAACATGATCCGAAATCATGGGCAACTATTCCAGAACATTATACTCACACACCCATGATTCTTCATGAAATAATCCATGATTCCATATAACTATGTCATGTTTCAAAATCATCCCTCATTGTACATTATCACAACAATATATGATCTAATAAAGGATCTCAAAAAAACTACAAGGCTCTAAATAGAAAAACATATATTATATCACATGTGCAGTATAAAGATTGTACCTACAAATCCAAGAGATATGAAATCAATAATAAAAAACATAATATCATGTAGGAATCTATAATTTGTAGAATATTATCATGATATTCCTGGTAATATTAAATATTTTAAAAACTATTCAGTTAAGAATACATTTCTTACGAAACCATTGATACCCTATTTGAATATTCATCCATATGAAAGTTTATTAATTCATAGAAAAATAAAATAGTCGACTACTCTTATTATAATATGATGTATTCCTCATATGAGAGATTAAAAATCACTTTTTTCACGACCCGTCCTCAGAGCCCGTGTCGTGACTACCCCAAGCCCGCCTTCCATAGGCCAGGGGCTGGCAATTAGCACCAAGGCGTAAATCCCAAAAAAGGGAAGGCATTGCCTTTGAAAAGTAAACAAGCACCACAGAGTAAGCAAGCGGAAAAGTAAACACTAAGTAGAAACTGTAACAAGCTGTGCTGAAAGTAAAAGGGGCCGGAAATACAAGCCCAACTGTAAAGTACAAATGAAAGGGAAAAATAGCAACTGAAAGGGAAAGTCGCAGCGTCGAGCCGTCCTCTGGAAGTCCCACCTGAAGGGTGGGTACAGATAGCCTCCACAGCTCCTCGGTCCAGTCGTCCGCTCCGAGTGCGTCCCGCCCAGTGGTCCACCTCCAGGTACTGTCCTGCTCCGCACGCCTCCACCTCAATCAGCGCTGTCCGTCGTCTGCAACCAACACAACGAAGTGCGGGCATAGCCCATGTAGGGGTGAGTATAGGCTACTCAGTAGGGACCCCAAGACCCCCGAAGGTCTCCCAAAATCCACAAAGGATAATCCAAAAAGGAAAGATACAATCACGAATTAACAACCGTCACTACTTAGGTATATGCCCATACATATACCTAAGTCATCAATTCCCGTTCGGCTCCAACGTCTGAGCCCAAGCACAACCCAGTCCACACAGGAAAGTAAAAACGTATACCCACACAAGATAGCACAACAGAATCCACAAAGGAGAGTAAACAATAATCCACATAGGATATCTCAACACAATCCACAAAGGAGAGTAAACAGTAAATCCACACAGGATAACTCAACACAATCCAGAAAGGAGAGTAACACAGGATTCAGCTCACACAGGTATACTTCTTCGGATGACGATATAGATGATCACTGATCCATCTAAGTCGTCGGACCCACAAAGGATCGATAGGTAACTAACCCCCGCAATGACCCACACAGGATCGGGCCCACACAGGGCCTGTAGGTGCTGGCTCACACAGAACCGTTGAGCGCTGACCCACACAGGATCGGACGCACACAGGATTAGGCCCACACAGGACCTGTAGCACTGATCCACGTAAGATCGCTGAGTGTTGTAGGCGTTGCAGTCCACTATGGATCTCTGCACAGTCGTCGTCGCAGTCCACTGAGGATCTCTGCACAGCTGTCGCCGCAGTCCACTAAAGATCTCTGCATGGTCGTCATCGCAGTAGCAGTCGCAACCAGCTCTAAGGATCCCGCACACAACAAACTCATTCGGGAGGGTCCGCTCCATGATCCGAGAGTCCGATACATCAACTGACACAAAGTCCGAAGTTGATGTATCAAAAAGTTCTGTATTGTCAACAGGAACCCAACGTCGCAGATGGCGCGTCAATCGGACGCCCGGTCTGAGAGTTATTGGCTTTTTCGTCCCAGGGGCCCGGTTGGATTTTAATGAAAAACCAACCCGACCGTACTCCACCTACGTCCAAACCTCGGGTGGAGTATGCCAAAAGATCCGTCTCACTTAGAATAATTCAACGAAGTCGACGGCACGTCAATCGGACGTCTGTAGCTCAAGATATGAGCGTTTCCGCTCCGAGGGCCCGGTTGGTTTCGTGTACGAACCAACCCGGCCGAACTCAAAGTATTCCTAAACCTTGAGTGCGATATACCGAAACGACCGTCTCGATCCAAGGATCGTGTTGCCGCTGACGGCGCGTCGTTTGGAGGCCCGTAGCTCACGTTACAAGCATTTGAATGAAAATGGTCCGAAGACGGGGGGTCCAGGACCAGGCCGACCCGGCCCGACGCCCCCTGGGTTAGCCGAACCGGTCAACCCGACCCGGTCCAGTCCGGCCGGGGCGTGGCCCGGCCGGTCGGACCGCCCTGGCTCGGTTCGCCCGAGTGGCAGAACAGCCGTGCGCCGTGGGGCGCTGCCCCGCAGTCTGGAGGTGCTGCGGCCCCCCACGTGGGGCCATGCTGGATCAAAGGGCAAGGCTATGTCGTGTCCGAGTGCGCCGGACCCGCGCGGCTGCGGGTCCGCGGGCGCCCTGGGCGTCTTCCGCGGGCCACCGGAGTCGCTCTGGTGGTCCGATTATGTTCTCGTATGCGCCGCTGCTCCTATCGGGACTCGCTCTTCACTGCGGAATCACCAAATTTCCGTTGCGGCATGTACCGTCAACGCCCGTCAAATCCGCACGACAACGAAGAACGGCGGAGGGTTGTCGGGCCGTG
The DNA here is from genome assembly GCA_963277665.1 of Viscum album. NCBI lineage: Eukaryota > Viridiplantae > Streptophyta > Magnoliopsida > Santalales > Viscaceae > Viscum > Viscum album. The sequence goes on along the minus strand of OY728128.1, from coordinate 269,453,707 downwards.
TCCGTATGGCCCGCACCCTCCGCGTTAGATAAAAACAACGGGAGAAGAATAATTCATCACATGAAGCAAAAATTTTAATAAATAAAAATTGTTCAATTGAAACCGGTTCTTAAATTTTAAAGAAACGTTCACGGGAATAAGGGCATTTCCAAAACAAAATCCCTACCTCGACACGTCGTCACGCGTGAGCTTTCTTTGCGAAATTGCTCATCACGGAAGGAGGGGTTCGTCGCGTTGCGGAAGGCGTCGCGTCGTCGCGGAAGGGCGTCACGTCGTCGCGGAATCCGGCCTTGCGTCGACGAACTCAACGGACCAAGAGACAACAGATTTAATTGTAAACAATTAAATCCGTGTGTTGTTATAAACCACAAGGATGATTAAAAGGAAACCCGAGATCTCTTACCTCAAGCAGTTGGTGATCGGAGATCGGGGCGGGGAAGAACTTCTCGGATGAAGCGTCTTCAAACTCCGGGGGTGACGGCGTTCTTCACGTTCTTCGCGTTCTTCGTGTTCTTCACGAAGGAGGATGAAGGATCAAGAACTCTATTAAAACCTCTCAATGTGAAATCCTCCAAATGTTGTGTTGGTCTTATTTTATTATTACACCAACAAACGAAAAGAGATGAGTAACGACCCATTAATTCGTAGAATTAATTCTATGAAATAAACTTCCCATTTAATTCACGAAATAAACCGCCCAATTAAATGGTGCGTTAAGAATTTAAGAAAACGCGTTAGTTGACTTTCATAATGACGGGTTTTCGCGAGTGCGTTACATAGCGGAAAAGAAAGGGAAGGGCTCGTGCGGGCCCCACCTCGCAAATATCCTACCAAGAGGGTAGGATATTTTTGGATAGTATCATATCCACTTCAACTCAGTTTAAGTGGCTTTCAAGTGGCTTCATGTGGCTTAAGTGAAATAAAATAAAGTTTGTCGAACAATTTTTTTATTTCTTAACTTTAAGCCCAAAAATTAAAAACCACAACCGAGAAAATGCAACTCCAGAAGAGGCGTTTCTAAGCAAATACCGGTGCTGTGATTTCATCGGTGCCCTCAGAATTAGATTCTGGGCATCAGTTCAAAGATAGAAAAACCCGCTCGTCCGTTCACTGAACTTACCCGAGCCAAACTTCGGAAAATGATTCCGGGCACACCGGGCCTCGGAATCAGGTGCCGTCAGAAACTGCGTTCTTGTAAAATTACAAAGAAAATTAAGAAAAAAAATACATTGAAATTTACGGGTCTTTAAATTACTCCCACCTCAGGGCTTTACGTCCCCGTAAAGATACATCATAACTAGGGAAACAAATGTGGGTACTGAGCACGCATCTGAGCCTCCCGCTTCCATGTGCTCTCCTGGAGGTTCCCATGCTGCCATCTGATGCACACAAGAGGAATCGATCGCCCACGTAGGACCCGCTCCTATCAATCCTCTATCTCCACTGGGACCTCCGCAAATGTCACCCCATCATCCACGTCTAGCTCCCCATGGTCGATGATGTGTGTCGGGTCATGCACGTATCTTCTCAGCTGAGATACGTGGAAGACGTCATGCACCCGGTGCAACTGAGGTGGTAGAGCCAGGCGATAAGCCACCTCGCCAATCCTGCTGAGGACCTGGAAAGGTCCGATGAAGCATGGAGACAACTTGTCGCCTCGGCCAAATCTCCGTAATCCACGTCGAGGTGAGACACACAAGAAGACGTGGTCGCCATCCTCGAACTCTAGTGGCCTCCGCCTCCTGTCATCATATGACTTCTGCCGGCTCTGAGCTTTCCTCATCCACTCCTGGATGACCTGGACCTTCTCTATCGTGGCCCGGACCATCTCTTGTCCCACGAGGGCTAACTCCCCAGGGTCTGTCCAGCACAAAGGAGATCTGCATGGTCTGCCGTACAACGCCTCGTATGGTGCCACCCCGATGTTGGAGTGGTAGCTGTTTTTGTATGCGAACTCCACCAAGGGTAGGAGGTCCTCCTAGCTGCGACCAAAGTCGAGGAAACATGCGCGGAGCATGTTCTCGAGAGTCTGAATGGTCCTCTCCGTCTGACCATCCGTCTGAGGGTGAAAGGCGGTGCACAAACATAGCCGCGTCCCGAACGCCTCCTGCAATCCCTTCCAAAGCCGGGAAGTAAAACGAGTGTCCCGATCGGAGACGATAGACGATGGCACACCATGAAGCCATACAATCTCCTGAATGTAGAGACGCCCCATGCTCTCCACTGAGCCCTGCTCTCTGATGGGTAATAAGTGTGCCGACTTGGTGAGTCGGTCAACAATCACCCAGATGGAGTCGTGACCTCTGGAAGTGCGTGGAAGTCCAATCACGAAGTCCATAGATATCCCATCCCACTTCCACTCTGGGACCTCCAAGGGATGTACCAAGCCTGCTGGTACCTGATGCTCTGCCTTCACCTGCTGGCAGGTGAGGCACCGGGAAACGAACTCTACCACAGCCTTCTTCATTCATGGCCACCAGTGCTGTCGTCTGAGGTCCTGGTACATCTTCACCACTCCAGGATGTACCGCCAGAGGAGAAGTGTGAAACTCTCCCAACACCTCCTCTCGTAAAGTGACTAGTACCAAGTTACATCCTCTGAAAAGGATTCCCTGCACAGCTCCAAGGGAGAAACCATCAGGTGCCTGTCCCGAGTATATCTATGCACGCCGTGTCTCACAATCAGCGTCTCCACGCTGTGCCTCTCTGACCCGCTGTAGAAGTGGAGGAGAGACTGTGAGAGACTGAAGGAAGGCTACTCCGTCTCTATCCACGACGGTTATCTGCAAAGAGGCTAGCTGCTCTGTCCCCTCTTCAAGTAGCTGGATGCTCGTCCTCCTGCTGAGGGCATCGACTACCACGTTCCCCTTCCCAAGAGTATAGACTATCTCAAAGTCATAGTCCTGGAGGAACTCGAGCCATCGCCGTTGTCTCAGCTTCAGGTCCTTCTGAGAGAAGATGTACCTGATACTCCGGTGGTCAAAAAAGACTGTAAAGCGCTCTCCCATCAGATAGTGCCGCCATGTCTTCAGAGCGAAGACCACTGATGCAAACTCCAAGTCATGGGTAGCATAGTTCTGCTCATGCGCCCTCAACTGACGTGATCCATAGGCAATCACGGACCGCTCCTACATCAGGACACACCCAAGTCCGGTCCCTAATGCATCGCAGTAGACTACGTATCCAACTCCCTCCTCAGGAAGCCTTCAAGATAGGTGCGCTGGTCAATCCTTGTCTCAGCTCCTGGAAGCTCTGCTGACATCTGTCTGACCACACGAAGGGTTTCCCCTTCTTTGTCAAAGCTGGGAGTGGCGCCACAACTCTGGAGAAGTCCGGAACAAATCTCCTATTGTATCCGGCTAGACCCAAGAATCTTCGCACCACCGTCACGCTCTTGGGTGGCTCCCAATCTAGCACCGCCTCGATCATCGCGGGATCCACTGCAACTCTCGCCTCAGAAATGATGTGCCCCATGAAGTGGACCTCACGTAACCAGAACTGGCACTTCGAGAGCTTTCCATAAAGTTGGTGCTCTTAGAGTGTGTCTAGTACAACCCGCAAGTGGTAGGCTTGCTCCTCCTCTGTGGTCGAGTACACCAAAATGCCGTCGATGAAGACCACGAAAAATCGATCAAGGTATGGCAGGAAGATCCTGTTCATGTGGCTCATGAACATTTCTAGAGTGTTGGTTACACCGAATGGCATAACCAAGAACTCATAGTGGCCATACCGACACCTGAAGGCTGTCTTCTGTACGTCCTCGTCTCGAAATCTGAGCTGATGATAGCATGACCCGAGGTCTATCTTGGAGAACCACCGTGCTCCCTTGAGCTGATCGAATAGGTCATCAATCCTCAGTAGTGGATACTTGTTCCTCACTGTCACCTGGTTTAGGAGATGATAGTCGACACATAGTCGCAAGCTCCCGTCTGCCTTCTTGGAAAACAAAATCGGGGAATCCCAGGGTGAAACACTGGGTCGGATGAACCCCTTTCCTTGCAAGTCCTCCAACTGTACCTGCAACTCTTAAAGCTCAGCGACGGCCATCCGATATGCTGGAGTGGATATCGGGGCTGTCTCGGGGTACAGGTCAATATAAAATTCTACCTCTCTGCGAGGAGGTAGTCCTGGGATGTCATCGGGGAAGACGTCCGCATACTGATCCACCACTACAGGAAAACTAGGACTCCGCACGTCAACTGCTCCAAGGATGAGGCTAGCCAACTGATGAGTGATGGGATGTCCCCTCCTCTGCGAGAGTCCATCCTGTGCTGCAAAGGCTCCCTTCTCGCCGGTGAAGGTGAACCTGCTCCCGTCGGTGCGCACACATCGCACCTTGCGCCTAATGCAGTCAATCTGTGCATGGACCGTAGCTAACCAATCCATGCCCAAGATGACGTCGTAAGGCCTCGACGCCGCTATAAGAAGATCCCAGCCAAAGCTCTCACCTCCTAGAGTAAGCTCACACTGCCAGCACCAGTTCGTAATCATCGAGTCTGCTCCCGTAGGAGTCTCTAGCCGTATGGATCGAGCCAACGGCTTTGTCGGAATCTCCGAGCTCCGAACAAGGGCAGTGGCTATGAAAGAGTGACTCGTTCCTGTGCCTATAAGAACTGCAGCAAGGGTGGAATAGACACAGATTGTACCTCGAATCATCTCTGGCATGCCGTGGTCGTAGGCCTCCACTTCCTGGAGTTGGGCCTGTCTCTGCCCGCCAGCTCCCTGGGGTCGGGGCGGACCTCCTGGTGGTGGTGGTGGCAGAGCCTCAAAGCGTCTCCCACCACCTGCCGCTCGGCCAGCTCCTCTGCCTCGTCCACCTCCTCCCTGCGGACCGCCACGGTCGACCCTCTGCCTCTTCCTGGGTGGCCCCTCCACCGTATGCTGCTCCTCGGTATGGCGGGTCGGGCAATCACGAGCCATGTGGCCCTGCCCGCCGCACACGTAGCATTGCCTGCCTCTCGGAAGACTGGATCCGCGCTGTGTGCCCCGCACTGCTGAGACAGTGTCCTGAGGTCGTCTGCCGGAAGGTCTGGTCTTCCTGGAACCTTGATTCATCCGTCGGCTACCTGCTGCCGAAGACTCCGCTACCTGCCACCCTGCGGTAGGTCTCGCTGTGGACTCAGCCAGAAAACTCTCGATCAGAAGGGCTCGATCTAGCACCCCTGCCTGGGTCGGGATGCTGAGGGAGATCAGCGATGCCCTGATCTCGTGTCTCAATCCCTGCTCGAAGGTCCGGGCCCAGAAGAAGGGTTCCCGTACCATGTCAGTCGAGTAACAGGAAATATCAGTGAACCTCGCCGCGTACTGGGCGACCATCAAGATGCCATGCCGCAGCTGAAGAAGCTCCTGGATGCGCACCGCACGGAGGGTGGCTGGTACGAACTCTGAGCAGAAGAGGCTCTCGAAGTCCGTCCAGATAAGAGACGCCTCATCGTATACCTGGAGCATCAAGCTCCACCATCGTCCTGCTGCTGCGTACAGTAGGCTCGCCGCGAGATTCACCATGAGGTCTGCTGGTGTCCTCACTAGCCTAAAAACTCAAACTACCACCTCCAGCCAGTCCTCGGCTGCCCGGGGGTCCGTCTCCCCACGAAACCTGGGTGGTCGCTGGCGCTGGAACTCATGCAGAGCTCAGAGGAGACGTGCATCGTCAGCGGTCGGTGCTGGAAGCATCGGGGGCTCGGCGGGTAAAGGTACAGGTGGTGCCTCTACTGTCAACGGGCCCTGTACCGAGGCCTCATTGCTCGGCGGGCTGTCGTTGCGCTCTACTCTCAGAACCCTAGCTGGCTGCCGTCGTGGGGCCATCCTGAAAAGGAAACATGTGTGCCACGGTCAGAACAGTATACCTGGTGATCTGACACAAGTAATCACAAATAAAACAAGAAACACACATGCAATCAATGTTTTTGTGCATTAAGTCAAAAATCAAAAGTCAGGGTGCTGGTGTACGGATACGTCGGCCACCGCACCAACACTGGACTCCCTGGACTGATAACCACACCCAATACGCTAAACACTATTGCTTCACATAGAAGAAATATCAGAGTCTACGGTAGAACTGACCACCTTTGATACCAATTTGTCACGACCCGTCCTCGGGGCCCGTGCCGTGACTACCCCAAGCCCGCCTTCCATAGGCCAGGGGCTGGCGACTAGCACCAAGGAGTAAATCCCAAAAAAGGGAAGGCATTGTCTTTGAAAATTAAACAAGCACCACAGAGTAAGCAAGAGGAAAAGTAAACACTATGTAGAAACTGTAACAAGCTGTACTGAAAGTAAAAGGGGCCGGAAATACAAGCCCAGCTGTAAAGTACAATTGAAAGGAAAAAACAGTCACTGAAAGGGAAAGCCGCAGTGTCGAGCCATCCTCTAGAAGTCCCACCTGAAGGGTGGGTACAGATAGCCTCCACAGCTCCTCGGTCCAGCTTTCAGCTCCGAGTGTGTCCCACCCAGTGGTCCACCTCTAGGTATCGTCCTGCTCCGCACACCTCCACCTCGATCAGTGCTGTCCATCGTCTGCAACCAACACAACGAAGTGCGGGCATATCCCGTGCAGGGGTGAGTATAAGCTACTCAGTAGGGACCCCAAGACCCCCGAAGTTCTCCCGAAATCCACAAAGGATAATCCACAAAGGAAAGATACAATCACGAAGTAACAACTGACACTTCTTAGGTATATGCCCATACATATACCTAAGTCATCAATTCCCGTTCGGCTCCAACGTCCGAGCCCAAGCACAAGCCAGTCCACACAAGAATGCAAAAACGTATACCCACACAGGATAGCACAACACAATACACAAAGGAGAGTAAACAGTAATCCACATAGGATAGCTCAACACAATCCACAAAGGAGAGTAAACAGTAAATCCACACAGGATAGCTCAACACAATCCACAAATGAGAGTAACAAAGGATTCAGCTCACACAGGTATACTTCTTCGGATGATGATAAATATGATCACTGATCCATCTAAGTCGTCGGACCCACAAAGGATCGATAGGTAACTAACCCCCGCAATGACCCACACAGGATCGGGCCCACACAAGACCTGTAGGCACTGGCTCACACAGAACTGCTGAGCGCTGACCCACACAGGATCAGACCCACACAGGATCGGTCCCACACATGACCTGTAGCACTGATCCACGTAGGATCGTTGCGTGCTGTAGTCATCGCAGTCCACTAAGGATCTCTGCACAGCCGTCGCCGCAGTCCACTGAGGATCTCTGCACGGTCGTCATCACAGTAGCAGTCGCAGCCAACTCTAGGGTTCCCGCACACAACAAGCTCGTTCGGGAGGGTCCGCTCCACGTGCCGAGAGGCCGATACATCAACTGACACAAAGTCCGAAGTTGATGTATCCAAAAGTTCCGTTTTGTCAACAGCAACTCAACGTCTCAGACGACGCGTCAATCGGACGCCCGGTCTGAGAGTTATTGGCTTTTTCGTCCCAGGGGCCTGGTTGGTTTTTAAGGCAAAACCATCCCGACCGTACTCCACCTACGTCCAAACCTCGGGCGGAGTATTCCAAAAGATCCGTCTCACTTAGAGGATTTCCACGAAGTCGATGGCACGTCAATCGGACGTCCGTAGCTCAAGATATGAGCGTTTCCGCTCCGAGGGCCCGGTTGGTTTTGTGTACGAACCAACCCGGTCGAACTCAAAGTATTATGAAACCTTGAGTGCAATATACCAAAATGACCGTCTCGATCCAAGGATCACGTTGCGGCTGACAGCGCATCGTTTGGAGGCCCGTAGCTCAGGTTACGGGAATTTGACTGAAAATTGTCCGAAAAAGGGGGGTCTGGGCCCGGGCCGACCCGGCCCGACCCCCCCTGGGTCGGCCGTGCGCCGCGGGGCGCTGCCCCCGTGGTCTGCAGGTGTTGCGTCCCCACGCGTGGGGCCGCTATGGATCAAAGGACGCTGCTTTTCCGCATCCGAGTGCGCCGGACCCGCGCGGCCGCAGGTCCGCGGGCCACCGGAGTCGCCCCGGTGGTCCGATTTTGTTCCCATCTACGCCGATGCTCCTCCCGGGACTCGCTCTTCACTGCGGAATCACCAAATTTTGGTTCTAGAATGTACCGTCGTCACCCGTCAAATCCGCACAACAACAAAGAACGGCGGAGGGTTGTCGGGCCGTGTTCGTTTGGCCCGCACCCTTCGCGTTAGATAAAAACAACGGGAGAAGAATAATTCATCACATGAAGCAAAAAATTTATAAATTAAAATTGTTCAATTGAAACAGGTTCTTAAATTTTAAAGAAACGTTCACGGGAATAAGGGCATTTCCAAAACAAAATCCCTACCTCGACAAGTCGTCGCGCGTGAGCGTTCTTCGCGGAATTTATCATCGCGGAAGGAGGGGTTCGTCGTGTCGCGGAAGGCGTTGTGTCGTCGCGGAAGGGCGTCGCGTCGTCGCGGAATCCGGTGTTGTGTCGACGAACTCAACGGACCAAGAGACAACAGATTTAATTGTAAACGATTAAATCTGTATGTTGTTATAAACCACAAGGATGTTTAAAAAGAAACCCGAGATCTCTTACCTCAAGCAGTTGGTGATCGGAGATCGGGGCGGGGAAGAACGTCTCGGATGAAGCGTCGTCTAACTCCGAGGGTGACGGCGTTCTTCGTGTTCTTCGCGTTCTTCGCGTTCTTCGCATTCTTCGCGAAGGAGGATGAAGGCTCAAGAACTCTGTCAAAACCTCTCAATGTGAAATCCTCCAATTGTTGTGTTGGTCTTATTTTATTATTACGCCAACAAACGAAAAGAGGTAAGTAACGACCCATTAATTTGTAGAATTAATTCAACGAAAGAAACCGCCCATTTAATTCACGAAATAAACCTCCCAATTAGATGGCGCGTTAAGAATTTAAGAAAACACGTCAGTTGACTTTCATAATGACGGGTTTTCACGGGTGCGTTACTTAGCGGAAAAGAAACGGCGGGGCATGTGCGGGCCCCACCTCACAAATATCCTACCAAGAGGGTAGGATATTTTTGGATAGTATCCTATCCGCTTCAACTCAGTTTAAGTGGCATTGAAGTGGCTTAAGTGAAATAAAATAATGTTTGTCGAACAATTTATTTTATTTCTTAACTTTAAGCCCAAAAATTAAAAACCACAACCGAGAAAATGCAACTCCGGAAGAGGCGTTTCTAAGCAAATATCGGCACTAAGATTTCATCGGTGCCCTCAGAATTCTATTCCGGGCATCGGTTCAAAAGTTAGAAAAAACCCGCTCGTCCGTTCATTGAACGTACCCAAGCCAAACTTCAGAAAATGATTTCGGGCACACCAGGCCTCGAAATCAGGTGCCGTCAAAAACTGTGTTCTTGTAAAATTCCAAAAAAAATTAATAAAAAAATTTCCTTGAAATTTACGGGTCTTTATAACTTTTGGATCAATTAAACTATATTAGTGGTGGAAAATTCTTTATAATTCCATATAAATTGTGCCTCACCCACCTCAAAACAACATAATTATATATGACACTATCGAAAATAAAATGGCTCATATGGTACCATCTATATTCAATAATATACACATTTTTTTAAGTGTACTCAAATGATTATATGTGTTCATCCCAAACTACAATGAAGTAATTAATGTATTATTGTATCAGACCCTAAAAAATTGGGAACATTCACTCTTTATTTGAATTAGTATATAGATTATACAATATACTAAGTACCAAATAGATGCTTAAACCCTTTTATATGAATTTTAAAAACATGACAATTGATCAAAATATTTTCTCTGAAACTATTCGTAGCATATTACTATTTGGTGAAAAAATATCTCGTATATACAATATGTATCTCCTATAAAATTTATGGGTCTCACATCTTAGTATGAAATAAGACACATTTAAAATCTAATCAAATTTAATATAAATTGACTCATGAAACCATGGTATCCTAGTTAATAATTTAATGAACTATATCACCAAATCATTCCACTACATCCATGTATATACATATTATTTAAGATGCACACTAGGATGATGATTCTCATCAATTATACCTTGGATGGAATTTCATTATCTAAAAATACTAGTGGCATACCTTTAAATTCATGACTTCCAAAACATATATCTGTTATCATTGAACATATTCATCCTTCATGGATGAACATACCACATTAAAATTTGAGATTAAATCATCAACCCTTAACACAATGGGTAGTGTACAACTATTCTCATGTTAATGTTGATCAATTTTTAATCATATAGGCGAAAATATAAAACATAATTTTCCAATTTCTAGAATTCCTACATCACATGGAACATGGGATAAAAAAATTTGATTTTAATTACCCAATACAATAATAATGATGCAATAATAAAATGAACACACACCATAACACTATAATATTATGATTATACTACAATCCACAGAGACATAAATCTCATCAGACCTCCTTCATCAGCCAAATTTTGATTTATAAGCTCTATAATGCATTAAATTTTCATCATAATTCAAGCCTTGGAGTCTTTAATTATACCTAAATAATATTCAATATCAAATACAAATTATTATTCATACATCACCAATATCATCTACATGGGATTAAAATCCCTCTGCGATAAGATATAATTTATTGCTCTATAGCCTATAAAGAATAAATATATAACAATTAGGAGATATTGACACTAACACTTACAAGTTCAAATTATAGAATCCATATCATTTTCATGTAATTTGTATTTCTTCCAATATAACATCACATCATGTAAACCATTAGTGAATTATATAAACCTCTTCATAAACACATCTCCAAGATATAAACCTAATGATTCACCATACACATTGTATCCAATCAAGGGCTATGCATAGATCAGTGTTTTGGATATCATCAATCTCTTCTTCATATATATGATGAACACCTCACAATTCATAAACCAATTAAAATTTATCCCCCCTTTTTGTAAACTCATTCTGTAGTGATACAAAATAGGATTAGTCTTTCATGAATTATTAGATGAATACAACATGCTCCTAGAAGTTCATGATCTCAATAAATTTTTTAATATTTTTCCTTGATAATGCACCCAAAATTTTTATTAGGTCAATTGAAATCCATTCCAACAGAATCTCTTTATCATAATACACCTGATGAATAAATATGTTTAATTTTGACACTTTTCATCTTGTTGATTACCTCTATGGGTAATAAATAAAATATAAATATTCCTAGAATGAATATATGATGACGTGAAATATATTATGACAACATCATTTGATATAACAATTAAATAGTCATTATGTGGATGTAGAATAATATTAATGTGATCCTTGAACAATAATTTTTTTATTCTAAAAATTAATCATAAGACACTCATATGATATATATATATATAATCGTAAACAAATCATTGGGAATATCATCCTCTCTGACAAGAAACTGATTAATGAATAAAATATGATAACTCTTGGAAAACCATGAGGATCTCAATAATAGATCATATTGATCCTAAATACCTAGTAAAGTGTTCCAATTATACAATATTACCTAATTCTTCATACATTAATGAATTCAATGCCATAAAAAGTGGTCATACTTCTTGAAAAATACTCTAGATCACTCCCAAAATTGCTTCTTAGTCTGATTTAGAATTTCTCCCCAACTCCTATAACTACTACTTCATCACATTCATCACTATTGGTAGTGTATAGATTGGTGATAACATTATCATTGTTGGCTTAGAAACATCCTAAATATCAATATTAATTCCCATATCTATAGGTAGGCCTAATATGTAATATAAGAATATATCCTGACAATGATACAATGTTGGAGGTATGATAATGGATGATACCTATATCATTATGACCCATATTCCACATATTTTATCCCCAAGAGGATCACCACATGACCTCAGGCTTTCCTCCCTGTACATTACAGGCTACTGATAGTCTACAAGAATTTAATGTATATTTTTGTGAAATTAGACCCTCATTATCAAATAATGTTATGTCCACTAGGCTAGATACCCTCGTAGGGGGGTGAATTAGGTTATGACAGATTAAATCGAATGCCCCTTCTGATTTTGTTTTTCTATTAGACAAAACCATGTTCTCTCTCCTTCCCGATGCAGAGTATGAAGAATCCTTAAATAATTCACAAGACACAAAAGATTTTACTTGGTTCTCCCTCACTGTGCTACATACAAGGAGCATAAACTGACAATGTTCTGATGTACCGATTCCACTATAAGCACACAGTTGTTTACAAGTTCAAAGAGGACTCACCGTCCCTCCTGTATTACAACCACTCACAAATTGAAAACTCACATCTCTCTCAACTAAAGTGTGATTAATAATTCTTCAGATGATCCGATCACTTTTTATTGACATATAGGTCTCTCAATTATCTCTAATGAAATCTTCATCCTTAATAGTTGATCGATGCTCTATTGACCTCCAACTCTCACCTTAAGATGAATCTGACCATGCACCGGGTGTACTAGGAAACTGAAATTTTTACACACAACCATTACTGCACTGTGTGTGAAATTCCCTTGACTTGCATGAAATACAATTTTCGCACAATTCCTTCTTTTACGCAAAGCTGATTATTTTTAGCACAAAATCTTCTTTTTCGGGTAGCCTTTACACTTCCTTGTGCGTAATTATCAACTTTTTCATGAAATTCACTTTTCTTGTAACACCCCATTCACACGCAACACATTATTTAACGCTCAGCAACTTTTACTCCCAACCTTGATGTTTTCATGCAACTTTCTTTTGCACTGAAATTTCATGCGTCAGAACACGGATACTCTCCAAGTCTTGAGATCCACTGAATAGAGGGGGGTCAATTCATATTTATAGGCAAAATCAACCCCGCACGAAAAACCCTTATTGAGCATGTAATTCTCTTCGAGCATGAATAACACATCTTCCACTCAAGACCATTTTTTTCGTACAACTCTAATAATTCACACCCCTCATTCCTTTTCCAATTTTTGAGCTTCCAACCTCGAAATACCTCTTTCACAAAAAACATCATCCCTCTATTTCGTGCATCCCACAAATATTTCGAGCGCCAATTTCCTACTTTGCACACCGCAAAAATATTTCACGCAAAAGATTCCTTTTGCGTGCACCGTGCAAATATTTCAAGCACTTCAATCATTTTTCGCGTACCATGAAAATTTTTCACGCTCCATGAAAATCGACGCCACCTTGTATCTTCTCTTTTTATACCACCTCCAAATCGTTCATTCCATTGTTGAGGTTTTTCAATCAATCATGGATTGTTGGAAGAATCCCTTGAACCCAAAAAATCACCATGTAAACTCCCTTTGTCAACACACTCATACAACATGGTATTTTTTGTCAACAAAACACAACATGGAGGCCACATTATCAACATATACAATCACGTAAAAATGCTTCAATGATGCCTCGAAAAATTTTACCCAAAAAAGAATTAAAATTGTAGAAATTCATTTTAAATATAACCATGATACTATAATAATCAATAATCAACAAAAAAACACATTAATTAAAAAATGAAAATGGATGTAAACCAAAGAAGAAAATATTTCATTCCATATATGTTTCAGGTGTAGTATGAAGTATTCATATAAAGACACACTAACATTTAATAATATGTTCCAGGAATCATGTAAAATTAAAAATTCCATACTCCATCCCAAATCCTAGCTCATCTATAAAAAATAGGGATATTTACATTATCTTATCCTACAATCATGAAGTATATTTTTTTACCAATCAGGTGGACTGTATAGGGTATGTGTACATCTCAATAGTTCACAACCTATAACATCAAAATCAAAATCCAATATATAATGTTGTAATGAGTTGTATAATGAATAATGAACAAATGGAAATGAAAACATGTATCACATTTATAATTATTTAATCACCCACATAGGCCCTTAGGTTCATAGTGAAACCTAAACCAATAAAAAATTGTTTGTCCCATCCCAATGTCTTTACCAAGAACCATGGTCATCAATAATGCTCTAAAAACTAAAATAAGGACCTTATATTTGATATTGTGTATGAAATGTGACATCAAGTGCATTGGGTAATATAATATTGGTATATTTTATAATATATTTACTATTTAGAATATATTCAATATATGTCATTGCATGAAGAACCGAGTTATCTTTCAATGCATGTGACACTGAGTTAGAATACATCATACATATCTACGACCTTACTCTATATCTAGTGTTACATGCCAAAGCAACCTTCTTCGAAGGCTTGTGATAAACACTATACCGAGTTGTACTGAGATACAATCTATAATTAAATCATATTTATTTAATATAATAAGATATAAAATATCCAACATTAATAATAAAAATATCTAATGAAATTATTTGATTTAAATATCTAAAACATTGGTCTTAATTAAATTAGAATGGAATATAACAACCAATTGACTTTTAAAATGAGATTTTTGTAGAAAACTATTATTATACTCAAATTGATGTTTTACACTAATATATAGAAATAATTAAAAATAGTGAGTGATATTAATGTAAAAAATTTAGTACATATTCAATCAATTATATTTTATATTCATACAATAAATTTGATATGCATCATATAAGATCAAACCAAATATTTAACCCAATAATCAATATTTTTATTAAAGATTTTTACCACCTTTTAATGGTGAATCTATTTTAAATATTATTTTTTCACACATTTATGAATTAAAATTGAAAAATATAAAATATTTTTTAATTAATAAATTCATAATTATTATAAGAAGAATTTTTGGGATATTTTTGAGAAACGTCATTTTTTAATGAATAATGAAATTTACAGCACTTTAGTTAGTAACTAAGTTCTCATTTAAATTATTACTAATTTTAAATTTTATTATGAAATTTTTAATGAAAATTTGGAAATATTATATATATATATATATATATTACTAAAATTTATTTCATTATAATAAATTTAACCTTTTAAATTGAAAATAAAATCATATCATTCTTTTGAACATTTTTAATGAAAATGAAGTTAATCAGTCTGTCTGTGAGACATGCATTAACACTAATTTTACTGCATTAGTGATTTTAATTAATAAAATATAATAAAAATTATTATAGTCATGATAATATTTTTGGTTTAATAATATCAACCTAATTGTTGAAAAAACATTATTAGGGAAATTTATAAAAATTAACCACATGGATTAAGGTCTAATTAGGCATAAAATGTATAAATATCATAAGTTTGAGGGCCCAAATGACCATGACACCTATCATAGAGTTAATTGATGGAAATAATTCTGCCATTTTCCTTAAATAATTCAGTTTGGGTTCTTTTTATGAATTTTTTAGGTAATAACATTTGTACACCTATGTTTTTTTAAAGAATACAATGTGAGTCATATTCCTTCCATATAAAAAGCTACCTCCTCTACCCATTACCCACACCACTCTAATATTTTATGTTTGGAAATGATCTACCCAAAGGGCCATAAAGATTTCCTCTCCATGATCTAGAAGACAACATTTTAAGAGAATACCTTCCATGGATTCCATTTGGTTAACACAAAAGATGTTACCTGTAAGAACCTGGTACTTATTTTGGTGGTACGGGTTACTTAATTTCCCTTTTCCTTGAGTGTTTTTGAGAAAATAAGGAAAATGGGGGAAATCCAAAATTTAAGAACTACACGTCGGGTACTATTCCACACGCCCTATACATTTGGCCGTGTGGGATGAGTACATAGGGTGTGTAGCCATGTCGGTGATAAAGGGTGTAAAAACCAACTACACGCTGTGTAGTGGGTATTTACACACCGTGTAGTCAGTCGGCAGGAAAATAGTAAGGCAGTGGAAGAAGCCGCTAGCTAGGTGATAGTACACGCCGTGTAGTCGGGAATACACGTCGTGTACTCATGTCGATGGATGAATAGTTTTGTGGTGCCAATAGTGGAACAATTAAATGAAGGAAGTACACGCCGTGTAGTCCAAATTACACGCTGTGTACTTTGTTTTTTAGAATAAAATGGTCAGTAGCCAACGCTATTCACATGATTGGATTAGAACTGGATGGGAGATCGGGAGAGGATGGCTGAACTTTCGTGGATCAACCGATCGAGCGTCGGGAAATCGTTTCCGCTTTCGTTGATCACGTTGGAACCGCACAGGTAAGAGAATCCTTCTCCTTGTGTGTTTCTTTCCAATTCTTCTTCTAAGGGATGTTATTTGAGGTTGAATAAGAATTATTTTACATTAGATCTACATCGTTCTTAGGTGGTTTTGGAATCTATGTTTGCGTATATCATTCGTTGGTGTTAAAGGTAGGTGGATTAGTGTTTAAATTTCCAACTATCGTGTGTTTCGTATACCGTTGAGCTATGAGCCCTTGTTGGGGTGTCGTGTGGCCGAGGAAGTGGCTATTTTAAACTACCTAGAAATGTATATGTTTTTAAATGTGATAATAAACAACTGTTTGGGATCGTTGCTTGGATCCAGGACTACCCCGGGGGTGCGTTCCTCTGTTTATCTGTTTGGACCGGATACACGAGGGTATTCCATTGAAATAATGTAGTTAAATTTCCTTGAGAGTAATTGTATGTGAATTTTTTATTTACATGTTGGGATCAGCCCGGTTACTTGTGCCTGAGGTTGGTGTTTTACTATAGCCTGAGGCCATGACTGTATTAGCCCGAGGGAAACATTCTATTTCGCCTGAGGGAAACCTTTCGTATTCCTGAGGGATGTGACTTATGTTCCTGAGGGCGACACATCGTACGATTGAGGGAAATACCTGCGGGTGGGATTCTGAATAGCCTGAGGGAAATCCTGAGAGCGTGGTTTTACTATACTAGCCTGAGGGCACGATTTTGATAGGCCTGAGGGCTTATCTCTAACGAGCAGTGAATGTTATTAAGTTGAATGATTAAATGATTACTAAAATGGAAATATAAATGGTAAGTTAGTTACTTTTTGAGTACAGCATAGTTTATTTCATTTTACTTTTTCACACTGTTGTTTCATATTTACACACAGTTGGGCAAGAGCCTTTGGTGGGAACCTACAAGGATTTATTTCTCACACCCTGTTTGTGTCATGCTTTTCAGACCAAACAGATTACATTTCTACGGGTGTGGATAAGGGTGAGGGTCCCTATACAGGTACGTGATTACTGATGAGGAGTAGGTGAGTATGGGACCGGGATTAGGCTCTCATTGCTACTAGGTGTTTGTATTGTTTTTTTGTACTCTGTATTGTATTTTACTACTTTGTAACAAGTTCTAGCTGTTTTCTTATAACAATAGACATGTTACATCACGTCAATATAACTGTTTGGTTATCTTTTACTGAAGATGTTAATATTAAATGTGAATTTGTTATTGCTACCACTGTTGTATGATTTTTATTTTATTCATTTGTGCTACAATTTGAAAAATGAGGGCATAGTTTCTCCACTATCAAACCTGGGCCCTCGCTGCTAGTCGGAAGCCTCTGGCATTTGGGGAAATGATCTTGAGGTCACGTGGAAAACTAGATTCGGGGCACCCATTGATTGGAACCCGGATTTGGAACGTTATAATGTGGTGTCATAGGGGTTCTTTTCTTTGAATTACTATTTGGATCCTTAGTCAGGGATCGGACGTGAACAGTAGTTGGTAATAAGTTTTGCCTGGGTGTAGCTAAGCCTTGTACAGGGAAAAGCCAGTCTTCATCGTACTTTTTCAATTTTTCTGATCTTGAAAATATTACGGTTTATTTGATTTCACCGTTGGGAGACGAAATTGTGATTGTGCAATTTATATTTTATCCATGGGTTCTATTTAGTTTCCACCCGATGAGATGAGGGTATGCCATCTCATGCATCATTTAGTCACATTTTTGGAATCACATTCCATGCATAGTTTCCATGCCACGCAGGTGCATTAGAAATTGAATGTTGTTGTGATAGTTGTTGTGCTAGAAAAGAATGTTCTTTCAATAGATGCTTTGATAAAATACCTGTTATGTGATAGCGTATTTTTGTGTGATTCGGTTTATAGAATGAACACCAAACATTGGTTTTTGGGGAGTATGGGCCCCCATTTACTAGAATTTGGAGGATCATTGACTGTTTTTTTTATTATAACACATATAAGATTCCAAACATTGATTAGTGGGGAGTATGGGCCCTCACTGATCGGAATTTGGAACTTAGGTGTTGTTTTTGGTGTTTTAGGGGTCCCTGAAAGTTTCTGAGGCATACTGTCTAGAAAACCCAGTATACACGCCATGTAGTTCATTGAACACGACATTTAGTTCATCGAACACGCCGTGTACATTCTTCTGGTCGGGAAGAAAAGAAAATTTTTAAGTACACACCGTGTACCCTAAGTACATGTCATGTAGTCACTTCCCGTGTCAGAGACCGTGTGGGTGGGGACATGGGGAAGGGAAATGTTTGGGGCGAACACGCCGTGTACCATATGTACACGCCGTGTAGTGTTGACCTAGAGACCTGGTAGTGTAACTAACAAACATGGGTCGGTGTAATATTTTCTTGAACACGCCATTTCATTGAAGAACATGCCGTGTAGTGTGTCATGGGGACCCAGTCGTGTAACTAATAACACGGGTCGGGGTAATCCCTTCATGTACATGTCGTTTGTATATGGAACAAGATGTGTAGTTTGAGCCGTGTATTTGGTCGTGTAACTAACAACATGGTTTGGCGGAACTTGTTTAGTACATGTCGTGTACTTGTGGGACACTCCTTGTAGTCTTGTCGGAGGATATACCGTGTGGTGTTAGCTATATGGCTAGAGACACGAGGTGGTGTAGACACTGTGTGCAGGTGTAACAAGCCATGTATTATCAAGTAGAGTAGTCGTTCGTGTCACAAACGACATGGTCAGTTGTAAATTTACACCATACACACTGTCTAGATTATATACACGCCGTGTAGTTTTGTTCAACAGAATCTGTGTGTCTTAGTCGTGTAGAAGGACCTGGGAAGGGTAAGAGAATTCAGGTACACGCCGTGTAGTCCGTATACACGACGTGTTATATTGTTTTGAAAATCTTGAAATCCTTCTTCCTCATGTTCACCTTTTTGTTCCCATTGTTTTAAGACTTTGATAATATTGATCTAAGGTGTGTGTTTGACCTTGTAGAGTCATGCCTCCGAGATGACCATGTGTTGTTCTCCAGGAGAGAGGAAATGATTATACTCCAGAGATGGTTGTCCATGGCCTACCAGTGGATCCTCCAGCAGAGCCAGATGCGGCGCCAGCTGTTATACCCGACATAGGCGCAGAGGGGCAGTTCTGTGAAGGCTTTATGTGGTTCATTCAGACCGTTCAGGGAGCACTGCAAGGTGCCACATCTATGGCTGTGCTGACTCGTATATTCCAGTAGCAGCATCCACCTACATTATCAAGGTATGGCATACCACAGGCGGTAGAGTCTTGGTTGGTGTCTATGTAGACTATTTTCGAGCATCTTGAGACTCCTCCAGTGTGGAGGGTCAAGCTCGCGACATATATGATGCGTGATTCTGCCAAGAGGTGGTGGGATGTTCTCACCCAGTCAGACAATCACAAGGACATGGTGTAGGATGATTCTCAGGCAGTCGTCTATGAATTCTTCTTTCCAGAGATACTGAGAGCATATAGAGGTCGAGAGCTCATGAATCTGCAGCAGGGCGCTATGTCGGTGATGGATTATTCTGCACGTTTCACCGAGCTTCATTGTTTTGCACCCATTCTGGTGGGTGATGAGACGTTGAGAGACAGATGCATTAAGGATGGTCTTCGATATGACATCCGAGCACTGGTGAATGTTTTCAGGTTGCCTTCAGTACATGCTATTGTGAACCAGGCGCCGAGTACATAGAGGAATATTCGGGAAGCTAGTGGTGCAGGACAGCACGGTTTAGAACTTGTTTCTAGTACTATTTATACATACAAGAGGAAGAGACATATGATTTTCTCCCACAGTGGCAGTACAGACCAGGTAGTTTCTTTAGGTGGCCCGATCATGTGCTACCAGTGTGGTAGATAGGGGCACAAGGGACTGTAGTTTCCATGGGACCCAGTGGAGTTCCGAGCTTGAAGAAAGATGTGTCATCTGTAGCGCTTTTGCATGGAGTTTCTACTAGTGTCTAGTGAGATAGGTTCTGTGCAGACTCTGTGTGTGGGAGAAAAACCAGCAGCTTCTTATCAGTCGAGAAAATGGAATATTTCAAGGCGTGTAGGTGGAGATGGTGGTCATTTTTGTGGTAGCCAGACACTAGGATCTCAAAGGCAGTAGGGCGGGACAGCTCAGGGTAGTCAGGCTATGTCGCAGGGCCACGGCACTGGGCAGGCATACGCATTGCAACATACCCAGCATGAGCAGGATTCCGGACCTTCTGCTATCAGAGGTACTATTCTAGTAGCTTATGTCTTCTCTTAAGTACTTTTTGATATGGGTGCTACATAGAGTTTCAAATATGAACCCATTTTGGAGATTCTTGTGCTCTGTGTTTCTTCTTCTTCTAATGTCATGATGCTAGACACTCCATTGAGGACTAGAACGGCTGGTGTGCGTCTGTGCATGGAGTTGGCCCTAGAGGTTGATGTGTGTCACTTCCTTTGGTACCTCTATCTCTTAGAGATGATAGCTTATGACATCATTCTTGGGATGGACAATTTGGTTCCCTTCAGAGCCATTATAAATTGTTATCGTCTCTGGGTGAGATTCACATCACCCGAGGGTGGATAGTTTCTATAAAATGAAGAATGGGATGTTTAGTTGAGTCGAGCCAGACCAGAGCATCATGGGCGAGGTGGAGTCACATCCCAGATTGCAATTTTATATTTGGATGTTCAGGGGACTTGTTAGACGGATTTCCCTCTAGTGGTTGATCATTTCATGGATTTATTCTTTGATGACTTTTCCGGTCTACCACCGGAGCGTGAGGTGGATTTCACTATTGATCTTTATCTAGGGGCAGCACCAGTGTCCATTCCTCCGTATAGAATGGGTACACCCGAGTTGCAGCTCAATAGACAGTTTGAGGAGCTATAGGAAAAGGGTATCATCCGGCCCAGAACTTCTCCTTGGGGTTCGACATTCCTCTTTGCGAAGAATGTGGACGGTACGCTCAGAATTTGTGTGGATTATCAGAAGCTGAACCAGTTGACGGTTTAGAACCGATATCCCTTACTGAGGATTGATGATCTTTTTGATCATCATTGTGGAGAACGAGTGTTCCCAGAGATTGAATTGAGATTCAAATATCATCAGCTACACGTTAGACCATCAGATATACCACTTATAGCCTTTTGAAGCAGATATGGTATGTACGAGTACTTGGTTATGCCGTTCAGACTCACAAACGCGCCATCAATTTTCATGGCTCTGATGAATCGTGTGTTCCATCCTTCTCTGGATTTTTTTTGTAGTATTTTGTGGACGATAACTTGGTGTACTCTCACACAAGACACAACCATGCCACATTCATGAGATCGTATTGATTACACTGAGAGAGAATCAGCTATATGTTATGCTCACAATGTGCCACTTTTGGATGGACCAGTTTCACTTCCTGGGACAAATCAACTTAGAGGCAGGAGTTGTAGTAGACCCAGAGAAGGTGAGAGTAGTAGTTTCCTGAGAGCATCCTCAGAACATGTTTGAGATATAGGGTTTCTTGGGGATGGATGGTTACTATAGATGCTTCATACATGACTTCTCCCGCATAGTAGTGCCATTGACAGGTTTGACCAAGACGGGTGTGAAGTTTGTTTGGTCGGAAGCTTTTGAGGCAGCCTTTCAAGACCTGAAAGGAAGGTTGACGTCAGCACCAATCCTGATACTCCCAGAGCAGGGGAAGAGATATACAGTTCACTGTGATGCATCTGGTATTGGGCTAGGAGAAATGTTGGTGTAGGGCGATCAAGTTGTTGCGTATGGTTCTCAGAAGTTGAGGTCACATGAGAAGAATTACCTGATGCATGATCTTGAGTTGGCTGCAGTTGTGCATGTGTTGCGTTGTTGGAGACAATATCTCCTGGGTGATCATTTTTTGGTTTTCACCGACCACAAAAGTCTCAGGTATATTTTTACTCAGCGTGACTTGAACCTGAGACATCAAAGGTGGGTCGAATACCTTCATTCCTTTGAATTTGAGCTTGCAAATACACCTGGAAATGGTAATGCAGTAGCTAATGCACTGAACAGGAAGACTCCAATACAGGCAGTGCAGGAAGCCAGTGGTGAGTGGCAGCTCATGGCATTGTTCTCTGAGATGCAGTTGGAAGTACATGACAGTCAGTAGTAGACCTATATTTCTTCTTTTTCTATGACAACTACCCTCACAGATAGAGTGAGTATGAGATAACAATCTGATTCAGAAGGCCTAGTTTTACTGGAGTTGGTGACAAGTGAGGACCCTCCTCCTGGATGGATGATATGAGATGATTCGGTACTTCCTTTCCATGGAAGAGTAAGGGTTCCAGAGGATATACGCGAGTAGCTGATGTGGGAGTTTCATGATTCACCTTGGTAAATTCATCCTGGAGTTACCAAGATGTACCGTGACTTGATATGTCATTACTGGTGTCCGGGTATGAAGAGAGAGATATCAGGTTTTGTTACGAGGTGTTCCACCTGTAAGTAGGTGAAGGCAGAGCATCAGAGACCAGTTGTACTGTTAAAACATTTACCCATTCTGAAGTGGAAAAGGGATGATGTCCCGATGGATTTCGTGACTAGATTTCCGAGGTCACCTTGAGGAAATGATGTCTTGTGTGTTGTTGTGGACAGAATCATGAAGGTTGCTCATATTTTTGCCGATCAAGGAGACCTTCGGTGTTGAAGATCTCGGGATTTTGTATATATGATAGGTCGTACGTCTTCATGGGGTCCCTGATTCTATCATTTCATATAGGGAAGCTAGCTTTGCATCTCTTTTCTGGAAGAGTTTTCAGAAGGTACTGGGTACACAGGTGCTTCTGAGCATAGCTTACCACCCTCAGACTGATGGACAGTCAGAGCGTACGTTATAGGTGCTAGAGGACTTGCCACGTGCATGCGTCCAGGACTTTGGGGGCTCTTGGGAGAAGCACATACCGCTAGTCAAGTTTGCCTATAATAACAGTTTTCATGAAACTGTTGAGATGGAACCATACGAGGCTTTATATTGTAGGCCATTCCGATCACCATTGTGATGGTTAGGGACAGGTGATGCAGAATTACTGGGACCACGTCTCGTGCAGGAGTCTTCTGAGTAGGTCTAGTTGATTTGGAAGCGGATGGTTACCGCATAGTATTGTCAGAAATATTATGTTGATCTCCATAAATGACATTTGGAGTTCGTGGTCGGGGATCAGGTTTTCTTGAGAGTTTCTCTGTGGTTGGGATACAAACGGATAAGGAGATAGGGTAAACATTCAATAAGTTATGTGGGTATATTTGAGATTATGGAGAGACTCGGGCTGGTTGCTTATCGGTTGCAGTTGCTACAGAGGTACCGAGCCATGCACGACTTCTTCTAGGTATCTCAGTTGTGCCGCTATCATTCAGTCTCGTATCACGTTTTTCAGCCCGAGGAGGTTGAGCTTGAGGTAGATGCATCCATTGAGGATCATCCAATTCTTATTGTTTTTAGGGTAATGAAGGTCCTCCGAGGCTAGTCAGTTCCTCTCATGTGGGTGCTATGGAAGCATGGCCGAGTGCAAGACGAAACCTGGGAGCGGGAGATCGACGTACATGCTAAGTGGCCAGAGCTGTTCTGAGCTTTATCTTCGCCACCCGTGGAAGGTAAATTCGGGGACGAATTGCATTAATGGGGGAATTTTATAAGAACTCAGTACTTATTTTTGATGTACGATTTTCTTCATATCACTTTTCCATAAGTGTTTTTGAGAAAATAAGGAAAATGGGTAAAATCCAAAATTTTGGAACTACACACCATGTACTATTCCACACACCATGTACATTTGGCCGTGTGGGATGAGTACACAGGGTGTGCAGCCATGTCGGTGACCAAGGGTGTAAAAACCAACTACATGCCGTGTAGTGGGTATTTACACGTTGTGTAGTCAGTCAGCAGGAAAATAGTAAGGCGGTGGAAGCAACCGCCAGCTGGGTGACAGTAAATGCCATGTAGTCTGGAATACACATCGTGTACTCATGTCGACAGATGAACAGTTTGGCGGTGCCGCTAGAGGAACAATTAAATGAAGGAAGTACACACCATGTAGTCAAAAGTACACGCTGTGTACATTTTTTCACTTAAAATGGGTAGTAGCCAACCTTGTTCACAGGATTGACTTAGAACCGGATGGGAGCTCCAGAGAGGATGGCGGAACCTTCATGGATCAATCGATCGAGCATCAGGAATCTGTTTCCGCTTTCTTCGATCATGTTGGAATAGCACGAGTAAGAGCATCATTCTCCATGTGTGTTTCTTGAAAATTCTTCCTCTAAGGGTTTTTATTTGAGGTTGAATGAGAATTATTTTACCTCAGATCTACGTCATTCTTGGGTGTTTCTGGAATCAATGTTCGTGTATATCATTTGTTGGTGTTAACGGTACGTGACTAAGTGTTTAAATTTCCTAATGTCATGTATTTTGTGTACCGTTAAGCTAAGATCCCATGTTGGGGTGTGGTGTGGCTAAGGTTATGGGTATTTTAAACTACATAGAAATGTGTAGGTGATTAAATGTGAAAATAAACTGATGTTCGGGATTATTGCATGGATCCAGGACCACCCCGGTGGTGCGTTCCTCTATTTAGCCGTTTCACCAGGATACCCGAGGGTATGCCATTGTAAAAATGTTGTTAAATTTCCTTGAGAGGAATTGTTTGCGAATTGTTTATTTACATGTTGGGCTCGGACTGGTTACTTGTGCCTGAGGGTGGTGTTTTACTATAGACTGAGGGCAGGACTGTATTAGCCTGAGGGCAACGTTCTATTTCACCTGAGGGCAACCTTTTGTATGCCTCAGGGCTGTGACTTTTGTGCTTGAGGGCGACACTTTTTACACCTACGGGCAATATCTATTACGACTGAGGGAAATACCTGTGGGTTGGTTTCTGAATAGCCTGAGGGCAAGCTTGAGGGCGTGGCTTTACAATACTAGCATGAGGGTACGATTCTGGTAGGCATGAGGCCTTGGCTCTGATGAGTAGTGAATGTTATTAAATTGAATTATTAAATGATTAATAAAATGGAAATATAACTGGTAAGTTAGTTATTTTTTGAGTACTACATAGTTTATTGCATTTTATTTTTTCTCATTGTTGTTGCATATTTACACACAGTTGGGCACAGGCATTTGGTGGGTGCCTACTGAGATTTATTTCTCACACCCTGTTTGGGTCAGGCTTTTTGGCCCAAACTGATTACATTTCTGCATGTGTGGATAAGATAATGGGGCCCTATACAGGTACTTGATTACTACTAAGGTGTAGGGGAGCATGGGGCCAGGCTTAGGCTCGTGATGCTAATGGATGTTTATTTTGTTTTGTCGTACTTTGTATTGTATTTTACTGATGTGTAACATGTCCTGGATGTTTTCTTAGAACATGATACATATTTCATCATGTCTATATAACTGGTTGTTTATCTTTTACTAAATATGTTAATATTAAATGTGAATTGTTTATTGCATCTGCTATTGTTTTATACTTTTTATTTTATTCCACTACTCTACATTTTGACAAATGAGGGCATGATTTCCCCAATATCAGACCTAGGTCATCGCTGCTATTCGGCAGCCTCTAGTGTTTGGGGAAATGCGCTTGAGGTCACGTGGAAAACCAAGATCATGGAACCCGTTGAGTGTAACCGGATCCGGGACATTACATTACCGGATCAAAAGGTAATGTCTTTTCTCAAACTCTCTAGTTTCATTTCCATTATCCAACAACAAAAATCTAATTATTATTTTATTGTTTAATAGAAAAAGTATTTGAAATATAATATGATTTTTTAATGATACATGTTCTACCAACACTTTTTCACATCACCATCCAATGGGTAATGAATACAATATTCCTGTGAACGGGGAACTACTGCATTACGAAATGATTAATGTTCAATTTTTCCCACCGCTACTCATGGTGGACATTATGATGTACACTAAATTCATATATATTAGAAATGATATTTATTTGATCATAATACATCATTAATCGTTTTATTAAAACAAAATTTAATACTTTTATCTAATGTTAATACCATAACATTATTTGAGAAATTTTGGACTACCGCCCCTCAAAGCATTGTGATTCGTTTACACTAAACATGGGCCTTATGAATGATTGTTTTAATTAGAAATTTGAGACATATAAAATATCAATATGTTATTCATGGAATAATTATATTTCAGGAAATAATATATAGGAATATATATATATATATATATATATATCATCTCCTTTATTATCCTCTCACAATCATTAAAAGGGATAACGTTGTTTGTGGATGTGTTGAAAACCTCCTCCTCAACAGGATGCGATTACTTCTACACGATATAATTTTATTTAAAATTATTTATGATTAAAAATTATTAAATTGATTATATAATTATTTTTATGTGATGATTTTAATTACATACCTTATTTTTAAAATGATCATTTAAAAATGAGAATGTCACATATTCTTACATAGGGACTACTGTCGCCATGGATGTAACATATTATCAGTTTCATAACTATATTTAATAATTGATTTTAAATGTAAAATTTATGTAAACCTGTTATTATTATCTTGTTGTTATAATTATTTATATGTTATAAAATTATCCCTTTGTTTTGAGTTGACCAACGATAGTTTTTTTGACACATAAACCGAATTTGGTACAAAATACGCGTTGTAAAATTATGTATTTATGTAGTTTTACACATTATGAATATAAGTGAAATAAATATAATTATAACCATGAAAATTCTTTTGAAAAAATTATAATATTAACATATTTTTGTTATATAGGATTTTAAAGGATGTTCACCTTAAATGGAATGCAAGGTAAGGGATTTTCGTCTCAATCTTCATTCCATTAAGGATTAATTAATGTTATGGAAATATTTTCTTCTATATGGTCTATGTACTACCCATTAAATGATATATCATGAATATCCATACTATCAGGATATTTTAAACATTTATATAATATTATCCCTTCTTGAGGATTTTGTTTTAGAATATTTCAATGTGGTATTAGAAACTTTGGAATGATTAAATATTATTTAATTGAAGACTAATACTAATGATATTTCAATGGAATTTCCCTAAGAGAAAATTATATAACCATTTTCCAATAATCCCATTCATTATTATCTTGTTAAATATGTCCATTTTCTGTTATTAGTGCCATTTTCAAATCAATGGAACTCTTTGATTATTAGAAAATGTTTTTATGAAATCATGATATTATTTATCTCTTTATTCAGAGAACATGTTTTATTCTAAATCCCATGTTATATAAAAAGGACTATAGATTATTTTAAAATAATTTTCTAAAAACAATATAACCCATTTTTTCATTAACCAATCATTGAAATGAATCTTCTAGTAACTTTCCTAATGATTCATTTTTTAAACCTTTTTCAAAAAAATGGAAGATTCATTTTACCTCAAATGACATGTATGAATTCATCCATTGTCATTTCATTTAAGTATTCAATTCAATTATGAAATGATTATTTTTGGAGAAAAATATTTTCAAAAATATTTTCAAGAGAATAGTTTATTTTCATCAAGATATTGGTAAAATATATTATTTTATTTATTTAATTAAAACCACACTCTATTATTACTCCACATGGGATTTTTTCTATTGATTCTATCATTAATATTGCTCTATATAGATTAGGATTTATTTGGACAAGGATAGTATTCAAATTTACTCCAAGATTTATTAATTATTCACCTTGAAATATTCTATCTCTTTTGATCATTGAACATTGATTTCCCCTAAAATTTTCCATTTCATTAATCACAAATATTAATATTTACTAAACTGTAAACCATTTTACATATAGTGTTTACTTTTTTTTGATTTATCTATATTTTCTACTCCATTAAGATATTAGATAAGGTACAATTTTAAATCAATTGTTTGATAGATTATGAATGTCTTGGACTAGTATTATAGGGGGACAAATATAGATAACACCTCAATGCATCGATAGTCTCAGGGGACGAGTCATTTGGCGAGCCACCTTAGATGGGTTTTACCTTACATTTTGAGAACATTATAATGAATGGTATTAAAGGGAAATGTACCATTTAATTTTGATACATGGAGTCCAATAATTCATAAGTTTCTTCATTTACATTCTATTATAATTCATTTATTAAATATTGTGTCGATATATCAATGGAGGTATTTCATTATCAGGATTCAAATATTTTCCATCCATGATATAATGCTTCGACATATCTATGGACACATATCATTTTCAGTTCATTGAATAAATGTGTTGTTTTTTAGATTCCTAACATCTCCTATTTTTGTTGAATGGTTTTCTTATTAGAATGGTATTCATTTCTAGTTAATTGCCTTTCCATACAAACTATTCACATGGATTAAAATTGATTCCACACTACTTTACTGTTACGGAGAATTTGAGATCATGCTTATAGTGTTTAATTACCAATGAATCCATGAAGTTTCCTATAAATGATATTCTTGGTTTTACTTAACCGATTAGAGTTATCATCAAGATGTATGTTTTTTTTGAAAAAATTGAATTCTCTTATAATCATTGAATTCATTTGTAATGCAATACTCATTTAGGTATCTGGTATTCTAAGACTACAAAATTGATCAGTTGTTCAAGCCTTTATTACTTATAGTAATTATAGTGTATTTAGTAATTTATACCAAGTCTATGATATCTAGGGTTGGTGACTATAGATGGTATTAAATTATGTTTTTTATATACCTTGGGGACTTTATTTCGGTAGTCCTATATTAGAAAACATAACCCTAATATGGGATTTGAATAAGTATTGATTAAAACACAAAAAAAATGGTAAAGTATAGATTTTGTGGGTCTACCATGAAATATATCCCTATCTAGATACTACACGTTTTTGTAGATCTGGCACCGATTTTTCTAGGAGTAACAACTCTGAAAGAGTGTTCTAGGATTTACTCGAGGTAACATGGTATATGGAAATGAGCCTTACACTATAACTGGTTCGACACTCCCAAGTGATATGTATAGGGTAATAAACATTTTATTTAGAAACCATTATGATGGATTTGGATATTTAATATGTAATCTAGCCTATACCTAAGTGTTTTATATTGATGATAAGGATCCATGATTTAAAAATCGATCTAATGATATTTTAGCTAATCCCTAGACCAATGAAAGACCTATGTGTTAATAAAATGAATGAGGTATATATGTGTTGAAAAATTATTGAAACCCATTGTTAAAATATTGTTTATTGATTCAACTAATTACAAATATGTCCATCATATTATTATTTAGATGACATATTAATATGGTTTTAGTAAAGGAAAACATGTATGTTAGTTGACATCCAATGAAATCTAGTAATGCCATGAGACTTGAACTGATAACCAAATGACGCTAAGGGTTTCACACCAACCACTATACTATCTAATTTCCTTGTTGATTTTCATTGATTTTAGTTAATAATTATAATGAATAAATGTTAATGGGGAGCCCCTGTTATCACTATTGAGGATTGGGCATAAATATATCATCCTAATTAATTAGGAAGATAGTTAAGGAGAAATATTTAATCTTTTCACTATTATGATCAATTAAAATTTCATTTATTTTTTAGGCATAAAAAAATTCATTGTTATAAATTAATTCATGCTAGTAAATGAAGGAATTGGAATTTGATGAATGATAAACCAAAAGATAAGTTTTTCCATATGAGATTGAATCATATAATGTAAGAATATTTCATTACATTATTTTTTTGTAAAATAATTACCCAACTATAATAAAATGAATTATAAATAAAATATTGTCTTAATACTTTAATTTCATTTTAATCGATTGTCTTATAAATGATCACATATTTATGTATTTAATTCCTTTATAATTCCATTTATTATTTATTTGTTTTTAATTGATGAACTCATTCAATACCTATGATTAATAATAATTTCCTTCCAAGTATGTATATCTACATTACAATAATTTTCTCCAACATATTGACCTAGTTACATGGTAGTTCATGTGACGTTTTTTACATTCTGTTCTCTCTTTTCTAAAAGATGATTCCTGAACTATTCTCCCGATGATATATTTGAATGTATAAAATATCAAAACATATATTTAAAAGATTGAGTTTAAATTATGAGGATGACATTTAAATAAGGTGGGGATATTATGGCACATTGAAAACATAATTAAGAACTATGTATTTGATAACATGTATGACACGTGATAGTAAGCACATGAGGTAATATAATATCTGTATACATTGTGATTTATTTACCATTTAAAATATATATTATATATTTAAACACATGAAAAACTAAATTATATATAAATGAATGATAAAATGAGTAATATTAAATAATATTTATCAATTACCTTCCTATATATCATGAATTACACATAAAAGTGGCCATCATCGATGGCTTGCGTTGTTTGAAATACTGAGTATTATTGAGAAACAATTTGTAATTACAAAAATATTATTTAACATAATATCATATAAACATGACTTTGTTTATAGTATTAACAAAATTATAAAAATATATGGTTTAGAAAACTAAATTATTGTTTATAACCAAATTATAATTAAATATAAGAACTATGTGAATATTAAAAGAATATTTTTAAAGAAAACTATTTTTATGATTTTAATTATGTTTTACCATAATATAAGAATTATTTAAAATTAGGGAGTGAAATTATTTTAATAAATATGTTACATATTTAATAAATTTTATTTTATATTCATCCAATATAATTGTTGTGAAAAATAAAATAGAAACCCCAATAATTCAAAAAAACCTATTTTTTATATGGGAATCTTAATGCCATTTTATAATGCCCCAATCCTAGTTACCCAATGTTGGTTCAATATTACATAACATTGGCATGATCACGAGTGATTAAATCTCGAATGACCGATTAGTTTAGAAGACTATGATGTTCTAGATATATTCAGAAGATTTACATTACATTATAAAATGAAATTCTTCAACAACATTGTCTCTATTGACCACATTAATATCCCATATAATATCTTTATAGGTCTTTCATAATATAATTCTTCACATGCATGGAAAAATAATACATAGAAGGATTGAGCGCAGATTCTCAGTAAGGATAACAATATTGTAGAATCTTTTATAGATATGCATAAAAATTTATGGAAATGTATAACTCTAAATCATAATCCTTAAAAAATAAACATCTTCATAATATTTCAAATATAAATCAAATAATTCCATTTAATTATGCACATGGATATTCAACCAGTCGAATAATCACATACAATATCAATGTCCAATTTCATAATGATGGAATTCATAATACCAGACATCATAACCATATAGTCGTTTCCTTTTTCCAAAACTAAAAATAATAGTTTTCAAGGCCTAATGCCAAGACACTAGTTTGTCTAATGAGACATAATAATGTATCTAGTATCTATAGTGGGCCCCACACATCACTTACTATGTCCAATGATATCCTTATATGAAAAGGTTTAAACATAACAGAAACATTAATATTAAAACTAGCATACTAAATGTCAATATCTAATCAATAAAAAATTAATGGTATAAAAACAACACATCCACAGTCAATCTTATCACAAAAAATTCAATACAATATGGATGTTTTGTATAATAAATCATCCTTGATCAAAAATAATATCTCATAAAGGATGTTGACATTGTCGAAAATGACCAGTACAAATCTATGAGAGAATTATCCCATTTTCATGAAACCATTTTAAAGTAAAAAATTTATAAAAGAAAGTCATTTAACAGATATTATTTAATCAAAGTGTCCCATAACACTTTGAAACATTTTAATGAAATTTCAATTTTAAAACATTATTGTCCATAAAAATAAATCCTTAATACAATTTTAAAAACATGGACATTAATGATAATGGTTTTGAAGAATAAATCATCAAAACATTTAAAATGATGTTATATTTAAATATTCCCTTAAAAATAACATTGAAAATTATTTAATGTATCATGTACATTTATAATAAATGTGTCCCAGTACATACTTACGTAAAAACAACCTTGAATAATAATGAGATTGTGAAATTAACCCTTACCTTTATTTTTCCCTGATTGAGGTTAGGTTATCCTCTTGTATTATGGTTAAATAATTTTTATTAAGTTATAAAATAACTATAAACATTAATATGATATCATATATGATATTCTAATATTTCTTCATTAATGATATTTTAGTAGTATCATCGTTTAGGGTATTAACTTATTTGTTTTCCTTTACATGGTTTGTTACTCTAGTCATGTTTGTTATGGATAAGATGTATCATATTAATATCTAGAATGATATCAAGTATTTAAACAATATATTTAATAAACAAATTAAAATTAATCTTTAATGGTTATGAAGGGGAATGACATCACATCAAGTCGTGCAGAAAGTAAGTTGTATGTACGCACATGAGACAATATCATTATTTTTATGGTGAAATCATATATAATTGGATGGTATAACATATAAAAAGAATTTTTAAAATTTTATATTTATTATTTACATTATTTTTTCTCATTATTATACCCATAAAAATAATGAAGTGTTTGAATAACATTATACACCTCGACATGGAGACGGTAAGCCATATGTACGCATGTATGGTGACATTGTCATTTATAGGATGGATAGAATAACAAATTTTGTAGTACCATATTTATAAAAACATCAAATTATTTAGGAGGTACTAGATTTTTTTGGTAAGGAAACAACAAATATAGAGGAAGTGGAAGAAGAAAATAACACGAATGAGGGTGGTGAAATTATTACCTCTTCTTAAGGAGATTCCTTCTGAGTTTATCAAAAGTGTTCCATAGGCTAGCTTTATGATCAATGTAAGGACTCTAGGATGATGTGAGGGATGATGTGAGTATATTTGGTCTGGGTTTGCCGATCCAAATGGATTCAGAGTTGTGATTTTGAGACAAGAAAAAGTTCTCTTCTATAAGAGTCTTGAGGGTCACTTTAGGAAAAGATTAAAGTATTAATTTATTATAGAATCATATTCAGTTTATAATGTCTCCAAATGAATTTATTTCAGGATTTAGGTGTTTATGGGTCTAAATTCTCTCAACCAATATGTTTTAGACAGGTTTAGGTTACCATACTAATCTTAACATTTAGATTTAACTCTTACTGATGTAGTTAACTTCTACAGTGTCTTCTTGTATTCTTACACTATATGCCAAACAAACATAATCTAAACATCCAAGAGAACCTCACATTGTTCATTAATGAAATATATTATATTATTTAATTCCTTTCATTGATCCTTATATTTTAATGAATATTATATCAACAAATAAAATATTATTTGTTTTAAAAACTAATTTATGTCTATTTTGACACTGTTCGGTATTTCATTTTTGTAAATTTTGGAAAAACCTTATCACTTTGAAAACATTTATCTAATAAAACCTAACACGTCATGCTAACCTAAAAATTTCGTGGATGACATCAAAACATTTATATTTTTTGTTAACTTCTATTATTTTAATATTTCATTATGAAGGTAATTACTACATCATCATTGTGTCATAAATTAATTTAATTATTTAAGCTGTAAAAATTATAAATAAAACACCTTTATGTAGGAAATATTTATATATTTCTAATTAATATTTATATTCAAATTTATCTTTTTCATAACCCTATATTTCAAATAGTTTATTTATTAAACATTGAATTTAACACTTTTAACTCATCTTTAAATAAAATTATAATAAATTTTCTAATCTAATCCAAGTTGACCTAAAGGATTTAATTTTATTCCTAAGGTTTGTTTTGGTCGAATTACACTTATCCAATATAATTAGGTCATTTTTTAGTGTAATTATAATGTCATTTTTACCTTCAATTACACTATTTACTTTTAACGGTGGTAAATTAATGTCAAATGTTAATATTCATCAAAAATTATTTTCATATTATTTATTAAATTTCACTTACTGATGGGATCTATGTCTCTCTTATTTTTGAAAGTCAACTCGAATAAGCGATAAAATTATGTTTTAATAAATTTTGCAAATGCTCTGAGGAGGTGGGTAAAAAGCGTTAAAAAGTTCAAGAAAATTTTATCATTGTAATTTTATTATAAAATGACTCCAATGAATTAAATTGAACTTATATAGGTATTATATATCTA
Organism: Viscum album; assembly: GCA_963277665.1. Lineage (NCBI taxonomy): Eukaryota > Viridiplantae > Streptophyta > Magnoliopsida > Santalales > Viscaceae > Viscum > Viscum album. The sequence goes on along the minus strand of OY728128.1, from coordinate 269,419,351 downwards.
TTTTGACTTAAAATAAATTAAAATAAAAAAAATTAATTATTAAAATAAAAACTCATTTTTATATAATAACGATGTCTTTTAACTATTCATCTACAATTGAATGTTTTCAAAAATATATCAAAAATACACCCTAAGCTAATTTTATATTCTAAATTCAAAAAAATTTCTATTTTATTAAATGAAATACATAAAGGTTTCATTTATTAATTTAAAATTAATTCTCGTTGTCAATACAAAAAGGCTGGTTTTTAAAAAGTGAAAACTATCAAAAGATTAACATGTGGTTATGTCAAATTTAAAGGTGAAATTATATATAATGACCTCCATTGTATAAAATTATTAAAATAAAATCTAATTATACATCCAAACCATTAAAATGTATAATTTAAAACTAAATGTTACTTTGATTAAAATAGTTTCTTTCAATTAAAATTTAGTATTTTTCACTATTCACCCAAATATGAAAGTTATCAGAAAAACAGAAAAAAAATATCAAAACTAAATTTACATTTCCCAATTCTAAATAAGAAGTTCATATTTTCAAATTTAATATAAAATTATCAAATATTTCATTTAAAAAATGTTCACCATTAGTAGCCGGTAAAATAGCATTTTTGAAAAATACATCCTTTATCAGAAAACATTAATTTTTTCTTATATTATAAACAGGAAACAAATAATAAGGGTGTTAAAATTATATAGAGTATATAAGATTCAAAATTCTGTTAGTATTATTCATAACATCTTTTTGAACAACTAGTTTGGTAAGTTCTGATGTGTTCGAACTCGGTGTTTCCTATAGAGAAAGATATTGAATTACGTTAATTAAATAACGTACTATGAAATCTTGGGGTGTTACATTCTATCCTCTATCAATAAATTTCGTCCATGCAATTTGAAATTTTTCTTTGAAGCTAAATGGAAAAAAATAAAAAAATACCTTTGTGGAAGACCCACATCGGAAATTGGGTTAATAAAATTTAATCTTAATAAGAGGGAAAGGGAAATGAAAATGTCACTACCAAACTATGTCCTCAATTAGGAGGACATCGATGGTAATTAGAGACACATAATTGTAGAGAAAACCTAAATATTTAAAGTTAGTGATTGATGTCATCATTCACGAACAAGTGTTAAATTGAGGGCCTCAAAGCCATAAATCTTAGATGATGTAAAATATCAACAATTCAACAAAACATAATGTATTAGCATAACAAATATTTTGGTTTTATGATCCCATCCCTAAAAATATAAGAATTAATTTATTCATAGAATAAAATTAAATATATATATATATATATATAAAGATAAGTATTGATTCATCCTTCAAGTAATTCCTACCGCAATGTCATCTTTCATAAGAAAAGATAATAGAATTCAAAAATATCCAATTTATTATAATCATATAGGGTTTTAAAAAATGAATTTATAAACTATCAGTGTTTCTATTTAAAAAAATTATACAAACCAGGACACCACATAGGCTATTGGTAGGTGATGCGCCTATTTCACCATTCAATTGCAGGTTCAAGTCTCACGGCCTTGCCGGACACGACAGGTTGTCACCCGACCTCTAGGTTGATCTTTTTTTGACAATCCAAAAATAATATAAATAAATTGTTTAACATTAAAAATAGTATCCAATGTCAAAAATAATCAATTCCATCCTTTAGGATTATTTAAAATACGGTTTTCCAAACTCACAGTGCAAAATTTATAAGGAATGTAATCACAATAAAGATCCACTTTTCCATATAATAACATGTGAATACCTTCATCGTGTATTCTTTTAAAACTCTGTAACACCCTAAATTACCATAAAACCTTATTGATTATATTCATTCTCCCTTATTCCCTATAGAATACAGGATATACTCTTTCTATCGAAAAATGTTGTTAACTCCTATAATGATGGAATATATAAATCATTAATCAGTTTCATGGTTGTCAAGAATATCCAATATAATTTCTCCACATTTGTCATATTTTATTCCCAAATCATTACCTCAGTATCATAACCATATTATTGTTTATATTTCTCCATACCAAATATTTTCCAAAACAATTAACCAGCAATTGAGTCATTTTTCTAGCTTTCCACACAATCTCACGTACTTAATGAAATAATATTGTAGTATAATCTATATATACTCTAAAATTCTTATAACATGTACATCATTAATATATTACTCAAATTACAGAATAATTTAATAACAACAAAAGAACTCCGGTCTTTCTTCTTTATCTTTGGTAGTATCAAAGCATGATTATTATCCAATGGAAGCATTTGGGGTATACTCTGATGATTTAGTCATTGATTCGCATAGTGTCCCAACTCCTTGAAGATGAATCATTGTAAATTTGAAACCTACTTTATTACATTGAAATAATTTACTTGGTGTCCTTTTTCTCCACACTTATAAAAAACTCTCATTCCCTTCAAGCATTTAACAAGGTGATTCATTCCACTGTTTTCACTTACGGGAAAATCCTTCATTCCCATCTTCCCTTTATCCATCTTTCTCTCTTCCATCCTTTTCATCTCTTTCTTCCATTCAAATCCATAGGAATCAGATAATTCATTACTTTTCTTATTAACACGTGATACTATTTAATCATATGATGATAATATGTGGGAGACTATTTCCATTTTAAATTTGTGCTCAATACCATGAACGATATGATCATTCTTAATCTTTCGATCCTATGTATTGCTGGAATCTTCATTCTTCTATTGGGTGACATTTCTAAACTATATTATTTTATAAATCGAAATACATAATTCCAATCATGTAAAACACTTAATATAAGTTGAGAAGTTTATGGAAATAATCAATAATCATTAAAATGTTATCATTGAGTATGTATATACTCATAAATCATTCATATTGGTTTGTAATGAAAATGTTAATTATCCAATGAATATCCCCCGGGTGTGTTGTAACAAAGATTGTAGCAAGGCCCATTGTCTGGAACCAGGATACCTCAGGTCGAGCCCAAAAATCCTTGTTGGAGTTTTCACTCTTAGGTACATACATGCCAGAGCCACCATTACCTTCTATTATCTAGACAGAAATGTATAGCTTGGAAAACTCACAAAATGTCTACATTACCAAAATTCTTGGTAGTTCTTCTATACTAATCCCCAATGTCTATCTTAGGGTAATGTTCTCTAATCATAGTTTTTCCAAATCTAGATTCCATTGTATGTACTAACCATCTTCTGATACCAACTATAACACCCCGACCCCAGTTACCCAGAGTTGGTGCATCATTACATAACATTGGCATGATCACAATGGATCAAATCTGAAAAGACAGATCAGTTTAGTAGCATTAGAAGTACTAGATACACTCATAAGTTTTACATTACATTATAAAATAAAAAAGAACAACAAAATTGTCTTAATTGACCAAATTCATATCCATTAGCATATCCCTACAGGTTCATCAGAACATACTTTTTCGCATATAGGTAAAAATAAAACATTGAATGGGGTGAGCACAAATGCTCACTAAAAAAAACAATATAGCATAATCTTTCATAAATAAGCTTAAAAATTTATGTAAATGTATATGACTAAAACATAATACTTTTAAAAATAATCTTATAGAATAATATGGCCAATATAAATCAATTATTTCCACATACTTATTCACATTGATATTCTAATAGTAGAATAATCACATGCAATATCAATAGCCAATTTCATAATGAGAGAATGCATAATGATATACTTCATTACACCATAGTCATGGCTTTGGTAAAAGACTAAAAATAATATCCAATCATGTCCTTATGCCAAGACACTAGTTTTTCTAATTAGACCTAATGAATCATCAAGGAGATATAGCGGGCTCCACCCATAACATACTAAGTGAAATGCATTCCTCATATGAAAATGATTAAACATAACATTAAAATTAATATTATATCTATCATAGGAAATTTCACAACATAATCCATAAATAATGAATTCTATAAAAAAAACACAACCACAGTCTAACATATCACAAAACCTTCAATACGTTATGGAAGATTTGTATAATAAATCAACCATGATAAAGAATAATTTCCCATAATGGATGTTGACATAGTTGAAAATGTTTAGTAAAAATCATTGAGAGAAATAACCCTTTTTCCTGAAAACATTTAAAAGTAACATAATTAATAATGGAAGTAATTTAAAATATAGTGTTGGAACAAAGAGTCTCATACCACTTTGAAACATTTGAAATGAATTATCATTTTAAAACATTCATTTTCACATAAATAAATCCTTCAAACCATAATAAAAATATGGATATTAATGAAAAAGGATTATAAGAATAATTCTTGAAAACATTTAAAATGATGATTTATTAAAATATTCCCTTAAAAAATCCCTTCGAAAACAATTTTATGAAACATGGACATGGAAAATAAATATGCCCCAGTACATACTTATGTAAAAACAACCTCGGATAATAATGAGATCGTGAAATTAACCATTACCTTTTCCATTTCTTTAGACGAGTGTAGGTTAAACTCATGTATAATTGTGAAATAATTTTAATTAAATTATTCCATAACCATATTCATTAATATGATATCATATATGATCTTCAAATATTTCTTTGTTAATAAAATTTTAGTAGTATCATCGTTTTGGGTGTTAACTGAATTCATTTTCAACTATATACTTTTTTAACCAATTCATGCTTGTTTGGGATATTATGTATCATATTCAAATCCATAATTATATCAAGTATTGAAAAATTATTTTTAATCATCAAATGTAAATTAGTCATGAATGGTTACTGTGGGGAATTACTTCTCAGCGTTTTGTGGAGGCGATAAGCCACACATATGCACGAGTGACAATATCATTCTTTTGATGGTGAAATGGTACATAATTGGATGTTATGTCATGTATAAAGAATAATTTAAATTTTCTATTTTCTATTTACACCAGTTATACTGACTGTTATACCCATCCAAATAATGAAGTGTTTGATTAACAAATTACCACATGACGTGGAGACAGTATGTCGTACGTACACACGTATGGTGACTTTGTCATGTATATGATGGATGGAATAAATAATATGGTGGTACCATATTTATTATAACATCACATTATGTATGAGGTTCTAGATTTATTATTTTGGTGTGGAAACATCAAAGAAAGAGGATGTGGAAAAAGAAAATAACATGAAAGAGGGTGGTGAAATTTTTACCTCTTCTCCAGGTGTATCCTTTTGAGTTGATGAAAATGGATCCTTAGGTTGTCTTTCAGATCAATTTAAGGAATCATGGTTCATGTGACGTATGATATGAGGATATATGGGCGGGGGTTGGCCGAGCCAAATGGCTTTGGATGTGTGATTTTGAGAGAAGGTGAAGTTCCCTTTTATAAGAGGAGTGAGGGTCACTTTAGGAAAGGATTAAAATATTAATTTATTACACTACCATATTCAGTTTATAATTGCTCCAAATGATTTATTTAGAGCCTTAGGTGGTTATGGGTCGAAGTTATCTCAACTAATAGGTTTTAGACAAATTTAGAATAACATTTTAACCTTATCATTTATATTTAACTCTTAGTTAAATAGTATAATTTTAACATTCCTTCTTGTATTCTTACACTATATGGTTAATAAACATACTCTAAGCATACAATACAACCTCAAGTGGTTCATAAATGTCATATATAATATCAATTAATCCATTTGGATGAACCTTATAGTTTTATGAATATTATATCTACCAATAATATAGTATTTGTTTTAAAAACTAATTTTTAACAATTTTGACACAATTGGGTATTTGGTTTCTGTGAAAGTCAAAAAAACATTATCAGTTCAAAAAAAATTAAATCAACCCTAAAATGTCATATTAACCTAGAAAATTAGTGGATTACATCAAAACATTTATGTTCTATTTATTATAATAATTTTAAAAAAATGATTTCAATATTTCATTAAGAATGTAATTACTACTTAACCATTGTGCCATTAATAAATTTTATTATATAATTTCTAAAATTTATAGATAAAATACCATTATGTAGGAAATGTTTTTATCTTTATAGTGAATATTTATAGTCGAATATATCTTATGTATATACATATATTAAAAATGGTTTAGTAAATAATCATTGAATTTCGAAATTTTAAATCTTCTTTAACTAAAAAATATTAAATGTCCTAATCTAATATAATAGGACCTAAAGGATAATATTATATTCCTATAGTTTTTTTGGTCGAATTAAATGTATCAAATAGAATTAGAAAAAGTGTTATTGTAACTATAATTTTATTTTTATGATTAATTAACAAACTTTCTTTTAACCGCGGTAAATAAAGTCCAATGTTAGTATTCCACAAAAATTATCGTCATCTTATTGATCCAAATTTTATTTACTAATGTCAACTGTTTCATTCAGATTTTTTATATTAATCTAAGAGAAGAGGTAAAATTATTTTTTATGCATATTTTCAAATGATCCTAGAAGGTGGGAAAAAATGATAAAATGTTTTATAAAATTTTATACATCTAATATTATTATAAAAATAAATCAATGAATTATATTGAACTTATACTGGTATTATATATCTATTTTGACATAAAATAAATTTAAATAAAAATAAATAATTACTAAAATAAAAATTTGGTTTTATGTAATAATGTAGAGTTTTTAACTATTCATCAAAAAATTGAATGTTTTCAGAAAAATACCAAAACTTCACCCTAATATAATTTCGATATTATGAATTAAAAAAATGATATATATTATAAAAAATTCATAAAAAATAATTTTCAATTATTAATTTAAAAATAATTCCTGTTGTCAAAACCAAAATGTGGGTTATAAAAAAGAAAAAACAATCAACAGATCAACATTTGATTATGTCACATTTAAATGTTAAATTACTAATAATGTCCTACGTTGTATTAAACGATAAAAATATATTCTAATTATACTTCCTAAAAATTCATATATATAATTGGACACTATGAGTTATTTTGATAAAAATTATTTTTTCAATTAAAATTTAGTATTTTTCATTATTCACCCAAATATGAATGTTATCAGAAAAAACACCACAAATTTATCAAAACTAAATTTTTATGTCCCAATTATAAAGAATAAGTTTATGTGGCCAAATTTAATTTAAAAGATTCAGATATTTCATTTAAAAAAGGTACATAATTAGTAGGTGATAATATTACTTTTTTGAAAAATACTTCTTATATATGAAAAATATAATTTATTCTTATATTATGTGTAAGAAACAGAAAGTATTGGTGTTAAAATTATATGGAGCATATACGATTCAAAATACAGTTAATAAAATTAATAACCACCTTTTGAATGTCTATTTTGGTATGTTGTGGTGTGTTCGAATTTGGAGTTGCGTGTAACGCAAGCTGTTGAATTACTTTAATGAGATAACATATTATGAAATCTTGGGGTGTTAGACATTTAATGGGGAAACTATTTTAAATCATAATTTTGACCCATTTATAAATATAATTTTATAAAATAATCTTTATTTTTGAATTAATAATGTGATAATAAGCTGAATAATAATTTTTTGGTTTTTGCCTAAAACACCATTTTTTAGTGAATAGTGAAAAAATACAGCATTTTTGTTGAAGACTACCTTTTTGTTTAAATAATTATAAATTTTATATTATAAAAAAATTTGTTTTAGAGTCACAATGGATCTATTATACATATTTTAATTTTAATTTTTCTTTATTATTAATTTTCCTTTTAAAATTTAATATAAAAACCTAACAATTTTCTGAACATTTTTCTACTAAAACTAGTTAATTTGTGTGTCTGTGAGATTAGCATTAATCATAAATTTTCAGCTTATGTGATTTGAGTTTTGAAAATCCTAAAAACATCATTTTAATAAATATAATATTTATTCTAAAATATAATCAACCTATTTATGAAAAAAAATTATTAGTGAAAGTGATTAATATTAATTATAATGATTAAGGTGCAATTAGGCATTAAAATAGATTAAAACCCTATGTTGAAGGTCCCAAATGACCTATCGACTTGTCCAAAACACATTTTATGGAACTATATCAGAAATTAACCTAATAATAGTTAGTTTTATTGGTTTTTTATGACTTCATTTAGCTATGAACATGAATACACCAATCTTTTTTTCAATAATACCATGTGAGTCTTTTTTGTTCCCTATAGAAGGTCACCTTCTAAAACTATTCATCACCCCTCTTCAATATCTTGATTTCATAAAATATATGACAAAATGGCCTCTGAATACACTCCCCATGACATATAGCCCTCGCTTTGTGGATAATACCTTCCATTGAATCCTTTTGGTAAAACAAAAGATGTGAACCGATAACAAGAAAATGACTCTTCACAATCTATCTAGTTTAATTTCCCTTATTCACCGTGTATAATATCCTTATTATGTTATTGTGTAACAAAAAATGTATAATAAATATAATATTATGTTATTATGAAGAGATTTATACCTACACTAACACACACCAGCATCAAATAGGTAACAGACATAGTATTTCACTATAAGGTGAACTACTACCTCACAAAACGTTGATTGTTCCATTATTCACTACTGCTTCTAATGGAGGCCATTACGAGGGAAACTATATTTATATATTTTAAAAATTATATGTAATGGGTATTCATAATTATATAATACTCTTATTAGAAATAAAAGTAATACATTCCAATTTACAATAATATGGTAACATTTTTTGTAGATATGTAGACTAATGCCCCCTCAAAGTGTTGGGATTCATCCATAATAAACATAGAAAATGTAAAGGATTATTTTAATTAATAATATGATAAATTCACAGCATCTAAACTATATTAATGACATTATTATATTTCATTAAATAATATAAATATATATATATATATATATCATATCCATTATTACCCTTTCACAATCCTTAAGAGTGATAATGTCATTCAGGGATGTGTGGACTAGAAACACCTCGATATGATGTGATTTATTAAACTAAAAAAAATTATATATGTAATTATATATGATTAAATTATATAATATTTATTATATAATGATAATTCTTACATTATTTATGTTTCACATCTTCTTCTGAAATGATCATTTAAAAATGTGAATGTTACTCATTTGTACGTACAACCTATCGTCTCCATGATTGTATCCTATTTTCATTTTAATAAAATTATATAATTATTGAGTTTAAAAGTATAATTGATATAAAAATATCATAATCATTTAATGGTTATTTTTCTTTAGATGGTATACAATGAACCATTTGACCATACTCGGGCAATGATAGTTTCTTTGGTATTTAAATAAAATTTGGTCACAAACACCAGACCTGAAATTAATTTTTTATGTAGTTGTAAAAAAAAAGGTAATATGTTAAATAAAAGTAATTATTAACAGAAAATAGGTCATAAAACAAGTACAAAATTAAAATAGGTTTATTACATATGAATTTAAATGTTTTTTTGCTGATAGAAATTGTGATTTATGGGATTTTCATCTCAATTTACATTCTATTGAGGCCTAATTGTTATTATGAACCTAGTTTCTTTTACATGGTGTATGTACTACCTATTACATGATATATCTTGAATCTACTTAATCTCAATATATTTTAAACATTCATATAATATTATTCTTTCATGAGGATTATGTTTTAAAATATTTCAACATTGTATGGGACACATTGAAATGTTTAAATATTATTTTCCTCATGATTAATACTAACGATCATTCAATGGGATTTCCATTCATGTAAATTATATTAACATTTTAAATATTCTATTTCATTCTTCTCTTGTTATTCATGATCACATTCAATTATTAGTAAAATTTTCAACTCTTCAGTACTCAATGTGTATTAGAAAATGTTAAATAAATAAAACCTGCCTTTCATTAATTAATTTGTCAGAGAACCGGTTTTATTATAAATTCCATGTTTTATTTATGCATTTTCAATAATGATTTTAAAAGGATATGGTAATTACATTTTTACCAATCTTTTCTTTTACTAATTTTTCAATGGAATCTTCTTTTCTCATTATTCACTAGGAATTTTCAATCCTTTTTTCATGATAAAGAAAAATTCATTTTACCACATATGAAATTTACAGATTCATCCAATTCCATTTAATTGAAGCATCATGTTAATGATTAAAAGGGAAATTTTTAATGAAAAATTTTGTCTTATGTTTTTCAAAAGAAAATGTTATTTTCCTCAAGAATGTCTTTAAGTTATTTTTTAATCAACTAAAACAACCATGTATATTTACTCAACATGGTTTTTGTTGTATTGATATTATCCCTAATCATTATCTAACTGGTTTATAATTTATTTTTCCAATGATAGTCTTCAATATCACTTACATGATTTATTTATTATTCCACTTGAAATATTCCATCTCTTATTATCATTGAAGATTTAATTTCTCATAAATTATCAATTACATTTATCATGGATATTACTATATAATTAATCATTAAACCATTTAAAATATGTTGTATAAATTGAACATCGTTTGATTAATATGTATTTAGTACTCCATATGGATAATATATAAGGAACATTTTTAATTCGATTATTTCATAGCTGATGAATTATTTGGACTTGTATGACATTGGAATGGGACATATATATATAGCCACTTGATGCATAAGTAGTCTCATGGGACGAGTCATTTGGATAACCCCAATAAATTGATTTTACACTATATTTAATAAAATATATTTTGAAAGCTGTTGACGGTAATGTTATTATGAAACGAAGAAACAAACGACCCAATAATTAATAATTTACTTCTTCTATATGATGATATTATTCATTTATTAGACATTTCTTTGTCATATCAATCGATTCATTTCATTTCCAGTATTTAGTTATTATTCATTCATGATATAATGCATCGACATATAGATGGATACAATTAATTTCATGTTCATTCAATAATTTTTATGTGTTTCAGTATCCTAACATTCAATAATATTATTGAAATATCCAGTTATTTTAATGGAATGTATTTATAGTCAATAACCATGCCATACAGTCTATTCTCATTGATTCATAATTCTTTCTACTCTATTTTTTCAATTATTGATAATTTTAGCTCACCCTTATTCTGTTTAATTCCTTGGGAATCCATGAAAAGTACAATGAAATATATTCTAGGATTTTACTATATTGATTGTATTTATCCTCAAGATATTTATTTGTTTAGAAGAGAAAATTTATGTTGTTATTAGGTTATTCATTTAAAATACAATACTAATTTATGTATCTGGTTTACCAAGACTACAAAACTGATCGGTAATTTGTGACATGATAACTCATAACCTGGAAAATGTTTTTAGAAGTAGGAACTGGCTCTGTGCTATCTAGGGTTGGGATGCTATAGTTGGTATCAGAGTATGTTTACTAGCATCCTTAGGAAATAGATTTAGGAAAATCTTGATTAGAAAACATAAACCTAGGGTATAATTTGAATAAGTACATATTGAAACTCGAGAATTTGGAATATTTATACTCTTTGTTGGAATCCCTAGAATTGAATCCTTATTTAAAGAATACAAGTTGATGTCACTCTGACACATATGTACCTAGGAGTTACTACTCCGATAAGGTGTTCTAAGCCTGACATAGGGTAACGTGGTACACGGAAATGAGCCTTACTATGAATTTTCTTTGACACTCTTGTGGATATTCCTAGGATAATCCAATTTCGCTTTAAAAACTATTATTATTGATTTATATACATAATAAGTAACCTTAGCTAAACCTAAGGAGTTTTAGACTGCTGATAAAGAGCCATGATTTAGAAATCCAACTAATTTTATTATAGAATAATGTTAGATCAAGGAAATACATATGTGGAAATAAAACTAATGAGGTATTTATGTATTGAAAATTTATTCAAAACCATAGTTCATATTATGTATAGGGATTCAAATAATTTCATAAAAGTCCATAATATTTATATTTCGATGTTATATTAATAGAGATTTAAAATAGGAATACCCGTAAGCGCGTTGAAAACCAATCTAATCTGGCATTGCTGTAAGATTTAAACCCCTGAACAATGGATGACAGGGGATTCTCACAAACCACTATCTTATACAATGTCCTTGTTGATTTTCAATATTTTTAGTTAATGAATATAAAAAATTATTGATAATAATGAACTAGTAGTATCACTTTTGAGGATTTTGGATTAATCTAATATACAAATTGCGTTGGAAGATAGTTAAGGACATACCATTATACATTTCACTCCTACGATCATTTAAATTTTTTTACTGCTTTAGGAAAAAAATTCATTATTTGTAAATAATTCATTATAGTAATGGAATGAATAGGAATTTGATCGAAGAACAACCAATTGTAATGATTGTTCTTATGAAAGTGAAACCTACAATTTCAGAATATTTCATTATATTCTTGTTCAGTAAAATAATTATACAAAATTAAAGAAATGAATTAAAAATAAAATGTGGTCCTAAAATGTTATTTTCATTTGAATTAATAGTCTTTTATATCATCACATATTTATAGATATTGAGACCCTCAATATTCCATTGATTATTCACTTGTTTTTGATTGATGACCTCATTCACTCCGTTTAAATATTTACTCTTTTCTTCTTTGTATGTATCTCTATATTCCACTAATGTTCCCATATATAGATTGCTAGACCCATGGAAGTCCATCTGACCTGTCAAAAACTAAATATGTTCACAATCAAAACTAGTACCAAAAACGGTTCTCGACAAGAAGAAAAGGACGTTCAGGATCCCCACGGGCTGGCACATGTCACAATGTAACATCAAATGAAAATTTGGAATGATTTACCTGAGTTTATAAACAAACAACGACAAACAAATCCAATAAAACCAATGATTATTTTTCAAACAAAAAAATCTTTTTAAAAAAATTCATAACTATATTACATAGATTAAAAAATCTCTAAAAGATAATAAAAAATGTAAAAAACCATAAAAACACATCCCATGAATCTCCACCTGGTAAGAGGCACTACCCTCAGGTTATCTCCCAAACACCACATCATGATGGACCACTAGAAACCTGAACCATTATCACAAAATATATACCCAAACCTGCAACAATAATAACCATGTTTTCTTACAACCAAATTTGAAAGTATGGTGTGAGCCAATGACTAGTAGGATACCACCACTAAGATATTCCATTTGGTAACCATTCAAAGATGAAATTCTTGCAAGTTTTCTTAAATAGGAAATGCTAATAAATATCTTGTAAAAGATGAAACATTATATAAAAATAGTTTATATACCAGATATTTCAATGAATCCACATTTTTTAAAATAATTCCAATGATACTATATTTTTCTAGCATACCATACTGAATGATGATAGAAAGAAAAAAAGTATCTTATGAGAAAAATCAAATGGAAAATAACTCCTACGCACTTTCTCACTATGGGTACCAGGTATCTTGTATCTCCCTGAATGTAACCATCACAAGTATCTATTCTCATGGAAAATTCACTAGTAGAAAACATACCCATATCCTTGTGGTCCCACATCCTCATCATTATTGTTTAGATAATCTTGTGAGCACCAAACGTGCTACATGAAACTAAGACCAAACCCCTCAGGATCACTAGTATACTAGTACGTGTCCAGCCATCTATATAACCAAGTTCCCTCCTTCTGCACTATCAAGTTCAACAAGCCATTAAATATAATTTTGACATGAAAATACTACTTCTAGATCACATATGCACCAAACATCCTAAATTTATATCAGACAGGTCACATAATTCCCTTTTTTATTCAAATTTATTTTTGTATTCACAGACACAACAATATTGCCAACAACACATTTTGAATATCATTAAAAAAATTAAAAATAATTTATCAATTTTATGACATCTTACCCAAGATGTTAAAAATCACATTAAATCCCATCCACATGTTACACAATAACATTTTCATAAAAAATCCATTTTCACATCACACTCACACAAAACATCCAACAACATGTTTCGTCACCCCATCACATCATCATAAATCACATAAAAACATTACAAAACATTATCAAAAGTTTTGACTTAAAAATATAATTTACCACACTATAAATATTTATTAATCCACTCCCTAGTATTATAAAATCACTTGGAATAATACCACAAACAAAGCACATGAAAAATAAAAATCTTCATAAAACACTTTCAAGAGGCATGACACGGTTTTACACATAAAACCCATTAAAACCCCATCTTTTAAATCCATAGAAACACCAAGGCCATTCCAAAGAATAATTTTAATCCCAATAAATATTTAATAAGCCAATTTGTTATGTTATAAAATACACTCAAACAATACCACAAGAGTAACACCAAAAAGACACTCAATTTAAAGCTAAAATTCAACTATAAAATTAAACACTTAAGAAAATCCATAAAAAATAGTTATCTCACCCAAAAAAATCATATGAGGAACATTTAAATTAGTTGATAATGATAAATAAATCATAAATAATCTCTTTCACATGTATCCACCTACTTTTTGTGTTGAAACCATCAAAACACGGTATGAAACCTCAACTGCACCACAGTCGCACCACAAGGATGATAAATCCAGCCCTAGACAACAAAATTTGACCAAAAAGTCACCAAATAAAATCCTAAGTTAGAAAAATATATTATGTACATGATTAACTTCCTGAAAAGGGAAATAAATCTAGGGGAAGAGAGAAGAAACAATAGAAAAATCACTAACCTATAAGAATCATGAAGTTTAACAAAAAAACCAACAAATATGGGTTCCATTAGAGCCTGAGGGAGCTTGGAGGACTCTCATGGAGGTAGGACATGAAATGGGGAAGAATGGGGTAGATTTGAGGTTATTATTGAAGAGAAAAAATTGAAATTCAAAATGTTTATAATTACATGGACACCCCTGCACAGTTTTCCAACACAGTTTAGTAATAATACCATCCATTATCCTCCAACCATGATGCATGTTCAGAAAACTCAAAAACCATCCATTATCCTATAATTTAATTGGGGTCCATGGGGGAATGAAATTGATAATGGTAGGCCATGAATAAGGGTAAATAATACCCAAAACAAAACATCCTCTTCACCCCCAGACTCATTAAAATCAATGGTACAAACCACCTCAACATCTTACCCCAAAAGTGGTGTCACTAGGAGGGTCAACAATCCATCTCCAAAACAACACAAACTCATACCATAACATTGAAAAAAGAGGTGTCTTTGTATCATACAATACCCCTATAACCAAGGCCATAGATAAATAACACACGAGACACAAAAATTTCAAACTCAGAATACCCAGAAACAAGAGAAATATAAGAAAAGAAGGAGGACCTCAATCAAACCATGATATCAAAAGTCCAGGTGTGAAAATTATCCAAACCATACAAATTTCCACCCCAAGAAATCCACATAACTAATAAAGCAAAAAACCTAACCCATATAGTAATCCAAAATGTACTCCTCTACCCATTTTCACCACTGAAGGCCAAAACCCCTCCAGTGATAAATTTAGGAAGGAATACTATCACAATGAAAAACATAAAACCCATTCCTTTAACGATCATGCACATTCAAAATTTATCCTAATAGAAAAATCATCAAACACTATCCAAACAACACTCAAGAAACTTTCCAAAATGATTTACAACATCAGACAAGTTTACACTTACCTTATATTAACTAAACTGTTGTGTTCCCCCCAATCCCAACGTTTACCCAGGGAAGATGTAAGATGTTAGATAGTTCTGAACATGACTACCAACCACCAAGACAAGACCAAGGACCAATATTGGTTACTAGTACGAGGAGACACAAACGACTCCCCCAATATAAGAGTCAAGTCAAATTTTACTGACACAAGACTAAGTAGCTAACCAGGAGAGGCCTAAACGGATCCCCTGATAAAAGGTGTAAAATCCCCTTAGAACATTCCAAAAGAACATACCTATAATTCATAGTATGTCTCCCCCCATAAGAACCATCCATATTAACTGTATAGAATGGGACAACGTGGAATGATCCCAAAACATAAAGTGTTGGGACAATTTCATGGTTAGTCCACAGTATTTTTGAAGTCGTACGCTAACCGTGTAGATAATTAATTCTGCATGGTTTCCAGGAACACAATATGTACTAATCGTGCATGTTTCGTGTGCTCAACCATGACGAAACTAGAGTTTTAAACAATTTCAATCATTCATATTGAGGATTGGTATTTATAAAAGGATTTAAATGACCATGGAGTTTCCACTAACAACATGATAGCATCTCAATGGGAATTATGGATGGTGATCAAATGATTTAATCATCTTCGGCCTCATAGTTATAATTTGGAAACCCATGAACAAAACATATTCTTTTAGTGCCACCAACAACTACCCCATAATCCCATATTAGTTTACCAAGACCTAACACATTCCCAACCCTCATACCACAACCCACCATTTCACTGAAACAAGTTATTAGAAGATTCACAGAGATCATAACTTGTTTTTTTTTCAAATGAGAATGATTAGAAGGAAATGAAACATATAAATACCTTCCTATAAAATAGTGGATTTTGATTCTTTTCTAATGGATACATTCTCCCAACATTATAGAGACTCTTAGAGGATTGAACGACCTTCACCTTTATAGTCAAATGATAACACAACATTACAGGGAATCACCGAACATGAAAACTATGACTGATAGAAATAATACACGAAGTGGGTCCTTATACAACATCCCCAAACATTACAGAATTCTAGAAAGTGGCCATAACTTCTTCTAATGTCCTGATTTACAAAAATGGTTGCTTAACATAAAACCCTGCTTCGAAGAGAGTATGTAGGACCTAGAGGCCCTCTAGGACACCATTCACACTGACAACCTCACACTACCTTCAACATATATGAATTAGGTAACCTAAAATACTATGGTTTTATTTTTACCCTCCACGAGCAGTCTCCCACTCCAAGAGGATCTATAGATAAAATAATGGAAATATGGTAAACACAATCTCCAATACATGAGAAAAATATTCATTACATTGATCAACTAAAGGATTTTCCATTGGCTGAACAATCTGGGTTGCACATCCATCATGCACCAAACATTAATGGGGGCATACATTATCCAACAAGAGAACCCAATGTCCTAACCAACCTGGTCATTTGGAAAAGAAATACCACAACTAGATACCAACATATTAGGGGAATCATCATATAGGATTGTCAAAACATTTCTCAGTAGCGACCACTAACCAACCCTTCAACCCAGCTTACCAGCCAAACACAAACCCAAAAATCATTTTAAACTAGAGTGGTTATTAGACTCAAAACATCCCTCAATGTCATTATTTTCAAAAACACAAAATACACAAAATCCCAAACCAGTCTTCAAGAAATCATGTTTTTCTATTAAAATTATCTTTTTGAAAATAAATGGTCTATCTATTAGAGTACCCTTTATTGGTATCCCATGGGCCTCACAGATGCATGTTTCTGTTCCACACCTATCACCCTCCTCATATCCATCCTAGAACTCATCCTCACATGACATTAACCATCCATCATACAATATAAACCCCAAAATGTAGTCTCTCCTGAAAATACAAAATTTTAAAATAATAATCCATTCCACTTTTAAAAACCAAAAAAATCAACCAATACATCCTTTTTCTCATGAAAACTAACCACAAAATGAAACCCAAATTATTGATTAAAAAAAATTCAAAAAGGGAGAATTATTTAGAAAACAGCTCAATTTCATGTTATTCACATCAATTTCAAAACATCTCATCACATTAAAAAACCCTTCAACTTTTTAACAAACACTATATGAAACCCGTTTTGAAAACAAAAATTAAAATAGTTCATTCTTTCAAAAGAGGTGTACACACACCATTATCCATTTCCAAATAATTCTACAAATTTAGCTCCACTATTTCATAAATCAATAATTTCCCTTTTTATTAGAAAACTATTAAAAAAAATAAGATTCCTAAAACAAAGTTATTTTTTATTAAACATGATCTTCATTGATTTTAATACTAAATGAAACAAGGAAATGCAAGTGGAAACTAGCTTTGGTGGGTGACTTGGACATATAGTTGGCAGCTTTAAGCCTACCACTTCACCATCATAGAGACTATCCTATGGAAATTTCCCCAGCTCCACATGGCTTTCTAGGCCCTGCGAGCTCACTACGATAATTAACCGAACACTCTTTTCATTTCGTCTAATCATTATCCATCCAAGAAAACAAAAGGACATTGACAAATATTAACATCCATGGGTGACATGAATCCTAATATGAGGTGTGGTGATCAGGAACACTACCCATAAATAGAATTCCATGTCCTGAAAATCCTAAATCCAGACTATCTCGACTATTCCCCAAATAAAATGACCTAAAGAATTAACACAAACATCCTCTAATACCATTTTGTCACAAACCGAATCAGGTTTCCATTAAAACCGACACCAGAAATGGTCCATGAAAAGGTTTGAAGGTCATTCCTAATCCCCATGGGATGTGAGAAGTTCCAATGTATCATAAAATGAAATGTGGGAATGATTTACCTGAGTTTATAAACAAACAATGACAAACAAATCCAGTCAAATGATTATGGTTTTTTCCGAAAAAACCATCTTTTACATAAATTCATAACAGAACATCACAGCCTAAAACAAATCTAAAAGACTAAAAAAATTGTTTGAAATAAAACAAATACATCCCAAGGACTTCCACATGCCATGTGGCACCACCCTCAGTTCTTCTCAAAAGCACTGCATCACAATAGACTACTATAAAACCGAACCATTGGCAACATCGCGGTACCCAAACCTGTGAAAAAAATAACCAAGTAAATCACACCCACAGGTGTAAGTAGGGTGTGATCCAAATCCTAGTTGTATACCAACACATAGATATTCTCTATACTAAACAATCAATGATGGAATGAATTAATCTTTTCATAAATATGAAATGATAGTTTCAATTTCTAAATGATGTAACATTAAATAAAAACTATTTTCAAGTGGACTATTTTAAAGAATCAACACTATTAAAAATAATGCCAATGCTACTGAATTTAATCAGGAAACTATACCATATGTAGATGGTTAACACAATGTATCTAATGAGCACATGTAATGGGAAAATACTCTCTAGGAACTAGC
This sequence comes from Viscum album, assembly GCA_963277665.1. Taxonomy (NCBI): domain Eukaryota; kingdom Viridiplantae; phylum Streptophyta; class Magnoliopsida; order Santalales; family Viscaceae; genus Viscum; species Viscum album. The sequence continues at coordinate 269,400,113 of OY728128.1, read as the reverse complement.
CCGCTGTGGGTCCCAGTCACCTCGTATCTCGGTAAATGTTACCATCACAAATATTTGTTTTTATGCATGAGCCACTAATAGTGAACATACCCATAACCTAGTGTCCATGAATCATCATCAACACAGTTTAGTTTGGGTTTTATGTTTCAAAGATGATACGTGAAATTGAGGACAAACCCCACAAGATCACTAGCATTCTAGTATGTGTCCACCCAACTAGATACTCAGGTTTTCCCCTTGTGCTCAAACAGGTTCAACAAGCCATGAAATACAGTTTTCAAGTGAAAATAAAACTTCTACATCAAAAATTCACCATACATCCAACTTGTATATCCCCTAAGTCACATAATTCCCTTTTTAAATCAAATTCATTTTGAAATCCCACTCACACCAAAACAGCCATCAACATAATTTCCACAACATTCACATGTAAACAAATCCATTACAAATTTTAGGAAATTTTTTCCAAGATGCAGAACATCTCGAGACTTCCAAATCACCTCTTACATAATACCCTTTTCAAAAAAAATCCATTTTTCACTTCACAGTCACATAGAAAAATCTTGCAAACATGTTTCTCACCCGCATCAAAACTTTAAAACTCAACTAAACATGTTACAGAACAATATTAAAACGTTTGAAATCAATATTGACCACATTATAATTGAAAAACGCATTTTCACTGAACACACACACCTAAATAGTACATATACATAATTTTCCCAATTGTATTAACCCAATAGAACAATTATGATTTTCATAAAACAAACACAAGAGGTATAACTATGTTTTCCACACAAAACCCATTTCAATACCCTCTTTTAAAACGAAATTCACCTGAATACCAATCCAAAATTTATTTGGCCACCCTATAAATATTTCCTAAACTAGTCCCAGGTAATATAAAATCTCCTCAAATAATACCTCAAATAAAGAACATGAAAAACACACATTTTCACAAAAAACATTGAAGGGGAATAACATTGTTTTACTTGTAAAACCCCATAAAAACCCTATTTTAAACCCAAAGGAAACAAATACCCAAACAATGCATAATTATAATCCCAATAAACATTTATTAAACAACAATTATATGTTATAAAATACACCCAAATACTACCCTAAGAGTTACACTTGAAAAAAACCGAATATAAAGAAATAATGAAACTATAAAATCAATCAATTAGGCTAATACATTAAAAATTGTTATCAAACAACCAAAAGTATATGGGGAACATGATAATCATTAGATCATGCAAGATAACTCATCAATTATTTCTTACACATGGAACCATCTACCTTTTGAGTCAAAACCTTCAAAACACGGTGTGAAACATCAACCACAACACCTTTGAACCACAAGGAAGATAAACCCTTCCCTAGAAAACACGATTTGACAACAATGACAACAAATAAACCCCTAGGTACAAAACATAACTTATGGACATGGGGAAATTCAAGAAAGTGGAAATAAAACCAATGGAAGATGGAAGAAAAAAAGTAGAAAACACAAACCATGATGAATATTGATGTTTCCCCACCAAAAACTCATCAATGATGGATTCCATAGGAACATGAAGGACCCTGAAGGCCACCCATAGAGGAAGGGAACGAAATGATGAAGAATGGGGAAGATTTGTGTTTATTCCGAAAGGGAAAACATGGAAATTCAAAATGTTTTAAATTACATGAACACCACTACATGGTTTTCCTGTACAGTTTAGTTAGTTGTGCATCCTAACCGTGCGACATGTTTGGGCTACACAAAAACCATCCATTATCCCACAATTTAATGGGGTTCCATGGTGGAACCAATGGGGAAATATAGGACAAGATTTGAGTGAAATAATACCCAAACTAAAACCACATTTCCACACACAACACTCCTCTAAATCAAGGGTACAATCAACCACAAGAACCAACCCCAGAAGTGGTGTCATTTAGAGTGTCACTAATCCAACTCCAAAAAACCACATCCTCATACCAAAGCATTTAAAAAAATATGAGGCCATGTATCATACAGTACCCTAAAAACCAAGGTCGTAGATCAATAGCACATGAGACTCCAAAATTTCGAACCCAGAACACTCAAAAACAAAATTAATTCTAAGAACAAAAGGAGGGATTGAATCAAAGAATGGAATAGAAATTCTTGGTGTCACATGAACGTTTTTACATCAAATTCTAACATTTCTAGAGGATGTTTCGTGAACTCTTCTCAAGATTTTGTATATGAATATATTAAATATCAATCAATATTTTACCCATATTGAGTGTAAATTGCGAGGTTGAAATTTATATAAGCTGGGGAGAATGTGATTCCCATAAAAACTAAAGTAAGTACCTTATATTTGAGAGCATGTATGACACATGATGGAATGCCAGAAAGTAAATATATTATTTGTATACTTATTAATATATTAACTATTTAGAATATATTCGGTATATTTTAACACATGAAACACCTAATTTTCTTAAAGTGAATGAGATTCTATGTAGCGTACATCATTTGAAAAATGACCAACCTCGATATCTTGCATTATATGAAAAACTAGATTTATTTGATTTCTTTCACTATATGTAGTACATATTCTTACAAAGATTCATTCTATAATTAAAAAATTATTATTACTATTTAATATGAAATGATATAAACTAGATTTTTTTAATAATATTAACTAACACATGAAAATATATTTTCTAGAAAACTAAATAATTCTTTGTAATCAAATTATAAATAAGTATAAGATCCAATTGAATATTAAAAGGTTTTTATTATAAAAAATAATTTTAACCCTTGTAATGATGTTTTACACTACTAGATTAAAATAATTACATATAGTGAGTGGTATTAATTTAATAAATATTTTACATATTCATTCAATTATATTTGAATATGACACAATATTTTTTTTATGTATAAGATAACATAAAACCTAATATTTCACATAAAAATCATTATTTTTATTAAGGCATTTCTATCACCATTTAATGGAGAACCTATAATAATTCTTCTTTTTTAAATATTATGAATTTAATTTTATAAAATATTTTTTATTGATGAATTCATAATTTAAAAATTATCATAGGATTAATTTTTGGGATTTTCTATAAAACATCACTTTTAAGTTAATAGTGAATAATACAACATTTATGTTAAAATATTCATTTTTGTTTAAATATTTGTGAATGAAAAATTATATTATAAACTTTTTTAATGAAACATGGTTGTACTATACATTTATTAATAAAATATAGTTCATTATAATTAATTTACCATTTTAAATTAAATATAAAAAATAATAATCTTTTAAACATTTTTTGACTAAAACCTGTTAATATGTTTGTATGTGAGATAACATTAACACTAATTTAGCTTCTTATGTGATTTTAATTTTAAAAACAATACATCCACCATTTTAATAAAGATAAAAATTTTGGAAAAATATAAAAAAATTCAAAAAATTTATTAGTGAATCTGATAAAAATTAATTACAGTGATTAAGGTGTAATTAAGCTTCAAAATGGACAGAACACTATGTTTAAGGGCTCTAATGACCTGTATACTTGTACAAAAATAATTTTATTTCCCTATTTTGTCTACTAAACTACCATTAATGATTTTGGGTTTTTTTATGTCTTTTATTATATAATAACATGTGTGCACTTAACTTTTTTTTAAGAATACCAAGTGAGTCCTTTTTGTTCTACAAAAAAGTCCCCCACTTCTATACATTCCTCACACCTCTAAAATCTCATATTTTCATCCAATATCTAAAAATATAGACAACCAAAATCCCTCCCCATGTCCTAGAATCCATATTGTGGGAATAATATTTTCGATGTATGCCTTTTGGTTAAACCCAACGAATTTACCCGATTAAAAGGTAATGTCTTTTCTCAATGTTTCTAGTTTCATTTCAATTATCGAACCCCTAAAATCTCATCATAATATTATTGTGTAAAAAATTATTTATCCTCAATATAATAGTATTCAATTTTTATTATTGTTAGACCTACACATACACACACCACCATAAAATGGGTAATGAACAAAATGTTTCTCTGTATGTCAAACTACTACCTCATGAAACAATGATTGTTCAATTTTTCCATATGGCATCTCATGGGTGAGATTATGATGGATAATCAGTTTATATATATTATATATGATATTTATTGTGTCTTAAAATTTCATTAACCATTTTATTACACAATCCATTAATAATAACATTATACATTAAAAAGATAAAATCGTTTGAGGATGTTTGGACTTCCACCCCCGCAATGCGTCGTGATTCGTTAACAATAAACATGAAACTAATAAATTATTGATTTAATTAAATTTAAGATATATTCACTAAATACATATTATATTAATGAAATAATTATCTTAATGTAAATAATATATATATATATATATCTCATCTCATTTATTACACTTTTATAATCATAAAAATATATAACGTCATCCGTGGATACGGGGACTAGCTCCTCCTTGAAATGATGAGATTTCTTTTACACAACATAATTCGATATATAGTTATATATTATTAAATAAAAATATAATTTTTATATATTTATCATTCTTAAATTAATTTAGTTACATATCTTTTTTCCGTAATAATCATTTAATAATGGGAATGTATCTCATGCTTACTTATAACCTACCATCTCCATGATTTTACCATATTAAAATTTCCAAATAAAACATTAATGATTGATTTTAAAAGTAAAATTGGTTTAAAAATAAGATTATATTTTGATGGTTATTATTCTAGAGATGTTATATGGTGACCTCTTTGACAATTTTTGACAAACTATAGCTGTTTTGACATGTAAAACAAATTTGTCCAAAAAAATGAAACACCCCAAGCTTCCATGGTACGTTTCTCTTTGAATAATGAAATGTCGTGCATTGTATGCAACTTCAAGATTCTAACACACCACAACCAATCAAACTAGCCGTTATGAATAGTAATACCTAATTTTTGAAATTTTATAAATTTTATCTTTAGAAATGGACTTGATTTTTGGATTCGTAATATCTAAATTAGCTTAGGGTGAAATTTTGGTACGTTTCTGATAACTTTCAAATTTTGATTAATAGTAAAAATTACTAAATTTTAATTAAAAACAACTTTTTTAATCGAAATAATTAATAGTGATAAATTATTAATTTTAGTGGTTTTAAAGTATATTTATAATATATTTTTAGAATTTAATACAATGTTGGTAATTTGATGTAATTTCACATTTAAACCAGACATAAAGAAGTGGCAATCTTTTTATAGTTATTATCTCTTAAAAACACGCTATTTGTTTTGACGACGGGAATTAATTTTTAAATTAATTAATGAAAATGATATGTTTATAATAGGGTAAAATAGACATCAATTTTGAATTCATAATATCAAATATATCTTAGGCCTAATTTTTTGTATTTTTCTGAAAGCTTTAATTTTTTTAATTAATAGTGAAACCACTAAGTGGTAGTTAAAAAACTGAATTTTTCATAAAACATAATTTTACCGCTTCTGTGATGGAATTTCGAAAATCTGAGAGACATGGTTAATATCAAGGAGTAAAATTTGGTTCATTGGGATGAAAATAATTTTTGGTGAATAGTAACTTTTTACTTTTATTTACCACCGGTAAAAGTAAATAGGATAATTAAGGGTAAAAATGATATTAATATTACACTAACACATGTCCTAATTCTATTGGATAAGTGTATCTCTACCAAAACCAACCTTAGGAATAAAATATTATCATTCAGGTCTACTTGGATTAGATTAGGACATTTATTATTATTTAATTCAAAGAAGAGTTAAAAGCGTTAAAATCAATGTTTATTTACTAAAATATTTTTAATATAGGGATACACATAAGATAAATTCGTTTATAAATATTCATTAGAAAGATAATAATATTTACTACATAATGATATTTTATTTATAATTTTTAGACATTGTATGATTTAATTTATTTATGACATAATGATGATGCAGTAATTACCATAATAGTGAAAAATTAAAATAAGTGATATTATAAATACCCAAATAAATATAATTGAAGACTTTTATTGAATTACACTAATTTTTTAGGTTAATATGACATATTAGGATGGATTTAATTTACTTTTCTCGAAGTAATAATTCTGTTATGTGTTTCACATAAATAAATTTTTGAATAGTGTCAAAATTGACATAAAAGAGGTTTTTAAAAACATATTATATTATTAATTGATATTAAATTCCTAAAAATCTAAAGTTCGGCCAAGAGACTTATATAGTGATAGGTGTATCATTAATGGACCACTTGTGGGTCTCTTTGATTTATATAGTATGTTTATTAACCATATAATATAAAAATACCAAGAGACATTGTAAAAGTGAAACTAATTAACTAAGAGTTAATACTTAAATATAAGGTTAATATAATGACCCAAACCTATCTAAAATCTATTTTATGAGTGGTTTTACACCTATACCCACCTTAACCTTTAAATAATCCACTTTGGAGCCATTAGAAATCGAATTTAAATTTATTATAAAATAATATTTCTAGCTTTTCCAAAGGTGCCCCTCACCCCTCTTATAAAAGGGCACTCCCACTTCTCATTCGTTCACACCTTCAAAACCTTTTGGTTTGTCCAAAACCTTCCCAAATACTCTCTAAACATCCCTCACTAAAACCTAGAGTCCTTAGTTTGATCATAAATCCAACCTAAGGAGCCCTTTTGATCAAATCAAAACGAAGAACCCGAAGAAGAGGTAATGGTTTCACCACCCTTTTTCAAATTATTTTCTTCTTCAACTTTTTATTTCTTTGTTATTCACATTATAAAATAACGAATCTAGTATATAATATATACTATAATATTATTATAAATATGGTACAATGATATTCAGTATTCTATCCATCCTTTGAATGACATGTCATTATACGTGCGTACGTACGGCTTACCATCTCCACGTCGTGGTGTAATTGTCATTCAATAAATTATTATTTGTATGGGTATAATAATGATGTGTAATTAATGTAAATAATAAATATAACATGATAATTATTCTGTCTATATGATATACCATCCAATAATATATTATTTTATCATCAAAATAATGATATTGTTGCTCGTGCGTACGTACGGACTACCGTCTCCACGAAAGCGATGAGATTTATTCTCCATCGTATCCAATCAATTAGAATTATCATTTGATGATTTAAAAATAATTTTTATGGACTTGATATAATTATGGATATGAATAAGATACAACCTATCCATAACAAACATGGATTACGTAACAATGAATATAAAGGAAAACGAGTAAGTTAACACCCGAAATGACGATAATACTAAGATATTATTAACAAATCAATGTTAAAAGATAATATATGATATCATATAAATGTAAATGATTCTTGTATAATTAAATAACAATTATTTCACCATTATACAGGAGTTTAACCTACCATCGACCAAGGAAAAAGTAAAAAGTAAGGGGTTTCTCTTCTCACTTTTAAATCCGTGAGATTTCCAGTATTCACCGCTAATTTATTGCATTGTGGTCTGTATATTGCCCATTTTAGTATTAATTTTGTAATATAATTTAATTCATGTATATATGCATCATAATTTTATTATCCTTATTTCATGGGTGTATGTTTCGTATGTTACCAAATCGATAAGGGAATTTGAAATTTCAATTTCCACTCATTCAGCTTCACGCATACTTCATTGATTATTTTACTCCAAGATTATGTGTGGAATCACTATTAATTTGATTATGTCATAATTTTCACTCCCATTTCTGTGGATATACTTTTTATACACATAATCACTCCATTGATAAATTCTCAAGTCATCGGTATGAACTTGATAAGAGTAATTTTTACTCAATCTCGATTTGTTGAGATAAACATCCAATTCATTGGTGTTGTTTTTACAAGAATATGTGTGAATGTCCTTTTATTTATTTACACTGAATATCCAATCATATTTAGTGTATTTATATTTGTCACACCTAATTATGTCATTGATTTATCCTTAACCTAAGGATATAGCCTTTATGAGACATTTCATCTCAATTTACATTCCATTGAGACTTCTTTGTTGTTATACCCCAAATCACTATTATGTGGTGTATATAATTTACTTTGACATAGTATATAATGAATCCCTTTATTCTCATGATAATATAATGTTTTCATTACATCAATTATTTGTATTCAAGTGTCTCTCTTTTGGTTAGAAACTATAACTAAAATACCAATTTTAAATGTTTTGAAGACTTATTCTTCTAAATCTTTCTCATTAATGTCCATGTTTTAAAAATGGTTTTAAGGATTTATTTATATGGACATTAAAGTTATAAAACTAAAACTCCTTTTAAATGTTTCAAAGTGGTAAGGGACACTTTGATTCAAAAATCTATTTTTAAATGGCTTCTTTAGAAATAATGTGACTTTTAAATGATTTCAAGAAAAAGGGGGATATGTCTCTCAAATAGTTTTGATAATTGTTTTCATCTATGTCAATATCCTTCATTATTCTCAATTGAGGTTAATATGATACAATAAAATCTTCCATATTGTATTTAATGAGTTATGTTTGACTGTGGATGTGCTATTTTTATACCAGTCATGATTTTTGGATAAGTATTGACATTTCTTATGCTAGTTTTAATAAGAATGTTTATGTTATGTTTCAAACATTTCATATGAGGAATGCATTAGACTTAGTAAGTGATGGGTGGAGCCCGCTATAGCTCCTTGATGCATTGGTAGGTCTCATGAGACAAACTAGTGTCTTGGCACAAGGCCTTGACAAAATATTATTTGTAGTCTTGGCATGAGGCCTTGGCTATGTGGTTATGATAGTCTGGAATTATGCATTCCATCATTATGAAAGTGGTTATTGATATTGGATGTGATTGTTCGACTAGTAGAATATCCATGTGAATAAGTAAATGGAATTATTTCATTTTATCTATTCCATATTATGCTGAAGTTCAAGTGTAAAAGGCTTTTGTTTTAGTTATAAATTACTTTAAGTGTTTATTCTTATCTATAAAAGCTTATACTATATTGTTATCCTTAGTGAGCATCTGAGCTCATCCCTTTCAATGTTTTATTTTTCCCAGGATGTGAAGAAGTAATTTATGAATGACCTGCAGGGATAGTATGAGAGGATATGAAGAAAAGATGTTGTTGTAGTTTTTTTACCATATGATGTAATGTAAGACTTATGAATATATCTAGTGTTTCCAAGACTACTAAACTAATCGGTCTTTCGAGACATGATCCTCTGTGATCATGCCAATGTTATTTAATAATGCATCGACTCTGGGTATCTAGGGTTGGGGCGTTACAGTTGGTATCAGAGAAAGTTTAGTACAAACCATGGAAGCTATATTTAGATAAACTCTGATTAGAGCACGTAGACCTAATATGAACTTTGGGGATTAGTATAGAAGAACATCCTATAATTTTGGAATTGTAGAGATTTTGTGAGTTTTCCGAGCTATACATCCCTGTCTGGATACGAGCAGGTAGCAGCGGCTCTGGCACAGATATACCTAGGGGTAAAACCCGAAAACACTGCTTTGAGCTAGACTCAAATGAGAACTGGTGCACGACAACGGACCTTGTTGTACTCTTGGTTACGACACTCCCGGGGGATATGCCTAGGATAATTTACATTTTCTTTAAAACCGATTTGAAGTATTATATATATAATATGAGAGTAAATGACATTGGTTAATCCTAATGTGTTTCAAATTGACAATATGGTGACATGTTAATCTCTAAATGATTTTATTACTACTGTTACTCACACAATGCTTTCTGGTTTTAGTCAATGGCTGGATTCCAAGGAAGTCATTGTGACTTTGAGAATGATGTACAAGGTGGGGACGGTGGTGGCAATGAGCAAAAAAATGGAATGTTGATAGGCGTAAAATATATCGTCTTTATGCCAAATCAATTTTTCAAAAATATGATCAAAAATATATATATTAACCAATTCCCGGACTCAACAAAGAAGAGAAAGGTGATGAATGATAAGAGCTCCAGCAGTGGAGACCATGGACAAAGGAATCCTCAATTTCCATCATGCAAGAAATGTGGAAGGAGACACCTAGGAAAGTGTCTCAATGGGACAAAGAAATGCTTTACATGCGGGAAGGAAGGACATAAAGTGAAGAATTACCGAAGAAAAATGAAGAGTACTATGGAAGAAGATAAAAATGTTCCCAAGAATCCATTTACAGTAATTTGCCATAAATATAGGGGATCGGGCCATTACCACAGTGAATGCCCTATTCTGTAGGATATTTTCTTGGTCAAAGAAGAAGCTATGTGGGAATAAATGGTTGGAGAAATTTTTAAAAAGTATTAGTGCTCCTTCTTGATGGGTTTACTTTGGAATAATTTTCTCTTGTATTTTTAACCATGCAGTTTTCTATGTGAGAATTATATTTGAGAGAGAATTATCTTTTCTCTTGTGGATATAGTTATAAATAACCATTTGGTTTTATATGATCGTTGGGTTTGAGATAATTATAAGTAATTATAATTTGGGAAGAAAATGCAAGGTATGAGATAAGATTTTTGGTTATATTATGTTATGGTTATTTTGGGGAATTTATCTCATTTTGGTAATGTTATAAAATATTGTTTTTGAAAAAGGACAACACGCAGACCGTGTGACAAACCATCGTATCGGGTAAAGCTATGGGAATCGAACCCACAACTAACGTGCGATTGGGATTTATCACCTACCACTATACTACGTGATGTCCCTGGTTATTATGACTATTATTTTTAGTTAAATGATTTTATTGATCAATAAAATTTTGTTTGGGATCTTATGTCTTATCAAATGAATACCCTTAGTATAGGAAAATGATTTGGTGATTAGGTGATAAATGTTATTTTGGAAGTTGTTCGCTTTTTTGTGAACACTATATACCCAATGAAAATAGAATAGTATGGGATTTCATTTTAGGAGTAATGGTGGATTTATAGTGATTTGGGTTATTTAGTGAAATGATTTGGTTAATTAATTTTAAGTAAGTGACCTTAAGAGTAATTAATGTCATTTGGAGATACAATTTAACGTGGAAGACTACATTATTTTAAGTTTTGGGTTTCAATATTAGTTTGGATTATATTGAAGTATTTTATGGACAATTGATTATTGAATGTTTTTTATTTAACTTTGGGGAATTGATTGTTTAATTTTAGAAATTAAGACTACTGTTTTTTTTCTCTAATGGAATATCTATTTGGGGGATCATCAGATATTATACTAACCATTTTGGTTTTGATTAATCTCTAAAGACACGGTAAATATATAGTTTATCCTATGTGGATCATGTATTTCTATAGAAGTTTATTCTAGCTCTTCCATTGTGACCAAGTCTTCTTAAATACTCATTTTTTTTAAAAATGTGTTAGTGGTAAAAATTTATTAAAGAATGAAACTATACTTAAAGAGTAAGTATATATTTTTATGTTCTTAGTCAATATCATAAATAAATTCCTCATCCTTATGTAATGTAACTTAAAACAAAAATTTTGTCTGTTTACTTTTCCTACTGGGAGACTAATAACTGTTTGTCCCAACACAAGTTTGTGATTTTCTTATTGTTAACTTTATCCTGATCATGTTTTCTATCCCTCTCCATCATAACATAACACTTATTTTATCATCCATATCCATGTTTTCCTACATGGAATCCTAGTATGGGTTATCATGGGTGACCTTTATATATCTATTCCTTTTAAAGTGGTAGTTTTATTGACTCTTTTTCCGATGTTGGACTTTCCATTATATTCTCAAGCCCAATTTTAAAAAGAATTGCAAGGACGCAATTTATTTAAGGAGGGGAGAATGTAACACCCCAAGCTTCCAGGGTATGTTTCCCTTTTAATATTGCAATGGAGTGCATTGTGCGCAACTTCAAGATTCTAACACACCACAACCAATCAAACTAGCCATTATGAATAGTAATACCTACTTTTTGAAATTTTAGAAATTTTATCATTCGATATGGAATTTATTTTTGGATTCGTAATATCAAAATTAGCCTAGGGTGAAATTTTGGTACTTTTTGGATAGCTTTCATATTTTGATGAATAGTGAAAATTACTAAATTTTAATTAAAAACAACATTTTCAATCGAAATAATTAATAGTGATAAATTATTAATTTGAGTGGTTTTAAAGTATATTTAGAATATATTTTTACAATTTAATACAGTTTTGGTCATTGGATGTAATTTCACATTTAAACCAGACATAAACAAGTGTCAATCTTTTGATAGTTATTATCTCTTAAAAACACGCTATTTGTTTTGACAACGGCAATTAATTTTTAAATTAATTAATTAAACTGATATGTTTTGAATTTGTAAAAATAGTCATCATTTTTGAATTCATAATATCAAATATAGATTAGGCCTAATTTTTGGTATTTTTCTGGAAACTTTCATTTTTTTGATGAATAGTGAAACAACTAAGTGGTAGTTAAAAATCTGTATTTTTCAAAAAACAAAATTTTACCGCTTCTGTGAGTGGAATTTCGAAAATCTGAGAGATATGGTTAATATCAATGTGTAAAATGTGGTTAATTTAGATGAAAATAATTTTTGGTGAATAGCAACTTTTTTCTTTTATTTACCACGGTTAAAAGTAAATAGGGTAATTAAGGGTAAAAATGATATTAATATTACCCTAAAACATTTCCTAATTCTATTGGACAAGTGTACATAGACAAAAAACAACCTTAGGAATAAAATTTTATCATTTAGGTCCACTTGGATTAGATTATGACATTTATTATTTTTTAATTCAAAGAAGAGTTAAAAGAGTTAAAATCAACGTTTATTTACTAAAACATTTTTAATATAGGGTTACACATAAGATAAATTCGATTATAAATATTAATTAGAAATATAAAAAGCTTTCCTACATAATTATATTTTATTTATAATTTTTAGACATTAAATAATTTAATTTATTTATGACATAATGATGATACAGTAATTACTATAATAGTGAAAAATTAAAATAATTGATATTATAAATACCCAAAAAATATAATTGGAGAATTTTATTGAATTACACTAATTTTTTAGGTCACTATGACACACTAAAATTGATTTCATTTACGTTTTTCGAAGTAATCATTCTGTTATGAGTTTCAAAAAATCAATTATTGAATAGTGTCAAAATTGACATAAAAGAGTTTTTAAAACAAATATTATATTATTAATTGATATTAAATTCCTAAAAATCTATGGTTATTCCAAGATGCTTATATAATGATATTTTTATCATTAAAGGACCACTATGGGGTCTCTTGGATGTATATAATATGTTTATTAACCATATAATATAAAAATACAAAGAGACATTGGAAAAGTGAAACTAATTAACTAAGAGTTAATACTTAAAGATAAGGTTAATATAATGACCCAAACCTGTCTAAATTCTATTGGTTGAGTGGTTTTCGACTTATCCCCACCTTAAAATTTATATAATCCGTTTTTGAGCCATTATAAACCGAATATAAATTTATTATAAAATAATATTTCTAGCTTTTCCAAAGGTGCCCCTCACCCCTCTTATAAAAGGGCAGTCCCCCTTCTCATTACATCACACCTTCAAAGCCTTTTGGTTGGCCAACACCTGAACAAATACTCTCCCAACATCCCTCACTACAACCTAGAGGCCTTAGTTTGATCATAAAGCCATTCTAAGGAGCCCTTTTGATCAAATCAAAAGGAAGAACCCGAAGAAGAGGTAATATTTTCACCACCCTTTTTCAAATTCTTTTCTTATTCAACTTCTTCTTTCATTGTTATTCCCATTCTAAAATAATTAATCCAATATCTACTATATTCTATAATATTATTATAAATATGTTACAACCATCTTCAGTATTCTATCCATCCTTTGAATGACATGTCACCATACATGCGTACATACGGCTTACCGTCTCCACGCCGTGGTGTAATTGTTATTCAATAAATTATTATTTGTATGGGTATAATAATGATGTGTAATTCATTTAAATAATAAATATAACATGATAATTATTCTGTCTATATGATATACCATCCAATTATATATTATTTTAACATCAAAAGAATGATATTGTCGCTCGTGTGTACATACGGACTACCGTCTCCACGAAAGCGATGAGATTCATTTTACATCGTATCCATTCAAGTATAATTATCATTTGATGATTTAAAAATAATGTTTAAGGACTTTTTATAATTATGTATATGAATAAGATACAACCTATCCATAACAAACACGGCTTACGTAACGAAGAATATAAAGGAAAACGAGTAAGTTAACACCCGAAATGACGATAATACTAAGATATTATTAAAAAAAATCAATGTTAAAAGATATTATATGAAAACATATTATTGTAAATGATTCTTGTATAATTAAATAACAATTATTTCACCATTATAAAGGAATTTATCCTATCGTCGACCAAGGAAAAAATACTATGTAAGGAGTTTCTCATCTCACTTTTAAATCCGTGAGATTTCCATTATTCACCGCTTACTTATTGCATGTGGTATGTATATTGCCAATGCTTGTATTAATTGTGTAATATACATTAATTCATGTATATTTACATCATAATTGTATTATCCTGCTTTCATGGGTGTATGTTTTGTAAGTTACAAAATCGATAAGGGAATTTGAAATTTCAATTTCCACTAATTCGGCTTTACGCATACTTCATTGATTATTTTACTCCAAAATTATGTGTGGAATCACTATTCATTTGATTATGTCATAATTTCCACTTCCCTTTCTGTGGATATACATTTTATACACATAATCACCCCATTGATAAATTCTCATGTCATCGGTATGAACTTGATAAGAGTAATTTTTACCCAATCTCGATTTGTTGAGATAAACATCCAATTCATTGGTGTTGTTTTTACAAGAATATTAGTGAATGTCCTTTTATTATTTTACACTGAATATCCAATCATATTTAGTGTATTTATATTTTTCACACATAATTATGTTGTTGATTTATCCTTAACATAATGATACGACCTTTATGAGAGATTTCATCTCAATTTACATTCCATTGATACTTCTTTGTTGTTATACCCCAAATCAATTTTATGTGGTCTATATAATGTACTTTGACATAGTATATCATGAATCCCTTTATTCTTATGATATTAAAATGTTTTAATTACCTCAATTATTTGAATTCAAGTGTCTCTCTTTTGGTTAGAAACTCTAACTAAAATACCAATTTTAAATGCTTTAAAGACTTATTCTTCTAAATCATTATCATTAATGTCCTTTTTTAAAAAATGGTTTTAAGGATTTATTTATATGGACATGAATGTTTTAAAATTAAAACTCCTTTTAATAGTTTCAAAGTGGTATGCGACACTTTGATTCAAAAATCTATTTTTAAATGGATTTTTGACAAATAGTGTGACTATTAAATGATTTCAAGAAAAAGGGGGATATTTCTCTCAAATAGTTGTGATGATTATTTTCATCTATGTCAATATACTTCATTATTCTCCATTGAGGTTAATATGATACAATAAAATCTTCCATATTGTATCGAATGAGTTATGTTTGACTGTGGATGTGCTATTTTTATACCATTCATGGTTTGTGGCTATGTATTGACATTTTGTATGCTAGTTTTAATATGAATGTTTATGTTATGTTTCAAACTTTTCATATGAGAAATGAATTGGACATAGTAAGTGATGGGTCGAGCCCGCTATCGCTCCTCAATGCATCGGTAGGTCTCACGAGACAAACTAGTGTCTTGGCACAAGGCCTTGAAAAAATCTTATTTGTATTCATGGCACGAGGCCTTGGCTATGTGGTTATGATAGTCTGGAACTATTCATTCCATCATTATGAAAGTGGTTATTGATATTGCATGTGATTGTTTGACTAGTAGAATATCCATGTGAACAAGTAAATGGCATTATTTCATTTTATCTTTTCCATATTATGCTGATGTTCAAGTTTAAAAGGCTTTTGTTTTAGTTATATATTTCTTTAAGTGTTTATGCTTATCTATGAAAGCTTATAATATATTGTTATCCTTACTGAGCATCTGAGCTCACCCCTCTCAATGTTTTATTTTTCCCAGGATGTGAAGAAGTAATTTATGAATGACCTGCAGGTATAGTATGAGGGGATATGAAGACAAGATGTTGTTGTAGTTTTTTTAGCTTATGATGTAATATAATACTTATGAATATATCTAGTGTTTCCAAGACTACTAAACTAATCGGTCTTTCGAGACATGATCCTTTGTGATCATGCCAATGTTATGTAATAATGCACCGACTCTGGGTATCTAGGGTCGGGGCTGTAACACCCGAGATATTTATGTTATATAAATCATCAAAAAAATCTTTTTCTACACACAACATTTGCTTGGCTTTCTTTACACGAAATCGCGAGTTTCCCCAATAGCTTGCGTCGTACGCAATACCGAGTTTCACTAAACAACGATATACTATTAAAATATTATTAAAACTAGCTGTTATGAATAGTAATAACCACTTTTTGAAATTTTATAAATTTTATTTTTCAAAATGGACTTCATTTTTGGATTCGTAATATCGAAATTAGCATAGGGTGAAATTTTGGTATTTTCTGAAAACTTTCAATTTTTAATGAATAGTTAAACCACTAAGTGGTAGTTAAAAAACTGAATTTTTCATAAAACTTAATTTTACCGCTTCTGTGAGTGGAATTTTGAAAATCCGAGAGACACGGTTGATGTTAGTAAGTAAAATGTGGTTCAATGAGATGAAAATAATTTTTTGGTGAATAGTAACTTTTTACTTTTTTTTACCACGGTTAAAAGTTAATAGGGTAATTAAAGGTAAAAATGATATTATTATTACCCTAACACATGTCCTAGTTCTATTGGACAAGTGTAATTCGACCAAAAACAACATTAGGAATAAAATATGACCATTTAGGCCCACTTGGATTAGATTAGGACATTTATTATTAATTTATTTAAAGAAGGGTTAAAATAGTTAAAATCAAAGTTTAATAAGTAAATAATTTTTAATATGGGGTTATACATACGAAAAATTCGACTATAAATATTCATTAGAAAGATAAAAATATTTCCTACATAATGGAATTTTATATTTAATTTTTAGACATTAAATAATTTAATTTATTTATGACACAACGATGATGCAGTAATTATCTTATTAATGAAATATTGACATAATTGATGTTATAAATACTCAAATAAATATAATTTGAGACTTTTTATGAATTAAACTAATTTTCTAGGTTAATATGACATGTTATTATTGATTTAATTAAATTTTTTAGAACTTTTCATTCTGTTATGATTTTCACAAAAATCAATTACTAAATAGTGTCAAAATTGACATAAAATAGTATTTAAAACAAATATTATATTATTAATTGTTATTTTAATCCTAAAAATCTATGGTTGGAAAAAATGACGTATATAAGGTTATATATATTAATAATAAACAACTTGGGGTTTGTTTGTCTTGATATCGTATGTTTATTAACCTAATAATATAAGAACACAAGAAGACATGGTAAATGTAAAATTATTTAACTTAATATTAAATATACATGATAAGGTTAAAATAGGAACCTAAACTTTTCTAAATTCTATTGGATGAGAGTATTTCGACCCATACACACCTTAGCCTCGAAATAAATCAATTAGGAGCTATTTAAAACCAAACTTGATTTTATAATAAAATAATATTTTTAGTTATTCCAAAGGTGCCCCTCTCCTCCCTTATAAAAGGGCACCTCCTCCCTCTCTTCCTCACACCACATTGAGCCTTCAAGCTCGGCCAACCCCTGCCAATTTCTTCACTGCACTTCCCGAGAAACATCCTAGAGGTTCTGGTCTTCTTCAAAGGCCCATTTTAGTGCCCTAAAAGGAGGTCTCAAAGAAGCACTTCAAAGAAGAGGTAATGTCTGTTACCAATTCTTTCATCTTTATTTCTTCTTCCACATCTTCTTATTTAGTTGTTTCATTATTAAGTAATAACATCATTATCACTCATATAATGATATGTTATTATAAGTATGAAACAACCCTATTTCACCATCAATCCATCCTACGGAAAAAGAAATAACTGCACGTGCGTACGTACGGAATACCGTCTCCACGCCATGGTGTAATCTATTTTCCACCACCACCTTACTTGGATGGGTATAATGGTG
This sequence comes from Viscum album, assembly GCA_963277665.1. NCBI lineage: Eukaryota > Viridiplantae > Streptophyta > Magnoliopsida > Santalales > Viscaceae > Viscum > Viscum album. Next base: position 269,381,834 of record OY728128.1, on the reverse strand, counting down.
TAAATAATTAATATATATGACTATTATAAAGTGATACTGTTTCTAAAATAGTATACATACACTCCAATACAATTCCACGATCATAGGAACGATATCATCACTCATGCATACGTACGGAATACCGTCTCCACGATGTGATGTGACTCGTTCTACATGATCTTCATTTCATAATGATTATATAAATGAAATGAATTAATGAATATGATATATATTACACTAATAACATTCTAGAAATTAGTTATCTATAACCTAAAGATAAGAATAAGAATTTATTCGACAAAACACGCATAAGAACAAAAAGTTATAAACACCCGAATAAAAAGTAGCAATGAAATATTACTACTATGAAGCTTATAATATGACCAAATATGATATCATAAAAATATGTATGATTTTGGAAAAAGTTAATAACATTATTTAAATCATTATACAGGAGGTTCGGACACAGACAAAGCATATCGGACCTAAGGTAAGGGAAAATATCACAATCTCATTTTATCCGAGATTGTTTATACATTGGTATTTACTGGGGTGTATTTTATCATCCACATCCATGATTCCAGAATATGTAATATTGTTTCCATCCACCTACACTTGTTTAAATCCAGTTTTACCCTTCGGTGAGTTTTTAGTAAAATATATGAAAGGAATCTTTTGTCGTTTTTCGTACGATGTACTTTTTTGACTTTTTCGACAAAAGTACGAGAAGAATGTTTTCTTAACTTATACGACATGAATGGATTTTTAAAACATTATTTCCAAGAAGCTTACTTTACAAGTTTTCAAGTTTATTTTTAATCAACTTCTTTTAGTTTAGAATTTTATGACATGTTAGGAAAGGAAAAGTTTTTTTGAAGTAGAAAGGATATTTTCCTCAAGAATGGAGTTCAAATGTTTTATCATAATTATTTTCCATATATGATATTATAGAGTTCTGTTTCTATCCCTATTATTACATTGAATTTATTATTTTTTGATGGAAATATTTTTATGAATTCCTTTATCTTATATGAATTGTTTTATGATGTCATGATGTTTAAGATTCCCATTTTTATTACATGGGTTATATGCAATGATGTATGGTTTATGATTTTGTGGAACACATAAGAATGGTATCATTATGAGATGGGTGGGACCTATATCTCCCTCCAATGCATTGGGTAAATATTTTATATCTCATGAGATAGACATGGCTGTAACGGTAGGTTATACCGGTTCAGTGAAACAGGACTGAAATGAGGGTGACTCGGTTCAGAAATGGACTTTTTCCACTAAGATAGTCTTGGAAATGAGTCTTGACTAATAAGAAATGATTCTCTATGATTATGTGTGTATGCCAAAAATTTTCATGTTTTAAGTTATGATTATTGGCATTTCATTTCACTACTATGATGTATCCCATGTTATGAAATTATGATCTCTTTTGCAGGTTAAGATTTCCAAAATGATATGTTCTTATGAATATGATGTGATTGATATTTCTTTTGTTTACCCTTACTGAGCATTTGAGCTCACCCTTTTGTATGTTTTATTTCCCCAGGTCAGGAAGAAGGTTATTAAGTAGAATATCCCAAAAAGGGACTCTAGATATGATGAAATAAATGGGAGGAAAAGTAGATGCTTTATAAACAAGTTGTTTATGATTCCCAGTTTCTAAAGACACTATACCTATAAGGTCCTTTCGTGGTTTTGTTATATGTTGTAATAAGTATTCTTCAATTCTGAAGTAATAACAATGTATGTAAAGTATGGTTCGTTATAGTTGGTATCAGAGGAAATATATAGTCAGCCTTTGGAAACTAGGATGTAAAAGCCTTACTAAGAACCCTAAGGATAAGTCTAAGCATAGAACACAATCTTAGTGTTTTAGAAATGGCCATGAATAACCTAGGATAAGACCTTAAGTGTGAAATTTTATTCTTGAGTATGTGGTTTTCCTATTATAATTATTGTTGCTCACACTATTCTTCTTGGTTTTAGTCAATGGCTGGAACTCGAAGGAACCATGTTAATGCGGAATGCGACAGGAAATGCAATGATTGTCCCCCTGAGCAACCAAACATTATGGAATCTGGAATGCAAAATCTTGTATCCATGCTCACACAACTTTCTCAAGCTATGAATCATGCAGGACTTCCAAACGAGCAAAGAAAGGAGCAACATTCTGTTGAATCCTTCATGAGACAGCGTCCACCTTCATTCAGCGGGTTTACTGATCCATTAGTTTCTGAACAATGGATTAGTACTACTGAAAAGATATTTTCAGTTCTTCAATGTTCTGAGCATGATAAAGTCATCTTAGCAGTGTATCATTTGAAAGGTGATGCTGATCAATGGTGGGATCTTATTAAGAATACGAGGCAAAGGGATGAAATTGAGTCCATGGAATGGGACGAGTTCAAGAACTTATTTTTCAATAAGTACTTCCCTCGTATTCTCCGAACAAAGATGGAGAAAGAGTTTCTTGAACTGAAGAAAAAGGATGACGAATCTGTTGGTACCTATGAAGAAAATTTTACAAGACTTGCAAGGTACGCTTCTGGTATTATTATCCAACCTGATAGTAAGATCGATCGATTCTTTAGTGGCTTAAAACCAAGTCTTCGAAGGGCCTTAGCCATAAGGGACTTCAATAGCTATGAGGAAATCGTTCGATGTGCTCTCAAAGTTGAGATGGAGATTGGAGTATCCTATCAGTCATATGGGTTTGATAAGAAGAGGAAAATTGAATTCAAAGGAAAATATAAAGAGAACACTGAAAAAAAGATGAGCTTTCCCTTATGCTCAAAGTGTGGAAAGAAACATGGACGGAGTTGTCTTAAAGGGACAAGTAAATGTTTCAAATGTGGAAAGGAAGGTCATCGGGCATTTGAATGCCGCGAGGATGGGAAGAAGATGTCTAATGATGCAAAAAAATAAATGGATACACAGAATGAACCTACTACACTTCAATGTTTCATGTGCAAGGATATGGGACATTATGCCAATAAATTCCCTAATCCAAGGGTTGATGATGATGGTCGACATCAACAAACTCTTAAGGCTAAAGACAAAGGAAAGTCACATGAAATTTCAATCAGGGATGTGGAGTATGATAACGATGGGGTGAAAGGTACACTTACCATCCACTCTAAAGTAGAAAATGTTTTATTTGATTCTGGATCCACCCACAGATTTATTTTTGAAGAATTTTCTAATGGTATCACCATATTACCTCAACAATTAGATGTTGAGTTAGTTGTGACAACACCTAATGGCACAACAGTCGCATCAAAAGTTTATAATTCTTCTCTGATTGAAGTTTGTGGGAAAGTGCTTCCTTCAAATCTTATGATCCTTCCTATAGTGGAATTTGATGCGATTCTTGGCATGGATGGGCTTTCTCTACATGGAGCTCATATCAATTTCCAAACAAGGGAAGTCACATTTCATATTCCAGATCAATCTATGAACATCTATCGATTCAAGGATGAACATAACCTTCCTGTGGAAATTTCTTCCATTTTATGGGTATTGATTCCACTAAATGAAGGTTATTTATCTCAAATGGTTGGTGAGAAACTCACGATTAAGAATATTCCCATTGTACGGGAGTTTGATGATGTCTTTCTGGAGGAATTACCGGGTCTTCCACCGAATCGTGATGTTCTGTTTTCAATAGAACTTGTACCGGGTGCTTTGCCTATTTCAAAGACACCTTATAGAATGTCCCCAATTGAGTTGCAGGAATTGAAGAAGCAACTCCAAGAGAATCTTGATAAGGGGTTCATACGCCCTAGTGCGTCACCTTGGGGAGCACCTGTTCTGTTTGTTAAGAAGAATGATGGATCAATGAGACTCTGCATTGATTATCGAGAACTTAATAAGATCACTATCAAGAACAAATATCCTCTCCCGCGCATTGATTACCTATTTGACCAACTACGCGGAGCTCAATAATTTTCCAAGATTGATATTCGTTCATGGTATCATCAATTAAGGGTCAAAAGGGAGGATATAACAAAGATGGCTTTCTGTACAAGGTATGGACACTATGAGTATATAGTGATTCCATTTGGTCTTACTAATGCCCCTGCTATCTTCATGGATCTAATGAATAGAGTCTTTAAGGACTATCTTGATCAGTTTGTGGTAGTCTTTATAGACGATATTCTTGACTATTCAATGAGTAAGGAAGAACATGAAGATCAGTTGAGAATTATATTGAAGACCCTGAGAAAGGATAAGCTTTATTCCAAATTTACCAAGTGTGAATTTTGGCATCAAAAAGTTTCATTTTTGGGTCACATAATCTCAAAAGAGGGGATATCTGTGGATCCATAAAAACATAGGTTATCGAAAGATGGTCGAGACCAACAACAGTGACTGAGATCCGAAGTTTTCTTGGTTTGGCTGGATATTATCAACGTTTTGTGAATGATTTTTCACAATTATCTAATCCACTCACCATGTTGACTCGGAAAGGAGTTAAGTTTGTTTGGATGGAGGAATGTGAAGAGAATTTCAAGGAGTTGAAAAGAAGGTTATCCAGTGCACCTGTGCTCAAACTGCCTTGTAGTGGAGAAAGGTTTGTGATCTACAGTGATGCATCCAAGAAGGTATTGGTGTGTGTTCTTATGCAAAATGATATGGTGATAGCTTATGCCTCACGACAGTTGAAAATCCATGAGAAAAATTACCCAACACATGATTTGGAGTTAGCTGCGGTAATCTTTTCATTAAATATTTGGAGGCATTACCTTTATGGTGAAAGGTGTGATATTTATACTGATCATAAAAGTTTAAAGTATATTTTCACACAAAAGGAGCTGAATATGCGCCAAAGAAGATGGTTGGAGTTGATTAAGGATTACGACTGCTCAATCCACTACCACCCTGGGAAAGCAAACAAGGTGGCAGATGCATTAAGTTGACAAGACCATGATAGTTTATCCATGATGAGGATCATAAAAGATCCAATATTTATGGATTTACAAAGGATGGATCTTGGAATTATAATGAAAGGGTAAAATCGTATCTTTCTCAAATGAATGTTCAACCATCTATACATGTGAAGATTAAAGAGGCACAGAAAGAAGATGTCGAGTTACAAAAGAAGGTGAAAAATGTTCCTGAATTCAACCTTGATTGTGATAGGATAATAAAGTTCATGAATCGGGTTTGTGTTCCTCCCATCCCCAAATTAAAGAAGGAGATTCTGAATGAGGCACATAGTTCTTCATTCTCTATTCATCCTGGAAGCACAAAAATGTATAGGGACCTAAAAGAGTACTTCTGGTGGGATGGCATGAAAAGGGATGTTGTTGAATATGTCTCTCGATGCTTGGTTTGTCAACAAGTTAAATCTGAGAGACAGAAGTCTAAGGGGATGTTACAACCATTACCCATACCCGAATGGAAATGGGAAAACATCACTATGGACTTTTTCACAGGACTTCCTAAAACATCCAAAGGATATAATGTTATCTGGTTCATAGTTGATCGTCTTACAAAGTCTGCACACTTCATTGCTATTAGAGAGGATTTCTCTCTGGATCAGCTTGCCAGGATATATGTAAAGGAAGTGGTAAGATTGCATGGATTACCACTTTCTATTATATCTGATCGGGGTCCGAGATTTACCTCGAAGTTCTGGCGAAGTCTTCAGCATACTCTGGATACAGAGTTGAGTTTCAGCACTGCTTATCATCTTCAGACAGACGGTTAGTCTGAGAGAACAATTCAAACTCTAGAAGATATGTTGAGAGCTTGCTCTATGGATTTCAAAGGTGGTTGGGATCAACACCTACCATTTGTGGAATTTTCTTATAATAATAGCTTTCACTCCAATATTCATATGGCTCCTTATGAAGCTCTCTATGGAAAGAAATGCAGGACTCCAACTTGCTGGGATGAAGTTGGGGAAAGAAAGCTATTAGCACCCGATCTCGTTGATGAAATGGTAGAAAAGGTCAGATCTATTCAACAACATATAAGAGCAGCTCGGAGTGGACAGAAAAGTTATGCCGACAACTGAAGAAAAGACCTATAGGTTGAAGTGGGTGATAAAGTGTTCTTAGGAATATCTCCCTGGAAGAGGGTTATGAGATTTGGAAAGAAGGGAAAGTTGAGCCCTAGATATATCGGTCCTTTCGAAATACTGGATTGTGTTGGAAAGGTAGATTACCGATTGGCGCTTCCACCGAATCTCTCTCAAGTTCACGATGTGTTCCATGTATCTCTCCTGAGAAAGTACATATCTGATCCTTCACATGTACTCAGCTCAGAAGTTGTACCACTGGAGCAAGATCTTTCTTATGAAGAACAACCGATAGAGATTCTGGATCGTAGCGAGAAAGTCCTACGAAACAAGACCACTCGATTGGTGAATGTTTTATGGAGGAACCACCAATTATAAGAAGCTATATGGGAGCTTGAGGATATGATGAGGGAGAGGTATCCTCATCTGTTTGTTACAATGTGACGAATTTCGGGGGCGAAATTCATTTTAAGGGGTTAGAATGTAACACCCGAGACTTTAATGTTATATAAATCATCAAAGGAATATTTTTCTACACACAACATCTACTTGGATTTCTTTACACGAAATCGCGAGTTTCCTCAATAGCTTGCGTCGTACGCAATACCGAGTTTCACTAAACAACGATATACTATTAAAATATTATTAAAACTAGCCGTTATGAATTGTAATAACCACTTTTTGAAATTTTATAAATTTTATTATTCAAAATGGACTTCATTTTTGGATTAGTAATATCTAAATTAGCATAGGGTGAAATTTTGGTATTTTTCTGAAAACATTCATTTTTTGATGAATAGTGAAACCACTAAGTGGTAGTTAAAAAACTGAATTTTTCATAAAACTTAATTTTACCGATTCTGAGAGTGGAATTTCGAAAATCCGATAGAAATGGTTGATTTAATTAAGTAAAATGTGCTTCAATGATATGAAAATAATTTTTTGGTGAATAGTAACTTTTTACTTTTTTTATCACGGTTAAAAGTAAATACGGTAATTAAGGGTAAAAATGATATTATTATTACCATAACACATGTCCTAATTCTATTGGAAAAGTGTAATTCGACCAAAAACAACCTTAGGAATAAAATATGACCATTTAGGCCCACTTGGATTAGATTAGGACATTTATTATTAATTTATTTAAAGAAGGGTTAAAATAGTTAAAATCAAAGTGTAATAAGTAAATCATTTTTAATATGGGGTTATACATACGATAAATTTGACTATAAATATTCATTAGAAAGATAAAAATATTTCCTACATAATTATATTTTATTTGTAATTTTTAGACACGAAATAAATTAATTTATTTATGACACAACGATGATGTAGTAATTATCTTATTAATGAAATATTGACATAATTGATGTTATAAATACCCAAATAAATATACTTTGAGCATTTTTATGAATTAAACTAATTTTATAGGTTAATATGACATGTTATTATTGATTTTATTAACTTTTTTAGAACTTATCATTCTGTTATGATTTTCACAAAAATCAATTACTAAATATTGTCAAAATTGACATAAAATAGTTTTTAAAACAAATATTATATTATTAATTTTTATTTTATTCCTAAAAATCTAAGGATTGGCCAAATGACTTATATAAGGTTATATATATTAATAATAAACAACTTGGGTTTCGTTTGTCTTGATATAGTATGTTTATTAACCTTATAGTATAAGAACACAAGAAGACACGGTAAAAGTAAAATTATTTAACTTAATGTTAAATCTCCATGATAAGGTTAAAAAAGGAACCTAAAATTGCCTAAATTATATTGGATGAGAGGATTTAGACCCATCCCCACCTTATCCTTGAAATAAATCAATTTATAGCTATTTAAAACCGAACATGACTTTATAATAAAATAATATTTTTAGTTATTCCAAAGGTTCCCCTCTCCTCCCTTATAAAAGGGCACCTCCTCCATCTCTTCCTCACACCACATTGAGCATTCAATATCAGCCAACCCCTGCCAATTTCTTCTCTCCAATTCCCTAGAAACATCCTAGAGGTTCTGGTCTTCTTCAAAGACCCATTTTAGTTCCCTAAAAGGAGGTCTCAAAGAAGCACTTCAAAGAAGAGGTAATGTCCGTTACCGATTCTTTCATCTTTATTTCTTCTTCCACTTCTTCTTATTTAGTTGTTTCATTATGAAGTAATAACATCAGTATCACTCATATACTGATATGTTATTATAATTATGAAACAACCCTATTTCACCATCTATCCATCCTACGGAAAAAGAAATCACCGCTCGTGCGTACGTACGGAAAACCGTCTCCACGCCGTGGTGTAATCTATTTTCCACCACCACCTTACTTGGATGGGTATAATGGTGTAAATAATGACTATATATGACTATTATAAATTGATACTGATTCTGAAATAGTATACATACACTCCAATACAAATCCATGATCATAGGAACGATATCATCACTCGTGCGTACGTATGGAATACCATCTCCACGATGTGATGCGACTCGTTCTACCTGATCTTCATTTCATGATGATTATATAAATGAATTGAATGAATGAATATGATATATACTACAATAATAGAATTTTGGAAATTAGGTATCTATAACCTAAAGAGAAGAATAAGAATTTATTCGACAAAACACGCCTAAGAACAAAAAGTTATAAACACCCAAATGACAAGTAACAATGAAATATTACTACTAAGAAGCTAAGAATATGACCAAATATGATATCATAAAAATATGTATGATTCTTTAATAAATCAATAACATTATTTAAATCATTATAGAGGAGGTTCGGACATGTACAAAGCATATCAGTTCTAAGGTAAGGGAAAATATCACAATCTCATTTTATCCGAGATTGTTTATACTTTGGTATTTACTGGGGTGTATTTTATCATCCACATCCATGATTCCTCAATATGTAATATTGTTTCCATCCACCTACACTTGTTTAAATCCAATTTTACCCTTCAGTGAGTTTTTAGTAAATGATATGAAAGCAATCTTTTGTCGTTTTTCGTACGAGATACTTTTTTGACTTTTTCGACAAAAGTACGAGAAGAATGTTTTTTTAACTTATACGACATGAATGTATTTTTAAAACATTATTTCCAAGAAGCTTCCTTTACAAGTTTTAAAGTTTATTTTTAATAAACTTCTTTTAGTTTAGGATTGTATGACATGTTAGGAAAGGAAATGTTTTTTTGAAGTAGAAAGGATATTTTCCTCAAGAATGGAGTTCAAATGTTTTATCAAAATTATTTTCCATCTAAGATAATATAGAGTTCTGTTTCAATCCCTATTACTACATTGATTTCATTATGTTGTAATGGAATAATTTTTATGAATTCCTTTATCTTATATGAATTGTTTTATGATGTCATGATGTTTAAGATTCCCACTTTTATTACATGTGTTATGCAATGATGTATGGTTTATGATTTTGTGGCACACATAATAATGGTATCATTATGAGATGGGTGGGACCTATATCTCCCTCCAATGCATTGGGTAAAGATTTTATATATCATGAGATAGAAATGGCTGGAATGGTACGTTATACCGGTTCAGTGAAACAGGACTGAAACGAGGGTGACTCGGTTCATAAATGTACTTTGTCCACTAAGATAGTATTGGCAATGAGTCTTGACTAATAAGAAATGATTCTCTATGATTATGTGTGTATGACACAAAGTTTCATGTTTTATGTTATGATTATTTGGATTTCATTTCACTACTATGATTTATCCCATGTTATGAAATTATGATCTCTTTTATAGGTTAAGATTTCCAAAATTTTATGTTCTTATGAATATGATGTGATTGATATTTCTTTTGTTTACCCTTACTGAGCATTTGAGCTCACCCTTTTCTATGTTTTATTTCCCCAGGTCAGGAAGAAGGTTATTAAGTAGAATATGCCAAAAAGGGACTCTAGATATGATGAAATAAATGGGAGGCAAAGTAGATGCTTTATGAACCCGTTGTTTATGTTTCCCAGTTTCTAAAGACACTATACCTATACGGTCCTTTCATGGTTTTGTTATACGTTGTAATAATTATGCTTCAATTCTGAAGTAATAACAATGTATGTAAAGTATGGGTCATTATAGGGGTGTTACTAACAACCAACATGAAATTATTTGTTTATGTTATTGTTCAAAATATGGTAATATGTGAAATAATAGTAATTATTAACATGAAAAAGGTTATGAAAAATGAATAAAACTAAAATAATATTATTAAATAGGATTTTAAAGGACGTTTAATGGAAAGGAAACACATGGTATGTTATTTTCATCTCAATTTACATTCCATTTAGGATTTATTGTTTTATGAAACTAGTTTCATTTACATGGTGTATGAAAATTATTTTACATGATATATCAATATTCTCCTTACAGTCATGATTTTTTAAACATTCATATAATGTTATTAATTCATGATGATTTGGTTTTGAAATATTCCAACATGGTGTCGGTCACATTAGAATATTTGATGGTTATTTTCCTCTAGATTAATCTTAATGACCACTAAATGGGATTTTAATTCGATGAAATTATATAATTTTTTTTCAATAATTCGTTTAACTGTTCATTGGATATTCATGACCATTTTCATTTTTTTACCATTTTCCACACTTTGTTACAAAATAGGTTTTGGAAAATTTATTTATGAAATCCCAATTTTATTTCTCTCTATTGTCGGAGAACAGATTTTTTTCTAAAAACCGTGTTTTATTAAATTTTTTTAAAAAATAATAGCTAAAGGATTTTTTAAAGACATTTTTAACCCTTTTCCCTTTTAACAATATCTCAATGGAAACTTCTTGTCACATTCCTAATGGGGCATTATATTACCTTTGGATGTACAAATGAAATATTTTTTTGCCTCATATGATATGTACGGATTCATCCACTGCCATCTCATTGAAGTGTCTTTTTCCTGTTTAGAAGCATTATTTTTAAAGAAAAATATTATCAAATATATTTCCAAAATAAAATTTTATATTTCTCAAGCATATTTTTAAATATTATGATTTTTATTTTATCAAATAAATCAACCCTCTATTTTTACTTAACATGGGATTTATTATATTTTTTTTATCGTGAATCTTGCTCTGGATGGTTTATAAATGATTTGGCCAAGGATAGTATTCATATTCACATCCATTATATATTTATTTTTTCCCATGAATTAATCAATCACTTATGATCATTGAACATTGAATTTCCCCTAAATTTCCCTTTTCATTTATAATCGATATTATTGTTTTCAATCAATATTCTATTTTACATATGGTGTCTACTATTGATGACTTTTGTTTAATTTGTATCTTTTAATCCATAAAAATATTATATATAGAATATTGTTAAATCATTTATTTTATAGTTTATGAATTCATAGGATAGGTATGACACAGGAGAGGCTTGGTTATGAGATCCCATTGATGAATCAGTAGTCATATGGGAGGAGTTATTTGGATAACAGCCTTAGATAGGGGTTTACGGTACATTTTGTATACCGTTTCTTGAACGGTCTAGAAGGTAAAGGTATAATGTAACTAGGAAACATGGAATCCATAAAATAATCATTCCCTCCTTTTATATTATGATATTATTAATCTGTTATATTTTGAATCATCATATCTATGGATGCATTTTATTTTCAGAATTCAGTTATTATTCATCCTTGAAAAAATGCTTCCACATATCTATGTATACATTTTATTTTCAGTTCATTGAATAAAAGGAATGTATTTTAGTTTCCTAACATTCCATATTTATATTTCCATATATATTTATTTGAATTAAATGTATTTCCAGTAAATTTAATTACCTTACAGAGAATTATAATTGATTTATTACTTCCACAGCTCCATTTTTTCCCATTTTATGCATTTGAGTGAATTCCTATTATGTTTCATTTCCATGGAATCAATGAAGTGTACTATGAAATATATTAATGGATTATACATGATATATTAGTGTTAAACTCATGAAGTTTATTTATTTATAATAATAAAATTATGTTGTAATAAATGTATTCATTTGTAATACAATACACATTTATTTATTTAGTTTACCAGGACAACTAAATTGATCAGTCCTTCGGGGAATGATTCCATGTAATCATGCGATTGAATTTAGTAGTAGAGATAGGCTCTATCCTATCTAGGTATTGGTCGATACAATATCACAATTCATTCAATAATGGCATTTCATTTACATTTAATTCCATTTTTATATTCAATAGTTATATTCCTTGAAAGACAGTCTAGAACCAAATGGGTATTTCAAGCTTCTGTCCCTGGCCTACACCTCATTATTCATATTCAAATATAAATATATATTAGTTCCAAGGGAATTAGTTTGGAACCACAATGTTAATTGGAGCATCATACCATGTCCCAAACCACTTTATTTTCAAGCATGTATTGGGGTCCTAGAGAATCATTCTAAAACACCATTAGTATTTTGATAACCCATAAATAAAACACACCCCCTTAATCATTCATCCCTAAAATAAAATATATGGAAATATATAAATCATGGTTCCACACCATTATCATTCCTATCAATCATCCACATCATGGTGCACAACTAAAATTTTCAAACACAACCCTTGTTATTTACTTTATTCACAAGGAATAACATATACAATTCACCAATATTTTATTTATCTACAATTATTCACATTTAATTAACTCCTCAAATATAAGAATAGCACCCCCCATAAATCCCATTATCAACCATGCAATACAGATTTAGTTCAATATTTTAAACCAATTATTTATCTATTTTACAATTTAATAATAATCATTTCAAATGAATTGGAGAACCTCATGGGATTTCATCACGTTCAGTCTCAAATATCAAATAGGTCCTGCAAGATATATGGAGGGTCTCACAATCAAAAGGGATTATATTCCTTATTTCTTTTTAATAATGTAATTTCCATACATGGAAATGCGATGATGTAAATAATACATGTGAATAGGAACAAGACAATGGGAATTGGCTATTAAAACACCAAACATAATATCATTGATGAATGCTCACCTGAATGAAAAATCAATTCAATTTAGAATCACCAAATTAAATATAGAGGAGGAAATCTATGATCAAATTCAAGGACAAATATCAAGTATAATTTGATAAATAAAACCCTTGATTTATGTTATAGACAGCCAACGAAAATCGTCACACTATATTAGGGGAGAAACATGAGATAGATAGGAATCAAAACCAATGAATAGAATATAATATGTGAGTACCAAAAAACAACCATACAATCATCGATTAACAATGGAAGGGGTTTTAGGAGCCTTAAGACACTCTTAAGAGCCTCCAAAAACATTAATAAACATTTTAGGAAAGAATAGGGTTACTTGGCTCATTATCTGGGGGGTTTGGAAATTTAAAAAAATATTTGTTTGTTTAAAATAAATAAGAATATGCTTTCCTTTGAGGGGAATGCATATTTCTAAAACCATTAATTGTACTAATTTACCCCTAAGGTCTTGTGCTCAATTCTTCTAAGAGGATGGAACACAAATCGAAAATGATGAACCAACAATGAAAACCCCATGTATCCAAGGGTATATGTTTTTGTGGAAAGTGGACATATGGTTTGTTCAAACCATCTTTCCCCTTCAAATGTCTAAATATGGGGCACACTATTTCTTGTATAAATCCTTACTTTTCTATAACTATGCGCCGGCCATGAAAAGATCCACGTGTTTCTAAAATTCATTAAATTCTCCTAAAATTAACATGAAGAATAGAAAATAAAATTATGATAATAAAGGGTAAATGAATACCTGCAAACAAGTACGAGACATCTCTAGAATGGTAAGGATCATTAAATTTTCCAACCAAATACAAGCATATTCTCAAATGCACTCCGGTTTGTCTCTATCATTCCACTAGAAAATGTTTAGGTGATTGAGCCCACAAATCTTCCTCCCTATTTCATTTTTTCCACTGAACGCGGCCATGGTACCACAACACTCAAACAAAATGATTGATTTTTTCCTATAAAACATTATCACTATGATCCAAATCCTTAATCATATTCTCCAAAAAGTGTAAATTCTCCTGAAGATAAACATCATCAACATTGATAATAGGAGTCTCTTGGGATTAATACTTCTAAAGTGTAGAAGAATGAATGAAATGATACATATAATTATGCCTCTATGGTTAATAAAATCATTATGACCTATATATAATCCTCTCCACGAACTCAAATAGTCCAAAAATCCTAGGTACCAACATTCTGGCCTCCAAATCTAATAGTAACCCAATCATAGTGATATCCAAAAGAATAAAAGATCGGCCAATATTAACACAAAAAAATGAATATTTCGTTCAATGTAATAATTTTACTGAATCTACCGTGTAGAAATAAATTTTTTAACAAACTAAAGAAATTTAAATGTCTCATGCATGAAACTCAATCCAAAAAACTCTGAATCACCTACCACCATCCATAAAAGAGGTTATCTGAATGACCCACTATATAGAACCTCATATAGTCTAATTCGAATAGTTTTCCGGTATCTGTTATTATATGTGAACTCATTGAGAAATAAAATATTATTCTATTACCCTATGAAATTTAAGATTCATTCTCCCATTATCATGTCAAGAATATGAAAACTACATTCTGATTTCCAAGGAATCTGTGGGTGGGAAGCCATACTCAGAAACACAAGTGATCCTTATTCCATCTATAAGACTTAGAAGATGCGTGAAGTAAATAATGGATCACAATTTGAAAATAATATCTATAAAACCCCCATGAAAATGGGATATCATTAAAAAATACATATCCCCTATTAAATAAATCATTAAATCCTCCCTATCCTAAAAAAGGTATACTTAAATAAACCAATAGAAAATCACTAATATCACCCTCATCTATAGTCTAATTGGATGGTGACTCACTACCATCATGTCTTTTAATATCTTCCAATCACATTAAATAATCATAATTCCTTTCCATGATCGATCATAGATGTGTGGAATATACTTCTAAGGGCATGAAGGTCAACTAATGCTGGCCCTCCTTAACCGATATATGATCCCTAGCAAGTGAGGTCATCTTCTTCCACCCAGAACTGGATATGTGGAGTACCATATCATGTGTCTTACAAATCAAAGAGTTAGAAACACTATTTACATTTACGAGAATATAAGAAAACTCAAAATGAAAAAATTATATGTACCACACCCATCTCCATAGTTAAAGATTGAAATCTAAATGGAAAAAGATATACTTCATGTATTCATTGTCGGTATACACAAAAAACCATTCTCTCAATAAACAATACACCAAACACATCAAGGCATAAACCACCATTACCAACTCAAAATCATGCATAGAATAAAAATTTTTTTATTGGTTTAAAAAAAAGTGATATATATGACAAGAATCTATAACTCTATATGAACTCTTCCCCTTGTCTAGTTTGGATGCATCATAAAAAATAATATACTGCTCTCTCTTGTCAGGTATGACTAATAAAATTGAATAAGTCAACAACATTATCAACTAATAGAATTCATTATCACATGCTTCAGACCATTCAAATTTTACAACATTCATATTTATTCTCAAATGTAGGGCTTCGAATTTATAAATATATTTGGTGAAACACTGATAATATCCTTCTAAACCAAAAAATATTTAGATATCCAAATCATTCATGGGATGTTCCCATAAAAAAAATTGAAAATATCTTGATCCACTAAAAAACTTCTCTAGAGATGATGTGCCCCATTAAATGTACCATGTTGGTTAGGAATTTACAATTAGATATATTTTCTTATGAAAATTTATCAATCGGTGTACTCAGGATGATTCCATGATTTTTGGAATGTTCTTAATTAGTCTTGGAGTACACCCTGATTTCAACAAAAAAAAACAAAAAAAAGCCAGATCTTGGTATGGGTGAATGATTTGAATCATCAAGGAAAAATTCATATACATATCATTCATCACCCAAACATCATCATGAAAAACATATATATGTCATTACTTATTCTAAAATTACTCTACATTATATTTTAATGTCTCACTCTCAACTTATGAGAACGAAAACATAAATTGTACATATAGAACACACAATAACCCCTCCGTTGGTCAATGATATCATTAATTTATAAAACTAGACATTGGATCTTAATATTCATCTGGTTCAACTTCAAATAATTTTCACAGAAATAAATTATATTATGAACAATAATTGGAAAAAATAGAAACCCAAGGTGAAAAACTCAAATGGATAAATAAATTTTCCATAAAATATTATATCGAATTCCTAAATTCACGAAGTTCTATTTTTAACATTTAGTAAGGTGGAATGGAAAAAGGTTCATCTCTTTGACAAATCTCACTTGTATTATCAACATATCTATTAGGTGGTTTACCTTAAAGGTATTTATAAAACATGTCCGTAAATTTATCTCATATGCGAGGTGGAAAAAATAATTAACACCCTCATAATATAACAAAAAATCCATCTTGGGCATTGAGTTGTGATCTCCCCTATTTACTGATAAACTAGACCTACATGGATTTCTTTTATATCACTTTCTCCCTAATAAACATAATTGTTACCCTTAATTGATTGTTTCCCTATGGAATGGGGGATGATCTCATTGATTTAAGATTCAAAAATTCCGAGCGGTTTCTAATGGGTTTGTTGGTAGAACCAAAAACATCCAATGATTCCATATCCATTTGAACCTACTTTCCAAAGGTAGGTTCTAATTAGTTGTAGATTGATGAGGCTTAAGAATTTTCATTTTTTGAGAGGATGGGAGGTCAGACTCATCACACCTTTGTTAGGGGAATTATTGTCTACTCCGGGACTCTCTTTAAATATTTCAGTTATGATCGTGAATCCTTATTACATTACCAAGTAAAAATTGATATTTCCTTTAGATATGACAATAAATTTTTGATATTTAGGAAATTTAGAGAATCTTTTATTTGTATTTGAGGTTCTTCACTGATAGAGAATCATCTGTATTTGTTAGAGAATCATAGTCAATGGTATCCTTTGATACATAAACGTATCTTGGTCATTATGATGACTATACTAGTTTTAAATCCACTTATTGGGGAACTAGAAGTTTATTTCCATTCAGAAGGACATGGATTATTTGAAAGTTGGGATCATACCTGTAGATGGGCTGCCTACGTATCCTTTTTTTGGAAAAGGAATCATAACTCCCGTAGTTCAATTAAGGGATTATGATGTTTATGAAAGATTGATGGCTCAAAGAAAATATGTCATGGTTACTTTTACACTCTAAGATTACGTGATTCATGCTTGGTGTGAGAAACAAGAGTTATTGGTGAAACCAGACAATTGTTCCATGAAAGATGCAATGATGTGGGGCTTATGTGTGTATGACTGCCCAAATAGATGAGTATTATGATTTAGTTCCGAGAAGAAATTTAGGAATAGGGTCTATAAATTTATATGTCCTTCTTGGAGGTTTGGATACTCTAATCTTGGGGATTACTCCTAAGGAAGATCCCCATGTTAGGAGGGGACATATGATTGGGTTTTACTCCTGAGAAGGAAGCCCAAATCAAAAGGAAATTTAGACTAGTTAAGAGAGATTAAGGATGGGGCTAACTCCTGAGAAGAAGGCCAACGTTAAGGGACTTG
The DNA here is from genome assembly GCA_963277665.1 of Viscum album. NCBI lineage: Eukaryota > Viridiplantae > Streptophyta > Magnoliopsida > Santalales > Viscaceae > Viscum > Viscum album. Next base: position 269,364,123 of record OY728128.1, on the reverse strand, counting down.
AAAAATAAAGGGACTTGGGGCTTACTCCTGAAGAGGATTCCCATATTTGAGACTGGGGCTTACTCCTGAAAAAGAAGCCCAGGTTAAGAGAATTATGGTTGGGGATTACTCCTAAGGAGGATGCCCATATTTTAGAATTTTAAGATTGGGTCTTACTCTTGAAAAGGATGCCCAGATTAGTGGACATGGGGCTAACTCCTAAATAGAATGCCCAGATTAGGGGACGCGGGGCTTACTCCTAAAAAGAATGCCCGGTTTTGGAGGACTTGGGGCTTACTCCTAACGAGGATGCCCAAAATTAATGGGAATTATGACTGGGACTTACTCCAGAAAAGGAGGACCAGTTTAAGGGGTTCCCTCATCTTAAAGGATGAGGTTGAATGAATGAAATCTCGATCTTTAGTGACATAAATATGTGTAAATCACAATGTTTTGAGAGATGTTCCACGGAGTTCCTTTCAGATAAGGAAGCCAAATCAGTAAATCATTCCAAAAATGGATTTGAAGAGTGTCTTGAAGACTGAATCTTTAATAGGAGTGGTGGAATGGAAAAGAGGGGTTAAATGGGTAGGAAGGGAACCCAAAAATAGAAGGGTAGCGCAAGACCCGGTAGGCGTGGAGGTACTGCGTGGGCGTGCAAGTCCTGGACACGTAGGTATACCTACCTGGCACGTGGGTACTTGCACGATTTTCTACCCTTGGAATAATATTTGGGTGATCCATGATCAATGCCTTTAGAATTATCCCTAGAGGTTTTCAAGAAGATGACGCACATTTTATGGTGAAGATGTAGGGCAGCACACATGTGTGTCCATTTCCCTTAAGGGTAAAACACTTAGGCGCACAAGTGTTAGTGAATTCTAACACTTAGACCTTTTTTCTTATTGTTTAAACCTACCATTCTAGCTAAAGAATTACCTTAAAAGTGTTCGGAAGACCTGAAGAAGAGACTTGGTAGTTCAGAGCACTATATCTAAATTCTGGAAAAAATCCTCCCAAAATGGGGGGCCCACTGTGGGTATTTATATGCTGGAGAAGACCCCGGGTGGTTATCACTTAGGGTCGCAAGTCACTTGCGAGACCATTAAGCGGCGCGCAAGTATACTTGCGCGATAGTAAGGGAACTTGCGTGACCCTAGGGTATTTGACTCATTGGTCATGACTTTGTCTATTTTTGATGTTTTCTTCAAAGGATGAATCAATTTGTGATAAGGAATTTTTTCCAATCCATTTTTTAGACTATGTAATGAAAAGGAGAATCAAAAAATGTCCCGCCTTAGAGTTGGATCTGAATGAATAATGATGTGACTTTGAGGAAAAGAAGAAAACCAAAGGGAAAGAGGTGCACAAGTGTTCAACGCGCAATACTCATCGCGCAGGTGTGAGTCCCGTAGGGATGGAGCATACTGGCTGTAGGAGCACAGGTGCTCGGCCTGGCCTATAAATATGTGACCATTTGTTGCGCATACCACAGAACTTCAGATTTTTGAGCTCTCGCTGTGCAGGTCATCTCTGCCATGCAAGTTGCTCTTTTTCCACTTTTATTCATTGTCGCGCTGCTGTCAAGGTATCTGGACTTGCACGGCGATACTTGCGTGCCAAATACATGTGCAGCACATTATACCTGTGTGACACATCACACTTCCACACCAAGTTTAGACTTGCGCGCCTTAATGCCTTTGCCATTTTTTTTGAATTTTTTCACAAATTCTATGAAAAATAAACTTACTTAAGAGTTAATTATTCATCTTTTGTGTAGAATCAATGGCTATCTGGAGAATCGAAATAGCTTATGAACTGGAAAGTAAGAGACATGATGATATGATGAGTATCATTGGCTACAATTATTACACCGTATATGATAGTACTCTTCTGGATTTGGCCATGTATCTGAAGAAATGTCATCGCGACATCCCCCAAAGCATTTATCCGCCCTTGTATGGATATGGTCATCTACGAGAATTTACTATACTAGATGCAAAGAACTATCACCCAATTTCTTGGTTTCCGAATTATACCAATTTTTCTTAAGCAAATATCTCATGTGGAGAAGGATTTATAAATTCTGGAACAGTGTAGAAGGCCCACATGATGCATCATAGCCCTTGTATGCCAGAAATGAAACCTCATAAGCCTGAGCTTCAACCACATTGTTATCCTTCAATATTCAGAAATGGTCATATGAATCAATCCAAAGGCTGGAAGAAAAGATGGGACTTTCGACCTGGGGGAGATGTGAAGCCAACTTGGATGTGGGCATACTAGGTGCGACAAACCTATGTAGAGTTTTTCGAGGATTTAAAAGGAGCGGCGATATACGAAGCTGTCTAGTTTGGACAAACATACATTTAAATAAATGATAACTTTGTGCTGGAGAAACCTAGCCACCAGAGCCCAGAAACCAATTCTTTCCATATGCCTCATGGAGAAGTAGGAATCAGTCTGTGGGATGTCAAAAGGATCTCAGGGGATCCAATTTTGGTCGACATTTATGATGAATTCATTCCTCCCAAGGTGACTTGGAATGATTCAGAGAAGACTCCTACTTTAGCTTAGGAATTATTTAAAATCTTCCACAGGCTCAAGAGTTTAGAGTCCTCATTAACTCATTCTAGAATGGATATTCATCCAAAGGAGTGGATGAATATATTTCTTATTGAGAACAAAGAGAAGGATCCAAAGGGGAAGGAGACGAAGAAGAAAGGATCCAAGAAAAAGAAATCCAAGGATAAGAGGCTCACCCATCCTACCACCTGCCCAAAACCTGAGATGTGGGGTGCACCTGGAACATTCTGGCAAACTCTAGAAGAAAGATAGTTTGAGAAATGGGGATATGAGGTGAATAAAAGTATCCTGAAGGAGACTCGTTGGGCAGGCTTCTTGTCTTTGGGGCTCAGCATTTATCTCTTTCCAGTCAGGGATTCGAAGGGTGGCGTCATGCTAGGGACCTTCGTCATTGCGACAAAGTTGGATGACAGAAAAATGGTTTGGTTGGCTACCCCCATTTTAGAAAATATTAACAGGAGTTTACTTCATGTCTTCATGGGTAAATCTCCTTTAATAATAGTGGGACCATTTCATGTTTTATGGGGATGGATAACCACTCACTTCAGGACTTATAATGTACAGAATAGAGTACAAATTCCTGGAAGTTCTTTCAGGCCGTCAGTGAAAGCATTCTATGGAGTTGATCCATTAGATCATAATGCCTATGACATAAAGTGAGGCTGAGCATGTTTAAGGAATTCAACTTCATTCCCTATGGAAATCCGCCAACCGGGCGGTTTGTTGATGATGGAAAAACCCACTTGGATTTGAAGTCATAAATGCTAGCTTGTGGAGATGGTGTGCTAGTTTCCAGGATTGTCGAAGAAATTATATGTGAGGCCTATGCTCCATATAGGTTTTCACGTCAATTAAAGTGTCTGCAACAGATTGTTGTATCTCCCCCAGTATATGTCAGGTTAGAGTAACATATGATGGTTACTCGGCAACTATGGCTGCTGACGTCAAGGGAGAAGACTGGGGCGGTATTTGATCTACCAGATGAAAAAGCGGCACATAACTTGACCAGATGGTATGCCGAGCACTAGATAGAATCATACCCAAAATGGGTGATGAACCACCCAATTTATCAGGTGGGGAAAAGGAATAGGACTATATAGAAAGGAAACCTTCCACACGAAGGTGATGCTTCCCCACCTGAAGATGAATCGCCACATTCCTCCTCTAGGATTGGTTAATCGGATTCCCAAGATGGGGATGATGAGGCACAACACGTGGTAAAGAGGCCTCGTGCCCGACATAATCCTCTAGTCAAAATCAAAAGACCCACTCCATCAACTCTTGGTGAGTTACTTCATTGGCGTACTTTAATCACCACTACTTTATAATGCAATAAGTCTTATTTTCTTTTTCTCTATCCGTAGTTGCAGGAGATGGGAAGAAACTGAAATCAAAGATTGTAGAAACTTCCTCCCAGCCTTCATATCTAAGACCAGAGGCTGTCTATACATGGCAGAGTTTATACTATGGTGTTGAAACTGCCTGGCTGGATTTATGCGAGGGGATACACCTCCCTGGAATAGGGAATCTTCTAGAATCTACGAACATCATTTTTGAGAATGTCCTCGATGAAGTTTGGATTTATATCAGAGAGCTAGAATTTCTCATCTATGCCATTTATAAGTCCATTCCTGTCACCATGCGGGTGAAGGAATCGATTTATCATTGCACCGTTGAAGGGACTGATGAGGAGTGGCCCAATTACGTGGCTCCTGAAGATGTATGTTTTCATTCCATATTTTCTTTGCAAATTTATTTCAGTCGAAGCATTGTTAATTTAGGGAGTTATTTTCTTCATCTTGCAGCTTTCAATGAAAGTAACTGTTGAGGTTCCTTCGCCACAATATAGCCCTGGTGGTACTGCCATTGGGGATGCTGATGAATCTCCTCGCGAACTGGGCGAGATATCTCCAAGACAGCAGACCATGAATGAGGAGTTGGACATGGCCTCCCATTCTCCAATTCAGGTTCCTATAAGGGAGACTACTGATACTCCTGAAAATCCAAAAGGTAAAAGGCAACAAAGGAGGAATTCCACTGCTAAACGCTTTATCAGTAGTGGTAAGTCCTTCAGATAATAATGAATTTTAAACCACGAAAAAGATTGCTCATTTGCCTTGAAATTTCATGGGGTTCTCCAATTTCCCCTCTGAAGGAAAGGAATGATCCTCCTTTAAGGACCACAGAGGGTGCTGTGGAACAAACACAAATTCAGGCTGACTTGGATGCTTTTGAAAAAGAGCCATCATCTATTCCCAGTACTGCTCCTGATGCTGTTACAACTATAGAAGAACCTGCTCCAGAATCATTGGTGGCCGTAGCCAATGAATCTGCCATCCTTCCAGAAGAAGCTATCTAGGGTCAGGGGCCGCAGAATGAGGGTTGCCAAGAGGACACATCAAATACTCCCACTGGTGAAACTAACCAGGATTCTGAAATATCATTGGATGAAATGATGAATCGTGGCATGTCTTTCAAAGAATTTTATGATCATGCAAAGTTATCATGTGATTTAAAAGACCTTGGGTGTGAGTTTTGTCCTTCTTCCAGTAAATTTTCTTATAATTTACACTTCTAATCATGACTGATAATAATATGCAGTTCCATCCATAGAAGTTATTGAACTGCCAATGCCTGAAGAGGGTGTGGACATTGATGTCAACCCTACCATTGCAGAAACATTAGCTCATGTGGAGATAAACCCATTAAACCCTCATAGACCCATATTGAAGATCTTGTTGAAATTGGGAAATATGAGGAGGAGTCTTATCATGATTCTGATCAACTATTAGGTAATGATTGTACTGAGTTTTCAAGATAGACAATAAACTTCCATTATTCTATGAAACTAACCATACTTTTAATTGATCAAATATGGCTATAAACATCAATGGATAGAACTGGAGGTGATTTCTCAACCTCTTCCCAATCAGTATTAGAAGATGAAGCTAACAGGTTCTAGGGGGGAGGAGCAGAATAGGGTACTTCCCTAAGTGCATTAATCCCAGATTACATTCCCCCCTGTGATGATGATGTCGAATCAGACCCTGAGGTTCTTAATGCCCTCTACTTTTCACGACGCAAGGCATGGAACAACATATGGAAAATCATATCTGAAGTGCCTCTTGAAGATCTATAATCAAAGATCCCTTGATTGTCGTACCAGTTCTTCATGCTAGTACTTGGCGCTTTTGGATACCAAGAGATCCATACCGCGGTGAAAAAAGTCATCTTCAAGAGGGAGCATGAGAAAAAGTGTCGTGAAGATCTGACTAGGGTGAAACAACTAGTCATCATCAGTGAATTGGAGGTTGTGGAATCCCGAGTTGAGGCTGACTATGTTGCCAAGATGAAGGATCTGAAGCATAAGATCAATGAAAAATTCATCCAGCAGGTGCATCTCCAGCAACAGTTAGATGTTGTTACTGGGGAACTTGACCAGCTCAATAATTCATCGGATAGAGCTCAAACGAATGGTACGAAAGCCAGTGTAGATGCCAAGAAAGCACTCCATCAAGCTGAGATGAGTTAACCTAGTCAAGTGCATGAGCTTCAAGTAGCTGCTGATGAAGCTCAGGATGTTGTACATCAAGTGAAGACTTTTGTTGACAGTTTTTTGTAATTTCTTGAAAAAGAGAAGAGGCTCCAATCTGTTGATGTCCCTCTAATTATTGTGCATCAATAGAGATTACTTTTATCTTCAATCATTTATTCTTGTATTCTTTTGCGGCCAGCTTTAAATTTTACCTAAGCCAACGGGCCTAGTAAGCATAGTTTTATTTTTTTACTATGATTAACGTAAATAACCCTAAAAACTATGAATCTTTTAATTTCTCAATATTACCTTAATCATACAAAATGTATGTTAAGTGAGCTGGAACATTAATTTTATTCAGAGTTCCTTTGTCTTTTCTGGGCAGTTTAAAGTCATGCACGTCGGACATAAAGAGAGTAATGTTTAAAGTTGAAATAGCTTTGACCGAACTGGATTAAAATTGACTCAATTCCTTGAAAATTTATCTGAAAACATTTTATCATACTCAAGTATGAGGGAAAATATGTAAACTATGACTTAATAATATTTTAATCTGAGGAATGATATGAAAAAGAGATAAAATGCATTAGAAGAAGTTGTTCCCAAGAATGAAGTTACCATTATTTAACAAACCTGTTAGGGGGTTGAATTATGCAAGTCCACCTAAGGGTATTTGCTGTATAGTCAAATAAATAGTATCTTTTGGAAGACAGGTCCATTATGTAGACTACTTATGCAAGGCTTTCTAAGGGCACGTGCTGCATAGTCAGGAAAAAAAATATGAGAAATTTACTTTCCTAGTGCTAAAAAGCCAGTGAAAGTTTATGGAGATTCAAGTTTTCCAAAGTATAGTGTTTTCTGTATGGAAAGAGGTACTTGAATATGGAGAAGATATTTCCAAACAATATTATTGAAGAACTGGATGGATATCACTCCTACGAAGGTCTGACCCAAACTTAGGGATGGAGAATATAAACCATAGACTTGAATACTATTAGATCATGAAAAAGGATATGGGATAAATATGTTAAGGGTGGATATTTTTTGCGGATCCCTGCATATTATCAAGAAAAATAAAGACCAAAGAGGTTTTCCTCCCAAGAATGAAGTTACAACTATTTAACAATCCCGTTATGGGGTTGAATTATGCAGGTCCAACTAAGGGCATTGACTGCATAGTCAAATAATAGCATCTTTTCGATGACAGGTCCATTATGTAGACTGTTTATGCAAGGCCGCCTAAGGTCACGTGCTGCATGGTTAGGAAAAAGAACTCTCCGAATTTTAGGCCTTTTGTGATTAGAAGTTAAGAAAAAGGGTTATGAATATCTGAAAATATTTTAGGTTAGGATTATGACACCTAATGATGGGTATTGTCCAATGTATGCAGAGATACACAGATCAATGCTAACGATAGTCATGTTGTGGCTGGGTCCTGAATGGAAATGTTGGACTTCACTACGTAACCCATAAGGATGGGAATCAAGCCTTACGCAGTACTTGAACTATAGATTAACGTCGTGTGGGAAAAAAGGATTGGAGATCTTAGTTTAGGTTCATAGAGCTTGGAACATTATAAGAAATACATAGTGTGTGTTTTCATGGGGACTTTTCAGCCAGGGGACTGAAAGAGGAATTTGGTGTTAGGCCCAAAAGACTTGAGGCTGGATTCGAGGGACACTCAAACGTTCCTACGTATCCCATAAGGATGAGAATTAAGCCCAAGTAGTTCTAGAACTACCCTCTGTACAAATTAGGTTCGTACATGTGAAGGGTGAATGGGGATTTTAGTGCAATGATGGTTTAACCCAAGATAAAAGGTTTAGGTATTTCCATGTATGCACGTAGTATTTGAAATGAAACATGATTGAAAATGAATGTAAAAAATGATTCCCTCTTAGGTGAGGGTATCAAAGAATATTTTAGTTTATTGTCATACTGGACCAAAGTATTGTATAGTTTAACATCGTATAACAAGGATGAAAGTGAACCAATGTAAAGATATTGATTCTAGAGGCAGTTTCACGAATCAACATCGTATGTGATAAAGGTGAACCGATGTGAAGTGATTGGTTTTGGGCTTGAACCTTGGTAGGTTGCCTACATACCCATCCTGGAAGGCAAGGATCAAAGTGCGCATAGTTCAATTAAAGAATGAATTAGTGATCAAGATGTTTTTGGGGACAACGACCTAAATAAATATGTTGGGACTTACGCGTGGTTAGCAGCCCAAAGAGGGTGTTATGGTTGAAATTTTCTCTAAACTCACATGATTCATACACGGTGTGAGAAACAAGAGGTAACAACAACCTTAACGATGCACAGTTTAATGTCATGTAGGACATATTAAGGCACTATGTAGTTTAAAGTCTTGCAATTAGGACTATTGGTGCTACACAGTGCGAATAGATTAATGTCATATGCATGGACCATGGATGGTTATGCAGTTTCACGTTGTGTTGGAAGTAAGGGACTTCTGTACGATTTAGCATCATGTAGTCTGGATGTCACAGTTTAACGTCATGTTGGACGTATGTTCCAATAGTTTAAAGTAATATGCATGGAACCTGGATGGTGCAGTTTAATGTCATGCTGGATGTAAGGGACGTTCAAATAGTTTAAGGTCGTATGCATGGACCGTTGCTATATTTTGTGTTCATACAAAATATTTCTTTACAAATATAGCATTGGTTGGAGTAGTGATGAGTTCTCCATCCATTGAGATTAAAGAATAAGCTCCATTGGAGTAGACCTTATGTATTGAGTAAGGTCCTTCCCATTTTGGCTCAAGATTGGGAGGTTTCCTTCCTGGTATCATTGGAGTTCTGAGAACTAATACCAATTCACCCAGAGTGAAAGAACAAAGACTAACTTTTTTTGAGTGCTCGTGTTATTCGATTCTGATAGACTTCCAAGTGGTGCAAAGTGCACAATAATTTCTCATCTAACTGTTCCAATTCATTCAATTGCTTTTGAGTTTGTTCATCTGTAGATGAAGGATCACAAATGGCTACTCTGTGTGAGGGGGAAAGACGACTTCTGTTCCATATACTAGTGAATATGGAGTTGACAGCGTTGTAGTGGAGAAGGTAGTCCAATAAGCCCATAAAGCATGAAAGAGTTTATCATGCCATTATTTCTTATCTTTATCCACAATCTTCTGTAGTATATTTGAAAGAGTCTTATTGAAGAATTCTATCCGGCCATTGGCCATGACATGATACCGAGATGAATGGTTGGATTTTATGTTGTATTCTTGATGCAACTTCTTCACCTCGGATGAACAGAATTTGGTGCCATTGTCCGTCAATATGGTATGAGGCACACTAAATCTGTTAATGATGTTAGACTTGATGAAGCTAACAATGAATTTAGATCTGACTTCCTTAAAAGGTATTTCCTCTTCCCATTTGGAAAAGAAATCAGTAGCAGTAAGAATATACATAAACTGCTTGTCTGTAGCTGAATGGTAATGTCCCACCACATCCATTCCCCGTGTGGAAAATGGCCACGAGTATTTAGTTATATGAAGAAACTACGGAGGTTGATGAATGATGTTGGCAGGTACATGGAATGAATGACACTTCTTTGTGAAATCAACACAATCTTGTATCATTGAAGGCCAAAAGTATCCAAGCCTTCGAATCTGATCAGACAGTCTATGTCCAGACTGGTGGGCACCACAGACTCCTGCATCCACATCTTTCATGACAGCCATTATCTCTTCACCATTAATGCATCTGAAGAGAACTCTATCAAAACCACATATGTAGATAATATTCTCTAGGTGATCTGGGCTATCATAAAGAGTAAAATTGACCACACTTCACCGGATTTGTTCTTTCTTGGCTCTATGAGGTGGAATTGTTCCATTTTGAAGGTATTCCTTGATAGGTGACATCCATCCTGTAGTATGACAATACGGATAAAGAATGGGACTAATTTTATTAATTTCCTCTGTTCTGATTTGAACACTATGTTAAATTACACTATGATGGGCAATACTGATGGTTGTCTCGTCCCGATTTGGATCTGCCAGAGCTGTGGCTTTATTAGCCAGTGAATCAGCTTGAGCATTTTGTGATCGCAGGTCATTAGAAAATGTTGGTTTCGATGGGAATTCCGCCATTAACTCTCTGAAGTAATCATACAAAGGGATTAGTTCTTCTTTTATGATGGCATAATCCCCTTTGACTTGTTTGATTACGAGGTCTAAATCACCTTTCACCTTTAAGTGATTCACTTGTGCTTGAAGTGCCAATTCCAAGCCTATGATGAGAGCTTGGTATTCTTCTTCATTATTTGTACCACCTTCCCATAATAAGAAGGAATAAGTAACACTACCTTTTCTGGAGAAATTAGCACAATTCCTAAGCCAACATTGTCGAATTTAGGATTTTCCATTATCCACCCTGTTGTACTTCTGGAAGGACCATCAAAATACATTTCCCACACCTGAGGACTTTCTTGAATATAGAAGACTTCCTCATCAGGGAGTTCCATATCTGAAGATATGTCCTCCACTGAAGGGTGTTCATCTTGGAAATCAGCCAGAGCATGGCCCTTCATTGCCTTTTGAGACACATACTAAATGTCGAATTGCTGCGAAATAACTGCCCACCTTTCCAGATGTCCTGTAATCATTGGACGACTAAGGATGAATTTGAGTGGTTTATTGCGAGATAACAATTGGACCTCGTGATGTTTCATGTAGTGTCTCAACATCTGAACTGCAAAGATTAATTCCAGGCAGCACTTCTCAATACTTGAATACCGGGTTTCTACTTCAATCATAGTCCGAATGAGGTAGTAGAGGCTGTTTTCATTCCCAGTATCATTCATCTAAGCAAGAAAGGCACCCAATGATTTCTCTAAAGCTGTCACATAGAGGTTAAGTGGTCTTCCTTCAATAGGTGGCATGAGTGCCAGTGGAATCAAGAGGTATTTCTTGAGAATAATGAATGCTTCCTGACATTCTTCAGTCCACTCGTAAGTGACTCCCTTCTTCCTCAATTTGGTGAAGGGTAAACTTTTGCCTTCCAAATTGGCAATGAAGTGCTGAATATAGGCTAAGTGACCTTGAAGTCCTCTTAATTATTTCAAATTTCAAGGAGGTGACATACCAAGGATTGACTTTTTCTTCTCAGGATTGACTTCAATACCATGATGGCATTAAACAAAGATGATAAATTTTCCCGAGGTTACCCCACAAGCACATTTTAAGGGGTTCATCTTCAAATTATGTTTTCGAAGCTTCTAGAATATGAATTCAAAATCAGCCAATTGATTAGAACGTTGTTTGGATTTGACCACCAAATCTTCCACATTGAATTCAACAAACTTCCCTAAAAAGGGTTTGAAGATATGATGTATATCATGCTGATATGTTGCACCTGCATTCTTTAATCCAAATGGTATTACCCGGTAGAAAAACACACCCTGAGGGGCTCTAAAGACTGTGCATTCCTCGTCTTCTGGGGCCATTCGGATTTAATTATATCTGGAAAATCCATCCATGAAGGAAAGTGCTTCACATCTAGCTGTTGCATCAATTAAAAGTTCTGTAATTAGAACTGGGAAATCATCCTTAGGACTATGCCGATTAAGATCTCTGAAATCGATTCAAACTCTAATTTCTCTATTCCTATTCTTTATAGGGAAAATATTAGCCAAAAACTTGGGATATTGAACCTCTCTGATAAAGTTATCTTTGATATGCTTATCCACATCAGCTTCAATTTTGGAAGCATAAGTTGGGTGTGTTATTCTCGCGGTGTGCTTAAATCCTCGATGTTATTCTGGTAAACCCAAATGATGAGTGGCAACATCAGGATCAAGCCCGGGAATCTCTATATAGTTCCAAGAAAATATGTCTCGATTTTGCTTTAAAAAGGAAATATAGATCTATTGTTCTTCAAGAGTCATGGCCACACTAATTAAAGTGGGCCATAGATATTCTTTTGTACCCAAATTTATTTTTCTGAGTTCATCCACGGTGGTAGAGATACCTTCTTCAAATGCTGGAGGAGCATCTATGAGATCTGCATCGTCTTCTTCAACATGTTTTATTTCTTCCATTTCAACTTTCATAGTTGATGATAAAGCAGGATTTCCATGATCAGAAGAGATGTTAAAATTTTTACATCTTGAAGAAGAAGCTTCCATTTGTGACCTGATTGATGATGAAGGGTCTTCCTTGGGAAATAAAGAGGATATGATGGATTGATAATCAAAATCATTGTTTACCTCCGATGTTGCTATAACTTATTCTAGATTGATTGGAGAAGTATAGACTTGTTGGATTTCAGCAGATGAAATGAAGACCTCACTATTTGGGCTTTCATCACTACTTGGTGGGTTACCAATTTCTCCCATGTTGTCTGGCTCGATTTCCGTAATTGACATTATGGATCTTTCCATAAGAGTATTTTGATTTGGGTCTATCTTGTCAATTTTTCTGATAGGAAACACATAATCTGTTATCACATGTGTATATTGATTTATTGGTATCTTCTCTAAACTATATGGAGCATTAACTTTGGTAATCTCTTTTGTTGTGGATTTGTCCCTTCCCTTCATGTGATAGAATTCTGCATTAATGTATTGAAATTCACATGTCTCAAACAGGGCCTTATCACCATAAAATGTCCCAACATGACCATAGAAACAATATTTGAGACATTGATGGTATGATGAAGGGATATCCACATGTTGATGTAGACAAGGTCTTCCAAGAAAGGTGTTGAAGGCTGAGTCTTGATCAAAAACCATGAAATTTGAATTGGATAAAAGATCTCCAAACTGAGTTCTGAGTGTAACTTCACCCAGTGGTTCTTGTTCATTTTTATCATATCCTTGTAACATAATGGTAGAAGAAGATAAATCATATTCTCTGAGGCCCAATCGAAGAAGTGTACGAATTGGCATGAGGTTGACTTCTGAACCATTATCAATGAAAGCTCATCGGATGTCTACACCATTGACCTTTCCAGATAAGTACGGAGGTCCAATATGTCCATGCATGACATCATTTTCATCTTCATCAGTAAAGGATATTACTGCATGGAATTCTGCAGGATTATTCTCTATGTGATTGACTTCAGCTGCAGCAATTTCAGTTTCAAACTCCTAAGGACTTGACAAAGCCTCAACGAGTGCTTCCCAAAGATCCTTTGATAATTTCAAGGCATCCAGAATTGATAACATGGTAGGTACTTGGGCCAGGTGTTTCAATATATCATACTTTTGATTCAAAGGTCTGTGTTTCCCAATAGGAACATGTGGTTTAGAAGGTGTCTTGGAAGTTGATTCTTTGAAAGTTGATCCATCTTGTATCGGTATAAGAGTTGGAAATATTCAAGGATTTGTAAGATTAGATTGATTAGATCCATTTACATGCTTAGAGGAAGAAGATGGAACCTTCAATCGGTCTTCCAGAATAACTATTCCAGGACTGAATTCGCTATTGGTGGAAGAACATTCTTGTTCTTGTTGAGCTCACTGAAGGGCTCTGCCAGGAGTTTCTGCTACATACATAGTTCTAGAAGGGGTAGAATTAGAATAGTGGCTTCCGAAAGATCCACGTCTTCCCCTGTATCCTGAGCCTCTAGAACTTCCTCTAATTCCTCTATTTGATATAGGGAATTTGGGCTCATCAAAATTGAAACTATAATTTGCATATGGATCTGTTAATTGAATCATATTAACAGAACCGATAATCAACTCTTCATCTAATGAAAAATCTACCTGATTAGCCTGGTTAGGCTCTGCCGTTTGGTGGGTTGGTGCCCGTTGCTTCGAAGTAGATGGAATGAACTCTACTAGAGTCAAAGACAGCTTCGGCCTTGAATCATACTCATATTCTTCTGATTGTTACTCCTTGTAATTGTGCCATTTCTTTGACTATTTTCCCTATGATAAAGAGGGTTTTGAGGCGGCATTCATGCCAGAAGGCACAATTTGTTTCTTCAATTGTGTTCGAAAAATAGAATGAGTTCGGTTTATTGTCTTTCTGACCATCCAATCATCATATTTTTGTGCATTTTTGCTTTTTACCTCTTTCCACTCGCCTTCCTCCTCTGGAACTATAGTAGTAACACATGATACCTAGGCTGAAGAGCCTTTTAGTTTGACATGTCCCGAGTCGACCATCTTTTTCAGGAGGTCCTTGAAAACAAAACACTCCTGAATGGGATGCCCCAAAATCAGGAGAAATGGGAAATAGTTGGGACGGTCTTCATCTCCTTCATTGTTTGGCCTCTGGGCCTTGTCAATTGAACAAAATTATTTTCCAGATCCAAAATGAATTAATCAGGAACTTGTTCATTTCTGAAATAGTAAACTCTGATTTTCAAATCCTCAAATTGTTTTCATCTTTGATATCTTTTATCATCTTGATGAAAAGACATCTATTATTGACACCCGGGAGTTGGATACCTTCAAGATGATGAAGGATTTGAATTAGAATCAGGTACAGGTGCTTGCTTAAGCATAACTGTAGCTGTCTCTGCTTTTTCCCATTCTCATTAATGGAACGGATGGAATTACATGAGATTTAGCCTTAGTCTATATCAGAGAATCTTCAATCTGTTGAACGATTGAAGTAAGGTCTCAAAACCCTCCTGTGTATTTCACAGGGATCAACGGTGTGCGTAATTCTCCACGCAGATTTTCCACACAGATTGGCAACAGTTCTTCTTGAGGGAGTGCTATGTTCAGGGAATATGTTAATCCCTTCTAGCAAGTAATGAAATCAGAGACACTTTCATTCTCCAATTGCTTATAGTTTGTAATATCGAAAATTGTTGTCTTTGGAAAAGTTGAGTTGAATTGAAGAAAAAATCATTGACGGAGATCTTCCCATCCGGTAATTGACAGGGATTTCACATTTGTGTACCAGACAAAGGCTGGCCCTCGAAAGGTTAGCACGAAGCATATGAGTTTCACTGCTTCTTGCTGCTCTGGAGTTCCCATTATAGGATCACAACAAGACACATAATCCATCAAATGCTCTTCAGGATCGCCTGATCTATTGAAAATAGGGAATACAGGCTTCCCAAAATTTGATGGGGGAGGGATTGCATCTACCCATTCAGGGTAAGCTATCTTTTCAGGTTGAACCTGAGCACGCTTTCCCTCCATAGCTTCCAACTGAGCTATTAATGACTCAATAGTAGTTAATATCATTTTAGAAACAACCAGTTAAGCTTGGACCTGAACAGGTGCATTGACTGGAGCATGGACATGTATGGAAGCTGGTATTGCAACTGATGGCAGCATTGCCAATTGTTGTTGCACTTGACCCGTAGAATTAGACATGTGAGGGTGTACTGATAAAGGAGGATATTCTTTATTCATATCAGTAGCTGAAACAAACTCCCTTGGATGACTGACTCCACTACGCTTAAGAGGAATACTACCTTGATGTAGTTCTACGTTCAACCTCCTCAATTATTTCATTTCTTCCTCTTGTTGCACAAATCTTTGCTCTAGTGAGAGCGACTGGACTTCTCTAGAGGAAGTATATGTAACCTGATTCTTTACCTTCCCCTTGTTTAATCCCTTTCGTGGAGGGGGAAGTGGGTTATTTTAAGTAACACCCAGATTTTGGGTAACCCTTTGATTTCGTGTAGGCACACCTTCTTCATTTGTGTCTATGAGTACAACTTCTTGAACAGGAACCTCTTCATCTGATCCTTCTGAGTGAGCCTCATCTGGTGGATTAGAAACAATTTCATTGATGAAATTAATTAATGCATAATGCATTTCATCCCTTCCATCATAATTTCTGTGATATTTTCTTCTTCCATGCCCCTAATGAGACATTTCCTTTTGTTGGTTTGATCCCTCAGGAACTTCTTGTTGAACCGTAATTTGGAGAGAATCACCTGATAATTTGTCTCTATATTCCTCTTTAGGATTCTTCCCCAATCTAGAAAAGACCGAATTTCTCTTAGGAGGGGATTGATGATTTGAAAAATTACTCAGTCCGGTGGATTGGGGTTGTTCCTTCTGTCATTTCTCAACTCCTCGAATCCTATTTGTTGATTCTGAGGGTTGGTTTAAAAGAGTCCTCAGTCTGGAAAACTGGGGTGGCTCTTGACATGCTATGTCTGAGAATTTCTTAAAAGCTCTCCTGATCTTACAAATCTTGATCCGGAATTAGAAGGATGCATTAATCGACATCCACTTTTATCACCCGACTCGAAAGACCGTTGGATGATTTCCAACACTTTTGTCACTTGATGATGTGATTTCTCCATACAAGGGGCATGTTCAATATTATTGTTTTCTTGATGAATGAGTAATTCAACAACTTGTTCTCTGTATTCTTGATTTTGAGAGGAACTAGTTGAATCCTGTTATTGGGAAAGCATTTGATTACAAACAAATCCAGTTGATTGTGGCTGGCCACAGGCAATAACATTGCATGAGACCATTTTTGGTGGGCTTTGCTGACTGGAGAGCATAGTGAAATGTAGTGCTCTATGAACACCCCATCCTCTGACATGCATACCAGATGGGGAATTGGCAATTAACTAGCACAATCTTCTTAGTGCACCAATGCATGAACGCAGAAGGGCACTCTGCTGCTTTTCAGCCTTCAGATATGAAGAGACTGATAGAGATGCCAAATCAATCAGATGATGTATACCTTCTATTATCTTTACATGATTTTCATATTCATCATAAGATAATACTTTCTTTTTCAACTGACAAAGAGTTTTCCATATGTTGAGACAAATATCATGAATACCATCTTACTTCAACATCTCTGGAATGTCATACTGAGAGTCATCCAGAGGCCAAAACATGACCGGCTCTTCACCTTTAGCTAGTTGTTTTCTCATGTTCACCATTTCCTCTTTATCATTCAATGAAGATTCTTCTATCAGATTTGACCAGAGCTGGTGATTCCTTGTTACTTCATCGGATTCAACAAAATTGTTAGAGAAATCATCGATCAAACTAGAAGATGCATGACTTCGGGGTGGTTCAAAGAATGACCAATACCCTCTGCTATCTTCCGATTGAGAAAGTATTTCACCTTCTAGCGATGTAGCATCAGACATTCCTGTTTTCACATTCGCAAGTGCCTCAAGATAAAAGGGCTTTCTTGGCACTACATTGTCCACTAGAGCATTTTCCAGCCAATGTGCATCACTACTGCGGAGAGGACTTTCGCAGAAAAATTCATCATCATGGGGAGGACCACCATGGTGGGTTACATCAAAAGATGAGATCTCTTGATCCTTGGTCTTCTGACCACACAGAGGGATCCTATGGCTCTCATCTGAAGATGAAACTTTGAGATCGATCAAATTTCCATGAAGCAAGCCTTCATGAGGAAGGGTCTGCTGAAGACCTTAGGAATTAATGTTCCCACTATTGGGAAATGAGGGAGTAGAATCTTGAATTCCAACAGATAACTGTATGAGGGATTCAAGAACTCCTGCATCAAGTAAGGCCTTGTTAAAGATTGGCTCTTGATCACTTAACTGTGATGGGTGGGTCTTTTTCTTAGACGCCTTCTTACTCACCTTGGGAACCACTTGTTGACGAATGTGGATGCTCTGAGTAGGTGTATGTTCCTAATCAGGAGAGATGACCAAGTTAGGCTGATGATCTCTATTCAAATTAGGTGTATGTGCCTAACTTGGTTGTCCGTATGATATGGAGGAGTATGCCCCACAACCCTCTTGGACTGGAACATATGTGTGTGTCTATTCCGGAGTGAACTGTTGATGCGTCACTCCAATGGTAGGGATAGATTTATGTTTCATTCCCTGAGATGTTGTCGAAGTTGATATAATATTTTTGCAAGCATCCAGAATATGAGCAGGGGTTTTCTTCTTCTCTTTCACCATTTACAGAATGTGCATGGTGACTTCAGCTTCCTGAATGGGGATATACGTCCATTCCATGATTGGAGTATGTGTATGTTCATGCTCATGTCCTCATTTTCATGTCAGTGAATCCTGACCGTACTCAAGTGCGGGGGAAGAGAGTTGAGTCTGCCTACCATTTGTCGCCGGAACATTCTGACTGACATCTCCTTGTGCTACCAAATGAGAATGTTGGTAGGCTTGATCAATACTAGCAGGTGTATGTGCCTACAAATTTCACTTCACCAAACGTGGTTGATGAGATCCATCATATGTAGTTAGACGAGCCTGATGACCAGTTGATGACGTATAAATAGGTGTATGTTCCTGCCTATAGTAACTCCACCGGAATTTCCTAGCGGGACTGGCGTGATGCTGTCAGACGAGTCTGCTGGACATTGGAATTAAAATGGATGGGGGTATGTACCAGCTCGTTGCTTGCCACCAAGTTAGGTTGGTGGACTTCTCTGGAGATGGCATAGATGAGAACCTGCTCACTATTAACCGGATTTCACCTCTGGCAATTCGTCTTTCCTGCTCGGGTTCGAGGAACCTAAGCCGAACGCCTAGATTTGACACCCTCATTATATTGAGGGCGCACTTCTGCATGATTCTGGCAGCGATTGTTGAAAGGATCCCTTGGGAAGAACTCCTGTCTACTTGAATTAAGGCCATAAGGGACCGGCTCATTCACCTACCCAGAATAAAGGAGAGAATGGTGATTGTATTCTGTGGATAACGACCCAAAATAGTTAGAGATAGTGGTTAGCACCGCCTGCTTCTTGATCATTGGTCCTCGCTGTCTAGATGACCAGGGTGAATTGTTCACTTGGAGGGATCATCGAGAAGCCTCCAGAGTTGGAATAGTACTATTTTGACGGTACTCCTTAACAAGTGCATTTGATACCCAGCATTGAAGATGTTGAGTAGGTGATTTCATCCTCAGAGCGGATGACGATCCAGTAAGAGTAGCAGCAATGGCATTCGCAGTAGTGGTATTCACAGGTGTGAACATGAGAGAATCCATTTCTTAGAATGCAGAAAATCATGGAAATGAGTGCATGTTTGATATAATATACGTAATCACGAAAAATTCATCCACTACATCTTTTGGATGAGCACATATGTCAATGATTGTTTTATTTGGCCCACTCATTGAGTTTTAAATTGGGGCCTAACAAATAAGTAAAACATCATTTTAACTTGATTAAGGATTCACGTCGGGTTCACCATTTTTAGTTTCCCTCTATAATGGGGGTTGATCTCATTGATTTATGATTCAAACATTCCAAGCGGTTTCTAACGGTTTTGTTTGTAGAACCAGAAACATCCAATGATTCCATATCCATTTGGACCTACTATCCAAAGGTATGTTATCATTAGTTCTAGATTGATGAGGCTTTAGAACTTTCATTGGTCGAGAGGATGGGAGGTCCGACTCATCACTCCTTTTATAGGGGAATTATTTTCCACTACGAGAAAGTATTTATAGATTTAAGTTATGTTCATGAATCCTTATTACATTACCAAGTAAAAAATGATATTTCCTTTAGATCTGAAAATCAATGATTGATATGTAGGAAATTTAGAGAATATTTTATATGTATTTGAGGTTCTTCATTGATAGAGAATCATCTGTATTTGTTAGAGATTCTTAGTCAATGGTATCCTTTGATACATAAAAGTCTCTTGGTCTTTATGATGACCATACTGGTTTTACAGCCACTGAATGGGGCACTTGAAATTTATTTTCATTCACAAGGACTTGGGTTATTTCAAAGTTGGGATCGTACCCGCAGATGGGATGCCTATATATCCTTTGTTTTGGAAAATGAATCAGAACCCTCGTAGTTCAAGTAAGGGAGTATGATGTTTATGCATGATTGATGGTCAAAGAAAAGATGTAATGATTACTTTTACACTCTAATCTTACGTGAGTCATGATCGGTGTGAGAAACAAAAGGTATTGGTGAAACCAGACAATTGTGCCCTGAAAGATGCAATAATGTGGGGCGTATGTGTGTATGACTGCCCAAATTGATGATGATTAAGATTTACTTCAGAGAAAAAATATAGGAACAGGGTCCATAAAGGTATATGTTCTTCATGGATATTTGGATACTCTAATCTTGGGGCTTACTTATAAGGAAGATGCCCAAGTTAAGAGGGGACTTATGATTGGGTTTTACTCCTGAGAAGGAATCCCAGATCAAAAGGAAATTAAGACTGGTTAAGAGAGATTAAGGTTGGGGCTTACTCCTGAGAAGAAGGCCCAGGTTAAGGGACTTGAAAAATTAAGGGACGTGGGGCTTACTCATGAAAAGGATGTCCATATTTGATACTAGGGCTTACTCCTGAACAGGAATCCCAGGTTAATAGAATTATGGTAGGGGCTTACTCCTAAAGAGGATACCCATATTTGGGAATTTTAATATTGGGGATTACTCCTGAAAATGATGCCCAGATTAGGGGACTTGGGGCTTAATCCTGAAAAGAATGCCCAGATTAGGGGACCTGTGGCTTACTCCTGAAAAGGATGCCCATATTTGGAAGGACTTGGGGATTACTCCTAAGGAGGATTCCCAAAATTAATGGGAATTATGATTGGGACTTAGTCTTGAAAATGAGGCCTAGGTTAAGGGGTTCTCTCATCTGAAAGGATGAGGTTGAATGAATGAAATCTCAATATTTAGTGACATAAAGATGTGTAAATCACTAGGTTTTGAGAGATGTTCCATGGAGTTCCTTTCAGATAAGGAAGTCAAATCAATAAACCATGCCATAAATGGCTTTGAAGAGTGTCTTGAAGACTAAATCTTGAATAGGAGAGGTGGAATGGCATAAGAGGGGTTAAATGGGTAGGAAGGGTACCCAAAAATAGAAGGGGCGCGCAAGTCCTGGCAGGCGCACAGGTACTGTGTGGGCGCGCAAGTCCTGGTCGTGCAGGTATACCTGCGCGGTACATGGGTACTTGCACGATTTTCAGCCCATAGAGTAATATTTGGGATATCCTTGATCAAAGCCTTTAAAATTATCCCTAGAGGTTTTCCATAAGATGGTGTGCAA
Source organism: Viscum album (assembly GCA_963277665.1). Classification (NCBI taxonomy): domain Eukaryota; kingdom Viridiplantae; phylum Streptophyta; class Magnoliopsida; order Santalales; family Viscaceae; genus Viscum; species Viscum album. The sequence goes on along the minus strand of OY728128.1, from coordinate 269,343,072 downwards.
GTTATGGTGAAGAAGTAGGCGGCGCGCAAGTGTGTCTATTTCCCTTAAGGTTGAAACACTTAGGCACACAAGTGTTAGTGATTTATAACACTTAGACCTTACTCCTCTTGTTTAGAACTTCTATTCTAGGTAAAGAATTACCTCAAAAGTGTTCGGAAGACCTGAAGAAGAGACTTGGGCATTCAGAGTTCTATATCTGAATTCTGGATAAATTCCTCCCAAAATGGGGGGCCCACCGGGGGTATTTATAGGATAGAGAAGACCCCGGGCAGTTATCACTTAGGGTGCACAAGTCACTTGTGTGACCATTAGGCGGCACACAAGTATACTTGCACAACAATATGGGAACTTGCGCGACCCTATGTTATTTGACTCCTTGTTCATGCCTTTGTCGATTTTTTATGTTTTCTTCAAAGGATGAGTCAATTTGTGCTAAGGAATTTTTTCCTTTCCGTTATTTTTATACAATGTGACGAAACGGAGCATCAACATTGACATAAAAGTTACTCACCTATAGAAACAATTGATGTCGTATTTCTATGATGACATCCTATACATAACAAAATTCAATTAGAATCCTGAAATTTTTATGATATTATGATCATAGAGGAAATTTGACTCACCATCCATGATAGAACATACCTTTCCATGATGGATTTCCATCGAATGTACACCTAAAGGTGTATTGATCATCATAACACCACTGAGAAAAATAATTTTCAAGATCATAATATATACAAGTTGAGTAGATATAAAACAATTTGTTTCTCCTATATCAAATAATATGATAGTAATTTTAGAGTATATAAAAATATTACCAATAAATGAAGATGTACTAGAATCACTATCCCGTAGTGGAAGATAAATAGAATAAAATTGACAGGACCCTCATCCCAATGCTTTAGTATGACCTCCTAGTACTGCACTACTTTACAATTACAAGTGATATTTCTCTATACTAAAATGTATATAACCACAACCTACATGGACAGTAGTACTATAACTTCCAAACTGATATTGTGTAAAAGATCATTTTCAAGTAATCTGATTTGGTCTAGCTCTTATATAAATACCAAAAAATCATGTAATCCTTCAAAACCCATTATAGATACCAAATAATTCAAACATATTGGATGTGTACTGGTTCTCAAGAACACATACTATGATCTTACCTGGATTTCCAAAATAAAGCAAAAACACTCCAGTATTTCTCTAATACAGTGATCATTCTCCCTGGCTACTCTATATTCCATAGGTCAGTTTAATGTTTATATACCAACGCATCCTACCTTTAGAAGACATACCTCTTATTTGTACAGAATAATCCACATTAAATATACTATAATCCTCCTTAATTTTCACTAGAGAAACGATAACCTTATTCCCCACCGCAAAAAATATAACCAAATTAATGATGTCAACCTAGGACAAAATCTCACATCTAATCCCATTGTGAAAATTTATATCAATTGTTTCCAAATCTTCTACCAGTTCATGATAAAATTACATAAAATTAGTAATGTGACAAACATAGTACTTCATTAACATTCTTCTCTTGGTCAACCTTATAAACTAATCCACCCACACCTAACATGGTATCTCCAGGCATAATATCTCTCAAAACTCCTCATTGAATTCCTTCCACACCATCCATCCAACTAATCCTCCCAATATTTAGTATCCCACTAGTGATTCTCTTTACCAAAATTCATATAATTTAACAAATTTATCCTCTTCTCTGCATGATACTATAAATATTCTTGAATTTTTTTGGAAGGGAACAATCCATAACTCAGGTGCCTCAGATCCACCCTCTCTAGTGAAAGATGAAGGGTAATACAACATGAAGTCCTATATCAGATCTGGAATATTTCCCACATCCCACCCTATGTCGCCTTCAATTAACTATATAATGTTATTTGAGTTTCCAAGGATCTAATATTTTGCTTCTTTAAAGTGAATTGTCAAGGCCTCTTATCCCATAGCATGGGGAACTTTTCGAACAATGTCCTCATGTTTTCCTTCCAAAAAAACATTATTGTGGAGGAATTTTTCTAAAATATAAAACACACATACTTTGAAACATATCACATCATTAATTGATTTTTACAATATGTATTCTAATAAATTCAATAAAAAAATTACTCAAGCACCCAGACATGGACAAAACCAATACACTATCACTAAACATAACTATCCCTAATATGGTACTTGTCTGATATTGGGTTACCAAACTGTCAAATAAAAATATTCGTAATAAACCCACATTTTAACCATTTAAAATTTCCACATTTTTCATCTAAACTTTGTTATTATTTCATCATTAGCAACAATTTATTTTTTAAATTAATCAAATAAGGGAAATTTTTTCATTTCCCAGAACCCACTCATAACATGATTTTCCTTTTGTTCCTTATATGATGAATGTCACATAAATTTATGATCTCCTAGAATGGTGAATGAAAAATAATTTCTTCCATAATAATGTGAAATGGTGAAAATCACAGAAAATAATTACAACACAAAAAAGTGAATCAACCAAGTTGAAATAACAATAAATTGATACCAAAAAACATCAATAACAACAACCCCCTAATAAAAACATGGATTTTTTTCCCACATGGGTTATAATGTCCCATGAATGAGCTCATAAAGAAGGCACAAGTCATCCTACTCTTCTAGATACCATTCCCAAATAATAAGACAACTGAAAAAAAATAATTCCAACATTGTTACCTCGTTGTAACTTAATGTCGGGGGTTCCATATACTATCTCCTCGACCCAGTTCTCAACATTACATCATGCACACCTCCTCGTACACCAGAGTCTACTGACTAGCAGGGGTGGAATAATATATAACATAGATATAAAATACAGTTTTTATTAATGAATCACAGCAATGGAAGTAAACATGAAATATAACTGAGATACTAGGATATTCAATAATCCCCCAAACAATAATTGAATAAATACATAATAGGGAAAATTACTATTATCCAAGGATAAAAATATTGAATTCTATATATGAGTCATGTATCAACTTAATACCCAAGATAAAGACACACTAAAATCTACGAAATGGGTCCTGACATCATGTCTAGTTCCCTCATTTGTCCTCCATCCTGAATCCCAACTCCACAATCTATCATTGGGATCATTCCCATTTCTTGTCGTACAAGAATTATGTCTTTTCTGGTACTAATCCAGGGGACCATGTCGGGTGTGAGTACAATTCAGTATGATACTACAAACATTGTCTAAAAAATATCATGTATATAAAAGTGAATTAAAATTGTTATAGAATAAATATAAAATCAAATAGTTGACAGGTTTTATATTTATTATTCATTAATCAGCCACATTGGCCCTAGGTTTCATAGTGATAGTCAAACCAATCAAACCAAATTCTTCCCTTTTTGAAGTCTGAACCGTATATGAAATGATATCATAATTCATTCCTTAATAGATTTACATTATTCATTTAATTTCAATTTCACATTCATGTAATGGGGACCTAGTGGTGTCGTCTTGACCCTAGGGGTATGTGGAGCATTAATACCTAACTCAAAACTCATTGTTCATATTTACATATTAATATATTTCTGGATCTAAATAATCAGTATAGAACCCCATGGGTTTGTAGAGAATCAATTCCTATCCCACACCCCTTTATTTACATTCTTATATTGGGGGAATAGGGTATCAATCTGGCACCCCATTGGTGTTTGGAGAATTTCTCCCCAACCCACACCTCATTGATCAATCCCTCAACAATATCACACATTTCAAAATATATAAATCAAGTATAAACATCTTTAACATTCCTATAAATAAACCACATCATGGTGGACCATTTCATTGGTAAAAAAATACATTGTTTTTTAACTTTTTCTCCAAGGAATAAAATAAATTGTTCACCACATATAGATTAATCAACAATTATTCACATATCATTCACTCATAATGGTTATGAAAATCATCCCGTCAAATCATATTATAAAAAATGATATTAGGATTTACATTATATAATTCCCCCAAAATTACCCAATTTTTAATTCAATTATTATCATTACAACTATTTCATCACACTCCATGGGTTTCCAAAAATTCCAGTAACATATCTCAAATTAGTCTACTGGGATTCTTGGGGGGTGTCACAATCAAAAGGGAATCAATTTATTATTTAAATTTAAAAATAAATACTATGTCATTCTAATATAATAATTCGACTAAAATAATAGATCAGGTTGAATAATATGTGAATTCTCAAATAAACTACCAAATTCAAGATCATTTATCAATAATCAAAAAACAATTACACTCTATTTGATTCCGGATGGTCGAATTGACAATGGTTGAGGATATTTAGGTGATATAACAAAGACCAAGATCCTACGAAAAATGATCCATCGAAACCCAGTTCTAAACCATCAATAATGGACAAAAATACTCCATATCCAAAGAAGGAGAAACATAAGTGAGATAAGAATCAAAATGATTGATGTGAATCTCCTATCAGAGAGAAAAATTTATACCACTGGGAAATTTATTCAAAATGGAAGGGGTTCATGGAGCATTGGTTCCCTTCCCAATGACAATAAAATTTCTTCGAATCATGTTAATACATGCTATGGATATTAGGGTTACAATTTAAAGGTTTTTTATATAAATAAAATTTGGGGATTTAAAACCCACAAATGTGGGATCTTTAGTAGATGCATGGTTTTTCCAAATGTATGGCCCTATTTTCTAGATTGAAATGTTACACAAGGTGGGAAAACATAAATTTTCCAACCATGAAGACACCGTATGTCTTAAGGTTAACAGTTATTGGGAGGTTGGTATAACTATTTGGTCAAAAAAACTTTCCCTTTTAGTGGATTAAAACTGGGATTAGGGTTTAATGGGGCTTCCCAAATAGTTTTCACTAACTATGTTTCAACTATACATTGTACCATGTGAATCCAAAATTCACTAAATTCACATGGAACTACCTTTATTAAAAACCTAACCAAATAATGATTCAAACAGTGGTAATAAATACTCAACAAAGGAATGATAAATCTAAAAAAGAATTGGGATCTTACTCAACCATTGATCTATTATAATACCCAATACATCTACTTGAATGATGTTTTATCTAACCTAACTCAAGCCATGTAACATTCTACCATATTAGAGATCCCACATACATTTCAATGGAATCCCCTTTAATATAGGAAATATAAATGATTCATATATTACTATAATAGTCGATATAATCATAATTTATGAAAAAATAATGCATTTAAAATGTAAAATACACTCTTTTTATCTCTATGACTATTAAGTCCCTGTGATACATGTTTCTAGAAAAAACAATGGTACAATAAGGAAATATTTGGATACATGATACTTTCACTTCTATAAAAATAAAAATATGGTGAATCTCAAAATATTACTGAACTTGTAAATTAATCATAGTAACTTCATTAACAAACATAATAAAATATCTTTCCACTGTATTGAAAAATTTATTACATGTAATTTATGTAATCAAAACAATATTAAATCTATAAATGAAACCTCTGCACTGGTATCTTTAACATATCCCTTTCATATATTAGTTATCTCTCTAGATCATAACCCAACCACTATTATAAATTACTCCCCTTAGAGGTTTATTTTTTTGAAATCTGGGTTTGCTTCTGAGGACTCCTCCTTGTACCCTCAACTCTGATACTTAAATAATGATGTGTAATATTTTGATAATAGTGATGGAGATAAACCATCTCGACAAATTAGTAAAATTTTACATGTGTTTTCTAACATGATATATCAAAATTTTCCTTATATACATATTAATAACACACTATCAAAAAACATCCCATATTGTGATTATATTAATTCCTATTATACTCCACCTAGCTGTAACCCTATTATAGTTGAAGAGTGAGGTATTGAGAAATATATTCGTCTTCTAATTAAATGCTTAATTAAAACCAATAAAACTATCTTCATATATTCCCTTATAAATTTTTCTGATGTTACGAAGAACCTGGGAACATTTTGTACATTCAACTCCCCAAACCTATCATTTATGATCATTAAAAATGCCAAAATAAATATTCATATCCTTCTACACCACATTCCTATTTAATAAAGGAAAAATGGGTTTAAAATCCATTAAATAAATAGAGTTTTTAGAATCAGAAAAATTCCCCTACCAATCCTAACGAAACTCATTCCCCCATCTAGTTTTAGTATTTTGGGAATGAAATCCATAAATAATAACTCCTTGAAGGAAACCCATATAAGCCCCAAAATAATACCTACTTCACCCACGATGGTGGACCACCACCTAGTATCTACCCAAAGTATGAAGGTAAATATACTCAACAATCAATCTATTGGATTATCCAAAGTATATTATTTATTTTCTTAATTCAATATAATACTCAACATTCTTAGTACCACTAATTTACATGATTGTTGGAAGATTCTATAAATGAAAATCCCTAGAAGCATTTACCATCATCCTTAGATCGCCTCTTCCCTATGTAGGAATAACATGTATGACTCTCAACTAGGGTGGGACTAAAACATTATACATCATTGAATGCGAAAAACACTCATAGGTGAATCCACTCATATAATATGTGGGGGAAATGGTGAATTATCCCTAACATGAGTATTTTGGAATCATCAAGGTGATATTTATTTAAAAAAATAAAATTTTTAATTCCTATAACACCATAACTAAAAGAACAAATAAATATGTTACACAATTGGAATTTCTTATAATTGAGATGGTGCATTTCCATTATATTTTCGTCACAGTATACATTTTTTGACGACTTCCATTTGCAAATATGTCATCATAGATTAATGCATTTGAAATATTTTTTTTATGGTCTATCACATGAAAATTATTTTATGAAGGATATATAGTATTTCTCCAAAAGGCACAAAATATTATTTATAAGCCTTATCACAATGGATAAATAATTTGTAGCAAATAAACATATAAAATCAAAATGAAATTATTGATATATAAATAAAATTAAAAATATTTAAACAGAATTACAAAAGATTTTAAAAAATTAAAACACACATAAAAGTAATACATCATTTCAAATATAATATTCCAGTCATACCAAAATACAAAATAGTAATGAAAATATTTAGATATAATCTACTATCATTAGGTGGAGGAGGATCACTTGATGGACCATGGGAGGAAATTCCATACAAACTCCATTCAGAAGTCACTTGATATACTCAATCATATCATCATCTCTCAAACGTTGCATGTCATAATCCTACTCCCACTACTTCTGCATCTACTGTATTATCTCATCACGATAACTCAACCTCTCTTAATAATGTGTTGGGGATGAAGGTTTCGTTGAAAAATCTCAACGAGCTCCCTTCTCTAACACAGATTCCATCACAGAAGTAACATAATAACACGTAGTTGTTAGTCTAAAACTGTAACGACCTGAATCTAGAGCCACTCAATCGGTGCCCCATACCCAATTAGCCACATGACCTCAAGCACATTTCCCCAAATTCCAGTGGCTGCTGACTATCAGTGAGGGCCTTGGTGAGTCATTGGGGAAACTATGCCCTCACTTGGTAAAGTATACAAGGCAAAGGAAATAACAGTCAATAGAAGAAGAAGTAAACAACATACAATAAATTAAACTAATCATCTAAAGCAATGTATATATAGTATAGATGTTAATTATGCAGCAGGTTCAAGTATCTAAAGAAATTATCAAACACAAAAACGTGATGAAATACAAATGAGAAACCAAGTACTAAAATTAAACAGTAACTCAAGCAGCATCGGAAGCCTATGATAGGTCATATGATCTCTATATAAAACCAACAATCATGTACATGATGTGGATGGGAAAAAATCTCTATCCAGGCCTGCATCCATATTTCATGTTTGGGCCGAAATTCAGGACCCAAACAGGGTGTGAGACTAATCCCAGTAGGCAACCACCACAAGATATGTGCCCTACTATCAGTGAATAATATAGAATAAGTAATGAATTTAAATGTAGTAATGAACTAGGAGTAGACAATAAATAATCCAACCATTACCATACACATTCATTTAACAATTAATTAATTCATTTAATTAAAAAACCAAGGAATCTAGAAAAGCTATCTATTCCAAGGTACACAAGTAAAATAGCAGGTATCAAAAGACTACCTAAACAAACAAGCATGCCAATAGATCCAAGCTTGTGCTTTGTCTTTGTAGATTGATATAAACCATCCAAACAATTTGGATTCACACCGACTCTCTGGGTGGCTCAAACTAGTAGACCCCTATAGTCAGGTAAACATAAAAAGGCACAGACACTCTGGGATGCACTCACGTCGATTCCCTTGTGGTCATGAAACGATTGCTACATACTCTATGGGGAAGATCTTACGTCTAATTCCTCCTGGGGACTCGATACTTTCATAAATAAAGGACACTCATAGGAAGCAAATAATTTCAATTCTTATAGGTCTAGCGTACGAAACAAATCCCAACAGACCCCTAAGGGAATCACTTGTCGTCTATTCCATCTTTGGTCTTCCGCACCAGGTTCTCATAGCCTTGAGTAGTCTAGTCATGTGTAATCGACTTTAAACATCCCTAAGTAAGTTTAGAAATTACATGGATAAAAGATACAATGCATTAATAGCATTAAATTTGGAGGCAACACGTGCAATCAGTAATAAAAAGAAATCTAGCAATTGCAATAGGGTTTGCCTTGCAGGAAAACTATGCCAAATGACGATAAATATCCAAACAAGGATAACACACATGGGGTGATCCCCGAATATAAAAAAAAGATTTTATTACTATCAATTAACATTAAACTAACATGAAATTTAATGTAAATAAAAATAGGACCAAAATCCCTAACCTGCGATACCCAAAACATGAGAATTCGACACTTTTGCACAAAAACTCAAATACATTCAACGTAAGGAAACAAACCACCTACCTCGATCCTATGAGATCGATATAATTGAACCTCATCCTGTGACTCAGCCTAGAATGGAGTAGATCTTCAAAAAAGTCAAAAACGTTCAACCCACGATAACTCTCATAAGAGAAAGAATTAGGAAACATGGCCAAAAAAGATCCAAGAACTCACCGATGTGATTCTATTGCAACCGACGACGTTTGATTCGGATAACTGGTGACAGATCAGCGGATCAGAGAAGATTCATCCTCCTCGGATGCTCTGTATGGAATTTGGAGAAGAATAATATAAAATAAGGATTAGACGCGGCCTCAGTCTGTCTAACGAAATAAAAAGAAAGTACACGGTGTGTACTTTTGGAGTACACGGTGTGTACATGTGTTTTCCATACTCTGATTTAGGTAGCCTCCAATTCAACCTTACACTTCTGTGCGTGTGTCCATGACACGGCCAGTACATGGCTTGTAGTGGCATCGAATTACACAACGTGTACTCATAAAGTACATGTCATGTACTCCCAAAATTTCCAGATTTTCCTCTTATTTTGAAAAACTACATGAAAAGGGAAAATATACCTGAAAAAAAAGATCTGGGTTCATACAAACATCGCCCCTTAAAAAAATTTGTCCTTGAATTTCCCTAAAAAGATGGCGAAGAAGAAACCTCAAACATCTCTGTCCACTGTGATTGCATATCAGCCTCCCTCTCCGAAGTCTCGTCCTGTACACGGTCGTGCAACCATAGCACCCATACAAGACGAACAGACCGGCCATTGAGTACATTTGTACTACGATCAAAAATCATGATAGGATACTCCTCAAATGATGCATCCTAATCCAGCTCAACCTACCCATGTTGAAAAACATGAGACTGGTCTGAGAAATAGTGTCGAAGCTGAGAAACATGGATGGCTTTGTGCATAGAATGGTATCTCTAAGGTAACTACAACCTACAAGCAACCACCCTGACTCTCTACAGAACCTCACATAGCCCGAAGTATCTTGGAAAAAGATTACCCTATCTCTGGATACTCTTGTGTCCCAACCATAGGGTAACACATAGGAAAAACTGATCTCCGACCATGAACACCCAGGGTCGTCTCCGCTGATCAGCATAAGATTTCTATCGAGACTGTGCAGTAGCCATCCATTTCCAAATCAACTCCACATGTTCATTGTTATCCTGAAGAAGACGATGCCCCAACATAAATGCACCTCCTTCCATCAGCCAACACAAGGGTGATTGGAATGGCCTACCATACAAATCCTTATAAGTTGAAATCTGAATAGTATCTTGAAACTATTATAGTAGGAAAACTCCACTAGAGGTATATGTCTCTCCCAAGAAACTTCAAAATCCAATATTAATGCTTGCAGAATGTCCTCTAGCACCTGAATCGGGTGCTCTAACTGGCCATCTGTCTGGGGATGGTATGTTGTACGTAGAAGTAACTGTGTACCCAAATCCCTCTATATACCTTTCCATAAATGCGACATGAATCGGGCATCCCTTTCTGAAATGATAGTTCTCAGAACCCCATGCAAGCGTGCAATATCACAGATGTACAACCGTCCAAGCTCATCAACACCGATGGTCTCCTAAATCGGCAAGAATTGAGAAACCTTGTTGAGCCTATCAATGACTACCCATACCACGCCATTACCACGAGGCGATCTCAGTTACCCTATCACGAAGTCCATCGAAACAAAATTACACTTCCACTCGGGAATGGGTCGCTGCTATAAAAGCCATGCTAGTCGCTGGTGCTTTGCGTTCCCCTGCTGATAGGTGGAACTCCTCATGACAAACCAGAAACATCTTTTTTCATACCTAGACACCCATACTGGAGGTGTTGATCACAATAAATCTTGGTGATTCTAGGATAAACTACCCAAACTATGGAATGAAATTCTTGCATCAACTCCTCATGTATATCTGTTGGCACCCATAAACATCGCTAGAAATGCAAGATCTCACCCTCGCCTACCATCCATCCTAGAGGAGTGTCCTATCCTGACACGCTAACCCATAAGAATAGGCCTTCAGAATATGATCTCTACATTATTTGAACTCAGTCAATAAGTGTTGAGGTAACTGCTACAGAAGAAAGAAATTTCTTCCCTTGTCTCCCATGCACCTCCAAATTCATTTCAATGAATAGAGCCATAACCTAACACTCGCTGCTGGCCTCCTGAACTGCATGTATCTCTGTCATCTTGCTCAGTGCATCTGCCACAGCGTTGCCTTTCCAAGGAGTATAAGAAAACTCGAAATCGAAACACTTTTGGTACTCAACCCACACTCGTTGTCTCATATTCATGTCACGTTGTGTGAAGATATACTTGAGGCTCTTGGGGTCAGTATATACCAAAAAATTCTCTCCTAGAAGATAATGTCTCAAAAAACGCAAAGCATGAACAACTGCATGAAACTCCAGGTCATGCATAGGATAGTTTCTCTCATGTGGCCCCAACTGCCAAGATCCATATGAAACAACACGATCCACCTGCATAAGCACTACTCCAAGCCCAATTCTAGATGCATAATAGAAAACTGTATAACTCTTTCCCAGCTCCGGAAAAACTAGAATCGATGTGGAAGTCAATCTATCCTTTAGCTCATGAAAGGATGAATCGTAGGCCTCTGACCAAAAATACTTCACCCTATACTTTGTAAATCCCATCAAAGGAACTGCTAAGCATGAGAAGTCCTATATAAATTTCCTGTAGTAACGATCCGGCCATAATAAACGTTATACCTCGAAGACATTCTTCGGCTTCTCCTAGGTAACTACAGCTCTCACCTTCTCTGGGTCTACTAATACTACTCTCTCTGAGATGACATAACCCAGGAAGTGAATCTCATCCATCCAAAAGTGGCACTTTGAGAGCTAGAATATAACCGATGCTCCCTCAATGTACTCAAAATGTTCTCAAGATGGGTATCATGGTCGTGTCGAGTGTGAGAGTACACCAATATATCGTCCACAAAGACGTCCACGAAGGATTCTAAGTATTGATGGAACACTCGGTTCATATGTTCCATGAAAACTAAAGGAACGTTTGTGAGGCCAAATGACATAACCATATACCCAGATAGACCATACATGCTCTGAAAAGATGTACGAGGTATATTAGATGGTCTAATGCGCAACTGATGATAATCGAACCTCAAATAGATATTCGAGAACACCCGGGCTCCTTGAATATGATCAAAGAGGTCATAAATTATAGGAAAGGGATATTTTTTCTTGACCATCAACTGGTTTATCTTCTGATAATCCACACAAAGCCTAAGGTTTCCATCTACCTTTATCGCAAACAGGATTGTCGAACCCCAAGGAGATGTACTGGGTCAGATGAAACCTGCAACTCATCCAAATACTTCTTGAGCTCCTGAAACTCACGTGTAGCCATTTTATAAGGTTGAATGGACACTGGTTCCACTCCAAGAACAAGATCAATAAAAAATTCTACCTCACACTCTGAAGGAAAGCATAAAAAGTTATCTAGAAAGACATCCCTGAAACGAGCCACCATTGGAAGAATGTCTAACTATGAAGTCCCCTGATCATCCAGATACATAATGCAAATCTGAGTTGTAACTCCTCCTAGCCCATTATTCTCTTGTCCTGCTCTACTCGCATGTACATCCCACTCGCCCTTGTGAAGAAATGATCCACCCTCAGGTGATGGGAACTGACCCTACGACGATAGCAATCGACAAAGTCCTAGAAGGGAACTACACAGTCCATCCCAAGAATGACATCATAGCCTTTCAGCTCCAAAAAATAGAGACTCCATGAAAAACGACACCCAACAACCTCATGGGGCAGTCTAAGCACTGACACACTCTAGAAGTTCTAATTCCCAAGGGGGTGTCCAGAGTCATCATATCCTCATAAGTATAAACAATATGTCTAAGAATTTCCATAGCATGTATAGGAATAAAGCAATTAAAAGCTCTTGTATAGAAAAGTGAAGAGGATAAAACTGAGGTCACTAAAATTGTGCCTCAAACTGCAGAAGGTCCTGGATCCTTCTCCTGATAAATCTACTCTACTACAAAATTTTGGCCTGTACCACGGCCCTGTGTAGCAGCCTGTGATCCCTGAGCTTAACCTACCTAAACCTGAATACTGTGATCTTGGACTCTACCCTATCATAAAAGACCTGAATAAATCCACCCCCTAGTCTGTTGCGGAGCTGGTAATCCTTCTCCTGTACATGGAGATGAAACTTATCATCTTTCACTATCGGCTAGAAGGAAAACCTTGGAGAAACGCTGCAGATGACCCACCTTGCAGCAAGATCGGCACCCCAAAAGGTTCTCTCAGGAACCGTGGCTTCTTATGTCCACTTATTCCACATTAATAGCACACAAAGTGGTTTCCATAAGGAAGATCATGTATACTAGAAGGAATACCTCACTTCCTCGGGTCACCTACTGTAGACTCTAGGCGGAGATTCGTGCTATCTATCTGAAATGAATCAACACTGGATGCTGAACCTCCCTGGTCCATATCTCTAGTCTCCCTCAAATTCATCTCCATGTTAAGCGCCTAGTTGACTATCATAGAAATAGAAGTCAATTGAAAGACGTTCACTTGTGATCAGAGGCCTTGTCTAAGGCCTTCATCTAACATCCTCTCTAAAAATAGCTCGTCATTACCCAGAATGTGAGTGAAAAGTTGTAACTCTATGAAGCGATAGGAAAACTACATAACAGGGAGAGTACCCTTGTTTAGGTTCATGAACTATCTTGCTCTATTAGCTCTTAGTGTCGCCGTGTAGAAGTAGTCGTAGAACATACGCTGGAACTCATCCCAATCCATAGCATGTTGGTGACCTACATGTGAAACCACATCCCACCATCTCTTGGTAGAATCTCATAGCATATATGTCGTGAGACTCATTCTCCCATCTGGAGGCATCTCCAGGTGCTCGATGTTAGAAAACATGGCTTCTAACCCTGACTCTGCAGCCTGTGGTCCTCTATCCCCTATGAAAGTGGGAGTATGTTGTTGCTAAAAACTCGGCCAGCTATTCCATAGAAGAGTAAGGATGTTGAGCTCCCAAGACGGTCTTCATGAATTTAATGAAACCATCTCTGAACTGAGCATCAGCAGTAGTTTCTGGGATCACTACACGTTCCATGTCTTGAATGAAAGGTGGAACTACTAGTAGTTCCTGATGTGCTGTATCAGGAATATGGTCACTGCCTTGAAACTGACAGAAAACTGGAGGTTGTCTCGGTGCCATAGCTCTAAATGGTAAAAATCACACCTTATATTCAAGATTAACAAAGATAGAAAAACAGAAGGCAAAAGAAGGATCAAGGAAAAGAAGGAATTGAAGTTATGAAAAATATGACTACACGGCGTGTTCATTCCCTACACGGCGTGTTCCTTTATGTCATCCACATGGGCGTGTACTTCTAGCTAAACTGGTAAAGTAACACCCCAAATACATGGCGTTTTGTCCTAACACACGGCGTGTACTTGAATCATCTTCCATGCCTGAGTCCTTCTACATAGTTAAGCCACACAACTCCTCTAAGATGAAACTACACGGCATATACTAGACATGCCTTACCTATCCCATGTTGTTTGTGACACGGCCTAACACATGGACGACACTACAAGACATGTTCCTGACAGACACGGCATGTATGAGGAAGGGTAACACCGACCCGTGTTGTTTGGGACACGGCCGGGTACCTAGATCAGACTACACAGTGTGTAAGATTCAGACACGGCGTGTATGTGAATGGATAACATGACCTATGTTGTTTGTGACATGGTCAGGTACCTATTTCATACTACACGGTGTTCTAAACTAGTACACTATGTGTTCCTACATGATTTTTCAGAGCCCCATGTTTTTTCTCAAACATTCATTGACACGGTTAAAAAACTACATGGCCTGTATTAATAAAATACACACCGTGTATTCTGGGTTCTTTTGGGAAATAGCTCAGAAACTGCCCTGAAGCCCAAAAAACACAGAAAACAAGATTTAAGGTGCCAAATTATAAGGCTCCTGGGCCCATACACCTCTACGACCAATGTTTGACATCCATGTTAAAAAATCTCTAAACAAACGATACCCTATCAACATATCAGGTATTCAATCACAGCAACTATCACAATAGCCTGCATAGTCTATCACAAATTCTATCACAACAGCATGTAATTTGTAATATAATTTAGATGGCATGGAAATATGCATGAAATGTGATTTTCTAACAAGTTCCTATATGATGCATGAGATGGCATACCCTCATCTCATCGGGTTTCAAAAAAATAGAACCACAATCATATAAACAGTAACAGAACAACACAAGTGCACCACCCAATAGTGAAGTCAATTAAACTGTAACAATTTTAAAACCCGAAAATTTCAATATTCGAGGTATCCTAGATTTTTACTTTTACATGGTTTCTAGAACTCCTGGGCACAACTACTTACCATTGCCTATTCTATCATATCCATGTCTAATGTGGCTAAACAGTAAGTCAATAGAAATGAAAAGAAAACCCTTTGATAACACTTGTTAACTACCTGAATCTAGATCCACTCAACTGGTGCCCCTTACGCAATTCGCCACATGACCTCAAGCGCATTTCCATAAAATGGCAGAGGCTGCTGACTAGAAGCGAGGGCCTTGCTGAGTAATTGGGGAATCTATGCCCTCATTTGGTAAAGTATACAATAGAAAGGAAATGACGTTCAATAGCGAAATCAGTAAACAACATAAAATAACTGAAAATAAACAGTAGAATAATTTACTATATATTAATGATGATAATGATACAGCTGGTACAAGTATCTAAGGAATGAAGTAAACACAACAACGTGTTGAAATACAACTGAGTAAAAAAGTACGAAAAGAAAATAGTAACTCCTGCAGCATCGCAAGCCTAAGCTCAGTCTTATACTATCCAGATCTATTTGGTCCACAAAGGTTGAGTATCCTGAGAGGGGGTGAATCAGTGTATAAATAATTTAAAATTAAATCCCATTCTGATCTTGATTCACTATTGAGGAAAATACTCTTCCATCTCTTTCCTATTGGTTTGGTCCACATCGTTGAATACCCTGAGAGGGGGGTGAATCAGGGTATGATTAATTTAAAATTAAAGCCCATTCGGATCCTATTTTTCGGTTAAGAAAAACAATCTTCTCTCTCTTTCCTATTGCACAGTATAAAAAAAATGTAATGCATGCATAGGAAACATCGATTTTTACTTAGTTCACCCTCACTGGGCTACATCCATGGAGCATACACTGACAAGTTGTCGGTCGTACCAAATTCAACTAAAATACACTAGTTGTGGATTACAAGGTTCGGGAATAGTCACTCTGTCCCAGGTTCACTGCCTTTACAAGGTTTAGGGTCATCTCACTTCTTTCCCAAGGGTCACTCACTGTTTCTCTCTCTCTCAGGCTCACTATCAGTGGAGAGGATCACCTTCTTCCTCTTCCTTTTCTCACTACTTCAGAAAGGATACACTAGTAGTTTATAGACCAGTAGGTCTCTTAATTTCCATGAAAGAATGAATCTTACTCTATATGTAGATTCTCTGTTGAATTTAACTTTTCACCCGTAGATAAATCTCTTTTTTCACCGAAGGTATCGGGAAAACATCCAGCTTCCACGCAGCCTGAAAATCAGTGCCAGAATTAACCTTACATGGCGCGCAAGTCTATTTCGGCGCGCAAGTATCGGCGTACAGGTCACAACTGGCACGCAAGTCCACCTAAGACACTTGCACGACACAAGATTCCCCAACTCCAAACTTCTGTGACTCTCTTCCTTTTACGCCCAAAACAATATTGGCGCACAAACTGCCAACCGACGCACAACTTCTCACAATTGCGCACAACTTTAACCACTTGCTTGCAACTTCACCTGCACAACCACACACCACTTACACGACCACCACACCTACACGAAGGGAGCTCTGATTTCTCCAAGAGTTGAACTCTGGGGAAGAATGAGGAGGGGAGGTCCAGTATTTATAGGCAATTTGACCACCCTGCACGACGGCATGCAAGTCTACCCTCGGTGCGCAAGTCTCGGCGCGCAGGTCTCTTCCCCTGCAAGTCACTTGCGCGACCAAATTCCAAACTTGTGCGAACCTATTTCCTTTTCCATATTTTGATCTTTTGATCTTGAAAAACCATAGGCGCAGATGTTCTGAAGCTTCCAAGGCATCGGCGTGCAAGTCTCTTTCATAGTGCGCAAGTCACTGGCATGACACCGCCAATAATTGCGCAACACTTATCCCATTGTCGTATTTTGAAGATCTGATCTTGAAAAACATATGGCACACATGTTTCAAAGCCTTCAAGTACACAGAGTACAAGTACCTTTTCCAAAAACCACTTTTCTTCATTTGATGATGTTCAGGCCCAAAAAAGATGGAAAACACTGGAAAACGTCGCCACCTTGTATCTGTTCTTTTCGAACCGCCTCCAGATCATCCATCTCTTGGTCGATGTTCTTGAATCAAACATGGATCATTAACCACATATCTTGAACTCAACATTCCACCATGAAAACACCTTTTTAAACAAATTTTAATTTCATTGTTTTGCTTTGTCAACAATCACCACTCAGATGTCCACTTTGCCAACAAACACAATCACCTCAAAAATGCTTCAATGATACCTTGAGGGATTTTTTTCCCAACAATCTCCCCCTTTGGGCTTGTTGACAACTCTTCCATAAAAAGATACAATGTTAATTCTTCACCCACCATTCGCCTCTGCGATCCTGATAGTGGTCAAGGATTTACTCGACACATACTCAGCCCACATGAGCAATGCTCGATGTGAGAAACAAGTGTAAATGAAATGTTCATCAATGAATCACATCAAATATAACACCCTCTGTTGACACATAACTGCTACCAATTTTTTCCAAATAGATACCAATTTTTGGAAATATTCTTACCACTCTCCAACACCACTCTTCTAATTTTATCACGATCCTCAGCTGTCATGATATATATGCTTTGATTGATCACTTCTAGCATCGTCGGATTTAATATTCTACCCCTTTCTCATTACTCTCCTGTCAGCTTATCTCCCCCTATCTAGCTGCTCCACCTGTCAACTTCTCCCCATATCATTCATGATTTCTCAAATAGCCACACTGTCTCCCCCTTGAACAATCACTATTTTTTCCCCTTTGTCAACAAACCCAATGGTCAAGCCTTTACAGTCTATAACATAGTAGAGAACACATATCAGCACATATGGGAAAAACATATCATACCTTGGGGAGAGGGGGTGTTCCACATCCACACTCTTTCAAGTGTGGGGCGTCGACTAAACTCCCAGATCCAGTCGATGCCTTTCAAACTCTTCCTTGGGTAAGGCCTTTGTCAGAATGTCTGCAACCTGTAGTTCCGTAGGCACATACTCCAACATCACGATTCCCAGCTCAAGCTTCTCCTTCATAAAATGATAATTTATCTCAATTTTATTTGTCCTTGAATGATGGACGAGATTTTTTCTAAGTTTAATAGCACTTTAGTTATCACACTAGATTCCTATCAGAGACTTCACTTCAATTCCCTTGTCTTCAAGCTGCTGCTTCATCCACAATAACTGTGTGCCAGATTGAGTGGCCGAAATATACTCAGGCTCTGCGGTGCTTAATTAAATGCATTATTTCTTCTTTATTAGCAAAGAAATACACAATCCACCAAGATAGAATGCACCTCCAGACGTTTATTTTCTGTCATCTACTGATCCGGCCCAATCTGCATCTGTGTAAACCAATAACACTGATTGAGATTTGTCATTATACATCAGACCGAAATCCACGGTGCCATTGATATACCAATGTATTCATTTCACTGCAAGCATGTGGCTTTCCATGGGATTACTCTGATATCTCACTGCTTGGCATGTCGCGAAAACAATATCAGGCCATTTGTGGTCAAGTACAACAGACTACCAACACCTTTTCTGTATTCTATGATATTAACTGCCTTTCCATCCTCATCTTTTGATAATTTCATCCGGGTAGCAACCGGTGTTTTCATATCCTTGGAAATATCCGTTCCAAACCTTCTTAAAACCTCCTTGGAATATTTAGATTGAGAAATTAATGTTCCATTCCTTCCTTGTGTCACCTCTAGACTAAGGAAAAATGTTATCTCTCCAATCATTTACATTCCAAACTCATTCTTCATGAATTCGGAAAATAGTCTGCACTGAGCTTCATCTGATCTGCCAAATATTATTTCATTGACATAAACCAGCACCATCATCGATTGATTACTATTTTTGTTGAGATAGAGGTTGTAATCAACTCCCCCATGCTAGAAACCAAGTTTTTTCATGTATTGATTAAGCCTTGAGTACCATGCTCGTGGTGCTTGTTTCATCCCATACAACGCCTTCTTCATCCTGCAAAATTTTTTCTCATCCTCATGAATGATAAAACCATATAGATGCTCAATATACACCTCCTCTTCCATAACACCATTCAAGAATGGGGATTTCACATCCATCTAGATAAATTTAAACTTTCTTTGCACTGCTATGGCCAAAAATAATTTGATTGTCTCCAGCCCTGCAAACGGTGAAAATGCCTCATCAACATTTATTACCTCTATCTAGGAGTATCACTTGAACACTAGCCGTGATTTGTTCCGAATAAATATGCCATCTTCATTCATCATGTTGAGAAAGACCCATTTAGTCCTGATGAAAATCTTGTCTGCTAGCCTTGAAACAATCTCCCATGTCTGGTTCTTCTCAATCTGATCAAGCTCTTCATTCATATCTTGAACCCAGTTTTCAACTTCAGCAGCATCGGAAAAACATTTCGGCTCCACCAGAGATAAAAACGATGTTTGTTGTAATGATTTCATTCTTTGAGTCTGAACTGAAGTTGTCTGATCACAAATGATATTTTGCCTATTAATTTCATCTCGACTCTTTTTCTTCCTTGTAGACACAGACTTGACACTTTATTGTTCATCATCAGTATCATCTTCTGAGTCAGCCTCTACCACTTCTACTCCCCCTGTGTTTCTTACCTCATCATCACATTCATCCAGAAGTTGTTCACTAGGTTGTTGATTATTCTGTTCATTTTCGACTATAGTGACATCATTTCTCTCATCAATTTTTCCCAACCTTTTTTTCAAGCATTTATATGCTTTACTATTCCCTGAGTAGCCAAGGAATATCCCCTCTTCTCCTCTTGACTCAAAAATCTTGTGATTTTATTTGTTGATAATGAAGCGCTTACATCTAATGATTCAAAATTATTTCAGTGTTGGCTTCTTTCCATACCACATTTCATCCGGAGTCTTCCCTTCCTTCGGACATAACAGAGACCTGTTCTAGATATAGACCGATGTCAAAACTACTTCCTTCCAAAATTTTTCTGGTAGGTCCATTTCAATAAGAATCATTCTAGCCATGTTATTGATGATCCGATTTCTCCTATCAACCACTCCATTATGTTGGGGAGTTATTACTACTGAAACTTTATGCCTTATCCCATGTTTCTCGAGATAGTCTTCAACTTGACTGTTTGTGATTTTCATACCATTATCAGTATGAAACTTCAGAATTTTATTCCCAATCATCCTTTCTGATTCTCTTTTGTACTGCTTTATATAACTGGGAACCTTTTCCTTATGGGTAATGAAAAATAACTAGGCCATTCTGCTATAATCATTAATGAAAAGAACATAGTTCCTTTACCCATTTATATCTCGTGGTGAGATAGGTCCACATACATCAGCATGCACCAATTCGATCACTCTAGTTGATCTCTATTCCTTTGGCATGTATGTCTTTCAGATGATCTTCCCTTGTTGTCAGGAATCACACATATGAGTGCGATCATGTGATAGTTTGGGAATGTCCCTAGCAGGATCACACTTTACCAGATCTTCCATAGATGGTTAGCATAGATGATCGAGTCGTTGTAGCCACATCTTCTTTTCTTCCTCTCTGGATAAAAGGCATGTATCTTCATTCTTTCCTACAAGGTAAAGATCTATCTTTGTCCTTTTCCCTTCGAGAAAAAATTCCCCAGCTTTTCTTTTCACAATAAACATATTCTTGGTAAATCGGATAGAATTCCCAGTGTCACACAGTTGTCTGACAATGAGCAAGTTATGACTAAGACACTCTACTACCAGGACACAGCACGTCTCATTTCTTTTCCCCCAAACATGGCTATTCCTGAGCCAACAATCTTCAAGCCTTCATCATTTATAAATTTTACAACTCCTTCTTTGTCATATTTTATGCCTGTAACAAGATCCTTATTACCCATCATGGGAGATGTGCACCCACTATCAAGGATCGACACACCAGAGCGATCTGGTGCTTTATGGGAAATCTTTGCCACCATGAACTTCTCATTTTTCTTCTAATTGGTCCGTACTATTTCTTTCACACTCGACATGGATTGAGGATTCTTTTCTTTCTCAGAGTATGGAGGACCAACTTCATCTTGCAAAGCCTCAAATATATTCTAAATTTTCAACTCACTTGTTGGTTTATTGATCTGCTGCTTGTGAACATTTTGATTCTTCTTTGGCACATCTCCCTAAATGGTCTATGTTCAGTTCCTAGCCTTGTGTCCAAATCCTCCATACCAAAAACAGTGTCATTCAAAATATGTTCTGGAAAACCATTGTCTGTTTGGCTACCACCTCTGTTCTTATTCCCTTCTATATCTCTTGGCTATAGAAAACACATACTGTGAATGTCCCATATTCCCATAGAAAAAACACATGATATAAGGTTAATTACATCGTGTTACTTCAGCACTACAATTTTCCCTTTGAGTTATCTGAATATTCTAATTCTTCTTTGTGCCCAAATAAACCTTCAATTTCAGGATGGTTTCTTGCAGTCTGACATCAAATTCCATGGATTTTTTCTTCTTATCATGCTCTAAAATAGCCTTAGAATTTGAGCTCACATGCTGCTTCACTCCTGCTAAACAACTAGGATCTTCTTTCATCCTTTCTGTCTTCTGAATGGCCTTCTTTTCTGATATCACATTTGGGGTCAAGAGTTTTTCTTGATCCTTCAGTTTTCGTCGAAGGATGACCACTTCTTCTTCAAGTTCTTCGATGCACTTGACAGGATCAATCACTTTTCTATTCAATCCATCGATCTCCCTTTTCTATTCTTCAATTTTGAACTTATACTCCCTAACTGATTCTGAGTTCTCTGGTGTTGATGTCTTGAGTTTCTCAATTTCTTCCATCAACTCAAACTTCTCTTCTTCATGCTGCTGCATATAGAGTTTGGCATCACGAACAACTTTGTTATCTTTCTTTCTTTTGGATCTCTAAACATATATCTCTTCAAGAGCACCCTCTAACTCATCTTTCATGTCAACACATCCCTCGACATCTCCTTCTTCATCATCACCTTAGGTTTTGTTCTTCTAATGAGAACTACCGACGACTGCCACCATATAATTTTCACCACGATCTTTGCAACGTTCAATATCCTCTACCTCTTCAACTACAGACTCATCTGAACTGTATATTTATTATGATAGAAGATTCTTCTTCTTGATGAAATTTCTCATGAACTGCTTCTTCCCTTTCACATAGGATGATGATTTCATCTTGGGGATTTCAACTTCTTCTTCATCATTTTCTTCTTGAAACTTTTTGGTGCACCTTGTCGCAAGATTTACAACCATTCCACATCGAAAACAAGCAAGTGGAAGCTTACCATTAAACTTTCCTTTTCCCCTTTGAAGATTTGAAGAGAGGAAAGACATCACCCCATCTGTCTCTTCTTCTTCATGAGATTCTTCAATAGTAAGATTCTTCATGGCCTTAAATGCCACCTCATTGGATCTCCCTTTTTCCAAAACATCGTTATCATCATTCCTTATTTCATATACAACAAGCATATGGTGTAGGTTATCCAATGTCAGCTATTTTGGGTCTTTATCTTCCAAGACTGAGACTTTTGGATTAAAAGGATATGGATGTTTTATCAAGATGTGCTTCACAATTTTTATGTCTTTGATAATTTCACCAAGACCTCACATGTATTCTACCACAGTATTTACTGTGTCAAATAATGCATCAACAGACTCATTTTGGTTCATTCTTAGATCTTCATACTTGATCCATAACAATTGCATCTTTTCCTATCTGGCCTTTGAATCCCATTCATATATATTCAAAAGCATTTCCCACATGGCATGTGACGTTTTGAAAGACATTATCTTTTTACAGATGGGATTATAAAGGGCTCTCCCTAAGGAATTTATTGCTTTGTAATCAGCATCCAACACTCTATTCTCAGCTTCTGATAATAAACCACTATTAATATTAGTTGTGATAACATGCATAGCTGCTGAAAACACATCCATTTCCAAGGATCAGAAATAGTGTTGCATTCGATTCTTCCATATCTGAAAATTACATCTGTCGAAGATCAGAATCTATATATGATTAGTGACCTCAATTGAGAGAATAACTAATATCAACCTTTACCTATGATACCAATTGATAGGTCCACAAGTCTGAATACCCTGAGAGGGGGGGTTAATCAGGGTATGATTAATTTAAAATTAAAGTATGTTCTGATCTTGTTTCGCTGTTAAGAAAAACACTATTCTCTCTCTTTCCTGTTGCACAGTATATAAAAAAGAAAAGAATACACAGAACAAAATGATTTTTACTTGGTTCACCCTCACTGGGATATGTCTAAGGAGAATACGCCGACAAGTTGTCGGGCGTACCCAATTCCACTAAACATCACTAGCTGTGGATTACAAGGTTCGGGCATAGTCACTCTATCCCAGGATCACTGCCTTTACAAGGTTTAGGGTCATCTCACTGGTTACCCAAGGGTCACTCCCTATTTCTCTTTCTCTGGCTCACTACCGGTGGAGAGGATGACCTTATTCCACTTCCTTTTCTCACTTCATCTGAAAGGATCCACTCACAGTTTATAGACTTGTATGTCTCTTCATTTTCATGAAAGAATAAATCTTCCCTTGTATGTAGATGCTCCGTTGAAGATCAACTTTCACCCATAGATGAATCTCTCTTTGCACAAAAGGTATCGGGCAAACATCTAGCTTCCACACAGCCCGTAAATCACTTCCGGAAATAAACCTTACTTGGTGCGCAAGTCTATTTCAGCACGCAAGTATCGGCACACAAGTCACAAATAGCATGCAAGTCCACCTCATACACTTTCACAACACAATAATCCCCAACTCCAAACATGCGCGACTCTCTTCCTTTTATTCGCAGACAAATATTGGCGTGCAACTGCCAAACAGAGCGCAACTTCTCACACTGGCGTGAAACTTCAACAACTGGTGCGCAACGTCACATGCGCGACCACACACCACTTGCACAACCACCACACCTGTGCAATGGAAGCTCTGATTTCTCAAAGTGTTGAACTCCGGGGAAGAATGAGGAGGGGTGGTCCAGTATTTATAGGCAATTTGACCACCCTGTGTGATGGGGTGCAAGTCTACCCTTGGCGCGCAAGTCTCGGCGTGCATGTCTCTTCCCCTGCAAGTCACTTGTGCGACCCAATTCCAAACATGCGTGAACCACTTTCCTATGGAATATTTTGAACATCTGGTCTTGAAAAACCACAGGCGCGCACGTTCTTAGGCTTCCAAAGCATCGGTTGGAAAGTCTCTTTCACAGTGCGCAAGTCACTTGTGTGACACCACCAATAATTGCGTGACACTTATCCCTTTGCCGTATTTTCATAATCTGATCTTGAAAAACATATGGCGCGCAGGTTTCCAAGCCTTCAAGTACACGGCATGAAAGTCCCTTGGCCAAAAAGAACTTTTCTTCATTTGCTGACTTTCAGGCCCAAAAAATTTGGCAAAAACTGGAAGACGTTTCCACCTTGTATCTGTTCATTTCGAACCGCCTCTAGATCATCCATCTCTTTATCGACATTATTGAATCAAACATGGGTCGTTAACCCCAACTCTTGAACTTGGCATTCCACCATTAAAACCCCTTTGTAAACAAATTTGAATGTCATTGTTTTGCTTTGTCAACAATCACCACTCAGATGTCAACTTTGTCAACAAACACAATCACCTAAAAAATGATTCAATGATACCTTGAGAGATTTTTTCCCAACATTATTGAACAATATAAATAGAAAGTAAAGCATGAACAAGACACAAAAATTTTTACTTGGTTCACCGCTAAGGGATACGTCCAAAGAGCATACACCGACAAGTTGTCAGTCATACCAAATTCCACTAAACTTCAATAGATGTGGATTAAATGGTTCGGGCACAGTCACTATGCCCCAGGATCACTACCTTTACAAAGCTTAGTGTCATCTCACTGCTTTCTCCAGGGTCACTCCCTATTTCTCTCTCTCTGTCTCACTATCGGTGGAGAGGATCACCTTCTTCCGCTTCCTTTTCTCACTGCTATGGAATGGATCCACTCATAGTTTATAGACCTGTATGCCTCTTCATTATCTCTATGAATACGTCCTTTTTTGTGTGTGGATGCTCTGTTGAAGTCCAAATTTTACACGAAGATGAATTTCTATTTGCACCGAAGGTATCGGGAAAACATCCAGCTTCCACACATCCCGAAAACACTTCCTGGGAATCATCCTTACTTGGCGCGCACGTCTAACCCGGCGAGAAAGTATCTGCATGGAATTCCCAACTGCCGCGTAGGTCTACCTCTACCACCTGCGTGGAACAATCTTCTGCAACTCCAAATCTACGCGACTCAATCCGTTTTACGCCCAAGACAATATTTGCGCACAACTACCAACCGGATCACAACTTCAAATAGTAACCTGCAAGTTCACCTGCGCGACCACACACCACCTGCGTGACCACCACACCAGCGCGATGGGAGCTTTGATTTTTCTAAGTGTTGAACTCTGTTGAATATGAGGATGGGTGGTCTAGTATTTATAGGCATTTTGTCAGCCTACGCGATGGCGCACAAGTCTAGTATCGGCACACAAGTGTCGGCACACAGGTATCTTCCCCTGCAGGTCACTTGTGCGACCAACTTCCCTTTGCCCAACTTTGATCTTCTGATCATGAAAAACAACATGCATACAAGTTCCCAAGCCTCCTAGGCATTAGCGCAGAAGTCTCTTCACGACACGCTAGTCACCTGCGTGACCACATAAATACCTGCGCGACCCTCTTTCCTTTTCCATTTTTTGAAATTATGATCCTGAAAAACAATAGGCATGCATGTTTTTTGACCATCAAGTACAGGGCGCGCTGGTCTCTTTTCCAAAACCACTTTTATACTTTTTTCAATTTTCGGGACCAAAATTTTGGCAAACACTGAAAAACAGCACCACCTTTTATTTGTTCTTTTTATATCGCCTCCAGATCATCAATTCCTTTGTCGAAGCTCTTGAATCAAACATGGATCATTGACCACAGCTCTTGAACTCGACATTCCACCATGAAATCCCCTTTATCAACATAATTGTATGTCATGGTTTTCTTTGTCAACAATCACAACACATATTTCCTCTTTTTCAACAAACACAATCACATCAAATATGATTGAATGATACCTTGTGGGATTTTTTCCCAACAATCTCCCCTTTGCGTTTATTGAAAACTCTTCTATAAAATGGTATATCATTAACTCTTCAGCCACCATTCGCATATTGCGATTCCGATAGCGATCAGGGATTTTCTCAACACATACTCTAAGGCCACATGAGCAATGCTCGGCGTGAGAAACAAGAGTAAATGAAAAGTTCATCAATGAGTAACTTTATATCTGAAACCCGCTGTTGACACCAAACTAATACCAATCATTGGAATATCAATTTTTTGAAATATTCTTACCACATTCCATCACTACCCTTCTACACTACTCTTCTGCTTTTATCACGATCCTGAGCTGTCTTGATATCTAGTATTTGATCGATCACTTCTAGCATCGTCAGATTTAATACTCTCCCCCTTTCTCTTTTCTCCCCCTATCTCACTACTCCACTTGTCAACTTCTCCTCGTAACTATCATGATTTCTCAAATAGCCACACTATCTCGCTCTTGAACAAACACTATTTTCTCCCCCATTGTCAACAAACCCAAAGGTCAATCCTTTGTATTCTGGAACAGAGTAGAGAACACATATCATTACATTAGGGAAAAACACATCATTCCTTGGGGAGAGGGGGTGTGTTCCACATCCACACTATATCAAGTAAGGGGAGTCGACTAAACTCCCAGAGCCAGTTGATGCCTCTCAAAATCTTCCTGGGGTAAGGCCTTTGTCAGAATACCTGCAACCTATAGCTCTGTAGGCATGTACTCCAACGTCACAATTCCCTGCTCAACCTTCTCCGTGATAAAATGATACTTGATCTCAATGTGCTTGTCCTTGAATGATCAACATGATTTTTTTTAGATTGATAGCACTGGTGTTATCACACTAGATTCCAATAAGATACTTCACTTCAACTCCCTTATTTTCAAGCTACTGCTTCATCCATAATAACTGTGTGCATGATTGAGTGGCCAAAATATACTCATCTTCCACGTTGCTCAATGAAATGCAATCATGATTCTTTATTAGCCAAAAAATACACAATTTACCTTGATAGAATGCACCTCCTGATATTGATTTTATGTCATCTGCCGATCCAGCCCAATCTGTATTTATGTAACCTAATAACATTGATTGATATATGTCATTATACATCAGACCGAAATCCACAGTGCCTTCGATATACCGAAGTATTATTTTGATTGAAAGAATGTGGGTTTCCTTGGGATTACTCTGATATCTCGCTACTTGGAATGTGGAGAAAACAATTTCATACCTTGTTGCGATCAAGTACAACATGCTCCCAAAAATTTTCCTGTATTCCGTGATATTAACTGCCTCTCCATCCTCATCTTTGGACAATTTTGTCCGTGTAGCAACTGGAGTCTTCATTTTCTTCAAATTTTTCATTCCAAATCATCTAAGAACCTCCTTGGCGTATTTGGATTGAGAAGTGAAAGTACCATTACTTCCTTCTGTCACCTGTAATCCAATAAAAAATGTTCCAATCATGAACATTTCCAACTCAGTTTTCATGAAATCAAAAAACTGTCTGCACTGAACTTCATTTGATCTGCCAAATATTATGTCATCAATATAAACCAACACCATCATTGTAGAGACCCGAAGCTTATCGTACATGGACATTAACTTACTTTTGCGGAATACTTAGTACATAACAAAAACACACACACAAGGATCGTAATAGTTTAGTGTCTTTGGAAACATGGAACGTAATCTTCTAATCGTGGTGAAAGATATTCAATATCTCCCATAAAGATCTTCCTTTTTTTTACCTAAAACCTTTATTTATATCCTGGGGAAAAGAAAACATAAAAGGGTGAGCTCAAATGCTCAGTAAGGGTAAACAAAAGCAAAATCAATCACATCATATTCATAAGAACATAACTTTTGGAAATCTTAACCTGCAAAAGAGAGCATAATTTCATTAACATGGGATAAATCATAGTAGTGAAATGTAATCACAATAATAATAACTTAAAATATGAAACTTTGTGGAATTCACACATAATCATAGAGAATCATTTCTTGTTAGTCAAGACTCATTGCCAATACTATCTTAGTGGACAAAGTCCCTTTCTGAATCGAGTAACCCTCGTTTCAGTCCTGTTTCACTGAACCGGTATAACCTACCGTTCCAGCCCTGTCTATCTCATGAGATATAAAATATTTAACCAATGCATTGGAGGGAGATATAGGTCCCACCAATCTTATAATGAATCCTTTCTTATGTGTGCCACATAATCATAAATCATACATCATCACATAACCCATGTAAAAAAAATGGGATTCTTAAACAACATGACATCATAAAATAATTCATATAAGATAAAGGAATTCATAAAAATGTTTCCATCACAAAATAATCAAATCCATGTAATAATGGGGATAAAAACATAACCCTTTTATTATCTTAGATGGAAAATAATTTTGATAAAATACTTGAACTCCATTCTTGAGGAAAATATCCTTTCTACTTTAAAAACATTTTTCCTTTCTTAACATGTCAAACGACTTTAAAATAAAATAAGTTGATTAAAAATAAACTTGAAAACTTTTAAAGGATGTTTCTTGGAAATAAGGTTTTAAAAATCCATTCATTCCGTATAAGTTAAAAAAAACATTCTTCGTACTTTTGTCAGAAAAGTCAAAAAGTACCTCGTACGAAAAACGACAAAAGATTCCTTTCATACATATTACTAAAAACTCACCGAAGGGTAAAAATGGATTTAAACAATTGTAGGTGGTTGGAAATAATATTACATATTGATGAAACATGGATGTGGATGATAAAATACACCCTAGTAAATAATTACGAATAAACAATCTCGGATAAAAATGAGATTGTGATATTTCCCTTACCTTAGGTCCGACTTGCTTTGTAAGTGTCCGAACCTCCTGTATAATGATTTAAATAATGTTATTGATTTATTCCAGAATCAGATTCATTGTTATTATATCATATATGGTTCACTTATGACATTATATTACCCGTTCTTTTGTAAATTCCATGTTAAAGAAGCGTTTTGGGTAAAATCGTTTCATTTATCGTAGGTGTTTTGACTTGTTGTTCTTGACATTATTATTACTTATATAATGATTTAATTACTTCCATAATATAAAATATGATTTATATATCATATATATTCAGTATATATATATAATAGGTAGATAAATGAAATGAAAAACACCGTTCATGGAGACGGTAGTCCGTACGTACGCATGAACGCTGTTTTCCTTTCCTTATTGTCTTGAATGGAAGTAAGTAGATGACATACATATATATATATATATACATAAATCCAGTAGCTTTATAATGTCATATATCTCATTATTATTTCTTATATATACTTTATAATCATTCTTAAATGGTTAACATGGAGAATGAATCTCATCGCGTCGTGGAGACGGTAGTCCGTACGTACGCACAGGCGATGATATCATTTCCATAAATATTGAATTGAATTGGAGTGGATTATACAATATATCAGAATCAATATGATGTTGTAATAACTATGTATAGTTATTCTTTACACCATTATACCCATCCATGTAAGGTGGTGGTGGAAAATAGATTACACCACGGCGTGGAGACGGTATTCCGTACGTACGCACGCGCGGTGATTTCTTTTTCCGTAGGATGGATAGATGGTGAAATAGGTTTGTTTCATACTTATAATAACATATCAGTATATGAGTGATACTGATGTTATTACTTCATAATGAAACAACATAAGAAGAAGAAGTGGAAGAAGAAATAAAGATGAAAGAATTGGTAACGGTAATTACCTCTTCTTTGAAGCGCCTCTTTGAGACCTCCTCTTAGGGCACTAAAATTGGTCTTTGAGGAAGACCAGAACCTCTAGGATGTTTCTAGGGAAGTGGAGAAGAGATTTTGGCAGGTTTTGGACGAGCTTGAGTGCTCAAATTGGTGTGAGGAGGAGGGGGAGGAGGTGTCCTTTTATATGGGAGGAGAGGGGCACCTTAGGAATATCTCAAAATATTATTTTATATTAAAATCAAAATCGGTTTATAATGGTTCCAAAGGGTCTTATTTCAAAGCTAAAGTGGGGATGGGTCGAAATCCTATCAACCAATAGGATTTAGACAAGTTTAGGGTGTTATTTTAACCTTATCAATTAGATTTAACTCTAAGTTAAATAATTTAACTTTTACCATGTCTTTTTGTTTTCTTTTACTATATGGTTAATACACTTACTATAACATGCCAAACGAACCCCAAATTGTTTATTATTAATATATATAATCTTATCTAAGTCATTTGGCCGAACCTTAGATTTTTAGGAATAAAATAACAATTAATAATATAATATTTGTTTTAAAAACTATTTTATTTCAATTTTGACACTATTTGGTGCATGATTTTTATGAAATTCATAACAGAATGATAAGTTCGAACCAAGTTACTTAAATCAACAATAACATGTCATATTAACCTAGAAAATTAGTGTAAGTCATAAAAAGTCTCAAATTACATTCATTTGAGCATTTATAACATCAATTATGTTAATATTTCCTTAAAAGGGCAATTACTGCATCATCGTTGTGTCATATATAAATTAATTTATTTAAAGTCTAAAAATTATAAATAAAATATCATTATGTAGGAAATATTTCTAGCTTTCTAATTAATACTTATAGTCGAATTTATCTTATGTATAACCCCATATTAAAAATTCTTTAGTTATTAAACTTTGATTTTAACTATTTTAACTATTCATTAAATAAAATAATATTAAATGTCATAATCTAATCCAAGTGGACCTAAATGGTCATATTATATTCATAAGGTTGTTTTTGGTCGAATTACACTTATCCAATAGAATTAGGACATGTGTTAGGGTAATAGTAATATCATATTTACCCTTAGTTACCCTATTTACTATTAATCGTGGTAAATAAAAGTAAAAAGTTACTATTCACCAAAAATTATTTTCATCTCATTGAACCACATTTTACTTACTGACATCAACCGTGTCTCTCGGATTTTTGAAATTCCATTCACAGAAGCGGTAAAATTAAGTTTTATGAAAAGTTCAGTTTTTTAACTACCACTTAGTAGTTTCACTATTCATCAAAAATTGAAAGTTTTCAGAAAAATACCAAAATTTCATCCTAAGCTATATTTCATATTCCGAATTCAAAAAATGAAGTCTATTTTACCAAATTCATAACATAGAAGTTGCATTAATTAATTTTATAATTAAATCCCGCTGTTAAAACAAATAGCGTGTTTTTAAGAAACAATATCTATCAAAAGATTGACACTTGTTTATGTCTGGTTTAAATGTGAAATTACATCCAATGACCAACATTATATTAAATTGTAAAAATATATTCTAAATATACTTTAAAAACACTGAAATTAATAATTTATCACTATTAATTATTTCGATTGAAAAAGTTGTTTTTAACTACCATTTAGTAATTTTCACTATTCATCAAAATATGAAAGTTATCCGAAAAATACCAAAACTTCACCTTAGGCTAAATTCGATACTAAGAATCCAAAAATGAAATCCATTTTGAGAGCTAAAATTTCTAAAATTTTAAAAAGTGGTTATTACTATTCATAACGGCTAGTTTTAATAATATTTTAATAGCATATCATTGTCTCGTGAAACTCAGTATTGCGTACTACACACGCTATCGAGGAAGGTTGCGATTGCATGTAATGCAAGGCAAGTCAAGGATGCGTGTTGTGCAAGCTCCTTTTGGTGCAGCGTACAACACAAGACATTAGTGAAATTAAAAAGAATATTTTTCATAAAATCTCGGGCTGTTACATTCTACCCCCCTTAAAATGAATTTCTCCCTCGAAATTCGTCAGGGTTATAAATGGTTTACTATTCGAAAGTTTCTTTAATTGAAACCCACATCGTAAAAAGGATTATCAAAACCAATCTTTAAAAAAAAGTATGAAACGTAACAGTTACCCAAATAAACTAATCACTGGGTTTCCACATAGGTGAAAATATGGATATGGAAGAGAAATTTAACCATCATGTTCTGATAGAGAGTGGTAGAGAACATGGCTATAGAAAATCCAGCAATCACAAAGCCATAAATTTGTGACGATCTAAGGTACCATGTGATTCATCAGATATAAGATCACTAGGACAACATTTTTGGTTTTCAAGATCATTTCTCTAAAGTTGATGAATTAAAAGAAATACTTACATGATTTTGGTACAATCTCACTGTTTTTCGTGCCTTGAACAATTTCCACTTCATCTCTTAAATAAATGAAGTTGAATTTGTTATTCGTGAAGTGTTAGCAGATCATGTGATAGAATGACGGGTCATTCCATCTGTCTCAAAAATTATATACATAAGTCGATCTATAGTGAGATTAATCATATATGGTTCCTAAAATGGACTTATACATCATATATCATAAAACTAGTTTCTACTAAACAGGGACTTCCTGTAGGCCAGTGGTAGGCGATAAAGGCCAGTCGCATTTCGGTTGTGGGTTCGATTTTCACAGCCTTGTCCGACGCGATGGGCTGTCGCCCGTCCTGCAGGTTGACCTTTTTCTAAAACTATATTACTATAACATCCCATCAATAATATCGAAAAAAACTTCTATCCTTAAATAATACTAACTTATGTCCAACATAATCCATTCCAATCTTTAGGCTTATCCATAATACTGCAGTCCACAAAGTCAAAACGATTACCCGAGATTTAATACCATCGTTGATCCCCATATATCATAAGATATGTTTTGTTGGTCCCATTCCAAACATTCAAAGTCCTTAATCATGTATTCTCTTGAATACCTCAGTGAAAACATGAATGCAGTTAAAAGTTAACACCTTCCACATACCAAAATCCTCAAAATTCTATATACTCAAACCATGATATCACTTAGTCCTTATATCAATCATGAGCTCATGAATACTGTTAAACATTTCGTTTTCTCGTTTTCCCTTCATTATGCGCATATCATCTTATTTCCAAAAATATCTCAATCACTTTGAATACCACATTAGACCAATACATAAATACTTTATGATACAACATTATTTTGGAATCCCATTACATAAACACTTAATCATTCCACCACATCGTTGTCATATTCAACATCGCCAATAGTGATCGCATGTGACTTCCCTTTTTCCTTTGCCTTCAGTGGTTGCTCATGTTGATCATCACTAACCCTTGGATTAGGGAATTTATTGGCATAATGTCCCATCTTCTTTCACTTGAAACATTGAAGTGTTGGTGGTGCGTTCTCTGCAGTGTTTGCTTTGTTCGCATCATTAGAAACCCTTTTTCCCTTACATCGACACTCAGCTGCTCGATGACCTTCTTTTCAACACTTAAAACATTTTATAGTCCCTTTAAGACAATCTCCACCATGCTTCTTTCCACACTTTGTGCATAAGGAAACATTCATCTTCTTTTCACCATTATTCTGAGATTTCTCCTTGAACTCCATCTTTCGTTTCTTGTCAAAACCATGAGATGGATATGTAACACCAACTTCCATTTCGACCTTGATAGCACAACGCACAATTTCTTCATAGCTACTGAAGTCTCTTATAGCTAATTCCCTTCTAAGACTTGGTTTTAAGACACTGAAAAATCGATCAACTTTACTTTCAGGTTGGATGATAATGCCAGATGCATACCTTGCAAGTCTTGTAAAATTCGCTTCGTATATACCAACAGATTCATCATCCTTTTTCTTTAGTTCAATAAAACTCCTTCTCCATCTTTGTTCGAATAATACGAGGGAAGTACTTATTGAAAAATAAGTTCTTGAACTCATCTCATTCCATGGACTCAATTTCATCTCTTTGCCTTGTATTCTTGATAAGATTCCACCATTGATCAGCTTCACCTTCCAAACGATATACTGCTAAGATGACTTTATCATGTTCAGAACATTGAAGAACTGAAAATATCTTTTTAGTGGTACTGATCCATTGTTCAGTAACAAGTGGATCAGAAGACCCACTGAAAGAAGGTGGACGTTGCCTCATGAAGGACTCAATAGAATATTGTTCCCTTCTCTGCTCATTTGGAAGTCCAGAATGATTCATAGTTTGTGTAAGTATAGCAATAAGATTTTGAACTCCATCTCCCATAACATTTGTTTGTTCAGGAGTACAATCATTGCATTGTCCATTGCATTGATCAACACGGTTCCTTCGGGTTCCAGCCATTGTCTAAATCCCAAAAAGAATAGTGTGAGAGGCAAAAATCATTCTTGGGAAAACAACATAATAAAGGGGGAGTACCCTCAATATCTAACATCTTATGTTAAATTCTATGATCGTTACCGTAGTTCTAGGACTGTGTCCTATACGTATACTTATCCTTAGGGACATCCCTAGACATACCTTATAAATATCTCTAGGGATCTCACTAAAGTTCTCGCATCCTAGTTTCCAAAGGTTGACTAAACCTTTCCTCTGATACCAACTGTAGAGACCCGAAGCTTATCGTACATGGACATTACATTACTTTTTCGGAATACTTAGTACATAAAAAAAACACACACACAAGGATCGTAATAGTTTAGTGTCTTTGGAAACTCGGAACATAATCTTCTAATCGTGGTGAAAGATCTTCAATATCTCCCATAAAGATCTTCCTTTTTTTTACCTAAAACCTTTCTTTATATCCTGGGGAAAAGAAAACATAAAAGGGTGAGATCAAATGCTCAGTAAGGGTAAACAAAAGAAAAATCAATCACATCATATTCATAAGAACATAACTTTTGGAAATCTTAACCTGCAAAAGAGAGCATAATTTCATTAACATGGGATAAATCCTAGTAGTGAAATGTAATCACAATAATCATAACTTAAAACATGAAACTTTGTGGCATTCACACATAATCATAGAGAATCATTTCTTGTTAGTTAAGACTCATTGCCAATACTATCTTAGTGGACAAAGTCCCTTTCTGAATCGAGTAACCCTCGTTTCAGTCCTGTTTCACTGAACCGGTATAACCTACCGTTCCAGCCCTGTCTATCTCATGAGATATAAAATCTTTACCCAATGCATGGGAGGGAGATATAGGTCCCACCCATCTTATAATGAATCCTTTCTTATGTGTGCCACATAATCATAAATCATACATCATCACATAACCCATGTAATAAAAATGGGATTCTTAAACAACATGACATCATAAAACAATTCATATAAGATAAAGGAATTCATAAAAATGTTTCCATCACAACATAATCAAATCCATGTAATAATAGGGATAAAAACAGAACCCTTTTATTATCTTAGATGGAAAATAATTTTGATAAAATACTTGAACTCCATTCTTGAGGAAAATATCCTTTCTACTTTAAAAACATTTTTCCTTTCTTAACATGTCATACGACTTTAAAATAAAAGAATTTGATTAAAAATAAACTTGAAAACTTTTAAAGGATGTTTCTTGGAAATAAGGTTTTAAAAATCCATTCATGTCGTATAAGTTAAAAAAAACATTCTTCGTACTTTTGTTAGAAAAGTCAAAAAGTACCTCGTACGAAAAACGACAAAAGATTCCTTTCATACATATTACTAAAAACTCACCGAAGGGTAAAAATGGATTTAAAAAATTGTAGGTGGTTGGAAATAATATTACATATTGATGAAACATGGTTGTGGATGATAAAATACACCCCAGTAAATACTTACGAATAAACAATCTCGGATAAAAATGAGATTGTGATATTTCCCTTACCTTAGGTCCGACTTGCTTTGTAAGTTTCCGAACCTCCTGTATAATGATTTAAATCATGTTATTGATTTATTCCAGAATCATATTCATTGTTATTATATCATATATGGTTCACTTATTACATTATATTACCCGTTCTTTTGTAAATTCCATGTTAAAGAAGCGTTTTGGGTAAAATCGTTTCATTTATCGTAGGTGTTTTGACTTGTTGTTCTTGACATTATTATTACTTATATCATGATTTACTTACTTCCAGAATATAAAATATGATTTATATATCATATATATTCAGTATATATATATATATATAATAGATAGATAAATGAAATGAAAAACACCGTTCATGGAGACGGTAGTCCGTACGTACGCATGAACGCTGTTTTCCTTTCCTTATTGTCTTGAATGGAAGTAAGTAGATGACATACATATATATATATATATACATAAATCCAGTAGCTTTATAATGTCATATATCTCATTATTATTTCTTATATATACTTTATAATCATTCTTAAATGGTTAACATAGAGAATGAATCTCATCACGTCGTGGAGACGGTAGTCCATACGTACGCACGAGCGATGATATCATTTCCATAAATATTGAATTGAATTGGAGTGGATTATACAATATATCAGAATCAATATGATGTTGTAATAACTATGTATAGTTATTCTTTACACCATTATACCCATCCATGTAAGGTGGTGGTGGAAAATAGATTACACCACGGCGTGGAGACGGTATTCCGTACGTACGCATGCGCGGTGATTTCTTTTTCCGTAGGATGGATAGATGGTGAAATAGGTTTGTTTCATACTTATAATAACATATCAGTATATGAGTGATACTGATGTTATTACTTCATAATGAAAAAACCTAAGAAAAAGAAGTGGAAGAAGAAATAAAGATGAAAGAATTGGTAACGGTAATTACCTCTTCTTTGAAGCGCCTCTTTGAGGCCTCCTCTTAGGGAACTAAAATTGGTCTTTGAGGAAGACCAGAACCTCTAGGATGTTTCTAGGGAAGTGTAGAAGAGATTTTGGTAGGGTTTGGCCGATCTTGAGTTCTCAAATTGGTGTGAGGAGGAGGGGGAGGAGGTGCCCTTTTATAAGGGAGGAGAGGGGCACCTTAGGAATATCTCAAAATATTATTTTATATTAAAATCAAAATCGGTTTATAATGGTTCCAAAGGGTCTTATTTCGAAGCTAAAGTGGGGATGGGTCGAAAGCCTATCAACCAATAGGATTTAGACAAGTTTAGGGTGTTATTTTAACCTTATCAATTAGATTTAACTCTAAGTTAAATAATTTAACTTTTACCATGTCTTTTTGTTTTCTTTCACTATATGGTTAATACACTTACTATAACATGCCAAACGAACCCCAAATTGTTTATTATTAATATATATAATCTTATCTAAGTCATTTGTCCGAACCTTATATTTTTAGGAATAAAATAACAATTAATAATATAATGTTTTTTTTAAAAACAATTTTATGTCAATTTTGACACTATTTGGTGCATGATTTTTATGAAATTCATAACAGAATGATAAGTTCGAACGAAGTTACTTAAATCAACAATAACATGTCATATTAACCTATAAAATTAGTGTAAGTCATAAAAAGTCTCAAATTACATTCATTTGAGCATTTATAACATCAATTATGTTAATATTTCCTTAAAAGGGTAATTACTGCATCATCGTTGTGTCATATATAAATTAATTTATTTAAAGTCTAAAAATTATAAATAAAATATCATTATGTAGGAAATCTTTCTATCTTTCTAATGAATATTTATAGTCGAATTTATCTTATGTATAACCCCATATTAAAAATGTTTTAGTTATTAAACTTTGATTTTAACTATTTTAACTATTCATTAAATAAAATAATATTAAATGTCATAATCTAATCCAAGTGGACCTAAATGGTCATATTATATTCATAAGGTTGTTTTTTGTCGAATTACACTTATCCAATAGAATTAGGACATGTGTTAGGGTAATAGTAATATCATATTTACCCTTAGTTACCCTATTTACTATTAACCGTGGTAAATAAAAGTAAAAAGTTACTATTCACCAAAAATTATTTTCATCTCATTGAACCAAATTTTACTTACTGACATCAACCGTGTCTCTCGGATTTTTGAAATTCCATTCACAGAAGAGGTAAAATTAAGTTTTATGAAAAGTTCAGTTTTTTAACTACCACTTAGTAGTTTCACTATTCATCAAAAATTGAAACTTTTCAGAAAAATACCAAAATTTCATCCTAAGCTATATTTCATATTCCGAATTCAAAAAATGAAGTCTATTTTACCAAATTCATAACATAGAAGTTGCATTAATTAATTTTATAATTAAATCCCACTGTTAAAACAAAGAGCGTGTTTTTAAGAAACAATATCTATCAAAAGATTGACACCTGTTTATGTCTGGTTTAAATGTGAAATTACATCCAATGACCAACATTATATTAAATTGTAAAAATATATTCTAAATATACTTTAAAAACACTGAAATTAATAATTTATCACTATTAATTATTTCGATTGAAAAAGTTGTTTTTAACTACCATTTAGTAATTTTCACTATTCATCAAAATATGAAAGTTATCCGAAAATTACCAAAATTTCACCTTAGGCTAAATTCGATACTAAGAATCCAAAAATGAAATTCATTTTGAGAGCTAAAATTTCTAAAATTTTAAAAAGTGGTTATTACTATTCATAACGGCTAGTTTTAATAATATTTTAATAGCATATCGTTGTTTCGTGAAACTCAGTACTGCGTACTACACACGCTATCGAGGAAGGTTGCGATTGTGTGTAATGCAAGGCAAGTCAAGGATGCGTGTTGTGCAAGCTCCTTTTGGTGCAGCGTACAACACAAGACATTAGTGAAATTAAAAAGAATATTTTTCATAAAATCTCGGGCTGTTACAATCATCCTTTGATTATTGTCATTTCTGAAATAAAGATTGTAATCAACTCCCCCATGCTCGAAACCAAGCTTCTTCAAGTACTGATCAAGCATTGAGTACCAAGCTTTTGATGCTTGTTTCAGCCCATACAACACCTTCTTCAGTCTACAAACTTTGTTCTCATCCTCATGAATGAGAAAACTATCTAGCTGCTTAATGTACACTTATTCTTCTAGATCCCCATTTAGGAATGAAAATTTGACGTCCATCTAGAACACCTTGAACACTCTTTGCACTGCTATGGCTAAAAACAATCTGATTGTCTCTAGCCTTGCAACAGGTGCAAATGTCTCATCAACAACAATACCCTCTATTTGGGAGTACCCCGTGCACACTAGACTTGATTTGTTCCGAACCACTACACTATCTTCATTTATCTTGTTGTGATAGACCCATTTAGTCCCGATGAAATTCTTATCGATTGGTCTCGAAACAATCTCCCACGTCTGGTTCTTCTCAATCAGATCATTCTCCTTATTCATAGCCTGAACCTAGTTTTCATCTACAGCTGCATCAGCAAGGCATTTTAGCTATACCTAGGATAGGAAGGATGTCTGCTGTAGTGACTTCATTCTTCTTGTCTGAACTGGATCTTCCTGATCACCAATGATATTTTTTCAATCAATTTTATCTTGACACTTTGGCTTCCTTGTAGACACAGACTTGACACATTCTTCTTCATCATCAGTGGATTTTTCTGAGTCAACCTCTGCCACTTCTTCTCCCCCTGTGTTTCTTACCTCATCATCACTTTCATCCATAAACCGTTCACTGGGTCGTTGAGTATTTTTTTCATTTTCAACTAAAGTGACATCATTGCTCAAAAAAAAATTTCCTAGCCTTTTGTTGAAACATTTATATGCTTTACTTTTCCCAGAGTAGCCAAAGAATATCCCCTCATCTCCTCATGACTCAAACTTCCTGTGATTTTCTTTTTTGAGAATGAATCACTTACACTCAATGGTTTGAAAGTATTTCAGCGTTGGCTACTTTCCGCTCCACATTTCATACAGAGTCTTCCCTTCCTTCAGACAAAACAGAGACATGTTCGAAATATAGAACGATGTCAAAACTGCTTCCTTCCAAAATTTCTCTGGTAGGTCCTTTTCAATAAGCATCATTCTGTCCATGTTTTTGATGATCCGATTTATCCTCTCAACCACTCCATTCTGTTAGGGAGTTCTTACAGATGAAACATGATGCCTTATCCCATGATTCTCGAGATAGTTTTCAACTTGACTGTTTGGTATTTTCGTAACATTATCATTACAAAACATTAGAATTTTCTTCCCAAGCATCCTTTCTGATTTCATCCTATACTACTTTATGCAACTGGACACCTCTATCTTATGGGTAACGACAAATACCCAGGCCATTCTTCTATAATCATCAATGAAAATAACATAGTACCTTTTCCTATTTATAGCTCATGGTGAGATAGGTCCACATACATCTTGTATGCACCAATTCGATCAAACTATTTGATTTCTATTCCTTTTTCCTGTATGTAATTCTGAGGATCTTTCCTTGTTGGCAGGCATCACATGTATGAGTGCGATCACGCGATAGTTTGGTATGGTCTCTAGTAGCGTCACACTTTACCAAATATTCCATGGATGGTTCTCATAGATGACTAAGTCGCTAATGAAACAACTAGTTTTCTTCCTCTCTAGATAAAAGACATGTATCTTCTTCCCCACCTATATGGTAAAGATTTCCCTTTCTCCTTTTTCACTATAGAAAAACTTCTCCATCTTTTCCATTCACAACACACATCTTCTTGGTAAATCAGACAAAATGCCCAGAGTCACATAGTTGACTGACACAGAGAAATTTATGACTATGACTTTCTACTACCAAGACATCAGCACGTCTCATTTATTTTCCCCCAAAATTGGCTTTCCCTGAGCTAAAAATCATTAGGCCTTCATCGTTTCCAAATTTGACAACTCCTTTGTCATATTTTATGCATGTAACAATATCCTTATTACCCATCATTTGAGATGTGCAACCACTATCAGGGATCCACACACTAGAGCGATCTTATAATTTAAGGGAAATCTCTGCCACCACATCCTTCTCATTTTTCTTCTTCTTGGTCCATACTTTTTCCATCACACTCGGCATGGATTGAGACTTCTGTTCATTCTTAGAGTATGATGGACTAACATCATCTTGCAAAGCCACAAATCTATTTTGCATTTTTAACACACATGTCAGTTTATTGATCTACTTCTTGTGAATGTTTTCATTCTACTTTGTCACATTAGTATGAGTGGTCGAAGTGTAGTACCTAGCCATGTTCCCAAATCATCCGCACCAGAAACAGTGTCCTTCGAAATATGTTCTGGAAAAATGTTCTCTGTTTGACTACCACCACTGTTCTTGTTCCCTTCGATGTCTCTTTTCAATGGAAAACGCATAATGTGAATGTACCATCTTCCCACAACAATAACACCTGATATGAGGTGCATTCCTTTGTGTTACTTCAGCACTACGAGTTTCCCATTAGGATATCTGAATATTATGATTCTTCTTTGTTCCCAAATCAACCTTCAATTTCAGGACGAGTGCTTGAGGGCTAACGTCAATTTCAATAGATTTTTTCTTCTTATCAAGCACTAAATCAGCCTTATCGTCTGAGATAAATTTCTGATTCTTTCCTGCAGAACAAATAGGATCCTCTTTCACCTATTCAGTCTTCAGAATGCCCTTTTTTCCTGACATTACATTGGATGTCAACAGTTTTTCTTGATCCTTCATTTTTCATTGAAGACTGACCATTTCCTCTTGACGCTCTTTGATACGTCTGACCTGCTCCTTTCCTGTGTTAGTCAAACAATCAATTTCCTTCTTTTCATCCCAAATTTTTATCTTATACTCAATAATATTTTCTGAGCTCTCTAATGTTGACGATTTTAGTATTTCAATTTCTTCTGACAGCTCAAAAATTTCTTCATCCTGTTATTGCATATAGAGTTTGGAATCACGAACCACTTTATTGGATTTCTTCATCTTGGCTCTCGAAACCTCAATCTCCTCAAGAGCTACTTCTGTTTTGGCTTCCATATCAACTCTTCCTTCAACTTCTTCTTCTTCTTTTCTAGCGTTGGACTCTTCCTTTTCATGAGAACTACTGACAAACACCACCGTAAAATTTTCTCCACGATCTTTGTAGTTTTCAATCTCCTCAACCTCTTCAACTACATACTCATTTGAACTATCTATTTCTCGTGAAAGAAGATTCTTCTTCCTGAATAAATTTCTCTTTAACTGCTTCTTCCCTTTCACATAGGCTGAATATTTCTTCTTGGGAATTTCAACATCATCGTCATTATTTTCTCCATGAAACTTTTTGGGGTATCTTGCTGTGAGATGTACAACCTTTCAACATCTAAAGCATGCAAGAGGATGTTTCCCTTTGTACTTTCATTTTACTCTTTGAATTTTTGAGGAGAATAACGACATTACCTCATTTGTCTCTTATTCCTCCTGAGAATCTTCAATGGTGAGCTTCATCATGGCCTTAAATGCCACCTCTTTGGATTTCCCCTTTCCCACAGCGTCATTATCACCAATTCTCATTTCATATGCAGCAAGGGTGTTGAGCAGGTTATCCAATCTTAATTCTTTCAGGTCTTTATCTTCCAAAACAGAAACTTTTGGATTGAACCGAGGTTGATGTTTTCTCAATATGAGCTTCACAATTTTTATGTATTCGATAATTCCACCTAGACCTCACATGTCTTCTACCACAGTATTTACCATGTCAATGAATGCATCAACAGACTCATTCGGGTTCATTCTCAGATCTCTATACGTGTTCCACAACACTTGCAATTTTGCCTCTCCAACCTTTGTATCCCCTTCATATATATTCAAAATATTTTCCCACATGGCATGTGATGTTTTGAATGACATCACCTTTGAATAGATGGGATTGGAAAGGGCTCCCCCTAAGGCATTGATTGCTTTGGAATCAGTATCCAACTCTCTATGCTCAGCTTCTGATAATTTCCCACTATTAATATCATTTGTGATACCATGCATAGCTGCTGAAAACACATTAATTCCCAAGTATTGGAAATAGTGTTTCATTAGATTCTTCCATATCTGAAAATTACATCCGTCAAAGATCAGAATCCATTTATGATTAGTGGCCTCCATTGAGAGAAGAACTAATATCAACCTTTGCTCGGATACCAATTGTTAGGTCCACAATGCTGAGTACCCTAAGAGGGGGGGGTGAATCACGGTATAACTAATTTAAAATTAAATCTCATTCTAATCTTTTTTCACTGTTCAACAAAACACTCTTCTCTCTATTTCCTATTTCACAATATAAATAGAAAGTAATGCATGCACATGACCCAACAGTTTTT
The DNA here is from genome assembly GCA_963277665.1 of Viscum album. Classification (NCBI taxonomy): domain Eukaryota; kingdom Viridiplantae; phylum Streptophyta; class Magnoliopsida; order Santalales; family Viscaceae; genus Viscum; species Viscum album. The sequence continues at coordinate 269,299,405 of OY728128.1, read as the reverse complement.
ACTTGGTTCACCGCTGAGGGCTACATCCAAGGATCCTACGCCGACAAGTTATCGGTCATACCAAATTCCAATAAACTTCACTAGCTGTGGATTACAAGGTTCCGGCACAGTCACTCTGTCCCAGGCTCACTACCTTTACAAAGATTAGGGTCAGCTCACTACTCTCCCAAGGGCCACTCCATGTTTCTCTCTCTCCGGCTCACTGCCGGTAGAGAGGATCACCTTCTCCCTCTTCCTTTGCTCACTTCTCCGAAAAAGATCCTCTAATAGTTTATAGACATGTAGGTCTCTTCATTATCTCTAATGAATACATCCTTTGTTGTGTGTGGATTATTTATTGAAGTCCAACATTCACCAGTATGTGAATTTCTCTTTGAACTGAAGGTGCCGGGAAAACTTCCAGCTTCCACGTAGCCCAAAAACACTGTTGAAGAATCAACCTTACATGGCGTGCAGGTTTAACCCGGTGCACAAGTATCAACACGCTAGTCATAACTAGCACGCAAGTCTGCCTCTACCACCTGCGCGGCACAATATTCTGCAACTCCAAACCTGTGTGACTCAATCCCTTTTATTCCCATGCCAATATTGGCGCACAACTAGAAACTGGCATGCAACTTCAAACACTAATGTGCATGTTCACTTGTGCGACCACACACCACCTGCGCGACCACCACACCAGCGTGATGGGAGCTCTGATTTTTATAAGTGTTGAACTCTGTCGAAAATGTGGAGGGGTGGTCCTATATTTATAGGCATTTGGTCAGCCTACGAGAAGGCACGCAAGTCTACCCTTAGCGCGCAGGTCTCTTCCCCTACAAGTCACTTGCGCGACCAACATCCCTTTGAAAAATTGTGATCTTATAATCATGAAAAACAACACGTGCGCATGTTCCCGAGCCTCCTAGGCATCGATGCGCAAGTCCCTCCATGGCGCGCAAGTCACCTGTGCAACCACACCAATACCTGCACGACCCTCTTTGCTTTTCTATATTTTGTACCGCCTCTAGATCGTAAATTCCTTTGTTGACGCTCATGAAAAAAACATGGATCGTTTACCACTGCTCTTGAACTCGACATTCCACCCTAAAATCACCTTTTCCAAAAAAAATTGTATTTCATGGTTTTCATTGTCAACAATCACAACACAGATGTGATATTTTTCAACAAACACAATCACCTAAAAAAATGTTTCAATGATACCTTGAGGGATTTTTTCCCAACAAGCTCCAACCAACAATAATGTACCTGAAGTGGAAGGGCCACAATCTATATCCACACCTACAACCATATAACCTATTTGGGACAAATTGCAGGTCCCAAACAGGGTGTGTGACTAATCCCAGTAGGCAACCACCACAAGATCTGTTCCCTACTGTCAGTGAGTAATATAGAGGAATTAATGAAAGTAAATGTTTTAATGAACTTGGTATACACAAGTAATGAATACTACTAATTACCATCCATATTAATTTAACAATTAACTCATTAATTTAATTAAACAACCAAGGAATATAGAAAAGTTCTCTCTTCCATGGTACACAGGTAACACATTAGGCATCAAAAGACTACCTAAACAGACAAGCAGGCCAATAGATCCAAGCTCGTGCTTTGGCCTAGAAGAATCATCTAAACCAACCAAAAAATCCACATTCTCACTCACTCCCTGGGTGGCTCTAATTAGCATACCCCAATAGTTAGGTAAACATACAATGGCACCTACGCTCTAGGAAGCACTCACGTCGATTCCCCTGTGGTCTTCAATAATAGTTATAGACTCACTGAGGAAGCTCTTACGTCTTATTCCTCATGTGGTATCGATAATTATGTAAACTAAGGACACTCTTAGGAAGAACAAATTCCAATTCTCGTATGTAATGAATATGAAACTAATCCCAACTGACCCCCTAGATAAGCACATATCATCTATTTCTTCTTTTTTCTCCAGCATCAGGTTCTCATAGCCCTGAGCAGTCCTGTCGTGCGTAATCGACTGTCAGCAGCCCTAAGTATGTTTAGAAACTACTTGGATAAAGTTTACAATGCATCAAATTCATTAAAACAATATGAAACACATGCAATCCATTATAACAAGAAAACTATAAATTGTAATAGGGTTTGCCTTGCAGGAAAACTGTGCCAAATGGTGATAAACGGCCAAACAAGGATAACACCAATGGGTTGATCCTCATACATGAAAAAAAATATTATATTATTATCAATTAACGTTAAGATAACAATAAATTAAATGCAACTAAACAATAGGACAAAAAACCCTAACCCGGGATACCCAAAACATGGGAACCCTACACTTTTTCACAAAAACTCAAAGAAATTCAATGTAAGGAAACAAACCACCTACCTCGATCCTAAGAGATCGATATAATTGAACCTCGGCCCATGAATCATCATAGAATGTTGTAGATATGCAAAAACATCAAAACGGTCAACCCACGATAACTCTCATAAGATAAAGAATCAGGAAACATGGGAAAAAAAGAACCAAGATCTCACCACTACAATTCTATTGCAACTGATGTCGTTCAATTCAGATAATCAGTGATGGATTAGTGGTTCAGAGAAGATTTGGCATCCTCGGATGCTTTGGATGGAATTTGGCGAAGAAGAAGATGGAAATAAGGATTATACATGACTGTGGTCCATTGAACGAAATAAAAATAAAGTACACGACATGTACCTCTTGAGTACACGACGTGTACTTTCCTTTTCCGTACTCTGCTTTAGGTGGCCACCAAGTCACCCTTACAAGGCCTTGTGTGTGGCCATGACACGGCCATTACACGGCTTCCGGTGTCATCGAAGTACATAGCATGTATTCATAAAGTATGTGGCTTGTACTCTGAAAATTTCCATATTTTCCTCTTTTTCTCAAAAACTACCAAAAAAGGATAAAATTACCTGAAAAAAAGATCTGAGTTCTTATAAAAACAAATTCCTATTACTCGCTCTTTTTCAAAACTCTACGAATTCGCCTGTATCAAAGCCACCTAATAAAAACCAGAATCTGTAGTGACATCTTTTTTGGCCTCAACATAACTCCCCCATGAATAAGTAGTCCCATCCTCATATATTTACTTTCAATATAATGAAATATTTGTATAAAAATAAATATAATATTAATGTCATTGTTCAAAAAAATCATTGACCACAATATAGTGTTCACATTTGTGTACAACATCTCATATATGAGTTCAGAATACATCTTCTTATAAACTTCAAACTCTATAATAGATTGGCAAGTAGCGTAATTTATAATATATCAAACATGTAATTGTTAAAATAAATATACATTAACAAATAACATTACATACCATATGTTGTCGATGTATGTTGAATGTATGACTCCTGGAACTATGGGTGACCTCTTTTCTCCCCTGGGTCTAATGACTATATGATGATATCCTCATAAAAGTCTCTCCAATCTAAATCGAGCACTACCTTCCCCATACATCAACTGATATATAGTCAGGACGATGGGAGACATGAGACTGATTGAAGAAGGTTGAGAAATCCTTATCCATAGCTCTCATTCTAATGTGATGTAGAAAATGGAAAAGCCCTCACATGTACAAGTATCCCATGAATTTTGGTTAGGACCACTTTGACTATCTAAAATTAGAGAAAATAAATTATACAGTGAAATTTAAAAAAACGTCAATATTTAAATAAATTTTAAGCAACTATATATTATCTAATAACATATAATCCAGTGATCGAACATCTTGTCACAGAAGATGTTGGGTACCTGTTCTCAAGGCACCCATAGCTTGGAAAATAATTTCATAGAATCACTTCAGCCTTGCCAATGGCTAAATGAAAAAAAATATGAATATTGAAACAAAAGTATAATCTTAAATTTTGTATGAAAATTAATAAAATTAGTTAATATAAAATAATATTTTTTATTAATAAATTAAATATAACTCTATAATGCTGATAAAAATAAGTAAGTTGTCATTTATATGGTGTATTATCTGGAATCAGTAATCATGGATTAATGCCCCCCTCCTTGTAGGTGCACCACACTATGGAGGAGAAGTTGAATCAGGATCATTGTCAGGAAGTTCATCATCATTGATTGAAGATAATAAATCCTCATGAGGATCATCTCCAGTCATCTGAAAAAAATATTCTCACAACTAAGAGATTGGTAAACCAGATATGATATATTAAAAAAATATGATTGTGAGAATAAAATAATATTTCCTATTATATATTGTTAATTTAATTTTGAAATTTAATAAACTATTAAATATTAGAATAAGAAAATAACCTGACACTAATTCCTAGAATAAAATACACCAATAATCATCTCCATCACCATCTTCATCGACATTAATGTCTTCATCGTCATCTTGGTCATTGTCAATATCCATATGACATTCAATTTAATCATCCCATATTACTTCATCAACATTATTTTTGTCATTTTCCCTTAACTGAGTGGTTTCATCATTGATATTTTTATCCCATCAGTTTCGAGATATTTGTTGGGTTGTTTTATTAATAAATTTCAATATTTTTTACATCCATGGAAACTTATTTATTTTTAATAAATTGATTGTCACATGATTTAATTTTTATCACACACCACATGTCCTTAAAATCTCTCAATAAATCACATTAATTTTCATAGTAAACACAATTTTCCTGATATTCCTACATAAATGGATCATTTAGTACAAGAATATTGTTATATTTAATTTCAATGACTCCATGTTGTCAATGAAATCACCACCCACAATTTGTATCCTTATAATGACATTTAAAAATTAATAGATAATTTGGTCCCATATAACATAGCATGATTATTTTGTAATGTTTCGGATCTGGGTGCCACTCAACAGGTGCCCCAAACCCGATTGGTCACGTGACCTCAAGTGCATTTCCCCAAATGCCAGAGGATCCTAACTAGAAGAGAGAGCCCAGGTATGATAGTGGGGAAACTATGCCCTCATTTTTCAAAGTGTTGTGCATCAGAAAATATAATAACATAAAATAGCAGAAGTAGTAAACAATAAAGAACTGAAATAGACAACTGTAGAAAAGAGAACCAGCAGTCTTATATATAATGATGCAGCATGACACTAATTCTATGAATGTATCCAGAACAGGATACACCACAATACAATATAATACAATAGAGAGTACATGTATAGTGGAACAAAATAGAACATTCAGCACTATCGCAAGCCTATGCTCGGTCCCATGCTCTCCTACTCCTCAGCAACAATAAAGTACCTATATAAGGACCCTTACCCTTATTGACACCTGTAGCAATATAATCTATTTGAGATGATTACATGACCCCAACAGGTTGTGAGAAATGAATCCCTGTAGGCACCCCCCAAAGGCATGTGCCCAATTGTCAGTGAAAATATGCAACATAAGTGTACAAAAGTAAATGCAGTAAACTATTAAGTACTAAGAGTAAATATCACTACTAGTTTCCTTGCCATTTTTATATTCATTTTAACCATTCAATTTAATAACAATTTTTTCTCATCTGAACCAATCCCTCAGTACAGTCAAAACCTTTCCCTCAAGCTAATATAATTAAACCATCCCTTTAGGATTTCCCTCAGGCTATTGAATATTTCCATCAGGAAAATGAGATATTTCCCTCGGGAACATAAGTCCCTTCCCTCAGGCATAAGAAGTGTTTCCCTCAGGCGAAATAGAACATTTCCCTGATGCTATTAAGTACCTTTCCCTCGGTCTAAACGAACAATGCCCTCATGCCAAATGATCACTGCCCTCAGGCACAAGTAACTGGGTCGAGCCCAAAGCATAAACAAGAAATTAATATACAATTCCATTCAAGGCAATTCAATACCCATTATAATCATTGAATACCCTTAGGTATCCTGGATAAATGGATAAACAGAGGAACGCACCCCCAGGGTGGTCCTGGATCCAAGCAGTTATCCAAAACAGCAGTTTATAGGTACATTCAATTACCTATATAGTTCTAGGTATTTTAAATAGCCAAGGTCACAGCCACACGACACCCCAAACATTGGTTCATAGCATAATGGTACACAATATCAACACCACAGAAGAAACAAACATCAGACCACCTACCTCAATCGTCCCTGATCGCTATACGTAAACAGTGCTTCCAGAAACGCCCAAGAGCAACGTGGATTTGGGAATAAAAACAAAATGTTCAAACCTAAATAAAATTCCCTCGGGAACGAATTGGTAAGAACTACTCGAGAAGAAGGAAGTGCTTACCAGCACGGTCCAATCAAAATTGATGGTGTAGGAATTGGGTTTTTGGTGACCATTCGAGAGATCTTTGAAACTCCGTCCTAAAAAAAACTCCAAACCCCTCAAATGTCTCCTCTGCCGAAATAGGAGGGTACAACCTTTTTTATGTGAAAATTCATTACTACACAGCTATTAATCTCAAGTACACGTCGTGTACTTTTCAATTTTTTAACTGTTCTGCTAGCGGCTTCTCTCCAGCGCGACACTGTTCATCTGTCAACATGAGTACACAACTTGTATTCCTGAGTACACGGTTTGTACTGTCACTCAGCTGGCAGCTACCTCCACTGCCATAATTTTCACCTGCCGAATGATTACACAACGTGTAAATATCCACTACACGTCATATAGTCTATTTTCACACCCTCAACACTGACAGGGCTATACGCCATGTGTACTCATCCCAGGCGGCCAAAGTACACATGGTGTGGAAAAGTACAAGTCGTGTACTCACAAAAGTTTTGATTTTTCTCAATCTTACTTATTTTCTCAAAACACTTAAGGAAAAGGTAAAAAACCCATACCTCATGAATAAGAACCAGGTTCTAACAAACATCACCCTATAAAGCAATTCATCCCCAAATTGACCTCCCAAGGGTGGTGAAGATATGCTCTGAAGAACTCTGGCCACTAAGAACGTACATCGGTTTCCCGCTCCCAGGTTTCATCATGCACTAGGTCATGCTGCCATAGCACCTGTACAAGAGGAACTGACTGGCCTCGGAGAACCATCATGCTCCTATCAACAATACAAATCAGAAGCTCCTCCAAGGATTCATGGACCTGAAGCTCAACCTCATCGGGCTGAAAGACATCAAATTGGTCTGAATTATAATGGCACAAGTGAGATACATAGAAGTCGTCGTGCATGGCCCGGTACCTATATGGTAACTAAAAGAGACAGGAAACCGACCCGACTCTCTCTAGAATCTCAAACAACACTACATACCTCTGTGAATGTTTACCCTGTCTCCCGATCCGTCTATGTCTCAACCTTGGTGAAACACGCAAGAAAAACTGATACCCGACCATGAACTATAAGGGTCATCTATTGTGAATAGTGTATGATTTCAGATGAGACTGCACAGTGTTCATCTGATTCTGTATCAACTGGACATGCTCTAAAGTCTCCAGCAAGATACCTGTTCCCAGTAAAGGTTCCTCTCCTGCCTCCATCCAGCACAAGGGTGATCGGCATGGCTGACCATATAAAGCCTCGTAAGGGGACATCAAAATAGTTTCTTTAAAACTATTATTATTGGAAAACACAACAAGGTGTATATGATTCTTCCCATAGCATGCAAATTCCAGTATGCATGCGTGCAACATTTCCTCAAACACCAGTATCGTACTATCTAACTGGCCATCAGTCTAAGGGTGGTATGCTATGGTCAGAAGCACATGCGGACCCAGTTCCCTCAGAAAACTCTTCTAGAAACAAGGAGTAAATTGGGAGTCCCTATTTGAAATTATAGAATAAGGGACCCCATGATGACGTTCAACCTCTCAGATATACAGCTTCCCGTTAATGCCAAAACTGAAGTCTCCTTGATCAGCAAAAAGTGGGCTACCTTCGTTAGTCTGTCCACAATGACCCAAATGGCATCATTGCCTCGAGTTGAACTTGGAAACCCTATCCTGATTTCCATCGTGACATCATTCAATTTCCACCCCAGAATGGATAACAGCTATAATAGCCCTACTGGCCTCTAATTCTATGCATTCACCTGCTGACAGGTGGAAAATATCGCAATAAAACTAACTACTTCCTATTTCATACCCAAACACCAATACTGGAGTTTTAAGTCACAGTAAATTTTGTTAACTCCAGGATGCACTGCCAATGTGGAAGCATGAATCTCCTGCATCAACACCTCACGTATATCCCCTTGAACATACCCTCATCCCTGGAAACACAAAACATCATCATGGCCTATCGTCTTACCAGGAGGAGGGTCCTAACTTACCACCGACTCCCGTAGAACTAGGCCTTCCGAATCTGATAGCTATCTCATCCTCACTCTATTCAGGAGGGTAGTGGTCATAGCTAAGGAAGAAAGATATGTTTTCCCATGATGATCGTGCAACTCCAAATGCATCTCATAGAACAATGCCATAAGCAGCCACTCACCACTGGCCTCATGAACTTCCTGTATCTATGTCTTCCTACTCAGTGCATCAGCAACTTCATTACCCTTACCAGGTGTATAGGCAATCTCAAAATTGAATGACTGAAGGTACTCAACCCACCTTTGTTGTCTTAGATTCAGGTCACGCTGAGTAAAGATGTATTTGAGACTTTTGGGGTCGGTGAATACCACAAAATACTCTCTGAAGAGATAATTTCTCCAACAGTGCAACACATGAACAACTGTAGCCATCTCGTGGTCATGCATCGAGTAATTCCTCTCATGTGGCATCAACTGCCGAGACCTGTACACAACTACTCGATTGCCCTACATACACACTTCTCCCAGCCCAATACCTTACGCATCAAAGTAGACTGTATAGCTTTTCCCTTGCCTAGGAATTATCAGGATTGGTACTGATGTCATCATACAGTTTAGCTCTTGAAGGGCATTCTCACAAGCTTCTGACCAAACAAACATCACACCATTCATAGTCAAACCCGTCAACAGTGCTTCTAAGAGAGAGAATTCCTATATAAAGCACCTGTAGTAACCAGACAGACCTAAGAAACTCTTCACCTCATACACTTTATTTGGATATTCCTTGGACACTACTGCTCTAACCTTATCTTGGTCTAATGAAACTCCTGCCTCTGAAATGATATGACCCAGGAAGTGTATCTGGTCTATCCAAAAGTTGCACTTTGAGAGCATAGCATATAGCGGATACTCTCTCAGTGTACTCAATATGATCTCAAATATGGGTAGCATGGTCGTGTCGAGTGTGAGAGTACACCAATATTTCGTCCACGAATACTACCACAAAAGAGTCTAGATATGGGTGGAACACATGATTATTCAGATCCATGAAAACTGTTGGCGGGTTTGTGAGTCCGTACAGAATCACCAGGTAATCCTATAGACCATACCTGCTCTTGAAGGCTATGAGAGGTATATCAGATGGTTTAACGTGAAACCGATGTTATCTAGATCTCATGCCTATCTTTGAGAACTCTCGTGTTCCCCAAAATTGATCAAAGATACCATCGATCTTCGGCAAGGAATATCGTTTCTTAACTATCAACTAGTTCAACTTTCGATAATCCACAGAGAGTCTGAGGGTACCGTCTCACTTTTTTGCAAAGAGGAACGGTGAACCCCAAGAATAAGTACTGGGTCGGATGAAACCCTTTTCCCGTAACTCCTCTAACTGCCTCTTGAGCTCCTACAACTCAGGTGTAGCCATCCTATAAAGAGGAATGGACAGTGGTGCCACTCCTGGTAGAAGATCAATATAGAAATACACCTCTCTCTCCGGAGGAAAAACTAAAAAGTCGTCATGGAAGACATTCATGAAATGATAAACTACTGAAGGGAAATCCAATTGACATGTCCCCTGAACATCTAGATATAAAATCGCAATATGGGCTATCACTCCACCTCTCCCACGATGCTCGTGTCCAACTCGGCTCACTTGGACATCCCATTCGCCCTTGTATAGAAACTCTCTGCCCTCTGGTGATGTGAAACTCACCCTGCGATGATAAAAATTTAAAAAGGATCGAAAGCATACCAACCAGTCCATCCCGATAATGACATCATAAGTTTGCATCTCTAAGACATATATGTTGCATAGAAAGTGACACCCACCAACATAAAGGGGCACTCCCTACACTAACACACACCTACCGTTCTAGTCCCCAACGGAGTGTCTTGCATCATGATATCATAATAAGAGGAAACACAGAGCCAAAGGATCTCCACAACGGGTATAGATATAACAATATGTGAAACACCCATAACGAAAAGTGTAGAAGATAAAGCAGAATCTACGAGAATAATACCTCAGATATTGGAAGGTCTAGGATCCGGCCCTTACTGGGTCTGTTGTACTGCATATGTGTAGCCAGTGTCGCGGCCCCGTGACACTGCCTAGCAACCCTGAGCTGACTCGCCCACCTATCTCTGAGATCCTAGTGTCTGGCTACCCCAGCCACAACTACCATCTCTGCATACATGCCATGACACATTCCAGTTTTGTAACTTGTAAGAAGATGCTGGTCTTGCTCCTACATGTGGTGTGTCCACAGAATCCCTCTCAATAGTCAATGATGTAAAATCCCTGTAAAAATGCTGCAGATGACCCATATTGTAGAAATCTCGGCACTCCACTGGGTCACGAGTACACTGAGGTCTCTTGTGCCCCTCTATACCACACTAGTAGCATATGACCGGGCCACCTTAAGTAATCGTCTGGCTAGTACATCCACCATGAGAGAAATTCATCTGTCTATTCCTCTTCCCGGTAGAAATAATACTAGAAACTGGTGTCAAACCGCCCTGGCCCACACTACTAGATTCTCAGAGGTTCCACTCTATAATCCATTCCTGGTTCACAATATCATGCACAATAGGCAACCTAAAAACATTTACCGGTGCTTGGATGTCATATCGAAGACCATCCTCAAACCTTCTATCCCTCAACGTCTCATCACCTTCCAGAATAGGTGGAAAATGATGATGTTCGTTGAAGCGAGCATAATAATCCATCACATACATGGCACCCTATTGTAGATTGATGAACTCATGAGCTTGACATGCCCTCATCATCTCTAGAAATAAAGACTCATAGAATAATGTCTGAAAATTTTCACACAACATGTCTTGGTGATGCTCAGACTGGGTGGTAACATCCTACCACCTCATGGTGGAATCATGCAGCATATAAGTCGTGTTACTTACCCTCCGCCCTAGAGGCTTCTCTAGGTTCTCGAAAAAATTCTTCACTAAATCCATCCATGACTCTGCATCCTGTGGTCCTCCATCCCCTGAGAACGTAGGCAGATGCAGCTGCTGGAAGATACGTGTCAGCCCTTCCATAGACGTGGCAGCTGGCGGTGCCCCTGAAAGGTCTGCATGAATAGCATAAAGCCATCACGGAACTACGCATCAGCACCTCTGCCTGTTATAATGGCTGGTGATGTATCTGCACTGCTGTAGGATCCACTTGTAGCCCATAGCCTACCATCTTAGGAGTATAATCATTGTTGCTCTCCTGGCGAACAACCCAAGGTCGTCTTGGCGGCATGACTCTACAAGGTCAAACACATGCATTAGATAAAGATTATCCAAGACTGAAGATGATGAGACCCAAAAGGGAACGGGAGAACGGAAGCATTCATGATTTACAAAATGTGACTACACGGAGTTGTATAAATAATACATGGCATGTTCTCACAAGCCATCCACATGGTCGTGTTCTTCATCATAAACTGGCTGTGTAACACCCAAAACACACGGAGTTTCATCTGAATATACATCGTGTACATCAATCCCCCTTAACTTCCCGAGTCCTTCTACACGGCTAAGCCACCCAACTATCCTAAAACAAGACTACATGGTGTGTCCCATGGAAACATGGCATATACTCATCATGATTTCAGCAGCTTGTGTTGTTCGTGACACAACCAAGTACCTGGGTCAGACTACATGGTGTGCTCCCAATAGACATGGCGTGTATGTCTTAATGCTTACTCCATCGGTGTTGATAGTTACACGGGCGGACACCGGGTCAACACTACACAACGTTTACAACAGGTACATGAAGTGTTTCCCCAATCCATTCCCTACACCATGTCCCTGCCCGCACAGTCTATGACACGGGAAGAGACTACACGGCGTGTACTAAGGGTGCACGATGTGAACGTAAAAGGTTTTCCTTTCTTCCAGAATATAAGAACACACGGCATGTTCCCATAGACCTACAAGGCGTGTATACTAGGTTTTCCGGATAGTATGACTCAGAAACTACTATAGGACCCAGAAAACACGAAAAAAACACCTAAGTTCCAAATTTTGATTCGTGAGGGCCCATACTCCCCGCGAATCAAAGCTTCACATCTTATAAATGTTATAATAATGTAAACTCGTCAATGATCCACCAAATTTCGATCATTGAGGGACCATACACCCCAAAAACCAATGTTTGGAATTCATTATATTAACAACCTCACGCAAAAATACCCTATCGAATTGCAGGTATTTAACAATCATCTATCAAAGTAGCATGCTTTTATATCACAAAAATTATCACAACAACATGAAATTTCTAATTCACCTACATGGCATGGAACTATGCATGGCATGTGATTTATATCATGTGCTTAAATGATGGATGATATGACATACCCTCATCTAATCAGGTTGCAACTAAATAGAGCCCATGTATAACATATAAACAACACAATCACAAGTGCTTCACCCAACGGTGAAATTAAAGTCAATTGTCAAATTTGAAAAATCAGAAAAATTGCAACATGAGGTAAATTTGGTTTTTCCTTGTACACGGGTCAGCTACTCCTAGGAACATCTCAATAACGACTAACATTCCCATCCTATTCTTGACTAAGGCTCCAAATTGTAATCAATGAAAAGAACCCCCTCTGATACAACTTTGTAATGTTCTGGATCCAGGTGCCACTCAACGGGTTCCCCAATCCCTGTTGGTCACATGACCTCAAGCGCATTTTCCCAAATGCTAGAGGCTTCCGACTAGCAGCTAGGGCCCAGGTCTGATAGTGGGGAAGCTATACCATAATTTGTTAAAGTGTAGAACATCAGAAAAGATAATAACATACAATAGTGAATGTAGTAAACAATAAACAAATGAAATGGACAACTGTAGAACAGAGAACCCGCAGTCATATATATAAAGATGCAGAAGGTCACTATTTCTATGAAAGCACCAAGAACAGGATACACCGCAATAAAATACAATACAACATAGAGTAATAGTACATTGAAACAAATAGAACAGCCAGAAGCATCACAAGCCTATGCTCGGTCCCATGCTCTCGAACTCCTCAGCAACAATCAAGTACCTGTATAGGGACCCTTTCCCCTATCAGAACCTGCATCATTATAATCTGTTTGGGCCCAAGAAATGACCAAAACAGGGTGTGAGAAATGAATCATAGTAGGCACCCACCAAATTCATGTGCCCAACTGTCAGTGAAAATATGCAACAATAGTGTGCAAAAGTTAATATAGTAAACTAGTAAGTATTTAAAAGTAACTATCACTACCAGTTTCATTTCAATTTTGATATTCATTTTAATGATTGAATTTAATACCCTTTTTTGCTAATCATAACCAAGCCCTCACGCTAATCATATCCTTTCCCTCAGGCTAATATAATAAAACCATGCCCTCAGGCTTTCCTTTTGGCTATTGAATATTGACATCGGGCATACGAGATATTTCCCTCTGGCACAGAAGTCACTGCCCTTTGGCATAAGACGTGTTTCCCTTAGGCTATGTAGTACCATGCACTTGGGCTAAACAAACAATGCCCTCAGGATTAAAGAACACTGACCTTAGGCACAAGTAATCGGGCAGATCCCAAAGCATAAACAAACAATTTACATACAATTCCTCTCAAGGTAATTGAATACACATTATAATCATGGCATGCCCTCAGGTATCCTGGCCAAATGGCTAAACCGAGGAACGCACCCACAGGGTCGTCCTGGATCCACGAAGTGATCCCAAACAGCATTTTATAGTTACATTCAGTTACCTATATAGTTCTTGGTATTTTAAACAGCCAAGGCCACAACCACAGGACACCCCAAACATGGGTTCTTAGCAGAACAATACACAATATCAATACCATAGTTGAAATAAACATCATACCACCTACCTCGGTCACCCCTGATCGCTATACATGAATGACGCATCCAGAAACTCCAAACAAGGACATAGATATGGGAATATAAACAACATGTTCAAAACTAAATATATTTCCCTCAGGAAAGAATTGGTATGAATTACTCGATAAGAAGGATGGGCTTACCAGTGCGGTCCAATCAAAATTGACGGCCTTGGAATCGGTTGTCCGATGAGCGTTCAAGAGATCATCGAAGCTCCGACCTCCAAAATAAACTCCAAATTCCTCAAATGCCTCCTCTGCAGAAAGAGTAGTCTACTGCCTATTTTAAGAAAAAATTCATGACTACATGGCGTGTACTCTAAAGTACATGGCGTGTAGTTTTCATTTTTTTAATTATTCTGTTGGCGGCTTCTCACCAGTGTGGCACTGTTCATCTGTTGACGTTAGTACACGACGTGTATTCCTGAGTACATGGTGTGTACTGTCACTCAGCTGGCGGCTGCCTCCACCGCCTTACTGCTCACCTTCAGACTAATTACACGGTGTGTAAATACCCACTACACGGCATGCAGTTGATGTTTAAACCCCTCATTGCCGACAAGCCTACACACACTGTGTACTCATCCCACATGGCCAAAGTACACAGTGTGTGGAAAATTACATTGCGTGTACTCACAAAATTTGGGATTTTTCCCCATCTACCTTATTTTCTCAAAAAACTTAAGGAAATAGGAAAAAAAGAAACCTGTACTTCAAGAATACAAACTGAGTTCTTACATATTTCACCTATAATACAATAAAATTAAACATCACTTATCTTATGATGGTATAATTTCAGTCGAACACAACTACTCATTGATTTATTTTACTGACCATATATGCATGTACATAATCAATGTCCATTAACCACATAACTATTATATGATTTTACCAATTTTGATTGAGGTTTATTGAGAAGACATAATTTACTATCAAATCTATTTTCTTGTTGTGTTACATGTAAACAGTTAAAAAATTTCATAATAGTTATCATAAAAAAATTGATTTATTATTCCAAAGAAAAAGAATTACATACTTGTCTTTGAAACCAATAAGAAAATTTTCGTTTATGATGTTACTTAAGAGCAACAAATGTAGTTTTTAGAAATGTATTTTTGTTATGGTAACAATATTGTCTACAAAAATTATAATTTAAATGAATAAATATTTTATAAATATTTAATAAAATAATAAAAAAGTATTACATAATGCACAATGGGTGTCATTTATCTATAATTTAGGAGAATAAAAATATATGATCTATGCAGTTCTTCAACTATAAGCCATCGATCATGATAACTAATGAATCCAATCTCATGATAATTAAAAACTGAAAACTAATTGTCCGTTACATAATCAGCATTTTTCTCTTTGCGTTTAATAAGATAATTTTTTGAAGGATCTTCCCAAAGAAAATAACGAGGGATTAAATTTGAAATTTCATCCTGCATGTATGCTTCTAAAATCGACAATTTTACTGATGCTTAGATGGGTAAATAATTTAGTAATTTCTTAGTACATCACATAAATGGATACATACAGTAGTATTGTACTAGACCTCCACATTTTTATTCATATGGATGATTCAATATTAAATGTTCCAATGTATCATAGATGTTCGATGGGAATATTTTCTTCTAATTTAAATAAAATTAATTAAATATATTTTTCTATAGAATTACATGAATTAAAATCCAATGTTGCAACACAAATTTATCTGAAAAATTGTTATATTAGTCAACACATCCAACACTGATGAATTCAACTACACTCTAAGACAAATAGGTAGAAATCGTTCAACTATGGCATGACAATCTTGACTTTTTAACCTTGTAATATTCCCATTTCTGAAAATGTGAGATAAATTAGGAGCATAACCATTTGGTAATCGAAAATCATTAAACCATTCATAGAATAATTAACATATTTCTATTCTAAGTTATTATGATTCCATTGGATTAATTAATTTGTGTGATCCTTCCTCATTAAATAATTCATGTTTAGGATGTCTGTAAATCTGTACAAAATCTATCTTTGCCTTTACATTATCTTTGGTATAACTATGTGAGTCCAACATTGTCTAAAACATGATATAAAAAACATTCTTCTCAATATGCATTACATCTAAAATGTGACGAACCAACAAATTAGAACAATATGAATGGTTTTAAAAAAACTCCACTATAAAATTATGATCTCTCATGAAACCATTTATATTTTTTTTCATTTATGGTTTGTAAAAGAGTAACATGAGGTAATCCATATACAATATATTTTACTTTGTTACTCGGGAGCAATATTGGAGGTGCGTCTATTTGAATTCGACCTTATGTAAAATTAATAATGTTTCATCGAAAACGTTGATCCGCTCTAAGAATTCTACAATGAAAATCAAAATAACTAACCATTCTCCCATTACAGAGCATGAATTCTTTATTCTCATTTGTGCAGAATTGAAATGGGCTGAGACTGTGTCTGCTCTTTCCAGATAACATATCATACCTCGAAAAGTCACTGATCGTCCATATTATTGAAGCCTTCAATATAAAATTATCATTTGTAGTTATATAAAATGTAATCACACTATTCTTCTATAATGAAATTAACTCATCTATTAGTGGTTTAAAATAATCATCAATATTATTCATTTTATGTCATGGAATTAACAATGTCAAATATATATTTGGGTCCTTCATTCACATCAAAGGGGAAAAATGTAAGTATTATTGAAAACAGGACAATAAGAATATTGACTATTGTAAGCAAAAAATGTAAAAAACCATTAGTAGAACGACCCAACTGTATGTCATGAGGTTATATGAGAAAATAAGGATGTGTCTGATCTAAATGTTTCCTCGACCCACAATCAAATAGATTATTATATCTTTTTTCTGACGAAAATATTTCATTTATGCCTAGTCATAAATCAGGTTTTGTTGTGATACATAAATACATGCTGTAAACAAGGAATAATTAGAAATATTTAATTTTCCCATACCGTTTTTGAACCATTAAATAGTTCTTGATGTATTTCAAAATTCAACATTTGCATTCTATATATAGATAGGAAGATTTTTAATAAAAAAAGTCATCCCATACCTAACATCTGACATATAATAAAATCCTATAATGGTTTAGTAAACAAAATAATTTTGTTTTTGAAAAATATTCTCGACACACCATTGATCCTCTTCCACCCAAACATGATCTTTTCCAACACTGAACACTAGTGCGACGCACAAGAACAACACTCTCTGACCTGGTTCTCATAGAAATATACCTTATATACATTCATTTGTAGTAAATGTAAGATATAAGATATAATCAACCATAATTATAATGGAAATATGATTCTAAGTGTATTTCATCCATATGATCATTATTGGTTTAGATAATAGTAGAATAGAAACACAACAAAATGGATATATACAATGTTCATTATATAAAATGTATAATTTTACAATTAGATATGTGACTAAATATTTCAATAAATAAATTCAATGTCTCCCAAAAAATAATTTTCCTGCATTATTAATCAAAACATTTCACATGTATTACATTTCAGTATAATCTAGTCAAATCAATACATATTTACTGGTGAGCTCAAACTCATTGTAATGGCCTCATATGACTGATGAAATCATTGAGTGAAATTTTTTATAATAATTGATAAACAACAAAAAAACATTAACAAATAGAAAATTAAATCATCTTATATCCCTCAAAATAAAGGGAAACTATGATATCAATATAAAATATCCCATATAGATAAAATAAATAATGTTGACAATTAAAACATTCTATCCGGGACATTTTCCATGGAACATTAATTATCATGAGGACCATTTTCAATAAATATTACAACAGTGAATATGTATACACCAAATACCCAAATCCGATTTACCTCGGGAATAAAATCAATGAATTGAAGGGATATATAATCCAAACCCCATCATTTACCTAATTTTCCCAACACATTCACAATAAGAGTCATAAAGAGAATTAATATAGCACCCTAGGGACCCTACTACCAAATAAATAATTAGTATCTATATAATGATATATTTGGAAATAAAAATAATAATAAACATAAATAAGAAGTTAATAACAATTGTAAATGTTATTAAATTTACCTATTTCAAAAAAAGGTTAACATGATAAATTACCATTTGGGAAAAATGAGGATTAGCAAAAAAAATTAGAAACACAAATTTATTATTATATATTAAAAAGAAATATAGATAATAATGATACTTTTCCCCATGTCAGTGGAATAACAATAATCTTGGTGAGCATCATCCATTCTATATTTTTCAATATGATATCTTCAAATCATATAGTGTAGTGAGTTTATGGTTATATAAATAAATGATTGACATAATCATATGCCACCAATGGAATGTATGTTAATTATTTTAAATGAAAATGATCCATTTGTAATAAATGATTCCAAGAAGTATGTGGAAATTGATAAAATAACAAAATGTAAATTTAGGCTTGTATGATATCACATTAGAAGGGATCTTGAATTTATGTTTTTATTAAATTGAAGTCATTCTCCTAAAGGACACAGACACAAATTTGATATATTATAAATAGTGTAATAGAAATTATTTTAGGGTAATTTTGGAAAAATTTAAATCCTAAAAGTGTTTTTATAAAAATAATATATAATAATGTTTATGTGAATGTTACAAGATATTTTAATAAGTCTGTTTAAAAAGTAATACTTAAGGTATGATGAAAGAATTTAATTTTTATTGAATCTAAAATAATGGAAAAATTATATTAAAATATTGTTCTGTATATAAATATTTATAATAAATATAACATTTAGGAATGTCATTTTTCAATACATGAAATTTTCTTTTTAGAAAAAACACATTGTAAGAAGTTGTATAAATACAAATATTAAGAATCCTTCTCCCCAAAGATTCTTAAATGGGGGAGAGAGATTATTACCTCTATGTCCCACATCCATTTAGCCCCAGGATGGTGACTAGCATAGAGGGTATAAAATTTTCACTGTATGGGAGGCATCACTCTATATAAATGAAGCTAGATCAACAGATACAATAAATAATATCCAAATAACTCCAACCCATATTATAATTATATATCAAAAACTATCAAAAACCTAATGAATAAAATATAAATTTTTCCTAAAAAATTATCCATAAATATACCAAAAAAATGAACTAATTTATTAACATAACAATAGCTTTATCCTATCTATTAATTCCCATTTCATTCCCCCCAAGTCCCCCTGAAAATAGTTCAATATTTTATATTTTTAGGTTGAGCATATAATTTATACTTACTAAGGATGAATCCAATTACCCAAGTGAATATGTTGAATGAAAATGCTAATGTTCTAGTGAATAGACATAAAAAATAACATTTACCTATCTAGATCATCTAATAAATCATAGCCTCACCGTGGATCGATCACTAAATATCAAAACCGATGAAAAAATATATCATCAGGATAATAAAAAATTAAGGCAACCAAGTTATTTTTCCCTAGTTATTTACCAAACTCACACCCCCAAGGTCGAACATCCTATTCTCATATCCCATATACACATAAAAATCACGTTACATCATCCCTTTAGACACCTTGGACACACATCGTATTAGATCACATTCCTCCCACATACACATTGTTCACACAACCTAGGATCATACTTACCTCCCACAGAGTCCTGGTCCATACACCACACCACACCACATCCCACCAGAAAATTCTAGTGACACACATTACATAACATAACATCCCACCCACAAACACCTTGGCCACACATCAATTCACCATACATGAAATCACATCACATCACATCCCACTAGCAGTCACTTGGGACACACATCAGACCATATCATAGGATCTGCACAAACACTAGTGCGTCAAATCATGGCTGGTAATCTACAACAAAAATCTCCATCCCTACTATTGATGGATGGGTCAGGGTGATAGGGTAGCCAACATTTTATATAATAACCAGCATGAGTTTTTAAAAATAGACCAAAATACCCACATCTCGGATAATTTTTTGGGTTTTGAAATTCAGCTACTGTTCTTATAAGAAATAATTTAATAATATATTATATGTATATATAACATTAAACACCCAGCCTATTAGTTTAATAAAAGAAAACCTATGCATGAAATACCACTTCCACAATTCCACAATCCAACCATACCTAAATCTTCCACCACTATATGAAATGCCATTTAACCACCAAAAAAATAACATTACATTTCTGACATTTAGATACATGTTTCAAAACATATTTTTGATAGTAATTTCATTTCACATTTGAGTATTCGTTATTTAATTGATTTTTGTTATCCTATTACCACATGTCCATATCAAGTCCATCCCATTTATCAACTTGAATATTTTGTTACATTTATCAAAAAAGTCAATCCAATGGATACTCATGAATCTATATTGAACACATCATGATTCAACATGACCGAATAAAACAACAGATCCAAAAACAACACATATCCACCAATGACAATACATCACATCCCCTAATTTACTAGACTATGGAAAGCTCACAGTACACGACCTAAATAGTCACACACTATAACCATTGGACAATAATGAAAAATCTAAAAAACCACAACAAAACCACTTGTTAGAATATAATTGTTGAATGAAACACAAGTTTGTTACCATGAAACATCATCTCTACCATGTATCACACCATTTTGAACCACATCTGACAACATCCCACATCATATATACGGTAACCAACCTCAACCACATAACTTGACACATCACATGGACTAACCGGTCACCTCCATCACAATGTAATATCAGAAAATACATTGTGAAACACAATAGACACAAGCATAAAAAACATCATCAAATACTATCTTCCAAAATTATTTCGGTCATTATCAGATTCTATATTAATTTATCAAGGATATTATTAGGATAAAAAATAATCCAGGGCAATCCATTTTATTAAACAAATATAAGTTATTGTTCTTATTATTGATGTGAGATCACATCAGAACATTAAATCTTTCATCACATTATGAAAAACTACAATGAAAACAAGGATCCAAACAACCGTCATAATCATAATTGGATGTGTACATGCATAATATAATCATCAACATAAATAAATAATTTAAATCATTTGAAGAATACCCAATGCTAAAACTAGGATAATAAATTATATGTTTATCTTGGTAAAAAATATCAACCCAATGGTAATAAAAAGAAAACAAAACAAAAATTAGATAATAAAAGTGTGAGATCTAGGATTCCATACCTATATGATGTTTTCTGATCTCATTTCAAACCACCTGGTCAATGAAGAAACAACAAAGAGTCCACAATCGCAAAACGATCATGCATGTCAACCTGCAGCTCATATAATGGTGGTAAAAATTCATTCAATACATAGACTAAATGAAAAATGAACCACATTATTGAATCCATAAATAATAATTGAAGGAACCCCATGTGGAAAATAGGATAACTCCAGAAGATTCTCCAATGGGAATTCTATAAAACCCAAGAATCGTAGAAGTAGTATATGTTATAAAATATCATAAAAATCTCCAAGGGTTATCTTAGATATCTGACAATGTAATGGAATGGAATAAATAGATAATTGGTCACATAAGGGATAAAATTAACTTAGATCACAATACTTTCATGTGGGTTTTAACCCATTCACGATGAGAATTACCATATTTATAGCATAATTTATATTTCATACCAACTCATCCATTAACTAATTTCATTCCATAATTTATGCTATAATTATGTGAATCCATTTTGGGGACACACGCCTTCCCTAAATAAAATACATGAAACTGGTGAGCTATACATGTCATGAGTCGCCAATTAATAAAATGATTATGGTTTATGACATGAATCAGCACAAACAGTACACATTGATCTCGATTTCCACCGAACTCTCTATTTTACCTCCAACTTCCCAAAAATAAATGAAACAAGTTCTCATGGAATAGAACATTACATTTGATACCTCAAAAATAATTCTCAACCTTGATAATCAAAATCAACCCTTGTAAAATAATTCTTTTCAAACAATCAACCCATTAGATATGTCTCAATGATCTTTTCACACATAAAATACTTCCAATCTGAAAATTTCTCCAACTAAAATTCCATGATTAAATCCATAACAACTACACCCACCACTACCATGACATCCCCCACATAGAAAAAAAACCGTCCACATATACAACAAACACGCAAAACTACACCAAAAACATATATCATGTAATTCCATAATCCATAATATAATACTATCTTATTTGGTTGACAATGACTCACCCACATGGTTTTATTCACATTGTGGTGTAGTACACCTTGACTACGAATCATATAACCACTTTTATGTTTTTTAAAATTAACCACACATCAATAATCATGGAATACATCACATATCATATGAAAACACGATCAAGATGTAAAATAATTCACAACAATATAGAACAACAAATAAATTATATAAAATTGGGGTTCTGGGAATATAAATGTATCTCTCACTCCTATGTTCTAACCTGGGACACAATTCCTCTACAACGAGTGAACCGAGGTATTAGTTCATCCACAAATAAACATGTCTAAATAATTCATGATATTTATTCTCTTCTCTATAAATTTAATATGATCGATAATATCCCCATATAACTATTGAATAGTGTTGGATTCATCATGAAGATACCTAAAAATATGATACATGTGATATATATTGTGGATCCTCTTCAACTATTGAAGAAGCTCCAACTAATATTTTACCCCTCAAACATGCCTCAATGCCTTAATAGGTCCCAATAATCCTTGGAAAAGTCTTACTCCCCTTCCCAAACCAACACATACAACATTTAGGGAGGAATCTATATCTCACATGGTATCCAGATTTGAAGCCCAGTGGCCATTAAATATAATAATCAAAATCCTTGTGATGGAAATGTGATGACCTAATCTAAACCTGATTTAACTATACATTCTTGATCTTTAACTAAAACATATCAGGACTATGAACTGCTAACTCCCCAACATATACCAAGCATAATATAATATGAAATGGTCAGCGAAGGAATATGGAAATCCCCAAAAACACATCAGTTAATAAGGGTGGAAATAAGTTATATTGAGAAAGTCCAAGCCAAATGTATATGGAAATAACCTAAAAACTCATGATTTAAAACATGGATATTAGTCAGAGATATTTTTTCTTATTAACCAATGAGCCTTAACCACATCATCCATTTAGCCCTTTCCTAAACATCTCTGTCACTCAGCTGAAGGATTTTCGGGAAGTGTGATGACTTCATGAGTTGTTCAACTATCACCCAAAACACATCCCATCCTCCATGATCATAGGTATATCCTATGAGTAAATTAGTTTATATGTCCTCCAATTTATATGTGGGGAAATCCATATACTGAATAAAATATACAAAAACACGGTTCCTTGCTTTCTCCTATTAAAAACCCATGAATTCAAAAAAAATACATTACTAATTACATCATCCACATCCACAAAAGATGTCTCCTCAATACATGAAACATCCTTTTAAAACAAGGACATACCTATAAATATGAGAATTATTGATCTTATTGAATGACCTCACATATAGTTGAAATGAAATACAACCTCCACCAAAATAATTCCTAGTTATGATAATCCTCTAACTCTTCCTCAGGAGCGTCAATATTTACAACATGATAGAGAATCAAATATTACAATGACTCTCCCCAATATGGATACTCCACATTTAATATTACAAAAAACTCCTCATTCATTGGATGAAGTCAAAATCAACCAATTATTCCCCCAAAATCATGATGATTCACTACATGATCCTTTAATCCTTCGCATTCTTTTGTAGAATCCAGATCCACAACCTCTTTTGAATTATCTCTAAATGAATATGTATCTACACTACCCTTTCATGTGGTGTGTGATATCTAAAAATTATAATGATGAAGAAACTCCTCCTCCACCACTATATTAGATTCATACTTTATTGAGAAGAAACATATCTCAGGTTAATGTGGTCTGTGAAAAAAAACACTATAAGATGTAGCGATGCAGCCAAAAAATTTGTGTAAACACAATATAACCATACAATATATTATCGGTGTAATATTATTTATCACGGGGATGGAACATAATATGACCATAACAGATCAGTTCTCTTAGATGTATTAAAATATATCCCTAGAAAAAACACGACACATCATAGAAACCCTAAAACATAACACCCCCTTTTGAAAATAATGATATGGATCACCAAAGATCTTCTCCTTCAAGTAACCATATTTTTTTAAACTATTCAATCTAAAAATTACTTTTACCTTCCGTGAAAACATTTTCATCTAGTTTGCAAAAAGATGGATATCAGTCAAATACATATGATAACTTCCAAATATATCAATGAAATTATGATCCTCCATAACATTTTTTGGTGTTTACAAAGAAAAAAGTGCTTATAGCATTGATGGGTCCATTATCACAAACTATATAGAAACCACAGGTTTGTGTAAATTCATATATTGCATCTATAAGTTACACATGAAAAACATCCAAAAATAGTGTTATTGACGAATGACCTTTTAAAAAAATATGACATTCTTGGAATGATCCTCTAATGTATTCAAGTATTCCCATATTTGAACAAATTATATGATGTTGAACAAGTCTACGCACCTATGGATAATAAACCTCATAAAACCCACGAGTATGGATGGAGTGTTCATAAAACTAAACAATATGAAAATAAATTAGAATTTTACATACGACCATCAGAACGCTATCTTCTAAACATCATAATATTTCACAATCACTTGTTTATATCCATATTGTAGATTGATAAGATAGAATCATATGACTCCTCTAAAATGGTGGACCTAATAATTTATCCTCTTAATAGGTTGTCATTTATATTCTGTCACCTAATTGAATATCTTTTAGCATATATAAAACCTAATACTACCATCCACCATCATGGAGAACAACTTAAGAGAACCCCACGGTGACACACCAAGTCTAATTAAAACCTTATTCATTAGAAAATCCACCTAATACATCATCTTCCACAACTACATATGCACCATTCTATAGGAATCCTTTTAATTATATATTCAATAGGCTGAAAATATATACAAAAATAAATATCATGTAATGGTGTTACTGTCATTACCTCCACTAAGAATCCATCTCTAAAATCCTCAACAACCCTATGGAATCCCCCAAACTAATATCATATTGAAATATTTCCAAAATAAGAACTAATATTATCCACATTCATACAACCACATTAATAACAACGATCTTCAATGTCCTCCAATCACTAGCCTCTATATTAGAAAAATAAATTGTTATCCGAAAGAATCTGATGACAACAGGAATGTAATATAACCAATCCGTATAATGGTTAATATAATATGGTAATATATTCAATAATAAGATGTCCCAAATTAAATTTTTTTACCCCATCACTAGTATGAAACTCCAATAATCAGTAAAGGATGATGTCAAAACTCTAAACAGTGTACATAAATCCCAGTGAACAGGATACTTTTCCACATCTAGTCCCAACATATTGAACAAAAAAGGGGAAACTAGCAAGAACAAGGATCTTAAATAAACAATGGAATGAAAAATAGTATATTATAAAGTAATATTTATTTAAAAACACTCAGCATTGTTCGCCCAGCTATAACATAAAAATGCATCCTACCATTCCCAGCACCTCTACCTCCCTCCAAATAGACATCATGGTCATGCAATGGCCATGTTTACAATGTACATGGACGAACATGAGGCTACCCTATTCTAACAAATAATTCTATTAGATTCATATAAATAACTTGTGGTACCTAACTATGAAACTTCCCCAAAGTCGTCTATTATTACTAAAAAAGGGCCTAACCTCCCATCAGAAACATGACACTCCATGTGGTCAAAAAGTGGACTTGGAAGGTTAGATATATCCTAGTGAAGTTGAATGAAAATGAAAACTCTATATAACTCCTTATGAAAAAACCTATTCACAATGGTTATTAAAGAAATTTTCATGGATGGTTCCAAAAAAGGAATTATAACTTCCTAAACACCCACAATCCACTTCTTGAAGCTCTAGTCCACAAAACACCCATATTTTCACCATGTTAAGGCTCAGATCCAAAAGAAATATTCTTTTTGATACCCTTATATTTTTTTGCACCTATATATCATCTTAACTATAAA
Organism: Viscum album; assembly: GCA_963277665.1. NCBI lineage: Eukaryota > Viridiplantae > Streptophyta > Magnoliopsida > Santalales > Viscaceae > Viscum > Viscum album. The sequence continues at coordinate 269,273,017 of OY728128.1, read as the reverse complement.
ATGATTTACCACATACCTGATCTGTAGGAAAAAATAATTTTCTTGGGTCACGCTATGGAATCCTCATTTTGAAAAACATATTGATAATAGTTTAGTAGTTTCTTTAACATGATCCCATGATCATTCAAATTCATAATCTCTCATGGATGGGGAGAAAACCTTTCCACTTGGATTCCATAATCATGTATGTTATAAACTATTCCAGGAACTCCCTCTGAATGTCTCCACACAAAACATTTTAAGCCTCCCAATAACCCTGAACCTACATCAACCTCTAACGTGATGCTCCCCATAACAAACAGAATGAGAAACATTCCAAAAAAAACTAAAAAAGATCATATCACACTAAATGAAATCTCTATCTCCACCATCTATAAATCCATCTATAAATATGAGTCACTCCCCGCATAAATTTCGAAACTCTACCACTAAAAAATGGCAAATATGGCTACAATGACATGTACTCCTCTCTCCTATCAACCCTATGATGATCAAATGGATCAACCTATTGAACCTCAACTTCCTACATGATTCAAATAAAAATGAAATAATCCATTTCTAAAATCAAGGTGAATATCCTATGTCCAGTAGCATGGAATTTTCTCAAATCATATATATTTAATTCATTTTATATAACAAAATCAAAATATTTAAACATAAATAAAATCAATAGTAATTGTAGTACATCTCATATGATGAAACCCCAATAAAATATCCACCTATCATATTCATTAAATAATCATAGAATTTGTGCACAAGATTAGGGGCCCCTAAATACTCATGTCCTATTCCATCACCAGATCCCTTGTCACAAACAGAGGCCAACTAGAACTATTTCCCTAATAAACCTTCAAAAATCATAGATCATATCATAGAATGTCATCCAATATCTCAACAATACCACAAATTCCACTCATTAATTACCCCATACATACAATGATACTATAATGTTGGAAGACAGATAATGACCCCTTTATTACTGTGTCTAGTTGGATATGAGTTTTTGAATTTCAATGAAGGAGGAAAAAACTCAATCTATAAGAGATAATACCCATAATAAATGATATAAGATAAAGATATAAGATTGATAATCATAAAAAAAATCCAATATATAATATAATGGTTAACCAATAACCATTCATCATTTTGTGAATACAGGTAAACTGGTACATATAAAAGTCTATAAAAATATTCCAGAAAATTCATATCATTGTAGTGACTGAAAATCATCTCTAACCTAGCTAATAATGTCTAGAATGGTCACAAATGTTCTCCATGAAATCTAGAAACAATGTATATACATAGTTTTATCATAATAGATTTACATAGTAAAAAATATCCAAGACCTCAAGATCACATGAGATAAAGAAATACGAAATATAAATTAAACCAATGACCAAATGAATAAGCACCAATTAATGTAATTTATCCATTACTATCCTCACCATGGATCAGTAACCAAATTAAAATACAGTTTAATAATATATAAATGTGATCAAAATAATGACAGTTGTCCTCATATAATATCCCAATGATTTATAATCGCATACCCATAGATGAATGCACTAAGCTACCGTCCATTATAAACATAACTAATCACATACTATCACATCCTCATGCATCTATGATACATGTAACATCCCAACCCATCCCTCCCATAGCCCCCTAGGACACACATCACATCACATAACATCCTTTCTATAAACACATTGTCCACACAACAAATCGTTCTGACAGAATATCGTGCCATACATCATATCACATCCCCCAAAAGTCATCTAGGTAACACATCACATCACACTACATCAAATTACCTATCATATAATCAACTAAACACCCGAGAAGAATATCAGATCATAACACATCAAACATGAAATCATGTTGGTTAGAAAACATCTTTGGTTAATCTTCAACAGAAACCTACAACACTACTTCTGAAGGAATGGTGAGCATGAGGAGTTAGATACCCGTACATATCATAATCAAATTAGATATTTGGAAATATACCCAAAGAATAGAAACTCTAAGAATTTGAATAGTTGTCCTTCTCATGTGGGGTTCTTAAAAAAGAACTTAAACATAGATAATATATTTAAATAGATCTAAAACTCATATGTGGGTACATTCAAACTATACTATAACACACCACATCAACACCACCATATTTCACACCAACCATCACTACTACCACCCCAAATATATAAATCACCTGGAAACAACCACACATAACACACAACATTTCCCATGTTTAGTTATAGGTTTCTCAATGTTTTTTCATTATATAGTTTATTTTAAATTCCACTATTTATTATTTTATTTAATTAATTTATCTATTTACAAAATATAGATATCCATTGCATAATGTTTATATAAAAATATATTTATTTTTTCAAATTTTCATCTATCGGATAATCCAGAAACTATTTTGTCCATACATTGATAAAATTATCCATTCTCACATATCCTCTACCATAACAACACACATACTCTAAATTCATCACCTCACATCACCCTAGATTTCACACTATGAAAACCAAACCCTTCATGACCATGACCGACCAAAACATCAAAAACTACATGAAAATCACTATGCCACAAAAAACATGAAACACTACATCTCACAACATAACAACCGCATGCACTATCTTCACAATAACACCATACATCATCACCTCCACAAATCACACTACTGTAAACTACATCGTAAAACCCCACAAATCACACACATGCTAGAGAATCACTACATCATCGACCCCAAAATCACATTACATAGAATGTCACCTCAATCGTTGTATGATAGATCAAACCACATAGTGGAATGTAAAAAAGTACAAGAATACACAACAACATCATAAAATGGCTTCCAAAATTATTTAGGTTATTTATATAAGTCAATAATTTTTTATTAGGGGTATTATGACACAAACCATAATCTAAGGGAAACCAGATTATTATCTAAATATATGTTCATTATCCTTCATAAAAAATTTAACATTGAAAATTAATTATATAATTGTGAAGAATCATAATAACAATTCAAAAGTAATAAATGATTAAAAAATACAAGAAATATAATAGAAATTGGTGATAAAGTTGATCCCTTACTACACTGATGTTTTTGGATCTTGATGTGTTCTGTATGATGAGAAAAAACTCTTTAGAAGCCACCACCACACAAGGTACTAGATGGTAAACACACACTACACCAAATGGTTTACAAAATTCAAACCAGACACACCCTAAACAATATCTTAACCCCCAAAAAGTCTCAAAAAATAATAATGGATGGAAACAACAGGAAATGGAGTAGAACATACTAAATATTTCCAAACAGAATCCACCAGAAAATAAGGATCGAAGCATGTGATGAGGTGTTATAAGGTTATCCAACATTTCCAAGTATTCACCCATGAATTAGATAATAGAGGAAAAATAATTGTATAATAATCAATTAAAGGTATAAAAACAACATAGGATAGGACACATTCACATAGAGTAACACATTCATGAATTGAATTCCCATATTTTCAACATTATCCTAAATTGATGCCACCTGAGCCTTTAATTAATTTCAAATTTTTAATTATCCTGAAATAATGTGAATCTATTTCATGGACTCCCCCATTACACATATACATGATGTGATACTAGATGGATATAGAAGCCATTAATCACAAAATCACAATGTGAATCAGGTTCATCCAATGGACAAAAACATATAGTACTCTTATATGTATATCTTCATAGAACCCTCAAAATCTCCCTTGAATGCCTCTATATACATAGACAATGATGTAATCAGGTATAATGTCACAAACCATTAGATATTAATTATAATAAGAGTACATTCTAATAGTTAGGAAAATAAAATACCATATAGATAAATTTTATGGTGACCTGCCCCATTCATGGATGAATAATGTTCATGATAAAACATTATAACTACATGGAGTGGATTTATGATTCTAAGACCCCCTAATTATGAGTATATAAATGTATCAATAAACACAGCAATAAGGAAACATTATATAGATAATAAATCCTATTTTACACAAGATGTATGATAAATAAATATTTATGAGTATTGAATACACAATATAAAGGAAACATGGGTTCTAAAAAGTATTATGACTTGATGAATTAGAATTAAGACCTAGAATAAAATTTGGGAATGATTAACTCTTTAGTGAAAACGCATTGGTTGTAGGGGATTTTAATTGAAATTAAAATATCTAGATTAAAATATATATATATATCATTATATGATATCTAAAAAATAATTATATAATCCACATATATTAAATATGGTTCGTAATATATTTAGAAACCCAGGCTTTTTAAAGATATTATTACATTATTTTTAACATATATATTAAATAATTACATCACAAATATTGTAAGGACTAGTTTATTTTGAATACTAGGTTCAATATAAATGGATTCGAGACTAAAATAAAACATCATTATTTAGTTACCCAAAATATGTCACAAACCATCCCAATGGAACCCATGTCGCGACTACCCCCAGGCCGCCTCAGATAGGCCAGTGGAGAGAAACTAGAGACGAGTAGGAATATCTCACAAAAGGGGGGACATTACCTAAGTAAATGTATACATGCACATATTTGTGATCAACAAAGCTAAAAATGTGAAAACACAAACCACCATTCTTGCATACACTAAGAAACAACCACATAGTGAAACTAGAAAGTAATGTAACGGAGTGTATACCAGGCCAGAATACAAGCCCAGTAAATGAAAGGCATCTGCAATGTATGAACAGAAAAATTGGTTTTGGAGTTGTAGTATAATGATACTGGAAACACCTATGTCTGTATGACCTCACAAGGAACCGTTCAAACATGAAGCTGGTCCTTTTATTCCATGGTATCAGTCGAAACATAGCTCATCTACACTGAACAAGACACGTGCGGGCATAGACCAAGTAGGGTTGAGTAAAACATTATTCAGTAGGACCCCAAAAACCATAATGGAAAACTACAAAAAATAATTCACAATCATATTAACATAGGTATATGCCTATACACAGAAAATGGATAACCATATATACTCAAATACCAATTTCATTTGGGAATGGATATGTCATAAACAATCTTCTACAACCAAATTCCACTTGAGGCTTGTTGGTTCGGAGAGGGTTCTCTCCTCGAGTCATCATTTCATTCCTAGTTAAGAATCATTTATTCCAAAAGGGGATTCTCATAGAGAGTACATTGAACCCATATTATATTACCCCCATTTTAGTGTATTCTTATATAATACCACAAACTATCATTATGTGTCTTGTAAGGTGAGGGATTCTAAGGAATTTTTCATACCCCACTAATATGACCCACTAGATGGTGTATTAATTATCATAACATTAATGTCACATCAACACCCAACAAACGCTTTTAGGGGTGATAAAATATCACTTTAGTCACAAAAGAGAATTATATAACTCTATCTGGGACACTATCTCATGATGGAATTGATATGAAATGCAATGACAAACCCTCAAGGAAAGAACTAAAGGGAAAAGCTCTTAACCTACAATGTAAGTCACTAAGGGTTCAAAAAACCATTTCAAAAGGACCACCTAGTCGCAAGGGTCCCAACACAATCAGAATATTGTCAAATTGACCAATGGATTGAATATTATGGTTCTTTTTGTAAAAAGGGGCTAGTTGGGTATGGGCCTGGTCCGACCCGACCTGTGGTCTACCGACCGGACCCACTGTGTCGGGCACACATGATGGACCGTGGGTAAATCCAACTGGACCATCGAAGACGGCATGATTGCCCAAGCCCATCATGTTGTGACTTGGCCATCCCTCTTATGCCGGACATATCCAAGTCGCATCCACTTCCACAGACAAGCGGTCAACCATGATGTCCCTACCACGAAAAGGCTCAGGTCTCTGTGTCCACTCATGGTGTGCCGCCGCCACTCGCGTGTGCCTCCACCACCTTCGGCTGCTTAGCGCCTCTATTTCCAACTACCACTAGGCGCAACCCTCCCTCCGGCCTCCTATTGCATGCCAATATACCGCTATAGTCCTTCCCGAAATATGGTTTGTTGCCGGTGCTAGCTATTTAGCCAGCGGCCTGTAATGTTGTGCCATAATGAACAGTTAAAACACAAGAATTATCAAAGTGGATAGATTTGTGACTTTTTTGTGTCGTCTCAATCTATTAGTGTTAGTATCCAAACTATGAAGGATTCACAATTCTAATCATCTTTAAATCTAAATATGGAAATTCTTAGATTCATAACCCTTGATATAAATCCCAACCCGAAACTACAACTGATCCACGGATCAATCTGTTCATAAATTGAGTCATGTTCATCAGTAGTGAAAATAATGATGAACGGGGAATAAATAAAAATTAAATAATGCCCAACCTAGGTAAGAATCATTAGATGAGAGAAGGAAAATTCTTCATTAATGATGAAAATATGAAGAACACCCTTGATCATCAATAATGGATTGAAGTTTGCATCGATCTATCATCATTAAACAATGCCTTCTACCAAGGATCCTTCTCTCATGTGTTCCTAAGGAATTGCCAGGGTTGTGAATTCTCACCCATTATCACTACCTCTCAATTTAATAAGAATAAACCACAATTCACTACATCATAAGAAAATATTATTATTAAAATATTTAATGATGTGACATCCAAAATCTATCTTTCTCATCTATACCATGTTAGATGATGTTAGAACCTTTATAAGGTAATGTGGCTATTCAGAATGTGATTGTTTCCTTGTATTTTTTATCTGGGCTCCAGTTTAGGATTTATTAAGGTTCAAAATTATACACTAAGAATTTTTATAAATATAACCTATAAATTATTAATGAAATATATTCAAGGAAACCCTAGTATCATGATATCATATAATCTCAGTGACTAGTCGTAGTATTTTCCAAATTAAATTATAAAAAAATATAATAAAACATGACCCTTGAATTCTCCTCACCATGGGACATTACATCCCAAAATTCCTAACCTAGGGAAACTCAAAAAAAGATGAGGGTGATGAGCACACATTCGAGACTCCCACTCCATGGTGATCTCATAGAGGTTTTTGTAATAATATTTAGCACACACTAAAATAATCGACCTCCCATGAAGGTTCCCCTCATTCAAATCCTAAAACTCTTCTCGGATCTCTGAAAATAGTGTCTCGTTGTTAATTTCCAACTAACCCCAGTCGATAATGTGAGATGGGTCGTGCACATACCTTCTCAGTTTTAACGTGTGAAAGACATCATGAACCTAGTGAAAACATAGGGGAAGGGCTAGGTAGTACAACTCAAAAACTCTACTAAGAATCTGAAAGGGGCTAAGGAACCTCAGATACAACATGTTTCCCCACCCAAATTTATGAAAACCCCATCGAGGATATATCAGGAGGAAAAAATATTCTCCCTTCTCAAGCACCATGGGCCTTCGTCTTCAATTAATATATAACTTCTTCCATCTATGGGGAGTCCTCATCTGCTCCTGTATGATCTACACCTTGTCGGTGATAGGCCTTACCAACTCTAGTCCCATAAGTGCTAACTCCTAGTGTTCAATCCAATATAATGGTGATCTCCACGTTCATCCATTCAAGGCCTCGAACGGTGCCATACCAATGGTTGAGTGGAAGATGATGTTGTATGAAAATTCCACCAGAAGTAAATGGTGCTCTTAAATATGACTGAAGTCTATGATGTATGAATAAAGAATGTCCTCTTTCACATGGATGGTCCTCTTCGTCTGGCCATCCAAATGGGGAAGAAAATATGTTCTCTACTAAAACTGAGTCCAAGAAGCATCTTTCGTACCCTTCAATATCCAGTAAGTTAACTGAACATCACGGTCTGATACGATTGTAGAAGGAACCACATGATGTCCAAATATCTTATGAATTTATAGGCATACCAATATCTATACATAACCCTTCTCTTTGATGGGTAGGTAGTGGGTTGACATGATGAGTCAATCAAAGATCACCTAGACAGAATCAACCCCCCTTGACGTGTGGGGTAAACTCATCACGACGACCACCGATGTCCCATCCCACTTCCAATTGTGATGTGATGTGCATCCTAGGGGTCTATGTCAGGGATTTGTTGTGATGTCACTAGTACCATAGGTATATTATGATGTCATATTATGTGATTTCTTATTTTTATAAAGGATTGGAGCATTTTACATTCATCATTGGGGTATGAGAGTAGAAATAAATTGGGAAATGATAGTAGGACCCTAGTCATTATTATGTTCATATTTCAATGTTATTATATTAGATTTTGATTTGGTTACTAATCCATGGTGAGGCTGGTATTGTTTATATTACATCAATTTTTACATATTGGTTCTTTCCATTGTTTATGGGAAAATTAGTATTTCTTCTTTTCCTTATCATCATTAACACATTAAATTCAATGAGAAGCCATAATTCTCTTATTTGAGATATTTGGAATTTAAAATATGATCATGTTGTTAATTGAATGTTGAGATGGATCATTTTCCATGATCAAAATATTTATAAATTCCATTCCAATTAGTTTATGAATAATTTTCGTTAAATCATTACATTTCAGATCACATTGGTTATTAGAATGACATTTCATATTTCTAGTCATAAACTAGAATACAAAAGAATCAATAATATAATTCATTAATTGTGATAACGGAAATACATAATCCTATATGGGATAACATAAAATGATATTTATATCCTTACTTTTTTGTATCATTGTTTCATTACTTTGGTACCTATGGAAACATTTATATTATGTTTTCTATCATATTAATTTAATCATGTCCTTCATAATGGGTTATATTTAGTTTGTCAATTTTAAAAACATAATTACTCAGAATGTAAAAAGTGGTGTGAATCGTGACCTTTTATCTTGCACTTGGTGATGATAAATTCAATTCCACAAAACCCTATCATGGGTTATTACCCCTATGTACAACTATACATGTGCCACATCCATATTGAGTTTCCATAAAAGGTTTTAATTTCATTAAACCCACTCACTGTATACATAACCAAATATTTTTTTTGTTATTTTCCTGTTGATAGAATTATCCTTATTCATATACCAAGGGTTACCAAAATCTCATCATAATACAATAAAAATAGAAAAATAATTATTTGATACCAACAATAGATACATAATAATTTCTACATGTTTTATTTGATTGTTATAACAAAAATATACAAAAAGTACAACCCAATGATAGTGAGGAATATTTTAATTAGAACACTAGATTCCTAATACATCAAATTGATAATAAAATATAAATTCATTATTTTATTCTCTATAATGATTTACCAAAACCTTTCGATATTATAATTCTAAATAGGATAACGTAGGGAAAACATAGATAATGGGATGATCTAAATTGCCCATTATGGGAAAAAGCATGTTAATGAACCATAATTCATGAGTAAAAAGTATAATTGGATATCATAATTGAGAGGGATCTAGAAAATATGAAGGAATATTAAGATAATATTAATTATATCATAAGAATAAAAAATCATAGGAAATGTTGGATAAATATAAAACAATTCATAATTATATGTCAAAGATAACTACTGAGATAATATCACATCGTTGAAAATTTCTCATAATTGATTAGGATCAATCCAAATCCAATTACATGGCATGTCATGATATAAAAACACTTACCAATGATTTAAGGGATATATAATTCCCATACAACATGTCACATTAATATCATGTCTATGCATATGTGTTCCGTAATGGAAATAAATATTAAGAAATATATAAATTAATTTCCCTAGAATTAATATTGGTTCTATAATATTTACTCATATCATAATCAATTAATATTTCATAATGATATAATTTTTTAAAGGAAAAAAACTGTTATTAAATTATCATTGTATGGAAGAATAATCTAGTCGTATGTGTGATAGAAATATATGCACAATTTAGAGGCAATTCAAATAATCAATGTTTGTTTCTATTGATGAAAATTCATTAAAATAATATGTGGAATATTTCATAAGGGACATACTAGTTTCACTTTGAAAACAATTCTAAAAAACTGAATAAATAATATTATAAAAACAAATTTATTTAAAAAAGGACCCACGAAATAATATAATGTATGCATCTAATATTTTAGTGGTAGTGATTGTGGGTGATTATCTAGATGTCATATAAGTTATATAATATTCCTTTCACACTATTTTGAAAATGTTAAAAAGGAACTCATTTGAGATATGAGAAGAATATTTCATTAAAGAATTTTTTTAAAATGTAGAAATGTTGTAAATATTATTTTAATTAATCATTTGGATATTTTTAGATGTATTACTTAATTTTTATAGAAATAGGGATATTGATGAAAGGGAATTTTTACCGATGAGAGAAATGATGTTAGGATTACATAAAAATATTTTCTCAATCATTTTATATACCAATGTGATTAAAATACCACCATTATTTGAAATTATCATTAACTAATGTAGTCAATGAAAAGGAAATGGTTTTACTAGACAATGATCAAATAATTTCATATAATGATAATTCATTAATAAAAAATCCCGATTAAAATGATATTGAATTATAAACAATTAATGATTTAGTAACGTTTTTATAATAATAACAAAAAATTATGTAATTTAGTTAAGTATTATAATATCATGTAGTATGATGGGTTGAGGATAAAATCTATAATGTGTAATAATATAAACTATTTAAATTTAATTTTGTTCATAAAAGAACCCGAGTCTCAATGAATTATGTTTTATGAAAAATCTTGTTCCACAAGTCCATGCTATGTTATGTATGTGATTTATTTCCTATAAAATAAAATTAATATGAATTATTTTCATTTTTAATTAAAAATTAAAATTTTGAAAACACAATATGTTAACCATATACTGAATTTATATTTATGTTACCATTAATTAATTAATTTTTTATCTCCACTTTGAGTGATTTAAGGATTCTTAGTTCATAACATACTAATGGAATCATTGTGTTGATCATGTTTAAAGGGATCAATGTTTTATAATATCTAAATTATCATGTAGTAAAAAAATTAATTCATAAATTACAATTTTGAAAATAATATTTATTTTTGATTATGATAACTCAAATATGATGCAATCATATGGATGGTTGCCCATATGTACTCATGTGTAATGTGACCATTTTTAAATGATCATGTTGGAAATAAGTTCTGCTTTATTGTACCTTCTCATAATTATAAAAATATATTAAATATAATATTTTTTCATTAATTAAAAATTCATATACATTCCAGGTGATATTGTAAAAATAATGAATCACAATGCTACATAATATGGTAGTCCATCATATATACGAATGATGTTAAACTTCTTCTAAGGTAATGAAGGTATGAATGATTATGATTGTAATATTTTACAAAAATTATTAATATATAAGTAAATTAATAAATAATTATCAAATAAATTATAATGATAAACTATGAAAGGATATGAATCAAAATTTATTACACCAGTTCAAAAGGTGGTAGTCCACTATATACATGAATTATGGTTTCATTTCCCATTTGATGGATGAGGAGACAAGTTTAAGTTATTAAATCTACACAATAAAATATAAGTATGGTTCATATATTGATGTTATTATATCATCATGATTAATGATGAATATATGGACGTGTAAGATGAGATCAAATATTGTTTCTTCTTTAATAAAGATACCTAATTTTTTACGACATCTTTATGATTATACCTAAATCATAAAAAAGTATTAGTATTGAAAATAAGGACACTAGGATTTGGATATGGGATCAAATATGTAATTTTAATAGTATTTTACTAATAAAAATGATTATGTCTTATATTTAGAGGATATGGGTTTTCATTTTAGAAATAGCGGAGAAGGAAAATTAGGATTCTTAAGATAATGTGGAATATCCCCTATTTAAATCAAGCCACAGGTCTCCAAAAATTAATCATTTCGAAACGATTAATGATATAAGGTTTTAATATTGCCATCCCAAATTATTTTGATTAGTATTACCTCATTTTAACCCATTTAAATTTATTTTATCTCACTAAAAACACATTTTTACATTATCCTGAATAATGATCTTTTTTATATTTTTTATATTCATTATTACCAAAAATTTATTTGACATTATTATATTAAGATAATTATTATGAATCAAAATAATAAAGAAAATTTTCCAATTATTTCACATATCATGAATGATATAATTTAAAATTATACCCACATATATGATGAAAAAGAAATTTTCAATAGAAAAATATTCATAAGTAGCAAATATATATATATCAAATTTAAAAATGGAATTTATTGAAATGACCTAAATTCAAATAGTCAAAACCTAATTTCACTAATTTTTACCATCAATCAATTTCAAAACAAATATATCAATGTAAATTATTTAAATCTGTTGGAATTTTTCAATAAAAACTAGTATTATCACTATTCTTTCTAAAAACACAATTTAGAAAAATCCAATAAATATTCATAATCTAATCCAGATTTGATTATTTGAAATATGAAGTAAATTTTGTAAAATAAATTGGTTAAACGTGGGAAAAATTATTTCTTTTTAAATAATGATATAAAAATAATTTTTTTTGAAAAATATTTATTTTTTATACATAATAAGTTGTCACGACCTGTACCATGGGGCCCATGTTGTGACTACCCAAATCCCACCTCCTGAAGGCCAGGGGGTATCGACTAGCACCGTAGGCATCAACCTACGAGTGGGATGCATTTTATTGAGTAACGGTACACACACACGCACACACCCAACATTATCCCACAAACAGAATTGGGAAAACAAGTATACCAAATCAAGTGATGTGTACATGTATAACAGAAAACATGTGGGATAGAATACAACCCCGAAAAAAAGATATAAAAGTAGAAAATTACAAAGGGACTCAAGAATCCATCCATTTAAAACTGCACATGACGGTAAGATTAGTGTAGCTACTTGAAGATGAAGTAGTACGTCATGTCGGCCTGATCCTACTGGGCCTCACCTGGTCTAAGGCCACCAAGTCCTAGGTCAAATCGTCCTTCATCAACACCAGGCACAAAAAGTTCGAGAATACCCCATGTTGGGGTGAGTAGAAAAATACTCATTATGCCACCCCAAAACACAAAGTATATACCACAATGAAATCCTCAATGTTAATCACGAAGCCCAAGCATGAATCAAGTTCACAAATCACAATCATGAAGCACAAGAAAACACAAACCTGGTATACATCTATGGTAGTGATAGAAGAATCATCTGTCACATTATCATACACCTTAGCTATTGGATAACTCCTACACTATGAATACAGTTGCTCTGCCGAGTCACAAAGAGGCATCATCCCACTAACATTGGACATGTGAGTAAAATATCCCCATCACGTACTGTGGGTCTGCCGACTAACAGAGTCTAGCTCCCACTGTGGGCCTACAAAGTCAGACATATATGGTTACCTCCATGGAAAACTGAGGTACTCATCCCCATCACAATCCATGGGTCTGCAAAGTTCAACAGTTTTTCTCCCATAGTGGGCTTGCAATGTCACATAGAGGATCTTCCCATTGGGCCATAGTCGAGCCACATAGAGTCGCTTGTTAGTAGTTTTCAAGTCTAAACCAGCTGTGGGGTTCTATAGGTAGTGTGGTATGTAGAACAACTTCTCATTCCATTTCATGCATCTAAAAAATACATGGATGTCTCCATTGGTTATTTAAAAATATCTTCCTCTTAGAGATGGTCTCAGCGCAACAAATGTTATGTAAATCAGACAATCTGTTAGCATATTATTAGTATTTTAGTCATCAGGGGCCAGTTGGGAATGGGCCCAGTTCGACATGGTCGGACTGACCCGACCTACCCATCGTGGGGTTCCCTCATACCGCAGTCTGATTTGACTGACCAAAATAAAACATCATCGGTTCTAGGTCTGTCTTCTCTGGGCTGGCTAGTGGCCCAGACCCTATGGGCCTCGCCGGACCTGACTCGGTTTGGTTGATGGTCCAACCCTCTGGGTCTCCCGATGACTTAGTCTTGTCCGTCTCGGCCTGAAGGTAGTTGGTCCAGCCTTCATGGATAGGTCTCGTCGATTGAGAATGGGTCTGGACCATCAGTGCGGGTCCGGCCCACCGGCGTGGGATGGGGGCATGACCTGCCAGCTGGAGCCCAACCCACATTGGGTGGACCAGTGGTCTATGACTAGGACGCGTTAACTACTGGCGCATCCGCTCCCGACCCCGTGAATTTTTTTGTGGGTCCTCCAATTTCCATGGTCGACAGGATATGGCTCTCTATTGCGGCCCTTATGCGGGTTGACACGTCTACATGGCACAGGCTGGTATGCACTCTAGCACGGCTGACAGGCCGCAACCTCCTCCACTTAAGTGTGCATGGGAGCATTGTCTCTTCTTTGGCAGCCGGAAAGGGCTGGCCACATTGTCTAGAACATGGTGCCCATGGTAGCTCTTCCTCATGCATGTGGCCATAGAGGACCTCCACCACCTTCGGTCGCTAGTGTCGTCGTTCCGGAGGTTCCACAAAGGCAACAGCTTCCTCGGGCCACTGGGTCTGCTCTGGTGTTCCGATATCTGATCCATATATGCCTTCAGGACCCCTAGGACACCACCATCACTGTATTGTACCCTGATTCATCTTTCCACCACATGAAGATTCAACCACAATGAAATCACATGCAGAGGCACCAAATCATTGTTCATGTTTTCCCACACCCTCCGCAATAGAGGTTTAAATCATTGGGTGGCTCGGGGATTTTTGTTCAATCAAACAAGTGATAGTTTAAACCCAGGTAATAAAATCCAAAAGATCCTCCCTCCAACAATAACTCATGATTTTAGGATCAAACTATTCGTGGGGTGATCTACATTCGTCGTTGAATTTAAGAATAGGGAAAAACATGTTAAACACAACCCCTGCGTAGATTGAGAATCGGTCGATAATGATGGGCGAAGCTCCAGCCCATCATTGATCCTCAAACAATTAGCATTCATCGTCGTTTTTTTATGGTGTTCTTCATTCTTCGTTAGAGAGGAAACATCCAAATGCTTAGTCAGAGAATCGTATGCCGATTAATTGTCATCTCTCAAATAAGTCAAACAAATAAAAAGAAAATTCATCACAACAATTAATTCTACTACGACATTGCGTCATTACGCTGATTCATTTATGAAACAAATTTTTTGTTAAGCATCAAATAATACAACATTTTGATGCGTATTTTGAAGCAATTAATGATATCCATTAATGCGCCATGACATTGCATTGCAGCGTCACCGTGTCACTACTCATTGGTTGATGAATGGAAATAAAATATCCTTTAAAAGATATTTTATATTTTTTATGAATGGTATGATATTTTAAGTTTTCGTTCGGCCCTATCCAGCCGATGTTATACCATTTCGAGGTGAATCCGGGCATTCTGTGTTCAAATATACCATTAGATTTTCAATCCGACCACCTGTTCAAAATTTAGAAAAACCCACTTTCATGTTTACTTATATAAACTAGTAAATAGTTGAAAATTCTATTCTGGGATCATCATGACTCTGAATCACTTTCCTTTAGAGCGTGTAGTCTTAATAAAATTCCATATAATTAAAAATATTTATGGAAATTCCAAGCCATTTTATTCTACCCACCAAAGGGTTTACATCCAAAATGCCATCACAAGGAAAAATAAAACAAATGTGGGTACTAACCATGAATGAATGCATCCCGCTCCCATGTACACTTCTGGAGATTGCAGTTATTACACCGAACACAAAAAAAGAGTAATCAACCACCCACATAGGACCCACTCCCTACGGTCCTTTTTCTCCACCGAGAACTCTGAAAATGATGCTCCATAATCAATGTCCATCTGAACCCAGTCATTGTCCTGTGGAAGATCATGAATGTGTTTTCTCAGTTACAACATTTGGAAAACATAGGGCTCCTTGTGCTTCTTTTGGAAAAGCGATAGGTGGCACGCCACTCCTCCAACTCTACTCATGATTAGAAAAGGTATGATGAACCTCTAAGATTGCTGGTCTCCTAAGCCAAATCTCTTCAATCCCTTTCAGGGGGTGATCCAAAGGAATATATAGTCTCCATCCTAAATCATCAATGGTATCCATGCCCTATCATCATACGATTTTTTCCAACTCTGTTCATTCCTCATCCGGTCTTGGATAATATGCACCTTCTCAGTGGTAGCCTGAACCAACTCGGGACCCATGAGTGCCGACTCCACTAGGTCTTTCAAACAATGGGGTGATATTCTCATTTTGAGAAGATCATCAATGAGACCTTGTGAAACCACACTATCTCTTGGACATAGTGGTGTTTCATGCCATATAATGGTCCCTACTCCAGGATGGGTGTGATGTTAGCCGACTTGGTGAGATGATCAACAATCACCCAGATAGAATCACAACCATTTGATGTATGTGGTAGCTTCATCATGATGTACATATAGATTCCAACCCATTTTCACCATGGTAACTCTTGCGGATGAGCCAATCCTGCTGGAACATGATGGTCACCCTTCACTTTCCAACATGTGAGACATCTTGAGATGAACTCATCCACTAATTTCTTCATTCTAGCCACAAATGATGACGTCAAACTTCCTGGTACATCTTCTCATCTCTAGTATGTACTATGAAATGGGATGTATAGAACACCCTCCAAACCACCTCCACCAATGCCAAGAGTACTATAGATGGCCCTCTGAAAAGGATGATGTTCCCCCACCTATCAAAAATCAATAAGAAGCATTCCCTGAGGATAAATGATCATGTCATGCCTCATAGTCAACACCCACCAGTTGTGCCTCCCTGACTCGCTGTAAGTGTAGGGAAGTAACAATCATCAACTGAAGGAAAGGTTCCCCATCATCATCCATAGAGGATATCATCATCGTGGCTTTCTACTCAGTCTCCTTACTTAGCAACTGCAAACTGGTCCCCCAGTTAAGAGTGCATGCTACCACATTCCCCTTCTCAGGAGTATATGTTATCTAATTTTATTAGTCCTTGTTAAACTCTAGTCATCAACACTGTCTCAGTTTCATGTCTGTATAGGAGAATAAATACAATATACTCTTGTGGTCGGAGTAAACTATAAACTGCTCACCCATCATGTAGTGTCACCACATCTTCATGGAAAAGACCACAGAGAATAACTCTAGTACATCGGTCTCATTGATATACTCTTTTTCCTAAACTAGGGTGAGTTCTAGGAAGTTCCTACTTTCCCTTACATTAGGAAAAAACCTCCCTCATTCCTCGACGCATCGCAAAATACTAAGACTCAATTCCCTCTTCTAGTAGTCTCATGATTGGGGAACTAGTTATCCTCCTCCTCATCTCCTTGAAACTCTTGTGACATTCTCTGTCAACACAAAGGGTTTTATATTATTTTTCAAAGATGATATGGATTCTTCCACTCCACAAATATCATGAACAGACCACTGATAGTAAACATAAATCCCCAATAATCTATTCAACTCAATCATTCTCTTAGGTGGATTCCAGGCGAGCATTTCATCCATCTTCTCCGAATACAATACAACACTATCATCTCAAATGATGTGTCCCAAAAAGTGAACCTCCCAAATCCATAACAAGATCTTTGATAGATTAATATATAGGTATTCCTCTTAGGGTGTAACCAAGAATATTCGTAGGCATGTATTATCTTCCACCTCCTATATAGAGTACACCAATATGTCCTCAATGAAGACCACAAAAAACAGGTCAAGGTAAGGCTGGAATGTCCTGTTAATGCGTCACAAGAACATTGATAGGGAATTGGTCACATTGAATGGCATCACAAATAACTCATAGTATCTGTACCTGAACATAAATATTGTCTTTTGTACACCCTCATCCCATACCCCAAGCCGGTGATAGATTGATCTGATGTCTATTTTGGAGAATCATATCGCTCCCATTAGATGATCGAAGAGGTCATCAATTATTGGTAGTTGATACTTGTTCTTCATGGTCACCAGGTTCAGGAACCTGAAGTCGACACAAAAACCAAAAACTATTGCATTCGTTCTTGTCTTAAAACACCGGTGCAACACTTGGGGAGATGTTGAAACTTAGAAACCCCTTCTCCTCGAAGTCCTATAGCTGTACCCTTAGCTGGTGAAGCTCCGCAAGATCCATATGATATGCCAATATAGATATCAATGTCGTCTTGGGGTAAAATTCAGTGAAAACGTCTACCCCCCAATAAGGTGGTAGTCTTACAACATATTCATGAAAAAAACCTCATACTCATCCACCACTACATGAATGCTTAGACTCCTCTCATACAATACATAGTGGGAGAGGATAGCCAACTAGTGAGTGATTGGTTGCACCCTTTTCTGAGATGGTATGTCATGTGCTGAAAGAGTTTCCTTCTCCCTAATAAAGGAAAATCTTGTACCATCTATGCAGACACAACACACAACATGCCGAAAATATTCTATCTAAACCTTGAAAGTGGATAAACAGCCCATTCCTAAGATCACATGATAGGGCCTCGACACCTCTACTAGGAGATCAAATCCAAATATCTCACCTTCTAGAGTAATATTACACTTCCGAAATGAGTGTTTAATCATCAAATAACATCCTTTAGTTGTATCTAGCTATAATGATTAAGCCAGCGACTCCACTAGAATATCAGAGATCCGAATGATAGTCATGGCATGGAAAGAGTGAGTATAACCTGTGTATATATGAAGAAATATATGTTGGAGACGATATAGATCATACCTCAGATCATGAGTGAAACCATTTAAGAGAGAAGTTCATGGTCATGGCGGTCAAGACCCAAGACATGTATATCGAACCACACCAATAATGTCTCCCAATCATACACCTTACTCATAGATATTTTATTGTATAATTTGTTGGAATTGTATCAAGACCGTAGAAATATGATTTTTACATCATTATTTAAATAGCAGGGAATATATTTTATTCCTATTATGAAAGCAATTGTAATTTGTAAAGCATTTGAAAAAAATCACAATCAAATAAAAAACTTCCTTCATAATTATTTTTGAATAAATTTAATAACTGAATATTCACATATTAAAAAAATAGATAACTTTTATATTAATATGGGAATCTTATGATAAAAATTGTTCTATTTGGAATTTTTCATAATTTTCTGATGTAGTAATGTTTTAAATTAAAAATGAAATATCATATAAATAAATGTTGTGTATTATGACATAATTTTCACCCACAAGGGATGTAATAAATACAATAAATGGTATCCATGAACAAATATATGTTTTCACTTTTAAATAATGTGATTCAATGTTAATTTGTTTATTTTTGTTAATCTATTATGAATCCTCCAAACCAATTAGTATATTTTAATGATTTAAAATAATTTTTATAAGAGTATGACACACATCCACATTATAATGGGTATTGTTTTATTATGTTTGGACCTTGTCATTAAAAAATATTGATATCCTATCCTATTTTTATGAATCCATGGGCAATAACCATGGTATGTCTTCTGGTTTTGGCTATTTTATTAGATTGAATCCAAAACCTATGTTTGTGAATTATTAAAGAATTCCACACTAATTTCATATATAAATCCACACAATCACCCATTTAACATCAGTCTAAATTAGTGGATATCATCATTACACATCCCTATCCTATAATAGTTCCCCAAAAGTTTTCCCTAGCTCTCAATAATCTCCTATCAATCATTTCAAGTAACACACTTAGATAAGGCATATTTTCATTTCACCTGATTATAAAAGTATATTGATTAACTAATGTTATTTATATTAATTTTCATATAATTGTATAGGTTATTACATATTCCCCATAATATTGAATTTATGTGAAGATTATAATAATACCCTTTCTCTCTCTTCAAAAAATATTAAGATTTTTTAAGGGATTCAGTTATGCTACCGAAATTTCACCGACATTTTCCCTGATAAATACAATAACAATTTAATATAAAGGATATTAACCATTATGAAATTAATTATTAATTTTCTTGGGACTTTCATGTATCAATTAGACACTCTATAATAATTGAATAAAATATAATGAGGAATGAATCCATGATTTATGAACTATGTGGACCACTTAACAAATGTAATAAAATGAAAGTGGTGGGTGCACCCAAAATTATTTTGCCCTCCAATGCATCTGGAAATCATTTAGTCTCATGAAAATTCATGTTTGGATTGGGAGTGAATCTGATTCATTTAGGGGATTTTTTTTTCATTATGATTTCCTATCATTTATCCTTAACATACCATCATGATTCAATGTTTTAGGTTGTTTTAATATTTCCAATGTTATGATTATCAGGATATATCATTCCCTTTCATACATGTTCCTTTTATTCCCCAATTTATATAACCATTTTCAAAAAAATATCTAACATATTTCATTCTTATTACCTTACTAGGATTTATAGCTCATCCATTTATTATGTATATCCCCAGGATATCCTGTGTTATAGTCAAATCCGTGGAATATTTTGATCATGTTAATGTATTATTCAATAAAACTGATGTATTTCCTAGTTTATGTTTCTATTCAATGTACATAATTCCCAATGACACTATAGATCTAGTTATTACATGTTTAATTTGAGTGTAATCTTGTGTAATTCATAATGTAGAAATGTGAAATAAATAGCAATATGGTTATAGTTGGTATCAAAGGAAATGATTAGTTATTTTTGGGATTAGGATTAGAAGTCTCTTGAAAAACCATTAGGGATAAGCCTTTTTATAATAAATAATACCTGAATTTTTGTAAGTGTAGAGTATTTATTTCCGAAAGATAATATATCACTGTTTGGATGATACAAGTGGTTGTGGTTTTCGCAAAACATTAAATATGTGTAGAAACTACAAAAAAAATGTGATGGGCCTCACTTAGTGTAAACTAGTACACTACAATGATCTTTACTACGTAGATCATTTAACACTATTAAGGGATATGATTTGTTAAATTCATAAGCTCATTACAAATAATTTTAATGGGAACCTTAAAAATTCCATATAAATATATATTTGGATAGATCCAGGAAAATATAGATTGATGCTATGAAATTAATAACTTAAAGAAAAAACAACTAACTTATATGTTATCTATTTAATTTCATCATATTAAATTCTAGGTGATACATAGTTTAAAAATAATCATCCACCATTCTATCATTATTCTGTTTAATTGATGGATGTAAGAGGAATTAGATAAACAATCATTTTGAATGTTAATGTGATGAAGACCCCATCAAGATGCCCAACCCAAATAGAGATGGAATCAGAAACCTAATGATGATACTCTCTCATATGACGTAAGTTATGAATATAAACCTAGATAATGATCAATTCCAAAATTTCCCTAATAAAGATATTGTTTTGATTATGATCCTAATGTGACAAAGGGATCCAACTTTCAATGGATCATTTAATATCTCAATCATCGAAAAACAGATTAACTCCATTGAGAAAATCATCTCAATACTTCAATGTTTTGAAAAATAGAAATTTAGAATGGATTCTTATCATAAAATGATATAATTAGATATGTGGTTTACATTGATCAAGAATAATAATCCCGATGAATATATCCAATTAATGGTGTGGATGGAATTGGGAATTTTTTTAAGAAATCATTTTTACCCAATATCTCCATTAAAATTGAATGTAATTTCCTTTACATTAAGAAAAAATATGATATATCTATCAAAGAGTGTGAGTTAATATTAAAAATAAATTCCCAATACACCTATATCTTTACCATTACCGGTTAATTAAAGGATTACATGTTTTTTGGATGGATGAACCTAGTTTATAAATTTCCATGAAGATAAGATACAATGATTTTTATAAGGAAAATGTCTGATGTGACCTAAATGTTGAGAGGGAGATCAATTAATATCATGGGATTCATGTGTATAATATTTATAATGTGGAGTTTGTTTATGGAATTATGATTGATAAATCTCTTTTTAAAATAAATTTCAAAGTCTCTCTTTTCAATGCAATGGAATGAAGGACCCTAAAAAATGTGTATAGGAGATTAATAAATTCCTTAGGTTCCTCATAGAATGATTTCCCATAAGATAAACCCCTGAATTTGATGCAGAAAAAGAATGATCTGATCAAAACATAGTTAATTTTTCATTAATTTAACTATATGTGCCCATTGAAATTTTCAAATAAATGCACTAATCCAATGGTTTTCCAAGAAAACCAATAATATCCAAGGAAAAAAGTTAGATATTTTTCCATCACAACTACTGTGGTGGATCCGGAAAATGATCTGGTGATATGTATGATAGATATTCATTCAATAATTGAAAATTTACTTTTTTATTATTCTTATTGAAATTAATTAATATCATGACTATTTAGTAGAACTATTCAAACACCACCACAAATCAATGATGTAGAGATGTTTGTGAAAGCGAAAAATTGAGAAATTATCACTTCCCAAGAATATAACTCCCCATATGAAAATATTTGGGCTGAATATCCTAGTCATCCATTTCATACTCCATATCATGTAATTTTATACAATTTTTTATGTATTGGATTTCCTTATATAGATCCACGATAAATTTTCACAATAATGAAATCACTCTTTGTGTTTTGAATGGAACCCAAATTATGTAAAAGTGAAAAGAGAATTATGAATATTAATTACTTCCAACATCTAATGTACTTTTATTATTTAAATATGAGAAATTATATTATACTAAAATTATAAATTACATGGAATGAACCATCATAAAAAACAATCCTATTCTGAAAGAATAAATTGATGTGTTTCTCGAGAAATAACATGGTATTCCTCATTGGAGAGAGGTTTAATTTTCAATCAAGATTATAACTGGTGAATTTAAATTATCCAAGTCTCCATATAGAATGACTTTTGAGGTACGTTGGTGGCTAAGTAAACATCTAATGAAGAATCTTGAAAAAGGGTTCATACACCTATGTACATCACTATGTGTTCCACTAGTCCTCTTCATCAAGAAGAAAGATGGGTCGATGCACATTTTCATTTATTATCATGAGCTCAATAAGATAGTGATATGGTATAAGTATCATTTAAAATTTTTTGATGACATTTATGATCAGCTACGAGGTGAATAATACCTTTCCAAGGTGGATCTATGGTCGAGATATTACAATGTTTCGATGAAGAGGGATGATATTCGCAAGTCATTTTTGGTACATGGTAGTGGAACATTGAATCAATTGTAATTACTTGTTGACTCACTAATTCTCTATAAATTTTCATGCAATTTATTAATAGATCATTTTTAGATTACTTTGAAAAAATATATCTAAAAACTATATATTATATTCTTATATTCTATAAAACCAAGGAGGAGAATGGGAAGCATCTATGAACTATGCTAAAGACATTGGGAATAGTGATTTTTTTGCAAAGTACAACAAATGTGAGTTCTGTTTGAAGGATGTTTCATTCATGGGGTATATCATCAAATGAAATCTGATATATATGGACCCATTAATGAAAAAATAATTTTAAGGATAGCTAAGACCATTATCTGTGAAATATATCCATAGTTTCCAAGGGTTATTAGGGAATTATCATCAATTAGTGGGGAAATATTCAGGGGTTTCAAACCCTATAACCAAGTTATCTCATAATGGATTCATGTTTTCATGAAATTATGTTTGATAGAAGAGTATAAAGGACAAAAAAGGGGGATTATAAATGCACATGTGCTTACACTACCCACATGTGAGGATATTTTCCTAGTATTCAATGTTTCTTTAATGAAGGGATTGAGGTATTTGTAAATGAAGAAAGATGAATTCATTTCCTATGCATCATGGATGTTGATGGTTCAAAAATAGAACTACCCAATTCTTGTTATAAAGTTAGATATAGTGATATTCTATTTAAAATATGGAGGAATTATCATTTGCAGAGAAGATTGAAATATATATGTATGAAAAATGCATAAACTATATATTCAAAAATAAAAAGATGAATATACACCAACTAATATTTATATAGGTGATTATTGACTATGACATACCAACTACCTACCATCATAGTAATGAAAATAATGTGGTACAATATTTATTTAGAAGGGATCATGCAATTCTCTTAATAATTAGTATTTATATAGATTCAAATTTCACTGATTTAGAAAGGATTGATATAAGAATAATTACAGAAGGAACATCATCAATCCTTTGAGAAATGATTACTTAGAAATCCCTTATATATTTATTATTAGATGTTCAAATAGATTATGTGGGAATTTTTTAAAAAATGTACATTGTATGAAATGGTAAATTCTTATAGTTAAATATTAATTAAGATTGTGATATGAGAATTCAATGATGACTTTGTGTACCATAAAATATGTAGTTAATAAATTATTTTTGGATGACATGAATTTTTCAAATTATCCATTCAACTATGATACATAAAGTTGTATCTAGATCTCTAAAAGAAATATTAATTAAAAAATATGAAGAAGGAGATCATTGAATTTACATCAATGTGAAATCTATGTCAATAACTAAAGGATGAAATGAAGAAGTATAATGGGATGATTAAAATATTACCTAAACCCTCATGGAAATGGGAAAACCCACTATGAACATTTTCACCCAACATCTGAAGACATCTATTAGAAAAATTAAATATGGTTTGTTGTGGATTGTCTTATAATGACATATAACATTATCACAACTGGAGAGGAATTATCACTAGATCAACATGCATGGATATACATCAGAGATGTAGAATGGGTGAATGTTGTAACACTATTTATTTTATCCTATTGAGGTTTAAAATTGCATCGACTTGTTATGGAAAATTGTATAAGATGATCTAGACACTGAGGTGAACAATAGTATAGTCTATCATCCTCTAACTAATATTTACAATATACGTACTATTCAAACACATGAAGACATGTTGTGGGAAAATTCTATGGACATCAAATGAGTATGGTACTAACATCTATATCTAGATTAGAGAAGTTACAAAAATAGTTTCAACTCAAGAAATCAAATGACCCCTAGAAATATTATTATGGAAATTGGTGTAGAAACCCTGCTTGTTGGGATGAAGTTAGGGAAAAATAAAAATTGGCACTGAAATGGTCGAGGAAATGGTGGAAATGTCTAGGAGCATTCAAAAGAACATCAAAACTGGTCTTAGATGATATTAGAGACATTTTAACAATCAACTATGAGACATATAATTTTATGTTTGAGACTTGGTATTCTTCTATATATCTTCATGGAATAATGAGTTTATATTTGGGAAGAAGGTAAATCATAGATCAATATATATCAACCCATTTGAGATCCTTAATCACATTATAGGGATGGACTACCTAATTGAACTACCACCTAACACATCTCAATTACATGTTGTATTCCATGTATACCTATTGAGAATGTACACGCGTGATCCCTCACATATACTCAATCTTGAGGATCTACCATTAGATAATAACCTATCCTATGAGGGGATATCAGTGAAGATATTAGTTCGTATATAAAATATTCTATGGAATATGAAAATGCACATGGTCATAGTATTGTACAAAAACTACAAGATTGACGTAGAATTGTGGGAATTTGTGGAGGTGATTAAACTGAGTTACTCTTATCTGTTTTAGTGAGGCAAAAGAAAATTTCAATGGTGATATTTAATAGTATGTAATATGTTAATGACCAGATATGTTAAAAACCTTCCATTGTGATTTAATTTTTTTTATGTGATATTGTCATAGAAAACACATAGAATTTATTATTTTCAATACATTACATTATATTTAAATTTCTATTAAGATTCATTACCATTGATTATATAGTCGTGTAATGGTATTGACATGATTATTATAATAATAGGGTTTTGTCAAATCCAATTTACTCACATAATTGAATTGATGATCTCAACTTATTGGAGTGTACCCCATGAACATCGTTTATCTAGTTTTCCAAGGGATAGAAAATCATAAGGATTTACCATTTACCAAACAAAAGATGATATCCAACAACATTGGAATGTTTGAAAAAAAAAATTGGATTAGTCCAATCCCATCAATATCACAACTGAAACGATATATGTTGAACCGCCCTAGGAAAGTCTCATAATATAACACCCATAAATTAAGTCATTTATTTGTGTCTGAAATATATATATATATATATATATATATACATGAAGACCCTAGAAATATGATTATATAAATTATTTTATGAGAATAATGAATATATTTTCATCCAATTATATTTAAATTATAAATCATTTTTATTTTGAAACAATAAAACACCAAAAATATTTTTTTGACAAAATTCAGATTCATTTAAGGAAATAATTTTCATTAATTAGTGGATTAAAATATAATTTATATTTTTTGATAATTTTATTATAAAATAACTTTAAATAAATAAAAATTATTATATAAAATTTATGATGGAGAATTTAATTTTTATAAGGGTTTGAAAACTGTTATTGTCAAAAAACCAATAATTTTATATAATTTTCTATTATTATTTTAGAATTGAATATAGAAATATTTATAAAATTACATAGATTTTTTTAATGTAATCAATATTTTTAAATTTTTCAATGGGATAAATTTCATAACATTCTGAGGAAATCAAAATATGGGGTAAAAATTAAATAACATATAAATATTTATTATGTATTATGACAACATATAGATAAAAATGAGTTAATAAATACTATAAATGGTATCCATGACCAAATATATATTTTACCTTTAAAATATATTTATTTATAGGATTAATTGATTAATAATATAAACCTCTTAGGAATCATCTGAAACAATTTATATTTTTTACTATTTTAATATGATTTCATTAAGAGTATATAACACCTCCAAATAGAGAAGGGTGTTATTTTATTATGTTTGACTATTGGGCATAAAAAATAATTAAAATATTTCTGAATATTTAGAAACCAAGTGAAAATATATGTGATGTTTTTTGGTTTTGGTTATTTTTTAATATAGATTCCATATCATATGTCAATAAAATATTAAATAATTCCACATTTATCACTTATATAAACATGCACATGCTCCAAATTATCTTCAATAAAAAGCAATAGGTAACATCCTTACCCATACCTAACTTATCCAAATACCTCCAACAGTTCTCTAATGCTATCAAGAATCTCTTATAATGCATTTTGAGTTTCACACTTAAGTAGGGGTTCTTTTTCATTTCTCCTCATTTTTCAAGTATCCTCTTTACCTTTTGTATTTTATTTTAATTTCCTTATAGTGGTGCATGTTATTATTTATTTAAATTAAATTAATATATATCTAAAATTTATTATATCCCCATTTCTCTCACATCAACCGACTTTATGAATTTTTTTGTGATTTCATTATGGTTGTGAAATATAACTATGTTTTCTAATGAAAAACCAACTATTTAGTGAATACCACAACCATTTACTTTCATGTTTATTCACATTTTTACCCATTTAATTATTTGACATGGTAAATAATAGTATTTATTCCACAATCTTTAATCATTGAATTAAACATTATAATGATTGAATCACTATTTTTTGATCTATGTCACACACTTAATCATTGAGAATGAAATGAATGTGACGGGTGTGCCTGAAATTTTATAGTGCTCCAATGAATTGGGTAATGTTTAGTTTCATGATAATTTATGTTTGAATAGGTAGTGAACCCAATTTATTTATTTGACTTAGCCCACCACGATTCTATGGTAGTTATAGTTTACTTATGATTATGATTCATGTTATAAGTAATTTCCACATTCCCTAGGAAATAATTACCTTACTATATCATGCCTTATAATTATTTATCTATTATTAAACATTTATATGAAAATTATCTAACATGATTTACCTTTTTTCATTATTATTCCATTATTGGGTTTTATAACTCACCCATTTTAATTGTATGTCCCTAGGACATCCAACTTGGTTATAAAAGGAATGGAATATTATTAACATGTTATGGATGTTTTCAATAAATCTAATGTATTTCCTGTTATAATTTGTAATATAATTTGAATAATTTTAATTGAAACAAGAATAGTAAATCATTTGGGATGTATTTAGTGTAAAATTGTGTTATAAAACATTTATTATTGTGAAAGAAACAGATAGTTTGTTATAATCTGTAGTGGAATCTGATATTGGAAGTAGAATCAAGAGCAAAGCCTATGTTTTTGAAATAAGAGGCGATCACATGCATCCCAATTGTCTAATGCAGGAATAAGAAACTATTTTTAGGTTTTAAAAAAATTACAAGAAAATTTTTTATTTCACAAAGAATTTATGGGTCCCCCTAGTATCATATATAAAGTACATGAGACCCTATTATGAAATATAAAATGATACAAAAAAATTCAATAACCTTACCTTATCTGACATTTTTGATAACTCTAATCATTCCCATAGTATCAAATGTGAAGTACATGAGACCCTATTATATCATGAAACATCCTAAAACAACTATTGAAATGATAGAATAGAAAACACAATATAGAATAATAGTCTCCAAACACACCAAAAAGCTAGATATTTCCATAATCCCTAGAATATAAGTGTCATAAATAGCCAATACACCCCATCCACATCCATGAAAAATTCCTGATATATAAACATTAATCTATTGTCAATTCCACGAAAAATTACATGAAACAATAGATTAAATATATTAGTGAAATAAAAAGTGATAAAATGTGAAGGGTATATTGTTTATGATATATTGGGATTCTCAATTCAATTCCCACAAAAGAACCCCTTATATAGAAATTGTTTCATTATACCCTATTGGAATGTCATATTCAACCCCTAAGAGTACCGAATGTAATTTAGAGAAGAATAGATGGTGATAAAGAAGGGAGAAATGTTGATTCCATACCTTGTAATCTCACACAAAAAACCTCAAGAATCAGTTGTATTATAGGATTAATATTGGAAAACAGAGATCCAAGTGGTTATCATTGATTTTGTTAACATGGATGGATGTGGAGGTTCCCAAGGGTGTTATAAATTAAAACCCTTGAAAATTACCAATGCAGACACGTTAAATTTAGAGTTATAAAACCCCTCTGAGTGGTCAGTGGGCCTCCCAAGTAATCTAGTGAGATCCAAAAATCTACCTATCCTGTTTTCTATCCCACCATCCATAGAATTAAATTATAATGTTTTCCCAGCACACTTTTCGACCTAGTTGATTGATGATGGCCCGATGCTGAAAATCAGTAATCCATCTAATATAACACTACTCAAACACCCCTAGGAAATAATTGTAACTCACCAAAACATCAATCTTCTTATAAAAACACCCCATTAATATTTCAAATTTTCCATAATTCCATTCATTTTCAAGTATCTCAAAATTAAGTTCCCACCAAACTATAAGAAATCCAAATTCCTTCAGTGTATTTTAACAAATGATAATGATGGTTAATACATCATGTAACGTTCAATCATTATTAAAATAATGAGATAATAATTTAATGTTAAAAACATATTGAAATAAAATTCAATGATATATTTTAACTGTGGTATTTCATTTAGGATTTGATGATTATATGGATATATTTTGACCAATATTTAGGATATTTTTTATGTTACATTGCTGATTACATTAGTCCTTTTAAGGATTCATAACTCAGGGATTGTTATATTTTTTGGTATTGTTTTACTATTTTTATGTACATCAATGAATAAGGACGATAACAACATGTGAGGAATATAATATAATGGACCAAATATTCATATACTATTACAATACATCATCCAATAGTGGGATGCATTGTGAGATATTTGGAAAAAAGAGAATACATTCACAACATAATTTTTAAATATAAATATATATTATTTTTATCCCTGTGTCATGTTGTATGACCCTATGTTTAGATTTCTGATTGTTGATTCATAATATAAGTTACTGTTTTTGAATTTTGGTTTTCATTCATGAATCGATCAGTTAATGTATTTTATTTTGGTTGTGCTTCATGTTGTAAATGTTGATATTTTAATATCACATTGTTCTGATGTGGATGCTAATTTTCTACATGAAAATTATTAGTTATGTTCTAAGAGTCAAAGATTTACTCTAGCATAGTGAATTCATTAGGATTTTCTACCATATGGGAATACAATTTTATCCTACCTGATTATGGTTGCATTGTGAGTTGCCCTATTAAAGAATTATGGCTATGAATAACATCAAATTT
The DNA here is from genome assembly GCA_963277665.1 of Viscum album. NCBI lineage: Eukaryota > Viridiplantae > Streptophyta > Magnoliopsida > Santalales > Viscaceae > Viscum > Viscum album. The sequence goes on along the minus strand of OY728128.1, from coordinate 269,242,695 downwards.
TTCTATCATTGGTTTTCAATCATGTGTGGTTATTGGAAATTATCAACCCTACGTTTTATGGTTCATATTTCAAAAATGAGTAATTTATCATAACTTTACTAATTATAGAATAGTGTTATAAGTATAAATTATTGGTTTTATCTATGTGTTTTAATATTGGAAAAATTATCATCCTATTTTTCAAATATAATTGTATAAATATTAGTTCTATAAGAAATATCCAATATTATCGTTTGTTATTATTTGATAATTATTGAATTATCTGGAATTTTCTATTTGTTGAATTTTTTAATTATCCTAATAAGATAATGATGGATATTATAGTAAAATAAATATAAAAGGGAGTGTCACTTACTGATTATGAGATTCTAGTTAATTTATTATTTATTAATATTTTATTATTATTATTATTATGATTTTTATTTTTATAAGTGATTTAAATTATTAAATTTTTTTATTAACATTAAGAACTATTAATAATTTTATAATAAAATACTATTGGATGATCATTAAACATATGGAAATTATAAATTCATGTATTGACTTGTGAGTATAAATTTATGATCCAATATGAATAATGATTAATTGAAACTTTGATAAAAATAATTTTTTATGTGTTTCCACTTATTATGGTCATATATTTGGTATTAAATTCAATAATTATAAGAAATTTGAACATTTTTTGAAAATTGGTGAAATGATTTTTTTTCTGAATGATATAATGATAAATGATTTATTGTATGATTATTATAGAATTTTTTTGTCTGATTATATGGAAATATTTTAGTTTTTTGACTGTAATGTTTCCTCATAGACTTCATAGTGGGAATGTTTTTAAGTTAATGTATTTTTTTGTGTTATCATGATATTGATTTATTGTTGTTTATAACGTGGATTTGGTAAATATGATTTGTAATGGGAGATGCGAAGAATCCAATATAATGTGAAAAATAAAGGTGTAAATTATAAGTGATAGAATTATTTGTATTAGTGAATTGTAATGAATAGAGAAATTTTCAATAATTAATATAAAATTTAATGAAGGATAACATAGATTAAAAGTTGTATTGAAATTTAATTTTTTACATAATATTATTTTTAATGTTTATTATTAAAATTGATACATTAAAAAAAAATTAATATTGTTTTGTTTTTTATACATGTGACGATTAAGATTGTTCAAAGGAAGAAATTTTTTATTTATTGTTTTTTAAAATGTTGTGTTGGAAGTCTTGGTTGTCAGTACAGTTGGATTCTCAATAATCTACTATATGGTCTTGATTTTGTCTAATATAAATAATATTTTGTTATTGTGATAGGTTAATTAAAGTTGGTACAACATTGTATAATATATAATAATAGTTTTAAGGTATTATATTAATATAAGAAATATCATAGATAATTCAATAATTATATCATAATGGGTTATATGATTTTGATTGATGCATAAATGATATGTGATACTTAGTGTGTTAATATTACAACATCCTCTAAATTGATTATGTTTGTTATGAATCAGTGGGATAAGTAATTTATGTATTAAAATAAATACCACAATCATTTGAAATATTTAATTGAGTTTACACAAATAGTCACATGTTTTGGTATGTATATGATAGCTAAAACTCATTAAAAACCAGCCCTCAGCATCCATTAATAAATATGGTGGTTATATAGGGGTTAAGATCATTATTTTTATTGTGTGTGTGTTAGTGTGACAAATTATAGAAATATAAAATACAATATTATTCATTAAATAATATATATATACAAATGAAGGTTTTTTTTTCTGCTTATGTGACCTCATCCCATGCATCCACTTCACCACAATTTCTCCATCCAATCCTCCAAACCACCAAATATCCCCTGCAATCCCGACTCCAATATGGAATTTCCATTTCAACTCACACCCCTCCATGATTCACCTCCTCAAATCCCTTCTCTCTGTTCTAGGGTTCTTGCACCCCTCCACGATTCCCCCCTCCCGGAATCCACTCCCCTGCTCCCCTCCCCTCCCTGAATCCCCGCTACAGCAGCGAATCCACATTTGTGTGATCAGACTTCGGCTCTTCTGACATTGGCACCTCTGACTTCGGCTCCTTGGATATCAGCTCCTACATCGTCAGCTCCTTCGGCGTCATTTCCTACGACGTTGACACCTACTACTTCGGCTCCTCCAACTATGGCTCCTCCAACAATGCCTTCTCTACAACAGGTGACTCCGAATTCGACAATCCCACGTTCAGGTCATCGGCTCTTCCTAGGGTTCCCATGCCCTTGATCAAGTAGCGAGTAACCCCAGGTATAAACTAGTTCCAAAAGTATACACCAATGTCAAAGATCTTTTTGTATCATGGTTTTTGATTTTTTATGGTGTTTCTTTCATACGATTAGTCATTATTCATTTCCATGGGTGATGGGTCTCTGAATCTATATTCTATTTCATGGTGACAGATTTCAGAATAGAACATCTATTTAAGAGTTGCAAGAATATAATTCAATTAATCTAAATCTGTTGTAAGGTATATCTAAAAATATAAAATAAGGGATCATCTAATATTTATTCGTGCTTGTAGTCGGTCTTCTATGTGTGCTATATAGTATGATTACAAACACAAGAATGTAGTATTACATCAAATGTGTTTAAGAAATGATCATAGTTGTCTTGAAATTTGCAATTGATTTGTGGTTTCCCAATCACCTTGGTGTATTAAGGACTTCCTTCCATAGATTTTTTTTGTACGATAACATTCAGAACAAGGAATAATTTTTATGAAAGCGCATATATATTCTATGCATTGAATTCTAAAAATAAATTATCTTCATCAATATGAGTTTTACTTTATTCACTTGTACCCATCTTGTGTGACATAAATATGAATTCTTAATTTTGAACTACTTATAGAAATGAAATTTGAATTAATGTTACCCTAACAATAGAATGTCCTCAAATTATTCTTATTATTTTTGTCGATAGTTTTATGATTTCATTTTTTATTTGATATATGTTAAACTGCATTACTATTGAAATGAAGCTTCATTATTCAAAGAGTCCATCCGAATGGGTGGTGTGTACCACCACATGAAGGTCACTTCCGATTTATTTTGATTTCCATTATAATTTAGATGATTTTATTCAACTTATGAAAATTTAAATGCATTTATTCATTTATCAATTACTCTGAAAAAAATCAGCTCCATCAGCATGTGGTTTACTGTATGCACTTGAACTGATCTTGTGTGACATGAATCTGAATGCTACATATTTAATTGCTCATAGAACCTAAATTAGAATTAATGATTCACTAATTATATAATTTCCTCAAAATGTATTTATTATTGTTGTCCACGATTTGACTATTTGATTTTTTATATTTTATATATTAACCTCCATTCATACTTTAATGGGAGATTCATTTTTCAAAGAGGCCATCAGAATGGGTGGACTGTCTGCCAATTGAAGGTTAAATCCAATTTATTTTCATTTTCATTATACTAAAGATGATGCCATTCAAATTATTATTATTTAAATAAATTTATTCATTTCTCCATTATTCTTTTCATTTCACAGATTTAGTTATAAATAAATTTGTTTCATATCATGCATGAATACACAAATTTAATTATTCAGGTTTCCATGGAGACTCATGAAGCACTCCAAATTAAATTCTAGAGCTTCATGGTCACTATTACAGTGTAATTGAATTCTAAATCAACTGTTCATTATGAGTATGCATTTTAAGGTAATTATTTCTATTATAATTTATTTATTTTGGAATTCTTCCTTATTTCTAATCATTCTGTTCTAAATACATGTTATTTTCTATAATAAATTTAATATGAATTCTCATTTCGAACACTTATGTTTGAACTTACCTTTTCATTGAGTCTCCTACGGATTTATTTATTTTTCTCTATGGTTTCCAAATTTGACTTATTGGGTTTTTTTTGTTTTCTAGAATTAGCATGCTGGTGGGGAGATTCAAGTTCATGTAAGGTTTCAACCATTAATGTTGCAGGAATTTGAGAGGCCATGTAAATTTGTAATGTGTATTCCCACTTGAAGTTTAGTTCTAATTTATTTTCATTTTCATTTTAATATTGATGATTACATTAAACTTATTATTATTTAAATGCATTTATTAATTTTTTCATTATTCTTCTGATTTTATAGATTTAGTTATAAGTATTTTCTTTCATATTGTACATGAATACACATATATAGTTATTCATGTTTCATTTTAAAGTAATTATTCATATTATAATTTCATTATTTTGGTAATTATTCATATTTCTAATCATTTCATTCTGAATACATGTTATATGTCACTAAATACATGTAATATGAATTCTTATTCAGTGAACTTATTTTTGAATATAATTTTTAATGGAATATGCTGCCTCGAATTTATTTTTTATTCTATATGGTTTTTCAATTTAGCATGTTGATTGGGGAATTACAGTGTATCGAAGGTTGCAACAACTAAAGTTGGATGAATTTGAGAGGCCATGAAAATTGGTAAAATGTACCACCATTTGTAGGTTAGTTCTGTTTTTTAAGCAAATGCATATGCACTTTCCCACTAAGAATGAATGACCTCGAAGATTTATTGTAATTTCTAATGACATAAGTAACATCATGTTCAGTTTTCTTTCATGAATTTTGTAAAAATCGATGTCATAAAAAGGACTTAAAGTGTTTCCAAAAAGGAAAACTTTTATTCACTCTATGACTATCTTTTGATTGGGAGTAATGCAAGGGAACTCAATGAATACATGAAATAGACTGGTTGAACTAGATTGAATTTAGCCTCTATTTGATCCATCATCTTCTTCCTCTGCGAATCCATGCCACAGGATGGTGTGAATTTCTATTAAAGATAGACATTGTGGAAAAGTTGTTTGCACCCCGTGACATGCATGAGGAATAGGACCAGTTCACATTTGAATGTGTCTTCCCCTCCATGATTATCCTCATGGATTCTCAAAGGACCCCTTACCCTGCCAGGGCCTTTGACATGGCTCACTAGTCCATGGATTCCCAAAGGCCCCCTTAATCTGCTGGGGCCTTTGACATGGATCATGGTTCCCGTTTCCTCATTCCATGGATGGACAATGGTTGAGTATCCACCCCATCTCATTCAATACTGGTATGTTGTGCACTTTTAATATTTTGAATCCATTGTATACATGTTTCCAGTTAGTATGTTGTGTTCATTAAATTTTCATTTATGGAATGATATGTTGTGGTCACTATTAATATGTCACATTCACTAAAAATTGTTTCCACTATATATGTTTTTATATTCACTTTTCGAATATTATATTAATGGTTAGTTTGTTCATTGTTATTATGTTATGTTTCTAATATTATGTTAAGTAGTGAGAATAATGTGTAGTAGAATTCACCTCTTAGTTTAAGCAGTTAATGTAATGTGTGTCACTACAGTACATCACTGCATTGATTGATTTTATACTCTCTTTAAAAGGTTTTTATATGTTCTTCTAATTTGATTCGGTTTTGATTGTTGATTTTATATTGTTTCTCCAAAATTCTTTGGATTTTAGTTTAGATTGAAATACCTCTCTAGTCTAGGGTTCCTGTACCCCTCCATGATTACCCCCTCCCTGAATCCGCTCTCCCGCTCCCCTCCCTTCTCATAGAACCTATATTTGAATTAATGATGCCCTAACTAAGGAATGTCCTCAAATTGTTCTTATTATTGTTGTCCACGATTTGACTATTTCATTTTATATATGATATATATTAACCTACATTACTAATGCAATTAGAGCGTCATTATTCATAGAGGCCATCAAAATGGGTGGACTTTACCACCACTTGAAAGTTACATCCAATTTATTTTCGTTTTCATTACAATAATGATGATTCCATTCAACTTATTGTTATTTAAATAAATTTATTCATTTTTTCAATTATTCTATTGATTTTAAGATTAATTATAAATATATTGTTTCATATCATGCATGAATACACAAATTTAGTTAGTCGTGTTTCCATCTAGATTCATGAAGCACTCCAAACCGACATCTAGAGCTTCATGGTCACTATTACTATGTAATGGATTTCTACATCAATTGTTTATTATGAGTAAGAATTTTAAGGTAATTATTCCTATTATAATTTATGTATTTTGGAAATCTTCCATATTTCTAATCTTTATATTCTAAATACATGTTATTTGTCTATAAATACATGTAATATGGATTCTCATTAAGAACACTTATGTTTGAACTTACCTCCACATTTATTTATTTTTCACTATGGTTTCCCAATTTGACTAATTGGGTTTTTTTTTGTTTTAGAGATTTAACATATTGGTGGTTGGATTCATGTTCATGTAATGTTGAAACCATTAATGTAGGAGGAATTTGAGAGGCCATGTAAATGGGTAATGTGTATTACCACGTGAAGTTTAGTTCTAATATATTTTCATTTTCATTTTAATATTGATGAATCCATTAAATTTATTATTATATAAATACATTTATTCATTTTTTTCCTTATTCTTCTCATTTTATAGATTTAGTAATGAATATTTTGTTTCATATTTCACATGAATATACAGATTTAGTTATTCATATTGCATTTTAATGAAATTATTCCTATTTGAATTTCATTATTTTGGTAATTTTTCATATTTCTAATCATTTCATTCTAAATACAAGTTAAATGTCAATAAATACATGTAATATTAATTCTTATTCAGACCACTTATGTTTTAACATAATTATTTTTGGAATCTCCAACCTCAAATTTATTTTTAATTCAGTATGGTTTCTCAAATTAGCATGTTGGTTGGGGATTTCAGGTGCATCAAAGGTTGAAACCACTAAAGTTGGAGGAATTTGAGAGGCCATGAAAATGGGTAAAATGTACCCCCATTTTCTAGTTAGTTCTATTTTTTATGATAAAGGCTTATGCACTTTCCCACTAAGAATGAATTACCACAATTTTCATTGTAATTGCTGACGACATAAGTATCATCATGTTCAGTTTTCTTACACAAATTTTGTAAAAATCTATATCATAAAAAGTCCTTAATGAGTTTCCAAAACAGAAAACTATTCTTCACTCTATGATGATCTTTTGATTCTCAGCAATATAGGGGAACTCCAGGAACACATGCAATAGTCTGGTTGAACTGGAATGAATTTAGCCTCTACTTGATCCCTCGTCTTATTCCTCTATGAATCCATGCCACAAGCTGGTGCGCATTTCTATTGAAGATAGATAGTGTGGCGATGTTGTTCGCACCCCGTGACACGCACGAGGCATAGGACCAGTTCACATTGGAATGTGTCTTCCCTTCCACGATCGACGTCATATATTCCCAAAGGACCCCATACCCTGCTAGGGCCTTTGACATGGCTCACTACTCCCTAGATTCCCGATGGACCCCTTACCCTTCTAGGTCCTTTGACATGGATCACTGGTCCATGGATTCCAAAAGGACCCATTACTCTACCAGGGCCTTTGAATGGATCATTTATCCCATTGCCACATTACATTGCAGGACAATAGTTGAGTATCCCCCACGGCTCATTAACTACTGGTATTTTGTGCACTTTTAATATTTTGAATCTAGTGCAGAGGTGATTTAAGTTAGTATGTTGTGATCAATAATTGTTCATGGATGGAATGAAATGTTTTTGTCACTATTAATATGATACATTAACTAAAAATTGATTCAACTATATATGTTTTTCTATTCACTTTTAAAATATTGTATTCACTGTTAGTTTATTCATTGTTAATATGTTCTATTTCTATTGTTATGTTAAGTAGTGAACTTAATGTGGAGTAGAATCACGTCTTGGTTTAAGAATTTAATGTAATGTGTGTCACTGCTATACATCCCTACATTGATTGTTTTTATAAACACTCTAACAGGTTTTTATATGTTTGGCTGACCCGATTCTGTTTTGCCTATTTCTTTTATATTGTTTCTCCAAATTTTATTCGATTTTATTTTCGATTGAAATTATTTTCATGTTTATATCCATATAGCTTATACTATACAATTTTTATAGTATAAGTTCATGAACCCTACACTAATGTTTCATACAGTTCATGTTCATCAGATAAGTAGTTTTCCATGTGTTTTGAAACATATCACAGAGCCAAAATTTAAAAAATTTACTTAAATTTATAATTGTTTTTTCTATTCTTAATTATATGTCCTAGATCATTATTTACTTTCCACTTCTATTTTTATTTGCATTGATGGATAAGATACTGTTTATTCATTTCAAATGAGAATTCATTGGGGGATATATAATAGGATTCATATCATACTATCTATCATGATTGATGACTTCAATTAAGCTAGTAGATTCCATTTTATCATTATCATATGTATCAAATACATGTGTCAGAGAAAAGGGTATTATCATTGAGTTGATGAAAAAGAAATGCGATATAAGGTATTTTACATCGATACTGCTGGATAATTTTGAGTGAGCTTCTACATGCTCGTCCAGGTTTGGCCTATATCTTTTTGATTCATACAGATTCATAATAATTTGTTAAAAACATTGAAGTGCCAGTATTGATTCCCTCAACTGTTACTTTTATAAAAAACATATGCACCTTGATTCTCTATTTTCTTTTGGTTGTATTGTTTAACTTAATTGTATTTTTGTATTCTACATAAACCGCATCTATATTAACAAAATAAAGGGGTTTTTTATTACTTTTATGTAAATGTTTTCCATGTACACATGACTTCTTTTCATAGAAAAAATAGGAATTGTATAGGGGTCTTTAGCCACAATCCACATGAAAAACGTGAAACACCATAATAATTTTTTAATTATGAAAAAAAATATGATTCTTTATGTTCATTAATTATTTCATAAGCATTATGTACATATTCTGCACAGATGATGATGTGTTCCATTGATTTATTGTTTAGAGTGTCTCAATTGTTGTGAATGTAAAGTGGCAGATGTCACCGGATGGTAAAAATCACAACATTGATCTCATGTTTCTAGGAAACTCTAGTGACAAGACTTGGCTATTTCAAAAGAATGTGAACCTTAATGGAACAGGTTACCAGGAGAAAATGATGGGAGTGTGGTTTGACCCCACCACAGATTTCCATACTTTCTCTCTTCACTGGATCCTTTGGCATGTTTTGTAACACTTATTTCTCTATTTCTTCATCCATTAAACCATTTTTTATCATTATTTAAAATAGAATTCATTCAATATATTTATTCAACTGGTTTAAAAATACACGATTACCTACTATAGTCGATGTACATTTGATTAAGTGTTCGTAATAAATGAATCTACATTTATTATATAGTTTCAGAAAAGTTGTAGATTATTTCACATTGAATTTATATTCATTTTTAACATATATTCAATATTCAGGGTTCTAAATAATATAAAATTAAAAGGTTAATATATGATGGATTCAATTTTTTCTATCATGTACATTTTCAACTGACTATTAAATTTCAAACTATCAACTTATGTGAAATAAGAAATATCTTTAACATTCTGCTTTTATTGGTTAATATTAATGAAATATGCAAGTAAAATTCAACTAATTTGATATATTATGAATACATTATCCTTTGTAATATATAGTTCAAATATGTCTACATATAACATTAAGTTTATACTATGCAGTATCACATGACTTGAAATTTTATGATTATTTTAATTAGTGTCATGGTTAAAAATAATCTATTTTTTTTATAAAGAGTATAGTTGTTATAAATAATATCATTTATTGTTAAAAATAGAATAGAGATGAATATAAATATAAAATATTTTATAAATAAATAAAATATCTCCATGTTGTAGCAAATTTGATAATGCAACGTGATCTGATTCAATTATCAAATGACTTATCCTTTCCCTAAAATCCTTTATCTTTTCCCTTGATTTATGAAAACCCCCAAATATTTACAACCATCATATTTCATGAAGGGAAAATTAATTTTTAAAATAAAAACATACACTAAACATGTTACATGGAAACTTTCATTCCCTATTATGAACTACTAAAGATTCAATATTCTTATTAAGGAATTTCTTTTTAGTAATCCTATATATACCAATTAGATATCATATTATTTCATAAACATGTATTCATATTGCCATTATCATCATTTTATTCTAATAATTATATTGATTTTAGTGACATTAGTTTTTTTGAATGATGTAGAACTATATGATTTAAGGAATGTTTAATAGTCCCTTGTATTTGAATGGGCAGAGTGCTAATTATTTATAAATAAGGAGGATGTCGTATGAAAAATTTTGAGTTCTATTTTTTATCATATAAAACATGGATTTTCATGGACGATGCACTATCTATGTCGATGTGAGTTATTTTGTTTTCCTACAGAAATATTAATCAAACAAACTCTGTAATTATAATATCACAATATTGTTTAAGTTTTTGATAAACCCGCATGAATTGAATTATTAATATCTTATATGGGAAAAATTGAGTTATCAGCAATTTTTTGAAATATTTGTTAAAGGCCTTAACTACTTGTTAACATCTTGGATTATTCAATTAAATATTTTCTAGGCTGAACTCTGAGTGGGTGGAATATTTGGAGTCCTGAAAAGTGTCAACAAAGATTAAATGAAATTATAAAATATAATATATTTTGTGCAAACATTTTATTCAAAATAATTGAATAACTCAAAAATGATGGGTCGTACGAGAAGTTGGAGACCACTTTTATTCCCTAAATATGGTTTTTACCATTGGAGTTATATAACCTTCATAGGATCCATTGGTTTGGAGGCCTCATTATTGAGATAATGTTATTAAATAATATTTAATATATTATTTTATTAAAAATAATTAAAGACCTTCCAAATGGTGCATCGTATGAGAAATATGAGACCACTTATAGATATGTAATGTGGTGTCTACCCTATGCGGGGTATAAAATTTGTAACAGCTTGATATTGGAACACATCACTCACAAAAATTACTATTTTTATTTTAATTAATTAATTATTCGTATTTTTAATTATTATATGATTAATATCTATCAAATGGTTCCTTGTTTGATAAATCTGAGACCACTATTTTGTCCGGAATGAGGTGTTACCATAGACTGGATAAAACATATATGCACAATAGATGTTTGGTCTTAATTTAATTAATTATAAATAAATAAATTATTTATTTTATTGAAATTGTTAATTGGGACTATTTATTATCTTCCACAATGAATGGGCGAACATCAATTTTTAACAAATGAGAGAATTCGAACCGAAGGATTTCGTCCATTTTTACCCATTAAATGTTGAAATTATTTAATTAGATTAAATCAATGAATACGTAAATTAGATCCATTTCAAATGCTTGATAAAATGAGAGATTGAAATAATACGTTTCATATATTTGTTTTATTATTCATTAATGTTATGAATTGTAAAAACCACGAGGTTACTTATTTTGATTGTTATTGATGTGGTTGTGAAACCTCATATCTATATTGCGCTAGTTTGATGAACAACCAATGAACAGATTTAAAAGTCATGACTTTTCTCCTCCAACTAAGGTACTGTAACTGGAAAAAAAATATGGTTGTGTTTAATTAAATTAATAAATATTTATTTTTATTATTTCATCCATTTAATTCACTTCTCAAATTATGAGTGAATTATTTTGAAATATATAATGAAACCTAAATGACCAATGTTATTCTATAACAGACTGATCAATGTTTTTTATAAGGATTATTAGATGATTGAAAATGAATTTTCATATGTTAATTATAGTAAATATCAATGGATAAAATATAATGAAATATTATAAAGATAAATTTTATGAATTTGTAATTAAATAAATAAATAAAAAATATATATATAAACACATCAGAGTATTTGTTTAAAATCATCAAAAAGTGAATGCCTAGAATTATTGAAAGAGAAATTATGTGACATATTAAAATTATTGTTATGAATAATTATGGAACCATAATTTAATTAAATAATTGGAAGGAAATTATTTAATGGATAATTTTTTATAATTATCAAACAATACTTATTTTGGTTTATCAAAAAAATAATTAATTTTCAATATATATGTATATATATATATAATAAGATAATAAATCTTTGGATAAATTATTGAAATTATCTAATGTTATTATTTCTATCCATATATATATAGGTATAAATATTTTTAGTTTTATAATTTTGATAATTATTTTGAATGTTAAGGATATTTTTATTAAATATTAAATTATGAATGTGTAATTGCATTAACTATAGAAGGATAATATCAAAAATATGTGTTGAAATAAAAAAATAATTAATATATCATCCAAGAGAGATGAAAAATTATCAAATGTACAATTTTAATTGATAACATGAAATTATCCAAGAGAGAGAATATGTTATCGCATGTAATATTTTAATCAATAATTTGAAATTACCCATGTGTGATAAAATATTATTGCATGAAACATTTTATTTGATAATTTAAAAAATATATTTGAGAGAGTACGTATAATCACATGTGTTATTTTATTTTCATTTCAATTAAAATTGTTGATACTGGTTCAGGTATACTTGGCGATCATCAACCATTTCTATGTCAATGCATAAGTTAATAAGGCCATGAAGAAGTGTATTGATACAAATAGAGTTTTTATCAGTGTCGCTGACATCGTTGACTTTATGTTAGGTGGTATCATCCTGATTATCCTAATTTATAAACCTCAAATTTCATGATTCATTTCAATTATTTATTTAATTCAATTAATCATTTTACTTTTTATAGATTAAATTAAAATAGTATTACGGTGAATTTGGATTTATGAAATGATTTTTTCATTAGAATTGGAAAACTCCCAATTCTATTGAATTGGGGAGTGTTTATAGAAATTGGATAATTTAAATTCATTAAGTAAAAGTGTTTATTTTATGGAAATGATATCAATTAACTTTTTGAATTTAATTAGGGAAATTAATTTTGAAATGATGTAATTTGTTTTCAATGGATTTCAAATTGCTGAAAATGGATTAAAATGTTTTTATTGAAACACATTTTTTCTCTTATCAAAAATACTTTTTTTATTATTAAAACTATTTTGGTATTAAATGGAAAATTTGAATTTATCATGAAGAGTAAGATTTAATTATTTTAGGCATTCTTAAAAAAATTCATCTTTGATTGTGTAAGAGAACATGAAATCCTTAGGTACATTGTGAGTTATTTGAACACACTATAAAATTACAACAACCTTCTAAAACATACGTGAAACAAGTCATATACCATATGGGATAGTCCAAAGTCCTCTTTCTCCAATTCCAAAAATATGTACATGTATGAATTTTTGTGATTTCAATTAGAGAGGGTGGTGTCTAATAGCCAGAAATACTATCATACTATTTGAAAAATTTCAAGGATTATTACTTTTTATTTATATTTGAGATATAAATGTATTTCAATTCGTTTAAACTTCTTGCTATGAATTCAAATTGTGAAAAAACAATTTATGTAACTACTTTATTTATGCCATTTTTTATAAATATTCCTTAATTTGTAAAATAATTTCTTAATGAAATTTTCCATCATTTTAATTACATAACATGATTTGATTAATTATTCCTTAAAATGCTAACCCTATTTACTTTGAAAATTTTATGAATTTAATTGCTAAATCAATTTTTGGAACCTATTATGAATTCAACAAGGATACCATACTAGTCATTTTATCTCACACCTTGCTTGTGCCTTTGGGTCATTGTAGATTGTCTTTTTAAAGGATCAAGTAAAGGGATATGATAACTTGGAGGAGGATCCACTACAAAACTGTGGTCATGATGTGTTTTGTTCTTCGATACATTGGTTGTGTTTTCTCTATTTCTGTACTTGGGGTGTAGTACATTGGCCTTTTTTATGCCTTATCTTATTATGGTACTTTACCCCCACTGGAGTATTCTTTTTATATGTATTCTATCTTGCTAATTTTACATATTCATTGTGTGTGGGAAAATATTTCCCAAAATCAGGTTGTATGATTCCATATTCTAGTCACCAACCCTAGGGGATCAAAAACCCATTTGGGAAAAGTCTGGTTCAGCTCGATTATCGGGTTTCCCAGGTAACATGGTCGGTTCTTCACAAAATGGTATTGAATGAGGTTGAGCTTTAATATTGAAATCAGTATGAATTAGTGAAATCCTATCAGTACATAGGATATAGTTGTGATTGATTGCATTCCCAACTCTAACCAAAATGATCCTTATGTCTCATTGGGTGGTTACAATGAAAATTATTATGGATTTGTTTTAGTATTATCCCTATTTTGTTTTGGATAAGTGAAATGCAGATCATGTTTTTTTTTCTATTTGTTGATATTAATTTTTCATCTTTCTATGATTGAGAAATACCTAATGAATTCAATTTTGTATGCTGATGTTGTGTAGAATTAGGCCTCCGAGAATATGTGAAAATCATATTCATGAATAGACCTTTATAGAACATCCTAATGTGAATCGAGTTGTGGACCTAAATCTGGTAGAGGTGATCTTTCCTACTATCCATGATTTGAGGAAGGCAGCACCACCAGTCATAGTTCATTCTCTATCCATGGATTCTCATGGGAATGTTCTTAAAAATCATTCTCACAAGTTATTGTTCATAAAACCCCCATTTTTTATAGGGCTGCATCGATCCTCATCATGATGAGGAATGGTGGGGAAGAATAAAATGTATGCTTGATTTCATGGAGACACCTGATGAGATCAAGGTGAAGTGTTCTACCATCATGTTGGAGGAACCTTCATGGAAATGATGAGTCAGGATAATGATGAAAATGAAACAGAATGGATTAGAGTGGAAGGATATCAAGGTTATTTTCACAGACAAATTATATAATGAGTTAATGGTTTTGGGAAAGCCATTGGAGTTTTTAAATCATGAACATGCTAATAGAACTGTGGATCATATATATTTTTATAGAACTTTCAGATGTTAAACCACTTATTTTCCCCTCCATGCAGTAGAAAATATCATTATCACTTTAATAATTTTTTGGGAAATCAAATGAATCATGTAAAAAATATTCCAAAAACATGAATCTAGAATGAATTTTATTCATACATTAGATGTGTCTTTAATGGAAGTAGATATTGGTCCAACGACCCTAAGGGGAACCATTGCTATAAAATAATCATTAGTGACTTCTATATCTAATACCAGTGAATCACACACATTTATTTCAATGTATATTATTAATAAACATACTGTTATTCGGGATCTTTCATCTTTTAAAATGGATATTATTACACACCATGATTCAAAGAGAGAGACTGTAGGATCCTCTTAGTCCCTCTTGTGTCCTATACATATTATTTGTGGATATTTCATTGGGATTTCTAGTTCTCAACATGGAATATATTAGAATAATATTCGATATGGATTGGATCACTACTAATAAATGATATATTAATTATTATATTGACGAGTCTACCTTACTACACAAAATGTGGCTCTTGTATTTCCAAGAGAATGAGACACATGGTCGTGCTGAGCCAGACCATCTTATCTAGAGATAGGGAAAGTGAAATAAATGATTTATTCTTTAAGGTGTGATATTCAATGAGTCATGATTTCCCTCCAGTTTTTATTGAGATTCCTGATGTGTTTCATTTTTAATTCTATTGGTTTATACCAGTAAGGGAGGTTGAGTTTTCTATTGACATTACTCATTGTAATAAACTGGTTTCAATTCAATCTTACCTCATGACTACCACTCAACGGGAAGAGATAAAGTAACAGTTGGATATTTTTCATGAGGATATAATTCATGCTTGTGTCCTCGACATTGGTGAGGTTTGGGATGTTCATTTGGGGAGGATTAATATTTCATTCAACAACATTTACCATTCAGTGATTAGAATTGATCCTTTTTAAAAATTATATGTTTGTACATGTAACTCTTGGTTGTGTTGTTCAGATAGTGATGGAAGATCCTTAGTAGGAACGAGCTGGTATTGGAGAAAACAACTGACATTCAATAGACATGTCAAAGAATGTTGAAAAGATAGTGCTTGTACATGTATTTTTTATACTGTCACTATATACCTTTAGAGTTCTTAGTTGGTGAACAGGTTTTCTTAAAGAAATCACCTCGGTTGTGTCCTCGACGCCTTGGGAGGAAAGAGAATCATTCTATTCCTTTTTATGGACCATTTTAGTTTATTGATCATTTGGGAAATGTTTTTTAATCTTTAGAACTACTAGAACAACTAATGTCAATAAATAATGTGTTCCTTTATTCACAGATATGAAAGTATATCTCTAATCCAACTATTGTTTTGAGAAGGAGTGATCTTGATATGGAACCTATATTATATGTGATTGACTGTCCGGTAAGGGTTGTTGATTTTGAGACCATGGTACATCATGGGTTAATGATAAATCAGGCTCTAGTTCTATGACATCATGGTTTATACTCTAATGAGATATTGGGGAGGGGGTACTGATGATTGAGCAGTTGTGTCATCTTTTTTATGTGGAGGATTCATCGAAGGTTTTCTTGGGATAGAACATTTCTATGGTTGGGTTGTTATAACATCTCTTTACTATTTCTCATTTTGATACACCCTATTATATAAATTTATTAATATCTTATGTGGGGAAATAATGATTTATCATTTATTTTCTGATAAATTTGTTAGAGCCCTTAAATTTCAGTTTACATCTAGAATTATTAAAATGAGTATTTTTTTGTGGTTCATCACTAAGTTGGTGTAGGAATTTGAGGCCCAAAACATCTTAGTAAAGACTATACATAATTATTGAATATAACATATTAAGAGAAAACTATTTATTCAAAATAATTGTATAACTCCAAAAAAAATCATTATATAAGAAATCTGAGTCCAATATTGTGTCTTAAATATGGTGTTTACCATAGGAGGTGTCTATCATTAAAAGTATCTGAATTTTTTGTAAATCACTATTAAGATAATGTTATTAAATAATATTTAACAGATTAATTTAGTAAAAAAAATTAAATATCTTCAAAATATATCATCATATGGGAATTCTGGGACCACTGATAGATCAGAAACATAATTTTTACCCAAGGGAGGTTGTAACATTTATAGTTAGTAGATTTTTGAATGCATATTTCTCAAACATAACCATTTTTTTATTTATTTAATTATTCTTAATTAAATTAGTAAATCATAAATATATCTCAAATGGTTCATCATTTGATAAATCAAATACCATTTGTAGTAACCCCGGTTTCGGGTACATAACCCCTTTCCCCATGTTTTGGTTAAATGGTGTGTCTTTGATTGGGTTTCCAAAAAATAGAGAGTTTCAATTATATAGAGAGTTTCCATAAAATAGAGAGTTTCCATATAATATAGAGTTTACATAAAATAGACCATTTCTATAATATAGATTGTTTCCATAATGTTGTGTGTTTCGATAATGTTGGTTGTTTCTAAAATGTGGGGTGTTTCCACAAAGTGGTTTGTTCACCTAAAGTGGGGTGTTTCCATAAAGTGGGGTGTATCCATAAAAAAATTTTCTTCTATAAAATGTGGAATGGTGAAGGAGGGAATATTATGGGGGTTTATAAGGAGTTTTGGGTACAAATGTAAGGTCCCACGATCCTTACATGGTTGGGCCAAACCTTGTGGTCAAACATTGCGGAATGTTAAAATATATATCCTAGTTTCTAGGAGCTTACTATTTTTTTACCTATATATTACGTTGTGGATTTAAAATGCCTGTATTTCTAGATTACACTCCCTATAAGTAATGAAAACCCTTCCATCATGAGTTGGAGCCATCTTAGAGCCTTCCCTTGGTTATTTCAAGCCCGATTCATGGGGTAAGTGCCGATCTTATGGGTTCTTTTCCATTTTCTACAGACTCCTCCTTCTATCTTTTATTTTCACAGATCTGGACCTCTTGTATGCATATATATATTTTTACATAAATTTAGGATAAATATGTTGTTGTTCATGAAATATGAAGAGATCTAAGATTCTTTCTTGGAATCTTGATCTGATTCTTGAGGTATGTCACCATTCAGTCATGATTTGTCACGTTTTCATAGATCATATAAGATCTACATCTCTGATATCCAATATTTCTCAAATATTAACCTACTATTGGAAGATCTACATTTTTGGATTCCAAATAATTCTATTTTGAGTCGTGATCTTTCTAGTATTAGAGAACAAAGTCCCTTCATAAGGAATAGACCCGCCTTCTTGAGTGTTCTTCATCTGTGGTCGAGTTTCCTAAAAACCATCAAGGTTGGTGGATTAAATCTCATAACAAAATGCTATAACTTATGGTATTAGATACAAATTGGCTTATTTTAATAGGATTTATTGTGAAAATCATGGAATAAAACTTCTTCAGCAGTGATTTATGGTTTTAGAGGAATAATGAAATCTCGGTGAATTATTTTGCAATGTGATTTAGCCTCTTGAATTTTAAACGATGATACTAATTTATTTATTATCTGTAATTATTAAATGGTTTGAGAAAAATTTGGTTTTCAATGAAAATGGTCTTCTGTAGAAATTCTTTGGTAATTGAAATGACTTTGGTGGAATTGGTTTTCAATAAAATGAGTGTATTTTTCAAATTTTTTCTTATTGAAATGACTTTGATGGAATTGGTTTTCAATAAAAATGGTGTTTTTACTGGAAAGATATTTTGGAATGATCCTTGTGAATATTGTTTTATGTGTTAATATTTCATTTCTAGGGCTTCGTTGAAATATGAAATTATTCTTAGTGCCAAAAATTAAATGGCCAATAGAATATAAAGTTTATATTTAATATATGGGGCTTGGTTGAAATATGACCTTGTGCTTGGATACAAAGGGTTAATGGAACATGGGAAAACATTACCTAGTGACAACATTTTAGATCGATGATATACCCTTCATGATTATGGAACAATCATAATGAAACATGCATGGTTGGTTGTCTGGGATTTTGGAAGGGTTGGGTTTGCTAAAAAAAGGGATATTGTGAACTGGTTTTAAGGATTGTATAGTAGTTTTTATAGACAAATAGATTTCCTGGAAAATTGATTTTAATTGCACTTTTATGTTTTTTATGATGAATGGTTTTGGAAACTTTATTATATTTAGTTATAAACTATTATTGAGAATTTTTTTATAAACTGTTTAGTAAAATTGTTGCTAACTCTTCTACCCTAGTGGCGTGAGTGGGGAAGTCATCGAGGAAAACCAAGTGAGTTTTATACTCAACCCTGAATTGGCACTTTGGTGCTTTTGTAAATTCTATCTTTTAGGACAAGCCCAAAGGTAATGTTCCCCATGTGTTTATCACTACCTCATGATGTTTGGTTTGTTCTAAGATTGTGCATCTTGGTGTTTGTGGAGCGTGGAGTCTTGAGGTCTTTTGAGTGTATTGTGTACTTTATCCTCTATTTACTTCAATACTTGGTTATTATTCCCTTATTTTTATCTTTCTTGTGGTTTTGAGATACATGTAGTGGTTTAGTTGTCTTACATTCTATCATGTATCATATAATGAATGTTTGGATATGGTTGTTTGGTTTAATTGTGTATTTCTTAAAGGTAAAATTGTCCCCCACATGTATTTGAAACCCTTGAGCATTTATTTCCAGCCTTTTCCATCTAGGGGATATCGTATAAATCCTAATAATGAGTCATTGTACACTCAAGACAATGATAATTGGTGGGTTATTACAAATGGTATCAGTATGGTCGTTCCATAGTGGTACAAATGGTATCATCTTGTTTTGTCCTTGAATAACAAGTAATCATCATTCTTCTTGGTATTAGGTTTGAATTCCCAAATTTTCTATTCCTTGTGTGGGAATCTGATAAAGGACTTGAACTGTAAGAACATGTAATTTATATCATAAAAGGACGTAGATGTCCATACTATGTTGAAAATCATGTTACCAGGGCATTTGGTAAATTAGTGTTTGGAGACACATATAGGATTTTGAAATCTCATTGCTATTGGTTTAGCCAATGTGATGACCATGAAATGCATTTCATAGGAATGAATTACCACTAGGATTTCATATTTCATTTGTATAAATGATTTATAATTTAGTGAAAAAGTGATTTCTTTTGAAAAATGAAGGATTTTTTTTCAAATTTAATGATTTAGATAAATGGATATTTGGAGTATTTTTAAAATGGTATGATTTTCAAAAGAAAGAATGTATTTTATTTTAAAAAATTGATGAACATGGAAAAAGGTTGTTTTTGGGAAATAATGTAATGATATTTGATGTGATATAATTTGACATTCTAAGCCATCAGTTGCTAGAAAATGATACTTATAGAGTTTTCTATTGGTTTAGAAAATGGAACGCGATAAGCACCATAAGAAATGGACAGAAGAGTCTGTTGAGAATTTGGATGCACCTAAGTCACTGGTAAACCAGTAGTTGGTCTAAAGAATCTATCTGGATTTTCAAAACAATGAGTACAGACTATAACCAAATACCCTATTTTTGATATCTTTCACTACTAAAAATCAATGTGGAGGAAGAAACATTTTTATCCTTAGAGGAGCTAAGGACTCCAACACTAAGATGAAGAGGAAACAGGAAACCTATTCACTAAATTTAAAACATGAAATGATTCCTTTTATGATGAAACCACAAACTCGTTTTTGGTGAAATATAATGTTGAGCCTTTATGTCTAGAGATTGTGTTATAAGTGTTGATGGAGTTGAGCTGAAATGGGACTTCTCGATGTTAGAGATGAATTTTTATGATGTAATCCAGTGTATAGATTGGCTGACAACATTCATGGATCACATCCACTATTATTGGAGAACAATTAGTTTCATTAATAAAGACAATGTGGAGAATATCTTTATATGAGAGAGGATTGTATACAATGGTGAAAGGAGATTGCAGGCACCAACAATGGGAATGATATATTATAAGTTAGTGGCATTGACTTTGGCATCAATATAATACATCAAGGAACATAGAATTCATACTATTGTGGATCTATTTCCTGACATCTTTCTCAAAAAATTCATAGGGTTACCACCTCTAATAGAAGTGAATTTTATGATTGATATCCTTCTTGGGACCTGTCCTATTTTCCTTCTATCTTATACGATGGAATCAACAGAGTTACTGGAATTGATAGTGCTGTTATAGGAGCTGGAAACAAGGGTTTCATTCTACCAAGTATATCTCTATTGGAAACACAAATTTAATTCATGATGAAGGAATATGTAACTCTTCAGTTTGGTGTTGAATATTGTAAGGTTAACCCATTTATGATAAATAATTGGTATCTACTACAATGCATTGATGATTTATTAATTCCATTGGAGGGAGCATTGTGGTTCTCAAATATTGACTTTCAATCAGGATATCGCCAATTGAGTGTTCCAAAAGAGGATATTCCAAAGATGACTTTGATATGTAGATTTATAAACTATGTATATATAGTCATGCCTTTCGGTCTAATGAATGCACCAGTAGTCGTCATGGAATTAATGAATCATATATTTCCACAATATCTGGTATCTTCTGTTGTGGTGTTTATGGAACACATTTTGATCTATTCAAAGTCAAGGGATGACCATGAGGTGCAATTGGAAACAGGGTTAGTAATGTTGAGAGATCACCATTTTATTACAAAATTATCGAAGTGTGATTTTGGGATATAGGAGGCACGGTTTCGTGGCCATGTCATTTCGGAAAATGGGGTTTCAGTGGATCAAAAAATGATAGAAGTTGTTATGGAAGGGCTACCACTTAATAATGTCTTTCAGATATGATGCTTTCTTATTCTATATGGCTACTACCGATGCTTTGTTCATGATTTCTCATGACTTTCTTCACCCATGATAGCTCAGACAAAGAAGAATGATCCATTCCATATGACGGAGGAATGACATAAGTCCTTCTTGAAACAAAATGTTCAGCTTACATCGGCACTTATCTTGATTATACCCAAAATTAGACAGGGGTATGTGGTGTATTGTGATGCTTTAGGATCAGGGTTTGGTTTTGTTCTCATGAATATAGATCACATTATTGTTTATGGTTCAAGGCATATGAGGGTGTATTCGATGAATTAACTAATACATGATTTGAAGTTTGCTTCAATCATACATGCTTTGAAAACAAGGATACATTATCTCTTTGGTGGGAAATTTACTTTTTTTACGGATAAAAAATGCCTGGAACACATTTTATCACTGTGATATTTGTATCTGTGTCAAAGGATATTGATGGAGTATCTCCAAATTTTTTACATTGAATATATTTACACACCAATGAAAGGAGATTAGGTGGAAGAATCATTGAGTAGAATTTCTTATGCTTCATTGGTAAAAGAAGATTCAGATGAATGGTAGTTGATTTAAACTTATCTTCCATGCATGTTAAAGTTGAAGACTGAGGTGATGTTATAGTTTTCTTTACAGCCATGCTTGTTCCTGATTTACTATAAATGATCATAGAGGGATGAAAATATGATTTTGAATGTCTAGTTATGAGTTCAAAACACCATGGTTGGGAAACCATTGAGTGAGGGATGCACGATGGGGATTCAATTTTGTGATTCAGAGATCAGATGGTTATACCTATGGCTTTTCAAGATGAACTCCTTCTGGGTTACCACCATTCGAGATTGGATTTACATCCACGTACAAATAAGATATATAAGGCATTGAAGGTGCAATTTTGGAGGAGCGGCATGAAAGGAAATGTATCGGAGTTCATCCCATGGAGCTTAATATGTCAGCTTGTTAGAGAAGAGAATTAGAGACAGCTAGTATGCTACAATCGTTTCCCATCCCATTGTGTAAATGATATCAGATAACAATGGATTTTGTTATAGGCCTTCCTTGAATGATACAGAAACACGATTACATTTGGGAGATAGTGGATCATCTAACCATGTCGGCCCATTTCACATGTATGATTGAATCGCATATGGTGGAGGATGCTTCAAAACTCTATATCTGATAATTCATAAAGAGAGCATGGAATACTAGTTTAAATAATCTCATATAGAGATCTGAGGTTCATGTCTTTATTCTGGAAATCCTTACAGTAATCCCTTGCGGCTCAATTGACTATGAGAATGTCGTATTATCCTCGGATGGATGGGAGATATGTGAAAATGACATAAATCTTGAACGATCTGTTGTGAGATTGTGTAATAGATTTTGATGGATCGTGGGATGAGCTTATAACCTTAGTGGAGTTCTCTTAGAATAATAGTTATCAAGCCTCAATACCCATGGCTCTATGTGAAGCAGTGTATTTGTGTCCTTGTCATTATCAACTATGCTAGGTGGAAACAGGAAAAACATCGCTATTCGGGATGAGATTTGTCCATGAAACAACAAAGAAGATCCAGTTTATTTGAAAGAGGATAGAGATAGCTCAGAGTTGTCTAAAATCATATTCAGATCACCATCGATGACTGTTTTCATTCATTGTGGATGATAATGTTTTCTTTATTATCTCTCCAAGGCTTGTACATCGTCATTTTAGGAATCATGTAATGTTATCTCCAAGATACATTTCCCCTTTTTAGAAACTAGAATTTGTTGGAGAGGTGGCATATCGTCTGGCATTACGACCACATTTTATTTCAGTGTATAATGTGTTCCACGTATCCCAGTTGAAAAAGAATCACTCTGATTCAGACCATGTGATCATACGGGATCACATTGACCTAGAACCAGATGCATCATTGGTACATATCCCAGTCTGGATAATGGATAGACAATAGAATCTCTTTTGTGGGAAAAGCATCATCCCAGTGGATTTACTTTGTGAGACATTTATTGAGTTTTGAGAAATTTTAGAGGCACATGAAACCTGTATGTTTATGATTTGAAAATTTTTTATTTGTGGATTAATTCCTTTATTTTTTTTATATAATTTTCAAACCTATTGATAACCTATGTGGTTTATATGATCATTTATCTTGAGGTATTTATTATTACTCTATATTTGAGATGAAAAAATATAACAGGATTGAGATAAAATTACAGGACAAATAATTTTATCATTGAGGATTGTTCTAACATTGTCTATAAATATATGAGGATTATATTAATATTGTTTTTGATTGAGGATAGCCCAAAGGATGTGTGAAAAATAATTAAATCCTATATGTCATAATGTATCAAACCCAAAATCGAATGTTTAAATGGAGAATCACCTACCATTTCCCCAAATGATGTCCTATATAATTTGACATTTTTATTTTTTATGTAAAAAAAATTCCAAAAATAATAATTCTATTATGGTACCACACATTTTATCATAATGATAGTGAAGGTATTGGGAATTGATTTGGGGAATAATTTTTTAATGTTATTTTGGATGATTTTCACTGTTTAGGGATCATTGAATGATTAAGGTAAAAATAACACTTTGTAATTATATTGTACAAATTAATGGATGAGTTATTTTGGGGAAACATTTATTATTTATGGTGAGTTATATTATATTTATAAATAATTAGTACATCATAATTATTATTAGGGAAATTACTTTTAGGTATACACTTTAAAAGTAATTGATATTATTTGTAGATGAATAAAAAATATATCTTTAAAGACTATTTTTTCAAATCCTTCTGATTTTTATTTTCAATTTTATTAAGGAATATTTGAGTTAATATCTAATATAGTTATTTGTTGAATAATCTATGATTAAATTTACGTATAACTATATAATTTTAGAGATTAATGTAGTTTTATGTCATATAAAGGTATATTATTTTATTTGAAATTACAATATATTGTACTAGACATTTTGGTTTTGGTTAATTTCAAAATATAGTATTAACATATAGTTATAAATTTATGGATTTGGTGATTATAAGATGATAATTATGATGCTTCAATTATGAAAATTAATCTTGGATACACATCATTTAAACATGAGGATAAATTTACTCTATTAATATATTTATCTTTAATTATAATATTATTCAATTTTTTAAAATAATTCATCAATCTTATAAAATGTATTTGAAAATAGTGTTATCTGATTACTTTTTATACTTGTATATCAATGGTCTATCAATCCATTATAGTTATAGGGTTTTGTGATTACTAACATTTTCCCAAATATTTTTTCAATAACTCTTGAAAATTTATTGAGAATTATATTTTCTCTTCCAAGGCCATGTTTTACTACATGGTATCCTAGTATTTTCTTTTTCACATGACCTTAAAACTCTCCTTCATCACTTTTCAACTGGTTGCCTTATATGTCATTTTTGCAAAGTGGGACTTTTACAAGTAGTATTTGTAAAAGAAAAAACTCTAGTGCCATTAACCCTCCCTAAAATGTGTACCACACTTAGTCCATAATGGGACAAGAGAGATGATGACCCCCCCGAGTCCCTCCTCCATTTGTCCTCCGAATTGTGACTACTACCAAGGGTATAATACAACATTGACATTAGAAATTACACTATAATATAGAACATTTGAATGAGAGAGAGAGAAGACAGATGACAAGAAACTCCTAATCATACAAAAATAAAAAACAACCTAAGTAATATTATGTGATGTCCTGAAAAAACTACTACAACTAAATATGGAAATCAATCGGTACCAAAAGAAATAAAAATAGAAGCAACAATGATGCCCAAAAAACTCCTGTAAACCACAATCTAGTAGTTAGTATCTAGATCCCCATCCACCTCCATATGACATGCAAAATGGTTTATATAACAACGGGTGAGTATAACTGTATACTCAGTAGGAACCTTCGTAGATCCTCTCACGAAAATGTAATGAAATCATTATAATGAATTGTTTACTACAAGAGGAACTAACTCGTTACCTAAACAAGAATACTATGTTCCAAACCTCAATATGGATACACTAACCATGTATCATATACATGAATATATAATATAATAATGAATATCAAGGGTACCCCACAACAACTTCCCCACTATTTTTCTGCTTTTCCCCAATGTCACATGTCCTCAGCCATCTATATTCAACGAGGTCGGCTCGAGGACACTTAGGTGATAAAGATGAACCGATCTTCATGAAATATATGTCATTCCCACATACACCTAGGTGATCAACCACACCAACCACACAACCAAAAGTATCAATGTAGTTTTTTGGATCCTCCACAGCCCACAAAATGTGTATCATACATATAATAATACACCTCATTCCACTACAAACCATACACCGAGTATGGATCCTTAGGCCATCATAATCTATCCATGGTATGCATAGATTTTTCTGTTGTAAAAAATATCCCTAAAATATATGTGTGAAAAATAAGAAGACATTACATCCCTCTACACACATTAGATGAGGAAAACAAACCATTGTGCATACCAGTTCAAGTAACTTACATGAGAATAGAGTGGGGACCAAGGGGGATGTAAACCATCAATCCTATAACCAGAATATTGGGAATACACCCCATAGGGCTTGAAATACATGGGGTATCAGTCACCATAAACGACTACGTGATATTGCCTACAGAAACCCACAATGTAAACGATATTATATACCTCATAACCAGACTATGATAAAATCTAGACATATAAAAAAATGTAATTAACCTCTATAAGGCTCAAGGATTCCACTAGTAATACTAGATATCCTATAAGAACAAAACCATTTAATGAAATTATTTAAATCATATTCTAAATTTTATTTAGTTTTAGTTTACGTTAATTACTAATAAAATAATAATAATAAAATTTCATTTCCACATTACATAACATTAAAATTCGAACGTAGTCTCATTCCATGTAGTCACAACCACACTAAGTCCACAGATCCTCAGACGAAACCACATCACTAAATCCTAGCAATATACAACACCATTGGTTCAAAATCATTTACTCAATCATTTATTAATAATATTCAAACCTTTAGATAATTCTAGTTATTCCAAGAAATATATTTTATGTACCAAACACAACGGTATAAACATGACAACTAGATGAAAACCCGTCCGGTATTTTTCACTCATAGATAGAGTGTAGACACATCCTTCCTCAAGAAGATAATAAAGGAATGAATGTGGAATACTCTTGGCATCTTCACCACATATGTATTGATGGAAAATAAGGTTGTAGGAATCATCATACCTCTCCACATTCTAGGGGGATTCCCATGATAAGACATATTATTTTAATGAAATATCCACAACTAAACCATGAGGTGATACAACATTCTTAGTGAAATTTACATCTCGTGCCCAAAACACACACTTTGACTACTTTCCAAATAGTTGTAGTTGATTATGAACTCCCAAAATGTCTCACAGATGCTCTGTATTCTCCCACTCAGATGTGTAGTACACAATGACTTCATCATCGAAAACCAAGAGAATCATATATTGGAAATAAAAGGACACATCATTCGTTAACCCCATGACAATTGCTAGAGGATTCGTCAAACTGAACGACATCACCAAGAACTCATGATGACCTGAATGACAACAGAAAGTATTCTTTGAGGTATCCAAATCCTTCAAATGCATATGATTATACATGAAATGAAATTCGATCATTTAGAACCATCTTGAACCCTTCAGTTGATCAAATAAGTCATCAATACATTGAAGAGGATATCGATTCATTTCTACCACTTCATTCAAGATACAACAATCAATACGCAACCACAATATTCCATCATCCTTCTTCAGAAAAAAAAAATGGTGCACCCCACAGTTACACCCTCATCCGAACCAAATCAAACTGAAAAAGACTATTGAGTTATAGACACAGATGCTGCAACCCAGAAGTCTCTATCCTAGAGAGAGACATCAATATAGGTGACGTTCCAAGTTGTATATCGATCTCAAAAATTCACTTCCATAAAGGGGTTAATTCAACTACCACTTCTAGAATGAAATAAGGTTACTATTCAATGACAATGGGAAACACTGACTTTTGAACCACCAATGAACTCAACATCCGATCATCCATCAAGGATGAAAATGAGGGAGCAAGCCTCCAACCCATCTGAGGGTCTCCCACGCCAAAAAACAATACTGGCTCTTCATCTACATCAATAAACCCCACCTTCCTACAAAATAAATATACAATATCCTGTACTAAATTCAACCAATACATGATGAGTATTAAATAATATGGTTGTATCAATAAACAAAGGATACCTCCTAAATAGTTGTGTTTCCCCAACACTTCTTCATAGTCTCTACAATCTTCAAACGAGTATGATCGACCTCCAACCAGAGTAGTTAACTCCATGGGAAATGGAATTGTCCCAACTCAATGTAATAATTCATAGACAAGGGTAGGTTATATGAAGGATTTAAATGCCCCCAAATCAAAAAATGCATACACCCATGTATAAAAAACAAACATACCACTTACATGTCCTTGATTATAAGGCATTGGAAATGGTAAATCATGAAGTTGACCACAACCAGCTTCATGACTTTTCTGACCATAATGATGACCACTACAATGGCCGCACTGCTACATATTAGAAAGAGGAACATCCTAGGGCCATCCCTTTCTACCCCATTTTCTATTTTCTAATCCAATTCTTATGCAAACTGCTGCTTCTAACTCTTCAAGAACAACCTAAATGGAGGATCCTAAAGTAGATCACCCTGATGCACATTGACTGCTCTTAATGGTCGGGCACACTCGTTGTTGATGACCTCAGCCTCCATTAAAAAAAGTGAATCATTCCATGTCATAGGAATGAGATGATTATGGCTAGGACCTACCACTGGATGAACAAAAACTCTTATTCCATAACAACTGGTAATCCTGGACCCCAACTATACTTTATGAGGAATCCTGATGACTCCCCTATCGTGATAATATAATTTTGGAAAACATTATCTCAATGAACTCTTACATTACTATAAACTATTGAAATTTCATAAAAAGGGGTGACCTAAAGCTAAATATCTTGAAGAGAAACCAGCTCGAAATTTCATGCCATGACCTCCCCATCTGCAAACAAGTCCAAATCATATCACAAAAGGTTCTAGAAATGGAAACTCAACTCTTGCACACTATAGCTTAACTGCTGATGGGAATGAAGAACCTAGGGATTGGAACACAACATAGTAGAATAATGAAATTTATCTCTAAGCTACACTATAAACGTCTCCCATGAGACTATATACTTCTTACGATCCTCATAGAACATGAACTACGACAACCTTTCTTCCCCACAAATCATTGTCACAACCAACAATACCCAGTTCTCCTTTAGATCATAGATCCATTTGAAATCTATCTCATCCTATTGCAACATATCCATTGAAACTGCATCAAAAATGGAGACATCGTACTTTTTAAGACTCTGGCATTGAAAATCTCATAGTTTTATCTACCAAGTGTTATCATAGATGACTTATACTCTACAGTGATCTATGGACACATCCTATTACACATCCCTCGCACGAACCAATTGAGGTGTTTGACCAAAATCCATACATGAAAATGAAAAACAAGTTATATAACTGAAAACTATAATATCGAAGGTATTACATTAATTAACTTATTTCTTTTATTCATTTTATGTTATCATATACCAAATTATACCCATTAAAACATTGCTAAAAACAATATTGATGCATGATCCATTCATTCGTCTCTACCATGAAACTAGCCTCACTTCATTTAGTATCCATTATAAGCATAAAACTTGCTATCTCATATCATAGGGGGCCTTAAATACCTGTGTCTCATCTATTCTCCAATTTTACAGTGTTTTCTAAACATGACTAAAACCATTTCCCTTCAATATCATGAATCCTCACATGTGTCTAAATCCAAACTCCATAATTTCCCTCAAACAGACCTCTGATACCAATCAATCATGACCCCCTCCCCACAATGGGTACTCCTAATACAAAAATTTTGGAATAAAGATAATGACCCATGAGTTCTACCTCTTGTAGTCCCTATGATGGCGAAATGTTCTGAGGTTATAATAACACAATAATGGGAAGCATTACCTTATAAGATAAAACATGTGAATGAGCAAGATAAGAAAAAAATAAACCATGTCATGATTAGATTATAATATTAATGAATACCAAGTACACATATGTAATTTTAGGAAATAACTACTACAAATGAATGAAAAAACTACATGTACAAAAAAAAAGTAAAACAACAACAACCAAAAACCCCAAACAACTCATGTAAACCCCAAGCATGTAGTAACCATCCAGATATCTAACCTATTCCATGTGATCTGAAAAAAATTTATATAATTTAGGTTGAGTATAATAGTATACTCAATAGTATCCAATCTAGATCCTCTCGTGAAAAGGTAATGGATGAATGAAAATTCACCGTGAACAACTAGTGAAACTAACTCGTCACTTAAACGGGTATACAATGTTCCCAGCCTCACCACGACTACTCTCACCAAGTATCTCATACCAGATAATATATAATAATGATGAATATTAATGGTACCATACAAAAACATTCCCATTTTTTCATTTTTTCTCTAATTTCTCATGTTCTAATCCATCTCTCCCCAAAGAGGATCGCCCAGAAACAACAAGGAGAGTACCACAACCTACACCTTGTGCATCATAAGGCTTTCCTATAGAATCCTTGGTGAATACCCAACCAATAAACACAACTAGAAGTAACCATGTACTTTCTGGGATCCCTCACCACCCACATAATATTTGTCATACAACATATAATACTCATCAAGACACTACATCCCATTAACAGTGTAAAGATATTCAATCCATCATATCCAATACCATTATGCATATATTTTGTATATTGGAAACTATATATAGAATATATGTGTGTGAAATAAGAATAAAGAATTATAGACCTCTACAAACCTTATATGATGAAAACTAACATCTATGAATACCATCACAAATAATAGCCAAGCGAAGGGAGTGGGTCTAAAGGGGGATGTTAGCCATCCCTCCTCCTACCAGAATGATGTGGAAAACACTCCCCAACCTCAAAATCCATGATGTGTCATTTAGCATATCCGACGGGGTGGGATAACGAATAGAAACAAAAAAAGAATATGATATTATATATCTCAAAACCACACCATGGAAAAAACATAATATTAGACACAAATGTAGCTGATATCCCTCGTACTCCCAACTGCCAATAATAAGATTAGATATCCTATAAGAACACAACCATTTTAATATATTTTTCACAATGTTTTCCATTTTAATCATTCTCAAAATTATGTTATTTTTTATTTAACCACAAATCAAAAATTTAAATTTCCACATTACATTACATAAGCTTTCCAAAAAAGACCCATTCCCACCAGTCACAACATCACTGAGTCCAGATATTCGCACAAGTAACAACAAAATTGCATCCTAACTTGCTCAAACACTATGGGCTGACATCATTTATCCAATTATTTATAAATAAAATGAAACCATTTTAATAATTTTTAGTATTCTAAGAATGGATTCTAATCTAACAAACAATGGGGGCTCAACAAGGTTAATAGATAAACAACCCACCGCGACATTTTCATTAATAAAAGGGTCAAAAAACCATCCTTCCTAAAGAATCTAAACATAGAAATCTTATGGAATACAGTATACAACTTCACCTATTTTGGATGGATAATAATAAAGGGTATCTGCCTTATGTAGTGGAGAAGGTATATAATATAATAAATACAAAGCCTCTAACATGAAAGACATTGGTTAACCCCATATTCAACATTTTTCATCATCTTTAGTGTCCTCCACGACACCTACATACATAGGCATACACCACAACCACAACCACTAGGTATCCCCTCCACCCACATCACAACATCGATCTATGCACACATCACATCACATGGTATAGGAAAAAATCAACAATGCAACTGGGATCTTAGATCCAAGGAAGGCATTGAGTCGTCATAGATAATGAGCTGTCACAGCTCCAAGCATAAGTTTCATGGCCTTCATAATCTAGAGCGTCACTCATAACCACATAATGAATTATCATTATAAAGAACTAATTCTTTAATCCATCATGGATTAATTGATTCATTATTCATAGGATCCGGTGATGGGTAACCAAAAAAGAAAGATATCATATCTATCACAAAATAATTTAAACTGTTAATTTAACATTCCACTAATTCCTTACCAACAATCAACCACATGCCTATTGTTTATCTATTAATTTAATTAAACATGCACATCTTAATTAATTTTATTAACATAAAGTTACATAAAATAATTAAATTAATTTACATGAATCTTTCTCTTTTTCTAGTTAATATACAAATAATACCAAAATTATATTCTTTACAAATTTCAATAAAAAAATTACATGATAAAAAAGAAATGAGTAAATAGAATGTGCTCTAGAATATCAATAAGAAACAACATACGATCGATACCAATTATTTAAACCAGTTTAATATTTATTATATCCATTCCATTGTGATCCAGTTGTCCAAAACCATGATAACTACAAAACTATGCATAAATAAAATAGATATCCAAAAATATCATACCAAAAATGACTTCAACAATATTTGTATGAGAATGGGACAAAAAAAAGAATCACAATCAACTCTCCCATAATAACTTCATTCACCAGAGGACATTAGGGATTGACCGCATGAACCAACACCCGTGAAGTATTCCTTAGAAATGTGGTGATCACATTACATTAAGTGTAATGGATGCACTAGAGGAAATAGATTGATGAACCAAGAAGAATGAGTGAGAAAATATCTCATATTGAAGATAGATGGATACACCATGGTTTCTGCTAAATAGTGGCGCAACATGTTGTAGGAAGAAACATTAATGGGAACTGATCCATGGAATACAATTTGGTCACACCACTAATGTGGGATGAATTTCTAGAGGATCCTCACACCAAGAAAAAGAATAATGAATGATATAAGGTATGGTTACTGACGTGGAAGGATTAGTTCCAATACTAACAGGTTCTAAAACGTCATATAATTTCCATTAATTGGCCTCACATTAAACAACGTGGGTTAACAAATTAAAATCCAATTTTTTTTAGGAAACTAAATGATCTGACTTTTAGTCCTTTAGATGTCTTAATCCTTACTTAAATATTAATTTAAACTCATTTTACGTCAATGAAATACATCATATGGGAATACTGGGACATTTGGGAAAATTTATAAATTTGAAAAACTATTGTTAATAAATCACAGTTCTGGAAACACTATAACACCTACCATTATATGACTCACTATTCTAGAAAAAAATTACACCTACCTTTATATGTGTCACTATTCTTGAATAATTATAGCACCTTCCATTAAATGTTAAACCATTCTAAAAACACTATATCACATTTCCTAATATGTCTCATCATTTTGGAGACATTGTAGCACCTATAGGTATATGTCTCATAATTTTGAAAACTCTATAGAACCTACTATTAGATGCCTCACCATTATAAAAACATTGTATCACCTATTTTTTGACGTGTCACCACTATCGAAACATTGTATCAGCCACCATTAGATGTCTCACCATTCTGGTAGTACTACATCATTTACCATTCGATTTCATACCATTCTAGAATCATTGTAGCACCTAATGTTAGATGTCTCAATATAATGGAAATTTTCAAAACTATTTGAAATGAATCAATGTAAAGGAAACACAGTTCACATAACTAGAAATATGGAAATGTGTTGGGGATATGTCACCTTATCCTCCTAGAACACCTCAATCAACATATTTCAGCAAATGACTGGACCTGATTAGTCCGAGAAATTACACCTAGTTTTTATCCTACGTTAGATAATGAGGTATAAATTTGTTAATGGGGGAGGAATGTAAAATCCCAATAATCTAAAAGAATCAATATGTTCAATATCGTAAATGATAATTAATATCATCTTAAACAGATAAATAAGTAATATTATTAAAATGTGAATGTTATCACATATCCATTTGAATGGAAGGAATGAATTCAATTAACTAAATTATGAATATATATTTTATTTATGTTTATAAAACTAATTAATATATAAAAAATTATTTATAAATGATAATAAAATCTTATTGAATATAAATTATGTGTTGTTTAATAAATAAATTTTCCCACCAAAAATTGATTTTTATATTAATAAACTAATTTAATCCCCATATGAGTTAGATATTAATGAAATTTTTATGTTATATAATCTATAAAAAATTGAAAATAATTAAAATATGTTTCATAAGAATATAATAATAATAAATAAATTTTTTAATCATAAAATGCAGCATTTTTCTAAATAATAATTTTCCACATTTTGCTGGTACACAATTTTGAAATCTAAAGATTAAATTTTTTATATTTTATTTGACTAAATAATAAACATTTTTCATATTAGTATAATAAAATTATCTCAGGGAAAATTTTAGATATTTTTCTAATAGGAATCATTTGTTAATTAATAGTAAACATACCTTATTCTTTTCCGAAAAACTAATTTTTAATATAATTTATTTCAATTTAGAGTATATTTTTAATTTGTTTAATTTCTAATTAAAAGATATATTAATAATTTTTAGGTAATTGTAATTAATTTATATTTGATATAGGATTTAAATACATTTGGAACTTCTATACTTATCAATTTAAAACCATGTTTACCATTTTGTTTGTATGATTAATTTTAAATCTATTTTATCGAATTATGTAATTTGAATTTGGAAAATGGAATCAATATTTTTTATAATTAGGTAGAAATTATTATTTATGTTCAATTTAATTTTTATTCACAGAAAAATTTTACAATGATAAAAAATTTATTTAACGTGGTATATGTAAAATAAAGAAACAAGTCATTTTTAAAAAGATAATAGATTAAAATACATAAAATATATATCATTTAATGGTTTTATGAGTTTTTGATTCACCATAACCAATTTATAAATAATTAATTTCCAGAAAAATCCATGTAATTTAATGCCACTTCAATGTGGTTGGATTTAACTG
Organism: Viscum album; assembly: GCA_963277665.1. Classification (NCBI taxonomy): domain Eukaryota; kingdom Viridiplantae; phylum Streptophyta; class Magnoliopsida; order Santalales; family Viscaceae; genus Viscum; species Viscum album. Next base: position 269,207,711 of record OY728128.1, on the reverse strand, counting down.
CAAAACAGTCATTTCTTTTTAACTTAATCCAACATCTCTTGAAGTATAAATAACACCCATCACCACCCCACATCAACCCAAAAAATTTTCTTATCCACAATAATCTACCAAAAAAACTAATACTCACTCTACATATATCCAGTTTCTTCTATTGTCACTAAATTACCAATACTTGGTCCCCAAGTGTTCCCGAAGGACGTGATATTCGAGAGGTAATTATTTCAAAGCACCACTTTTGATATCTATTCCTTACTATACATTCTCCATAACTCCTTCATCAATCAATATATTATAGGTAAACAATTATTTATATACAATAGTTTTATGTTTCTAATTAGAAATATATTACACATTTCATTTCCCATCTCCTCTTATTAAATGAAACAAATATATTTTCTAGGTTGTGTCAGCCAATTTACTCAATGTTTTGTGATTGTGTTCAAATTCCATTACATCCTATGTTGCTGGTCAAAAAATATAATTATTAAAAAGTAATATTTATATATTTATGATAAAACCTATTTCATGTTTTGGAAGTAATATATGAACATAAAAATAAAATAAAATAAAATAAATTATTTCTGAAATGTTTGAAAAAATTCAATAATAAAAAAAAATATATCATTAACGTTTTTTCTAATGAATAATATGCATGAAGGAAAAAAATGATATATGGGACCATTAAAACCTATGAATTTCCATTAATAATATTCCCTTCTACTTAGGTTGTTTTAATCCCATTTTACATTATAATCCATTATATTATTCAATTGAATTGATCATTATGCCAAGGAAGAAACACACCTCCAACAATGAAAATAATGATATATTTTAAATGAATGAGTCAGAAGTTGTTATAAAAAAATTTATTATAAATTTGAATTTCAGTATATAATTATTTAATAAAATTATTTAAACCATCAAAAATAGGATAAATTATCCTAAACTAGGCACCTTCCATCATTCTCAACATCGAATGGAGGAGTCTCTATTCAACATGTTACTATGCCCACCACCATAATAAAAGTGGATCCAAATCATGTATCTATTTCAAAACCAGATACATAATTCTGGATCATATTAGGCTATGACAGGAATTTGAGACAACCCACTCCATTATAACTTTATTGGGATCAAGGCTCCTCCATACAATATTGGTTAGGATAGGGAAGATGGGTCTGATGGTATCCCCCTATATAGGATGTCAAACATAACATGGATGGGTGTTGCCTCTCACGTAACATACAAGGGAGAGTGACTAGGGAAAATAATGGATCATTCATAAATGCCTTCATATAATCCTATATGTTTTGTGATTCTCTCCAAGTCAGGGAGTATACAATGTTCACGAGCCTTAGGTTATGAAATCTTCATAATACCATACATGTATGCATTGATACCGACTCAATGATCCTCTTCAAAGAATATTCATGAAATGATTACATTCCATGGCAGTCACATACATTATTAGTATGATCAAATAACTCATGACCAATCACATTATAATCTATTGCACTTTTTGTTAAGGGAACATGGTGTCAAACATCCTCGCGTCAAAGGTGACCCACAATGAGAATATCATTGTCTACTCCAGCATTAGATCCTTTCTTGCATAGGATATATTGTTTGTGAGAGCTGACATAATGGGACCCCACTTTTTCAAATGTCCTTGATGGAATATTTAATATCTTTGTGCCCCGTGTACATTTTATTTTGATTTTTCTATCATATTTTTCTTATTTGTATCTCCCATTTCAATAAAATAAAATCAAAATGGTTTTTCGTTTTGGTTTTGATCATGAAAATAAACCGTGTGTTTTCGAAATTTTTTTAATAAATGGATACAAAGTATAAATGTCCAATTTTAATGTCTAGGATTTTGTATAATATTTTCCTAAATGTTTAATACTATAATCCAACAATATATTTGGGAATGAAAGAAATATAATTCTCGTTTAAAACCCCTATAATATATAACTTTTAATATCGGGTGCTTATAACTGTTCTCCATATATATCACACGATGAATGTTCAACATGAAAATTAGTTAATGTGAAGGTGTTTCCGAATGATTAATGGGTCTCATAAAAAACATAATATTACACATGAATAAACATGAAAAACATATGAAATAAAAGATGATAAATACGATAAAAATACAGAAGTTTTATTTATAAGAAGATATAACAATCCTAATGTTCTTTGCATGAACTACCCTGACCATGGGATAACACTATTATATTTTACCTAGTTTATATAAAAAATCATGAAATTATCCAAAATGTTATGAAATAATAAAAACATGTTTCCCATATTTTGAGATGTCCCTCAAACTTGTCAATAAAGTCTCCTGATGTAAACTTGAAATGACCATTATATTTTTTCATTTTATAATCCTCTATTTGGGAATGATACAAATCCCCCCATACATGTTCATCCATCTTAGGGAAAGTCCTTAGGGTGTGACTAAACAATTAGAATGCTAATTCATACCCAAAAAATGAAACATATGATTCCTTCCTAAAACTCAAACTCCCTAACCAGTTCCAATGTTACCACATATATATTTTTTCAACGTGACATTAAATTAAATAGTTTCAACTAAATACATTAGATTTTATTATTATTATAAAAATGGAATTTTTTTACTCATAATTGTTTATTAACATACTAAATATATTAATTGTATCCCTTGATGGATGTAAACTCCAAAGCACAGAGGTACGTGGCTTTAAAATAAAATTATCTATGCATTTTAAATACATAATTTGAAATAAAAAAATAAACTCCAATACATAAAAATGGCTTCATTAATTGAACCTAAATTAATAATTTAAGGAATCAATAAATTTTCATTTTTTTATTGTATAAAATCATGTATTTGTATTTGTAATTGATTCATAAACATATATTAAATATATAAGAGATCCCTGATATATGTGACAATTTTGTAAAAAATGGTGGGAAATTCAGGACCCCCCATCCGCTCGACTAATGTGATTTTCTATGTTCCATTGGGTTTGATCCTCAAATTAACCACCTTCCATTTAGAAATCACATTTGTACATTGTTAATGATTTTGGATCCATTAATTTTTGCTTAGAAATAAAGACGGTGAACAAGGATTAGATAATTTTTTAACAAATATATAACCCCAAACAATTAACCCTAAAAAATATTTAATTCCAATTTTAAAATAAAGTAATAATGGGATAACTATATAATAATAATAGGAAAATCAATCTCTTAGTATAGAAACACCAACCATTCAGTGAGGAAAAAATGGAATTCTGAATGTGAAATTATTTAACTATGAAATCTCCTTTATGGGATAAAAATATATATTATACCCAATTATTTTTACAACATCTTATTCCCACCCCCCATCATTTCAGATCAAATTATGAATGGTGAATCTAATGTGATGCTATCAAATAACACTGCAATTATATGATGATTATGCATACAGACAATTTTTTAAATATCCATGGAAAACGTATTTATTATCACTGAAAAATATAATTAATAAGGGGTCTCATAATATATTTCCATTCATACATTGATATGTCCATCTGAGAACATTGGATTAATTCAAAATGATAAATGGAAATTTTGATACATTTTCTTGTCTGGTTGAGCACGTATTATTCCCTCAATTATGCACTGAGAAATGACCATATTATTATGACCCGATAGTCATGTGATAACCATGGAAGTCCACTATATAATTTAGTGTAAATGACATAAGGGATCATGATGTATGAATATGTGCTTATCTTTATGTAACAAACTTAGATTTTAACGGGAATAACTATGTTTAATATCATTCTTGATGACCCACATCAAGCTTAAAATTGAATTAAAAAAGTTATTTAAATGAGATAGTTACACATAGCAGTTGGAATAATAGGAATGAATGTAGTTAACTAATTTATGAAAATATAGTTTATGTATGTTTATTAAATTAAAAAATTGATTAAAAATTTAATATAACTTAATATAAAATCCAACTGAACATTATGAATGTTTTTAATAAAAAAACTATTTTTATCACACCCATATTCTAATGTAATATTGATAAAATAAATTAATCACTATTAGTGAGATATATTAATAACATTCATATGTTATATATTCTATAAATAAATTTAAATCCATCCAATATATTTTATTGGAATAATATAATAATAAATAATATAATAATAATAAAAAGCCGCAAATCCATATAATTAATCTTTGCACCATTTGATGGGGCACCCATTTTAAATAAAAAATTTTAATCTTTTAATTTTTTTCTAAATATTAACTTTATTTATTAAATTGCGATATCAAAGTTATAAAATCATAATTGTAGGATATTTTTCCAAAAGGTTCCATTTTTTTATCAATAGTTAATAATTCTATATTTAAATAAAAAACGAAATTTTTATCTATTTTATTTATGTTGTGAAAATATATTTTATGTTGTTTTTAATGTAAAATTATTTCAATAATCAATATATGAATGAAATTTAAATCATTTTATTATATTAAAATTTTAAATTAGATATAAATCCTCTCGAAAATTTTAAATTTTCTCTTTAAAACCCAAATTTCAATTTTTTTATTCGAGAATAATTTTAAATCTAAATTTTAATATTATATGAATTAAATTTATAATTTTTTTTCATATATGGGAAAATATAGAAATTTTTTTTACATTAAATTTCATTTTTTGTAGTAAAAAAGTATCCATTGTAAAAAAATTATTTACCATCGTATTGGTAAAAAATTAATCTTGTTATAGTTAAAATTGTAATGTTTTAAACCCACCTCTACACACGTATAAATACCACCCATAACCACCCTCTTTCTATAAATATATACATTAATAACCCCCAATATATTCCATAACCCCTCCTTAGCAGGCATCCCCATCCATGTGTTTTTGGTCTCACCAAAATTCTGAATCCAAGGCCATCAATGGCCTCCCAATTAGGTGATATTCAAGAGGTTGTTTTCTCAAAGTACCTCCCCTAATTTTTTTCCGTTTTCAACATTTTATTCACCTATATAATTAATCAATTCATGATAAATTAGTAATAATTTACTTAATGGAGTGTCAGTTTTATAATAGAATATATCATATCAATTTAATTTCTCATCTACTACAAATAGATGAAACCAAAATATTTTCCATGTTCTGTCATTTAATCACCTCCATGAATAATAATTTGGTTCCTTTTTCATTAACCCCTTAAAGGATGTTCAAAATACTATAATTATAGTCAAACAATATTGTAGCATATATATTTAAAAATATTTCAGGTTATTGAACATAAATATAGACATTATATTAAATGAAATTAAATTAGTTCATGATGATCGTAAAAAACACCAAAATAAACTAAACATTTATTTGTAACGTTTTATCAAAAGATTCATCCTTGTGCAAGGTATAAAAATGATATATGGGAAAATTAATACACATATAATTTTTTTTAACTCATTTCAATTCATGTATAAAAGTTGTTATCCCATTTAACATGAACGTTCATAATTATATATAAATAAACTGATCATTAAGACTTCGATCAAAAACACCCGAAAGCATGAAAATAATAAAATATTAATATTTATTTGGTGATAAGATGGTATAAAATCATAATATAATGTTATATAAATATGAATATTGTAATCTAATGAGGTAATAAAATTCCAAAATCCATAATATAGGTTTTAAAATAACTCACCACCAAATGGAAGTGTACGATAAATGATTTCATAAACCAATTTCCAATTGTTGGGAAAAACATATACTATTGGATTATGTCATGATAACCAAATTTCGTAAATGATATATGCATATATTATGTCATATTACATATTTTTTTTGGTATTTTCAATGGCTACATATATTTTATTCTTTTTATTAATTTCATCTTCAGAAATTTGTTATTTATAAGGGAATTTATTTTAATAAATATTATTTTATGGTTTCCAAAAAAGGTACTTTTTATTCCATGTCCATGTTTCATAAAAATAATTCTAAATTTTATAATACTATTATAAAATTATTTTTAAATTTAATTTATACTCGTGTATTACTTTTTAAAAATGTTTTTAAATTATTCAGTTTTCCATTTTTTAAAAGATGTTCTTTGTGACTTTTTGGACAAAATAAAGAAGGAATCACTTTTTTAACATATAAGACATGAGATGATTTTTATTCCATTATGTCATTTTAATATTTTCATGATTAAAATGTAATTATATATTGTTACATTGGATTTTTTTCCACTATAAAATAATTGTTTTTCTCAAAATCTGTGACATTAAATTTACAATTTATTTCTCTTCAAAGATTGTTTAAGTGGTGCAATCATTTATGATTAATGATTATGTTATGGTTTATAGAAATTTTTTATTTTGGATTGATCCCATTATATATCTAGATTATAAGCATCAATATCTATAATATATCAACATATGAAAGGTTGAGCCCCATTATAGATTATTATATGGCAGGTATATCCCCATTTTACCACAAGTTATGAAGGGTTTTCACCCCTTATTTCTCATGATATGACTATTTGAGACCCATTATAGCTGAAGATATGTTTTGTGAGCCCAATTAAATGTATCCAATAAATAGGGTACTATAGAGATAAAAATATTGGATTTACTTGATACATTTTTATGGTGATTATAAGAGAGTTAAGGTATTGATTTCCTAAAGAACAGACATGATTTCTTTATGCTTGAAAAATAAATTCAATGAAAAGTTTATTGGATATTTTTTCCGGTTTCCACTAGATTAAAGATTTTTTTTCTTACTATGGTTATTTTCTCATATAATGTTTTTAAAATAATTTTCAACAGATATAATGGATAATAGAGACAAGAATTAGATAAAAATATATTTTTAATTTTTTTGTCAGGAAAATAAAGCATATTTTTGTTTTTAGGAATTTTGGTTTATGAAAGAAATTGGTACTAACTATAAGTGTCTACTCGTAATATATGTGTGTATTTTTCATGGTTTTGTAATAAATATCAATAAATATAACCCAAACGATATCTTTGTAATGAGATATATAAATTTCTATAATAACTTCAGCATAATATTAAATGATTTAGGTCGGACCCTTACTGTTTTTATGAGATAATGGTTTAGATAAATTATGTGGTTAGTATTATTTCAATAGAATAAGGATTGTGACTTTTTATATAAGGGTTAATTTGAAATGTTATTGTACATGAATATCACCATGTTTCATCATCAAAAATATGTTTCTCCAAAATGGGTTTCTTCTTAGGAAACTGTGCACCTGTGGATGGAAGGAAAAAAAGAAGAATATGTCATTCACAATCACCTTATTGGGACTCTTCAAATCAGAATATAACAATTTTTCATGGTGAAAGTCCTGATGGTAGATTCTATTGAAGTTGGTGGTACCCTTACAAGGGTGAAACTAGCTGAACCAAAAGGAATGTGTTATCAGTGGAGGATTTTATGATTTCAAATCCTCTAGCTTTTAGTAGATACTAAGATCAGGTGGTAGGAAAAGGATTTATCGACTCTATCTAAATGATATTAAATATCCCGATGTGTTTCGAACATGAAAATGTAACCCTATTAATTTATTATTTATAAGGAAACAGTGATGAATGATGGTATATGGTTATGAGTACAAGAGAGAATGAGTATTTGGATGTTTTGGAATGGGTTGATTTTAAGTATCATTATCTAGAAATTACTTTTCCTAAAAAAGTTCTACATATAACTGAAAATCACTTTTTGGAATTGATGAAGATGGATAAATATTTTATTTCGTCATATATGGAAAATTTAACAAAATGGGCTAGGTAAATACCATTTTTCAGGACATTGATAGAAAAACATAATGATTCTACTATGGTTCAAAACCAATTTTACAGAGATCATTTGATTCAATAGAGTTTAATATCTATTAGAAACTTGTTCATTGTGCTAAAAAGTTGATATGGATTTTTTGAAAATGTATGTGCCTCATAATGATATGAAAAAGAATCAATCATGTTTGTTTGAATTGTGGTAGGATTTATCAAAGAAATTTTTAAGAATGAAAATAAAAGATTCTTCTTGTAAATATATTGGAAAAATAATATTTTATAATGTCTTGAAAATTATAGTATGTGCTTCTGATGTGTAATGTTTAGACCCTTGGATAGTGAGGGAAAGGCAATTGGTCTGAAAAATAACAATAGTCTAATGGTAAAACGATTTACCTACAAATATTTTAGTTATTATGATAATTTTATGTCCATAATTAGTTTTACATGATGGAAATAATAATAATTTGAATCAAAACTTTTTTGAAATGTAATATATTACTAGTAAAGTTGATAGATGGTCATCTAGGGAATCGATGACAGCCCCCTGAAGATACAATTTTTTTGAAGGATTATAATATGTTTGAAGTCTAAGGATCCCCTTTTTTATGTTTATGTAATGGATAAAATTTGAGATGCATTTGTAAATTTTTTATATTTTGTATAAAGATTTATCCCTTTTCTTTAGGATATGAAAATTATTATCTGAGAAATAATTCCTTTATTCTATTCAGATAAATTAAAATCTTATGGATTACCTAGGAGGTTTATGTGATCATTTTTCATTAGGTAATTATAATTTCTTATTATTTGAGATGAAAAAATATAAAATCTATTAGATAACCATTAAGGAAAATTTAATTTATCATTGAGTATGGTTCTAAATTTTTTTCGGAATTTTATTTGGAATATGATAATATATTTTATGAAAAATGAAAACCCATAGGATTGATGAAAACCCATCTCTTACAATAAGGATGTAGGTGTCAAACCTGCAACCTATGGGTGAAAATGGTGAATCATCTACCAATAGACTACATGATGTCCCTGTTTGTAAGATATTTTTATTTTTCTGTAAAAAAATTATCGAATAAAAATAAGTTTATGTTGGTATCACACATTTTATTGTATTGATAACAATGGAATTGGGAATTTATTTTGTGATTAAGTGGCTAATGTTAATTTGAATGATTTTCACTATTTTTGGATCCTTGTATGATTATTTTAAAAAATAATACTATGGAGTTATATTTTATTGATTAAAGGATGAGTTTTATTTTGGAAACATATATGATTTCTTTTGATTTATGTTATTTATAACAATAATTAGTATATCATAAAGATTAATAGGGCTATTAATTTTGGATTTACCCTTATAAAGTAATTGATATGATTTGATGATGAATATTAAATTTATCTTGGAAGAAAAATTGATCATGTCTTTTATTATTTTGGTTTTCAAATTTATTCATGAATATTTTGTGGAATTTTCAATATAGTTAATTATGTAATAATATATGTTGAGATTTATGTATTTGAAAAGAAATTTAGATATTAATTTAGTTTTTTTTATATAAAAAATTTATTATTTTTCTAGAATTTCATTATCGTTAACTAAAAATGTTGGTTTTGGATAATTCCTAAATATAGAATGAATATATTGTTATAATTTTATGGATTTTCTTATCAAAATATGTTAATTATGATGCGTCAAGTATGAACAGTTATCATTAATACACAACATTTAGAGACAATATGGGGATGAAATTATTCTTATCATGTAATTATATTTATTTATATTATTATCAACATTCTTTAAATAAATCTTCAACCCTAAAAAGGGGTTTTTAGAAATTGTTATCCAATTACTGTTTACATTGATAAATAAATATTATTTCAATCTATAATAGATGTAGGGTTTGGTGATTTCTTTCTCTCTCAGAAACATGTTTTCTATAAATCTCATTAATTTTTTTAGATTTATATATTATATTCCATGTCCATGTTTTACTACATCATATCCTAGTATGAGTTTTCTAATGTGACATTCAAAATATCCATTATGTCTTTTCAACTGAATGTTTTACAGGTCCTTTTTATGTTGTGGTATTTTAACAAAATATATTTTGAAAATAAAATCCCCTTTTTTTTGGATCCTCATTTAAAATTGTGAGGATGTAATTTATAAAAGTTTTTGGGGGAATGTAACATCCTTATATTCTAAAGGGAATCACTTGGTTCAATATCATACAATACATTACATATCAAGCTTAAACACATGAATAAATTATATTATTCAAATGTTATAGTTACCACCTAGCTCATTTAATAGAAGAAATGTATGAAATCAACTAAATTATAAATATATTTTTTTTAAGTTTTTAAAATTTATTCATCTATTACAAATTTATTAGAAACTAAAATAAAATCAATTTGAAAAAAAAACAATGTGTATTTATAAAAAAGAGTTTATTTCACGATGATAATGGAATTTTATATTGGTAAACTATTTTAATCACCATAATAGAAAGATAATAACAAAATTTCTATTTTATATGTACTATAAATATTTTTAAATTCATAAAATATATTTATTTGGCATATGATAAGAATAAATCCCTTTTTATGCGTTAAATGGTTTAAATTTCTTAAAGGTTAATTTCAAACATTTGATGGTGGTCCTATTTTAAATATAAAATTTGAAAATATTTTATATTTTATTGGAAAAAATAATCTTCAATTTTGAAATCAGGGAAAAAAATAATATTAGGGAATTTTTTTGATATTTTCCTAGCACAATTCATTTGTTGATGAATTATGAATAATAGTGAATTTTATCTAAATTATGTTTTCATATAATTTATTTATTTAGTTAATTTATATTTTAAATTGGGTTAAATGTTTAAGTAGTCATTCATTTAATCCAATTTTGGTCATTGTAATTATATTGTAATTAATATAGAATATATAAAGATTTTGATGTTTCTTACTTTTCACATTAAAACCTTCTATGTTCATTTGGTTTGTGGGATTAATTTTAAATATAATTTTCCCATTATGTGAACTAAATTATTTAAACTTTATTCACTATTTGGAATAATAAGGTAAATATTTTGTATTATGTTCAATTTAATTGTAATTCATAAAAAATTATACCGTTGTAGAAAATTTATTTACCGTGATATAGGTACAAAACGTAACACATCATGGTTAAAAAGAAAAAGGATTAAATTATATAAAAAATAAAACATATGTTTTTTGGTGTTGTTTGGATTGAACCCAAACTGAATCTAATATATTAATTTCATGTATAGGTTTTGGAATTTAAATCCATAATAATTAGGTTTGCAATAAATATAATACACACATTATTTTAATCACTTATGCCCGCATCTCCTCTTGTTTAAATACAACATATCACAACCATATTTTGACCCAAAATTAAATAAATATCCTCAAATATCTACCCAAAAAACTAATAGTCAATCTCCACACGTCCATGTTACTCTTATATCACCGAAGGATGAAATAAAAGGACTATAATGGTCTCTTAAGGATGCTCTATTCAATAGATAATTTTCTCCAAGTACCACTCTTAATTTATTTTCCTTTTCTACATTCCCTGCACCTCCCTAATCTGTTAATTAAATATATATCTATAATCATGCATAAACTATAATTTTATGTTTCTAAATGAATACTTATTCTTAATTTCATTTTTCATCTCCAATATTTAAAATAAATGAAGAAACTCTCAATGTTGTGTCATTTAATTTCCACTATGAATAACGAATGAGTTCATTTCTCATTAAAGCCTTGGTGTATTCTTATAAAAATGTCGATCTTGTTAGATAATATTAAAATAGTTATTTTGAAACCCATTAAATTTTCTAGAACAAATATATAAATATAATATTAAATAAAATTAAATTAGTTCATGATGTTTGTTAAATTTCCAAATAAACTAAACATTTATAATTTAATTTTTGTCTAATGAATCATATATAGTTAATAAATGAAAATGATATATAGTTACAGTAATACATATTAATGTTCATTAATAATATTTAATTCCAATTATTTAGGTCTAATAAAATTTTCCAATAACATCCAAAACATTATACAAATGAATTGAAAATTAAATCATGGAAGAAATTCACCTAAAACCATGAAAATAATGAAAAATTATTAATGAATGTATTACAAGATGAAATAAAATAAATAAATAATTTATGATATCTTTTAATATTGTTATTTAATTTTTTAATAACATTCTATAAACTATTATACACGAGGTTAATGTATGCCCCACTAAACCGATGTGTGTGCAAAGGGATTTCACAACCTAATTTCCATTCATTAGGTTAAACATCTACAACATCATAATGTCACGCTAATTTTACATGTAAAATTAATTTTGTATATCATATGGGAGAATACAATTGTTTTATTTTAATTTATAGTGGATACATATATTTTATTCATTTCATTAATTTCGGCATTAATGATATTATATTTATAAGAGAATTTTATTTAAAAACAATATTTTTTTGGTTGTCGTTTAACAATAATATTCTTCCATGTCCATGTTTTCTAAAAATATTTAAGAAAATATTTTTACTATTATGAAAATATTTTTTTATTCATTTCTTATAATGTCTTACTGTTTTTTTAAATATTTTATTTTATAATTTTCAAAGTGAGGTTCTATGTGGATCTTCATACAAAAATACCGAAGGAATGTTTTTAAGATATACAACATGAATAGATTATTCTACCATAATGTCACATTCATATATTGAAACACACCTCATATGTTTATATTATTTTTTTCAAATAACGTTTTTTTAGTTTTTTGAACATAGTTTTTCTAAATTAGATATTTTACAATGAAAAGTATTTTTCCTTCAATGATTATTTTTATAATGAAATCATTTAGGATTTATTTTAATGATATGTCTCATAGATATTGATTATAATGGGTTTATACCATTATAAATCATTATATGAATGGTTTTATACCCATTATAGATTATGATATCCAGGTATGATCTTGATTTTAACTCAATATATGAAGAGTTGATAACTATTATAGATTAAGAAGTGATTTGTTGTGACCCATTATAACTGATGATATGACATGTTGAGATTCATTTTGGATTGAGATATGAGGGGTGGGCCCCATTATATCTATCCAATGCTTTGGGTACTACATATGTGGAATATACCATTTGGATACTCCATTTTAAATGGTAAACATAAGTGTGTTATGGTAATGATGTCCTAAGGAACCTAGCGGTCTACTCTATGATTGCTAAGGGGTTTTCAAGAAATATTTTTTCATGGGTTATCATGATTTCACTAGAAAGACTATTTTATTAATTTATATCCCATACTGAGATTACTATTATCATCCCACGCTATTAAAAAGTTTTCATCGGATTTTGGGTAGAATATAGAAATGGATGAAATCACATGTAAATTGGGGACGTTAAATCATGAAAAAGAATCCATGGATTGAATTTTATTAGTTTTAATAATAAAAAATGGATATTATATATAAAATTCCAATTATAATGTATTATATTCTTTTATAAGGATTGATACTAATTATCCAAATCAACAAAATGGAATGATCATTGAGAATGGAGAAACAAGAATTCAAGTTAAAAAACACTATAATTTTTAACATTTAAGGATAGGTCCTTACACCTGATATCCATATAGATCACATTAGGGATTTTGAACAGGAAAATTAGATCTTATAAATATGTTTCATCATATCAAATGGGTCATATAAATAATAAATAATATAATTCCTGAAAAAACATGATGCACTTATTAAATAAATGATGATAAATACAAAAAAATACATAATTCCTATTTAAAGAATGATTCAATAATCCCAATTTGACTTCTATGAACAACCTTGATCATTTGAAAACACTTTTACATGTCATATGGATCATGTGAAACACCTAGAAATTTCTCCCAAATCATGTTGATTTGTGAGAACATGATTCCAATCATATTTGATGCCCCTCATACATGTCATCCAACTCTCGTGATCTAATTTGGAAATATAACATAGAATATTGTGATATTCGTCAAACATATCAGCCATGTCTTGGGTATCCCATAGGAGAACACTGATGTCTTTTGAAACCCCTCATTGAAGTTGACCACATAATGGGTTGTATCACAAACATCTCTTCCAAGTCATGAAATGTCCTCCAAACATATATCCTATGACATTTGATGTCATATTGACATGTCACCTAAATCTTGTGTCATCCCTTGGACATGTAATCTAGATCATTTGACATCATTCAAGCATGTCATCCTTGATCATGTGCCAATTTCCAAAAAATCCATCCAGATCATGTGACATCCTCCAAAAAAGGAAACTTGAAAATTATATTGAAATTAGACATGTCTTCTAGGAAACCTAAACATGTATAGAAATACATATATTTGTTTAGTCTTCCCTAGACAAGACAAGAAAATAATTGTGAAATTTCAAGCAGGAAATCAAGAAATATTAGGATGTGGTCCTGAGACTTGATAACCTTTCCATGTTGACATATTTGGGAATTCCCCAAATTGATCAATGACCATATTGTTTCATGTCATAAAAATGATACATTGGACACCTTACTAAGTCCATATCTCCAATATGAAGCAACTTTTTTGATAGTCCATCAATGTGTCTAGCATTCAAAACCATGGGACCCAAATTATCACAATGGTTTATCTAAAAACCTCATCCATATGTAGGTTTATATGTCTTCTGATATACTATAATTCAAAATCCATTTATAACTGGATACGTAGGATGTATCCTTAAGGCCAATTCGTAATATCAAACACATAATATAGTCCATTATCCATAAGTTCCACATATATTTGCAGATTGTCTAACTGATTATCAACCCATGATTCCCACACTGTGCATGACTAAATGGTATTTGGGATTTGAAACAATCATATCATTAACATCATGAATCAATCTCCATCTTGGAAACCACAATCTGTAATCATCATTTCAAGAATGATATATCATCCCCCATATAAGGTCACCCTTATCAGGGTATGTCATAAGTAAATTACTAAACTATTGGAATTTTGATTCCAGTCCAAAAATAAAACATTTTATTCCTTCTTATGGATGGTGCTCCATAACCAGTGCCAAAGTTCACTCATATTTGTCTTTTCCACATGACATTAAACTAATAAAAATCAACTAACTACATCTGGTTTGATACATTTTATAAACATGATATTTTGAAATCCTCATAATGGATCAATAATATTATTGAAATATTTATCACCTCACTTGATGGATATAAAATCCAATTTACATTGATATAATTCCATAAAAAAATTGTGGGAAGAGGCTGAACACCAACCCTATCAACTAATGTGGGTGGATATGTTCTACTCGGTATGATACCCTAATTGTCTTCCTCCCTCTAGAATGTAGGTTAGTACATTGTTAATGATTTTGGAGATATAAGTAGTTATTATAAATAACCAAGGCGAACAGGGAGAATAATTTTTTCCACCACACTAGAACCCCAAACAATAAAACCCAAAAATGGAAGAAAAATTAATTCATATTGTGAAGGAATGTAATGAAGGGATAACAGAATTATTATAGGAATAGAGAAACATATCTCTATGTTCAAATACAACACCCATTCTGAGAGATAAAAAAATGGGATTCCAAATATGATATAATTTAATTATTACATCTCTTACAAGTGTTAAAATTTATAGTGTACCCACTGCTCTTGACAACATTTTGTTCCCACTAACAATTAATTTAGAACAACACAAAAATGGTAAAATCGATGCGAATCTGTCAAATTACACAATACAGATAGTTTGAATGTGCATAGATTTATTTATTTTACATATCCTTTGAATAAAAAAAATTTATTTATGGTGAAAAATATAGTGAAATCTAGGATCCCATGAAATAATTCCATTCTTTCTCTGATAAGTCCATGCGATAAATATGGATGAATTAGTAATGATAAAGGAAACATGTGTTACTTATGTATGTCTAATTGAGAAAATATTATTCCATCAATTATGCACTATGAAGTGACCTTATTCATTGTTTTTTTCACTACTAATAATTATTCTCTCACAAAAAAAAAATGAACCAAGATCATTTCATCATATCATTTATATTCTGTAAAATCAGCTATGTCTACATTCCTAGTGAGTCACATTACAATCTCCCCAACTTAACAAGAAAATGGGAAACACTATTAGGGGAAACTCTTATAGGGGAAACACAATTAGTATTGAATATCAAAAAGATGGTTTGATCTTGACCATTTATTTTATATACAAGGGTATCGAGACACAAAAATTTGATGATTATTCCTCAGCTAATTGAAGTTATAGTGAATCCAATGGCTCCTATTTTTCGCACAAATCGCATTAGAATCTTATCGCCTAAATTTGATAATCATCACATTGTCTATTTCAGATAGTCGAATCAAGGAGTAAAATGAATCACCACTTTAGTTTTGTATAATTCATGGTGGAATCCTATTAATATCCATCCCTAGTTTAATCCCTCTAGTTCCAATCATTTTCGGACTGATGACACCACCCAACACATTTCCACCTAGAAAATTAATGAACTTGAACGATTGAAGTCACATATTGTGAAAAAAATAATTGGATAAAAAATAGTTTTATAATATCAGCAATTTAATAGATAAATTCTGATGGAATATTCTAACTTTAGCTAGTAAAAATGTTCATATCCATACTCACTTAGAGTAGGTCTGTTGGAATATTATTGTAGAAATAATCAGGGAGGCTCATAACCATACACTAATGAATGAACCGAATTAGAATATTCATATTTCACAAGGAGGAAAATTTTTGTCTTATTACCATTCAGCAATCAAAGATATATAATAGTACATATTAGAGATAGAAAATTTGTTTCCCAACATTCATACACACACTTCATAACTATATCAATACATTTTAAAACATGTTAATGAAATCCAACAAGATATTTTTAAATTGGTATAGATATACGGATATAAAACTATTCTTATCCAAACATCTAGAGTAGCATAAAACTCTAATCAGTTTGAACATGTGGAATATATGGAGATAAGGAAAATTCATTCTCCCATACAGGAGGATTATTGGCATTTTCACATAATGTATTCATCTCCCTTCTTTTCCGATACACATTTTCATTCATATTCTATCAAATTTAGAGAGAAATGATTCTCTGTTGAGGAAGATATTGTTGTTTAAAAATACCCATTAGATACTCCAAATGAAATGATCGGGATCATATACACAATACAATTGAGGATCACAATGTAAGAGATTCACATGCCTTGGGGAATGTAAATATTCTTTTCTATAAAACTACATGGAATATTCCAATATCTCTGAGAATAAATGATCCAATTCCCACTCTAACCAAAATATGACTACACCAACATCCTTCAGAGTCTATAAGAGAGGATGAACATATCCTATATCACATTATGGAGGTCCACTGTCATATCCATGTGAGTAATTTATGATTCATCCTTTCCAATACACCTATTTCAAGTAGAATTTTAAATATTATCAAAAATCCAATCAAAGGATGTATCATATTTTCGAATATAATATAGAAAATCGGTGGAATACTCGAGAATTGTTCTAATTAGTGTTATCATATACTTGCATCACCAAATAGTTATTAGTATATTCCGTTCAATTTTAGGTAGAAAACACATATCCTAACACAACACCAATGGTTTTTTAGATGGAAATATATTTATCTCAAGGTCCCATGACCCAAAAACAAAAAAATCAGAGTTTCATCTGACAACATTAATGTCTCCATTTCACCAAAAATATTCTGTAACTTATCAAAGAAGCCTCATCGGGTATCTGTATCCTTGTGTGGATAATTCCAGGTGTTTTGAACATAAAATAAACCCCCTAATTATTGAACTCCCTAGATACAGATACCAAAATTTAATTACCTCCAGAAAAACTAGCGGACCACATAATGTAGTCATCAGTTTTTCTCTACAATGAAATTCCACCACATTAGTGATAAAATATTAAAAAAATGAATTGATATTTAATCCAGGAGGCCATTATTTTGGAAGCATAATAAATGGGGATTCAATTCATAAATTAATTAAAATACTTTGGGATACTTGAGAAATTTATATAGAAAATACTTGTATCATGGCTACCATTTCACCCATCTCATTTATTATCGTAGTTATTCCAAAACATATTGGTCATAATAGATGAATCTATATAATCAATATAGGAGAGAACCATAATCACCTATATGGCTGAATATTTAACACTACCTCCACCCTTCATATTATCAATCCATAAGTCAATTTATGATATATCAGTAGTAGCTTCAAACTGATTACATACCACTGGGATGGGAATATTTTTATCTTAATCTCAGTCACTATGTTCAAAAAAACACAATATGGACCTAGATAAATCAAACAAAATTCTAGATAAATACCAACCCATATGGATGAAGAAATTTATATCTCAATAACCATCTCATGATTCATAAAATCCTTAATAAAAATATTTAAGTCCTCAACAACATGATAAAAAATTTCCAATCTAGGCCATGAATTTTCTTCATCCCACATGTTTGGGTAAATTCTCATCATCATCATCATAATAATTGTGGTGGGAATCAGTATTATATAGGTTGGATGAAAAATATTGATGACTGTTGTGCCATCATTTCATATCACAACAAGAAAGACCATTTCTATTCGAGGCTTGGTTGACATGAAAAACTAGAATCTCCCACAATGTAACTATTACCAAACCAATAACGTAGGAGTTTATGGATAAGGATATAAATCCTCATATTTTATTATTAAAAAAATGACTAATATGGATAGGGGTCAGTAAAACAACATTGATTCACATATTTCACAATCACCATATGATATTGATAGTTATAGGAAAACCATCGTTTCATGATACAATTGTTTGAATTGAATCGCCATAATGATGAAATGTAATGTGGGTCAAGATGAAAAAAATAGATGTTCATAATAAAGAAAACATTACTTGAGATAAGGTTGATCATGAGACAACAATTGAGGTTTCACATGCATATAACTAACATGGAATCTGAAACTTAGAACAATATAATATTGAGTTTCGACCTCTATAGAGGATCACTTCTAAGGATATAGTGAACAATGTAATTATATACCACTCATCACCCAGAATATAATAAATTTCTTCAATGGAGGTGTGGATGGAACAATATTATTATGTAATACATTATCTATGACCAATTAATAGGGATATAATCACGGGAAACATTTACATTGTGTATTTTCTTTATGATGAGATGAATAACCCTCCAACCATGCATTAAGAAAGATATTATCTTCTATCCAAAGTTTCATTATATGATTTGGCTGACTTTGGATCATGTAATTGAGTACACTTAAATGAGTAAATCCAAAACAATTGAAACATTCCTCTATTATGGTGAGAACATATCCCCTTCCTGGGAGATCATTCATTATTAGTCCGTATAGAGAATCAAATATAAATAAAAAGGGGATACCTAATTAGGACCTACATAATCCCTCTATATGGTAGAAGGAAATGAATGTGGTAACTATAGAACATGTTAGTTCCATTTAATTTCATACTAATTGAATGAAAACCTTGGAATGGAAGTGTTTACATGTGCATCCAAGGAAGAAGCCATATTAAAAATTGGTGGATGAAACATTTCCCTCACCCAATTTTGGAATCCGTGCATTCTCAACCTATAATGGTGAGAAAGATTCATAACAGTATCTCACACACATTGTTTCCCAATTTGGTTGGATGATTGACCCTTGAGATCATTATGAGGATATCATGTTGATATTTTTTGTACAGACTAAAATATGGAAATATTTTTCATGTTACAACATCTTTTCTCTTGGAAAAATTGTGGTATGGTAATTTCATCATCTTCATGTACATGGTCAATTTATCATTAAAATATAGGAAATGAAAATTTTTCATCCTCGCAATTTGGAAGCAATGAAATAATAATTTTTTTTATGAATTCATAGATATATGTGAAGTATTAAACTATTCCCCATGTATTAATAATTTGAATGGAAAATGGACAGAACATCGTAATGAATATCTATAGAATTGGATATAATCTCCTTTGGTCCTGATAAAATATCCAAGAGAATTCCACATGTTTGCATAAATGGTATAATGTTTAGAATATTTCATTAAAAGACACAATCTAAAATTAGTCAAATTCCCTCATCATATGGGAAATGGACCGTTAGAAAAGTGGCATATTTTTTACCATAAATATAGTTGTACATCCCATTCAAACACCTTGGAAGGCATAATATCACCCTAAAACACCTCTCGTGATCATTGTTGAGTTGACACCAAACCGGTACCATGAGTCGCCCCACAACAAGGCCCATGATTTTTTCCAAATCCTTATAACCTAGAAACTAATATTGAGGCATAATTAGAGTAACCAAGGAAATTATTCCATATAATAAAAACAAACAGAAAATAACAAATAAAATGTATAGCCCAAGATAAATATAATTAAAAAACTGGGAATCATTAGTACAAGAAATGAAAATACAAAAAACCAAATATCAAAACACAAACTGAACCTAATGACTATAATGTTTGCATGTGACCTTGAGGGCTACTCTCTAATTCCAATACCCTACATCGCCCAAGGTTATTCAAACCATGATGTTACCTACACGAAAATCTAAAAAAAGAAGGTACAATAGGGATGAGTATTAAAACCCAATTTGCAAGCCTGAACATCATATTTCTAATTCATTCCCTTTAAATAAATAAACTTCAATTTCATGTTTTAAATAAAACATAAAAATGTATGCTTTTAATTCATTTACATTTTAAAACAAAACATGGTCCATTCACATTTCAGTTCAAATATTGTTTGATTTTCAACAACAGGGGATTATAAATTTAAGGAACAAGGATGGAATTTTCATATATGTATATGGAATGTGAGTAAATTTTTTTTTATCAAACATCTCATAAACCTTTTAAATCCCTGAAATAAAAATTCAAAATTTTTCACTATGTAACCGAGCAGGAGAAATAACCACACAATAAGAGAAATGTATAAATACCACACACAAGAAACAAACCTAAATTGTATCTTAATCACAAACTATAGATAACTATGTTCCAAATGGCATGGGTGAGCCAATGAGTTTAGGGGAATAATCTATAACATACTATGCATATTAACTCACCCGGAAGATAAGCCTCACCCGATGTCATCAACTCACCCACATGCCCAATCACACTATTCTTGATATGATCAAGGGTTCACTATCCCAATTTAGAGAAATATCCATGATTTTTTCCTAAATCGAAGAGGGAATCATAAGCTGGGAAACCAAACGTTCACTAATAATCACACAGCTAGTAACGGTTTGTATGTAAAAACTAAAATGGGTGTGATCTAACAAATTACAAACAAGAATCCAATCACAAGCACAATCATCTCACACAAGAATCTCTAACAAAAAAGTTACCCCATAGTCAACTCAATGAATAAGTACAGCTCCTTAAAAATATTTTATTTCAAGGTAGTACAATTTGGAATTCCTCCCACAATATTGAACATAACCAAGGACATAAGACCAAACAAGGTAAATTTTCAAGACAACCAAATTTGACAAAATATCCAACCACGCGTCACATTACCGTAAGATGTCAAACCATTTTCCAAGAAAAAATCATACAACTTTTAAATACAAACCAATGTAAAACCCTACACAAGAAACCCATATCATCATTTTAAATTCCATAACTAAATTTACAAATTGAAACAATTATTTAAAACCCATATTTCACAAGAAAAGGATAATCAATAAATTAATCTGACAGTTTTTGTGAATATTTTGGAAAATCAATAGAGTATACTTCAAATGTTTTTGGAATGACACCACATTTCCCCTCTAAATATTAATCAAAAAATAATAAATGAATAATTATTACATATAAAAGGTGAAGTACATAAAAAACTATGGTCCATAAATTTAATGTCTATGTGAAAGGGGAATCCTTCCAAAAAACCATAAGATATTCAAAAATGAAAACCTTAAACAACTCCACAAAGGTTCCATAAATTTTGAAAAAATATTAGAAACAATTAATATCAATCCCTAATAGAACAATAAACTACTATATCTACACAATAGTATATGCGATGATTCATGGAGTATAAATGAGAGGCTACCTATGGGTTTAATGGTCTAGGATAAGGGAAAAATGTACATATTAGTGTTAAAATATAAAGAAGATGGAAGGGGAATATCAATCCATTAATGAATTTAATAAGTCTTGTAGTTTTCCAAGTAGAATTGAAACTGTGTGTCTTACACTATCCAAGAGGATCATATCTCATAGTTATCCATCACGATTTTCCAACCACGTATAAATCTAATTATCTCAACTATCTAGGAGAAATAAAGCCACGTAGTTTCATATAAATGGGTTGACATTTTTCCCTAACTATGGACCAACCATGATACATAGTTTGATAGGTACAAAATCACCACTAGTCAACAGAAACTCTCAGTAAAAATAAATAAAAAATACGAGACAAAAAATAACAAATGAACATCGCAATATAAAATCACATATGTGAAAATTATCTCCCCCATTATGCTTTCTACCCCATGAGAGCCACAACATCTCCAGTTGATCGATCAATGATGAAGGATAACAAACTCGCATGATTCAACTCTAGAAGTTGAAGAAAATAAGATCCACCAGGAAACAGAACATACACCTCTTACTTAGATCGATATAATGATCTAATACCAAATAAAAAATTATTTTTGAAAACTCAAACTAGAACATCAAAATCCTTATTTTAAACATGACGGTTTGGGGATAATCTGTAATAACAACATTCACTCTATAGGAATGTCATGGAACCAAAAACACTAAACGAAACTACACAGTGACAAGATACACTGATGAATAATCTATCTTAGGAACATGGTCCCCATCATTAGAAAGAAACTAGCATAGAATTTTATTAGAAACACAGCATGAACCAAACCACCAACTCCCCAAATAGTCTATACTCCCTCCACAATGCGTTGGGTGACAAAAGAAACTCCATTCTATGCGGAAAATAATAATGAATTATGGTATCCACAACATGTAACCATTTCAAGATGATAAAAAACCAAAACTAAACCTGACTCACAATGGCTAACCACACAAGGACAACCACTCAAAGATTCACTTCTAGAAAGGAACAACAATTATATTTTATGGATAAAACTACAACACATTCTTACAAATAATTATGAACTGTCAAACCATAAGGACCACATTGAGTAAATAAGGCATGTTCACCCTTCACAACATAACAAGACATTCCAAATAAAGAAGATACGACCTCGAAACAGAAAAATACTTATTCAATCACTAGAGATAGAATCTAGAACAACGCACTTTACACCCCTGATATTCATGACTACATGGAAGCTCAAATATGGAGTTCGTGGCTAGATCTCAGAAATCATGAAGCATATACTCCCTATTATTAAGGATATTATAATCCCTGATTGAAAAACTATATTTTTTCGTCAGGAGAGGCCTCAAATAATAGCATGTAAAACCAATATATCAAGACAAATAATGGTTATCACTTTTCATTGAAAAGTCAATTTGGCTATGATAGGTATTAATAAGATTAATAAACATAATTCTCAATAACCATAATGAGAAACATTTGGATTATGATATTTGTATAAAAAAATCCACCTAGAATACAAAAATTCTAAATTTAAAAAAATTAACAGCATGCTTCCAATGATACAAATGTTATTCTGAGATCCAAAAAATCCACATTTAATATATAAATAAATTTCAACTCAGGAAAACACCACATGACACAACCATTATATGAATATAGGCAAACAAATGAAGGGAATTTAAACTGATCACCAGATAGCACATTATCATCAATGTGGGATTTGGTTTCTTCTGAAAGTGTGGATCATACTAGAAAATAATTCTACAATAAACCTCTATAAAATAGTTTAAAGTGACCTTGACATCCATAGGTATGGAAGGTCTTTGGAGAATTCCAAAATAATGACTTCATATGATCCAGCATTCCACACTAATGATACACCATGATCTTGTTCATAGAGGAGGATAAATAATGATATAATGGACATTTATTTATCTAAACCGTACCAATACCATTTTTATTATTCCCCATATCCTTATGGGAATCCCATTACCCGCTTCTAGAGATTGGAGGATGGTTTTCTATGTTATGAACTCATACAAACACAACTTCCTCCTGAACAAATTTCCATTACATGATAGAAAAGGATATTCAACTTATATCTAACATATGTAATTGCATATAAAGATCAATCCAATTATAAAAATGTGTATATTTCATGTAATAATTCATATAACACTCTATAAGGTAAGGAAATAGATCAAATAAATTATAAAATAACTCAAACAATGATCCATCACTTTGTTGTATACTGCACATCTCCATTCTCTTCCACACCTTCACTACACGATATAAATACTACCATAATAATTAATACATTATGAAATAAAAGTTAAAATATTCCCAAGGATTGGTTTGAGAGACTTAATTCCATCACATATCAGTCCTACCATTAATCATAATGGTAGAAAACTTCACCATTAGAGACTCATGAAACTCAATGAAACTATAGAACATTTCAATTATCTGCATCTACTCTTCTACATAGATAATCTACATGAAATGTAAAGATAGTGGGGGTTAAAATTATAAATTCATGAGTGATGAACACAGGTTGATCAAATTTATGGAATTTTAATGTTGTATAAACAATATATTCACAAAAAATATATACTGAATCATTTGTGGGGGCGTACAGTAATAAAAAATAAAACAAAAAACACAAGAAAAAACCATTTACCCAACCAAAACACAAACATGAATGTCCACATATACAACATTCTCCAATCATAAGAAAACACACTACCCAAATTTCAATTCTCAAATAATCACAATTTGTTTCTCATGAAAACACATTTGAAAATAAAACATGATGTGTTTCACAGTCATCAATGGAAATCCATGGATCCCCACTCATGTATACTCTTATGCCAAACATGGAACCCCTCAACTCATTCCATTAATACTCATTATCAAACACTTATCCATTCATGTCTATGCTCTTAAGAATACCAATAGTTAAAAATGTTTTTCTCCCTATTTTGAATTAGAAAACCCAAAATAATATTTCACATTATCAATTGACATCCCACTTCATCATTCACAATCTTTTTTCAAAATATCAAAAATAGTAAATCAAAAATCCTTTTGAGACTATAAACATCAATACATTTTATTCCATTAAAAATAAAAAATTTGTGTATTCAATCCTAGATACACACTTTTTCACATTCAAAACATTTCCATCAATTCAATAAATCTCATTTCATCAAGAATCATTTTCAACAGACTTGTTTATTTTAAAAAATTAATTCTCATTTGAAATATATTCCCTAAACCCCAATTAAAATGAATCATAAAATTCAATTTACATCCTCCCTATGTAATTACATTACTGCTTAAATTCATGTTTTCACAATTTCTAAAAATGTTTTTTCAAAAAAAAATCATTATAAAGAGGCACCTGAAGCATCTCACAAGTGGAAACTAGAATCAATGGGAGGCATGGTCGTATTATTGGTTGATACAATTTTTTCAAAATCCAACCTGAGTTGAACCCAAACTGATCACCTGAGTTGGCATGCAACAAAGCCTAAGAGGTGTTCCCAATCCTACTAAGATAGTAATTAGTACTAGGGAATCAATATATTTACCATTGTAATGATTCACAACTATAAAAAAGAGATGAAATAATGTTTGAGAAAAAAAATTAACAAACTAAACTACATTTATTCAAAAATTGAAAAAAAACCCGAACAACACAATAACAATTAACCCAATGACCACAACATCTCTATAAGACCTAGAGGATCACTCCCTAATAAAAAAAAATTATCTCCCATTGTTATTGAAACATATATGGATGCTGTACCAATACTAAATACAATAATAATCTATATTCATGAGTTTTTAACCAATGTAGTAATGCACCAAACATTATATTGACAAGGAATTAGCATTAAATAAATAAAAAAAACTCACAAGAATGAAATAAAAGATATAATAGTAGGGTTTACAGACATTTCCATTTTATGAAAAATCATAGCATGTTACAATTTTTCTATTGAAATCTATGTTTTTTCCTAGGATGGTACATTATCATTTCCATGGATAATAATTAAATTTTCATTTAGAATGATGTAAATAATGAATAAATAATTTTCCCAATACATTTTGTAGTCCCTACAAGAATATCATTTCTTTTAAAAATGGTCATCAAGAAATAGAGCTGTATAAATAACCACACAACTAGTTAAATGGACAAATAACATGCACAAGTAAGAAACCAACAATGCATATCAACCAACCACCCTGAATAACTATGTGCGGAATGAAATGGGAGATCTAAGTAGATCATGTTAATAATCTTTCAAATACAACAAATCATGACCCATTCTAAAGGTACTCCTCACCCAATGACATCAACTCACCCATACTATTGATCGCACCCTACCTGGACTCACTGAGGGGTTTTATCCCAAATATATGAATTTGAAATGCTAAGGGACAATGTCCATAGTGAAATATATTGTTTGAAAACAAACATTCACCAAAAATATAGTATCTATGCAAGGTTCCCATGTCATTATTAATGCTGGGGTGATACAACCAATTACCAAAAATCATCAAATCACAAATATATACATCTCACAAATGAAACCCACACAATAAAGTCACCACCGAGTCACCCCATGGAACAGGTCCCATGAATTTAAAATATTTGAACTCATGGGGGTCCTACTTAGTGCCCACCAACAACATTGAACAAAAACATGGAAAGAGGACCATCAAATGTGAATTTTCAAGATAGCTAAATTTCACAATATTTCCAACCTGAGTTTACATCAACATCAAATTTCAAACCATAATACCATAACAAAAAATGAATGACATTAAAATCCAAAAACCCTTGGATAAACCTCAATATATACCCGAATAATATGTTTAATTTCCAAAAATAATTTTACATAGACAAACCAGGCTTTAATAATACATATTCCACATGAAATGGACAAATAGTATATTCATCAAATACTAGGTGTTCATTGTTCAACATAAAAGTATAATATACATAAAAACAATAATGAAAACCACCTCATTTCTCTTTAAATAATTATTCTAAAAAGATAACATCATGATTTAACATATATGGAATGATATAAATGAAATACACCAATTATTGATAATATAAAAGTGAATGTGAACAGGTAAAACTACATCAAACAAGAAGAGCGTCAACAACGCCATCCCGAAACAACTACATTATGGTTCTAATATAAAAAATAAACCAAGTGAAAAATTAAATATTTTTCCACAAAAATTGATGAGTCCACAATATCAAATACATGAGGGTGGAAAGGAAGCTTTGAGAAGAAGGGAGACGCTGCCTTTGGGTAATATTAACCTGGATAAAGAAAAAATGGGTGTTTTATGGTAAAAATGTGAATATAGTAGAAGAATAATTTCACTTTTTTAATGAACTAGAAGGGTTACATAGTTTGTTGTAAAAGTCTTCCAATAATACTATCATTAATATGTCCCCCACTGTTTATGTGGATCATGTCTCACTATTATCCCAAATGGTTTTCAAAAATTTATGGACACCATGAGGTCACCTCCATCCCGGAGGAATTAGACCACATATTTAAATTGAGACGGATTCACAATAATCAATCACCATGTTCCAAACATGACACAATGACCAACAAGCCCAAAATATCAACTAATCACCAAAAAATATTGGGAAAACTAATGAATAAACAAGGGACAATAATGAAAAAATGAACTCCTGAAACTATAAACACGGATGTTTATCATCTCATTGAGTAGAAAAAACAACAAAAAGGCCACTCCACCAAAATAGAAAGATATAATTATAAAATATGATTTATTGAATTAATAGAATAATTAATAATACTTTTTAAAAACTTATGGTACATAGTTATTTCAATGAATAAATGGAAAATCAACTACTTAAGTAGACACAACATAGGATACAAAATAATGTCAACATCACAAATCATCCTAATTACATCCAATTCTACACATGGAAAGTTTTAACCATCTAGGATTGAATCATCTTCAATGAAATACTCCATATAGTGGAGTATTATTTATAGTTATTTTTAGAGAATTATTAAGAAAATGTGAATTTTTTATCCATTTGCCACCTAGAAGAAAAATGGTATGGGAAAGAGTTCTATATAGTAATGAGAAGAAGTGTGATAACTCCATGAATCGAAGAACAATTTAACGAGATGATTACAAGATGAAGGAATATATTTTCAAACACATAATGGTTCCATCAACACGATAGTTAAAATATAAGACTCCTCCTAGAGGTGGACATATTCATTAGAAAAAACAAGAGACCTAATATAAAGATTCATATTCAGGTAATATGAAAGCTCTAGCTCTTGAATATGCCTTTTATATATCCTACATCTCATAGGAACATACCCATCAAATGTAACCCTAATTAGACTAATGGATTTTCTTTTATTAATATAATTTAAGACACTAGATGTAAATATTCTCCAATGATGGGTATTCCTTCAATCATGAATTCCCAAAAACAAATGGGGAGCTAGAGGCTGGAGGTTATTGAGCGGATGATATATGGGGAAACAAAGGCATGTTCAGACACAATATTATAGTCACATACTCAAATAGGACATATATGAAGCAAATACCCATGTCAAAACACACCAATAAGCCCAATGGAAACACAGAGGTGTCCCTAAACCCTCAAACTGTCATCCTATCCTAGTTATCTTAGTCAACTGTATACCAAGGGTGAGATTATTAGATCATCCATTGCCATGGGGAAATAAGACAAAACCTATTTCTCTAAATGAATAATATGTATTACCCTCTTAAAACATAATAAACACATCAACATAAAATACCTCATCTATTAATCCATTTAATATGGATGATACCCACCTTTGGAAGCACGTACAGTTTCCACTATGGTATGACATTCTGAAATTGTTGGAAATCATTTCATAGTAACTCTCAATCCTTTATTTTAAAATATATAAAAAAATATGATATAGGTACTTATTGAGTCCCTCTATTATCTATATGTGTTTGATATAATCGTCATATTATCAGAGATTTACAGAGATGAGTCCTTTACGTCATAATTCCATATCTCGGTCTAGTTCATATAGTAGGATTAGGATGAGGATATCCATTGACATATTAGTCCCCTATAATTTTTTTCAGGAAAAAAGATAATGTTGAAATTCAAGGTTCTCTAATTGAAAAATGGTTCTCTGATCCACATTGACATTTTTCATACCCAAAATTGTTCAGGATTTAGTGAGATCGATTTGTGTCCTTAAAATATAAGCATTTTTGTAATTGATAAGATTGACCATTGACATCATGGGATGATCATGATAAAGGCTCAGGCTGGGAAACATACATCTAATTCTATGTTATTTGTTATCCTAAAAGAGAGTTCATATAACATCCTTCATGGAAGGGATTGTTTTCATATCAACATAGTAGAGCCTTAAATATTTCATAAAATAATGAAATACCTAATTTATGGGAGTTGGTATAAAAAATGGTGAAAATTCCTTCTTTTATTATCATTGAGGCCATATCAATATATTTGCAAGAATGAACTATAAATGGTGGATAAAAAACTATTGGTTTATAGAAATATGAAACTTATAGTCCCTGATGGATCTTGGCCCACCCATATAAATCTATAGCATTTTCTCGACCTCAGTTATTTATTTACCAAAAAAATAGATTGAGGTAGTGGATTTAATCCCAAATGTACAATATATTATTGTTCCTAGTGAAACTATACGTGTAACTAATAAGGAATTGAATTTTTCTTTCATGAAAATTGAAATAAGAGATGATAATAACTCTTCCAATGGCCTCCATTGTCACCATATTGAACGATAATCCCTTATATTTCCAACCATATCTGAAATGAAATTAACATACTTAGAGAAAAAAAGAATAAAGGGATTTCCTCTGGAATTCCCCTCGAACATTTGAGGATACATATCCAGTACAATCAATGCAGTCAGAAAAGAAAATATGGGAATATAATAATAATAAGGACCTAAATTTATTTGTGAATCAATTCCTCTATTGGAGTAGGTAGTGTAAATTTAATTTATAAAGTAGCATTGTTAGTGTTTTCTTGTAATTATAATGATATTCTCATAGCGAACCCTGATGTGGATACGCACCATCTAGGATTACATGATGGCTAACATGGTTTTATTTTGGAATCTATGAGGATTCATACATATCATGATACTCATGTAGAGTTCGAAGATGAAATATTGGTAAAAGAATACACTGTCAATGAAGTGAAATACCCCTAAATTCTCACTGACATCATCTATTTAATGAAATCCCATGGGAGAATTACGATCTCGGTTGACTTTAGTGACATTAATAGATATTTTACGAAGGTATATTTACCTTTTCTAATCACAATAATATTGATAGATGGATGAAATATCATACCAGCCCTTTCCATCATGGATGGGTAATTGAGGTAAAATAAAATTAATATGTCCCTTAATGACGATGATACTACCACATTATGGGCAACTCAGTAGATCTTTTTCTATCAGTTCGTGACCATCAAAATAAATATCAATAGATCTACATATAAATGCATCATGATTTATATCATTAATTCCATATGGGAAACCATTCATGAATGTTATGTCAATGATTTTTTGGTTAAATCATAACAGAGAAAAAACCATTACTAAGATCATAAAATAGAATTTCATAGAATTTGGACAAAATGTATTAATAATAACATGTAAAAATTTAATTTTGTGGTATAGTTTGGGAAATAAGTTTTATTTAAGGTACAACACAATTTAATTGAATTCAAAATCGAAAATACTAGTGAAATAAATAAAATTACATCCCCTTAGAATATCAATGAACTAATTTGTATCGATAAGAAGATCTTTTACATTTGACATTTCATAGAAAAACTAAATGAAAAATAACTCACTTTCACTATGATAATGAAAAAGGGAGTGACCTACCACTGATATTTTGAATAAAATTATTCCTGTAAGAGTCTCAATAAGTACATGCTAAACCCACTATGCTTGATGTGATTAGTGGAAGTAATTACAAACAAATAATATGTGTACAATATGAAATAATCACTTGGTTCCCTTATCACACAAACAATGATGTTGGAAATAAGAAAAATTTATACCCCTCAGTTGAATTATTCAATGTACTATGATATGGTATTTAGATATCGATAAAAACTTCCCCATGTTCATCTTCATAATGAAAAATATTATTTTTTAATTTGATCACATATAATTCCACTTTTCTCTCATATTTATGATATAGAGTACATCATTGGGTATAATATAAATATTTTTAATTCCAATCGATGCGAGGATATTCTATAGTAATATGAAAACATGACCTCAACCAAAAAGGGAGTTAATGGATAGGGCATGACTAATATACTTGAAGAAAATAATACCCCAAAATGTATATAAAAGGATACCAATAATCCATACGAGGCAGTCTCAATGCCCATGACAATCACAGAACTTGAGATATGTATTTTGATTACTACTCCTGAAGTCTTTTTTTAATGTGATTGGAAAAAAAGAAGCTCAATATTGTTTACATAGGGATAACATTTCATTATCCATAAAAAAAATTCCCTATGATTTATCACTATATAAAGGCTACATAAATAATGAGGTAGAATACCAATTTCTTATCTTTGGCTTGCAGATGTCCCCATAACTATAAATATCAACCCTGAACATCAATGGGGATTCATTTTTGGGGTTAAAAAAACAATTGTTATAGAATGAACATGATGATTCACTGAATAATGTAGCCATATGTTTTGGAAAACTTTATCTGGATTAAGAGTCCTTATGAAACGTGCAACAAAGGATGATCTCACTATTCATCATTTGTTACATAGAATAAATCAATAAAATAATCACTACCCTAGAGTGTGATGAATCATTATCCACCCATGTTTTTGTGGTTACCATAATTAATAATCTCTAAAAGGTACTCACCCATCACACTGAGAAAGAATGGATTATATTCGGTGCCATCCAATGAACATTTCCTTATATGATGGTCCAATTGAGAATATATTTCATGAAAATTGATTCTTAGAAGGAATAATCCCTAGATGATTATAAGAAAGATAAATTCCCTTCATTATAGTATATATATATTACTATGACACTCATAAGACTAGAACCAGGCTCACCCATCAAATCAAGAGGCTTGGTTTCTTCTAAAAAAACCATAGAACATGACTACATGGAATTCACCATGAAATTTTACGCATGATAGATTGATGCATTCTACATCCACCAACCTTAATAATTAGTACACACAACTTAATATTACTACATGTTTCTCGTATGTGGAAAGCATTTTCTGGGAACATATTCGCCATCCACAATGATTTCGTTTATATATCCACTACTAATACTGAATTATTATCGAAATCAGATAATGTAATACACCCTCATGGAATTATCGATGAAGAATATCATTTACATAATTATTTCTAATATCATCATCAGAATTAGAGTCCCTCACATGATAATGATGTAAAACTGAACCAACATTTGATCAATGGATTCAATTAAATTGTACTGGGTTTAAAAAATTGATTCCAACCATTTGACCCAAAATCATGATGTGAAAAATCAACAAATGGAGGACATTAAGAAGACACTATAAATTATAATCCAGAATATAGAGAATATGGAAAATAAATCAAGGCCATAAATTCTCCTTTTGTAATTTTTCACTAGTCGTACCACAGCATGAACACGTATGCAAACATCTTCATATTCATTATATTATAGAACTGAGGTAATTTTCTAATAATTTTCCAGTTTACCTAAAATTGAAAAAGAAAATATTGAAATTTCTCTGATTATGAGAATCCACAAAATTGGTTTGATGAATTGAAAAATCTCTGTGATAAAATGATTAATACACTAAAAAACATCAATGCCTAGTAGCACATGCCTTCATTTAATAGTATTTCATCCATTATTTCTATTTTTTATAACATTTAATGGATATTAGAAGAAAAATTAATATATAAAATACTCACTTAAATTGAAAACCCAAATGGAAAGTGTCTTATATAATTAAGAAGTTATATACCAATGGATCTTACTCAGTTGTTACAATCAATTAGGAACATGTAACACTCCCACAATGGAATTTTTTTTAAAGAAATAAATTTTGTTGAAGCCAAAAATTCATCACACATCCTTACCGCATGGTGTTTGACTAAATGGGAGAAGTCTTAGAAGATATAATTTATATTTTCCAATGTCATAAGTCAGGACATGGTGATGTTCATCTACAAGCAAAACCACTTGTTATCATAACGATAAACTACATGATTCTACCATATCTGGTGATATTAAATAACATGGAAGTCATCATGGATGAATTATGTTCTATACCATGTGCGGTCTTAGTTTAAAGACCTTAAAATAAATTGAAAAATTCATCCTTATAATGAATTTAAAAAACATGAAAAAATTTATCTCACAGAAGAACCACTATAAATAAAAAATATTTAAACAGATGTTCAATAATGTCCCCTAATCCCTAGGTATGAGCCAATACCAGATAGGAACCCCACATTCATGATTTACATGTGGATTGATTCCTTAAATTTTTGTATAAATATTGATTACTAGATCCCTGGTATTTTTTCCAATAGATATATATATTTTTTAAATTTATAACTACATTTATTATTACATCAGGGAATCAAACCACATGACTGATGTTCTTAAAATATAATTTTAAACTTCATTACAAACATCCTTGATGCGCGATGTCAAAAATCATAGTTTTTAAAAACTACATGTAGATTTATTATGACTATAATGAGGTATATAGTGACACCTATATCACATATTGTGTCGCAACAATATCATAATACATAATTCCCCTATCAATTCCAATAATCACTTATATGTGGTTAATGAAACGATTTCCATTCATAGATTCTAAAATTGATGATAAATCATATGGGATTAGGTGTTCTGGTAATGGATTCCCCAACTAATGCATATTATCACATGGAAGGTATAACATAATACGAGATGACTAACCATAACATGAACAATATGAGTCTATTCTATATGATGTTAATATACATTTTTGATGTCTCGTTCATGGAACCAAACTATACATTACCATGGATCGGAACTATGTGGAATATTATCCTTGTTGTTGGTCTTGTACAACACCTAAATTCTTGGACTTCATAAATTGTGATTCCAATAATCACAAGATACATAGAGACACCCATAAGTCAAATCATGGGTCTAGCCAAAATAATAAATGGGAATAATTCCCATTTTTATATTTCATAGACATGCTTTGTAGTTTCCCATTTAATAATTATATTTTACTTGACTCATATCATCAAAGGATATATAGTGATGCTCGGATATCCTATCCTTGGTCCCCCAAAAAATTCAACATGATAAATTCCCCCTCTATGTGTGGGTCAGATCTACTTCAGGAGTTTCACATTTAAGAACTCCTTGAGGATTTATTCTCATCATCATAGGATGCATAGATATATATGCATCTATATTTATTGGTCCAGATGCAATAATAAATATAAATAATTCCCCCTTTTGTTTAATGGGTTTGACATGTGTATACAATTTCCCATTAAAAAACTATGTGTTCCATGATTCCTCTCATCAGATGATATGATGTGAATCATGTATCATAATCCATAGGTCTATCCACAATATAAAAATAATGTTTCTACCTTCTATGAATATGATTTAGGTCTTCATCAGAATCTCTCATGGATGAACTATATGTGGTTGGATTATAATCATCAAAGGACACATAACAATGCTCGAATGATCAAATCATGGTTTATCTGTTATATATGAAATGAAATGAATTTACACCTATGTTTACTTGTGTTGGATGTATGTTGTAAATAATCTATGAATCCTTATCACATATATTAATCGACTTCCCAATGGTCCATTATTTCTCATGTATATCACGGTTCATGTGGAATTAGAGAATTATTAAAACCAATCTAGATGATAAAACAATTATATATCGTAGATAAAATACCATTTCGTTAATGTAGGAAATTAAACTACAATGAAAATAAGTTTTCCTTACCGATTGATTTTTATATGAATGGAAAATTTACTCTTCCAGTAACATTAATCTAAATTCTATATAATTTACAACAATATGACATTAAAATGTATAATATATCACTAATAATCATTCTTTATAAGAGTACCACATGTTAAGGACCTTTTTAAACAAGAAAATGGGCTGATTCCATCATGATTTAATCTCCTCATCCAATAAATCCCAATTCATTCCTCGAGCACCCCTAGTATCCAAAAACATTACATGTTCCTAGGAATGTAAAACATGTCTCTTTATCATAACATTACTACGATACATAATGGATTTGACCTACCATATAAGGCCATATTTCCCATACATGAAGGGATTTCTGATCCTTGCAAGACTCACTTCACCAAAAAATGGTGTTCTGAGACATACTCAACATGATTGTCCCAAATCCATACTAATTGAATGTGAATCATTGGACTTGGTTTACTAAATTTTAAACTCCCGGACTAAATGATATTGGAATAAACATGACCTTGGATATCCTTATTAATATTTTGTGTAATATTCACTACTTACATGGCTCATTTGAATCATGTACTTATTCCAAATTCACTTTGGTCATACTTATATGACTATAAACTTTAACCTCTCATGTTATAAGTCATTGTAAACTAAATCATATAGTAACAAATATAGGAAACATGTGAGGTTTAGAAACTATAAAGGGTATCTTGGGTGAAATACAAGTAACGACTAAATAATATATTCATATTTCGATATTATAAAAAAGTTTTATTAATGATTTTTAATATCTCATATCCATGATAAAATCTTCACTAGGTTGTGACATTACATTTTTAGTGCTTGAAACCTTATTCAATATTGAATTTTCCACAATTTATAGATCATTTTGTGAGAACCTGAAGTGCCCCCAACCTTCCATGACCCTTGTAATTGAATAAAGATATCTTTATTTAACCATTATATCAATGCATAAGGACTCTAAGAAAAATAGACATATGCATGCCTTATAGGAAGTTATTTTTGATCTATATAAGCTTAACATCACCATGCCGAACTCATATCTGGTGGTTGTTATGGGATATCCCAAACATGATTTTCCAATATTATTCCTCATGAATCAAGAACATGAATACATGAAATAAAATCCCTATAAAAATCAATTAATGTGTATTCTACATCACCATCCTTACAACACCAAGTTTGAATTCTTTCTCTAATAAAGAATATAACACATCATTACCATAATGATTGATAGAACAACTCACTTGACATGAAACCACAATGAATTAGACTTGATTCTTCCAAAAAAATAAAACCCAAATTACATTTCTAGATCCATTCAATGGAAAATATTATTCTTCATACCCAATTCACTGTCATCACTTTTTTCTCAAACAAATTTCATGGCCCACAAAAATGTGTATCGATCCCCATTACATGGCCATGAATTTATCCCTCCTAGATCCTGCATAAGGGAATGTGTCCTGCCACCTTTAGGAATCCCCTCCTTTTAGATAAGGAATTCCAATCCTAAGCCCCAATTACACCATGGATGAACACAACACCCTAAGGTGTTTTCAGTCATCCTTATTAGTTCTACCCCATTCCATATTAAATTATTCCTATATTGGGGTTATGTAATATTCAAACAAAATTATAGCTATTCATGTGTACTCGGCTTCCCAAATATTTCTCAATCTACCAAAACTATCTAAATATCATTCATGACCCCGGGAATAGTGTAAGGACACATCTGGTTGACCATGATTTTAGAAAATAAGGGTTTTGACATAAGAACTAGTGGCATATAACACATTCAAGAAAGGAACACTAATATCCATTATCCACGACAACACCGAGGTATTAATAAAAAACTTAGAGTGTTTTGGTTCATCCAAAAAATTGCTGACCCATTTCATATTCTCTAATTACATCCTGGAAATTACAATTTAAACTATATTTCATATTTACATCCTTATCGAATGAAATTAAATAGAATTGAAGGTTTCCTTTCTGAACCTTGTTACCCATCTTGTAATATGTACTTATAGAATGACATTAAAATTAATTTAGATCATTACTTCAGGAATAGAAAGTTTTCATCAACATATGGACTAATCTAAAAGACCATAAACTATAATATTATTGTTTCTGATATAGATGACTGAAAAATAAATTATTTGAGGGCCTAATATAGAATTCACTACTCCAAAAAACATGAAATTTATATATTGCGCGACCATAAAACAACCAAATAAATTATATAGAGTGTTATCCAAGGGAAAAAATTGAAAATGATGATTTTTCTATGTGTTATTATTCATTCTTACCCTTTTCAGATTAGAATAAAGCTGATTTTCAATTGTAAAATCCATTTATTATAAAAAATTACAATCCATTCATGAATTAATTATTTTTTTGTCACTGGGAAAGAGTTTAATTTCTCTTTTTGGTATAATATCATTGTAGATGGGGGTGATTTGGAGAACCTTGGTTGATGTGGACCCAATATGGTCTGAATTTCATGGTAGTTCATGAAAAACTATCTATTATTTGGTAAATTTCCAGATATAACTGTATCCAAATGGGATGAGATTTTGGGTCATTGACCAATATTCAATGGGTTACAACTCATATGAAGGTTCCCAATTCCAATTCAACAAATATGTTCCCAAACAAACATATATGTGTAGCCACCAAACCTGCATGTAGTCAAATGTGGTTGTTGTGTTTCATACATATCTCAATATGTAGGCCTCAAAATGATTCCAAAAATTTTGTAGAGATATTAAATATGTTAAAATACATATTTCTAGTTTTGAAATACTCATATTAGACTATCTACTACCCAAAACAATGTACAAAATAGTTCCCCGAAATCAGGATTCCCAAATCATCCCCCCACATTGCCAATAAATTGACACCATGGGAACCCAATTTTTTAGTTCGAACAATGTTAAAATATCTACCACTTTAGAGAACCATATGATTCTTCTCCTCATCCGTTATTTTCTATAAGCCTATAACCTCATTTTGGGTCAAAGATCAAGATTTAATTCAACCTGATCTTCCCCCTCCTCCCGATGTTTGGCTAAATGGTGGGTGATCATTACAAGGGAGCTACAAACCTGTCAATGGAGTTCTAATGCATTTATTAGATAATGGATTGGAGTAATTTGGTTTATAATCATTTAATTATATGTGTCATATATTATTTAAAATTTAAATGATTTTTTTGATGCATGTGATTTATTTACTCTTAATTTTAACAGATTATTGTGGCATTTTGAGTTTGTAATTAAATCTGATGTGGGAATCCTTATTAAGGGAATACTTCTTGTACCATAGAAAATGGATTGTTATTATAACGACCCAAAAATTTCATTAATGAAAATTCCTCATGCTATATTTAAATGTCTTCTTTTGGTTAGGTTAATTCTATGCCCTTATTTGGATTTATTTTTTGTATTTAAAAATACCATTCAGAATTGTGACTATTACTAATATAGACATTGAACAATGATCACATGATTATTATAAATCTATGGCTTTGAAAAATCCAATTTACTCACAAAATGAGTCAATGGAATCATCCAGTAAAATTTCCCCATAAGAATCACGTTTTTCAGAGCTCAGAATGGACGTGACGTCATTGGGATTTGCTCTGGACCCCGCCTAAGACGAGCATGATTACATTATGCTTGAGTAGAACTACCTACATGAAAAGTGTAAGTTGATAGATATTATTAGTTGAGTGATGTTATATTTTCCACCCCAATGGTCTGTCACCATCATGTATCTAATCCTAAGGTCTTTTGGGGTAGTTATAAGCGGTTATGTAATAATACACCAGCATTATGTTTACATGCATTATTTTTGTATATAATAATGAATATACATTCATTTTATTATTGTAACTCTTTAAATATTTTTTAACGTAAAAGTTTTATTTTTAGTTAGTTTTACAATAAGGAATCTATTTTGATGAATTAAATATTTTAATTAAATAAAATTTTAATAAAATTATTATTAAATTTCTTATATTATGTATAAATGATCAAAAAAAATTTATGATTGCATTTGTAATTTTTTATTAATGTTTGAAAGCTGTCTTTGTTAAAACCCAATAATTTTCGATAAATATTTGTATTATATTAATATTGAAAATTAAAATATTTAGACAATTATTTAGATAAAATGAATACTATTTTTGGAATCAATATGACGAAAATATCCAATGGTGAATTTTTCATAATTTTCTGAGACAATAGAATATTTGGGTAAAAATTAAATATCGTTTATATATATATTGTGTTTTATGACATCATAATGCCCCCATAGTGATGTAATAAAATACTA
The DNA here is from genome assembly GCA_963277665.1 of Viscum album. NCBI lineage: Eukaryota > Viridiplantae > Streptophyta > Magnoliopsida > Santalales > Viscaceae > Viscum > Viscum album. Next base: position 269,168,017 of record OY728128.1, on the reverse strand, counting down.
TAACAATTATTTTCGTCCAATATATGTTTTACCATTAATATAATGTGAATTTAGTTTTGTTAATTTATTTTAAATTTCATTAGTGGACCCATCCAGACTTATATAACATTTTAGCCTTTTAAAATGATTTCCTTGAGAGTGTGACTCATATCCACAAAATAATCCCTACTCATTTAAGATGTTCATACATGGGCCTGATAAAATATTGTTTTCCACTCCCCATTGGAATAATCCATGGGAAAAACCATCATCCGGTTTTTATTTTGGATTAGTTTAATATGTGGTGTCCAAAACCTAAATATTAAAGAACTCCCTCTCATTAACTATATAAACCCGCCAAAACTCCAACATCCTCATCACTCAAAGACTTTATAGTTCGTCTGAACCCATCCCTCCTCTCTGTAAAATCCTCCCAAGGTTCCCCAGCCTCCCTAAAATCCCCTTTAAATCCTCTCCTAGGTATTTGGGAGCACACTTCCAAGTAAGGGATTCTTTTCATCCTCCTTTTGTCAATGTTTATAATACTGTTATGCCCATTTATTTTCGATTATAAATGTTTTTGTATGATTTATTACCTCCCCCATACATACCTCTTTATCTGTATGTTATGATAGACCCCTTTAACTACAATCATCCCATTTTATGAATTTCTATTTGACATCGTTATGAAGCTGAAATAACACTATAATTTCCATGCAAAAATCATTGTGTGGGGAATATCGTACCCACTCCTATATCATGGTAATTCAACATTATGCACATGTACTTGTTGATTGAGGAAGTAAATTTATTTATTCCACATATCTTATTAGTTTAATGAATTATTTTGTTAATGGTTCCATGTGGTATGGTATATGTGGCACACTTATGCATGAAATTAAATGATTATGAAAGGCGTGCCCAAATAGTGATCTAATTAATCAGGTAAAGTATAGTATCATGATACGTCATGTGCAATGATTTTCAGATCATGCTAATTGAAGTGGAACGTGGGTTTACTCTTCCTTCAAGTGCGTTGAGGGTTTACACATGCTTCATGTGAAATGATCCATGGCTCATGCTAATTTCAAGTTAAGTGTAGTTTCCATGTTTTCATGTTATGATTATCATACTTTATCATGCCTTTATGTTTAAATATCATTCGTTCTCTATTGATATTCCTATTGACTAACATGTGTTTTATTATTCATGTTAATCCATGTTTATTTCCTTAATGGGATTTATAGAAGAACCCTTTCTTATGGATGTCCTTAGGTTATCCCCATCAATATTATGTTTGAGGGAATGTAGTGGTCATGTAAAGGATGTTTTTAATAAATATATTGTGTGTTTTATGTTCAATATTGATATGTAATGTTCCTATGCCCAAAAGACACTTTTCCTCTTAATTTTCAATGCTGTTTCAAGAGAATTTTCTTTAATAAATATGGTTAAAGTGTGTAATAAAAAGCAGGGTTGTTATTGTTATCCCATTGTTTTGTTCTTCATGAATTTAAATAAAATATTAGGAATTAATCGGGAATCAAATAAATTCAAAAAAATTAATTACTCCAAACATGAATGAGTACATATGAAAAAATTTATTGAAATTTGTTTAGGGTAACCAAAACAAACATTTTGTCAATTTTTTTCAAATCCAGTTATTTTTGAAATGTTAAACACTTTATATTATGATATATTTGTAAAACTATTTTCAAAACCATCACCCACTTATAGTACTTTTTTAAATATACACACTCTAAACCAAAAAAATCTCCTTCAGAGAGAACATATGGTCTAAAAAAATATATATAATCAACATTAGATACTAATTAATTTCTTGTGTCATAAATACATTTTCAAATGAAGGCACCATTTCTAGGGAACAATTTTTTTTTTGTGCATGTTTTTTTATTATTTTATTAAATATTGTGAATATTTATTTGTTTAATAATCTTGGTTTAAAAAAATTTATGTTTTCAAGTTAATTTAATATGTAGGATTGGTTCATGATTAATTCTACATTTGTTGAATTCCACGTTTTGAACCAGAACTGATGAGGATCTTCGGTTAGAGACATTTAGACACCAACGAACCCACTTGGAAGGAGAACATACCTCATCTTGCTAAGTTTTCGACCACATTTATTCTAGAACATAATTAGAAAATAAGAATAATTTTTATAATATGGGTGAATAAAATCCATCACTAATCGTACTAAACCCGTGTGAAATTGATATAAATACTTTTAATATTCAAATTCAACGTGTGGGAACAAATTTTGAACTTAAATCAAGTTTAATTCACATATCCCCAATATTCCATTGATTGGTTGGAAATCAAACACATAGACATTGAAAATAATTTCATTAAACGTTTTTGAAATTAAAACCCACTTATATGGATTATGAAGAAGGAAATAATAAAGAATTTCCATTTTCAATAGAAGGTAATACGAATTATTGGTGGTATTATGTTAATTCACCATTTAGAGGCTGAGAGGACCTGAAACACCATTGTATTAAAGAATATTCCCCTCTCTCTCACAAATGGGACAATAAGAAAAAAAATATGTTGTATAAGAACATCACAAGGGGAAACACTTCACGAATATGGGGAAAGAATTAAAAGGATTTGTTACTTTCTCCGACATCACCAAATAAGTGATAATCATTTAATATAATTATTTTACAAAAGACTAATTGAAAATTATCAAATGATTATTGATTTTTTAGGTGGTCAAATGGTTTATTAGAACAGAATTGTTGATAAGACCAACATTACAAACATTGAAAAGTATCGTCAACAATTTGGTTGAAGATTTGGTGCACCCATTAGAGGTGTACATGTGGAGTAGAGTACAGAATTCAAGATGAAGTTGGATACAAAATTTTAAATGTTATGTACCCTTCTTCAGAAACTCACACATTTCAATAAAATATACCAATATGATCCTATGATATATTATGGTATTTTTTTAACCAACACACACTTCTTGGAATCAAGTTCTCAATTAAGTGAACCATATGAGATTTGTGAGGAAATATTTTTAGGCCGACCCTTTAACCAACCCTTTAGGCAAGAAAAATTATTATATATCCTACCCTGGGTGGAAATATAACAAATCCTATAGGAATGGGGGGATTCAAACCAACCTCATAAATCATGGGACAAACCAATGAAGGGTATCATCCACTTCCAGCAAGAAATCATCAACCACCACAAAAACCGTTCCAACTACTACATTCATAATTAAACCCTAGCCTTGAGGATATGGTTATAAAACTGCTTCCAATAATCTCTATTTCAAAAAAACCTCCCAAGATACTATGCAAGATCTAAAATATCAATTAGTCATGCTCGTCAGCTCAGTTAGTGAAATCTAGTGTAAGTGGTGGGGTAAACTACCTTATCAACAAGAAGATATTCCAAGGGATAATTGAAATATTAGTCTCATCACCCTTAAAGTGGAGAAACCTAAGCTCTAAATTACCCTTCTATTAGAGTCATCATCTAAAAATGAAACCACAATACCAACCTTTAAAAATGTAACAAATGTGTACAAGCCTTGTACTGAGAGAATCAATTCAAAAGGAATAAAAGTTTCATATGATGAACCCCTAATCCCAAAAATTTATGTAACATTTCCTGAAAGGGCCATTGTAGAGACCCCAAACCTGACTTACATGGACATTAAATTACATTTAAAAAATACTTAATTCATAACAAGAACCAACACTCAAGGTCCGTAATAGTTTAGTGTCTATGGAAACTCGAAATATAATCTGTTAATCATGGTGAAATATCTTCAACATCTCCCATAAAGAACATCCTCATTTGTTTTCATACCTAAAACCATTCTTTAAATCCTGGTGAAAAGATAACATATAAAAGGTGATCTCAAATTCTCAGTAAGGGTAAACATAGATAACATAAAACAATCCATGAACATTTCAATGCTAAAACTTGAATATAAAATCTAAACATCAAAATCATGAACAAAGACGTAAATCGTGGAAGTACGTAAGTCCTACATCATAAATGAACATCAATCATGATAAAATAGCATAGGGATAAAACATGTAATTGTTGAAAAAAATTTAGCACATAATATGATTTCTACAGTAGCCAAGGAATTGCTGCCAAGACCATCTTAGTGGACAAATTCCCTTACTGAACTGGGTTTACATGCCCTTCCAGCCTTGTATTACTGAACCGGATTTACATGCCGTTCCATTCATGTCTATATAATGAGATATAAATTTTTACCCATTTCATTGTAGATATATATAGGTCCCACCCATCTTATAATAAAATCATTATTACTTGTGCCACAAAATAAACATAAATCATTCATTATAATCCAAAGAATAAAATGGGTTTCGTAAACATCATCTCATCATAACGTAATCAATATAAAACAAATGGATATCCTTTAATAATAAAAAGAATCAATCCATGTAAATAATAGAGACATTATACTTGAAACATAATCATATTAAATAATTTTATCTTAGATGGAAAATTGTTTTGACAAAACACTTGAAATTAATTATTGTGGAAAATATCCTTTCTTGTTCAAAATAATTTTCATTTAAAAAATGCCATTATATTTTAAAAGAAAAGGATTTTTTTGAAAATAATAATGAAATATTTTATAGTATGCTTCTTGAAAATAAGGCGTTATGAAACCATAAAAATATTTTCTTGTCGTATAAGTTAAAAAACATTCTTTTCATGCTTTGTTGGAAAAGTAAAAAAGTTCCTTGTATGGTAAAAAAGAAAGATTCCTTCTATAAGATGTGGTAAAAGTAGAAAGTGGGTAAAAATGAATTTAAAAATACATGAAACCATTTTTATAAAACAGGGACATGAATGATAAATATAACCCTAGTAAATACTTATGAATAAACAATCTCTGATAAAAATGAGATTGGAAAAGTTATCTGTTACCTTAGAAATGATATGCTTCGTACGAATTCGAACCTCCTGTATAATGATTTAAATAATATCATTGAATTATTACAGAATCATATTCATTTTTATGATATCATATATGGTTCACCTATGACATTATATTACCCATTATTATGTAAATTCCTTGTTAAAGCAGCATTTTGGGTAAAATCGTTTTATTTATCGTATGTGTTTGGACATGTTGTTATTGATATTATTATTACTTATATAATACTATTAGTACTTCCAGAATGTAATTCATGATTTAAATAACATATAAATTCAGTATATATATATATAATAGATAGATAAATTAAAGGAAATACACCGTTCATGGAGACGGTAGGCCATACGTACGCATGAACGCTGTTTTCCATTCCTTATTGACTTGAATGAAAGTAAGTAGATGTCAAATATATATATATATATAGATAAGATTTATCATTTCATATATTTAATTATTATTAATTATATATACTTTATAATCATTCTTGAATGGTTAACATGGAGAATGAATCTCATTGCGTCGTGGAGACGGTAATCTGTACGTACGCACGAGCGATGATATTGTTCCCATAATTATTGAATTGAATTGGAGTGGATGATATAATATCTCAGAATCAGTATGATTTTATAATAACTATATATAGTTTTTATTTACACCATTATACTAATCCAAGTAAGGTGGTGTTGGAAAAACAGATTACACCACAGCGTGGAGACGGTATTCCGTACTTACGCACGCGTGGTGATTTCATTTTCCATAGGATGGGTAGAAGGTGAAATGGGGTTGTTTCATATTTATAATAACATTTCAGTATATTATTGACACTTATGTTATTAATTTATAATGAAATAACTAAATAAGAAGTAGTTGAATAATAAAGAAACTTGAATGAATCAGTAGAAGATATTACCTCTTCTAGGACTCACCTCTTTTAAACTTCATCTTAAGGCACTAGAGTTGGTCTTTTGAGGAGACAATAACCTTTATAATGTTTATAGGTAAGTTTATAAGGGAAATGGTCAGGGTTTGGCCGATATAGAAATCTCAAAATTGTGAAAAGAGAAGAGGGAGGAGGGGCCCTTTTTTAGGGAGGAGAGGGGCACCTTTGGATAAACATAAAATATTATTATATAATAAAGTCATATTCGGTTTATAATAGCTCCAAATTGATTTATATTGAAGCTAAAGTTTGAATGGGTAGAAATCCTCTCAACCAATAGGTTTTATAGAAGTTTATGTTACTATTTTAACCTTATCATTTAGATTTAACTCTAAGTTAAATAATTTAACTTTTACTGTGTCTTATTGTTTTCTTACACTATATGGTTAATAAACCTACTATAACAAGCCAAAAGAACCCCAAGTAGTTCATTATTAATATATATAAAAATATCTAAGTCATTTGGCCGAACCATCAATTTTTTGGAATAGAATAGCAATTAATAAGAAAATATTTGTTTTAAAAACTATTTTATGTCAATTTTGACACTATTTGTTAATTGATTTTTGTGAAAATTATAAAAGCATTATTAGTTCGAAAAGAGTTAATTGAATAAATACTAACATGTCATATTAACCTAAAAAATTATTATAATTTATAAATAGTATAAAATTACATTTATTTGGGTCATTATAACATCAATTATGTTAATATATAATTAATAAGGAAATTATTACATCATCATTGTGTCATAAATAAATTACATTATTTGATGTCTAAAAATTATAAATAAAATACCATTATGTAGGAAAGCTTATTATTATTCTAATGAATATTTATAGTCGAATTTATCTTATGTATAACCCTATATTAAAAATGTTTTAATTATTAAACATTGATTTGAACTATTTTAACTATACTTTAAATAAAAAAATAATAAATGTCTTATCCAATCCAAGTGGACCTAAAGGGTAATATTTTATTCCTAAGGTTGTTTGTGGTCGAATAAAACTTATCCAATAGAATTAGGACATGTGTTAGGGTAAAAATAATATCCTTTTTACCATTCATTACACAATTTACTTTTAACCGTGGTAAATAAAAGTAAAAAGTTACTATTCAACATAAATTATTTTAATCTTATTGAACCGCATTTTACTCCTTGATATTAAATATGTCTCTCAGATTTTCGAAATTCCCCTCACAGAAGCGGTAAAATTACGTGTTGTGTAAAATTTTAAATTCTCCTAGGAGGTGGGTAAAAGACGGTGAAAAGTTCAATAAAATTTTAATATATCTAAAATTATTATAAAAGGAATCCAATGAATTACATTGAACTTATATGGGTAATATGTATCAATTTTTACTTAAAATAAATTTACATAAAATAAATTATTATTTAAATAAAAAAGTTGGTTTTTAAATAGTGACCCAGTGTTTTCACTATTCATCAAAAATTGAATGTTTTCAGAAAAAATAGCTTATATTCACCCTAGGCTAATTTCGATATTCCAAATCCAAAAATGCAGTTCATTTTGAATGATAAAATTCATAAAATTTCAAAAAGTTGGTAATACAATTCATAACGGTTAGTTCATAATAATATTATAATAATATCTCTTTTAGTGAAACTCGGTATTGCGTACTCCACACGCTATCGAGGAAGGTCTTGATTGCATGTAAAGAAAGCCAAGTCAGGGTTGTGTGTAGTGAAATCTCCGTTTGGTGTTCATATAACATAGTCAAAACTTATTTCATTTATACATTAAACAAAATCTATAGTTAATGTTAAGTAGAATAATTTCCACAAAACGAACAAGAAATTGTGTATAACACGAGCCAAGAATAGTGTTGCGTATACTGCAAGCTAATACGGTGTTGCATATAGTACAAGATAATCTTGATATAGTGTATAATAGAAGAAATCAAAAAATTAAAAATAATATACCTCATAAAATCTCAAGGTGTTACAACCATCTATCCCAGAAAACATAAAGAATCTGAACGCGATAAATAAATCATGGAAACATTCGAATTATTCCATGTCAGCAACCCTTTGATCAATATTGTGAAGAAAATTCCAAGGTACACCATGTTTCAAAAGGAGATATGTACATACCGAAGGATAATTAATGGTAATGAATATGTTCTTTGGGAGGAATAGTGTAGCATTGATAAAGTCATACCATCCCACCAAATTCTATGATCTATGAATATTTTCAGCTCCAAGAACCATATTGTAGTATTCATTTTTGAAAGCTTTTTTTTAATTGGGTTCTTCAATAAATAATATTCCAAAAACTCCATTTACTCCTTAACATATGTAAGAGAATTTATTCCCAAAGGATTTTTTGTTCAACATGAAAATATGGGTACCACACAACTCTATGGTGTGTTATATGATGTTCTTGTGAGGGTGAAAATTTTAATTTTTCATGATGAATTTTATGTGCAAAAAATAGAATATGATGGGTTGAATTGGAATTTCCCGATTATATTGGATAGACCATTCTTTAATAATACCAAAAACATAATTAATTCCCAAAATTTTACTTTATCTATGGAGTTTTTGGCTGAGATTTTCCACTTTGACATACTTTATACAATCAATAAACCCTCATAAGATCATTCCTCATTCTTAGTTAAGTCAATTTATGTACACCATTATCCTAAAAAAACTTTAATTTCTAATGATCCCAATTCAATTTTTTCATCCTTGATTGAAATTATATGAAATGAATCATTCATTGAATTTTTTAGTGGTATAGAAAAATTTCATGCATGTTTTTTAAATGATGATTTATTTAACAATGATAGTCACATGAATATCAATGATACTGTTAATCGCGTAAAATCTAAATGGTCATTAGAGGATTCAACCATTGAGTAGTAAGATATGTATAGATACCTAACACATTCAAACTCACTCCTATCATTACAAAACCAAGTAGATCTTGATGATTAAAAATTACTAAAGTTTTAAAATATTCGTATATTTAGAATGGAATATTTTTTCATGAAATCAATGCTAGTTCACATCATCTTAACAATGAATTACTACTAGCAGAACCTCTAAAGGAGTATAAAAAAGCATTTAGGTGGAATATATTTGAAGTTACATGTATTATTCCATCAATTATCAAACATAATATATTTTTTAAAAAATGAGAGTTAAAAAGTGTGGCTGTCAAATTGACAAAAAACCCTAGACCTCGTTGATTTTGAGGAAATGTAGAGAAGAAAATTATTGGCTAAAATGATCATTTACCTCATCTCTAATAGCCAATGGTTAATTCTAGTGCATGTTATTCCTAAAAAATTGTTCATACATTAATATAAAAATGAAAATAATGAATTGGTTCCATCTCATGTTCAAAATTGTCAGTCGGTCTATATACAATATCTCTCACTAAAGTGACAGACTAGAAAAGAACATTTCCCATCGTAATTCGTTGATCAGATGCAATAGGGGCTACTGTGGATGTCCCACTACTATTTCGTTGATTGGTATTGTATAAATTTTAATATGCATATTACCCCAAAGGATTAAGAAATGACATATTTTACCTGAACCTTTGGAAATTTATATTATTGGAGGATGCCATTTGGATTGTTCATTGCTACAAGTACTTTCCAGTAAATAATGGTTAATAATTTTTTTAGATATCATGGAGATTTTCATGAAAGTATTCATGAATGATTTCAATATTTATGACTCCTATTTTGATCAATGCCTAATAAGTCATCATTTTTTCCTACATCACTTTATTGAATATAATATTGTACTAACTTATGAGAAATTAAATTTTACAGTGTGATATGGTAGTGTACATGGGTATGTCATTTCTTGGGATGTTATCGTAATAGATAGATAATAAATTAATGTTATTTTTACCTATATTTCTCCAAATATGTGTGGGTTGTGTGGTATTTCGTAGGTAATGTTTTATTTTACATTCATTTCATTTGTGAATTAAATAAAATTTCACTCCACTCCCACATACCCATCAAATGAAAATTATTTCTTTGATAAATAATTTCTGGATGCATTTAATAGACTGAAATTGAGTCCGACATCATCCCTGGAAATCTAACCACCATAGTGGGATACACCATTTGATCACATGTGTGAGACTTCTAACTATACAATGGGAGTAATCTTATCATAAATGGTCGATCGAGCATCACATGTCCTAGCATGTGTCACACCCACACTTGACCATGCCCAATAAAACAACACTATAACTAAATAGTAATTCATCTACATTGTGTATTACAAGTATAGATTATGTTCACACATTTTAGGGCCCAAATTATTTGTGTTTTCAGACGATGTAGTCTATTGGTATCATATAATTAAATGGGGAACTAAACCACATATCATTCATTGTATGCTCCTCCTTCAAGAATTCTCCCTAGAAATTAGGGATAAAATGGAGTAGATAATGTGCTCGATGGCCTTATCTGTAGGATAATCCCATCCAGGAAAATTGGTCAATCCCCATTTATAATCATAAATTGTTTGTTTCTAGATTAGTAACTATACCGAGTCAACGATTTTATTCCTTGGAATGCTGAAATTGTATTTTATTTGGTATCATCCTGTAATCTATGTTATTTCTATAAAAACCAGACCATTAATATATAACATGAGTCTCATTGAAACATATGGGATGACCCAAAACTATTTTCAGATGTAATGGCATTCCCTCGTGATATTTTTTCTTGATAAAGAGTTTCAAACCATTATGAGGTTCTGCCACACTCTATCTTGTGGGGACCACTTTGGTCCCCAATCGACTGCCCGCCTGGACCATGACGCTGATCTATTTTAGAAAATATTATTTATTGATTCCAATTATTTTTATAAATATTTCCCTTTTTTAAGATAATGTGGAATTTACATACATTAAATAAAATTACACAAAAACCATTTATATTCGGTGTCATTTTCAATGTTTTAGCCATTTATTTGGTTGTGAAATTTACCAATTCCATTGGAAAAATACACATTCTACTAGATATTTTTTACTTTTCAAAAAGCATACTGTGATCCACCACAATATATGGTGATTACATAAATTTTAATAAAAAAATTATGAACCCTATTTTTTGGGTTTGGATTATCTAGGTTCATCATCAGGGATTTGGTTTCTCATTTCCTTAACCGAATAATGCAATCACTGTTACATCGGAATGGGGTCGATCATCAAGTGTCAACTGTATATCACCCAAAACCCAATGGTCATGCTATGGTGTATACTAGAAAGGTGAAACAGATTCATTAAAAAAATGGTATTTCCCAATGTAAATGATTGGATTCATAGTCTCGATGATTCAGTGTGGGCATACCATACTATATAGAAAAATCTCATATGAATGTCACCCTATCGAATTGTTTTAGTTATGAGTTGTGAGATGCCTTGTGAGATTGAGAACCAAGACTACTAGGCCACATTATAATGATATTATAATATTTCTGGTTCAGAATCATATAGGAAGAAAAAGATTCATGATATGAAGGAAATATTTAGTGATTCGTATGAGAACTCGTAGATCTTCAAGGAGCGAACCAAGGATACCCATGGTTGTATCATCCATCATTGTCAATTCAACATAGGGAAGAAGGTCCTTAATAAATCTAACATTTTCATAAATGTTATTATATAATTAAATGTATATAATCCAAACATATATTTAATTTATGGTTTATTGTCACGGTTTTTATATTTTAGTGCTATTTTGAGCTTAAATGAAAAAAATGTCCAATTATGAAATTTTACTTACTTTTATTATCTATTGTATTTAGATCATATATATTTGAATATTAATCCAAATATAGTGATTAATTTTCCAGGATACACTTTTATGTTGCAAACAAATATGTATTTTGGGAGGTAACACTATTCTGAAATCTGTACTCCCAAATAAATCACTCTTTACGAAAAAAAACCTTTGTTTAGTGTAGTGGAACACACATCTGTAATTGAGGCATAACTATATTAAAAAGTATCCTAATGAATATATTCCAAATTTATATTAAACATGATTTAATTAGGAACTTAATTTATGAGTTTCATGTCAAAATCCAATCAAAATTTCTTTCATTGAATTGTTGAAACATGTAGAATAAGAAATATCTCACCAAGAAGAATGAGTTACATTCAATAATTAATTCGAAATATATGATCCAAAAGTCATCAATGTCTAAAATATTGTTTAGGGGAAGATAAATTAAGTGTTAAAAAACGTTTTTTTGGGGATGGAATGCATGACTCAACAGGTTTCAAGGTCTAATGGCATGGTATGTTGAAGAATTTGAATTTGAAACATCTCATGGATAGATTAAATATCATGAAGTTAAACCACCATAACTATTGCATCCTATCGTAAATATTTATGAAATTTTTGGGGTTAATAGTGGAGACAATATGGAACAACATTCATGAAGAAACATGTCAAAAATGTTTCCATTTAAGTGACTTCTACATGGAATTATTTGGAAGATTATTTCTAGGATAATACCATCACCCCCTCTCCCTATAAATATGCCTCCCAACCCATTATCAATACATTGGAAGTTATTTGTGGCCATTTTCTGTTGTTTTGTAGTTTCATTCCACTGTAATAGTATTATAAAATTTTAAAATATTTTTCTCTTCTTATTAACCTCGTTATCAATTTTATTTTTTTTTCACCCCATTATTATCTAATTTGATCTCTAATACTAGTTATCATGAGTAGCTAATTTGAGGAAGTTATCAGTGGATCAATATAGTGTTTAACCCAAGTTATTTAACATTAACATTTATTCTTTTTAATATTATTACAGTTAGTTAAAGGGTTTTCTTAGTGGTTATGGCACCTTTGTGTCTCCACTTTTCACCTGAGGCATAAAATTCTCATCAAAAGTATTTTCCCTCAACCGGGGAGGTGGAGATATGGTCTCTCGATGAACATTGTGTGTACTATATATTCAAATCAATATATAAAAGTGTATATTCATGCATATAATAGAGTGTTTTTATTAATTAAATTTGAATCCAAAAATTATATAATGAAGTTTTAATCAGCGTGATTCTATATGGAATATCCCTTGTTTTCTAACATCGTTCTATTTTCATTGATTGTGTTTTCATAGAATTTTTTTGGTTAATTTTATTATTACATTATAAATTATCACACACCATATAATATATTATCATTTCATAAATATAATTAAATAGAATAATATTTGAATTAGATGCACGCTGTGATTGACCACAAAATCTCATTAAGAGAATGTCCTAGGTCATCCCATGTGCAACCCATCGTTATAAATATTTTTGGTCCAACACATGTAAACCCATCATCAAATTGGTGCCAATTATTGTGATATAACTATATTTTATTGATTATTTTTAATAAAATTTTTCAAATAAATTTCTTTTCATTAAAATATGATAAATATAATAAAACATAAAAAATATTATTTGTTCATGATGAATTCAAATTGTAATTATTGATTATGGACTAGATAATATTAGGTGCATGAAAATGTTTATAATGAACGTGATTCTTAGTGTCACGAACCAAATCTAGTCACCACCGAAACCAGTGCCAAACCTGGACCGTGACAAGGCCCGAAGGGCGTTCCCAATCCCCACGGGCTGGCACAAGTGCCCGGGTATCATAAAATGAGAATTGGGAACGATTTACCCGAGTTTATAAACTTAAAACAACAAAAGAATCCAATAAAACGAATCTGGATTTTTCAAACCAAACAATCTTTTACATAAATTCAGAACTGAATTACATAGCTTAAAATAATTCAAAAAGACTATACCAAAGGTACAAAACAAAAATTTAATAGCCCAAGAACCCTCATGGCATGGGGCAACTCCCTCAAGCCACCTCCACGACACTCCATCACGATGGACCGCTAAAAACCCGAACCAAAGGCATAAAACCTGTACCCAAACCTGTGACATAAAATAAGCAAGTCTACTTACACCCAAAGGTGTAAGTAGGGTGTGAGCGAAAGCCCAGTAGGATACCACCTCTATGAGATTCCATGTGATAAACATTTCATGACAAAAATCATTGCATGTTTTGTAAATAATAAATGCTAGTTACAATTTTCTAAAGGATGAAATAATAAATGAAAACAGTTTTCATGTGAGATAATTTTAAAGGAAAAAAAAATTTAAAATAAATGACAAAGCTACTGAATTTTCCAGACAACAATACCGTATACCGACGGTAAGTACAAAGGATCTAATGAGCACAAGTAATAGGAAATAACCCCTAGGCACTAGCTAGTTGTGGGTCCCAGGTACCTCGTATCTCAGTGAGAGTAACCACAAAAAAATATCCATTCTCGTGCACGAGCCACTAGTAGGGATCATACCCATAACCTAGTGGTCACCAATCATCATCATCATTGTTTAGTTAGAGTTGTAAGCGTCAATCTTTCTAAGTGAAACTGAGGCCAAACCCCACGGATTCACTAGCATACTAGTACACGTCCACCCACCTAGATACCCGGGTTTTCCCTTTGTGCTCAAACAAGTTAAACAATCCAAGAAGTATAGTTTTCACATGCAAATATCTATTCCACATCACACATTAACCAAACAGCCCCATGTACATCACACAAGTCACAAATTCCACTATTCATTCAAATGCATTTTGAAATCAAACTCACACCAAAATTCCCTACAAAACTTTTCACATTTCTTTAACACTTACACAAATCCTTTAAATGATTTTATAAAACCATTAAAAGATATTCAACTCAAAAAACATCCCACACACATGTCACATAATACCCTTCTCACCTTGACAATTCATTTTATCAATAAACTCACACGAAACATCCCACACCCGTGTTTCGCACACAAAACACAATTTAGTAAAACATTTCGGCAATTTATAAAACATTCTAAAAATGTTTGACATCTCAAATCACCACTTTACCATTCAAAAACCCACATTAGGTGAACACACTCACCCAAACAGTACATATAAACCCTTTCCCAACTTTGTTTAACAAAATAAAACATTTGCAATTTTTATAAAACAAACCCAAGAGGTATAACCATTGTTTGCACTCTAAACCCATTTCAAACCCCTCATTCAAAACCAAAATCATAACAATGACAATCCAAAACAGAATTTTCAGCCCTAAAACAATTATTAAAGCACCCCCAAATGTTATAAAAATACATCAAATAATACCACAAAGATACACATGAAAAACACATGTTTTCATAAATCTCCTTCAAAAAGTACAACACAGTTTTACAACTTAAACTCATTCAAAAAACCTCTTTTAAAGGCCCACATGATAATAAGGAATTAACAAAACAGAATTGGCAGCCCCTTTCAAGACTAATAAATCACTTTCATATGTTATAAACTAAATCCAAACATTACCCCAAGAGTCACACATGAAAAGTACCCAATTTCAAGCTAAAATACAACTAAAAATTAAATGTTTAACCAAATTCATCAAAAACAGTTTTCAAACCACACAAGACAGATTATAAACATACTAAATTAATAAAACAAGCAAGCTAACTCATCATAAAATGGTTACACATGGAATCACCTACCTTTTGAGTCGAAACCCTCAAAATTTGGTGCGAAACCTTAAGCGCACCACCGCCGCACCACAAGGAATATAAATCCAGACCTAGACCACCAAAAATTGACCCAAAAGATACCAAATCAGACCTTAGGATATAACCCTAACTTCTTTACATGAAGAACTTCAAGAAATAGGAAATAAAACAAAAAGAGGATGGAGGGAACCAAAAAGGAGTTCCCTTACTTGAAAGATCTTGAAGAAATCGGCCCCAATCCACCCAAATATGAATCTCCAAGTACCCAAAACTGGTATGGAGGTTCGAAGGAGTAATATTAGGTCATGTGGGAACTAAAATGGGGAAAAAAATGATGAAAATTGAATGAGTTATGAAAGATTCATTTTACCTCGTCAAATCTGGTCGATTTGAGAAAGAGTATGATATATTGCCCTACTTCGCGGCTCTCCTGAGCTCCAAAATTGCGAAACCGATAATGGGGGCAATCCTCGGGGTATTGGATTTGAGAGGGAGGTGGAATCACGGGAAAAAAGTAAAAAATTAATGAGATATGAAAATTTTAAAAATAAAATTTAAAGCAGGAAATGGGCCTACGGGCAGGCCCATTACCTAAATAAAAAACCCAAATCCATCATGATTTTGGATTTATATGTGGTCCAAAGGGATATTGCGGTTTTAATATATCTGGTTATTCCAATTGGGAAGTGGAATGGGTTTAAAATAGTAAAAATTGAAGGAGTTATAGAAGAAACAAAATTAGTGTTTAAATCTGGAATTGGGCTCGCGGTTTGGCCCAAATTTTCAAAACCCACCATTTTCACCAAAATGAGTGGTAAACCCCCCAAAAAAATCAGGAATGGAAATTAAATAAAATATTAATATATAAAAAAGTCACATGTGTGACAATTCTCCCCACCATAATACTTTCCGCCCTCAGAAAGCCACATCAAGGAAAAAAAACAAACCCAACTGACAGGCAAAAAAAAAATTGACTCATTTTCTAAGCTTTGCCCCCAAAGGCCAAAACACCTCCAGTGATCAATTAAGGAAGGAATACTTAACAACAAAAACATACACCTCATTACTGAAATTATCAAGCACATTCAAGATTTTTTTTTTCCTAAAATAATACTCCTCAAACACTATCTGAATAAGGCTCAAGAAATTTACCCAAACAAACAAGAACATCGAACAAGGTTACACTTACCTTGATATAACTAAACCATTGAGAAATCTCCAATCCCAATTTTTACTCAAGGAAGATGTATGTGGTTATATAGCATTGAACGAGACTACCCACATCCAATCCAAGACCAATTACAAAAGTGAGTTACTGGTACAAGGATACACAAATGGGCTCCCCAACCATAAGAGACAACTTATTTTTTTTTTCCGAGAAGAATCAAGACACTAACAGGGGAGCCCCGAAAAAACTCCCCAGTACAAGGGGTAGAATCCCATTAGGCTTTTTCAAAATAATATACGTGAGACTCATAGTGGTTCTCCCCACCATAAGAACCATCCATCTTAACTGACCAATATGGGCCGGCATAGAAAAACCCCAAAACATAAAGAGTTGGGACGACAACACGGTTAGCCCGCACAGTTTGGGAAACTATGTGCTAACCATGTGGATCCTTATACCTACATGGTTTTCTAGGGAACAGTTACTAATAAGTGTTCACTCAACATGTCTAGAAATATCTAAAACCTTTCCCCCAAACCCAAAGGGAATCAAAGGGGAAAAGAAAGTCATTGGGAGATAACATGGGGATGAGGCCCGCCACCTCTTTCCACCGAACGTGAACAAATGAAGAAAGATGACAACAACAAATGTTTAAACTATTCTCTTCTCTCATACTAAGAACATTTATTTGTTCAATTTTAAAAACTGCCCTGGGATTTCCTCTGACTACGTGCCAGCTTCTCTCCGGGACCTATGGTTGGAGCTGGAATGATTGAAGCATCTTCGGCCTCGTAGTTAGGATTTGGAAACCCCCAAATATAATTTCTTCTTATGATTCTACAAACAACTACACGCAATCCCATATGGGTTCACCCAGACATAACACACTCCTGAACTCACTTTACCCTAACTTTTAAATTCACTGAAATAAGGGTTTAGAGGATGCACTCACATCACACCCTGCTTCTTCTGGTGAGAAACAACAGAAATAAAGGACACATATAAACACATTCCTCTAAAATAGAGGATGTCGAGATCTCCCAATAGGAAAAACAGTTTTGAAAAAAAAAATAGACTCACATAATATTGTACAACTTCACCTTCGACGAATTAGGTAGCTTAAGAAACTAAGGTCTCTTTCAACCATCCACAAGCACTCTTACGCAACAAGAGGATCCGAAAAAAAACCAAGAAAGTAAATGGTGTAGAATCATTCTACAAATCTCATGAAAAGATTCCTTACATTGATCAACTGGAGGATTTTCCAATGGCAAAACAATTCGTGTTGCACTTCAGTTGTGTACTAAATCTTAATGGGGGAGCACCTTATCCAATGAGAGAACCCAAGGACCCAACCAAGCTGGTTCATTGGTAAAAACATGAAACAAAAAAGATCCAAACTCATTAATGGAACCATCTTAATGGTATCCCGAAACATATATCATAGGAGACTACTAACCGGACCTTTTACCTACCTTTCCGACCAAACACAAACCCCCAAAAAAACAGTTCGAACAGGAAGGGTTCTTAGACTCAAAACATCCCACAACATCAACATTTTCCAAAAATACACAATATACACCATCCCAAACAATTCATCAAGAAAACATGTTTTTCTTTAAAACCATTTCTGAAAAAAAAAAACGGTTCAGCGGTGAGCGTATCCACCAATGGTACCCCGTGGGCCTCACACATGCATGTTTTTGTGCCACACCACGCACCCTCCTCATATCTATCCTGGAACTCATCCAGTCATGCCATCAACCATATATCATCCCATATAACCCCATGAATGTGGTCACTCATGGAAATACCAAAGGTCAATGCACTAATTCTTTCCACTTTTCAAAACCAAAATGGTCAACCAACACATCATTACTATCAAAACCGCTAACCAGGAGGTCGAACCCAAATTACCGCATAAAAAAACTTTTCAGAAAGGCACAATCGTTCCAATGAAAACTCACATTCAAGTTATTTACATAAATTTCAAAACATCTCATCCCATAAAAAAACATTTTAATAGTTTAGAAAACTTTAATGGGAACACTTTTTCAAAACCAACTTCAATATAGTTTCTGCTTTCAAAAGAGGTGTAAGAACACAATTTTCCATTTCAAAATAATTCTGAATATTCAGTTCCACCATTTCATAAATCAAAACATTTCATATTTATTTGAAAATAATTTCTCGAAAACATTACACTTCCTAAAACCAAGTCACTTTAAAACCAAAGTTCCAAGAATTCAAAACTAAAGAACACCAGACAATGCGAGAGGAAACTAGTTTTAGTGGGTGACTTGGACATATGGTTGGCGGCCATATTCCAATCACTTCACTGTCACAGAGAGTGTTCTAGGGAATATCCTAGGCTCCACTTGGCTTGCCAAACCCTGCGAGCTCTTTGAGACCATTAACCCAACTCTCTTTTCATTTCCCCTAATCATCATCAAACCAAGAAAACCAAAAGACATAGACAAATCCCAACTTCCCCTGGTGAATTGAATCCTGAAATGAGGTGTGGTGATCAAGCACACTACCCATAACTAGAATTACATGTCCCAAAAATCATAACTCTATACTATCCTGACTATTTCCCAAATAACATGACTCCAATGGAGCGAACCTCCTCTGATACCATTTTGTCACGAACCAAATCTGGTCACCACCGAAACCAGTGCCAAACCTGGACCGTGACAAGGCCCGAAGGGAGTTCCCGATCCCCACGGGCTGGCACAAGTGCCCGGGTATCATAAAATGAGAATTGGGAATGATTTACCCGAGTTTATAAACTTAAAACAACAAAAGAATCCAATAAAACGAATCTGGATTTTTCAAACCAAACAATCTTTTACATAAATTCAGAACTGAATTACATAGCTTAAAATAATTCAAAAAGACTATACCAAAGGTACAAAACAAAAATGTAATAGCCCAAGAACCCTCATGGCATGGGGAAACTCCCTCAAGCCACCTCCACGACACTCCATCACGATGGACCGCTAAAAACCCGAACCAAAGGCATAAAACCTGTACCCAAACCTGTGACATAAAATAAGCAAGTCTACTTACACCCAAAGGTGTAAGTAGGGTGTGAGAGAAAGCCCAGTAGGATACCACCTCTATGAGATTCCATGTGATAAACATTTCATGACAAAAAGCATTGCATGTTTTGTAAATAATAAATGCTAGTTACAATTTTCTAAAGGATGAAATAATAAATGAAAACAGTTTTCATGTGAGATAATTTTAAAGGAAAAACAATTTTAAAATAAATGACAAATCTACTGAATTTTCCAGCCAACAATACCGTATACCGACGGTAAGTACAAAGGATCTAATGAGCACAAGTAATAGGAAATAACCCCTAGGCACTAGCTAGCTGTGGGTCCCAGGTACCTCGTATCTCGGTGAGAGTAACCACAAAAAAATATCCATTCTCGTGCACGAGCCACTAGTAGGGATCATACCCATAACCTAGTGGTACCCAATCATCATCATCATTGTTTAGTTAGAGTTGTAAGCGTCAATCTTGCTAAGTGAAACTGAGGCCAAACCCCACGGATTCACTAGCATACTAGTACACGCCCACCCACCTAGATACCCGGGTTTTCCCTTTGTGCTCAAACAAGTTCAACAATCCAAGAAGTATAGTTTTCACATTCAAATATCAATTACACATCACACATTAACCAAACATCCCCAAGTACATCACACAAGTCACAAATTCCACTATTCATTCAAATGCATTTTGAAATCAAACTCACACCAAAATTCCCTACAAAACTTTTCACATTTCTTTAACACTTACACAAATCCTTTAAATGATTTTATAAAACCATTACAATATATTCAACTCAAAAAACAGCCCACACACATGTCACATAATACCCTTCTCACCTTGACAATTCATTTTATCAATAAACTCACACGAAACATCCCACACCCGTGTTTCGCACACAAAACACAATTTAGTAAAACATTTCGGCAATTTATAAAACATTCTAAAAATGTTTGACATCTCAAATCACCACTTTACCATTCAAAAACACACATTAGGTGAACACACTCACCCAAATAGTACATATAAACCATTTCCCAACTTTGTTTAACAAAATAAAACATTTGCAATTTTTATAAAACAAACCCAAGAGGTATAACCATTGTTTGCACTCTAAACCCATTTCAAACCCCTCATTCAAAACCAAAATCATAACAATGACAATCCAAAACAGAATTTTCAGCCCTAAAACAATTATTAAAGCACCCCCAAATGTTATAAAAATACATCAAATAATACCACAAAGATACACATGAAAAACACACGTTTTCATAAATCTCCTTCAAAAAGTACAACACAGTTTTACAACATAAACTCATTCAAAAAACCTCTTTTAAAGGCCCACATGATAATAAGTAATTAACAAAACATAATTTGCAGACCCTTTCAAGACTAATAAATCACTTTCATATGTTATAAACTAAATCCAAACATTACCCCAAGAGTCACACATGAAAAGTACCCAATTTCAAGCTAAAATACAACTAAAAATTAAATGTTTAACCAAATTCATCAAAAACAGTTTTCAAACCACACAAGACAGATTATAAACATACTAAATTAATAAAACAAGCACGCTAACTCATCATAAAATGGTTACACATGGAATCACCTACCTTTTGAGTCGAAACCCTCAAAATTTGGTGCGAAACCTTAAGCGCACCACCGCCGCACCACAAGGAATATAAATCCAGACCTAGACCACCAAAAATTGACCCAAAAGATACCAAATCAGACCTTAGGATATAACCCTAACTTCTGGACATTAGGAACTTCAAGTAATAGGAAATAAAACAAAAAGAGGATGGAGGGAACCAAAAAGGAGTTCCCTTACTTGAAATATCTTGAAGAAATCGGCCCCAATCCACCCAAATATGAATCTCCAAGTACCCAAAACTGGTATGGAGGTTCGAAGGAGTAATATTAGGTCATGTGGGAACTGAAATGGGGAAAAAAATGATGAAAATTGAAGGAGTTATGAAAGATTGATTTTACCTCGTCAAATCTGGTCGATTTGAGAAAGAGTATGCGATATTTCCCTACTTCACGGCTCTCCTGAGCTCCAAAATTGCGAAACCGATAATGGGGGCAATACTCGGGGTATTGGCTTTGAGAGGGAGGTTGAATCACGGGAAAACAATAAAAAATGAATGAGATATGAAAATTTTAAAAATAAAATTTAAAGCAGGAAATGGGCCTACGGGCAGGCCCATTACCTAAATAAAAAACCCAAATCCATCATGATTTTGGATTTATATGTGTTCCAAAGGGATATTGTGGTTTTAATATATCTGGTTATTCCAATTGGGAAGTGGAATGGGTTTAAAATAGTAAAAATTGAAGGAGTTATAGAAGAAACAAAATTAGTGTTTAAATCTGGAATTGGGCTCGCGGTTTGGCCCAAATTTTCAAAACCCACCATTTTCACCAAAATGAGTGGTAAACCCTCCAAAAAAATCAGGAATGGAAATTAAATGAAATATTAATATATAAAAAAGTCACATGTGTGACACTTAGTTTCAGAGGATTAGTGTTAAATTGAAAAAACTAGAGATAAAAATATAATTGATAGATGATTATGTATACATATTCAAAGAGAAATATGAATTGGAGATAGATCCTTAACTAGAATGAGTGGTGGAAGATATTTACCACTAACAATTTAATATAAATATACTAAGTCGGGAGATAAGGAGCATCTAAATGAATTAATCACATAACCCCACACTCAAAATCATCTCACGGAGGACTTAGAGGAACAAATGAATGTTGATGCGGTTATGGAAGATCAATTTTTTTTGGAAGTATCCTGTTATAGTTTTTTTGAAGGTAATATGAAACATGGATTTCCAATCCTTGTTAATGAAACATTATCACCACTTTACCACTCTATTTATTAAGAAGATTACGATGAAGATGAATCTACTATGATTGAGTCTCCAATGGTCCTACTAGAACATATCAATTACCGAAATGTAATACATCAATGTGATGATTTCTTTATTAATGATTCATTTTTTAATATTATTCAAGCTGAATTGTTTTATAATTTCTATTTTTCTAAAAGTATTGATACATGACAAATTGATAAGACCTTGGATGTTAAGGAATATACTACCCATGTGGTGGAGATTTATGAGGAAGATTTGGGAAAACATGAGGTTGTGATAATACATCTCAACATAAACTGACATACCATATGGAGGACGCCATGAAAGTCAATAGGGAGCACCCATATCGTCTATTCCATCCCACTTCAAACCTCAAATTCTTTTTTTATTATTTAATGGGGGTTGGGATCTTATTATATTCATTGGGGTTCTTCACTCTTAGTGTTTACTCATGGACACTGGAAAATTTCATATGTGGCAGTTTATCATAAAGAATATGCACCCACCTTATAATTGGGGATAATACGCTACTCTTTCCAGACAAGGGGCAGTGAAATCCTTACACACACATGGGGGTCATAACCATGTTATATAATCATTTAATAATTAAAATAAGTGTTTTGGTGTTTTGTTATACAATTTCAAGGGTATTTTAGTGAGGATCATCCGAGGTTTTAATTTGAGTATTCAAGCATTGTACATATGATTCTATCCTCCTCTTTTCATGTTTAAATTTTTTTAATCATTTTCCCACCAACCCTTTGTTATATAATTTATTCTGAATAATTCCCCATTGTTGAATTATTTGTCAAGTTTCATGTTTTGGAAAAATGGTAATTATAACAATCCAATGGCGATACATGAGATTTCCATGTATGAGTATAAATCCATATTTAATTTCTCTTGAGTGAAGAGTGACATAATATTCAAGGTGAGATAGGTTGTGATTGGGACATGAATGAATTTATGAGGCTAAAAAATTTAATCTAGTCAAATAAAATGAATGTGAATTATTTCTAAATTATGGGACATTATGGAATTCTATTTTGGATAAGATACCTTATATTTTCACATTTATTGGTGTTGTGTGGATTGTGATTTGGATGTAAGATGATTTCCTTTCTGTGAAATGGTTAAATATGGAAGAGCGATGAAACACACATTTTCAAAAATATTATTCTATTATTAAATTTTTATAATCCCACTATAGTGTTATTTTATTTCTATTTTTCCGGTATTTTGTTTTTAGTGATATTTTGAACATAACTGAAAATAATGGTCAAGTCTGATATTTTACCTATTTTCAATAACTTCTATATTTAGTTCATATCATTATCAATATTATTCCAAATTCAGTAATTAATTTTTTTCAAAACCTTTTTGGATTAATAAATATATTTAAAATGGGATGTGCCTTTTTTGGAAATTTGGAGGCCCAAATAAATCATTCATTGTGGATTGTAATTATGTATTGTAGAGTCCCCCTATCATCTATTATTGATGAATCGATCAGGTTAAACATATGAAATGAATTTATTATAGAATTAGATGAAAGAGATATCAATTTTCCACGTCCATGATGAGTTTCATGTTAAAATCCACTCATTATGGCATTATTATATTTGTTTAATCAGGTCGATGATGAAGCGTCTAACCATGAAAAAACTGTACGACATAATAATTAATTAATAAATCTAAAAAAAATGTCCAAAATGTATCATATATTATATAGATACAAGAAAATATGTGTGGAAAAACATTTATTGAGGATGGAACTTTTTAGTTGACAGGTTTCATGGTCATAATAGAATGGTAAATTGGAGTATTAGAATTTTACGAGTCACATGGAATGATTAAATGTGTTTGTGTATTCAGAACATAACTCATTCATGTTGTAAATATTTCTAAAATGTTTGAGGTGATCTACAGAGACATAAAGAAACATCATTCACAATAAAAACTATTACATATTCAGAAATTAATGGGACATCAATGTAGAATCATTTTTAGTAGTATTTTTGAGATAATTCCTTCACACCCTCTCCCAATTAATATATTTTACCACCGCTTCTCAATGAATTGGAAATTTAATGTGACATTTTCTAGTTTTTTTAATTTTATTTACATTGTAATTTTATTATAAATTATTAATATATTTCCCCCTTCTTAATATCATTATCATTTTTATCTTTTGTTTTTCCACTCCATTCGTCTCTACACCAATATCTTATAGTCATGATCAGTAGAAACTAACACTATAATTTACCCAAGGGATCAATCCTATGTTAAATCCAAGTCATTGATCCTTATTTATTTTTTGTTCTTATTTTATTAATTTTATTTAATGGTTATATTAGGGATTATGTTAAATTTGTGTATCCACGTTCCACTTGAGTTTTAAATTTGTCTTCTATAAATTTCTCCATTGATTAAGGGTGTGGATGTGCGGTCTCTCGTTGATCATTGAGATTTTTGTATATCAAAAAGATAAAAGAGTTTTTACATGCATATCATGGAGTGTGATTATTAATTAAATTTGAAAATAATAATGTGACTATGATGGTTTAATCTGTGTGATTCTTTAATGAAAATATCATTTTATTTCTGTGTTTTATTCATTATTTGTGTTTTCAAAGCATTTTTTGTCTAATTTTATTATTTAATTCTCAATTATCAAAAATCCATATGATTTAGTTTTATTTCATAAATATTATAATTTATAATAAAATTGGATTTAGAATTATTTTTTTATTTACCACAATATCTCCTCAAGATAATGACCTAGGTCAACCCTTATGGTGTTTTAAGTTATAACAATTTTTCACAGCATCCATGACAACACTACATCAGTCCTCCTTTACTATGAAAAGTGAATGTTTCATCCATGTATGATTTATTGACACTAGTATGAACCATACACTATTACTAATGTTTATCTATTTATCATTTTTTAGTTACACAATGACGAAACGAAGAAACCCTTCATAATAAATGGAATGAAGCATAAACACTTTAATAAAGCCATTATATAGTCCACGACAGAGGAAATCCAAGATAAATAATCATCCTAAAAATGTTACCCACAAGGTTTTATCATTCCTTCCAATATTACCATTTATTCCATTGAGGAAATTTTATGCTCAAGGTATTGGTGGATTGGTATGTTCTTAGGTTTTTTAGTTATCTTCATTCTCATTCCTATATCATTCCTCTTTTTTCATTATTGAATAGAATTTTCACTTTCCACCTACTCCAAAACATTTATTAAAGAATGCTACTTTTTATTACCACATTATCATGGAAAATGATGCTCATGTAATCATGGTTTTTATTGAAAATTCCGGAGAGATTTCCCTAGTTCATGTTGTTTTATGATTAAAAAAACAAAACAAAAAAACAATTTAATTAAATGATGAAATATATGTTTTAGAATGAATTTATCAATGAGTTTTTTCTTTTCCTTGAATTTAGTTATTTGTAGATGAAATTATTGTATCACTTTGAATCCTTTGAGAAGAATATAACACTTTTACGTGGGTAATTTATGGGATAATTATTTCACTAAATATGTCCACACATAATTGGACCAAACCCTAATGTATGAATTTTTATTACTTAGTGGAATGTAAATATAAGTTAGGTTAATAATTATCAACTTTCAAAAATTGATTTTTCCACACGTTCATTACTTATATGATATTTTTCATTACTTTACCAGATTAACCTATGCATGTGTACCTGTTATCTAACTATTGTATACCCTCAACCAAAATAATCATAAAATGGGTTTTATATTGTGTGGGTCATAAAACACTGTTCTTAAACTTTTTATATTAATATAACTATTATAATTAGTGTCATGAGGAGATCAAACACTGGTTGAGATAATAGTGTGAGATTTTTTCGAATAGTAGCATATGATTATAAAAATAAAAAAAATAATAATAAATGATGGGAGTGATGAAATGTAAAACATTTAGGGATATCGAGGTCAGGATATTATGTTTTTACTTCTGAGAATTATTTGGTTTTTGGGTATTGAAATTTTATTGCTACGAAAGTCTGGAAGGTTCAGTGGAAAAAATTATTGTTGTAGAAAAATATTAAAATAACATATATTTAATTCATATAATGTGTAAATATTTGCGTGAATTTTTATTCACATAAACACACATAATGATTTAGGGATATTTTTAATTCTAAATTATTTTAATAATTAGAATCATTCATCTCCTAGAATTACGTTTTGATACAATTTATAGGACACATTTCACCATGATCTTGGAGAATAACTCCTTGGTGTAATTTTTCTTTGATCACATTGTTATGATAAGTCAAATTCCAATTTAATGATAAATTTTCATGAAGTTGTTAATATATACACGTATCATTTTGAATGTGTGTATTTTTGAATGATTGAAAATGTTGTGTTGTGGCGGTGTGGTCACATCGTGAATAATAATTCATTTTCACCCTTTACACCACTAAATTAAATTAATTTTGAAGTGTAAATTATAATTATAATAAAAACATTCACTCCATTTCTAATAATTTTTTCTGTTTTAATAATTGTTAAAAAGGGTAATTTCACTCATTTTTATAATTTCATTATTGTTGGACATGATTAGAAGGACCCAAGATGTAGTGGATGTAATATGGGACAAATTACATGGAATCCCATGAACTCCTATCAACTATTTTGAATTTCACAAAAAATAAGTGCACCCCAATGGGATGAGATTGTTTTCCCATTAAAAAATTCACCAATTTATAACGTATATTAAGACACTCAATCCCAATTTGTCCACTATGTGGCCCAACAAAACTGATCTGTCCAAGCCACCAAATCAACACGAAGTCAAAAGTGGACTGTTTTGTTTCGTCCATATCTCGACCTGTAGGACTCCAAATGATGAAACTCTATTAGAGGAGTTATTCAAGACCCAGGTAAATTTTGTTTTTTTTCAAAAGTGAATTATGACTTTATGTATTTACAAAACAATGATCCATGTGGTTCCTAAAAGTGAGTTTTTCAAGAAACCCCTCCCACATTACCTACAAATTAATACCTTTGGAACCCCATTTCTATTATTTAACCAAGATAAATCAATACTATTTTTTAGAACCAAATGATTACACATAATATTCATGATTTTATGGAGGCCCCTATTCTCATAGGGGATCATGGAAGATGAAATAAATCCACTTGAGCTTCCACCTCCTCTTGATGTCGGATAAATGGTTGGAGTTCATTCTAAGGGTGTAATTTCCTGACCCCAGTTACCCAGAGTCAGTGCATTATTACATAACATTGGAATGATTTCAAGGGATCAAATTCTGAAATACCGATCAGATTAGTAGCCTTGGAAGTACTAGATACATTAATTAGTTTTACATTACATCATGAAATAAAAACATCAACATACTTTTGTTCCCTTTTTAACACACTTATAGGTTTAGCCTATCCCTATAGTTCAACAATAAAATACTACTTCACATCATGGGAAAAATAAATCATAGAAAGTGGTGAGCTAAGATGATCAGTAAGGATAACAGTATAGAATAAACCTTTATAAATAAGCATAAATAGTTAAGGAAATGTATAAGACTTTTTAATAAAAACATCTGCATAATATGGACAATATATATCAAATAATTCCATTAGCTTATTCACATGGATAATCTACTAGTCGAATAATCACATGGAATGTCAATAGCCACTTTCATAAGGATAGAATTCATAAAGCTAGACTTCATAACCACATAGTAATGGCCTAATTCCAAGACTACAAATAAGATTTTGTCAAGGCATTTTGACAAGATACTACTTTGTCTCATTAGACCTACCTATGCATTGAATAGTTATCGCGGGATCCACCCGTCACTTACTAATTCCAATGCATTCCACATAAGAAAAGGTTTTAACATAACAGAAAAATTCATATCAAAACTAGCATAAGAAAAGTCAATATGTTATCCATAAAATGTGAAAGGCGTATAAATAACACATCCACTGTCAAAAATATCACAAAACCTTCAATATAGTATGGAATTTTTGTATCATAATACGTAAACTTCAAAAAATATAAAAATCCATCAAATGATGTTGACATAGATGAAATAAAAAAGTTTTTTAGAGAAATATTTCATTCTATTTTGAAATCATTTAAAAGTCATATATTTATAAAAGAGAACATTTATTTTGAAAATATTCAAATAATAATGTATGGGATGATTCGTCGATGATATAACAATGGAAAATATCCACACCCGCAGTATATGTTAAAAAATTCAATCATACATTATTTTTGTCGAAAAGGTCATGAAGTACCTTGTTTGGAGAACGACAGAATGATTCCCTTCCAAAAATAAAAGGTAAGGTAAGGGTATAAATTAATTTAACACATTTTCTAGTAAATATTAATACTTTTTTGAAATACATTTATATAAAAAACGTATGTGGTTGATAAAGAGGTCCCAGTAGATACTTACATAAAAACCACCTCACATAAAAAAGAGATTGTGAAATTTACCCTTACTTTTACTTTTCCTTAGACGATGGTATTTTAACATCATGTATAAAAGTTAAATAATTTTTATTAAATTATACAAGATCTATATACATAAATATTATATCCTATACGATCTTCTAATATTACTTAGTTAATAATATTTCAGTAGTGTCATCTTTTCTGTTGTTAACTGATTCATTTTCCTTTATATGATTGGTAACATAAGCCATGTTTTTTATGTATAGGATTTATTTTATTCATATCCACATTGATATTAAGTTCATAAAAATTATTTTTATTCATAAAATTAAAATTATTCTTGATTTATTATGATGTGGAATAAATCTCCTCGCGTTCGTGGAGACGATAATCCGTACGTACGCACGAGTGACAATATCATTGTATTGATGGTGAAATCGTATGTAATTGAATAATATATCATATATAAATAATCGTTATAATGTTATAGAAAATATTTAAATAAGTTATACTCAATATTATAACCATCCAAATAATTATGTGTTTTAATGACAAGCATTACCACGATATGGATACGATAAGTTTTATGTACACACGTATGGTGACTTTTTCATTCATATGATGGGTATAATAATGAATATGGTTGTAAAATTATTATAATAACATCAATGTTTATATAAGATATTCAAGTTGTTATTTTAGAATGGAATCAAGAAAGAAAGAGAAAGTGGAAGAAGAAAATAAATTGAAAGAGGTGATGAACTATTTACCTCTTCTTCAGGTTCTTCCTTTTGATTTGATCAAAATATCTTCATAGGCTGGCTTTATGACTTACGAAATTCCTCTATGATGATGGGAGGAAATTTGGGAGGAAATTATGGCCAGGTTTGGACGAGCCAAATGGATTTTGAGGTGTGAAATTAAGTGAATGTAAAGTTTCTTTTTATAAGAGAGGTGGGGGTCACTTTAGGAAATGCTTGAAATATTATTTTATAATAAATAATTTTTGATTACAAACGGCTCCAAAATGATATATTTAAAGGATAAGGTGGATATGGGTCAAAAACTCTCAACCAATAGGTTTTAGATAGTTTTAGATCATCATATTAATGGTGTCTTTTAGATTTACCTTTTAGTTTAATAGTTTGACATTTACCATGTCTCTTTGTATTTTTATATTATATGGTTATTAAACATAATATAACAGTCCAAACGAACCCCAAGTGGTTAATTATTATTATATATAATATTTTCTATGTCTTTTTGTTGTTAATTATATTTTTAGGAATATTATATCAATTTATAACATATTATTATTTATAAAAACTCAATTATGTCAATTTTGACAATATTTAGTATTTGGTTTTTGTGAATATAATTACAGTTGGATTACATCGAACAATAAATTTTTAATCAACCCTAACATATCATATTAACCTATAAAATTAGTGTAATTAATAAAAGGTCTCAAATGTCTTTGATTTCGATATTTATAATATCAATTATTTTAATTTATCATTAATAAGGTAATTATGATATCTTTATTGTGTCATAAGTAAATAAAATTATTTAATGTCTAAAATTATAAATAAAATAACAATATGTATGAAATATTTTTATATTTATAATGAATATTTATGGTCTAATTTATCTTATGTATAACCCAATATTAAAAATGGTTTAGTTATTAAACAATGAACTTAACTCTTTTAACTCTTTATTAAATAAAATAACAATAAATGACCTAATATAATCCTTGTGGAACTAAGGAGATCATCTTTTATTACTGAAGTTGTTTTTGGTTAAATTGCACTTATCCAATATAATTAGGACACATGTTATGAAAATAATAATATCATTTTAACCCTTAATTACCCTATTTACTTTTAACCGAGGTAAATAAAAGTTAAAAGTTATTATTCACGAAAAATTATTTTCATCATATTTAACCACATTTAATATAGAGATTTCAACCACATCTCTCAGATTTTTGGAATTCAACACACAGAAGTGGTAAAATTAATTTTTATTCAATGATGCAAATGCTCCGAGGAGGTGGGTAAAAGGCGGTAAAAAGTTCATTTAAATTTTTATATATCTGAACATATTATAAAATGAGTCGAACGAATTACATTGAAAATTTATATGTATTATGTATCTATTTTAACCTAAATTAAATTTCTATAAAATAATTATTTTATTAAATAAAGCATCATTTTTAATAAAAAAATGCAGTGTTTTTCACTTTTCATCAATAATTGAATGTTTTTTGAAAAATATCAAAAAATTACCTGATTCTAATTTCAATATTCAATATTAAAAAATCAAGTACATTTTGAAAAATAAAATTTATAAAATTCCAAAACGTTGGTATTACTATTCATAATGACGTGTTCCATTAGTCGCGGTGTGTTAGAATCTCGTAGTTGCGTACAATGTAATCTATTTCGTAATTCAAAGGGAAACATGTTGTGGAAGCATGGGTTGTTACATTCATCCATCCTTCAAAAAATATCATGCATGAAATTTCTAGAATACTACCACACAAAAAGAATTGGGTGGTTTTTCATCATATGTTCCTCTCGTTCCCACGTTTCCTCTTTCATCTTATGGTTTCTCCATAGAACTTTTACCAGATGAGTCGTCTAGTTTCTCAACACATGTACACTAGTATCAAGAATCTTGATAGGATCTCCACAACAAGAAAGATCAGGCACAATTTCAATTTCCTCATAGGTGAGTACATGCATTGGGTCAGGCATGTATTTTTTCAACATTGATACATGGAACACATCGTGAACATTGGAGAGACATGGAGGCATTCTGAAATGAAAATCTACAACTACTATTCGTTCTAGAATTGTGAAATCTATGATGTACCTTAGAATCAATTTATCCTTCTTACCGAAACTTTTAACGCCCATCAATGGATATACCTTCACGAAATCATGGTCTCATACTTCAAATTCCAAATCCTTCCTTCAATTATCAATATAACCATTTTTCGTACTTTGGGCCTCTTTGATGATGGTATGGTTATTCATCTCTTTTACGATTTATTCAAAAACAAGTTTAGGGCTACATGTTTTATTTCACCAGCATCATCCCAAAAAACTGGTGTGCGACATCTCTTTCCATATAACACTTTATATGGTGCCATCTGAATATTTGAATGGATGCTATTGTAATAGGAATGTTATACCATATGTAAATATTGATCCCATATACCATGAAATTCATGTGAGAAGGATCTCAACATGTCATCTAAGGTTTGAATAGTCTGTTCTAATTGTCCATTGGTTTGAGGGTGGTAGGCACTGCTCAAACAATGATTAGTATCCAGAGATTTCTGAAGACTTTTCTAGATTCTAGATGTAAGATGGGGATCATGATCAGAAAAAATAGAGAGGGTTACCCCATGATGTCTTACAACATCATTAATATATAGTATTTCAAAACATTCCAGTGGTAAATCTACTATTATAGAAAGAAAATGTGATGACATGGTAAGATGATCTACAATGACCCATATTGCATCATTTCTTATAGACGTTTTTGGATGTCCCATGACAATGTCCATTGTAAAACCATCCCATTTCCACTCAGATATGGGAAGATAATGCATGACTCTTCTATGATGTTGTCTTCCATCTATCACTTGATGGAAAGACATATATCTCGACACAAAATCAGCAGTCTCTCACTTCATGTTTTCCCACCAAAAATATTGTTTCAAATATATATACATCTTACTGCTACCAGGGTGTGTAGAGAAATTGGAGCTATGAGAATCATCCAATAATTCCATTTTTATATCAAGTATATCAATAACATATAGTCTCTTCCCAAATTTCAAAATTCCATCTTCATATATGAAGTCGATCAATCTCACATTATTCACAGATTTAATTTTGTTTTGGAAATCTTCATCATCAGTCTGAGAACATTTTTATCCTTTCTAGTAAAGATTGATTGGTAAACATTTGAAAAATCATTGATGTTTCACCATCCATGGTTATTCCCATATCCATCTTTACTATATCCATTAATATAGGTTCCTTTTTAACTCTCATCTTGTTCAAAACCCCATGATCATTTTTCCTCAAAGCATCTTCCACCATATTTCCCATCACTGGGTTGTCGTGTATAGGGAAATAATAATTCTTGAGTTGTTCGATCCATCACATTTGACCCATGTTGAGTTTATTTTATGAGAAAATATACTTCAGTCTTTTTTTGATCTGTCTAAATCTCACATTTTTTAACATTGAGATAGTGTATCCATATTTTTAGAGTAAATATTATAGCAGCTAACTCAAGATCATGAGTAAGATAATTTTTCTCATGAATATTTAGCTGTCGCGATGCATAGTCAATAACACTATCATTCTGAAAAAGGACATAGCCATGTAATTTCATGGAAACGTCACTATAAATAACAATCCCATTGTTCCCTAGTGGTAGATTCAAGATGGGATCATTAACTAATCTTCTCTTCTGTTCATCAAAACATTCTTCACGGTCTTTTGTCCAAACAAATTTAACCCCTTTACATGTGAGAATTCGTAATGGGTTATCCAACGGGGAAATATTTTGGACAAAACATCGATAATAACCAAGTAAACCAATAAAATTGTGTACCTTAGTTATACATGTCGACGCTGTCCATTCTTGGATTGCCTTGGTCTTTGAAGGATCAAAAGAGAATCCATCCTTAGAGACAATATGGCCATGAAAAGAAATCTCATGAATCTATAAATCACACTTTCTAGACTTCCCATATAATTCATTTCATCGATGATTCCTTAGAATAATGTGCATGTGATTTTCCTGATCTTTGTAGCTTTTGGATTATACCCATATATCATAATTAAATACCACTATAAATTCATCATGAATTTCATCGAAAAATATATTCATTATATCCATGAATTCAGAGTGTACATTATTCAATCCAAAACTCGTTACTATAAACTCGTAATTCCATTACTGGATTTGAAATGAGTTTTCGCAATGTTTCTCTTCTACACACACAACTGATGATATCCAGATCGAAGGGAAGTCATCAAAAAATATTGAGCTCCATGATGTTAATCGAATAAATCATAAATTTGAGGTAGGGGACACTTGTTCTTTAATGATATAGGATTGATATCCTTGTAGTCAATGCACAACCTCATAGATATTCCTTTATTATTAAAAAAAATGATTAGGGATCCCCATAGAGAAACCCTAGGGATAATAATTCCCTTATTACTAAATTCCCCTAGTTGTTTCATTATTTCTAGTAATTTCACAGTTTCTATTCAATTAGGGGTCTTCGATATAGACCATGAACAAGGTTTTAAATCAATGGAAAATTAAATTTCTCGTTCTGGATGATTTCTAGGTAAATAATATCGATACAATTCAACATATCCTGGAAATATAGGTACATTTTCAATTCGAACATTATTTTCCTCCCCATAGTTATTTCATTGTCTTCGTCCCCAATAATTGAATTTATTAGAGATACTGGGGGTCCGATCTTGAGAAGAGTCATGTGGTGATGTTTTCACTCTAAAGATAAGGTACACCTTATCATCATCAAAAACTGTAACCTCCTTCTTCTTAAAATAATATTTCACATCATGATCTGAAAGCCAATCCATTCTGAGGATTATATAAAATTCAATCATGGGTATGATATTGAGATCAGAAGATAAATCATATTTATATACCGTAATGGGAACTGATTAAAAAACATTTCTTGCAATTATACATCCCTTAGGTGTTGTGACTAAAAACTCCCTTATTATTTCAAATTGAAAATATCTAATTTTCTTATAAAACTGGGAAGATAAAGAATAATGTGACTATCCATAATCATATAAAGCATTGGATAAACTTGAGGAAACAAATAAATTACCTTCCACCACATCTTTCATAACATCAACCTCAGTAGTACTGATTACATTAGCTTGTTTGGGCTCCCTTGTCCTTTTCTGAGGTAAGATACCTTGGAGCTTAGGACATTCAGTTTCATAATGCCCCTTTTCCATAAAATTGGAGCATTAATTATTGGCATCCTCTTTCTACCCCTTGAAAACTCGTGCTTGGTTGCCTTTTTCACCACACCTATAACATACACCCATTCTCTTCAGGCACATACCAGGGTGTTTCATCCCACATTTACTGCATGATAGATATTCAACTTTTCCATTCATCCCTTTATTTCTATTTCCAGTGTTTTCAGCAGAACTCTTTTCTCTTTCATTTCTTTAATGTCGTTAGACTTAGGGAATTCATTTTCTATCATGATATAACATGAGACAATATCTTCGTATGATGATAAGGATTAGTAGAGTAAACATCGATGGAGAAATGGTTTTAAACCATCCAATAATCAATCAATATTACTCCTTGGGTTACATATATAATCTGTTGCATGCCTTTCTATCCTTGTAATGTTAGCCTTGAACTTTGTGTCATTCTCATACTCCTTTTGACTTAAACTCCGAAATTGTTACTCTATATCCTCTCTATGGTTATGAAGAAAGTATTTTTCTAATAAAATATCTTTAAATTTCTTCCATTTTACATTCTATACTTCTTCATATTTCTTATTATTTTGGATTAATTACCACCATTGATCTGCATCTCCCGTGAGGCGATAAAATACAAGGACAACTTTTTCCCATTCGTTTCTCCCCAAAGAATGATATATATTCTCTAAGGAATTTATCCATTACTTATGTACTTGTGGATTTGTATCCCATTGAATTTTTGGGGTTCTTGCCTTAGGAATATTTTTAACATTGATCCTCCATTTTGATGATCATGGTTCTTCATACGGGTAAGGTTATTATTCATAACCTGAGTGAGTTGTCCCAATATGGTGATAAGCTGATCAGCATCAGTTTAATCACCAACTCCACTATAATTATCTTAAGTAAGAGGTAAATCCCTACATGGATTATGTGGGTAGATACAGTTTCCATTCCTTCTACTAGGCACTAATTATAAAAATTCAAATACACTAGATTATTTTATTATTCGCAATACATATTTCCAAACTTGTAAAACACATAACAAAAATTGAACAGATTTTGGATATAATCCATATTCATAAAAATGTATTTATTGGGGAATTATATACTCATAAACCCTTCATAATAGTTTGTATATAAAATGGGAATTATCCTATGAATAACTATTGGTTGTGTAATAACCAAGAGTGAAGCAAGGCATGTTGTCGTGCACCATTTCATCTTCGAGTCTAGCTCAAAACTGTGTTCTCTGGTTTTACCCCTAGGTAAATTTGTCCTAGATCCGCCTCTACCTACTCATATCTAGACAGCGATTTATTGCTAGGAATACTCAAAAAAATTTATACAGTACCAAAATTTGAGGAAGTTATTATATACTAATCCACGAAGTCTATCATAGGGTAGTGTTCGCTAATCAATGTTTTTCTAAACTCAGTTTCCAAGGTCTGTACTAGACATCCCATGATACAAAATATAACACCCCAAACCCGATTAACCCGAGTCAGTGCATTATTACATAACATTGGAATGATAATAAGGGATCAAATATGAAAACATCGATCAGATAATTAGCCATGGAAGTACTATATACATTCATATGTTTGACATTAAATCATGAAATAAAAACATCAACAACATTTTGTGCCCTTTTAACAAACTTATATCCTTAGCCTATCCCAGTAGGTCCACCATAAAATACTTCTTCAGATCTTGGGAAAACTAAAACATAGAAAGGGGTGAGATAATATGCTCAGTAAGGATAATAATATGGTGAAAACTTTCATAAATAAGCATAAACAATTAAGGAAATGACTAAGACTAAAACATAAGCCATTTAAAAATTAGCTTATTCATAATATTGCCAATAAAAATGAAATAATTCCATTCACATATTCACATGGTTATTCTACTAGTCAAATTATCACATGCAGTATCAATACCTCTTCCATAATGATGGAATGCATAATGCAATATTTCATAACAACATATTGAAGGCCTTGGGAGAAGACTACAAATATGATTTTGTCAAGGCCTTGTTCCAAGTCACTAGATTGTCTCATGAGACAAACTAATGCATCGAGAAGCTATATTGGGCTTCACCCGTCGCGTACTATGTCCCATACATTTCTCAAATGAAAAGGTTAAAATAGAAAATAAACATTCATATTAAAACTAGCATATGAAATGTCAATACATTATCTATAAACCATGAATGGTGTAAAAACAAAACATCCAAAATCAAAAATATCAACAAAAAAATCTCAAAACAATATGGATGTTTTGTATCATAATTAATCAATTTCAAATAAGATGAAAATCCATAAATGGATTTTGACATAGATGAAATCAAAACATTATTAGAGAAATATCTATTTCTATTTTGAAATCATTTAAAAGTAATATAATTATAAATGAAATCATTTATTTTGAAAATATTATTATATGCTTGTATGGGAATATTTGACGATTCTATAATGGTGGAAACTATTCACAACAACCATATAAATTAAAAAATACATTTGTACCTTAATTTTATCGAAACAGTCATAAAGTATATTGTTTGAAAAATAAAGGAAAAATACTTTAAAATCATATAAGGTCAAATAAGGGTATATATGACTTTATCCCTTTGTCTAGTTAATATTAAAAATGTTTTAAAATTCATTTTTATGAAAACACGTATGTGGATTTTTAAGAGGTCCCACTAGATACTTACATAAAAATAACATCAGGTTATAAAGAGATTGTGAAATTAACCCTTACCTTGTACTTTTCCTTAGTTGATGGTATGTTAACCTCCTTTATAAAATTCAAAACATTGTAATTAAATTATATAGGATCTATATACATAAATATTATATCATGTATGATCCACTAATATAGCATTGTTAATAATATTTCAGTAGTATCATTGTTTTGGTTGTTAACGGATTCATTTTCCTTTATATGATTGGTTAAGTATGACATGTTTTTTATGGATAGGATTTATTTTTTTCATATACAAGATAATATTAAGTTAATAAACATTATTTTTAATAATAAAATGAAAAATATTCTTGAATTATTACGAAGGGGAATGAATCTCATCACGTTCGTGGAGACGGTAATCGGTACGTACGCATGAGGGACATTATCATTATATTGATGGTGAAATCATATGTAATTGGATGATATATCATATATACAGATTAATTAAAATTTTATATTTTTTATTTACATCAGTTATACTCATTATTATAGCCATCCAAATAATAAGGTTTTTTAATGTCAAACCGCACCACGACGGGAAAACAGTAAGCTGTACGTACGGACGTATGGTGACTTTGTCATTCATATGATGGATAGAATAATGTATATGGTTGTACCATTTTTATAATAACATCATTTTATATATATGATATTGGAGTTATTATTTTATAATGGAATAAACAAAGAAAGAGGAAGTGGAAAAGATAAGTATTTGAATGATGTGATGAAATATTTACCTCTTCTTTAGGTTTTTCCATTTGAATTGATCAAAAGAGATCCATAGGTTGGATTTCTAACTGAAGAATTTACCCTAGGATGAAGGTATGAATGTTTTGAGGATATTAGGATATGGGTTGGACAAGAGAAATGTATTTTGAGGTGTTAAATTAAGATAATTTTAAGTATCCTTTTATAAGAGAGGTGAGGGTAACTTTAGGAAAATCATGAAATATTATTTTATAATAAAATAATTTTCAGTCTCTAAAGGCTCAAAAATGATTTATTTCGAGGTAAGGTGGGGCTGGGTCAAAACCACTCAACCAATAAGTTTTTGATAGGTTTATGTCCCCATATTAACCTTATCATTTTTATTTAACTCTTAGTTAAATATTTTGACATTTACCATGTATATTTGTATTTTTATATTATATGGTTTGTAAAAATAATATAACAAGACAAGAAAACCCCAAGTGGTTAATTATTAATATATATAACCTTATCTATGTTTGTTGGCACATCCATAGATTTTTAGGAATAATATATCAATTAATAATATAGTATTTGTTTTAAAAACTAAATTATGTCAATTTTCCCACTATTTAATATTTGTTTTTTTGAATATCATAACATCACGATTACTTTAAAAAAATTATTTAATCGACCATAACAATTCATATTAACCTAAGAAATTATTTTAATTCATCAAAATTCTAAAATTATATTTATTTGGATATTTAAAATATCAATTATTTTAATCCTTTATTAATAAGGAAATTACTACATCATCTATGTGTCATTAATAAATTAAATTATTTAATGTCTAAAATTTTTAAATAAAAAACCATTATGTATGAAATCAAATTATTTTTCTAATGAATACTTATAGTCGAATTTATCTTTTGTATGACACTATATTAAAAATGGTTTAGTTATTTAACGTTCAATTTTACTTGTTTTACTCTTCTTTAAATAAAATAATAATAAATGTACTAATATGCTCCATGTGAATAAAGGGGGATAATATTTTATTTAAATGGTTGTTTTTGGTCAATTTAAACTTATAAAAAATAATTAGGACATGTTTTAGGGTAATTATAATATCATTTTTACCCTTAATTACCATATATACTTTTAAACATGGTAAAAAAAATGTAAAGTTACTATCCACCAAAAAATATTTTCATCTTATTAAACCGAATTTTACATACTGATTTCTACTATGTCTTTTAGTGTTTTTAATTTCAACTCACAGTAATGGTAAAATTATGTCTTATTCAAATTTTCAAATTCTCCTAGGAGTTGGGTAAAACATGGTAAAAATTTCAATAAAAATTAAATATATCTTAGTTTAATATAGAATGACTATAATGCATTAAATTGAACTTTTATAGGAGTTATGTATCTATTTTAATAAAAAATAATTTTTAATAACTATAGTGTTCTTCAGTATTCAGTAAAAATTGAATGTGTTCAAAAAAATAACCAAAATTCAAACTAAACTGATTTCAATATTATGAATTCAAAAATGAAGTCCATATTGAAAAATATAATTTATAAAATTTCAAACAGTGTGTATTACTATTTATAACAACTAGTTTTATTGGTCGTGGTGAGTTAGAATGTTGAAGTTGCGTATAATGAAATATATTGCATTATTCAAAGGGAAACATACCGTGGATGCTTGGGGTGTTTTAGAGGGTGTTACAAAAATGAATATGGAGTTTCAGTAGATTTATTAGATATAGGTTTTGAGTAATTTGGGTGTGAAAATATTTCATTCCATGTATCTAATATTATTTCATATTAGAAATATTTTTTTGATTCATTTGATTGATTTTATCTTAGTTACTAACAGATTAGTGTGTGGTTTTAATTGGGTGACTTTTGTTTGTTTGATTAGACAACACGAGAAACCTCTTTAACCCTCCATATTGAGATTTATATCTGATTTGGAATAATTTATTCCATGAATAAGGGTTGAACATTGGAAGTAATTTTTTTAAAATGTTTTTATCTTCCTGAATTGAAATTAAAGCATGGGAATTAATCAATATTTAATATAATTTCAACCAAAGAATTAATTCAAACCCGAATTTCTCTCTATGAAAAATTATCATGAAATGTGTGTAGTGAAATCACACAAACCCCAATGTCGAATATTTTTCAAAATAAAATTGGTTTTAAATTTGTTAAATTATTTATATTAGGTAATTTTCTTAAAACTGTATTTGAAACCAACCTCATATTTTAGTAATTATTATAAAAATACACACTATAAACCTATAAACACTTTTATATAGAGGACATAGGTTATAACCAAGACTATAAAAACATTATTAAATTATAATCAATTTTACATGTCATGAATAAGCATTAAAATGAATCTGAGGAAACAATCATGTATCTTCTCCCTATACATGTTCTTTTTGAATGCCATTAAATATTGAGTTCCCATTAATGGAAAATGAATAAAAACACGAAAAGATGAATATCAATATTTGGGGTGTTTTAGAAAAATATAATTCCACTCCCACTGAGACATATCATATATATTTTTTATGGATTTTTTTTGGAAATATTAAAAATATATATAAATATTTTAGGTATAATCATTGTTACCTTGAAAAAATTAGGATTGTATCACAATGTCAACTGACGTCCTCAAATGATAAAGGATTCTTCCTCTATGGAAAATATTTTACCCAAAATATCCATTCGAATCATGAAATCTATAGACAACTAGAGTAGGTACATCAATGATGAATATCATGCCTGTGGAAATTCATGACTATTTATCAGGAAAAATATAGTTTAATTAAATTATTTAACTCTATGAGTTTTGGTTTTTTTGGTATTTTTTAAAACCTGGGTAACATTAATGATTCAAAGGATATGAGATCAATTAATTATCTTTCTAATCATGAATGGAATAAAACTAGATAGTGATATGAAATGTATAGGTGACATATTAATTGATAAGATACAAATAATTGTGGAATATCTATAATTATTATTCCCTATAGGGATTCCATTAAAACAAAAAAATTGTATATCACACTATAATAGTGTTACATAATCTGAATTTCTATATCAACCATAGCCTGACATAAACTATCAATTGAATAATGAACAGTCATCACACTGCCTCCTATGCCACCACCATAGTATGAAGAGTCTAAATATAATATTATAACTTTTATTCTTCATTTTTACTAGTCTATAATAGATATGAAAACTTCAGAAGTTTGGATTTGGATATAGCTATATGTGATTCAATTTGTTTTTATTTTTGAAGTCAAGAGGTCTTTCAATGTTCATACCAGATAGGTTGTGTTGAATCTTTCCCCATGTGCCTTTGATGATTCCATTATTTTCTAGACAATATGACAATAATTATCATGAATATAACGGATATTATCAAAAAAAAATTATGTTTTATGGTTCGATGATTTGAACCATGATATCATGTAATCATCCATAGTTAAATCCATCTTCCACAAACATATGAAATAGATGGAGAAATTGTTCCACATGGTCATGAAATGTTTTGAAAGGAGTCTTAGTGATCGAAGTGTTAACATGATATTTATATACCATGTATAATTCATGGTCCTATATAAATGATGTGGTATGTATGTTTGAATGGGTCGTTATTAGAAGAGTTGGTGAAGAATTAAAAAAAGATGTTTCATTTTTTCTTCTCTCAAATGATGTGTCATCTAACAGTAATAAAATGTTTCTATCTCCCTTGACGAAATTTTCCACACTAATGGTGTGTTCATATCTTGTATAAGGATTCATCCTTAAAGGAACTCTCAATTATTATACCAACTCAAATGTGGAATCTTATAAGGGGGTCTGTGAAACACTTGGCTTATCCATATGAAGGAATAATCTAATCAGCACACCACCTGGGAAGGATTCCACTCATGTATGGGAATAATCATATGATATGAAGTTAGATATTCTATAAAAAGGAAGTATAATGTTAGTGGTTGTTTCATGAAACACATATATGATTAAATTGGAAGATAAGATGAGGAATTCATTCACGCACATACTCCATGTGAATTGACAAGAGTAAAAATTTATGTGATACAATTTTTTTAGAAACCTGACAAGGGGTACGTGGATTTGAAATAATAAGATTGTTTATATTATAATTGGGAACCCCATTATATAGATTGATTTTACATTAACATTCATGGAATTATATGCTACTATTATAAAAAAATTTGCATGTTTATTGTGGGATAAGGCAGAAAGACGAAATGATCAGACTCAATCAACATTTTATTGGCCTCATCAGGTACTAGAGGCATCACCCAAAAGAAAAAATGTTCAAAATCCAAGAATTTTAGGTGGTATAAGTGTTATAAGTAGTTTTTTGTTTTTTTAATAGTAGAAATATTATCATATCACGCCAAAAAAGTATTCGAAATGGACAAAAATATGGAATGTGGAGTTTCCTTTTTAGATGTGGCCATAGAATTGGTAGAGGTGAGAAAGTGGTGGTAAATCAAGATTCCAAGGATTTACCTCCCCAAATCAACCTTCCATTAAAATTTTTCCAACATAGATCCTTGAGAATGCATCAATGGTTGGGAAAGTCCAAGAGTTTAGAAACATGGATAAAAACCATTCAGGAAAAAGACCCCAATATACATTTGGTTTCACTCAGTTTTCAAATGTGTTATACTATCAATCCTAAATAATTTTACAATATTAGCTTCGGCTATAATGGACCTATTAGAAAGGCCACTATTTATAGAACATAGTGGTTATCCAAATGTTCCAATGGGGGAGAAAGATGTTGATTTATTCCCTAATGGAAATGAGATTGTCTAAGTTTGTAAACATCACTATCATCTCCTTCACAATGGTATGTATGAACCTTTATAAGTATATATTTTATGTGGGGTCAAACAAAACATCTACTGTTGAAAAAAATCATCATATATCTCCCTATGGGGATATATCCCTCCAAGCTAGTAATTAGCAAAGAGGTAAATCCCAACCACACAATGGAACATATTAATAGAACTAGTTCTATGAAAACAATGGAAAAATATTTCTTTCTAATGATATGACTAAATAAAGACGATGAAATAAGAATTATATGAATACTCATTATCTTATATAGTATGTTGCTGGTTGGAAACTATTGATAAGATTTAGCAAACTAATCATCATTTACCATTCATTAAAAATATTACCATCGGGTTCAAATTACCACTTACAACTGCATATTATTCTCATATTAATCAAGGTGGAGATGATTATGTTTGAATAACATTTTGGAATTGGTGGATCAGTGATGTCAGAACCATCGGTATCTCCACTAGTACAAAAACACTTTTTTATAGGTTTTTATCTTTTTATAATCGGTTTTGAGGTGAAATTTTTGTGAGGGTCATTAAAAATAAGATTTTTAACGTCAGTAATTTAATAAACGATATTAAAATTTAATTTTATGGTTATTCATGTTGTTTCTAAAAAATGACGTGAATGGAACTATAGAAATGATATGAAAAAGCTATTTTTACGTATCTTTTTAAAAAAAACATACATTATAATACATTTTTTACCTCAGTTTTTTAAAAGTTGACGTTAAAAGTCATTTTTAACATCAATTTTAAAAATAATGTAAAAATGTTTATCATCTTGTACATAATATCGTAATATATAATTTTATTTTTTCTAGAGCTCAAATAGATTTACACCTCATAAATTATTACCCATAGAAGTTTGATATATTTTTTCAATGAAAGAATGAATATGCCAACAATAGCTTCATCATAGAAATAATATTC
Source organism: Viscum album (assembly GCA_963277665.1). NCBI lineage: Eukaryota > Viridiplantae > Streptophyta > Magnoliopsida > Santalales > Viscaceae > Viscum > Viscum album. The sequence goes on along the minus strand of OY728128.1, from coordinate 269,123,609 downwards.
GGATCCGAAGGAGGATTTGTATTTTTAACATGGTATAATATATTATTCATCCTTATAATAAGTGAAGACTCATTATATAGTATATAAATTAAGAAAAGTATTCATAAAAAATATAAACCGTGGATAAAAATTTACGAATACCAAGATGAGATAACAGAAAGATGAAATAGTGGATTCATGAGGAAGATTAAACTAGTTGAGTCAGTGGAACGATGTCAGTTGAAAGAAATGATCCTTAAATAGTATATCAATTAAGAAAAATAATCATAAAAAAATCCTAGGTAAATAATTAAAATACCTTAACAAGATCATGAAGAAAAGAAAGAGTAGATTAACTTTGTATGTCAAAGGATTTGAGTTGGGGGAATGACGATGGTTGAGTGAAATGGTCATTAAAAAATTATATGTGTAAAATGAAGACATATAATTGATATGATAAAAGTAAACACGATATTAAAAATATGATTCGGTAATATGAATTTTTGATGTTTTAATGTAAAAAAATTGAAATTATGTTTTGGTGGGATATTAAAATCATCTTCCACATCAGTATTATCATAACTATCCTGAAATGATATTAATAGTTTCATTGATTTTTCAGGTAGTTTACAAATGAACCAATGTGAAAAATAAATTTTCATGATATTATCACTCTGGTTATTAAATAATTGACAAGAAAAATGTTTACAGGACTATAGTTCAGTTACCATGATTTTGGTTGATAAGAAACAGAGCTCAAACTGAGATACAGATAAAATGTTATCGCCTTCGGAAGTTGGCCATCCATAGGACTTTGTTTAGAGATAATAAACATATGATTCCCATAACATTAGATCCATAGCTCCGTTTGAGCTCTATGACCTGTCAAATCGAAGCATGGAAAATGAAATACATTTTTGTACACATATTTCACATTATATTTAAATAACCAACATGAAAATGTTAGAAGAATTGATTTTTCAGGTCAGTTTTTATATAACCATCATGAAAAATCAGCAACAATGGATTTTTACGTCGGTTGTTATATAACTGATGTGGAAACAAAAAATTCAAATATTTTCATGTCAGTTGAAAAAAAACTGAAGTGAAAAGAGTTGATGATAAAAATTGTTTTTTAATAGTTCCCAAGGAGAGTTCTCCATCATGTAGGAACAACCCAAGGATTCTACCATGACCAATTCTATACCATCAAAAATTATTTTTGGAACCCTATTAAGAGAAGAAGACATATTAATAATATGTAATATTTTATTCCATTGTGGTTGTAAATGAATCTTACAGTAGAATAAATGTGTACATTAGAAGACATTGTGACAAGGTATTGATCACATTTTTATATTGGATAATCATTTTCAAAAAAAAACATATATTAGATCACATGTGAAACCGATAGTTAGCATTTTGATTTAAAGAAATCATGTGCATATCTCTAGACACTGTCGATGATTTATTAAAACATGAATATGTGTGTATGAAACATATAATCAAATATCAGATACGAAATAAATCCTTTCCCAAAGAGGTTTAGGAATAGAACATCATCAAACGTACTATATACTATATGAAGGGATTTATAATCACATGACCATATATAGGACTTTAGAAATGCATGAGCTATGGTGAAATCAAAAATTTAATGAACCATGGGAAAACTCACCAATGTATTATTAGTTTTATGAGTCATGGTATCATGACACTAATATGGTAACACATCACACATAATGATTTATCAATCATGAGATCTAGATATTGGACCATAAAAAGCATATTTGACAACCATATAGTTGAGGACATAGGACAACATTCAACAAATTATTGTTCATTAATTCATCATTCTTTTAAAAATGAACTATGTTAATTTGGAGTTTTTGATTCGAGTTCTCCAATAGATATCATGCAATATTAATCATGATTCAGTTTCGGTAAATACTTCTTGGGGTCGCTAATTTAGGAGGGGTACTATGAAAGTGATCTTGTGATGAGGTCTTGAAATTAATTTACAGGATATAAATTATCACAAGAGATGTGGATATTCAAATTCATATGTGAAATGAGTTACCCCTTTCTCAAGTATTTAAATAATTTTCTCTGGAATATCACATGTCATGAAGATGGAATAAAATACCCATATTCACAAATCCACGGAAGCCCAAAGGAATTAAGATGGAATTTAATTTCCCTATAACTGTGACATATTCCAAGAAAAAAAAATCTCTTATTGGGGGATATTTGTGGATTCCCACTAATTGATAATTCAGAAATATATAATGAATGAAATAAATATATATGAGTATTAATTACTAGAAAAATCACATGGGAAGGAAGATGGATCGTGTGGATCACAAACCCTTCATAAGGAAACCTGATCACACGACTAGGGAATGGTCATGTTAAATGATAATGTGATTGAAAGTATTTAATTTTGAATACACAGATCTATTTTATCATTTGCTCTCATTATTCAGAAGATGACATGATATGTGATGATAATCTTGTGAAGGCTTCCAGATGATTTCCTCCAGTCATGACACTTTTCAACTAAATGATGATTGAATACATAAAAAACTTTTTTTAAAATTAAAATATATAAAGTATTAAGTCTCATTAAATGTATACTTATGTTGATATTTTTGTGATGTTCTTATGTGATTCAAATGTCTCCATGGATCCCCTCGTGGAATTTCCACCATGTCGCACCAGTGCATGTGGTCATGTTACCTTCATAATTGAAACAACATAAGATAAATTCATTCAAGAATATGATTCCCCTCTATATACACAAATAAGAATAGGGATTGTTCTTTGAAATTCACATTCATTATCATTATATCTCTCTTCCGTCACATTTATTGTGGTTGTCAATGAAACGGTTGGACTGCCATCATGAGATCTAAATTCCATGTAAAATAAGGAATGAAATAAAATTGGAATATATGGATGCTTTTCACGAATGGATGATATGTTCATCTTTATGGAAATATTTTTATGAACCCTAGTTGATCACTATTAAAATTGCATAGGGAACCCTTAAAAATCATACATAGTCTCACGAAGGACCACAAAAAGTCATCATCGATCGTGGTAAATCTTTTCAATAGGATTCCTGATATCTTCAATAATCCTATACATGTATGTGTAACCATTCAATTGTACTTAAACATGCCAACATTATTAAGAAACATCCATTTGATCGGTTGGGGTCTAATAAAAATTCTCATTGACGAATGTTCATGAGGTTGGTGATAATAATGAGACACCATATAAATCCCATGATTGAATCAAGTGAAGCTTGTGATACCATAATCCCACCACCAACTAGAAATCATATTTTCAAGATACGATGCAAGAAAGGTAGTGTACCAATATGGGGAAAGGCATATAAATAAATTCCCCTCACATAATAAAAGATATGATATTGTATACAACATAATATTTCAATAGAAGGATTATCAATGTTGTATGTTACTTGATCAAAAAGTACTTCTACTATGTAATGTCTAGAGAAAAACGCATGGGATCATTCCAAAGGAATATTTTCTTCACCTTATCATAGAAATGATCATGTGAGGGTCATCTGGTGGGCATGAAAAATCATTCAATGGAGTTTATGCTGGTCAGCATTGTCACATGGAACCTAAATAAGCTAACAATTGACAATCCATAAGGAACATATGTAATAAAAACCGTTATATTCTAAAATAGATGGATGACATACATAAATACAAGTACAAAAATATTCATACACATTAGATGACATTAACATATCATAGGACAGTTCTTGGACATGTCATCTATGTAATTTCACAACTTTTATAAATTAACATACTATTTAATGTAATATTTTATGTCAAATTCCATAAAGCGACCCTGGGGTGCATGTCTATGTGGTCTCTTGCATGTCCTGAAAAATGTTATTTTTTATGGTTCTATAGGATTATGAAAAATAATAAATCATTCTAAAGGGAAATGTTTCTTGATAAAGGTTATTTAATGGATTAGAATAAATAAAATTAATTATAATGAAATCAAATGAAATGAAAAACTGAAGAAAAATACAAAATAAAATAAGAATAAGTCACAAGTTAATGAAAAATAATTAAAATGGGTTTAAATAATTTTTTTATTTCTTTTCCTCTTTTCCATTCCCATTTATATGATTATATATTATTTTATTTTATTTTCCTTTTATATATTACTTTTCTTTTTTCCCTCTTTGTTATTAATTTTTTATATTCCCAATATTCTGTGCATTTCATCTCCTCTAAATGTTGTGCACCCCTCCTCTCCAAGTGAATCACCACCCTTCTCTTCATCATAATCTCACTGCAACTCCATATCATCTCTGTTTTCAACGCCATTAGAAGCACTATGATCCTCTTGATAAGGCTATTCTTCCACAAGAAGAACCTTTGAGTTTCATCCATTCTCTGTCATGCAATCTTCCAGGGAAGGTTTTAACCTGAATTTGGTGATTTTGATAAAACAATCAATTTCATCCATTTTATTTCAAATAAATGGTTTTCCTAGACTGTGGGATATAATATTACTATGAGATTGGGTTTCTATATTTGTTCCAACAAATTTATTTTTTTGATCATCTTGTATAGTGTTCCCTCTCGTTGTTTTCTACCGACGAATCCCTAATAATGTGTATTAATTAAAATAAATTATTTTCCACGATCCTCTTGAGCTTTTTTTAAGGAGAACTCCATTCATTGGTTTTTTGCATATTTTTGGACATCCCTTTTGGTGAACCTTCCTAATTGGAATATTTTAAATTTTTCCATTAGTCACCAATTTATTAATTATATTTCTTGTGTAATAATTTTTGTTCAAGATTTAAATCGAATAAATTATTTAGGATGAATCATAATCCATAAAATTGATTTTCCTTGAGGTTGTTTCTTAATTATTTTTTTATATTTTTTATGTTTTACCAATATTAAATTTCATTGCATATAATTTCACTGATATATGCTAGATCTGTTTAATTTTTTGTTAATATTATTATTTGTGATAGATGGTCTAGAATGATTGGTAATACTAGAATTAAATGGTTAAATATATGGATACAATCATGAATTTTGGCGAGTGATATATATACATATACCTATATATTTGTTTTATGTAAACTCATGCGAAGAAGAGATCATGGTCCCATACTAAAAACCCACAATTGAACACTCTATGCTCGATTGGTAATAGCACAACACATTAGGAAATTGTTGTTTTAGGCTCCCTTGGAAAGGGGTCTACCCAAGATATTTCATAACTATTTAGTGATACCAATTTCATAAGGGGAAATCAAGGATGGTAACATTTGAAGAATGGCTACGCCATGCCTCGTTTGATACTCAATACATTACATATGATACCTAGGATGGACAAATAGTCCACCTCCATGAGCTGTACATGTAGTTTTGAAATGATATACATGGATTGGATTGTTGAATTGGATATTGTTGATTGGATATACTATATCGATACCTTCATGAAGGGTTCAAAATTCACCTCTAAAATTTTTAGTTTTAATATAAATTCCTGACATGTTTTTATTGATACTGAATTTATTTCCCATATGATTGGTGATACTTTCATTGTACCATTAGTGAACCTGGTTTTGACATATGTATTGGACACTAATAAAATACACATGCCTGGGGTTATTCCATTTTCATTGGTCTATCATATTACTCTAGGATTAGTATACATATATTCACCATTAACCGACATCTCATTGAGTCATTTGACATTGGCCAAAGTAGGTGTTATGGAACGAGAGTTCGCTTGGGAAACCAGACAAAGTAATAGTTTTTATATTTCTTGATTATTATTATATATATGGAATACTTCTATTATCTTATAAAAAACTTCAAAGGACTAGAAATTGTGGGTGTCAGTCTACTGAGATTATATATCAAAACCGGATCAAGCATCATTTGGTACCCGTGTTGTCTCAATATTCATAGGAATGGATTCACGGATGTGTAGTGCTGCCATTTCTCGATTGATTTGCAGTTTTGGATGGAGTTTGGGGGTATAAGGCAGAACATTTATTGAGATTTTGTGTTATAGTTTCTATTTGGTATTTTGGTTGTTTTTTAGCCTGTAGTCTAGGAATGTATACCATACACATTCACTTTTTTTAAATTTTGGAATCATAAATTGACATCATCATGGAATCAATTATGATTATTTATCTTTCATAATTATTTTTTATTCTGTTGGGTCATTTATAAACTTCTACTATTGTATGATTTTTCTCTGTTCTTTGTCTACTTGATTCATATATTGTTTCCTGCTATGTTATTCCATATACAATGATGTAATAGTCTCCTCATAATTATCCCCACGGCCCTCGCTGCTATTCGGAAGCCTCTATCATTTGGGGAGATGAATATGTGATTTTTAGTTCCAATATCTCTGGGCCCAACACAATGTAACTCAATGCAGGACACTGAAAAGTGGTATCAATTTGTTTATTTCCCATTTGAGTTATTTTTTGGGTTAGACATGAGTCCAGGATTTGGGAATTTAGAATTTAACTTATTACAGGATTTAGCTATCCAATGTATAGTGGGATCCTATATTACATGTGTTGTGATTTTAGTTATTAATTACTCCATTTTTGTGGATATGACTTCATCATTTTTGGAAAACATTATTTATACTATTACATGTATAATTATTTCTGAGATGATGATTTTTACTATCATAGATAGTTGATATGATGGAATTTCATTTACATGCATCATATTAGGCACCATGGGGACTAAAATTACATGTATATTGTAATTCCGTATTTACTTTCAACAAGCATATGCATATTTTCATGTGAGTTCTATTGTGTTTAGTTGTATTATCCTTCAGTATTTTTAATTTATAAATATAATGTTTCTATGTGTCTTTGTGTTCCTTCTAATAACTATTCTCTTTCTACCTATACATAACTCTTAAAGTGGTCTGTCTGTTGTGTAAAACACAGAGGAAGGCCTTGTACATACCCTATTTTTAATTTTCTTCTTGTTCCTGATATTCCATGTTCCAAAAGTCCATACACATACAATTTTCCATAATTAAAATTTAAAATTTTAACACCTTTTTAATATAATATAGTTTATGGTTTTCATTTGTAATTTGTTGAGAAATTTCGTCATGATGTCTTCATGTTGTACATTATTACTGTATGATGGAAAAATTACATAGTTTTTAGGTATAAAATCACCTTTAGTGATTATTATAGAACTAAATGTAGTGTCTCCACTAGTCCCTATTACTAAAAACCCTTCTAATATTGTTTTGGGAGCTGACAACTAGTTCAAGGATAATCTTATTTGGTTCATACATTCAGTTGAGAGTGTTTGGATGCCTTTCTCGACTATGGAATAGATTATGTGGAACATTCTATGCTAGAATCATAATTATATATTTGGTGATGGGGGTCAAAATGAAGTAGATTCAGGTATAAAAATCCCTAAATTACATCTTTAACAATATTGAGATGCTTCCAATTCAGAGGGTCGAACCTTCTCTCTTATTTATCATGACTCATCCAGGATTTGGTGGGATGTCATTTCATATGTAGTAGAACCCTAAGACATGGTCTGTGAAGACTTCTAGAGAGATTTCTAAGATCAAATATTCCCACATAATCTGAGAGAAGATCATTCTAATGACTTATCATATCATAAGTAGGGCTACATGATTGTGTTAGAGTATTCTACATGTTTCACTAAAATATGGAATTTTTCTATATCTCTAACGGGTGAAGCCCAAATCACTTCAAGACAATTTGATTATGGATTGGGATATCCTACCCTATCACATGTGAGCATTTTTTTATTTTTAACCATAATTGAGATCATAAATTTGGCCTTACTTTTGGAACAAAATCATGGGGAAGCTGATCCTTTGATCCTAAGAGGTGCATTTCCAATGTTTGGTAACTGTTTATCAAGAAGTATGAATCATTATTTCATGGATTCACGATGGGATAAATTTATGCAAAGGAGAATTACTGGGAACACAATTATATGTCATCCATGATGAAGGATTGTCTATAAGAAACCCAATTAATGAAGAACCTGATGTTGTGCCAAGATTTTAGGAAGATGACTCACCTTTAGTGTTTTTGCTACTCTTTTCATTAAGAAATTACTTGTACAGGATCTGTACCAATGCCACCATCAACAGTGGGATATGTGGCTCTATGAATGGTCGGGAGTACATTTTTCACATGAAAATCAGGACGAAGTTGTGGAGACCATGAATGAGGAATTCAAGATCAATAACACCATCATTAGCAATGTGGACTTCCATAGACTAGTCAGGTGGAACCTCAGGGCAATGGTCATAACGTATGTATTCTATGTAGCCAAAATTCATGGTGCATGGTCTAGGGTTATCTATGGTCAGAAGCACTATCTTTGTATCCTTTACATTAGTTTCTTCCATTTAGGATCAAATTTATCACACTCTTTCATATCTTCTATAATTGTTGATAGTTTATGTATTTACATCAATCACTTAAGTGGGGTTATGTATCTTGACACTCCATTTGGGGTCTGAGCAGATAGAGTACAATAGTTCTAGGAGTTCCCCCATGACATATGTGTGTACCGTTTCATCGTTAATTTCATCATCCCTCGGGATGACATGCTTTTATTTATTTCTCTTCATTGGATTTTCCGTATTTATCATGCACAATTGGATTGTGATCTACATTGAGTGTCATTCAAAAAACATGAGGGAAGCTCATATTTACACAACATATAATGGGATATCATGAAAAATTAAGCTACACTAAATCCTTCTAGTCTAGGCATAGTGAAATATATCTAGAATGTCTCCTTGTGAGTGATCGGGACTACAATAAGTGGTATTCCCACCAATTGGGGATTATTTTACGGACATAGTCCCTGATAATATTTCCAGATTACATCCTATAAGCAATGTTGTGTTCACTATTGAGCTACTTCTAGGTGAAACACTAGTTTTCTTTCCTCTATATAGGTTGGAACCAACAGACATATATAAACTCATGAAGCATCATGAATATCTAGAGGTGAAGGGTTTCTTATGACCTAGTACATCCCCATGGGGTCCACTAGTGAATTTCTCTAAGATGGAGGATAATTCACTCATAATGAGAGTGGATTAACATTGAAACATACGGCATGGATTAATGAGTCGATATACATTACATTTCATAAATGACCTCTTCAGATATATATTAGGAGAAACTATTTTCTCCAAGATTGATATGTGGACACGATGTCATTAGGTTCGTGTGTTAACATCAGATATAACACATAAATAATTCCTAATGAGGTTCATATTGTATGAGTAATTCATTATTTTGTTTGGTCTAACAAACATGCCAACAGTTATCAGGTCTCTAAAGAATTAGGTTTTCCACCTATACGCTAATTCCTTTGCGGTGGTCTTCAAAGAATACATCATTTGGTATTATCCCTCTATACAAGACCATGTGGACAATACTGATATCATATTGAGTACACTGAGAGAGATCTATCTATACACATACCTCATTAAATAATACTTTTGGATCAATAAGTTTCACGTCTTGGGTAATATCATATATGAGGAAGGATTATCTATTTACCTTGAAAACAGATCACAATATTTTTTCGTGGAGCATCCCAAGAATCTGTTTGAGATACGTTGCTTCTAATGTTTGTATTACTATCAATGAAATTTAATCTATGATTCCCCCTCTTAATAGTCCCTCTTACGATCCTAAAAATTAATAGTGTGATGTTCATCTGGTCATAAGATTTTGTGAAATATAATAATGAGTTAAATGGAATACTCATGACCACTCCAATCCTAATTGTACATGACCCGTGCAGAAGATATATTGTTAAATATCATGCTCCCGGATACAAAATGGGTGTAGTGATGGTGAAGGGTGATTGAGTAATGTCTATATATCTAGTCAGTTCGGGAAACATGAGAAGAACTGTCATGCAAAAATTCTCGAATTGGAAGTAGTGGTTCACGATCTGTGTTGTAGGAGAATATACATATTGGGAGAGAGGTTATTTTTTAACATTGATCATAAAACCATAAAATATATCACCACACAGTGGTAATTAAATTTGATATATCATATTTGGGTAGAATACCTTTGGCTATTTGTCCTTGAGCTTGTTTATACCCCTAACAAGGGTAATGTAATGGCTAAAACATTGAGCTAGAAGACATATAGACAAGCCATCCAGGCATCCAATGGATTGTTGTATATGATAGATTTTTTTCTAAGATGTATCCAGAAGTTCAAGAACAACATTAAAATCTAGTTCTATTAGTTATGAAATTGTTGTCCAATTATCTAGGGAGAGTCCATGTGTAGATGTTTTATGATCAAGAGGATCTCATTTTAAGGTAGCTAGTCACATGAGATAACCCACCTCCTAGTTGGGTTGTGGATAGTGGTGAATATTTTCTCTATCATGTCATTTACTAGGTCTCTTCCCATAATCAAATGTAGCTATTGAGAGAATCACATGCCTATATTTAGGAATTTCATCCAGGTCATACCATCATGTAAAGAGATTTGAATCTTCAAAAATGGTGGCCAGGAATGATGATGAAAATAGCGGGTTTTATACATGGTACTCTACAAGTTAGTAGGTGAAGTCAGTGCACCAGTGACCCATTAGACTCATAAACCCTCAGTCCATTACTGAATGGAAATGGAACGACGTCACATTGGGTTTCATCACAAGATTTATCTAATTTCCTTAAGGCAATTTTGTAGAATGGGTGATTTTCTATAGGTTGATAAATTCATGAACATCTTAACTATTTGGTAGTCATCCAATATTGATGTGTTTTGGAGGCTTTATATTTTGGAGAAACATTAAACTTAGTGAATTCTCTATTCAATATTATTTCTCTACTTGTTACATATACCATTCTACACTATGTTATATATTATACTATGAGGGAATAGTATCCACATGTACATACACAAGGCCCTATCTTTTAGGTAACATCCCTTGTAGATTGGGGATGTTTGCGTGATAACTTTTTTCCCACCATGTCATGGCCCTATTTAGTGGTACTCAGGGAATGATGATACAATTGAGATCAATTGAAACACCAGGAAATTTCACCAAAATCATAAATCAATAGAGAGACATGTCGCCCATGACATGTTACATCCCATATAATTGTCAGCGATGTATTTTGAAATTATATTGATATGTCACCTATGTTTTTCAAATATATTTATACTGTTAAACCAGGTCTTATGATTCTATTCAGATATGCCACCCACTTTTTAGATGTCCCTCTATCATGTTTCCATAGTCTTGTTATGTCACCTGGACATGTATCCCATGCATTCATACATTTCCCATATGGGTTTCAAAATTCTTATGTCTCCCTCTAGTCTTTTCATCCAAAAATTATGACATCCCAGACAATTATTATCTATATCCTATAGCATCCCATAATATTTTCTCCAATTATAGTGATATATCATCCACATATACCATCTAGATCATGCAAAGCCATCAAGATAAGTCAACAGGATCCCGATATTGTATTTGGACATGTCCTATTGAAAATCAAGACATGTTCAGACATTTTAATACACGTTTATACATCTCCATACATTTCCTGAATCCTACCAAGACATGTTAATTATAAAATCATGAAATGTCTTGCAGACATCCGAACACATGATAATTGGGTCAAGATGAAATAATCTAGAATACCCACAATTTGAAAATGAGGAATCAAATTATTATTATATGTAGGATTCATATAACATCATTCTATAGCTCATCCTCCAATAGGAATTCACAATGGTGTAAGTCCATCCATTTCACTCACATTCAAACACATGGTTTTTAAACTCTCCCATGGGTTCATATTCCCACATCATCCATTAGCAGATTGATAAGTTGACCAGATAGTAATTAATAATTTACATATCCAAATATGATATATATGATTCCTCTTTATGGGCTGATAATTATATCAAATACCCAATTACGCCCAAACCATCATAGAAGTCCCACATCAATATTCAATGATACTAATTTCTTGATATTCATTGTTTCCCACACCAAGAATAGATCATTTGGGATTGGTGGATTGATGAAATCATATCATTCACATCATGAATTTTTATCCAGTAAAGTCTACATTACTGTATAATCCTAGACCCGTGGAATAATATTAATGACATCATACAAGGGAATCCACTATGAGGTATGTCATACAATGTGACTAAATTATGAAAAAAAAAATTCATATCCAAAAAGAATATGTAATATTAGTTTATATGTCATATGATCCATACCTTGTTCATTTTTTCTATTAAACAAGTCATATATGAATAATGATAAAATTCATAGTTTCAAAAAACTACTTGGGCTTTGATTCCCATTATAAACAAGTAATATACCACATCTCATTATGTTTTAATCCCAAACTCAAAATATTAATATCCTCCATAGATGGTACTAAACTCTAGACTTCCTTCTTATATAGCTTCCAAATATATACTGCTAGACATTGATATGAAATTATTAGAAATTTATGAAAATAATTAGATACATATAGAGGATATCTTTAATAAAACCCCTTTTACAAATGGATGGTTTAAAGTCATGATCATTTTATTTTTCTAACAGATATCATATCAGAATTTGAATGAAATTCTCGAACATATTTTATAATAATAAGTTTGTCTTGGAGTAGGTGAAACTTTCCCCCACATGGTTTTAAGAGGCCTACCTACCATCCTCTATCCAAATGTGTGTTGTTGATCGCCATTGTGTATGAATCCCCAATTCCCCACCTACCTTTGGAAAGAAGGTATTTACATTATTATGGGTGTGTCGTCTATTATCAATTTATAATAAATTAACACAGTGATATTAGAGTAGGTGATTGAAAAATCACCCTAGGACCCACAACATACTATTACCTTAGGATATAACATCCAAATAAATCATTAATATATACTAAATGAAAAAAATTATTTGACACTATTATGTATTAAACACAACTCCATATTCAATTATAAATTGGTCACTATGATAGAATGATAGTCCTTCAAAAGTAAATATTCCCACCGAATTTGGGACAATATGAAAAATTTGTAACCAATACTTCATACTGAATATAATAATGTTGAATTATTATGAATATATGATATGATCCTATAATAAAACATACCTAATCCAAATGACATTGTCACTATAAAATAAATCATTAAATCCTACAATATAACTTAATCATCAATAATAATATTCTAAATGGCTATTACATAGGGAAAAATGATATACTATAGGAAACAACCCATTAATTCAATTTCATTATATTTAGAATACAACTAACACATGTTATGATAATAAATTATATACAAATAAATGTCGAATTTGTTAACATGATCTTACATAGTCAAATATTAATTCAAATTATAATATACAAGTACCATGAGAAAATGATGATGTTAGGGAATGAAAACAATAAACCAGGACAAAAAATACTATTTTTCATTCAGTGTCATTGATGAGAATAAAAATTAACTCAAAAAAATATAATTAAATAAAAAATAATTTTTTTATATTTAATAATCTTTATCAATAAATATGTTGTACAAAAAAAATCGATCACAAAAACTATATAGCTATTGTAAAAAAATGTACTAATTAACATGTGATATTGAGTCATCACTATTACTAAATTTTTATACTACTATATAATGTTTAATTAATCATATTTTAACTAAAGTTATTTAAAAATCATATTTATATTTGAATATTATTAGATTTTTATTTTATTCTTATATCTTGTTCAAAAATTGTAATTTTAGTTGGAATTTATAGGTTAACCTGGTAGGGTGCATCCCCGTACCCAATCCCATGAATGATAATAGTGACATGAGGATCATTATCTATCATGTATGAGTGTTTCATGAGTAAAAATAATGTTATCCCTAATAATAAAAAATTATTCGATAGTTTTGATAAAATTATTATTCCTCATATTTGGTAATAAATTCTTAATGCATTGCAATCAGTTTTTAGATCCATATAAAAAACCAACCTAAGATAATATTCAATACTACTAAAAAGAATATCAATTCCCTCTATATGGGATTTAACAAATTTTATGTTGGGTCGGAGAAAACGAGGAAAAGATGGCAAGAGGGGGTGAATTGCCTTTTAAAAAATGATTAACAAATTAAAATCAAAGTAAAGAATGCAGCGGAAATAAAAGAGGCAAGACACACGAAATTGATAACGGAGTTCGGCCAAAACCCGGCCTACGTCTCCGCTCCCAACTCAACCGTTGAGAGATTCCTACCGCTTGCTTTTCAATGGTTTTAGCAAGAAACCCACTAGGCTTTGAGGTAGCACTAGGACCTATTACAGCTTGCTTTTATTGGTTAAGCAAGAACCCACTTACTTTTAATGGTTAAGTAAGAACCCACTATCCTTTTTAACGGGTGAAGGCTAGCTCACCGGTGACACAAGCCTTTTAAAAGGAAAGGCTTGAAGAAACCTCTTCACACCTTAATGGTGATGTGAAACCCAAAAGAAAGGGGGATGAAGAAAGAGTTTGGGGTTTGTAGGCACAAACCCAAATTGAAAGCTCAAAAAGATAAAACAATAAAACCCGTAATTGGGAGAAGCCTTGGGCGCCTTGATTGATTGGAGATGTTGAAGGCCGCTTCCAAGCTTCTTTGATGGTGCTCTTGGATGTGGAATTGGATTGGAGCACGTTGGGTTCCTTGAGGAAATCCGCCGGAGGTTCGCCAAAATGATCAACAATGTGTCCGGTGGCTTGGGTGAAGTTCCGGGGCTTCCTAGGCCTTTATTTATAGGCTAGGAACCTTCAATTATCCGTTGGAGGGCTTTGGAGCCATTGGAAAAGGCCTCGGAGCCGTTGGGAGGCTTTTGGAGTTGACTGGTCAAAGCCAACGGCTAGTTTGACCAGGGCTACCAGCTGGCCGGTACAGGGCCACCAGCTGGCCGGTGCCTTGGAGATGGGTGGATGCTTCTGTCCAGACTCCACCGGCTGACCGGTGCCAGAGCCACCGGCTGGCCGGTGGCAAGACAGTAGCTCACACTGTTTGATATGGGTGCCACCGGCTGGCCGGTGACAGAGCCACCGGCTGACCGGTGGAACCTGGCAGTGGGCAATGCCTCTGCCAGGTCCACCGGCTGGCCGGTGCTATCACACCGGTTGGTCGGTGGACTGCAATTCAGTCCATTTTGCCAACTTTCTTGGGCCAATACTTTGGCAATCTTTTGCCTATCATCCACAATACTTAAAAACAAGGTTAGACAAAGAATAAGGTGATTGTGATCATGAAAATCAAACAACGAGGGGAACGAGAGGTACAAAAATCTCCCCCTATTTTGATGATCACAATCACCGAAACAATTAAAGTAAAAACATGAATTAAAGGCATGCTTTTAATGAATAAATTGAAAATAAATCAAAGCATGATAGAAAATATTCTCCCCCAATCAATCAAGAAATTTCTCCCCCTTTGTGATTATCAAAATAGAATGGGGCATAAAACTTGATTGAGGGAAATTTTGAAAAACAAGTGATGGGATTTGAAAATCAATTGAAATTTTGGAAATTGAAAGATTTGAATCAAAAAATGAATAACAGTTTGAATTGAAAGTTTTGAATCAAAATTGAAATGGAAATTTTGAATGAAAATTTGAAACCAAGTGTTGAAATTGAAAGATTGAGAAAAAAAATTTGAAATTGAAAAGCTTAATCAATCCTAACTCCCCCTAAATAAAACAAAAGATCATCGGGGAGAGGGATTTTGAAAAGAGATGATTTTAGGCCCGGAGAGACTCGCTAGAAGGGATTTTTCAATCCAAACTTGTCTCATGGCGGGTCTTCTCTTATAGAACTCGTCCGAATAAAAAATGGATTTGGGTTGACCGTACCGGGCGTTTTTACAATTACATTCATAAATAAGGTGCCCGGGTTTTTTACAATAATTACAAAATTTAAAACTAGAGCTCCCCCTTACAAAAACAGTTGGAGCATGGGAGGAGGAAGCTACATTGGTATATCCTAGCCCTTGGGTGGTTCTAGATATACGTTGGGAACCAAGCAATTTTGAAAGATTTTGTTCCCCTTGGGTGAACTTAGCTAGGGATTCCCTAAGGTCCTTAATGGTTGATTCCAAAGAATCAACATTGGGAAAATTTTGGATTTTAAGGGAGAGTTCCTCCTTCTCTTTGAGAAGTTGTTCTTTTTCGGAGGAGAGTTTTTTGAAAGACTTTTTCAAAGCGACAAATTTTGATGAAAGCTCATGAAAACCATTTTCTAATTGATCTCTAACGTGTTGGAGCTCTTCATAAGACAAATGATTGAAAGAATTTGAAGAACTAGAAGAAGAAGAGGAGGAAGAGGAGGAAGATACCTCATGTTTTGCCATTAGGCAATTTGTACCTTGGTCGCTCGAGGAGAAAGAGGAGAATGAAGAGGTGGAGCTATCACTCCAAGTTTTCTTTAAGGCCTTCTTCTTCTTCTTCTTGGCCCTTTTCTTGTGAGGTGGGAAAACGGGCTTGATCTTTTCGTCGGGTTCTTGCTTTTGATCGGATTCTTGCTTTGGAGCCTCGCTAGTACCTTCATAGGTTAGCTCTAAAAATTTCCAAAGATCGTAAGAAGTAGAGCAAGTAGAAATGCAATTAAAAACATTACGGTCAAGACCACAATGAAGAGCGTTCATGGCTTTGCCATCAAGCTCAAAATTTTCAATGTCATTGGGGGTCCATTTAGACTCATCGGGAGAGGAGAGGGTAAAACCATGCATAACAATTCTAAAAAAAGGATAGCCAATACTTTTAAGAAATGTGGTCATGCGGGTTTTCCAAAAAGTATAATCGGCTCCATCAAAGAATGGAGCACGATCCAAAGAATGTCCTTCGGGGGATTGAGAGGAAGAAGCGGTAGAAGCCATCAAAAAAATAGGATCTTTAATTTGAAACCGGTTAGGGAATTATTCAAATACGTCCTCTGATACCAATTGTTGGGTCGGAGAAAACGAGGAAAAGATGGCAAGAGGGGGGTGAATTGCCTTTTAAAAAATGATTAACAAATTAAAATCAAAGTAAAGAATGCAGCAGAAATAAAAGAGGCAAGACACACGAAATTGATAACGGAGTTCGGCCAAAACCCGACCTACGTCTCCGCTCCCAACTCAACCATTGAGAGATTCCTACCGCTTTCTTTTCAATGGTTTTAGCAAGAAACCCACTAGGCTTTGAGGTAGAACTAGGACCTATTACAGCTTTCTTTTATTGGTTAAGCAAGAACCCACTTACTTTTAATGGTTAAGTAAGAACCCACTAGCCTTTTTAACGGGTGAAGGCTAGCTCACCGGTGACACAAGCCTTTTAAAAGGAAAGGCTTGAAGAAACCTCTTCACACCTTAATGGTGATGTGAAACCCAAAAGAAAGGGGGATGAAGAAAGAGTTTGGGGTTTGTAGGCACAAACCCAAATTGAAAGCTCAAAAAGATAAAACAATAAAACCCGTAATTGGGAGAAGCCTTGGGCGCCTTGATTGATTGGAGATGTTGAAGGCCGCTTCCAAGCTTCTTTGATGGTGCTCTTGGATGTGGAATTGGATTGGAGCACGTTGGGTTCCTTGAGGAAATCCGCCGGAGGTTCGCCAAAATGATCAACAATGTGTCTGGTGGCTTGGGTGAAGTTCCGGGGCTTCCTAGGCCTTTATTTATAGGCTAGGAACCTTCAAGTATCCGTTGGAGGGCTTTGGAGCCGTTGGAAAAGGCCTCGGAGCCGTTGGGAGGCTTTTGGAGTTGACTGGTCAAAGCCAACGGCTAGTTTGACCAGGGCTACCGGCTGGCCGGTACAGGGCCACCGGCTGGCCGGTGCCTTGGAGATGGGTGGATGCTTCTGTCCAGACTCCACCGGCTGACCGGTGCCAGAGCCACCGGCTGGCCGGTGGCAAGACAGTAGCTCACACTGTTTGATCTGGGTGCCACCGGCTGGCCGGTGACAGAGCCACCGGCTGACCGGTGGAACCTGGCAGTGGGCAATGCCTCTGCCAGGTCCACCGGCTGGCCGGTGCTATCACACCGGTTGGCCGGTGGACTGCAATTCAGTCCATTTTGCCAACTTTCTTGGGCCAATCCTTTGGCAATCTTTTGCCTATCATCCACAATACTTAAAAACAAGGTTAGACAAAGAATAAGGTGATTGTGATCATGAAAATCAAACAATGAGGGGAACGAGAGGTACAACATTTTAGTGGATTGGATTCATGTTTAGTGATTTGAATCTATTCGTCTCATCAGTTATAGTAATCTTCTAACCACTTTTTCATGCACATGCATAATTATATACATGGGTGATAATTTTTTTATTTCTAAAATTATTTTATTTTTTTTGTATAAATCATTAGTGTTTTAAATAATTCATTATATTTAACATTCATATTAGTTCTTGTTCAAATCATCCATTATCCTCTTAATTCAAATCTGGTAGGTGGATCTTTATATTTTTCATTATTTATGTCGCTACCCAATAATATAAATTAATCATTTATTAAGTATTTATGATTTTTTTGTTGATTTATTATAGTTTTAGACTTTAATTTAATAAGAGTGTGTATTCCACATGTTTAAAAATATAAACCTAGAATATATTAAGATAAGGATGACCTGGTATTTCACTAAATATAATTCCTTAGTTTTATTCATTAATTAAACTACATTTCATGCAATGAATTTCTATAAATTATAATTATTTTATTAATCATTATCATGATGTTTTGAAATTATAAATGTGTTCTTGGGTATAATAATTTATGATTTTAATAAAATATATGATATTTCATTTTATATCTAAAGTGATATCTAACGGTTTTGGTTAACTTATATTTAACAGGAATTGGTATGATTGTTTTATATAAATGTATCTTTATTATATCCTAATAATTACCTTTATGTCTTTTTACCATATATCCTTCAAATTGATTCCTCTACTGTTGGTTATTGAAAGGATTAATTTTCATTTCATGTGCATTGTTTCCAAAGGATTGTAATTATTATTTTACAATTATTATTTACATTATATTTTTTAAAGGGGTTCTTGATGTTGTGATTTTTTAGTGAAAATTATTTGTTAGTATATTATTTAAACATACCAAATGTTTTAACTCCTCGCCATTTAACATACAGAATAAGGTTTTTGTAACTATGTATGCAATCCTAGTATGTGGTTATGACATTATGTATTCAAAATTTTAGTTATTCCCCCGAGGTAGAAAATTAATCTATAAAGGTTTGTTATCATCTTGGTATGTCAATGATTTTTAAACCAAGGGTTGTATTATTTGCAACACATTTTATATTCTTTTTAGTTACATTCCATTATTTTTATTTCCTATATTTTCTTGTAGGTATCATTTTGTTCAATTGATGGTTTATGTAATTTATATTATCACTATTTTATAAATAATTATTAGAATTTCATCCATTCATTTTTGTTATTATCAAATACCGATTTATTAAAGGTTTAAAATCGAAATATACCAACATTTAACAACTTAAATTTATATTTTGTGATAGTTTCTTATTTAATGTCAAAACCACCCACAGTTAATATTCTATCATTAATAAGAAATGATTTTTCTCCATAAATGTATTTAAATCATTTGTCATTCCAAATAGAGAATTTAAAATATGTTCTTCAATAATTATTTTTTATCTCGTTTTATTTTAAAAAAATTTATTGATTATTTTCATGATTTATATCTATATTAAAAGTTTTACCTGATAATATTAAACTGTAAAATATAATGATAATTATATTTTTCCCAATATACACATGAAAACACACACACACACACACATATATATATATACAGAAATTAAAATTGAGTTATTTAATTTTTAAATGGTTGGATTATAGTGTGGGGGACTTTTATGATAATTATTTTGTCACATTCTATATAAAATCCAAATATTTATATGGATTTTAGAAATAAATATATGGATTCAGGATGAATACCTCATTCATATTGTTTTTCATTTACTTTATAGTATATGGGTATTGTTGTTGTGATAGGTAAGTTTTGATCATTATTCATGTTTTGTTATGCCATTGGAAATATTTTATATCATGTTACATTGAATTGTTTTCCTTTTTATTTTAAAAATTACCCTTGTTTAATCCCATTACATGATTTAAACATTTATTGATTGAATATAATTTTTTTCATTACCCTTTATTATTTCAGTTATTTGTTTGATTTTTTTTGGAATTTTTTATGTCGTTATGCTTTGTATCGATTTTTTTTCAATGATAAAAATTATAGTAAATATAATTCATAATAATATTAATTTTATATGTTTAACATCCATTCATCACTATAGATAATCAACTTATTAGTTATTATTAGTCCCAAGTATGTATTTGTTGATGAACTAACAGTTGATGACATACAATGAGGATCTAGAATGCTATACATTGATTGTAATTGGGTTATTACGATTTGGATTGAAATTTATAGGATTAGATAATTATATGATAATTTTAGGGCCCATTTTATTTATGAGTAGATGAATTTCATGGTATACTAGGTTTATGATTTTAAGAACACTAGTTGTTGGTTGTGATTAGGTTCCTAGACAAAACAAATCACGATGAGACATTAAATAACATGGGATTAAAAATGTTTATTTCAAGTTTTCTATTAATTTATTATTTATTTAATCAGTGTAATTATTTATTTGAATTATTCTTGAATTTTAGATAGAATATGTCACAAGATGAATAAACTAGACAAAGTCCATGTACATCAATCCCAATAATTCAAAATATGTGTTCTTACTATGATTTTAACAACACACAGAATCCAATTATTCTTAATATTTGTGATCTTAATATCACATAACATACCATTTATATTATATATCTTTTTAAATTTAAGTTAAATTTTTGTAATTTATATGCTATATTTTTTATTCTTAATGTTGTTTTTTAATATTTATTTGTTTTATTTTTATTTTCCATGATGATACCAATTGTTATTATAGGGGTTTATATTGTTTTTACCAAATTATTTTATGTTTATAATTTTATTTGATTTAATATTTTATATTATATTATTGAAAATTAGTATAAATTATTTTCTTGTTGTTTTTCTGGATAATATTTTAATATGTACTCAATATATAATTTTTTATATAAATTAACGATGAGTGTATTTCCCCAATTGATATTTTTTCAGAAGTTTTCAGGAGATATTAATAATAATGTGTTAGAAAGTGTTCCCAGAACTATTTTTTAATGAAAGGGAAAATTACATAATATTATTTTTCTGTTATTAATTAATGGGGTTTCTTTATATATAATATATATGATGAAATTATGTTAATGATAGATGGAATATTAAATGATAATTAGATGAAATCATTCATTGTTATTCCTGAGGTTGGGTCTAATGATTCTAGGTGTTTCAATGATTTCTTTTTCGATTAATTTTTTATCATTTTTTTATCATTTTTATTATTTCTATTAATTTATGGAATTACTAGTTCATGGTTTTTGACAATTTTACAAAAAATTAAATTGAATTATCTTTTATATTTTTATGTAACATCGCCCAATATTGTTTTCTATAAATTCCTAATCATATGTTATTTAGTTTATGTTTCATTCAAAAAATTAAATTTATTTAATTATTTTTGGAAATTCATGAAATTTATAAAAGATAAAATCAGTTAATTTACTTCGCTAAAAATAATATAAACTAATTTCATAGTAAAAATCTATATATACTATTTTTATTAAATTATCAATCATAATTAATATAAATAAATTTGATATAAAAATATTTTTTACATTACATATTGTATTGCAAATGTAACAGAATAATTTATTTTAGTAGTTCAAAATATATTTTCAATAATTAATTTTAGTGACTGTAAATGGGTAATTTAACATATTGCTAATGGTGATTAGTTATTGACATGTAATATATACAAAAAATGGGTGAATTACTATTTTAAATATGATTTAGGTTTTTTTATAAATAATAACTTTATATTGTAGATAATAGTAACATATAATTCTGATGTTATGGAATAGATAAAGTATTTTTATTGAACATTTGGAGTAAATACATTAGGATTATTTTGGTATTTTATTATATTTATTTAATTTTGGTTTTATCATGGTTTTATCTACCATGGACATAATTTATTTTACTTTTCCTCATAGAGTATGTATTATATTTCCCTAATCATTATATTTTTTTGAATTTTATCTCCAATTACAGGTTTACGGAATTTGATCTTTGTTTTTATGTGATGTTGGAATTATGTTTAGCATAAATGTTTTATATTATAATGGAACTGATTCAAAAATATAATGATGCGACATTCTGTATATATATTTGTAGGTTTTAAATCTCAAACATCATTTTATTATGTGAAATAATTATCACCAATATATAAATTTGATTCTTTATAATATTTTCTAGCTCATAGTCACTGGGAACACAGTACATGTCTTATAGCGGACTTAATCTAGTTTCGTTTTTTTATAGTATAGGTTTTTAAATATAGATTCATATTATCCATCATATAAAATAACACTATTAATATTAATAATCACCAATTAATATAATTCTCCTCTCTAAAATTCCAATTATTTTAATTTGTGATAATTTATAAAAAATGATTTGTATTTGGTATGTTACAGAAGGTATCATAAACATAACACACTTATAAAAAATACCCAACATGGTGTCTTACCTTATTGAGAACATATTATTTTACCCTAAGGATAAATATGAAAACACCATTATCACTTTAGGAATCCTTTTAAGCTCTTCATATGATGTGAAAAAAATTTAAAATCCTATGCTACAATGTAATTATATGTAGACCAATTCATCAAAAATCATTACTAAGATATGAGTCCCAAAAATCAAACATTATAATCTCTCTAGATTTGTTTAAATAACTATTAATTTTCATAATTAAATGAATTTTTTATCTCATAAAACTATTATTTTCCTTTGATGATAAATAATATATTATAATATCATAATACTAAATTCTTTCTAATATAACATTATCAAATCACTAAATCACACCCATGAAACACTAATAGAATCATCATCTATTTTTTCAATTTATGTTATAATTTAATTAGATAAATGGTCCCCTTAATATATAACAATAATTTTGTATAAAAAATTTCGCATATAAAATAAATATGAGACACAAATATAATATGGTAAAATAACATAATTTTTTATCTAGCATCCTATATCTACCACAACAATAATTTTTCATATATTCTCATTCATGTCCACATGAATTTCACTTGAAAAATTACAAGATACTCTAATTGACTACCCTTATAGTCTATATCCTTGAAAACAAATATTATTTACTATATGATGTGAAATATTTAAAAATATACCTATTATAGTTCTATATTATCATGATTTTCTATCATGTCATTTTATCTATTTTATTCAGAGTAGTTATTTTAGTTGTTTTGAATGAAGGTATATACTATCCATTATAAAATTATTCTTTATCACCAACTACTATTAGAGATAATATTGAATATTAGTTTTACATTTTTCACATACTCTGAAAAATATACTTAATATCCTCAAAACTAACACCCATTTAACACGACATATTATTTTAAATAAATATAGCACAAGGGATCACATATTGATAAAATGACTACTAAATTCTCAATGAGATCGTATATCCAGATCCAATAATTTGTAAATAATATTATCATGCACCACAATATACTACTCATGTAATTGTAAAATTCTTATTGTTTTGATTCTCTTCTATAAGCATCTTTTAATAAATAATTATTGTTAATGAACTATAATAATAATAGATATCATTCCATAGTACTGTTTAAAAATGACAAATTCGACCCTCCTCATTAGATAAATAGTTTATAAAATACCGTAACATGAAAATAATTTATGATCCATAGATTTGGACAATAGATAATCCCAACATAATATATAATATCAATTTTTATCTCTTTGGGAACTGGGTAGTGGTCATTAATTCCTTTTATAATAATTCCTATAACAAAAAAACATAACAATAGATATTTCATGATTCCCTATATGTATGGTTAACTACTATCACACCAATCCATTGAATTAATTTATCACCAATGTATTTCATTTATATTAAAAAATATCAATATAATTAAATTATATCATAAGATTGTAAATATGATCATATGATTTTATATCTAAAAATAGGAACTAAACTGCATACATACCTCTCAATAAAATACATGTAATATTATATTCAACTATTTTTTTGTATTCCATAAACACTCTATAGAAAAATTCGTGATCTCAATTGAAGATCATATCATTTTGAATATATTTATTATATGACCAAAATAAAAATTAAACATTAAATAATAACCACGGATTGTAATGTCTAATGTATTTGGAGACTAGGAACATAACATGAAAATATGAAAATAATAATAATTTTTTATTTAATCTAAGTAATGATATCCAAAATTCCTATGATATCTTAAATATTCATTGAATATATTAGGGAGTACACGAACATATGGATGACCTAAGAATCCCAGTATGTGATTATTCAAAGGAATAAATCATATCTCATAGGTTATAATGAATAAAATGATGTCATAAAAAGTCATGTAACATGAATAATAATATGGGATGATAACATTTATAACACATTATCATGTAATAATAGAAACATATGAATGTGGTAGCAACAGACAACATGACATAAACATTATTCCATGCTTACTTACAATAAAATATCATATAGTGGACAAATTCCCCTTATAGACTAGGATTACTCCCTAATCCAATACATTATATCTCATGATACTAGAAATTACGCAATTCACTGATATAATATATGGTTAAACCCATAATAACATTTCCATGCATATGTGTTCAACATAATGACTATTGAATATGGAATAAACATAATGGATATCGATAGAAAGAAATGGGTTTTCCAATAATGTCATAAGAAATAACTAAAGGGAATATCATAATGGTTACCCTGAAATAATCGAGTGAAAACATATTTGGACATTAATAAGTGAAAATATGAATTATTAATGATAAATTATAAAAAAATATAAGTGAATCAATGTGAAAAATAGAGTTTAATAAAAATTATAAATGAGACACTATAGTGAGGTTTAAGTGAAAATTTAAAAGATACATTATGGTTGGAAATGTTATAATTTTTTGTACAAAACTAGAAAAGAACTAATATAGGTTTTGATAATAAAAATGGTGAATTTAGAAAAATTGACGATTAAAATTGTATATGGTGTTTAATTTAATATGGGGAATAAATTTAGATTCTCCCTTTAATTAGTCTTTCTTATTGGGTAGAAATGAAATGGAAATGTTATAAATAGCATATTTACCTATAAAAAAATGATTAATTGATATGGATAAATAATTTTGGAAATGATATTATGAATTTAGAAGAATTATATATTAATAATCATGAAATACATTGGGATAATGTGAGATAATGTGTAACCTAAAGGTAATTTGGACGTTAGGAGAGGACCCTTACCATATGTTTGAAAATTTCACGCACATGCACTAAATGTTTGAGAGAACAAAATTAGATACATTGATTAATTAACTCAAAACATATTACATTGATATATGTTTTATTATAATTTTATGACATTCATTTATGTCCATTTTGATGGGTTATAATGATAATTTTGTAATTATAGGACAATATTTTTCATGGATTTAAGATTTGTTCCCTTAAGTATAATTATGAGAGATCTTGTAAATTGGAAAATAACATAATATAATGAATAATAGGGTATTAATATAATTTAAAATTTTAAATATTCTTAAAAACAATTTTTTAACATATGTGAATGATTAATTAGATAAAAATTTTATGATAAATTGTTTGTTTATTTTGGAGATATTTCAAACATCAAAAAACTATTTTGATTTATTATTTAATATTATGAATATATAATTTTTCTTGAACATGAAAAATTTTATAAAAGAAAATTTACAATTTTTTAACCATTATAATGGTATTATTAAGTTTGATTAATGTGGTAGTGGAAAATGAACAATTGTCATCCATGAAGGCGGTGAATAAACTTATCACGGATGATGTTTTTCTTTTCAGAAAAAAAGGAGAGGAGTATAGATTTTATGGTGGATATTTCAATAAATTATTAATATTATATCATATTTATGATACTATTATTATCAATCCACTTATTTAGTGGATGATAGTTTATAATAAGAAATTAATTGAATGTAAAAAACAATGAATGATTATTTTACCTCTTGAATACCATTTCCTTTATAAAATTCTCATGGAACATCAGTTTGTTCTTTTGTTGATACTAGATAGAATAGGTCAGGGATAAGTGGCTTGGGAAATCAAATTAAAACAATTTATATAGTGTTCTATGCTATTAAGGTGTGGTTAAAATAGGTGGAGAGTGGTGTTAGTTATAGTGGTAGGAGAGGGGTGTTTTTGATTATTTTATTAATTAGATTATTATATTGTTGTAGGATCGAAATAATGATGTAGATGCTCAATATACAAGAGGGGGGGTGAATTGTATACTTAAAAAATTTCTTTGGAACCTTTAAAGTTAGTTATGAAAAACTATGTTTTCCTTAAGCAAAGGAATGGGCTATGTTTAACAAAGTTAAACTTAAGCAAATTCACAACACCTCTAACACCAAATGAAACCTTGGAAAGAGATTCTGAAAGTAGGTTCTGGAAATATAGTTCCGGAAATTGAAACTTAACAAAAGATTACAATATGAGATTCTACCTTAAAGCATATAGAATTTAATTGAAATAGAGTACAAGTAAGGAAGTATAAGAAAGTTATACTTTCCTTATAATACAAAATGCAGCGGAAATAAACAAGTAGTAAAACAACAAGTAACAAGATATAATTCTTTTAACCCAAAGAGAAGGGTATCCAACAACCTTGGATAAAGGTACCTTGATTTATATTTTCAAGAAAGTCTGTCTTACCCACACCAGGGTAAGCCCACGATACAAAGATCAGAGTCTCTGTCTTGCTATCCCTGCAAGCCCTCAACTTCAAGGTAGTTGGCAACCTCAGTCTTCCTCAGCAAGGAAGCCCTCAACTTCAAGGTAGTCGGAATCCTATGTCTTCCTATCCCCAGAAGTCCTCAAATGTAATCACCAACATTCGGAGTCGCACAAAGCAAAAACTGAACGAGCGGTTCATTACGCACCAGGCATGAAAATCTTTCTCTCTCTAGAAATCACTTTAGCAGCGTGTGGTTTCTAGATTGATCGACTTCATTGTCTATATTGATCTCTTTCAAATGAGATCCTATTTATAGTTAAGGTCGGCCTCCTTCCGAACGGTCATATTTTCCTTAAAAATAGGAGGGACCTGTACACGTGTCACTTAGCCAACGGTTAGTTTTATAACAGAATAGACGACATCGTTTTATAACAAAACAAGTGTAACAGAATGTACGACACCGTATAAAATCTAACTCAAAATTTCGGAATGAATGTTCGGAGTGTAAAAAATATTTTTTCGGAGTCTAAACAAATACGGAGTGTATAAAACAAAGATGATCATATTCTGTTTAATAGGTGAATTTGGAATGAGAATTAGGAATGATAATTCATCATCAGAATTCATAATGAGAATTCATCATCAGGTTTCGTAATGAGAATTCATCATCACAATTCGTAATGAGAACTCATCACAAGAATTCGTAATGAGAATTCGTTGTTTAACTTCATAAGTATTCATATCCTGAATCTGATGTAGAACTTAATTAGAGTTCGTATTTGGATTTCGGAATGAAACTTTATTACAGTTCTCATCTGGATTTCGTAGTGAAACTTTATTTCAGTTCTTGTCCAGAATTCGGATCCTAAAACAGAATTCTTCATATCAAAGTTTCAAAAAATTACGAGAAAATAGAAATGAATCCTAATTTTATACTTATGAAAAATATGGATGAAAATATGATAAGGATAATTTTTCTTACAAAATCGATTTTCCTTATAAAAGCAATTTTTCTTATAAAAGCGATTTTCTTAAAGATAAGGTGTTTGTGATTTTCAAAACAAGAAGGAATTGAAAAGTCATAAGGAAAACCTTATTGACTCAACAATCTCCCCCTTTTTAGAAAGAACAAACATCCTTGAAAAAGAAATTCTAAGAAGAAAGAAAAACATTAAGGCTTATCTCCCTTTGCTTTAAGGATGTTGATGAATACGACTAACTCCCCCTTAGGCTTTGAAACTCTAAGGATCGTATTCTAGATTTCCGGAGTGACATTTCATTACGAATAAGAAAGTCTTCTATAATGAAAAACTCACCCATAGATAAGCTCTTATTAGAGTTTTTTTCCTTTAAAGATCTTCTCCTTCTCCCCCTTTGTGATTATCAAAAAGAATTCGAAGGAATGGAAAATACAACAAAGTACCTGAAAAATTAGAAGCAACAACAAAAGAAACGGGCAAGCACAAATTTTCATTAGGTTTGAAAGGCTCAATAACAAAGAAATTTAGATACATCAAAATATCGGATCTGTCTATTTTGTTTCTTTTTTCCTTCTCCATGAGACCCTTAAAAATAGTCTTTATCTTCTTTAAGCCTTTATGTTCTTCTTCAGATTTATTCTCTAACACAACAATTCATGCATTTTGGGCTTCAATATTTTCTTCCTGGGCTTGGAGATTTTCTTCCTGATCTTTAATCTTTTCTCCCTGAGCCTTCAATTTCTCTTCAAACTCAATCCGATAATCCCTTTCAAACATCCAGTTTTGAGAGACAGAATTCAGCTTCCCATTCAGATCTCTGACTTCGTGAATCCGTAAGTTCTTTTCAACTGTCAGCATCTCTTCAAAGGAAGAAGTCAGCTCATTTATTTTCCTGTCCTCAGTCTCAAAATCATCCTTAACATTATCTTGAAATTCATCAAAGAGTCTCATTTCTTCCACAGTCTTCCTCGACCAGCTAGTCATCCTCTTGCAAGATCTTTTGTGGGCTTCATAGCCGACAAAGAACGTTTTGAACTGAGCCTCTCTATCAACACACATGTCCATAACCATAGATACAGAGTCTTATTTTTTATTCAAATCATTTTGGAGCATTTGGCATCTTGAATCAATTCTTGAGAAAGTCGGAATAGAACCTACCAGCTTCTTTAAAGACTGAACAATAAAATCATGCCCCAATGAAGATGACTCCGAATCTGAGACTCTTCTTGGAGAAGTTTCTTCTTCAACATGATCAAGCATTCTTTTTGAAGAACTACCAACTTCCTTTCTCTTCACCACTACTGAGCTCGGTGTATCAGCAACAATTTTCTTTCCCTTGTCTCTTTTTGGAATGTATTCCTGTTCCGGAGTTCTCTTTTCACTATCAGAAACTTGAACAATATTGTCTTCCTCACCAGGAGATTTCTGAGTACCAACCTCTACATTCTCCATTTGAGCAATATCTTGTAGAAGTTGTTATTCATCTACATGATAAGCTACGTCTTCTTCTCCTTTCTCTTCTTCCATTGCTGGAGTGACTAGCTTAGAAGAATCATCTTCTGAGGTTCGGAGCGACAAATGTTCGGAAGGAGTCCCCTTATAATCATCTACTTGTTTTAAAACATCTCCGGTTCACCACTTCCTTCAGCAACAGCTTCTTCTTCTTCTACTTGCTCAATCTGCTCTATTTCCTCAATAGGCTTAGCTACTGCCTCTTCTGGAGAAACAAAGTCTCTTCTTGGAGTCTCAGGTAGAGATTCCAATGAAAAAGATCTCGGAACAGGAATGTTTGCTGAAACCATCTCATTAAACTTTAACAAATCCTGAGCTACCTCAGCCTCAGACATCTTCTTCTTGAGCTTCTTTTCTTTTGCTTGTTTTTAGAGCTCATCCGCAGTTCTTTCCTTCAAGGCCTTAGCCTCCGAAGGATCTAAGACAAAATGAGGCTCCCCTTGCACTCTCTTCTCTCTCATCTCCCTCCATTTAGCAACTACCTCATCTGGGTAAGCTTTCTTCTTCTTTGGTTTTGGAGGTGCAGAATGAACTTCCTTAGACTTGGGATTCTCTTCTTCTACTTGAACTTCTTTCAACTTTCCCTTCCTTACCGGCTTAGAGGATTACGGATTAGCAACTTTCGGAACTGTTTCTTCTTGAGCAGGTGAATCAACAAACTGACCAGTCTTCTTGTCAAAAGCTACATCCATTCTTTTAAGTGTACCATCACTCACCGCATAATCTTACAAACTCTTGGCTTAGACTTTCAAGCCTCCTTGAAAGACTCAAGGCACCGAACGATCAAATTTAAGAGGATGCTGGATACATTATAATCTGAGCTCTCAGATTTCCTTTCTTCACATTCTCAAGATTGATAAGAATGTGCTTCATCAAATTAAACTTCCTCATATTTATCAGAAAATCTAGGATGTAGATCTCACTCTTCTTTAAGCTATCTTTTTTACCCTTCCTCGGTACGATAAGGCCTTATACCCATAACTCTAGAATCCGTAAATTTGTAGATAGATAATAAATCTTCGGAGCCTTGTCATCTTCCAGTCCGAGATTTTCTAAATCTTTTTCCTTGTCGAATCTACCTTTTGAATCCTGAAACACATGAGATATGAATTTAGCTTCACCTTCATTATTCAGCCCTACCAAGCTGGTTGCCTTGGCATATGAAATCTTATAAGTATTATCCTAAGACTTAAAAGACAACTTATCCCTTCCATCTTCCTTAAGAAAGGATATTGTTTCATAGAACTATATAAGAAAATCTGAATACACTTCATCTTGATTCCCGGGTTTTGACACCGCAACATCTTCCCAACCATTAAGCTTAATATTCATGGAAATAAGAAAGTCATACTTGTGGAAGAAATCTGGATGAACCAACCTCTCTCTATATACTAACCACTTCGAAATCGGCTTAGAGGAAGACATGTCTTGAGAAGCTGCTTCCACAGACATTCTGATTTGAAGACCTCTGAGAGGTTCGGAACAGATAAAGCTAATGTTCGGAATGGTCTTAAAACAGAGAGGCAGAGCTTCGAGACACTGGAGCTTGAAAACTGATGTGGGACAACCATTTGGGGTCCCCTTTATATAGGTAACGAGAAAACGATTCAACTTCCACGGTTGATCGAACGGTTGTGATAAGCTGAGATCAGATCTGACGGTCAAAAACCAATTCTCTTGAATCCGATCTTTTGAGGTTTTTATTAAAACAATGAATTAAGAAAAATATAATCCCAAAACAAAATATAAGAAAATTCCAGCAAGTAAAGTATGATTACGAAAACTTGAGTAAGGAAATCATACCTTTTGGATTGGATTAGGAAGATTATTCTTAATTGGTAACATTCTTACGAAAACTACGAAAAAATATTTATTACGAAAAGACAAAATTCGGAAAACTCACTACGAAAAACAAACTCAGTAAGGAAAACTCAGTACGAAAATTTTATTACAAAATTTGAAAACGAAAAACTTATTATGAAAGATTCGGTACGAAAATCCCGTTATGAAAATACCAGTATGAAATTTTCCATTCAGGATGTTTTCAATACGAACATTTCCATTCCAGAAGTTTTCTATACAAAAATATCCATTATGGAAAGTTTGAGTTCCGGAAATTCTATTCCGGAATTTTAGTTCCGAAAAGTTTGAAAACAAATTTTGAAAAACATTGTTAATCTAACAATCAAATGTACCCCCTATGAAAAGGAGTTTATTTTTGTAAGGAGACTTTTTTCAACCAGAAAGTTAATTAAGAAAGATTACCTTACGGTTATCATTCCTAACTTCTGTTTAATGTATTAAAATCAATCAGAATGCAAGGATTTTGTGAAAATATCAGCAAGTTGATCTTGCGTTCTGATAAACTGAAGAATAATATCTCTTTTCGTTTTGATAATCTTTTCAAAATAGCTTTTGTTACCAGTCATGTGCCGAGAACATCCACTATCCATGTACCATGTATTGTTGCTGGTACTCTCTTTGATTTCCTGAAATCAATAAGAGAATTAGTCTTTCGGAATCCAAACTTGTTTGGATCCGAGATTACCAGATAACAAAATTTTAGGAACCCACATTTTCTTAGAAAAGTAATCTTTGTGAAATCCTAAGGATTGGGTTTTGTTTAAGTAACAATTCTTTGCCAAGTGACCACCACATTGACACTTGGTACAAAATGGGGCACTTTGAGGAAAAAAATCATTGTTACTGAAAATTGGTTTTGTATGGGTGTAACCAAATCCGGATTTATTTCTTAAAGGTCGTATTTGGGAATACATTTTATAAAAAAATTTCCTACCATGGGTAAAGTTTGATAAAAACTTCTTTAATGAAAAAATTTCAGATTTCAGTTTTATAACCATGTTTTTATCCTCAAAATCATTAGTTTTAGAACTATATCTAGGCTCAAAAACATTTTTCTTAGAAATTACTTTTTCTAATTCTTTAGAAAGTTTTTTCTTCTCAGAACTTACTTCCTCAGGATTTTTTGAAATACTTTCAAAATCAGAATTTTTCCTATCAATATCTTCAGAAAGTTTTGATATCTCTTTTATAGGAATAGAATTCCTAGAGTTTTCCTTATCAATTTTTTTATTGATTTTGGAATTCTCAATCTCAAGAAGTTCAGCAAACCTAGAGACTTATTCATAAGTAGCTAAAGTATTATATTCATCAGAAGAAGATTCTTCATCATAAGAGTTATAATACTTACTATCATTAGAATTTAAAGAAACATTGGTCAATGATTCAGCATTTCTTACCTTAGCCATAAAACAATGATTATCAATATGTAATCTGGCTATAAGACCAAGATTCTTCTATACTGTAGATTCATAATCAGAAGATTCATCTGAAGAATCACCACCACTGGCACTCATGTATCATTAGCTTTCAAAACATTCTTAGCTTTGGCTTTATAATACTTCTTTCTGTTCCTGTCTGAATGCCTTTCTTTCCTTTCTTTCTTTTTAAACAAAGGGAAATATGGTCTAATATGTCCAGCTCTCTTGCATTCATAACAAGTAACTTCTCCATCTTTCTTATCTTTCCTGTCCTTTTTCTTATACTTGGATTGGAAATTTCTTTGGCCAGCTATCTTGTTCATCATTCAAGCAAGATTAGCTAACTCATTTTCTGATATTTCACTCTCACTAGAATCTGATTGAAAAACCATCTTCTTAGACTTGGATCTGGTTACTCTCTCAGGATTCTTAGCTTTTATATGATTTGATGTTGTTGTAAAAGCAACAGTACCATTTCCATTTTTCTTTTTGATGTTGTCAGCAAATCTCTTCATTCTAGTTTCATGTTGGAGAATAGATCCAAATTACTCATCAAGAGAAATTTGAGTCACTTTTCAGTTCTCATCTATAGCAGTTATCTTTTATTCCCACTCATTGGGCGTGATATCAATTATCTTATCCACCAGAGCTTCATCATCTAAACCTTTCTCTCCCATAGACTGTAGGCTGTTGACGATAGTCATAAATATCTGTTGAACATTACAGATTGGTTCACCATAAGGAAAATTGTATCCATGGTATTCAGCTCTAAGCATATCTCTCCTAGTTTCAATCACTTTAGAAGTTCCAAAGTGTGTAACCTCTAACTTCTTCCAGATACAATTAGCTGCTTCACAAGAAGAAATTTGGCTATATATATTTTTGGTCATTGAACAAAGTATGGTATTTCGTACCTTATAATTGAGTTGATACTCTTGCTTTTCCTAGTTAGTAAAAGTTCTAACTTCCTTATCAGGAATTTTATAATCTCCAGTAAGCATAACAAAATTGTCTACTCTAGTATTGATAACAAAAGTCTTCATTCGGTCTCTCCAGTACTCATAGTCATTACCATCAAATATTGGTGGTCTTTTAGGATTTAGATTATCAATAGAACCAACATTAATTCCAGCCATACTTATAAACCTTCGGCACACAAACTTGTTAGTAGAAAAAGATTCGTAATAACAATGTTTAGAATGAGAAAGTTCGGAATGAGAAAGTTCAGAATGATAATGTTCGGAATGATAAAGTGAGCAAGAAAAAAAAACTTATACGTGAGTACAAGTATTTCAGAGACCTTCTCTGATACCAATTTAAGGATCGAAATAATGATGTAGATGATAAATATACAAGATGGGGGGTGAATTGTATACTTTAAAAATTCCTTTGGAACCTTTAAAGTTAGTTATGAAAAACTATGTTTTCCTTAAGCAAAGGAAAGGGATAAGTTTAACAAAGTTAAACTTAAGAAAATTCACAACACCTCTAACACCAAATGAAACCTTGGAAAGAGATTCCGAAAGTAGGTTCCGGAAATATGGTTCTAGAAATTTATATTTAACAAAAGATTACAATATGAGATTCTACCTTAAAGCTTATAAAATCTAAATGAAACAGAGTACAAGTAAGGAAGTATAAGAAAGTTATACTTTCCTTATAATACAAAATGCAGCGGAAATAAACAAGTAGTAAAACTACAAGTAACAAGATATAAGTCTTTTAACCCAAAGAGAAGGGTATCCAACAACCTTGGATAAAGGTCCCTTGATATATACTTTCAAGCAAGTCTGTCTTACCCACACCAGGGTAAGCCCTCGATACGAAGATCGGAGTCTCTATTTTTCTATCCCCGCAATCCCTCAACTTCAAGGTAGTTGGCAACCTATGTCTTCCTCTACAAGGATGCCCTCAACTTCAAGGAAGTCGGAAACCACTGTCTTCCTATCCCCGGAAGTCCTCGAATGTAATCACCAACATTCGGAGTCGCACAAATCAAAAACTGAACGAGCGGTTCAGTACGCATCAGGCATGAAAAGCTTTCTCTCTCTAGAAATCACCTTAGCAGTGTGTGGTTTCTAGATTGATCAACTTCATTTTCTATATTGAGCTCTTTCAAATGAGCTCCTATTTATAGGTAAGGTCGGCCTCCTTCCCAACGGTCATATTTTCCTTAAAAATCGGAGGGACCTGTACACGTGTCACTTAGACAACGGTTAGTTTTATAACAGAATATACGACATCGTTTTATAACAAAACAAGTGTAACTGAATGTACGACACCATTTAAAATCTAACTCAAAAGTTCGGAATGAATGTTCGGAGTGTAAAAAATATTTTTTCGGAGTCTAAACAAATACTGAGTGTATAAAACAAAGATGATCAGATTATGTTTAATAGGTGAATTCGGAATGAGAATTCAGAATGGGAATTCGTCATCAGAATTCGTAATGAGAATTCATCATCAGGTTTCGTAATGAGAATTCATCATCATAATTCGTAATGAGAACTCATCACAAGAATTCGTAATGAGAATTCGTTGTCAAACATCATAAGGATTTGTATCCTGAATCTGATGTAGAACTTAATTAGAGTTCGTATCCAGAGTTCGGAATGAAACTTTATTACAGTTCTCATCTGGATTTCGGAGTGAAACTTTATTACAGTTCTTGTCCAGAATTCGGATCCTAAAACAGAATTCTTCATATCAAAGTTTCAAACAATTCTGAGAAAATAGAAATGATTCTGAATTTTATACTTAAGACAAATATGGATGAAAATATGATAAGGATAGTTTTTCTTACAAAAGCGATTTTCCTTATAAAAGCAATTTTTCTTATAAAAGTGGTTTTCTTAAAGATAAGGTGTTTGTGATTTTCAAAACAAGAAGGAATGGAAAAGTCATATGGAAAACCTTATTGACTCAACAATTGTATTATGAATAATAATAATGTTGATTTCTTTGATTAAATATATTAAATTATGCTAGAGAGGTCAAACCATTGTAATCTTACACTATTTATTCCATTTCCATGACTCGTTAATTCATATATTTTTTCAATTCCCTTAAATTAACATATTTCACTATTCACCAAAAGTAATTTTTTCCCAAAAAATACTTACAATTCACACCAACCATTTTTCAATGGGTTTATCTAAAAAATTACTATATTTTATGAAAATATTTTTCTTAATATAATAAATTTAATTTTTAATATAAATAATCATTTATATGAAAAATATCAATTCGTATATTATAACTACTTTAATGAAACATTTGAAAAACAAATTACTCTCTCATAACACTATCTTAAAATTAAAAGAATCCAAAATATTAAATTATTAATGTCTTTTATAAATATAAATAATCTTATAAATTATTATATTAATTATGATGATTTCAATAAACATTTAGATTTCAAAAAAAATACAGACACATAATTTGAAATATTAAAAAAATAATTTTCTTATAACATGATATATATATATATATAATATTTTAAATAATAGGATACATAAATTTTATTTATAAATTCATAATTATTTTATTATTAACAATTTTCTTTATTTCAATGTCATTTTTTCATATCATAGACATTCTATCAGATTGATCAAATCAATATTTTCCTATTTATATTATGTTATTTTCTATTTATTATATCATTGTAATATTTTAAATTATTATCGGTTTGTTTACTAATTTATAATTATTTGTTTATGTGTATAAATTTTTTTCGGTTTGTCATTTTAGGTTTGTGATTAATACTTTATGACATAATATTAAATAGGAAAAATTCATTGATAAAATTTTTTGGGACATTAAATTCTTCCCCCTTATGAAATACCTCCTTCAAAATATAATTTTTTAAATTAATGTGAAATAAATTGCGGGTGATTATCCATCATCAAATCAACTGGTTATCATGTTTCAACTATATAATTATAGTTCCTCCATAGTAATTTTACCAGGTGAGTAGTCTTTTTGCATAAAACACTATCTTTATTGTCCATGATCATCAATCGATTCCCCCTATATGAGAGATCTTTTCCAACTACCCAAATCTAAATTTGGTACATTAGAGGGATCTTGAATGTAATTCCTCGAGAGGGGCACGTGGAATAAATCATGATTGTGATACATTGTTGGTTGAAATACTTGTTGATATGCAAGAGCTCCGGTATGATCAAGAATACCAATTATCCAAAATTAAATTTGAGGCCCCATCAATTATTTTTCATATAGATTTTTATTGACTATAGGTTACAATTATGTGATGATAAATGGTTTAAAAATTTTCTACCATATCATGATCTAGCAGCTTATATTCACAAAATTTATCCCAACATGCTAGTGTTCAATATATTTTCCCATTAATGGAATCTTATTGACCATTTGGATGTGTGATTGGAAAAAAAATTTATGTGAACTTGACTATTGGTTGAATTTGGTCCTATACTATATTTAATTATATAGAACATTCTCTCAACTTGCCTTACAATGTGTAAATAATCTTCTATTATTGTTCATCTATTTGAGGGTGATAAAACATTATAATATTCAACATAGTGTTTAGAGAATGTTGACGACTCTACCAATACATGTAGGAAAATCTCGAATATTGATCCTATACAATCAATAGTGGTACTCCATAAAGCCTAACCAAATTTTTGTATGAATATCATTCCCTATTTTTTGTTTTTTAATTCCTCTCAAATTAGGATAAATTTAGATGTATTTTAATTTGATCTACAATGACCCATATATCACAATTTATACTACATTTATTTGTATTTCTAGTGAAAAATTCCATGGTGATGATTTTATATTACCATGTTTGTACGAGTATTGGTTTAACCATCCCATTATACATTTTACTTCTTCCATCACATGTTGACTTACTAAGAAAATTTATTTATATTATTCTATATTGTCCTATATATTTTCCCACTAATTGTACCATGTATATCTCAAAACATCTTTGTTCTAATAGGGTGAATAGGGAACATCAATCTATGTGCACACTCCAGAAGATTTTTCTTTATCTGTGGACTGTATGGTGTACATAGACATGATACTAGTCTTATGACTCATTAGCCATCACCTTTTCGCTCCAATTTTTTCATCATTCTTATATCTTGAAATCTTTTTTGAATTTCAAAATCATTTCTTTGAGAATCACTAATATTTTCAAAAAGGTATTAATGATAAATCATTTGAGAAAATAGTGATGATGTTATTTTATTAATGATTCCATTTTCCATCCATTTATATTCTATAAATATTGGGCACTTCTCAATTCTCATCCTTTATAATGTTGTATAATCATTTCTACATAGAGCCTCTTCCACATTATTTTCATTACTATGATAGTTGTGGAAATACATGTCATAGTAAATTATGAGATCTAACCATCTACACTGGATCATATTAAGATTTTAGGCATGAATATATATCTAAGGCCTTTATGATCAGCATATATCTCAGACTTCTCCCTATAGAGATAATTCCTCTTGATTTTCAATTCAAAGATAACAACAATGAACTCCCGATCATATGTGGGCTATTTTTTCTTATGAAACTTTTCCATATGTTAGGTGTATGATAGGACATTATTATTTTGAAACAATAAAATGTCTGATCTCTTATTTAAATAATCACTTTATAAAACAAAGTGTTCACCACTTCTTTAAAGTGTGATTACATTTCTAGTGTCAAGGAAATTTTTGAACTCTCTGATGAAATAATCACATTAACTAGTAGTGAAAAAAATAACACTCTTGCAAGAAATCTAGGTTCGTGGGTTTGAAAATCATATGATGTTCATTGAGAATCATTAAAAATTATCAACTATACCATGGATCATATGGATCTCCATTACAAATTCTGGTTTGGGCCACTCCACAGTTTCCTTTATTTTTGAAGGGTCCATTGATTTTCCTTTAAATGGGATAACATAACCCATGAAATATACTTCCTACATATAATAATCATATTTAATGTGAATTTGACATAGTTTTAATATACTTTCCCCCATTTCAATGTACATTGACACAATATTAAAATGATCCTCATGATCCTCATTGATTATTTAGTATATCAATGTGACATCGAGGGATAATAACACATATTTTCAACCTATTCCATACTGACTCTATTAATTACTTCCTGGAAAATTTAAATATCTTTAGTGAGAATGAAGTTCATCACTATAACCACATAGTTTTCATACCACAAACAAAGGAAGTCCTGTGAATTTATTACTTCACCACCTTTTATTGGAAATATCCAAACCCAAGATCCACCTTTGGGAAATTTCTTGCCTCATGTAGAAGATAAAATATTCATCTATACATTTCAGGGGATAATTAATAATTATGATTATTTTTTGTGTTCATGATAATCAATGCATATGTGAATATATCAATACTTCTTGATAAATAGGACACGTAAACCCCATGGTGAAGCCATCAAGTGTATAAAACCCTTTTCTAGAATCTATTGTAACTGCATATTTAGTTCTTCTTACTCAATATTTCCCATTATGTAAGGAGTATTTTATGTTGGTATAGATCTGGGATAAGTTCAATCATGAACTCAAATTCTCGGTCAGGAGGAAGACCATAAAATTATTTAGGTAACACATTAGTGTAGCCCCCCATAATTTTCATGTCTAATAGAATGATTATATGATTTGTATCAATCAGGTGAGCTATATATACTTCCTCAAAATTAAATAATATACTCAATTGAGATGATTATTTTGAATTAGATTCATCCACCTAATTACACATATACATAATTGGGGTATGCCTTGGGATGCGAAGAGTGATACCCTTTTCAAGGAAGTTTATGTTGAGTTTATATAATGATTTCCAATTCAGGATCAATATATCATCAAAATCCACCAAAGGTTGTATTAAAAGAGATTTTGGGAGGTGTAGTCCACAAAAATTAACATTGGAAGATTTATAATTATTGGATGAAATAATATCACCATTAATTGTTCATATATATAACTTAAACATCATATTTTTAGGTGGTGATTGGAGAGTCCCCTAAATAAGAAATATATGAAAGAATGAATAGACCTATAATAAAATACAATATATTTTATTGTTGAATGAATTATTAGTATACTTGTTACCACATCACTCTCATGATCCACTTCAGTTTTATTAACAGTATATTCCCCTAGGATATTTCTTTTTATGTTGTTAATGTTGACTACCTCTGAAAAACATTGTCTTAGAAAATTGGCTCATATAATTCCCATGTTCCTTAAAGATGAAATGATACACAAAATGTTTATTTTTAATTTGAATTTTCTTTTATCATTCCAAATTTTTTGAATTCATCATATTATTTCAGAAATAAGTAACATGATTTCCCTCTATTCAACATTAGTTAAATTTATTGGTTCCCTTTAAAATGTTCCTAGGATGTTTCCTCTCACACTTTTGTCTCATGTTATATGGGGTTTTATTTCCATAATGAGATTTAATTGTTGATTCTCCCAAGTGAAAATTTATTGTTCTCATTTTATCAATGAGAATGTCAGACCCCCTAGAGTATCATATCTTATTTTCAACCATAATGGAATAATGAAAAACCTCGTCATATATTTCAATACCACAAATAAAAATGGGTTTTCAATGACTTATTTTAATTCCACTAAATAGTTATTCAATTTTCATTTGGTCTTCATGAAAAATCTAATGTTGTATATTAGAATACATTTTATTTTTTATTCATATATCATAAGATAATCATCTTCATTTTTATTCAGTATATTGGAACCCCTCTTGATCCTA
Organism: Viscum album; assembly: GCA_963277665.1. Lineage (NCBI taxonomy): Eukaryota > Viridiplantae > Streptophyta > Magnoliopsida > Santalales > Viscaceae > Viscum > Viscum album. The sequence goes on along the minus strand of OY728128.1, from coordinate 269,082,900 downwards.
ATATAGAGAGTTTTTGGAAAATATTTTTCAAAAAATATTTCCATTAATGCTTCTGATTCCATGGAATCAATTTCCCCTTAGACATTTTGTTCCTGATTTGTTTTTACCACTAATCATCTACCCTACCAAAATGATAGAAAACCAATATAAAATCATCATCTTCTAAGCACTAGATGACGTAGAATACATTTTTAATGGTTTTAATACATTATTCCAATATGAGAGGATAATTATATTAAATTAATATTGGAATGATTTTTTTATACAGAATTCAACAAATATAATATATTTCATAAGAAAATGTGTTTTTCCACATGATTTAAGCTATTATTCATAACATGATCAATTTTTTCTAGTATTTTACTGATGTTTTTTCTCCCATTACCATTAGATTTGGAATATAAATTGAGAAATTTTCACATTACCCACAACAAATAATTTTGAAACTTGTTCATTAATTTCATGAAAATAATTAATAAAGATAAAATATAATTATGGGTACTTGACAACACAGGTAATAAAAATATAAAAAGGAAATGTGAACAAAGAATGATAAAATATTAAAATTAAAGTTATACCCTAACTTGTGAAGCTCTATGTTTCAATCTAGTTATCTAGGATGATATAATTATATCTTGGGTTCATAATTTTTTTTCTATGCATAATTTACACATATAACTATACCATATTCCAATAAACATTAATGGAAACAGTAATTTAAATGACATTTTTACATGATTTTAAGATTTATTATCCATCAAATACAAAGTAAGGACCATTACGTATGGTGTCCTTGGAAGACTAGGTAACTAATAAGGAAAAATCAAACTAAAATAAAATGATCTTTTATTTGATTTTGATAATTATCACATAACATCATTTAAGGTCATATGTCTATATAGGATATCCTTGAGAAAACAAAAACAATGGGATGATCTAAAATTACCAGTATGGGAATAAACTTAAAAATATTTCATAACACATGGCTTATAAGGAAAAACTATATGAAATTGAAAGGAATTAAACATGAATAATCTTATATGAGTATGAATTATAGAAAATGGGATCATGAAAACATGGAAGCACTGGAATGTGGTAGAAACATACAACATAACATAAACATGTGTTATGTATTTCTACCAAGACTATTTCATACTGTGGTTAATGTCCTATAATGGATTAGGTTTTCACCAAAATATCATACATATTGTCTCATGAGACATTAAATTACCCAATTATTTAGAGTGATATCTTTTATCACCCATCAACACATGTTCATGAATATGTGTACCACATAAATTATCATGAATATGAAAAAAACATTTGGGTTTCACATGGAATCATTTTGGTATCATAATCATATCATAAGGAATAACCAAAGATAATATCATAATGGTGGTTATAAATCAATTTACTTCATAATTAATTGGAAATTAATAAGGTAGAATATGCATATATCATTTTATTTTACATCCTATTGAATTGATAAAATTAAAAAAGTGTTTATGAATATTTATAAATGCGCCACTTTATAGTGATATATATGAAAATATTAAGGAATATTAAAGGCGAGATGGAATAAATGTTTTTATGAAACTATAAATGAATTTAGATAGTATTTCATGATTAAATGATTAATTTCTAAAACATAATGATTGATTAAATCATATTATGTTGTGGACAAGATAATGTGTAATAAATAGTGATGTTCCCTTTATCGGGCAAGCTTATCCGGAGGAATTGGGAAGGGAAACATATAAGAAATTTATATCCTCATAAATAAAATATTAATTGATATGGATATATAATTTTTGAAAAAAATAATCATAATTTAGTATATTTAAATATTATATATGATGAAATAAAATGGGAAAAACAATGAGAAATCATAACCCGATTGTTATTTATAGGTTCAGAGAGAGCCCATACCTTTTTCCCCAAAGTATTCTACACTTGTACATAATGTCTTAGATAATAAAATTAGATAAATTATTTAATTTACTAATAACCTATTTAATATATTTTTTATTTATTAAAATTTCATTAACATCATTTTGGAATATTTTTATGACTAATAATATTTACTTTTGTTGTTCGAATAGTTTTTCTTTCAAGGTTTTATGATCAGTTCCCATGATTATAATTATTTGTGTTCATGTAAATTGGAAAAAAAATAAAAAATTTGAATTATATGGTATTAATAATAGTCTAGAATTTTAAATTGACTAATATTTCATTTTTTATATATGATAATGATTCATTTGATGAAATGTTAAATAAAAAAATATAATTTATATTGGTTGAATTTCAATTGCCACCTACTATATTCTTTGGTTATATAATATTATTTATATATATTTGATTCATAAATGGTGACACATTATAAATCATATTTTTAGAAAATAACAATTATAATTGTTTTATGACCAACCATATAGGCATTAATAGAAAATGAAAAATCCACATCCACAGAGATGGTGAATCGACACGTGACAGATGATGTTAACATTTTTACAATAAAATAAGTATTTATTGATTTGATGATGGATATTAAATTAAGTCAATAAAATTTTATTATATATATGGTATTTTTTTCATGTTAATTTAGATAGGGGAGGTGATGTGAGGATAAGAAAATAAAATGAATTTAAAGAAAAAGAAAAATGATTTTACCTTCTGAAAATCTTATCCTTGAGAGCATCCTTATTGAAATTAGGTTTTTTTTATTTTGGGGAGACAAAAATGAATTGGATGTGGAGAATATTTTTTAGTGATTATGTTTTCAGAATTCAAAAAATGTTATGGCTTGGTAGGTTTGAGGAAAATTGGTCATTAGAGGTGGTATTTATATTTGGAGGAGAGGGGTGTTTCTGAATATTTTATTCATTAGTTTATTATTTTGGCATAAGACTATAAATTGTGTTCATTACCATGGATAAATATAGTAAATAGTTATTTAATTCAAGATCCAATTGGTTATTACCTCATCAATGAATCATCCATGAATCAATAATTCAGTATTTTTTAAATACCCGGAATTAACGAATGTCAATATTCATAAACAAATAAACTATTTTAGAAAAATATTAAAAATTAATCCAACTAATTTCAGATATGTAGATTTTAAAAAATGTAATAATGTTTATTAAAATAATTTTATAAATATGTGAAATTTCGTTTTTAATTAAAATCATCATTTAATAAAAAATTATTGATTTTAAAAATGTATCTGATTTTTTTACACATATTAAAATTAATTTAGGACCCATAATATTATTATATAATTATGATAAAGGAAAATAATAATTTCAACTATATTTTATGAAGATAAGTAATATTTTAAATCATTATATTAATTATGTAATTTTTTATGAACATTTTCATGTCATAAAAATACCAACACTTAAATTACCATTTTAAAACATTAATTTACCTATAACATTTTATAAATATAAGATATTTAAATTTAGATGAAACAAAAATAAAATTTATACTTTCTAATATGTTTTATTATTATCAATGTGTTTTATTTTTATAGCCATTTTTCATGAGAGTTTTCATTCTAGTGGATCGAGTATATCCAAATTTAAATATTATTATTATCCAGTTTTCTATTTATTTCCCCACTATATTTTTTGAATTCATATTTGTATTTTACTGAGGTATCATTATTAGTTTTTTAGAATAATGTTTTTATTGGGATTTATATGTGATTCATGTTCTTTATATTTCATGAAATATTTATTAGAAGGGAAATTAATATTGATATAATTTTTGGTTATTAAAATTTTCTATAAACCATATCATTATCTTCAATAAAATATCATGGTAAATAATGTTTAAATATTTATATAGAAATATTTAATCCTGCATACCATTTTTATTGATAACATTTTTCTATTTCTATACCAATCATTAAAAGCAATCCATTGTATAAGACTACATGTATATAATGACATATTAATATATGATGTGTTGACACATCATGAATTGTTACATGTTATTAAAAAATATTATTCCCCTTGTAATGAGTCATGGAAAAAAATTCCCTAAACCATATTCGATGTTTCAACAATATCTAAATTTTGTTTCTCTAGTTTTCTAAAAAACTTGATATATAGTTTATTGAAATCATACTGATAAATTAATTCATTGGAAGCTCCACCAAATACTCCAATCTATAATTCAATTAGCTAGATTTATCTCTAATAATGACAAAACAATTCTTTGACTCCTCATAACTTTGTGATAATATAGAATACAACACAAAAACCCTCCAATAAATTATCAATTAGCCGATAAAATGAATCCAATATATTAAATGAAAATAAGGGATGTATTACTCATAATTAATAAAAAACTAATGTAAATCAGTATCCATATTACCAAATATCTTTTTCATTAGAATTAAAACACTGATATAATAATAGAATATAATTAAATATTTAAAATATAATCTCTAAAAAATAATCCCTATACTTTGGTATTAGACTAGATACAACTATAAAATTAACAATTAACCCCATCTTTTAATACAATCCTTTATGTATAAAAATTTATGATAAAAATAATCTCTTGAAATAATTATACATAGTAGAATCTTTCTCTATCCCATATCGCTTCATTGGAAAATGAAGAATTAATCAATTTTCAATCTCATATATTTTTTCAAATGTCATTTACCATGAAATATGTGTAAATAAGGATCTAAAAAATCAAGAAAATTTCTCATTCAACTGATAATCTCCATATTTTGATAATAATATCAATAAAAATTATATAGTATCTCATTCAATCATAAACATATATAATAATATAACTTCCAAAAAATATTTTATTCTTTTTGAGATTACAATATATAAACTTATAGAAAAACTATATATTGAATCAAATATAATTACATGGAAATTTAATTCCACATTAGAATAAATAAATCATTTGATGCATCATTATCTAGGAACCTCACATCCTACACAATACCATAATTTGTAGAAAACATCCATTAAATAATTGATAAAATACTATGAAATGTGATTAGAGTATTATAAAGTAGAATATCAAGGCCTTTTAATCCAATATCATATTAAAAAAATATTTTACAAATAATAACAGCAATCATCTAAACTATAATCAAAAACATTCTAATCCCATTTGTTTCAATATTTTATATATTTTTCAATTAAATTAAAATATCGGATAAATTTTTATTTTGGAAATATGTTTTAGAATACCATTATTATGGTTCATACATCCTCACTTATCTATTGTTTAATTCTCTCATAAAAACACTTATTTCCCCATTTTAAACAAACAATACATTAATAACTCCAAAGAAAATAAAATTGTAAAATAATAGTCATAGTATTAATCCATGAATCCTCATATATATTATAGTTATATAAATATTTTTTTTATATCTTTTATAGAAACTCATAGTGTAACACCCAAATATTTCATAGTGCGTTATTTCTTCAAAATAATTCAAGAACTTGTACTACAAGCAACACCAAGTTCAAGCGCACCATGACTTACCAAACAAGCTATTCAAAAGAGGTTATGAATAGTATTAACTGAATTTTGAACTTTATATAATCCTTATAATTTTAGAATTCATATTATGAGTTTCTTAGGCATAATGTAAGAACAAATTGATTTTTTTCAGATAAACGATGTATTTTTTTAAAAATGCACTTTTACCGACATTTAATGGTGAACCATTTTTAAATCCAATATTTTAAACTTTTATATATTAAATTTTATGAAATAAATTTACTCTCTAAAATGGGGATATAAAAAATTTACAATGTAACAACCCAATATTCCACGATATGCTTCTCTTTGAATAATACAGTAGCGTTTGTGGTACACTACTACGAGATTCTAACACACCGCAATGAATCAAAGTAGCCGTTATCAATATTAATACCCACTTTTTGAAATTTTATAAATTATATCTCTCAAAATGGACTTCATTTTTGGATTCTGAATATCGAAATTATCCTATGGTGACATTTTGGTACTTTTCGGATAACTTTTATATTTTGATGAATAGTGACAATTACTAAATTTTAATTAAAAACAACTTTTTTAATCAAAATAATTAATAGTGATAAATTATGAATTTTAGTGGTTTAAAAGTATATTTAGAATATATTTTTAGCATTTAATGAAATTTTTTTCATTGGACATAATTTCACATTTAAACAGGACATAAACAAATGTCAATCTTTTGATAGTTATTATTTCTTAAAAACATTCTTTTTCTTTTGACAGCGGCAATTAATTTTAAATTAATTTCTGCCACTTTTGTGTTTTGAATTTGAAAAAATGGACTCCATATTTGGAATCAGGATTTCCAAATTCTGTAAATAAGTAACTTTTATTTTTATCCATTTTGAATAATAATATTTCGATAAACATTTTATTTACCATGGTTAAAGGGTAAATCCAGTAAATAAGGGTAAAAAATAATATTATAATAAAAATAAATTACCCTAAAATGACTCTTAACCATATTGTTTGACACATGTCCAACCATGGTCATCATTGGGTCGATTTTGGGACCCCATGGATCCACTTGTATGTGATAATGGCACTTTATATTAATTAAGTTAAAGTAAATACAAAAATGACATAAGCATATATCGTTTTGCAAAAAAAAATTACATAGCGTTATATATATTATGTTTTCGACTATAAATATTCATTAGAAACCTAAAAAGTTTTCTACATAATTGTATTCTATTTATAATTTTTAGACATTGAAAAAATTAAAAACAAATATGACAGGTGTCGGTGGCCCTGTCGCGGGGCGGCGGACCGGCCGCTGGTCGGTGGTCTTGCGGCAAGGTGGTGGACCAACCGCGGGGGGAGGACTGGCTAGGAGCCAGTGGCCCGGTCTCGGGTTGGCTTTTTGGCCGAACGGGGGTGGTCCAGCTGCGGGGTGACTGTTCGGCCGTGGGATGGCGGTCCTGCGGCAGTGGCTCGGTGGACGGAAGAGGCAGCTCTATGGACATCGGTGGGCGATCGGCTGACGGGGGCGGTGGCAGCTGTAACATCCCAAGTAAGTAATTAATAATAGATATTTTTATCTATGTATATTAATGAATTAGATAGTGTTTTAGAGGCTTAAAATGAGATTAAATCCAATCTTAAGCATTGAATACAATAATATTTTTAAAAGATTGTGTTACTACCTTTTGATGGAAACCATTTTTTTAAATCAAACTTTTGTCAATTTTATAATCTCTATTTTCCAAAATAAATATATTCTTTATTATTGGGAAATTTAAATTTACATTGGATAATTTTTTTGGTATTTTTTTGACAATGTTCATTTTTTAATGAATAATGAAAAATACTGCATTTTACATCAAAACTGTTTTTTCAACTAATTTAATTATATGGTTAGATAATATTTTTAATTTGTTTTAAAGTTTAAATAGAATATATTTTTACCATTTAATCCAATATTGGTCATTGGTATTAATTTCACTTTGAAATTGGACTTAAACTAGTGTCAATCTTTTGATACTTATTGTTTCATAAAAACACGCTATTTGCTCTAACAACTGGAATTAATTATTAAATTAATTAATGTAACTTATATGTTTTGAATTTTTTAAAATAGAAATCATTTTTGAATTCGGAATATCAAATATATCTTAGGGTGAAGTTATGATATTTTTCTGAGAAACATCAATTTTTGATGAATAGTGAAACCACTAAGTGGTACTTAAAAACTGATTTTTCATTTAAATGAAATTTTACCACCTCTATGTTTTGAATTTCAAAACTCCAACATTTATGGTTGTCATTATGAAGTAAAATTTGGTTAAATGGGATTAAAATAATTTTTTTTCGTTAATAGTAACATTTATGTTTTTAATTGCGAATAAAGGTAATTAGTGTAATTTAAGGTAAAAATAATGTTTTAATAATATGAAATGACCTAGACACATGTCTTACCCTTATTTAATGTGTCATGGAAGATCAATAAAACCCATGGGTCTATTTTTGGGACCCCATGGAGCCACTTTGGTATGATAAAGACATTAATGCTTTTTATTTAAAGTAAAAGTAAAAATGTCACAAACATGAGTTGTTTTACTAAAACAATATTTAAATGGGATTATACAAGTCATATTTTTCACTATAAATATTCATTAGAAATCTAAATCTATTTCCTACATCATGATATATTTTTCAAAAAAATTAGACATTAAATAAATTAAATTATTTATGACACCATGATGATGCAGCGATGACCTCATTATTTAACGATTTAAATAAAATGAAAAGATAATGTAAACTCTAAGACCTACACATGTCAAAAACCTATTGGATGGGTGTATTACAAACTATTATCACCTTATACTCGAAATATATAATTTTTGGTCCTTTTAAATCCGAAAATTATTTTATAATAAAGTATACTTTTATACTTTTCCAAGAGTGCCCCTCCTCTCCTCTTATAAAAGGCCCCTACATCTACCACATTAACCACACTTCCAAAGCCTTTATCACTACAAACAACTGCCAATTTTGTCTCTCCACATCCCTCTCTAACTCCTAGGAGCCTCAATTTGGGCATAAGGCTTCCCAAGGAAGCCTTTGAGCTCAAATAAAAAAGAGTTACCCGATTTAAAGGTAGTGTCTTCTCTTGTGTTCATATGTTTAATTTTGCTTCTCCAACCCTCTATAATCTTTTTATTACTTTATTTTGTAACAAAACCAGTATTTTAAATATACTAGGATGTTTTTATAAGAAGTATTAGAGCTACACTTACACACACCTTCATCTAATGGTTAATGAACATACTGTTTCTGTGGATGGAGAATTTCTGCCTCACGAAACGATGATTGTTAAATATTCTTTTAACACCTTCAAAGGTGGCCATTAATATTTCCCTATATTTATATATGATATATAATATGTTTATGGTTTCCTTAAGCATCTGTATTTTTCATTTATGTCATACCTTTATGGTTTCCATTATGGGTAAACGCGATATCTTCATTTTAGGAAGGGCGGACTACCGCCCCCTCAAAGTGATTTGATTCGTTAACCCCATATGTGGGACGTATAAAGGATGTAATTAATGATAATATATGTGATATTATACTATAATTATAATATACCTTTATATCATTATGATTATATTCCATAAAATACGAAATAGAAATGAAATTAGCATTCATGTGTACGTACGGCTTACCGTCTCCATGAACGGTGCATTTCATTTCATACCTCTAAACATTATGTAATATTATAAATTCATGTATATACTAGATATATATTATATATATGATATCTACATCATGAGTATAACTCTGGATATAATGGATACAAGAACAACTTTTAATTATAAAGAGTTTATTTTTTACTCAAGTATCAATGATCGTTAAAACGACCGTTATTAACATAAATAATTAAATATTGTTCATGACAAGGTAATAAGTGATATAAAAGGAATAATGAACTTAAAAAAGGACTTTAATAACATAGAAATTAACTCAAGTTTATTATTCAGGACATTAAATAACGATCGAGTCACGTCGGACTTGAGGTATGGGACTTCGTCTCAATCTCCTTTCATTGAGGCTTATTTTGTTTTATACACAACCTTCTTTTATATGGTGTATAAACCCCTTTTAAATTTACATTTATCCAAAAGGAATCAATTTTTTACGAATCATTTTACTAAACGAAAAAAGGGAATGTTTTTTTCGTACGTATGTGGCGACAACAACTTCTCCGCCACCGTGACCATTATTTGAGTTTTGGCTTCCTCTACAAGCCATGAATTTTTTTAAAAGAAAAATAAATACCATGTTTTACTTTTCTTTTATTTTGGTATTGAAAATAGTTTTCATAATGTTTTTATTATATCAATGTGTTGTATTGATATCTTGTGATTGAAATGTGGAAATTTTATGTTTCCTTTATGTATGTTTTATGTGATATGATTATGTTATGGTTCGTGGGCATTATTATGAAGATGGGTGGTTCCGTGATAAACTAAGGGCGGGTGAGCCCGATATAGCTCTCCAATGCATTGGGTAACGTGAAGGAGTTAAACATTAAGGTTTCTCCGAAGAGATTTAGGGAATATACTGTGATGGGTATTCCAAACGTAACCAAGAGGGTTACTCCCTATGTAAGATTGTTATGAAGGCCTCAAGTTACCTTTATGTCTTATGATTTCTATGATTTATTCATGATTTGATGAGGTATGTTAAAGTTATTATGTTTTATGGGTAAAGTATGATTTCATTCTTATGTATATATGAACTCATGTTTCCTTTCCATATTTTTATAACACTTACTGAGCTTTTTATGCTCATCCGAAGTTTTTGAAATGATTTTCACATGTCAAGGGAAAGGTACCTGATGGGATGATAGTGTCAAGGAAGTGTCTAGAAAGAATCCATGTTTTATTTTAAATATGTTTTCATTGATGGGAAAAATTAATACTATCTTTTATGTAACCACTTTGTTTAAATGTGGAATGTAATGCATGTTTTATGATATAATTCTCTAAAACACTAAACCTGAAAAGATCCTTAAGGTATAATCTTGTAATAACTCAAGATTAAGTAATGTTTAAGGTTAGGTCCTTATAGTTGGTATCAGAGGTCGGTTTAGATAACTTTAGGAGTTTTAATTTTATTAAATGACTATCCAAAAATATTTTTTTATGGTCAAATTGAAATGATATAGCATTTGAAGATTACCATGTTGCTTCATCTAAGACATGTTTGTTCAGAATGGTTTTCCGCATAGGAAACAAGGAAGTAGTGCTCGGAAGGCATACAGAAGGAAATAACCTTCTGAATCAGCATCTTGAGATGGTCGTAATTGGAACTGAACAGTTTTTTGTAGTAATGGCGCATTTGACTCAAGAGATAAATGGTGGCGGTATCCATGCACGATATCAGCCAGATCAACCGAAGAGGAACATGTTAGTGGTGGAACATTTCATGAGGCGACATCCCCCATCATTCAGAGGATCATCTGACCCTGTTCTAGCTGAAGGGTGGATTAAATCACTAGAGAAGATTTTCGATGTCATGGGGTGTTCGGACAATCAAAGGGTTAGTCTTTCTATTTACCATTTGGAGGGTGAAGTAGATCAGTGGTGGTCGATGGTTAAAAATATTAGGGACGCTGATGAGATTGATGGTCTCGATTGGGATGAATTCAAAGGTATGTTTCTTGAGAAGTATTTTCCTAAGGCTATTCGACTTAGGATGGAAAAACAATTCCTGGAATTGAGGCAAGAGGAAGACTCAGTGGCTGCCTATGAAGAAAGGTTCACTCGATTGGCAAGGTATGCTACAAATTTTATCCGAGGCCATGATAGTAAAATCAATTGTTTTTACTTAGGATTAAAGCCAAAATATCGAAGGGTTTAGCTTCTCGTGAGTTAAAAAGATATGAAAATCTTGTTCGATGTGCTGAGAAGGTGGAAATGGAGTTTTCCGTCGATCAAGTGTTCTATAACAACCAGGAGAAGAAGAGACCGAGGTGGTTGGATAAAGGAAATAATTATTCAAAAATGTCTGACCGTAAGAAAACTAAGTTTCTAGTTTGTGATAAATGTGGTAAATGGAATGTCGTGGAATGTCTTTTGAATTATCGAAAGTGTTACCGATGCGGTAAGATGGGACATAAGGCTCATGATTGCACTGAAAAAGATCAAGGTGATGGTAAGACCAAATTTGATTTACAGTTAGTGAAATGTTTTAAGTGCAATGAGATGGGTCACTATGCAAATGAGTGTCCGAAAAAGAGCTCGAGTGATGGGAATCAGTTAGAATACAAGCAGAAAGGGGTGGTGATATCCTTTGCAACTACTTCAGCAGATGTTGGGCCGTCAAATGAAGTTGTATCAGGTACTTTGTTTGTTTTTTCAGATTATGCCAGTGTGTTGTTCGATTCGGGGTCTACACATTCTTTCATCTCTGAAAACATTTCTAGTAAAATGGGAATACCATATCAAGAAATGACTCATGAACATGTGGTGAAAACACCTGGGGGAAATGTTGAGGCAAAAATAATTTATAAGAATCTTCCTATCCTTATCCGTGGAAAGAACCTACTAGCGAACCTTATTGTTTTACCTCTAGTAGAGTTTGATGTTATCCTGGGTATGGATTGGCTCTCTATTTACCATGCAAAGATTGATTTTAGAGCTAAAGAAGTTTCTTTTCAGAAAGACTTTCAGATTGTGTACAAGAATAAACCCTTACTGTTGATAACTTATCAAGAGGCTGAGAAACTTGTAATGGATGTAAATTAATGTTACCTTGCACATATTGTTGAAAATAAGGGAACTGTTCAGATTAATGATGTGCCGGTGGTAAATGAGTATCCTGATGTTTTTCCTGATGAGTTTCCTAGAATAATACCAGATCGAGAAGTTGAGTTTATTGTATACTTAGTTCCTGATGCTATGCCAATTTCAAAAACCCCTTATCGAATGGCTCAAATTGAACTTTTAGAGTTGAAGGAGAAATTGCATGATTTATTAGAGAAAGGTTTCATTCGACCTAGCACATCACCATGGGGTGCTCCTGTTTTATTATTTAAAAATAAAGATGGTTCTATGAGACTTTGCATTGATTATAGAGCGTTGAATAACATCATTGTTAAGAACAAATATCCTTTGCTTCATATCGATGATTTGTTTGATCAGCTCCAGGGAGCTCAGTATTTTTCAAAGATTGACCTGAGATCGGGGTACCATCAGTTGAAGGTAAAGGAAGAAGATGTTCCGAATACTGCGTTTCGTACAAGATATGGCCATTATGAATTTGTAGTAATGCCTTTTGGGCTAACCAATGCACCTGCTATATTCATATACATAATGAATAGAATTTTCCATGAGTTTGGATAATTTTGTGGTGGTTTTCATTGATGATATTATGGTGTTTTCTAAAAGAAAAGAGGAGCATGAAATACATTTAAGGGTTGTTTTGAAAACCTTAAAAGAAAAGAAATTGTATGGGAAATTCAGAATGTGTGAGTTTTGGTTGCAATAAATTTCATTCCTTGGTCACATTATTTATAAAGATGGGATAAATGTTGATCCTGCAAAAACAAAGGTTGTTGAAGAATGGCCAAGACCCACAAATGTAACTGACATTCATAGTTTCCTTGGTTTGGTAGGCTATTACTGAATGTTTGTTAGAAATTTTTCACGGTTATCTAGTCCAATGACTAAGCTAACTCAGAAGGGTGTTATGTTTATCTAGACAAAAGAATGTGATGATTGTTTTCAGGAATTGAAAATAATATTGGTGAATGCTCCAGTTTTGGAACTACCTTCCAGGAATGGTGAGTTTGTTATCTACAGTGATGCTTCATTGAACGGACTTGGTTGTGTCCTAATGCTGAATGACCAGGTAATTTCTTATGCTTCATGACAGTTGAAAACTCATGAGGTAAATTATCCTACACATGATTTGGAATTAGCTGTTGCAGTTTTCGCTTTAAAAATTTGGTGGCATCATTTTTATGGAGTAAAGTGTGAAATATATACCAATCACAAAATTTTAAAGTATATATTCACTCAGAAAGAATTCATCATGAGACAGAGGAGATGGATAGAATTAATCATGGATTATTATTGTACAATTCATTACCATCCGGGAAATGTAAATAAAGTGGCTGACGCTTTGAGTCGAAAAAGTAATGATTCATTAACAATGATGGATTTGGAATGTGATCCTTTGGTTAAGGATTTGATTAACATTGGCATAGAAGTTTTTGGTGTATGATGTTCTTTTATTTTGTTTCAGGTATCAGTGAAATATTCTATATCAGACAGAATCAAGCAAGCATAGAAGCAAGACAGTGAGTTGCAGAAAAAGATAGAGCTGGTTCAGAAGGGAAGTTTCCTAAATTAAACATTGATAATGATTGTGTTTTGAGATTTGGGAAGAGATTGTGTGTGACTTTTGATTCCCAGTTGAAGAGAGAGTTATTATGTGAATCTCACAGTTCTCCGTTTTCAGTTCATCCAAGCAGTACTGAGATGTATAGTGATCTTCGGGAGTATTACTGGTGGGATGGAATGAAAAGAGATATTTTTGATTTTATTATGAAGTGTTTGACTTGTCAATAGGTAAAAGAAGAGAGACAGTTACCAAAAGGGATGCTTCAGCCTTTACCAGTTCTAGAGTGGAAATGGGAGAATATATCCATGGACTTCGTTGTGGGATTGCCGAAGACATCTTGAGGTAATAATCAAATATGGGTTATTGTTGATCGCTTGACTAAATCTGCTCATTTCCTTGCTATACGAGAAACTTTTTCACTAGATCAATTTTCCTGTTTGTATCTTAAAGAGATAGTCATGTTACATGGAGTTCCTCTCTCCATTGTATCTGACTGTGATCCCGGGTTCACTTCTAACTTTTGGAAAGGCCTTCAGAAGTCGTTGGGTAATGAATTAAAATTTAGTACAACTTTTCATCCTCAATCAGATGGGCAGTCAGAACGAACAATTCAGAATTTGTAGGATATGCTACGTGCTTGTTAGATGGATTATCAAGGAAGTTGGGACCAACATCTTTCTTTTGTTGAATTTTCATATAATAACATTTTTCATTCCAGTTTACAGATTGAACCATTTGAGGCGTTATATGGGAAGCGGTGTCGAACTCCAGCTTTCTGGGATGAAGTGGGTGAAAGGAAGCTGATGGGACCAGAATTGGTAGAAGAGTTGGCAGAAAAAGTTTAGCTGATACAGCAACACACCAGAACAGCTTAGAGAAGGCAGAAGAGTTATGCAGACAATAGGAGGAAGGATCTATCTTTTGAGGTAGGTGATCATGTTTTTTCAAAGTCTCACCATGGAAATGTGTGATGCGATTTGGAAAGAAAGGAAAGATGATTCCAAGGTTCATTGGACCATATGAAATTTTGGAGAGAGTTAGATCAGTTGCATACCGAGTGGATTTACCTCCAAGTTTATCTCAGGTACACAATGTTTTTCATGTTTCGATGTTGAGAATGTATATTGCTGATCCATATCATGTTTTGAGTCTAGAGTTAGTTTAGCTGGAAGAGAACCTATCTTATGAGGAACAACCGGTCCAGATTTTTGACCACAGGGAGAAAGTGTTACGGAATAAGGTGATTAATGAGGTAATGGTTTTGTGAAAAAACCACATGATTGAAGAGGTAACATGGGAATCTGAAAATGCAATGAGGGCTAAATACCCCCACTTATTCGATAAGTAAATAAATTGCGGGGACAAAATTTTCTAAAGGGGGGAAGGATGTAACATCCCATGTAAGTAATGAATAATATATATTTTTATCTATGTCTATTAATTAATTAGATAGTGTTTTAGAGGCTTAAAATGAGAATAAATCCAATCTTAAGCATGGAATACACTAATATTTTTAAAAGATTGTTTTACTACCTTTTGATGGAAAACCATTTTTTAAATCAAACTTTTGACAATTTAATAATCTCTATTTGTCAAAATAAACATATTCTTTATGATTGGGACATTGATATTTACATTGGATAATTTTTTTGTTATTTTTCTGACAATGTTCATTTTTTAATGAATAGTGAAAAATACTACATTTTACATCAAAACTGCTTATTCATCTAATTTAATTATATGGTTAGATTATATTTTTAATTGGTTTTAAAGTGTAAATAGAATATATTTTTACCATTTAATTTAATAGTGGTCGTTGGAATTAATTTCACTTTGAAATTGGACTTAAACTAGTGTCAATCTTTTGATACTTATTGTTTCATTAAAACACGATATTTCCTCTGACAGCGGGAATTAATTATTAAATTAATTAATGTAACTTATATGTTTTGAATTTTTTAATATAGACATCATTTTTTAATTAGGAATATCAAATATATCTTAGGTTTAAGTATTGGTATTTTTTTGAAAAACATCAATATTTGCTGAATATTGAAACCACTAAGTCGTACTTAAAAACTGAATTTTTGTTTAAATGAAATTTTACCACCTCTGTGTTTTGAATTTAAAAAATCTGACATACATGGTTTTCATTAAGAAGTAAAATGTGGTTCAATGGGATTAAAATAATTTTTTGGTGAGTAGTAACTTTTCAGTTTTTAATCGCGATTAGAGGTAATTAGTGTAATTTAAGGTAAAAATAATGTTTTAATAATATGAAATGACCTATAAACATGTCCTACCCTTATTTGATGGTTAAATTACGACCATGAAAATCAATTGGTTGATTTTTGGGACCCCATGGAGCCACTTGGGTAACATAAAGACATTAATTTTTTTATTTAAAGTAAAAGTAAAAATGTCACAAACATGAGTTGTTTTACAAAAAAATATTAAATGGGGTTATACAAGTCATATTTTTTACTATAAATATTATTTATAAAGATAAAAATATTTCCAACATCATGATATATTTTTTATAATTTTTATACATTAAATAAATTAAATTATTTATGACACCATGATGATGCAGTGATGACTTCATTATTTAATGATTTAAATAAAATGAAATGATTATGTAAAATCGAAGACCTACACATGTCAAAAACCTATTAGATGGGAAGATTTCGAACTATTATCACATTATCCTCTAAATATATAATTTTGGTACCTTTTAAATCCGAAATTCATTTTATAATAAAGTAATCTTTTATACCATTCCAAGAGTGTCCATCCTCTCCTCTTATAAACGTCCCCCACCTCTACCACCTTACCCACACTTCCAAAGCCTTTGCCACGGAAAAATCCTACCCATTTTGTCTCTCCACATCCCTATCTAACTCCTAGAAGCCTCACTTTGGGCAGAAGTCTTCCCAACAAAGCCTTTGAGCTCAAATCAAAAAGAGTTACCCGATTTAAAGGTATTGTCATCTCTTGTGTTCTTAGGTTTTATTTTGCTTATCCAACCCTCTATACTCTTTTTATTCCTTTATTTTGTAAAAAAACCAGTATCTTAAATATACTAGGATGTTTTTATAAGAAGTTTTATAGCTACACTTACACAACCCTTCATCTAATGGTTAGAGAACATACTGTTTCCGTGGATGGCGAATTTTTGCCTCACGAAACGATGATTGTTCAATATTCATTAACACCTTCAAATGTGGCCATTAAGATGTCACTATATTTAAATATAATATATAATATGTTTATGTTTTCTTTAAGATTCTGTATTTTTCATTTATGTCATACCTTCATGGTTTCCATTATGGGTAAACGCGATATCTTCATTTTAGGAAGTGTGGACTACCGCCCCCTCAAAGTGATTTGATTCTTTAACCCCATATGTGGGACATATAAAGGATGTAATTAATGATATTATATATTATATTATACTGGAATTATAATATACTTTTATATCATTATGATTCCATTCCATAAAATACTAAATAGAAATGAATGTAGCGTTCATGCGTACGTACGGTTTACCGTCTCCATGAACAATGCATTTCATTTTTTACCTCTAAATGTTCTGTAATATTATAAATGAATGCATATACTGGATATATATGATATATATGATATTTACATCATGAGTATAACTCTGGATATAAATTATACATGAACAAATTGTAATTATAAAGAGTTTATTATTGACTCAAGTACCAATGATCGTTAAAATGACTGTTATTAACTTAAATAATTACATAGTGTTCATGAAATGGTAATAAGTGATATAAAAGGAATAATGAACTTGAAAAAGGTTCTTAAGAATGTAGAAATTAACTCAAGTTTATTATTCAGGACATTAAAGAACGATCGAGTCAAGTCAGACCTAAGGTATGGGACTTCGTCTCAATCTCCTTTCATTGAGGCTTATTTTGATTTATACACAACCTTATTTTATACGGTGTATAAACCCCTTTGACTTTTACTTTTATCCAAAAGGAATATTTTTTTATACGAAGTGTTTTACTAAATGAAAAAAGGGAATGTTTTTGTCATACGTATGCAGTGACAACGACTTCTCCGCCGTCGTGACCATTATTTGAGTTTCAGCTTCCTATACAAGCCATACTTTTTTTTAAAGAAAAATAAATACCATGTTTTACTTTTCTTTTATTTTGGTATTGAAAATGGATTTCATAATGTTTTTATTATATCAATGTGTTGTATTGATATCTTGTGATTGAAATGTGGAAATGTTATTTTTCCTTTATGTATTTTTTATGTGATACGATTATGTTATGGTTCTTGGGCATTATTATGAAGACGGGTGGTTCTGTGATAAACTAAGGGCAGTTGAGCCTGATATAGCTCTCCAATGCATTGGGTAACATGAAGGAGTTAAACTCTAAGGTTTCTGCAAAGAGATTTAGGGAATATACTTTGATCGGTATTCCAAACATAACCAAGAGGGTTACTCCCTATGTAAGAATGTTATGAATGCCTCAAGTTACCTTTATGTCTTATTATTTCTATGATTTATTCATGATTTGATGAGGTATGTTAAAGTGCTTATGTTTTATGGGTAAAGTATGATTTCTTTCTTATGTATATATGAACTCATGTTTCCTTTCCATATTTTTATAACCCTTACTAAGCTTTTTATGCTCATCCCATGTTTTTGAAATGATTTTCACAGGTCAAGGGAAAGGTAAATGATGTGTTGATAGTGTCAAGGAAGTGTCAAGAAATAATCCATGTTTTATTTTAAATATGATTCCATTGATGGAAAAAATGAATACTATCTTTTATGTAACCACTTTGTTTAAATGTGGAATGTAATGAAAGTTTTATGATCTAATTCACTAAAACTCTAAACTTGAAAAGATCCTCAATGTGTAATCTTGTAATAACTCACGATTAAGTAATGTTTAAGGCTGGGTCCATATAGCAGCGACGAACGATGGCTCGACGGATAGTGGCAGCTTCACGGTGGACGGTGGATGGCGGTGATGGCTGGGCCAAGACGGCGGCTACAGCTAGGCGGACGGTGGGGCTGCGGGGCACGGAGCTGCGAGGCGTGGAGGTCGCAAGACAGCGACGGCCGCGGGGCGATGATGATTCACCATCGCGTTCATTAAGTTCAAAACCACAAATCATCAAATAATTTGCGAAGGGTTTAGGACATGTTTTTTGAGTTTGTACCATTCATGTTAGGGTGGTAGCATATGGTTCATCAAGAACAAGAAACAAGAACATAAAAACCTCCCGCAATGATTATTCTCTTGACTCTTAATAGAAAAAATATGCGGATCAACTAATTAGAATCTTTATCTATGTTCCTTGTTTTAGAAGGGAAGAACATGGGTAAAATATATAATTATTCACAATAAACCCTGACCTCATGTAGTTCTTTGACATTGGTACAAGAAGGAAGTATGGACATCGATTCGTCATAGATGAAGATGTGCCACGTCGCATGAAGTCCCAAGGAAGAACGTTGAAGTTGAGGCCGATGTTCTTTATTAGAGAAGCGTTCTTTGTTGGCTGGCAGTTCTCCATTGGTGGAGCGTTCTTTGTTGGAGATCTTTCTCCAAATTTTTCTCCACTCTCAATTCCACCAAATTTTCAATGTAGCCAAAATGTGATATGTAACCCCCAATTTAATTTTTGGCACAATTTCTAAATGGGGTAATTAATGACATTGTTTGGCATAAATTATATGTCATGTTGGATAAATTAATGTGGGGAAATATCAAGAGGATACTCCACATTAAAAGGGAGTTGGGATGTTTTTCCCTCATAAAGTGGTTCGGGTGGTCCACACTGCTTAAATAAAACTAGGGAGGTTTTCTGCTCAGGTGGTCCCCACCCCATAACATCTCATGCGATGTTATGTTCTGGTGGTCCCCACAAACAACATCCACAAGGAGGTTGGATACAAAAAAAATAAAATAAAATGGGTGTTTATTTTATTTTATTTTATTCCATGAAAACCCCCAAAACTAACATTCACCCGAGACCAATTTTCGTCGTGGTGAATCTCTTCATAAGCGAAAACCAGAACTACAAGTTCAACGATGACCTCAGCTTTCTATTTCGAGCACCAGATCAAAAGTAAGAAAACCATGCATTCACGTTTACTAAACATATCCGAAAAAAACTTCATAAATTTATTCCGGGAACTCTGGGCCTCGGAATCACAAGACTTCAATTTTCACAGGCTCATAAAATTCCCATTTAATTATAAAAAATATACATCGAAATTCTGGGTCATTAAAGGTAAAGTCCATACATTGGCACATTCTCTCTGACGGAACATTTAATGGTGTATCCAGGGTTATTAAACAATAGTAATATAGTATCTCTAGTCCAAGAAATTCCATCATTGATATAGAGATTGATTATTTGGAAGTACCTATATCAAATATAGAGGATGCTATAGTAAATGCCACTAGATTTGTTCCATGTAATTTAGATGTTCTCGTAGCCTGATCACTGTGTATTGACAATAAATCAGGCATCTAGATTGACCCACAACCCTATACAACATATGGACTACCACAAAAAAATATGTTAGCATTATTGGATGACTGGTGTCAGACTACCACAACCATTACCATCATTTCAACCTGTCCTAAAAGTTCTATTCCAATTCCCCACCGGAAGCGATGCCAAATAACCCACTTCTAATGGTGGGTCTCAAATTGATCCATTCCCAATTAAAAAAATGGAATAGTCCTGATGAATCTGGAATGATTTCATATACAACCACTACCACATCACACCATTGGGAATCTATCACAGTGAGGCATTTGGTGCTCCCATAGACCACACTAGTAAAACACAATGGAGTTATCAAAACATATACGCTGGTTGTCACTACCCTAGCGAGAAATGTCCAGAAAATGTTTCCAACCACCGGTGGAACTACTTTCCTTCCATGGAACTGATCAACAACACCCAGTACAAGTATATTCCTTCATGTTGTTCTTAGTCATAAGGGCATGGTGGACTATTTTTGAATCATTACGTATGAAAAAAATCATTCACCTGGTTATGCATGGCGTACACATGACCATCCTTAAAGCATCTTGAATAGAAAATCACATCACTGTCTAGAAGTGGTGCGATGTTGATTAACAAAGTGAAACATGCTATATACTCTTTATATGAAATAGAGCCCTATTCAAGGATCGTGATCTCCCAAGATCTATCATCAATCAGCTTCTAAGGAAATAACTAATAATAGAAGGATGTCTGGAAATCAACCCAAAACATACCATGATGAAGACCATATTGGGTAATCACATACCACCAAAGCATGTAAGAATCCATAATATTGTATGTGGTATGATAGACCCACTAATATATAATAGTTTCCATAATTTAAATGGTATTGAGGGTTTCCTCCAGCCCCAACTCAACAACTTATGGACTTCCATTCCACAAAATGTTGGGGGAATGATGCTGCAAGAAATCACAAGTAAGATCATTTTTCATAGGTACAACTCAGGGAGAAAGATGAATGGACTTCATAACTCATATAAAACTATCATAGACATGGTAATTGGTGCTCGAATTTGGTACAAAAGATTTTTCTTCATGAGGACCCCCTGGATTTAATACCAGCAGCATAGGTCCCACCATGTTTGAAGCATGGTTGTTATGACCATCTATGCATATGACATGAGGTATTCATGGTGTTACTGGAATAAAAATGAACACACCTGAGAAAAAATATAGAAGAATAATGATTTTATCACTTCAATGTTCAAAATATAGGAAACTACACCTCCAAAGCGATATTACCCTAACAACCCGATTATATTGCCTGATATAGACAATTTCATAAATATTACTATTAAGGGATCTAATAGATGAAGGCTCAATAGTACCATGCCTCATTATTTACTATAAGTAGTTTCATTTCATTTAACATTTAATTGCCATGTTTACTCTAATACCTTTCATAAAATTGAAAACACAAGATAAGAACATAAAACCATTCCATTGTGATGTTTTCATTTTCTTATAACATGTATAAATTTTCCATTAAAATATGATGTATGTCCTAGTGAATCAGGGCCCACAATCCTTTTGGATGAAATTAAAAACCACATAAATTTATAATAAAAGTATGGATTCAGTAAATTTCTCCTTTCTATCCCATAAGGTCCCATGACACCTTATTAATGGAAAAATACAATCACTAAATTACAACAAAAAAATCACAAAATAATATATACAAAAAAGGCACACTCAACAATCACAGACATATAAATAATTAAAAGTAGTGAAATGTACCTATATGGTATTCCAATATACAATAAATGCTAAATATTGGTTATTATAATGATGCATGTGAATATTATCATGTCCCTTATAATATCAGATATTTGATAAAAAAATCTCAATCTTAAGAAAAATACCTAACACCACACATAATTTTTGTCACCCATTGATGAGATGATATCAACCATAATTGGATAAAATATTACAACAATTGTATTTTAGGTAACTAGGATTTTACAACGAACAAGGTATCACTATGAATAATATGGATTTATGATGAAGTCCCAAGGATTACTAATATTTGTTTTTTTGGTTTCTAATATTCATGAATTTAAATAAATCTTCTGATACAACATTATGATGTATAAGAATCGGATTCCACTTAATAGGTTCCCTGAGCCAAGTGGGACACATGGACTCAAGCGCATCTCTGGAAGTGCAAGAGTTTTCTAAATAGTCGCAAGGGACACAGGTGTATCTTTGGAGAGACAATGAAATCAATACAAGTGTGTATCATATCAGGTAAATATAAATAGAGGTAAATATTGTAAGAAATATATGTAAACTAAAGGAAAAAATGTTACTACATCAGGATAACAATAAATAAATAACTATTATAATATACCATAATTGATGATGTTATTTCATGTATCTATAATGCTTGAAAAACGGATACAAAGTAGTAAGAATACCTGAAAAACCCAATGATGTAAAAATATGTACATAAACAATCCCAAAAAACCCATGCTATATCTCTATCATCTTCTACTAGCTACATCCTAGAACAACATGAAATCAATTATTCTAAAGTTCATGTTACACTTCATAAACACCTACAATAAGGTATTTTTCCCTAGTTACCAAACATTGCTCGTAGAGTGTGTGAGATAAATCTCAATGGTCCACCCCCATTGATGCATATAATATTTGGAATGTTTAATTGAAATGTAAAAATGTTAAATCATTAATATATAATGTAATTTAGTACAATGTAACTAAATACAAATTGACATTATTCATACCTTTGTTTTTGTCTGATCATGTAACTAGTTCATCATTTGATTGTAACCAGTTTATTAATAATCACATGTTAAGAGTAGAAAGAGTTCCAAGATTCTAAAAGAAAACTGATAATGATATTTAAAAATTATGTTCCTAGGTATTAACCAAGGAAACATAGACCTCAAGGGCCACCAAATCTATAATGTTTGTAGCCTGAATAAGGGTAAGAGTGTAATACAAGGGCATAGCCCATGTAACACCATAATGAGATGTCTACAGAGTCCAAATAGTTCATTCGAGGTAAAATGAGGATAAGAAATGACTGGGCCTGATAGGATTTAACAATGTGACTAATTATAAATTATGGGTCCAAGGAGTGTATCCAAGGATTCCACTAGTACTACATGAGGGATCAAATAATATCATACTAAACAACCGCACTAATGAAAGGATTATTTTATAAATGGTTATCAACCTATGAAATCTATGTCCTTGATTTCTAAATGGGGTCCCCAAGCTCTCAAGGAATTCCCTCAGGAATCTAAGGGAAGATCAAATCGATCCACTTCATTTTTTTATAATTTTTTCATATATTAATGATATGTTTAAAGCCATTAACATTCATTAATGTGAAAAGGATAAATGATCATGAAACCAATTATTCAATAAAAAACTAATAGAAAAATTCAATTGCTAAATTCATTTCCTTTCATTTGTGTCAGAAGACCATGCATCATAAAACCCTTTAATCATGTCATAATAAATCGATAAATCCTATTGGATAAACAGTTTGCATTCATTGGTATAACAATGCCAGGTAGCATGAAACTATTCATCTCATCAATTTAGTGAATATTTAAAAATCAAGTTTCACTCTTCTACATTAGATTAATATTTTATGTGGTTCTATATACGTACAACCAATTACTCTATTTCATTTAAAAAAACCAATTCATATAATTTTTATACTTTCCCATTTCCATTTCACAAATAATTATGAAATTGATTAACATACCTTAGGGAGGTCCAGATATTATCATACATGGTACATTCTATTATTCAATTCACAATTTAAATTTATCTATTTATTATATAAAAACATAACCATATAATGGTCATGCCATGTAACACACAAACGATGGATCATGTGTATCAATACACCAAAATGAAAAATATAAAAAAAACATCCATCATGGATGGGAATGAGTTTTGGGAATTACCACTAAAATATAATCAAATATTTTGAAATATAATAATAATATAGATATAGTTACTATTAGCATGGTATAAAAATTCAATGAATGACAGCAGATGCAAACTTTGGGATCCCACTTGAAAACTCCAATGTCAATGCACTTGAGGTATGAGTAATAGAACACCCACCCAAGGCTTGTACAAAAATACTCATTTAGTATTATTCTATAATTTTTATTAAAACATTTTATTTTAATGAATAGAGTAAAACTTTTTATGTGTTGATAACTAGGTCGATCACAAGAGAGACAATGAATGACTCAAATATACTCAGTACTTACCATTTCCCATCCAACATGATGAAAAAATCCTGAACAGATCCTAGATGAAGGATATATCTTGATCACTAGGTTAATCCTTGAAAAATATCCACAATGGGATAAATGGATGTAAATCCCATAGGAAATCATATTGATGAAGTAGGATGTTATTAATTAGAATATTAAGTGTTTAAAAGTAAAATATTCCAAAATTTAGCATGTGCATGTTTTGGATGCATGGTTTTCCAATCTATGTCAAAAAAAATTTCGAGTGACTGGGGAAGAGGGGAAATGTAATAGTTAGTCATTATGTTTTGGGAAATAGGTCAAAAACCAAGTTATATGGATATTTCTGAAAAATCAATCCACCATTAATGTTTCCACTAACCCTGCAGCCTCACAACTTGGTTTACTACAAACTAAACACCATGCCATGTTCTCCAAAAAAGATGGGTTTCAGACTTCTAAAAACTCTTGGACACCCATGAAACATTTTATAACTCATTACACATCCACATTATGTCCATAATTATGAATTAGATCTAAATTTAAAGGTTCTCACCTGATTCATAAACTGAGTTCATACATATGAGGCCCTATATGGACAGTTGTTCCAATCAACCATCTTCTTATTAGTGTATAGAGGTATTGAACTAATTTTGGCTCCTAACATTCAATTGATTTCATATTAGGTTCAATTACATTGGAATAATATTTATTAATCTCATTCAATAGAAGCATCATATACAAATCATCATTGTCGACAAATAGAATTCAATGTTTGATTTCATGTTTTCTTATAAGTTTCATCCAAAATAAGTAATATTTTGATTCAGATATAAGGTAATATACCACCAAAGTATATAATACTTTTGATATTATAGTGTGATTTAGGATGGTAAACTATTGAATGTAGTTACCTTATAGGAATTATCCTATGCAAGATATCTTACATTTATCACAAATTTTATAATATCATTATGAAATGTCACATTCTATATAGATCTAGGAAATTCAGTTGAATGTTTTTGAACCATTTGTGGATGCACTTAACTATATTTTTTATTTAGTAATGAATGTTATTGAAGGCCATTAATCATATAGTTTCAATGATATCTTGGATGTTTACAAGAAGAGACATGGGAGTTGGAGTCTGATATAAATTCCTCATGGAATGATTTATTCTCATCTAATTCTTTATAATCCATTGATGTACCCTTATGTTATGATTAAATTTAATGGTGGTGCTGGAAGAAAACATTATTTTCAATTAGATATTTATACTTTAAATTGTGTTTATAATTCTTTCTTTTATCCTTTAAATTTTCTATATTGTTTATTAATGGGTTATGTCATATGTGGTGCTTATTTAGGGGAATGATATCCAAGTTTTAGTGTAACAACATAGGAAAACATGAATCACATGGTTAGTACCAACCATGAACCTCAACTTCTATGTCCAATTAGGTATTACATATGGTTTATCTAAAACATTCCACAAGGATTTTGGTAGTTTGGGGATGAGATAGAGGGTGATCATGGTCTACACACTACTTTTCTAACTGTATTCTATACACTATTTGTGGTGTGATCTCCAGGAATGGGGTGATAATGGTTAGTCTAATGATTGGTAAAATATGCTTCCCAACTGAGTAAATTTTAATATTGGAGAAAATGAAATTTTTTCACTCTATTATTAAATATCATCCCATACTCTCATTCCCTCTCTCATAGACAACAAACCGCAACATGAATACTTCTTCACACCTAAGATATGAATTTTAATTACATCTCCATCTAGAATCTTATACAGTTTCCATTAGTTTCATTGGATATATACCTTTGCGTATAATTTCCTAATTATCCTTTTTTAGTTTTCTTCCTCTCAATAGTGTTATTTTTTATGATCTCATAATCCTTATTTAGATGTGGTTTGTCTATTTTATTGATTTCATCCATTATATAATGTAGTAGAGGCCACCAAAAGGAAAGGAGTCAACTACATGAATGTGGTGGGTGGTCTCATGCTTTTCCCTCAGCGTTAAAGTGTTTATATAAATTCCAATGTTTTGTTCCCAACCTATACTAAAAAATTATTTTTAAATTTATTTATTCTTAATTAAAATGGGTATTTATGACCTATGATACCTATGAGATCCATTTATATATCCTTTAAGGTCATTTACCAGGAATTCCAAAACCCAATTGATTTTTTTGCTATAATGGGAAATTCTACAATAGAGGGACTATGATTGTTATTTTCCTTTGAGTTGTGTTCATTAACAATTGTTTTGGAGCATAAATGAAAGGATTCATGTGTAAATTTAATTTAATAATGTAGTAAAATAAAGACTATTTACATATACAGTTGTCTATTTCCCTCATATTGTTGAATTAGTTGTAAATTAAACCCAAAGTCACAATTAATATAAAAATTAAGATTTATGTGATACTAGAAGATATAAGAAAATGATTTTATTTGAGCCACCATTAAATGTTAAATAAATTTGTTGTCAAGCTTAAGGAAATCTGATCTTAATTAGTACGGTTAGTCATTTGAACCATGACTATTATTATTTCTCTGTTGAGAATTAGAGATGGGTTCTAATTGATATTCCATAAACACGCTATTTGGGTTTTATTAAATAAATTATTATTTTGACCCTTGAGAGCCAAGTGGGTTATCATATAAACTGCATGGATGGTCTCATTTGGATGCTGATTTTTATAATCCAAAGTGATACCTTGAAAATTTTATCGACTGAAAATGACATACTCATAGAGGAGATCATTATTATATCATTAGTGATACATGGGCTCCCTATGTGAACTACCCTGTATAGACTCGTTGGAGATATTATTATATTTTCCATGAGTGACACATGTGCTACATTTATGGACCAGCAATGAAATACTTTGTTGGTGATTACATTATAACACAACTAGACTGATACAAGGATTCCTCTAATCATGGAATTCGATGGGCTTGAAATTTGTTAGGTTCAACTTAAACATGTATAGATAAATGTTTTACCAATTAAAAATACAAATATGAGATAATGCTTCATTTGAATTAAATAATCTATTCATTATATGATGTGGCATTCAAGACAAATAATAATATATGATTTTTCATAGAATTACATTGAAAATGAATCATTATTCCTCATGATTATATATTATTCATGGTGGATTCTATGTATATTTTCTATGTCTTATGACTTTATTAAAATGTAAATAATGGATGACTGATTATTTAGAGTTATTATAGGATAGTCCAAAGAATGTAGTAGTGGATGTGTGCTACATGGATGCCAAGAACTATGTGTGATAAATATATAACACACTTCATTCACATCATTAATTATTAACATAAATTTATTTATATTCTGAGATTGGATGGAATTAGATACCATTAGTGGAGGCCTACTAGGTTTATCTCACACACAACTCAAACATGAAAATAAGTTCCTAGGAAGACATCAAGGGTGCAGGTAAAGACAAGGGGAAGTGCCGATTTTTTAGTGATTAAATTTATGTGTCATATGAGAAGGGGAGTACAGGACCGATATATACCTCATTATTTTATCTGCAGAATTCATTTTTTTCTATGTGTTCATTAGGTATACTTGTATGTATGCGTAACCTCTACCATGTCTTATAGTATTTCCATAATTTAAAATAATATATGATTTTTATTATATATATTAAATTGTTGGATTTGATTACATATTAATTTTAATGATTGAATTTTAATCAAACACAATTATGTAATCTTTCATGCTTCTACTATTGATTGATATGATTATACCATTATTTTATACTATGGTCTGATGGGTATAATCTCCACACTAGTCCACCATGGAACAATTCATTTAGAAAGTAACCTCTGGTGTTCTGGGAGGTTCACATGCGGTATGTCTCCAACCAATTTTCATTACTATTTTTAGATCTAGGTTAGAGACATCTAGGTTTAATAAACATATTATTATATATATTCATTTAAATATTTATACCTAATATATAGTAACATATCCCATGAATGATATTTCCTATATATATAATTAAAATTTACAAAATAATTTTCAATTCTTCCCCTTTATCTTGGACATTAACACAATCCTCGGATGACCTCATTCTCTCCCTTCTCACGGTATACATGAAAACATAATGTACATGTAGTATTAAAAACAACACATAGTTAACAACACAAACTATATTACTTAGATGTATGAATTAAATTCCAGTATTATTATTTCAAAATTTAATCAGAATATAATAATGTTTTTTATTCCCAATACATATGGTTCTATCAGTTATGTCTTATATGTTAACATATAAATGATGCTATACAAATAAGTTTTCAATCAATGAATTTTATTATGATCAATTAATCTGAAAAAACAGAAAATTAATATGGGTTAAATGATACTTATTCTTGATAGGTTTCATGGTATATTCATGATAACCTTTTACTCAATGAATTATTCCTTGTTTATTTAAAAAATGAATATTTTCCCCAAAAATTGACACACAAGATCATATTAATATGTTTTCTAGATTATCCAAAAGTATCCTATTTAGTTATTTAATAAAAAATTCAATTATTAATTATGTTTTTTATTAAATATTAACCGAATGTTGAATTTGTTACATTGAGAAATATACATCAATTTTTTGCTGGAAGGCCAAGGTAATAATTAAAAAATTTATTATTATGTTATAATAGTAATTACATTAATTATGAATTTATTATGAAATATTTGGAAATTTTAAATTGGTCATCACCCCTCTTCCGCGTCGCCGCTCCGTGATGACCTAGGCGGATGGCGGCGGCTCCGCCGTCCCCCGCCCCTCCAGAGTGGGGTGATTTTCCTCAGCATCCCTCAATCCATACCCGGCCGCCTCCTTTTTCCCCCTTTTCTAACCCGGATTTCCTTCCTCCATTCCCCGCTATCTTTCTCAGCCCGAAGGTTCCAGATCTATACAACGGCTCTCCCAAACTTACGCTCTCGCATTTGGAGTTTTCGGCGGCTTCTGGCCTTCTTATTCATTCCTTGGTGGCTCATTTCAGCAGACGCATGAACTCGGTCGACTCCTTTGACTGGTTCATATTTGGATCCAGGGGTCTTCAGGATCATGAGGTTGTGGGACTTATTGACAAACGCCACATGGTGGTCATCTTTGGCTCGGAAGAAGACCTGATTCTTGCCTGGTCCAGAGTCCCACGAGTTTTCAACGAGTGTTCCTTCTATCTCTTTTGTTGGTCGTAAGATTTGCATCTGTATTATGATTCTCCCATGACAGAGATGTGGTTAAGGTTCCCAAATATTCGGCTGCCCTTTCAAAATCCATCAATTTTACACATGATTGGGAATATGGTTGGATGCTATTTGTGCTCTGATAGTAGGACAGAGTCTGTATGTCACCCAATTTCACCACGCATTTGCGTGGAATTTGATGTGTCAAGGCCACCAGTGGAGTGGTTCTGGATCACTACTGGGGAAGATGTTAGATGTAAGCAGGAAGTCGTTTTTGAATCATGGACAGAGTTTTGCTCGATCTGTAACCTCTTGTGGCATTATTCCCGCTCCTGCCATCGGGGACTCAGGGACAGGAAAAGGTTGCTCTAAGTTGGACAATCTCTTGTGCTAGAGTGCTCTGGTGCTCCCCCGGTGGATCACTTGAACAACTCAGATTCTGGTTCCATACCCTTATAGAAGGAGGCAAGACCGCTAAATCCTAATCCAAAGGTGGTGGAAATTTTCAATATGTTGAGGAACGACTTGGCTGAGCCTAATTTTTCTTAGCAGGCTCTTATGGGGTCAGGGGTTGCTCATGGTGCTGATCCTTTGCAGGCTGAGAACATTTCTTCTAAGAATAATTCTTATGCTGATGTTTCCCAAATTGGAAATGGACTAGGGGAAACTGACAACAAGGGATAGAATTCTCATAAGCATGCATTACCAGACAGGTCGGGGAAGTGGGTGAATGTTGTGGGAAGATAAAATACGAAATCAATCTGGCACCCGATTAACATTAGTAATCGTTTCGATGGTTTGGGATATGATACTCCTGATCAGGAGAAAAATGGTTCAGGGTGTTTCTCAGGGCCAGAGGTGGAGGTGGGGAGTGATGGCCAACTCTCGTAAGAAAGTGAAAAGGGAGGGTCCAAGAGAGGTCTTCAAAGTCCAAGGAGGAAGATGGGACAAAAAGAAAATAAGGAGCCGGGTAGTTGCATTGTGAGTGAGAGGAAGAAATCCAAAGTCCGCAAGGACTACTAATATCTTCAAAGACCTATGGAAACATGATCAGCCTAAAAAGACGTGATCAAGATTAAGGAGGGAGAGCCATCTTAAAATGAACAGGTGACAGCGGTAAGCTTGAATTTGGTGAGTGTGAGCGAATCGTTTGAAGGTTGTTCTCCTAAGGATCTTGCTTTGGAGAAGATCAATGCTTTGGTTGATAAATGGTCTCAGATCCAGGAAGTCTCTATTGGTTTTGATGATCCCCTAACTGATCATCGGGAGAAGTTTGGTAATGAGGCTAATGGTGGTGACCTTGCTTTGGTTAATACTGTTGGCTCACAGCGGGCTGCAGATGAAAAGACCATGAAAATCCCATGGGTCCTTCTTATGCACTCCCCGGAGGATATGCTTGAGGAGGTCCTAATTATTCTTTCCTCTAATGAGGATGCAGAAAGGATGAACGAGAGGCTGATTCAAGTGGACACAAACAAAGATCAGGGTGAGTGGATCGACAAGCATCATTTAGTCCATAGCAGAGGCTTCAACGAAAAGGAGATAACAGTGGAAGAGTTCATACGTGCATGAGACATAGTGGCCTATCAATTTTAAGATATGATCACAGATGATCCAGATAAAAAGGAAATAGATCTTTCTGAGAAACTATATAGCAGGGAAACTTCTAGTAGATTTAAGTTGGCTTTTAACAATTTTTTCATCTGCTATAATGTTTGATTCTCTTTGTAGAGCATTATGGTTTCACACCTTTTCCATAAAAGTGTTTCAAAATAAAGAAATTTTAACTTTAAGTTCATGAAATATTTGGAATTACAAAACCATAATATATCAGATTTAAGAGGCATAAAATTGAATTAATATTCATTTTATTCTCACCTTCATCCTATAACTTATGGAAAATAATTTGATGATTCATAAGAAAAATTTAACGCCCCATCGAAAAAAATTTATATAGGATTTATAAAATGATAGTTAATTCACTCCTGAAATCACATATAATTATTATCCTATGAAAATAAAATGATTTTGATTAAGAATATTTACAAAAAAAATATTAGATTGGATTTAAAATTTATTCCCTTCAACATAATATTTATATATTTCAATGATAGTACACTATAAAATCCGTGATCTAATATTTTTTTAAACAAGGAAAACTCATAAATATATAAATGATTAATTATAAGAACAATAAATTGGGACATTTAAATATCAGGAATGCATAATATGAATACCTATCTCCATTTGATTTATGTTCTGGTCATTTACCAGAAAAAACATTTCACTATGAGTATAAATACATGATTATTATATTGTTAATTTGAGTAATATTTAAAATAATTTTTGTGATTATGTATATTGTGTAGCCCTATTATCATCCTAAAACATTAAATGTTAATATCAATAATATATTTAAATATTTAATTGTAGATTGTTAAGATATTTTTAGTTATACAAATAATATATATTGAGAGTGTTAATCATGGTGTAGAGTTTGGCCACATTGATAAGTGTTTGTTGATGATCGAGTTAAAACGTGGACATCTTTTTTTAGTGTTATTAAAATAGTTTGAATCTTCTTATATGAAGTACATCCCCATTAATGTATACATATATGGATTTCATTTATTATAAACCATAAATTTTAAATATATTATATATTCTCATTATTTCCAATATTTAAACTTATCCATATATTTTACACGATATTATTCTAATCCAAAACTAAAATATTACATATCCCTATATCAGATACCAAATGATGTTTCCCATTCATCTAATACATAAATATTAAATTATTGTAGAATATTATTCAATAAATCTTCAAAAAATTATTTCTGGAGAACCGTAAGGATTTATTTTATTAGTAAAATAAAAAAAATTCATAATCAAAATTCATCCTCTCAAATTATACTTTTTTATATATGGTACCATTTTTGAAGAAATGTTCATAATAGATTCCTTAAATAAAGATTTAAATAGAAATATAATAAGGGTTGAGATAAAAATATCAATATGAGAAAACATGAGTGTCATATATAATATATAATATGTGAACATAAGATTAATATTTATATCTGTGACAAGTATCCTAAAATACAATGGTAATGCCCAAAGGGAGTAATATATTATTAATTGTTATATCATAATGTGTTGGAATAAAATAATTCATGAGTTATCAGAGTAGATAATATTGAAATTTTTTAGCCTCATGAGAACTCACTAAGAATAAAAAAAATTCAGATGAAGTTTATTTATATGAATTCATATACAATTCCTTTAGTATGCATAAAGACATTAATCACATAACAGGCATATCGAACCATCCATGTACATATTTTGGGAGTGGGATAAATAAAAATGTACCATATTTGGAATTTGATAACCATTCATGCATGATTTTATCACACGATATATAAAATTTCTATTTTAACTGTAAGGATATATAATTCATAGGCAACCTATGTCATAATGAAAACCAAAAAAAGTTCTCCAAAATATCCTAAAAATAGTTATGATTTACCCAATGTTTAAATGAATAGAGTATAAGAAAATTTTAACCTAAAAAATTCAATAATACATCACCAAAATATTCCGGGTAAATAAATAATATTGATGGTATAATATAAACATTCCTCGACTATAACATAATAAATATTTTTGGACATTGACAAGGATGAAAAATTCTTTTTTATTGTTATTGAATAAATCCCTTTATAAAATAAGAAGTAAAAATATTTCACATTAAAATATTATTAAGAAATTATCTTATTAGGAAAAAAATATAAAACTATTAATGAATGCTTTATAAAGAATATCAATATTAATATAAATTATTCAAACAAAAAATTGAAAAACTGATGTTCATTTCAAACATTTTACAAAAATAACCCTTTTGGATAATGTTAAAACAATAAATTTCCAAATATTAATCGAAATTGAATATTTTTTATTTTATAAATTAATTTTTTTAATCATATATATTGACATTGATAAAATAATCCATTAATAATGGACATAGAAGAGAAAACGACTCAATGTTGAAGAAGTGGTGGGTTTTTTTATCTATGAAACAACATGTATATTATATTATATACTATGGGGATTTAGAAAATGGGGGTGGGGATTAAACCTTCAATATTAATTATAGGAGATTAATTTTTTTAGGTTTTGAAATAATATTTCACTGTATTTTTTCAAATATTTAAATTCATTCATAAAAATCCCAATTGGAAAATGTTATTAAAAAACCATTACATTTTATCCGTAAATTCAAAACATATTTTTAAAATCCAGTTTAATAAACATAACTATATTTCTCAATTAATAAATAACTTTATTCATACCTATTAACTTTTAATTCCATCAGTTATTATCATTAATTTTACATGTATTAGTTGGAAAATATTTATTTTTAGCATTGGATGTTAGTAATTTCCACTCATTCATAAATGTTTTGGAAGATAAATTTTGAAACGCATTCATTAATACAATATTAATAATTCTCATAATATAATAAAATTTGAATAATCATTATTTAAATAATTTTCTTCTCTATTTCTCCAAATTGAATCAATTAGAAAGCAATATATGATGACATATTCTGAGTAATATATCAATATAAATGGAATTTTTAAAAGGATTATTGTTATTACCATAAAAAATTATTATCAATATTTTATTTTCCTAAAATTTCATTATGCCTCAATGATACAACTTGGAAACATTTTATTGAAGAAATATCATCATTTTTCGAGATTGCTTATGATTTTTCATCAATTGGGGAAATATTTTGATCCATCTATAAAAAACACTCATTAACTTTATTCTAACATTTTTAATGTTGATATATTCATATATTGGTATCTTTTTTCACAATTTGTTACATAATTGAGTATGGAATGTGTTTTTATGAATTTCTGAGTTTACCTCTACCATCGGAATGAAATCTATGGTTCTTCAAAACCGTATTATCTAATTGATTATAAAAAAAGTACAATTATTATATGATCATTAAATGAAATATTTATGTCAAAAAGGAATATCATGCATGTACGGATTAACTGTCTCTCATGACGGTCATTCCATTAAATATTACATTATAATAGTAAATAGTTATTTAATAAAATATTTTCCTAGTGGTATGGTAAATAATTTTTTTATATTAGTTTTCATTAAAAAAAATTCAAAAAAAATTCATGCTTATTTTTAATGTTTTATATGGAATTTTTTTTCAAAACGTAATGAATATTCTTTCAAAAAATTTAAATTATAGTTTTTTATAAAAAAATATCTTTATATGTTTCAAAAAAAATTCAATAAAATGGTTATCAAAACATTTTCATGCTTCTATTTAAATTTTTCAAATGATTTCAAATAAATGTGTTTCTAAAATGTATTGAATCATATTCTATATGTTTTTAATGGAAATTGGTTTAAAAATCACAACAAACCATAATTATATTTTTTTAAGGTATTTTCATTGATAATTATTTACAAATGGTTTTATGGATTAAAATTACTTTTTCAATGATGTAATATTTTTTTCCTAAAGAGATGATATTTTTGAATAATATTTCAAAATTATTTTGAATCAAAGATGATATTAGATTATTTAACTAATACCTTTATAGGATATAATTTAATGGTTCAATTCATGTTCATTCAATGAATGGGGTATGCCAAAATTCATGGTCTTTATGAAACTCTTTTTTATTTTATGTATTATATTTTAATGAAATTCATTTATCTTTCATGAGTTAGGTGTCTAATTAAATGATTATGAAATCATTATCTTTTTCCAAATGTTATTTTAGGATTACATTTTAATGATACCCATTTAATTTCACGGGTTATGATATTATTTTTAATGATCATGTGTGACATGTATATATGATTTCATTATGAGATTGTTTGGACCTAAATCTCATCCCCCAATGCATTGTACAATGATATATATCTTATGATATAGACTGTGACTATCATGGGAATGAACTGTGACCACTAATATTGAAATGTGAGAGAACCATGATGACCAAGATTGTTTGAGGATTAAAATTATTCTAGGTATATGACCTTCGGAGTGAACTAGGACTAGTAATGTGGAATGGGGTGTGAACCCATACATAAAATACGGTTCTGATAGTGATTCCTTGGATATAATAGAAATAATATTATATTATTATTTTTCTTCCAAAATTCCAAATTTTATTCCTATGTTATTCTTTTATGGATTATATTTTTATTTTCCTTATGATTCATCTCTTATTAACTATAATGATTTATTCCAGGATTCATTTATATGATCTTGTGATTTGATGGGTATGATCAGCCAATGTTATGATCATGTAATCATACACATATTCTCATGATTAGGATTACATGTATCCATTGTTTAACATTAATGATAAATTTATCTCACCATTTTTTATGTTTCTTTCCAGATGTTATGAATATATGTATAATGTATTATGATATAAGATGGTTTTTTTCATGAATAACAAAGTTGGAGATAATGTATGTCGCTTCTGTAATAGTGTTTATTTTTCCATGTTTCCAAAGGCACTAGACTAATATGGTATTTTTGTGTATATTTTTAAAATGTTATAAGTATTTTGTAAATAGTTTCTAAGGTTAATGTATTAAAATTTTGGGATTCTATATTTGGTATTAGGGAAAAGGATTACTTATACTTTGGATTATTTTATGCTAAAGCAATTTTCATCACCCTAAGGAAATATCTATGAAAAAGTTTAAGGATTGGTAAAATTATAGAATAATGTCCTCATTTTTTGGTAATTGATAGAGTTAATGGTGTCCTTACAATACATAACGTTTTTGATATTACGGGTGTATGTGGAAATGGAGAATATACACCTAGGGATAAAAAATCATCATTATGAAGAACCTATGATGAACCTAGAGTGTCATTTATTAAGGATGGTTTCCTAAATGAAACATCATATAAGTAATTCTTTGTATGACTATATGGTTTTCTATTATGTTAAGTAAGGATGACACTATGGTTCTCATGTTACTAAATAATGGGAACCAAAATTAATATGATTATATTTGAATGTGATTGATGATTTTCTATTATTACTTCATGTGGGATGATCACTGGAGTGATTTGTTTTTATTAATGAACTAGGTTGCAGAAAACAGAGTTAAAACTTGTAACATTACCAAATCAAAGACACGGAAAGGAACAACTGAAGGAGATCACTATGAGTTTGGGTAATAGAGAACATGGCGTGAATAATATTTGATTTCATTTGTGTCACTAATTTGTAATTAAT
The DNA here is from genome assembly GCA_963277665.1 of Viscum album. Classification (NCBI taxonomy): domain Eukaryota; kingdom Viridiplantae; phylum Streptophyta; class Magnoliopsida; order Santalales; family Viscaceae; genus Viscum; species Viscum album. The sequence continues at coordinate 269,045,616 of OY728128.1, read as the reverse complement.
AAATTATTTGAGTGAATTATAATAACAAGAAAGTGTTTTTACTATGGAAAATAAGGAAATAATGAAGGTGAATGTAGGGGAAAATGAATATTTTTTTTAAAAAAATGTATCATAATATTTCCCTCCCTATAACACCATAAATGGTAATGTATATTAACATTAAAAAAAATGGTCATTATTCAAATGAATGTCATATGTGGAAATATATTGAAGGGAATCAGTATGGTTGTTCGAGTAATAGTGATATTGATGAATATTTTTAGACCATTAAAGAAATGTGAAAATAATGAAACATTGAGTAATAGGTTGAGGTATAATTATAATCGATTAAGGATTATGTGGAATAATTGATGTTTTATGTATTTATAATTCACGAAATTTGTAATATTAATGATTAAATAAGAAAGTGTTTTACAACTTTTGGTTTTCAATCTAATTAATTACAGAATGAATTCAATTGGTCCTATAGAAGATAAAAGGGATTTAATGGTAAGGTGATTTCCCTCGAAAACCATGATTAAAGGGTAATATAAATTTTAACATGTTACTTATGTTATGATAATGTTTTTTGGATAAATATATGTCAGATATAATTAAATTGGATGGTACTGAATACCTTGGATCTAATTAAGGAATTGTTACTAGGTATTTTATGCTATAATGGAAGGTGTTTAATACTTATAAGATTTATGGAGTATATGTAGTAATATATTAAATAAATAACCCCACATTTCCTCCAGATTAGTTAACGGTAATTCTGGTTATTTCCATGTTCCCATAAAATATATGATGACAATATTCATATGTTTCGAATGTGACAATGAAGTGCTACTTTGTGAAATTCGGGGGATCGTTGTTAATCTTATTTTTTGAAATTAATTATAGTGTTTATATTTTCAACATTAAAAAGGTTTAAATGTATAATGATTCATGAATTGTTTAAGTAAAATATTAGAGGATGTATTTATGTATTAATATTTTATTGAAATCCATGTTTAAAATGTTTCTTAGTGACTACCCATATTTCAATGATGTTCATCATATTTTTTTTGGAAATTATATTATAGTGGTTTATGGAAAATTCATCATGTATCTCGGGGGACAACCAATCATTTCCTGCAAGGCCATGAGTTATAAACCCTTGAAAAAAGGATGATAAGGATCACATGCATTCCACTAGCCTACATGATTTCTTGGTTAATATATAATTATTTATTATGAATAATTTCATAAGTTGAAATAGTATTTTTAATTTTTTATATATAGAGTAATTAATTAACCATATTTATGTAAACATATTGTTAGATACAAATGGTTATATATATATCAATCTTTTATGGGACATATGATCGTCCTAAATTGTATTTTAGTTCTTCGAGAATAAAAAGATAATTTCTATATCTCCATTTCATAATGTAATGGAAGAATTAAAAAGAGTTAAAATAGAAAATGAAGAATGAAAATTCATTTATATAAACATAACCTATAAGTATATATTTTCACATTCCTGGTCAAAAAAATAATTACTCAACGATAGGATAATAATAAAAAATTCTTTTTCTGAATTCCATAAATAATTTTGAACCGAAGTCTTTTTAAATCATCTCATAATTAGGAGTTTGACGAACTTAACATTTCAATGATCATTTACTTGTTTGTGATTGACGATCTCAATCACTCCCAAATAATATTTTCACTTTTCCTTAAATTCTATGTTTTCACATACCACATATGTTATCTTATATGTAATCCTAGTTATAAATTTTTTTCTGTAACTGTAATGCATAAAAAAATTCATTTTTTAACGATGTTTATGTATATAGTTTTATGATATGGGATTCTATGAAATGAATGTTAAAATATTAATCCATTGAAAAACATGCTAAATCTCATTAAAAAATTCACTTTAATGGGTGTTGCATCTAAAAACATGAGATTTTGTGATTTTTTTGAATTCAATTATTATTTTTGTATTTTTTATTTAACAGATCACTAAAATAGTTAATTTTATATTAATGGACTATTTCAGATTGCGTTATTTGAATAGAGAAATTAATTCTTCCACTACATGAAACATTAATTTTATCTTTCACTACATGGAACTCCAATGATATCTTATATTACAAGAAAGATTGAAATCCCTTGATTTCTTTTATAACACTCAATACTACATTTTACCAAAGAAATTTTTTTTATGAAAATATTATTAGTCAAATGGAAATAAAATGAAAATAAAATTTATGATTACTATTTTAAATAATCAATGAATATATATGTATATATATGTGAATTAATTGTTCACAAAATAATTAAAATGAATAAATAAAACATAATATTATAAAAAGATTGATTTTATAAATTAATATATTTATATGAAAAAGATGACTTATTTAAATAAGATTAATTAATAATAAATACTGATATACATTAATTAAATTTTTATATTTTATATTAAACCCGATTTTTTTGATAATCATCCAATATATATGATATATAAAATACAATAACAAAAAAAAATTATTCTTCCAAACAATTATTTTTATAAAGGTACTTTTACCACCTCTTAATGAAGAACCAATTTTATATGATTTTTTTGGAACATTTATATTATTAATATATCACAATAAACATCATTATTTAAATATTAACATAAAAATTTTATTAGGATAAATTTTAGGTTTTTCTATAATGTTTCAATTTTTATTTCATTACAAAAAATACTGAATTTTAAATAAAATATACCCTTTCATCAAATTAATATATATGTTTATATTAGGTTTTAAATTGTATGTAAGTTTATTTAGATAAATAATTTATAATTTAATTCAATTTTGTCATTGGAATAAATTTCTCTCTAAAATTTGGAATAAAAACATTAAAATCTTTTGGTTGTTTTATCATTAAAAACCTGCAGTGTCATCCCGTCAGCAGGATTAATTTTAAAATAATTTCTACAACTATGTAAATATATAATTTCCAAAAATTAATTTAATATTTTTTAACATCATAATTTAAATTTTAAATAATGTAAAAGTATTTATCTAATAATATTATAAAAATTGATTAAAATAAATTACAACTATTAAAAGAAAAAAGTGTTAAACAATGTACTAAACCATAAATTGAAGACCCATAACAACTCAGAAACATTTCCAAAACCCATTGGATGAAAAATTATTTAGCCATGAGGAGTCCATTATTAATTTTATCTTGTGTTTTTATTAGTTTTTTTATTTAATAATGAGGGTACACATAAATTGTTTTCCGAAATTCTAATTATGTCTTTTTCCTTCAAAATAAATGACCAACATGTCTCCCACTTCCTCATATATCTAAAAAATTAGAATTGGATGTTATCTACCTAGTAAATGTAACAATATTATTATGTTCCTTCTATAATCCTTCCATTGGATTGAATGTAATCCAAAAAAAACATTTTATAATAAGAAAAATAAAGTTACCCGATTAAGAGGTAACACTTTCTCTCAAGCTCCATTCTTTCATATTCATTTTCCACCCCTACACTATAATTATTACATGATTTTATAAAATAAAAAATTTATTAAATGTTAAGGTATTTATTCCTAATAACGGGTATATCAACACTTACACACCCCACCATCTAATGGGTAACAAACATACTCTTAATTTGTATAGTAACTAGCACCTCACAAAACCATGACTGTTTATTTTTCCTTACTAAATCTCACGGAAGAAATTATAGTTGAAATGCTATTTATATATGTTATATACTATCTTTATTATGATTTTAAGCTTCTATAGTCCATTTATGACACATATCATTCTACCCTACATGATGTTTTATACAATAATTTTGTTGAGGAAAAGTGGGCTACTGCCCCAAAAAGCAACGTGATTCGTTCAAATTGTACATGGAATGAATTAATGAAAGGTTTATTGAATTTATATTATAAATATATATTTTAATAATTATACTAGAATAATATATATATATACACACACGGACATATATATTTCCACATATTTCATTTACCTTTTTTTCATTCAATTTAACAATTAAAATGGAAAGAACACTCATGTGTATATAGGACTTACTATCTCCATGAACGGTGTGTTAAATTTCATAATGCAATATTATATATATTATTAAAACATACATATAATTAAATACGATAAATTTATATAATCATATACATTGCTTAAATCAATATATATATATACAGGGAACAAATGTATAAAAATTTAAAACACTAGAAATGAACAAAGCGAGTTTGACCATATATGAAACCTTAACATATGATTGTTAACAAGTGATTAGTATAGGTTCCTAATGATACCATATAAGGTATTATATTTAATAAAATGTCTCTTTTTTATAATTATAATACATTTAAATTTATTGTTTATGTATTTTTCACAAGTAAGCCGATAGTCAATACACAAGGTAAGATAATTCACTTTACATTTTATTTATGTAGGATATATTATTTATTCACCACACAATCCTATCATGTTGTGTATACTCCATTAATGGGTCTATTATATTAATCCTATATACAAATTTTTGGGTATTTTCATATAATGTTTATTATATTTATTTCCAGTATACTATATTTTAATGGTTACGAAATCGGTAAAATGATTTTGTCTCAATTTGCCTTATTTTAGACGATACAATGTCATGATCCAATTTTTTCAATGAGGAATATATACTAAAATTGATTTTTTATATCATAAATATATTTATATTTCTGATATTTTATGAGTCTTGTAATTTAATTTTATTAAATGGGGATTATGGCTCAATTTACCAAGTTTGAAGTGTTAATTGAATCAATCTCATCGTTTTTACAAGATTGTTTATGACCTTGAATCCATTGATGAAATAATCTGATAAATATCTCATGAACACAAAAAAAAATTATTATTACGTGGTTATTCATGATATCTTCTTATATTTTTGTCATTTTACACTATTTGGTGCATAAGATAGTTAAGAAATTGTTTTAATGAAATTAGGAATTTAACTATCTCTTTAGTAAAAATTCTATTTTCATTGAAACACATATTTTAAAAAAGGGTTCCAAAAATATTATGATATTATAGTATTATATTTATATGAAATATATTCCCATGATTTTTTTAAAAAATTGTTTTTAAAATTTAATCTTCCGGTTGTTTTTCTATTGAGGAGCATTTTAAAACTAATTATAGTGCAAAAGGAATATGAAGTACGTATGGATTTACCCCCATCTTGGTTTTAATTACATTAATGATTTATTTATAATATTAAATTTTTTTAATGGAACTTTTTTCTTAATATTTTTTAAATTTATTTTTTAAAAAAATGTCAACATAAAAGTATTCAAAATGTTTTCAAGCCTGTATTTAAATATTTTAGAGAATAGGGGTTTTCAAAATGTTTTCAGGAATACCTCATAAGTATTGAAGTAATATGGTTTTAAAAACATTTTATTGATTTAATTTTATTTTTGAAAATTTATTTTCATTGAAATGTGTTTCAAAAAAATTTCAATCGTTCATTAAATGTTATCTGTGTTATCTTCAACAAAATAGTTTTTTTCAAAAATTTCATGATTCCATTATAACATCTAAAATTATTTTAAAAGAAATGGTTTTAAAAACATATATTATATTTCAATATAGGTGTTTAATTTATTTTCAATTATGTTCTTTTAAAAAAATCATTCATTCTTTTCTACTATTCATCAGTTTTTTCCATGACAAATGTTCCCCAAATTTTTTGAGCCTAATTATATCTGTTTTCAAGGAAAAAAATTTCAGATATATTACAATATTTAATTATATGTTTTCATGTTATTTTTTAAGAAAAATATACTGAATGGTTTCATGCATTAAAAATAACTTTTCAAATAAAAAATGTTTTTTCCTCATTAAATGTTTTTTTCTAAAAAATGTTTCAAAATTATTTTTCAACTAACATGCCATTCATTGGTGTTACTTATTACTTTCTAGGAAATAATCTAATGATCCCATTCAAATTCCCTTGCTGAATGAATCATTATAAATCCCATGGACTTCATAAAAAACATTAATCATTCCTAGGATATATATTTATGAAATCATTTTATATCTTTCAAGGATTATGCATTTGTTGATACAATTATGAAACCGACCTCTTTTTCCATAGGATATGATATGATTTGATGTTTATGATACACATTTATTTTCATGGGTTATGATATTATTAATAATTATCGTGTTTCCCATGTAGATTTTTTAGATGAATGGGACATATATCTCCCTAAAATACTACGAGTGATGATTTATATCTCGTGAGAATGGCTATGATGGATTTCGAAATGAACCTTGACTACTAAAATAGCCATTGTAGTGATCCATGACTACCTATATTGTATGCAAAGTTAACTCATCCAACTAATATGTTTGTGTGAGTGAACACTAAATACCAATATGTTATGGGGAGAGTACACATACTACCATGATGATATTATAAGTGATTCCTTGGATAATATAGAAATAATATTGTATACTTATTTTCATTCAATAGTTTCATGTTTTGTTCCTATGTTATTATTTAATTTTTTATGTTTTTAATTTCCTTCTAATCCATTTCTTATGGACGACCATGTTTTATGTCTGGATTCATGTATATTATCTAATGAAATGAATGGTTTGATCAACCAATGTAATGGTCACATTCTCATACCCTTACGATGATTCTTATGGTTACATCACTATAAAAAACAACACATTAGAAGTATAATTTTAGAGGGGGTTATTCACAAACCCCTCTAAATATAGTTTATGTAACATTAAAGGGGGTTTTGGACAACACCTATAATCATCGAATTTAATAGTGGTTATGAACCCCCTATAAATTCATTTTCTATAAAAAAAAATTAGAGGTGGAATTATGTACAACCCTCATTATTAATTGAATTTGGATGGGGTTATCTAACCCCTCTAATTGAAAACCCTATAAATTTTTTAATATACTTTTATTAATATCTAGGATAGTTATAAGGAAGGAAGAGCTTGATAAAATCATTTCCCCAACATGTATCTCATGTTTTTTATGTTAAGTGATATAAAATTTATTTTTTAGACTCATTATAAGGTACATGAATCATTGATAAAAAATATATGTGAGGATGTTCTTCTACCCCTATAAATGGGTAGTTTCACTATTTTATTTACAAGAAAGGAATGGTGTATGATATCTTGACATGCATAAGATGATACCATAGTAATGTTCTATATTATGGAAAACTAAGGATGTTTTAAATTTTTTAAAACACAACAAAATTAATTTTGATTCTTATTGATGTTAAAAATGAGGAATAATCTAGAGCACATTCTCAATGGGAGTAAAGAAGTTCAAAATATGATGGTTCAATGAGATTCCATGTATAAGCTGTTGGAGAATACCAAGTGGATGGAACTGAAGAACTTCTTAGGGGCCTAAAAGTAGATTATATTGGCGAAAAAACAATCCAATTAGCATAATGATAAGGAATATTTTGGATGAGAAAATACATACTAGGTTTGGGGTGTATGTCAATTTTTTAAATCTATTGAGGAGCCTCATGAAGAAAATAGTAGATATGCTCTTATTCTTAGACCAAGAAGAAGGGTATAACTATTTGAGTTTGTTATAGTTATTGTGGTGGAAGAAGTGTCACAATAAGTACTAACTACAAAAGAAATAATTGATCCCCTGTTATTTTTTTAAAAGAAACTTCCATAGTATATATATATAAATACACACACATATATATAAATATACATATACAAATATAAATAGACACACACACACACACATATATATAATTAAACCACAATATATAAATGTATTAATATAAAATATTTATATGATTTTAATTAATCATATTTATATTAATACAAAAATAAGTGTAATATTATGTACATTTGTATTTATTTATTTTTAAAAATTCAATTTCATATATTGTTATGTATAATTGTGTATAAATAATATTTCATATAACATTAATTATATATAATAAACATATTAATTATATATAATAAAAAATTGTATTTCATATCAAATTTTATAAATATTTGTATAAATCGTACTTCATAAAATACCTATTTTATATAATATAAATATTTGAATAATTTTTATTTCAAATAATAATTATTATATATTAGTTGTATATAATATAACACCGTTTTTAAAAATAAATATATACTAATGTAAATAATAAAAAAATACACGTACTAAATTGCATTATATACATATATATTAAAAGTCGTTATAAAAATATATTGAGTATATATATATATATATATATTCATTAAATAAACATGTATATAATATTTAAAAATGTATTTATTTATATAAATAATTTACATAAATATATAATATAAATTTATTTAGTACAATATATTTATAGTATAAATCATAAAATAAATGTATAGTATTTATAAAACAAATATATAATTTTTATATATTAAATAACACGTGTAATGACAAAATTAATAATTAATATTATTAATTTTATGATACACACACATAGACACATATATGTAAGTATATAAAAATAATTCAAAAATATATATAATTTAATTATATTATATCTATAAATATTAAAAAAAATACATAAACAAGTATAGATATTTATATATGTAAATATAATTATTTATAAATATTATTTGAAGAAACACATATTTAATATATAAAAATGTATTTAAGTATTAAAATAATTCATATAAATATATTTATAAATATATAATCATATACATTGTTTAAATAAAATTATAGACAGGTTATTATTTAAATGTATTATAATATATTATTTGAATAATATTTTTTAAAATAAATAATCATATATATATATATATCTGTAAATATATTATGAAAATAACAAAGTTTCCTAGTGGTATCTATAAGGACCTAGCATTAAAACATTACATAATGTTGTATTAAATGAATAATTGAATTGAGGATTTTCCATGTTTGGCTTTTTAGAGAATTTGGCCATAACTATTACATTAAATCTCAAAAATTAAAATGTAGACACTCATACTATGTTTCCCTTATTCTTATAAAATAAAAACTACGGAAAAAAGTGTCATGTCTAGTTCCGTGTTTTAGATAGCATAAATTTTCATTGATCCCATCCTTGACCCTATTCATCATTATCTCCCGTGAAAAACATTTCAAAACATGAGATTTCCATACAAAAGCTCAGTATGGGTTATAAAAAAAATGAAATAAACATTAGTCCATCAAAACATAAGATGTTAAACACACCTCATGAAATCATAATATTTATGAATAACACATAGAAAACATAAATCTTAATGGTAACCTGTGGCATCCATAACATACTTACGTTATCGCTTTAACAGTTACGCGGAGAGTTACATTTGGAATACCCATTAAAGTATATTCCCTAATTATTTTATGAGAAACATTAACATTTATATCCATCACATTACCCAAACCATGGGAGAGCTATCTCGGGCTCACCCGCCCTGGGTTTATCACGGAAACACCCGTTTACTTAAACAATTCCCAAGAACCATAACATATTCCTAGAACATAAAACAAAAATAAAGGAATGATAACATTTCAACATTTCAATCAAAATATATCATTTAAAGAAGTTGAAATAACCAATGATTTCTAAAAACTATTTTGAATACCAAAATATGTAAAAAGGGTATTTTTTATTTATTTTCCTTTTCAAAAATAATACAACCTCTTAGTGAAGACAAATATCAAATAATTCTCGTGGCGGCTGAAAAGGTCTTTGTCAACACATACATTAAAAAGAATCATTCCCTTTGTTGTTCAGAAAAACACTAAGTATAAATAATAATCTTTTTGAATGTAATGAATTGTCAAAGGGGTTTATACCCCCTATAAATGAAAGTTGTGTTTAAATCAAAATATACCTCAATGAAAGGCGAATGAGACGAAGTCCCTTACCTCATGTCCGAAATGACTCGACCATTCTTTAAATATTCATACTAATAATTTAATGATAACTTCAACTTTCATCAGATCATTTTCCAAGTTTATTATTTAGTTGACATCACTTATTACCAAACATTAAACGTTACATATTCATTTATGTTAATAACGGTCATTCTGTCGATATTTGGTTCATTAAATTACAAGATGCCCATGTCGTCAAAATTACACTATATAAATAATAATATTAACGATTCACATAACATATAAATCATAGATATCTAGTACATATTTATTTAGTATTGTCCATATCATTTGGATATATGAAAAAGAAATGTACCGTTCAAGGAGATAGTAAGTCATACATACGCATGTACGCTTCTTTCAATTATTTTATTTCATTTATATAGGAATGAAAACCAAATGATAAATAGGTATATTATAATTCCATTATAATATCATATTTTATGTATGTTACATAATATCATTTACACCATCCTTTATACATTCCTTGTATGGTATGGACGAGTCCTAACACTTCATGGGGAGGTAGTCTGCACTACCTCAAATGAAATTATCATATATATACAACATCAAAAGTGTAAAGGTATGTTATAAAAGAGAATTAAAGAATAATATAGAGAAAATAAATATCATAAACATAATATATAATAACATTTCCCTCATAATATCCACCATGAGAGGTGGTAGGAGGTAATTGAATAATCATCATTTTGTGGGGAAATAGTTCATCGTCCACAGAAATAGTATGTTAGTATCCATTAGATATATGTATGTGTATGCGTAGTTTGACTGATTATAAAAAACATAGTATATTTAGGACACTATTTTCGTTATAAACGAAAGTAATAAAATGATTTTAGGGGGAAGGAGATGTAGAATAAAAGAAAATAATTTAAGAGAAGATGTTACCATTAAATGGGGTAACTCCCCTTGATTTGAGCCAAAATGAATTCATGAAGTTCCTCCTATCTATGGTAAGGAATCTGAGTGGAATTGAGGGTTGTAGGGTTCCTATTTTGGAAATTTTTTGATAAGGAAAGTGTCTTGAGAAGTGTGAGTATTGGTTTAGAGTGAATGGCGTTTAACAAGGGGGAGGAGGGGCTCTTTAGAAATATTTGAAAATATTATTTTATTATAAACATAATTAGGATTTCAAAGGTCCCAAACATATTAAATTCTAATATAAGATGGATATTATTGTAATTACCCTCAAACAATAGGTTTTAGATATTTTTTGGATTCAAATTTAACCATATCATTTAGCTTTAACCATTAGTTAACAAAATTGACTCTTACCATGTCTTCTTGTGTATTAACTCTATAAGGTTAATATAGTTACAATAAAATATAAATAGAACTACACATGGTTCATTAATGATATTTTTAACCATATATAATTCATTTGGATGGTTCTTATATTTTTTTGATTTTTTTATCTTTTAGTAAAATGTTTATTTTTTAAAAAACTTATTTATGCCAATTTATAATTTATTCATATCAATACTTAAAAAAACTATAACAAACATAATTATTTAGACAAAACATCATTAATTACAAGATAACAAGTCACAATTATTTATAAAACTAGTGGATGGCATAAAATATTTATAAATAAATTTATTTTAATAATTATAATATCATTTATTTGAATAATTTATTAATTAAGTTGTTACTACATCAACAAAGTTCCATAATTAAATTTATTTATATAATAGATAAAAATAATAAATAAAATACCTTGATGTAGGAAATCATTTTATATTTCTAATGACTCTTTATAGCCTAAAATATAACATAAATAACATATTATAGAAATATTTTTTACTAAGAGATATTTGTTTATGTTAATTTTGTCATTACATTATATTAATTAATATAATGTGTCATTATCACTCTAATGTGGTTCCATGGGGTGACAAATACATACCCAAGGGAGACCTTCATTTGAGATATATCATCAAATATGGTTATGAAAAGCTCATGTTGAATTTATTTTTATTATAATATTATTTTTTTACCCTTATTTACTTTATTAGGTAGCCATGTGGTATGATACGAGTGCAGGAAAATCGGGAATATGAGGCCAAATATCATGGGAGGCCCATTTCAGTGTCAATATTATGAAAATATGGGCCACCTTCAGCGATTATATCAGTTTTTATGACCAATAACTACTGGTAGGGGTTCAACTATGACTCCACGTACAGGAGCAGGACCACCAGTTTCTCATCAGTCAAGGAACAAGTGTTCGTCCGACCATTCAGGCTGAGGTGGAGGTCATGGCCATAGTGGTCAGACACATGGTTTTTAATAGTTGTAGGGTGGATCAGCTTAGGGATCGCAGACAGCTCCACACGGCCACTGCGCAGGTTAGGATTTTGTGCTAGTTATGACCCAAAATGAGAAGGATTCCAGAACCTCTATAGTTTAAGGTACGATTTGTGTTTCTTGAGATTTAGATTCATCTCATTTAGACACATGGGATTCCCATAATTATATATATATATCAGTTGTGGAGAGCATTGGGCTCCCTATCCTTACTTGTGATGATATATTGAAGCTAGAAACTATGTTGAGGACTTGAAGAGCTAGTGTAAATTAGTGAAAGTAGTTCCCACTTGAGGATGTTGGGGGTCACTTATTTTGGAATATTTATGTATTAGAGATAAAGATTTATGAAATCATCCTCTGAATGTACTGGTAAGTTCCCTTCTAGAATTTTTTTGATTTATATTGGCGTAGGGTGAGTTTCACACCACTAGAGGGTAGTTTGTTTCTACATATGGGTGAATGGGATGTTCAGGAAAGTAGAGCTAGACCCATGCATTGTGGGTTGGGTGGATTTATAACCCAGATTATCAGTTTTCATCTCAATGTCAAGTGGACTTCATAGATGGACATTTCTCCATTAGTGGATCATTTCAGTGTTGTATTACTAGATAAAATTTCAGGTTTGTCTCTATAAAAAGTTGTATACTTATTTATTGATCATCTTCCAGGAGTGACACTAGTGTCATTTACTCCTTATTTGATTGCTACAACAGAGTTAATTGAGCTCGTGAATCAGTTAGAGGAGTTACATGAATAAGGTTTCATCTAACCCAATATTTCTCCTTGGGGTTCGCCTTTCTTTTTTGCGAATAAGGAGAAAAGTACCCTTAGGAATTTTGTGGATTATCAAATGTGGAACCAGTTAAATGTCAGGAACTGATATCCCTTGTCGTGGATGTATGATCTATTTGATCAGCTTCAGGGAGATCAGGTGTTCTCAATGATTGACATGAGATACAGTTATCATCCGTAGTGTGTTAGAACATCTGATATTCCTCTTACAGACATTAAAAACAGATATAGTCTATATGAGTATGTGGTTATGTTGTTCAGTCTCATGAATGTGCTTGTAGTTTTAATGGAACTGATGAACCAAGTGTTCCATCCATACTTTGAATCCTTTGATATGGTATTCGAGGACGATATCTTGGTGTGCACTCAAATCAACGCGATCGTGATACCCATCATGATATCGTTTTGAGTACACTGAGAGATAATCCATTATATTATAACCTCTTAAAATGAAACTTTTGGATGGTCTAGATTCTCATCTTGTGACATGTTATCTGAAAGACAAGATTATCGGTTGACCTAGAGTTTGGGAGAGTAGTACAATGTTGGGACAATACGTAGAACTTCAATGAGGTATGGAGCATTCTAGGGCTGATAGGTTACTAAATACATATTATATAGAAATTTTAATGCTTAGATGTGCAACTGAAGGGCCTGAATAAGAATGGTGTGAAGTACTTGTGGACATACTCTTGCGATTCATCCTTCCAAGAGATGAATGGGATGATGACTTCAACACTGATAATAGTTTTTCCAGAGGTGTACAATATCTATACATTTTACTATAATGTATCTGGAATCGGTCTGGGTGTAGTTCCTATGCAAGGAGAAGGTATTGTTGTGTACATGTCTCAGTAGTTGAGGCCTCATGAGTTGAATTATCCAACGAATGATCATGAGTTGGCTATAGTAGTTTATGCACTATGTTTTAAGAGACATTATACATTGGGATATAATTTTTTTGTTTTCACCAATCACAAATGTCTCAAGTATATCTTCACTCAGCATGATCTGAATTTGAGATTATGAAGGTGGGTTGATCAAATTCTATCATTTGACATTGACCTTGCCTACATGCTAGGGAAATGCAATGCAGTGGCTGATGTGTTGAGTAGGAGGACTCAGATACATGTAGTTTAGGAGGACAACATTGAGGGGAAACATATTGATTTGTTATCTGAGATTCATTTTTATATGCATGATAGACATGGGCTAATGATTCTTTCTTATGTAAATTTTACCTATATACTACATGATTGAGTGAGAATGAGGAAACTATCTGATTTTGAAGGCCTTGTTCTATGGCATAGTGAGTCAGGAGAGGACCTTATTTCTATAATAACTACAAGATATCAAGTGGCACACATTTTAATGGGCGCATGTCGGTCTCAGTAGACATACGCGAGGAGTTGATACAGGATTTTCATTCCTTAATTTGGGAAGTTCATCCGAGTATTACCAAAATGTATAAATAACTACACTGTCATTACTCGTGGATTGATATTAAGAGATATGTTGTTGGTTTTGTGATGATGTTTTTCACCTTTAAACTGGAGAAGGATGAGCATCAACGACAAATAGGACTTCTCCATCAGTTACCCATTACCATATGGAAGTGGACTAATGTCTGGATGGACTTTTTGATAGGTTTACCGAGCTCACCTCAAGGTAATGATGTGGTTTGGGTTGTCAATGAGAGACCCATGAATTTTGCACATTTCTTACCGATCAAGGAGGCCATCAGTGTTGACTAAGTTGATGGTTGTACATCAGAGAGATTGTACTTTTACATGGGGTTATGCAGTCCATCGTTTCAGATAGGGATGTCCATTTTACTTCTTGTGTCGGGCAGGGACAACAGGTGGATTTTAGTACACATCTACTTCCGAGTACAACATACCATCCTAATTCAAATGGCCAGTCTGAGTTTATGATTCAAGTTCTAGAGGACATTCTTCGAGCATGAGTACTAGATTTTTGAGGTTCTAGGGGGAATAACTTACCTCTGGTGGTGTTTTCCTATAATAATAGTTTCCACCAAACTATTTAGATGGAACCATTAGAGGATTTGTATGGTAGGGAATACTGATCCCCCCAATTTTGGCTTGATGCAATAGTGGTAGCAATGCTTGTACCTCTTCTTGTCTATGAGAACACAGAGTAGGAGGAGTTCATTAGGAAGAGGAAAGATACTGTGCATTCAAGGAAGATGTATTTTTCAGATAGATGGAGATGACCTCTATTGTTCGTGGACGGAGGTCAGGTTTTCCTACGTGTCACACCAATGTGGGCACTTAGGATGACTAGGAGGCGTAAATTTTTTTCACTGAGATACATCATGCTATTGGAGGTTTTGGAGAGAGTTGGGCTGATTTTCTATTAATTACATTTAAATTATAGGTTTTAGGCTATGCATGATGTCTTCCATGTTTCGTAGTTATATAGTGTCTTTTTAGACACATATCTTGTTTTTAACCTAAGGAGGGTTAGTTAGAGGTGGATTCATCATTCGAGGAGCATCCTATCCATATTGTGGATCGTTGTGGAATGGTTTTCTATGGTCAGTCTGTTCATCTAGTACAGTTTTTGTGGTAGCACAGGTTATTATAGGACGAGACATTGGAGAGGGATTCCAATGTACATTTGTAGTGGCCGGAGCTATTCAAGAACACATCGTATGTGCCTCCTCGTTATGGAAATTCAAGGATGAAATTTTTTAAGGGGGATGTTTGTAGGAACATGGATCTTCATTGTATGTAATAATTTTTATTATGGTTGTTTTTTAGAAATTGAGTGTTCTTGGAAATTTAAGTAGTACATGAAGTATACATTAGAGTACACGCTTTATATCATGTTGATGTAGGTAGCCATGTATTGGCCATGTAATGACTGAGTACATGGCCTTGTGGGGTGACCTAGAGACAACCTAATTTTGTGGTCGGTTAAGTCATGTATGCAACGTGTACATTATATGAACACGCCGCGTACTTTTATTTTTATATGATAAATCAGACCATTGTAGCGTTTAATCGCTAGAGACACCTTCTTCTTGCCACGTCTCATTTAGGAGTGATGAGAATCACAGAATCTTCTCATATAAACCAATAATGCATCCATTCTCCAAATCAAACACCGACGATTGCATTGGAATCGCCACAATGAGTTATTCCATCATTTAGAACCTGTCCTCCTATTTTCTCTTCATTCGTGAGATATTCTAGGTTTATAGTTTTTGATATTTACATATATATATGATGTTCTAGGTCAATTCAAAGGATGAAATTCAACTATATAAATCGTAAAACATAGAGGTTGGTGGTTTGTTACTTTTGGTACCTATTTTTGGATTATGTGTTCAAAAATATTTGAATACCATATTTTAGTGTACCGCATGTTTTTTATAGTTAACCACATTTATGGATGCTATGTTTTTCCAAATTGATTAAGGGTTTTTGATTATGAATAAGGTTTAATTCATTGCTATGTATGTGTTTCCCATGTTTGTTTAATATTGGTTGTTGGTTCTAGAACTGCCTGTTAAGCTGTATTATTCTTCATGCCTAGTGAATTTAGAATGGAGTTGATTATATGACATGCTTGTGATTTTCATTTTAGTTTGTTAGCATTATATTAGTTGATATCACCTTGACGACTAGGTATCTTTGTGCACAATTGTATTCAACAGGGTTGTGGGGTCATGGTGTCATGAGACCATAGTGGGAATTGATGTTTAGGGATTCCCCTGAGTGTTTTTTATACATTTCACATTGCAAGATAATGGGGGGATTTTCATTTAGTTACCCATCAGAGTGTATATAGTTTACAATTATGAGACCGCATGGTGAATTGACGTTTTGTGCTTCCTCATAGAGTCGTCAGTTAATCGTTAAAAGACCACATGTGGAATTGACGGTGGGTGCTTCCTCATATAGGGTTTCTTGTAAATGACTTGTTAAATAATTGATAAATATAAATGAATTTAGTTGAAACTTTAGGATTGTTTAAATTTGAGTACTTTATTATTTATTACCTCAATTTTTATTTTTGCAACTATATATATTCAATGATTGTTATTCACCGATTGTTGGGTAGATCCTTATTGGGAGATGTCTCATACCCTATTTGGCTCATGCTTTTGGCTCCAAACAGATTATATTGTTTCATGTAGGGATAAGGGAAACACCCTTCTACATCTTGTACTTGATTGCAGTGGAGCTGGAGAGTATGAGACCAAGTTGAGACTTTCAATCCTACTGGTGTCTATTTGTTTTCATTATAATTTTTATTATTAATCTATTTCTAGCATTGTGACTGGTTTGGATACATTCCATGATATTTTTGACTTGCATAATTTATATATGTGCTCCATTTGGTAATTTACTATATGTCATATATTGTTTACTTATTGTATGGTATTACTGCTGCCAACACTATTATCTGTTTTTTTCAGATATGTTACTCTGCCAATGAGTGCATAGTTTTCAAAATATCACACACAAGGATGTCGCAGCTAGTTAGTAGCCTCTGCCGTTCAGGAAAATACTCTTGAGGCCATGTGACCAACTGGGTATAGGGTACATTTGGGTGGCACACTGAACCAGGAAGTTACAATATCTACTATATATGGATAACAATTCTATTCATCAAAATAGATATTCATAAAAATAGTTTTATATATTTTTTAGCTATTAAAATAATTCTGGATAAATATATTTCACAATAAATTATTCTTTATTTGAATATTATAGAATTTTATGTTTTGGAGTGTTTTATCTATTACTTAGTTTTGACATTATTTACAAATATCTATAATGAATGTCTTTTAGAATATATCTAATGAAATTATCATCCAACAAACAAAACATTACTTTTTACGAAGACCATATTTCATGATTCAATTATTTTTAATGAAAATAAAAATCCCATTTTAATTTTAGATTTTTATATTAAATTATTTAAAATCAAATTAATATTAAATATTATTTAGAAGTATATCTTGTTCTTATTTAATAAAAGCGGTTTTTATTTTATGTAAACATCCATTAATTATTTATAGGAATTAATATGGATATTATCATTTGATACCACCCTCTTAATTTCTCTAGCTGGATTTGGATAATAATATATTATGATCGTTTCAATGAAATTTATTTAATTCCAAAAGGATCGTATTGTTTTCACTCAATCATGAATGCTATTTTGTTGTTGTGGAAAAAAGTAAAAAATTTATTCTTATGTGGTGTCTGGGTTTTAAATACATTGAATGTATTTGTTAATATTTTTTATCATATTATCTTATTGATAGATTGTAGGTTTGGATAAGAACATAAGTATACAAATCTATGTTTCCTAAGACCAATATTATATAGGTGATTATCTAATGATCACATTGTTACATGAGTTGATATCCCATGACTATCATGTTATCCTTATCTTGTTTAGTAGACTACACATATGAATCGTGTTATTAAGATGATGAAAAAACATTATTTCACATTTTTATTTATATTTTATAAACACATGGTTCATGAATTTTTCGTTCTCCACAATCTTACGAATCATGTGTTATGTTATGAAAATTATTTACAAAATTTCTAATTATATTGAGATTTATAAACATAGTTATTTAACATATATATTGAATATTTTTCAATACTTTTATGATATACTTATTCTCAAATTTTTTCTTTAAATTTTTTCTACATTTTTTACCCATTCTATCACATAGAAAATCCCCCTTATTGTTTTTATATTCCGTTGTTTTGTATGAGGCATCAACATTATGATGAATATTGAAGGGTACAACATGTTCTAGATGTTATTTTTTTTGATGATTTATCGTAAATAATTTAGTAATATTTATATAATATATAGATAGTAAAAATTTATTGTTCTATGTTAGGTATTAATATATAATGTAAGGAATATTTTTAAATAAATATGTCAAATTTATATAGGTGATGCTCGATATATCTATATATATATATCACACCATTCATAATAGAGATAGACCACAATAATTTTTAAGGTTAAAATTACTATATCAAATTCCTTATCATGATTCAAGTATTTTTTTCAATAAAAAACAATTTTCATGAGTTATAAACTATATTCATTTCATCTTGAATGATAACACAAAATAATAATTAATTAACAATTTATTATAAATTAAAACCCATTCATTATATAATGGAAAAATATGTATAGAAGCACATATAGAATTTCATCTCATCAACTATAACATTAATTCACATCAACCGATCTAATTTTACATGGATATATTTAACATAATAATTTTTCATAGAATTAATATCCACAAGAAATGTATAAAAAATAATGGTACATCAATATGATTTTCCTAAAATTAATCGTTATTATATTTTGAGGTTGGAAATTTACATTATTAATCAACAACCATTTTAGAAGTTCCCCCATTTCTACCAAATATAGTGATTACATAACCCAATAATGATATTTTATTTAGCTATAAATCAAATTTTATAAATATGTAGTATAGTTTTATCATATTTATTTTTAATAACAAACTCACTAGATAATCATGATGATCTTCTTTAATCGTGGAATATATATTTGTAACATATATATAGAATAACATAAAATACTCATGGTATTATCTAAATAATATATTAAATCAACCCATGATGATAGTTAGGGAATTATAAAAAAAGGTATCACTATTAATTGGCAGTGTATATATCTTTTATGTAAAGATCCCTTCATGTTATCCACCTGTTTTTTTATTAACATGTTGTATATAAATCGAATATAAATCATTTAAAATTACTGAGATGCCTGATATTGATAAAATATTCAAAAATATGTTGATGGGGATAAATCATCATGATATTGACCATGTTAGGTTCCAGATAATAAATTAAAATATACATTGAATAATTAATATTTTTTTTAAAAAATATATATCTTCCCCTGTAGTGGTGAACTATGTGGTATGCACCAATTTTATTCATTCACGTTATGTAAATTCTTATACTACTACAACATTTTTTCATTTTATATGGAATTTTTAAAATATGAATTTTTTTAATATAGAAAAATTGGAATACCAAACCTCATAACATGTTGGAAGACTATAACACACTTTTCGAAAAAATTGGAAAATTCCTAACCAATTGGTGCACCTTCAATGTTGAATTTCTCCAAAACCATTTTTGATATATACCCCTTGTGGATTGGTATTGTGTATATACAATGGAAACAATATTAAATGGAATTTCATTCTTATCATTGAAATTATTTACGATCAAATACTATGTGAAAATATTCAATGAGAAATACCTTCCTCGACAATCGATTTGGGATGAAAACAGAAAGAAAAAATCCACGGACAAAATCAAATTATATTCCTCCAGAAAAAGATTAATATTAGTTTTTGGTATAATATTACCAAAAAACTATGTCAGAGAGATTCTATAGACATTATAATATGTCATCATATCATATGTATATTTTACTAATAATATAATAGTGAATAATTTTTTCCGGGTTGTGATACCGTTAGAAAATATTTTTGTGTAAAAGAGTGGGTATATGCATAATCATATAAAAATTTTGAATTTCAAAAATTATTAATACACCTTAAATCCTCAATATTACTTAGGTTTATAAATTTTAGTAACATAAAAATAGTTAATGTATCTATAAATCAACATTATAAAATAAAAGATTTCATATACTTATGGAAATCATTCAATAGGTGTCCAAAATTATTACAGATTTTTATCAACCCCAAAAATTCTAATATTAAATAATATATATATATATATTCAAAAATCACATAATTTTTTTTAATGGAAATATTATTTCAACATAGAATATCCCTTCGTAATGAAAAATTGTTTGTGTTGTTAGGCATCTTTATCATGTGTGGATTGTTGATCGGGATAATAAATCGCCTTCTAGTTTATTATTTGTTATCCCTAGGTTCATATATTATAGATCATGAATATTATTATTCATATCCATAATGTTATTTCATTAATAAAAAACACCAAAGTTTCTAATTTATCAAAAAATTTATTATATTTCATATATTTATACATAACCCAATGGTTCTCACAATCGTTTCTAATCTTATCCCCCTAAGATAACTAAACTCATCTAGAATACCAAAAATGGTTCCCAAAACATCACATAAATATATATATATTTTTAAAATGATTTATAAATACATTACATATTAATAAATTCTCATTAACCACAATTATTAAGTGTCTTTAGATACTACATTAATGAATAAATACTTTATAATCCAACGTAGACTTCTCCCCCACACATTATTCACATATGGTACTCTTCATGATTTTTCTTAAATAATAGCCATAATTATAAACTAGGGAAATATAAATATATTAATGGGAGATCTCATTGGCTTAGTTGTGTTAATTCTTATAGATATCAATCAAAAATCATAAGATAAAATTGTATTATCATAATGATACGATAACAAAATCTAGAGAAATTGTGGTCATTCACATAGATATAAATTTTAAATCATGGGTCCCAACAAGATATATATGAAAAAAACATATGAGTCTTAACACTATAGAATATCAAATTATATATAGTAATTGGATAAAAAATCATTCATAATAATATGATATAATAATTTGTCATAAACATAATCGAGGAATCATATTTCAATTATATCCTACCAAAATTCATTAAATTGTAGGAAAAGGAAAACCACCTATGTACATTCATATGTTTTTTTGAACATCTTGTGTACCTTATCAGATTTTGGATATCATTTCAAAAATCCATAAATATAATGAGATATATAACATTAAAAATATGTAAGGGAATATATATTTTTAGGCCCTCTAATGACATAATGATGTCCATAAAATGTAATGCCATAACATAATAAAATAAGTGATATCTCATCATAAAATAATTAATCCATGGAAGGGAAAAAATTTTCATGAAGAAATCCTTAATACATCATCATCAAAATTAATTCATACTAATTATATTTATGTTTTCATTAAAATCACCCTTATTCATAAAAAGAAACATTTAGGGACACTGAAAAAGATGAAAAAAACATTTCTGGATTATTTTATAGATCACATTTTTATACAATATGATAAGTTCTTTTTCCATCTCAAGTCAATTATAAAAAATTATAAGTTAGAAAATATGTAATAACATACAAAATTATTCCATATATAGAATAATGATCAGCAAAAAAATTACACGGGGAATACTAAAATATGGGGTTGTTTGACACTATATTAAAAAAATAATGTGTAAAATGTTAACTGATTCCTTTTAAAAAACATAATGAAAATGTGGGGATATTTTTTCTCCTAAAATTCTCATCAAACATATTTTATAACATTGGATATTAAATTTTTAGTGGACATGTAAAGCCCAAATAATAATTTTAAAATATTAATATTATTTAGTTCTTTGAGATAGTATTCAAAAACATTTAACATATACTGATTTTTTTACATTAATATTTTCAAAATAAAATAGGATTGAAACTTCTAAATTTTAAACAAAAATTTTACATTAACTTTTTATCCTCTAATATAATAAAAATAACTATGTAAACTAGTTATTTAATAATGTTATTCAAATATGTTACAATTTATATTAATTGAAGATAATAAATCCCGATAAACTAAATTATTTATTTGCTCTATAATTTCAACAATATTTGATAATAATTCGTATTCATTCTGACATATTTTATATTAGTAATGGAAAACACAATTAGTTTTTATCATCTTTTGTATTCTAGGTGAACATGTTTTGGTTTATTTATCAATATTTCCATATTTGATTCTAATTGTAATTATTCATTGAAATTTAAAATAAGAATCATATTCCTGAATATATTACTCTTTTATATCATATATATTCATATTTAAATATATTAATCAAATAAATTTTATAACCCTTCATAGTAGCTACTGATTGAAATTTGATGACATGGCTCCCAGGAGATGGTATTGTACAAGGACACATTGATGACATATTCAGTTAACATTATAATGAATTAAAGTATAAATTCATATATATATTTGGGAATATAATTATGTTATACAAATAATATTTATTAAAAATTAACACTTTCAACCTAGATAATATTGATGATAAAAAATTTAACAAATTTCTCATGGACGAGGTGGTTCTCTCATTACATGGGGGGACGATTAAAATTTTCTAATTATAGGGATGGAGATAAATAATTACTAATAAATTTATATATTAACATGATTTTATTAAAATGAATCATATTTAATTTTATTAAAATGATTTTAATATATTTTTATAAATATAATTAGAAATATAGGTAAGAAATATAAGAGAAAGGGTAATATTGATGTTTACTATAAAGATGTTACCATGATGGGTTATTTTGGAATGGAATGAATATTGATTCTTAATAGATCATATTTATTTAAAACACGTAATAGGATTATAAAGAGGTAAAATGGTCCCATAATAAAATGTATTTTTAGTGGTCAATGTACTTCCAGAGGGTGGTGGTTATCTACCCTTACATGAGAAAAATACATTCTTCGACCTATAAATGAATGTTAAGTAAGATGTATAATTGATATTTTATGATTGTTAGTTAATTAAAAAAATGGATTATTAGTGATAAATATGGTAAGTAATTTTAAGCCTATCATTGTTAATCACGAGTTACTAAGGATCATGTTAACTTTTTCAATGTGATTGAGATGATAGATAACCCCTATCGAGATGAATTTTGTTTTGACTGATTATTGATAATGAGAGGTTAATTTTCTAAAAAACCATTGTCAAAAGTTCACCATTGTCAATATTAATAGAGGTTCACAATGTTTCCCTCATCCATAACTGGGTGTAGACCTACCTTGCAAAGGTAGGTAGTCTGTTGGGGTTTCAGACCCAATGATTCTTAAGGACTTTCACTAGTCGAAGAGATGGGAGGTCGGGCTCATCACACCTTGTTGGGGGGGGTGGGTTCCTACTCGAGGTATTTATTATAGAATTAATATATGATTTTTAATCACTTAATAAACTTGATATGGGACCGGTTACCCTAAAAATCAGTATTTGTTATCCCCATTTATGTTTAGAAGACGGGGATCTTATTATTGATTCCATATACATGTATTTGAGGCCCATATTCAATTTCCCATAATAGGATTACTACTTATTTGTTGAAGAATTATTTCTGTGGTCATTAGAATATTAGGCCATTTAGGTAGGTTTTTATTATTCTGATTTGGGGATTAAGACATTACGAGGAATCTGAAACCTCCTATTCATTATTTTAATCAATACAAATATAGTATTTCAGACCAATGTAGTTAAATATCCAATAATAAATGAAATACATAAGGGCTCTGAGGAACTAGATATCTGAGTTTTTGTCTTGAGGACATTTCTATCATATCATGGTTACAATCGGAATTACAGTTACAATAGTTCATTAAATCCCTTGGGACTGACCCCAAGGTAAATTACATTATATGGGGGATATTTATTTCTTACCACTATTTAGGGACTACATGATGATATTTACCATGCTCTCGGAGATTCATGAAAAAAATTATGTGACTATAGTAACTGCATAGGTCCACATAATCCATGACCAATGTGAGAAACAACATTTAACTTGTAATTAGTCTCAAATCATATTGATATGTAAACTATCATCTAGGATTATCATTGGAATGTTTTAATACAACAGGAATCCTTATGAAATAATCCTATATAACCTAGTTATATAAACAATTTGTTCCATCACTTGTTCAGTTGGGTTCTAAATCCACTAGTGTTTGTGGAGAGATGATCATACTGTAAGTATCATTTGTTACGGGTGGTTGAAATATAGATGACATGGAAAAGATTATATTGAAGGGGATGCCCAAATTATTTCAATATCATGCCTATAAAAAATCATACATTTCTAGGTCATTATATGAATTGGAGATATTATATTTCAAATGGTTAGGACATTCACATTGATCATTCCCTTGTTTTTGAGACATGTCATATTGTGCCACATATCGGTGCTCACACATTGATGTTTATGTTAATCTAACAGAGGATTTTAATTTGAAAAATATTATCATTAAAAATCCATAATCCCACATGATCTAGGCTCGATGTGAGAAATTAGAGATACACAAATAGTTAATTTCATTGCATGTGAATGAGACACATGTATACTATGGAATCCCTTTAATTTCATCATATAGATACCATTCATTAAGATTGGGTCCTAAATATCATCATTAAAGAATGAATCCACTTCAACATAGTCCTATTAAGTTGGGCATACATAGTGGGGGTTCCCATTTGTTCGGGACATATGTTGTTATGCCTCTTTTTGTGGATTACACAATGTGGTTGGATAATGATATCAATCCCTAAGAGTCCTATTTGTCCTGGCCTACTTCCCTTCATGACATTATTGAATTTGTTCCTAAAATTCCATGATTATCTACATGACATTTGGGAGGGCGTCTGGGCATGGATGGTAATATTGAGGTATTGTCCAAATAAAATATCACGATCTAATTTAAATGTTTGAGGGATGTTTTATATCCTAGATGGAATGTTTGAAGGTCATCGAATGATCTACAATAATTTTTCTGAAGTACATATTATGAAATGTGTGGATGATCCTAGAACCAATAAAATGATCAATGATTACAATCATATATGATTTCATATGATTCATATTAGATTCTAGGATGTCATTGTGAATGCAGGATAACACCCTTGGATGGAGTACTAAGAGTCAATGAGACATGTCTAGAGGGTCACATAGGATCCAAGATGACATGTCTAGAGATGTAACATCCCGGTTATGGGTGTCACCCTGATGTGCCCCAGACACTATTGGTCACATAACCACAAGCACATTTCTGGAAAATCCAGAGCCCTCCGACTAGCAGTAAGGTCCATTGTCTTATAGTGGGGAAATTATTCCATCATTAGTATAGTATACACAAAAAATAACAAATAATTACAAAATGGGACTAGTAATGCATTTCAATAGGGTTAACAACTGAAGACTGATAATATAAATAACTACAATATATATATAAATAATTATGCATTTCACAAGTATCTCGGAATGTAGACAAAAAAGTTTCAATTCCAGATATACAATATTAAAACCCATGTAGGTAAAATAGTAAATAACTCCAAAAGCATCACATGAATTAGCTTGGTTCAATGTTATCCAGCTCCATAAGTATTCACGTACATGATGTAGACGAGAGATTTCCATTATCTATACATGCAACCATATAATCTTTTTCAGGTTGAAATGCATGACCAAATCATGGTGTGATATGAATCCTAAAAGGCAACCACCAAAATATTTATGCCTACCTACAAGTGAATATATATAGTAGGTAATAAGAAGATATGAATCAATAAAATAGGAAGTACTTAAAAGAAATCAATCTTACTATTTTCAATTACATTCATTTATGTTTCTAAATAATTCAATCCAACGAATAATGTAACCTCAGGATCTAGCCAATGCACGATATCCTCATGTATATCAATAACAACAGACATCTCAAAATAACATCTAAACAAACAAGTAATACCAAGTCCATGCTTGTGATTTATCTTGGCAGGATCATCACAATCAATCAACCATTCACAAGAAACCCTCTAGGAAATTTCTAATATTCTAACCCCTCTGGTTTAACATATCATCTAGTTAATTATATAATACCAACCATATAGGAATTCTCTCACAGTCTAACCCATCTGGTACCATGTGTAAACAATCAATTACAAATGACCACTTGGGTAGCTCTCACATCCAATAACCAATGGTCTGTAATATGATAATAATTATAGTGGCCCTCTGGATTCTATCCTAGAAAATAACCTATGGTGCAATATATGTTTAATAACTATCCTATATATATCTCTCACGGTCAATCCCTTCTGGTCAATGGACTCATGGAATCTTTCAATATCAATTCCTCTAGTCAATGATAAAAACAATTACAAATAAATTACCCTATGTAGAGAATCTCTCACTGTCAATTACCTTTCACCATCATTAAAAATGTGAATCACATGAATCTTATAAAAATAGAAACACCATCCTTACAGAACTAGGCATGGAAAAAAATAATCATAACGAGAAATTCTAGACCCAATGAACAAAATCGTAGAATCCTGGGAAAACCCATCCATAATCAGGGAATTAAACATTATTCTTAACCATTCTACCAATTCTAATCAAACAAACCATAAATGGTCATAATCAAGGTTATCATCTAGAAGAACCAATACCCTAAACAATGGTTTTCAAAACTTTTATCATATATAATCCAAAAAATTCATATTAATGAAAACAACCACCTACCTAGATGTTTTATGATGAGAACTCCAGAATGTATGCCCTTGAATTATCCTAGAATGTCCTATATATACATAAAGATACAATTTTTTAACATTGTATGACTCCAAAGAGAGGGAAATCATGAAAAGTGGATATAGGGGAAGAGATAACTCATCAGTGGGAATCCAAAGAATGCAAAAATGTCTCCATCGGAGCTCACACGGAGGAAAAATAGGGGTTCTATGTTTTTGGTTGTCTTGTTGCTCCCCTGTATGAATCACTGGAAGAAGAGATGTGTTCTAGAGAAGAGACGTGACCCCAGTCCGATAAAAAATGTAAAATTGAAAAGTATATGTCATGTTCATTTAATCTAAACACTGTGTATATGCTTCAAATGGACACCCACTTTCGGAGGTCCCAACTTCCAAATACATTGTCATCACATAGCCAGTACATAGCGACACACGAAAACTGGGTACACGACCTGTAAATAAAAATTTCCAAATTCTTCCTTTTCCTAAAAAACACCAGAAATCAAGATCGAAGCCATATATGAAGATCCATGATCTTAAGAACATACCACCATAAAATCAATTTGTCCCCGCATTTCCCTTCCTTTTGTGATGAAGAACAATGATCAAACATCATTGGTCAATGTGATCGCACGTCAACCTCCCTCCCCCATGAATCATCATATACTCACTTGGGCCACCATAGCACCCATATCAGAGGAACATACCAACCATGGATAACCTTCATGCTACAATCCACATTCCGTATAGGGTTATCCCCAAGAGATTCAACCACCTCCAACACAACCTCTTTAGGGTGAATGATGTTAGATGGTTCTGAAAAGTAACATTGTAGCTGAGAAACACGAAAGATGTTGTGAATATCCCAATACCTTGGAGGTAACTACTAAAGATTGGAAATCAGCCCAACCCTCTCCAGAACCTAAAATGCTCTGACGTATCTCACAGAATGATTTCCATGTTTCCTAATCCTAAAGGGTCCCAGCCGTAGTTTGACACGTAAGAAAACCTTATCTCCAACCTCAAACCCCAAATGTTGTCTCTATCAATGTGCATAATATTTTCTGGAGGGACTATGCAGTATCAATACTCTTCTGAATCAACACCACCTACTTAGTGGTCTACTAGACTAGATGAGGTCTCAACCTAGCAACGTCTCTTGCCTCCAACTAACATAGTAGTGATCAGCATGTCCTATAATACAAGGCATCATTATGTACCATCTAAATCGTCGCCTGAAAACTGTTATTTTAGGAAAAATACACTTGGGGTATATTTCTCTCCACTGAACCACTCAAATAAAGGACACATTATCGAATGATGTCCTCCAAATCCTTGATCCTATTCTCGGAGTCGGCATCTTTTTGGGGATGGAATGTTGTATTCAATAGTACATGTGTACCCAAATCTCTCTACAGTCCGTTGATGAAATGAGAATTAAACTAGAATCCTTTTCCAAAATGATAGAATGTGGAACCCCATGAAAATATAGAACCTCTCATATATAGAAGATTCCAATATCATCGATAGAGATGGTTTTCATAATCAGCATGAATTGTGAAACCATCATGATCCTATCAATAACATCCCAAAATTCATCATTACCTTAAAGATACCTTGGTAAAATCATCAAGAAATCCATTGTGACATCATTACACTCCACTCAGGAATGGTAAACTTAAATAAAAGCCCTTCTGGTCACTAATGCTCCTCCTTCACATTGAAATAGGTGGAACATATCAAAAAACACTGATATATCTCTCTTCATACCAGACAAACAATAATAACTATTTAGATCTTGAAACACAATGGTGACAGCAGGATAAACTACCCCAACAGAGTAATGAATACCTCGCAATAGCTCCTCACGTATTTCTTTTGACACCCATGCACACCCATGAATATTAAAAATCTCATCCTCTCCTATAGCCTACCCAGGAGTAGGGTCCTCTCTTAACACACTCTCTCATAGGACTATGCCTTTGGAATCTTATAGACGCCTCATTCTCTCTCGATCTAGAAGAGTAGAGGTATCAACTACAAAAGAAATATTTTTATGCCACTTCATGTCATACACCACCAAATGAATCTCACAGAATATAGTCATAAGATACCAATCAAATTTGGCTTCATAAACTACAAATATCTGAGTCCTCCTTCTCAAAACATCAGCCACTATGCTTCCATTCAAAGGAATATATGATATCTCAATGTCAGAATGTCTGAAGATACTCAACCCACTTTCTTTGTCTCAAATTCTGGTCACTCCGAGTAAGGATATTCTTAAGGATTTGTAGTCACTGAACACCACAAAAATCACCCCCAAAAGATAATGTCTACACCATCGCAAAACATGCACCAATAAAACTAACTCGAGATAATGCATCAGGTAGTTCCTCTCATTTGGTCTCAACCACCATGACCCATATGCAATGACTCCTTCACCTTGCATAATAACTACTCCAAGCCCAATACCTGATGCATCATAGTATATGGTGTTACTCATTCCCCATACTGAAAAAATCAGTATTTGTGCTGAAGTCAACCACCCATTCGGGATTATAATGGCTGAATCGTATGATTTTGTCCACAAGTCCCATGAACCTGTCTTATTCAGGGATGTCAGTGGTGCTAATAAGAGTGAAATGTCCTATATAAAACATATGTACTGACCATCCATCTCTAAAAAAATATGTATCTCAAAGTCATTCTTCGAATGCTCAGAGGAAACTTCTTCTACCACATTTTCTGGGGCTACTAATACTCCTGTTTCTATGATAACATGACCTAAGATGTGAATCTGGTGCATCCAAAAGTGTCATATTGAGAGCTTAACAACCAACTGATGCTCCATCAGTGTAATAAAAATGACACCAAGATGGGTGGAACAATCATGTCGAGTGTATGAGTAAACCTAGATATCGTCCACAAACAATACCACAAATGAATCCAAGTAAATATGGAACACTCGGATCCTCTTTTCAATGAAAACTATTAGCACATTTGTGAGACCAAATAATATATCCAGATACTCAAAAAGACCATACCTACACTGAAAGGTAGTAAGAGGTATATTTGATGGTCTAACAAGAAAATGATGATAACTGGATCTCAGGTCAATCTTCGAGGACAACAAATATCCTTGAATCTGATCAAATTGATCTTCAATCATTGGAATGGGATATCGTTTATTAACCGTCGACTAGTTAAGCTTCCAATATTCCACACAATGTCTTAGGTTACAGTCCTCCTTCATCACAAAAAGAACAAATTACCCACAATGAGAAGTGTTGTGTTAGATGAAACCCTTTTCCTATAACTTCTATAACTACTTCTTGGGCACTGGTAACACTGGTGTATCGATCCTATATAGAGAAATGGACACTGGTGCTGTTCCTAGAACAAGCTAAGCTGAGAAATTTACCTGTTTTATTAAAGGTAAACCCGAAAAGTCATGAGGAAGGACATCTTTGAATTGACCCAACACCATTGGAAAGTCCATCTGTGAAGTCCCCTGGTCAGCCAGATATAAAAAAGTAATCTAGGATGTAATTCCTCCAATCCCATTATGATAGGGCCCATCTCTGCCCACCTAGACATCCCATTCACCCTTGTGTTGAAGAGACCTACCCAATGGTGGTGTGAAACTCAACCAGTGGTGATTGTAGATAACAATGTCCTGGAAAAAGACTAACGTATCCATTCTAAGAATGATATCGAAACTTTTCATCTCTAAAACATAGTGGTCCTATTATAAGTGAACCCCAACAACCTCAAGAGGGAATTCCTTGAACTGACCAACACTGTCCATCATAATCCCCTGCGAATTGTCTATAAATTTTACATCCTTAGATGTAATGAATCGGAGCCCAATGATCTCCATAATGACAATATATATTCAACTATGGAAATACCCAATATCAAAAATAGATTAAGACAAAATTTATTCCACTTGAATCTCAACTCTAACCGTAGGGGGTCCAAGATCCTACTCCTTCTTGTTATGCTCCACTGAAAACGTCTAACATGTACCGTACCCCGACATCCCTGTCTGATTCCCCTGAGTTGATCTGCCCAACGGTCGATGAAAACAGGTAGCATGACTACCTAAACCATAACCTCCTCATTGAGTTTAATGGCCTAACGAAATCGATGTCCCTGACTGGTGAGAAAGTGGTGCTCCAACTCCTGAATGTGGAGTCATAGAAGAACCCCCATCACTATATTTCAGTGAGAATAACTACGGAAAATGCTGAATATGGCCAATCATGCCACAGGATTGGCACTCATCTGGGTGTCTCAGGCATTGAGGTATCATATTCACACTCTTCTGACACTAGTATCATACCACCTGGATACCTGAAGAAACATCACATGAAGGCTCCTTACGGTGCTTCCTACCATCTGTCGAAGGAGTGCAGGCTCGAGAAGCTAAACTGCCTTGGCTCACTGCCCCCAAACTCCGTCAGATTATACTCAGTAATCAGCACCTGGTTCCTTATATCCATCACTGAATTCAAACTGAAATCATTCAAATGTGATCATATTTCATACCTGAGACTATCCTCAAACAACCTAGCATGTGATAACTCACCACCTACAAAAGAAGGTGTGATGTGGTGAAGCTCTGTGAAATAAAAAGGCTACTCCATTACTGAAATAGTGCATTGCTCCAAATGCGTGAACTCTTTGGATCGATCAACCATCAATTTCTTGGAATAGAAGTAATTATAAAAGGTCCTATAAAAGTCTTCCAAAGACATATCCCGAGGATGTCCCACCTATGAAATAACATACCACCATCTCTTGGAGGAATCACATAGCATGTATTTAGCAAGCTTCACCATCCTCTCTGGAGGAATCTACAGATTCTCAATTATAGCAAGCATGGCATAGAACCATGAAGCTACATCTTGAGGACCACCATTACCTAAAAAATTAGAGGATGCTATTGCTCGACAACCGGCGTCATCTCTACCATAGATGGGGAACGATGAAGTGCTCTATGAAAAATCTGCAGCATCCTCAATAAGCCTTCCCAGAATAGTGCATCAGCACATATTTGTCAAAAAAATTATTTCAACATTTTATAAATTGATAACTAATTTGTTTATTCTCATAACATCAATGGGGATAAATAATAACTATTTTATTTTAAAGTATTTTTTTTCTATATTATTGAATAAATTATTCTTTTAATTACTATGTAATGATATATGAATTTCATTTTAATATCAGAAAATTAATTTCCAGATCATAAAAGTAATTAATTAATTTTCAATATGATCAATACCACTTGGAAAAAACATAATTCTAATCATTGAAGCCATTATAAGAAGAAAAATAATTATTAAATAAAATAAAATAATAGAATAATTTTATAATAAATGGAATGAGAACTGTTAAAATATAAAAAATAAAGGATATTAATAATTACATAATATGATTAAAATTTAGTGTGTGTTTATGAAAATAAATATAAGAAAAATTTACATAAATTTTGGTAATTTTTACAAAAACATTACTTTAATTATAATAATATCAACTAAAATTTATATATAAACTAAAAGGTGGAAACATGTAATATATAGAGTATTATTTGAGATATGGGATTTTATTAGAATCACATTAAAGAGTTTATAATGTAATGGTGAGGACATGATGTGAGAATCATGTTTTCCTAGGGGGGAGAGTTGTATATGAACATATAATAATGAATGGAATTGTATTTCATAAATGTACATGATGATGTGGGATTTTATATGTATATTTGGCAAGGAGATAAATAGAATATGTATTGTTCATTTATAAAAAATATTATATTATTAAATTATTTTAAATATAATTATTAAAAAAAATTAAAAAATTAGAACCTAAATTTACAAGTGTGATGGTCACAAAGGGAGTTCTTATAGAGAATGCATTTCTAATTATATGATGGAATAAAGGATTCAAGGTATCTATGTTTTAATTTTTAGCGAAGGCAAGGGTCCACTAAATTTATTATCTATTAGCAATTAAAATATATCATTAAAATATATATATATATATATAATGTATTTATTTTAGTATAAATATATAAAATTAAATCGATTCCACAATTCCTATTTGAAGAAAGTGAATTATAATTTAGCATGAAAAAAAACTATAATTTAAATGTATCTAATATATTTTATAATAAATTAATTGTTAATAAAAAATTAAAAATTAGGAAAAATATTATTAGTCTAAAAGAAATGAAATTATCTAATTGGAAAAT
Source organism: Viscum album (assembly GCA_963277665.1). Classification (NCBI taxonomy): domain Eukaryota; kingdom Viridiplantae; phylum Streptophyta; class Magnoliopsida; order Santalales; family Viscaceae; genus Viscum; species Viscum album. The sequence continues at coordinate 269,011,882 of OY728128.1, read as the reverse complement.
ATATGAAAATTGTAATTAAAACTTTTTTTGTAAGAAAAAATATATATAAATTTATGTAATTATTTTGATTGATTCATTTAAAAAATGTAATTAATTATTAAATCATTACATATTCTAATGTTATAAAAAAAAATTGATTAACAGATTAATAAAATATTTATATAGGAAATTTAATATTGTTTAATAAAAATGTTCTTCAATAATAAACAAAAAATATTATATCTATCTATGAAAGTACACATGCTATATTTTCTATGATAAAATTCACTACTATAAAATAAATTTTTTTATGAAATAAAAAGTAATTAATAATAATTTAATGTGTAGAATAATATACATACTACGGATATTGACATCAATAATCATCCCAAAATATTTATTATTATATTATGTAAAAATTAATGAGTTTCCATTTTTAAAGGAATTGACAATGATGAACAATGGTATATGAAAATTATTGAAGATTCAATACTTAGAACAAGTTTAATCAAACAATGGTAATTTATCTCCACTACTAATTATAATTTTATGTCCTAATAAACTATTGGAAAATTTTATAATATAAAAAGAGCCTACCCAAATAGCAATTCAAAAAATTTTATTTCTCATTATAAATTGTGATGTTACTATTGGTTTTTTTGTGTAGTGCGTATCAGATGTAAGTGTCCTGTCACAAACCGAATCGGGTCGCCATCAACTCGATGCCTGACCCGACCCGCAGAAAGGTCCAAATGGCGTCCCCGATCCCCACTGGCTGGCACAAGTTCCCGGGTATCAATTTAAACTTTGGGAACGATTTACCCGAGTGAACAAATATAAAGAAGCCAACCAATGTAAACCTAACAGAAGTAATGGTTACAGTCAAAAGTGCATTTAACCAAACAGGTTTTTGGTTCACAAGTATTCAAAACCCCAATAACACTAAAACAAGACGACCAAAAACCAACCTATGAACTGTCGCCCGGTGTGAGGACACCACCCCTAAGCCACCACCAAAACGCCACATAGATAGGCCTGCTAACAACCTGAACCACTGGTCCCAAAAGCTGGACCCTTACCTGTATCAGAAGTAAACAAATCTACTTACACCCAAGGGTGTAAGTAGGGTGTGAGCAATCCCCCAGCAGGATATCACCATGAAAATATTCCACGCACAACTATCAAAAGACAAACCATTTGCAATGCTAAATAAAGAAAGAAAAAAGTGCAAAAGAAAAGGTTTTCATAAAATGATTTAAAGGAAAGACAGTTCAAGATAAACACATTAGGGTAATAATTCAAGTGACATACCACGTATCATTGTGCACGCAAAGTAACCGGTAGCACCAAAGGATGGGAAAGTCCCAAAAGGGTACTAGAGCATGTGGGACCCTAGAACGTCTTGTCTCGGTGAAACGTGGCTTAGGTGGCCACGACCCTAAGATAACGTGGCTTAGATAGCCACGACCCTCAGAACACGTGGATTAGAAGGCCACGACCCTCAGATATCATATGTTTAGTTAGTGTTGCAATCGTCAAACCTGCGAGTGAAACCGGGTCGGGTCATCTCCGGAACACTAGCTCACTAGTCCTAGTCTCCCCACCTAATACCCCGGCTTCCCTCCTTGTGCTCACCTAATGATCAAAGTTTACATAACATGTCACATTAGCACTTAGAGACAAACGTGTCACCTGCACACTGATATCCTCTTTGAAAACCACAGACACACCAAAACTTTTAAAAAAAAAAACTTAAACCACACTGCTTATGCTTTAAATTAAACTAGACACTTCACTTAACGAAATAAATTTGTTAATTAAGAAAACCACTAAGAAAAATTATTGAACAGTTTTCAAACATGTCACAAATTTTTTTTAAAGGTTAAAAATTCAGTCAACACCACTTTATATAATAAAAAATATTCTGACACGCCAAAACAGAAACTGCGTCATCCGCAATTTCTAACTCACACACTACACATTTTACAAATAATAATAAACAGCCAAAGTAAGTTTTCACAATAAAAATGGACTTGCATCACATAAATATACTACTGGAAAATTAGATGCACATTTAAAATGTAATCAGAACTAATTTTTCAGCATGGAAACTAATTAGCAAGCTGCTGAAACATTAAACCAACACGCCAAAGATCGCCAGATGATAATTGAGTGTGGAATCACCTACGTCAAATAGGAAGGGAAAAAGAAATGGCGCAAAACTCCCGTTGCGCCACGGTCGCACCGTACTGAGCCGTCAAATAGGTCCTAAAATAGCAGACCGTTAAACATGTTCAATGATAATGTTAACATAATAATCATAGTAATCTTAATAATAATAATGTTATAACAATAATAATAACAGTGCAATAATATAATAATAATAATAGCATAATCATAATAAAATGATAATAATAATAAAAATAGTAACATAATAATATTAACATAATAATAATAATAATAACAATATTATAATAATAATAACATAATAATAATAACAATAAAAATAATATAATAATCATAATAATATGATCATAATAATAATGATAAAAACATAATAAAATTAATAATACTAACATAATAATAGCAATAATATAGTAATACCTAATGCCATAATAATAATAAAAATAATAATAATAACATAATAATAATATAAAAATAATAATAATAATCTAATTAAAATAATAACACAAACATAATAATAATAAAATAACAAAATAAAACATGCCTGAAACTTACAGGGGCACGAGGAGACGTGGCCGAGCGGGGAGGTCCGGTAGAGAGGTCCGGCGGAGCACCGGCTGGGGCGGAGAATGAAGGGGGTGCGCCGGCCGTGGGAGTAGGGAGGACATCCGAGCGGGATAGGGGAGCAGCGACTTGCTGGAGGATCGGGGTGCAAGTATAGGAGGATGCAAGTGCGGGGCGGCGAGGGGTGCAGCTGGGCGGTCCGACGCTGGTGCAACAGAGGCGCGGTGCGGCGTGGCTGGTCCACTGCGGGTGCAACAGGGGCGCAGGTGCGGGATGCGACGCTGAAGGGAGATGAGTGGAAGGGGGAGACTGGGGGGCGAGAAGAGAAGAAGAAGGAGGATAAGAATAAAAGAAAAAAAGAGGGAAGGAGGAGGGGTGGCGCGTGGGGAAGAGAGGAGGAGAAATGGAGAAGGAGAGGTGAGGTGCGTCGAGGGAGGGTGCAACAGGTAAGAGGGGAGAAAAAGGAGAGATGAGGGAAAAATGTGGGGGAGAAGGAAATGGATAGAAAAAAAATAAAAAGAGAAGAAAAAATAGGTAGGGGTGGCAGCTAGGGTTTTGGAGGGGGGAGAGGGGGAGTTAAACAACTAATTAAAAATAAATTTAATTACATTAATAACATCCTAATAATAATAATAAGAATAATAGTATAAATAATAATACTATTAACATAATAATCAATAAAAATAATAATATTATTAGCAATAATAATAATAATAATACTAATACTAACATCATAATTAAAAATAATAATAATAATAATAATAACAACATAATCGTAATAAAAATAAATAAAAATAATAATAATAATAATATCATAACAGTAATAATAATAATTATAATAACAATAACAATAAAATAATAATAATAATACTTTGAAACTAAATTTAATCGCCCGACAAAAGGACGTTCGTGTAGCGAGCGCCGCATGTTAAAAGGGAAAGGTCGTGCGGCTATGCCCGTGCTCTGACCATGCACCGAGCGGTGTAAAGTTAATGCGCGTTTATCAGCGCCACAACAAAGACCTCATTTCAGGTTCATCCCGCATTGAAAACCAGTAATTAAATAAGTAAGTGATTAAATACATGAAACAAAAATTTAAAATTAAGGTCATACCTAAAGGAAAAGTTCGAGCGTGACAATTATCCCCACCATGAAAATTTCCGCCCTCGGAAAGTCAGCTCAAAGCCTAATCAGAGAATAGAAATGGGTACTCCTGCTCAACCCACGACTTCCGCTCCCCTGTTTCATGCTCATCATTCCCGTGCTGCTAGAGAATACGAACTAGAGGAATGGACTTTCCACGCAACACCTTTTCCTGGTAATCCACTATACGCACTGGTCGCTCAACCACAGACAAGTCGGACGCTATCTCTAGCTCCTCCCAATCCAACACATGTGACGGGTCAGGGTTTTACTTCTTTAGTTAGGAGACATGAAATACATCGCGAATCGACGTCAACTGTAAGGGAAAATCTAACCTGTATGCCACCTTGCCAATCAGTTCAACAATCTCGAAGGGTATGACATATCTCGGTGTCAGCTTCCCCTGCTTCCCCAAACAACGGTGACCCAAGCGAGGGGCCACTTTCAGGAACACTCTTTCCCCCACTGAAAACTTGAGATCCCGCCGCCTCTGATCTGCATTAGACTTGTGACGACTCTGAGCTGTCAACAATCGCTGCCTAACCAGCTTGATATTCTCAGATGTCTCCTTAACAAGGCTCGGTCCCAAGAGCGAGGCGTCTCCTACCTAATCCCAACACAGAGGAGACCGACAAGGCCGGTCATAGAGCGCCTCAAAGGGTGCCATTCTAATGGAAGACTGGTAACTGTTATTATAAGAAAACTCGACCAGTCCCAAATGGCTATCCCATGAGCCTCTAAAATATAGCACACAGGCTCGGAGCATGTCTTCCAGAATCTGATTCGCCCGCTCCGTCTGGCCATCGGTCTGAGGATGGTATGTCGTGCTCATCCTAATCTGCGACCCCAAAGCCTTCTAGAGGCCTCCCCAAAATCGAGATGTAAAGCACAGGTCCCTGTCAGAAATGACTGCCGACGACACACCATGAATTCTGACCACCTCCTGAACATACAAGCGGCACAGTTCCTCTACCATTGTTATATCTCTGATCGGAATAAAGTGAGCTGACTTGGTCAAGCGGTCAGTCACTACCCATATAGCATTCCTCCCTCGAGGTGTACGAGGCAAGCCAATGATGAAGTCCATGGCGACGTCGTCCCACCTCTAGGTAGGAATGGGTATTGGCTGGAGTAGGACAGATGGTCTCTGATGCTCTTATTTCACTTGCTGGCATGTGTAACATCTGGATATGAAGTTGGTTATGTCCCGTCTCATACCTGGCCACCAGAACTGACGGCGAACATCGTAGTACATCTTGGTGGTACCAGGATGAACAACCCACTGAGATTGGTGGCTATCCTGCATCACCACCTTCCGCAGAGACAACGACACTACAACACGACCCTTGAAGCATAGGACCCTCTGGGAAGACAAGGTCCAATCAGAAGGAGTCTCCCCACCATGATGAAACTGCATAGATTGCTGACCCAGCTCATCACCAGGCTTCTCCCGCTGAATCAACTCTAGAAGATCAGGATTCAACTGGATGCTAGCCAAGAAAGTACCTCCAATGTGCTCCCTTCTCTCCAAATTCATCTGGGTGAAGAGCCCCATCAAATTCCACCCATCGCTGGACTTCCTCAACGCCCGCACTGGTACTTTTCTACTCAAAGCGTCAGCTACCACATTAACCTTGCCAGGGGTATAGACAATATCAAAATCAAAACCCTGCAGGTACTCGACCCAGCGGCGCTGCCTCAAATTGAGATCATTCTGAGAGAAAATGTAGGCTAGGCCCTTATGGTCAGAATAGACCACAAACGTCTCCCCAAAAAGATAGTGGTGCCACGTCTTCAAAGCATGCATCACCGCCGCCAACTCTAAGTCGTGAGTCGGATATTTCTTTTCATGCGGCCAGAGTTGGCAAGAACCATATGCCACAACATGGTCATCCTGCATGAGCACACATCCAAGGCCCGTACATGAAGCGTCACAGTACACCATATAACCCTTTCCTGACTCTGGAAAGGTCAACATAGGTGCGGTGGTCAACTTCCGCTTCAATTCCATGAATGATGCTTGGCACTGTGGGCTCCACTCAAACTTCACCCCTTTCCGGGTGAGTGTGGTCATGGGGGAGGCAAGCCGCGAGAAGTCCCAGACAAAGTTCCTGTAATAACCAGCCAAGTCCAGAAAACTCTTGATCTCAAACACATTTCTCGGCTACTCCCATGACATAACTGCCCTGATATTTTTGGGATCCACTGAAACCCCTTGTTCTGAGACGACATGCCCCAGAAACTTCACTTCCATGTTCCAGAAAGTGCACTTTGAGAGTTTGGCATACAGGCGGTGATCCTGCAAAGTGCCCAAAACAACGCGCAGGTGATGCTCATACTCCTCCTCAGATCCCGAATAAACCAGGATTTCATCCACGAATACTATGACAAATGAGTCGAGATATTGGTGGAACACCCTATTCATGAGCTCCATGAAAACTGCAGGAGCATTCGTCAGTCCGAAAGGCATGACCAAGTACTCGAAGTGACCGTACCTGCTTTGGAAAGCCGTCTTCGGGATATCTGCTTCTCTCACCCTGAGCTAGTGGTATCCCGAACGCAAATCGATCTTGGAGAACCACTTTTCCACCATCATCTTGTCGAACAAATCATCAATCTGAGGAAAAGGTTATTTATTCTTGATGGTTACCTTGTTCAATTTCCGGTAATCAATGCACAACTGGAGGTTTCCATCGGCCTTCTTCGCGAATAAAACCGGCGCGGCCCAAGGAGAGACTCTCGGGCAAATGAATCCTTTGGATTCCAAATCGTCCAGCTGTATCATTAATTCCCTCAATTCGGTTGGGGCCATGCGATATGAGGGAAGAGATATAGGCTGTGTTCCCGGCACCAACTCAATCGAGAACTCCACGTTCCGCTCTGGGGGTAAGCCAGAAAAATCATCTGGGAAGACCTCTGGGAACTCATCCACTACACAAGGTAACCCGCCCTGTGAAACACCACCATCGTCCTCCAGCGCGAGCGACGACAACTGATAAGCATGATTTCCCAGCTCCGGGAGTGGAGGTCCCGCGCGTCCCGACCGAGGATCCCATTCTCTGTGAAATAACTGGGGAGTCCCATCTGGTGCTGTAAAAATGACTGGACGTTGATAGCAATCAATGTGCACCTGAAAATAAACCATCCAGTCCATACCAAGGATCACATCAAATAGGTCCATGTCAAGGACCAAGAAATCCCATTCCATCTTGACTCCTGACACAGAGAGCGCGCATGATCGGCCCTTAAGGCCTTGCTCCCTCTTTTTCCCCAGCGGTGTTACTAACTCCATAGAAAACGATAACACCTCGGTTGGTAGGTTCAGCTGATTCACAAAACGAGCAGATATGAATGAAACTGAAGCACCAGTATCAAATAAAACTGAAGCTATAGAAGATAAAACCTGAATAGTACCTTGAACCGTTGAAAGCCCTGCATCAGACCCTGCTGGTGCCTGATCCCTGCCTGAGAACGATCGCTCGCCTGTGGATCTACCCTGATCTGGCTTTGCCCTGAAGACGATCCGGTCCTACCACCATGGCCAAAAAACTGAGATCCTGTCATTCTGGTCGGCTCTGACTGAACTGATACCCCTCTGGAAGCCACCGATCCAGCCCCACTCTGGTAAGGGCGTGCAGTCATGCAGAAGCGTTGTAGATGTCCTACAACTTCACATCCATGGCACAGTCTGGGAGGGTATGTACAAACAGGTCGGATGTGCCCTACCCTTTTGCACTGATGGCACACAACAGACCCTGCACCAGAAGCCCCAGATGAAAACTTCCTGGTAGGATGACCTGATCTGCCATCACTCTTCTTCCATTGCTCATCACGCTTCCTCTTCTTCTCATATGAACTGCCACTGCCAAGCCCTGACACAGATCCAGAAAACCCAGTCATTCCCTTCTGGTCAATATCGTCCATACAAGCACGACCGACCACCTCAGCATAAGTCTTCATCTTGAATAAGAAAACCTGGGAGTGAATTTCTGGTCGAAGGCCCTTCTCAAACTTCCGAGCTTTCAAGAATTCGCTCGAAACTATCTCAGGTGCGTACCGTACCAGTTCAGTAAAGTGGTTCGCATACTCCATCACTGTCAGATTCCCCTGCGAAAGTTCCATGAACTCCCAAGATCTAGCATAGGCTACGAACTCTGGATAATACTACTCATTAAAGATACCCTTGAAATCTTTCCAGCTCATGTGCTCATGTTTCCCAGCCTGGACCACTGATTCCCACCATTTGCGACTGGAACCCTCCAGCTGGAACGAGGAACATTTCACCCTGACTTGCTCAGGCATGTCAAGGAAATCAAACATGTGTTCTATCTTTTCAAGCCACTCCTCTGCCTCCTGAGGTTTTGAAACACCTCGGAAAGAATGAGGTTTTATCCTCAGAAACTCCTAATCTCTATCCTTCCTAGAGCCAGATTCTTCCCCTCTAGCTGGAATAGGGGCGGGGGCAGGAGTTTCCTGTTGTCCCAATGCCTGAACAGCTCGGACCATCGCCTCTACCAATCTCTGATCAAGCGGCGCGGGAGAACTCTCTTCGGATTTCTCCCGTGGGTCCATGGGAGCTCTCTGGAGATGCATCTTACTGTAAAAGGGCAGTAATCAAGAAATAATTCCATCAATATCACTTATCTAAAAATGAACTAAATTTTTCAACAAGATAAATAATCATCAGTAAACCAAACATGTAAAAATGACTTCATGCAAAAACTCTACTTTCTTGCCTGGTGTCCACGTACAGTCTGCAACCTGCACGTCCCACCCGGAAAATAAGTGAAACAAGCACCCTGAAACCCCATGGTGACACATTATCTATCACGAGGCGTGCTGGCTAGGCACCCTACTCGCAACATGAATTTTGAGCCCTGACAGACCCAACTCCTATATAATCCAACTCATCCCAAATAATATAAAACACGAACTAACCTTCCTTTGATACCATTTTGTCAAGAACCGAATCGGGTCACCATCAACTCGATGCCCGACCTGACCTGCGGCAAGGCCCGAAGGGCGTCCTCGATCCCCACGGGCTGGCACAAGTTCCCGGGTATCAATTTAAACATTGGGAATGATTTACCCGAGTGAACAAATATAAAGCAGCCAACCAAAGTAAACCAAACAGATCTAAAGGTTACATTCAAACATGCATTTAACCAAATAGGTTTTTGGTTCACAAGTATTCAAAACTCAAATAACACTAAAACACGACGACCAAAAACCAACCTAAGAACTGTCGCCCGGTGTCAGGACACCGCCCCTAAGCCACCACCAAAATGCCACGTAGATAGGCCTGCTAACAACCTGAACCACTACTCCCAAAAGCTGGACCCTTACCTATATCAGAAGTAAACAAATCTACTTACACCCAAGGGTGTAAGTAGGGTGTGAGAAATCTCCCAGCATGATATCACCAAGAAAAGATTCCACGCAGAACTATCAAAAGACAAACCATTTTCAATTCTAAATAAAGAAAGAAAGAAGTGAAAAAGAAAAGGTTTTCATAAAACGATTTAAAGGAAAGACAGTTCAAGATAAACACATTAGGGTAATAATTCAAGTGACATATCATGTATCATTGTGCACGCAAAGTAACCGGTAGCACGAAAGGATGATAAATCCACAAAAGGGTACTAGAGCATGTGGGACCCTAGAACGTCATGTATCGGTGAAATATGGCTTAGGTGGCCACGACCCTCAAATAACGTGGCCTAGAAGGCCACGACCCACAGAGAAAGTGTCTTAGAAGACCACGACACTCATATATCATATTTTTAGTTAGTGTTGCAATCATCAAACCTTCCAGTGAAACCGGGACGGGTCATCTCCGGAACACTAGCTCACTAGTCTTAGTCTCCCCACCTAATACCCTGGCTTCCCTCAGTGTGCTCACCTAAAGATCAAAGTTCACATAACATGTCACATTAGAACATAGAGCCAAATGTGTCACCAGCACACTGATATCCTCTTTGAAAACCACACACACACCAAAACATTATTTTAAAAAAACATAAACCACACTGCTTACGCTTTAAATTAAACTAGACGCATAACATAACGAAATCACTTTGTTAATTAAAAAAACCACTAAGAAAAATTATTGAACAGTTTTCAAACATGTCGCAAATTTTTTTTAAAGGTTAAAAAGTCACTCAACACCCCTTTATATAATAAAACATATTATGACACGCCAAAACACAAACTGCGGCATCCGAACTTTTTAACTCACACACTGCACAGTTTAAAAATAATAATAAATAGACAAAGTAAGTTTTCACAATAAAAATGGACTTGCATCACATAAATATACTACTGGAAAATTAGATGCACATTTAAAATGTAATCAAAACTAATTTTTCAGCATGGAAACTAATTAGCAAGCTACTGAAAACTTAAACCAACATGAAAAAGATAACCAGATGATAATTGAGTGTGGAATCACCTACCTCAAATAGGAACGGAAAAAGACACGGCGCAAAACTCCCATTGCGCCACGGCCGCACCGTACTGAGCCGTCAAATAGGTCCTAAAACAGCAGACCGTTAAACAGGTTCAATGACAATGTTAACATAATAATAATAATATTATTATTAACAATAATAATCATAGTAATCTTAATAATAATAATATTATAACAATAATAATAACAATACAATAATATAATAATAATAATAATAGCATAATAATAATAATAATAACACAATAATAATAAAAATAGTAACATAATAATATTAACATAATATTAATAATAAGAACAATATTATAATAATAAACACATTATAATAATAACAATGACAATAATATAATAATAATCATAATATGATCATAATAATAATGATAATAACATAATAAAAATAATAATACTAACATAATAATAAAAATAATATAGTAATAGCTAATGCCATAATCATAATAAAAATAATAATAATAACATAATAATAATATAAAAATAATAATAATAATCTAATAAAAATAATAACACAAACATAATAATAATAAAATAACAAAATAAAACACTCCTGAAACTTACAGGGGCGCGGGGAGACATGGCCGAGTGGGGAGGTCCGGCAGAGAGGTCCGGCGGAGCGCCAGCTGGGGCGGAGAATGAAGGGGGTGCACCGGCCGTGGGAGCAGGGAGGACAGCAGAGCGGGATAGGGGAGCGGCGGCTTGCTGGAGGAGCGGGTTGCAGGTACAGGGGGGTGTAGGTGCGGGGCGGCGAGGGGTGCGGCAGGGCGGTCTGACGCGGGTGCAACAGAGGCGCGGTGCGGCGTGGCTGGTCCGCTGTGGGTTCAACAGGGGCTCAGGTGCGGGACGCGACGCTGAAGGGAGATGAGGGGAAGTGGGATACCGGCGGGTGAGAAGAGAAGAAGAAGGAGGAGAAGAAGAAAAGAAAAAAAGAGAGAAGGAGGAGGGGTGGCGCGTGGGGAAGAGAGGAGGAGAAATGGAGAAGGAGAGGTGATGTGCGGCGAGGGAGGGTGCAGCGGGTAAGAGGGGAGAAAAATGAGAGATGAGGGAAAACGTGGGGGAGAAGGAAAGGGATAGAAAAAAAAAAAATAAAAATAGAAGAAAAAATAGGAGGGGGGTGGCGGCTAGGGTTTTGGAGGAGGGAGAGAGGGAGTTAAACAACTAATTAAAAATAAATTTAATTACATTAATAACATCCTAATAATAATAATAAGAATAATAGTAGTAATAATAATACTAATAACATAATAATCAATAAAAATAATAATATTATTTGCAATAATAATAAAAATAATAATAATATTAACATCATAATTAAAATAATAATAATAATAATAACAACAACAACATAATCATAATAAAAATAATAATAATAATAATAACAATAATAATAATATCATAACAGAAAAAATAATAATTATAATAACAATAACAATAAAATAATAATAATAATACTTTGAAACTAAATTTAATCGCCCGGCAAAAGGACGTTCATGTAGCGAGCACCGCATGTTAAAAGGGAAAGGTCGTGCGGCTACGCCCGTGCTCTGCCCATGCACCGAGCGATGTAAAGTTAATTTGCATTTATCAGCGCCACATCAAAGACCTCATTTCAGGTTCAGCCTACACTTAAAACTAGTAATTAAATAAGAAAGCGATTAAATTCATGAAATAAAAATATAAAATTAAGGTCACACCTCAAGGAGAAGTCCGGGCATGACATATTCCATAATTAGACTCACATATAATTAGTTTTATGCCTTATTTGACGTTTTGTTTCTGATTTAGTGTTTTATTGTGATACTAATAGAGAGTAATGTAACATTATAAGGTAATATATAGATTCGATTACTTTATTTTTGGAAGCGACTATGAGACAAATTAGGAAATGGTTTAATAATTTTAATTGATCATGAATTTTATCTATTGTGCATAGTAAAACATATCCTTCACATTGAATGAATTATATATTCCATATGAACCCTTTGAACCATTTTATAATTTAATTATTTCATTTTCAACCATATTTGATAAAAAAATTCTTTATATTATATCATGGAATTATATTGTTAGATCATCTATATTTATTGTTAAATATCGATACATGTAGAGTCTGGATGAATTTTGTAGTATTATAATGTTGAATTATATATATGGATAATAGAAAGGTGAAAACCAATTATTATAGGAATAATTTTTTTAAAAAAGATAAGGAATATTCCTCTTAATATATATTTTGTTCTCATATATGGATATAAAGATATATTAGACATAAAATACATAGTAGGGGTTGTTATATAGAAACATTCTATGACAAAATTATCTATTGATTCTTGTTGAATAAGTAATTTAATATTAGAGATTAAAGTATAGTGGTTGGATTTATAATTACATTATAAATCACTTATAAGAATCATGAAAACTCTAAAATAAATTGTTTTATATTTTATATAAATTTACTTAAATTTATGTTTTGAATGTATTTTTTTTGATATTTATCTATTTATATAAATATTAAATCTACATCAGGATTTGTTCATTTATTATATTAGGGGAACCCTATTGAACTCTATGAAAAATTTTCTTTCATTGTCATTTATTTCTGAAAAGGTACAAAATCATGGATAGCAGAATGATGGGACAAAATCATGTTTAATGTTGGAGATCCCATGAGTGAAATTTTTTCATTGAGTGTGTGTACATGGTTTCTACTTTTTTTTCATATTTATGGGGGTGGTCATGAAATAGTACGAAAATAAATAAAATATTTTTATTTCATTGTTAGAACTATTTATGCTGAAATGTATTTAAAAATTCATTAGAGGATATTTCTTATGTCAGATATGCTATGCGTTTGGATCCCGATTGACCAAAAAATTTGTCATAACTATGAGACTTACATTTTTTACATAATAATAGTTTTTTTTATAACAACACATTATTTGATTAATTACATTTCATTAATTAGATACAATGATATTATCTTGTCTTTCATAAAAAAATTACTAGAAAACCCTTTTCACCATTAAAAAATAATTATAAATTACTTTTATATTATAGATACTAATTATATAGGCCACCTTCTGTAATCACAATCTATAAAACATAAAAAAATTAAAATTAAAAAAATACATTAATACATAGAAGTAAAATGTTTCCTAAAAATATTTCTCACTTTTTATTTCTATATAAGTATACTATTAACAAATTTTTAAAATTTAATTAGATAAAATATAGCCCATTATAAAATTATATAATGATGTACTTTTCATATTTAGTTATAAAATTATGTTAACCATGTAAATATATGTTATCAATGTAAAATAATTATTTTATTCAAGGAATTTTACTCTTGTAAATATTTTTTATTGGAAAAAATTTTGATGAACTATTAAAAATTAAAAGAATAAGATTTTATTAAAAAATATATATAATGAAATCAACACCCATTTAATTGGAATTGAATGTTAAATAATATTTTTATGAATTAATTAGAAATTTGATAACTTAAATCAATATTGTTTTTTAAAACATAATCTTATTAAAATTAAATGATAATGTTTTCTTTTTTAGATGTATAGGTTAATTGAATATGATATAAATTTGTATTAAACCCATTAATATTTGAGATGATGGGTTATCATATATTATTAGTGAAAAAATAATTACCATGGTAATATTTAAATAAATATTATAAAGTGTAAAAATGGGTAATATTATGTGGCACAAATAAATACAAAAACATACATGTAGACCTAATATAATATATATTTCATTTTTTAAATTCAAAAAATTATGTATCACCAACATTTCCCTCCATAACTCACCTAAATCTAATGAAAATATATTGTTACACCTTATTTATCATTATTTTCCAATGACTTTATGAATATTTCACCTATAAATTTTCATCAATTCAATAGTTTTTTACCTAACATAAATATTTGTAATTCTAATTAAAATATTCCCATTTTACATCGTCAAGATCCCCTAAAAATGTTAGGTATAACCTATCCATTATAAGATGAATCATGTGCATCATTTATAAAGGACACATCAGCGTATGAATTACTTACCTAGTTACATCCATTATTTATCATTCCAATACATACTCCTCTAAACCATTTTATTAATAATTATATATTATCTTCAATATAGGTGTTATAGTAAAAAATAATTTTATTTTTCCTAAATTAATTACCCAATATTATCCAATTTGATCATAAATATAAATATTAGTCTGATGCGTGTGTGGAGGAAACCACCTGAATAAATGAAACATTTAATTTTTCATCCCCACCATTTAATCATATTTCTATAAATTCCATCACTGAAAATATTTTTTATTTATTTCATGACATATAATATGGAAATATGGGATCATCCATATTTTCCTTCCAGAACAGTGAAACTTATTGGTTGAGGGTTTGACACAATATCATGAATGATCTCATTATTTAAATGTTTGGTGAGGGGTTCGATGGGGATTTAATGTTCCTGTTTGGACATTAACTCCATTGGAACTTATTGGTCCTTTTTATACCTTTGTTTTCAATGGATTTTTACCTTATTGTAATGGGTTCCGTATTACCAATCTGAAAATAGCTTCTACCTTTTTAATTCAACAAAGTCGGTATTTACCTTAACCACTTCAAAAAAATACAAAAATATTAATTTTTAACAATATATGTAATATTATAAGTAAAAAAGCCTTCGAAAACAAAACCATCTGAATTTAATATTCCAAGATAAATAGAAGTTTATATTTCAGAAAAATATTTTCAGATAACATATTCATATAAATAATTATCATTATTATTCAGAAAAATAAATATATTTCTAATATTTTATTATATATTTTTTATAATTATATTATAATAGATTAATATTTTATCTTGTAAAATTAAAAAAAAATTGATGGATATTTTTGTTTGGTGGATTTAACTAGAAACATGAAATATTATAGAATTTTATTTTTAGTATATCCATGGAAACATAATATATTATATTAATTTCTATATAATGTATTTTATTAATAAAATACATATTTCTTCATTACAAATTTTAAAATTATTATCCCTGTTAACTATTTTGTAGTGATATATATTTATTTCGGAATTTCGTACCTATTTTTTTACTAAATACTTGATCATTTTCACTAATGGAATTATAATATAAATAAAAATTGTCATGGGGATTATGAATTACTAAATCAAAATAATTAGATAATGAATCACTGTTAAAAAATGTTGTTTTTACATCAGAAAACATTTCATAGATAACAGATTAAGATAAATTGAAGAGATTATTTGAAATTCTGGGTTGTATTTTTTTATGAACAATTCGAGGGACACAAACTGAAATTGATGACTCCACTATTATAATATTTATTCTATTTTTAATCGATTCATGTTTTTAAACAAAAATTATAAGTGACGCTTTTATGTATTTTTAAATTAGGTTCAAACTCGAGAACATTGTGTTCACCTCTATTCTAATTATTGACTTGTTAGTGGCTAGAGATCCTAATATGTTTTGAAAGAATGTGGAACTCCATCATAATAATTTCATTTTAGAACCCAAACATTTAGGTTGGAATCATTATGATAGTTGTTCTACAATTCTTATACTAGTTAGCGAAGGTGGAATCAACCATAGGGATGTCCTGGAAAACATGTAACAGATGATGGAAAAACATGTTTGGGAGGCTACTTCCAAAAATTATCTTTTGAATAAATTCATTAAAAACAAATAAGAATATTCCCTCTACAGTTGGTCCATAAATTCATATAACTATTCAATCTCTCACCTATAAAAAATCCAAAAAATTATTGTTCGACTATTCCTTGAAACCTCTCATTGGATTATTTGTTCGGATGATATTAAATTTTTATTAAAAAATGGGGTGTAATTATTATATTCTATCTACATATCTTTATTAAAAACATATTTATGAGTCAATCATTTGGACACAACTCATTCATTAGTTTTTTGTTAAATGATGATTAAAATTTCAGGTATCTTAGAATTTCATTTGAATGATATACTAGATCATTGTATATTAACTTCTTATCCAATGAGATCCTATATGTGTTTTGATTTTAATAAATTTATGTATTCGTAAATAATTTCAAAAACAATAGGCACCAATCCCCTATGAATGTATCGTAATTTTATATTCAATATTTTTAGTATTCAAAAATGACCCACCATTACTTGTACATTTACCATGAGGATTAGCATTATTATGGATTCCAGATGTTTGTTTTGTTTTTATAATTACCCATACATTACATACAGTGATATTACATCATAATATATTCATATTATTTACGATATATTAAAAAACCATGATAGGACCATATAGATATAGTGTCTTTATAAATAGGGAATCATAAACAACTATTTTAAAAAAATATACATTACATATCATTTATTTATTTATAAATAGACTCCTTTTTGGTATATCCTACTAAATACAATTATTCATGACCTGGGGAAATGAAAAATACGAAAGGGTGATCTCAAATTCCCATTAAGGGTAAGCAATGGAAATATCAATTTAATCACATTCAAAAGAATATATAATTTGAAAATCTTATGCTTAATATAATAGATCATAATATAATATAATGGGACAAATCATAAAATTGAAATTTAATCCAAATATTCAAAAATAAAGTCATTATATTTAGTGGCATAAACACAAATTCATAGAAATTCATTTAATATTTTTCAAAGATGATTTCCAAGACCATCATAGTGTACAATGTCCATTACTGAACCGAGTTCACTTCTTGTACTAGCCATATATTGGCGAACCATATATATTTGACATTATATTCATGTCTATCTCATGATATATACATGTTTACCCAATGCATTTGAGGGTGAAATAGGTCCCAACCATATCAAAATTAATGTATTGTAACATGGGCCACAAAAATATAAAAGCATTTTGTTGACGCTCCTTTCAGTCATAGAGTCTAACGAATGGAAAAGTGGAATACCATAAGCAAAAATAGAGTCATCCTTTAAAGAACATAAAAATTTGACAAAGGAATGAACAATGAACTCTTAATGAATGTGTCACACAAGTTTCATCGTGGTCGCGCAAGAATACTTACGCGCCACAAATGGGTCCTGCAACTCCCTTGTGTGCCTTAATTTTTTCCCCCAAGGTCCTCAATGGCTTATAAATACCCCATATGGGCCCTCCAATATCTTGAAAGAAAAATCCAAAGGTCAGATTTAAGCACTTGGTGCCCTAGTCTTTTCTTGAAGTCTTACGAACACTTCTAAGGTAATTTCATACCTAGAATGGAAGATCTAAAGTGGGGGAATAAGTCCTAAATGATGAAATTCATCAACACATGTGTGCCTAAGTGTCCAATCCTTATGGGAAATGACAACACATGCACACAACCCTTTTGGATTCCTCCAGGGATAATATTAAGGGATCTAGCCATGTCTCTCCCATGTATTACCTTATGGGTTAACCGTCGCTGAAGTACAACCGTTTCGTGCACATATACTTGCGAAAACAGCACTTGCGCGCCCAAACAGGACTTGTGCGCCTACATATTTTTGGTGCCCCTCCAACCTATTGAAATTTTTTCTACAAATTCATATATCCTCTTCAAGATTTAACCTTCAAAATCCTCTTCAAATCCATTTATGGCATGGTTCCTTTATTGGCTTCCTTATCTGAAAGGAATTATTTGGAACATCTCTCAAAACATCGTGATTTACATAACTTTATGTCACTAAGGATAGATATTTCATTCATTAAACCTCATGCATTAAGAAGAAAATATCTTTAATTTGGGCATCCCTCTTAGGAGTAAGACCCATTTTCCCTAATCTGGGAATCCTCCTTAAGAGTAATCCCCATGTTCCCTAATCTCAGCCTCCTTTTCAGGAATAAGCCCCAGTCACAAGTTCCCTAATCTAGCCATCCTCAATGGGAGTAAACCACAATCATAATTTCTCCTAAACATGGGCCTCCTTTTCAGGAGTAAGTCCCAGTCATAAGTTTTATTGATCTGGGCTTCCTTCTCAGGAATAAAACCCAATCATTAGTCCCTCTCTAATTTGGGAATCCTTCTCAAAAGTAATCCCTATGTTAAGTGTGTAAATCTCTATAAATAACATATACCATTATGGACCTTGTTCTTGGGTTGTTCCCTTAAATAAATCCTTATAATCATATATCTTGGGCAGTCATTTATACGTAATCCCCACATCATTTCTTATGATTGCATCTTTTGTGGCACAATCGTCAGGATTTACTAATACCACTTGTTTCTCACACTGAGCATGTCCACATGGGCTTAGAGTGTAAATATAATTATGAAATCTCTCTTTGATCCATTAATCATGAATAAACCTCATACTTCGTCACTCAAACTATGTGGGTTCTTATTCCTTTCCTAACAAGGATACAGAGGTATCCCATCTGCGGGTAAAATCCTAACTCTAAAATATTCCTTGTCCTTATGAAAGAAAATAAACTTCACGTGCCCCACTGAGTGGATTTAAAACCAATATTATTATCATAATGACCAATATATTTCTATATAATGTGTTGAAGGATACAATTGACTAAGAATCTCTAATAAATACGGATGATTCTCTATCGATGAAGAGCCTCAATTACATATATAAGATTCTATAAATATCATAAGTATAAATCTTTGATTGTCAAATCTAAAGGAAAGAAAATTTTCATACATGGAAAATTAATAATTATTAACAAACATATAATAAATCTACAAGAGAGTCCCGGAGTAGACAATAATTCCCCCCAAAAACGTGTGATGAGTCTGACCTCCCATCCTCTTGACCAATGCAAATTCATAAGCCTCATCAGTCCAAAACTAATGGGATCCTACCTTTGGAAAGTATATCCAAATGGATATAGAATCATTGGATGATTCAGGTTCTACGAGTAACCTTGTTTGAAACCGATTGGAATTATTGATCCTTAAACAACAAGGTGATCACCATCTCCATAGGAAACACAAATGGTGAATCCAACGTGAATCTTTAACCAAGTTAAATGATGATTTAATTATTTGTTAGGCCCCTATTTAACTCAATGTGAGGGCCAACAAAAAAAAATCAATAAAATATGTGATCATCCAAAAGATTTAGTGGTTGAACTTATCTCGATTATGTCTATTATATCAAACATGCACTCTTTTCCTACATCTTCTGCATTACAGAAATGGATTATTTAAAGATCACACATGTGAATGCCTTAACCGCTACTCCTACTGGATCCTCGTCTGCTCTGAGGAAGACATCACCTACATATCGTCTTCAACTCTGGGTCTCAAATTCACTAGATAAGGAATACCTTAAACATGGTACCATTCCACCTCTAGAGGCCACTCTAAAATCCATCCAGGTTAATAACTCACCCTTGTTGTCCAGACAACGACAACCAGTGATCAAGAAGCAGGTGGTTCCAACCATCGTGTCCAACCGTTTCGGGTTATTATCCATGGAACACAATCTACAGTCCCTCCCATATTATGAAGAGGTGAATGAAATGGTCACTCAAGGACATAATTCAATAATACATGAGTCTTTTCCAAGGGCTCCCGTCAACAATCACTGCCTGACTCGTGCGGAAGTGCGCCCTCAACATGATGAGGGTACCACCATTTGGGGTTCAGCTTAGGTTCCTCAAACCCGAGCAAGAAAGAAGAACCGCCAGAGGAGAAATCTGGTCAATATGGGGCAGGTTCTTACTTCTGCGCCCTTTGGAGAAGTACATCAAGCCAACATAATGGTAAACAACGAGTGGGCATATACACCCGACCGTCCTGATACTACTACCCATCAGACTCATCTTAGAGTAACACGCCTATCTAGCTGGGCAATTCCGGTCGAGTATTATTGGCAGGAATATACACCATTTTATAACTCATCTACTAGTCAGCAGACGCGTCTGACTACTACAAAAGAAGCTCTCCAATTTAATATTGTGGCAACTAAAAAGCAGGAACATACACCTGTTTACAATCACCAATTCTGTCAGTAGTATCGTCTGCCAGTATTGAAGGAAATTCATCAAACATACATGACGAAGAACACACAACTGTCACATACACCTACCAATTTTCATCAAGCCTGCCAACAATCTCATTTGGTAGCACCCAAAGAAGTCATTCGGAAAGCTCCAATGACAAATTTGGAGCAGACTCAACTCTCTTCCCCCACACGTGAGTACTGCCAGAATTCAATAATAGGAAAAGGAGGATAGGAGTAGTAATACACACATACTCCAAGCATGGAATGGACGTATATTCCTGTTCCGGCAGCTGAAGTCACCTAGTACATTCTAACAATGGTGAAAGAACAGAAGAAAATCCCAGCCTATATTTTGGATGCCTATCAGAATATTATAACATCTTCAGCAGCATCACAGGGAATGAAATACAAATCAGTCCCTACCAATGGAGTGACCCATCAACGTATCACTGTAGAATAGATACACACCACTTTCCCAGTCTAAGAGGGTTGTGAGGAATACTCCCCCATGTCATAAGGAAAATCATGTCATGAACATACACCCGATTAGAATGGATATAATCAGCCTAACCTGACTATTTCTCTTGAGAAGGAACATACACCTATACAGAATAACCACTTTCGTCAACAAGTGGTTTCCAAAGTGAGTAAGAAGGTGTTTAAGAAAAAGACCCGTCCAACATAGTCATGAAATCCAGAGTTATTCTGTAATAAGGCCTTACTCAATGCTGGAGTTCTTAAAGCCCTCAGAGAATTATCTGTTGCAACTCAAGATTCAAATATCTTATTTCCCAATATTGGTAACTATAATTCTGAAGGTCTTCATCAAAAACATCCTCATGAATCCTTGCTTTATGAATGTTCGGTCGATCTCAAAGTATCATCTTAATATGAGAGCCACGATAACCCTATGCATGGACAAAAGATTAAAGAGAAAAAGGTCTCATATTTTACTGTAACCCACCATGGTGGTCCTCCCCATGATTATGAATTTATCTGCGAAAGTCCTCTCCACATCAGTAATTCACTTTGCCTAGAAAATTCTTCAATGGAAAATGCAGTAACGAGAAAGTCCTCTTATCTTGAGATACTTGAAAATGTGAAGTCATTCATGTCTGATTCTTTACCGCTAGCAGGTGAAATGCTTCCTCAATCTGAAGATAGCTCGGGGTTTAGGTCATTCTCCAAACAACCCCAGGGCCATTCATATTATGATTTTATAAATTAATTCTCTACCAATATTTTTTTATCTGATGAAGCAATATAGAAGCACCATATTTTCTCTAATCAGGTAGAAGAATCTACATCGAAGGATAAGGAGGAAGTGAGGAATCTGAGAAAACAACTGGTGAAATGTGAAGTATGAGTCAGGTTTTGGCCATTGGATATCTCTCAGTATGATATTACGAAAATTTTGACGGAATATTGTATTCACGATATTCGTCTCAACATGTGTAAAATATTTGCCACTTGAAAAAATAATATTATCTTTTGATGAATATGAAAATCATTTCATGATAGTAGAAGGGTTATAACACCAAATATATTTGGCATCACTTTCCATTTCCTGATATCAAAAAGTTGAAAAGCAGTAGAGATCCTTCCAATGATAATGCCTTGGCACACTAAAAAGATTGCCCTAGTTAATTACCAATGCACCATCTGGTATTCATATCAGGGGATAGGGTGTTCATGGAGCACTGCATTTCACTGTACTCTCCAGTAAAAAAAGCCTGCCAAAAATGGTTTCATGCAATGTTATTGCCCTAGGCCGTCCACAACAAATTTGTTTTGTGTGTAATCAAAGGCTTACTCAGGAACATGCCTCAAAAATTTATTCCCAAAGTCATGAATACAAAGAACAAGTTGAAAAATTACTCTTGCATTAGGAAAATGAGAATATCGAACATGCTTATCATTTAGAGATTTCACGTCATCAGGAGACAGAAGTGTCAGAAATGATCCAAGGGTCAACTGAGCCAAGAGATTTGTGTGGATGTAGGTTGATGAATCAGGCCAATTTCTGGACTAATGCATGTAAAAGAAAGAGAGATTTTAAGAAATTATCAGATGTATCAGCTCATGAACCAACTCAGCTTGCCAGTCTAGGGATTATTTTATTTAAGCCCTTTGGATCAACAGATGGAATTCAAAGAGTTGAGCAAGGAAAGCAGAAACTGCCCTGGTCCACCAGACTGGAGACTTTTTCAAATCCTCAATCACTTCCTCAGCGAATGTCAGTCATATCTCGATTAGGGAAGAATCCAAAAGAGGAACACAAAGCCGAATTATCATGAGATTCCCTCCAAATTACAGTTTATCAAGACGTGCCTGAGGGATCAACTCAACAAAAATAAAATGACTCATCAAGGAAAAGGGAGAATACAGTATAACAGAAATGCCAATATATGAGATTCCATGCATTATGCATCAATAAATGTCATCAATTCCATTTTTACTGATCCTCCAGAGAATGAGGCTCACTCAGAGGGATCAGATGAAGAAGTTTCTTCTCAAGAGGTTGTGCACAAAGAAATAAATGAGTAAGGGGTGTGTACCCAGAATCAAAGGATTACCCAGAATTTGGGTATTCCTTTAAATAACCAACTCCCCCCTCTCCGAAAGGTTTCCAACAAGGGGAAATGAAAAAATTCAGGTTACATTCCACCCTACCTCTAGAGATGGCCAATCACTCTCACTAGAGTAGAGTTTCACACAACAAGAGGATGAAATGAAGGAGTTAACGGGGTAGAATGGAGAACTACTTCAAAGTAGTCTTCTTCCTAAGCATGGTAGAGTCAGTCAGTTAAGGGAATATGTTGAAGCTACTTAGATGGATGAAGAATATCCTCATTTACTAGTACTCCCTCACTGGTCTAAACCTATTGGTAATGCATGACAACAAACAATAGTTCAACCATCAGTTGTAGTACCAGTAACTACACCTGTCCAAACTCCAGTTATTTCATCTGCTCAGGCCCAAGCTCAACCGGACGTTTCACAAAAATTAATGACTACCATTGACTCATTAACAACACAGTTGGAATCTATTGAAGTAAAATTTGCATAAATTCAACTAGAAAAAGTGATCTTACCCTAAATGTGTGGATGCACTTCCCCCTTCAAATTTTGCAGGTACCACATTCCCAATTTTTAATGGTTCGGGAGATCGAGAACAACACATAACACATTTTTTTCTCATTGTGATCCTATGATGGGAACCCCTCAACATCATAAAGTAGTTATGTTCAGGTGTTTTGTAGAGTCATTATAATGGCCTGCATTTTTTTTGGTATACAAGCTTGCAATCCCAATAAATTACCTAGTGGGGAGATCATCATCAACAATTCCTTCATCAATTTAGCTCAACATTTCCAAAGACGACACTTTTTAATAATATAAATTATAAGCAATGAGAAAATGAAATAGTTTCGGATTTCATTACACACTGGAAGGGATTAACATATTCCTTAAGCTTAGCACTCCTTAAAAGAATAATTGTTTCCAATCTGTGTGGAAACTTTCCATGATTAATTACACACATCGTTGATCTCTATGAAATACAAATGAGGGTTTCACGACCATACTTTAATCGCCCAACAGATTTACGATTCTATTACAGAGAGTAAGGGTAAAACTCGTGTAATTCCATCCACTCCAGGAAGGAAAATGGGGAGAGCAGAGACTACTACAGTCAAAGTTAAACAAGAATTTGTACTTGATTCCACTTCAAAACCTTCATTTATTGAAGTCCTCCACCTCCTGAGTGTCAAAAATAGAGGCCGTTCCGTCAAGATTATCAAAGAGATCAAAGACAGAAACAATTTGAGGAGTTAAAGAACCATGTTTATTCTTTCTGAAATGAACAAGTTCTTGGTAACTTCATTTCAGCTCTGGAAAATAATATGGTTCAGTTGCCAAGGACTAAAAGGCTGAACAATGAAGGAGACGAAAACCTTCCCAAATCTTTCCCATTTCATCAGATTTTGGGGCATCCCATTCATGAGTGTTTTGTCTTCAAAGTCCACCTACAAAGGATGGTGGACACTGGACAGGTAAAAATGAAAGGTTCTTCAGCCCAGGTAGCATGTGTTACTACTACAGATCCAGAGAAATAAGGCAAGTGGAACGAAGTCAAAAAAAATGTGTAGAAATATGATGATTGGATGGTCATGAAAACAGTCAACCAAACTCTTGAAATTTTATGAATGCAACTGAAGAAACCAATTGTGTCTTCTGCTTTGAATACCAAAAAAAAACCCCTTCATCAGAAGGGAAATCATAAAATTAGTGGCATAATTCGAAGAAAGAAGAGCAGTAAGATGAAGATGCTCTTGTGTCAAAGACCAAGTTGTCTTTGACACTAGCATATTTTATGCAATCTACTTCAAAACCAGGGGCAACACCCCACCAAACGGTACAACCTAAACTGGATAATCAGGAAGAGTCTTAATCAGATGATGAGATGATCTTTGGTTTTGTTAACATGATTAAAATAACAAATCCATATGCCAACCACAGTTTTGATCATGATGAGACTAAGTTCCCTATATCAAACAGAGGAATTAGAGGGAGTTCCAATAGTCTTGGATATAGAGGAAGACATGGATATTCTAGAAGCCACAATTTCAATCATACCCCTACTAGAACTGTATATGCAGTAGAAACACATTGTAAAGCCCTTCAGCGGGCTCAACAAAAACATGAAAGTTCTTCCACACATGGCTGATTCAGTCCTGGAACAGTTATTTTGGAAGATCATTTAGAGGTTAATCTTTCTTTATCCCACAAAACAAATAGACCTAGTCAGTCTAATATGCCAAATCAAGGAGTATTTCTAACTCCAACCACGATACAAGATGCATCTACTTCTAAGGAACCTGCGAAACCACATGTTCCTGTTGGGAAACGCAAACCGTTGGACCAAAAGTATGATGTCATGAAATATTAGGCCCATGTAACGGACAAGTTATCAAGAATAGATGCCTTGAATTTATCAAAGGATCTTCGGGAGGCACTCATTGTGGCATTTTCAAGTCCTCGGGAATTCGAAATGGAAATTATTGTGCCTGAAGTCTACCATATAGAGAATGATCCTGCAGAATACTATAAAGTGATATCTTTTACCGAAGAAGATGAAGATGATGTTGTCCATAGAAATATTATACCTTTTTATTTATCTTGTAAGGTCAATGATATATACATCCGATGAGCATTCATTGATAATTGTTTAGGATTCATCTGCATCCCTATTCGTACACTTCGTATATTGGGCCTCACCGAATCTGATTTATCTCCTTCTAATTTTATGTTGAAAGTATATGATTAAAATGAAAAAGAAACTATGGTCGAGATTACACTCAAAACTCAGTCTGGGGATCTTGTATCCAATTCATATTTCATGGTTGTTCATCATGACACAACCTTCAACATTTTGCATGGAAGACATTGGATACATCAACATGCGACTATACCTTCATCAAACCATCAATGTCTCAAAAATTGTTTCAATGGTCAAATTGGGAATTTTTTTGGTGATAAAGCACCCTTAAAAACATGTGAATATCAATACATTGAAGCATAATTATATCACATGGAGGGAAATGAGGTATCTACGACAATGGAGGTTACCAAAATTAATGCTCCATATGGTTTGGTAAAGATTCCAGTAAACCCATTCATACAAGTGAGTACAGATTATGTGTTGCCTATCAATCCAATTGATAGGATATAACCAAATCCAAATACTCTTATGAAAACTTCCATAATCTCAATTACTACATCCAATCCAGACAGCATGCTAGAAGTTGTTGATTCACCAGGCAATGATGAAAGCTCAAATAGAGATGTCTTCATTTCATCCACTGAAATCTAAAAATTCTGTACTTAATCAACCAGGCCAGAAGAAATTATAGCATTTCCAGAGATGAACGATGATGTCGATTCTCAATCCATCATCTCCTCTTTATTACCAAAGGAAGACCTTTCATCATTAATAGGGTCATAAATGATATCCTCTTCTTCAAGATGATACAATTTCAAATTCCCTCCTGATCATGAAAATTCTGCTTGGTCATCTACAATGCATGTAGGAACAGAAGAAGTAACACATATTTAAGAAGAAGAGGATGATCTTAGAGATGATCCTCCACCATTTAAAGTTGGTATCTCTTCCACTGTGGATGAACTCAGAGAATTAAATCTGGGTACAAAAGAATATCCACACCCCACTTTAATTTGTGCCGCCCTGAATCGTAATGAACAAGAAATATATACTTCTTTATTAAAGAAAAATCCTGAATTTTTTTCTTGGAATTATACAGAAATGCCAGGTCTTGATCTTGATGTTTCTACCCATCATATGGGTCTCCTAGAAGAACATCGAGGATTCAAACAAGCCGCAAGAAGTACACACCCAACTTATGCCTACAAAAATGATGTTGAAGTGGATAATCTTATCAAGGCTAACATCATCAGAGAAGTCCAATATCCCAAATGGTTGGATAAAATTTTCTCTATGAAAAAGAATAATTCACAAATTAGAGTTTTCATTGATTTCAGGGATCTTAATCGGCATTGTCCCATGGATGATTTTCCAGTTCTGATCATAGAACTCTTAATTGATGCAATAGTGGGATCTGAAGAACTTTCCTTCATCGATGGATATTCTAGGTATAATCAAATCTGAATGGCTCTAGAATATGAAGAATCTATAGCCTTAAGACCCCTCAAGGTGTGTTTTTCTATCAGGTGATGCCCATTGGCCTGAAGAATGTAGCTGCAACGTATCAACGTGCTATTCACTGTATTTTCAAACCATATTTCCAGAAATTTGTTGAATATTATGTGCATGATTTGGTGGTTAAATCTAGACAACAATATAATCACTTGGCTGATTTGGAAATCAAATTCCACAAACATCGACAACACAATTTGAAGATTAACCCCTTGAAATGAGCTTTTGGGGTAACCTCAGAAAAATTTCTCATCTTTTTTGTATCCCATCATGGTATTGATGTTGATCCTGAGAAGAAAAAATCAATCCTTGGTATGTCACCTCCTTGAAACTTGAAGGAACTGGGAGGAAATCAAAGACACTAGGCCTATATTTAGCATTTCATCTCCAATATGGATGGGAATTGTTTACCATTCACCAAATTAATGAATAAGGGAGTCACTTACCAATGGACCAATGATTTCCAAGAGGCATTTGATATCCTCTAGAAATATCTCTTGATATCACTGGTATTAATGAAACCTGTTGAGTGAAGAACAATTATTCTTTATGTAACAACTTTAGAGTGTTCATTGGATGCCTTCCTTGCCCATAAGAATGATGTTGGGAATAAAGACAGCCTTTAATATCTCAGTCGAACTATCCGTGAGGAAGAAACTCGATATTCAAGTATTGAAAAGTTCTTCCTAGCATTAATCATTTCAATTTATAAATTGAGATATTACCCGCAACATCATGAGGTCCAATTGGTATCTCACAAGAACCCTCTGAAATTTATCCTTAGTCGTCCAATGCTTACAGGACGCCTGGAAATGTGTGTAGTTATTTTGCAACAATTTGATATCCAGTATGTGTCTCAAAAGGAAATAAAGGGACAAACTCTGGCTGATTTCCTTTCTGAACACCCTTTAGTAGAAGATACGTCTTTATATTATTGAACTTCATGATGATTATGTCTTCTCTATTCAAGATAATATTCAAACATGGGAAATTTACTTTGATGGTGCTTCCAGAAGTCCAACAGGGAAGAAAATGATAGATCCTAAATTCAACAATGTTGGGTTGTGAGTTGTACTAATTTCCCTGGAAAAGAAAGTGCTACCCTATTCCTTCTTATTATTGGTAGGTGGTACAAATAATGAAGCAGAATATCATGCCCTCATCACATGATTAGACTTGGTGCCTGAGGCACAGGTGAATCACATAAAGGTGAATGGTGATTCAGAATTGGTAATCAAACAAGTTAATGTTGATTATGCCATCAGAAAAGAATATTTAATCCATTTGTATGATTATGTCAGAGAGTTAATGGCAGAATTTCCTTCGGAAGAAAAATTTTCTTATGTCATGTGATCAAAAAATTCCCATGATTATGCATTGGCTAATGTTGCCACAGCTCCGGCAGATCCAAATCGGGACGAAACAATCAACAGTATTGCCCACCATCGTACAGTTTCACATTATGTTCAAATTAGAACATATGAAATCAATGAAATTAGTTCAATTTCTGAACCATATGGTCAAAATATAGGATGGATGACACCTATCAGGGAATACTTCCAAAATGGAACACTCCCAGCTGACAGAGTATGGAAATAACAAGTCCAGCAACGTGTGGTCAATTTTACTCTTTATGATATCCCAAATCACTAAAAAATTCTCTACAAGTGAGGTTTTGATGGAATTCTCCTCAGATGTATTAATGGTGATGAGACAATGGCTGTCATGAAAGAAGTACATGCAGGAGTCTGTGGTACCCCCCAGTCTAGACATAGGCAGTATGATCAAATTCGAAGTCTTGGATACTTGTGTCCTTCAATGATACAAGATTTTGTTGATTTCACTAAGTATTGTCATTCATTCCAAATATGTGCCAATTTCATTCATCAACCACCAGAGTTGCTTCATACGGTTAAATACTCATGGAAATTATCTACATGGGGAATGGATGTAGTAGGACCTTACCCTTCAGCTACATCCATGAAGTTTAAGTATATTCTTACTACTACTGACATCTTCTCCAAATGGGCAGAGGCAACACCTCTCAATGATGTTTGTTCTAAAATCATTATTAGCTTCATAAATTTTAAAATCCTAACCAGATTTGGTGTCCCTTGTACCATATTGATGGACAATG
The DNA here is from genome assembly GCA_963277665.1 of Viscum album. NCBI lineage: Eukaryota > Viridiplantae > Streptophyta > Magnoliopsida > Santalales > Viscaceae > Viscum > Viscum album. The sequence goes on along the minus strand of OY728128.1, from coordinate 268,982,623 downwards.
GCACCAAATTCTGTTCATCCGAGGTATAGAAATTGTATCAAAATACAACATCAAATACAACCATTCATCTCGGTATCATGCAGTGGCCAATGGCCATATAAAATCGACCAATAAGACACTTTCAAACTTACTAAAAATATGGTGGATAAAGATAAGAAATAATGGCCTAATAAATATTTTCATTCTTTATGGGCTTATCGAACCACCACCCGCACTGCTATGCGGTCAACACCATATTCATTAGTATATGGAACAGAAGAAGTATTTCCCATTGAAGTTCAATAACATTCACTCAGAGTATCCAATTATGATCAGTAATATATTTATGAACAATCTCAAAAGCGATTGGATGAATTGGAATGATTATATGAAAAAATATTGTGCACCCTCCACCACTTGGATATCTATCAGAATCAAATAGCACGAGCATTAAACAAAAAATATCATCTTCGTTCAATCATTCAAGGGGAATTATTATTGGTTCCCAGAACTCCAATGATACCAGGAAAGAAACCTCCCAAGGCTGAGCCAATGTGGGAAGGACCTTACTTAATACCTAAGGTGTACTCTAATGGATATTATTCTTTATTATATATGGATGGAGAACTCATCACGACTCCAACCAATGCAAGATTATTGAAAATGTATTTTGTGAAACAAAAATACACATTCGTCCACCATGATGGTAAACTATGTTTTCCTAGCTGCATGATGCTAAACTGTGCAACATTCGTATTTTCAATATGACATTAAAACTATACAACCCCTCTTTTTTCCTTACTGCATGACATTAAACTGCATATTCCCCTCTTTTTTCCTTACAGCTTGACATTAAACTGCACATCCCCTTCATTGTCCAACATAATATTAAACTGTGTCCAGTACATTATATGTCCTACATGACATTAAACTGCGAATCGTTAGGGTTGTTGCTACCTCTTCTTTCTCACACCGAGTATGACTCACGTGAGCTTAGAGTGAGCTTCAACCAAAACACCCTCTCTGGGACGCTAACCACAGTTAAGTTCTAACACCATCTTCGGGTTTTCCTCAACTACAACGTGATCACCAATTCATTCTTAATCAAACTACGTGGACATGGATACTTTCCATCTAGGTTGGGTACATAGGAAGCCTCATGAGGTTCATACCCAAAACCAATATCTTCACATATGTTCACCTCCATCTCATACGATGTTAATCTGTGATCCCCAAAACCAATATCTTCACATTGGTTCACGAGTCTTTCACACCCTCACCTGAGAGGGAATCGTTATTAACATTGATCTATAACCATGTCATATAATAAAGACTACGTGTATACGTGTGAATACCTGAACATTTAATTTTGGGTAAAACCATCATTGCACTAAATTCCCCTGTCACCCTTCACTTGTATGAACCAAATCTGTAAAAAGGGTATCTCAAAAACTATGTATGGCATGATTCCCATATTTATGGGATATGTATAAATGCTTGAGCATCCCTCAAATTCATCCCCATGACTTTGGGCCTAACACCAAATTCCACTTTTAGCCTCTTGACTGAAAAGTCCCCCTGTGAAAACATGAATGTGGTATGAAAACATTGGTCTTCATTCACATCAGTTTTATAAAACACACAATATGTATTGCTTATTATGGTCGGAGCTCTATGAAACTAAACTAAGATCTCCTACATTCTCATCCCATATGACGTTAAACTATATTTCAAGGACTAAATTTGGATTGATTCTCATCCAAATGAGATATGTATTGAAGTCCAGCATTTCAATTCAGAACCCAGCCACAACATTATTATGGTCAGAATTGGTCTACGTATCCCCTTCATGCTTTGGAAAATACTCATTTTCATATGTCTAACTCCTAACCTTAAATACTTCCAGATCTCTGTAACCCTTTCTTGAATTCTTGTCACAAAATGTCTGATACCTGGGAATTCTTTTGCATAACTATGCAACATGTTCTCTTAGGCTAACCTGCATAAGTAGTCTACATAACAGACATGTCAGCCAAAAGATTCTATTATTTGACTATGTAGCCAATGCCCTTAAGTGGACCTTCATAATTCAACCCCCTAACGGGTTTGTCCAGTAGATATAACATCATTCTTAGGTGGAAAACCTCTTTTTTCTTTATTGGTCTTTACGACAATATGTATGGATCCGCAAAAAATAGATATCCTTAACATATTTTTCCCATAATCCTTTTCATGATCTAAATGTATTTAAGTCTACGGTTTATATTTTCCTTTCCTACATTTGGGTCAGACCTTCGAAGGAGTGAAATTTATCCAATTATTTGACAATCTTGATTGGGAATATCCTCTCCATATTCAAGTACCTCTCTCCAAATGGTAAACTCTATTCATTGGCAAATTTGAATCTCCAAAAACTTCCACTGGCTTTTTAGCAATAGAAAATTAATATTTCCAAGTGTTCTTTTTCCTGACGATGCATCACATGCCCATAGGTGGCCTTGCATAAGTAGTCTAAATAATGGACTAGTCAGCCAAAAGATGCTATTTTTTGACTTTGCAACCAATTCCCTTAAGTGGACCTTCATAATTCAACACCCTAATGGGTTTGTTAAATAATGGTAAGTTCACTCTTAGGAAATACTTCTTTTAATTCCTTTTAGCACTTTTTTCATATCATTACTTGGATTCAGAATTTCTTAAGAAATTGTTTACATGTTTTCTCCCATACATGAATGTGGTAATATGTTTTCAGATAAATTATCAAGGAATTGAGTCAATTTAAATCCATTATCCATTTGGTCAATGTTATTCGACCTAAACAATTTTCCTTTTTATGTCCGACGTGCATGACATTAAACTGCCCACAAAAGACAAGGGAATTCTAAATAAAAGTCAATTCCTATCTCACTAAACATATATTTTGTATGATTTAGGTAATATTGAGAAACAAAAAGATGTAAAGTTTGTAGGTTTATTTTTTTAATCTTTGAAAAAATCAAACTATGCATACTAGGCCCATTGGATTAGGTAAAATAATTTAAATTTGGTAGCAAGAAAATGCAGGTCGAAATGATTGAAGATGAATGTGTTTTTCATTGACGCACTAGAGTTATAAGGACATCCACATACTGGACTATCTTCTCTTTGTCAAGAATTAGAAGAGGCATTCAACATAATTCTTCATTTGATTTACAACTTCCCGAGCTTCATCAGCAGCCACTTTCTGTTCATCGACATGACCAGCTTCACCCTTTTCAGCATGATGGAGTGATTTCTTGGCATATGCAATGGATTTTATAACATTTGTTTGAACTCCTTCCAGTTAATTGTTAAGCTGTTCAAGTACACCAGTAACAACATCTAACTATTGATGAAGGTGCATCTTATAGAAAACATTATCCTTGATCTTATGTTTAATCTCCTTCAATTTGGCATCATGATCAACCTCAGCTCAGGACACCACAACCTCAAATTTCATGATATTGGTCAATAGCCTCACTCTGGTCAGATCCTGACGATTCCTTTTCTCTTGCTCCCTCCTTAAAATGACTTGTTTCACCACGATCTGGATCTCTTGATATCCAAAACCTCCATGTCCCAACATGACGTATAGGTATGACAGTCGCAAGATCATTGAAGAAAGCTCTTAAAGAGTCACTTCAGATATGATCTTCCATATATTCTTCCATGCCTTGCGACGTGAGAATTGGAGCACCTTTTGTAACTCCGGCTCTGATTCAACATCACTTTCACATGGGGGAATATAGTCCAGAATTAATGAACTTAAATAAGTTCCCTATTCTCCTCCTTCCATCCTATCCCTTGTTACTTCACATTATACTCCCGTTGGGGTGGAGGATGAGGCCTCACCTCCAGATCTTGCCATTGAAATAGATGGCCCTGCATAGTCAATTGATTGTTTAGGTTAGTTTCAAAGGATACAAAATTTTGATTAAGTTGTCTTGAAAATTAATTGCAGCCTCAAATATTATTATCTCTTACCCAATGGTAGATCAGTATCATGAGAAGGATCTTCCCATCTTTCATAGCTTCAACAAGATTTTTAGGATCGGTTTTAGGAAGCTCTGTAGGGTTAAGCTCCACTTGAGCTATCTTCTCTACAATAATATGGTTGTATCCACCTCCTTCAGACATTGGCAGTTCCACAGATTGCTCAGAAGGATCGGCACATTTCAACCAATCATGGTCAGAGATGTAATAAGAAATTCATAACAGGACGAAGGATAACACTCATGTCCAAAATCTTCATAATTACATGGTAATATAAAATGATAAAAAATGTCATCAAAAGATGTTCCATGTTTCATCATTTCATCCAGTGATATCTCTAATTAATTGTTAGTCTCACTAGTGGGAGCATTCAATATGTCTTATTGACGACCCTCATCCTGCGACCTCTGACCCCGGACAGTTTCTTCAAAGAAAATTACAGCATCAGTTGCAGTGGCCACCAAATGTTCTGGTGCTATTGTTAAACCTATAGTATCACAGAATGGAAGTCAGTTGATTTTTTCATTCCACATTCTATGAAGTATTGTTAATTTACCAGAATCAGGCTCTTCTTTCCTTGTAGCAATAATAGGATCAGTACCGAGAATATATGATGGCTCTTCTTCAAGAGAAGCCATGTCAGCATGATTTTTTGACTGTTCAACAACACCCTCTGTTGTCCCCAAAGGAGGGTCAGTCCTCTCCCTCAAAGGGTAAATCTAAGAAGCCCCTAAAATCCAATGAAATATGATAAATCTTTTCATGAGTTAGGATTCCTGACTATCTGAAGGACTTAACACTACTGATGAAGCGTTTATCTGTGGACTTCCTCCTTCAATGTTTTTGCATCATTGGATTTTTGGGTGTGTTGACATCATCATATCCAAATACTTGTATTGGAGAGTGAACATCCATTTCTATCTCTACATCCATGGCTTACCAGCCTAGAGATTCCTTTCCCGGCTCATGAGGAGATTCAGTATCTCTGATGGGAGTGTCACTAGGGCTATACTGTGGTGATGGAACCTCAAAAATTCCTTTCATTACAAGCTATAGGATGAATAATGTAATTTCCTTGAGTAACAAAGCTTTAAATGGAATCAAGTTGCAAAGCGAATAAAGAAAGAGACTTATATATTCAAGAGCCACGGAATCGTGCCACTCCTCATCTCCGGAAGCACCAGTACCCTTAGTTGTTCCACGATCCATCATTTCCTCAACCTATTGGTGATAGGAATGGAATCATCAATGGAATATTTGATCATATCTAGAACTTTGATGTAATCCCACACTTCATCGGGGTTATCCCTAAAACGAATATCAGTAGAAACCCGAAGGATCCCTAATCTTGGGATGTGTATCCCTTCACATAAGTCTAGCTAGGCAGTTTCAGCATCGCAATATAAACTCTGCCATGTCTGGATAGCCTCTAGTCATAAATATTAAGCATGTTCACCAGAAGTCTATGAGGAGTGTTCTACAATCTTGGACATCAACATCTTACCAGCTCCTACAATCACAGATAAAGGATAAGAAAATGAAACTTGTTGCTTTATAAAATAATGGTGAATAAATTTTCTCAACGATATAACTCACCAGGAGTCGATAAAGTAGGTCTCTTAATTCTATAAGGAGGATTATATCTGGGACGAGGCTGCATTGAATCATTTCGTGCCTCATCATCCCCATCATGGGAATCCGGTGAATCAGCCTTGGGTGAGGAACCTGTTGAATCATCTCTAGGTGTAGAAGAGTTACCTTCCAGACCAAGGGTTTCTTTCTCGAAATTTCTATTATTTATCCCCACCATAGGAACTAGATGATTCAATACCCCTTCATGGTATGATGCTACCCAGTTCTCGGCGTACCGTGTAGTCAAGTGACACGCTGCTCTAGAAACTGGTATATCAAACACTGCCCCGGTCTTCTCTATAGCTTTCAGAAACCATAGCTCTCAGGAAACCATCAGATGCAACTCTGACCTGACACGCACATGAGGGGATAAAACAATCTACTGTAGACACTTGAATTGGTGTGAAAATATGTATGGAGCATAAGCCTCGCATATAATCTCTCTGTAAATCCGTTCGTCCAATACACAATCTCTCCAAGCCAGCAGGTATGACCTCAATTCTAGGCTAGTTGTTCCATCATCGAAAAAATGCCCGGTTGGATGGTTTCTATAAGGAAGGAAATGGAATTCCTCGAACATTCTCATCCTCACCATCATATCATAGGAGTTGAGGGATAACGGAAAAATTCCTGAAAATGCATGCACTGATGTCCTGAAAAAACAACCAGGAACATGTACTTTGCATTGTATAACATGTGTCCTAAAATGAGTGTTGATCCATCCCCACAAAACATGGAGTGGTCCCACTATTATCAATGGATAATTACCCATATAAACATGGAGTAAGATCCTATGAATATTTGCCAAAACTGGGGTAGCCAACCCAACCATTTTTCTCTCAGCTAATTTAGCTACAACAACGAAGGTCCCTGGCCTGACACACCACTTTGAATCCATAACTGGAAGAAGATAAACACTGAGCTACAAGGATAAGATGCCCGCCAGATGGGTCTTCTCTAGGATTGTCAGATTCAATTCGTACCACCACTTTTCAAATTCCACTGCTTCCAGAGTTGGCCAGAATGTGCCAAGAGCACCCCTCTTCTCTATTCTAGGGCAGCTGGTAGGACGAGTATAATTGGGCCCCTTCTCTCTCTTCTGGATAAGAAACATATCTATCCACTCCTATTGATGAATATCTTTTCTAGAATTTGTTTTCTAGGACTTTTAATTCTTGAACTTGTGGAAAATTCTCAATAATTCTCGAGCCAAAGCCGGAGTCTTCTCGGAATCATTCAAGTTCGCCTTGGGGGGATGAATTCATCATACATATCGCCCATAATTGGTGACCCCAATAACTTGTAGACATCCCACAAACTGATGCCTAATTATCCATGAGTCATATGGAATGAATTGGTTTTTGGGCTCCAATGGATGATTAGCTTCGGCACAAAGTCATCATTCCTGTAGACATATGTCTTCCTAGCCCAGACGGCTTCATATATTGAAGATCCTTTCAGATCATCAAAAAACTCTGCAAAGGTTTGTCACACCCAATATTCCAACATACATGTTGGATTCAAACCTCCTCCAAGACGGAATTACCAACTCTTCATTCAGCCTTTGGATTGATCAATATGAGAGTTTCATATAATTGAGGTAAAACAATGCGGCTGTAGCTCAGGCTTGTGAGGTTTCAGATCTAGGGAACATGGCCTATGATGCATTATAAACTCCTTCTCCACTGTTCCATCATTTAAAACCGATCCTCCAATCGAGACATTTGCTGAAGAAAAGTTTGTGTATGTTTTAAACCAGGTATGCGGAAGATTGTTCTTTGCATCTGGAACGTTGACACCTTATAGATGACCATGCACATATAGTGGTAGGTAAATACTTTGTGGGAAATTAAGATGATACTTCTTCAAGATCATGGAAAAATATGGGATATTTCTATCACATATATTATAGTAATCATGGCCAATGAAGTTCACAATGTCATCAATCTTCTTGTTAGCTAGCTCATCAGCCATTCGAATTCTTCTGGGAGCCATTGAATCTGTACAAAGATCCGATAATTGACATTTATGTAAGTTGGTTTTTCATTAAATTTATGAAGAAAATTAAAAACATTTCTAAGGAATTAAGGAACACAAGTCCCATATTGGTGCACATGTCCAAGTTGGTCGTGCAAGTTTCAACGCGCTAGTACTAGCGCACAAGTCAGAAACTCACTGCAGAAGTGCGACATGAACAGAAGCGTGAACAAGCAGATATCCAAGTTACTTTTGAAAATGAGAGCTACATGCACACTCAGAGTTCAAAAACAATTGAAACCGAGTACTTTGTGTGAAGTCGTGCCACAAATTTATAGGTGAGGCCATACCCTTGTGTGCCGGACCCTGCATGCCTGAAGCATACATGCATGCCTACTACTTTTACACCGTATTACATTGTTTCTCGTTTTCCTCGGAGTCAAATCCTCTTCTTTTTTCGGATCTAACTCCGAGAGTGGGAATTTTTTTATGCTCCTTTCAGTCACAGAGCCTAAAGAATGTAAAAGGGGAATACCTTAAGCACAAAGAGATTCATCCATTGAAGAACATAAAAAATTGACAAAGGCATGAACAAAAAATACATTAAGCATGGGTCGCGCAAGTTTCATCATGGTCACACAAGTATACTTGAACACCACATATGGGTCACCCAATTCACTTGCACGCCCTATTTATTTTTCACCCAAGGTCCCCAGTGGCCTATAAATACCCCCTGTGGGCCCCCCTATATCTTGAACGAAAAATCCAATGGTCAGATTTATGCTCTCGGCGGCCTAGTCTTTGGTTGTAGTCATCCGAACACTTATAAGGTAATTTCTTACCTAGACTGGAAGATCTAAAGAGGGGTAATAATGCCTTAGTGTTGAAATTCATCAACACATGCGTGCCTATGTGTCCATCCCTTAAGGGAAATGGCCACACTTGTGCGTTGCCTTATCCCTTCTACAAAACTTGCGCACGACCCTTTTGGAAGCCTCAAGGGATCATACCTAGGGATTGAGCCATGTTTCGCCAAAGTATTACCTCATAGATTAATCATCGCCCAATTACACATGTGTCGTGCAAGTATACATGCGTGACCAGGACATGCGCGCCCAAAAAGGACTTGTGCGCCTGCCTTTTTTTAGGTGCCCCTCCTACCTATTAAACTAATTTTTTCAAATTCATATCTCCTATTAAATATTTAGCCTTAAAAATCCTCTTCAATGCCATTTATGGCATGGTTCCTTTGTTGGCTTCCTTATATTAAAGGAATTCTCTGGAACATCTCTCAAAACCTCATGATTTACATAACATTATGACACTAAGGATAGATATTTCCTTCTTTCAACCTCATCATTTAAGAAGAGATGATCTTTATTCTCGGCATCCTCCTTAGACGTAAGCCCCATGTTCCCTAATCCAGGAATCCTTCTTAAGATTAAGCCCCAAGTTCCCTAATCTGTCCATCATTATCAGAAGTAATCCCCAGTCACAAGTTCCATAATCTAGGAATCCTCCTTAAGAGTAAGCCCCAATCATAATTTCTCTTAAAACTGGGCCTCTTTTTCAGGAGTAAGTCCCAGTCATAAGTTATTTTGATTTTGGATTCCTTCTTAGGAATAAAACCCATTCATTAGTCCCTCTCTAATTTGGGCATCCTTCTTAGGAGTAAGCCATAAGTTAAGTGTGTAAATCTCCATAAAGAACATATACCTTTATGGAACTTATTCCCGGGTTTCTTACCGGAAATAAATCCTTATCCTCATATATCTTGGGAGGTCATACATACGTAACCCCCACAACATTTCTTATGATTGCATATTTTGTGGCACTATCGTCAGGTTATACTAATACCTCTTGTTTATCACACAGAGCTTGAAGCACGAGGGCTTAGAGTGTAAAAGTAATTATGACATCTCTTTTTGAGCCATTAATCATGCATAAATCTCATTCTTCTTCACTCGAACTACGTCTATTCTGATTCCTTTTACAAGAAGGATACGTAGGTTTCCCATCTGCGGGTAAGATCCCAACTCTAAATTATTCATTCTACTTATAAACGACAATAAACATCAAGTTCCCTACTATGTGGCTTTAAAACAAGTATGGTAATCATAATGACAATGATATTTTTATATACTGTGTTGAAGGATACCATTGACTAATAATCTATAATAAATACGGATGATTCTCTATCGATGAAGAACCTCATATAAATATAAACTATTCTATAAATCTCATACATATCAATCATTGATTGTTAGATCATAAGGAAATATCATTTTCATACATGGTAAATTAATAAAGATTCACAAACATAACTCAAATCTATAAGAGTGTCTCAGAGTAGACAATAATTCCCCCCAAAAGGTGTGATGAGTCCGACCTCCCATCCTTTCGACCAACACAAATTCTTATGCCTCATCATTCCACAACTAATGGGCACGTAGCTTTGGAAAGTATGTAAAAATGGATATAGAATCATTGGATGTTTCTGGTTCTACGAATAAACCCATTAGAAACTTATTGGAAAGTTTGAACCATGACCAAACAAGGTCATCACCATCTATAGAGGAAACACATTTATCATAGAATATCCTTTTACATAAAATGGTTTTCATAAACATCATTCCCAAATAATTGATATAAAACAACTATATTTTGTATATAACATTCTAACATAACAGAATCATATATTAGTAATAACATGGATATAAATATAAACCTATTTAAATAATTTTATCTTAGATGGAATATAATTTTGAGAAAGAACATGAAGTTCATTCATGAGGAAAATATACTTTATCCATCAAAGATGTTTTACATTATCAAAATTCCACAAAATTTTAGAAGAAATAATTTTATGTGAAAGTATCATTGAAAGAATATAGGGTAATATTTGAGGTAATAAAGAATTATGAAAGAATTAAAATTTGTTCGTTTCGAACAAGTTAAAAAATATTCTTCTCATACTTTTGCCGGAATGTCAAAATGTGCCACGTACCAAAAACAAAAAAAGATTCCATCCATAAAATTTATTAAAAATTTACAAATGGGGATATTTTAATTTTAACAATTATGGAAGTATATAAAAAATCATTTTAAAAACTTATTTTGAAAAAATGGATGTGGTTGATAAATAACCCCAAGAAAATACTTATGAATAAACAATCTGAGAGAAAATTGAAAATTGAAAATTTATCCTTTACCTTAGGTCCGATGTGCATTATATGTATCCATACCTCATTTATAATTTTTTAAATAATGTATTTATTTATTAAATAATGATAATAATTTTTTATGATAACATTTATGATCATATTTTCATCTCTTTTAAGTATCATTTCATTGTAACTCGTTATTCAGTTATTAATTTGTTTTATGTTATCATGAATGTTTTGTCAGATAAGTTCTTATTCCTCTTTTAAGTTATAGTTATTTAATTTATATTATGGTGTTGGTATAATGAATTCTTTATTTAAAAATTTAATTCATATATATAATAATTCTTTAATGAAGATTATGAAGAGCCAATCACATCACACTCTGGAGACAGTAAGTTGTACTTATGAACAAGTGACGATATCATTCCCATAATTGTAATATGGTATTGAAGATGATAGTGTAGAGTATCTTAGAATTAATATCATGTTATAATAATAATTTATATTTATTATTTCAACCATTACACCAATCAATGTAAGGTGGTTGGGAAAACATATTATACCATAATGTGGAAACGATAAGTCGTACGTACGCACGTGTAGTGATTTTTTTTAGATGGATAGAAGTTGAAATAGGATTGTTTCATATTTATAACAACATTTCATTATATAAGTGATAATGATTTTATTCATTTATAATGAAACAACTAATTAAGAGGATGTTGAAGAATAGTTAAATTTGAATGAATCGGTAGAAGATATTACCTCTTCGTCGACGTGCCTCCATTAGATTTTATCATAGAGAACTAGAGATGGTCATTGAAAATTACCAGAATATCTACAATTATAATATGGATGTTGATAGGGAAACGTTTAAGGGGGTTTCCTTGATTTAAAGCACTAAATGAAGTTAAGATTTGATATAGGAGGTGCCCATTAACAATTGTGCTTCAGGGAACTTTTGTAATCCTCAATCATATTATATTATAATAAAAACAAAGCCCACATAAATTCTCCCAAAATGATCTAATTTATAAGCTGAAATGATATATGGTTGTTATCAAATCCACTAATAAACATTACATTTTTTATGTCAAATAAATCATTTTCATTTTAATTAACTCTTATTTTTTCATCTTAATTTTATTTGTGGTATCAACATTCTAAATATTTAATGGTTATACATATTAACTTATATAGTGTTAATTGAATATAAATGGATATTTTATGACATTTTAGACCTTATAATTATAATTTTCTAATTTTTAAATATATTTTTGTTTTTTAATAATTTAATAAACTTTGTTTTTTTTAAAATATCATTTGCAACAATTTTGACAAAATTCATTTATTTGACCATAAAAAATCATAAGTGATTATAAATTTTTTTAAAAAATTAATACACTCTTAACATGTAATTGTAACCTATAAAATTCTTGTACCACATTATTTAGTTCATATGATATTAATTTTACTAATTTTAAATTCATTTATTTGATATTTCTATTAATAAAATAATTTCAACATCACTATTGTGTAAACAATAATGGTAAATATTTAATCACTAAAATTTATAAATAATATTCTATGATTTAGTTAATTCTTAAATATTTCCTAGTAATTTATATAGTTGATGTTATCTCATATTTATCAATATATTAAAATAAATATAGTTATATAAAATGAGATTGTGACATTTTATCACATTCATTACTGTTTACTATATTCATGTCATATTCATAGGCAAGTTGCCATAAATGTGATTTAGGTTCAAAAAATAGACGATAAGGGTAGAATTTAGTCATACAATAGAATTTTTATAGATGTTATGGTAAATTAATAATCTTATTTTTACCATTAAATACATGATTTACCTTTAACCATGGTAAAAAAAATTAATTTCCAACGATTCTATTCATAATTCCAAAAAATCAAAAAACCTATTAACATAATATGAAAAAAATGATTCCAAATATGGAATCAGTTTTTTATAATTAAAAAAATAGATGTTTTAGTAATTAATTTAAAATCAATCCAGTTGTTGATAAAATGTGTTATAAATGTTAAAACATTGCAAAATTGAAATTATTTTACTTATAAATTCAATGTAAAATTAATGCTAATGACATAATTTTTATTTAATGGTAAAAGTATATTATATTAATAATTTATAACCATTGAATATTATAATTTATCAATATAAATTATCTCGATTAAAAAAAATTCTTAATAAATATTTAGAGTATTTTAAATAGTCATCAAAACTTGAATGTTATCAGAAAAATATCATAAATTTATCCAAAATAAATTTTTATATCCCCATTCAAAATATAATATTTATGTTGTCAAAGAAAAAGTTATTAATTTATCAAAATCATAATTTAAAAAGGGATCTCCATTCAATGGTGAAAATTACCCTTTTTGAAAAATAGGTTTTTATGAATCCAATTGGGATTATTTATAACATATGACTACAATATCTATTGAATGAATAAAAAAATTATTTGAGTTTGAATATAAAAACATATATCACATTAATTTCATTTCCAAATGCAATTCACTCAAACTAAAAATATCTAATTGATTGATATTTTTGTTAATTAATTGATTCCCAATGAATTCATTTTTCATTATCATATGTTAGTTATAATTATTTCCTCTAACCAAAAGATAAGGCTATAATAGTAATTTTATAATAAGGGTATCATGAGGTTCTTTTAAACTCACAATTGCATGCACAAAATGCTAATAAAGAATAAAAATTATTTAAAGAGAATATTTCATAAAAACATATGGGTGTTACATTCTACACCCATTCAAAGGAATTTTGCCCTCAAAATTCATCACATGGAAACAAGAAGATGTGGATACCTCTTCCTCATCATATCATCATGTTCTCTTATCACTTATTCAAAATGGTGGTTCCAAAATATAACATTAGAAAAGAGAGTGTTCACGTTTCGTAGAACTTTTTCTATATGATCCAGAATCTCAATCAATTGTTCTTCATAAGAAGGAACTTCTCATATGGTATGACTTCTGAGCATAGTACATATGATGGATCATGTATGTACATCCACAAGAGAGATACATGGAACACATCATGAACTTGATATAGTATCGTAAGAATGATGTAGATTCTCAATATACAAGAGGGGGTCAATTTTATACTTTAAAAGAATACCTTTGGAACTTTTAAAGATGGAAATGTTTAACAAAGTTAAACAACGTAAACTCACAAGAACACTTAGTCCTACAGAATTTCTTGATTCCGGAAATATTGTTCTAGAAATGAAACATAAGAAAAGTTTACAAGGACAAAGATTCTACCATAATGCGTATAGAATCTTACTAATCAGAGTACAAGTATAAGAAAGTAAATGATAGTTATAATTTCCTTGTCAATCAAAATGAAGAAAAAAAAACAAAAAAACAATACATTTAACAAGTATGAAATATTTTTAACCCAATGAGTAGGGAATCCAAAATCATTGGTCAATGTTCCCTTGATTTATACATTCAAGAAAGTCTGTCTTACCCACACCAGGGTAAGCCTTCGATACGAATATCAGAGTCTGTCTTAATATCCCCTCATGACCAGGAACTTCAAGGTCATCGGCACATCTGTCTTCCTATCCCCGAAATCCCTCGAATGTACTCATTATCCTTCAATGTCGCACGATGGAATTCTGAACTATATGCCCAGTACACATAAATCATTAAAGTCTCTATCTCTAGAAATCACTTCAGCAGCAAGTAATCTATAGATTGATTAACATGTCTTAGTTGTTGTGAGCTTGTTTGAATGAGATCCTATTTATAGGCACATCTTTAACAGTCATCTCCCTCTTACAAAAGTCATTTTTTTCCATGGATTTCGGGCGGACATGTACATGTGTCACTTAAACAATGATTAGTTAGTAATACAATGCACGACATTATTCTATAACAAAAACAAGGGTACGTAAAATATGGTTTCTCAACCACATTAAATTTTTTAGAGTCGAATGGAAAATATAATTCATAGTCTAAGCGAGAAAAACATTAAAGTATATGTTACAAGGATATACGATTTCTATTTTTCAGGGAATTCAGAATCAGAATTCTATAGATTTCAGAGTCAGAATTCTAAATAATTCAGAGTCTGAATTACTGGGAATTCGGACTCTGAATTACAAAGAAATTGGAGTCTAAATTATAAGGAATTTAGAGTCCGAATTCTAAGGAATTTAGATCCGGAATTATAAGTAATTCATAGTCTAAATTCTAAAGAATTTAGAGTCTGAATTCTATGGGATATGAAGTTTGAATTATAAAGAATTCAGAACTTGAATTATAAGGAATTCTGAGTCTAAATTGTAAGGAATTAGGAGTCTGAATTTCAATGAATTCGGAGTCTGAATTTTAGAGAATTCGTAGTCTTAATATCAGGGAATTCAGAGTCTGAATTTTAGAGAATTCAGAATCTGAATTTTAGAGAATTTGGAGTCTGAATTTCAGGGAATTCGGATTCTGAATTTTAGAGAATTCAGATTCTGGAACATAGAGAATTCAGAACCTGAATTTTGATCCTGAAAACAAAATTCTCTATATCTAATTATTTATAGAATTCCGAGGTTTTAAATGTGAAACTGAATTTTTACTTAGGATTAAAAAGAGTTAGACTAAAATATGATAAATGAAAATCATTTTAACAATAAATTTCCCTGGGGATGGAAAAATTTCTTTATCATGATAAAACTTATGGGAAATGAAAATTCTCTTTAGATTGGGTGTTTGTGATATTCCAAACAAGATGGAATGGAAATGTCATAAGAAAATATTTTTGAATAAACAATCTCCCCGTTTTTGGAAAGAAAAAACATATTTACGAAACAGAATATAAGGACATATATATTTTTATGGGCTTGTAAATAAAAACATTTATCCCTTTACATATGGATTTATGTAAATACGACTAACTCTCCCTTAGAATTTGGAAACACTAAGGATCATATTCTGAATTTCCGGAATGTAATTTTTATTTTTATTTCATTCAAAAATCTTAATGATGAAAACACTCCCTTAGATTAACTCCCCCTTACTTAAATAGTTTTTTTTAAAAAAAGTATTATTTTTTGACATTCTTTTCTACCCCATTGTGATTTTCAAAAGGAAATACAGGGAATGGAAGGAAATTTTGTAGATGAAATATTTATACTAAACAACAAAAAATATATGAAAAGAACCAAGAATTTCATTAGGATTGAATGAAGTTGTACAATAAGAAAATTTAAAAAAATATCATATTGATAAAATAATTATCCATAATTATCCTTTTCTATCAACTTCTTCACTAATGTTTTTAACATCTTGAGTCCATTTTGATCCCCTTCTGCATGCTTGAGCAAGTGATCCTGATATTCTATTTTCCTCTAAGAGGAATTAATTCTCTCTTCTTGAGAAATAAGAGATTATGCTTGGGCCTTCATAAATTATTCTTGTTTGGAAAGCATCTCTTAAATCTCAATTTTTATAGACCTTTTCCTCTTCCAACTCTGAGAAACTGAGTTTATCTTCCCATTCAAATCCTTAACATCTTGCTTCGGAGAAGTCTGTTACAGAGTTAGATTTTCCTCAAAAATATTAGTGAGATCCCTGATATTCACATCTTAAGTGTAAAAATAATCCTTGATACTTTCTTGAAGTTCATTGAAATTATCATATCATTTATTGTCTTCCTTGACCAGGTTGTCATCTTTTGACATGATCTAATATGATCCTCATAGATAATGAGAAAATTCTTGAAGTATCCATCGAGTTTGACACGCTATCCATAACAATGGATACTGAATCGGATTTTTGATTTAATGAATCCTTATGCATCCGGCATCTTGAGTCTGTAATGGGAAATATTGTAATAGTCCCAAAAATATTTTTCAAGGACTGAACAAAAATGACATGTCTAAGAGGGGACGATTATAAATCCGAGACTATGGTTGGTGAGGATTAATTTTCTAATTCAACGACCTTCATCTTTGAAGAACCACCAACTTCTTTTTTCATTCCACCAGCTTTTCTAGGTGTATCCACAACCAATTTTTTCCCTTATAATTATTTGTAATGACTTAATCTTTATCAAAAGATTCATATTCACTATCTGATAGCTAAAAAATTTTGACATTATCAACTTCTTCCTTCTCGGGTCCTACATCAACATCCTCTGGGTGAATGAAATCATGATTGCTACTGTCACTTTCAAACAACTTACTCACTTCTTCCTCATCCTTCTTCTCTTTTCTAGGGGTATCATTTTTTTCGACCCATGTTAAGAAGTAAAAATATATAATTTTTCATAGGTACTCCCCTTCTCATGGTAATATGCTACTAGATTTATGATAACTTTAGTATCACCACACCCTTCTTCCACTTCTACTTCTACTCCTTATTTTTTCATTATTTCTTAGACATTATCTTTTTGCAGAATCACTATATTCTTTCTCAGAGTCTCTGGTAATGATTCTATCCAAAATTATTCTAGTACTGAAATATTCACAGAGGCTTTATCACTAGCCTTCAGAAGGGATTGCACTATCTCTGCCTCAAACGACTTCTTCCTTTTTTTTCATTTTATTCCTTTTCATGATTCTCAATAGTATTTTCCTTCAATGAATTTGCCTCAGAATGGTCTAGGATAAACATAGGCTACCCTTCCATCATTTTCTTCTTAGCTTCTCTCCACTTAGCCTCTACATCATTAGGATAAGCTTTTTTGCTTCTCTGGAAATAGAGGTGTGGATTGAGATTCCATGGCCACTGGGGGTTTTGTCTTCTCTTATATTTCCTTCGCCTTCCTTTTTATTCCACCCTTATTAGAATATTCATCCACATCTAGATTCCTTGATAGAGCTTCAACTTCTACTTCCAATAAATCATGAAATTATTCAGACTGACTATTAAATCCAATCATCATCCTCCTTATAGTATCATTACTCAAAAGCATCACTTTACAAATTCTAAGATTAGAACTGCACATAATCATTAAAGGATGAAGACAAAGGGCAATGCTCATTTATTGAATGACCAGGTACATGATAAATTGTGACTTCCAATTTCCAATCTTTATATTCTCAATTTTAACCAATATATGCTTAACCAAGTTTATCTTATTTAGGTTCACCGTGAAATACAAAATATAAATATCTCTTTTATTTATTATATCATTGTTCCCATTTCTCAGAATATGAAAATATTGAACCCTTAGCTGAATATTCCAATGATTTGTAGAGAGATGAATAATTTTTAGAGTCTTTACTTCTTCACAACCAAGACAAGCTAGATACTTTTCTTATCAAAGGATCCTATTACATTAGATATCTTGTAAGAGAAAAACTCAGCTTCTCCATAATAAGGAATTCCTATCATATTGCTTCAATGTTTTAAGAAAGAGAATACTTCCTTCCAAAGCACTTGAATGAAAATTTATCTCTTACTCTTTCATTGAAAAAACAAATTGTCCCAATGAATTCAACCAGCAATTCCAGATACACTGGATCATGTGCTCTTGGTTTTGATACACAAGAACTCTCCCAACTATTCAGATTGATATTATTAGACACAGTAGCATCATACATGGCATAAAGAATCGGATCGACTAAACATTCCTGGTAGATTTGCCACTCAGAGATTTCCTTACCACATGAAATCTATTTCTATGAAGAGGCTTTAACAGACATTCATAATTAAGGAAACTTTGAAGATTTGGAACAACATTTAAAAATAGATGCAAAGCATCAGCATGTGAAGGAATGAGTTTCAATGTGGGACAAACAATGGGGGTCCATAATATAGGCAATCAAATGGATTATTCTGCCTCCCAAATTGATCCAATAGTTGAAAGAATCATGATAAGATCTAATTATTGAGATGATAGCCGAAGAAGGATTTCAGAAGATTATGATCATTTGAGGATTTTAAGATAAAACATTCGGGTTTAAGTAAAAGTGAGTCTGAAAAATTTAAAACAAATATAAAATACAATCATGGGAAAAAATGATTACAACTACATAGGAAGGGAAACATACCTTTCATATTACTAGGAAGATTATACGTAATGAGAAAAAACTTCCTTGGAGAATCATAGATTTCTATATTTTTATTACAAAAAAATTTTAACTACGAAAATTATGATTACTAAATTTTTAACTATGAACATTTCATCGACTAAATTTTTTTCTACCAAAATATAAACTATGAAATTTTTAACTACCAAAATTTTATCTACAAAAATAAATAAAAAGTAAATGTACTCCCCCTATGAAAAGGAGTTTCATACTATATGGAGATAAGTTTTAACAAGAAGTTAATATGGATGATTACCTTTCGATTTTAATTCCTAACATCAGTTTTATTTATTTAAATCTATCAGAAGGAACATATTTTGTGAAAATATCAGCATGATGCTGTTGCATTCCAATTAATAGAAGAATGATATCTCTTTTTCGTGTGTGATCCCTAAGAAAGTGATTCCTAATATCTATGATTTTTGCATGAGAGTGATGTTAATCAATTATTCTTAAGGCAATCACATTAGTATTATCACAAAATATTTGTGTTTTGGTAAAAATCATACTATAGTATATGAGTGTGTGTTGCGTCCACAAAACATGATCACAACGACTTCCAGCAGCTATATATTCAGCCTCATCATTGGAAAGTGCTACAAAGTGTTTCTTTTTGAATGACCAAGAAACTATTGAATATCCAAAGAAATGAAAAGTTCCAGATGCACTTTTACTATCCATTCTACATCCAACAAAGTCAGCATGTGAATTTTTTTAATACAAAATCATTTCCAGAAGTATTAAATATTTCTAGACCCATGGTTCCCTTTAAGTAGGGAAAAATCCATTTATCTTCTTTTAATGGGATTCCTTTAGATTGGATTGATATATTTCACATAAGAATACTGAAAACATTACGTCTTGATGATTGGATGCCATGTTAAGTGTTCTTCCTATCATAACTCTCAATGATGTTTGATCTACTGGTTTCCCATATTTATCAAGATCAAGTGAATTTGAGGTACCAATGGGACTACATATACTCATAATGTTGTCATATACATGCTTTTTAAGAAGATACTTAATATACTTATTTTGGGATATATAGATTTCATATGGTTTTTCAGATATTTCAAAACCAAGGAAAAAGTTATCTCACCCATCGTACTCATTTCAAACTCATATTTCAATAGATCCGAAAAGGAATCAGTTAAAGATTTCTGAGTTGTACCAAATATAATGACATAAACATAAATTTGAACCATCAAAACATTTCTCTTTTCATTCATTATTAAAAGGGATGGATTAGCATATCCCTTAACATAATTTTTTGATGTAATAACCCTATAAGTTTATCATAACAGGCACTAGGGGATTTCTTGTGTCCATACAAAGCATAGGTATGTTTGAAAACATGTTCCAAATGTTTTGTAACTTCAAAAATATGTGGTTGTTCAAGAAAAACAACCTCTTGAAAAAATCCATTAAGGAAAGAACATTTAACATCCATTTGAAAAAGTTTGAAATTGAAGATTGCTGTAAAGGAAAGTAGAATATGAATAGATTATAGTATAGAAACTAGAGAATATGTTTATTCATTTTCTATTAATTCTTGTTGATTATAGACATTATTAACCAATATAGATTTCATTCATACTATGATTACATTTTCATCACATTTTTTATCTTTGAAGACCCGTTTTACTCCAATATCCGAAGTTTCATAGGTCTTTCGTCCGAGGTCCAGAATTTATTCCTTTTGAATTCATTTAGCTTATCATGCAAAGATTTATCCAATCATTATCACCTAAAGAATCATTAGTGTTTTTTGTTCTAATTTGGAAAGGAAATCAAAATGTCCTACTTCATTTCATAATGAACTTCTAGTCCTTACAGGTTGATTTACATCACCAATGATACTATCAATGAGATGATTATTTAGAAACAACTGATTTGGGTTTTGTAAAACATGTTCATAAACATAGAGTAGGTTGTCTTTGGGGGTAAATGCTTCAAAAACATTTTCTTGGACATTTTCTTTATCATAAGGATCTTCTGTCAAGGGTTGAAAATCAGTTTTTGAAAACACATATGAGGATGTAGGTTGAGGATAATTAAAAACAAAATGATTAGTTTCATCAAATATGACATGAAATCTTTCATCAACAGTACTAGTATTTTTATTGAAAACACTATAAGCCTTATAAGTTGTGGAGTAGCCTATGAAAATTCCTTCATCAGATTTTGGTATGAGTTTTTGTAGACTATCTTTAGTATTTAGAATGAATACCTTTCAACCAAAAACCATGAAGTATGAATGTCTAGGTTTTCTACAATTCCACAACTCATTAGAAGTTTTATTAAAAAAATATCTAATCAAAATATGATTTATAGTATAGCAATAAGTACATACAACTTCAGCCCAAAAAATGTTTGGCTACCGAATATTCATCAAACATGGTTCTTTTTATCTCTTGAATAATTCTATTTTTTCTTTCAACAATTCCATTTTGTTGAGGTTTTATGGGTGCTGAGAAGATTTGAGTAATGAATTTTTTAAATACAAAAGGTTTTAAAATCAGAGTTTTGAAATTCTCCTCTAAGATCACTATGGATAGTTATCAAAGGAAGGTTGTTCTCAATATTAAGTTGGGCTATATAATATTTGAAATAATAAAAATAATCAGATTTATTTTTTATTAAATAAACCCATGTAAATCTAGTGTAATCATCTACTAAAAAAATCCTAATATTTTCATCCGATGCTTCATGTTTGTGTTGGGCCAAAAAGATCTATTGCACCTACTATAATGCATCAGTGGTTGAGACTTCACCAACTGATTTAAAACTTGATTTATGTTTCCTTCCATATTGACAAGGACCACAATCTTCTTAATAATCAAATCTATGATTTTGTAGATCCTTAACTAGAATTTTCATAAGGAGTTTGAATCAGTTCCTAAGGTTACAGTTTCCTTACATTCTATGACACAACCAAGAATGATCATCCATTACACTAATGAAAGGTAGTTCTTGGCTCTTAAGGTTTTATAAGTTTAATGTGTATAAAATATCTTGCCTATTGGAAGAAAGAATAAACTCTTCCTTGGAATTGTGTACTAAGAACTTTTCATTCCTAAAATTCACAATGTGACCTTCATCACATAACTGACATATTCTAAGTATGTTGTTCTCAAGACCCTTAACAAATAAAACATTTGAAATAAATTTTATTTCCATGAAGAACAATGTTACATATAATAATAATTTCTCCCTTAGATTTATCTTCATAAGATACTTTTCCTCCATTCTTCTTGATAATATTTTAAAAGAATTTTTTGTTACGAGTCATATGTCTGGAACATCCACTATCCATATACCATGTATTTATATTAGTACTATCATTATTTTCCTAAAAATAGGATAGTTAGTCTTTCAGATCCTAAACATTCTTGGATCTAGAAACATTAGAAAGAAGAATTTTCGGGATCGACAATTTCCTAGAAAAATAATCTTTATGAAAACCTAATGACTACATTTTTTAAGGAATTTTTTTTTCCTAATTCCCACCACACTGACACTTAGTGTAGAATGGATCACATTGATGTAAAAATTATTTTTTACTAAAAATAGGTTTTGAATTGGTATAAACAAAACCAGAATTATTCCTTAGAGGTCAAATTTGGGAATTCATCTTATCAAAATTTTCCATACCTATGTTAATGTTTAAAATACACTTCCTCAAGGAAAATATTTCTATCTTTATCTTTATTACTATGTTCTTATAATAAAAAAATTAGTTTTTGTATTACAGTTCGGCTCGAAAACATATTTCAATGAAATTTATTTTTATAGATCCTTAGAAAAATTGTCCTAATAAGAATTAACTTCCTCAAGGGTTTTTGAAATACATTAAAAACAATAAATTTCCATATCATGATCTTTAGAAGGATCTAATATTTCCTTAGTAAGAATAGAAATCCTAGAATTTTCCTCATCATGCTTTTTCCTGACTTTAAAATTTTCATTCTCAGGGGGCTTGACAATCCAAGACAGTTCACCATAAGTAGGAAAATTATGATCTTCATCAGAAGAAGATTATTCACATGAAGATTCATAATATTTATTATCACTATAATTAGAATACAAGGATACATTTGTGATGGATTCAACATTTTGTACCATGGACATTAAACAATGATATTCAATAGGTAACTTGGAAAGTAAACCAAGATTCTACTAACCTGAAGATTCATAATCTAATAATTTATCAGAATAGTCTCCACCACTAGAAATCTAGGTGTCATTATATTTCCAATCATTCTTAGCCTTAGCCATGTAGTACTTATTTCTATTTTCCTTAAAATTATTTTCCTTTCATTCTTTTTTTTAAGCGTAGGACAATCTGGCCTTATATTCCCTGCTCTTTCTCATTCCTAAAAATTATCTTCAGAGTCATTCTTGTCCTTTCTTTCATTCTTCTTATATCTATACTGAATGTCTTTCTCCCCAAATTTCCTATTCATCCTTCAAGAAAGATTATCTATTTCATTCTCTGAATGTTCACTTTCATTTCATTTAGATAAAATAGTGACCTTATTTATTTTTGATCTTTTAACTCTCTCAGGAGTCTTGGATTTCATAAGATTAGAGGTAGTGGTAAAAGAAACAACTCTATACCCATTATTCTTCTTAACATTGTCAGTATGTATTTTCATTATAATATCATGTTGAATAAGAGTTCTAAATATCTCATCAAGAGTAAAATGGGAGACATTCCTATTGTCATCAATAGTTTTTCTCTTTGATTCCCACTCATTTGGCATGATGTCTATAATCATTTCCATAAGTTCCTCATCATCTAAACCCCTTTTCCCCCATATATTGTAACTTGTTGACAATAGTCAGGAATCTCTTTCATAGCACACATATAGTTTCTCCTTAAGGATTGAAAAAAACCATGATACATAGCTCAAATCATAGCTCTTCTAGTTTCAATATATTTGGATGTACCAAAATGAGTAACTTCAGGATTCTTCGAAATACAATTTCTAGCTTCACAAGAATAAATCTGTTAATATATATTGTTGGTCATGGAATAGAAAAAAGTATTTCATACCATGAATTTTAGTTGATATTCTATCTTTTCTTGATTAGTAATAGATATGACTTCCTTATCAGGAATCTTGTAATATCCAGTCAGCATAACAATGTTTTCCACTATAGTGTTAATAACAAATGACTTCATACGATCAGTCCAATATTCATAATCATTCCCATCAAATATAGGTGGACCATTAGATTTAAGATTTTCAATTGAACTAACATTCATTACAACCATCTGAATTAAAAAGTCATTCCACACAATCATATTAGTAATAAATGTTTGTAACCAAGAATAGAAATATTATAAGCAAGGAAAATATAGAACAAGGAAAAACATGAGCAGGGAAACTTATATTTGAATATTTTTATTTCAGAGACCTGCATTGATAGAAATTGTTGGATCGAAAAAATGATGTAGATGCTCAATATAAAAGAGTATGGGGTTGAATGGTATATTTTAAAAAATTCCATTGTAACTTTTAAAGATGGTAATGTTTAACAAAGATAAAAAACATAAATTCACAAGACCACTTAGTTCTATAGACTTTCTTGATTCCAGAAAAATGGTTCTAGAAATGAAACTTAAGAAATGTTTACAAGGATAATGATTCAACCTTATAGCGTATAAAATCATACTGATTGGAGTACATGTAGAAGAAAGTATAAGATAGTTAAACATTCCTTGTCAATCAAAATGCGACAAAAAAAACATGAAACAGTACAAGTAACCAGTATTAAATCTATTTAACCAAAAGAGTAGGGTATCCAACAACCTTGGATAAAGGTCACAAGATTTATACTTTCAAAAATTATGTGTTACCCACGCCATGGTAAGCCCTCGATACGAATATTGGTGTCTATCTTGCAAACCCCCAAGCCCTCGAACATCAAAGTGGTCGACACCTCTATCTTCATATCACCAAAATACCTCGAATGTACTCAGCAACATTCGATGTTGCATGAAGAAATTATGAACATGATGTTTAATATGCATAGTGAATTAATGTATCTCTCTATAGAAATCACTTCTATAGAATGTAATCTCTAGATTGATCAATGTTTCTTAGTTGTTGTGAGAACGTTCAAATGAGATCCTATTTATAGGAACATCTTAAACCGTTAGATCCCTCCTCAAATGATAATATTTTTCCTTGATATTTAGAGGGAAATGTACATGTGTACTCAAACAGTAGTTATTTAGTAACAGAATGCACGACATAATTTTATAAGTCAAACAAGAGTAAGTAAAATAGATTTCTGAACCCAATTAATTTTTTCAGAGTCTATGGAAAAATATAATTTGGAATCTATGCGAGTAAAACTTCAGAGTGTATTTTACAAATATATAGGGATAATGTTTTTTATGGAATTCGAAAACAAAATTCTATAGATATCAGAGTCCGAATTCTAAGTAGTTTGGAGACTGAATAATGACGTCTTCAGAGTCTTAATTCTAAGGAATTCAGAGACTGATTTTTATGAAATTTAGATTTTGAATTATAGAGAATTAGGATTCTGAATTCTAACGAATTCAGAGACTTAATTATAATGAATTTTGAACAATGATAATTTGGAATTCAGAGTCTAAATTCCAAGTATTTTAGAGTCTGAATTTTAAGGAATTCGTATTTAGAATTATGAAGAATTCATAACCATAATTATAAGGAATTTAAAGTCTGAATTCAATGAAATTCAGCGTCAGAATTTCAGAGAATTCAGATTCCGAATTTTAGAGAATATGGAGTCTGAATTTTAGAGAATACACAGTCTAAATTTCAGTGAATTTGGAGTCTGAATTTCAGCGAATTCCGATTCTGAATTTCAGAGAATTCAGATTATGAATATCATAGAATTCAGAAACTGAATTCGGACCCTGAAAATATAATATTCTATATCTATGTATTTATATAGTTATGAGGTTTTAGATGTAAAACCTAATTTTTACATAGGAATAAAATGTTTTAGACTAAAATATGAAAAATGAAAAACATGGTAAATATAAATTTCCCTAGGGAAGGAAAATTTTTCTTATCAAGGTAATACTTATCAAAAATGAAATTTTTCATTAAGATATGGTGTTTGTGATTTTCAACAAATGAGGGAATGGAAAAGTCATAAGGAAACCTTATTGTCTCATCACCCGAGAGAGATTCACTAGATGTAACAATCAAAAAGCTGATATCCCATCATGACCCAGTATTTCAAAAGGAAAGATATATCTAGGGCTCAAGATTCCATTAATTCAAAATATCATTACTCTCTTACAGGGAGATATTCATAAGAACACCTTATCACCCACATCCAAATCTAGTAATTTTATTCGACTGTCACAATAACATTGTTTTCTACTCTGAGAAGCTCTTATGTGTTGTTAAATATATCAGACCTTTTCTGCCATTTCACCAATTAGATTTGGTCCCAATATCTTTCATTCCCCAACTTCATCACAACAAGTTGGATTTCTGTACTTCTTCCCATATAGGGATTCATAAGGATCCATCTAAATGCTTTATTGAAAGCTATTATTATATGAACATTCCACCAATGGTAGGGGACGATCCCAACAACCTTTCAATCCCAAAATTCAAGATCTAAAAATGTCTTACAGAGTTTTAATTTTCCTCTCAGGCTAACCATCTATCATAGGATGGTATGTAGTTCTAATGAAAAACTCTGTATCCAGAGCATGCAGATGACTTTTCCATAACATTGAGGTAAACCTCGGATCTCGATCAAATATAACAGAAAGTGGTACTCCATGCAATATTACCACCTCATTTACATATATCCCAGCATGATTATCCATATATAAATACTATCTAATTGAAATAATGTGTGCCGACTTCATAAGGAGATCAACTATAATAGAGATAACATTATTTTGTATGGATGTTTTTGGAATTCAGGTGACAAATACTATATTGATGCATTACCATTTCCATTCTGTTATGGGTAATGGTTTTAACATCCCCATATACTTATCTCTCTCTACCTTAACCTGCTGAAAATCAAGAATCTAGATACCAATTTGGCGACATAAATTTTCATTCCATCTCACCAGAGGTACTATTTCATGTCCTTATACATCTTTGTGCTTCTTGGGTGAATAGATATTGATGAACTATGAGCTTAATCCCATAGATCCTTCATTAATTCTAGAATAGGAGGAATAAATTCTTAGTTCCTGAACCTTATTATTTCATCCCAATCAGGGTTAAATTTTGGATCATTTCTCACCTTATTTTGTAGCATTACTTGTTTCTTATGTTCCTCATTACTCATCACTTATATAGAAGGATGATCAGTCATTTCAGAGAGATACGATTCCCCCCTAACATTAAAATTTCATGATCCATCCTTTGAAAATCCGCAAACATTGAATCTTTTGAGACCCTCATCATGGATAGGATAGCTTTGTCTTGTCGAATTAATACATCTTCCACCTTGTTTTATTTCGTATGGGGTAATGTATGGAGCAGTCGTAATCATTAATTTACTCCAACCATCTTGTTTGGAAAATATTTCTCTCCTTTTGTGTGAAAATATAATTTAAAATTTTATGATTAGTACAAATATCACAGCTTTCACCATAATGATAATGCATCCATATCATTAATGTAATGATTACTATAGCTAACTCCAAATCATGATTAGGATAATTTTTTCTCAGGGATTTCAATCTCTAGTGAGGCATAATCTATCACCATAAAATTTTGCATGATAACACACCACAAAATCTTTTTGGATGCATCAATATAGATATCAAATATATCTCTGGTACATGGAAGTGTGAGAAAAGGGGCACTGGATATCCTTCTTTTTAGGTATTTGATATTCTCTTCGTATTCATCCATCAAAATAAACTTAACTCCATTCCTAGTTATCATGGTGAGTGGATTATATTTTCATGAAAAATAATTAACAAAACATAAATATTATCCTTCCAAACCATGAAATCATTGGATCTCAATTACTATTTTTAGTCTCAAACTTCTTTCTTTATCCTCTATTTTTGCTAGATTCACCGATATCCCTTCCCATGAGATTTTGTGACCAAAAAATGAATCTTTCTAAAGCCAAATTCACACTTGGTAAATTTGGAATAATTCTTATCCTTTCTCATGGTCTTCATTATAATTATAATGTTCTTTTCATGATTATCCTATATCATTCAATATACAAGAATATATTGTATAAGGACTACCAAAAACTTATAAATATAGTCTCTAAAGGCACTATTCATTATATCCTTGAAGATAGAAGGTGCATTAATATGACCAAAATGACTAACTATAAATTCATATTCTCCACGCATTGTATGAAATGCCATATTTGGTATATCCTACTTTTGAACACATAATTGATGATATCCTGAAGGAATATCAGTCATGGATAAATATTAATCTCTACGTATTTGGTGTAATATAACATTAGTGAGGGGAAGATGATATTTTTTCTTAATTAAGATCTTGTTTAGTTCTCGATAATAAATTTAGAGTCTCATTGATCAATATTTATTCTTAAAAAATGGAATAGGTGCTCCCCAAGGTGACACACTAGGGCATATGAATCATTTATCATGATTCTCTTGGATCTTCTTCTTCAATTCATACAAGCCAACTAGGGGCATTCTATAAGGTGTCTTTGAAATTGGTATAACATAAGATATTAGTTATATTGAAAACACAACTTCATGCTTTTGTTGAAGACATGGAAATTCCTCTGGAAAGATATCATAAAACTCCCATATAATGGGCGTATTAATAATCAAGAGTTTCTCTCCATCCATTTGAGATAAATAACCATCATTTATTGGAATCAAGACCCATAAGTTGGAGGAAATTTCAACTTGAAAGTAATATTCATTCTTGGATTGATAGATGATCATAGATTGATCTCAAATATGAAATGTGACTTCACTGCCATGTTGATATGAGCTCCATATATGGAATTCCATACCATGCCTTGAAACAGATCAAAGTTTACTATAGGAAGGATCACACGATTTAAATGAATTCATTTTCCCAAAAACATCAACTAGCGAAGTTTAAAAACTATTGATGTGATCGTAGTCCCAATAGTAGTTGTCATAACTAACTCAAAATCTAATTGTCAAGGTAATAAAATGATACCTTTAGTTAATTCCTCAGAAACAAAAGAGATGGTTGATCTAGAATAAAATAAATCATTTTCTACTTTAGAGTGTATGTTATGTGTATCTTTCACCAGTTCATTATCAAACTCCACATAGTCTATTTTAATTGAATGAAACATTCCCTTGTATTTGGCATTTAGAGTTTTTTTTACATCTATCATCATCATTCACCATTGGATTATGGAATTGATTGGAATAATTCCCCATTTCCTGGAACATGTAACATTGAAGTGTAGTAGGTCAATTCTGGGTAGCCGTTTCTTTGTTAAAATCATTTGACATATTATTTACAACACATCAACACTCAATTTATTAAGGAAATTATTTTCTACACATAAAATATTTACTAGTCATGTGAAGATAGTTCCCTCCATTTTTTGATCCACCCACTGTGTATATGTGAAAACTCATCTTCTTTTCAGTGTGGTCATTAAATATTACTTTGACTTCAATTTCCCTCTTCTTATCAGACCCATATGATTTGTGGGTTACTCTAATATCCATATAATCCTTTAGGGGACATCGAACAACATCCTCATAGTTATTGATGCTCATTATGTAGAATTCCCTTCAGAGACGTTGTTTTATGCCACTAATGAATAAATCAATTTTACTCTTAGGTTGGATAATAATTCCAGAGGCATACCTTGAATGTCTTGTAGATTTTACTTCATAGGTACCAACAGATTCATAATCCTTTTTCAAATGTTCAAGTATCTCATTCTCCATATTTGTTTAATGAATACTAAGAAGGAACATAATGAAAAATAAGTTCTTTAACTCATCGTATTTCATTGAATCACTTTGATCTCATTTCCATGTATTCATGATAAGATTACACAATTGATTAGCTTCACCTTATAAAAAAATATATTACTAATATGAATTTATCATATACATAACATTTTAGAACTAAAAATATCTTTTCAGTTGTACTGATCTATTGTTCATCCAATAATGGACCAGAAGACCCACTGAATTGTGGTGGACGATGCCTCACGAAAGATTCAACAAAATGTTTCTCCCTCTTTTTTATTTGTTGGATTTCCATCATAAATCTTATCTTGTAAAATTATTATGATATTGTCTAATTTATTTTTCATTCCATCTCCTATAATAGTTGGTTTCATAGGGGTATAATCACTTTATTTCCCATCTCATTCAGCATTAAGACAATTCCTTTGGGTTCCATCCATGGATTATAACAAAGATGCATAGTGTGAGAAACCATAATCATAACTAGAAATAAATATTCAAGAATAATATTTTAATTTAAGACACATTATGTTTTATCCTAGTTTATTAATGGTCACTTCTAAAACACTATGATTGTATCCTATACTTATACTTATCCATTTGGTTTTTACTAAGGCATTATCATCCTAGTTTCCAAGGGATAACTATAACATTCCTAAGATACCAATAATAATGTCACATACCTTCTATACATTGATATTATGTAATAATATAATTATATTCATTACAACATATAACTATAACATGATACCACAGTATATGTATAATGTGATTAGAAATTGGGAAACATAGACAATAGGTTCATAAAATATCTATATGGTCTCTCATATATTTCATCGTAACTAGAATCTTTTCGGGCATAGAATAATAAAAACCCTTCTTCCTGATTTGGGAAAAGAAACATATAAAGGGGTTAGATCAAGTTCATAATAAGGGTAGAAAAAGGAAATATCAATCAAATCCTATTCATAATAACATAACATTTGAAGATATTACCCTGCATATAAAAGATCATAATATAATGTCCTGAGATAAATCATTATTGTGAAATATAATCCCAATAGTCCAAAAATAAGTCATTATTTTTTTTGGAATACGCACATTAGAATATAAAATCAATCTATATTAGTTATGTCTAATTCCCAAGACCATCATAGTGGACAATGTCTATTTCTGAACCGAGTTCTCATCGCATTCTAGCCTTGTATTACTAAACCAGATTTACTTGTCGTTCCATTAATTTCTATCTCATGAGATATAAATAATTAAAAAACGTATTAGAGGGAGATATAGGTCCAATCCATATCATAATTAAACAATTCATATGTGTGTCAAAAACACCTAAAAACATTCAACTTAACATAACCCATGAAATAAAATGGGTTTCTTAAACATCATTCCATCATATTTAATATAAAACCAATGAATTTCCCAAATAACATTCCCCCATAAACAAAATAAAATCATATTAATAACACGGGTATAAATATAACACTCTTTAAATAATTTCATCATAGATTTAAGTAATTTTGAGAAAACACATCAAGATCATTTCTGAGAAAAATATACTTTCTTCTTCAAAAATATTTTCCTTCTTCAAAATGAAAACAATTACAAGAAATAATTTTATTTGAAAACATCTTTTTATTTTTATAGGGGAAGAATCATAAAAATAAGGCAATTTTAATGTGTAAATATATGTTCTTTCCGTACAAGTTATAAAAACATTCTTCTCGTACTTTTGTTGGAAAGTCAATAAGTCTCTCATTCCAAAAGCAACAAAAGATTACATTATTGCCTTTTTTAAAAATTTATCGATGGGTAAAATTGAATTTTGAAAATTATTGAAGGATATAAAGAATATTTATATATATATATTTCGGAAACATGGATTTGGATGATAAATAACCCCCAGTAAATACTTATGAATTTACAATATCGGGTAAAAACGATATTTTCACATTTATCCCTTAAAATAGGTGTTATATGATCATTATGTAGCTTAACCACCAGTATAATGATATAAATAAAGTTATAATGTATTTTATAATGAAAATAATTTTTATGATAACATTTATGATAATATTTCCATCCGTTATTTGTAACATTTTATTGTTACTCATTATTCGGGTATTTACTGTTTTTATATTCTTATTCATTTTTCTAGATAAGATCTTATTAATATTTTTTGGTCATAGTTATATTATTTATAGTATCAAATTAGTATAATTTATATCATATTTATTCATTCAATTCATTTATATAATCACTTTTTATGATGATTATGTAGAACGAATGACATCGCACTGTGGAGATGGTAAGTCGTACATACTCACGACGAAGGATATCATTCCCATACTTTTTTAATGTTATTGAAGTGGATGGTTTATAATATATAATAATTTATATCATGTTATAATAGTCATATATAGTTATTATTCCCTATATAATACCCATCCACGTAAGGTGGGGTTGAAAAATATATCACCCCACAATGTCGAGATAGTAAGTCGTACGTACGCATGTGTGGTGATTTCATTTTTCATAGGATTGATAGAAAGTGAAATAGGGTTTTTCAATATTTATAATAACATATCAGTATATGATTGATACTAATGGTATTGCAATTAATGAAAAAACTAATGAAGATGATGTCGAAGAAGAATTGTTTTTGATAGAATTAGTATAAGAGATTATATCTTCCTTGACGTGCCCCATTTAGATATCCTCATATGGGAATATATATGGTATTTAAGGATGAAAAGAACCTATAGAATGAAAATCTGGAATTTGAGAAGGAATGGTGGTAGGTTTTTCAGAGATTAAAGGCTCAAAATGAACTGAAGAGGTGAGGGAGGAGATTTCCTTTTATAATTGTGGTGAGTGGTACTTTTGGAAACATAAAAAATATTGTTTTATAATATACTCAAAACCCACATAAATTATTCCAAAATTTCCCAATTTAGAAGAATAGATGAGATAGGGTTGTAATCTCATCCACCAATTAATTTTAGAAATGTTTTTATTTCTGTTAATGCATTTCCTTTATAATGAACACATATTTATTCTATTTAATTTTAATTGTGGTAAAAACATTATAAATATAAAATGGTTATAAATATTTACTTATAAATAGTTAAATGATAATAAATTTATATTTTCTTACATTTTTTACATTATAATTATCACTTTTTAATTATTAACTGTTTTTATGAATTTTATATAATTTAATAAAATGTTATTTTTATTAAATATCAATAGTGTCATTTTTAAAACTATTCATCGATTTGACTTCAAATTTAATCCAAACAGAAGATAAATTCAAAAAATATTAATACACTCATAACATGTCATAGTCCACTAAATTATTTAGGGAGATAATTAATTAGTTCATCTGAGTTTTCATTTAATATTTTTCAAACACTTTATTTCATTTTTCAATTAATAAAATAACTTCAACATCACTATTGAGTCATCAATAATGGTAATTATTGAATATCATAAAATTATAAATTAATTTCTATTATATAGGTAATTATATTATAATTCAATATACTATATATAGTGTATGTTATCTTCTAGTTTTCCATATGTTAAAATTAATATACTTATATAAAATGAGATGGGGACATTTTGTCACATTCATTTGTTTTTATTACATTCATGTCATGTTCATAGGTATGTTGATATAAATTGATGAAATTTAGAAACATTTATTGTAATGGTGTAATTTAGTTATACAATAATATTTCTAATGGTGTTATGGTAATTTTAAAATTTATTAATACCCTTAATTTTCTAATTTACCTTTAAACTTGGTAAATCAAATAATTACCCAAGTTACTATTCATAATACCCAAAAATAAAAGTATCCTTTTAAATTAATTTGGATCTAATGATTCTAAATATGGAATAAATATTTCTAAATTGAAAACATATATGTTGCAGTAATTATTTTAAGATGAATCTGGTTGTTGAGAAAATGGGTTTTAAAAAATAAAACATTGAAAAAGATTTTATTGTGTTTACCGATGAATTCAATGTAAAATTAATATTAATAACATTAATTGTATTGAATGGTAAAAATATATTATATTTAAACTTTATAAACATTCAATATTACAATTTATCTATACAAATTATCTCGATAAAAAATGTCATTTTTAAGTAAAATTAACCGTATTTTTACTATTCACCCAAACATGAATGTTGTCAGAAAAATATCTGAAATTTATCAAATGTAAATTTATATTTCCCAATTGAAAATGACATTTTTGTTTTTTCATAAATATTATTAATTTTTAAAAATATTAATTTAAATTTTGTTCTCCATTCAAAGGTGAACAATTCAAGCTTAAAAAATATGTTTTTATAGATCAAATAGAGTTTTATTCAAACACAATGACTAAAATTACCATAGGATGAATATAAAAAATATTTTATTATGTATTTAACAAATATATATTTCATTAATTTTATTAAAAAATGTAATTCACTCAAAATTATAATATGTAATTGATTTATATTTTTCATAATTAACTGATTCCCAATCAATTCAGAATGAATTTTCATAAGTTAGTTATAATTAATTATACTAACAAACGGCTAGTCTATATCGATAATTTAATAATCAGGGTGTCCTGTAGTTCGTTTAAACTCCTGATTACCTGAAAATAAACCTAATGGAATAAATTTATTTAAAGAAAATATTTCATAAAAAAATCTAGGTGTTATATTTTCAACCCCATTATTGAATCTACATAATACTTATTCATTGTTAATGAATGTGATCATTTTATATTAAAAGACATTAGGTGTATAGAGGGTATATATTACTTGTCTTGTGAATAGATTTTTTACATTCTTAACTATTGTTTTTTCTATATGTTCCAGATTCAACAAAGTTGGGATACACATCTACCAGGATGTTGTTTTATAATATTATCGTGGAGACTATTTTCATTTTTTGTCATAACGATAAAAATATAAATAACTATTTTCTTACATATAAATTTATTTTTCTCATTTGTCTCAGGGAATCTATGTATATGATTAAAATTTATTGATTTTATTTGGATATCTTTTTTGTGATACTTTTTTGGTTAGTAGTTGGGGTAGCAGTAACTGGGTTGAAGTAAGAAACCTTACATGTGGTACAAATTAGATTTGTAGGGTACTTGATTCAATGGTAGTTCTGGTTGTGGTAGATTCTTATGGGTCCCTATTATTTAATGGAGAATGACCTAGGTTAACAGATCATGTAATTTTGTCATTAATCGTTACATGGAGGTCACTCACACTAGAAATAATGTACCATAGTTATAGATTATCTATCATGCATGGGAGACTAGGCTGAGGGAACTTGCATTTTTTTCGTCACCTGGTTCTCTTCCTTGTTAGTTTAATTGTTTTCTAATATGATTTTTTGTAATACTTCTTCATGTTCGTCCTCCCAAAATATTTTTGTTCTCATAAAATTACAAAAAAAATTCTGTTATTCAATCATTATATTAATTAATTGGTATTCATTAGTATTGGTAATATATGTAAGAAACTCATTATATAAAAGGGCATGATTCATTTGTTAAAAATCACTACACTACATTATTTACACATATAATCTAGAATAGGTACAATTAATTCTCTAATATAATGAAACTGATACTGTATGATCAATCCAAAAACATCCATTAATGTACCTTCTATTATTTGGGAATGATGAACTATTATAAAATATTTTTATAGTTACTTTTCTTATTAAAGTAGTAAAAAATATTATGATTATTCACATCAGATATTCAAAATAAATAATATCTAATATATATAAATATAGATAATAAATATTAATGAATTTTATAAAATATTAAGAATGTAAATATGGTCTTAAATTAGGGAGCTCTAATAGATTATGTTTTTATATAGGAGATCACATTGTAAACCACAATGTGATATTTTTTCATAAGGTTTTTGTTGAAAATAAATTATTTATTTATTCATATTTATTTATACATTAATATAATTTTTTATGATTTATTTTATATAAAATTCCGTATTTTTTATAGAATTTCTTTTTATACTTTAGGTTAATTTCTTCTCATTTTTAATTAAAATATATTTTTTTTTCAAATATACTATAATTATCCAATTCATCATTGTAATTCATAAAAATATATATATTATTCCCTTTTCCAGGTTTACCTTATTTATTTTACTCTATATAACAGAAAATAGTTTTGGATACTATTTGTTATTATTAGAATATCCCTTTATAAATTTAAAAAAATATAGTCCTTACTTGATTACATTATGAGGTTTTTCATTAAAATGGATAAAAAGATAAATAATGGAATTTCATTTCATTGTTTACCAATACATATTTATTATATTATTTTTTTTGTTTCTTTTCCAGATCTGTAATTAATAACTCGTGTTAATATTATATTTATAATCCTTTATATTCCCTTCAAAATGATTTTTTTTATTTTCACTAAATCATTTAAAAAAAATTACATGGTTTTTCAAAAGAATTTTCATTTATCTTCTATAATACATATATGGTTTATCTCACATGAATTTCTTTTTTGATGACCATATTTTTGTTATTATGATATTATCCCTTTTGTTAAATTATTATTCTGATATCCTTATATTTCTTATATTTATGTTATGTGATTTTTTCAATAAGAATATGAATTCCATTTTTCCATTGTTTCATTAAGGTATTATGAATCCCTTTGAAAAATGATGCTTTGCGGATGGGCCCATATAGGGCACTACAATATGGTTTCTCCCACCGTAGCCTTCCTCCCCTACTACAGATCAGTCGTGGTCCCCTCCCAAATGATTTGGCCTGGCGAGCTCATGGGGTGTGGTATCTTCCTATAGTGGTGTCGATCTTTGTTCCTGAACAGCTCAGCAAATATCATCATTTTTGGTCCTTGATTCATGGGGGCAGAGTGAGGGCCCATTTATCTTGCTCCATCCACTGCGATGATGGTTGTCTATTAGTTCTCCATCAGTTATAGGTAAATTTTGAGGATCAGGTCTCCATGTGTGTTGAAGGCGGCAATAGGATTGGTATTTTAGGCATGCAGTTGATCTTCTTCTAGAGAGTTTTTCGGTGAAGGTTCTTGTTGTCTATTTTTATTTTTATGAGTTTCTAGATTTATGTTGGTGTTTTGGATGAGTTTGATGTTTGGATCTCTGTTTGTGATTTGTTATTGGTCATCTCTAGCATTATGGTGTTGGCATGGAATTTCTGTGGTGGCATTGGTTTCCATCACGATGGTTTTTTTTAATCTGGAAATGTTTTATGAAGGGAATCATGTTGTTGGTTGGTATGTTCTATGAAGATTTTAATGTTTGTTCAATGATCCTTTTGATTACTTGGAATAAATTTTGATAGTTTTTTGCATTTTGGCTCTGCGATCTACGATTGTTGGGGAAAGGCTACCAGTTCACATACAAGGCTACTTCAAAATTGGATTAGAGTAGGATTTTTTCACTATCCATCATTATTCAGATTTTGAAGTTTCAGTGGTTATGATTATTGTCATCGGTACTAGGCTTGTGCAATCCTGTATGGGTCTTTTTCTGAACCGTGTAATGATGCTGAAAGGTGGTCTTAACATCATATATGCTCGGAAGGAGTTAGGATTGCATTGAATTTGGTTTTTTTAGCCTTGTGATCATGGACAGTGAGCTCTTGTTTGATTTATTTTGACAATGAAGTCATGTTGGGTTCCCCCTATCCTTCAAATAGAGGTTTATGCTAATAAAAAAAATTAATATTCAGTCAGTCATTAAGTTATGATTATGGGTGGTTTTAATTAAAATATACATTTATCGATGATTATGATTAGGGTTAAATATCATCCTATAAATCATTGGTTTATGTTAATATAACATGACTGATTAAAATATGGAAAACAGATTTTTTTTTCAAATAGGCACCTGAAAATTGTATTTTGTAAAATTTTCAGTCACTTATACTATGAGTTTGTATACATAGTATCAGGATAAATAGGTCTTCGAAAATATTTTTCATATTTTTACATTTTTTCTAAATTCTTAGTTTTCTTATCATTTAATGAAAATTTATAAAGATTAATTTAGTTTCCATTAAATATCAATTTATTGTGAAAATGACTTAATTATTAGTTATTTTTCACTTTAGTTTCATGTTCACGTGGTTTATGATTTTTGAGAGGTACTTTTAGAAATTTTATATCTATTATGCTATCTTAATTTTCATTTTATATATCTATGTTCCCCAACATGTTTTTGGATTATCGTATATAGACCTATAATCATTTAATAAGATATTTATCTATTATCATAATGTCCTTCATATTTGTGGTTGTGAAATGATTTCACCTGAGTCAGCATCAATGATTACTCCAATCTTATTATTGTACTAATTGGATTTAAAAGATGAATATATCTTGTGATATGCCTTTTATAGTGTGTTAAAAATAAATAATATTGTGAAATAATTACACGTTGATAATGAGAAATAAATAAAACATTTTATTCTCTTGGATGTGTGACTGTTTTTTGATATGTATATTCAAAATCATTCTATTATTTTACTAATTGTTTTATTTGTATCCTTGGTAACTTTATTTAGTATCAACAATAGTTTTTTTACTTTTTGGATATTATTTTAGTTACATTTGATATTAGAGTTATATGACATTTGGGAAAAAAATGCTTTGTATTTGTTTAGAATAAAATATAGATACATTTTAAAGTAGATTATCAATGGTTACCCAATATTACAAATCCATATAATGATACTATATGTGGATATAGGTTCTAGAACATATGTACCTATGGTTACAAATCATAAAAATACAACATTTTTATTTACTAAATCATCCCCTTTGATTTGAGAAATTGTACTAACATCCCATATGGTTCGAAACTCCCGATAGATACTCATTTCTTAATCATATTCTCAATTTAATACACTATAAATTATATATAATTTTTTTTAATTCAAGATAGAATGTTTATATAAACAATATACACAAACTATGATTGAATCTTAGATATTAATAAGTGTGTATATCAATATCATTTATGAGTTACTTCATCAATTATCACAGTTTTTCCATTGAATATTAAATATGTTATGTATCTAAATACAGTTTTATATCAAATGGGTTCTCCATAAATATTTATTCACCACCTCATCCATTGGAAAAATAGTATCTATGGAATCACATAGCTGAAGCAGATTATGTGTCAGTCATATAAGTCATATACAATTGGGATTTATTTTCAGATACATTCTGATGATCTAATTTGACATTTTATTATTGAATTTGACATAATATTAGTTATGGAATATCTCTACTAAATAAAATATTAATAACCATGAAAAAAAATTATTATTTAGTATACCAAATTATCCTCTTATATTGTTAAGTGTTATTGATAATTATAAAATCAAAGTGGAAAAAATTTCGAAATAATATTTTATTATATCATCAAAAAGATACTTGCGACTCAAACGATAGTTGTCACGAACCGAATCTGGTCGCCTTCAAACTCGGCACCCGACCCGGTCCATGGCAAGACCCGAAGGGCGTTCCCGATCCCCACGGGCTGGCACAAGTTCCCGAGTATCAAAAAATGAAAATTGGGCACGATTTACCCGATTTTATAAACATAAAACAACAAAAGAATCCAATGAAACAAATCTGGATTTTTCAAACCAAACAATCTTTTACAAAAATTCAGAACTGAATTACATGGCTTAAAACAACTCAAAAGGTCTATACCAAAGTTAAAAATCCAAATAAGGACAGCCCAAGAACCCTCATGGCAAGGGGCACCTCCCACAAGCCACCTCCACAAGACTTCACCACCAAGGACCTGCTAGAAACCCAAACCACTAGAACAAAAAAAACTGTACCCAACCTGCGACAAAAAAAAACCATGTCTACTTACACCCAAGGGTGTAAGTAGGGTGTGAGCCAATGCCCAGTAGGATACCACCACTAAGAGATTCCATGTGATAAACATTTAAAGACGAAAAGCATGCAAGTTTTCAAAAACATGAAAAGCTAGTTACAATTTCTAAAAGATGCTACTTTGAATAAAAACAGTTTTCAAGTGGGCTATCATTAAGAATCAACACTTTCAAAAAAAATGTCAACACTAATGAATTTTCCAGCCAACTATACCGTATGCCGACGGTAAGTACAAAGTAAACAATGAGCACAAGAAATAGGAAGTAACACCTAGGCACTAGCTAGCTGTGGGTCCCAGGTACCTCGTATCTCGGTGAGAGTAACCATCACAAATATCTATTCTCGTGCACGATCCACTAGTAGGGAACATAACCATAACCCAGTGGTCCCCAATCATCATCATCATAGTTTAGTTAGAGTTGTAAGCGTCAATCTTGCTAAGTGAAACTGAGGCCAAACCCCACGGATTCACTAGCATACTAGTACACGTCCACCCACCTAGATACCCAGGTTTTCCCCTTGTGCTCAAACATGTTCAACACATCAATAAATTTACATTGAACATGAAAATATCATTTCCAAATCACAAATTCACCAAACAGCCCATATGTATACCACACAAGTCACAAAAAATCCATTTTTCATTCAAAATGATTTTGAAATCCGAATCACACCAAAATAGCCCACAACACATTTCACATTTCTTCAACACTTCCACAAAACCATTAAACAATTTTATAAAACAATTATATGATATTTAAACTCATATAACATCCCACACACATGGAATATAACACTTCTTTCATATTCAAAAATTCAATTTTTCACATCACACTCACACAAAACACTCCACATCACTTTCACATCACTTTCACTCCAAAATATCTCCTTCAAACAATTTAATAAAATATTTCCAAGATGATACATATCAAATAGCAGCCTTTTCACAAATGAAATGGACCTTTTAAAAATATACTCCTACCAAAACAGTTTGCTGATATAGTTTCACCTATTACACAACCCAGTAAAGCATTCAAAACTTTCATAAAACAATTATAAAGAGTATACCCAAACTTTGCACATAAAATCCATTTCAAAAATCTCTTTTTAAACCAAAAGCACACCAAGACCCTACAAAAACAGAATTGGCAGCCCAATAAACATGAAATAATCCACATTCAAATGTTATATAATCACGTTGAATAATATCACAAAAGATACCCATGAGAACACAGAAATCCATAAAACACTTTCAAGGAGTATAACAAGGTTATACAAATAAAACCATTCAAATACACCCCATTTTTAGGCCCACATGGAACTATATCATTACCTAACCATAATTGTCAGCACCTTTCAACAACTAATAAATCACTTCCACATTTTACAAAACTACCACAAGATATAACACATGAAATACATTTGAAAAATACACACTTCAAGCAAAAATGTAACTCTAAAAACAAATGCTTTACTATTGCAACCAAAAATGGTTTTCACATAATGCACAGCACATAAGGAACATTCAAAATTATTTAATCAAGCAAACTAACTCATCATTAAATGGTTACCCACAGAATCACCTACCGAATGTGTCGAAACCCTCAAAACTTGGTGCGAAACCTTAAGCGCACCACCGTTTCACCAAAAGGAATACAAATCCAGACCTAAACCACAAAAATTTACCCAAAAGACACCAAATCATACATTAGGATCGAACCCCAACTTCTGGACATGAGGAACTTCAAGAAAAAGGAAATAAAACTAAAAGAGGATGGAAGGAACCAAGAAGGAATTCCCTTACTTGAAATATCTTGAAGGAATCGGCCCCAATCCACAAAATAATGAATCATAAAGTACCCAAAACTGGTATGGAGGTTCGAAGGATTCATATTAGGTCATGTGGGGACTTAAATGGGGGAAAAAGGATGAAAAATGAAGGAGTTATGAAAGGATCAATTTACCTCTCCAAATCTGCCCGATTTTTGAAACCCTAATAATTTCAGTACTAAATCGCGATGAAGAAGAGCTCCAAATAGGGGAGAGAGAGCTTGGGCGCGTGTCTGGGTTCAAGGGTCGCATATGAGGCTTTTAATCACCGAAAAATACTTAAAAATGAATAAGTTATTAATTAATCAAATATTATTTTTAAAACTGGAATTGGGCTTTCGGGCAGGCCCAATCCCTTAAATAAAAACCAACATAAACCTTGGTTATGGATTTCCAAAGGCTCCAAATTTTAATTGTGGTATTAATATATCAGGGGAGGACATTTAGGAGTTGGAATGAAGGAAAAATATTAAAAAATTAAAAATTTATAAAGGAAACAAATTTTATTTTTAAATCTGGAATTGGGCTCGCGGTTTGGCCCAATTCATGAAAACTCATCTATTTCTCCATAAAACCTTTGGAAACCATCCAAAACAAAAAATGAAAGGAAAAAAAAAATGAAATTTAACTTCAAAATAATTTATGTATGTGACAATTCTCCCCACCATGAAAACTTTCCGTCCCCGGAAAGCTACAGAAAGGCCAGATACGAAAGCCAAACCGAACTGATAAACCAAGATGTACTCCTTTTCCAGGTTTCGCCCCCCCAAAGGCCAAAACACCTCCATTGATAAATTAAGGAAGGAATAATTCACAACAAAATCATACACCACTTTCCTGAAACAATCAATCACATTCAGGATTTATCCCAAAGGAAAACACCTCAAACACTATCAGAACAAGACTCAAGCAATTCACTCAAACGAACAACAACATCGAACAAGGTTACACTTACCTTACTTTAACTAATACATTGGGCACTCCCCAGTCCCAAAGTTTACCCAAGGAAGATGTAAGTAGTTAGATATATCCAAATGATATTACCTACTTCCCATACAATACCAAGGAAAAACATGAGTTACTTGTATGAAGAGACACAAATGAGCTCCCCACCATAAGAGACAACTTAATTTTTTTTCCCGAGACAGAATCAAGACAGTAATAGGGGAAGGCCCAAACAGACTCCCTAGTACAAGGGGTATACATCCATTAGAAATTTACAAAATAATATGCACGATACCCATGGTGGGTCTTCCCACCACAAGAACCAACCATCTTAACCGACCGGCGTGGGCCGACATGAAAAGACCCCAAAATTAAGGAGTTGGGATGGTCACACAGTTAGTCTACACAGTTTGAGAGACTGTGCGATAACTATGTGGATCCTTATATCTGCATGGTTATTTTTTTTGTTCACGGTTAGAACTAACCATGTGAAAACCGTGTGCTCAACTTGTCTAGCCAAATTTCCAACCATTCTCTAAAGACTCAATGGAAACCAAAGGGGGAGGGAATAACATTGTGTGATGACATGGGTACAAGACCCTCCACCTATTTCCACCGAACAGGAACAACAGAAGAAATATGATGACACCATAGGTTTAAAATCTTCCTATCTTTCATACTGAGGATAGGACTTTGTACAAGGGTTTAAACGACACTGGGGTTTCCCCTGACTACGCGCCAGCTTCTCTCTGGGACCTATGGCTGGAGCTCAAAATATTGAAGCATCTTCGGCCACGCAGTTTGGCTGTTGAAACCCCTATGTGGAACTTCTTCTTTCGGTGCCACAAACAACTACACCACATACCCTGATGGGTTCATCAAGACATAACACACTCCATAACTCACTTTACCAAAACCATACATTTCACTGAAACAAGGGATCAGAATAAGCACACACATCGTACCTTGTTTCTTTGGGTGAGAAACAACAGAAGGGTAGGACACGTATAAACACCATCCACTAAGATAGAGGATTTGATGTTTTGCCCAAGGG
This sequence comes from Viscum album, assembly GCA_963277665.1. Classification (NCBI taxonomy): domain Eukaryota; kingdom Viridiplantae; phylum Streptophyta; class Magnoliopsida; order Santalales; family Viscaceae; genus Viscum; species Viscum album. The sequence continues at coordinate 268,938,989 of OY728128.1, read as the reverse complement.
ATACATACTCCCAACATAACAGAGAACCTAAGAGGATTGTGTGACCTTGACCTTTACAGTCAAAAGAGCACACAACATCACAATGCGTCACCAAACAGGACCTTTGTGATTGATAGAAACAATACATCGAACATGACCATATACCAAGTCCCTAAACAACAGACAAGTCCAAAAAGTGGACACAATATCCTATCAGGACCAAAATCTCAAAATTGGTGGTTTAATAATAACTCTTGCTTCAAGGAAACTATAAAGAACCCAGAGGCCCTCTTAGACACCATCCAAATACTCATCCATGCTAACAAACCCAGAACACTTCCACCTTCGAAAAATTAGGAAACTTAAGAGGCTAAAGTCACTTTCAACCATCCATAATAAATCTCCCACTACAAGAGGATACACAAAACCAATAAAGGAAAGGGTGTATACTCAATCTAAAAATCTCAAGAAATGGATTCCTTATATTGATCAACTGGAGGTTTTTCTAATGGAGAAACAATCTGGGTTGCGCTTTAGTTATGCATTAACCTTTAATGGGGGTGTACCTTATCCAATGGGAGAACCCAAGGACCCAACCAACCTGGTCCATTGGTCAAAACAAGCCATAAACCAGATCCAAACACATGAAGGGAACTATCGTAAAGGCATCCCAAAACATTTTTCAAAGGATACCACTAACCGTCCCTACAACACAGCTTACCGACCAAACACAAACCCAAAACACAGTTCAAACAGGAGAGGTTATTGGACTAAAAAAAACATCCCACAAAAACAACATCTTCAAAGACCCATAATACAAACCATCCCAAAACTATTCATCAAGACATCATGTTTTTTTTCTTTAAAACCATTTATTTGAAATCAAGCGGCTCAGCGGTAAGAGTATCGACTAATGGTACCCCATGGGCCTCACACATGCATGTTTTTGTGCCACACCAGACACCCTCCTCATATCCATCCCGGCACTCATCCATTCATGCCATCAACCATCCATCATCCCATATAACCCCATGCGTGTGGTCACTAAGGGAAATACCAAAGGTTAAAACAAAAATTCTTTCCACTTTTCAAAACCAACACGGTCAACCAACGCATCCCTTTTTTTTCATAACCGCTAACCACGAGATCAAAATCCCAACTCACATCTTACAAAAAATTTCAGAAAGTCACAACCATTTAGAAAATAACTCACATTCAAGATATTCACATCAATTTAAAAACATCTCATCCCATTAAAACACACTCTGATTGTTTAGAAAACTCTATTGGAAACACTTTTCAAAACCACCTTCAATACAGTTTCTGCCTTCAAAAGAGGTGTAATCACACCATTTTCTATTTCAAAATAATTCTGAAAATTAAGTTCTGCCATTTCATAAACCAAACCATTCCCTCTTTATTTGAAAATCATTTCACAAAAACTTTACACTTCTTAAAACCAAAGTGTTAAGGTTTCAAAACCTAAGCACAAAATAGTGCAAGAGGAAACTAGTTTCAGTGGGTGACTTGGACATATGGTTGGCGGCCATATTCCAATCACTTCACTGTCAAAGAGAGTGTTCTAGGGAATATCCCCAGCTCCACATGGCTTGCCAGACCCTGCGAGCTCATTGAGACCATTAACCCAACTCTCTTTTCATTTCCCCTAATCATCATCAAACCAAGAAAACCAAAAGACATAGACAAATCCCAACTTCCCCTGGCGACTTGAATCCTGAAATGAGGTGTGGTGATCAAGAACACTACCCATAACCAGAATTCCATGTCCCAACAATCCTAACTCCATACTATCCTGACTCTTCCCCAAATAACATGACCCAAAGAGTTAACCTGAACCTCCTCTGATACCATTTTGTCACGAACCGAATCTGGTCGCCTTCAAACTCGGCACCCGACCCGGTCCATGGCAAGACCCGAAGGGAGTTCCCGATCCCCACGGGCTGGCACAAGTGCCCGGGTATCATAAAATGAAAATTGGGAACGATTTACCTGAGTTTATAAACATAAAACAACAAAAGAATCCAATGAAACAAATCTGGATTTTTCAAACCAAACAATCTTTTACAAAAATTCAGAACTGAATTACATGGCTTAAAACAACTCAAAAGGTCTATACCAAAGTTAAAAATCCAAATAAGGATAGCCCAAGAACCCTCATGGCAAGGGGCACCTCCCACAAGCCACCTCCACAAGACTTCACCACCAAGGACCTGCTAGAAACCCGAACCACTGGAACAAAAAAAACTGTACCCAACCTGCGACAAAAAAAACCATGTCTACTTACACCCAAGGGTGTAAGTAGGGTGTGAGACAATGCCCAGTAGGATACCACCACTAAGAGATTCCATGTGATAAACATTTAAAGACGAAAAGCATGCAAGTTTTCAAAAACATGAAAAGCTAGTTACAATTTCTAAAAGATGCTACTTTGAATAAAAACAGTTTTCAAGTGGGCTATCATTAAGAATCAACACTTTTAAAAAAAATGTCAACACTACTGAATTTTCCAGCCAACTATACCGTATGCCGACGGTAAGTACAAAGTAAACAATGAGCACAAGAAATAGGAAGTAACACCTAGGCACTAGCTAGCTGTGGGTCCCAGGTACCTCGTATCTCGGTGAGAGTAACCATCACAAATATCCATTATCGTGCACGAGCCACTAGTAGGGAACATACCCATAACCTAGTGGTCCCCAATCATCATCATCATAGTTTAGTTAGAGTTGTAAGCGTCAATCTTGCTAAGTGAAACTGAGGCCAAACCCCACGGATTCACTAGCATACTAGTACACGTCCACCCACCTAGATACCCAGGTTTTCCCCTTGTGCTCAAACATGTTCAACACATCAATAAATTTACATTGAACATGAAAATATCATTTCCACATCACAAATTCACCAAACAGCCCATATGTATACCACACAAGTCACAAAAAATCCATTTTTCATTCAAAATGATTTTGAAATCCGAATCACACCAAAATAGCCCACACCACATTTCACATTTCTTCAACACTTCCACAAAACCATTAAACAATTTTATAAAACAATTATATGATATTTAAACTCATATAACAGCCCACACACATGGAATATAACACTTCTTTCATATTCAAAAATTCAATTTTTCACATCACACTCACACAAAACACTCCACATCACTTTCACATCACTTTCACTCCAAAATATCTCCTTCAAAAAATTTAATAAAATATTTCCAAGATGATACATATCACATAGCAGCCTTTTCACAAATGAAATGGACCTTTTAAAAATATACTCCTACCAAAACAGTTTGTTGATATAGTTTCACCTATTACACAACCCAGTAAAGCATTCAAAACTTTCATAAAACAATTATAAAGAGTATACCCAAACTTTGCACATAAAATCCATTTCAAAAATCTCTTTTTAAACCAAAATCACACCAAGACCCTACCAAAACAGAATTGGAAGCCCAATAAACATGAAATAATCCACATTCAAATGTTATATAATCACGTTGAATAATATCACAAAAGATACCCATGAGAACACACAAATCCATAAAACACTTTCAAGGAGTATAACAAGGTTATACAAATAAAACCATTCAAATACACCCCATTTTTAGGCCCACATGGAACTATATCATTACCTAACCATAATTGTCAGTACCTCTCAACAACTAATAAATCACTTCCACATTTTACAAAACTACCACAAGATATAACACATGAAATACATTTGAAAAATACACACTTCAAGCAAAAATGTAACTCTAAAAACAAATGCTTTACTATTGCAACCAAAAATGGTTTTCACATAATGCACAGCACATAAGGAACATTCAAAATTATTTAATCAAGCAAACTAACTCATCATTAAATGGTTACCCACGGAATCACCTACCGAATGTGTCGAAACTCTCAAAACTTGGTGCGAAACCTTAAGCGCACCACCGTTTCACCAAAAGGAATACAAATCCAGACCTAAACCACAAAAATTTACCCAAAATACACCAAATCATACATTAGGATCGAACCCCAACTTCTGGACATGAGGAACTTCAAGAAAAAGGAAATAAAACTAAAAGAGGATGGAAGGAACCAAGAAGGAATTCCCTTACTTGAAATATCTTGAATGAATCGGCCCCAATCCACAAAATAATGAATCATAAAGTACCCAAAACTGGTATGGAGGTTCGAAGGATTAATATTAGGTCATGTGGGGACTGAAATGGGGGAAAAAGGATGAAAAATGAAGGAGTTATGAAAGGATCAATTTACCTCTCCAAATCTGCCCGATTTTTGAAACCCTAATAAGTTCAGTACTAAATCGCGATGAAGAAGAGCTCCAAAGAGGGGAGAGAGAGATTGGGAGCGTGTCTGGGTTCAAGGGGCGCATATGAGGCTTTGAATCACCAAAAAATACTTAAAAATGAATAAGTTATTAATTAATAAAATATTATTTTTAAAACTGGAATTGGGCTTTCGGGCAGGCCCAATCCCTTAAATAAAAACCAACATAAACCTTGGTTATGGATTTCCAAAGGCTCCAAATTTTAATTGTGGTGTTAATATATCAGGGGAGGACATTTAGGAGTTGTAATGAAGGAAAAATATTAAAAAATAAAAAAGTTATAAAGGAGTCAAATTTTATTTTTAAATCTGGAATTGGGCTCGCGGTTTGACCCAATTCATGAAAACTCATCTATTTCTCCATAAAACCTTTGGAAACCATCCAAAACAAAAAATGAAAGGAAAAAAAATGAAATTTAACTTCAAAATAATTCATGTATGTGACAATAGTGGACAAAGTGAAAATTGATACCATTCCTATTTTATGTGAATATATATATATATATATTCACATGAAATACCTAATATTCCCTTAAATAATGATATTAAGTTTTCAATTGTTCTCTAAATGTTTCAATTCTTATCTTAGAAAGTTGAAAATCTACTTTCTCCCAGTTACATTGAAAAATTAATGATACAACAATAAAAAAAGTTGAAGATAGTTTTTATACACCCCATTTCACCTCCATGAGGTGTACAAGTCATCTATTTCAAAAATATAGGGATTTATGAGTGTCAATTTTCACTTTCAATCATTAGCATATTAAAATCTAGATAATAAAATATAAATTACCTAGTAATGAAGATCTATTCAATCATCTATGAGGATCCTAATACATCAAGAATATATTTCATTTAATTTGATTTCCACTATTTATAGGTTAAAAGAAAAGATATATTAAATACATCATTTTATAAGAGGCATGGACGCTATATATTTAGTTAGACTCCCTCTGAAATTATGAATGATCCTACTACCATCATGGATTTAATGAATAGAGAATTCAAATAATATCATGAAATTTTTTGTGATATGATTTTCTTATAAATACATATGGAAATGATAATGAATAATATATTATTTAGATTGTATGTGTCACGAACCGTCCTCGGGGCCTGTGCCGTGACTACCCCATGCCTGCCTTCCATAGGCCAGGAGCTGGCGACTAGCACCATGGCGTAATTCCTGGTAAAAAGGGAAGGCATTGCCTTTGTAAATTAAACAAACACCACAGAACAAGAAAGCAGAAGTAAACACTAATTAAAAAAACTGGGTACAACAGTAAGTGCAGAAAAGTTGGTGGGACAGAATACAAACCCAAACTAAAAGTAAAGTACAACTGAAAAGGGAGTACAACAACTGAAAAGTAAAGCTTCTATGGAGAGCCGTCCTTTGGTAGTCCCACCTGAAGGGTGGGTACAGATATCCACCTCAGCTCCTAGGGTCCAGCTGTCCGCTTCGTGTATGTCCCGCCCTGTCGTCCACCTCCAGGTACCGACTGCTCTACAAGATTCAACCATGATCAGTGATATCCGTCGTCTATAACCAACACAATGTAGTGTGGGCATAGCTCGTGAAAGGGTGAGTATAAGATACTCATTAGGGACACTGAGACCCCCAAAGGTCTCTCAGAATCCCCAAAGGATAATCCACAAAGGAAAGATACAAAAACAAAGTAACATATAGAACTTCATAAGTATATGACCATACATATACCTAAGTCATCAATTCTCGTTCGACTCCAACATCCGAGCCCCAGTACGACCCAGTCTACATAGGAAAACACAACCCAATACACATAGGAAAGAAAAACGTAATTCACACAGGATATCAAGTCAATCTTATCGAAGATAAGGATTGAAAGTCAAGATTCAACTCACACAGGTTTACTTCTTCGTAAGATGATAGAGATGATCAGATGTATCCACTGATTCATCTAAGCCATCGGACCCACACAAGATCGATAGCTACTAACCCCCGCAATGACCCACAATGGATTGATAGGTAACTAACCCCCGCAATGAACTACATAGGATCAGAACCACACAGGATCAGAACCACATAGGATCTGTAGGCACTGGCCCACACAGGACCGCTGAGTGCTGACCCACACAGGATCTGACCCACACAGGATCAGCAGCACTGATCTAGGTATGATCGCAGAGTGTTTTAGTAGTCGTCGTTGAATCCACAAAGGAATTCTGTACAGTCGTCATCGTCGTCGCAGTCGCAGCCAGCTCTAGGGTTCCCACACATAGCAAATTCGTTCGGGAGGGTCCGCTGAATGAGCTGAGGGGTTGATACATCAACTGACACATAGTCTGGAGTTGATTTATCCAAATGTTCTGTATCGTCAAAAGGAGCTCAACGAGACAGACGGTGCGTCGATCGGACGCCCGGTCTGAGAGTTATTGGTTTTTTCGTCCCAGGGGCCCGGTTGGTTTTTATGTCAATACCATCCCAACCATACTCCAACTATGTACAAACCTTGAGCGGAGTAAGCCAAAAGGTCAGAATCCTTTAGAGGAATCCATCAAAGTCGACGGCACGTCAATCGGATTCCAGAGCTCAAGTTATAAGCGTTTCTGTTCCGAGGGCCCGGTTGGTTTCGTGTACGAACCAACCCGGACGAACCCAAAGTACTCTGAATCCTTGACTGTAATATATCAAAACGACCGTCTCGATCCAAGGATCGCATCGCTGCTGACGGTGTGTCGATCAGAGGTCCGCATCCCATGTTATGGGAAAATGATGGTGAGAGGTCCGGAAGTGGGGGTTTCGGGCCCGGACCGACCCGGCCCGAGACCCCCTGGGTCGGCCCAAACCGGGGCGACCCGAACCGGGTCCGGGTCCGGCCTGCTTGGGCCAGCCTGCCCTGGGCGCGGCCCGGTTTCCAGGTGGCTCAGCCGTTTCGGCTGAGCGGATGGGGGGGGGGGGGGGCATGCCACCCTGTTTCATAACTGCAACCCCCATGTGGGGGGGGGGGGGGGCTCTTGTTCGGCCAGCCGTGGGTTACGAACCCCCAGCTCTTCCTCTGACCGGCCAGCCCGCTCTGGCCGGCCGGTTGCTGCACCACGAGAACGGCATTATAAGGCCCCAGCCTTAAACCTTACTTAATCTTGAGCTATTACTAGATTACACATTGAGGATCTTTTTAGTTTTAGAGTTTTAGAGAATTAGATAATAAAGCTTCCATTACATTCCACATTTAATAAAATTGGTTGCAGAAAAGATAGTATTCATCATTCCCATCAACGGAAAAATATTTAAAATAAAACATGGATTCTTTCTTGACACTTCCTTGTAACTACCATCATATCATGTACCCTTCCCTTGACCTGTGAAAAACATTTCAAAAACTAGGGATGAGCATAAAAAGCTCAGAAAGGGATATAAAAGTATGAAAAGAAAACATTAGTCCATGTATGAAATCATGCTTTACTCATAAAACATAAGCATTTTAACATACCTCATCAAATCTCGAATAAATCATAGAAATCATAAGGCATAAAGGTAACTTGAGGCATTCATAACATTCTTACATAGGGAGTAACCCTCTTGGTTACGTTTGGAATACCCATCACAGTATATTCCCTAAATCTCTTCGGAGAAACCATAATGTTTAACTCCTTCGCGTTACCCAATGAATTGGAGAGCTATATCGGTCTCACACGCCCTTAGATTATCACAGAACCACCCGTCTTCATAACAATTCTCAAGAACCATAACATAATCGTACCACATAATACATGCATAAAGGAAACATAACATTTCCATATTTCAATCACAAGATATCAATACAACACATTGATATAAAAAAACATTATGAAAACCATTTTCAATAACAAAATAAATGAAAAGTAAATCATGGTATTTATTTTTCTTTTAAAAAAATGGTATGTCTTGTAGAGGAATCCGAAACTCAAATAATGTTCACAGTAGCGGAGAAGTCGTTGTCTCCGCATACGTACGACAAAAACATTCCCTTTTGTCATTTACTAAACGCATCGTATGAAAATAATTCATTTTTAATAAACATAAAGTCAAATGTGTTTATGTACCGTATAAAATAATGTTGTTTATAAAACAAAATATGCCTCAATGAATGGAGATTGAGACGAAGTCCCATACAAAGACGGTATCCTTGGATTAAGGAAAAATCAATTACATAATTATGTGTGACAAATGAACACACCAAATATAAGTGGGTATTAAGTGTAAAACAATCAGAGGTTATTCACACATATTCATAGAAAGACATATTCATGGAGTACCAGCTTATCCCAAAGAATCAAAATTTGGTTAAGAAGTTCCCTTGACAAAATATTTGACAGCCTAACGGCGTCACATCAAAATTCAGAAAATTTGTTGATGAGAGATAACAAGGGTATCTCATCACTTGGAAATAAAATTTACATCAATAAGGATATAGAAGAACATATCCCAACATTACAATATGTAAATTAAAAGACCCAAAAAAATAAGTCTTTTAAAAAGAGGAGGGTGAAAGGTTCCCTTACCGACTTGGGTATCTTTCGAAACATACACCCCATGAAAGAAAGACAATACAACATTGATGTAAATACTCATAAACGAAAGTATATTACACAAAGAGTAAAATAATGTGCAGTAAATACACCACTCAATGGAATCTGTGGCAAATGTAGCATAAATCTCACGGGAATAAAAGTGAGATGAAAAATCCCTTACGAAAACTCGGCAGCCCAATGGTGCCACTTAAAACATTCAAAAATGGATTGATGAGATCAAATAGGGTATCTCATAACATGAACATAAAAATTATAGAAAGTGGAATATAAAATAACATTCTCCAACATAATAACATGGAGCTTAAACGAAATGACATAAAATAGAGTACTTGAAAAGAAAGAGTTAGGTAGGATCCCTTACCTCGGGTCCGACTTGACTCGATTGTTCTTTAACCTCCTTAAAATTGGTTATCTCTCTTTGATTTGAGCTCAAAGGATTCCTTGGGAAGAATTATGCCCAAATTTAGGCTTTTAGGAGTAATAGAGGGATGTGGAGAGACAAAATGAGCAGGGCTTGGCCGAGACAAAGGCTTGAGAGGTGTGGGTAAGGTGGTAGAGGTGGGGACCTTTTATAAGAGGAGAGGAGGGTCACTCTCGTAAAGTTATAAAAGAATATTTTATTATAATATGATTTTCGGATTTTAAAGGTCCCAAAATTATATATTTCGAGGATAAGGTTATTATAGTTAGAAATCTACCCATCCAATAGGTTTTTGACAAGTGTAGGTCTTAGATTTTACATTATATTTTCATTTTATTTAAATCGTTAAATAATGAGGTAATCGCTGCATCATCACGGTGTCAAAAATAATTTAATTTATTTAATGTATAAAAATCATAAAAAAATATCATGATGTATTAAATCTTTTTATATTTCTAATGACTATTTATAGTAAAAAATCTGACTTGTATTACCCCATGTAAAAATTGTTTTAGTAAAACAACTCATGTTTGTGACATTTTTACTTTTACTTTAAATAAAATGCATTAATGTAATTATCTTACACAAGTGGCTCAATGGGGTCCCAAAAATAGACCCATGGGTTTTCTTGGTCTTCCATGACACTTCCAATAAGGTTAGGACATATTTCTAGGTCATTTCATATTATTAAAACATTATTTTTACCTTAAACTACACTAATTATCTCTAATCGCGATTAAAAACTTAAAAGTTACTATTAACCAAAAAATTATTTTAATCCCATTGAACCAAATTTTACTTTCTAATGACAACCATGTATGTCGGGTTTTTTAAATTAAAAACACAGAGGTGGTAAATTTTCATTTAAACAAAAAAAATCAGTTTCTTAAGTTCCACTTAGTGGTTTCACTATTCATCAAAAATTGAAGTTTTTCAAAAAAATAAAAATACATTCCCTAAGCTATATTTGATATTCCAAATTCAAAAATGATGTCTATTTTAAAAAATTCAAAAAATATAATTTACATTAATTAATTTAATAATTATTTCTCGCTGTCATAGCAAATATCGTGTTTTTATGAAACAATAAGTATCAAAAGATTGACACTAGTTTAAGTCCAATTTCAAAGTGAAATTAATTAAAACGACCACTATTGGATTAAATGGTAAAAATATATTATAATTTAACTTTACAACCAATTAAAAATATAATCTAATCATATAAATAAATTTGATTAAAAGGGGTTTTTTTAATTAAAATACAACATTTTTCACTATTCATTAAAAATGAACTTTATCGAAAAAAAACAAAAAATTTACACAAAGTAAATTTTGATGTCCCAATTCTAAAGAAGAATTTTATTTTTCAAAATATAACACATAAAATTGTCAAAAAGCGGATTTAACAGAGGTTCTACATCAAAATGCAGTTAATCGACCTTTTAATGAATATTAGAATGTTTACGCTTAAAATTGGATTCATTCGCATTTTTATCCCTCTAACATTTATTGTAAAGAGTAAAAATATTTGACAAACATATATAATCATTTTATAGTTAGTTCTGTTCATTCCTGCCATTACAATTTCTAGGCGTTAACTACCATCTAAAATAATATTATATTATTATTAGAGTGCAACGTAAGATTTCCAAGAAACTCGTTGTTATGTTTTGGGTACGCTATCGAGCATAGCGTCCCCTTTAAAGTAATATTAATATTTTATTCAAAAATATGGATAAATGTTAAAATGGAATATTCTTTATTTACCTGGGGTGTTACATCCTTCCCCCCTTTTGGGAATTGCGTCCTCGCAATTTTAAAATTGGGCTTGGAAACATCACTGAAAATCCCACATCTGAACAAGAGTCAGTAAAACTATCACTTTAAAAGAATGGGAGAGAAGTAAAAATGTCACCTGAGTTAACCCATACTAGGATTCCAAGTATGAAAATATGGATATGGAGGAGAAAACAAAGGGTCATGTTCTGATGGAGAGTGATAATAAACTTGTCTAGGAGAAAGTTAACAACAAGAAAATCACAAACTTGTGATGGGGTAAATTGTATTTGATTCCCCAGTAGGAATAATTATAAGGACAACATTTTTGTTTTAAGTTACTTTTCATTGAGGAATTTATTTATGAGCTTAACTGAAACATTAGGAAGCATACTTAATTGTCATGTTGACATTCAACTTTTACTATATTTCTTACACGAACTCATATTTTCTCCAGAAGACGAGTATTTTGGATGACTTGTTCACATTAAGAGAGCTACAATCAACTTCTAGAGAATCACCTAATCTACAAAAGAGAACTATATACTTCCCATGCCTTTAGACCATAACCAAAACTAAAACCAAAAAGGCTAGTATGAGATCAGATAATACCCAAAAAGGATAATCCTTTATATTAAAAAAATCTATTCTTAATCTCCAAAATTTGTCAAAAAAACCAAAAGTTCAACAAAGACCATTCAATAAACATCTATCCATAAAATTCTACAAATTAAAACAAACTAAGATTGAAACCCAAAATATATTAACCAGTAATTGCCTCAAATTCAAGGATCATATAAACCCAAATGGTTCTTTATAAATACATCCACAAAAGAATGGATAATTATTCCTTGAATAAAATTTTCATATATCAAATATCAGGGTTACTATAAAAAGTCTTCTAATGTAACCCCATCATCAAAAAAGACTTAATAAATCTAATAATTTCACCATACTAAGATCTACCATAACTCTTGAATCCATTATATGATGACTTTTTACTCATTCAACATTCTTCATGATCCATTAGCCATTCCTTTTCAACTTATTCTGAAATACATCTTTCCTACAAAAAAAATCATGAATCATATCCTATGATTCCAATAATAGGAAATCATATGTTAAGAAATAATCCATACCTTTCATTCTTCATTGTTAGTTTCTTCATCCTCAATCGGAATGGAATTAGGTATTGGTAAATGAATATTTGTACGATATTGGTGACCCCATTCCCGAAACTTCTTCGTAGGACATGTGTTTGCATAATGACCATGCACACCACATTTAAAACATTCAATTGATCCTTCAGAAATAACTTCATTCCCTTTCCTAGAGTCAACTAGATTCTTCCTTTTTCCATGGCAGGTTCTTGCTTTATGACCTTCGTTTCCAATCCTATAGCATCTTTCTGTCCCTTTGAAACATTTTACTATGTGTTTCTTTCCACATATTTGACACATTGGTTCTGGAACATACTTACCTTTATGATTATTACCTGAACATCCATAGGGATTTGTTTCTCGCATATACGATGCCTTATAAAAATCACTAAGGTTTAGGTGGTCAGTCATGACTCCAGATAGTTGGTTTAGGATAACCACAAGAGTTCTCATTGCAGCTCCCATATCATTCAGTTTTTCTTTCATAAAACTGTCACAGTTTTCTTCAAATCCATTGTTACTTTGGTGCCTGCTAGATCCAACCATTTACTAAAACCAAAAAGTCAGTGTGAGTATGTCAGTAAAATCATCAAATAAAAAAAAGAGGAAGATAAACACCAAGATATACTTATCCAAGTTATCTCAAACTCATTCTAACTTTAAAAAAAAATGATGAATCCATCAAATATACTAACCATTGTGGTTATACACAACTTTTCACTTTTTCTTAAACAACACTCTAACCTCTAAAGTTATCTAAACCGACCTCTGATACCAACTATAAGGCCCCAACCATAAACCTTACTTAATCCTGAGTTATTACAAGATTACACATTGAGGATCTTTTCAGGTTTAGAGTTTTAGAGAATTAGATCATAAATCTTGCATTACATTCCCCATTTAAGAAAAGTGGTTATATAAAATATAGTATTCATTTTTCCCATCAACGGAAAAATATTTAAAATAAAACATGGATTCTTTCTTGAGACTTCCTTGACACTATCATCATATCATGTACCCTTCCCTTGACCTGTGAAAAACATTTCAAAAACTTCGGATGAACATAAAAAGCTCAGTAAGGAATATAAAAGTACGAAAAGAAAACATTAGTCCATGTATGAAATCATACTTTACTCCTAAAACATAATCATTTTAACATACCTCATAAAATATCGAATAAATCATAGAAATCATAAGTCATAAATGTAACTTGAGGCATTCATAACATTCTTACGTAGGGAGTAACCCTCTTGGTTATGTTTGGAATACCAATCACAGTATATTCCTTAAATCACTTCGGAGAATACTTAACGTTTAACTCCTTCACGTTACCCAATGCATTGGAGAGCTATATCGAGCTCACCCGCCCTTAGTTTATCACGGAACCACCCATCTTCATAATAATTCCCATAAACCATAACATAATTGTACCACATAATACATGCATAAAGGAAACATAAAATTTCCACATTTCAATCACAAGATATCAATACAATACATTGATATAGAAAAACATTATGAAAACCATTTTCAATACCAAAATAAAAGAAAAGTAAAACATGGTTTTTATTTTTCTTTTAAAAAAATGGTATGGCTTGTATAGGAGGCCTAAACTCAAATAATGGTCACGGCGGCAGAGAAGTCATTGTCGCCGCATACGTACAACAAAAACATTCCCTTTTTTCATTTAGTAAACACTTCGTATAAAAAAATATTCCTTTTGAATAAATGTAAAGTCAAAGGGGTTTATACACCGTATAAAATAAAATTGTGTATGAAACAAAATATGCCTCAATGAATGTATATTGAGACGAAGTCCCATACAAAGACGGTATCCTTGGATTAAGGAAAAATCAATTACATAATTATGTGTGACAAACGAATACACCAAATATAAGTGGATATTAAGTGTAAAATAATCAGATTTTATTCACACATATTCATAGAACGACATATTCAAGGAGTACCAGCTTATCCCAAAGAATCAAAATTAGGTTAAGAAGTTCCCTTGCAAAAAAATTTGACAGCCTGACGGCGTCACTTCAAAATTCAGAAAATGAGTTGATGAGAGACAACAAGGGTATCTAATCACTTGGACATAAAATTTACATCAATAAGGATATAGAATAACATATCCCAACATTAAAATATGTAAATTAAAAGTCTCATCAAAATAAGTATTTTAAAAAGAGGAGGATGAAAGGTTCCCTTACCGACATGGGTATCTTTCGAAACATACACCCCCTGAAAGAAGGACAATACATCATTGATGTAAATACTCATAAACGAAAGTATATTACACAAAGTGTAAAATAATGGTCATTATATACACCACTCAAAGGAAATTGTGTAAAATCTAGCATAAATATCACGGGAATAAAAGTGAGATGAAAAATCCCTTACAAAAACTCGGCAGCCCAATAGTGCCACTTAAAACTTCCAAAAATGGATTGATGAGATCAAATATGGTATCTCATCACATGTAAATAAAAATTATAGAAAGAGGAATAAAAAATAACATCCTCCCACATAATAACATGGAGCATAAAATAAATGACATAAAAGAGAGTACTTGAAAAGAAAGAGTTAGGTAGGATCCCTTACCTCGAGTCCGACTTGACTCGATCGTTCTTTAACCTCCTTAAAATAGGGTACCTCTCTTTGATTTGAGCTCAAAGGATTACATGGGAAAAAATCATCCCAAATTGAGGTTTCTAGGAGTAATATTGATATTTGGAGAGTCAAAATGATAAGGGGTTGCCCGAGCCAAAGGCTTGAGAGGTGTGGTTAAGGTGGTAGATGTGGGGGCCTTTTATAAGGGGAGAGGAGGGGCACTCTTGGAAAGTTATAAAAGAATACTTTATTATAATATGATTTTCAGATTTTAATGGTCCCAAAATTATATATTTCGTGGATAAGGTTATAAGAGTTCGAAATCCACCCATCCAATAGGTTTTTTACAAGTGTAGGTCTTAGATTTTACATTATATTTTCATTTTATTTAAATCGTTAAATAATGAGGTAATCAGTGCATCATCATGGTGTCATAAATAATTTAATTTATTTAATGTCTAAAAATCATTAAAAAATATCATTATTTAGTAAATCATTTTATCTTTCTAATGACTATTTATAGTAAAAAATATGACTTGTATAACCCCATGTAAAAATTGTTTTAGTAAAACAACTCATGTTTGTGACATTTTTACTTTTACTTTAAATAAAAGGTATTAATGTCATTATCTTACCCAAGTGGCTCCATAGGGTCCCAAAAATATACCCATGGGTTGTCTTGGTCGGTCATGACACATCCAATAAGGTTAGGACATGTGTCTAGGTCATTTCATATTATTAAAACATTATTTTTACCTTAAACTACACTAATTATCTCTAATCGCGATTAAAAACATAAAAGATACTATTCACCAAAAAAATTTAATCCCATTGAACCACATTTTACTTCCTAATGACAACAATGTATGTTGGATTTTTGAAATTAAAAACACATAGGAGGTAAAATTTCATTTAAACGAAAACAATCAGTTTCTTAAGTACCACTTAGTGGTTTCACTATTCATAAAAAATTGTAGTTTTTCAGAAAAATACCAAAACTTCACCCTAAGCTATATTTGATATTCCGAATTCAAAAATGATGTCTATTTTACAAAATTAAAAAAATATAAGTTAAATTAATTAATTTAAAAATTAATTCCAGCTGACAGAGAAAATAGCGGGTTTTTATGAAACAATAAGTATCAAAAGATTGACACTAGTTTAAGTCCAATTTCAAAGTAAAATTAATTCCAATGACCACTATTGGATTAAATGGTAAAAATATATTCTAATTTCACTTTAAAAACAATTCAAAAGATAATCTAATCATATAAATAAATTAGATTAAAAAGTGGTTTTTATTTAAAATACAACATTTTCACTATTCATTAAAAAATGAACTTTATCGGAAAAATACGAAAAATTTACACAAAGTAAAATTTGATGTCCCGAATCTAAAGAAGAATTTTATTTTGACAAATATAACATATAAAATTGTCAAAAATTGGATTTTAAAGAGGTTCTCCATCAAAAGGTGGTTAATCGACCTTTTAAAGAATATTAGAATGTTTATGCTTAAAATTAGATTCATTCGCATTTTTAATCCTATAACATTTATTTTAAAATGTAAAAATATTTGACGAACATATATAATAATTTTTTAGTTAGTTCTGTTCATTCCCGCCATTACAACGGCTAGGCGTTAACTACCATTTAAAATAATATTATTTTATTATTAGAGTGCAACGTAAGATTCCCAAGAAACTCGTTGTTGCGTATTGGGTAAGACATCAAGCATAGAGTCCCCTTTAAAGTAATATTAATATTTTATTAAAAAATATGGATAAATGTGAAAACGTCATATTATTTATTTACATGGGGTGTTACAGGCATGGGCTGGTCCCCCTGCTCTGATGCCGGTGGGCCGGAACCGGCCGCTGGTCCTTGCTCCACCGTGGACTCAGCCGTGGCCTTGGTCCGTCCAGCATGGCATGACGGCACCGCTCCCCACCCCCACGGCCCCGCTCTGGCCGCGTTTGTGCGGCCGTGTTGGTGCGGTCTGGCCTCCTCCCGTAAATCTATAGCAAGCGGTCCAATTGAACGAGTAACGTCCACGGAAGAAAATCACGAATAGAACACATAAATCCCCTACCTCGTCTAATTAGTTGAGCGAGGGTTTTTCGCGGAAATAACCATCACGAAATAAGGCATTGCGGAAGGAGAATCATCACATCGTGGAGAAAAGATTCGTCGGTGTCGCGTCGTTGATCTCCGAGGATCCGGTGTTCTTGTCGACCTTCGTCGGAGGTCGGCATTCTTTAAATTCTTCGTGTTCTTCGTCGGAGAAGAAGAAGATCTTCAAGACTCTTAGCTTTTCTCAAAAATCCTCTCAAAGCAACAAGTTCCAACAAAAATAAAATAAGTGCTTCACTTATTTTATTATCAAGACTTTAGAATTTGAATTTCAATCATTCAAATTAAACCCAATTATTTAATTAACATAAGTTATCTAATTAAATGGTGAGTTGAGGGAGTTAGGGAATATGAAGGGGTGGGGTTCGTGTGGGCCCCACAGCCCTCATAACCTATCGAGGATAGTTTCCCAACTTCCACATAACGGACAACCACTTAGAGAAAAATAAAATAAAATTGAAGCTCAATTTTATTTTACCTTCCACAATTTTTAACAATTCCTCCCATGTAAACGCAACTCCGTAAAAGGTGTTCCTAAGAAATTACCGGCGCTGCGAATCCATCGTTGCCCTCGGAATTTGATTCCGAGCAACGGTTCAAATATTATAAAAAATCGCTTGTTCGTTCACTGAACGTACCTGAGCTAAACATCAGATAGAAATTTTGGGCACACTGGGCCACAGAATCAAGTACCGTCAGAAACCGCGTTCTTGTAAAATCCCAATGAAATTGAAGAAAAAATTACCCTTGAATTTTACGATTCATTACATTACTCCCACATAATGTCTTTATGTCCCCTTAAAGATACATCAAAAACTAGGGGAACAAATGTGGTTACTGTGCACGCATCTGAGCCTCCCGCTCCCAAGTGCTATCCTGGAGGTTCTCGTGCTGTCATCTGATGCGTACTAGAGGAATCGACCATCCAAGTGGGACCTGATCCTGTCGATCCTCGATCTCCACTGGGACCTCCACAAAAATATCCCCATCATCAATATCCAGCTCCCCATGGTCAATGATATGCGTCGGGACGTGCACGTATCTCCTCAGATGGGATACATGGAAAACGTTGTGCACCCGGTGCAACTGAGGTGGTAGAGGCAGGTGATAATCCACCTTGCCAATCCTGCTGAGGACCTGGAATGGTCCGATGAAGCGCGGAGATAACTTGATGCCTCGGCCAAATCTCCGTAATCCACGTCGAGTTGAGACCCGCAAGAAGACGCGGTCGCCATCATCGAACTCCAGTGGCCTCCGCCTCCTGTCAGCATAAGACTTCTGCCGGCTCTGAGCTGTCCTTATCCCCTACTGGATGACCTAGACCTTCTCCATCGTGGCATGGACCATCTCCAGTCCCAAAAGTGCTGACTCTCCAGGGTCTGTCCAGCACAGAGGAGTTCTGCAAGGTCGGCCGTAAAATGACTCGTATGGTGCCATCCCGATGGTGGAGTGGTAGCTGTTGTTGTACGCGAACTCCACCAAGGGTAGGTGGTCCTCCTAGCTGCGACCAAAGTCGAGGAAACAGGCGCGAAGCATGTCCTTGAGAGTCTGAATGGTCCTCTCCGTCTGACCATCTGTTTGAGGGTGAAAGGCAGTACTCAGACGTAGCTGCCTCCCAAATGCCTCCTGCAACCCCATCCAAAGCTGGGAAGTAAAGAGAGCATCTCGATCGAAGACGATAGATGATGACACACCATGAAGCCGTACAATCTCTTGAATGTAGAGACGTCCCAAGCTATCCACTTAGCTCTGCTCTCTGATGGGTAAGAAGTGAGCCGAATTTGTGAGTCGGTCGACAATCACCCAAATGGAGTCGTGACCTCTGGAAGTTCTTGGAAGTCCGGTCACGAAGTCCATATATATGCCATTCCACTTCCACTCTGGGACCTCCAAGGGCTGCACCAAGCCTGCTGGTACCTGGTGCTCTGCCTTCACCTGCTGGCAGGTGAGGCATCGAGAAACGAACTCTACCCAACCTTATTCATACCCGGCCACCAGTGCAGTCATCTGATATCCTGGTACATCTTTCCCACTCCAGGATGTACCGACAAAGGGGAAGTGTGAAACTCTTTCAGCACCTCCTCCCGTAAATAAACTGGTACCAAGTTACGTCCTCTTAAAAGGACGTCGTTCTCTCCTCCTAAAGAGAAACCATCAGGTGCCTGTCATGAGGATATCTGCGCACACCGTGTCTCACAGTCAGCGTCCCCATGCTATGCCTCTCTTACCCACTGCAGTAGTGGAGGATTGACTATGAGTGAAAAAATAAAGGCTGCTCCATCCCTATCAATGAAGGATATCTGCAAAGCGGCTAGCTGCTCTGTCGCCTCCCAAAGTAGCTGAATGCCCGTCCTCCTGCTGAGAGCATCGGCTACCACATTCCCTTTTCCAGGAGTATAGACTATATCAATGTCATAGTCCTAGGAGAACTCGAGCCATCACCACTGTCTCAGGTTCAGGTCCTTCTTTGAGGAGAAGTAACTAAGACTCTGATGGTCAGAATAGACTGTAAAGTGCTCATCCATCAGATAGTGTCGCCACATCTTCAGAGCGAAGACCACTACTGCTAACTCCAGGTCATGGGTAGCATAGTTCTGCTCATGCTGCCTCAACAGTCATGATCCAAAGGCGATCACAGCCCGCTCCTGCATTAGGACACATCCAAGTCTGGTTGCTGATGCATCACAGTAAACTACATACCCAACTCCCTCCTCCGGTAGACTCAAGATAGGCGCGATGGTCAATCTCTGTCTCAGCTCCTGGAAGCTCTGCTAACATCTGTCTGACCACACAAATGGTCTCCCCTTCTTCGTCAAAGTTGAGAGTGGTGTCGTAACTCTGGTGATGTCTGGCAAAAATCCCCGGTAGTATCCAGCTAGTCCCAAGAAACTCTGCACCTCCGTCACGCTCCTGGGTGGCTCCCAATCATGCACTGCCTAGATCATCGCAGGATCCACCGCAACTCCTGCCTCAGAGATGACGTGTCCCATGAAGTGGACCTCACGTATACAGAACTGACACTTTGAGAGCTGACCATAAATCTGGTGATCTCGGAGTGTGTCCAGTACAACCCGCCAGTGGTAGGTGTGCTCCTCCGCAGTCGTCGAGTAAATCAAAATGTCGTTGATGAAGACCATGAAAAATCAATCGATGTATGGATGCAAGATCTTGTTCATGAGGCCCATGAACACTGTTGGAGCATTGGTTATGCCGAATGGCATAACCAAGAACTCGTAGTGGCCATACCGACATCTGAAGGCCGTCTTCTGCACGTCCTCATCCCAAACTCTGAGCTGATGATAGCCTGACCTAAGGTCTATCTTTGAGAACCACCGTGCCCCCTTGATCTGATCGAAGAGGTCATCAATACTTGGTAGAGAATACTTTTTCCTCACTGTCACCTAGTTCAGGTGACAATAGTCGACATAAAGTAGCAAGCTCCCATCCGCCTTCTTGGCGAACAATATCGGGGAAGCCCAAGGTGAAACACTGGGTTAGATGAATCCTTTGCCCTGCAAGTCCTCCAACTGTTCTCGTAGCTCTCGAAGCTCAGCGGGGGCCATCCAATATGCTGGAGTGGATATCAGGGCTATCCCGGGGTACAGATCAATATAAAATTCTACCTCTCTGTGAGGAGGTAGTCCTGGAACGTCGTCGGGGAAAACGTTTGGATACTAATCCACCACTACAGGAAAACCAGGACTCCACACATCAACTGATCCTAGGATGAGGCTAGCCAACTGATGAGTGATGGGCTGTCCTCTCCTATTCCAGAGTCCATCCTGTGCTGTGAAGGCTCCCTTCTTTCCAGTGAAGGTGAACATGCTCCTGTCGGTGAATACACACCGCACCTTGCGCCTAATATAGTCGATCTGAACATGGACTGTAGATAACCAATCCATTCCCAAGATGATGTCGTAAGGCCTCAACGCCACTACAAGAATATCCCAGCATAAGATCTCGCCTCCAAGAGTAATCTTACACTTCTCGCACCAGTGCGTAATCGTCGAGTCTGCTTTTGTAGGAGTCTTGAGCCGTAAGGATCGAGCCAACAGTTCTGTCAGAATCTCTGTGCTCCGAACAAGGGAAGATGCTATGAAAGAATGACTCTCTCTTGTGTCTATAAGAAATGTATCAAGGGTGGAATAGACATAGGTAGTACCTCGAATTATCTCAGGCACGCCGTGGTCATAGGCCTCTACTGCCTGAAGATGTGACTGTCTCTGCCCGCCTGCTCCCTGCGGTCGGGGTGCACCTCCTGGAGGTGGTGGTGGTAGAGCCTCAAAGCGTCACCCACCACCTGCTACTCAGCTAGATCCTCTGCCTCATCCTCCTACTCCCTGCAGACTGCCAATGTCGACCCTCTGCCTCTGCCTGGGTGGTCCCTCAATCGTCTTCTGCTCCTCCGCACGGCGGGTCGGGCAGTCATGAGCCATGTGGCCCTACCCGCCGCATGTGTAGCACTATTTTCCTCTCGAAAGACTGGCTCCGCACTGTGTACCCCACACCACTAAGCCAGTGTCCTGAGGTCGTCTCCCTAAGGGTCTGGTCGTCCTGGACTGATGAGTCATCGTCGACTGCCTGTTATAGAAGACTCTGCTACGTGCCGCCCTGCGGTAGGTCTCACTGATGATGTAGGATCAGCAAAGAAGCTCTCGATCAGAAGGGCTCGCTCCAGTACCCCTTCCTGTGTCGGAATGCTGAGGGAGATCAGCAATGCCATGATCTCATACCTCAATCCCTGATCAATGGTCCAGGCCCGGAAGAATGGGTCCCGTACCATGTCCGTCGAATAGTACGAGAGATCGGTAAATCTCACCGAGTACTGGGCGACCGTCAAGCTACCCTGCCACAGCTGTAGAAGCACCTAGATGCACACCACACGGAGGGTGGCTGGGAAAAACTCTAAGCGGAAGAGGCTATCAAAGTCCATACAGTGGAGAGATGCCTCGTCATGCACATGGAGCATCAAGCTCCACCATCTGTATGCTGCCACGTGTAGGAGGCTCGCTGCGAGGATCACCATGAGGTCTGCTGGTGTCCTCAATAACCTGGAAACTCGTACAAATTCATCCAGACAATCCTCAGCTGCCTGAGGGTCTGTATTCCCAGGGAACGTGGGTGGTCGCTGATGCTGAAACTCGTGCAGTGCACTAACGCAATGTGCATCGTCAGCGGTTGGGGCTGGTAGCATCGGTGGCTCGGCGGGTAGATATACCGTCGGTGCCTCTACTGTCAAAGGGCCATGTACTGAGGCCTTTTTTCTCGGTGGTCTGTCATCAAGCACAACGCTCGGAACCCTAGTCGGCTGCCGTCATGGGGACATCCTGAAAAGAAATAGGTGTGCCACGGTCATAAAGTATACATGGTGAGTAGACATAAAGTAATCACAATGAAAACTTGAAACACACATGCAATCAATGTTTTCATTCATTAATTCAGAAATCAAAAGTCAGGGTCCTAGTGTACGGATATGTCGGCCACCGCACCAACACTGGACTGCCCTGAACTGATAACCACACTCAATACCCTTAAAACTATTGCTTCACATAGAAGAAAGATCAGAGTCCAAATTTCTATGGTAGAATTGAACTCCTCTAATACCAATTTGTCACGAATCGTCCTCGGGGCCCGTGTCGTGACTACCCCAAGCCCGCCTTCCGTAGGCCAAGGGCTGGAGACTAGCACCAAGGCATAATTCCTGGTAAAAATGGAAGGCAGTGCCTTTGTAAAGTAAACAAACACCACAGAGCAAGTAAGAAGAAGTAAATACTAAGTAAAAAAACTGGGTACAACAGTAAGTGCAGAAAAGTATGTGGGCCAGAATACAAACCCAAACTAAAAGTAAAGTACAACTGAAAAGGGAGTGCAACAACTGAAAAGTAAAGATGCTACAGTGAGCCGTCCTCTGCTACTCCCACCTGAAGGGTGGGTACAAATATCTGCCCCAGCTCCTAAGGTCCAGCTGTCCGCTTCGTGTACGTCCTGCCCTGTTGTCCACCTCCAGGTACTGACTGCTCCGCAAGCTTCAACCACGATCAGCGTTGTCTATCCTCTGCAACCAACACAACGTAGTGTGGGCATAGCCCGTGCAGGGGTGAGTATAAGCTACTCAGTAGGGACCCCAAGCCCCCCGAAGGTCTTCCGGAATCCACAAAGGACAATCCAAAAACGAAAGATACAAACAAAAAGTAACATCCGACAGTTCTTAGGTATATTCCCATACATATACCTAAGTCATCATTTCTCATTCGGCTCCAACATCCGAGCCCAAGTAAAACCCAGTCCACACAGGAAAACACAACCCAATCCACACAGGAAAGAAAAACGTAATCCACACCGGATATCAAGTCAATCTTATCGAAGATAAGGATTGAAATTCAAGATTCATCTCACACAGGTATAATTCTTCGTAAGAAGAAAGAGATGATCAGATGAAGCCACTGATTCATCTAAGCTGTCGGACCCACATAGGATCGATAAGTACTAACCCCCACAATGACCCATAAAGGATCGATATGTAACTAACCCCTGCAATGACCCACATAGGATCGGACCCACATAGTATCTATAGGTGCTGGCCCACACATGACCGATGAGCACTGACCCACACAAGATCCGACCCACAAAAGATCGGTAGCACTGATCCAAGTTGGATCGCTGAGTGTTGTAGTCGTCGTTGTCGAATCCACGAAGTATTTCTATACAGTCGTCATCGTTGTCGCAGTCACAGCCAGCTCTAGGGTTCCCGCACACATCAAGCTCGTTCAGGAGGGCCCACTCCACGAGCCGAGGGGCTGATACATTAACTGACAAATAGTCCGGAGTTGATGTATCCAAAGGTTCTGTATCGTCAAAAGGAACTCAACATGATAGACGACACGTCGATCGGACGCCCGGTCTGAGAGTTATTGGATTTTTCGTCCCAGGGGCCCGGTTGGTTTTTAATTCAAACCTAACCCAAATATAGTACAAATACGTCCAATCCTCGAGCAGAGTAAGCCAAAAGGTCTGTATCACTTAGAGGAATCCATCAAAGTTGACGACACGTCATTCGGACGTCCGGAGCTCATGTTATATGTGTTTCCGCTCCGAGGGCCTGGTTGGTTTCATGTACGAACCAACCCGGCCGAACACAATGTACTCCGAATCCTTGAGTGTAATATATCGAAATGACCATCTCAATCCAAGTATCGCATCACCGCTAACAGTGTGTCGATCAGAGGTCTACAGCCCACGTTATGGGAAAAAGACCGTGGGAGGTCCAGAAGTGGGGGTGTCAGGCCCGGACCGACCCGGCCCGAGACCCCCTGGGTCGGCCCGAACCAGGGAGACCCGACCTGGGTCCAGGTTCGGACCACTTGGGCGCGTCCCAGCCAGGCTGGCGCGGCCCGGTCACCAGGTGGCTCGACCATTTCGGCCGAGCGGATGGAGGGGCGCCTACCCCCATGTTTCGTAACTGCGGCCCCCATGTGGGGGGCCGCTCTTGTCCGGCCAGATGGGGGTTACAAACCCCCGACTCTTCCTCTGACCGGCCGACCCGCTTCGGCCGGTCGGCTGCTGCTCCACGGGACCGGCATGGGACGGTACCCCTACTCCGACGCCGGCGACCAGGAACCGGCCACCGGTCCTTGCTCCGCTGCGGCCTCAGCCGTGGCCTCGTTCCGTCCGGCGCGGCGCGATGGCTCCGTAGCTTGGTTCGATTTCAATTGCCTGGCATGACGACGCCACACATCCTTACCGCACATTCCTGCATTGTGCGACGACACCACGTCACTTTCCTTTGAACCGTAACAACAAAAAACAAATAAGGGAGGAGGGTCGGTCGGGTTTGTGCGGTCCGACCCCCTCCCATTAATCGATAGCAAGTGGTCCAATTGAATGAGTAACATCGACAGAAGAAAATCACGAATAGAACACATAAATCCCTTACCTCATCGAATTCGTTGAGCGAGGGTTTGTCGCGGAAATAACCGTCGTGGAAGAAGGCATCGCGGATGGAGAATCATCGCGTCGCGGAGAAAAGATTCGTCGGTGTCACGTCATTGATCTCCGAGGATCCGGCGTTCTTGTCGACCTTCATCGGAGGTCGGATTTTTTCGCGTTCTTCACGTTTTTCACGTTCTTCATTGAAGAAGAAGAATATCTTTAAGCCTCTTAGCTTTTCTCCAAAATCCTCTCAATGCAACAAGTTCCAACCAAAATAAAATTAGTGCTTCACTTATTTTATTATCAAGACTTAAGAATTTTAATTTCAAGAATTTAAATTAAACTCACTTATTTAATTAGCATAAGTTATCTAATTAAATGGCGAGTTGAAGGAGTTAGGGAATATGAAGGGGTGGGGTTTGTGTGGGCCCCACTACCCTCATAACTTATCTAGGATAGTTTCCCAACTTCCACATAACAGATAACCACTTAGAGAAAAATAAAATAATATCGAAGCTCAATTTTATTTTACCTTCCACAATTTTTAACAATTCCTCCCGTGTAAACGCAACTCCAGAAAAGGTGTTCCTAAATAATTATCGGCAATGCGAATCCATCGGTGCCATCGGAATTCGATTCCGAGCATCGGTTCAAAAGTTAGAAAAACCCGCTCATTTGTTCACTGAAGGTACCCGAGCTAAACTTCATATAGAAATTCTGGGCACACTGAGCCTCGGAATTATGTGTCGTCAGAAACCGCGTTCTTGTAAAATCCCAAAGAAAATTAAGAAAAAATTTCCTTTGAATTTTACGAGTCTTTACATTATGAAACCCCTTTAAAATAGAAATTTTATGCTACAATAAATATTATGATTTCGTAAAATATGTAGTATATATATTATGACATATTATTACGATCTTGGTAATATTAGTAATTATCAATCTATCCTAGGTTGATGAAACACATTGCCATATATGGCCATCCAAAAGTTCATAAGCACACCTCCAAATTTTATAATGTGTCCAACCTAGTGTTGATTTCATAACATATACAGTGTGGAGATAAAACAATTTTTTAGAGAAAACTAATTTTATAATTAACCAAAACAACCACAATGAAATAATTTTGATTATTCGTAAAAAATAATCTAATACAA
The DNA here is from genome assembly GCA_963277665.1 of Viscum album. NCBI lineage: Eukaryota > Viridiplantae > Streptophyta > Magnoliopsida > Santalales > Viscaceae > Viscum > Viscum album. The sequence goes on along the minus strand of OY728128.1, from coordinate 268,912,906 downwards.
CATGGTACTATAAAAATGAAAACATGATATACAATTATACAATCTGAAATAAGATGGGAAAAAATATTTGATCATATAGGCCTATTAGACAAACAAAATAATGAATAAATATATGTTAATATTCAATAAAACCTCTAAGAAGAACCATATACTGGGTATCGACAACTCTTAAGCTTCACTAGCTTGATCCTATGCATCTTCACAAGGAACCTAATTTGATCAACATACAATGGTCCTCAACCTAATACCTTATGAGTCATTGGATTTATTTAAAAGAAATATTAATTATTTCATGAAGACAATGTTATCTATATAGGGGGAGGGAAGTTAATCATAATAGGCCACAATGATTGGATAACCGAAAATCTATTATCATTTACATGTCTATTCCCATGTTATACGACTAAACATTATGAAAATTAATGACAATTTGAAAAAAAAAATTATACAAATTATAAAAATATTGGAGACTAACTTAAAAAATTATTCATCCAATAATTAGATATAGCTTTATACCCAAGGTTAATATAAACACACTTTGTCATATTCCATAGTTTTTATAGTGCAAGGCTCACCAAAGTACATGAAATCATGTTGTTCCTCCGTATCATATAATGAGGGTCTATATTTTTAAATGAAAATGAATGAATTTTGAAAACTAGGGTGCACCAATAGGTTTATAAGAAACATTACATAACATTAATGAATAAGTGATATGTTAGAAGAATCTAGTGTGCCGATATGACTCTACTATAAAAACACGTGAATCCGATATGAGTTGAATATCCTAAATAATATGGATAAAAACATGTGCCTAAATGTATACATTTCCCAATTGTTCTCTCTATTCATGGTCCAATCAAATAGAGTATCCTCAGGGTCTTATCAAAATAATTAGCAGCACCCAGAATCAACAGTAGGTCATCTCCAAAGAGTGTGTAACACTCATATAGATGAGTTCATTAATCAAAACCACTCATTATGTTCTTTTTGGAATCTAAAAAAAAATCCAATGTAGTATAGAACCATATAAAAACAGAGGGAAAACTAGTTTATGATATCCTATGGTGCTGGTCCGGAAACCAAATACTATGCATAAAATCCCTTAAAATCATGGATAAATGTCAGCATAATATTGGTGGATCAAACAATAAAATTAAATTTCAAATGATTTGAACTATATATTTATATCAATTATTGTATCATTGAAATCTATGATCCTATTTTATTTAGGATACAATTAATTTATAATGTCCAACAAGGGTCTCACAAAATACAATTGGGCTCTGAGGCCACACTATTAAAATCAACCAAAAAACAAAATTGTAACAGAAAAAGAATTTAACTATAGGAGTGGTTCAACAATAGAAAATGAAAACCCATGATCATTAGGTACTAATAGAAATCCTTAAAAAACATCAAATTACTCTAAATGTTCCCATATCACCAATGTGCCTATAATGGAATCATACTGTAAGAGGATTCAAAAAATGTAATTCTCAATTGTCCTCATATCAACAATAACAGGGAAAACCAATATAATATAACCTTATCATATGAAAAATATCTTAAAAAATATTTTTATTTGAAAACATCATTATCCCTCCTCAAAAAATACCTAATCGATGGGAACTGTATCTCCCTTAAGGGAATCCAAACAGTTCCCTAATATATATATCAACATCGCATTAACAATGTGAAATATAAACCATCTCATTTTGTCATCCCAAAAGTATATAAAAAAACTCAAATCCCCAAACAAATTATCCAGTCCAAATCACCTATAACATCATGTATCTGAACCCAATAACAAGTGATTATCCAATATCCTATAAGATATACTACTCAATCCAACCCTCCCATATTTATTTGAATAAAACATGAACAAAAAAATAATAAAATAAATTAGAAAATCCAACTAACAAGACCATGAATCAAATTAGGGTATCAAATTATTTAAAAACAATATATTGAATGATTATGAATTTATGAAATAATTAAAACACCCTAAAAATAGATACCCAAACTACCACTCTATGTAGACAAAATCTATCTTCCAAATGGATTAAACCATCATAATCTACATTGAAAACTAATTTAAATTGTCAAATGAATGGTCCAATTTGAACTATATGGAAAAAATTGAAAATTACTCAAAAGGGATGTACCCAATGTTCAAAATGTATACATGGAATGATCTTTTAGATAATATTATATGTTGTGTGCGTGAGGACAACATGGCATGTAATTACCCATGTACATGAAATTATCCTATGTTATATAGAGTGTACTATAATATTGTGTACATGGTCATGTACTTAATAATATACCCCATAGGGCGTCAAAAAAAGAAAGCATGTAGCCAATACATGTGAACATTTTTGGGGCTCTCATTATGATCCCCATATGACCACGTACCCTAGATATGAGGGATTAGCTTAATAATCCTTACCATTAGAGTCTAATATTACAGGATTTTCCTATAGGCCTTCAAATTCTATAATACTTACATCATTACACTATCTAAATGTAGTAACACATAGAATTTATTCAATGAACTATATGTTGTATAATTTGGTATTCATGAATGTAAACATCCAAAAATGGTCATAAAAACCAGATTTCTACAAAAAACATATAAATCATCTCTCCAGGGATCCTAAAAATGCAATAAAATTATTAAAAAATGATAAAAAATTCAATACACTTATTTTTGGTTAATATATCAAAATTAGATATCCAAATGAACCATACATTAATAGGTTCTCAATATATTCAAACCACACACTTATTGATACCATAATTATCTCAGGAAAAGTTCCTCAAAATAATTATCCTTTACCCTCTCCCACTTTTATCCCTCACCCAATTTTGTCCATGTGATATTGGATCATCGATGGACATACATGAAATTTAAAAGGAATAAATTTCAAAAACCAAAGTTTTTATCAAAATATGTAATATCAGAATATATTTATATTAATTAGATAACATAGTGGTGCATGACTTAATTTAATTAATATATTACATTGGAATAATTAGAACATAATATACTTATTCATAAGATATTTTCATCATCTACCCCTTATCTCTCAATAATTAATACCCTTCTTAGAGACACCATTTATGAAATGCTTTTTTTTTAAAATGTGTATAATGAAACATTAGAAAATCATATCTTAAATTTTTAGTAAGTGTAAACATGGGGATATTAAATATCACATTATCATAAAATTATAATTAGGATATAGGTACATGATATTTATATTTTAAAATCACCACCTTCATATTATATGAATTTTTTTGATTCATGGAACATATCAGGGATGTTCATATTCCATGAATTATAATAGAATAAGATTACATTATAAATTGGAGAATAAAATTTCCATAAGGCACATATTTTTTTCTAAACATATATCAACAGAAAATAATTTTTATATCGGCTAAGTATCATTTAAAATATAATTATATTGGAATTTTTTTTCACACCACAGTCTATAGTAGATGAATATAACCACATATAAGAATAATATAGTGGAAAATTTCCATTATTTAATTTGGTTTACTCTCTATTCCATCTCAATTTAACTCTGGATATATTCATCTTTACCCAATGCATTGGAAGAATATATATTTGTGTACCCACGTGTATTAAAATTAAACCTACACATATGTGTGCCTCAATATCACCAATTATGATTCAAATCTTGTTCCAAGTAGATTAAATGGTCTTCATAAAAAATTCATTATAGCATATCCTATAAAAAGTAATCTTCTCTCATAGATATTTTATCAATTTATCATAACATAATACATTGAAAATAACGTGTTTCATAAAAATCATGTCATTATAGTCATAAAACCTATAGATAAGAATAATGATGGTATCATTCAATCAGAAATATTGTAATTATTAAATAATATACTGCGATGTCATCGTTGTTGATTAATTAAATTATAATATCCCTTAAAACATTTCGTATTGGAAATACCGATTTAAAATTTAATTCAACGGTTTAAAATTAAAATAAATCAAAAAAATAAAGTTATTTGTTTTGATAATATCAATTAAAATATTTAAATAATTCTTTTAATCCCTTTGAGGTCATGGTTACATAAATATTTTATATTCCATTAAAGTTAAAAGAAAACATTTCGTGAACACTTTTCAAAGGAAAATAAAATATTACCAAATTTCAATATTAAAATTATATTCCTTTTAAATATTTTCATTATAATTTAATAATTGAAAAAATGGATTTAAATAGTCATACAATACTTGCTAGGTATGTCCTGATTTTTTAGGAATCCTTTATATAGAAAAAGGTTGTTTTGAAAAAATAGATAATCAAGATTATTTTTCTTAAATTAATTATTTCATTTTTAAATTTACATAAATAGATTAAAATGAGTGGATAATTTTCAATATCCTAAAATAAAAATTTAGGAGAAAATTTGATTTTATTGAGAGTTACATCAAAATATTTCATCATTTGTATCATAATCATAAACAATCCCGATCACAGCTATCATTATATTATAAACCCCTTCCAACTCATTTAAATTTGAATCATACAAAAATGATAGAATAAATCCAAATGAATCATAATTTTTCATAAAAATAATGATATTCATGATATAATATGTCAAATGTGAGGTTTGAAAATATAATAAAATAATATTTTTTTCATATAGTAACATGTGCCCAAAAGATGTCAATTTTAGATGAAAAAACAATACCTAGGGTATTACATGATTTGGAAGTGATCTATCCCCCATTATAATTAATTATATATTTTTATACTTATATAAATGATTTAATTTACATATATAAAATAATTTATATATATAACCACTTTATAACATTTTAGAACCCTTTTAATAATTATTCATTTTCAAATTTGTATTTTCCAGGTGTTAAATTCTTCCTGATTTCATAAGCATATAATTTTAGTATTTTCATTTATTTTTTGTTGATTAGGGTTACATAATATTATGATTGTAAATAATTTCATTATTTCAATATATTTTCATTATATATATCTATATATATTTAAATTCTGCTATAATATTTAGAGATTAAAAAATGAATTAGATCATTCGTGGAATCGTTATTTCAATTTTCTACATAAACATTTTTTTGACTTTTCAACACCTAGAATAAATTAGGGTTAATTAATAATTCAATTTTTTTAAAATAATTATTATATCATATGAATCATATTTATTAATAAAATATTTCCATAATACAATCTATTTTAATCGAAATGAAAAATGGAAGATGTCTCTTAATTAATGTTGTAGAGCACTAATACACAAGAGTGATGTTATCATTTTCAAAGGGATTGGGTTTTAAGAAAGAATATAAGAAATTATTCATCTATAATAATACATATTTAATAATTATTATATATATATTTAAAAACTAAAACAACAATCCTCCCTAACTAATTATGATTAAAAATAAAAATTATCTCTATGGGGATATGGAAATCCATAGAAACACAGGATTGATACATTAAAATCCCATTTAATTTAAAATAAGGTGGACAATGGTGGTTTCCTAAAATTAATTATCTATCAGTATATTAAAGAATATGAATCTATTATTTTATTATAAATTTCATTGATTTTGATGTGGTAAAATACTACACAAAAATAAAATGGTCAATTAAAGAAATTAGATCATTTTTAGATGAAACTCCTTTAATGAAACTCTTAATAATCATATTTTTTGTATTTTTGGGAGACCAAAACATATATATTTTCCATAATAAAGTTTGGAATAAAAGGTTTTAGTGTTATTTCCATTTATATGGATCAATATGGTGTCATGATGAAAAGGGACCTCTTACCATTTATATGTGAGGGAAGAGGTATTCTTGAAATATAAGAACATATAATATAAAAAAAATATTCTATAGAAAATTCCTCCAAAAGAAGTTTAATTTGAAAATTTGGTATTATTTTTTTTAAAATTCGTTTAAAAAACAACGTATATAATTTCTATATGTTTTTGTAAACAATAATAATTGGATTAACCCATTAGTTATTTTATTTCAACGATACAATTTCTAACACCTTCTTCATAGTTAAAGGGATATAATTTTAAAAATTAGGTGAGTAATGGTTCAAAAATTTCAAAGGGGTAAATTTTTCGATCATGACTAATCCACATTTTCCTCTAGATGTTTTTTAATTTAAAATAATTAAATAATATAATGTTAACATGAAATATCATTAATGTAAATTTTGAATCTATTCATTTCTAAGGCTTTACAGACACAAAGATAAGTATTTAATTTGAATATTATCTATTAAAAACCCTATTATATTATATTCATATTTAAATAAATGTAACAAAATATTCATTTGAATTTTTGATTGAATATTTTTTTTATTTCAATGAATTTATGTAATATTTTTGTATTTGTTTAGTAAGAATTTAAATTAATAATAACATTACTAAAAACTATAAATTAAATTTTGTCATAAATATAACAACATTATTTTCAAAATAACTATTAAAATATGTTTAATACTGGATTTTTCAATATTTCTAAACATAATATATAATTATATGTATGTGGGTCACATTAAATTTTTTTATTGCCTAAAATATATTATTAGACATTTTCCTGGAAAAGTGACCCTTAATAAATTTTTATTCTGATACATGGTTAAAAGGGATAATATATATATATATATCAAATCGTTGTTTTCAAAATGGGTTCATAATCATTGATTTACATGGATGATGTTGAACCATTTTCCAAATGATGAACACCCACAGTGAATAAAAAATAAGTCTAGAAAATCACAATAAAAAATCATGAGGAAACGAACTTGGATGATGTTTTTTTACCCTCAATTAATTTCCTTTATAATTATGAATAAAGGCCAAAAATATAATCGCTACAAATTTTCCAACTTCCTGAATAAAACTGAAAAATCTCACATCATGCGTGATCCATGAATCATTTCACTAGTTTATCAATTTACATTCATATGTATGAATTATAAATATTGATATATATAACCAAATTGAATGTACTATCTTGAGTCAGATTGACCACTAAGGAAGAATGGAGTTGCAACATTATTGTTAGTGAGACCCACTTATTTCGTCACACACAGGATTTTGATCTTCAATATGGTCATCATCTACCAATGGAATCTCCTTTATTGACATCCAATGTTACAATTTATCTTAGGGTTTTAGCATCTAAAAATATCAATCCAACTATAATAGTATTATAATAGAATAGGTTCTGTTGTATTGTTAATAAAATAAAATATAATAATTCATTTAATAATTTAATTCATTTAAACCCTTGATGTATTTTTCATAAATTCCCCCACCATGAAAAATGATATACTTCTCTATAGGTAAAACCCTCATTTTGAACCCAAAAGTGACTGCATATTTCTATTTTGGTCACCTATTATAGCGTTATTCCACATTTTCAAAAAAAAATTGTATCTGTGTTCTAATAAATATATATTTAATATAATAGAACCATTATTTGGGTCACACTAAGACTCATAATCGCATAAATTATCAGTTCCTGGTGTTGAAAATAATCCATACTATATCTAGAAATAATAAAATGAAAATATTAGTCACTAAATTGACCCAATCATGGGGATTTCCATCCCAAAAATAAAAAATAAGGGCTACACAAAGATATGTGGTTAATGAGAATTAATCTGAGTCTCCCACTCTAACGTGCTCTCCTAAAGATTCTCTTGGGGCCACTAGGCATGCACTGATGAAATCACATTCTGAAGAAGTATCCTCTCATACATGTCCTCGATTTCTATCTATTACATCACAAATATAACTCCATCATCGATTTCATTTTATCCCCAATCTATTAGGTGTGATGGGTCATGAGTGTACCTCCTTAAATATGACATGTGGAAAATGTTGTGTAATTAGTCTAACAACAGTGGTAGGGATAAGTTGTATGCCACATATCTTACTCTATGTAGTATCTGAAAAAGAAAAAATGGTCCTTAAATATACATTTCTACCCCAGTTCAATCATTGTAATGCATGCTGAGGTGAAACCTTTTAGAACGCATGGTCTCCATCTTCTAACTACAAGTGCTTCATTCATCATCCATTTTGAGACTTTTGATGTCTCTTTGTAGTAAACATCTAGTCCTGCATGATTTTCACCTTGTCCTTAGTGGCTCACACCAACTCTATCCCCATAAGTAACGATTCTTCTAGGTAATCTTCGAAATGTGGTGACATTCAGTGTCACCTATAAAAGGACTCATACAGTTCCACACTGATGGTGGAAAATATTTTTTTTATGTAAACTCCAATAATGAATTGTGATAATCCTAAATAAGATCAATGTCTATCATGAATTATCAAAACATGGCTTCCATAACCTGAATGTTCAAATCTATCATGTTTTCAGTCTGGTGGTGAAATATTGTTCTTATGTGTAGAAACTCAATAAAATAAACCTATTATACCTTCCATAAATGAGATGGAAATTAAGAATCATTTCTAGAAATAATCTTCTAGTTACTCCATATTGTTTTACCTTCACCATCATGAAGAAAATTCCCAAGACCTCTGCTGACCCTTCTTCCAAATAGTTACGATGTGGGAATAACATTCAAGTCGTTACATGATCATTCATTTAATGTCATGTCCTTATTTCATATATCTTATTATTATCATTAACTTTATATTTAAACCATGACACATACACTATATTACCTCTATAAGTTTAGATAATACCTTAAAACATGGTTTTATGCCTTCATTTTCTGACTAGTATGCCATTAAGAGATAAAATATGTTACTCCCATCATCATCCCTATCTACTAAAACTAATATTGAATCTCATGATAAATATATTCCACACCAATTTATACTAATAAATGAGATATATTATTCTCACTTAGATCCTCCTCCTACACATCATGGGTACCATAATGTGTCCTTAAAAAGGAATGACATTCCCCCCACCTTTAGAAATCCCCCTAGAAAATATCATGTGGATATCATAGTACCTAGGGTCCTATAGTATGAATTTATAGATGCTCATCTATAAATCACTTCAAAATATGAGTGGTAACAACCATAAACTAGAGGTAAGATTCCCTCTCTCTATACAAAAAGGAAAAAAATTAATTATGTCAATAGATCTAATGCCATTCTTAGTAAACGTGAACAATACATCCTTCTTAGATAACCTGCTTCCACGCTAACCATTCAAATATTTAAGGCAAATCCAAATTCTTTATATTATAGGTGCTCTAGCCATATACTATATCTCATGTAAATATTATTATAAGAGAAGTTATAATAGATAGTCTTGTTGGTAAAATAGAGAATATACTCCTCTACCCTCTAGTACATTTTTCATATCATTAGTGTGAAGACTACCATGAATACCTCGAGATCATGAGTCACATAGTTCTAGTCATGTAGTATCAACTATGTTGAACCTTAGTAAATCTCCATTTACTATCCATTAGATAACAATCATTCCTTCATCCTGATGCATAACTGAACAATTCGTACTTGACACACTCTCCTATAAATCTCATAAAGTGAGTGTTTGTCAATACCTACCTCAATCTTAGAAAATCTTCATCCAGACAAAATGAATCCCCTTTTGGGTCCAGTATTTCAAGGGTGACCGTATTCTCTTTTATCAATTATGAATATATATTAATTTCATACAAATATAAGGAATCTATGCACCTATGTTATGCTCTTGTATTGATCCCACGGTGAAACTGCCTCAATAATTGTTTCATCCACTACCACATAGTAAATTAGATAAAATGTCCCATAGAATGGAACTGATGAATACAAAACTAGAAGTTCAATATTTTATGGTATGTTTGGTTCTCTTAGAGTGCTTACATATCCATCCAAAATTTTCTAACATGCTCTCTTTATGATGTCATGTATATAATGATATCAACATTGAATACTACATTAAACCGGTAAAATAATTGATGAAATATCCTATTCATGAGTCCCTTTAACACTATTGGGTATTCCATCATGCCAAATTTCATTACTATGTACTCATAGTGATAATAGTGCCATTATAATATCATATATGGTATATCCATATCCCATACACAAAACTAGTGATAGCATGAAATGAGGCCAATCATTGAGAATAATCGTACCCCTCTCAAATAATATAATAATTAAGTGATCCTCGATAGCGGATACATTTTCTTATTGATCAACTAAAACAGTTTTTGTTAGTCTCCACACAATGTCAATCTATATACATATATCATGAAGTAAAAAAATTTGGGATTCATTGTGTGATAAATTGGGTCTAAGAAGGAAAATCCTATATATGTCCTCCAACAACACTGTAAGATCATCAAGCTCTCTGGGATCCATCTAATATACATAAAATAATATCATTGACACCCCGGGGTGTAGATAAATGATGTTTAATATCCATCATCATGAAGGTAAGCATGGGACATCATTAGAAAAGACATCCATAGTATCTGCAAACAATGTTGGGAACTTAAAATTCATTACATCAATTACAATGAGGGTTAGGATAGCCAACTCATTTGTAATCATCTAAATCATTCTCTGCATGAGTCCATCCATTGCATCTAGGGTATCATTTTTTACCCATAAAGGGTATCTTGGTCATATATCTATAGAAACAACGCATTCTACTCATGGATTACTTGATCTGGGCATTAATTTTAGATTAAAATTTAATACCTAAGATGATGTCATAAAAACTCTTCACTTCTAAAAATATTTCCCAACTAAAACTCTCACATAAAAGAGTAAATTCACACTATCAGAATAATTGTCTAATTTTTGAGTCATCTATTGTAAGATTTTTCAAGTTAAAGGGTTAAGCCTAGGGGCTCTAATAGAATTTGTATGTCTAGAACCTGATTACTGTAATAAATGAATGGATAGAAAATATTACTATTGGTAACATAACTATGGTATAAAACACACAGAACATACCTAATATCATTTCTAGAGAATCGAGTTCATAATCCTAGACAACATATAGCATCATATCCCCTACCAATCTGCTCTCTGATCCAAGTGTGGACCATCATGGTCTAGTGGTACATGTAAATGTTTCTACAACCTACATCTTCCCTACCATGCCCTCTTACATGCTCCCATAACTTCAAACATGTATTCTACTATCACTGCCTCTACCTCGTTGGGACATCCATGGTATCTTAAAATGTCATGTGGTTGTTCATATGATATCATGCGTGATATCGCCTTCTTTCACATGATTATTACTTATTATCCATGGTTTGTCTGTTTCATTCCTTTGAGCCATTAACAACATAACTCTCACCAAGGGCTGCCTTTAGAGAAGTCTCTAAAATCCAGGTGCCATATAATAACATCATCTTTTTATTGATGAGGTATCCACACCTACATTCCAACTAAAGGTAACCACATATTGGGTCTTATCAAACATGAATTAATAAACCATCAACGAGTTATATCTCACCCAATAATATGTCGTAATGCATATAGGTGGAATTTTGATTTAGATTTCACTTCACATTATTTCTGGATAATCCAATCCCCAAAAACATATCCTGAACTATATCTATCATGTACCTTGAGCTTTTGGTGAACTATGATGAATTATATACTTCTATCGGGTTACCCTGCTAGAGATGTAGAATATCCATGTTGCATATAGTCATCAATCGGTTTACATAATACTCCTATCTGAAATGATTCTCAAATATTTGGTGGTTATTGAATCAGCATCATAAGATGTGGTCATTAAACCCCAACATCGTCCTTCATTACCATAGTAAAGGATATATTCCATTAATATCATCTGATCTTTAGGGGACATATCTATATGGGATACTCATGAAACCACCTCAGTCCATTATGTAGCTTCTACTGGTTCAGGATATCGTTAAAAAATGAGGGGTATCATTCATGGAAATTGATGATATTCACTTTGTATGATCAACTAATATGATATTATTTTGGGTACCATATTATTTTCCAATGGTATTTGTATAACGGTCACATCATATTGAGGAAAAATCCCATGAAAGGGCATCTATATCCATGCCTCACAACTAAGGTTAAAATCCTCAGGATACTTGTGATAAATCAAAGATGAGATATGTCCCAGTGTCATATTTAAATAGAAATGTTATACCAAGGTAAATTATTATATATATAGTTATGGCACTAGAAGTTAATGAATAAAAAATCTCTATGATAGATGTAAAATTATATTCGCAGAAACTAGGGTTCACATTTACTAAGTCAAAATTTAAGAGAATAGTTTCCTAGTGTATGGGTACGTCAACTACCACAAAAAATGAAGAGTCATTTTCATGAAATATTAATTAGAAACACATCACACGGTTGACCTAAACAAATTTCATAGAATTTGATACAATTATAGAACCGACATTCTCTAATACCACTCTTTGATGAACCATCTTAATGGGACCCATGATGTGAATCCCCATTCATACCTCCAATTGTCTATGGGATAGATACTACCACTAAGTAGTAATATCACTTACATGTGCGACCTATCCAAAGTTCATGTACACAGATAAACATCCCCAATTGCACAAAATTATGAAATGTTAAAAATTGGGCAATCACACATGAATATGTATAAATCCCAAAAAAAGTATGATTGAAGAAATTAAATAAAAACAGGTTGAAATACTATCCCACAATAATGATTCCAAAATAATCCCAAAATGAAATTATTGTGGGGACTCATATCTAGATATCAAAATAATATTCCTCAATCTTATTGTCCTAATAAATCACTATATGGTCCTTTTACATCAAAGTATATATCAAAAGGTCGATTATCTATACAAGACATGAAACATGTAAGAATGTCATGTGAAGGTGTGAATATGACATTACCCATTATTACATAACAAAACCACAAATAATATAACATAATAAAAACATACATTATTACATGGAGTATTTCTATAGAACATATTACAAGAATATACAATATAATCAATAAAGGCATGGAATCTAAATGTGAAGTCACCATTATATTGTTAAACTACCATTCCAACTCAAAAATTCCACATAGCAGTCATCTAGGATAACACACTCCCTCAGTATTATAACACTAATTACTTCCTTCTTTGAGTATGTTATCATCTAGTCTCATCACAATAATTATACATTTGAAGTATGAGGATAGACGATAGAAATATGAAGATCACTCCCAATGACAAGAGGTATACCCACAACTCAATATGGATAAACATTATATGTAAATTACCATTTACTAAGTTGGTTTGGTAATGAAGATACCAAGAACCCCACCTAGGGCACAATTTGGTCTACATGGATGGATTCCAAGAACATTAACCAAGTAGTCATGCTGATGGGATCACTAACATGTGGGTAAGATGACATTCAATACTATCCATCAAGGGAATATCATAGAGAATTCACCCTATTGAGTCATTTACAATATATAGTGGAAAACTCATCGACGAAAATATATAAGGAGTACATGACAAGAAATAGGAGTACACTCTTTGACCCTTCAACACCGGTTCCTACCAATATAAATGGACCGTTCCTGTATCTATATAGATGTACACGGCATGCTACTGCACATTTACATCTACCAATTTCCTTGTAAACAACAATTCCAATGTACATTTCTGGAATGGATGAGTCCATGTATGAGTACATGTGGTTCAAGTGGCTCTGTACCTCCTTCTGTTTCTATATACCCATTTATGTACATGTTGAGCCAATTAGGGGGACCACATGTTTTGTTAGAAGGTCTCATATTGTGTGATACTCCACTCATAAAAAGACACATGCCTCTACTAGAAGGTTACCACACAATACCAATGACATACTAATATGAATATATAGTACATCTTGTTTTTTTGAATACTTAATACATTACAGAAAGAGACACCCAAAGAATATATTAGTTTAGTGTCTTAGGAACCCAGGAATTGTAAACAACTATAAATAAGTGAGAAAAATTATCTCCCACTAGGGTCATTAGGAATAGAGACCTTATTATTCGCATCATAAAAAATATCTTCATAAACTAGTGAAATGAAACATAAGAAAGGGTTATCACAGAAGCTCTTTAAGAGTGGACAAGGGAGATTTATAAGTATAATAATGATCAAATTAGTCTGAGTACTTCATAACAATATTATAAGAACACAAACTTCATACCAAAGGCCAAAAATATGAATCATTGAATATTTTTTAATTATTCACCATACATTAATCGTATAGGAATGAATAGAATAATCCATAAAATCAATTTTTATGAATACTAAATAGAATTTTGGTACACTCATATATATATATAATTAATTTCATTCTAGTCATGGTATATCTCCCAAGGACATCTTAGTGGAATGTGGTCACTCAACAAACCATATTATTAGTAAAGGTTCACTCCAAAGACCATCTAAGAAAACATAGTCCTTTACCAATCCAATATCACCCCCATTCTATCCATAACTATCTCATAATATATGAATATTTAACCAATGAATTGGAGGGATATATAGATGAAAACCATCTCATAAATAAATCATATATATGTTTTCTAAAAGATCATAAAAATCAAATCATAAAATAATAAATGAAATGGTAATCATAATACATTCATCATATTATATCCTTTGGAAAAGATACAGGTTTCATAATAATTTCATTGAAGCACTTCTAATTTGAAGAAGATGGTTTCCAATGCATATAAACAATGAAAGGAAAATTGGATCTATAAGAATACAAACCATTAATGGGGAATGTGTTCCAAAGACAATGTAACCCATGGAAGATAAATTGGATCTTTATCTGTATATCACGTGAATGAGAAATGAGTTTAATAAACATAATACCATCATAACATAAATCATTCAGAAAAATTATAAGGCCCCAGCCTTAAACATATCTTAATATTGAATTAAATGAATAATTCCCATTGAGGATCTTTTCAGGATTAGAGTTTTAGATAATTAGAACTTAACTATTACATCTCAAAAGATTTACAAGGTAGACACTTCTACCAAGTTTCCATAGAATAAAAAGAACTCTTAAAAAGAAACATGTCTAGTTCCATGTTTTAGATAGCATGACTTTACCTTGATCCCATCCTTGACCCTATTACACATTATGTCATGTGAAAAAAAATTTCAAAAAAACTTGGGGTGCGCATAAAAAACTCAGTAAGGGATACACAATGAATGAAAACTGTTCGTTTTTCAAACATCAAGTAATCCATGTATACTTTATCAAAGTAATACCTTCACCTTCATGAAGTAGTAAAAACTCTTCACTGAATAAAATATCATTAATTACCCTATTGTAACCAAAGGATTACCATAAAACCCATATAAAGAACACATAACATATAAAGGTAACTTGGGACATAAACATACTTAAGTGGAATAACCATATGGTCGACTTCCACACACATCACTTAATGAAATAGCCATACGGACAACATCTATACATACTTAATGGAATACCCATACAGCTGACTTCCATACCCAATGCATTGGAGGTTATAATGTAACCACCTATCCTGGTATTCACGGAACCACCTGTCATATGGTTTATCACATAACCACCCGTCAAATGTCCAAGTACAATTATAAAAATCATAAGACATAAACAAATATAATGAAAAGAAAACATTTCCACACTTTGATCACAATATATCATATAAAAATATTGACATAACAAATCCATTATAAAAACCATTTTCAATACCAAAATACATAAAAGAGTATATGGTATTTATTTCATTTTAAAAACATTACGGCTTATTGAGGAAGCCAAAGGCCAAATAATACTCGCGGCGGCAGAAAAAGTCGTAGTCACTGCGTATGTTAAAAGAAACATTCCTTTTGGTCGTTTTGTAAAACGCTTCATAGAAAAAGATTCATTTTGTATAAAAGTAAAAGTCAAAGGGGTTTATACACCGTATAAAATAAATTTGTGTATAAAACGAAATATGCCTCAATGAAAGGAGATTGAGACGAAGTCCCTTACCACGGGTCCGACTTGACTCGATCGTTCTTTAACGTCCTGAATAATAAACATCAGTTAATTTATAATTGATTAAGAAACTTTTTCAAGTTCATTATTCCTTTTATATCACTTATTACCATGTTCTTAACATTATGTATTCATTTATGTTGATAATGGTTGTTTCTCGATATTTGGTACTTGACTCAAAAGTGAACTTCTTACAATTACATGTTGTTCGTGTGGTCAAATGTTCATTATATCCAGAATGATATTCATGATTTGGATATCATATATATCATATATATCCAGCATATACATGTATTTATAATATTACATAATCATTTAGAGGTAAGAAATGAAATGCACCGTTCATAGAGACGGTAAGCCGTACGTACGCATGAACGCTACTTTCATTTCTTTGTCATATTAATGGAATTAAGACTAAATGAGAGGTATGTATATTTTAATTCCAGAATTATATTCATCATTTATATGTAACATACATTATATATATCCATTATATATATGTACTTATAATAGTACATTACATTTGGGGATAAGAAATGAAATGCACCGTTCGTGGAGACGGTAAGCCATACGTACGCATGAACGCTACTTTCATTTATATCTCATACATTAATTGAACGAAATAATAATTACATAGAGGTATATTATAATTCCAGTATAAAATAATATATAATATCTTTAAATCCATCCTTTATAAGTTCCACATATGGCATTAACGAATCATATCACTTTGAGGGGGCGGTAGTCCGCACTTCCTTAAATGAATATATCGCGTTTACCCATAATGGAAACCATAAAGGTATGCTCAAAATGAAAAATACATAAGCTTAAGGAAAAAATAAACGTATTATATATCATATATAAATATAGTTTCATCTTAATGGCCACCTTTGAAGGTGTTAAATGAATGTTGAACAATCATCGTTTCGGGAGGCAGAAATTCGCCATCCACAGAAACAGTATGTTCTTTAACCATTAGATGTAGATGTGTGTAAGTGTAGCTCGAAATATTCTTATAACAACATCCTAGTATATTGAATATACTGTAGTTGTTACAAAAGAAATGGATAAAAATAGTTTAGGGGGTTGGAGAAGCAAAACAAAACAAAATAACACAAGTGAAGTCATCACCTTAAAATCAGGTAACTCTCTTAGATTTGAGCTCAAAGGCTTCATTGGGAAGACTTATGCCCAATGTGAGGCTTCAAGGAGTAAGAGAGGTATGTGGAGAGCCAAAATGGGCAGGGGTTGGCCGAGCCAAAGGCTTTGGAAGTGTGGGTAAGGAGGTTGAGGTGGGGGCCTTTTATAAGAGGAGAGGAGGGGCACTCTTGGAAAGTAAGGAAATGTTACATTATTTTAGAATGTGTTTCGGATATTAAAGGTACAACATTGATTTTTTTCAAGGATAAGGTGATAAGAGTTCTAAATACACCCATACAATAGGTTTTTTACACGTGTAGGTCTTAGATTTTACATTATCTTTCCATTTTATTTAAATCGTTAAATAATGAGGTCATCGCTGCATCATCATGATGTCAAAAATAATTTAATTTATTTAATGTCTAAAAATTATAAAAAAAATATCATGATGTATTAAATATTTTTATCTTTCTAATTAATATTTATTGTCAAAAATCGTACTAGAATAACCCCATGTAAAAATTATTTTAGTAAAACAACTCATGTTTGTGTCATTTTTATTTTAACATTAAATAAAAAGGTATTAATGTCATTTTCCAACTAAAGTGGCTCCATGGGGTCCCCAATTTGACCCATGGATTGTCTTGGTCGGCCATGAAACATAAAATGAGGTTAGGACATGTGTCAAGCTCATTTCATATTATTACAACATTATTTTTACCTTAAATTACACTAATTACCTCTAATCGTGATTAAAAACATAATAAGTTACTATTCACCAAAAAATTATTTTAATCTCATTGAACCAAATTTTACTCCATAATGACAACCATGTATGTCGGATTTTTGAAATTCGAAACATATAGGTGGTAAAATTTCATTTAAACGAAAAATCGGTTATTTAAGTACCACTTAGTGGTTTCACTATTCATCAAAAATTGATGTTTTTCAGAAAAATACCAAAACATCACCCAAAGCTATATATGATATTCCGAATTCAAAAATGAAGTAAATTTTTCAATGTTAAAAACATATAAGTTTAATTAATTAATTTAATAATTAATTCCCACTGTTAGAGCAAATAGCGTGTTTTTATGAAACAATAAGTATCAAAAGAATGACACTAGTTTAAGTCCGATTTCAAAGTGAAATTAATTCCAATGACCACTATTGGATTTAATGGTAAAAATATATTCTAATTTAAATTTAAAACTAATTCAAAATATAATCTAATAATAAAAATAAATTAGATTAAAAAGAAGTTTTGAATTAAAATACAACATTTTACACTATTCATTAAAAAAATGAACATTATCGAAAAAATACCAAAAATTTACATAATGTAAATTTTGATGTCCCGATTCTAAAGAAGAGTTATATTTGGTCCAATAAAATGTATCAGAGTGATCAAAACTATATTTAATGACGGTTCTCCATCAAAAGGTGATAAGTGAACCTTTAGTGAAAATTAGGGTATAAATGCCTAAAATTGAATTCATTCTGTATTTTAAGCCTTTATATTTTATTGGATAAATGTAAAAACATTTAAAAAACATATATAATCATATTTTAGTTATTTCTATCCATTCCCTCCTATACAACGGCTACATGTTAACTACCATTTAAAATAATATTATTATATTACTAGTGTGCAACGTAAGTTTTCAACGGAACTCATCGTTGCGTATCGGGTATGCTATCGAACATAGAAACCCCTTTAAAGTAAAATTTTTATTTAATTCGTAAATATTAATAAATATGAAAATTCTTTATTCTTTATTTACCTGGGATGTTACAAAAATAATTTGAATGGTACCCATGGATAATATCAACATAAATTCAGGAGTAATACAAATAGATTTTATCTTATATGGAAAGAAATGTATTTATCTTTTTAATACTTTTTCTTGAATAAAATATATATTATACATTGAAAATGGTTTTTAAAACATAATACCATATGAAAATTTATTCATTGAAAATATCATGGAAAATTGAAATCAGAATCCATGAAAACCATAAAAAACTAATTCCTTTTCTATAGATAATGAGCTTAAAATATCATTTTAAAATAATTTTTGAATACATTTTTTAAATCATTTTTTAAATAATACTTATTTATTAATGAAGAGATAAATAAATACATATTACCTTAATGAAAATTTATTAGTTATCATAAATACCCAAGAGTGGGAAAATGTTTCTAAGAAACTAAGATATAATTTATAACTAGGGAATAATGAATCTAAATACTGTTCAAAAGATATTGATCATTATATTTCATCAATATAAGTATAGTAATATACATTCCAAATAAAATAAGAGATTATTGCAATAAACTCTTACCGCTTTTGTAACATTGAATAAAACTACCCATGTAAGAGAATTACATTAAATGAAGATTAAGATATCACGAAAATAAATATTATGATGATATTAAATGTAAAATGGAAATATATACACATCATAAAATAATCTTGGTGCATAAAAAATTTGTGTCTCAAAGAATGAAAATGGCGACAAAACTATATTACTAATTTGGTAACATTTGTACCCAAAAACACTGTGAAATAGAGATAATAAAATGTATTTGTAAATTACCATAAATATAAAGATAATAAGAATATAATACATTATAGGGATTTATATACACCAAAAAAATGCAGCGAGTGTTAAATATGGCATGTATCTCACAAATATAAAATTGTAAAATCAAATAACTTTAACATATATATTAAAAATATTCATAATAGTTAAATAGTAATGTATAATATTTATATGTTTATTAAAAAAAATTTAGAAAACCTTTTTTCTATATATAATGTAATATATTATGGGATTATTACTTTATATTACCCAAAAACTAGCAATTATACATTAATGATACATTTCGGGTAACATCTGGTTTCTTTTAAAAATATTTATCAACTAGTTATTCTTGAAACTCTTACATAGTTCACTATTTAATTATTTAAAAATTTCAAAATAGATTTATATGTAGTAAATGTTATGTTTTATTATTTAAAATAATATCTAAAATATATAAATATAAATGGAACACACTATTAATAGAGATGATAGGCCATATAAATGAATAAATGTTGTTTCTGTTATCTTGTTGTAATGAATAGATGAAATTAAATTATATATAAATATATATATTAATGTATATTATCATTCAAGTATTTTTATTTTTACATTTATATCATATATATCTACAAAACCTATCTTTACTAAATTCCATGTAATGTGTGAACGGATCACATCACTTTGATGATGCATTAGTCCACACGTCCACAAATGAAGGCATCGTATTCACCCAAAATTATAAAAATGAAGGAAAATTTTATAAAATAATTATATAAGAGTAAATTATTCATATATAAATGATTTATTATATAGAAATTATTTCTAGGATTATTACAAACCATGCTAGCAGGTAAATGAAAAATTGAGAACATCACTTAAAGATGTTGTAGTAGGTTGTACACAAGAATATTATACTTGTTACTTATTTTTGGAAGTGTGTATAGGTGTAGGTATAAAAAGTAGTGTAAATTAGAAATATAATAATATGATTAATTATTTTTTTATATAATAATGTCATAAAAATAATTTATGTAGTGTATATTGAAAATAAAACAAATGATCTTATGGAATAATTATACCCATTCATTGGGTAACTCATCTTATATGCCAAGAAAGATCCTACTTGGTTGGATTTCATCAAAAATTGAGGCTTTTTAGATTAAAAAATGAAATTTTTATTAATTTATATTAGGTTTTAGGTGAGAATGATGTATTTAGTAGTGTGAATAAGTGAGGTGATCAGTGCCCTTTTATAGTGGTGGAGAAGTGGAATTATTATAAATTTAAATAGTTAGACGCTAATAAGACATATACATTACAACATGTGCCTAAAATTGTTTTTAATATTTGATAAAATATGGGAAATGGAGTATATATTTACCAAAAAAATGGATTTTTTAAAATTTTCCTTGTTATTTTTCCCCCACAATCAAAAGTATAACAACTATTTAATCTTATTTTTACCTTAATTTCGTTAAATAATTTTAATTACATTCGATAATAATTTTGGAATAAAAAATATGAAATTTTTAGAAATTATAAATTATCATTATTCTAAATATAGAAGTAATTTTTTTGAAATTTTTGTCAAAAAATTCATTGACATTAAATCAAAATTAGTCATACATATGTGTCACGAATGTGATTTTTAAAAAAGAAAATGTTCAAAACATTGAAAATTTTTTTATATCCAAATTCACGGTGAAATTGATTCCAATGATGTAAAATTTACTAATTATTATAAAATTAATTTAAATATAATAGAAACCAAATAATAAATTAATTTATCTATATTTGAAATTATACGAAAAATTATTTCGAATTCAACTTTTGTATATTCACTATTCATCCAAAATGATGTTTTTTAGAAAAATCCAAAATATATAACTCAATATAAATTTGAAATTATAAATTAAAACGTAAAGATTATTTTAAAAAATTATATTACCAAATGTTTCTGAAATTAAAAATATTATTGGTCCCAAAGGGCCAAAAAATTATTTCTTTTGAGATAATATTATTTTTCAAAACATATGGACTTTATTGGAAATTATATTTTTTATTATCAAAATTTTTTATTTATATAAAATATTTATAAATAATTTCAATTTTTTTTATTAATATTAACATTTCAATACATTAATACCAGGTTATAACTTTCTTATTTAAATAATTTCCATGATAAATTACTTTTTCATAGAATGATATTGTTGTGTGTAATGATATCCATGTCGATGTGGAGTGTAGAAAAAGATTATATGCATTTTGAATATAAAAAAAAATTAATATGATTTTTCATGAAATAAAATACATCAAAAAAAATTTATTTATTTCAAAAAAAATATTATTTACAACATGGGTTGTTACATTATAATCCCCATAAAATGAATTTGACATCTAACATTAGTCATTCTGATACAAAAAAATGTGGATAATTTGGCCTCATTAAATCCTAAAGATCCCAGGCATATTCTAATAACTAGTGTTTTCTAAAAAAAATTGACCATGTGGGTGTTATTATTTGTTAGAATATTATTTTTATGATATATAATTTTAATAGGTTGTTCCATATAAGAAATATATTTCTCATGTGGTATGACCTATGAGTTCAATACTTATGAAGGATATGGTATTTACATTTTGTAGAGATATATTTAGAACACTTAATGCACATGAGATATATTTAGAGGATTTTCTAATATATGGGTTTTCATCATGGTATGATTAGTATTATCAAAGGGAAGTATACACTTAGGATATAGTTTCCCTCTTTTCCTAAATTCATAACCATCTTCTATGGAGTGAATCATAGAAACACCTTATCACCATCTTAAAAATATAGATCATGCTGGAGGATATAAACACAATCGTTCTGTCAAATTTGATATTTCTTGACATAATACTAAATGGTTTTGTAATTATCGTCCATTTCTTAAATTGTCTATAAGAAATTAGAATTATATCTCCAACCCCATCCCAATACGTAGGATATCAAAATAATATTAATTTAATGATTAATAAAGAGAAATCTAAATGCTTGAGTGAATGATATTATTGTATGAATAATTAAATTAAGGAATTTTTTTGTCCAAAAAACAATTAAATAAAATGAAAATGATCTCAAAATATTATATATGTGGTTAATTTTTTTCAGTTTGAACATCCATATGAGGATTATTAGCATTTCTGAAACCCAATTTTGAATGATGTTCGTGTTTATGTCTTCCCATGAACATTGTGAAAAAAGTCGAATGCCAGTTAGATACAATATAATTTTGTACCCCATTAAACATTTCCACTTCATTGATTTATAATAAAACATGATAACCCATAGAGAATACTTATCGAATAGAAATTAAGAGTTCTAACTTAGTAAGGAGATCAACTACCACCCTAATAAAAATAATTCATTTAGAAATTTTTGGGAGTCCAACCTAAAATTCCAAAGTGTTTTTATCCCATTTAAATTATAGAATGTCAAAAAGATACATCATCCCCTTAAAAGTTTTCCATTCACCCTCAATATGATGGAATAATATGAATTGAGATATGAACTCTACAATATCCATATTCATGACATATCACCAAATGTATTATTTCGGGTCCCTATACTTCATTTTTACATCCAAGATTAATATACAATGAATAATTATAGGATTTCACTAGTAGTCCCTTATTCGAATATGGTATAGATGGAACCCAAACACGATTCCATAACAATACCATTTAAATGTGATAAATATTAAACTCGAGAAAATTTAAAACCTTCTGTTGAATCTCTGCATTTACCTTTTACCCCACAACAATCGTTAATTTGATAGATGGTTAAACATTCAATTGAGAGGAATAAAATTTTACCCATAGTTAAAAATGACAGGATCCACCCATTAATGACCCTGTAATATTTTATGATTTGTGATCCTCATCATTGGTAAGCTTTAATGATGATTTCAACTAAAATAATCAACCACTTTTTTCTCTTTTATAAGGTGGTAACATATTGAGTTGTGATATCCATAATATTTTAAATCCATATTCTCTAAAACTTGTTCAACTACTTCTATGTGAATATATATGTTATTAATTTATGATCTATATATATTTATATCAGACTATTCTACATAACGGAAATAAATCAATATATTTAATTGAAAAATTACCACAACTAACTCCAAATCCTGAGTAGGGAATTTTTTCACAGGACTCATCAATTTTTTGGATTCGTAAGATAAGATCTTTTTATTCTATGAAAAAATGAATATCTTTCCATTATTGGAAGAATCATTATAGATTACAAACCCTTATCCACAACGAGATAAATTAATCATATGTGTGATTCTAACCCTCTCTTGGATTCCTTTAAATTTTACACACATTTATTTTCATAGAGGAACGTGGGACCCTTCTAAGTTAACATTGTCATATTATTGGACATTCATGTGAAATGAGCCAAAAAAGGTATAATATATAGCCAATCCATGAAAATTATTGACCTGATTCAACGTGGTTGGACTAGGCCAACCTTCCACAATCATTAAAGGATCTACTAAAACACCCCATCTAGAGATTATAGGTCACAAAAATTTATCATTTTGTAGTAAAAATTCATAGTTTTTAAAATTTTCATACAGTTACCCCTTCCATAGGGTCTTTTGTACCATTTAGAAATGGTCTTTATGATATTACCTTCTCATTTAATAGATAAGAGTATTGTCATTAAAGCCTTACACACTTGGATTTATGTAATCTCTAAAGATTATATTCATCAAATCCAAGAATATATCATTGGAATAATTATGAAAGGACACAACATTATATATTCTTAGTGTTCATATTGTATAAAAGATGTATTCTTGTGTATATCATCTATATTAACCTTCAATTTAATATAGCCAAAACAAATTTCAATATTAAAAATGTATTGGGCTTCATTTTCTTTATCCACCAAGTCACCAACATTTGGAAGAGGAAACCGATTATTGATGATGATTATTATTAACTCTCTATATTCCATTTAGAGTTTCATATATGCATATATTTTTAAAAAAAACATATTCACCACAAGGTAATAAACATGGACAAATGGTACCCATATAATGGTTTTAATCGAGTTACTTCTTAAATTCCATCTACTCAAATAAGGCCATTCTATTTGGAGTATTTTAATATTTTGTTCAACATGGTATTAGTTTCATGATGAACTGAAATTTTTGTTCTTATGAAATTATATTAAACTATTCCAGAAATACATATAAAAATTTCTAATCCATTGGTGTGATATCAATTTCCATTCCCTCACCCCCACGATTTAAGATAATATGTGCTTCAAAATGGAAATTACAGTCCATACAATTAATGTAATATCCATATACATATCATCACATTTATACAAGATCAAAGGTTTCTTTGGATGATCAAAATTATATTTACCTCCTTGAAAATATATCCGGGATTTATGAAGATAAAGGAAATATGTGCCTATTATGACATCAAATTAAACCATATAAATCATGAAATGATTTTCTGGAAGAACATTCCAACAATCATAAAACAAAGAGGAATCATATAACAAATTCATAATCATTTTATCAATAAGGTTTTTCAATAAAAATTCCACATATAATATGTTTTTTTAATATTAATCACCAATGAAGATTAATTATATATGAATTATAAGGTAGATCTATATTTAAATAATAAATTAACAATTCTAGAGTGGATTGTAATTGTACCACAAATCGCAGAAT
The DNA here is from genome assembly GCA_963277665.1 of Viscum album. Classification (NCBI taxonomy): domain Eukaryota; kingdom Viridiplantae; phylum Streptophyta; class Magnoliopsida; order Santalales; family Viscaceae; genus Viscum; species Viscum album. The sequence goes on along the minus strand of OY728128.1, from coordinate 268,887,355 downwards.
TATCAACCTTCACTTCTGAAATAGTCATCACAAGAGATTTCCCCCTGTCTCTTGTCTTAAGAGTTGCTGACATAAATAATAAAAATTAACCATTTATTCTCAACAGTTTCTACCATAAGACTTATTCTAATTAAACATGTGGCACTAAAGAAGATGAGGTAAATTTTGTTCATATTTATATCCATTCACATTGTCATCTAACTTCTTCCCATATCATTGGAAATAAAATTATCATTAAACTTCCCTTCAACAAATTAAATAATTTATTAGAACCCTTATTATAAATTCCAACATGATTCATCCCACACATAGAGCATCAAAATGACCATCTTCTTTTCTCCATGTTTTTTTATTTTTCTTTAATCGCCATATTTATTTTCATTTCAAATCACTGATATTGATACATAACTCCATAATTCATTTATAACATCATTTCACAACAAAAAAATCCTCTCAGATAGTTATGTATCATATAGAAAACTACCGTCAGTGATATGGATTTCAGCCACTGAAGAACCATTCTACATTAATTTTTTGATAGATGATAATTTTAGAGGCATACCTCACACATCTTGTCAAATTTTCTTTGTAGGTACAAAAAAAATTATAACCTTGATATAACTCAACGAACAATTTCTTCAACAATGTATGATGAATACAAGTAATATACATGTAAAAATATATGTACTTAAACAGAAACCAACACGTGGAATAAATTAAATATTATTGACTCAATTAAATTATTTGAGTCTCCTACTCGACATTTTTACCATCTAAACAATAAAAAACATGAATGAAATTGTCATGTTTTGAACACTATAAAATTTACAATATATCATCTGTTGTACTCTTCCATTTACAAGGAACAAGTGGATCAAAATTCCAGCTAAAAGAAGGTGTGTGTTCCCTAATAAAGGACCCAAAAAAAATTTCTCTCCATTTCATATTTAGATGTCTAATATTTTATCATACCATAATAAATTTGGTTGATCAAGGCATTGTAACTTTTTATTCATTCTCCCTTAGATGCTCAGGATAACATTCTTTTCAATTCCCATCACACTCACCATAGAGTCTTGTTTAATATGTGGTTTTCTTGTGTTACCCCAATGTTCATTTTTTCTATTTCCTCATCAACATATAGTTTCTAGATAGTGACTTATTTTTAGGAAAAAAGTCACTCTATGTTTTACTAAATTTTATATATATATGATTCTATACACTCACAAATCCTTAGATTTATCCTTTGAAAAATTTCCATAGAGTTATCAATAATGTTTTCTCATCATATTTTCTAAATTTTATACATTAATTTTCTATTATAAAAATTATATAAACTATTTATTATAATATATATAACATACATCAATTTTTTGCAGAATAAATAATACATTACAAAAATAAATTCCCAATAACCATATTAGTTTAGGGCCTTTGAAAAAATGGATACTTAAAAAAAGTACACGGGTGGACTACATTATATCCCATTACATTTATAAATACTTCCAACCTTCATATAAACATCATAAATAATAAAAATATTTGTTACATATTGATAGAAAAAATAATAATGGTTGAGCATAGATTTTATGTAAGTGTAAAAAAGAGGGATTTGTAAGAATAATTATGCGAATATGGGTATAAGAATGTGATCATAACATAATAATAGCATAAAATTCATATCAAGGATCCATAACATGAATAATGTCATTTTGATTGGTCGTTCATAGTACATTAACCAATACGGAATTAAAAGAATAATATATAAAAGCGTAAAATAAGAATAAGACTAGGATATATGGAAAAAATAAGAAAATACAATTATTTCCATAATATTCATGGCCTATCTACCATGTATAAACATGTGGAATGTCTCATCTCCACAAAATATTTTACTTGAAAAGGTTCACCTCGAAGAACATTTTACTAGGAAAAGTCATTTACTGAATTGTGTTCTCTCACGATTCAATCCATTTATATCTCATGGGATTTAAATATCTACCCTACAATTATAAGGGATATATCGGTCCCAAAAATCTCATAATTATATCACACATATGTGTTCCACAAGATCATAAATAATCATATCCCAAACCAGGTAGTGTAATTAGAATCACAAACATTCCATCATATCATAACCTATTGAAATGATATAGTCTTCAGAATCATTTAATCTAAGTATAAAAAATGGAAAGAAGAGTGTTTAATAATCATATAACCGATGAATGTGATATAACCTTAATAATCATGAAAATTGGGAATTATAAATGGTTTATATAAACACATAACTCATGGATGAAAAAAGTGTACCTAAACATATAACCCGAGAATGTGAAACTTGTTCTATAGATACCATTCCATAAAAATAGAAACCCATTAGCGAAATAATATTAATGATAAACTTGGATATTATTACCATGAATGGAATGATTAAAACAAATATATTTTACATTATATGGAAAATAATTTTGAAATAAATTTTTCAAAAAATATCTTTATGAAAACAATGCATAAACATTGATTAATTAAATTTAGAACATAATACATTGTGAAAAATGTTTTCCAGATAATGGAATACATAATGTATAAATGAATATTTGAAAATGGAAAAAAATTTTAAACATAATTTTTTTATCGAAAATGTGCCCAAATTAATATTTGAATATTTTTTTGAAAAACATGATTTTAGAAAAAAGATGATTTAATACCAAAGAGAGAAATACATTTGGATTTTCAAAAAATCATTATTATAATAATCATAAGAGAAAAAGATTGTAAAATGGCACTAATACATGATGATATTATGGATAACCAAAGGCAATGAAAATTAAATAGTTTTAATATGATATGGATCATAATAATTTTTTAATAGATTTATAATAATAAAATTTAATATTAAATAGTGAGATTGTTGAAATAAACTCATACCATGATTTTGACATTGAATAAAACACCCCATGTAGGACAATGAAATTAAATAAAGCATAAAATTTTATTACAGGATGTATATTAAATATATGAAATTTTAAAAGGCAGTATATACACCCTGTAAATTATTATAGGGTCATAATAAAACATGTGTATCAATGAAAAAAAAATTAAAACAAATATACCAAAATCATTTGGTATCATTTGACCTGTATAACCCAATGAACTAAGGATAATCAAATGGATATGTAATTAACAAAAAAATTAAGGACACTTATCATATAATACATTCATTGAATATATATAAACCTCACAAAGGAAATGTGTGGTAAATTTGGAAAGAATCTCATGGATATAAAAAGTGAGATGAAATTCCCTTAACTAATGTTTTGAAATTATTCATCGACATTAAAAAAATTTAAAGTATATATAATTTTATTTTAAATATAAAAAAGAAACATATTATTATATATAATACCATTTACAATTAGAATGGGACATTATATTAACAATTTATTAACAATATGAAATCAATGTAACGTTTTATGTAATATCCTCTATTTAATTAATAATGTGTTTGACATATTATTCTTTATCCAATTTGAGAGACAATTATTTAATTATTTACATAACGTAAAATATCATTTAAATATAATATATAATCCTTATATAAATATTTATTATAATCTATTAAATATTGATATATGAAACAGAACACAACATTTAGGGAGACAATCAGTCATACGTACACATGAATGTATACTCCATTTTTTAATGTTTAGTTTTTATATTCATATTACTATTTTTATTAACATTGTTATTACTATCTTGATTAAATAATTATCATAATAAACTTATTTTTGTAGATACTCAATGCTTCCTATAAGGCATGCCAAGTCGGTGTTTCTTATAGTGAATGATTACATAGGAGTAACATCTAATGAATGATAAATATGGCGTATAATGAAACAAAATATAAGAAATATAAATATATTACTCTAAATAATGGGTTATAAAAACTCAGGGAGTTAAATACAGTATATGTTGATCTGTAGTACATATTATGTTCTTACAAAAAATATATAAATCTCAATGTATAATCTTGTTTCTTTTCTCATGCATTTAGCCACAGATTCAATCACGCCATTTTCTGGAATCTTAGAGAATCCTCTACCATGCCTTTGCAATATTCAATCACAATAAATCACCCACTAACATCATTCGGTAAAGAAATTTGAATAGTGTTCATTGATGCATTGTGAACAAACTGAAAAACCAGGTATATATGTCATCTTATATTCTATTGACTCCATATTTTCACCACTGTTACATTCTTTCAAGCCTAGATCTATGATTTCAAATTTTCTCAGCATGAAATTCGTGTGAAATGATCAATTTCTTTGGTGTATTTTGAACCACAATTGAAGTGATAATTCTTGATATGAACTATGGATCGATGGTGAAGAACACATTGAACTATAATGAGGAATATAACTTAGTCCATGTTCATGTGGACCACAATTAATTTTATATTGAACTATTAAAGAATAGATAATAAATAATCCAAATAAATTCTCCAAATTCCAATATTATACTAACCCATCACCCATCATGCATGATTTGAGAATCAATTAGTCAGTTGACTGATTCTTGTTCATTGTAATACTCATAAATGGGGGAAATCCAAAAAGAAAAATCCAACCTCAATTTAGATAAATGACAAATTAAAAATACAGTTCCACCCTGATTATTTGTGGGATCCTTTGATTTTATCTCATACCAGTCATTGATAATTCATTCAGTCATATTTCACAAATGGAACCAACAACAATGCTATCCAATGACCCTATTGTTCTATAGTTTTTAACATCTACACATATGAATCACAAAGTAATTTTATAATTATCAAATAGGTTGTGTTGTAGAGTCCAAAAAACAATTTTTTTTTCATATTATTCCCATGAATAATTTTTATAAAATTCCTCTTGCAGACAAATATTATGTCACACATAAGATAAAACTCGTATTATGAACAAAAGTGTTACATAAAAATCCTGATCCAATACCCCATTAATTTTTTTTTCTAGTTTTGTAGAAAAACATGGATCACATTTCATTTAATAAATTTAACATATTTCAACAATTTATTTCGGTAAACCCTTTCCTTGGAATCTTACACCATCACAGCGTTGTGTCTAAAAAATAATCAATAAAATATCTTAAATAATAAATTGAAAATAAAAGTCTCTATATTATTCTTGTTTTATGAGTAAAAGATAATTGTTGATTGTTAAAACATTTTATTTAACATATATTATATACGATCATCAAAATAATTCAAAAATAGAAATAAATTTTATTTACTGAGATAAATTACATTTTTTTAAATTGAAATATTGTTTTTGTAAAAACGCCACCTTTAATATAAAATGATATTTATTTACTTACATTACAAAATAATTGATAAATAATGAATTTATTTTATACATGTGTCTAATACAATTATCATTATTTATTTAGTCTCATTCAAATTCTCCAATATCATAGCTAGCAAATAAATGTCGCATTAAATAATGAAATTGTAACCGAATATCAAGGTTTGATTAATATTTCCATTGCATGTAACAAAATATATCTAATATATAACATTTATTTAAAAGTAAATATATTTGAAAATATAGTTGTTTTATAATATACCACCTAAAAATAACTTTGATCATTAAATTGCATCAGTATGATAATAAAAAATGAAGTTATCCAAATTTCATTACATCATTGGGTTCCCAAGTTGCATAATCAAATTTTAGATTTGTCTATATAACATTATATGGATGAGTTGACCCATTTATTTAAAAAGTTATCAAAAAGATCCATGATTTATTTTGGCTATTATTTAATGGAGAGATCATGCTAAAATGGTATGACCTCAGAGATTAGTACATATGAGGGATCAGGTATGAACTTTCTGAAGAGAAATATATGGAACACATTATGGTTTTCATAGTGCTGTTGGATATGCTCCAAGTGATATGAATATAAAAGGTTCCAATATGAATTTCGATATCATTTATTTTCTTTCATAACATATTAATGTAATTTTTATAATGAAAATTATTGAAATACCTTCCCATAAACCTTGAAATCCCTATTTCATCCAAAATATTAGCCTAAATGTATTCTCAGATTTGAGCTACCTGGATGTGCTTCATAATAGAAATAATTTTATATTCCATTCCCGTATATATATTAGAATTTTATATATTACATTATCCATCATCATCCTATAATATTGGAGTTATAAACATCATTATGTAGAGGTATTAAAAATTAAACATCGGAATTCTTGGTTGAAAGCAAAGGTTGAATGAAAAATGGACAGTGGAATGTTGTCTATTCCAAATTACATTAAAATAAATTATACCAGAAATAGATATATTCTATACTATTTAAATTGTTCAACCATAATGGCCATCATTTTAAGGATTATAAGAAGTACTAAATCTTAACTCTATATCTAGATCAAGATATAGACTTCCCTAGAACATTGAGGTAACCAACTAATTTTAATTAGATATAATAAAAAAATTATAAGCCTTACCACTTATTTAATGATTGTTGTGGATAGTTTCTCATGAGGGAAACCTTATCTTATATCAATTAAGTTTTCACAATTCATAAGTTGATTCAATATATACTAAAAAAAATTATGTAAATTAAGAATTATGTAATGACTAAATACAATAAATTGTGTAGTCTATTTCATTTTCAATTATGGTATTGATAATGGTTGTTCCATGCCCTTTGACATCTACCTCTCAACCGTACCTTTATTGCATACCACGAACCAATATACATACTCTACATAATATATATGCATGTTGTTCCCCAAAAAATATTGTAATATATACATATACAATGTCATACATCTAAAATGAATAGGGAATTATGAACTATGAACCCTGTCAATTTGCTTCTTAATTAAATCTAGTAGGGAATGAATGCATATATTTTTCTTGAATCATGTTATTTTATCACATTCACTTTGTAACTTAGGAAAATTTATGACCTTCTCCTCTAGTTTCACATCCTTCTTATTTTCCCCATAATTTCTCATATAAATATATTTATGGAAACTCATTTCATAAATATAATATTTATCCCCTTCTTTCAACATTTCAATATCCATAGTATGAATATCAATATGTTTCATATATTTTAGGATCATCATTAATGATAATATAGGATAATACTATCAACATAAATCATATTACACATAGTTTTATTTTCTAGGATGGAAATGATTTGTGTTTTTATAGTATTTATTCATCATCCACCATCATCTCTTCCACATATCATATTAATTCAATTTTAAAATTCAAATTATACATTCATTATAATTAAATATTTCATATCATTCTTTTCTAATATAATTCCACTATATTAATTATAGAAAAAATTACTATAACACAATGTTACCTCCTTTAATGTATACCATGTATTTATTAAGGATTCACTTTTTGTTTCGGTTTATTGTGGGATTATTGGGAAAGAGGATCCTTTTTGGAGGAAATTACCTAATGGTAAAGGATGTATGTTTTTTAAAAATAACTTATTTTGAGTATGAATGTATAAATGGATTTAGAGGGTACTCCTTCTAATAGAAGTGCCTTATGTTATGATTTTAAGGTTTTATATATAAAATTGGGATGAGTATTGTAAACTCAACACATCCATATCATGAATGTGTTACATGAAGTGAATATATTTTATGATATATGTCATAAATATTGTGAAATGTCTTAAAATTTTCTATCAATTAAAGATTTATAAATTAAAAAATCATCAATTTTGATATAATTTAATCCTTGGGGGAACCTTTTCAACTTAATTAAAATACATGAGATTTCATTCAGTGAAATTTATTCATGATATTAATTTCGTTGGACTAGTTGTGGTAATAATGTGGTAAAACGCAATATTTTCCAATTTATTGTAAACTCTATCATCTCAAACCCAAAGACTGTAATGGGAATTTTTGGGTGATCTACCTTCTTCTAGGACACTTTGTTCAATATTTTATTCTTCTGGCATATTAAACATACATACCTAGTATATAGACATTATTTTTTCATTGAATTTGGTCATCATGCAAAATATTAATGCCATTGTGTTTCATATTTTTTATCAATTAGCGTGCTATGTGAACCCACTACAGTTCATGACATTCAATGTCTTATTAATACTAATATACGGCATTTCGTCCTCCAGTTTCAAAAGGAGGATATTTTTTCATCATTCCTAATTTTAAAGGATCTAAGAAAGAGTTTGTAATTAACGAAATACTATATTTTTTTGTAGATATATTTTGGGTGTTAAATTAAATTGATTCTCTTTTGAGAAATTTGATTTAAATTAAATGTGGACATGGTCTTAAAAATGGTTTTGAACAAACATAGCTCATTTAAAATCATGTTAACATCGAGAAAAAAAATATGTGATCCTAGTTTATATCTCATAATTAGTAGTTAATTTTGTGATATAAACATACTATGGAAGGAATATATATCATTTGAAACTAACTTATTCTTTTTTAAGGATTATTGAAGGTATAGTGCCCAATCTGATAAGATAGAGCCCAAATGGTTTCCTTTTTATTATACACATGATTTTTCAAATGATGATTTTTTTAATGGATATTTTATCAACTATTTAACTTTAAAATTCTTATTTTAAACATAAAATATTCTAGGATTTAGTGAATATTTAATCAATTAATGGAGAAATGTAATTATTGGAAATAATAGTTTTTTATAAAATCTATTTATAAAATAATTTTTTTAATCTATAACATAGAAAATATTAATATTAGGTATTTTATAATTAAATTTTTGGTGTCGTAATGGGATCTATTATCACAAAAAACATTTTCATTTTGTTGGTTGTGTGCCATGATTTTATTGTAACATTGGAAGGTTCAGGGGATCATATAGAATGATATGTTATCTTTTCATCTGTTGTCTTCACAGGAAATGGGTTAAAGGTGATTTCTGGTCAAATGGAGACATATTCATCAAGCCTTATCATACTTATTTAATTTATCATATATGTTTTGGGATGTACGGATAATTTTTCATCTCATTAATTAAAATTTTACTATAGTAGTATGTAATTTTTAGATATATTAATTTTTTATATTTTTTCTTTGTTATACATCACCATCTAGTGGACCCACATTTGTGACTTCTATAGTTGAATTTTGTTGGTTAGGTAGGAGTTGGAATTTGAGGGATGCCCATAAAAATATATGTAAAAACTATCATTGTGTGATTATTAATATTATGTACATTGGATTTTGGAATCTTCTCATTGGTGTAGTGTGTGTGGGAGGGTTGCAGGACAACTCATTTCTATGTTTGAACATGAGTAACCATGGGTTGCCAAAAAATATACATTGTTTAATAAATGGTGTTTATTGTAATTTCAATGAAATGTATGTGATGTCCACTTAAATGGATATTTTCATTTCTTATGGCATCATCATTTTACAACGATTTAATCATAGCTCTAAATTCTAGATGTTTTAATGAATTGATATAGATGCCTAATATTGTTCCTTTTATTTCAGAATATGCTCATGACTGATGAGTTATTTTTCTTATTAATTTTAAAAAATGCCTGAATTAAAATATCTTAAAAATCTATGTGAGGAAGCTATTAGAGGGGTTCCACATGAAAATCCTATGGTCTACCATTCTCAGCAAGAATCTGAAATCATCACTCTTTTGATACTTGGTTATGAAGTTGGATGAAACTCTAGAGTAGCATTGGATCATGAATTAGATTTTAAAAATAAGAATCCATTGTACCAACGTGGATAAAATGTAATATAAGACTATGAAGAATGAGTTTATCTTATTTAGTGTATCATCAACTAATTGAGGAATACTAAGGATTCTATGGTGGATTTTTTCACATATGTGTATGACAGATCGAGAATGATTTGGTGTGATGCTATTGGGAAATATAGGTTTCATGAGGATCATAACTATTTTTATTTCTATAAAATTAGCAACCATTAGTTTTTTCCTGAGAAAATATGTGGGATAATTACTGAAGGGGTTTGGAACATTGATCAGGTAGGTCATATTGATCAGGAGTATTGCACATGTTCTGGTGAACATGGAACTTTAAAGACTCACTACCGATTACCTGATGGATAAGTGGGTTTAGATGAGTTTGAGGCTTAATATATTGTTGATGATTATTTTCATGTTCCTACAAAAATATTTATTGTTATTTGGTACGATAAAATTCATTGACAATGAAATATTTGAAAAAGTGGATTGGGAGGATCTTTAGGTGATTGATCATTATCCATGGTGTATCTTCATTCTTGAAAAGGATGCAAAACGATTTCAATTATTTAATTCATGTAAATTTTTTTGGGATTCATATTGAAAATAGTAATTTGTCTTATAAAATGATTGATTTCAAGTTCATAAACTGCCTAATTTTTTTGAGGATCTCATGACTTGTCATCATTGTTAGAAATATGGTCATCTAAAACATTTTTGTGTTAAGATATTCAATGAATGTAAATACTGGAAATCATTATCAAAGTGATCACATGATCATACAAATACATAGATGGGTGGGTGAACTTATTCTTAGTTTATGGGGATATATCATATGTATAATAAAACTCTTGGAGGAGGTGGGACTAGGCATTTTTATGTGGTTCATTATGCACCAATGGAATCTCATGTAAGTCCATCCATGGTTAGAAGTAAAATGTTAATTTCTATATCTATGGAGATTATTTATATTTTTTCTACAAAGACATTTATTCCAGAATTTCTATATTACACGTTGGTATTTTATTCAGATAGAATTCCATTATGGACTGATCAATCAACAACATTGGGAAAGAGGTCAAAATTAGGAATCATGTTCCAAAATATGTGTCTTACGATTACAGACCCTATGTGGGAGTGAGACTTGTTTGTGGATGATCATGATTTCATTGACATAATTATTAGTATATGTTGGCTGATTAGTGTTAAGGAGTGGAAATACCATTATGACTATCAATTTCACTTCATGACTACGAATGGGGTTACTCATTTTTTTAGGATGAGTTGTACAGTAGACATGAAGTGAATGTAATGATGTTTATTATACTGGGATAACCTCATGATTGGTATCAAATATTTTTCTTGATGTTATTAATCATTTTTTTGGATAGGCATCTAAATACGATGTAATGTGTGTCCTTATATTCCATTTTGGAATATTTTTTTTGTTTTACCTCTATACAGAGAGGTGGATTTAACCATTGGCCTGATCCTTAGAATAATGTTCATTTCCACTCCATCATACCATATAGAACATTTTTATTTTATTGAATATGAGGTTGATATTTTGTATCATGAAGATCATGTATTTATTCATACAATATTATCATCATGGGATTCACCTATCCAATTATTCATGAAATTGGGTGAGATCCTAAAACCGTGTATTGACAATTAGAAAGTAAATAGAGTGAACATCATGATAAAATATCCCTCTCCATATATTTTTGATGTCTTTGGTCTACTTAGAGGGTATCAGTTGTATTCAATGATTGACCAATGGAAAGGTAACAACTAGTTGACATTTTGATAACTGGATATATTTAATAAAGCTCTTAGTAGTCATTATGAGCACTTCAGGGTTACTGTTATTCAATTAAGACTAACTATCCCTCTATGGTTTGTATGGAATTTATTATCCAATATATTTATTTTCTTCATGAAATGTTTTGTAATCATGTTCATTGATGATATTTTGAGATACCCTATGTTGATGGAGGAGAACATGTGCCACTTTTATTTCATTCACGGAACATTGAATTAATATAATCTGAATAGTAATCCATCGAAATGTGATTTTTTGATTAAATACGTAATTTTTCTAACACAATTTTTATACTAGGGGTTATCTTAGTGGATGATTATAGGGTTCATGAATTTATTTCCTAGGAGCAACTCGTATATCCCTATAAGATCCAAAACTTCTTTGGGGGTTGGCTAGTTGTTACATGAATTGTGTTTAATAAATCAATGTTCTTGAATGTTAGATAACAGATTCAACCATTATTGGTGTAATGCTTGATTAGAATGAAATGTTTCAAAGTTATTTTGAGGAACTGATGTTGAGGATGAATTCATTTCAAATTATGATTCATTCATAACCAGCTTATGGTTTTGATATTTTCTACAATGCCCGAAGAACAAATTTGTGGTGTGACCTAATACTGGGGTCAAATTTGGTATGTTATGGCCCCCAAAATTTAAACCCACTTGAGATGAAATACCCTAACCATGATCCAGATTTTTTAGGAGTTACACACCCAATCAAAACGTGGTGTCCCTAACCCTTTATATAGAAGTTTATGGTATATTGTGAACATAAAATCATGTGGTATATATTCAGTAAAATGGATACATACACATGAATGTTTCAATAGTTATACTACCAATATATATTTCAATTTTATACTTCATAAAACAATGTAAAATGGAATGAGTGATCTGATGCCCCAAGCTGGAAATTTCCAATACACACAGTGTAGGAGTCATTAAAATAGTGTTATTCAATGAGTTTTTTTCAAATATGAACATGGGAATGGATATATATGGCGAGACATTATTTCTTGATTCAATAACAGATGAATAAAGATTTTATTTAACGATTCAGAGAGAGAAGAGGTCTGAACTAGGGTTCAATATATTTATTATATCTTTTTATAGTGGGAAGTCCTTGGGTTGTTAGATTGTGTCTCTTATTGGAGATTCATGTTTTTAAAATCAGTTAGTTTTTCATTTTGACCCATGGAAAGAGTGGATATATAATGTAAACCATTCATGATGTTATGTAAATCTAGGTACAACCAATATGTATCATTATTTCTGTCATTGATATTGTAATTTTAGGATGAGATGGTTGACTATAACTTTTGTATAAGGGTGTCTTTATTATATGTGAATTAAATGGAAGACAAAAGATAATCTATATTCCTAAAACCCTTATCCAATATAGTATCAATTTTTTTTGAAAATTCAATGTATTCCATTATTGGTTTACCACAGACTCCTTGTTATAATGGTGTAATGTGGGTCATCATTGATCGAATAACAAAATTATTTCAATTCCATATAATCTATGATATGTAGAAGGTTTAACATCATGATGAACTATATGTCTGAGATATTTTCAGTGATAATTTTGTTCCCTCTACAGTTGATCCGAAATGTGACTCTTGGATCACATATAATTTATTGAATGGTTTTTAAGAGTCAATGGGATTCTTGTTGAATCAGAGAACAAAATCTCATATGACATTGCATAGTAAGGAAGATATAGTTATCTATGTTTAGATGGATTTTCAACAGGCATTAGTTCTTGATTTCAATGGTTTTTAGGAAAATAATTTTCCTTTTGTAGAGATATGATTTAAAAATTTATATATTACATTGATCAAAATGGATCCATTCAAAAAAAATTGATAATCCATTTCAATTACCCTTATATTGGGTAACTTTTAGTGAGTGGTCCCATCAAAAAACAAACTGGGGTTCCATCCAACCCAACAGTTATCTCAGTTCATGGCCTCGCATGAAAGGTGTTCCTGATCCCAATGGGATAGAAACTTATTTCTAGTTGAAAAAAATATGTATTTTGAAGGATTTTACACATTTAGATAAACTTAAGTTACTAAAAATAATAAACATGACATCACTGAAATAACTATAACATGACATAGTAAAACAAGAACACAATTCAATGTTTAAAAGTATATAAAAAAATGGAATGGTATACAAAATAGGGACAATGTATGTATACAAAATCAACCTTGTAACTAATTAATTATCCTCTTAAATCCAAAAACACCAACTTAGAACAAGATGAACACAAGAAACACGAACCTGAAACATAATCAAGACACATCTTCGCAATACCTAGGTCATAAAAATAATACACAACATTAACCTGATAGTATAGGTAGGCAAACAGCCAATACCCAGTAGGATTCCACCCAAATAAATGGATTACATGCTACAACATTAAAAGGAAATTTAACATTCTTCTTTATATATATTACTTCGTTTTTAAAAAAAATCATTTTCATCCCGAACATGTTAAAGATAATATCTAAATGAAATATTTCACTATGTAAAAATGCATAAAAAAGAAATTCACTAATGGTAAAATGTATTTCAATGGATTGTCACACATCACATAATTATCAAGAGAGCGCCATCAGAATTTTTTTGGGCGGTAATCTAGCTCGAGTGAGACACTAGAACCTCACACCTCATTGAATGGAGGTATAGTAATGCTGAATATTAGCTTTATCATGTTTGAGGCAATAGATGGGACACCCCATGGGACTATAACTCTCCCATCATCATCATATATTAGTTAGTTCGGTAAAATTATATCAATCTTTGTGAAACCAGGACATTCCATGTCAATATCACAAATTTACTAGATCTAGTCATCCCACCTAGTTACACATGATTCCTTTTATTCTCAGTACCATTTCACATATCATAAACATCACTACATTCGAAAATAATTTCTATGGACACAAGGAAAACATCACTATCAAATGTCATTAAATAAAAACAAAACATTTCCATATGAAAATCACCTTTCATTTTTGACACCCAAAACCATTTAAAATTTAATTTTCACCACTTGCACAATTCTGGAAGTATATTTGAACAAATTTAATGGAGATCACAGACGTCCCTAAACCATATTAATGATACATGACCATTTTATAATACAAAAATGATCTAATTTCAATTTTAAATGTCATATAAATAATTTAAATAACAAAAAAATCACTTTTGTAATTTTATAATTAAAACCCACAATCCATGTAAATAACATTCTCTTTAAACCCCACTATCGATATAGTCTCTCTTAATGTGCCTTTTATTTTTTTTCAACTTTCACATAGTCAAGAAAACACATCCAAGATCCACCATAATGAAGGACATACCAAAAATAACCATTTTCTTTTGAAAACCCCAATTTCATCACATATTCATGTCAAAACCATTCCAAATAATTTTTCAATCCTCATATGAAAATTGTAGAAAATAATGAAAGAGTCCAACAAGAATATTAAGAGAATCTAAATATTAATGAACATGGAACCACCTAACATAGCTGTTGAAACTTATAGAAATTGTTTTGAAACCAAAATTGAACCACCAAAAGTCCATATAAAGGAATGTTCCGATTAATAACATCACGATAAAACCCTAATAATAAATATTGAACAAAAAAACTGGTCAACCAACCTAATGGAAAAAAACCGCATGAATGATGAAGAGAAATCGTATAGAAGAGGAGGAACATGAATATGCAGGAACTTACCAAATTATTTCTCGAAGTATCCATTACAAATAAAAAAACAAATGATTAGATACAAGGGAGTAATGCGAGGGTAAGAAGATAATATGGATTGAAATCCCAATTTGGGTACATATGAGTGGATTTGGGTTAAAATTCCGAGACGACACATATTTCATTCAGAAAAATTTATCAACCTTTACATCGTACATAGTTTTCCAAATCATACTACAACATTGAACCCCACTATGTCTAAGAGGCACCAACCACACATTTATCATTCACATCCAATATTACCATTCACAAGATATGTAGTACCATCGTCCTCAAAACCACCACATGTTTACCAAGGGATGGGAAAAATAATTCCCCTATGTTTTCTCCAACCATGCGCAACATGGTGTTTGACCAAAATATTCTATTTCTCTAAAAAGCAGATCCAAAATCCAATATGAAATTTATATACAAAAAAATTATTGGAAAATTAACTAAAAAAACTAAACACATCACAACTATATCCTGAGTAAAAAACAAGACCCATAAATTAATTGGATCCAAAAACAATAATAAAACCCTTATTGTGTACATTCTCTCCATAACAATGTTTTCTTTCCCTAGAAATCCACAAATAGACTTGATCAAAAAACAGATACCCCTCAACTACATAAGGGGATTACAAATTTTATAAAATTAGATTAATGAAAGAACAACATGAATTAAAAAATTGGTTCACATGTTTGATCTTTTGAGGATATAGTGGAATCTATACCATATGCTTTCTATAGTCTATAAGGTTTAAACACCTCTTGTTAATCGATCAATAAAAATAATTTTCAAAACAATGTAATCCATCCTCTCAGGCCCCAAGAACATTAGAATATACCAAATAAAACTCAAATCAATCCTTGATGAGTGTCTAAAATTCATGAAACATTACATTTAATAATATTGTTTTTATCAAGACAATTTGGCATAATCTAAAAAAGAACCACATTAACTCGAAATGGAATATCAGATCCAATATCAGTAGTTGTACCAAACAATCAGCATATGTTGTATTGAATATACTCCCAAACATTTGAAATGAGCTACCATAGATTAATTGCTGATGGAATTTCATCAAGACCCATGGACGATCCCTCAACTATGAGCACCAACTATCTTAACCAAGTTGCATTTCCCCACATGAGAAACCCTACAATGTCCAACTTATGAACTTCCAACATAGAACCAAATTGAAACTTATTTTCA
Organism: Viscum album; assembly: GCA_963277665.1. NCBI lineage: Eukaryota > Viridiplantae > Streptophyta > Magnoliopsida > Santalales > Viscaceae > Viscum > Viscum album. Next base: position 268,870,765 of record OY728128.1, on the reverse strand, counting down.
ACGATGACCATATATATATGACCTAAATGATATTCACACACAATAATTGTAAAACCACAAGAGTTCAAGAAGCTGACACAACCAGACCACATTATAACAAAATTGGATCTCTTCTAGCCAAAAATTTCATGAAGAAGAATGAGACCTTCATGGCACATCCCACAAAATGATACATTTCCAAAATAAGAGGTAAAGTTGAGAAACATAAATTGACCCCATCCAACACAAGAGACCATGCCAGACCAAGGTCCCTCATACCCCATGAGATTCTTCACTAAATTCAAGCATCACACTAGGGAATATGGATAGAGCCTTCAGGTCTAAATATTCTCCTTCCTAACAAACATGAGTTGAAGAATCTGGGTCCGAACTCTTTTTCGTGCCACATATAGTCAGAAAAAAATAGAAATGTTAATAAAAAAACACAAAACACTATGGACTTCACATCGTCTCAACTTGGAGGTTCATTGAGACAATAAATTATAACAAACAACCACATCATACTTTTTCACAAAAAATGGGAAACAAATATTGAAAGGAATCAATAAAAAAATCTCCATTAATAATTGAAAAATTTATTATTTCAAATTTGAAAAATTATAATGTTAAAATAGATGTTCTTGAATGAATACACTATACCCACTTTTTAATTTGAAAGAAAACATGACACCAAAAAATGCCACTGAACAAGAATATTATCAACAATGATGAATTATAATGAAAGTGACATTAAAATATTACTCAAAACAAAAAATATATTTCAAAAAAATGACACAATGGATTCTTATGAAATGAAATTCCCCACTGATAGAAAAAAATTATTCTAGAATTAATGGAAGCCGAAGAAAGAGTCAGTGGAATTTTAAAACTGTAGCCAAAACCAAATGCCTCAGGATGAATTCTATTTCTATAATATATCTTCACCATTTATAAGTATTACATTCATGAATAATGTTACATAAATTAATATTTTGTGACATTGAAAAATCATGATAACTAGATTTTCCTTCAATTTCACACACACTCTCTTCCACACTGAGAGGATAAGCATGAACACAAAATTATTGGAGATAAAATTTATATATATAAAGAATAAATTATTCGTGTTGATCAAATTGAGGGTATTCCAGCAGTGAACCACACATGGATACATTTCAAATATCCAAAAATCATATTGGTGAATACACTTTCCAACACAGTTAACAATAATTTAGATAAAAATAAATCCATCAGCCAAAAATCACCATAATCATAACCTGAGCAATCCAAGGTAACCAACACAATGGTTTACTATAACACATCTAAAATGATCCCACTGAAAATTATATCAAAAAAACTCATCAAAAAAATTTAAACTATATGTATAATTAAAATAACAAAATTTCTAAATTTCAAAACACCTTGCATGGATCATTCCCAAATAATAAGGGGACACAAAACAGAAAAAATTTGTACTAATGCGTCTCATCCACTTTTGAAAGAACAATTTACAATAAAAAAAATATTATTGGGATTCACAATCACCAAAGGTATTCCATGGAGTCTCACACTTGTGTATTCTCATGAAAAATCATGAACTCACCACTCATGTCCTTAACCAACAACATTTTTAATACAAATCATGCTTGTAGTCACCCATAGAGATACCATTGGTTAAAAAAAACATTTACATATTTCAAGACCAAACATGCCGCCCAATCATCATGTTTCAATTTGACATTCCATTACAAACATATTAAAAAATATGTTAAAATTTCACTCACCATTGGTTAAAATTCACATTTAGATCCCACATATTATATCATTTTTTAATTATTCAAAATAAAACATTACATTAAATCACCATTCAAAAACATACCATTAAATACTTCCTATATTCCAACAATTGTTTTCAATATACTACATTTTCTAATTATGAGATTCCAATTATCATTGAACTCTGACCACATTTATTCAAAATTAATTTTATAAAAATCAAATCATTTTGAAACACATCCATTTTTTTAAAACCTAAACATTACACCTTTGATGTCCCTTTTTCACAATTCAAACCTAAGGGTTTAAAAAAATAAGCACCCAAGAAGACAGAAAACAATTCATAGAGTTAACTAGTATCGATTGGTGGCTTTGTCATATGGTTGGTGGTCATATTCCTAACTCACCACCATGACATAGAATATTGTAAAAACATTACATCCCAATTCAAATTTCTTCCCAGGCCTTGCATTCTCACTAAGTCCATTCACCCAACTCTCTTTTAATTTACCTAAAACAAAACAACCCCCAAGAACCAATGAACTGAAAGGTATATTAACATCAATTGGAAAATCAAGTCCTAACAAATGTTGTACTAGACAGAAACCTAGCTCATAATTAGAACCTCATGTCCTGAATATTATATCTTGGTTCAACTTATAATCTTCCCCAAATAATAATACCCAATGTTGTGTAACCTTTTTTATACAATTTTTTTGGAAACAAATCTTTGGTGATATCCAACTCGAATCACATCCTATTATATGGCTAGAATCAATGGGTGTTCCATGTAGTCATAGGTTGGAATATAGTTCTTGGGTATTGAAATTATTGATTTTTAATTACATTAAAATTTTAGATAAGAAAAAGTAACAAGAAAAATAAATAATACATTCCAAAATTACAATAACAAAATAAGGAACACAAATTACTACATTCATTTTTTACAAAATTTATCATAACCCAACTGGTCTACAAAAGAAAGTGAACAATGAAACTACCCCAATAACACTATTTAGATAGAGGAGAATCCTACTAAATACAATAACACCCACCTACAACAAAATGAACTCTAAAAACCAATAACCTCCAATATCATCAAGACACATCTTTCCTATAGATGGTTCATTCAAAGAAAACTATACATACACCAAAAGGATTATGTAGGGTGTGATCCAAATACTAGTAGGATGAAACTGAATGAAATGTATTCCATGATATAAAATAATATTTCTATATAAAAATCAAATTTATGTAAAATCTTATGAAACATTTTAAAAAAATTCATGAAAATCCATTTTTATCCAAACACATTTAAAGATAGAATTTATAAATTAATATTTAACTAAGATAAACGTTTTTAGTAAATGAAATTCAATCATGGTCCTCCATATTCAAATATATGAAACCATATCATATAAGTTTCTAGATATCCCCATGGGAATATCAATAGAGGTAATCTAGCTATAGTGAGATACTTGAACCTCATACCTTGGTGAAAGATGGCATTATAACAACGACCATCAACATTATCATGAATGAACCACTCTGAGGGGACACCACACGGTCCATGGGGTCTCCAATCTTCATCACAATTTATTTATTATTTTAATTTTCTAAACATATTGTTGAAACTTGAAATTTCTACAACTATATTAGTAGCATACTAGGGCTTGTCAGTCCAACTAGATATCCAATATTTTTATTGGGCTCAATAACATATCAAATATTTCACAAATCTCCACATTCACATATCATTTCCTATGATAAAAGGAAAACACTACATTCAAAATTTATTACATGAAAAACACCCATTTTCTTATGTAAGGAACTTTCAATTTTACACACACCAAACCAATATTAAAATACATTTTCCCTGATTTCAATATTTAGGAAAACAATGTGGAATCATCTCATGAAGGAAATGATTTTAAGGGGTTAATATAATTTTTAATTCACGCATGAAAATTTACCATTTTACAATTTTATACACATCATTTACACATTTCACAAATCACATTTATAGAATTCTATCCCAAACCAACTTGAAAATCAATCCAGTTTCCCTTAACCCAAAATTCAATACACATTCACCTTATCATCCAATGAAATCATTTTTCTCCGCATCAATATAAAAATAAAAACATTACAATGAGTAACCACAATTGAGATTTTAAACAAATTAAACATTTTCTCTTAAGAATCAAATTTTCTTCACAAATGCATGTCAAAATTTTACAAAATATTATTTAAATCCAAAAAATTGAATCATAGAAAATATTTAACAAGCCAAACAATAATATTAAAATATCAAAAAATGATAGATCATGGAACCACCCAACACATATGTTGAAACATTAAGAATTTTTTCCAATAAAAAAATTACACCACTACAAGACCTTTGAAAGGAATGATAAAAACAAATGAGGTCGAGATAAAACCCTAATATTCAAGCGTCATACCAAAATAGGTCACCCATCCCTCTCAAGAATAAAACCCAATGATAGTGAATGAGATACCCTAGAAACGATGAAGAAATCAAAGGAGGAGTAACATAAATGACCATTCTTCCAAGTTTCAATGCCAAATCTACATCAAAATTGGTGTTCTATGGGATCCTAGGGAGGGGGAGGAGGTAACATGGTATGGAAATCCTAAATGGCCAAAAGAGGGGTGGATTTGGGATATTATCTCAATAGGAAACAAATGACTTTTCAAAATCATTATATCCATGACATTATGCATAGTTTCCCCACACGGTTTGAAAAATCATGTTGTGACCATGAACCCCTCTCTATCTAAAAGGAACATACCAATTGGTCAGCCTCCATAGATTTATATCCTTTACAAAATCTGTGAGGTCGCCTCTATACAAAAACCACTACATAATACACATTTACCTACGTAGAGGCACACGGTTTCCCCTAATTGTGCACCTACCATGATCCACATGCTATATAGAAAAAATTTCTTGTTTTTTATCCCAATACACAATGAAAACCCAATAGAAAATTTATAGGAAAAATATAAATGGAAAATTACATAAAAAAATTAGACCATTCACACTAGATTCATAAGGGAAAATTGAGACCTATAAATGAACCAGATCCATGAATGAAAATAAAAAACACAATTTGGAAAAATAAAAGTGATGGTTGTCTAACCAATGATCAGCTCTTCCTTATTCATTTTAGTTTCTCTTAGTGCACCTCATGATTTTTTCCCTGAGGCGAATCGTGCGCCAATGTTGGAGCACTTCCTGCTCAGTCGGGGGGTCCTTAGACTTCGTCTGTGGCTAGTCGTGTATGACCAGTTCTTAGCATAAAGAGAAAACATCAACACTTGATCATCCATATAGGGGATTTTCTTTTTCCTTTATTTACTGTTCATCATGAGGGGTGGGTATGATGATGATCTCTCAAGACGTAGATGAAACCAATTTTAACGAAGATAACAATTAGACTATTAATGGATGAAAGGAAGGGCCATTTGATGATGTTGTTATGTTATACCATTTTTTTATTTTGAATTATATGTGCTTATGTCCATTGAAAATCGGGGACGTTGGGGGTCCATTATTGCATACAAATGATGAGTTGGTTTTTGGATAATCCGGTGATTGGATTGTTGTAACATGGACAGTGGTTAATCATGTAAATTTTATTGGCTAAATGGATGACCTATGAATAATAACACATGTGTGAAAAACCATATTAACCAAAATCAATGATGGAACTCAATGAATGGTGTTGCATGAATATGAAATCATCATTCCTTAGTACTAATGATATCTATGGTAGCTCATTTTGAAGCCTTGTGGGGTGACACAAAAGGAGATGTAACCTCTGGTTTGGGGTTGTTAGTTAGTGAATCTGAGGCTGTGTGGAGTTGGAATGTTGGGGCTTGATATGGTTCATTTACATTCTAGGATCTCAAAGATCACATATGGGGTTGTTACATTATATGGGAACCAGATGTGAATGCATAAATGACTGATTGGATATTTTCCTTTAGGTGTTGTTATTTCTTGTGGTCATGATTGTTAGATTCCTTGTACTGAAGGAATTTTTTAAATAGAATCACTCAAACATGATAATGAGAACATGTCCAATGGGTGAATTATTTTCCAAAAATGGGATGTGCTTTCATTTTGGATGTTGTGTACGAGTTCATGTAGGGATAGCAGCAAAAGTGGTCACGTGTGGGATGGTTGATCATTTAGGAAACAATAGGATTGGATTAGTGCTTATTTAGAAATATGTATAAAATTTAGTTATTGTTTTTCTTATAAGATCCTCACCCATTTTGTGAACTTCATGACAAACTACCCCATATCAATGGGGAGGGAGATTTTTCAAACATTCTTAACAGTGGATGGTTATTAGTGACATTATTTCCCCTCTAATTGGTATCCCAAGATTCATCCAGACAACTGTGACAACCTATAGTTCATTATTGGACAAGACTCATCAGCATGGAAAGTTGTGGTGGTTGGCTCAGGTGTGTGTGAGAGGGTTTCCTTCCCATGTGTCTTCGGGATGAGTCCCAAATGACTTTGGGTGTGGTAGTGTCTATTTTGGAATAGGATCTTATGGGCTTGGTTATGTGTCATTGTTCTGTCCATGGTTTATATAGGGGGATGTGTGGTTGTGGTGGTCTAGGTGTCTGCGGGTGGGATGCGAGGTTGTAGTGGCCCATAAGGTTGTTGTTGGGCTGTCAATGGGACTGTAGTGGAATGTGCAAGGTATGTCTGACCCATTGAATGTCCTAGATAATCAGTATGAAAGTGTTGTGGGGTACCCAAATATCGAGGTGTTATTACTATTACTTAACAGGACAAGGATTATTTTAGGTGAGTTCCTTGGTGTAGTTGGGCGGATGTTTTCATTGCTAGTCTTTTTGGTTAATTGTTTTCACATGGGGTATTAGAATTCCTCTCCACTAGAGCACAAGGGATTTTGGTTTTCCATACGGAGTATTCCTATATACTCCCCAATTGTATATAAAACTTCTTTCAAGTTTCCAGGATGAATTTTATGACTGTTCTGAACCATACCATCTTAGACTTCGGGACAATTTTCATAACCTCTATAATTATATTTTGGTACTTCATATCAATGGTTTAGGTACATTGTATTAGTTTATATTTAATATGCATATTGGTATGATTTTAGGCATTACTTTTACTTTTAGTATTTGGAGTTGTTTGTGATTACCATCTTATCTCCTGATATTTTTCTATAAAAAGGGAAATTTCTTTCATTTTACAAGAGATGTTATACCCCTAGATCTAGTACCCACTCTGGGGCCTATTAAAGGCAGGGCTCGGTGGTCATTATCTCTCCATCAACTGATAAAGTAAGGGTCTGGAAGTTTTTGGCCCGTCCATCATCTTGGTGAAGAAGGGACATGACATAATGGTATCAAAGAATATGGTTGAGTGATAGGACAATGTTTGGGTTTTGGAATAATGATAAATGCATGGCATTCTATGGAAATAGTGTTATGAAATAATGGTGTGTAAAATAGGCTAGGGAAGACTGGTTTGGACATTGGAATTTAAGGCAACCCATGATTTGAAAAATGAACTATAGACCTACCTAACACCCAAGTTAGGCTGCACTGATTGCAGGGTAGAGACCATCAGAAAAAGTACATGCATCAAATTGACTTTTTTTCATGTGTGTTTTGGGTATTTGGGAATTTAAAATTGATGAAATGTTTAGACAAAATTTAAGGGAATTTTGCACACTAGTCGGGGATAGGAATTCCTTGTTTACCTTGTAACTATGGCACCCAGATGACATCCACGAGTACGGTGGGCGATCAACGCCAAGGAAGAAAATTTAGATGATCAATGTAAGTATGCTTGAGAGGTGGAGGACAACCAGTAGTAAAAGACACTTCATTCCTTTCAACGGAACACCCTCTAGATATATGAGGGCATCATCTAAGACATGGAGAGAGAGAGCATCCTTGAGGATCTGGTTATGGATTTCAACATGATCTGGTATCTGGTAAAGTACTAGGTTCCTCTATCTATGAGCCAATTGTCGGGAGCACTATGTCAGTGGTGGATTGTCTATCTCAGAGAGAACATGGTAGCTATGGTTTCATGGACTGTCTTTGAGAAGGATTTTCAGGTGTATTTCCTTTCTTCCGTGATGAAGACCAAAAGGTTTCAAGGGATGCTCTCCATTCCACAAGGGAGTATGATAGTAATGGTGTTTGGGATCATGTTCAAGGACCACCTTTGTTTCTCTTATTAATGCTTCCCAAACAAGGATTCATGGTCTTGGAACATAGATGAGGTGTTCTGACCTACCCATTTGTATGTTAATAATCCATTTACTCTGGTGACATACTTAGGGATTTAGAAGAAGGTTGATGTGTGGGAGAGGATGGATATGTTGGGAGGTGTTCTGAGAGAGGTGATCTAGTTATTTTTTTCTAAGAGGATGTTCTTCCAGAAAAGGCCACTAGCATCAAGGCCTTCTAGGATTCAATAGACTGGGAGTAGCCCTAAGTAGTTCTACTTTTGATCTCCTGGTCCTCACCATTTCCCTCGATGCCTTGGAATGAGATTTGTTATCTAGGAAAACTTTGGGAACCATCAGGAGCAGTTCCTATACCGAGTGTAGAAAAAAGGGGGTCGGCATTTTCAGCACTCGTATCAATAGAACCAATTGTTGACCAGCCCTTTTTAGTACTAGCATTGGGGTTATCAACCTCCCACCCACCATGGGAAAATTGTACCGAAGGAGGAGGACCTCAGGATACACCTCAAGGTCCTCGACTAGGGAATGTTCGGGGAGGCGGCTGACAACTGAGGGGTAGAGGAGTTGGGTTTTGTCAGTTTTCATGTTGTAGAGGCATCATTTCTGGTAGGCGCAGAGGTCATTCGAGGTACGATCGGTTTGTTTGTTACTCTTGCATTTTCATTGTTTGAATTAGGGGATTCAAAATACATTGTTGCACCTAGTCTATCCCATGCCATTGGCCTTGATGTATAGATATTATCCATTACCATTATATTGAGCACATGAGTTACAGTTCATACCATCTTATTTGATGGTTTTTGATGATATAGGCTTTTTTGGGGCCACATCATTCTAGTGGGGATCACATTCTATTAAAAATGTGGCCATATGATGTCGTCCTCGACATCAAAATGTTGTTTCCCAAAAAATTGATTTCAAATACATCTAGATAAGGGTATTGTTCTCAAATACGGGCTTCCAACATCAATCATTCTTCATTGAACGGGTCTCCTGGGAGGGAAGCTGATGAGTGGAGCCCCTTATTTCATTTTTATCTGAGTTATCAGTGGTGTCATTAGATTTTGAGGTGGAAAATTTCTCGTGGATTTTCAGTGAGTTTCTAGATGTCTTACCTGAATAGGTTGTGACTCCACCACCAAAAAAGTGATTTTGAGTTCGTGATAGACTAACTACTTGGTACTATTCTGATTTTGATGATTCCTTTTTCAATGTCACCTTCTATGCTATGAGAGTGTATGATTCTGGTTTATAACATGACGATGAATGGTTTTATTCAACCAAACATGTTTCCTTAGGGTGCTCCAATATTGTTCGCAATAATGGAATATGATGGTCTTAGACTGTGCCTACACTACCGAAGACTGAACCACGTGGTGTTCAATAACTCTTACCCCCTCCTGAGGATATATGACCCTTTGGATTAGTTAAAGGGGGATTTTTTTTTATCTGTGATCAACCTAGAGTCATGATATCACCATTTTAGGGTAAAAGAGTGTGATAACTCGATGATTGATTTGATGTGAATATATCGGCACTTGGATGTTTTGGTCATGCCATTAGGATTATGAACACACTAGTTGTGTCCATGGGGATCATGAACACTGTTTTCCATTATTATCTAGACTGGTTCGTAGCCGTTTTCATCGACAATATCCTAATCTACTCACCGATGGAGGATATCCACACCGAGCATATTAAGAACGTTTTGGATGTCCTCCAAAGCCACTAGCTCTACAGGATGTTATCCATGTTCATGTTCTATTCACGAGAGGTGCACTTCGATGGACATGATGTGTTTTAGAAAGGAATATAAGTGGATCCATCTAAGGAAAAGGTAGTTTTATCTTTGGCATCACCCAAGAATATGGAATATGATTGTAGTTTCCTTGGAATGGAATGTTACTACTGGAGGTTAATTCTCTAGTTCTCTCAAGTTTCATAACCATTAATGGACATGAATAGAAAAATAACTGGAATTTGTATGGAGTGATAAGTTCCAGATACCTTTTTGTTATCTGAAGAGGATCTGGGTTAGTTTCACATTGCTAAGGTTTTTAAAGGAAGGGGTATCATATGATGTGTTAGGGGATGCTTCTAGTATAGGATTGGGGTGTGTGCTGATGCAGTTGTGGGGAGTGATCTCATATGGGTAATGGAAGTTACATCCTCATGAACATAAATATTCCACCCATGAACTTGATATTGAAGCAGTGGTGTTTACACTAAAGGTGTGGTGACATTACTTCTTCGTGGAACACATTGTTGTGTTCCCAAATCACAAGAGCTTGTGTTTGGTCTTCTCCTGGCAAGACCAAAAGCTGCATCATTAGAGGTTGATGGAGTTTCTTTAGTACTATGACATTGAGATCTCTTAATCCTCCAGAACATGGAATGTGGAGGCTGATGCATTGAATATGAAGTCATAGAAGGATGTGGTTTGAGATTAACCAGATGCTTTGAAAAAATGGAGGAGTTGTTTGATTTACATTTGGGCTAGCGAGTCTAGGATGTTAGAGGTTGTATGATTCAGATTATAGTGTAGTATTGCATGGTGAATAAGGTAGATGAGCCTCATTGTGTAGAAATGGATGCTTAATTTATGCTTGATCGCGTTGACTAGGGAATTTCTTTGGGAGGATGGTCGGAGGATGGTTAAAATCTGATGCAGTTTTGTGGAAAGTGGATATCCCGCTGGTAATTTAACAGAGATTCCTCATTGAATTCCATAACACCACTCAAGAGGTACACACTGGTGTTTCCATGATGTACCATGGCTTGATCGGCCAGTTTTTGTGTCCTAGATTAAAGAATGTAGTTTCCAACTTTGTGGAAAATTTCCTCGTGTGTCGGTAGGTGAATGTTGTACATCGTGTTTCAGGTTCTCTATTGCAGCCCTTAGACATTACTGAGTTGATGTGGCATGACTTCATGATGGATTTTTTTCATAGGACTATATATAGATGAGGGAGTTTGTGATTCCATATTTTATTGGTGGACCATTTAATGAAATATCCTCACTTATTAGCAATTATGGAGTCGAGTGCAGTGGATTCCTCAGCATACATGTACACGGGTGAATATTTGAGGTTTCACAGAGTTCTCATAACCATCATTTTAGATTGGGAAACATGCTTTACATCATAAGTCTGGATAGGACTAAAACCTTTTTTTGGCACCCATATCTAACTTAACAATGCTTTCTAAACTCATACAGATGGGTAGACAGAGAGGACCATCTAGACGTTAAAGGATATGGTAGGAGCATGTGTTATGGACTTTGAAGAATCTTGGGTATGACACATTCCACTGTTTGAATTTTCCTACATGAATAGCCATCACTATACCATTGTGATGGTACTATTTGAATCCTTGTACGGAAGGCAATATCGATCACCTGAGTGACAGAAAGAGGTTGGGGAGGTATGTGTTCGTGGATCAAAGCTCATCGACAACACTATGAAGAAGAATCAACATGTCCATAAGTGGATCAATGTAGCTTAGGACTGACATTAGTCATATAGCGATCATAGTTTGAGACCCTTAGTGTTCGAGGTTTTGGACTACATGTTTTTGAAGAACTCTCCTTGGTGTGGACATCAGAGGATCATTAGGGTGAGTATGAGGTACCCCTAGTTCATCATACCCTTCATGGTGTTGAGGAATTTCTATAAGGTGGAATAAATGGTAGTGTAAGAACCACCACTGCAGAGGATCCACAATTTCTTCCACAGATCTCAGCTCCATCAGCATCTTAACGATGAATCCCTTGTCCTTAACTGGGGAGAGTTAGATATTGAGTAAGAAGAAATGTTTGTGGAGAGGCCAGTGAAAATAGATTATATTTGGTAGAATATGATTCATGGATGAACCATTCCCTTAGGTTGTGGGTGTTGGTGCCATGGGGGCCTCGAGGAGAGTTCCATGGAATTGAAGGAACAGATTTGTTCCTAGTACCTAGAGATATTTTGAGTGTTCATCATGTGTTTTCATTGTGCATGGCTATGATCTAATGCTTGAACATGTTTTCTATAAGATAGGTTATTCCTATTTCCTCTTATTTTGTGTGAAATATCCTTACTGTGTGGGCGGAGGACCTGATCCCTAATCACGGCACATTAAATTGGATGCCATTAGACTCCTATGGGTGATTCATTACAACACAAAAAAGATAGTATCATGACATGGAAAAGGGACTACAGAATCCATTTGTTCGGATGGTGTGACTTTTATATGATTGTGTCGGTGCTTGGGGGAGAAATTTGGTAGAATTTCTATAGGTTTTCAGTAGATCTATGTAATGGAATACTCCTATATGTAGAGGTTTGTTCCCACATTCGATCCACTAAAGGGTGTTTTTTCCATGAGAGGTATCGTTTTAGGTAGTTATTAGTACACATCTATTAATATCAGGTTCAGTCATGGAATTCGAAGGGAGAGAATAGTTTGAGAGGTATATGTTGTAATGTCTTGGACCCTCTTTGTCAATTGAATTTCAATATTATAGAGTTTGGGGTGTCAGAGACACCATCGATGAGCTATGAGGGTGTCAGTGTTAGAGTGTCACTGTGGTGTCACCTGTCGGTGCCGCCGATCGGTGCCTCAGATCGGTATCACAGATCAGTGCCTCACTGATCCATGTCACCGATGGGTTCCACAATGGATCATTAAGGTTCATTACCCAATTTCTCTCTAGCTTCTAGTTTATCCCCTTTTATGAGTTCTTTTTCTCTATTAAAAGGACATCTATTAACTCATATTTGTTATCTCCACCATCTCCGAGGGGAATTCTTAAATCTCAATTATTAACAATGTGTGAAACCATAAAGATGTGTGGTCAAGACACGATCCGAATTTTATGTCCTTTTAAATCATCTCCCTGGTTTTACGATAATGCATATTCTTAACTTGAGATACACTCTCCCTTATTACTTTATATTTCTCTTGATGTGCCTAAATACATACTCATAAGATGGATTGTGCACCCTTTATTGAGCCCCTCTCAGTCAGTCTTGGAGTCTTTGGAGTTATTCCTCTAAATGTCGCTCATCCCCAGTTTAGGTCGGAAGGGGAAAACAACGATCTTTGATCATCCAACTATAGTTTTTTCCTTCATCTCTCTTTAGTGATCATCATGAGGGTTGATAATGACGATGATCCTTGAGATGTATATTAATCCAAATTTAATGAAGATTATAAATGTACTTTTAAAATATGAAGATATTGGAATGTTGATGCTTTTTATATGTTACACCTTGGTTTTATGTGTAAATTTTATGGGAAAATTTCCACTGAAAATCATGGCTGTTGGTGTTCATTTCATGCGCACTAATGAAGCCCAATTTTTTCTAGATAATCTGGTGATTGAAAGGATATAACACAGAAAATGGTTAATCATGTATGCATGGTTGATTTAATTGATACCATATGAATAAGAACCCCTGTCTGATCATCCTTGTTAAAAAAACACAATGAAGGAACTCAATGAATGTTGTTGGATGAATCTGAAGACATATTTTCTGCATTTTAGTGACATCTATGGCTGCTCAGTTTGATGCATTGTGGTCACACGTAAAGGGGGATAGATCCAGTTGTTGTGGGGTTGTTTGTTTTTTAATCTTAGGCCCTCTTTAGTACGTATGTTGGGGATCGTATTGGTTCTAGTACATCGATGGATCTAACAGATCCCTTTTCACGTTGTTACTTTACAAGGGAACCGTGTGTGAATTCTTAAATTCTTGATTATCCATTTTCCATCAGATGTTGTTCTGGCATGAGGTAATTCTTGTTAGTTTCCTGATAGTGGAGAAATTTTTTAAATGGAATCACATGAACATGATAATGTGAATGGTTACCATGGGGGAATTATTTTCCAGAAATGTGTTGTGCTCAGGTTATGGTGGTTTTGTACTTGTGCATGTAGCGATAACAATAAAATTGGTCATGTGTGGGATATTTTTAGGATTTGGATCCCATTTGATTGGATGATTGTGTGATAAATAATATGTACAGAATTTAGTTCTTATTTTTATTATAAACACCCCACCCATGTTTTGCACTTTGTGCCGAACACCCTAATTTCATGGGTATAGTGTTTTGACCAATATTCATATGAGTTGATTGTTTTTAAAAAAATTATTCCCCAAATCACAAGTAGCCTATGATTCTTCGCATTGGATTTATTGGCCTAAGTTTCATTATGTCCCAAGAAACTTCATAAATGTTGGGTTGTGGCGGTTTTCCTAGGTGTGTGTAGGTGTGTGTAGTAGATTTGTTTCCCAGGTGTCTTCAGGATAAGGTCCAGGTGTCTTTGGGAGTTGTAGTGGGGGTTATCGCCCAGGTGTTTGCGGTCATGGTTATGTGTGGTTGTGGTGGTCCAATTCTCTATGGGAAATATGTGTGGTTTGGATGGACAAAGTGTAGGAGGGAAGGATACAAGGCTGTGGTGGCCCAGAAGGTTTTTTTAGGGGTGGTAGTGGGACTATATGGGAACCTACGTGGGGGGGGGGGGGGTCTGACACATATTAGGTCCTAGAAAACCAGTTGGAATGTGGTGGGGTACCTAAATATCAATGTTTTATTACTATTACATTAACTTACATGTACTTTTTGGGAGTGTTCCATGGTGAGGCTGGGTGGTAGTTACTTGGTTAAGTGGTTTGTTACCTATTTACTCACGGGGTAATAGATTTCCTCCCCACTTGTGCATGGGAGATTTTGGTTTTCCCTAATGTGTATAACTGTATAATCACACTTAGTATATAAAACTGCTTTCAGGATTCCAAGTGGACATTGAAAACCATGCAAGACCTTACAAGATCAGATGTGGGCACAATCATCATTTCTGGTTTTCTATTCTTTTGGTATATCCATTAAGGGTTTCTAGTACTATGTATTGGTTTACATTAAACATGAATATGGGAATAGATTTTTTTGGGTTTACTTTTACATTTCACCTTTTGAGTTGTTTGGGTTTACCATACTGTCACCTAATATGTTTCTATAAAAGGGAAATTCCTTCCATAATAGGTGGGATTTTATATCATGGGTTTTAGTCACCACTCCGTGGCCTATTGGAGGCTGGACTCGGGGTGTAATCATCTCTCCTTCAACTTGTTGATGGAAGGGTCTAACAGTTTTTTCCCCATACCTCATCATGGTGAAGGAGGGATGGGACATGTTGAGTCCTGTTTTGGAGAATATGTAGAGGGTGGAATTCAGATATTAAGAGATCTATCATGGCATAGAGTCAAAAAATTTAATTTAAACCATATTTTACTATTATTATAGTTTCAGAATGGTGATCGGGTCTTTTTTAGAGTTTAATCTTACATGGGACATTGTTAGATGGGTAAATAGTTTATGTGAGCATTAATGTTATGGGGCCCTATTGAGATATTAGTATGAGTGTTAAATTTGGTCTATATATTGGACATAAGGATTAATTTGAACTATATTCATGTTTTCTTTCATTTTTTATATCTGTGGAGGTATAATACAAATGATTTCCAAGATATTAAATAAGAGTATATTGATCTTGAGAATGTCCTTATAATAATAAAGATTCCAACTAAGATAATATATCCCTAAAATAAGTTGATTTAAGGTAAAATGATTCCATTAGACTTTTTATTAAGGATTTAAAGATGTGATATCTATTATATGCTAATGTAATTGAATTGTTTATGAGTTCGTAGTGGCCTACATTTTTTGTGATTCTACGATCTTGAGAGATTTTTGGGGATATAATGTGATAACTAGGGGAGGATTACAACATCATGTAACCTTATTTCGGGTATTATGTGACTTTTGGATATAGTTTACCATTTTATTGGTGTTCATTATCTTCTCTTTGATGATGGTTAGCAATAACAAGTTAATATTACATAAATTTGGGGTATATATGATTGTTTTAATTAATGGAGTTTATTTAAAAATTAAATGGATTTATAGGGTTATCCATATGACAATAGATCCTTTTCTGTTGGTTTAGAGGTTTTCTATAAAAATTGGGAATAGTTCTTACTTCTAAACACATTCACATTATGAATGTGTTATATAGCGTTCATATGTTATAGGTAATATGACATGAATCTATACATAGTATGAAAATTATACCATCAATTAAATAATTTCATTTTATGAAAAAATTGATTTGGGATTTAATATAATTAGAGGCAACACATTTTTTAGAAAAATTTAAATATGGTAGATTTTAGGCTGTGAAAGGGATTCATGGAGTGAAATTAGTAGGACCAGTGGTTTTAAAAATGATTCATTAATAAATCAGTTTGTATTTTTTGTGAAAGATTTTCAAATTAACCATTCGAAAATTTTGGGTTATTTTCAATGATCTTCCTCCTTTTGGATTTAATTGTGAGACATTTGATTCATTAGGTGGTCTGACCACATATCCATTATATTATGTCTTTAAGCACACATCTTTTCCTATGGTTGTGAAAGAACCATTGAATGTGTTTGTGTTTCAAAATCATCTTTTTTTATTATTTGTACTGTTCTTTTTTTACATTCATATTGTTATTCTTTTTCATAGAATGATACTTGGGTTTTCAATCATTGGTATTGATGGAATATATGATTATATCATTCATGATGTAGGTGGACCTATGAAAGAGTAATTTTTTTTAGAACTAATCTATTTTCTTATTGATCCCTTTGTGATTTTCATTAATATTATTTTCATTTTTTGAAAAGGCTTTTAATTGAATGTGAGAATTGTTTTGGAAATTATTTTGAATAATTATAGCATAATGGTGGCCTTCGATACTTCAGGATATTCATCTAGGTGACCATAGTTAGTTTGGACGTACCATGGGTTATATTTAGGAAATATACATAATGTTATAGGATATCATTTTCAATGAATCCAAATGAATAATGACTTGTGATTATAATATGTCTTCTATGTATTGACAGAAGATGGACCCAAAGGGTGTTCAATGTCTTTTATACCCAGATTATTGCAATATGGAATATTTCATGGATATTTATTGGCATTTTTATTTTTTATTTTGTTCTTCTATAAAGAATATATTATTATATTAGCTAAATAATGTATGAATTTATGGAAAAAATGGAATGGTTTCAAATATATTTATTAATGAAAATAGAATATAAAAAATATATCATAAACTAGAACATGAATATTTGTTATAATATAACATGAATTTAATCATGGGAGGTAATATACTAGGATTTTTTTTCTGAAACCCTAACATTTACATTTGGGGATCATCGAACTAGTTTTATAGTAATCATGGAATGGTACACCATTTATGTTGTATTATAGGTTCTAATGTCATCCTTTTTCTTCATAAATGGATTTCATAGAGTTGACGGATTTCCATATGGAGGCTTGTGGGTATTCTCTTTTCATGAATATCTAATTTAGCCTGTTTGGATTGGGTTGTATAAATCTTGTTGAATCTTAGCCTAACACATTATACAATACTTTTTTTCTCGTTTTTCATAAATTAATGACATCATTCATTTATCATTGTTATACATCACCACTGGACATACCACCTTTAGTGACTTGTCTAGTTTTCCTGGGATTTTTCATTATAATTACCACAATTAAATCCAAATTATATGTTAAATATTTTCATCTAGAAATTTTAATTTTCATGAATAATTATATATAACCATATTATATAACATTAATATGAATCCTAGTGCCTTCAAAAATGATTTTTGAAAGAATAAAATTCTGACAACCATAAATTGGTTATGAACTATAAATATGTGATGAAATCATTGTAGCATTAGGGGGTTTTATTTTTATTCAACATCCAATTATAAATTTTTAATACTTATCACCATTAAAAATTCTTTAGATATAAAAACATTGGATAGATTCGGAATCAAATTAAAAATTATTGGTTCCAGAGTGGATTGTATGTCTTCATTTCCCTGAATCGTTTTTAAACACTATATTTGAAATAGTGATAACATGATATTTTGATTTTCCATTGGGTATAAGAGGATGCTGACATTGATCATCATTATTAATAATTGAGTTTTATTAATATTTAGAATAATTCCAATATTCCGTTCATTAGAAACACTAGATTTTTAGTGGTTATATATGTTGTTTGATTTCTTCATCATTTACCAAAAATACACATAACATTGTTATTTGATTTTCCAATGACCCTCATTTATATAAAAAACATTTATAAGTCCCCTTAACAAAATACCTTTCATGATTCGTTCTATACATTGAACAAAATAGACATTTTACCTTCTAATATACTGAGTTTTGAGAGGCTCCATTGAATTCCATAATTATTTTAAAATCATAACTATTATATGTACATGTAACTGTAATCTATTTTCCACCATGATAACACATAAACTGATTTATTCACTAATACTGAAGTATACAATGAATAACAACCTTAAAAAATGTGGGTTTATATAAATAAATAATCTATTATCCTTACATTTAGGATGTATGATAATACTATATGAATACATAACTTGTCATGTGAACATTAGAACATATATACAGATAAATTACTCATCCTTATTATTTATCAAAATTAATTCCATATATATTTTCTTAAATATAAAATGAGGAATGTAGTTTTAAAAAAATAAGCTCTCAAACTCATTCTATAGAATGGATTAAATATCAACCCATTATATAGTGTATTTGATAATATTCCTACATTGATTTGATTCATCTCCAAACTATAAATGCCAAATTAAAATTTTATTATCATGATGATTAGGGAATAAAATGTATACATAAAATAGAACTGATCGTTTTATCAAAAAAAGTATGGATCATAAAACCAAATAAAATAAGGTATATTTTTCTCATTAATTCATTAATATAAATTCATACCCTCCATTTATTTTTTATATGTTCATTATGATTAAATAAATGATATTATTTAATTAATGTAGAAAAAATATTTTTCCTTCCAAATCAAAATACAATTTTTTTCTTAGGATTAAAGGCACTGAATATTCCATCACATTTATAATTATCATGATTCCTTGAAGTCAAAATTGTATTCCAAATGAAAAAAACATAGTGTGCGGAATGATAATTATATTAAAAAAATAAAAATAAAAATGAATTTATATTATGTCTATTTTTAACTCTATAACATCAATATATAACACAGTCGATTTATCCAAGCTCATATAGGAACATTAAACAATCATTATGATGTTATACTATAATTATAATCATCACAATGGTTCCAACAAATATTTTTCATCATAGTTTAAAAAGGTGAATAATACTTTCTAGGTAGAAAATATATTATTACATACCATTAAAACATAGATATTACATCTTAATAAATGAATACTATTTTCATACCCTAAAGATCATGTCAAGAATCGTATATGTTATGTATCTTTTGAATCATGGAAACATATGAAACTTTTTCATATGATATCTAAATTTAAAAAACATGGTCCCTCTTAATTTTCCAAATTTATTTATGTATCATGCATAAAATCATTCTACATAACCTGGATAAAATAGATAGTGGAAGGGGTGTTCTTAAATTCATAGTATAATAAGCAAGGGAGATGACGATTATTAAATAACGATGACATGGGAATAAAGGAATGTGAAAATGAGATTACAATATGAAAACAATAAAATATATATCTTAGATCCTAATCTTGATAAACTGAAAAATTCCTTATTTTTCATAATACTTGAATATTAATTGAATCGAAGAACATTATACCTAAATAAATATCATTGTCTTAAGATATATATTTTTGATATACATATAACCATGGAAACTCACTCCCTTAGAATTGATGGATAAAAAACAAAAATCATAATAGTATAGGTTCATATTCTATTCAATCATTGTATTCATTCTTCACTCTCAATCCTATTATTGGTGATATAGTCCCATATTTAAATTTGATCAATCCCATGTAATATTCTGTTTATCTCATTAGATCACCATCTTTAATCAATGGATTGGAAGTTTATATAATTATTTTCCCACACATAATATAGTGGAATCCATAATTATGTGATCCAAAATATTAAAAAAAATCATCATATAATAACCCATTAAAATTAAATGGAATTTCTAATCATTTAATAATTTTGTAATGAATGAAAAATAAATGGGTTTCATAAACATTTCTTCTATTCATCCAATCATAGACTATGGAAATGGAATAAGATACATATAAATCAATTCAATATAATCATAACATGTCCTATGAATATTATGTATAGTATTGGACCATATCCCTATAATGTCTTATGAAATTTTCATAGGATTTCGTCTTAGATGATAATTTCGTTCAAAATATCACTTGGAACATTTCTTGTGGAAAATAACAATTTCACATTGAAATTCATAATTAAAAATATTAATTAATTTGAAATATAAAGGAAAATATAATCTCTCAAAATAATATTGGAAATTATTAATGAAAACAAGAATCATTTTTGTGGTAATAATTGTAGTAAATTATATTTAGGTTTTATAGGTTAAATGAAAAAATTTGTGTCACGCTATTGTATAAATTGTACCAAAGAGACATATTCATTAAATAATTTTACAATTCATTTTAAAACATTTTATAAATATTAAATCATGGTTAATATTTATATTTAAATGGTATTAGAGAATAATAAAATTATTATACATTTTTTTATAAAACATGGACATGGAAAATATATTTTTGACCAAATATATAATTAAATTTGGATTTTCATAAAAATATAATTTTAGTCTCTTAAGTTATTAATGATATGACAATCAATGGATATAATTTAATAACTAAATATAATTATTGGTTAATAAAATTCATAAATTTATTCATAGTTATATATAATATTTCATCATCATAAAAATCATCTTAAATAATTAGATTGTAACATAAAACTGTTACATCCTTTTTACTTTTGTTTATTAAACACCTTGATATAATAAATCCCGAATATTAATCAATGTTTATAGCCATAAGATTATTTATGATTTAATATTACAGTTTTTATGTCCAAAAAATGCTTTAAATAACATATTTTTATTTAATAACATGTTCTCCAATGATGAAAATTTGAAATGAAAAAACCTTATATTGAGTTCCATGTTCCTTATAAGTGAACTCCTCTACTATATAATAAATTTAAATAAATTAGTTTTATTTAGAAGAATAAATTATTGAATTATAATATAATATATAATCTTAATATACCATTTTGACATCCAATTATCACTAATCATTTTTATAAATAATCTATTTGGGGTGTTAATTTTTTTTGTTTTTTCATAATAATTTAGGTTCCATAGTTCAAGTCTATGTACAATAACCATGATTCTATTATAACAATAATGTTAATAATGGTAAAAATACCATTTTTATTCATTATATATATATATGTATGTATTTAACGTAACCAATGATATGTATTGATATAATGCGAAATAAACCATTAATAGAGAAGGTAGGCCATACCTACCTAATAACGTTCTTTTCACTTATAAATTGATGTAGCACAATATTTTTCAATAATAAATAATAAGTAAAAATTTATTAATAAATCATTTAAAATAAATAAATTCATAAAATCCGTATTATTATCTTCCATATAAATCTTATATGAAAAAATAACATAACTTTTTTGTGGTGGTAGTCTACACGTGTATAGGTGCGATATTATAAATTTCCAATGGATTAGATATTAAGAAGGTAGAAAAGATATTATAATTCAATAAAAATAATTATTTTATACATAATAAGTATAAAATTTCAACCCTTCATAATACAAAAAATATTAATTATAGTAATGAAATTTAATTGTATCGCAATGTGTAGTCAATATGAGGAACATACACAAATCTAATCCTTTCGCTTCCCATTTGTGGGAAAGATGATGTATAATGTACATTTAATATTTATAATTTCATTTTAGTCATTTTTTGTTTAATAATATATTATATTATAACAAAGTCCACATAATTAGTGGAGTTAAATTAATAAGTAATTAAATATTGTTATTAGGTAGGATTTTACATAAATTTTTAAATGACTCCATTATATGTGTTTTTATGATACTAAATGTGGTGTTATATGATAAAATAAAATAATGTGTAAATATTTTTTGGAGATAATTTATCAATTATTTGATGAGACAGAAGAATAAATTTTTTGTAAATTAAATTAACAAGGGTTTCCCTTTTATAAGTGAGGGGAGGGTAACTCTTTATTTTCAATACATGTTTAAAATTAAAATATAGTCAGTCTCAAAAATTTCATCCAAATGGGGTAAGATTCTATGAAAAGATAGAATGTGGTATAATTTTCAATTGAAAATGTAATTTCCCTAGTTTTATGGAAATATTAAATTATATATTATAGTTTAAAACCTCATTTAACAAATTTATTGATTAAACATGGTAAATAATTTCTCATAATTAAGGGTTTATAATTTTCATTATTTTATTAAAATAGGTTGATAAATTAAAAAATGACATTTTATTCCCTATAAAATACATAATTTTTCATTTTTAGATAATTATTATCTTCAATTAATTTAAAAAATTATTATTTCTATAATACTTCATTATTTTTATTTTTTAAACCATTAATTTAATTTGACTCAATATGCCCTATAATAAGGATATAATTTAAATATAATAATTTTGAAAACACCAATATCTTATATAGATCTATATAATTTATGTAACAATATCTCTCTCACAAATTATATTAAATTAAATTTTTTCCAAATCATTAAATTTATTTATCTATTAATTGAAAAAATATTTTATTAAATTTGAGTAAGAATTTATAGTAATAATAAAACATCGAATTTTTTTTAAAAAATTCGAGAATCAATATAATTTTTTTTATTCTCAAATGAAAATTATAATATAATTGATAAATTTTCCTTCTATATAGAAACAATTAAAATATATTTAATAGTAATAAAGGGACATTTTTGAATTTTTTATTACTATAAATATTATATAGTTCATTTTCATTGATAAATGTCCCTCAAAGATGTATTTTATTTTATAATATTACATGTTTAAAACTGTGTTGATCTAATTAGAATTAGGGAAAAAATGAAATCAGTAAAATTTAGTTTTAACAAATATTTAGTTGGTCTCCCCTGTACATTGGTTGTAAAATTTAAAAAGGATTACATTATAGTGTTTGAAAATTAATATAATATATTTCCAAATATAAAATAATATATTCCAAAAATTGAAACAATTTTTAACAATTAAAATTATAAATGCAATATAAATTAATTTAAAAATCATCTTCAAAAGTGTGATGAAATTGGTTTTTAAAAAAATAAAGTATTAAAAAAGAAATTGGATTGATTCATATAACATTCTTACATATATACTGTTTATTGATAATACATTTTACTGACTATATAATATATAAATTTCAATAGAATAATTCTAAAAAAACAATCAATTTAAAATATTTTGAAAAAAAATATTAAATAAAATAAAATCAATTTTCTGTTAAAACTTAACTTTTTTATAAAATGTGTCTTTATTATATATTTATGTGACTAATAAAAATAGAATTTATTTGATATATCTGTAAATAATTTCATTTTATTAATTTATATAATCAAAATTATATACTACATTCCAGTTTCTAGGTGATAAATATCATAATAAATAATAATATTTTAGTGGTATATCATGATTTAGAACACTCACT
This sequence comes from Viscum album, assembly GCA_963277665.1. Lineage (NCBI taxonomy): Eukaryota > Viridiplantae > Streptophyta > Magnoliopsida > Santalales > Viscaceae > Viscum > Viscum album. Next base: position 268,847,021 of record OY728128.1, on the reverse strand, counting down.
ATTGAGTATAACACAGTCTATAAATGGTATAAATTTATTTAAATCCAAATATTTTATAAATTTTTAGGGATTCAAAATAATGTACTACCAAAAATTAATGAAAAACTAAATGAAAAGGGTAAAAACAAAATTTCAGCCTCACACCAACCGTAGTTCCTATGACGATTTTATTGCTCACTTGGGATAAAACCCATCATTTTGGAATCCGTTGTGAATCAAATTACGATTAATATTCTATATATAAACAAAAAAACTTAAATATCATAGGCTAAAAAATTATAAATCATATTTTATAAAATTATATTTTTTGGTAAAATTCAAACACATGGGATTTAAACAAAACTATAGTCTTATGGAAATATCTATATTCCTGGAATAATATATTGGTATGAAACATTATCAATTATCATTTCATATGTGTAATTAACATTTTCAGAATAAAACACAGAAAATACAAATGACCAAATTTATCATGATTTTATTAATCTTTTGAGATCATAGATCATACAGAAATCCCCTCCCTAAATGTTTTTGACCCCAAAAAAAATGGTAGTCAACATGAAGCCAAACTCTCCCTCCATATACTGGGAAAACTATTTTTATCTTGTATGCCCAATGACTTGTCTCACAACCACAATAACACTACAAATAAGAGATACATTCAATTGTGATCAATCAGATACACCCCCTCCATATTAATATCCTTTTAGTAAATCCATGTCAACAATGTAAAATCACACAGCCCACACTCCATCCATCACTGAATGGAATGACTACAAAAGGTCAACCCATTCAGACTTGTTCTCCAGAAAAAAAATGGCCAAATATCATTCACATCATAACAAGGATTACTAAGATCTATTTCTAATAAACAACATAAAATGATTTTCAAAGACACAAATAGAAAATAGCTCACTCCCCACCATGTTACATTCCGAAATTCACCCCCAAATATGCAACCAAAATCATGGTCACATGGATAATGTCATAATTTTTTTGGGCAACACACCTAGAACTAGTAACTATTTTCTACCCACATGTCACTTCCATTGAAATGTAAATCCCTTCAAGATCATCTCCAAAATCAAGGAATATACACTATTCTAAGACCAATCACATCACCACACTACAATAATGCATAAATATATATCAATAAGAATATGACCACACCCTCACCGTGATACTCAAGGAACAACCATAATGAACATGGACATGTCTCCAGCCAAACGTACCATCATATGTTAACCATGAGTCAAAAATCAATCCCATGGATATATTTGTGAATCCCTTAATATAATCATTCCTAAACAGATGTTGTAGATATATTACATCAATTTATAAACTAAAGAAATTAATCCATCATCTTTCTAATCCATCGGTGATAGTATGATCATGGGAAACAACAAAATACCTAGTAGAAAACAACTAAAAAATAAACTCCCTATAAAGTTACACAAAACATGGTCATTAGAGAACTCATTGTCACACTTTTTTTCATTCTTGGTCAACAAATATCTCTAGAACCCTTTACATAATTGAACCACTATCACAACACTCAAATCCTACACTGACCTATAATGTTCTCTAGGTATCCCATGATGAAGGGACAATATTTCCTATCACCAAAAATCAACTCTCATGAAATTTCATATGAATTTTCCTTATAATGAAACATATAAATGTTTTCAATTGAGAATAATGTCATCATAAAACTATAAATAACATAGTATAATATTTTTTACAGACAGATTATGGAATCTCAACTCCAAAATATGTGAAATCACACATAGAGGGGAAGAAGTCATTTAAATCGACCATAACAAGAATGATACCTCAATATCACCTTTTTCAAAATGGGTTGAGATCTAAAAAAAGTAAAACATAAATCCAAAAAACCATGTTAATCACACTATGTGAAATTATAAAACCCTTAAAAAATAAAACATAACTGAAACTCCCTGCCATGGAAAAAAAGGAATCTTATAGGTCACGGTGATCACGTCTCCCAAATCTGTTATCCATAATTGTATTAGACAAATTCACATAATTGAAATCAAATAACTCATTAAATGGAAAAATTCCAAAAAATAGAAATATTAAATGCACTATTCGGGGTCGACCTACCATTTCAGGCGATCAGGATATCCACAAAGAAAAAATATTTACTCCCAATATTTGAAAGTCTTAAAACTACATACAAGGGTCTGATAGATATAATGGGGAAACTATAACGTTTTTTTATCATAAAAAATATAAAAACATACATTAGGATAAATATAAGAGTTATGATATTTAATTCCATAAAAAACAGCATGATTTATGAAATGAAATATATTATACATTCATAGTGACTCAAATAATGAATATCAATTGATATATCACCTACTAGGGTGATAAAATATATAAAATAAGATAAATATAAAAACTTCAGTTTCTATTTGAAATTCTTAAACAAAGAACATACACAGTATCCATTAATATCTAGTTGAACAATCCCAATAATAAGACCCCACATAGCTTTCCACACTCAATTTGGTAACACATGGCCTCCTCTAATCCACTACACAACATGTGATCCATATAGATGAAGTTATATAGTATTCACACACATGAAGGTGAATATATTTGGTGTGAAAAATAAATATCTCTAGGAAAACCGAAAAGGGGAAACAATAATCGAAAATAATATATATTATCATTAACATGTGATATTCCTAGTGTAGATGTATAATAAATATAATAAATGTTTTAAAAATTGAAAAAAATCATAAAAATATAGGGGATTAAACCAAAACATATAAAATATCCATCTATGAATTATATCATGAACTATGATGTATATATACCCCTTCTACATCACACGCACTAGGATTTATAGTACCACTCTCACTCTTCCATTAAACATTAGGTATGTCTGAAATATATATGTAGGATATTTAAGAAGTATGATTGTAGATGAATAAATATAAAACCCCTAGGAATCACCATTGGAATCAGAGTTAAACCCTAGAAAATTAGTATATATGAATTTTACGGCTTGATCTGAACTGGATACATGACTCTTCACTATACCTTTACAAAATTATTATTTCATAAAATTCATATAGAAATAATTGGGATTGGAATGATGAATATAATGTGTACAACGTAGAAGGGTATCTCTATCCATGTTCTCAATAGATATAGTTTCCCTACTTCCCTATCTGAATAGCTGATGGCACTTAGTAACATAGCTTTTGAAGTCCATCAATGTAATTACTCTTAGCTAGAGGGGTGTAAATATACAAATCACATATTATCTCTCTAATAATTTCTATAAACATCCATCCAATAGAGGATAGAATCAAATACAATCTCTATTCTAATTCATGTTTCCATATATTCCAAGGCCCTCCCCATAATCAAACTTTTATAAAATAAACAACATCAAGAATCCCAACCAATGGACTCTAGGGCATGCATTGATCCAACTATCAAACTCAACGTCGAATATGGAGAATTAGTATATTTGATTTAATCATTTCTAAGGCACATCTTCTCTGTGGTTTGATTGAACACATGAATCCATCATCTAAAAATGTGAACTACTTACAATGATAAACTCTAGTGTGCCATAATTTGTGGTTCCAAAGTCATTAGGGTTATAAAATATAAAAAAAACCTACAATGTACCCTCCTATTACAACCATGGTCTCAAGAAATTCCTATCTAATAGAACTTAAATTCACAAATTTCTATAGGAAGTGTAGGAAAACCTTTGAAGTGTTCCCCAATGTCATAATAAATGGGATATCACTGGATTATATAAATCATATGAAACCCATAACATCAATGAAAATATATATAAAAAACAAAATACGTATCTGAAAATCCAAAACCCTGATAAATCATAAATAGGAGTCCACAATAGTCCACATGGCCAAAAAAATAATAAAATCTATAGTAATTCTTCATCAAATGAAACATATTAATAAAAATTCTATTGCAAGAATATTTCAACTATCCTCCCTAAGAAACAACCCATATTTATGTAATATATATTCCATAATATCATCAAAATGGATCTTGTAGTCCCAAATCTATATTATATAGACACAATGATATAACCATAATACCACGTCATCATGGAAGGAATAATGTAACAACTGATAGAATCCTCAATGAGAAATAATGTAAAACTAAGGTTTTATAATCTTGAAAAAATTGACTTGTTATCTATAGACAATCAATGATTTATAAAAAATATACTATATACTGATTCCATCAAGGATCCTTCTAAAAGACATGAGAAAATAATATTGAATCCAAATTCTAATACCACAAATGAGATCCCACCCATAACTCATTGATCACATCACACAACCCAACCACATGAAGGATTCTAACTCTAATACTAAATGATTTACACTTTAAACCAGTTCCACAATCTAAAAAGCCATCCATAAAACCTATAAATTCTTAAATTATTACACTATTATTATATAATTGTATGAAAAATATAAATTATCTATATTAAAAACTACATCCTGTTACACACAATCAGATAATTCTATTCCCTTTACAAGTTTTTCGATTTGATTTTGGTGAGTTTTTAGACTATATAGGATGAAACGTTCTCATTGAAAAAAATCAATTAATGTTCATTGAACAACCATGATGTTTTCAGGTTTTTTGGTATGAATCTGGTTTTATGATATGTGATGGGTGCTTACATGGGATGTAAATGGTTTACCTGATGTGTAAATTGTCACCAGAAAATTATGTGATCTATGTACACAATTTGAATGGAATACTGAATTTGATATAATTACATGTCATGTAATGTTTAAGGATCTTTTTTACTAAATTGGAGATGGTTTTTTCCATGAATAAGAGTTGAAGATTAGAAGATGTGTAAAAGGGTATCACAAAATGTTTCTATTGGGGTGGTAATATTTATATGGTATCTTAAACTAAATAACTATATTCATTATCCTATAACTCTCTATGATCTCTAACTATAATGCTTCTCCAATTATTTTTGGAGTTTCCCTTCGATTTGGAATTATCCATTAATCGATTGATCATAATTGTTGTTGGATTTCATCTCTATGATCCAGTAAAAATTTATGTATCTTCATTATTTTGATTTTAATATCATTGTCGAATCTTGTTAAAATATACATGCACCCATAATGTTTTTTCTTCATTATTTATTCTATATCTATAGTGTGATCTTTTTTCAGGTCTCATTCCATTGATACATGTGGTGCAGTGGATGTGAATTCTCTAGTCATGGTTAATTTCCACTTCTTCACCAACCCTTGTTGTATATCATATCAATTATAAGATGTATATATTTATTCCTAGGCCTCAATTTTGATTTTGGATTTCACTTTTTAATGGATACATTTTTGTCATGTGTGACACCAAGTTTTGAGGTGGGTGGTCATGTCTCAATACCATTATTTATAAAGTATATTTATCCTATTGTTATAAATTTTTTTATAGGCATGCTATTATTTTGTTTGTAAAATTACTTTTTATAAAATGTGTTTTACATATATTTTATGGTAAATATAAAAAGGGTTATTTTCAATACCTAGAAATTATTTATAAATTTCATCGCTTGGAAGCCTATGGTATATAGATGGAAAGTTTATCTTAGGGACATTTTCCATATGATATCGAAGATGTATGATCATGTGGATCATTGATTATTCCAATAATATTCATTTTATTTATGTCTTCTTGACCTAATTTGGGGTTTACTAATGGGTTCTTCCTCTACTCGTTATGCCTATGTTCGAGGGAAATGTTGTGAACTAATCATTATTTGGGTAATATTAGTTTTCTTCCATGTCCTATTAAATTCATTTGGGTGCATTTTATGTTCTTTGATTTATACTATTTTCTCCATGATATGTATGGTTTGGGTTTTTCTAAATCCTAAATGGGATATATTCATGGAATATATAAACCTTCTTAGTTTTTTAATTTTTTGTATGGGGGAATATTTAACATAATTTGATATAACTTCTTTACTACTTATCATGAAATTATTTATTTTTAATGAAAATACATGGATTATTTAATATATCTTCTTATTTTAGACCAAGATGGGATCCTAATGAGTCTGTTAGCTCTGACCCTATAAACTTCTTCCATGGTGTGTAGAACATTTTTTATATTTTGATATATTATAAGGCAAAGAAACAATGTAAGTCAGTGATGTTTTCTGTGAATTGGATGTGGAAAATCTAGTGAGCTTTTTAGAGTTATCCCACACTCTAAAATGGAGTGGATTTAATTTAATTGTTTTATTTTTTATTTATGTTAGTTATATTAATCGGAAACTATTCTTACATTTAATTTTTCTGGTCTTAGTTATGTTAATTCTAGAATTTCACAATTTCTACCTATCTTGTATATCTATCCAACTATTTTAATTTCATTAGGTTGGTTGAAATCATTCCATTTGATATTCGTGTGATTCATTAGTGGTATTCCCCTTCATGTGGGGATAGAGAATTCCCTCTGGTTTTGTGGAGGGCCGGGTTGGGTACTAATTTGAGTGTGTATTTGGGTTGATTATTTACAATTTGGTATCTTTATTGGCATGCCTATAAGAGTATTTTTCTTTGGATATTTGGTAGAACAAATATGTGATTTTTAGTGACATGATAAATAGAATAGAGGACATGTATATCTACTTCCGTCCAAGATGAGACTCATTTTAGTATGGTATGATTGGATGTGTGTCACACATTTTGAGTTCTTATTTCTTTTCTCAATTTTTTTCTTATGTTTTATCTTGTTTTAATTGATATTTTTCTATTATTAGATCTTCTCCTTAGATTCAGTGTAAATCACTATATCTTCAAGACATGTTCCTTGAGTTACCAATGATGTTGTTCGTGGTGGACATCAGGGGAATCCTCTAGTGTATAATATCATTATTGTTTCTATCATATGGGTAATCAATGAGGTCGACCAAAACATTCCACAGGTTTAGAAAATATTAGTTAAGGTGAATCCATGAGAAGGAGGAGACATGGATCGATTATTGGAATTTTTTTTCATAAGAATCCATTGTACTTTATAGTATAAAATTAACCTAAATATGTGTAGGAAAAGATTCACAAGTTTTAACATATAATAAAATTCTTTGAAATAGGTGAAAATATCAGTGTGAAGTTTAAAACATTTAGACATGATGGTCATATCTTGTCGTGGTGTGATACTATGGTACAATATAATATGACAGTGGGATTTTAATAAAAGGGTTTGATGAATATATTATCCATGTATTATTGTTTAGGGTCACTAATGGTGGTAAAATCTCTAGAATTCCTATCATTATAGTAGATAAGGAATATGGTAACAACATATATGAATTATTTTTTTGATCATGTTTTTTTTCACTAAGGGTAATGAAAAGTTATCTAATGAATGCTCAAAAGTAGCCACTATGTTTTTCAACCAGATATCAGATCATATGTGTTTATACTACATTTTTTTACCCTTCCATGGATTGTGTACCAGGCTTGGAAGTCATAGATTAATATGGTATACAATGTTGTATCTTTTTCCCCTTCTATTGTACATGGAGTCACCATTTTTGGGGCTTCAGGGAAATTAAGAAAGTATGATAATCAAAATAGTTGTAATATAGATTTTTATACACAATATTACTATTAGAAACCCCTAGTTTTGGTTAGTGGTGTTCCTTTGACTTTAAATCATTGTAGAAATGATAAAAACATGGGAAAATCATATCTTAAACCAACAAATTTTTGTTTATACTATGGTATTTATAACCCCTACATCATATTAGTTATGTTTTTCATATACATTGATATAGCCTATTTTCATCACCTCCAACGCCTATTATGGCCCAGTCAGATACTTCAATGACTACATGGATCTGGCCACAAGCCTTTCGAATGAAGAACCTTCATATAAGAAATGATTTTCCAATGGGGGTATATATAGATCTAGATGCAATGAGAGGTATCTCAAAATATTCTTAATCCGTAGTAAAATATTTATTCAACATCAGTGATTATAATTCATTTATATTTATTTTTTCTATTAATATTCTTAACCATTCAATAAAATACATGTAATTTGTTTTGGTGTTTGAGAAACAACTGGGGAATTTGAAAGAAAATGTCATTCAATGAACTTCTTGTGCACTTTCGATATGTGATACAGATCTAGTCTGGGATTTAATTATTATTGATACAGAGTTATTTGATGTCATCATTGTGACAAATTGGCTAGTTACTCATTGAGATGTGGATGATTTTTATCATCATCTTCTCTCGTTTCTTCTGCACGTTGGGATCTCACTGGTGTTTTCAGTAGAGTGGATTCATGGTTTGGTTTTATATGACAATCTCACCAAGAGCTCAAGGAGTTTTAGTCTATATTGTAGTAGAACTTGATGAAATTGTTTCTAATATGGATTTTCCAACTAGTTTTTGTTTTTTTCTAGGTATTTTCCCATAAGATTGCTCCAGGTTTTCTTGAGAGATGCTAGTGGAGTCTAAAATTGTATGGGTTTCATGTATGTATATGATATAGTACCTTAAAATAAATTGGCACCATCGAAGATAATATAGCTCAAGATTTAGTTGTAAGACTTGGGGAAAAAAGTTTTTTTGTCCCAATAGTTGATTCTTGTTAATCTTAGTGATATTTTGATAAAATGAAGATTGTTTACTTTGGTATTTGTGTATATTAATAAAAGTTAAATAATGTATTTGTTATAAAAAATTATCTATTTCTTCCTTTGGATGATTCGATTGATCCTTTAAATGGGGAAATGTGGATTTCAATTATTGATCATCTGGTGAGTTACCATTACCTCGATGTTTAGGAGTCTAATATACTGAAGAAAGTGATTAGGACTAGGTATGTCCACTAATAATATCAAATGATTTTTATTGGTATTATTATAACTCATGTAGTTTTTATTGTATTTATGTCTCAAATATTCCATCAATATATCGACATTTATTTGATAGTGTATATAGACCTTATTTTAGATTACTCATGAATCAAGAATGACTATGAGAAACAAGTGGATTTAATTTTAAAAATACCATGATTCACCATTTATATATAAATATAATTGAAATAAATTTCTATATTCATGAAGATAAATTCTTTGGGTATGTGATCTCTAATAATAGATTAACAGTTGATCCTGAGATGGTGATGATGATTTTTCATGGGAAGAGCTAAAAATGTCATTGAAATTTGGAGCAATCATAGTCATTCAAGATATTGTACATTATTATTAATGTATTTATTGATGTTGGGGTAATTATATAATATTCATAAAAAGAAAGGTGTGAAAATAAAATTTGATGAAATATTTTAATCTTCATTCAATGTGATGAAACAAATTTTGACATCAGCTTCAATTCAGATCATTGTACTGTTTGTAAAGGGGTATTGGGTTTTCAATTATGGTTATTGAACAGGGATGAGTTTAAAAATCATTAATCTAGTAATGTGGTCTCTTACTACTCTCATCTGCTTAGGCTGAATCAGCCTAATTACCACACTAATGTTTTTTTATCATGCCATAGTTATTAATGCACTTAAGTGTAGGAAACATCATCTTTTTGGGGAATCATTCCCAACCTTTTCAATACATTATAGTTTGATTTATAAATATAATTATAAAAAAAATATTCTAAAAAAGTGGTTGTAGGTTGAATACCATCAGTCATTTGAAATCAATATCACCTGCACCCAGGGGAATAGGAATGTCTTTTTATATTCCGTTATATGGAACATGCCATCGTAAGACGTTCATTTATCAAATGATGAGATGAACCGTATGATTATTTTTCATTTGTTTCATCAAGAATATGGGGAGGATTTTTTAGTTATTAATTCTATAATTGTATAGTGATCCCGGTCCCTCATTTATTATGTTTTGTAGAATCAGTACCAAGTCATCAAGTTCAAGTAAAATCGAGATACCCTATATAGTGGAAAGACAATATCTGGTTGGTCTCTCTCTTATGATGGCATTTTTAGTTTGGGTTTTTTGTTTTTATTCCCTATATTAGTGAGGATCTCAAATTTTTTATTGTCATAGTTCTCAATTTCCTATTCATCTTAGAAATAATAAGATATATTATGACATGAAATTATGATATTGGTTTCTAGGATTTTCTTGTGAAATTGAAGATTATGTGCCCTTCTATTACACTATCTAGCTGATAAAGGTAGAGAAATTGAAAACATATAGTATATTAATTCCAATTGTAGATATTTTTTTAAATGTGATTAGGTATTCATGGAATTGTATTATGGTGTTACCACAAACTCTATATGGAAGAGACTCTTTTTGGGTGGTTATTGATAAATTTCAAAAGTCAGGTCATTTCATTTCGATCAAAGACACTATAAAAGTTAATGTTCTGGGTAAGGTGTTTGTGTAGTAAGTTGTGTGGTAATATGGGGTTCTATTGAATGATTTTTTATACAGGTATCCTACATTTACATCAGTGTTCTATTGAATACACTTATTAGCTATGGGGACTATTATTTTCTTATGTAAAACATATCATCTATATATTGGTCGTATGATGGATTGTGTTATTGAGATTTTAGAGTATATTCGTCCTGAATATGTCTAAGATATTTTTGTTTCATCGGATAATAATCTGAATTTTTGATGTCTCCTTTATCCATAGTCATCGATTTTCATTCATATTGTATCCATTAAGGATTTTTATGGTCACCGATGTTGTCAGAATCTTTTTGATTGAGGATGACGAAGCTTCATTGCTGGCACCATGTTTTTTTCCATAGTTGACATCATGTATTCAGTAAATACATAAGAATATTTTTTCATTGAAAATTCATCAGAAATACTTTTTTGATAAATGAAATCATTCGTTGTATTTTTCTATAGGTGGCCAATTTTTAAAAGATGTTTCACTTTGGTTGTGTCACCATTGGTTTAGGAAAATGTTAAATTTGACTCAATCATAACGGGGACCATTTGAGACCATTTAGATGCTTGAGAATGTGAATTAACTTCTGTAATTTCAAACTCAATTGATTGAAATTAAATAGGTTATCCATGTATCACTTACCAAGAAATATTATCCATAATGATATCATCTTTTGTGTTGGGATGAAATTGAAATATAGGCAGATGATTTTTTTATGGGTAAGTTAGTAGAGAATGTGGAATATTGTGAAATTTTTTTGTGTGGAATTTATATTCTATCAGTTATTGTGTTATGGATTTATAAAAAATATTCTCATTAGACTTTGGAGTGTGAAATATTGATGACTGGGATGTGGCCTTAACTAATTACAAGATTTTTTTTCATTCATAGGACATCCCATTGTTGAAAATTCATATTTTGGGGTGTTTCTAATACCTTTTTACCAACATTCATGTACTTACCTTACTGATACAAGATTTACGAATTATTTGGGTACATCTTGGGACTCCAAAAGATAAAGATAACTATTATGGGAAAATGAAATAATGGTTAATGAACAACAGAGATGGTTTGTATTTTTTATAGAAATATAGTATTTTTTTTGTTGGGTGGTATCATGATGTGTGACTGGGTTAAATTATGTGTACATGGTTACTAGACACATGTCGTGACCTATGTATAGAACATGATTCCAACACACACAGTGTAATACTTACATGACATGTAATGTTAAAATATAGTTTTCTAGAAGCAAATGAGGGTTTCAGAGTCCATAATTTTATTGGATTACAAGATGTATAAAAGGGCTAAACATCATGTACCTATTGGGTATTTAACTTTTTTGGGAGTCTTATGAAAAATAAATATTTTCATTGTCCAATATATCTCATATATCTCTACCTATAAGTCTGCTCTGATGATTTATGGATTCTCTGTTCAATCTGGATTGATCCGTTCATTGATTGATCATAATGGGGGTTTATTTCAATTGATAAGGAGATTTAATACATTTTTTTCTTCATTATATTTATTGTGTTTTATCTATAGAAACAATTTATCATGTGTTTTTACTAATGACATAATCCTTATTGATATCATCTATATTTATGGTAAAATATTATTCATATTTCATTTTACATTGTTTTTTGTGGTGTGAATGCAGTGAATTCTTGTGGTTTGTGACATGTCGTGTTCTCTGAAAATGCGTTCTAATATGAAATTGATTATAAAATATGTTCATTGATTCTAGGGATTTTCCTTTCATTTCATAATTTTCTTTTCATGTGATCCTTTTTAAGCGTGTCTGGCTCCATGTATTAGGATTTTTGGTTCCATTTCTATCCTAAGATGATGATCTATATTGATACTGTTTTTATAAATTGATTTATAGATAAATGTTTCATTATTTATTTGGATGTGTACATGATTATGTGATAAAAATGTGGTTTCCCTAGTTTATGGAAAAAATGGTTATTTCAATAAATTGAATTGATATACGAAATTAAGAACCTAGGATGGTTTGGGAATATATGTGGAAGGTTTAGCATATTCTATCTTTCAAATTACAATAAGGATGATAGATTGTGTGTGTTTCCTTTTATCTCAATGATTATTGTTTAAGGGACATGTTCTTGACAATATTTATAGGGTTCACTCATGGGTTGTTCCTATGATTCATAAGACTATGTTATAGGTTTGTTATTTTTCATTAGTAATTATTACAGTATGGGTAGTCTACTAGAAAAATAGTTTTAGTTCCTTGGCCTGATTTTCAATACATGGTTTTATACTATTTTTCTATGATATACATGTATTATATTTTTAATAATGATAAATAGAAATTAATACATGAAATTCATATAGTTACATTCATTTTGGATTTTTTGGAATGAAGACATATTTACCAAGACATGATATAACTTACATATTTCATAACATGTAATTTTTTTATTTTAAATGAGCATAAATAGATTTCTAAGTGTGTCGTGAGATTGTTAAAATAGTGTTCATGAATGAATTCTTGTAGAATTTTCTTATGGGTTATTTTATGTGGATGCATTCAAAGTATAGTATCTATATTTCTATTGATATATATTGAGAATTATTTTCCCAATAATACATCAGTGAGTATGATCTAGTATATCAATTCAAATACATGGTTTATACATATGTCAGAATTTGGGAATGTCCTATATACTACATCAAATATTTTCCTAATATATATCATCAATGTTGTATTGAACAAGGAAAAAATTTGTGGGAAAACTGTATTTATAGATTCCACTACCTGTGTGAATGAGGATAGTTACAATATATGTGTGAGATAAACATATTTCACATTTATTTATTTTTTGTTTAATATTGATTCCTTTATATTTTTTATCATGTTTCATCATTATTGTAACTTGTTTCAAAGAGCATGTTGTGTTTTCATGGAGTCTGAATGTGTTTTGGAATTTGGAGAAAAAATATTCAAATAAAATCATGGTTTTTTGTTGTTTCAAATAATTCATTTTATTATAAAATATTTAATTAATATTATATATATAATTATATTATTAAATATGAAATAAAACCTTAAGAACAAGTATTTGAATACTCACATAATTGTTATTATTATAACAATAGATAATATAGTGTTCCTAAGAATATTTTTTATATAATGTTCAATTTTTTTACAAATATTATTAACAAAGAAATTTATCATTTAAATAACTCACTAATAATTATGAACAACAGATATATATTATCGATTTATTAATATAATCAAGGTAAAACTATTTTCCCTTTTATAGTATCGATTAGTAGAAATATTTAGCAATAAATTTGGTTACATTGATTTTTTTAGAAAATATTGTCAAATATAAAAAGAAAATTGAAAAATTAATATATTATTATTGGAAAAATAATTAGTTAAATATAATTTATATTCATTAACTACTAAAAATTTAAATCATAAAAAATAAATGGTTAAAAATAAACTTCTCTTACAGTTAATAATTAAATATATATAATTTGAATATATTTCTACCAATTGCATTATATATATAATTACATTATAAAATTTATTTCATAAAAATATATTTTGAAATAGAATTTCCAGTAGTGTGACATATTTTTTAAAATATTTCATCTGTTATTATAAAAAAATATCATACTAGAGTTTGTAGATTAATTATTCTTTCTAATATTGTTATTATCTAAATCATTAAATATGATATTATATATGTAATTTTTTTTTCCATATATGGATCTCATAAAAATTTTAAGATATTGAAATCAAATTTAATAACCCAAATATTCTGATTAAGATATTATGATTCCAGTATGATCTTCCATTGAATAACACTCCACATATATTGAACGTAACAGTGAATGTTGAGAAATATTTATGTATGATGAATAGTAGAAAAATTCATATTAATTATATGGGAATTATATGACAAATAAAATGATATATTTCAGCATTAATTAAGTGGTTATTCCCTACAACATTGTGGTTAATTTTAAATTGAACTCTTATTTTTTAGAATTACTATATTCAAATGTTAATTAAAAATGTGCCCTATAAAATTGAATAAATTAATTAATCAACTTATAGAGTTTGAACATAGTGATTTCATATTAAAATTTGCTACCTTGTGGGGTGTTTTCTGTCACCTTATTAAGTGGGAGAGTATATTAATGAGTAATAAAAGTAATTATCATTTTAATAACATGATCTAGAACAATTCCAAGTATCTTATGACATTTTCAGAGGGAATATTCTATATATATTGGGGTCTTCAATACCATTCAATAGTTTACCTTTGATCTACATATTTATTGGAAAGGGTCAAAATATATGATAGAGTTTGGATAAACATTAATGAAAGATATGTGCCCTGCGAATTCATAGTGATTTTATATTGTCTCAATAATTCCATTTTAATAATTTTTTATACAATGATAAGAATCGTGAAATACTTCCATGGTAAATTTTTTAATCTCTTTATGTTAGATATTATCAACTATCCAATCTGAAAAAAATTATGTGAAGATCATTTGAGAATTTTATGATCGATTTTGGAATTAATACATTGTATTTAAAATTAAACATGACAAAATATGTTCTACTAGTTGAGTCATTATTTTGTCATTTAATTATCATAGGTATTATATATGGATCATCTAAAAAAGAATTTGTTCGCCAACATCTTCTTCCAACCACTATAATGAAGGTTATTATATTTCTTGAATTGGATTTATTGTTCTAATTAATTTTTTTTTATTTTTTCATGAATTTGATGTCCAATAATAAAGAGTACTTGTTATTGAATTATGTTACAAAAGATAAATTTTTTTGAACCGAACATTACACTATGTAAGTAAGGGATTGTAACTACACATATAATGACACTAAATTGTAGTGTAATATGATTTATTATAATAAATTACATTTAAAATAATTAATATTATATTTTTATTAAAAATTTAAATCATGGTAGCATATACATCCGGTCATTACACGATATAATAAAAAATACTACATAACACATTATTTGGAGAAATAATTGGTAATTTTTGTATTTAGTATTATGTGGATATCTCTTAATATATATTATAATGATATATATAACTATCAAAACACATAAATATATATGTTCATAAATAAGGATTTAAGAATGATATAGTTAATATTGTTGGATTAAAAAATCTATTTTGATTTATGAATACATTTCTATTCTGGGAAATAAAAAAAGGGAGGTGGATGTAATAAGAAGAAATTTATTTTTATAATAAAGGAATGATGAGGATTAAATGAGACATATTAATTAGGGATATGAAGTGCATTGAACTAAAAATTATTTTAGATAAACTCAAACCATTCCCAAATTATTTATCAACCATCTAACCATGTGGATATTATGTTAGAATAGAAGTTTAATATGGGGATTCAGATGATTCTAGGAAGGATTAAAATATATATCCATGAAAATAATTTAATTATAATATTCTAGAAATAATATTTTCTGAAATATATAATATAAATGAACTAAGAAGAGTTGAAAACATCAAATAGATAGAAATTATCTATACATTTAAAAAGAACAACAATTTTTAGATATCTAGTAGTGTTATTCATAAACAAAAACTAGTATTACAATATACATGTCAATTATTTAAATTATATATTTATATGGTTGAATGTATTTAGTCAAAAGGGATTATCTATCAATTACCAATAACCATATTCATATTGTAGAACACAAACATATATTTTTATTATAATTCCAGATATCTATATTGTCTATAATTATGTTATTTTTATGACTTATCATTTTTTTATGTCGATAAACCTCCTTGATTTTTAATTGATTTATCATATGATTAAAATGATATCTTTTAAATAATATTTATTGGAATAATACATAATATAATTGAATAAATTGTATATAACAATGATTTATGGTGTATCTCAATTTTATTGATATGTATTCAATGTCTATTGAATATGAAAATGAACATTGACATTAGTATTCATCCATTAAAATGTATTAATCAAGTTGACCACACAATAATTTGATGATATAAAGAGATCATGATTGGAATATTTGAAATTTTTATTTCATAATCATCATCAACCAAACTATTTGTTATAAATGAATATGATGCACTATTAAATTAAAATTGAATCATAAAAGGATCACGATTATATATGATAAAAACACTGGTATTTTGGGATTGTTATATACACAAAAGTAATCAATTTCAATATATATATATTATTCACTATTATTGATTATTAAAACCATTATTTGAATATTAATTAAATAAAACATTAATAGATGACATACTCTATTAATTATAAAAAAGAATCAGTTTTTCAGGTTAGAGATAATGTATTTCATCCAATGCCACAATATTCAAGGATTGTTATTTCAAGAAGAATGGAATGTAAATAATATGGTTATTTTATACATTCATAATAGTAATTACATGTGTATTACTGATAATCACTGTGTGGATCCACCAAACCTATCAAAATTTCCTGATAAGTTCCATGTATCACATTTGAGAAAGTATATACCATAACAAATATCATGTATTGAAACGTGATTTTATACGTGTAGAAAATAATATTTTTTTAAAATCAACTGATAGATATCAATATAATGATGATAAATTAATAAAAATTAAAAATAATCATATAAATAATGTCAATAGGAGAATTCATAAGAATAATGAAATTAATTTGGAAACTATTGATATAAACACTAAATTATACCAACATTTTTTTCTATCAATGTTAGGATAATTTTTGGGTAAATATTTTTTACAGGGGTAAATTATGAAAAATTAATGGAAAACTAAATTATAAACCTAATATTTTGTTTTCCATTAAAATTATTGACATTAATTATAGCTATGGAATGAACAAAAAATACCAAAATATGATTTAAATTTTGGGTTTTAAATGAATGGGTTAGATAAATGCATTTTTGATATTTATGTTTACTTATATATATACTAATAATATTGAAATGTGGTTGTATGACCATTGATGATTTTAATCACTGTTTGTAATGCATATCACCCATTAAAATGTTGAAATTTATATATAAGGAAATATATTACTTTTCAATCAAAAAATAAATATTTAAAAACAAAATATTATTAATTTCTAAAAAATAACCCATATTTTATTTAAATACGTAATTTTTAAAAATATAAATAAAATCACTCATTACATAAAATGTTTGTTAATGTAATTTTTTATTTAAAATTATCATTCTTAATTACATTTCCTTAAATGTAAATTATTCAATTTATGGAAATGGATTACTTCATTCCAGTATTATTATGAAGATTATATATGTTATTATTAGTAATTATTTTAAAAAATATATTTTCAATGAGAAATTTAAATAAAATAAATAAAATATATGGATGGTACAATACATTATATGGTTTTAGGGGTATATAAATCATATAAGAACAATAAATGTTAATAATTTAAGGAAAATATCTCTTTCAATTGATTGTTAAATTAATATATTATTTCAATGGTTATAAGACATTCCTAATCCACATAGAAATGATAAACAAAAAATATTCAACATAAAGTCATATATGAAATCAATCTTCCCATTTAATTCATAAACACGATTATTCCATTGAATTTAAATTTTATATATCAGATATCTTCCCCAATTAACATATTATCACTAGTTGGTTAACATCTATTATTACAAATATACCCTAAATTATTCATTATGATGTATGATGATATGAGATTGAGTGTATTCATGAAATTAATATTTTTTTTCAATTTTGTTAATGTATCTACTAATGTAAATAATTTATAAAGACAATAAACAGAACTGAACATGATATTTCAATATAATAATGTTATACTCTAAAACATAAATTCATAAATAATGTTCATAATTTGGGTTAATTAAGAAACATGTGTAAACAAGTATCAAGGGATCACTAGACACATATACTGATCCAACTCACCATATGGCTGCAAGCATGCCTCCCTAATCAATAAGGGATTCCAATAGACAATAAGGGTCTATAAGGTGCAGTGGGGAGACAATACGATATTTTAAAAATGTAATAACAATAGATAACAACCGAAATAATAAACAAGGTATCAATAAAATTGTAAAAATGAAAGATAAGATAGAACTAATATTTCAATATGAAATTTAAAGTTGAAAATTGGCATACAACTCAAAAAGCATGAAAAACAATTGATTACTAGTCAGCTACTAGTTCAACCACACATAAATACTATATAATATAAAATAAATATGTTAGGCCCCATATTAAACAGGAAATAAAACTACATATATCCTATCCATAATACTTGAGATGTACTAGTGGATTCATAAGACTATTCATGAGGTGCACTATTCTATCCAGTAACACATGCAATTCACCCTAATCATCTTGCATCATGTGCTCCAACCTGAATATAGAAATTTGGTTGACAAGAACATCAAGCATCATATAAATGGGATGAGAATTTAATCATTGTGACCACCTAGTATGGTGAACCTATATTATTCTATCATGACATATGAATGGATTCTATAAATTACAATGCTTGTTGAAATATACAACAACATGTATAGTGACAAAAAATTAAAAAAAACTTGTAAATTGAAGAAAAACATCAATCTAGTTTCTTTTATCCATATTTACAGGTTATATCTACCCCTTAATGGGACACACAATATGACTACATCACATGTGTAGCACAAATACTGAAAAAATATGTATCTACTAGATTTACACTTGATCCATGATTTTAAAAAGAAAATGGAATGAATTTTGAATGTAATGGTGTAACCATATGCATCTATACGAACAAAATACATTTACTAACTAGTATTACACTAATATAGTGATCTAAATTGGAAAAAATAATATATAGGTCTAAATAACTAGATTACATTGATGTCTTCAAGGTTATTTAAAATAATTGGGATAAACATATGTATTTGACCAAAATAAACTATAGGTAACATAAAAATTGAGGAAAACTAATATCCACAATCACAGGATTACAATGGAATCCATGAAAAAAATACCCACTTTGGAAGTTCCATAGCTCCTCATAAGCCATAATCTACACTAGTAATTGTTTTAACTAAACTATAAAGGGTTTCATTAGTCATGATAATCAATTATATCCAAAATACCATCAATAAAAAGGTTGATAATGTAATATGGAAATGAATAAATGTCAAGGTTGAATCATAATCCCTAATATGCCAATGTTCTCCTCATATAACCAAATTCCATTATAGATAAAACCTAAAATATCACGTCAAAAGGCCATAAGAATATGGTATAGCTCAACCACATATCCATTATTCGAAAGTCTAATCTAGTAAAATTGATCGACACTTTGAAAACAATGAATGAGGATCATATGGTCCCCATGATTTTTTCATCCATTGAAAACATATCTGAGGGGATCTCCATTACTAGACTCTAAGTAAAATTTATCATGGGGATACCATGGCAGCAAATATCATAGAATAAAGCACTATCAAACCATATAATCACCCAATATTCCCAATAACTTAGGACAGACTCATAGAAAAAATATCCATTGAACCAATGATCGATGAAATATTAGGACTCACAAAGAGGGATTCCCATAGATCATTAAAAATAATAGGACATTGTATGTAATGACTCATAAGAGGAATCCCTCTAAAGCCTCTAACTAATCGATTAAAAAATAAAATAAAATAGCGAATCTAAAAATAAAATGGAAACTAATTGTGTAATTCACAATGGTCCTTAAGAGCACCTAAATAGTTGGGGTCCCTATATAATGGTTCCACATCACAAGACATAACCAAAAATTCCAGGATGATATTATCTATAGAGCAATATGACATCCATTGATAAGTTTATTATAAGAAATACCACAGTCATATCATTAAAATACCCATATACAAATCACATATTTTCATAGCTTCAGGGATCGAACATACATCCAATCTCATAAACCTAGACACAGTGATCCAATAGCTATATTCTTCAAACCCAAGAGCTAAAAATCAAATTCCATATCCTCAGGATTCTAGTAATGATAAAAAATTTGAAATAATGATCTTCCCATAGATAATATTACATCCCCCTTCTAGGAGAAATCAAAAAAGGTCCTAGAACAAATATAGGTAATATCCATGTGCTAGGCAAACCAATGAAATCATTACCCTCAACCAGGCCGCATATCTCACAACCCCAAACCCATGGGAATTTTTGTATCAATGCATAATTATATAATCCTAAAATACTCACTCCATGTAAAAAATAGATCATCATGTCCTCTAAATTCTGAAAAGGTTTTTCCATAATAATTTATGTGGAAAACATTTGAACTGATTAATAAGAGTTATAATTCTAACAACAGTCTGAAAATATAGAAAAACAAACCAATATTGGAATAGTATATTTAATACATGAGGTTCAGATGATATGAAACCCCAATGTTCCTCAATATCCTTTGGAAACATTCCACTCAGTGTCTACGCTCAAAATATACTTGATTTGTCATCCATACACATGGATGGATCCCCCGTGTGGGTTGTATCAAGTGTGACTGAGTCCCACTCGACATGTAAAATTCCCACGTACAAGATGTATATATCCAGTAAATTTATTATTCTAGTTCAGAAGTCCATATTTCATGTACCTATACATATACACCACCTATTATTATATTCCTATAATTCATGCAACCCATAGGGGAATAAGAAATGCACACTTGAAGTCCAGGTACCACCACATATGGTGTATGGGGAAGTACATGACTACACACTAGAAACCCAATACATGGAGTGTACCCCCACTACTAGGTGTGTTGTCCTAAGAAACCAAACATCATATAATATGTTAAAACAATGCTCCTTTTATATGGTCAATACATCATCATCACTGTTTTCATGAATGAAAACACCTCAAAACAGCCTAAAAGACATGATGTACCCATAAAACACACTGATCATCAAACTAAGGGAAAAACATTATATTATTTAAGAACTAAAAAAATAATATTTTGTGATTTTTAGAAAAAAAATTAATTTCCCAACCTCTGGGTTGAAGCCACCCAACCATCTCTCTGATCCACAGTTTTTTCATGATGATATGGTCCAGCTGGGGATCTGTTTTAGTGACTCAATAACTTCCTCTCCCTTTTATCACTCTATATAAATAGCTCTTCATAAAACCTCAATGGGGGATTCCACCGGATACGTACACATGATACCATAAGATATAAGAATGATGAGAAAGAGAAAAATGTGTAAAAGAAATGTAAAAAACCAAATGGGGTCTAGATTAGTCTCCCGCACTCGACCCAGGTTATGCCTTTCCCAGGTAAAAAATCATTCTCGAATCAACCAAATAAATGAATTCATAGTTTTGAAATCTGATTAATGTATATGAGACTATTAACACTTTTAAATAAATTTATATTAATTTAATTAAAAGTTAACTATTAAAAAAATTGAATGAAATAAATTTCCACTAAACTACTATCCATGGGGAAAACCATATTCATTTCCCAACAAAGAGGTTAAAAAATTACATAAAGGAATATTACATAATAAAAATCAATTTTTCCGCTGAAACACTTCTTGGAAAAAATTTATCAAATTTCCGCTACTTTTCATAACATGTGATGACATGGGTCCGGGAAAATTACATGAACATTATTATGAAAACATAACAATATTTAGTAGGGATGTGTACAGAAAATAATCATTTAATGATATATAATATCAATTAGTAAATTAAGATATTAATATACATTAAATATATTATAACCTAATAAAAAATTTATAATGTATCATTCTAATTTTTATAATGTGACTAAAAAATTTCACATTTTGATTTCCATTATCATAAATTATTATATTATAATAAATCAAATTATTATATAGATAAATGATTTATTAAAATATTAATATTTCGTTAACATGAATATTTAAGGAATAACACACCTGTTGATAATTAATGTTGTTTGACAATTCTCTACCAATAAAAAGTAATGATTATGCCACTGTAATCTCATAATCAAAATAAATTCTTACTCAATGATATTTTTGAAATGAAAAAAATAAAACATTTTTTGAATCATTTCATATATTTAATGTTTTTATTTAAAATTATGATATGTCCATGTTTACTATAAATAGTGTTAGATTGTGTTTCCTAAATTTAGACATAAATGTAAGTGTCTCTCATGGAATCTATATTCATATATGAATATTTTGATACCTAAACATTCCACCATGGAATACATATATATAAATATATGATCTATTTAAATACCAATCATTCATTCAACTATGATATCTTTGGGGATTTAATTTTTCTTATTCATTCTTATTTAAGTAGTTTAAAATTAAATAACAATCATGAGTTTAATTTAAATCGTTCTTAATAATTTATCATCAGTTGGAATATTTATTATAATATTCCATGTTCCATATAATGTTTCATTTGTGTATTGAGTTATATTATTTTAATTATTATTATAACACATATTCTATAAATAATTAATTTGTAATTGATGTAACAGTAAAAAATCATTCAGTTTACCGCCCTTTATTTACATTTTCCCATAGTGTATCTTTATCCCAATTTTGTGAACAAATTTTTTAACGAAACATTAATGACATTTTATTATTAATTATACTGAGTAGTAATTCATCAACATAACATTCCTTATAAAATAGATTATTTATAAATAATTTATCAAATAATTTTTATTCAATTTAATTGGAAATAAATTCCAAAACTAAATGAATTTCATTGTAATTTTATAAATATTATTAATATATATTTCAATATAATCTAAGGGTCCTTATATTTTTAATGAAATCTATTATAAATAAAATATTATTTCATTTAATGGAATATTTTATATTATCTACTAAAAATTATTTTACTAATCCTGGTTTATTTTAAGGGGTTATTTATGATATGACTTATATAATATTCTGATTTTGACATTGGGGAACACATATATTCAATTTATCATTATGTCATTGGTGGTCTTAAAATTTTATAACTTTTTAATGAATTTTTCTATTCATCTACCTCAAGAGATATTTTTATAGGGTATAAGATGATATTATTTTCCACTTTATTATGGGATATTTAAATAAATAATTTGAAGATGATTTTGTATATGAAAATTGATTTAATATGATATATATTATGATTATACCCGTAACAAATTAGATATCACATTTTTTTCATTTGTTTTGGATCAACATTATGAAACAATTAATGATATGATCATTGGTTCATACTCATTTGGATATTATTTTATCTATATGTTCACATGAGCATATTCTTTTTAAATTCTTATTCCTTTATGTTCTAAAATTTGACACCTTATGTTATTTTTATTGACATTTACATTATTACACTATACTTAGAATCAGAGAAAACACTTTTAATAGGTTTATATTCCCTTATTTATAATGATGTTTTTATATATATGAAATATCTAGTAATAGTTCATGTGTGATGATATATTGGAATAAATGTAATATATATTGCAATATATGTATTTAATGTATCAATTATCAAATGAAATTAATCTATTTGGGGTTTTTAGTAGAAAAATAAAGTAATATTAATTTTCTAAATTATATTATCATCCTAATAAAAGGAAAGTATTCTCGAAAAATGAAATAACTATCCATAATTAGAATTCTTATGAACATCACCACAAATAATTCAATTACAAAAATTGTATAGAACTATCCAACTAGATACTCTAAAAATTATTCGATTCATTGAATTTATTTTCCTTCATATTTTATCTCAAAAAATATTACATATTAAATTATTGGAATGTGTTTTAGATATGTAATTATAATTTATTATTATATATGTTTTTCTCCCCAATTCATCTCTTTGTTGGATCTATCCAATAAATAAGAAACACTAAAACCATTCTTCCTATTTTTTGATATAATACATATTGAATTAAACAATCAAAAAATTTCAATTCAAATTGAATAATTTCTTAATTATTTAAACTCGTGTAATTTAAATTTTAAAAATCATAAAATTAAAATTGCTTTATTTTTTAGACATAATAATGATAGAAAACATCCTTTATTATATCTCCATAACCACATTAATATATATGAATGATCACATGATTTAATTCATCACATTACTAAAAGACACATATGATATTTCTTCAATCCATTTATACAATTCTTTGCCATTAAAGCATTCTATTTTCCTAAATGAAATTTGAACATAAAACATTGTGATTATGTGTTCCCCTATTTAAAAATGTAATTAATCCTTCATTGAATTATAAAATTCAAAAAATAATTACATATAATATATAATATAGTATGGTTTCAACTACCATATATATATGTATACAATTTTTTATCAATTCAGATTAGTATTCCCCATGATTTTTTTATTTCTATTAAAAGAATAATTTGGACAATAATAATTATTAAAATTTTATGTACTTAATAAAAAATATTATGTACCCCACATCCACCTATACTAGTTTTTCCCACTCTCATAGAATATTTATTTAATATATAATCATTATATCACAAGGAATTGTCGATGTTTAGATTATTTTAAAACATTTATTATTTTAGTGGGTTCACTCAATAGTAATTACTAATATAAAACACATTTATGATAATCTATGTATATTAAATTAGAAAATTATTCCGTAAAAATTGAATTGAAAAAATGTTTATATACATAAATATTTAATAATTTTATATGAAAATAAATATAATATGAGTTTAAATATTTCTGATGAATCATATAGGTTTAGAGTATTGGTAGAAAAGATATATAATCTTTTTATCTCATTCAATATATTAAACATATCAAAAAATAAATATATAATATAGAACCCCTCTTTGACATACACTACAAAGAACATTTCCACATTTCGTTGAAAAATGAGAACTAATTAATTTTTGAGACCATATTCATAGTAAGGGTAAACATATCGTACATCATTAAATGATCATAATTAAGGACGGGATAATCATAATGGTATGATAATGACATCATAAATTTAGAGATTCATAGCAACATTTTCAAATATCATTATTCATAATTCATGTGTAAGTGATATGCCATAAAAAAGACATAATTCATTAGTCTAATAAAATATAAATAGTAAATATTGATCCTTGAGATAATATAATAAGTATAATAATTATTTTTTAAGAAATGATTATATAAATAATTTAATTAATAAAGGGTCACATTATAATAATTCTAGTATATAGATCCACAAAGATGAATTTTTTCACTCCCTATATCTCTGTATAACTCATCACGGATCATGTCTAAAACTATCATTGTTTATATTTTTCATTAAATCATTAATATTACATTCTTTTCTTCATAATGTCATCTCATGATTCATTATTAATTTTATAGGGGATTTGAGGGCTACATAATAGAGTTATCTACATTCAAATAATTAAAACCTTTCATAAGTGTAACATAATATTATAAAAACTATAAACATGTCCCCAAACCATAACACATGAAAAAGAAATTTGTTTTTAAAAAAATTTCATCTTAAAAAAATCAATATCCATAAGGAGATAAGAAGAGGGTTGGATCCTAAAAACATAAATTATTTCCTCATTGGGTAATTGACCCATGGGAAGAAACAAGATTAATAAAAATTCATAAAACATCATCCTAAAATTCCTTATAAAGATTTTATTTGGATGGTATAATAATAAAATAATCAATGGTAATTCATCACATTCGTTATTTTTTTTACAAAGGAAATGGTTAACATTAAAATTTAAATAGAATATTTCGTTGAAAATATATAAAATATCATTTCTTTTTATTATATTTAAAATATATAAACACATACAATATTAGGTACAATTATTTTAGTTGAATAGAAACATAAAAAATGTAAATAAATCTAAAAAATAATTGTTAGTAGAATGAGAAAATATGTTAATTCTATACAATTTAAAATAAAATTTTCTTTTAACATCCTATTAAAAAGTTAAAAGTGAAAAGATCCATTTTTTTAAAATATTTCTTCTAATTATATATTAATAATTTAAAATGATGTGAATATGAAAATTTCGAGAAATTTATTTTATATTTAATTTTATTTGTAAAATATTTTAAATATTATGGATATGAAAGGAAACTATTCCCTTAACATAAAATAAAACATAATTTTGACATTTTGAAATATATTTCAATCAACAGTTTAAGAACATAAGAGAGAAAAATGAATATAAAAGATTGAAAAAATAGAAACAATTTTTATAGAATAAAATAAAGGATGTATAGTAGACAAATAATATATAATTACTAAAATTTATATTAATTCATAAACATTCTAAATTAAAAATGAGAATGCAACATATACCCAAACCTCAGGTCATTTATTACTTCATTTATATTCAAACCAATTTTTTATATAATATTTATTTATTATAATTATATTAAATAAACATATTATTATATTTTAATAAATATTTTAATATATATATAAATATCTTATAAAATTCTAAAACACCATTTAATAAACAATATATCAATAAAATTATTATACTGGTGAGAACCAGTATTTTTTTCATGTAGGTTTTGGTTTCACAGTACTTTTCCAATAACCATTTTTACGATTTTATAATTTTAAAAATAATATCCCATTAATAATTATATTATTAATTCATTATATACACTTATATAATAATCCATATAATGTAGTGATGAAAATTAACTTATATTACATTGTGGAGATAGTACTACATATATACACCGGATTGCTCACTCCACTATTCGATAGAGGGAATTTGTAATGGAAAATAAAAATTGGAATTTAAAATAATAATTATATCATACATATAATATATTATCGTTAAAAATTCTCTTATGATCATTCATTTATATAGGAAATGAAAATCTAATAACATCGCTTCATGTAGGTGGGAGTGCACAAGTACACATGAGCCATAATGTCATTTTCCAATGGATTTTAATAAGATAAATAATGGAAAAAATTAAAATAATGAAATATAAATGTAGTAAATATATTTATTTTATTATTTCAATATGTCTATATTATATTTTTTGATGTTAAAAAAACAAAAATTTAAAAATATTCATCATAACAGAATCCTATTATTCATGTTTATTCCTTTAAAAATAGTCATATAACTCTTTTAATGGAAATTTTTGAAATACCATAATGTACGAGAAAATATAATAGGGTGATCATAGTATATTAGGGTGGATTTTTTAAAATACTATTTTCTAAAGGGGGTTTTCAGAATAGTGGTGTGGAGAATTCCATTTTAAAGGTGAGTGGAATAATGTTATTTAATCAAAATATTATAATAATATAAAGAAAACAAAATTGAAAATTGGAAGCAAGTATTATGAATTTAGAATATAGGATTTTATTGGAAATAAAATATATTGACCATGTGAGCTTTAGAAATGTTTTTTAGGAAATTTTAAAACATATCATCCATTTCAATCATTATCACTTTTAACTATTACAATAATAGTAAATTTTTACACAGGTTTCTATTAATTTAGGAAAAAAACTAACTTGACCATATATCATTATTTTAGTATTTATGATTAATATTAAGGCATAAAAATTAAATTATTTATTTCATTAATGTGATAAAAATTAATTAAAAATTATATGGGAAAAATGATATTAAAAAAGATTCTGGAAAACTATATTTTTCATTAATATTATGAATTTTCTTTTATTCTATTCCTAGATACCACAAATAAAAGTATGTTAAATTAATTATTTTGATACATGATATAAAAATTAATATATTATCATTCATCAATATAATTAATTTAATTTTCAGAGATTTAAATTTATTGTGCAATTGATAAAAATTTTATTAAAAAACTCTTTACATTCAAATGATCGTATCATAATTTATAAAAAAAATCAAAATAAATCTATGAATGGGAATTTTATTTATCACATGGAAAATAATTATTTAATGAAAATTATAGTTCAATAGTGGAAAATATAAAATATATATATATAAATATGAAACAATTAAAAATATATCTTTTTAATGAAAATATATTATTTTTAGAATTATAAATTTACTAATAATCTCATAGTAATTAATCAATAAATTTTTATTAAGTAAAATAGTAATAAATATTTTTTATATTATAGTTATTATCATCCATTCCCACATACCCAGTTACAATGTGACAACATTCATATATAGTATTAATATTTTGAATGTATTTTATGGTAATTAAATCAAAGTGTTTCATTAATGTAAATATATCCATCACAATGAAATATTTATAGATAAATAGATCAATATCTATTGGGATTTAAAATTCTATCCCCTTTTAATGAATTTTACCATATAAATTTAAATAAATTAGTAAAAAATAGGTTTACATCATTATCATCACTTCCCTGGGTTCCCAAGTTCAAACATAAAAATAGATATTTTCTCGATTATAGTGGAAAAGGACAGTGGTAATATTATACATCTCTTTCAATAGTTAAAAGATAATTTTCATCTATTAATAATTAAAATAAACATCATGATTTATTATTGAGGCCTTTGAGAAAATTACATGATAAAGATTAGTTATTGGTCTCCTAAAATAATATATCATTAAAAAATCATAAACATATAAGGAGATCACTAGAGAGAAAAATAGTAATATACTGTTTTGATATGATATAAGATTTAAAAGATGATATGATATTGTGGGAAAATATTCCCCATGTTCAAAATATCATATCAATAATCCAAGAAAATATTAAAATTAAATTCATTTCACAAAAATTGTTAACTAGTTCACACCAAATGAATTTTGGAATCATTTTTCGAAAAAGTAAGTGGTACCCATATTTTTTACTGATTAGATCTTACCATATATACAATTTTTTTATATAGATCAGCTCCATTCAAATTTATTTTACCAATTACTTCCCAAAACATTGTATTTATACCCTTATTTCTATAGAGTGATCCATAAGCTCCCCTATGAATTCTCAAGTGATAGCCATTGTTATCAAATAAATATAATAGAGGATGATGTTCATCCAAAGATAATCTAAATTCAATAGAATAATATCGTATCATATCTTCAAGGTTTTACATTTTCCATCAAAACAATTATCGATATTATGAATTTATGTGGCACTAAAAATCACAACTAATTTCAGTTCATGTAAAATAATTATCCAATGAACAAGGTAAATCATATATTTTAAGAATCTATGACTTATTTTGGCTCATCATGAATCCTTACAATTGAATTGAAATATATCCCAGAATTATAATAAAGAATTTCAAAATCTATATTAAAATTTATATGTGTTGATTTTTTAATTCGTTTGTCTAATACATAAAGAGAATTGTTCATTTTATATATCATGGGGACTCCTAAAAATAATTCCATCGTGATATTATCCAATTTACACTAGATTATGTTTTATTATTTTATAATTCCATTATAATTTTATCTATCAATATAAATATTCTAAATTCACAAAATCAAGATACATAATCTATAATAATTATTTTACCACCCAAAATACAATTTTATCTATGTATATACCTTTGTAGATCCATGTTAAATAGAAATTTTTTATTATTTATCATCATCCAATAGATCATGATTTACAAGTGATGTTGATTGGGAAAATACTTGGCTTAGAAATCATATAATTGTATAACCATAATGTATAATCTCAGGAACATCCCTATCATTCTTTAATAACTCTACTTTTTTATTCTATGTTTCATTAATCATCAAATTAATACATGGTTAATCATATGTATCAGAAAGAAAGGATCATTATCATTTTATTCTGATTTCATGGGCTATCCTCTAAAATTAAAATTTATTGGATATCATTAAAAAATGAAAATGAAAAAAAATCTTGGTCTGTCAATCATCGAAATTTTAATATTAATTTCATCAAATTATATAAATCAATATTTTAGATTAATGATCATACCACGATTTACTATTTTATTCCACCCTTACACTACTATTTTAAACTAGTTTTGTAACGAATATTCCAAATATAATAATAAATTTCAAATTTTGTTTGAATAAATTAATTAATTATAGTCAATATTATAATGGTAAGTGTTAATTGTTTTTATTATTTCAATTTAGGAGGAGATGTTTTGGAGGGCCCATGACGAAGTGGAAGAAAAATGGGCCAAAATTGAATGGATCCATGAAGACCTGTCCACTGTTGTTGGTGTATAGAAAATTCTGTTCATCCAAATGGGATCATATTTTGTGTACTGGTACAAAATATAATGGGATACATCTCTAATTAAGGAAGTCAATCACAATTCGGTGGTCAAGGTGCCCAACCGAACCGATCTGTCCAAGGAATCAAATCTGCTGAAGTAAAATGTTCTGTTATGTAATCTGTCCATATCTCTGGATCCACTTATCCAATTGATGCCAAACAATCGGTGGAGATAGTCAAGAAGTGGGGATACAACTTTCCATTTTTTTTAAAAAATATTCTGGTTTCTATTTGTTGAAATGTGTGGTACAATTTTAATTAAAGAAATATGTGTGCCTAAAACCACCTTCCAATTTTCCTATAAAATGGCACCTTGGGCTCCCCATTGGGGAGTTCGGCCAGGAGGCAAGGTGCTGCCATTTTAGAGAACCCAAGGAGTCTTCTCAAAATCCCTAGAAGTTGTAGAGACTATGGGAAGTTATACACCAACATCTTTCTCTTCCTCCTCTCCCATGGGTTTTTAAACCCCTTGTCATCACCCGGGATAGAACATGATGTAATCCCGAGCTTCATTTTTGTATTATATTGAATTATCTTTTTAATTAATTGTTTTATGTTGTTTTTCATCATCATCTATTTTAATTTTATTGATTTATGTACGGGTATGTCATTCTCAACTCATTTGATCATGTTTGGGGGTACCCATTCATGTGATGTTTCACACACCGTTCACCACTTCCATTTCCCCCATTTAATTGTGGTGTTAGTGTGGTTCATATTGGTCAGTTGAACTCAAATAAGCACTATCAAGGACATGTATATTTATATCATGGAATCACAAAGAAATAAAATAAAAACCTAGACAATTCATTGTGTTCTTCGTGTGTTTCCTTGGTGAGTTTCAGTTATGAAGTCAGAAACAAATCATGTCACGACCCGACCCTACCCAGCCTCGAGCCGCAACTACCTCAAGCCCGCCTCCATAGGCCAGGGGCTGGCGACCAGCGCCGAAGGCACAATAACTCGGGGAGGACTTTTCCTAAGTACATGTACACACACACACACGCAGCACACTCAATGTAAAAGTGAAGAGTAAAAGAAAATACAAGTAAAGTAAAGGGCAACTGCTATATATTTACCACAAACATGCATCGACCTATAAATAGTACAAGTAAAGTGCTGAAAAGGAAAAAGGGGAAAAACATGCACCTAACGAGAAAAGGTGCCACAACATAGTAACAGGTAAACAAAAAGAAATAGCTGATGGGTCTCCCACCTGGAACCCAGCTACAACCACCGCACGCGGCCCAAGCTTCCGAACACCTAAGCTCCTCTGAAGTCACGCTCCACCTATCCGTTGTCTGCCAGGGCACACAAAGTGCGCGCAAAGCCCAAGCAGGGGTGAGTATAAAAATACTCAGTAGGATACCCCGAAGGCTCAAGGGAGGAACAAAGGAGGTACCGAAGGGTGAGCAATAGATCGAACATGGAAAGTATAGGAGTACAACAAGGAGTATTGTGAAGAGTACAATAGAGAGTCCAGCTCAACCCAACAAGAGAAAAGAGGTAGAATCATCCAAACACAAGGAGATGAAAATAGTGATAAGATGAACTTCTTGTCGAGTCTTCGCTACCAATAGCTGGAGAGTAGGCTCACTCAACCACGAGAAGATAGACATGGAAAGAATGTGGCATACCTAATGCGTCTTCATCTCTCCTAGAAGGAGAGTAACCAAACCCAAGAAGTGGGTATCGGAACAAGGTATATACATATCCTTATGCTCAATCAAGAAGCCCGAACAATTTCGTAAGGGGATCTCCATCCCATAGCTCAGCCCAAGAAAAGTGAGTAGCCAACAGTCCCAGAAGTAACACCATCGATGCCCGACATCCCACACGTTTGCCCCGAACAACAAGTCTTGGGGCTCAGACCACCTCACCTCGACACTATCCGCTTTGGGTGGAATTGACTCGCCCACACGGTTTTAGGTCGCGTCACAAGGACGTGTCTTGGTGGGGGAAATCACTCCTCATACTTGAGAGTTCTGGGGGAACGTCAAACCACAACTCGTCACTGCCCCACAGTCGAGAGGTCTCCTCAAAGTCAATATTGTTCTATCACTGACCCGTACAACCAAGGGTCCCGCTCCAATAATCATAGAGGAAATCCACAGGCTATCCTATTGGAAAGGACTGAGTTTTAAATTCCAACAAGTGTCCCACTGCCCAGCTCTGCTGGAGGGTAATTCATAATATGATATCGGGTGACCCACTACCCAGCCCTGCTGGAGGGTAAACCATAATATGATATCGGGTGACCCACTGCCCAGCCCTACTGGAGGGTAAACCATAATACATCATCAGGCGACCCACTACCCAGCCCTACTGGAAGGTAAACATGGAATACGATATCAGGGGATCCACTGCCCACCCCTGTTGGAGGGTAAACCATAACAAGTTGACAGGCGACCCACTGCCCAGCCTTGCTGGAGGGTAGACCTGTAATAAGCCGTAAAGTGACCCACTGCCCAGCCTTGCTGGAGGGTAGACCTAGAAGAAGTCAATGGGTGACCCACTGCTTAGCCCTGCTGGAGGGTAAACCCGGAACAAGACAACGGGCGACCCACTGCCCAGCCCTGCTGGAGTGTAGACCCTCAAGAGTCGATGGGTGACCCACTTTCTAGTCTCTGCAAGAGGGTAAACCCTGAACAAGTAGACATGCGACCCACTACCCAGCCCTACTGGAGGGTAGACCTGAAACTAATCTGGCCATCTCTACTGGATGGTACAACACTGGCCATCCGATCACGGAGTGGGTATCGCGCAACCATCGGGCTCCGGAACAAGACCAGAGGAAACCACTCAACACTGCTGATCTAAACCATCGAGCACAGAGTCGGGGGAAAACTCAACCTTGCTTGGAAACAAATGAGAACCAAGGGACCCTCTACGTCAGGAGAGGTCAAAGGTATGCATAGAAGACCACAAAACGCACCTAGGGCCCAAACGACATGTGGCCCCAAGTCAACCCCTACCAAGCGCATAGACGTCCTCAGGTACAAATAGCCACATGTACCACCAAGCATTCCCATGTACTCCCATAGTATACCACGTTCCAGCCCAAAGGATATCATGCACATGGAACCCAACATCAACGTGAAGGAGTGATGTAACAACTCCAACCTGCCATGTCAACGGCTGAGGCACAATCAACCACATCTCTTCAATCACACGGGAGTGCATGCGATCACACGCTAGGGGTTCTCTACAAACATGGTGAGAAGAACTGCCATCAGAGCACCTTTCACGTTTCCATATTTAATAAGATCGCACAAGAGGCTCCGCACAACCAAATGGATCACACCGTTGTAATCCTCGTGAAAAACACGTGAGATTGACTACTTACTCACCTCAAACGGATATCTGATGGAAAATTCACCAATACTACCTCACGCCCGAATGATGTCCCATGATCTTGAGCCTCGGCCCCGAAAACAGTCGGGTGAATCACACCATTGCGACCCCCTTAGGAAAACACGTCAAAAAGACTGATCACTTGAGCGCAACAGATATCCAGAGAAAAAGATGCATTTCAGCGCACCACACATGAGCAGCACTTCGTGGGACCCTCAAACCGGTCCCGAAACACAACGAACGGATCGCACGGTTGCGATACTCTCGAAAAAGCACACTAGATGCACTATTCACTTGTTCAAAAAGGTCACACGGTGATAGAGATGGAAAATCACTGTCGACGCCCAAACGACCCTCGTGGGCCCCGCACCATCGTGCGGAATTAAAGCGGGCGGATTGCGCCATTGTAGTGCCCTTGGAAAAACACTCAGAATCAACTGCTCGCACACCCCGAACGGACCTCCAATGAAAAAGTTGTAAAAAGTCGCAACTCGCACGAACAACGGCCCATGGGCCCCACGCCTCGTCCCCGAATCAAGTATCCGATATTGGACTCAAAAAGATCGTTTCATTGTCGGGACCACGCAGCCATAGACGATTTCCAAATCAGACACCCTACGAATGATTTATTGTTAATAAATCATGTGATAAAATAAACAATAATATTATTTTTATTATTTTACTTTTGTTTATTAATTCTTTTTTTATCTCCATTATTTACAAACTATTCCCCCACGCGAGATTCTTTAAAATCCCCCTTTTTTCCCTCTCTCCAATCAAGAAGAGAGGCATGCACACCATTATTCTTTATTTTTTTCTATTAACTTTTATTCTCTCTTTTTGATTACGTGGTCTTCCTCTCCAGCAGGAACCATGTACACCCCCAGCGACCTGCACCAGCACCGTTCAGTCGCACCTGCTCCGATCACCGCACCGCCGCCTACCCACAACCGCCCTAGCTGGACTCCTGATCTTCTGCAGCCCTACGCCAGACCGCCCCTCTTATTTCCTCACTCCCAACAAGCTCCAACCTCACGGCCAGGCTATCCATACCACCCTCATCCGGCGCACCGACGACCTACCCTGCACCGGTAGCTAACCATGTCGCCCCACAGGTCCCCTGCACCGGCCTCCTTGGAAGCCATCCCCACCGGCCAGTCGCCCTACCACGACCTCGACCAGAACCCTCACCGGAACCCTCATTGGACCCATGCCCTGGAATCCTTCAGCGCACTATTCCGAGTTCAATCTAACTCGAAAAGAAGTCCAATGCGGATCATTGATCCTCAGGTCAGATGTTTGTGTCTGTATGCCGCGTCCAACAGAACAATTGATGCGCACACGGAAGAACAAAAGAAAAAAATAGGGATCAATCAATGGTTGTAAATCTTTGTTCGTCATTATTGATGTTCAAATAAATCGAATTGACAATGAACAATTTTATGAATCAAATACATTAATCAGGGATGAAAAATTCAAAACAAAGAATCCTACCTGGATTTGGATCGATCAACATTGATGAAAAATGCGCTCAACGAGATTCGAAGTTCTATCGTCGTCCTCCAATGGGAGGAGGAGGTGAAGGAGGAAGAGAGCATGAGAGGAGGGGAGTTTATTGGGAGAGGAATGGGGAGGGTTTCACTCGGAAGTGGGTGGGGGAAGAAGAAGTGATTAAATAATGAAAAATAATTAAATGTTTAATTATTTTAAAACTCAACCCAATTTAAATCCACGTCTGAAACCCCGAATTTAGTAAAATTTAGGTCACGCCTACGATAAACAGTAGCTCCCAAGAACAACAGTGGTCTCAGAATTTGATTCCGAGCTTCCATTTGAATGTTATAAAGCTGGGTGCCCAAAGCCGCCAAATTATGAAAACGCCCCTTGGGCCATTCTTCACAGATGGCCCGAGCCCGCAAAACATATACCCCTCCTAGGGTAAACGAAACTCTTTGAACTCAATGGTTCCATCAGTTTTCCAATCCGAGCCAACGTTTAAGAGATACTGAATTTAACCATTAAAAGGATAAATTAATTTTTTAATTTATCCGTTTCGCATTCCGAAAGTGAGCGAGGGGTCCGAACGTCCCGCGCCGGTATGTTTTATGTCGTACCTAGGGTAAACACCCCATTCCGGACCCATCTGTAGAATCAAATCTCCGATCCGAAGCGCCATTTAATAGTTATCCCATTTATTTGGTGTTCCCATTGTGAACGCACTGAAAAATTAATTTCGGCCACACTGAGGCTCGGAATTGAACCCCGTCAGAAGGCGCTGCTCTGGAATAATATCAAGAATATTCCAAAGTGTTTCGTAGAAAAAACTGGGTTCTTAAAAATCACCCCATCATCAGCGGTGTTCGGTGAATCATTGTGTTTTATCAACTACACCCTTGGAGGTATCCTAGTATAAAAATAGTAAAATTATGGTTCTAGGTGTTAAAAACTAGGGATTAAAAGGTCAAAAACCCTATATCATGAAGCGATGAAGGATAAACATCATTAGAGTACCCCGGGTGGATCACACTTAATTAATTCTGTTAATCTCTACATTGTTTTATCGCTTTTATTTTCTATATTCATTTTTAATCATCAAACCACCATATATTAAAAAACCTTATTCACCATATAATTTTATAATAAAAACCCACTTTTTAAATTAATGATATAAGTCTCCCTTGAGAGACGACCTAGGTTTTCTGCTATACTGCAGAAATTCTATTCAAAATTAAACTAATTTGACGCGCTTGACAACACGATCTAATTTTGGCATCGTTTTCGGAGAGCCAAGATAAGTTTTTTATTTATTTCTATTTATATAATTATTTTACTTATTAATTAGTACTCTTTAAAATACCCCTCCACCATTTGATTTTTTTTGTTTTGGGTATTGTCTTAATTTTTGGTTGTTTTTGGTGTATTCATTCTATCTCTCTCTCTCTACTTCCTCTCCATCTCCTTATCTATAATTCTCTATTATAACAATATATTCTATTTTTTGCCCTTCTTATGTGATTTTAACCATATTTAAAAAACAATCTTCACAAATTATTTGCATGACCCGATATGGTAAAGAAACACTACTTGGATTTGACCTTGAAATTGAAAAGTCACTTCTCACACAAATCAAGGAATCTTGAGAAGGTCAATCAAGTAACATTGAGAAATCCATTTTGGTAACCTCAAGTAGTCCTAAAAAAATCTAAAATTGAACCCAATCGAAACCAAGATAATAAGGATGCAAATAATCGATCATTAATAAAACTGACAACCCCTAATGTGGAGTACCAACTTGGGTACATCCAATATCCCGAGGAAGCATCCAACTTTGAGCTAAGATCTGGTCTCATCCTACTTTTTTCTTAAATTCCACTGAATTTTTGGTGAGGACCCTCACAAACATCTCAAAGAGTTTCACATAGTGTGCTCTACCATGAAACCCCAAAATATATCAAAGGACCTAATTAATTTTAGGGCCTTCCCTTAATCCCTTGATGGTGTGGAAAAGGACTGGATATACTATCTGCTTACCACAATTGGGGACTATAATGACCTAATATGACTCTTTCTAGAGAATTTCTTCCCTGCCTCCAAAACTACATCAATTAAGAACGTAATCTATGGAATTGGGCAATCAAAAGGAGAGACCCTTCATGAATACTGGGAGAGATTCAAGAGACATTGATCAGGCTACCCCCACAACCAAATTAGTGAACAACTGTTAATCTAACACTTCTATGAGATGCTTGTCTCCATGGTTTGTGGACTGATAGATTCTGTAGCTGGAGGTTCCCTAGTAGAGAAAACTCCTTCCACTTCTCATTACTTAATAGCCAACATGGCTCAAAATTCACAACAATTTGGTACACGATTAGTTTCACCAACCCAAGGAGTTCATGAGGTAAGTCATTCAGCCCCAGAACAAAAGGTAGATACTAAAAATGATGAGATGAATACCCTTCTAAGCCTATTATCTACAGAATAAGGTAACTCTCACTATACTTCTATTCCTTTACATTTTCATATTTGTTCTTATAACACTCATTTTTTTGACCAGTGGCCACAACTTCAAAATTCTTCTGAGTCTTGTCTAGCAGTGTTCCCAAGGATTCTGTTCAAACAAGAACCTCCCTTAATGCAAGAATATTTCTGGCCAAATCTAAATCCATGGTGGCATGCACAACCCCAATACCGACTAGGAGGAAAGTCATGCTACCCCAAGCAGAACTAGAATCAACAAGGCAGAGGTATGCAACATTCTTATCCTTCAACTTCTCAAAACAACCATCCTCCTCTTCCCAAATATGTCCAAACCTAGAGCATATGGTTGATGCAAATGGCAACCCAGAACCTCTAGTTCCAATAGACCACACAATAAGCAATTCATGATTTACGAACTCAATTGGGACAATTGGAGAACACCATCAGTGAACATAAGATGCAAGGTTCTGGACAACTACCATCTTAACCCATTCCCAATCCAAAGAACAAAGGTAATGTATTTGCAATTACAATTTGTATTGGTAAAGAAGATTCTCCTTCTTCTGATTCTACTCAACAGGTCTGTCCCCCTATTGAAAACACCCTTTCTCCACCCATAAAAGATTCCAATGAAGAAAAACAAAAGAAAAATAATAATAAAATTATCATTAAGGATTCCCATGAACCATTAATTCCTATTTCTTTCCCTCAAAGACTCTCTAAATATAAGAAAAACATTGATAATGACATTGACAATGAAATAATGGATATATTTAAAAAAGATCATGTTAATATTCCATTTTTGGATGCAGTAACGAAAATTACCCATTATTCCAAATTTCATAAGGAACATTGCACCCATAGACCAAGGCTGAAAGGGAATGAGAGAGTCAACTTGGGAAGGAATGTCTCGACCTTGATTCAACTAGAAATTCCAACCAAATGCTAGGATCCATGAACATTCACAATACCGTGTACCATTGGGGAGACTATCTTTTTTGATGATATGGTAGATTTAGGTCCTTCCCTTAATGTAATTCCTCACTCTGTGTATACTTCTCTATAGGTTAGAGAGCTTCAACCAATTAGAATCGTCATGAAACTTGAAAAATGGAGTACAACGCATCCAACATGAGTGATTTAGGATGTCCTTGTATGAGTGAAGAATCTAATCTTCCTTGCTGATTTCTATATTATTGAGATGGAAGATACCTAAACACATGGTCATTTCCCTCTCATACTTGGGAGGCCATTCCAAAAAATTGTAAACACGATCATCAATGTTCACAATGGAACACTATCCATAGAATTCAGAGGCGAAAAGGTATGTTTTAACATCCTAGAGGATATAAAACACCCCGTTGTGGAGCACTCCACTCTTCCTATCTATTCAATGGGAGTGATCTCAAATGATGCACACACACCCAATTCTCCCCTCAACCCCAACTCATATTCATTTTTTTATTAACATTCAAAGATTTGAGTTTTGATTCATGTTTTGAGTGTTGTGTGGGTTCTAAAAAGTTTAAATTTTGTACTTTAATTGATTAGTGTGTTCATTCTGAGGTACCCATGACAGTCGATGATTCTGAAAATCCCATTTCAATATATTCTCTATCATTAGAGAATAAATATGTGCAGATAGACTGTTTAATGGACCTCACTCCCCCTAAATCCCCTCCCTCGATCCAGAAACCACCGGTGGTGGAACTTAAAAAACTTCTTTCTAATTTAAAATATTCATATCTTGAAGGCTTTGACCAATTTCCCCTCATTATTGCTAATAACCTCTCTCAACAGCAGGAATCGAAACTAATCAAACATTTTGGGAGTGTAAAAAGGAAATAGGATGGATATTGGCTGATATTCAATGGATTAGACCATATAATTTTATGCACCATATAATTTTGGATGATGTGGCTAAACTCGTAAGAAAATCTCAACGCCGGTTGAATCCCACTCTCCATGAAGTGCTAAAATTAGAAGTCAATAAATTAATTATTGTGGGGATCATTTATCATATATCTGATATTTAATGGGTTAGCCTAGGGAAAATTGTGCCTAAAAACAAGGAATAACAGATATGTGAAATGAAAAGAATGAATTGGTTCCAACACGTGTGAAAAACAGTTTGTGAGTCTATATTTACTACCGTCGACTGAATCAAACCATGCGGAAGGACCACTTTCCATTACATTTCATTGAACAAATGTTATAACGATTGGCCGGTAAGACCCATTATTCATTCCTTGATGGATATTCAGGTCATTTCCAAATCAATATATCCCCTAAGGGAGACAAAATTACAACATTTTCCTGTCCATTCCACACATTTTCATATTGAAGGATGCCTTTCGATCTATGTAATGCTCCTGGTACTTTTCAGCATTGTATGTTGAGTATTTTTTCTGAGTACCTTGAGAGTTTTATATAATAATTTATTGATGATTTCATGGTATATGGTTCTTATTTTGGTGATTGTTTGGAACACCTAGGTTCTGTCCTTCGCTTCTGCATTGAAAATGTTCTTGTTTTAAATTATGAGAAATGACAGTCTATGGTTGTGCGGGGGATAGATCGTGGTTCATTGATATAATACAAGGGAATTAAAGTTGATAAATCTAAAATTGAATTAATTTCAACCCTTACATATCCAAAATGTGTTCGCGAGGTGCGATCATTCTTTCGTCATGCTATATTTTACCGCCAATTCATTAAAGAATTTAGTAGGATTGCACTTCCATTGTCCAAGTTATTGCAAAATGATTCTGAGTCTGTGTTTGAAAAAAATTGTGAGGATGCATTCAATTCAATTAATAAGAGTCTCACATGACCTCCCATCATCCAACCACCAAGGTGGGATCTACCCTTCACGATTATGTGTGATTCATATATCTTTACAGTTGGGGTAGTTTTATCACAAAGGGTTGAGAAGGCTCCTCATGTCATTGTGTATGCCTCATGTACCCTTGAACCTACCTAGGAAAACTACACAACAACTAAAAAGGAATATTTTCTATTTTTTTCCTAGGAAACATTCTATTCATATCTTATCGGGTCAAAAATCCTCGTCTTCTCTGATCATGTTGTACATCGTTTTCTCTTAATGAAACTTGAAGCCAAACCCTATCTAATACAGTTGATGCTCCTCCTCCAAGAGTTTGAACATGATATTAGAGATAAGAGGGGGGTGGAAAATGTTGTAGTTGACCACATTACTAGAATTTATTCACTAATGAACCACCATGCTGACTTATACCTCCGCATTGGAGAATTATTTCATCATGAGAACCTTTCTGATATTGTGGACCATACCCCATGGTATGTGAACATTGTGAATTTTCTAGTAACATCTAGTGTCCCCACCAATTTCATCACTTCACAATCCCAATGACTTAAAACATGATTCTCGGTGGTACATTTTGGATGACCCATATTTGTGGTGAATTTTTGGTGACTAAGTAGTTTGTTGGTGTGTCCCTAACCATGAGTTCACCTCTATATTGACCTTTTATCACACATTGGCTTGTGGAGGCCACATTGGCTCTCAACGAACAGCTCTAATGGTCCTTAACTCAGGACATTATTTTCCATCATTGTATAGGGATGACCATAGATTTTTCAATTCATGTAGTCATTGTCAATTCACAGGGTATATCTCTAAGAGGAATGAAATTCCCCCAAAAACCCATGTTATTCTATGAAATTTTTGATGCATGGGGAATTGACTTCATGGGGCATTTTCTAAATTCATTTGGCATGTGTAAATATTTTTGTCTGTTGACTATGTATCTAAATGGGTGGAAACAAAGGCCACCAGGACAGAGGACTCTCTAATGGTTGTTGATATTGTGAGGTCCCAAA
Source organism: Viscum album (assembly GCA_963277665.1). Lineage (NCBI taxonomy): Eukaryota > Viridiplantae > Streptophyta > Magnoliopsida > Santalales > Viscaceae > Viscum > Viscum album. The sequence goes on along the minus strand of OY728128.1, from coordinate 268,805,003 downwards.
TTTTCAGTAGGTTTTGTTTACCAAGATTCATCATTTGTGATCAGGGTTCACATTTTTGCAGTCGCACCATGAAAAATTTTCTTCGTATGTATTAGGTTAATAATTAAGTATCCACTGCATATCACCCCCAAACTAATGGACACACATAAATATCAAATCAGGAAGTTAAACTAAACTTGGAAAAAATGGTACAACCCAATAAAATGTTATGAGTTTGCGCTAGGATGATGAGCTTTGGGCGTACCGAACAACTTTTAAAACTCCAATCGGAATGTCACCATACATAATTTAGTTTGGAAAGGCTTGTCACCTCCCAGTGGAAGTAGAACACCATGCATATTGAGCTGTTAAACAATGTAATATGAACCTTTTAGATGCACGTGAGCGAAGAAAGCTGCAGATTCAAGAGTTGGTATAAATTCGATGTGATGCATATGAGAACTCCCAGATCTATAAAGAGAAGAAAAAGGCTATTAATGATAGCATTATTCACTATAAGATGTTCTATATTGGTGAGAAGTTCCTCATGAAAAATTCCAGGCTTATGCTTTACCCATGTAAGATTTGTTCCCGATGGCTCGGTCCTTATACTGTTACTAATGTTTTCCCTTTTGGTGTAATTTAGATTTTTCCTGAGTATAGTGGATGATGTCTTACCGTAAATGGGAGGAAACATTAACACTTCGATGAGAATTTTCCTAAGAATCAGTTGGAGGAAATCCACCTTATTGACACATCATACTAATAAAACACACTATATTTTATCTTTCCTTGTCACATTCTCAATTATTTCAGTATGGAAACTGCACATTCTTGGTGGGGGGGGGGACGGGGGTGGATACTTTCCTGGGTTAGTTATGAATTTTCATAATTTTCTCCTTTCTTCTCATTTTGGATTTCTTTATGGTATTTTCATTTTTCCCCATCAACAATTTCGATGTTCCATGATTTGGTGACCATAAAGTGGGGAAAGTAAAGACACCATAACGAAGGCTAAAATGAATATTTTTATGAATTTAACATAAGGGAGTGATTTTTTTTTAAATTAATGGTTTTTTTCAATGATATAAAATGTCGTATCTATGTGAAACCATTAAGTTGATTGATGCCCCTTGTGTGAGTAGTTTTTGGGAAAACTGTGTCACTAATATCTCCACAAATTTTTCACCACACCAAAAAGTGTGAAAATTTCATACATAATATAAGGTAAATATATGTTAGGTTAATATTTTTCATCTTTAAATGATATTTCCATACATTCATTATTTATCTGATATGTTTCCTTACATTACTAAATTGACCTATGTGTGTGTACATAATGTCTGGCTGTTGTACGCCCACATAAAAAAAATTGGTTGTGTCTTGGGCAGGTCAAAAACCACTCTTCCTAAACCATAGATCATGTTATAACTATTGAAATTAATGTCGCGAGGAGATCAAACAATGGATGAGAGATGAGTGTGAGATTTGTTCCAAATGAAACTTCTAAAAAAATAAATAAATGAGGGGTGTGATGAAATGTGCAACATATGGGGATATCTAGGTCAGGAGCTTATGGTTTGACTTTGGGGAATTCTTATGCGATTGTGTCTTGAAATATGATTGCAAAGGATGCAGGTTAGGTTCGGTGGACAAAATCATTTAAGATGAAAAATGTTAAAATAAACTATATTTATTGGATATTAAGTGGAATGAATAGCATGAAATGGTTTTCAAGCACAAACATGGAGAGTTAGTGTCATTGTTGACTTCTGAATTATTTTCTCAATTTGTTACCATGAATATTTTTTAATTTCACTATTTTATGATTTATGATATATCTTTTTCTATTTACACTAGGAATAACTCCTTAGTGTGGTTCATGCATTGATCACATTACATTAATTATAATTTCCTCAAATGTAAAAATCATCATGATTTTGGGAATATAAATATGCATCATTTTATTTGATATGTGAATTTTCCCAGGGGGGAATGTTTAGGTGTGGGGGTGTGATCGTACCACGATTCACTATTTTATTCCACCCTTAAACCGTTGTTTTAAACTAGTATTGTAATGAATATTCCAAATATAAAAATAAATTTCACTTTATATTTGAATAAATTAATTAATTTTAATCAATATTAGAATAGTCACCGTTACTTTTTTTATTATTTCAATGTAGGAGGAGATGATATGGATGCCCCTTGATGATGTCGAAGAAAAATGGGCCAAAATTGCATGGATCCAAGAAGACCTGTCCATTGGTGTTCTTGTATAGAAAATTACATTAATTAAAATGGGCTCATATTTTGAGTACTTCTACAAAATATAATTGGATACAACTCTTATGAAGGAATACAAGACCAATTCTGCCATCAAGGGGCCCAACCGAATTGTCCTTTACAAGGACTCAAATCTGCACAAAGAAAAAAAGGTGTTATGTAATCTATCCATATCTCCATATACACTTCTCCAATTGATGATGAAATTCAGTGGAGATAGTCAGGAAGTACGTCTACAACTATCTAGTTTTGTAAAAATAACTATTCTGGTGTCAATTGGTTGAAACTTGTGGTAGAAATTGACTGATGAAATCTATGTGCCTAACACCACTATCAAATTGTAGTATAAAATGGCACCTTGGATTCCCCATTGGGGAGTTCAGACAGGAGGCAAAGTGCTGCCATTTTGGAGTCCCTAAGGAGTTTTATCAACATCCCTATATGTTCTAGAGTCTATGGTAAGTTCTAATCCAACATCTTTTTCTTCCTCCTCTCCCATGGGTTTCTAAACCCCTTGTGATCACCTGGGGAGGAACGTGATGTAATCCCGAGCTTCATTTTTGTATTATATTGAATGATATTTTTAATTCCTGTATGTATGTTGATTTTGTTCATCATCTATTTTAATTTTATTGAGTTATGTACTATTATGTAATGCTCAACTCATAGGATCAAGTTTGGGGGTTCCCATTCATGCAATGTTTCACACACCGTTCACCACTTCCTTTTATCCCTTTCAATTATGGTGTTTGTGTGGTTCATATTGGTCAATTGAACTAAAATAAGCACTGTCAAGGCCATGTATATTTTTGAAATGGTATCAAAGAGAATTTAGATAAAAACCTGGACAGCGCATCATGTTCATCATGTGATGCCTTGGTGATTTCATTTATGAAGTCAAACACAGATCACCCAATCATCAGCAGTGTCCGGCGAATCATTGCGTGTTTTCGATAGAACCCTAGGAGTATCCTAGTATAAACTCAATAAAATTATGGGTCTAGGTGGTACAAACTAGGGATAAAAATATCATAACCCTATATCATTATGTGATGATGGATAAACATCATGAGAGTACCCCGGGTTGATCACTCTTAATTAATTCGGTTAATCTTTACATTGTTTTGTCGCATTCATTTTCTATTTTCATCTGTAATCATAAAACCCCCATGTTTTAAAAAACATCATTCACCATATAAATTCATAATCAAAACCCTTATTTTAAATTAATAATATAAGGATCCTTCGAGAAATGACCATGGGTTGCTTCTATACTGTAGAAATTCTAGTCAAATTTAAACAACTAATTTGACGCGTTCAACAACACGATCACTTAACAAACCCCAAAACCCTTTAATTAATCAATATTAAATTCCACAAAAAATCCAAAATGTTTTGTGGGACTATTAAGAAATGTTAATAATTTTATGGAACCATATAATCAATAATTTATATGAAAGTTTTCCTAAATTAGGTGATATTTTTATTAAACTAGGTATCATTTTTTCAAACATATATTACATTTTTTAAATCCAAGGTTGTCAGAGATTAGATCATCTCATTTTTATAACATCTCATTAGGAGACTGATGTTTAACGAAAAAATATCCCATGGGAGTGTCAAAAAATGTGTGTGTTTAGGATTATCTATCATGTAATATGTAATGATCATGTTAATTCCCAACCAAACTATTCATAGTTGTCACCCCAAATTATATCTTTTACATAGAATAAATCATTCTACTTGTATCAAAATATGAATGTAATTTCTACGAAACCACCACATCTATTATTTAAAATCCCATTAATTTATCTAATAATTAGTAATATACTTGTGTTTTTCATCAAATCTTTCTAATCATAATATCTCAATATAACAAAGCTTCGATTAGATACCAAATAGGTAAACATAATTATGAAAAATGTAATAATTACATAGTTTGAGGTGAATATTATTAACATTTGATAATAATAGTCAAAAAATAAAAATAACATATATGTTTCATTTGTGGATAGATATATAATTAAATTCTTTTATGAATAATCTTCAATATCTACCCTAGAATTATTACTATTTATATACATTTATAAAAATTTTATTACCTTTCATCACAACATTGTAAAATGTAAAAATAAGAAATGGTGAGAAAGGATCCATTGTATGGGTAAAAATAATTTGTATCAATATATTATCATAAGTTATCATATAATATGTATAGGTGTATGAGGACATGGTAATAAATTTTTTTTGCATTGTAAATAAGTTGGGGTCAACTATCATGAGTCAAGGAAAAAGTAATTTTTATAATTTTTTTTACTAATAATAATGTTAAATCATCACTAATCAATCAAAAACCCTGAGAACATATTATAAACATAATAATGAAGACTATAAAATATAGATAATAATTGGAAATAATTTCCATAGTCAATGCTTAATTCCAAGACTACCATAGTGTGAACTGTCATCTAGTGTATCGTATACTCTCGATATTTCATCAATTACTAAGTAATAGATATCATAATAGATTTTCAAACTGGGAATATTACAAAACTACATGAGTTTCACACCCCATTAAACTTTATATTATCAAATGAGATATCATTGAAATACCAATATATAGGAGGGTTATATTATTTTGGGACAAAAAATGACAGAATGAAAAATATTTATAAGTGGGACATAATGTCAAAATAAATAAAAAATTCATTCGTATAATTTCCAATGAATTTTCTTTGTCTAACACGAATATTTTATCATAAAATATTTAAAAAAAACCTATATTATTTAGTGGTATTATTCCAAAAATAATTCAATTATTTCATAATATATTAATTGACCATTATTGTAAAAAACGAATATTAATACATCAATAATACAATCCATTCATACAAAAAATAAGTGGATGTGACAATATTAACATATCCTAATCGAGTTAAATTATTCATCAAAATGTGATGCCATAGAGGAAATATACAATTAAAATACAATTTGATATTATAATTTAATATGGGGAAAATATAATTTTCCTATTGTATGATTAAATACTTAAAAAATAACCCTCAAAACATGTAAATTAATAATCAATTCAAGGAATATTCATGATTTTCAATAAAATCACATGCATTTCATATTTGGAAGGGAATATAGTTTTTCACAATCTTATAAAATGTTATAAATAAATTTTTTTAAAAACATTACAAATAATACATTTTTAATTTTTAAATAAATTATAATTTAGTGAAAATGAAAACATTTATGTATTTTAATTCATGGTAATGATTTCAATTAAACCATTTGATTGTAATATATATGGTATCATGTGATTCCGATCCAAAATGGTGAAGTCATGTTATCCCGTCTTACAGAAATATTCTTTATATTTCTATGTACCAAAGAGGTGAAAATGAAAAGAAAAAATGAAAAATTAAATCCAAATTTATTAGATTAATATGTATCATGTATGTGGGAAATAAAGCTTATAATTATTCAAAATGAAATTCAACCATAAATAAAACCTGATAAAATATGTTATATCACCATTTTCTCCTAACTCAAGTGTTGTATTTTTTTTGTTTACATTCATATCAAATTAAATATAAATATATATTTAATATAAATATACTGAACATTAATAATCATAAATATATCAGATTATATATCAATATAATATTATTTCAAAAAGACATATTATTCAAAATTATTATCTAAAATAATTATTTGGGTGAAAACTGTTTAATATTGCACATTTTATTTGGTTTGATAGTGACTGTACATTTTCATTGGATATAGATTGATCACATAAAAAATTCTAAACATGTGAAAAATTTCATATTTACCATATATATTCTTATATAAAAATTCCTAATTTTTTTTATGAATTATGAATTATATAAATTCCTATAGATGATAGTCGATATGTAGGCTCAAGTGATAAATCTACCAATTGATAGGTACAATGAATTAATCAAATATAATTATTCACAATTAAAAATCATGAATTATTATCATAAAAAATATATACATTAATTTAATATATATATATATATATATATAATACTAATAAATACAAAAAAAGTCTTATTACATCAACATGGTTGTAGTTCAGATATATTTATAATTTAAATTATCATTTTTCATCGAATGGGATATAGATACAAAATTAATATATCATAAAATGAGAAAAATATATTATTTTATTATACATATTATGTTTTGTTATTACTATTACATAACTATTGTATGGTGTAAAATATACTAAAAAATTAAATTGGTCAACAAGAAGATATACTACATCATCATGTATATTCCATTGAAGTGAACCTCATGGATTCATAGATGGGTGATTTGTAAATACTAATATTTGAATGTTATGGTCAATGATTTTAGTGAATATTTATGTAGAACTTAGCAATATCTCAATGATTTCATGAGATGTATCAATATTGTGTCATTGTAATTTTTTTAATAGTGTTTGTTAATTTTTGTTTGGGTTTCACCAAAGGATGAATTTTGGAAAAAATTGACAATTCAGGAAGGAAGTGGGAAAGTAAATTGTTGGCTCCCGGTTTTCCCAAACCATGCTTCCCTTCTTAATAATGCACATGAAAAAAGGCAAAGGGAATTCAAATGGTTGGAACACATTTCTTCATGTCGTTGAAACTAAATAGAGAAACTATGCACCCCACCCAAAGGGGGTACATATTTGGGAAGAATATGCCCTCCTGCCAAGAATACCGTGTTGGTGATTTTAGATGACATGAATATTAGTTTTAAAAATACATGATCCACCCTTTTTAAACAAAAATTAACCCCAAATCAGTGAGAACATATATTTCATTATTTTATAGGCCCCCAATTTATTACATACTGCCTCAACGTCCATTACATGTTAATCGAACGACATATTTAAGATCTTCACCTCCCATAAGTATGTGTTTTGTTAACATTTATAAATATATCTATCTCTCTCCAAATAATATTCTCTAAAAAAATTTGTATTTTTATCTTCTTTTGGACGAATATCTCGATATAATATTGTTAAATCTTTATTATTTTGATCATGGATTTAGAAATCAGATATAATTTCTATTTTTTGTTCTGTTTGTGTTTATTATGGTTGAATTTGGGTATTTCCACTAGTGAGTGGTCATCATCAATTCTAATGTTGGTGGTTTATTATTTGAATACAATATTTATGATTTATGTAATGTGTACATAATTAATTAATTTCAATGTTTTGATTAGTAATAGAATTTTCTAATTGAATTAATTAATTTAGTAAATTAATTAATTAAAGGTATTATGGAATTGTGGATCGATAAGTGTTGAATTAATTATCTGAATAATGAAATTATGGGATTTGTGGAATAATTAATTGTTATATTATTTATGGGATATTATAATTGTATTAATAAATCATTGATTTAATTAATGGTAATTTTATAGAATATGATATTTAATTAATTACGTTAATTAATTTGTGAATTAATTAATCGGTCAATTGTTGTGAAAAGAAAAATGACAGAGCTAGATTATTTAATTTATGAATTAGTTAATATAGGATCATGATGGTGAAATGTGATAGGTGGATAAATATTGAATATTAATTAGTGGTGTGATATTTTGATACATGTGATATATGTGATATATTGATATATGACTACTGGAAATATAGGGATTCTCTGAATACACTTATAATGTTTATTGTTATACGAGTTTGGTACATAATCTAACTGTTCAATAACCTATAGAGTTACTATTTCATGCATTAAAATACAATTTAATGGAAAAAATGATTGTTTCACTAAATACCCATGGGGATTTTGATAGGGACTGATGGTCCATATTCCCTTGGGGTGCTAGGCATGATATTCTATGACCATAGGATTAGAATTGGACTATGGTTCCAATTGGTTGGGATAATAATTTGAAATGAATGGATAATGAAATCCAATTTATTGATAATGTAATTTGAATTGAATATGTTGTATCACTCATAATATATAATTATCTAAAGAAGGTGTCAGGTGTTTGGGAGTCCTCAGGAACCCTTGGGTTATGTGGTAAAATAAATAGAAATTTATTGAATGTAATTTTTTAATTTATTTAATTTTTTTATTCATTATAAATATTTAAAAATAATATTTTTTGGATATTGTTTTAGAAACCATCAGTGGAGACCTAATAAGTGATAGTCACACCATACCATGTCTTCCTGATATGTACCTAGATTGATTTCATGTTTGTTGGATAGGAAAACAGAATGTGAAATATGTTGGATGGAAAAGTAGGAGTGGATCACGGTTTAGGGAACATTATGCAGTTTGGGAACCACATAACAGTTTTAAGTAACTATTTATAGTGGGTTATTCATATTGTTCCATGAAACATATATTAGAATGGCATATCTAATGGTCTGTTATGATATTTTATTTCTTGATTTGGATATCTAGTGAAACATGTACAATTATTGTTATATTTTTATCATTTTGTTATTTTTTACTTATTTTTATGATGAATTATTCTAATAAATATGGTATAGTCTCTGTAGGATTGATATTTTTCCATTGCTAGTAGTCTAAAGCATCTATCTTATGAGGTGGTTCACCTGATGTCATCTGACCAACCGACCAGGGGCACTAATGTGTGGAACAAAGATCAAGATGATACAAAGTAATACTGATGGAATTTTAATTTTATTTCACCTTCTATTAATATATGGAAAATGTTGATAGACTAATAATACGATTCAGGCCTAATATTTTAGTATGTGCATGGGTGTATCAACCCAGGAATGGTGGAAAACTGAGGTACCTAGAGTATGATGTTGTAATATGTGTTATCTATTATAGTTGGTTGTTAGTTAACCATTGGTGATGTACATGGTGTTTGATGTGATAATTATTTTTGATATATTATGAAATATGACTCTAGGAACAGATTGGAAAGAGATTTGTGTATGCACGCATCATTCTAGGCACAAAAGATTATGTTGTTATGTGAATATTTTTAGGCATGCATGGGAAATTTGGTTTTGGGTATGTTGTTAAACCTTTGATGTTTTTCCTTGTTTAATTGAATTGAAAAGGGCTCCTAACCTGAACCTAAATTTTTAAATGATGAAAGAGGTGAATAAATTGATTTCTTTTGAGAAACATGAATAATGATAATTAATTTAACCTTGTTAATGGAGACCAAGATGTAAGATGATTAAAGGTAGTGATAGTGCCTCATTTTTGATTTTGTGGTGGGTTTTGGGGGAGTGACATAGTTTGACTGTAGTGAATCCATGTTGTCAGATTTGGAAAAGTGGTGTTATGATTCCTAATGTGTATGTTTGGAATTGTAGGGTTATTCCTAAATGACATGGATTGTTGAGAATATTTAAGGAGTACTTGGATAAGGAATATCTACTAGTGGTGGAACCTAAGGAACTCATAGTTCTAGGATAGGAAGTGAGAGAAATGTTTTGTGATAAATATTTTTATATCCTGAAAGTCTAGGAATGAGGCCAAGGGATGATTTTAATGTTCATGTCCGATCTTACATGGGTATTTTAATTGCATCACCCATCAACCAATATTTTAGATGTTTAGCCTAAGATAAATAAAATATGTATTGAGTCTATTAAGAATATACATGACCACATAAAGAATCCTACTATGATGAGTTTCAAGATAGCTTCTTATATATTACATGTTCAAAAGAAGCATCGATTGGACATTAAGACTAGTGATAGATATCTATAGGCTCTCTAGTGGTGGGACATCCAAAAGAAATTATTAGATCACTTTTACCCAAAGACACTCAGGTAGGAGGGTACATATGAGTTCATGATATTGACACAAGGGATCATGTTTATGATAAACTATGATGGAAAATTTATATATTTGAAGTGAATTGTTCTAGAGCTGGAAATATATTAGGAAGTATATAAAAAAATCAGGGTATGTTTTAAATACAAAAATATGACCCTGATCAATATCATCAGACTAAGGATGTTTACAAAAGTGGTGAATCTAGCTCCAATATCTAATGAAATCATAGAGGAGGATTCAAGTGGAGTTCACGTGTTTCTCTCCAGTCTATTATGAGATATGTATTCGAGAGTAAGATGCAACTTTTTAATAATTCTAACCAGGATAGTGGGAAGCAGACTATAAAGACAGAGGGATCACTTATTCACGATCTTACCATACTTATCTTCTACCAATTTAGTAGGCCGAGGAACATCCATAAACATTTTCAAGGACACTAGCGGAGTGACAATATTGTGGCTAGATGGGATTTCTACAGATGATTTTTATGAACCCGTGTTAGAAGGTTAATGATGGAAATGATATTTAAAATAAATGTGTTGGAATTGGATTTTACACACCATATCTATCTGGAATATAGTGTTAAAGTATCCATAGTAGTATAGGTGTTGGATGTGGTGCTTCTAGAAAAAAAAGTGACCATATCAATATAGTGGTGTATCATAAGGGACTCAAACTGCACTACATGAAAGATGGGTAGAATAGTTTCATTCAGTGTAGCTTGTACATGTGGGTAGTTTGGTTAGTCATAGAAAAAAAGTGTAATTATTCTAGTAGATTCTATGCAATATAATTCCTTATATGATACTAGTTCTTCTAATTCATTTATATCTTTAAAATATGTTAGTGGTTTTGGACTAGAATTCGAATTGATGAACAGAGTTATGATGGTAGATAAATTTACGTGAGTATGGTTGAGAGACATATGCTTATAAAATGTGTGTTCTCTAGAGGTTTGTATGTATATATTTTTTTAAGATACTTAAATATCTAATATATCAGGATTTAACTTTATTTGGTGTAGGGATTGGTTATTTGAATACATAGACCACATAGATATTTACCATAGTAGAGTAACTTTTTTGTCTCATATGGGTGACAATTATATCCCCACTAGAGAGTGGGATATCAAGGAAGTACTATGGGGATACATCAACAGTATCTTGGAGATCTTACTGACTTGGTAGATAATTTTTTTGGGGTGATGGGGGAGTAAAGCATGGTTTCATTCTACCTATAGTGTAAAAGATTCATGATGCGTTTCATGAATAATTATCTATGATGTATCTTGAAAGAGACATGTAATTTACTATTGACCTCATTCATGGAGCTGATCGAGATTAAATTCCACCATAAATAAAAGAAGTGATAGATCTACAAGATCTCAAGTCTTTGTAATAGGAGATGGAGGATAATGGGTTTATCCAAATGGGTATAGCGCCTTGGAGTTCCTTAGTTATATTTTCTAATATAGAAGATGGAACTCTACACACATGTTCTGTTTACTAAATGTTAAACATGATTAATATGAAGAAACATTATCTTCTTCTGCATATTTAAATTGTTTTTACATGTTGAGGGGATATTAAGACTTCTCAATGGTTAACATGAGATCCGGGTTTTATTAGATGATAATTTTATCATATGTTAAATGTTATACCCCATTTAGATTTATTTATGTCCTATATGAGTTCATCGTGATGCCGTTTTGGCTGACTAATTCACCAGTATTGTTTATGGCCATGAAGGTTATATTATTTCATATATACAAGCATCAGTCTGTGGATGTTTTTGTGGATTATAGGTTGGTGTAATCCAAGACTCAGGGTTGCTGTAACCATCATTTGGACATCTATATGATTACACATTGAGAACATAGTCTATCCTCTATGATATCTATGTGTCAGTTTTGAATGATCATGTAAACTACATGGGTTACATCAACTCGTAGGAAGGTTTATCATTGAACCCATATATGGTTTGATATGTTTTTTCCTTGGATCATCCAAAACAATTTTTTGATATCCTTATATTTTTTGGGTTATCTAGATATTATTTCAGTTTTATCCATTAATTCTCATGATTAACATCATCACATTCATTCATGATCAAAATGAGAGTGCAATTTTAATGGTTAGAAGCATGTGTGAATGCTTCCTAGGAATGAAAAAGTGCTTCACATGGGCACCAATATTGATCTGAACCAAACCAGCGGAAGAGTAGATTATGTATGGTGACACTTATGGAATATGGATTAAATAATTGTGGATTTCAGGAGATCATGTTGTCGTATATGGGTATCAGATGTTTGGGGGAACATGAACAAAATTTCCTTACACATAATCTATAGATGGCTTTAGTTGTTTGATAATTGAATATTTGGTAAAATTATCTATTTAGAGTGATGTTTACAATGTATACTGATCATAATCAAATAATTTATTTCTCCTCAAAATGTTATTAGAGTCACTATGAGAGGATATTGTTTGATAATAAGTGATCATTATATTTTGAGATGGCATATACAACTGTAATCGGAAACTATGATGTTGAATATTTCATTAGGAAAACTTAGACTTTGAATTATCAAGAGTATACTGATAATTAGATGATGATGACATTACTTGAAATAATTCATTTTTTAGTTCAATATAGGTAGGAAAAGATGAATCTCATATCAATTTTAGTGGAGTCTAATCTTTTAAGATGGATCATAGAATTAGAGTAAGAGGGTCCAAAATTCATTACATTAAGAGAAATTATTGAATTTGTGTGGTCAAAAACAGATTGGATCATAGTTGAGTATGATAACATTTTTAAGGAAAATAGGTAGTTCTACATCGGATAATGTGAGAGGAATTTATGCATTAATTTAACATATCAAAATGAGTGCAAAATTTTCATGTGACCAAAATTTATTTTTAACAGGGATGATTGTTTTGGAGGCTAAGTATGAAAAAAGAAACAGTAGGGTTAATGACAAGATTCTTCACCTATTGACACAAACATGATGTGCATCAACATCCTGGGGGTGTGTTACATTTACTTCCTATTCAATAATAAAAGTGGTAAAATGTATCAATGGACTTTGTGGTGAGACTCCTGAGGACACCACAGATGAATGTTGATATTTTGGATATTGTGATCATATTTACCAAGTTACAACATTTCTTAGCATTGTGTGAGACATTATAAATTGATTTACTGAGAATCTTGTATGATTGAGAGGTTGAAAGTATTCACATGGTACTGATAACTATAGTTTAAAAACACGAATAATGTTTTAAAAAAAGTATATACAATGTCTTGAAAGGGGAGATCTGTACATTTTTTATAGAGTATAGATTTATACCCAAAAAATATGGGCATTCACAGCATACTAAACGGGTTCTTAAGGATATGCATCAGATATATGTACTTGACATCAATCCATCATGGGAAAAGAACATATCATTAGTGGAGGTCTCCTATAACATCACTAATTAGGAAACATTATAGACAGTTCCATATGATGATATTTATTATAGGTCTTGAAGATAACCATGATGATTGATGTAGGCTAGTTTTTCTGAGTTATTGGGAGAGAATCTTATGTACGAGACATCAATATAGGTTCTCTTGATACAGAATCAAAAAGATACAACATAGAGTAGACATAAGTCACATACTAATGTACATTGAGGACCCATAGAGTTCTCAAAATTGATAATGTATTCCAATGGGTGTATATAGGGCTGGGTCACTACAAGATTCATAGATATGGAATTTCAGCACCAGGTTCATTGGACTGGTCTAGGTTGTAGAGAGAATCATTTTGTCGGCATACTAATTGGATCATCTATAGATATATTGTGCAATGATTTACGTTTTACATATCTCACAACTGTAGTTATATCAACCCAAACATAGTTATGTGATCAGTGTGGATTATCTTAATGTTGAGATAGGTGCGTAATTTGATGAGCATATGATATTTCTGTTGGATCACTATAAAATTGTGTAATTGGGGGAACACCATGTTATTTGTTAAATTTTTTTTTGAAACAAGGGTGTGTGAAAGGGTAATCATGGGAGAGAGGAATGGACATGAGTGCTCAATTTCATTCTACTTTTTAATCGTAATGTTATAGATTCATGGGGGAATGCTCAAGGATGAGTTGTTATAAGGTAGGGATATAGTAAAATGAGAACATTTTATAGAGATCTCTCTAGATGATTTATAGTTACCTTTTTTGTTATTTCTAAAAAATTTCTGTTGGGTTTTATCTTAGGTTGAGATTTGGTGAAAATTGAGAAATTTGAAATATGTTGGAAAGTTCTTGGTGGGAACATAATTTTCCCAAACCGTGTGCACCAGTATTGAGACCCATGTTATCCCAGGAAGAGGGGATTCAAATGGATGTCACACTACCAGTTTAACCATGCTTCCTAAAAGGACTAACCATTAACCCCATAGAGGAATTGCATGATTTAGTAAAAAGATTCAAAACTGTACACCCCTATATGGAAAATTGAACATGGTGTATTAATTAATCGGAAAATTAATATTTAAAAATAACTAAACCCCAATTTTTATTATTAATCGTTCCTAACTCATCTATAACATATTTATCACAATCTTGGTGGATCCAAGATGAGTTCCTAGGGCTTCCAAACTCTGTTATTGTGGAATGAAATGGTGTATTAATGACCTGCACCTCCCCGTCTATTTTATTTCTAGGAGTTTATAATTAAAACATAATTTCCTTATACTCTTCTTTAATAAATGGGGGATGTTGTTTTTCTATCGGATTTTGATTTAGATATATGATTTTTTGATCCTGATTCATTTGATCACGGATATATAATTATGATCTAAATCTCAGACTTCATCATGTTTTTTGTAGTTCCACTTGAATTTTTTATTTCCATTAGTGAGTGGGATTCATAAAATTTTAGGTAAGTGGTGTATTACTGAAATCCAATAGTCATGAATTCAATTCCATGCACATATCATAAGAATTTTTAGTGGAATTTTATAATTAGAATTTCATAATTTAATAAATTATTTTTAATATTAATTAATTAATGGAACTATAGAATTTGAAATATTTAAATGTTTAATTAATTATTGGAATATTGAAATTGTGGGATTTCTAAAATAATTAATCGTTAAATTAAATATGAGATATTGAAATTTGTTAATTCAATTAATTAATGTTTAATTAATTAATATGTATTTTTAATATTAATTATTTGATTGAATTTGGTGAATTATTTGTTGATTTATTTATTTGTTCATTCGTTATGGTAATGAAATTGATTCAGTTGGATTAATTAATTAATTAATTACCTAATTGATGATACTGATTGTAAAATGTTATATGTCAATTAATGGTGACTATTTTTTAGTTATATGATATTATGATATATTTGATACTATGATACATGGGATATTTGTGATTGATTTATATAAGAGTCTGGGATGTGGGATGATGCTCCAAATTCCAATAATATATTAATTGATAAATGACTATGGGACACAGAATGCCACAACAACAAAACCATAAAGTGAAAATTACATGCATGAAAATACTATTATATTAGAAAGGGAATGATAATTATAATAAATATGGGGTGGGAAGCATGGTCTAACACTATAAATTTCCATGAGGTTCTTAACATGATATTTTTCACTCATGAGATTGGAAATTGAATATGGTTCCAATTATCCATGATAATTAATTGAAATTGAACGCTAATGAAATAACTTTTTTTTATAATGAAATGTGAATGAAATATGGGATTTGGTTCAGAATCAGACATTAGTCGAATCAGGGATTAAAAGTTCTGGTGTCCTCACAATTCTTGTGGATATGTGTTTAAATAAAGAGTAATTATATAAATGTAAATTGTTTACAAAATTGTATGCCTTTATTATTTATACAACTTAATATACTATTATTGACTTGATATTTATTTAGAAGCCATTGTTGGTGACCTACTGAGTTATAACAATACCCTACACGGGCATCCATATTTCTAGCTGAATAGATTTAATTGTTGTAGGTTAGGATAATGGAATGGGCCCTATGATAGATGGATTCGTTATGAGGGGCACTGATGTGGGAACTAGTCATGGTTTTGGATTATTTTGGGAGATGTTAATGAATTTATTTATTTATTCATTTTCATTTTTACACATGAAATATACATTGGAAATGAATATATATTGTTCATTTTGGATATTTTATATTTGTTTTGACCAACTTGCGATACTAGTATTGTTCTATTTATAGTTATACCATTTGTTTATTTTATTATTTTTATAATTATATTACATAGATGAAGAATGTATAGTCTCCCCAAGATAGATATTCGTCCCTCTCTACTAGTTTGCAACCCCTTTTATACCGGGAGGTGAACCTGAGGTCTTATGTCAAACGGGACCAAGGTAATGGTGTGTGGAACATGAGTCGGTACATTAGGATCATTTTCATTTATGTTTCTCAAAAAGTTATAAATAATAGATGATATGATGTTTCCTTTTTTATAGGGTATTAGATTTGTACACATATATTTATTTTTAAAATTAAAACATTATATGATAAAATTCTGGAATATGTGGAACAAAATTATATTAATTTTAAAGTAAGAATTATATGTGGTCTAAATCACTTCATCAAAATATATATAGATTGTTTTTAATTCAATTTAAACAATTTTTTTTTATTTTAACACATCATTATCCATTTTAACCATTACTGTAGTGATGTATTTTTACAATGGTTTATATTCACATTGACTAAAGATTAAATTGAATTCATAACCTAACATTATTTATTTTAATTCCAATTATTTATTTCAATTTATTTATTTAAATTCTTTATTTTTTATAAATATTAACTCTAATGTAATCACTTGTAATTAAATGATACAAATTTCTGTGAAAATGATTTTTTCATTAATGAAGGAAATTTCCATTAATTATATTCATAGTAACAATATTTAGATCAATGTATATTTTAATATTTTATCGAATAATAAATATATTACCTTAAAATAAATCTTTAATAGTAGTTATTTTATATTACAGTTATGAAAATATATATTTATCATTAGAATAGACTGATAAAAAATATTTATTTTACAATCAAATGATTTATCCATTATTTATACATAATTTTTAATCAATATAGTAATTAATATTCATATATTTTAAAACAATAATAAAATGAAAAATTAATATAATTTTATTTCATAGCATTAATTAAATATAATATATTTAAATATAAATTAGGTTAAAAAAATTATTCCAATAACATGTTAAATTATTATTTTTATCATTTAATATTGATTTCAAATTTTTAGGAATTAAAAAATAATTATTAATTATGAAAAACATATATCTATATATAAATATATTATTTTTAGTTTCATATTAATACCATCCCATCCAAAATAAGATGACACTAACATTTTACAATTATATTCTAATAGTATATCATGGTTAATATCCTCATGAGATTTTGTAGAAGTATGGAAATCATACACATCTAAAGTATTTAAATTGAAACTTATCATAATATATTTGAGATCTATAAAGAGTTCATATAAACCATAGAATAATCCTATGTAAATGAAAAAAAATATATTGCTTAATATTATCATTATACTGACAACGGATCATCCTTTTCATCAGCTTCAATATATTGATTTCATCACCATTTACATAACATTAAAAGTGTTTTTATTCTAAATCTGTCTTCATTAAAAATAAATGTGACAATATATTTTTAATTTATTACATATTTATAATAATTCAAAATAAATTTTCATTACCAATTTATTTATATTTTCATATTTACTATAGTCTGAAGAAATATTTATCCATGTTTTCTATGATTTATCTTTAACATTAATATCCAGTTATTATATTTTCTATGAAAGTCTCTTATATGTCTCATGATATAAATTTAATTTCTATATCATGTTCATCAATATAATATGAGAATAATTCCTAAATCACCTTTTTTATTAGTTTCATCTAACTATGATCTCTACGTGATGAATCATATTCGCCCCTATTTACAACATATTGTAGATCATCTGTTATTAACAAAAATAATTAATTAATATTGATGTTTTATTTTATTTTTCATTTTATTTCAATATCATATCTATCTATTTTCAATAATTATTCCTTTATAGAATTTATAATAACATGTATAAACATTTATTATATCATTTATTCAACATTTAATGTTTTTTTAAAACTTTGGATAAATTTATAATAAAAAATTCATATTTAGTTTTCCACAATATATATAAATTTTGATAATTTCCTATGATTTTTGAAATATTTTTTTCATATATCAAATCAAAAAATTCATACAACCTATAATATTTATATTCATCATTAAACTCTATATATTCCTCGAGACAATTCTTATAAATTAGATATATTTAGTCATTCTTTTTTATTCTCTTCATTTATTAATATCCATTTTATATATTACATTCAACTAACATGTTTCAAAATTTGTCTGTTAAAAAAAATTACATCATACATAAGATAATAAAACATCAAATTAGTCATGTATACAATGATATGATTTTAAACCTTCAGTTCAATAAATCCAATATAGCACCTCACAACATCTAAATATGAGTACAATCTTTTATAGTCTACTGAAAATGTTTTACAAAAAAAATCCATTAACCATATCTATATCTTTAAATTTTATACTCAAAATTATATGTTTTTGATCCTTCCCACATTCCTTAACATTATTAATATTTCATCACTTATGTATTATTTTTTAATATATCCTGATTAGAATATATATTATAAATACCCTAATAAATTATTAGGATATGATTTCATTTTATGCTTCCCATCAACCTCAGTTAACATCAAATTTTCTAGATTCATTAGCCCACCTTCAATAAATATGGTATGATCATTATATGTAATGAATAACAAATTAATTTAAAAAAATAATGGTAGAATTTATTCATTGGAAACATTTTTATTTGTACCATTAAATAGAGTTAAGAACTTTTTATTTACATTATTTTTATAATCTATAATGAAAAAATGTGAACCAAAAAAATGACCAAGAATGAATTTCATAAAATCCCCAAACAATCATTATTTCATATAAGGGAACCCATGACTCTAATAAAAATTATAGAGTATAATTATAAAAATTTATTTTTATATCTTCTTGAGAATTCATATTAATGGTGGTGATAAAAAAAATTCAAATATTTTATAATTATTACCCTAATCATCCTATTTTTGTGATAATAATGAAAATTAACAATATTTCACTAATATTTATTCTCTGCCATTAATATTTATATATAAATCCTCTAATTTTCATATTATCATCATTATAGTTAAATTTTATATAAAAATAATTTTATTTAGAAGGATAAAAATTTAAAATGAATGATAAAATAGTTAGTATGATGTTAAATGATCCAATATTGAATGATGATTTAATATCAAGAAAATGATTAGAATGGAAAATGTGTAACTACAAAAAAATTCATTAATGAAAATTAATCTACGTCTATTTAAATGTCTTTTATGGTTATTTAAAACAAATAGACTTATTTGGTTTTATGTATTAGATTTTAAAATACCATTATGAATTTTTACCATTGCTAATATAGTCGTTGAACAGTGATAACATGATTATTATAAATAAAGAGTTTTACCAAATCCATTTTACTCAGACAAAGGAAGTGATGGCCTAATCAAATTGGCATTCCCCCATAAGAATCCCATTTGTTGGATCTCAGAAAACAGGTGACATCGTTTGGCATATCCCTTGATCGTACCTAGGACAAGCTTCAATACGTCAAGCTTGTGTGGAACTACCTATGAGAGAAGTGTATGTTGATAGAGATTACCTCTCGAGTGATGTAATTCGAGAAACCCCATGAGTTTTTCACCATTACACACCATACCCTAAGGCCTTATGAGGGTGGTATAAGGGGTTTTGTAACCAGAACCCTAGCACTATGAATATGTGCATTAATATTTTTAGATAATATTTAATATAAATTCATTTTATTATTGTAACATTGTAAATTGTTATGAAATCCCTAATAGTATTTTAGTTAATATTCAACAATGAAATCTATTTTTATAATTTAATCGATTATTTAATTAAATAATATTTTAATAAAATATTTTTATTATTAAATTACTTTTATTAAGTATAAATGATCGTATATTTTGTATGAATAAAATTGTATTTTTTATTATGGTTTGAAAGTTGTTTTTGTAAAAACCCAAGAATTTTTTATAAATGTCACTTTTTTATTTTTAATGTAAAAATTGACATATTTAGATAATTATTTAGATAAAATGATTATTATTTTTGTCATCAGTATGTAAAAATTATCAAAAGGTAAATGTTTAATAAATTTCAAAGATAATTGATTTTTTGGGCTAAAAATTAAATACCGTTTAAATTTATAATTTTTTTATGAAATCATAATGACAAAATAGTAATTTAATAAAATAATATAAACATTATGTTCCACCAATATTTTTTTTTTCCAAAAAAAATGTTATTTAATTTTGTTTTATTTATTTCAAAATTCTTTGTCGGACACATCAAGACATATAAAACATTTTTTCTTTTTAAATTGATTTTCGTAGAAGTGTGGCTAACCTCCACATAAGAAACCCTATTATATTAAAAACATATTCCATTGTCCTTATAATTTTTTTTTCCACTGCCCTTTTTCAAAAACCATGCGTACAAACCATGTGATGGTTTGTGGTTTTGATTAGATTAATATGTGGTGTGTCAAACCAAAATAATTAAGAATTCCCTATCCTTTCCTATATAAAACCACCCAAGATCCCACTTCCACCTCACTCAAATCCATTGGTGTTAAAAAATCCCCTTCCCTCCACTCTATTGAATCTTCCCATAGAGCCCCATGCTTATAAGAAACCTCTATGAAGTCTCTCCCATGATTATGGGATCACACAACAATGTAATGGATATCTTCCTCTCTAATTTTTTCCATGTTTATTTATATTGTTATATCCTTTTCCGTTAAATTCCAAATGTTGGGTGTATGATTTCACATATCCCCCCAGAAATCCCTATTCATGTTTGAATAATGAGATATTTCTTTTTTCTCTCATTAATTCCTCCCATATAGGCATGTTACCATACTAATATTCTATATGGAATTTCTATCTCCTCATTTACATTCACACAATTCTTCTGTATTACGTATCTAAATCACAGTACATTTGATGGGAAATGTATCTATATTACCCCCACTCCCCCTAGTTTACATTTCTTGTATATATTATGAGACCCCTATTTCTCTTTCATCAACCATTTTTATGAATTTTTATGTCATGCCATTATGCTGCTAAAATTTCACAATGTTTTTCAAACCCATGATCATTGTGTAGTGAATACTATACCCATTTCTCTATCAAGGGTATTCAACATTATGTACATATATATATTGAAAGGTAGTTTTATATATTTATTCTACATTATATAATCCTGGAAGAACATATGATGTATATTGATTCAAGGTTATATGATCCATGTTGAAAACTTATGCATAAAATGAAATGTTTATGAACAATGCACCCTAGTTGCAGTCCAATTCATTGGGTAAAGTATAGTATCATGATACATCATGTGAAATTATTGTTGAATCATGCTAATTCAAGTGAAAATAGTTTTTCCTCATGCTTTAGGTGCAATGAGAGTTTACTCATGCTCCATGTGCAATGAGCCTTGGCTCATGGTAATTCCTTGATATGTGTTGTTTCCGCATTTCCATGTTATGATAATCATGATATTTCATGCATTTATGTTCATGTTATTTTATACTCTATTAATAATCCTGTTTCCTTACATGTATTGTATCATTTCTATTATTCCTTGTTTATTCCCTTACCGGGCTTTATAGCTCACCCCTTTCTTATGTATATCCTCAAGTTATCCCATGCATTGCTAAGTACAAGGTAATGATGTGGTTATGTAATGGAATATTTCAATAAGATGTTTTGTATAATGTTACAAGTTGTTATTTAATGTTCAAAATCCGGACAGATACAACACCTCTGGATATTTTTTGTTGTAAGAAGTTATTTTTTTTAATAAATCATGTTTATGTGTGTAATAATAGAAAGGTTTTCATAGTTGGTATCTGTGGATAGTATTAGTTATTTTTTGTATTAGGATTGGAAAAAACTAGAGAATCCTTAGAGATAAGACTAAAAATAATAAAAACATCCCTTACTTTTGGTGAGTACTGAGTAAGTGGATTATCAAGAAAATATATCCATGTCATGATACGAGCAGATAGAGTCGGCTCTAGAAAAATGAACCAAGGAGTGAAAACTCTGACAAGGAGTTTCGAGAATGACCGGGGGTATCCTAGTACATGAAAACCGGACGTGATGCACTCTGGGTAATGACACTTCGGGGGATATTCCTGGGTAAATTCACAAGCTTTGTATGAACAATTATTAAGGGGGAAAAATACCCTGAGAATATACTTTGGGAAGTAGATCATGGATAACATATATTGAATACTATAGATTCAAAGTTAAAGAAATAAAAGTTACATAGAAGTCATCCATTTATTTCCTTGGATTATCCTTTATGTGTTTCCTCTTATTTTCCTTTCATTAAGGAATAATAAATCATTATACTTGATGTAGTATAATATCACAATTTTATCATATCCATAGGGTAAATCCAAATTTGATATGTTTCGTCAGCAGGATTGTAACACCCCGAGATTTTATGAAAAATATTCTTTTTAATTTCATTAATGTCTTGTGTTGTACACTACACAAAAAGGATCTTGCACAACACGCATCCCTGAATTGACGTGCTCTACACTTAATAACGACCGTCCACGATAGCGTGTGTTATATGCAATACCGAGTTTCGCTAAACAACGATATGTTATATCAACTAGCGGTTATGAATAGTAATACACACTTTTTAAAATTTTATAAATTTTATCTTTCATAATGGAATTCATTTTTGGATTTGGAATATCGAAACTAGCCTAGGGTGAAATTTTGGTATTCTTCGGAAAACATTCAATTTTTGATGAATAGTGAAAAGACTGGGTTACTATTTAAAAACAAACTATTTATTTAAATAATTATTTATTTTATTTAAATTTATTTTAGGTCAAAATTGATAAATAATACCTATATAAGTTCAATGTAATTCATTGGAGTCATTTTATAATAATTTTAGTTATATAAAAATTTTATTGAACTTTTTACCGTCTTTTACCCACCTCCTAGGAGAATTTCCAAATTCACATAAACCATAATTTTACCGCTTCTGTGAGTGGAATTTCAAAAATCCGAGACACACAGTTTATGTTAGTAAGTAAAATGTGGTTCAATGAGATGAAAATAATTTTGGGTGAATAGTAACTTTTTACTTTTTTTACCACGGTTAAAAGTAAATAAAGTAATTAAGGGTAAAAATTATATTATTATTACCCTAAAACATGTTCCAATTCTATTGGATAAGTTTAATTCGACCAAAAACAACCTTAGGAATAAAATATGACCATTTAGGCCCACTTGTATTAGATTAGGACATTTATTATTATTTTATTTAAAGAAGGGTTAAAATAGTTAAAATCAAAGATTAATAAGTACATCGTTTTTAATATAGGGTTATACAAAAGTTAAATTCGACTATAAATATTCATTAGAAAGATAAAAACATTTCTTACATAATGGTAATTTATTTTTAATTTTTAGACTTTAAATAAGTTAATTTATTTATCACACAATGATGATGTGGTAATTATATTATTAATGAAATTTTGACATAATTGATGTCATAAATACCCAAATAAATGTAATTTGAGAATTTTTATGAATTAAAATAATTTTATATGTTAATATGACATGTTATAATTGATTTAAATAACATTGTTCGAACTAATCTTTCTGTTATAAGTTTTAAAAAAATCAATTACCAAATAGTGTCAAAATTGACATAAAATAGTTTTTAAAACAAATATTTTTTTATTAATTATTATTTTATTCCTAAAAATCTATGGTTTAGAAACATTACTTATATAAGGTTATATATATTAATTATAAACAACTTGGGGTTCTTTTGGCTAGTTATAATATGTTTATTAACCTTATACTATAAGAAAACTAGAAGACACGATAAATGAAAAATTATTTATCTTAAAGTTAAATCTAAATGATAAGGTTAAAATAGAAACCTAAACTTGTCTAAATTCTATTGTATTAGAGTATTTAGACCCATCCCCACCTTATCTTATAAATTACTCAATTTGGAGCAATTAAAAACCGAATATGACTTTATAATAAAATAATATTTTTAGTTATTCCAGAGATGCCCCTCTCCTACCTTATAAAAGGGCACCTCCTCCCACTCTTCCTCACACCACATTGAACCTTCATGTTCGGCCAAAACCAGCCAAATTCTCTTCTCCACTTCCCTAGAAACATCATAGAGGTCCTGGTATTTTTCAAAGACCAATTTTGGTGCCCTAAGAGGAGGTCTCAAAGAGGCACTTCAAAGAAGAGGTAATGTCTGTTTCCAATTCTTTCAACTTTATTTCTTCTTCCACTTCTTCATCTTTATTTGTTTCATTATTAAGTAATAACATCAGTATCAATCATATACTGAAATGTTATTATAATTATTAAACAACACTATTTCACCATATATCCATCCTACGGAAAACGGAATCACCACGCGTTCGTACGTACGGAATACCGTCTCCATGCCATGGTGAAATCTTTTTTTCCACCAACACCTTACATGGATGGGTATAATGGTGTAAATAATAACAATATATGGATATTATAACATCATACGGATTCTGATATATTATACCATCCACTACAATTCTATTCAATAATCATGGGAACGATATCATCGCTTGTGCGTACGTACGGAATACCGTCTCCACGATGCGATGAGATTCATTCTCAATGATTAACCATTCATAAATGATTATAAAGTATATATAATAAGTAATCATGAAATATATTAAATAATAATGATAATGGATTAATGTATATATATATTTATTTCATCTATTTAGTTTCATTCAATTCAATAGGGAAACGAAAACAACGTTCATGCGTACGTACGGCCTACCGTCTCCATGAACGATGTATTTCATTCCTTTTATCGATCTATAATATATATATATATGTATATGATGAATATATATTATATATAAATCATGTTTTACATTCTGGAATTATGTAAATCAGGATATAAGTATTAATATCAAGAACAAAAAGTCGAAACACATACGATAAATGAAATGATTTTACCCAAAACGCTGCTTTAAAATGGAATTTACAAAAGAACGGGTAATATAAAGTCATAAGTGAAACATATATGATATCATAACAATGAATATGATTCTGTAATAAGTCAATGACATTATTTAAATCATTATACAGGAGGTTAGGATACGTACAAAGCATATCAGACCTAAGGTAAGGCATAATTTTGAAAATCTCATTTTTATCCGAGATTGCTTATTTGTAAGTATTAACTGGGGTTATTGCAATCATCCATGTACATGTTTTATAAAAGTGTTTTCATGTATTTTTAAAATCCCTTTTACCCATTTTGACTTTTACCACATGGTATGGAAGGAATCTTTCTTTTATTTACCCTACAAGTTACATTTTGACTTTTCCAACAAAAGTATGAGAAGAATGTTTTTTAAACGTATACGGCATGAAAGGATTTTTACGGTTTTATAAATCCATATATTCATGAAGCTTCCTCCAAAATATTTCATGACTATTTTCAACAAAATCTCTTTCTTTTAAAATTTCAAGATGTTTTTTGAAAAAAATTGATTTTGAAAAAGAAAGGATATTTTCCTCAAGAATTTATTTCAAGTGTTTTATCAAAACCATTTTCCCATCTAAGATGACATTATTTCATATGTTTATGTTTAAAGTATAATGAATCTATGATTTAAATGGTTTAACTTTTCTTATTATTAAATGATATCCATTTCTTTTATATGGATTATGTGATGATGGTATTATGTTTCTGAAACCCATTTTATTCGTTGGGTTATTATGGATGATGTATGTTTATTTTGTGGCACAAGTAAGAATGATTTCATTATGAGTTGGGTGGGACCTATATCTCCCTCTAATTCATTGTTTAAATATTTATATCTCATGATATAGACATGGATGGAATTGTAAGTTAATCCGGTTCAGTGTTACATGACTGAAATGAGGAGTGAACTCGATTCAGAAAGCGACTTTGTCCACTAAGATGGTCTTGGCAGCAATGCCTTGGCTACTATAGAAATAATAACATGTGATTAATGGTTTCCACAATTATATGTTTTATTCCCATTATATTTTATCATGGTTGTTGTTATATTATGATATATGCCTTACGTACTTCCACGATTTATGTCTTTGCTCGTGATTTTGATGTTTAAATTTCATGTTCACGTTTTTGCTTCCAAATGTTTATGGATTATTTTATGTTATCTATGTTTGCCCTTACTGAGCATTTGAGCTCACCCTTTTTATGATTTATTTTCCCCAGGAAATAAATAATGGTTTTAGGTAAGGAAACAAAAAGGGGAAGATCATTATGGGATTTTTTGAAGATATTTCAACATGATTAGAAGTTAATATCCCAAGTTTCCAAATACACTAAACTATTACGATCCTTGGGTGTATGTTTTTGTTATGTATTAAGTATTCAACAAAAGTAATGTAATTACCACGTACGTCATGCTTTGGGTCTCTACAGTTGGTATCAGAGGAATGGTTTATTCAACCTTTGGAAACTAGAATGTGAAAACGTTAGTGACATCCCTAGAGTTATTTCTAAGGTATGTCTAGGGATGTCCATAAGGATAAGTATTCATATAGGATATAATTCTATAACTATGGTAACAATCTTAGAATTTAACCTAAGATGTTAGATATTGATGGTACTCCCCCTTTATTATGTTGTTTTCCCTAGCATGATTTTTTCCTCTCACACTATTCTTTTTTGGGTTTTAGACGATGGCTGGAACCCGAAGGAACCGTGTTGATCAATGTAATGGAAAATGCAATTTTTGTCCTCTTGAACAAACCAATGTTATGTGAGATGGAGTGAAAAATCTTATTTCTATACTTACACAAGCTATGAATCATTCTGGACTTCCAAATGAGCAGAGAAGGGAACAATATTTTATTGAGTCCTTCATGAGGCAATGTCCAACTTATTTCAGTGGGTCTTCCGATCCACTTGTTGCTGAACAATGGACCAGTACCACTGAAAATATATTTTCAGTTCTTCAATGTTCTGAACATGATAAAGTCATCTTAGCAGTATATAGTTTGGAAGGTGAAGCTGATCAATGGTGGAATCTTATCAAGAATACGGGGCCAGGAGATGAAATTGAGTCCATGGAATGAGATGAGTTCAGGAACTTATTTTTCAATAAGTATTTCCCTCGTATTATTTGAACAAAGATGGAGAAGGAATTTCTTGAACTAAAGAAAAAGGATGATGAATATGTTGGTATATATGAAGCGAATTTTACAAGGCTTGCAAGGTATGCATCTGGCTTTATCATCCAGCCTGAAAGTATAGTTGATCGATTATTCAGTGGCTTAAAACCAAATCTTAGAAGGGCATTAGCTATAAGAGTCTTTAGTAGCTATGAAGAAATTGTGCGTTGTGCTATCAAGGTAGAACTGTAAGTTGGTGTAACATATCCATCTCATGGTTTTGACAATAAATGAAAGATGTAGTTCAAGGAGAAATCACAGAACAATGGTGAAAAGAAGACAAATGTTTCTTTATGCTCAAAGTGTGGAAAAGAATAATGGTGGAGATTTTCTAAAAGGTACTAGAAAATGTTTTAAGTGTGGAAAAGAAGGTCATCGAGTAGTTGATTGTCGAAGTAATGGGAAAATTTTTGCTAATGATGTGAATAGATAAAGGACTACAGAGAACTCTCCACCAACACTTCAATGCTTCAAGTGCTAGGAAATGGGGCATTATGCTAATAAATTCCCTAATCCAAGGGTTAATGATGATCAACATAAAAAAGCACTTAAGGGAAAGGATAAAGGGATGTCACATGAAATCACTATTGGGGATGTTGAATATGACAACGATGTGGTGGAATGATTAAGTGTTTATGTAATGGGATTCCAAAATAATGTTGTATATAGCGTCGTGGAATATTGGAATATTTATGTATTGATCTGTTGTGGTTTTAAATAATTTTATGGTACCGGTAACCATGGAAGGTGATTGAGATATTTTTGGAAATAATATGAAATGTGCATAATGAAGGGATAAGGAGAAAATAATATGATAGTAATCATGAGCTCGTGACTAAAATAAGGACCAAGTGATATCATGGTTTGATTATATAGATTTTTTTGGGATTTTGGTATGTGAAAATAGTTACATTTTGACAGTATTCATGTTTTCACTAAGGTTCTATGGTAATTTATGTTTCAAGAGAATATATGACTAAGGTATTCATGTGTTTGGAATACAACCAACAAGATATATCTTATGCTATATGTGGGATTAATGCTTGTATTCACATTCTTGGTAGATAACCTTTCTAGTAATTGTTTTCTTTATACAATGATCTTGGACCGAAGTATTTTAGATAAGCATAAAGATTGGAATATATTATGTTGTACATAAATTAGTATTGTTTAAAGATAGAAATTTTTTTCGACATTATTGATGGGATGTTATAGTAATGTAGTTTTAGAAAAAGGACAACCTGCAGGACGGGCGACAGCCCATCGCGTTGGTCCAGGCTATGGGAATCGAACCCACAACCGAAGTGTGACTGGCCTTTATCGCATAACAATGGCCTACATGAATTCCCTGGTTAGTAAGAACTAGTTTTATTGTATTAAGTGGCATGATATATGAAATATAAGTTCATTTTTGGAATTGTATACGATTAACCTCACCATAGATGGACTTATGTATATTTGATAACGTTTTCTAACCATTTGTTTGAAATAGATGGAATGACTCATCATTCTATCACATGATCTGCTAAAACATCATAAATGACAAATACAACTTCATTTCTTTAAGAGATGATGTGGAAATTGTTCAAAGCACCAAAAAACGTGAAATTGTACCAAATTCAAGCAGGTAATTCTTCTAATTCAAAATTTTCAACTTTAGGGAGATGATATTGAAACGCAAATTTTTTTTCCTAGTGCCCTTATATCCGATGAATCAGATGGTACCTTAGATCATAAAAAATCTATGGATTTGTGATTTTTGGCTTTTCCATAGCCATGTTCTCTACCACTCTCCATCAGAACATGATGGATAGATTTCTCTTCCATATCCATATTTTCACCTATGTGGAAACCCAATGATTAGTTTATTTGGGTAACCATTACGTTTCATACTTTTGTTTTTAGAGATTGGTTTTGTTATTCCTTTTTATGATGTGGGTTTCTATTAAATAAACTTTCGAGTAGTAAACCATTTATAACCCCGATGAATTTCGAGGGCGAAATTCATTTTAAGGGGGGTAGAATGTAACACCCTGAGATTTTATGAAAAATATTCTTTTTAATTTCATTAATGTCTTGTGTTGTACGCTACACCAAAAAGATCTTGCACAACACACATCCCTAACTTGACTTGCACTACACGCAATCACGACCTTCCACGATAGCGTGTGTTGTACGCAATACCGAGTTTTGCTAAACAACGATATGTTATAAAAACTAGCGGTTATGAATAGTAATACCCACTATTTGAAATATTATAAATTTTATCGTTCAAAATGGACTTCATTTTTGGATTCAGAATATCGAAATTAGCCTAGGGTTAAATTTTGGTATTTTTTTGAAAACTTTCAATTTTTGATGAATAGTGAAAACACTGTGTTACTATTTAAAAACTGACTGTTTATTTAAATAACTATATATTTTATTTAAATTTATTTTAGGTCAAAATTGATACATAATACCTATATAAGTTCAATTTAATTAATTGGAGTCATTTTATAAAAATTTTAGATATATAAAAATTTTATTGAACTTTTGACAGTATTTTACCCACCTCATAGGAGAATTTCCAAATTCACATAAAACATAATTTTACCGCTTCTGTGAGTGGAATTTCAAAAATACGAGAGACACGGTTGATTTTAGAAAGTAAAATGTGGTTCAAGGAGATGAAAATAATTTTTAGTGAATAGTAACATTTTACTTTTTTTACCACGGTTAAAAGTAAATAAGGTAATTAAGGGCAAAAATGATATTATTATTACCCTAAAACGTGTCCTAATTCTATTGGATAAGTTTAATTCGACCAAAAACAACCTTAGGAATAAATTATGACCATTTATTCCCACTTGGATTAGATTAGGACATTTATTATTAATTTATTTAAAGCAGGGTTAAAATAGTTAAAATCAAAGTTTAATAAGTAAATCATTTTTAATACTCGGGTTATACAAAAGATAAATTTGACTATAAATATTCATTAGAAAGATAAGAAGATTTCCTACATAATGGTATTTTATTTTAAATTTTTTAGAATTTAAATAATTTAATTTATTTATGACACAATGATGATGCAATAATTATATTAT
Source organism: Viscum album (assembly GCA_963277665.1). Lineage (NCBI taxonomy): Eukaryota > Viridiplantae > Streptophyta > Magnoliopsida > Santalales > Viscaceae > Viscum > Viscum album. The sequence continues at coordinate 268,774,263 of OY728128.1, read as the reverse complement.
TAATGAAATATTGACATAATTGATGTTATAAATACCCAAATAAATGTAATTTGAGACTTTTTATGAATTACAATTATTTTATATGGTAATATGACATGTTTGTATTTATTTAATTAACTTTTTTCGAACTAATCATTCTGTTACGATTTTCACAAAAAAATCAATTACCAAATAGATTCAAAATTGACATAAAATAGTTTTTAAAACAAATATTATATTATTAATTGTTATTTTATTCCTAAAAATCTAAGGTTCGGCAAAATTTATTAGATAAGGTTATATATATTAATAATAAACAACTTGGGGTTATTTTTTCTTTTTATAGTATGTTTATTAACCTTATAGTGTATAAAAACAAGAAGACATGGTAAAAGAAACATTATTTAACTTAAAGTTAAATATAAATGATAAGGTTAAAATAGAAACATAAACTTGTCTAAATTCTATTGGATGAGAGGATTTCGACCCATCCCCACCTTATCTTAGAAATAACTCAATTTGGAGCTATTAAAAACCGAATATGACTTTATAATAAAATAATATTTTTAGTTATTCCAAAGGTTCCCCTCTCCTCCCTTATAAAAGGGCACCTCCTCCCTCTCTTCCTCACACCACATTGAGCCTTCAACCTCGGCCAACCCCTCCCAAATTCTCTTCTACACTTCCGTAGAAACATAATAGAGGTCCTGGTCTTCTTCAAGGACCAATTTTGGTGCCCTAAGAGGAGGTCTCAATGAGGTGCTTCAAAGAAGAGGTAATGTCTGTTTCCGATTCTTTCAACTTTATTTCTTCTTCCACTTCTTATTCTTTATTTGTTTCATTATTAAGTAATAACATTAGTATCACTCATATAATGATATTTTATTGTAAGTATGAAACAATACTATTTCACCATCTATCCATCCTATGGAAAGGAAATCACCACGCGTGCGTACGTACAGAATACCATCTCCACGGCGTGGTGAAATCTTTTTTTCCACCAACACCTTACATGGATGGGTATAATGATGTAAATAATAACTATATATGTTTATTATAACATCATACGGATTCTGATATATTATACCATCCACTACAATTCTATTCAATAATCATGGGAACGATATCATCGCTCGTGCGTACGTACGGAATACCGTCTCCACGACGCGATGAGATTCATTCTCAATGATTAACCATTCATAAATGATTATAAAGTATATATAATAAGTAATCATGAAATATATGAAATTATAATTCTACTGGATTAATTTATATATATATATATTTATGTCATCTATTTAGTTTCATTCAATTCAATAAAGAAATGAAAACAACGTTCATGCGTACGTACGGCCTACCGTCTCCATGAATGGTGTATTTAATTCCTTTTATCGATCTATAATATATATATGTATATGATGAGTATATATTATATATAAATCATTTTTTAAATTCTGGAATTATCTAAATCTAGATATAAGTATTAATATCAAGAACGACAAGTCGAAACACATACGATAAATGAAATGATTTTACCCAAAACGATGGTTTAACATGGAATTTACAAAAGAACGGGTAATATAAAGTCATAAGTGAAACATATATGATATCATAACAATAAATATTATTCTGTAATAAGTCAGAGACATTATTTAAATCATTATAAAGGAGGTTCGGATACGTACGAAGCATATCAAACCTAAGGTAAGGGATAATTTTTCAAATCTCATTTTTATCCGAGATTGCTTATTTCTAAGTATTTACTGGGGTTATTGAAATCGTCCATATCTATGTTTTATAAAAGTTTTTTCATGTATGTTTAATGTCCTTTTTACCAATTTTGACTTTTACCCCATGGTATGGAAGAATATATCTTTTATTTAACCTACAAGTTACTTTTTGACTTTTCTGACAAAAGTACGAGAAGAATGTTTTTTTAACATATACGGCATGAAAGGATTTTTATGTTTTTATAAAGACATATTTCATGAAGCTTCATCAAAAATATTTCATTTATATTTTCAACAAAATGTATTTCTTTTAAAATTTCATGATGTTTTGTGAATGGAAATTGATTTTGAAGAAGAAAGTATATTTTCCTCAAGAATTCATTTCAAGTGTTTTATCAAAAACATTTTTCCATCTAAGATGAAATTATTTCATATGTGTATGTTTCAAGTATAATGTCTATATGATTTACATGGTTTCACTTTTCTTATAATGAAATGATATCCATTTATTTTATATGGATTATGTGATGATGGGATTATATTTATGAAACCCATTGTATTCATTGAGCTATTATGAATGATGTATGTTTATTTTGTGGCACAAGTAAGAATGATTTAATTATGAGATGGGTGGGACCTATATCTCCCTACAATGAATTGGGTAATGATTTATATCTCCTGAGATAGACATGGCTGGAATGGTTAGTTAATCCGGTTCAGTGTTACAGGACTGAAACGAGGAGTGAACTCAATTCAGAAAGGGACATTGTCCACTAAGATGGTCTTGGAATCAATGCCTTGGCTACTATGGAAATCATAACATGTGCTTAATGGTTGCCACAATTACATGTTTTATTACCATTATATTTTATCATGGTTGATGTTCTATTATGATATATGCCTTACGTACCTCCACGATTTATGTATTTGCTCATGATTTTGATGTTTAAATTTCATGTTCATGTTTTTGCTTCCAAATGATTATGGATTGTTTTATGTTATCTATGTTTGCCATTACTGAGAATTTGAGCTCACCCTTTTTATGATTTATTTTCCCCAGGAAATAAACAAAAGGTTTAGGTAAGGAAACAAAAAGGGGAAGATCGTTATGGGATTTGTTGAAGATATTTCAACATGAATAGAAGTTTATATTCCAAGTTTCCAAAGAAACTAAACTATTACGATACATATGTGTCTATTTTTGTTATATATTAAGTATTACAAAAAAGTAATGTAATGACCATGTACGTCAAGATTTGGGTCTCTACAAGGATAAAGGATAGTTTCGATATTTAGGGGGAAGAACCTCATACAAAACTATTGTCCATTTCTGAAGACATACTAGCAATAATTGTTGTGAATTCAAGCTCTCATTTCATCGAAACCCTTTCCAATATAAAACTTTCTTCTAAAACTCTCTAAAACATATCAAAAACCTCCTCCATACCATGGAATACTCAGGGATCATGGTTCAGCTATGATCAAATATTAATCTACCAACTCTACCACCTTTCAAGATGAGGGAGGTACCATTAGGGTATTATCAAATACTTCACCTTATACAGAGAGTATGATGCACTATTTTATTTTAGAATAGAGACTGATGAGGTAGACCTCCAATCATCTTATATATATATATATATATATATGTATATATATTCCGGTCTTCCTATATTTTTGGAAACCCAGCCTAAATATTAAATGATCCACTTTTCAAAATTATGAAATCCTACTTTGACGGCCTTGTTTACAAAAAGCTGGTACAATGTGATGTTTTGAAACTATATGTAAGAAACAATTTTTTAAAAAATGGGAATCATTTTTTCTATTGGTATGATCCAATTTGCACAAAATGCAACTGGACTAAAGAAGTGGAAGCCTTCAAAAGTGCATTGAGGTATTTTTTCACTGAGTGGACCCTCTCTCTCCATGATCGATGTGATAATGAGGTTCATGGAATGCTTAATTGTTGTCGGTAATAAACCCTAATTTCATGTTTAAAATTAAGATATCCTTTTTTTGTAAACAAATTGAGAGGATTCAATTGTTTTTATGGGGGGAAATTGTAACAACCAAATAATTAATTAATGAAATTTTCTCTTGGCCTATATAAATGTCTTCTTGTGGTTATGTAAAACGTATTGTCTTATTTGGTTTTATGTTTTCAATTTTAAAATATTGTAATGAATTATAACCATTGATAATATAGTAGTTGAACAATGATCACATGATTAGTATAAATATAGGTCTTTAACAAATCAAATTTAGGAAGACAAAGGAAGTGATGGCCTCATCCCGAAGACACGTGTCGTACTAAGCCCATATGTCGAATCTCGGAAAGGAGGTGGGGGCCATTTATGAATCCCTTTTGACCAAGCCCATGTTTAACATGAATATATTAAGCATGAGTAGAGCTTCCGAAGGGAGAAGTGGAAGTTGATAGAGATTACCACTCGAGTGATGTAATCAGATCCACCCTAAGAGTCTATCACCATCGGGAACCTTTCCATAAGGTCTTATGTAGGTTTTATAAAGGATTATATAACTAGACTGTGGCACTATGATTATGTGTGTTTTTTAATAAAATAATGTATATACATTCATTTTAAAATTGTAACTCTGTAAATAGTTTTTAAAGAATAAATAGTATTTTTAGTTAATATTCAACTAATAAATCTATTTTAGAAAATTAATTTCTTTTGAATTAAATAAAATTTGAATAAAATATTATTACTAATAACATACATTTATTAACTATAAATGAGCATATAATTTTAATGAATACAAATTTTATTTTTATTAAGGATTGAAACAAATATTTTTTCAAAACCCCTGAATTTTAGATAAATGCCGGTTTTTATTTAAAAAGTAAAAAATCACATATTTAGAAATTTATTTATATAAAATGAATATTTTTTTCATAATAATGATGTTGAAATTATCCAATACTGATATTTTCATATTTTTTTGAGATAGTTGAATTTTTGGATAAAAAACAATTTCGTTTAAATATATAATGTGTTTTATGACATAATAATATCCCAATAATGAAGTAATAAAATACTCTAAAAACTAATTTCGACCAATATATGTTTTACCACTAGAATAATTTGATTTGAGTTTTTTTATTTATTTTACAATGCTTTAGGGGTCCCTTTGGTTCGTCACATGGCCTTATAAAATATTGTATTCCACTCCTCATTGGCTTAGGCCTTGGGAAAAACCCTAGGCTGGTTTGTGGTTTTGAAATGTTTAATATGTGTTGTCCCGAACCTAAATAATAATGGACTCCCTATCATTTCATATATAAAAACATCCAAGCTCTCACTTCCTCCTCACTCAATGCATTTAGATTTTGACCTACCCCTACCCTCCTCTCTCTATAATCCTCCCAAGGCATGCCAAGCTACCATGAAGCCTCTCTAAAGCCTCTCCCATGATTTAGAGATCACACTTCCATGAAAGGGATTTCATTCTTTCAAATTTTTGTCCATGTTTCTTTATATTGTTATATACTTTTTCTTTTAATTACAAATGTTGGGGTATGATATATAACCACCACCACACTGACCTATTCATGTTCGAATAATGAGTGATCCCCTTTCTCTCTAATTAATTCCTCCCATGTACACCTGTTACCATGCTGAAATTCAGTAAGAAATTTTACTATTATCATTTACATTTATGTAATTATTTGGTAATATGTATACAAATTCCATTACAATTGTTGGGACATTTATCTATATGGCCCCCTTACATTCAGTATAATTTAAATAAGATGAGACACTGATTTCTCTTTCATCAACCATTTTTATGAATTCATATGTCACTTCATTATGCTGCAGAAATTGCATCACATTTTTCCAAGACAAGATCATTATGTAGTGAATAAAATACCCAAGTCTTTCTCAAGGGTATTCATATTTATTCACATATACATATTTAATCGTACTTTCATGTATTTATTTCATATTAATTAATTGTGGGATATCATATGATTTTGATTGATTCCATTTTATATAATCCATGTGACACACTTATTCATGAAGGGAATATTTAAAAATGGTGCACCCTAATAGTGCTCTAATGAATTGAGAAAAATATAATATCCTGACACGTCATGTGCAATGAGTATTGACTCATGGTAATTGAAGTACAATTAGGTTTTACTTGTGCTTCTTGTTCAATGAGGGTTTACTAATGCCCCATATGCAATGAGCATTGGCTCATGCTAATTGCAGGTTAATTGTTGTTGTGACATTTCCACATTTTTATAATAATGTTATATCATACCTTTATTTTCATGTTCTTTTACGCTTAATTGATATTCCTATTGTCTACACATGTATTATATTATTCATATTATTTATTGTTTTCTCCTTACTTGGCTTTATAACTCACCCCTTTCTTATGTATGTCCTCAGGTTATCCCATGAAATGCTATGTTCAAGTGAATGTATTTGACACGTAAAGGATGTTTTCAATAACATGTGGTGTTTTATGTTCTACGTTGTTTTCTAATGTTTCTAAGCACCAAAGACACTAGACCTCTTGATATTCTATGTTTTATGAAATTAATTTTATGCAATAAATTAGGTTTAAGTTTGTAATAAATGTAGGGTTGTCATAAAATGTATTTATTTAGCTAAATAATGTAAAATATTTATTGTATGTTTTAATATCACCTTACCAAAACATGATAATTTTTCAATGGAATAAAATTGTGGTTTTACTAATCCATTTTAAAATATAAAAAATCTTTGGAATTTAAAACAAAATAATACATTACCACTTTAACCAAATCATGACTACAATATTATGTATAAAATATCCATTTAATCTACATATGAAATTCATAGGCTTAACTATATTCTCTTTTTGCTCATATACTTTAATATCACTTTTCATGAACTATAAATTGTAGCAATTAACTAAATTATATATCATATACATTCGCAATACATTCCCTATATGATTATTTGATCTAAAATTCCTATACAAAAATATGACCCCTTCAACATTCCCACATTAATTTTAATAGTAGTGATATTAAAGGCCTTCTACCCACAAGTAACAATTTCATGGGAAAATAATTATTCTACGTTATTAGAATTATCATTATCCGTGAGCCCACAAAATCCATATAAAAAAATTTACATTGGTTATAATCATGGATTGATAATGTTCATTTTATCATGATCATGTAAATCACAGTTATGCTATCCATAATAAAACATTAATAGTATATTTATGAGAAATATTACCACCAAACACTATTCATATATATGGATTTTGAGTATAAATTATTTAGTATGTCATTACCCTTTAAAGACAACAATAATAGGGGGAACCCATTTATTTATGGAAACAAATTGTTTCATGTTTACTCTGTTTATGGAGAAACCAACAACCTAAAAGTGAAATCAATATTCATTCCCTAAAAAACAAAGAAAAAAAATATAATTTCAATCACATTATGTTGTGGTCCTTGTGTAATAACGAATAAATAATAAATATTCAAGATTCGGATGAATATAATGATGTGATAACAAGAAATGTGGATTTATTTTCACTTAATCCCCAAATATTAATGTCTTAATGTTATATCATAACATAAGAATACTTATTATATTACAATTATTATTATATTTTTTAGTGAAAAAAATTATACAGTACTACTAAATAATAATCATCTTCAAAACATTTTCATCATTCTCAATGATATTCTCCTCAATTAGAAAAATTTAATTTTACTATGATTAAAAGTGATTGAAATGAATAAAATCAGTAGATAAGAAATTTATGAACAAGTGATCACAACATAAAAAACATCACATTCTCATCACCCTCTCCACAATTCAAAAATCTCCCAGATTCAAACCAATATCCTCTTAGGATTGACAAATATCAAAAAATTAAATCATTACATCTGATAATTAGGATTAAAACGATATAAAATTTAATTAATAGTAAAAATATAATGTATATTATGATATTTTGATAGAATATATATTTCGTGGAAATAATTATCCCCACAAACTATGTATAAATCTGAATAAATTTCCTAAAATCCATAAATTTAATATCAAGAGATACTTTAAATCTAACATAATAGTATCACAATGTTATTATAAGACATAATCAACATTTAATATCATAAAAATTACACATAATGAAATCATACCATTGGTTTGTTATAAGTAAATATTTTTTTAATTTGTAATCAACTATTTTATAGATCTTATGAAATTTATAATAATTTTTTTAATTTATATAAAATTAAACATTCATTAATAATGTAAAAATCATTTATTATTGATATGAAAAAAAAACATTTTTGATTGTTGAAATATGTTTACAATTTCCACCATTTAAATTATCATTTTATAATAATATATATTAATATATACGAAATTAATATATAATATTTTATTATATACCATATTTTCCTTATTTATTAAGTAATTAATAGGCCATGAAAATATAAATTATACCTTGATCAAATAAACATAAAAATGGATATTTTTTAAAATCCTATACCTAAATCAATGTGGTAAAAATGGGTCCTAATTAATCAATAATTAAAAAAACCATGATTATTTTTTATATTAATGAAAATTTGATTTGTATCATGTTAATATATATTCAATTGTAACCTATTATTTTTTTTGGGACAAAAATTATATCATGGAGATATATTATAATTACAAATTTTTCAATAATAAATTTTTTTTATGATATTACTTATTAATTTTCTACTGAATTACACTTTCACATAAAATCCACAAACAATTTAAACTTATGAATATTTCATGAAATCATATTTATATTCATCAAATATCCAAATCAATTTTCATCTAATATATTTTGTAATGAAATTTATGGTTTAATATATACATTAGTCTATTATAATTTTCAATCATATTCTATTTTGTTTATTAGTTGAACCCTAACCAATAATTATTTTCTGTTCAATATTTTGTGTTAAGGAATAAAATATTTTTTATATTCATCAATATCATAATCATATATAGGGAGGACATAAAATTATCTTTGGTACCATTGAAGTGTTTCAGATTGTTAACCCATTTGAGAATATAAAATATTCCTCCAAATACAATTTATCACATTAAATTCTAATTGATTTGATATTTTAATACACTAATGAAAAAATTATTTTTCATTCATGAAATAATTTTTTTGTGATTATATACATTACAATCATATTGATTAAATAGATTAAATATTTTTCCACTTTGAATGGTCATATATATGAAAATAAGAATTACATAATTCATAGGATGGTTACACCATTCATTATTGTTGGAAAGACAAATCATTATTTTTATCCACAAAAAAATTATCACTGTAACATCACGAATTTTTAAATGATATTAAAAACCTGGTTTTTATAAAAACAATATTTTTTAAATTAATATTTGACCACAAAATACACATAATTTATTAAAAAATTTGGATTTTATTATGATTTTAAAATAATTTACTTTAAAATTGTCCGAACCATAATTATTCTCATGATGGGGAATAATTTTGGATCATGTAACGAATACCACCCACCATAGGTGTTTTCATATTAAAGAATCATTAATTAAATCATTTTTAATCCATCCCTTTGTGTTTACAATAAATAATATCTAATTCCATTACATTTCAATATAAGGAACACAAAAAACTACTACCACGTATTAAAGGATCAGTTTAATATTAATAACATCTACACATTTGAAAAATACTCATGTATACACTATATAATATAATATAATATGGTCACCTATATGAATTATAGAAATAATGTAACAAGGAAAAGTCATATTTTCAATTGGAAACTAATTATTTGGTCTCCAAAAAATGCAATAAAGCGATATATATGGAATGTACACCTACATGCCTAGTTATGTGAAATTAATGTACATTAAATCACTTAAAACAAATTCAAAATTATTAGTATCACACATGGTGACTTGAATCAATAATTACCAAAAAAAATAATATCCCCATTTTATGAAAACTCAAATGTTCACTATTAAATATTGATGGGATAGTAAAATAGTTCCATCAAAGGAGTCCCAGCCATCCCTTATTCTTGCTATTCATTCCAAAAAATTGGAAAAGTGAAAATAAATATACTGAATCGATATCATATGATAACATTTTGGAATATCCCCTCCCAAACCACTGGTTATGAGATGAAATCCCATAAAAACTCAGCCAAGCCTCCCCATATTCTAGAGGGTTCAGATTTGTAACAATGGTCTATATGGGGACCATAAGGAGATAATACTCTATTAATAATGTCATCAGTTTGAGAAATAAAAGAAACATTACATAATACAATTAAAAATATAGATTTCTACATAAAGAAACTGAATGATAGAAGTCATGATATAATAAATGTAACAGAACAAGGATCTTATGTAATAGAAAATATAATAAATAAAGAAATAATTAGATGTCTCATCCTATCTAAATCTAGAAAAGACCACATCCTACTTATTAACCAGCTCAATCATCCACCATATAGTCTTATCCCTTCATCGGTTCTCTGGACATGTAGTCTACAAGTTCATAAAAATGCCTAAGTAGGGTGTGATTTCAAGAATCATTTGTACACTACCAACATCCTTTAACATTAGTGATATAATATATATGTAAGGAACGAACATTAAAAGAATAAATCTAAACCCCTACTTCATTTTTCGGCAAAATAAATCTGTTTAAATTAAATCATTATTTCCTATAATGATAATTCGTCAAAAATTGCATCTACACATCTTCTATATGATTAAAAATATTAAGACATATGAAAAATATTTTTTATTACCTAGGATGTGAACCAAAATACCAGTAACGGATAGAAATACAATAAAACCGATTAATCCATTGAAAAATAAGAAAACCCATTGTATTTTTAAATGAAAACAAAATGAGATGAAAAAAACTAATTTTTCTCAAAATAAAATAATTCAAAACCCATAACATGAAATTTAGAACCCATTTTAGATAAAACATATGATGAAAAAAATAAACCCATTTTAAAGCCATGACATAAATAGTAAGATCCTAGTAAAATCCAAAGGATAAACTCTTCTGTATCTCAATCCTTCTTTCCACAAAATATATGGTGCTTTACCCAATGCATTATATCTCTATATTGGCACTCCCAATATTTAACCTATTATAGGAGTATATAATGCTATATATAAAATTCAATATAAATTTTTAAAAGGATTTCCATACACTATATGGTCTATACCTTTTAATATTGTTCTGGGCTTACCCAGTTCTATCTGGGCAACAACATGTTATGTTGTAATGGGCATTCTATGAATAATTTGGGCCACCCATGTTAATGTTTAACTAGTTTCCATTGTGCTATATGGGAAACCATATGTTTAAATATCATGTACCATGTAATAAATAAATAAAATTTCATGTACTTTCTAAATCATACAGAACTAAAAAACATTTTTATGCCCATATGAAAATCACTATTGGGTATCAAAATACCCATTCCTTAAAAAAAACTATTAAAAAATTGTGCCCATCACAATGCAATCATTTTCATTAAATCAAACAATTAAAATGTTAAATTAAATATTTAAATATTAAAATCATCATGATGGATTGAAAAAATACTTATTCTTAATATGTAAAAACAAATTCCTAACTTTTTTTAAATAAACATTAAAGAAATATTTTACAAATTAATGTCCCATACATAAAAAAATGATTCTTTTATGAAAACATTTGAATGAATTTTTTTAAAAATTCAACATTTATAAAACTATATTACATATAAATTCATTCATATAAATCATTTTTGAAATATTTACAAGAAAGATAAATATTTATAAAATAAGTCATTAAAATATATAAAATGTGGATTTTTGGTTAATAAGTGTCTTACCTTAAGTATTAATCATCCAATATGTTTATTATATTCCTGATTATAAAAATAGGGCTATTTGTACATAATTATGGACCTTTTTAATGTTTATTAATCCTTTTATATTGTTTATTAAAATTTTAGTACAATTAATTAATTATTCATGTTCACATCAGACTCTATGATGATATTTGATAAATGTGTCCAAAGTGAAATTGGTATGATGATTTTAGACGATGTGGTTCTCAGTCCATTATCTAAAGAATAATATTAATGAAATAATTATTATTTTTATAAATCATTTTTAATATTATATTCAATCAATTTTTTTTATGGAAAATGAACTACATTACATTAATGGCAACTATAGGTTGTACATAGGCATGAGTAATATTTCTTTATTTCTATGATCATCATGGAAAAATTTTAGATATGAGGTTAAAATAAAAAATTTATAATAATATCATAAAAATAATTTAAAATTTATATATATATATATATATCATTCATCTATTGTGATGATGAAAAAAGAATCACATTCGATTGTGGTGGTTATAATTCCCACGTATGCACAAATGATGTTACCATTTTTATCTTAATGTAAAGTTAATAATGTAAATTATACATTATAAACTCATAATGGTAATTATTTCATTAATATCCTATATAAACCTAAATTCCATCATTAAAACCGGTTAGTAGAGATGCTGATGGAAATCCAATTTCATCGTTGAGAAATTATATGATTCTTATCACCTTAATTATGCTAAGGGTGGTTCTATAACAATATTAATACCAATATAATGTGGTTAGGGACCCTTGAATGTAATTTTTTATGGATTCCATGAACCGATGTTTTTTTATGTCTCTTGAAAGTATAATTATGGTTTCGAATTTATAAGCGATGTGATGGGAACTATTGGATTTTCTCTAAAATATTATATTTATGTAAATTAATTTTCATTAAATGTATCAAAATGATTTATTTAGAATATAGAATGAATATAATTAGAAATACCTTCAACAAATGAAATGTATTCATGTTTGAATTGTTCTTTTAATCCATATCTTTTGGTTTTAACCTTTTCTTAACAAAATTTAATTAATACATTACAACAAGGATTTTTACTATTTGATGGTTCATATAGAATCTATAAACATCCAAATTACTAATAAATGAATAATTTTTTAAATAATAATCCTTATTAAAATAAATTGTTAAAATTTTATATTTTTAATAGTATTATATAATTATATATTTTTTTTCTAAATTTCATTAATGTAATGGCTTGGACCGCTTTAGTCTATTATATTGTGGGAATCATGGTTTTAATGTGCACTAGGAGGTTAAGGGTAATAATTTTTCAACATATCATAATTTCATTAGTTTCAATGTTATTAATGGTGGCTGTCGATATCGATGGCTCACCGTTGTGGTCACTCACTAGCGGTGACTAACTGCTGGAGGCTCATTGGTGGAGGCTCACTGGAGGTATCTAGCTAGAAGTGACACTTTAGTAGTGGCTCTCCGGCATTTTCTTGCTGATGTTGGCCCATTGGTGGTCGATTTTCTAGTTATGTCTTTTCCAGCTATTTTTCAACTATTTGCGAAACATTGTTCGTAACAAATTTTTCATCTGATGGTGTCTCATCCAGTGATATTTAGCCTGATGATTGATCAAGAGTGGTTCCTTATTGAGTGGTTACTCATTAATAGTGGATCACGATAGGTTCCATATCGAGTGGTGCTTCACCTAGTTGATTTCCATGAGCAATGCCCTGCCGAGCAGTGACACATTAATGGTGGCTCATGTACAATGATTCCATCATCTTCTATTTTTTATGTTTTTACATATTTTCATCACATAAAACTATTCTAATGTATTGTTTGAGATTATTTGAAACTGATTCATGTAATTTAATTCATATCTATATATTATAAAGGGTCTAAGGGATTTAAATTTGTCATAACATATTAACATGATTAGATCCAACTGTAATGGATAGTCAAAGACATATGTAAACCTGAAATATATTTAGATCATTCCAAATGCAAAGATACCATTCTTCCTTTCAGTTATATCTTGCATACTCTCGGTACATGAATCCCTTATTTATTATTATCATGGTAGTCATGCAGTCATGCTATATCTTTTGGTTCATGTTTCCATAGTGTTTTTCCCGAAGTATGTGATTCCCAGTTTTGGTGCAACCAAGAAGGATCAATAATACCTTATAACTTGTAGATTTTTCTTTTCCTGTATTTTTTTCATGATGAGGTGTTTGTGAAGTAATGTATTTATTTTTTAAGATAGTTGAAAACAAAATTAATAAAGATAATTTTACTATTTTATGATCAATATGTTGGGATTGAAAATGTGTTTTATTTTCATGATGTGTTTTGTTTTTGGTTGATATTGTGATTTGTATGGGAAAACTACCCACTAAATGTCATGATCGATAGGGATCCTTGTTTGTGAATAGAATGGTTTATCAAATTAATTTTTTTAATTGGATCATATGAAAATTTTTAAAAACATATATTCTCCAAATAAATCTATGTCTAGGATGACACTATTTGTGTGATAACCAATAGTGTAAAAAATGTACATTAAAGAATTTCTTATTTTTTAAATATGAATTTTTTTTTCTTGGGTTCATATGGGGATGTGGTTGAGTAAATTGATGTAGACATGGTTCTGTTTTGTGGATGTGGGAATCTGGTCATCGTATGTTTCTGTAACAGGGTTGCTGAACTGGTAGTGCTTTGATGTGTTGCTGGATGTCAATGTGAAATGGGGTTTCATTTTTGGAAGGATGGATTGTGATGCATAACATTGAATATGGACGGAATAAATTGCCTTGGGTTCCTCCCAAAGGATAACATGAAAAAATATTCACCTCATTATTGGAGAGAACGATATATTATGTATAATTAATGGGTGTTAAATAGAGAGGAAATGTGAATCTTTTGTAATTATTAGTTTGGTATTTGACTTATGAAATGGATTTTCTTGTGTTTCTTCTTGTTTTGTGTTCATTTTTAGTTTCTCGTAGTGTGAAGGATTGGATAAATTAATTTTTTATCAAATAATTTAAAAGTTTATAAAAATTTGAAAGGTCTTGTGAAATGTGTTTTGGGGCATGTTGTGTGGTGTTTTTCATTTAGAGGTTATAGTAGAGTTGGTAGTGTTTCATTTTGGTAGTTTTTCTAGGAACCCATAGGGTGGGATTCAGTTTTAGTTATGATATATATATGTACACTATTATTTTATTTGTGATTTCCAAAGGTATGCCACCCACAATGAGAACTATATTCTATACCCCATCAAAATTACGTGAGGGGTGTCCTTCCCAACAACATAGTGGTGGATGGATGGATTATAACCATCTTTACCCTACACTCTCTTCCAGGTGATGATAGATAATGAATATTTATTTAGGTTTTAGTGAGATGTGAGGACTGGGTGTGAGGGGGTTTGTAGTGATGTGGTGTCCCTACTGTATTTTGTATGACATGTGTTATGTGTCTCACATTTATTTTGGATGAAGAGTTATTTGATGTTATGTGATGTTCTATGGTGTGTGGTCTAGGTGTGTTCGGGATGGTTGTGTTTTTTGGACCGTGTGTTTGTGTGTTGGGTGTGTTTTGATGGAATAGTGTGTGAAGGAGGGATTTGATGTGGTATATTCAGAAGATATTGGAGTGCCAATAAATTTTTTGTTGGGGTTTGAGTGTGTTTAATTAGTGGTAATGTGGTGTGGGGAACCAGATTATCAATATGATTATTATTATATTACATGCATTGAATTATTTGGTGGGAACTCCTTTGTGTGGTATGGTGGTTAGTATACCATATTTTTTTTTGTTTTATCGTGGGTACATTAGTATGACTCTTTTATATGAGCACATGATACAACATGTTTTCCTAATAAGAATACATGTATGATCACCCTATATATACAAAACTATTTTCATGTTTTGTGGTGGATTTTATTGATAGTTCTGATCCTTGGTAGCTCAGATAATGATTGTTGTAGTTCGCTACAAGCTTTAATTCAAATTATTAACAGTTGAGATTTTTTATTTGTATCAGCTATAATTTTCACATGGATGTTGGATTGTTTTTTGTGATATTAAAATTATTTCTTGGAGTTTATTTTTTGATGAACCATCATATATCATGTTTTTTTAATTATAAAGGATATTGTCTTCCATATGGTGAGATTTGTACACCCAGGGTGCTAGTCTCCAACTCAGGGCCTTCTATAGGAGGACTTGGGTGTCATTATCTATCATTCTTCATTTCCTACCTGGAACATTTATTCTGGATGGGGGGTCAAGATAGAGTGGTGTTATAGGTGATGATTGAGATTTAAAATGAGATTTAGATTTATGGATGGTTTATATCCCATGTGATGGTATGGAAATAGTTTTATTTTACCTTGTGGAATAACATAGGCTAGGGCGACTGGCTAAGATACTTGATTTTAGGGGACCACTTTGAGCCGCTGCAAATAATCTATGCTTATTGGAAGACTATGTGATATGGACCTACTTGTAGGGTACAGACTTTTGAAAGGTAAAATAATCATAATGAATTGTGATCTTGTTTGAATTGAGGTGTTTGGAAAGATAAAAATGAATAAAAAAGATAAATTTAAATCAAACATAAGAAATTTACATATTCCCATCCATAGGAAAGATTTGATTACCCTTCAGTTTTGGAATCAAGATGGCCTCTGTGTGTGTATTAGAAAGTGGAGTTTCATCTGGAAGTTCTATTTGATCATCGTAGGTCAGATCCATTTGAGGATAATGATGAGTGTCAAAGGATATTCTGTGAATTCTAGCATAATGATTTGGGAAAGTATGAGTGTATCATTTCAGATCTATAGATAGTGGGAAATTTTTATTTTCTGATGATTTCTAAATTTTTAACCATGTCCACATGATATACTGGGTCCCTTTAGTGGTTCGCCATATTGTCGGAGTTACATGTCAGTGGTGGACAATGTATTTTGGTGATTGATAGGAGGGAAATAAATTTTGGGTGGATATCAATAAAGAGTTCTGAGTAGAGTTCCTTGTATGTTGAAAAGAGGCAGGAGAAACTATCCCATCGGTTGAGGATTAGGTCAGTGTGGGAGCTTGGGATCATCTAGGTAGATCATATTAATTTTTCCTATATCTCTTTCAAGATGAGGAGTTACATGTGATAAATTTGTTGGAGGTACTGTATTCTTTTATCTATTATGATGTTACCCCTTTTATATTGAAAATGTATTTGGAGGCATAGAATATGGTGGAGGTGAATGTGTGGGTACACCTGTGAGGATTTCAACCATGAGAGGGGAACCATATGAGTTTATCCTTGGGCAGAGTTGTAATTAGAAAATCTAAGGCTCCATGACCTTTGATGTTTCGACCGGTGGGGATATAACCTCATTATATTTCTTTTGTCGCATTATATAGAATGTGGCATCTATTAAATTCATGTAAGACTAGAGATGATGAGATTATTATGTGGGTTACATGAACAACTTTAGAACTTGTACCTAGTGGCTACCAAAGCTCAGTTTGGCAGAGGTGGATTGGTTCAGTGTCATCCACAACAGTACTATCCATTATGATAGATTCAGTAGCAGGGGAAACATGCTTTTAATCTGTGGAGGATATATGAAGAATGTAGAGGCCTAAATATGGATGTTCCTCATTCTATGGTACCATGGTATTAGAGTGGACTTGGAGGGGTTCGTTATAAGAGAGGCAAAGTAGTTAGTCTTGGTTAGTAGTACACTGTAGAGGTAGAATTTTTTGCAGGACTATATATTTTCAGAGGTATGATTGGTGGGTTCAGTACAATTTTTTATTCATTTTTTCATTAAATTTAATAATAAAACATTGTATCACCCGCTATACCCCATTCTATTGGACTAGAAATATATTTCCTTCTTATACCCCAATTGTTGAGTATGCCGGTCATAGGCTAGACGGGTTTGATGGGTGCCTGGTGTGAGGACTAATGATGGGACCACACCAATCTCGCATGCATCTCTTCTTGATAATGATATATCAATATAATTTCATTCTAAACATCTATTGGTTTTATTTTATGTGTGATTATATAGAATTCTTCTAGAGAAATTTTTTATGTGGATTACCAAAGTGTCGCTATCATTGGGGAGTGGGGTTGTCATGTAGGAAGTTTATATTTTGAGCCCATTTTTCCATGATAGATAAGATATCTATAAAATAATTTTATTCTAAGATGTTGTTGTTTCCCAGAGTCATTAGAGTTTTATGAGATGTTTTCCATGAATTGGTTATGATATTTCCCCCTCGATGTGATGTTGAGTTCACGATAGACTTGTAGCCCATTTCTTCCTTGATATTGATTGATCCTTATCAAATGGAACCTTCAATGTTGTGATGGTTGAGGATTTGTATAGATGATATGATGAATGAGGGCTTTATCTGGTCCATTGAGTAACCATGGGGTTCTATAGTGTTATTCTCCAAGAAAAAGTATGGTAGTATAATGAGGGGTATAAACTACCTATGGTTGAAATAGGTTAGAGAAAATAATGGTAACCCTCTTCAGAGGACAGAAAATATTTTCATCTAGATGAGAAAGGAAACGCGGTATTATATTATTGATCGAAATTTTGGATATCAGTAGATGATGGTAAATGATGGTTATTTCCCAAAGTCTACTTTTAACTACAGTTATTGTATAATTTGACTTTTTAGCCATGTCATTTGGAATTATCAACATAGTAGTTGTGTTAATTGGACTTATGAACTCCATTTTTTATGATTTTATGGACTCGTTCATCATCTTGTTCAATGGTGACCTACTATTATACTCAAATTCATAAGAGGGAAATGTTGAGCATCTCAAAAGCCTCCTTCAAGATCATCGATTACACTATATCTATCGAAATTTTTCCAAGTGAATGTTATGGACACAAGAGATATATATTCAGTCACATGTGGTGTCTCAATATTGAATGGAAGTAGACCCATAAAAGTTGAAACCCATTGTTTATTGTTCATTTCACAAGAATGTTGTAGTGTTTCACATTTTCCTTCATCTTATAGGATATTATGGTATTTTTAACCCAATTTAACTTGATTTATAGCCTCATTGAAAACATTGACTAGGAATAACACTTATTCGTTGTGGATCTATTTGTTCTAGGATGTTTTAAGATACTGGAAAAGGAAATTTTTTCAGTGCCCCAATGATCTTGTGTCAAGAGGGAGGTTATATGTTTGATGTGTTTTCTGAATATTCCCTTATGGGTCTGGGAAGCATGGTGATTCACCAGCAATTAGTGATCGCTTATTAGTAATGGAAGTAACCTACCTATGAATTTAATTATGTCACCCATGATCTAGAGTTAGCAGCAGCTATGTTCCAACTGATGTAGTGGAAGTATTACCTCATCATGGACCCAATTTTGGTCTTCACGTATAACCGGAGATTAAGGTATATATTTTACTAGTATGATCTAATTATAATATAATGGGGGATGATGTAGTTTCTTTAGGAATATGATTTTGAGATCCCCAACACATCAGGAAAGTGAAATTTCATGGTATCTGCTTCGGAATGAATTTCTTAATACATGCAATGGCCATGAGGTAAGATAAAAATAGATACACATTACATCAAATTTAGTAATATATTTCACTTCACTGGAATAATTATATTTTTACCACTTGATGATGTTTCTTAATCATATGAATTTGAAATATAGTGCAAATCCAAAAGTACAAAAAAATTAGAATTCACTGTTTAATTCATAAGGTATTCTTTATTTAACCTATTAATGAAACAATTATCATTTTGAAAAATATTTTTATAAAAACCTTGATAATCTAACTCACATAAATTTAATCCAAATATATATCATAAGTATTGTATGTCTACCATCCCAAGTAATTAAATAAATAATAAATTTTCATAATTATTCATATTTGTGAATTAAATATTAATTTTAAATTAATGGGGATGATATGCCCGGTGGCGTACGAGATACGCAACTACGAGTTTATTTAAAATCACATGTTGCACACTAATAATAAAATAATATTATTTCAAATGTAGTTAACACCTAGTAATTGTATTGGCAGGAATGAATAGAACTAACTATAATATGATTATACATGTTTGTTAAACGTTTTTAAATTTTTCCAATAAACATTACACGCTAAAAATGTGAAATAATCTAATTTTTACTCTAATATTCATTAAAAAGTCAATTTACCATATTTTGATGGAGAACCCTCATTAAATCTAGTTTTGGTAACAATTATATGATCTTTTTTACAAAATTAAATTCTTCTTCATAATCGAGACATCAAGATTTACTTCGGGAATTTTTTTTGGTATTTTTCAGATAAAATTCATTTTTTGATTAATTGTAAAATTACTATATTTTAATACCAAACGGGCATTTAATCTAATTTATTTACAATAATTGATTATCTTTTTAATTGGTTTTAATGTTTAAATAGATTATATTTTTACCATTTAATCCATTTTATGGCATTGGAATTTATTTTACTTTGAAATTGGAAATAAACAAATGTCAATCATTTGATAGTTATTATGTCTTAAAAACACTCCATTTATTTTGACAGTGAGAACTAATTATAAATTAATTTCCACTAGATCTGTGATTTTAATTTGAAAAAATGGATTCAATATTTGGAATCAAGAGGTACAAATTGTGTAAATTGGAAACATTAATTTTTATACATTACGATTAATTATTTAGTAAATATTTTATTTATAATGGTTAAAGGGTAAATCTGGTCAATAAGGGTAAACAAATATTACTATAATAATATAAAATTACTCTTACAGGTGTCCTAATCCTATTAGATGATTCAAATCCGACCATGAGCATCCCTGTGTTGATTTTGAGCGCCCATGGGGCCACATGAGAGTGATAATGACACTTTATTTTAATTAACATAATTTAATGGAAAAATTGACACCATCAAATATCTTTTTGTAAAGTTATTTTTACCTGGGGTTATATAAGTAATCATTTCGACTATAAATATACATTGGAAATCTAAAAATATTTCCAATATTATCATATTTTTTTTATAATTTTTAGACATCAAATAAATTAAATTATTTAAGACACTATAATGATGCCGTATTTATCTCATTAATAAATGATTAAAATCAATAAGATAAAAAATATTAAAAAAATAACCAAAAAATGTAGAATTCATATTGAATGATTTTATTTCGACCATAAGTCATCTTATCTTAGAATATGATTTTTTTTACCTTTAGAAACTGATTATCATTATATAATAAAATAATATTTTCACACATTCATAAAGAGCCCCTCCTCCCCCTTATTAAAAACCCCACTTCTGACTCATTCCTCACACCTCTCAATCCCCTTGACTCGTCCAACCACTTCTCAAATAATCTATCAAGATTCCTCTATTCCTCTTAGAAGCCTCTCTTTAGGCAGAAGTAACTTCAAAATGTCCTTCTGGTTCAAACAAAAGGGAGTTTCCCAAATTAAGGGTAATGGTTTCTCTTAACTTCTTTTATTTTCATTACATCTCAAACCACTAAAATATTTTTATTGCTCTTGTTTATAACAAAAACAATATACTCAATATTCTATGATGTTATTATGAGAATGATTCAAAATATGCTTACACACACCTCCGTCTAATGGGTAATTAATATATTGTTTCGGTGGACGATGAACTATTGCCTCACAAAACGATAATTGTTCAAATATCTCCAACAACCTCTAATGGTGGCTATTATGATTGATATGTATTTATATATGATATATATTATATTTATATTGTTTCTATGATTGTTTATTTTTTTCATTTATAGAATACCATTATGGTTTCCATAGTGGGTAAATACGATAATCTCATATGAGGAAGAGCGAACTACTGCCCCATCAAAGTGATATGACTCGTTCATGTCTTATGTGGAGCATATAATGGATAGAGTTAATGTTATTATGTATGATATTATAGTTGAATTATAATATAATTATGTATCATTAAATTTTTATTCCATTACAACACGAAATAGAAATTGATGTACTATTCATGTGTACGTATGGCTTAACGTCCCCATGAAAAGTGAATTTCATTTCTTACCTCCAATTGTTATGAAATATTATAAATTAATATATATAATGGATATATATGATATATATGATATTTAAATCCTTAATATCATTATGGATATAATGATCTTTTGACCACGTGAACAATTTCTAATTATAAGAAGTCCATTTTTTTACTCAAGTACCAAATATCGACAAAATAACCATTATTAAATTAAATGATTAAATAATGTTTATAAAATGGTAATAATTGATATAAAATGAAATATATACTTTAATAAGGTTCTTAATAATGTAGAAATTAACTTTTTTTATTATTTAGGAGATTAATGAACGAACGGGTCAAGTCAGATACAAGGTAGGGGACTTTATCTCGATCTCCTTTCCATGAGGCATATTTTGTTTTAAAACATGAATTTCTTTTATACGCTGTATAAACACCTATTAATATTCATTCCTTTAAAGAAAATATTATTCAATGAATCATTTTACTAAATGACAAAATTGAATGTTTGTTTTAACGTAAGTGGGGACAACAACCTTTCCGCCACCATGAGTATTATTTGATCTTTGGCATCCATAACAAGTCGTAATGTTTTTAAAAATAAGGTAAATTTCATATAATCTTTTATGTATTTTGGTATTGAAAATAAATTTTGTAATGGATTTTTTGTGTCAATATGTTTTTGTGATATGTTGTTATTGAAATGTGGAAATATTTTCAATCCTTTATATTATTTTTACAACATAAGAATTTGTAATGGTATATGGACATTTGATAGGTGATTACATGATAAACCAAATGAAGAGTGGGGACATGATAATCCATGAAAGGTGGTTATGTTATAACCTCCAATTCATTGTGTATGGAAGTCGGCCGTATTGTAATTCCATTTAGTGACAAGTGTGGATGTTGACCGTATGGTTATTCAATAATGTATTTTTATGTCCCAAATTAACTTTATATGTTATGTGTTCTTTATATGAGTTTTATGGTAATATTTTTCTTATAGAAGGATAAGAATTTATTTTTTATTCGGGGAAGAGTATTTACAACATCATAAAGATGAAAAGTATTACTTGTGATAAATTACTCATGGTTTACTTGTTGTTTTAAAAAACATAATGTTTTCCTACTTTGTGTATCCCTTGCTAGGATTTTTATGCTCATACCATGTTTTTGAAAGGTTTTTCACAGAACCTAAATTTGAATATAGAGTCATGCAATCTAAAATATGGAACTGGACATGACCCTTTTTTCAATTAATTTTTATATTGTGAAAAATAATGGGAACTATGTAGAATTTTCTACTTTGTACTTTTGGGATGTAATGTAACAGTTATTAGCTAATTCTATTAAACTCTAAAACTAAAAAGATCTTCAATGTGAATTATTCATTTAATTCAAGATTATGTAATGTTTAAGTCTGTGTCCTTATAATTGGTATCAGAGGACGATTAAGATAACTTTAGGAATTAAGGGCCTATTATATTAGCATCCATAAATAAATTTATGATACGATTGAAGTGATATAACATTTACAGGTTACCATGTTGCTTCGCCTAATACATTTCTTGGTTTTTTAGTGGTTTTCCGTTGAGGAAACATGGAAACAATGTTGGGACGACATCAGAAAGAGGAAAACCTTCCAAATCAGTAACATGAGATGGTCGGAATCGGAACTGAACATTTTGTTGCAGTGATGGCATAGATGACTCACACTATAAATGGTGGTGGTACCCATGCATGAGATCATCCAGATTAACTACAGAAGAACATGTCAGTAGTGAAGCATTACATGAGGCCACATCCCCCATAATTTAGAGGGTCATCTACTCCTGTGCTAGCAGAATGTTGGATTAATGAGCTGGAAAAAATATTTTATACCATGGGTTGTTCAAAACATCAAATGGGTAGTCTTACTATTTACCATTTTGAAGATGAATCAGATCAGTGGATGTCATGGGTGAAAAATATTCATGATAGTGGGGTGATTGATGCTATTTATTGGTATGAATTCAAAGTTATGTTTCTTGAGAAATATATTCCTACGGTGGTCCGTATTATGAAGGAAATACAATTCTTGGAATTAAGTAAAGAGGATGACCCATTTGGTGATTATGATGCAAAATACACTCGACTAGAAGTGTATGATCCAAAATTCATATGACATATTTATAGTAAAATAAACTGTTTATTACTCCAGATTAAAGCCAATGTATCGAATGTATTTAGCTTCTAGAGAGTTCAAAAGTATTTAAAAACCTGTTGGTTGTGTGGAGAAGGTGGAAATAGAGTTTGTCGATGATCAGTTGTTTTTTCTCAAACAATAGAATAAGAGGTCGATGTGGCAGGAAAAAGGGATGAACTCTTCAATAAATTCTAACGGTATGAAACATTAGTTTTCAGTTTGTGAAAATTGATGTATGAAGCATACTCAGTTTAGCCTTTTGAATTCTGGTAAGTGTTACTGATGTGATAAAATGGGACCTAAGGCTCATAATTACACTTAAAATGATCAAGGTAATGGTAATAAAAAATATGATTTACAGTTAGTAATATACTTTACGTTCAACAATGAATGCAACTAATGGAAATTATCCAGACTACAAGTTGAAAGAGGTGGTGAAATCCTTTGCAACAACTTCAGAATATAATGGGCCATGGAATGAAGTATTATGGGGTAAATAATTTATTTGTTTTTATTATACCAATATGTTTTTTGATTTAGGGTATATACCATTTTCATTTCTGAGTAATTTTCTAGTAAATTTGGAATTCCATCTCAATATTTGAATACAGAACTTATGGTAAAAACACCTAGTGGAAACGTTGAGATAAAAATAAAACATAAGAACCTTCATATCCTTGTGTGCGGGAAGAATCTACCTTCAAACATTATTTTTTTCCCACTAGTAGTGTTTTATGTTAGTTTTTGTATGTATTGGATTTCTATTTATCTTGGTATAATTTTTTGTAGAGCTAAAGGGGTTTCTTTTCAGAAATATTTTCAGTTTGTGTACAAGAATGAACCCATTATTTGGATAACATATCAGGAAGTTGAGAAACTAGTAAAAGATGGAAATGAATGTTACCGTGCACATATTGATGAAAATAAATTAACTATTGAAATTAATTATGTGCTAGTTGTAAATGAGTACCTTGATGTTTTTTCAGATGAGTTGTTTGGTATTATACCAGATCAGGAAGTTGAATTTTCTATTGAATTAGTTCCTGATACTAATCCAATTTCAAAACACCCTTATTGAATGGCTCAAATTGATATTTTAGATTTAAACAAGAAATTACAAGAGTAATTAGATGATGGTTTCATTTGACCTAGCACATCACCATGGGGTGATCATGTATTATTTGTTAAAAATAAAGATGGTTCAATGTGATTTTTCATTGATTACAGTGAATTTAATAGTATCAATGTTAAGAACAAGTATCATGTTCCTCATATCAATTATTTGATTGATCAACTCTAGGAAGCTCATTATTTTTTAACAATTGACATGGGATCAGGATACCATCAGATGAATGTAAAGGAAACAGATATTCTGAAGACCACGTTTCGTACTAGATATCACCATTATGAATTTTTTGTTATGCATTTTGGTTTAACCAATTAAACTACGGTATTCAATGGTTTTATGAATAAAATTTTCTGGGATTTTTTGGATTACATTGTGGTTGTGTTCATTGATGATATTATGGTTAATTACAAATGTAAATAGAAACATGGTTGTAATTTATGGGCTATCTTGCAATCCTTAAGAGAAAAGAAACTGTTTTGGAAATTCAACAAGTGTGAGTTTTTGTTACAACAAATTCTTTTTCCTGATCACATTGTTTCAGAAAATGGAAGAATTGTTGCTCCTACTAAAAAAAATGATGTGTAAGAATGTCCAAGACCCACCAATATTACTGAGATCCATAGTTTTCATGGGTTTCTAGGTTATTAGAGGATGTTTTTTGAAAAAATTTCATAGTTATCTAGCACATTAACTAAGTTATCTCAAAAAGCTGTAATGTTCATTTGGGCAAGATAATGTTATGATTGTTTTCAAGAATTGAAATGATGATTGGTGAATGCTCTAGTTTTGGAACTACCTTCTTAAAATGGTATATTTTTTAACTACAATGATGCATAATTGAAAGGAAATGGTTGTGTCCTTATGCAGAAAGATAATGTAATTTATTATTCTTCACGTTAGTTGAAACCTAATGATTTAAATTACACTATAAATGATTTCGAATTATGTGATGTTGTTTTTTCTTTAAAATTTTGGAGGAATCATTTGTATGGATTAAAATTTAAATTATATTCTGACTGAAAATGTTTAATGTATATATTCACACAAAAATAATTGAACGTGAGATAGAGGAGATGTATGGTATTAATCAATGATTATGATTGCACAATCCTTTACCATCCGGGAAAGTAAAATAAAGTAGTTGTTTCATTGAGTTGGAAATGTAATGCTACATTAACCATGTTACATTTGGATTGAGATCCTTTGGTTTTTTATTTGATGAAATTTGGCATAGATGTTGTTGGTGCCTGAAATTCTACTTTTTTGTATTAGGTGTCAGTGAACTCATATCTATCAAAAAAAATTATGCAACTGTAGAAGGAAGACAATGATTTACAGAAGATGGTGGAGTTGGTTCAGAAGGGCATGTTGCCTGATTATAACGTCGATAATGATTGTGTTTTGAGGATTGGGAAAGGATTATGTCTTCCTTGTGATTCACGATTGAAGAAATAGTTGTAATGTGAAGCTCATAGTTTTTTATCGTCAGTTCAACCTGGTAGTGCTATGATGTTCAAAGACCATTAGGTTAATTACTGGTGGGATAGAATAAATAGAGATATTTCTGATTTTACTATGAGGTGTTTGACTTGTCAGCAGGATAAAGAAGAGAAACAACTACCAAAAGGGATGCTTCCGTCTTTATCGGTGCCCGAGCGGAAATGGGAAAATATATCAACGGAATTCATTGTGGGATTACCGAAGACATCTTGAGGTAATAATTTAATATGGGTTATTGTTGATCATTTGACTAAATCTACTCATTTACTTCACATTCAATATAATTTTACTATATATATACTTTCTCAATTGTATGTTAAAGATATATTCTGGTTTCATGGTGTTCCTCTATCCATTGTATCTGATCGTGATCCCAGGTTTACTTCTATATATTGGAAAGTACTTCAGATGTCATTGGGTATTGAATTTTAAAATATCTTTCATCTACAATCATATGGGCATTCAAAACGAACTATTCAGACCATGGAGGAAATGTTGCGTACCTTCTTGATGGATTTATAGGGATGTTGGGACCAAAATATTTATTTGATTGATTTTTTTTATAATAGTAGCTTTAATTCCAGTATACAGATGGCTCCGTTTGAAGCATTTTATGGAAAGAATTTTCGAACTCCATATTTTTAGGATGAAGTAGGTGAATGGAAGCTGATGGGACCATAATTGGTAGAAGAGATGGAAGAGAATGTTCAGTTGATTCAAAAGCACATTAGAACAGCTCAGATCTTGCATAAATGTTATGCGGATAATCAGATGAAGGATCATTCTTTTGAGGTAGGTGGTCAAGTCTTTCTCATTGTTTCTCTAGGGAAAAGTGTGATGTGTTTATGTATGAAAGGAATGTTGATTATGAGGATCATTGTACCCTATGAATTCCTAGGGAAAGAAGGATCGGTTGTTTATAGAGTGGAATTACCTCCATGTTTATCCCAGGTACAAATTGTTTTTCATGTCTCACTATTGAGAAAGTATGTTCCAAATCCGTGTAATGTTTTGAGCCTAAAGGTAGTTTAGTTAGAAAAGAATATCTATTATGAGGAATAGAACATCCATATTCCTGACCTTATAGAGCAAGTGTTGCAAAATAAGCTAATTCACTAGGTAATGGTTTTGTGGAAAACCCATGTGGTTGAGGAGGCAACATGGGAATATGAAAATGTAGTGAGGAATAAATACCCAAATTTATTTGATAAATGAATAAAATTGTGAGGATGAAATTTTTTTAAGGGAGGAGGGATGTAACATCCCCAGTAAAAAAATTATACATTTTCATAATTATTCTTATTTGTGATGTAAATATTAATTTTACTTTAATGGGGCTGATATGCTCGATGGTTTACTTGATACACAACAACATGTTTCTTTGAAATCATAAGTTGCACACTAATAATATAATAATATTATTTCAAGTGGAACTAACACCTAGCTGTTGTACTGGGGCGAATGATTAGATCAACTACAATATGATTATACATGGTTGGTAAATGTTTTTTTTCATTTATCAAATAAATTTTATAGGCTTAAAATGTGAATTAATCTTTTTTTTACTCTCATATTTTTTTAAAGGTCGATTTACCATCTTTCGATGGTGAACCATCATTAAATAAACTTTATGTCACATTTATAAGTTATTTTGACAAAAAAAATTCTTCTTTTGAATCGGGACATCATGATTTACTTAGGTTAATTTTTTTTTATTTTTCTGATAAAATTCATTTTTTATGAATAGTGGAAAATACTATATTTTAATTCTAAACAGCCTTTTAATATAATTTATTTATATGGTTTTATTATATTATAAATAGGTTATTAATGTGTAATTTGATTCTATTTTGACTATTTAATCCAATTCCGGTAATTGGAATTAATTTTATTTTGAAATTGGACATAAATAAGTGTCAATCTTTTAATAGTTATTATTTTATAAAAACACATCTTTTATTTTGAAAAGAGGAATTAATTTTAAATTAATTTCATCTACTTCAATAATTTGAATTTGGAAAAATGGATTCTATATTTAGAATCATGATTTCCAAATTGTGTAAATACGTGACATTATGTTTTAGACATTATGGATATTTACTTCAGTAAATATTTTATTAACCATGGCTAAAGGGTAAATCATGGAAATAAGGGTAAACAATTATTCCTGTAATAATATAAAATTACACCAACAGGTGTCCAAATCCTATTGGTTGATACAAAACCGACCTTGAGAATCCTTGGGTAGATTTTGGGACCACATGGGGCCATTTGGGATTGATAATGAGACATTATTTTAATTATCGTAAAGTAAAGGAAAAAATGTCATTAACAAATATATTTGTGGAAATTATTTTTTACATGAGGTTATAAAAGTCACATTTTTTATTTTAAATATTAATTGGAAAGATAAAATTATTTCCTACAATATGGAATTTATTTATAATTTTTAGACATAAAATAAATTAAATTATTTTTGACAGAATAATGATGCAAAACTAACCACATTGATAAATGATTTAAATAAATAAGAATATAAATATCAACAAAAATCCAAAACATATAACATTCTTATTGGATTAATTTATTTAGACTACTAATAATCGTATCTTCGACGTTGCATTTTTTTGGTATTTTATAAACTGAATTTCATCATATAAAAAAAATATTTTCACACTTTCCAAAAGAGCCCCTCCTCCCCCTTATAAAAATCCCTCACTTCTAACTGATTCCAAACACCTCTTCGGCCCCTTTTCTAGTCCAAACAATTCCCAAATAATCTCTCAAGATCCATATCTTCCACCTATAAACCTTACCTTAGGCATAAGTCACTTCAAGAAGTCATTTTTCCCTAAACCAAATGGAGTTACCCAAATTAAATGTAATGATGTCTCTTAACTTATTTTCTTTTATTTTACTTCTACTACCCATAAACTATTTTTATGACATTACTTTATAAAAAAAAAATTATACTCAGTATACTAGGATGTTGTTATGAGAGGTATTAGAACAACACTTAAACACACCTCCGTCAAATGTGTAAAGAACATATTGTTTCTGTGGATGGTGTACTACCACCTCATGAAATAATGATTGATCAAATGTCATAAACTTCTTATCATGGTGTCCATAATGAGGGAAATATGTTTATATATGATATATATTCTATTTATATTCTTTCTATGCTTCTTTATTTTTCATTTTTATAATACCATTACCGTTTCAATAGTGGGTAAATACGATAATCTCATTTGAGGATGTGCGGACTACCGCCCCTTCCAAGTGATATGATTCATTCATGACTTATGTGGAATGTATAAAGGATGGATTTAAAGATATTATATATGATATTATACAGTAATTATAAAATAATTATATATAATTATTTTTTCATTCCGTTACGATACGAAATAGAAATTGAAGTAGCATCCATGCGTACGTACGACTCACCGTCTCCATGAATGGTGCATTTAATTTTATATCTCCAAATGTTATGTACTATTATAAATAAATTTATATAATAGATATAAATGATATATATTATATCCAGATAATGAATATCATTATGTATATAATTAACTTTTGACAACATGAACAACATGTAATTATAAGAAGTCCATTTTTGACTCATTTATCAAATATTAACAAAATGACCATTATTAACATAAATGATTACATAATGTTTATAACATGGAAATAATTGATATAAATGGAAGAATAAACAGGAAAAAGGATATTAATAAAGTAGAAATTAACATTAGTTTATTATTCGAGTGATTAAAGAACATATGTGTCAAGTCGGACACGAGGTGAGGGAAATCGTCTCAATTTCCTTTCATTGAGGCATATTTTGTTTTAATAGACGAGAATATTTTATATTCTGTATAAACAACATTGAATTTTCACTCCATCCAAAGTGAATATTTTTCTATGAAGTTTTTTACTAAACAACAAAAACGAATGTTACTTTTAACATAAGTGGTGACAAGGAACTTTCCGCCACTGCCAGTATTATTTGATCTTTTTCTTCAATAACAAGTCATAATGTTTTTAAAAGTAATGTAAATATCATGTACTCATTTATGTATTTTGGTATTGAAAATGGTTTATTTAATGGATTTTTATGTGAATATATTTACGCGATATATTTTGATAGAAATGTGTAAATTTTTTCTTTCCTGTATATTTGATGTATGTTTTATGATTTTATAATGGTACATGGACATTTGATGGATGGTTATGTGATAATCCAAATGACGGGTGGTTCCATGATAACCTAGGATGGGAGGTCACATTATAACATCCAATACCTTCGATATGGAATTCGGACTTATGGCTATTCCATTTAGTGATATCTGTTGAATTCGACCATATGGTTATTCCATATATGTTTGTTTATGTCCATAGTTACCTCTATATTGTATGTGTTATTTATATGGGTTTCATGGTAAACTTTTGGTTAAAAAGGGTAATCAATGATCTTTTATTCAATGAAGAGTATGCACTAAATCATAATGTTGAATTGTGTTACTTATGATAAAGTATTCATTGTTTACGTATTGTTTTGAAAAACTAGCAGTTTTCCTTCTTTGTGTATTCCTTATGTATCTTTTTATGCTCATACTATGTTTTTTAAATGTTTTTCACATGACATAATGAGTTATAGGGTCAAAGGTGGGATCTCGAAAAATTAATGCTATCAAAAAATGGACCTAGTCATGGATCTATTTTTTTCAATAATTTTATTTTTGCGAAAAATAATGGGAACATATTAGAACTATATACTTTGTATCTTTTTGGATGTAATGTAACAGTTATGACTTAATTGTCTTAAACTCTAAACCTGAAAAGATAAACATTTTGAATTATTAACTTAAATTATGATTAAGTAATGTTTTAAGGCTATGTATTTATAGTATGAACCACCTATCAATATATAAGTGCATTAGGATCACCATTTATATACTCATATAATATCTAATATACTTCTTTTCATTTGTATTAAAATCGTAGGTGTTTAATCTAAAATGTCCATGAATTTTCATTGGTATCATATAATATTATAGGTGTTATTCATAAAATTAGTTTCTATATGATACAGTATTTATAAATATTTTATATTATTCTATCTATTTATCCTTTTCAACAAAATTTTAAATTGATAAATTTCATTCAAACTACTATTATAATTACTAAAATAAGACTAAAATATATATTTTCTATGTTTGAAATTTTCAATCAATTTTTTTTAATAAGTATGATACAAAATTAATTATGCTATTGTAGGTGAAATATATTACCCTATATTTCTAGTATATGTTTTATGTAATTATAATTGATTTGAATTAATCATTATATTACCAATAAAATCATCACTGTTGAACTTCAAGTGGTTCAAAGTGTTATCTAATGCATTTCTCAATCATTCCCACTCATTAAAAGGTATATAAATTATTTATAGTTTAATTTTTTATCCGGTAATTCATTCTACCAATTATATTGAGGCCCATTTAAAGTTGTTTCTATTCTCAAATTAATCTATGTAATTGTCTCACTGGGAAGAAAATCATATCTATTGAAATCCATCGGTTTAAATTTCCCATTGAGTTTTAGAAACAAAAAAAGTTAAATAATCAATGATTTCCACATTCATCAATATAATATTATATATTATACACTTGTATATTTATCAATTTATTTATCAATTTATTTAACATAAAAAATTTGAAAATTTTTAATTTTGTTGATATTATACATTTTCATCATGGATGAACATAAAAATAACTTTCTAGAAATTTTCATAATTTTCTTTCCTCAATATATATTTAATAAAAATTATATTCATCTAACCACACCAACAGTCACAATCTACACAATAAGAAATTTGAAGCTAACTTGGGTTTATATTCAATTTTATTCATTCTGTGTTGTCATTGATAAATTAAAACACTTATCTATTATGTGACATGAATAAAGAAATATATAAATGAAAGTTTGATTAATCATCATAAAATTTAATAGATATGTAAAGATTCAATGTCATGTGTTGGTAACATATTTTATATAAGATGCTTCACTAAATAAATTATGGATAATCTATAAGATTGCTTATGTTATAGAAAAATGAAACCAATAAATATATATGAAACTATATTATGTAGTTCATTTGATGGTAAAAAAACTAATTAATGAATTGATCTGAGTTATTAATAGAATCATAAATAAAGTAAAAAATAAAAGTAATCAAATAGAATATAATAACAACTGTTTATAAAATTTATATGAAAAAATGAAATTATACTAAAACTATAATAAAAACCTATAATGAAAATGAAAATTATACCATAATATAGTTTTTGTGTTAAAATCCAAGAACACATGTAAATGATATTATTAATGAAATAACCTCCTACCATGAATAATATTAAATTAATATCATGTAGAATGACTTTCTTTGACAGCAATTTAATTATCCCACTCAATGTAAATGATTCCATGATAGATATTTTAGAATCTCAAAGATTAATACACCAAACTCCTCAATCACAATAGGGGTTTTTTCATTACAAATCATATAATATTTAGATTAACTATATAGAAACAACCTTATTCATAAACATGTAACACACAATATCAACAGAATTAAAAATTTAACCTTCTATAAGATAAAATATCCTCCACATAAGGAATGTAAAAAGATTAATCATAATGGAGAACAAAAGGTGATTTTAAAAAGAAACACCTCACCAATGATTCTCAATGATATCCTCATTTATGACAATACAACCAAAGTTGATCTATGAAAAAGATTATTATATACATATGAATGATCAGAAACATACAATATTACTCATAATCTATCATCAACATAAACACCTCAATCACTATATATAAAAATGTACATAAAAAATTTAAATTATATGATTAAAAAACATTGAGTTCTATTATAGAATCATTTTATGTAATAACTCCGCCATTCAATAGATTAAATGAATCTATATATCATAAAATAAAATTGAACAAACCTGAAGAAATAATCTAAATTATTCTTATTGAAATATATAATAAAACATTAAATAACTATATTTTAACACTATATATATTAAAATTAATTCATTATATTTATAATGGTGATACACTCCAATTCATTAGAATTCCTTATTTTGAGATTTATTTTCTAAACACGGATTTATAAGGAGTTATAGGTAAAATATTTTTTTAATGGTATGAAACATGGTCAACGATTGATTAGTACACACCATGTGGATAACCATGTGATATGGGTGAATTGCTGATATAATGGGTGGGAACGAATTATAAAAGATTTATATAACTTTGTGGTGGTCTCATGAAACTGTAAATCCATGTTTTTTTATAATGTTTTTAATGTACATCTATCACATGTATATTTTATCATGAATAAAACTGTTAGGATTCAGTTTTTCATACAATTGTTTTCAGTTTACCCCTATACCATTATTAATTTGAATTCAAAATTTACCTCCACGTCCCTATTTGTGTTCACCCCTCCCACGTGGCATGAATCTCCACTATAAAACATTTAGTTTTTTATTTCATTAATTACATGGTGATATTAAAATATTTTTCCTTGATTATTTCATTTTTACCATTTTACATCATGTTCATTTGTTTTCATGTAGTTTTCGAAACCTAGAATGACATGGGGAGTAAACCTGGGGCTTCAATAGTGTGATTATGTTTTTGATAGGGATTTATATTTATGAGGTTCCCACTCATCCAATTCAATAGAACTTTTTTGAAGGATGTGTTGTATAATTATGTTTCATATTTAGTGTTTATACTTAGTTATATAATTCTTTGCATTAAAACTGCTTATTTATTTAATTAATTTTATTAAAATTTAGGATCATATTATACTGATGATGATTATTTATATATTTTTGATATTTTTATGTTAATGTGTTAAAAATTTAATTTATTTACATGGTTTTTTAAAGGGAATTATTTTTTTATGGATTTTTTTGGGAAATTTATTCAGAGAGGATTTATGATTTTAAAGGTTTTTTAAATGAGTTATTTATTATCTTTATTACGAGTAAAACTTTATTATAGGAAACTCTGATTTATGGTTTTGGACTATATAATAATATCTATTCATTGAAATTTATATTAAATCATGGGAATTTGGTGTGTTCGTGGAAGAATAAATTGAAATCCCCATTGTAGGATGTATAATAGTCTAATTTTTTTTCCTACTGTGACAACGGTAGCCAATAAGAAAAATATAATTTTTTATGATTACCAAATTATGTCAGTAATATATTTTCAAAAAGTAGATTTATAGTAAAAAATTAAACATTATTACATGATATACCCCATTGGCCAGCGATCATAATGCATAATATTGTAACACCATTGATTTGAATTACTTAGGGACATTTCATAAACCCATTTTTTTAATTTTTTATTTTTATCATGCTTATGTCCTGGAAATATTATAATTTTTATTACATATCAAATAATTTTTTATTGTTTATTCATTTTTTATTGATCCCTTTGAAAAATTTATTTTTTTAATCCCTTAGGTATTTGAATATGAATTTTTTAAAATAGAATTTTTCCCAAATATTGTTTTATAATCAAAAATATTTTTTCATGTATAATTTTTTTCATAAATGATGTAGGTATACTTTCTGGATTTTTTACAACACTATATGTTTTCATTTTTTTATACACCCTATAGGTTTTTATGGAATAGTAAATGTTAATAGATGCATGTCATTTATAGTCTCTACAAGATTATCAATTTCCATTGTAGGTTCTATTTAGTGGGAATAATTCTGACCTGGATTTCAAAAAATGTGATGTTTATTGATATTTTGGATTAATTGTGATGTAATATATTTCATTCATCAACGATGATCTATTTTCGATCATTTTTTATTATGATTAAATTATATGTTATATAAAATATTTAATTATAAATTATTGAGTGATGTTGGTTATGGAATTTACATCTAGTCAAATCTATGTATACTATATTTAAATTTGTTATGCTATTCAGACATTCAATTTTTAGGAGTGTATATCTATGTTATAGATGGGTCATAACAAAATTCATGATGGTGTACATGATTGGGATATTTGGTTTTTGGGTGGAAAATAGTTCTGAAATGGTAAGAATAATATGTTGTTTTGTTTCACCAGCCTACATAGTTTTGGAATGCTCTTCTGAAATTACCACCAGTAGGGTGGGGTGATCAGTGAGGCTGACCAAAGATAGTTTAATACAAATTGGTTTTAGAAATATCATAGTAATTAGTACTCAGTTTTATATAGAATATCTAATCATTATAGCATGATTTGTTATTAGAATAGTCCTTATCCAACTCTATGTCTTAACAAGACATTAGTTACAATTATTGTTTTGGAATTGTTTTGTGAATTTATCATTGATTATAATGACATATTTAGTCATTTTTTCTATTTCTCTATCAATTGTGTGTTTTCATGAAAACCCGTGATTTATTTTTGAATAATTTTCTATTTTCAGGGGAAATGAGGTGAAATAATGATTCATGATCTAGGAATGCGGACTGGATAACCATGACAAGACTTTTTATCCCATTTAGTGATCCCCCATTGTCGGTGTACATTGTTAGAATAGGTTATATCAAACTATGGGAAAATTCATTAAATGTTAGGAAAATAATATAATTTTCATTTAATATAATTATTTTGGATGATGTTTGTTGATTAATGATTATAATTGAATTAAATTTATATTCTATTATAGTTTATAGATATGTTATTATGTGTTAAATTGGTTTTATGTCTTTTTTTACTGGATAATGAGGCCGCGATGACTCTCCCATTGTATAATACATTTTAATTCAATGAATAATTTATAATGTTAAATTATCTGTGATAAATAATTGGTGGAATAGGTGATATGTACTTTCCATTCAAATTGAAAACAGGGTATATGGGGTCAGCATCGATGCTTGACTATGATCAAGAGTTAATTTTTCACACACCAGTAGTTTTTAATTATTAAAATTGATCCTATAATTATGAGTATTCTTATGAAATATAGGGAATTTAATTATTCTCATAATTTCCAATGAAATAACTTATGTTTTCTTCTCCATTTTCGGGTTGGAAGTATTGGGAATGAATTTGGGGGAATCAATACATCCTCCAAAGAATCACATGGTTCTCACAGGGTCTTCGTGAAATAAAAAATAATTTTTCTGTAATATTTAAATACATTGATGCTAGAATAGGCCTATCAATTCCTCTCCATGTATTATGGAGATAATTTAGTGATGGAAAATTCTACTCTACTTGACCATTTAGGCCATTTTTCTCTTAGGGTAATCCAAAATGACTATATCATGATTATAAATTTTAAAAATGTTCAAAACCCAAATACCATTTTGATTATTACCAACCCTTCATCAACTAATATATGCCGAAGTTGTCAATAAAGTTGATTTTAATGAGAATAATATTTCTAGAAAGACATGTAATGGTGTGTTTCATTCCATAGAATGGAATTTCCAATGCCCTTCCACATTTGGGATCATGATACGAATGAGTGTTTTTGTGGTTTTACCGTTGGTTCTCAATAATAACCTTGTTCTGTAATATTTTATTCATCTAGGTATAATCCATTAAATTTTATTATTGTTGGAAGTTAAACCACACCAAAAAAATCATGGGTCTCATTGATTTTCCATCAATTTGGGTGTTTGAGAAACCATAATTACTTCTATTGTAATACTATATTGTGGAGTGGATTTGGTTCTTTGTTATCTAAAATGTTCATATGTTCAATATAATGATTTTTGGGGATGATGATTTCACTCTCAGTCTGAAGGGGTTTGACATGTATCTATGATCACAATGGGGGGACAAGGTTAGTAAGTGTTTAAAGAATAACAATATACAAGAAAATCCATTAAATTTGGTATTGTGTGTATTTTTTGTTCTATTTCTTTTGATTTATTTGATACAATGTCTTGTCATTTATTTGTCTCATTAAAATATCATGATGATTTCAAAAATATAGGTGGAGTAGATGTAATATATGATATGTCTATTTACACCATTATTATGGATGAATATATATGGTAACATGTTCCATAAATAATGTGTTTTAATTACTAATCTGGTGGTTCATTGAGATATCCTAGTGTTATAAAAGGATTATTTGGATCTCAATATAAACATCGAATGGATGATTAGTTTTAATTATAAAATTGATTTTCATCATGTATGATCATGTTTCTATTTTCTGATTGGAATAATAATATATTCTAAGATGAGTGGGACTTTAGTTTTGTGTTGTTATGCAATTTTTTTACATGTATGGTACATATTTGATGATATTCATCCAATTTTACATTGATATAAATAGGAATATATAAAAATATATCTTCTTGTTGTGGTGAAATAGAACCCAATGGAGCTTATATATATTTTATATATGATTCCCCATGTTGATATTATGAAGACTCATATATTACATACATTTATATTACAAAGCCATGATGGGACCGTTAGGTATAGTGTCTTTAGAAACTACATTATATAAAAAACTAGTTAAATTAATATCTTATTTATCTCCCACTTATTTAGTCAAAACTAAACCCCCTTTTAACATATCTTAATTAATTTCCTTATTCATAACTCAAGGAAATGAAAACATATGAAGGGGTGAGTTGAAAATCATAGTATAGGTAAATTGGGATGATATCAATCATATCATAAGACATAAGAACCTATCATTGGAAAATCATATCCTTCATATGAATGATTGTGATATAATGCTATTGGATAAATCATAAAAGTATATACAAGTCAATTATCTTAATCCTAGAATTAATAAGATATGAAATTGTGTTTTTTCGAATACAAATAAGCATAAAAAATCATATCATATTAGTCAAGGCTCTATACCAAGAACAACGTTGCGAAGAATGTCCATTATTTAATTGTGTTAAAAACTCATTCCAAACTAGTATTACTGAGCCAAGATGATATAATTTTCCCCACATGTCTTTCTAAGGTGATATAAATCTGTACCCAAGGCATTGGACAAATATATGGTTCCCACCCTCTCATAATGAAATAATTATTTTCTGTTCCACAAAAAACATAAATCATTCATCATTTCATGACATAATGAAAAGAATAGCATTCTTAAACATTAATCCACCATAATCCATATAAAAAGTAAATTTCATAAACATAAATTCATAATAACTAAATCATAACATAGAAATAATTGGGAAAAACAGAATCATATTTAGAGACTATCATATTATATAAAAATTAATTTAGATAAAACACTTGAAATTAATTGTTAAGGAAAATATAATTTCTTATTACAAACGTTTTATTTTTTCAAAATTTTACTACATTTGAATGGAAAATAATTTAGTTGAATATAAAAATTAAATATAGTAAAAAATTATTAATCGAAAAAAGTCATTTTGAAATTGTAAAAAATATTTCACGCTATATTAGCTAAAAATTGTCAACGTACATTTTCGGAAAAAGTCAAAAAGTACATCATATCAAATAACCAGAAAATATTACATTCATACTATTTATTAAAAATTCTAAAAAATTAAAAATTGAAATTAAAAAATAACATTATAATAGAAAAAATAATACATATTTTGGAATCATTATTGTGGATGATAAATATACTCTAATAAATACTAACATATATACAAACTAAGATAATAGTGTGATTGTAAAATTATCCCTAACCATAGATCTGATTTATTTTATATGTATCTGAGCCACCAGTATAATGATTTAAATAATTTTTATGACTTATTTCAGATTCATATTCATTTATTAATTCATATAATATCATATTATAATCCATTTGACAATAACATTTCATTATTACTTATTATTCGGGTATTAATTGCTCCATTTTCTTATACTTTTTTGTCAAATATGTTCTCGTTATCCTTAATAAGTCCTAATTATATCATATATAAATGGTATTGTCCTTATATATATCATATTTAATCATTATATTTATTCATATAAGCATTCTTTAATGAAGACATTGTAGAATCAACCGCATCACATTGTGGAGATGGTAGGCCTTACTTACGCACGATCGACGATAACATTCACATAATTATTGAATGTTATTGTATTGAATTTTTTATAATATTACTAAATAAATGTAATTTTATAATAACCATATATATTTGATATTACATCATTATAGCAATGAATGTTAGGTGGTGGTTGAAAAAATATTACACCATGATGTGGAGATGGTAATTCATACATACGCACGAGTGGGGATTGAAATTTTTGTAAGATGGATAGATGGTGGAATATGTTAGTTTAATTATTATATTTACATATCAATATATACGTGATATTGTAGTTATTATTTTATAATGAACAAATCTTGTACACATAGTGGAAGAATCAATATGTTGGAAACTATCGGTATAGGATATTACCACTTCTTCAACGTACCTATTCGATATCACCTTATGGAGAACTAGAGTAAGTCGTTGAAGAAAAAAATAACATAGAGAATGTTACTACGATGTTTTTAAGGGAAAATTTCATTGGATTTACAATCATAATGTCTCTATTGATGTTAATATGTGAGGGAGGTGATTCCCTTTGATAAATGAAATGAGTGGTGCCTTTGGGATTTCCAAAAAAAAATAATAAAATCCAACCACATCTAAACACCACCAAAATGATCCTATTTTGAAGATGAGATTGAGTACGGTTTCAATATTATCTTCCAAAATTATTCTGACAATTATATATTTCAATTAATCATTATCATTTTAATTAACACTTAGTTATCTTGTTTAATTTTTAATTAGGGTAACATATATTTCAAAATTAAATGTTTCGCTTATTTACTTATATGACATCAATTAGCTCATAAATAAATAAATTAAAAATGTTTAGACCATAGAATAATTATTTTATACTTAAAAAAATGTTTTCTGATTTATAAATAATTTAAGAAAACATTATTTTCATAAACAATCAATAGTGTCAATATTAACACAATTCGTTTAATTGATTTTAAAAAATATTAACATAACATGATAAAATCGAACCAAATATTTTATTATATATTTAAGAGGTATGGGTCATATATAAAATGAAATATATATATATTATTATCCCATATTAAATTAATATTAATATTTTTAATAAAATTTATTTACTATCTCTATTATTAAAATAATTAGTAATTGTTTTGTGTAATTATTTAATATAATCATTTGGTTAATAAAATATAATTATAAAATATTGTGATAATAATTTATCTACATTAATTTAGAATAATTTATGTTGTCCAATATCCCTTCAATTTAATGCAAAATTTAATTTGTAATACCTTTTAAAATATGAATGCGACAACAATTACATAACTTTAAATTAAATAATATAAGTGTCACAATTTTTTCTATAAGGATATGAATGGTCACTAACATAACCACCCCAATGGTTATGGTAAATATATTCTCAATGAATACTATTTTCTCAGGTGTTTAGTTAATTTTATGGGCATATGTTTTTTAATAAAAATTTATTTATTTATTTCACGCCAATTATTTAATTTTTTCATCATCTAAGTATATGTCATTAAAGCAATTAATTATTTATTATAAACAAAAAAATAAATTACCATGATAAATAAAAACAAAAATAGATATAAATTAATTATTTATAACAGAATTTATATTTTGTATAAACTTATGTAAAAAATTATTTACTTATTTAGATTTGAGTGAGATGTATTTAACTTTTCATTAAATTTAATAAATAACACATCCTATTGTCTACAAAGTGGCTTAAAAAGAACCCCATTTATACCCAAGTGATTTTTAGGGGGAACCACTCTCATCCAATGATATTAAGAAAAGTGTTAGGGTAATTTTATAATAGTATTCTTTTAATTAGTTTTACTATTAACCGTTTCACCATATTAATAAAAATAATCGAAGTTACTATTAATAATGCCCAAAAATAAAATAATCTATTTTCATAATTTTTTCCTAATGATTTGAAATATATAATCGATTTTTCAAGATTGAAAAAAAGATGCTTCAGTAATTCATTAAAAACTACTCCCATTTTCATAATGCGAGAACATGATTTTAAAAGTTAAAACATTCTAGAAGATTTAAATGTAATTATATCAGAATTCATTGTAAAATTATTTCCTATTACCTAAATTATGTGTAATTATATAAAACAATTATATATATACATTAAAAAATAAAATATTTTAGTTTAA
Organism: Viscum album; assembly: GCA_963277665.1. Taxonomy (NCBI): domain Eukaryota; kingdom Viridiplantae; phylum Streptophyta; class Magnoliopsida; order Santalales; family Viscaceae; genus Viscum; species Viscum album. The sequence continues at coordinate 268,732,391 of OY728128.1, read as the reverse complement.
CAATATTAATTATTTCCATGAAAAAAATTGTTTTCATTTAAAATTTAGTGTATTTTTATTATTATTCTTTACATAATAGTTATGAGAAAATATAAAAAATTCATTTTAAGAGATTTTTTTATACTCCATTCAAATAAAATGATTATGTTGTCATAAAAAATTTATTATTGTGTCAAAGTATTATTTTAAGGGGGATCATTGTTAAAAAGCATTAAATTTTCCCTTTTAAAAATATCTGTTCGAATATATTAAATAGGGTTTATTCATAACCTATGAAAAAATATCTATTAAATGAATATCAATTACTTTTATTATGTATATAACCTATATTTTTTGTTAATTTCATTTACTAATAGTAATTAAATAATTGTTTAAATATAAAAAAATATAAATAAATAATTGAATTATATTTTTTATACATAATTTTAGGGAATGACTATACCAATCATTTTCAGAATTTAGATATATTTATTTCCACTATAATAATGGCTAGGTTAAAAAGGCCATGTTTAAATAAGGGGATCTCATAGCTTTTTTATACTCATAATTACGTGCAATTCCAGATATTGAATAATTACAATTATTTGGAGAAACTATTTCATAAAATCATTAGGGTGTTACATTATACCCACATTAAATAGAATTTCTCCATCCAAATTCATCGCATGCATACAAATAACAGAGGATATATCTCTTTCATCATTTCCGCCAGATCTAATATAGATTCCTACAATTGGTGGTTCTACCAAAAAACCATATCCAAGTGAGTTTTATGGTTTCACAAAACATTTTCACAATGATACATAATCTGTATCTATTGTTCAAGATAAGGACGTTCTTACTCCCCTGAGATGACATTTGAGTTAAGTACATGTAAAGGATCAAGAATATACTTTTTCAAGAGATATAGAAAAATGACATCATGAACTTGATAGATATTTGGTGTAAGCACCAATCAGAAATCTACCTTCCCCACATGATCTTGAATATCAGAAGGATTGATTTAATTTAGTCTCTGCTAGCCCTTATTTCCTAACAATTTTACCCTCTTATAGGGTGATATTCATAGAAACACCTTGCCACCCACATCAAACTCTATTTATTTTCAAATGTTATCAGAATATCTTTTTTTACTCACTCCGAGCTTCTCTTATTTTTGGGTGAATAGGCCTATCCTTTTCCACCATTCCATCAATAACTCAAGTCTTAATAGATTTCATTCCCTATCTTCAAAGCATCATTTTGGAGTTCTTTACTTCTTTCTATAAAGGGATCCATAAATATCCATCTGAATAATGGAGTTAATGCTATTGTTGTAGGAAAATTAATCCTACGTTAGGTGTTTTTACTAAACAATTTTTAAATCCATATAAAATGATCTCAAATTGTTTAATAATGAATGAATTTTCCATTAAAACCGAATTTTTTTCTATGGATAACACGTTTTTCAAAAAATTAAAATTGTATCCAAGGTCTACTAATGACTTCTCCAGAACATCGTGGTAAACCAAAGATCCAGATTAGATATAATGGAATTTGGTACAATATAAATTTTTACAAATCCTATTAAATATATCCTTGAAATATGATCAAGAGTAAATACTCTCTAATAGCAATGAAGTGTGATGATTTCGTAAGGTGATCAATTATAACCCTTATGGAATTTTGTCCATTATATGTTTTTGGAAGTCCAATGACAATTTATATTGTGATGTTTTTATATTTTAATTATAGTATGGGAAAGGGTTTTAACAACCCCTAATAATTATATCTCTCAGTCATATCATGATGATGAACCAAGCGCTGAGATACATATTAAGCTAAATCACTTTTCATTAAATCCCACAAGAATAATGTATCAGGTGCTTGTATATAATTTTTATTATATGGTGAATATATAATGAAGAACTATTATACTTATCTAATAACTCATTTATTGTGTTTGGTAAGGTATGAATAAAACATGCTTCCAAAATATTATTATTCCATTACAATCATGGTGGAATTCAGTAAAATTTCTCACCTTCATTTATAGTTCTACAACATCCTAGTACCCCTCCCTATCCTACAGTAGTATATATTGTTTAAAATTCAATTTATAACAATATTATTTATCAAATTATTTTAAATTTTCATGATCCATCCGTTTATAATCATTAAATATTGCATCTATTATGATCATCATCATGGAAAGGGTAGCATGGTATTTTCGGATCAAAGAATATTCCACATATTTTTTTTTTCACATGGCGGTATTGTATTGAGCCATCATAATCATTAATCAACTCCAAACATCTTCAATGATTCATATTATGATCCTTGTCTCTTAATTTTTACATTAAACTTGTATGATTATTATAAATATCACACCTTTCACCATAAAGATAATACCCCCATATATTTAGTTAAATGATAACCTAAACTAAATCCAAATCATGAACAACATAATTTTTCTCATAGAATTACAATGTTTATGGGGTAGATTCTATTACTATATCATTTTTAATGATACCACAACCTAGCCCCTTCTTGGATGTATCACTATAGATCACACACTATTCTATACTACAAGGTAGTTTGATCATAATTTCACTAACTATATTTCTTTTGAGAACATTGAAATGTTGTTGATATTTCTCTATCCACTTAATCATATTTCAATTCCAACTGATCTAGGAGATTTTATTAGATAATCGTGTAAAATACATCACAAATAAATGACAATACCTTGCCTAATAAAGAAAAATTTATATCACAGTTAACTTTTATTGTCTCTTCCCACTCTAAATTTTTTTTTCAGGATCCAAGTATATACCATATTTCTAGATTATGTGACCCAAAGATAAGAATTTCTAAATATGAAATTCACTTTTTGGTAATATTTTTAAAATGATTCTTGGTTATAAGGTTCATCCATACAACTCTCAAGTGATCTTCATGTTATTCATTTCTCTTCAAATACACATGAATATGTTCTATATATACTACTAAAAATAATTAAAAATAATCAATAAAGACTATTTTAATTATATGAATTAAGTTGGTGGAGAAATAGTTAGACCAAATGGCATCACTATAAATTCAACTTGACCATAACAGGTACGAAATGTCATGTTTTTTATATCCTCCATCTTGATATTAATTGATGATATCATGAATGAAGAACAATCATGGATATGTATTGAGCTCTTCATAGTTGTTTGAATATGTCATCAATTCAATGAAGATGATATATTGTTTATAGTGATCTTGTTATGTTCTCAATATTCAATATGGTGTCTCATTGATCTATCATTATAATTATCAAATTGAACCGTTGTAACAAAGGTGATGTACCCTGGTGTATGAATACACTATCAATATTATCATGTAGTATCTTAATTTATACCTACAAATCAATTGGGGACATTCTATAAGATATCATTGTGATTTGAATAGAACCATGTGTAAGTTCATTTAAAAAGTCAACTACAGGATTTGGTAGAATACCTAGTAAATTTTCCAGAATGACATCATAAATCTCTCGTACAGTGGATGTATTATTAATTGTGAGTTTATAACCAACCATTTGAGATAGCTAAACCTCATTTATAGGGATAAAGACTCATAATAATGAATGAATTTGTAATGGAATGTTATATACAATTGTTTCTCAATAGATGGTCATAGACTGATATGGAATTTGAAATGTGACTTCCCTTCCACGGAAATTGATAAGGGATCCAAATAGATAAAGACAATACATGCCATGAATCACATGAAATTTCACTATTGGAAGGATCACAATATTTTAAACAATATCACTACCACCCACATAAACCAGAGAAGACTTACAAACTTGTGATGCAACTATTGTTCCATTAATAATTTTCACAAATAAATCAACATATAATTGTTTAGGTAATATAATGGTACCCATAAATACATATTTATAAATAAATGTGTGTGTGGATATAGAATAAATTAAAACATATGGTAATTTAAATGGGATGGTATATGTACCTTTAACTAGTTCATTATTGTACTCCACATAGCCAATAGTGATCACATTTGACATGACTTTTCCTTTGGACATAAGAGTATTCAAATATCGCTCATAATAAATAATCATTGGATTAGTTAAATGATTGGGATAATGCTCCATTTACAAGCAGATGAATCATTGAATTATTAGTGGTTCATTATATGTATCCATTTTATTATGATATCATTAGACATCTTTATCCCATCACATCAGAATTCAACTTCGAGATGAACATCTATTCCACATAATTTTTTTACTAGTACCTTTATAAAAAAATCATCTGTGTTTCCATCCACACATTAAACATAATGTAAAACTCATCTTCTATTAAGTGTTGTCATTAAATATTCACAAGAATTCCATTTAGTTTCCATTTATCAAACCAATAAGACATATGGGATACTCCAATATCCATCTCAACCTTGAGATAAAATTGAAATCTTTCATCATAGATTTTGAGTTCCCATATTAATAAAAACCCTCAGAGACATGGTCCTATGAAACTAATGAATCTATCAATTTACGGTTTGGGTGGATAATAAATTTAGAAGAGTACCATTCAATTGTTGTAAAATTTTCTACATAGGTACCAAGAGATTCTTCATTCTTTTTCATAAGTTCAATGAAATCCTCCATTTTTGGAGTAATATGAGTAAAGAAGATATAGAAAAAATAATTTATTCAACTCATCCCATTCCATGGATTCAATTTCATAATCTTTCCTTGTATTGTTGTTAATTTAACACTATTTATCAGCATCCCCTAACAAATGATAGACTTCTGAGATGAATTTTCCAGGTTCTGAACATTAGAGAGTTGAAAACATCTTTTCAGTGGTACTAATCCATTGTTCAAAAACTAATGGTTTACAAGTCCCACTCAATGATGGTTGAAACTACCTCATGAATGGATTAATAGAATGTTTTTACCATATTATCTTGTTTGGATTCCCTACATGATTCATATTATTGGAATATTCTATGATCATAGATATAATATTTTTCATTCCAACTCTAATAACATTTGGTTTCTTAGGAGAAAATCATTGCACTGCCAATAACATTCATCATTATCATTGTTACTTCTAGTTCTATCCATTGACTAAAATTAAGAACCATATATTTAGAAACAATAATGTTAAGGGGAACCAAATTATCATGAATAAAATTTATATTTATGAAAATTAGGTTTCATCATAAGTTATTTTTGATCCTCTCTAAAACACTATGATTTCAACCTATACTTCGACATATCCTTTGGGTTCTTACTATATTTTTCTCACCATAGTTTGTTTTTTTATAACTATACTAGAATACTAATAATGAAAAAACAATTGTTAAATACATTGATATTACAAATCCATGACTGGACCACATAGCTAAAGTGTTATTAGAAGCTATAAATATAATCAACTGGTTCATAAAATATATTCATTGTATCGTAGTTATTCTGTCATAACTATACCCTGTTTTTGAATATCTTATTTAAAATCCATCTTCATGACCCGGGGAAAAGAAAAAATATGTAAGTGTTATCTAAAATTAATAGTAAGGGTAAAAAGGATGATATCAATCATATAATAAGACATAAGAACATAATAAATGAAAATCATATCCTGCATATGAATGACAATGATATCATGCCATGAGATAAATCAGAAATGTTCATAAGAATCAGTGATCACAATAATTAAATTAATAACATAAGACATGAGGTTTATTGACATTCACATAAGCATATAAAGTTATTTTATATTAGTCATGTATCATTACCCGGACAACTATAGTTCACAAAGTCCATTGTTGAACTGAGTTCACTAAACATTCTTACCCTATATTTCTAAACCAATGTAATTTCTCATTCCCTCCATGTATTTTTCATGAGATATAAATATTTACCCTATTTATTGGTGGTAGAATAGATCTCACCCATCTCTAAATGAAATAATTCTATCATGATCCACAAAAACAGAAATATTTCATCCTAGCAAAACACAATAGAATGAGTGGGTTTCTATGAAATTATACCATCATAATCTATATAAAACAATTAGATTTAATAAATATCATTCCATTATAAAAAAATATAAGAATTTTAATAATAGGTATATAAACGTAACTCTAAATATATAATATCAACATAGTTGATATAAAAATATTATAAAACACTTAAAAATAATTCTTGAGGAAAATACCATTTTGTTATTAAAAAACATTTTCATTTTTCAAAATGACACAAAATTTAAAAATAAAATCATATAATTGAAAATAATCATGAAATATTGTAAAATAATATTAATTAAAATAAGTCATTATGAAAGCATAAAAATATTTTAATTCAATATAAGTTAAAAAAATCTCTACATTCTTTTGCTGGAAATGTCAAAATATACGTCATATCGGATAATGAAAAAAGATATGATTCATAGTATTCTTTAAAAATCACCAATGGGTAAAATTGAATTTAAATTTTTTTAGATGAATATGAATAATATTACATTTTTATAAAAAATTTATGGGTTTGATAAATATACATGAGAAAATACATATTTATAAATAATCTCATATAATAATGAGATTGCAGAATTATCCATAACTATATATCTGATTTCCTTTATATGTGTCTGGACCTCTTCTATAGTGATTTAAATAATGCAATTGAATTATTTCATAATCATTTTCTTCTTAATGATATTATATATGATCATATTATCATCCATTTGTTAATAACCATTCATTATTACTTGTTATTCGAGTATTAACTTCTTCATTTTCTTATGCATGTTTTGTAAAATATGTTTCGGTTCTCCTTAATAGATCATAGTTATATCAGTTAGAAATTATATTAACATTATACATATCTTATTTATTAATTATATGAATTTATATGATCATTCATTAATGAATAACATCTAAAATTTATCCCATCGCATTGTGGAGATGGTATATCGTATTATGCACAAGCAGTGATATCATTCCCTTAATTGTTGAATGGAATTGATGCAAATGGTGTATAATATTTCAGAATCAATATCGTGGTATAATATTCAAATATTTTTATTATTATATCATTATAGTCATCTGAGTAAGGTGGTGGTGAAAAATGGATTACACAATACTATAGAGATGGAAATTCAGACGTACACATGCATGGTGATATAATTTTTCAAAGGATAGATATATGGTGGAATGTTTTTATTCATAATTATAATAACATATAAGTATAGATTTGGAATATTGTTATTCATCTACATGCTATTTCTATGTTACCTCACAGATCAATTTAGTAGGACTTTGAAGAAGACAAAAACATCAATAAGGTAACTACGGATGTTCATAAGGAAACATGTTAGGGGATGACTGATGTTGAAGGCTCAAATAGTAGTTAATATGTGAGGGAGGAAGTTCCCCATTTTAATTGAGTTGAGGCAAAATTTTTGGATATCAAAATTTATTAATTTATAATAAATTCAAACCCCATCCAAAAACCTCCAAAATTCACCAAATTAGAATATTATATTAGATAAGGTTTCCATATAATCGAAAAATAAATTTGTCATTATTTTTGGGTCAATTTAAAAATTATCAATTTAAATAACACATACTTTTCAATTATAATTTTAAAATATTGTACCAAATATTTCTTTATTTTAACGGTGTCAAATTTAATTATAAGATGTATATTAGAACGTAGATAAAAAAATTACGACATTTTCAACCTTATTATAATTATTCTATATATTTTTATTATGTTTGATGATTTTTAAGTAATTTAATAAACCATTATTCTGATAAACAATAAATAGTTTTAATTTTGACACTATTATATTAATATTTTTTTAAAAAAAATTAAGATAAAAATTTATCTTAAAACTGACTATAATTTCAATGTAATTGATTGGAGTCAGTTTATAATAATTTTAGATATATAAAAATTTTATTGAACTTGTTACTGTCTTTTAACCGCCTCCTAGGAGAATTTTTAAATTTTCATAAAACTTAATTTTACCATTTTTGTGAGTTGAATTCCAAAATTCTAAGAGAAACGGTTGATATCAGTAAGTAAAATGTGGTTCAATAAGATGAATATAATTTTTGATGAATAGTAACTTTTTTCTTTTATTTACCCCAAATAAAAGTAAATAGGGTAATTAAGGGTAAAAATGATATTATTATTACCCTAACACATTTCCTAATTCTATTGGATAAGTGTAATTCGACCAAAACAATTGTAGGAATAAAATATTATCATTTAGGTCCACTTGGATTAGATTAGGACATTTATTATTATATAATTAAATGAAGAGTTAAAAATGTTAAATTCAATGTTTAATAACTAAATAATTTTTATTATAGGGTTACACATAAGATAAATTATACTATAAATAATCATTTGAATGATAAAATATTTCTACATAATGGTATTTTATTTATAAATTTTAGTCATTAAATTTAAATTTATTTATGACACAATTATAATGCAGTAATTCGCAAATTAATGAAATATTAAAATAAATGAAATTATAAATATATGAATGAATGTAATTTGAGACTTTATATAAATATCAATAATTTTCTAGGTTTATATGACATGTAAGGGTTGGTTATATGTTTTTTTTATGTAATAATGTAGTTATATATTTAGAAAAAACAAAAAACAAAATAGTTTAAAAATTGACATAAAAGAGTTTTTAAAACAAGTATTATATTATTAATTGATATTCTATTCCTTATAATCTAAGGGTCACCCAAAGAGACATTTATAATGATAGGTGTATCGGTAATGAACAACTTTGGGTCCTATTGGAATTATTTTGTATGTTTATTAACCATATAATATAAAAATACAAAGAGACATGGTAAATGTCAAACTATTTAACTAAGAGTTAAATATAGAATATATAGATAATATAGTGACCCAAACCTGTCTCAGAGCTATTGGATGACTGGTTTTCGACCCATACCCCCCATATATTTTATATAAATCATTTTGAATCCATTAAACCCAAAAATGTTTTTATTATAAAATAATATTTCTAGCTTTTCCTAAGTTACCCCTCACATCTGGTAAAAAAGAGAACTCCCCTAATATCTAATTCACACCTTCAAAGCCATTTGGTTTGGCCAAACCATGCCCAAATACCCTCTAATATGTCCTCAATTCGTCCTAAAATCCTTCCATTAGTATGAAATCCTACCTATGGATCCCTTTTGATCAAATCAAATAGAAGAACCCGAAGAAGAGGTAAATATTTCATCACCTCTTTCAAGTTCTTTTCTTCATCCACTTCCTCATTCATTTTTTCATTCCATTATAAAATAATAACTTTAGTACCATATATATAATGTTATGTTATTATAAATATGGTATAACCAAATACATTATTCTATCCATCATTTTAATTACCTATCACCATACGTGAACATGTACGGCTTACCGTCTCCACGTCGTGGTGTGGTTTTTATTCAATACATTATTATTTGGATGGGTATAATAATTATGTGTAATTGATGTAAATAATAAATATAACATGATAATGATTTTGTATATATAAGATATACCATCCAATTATATATTATTTTAATATCAAAAGAATGATATTGTCGCTCGTGCGTACGAACATATTACCGTCTCCACGAACGCGAGGAGATTCATTCCCCATCGTATACATTCAAGACTAATTTTCATTACATGATTAAAAATATTGTTTAAAGGAATAATACCATTCTTTAATATGAATAATATACATCCAATACATAACAAACATTACTTACGTAACAAATCATATTGAAGAAAACGAACTATTTAACACCCTAAATGACTATAATACTATGATATTATTAACAAAGAAATGTTAAAAGAACATATATGATATCATTTTAATATATAATATTATTGTATAATTTAATAAAAATTATTTCACCATTATACTGGAGGTCATCCTACCCTCGACCAAGGAAAAGTACAAGGTAAGGTTTGATTTCACAATCTCCTCATTATCCGAGATTGTTTATATGTAATTATCTATTGGGAACTCTTTATCATCAACATCCTTGCTTCTTAAAAATGTATTTCAAAACATTTTTATTATTTTTTAGATAATGGGTTAAAGTTAGTTATACCCTTATTTTACCTTATATGTTTTGAAAGAAATCATTGTGTCGTTTTCCAAAAAAGATACTTTTTACCATTTCGACAAAAATAAGGTAAGAATGTTTTTTCTCCTATACGGCGTGTGTGGCTATTTTCTGGCATTATAAAATAATTTAAGCATCCCTTAAAAGCTTATAAGAATATTTTCAAAAGAAATTTTTTCTTAAATTATTTCAGAATAGAAATATACATTTCTCTAAAAAGGTTTTTATTTCATCTATGTCAACATCCTTGGATAGTTTTTAAGATTATTTGAAGTTGACTTATTATGATACAAAACGTCCATGTTGTATTGAATGTTTTGTGATATGTTTGAATGTGGATGTGTTATTTTTACACCATTCATGGTCTATGGATAATTTTTTGACATTTCATATGATACTTTTAATACGAATGATTATGTTATGTTTAAACCTTTTCATATGAGGAATTTATTGGACATAGTAAGTGACAGGTGGAGCCCTCTATAGATCCTCAATGCATCAGTAGGTCTCCTGAGACAAACTATTGTCTTGGCACAATGCTTTAAAAAAATCATATTTTAGACTTGGAATAATGCCTTGATTATGTGGTTATGAAGTCTGGCATTATGCATTGCATCATTATGAATGTGGCTATTGATATTTCATGTGATTATTAGACTTGTAGAATATCCATATAGGTAAGTAAATGACATTATTTTTATTTATATTTTCCATATTATGATGAATTTTATTTTGAATAGGATTTTTTTAGTTTAATACATTGCCTTAAATGTTTATACTTGTTTATGAATTTTTTCGCTATATTGTTATCCTTACTGAGCATATGTGCTCACCCCTTTCTATTTTTTATTTTTCCTAGGATGATAAGAGGTATATTATGACTGACCTATAGGGGTAGTCTATGGGATCTTAGTGTGGTCTATGGAAATAATGTTATTGTAGTTTCCCAATTTATGATTTAATGTAAACCTTATGAATGTATCTTTTACTTCCAAGGATACTAAACTAATCAGTATTTCGAGACCTGATCTTTTGTGATCATGCCAATGATATCTAATAATGCACCGACTCTCGGCTTATGGGTTCGGGGCATTACAGTTGGTATCAAAAGATTCTTAGTAAAAACATTAGAAACTAGATTTAGATAAACTCTGATTACAACACATAGACCTAACATAGACTTTGAGAATAACTATAGAAGAACATCCTAGAATATTGGTATTATAGATATTATGTTAATATTCCATGAAATAAATCTCTGTCTGGATACTATCAGGTAGAGGCATCTTAGGAATAGATGTACCTAGGGGTAAAACCCAAAAACACCGTTTTGAGTTAGACTCGAACGAGAACCGTTGCACGACAACGGGCCCCGCTGCACTCATGGTTATTACACTCCCATGGGATATTCTTAGGATAATTTTCATTTTCCTTACAAAAATTTATAAAGGTTTTATGAGTAAATAGTTTCTCAAAGATTTTTATTATTATTATCGATTATATCCATAAACTGTTCAATTTATGTTAAGTGTTTTACATGTTTGGAATTATGTATTTTGATTCATAAACTAATATAGTTTATGACATTATTTAGAAATGGATGATATTGGAAGGAATGTAAACTGTATCAATGCATGAACTCCATGTAGGTATTCCCCTCCTACTCAATATAATTATAGTGGAGTTGGTGATATAACTGGTGTTGATCAGGTTATCACTATATTGGGACAACTCAGTCAGGTTATGAATAATAACCATACCCATATGGATCACCCTGATCCACAGTATAGAAGATCAATTTCATAATGCATCATGAGGAAACATCAAATAACATTAAATGGGGGTAAAAATCCACTAATAGCTGAGCAATATATAAATTCCATATAGAAAATATTCCATGCCTTGGGGAGTAGTGAAAGGGAAAAGGTTGTCTTGGATATTAATCGCCTCACTGAAGAAGATGATCATTGGTGGTCATTGATTCAAAACACAGAGGAAGATTTTGATGTTTCAAATATTGAATGGATAGATTTTAAATAAATTTTCTTAGATAAATACCATGCTCATGACCATCGAGCAGATATGGAAAGACAATTTTGGAGTGTGAGTCAAATGGAGGATGAGAATGTCACAAATTATGAGGCTGACATTACATGGTTAGCGAAGCATGCTGCAGATTATATACAAAACCCAAGAAGTAATATTGATCATTTCATTGATGGGTTAAAACCATTTCTCTATCAAGCATTAGTCTCACAATCATTCTCTCCGTAGGAATATATTATCTCATGTGCTATCCAGAAAGAAAGAGAATTCTATAAGTCGTACGGAATTAATGAAAAGAAAGAGAAGAAGAGATCAACCAACACAAAGGAAATGGAAAAAAGGAGAAGAATTGAAAAGTTTAATATCCACCGTACAATAAATGTGGGATGAAACACCCCAGTACATGCCTAAAGGGTATAGGAGTCTGTTACAAGTGTGGTGAAAAAACCCACCAGGAACATGATTGCAAGGGGAAAAAAGAGGTTGTCACTTTTGAATGCTACAATTGTAGAGAAAGGGGGAATTATGAAAATAAATTTTCAAAGTGTTTGGGGAACACAACTCATAAAATTCCCAGGGATCAATTCCATGATTATTCTATTATTGTTGCAGAGGTTGAAGCTTCGAAAGATGTAGTGGCCGGTAATTTAATGGATTACTCATGCTTATAAAATGCTTTATTTTATTCATGATCATAAAATTGTTTCATATCATCCCAACTTTCTAAGAGAATCAGATATTTCCAATTTCATTTTACAAGGGAGTTGTCAGTCAATACTCCTATGGGAAGTATCATTACTACAACATATTGTGAATCTATCCCCAATAGTGCATATAAATGTTCTTTATCTACTGATCTCATCGTCATACCCATGCTTGAATTTGATATAATCCTAGGAATGGATTGGATTTCGGACCATAATGTGAAGATTTATTTTAAGAAGAAGAAGGTTACAATTTTTGATGACGATAAGGAGTACCGTATCCTTAGAGCAGAAACTTCACCACCTAATTCATATCTAGATCCACCCCCAGTTTCTTAACTAAATTCAATTATTGGGGAGGATGAGAATGAAATAATCCTGGGTGAGGAATGGAATGTTAAAATAGAGTATGTACCTATTGTTCATTAATATGTTGATGTGTTCCCATAGGATTCACCTGGACATCCTCCAGAATGAGAAATTGAGTTTACCATTGATTTAATTCCTAGATCAAGGCCTATATCGAAGAACCCTTATAGAATGGCCATAGTGGAATTTGTGGAACTAAAGAACCAACTAGAGTAATTGAATAATAAGTATTTTTACACCCTACTGTTTCTCTATGGGGATCCCCTAACCTTTTTGTGTAGAAGAAATATTGATCTATGTGTTTTTCCATTGACTACAGAGAGATCAAATCTATAACCATAAAGAAAAAGTATCATCTACCTCACATTGATGATTTATTTAACCATCTTCATGGAGCTACATAATTTTCAAATATTGACCATTGATCATTATATCATCAGTTGTGAGGGAAGAAAGAAGACATTATGAAAACAACATTTCGAACCAGGTACGGGCAGTATGAGTTTACAGTAATGCCTTTTGGATTGACTAATGCACCATCTGTATTCATGGATCTAATGAATAATGTTTTCAAGGAATATCTCGATGAATTTGTAGTGTTATTTATTGATGATATCTAGGTATATTCCAAAAGCTACTAAGATCCTGAAAATTACTTGCGCATTATCTTGAAGACTCTTAAAAGAGACGAATTATGTGGGATGTTTAGAAAGTGTGAATTCTGGCTTTAGGAGTTTTCTTTTCTTGTCCATATTGTCTCTAAGGATGGAATATCTATTGATCCTTCTAAGACCATGTCAATCCAGTAATGGAAAAAACTGACGAGTATAACTAAGGTATGTAGTTTTATTGGATTAGTAGGTTATTATCCTCATTTCATCTAGAATTTTTCCCAGTTGGCGAACAAATTACCAATGATCACATGAAAAGGGTTTAATTTTTTTTGGAAAAAAGAGTGTGAAATTTTTTTGAGGAACTGAATAGAAGATTAGTCAATGATATTATATTGACTCTACCTTTGGCGAATGATGGGTTTGTTATTTATATTGTTTTTTCAATGAAAGGACTTGGTTGTGTCCTTTTCAGAATGATAGGGTTATTTCTTATGCATCATGACAACTTAAAATTCATGAGAAAAACTATCTTACTCATGATATTTAGTTTTCAGCTATAATATTTTCATTGATGATTTGGAGACAATATCTCTTTGGTGAAAAATGTGAGATATATACTAATGAAAAGAGTTTGGAGTATATTTTATCACAGAAAGAACTCAACATGAGGCAAATGAGATTACTTGACCTACACAAGGATTATGATTACACTATACACTACCACCCAGGAAGGAAAATAACGTGGTAGATGATTTGAGAAGAAACAATCATGGAGTTTTGATCAATATTAGAGGATAATGGGATCCTATTTTCATGGATATGGTAAAGATGGATATGGGAATAACCATGGAAGGTGAAAAATCACTAATTTTTCAAATAGTTGACAAACCATCATTAGTAGAAAGGATAAAAAGTTCTCGGGTTGGTGATGAGGAGTTTCAAAAGAATATTAAAGCTGTGAATGATGAGAGAATGAGTGACTTCTTATATTAATATGGAATTTTGAAATTTGGTAAGAGAATTTGTGTTCCCGATATACCTGATCTAAAAAGAGAATTGTTGGATGATGCCCATAGCTCCAATTTCTCTATATAGCCTGGGAGAACCAAAATGTATATATATTTGAAGGAACCTTTTTGGTGGGACAACATGAAGAGGGAGAATGATGATATTGTGTCATGATGTATAGTTTTTCAACAAGTGATAGTAGGAAGGCAATAGCCTGGAGGAGTCATGCAACCTCTTCCTCTACCTGAGTAGAAATGGGATAATATTAAGATGAAATTTTGCATGGGACTAACAAAGACTCCTAGAAAGAACAATGTAATATGGGCCATTGTTGATCATCTTACCAAGTCATCACATTTTA
The DNA here is from genome assembly GCA_963277665.1 of Viscum album. Lineage (NCBI taxonomy): Eukaryota > Viridiplantae > Streptophyta > Magnoliopsida > Santalales > Viscaceae > Viscum > Viscum album. Next base: position 268,717,128 of record OY728128.1, on the reverse strand, counting down.
TTGCAATAAGAGAAGATTTACCACTTGAACATCTAGAAAGTCCATATATTAATGATGTTGTATGACATCATTGAGTAACCTTATTGATTGTTTATGACCATGATCCCCATTTTACATCAAGATTCCTAAAGAGTATTCAGAAATCACTGGATACTGAACTTTGTTTGATCACTTCCTACCACCCCCAAAATGAGGGACAATCAGAACAGACTATTCAACCCTTAGAAGACATGTTGAGATCATTGTCACATGACTTTCAAGGTATGTGGGATCAGTATTTATCTCTGGTAAAATTTACCTATAACAATAGATTCCATTCAAGTATTCAGATGGCACCATATGAAGCGTTATACATGAAGATATGTGGAACACCGACCTGTTGGGATGATGTTGGTGAAAGAAAACTTGTAGGCCAAGAAATTGTAAAGGAAATGATGGAAAAGGTGAATGCAATCCAAAACCACATCAAAGCAGCTCAAAGTATGTAGAAGAGCTATGCTGATAACCGAAGGAAGAATTTGGAATTTCATATAGGAGATCATGTTTTTTCGATGGTATCTCCATGGAAGGGGGTTATTCGTTTCGGTAAGAAGGAAAAATTAAGTCACACATACATCGGACCTTTCGAAATTCTAGAATGAATTGGGGTTGTAGCTTACTGTTTTGAAATGCTTCCAAGTCCCACCAAAGTTCACGATGTATTCCACATTTCACTATTGTGAAAATACAAGCCCGACCCAATGCATGTACTCACCTATGGAATATTAAAACTGGAACCTGATATATCTTATTGTGAAGAGCCTGTCAAGGTTTTTGATACAAGAGAACAAGTTCTAAGAAACCAGACGAATCGTCTGGGAACAACTTTATGGAGAAACTATAAGATGGAAGTGGAAACGTGGAAACCCGAGGAGATTATGATGAAGAACCGCCCATGTATTTTTATGTAGTAATATTCTAGAAAACCTGAGGACGAAATAATTTGTATGAGGGGATAATGTAACACCCCACGCTTCCACGGTATGCGTTTCATTGAATAATACAATCATGTGTGTTGTACGCAACATCGAGTTCTAACACTCCACAACCAATAAAACTAGCCGTTATGAATAGTAATACCCACCTTTTTGAAATTTAAAAAAATTTATCATTCAAAATGGATTTCATTTTCATAGTATCGAAATTATCTTAGTTTGAATTTTTGTTATTTTTGAGAAAAATTTCAATTTTTGATGAATAGTGAAAAACACTAAGTTATAGTTTGAAACCGAATTTTTATTTAAATAATTATTTATTTTATTCAAATTTATTTTATGTGAAAATAGATAAATAATACATATATAAGTTCAATGTAATTTATTGGAGTCAGTTTATAATAATTATATATATATATATTTTTTACTAAAAAATTTACCATCTTTTACCCACCTCCTATGAACATTTTCAAATTTATATAAAACATAATTTTACCACTTCTGTGAGTATAATTTCAATAATAAAAGAGGCATAGTTGATATCATTAACTAAAATATCGGTCAATAAGATGTATTTTTTGGGGAATAGTAACTTTTTTCTTTAATCTTCCACGGTTAAAAGTAAATAGGTTAATTAATGGTAAAAATGATATTATTATTACCCTAACACATGTACTAATTCTATTAGATATGTGTCATTCTGCCAAAAAAAACCTTAGGAATAAGATATGATCCTCTAGGTCCACTTTTATTAGTTTGAGACATTTATTATTGTTAAAATCAAAGAAAAGTTAAAAGTGTTAGAGTTAAAGTTTAATAAATAAACCATTTTTGATATAGGGATACAAATAAAATATATTAGACTATAAATATTAATTTTAAATATAGAAATATTATTTACATAATGGTATTTTATTTATAATTAATAGACATTAAATAATTATATTTATTTATGACACAATGATGATGCATTAATTACCTAATTAATGAAATATTAAAATAATTGATATTATAAATATCCTAATAAATGTATTTGAGTTTTTTTAGAAATTACACTAATTTTCTAGGTTAATATGACATTTAAGGGTTGGTTATATTAATTGTTTTCTATGTAATAATTCTATTATGAAATTTTCAAATTCAAAATACCAAATAGTTTCAAAATTGACATAAAAGTGTTTTTAAAATACATATTGTATTATCAATTGATATTATATTCCAAAGAATTTATTTATTGGCCAAAAGACATGTATAATGATAGGTGTATCATTAATGAACCCCTTGGGGTTCAATAAAAAGTATTTAGTAAGGTTATTTATTATATTATATAAAAATACAAAGAGCCATTGTAATTGTCTAAATATTTAACTAAGTGTTAAATATAAAATATATAGATAACTTAGAGACCCAAACCTATCTAAAACATATTGGATGAGTTTTTTTCGACCCTTACCCACCTTATCCTTTAAATAATTCATTTTTTAGGCATTAGAAACAAAAAATTATTTTATTATGAAAAACAATATCTACCTTAACCTAAGATGCCCCTCACCCCTCTTATAAAAGGGCACTTCCCATTCTCTCTAATTATCCTCTTCAATGGCATTTTTCTAGGCCAAACCCTACCCAAATACCCTCTAATATGTCATCCCTTCATACTAGAGGAATTTATTTAGTAATAAATCCATCCTATGGAGCCCTTTTGATCAAATCAAATGGAAGAACCCGAATAAGAGGTTAATATTTCATCACCACTTTAATGTTCCTTTCTTCTTCCACTTCATCTTTGGTTGTTGTTTTCCTTATAAAATAATAACTCTAGTATATTCTATATAATGTGATGTTATTATAAATATGGTACAACCAAATACATTATTCTATCCATCCTTTGAATGACATGTCACCATACATGCGTACGTACGACTTACCGTCTCCATGTCTTGGGGTAATTGTTATTCAATAAATTATTATTTGGATGGGTATAATAATGATGTGTAATTGATGTAAATATAAAATATAACATGATAATGATTCTGTAAATATGATATACCATCCATGTATATATTATTTTAATATCAAAATAATGATATTGTCACTCGTGCATATGTACGGATTACTGTCGCCACGAACGCGATGAGATTCATTCCCCATCATATCCATTCAAGACTAATTTTAATTATATGATTAGAAAAATGTTTAAGGAAATAATATAATTATGAATATTAATAAGATACATCCTATTCATAACAAACATTACTTATGTAACAAATCATTTAAAGGAAAACAAATAAGTTAACACCCAAAACGACGATAATACTATTATATTATTTTAAAATCCAAGTTAAAAGATCACATATGATATAATATTAATGTATATGATTCTTTTATAATTTAATAAGAATTATTTAACCATTATACATTAGGTCAACCTACCCTTGACCCAGGAAAAGTACAAGGTAATGGTTAATTTCACAATCTCTTCACTATCTGAGTTTGTTTATCCGTAATTATCAACTGGGACCTCTTTATCATCCACAACCATGGTTCTTAAAAATAAATTCCAAAACATTTTTTCTATTTACTATAAAATTGGTTAAAGTCATTGAGACCCTTATTTGAACTTATTTATTTGAATGGAATCTTTCTGTCATTTTATAAATAAGGAACTTTATGACCTTTTCGATAAAAATATGGTAAGAATGTTTTTTTATCTTATATGGTGGGTGAAGCTATTTTTTGCCATTTTAAATCGTCGAAGAATACCTTAAAAGCTTATAAGAATATTTTTCAAAATAATGTTTTTCTTCAATGATTTCAAAATAGAAAAAGATATTTCTATAAAAAAGGTTTTGATTTCATCTATGTCAACATCCTTTGATGGATTTTAAGCATATTTGTAGTTGATTTATTATGATACAAAACATCAATGTTGTATTCAATATTTTATGATATGATTGACTGTGGATGTGTTATTTTTACACCATTCATGTTTTATGAAAAAATTAATGAAATTTTTTATGCTTGATTTAATACGAATTTTTATGTTATGATTAAACCTTTTCATACGAGAAATGAATTGGACTTAGTGAGTGATGGGTGGAGCCTGCTATAGATACTCAATGCATCGGTAGGTCTCATGAGACAAACTGCTATATTGGAACAGGGCCTTGCAAAATCTTATTTGTAGTCTTGTCACAAGGCCTTGACTATGTGTTTATAAAGTCTAGCATTATGCATTCCATCATTATAAAAGTGGCTATTCATATTGCATGTGATTATTTGACTAGTAGAATATCTATTTGAGTTTTTAAATGGAATTATTTTGATTTATATTTTCCATATTATGATGAAGTTTATCTTGAAAAGGCTTTTGTTTTAGTTTTATACTTTTCCTATTATGTTTATGATTATTTATGAATATTTCAGCTACATTTTTCTCCTTACTGAGCATCTGAGCTCAACCCTTTCTATGTTTTATTTTACCCAGGATGTGAAGAAGAATATTAAGGCTTACCTGTAGGGATAATCTATGGGATTTCAATGTTTTTTATGGAAACAATGTTGTTTTAGTTTTCCATTATATGATGTAATGTAAACCTTATGAATGTATCTAGTACTTCCAATTCTATTAAACTAATCGTTCTTTCAAGACGCCATCTTTTGTGATAATGGTAATGATACATAATAATGCGCTGACTCTAGGCTTTTGTGGTTGGGGTGTTAAATTTTTTTCAAAACATTATTCAAAATATTATGACGATCTATGTTTATTCTATAAGACCCCAAATATTCAATAAATGAACCCATGGATGGCTATGGGCATGATTAAACCGACCTATATTATTTGGCAAGGTGTTTTGATACTTTATGTTCATTATTATTTTAATAAAAATGTAATTTTTTATTTATCATCTATTAATTAATTTTTACCTCATCAAAGTATATGTCTATATTATAATTATTAATTTCTACAATATTACCAAAAAAATAACATGATTAATACAAAAAACTAGTTTTTAAATGTGTATTTAAAATCTAATTTATCTTTCGTATAACCATTTATAAATAATGATTTTCTAATTTAAATTGGAGTGATATGTATTTAACATATCTTTAAATAAAATAAATTAGATAATTTAATCTCATCCAAATTGCTTCAAAGGACACCATTTTGAACCAATGATTATTTCAGTCAAACCAAACTCATCCAATTATATTAATAAACATGTTATGGTAATTTTATATGAGTATCATTACCCTTAATTACCTTATTTACACTATTATCATATTAATAAATATTACAAAATTTATTATTCGTAATTCCACAAAATAAATAAAAAATTTATTTTTATAATTATGACCTACTGATTCCAAATATGGATAAATTTTTAAAAATTCAATACAATGAAGTTTTCATAAATAATTTAAAATTATTCCTATTGTTGGAAAGATAGAATGATTTTTTATATATTAAAACGTTACAAAAGATTGAAATGGTTCTACATCTGAATTCAATGTAACATCTATGCAAATAACTTTACATAAATTTTTTGATATAAATATATTTTATTAATTCTTTTAAACCATTCAATATTATAATTTAACAATACAAATTACTTCAATGATAAGAGTGTTTTATAATTATAAATTATTGTGTTTTAACTATTCATCAAAATGTAAAAGTTAATAGAAAAAATAATAAAAATTCGTTAATATTATATTTTTATATCCCACATCCAATGAATATTGTTATGTTTTCATATACAAATTATTAATATGAAAAAATTATAATTCAAAAGGGGTTCCCCATTAAATGGTCGAAGAAATTCTCTTTATAAAATCTTAGTTTTTGTACATTAAATAGGGTTCATTTGTACCCTATGAATTTTTTTATATTTGATGAATATCAATAAATATAAATATTTTTATAAAATAAATATTTAATTAATTCCATTTATCGGTAGTAATTAACTAAATTTTTTTAATATATTATTAAATATGCATGATTGATTTATTTTTTTCATAAATAAAGAGAAGTGAATGAAACTACCATACATTTTCATTAGTTATTTATATTGATTTCCTCTAACATGACATCAAGGTTAAAATTTTCATTTTATAATAATGGAATATCATAGTTTTTTTAAATTATTTATTAGGTGAAATACAAGATATTGGAGATTTAAAATTATTTATAGAAAATATTTCATAAAAACATCTAGGTGTAATAGATAGAGTTAGTTAACTATAATGAAACACCTTGGGGTGGGCCTAATTTCCATTCCACTATATTGAATTACTCATCTTAAGATAAATGTGTAAAATAATTATTTGGATGATCTTTAACAGGAGAAATTTATTTATATGATCATGTCACCATGGGTGTGTCTACTTTATCACACAATTAACATAGTTAGATCACCCTTAATTGGAATTTAAATTAAAAGTCATTATCTGAAGAAGGTAAAGAATAAATTATTTTTTCCTTAATTACATTAACATTATTATAGGTGTAACCGACTCACGTGATTTTAAAAAATTGAAATCAGTTCAGGTTATCACCTGTTGAGGGACAAAGATAATGAATATATATGAGTGTATTCATGAGTATATACAAAAATTATCATCACTTCATTATGTCATTTTTTCTAAATAATTCTATTATTGTATTAATGTTATTTCTGATTCTATTTTTCATCACTTCCTAGACACCTTAAATGTTTTGTTCATTAATTATGTTATGGTGTTCTCTTGGTTGGAGGAAGACCATCTTGACCATCCTTAGGTTTTCCTATGTATAATATAGGATAATTTATTTTATTATATACTATATGAATTATAGTTATGGATATGAGATGTTAAATTCTTTGCGCACGAGATTTGATATAAATAGGTTTCAATAGGTCTTGAGAAGATCCATGTTGTTTGGCGATGGAGTGTCAATAGAATGTGTATGGTATATAGATTGTATTAGTGTTTTCTAAGTACTATAGGAATTTTTTTGTTAATTATATAGGATAGATTAAACCATTATACGTTTCACTAAAAATGGGAAATGATTGAGTGGTGTGAGATGTTATATATATCATTTAAGGGTTTGCTGACCTGGTTTTCAATATCTAGTGTCTTGATATCCCTTATCTTTGTAAGGGTTATGTGGTGTACTGCATCGAATCATGTTTTCTAATTTTGTGTTTATAGATGAAGGATCATAAAATGGTGGCATGTGGAAATAATCATCTCTTCCCACATGAAAACATAACCCCACCCACACCCTAGAGCAGACAACCATAATGTATTAATTCATTACGTATAACTATGATATCCTTGGAATGCAGATTATATATTATTTTTAAAATAAGTTATTGAAGTACATCATTATCGAGAGATACTAAACATAAATAAATTAAACTATGTGGAATATAATCAAACCATTGGTTTTATTTGTACTTGTCCTATGAAAAGTGTAATATGATCACCAATTTCATTAGTTGGAAATTTCCAATCCATGTAGAAAAATTATTAGTGTGATTTTAAGGAAATTGAAAAAATTTATAACGTAGTTTTAGATATATAGGATAATGTATAGGTGTTTTATAGTCTTTTGTAGTGGTCATAACCTCTCTGGATGATTGAGTACAATGTGAGAAATATTTGACAATGGTTTCTAAATAGATAGTGTATTCTAAACAGTTTGGATTTCCTCTGATGATTGGTTTCGTTCTATGAAGATTAATTTTTTCTTCAAAAGGAACCAATTATTCCCTTGACCTTATGGTATGTGGTAATGAATGGAGGGAATTAATATAGTTTGGCCATTAAACATATAGATAAATGTATTTTAAATATTCTAAAAAACATTTTTTTCCAAATGATGAAAAGTTCATTTTCTAATTTCATATACCAATATAATACATTTCAAGGTATCAATGCTAATCCTTAAAGACCAGTTGGGTTATTATATCCTCATCCAATTATTCAATATAAGGGGGTTGAAATCACCATTAATTTTTTAATCACTCTAACTCAATATCCTACTTTGAGGAATTAAATTTCATTGATCATATACCAGTTGACCAAACAATGACATTTACTCCTCAATAAGTTATCAAAGAACATGGAAGAGATAGAGAACATGTATGTTTAATATATCATTAAAAAAATATTAATTCCCCCACGTAATTTTCATATTCCTCAGTAATCATTATAATTATCATCGATGTAATAGGCTCTTTGAATACATGAGAACCCAAAATGTGTTTAGTATCATGTATCATCACTTGATGGAAGGACATGTTGATCAAGCTAGCCAGAATCATAAGGATATGGTTTCACCATATGTCTTTAACATAAGATGTATTTGCGATAAGCATGTATTTTTATTTTAGATTTCATTAAATAAATATTATAATGGAAAATGATGATGGTTCCTTTTAAAGTATTGTATTAGTATTATTGAGTCAGTACCAATTGTGTTGGAATGAGTTGGGTATGAATTTTTATAAGGGACATATACACAGAAATGATAAAAAAGATATAAATATATTGATTTAGAATTATATTGTTCCAGGGAAATGTATATATGATTCACATACATGTAATTTGGATCTCCTAATAGAATATGTGGTTGCGGATCATTACACACCTCGAGATTTTGGGCTTTATTTCTCTAAATCAATAATAGTTATTTAGAAACAACATCATGTTTAATGATCCTATAAAGAAATATTTAAAAATTATTTTTATAAATGTATAAAATTTATTTAATAATTTAATAATTATATTACATTAAAATTTCTATAACATTGAAAAAAAAATTTAATTAGAATAATTAAATAAACATATTTTTGTAAAACTAATGTTTCATTTATTCATATCAAGTAATATAGAATATAGAATATATATTATTTATTTTTTAATAAATAATATATATTATATATTTAATGTAATTCAAATAATTCCATTGGGATATTTATTTTACATTATATTTATAGAAGTCCATTTTTATCCTTATGAAAAGTTTTTTATGAAAATTTATTTTTGACATATATTACATGATTATATATAAATTAGTTTTTAAAATATAAAATAAAGGAATTTCATAATATATAATATATATTACTAATTATATGATTCAATTTTTTTAAAAATATCCCCTGCATTTTTAGATGTTATGAATAGTAAAAAAAAGAAAAACATATCAACATAGTAAACTTTAAATCAAGTATTAATGATTAAAAACATACGTTATAGGGGTGAAAATCCAATCCCAAAAAAATTATTTATTTTATCATATGAGATAATTAATTCAATAATGATTTAATATTCATAAATATGACCAATTATTTCCATTTATATTTTATTTGGTCCTTAGTAATATTAATTTCAAAAATAAATCATTCCATTTTTTAATAACTAATTTATTTTTAAATTGGACAAACATATTATTTTTTGATAAAAATTTTCATAAGAAATATTAGTTATTTTTTATAAATATAATTTATTTTTGAATTTTATAGCTAAGGTAATTACATTAAGTGATTACACAATGCTGATACATTTCATTTTCAAGTAATAGAAAAATCATGTAAACACTTTAAAAAATATTATGGTCATATTTTATTGGTTGTTATATAGTTCATAACTAATTAAATAAAGATGTATTTCATTGTACTGATGTGTGAAACCATATTTTCAAATTCAATTTTATTATTAATGCAATTAATCTAAACGTAAAATAATAGTGTCATAAATGATAGTACAGATATCTTCATAGATTATTTTGAAATCATAAAAATAGTACACATGGAAGTTGAGATATGATATGGTATAAATGTAATATATTGTAAATTTATAATCAAATTTTATTTCTTATCATTGAACATATAAAATAATAATATCGCAAATTTTGTTAATTCAATTATGATATGAAAACTTATAATGACCTGGTTAATAAAGGTGAAAAAGAATAATTTATTATAAAGAAGAAAATGAATTTTATTTTATGAATATACTTGGAAGATATCCTCCTTATCATTGAACCCATGACATTTTTCAAACACATTTCAATGTACGTGACATCATTATATTATCAATTATTGAAAAATTACATGTGTTCCCTCGGATCGCATATACATGTAAAACCCTTCTCTATTTTCATTACTACAAATTTATTCATATACCTCATCAACAACTAAAAATATTTATTAGGAAAAACATGTACCTATATTATAGATTATATGACTTTTAAAATACAATTCCCAGGGTCTATAAAATGAAAACTAATGGAAGTACAGTGAAGATGACGTAATCTATTAAACATACTATTTGATGCTCATTTTTTCGTATACATATTAATATATATATATATATATATATATATATTTCATGTAAATTCAACCTCTATAGATTAGATTGTGTTAGTGAAAAATTCTTATATAGCATTAAGAGACACATAGAAGGAACCAAAGGCTAGAATTAAATGATAATGGGTTCAATACAATTGGTTTTTGATATTCTCATTGAGAAATGAAAAAACCCAACCAAAAATTACATAACAAAATACTACTAAATAATGCATGATAACATTGTGAAACCACACAATTTTATTCTATTGATATCAAAATAAAATAAAAATTGAGTACCACAATAGAAGACAACAAATATTTAAGTAAAAAGTGATAGAAAACCAACAAAACATAATGAAAAGAAACAATACTCCAAAGATCCCAATTTATTCCATGACGAAACTATACAATATTTCCCATGGATCTTATATTTCGTCTGTATTGATTATAAATAACTTTAAAAGAACCCAATTTCCAAATTATACTAGTGTAAAAAAACTCTGCAGGCTTTCCCCAAATGACTACCCTACTCATTCCTATAGCAATGAACAAGTTAGCACATTTATTCATCCTGATTTTTATAAGAAAACATTTAAAAATCTCATAAATATGTATCAAATAAAAATATTTTCATACAAAAATAGTTTCATATTATGAAAAAATATTGTAAACCATTTCACATTCCATTATTGAATACTCATTCCATGATTTACAAACACACCCTCACATGCATGATCTAGTGACAATTTTGTACTCATGATCAGTTTCCCATCCATCCAAAAATTTATCACAAAATGGAAAATATTTTTTTCTCCAATGACTCATTCTCGCTATCTAGGTTCACATATCCTTTTACCCAAATTGTATGCGCCCCTTATTATGGTTCATAATGAAAGCATGAACTCATGCAACCCATGTCTGCCAAAACAATTTCAAACATACAATTTCAAGTTAATTTACTAAAAACATTATTTTGTAGTAAAACATTAAAAAAATGTTTCCCTCATTATGTCCATGAAGTATTTCAAAATCCACAATTTAAAATTTATAAAATAAAATCACTTTCAACAAGCAATTTCAAAATATCCACAAATCCACCAAAGAGTTAAACCATAACTACAGTGTATTTATTCCATGATTTTCCCAAACAAATACACATTAAAATTCATTAAATTCAATCAATATGGAACTGTGAATATATATTCTAATAAGAGAGTATGATTGAAGACACCCACTATGGTAATTGTGGAGAAAATTATGAATGACACAAAAAACCTCCACCAAACTAGGTTGAATCTATAAAAACCACCTTGAATCTCTTACCCTAATTTAAAAAATTCTAAATCAATCAATTATTAGAATCAAAGACCTTAAATCAACATTTATTGGATTATTTATAGGAATTTGACAGAAATACTATATAATATATAAAAACATTGAAAAATTAACACAATAGGAGACTTACCAAGAGAATTTGGCTTCAACACACATAAAAAAGCATCAAGATTACATAAAGGACAAAGGGGAAAGAGTCAAAATCCTTCAGGAGGAATAAATATTGGTTTAGTGATAAAATGGTGGGTTAATGAGGGTTTTATTTAAAATCTCAACATATATCCAATTTTTTCAGATCTATCGTTTAAAATTCAGCACTATTACTAGCCTGGTCATGCATTCCAATTGAAAAATGTGTGCCAGCCTCTAAATCAATAATAACCTTACACGGTTGGCCAAAATAGTTAGAAAAACGATTATATAACTTTGTAAATATGTATTTCCCTCTCATTATAGTTTCCCTATGGTTTTTATATAGTGTGGAAAAATCATGTACCAAACCATGAACCTCACTAGAAGCCCTTGATTCACCTTGCATGGTTTATTAAATGACATTCATGAGTTCCACTAACTTTGAACAAACCATACACCATTATAAATGTCACAAAAACCTAAATTTATTCCAACCCCCACCCCAAATAACACCCAAAGTCAATACATACATAAAAATAATAAGTAACCATTTGCTTACGTGATGTTTGGCATGCTACATTCAACAAGAAATTGACCTTTCTCTCCAAAAAATGAGAACCACATATCTTATGATAGTGTTTGTGCTATTTCTCAATAATAAAATTCTCACATTCCCAATCATATTCTTGAATCCAACCCTATATCTACAAAACCCACACAAGATAGATGCTTTTACCATATAAGACTTTATTTACCTAAATATAATCCATACTGGGATATGGATCAATGAAGCATTCAGATCAACGTTTATTTGATCCCATATAATCACATGTTCATGTTTAGGCTGATAATGTTTCAATGGAGATATCATAAACACATTATGCATATCATTGAAACTTGGTGGAAATTCCATCCAATATTCCACCTTAGCAACCCATTCATGTATCTCAAAAGGGCATATGTTCCTAGGAGATATCATTTCCTTCATTCCAAAAATGTTGATTCCCATGTCATGGAGAGATTATCAATAGAAAATGATTTTTCTCCATGAATTAAAATTTCCATAAATGATCATCCACATATGATTTTTGATGACTCAAAGCTATTTCCATTTATTTTCTAATCAACATAATCCACATATCTTTCTCATAGACAAGGGTTGTCCAAAACAACACTATTTCACCTATTCCCGCCCAACAAAGTAGATAATGATATTGATTCCCATACAATGATTGAAATGGATCCATATGTGTAATGTTATGAAAATAGTTTTTATATTATTACACAAAAAAGATATGTTCACTTCACAAGTGCCACCATAATCCATTTCCGAATCCAGAAGCGTGGCTTCCAATGTTTGTATTATCTATTCAGATTGTCTATTCAGCAAAAGATGATATGTCATTGTCATAGTCAACAAAGTCCCACATGATTTCTATATGGGTTTCCAGAAATAATTCAAAATCTATGGTCACTATCTAATACTCTATAATCTATTACCCCATGACTCTTTCCAACTTCTCAGATATAGATATTTGACTAGTCCTCCAACTTATGGGACTCGTCAATATGAAAACAATGGACGTACATTCTTAATGATCATGTATCACCCAAATTTCATTCTGTTTATGAACCATTATTTTGTGACATGTTTAGAATATTCCTATTTTTTCTCTCATTTTAAAATAAGAATATGTAAGGACTATGACATATTGTTTTGGTTTTGATGTTATACCTTTAATTGCAGACATGTTAAGCATTTCAAAAAGAACTTCTCCACCTCCCATTTCATACCAACTCATAATAAATGTAAAATCATTTTATTATAAATAATTTCTATTTCCGGATGAAAAACCCATATCAAATGATGTTATGTATATTGATGTTGATCCTCTAAATCCTCATGTACAACCATTTGTTTTCAAATCTATAAAATTAAACTCTAATCCAACCTTCATCCCTCAGGGGTATCCCCACCATTTACTTTTTACATCATTTTAACACATTTTAAATTGTATTTTTGTGCCTCGTGACTTTTTCATATAGACAAGGAACTAATGAATCTATAAATTAAACCATAACTTCATATCAGTCTTAATATTCCATGATCATGTCGGCTATGACCAAAATCAACTTCCATTGGACTAAACAATCATTCTCTAACAAAGATTACAAAATTCTATATAATTCATCTACAACTATATTTCCATAACCTGGTGAATACATTATGTCAATGTTGAGAATTTTTAGATACTTATTCTATTTTATTTATCTCATATTCTAATCCCCCTGTGATTAAATATGTTTCAATATCCTATCATCTATAAACATTTAAATTTACAACCAATTAAGTAATTACTCAATGTCTTAAAATCTTTTACTTCAATATGTGACTCCAAATAATGTGATGGGTTATTCATCTAATAAAACCATATGATTATTGATCTATAAAGAACAAAACGGTCTCCCGTGACGATAACACATCCTATCCAAGATCACAATGCATCACAATACCCTATGAATCCTTTTCCATACTACAAAACAAATCTAGATCAGTTTAGATGTATTGTTAACATTATGATCATGAAAATACATCTTACAGTCATCATTCAATTGGAATGGATAATTATTCACTATTAACGATTTTATAGGTTTGTCCACTTGTGAAAAATCATGAAACATGAATTTGTAAGCACTAGGTAGACCATGGAAACAACATATATTGACGACAATCATTGGTCGTTACAATGAGATAACAAACTATATCATTTTTTGGATCCATGGAAAAATATTTTCAAAATATTTGTTGTTAATGTAATGGTACCTCTCATACCAGAAAATCATTTTTTGATACTTTAGTATACAGATGATGACCCCATATGACTCCAAACACTGTCATCCAGTGTTTCACATGATCCGTTAATCTCCTTGAATACTATAATATGTCATCAAAAAACCACAATTTAAGAATCCAAATATCTCTAAAATATTTGATTAATCAATTACATAAAATTCACTTTTACATTCCTAAGACTTATGGGAATTACCCCATGCTGATAATAGCTATATATACTATTGTAATGTGTCTTTGTAATATAATATTTGGAAACATCAATTTGGTGATATCTTGAGCACGTTAAAATTTTGGAGTACCAAATATCTCCCCTCAATTGATCAAATAGATAATAATTTCACCGGAGTTGATATCGATTCATTATCATAACATAGTTATAATTATAATAATCATCGCATATCTGAATATTTATATGCCCCTTTTTGACGAACATTACTTTGGATTCCCATAGAGATGTGGTAGGATGAATGAACCCTTCAATTTCAAGGACATTCTACCACACATTTTTTCCCTTAATTCAATTAGTTCCATCTAGTATTATTGAATTGAAACATCACTAGTCCTTGATAGGTGATTAATAATAAACCCCAAATCTCATGTGGGTGGACACCTTTAGAAGTTATCAAAAAAACATCCAGACTCTAATCTATAACTTCCAGGAAACTATTATTGTTTAACTATTCAATGGATTCCAATGTCAATGCTATAAAAAGGAATGAGATCATGGAAAAAGCTAGATTTAACTAGCTTATGGGCCCTTGCATTAATTTTTAGTACCCTCTAAAAATATGGTTGATAACCCTATTGATCGTAAATATAACCTGTCGAGTATAATAGTAAATGTGATCCTTGAAATATTTCGAGAAATCCAGACCTAAGATTATATGTTAGACATACATCTAATGCAGTGATAAATACCATAACATCTCATCATTTTCAATAGTTATAGAACATACTCTTCAAATAATGTCTTGAAAGGGTATTTGACCGATATGAGTTTGTAGTTTCAACCTTGATGGAATCATATTAAAATTTAAATGTATAAAACCAACTATACGAGAATCAATATGTGATTTTGATGTACCCAAATCCAATAAATCATGTATAGTGGTAGAATTCAAATGAATTGTACCTCTCATAGTCTATGTTATAGACTGATCATAAATAATATCTTTCTCATATCTATACAATTCCTTGATCATGGATCAATTTAAATAATTGTCTTATTGATATTTACCTTGTCGAGGAATCATGGTGTTCCTAGAATCACCTTGGAAATATCTATTCTAGGGATGAGGATTATTTTGTAACCCTCATCCTGTCAATATTTACAACATCAGTGACACATGAGTAGTGTTCTTAACACCCGATCTCGGACCACACTAGAAATTGCACTTAATATGACCCATATGATTCAAGTTGTTTCATGATCTATGTGTTTCTATAAAATCTCGTTTCATGATGTCAAACAAACCCCATTGGAAATAACTCGATCTTTTCTTGGGTTAGGGATGATGTTTTACATATCGATTTCTCTAATTCTGAGTCATTCCACTAACATTAAAATATGATTCCCTCTTTTTTTTTCACCCATCATTGTAGTTTCCACCTTTTCAAGTATGAATCTATATAATCCCTCCCCCCATAGCTCCAAACATGTCATATTCTTCCATATCCTCTCAATTTACCTTCTCTATATAATCCGTTATACAAATCATGAATTTCAAAAAATGAATCACCTAAACCATTCTATATTCAAATAATATTTCATTCAATGACACAATAAATGTTAATTTGGTTGAAAATTAGTTTAAATTAATATATTTAGTTTTGTACTCTTCTAATTTGATCCCTTTTATTTAATGTTGAATAAGTATTTAATTTATGAAATGCTTATTTTATGTGGATAGATTGTTTTGTTAAAATTTCATTCAAAGACTCCCATGGTGGGCCTTGGTCATATATATCCTAAACCTCTAAATCCTACCATTTGATGTTAATATTCTCTAGTATATACATCGCTATTATTATATTTTAGTCTACTAGTGAGCCAAGTAAATTGAAGAATCAATTTATCAGGTTAATCTACAACTCTTGCTTCTCTTATTCCAAATCACCATGAAAGATGGGTGGATTTTGCTTCAATAATTTTATTTAGTGATCCAATTTTCTAGGTTTAACCTCATATTAACCTATGTCCAAAACATAAAAATCTTTAACTACACAATAAAATAGGTTCTGTCCCTTTTTGGATATTGTGAAACCATGTTCTCATTAGATCCCTCATGTTTTCTCTATGAATTCTACTTGGTGGAATTTTTGTACCTATAACAGATGCCATAATTCTCATTCTCTTGAAATTGGAGTCCTAATGAAGTGACATTACACCACATAATATATCAGAACACTATATTCCAAAACTCATCATTTTCCATGTTCAATATTTTTTTTAAAATTTTTTACCATGCTTTTGAAAATCAAAAAATATTAAAAATAATCCTTTGTGAAAGATCTCGATAATTTGTAAATGTACATCGTTGTTATGTTTTTTAACACTCATTCATGGTTGATGATGTGGTTTGGGTGCTGGAGTTATTTTTGGGGGGTTTTCGGTGGTGGGAGACATGAAATGAGGAAACATTAGTTTAAAAAGTTCATAGAGCATAGTTTTTTCTTGACTAGTGAAAATACTACACCTTTCCCATGAAATCATATGGAATAGGAACCATTTTAGTTTTATTTCTATTATATGGATACGACATGGTATTCCAAACTATATAGGTACCTTCAGTTAATTGTGCACACCATCAAAAGTTAAAATTATTATAGTTTTATATATCAATATTTAATGATCCCCCCCAATATTTTTCCTTTATTTCTACACCCTCTACACTTGGTGAAGAACTATGATCCCCTCCTCCTAAATGGGTGATTCTCCATTGATTTATGGGAGTTTGAATCATGTTTGGGTCTGAATCGATGATCTGGGTGAGTCTAACACTCCCTCGTTCACTATTTTATGGATTAGGGACTATAGAATCTATATTCTTGTTCTGAATCCCAAAAAAATCAATTTTCATGTTTAATTTAGTTGTGGATTTTAACGTATGTTTGAGTTCAACTCAATGGTTGATATTAATCAAACATTCATCAACATATATTAGTATGGATGCCTTTAATCTTATTTATAGAGTCTTGATGTTATATATGTTTATGTGAATGTGGAAATGCATTTCCTTATTGAATGTCTTCTTCCATGGTTTTGAATAATGTGTTGGTACATATATTGAGGTGTGAAACCCTTCATGGATCATATTGGGTTCATTGATGATATGAGATTGAACCTATGGATTCCCATGGGGAATAATGGGACCATGTAATTAGTAAAAAAAATAAGAAACGTTGAATGATGTATATTATGAGAGTGAGGGGGTAAAAAAATATGTATTTTAAATTTAGAAATGGTTAATGATTAATTGAATCAATTATATGTTGGATTTTTATAAATTCGTGAGTGGTATAGAGTTGAATATTAAAGTATGTCTATGAGCTATGACCGGATTATATTTTTATTAAAAGAATCATGTTTTATTAAATGTAAGTAACGATTTGAGGGGAGGTAATAACCTCAAAGGGGATTATAAAAGGGGGTTTTTAATTAGATATAAAATTATGGTGAATTACGTGCATGGTGCCAATTTTGTTAAAATGGTTAAATGGTTGAAGTTGAAGTGTATCCCTTGGACATGAATATTATTTAAAAGGGGATGAACCATGTTTATAAGGGATATTTCAAATAATTTAAATGTGTATTTTTAATTTTTTTCATTACCAGGATGTATATTATATATGTTCCATGGGTCCATAGTATTTTAAGGGACATAAGTTTTAGTGAGATAGAACCTATAACTATAATGTAGACATGAAATAATGATAATGAAATGATGTAAATGATTAATGTATTTAGTTGATCATATTGTGTATTGGGATGTTTGGAATGATTTTAAAATGGGTTAAATGGAAAAAATTAAATTTGTAAAAATACTTTGGAGTTGATATCTTAAATTCATAGATGGGTTAATGATTGGGAATTTATGAACGAACCCATTGGTTTGAGGCATGTGAAAGGGAAATGGGTTGTATGGGCTAGGTAGTGAAATGGTAAATATGATAATGGGTTATGGAATAAAACTGATTAATGTATTGATGAATTTTAAAATTTGAATTTTATATTATTTTTTTTAATGGATTTTGAAATGGTATTTGTGATTAAAGATTAAGGACACATTTGAGCAAGGCCTGGTGGGTGGAAAAAGGACAATACATCCTCCTACAAGCCGAGTTGATCTGATACTCAAACCCCACCTTGGAATTTAGGGGTTTCGGAATCAGACTGATTCTGTATTCCACTAATGGATTAATTTGAAGAAACTATTTAGAATGACAATCCATGGAATGTTTTATGTAATGAATTGGTGGGATATCAAACTGAGGATATATGAATCCCAAATTTTGGTCATGGATTTGACTAAGAAGTCAATCTAACGCTCATTGATTACCATACACATAGACTAGCCCTAATGACTAGAAACATGATCTACGTTTTATTGATAATTTTTATTATTAAATTATTTTAGGGTAGTAATGTATGTTACCCAGGATGCAATGCAATTTTCCATCATAGGGAATAGTTTATATGTTGAAAATTCATACCCCATGGATCATTAAAAAATATTAATTTTGTGGGTATGATAGAATAAGTGATGAAATTTAAACCACGTTAAAAATAGAAAAAAATTATATTGTCCCAAATGGTTATGATGTATGTTTTGATTAGAAAAATGTGTTATGTTGGAATTTCTGTGTAACCCTTTGTTCTTTGAGATGGATTTCTATTGTGAACTAAATTAGATTTGTTGATTGGACGATTCTAGAGTCCCTAATAGGTAAATAGATTTCAGATAATTGGTTAAATATTTTATTTTTTGATTTTATTATATATTGAAATGGATTATCTACATTAACATCCACATATACTAGTAATTAAATTAGACAACATGGGTGGTGGACTACTGAGTGTACTCGAACCCTTCTCGTGTTGACATGGCATAAGGCCACCCAAGATGAGGCAACTTGTTTCTTTGAAACGTGATCAGAGTATGGACCTACTGTTTTGTTCAGCATGGGACGTAAGATTAGAGGATTTAGTCTATGACTATAATAGGTCTAGGGTATAGGATTAGAATGCCTGGATATTTTTTGGTTCATGTTTATAATTTATGAATACCCGATATGTAATGTAATCTCCAAAGGTTTTAGTGGAATGTTTACATAGTGACTTATTTGTTATTGTTTCATGTTGTACATTGTTGTTCCTATTTGTGATCGTATATTTTGATGTTACATATTTTTTATCTTCACTAAAATTAGAATGTAATATCCCCCCATTCATTCTCCATCGACCCGCATTTCTAGATGAAATCATCTGGTGTATGTTGAGGTGTTATTGAGTTCATGTGATTACTCGTCTAAGAGAACTAGTTATAGTAGCCTCTGGGGAGGGTATGTTACAATGTAGTATTAGAGGATGTCATATTTTATTCATAATATTTGGATAATGGTTGACATGTTACAAGGATCATGTTGGGGAATGGTAAAGAGTTCGTGATTTAGTGCATGCCACCTCATGTATGAAGGGAAATTCCTATTTTGAGGGATAAGAATCAATTTTCTATTTTTTGAATATATGATTTATTTTTATTCATGATTGAGTTGTTAAATTGGATGTGAGGTTATTTATTTTTCATATATTATCTATTGGACTGACGAAACAATAGTAGGTTTGTGAGTTCATGCATAATGATTGGAAGAAAGGATATATATTTAATCTGAATTATTCTTTTCATTTAATTGGGTATAAAAATATGATAATTTTTTATAAACATTGAAATGGAATAAAAATATTGGTTAGTAACAAAATATTCTTGAAATTGTAAATGCATGGGTTTCTAAAATGAAATTTTTTGAGATCTTAAATTGTGGATTGAAATGTTAAGGACTAATTTTGAAGATAAATGTTAATATAATAGACCCCTTTCAGGACACCATTGGTGGTGACCACCTCCCTAGTTGGTTTTTTGACACTATATATGAGTAATTTGGTTTGTGAGAGTGACTTAGTGTTTGTATCTTAGGTTTTAGATGTTAGAATTTGTAATGTATGATCTATTATTTAAATGATATATTACTTTTTCTGTATTTGGTTATGTTCTGACCTTGATGTTGTGAATTATATTCTACTAACATGGTCATCATGACTCGTGTGTTCAGAGACACTTTGATTTGGGTTTTGGAACATAGAGTGTGTGTTCATCTCACGAAACCAATGTACACTTGTTATTATATTTAACATGGTGATTCACATAAATGGTTGTTTAGTGAAATAGACACGGTGATATTTAAATGATGGGAGGATGACCACAATGAGAATATAATATTTTGAGGTATGTTTTTATGTATTAGATATATTTAGTGTATTTTTCATATTGTGAATCATGTTTATGGTGTTTATATCATTTGTCACATGACGATGACCTGTGAGAGAGGTCATTCGTGGTATTGGTTTTCATGACTTCCTACTAAAATGGTAAATTTTGAAACCATATTAGAGGCACATAAAAAGTCTTTCCTAGTTCTGGATTATATTATTGAGAGAATTAGAAAAGTTAGTATTTTGGTAGATGCAGTCTAAGTTCTGGGTATGAGATGAAAATCATGATAAATTTAGGGAAACCTTGATGGAGTTTGTCATAGTGTTGCAAGTGACTTGGAATGTATATAATAGGTAGTAGAATTGGAGGTGATTTTGATGCAAAATGACTATCATTGTTCATGGGTAAATGTGTACAGTTATCCCTTAGAATCTCTTTAAAAGAGAACTAGG
This sequence comes from Viscum album, assembly GCA_963277665.1. Classification (NCBI taxonomy): domain Eukaryota; kingdom Viridiplantae; phylum Streptophyta; class Magnoliopsida; order Santalales; family Viscaceae; genus Viscum; species Viscum album. The sequence continues at coordinate 268,695,543 of OY728128.1, read as the reverse complement.
TTTATTTTAATTTGTTTTAAGAGTGGTTGTGATGTGATTGATCGCTCATATACCAGACCCTATGGTGTTATTGGCATTATTTTAGGAAGGCAATGTGGGATTGGGTTTACCTTGGGTAATTTATCGACCGTGTGAAACTGAGGTGGATTTTAGTTTTGGATGGAGGAGAGCGTGACACCTTCATGGTCCAGAAAACTGACAGGCGAAGGACTTGTAATGTATATGCCCGATGCCATTGGTATATGTACTTAGGTTGTATGGATGTAGAAAAAAATATTTCAATGGAATAAAAGAGGAGTGTTCATCGTAGTGAGATAATTTCATGATGTGGAAGTGAGTTCGGTCAGAACATTCATCTTATTTTCATTGTTATAGTGTTGATAAGACATTTGTGAGTAGGAAATCGAGAGGCAATTGGATGTTTGAGGTCGCCACTATTAAAATGGATTAGAAGGCGGTGGATTGTTTTTGGTGGTGATCGTCTATGGATTCTAATTATTGCTATCGTTTGAAAAAAATAATATCAAATACATTGACATTCTCCAAGGTATGCTGAGATGGATACGGATTACCCATAATTACATGAGTGTGTTTTGTTCAGATGTGGGAATTCTCGGAGGACACACACATGGAAAGGTATCTGTTATAGATCTATATGGTGGTGAAGTACACCATTGTGCATCTGAGGGAGAGTTTCTCGTAGTGGAACAAATGTCGAAGAATTTTGTGGGTGTTGTTCTTCAAATACAAGGATGAGTAGTTGTTAATGTTTTTTTGTTATTATATTGATATATGGAAAACATATTTCATGATATGAGGTTCATATGTTTTTAAGAAAAATCTATTGAGGTTTAAATTTCATGGTGAAAATGGTGGAAACAATACTCCTTAGGTGAGTATTGTAATACTCATTATGAATGTGTGATGAAATATATTATGTGGGTGTAGTGGCATCAGGATTCCAACATGAAACCAATGAAGTGAATTTTGGGGATCTTCAACGAAACGTTCTGTTGAATTTGGATTTCAAGGTTGATCAAGATGAGTAATGGATTAAGGCTTGAGATAGTTCTTATTTAAATCTGATTAGTCAAATAAAAGATGTGTTGAAGGTTTTGTAGGGAATTAAAATGACTTTATGATCAATTAATTCTATGATTGAATAGTTTGCGAGAAGTTAGGGATGACTTCGGTAGGTGTGTGAAGATGATGGTGGAATTCCCTAAGTAAAAGGGTGTCATAGATACATAATGTGGCGAGGTACCAACAATAAAAGATGGGCAACAATGGAGTGAGATGACCTAGGATGGCATGAATTTGATGGAAAAAAATAACAGAGGTAGTGGGATATTATTCACATCTAGTTATGGTTGGATGAATATTCATGTTTCTCAAAGATGGATGGGTTATAAGCAAATATCATGTTACCCATTTAAATGAGTATTTTTAGTAGAGGATTCTAATCATGGTAGTTATGATAAAATGATAGAATTCCAATATTGGATGGTGTAATAGCGGATGATTGGGTGTGGTGAGTAGGAAAAACAAATTATGTATGTTGTGAATGTTGTGATGAGGTTCATTTATTCTCTAATTCTATTATGGATGTTCTATATACTGATAAATAGGATGGTTATAGGGTTTAAACATATGGTGGGGAGTACCATAGTGGGGAAGTTGTCGATTAATGGAGTAACAAGTAGGATGAGTTGGGTGCAATTGAGTTTGTTTCGCACGGAATCCGGGGATGACCTCCTGGACGGGAGATTCAAATGTTCCGATCGGTTTCTAACGGGTTTGTTCGTAGAACCGGAAACATCCAATGATTCCACATCCGTTTGGACCTACTTTCCAAAGGCAGGCGCTCATTAGCTTGTGGACTAATGAGGCTTAGGAATTTGCATTGGTCGAGAGGATGGGAGGTCGGACTCATCACACCTTTTTGAGGGGAATTATTGTCTACTCCGGGACTCTCTTTATAGATTTAAGTTATGTTCGTGAATCCTTATTACATTACCAAGTATAAAATGTGCTTTCCTTTAGTTTTAACAATCAATGATTAAATATGCAAAGAAATTTAGAGAATCTTTTATATGTATTCGAGGTTCTTCATCAATAGAGAATCATCTATATCTGTTTAGAGATTCTTGGTCAATGGTATCCTTCAAAACATTTATATAAAAGTCTCTTGGTCATTTATGATGACCAGGACGATTTTAAAGCCACTCAGTGGGGCACTTGAAGTTTATCGTCATTCAGAAGGACAGAGATTATTTCAAAGTTGGGATCGAACCCATGCATGGGCTACCTACATATCCTTTGTTTTGGAAAAGGAATCAGAACCCACGTAGTTCGAGAAATGGAGTATGATGTTTATGATTTATGGCTCAAAGATGAATGTCATAATTACTTTTACACTCTAAGCTCACGCGAGTCATGCTCGGTGTGAGAAACAAGAGGTATTGGTAAAATTTAGACAATTGTGCCATGAAAGATGCAATCATAAGAATTTGTTTGGGGCTTATGTATGGATGAATGCCTAGATAGATGAAGGTTTAGGATTTACTTTTAGGGAGAAAATCCATGAACAGGGTCCATAAAGTTATATGTGCTTCATGGAGATTTGAATACTCTAATCTTGGGGCTTACTCCTAAGGAGGATGCCCAAGTTAGGAGGGGACTTATGATTGGGTTTTACTCCTGAAAAGGAAACCCAAATCAAAGGTAAATTATGACTGGTTAAGAGAAATTTAAGGGGACTTGGGGCTTATTCTTTAAAAGGAAGCCCAAGGTTATGACTGAGTCTTTATTCGTTAAAAGGAGACCCAGGTTAAGGGACTTGGGGCTTACTCCTGAAAAGGAAGCCCAAGATTATGACTGAGTCTTATTCCTGAAAAAAGGAGACCCAGGTTAGGGATTAAGGTTTGGGGCTTACTCCTGAGGAGGATAACCATATTTGTGGTTGGGGCTTATTCTTAAGAAAGATGCCCAAAATTAGAGGACTTGATTGGGGATTACTCCTGAGGAGGATTCCCAAGTTAAGGAATTAAGGTTTGGGGCTTACTCCTGAGGAGGATGCCCAAGTTTAGGACTGGGACTTACTCTTAAAAAAGAAGGCCCAGGTTATGACTGAGTCTTATTCCTAAAAAGGAGACCCAGGTTAGGGGACTTGGGGCTTATTCTTTAAAAGGAAGCCCAAGATTATGACTGAGTCTTTATTCCTTAAAAGGAGACCCATGTTAAGGGACTTGGGGCTTACTCCTGAAAAGGAATCCCAAGATTATGACTGAGTCTTATTCCTGAAAAAGGAGACCCAGGTTAGGGATTAAGGTTTGGGGCTTACTCCTGAGGAGGATGCCCATATTTTAGGTTGGGGCTTATTCTTAAGAAAGATGCTCAAGATTAAATGACTTGATTGGGGCTTACTCCTGAGGAGGATGCCCAAGATTGGGAACTTTAAGAATTTGGGGCTTACTCCTGAGGAAGATGCCCAGATTAAAGGTTTTATAACTGGGGATTATTCCTGAAAAGGAGACCCAGGTTAGGATTCTCTCATCTTAAAGGATGATGTTGAATGAATGAACTCTCCGTATTTTAGTGACATAAGGATATTTAAATCACGAGACTTTGAGAGAGATTCCACAGAATTCCTTTCAGATAAGAAAGTCAAATCATGAAATCATGCCATAAATGGATTTGAAGAGTGTCTTGAAGACTGAATCTTGAAAAGGAAAGGTGAAATGGCTTAAGAGGGGTAAAAATGGGCAAGATGGGAACCCAAAACTATAGGGGCGCGCAATTCTTGCAAGGCGCGCAAGTCTTCCGTGGGCGCACAAGTATTGGTCGCACAGGTATACCTGCGCGACACATAGTGTACTTGCGCGATTTTCAACCAGCATTGAAATACTTGAGCGACTCTTTTTTAAACCCTTTAGAATGTTCTCGAGGTTCTTCCAAAAAAGGGACGCACAAGTAATATTGAAGGAAATAAGTCAGCGTGCAAGTGTTTGATAAGTTTCAACACATATGCCTTCCTTCTTCTCTTTAAATCTTCCGTTCTAGGTAACAAATTACCTTAGAAGTGTTCCGGAAGCTTTGAGAAAAGACTTGGGCGTCGGGAGCTTCAATCCGAGTTTCTGGAAAAAGATCCTCCCGAATGGGGGGTGCACAGGGTCTATTTATAGGCAGGAGAAGACCCCAGGCGGTTACCGGGCGGTTACCACTTTAGGTCGCGCAAGTCACTTGCACGACCATAAGGCGTCGCGCAAGTAGACTTGCACGACCACTAGGCGGCGCGCAAGTGTATTTGCGCGACCATGAGGGAACTTGCGCGACCTATGGGAAATGTTCTCCTTGTTCATCCCTTTGTCGATTTTTGATGTTTCTTCAAAGGATGAATCACACTAGATTCAGATATTCCCCTTTTCTGATTTTTAGATTCTGTGACGAAAGGAGCGTCAACAAAAGTCCCCCCTCAGAGTTGGATCCGGAGAGAAATGAGGATTTGACTCTGAGGAAATTGAATCCTTCCAAAGGAAAAGGGGGAGCGCAAGACTTTAGGGCACAGAGGGAAGTGCGCAAGTGTGCTGGAACTTGACTTTTATTCAGAGTTCCTTTGTCTTTTGTGGGCAGTTTAAAGTCATGCATTCTGGACATAAAGGGGCTAATGTTTAATGTCGAAATAGCTTTGACCGAAATGGATTAAAATGGATTCAATTCCTTGACAATTTATCTGAAAACATATTACCATACTCAAGTATGAGAGAAAAAATGTAAAATATGGCTTAAGAATATTTGAATCTGAGGAATGATATGAAAAAGAGCTAAAAGGCATTAGAAGAAGTAGTTTCCAAGAATGAAGTTACTATTATTTAACAAAACCCGTTAGGGGGTTGAAATATGCAGGGCCACCTATGGGCATTGGCAGCATGGTCAAATAAATAGCATCTTTTGGCTGACAAGTCTGTTATGTGGACTGTTTATGCAAGGCCACCTATGGGCACGTGGTGCATAGTCAGGCAAAAGAACTCCCAGAAATTTACTTTCCTAGTGCTAAAAGCCAGTGAAAGTTTATGGAGATTCAAATTTTCTAAAGTATAGATTTTGTTGTATGGAAAGAGGTACTTGAATATGGAGAAGATATTTCCGAACAAGAACATTGAAGAACTGGATGAATATCACTCCTACGAAGGTCTGACCCAAACGTAGGGAAGAAGAATAAACCATAGACTTGAATACTTTCAGATCATGAAAAAGGATATGGGACAAATATGTTAAGGATGGCTATTTTTTTGCGGATCCCTACATACTGGCGTTTAAGACAAATAAGGACAAAAGAGGCGTTCTTCCCAAGAATGAAGTTACTATTATTTAACAAAACCCGTTAGGGGGTTGAAATATGCAGGGCCACCTATGGGCATTGGCTGCATGGTCAAATGAATAGCATCTTTTGACTGACAAGTCTGTTATGTGGACTATTTATGCAAGGCCACCTATGGGCACGTGCTGCATAGTTAGGAAAAAGAATTCTCAGAAGTTTGACATTTTTGTGACTAGAAGTCATGAAAAGGGTTATGAAGATCTGAAAATATTTAAGGTTAGGATTATAACACATAAAGATGGGTATTGTCCAATGTATATAGAGATACATAGGTCAATGAAAACCATAATCATGTTGTGGCTGGGTCCTGAATTGAAACTTGGACTTCACTACGTATCTCATAAGAATGAGAATCAAGCCATACGTAGTTCTTGAAATGCAGTTTAACGTCGTGCAAGAAGAAAGTATGAGTGATCTTAGTTTAGGGTCATAGAATTCAGACCATAATAATGAATACACAGTGTGTGTTTTCATGAGGATTTTTCAGCCAAGGGACTGAAAGTAAAATTTGGGGTTAGGCCCAAAAGACTTGGGACTGGATTCGAGGGACACTCGAATGTTCCTACGTATCCCATAAGGATGGGAATCAAGTCCACGTAGTTCTAGAATTACCCTTTGTACAAATTTGGTTCGTACATTTGAAGGGTGAAAGGGGACTTTAGTGCAATGATGGTTTTAACCTAAGATAAAAAGTTTAGGCATTACCATGTATGCACGTAGTCTTTTGAAATGAAACATGATTGAAAAAAATAAATGTCAATAATGGTTCCTTCTCAAATGAGGGAATCGAAGAATATTGTAGTTTATTGTTGTACCAGACAAAAGTGTTGTATAGTTTAACGTCATATAACAAGGACGAAAGTGAATCAATGTAAAGATATTGATTCCAGGGGCGGTTTCACAAATCATCATCATATGAGATGGTGGTGAACCGATGTGAAGAGATTGTTTTTGGGCTTGAACCCTGGGAGGTTTCCTACATACCCATCCTGGAGGGCAAGGATCAAAGTCTGTGTAGTTCAATTAAAGAATGAATTAATGATCAAGTTGTCCTTGTGGACAATGATCTAATAAAAAAAATATTGTTGGGACTTACACATGGTTAGTGGCCCAAAGGAAGTGTTATGGTTGATGTTCACTCTAAGCTCACGTGAGTCATACTCGGTGTGAGAAACAAGAGGTAATAACAACCTTAACGATGCACAGTTTAATGTCATGTAGGACATAAAAAAAGGGACTATGCAGTTTAAAGTCTTGCAGTTAGGACTATTGGTGCTGCACAGTTTAGTGTCATGTAGCAGGGACAAAATACAGTTAAATGTCATGTAGGACCTATCAAGGATTTTCTGTACAGTTTAGCGTCATGTAGTTAGGACGATGGGGATAAAATAGTTTAACGTCATATTGGACGAAAGGGGGACTGTGCAGTTTAATGTCATGCTGTAAGGACAAAATAACACACCATTTATGTCATGTTGGACGAAAGTGTGAATAGTTTAAGGTCATATGCATGGACCGTGGATGGTGCAGTTTAATGTCATGCTGGACCTTTGATGATTATATAGTTTAACGTCTTTCCGGACGTGAGGGACTTTTATACAGTTTAGCGTCATGTAGTTTAGGATGTCACAGTTTAACATCTTGCTGGACATAAGGGATTTGAAAATATTTTGTGGTCATATACATGGACCAGGGATGATGCAGTTTAAGGTCATGCTGGACGGTTTAGGGAACTTTTTCACAGTTTAATGTCGTGTGGGATGAAGTTGCAGTTTAAAGTCATACTGGACCATTGCTGTATAGTTTAATGTCATATAGCAAGGATGAACTGGTGCTGTACAGTTTAAAGTCATGTAGCTGGGACTAAGGTGAACCAATATGAGGATATCAGTTCTGGGGACTTTTTACAGTTTATCGTCATGCTGGACGTTGGAAGTGCCACATAGTTTAATGTCATGTTGCTAGGACACAATATAGTTTAATGTCATCTCGGACAAAATATAGGATCCTCTGTACAATTTAATGTCATGTAGATAGGACATAATAACAGTTTAATGTCATGTAGGACATAATATAGGATCTAATGTGATTGTTTTGGATCTGGGAACAATATTTTGTGTTTATACAAAATAATTCTTCAGAAATCTGGCTTTAGTTGGAGTCGTGATGTGTTCTCCATCCATTGAGATCAGAGAATACGCTCCATTAGAGTAGACCTTATGTATTGAATAAGGTCCTTCCCATTTTGGTTCAAGCTTGGGAGGCTTCTTTCCTGGTATCATTGGTGCTCTGAGAACCAATACCAATTCTCCCTGAATGAATGAACGAAGACGAACTTTTTTGTTAAAAGCTCATGCTATCCGATTCTGATAGATTTCCAAGTGGTGTAAAGTGCACAATCTTTTCTCATCTAACTGTTCCAATTCATTCAACCGCTTTTGGGATTGCTCATCTGTTGATAACTGATCACAAATGGCTATTCTGAGTGAGGGAAATTGAACTTCAATTGGAAAGACTGCTTCTGTTCCATATACCAATGAATATGGAGTAGACCGCGTTGCATTGCGAGTGGTAGTCCGATAAGCCCATAAAGCATGAAAGAGTTTATCAGGCCATGACCTCTTATCTTTATCCACCATCTTTTGCAGTATATTTGAATGAGTCTTGTTGAAGGCCTCTATCTGGCCATTAGCCGCTGCATGATATCGAGATGAATGGTTGGACTTAATGTTGTATTCTTGATACAATTTATTAACCTCAGAAGAACAGAAGTTGGTGCCGTTGTCCGTCAATATGGTATGAGGGACACCAAATCTAGTAATGATGTTAGACTTGATGAAGCTAACAATGCATTTAGAACTGACTTCTTTGAGAGGTACTTCCTCTGCCCATTTGGAAAAGAAATCAGTAGCAGTAAGAATGTACTTAAACTGCTTGGCCGTAGCTGAAGGGTAAGGTCCCACCACATCCATTCCCTATGTGGAAAATGGCCATGAGTATTTAGCTGTATGAAGCAACTCTGGAGGTTGATGAATGAAGTTGGCATATACTTGGCATGAATGACACTTCTTTGTGAAATTAACACAATCTTGTATCATTGAAGGCCAAAAGTATCCAAGCCTTCGAATTTGATCAGACAGTCTATGTCCAGACTGGTGGGCACCACAGACTCCTGCATGCACTTCTTTTATGACAGCCATTGTCTGTTCACCATCAATACATCTGAAGAGAACTCCATCAAAACCACGTTTGTAGAGAATTTTCTCGAGGTGGTTTGGGCCATCATAAAGAGTAAAATTGACCACACGTCGCCGAATTTGTTCTTTCTCGGCTCTATCAGGTGGAAGTGTTCCATTTTGAAGGTACTCCCTGATAGGTGACATCCATCCTGTAGTATGACCATACGGTTTAGGAATGGGACTAATTTCATTAATTTCCTCTATTCTGACTTGAACATAAGGTGAAATTGCACGACGGTGGGCAATACAGATGGTTGTCTCGTCCCGATTTGGATCTGCTAAAGCTGTGGCTATATTAGCCAGTGCATCAGCTTGAGCATTTTGTGATCTTGGGACATAAGAAAATGTCGGTTCTGAAGGGAATTCCGACATTAAATCTCTGACGTAATCATACAAAGGGATTAATTCTTCTTTTCTGATGGCATAATCCCCATTGACTTGTTTGATTACCAGGTCTGAATCACCTTTCACCTTTAAGTGATTCACTTGTGCTTGAAGTGCTAACTCCATGCCTGTAATGAGAGCTTGGTATTCAGCTTCATTATTGGTTCCACCTTCCCATAATAAAAAGGAATAAGGTAACACTGCCTTATCTAGAGAAATGAGCACAATTCCTAAACCAACTTTTTTGAATTTAGGATTTTCCATTTTCTTCCCTATTGGACTTCTAGAAGCACCATCAAAATACATTTCCCATGTTTGAGGACTCTCTTGAATAGAGAAAACTTCCTCATCAGGGAGTTCGATATCTGAATACGTGTCTTCTACTGAAGGATGTTCAGCCACAAATCAGCCAAAGCTTGGCCCTTAATTGCCTTTTGAGACACATACTGAATGTCGAACTGCTGTAGAATAACAGCCCACCTTTCCAGACGTCCTGTAAGCATTGGACGACTAAGGATGAATTTGAGCGGATTATTACGAGATACCAATTGGACCTCATGATGTTGCAGGTAGTGTCTCAGTTTCTGAACTGCAAAGATTAATGCAAGGCAGCACTTTTCAATACTTGAATATCGGGTTTATGCTTCAAGCATAGTTCTACTGAGATAGTAGAGACTATTTTCATTCCCAGCATCATTCTTTTGAGCGAGAAAGGCACCCAATGATCGCTCTAAAGCTGTCACGTAGAGGATAATAGGTCTACCCTCAACAGGTGGAATGAGTACTGGTGGACTCAAGAGGTATTTCATGAGAACATCAAATGCTTCTTGACATTCTTCAGTCCACTGGTAAGTGACTCCTTTATTCAATAATTTGGTAAAGGGTAAACTTTTGCCTGCCAAATTGGTGATGAAACGCCGAATATAGGCTAAGTGTCCTTGAAGTCCTCTTAATTATTTTAAATTCTGAGGAGGTGACATACCAAGGATTGATTTGGTCTTCTCAGGATCGACTTCAATACCACGATGGCGTACAACAAAGCCGAGGAATTTTCCTGAGGTTACCCCAAAAGCACATTTAAGGGGTTCATCTTCAAATTATGTTGTCGAAGCTTGTGGAATACGACTTCCAAATCAGCCAAGTGATCAAAACGTTGTTTGGATTTAACCACCAAATCATCTACATAGCATTCAACAAATTTCCCTAAAAGAGGTTTGAAGATACGATGCATGGCACGTTGATATGTTGCACCTGCATTGTTTAAACCAAAGGGCATCACCCGGTAACAAAACACACCTTGAGGAGCTCTGAAGGCTGTATATTCCTCATCTTCTGGGGTCATTCGGATCTGATTATATCCAGAATATCCATCCATGAACGAAAGTACTTCATAGCCAGCCGTCGCATCAATTAAGAGTTCTGTAATTGGAACTGGGAAATCATCTTTAGGACAATACCGATTAAGATCTCTGAAATCGATGCAAACCCTAATTTGTCCGTTCTTCTTCTTTACAGGGACAATATTAGCCAACCACTTGGGATATTGAACTTCTCTGATGAAGTTAGCTTTGATAATCTTATCCACTTCAGCCTCGATTTTGGAAGCATAGGTTGGGTGTGTTCTTCTCGCGGCTTGCTTGAATCCTCGATGTTCTTTTGGCAATCCCAAATGATGGGTGGAAACATCAGGATCAAGACCAGGCATCTCTGTATAATTACAAGCAAAAAATATCTTTATTTTGCTTTAGAAAAGAAATATACATCTCTTGCTCTTCAAGGGTCATGGCCGCACTAATTAAAGTGGGGCGTGGATCTTTCTCTGTACCAAGATTTACTTCTCTGAGTTCATCCACAGTGGTAGAGATACCCTCTTCAAATGCTGGAGGAGCATCTGTAAGATCTTCCTCTTCCTCTTCATCATGTGTTATTTCTTCTGTTTCTACTTGCAATGTAGATGAAAAAACAAAATTCTCATGATCATAAGAGATGCCAAAATTTTCAAATTTTGAAGAAGAAACTTCCATTTCCGACCCTATTGATGATAAAGGGTCTTCTTTGGGAAATAAAGAGGAGATTATGGATTGAGAATCGACATCAATATTCACCTCTGGTGTTGCTATAAATTCTTCTGGCCTGATTAGCGAAGTATAGACTTGTTGGATTTCAGCAGACGAAATGAAAACGTCACCACTTATGCTTTCATCACTACTTGGTAAGTTACCAATTTCTCCCATGTTGTCTGGCTCGATTGCCGTAATTGAAATTATGGATCTTTCCATAAGAGTATTTTGATTTGGGCCTATTTTGTCAATTTGACTGATAGGTAACACATAATCTGTACTCACATGTGAAAATGGATTTATTGGAATTTTTTCCAAACCATATGGAGCATTAACTTTGGTAATTTCCTTCATTGTAGATTTTTCTCTTCCCTTCATGTGATAAAATTCCGCCTCAATGTATTGAGACTCACATGTCTTGAACGGGGCCTTATCACCATACAATGTTCCAACTTGACCATCGAAACAGTATTTGAGACATTGATGGTATGATGACAGAATAGCTGCATGCTGATGTAGCCAGGGTCTTCCAAGCAAGATATTGAAAGCTGAGTCTTGATCAACAATCATGAAATCCGAATTGGAAACAAGATCTCCAAACTGAGTTCTGAGCGTAACTTCTCCCAATGGTTCTTGTTCATTTTTATCATATCCTTGCAACATCATGGTAGAAGGAGATAAATCAGATTCCGTGAGGCCCAATCGACGAAGTGTGCGAATGGGCATGAGGTTGACTCCTGAACCATTGTCAATGAAAGCTCTTCGAACATCTATACCATTGACTTTTCCAGATAAGTACAAATGTTTTATGTGCCCATGCACAACATCATCTTCATCTTTATCAGTAAAAGATATCACTGCATTGCATTCTGCAGGATTATTCTCTATGTGATAGATTTCAGCTGCAGCAATTTCAGCTTCAAACTCCTGAGGACTTGACAAAGCTTCGATGAGTGCTTCCCGAAGATCTCTTGACAGATTCAAAGCATCCAAAATTGATAAATTGGCTGGTACTTGGGCCAAGTGTTTCAATATATCATACTTTTGATCTAGAGGTCTGCGTTTCCCAATAGGAATATGCGGTTAATAGGTACCTTGGAAGCAGATGCTTTGGAAACTGATGCATCTTGTATTGAAGTTGGCAACATCCTTGGTTTTGGAAGATTAGAATGATTAGATCCATTTACTTACTGAGATAAAGAAGATGAAACATTTAATCGGTCTTCCAAAATAACTGTGCCGAAGCTGAGTTGGCCATTGGCAGAAGAACTTGCTTGTTCTTTTTGAACTCGCTGAAGGGCTCTACCACGAGTTTCTGCTACATATATAGTGCTAGCAGGGGTAGAATTAGAGTAGTGGCTTCGGAAAGATCCACGTCTTCCCCTATATCCTGAACCTCTAGAACTTCCTCGGGTTCCCTTATTTGATATAGGGAGTTCAGGCTCATCAAGACTGGAATATGAATCTGTTAATTGAATCATATTAACAGAACCAAAGATTAACTCTTCGTCTGATAAAGACTCTGCCTGGTTAGCCTGTTTAGGCTGTGCCATTTGGTGGGACGGTGCCCGTGGCTTCGAAGTAGATGGCATGAAATCTGCCAGAGTCAAAGACAATTTAGGCTTTGATACATACTCATCTTCTCCTGATTCATCTTTCTTCTTTGAATTGTGCTGTCCTTTTGAGGATTTTTCTTTTGATGGAGGCTTTACTGCAGCTTTTGTAGGAGACACAATTGGCTTCTTCAATTGTGTTCGCAAAATGGAATGGGTCCGATTGATTGTCTTTCTGACCATCCAATCATCATATTTTTTCACAGTTTTGCTTTTGACTTCCTGCCACTCACCTCCTTCCTCTGGATCTGTAGCAATAATACACGCTACATGAGCTGAAGAACCCTTCAATTTGACTTGTCCCAAGTCGACCATCTTTTGCAGGAGGTCTTTAAAGACAAAACACTCCTGGATGGGATGCCCCAACATTTGATGAAAGGGACAATAATTGGGACGGTCTTCATTTCCTTCCTTGTTTGGCCTCTTGGGCACTGGTAATTGAACCAAATTATTTTCCAGAGCTGAAATGAAGTAACCAGGAACTTGCTCACTTCGGAAAGAGAATGTTTTACTCTTCATATCCTCAAATTGTTTTCGTCGTTGATCTTTTTGATCATTTGGATGAAACAACCTTTTTTTTGGCGTTCAGGAGGTGGAGCCCTTCGAGAAGATGAAGGTTTTGAAGTAGAAATAGGTACAGGTTCCTCTTTAAGCATAACTGTAGCAGTTTCTGCTTTACCCATTCTTCTTCCTGGAGCTGATGGAATTACACGAGATTTAACCTTAGCCTGTATAAGGGAATCTTCAATCTGTTGAGCGATTGAAGTAAGGTCTCGAAACCCTCCTGTGTATTTCAAAGGGATCAATGGCGTGCGTAATTCATCACGCAAATTTGCCACACAGATTGGCAATAATTCCTCCTGAGGGAGTGCTAAACTCAAGGAATACGTTAATCCCTTCCAACGAGCAATGAAATCAGAGACTCTTTCATTCTCCCTTTGCTTGCAGTTTGTAAGATCGAAAACTGTCGTTTTTGGCAAAGTTGAGCTAAACTAAAGACGGAATTTTTGACGAAGATCCTCCCATCTGATGAATGACCGGGATTGCAAGCTTGTATACCAGACAAAAGCTGGTCTTTGCATGGTTCGCACGAAGAATCTAAGTTTCACTGCTTCTTGCTGCTCTGGAGTTCCCATCATAGGATCATAACAAGACACGTAATGCGTCAAATGTTGTTCAGGGTCGCCTGATCCGTTGAATGTATGGAAAATAGGGTTTCCAAAACTGGATGGAGGAGAAATTGAATCTACCGATTCAGGGTAAACTTTCTTTTCAGGTTGAACTTGCGCCCGTTTCCCTTCCATAGTTTCTAACCGAGATGTTAATGACTCAATAGTAGTTATTAACTTTTGAGAAACGTCAGGTTGAAATTGGTTTTGGGTAGGTGCAATGAATGGATCTTGGACAGACGTGATGATTGGTGCTGCAACTGATGGTAGTGCTGCCAACCGTTGTTGCGTTTGACCCATAAGATTAGACCTCTGTGGGTGTACTGATAAAGGAGGATATTCTTGATCCATCTCAGTAGTTACAACAAATTCCTTCGACTGTAGGACTTCAGAATTCTTAAGAAGAAGACTACTCTGAAGTAGTTCTGCATTCAACCTTCTTAATTCTTTCATTTCTTCCTCCTGTTGTGCAAACCTTTTCTCTAATGAGAGTGATTGACCTCCTTCAAAGGAAGGGTGAGAAGTAACCTGATTCTTTCCTTTCCCCTTATTGGATCCTTTTCGGAGAGGGGGAAGTGGGTTATTTGAAGGAGTACCCAGATTTTGGGTAAGCCTTTGATTACGTGTGCGCACACCTTCTTCATTTAGGTCTGTGTGCACAACTTTTTGAGCAGGAACCTCTTCGTCTGATCCTTCTGATTGAGCCTCATTTGGTGAATCACCAGCAACGACAATGATGACATTAATGGATGCATATTGCATGGAATCCTTTCTATCAGCATTTCTGTGATATTGTCTCCCTCCATGTCCATGATAAGACATGGCATTCCGTTGACTTGATCCCTCAGGAATTTCTTGGAGAACCGTCACTTGGAGAGAATCTCCTGACAGCTTGGCTCTTCGTTCCTCTTGAGGCTTATTCCCTAATCGAGAGAATACTGACTTTCTCTGAGGGAGGGATTGAGGATTTGAAAAAGTCCCCAGTCCGGTGGACTGGGGATGTTCCTGCTGCTTCCGCTCAACTCCTCGAATCCCATTTGTTGACTCTGAGGGTTGGGTTAGAGAAGTCCCCAGTCTGGAAAGCTGGGGTGTCTCTTGACATGCTATGTCTGAGATCTTCTAAAAATATCTCTTGATCTTGAGAATATTAGTTCAGAAATTAGCTGGATGCATTAACATGTATCCACTTTTATCACCTGGTTCAACAGACCGTTGGATGATTTCCGAAACTTCTGTCATTTGATGACGTGTTTGCTCCAGACGAGAGGCTTGTGCAATATTCTCGCCTGCTTGATGTAGGAGCAATTCAACAACTTGTTCTCTACATACTTGATTTTGAGAGGAACTAGTTGAAGCTTGTTCTTGAGAAAGCTTTTGATTATGAACAAAGCTCATTGACTGTGGCCGGCCATGGGCAATAACATTGCATGAGACCATTTTCGGCGGGCTTTGCTGACCGGAAAGCACTGTGAAATGTAGTGCTCCGTGAATACACCATCCTCTGATATGAATATCAGATGGAGCATTGGAAATTAACTGATGCAATTTTCTTAGTGCACCAAGGCATGAACGTTGATGGGTTCTCTGTTGCTTTTCAGCCTTCGGATACCGAGAGACTGATAGAGATGCCAAATCAATCTGACGTTGTAGCCCTTCTATTATCTTAAGATGATTTTCATATTCATCGTAAGATAATACCTTCTTCTTTAATTGACAAAGAGTTTTCCATATGTTGAGACGAATATCATGGATTCCATCATCCGTCAACATCTTTGGAATGTCGTACTGGGAGTCAGCCAAAGGCCAAAACATGACTGGTACTTCACCTTTTTCCAGTTTTTTCCTCATGTTCAGCATTTCCTCTTTATCATTAAATGAAGATTCTTCTACCTGTTTGGACCAGAGTTGGTGTTTCCTTGTTGCTTCATCGGATTCAACAAGATTGGTAGAGAAATCACTATTCATGCTGGAAGATGAATAACCCAGGGATGGTTCAGAGAATAACCTGAACCCCAGGCTATCTTTTGATGGAGAAAGAGTTTCACCTGCCGATAGTAAAGCATCAGACATGACTGGTTTTACGTTTGCAAGTGCCTCGAGATAGGAGGGCTTTCTCGTCACTACATTTCCTTCTGAAGAATTTTTGAGACAACGTGAATCACTACTGCAGAGAGGACTTTCGCAACGAAGTTCATCACCATGAGGAGGACCGTCATGATGGGTTACAGCAAAAGATGAAATCTCTTTCTCCTTGGTCTTCTGACCACACAGAGGGTTCCTGTGGCTCTCATCTGAAGAAGAAACTTCAAGATTGACCGAATTTTCATGAAGCAAGTCTTCATGAGGAAGTGTCTGTTGAAGACCTTCAGAATTAATGTTCCCGTTATTGGGAACTGAGGGAGTAGAATCTTGAATTCCGACAGATAAATGTCTGAGGGCTTCAAGAACTCCAGCATCGAGCAAGGATTGGTTACAGATTGGCCTTTGATCTCCTGACTGTGCTGGGCAGATCTTTTTCTTAGATTCCTTCTTACTCGCTTTAGAAACCACTTGATGACGAAAGTGATTGCTCTGAGCAGGTGTATGTGCCTGATCAGGAAAGATGGTCAGGTTAGGCTGACGATCTCCATTCAAATCAGGTGTATGTTCCTGACTTGGTTGTCCGTATGATATGGGGGAGTATGCCCCATAACCCTCTTGGACTGAAACAGATGTGTGTGTCTGTTCCGGAGTGAATCGTTGATGTGTCACTCCATTGATAGGGATAGATTTATGTGTCTGTCCCTGAGATGATGCTGAAGCTGTTATGATATCCTGGAAAGCATCCAGAATATGAGCAGGAATTTACTTCTACTCTTTCACCATTGACAAAATATGTTTGGTGACTTCAGCCGCCAGAACGGGGATATACGTCCATTCCGGGCTTGGAGTAGGTGTATGTGCCTGCCCCTGTCCTCCTTTTCCTGTCAGTGAATCCTGACAGTACTCAAGTGTGGAGGCAGAGAGTTGAGTCTGCCCCCTATTTGTCGTCGGGACTTTCCAACTGACTTCTCCGTGCGCTACCAAGCGAGACTGTTGGTAGGCTTGATTAGTATTAACAGGTGTATGTGCCTGCTCCTACCCTCCTTTTCCTGTCAGTGAATCCTGACAGTACTCAAGTGTGGAGGCAGAGAGTTGAGTCTGCCCCTGTTTGTCGTCGGGACTTTCCGACTGACTTCTCCGTGCGCTACCAAGCGAGACTGTTGGTAGGCTTGATTAGTATTAGCAGGTGTATGTGCCTGCTGATTACACTTCGCCAAACGCGGTTGACGAGATCCATCATATGTAGTCAGACGAGCCTGCTGAATAACTGGTGATGTATAAGCAGGTGTATGTTCCTACCTATGGTACTCCGCCGGAATTGCATGGTGGGATAGGCTTGATGCTGCCAGACGAGTCTGCTGGACAGAGGAATTAAAACGGACAAGTGATTGTGTCTGCTCGTTATTTTCCACCAAGTTAGGTCGGTGGACTTCTCCGGAGATGGCAGGGATGACAACCTTCCTATTGTTAACCAGATTCCGTCTCTGGCGGTTCATCTTGCCTGCTCGGGTTCGAGGAACCTGAGCTGAATACCTGGAGTCGGTACCCTCATCATGTTGAGGGCGCACTACCGCACTAGTCTGCCGGTGATTGTTGATGGGAGCCCTTGAGAAGGACTCCTGTCTTTTTGAATTAAGGTCCTGCGGGACCTGCTCATTCACTTCCTCAGAGTAAGGGAGTGAATGGAAATTGCGTTCCGGGGATAACGACCCGAAACGGTTAGAGACGGTAGTCAGCACCGCCTGCTTCTTGATCGCTGGCCGCCGTTGTCCGGACGACCAGGTAGAGTTGTTAACTTGGAGGGCTTGACGAGCGGCCTCCAGAGTTAGGATAGTACCGTTGCGATGGTACTCCTTAACCAGTGCATTAGAAACGCAGCGTTGAAGATGCTGAGTTGGTGGTGTCATTCTCAGAGCGGACGATGTTCCAACAGGAGTAGTAGCATTGGTTTTCATAGCAGCAGACCTCACAGTAGAGGTGTTCACTGCAGCAGTATTCAAAGAGGTGAATTTATGGAAAGCCATTTTGCAGAAGATCTTGAGAAAAGAGTGCCTTTTCCATATAACAGACATAATCAAGATGAATCCGGCCACTGCATCTTTTGGATGAGCACATATTAATGATTGTTTTGTTGGCCCAAGGGGCCTAACAAATAAGAAGAACATCACTTTAACTTGGTTAAGGATTCACGTCGGGTTCACCATTTTTGTTTCGCACGGAATCCGGGGATGACCTCCTGGACGGGAGATTCAAACGTTCCGATCGGTTTCTAACGGGTTTGTTCGTAGAACCGGAAACATCCAATGATTCCACATCCGTTTGGACCTACTTTCCAAAGGTAGGCGCTCATTAGCTTGTGGACTAATGAGGCTTAGGAATTTGCATTGGTCGAGAGGATGGGAGGTCGGACTCATCACACCTTTTTGAGGGGAATTATTGTCTACTCTGGGACTCTCTTTATAGATTTAAGTTATGTTCGTGAATCCTTATTACATTACCAAGTATAAAATGTGCTTTCCTTTAGTTTTAACAATCAATGATTAAATATGCAAAGAAATTTAGAGAATCTTTTATATGTATTCGAGGTTCTTCATCAATAGAGAATCATCTATATCTGTTTAGAGATTCTTGGTCAATGGTATCCTTAAAAACATTTATATAAAAGTCTCTTGGTCATTTATGATGACCAGGCTGATTTAAAGCCACTCAGTGGGGCACTTGAAGTTTATCGTCATTCAAAAGGACAGAGATTATTTCAAAGTTGGGATCGAACCCATGAATGGGCTACCTACGTATCCTTTGTTTTGGAAAAGGAATCAGAACCCACGTAGTTCGAGAAATGGAGTATGATGTTTATGATTGATGGCTCAAAGATGAATGTCATAATTACTTTTACACTCTAAGCTCACGTGAGTCATGCTCGGTGTGAGAAACAAGAGGTATTGGTAAAATTTAGACAATTGTGCCATGAAAGATGCAATCATAAGAATTTTTTTGGGGCTTATGTATGGATGACTGCCCAGATAGATGAAGGTTTAGGATTTACTTTTAGGGAGAAAATCCATGATCAGGGTCCATAAAGTTATATGTGCTTCATGGAGATTTGAATACTCTAATCTTGGGGCTTACTCCTAAGGAGGATGCCCAAGTTAGGAGGGGACTTATGATTGGGTTTTACTCCTGAAAAGGAAACCCAAATCAAAGGTAAATTATGACTGGTTAAGAGAAATTTAAGGGGACTTGGGGATTATTCTTTAAAAGGAAGCCCAAGGTAATGGCTGAGTCTTTATTTCTTAAAAGGAGACCCAGGTTAAGGGACTTGGGGCTTACTCCTGAAAAGGAAGCCCAAGATTATGACTGAGTCTTATTCCTGAAAAAAGGAGACCCAGGTTAGGGATTAAGGTTTGGGGATTACTCTTGAGGAGGATGCCCATATTTGAGGTTGGGGCTTATTCTTAAGAAAGATGCCCAAAATTAGAGGACTTGATTGGGGCTTACTCCTGTGGAGGATGCCCAAGTTAAGGAATTAAGGTTTGGGGATTACTCCTGAGGAGGATGCCCAAGTTTAGGACTGGGACTTACTCTTAAAAAAGAAGGCCCAGGTTATGACTGAGTCTTATTCCTAAAAAGGAGACCCAGGTTAGGGGACTTGGGGCTTATTCTTTAAAAGGAAGCCCAAGATTATGACTGAGTCTTTATTCCTTAAAAGGAGACCCAGGTTAAGGGACTTGGGGCTTACTCCTGAAAAGGAAGCCCAAGATTATGACTGAGTCTTATTCCTGAAAAAGGAGACCCAGGTTAGGGATTAAGCTTTGGGGCTTACTCCTGAGGAGGATGCCCATATTTGAGGTTGGGGATTATTCTTAAGAAAGATGCCCAAGATTAAAGGACTTGATTGGGGCTTACTCCCGAGGAGGATGCCCAAGATTGGGACCTTTAAGAATTTGGGGCTTACTCCTGAGGAAGATGCCCAGATTAAAGGTTTTATAACTGGGGATTATTCCTGAAAAGGAGACTGAGGTTAGGATTCTCTCATCTTAAAGGATGAGGTTGAATGAATGAACTCTCCGTATTTTAGTGACATAAGGATATTTAAATCACTAGACTTTGAGAGAGATTCCACAGAATTCCTTACAGATAAGAAAGTCAAATCAAGAAATCATGCCGTAAATGGCTTTGAAGAGTGTCTTGAAGACTGAATCTTGAAAAGGAAAGGTGAAATGGCTTAAGAGGGGTAAAAATGGGCAAGATGGGGACCCAAAAAGATAGGGGCGCGCAAGTCTTGCAAGGCGCGCAAGTCTTCCGTGGGCGCGCAAGTATTGGTCGCGCAGGTATACCTGCGCGACACATAGTGTACTTGCGTGATTTTCAACCAGCATTGAAATACTTGAGCGACTCTTTTTTAAAACCTTTAGAATGTTCTCGAGGTTCTTCCAAAAAAGGGACGCGCAAGTTATATTTAAGGAAATAAGTCGGCGCGCAAGTGTTTGATAAGTTTCAACACTTAGGCCTTTCTTCTTCTCTTTAAATCTTACGTTCTAGGTAAGAAATTACCTTAGAAGTGTTCCGGAAGCTTTGAGAAAAGACTTGGGCATCGAGAGATTCAATTCGAGTTTCTGGAAAAAGATCCTCTCGAATGGGGGGCCCACATGGTCTATTTATAGGCAGGAGAAGACCCCGGGCGGTTACCGGGTGGTTACCAGTTTAGGTCGCGCAAGTCACTTGCACGACCATAAGGCGTCGCGCAAGTAGACTTGCACGACCACTAGGCGGCATGCAAGTGTACTTGCGTGACCATGAGGGAACTTGCACGACCTATGGGCAATGTTCTCCTTGTTCATCCCTTTGTCGATTTTTGATGTTTCTTCAAAGGATGAATCACATTGGATTCAGATATTCCCCTTTTCCGATTTTTAGATTCTGTGACGAAAGGAGCATCAACAGAGTTGAATCCATATTGATGAAATGGTGTAGGTGATGGGTGTTGGAATGGGTGTTGACAAGATAAGTTCGTTGAGATAATGAGTGTGTTTTGTTTATTCTTTATGAATATTTTTAATGACTTTATGTTTCAGGTCCATAAATTTTGGACACGATCAGACCAGAACGATACTTGTTGGCTCTCCCTGGCTAACTTAGTGCATTATTTTGTTTAATCCATGATATAACCCAATCATTTTGATGAAAAACTCTTCTAGTGACTTGATTCATGTAATTATAGTTTGAGTTTCATGCATAATTTAATATCATCAAATTATTATCTTGGGTCATGGTGGGGAAATGTTTTCAATGTAGGACAATTTCCTTGGTCTAATAATTGATGAATCATGGGAATGTTTGGGAAAAACATTAAAAATTAATGTCGAATAGCGTGACATTGTCTAATATATTAGGTTTGGAAGACTTTTTAATGCTAGGATGTGTGTCTTCTGGATGATATAATATAAGCTGTGGAGGACTTATGATCTGGATATTCGGTGGTGGCACCTCTAGGTTACACATTTATTAATATGCACTCATTTATGTTTGATGAAGTGGTTTGGGTTGATTTTGGTTATTTTGGGGTATTTTGGTGGCGTGTGACATAAATAAAGGTTAAATGATGCAAAATAGTACATATCGTACAGTTGGTGCATGATTAGTGAAAATTGTGCAGCAGAACCAGGAAACCATGCGATGTGAGAACAATATTGAATAGAGGGGTACTACATAGTTAAAATTATTTTTCAAAATCAATTGGGTTTTCCATGTAACTGTCTAACCCATCATCCCTTAGAAATATTATTGTCCATAGTTTTCCCATGGTTTGGAAAACCATGTGGATGAACCTTGCATCACATTACCAGATCAAAAATTATTGATTTTTCATCATCATGTTTTTAGATACTGTAACACCCCAGGTAAATAAAGAATATGACATTTTCAAATTTATCCATATTTTTTTTAATATTACTGTAAAGGGAATGCTATGCTCGAGGGCGTACCCAATACGCAACAATGAGTTTCTTTGAAATCTTATGTTGCACTCTAATAATAAAATAATTTTTTTTTAAATTGTAGTTAACACCTAGCCGTTGTAATGAGGGGAATGAACAGAACTAACTAAAAAATGATTATATATGTTTGTCAAATATTTTTACTTTTTATAATAAATGTTAGAGGATTAAAAATGTGAATGAATCCAATTTTAAGTGTAAACATTCTAATATTCATTAAAAGGTCGATTAACCACCTTTTGATGGAGAACCTCTTAAAAATACACTTTTTGACAATTTTATGTGTAATATTTGACATAATAAAATTATTCTTTAGAATTGGGACATCAAAATTAAGTTTGTGTAAATTTTTGGTTTTTTTCTGATAAAGTTCATTTTTTAATGAATAGTGAAAAATGTTGTATTTTAATTCAAAACCTCTTTTTAATCTAATTTATTTATATTATTAGATTATCGTTTGAATTAGTTCTAAAGATAAATTATAATATATTTTTACCATTTAATCCAATAGTGGTCATTGGAATTAATTTCACTTTGAAATTGGACTTAAACTAGTGTCAATCTTTTAATAGATATTATTTCGTAAAAACACGATATTTGTTTTGACAGCGGGAATTAATTATTAAATTAATTAATGCAACTTCTGTGATTTGAATTTCAAAAATCTTACATACCTGGTTTTCATTAGGATGTAAAATGTGGTTCAATGGGATTAAATAATTTTTTGTTGAATAGTAACTTTTATGTTTTTAATCGCGCTTAGAGGTATTTAGTGTAATTTTAGGTAAAACAATGTTTTAATAAAATGAAATGACCTTGACACATGTCCTACCCTTATTGGTTGAGTAATGGTCGACCAAGACAATCCATGGGTCAACTTGGTTACCCCATGGAGTCACATTGGTAGGAAAATGACATTAAACCCTTTTTATTTAAAGTTAAAATCAAAAGGTCACAAATATGTGTTGTTTTACTAAATTAATTTTTAAATGGGGTTATAAAAGTCATATTATTGACAATAAATATTCATTAGAAAGGTAAAAGGATTTCCTACATCATGATAGTTGTTTTATAATTTTTATACATTAAATAAATTAAAATATTTATGACACCATGATGATGTAGTGATTACCTCATTATTTAATGATTTAAATAAAATAAAAAGATAATGTAAAATCTAATACCTACACATGTCAAAACCCTATTGGATGTGTGTATTTCTAACTATTATCACCTTATCCTAGAAATATAAAATTTTGGTACCTTTAAATTCCGAAATGAATTTTATAATAATGTTACTTTTCACGACTTTCCAAGAGTTCCCCTCCTTTCCTCTTATAAAAATCCCCCACCTCTACCACCTTACCCACACCTCTCAACCCTTTGGCTCTGCCAAACCCTGACCATTCCATCTCTACACATCCCTTTATTACTCCTAGAAGCCTCACTTTGGGCATAAGTCTTCCCAAGGAAGCCTTTGAGCTCAAATCAAAGAGAGATACTCGATTTTAAGGTAATGTCTTCACTTGTGTTCTTTTGTTTTATTTTTCTTCTCCAACCCCCTAAAATATTTTTATTCATTTATTTTGTAACAAATCCAGAATATTCAATATACTAAGAATTTTTTATATGAAGGATTCGAGCTACCCTTACACACAACTAAATCTAATGGTTAAAAAACATACTGTTTCTGTGGATGGTGAATTTCTGCCTCACGAAACGATGATTGTTGAATATTCTTTTAACACCTTCAATGGTGTCCATTAAGATGTCACTATATATATATATGATATATAGTATGTTTATGTTTTTCTTAAGCTTCTGTATTTTTCATTTATGGCATACCTTTATGGTTTCCATTATGGGTAAACGCGATATCTTCATTTTACGAAGTGCTGACTACCGCCCCCTCAAAGTGATTCGATTCGTTAATGCCACATGTGGGACATATAATGGATGGAATTAATGGTATTACATATGATATCCTATTGGAATTATAATATACCTTTATATAATTATTATTTCATTCCATTTAATACAAAAAAAAAGAAATGAAAGTAGCGTTCATGCGTACGTATGGCTTACCGTCTCCATGAACTGTACATTTCATTTCTTATCTCCAATTATTATTTACTATTATAAGTACATAAATATAATGGATATATATGTAATATATTAAATTTAAATTATGGATATTATTCTGGAATTATAATATATATATATCTCGTTTTGTTTTAATTCCATTAATATGACAAAAAATGAAAGTAGCGTTCATGCGTATGTACGACCTACTGTCTCAATGAACGGTGCTTTTAATTACAAATGATATGGAATAGTATAAAATTAATATATACTGGATATATATGATATTTAAAAAATCAATACTATTATGGATATGATGTACCTATAACTACATGGAAAATTCATTTCCAACAAGTTCAATTTTTACTCATGTACCGAAGATCGACAAAAACGTCTGATATGAACTCACTTTATTAACCAATTATTATAAAATTATAATATGTGATATGAACTGAATAATAATCTTTAAATGAGGTCCTTAAGAAATTATAAATTGAACAAATTTTATTATTCAGGATATTAAAGAACGATCTAGTCATGTCCGACACGAGGTAAGGGATCCTACCTCTCTCTTCCTTTTTAAGTACACTCTTTTATGTCAATTATTTTAAGCTCATATTTATTATGTTTGGGGATGTTATTTTATATTCGTCATTCTGTAATTTTTATTTTCATATTATGAGATACCCTATTTGATCTCATCAATCCATTTTTGGATGTTTTAAGTGGCGCCGTTAGGCTGCTGAGTTTTCATAAGGGATTTTTCATCTCACTTTTATTCCCGTGAGATTTATGCTACATTTACCACCATTTCTATTGAGTGGTATATATACATCCAATTATTCTACTCTTTGTATAATATAATTTTGTTTATGAGTATTTTAATCAATGATGTATGGTCCTTCTTTCACGGGGTGTATGTTTCGAAAGATACCCAAGTCGGTAAAGGAACCTTTCACCCTCCTCTTTTTAAAAGACTTCTTTTGTTGGGTCTTTTAATTTAAATATTTTTATGTTGGGATATGTTATTCTATATCTTTATGGATGTAAATTTTATTTCCAAGTGACGAGATACCATTTTTATCTCTCATCAACTAATTTTGATGGGACGCCATTTGGATGTCAAGGGAACTTCAAAACCCAATTTCGATTTCTTTGGGTTCAACATGTAGTTATTGAATATGCCATCTTTTAAATATGTGTGAACGACCTTTGATTATTTTACACTTAATATCCACTTATATTGTGTGTATTTATATTTTTCGCACATAATTATGACATTGATTTATCCTTAATTTAAGGATACCTTCTTTATAATGGATTTCATCTCAATGTACATTTCCATTGAAACTTCATTGTTGTTATGCACAAATTCACTCTTATATTGTGTATATACTATCCTTTGGAATATTATATCATGAATAACTTTATTCTAATTATATTATAATGTTTTTATTAAATGTTTTTCCTAAATTATTGTATTCAAGTGTCTCTGATTTTGTTAAAAACCCTTTAACTAAAATATCATTTTAAATGTTTTATTGATTTATTCTTATAAATATTTCTCATTAATATACATGTTTTCAAAATGGTTTTATGGATTTATTTATATGGATATTAATGGTTTAAAATGTTAAAAGAATCAAATTGGTATGGGAAACATTGATTCAAAAATCTATTTATTAAATATTTTAAATGGTTTTGAAAATGGTTTTTAGAATGGATTCATTGTTTCAATATCTTAAAAGGTTATATTGTTATTGCAATGTGGGAATGTTATCTTTTCTTTATGCTTAAGTTATGTGATGTGATTATGGTATGGTTCTTGGGAATTGTTTATGAAGATGGGTGGTTCCGTGATAAACTTTGGGCGGGTGAGCCCGATATAGCTCTCCAATGCATTGGGTAACGCGAAGGGGTTAAACGTTAAGGTTTCTCTGAAGAGATTTATGGAATATACTGTGATGGGTATTCCAAACGTAACCAAGAGGGTTACTACCTATGTAAGAATGTTATGAATGCCTCATGTTACCTTTATGTCTTATGATTTCTATGATTTATTCATGATTTTATGAGGTATGTTAAAGTGCATGTGTTTTATGGGTAAAGTATGATTTCATTCTTATGTATATATGTACTCATGTTTCCATTCCATAATTTTTACAACCCTTACTAAGCTTTTTATGCTCATCCCAAGTTTTTAAAATGTTTTTCACATGTCAAGGGAATGGTATATTAAATGATGATAGTGTCAAGGAAGTGTCAAGAAAGAATCCATGTTTTAATTTAAATATGTTTCTGTTGATGGGAAAAATGAATACTATATTTTATATAGCCTCTTTGTTCAAATGTGGAATGTAATGCATGTTTTATGACTTTTTTCTCTAAAACTCTAAACCTGAAAAGATCCTCAATGTGTAATCTTCTAGTAACTCAAGATTAAGTAAGGTTTAAGGCTGGGGCCTTATAGTTGGTATCAGAGGTCGGTTTAGATAACATTAGAGGTTAGGGTATTCTCTAAGCATAAGTGACATTACCATAATGGTTAGGATTTCCGAAAGAGTCCTAGTTTTAGATAAAGTGAATGAGTAAGTATATCTTACTGTTTACCTTCCTCATTAGTACATTATGGTTTTTTTGATATACTCACACTGACATTTCTGTTTTTAGTGAATGGATGGATCTAGAAGGCACCAAAGTGACAACAGGTTTGAAGGAAAATGTGGTGGTTCTCTGATTAAGATACTAGATAAAATGGGGGATTCAATGAGGAAACTCGTGGTTGTTCTAAACCAACTATCAAGGAGTCATGATCAACCACTTGAACCTTTGTATGTTCTGTAATGAATCATTTACGAGATGACCAATTGATGTGGAAGTTCAGGTAAGAATTAGAAAGGTAACCATTAGAGTTTATATGATCATTACTTTTGAGGTAATTATGGGTTATTATATGTTATGATGGAAAATGAAAGGCATGAGATAAAATTGATATTAAAATATGTTATGATTTTTTTAAAATTTTATCTGATTTTGGGGAATTTTTTAAGAATTATATAGTTTTGGAAAAAGGAAAACAGGTAGACCATGTGGCAACCCATTGTGTTGGACAAATTTGTGGGAATCGAACCCACAACCAAAGTGTGACTAGTATTTATCTCCTACCACTGGACTACGTGAAGTCCCTGGTTATTATAACTTATTCTTTTTAGATAGATGATTTTATGAATTAAGAGTAACTTGATATTCGGTTATCTATATAAATTATTAACCTATCATGTAGGATATGTGATTAGTTTAATTACTTTTCAATATGAGACTTTAAGAGCAATTGATGTTATTTGGAGATAAGTGTTAATTTGTACCTTGGAAGACTATGTGATTAAATCTTTAAAATATTTAGGTTTCAATCTTATTTTGGTTTACTTTGAAGAATTTTATGGCCAAATTGTTTATTGAATGGTCTTTGTTGAACTTTGGGTATTTTTTGACAATCTTTGGAGATTACGAATAGATTTTTTATCATTTTTGGGTATTATATGATCTCATACTAACCTTTTAGGTTTTAGTTTTGGTTAAGGTATAAATACATGGGAAGTATATAGTTCTATTTTGTGGATTAGGTGATTCTCTAGTAGTTTATTATAGCTCTCTTAATGTAAACAAGTCTTCCTAAATACTCATCATTTGGGGAAAGTACGATTTTGTGTAAGAAATCTAGTAAAATTTTAAAGTCAAAATGACAAGTAAGTATGTTTCCTTCAGATAAAAAATAAATTCCTCAATGAAAAGTAACTTTAAACAAAAATGTTGTCTATTAAATTTTCCTACGGGGGAATCGAATACCGTTTAACCCACCACAAGTATGTGATTTTCTTGTGGTTAAATTTCTCTTAGACATGTTTACTATCACTCTCCATCAGAACATGACCCCTGGTTTTCTCCTCCATGTCCATATTTTCATAATTGGAATCCTAGTATGGGTTAACTCGGGTGACATTTGTACTTCTCTCACATTCTTTTAAAGTGATAGTTTTAATGACTCTTGTTCCGATGTGGGATTTTCAATGAAGCTTCCAAGGCCTATTTTAAAATTGCGAGGACACAATTCCCAAAAGGGGGAGAGGATGTAACACCCCAGGTAAATAAATAATATGAAATTTTCATATTTATCCTTATTTTTTTAATATTACTTTATTGGTAATTTTATGCTCGAGGGCATACCCAATACGCAACAACGAGTTTCTTTGAAATCTTACGTTGCACTCTAATAATAAAATAATTTTATTTTAAATGGTAGTTAACACCTAGCCGTTGTAATGAGGGGAATTAACAGAACTAACTACAAAATTATTATATATGTTTGTCAAATATTTTTACTTTTTACAATAAATGTTAGAGGATTAAAAATGCGAATGAATCCAATTTTAATTTTAAACATTCTAATATTCTTTAAAAGGACGATTAACCACCTTTTGATGGAGAACCTCTTTTAAATCGACTTTTTGACAATTTTATGTGTTATATTTGACAAAATAAAATTATTCTATAGAATCGGGACATCAAAATTTACTTTCTGTAAATTTTTGGTAATTTTCCGATAAAGTTTATTTTTTAATGAATAGTGAAAAATATTATATTTTAATTCAAAACCTCTTTTTAATCTAATTTATTTATATGATAAGATTATCTTTTTAATTAGTTTTAAGTTAAATTCGAATATATTTTTACCATTTAATCAAATATTTTTCATTGGAATTAATTTCACTTTGAAATTGGACTTAAACTAGTGTCAATCTTTTAATAGAAATTATTTCTTAAAAACACGCTATTTGTTTTGACAGTGGGAATTAATTATTAAATTAATTAATGAAACTTATATGTTTTGAATTTTTTAAAATAGAAATCATTTTTGAATTCAGAATATCAAATATATATTAGGGTGAATTTTAGGTATTTTTTGAAAAACTTCAATTTTTGATGAATAGTGAAACCACTAAGTGGTAGTTTAAAAACTGATTTTTTGTTTAAATGAACCTTTACCACTTCTGTGATTTTAATTTCAAAAATCCCACATACATGGTTGTCATTAATATGTAAAATTTGGTTCAATGGGATTAAAATAATTTTTTGGTGAATAGTAACTTTTAAGTTTTTAATCGCGATTAGAGGTTATTAGTGTAATTTAATGTAAAAATAATGTTTTAATAATATTAAATGACCTTTACACATGTCCTAACCTTATTTTTTGAGTCATGGTCGACCAATACAATCCATGGATCAACTTTGGGGCCCCATGGAGCCACTTTGGTTGGAAAATGACATTAAACCCTTTTTATTTAAAGTTAAAATTAAAAGGTCATAAACATGTGTTATTTTAATAAAATAATTTTTACATGGGGTTATACAGGTCATATTTTTGAATATAAATATTCATTTCAAATCTAAAAGGATTTCCTACATCCTGATATTTGTTTTATAATTTTTAGACATTAAATAAATTAAATTATTTATGACACCATGATGATGCAGCGATTACCTCATTATTTAACAATTTAAATAAAATAAAAAAGAAAATGTAAAATCTAAAACCTAAACTTGTAAAAAATCTATTTTATGTGTGTATTTCGAACTATTATCACTTTATCCTAGAAATATATAATTTTGGGTCCTTTAAAACCCGAAATGCATTTTATAATAATGTTACTTTTCAAGAGTTTCCAAGAGTGCCCATCCTCTCCTCTTATAAAAGGCCCCCACCTCTACCACCTTACCCACACCCCTAAAGCCTTTGGGTTAGAAAACCCTTGCCCATTTAGTCTCTAAAAATCCCTCTATTACTCCTAGTAGTCTCACATTGGGCATAAGTCTTCCCAAGGAAGCCTTTGAGCTCAAATCAAAGAAATATTCTCGATTTTAAGGTAATGTCTTCACTTGTGTTCTTTTGTTTTATTTTGCTTCTCCAACCCCCTAAACTCTTTTTATTCATTTATTTTGTATTAAATCCAGTATCTTAAATATACTAGGATGTTTTTATAAGAATTATTCGAGCTACAATTACACAGACCTACATCTAATGGTTAAAGGACATACTGTTTCTGTGGATGGTGAATATCTACCTCACGAAACGATGATTGTTCAATATTCTTTTAACACCTTCAAAGGTGGCCATTAAGATGTCACTATATTTATATATGATATATAGTATGTTTATTTTTTCCTTAAGCTTCTGTATTTTTCATTTATGGCATACCTTTATGGTTTCGATTATGGGTAAACGTGATATCTTCATTTTATGAAGTGCGGACTATCGCCCCCTCAAAGTTATTTGATTCGTTAATGCCATATGTGGGACGTATAAAGGATGGAATTAATGGTATTACATATGATATCTTACTGTAATTACAATATACATTTATATCATTATTATTTCATTCCATTGAATACAAAAAAATGAAATGAGTGTAGCGTTCATGCGTACGTACGACTTACCGTCTCCATGAACGGTACATTTCATTTCTTATCTCAAAATGTTATGTACTATTATAAGTACATAAATATAATGGATATATATGTAATATATTACATAAAAATTATGTAAATAATTCTGGAATTATAATATATATATATATCATTTTGTTTTAATTCCATTAATATGACAAAAAATGAAAGTAGCATTCATGCGTACGTACGGCCTACAGTCTCCATGAACGGTGCTTTTAATTCCAAATGCTATGGAATAGTATAAAAGGAATATATAATGGATATATATGATATTTAAAACATCAATACTATTCTGGATATTATTTACCTATAACTACATGGAAAATTATTTTCCAACAAGTTCAATTTTTACTCATGTACCGAACATCGACAAAAACATCTGATATGAACTCACTTTATTAAACAATTATTATAACATTATAATATGTGATATCAACTGAATAATAATTTTTTAATTAGGTCCTTATGAAATTATAAATTGACCAAATTTTATTATTCAGGAGATTAAAGAATGATCGAGTCATGTCGGACACGAGGTAAGGGATCCTACCTCTCTCTTCCTTTTTAAGTACTCTCTTTTATGTCATTTCTTTTAAGCTCGTCTTTCTTATGTTTGGGGATGTTATTTTATATTCGTCATTCTGTACTTTTTATGTTCATATTATGAGTGACCCTATTTGATCTCATCAATCCATTTTTGGAAGTTTTAAGTGGCGCTGTTAGGCTGCCGAGTTTTCATAAGAGATTTTTCATCTCACTGTTATTCCCATGAGATTTATGCTACATTTTCAACCATTTATATTGAGTAGTATATATACTTCCCATTATTCTACACTTTGTGTAATATAATTTATTTTATGAGTATTTACATCAATGATGTATTGTCCTTCTTTCATGGGGTGTATGTTTCGAAAGATACCCATGTCGGTAAGGGAACCTTTCACCCTCCTATTTTTAAAATGCATCTTTTGTTGGGTATTTTAATTTACATATTGTTATGTTGGGATATGTTATTATATATCCTTATTGATGTAAATTTTATGTACAAGTGATGAGATAACCTTTTTATCTCTCATCAACTCATTTTTATGTGATGCCGTTAGCCTGTCAAGGGAACTTCTTAACCCAATTTCAATTTCTTTGGGTTCAACATGCAGTTTTCGAATATGTCATCCTTTGAATATGTGTGAATTTCCATTGATTATTTTACACTTAATATCCACTTATATTGGGTGTATTTATATTTGTCACACATAATTATGAGATTGATTTATCCTTGATTTAAGGATACCGTCTTTATAACGGATTTCATCTCAATTTACATTTCTATTGAGACTTCATTGTTGTTATGAAAAAATTCACTCTTATATGGTGTCTATACTATCATTTGGAATATTATATCATGAATCCATTTATTCTCATGATATTATAATGATTTTATTTAATGTTATTCCTCAATTATTGTATTCAAGTGTCTCTCATTTTGTTAAAAACCCTTTAACTAAAATATCATTTTAAATGTTTTATTGATTTATTCTTATAAATATTTCTCATTAATATCCAGGTTTTCAAAATGGTTTTAAGGATTTATTTATATGGATATTAATGGTTTAAAATGTTAGAAGCATCAAAGTGGTATGGGACACTTTGACTCAAAAATATCTTTATTAAATGTTTTAAATGGTTTTGAAAATGGTTTTTAGAATGGATTCATTATTTCAATATCTTAAAAGGTTATATTGTTATTGCAATGTGGGAATTTTATCTTTCCTTTATTCTTAAGATAGTTGATGTGATTATTTTATGGTTCTTGGGAATTGTTTATGAAGACGAGTGGTTCCGTGATAGACTAAGGGCGGGTGAGCCCGATATAGCTCTCCAATGCATTGGGTAACGCGAAGGGGTTAAACGTTAAGGTTTCTCCGAAGAGATTTAGGGAATATACTGTGATGGGTATTCCAAAAGTAACCAAGAGGGTTACTCCCTACGTAAGAATGTTATAAATGCCTCAAGTTACCTTTATGTCTTATGATTTCTATGATTTATTCATGATTTTCTGAGGTATGTTAAAATTCACATGTTTTATGGGTAATGTATGATTTCATTCTTATGTATATATATACTCATGTTTCCTTTCCATACTTTTTATAACCCTTACTGAGCTTTTTATGATCATCCCATGTTTTTGAAATGTTTTTCACAGGTCAAGGGAATGGTACATTATATGATGATATTGTCAAGGAAGTGTCAAGAAAGAATCCATGTTTTATTTTAAATATTTTTCCGATGATGGGAAAAATGAATAATATCTTTTATGTAACCTCTTTGTTTAAATGTGGAAAGTAATGTATGTTTTATGATCTAATTCTCTAAAACTATAATCCTGAAAAGATACTCAATGTGTAATCTTGTAATAACTCAAGATTAAGTAAGGTTTAAGGTTGGGGCCTTATAGATACCCTCTTTATTCCCCACCCCATTTTAACCCCTCAACCCTTGGCGATGAACAAAAATCCCCCCTCCTCCACCATGGTTCATTCTAATTCATATCTGGGATGTTTAGAGTGTGTTTGGGTGTGAATCAATGAATCTGGTAATTATAACCCTCCCCCGTGGACTATTTTCTGGATCAGGGCTTATAGAATCTCTCCTTAACTACTGAATCCCAGAATCCATCACTTTTATAGAAGACTATTTGTTTAGGCATTAATATATTGTTGTATTTCAATCAAGGTTGTAGGTGAACAAAGTTTTCATCAATATTCAATTGTTAAGTGGTATTTAATATTTTCTCCACATTCTTGATGTTATATATGTGTACGTTGTTTTTCTTGTGTGTTTACTTGTTTGGTTTCATCATTATTGGTTATGAAACTTTTGTTGATCTTTGATCTACATGAAAAACTCTTCATTGATTTTTTTTGGGTTAATATATGATATGATACTGAACATTTGGATACCTATGGATTAATCCAGACCCATGTAATAGGAATAAAATTTTAAACCTTGAGATAGGGGTATTATGAGATATGGTGGATATTAAATATATATTTTTCATGCGGGGATGGTTACTTTTTAATTGAGAAAAGTATTTTATGGATTAAAAAAATGAGATCTATGGAAATGGAATATATAGATCATTTTTTGTCCATGACCTTATTAAAGGATAAAAGAAAAATATTTGATCTATAAATATAATTAATCCTTTAAAACTTGCTTCCACACCTTTAAAATTGAAATATGTACTCCCTGGGGGAATCCAATTGTATGATTCATTTCATGGTCATCTCTATAGATAAACACATGAAAACTAGATTCCAATTCCTTTATGTGTCTCCTTAACACTTATGAACCCAAATCCAATATAATTTGATGTTAAACATATAAATTTTATGATAATATTTTTATGCAATAAATTTCAGGTCCCTGAAATTATACTCATTTACAACAACCGGAAATATGAAATATATCATAATTAATTTCATCTCCAAGACCGAGAAAATTACCATAATGTCAATGACTGACCATCAGTAATATAAACTACAAGTCATTGTCCAATGAATCCAATAAATCATCAAACATCCCTCCCCTATTAATTGGATTGAGTTATGGGGACATTTCTTCTTTTCCGTAAGTGAAATCCCCAGTGTTCCAAAGGCTGGAAAAAAATTCCAAGGCCTTCAACAAAATTGGGGGGGTGATATTGCCTTTATAAATAACACAACCCAAAAAAACATGCAATAATAATATAAAACAACATGATGCATGAAAAAATTATAAAATATCTCAATATAATACCATTTATAAGAAAATAGAAATATAAAAGATTACCTCAATGGATGATAACAAACATCAAAGTTGAAAGATGAATACAAAACAATAAAACTCAACAACACCAAAAAACACTAATTATCACAACGTGATCCAGGATACAACTCCACAACAAATCCCAAGTATCATGAAACATTAATGAATATATGTCATAGATTACCTTTCTCTATGTCTCTATAAACAATATATTTAAAAGAAAAAATTCTCCAATGTAGGGGGTGACTATGGAATCTCATTTTTCATTCCCCAAATGACTTCTTTACTAGTTCCACAAGGATATAAAAATATCACACATTTATATAAAACATTTTATATAAAAATAATATTAAATAGTTCAGTGATTTATAAAAAATCCAAATAGTTTCATACCAAAACAGACTCTAGGGAATGAAAAAAAACAACACTATAAACCATTTAAAATTTATATTTGTCATACTCATTCCATGATTTAGAAACATTCTCTCACATTCACTCTCAAGTGAAAATTCCATACACATGTGAGATTTCAAATCCATCCACTAATTCATCAAAAATATTACAATCTCCTTGTTCCCTAATGGCACGTGGCCCTTTTCTAGGGAAACATTTCCTTTTACCACAATGGTACATGGTCCTTCTTTAGTGTCAAATCAAAATCATAAACTCACTCCACCCATAAAAAAATCCACTATTACGTAATACTCAAACCATCAGTAATGATTGTTTATACCATGTGTTGAATACTAGTTACACAAACAAAATAATAAAACTAAACCAATAATAAACTAAGAATTCATGTTCAATTATGATGATTTGAGAGTGAATCCACCTACCTTAGGAATAATGGAGAAAATGATGATTGACTTGAAAATGCCAACAAAACCATGTTGAAATCCAAAAAATCCCACCTTAGATCACTTCCCCTAACATCAAAAAGGACAATTATAATCATGATTTGAATATGAATTGATATATATTCACAAATTGGACTATATCTACAAAATAAGAGTGGAATATAATTAGATAATAAAACAATAAAAAATGACAACCAAAGGAGACTTACCAAGAGAATCATGCTACAACGCACAAAGAAAATACATTAGATCTCTTCAAGCATGATGGGAATTACTCCAAAAAAATTTGGAGAAAGAAATATTCAGTTCGGTAAAAAATTGGGTAAAAGTGGGGATTATTGATAATCGTGACCTAGTTCCACATTATTAGGATCTAGTTTTTTATCCAGCCATAATTATTCTCCTGTTGAGGAAATACATGAAGTAATTGGGACCTAGCCTCTTCCAAAAGTAAAACCTAACATGGATACACTACATGGTTCTTAAAACCGTGCTCCGACCCTAAAAAATACCTATATACTACTTTGCATAGTTTCTCATATGCGGCCACACAATTTGAAGAAATCATGTGCCTACCTAGAATGCCCTACATCACCTTGCATATTTTCTAATATGATTTTTAGGGTTTCTACTAATCATGAATAAACCATTCAACTTTTGAAAATACCCAAGAACATTCCAAATGTCTTACCATACCTCCCATACACCACCCACAGACTTCATATAATTATGAAAATAAATAGTTAATTACATTCAACAGAGGTTATATAATTTACATCAATGAATAATAAATAAATTATAGTCATCATAATGAGTTGTAATTTCTAATATGTGATATCCATTTTCAAACTATTTTCATTCTTATGAAATGAATAAATACCTCTCATGTGTTTGAATGGATTACCTTGTCCATATAGCAGTAAATTGGTTTCATGATAAAAATTTCACTTGGATTATTATAATGATGTAAATTTATAACATATATGATAATTATGACATAATTATTCTTCAGATTCTATTATACCACATATATCTTCTTAGATCATAGTACATTGGATGATTATAATATCACTCATGCATATGTGTGGTCTACCACCTATATGAAGTGATGTGGTCAATTCCTTATCTATATTAATTGGATGAAAATAATGATAGATTTAATTTTTAAATATGATTTATAATAATTAATGAATTGTTTTTAATGGTGTATAATTATTTACCATCTGTTATTTTTATCTATTTGAAATTGAAACCAACATATATTTGTACGTATGACCTGCCATCTCCATGAAAAATGCAATTTATTTTTATATCATTAACATTTAAAAATGATATATAGAAATATTTTAAATATATATAATATTTAAATAATGATTATAATTCTAGTTATTATGAATACAACATTATATTACAATAACTAAAACTCCCAATGAAAAATTTCTATCAATAATGATATGGTTGACACGTGAAACAATGATAATAGTAAAATATTGTCATCAAACATATGAAAAATATAACAAATGGATGGTATAAAATATTTAAAATAGGTATAATGTTCTAGTTAGTAGTTATAATATTTAAAAAACATTGATATGGTTAAAATAACATTTGAGGAAATTCAAACTTGATCTAAGAGATTTTATCATAATTTGCAATCCATTATGGGATATTTTTAATTACGAAAATAATATAATATTATATAATATATATACATCCTCGTTGATTTATTTTACAATAATTTGTATTTATTCGTGAATATTAATGTTTTATATAATTATATAATATGATGGACTGTCAATTTATATTTTACTAATGGGGTTTAACATTATTTTACCACCATGTTTTTGGGATTTATTTTATCATCATTAAAGTAATATTGTAATATAATGATTATACAAATCACATATTTTCTTATCCTCTAGATATTTTAAAAGTGTTTATGTCTTCATCCTACATTTCACATCATTATAACTTTATTCCTGAAAAGACATTTTAAAATAATGAAATAATTATATATCTTTTAAATGACTACATTTTTCATATATATCATTAAATTTTAAATTTTTTCTAAAAAATATTTTTTATTTAGTGAAAATATTTATTATGGAAATTTAATTTTATATGTTACTTTTTCACGTTCTAAAAAAATATTTATAATATTCTTATAATGGTTGATTTTTACATTCGATTAAAACATGTCAAAAAGTATATTAGATATTAATGTATATGATTTTAATAAATGTTTCCACTATTGTGAACTGTTTATGATATTTATATTCTTCTAATTGTATGAAATTATTCTAAAAATGAAAATATTTAATAGAATAATATTTTAATATTTTAATAAAATTTACCTTATTTCACAAAATAAATGATTTCATTATAAAACCAATATCACTGATTAACTAATGTGGATCATTTATTTTTTTTTGTTACATTTTCAATAATATTATATTGAAATATTCACGTAATTGTTATCACTAGACATTTAATTTCACATTTTAATATTTATAAATTTTTTCATGTATTTGATTATATCATTTATTCTATACCCTTCTAATAAAATTGGCAGACATTCAATAATATTTTATTGAATGTGAAAATATTAATATTATGTTATATTTACAACATAATGACATTTTTTGAAATTAATTATTTTTTGTGAATTCATATTCAAATGTAAATATATGATGAATTCACGGGGAATAAAGATATTTGTGGGTCTTAGAATGAAATAACCCCACAATGAATTGAATGGTCCCACATGACATAGCATTTATCCAAACATGTTAAAGGTGTTTTATAGTGTATAAATACCTTGATATTAATATTCTTCTCACATGGTCATGATTTATATGATTTTATGATAACTAAAATCATTATATCCATTTTTAATAATTTCCAAAAAAAATGAATTCATTTATTATTATCATTTAAATTTATGAATTTCTAATATCTATTATGTGGGACATTTCTGATGATATGTATTTTATATTTCAAATGTATTAGGAAAATAATTAATATATATTGTTCTAAAAGTCATTTTAATTGATCTTTGATTCATGGTGATATCCCTTGTGTCATGTAAAAAATAATTTAGAAAGAAACCATCTCTATATTACAATATTAGAGGGATATATATTAGTTATTATAGTATGTTTAGAAGTAAATGTGGGACCAATATTACAAATTAAAATAACCATTATGAGTATTATTATAATCCATTTTTATATTGGATACCATATTCAAAATAATTTTTAATGTTTTAATAAATATTTATGAATATTACAGGAAAAATAGTATATTGAAAATTCTTACAATGTAACCAAATTAGAAAAAGGAATCTACCCCCAATAGAAAATATAATGATTTACTAACTATGAAATCATATAGAGCTGGGGTTGGTGTAGATTGAATCATTGGAATGTTAACGAAACTGATTCATTTTATGTCGAATCACATTTCTCTTATGGATAATTTTTTTTCAAGACTGTTATTCACTAATATTTTATTACATTATGGAAATTAATTAGTAATAATTTAATCAAAATGAACATAATATTTTATATTAACAATGTATTATGTCTCTAAAAAAGATAATATATGGTTTTGGATGTAATGAAGGTGAAAAGGTTATTTATGAAGTGTATTGTTTGAGAAGATATCTTCATCATTGATTCCCATTAAACTATAAATCTAAATAGTCTACTGAAATAAATGGAATGTAATGTATACCTTTTATTTTGATAATACATAATAAATACTTCAACCAAGAGAAATAAGCTAAATGGAATGTAATGGATAACTTTCATACATTAGACTAAAAAAATAATTTGGAAGGCAACATTAAACATTTCATTGATGGGTTTATGTTGAGTATCTGAATGGCACTAGTTTCAGAAAAAATTTATTTATAAATTAAAAACTATTAATTATGAATATGACACGGTTGAAATTTTCTAGATCTTGTCTATTCATGGGAAATAAAGAGAACTATATGTAAAATATTCTCCATGAAAAATGGAATATATCAAATAATGAATAATTATTATGGGAATTTCTATCATGTAAAAATTATGGAATTAAACATCCAATAATTTTCACTAAAAATATTGGATTTTTTTAATACTATAAATATAAGTGTTATTTGGATAATAAATGTTGGTAAATAAATGATCAAAATTATATCAAGTTCATTAATGATAATGTTATGGTAATTATTTATACTATTTCACCAGGAAGAATATAACTTAATATAGATGAATTCAATAGATTCTGTCCAAAAATGAAATTTGTATAGTTGAATTGGATGTTAAATTAGATGTGGTGAAAGTTAAACTAATCATCCAACCAATATGTTAAAAAATTGACTCTAGTTCTACATACTATTTTATATCAACAATTATTTTTTTGGGTTCCATGTCAGTACTTCAACTATTAAATGATGAGTTTTCTATGAAAAATAATCAGGGTATGATAATAATATATAAAGTCTATATCTATACGATAATAGATTCTAATGGGATTTTACGTCCTATAAATGTTATTATTCAACTTCTTGTTAAATATAATGTGACTATGGTCATGGATGTTATCTCCTAATATATAGAAAATATAACATTTCATTTGAGTAATGTTTAATTCAATATTCTAAATCAACTACTCATGTAATTTTAGGGAGATGATAAATGTAAACTCCTAATGGAAATTACTTTTATCAAATGGGGTTTTATGAATTTTCATTAGGGATACATGAATCATATTTTAGTGAGATAATCAAAATTTATGATATTCTTATTTTACATTATTTCATATATTCCATTATAATTGAATCGTATAGTAATCCCACAAATTCGGAAGTTGAGTTTTTAATAGATATTATACCTTGTGATACAACGATTTCAAATACTACATATATAATGGCCTCGATTGAGTAGTTATTATCGATGATAAAATTATAAGAGATCCTATTGAAGTGGTTTAATTTTCCTATTTTTTCAACTGGGGGTGCACTATCTATTTTTTAATAAGAATAACTGAGAATTAATTCATCATTAATTGTTTTTTAACAATATAGTAAATTGATAAATATGAAAAATTATCCTTTACCCAATATTGATTATCTATTGCATCAATAATGAGGAGGTCTATATTTTAAGAACAAACACATTAGATTATGATATTTTTACAGTAGTTTCATGAAGGATAATATACCCAATAAATAATTTTATATGTGGTATAGTAACTATTTTTATATAGTCATTATATTAATATCTACATAGATTTGAGGAATATTTTATAAATAGATTCCCAAAATGAGTTTATTATACTCTTTATAGATGTTATTTATATATATTTATTGTGGAAGGAAGATCATGATTAAAATTTTAAAAATATACTGAAGTCCATAAGGAAAATATTTTATTCATAATTTATTGTGAATTATTTCAGGATTAAATAAAATTCATTAATGGTTTAAAAAATATAATGTTCGGTATATCAGATGATTAATCTATGATATCTTTAGTTGATAAATTTTTTAGATAACCAATGGTAATTAAGATCCATATTTTCCTTGGGTTTTATGGATATTACCTATGATCTCTTACATATCTCTCATGAGTATCTAATCAACACACTATAATTACATGATAGGTTGTTATCTTCTCATGGATAGTTGAATTTCAGACAAACATCAATGAAATGAAAATGGGTTGATCAATGATCCAATAGATACACTACCCTGTAATAGTGAATGCTTTATGATATATAATGCATTTCTAAATGGTGTATTTAGTATTTTAGAGTTTCTTTGTTTTTCCACTATTAGAATATATCCCTTGATGATGGGTAACATATTGTGATTCCCTAGGTAGATGGTGTCGTGGTTATTCATTTTTTGGTACAATTTTATAATATATCTACCATTGGGTTATTGATTATGATGACATTACAACATGATTTAAATGATTCTAAATATTTTTCCTTAGTAATATTAAACACTCCATGTCCTTCTTTAGTTATATGAAAAATAAATATTATCCTCAAGTATTAAAAGATGAAATTCCTAGGGGAATAATTTTAGGATCCTTTTGAATGTGATTGCAACTTATTCATTGAACAATGAATCATTAGATCGCCTACTTTATATAAAAACCCTTTTATTTATTATAAATTCATTTTCCCTATAATTGGGTATTAAATCCCTCGATCCCCACAGTCCATAAGTGATCATGGATATTTCTATATTGATATTTGGATGATTTCATTATAGATCTACAAGAAATTCAATTATTGGTATTCCCCATCAATATATGGTGTTATTAGATTTCATAGATGATTAATCCTTAATACATAAATAGGGTTTTTTTGATTATTAAAATTTTTAAATTCAGTTTTATTGAAATATTGGTGAATAATTTATTTTTATAACATCATTGAATCTCCATATAGATTCATTATTGTAAAACCCGAGTGCTCAAAACATGAAATTTATTTATAATTTTTATTTTCTTAATTTCTAATAAATTCATATGTAATTGTTATTATATGTTTATTAATATATATTTAATCATATTATACTTTAATAACCATCATAAAAACCATCATTAATTATCTATTCACAATCTATGATTATAATTGACATCAATCTTTCATGTTTTCCAATAAAATATTTCACATTCCAAAATTATTATTGTATAGGACCCTCCAAATGGTCATAATATTACATGAATCATTATACTAGTTATAATTTTGAATAAATGTGATTCTACTAATAATAATAGGGAAATTATATTTTTTTGGACTCTTCACATAAGATGGATGGGATATTTTTGACATATTGGTGGGATTTGTTTTCAAAACATTCATTTATATTATCTTTCCCCTCTTATAATCCTCTTAGTATTGTTTTTTTCTATGAGAGGGGTAATCATATTCCTTTAATTATTTAATCTATTATTCCCTTCCCTTTGGCCTTATTTTGTAATAGTTAAATAGGGAGATAGATCCATAATATACATCAACATTCATTAAATTTAAATACCTATTTTAAACATATATTTATTTCAATAATTCATTACCCACTAACCATATAACATAATTAAGATGGTAAAATTATCATGTAATGTTTTTATAATGATATATTGATTAATATACACTATTGTTACTATTTAGTTTATCATGTGAGATGATAAAATATTCTACAAATGAGAAGATAAAGGAAAGAATGAATAAAAATTAATAATAATGTATGTAGAACAATATTAGTTGGATTCATTTATATAAATAATTTTTCATTTATTCCATTAATTAATTATATTGCATTAAATTAATGATAGTTAAATATATTGTTATGTTGTTTTGACAATTTAGTTGAATTATTATTTTTTAATTGGATTTTATAATAAAGAATATATATTCATGTAATTTTTTAATTGAAATTATTTTCATAAAATGTATCTATAGGATAGGTATATATATTAATTTAATTTTGAAGTATTATAGAATAATATTGGAAATGATTAATGTAATATAATTTAGATACTTATTGAGTAAAAAGTGTTTCCTCTTTTGATTTGTCTTATCATAACAATAAGGAATATTATAATTCAAAATATATAAATTCTGGGTTTTGAATAAATTATAATTTCATTCCCACATATAATAGAATATTAATCGAACAAATGTTTTGATTTTAAACATAAAATAAATCAAGTGTATTTTTGTTAGTCTCTTGAGAGTAGTAACAAATATAAAAGACCATTACTTTCATACAATGATGTAATTTCGGGTTTAGAATATTTTTATTGTGCTTTTAAGTATTTTTTTAATGTTATTATAGAATATATTATGTCCCAATGATTTGAGAGATTAATATTTTATTTTTTTGATTACATGTTGCTTCTGATTTTTTTTGGTAGATGATGGTATTTGGATAGTGCTATCATGGGATTGTAATGTGTGAGGTTATGTCAAGGTTATACCATATGTATTCATTTGTAATCTATTATGATTAATAAAAAATAGTTTTTTGAAATATAATCACTAAATATATTATATAGAAGACATGAATTCATAATAGGGATTTTATTCTAAAATAATATCATTTTTCTATGAAACATATTTATAGTCATAAATGTATATTATTTTAATTTTTTTAATTTATTGATCATGTCAATTATAATCTTTTTAATTGTTCTCTCATAATTGTTATA
Organism: Viscum album; assembly: GCA_963277665.1. Lineage (NCBI taxonomy): Eukaryota > Viridiplantae > Streptophyta > Magnoliopsida > Santalales > Viscaceae > Viscum > Viscum album. Next base: position 268,652,154 of record OY728128.1, on the reverse strand, counting down.
TTTATTTTTCTATTTTTAAATCATTTTTACTGTATGCATGTGTATTTTTTTTCTAATCATTTTTAAATATTCAAATAACCTATGTCCTGTATCACATAATTGGTGGATAAACTATTAAATTATCATATGAAAAACAATCTGATCCCAATAGACCATGTTTTTTAGTACTTTTTTAAAAATAGATACACAATTCAGTCTTTAACTCCATATGAATATCCAAATTACTACATCATGAGTGTAAATACTATTGATCATGAACTCATTTAATGGTTCATTCATCCCATCCTAGGGAATAGAAACCAAATAATGTGAGAGATAAGATTCTCAGTTAAGGGTTTTTATATTGAAATATATCAGGAATTAGTAATGACTAATTAGTGTAGTATAGTATATATTTAATATTCAATATAGTATGTTAAAAAATATACAAAAAATTCCATTTATTCAATAAATTTGGGAAAAATTCATTTGTTGATAATATCAATATAATATTTTATTGGATAATAAAAAATTAATTCTTAATGAAGTGTGTTCATAATATTTAATAGCATGACCTGATACGTCATTATATTTATAACATCATGATGTTTTAGTAAAAACATAAAATCGAGGGATATGTATACACTAAAATACCATTAAAGTAACTAAATTATTAAAATATTTGTTTTAAATATATATTTAATTATTTTCAAAAAGTAAATTATAAATTAAAATAAAACCCATTTTTAAATAATGATTTAATTTTCTGAAAAACAATTTTTATTTGAAAATATCAGTTTATAATAAAAAAAATTAACAACTATATTTTGGTGAATAAGTTTATATAAATTTATACAATAAATATAAAATAAAATACATAAAATCTATCTAATTTTTCTTTAATATATGAGAAAAAAGAACAAAATGTTATTCATAAAAAATATATTTTTCAAAAATGTAGTTTTGTTACTTTTTAAAACATATTATCAAATTTATTTTTAAAACATTTAGAAACAATATTTGAAAAATTAAACATCAATATCGAAATATTAAATATTAAATATTCCCATAGATATGCTTTGATAATTTTTTGAAATGATTTTTTCAATGAATTGAGAATTATAGTAGTTTTTAATATATTTTTTTTCATTCAATAAACATATAAGATATGTTTTATTTTAATATAGTTATTAAAGAAACATTGTATCTATTACTTATATATTAATATAATTTTGGTCATGGAAATCAATTTCATATTTAATTCTAATGTAATCCATTTAATTCATTTTAAGTCTTTTCTTTAGAAACCACATTTTATCATGTGTGTTGGATTAGTTTATATATAAAAGATTCCACTTATTTAATATGAATTTATAAAAACGGTTTAAATTATTTTTATTAAAACTATATTATATTACATAATAGGTTCAATAAATTTTTCTTCAAAATAAATCGTAAATTAAGTAAATGTTAAATAGCCTATTAAAGTTTATAATGTGTTTAAGAGGGTTTAATAAATGGATAAGATATAAATAGTTAAATAACTGTTTATAAAACACATTATATACCCATATTTCTACATTAAAATCATTAATGTATTAGAATGACATACTTTTGAGACTTATAGTATGTTAAAAAATTGAGTATGCTTTATCCATTACCAAACATCAATATGTGTCATATACCTTGCTAATAAACTTTTCCCACCTCTCAAACCCACATCTCACTTATAACCACATTGGTCATGCTGAGAGTTTGTATAAAAATCCTAATAACCATGTCGGTACTCACAGAGCATAAAAGGCATTCTGGATCCCCATGGGTTGGGGATTGGCATCCTCAATCGTACTAGATAACAGTGGAATTGGATTTTCTACAAAAATAGAGTAATAGATCAAAACAAGTTATTGTGTTCAAAAGAATTATGCATATAGATAACAATTAAAAAAATTATAAATAATTTAATTCCTTAATAAATTTTACCCTCTCACATCAAAGTAATAGAATTATGAAAATAATCCATACAAATAAAAAATTAATTAATACACTATAAGTCATTAGAAATGATTAAGATTTTATTTAGTCTAAAAACGAAATCTAAAAATATGTTTTCCCTCTCATTAAAAATATTAAGAATTAATAAACTAATTTTAATTATAATTTCATTATAATATAAAAAATAAAAAAATAAAAAATTATAATATATTTATAATATGTAATTTTATTTTGATAATTAAAAAATATGTATTTAATTTAATAAATAAATTAGTGTTTTAAATTTTATGATTTTCATATGGAGCACACACCTACAAACAATTACCCAAAAATTGATGGAGACTCTATATTATCTCCCATCTGTTCACCCAAAAATAAATAAAGTATTATTCCCTGGTGGTAGATCTTCTCCATCCTAGGGTTCTAAGAATATACATGTTGATTTTTGGATATAATAAGGAATATTTTGTATATAAACCTATGTTGGATGCATATATTTTTTTTGTCATTCTATATTGGATTTTACTGTGTATGAATTTTTTATTGGATATCATCTCGTCTCGAGGTAGGTAGTCATATCGTGGTGCCCAATTAATCTTATACCTAAATAGATTAATTTAATTTTAATTGTTTTAATTAAATTAATATTCTTGATTTTAATTATATTTATTTCAATTAGTTTATTGAAAAATCACTATTCCATTAAATTGGGGTTTCTTAATTGTGTTTTGGCATAATATTTGAAAACCCCGATTTCCATTTAATTAATGTATATCCATTAAATGTATTTAAATATATATTGTTTGATTTTATTATTTTATTTTATTGAAAATTTTTCTGTAAAATGTTTTTATTTTATTATAGAAATTGATTCGATTAGAAATGTGCAGGAACCCCCAATTCTATTAAATTATGGCTTTAATGTGAAATTGATGTAATATTCTAAAATATAGGATTTTAATTTTAATTTTTAATTTTTTTAATTTTAATTTTGAAATTTATTTAAAATATAATTTGATGGAAACAGATTTAAAATGATTTTGATATAAACCGTTAGGTTTCTTCAAAGAAAATTTCATGTTATTGATTTCATACATATTTAGTTTTTTAAATAGAAAATTTTCATAATTAATAAGGGGAATGAGATTAATTATATTTTATAGTTCGTTGAAATAAACATCCCACCAATAATTAATACTATATTACATGAAATCATTAGGTAGTAAGTTACTAATTTGAATGACACATTATGATTTCCAATATTCCAAAACTTAAATGTAGTACACAATGCCTCTTAGGAGATTGTGAAAATTCATCTATTTCTAGAGTTCATATTTATTTATGTACTTATGTTTGGGCCACAAAGATTGTGGAGTCCAGTTAGTCTATATCAATCATAACATCTTAGGAATACAACCCTGTAACTTGCCGATTTTTTTTTAAAATAAATATATCATATTGTTGTATTTTTTTTCATGACTAATGATTTATATAAAATATTTTATATTAAGATGTTTATTTACAGCAGTTTTGGAAAGTGAATTTCTTTGGAAAATGTTCGACCAATTGAAAAGTAAGGCCTTTTCATAAATTATTACCTTCATTTTAAACTTAAAGCCTTAAATTTTTTATTTATTCTTTTTAAAATAAAAACCTATTTTTTTAATTTGAATTCTCTATTTGGTTAATATAATATATAAATATATTACGCAATCTTTGGTCTGCCCATACATAGATTTTTAGCTTACACCCTACTTATGTCATAGGTTATTTTTAGATAATCTCCTTCTAGTTTCTAATAGGGTTAAATCACCCCATATAGGTCATTGTAGCAAGTGATATGTGGACATGGTGTGTTGTTTCCATTGGTAGATTGTAAATTTTCCCTATTTTTTATTACTTTTTTGTTTTATTACATATAGTTCTAATACCTATTTTACTTCTATTACATTACATTGAGTGCTGTTTACTTTGTATGCATACTTATTTTTTTTTTCATCAATAGTAGTGGAAAAATTGTTACCAATTTCCATATTTAATTATTTTATGTTCTAGTCATCGAAATGTGAGGAATATGAACACACTTCATTACATGTCACTATAGGATTTATTTTCAGGTTACCAGGGTACCAGGGGTGGTTCGTGACACAACACCATGGTGAAATTACCAAATCTATTTTACGATCCCTTACGTGACTATAATAATATTTTTACAAGTACCCAAGAACCCAATATAGGATTTCATAACTGACCTTAAAGTTAAATTTTTATTCAAATGCACTTTTGAGGAAAATGTGGAAAACACGCAGTCTAGGATTTCATACAATGGGTAACTATTTTGTGAAATCCCAATAAAAATTATGACTCTAAAAAAACCCCCAATATATGAAATTAGTACTAAAATTAATATTCAACACTATCCTATAATTTCATGGATCATTAAAAATTTGCATTTGATGCATTAGTAAAGAATCATCCAGTGTAAAAATATTCCAAAACCCTTGTGTTTCAACTATATCATATACATTTTTGAAGTGATCCCATTAGATACTTCGGTAATCTGAAAATTTTATATCATTAATCAAATCGATTAATAATGATATATATGCTCAATTATCAACCAACAATTGCAATATTATGAATTGAACTATTAATAACTTCAATGAATAAATAATTAAAAATTTAATATACTCCTACATCATACCAATACAATGATATAATTTATTCAAACTCTAATAAGTATATAGGGTTGAATATGGTGAATTATAAATTAATCAAGAATTAGTGAAAATAATTAACATAAAATAATATTTTTATAATTAAAATTAACACATACTATAACATATAATAATAAAAATATAACATTTCACAACCTCATGATTAAATATATTTATCATTTTTTGTATGAAGTTAAAAAATAATGCCTGTAAAATAAGACAATAATATAATTTAAAAAATTTGACAATACATCATGAAATAAAATCAACTATGCCATGATAAATATAAAAACATCTATAGAATCAATTATTTAAATAATTTTATTTTGAATCTTTTTTAAAAAATTACTATATTATATTTAATTTTTTATTATTTTAGAAATTGTTTTAACATAATAGATATATAACTAAATTTTAATATATAATTTATATTCATGGTACTACAAATAATATTGGTTGTTCCTATAATATTGTATTATTCAATCTAAAATTTATGAATCGTATTTCTATAGTAAATTTGTTAATTCCAAAATGATATAAAGAATATATTTTGGGGAAGGTTATAATAGTTTTTTTCATATCCATTAGATGATATTTATATATATATATTCAATTCCATCCACATGAGAAGACACATTTTTTACCAATCATAATATATATTTTTTAACCATACAAAAAATAAATTGTTTTAGATATAAATATATTATTACATAAATTATGGTGTAAAAATATATATGATCAACTAATATATCTATGATATTATTTATTTTATAGTTTATTTAATATATTTATATCCTTAATCAAAATTGATAATTTAGATGATGAAAAAAACAATTTTTTATTGTTTTGGTTAGTGCACTATATTGAGAAAATATGAGTACATGTTAAATTACCATCATAGGTTCCATCATATAAAAGAATAGATATCTAAATTATTTACGATTTTGATAATTTTATGTAACTCATTTATAAAACCATATTAAAACATTTTTTTATTTGAACCCATTTACTCAATTAGGACTTAAATGATAAAAAATGCATCCTCCATATAGAAAACATAATATTTTATTATTTTATTAAAATATTAATGGATATTATGACATAAAATTCAATAACCAAGAATTATTTTATTTCTCATTATTATGAATAAAATAAAAATATTTTACCAATAATTCACTTAACAAACATATCTTTTTTTAATTTTTTTAACTATCTTAATTTCATAAAAACACAACACATTTAAAAAATTTCAGTTTATTATTTCAATGATTCGAGATATCGTATTTTTTTTAATTTATTCTTTTTTGTGGGATCCTTATGGGGAATATGACATTATATTTTCAATGTATTACAGAATAATATCATGAAACTTAAGATATAATCATCTAGAATTTAAAAAATTAAATTAAATTTATATTATATCCCGTCTACCCACAATTCAATCATTGATTAAATGGAGTAGTCACATCATGTATAATACCTTGTAATTTAAAATATGAAAAGAAAAAAATAATTTACACACCTATATTATATTTTTAATTTTATCATAATTATATATTAATATTCAATATACATTTTATAAATAGTAAATTTAAAAATTACTTCATCATTAGAATATAATAAATATGAAAGGAAATAATATAATTTGCAACATTGAATGTATCAAAAATAAATTTATTACATATTATAAGTTCAACAAGAAATTCACATCGTTAATTATGTATTGTCATTTTCAAATTATTTTTCTATTATATTGTATGAATTTATTTCAAATAAATTTTTGGATTCATGTATGTAAGTAAATTATGATCATTTTTAAACACAAAATTTAATTACCTTTTTCTCATAATCTTAATTGAGTTATTTTTTTATGACTGGAAATATTTTGTAAATAATTGAATAATAATAATTAATTATTAAAAATAATCATTTAATTCCATTTCAATTATCCATTATTTTTTTACACATGTAATTAATATCTCTTCATTTGATTTAAAAATATATTTTTCCCAAATAATCAGTCTAATTATTTTATGAGACTGTAAGAACCTGATCTATTTAAATTCTTTGAAAAAATTAGTTTAAAAACATTTCTCATAGTAAACTCAAAATTAACCAAACACATCCATCAATGGATGATAAATTTTTACTACCCTAATTAGATTTAATTTCAATCATTTATAGATTAAATAATTTCATTGATTAGTTTACTAAAAAACACATATCATGTGAAAAAAAATTTAAAAAAATATATATCTTACTTTAAATATACTAATTTCTATTAATGAAAATTTAAAAACACTTAATTTTTCATCCAGAATGTGTTCTGAGAATCTATTTAGTGTTGTAGATTTTTATGTTAGATAAGTGTAGATTTGTTATTCGTCATCAATATAGGATAAACATATCAATCATTGAATTTGTGGGTTCTGGTGGAATTTTTTGGGCCATTGTATGTCCATGAGTGTTTACCCTTTGGGTTTGGTTTCATCGAATTTATATTTATTTTTTTTGATTTATACAAATATATGTGAATCATACGTATTATTTTACCAATATTTAAATGTCTTCCAATATATAATATATTTATTCATAGTGTATTCGATACTTGGGAGTTAGTCTTATTTTCAAATAATGGAATATTTCTCATAAATATTGTTACCATATTGTGATTCCCTAGGTGGATTATATCATGTTTATTCCTTTTTATTTATCATTATATCATATAAAACTCATTGAGTTATATATTATATCATTTTCTCAAAATGATTTCAAAGAGTGTGAAAAATGTATCCTTTTAATATTAACCATTCTATTTCCTTCATTAGTTAAATAAGATATTAATATTATCCTCTTGTATTAAAAGGTGGAATTCCTAGGAGAATATTGTCTTGATCCTTAAGACCATGTTTGAATCTTTTTTATTACACAACAAATCCTTAGGCCACCTAATATATCTATTATTTCTGATTTTTATAATAAATTCTTTTTCCCCCAATATATGATTTTAAATATATTGATCCTTTTTTCCATAAGTTTTTAAGGGGTTTTCTAATTAGATAATAGGGTGATTTCATTATGCTTCTTGAAAACCATGTTTTATCCGTTTCCCCCATTTTAAAAATGGGGTCATTAAATTCAATACATGATCAATATTTAAAAAATAAATACAGGTTGTCTCATTAGTTATAATATTTTTTGGGAAAATTATTGAAATATTGATGATCATGGTATTTTATAGTTTGATTGAATATTCAAAAGGATTCATTGGTGCTCAACTGGGTGCTCCAATCATGAAATTTATTGAGAACTATAATTTTTTTTTATTTCTAGTACATTCATATTTAATTTTGAATATATTATTCTCAATATATATTGAAACATTTCATGCTATAATACCGATCATAAAAACCATCTTTTATTATAACTTTTTAAAAAAATGATGATAATTCAGTTCCATTATATATGTTTTAATATAAATTATTTCATTTACCAACATTATATGTGAATGGAACCCTCCAAAATGTCCCAATATGAAATGAATCATTATACTAGTAATTACTTTGATAAAATAATCGTATACTGATCATTGGAGAAATATTAAAAAGTTTTAATTTTTGAAACTTCCCTTATTCTTTTGAAGGGATTGCATTTATCTATTGGTAGGATATTTTATAAATAGTCTATATAAATATTATCATTACCCTCACAAGATCCTCATTGTATTTTTTTTTGTTTTATGAGAAGGGGTTATCCTTTTCCATCAATTATTTTATCTTTTATTTATTTCTCTAGTCCCCAATTATATAATATTTAAATATATAGAAGGGACCATAAGAATATTCATCATTTTTATAATTTCATAAACTATTTTGATCATTAAATTTTTTTCATAATTCACACCCTACTCCATTTATATCATACATGAGATTGTAATTGTAACACCTAATAGTTTTAAAACTAAATTTAAATGCATGATGATTTAATTTATGTATATAGTTAAAAATCATCTTTTAAAAAAAATTCATTCTTTTTTCTTTTAAATTTAAATAAAATATTCATCTAATATATTGATGAGTATGTTATTTGGATGCTGATAGAACCAATTTGTTTTTCGGGTGAGTTGTAACATACCCTTATGAATTATAAAATGAATATTAAATTTACCATTATGAATAGTAAATAATATTATAATTTTATTTTCTTACTAGTATAAGATATTTAGATCTGAATAAATTTTCGAAGGTGATATAAAATTATTTATAGTTTTAAAATTTTTATTTATGTAATATATTATGATTTCAAAGGAAAACTAATTATCCCATATTTAGAAAATTATTTTCAAAAAATATAGTTCATTTGTAAATTCTACCCATCCAAAAATGGTTGGAGAGTTTTGTTGGGACTTTTATGAGATTTCTAAACTTCTGATGAATAGTCAAAATACAATTTTCTCGTTTTAGGGTGTTTAATGATATCATAATGATGTAATAATGTTGTAATCATTAATCTTGACTCTTGAGGACTAAAATATGATAACAGGATTCCCTTGTGTCCAAACCCATTTTAAAACCATGTTCATGCACATGGTTTTTCATATTACTTTAATGAGGTGTACTTTGAAAAAGATTTAAAACACCCTTATTTCACTATAAATACCACCTTCACCCCCTCTTCCTCTAACATATAAAAAACATTAAGAAATGTTTAAATTATATAGAGTAGTCTTCCCAATTCTCATCCACAAGTACAAGTCCTGATGGTCTCTCCCAAAGTTAAAACCAAGGCCTTAAAATAGGATCCCCATGGGAGGATATCAAGAGGTAAAGATCCTTTTTCATTTTCTCCTGTTTTCTTTTCTATTCATTTATTTTTATATACACTCTTATCGTCCCCTTGTAAAAGAGAAATGAAACCTCTAATATTATATATATGATTTATTTTTATAATGTTTATGTAAAAATTCATAATCATTCATCCTATAATCATCATCTTATTTAAAAATAAAAACATCACCTATGATGGGTTGATTTACTATCATCACTGATGATGTGTCTTGAATATACATTTTAAACTTATAATATGGTTTTAATACCATATTAATGGATAAACACTTTATTAATTTATGTTATGTGAGCTCTCTCATGTTCTTAAGTTAACTTATACCACGAATATTAATTGTAAATGATGAAGCAAGGTCATTATTATCAAAGAACCACTAAATTGGCCAAAACGAATATAAAAAATAATTTATATAATGATTCATCATTGTAACATATAACCAAAATGATTTATGGATTCATTTAATTTTCTAGAAACAATATAATAACTACTCATTCAAATTTTTAAGTTTCTCTTATATTCAAGAAGAAAATCCTTTGACAACCGACCATGGATGCCATCTAAAGAACACACATGAAACAATGGAAATAATTAAAAATGATTATTTAATTGATGGAGATATGTTATAAAATGTTCATATAATGTGTTATAAATATGAATTTGATTCTATAAAAAATTTAAAACTCCATTTTAACAATTATTAATGCTTTTTGTACTGTTTTTAATGAAGATGATCTCAGTGTAAGGGAATTCATTACCTGGTTTCCATTAATTGAGATAACCAAATATTATATTAATTATATGGTACTGAGATCATATTTGTACAGAATTTAATTCATATTATGTTTTATTATGTTTATTTACAGTTTATAAACATATTCCATTCAATCATTCAATTCAAAATTTAATAATATGTCATTTGTAGGGCACTTCTCATTATTTTATTTTAATTTCTATTTTATAAAATTCAAAAACAATTTTTAAGGAAATTATTCATATTTTATGATTTTGTTAAATTTCATGGGAATTTTATAACAATGAATGGTGGGACCTATATCTCCCAATAATTTATTGGTAATATGTATATTGTAGTTCGATCGTATGGTTACTCTGTGTGTGACTGTGATGGTTACGCGATAAGTTAGCCATGAGGGTTACATTGTAAGGTAGTCATGAGGGTTACAAATCATAAGGTAGTCATGCAGGTTAAAATATAATTAAGTAATTCCCAAATATATCTTTATGGTTCTGTACATGTTCACTAATTTTTTTTTGTAAATCTCATGTTTCACAATGTAAGTATATATGTGTGGGAAGTATTCCATTGTGAAAATTATTTAATATGATTATAAGTATTTATGGACTACTGGTTTCAATATTTATTTTAATATCAAATACTTTGATTTTTATTCACATACCCTTTTTTTATTGATTTTCATAGATTATAAGGTTGTTTCATAGAAATAAGGAAGTAAAGATAAATTTTATGATGATTTTTCAATGAAATCATGTTTCTGTTTTGTGATAAAAATATTATGTTTTGGGAGAAAAGGTTGTTGTATTAGTGGTACCCATTTTTTTTATTGTGGGTTGATATATATAATTTAGGTCCTAAAATTCATAAAATATAAACTAATAACATCATTGGGAATTTCATGAAGTGAAATCTAGTTGAAATAGCTCATTTATGTAATGTTAATGGTTGGTTATTATATTTGGTACTAGAACATGGTTTCAATTACATTAAGATTTTTTATAATTTTAACATAATAACATAAATTACTTTTACATTATGATTAGATTCAAATGGTTATGTATTCAATGATTTACATGTTACTTCTCCTATGATATAACTATTCATAATGGTTTTCAATAATACAAAAAGGGGAGAAGGATTTGGAAGGAACCAAGTGGCTATTATCATTCCCAGTACACAACCGGGAATGGGGGGAATTGGAAATTTGTAGTTTTGACTGTAATGGATCAACTAAAACAAACAATAAAGGGATATGGAGTACATGCAGGAGAAATGATAGTTCTTCCTCAATGTAACATGATGATAGTGGTTTGTTTTATGAGGAAATACCTTCATTTATATTGGATCTTCTATCCAAATAGGAGAAGAATGATCAATTGAATCAAATTATATGATATTAAATGTTATGGGATGTATAGATAATAAAAATTATAACCATTATATTTATCATTTTGAATGGGAAGCTAATCAGTGGTGGTCAATGGTCACAAATATATCAAATAGAGAGAGTGTTAAATCCCTAGAGTGGGTTGAATTTAAAATTATTTTCCTTGAATTTTTTTCATTAGGTGGACTTAATTTGGTTGGAAAATAAATTCCTTGAATTGAGAAAAAAATTATAAGATTTAGTTGATGTGTATGGATATAACATCACCCGACTGGCAAGGGATGATCTTAATTTTACTCTAGATCATGATAGAAAAAATCAATCATTTTACTCAAGATTAATGCCATGATATCAATGGGAAATCGGAATCCTGATAATTCTCATGTTATGAGAAAGTAATATGATTTTTATAGAGGGTAGAAATGGTTTTTTTATGAAAACATTTAATTTTAGAACATATAGAAATAGAGTTTTATATTGAAAGAAATGTGTAAAAATCAATATGTGAAATATGATGGAATGAATTTTCAGTTACCAGTTTTTGAAATGTGTTGTAAAAATCCTCCTGGGGAATGCCTTACCAAACCTATGAAATGTTTTCAATGTGGTATGTTTGGAAAATAGGCCTGATATTGTAATGAAAATGATAAAAAATTAATCCTAATAAGAAAACTATAATGTGTTTCAAATTTTGTGAGATGTGAAATTATTTAAATTCTTTCACAAATAATGATTTGTGAGATTTAAAGTTGGTAGACTAGATTATGAAATGTGTATTGAGATCGTTTGCAACTACGTCAGTATATTTCAATCCACATAGTTAGATGATATCAGGTACATTTTTTATTTTTCATACCTTTTACTAAAGTCTGTTTTGATATAGGGTCTACACATTAAAATATTTCTGAGAGTGTTTCTGATAAATTTTAAGTACCAAATCAATAAATGTGAGAATAAATTATTAATAAAACACCAAGTAGAAATGTTACAAAAAAGGAATTTTATGAATCATCATACTCTTATCGGTTGAAATACATTACATGCAAACTATGTTGTTCTTTTATTAATAGTGTATGATGTTCTTCTGGGTATGGATTATCTTTTTAATTATCATGCTATGATGGATTATAAAGATAATGAAGATTTTTTTTGAAAGTGTTTTATTTTGTATTCATGAATGAACCAATACAATTGATAACATATTAATACGATGAAAAATAGTTGAATGATGGAAATGAATGTTGTTTTTGAAAAAAAATTAAAACAAGGGAACTGTTCAAATTAATGTGGTGTTAGTCATAAATGAATACCTTGATATTCTTCTTATTGAGTTACTCAGTGTTATACCTGGTCAATAAGTTGAATTCACAATTGACATAGTTACTGATTCTAAGATAATTTGTATTCCCCCTTATCAAATGGATGAAATAGAACTTCTTGAATTAAAAACTCAGTTGTATGAGTTTCGTGTTAAATACATCATTTGACCAATCACTTCACCATGGGGGAACTGTATTTATTGATTAAAAAGAATGATGGTTCCATGAGACACTATAGGGATTATAGATTTTTGAATAACATTTATATTATGAATAAGTATATTTTTTCTAAAATCATTGAATTATTTGATCACCACCTAGGACATCAGTATTTTTCATGATTTACATGAGATCTAGGTATAATCAGCTAAAATTGAACATGGATGATATTCCAAAAATAGGCTTTCGAACAAGATATGGAAATTTGGAATTATTTTCATTTGTCGTTTTTTAACTAATGAACTTACTATATTCATGTATCTTATGAATATAATTTTTCTTATAAATGTTTGAGGTTGTGTTTATTGATGACATTCGAGAATATTTTATATCTAAAGAGGATCATTAATAACATTTATGGGTTGTTTTTCAAACCTTGAAATAAAATAAAAATAATTGAAAATTCATTATGTTTGATTTTTTGTTGCAAAGATTTTTTTAAGTGGTCAATATTTTTAAAAATATGGGATTACTATTTATCATACCAAAAAATTATCTTGATGAATGTATATGTCCCAAAAATATAACATAGATTCGTAGTTCTCTTGGATTTTTTGGCAACTAGTAGAGTTATGCTCAAAATATTTCATAGTTATCTGGTTCATTGACTTAGATAAGTTATGATGGAATTTTTTTCATATGAATAAATTTTTTTTTCAGGAATTGAAAATAATATTAGTGATTGAAAAAATTCTGAACCAATCTTCAATAAATGGGGAGTTTTCAATTACAGTGATTCTTATTAAAAGGGACATGTTTTTGTTTTGACCGAGAATGATCAGGTTATTTCTTGTGCTTCAAGACAACTAAAACCTCATGATTTAATTAATCTTACACATGATTTTAAATAAGAAGGATTCATTATTAACATGAAAAATTAGGAGGCAACATTTATATGAACACAATATGAAATATATATACACCACATAAGTTTAATGTATATATTCACTCTGAAGGAATTAGGAATGAGGCAACAAATATTTCATGAATTTTTAAAGGATTATAATTGCACAATCCATTTCCATCCTATAAAAGAAAAAAATTGTAGATTACTTGAGATGAAAACATCAGGAATCAACTAATATGTTATGGTGGGAACATGAACCTTTTATCAATGATTTAATGAATATTGGCTTGGAAGTTGTTGGTGAATGAAATTCTTCTATTTTGTTTCAGTTTTTATTGTCGTCAACATTGTCAGGTAGAAATAATAAAGTTGAGATGGTAGACATGGATATATAGAAGAAGGTGTAAATGGTTAAATTTGGTAATTTATGAGAATTTAACCATGATAAATAATGTGTTGTAATATTTTGAAAGTGATTGTGTGTTCCATGTAATTCTCAACTGGAGAAAGTATTGTTTTGTGATGTTCATAGTTCTCTATTTTTATATCATACGGGAAGGAAAAAGATGTACAATGACCTTTGGATGTGTTACTGGTGGGAAGGAATGTAAAAGGATATTTCATATTTTACTGTGAAATGATTGACATGTTAGATGGTTAAAGTATAGTATTAATTAAAAAATGGGATGCTTCAGTCTTTACCAGTTCCAGATTGAAAATGGGAAAATATATCCATGGACTTCATTGAGGTACTACCATAAACATTAGGAGGTAACAATGAAATATATGTTACTGTTGATTGACAAAAAAAATATTCTCAATTCCTTTCTGTTGAAGATGCTTTGTCTTTAGATCAGCTTTCCCGACTATACCGAAAGAATATTTTGACGTTAAATGGGGTTCGTATTTCCATTTTATTTTACTGTGATCCCATGTTCACTTCTATCTTTTGGAATGTCCTTCAGAAGTCATTGGGAATAGAATTAAATTTCAGTACAACATTTCATCCTAATACATATGTGATGTTAGAATAAATGATTCAGAATTTGGGGGATATGCTATGAACTTGTTCAATGAATTACCCTGGAATTTGGGATCAAAATATTTTTATAGTTTAATTTTCTTATTATAACTGTTTTAAAAATTTTATACTAATGAATCCTTTGGAGGAATTATATAAAAGGTAGTGTCAAACTATAAAATTCTGTCATAATATAGGGGAAAGAATATGGATGGGACCAGAATTAGAAGAGGATGTGGTTGAGAAAGTGAATATGGTCAAGCAACACATGAGGAAAACATAAGTAATGAAGAAAACTAATGCCGATAACGGGATGAAAAGATTTTCATATGAATTAGGAGATCATGTTTCTATGAATCCAACCATGTAAAATCATTATGTGTTTTGTTATAAAAGGTAATATGATTCCATCGTTCATTAGACACTATGGAATCCAAGAGAATACTAGAATGGTATCCTACCGAGTATCTTTTCCACTGACTTTATATCTGAATCACAATGTTTTTCATTTTTCGATGTTGAATATGTAAATTCTAGATTCATATCATGTTTCAATCCCTAAAATAATTAAGTTTGAGGGGAACCATTCTTATAATGAGAATATTGTTCACATTATTTATTGACTAGAACATGAACTATAGAAAAAGGTAATCCACCAGCTAGATATATAATGGAGAATGCACATGGTTGAATAAGAAACATGGGAATCTCAAAATTATATGTGGGAAGGGTACCCTCACTTGTTTAATAAGTAAATAAAATGGAGAGGATGAAATTTACAGAAGGATTTGAGGATGTAACACCCTAGTGTTTTAAAAAAATTGAAATTCATAATTATTGTTTAAATTATATAGTTATAAAATATCAATTAAATATAATTTTTTTTATGATTTAAATTTGAAAAAATAGTCATCTACGATATTATTAGTAAGTTATTTTGAGTTTGATTGAACAGACATGTTTTTTTTGAATAGTAACAAACCCCTATGAATAGGAAAATGAATTATTATATGACTCTTTTTAATATTAAATCATAATGTTATTTTATATTCATATTCTTATATGACAATTTGATCTAGATTAATTTTTCAAGGTGATATAAAGTGACCCATATTTTTAAATTTTTTATTTTTAGAATACATTAACATTACATTTAAAAATTAATTTTCTCATATTTAGAAAATTAATTTAGAAAATTTTTGTTAATTTTTGAAATCAACATGTAATTTTTTTTGAGTTTTTGTGTACTATTCTAAGAATGTAGAATTTTTTATGAATAGTAAAAATACAGTTTTATGTTTTTGGGTGTTTAATGACATCATTATGAAGTAATGATTATTTAATAATTCTGGTCAACACATGATTATTAAACAATGATATGAGTTTTCCCATGTTTCCAATAACATGGGACAAACCCACTGGAAAGGTCATGGTTTTAAAAATATCACAAATGAGATGTCCTTTGAAATTTATTTAAAACTCCCTTACATTAAATATAAATACCACCCTATCCTTATCCTCATATCACACCTCTAAATCATTGAGAATATACTAAATCAAGACCAATCCTCTTTCCAAGGCCCCACCCAACATAAATGAACTGATGGTCTCACCAAAAGGTCAAAACCAAAGGCATTAAGTAGGATCTAATGGAGAAGAGATCACAAGGTAAATATCCTCTTCCATTTTCTTGTTCTTTCATTTTAATTATTTTCAATTATTGTACTACATTCTCATCTTGTAATCCAATAGGAATGAAATATTAAGTATTATATATATTCATTATTTATATCATTTTTATGAAAAAATCCATCATTATTCAACCTCTCCTCATCCTCTTATTAAAAAATAAAAACCCCATCCTTGATGTGTCAATTTGTCGACATCATGGTTGATGTGCCTTCAATTTCATAAAATTCATAAGATATGGTTTTAAAACCATAATTATGGTTCCTAATGTTTTTAAATTGTTTGATATGAACATTCTGAAGATGTTTAATTAATATATACTCCTAATATTAAATGAATATGATGACAAAAGTTTTTGATTATCGAAGAACCCCGCAAATGTTATAAAAAAATATCACCAATGATTTATCTAATGATTCACCCTCAATCCACTCAACCAAAAAGATTTATGTTATCATTTTATGTGATAGTAACATATTAATACCAAATCCTCCCCCTTCAGTAGATTGTATTCCATTTGAGAACAAAATCCACTATGAACCAACCATGGATACCATATAATAAACGGACATGAAATAATTAAAATAACATAAATAAATTGGTCAATTGATGTTATAAAAATTTTATATAAGTTGTTATAAAAACTAATATGTATCTATAAAATTTTAATAAAACCATTTTAACTATTATATAGGGTGTATAAACGTGTTTTAAGTATGCTAAACTCGAGGTAGGGTAATTCTTAACTAATTTTCCATTATTTGGGATAAACTTATATTTCATTAATTATATGGTACTAAGACCATTTGTGTAATGAATTTAATTCATATTATTCATTATTATTTTTATTTGCAGTGTATACACATATTCCATTCATTCTATCAATTCACACATTGATTATATTATATTTTTAACGGATGCTTATTTTAAGAAATATTTTTTAATATTCAATATTACAAAATATAAAATTAATCTTTTTAAGAAATTATTCATATTTTATGATTATGGTTAGGTTCTGGGAATTATTTATGATGAATGGTGGAGCCTATATATCCACCCAATTAATTGTTTCTGTTTATGTTGGAAGTCAGCCGTAAGGTTACTCGAGGTGTAACAGTAATGGTTACACCATAATGTAGTCATGAGAGTTACATTGTAAGGTTGCTGTTAGGGTTACTTATAATAATATATCCATATGTTTTAAAATATAAGTATATAATTCCTTAAGATACCTTTGTGGTATTTTTTATTTTCTCTATAGTTTTATGGAAATCTCACTATTAAAAAAGTATGAATATATGGGTGATAAGTAGGTCTTTGTGAAAATGATTTCATATGATTTTAAGTATTCATGGACTAATAGATTATTTAATTCCCTCTAAAAACCATACTGATATTATTCTTCTCAAGGAATTTTTTTAAATGTATTTCATAGGTTATAAAGACGTGAAAGAGATATAAGGAAATACTATTAAATGTTATAATGAATTATTGATGAAATATTGTTGTTGTTTTGACATAAAATATTAATTCTTTGGACGAAATGTATACTATTTTATTTTTACCCAATTTTTATGATTGTGGGTTGATACGTATGATTTTTTTCTTAAATCTCTAAAACTATAAAAAAAATATTTGAGAACGTAAAGTTGTGGAATCTTATTGAAATTACTTAATTGTGTAAGCATTAAGGCCGAGACCATATAGTGATAATATCATGTAAGGTTTTTATAATTATATAGGATTAATTATGTACTACTATTATTATGTGGATTATTATGTGTGATGATGAAATATTCAATAAATGAGAAGAGAGTGCAAACACTGAAAAAAATTATAACATTATATGTAGAAAAATATTAATTGAATTCATTTATATAACTCCATTGTAATATATAACATTATTAAATGATAAAAAATTAAATTTATTATGGGTAAATATATATTTTTTGTTGTGTTGATGATGTAGTAATATTTTTTGACATATGAAATTATGATAAAAATATATAGTCATGTAATTATGTAATAGAAATTAATTTAATAAAATGTTACTAACGGATAGGTATATATAGAAGTAAAATATTGAATTTAAAGTAACTAATTTATGATACATTTAATGTGATGTAATATGAAAACACATTGATTCAAAAAAAATTCCTATGTGAGTTTTCTTATCACACAATTATGTTTTAGCATAATTCATAATATATAAAGGATCTGTTTTGAAAAAAGTAAAATTTACGCTCATATGTTATATAATATTAGTCCAACAAATGTTTTGATTTTATAATTTGGTGTAATAAGGTGTTCGGTTAGTCCTTTTAGAGTTGTCACTACAATGAATGAATTTTCATTCAATATAATGTTGTTATTTGGTTTTTATAAAAATTGTATGGTTGTTGAAAATATTTTATTTTTTTATTATATAATTCGATAAGTCCTAATGATTTGAGACATTAAAATTATTTTTTTTTCAATATATATTTGTTCTGAGGTACATTGTAGTTATTAGTACATGGTTACTACTATAATGGGATGGTGATGTGTAGGGTGATGTTAGTGTTATATCAGCTGTAGTAAATTTATATCTGTAATGTTTTATCAAAAACAGTTTATTATAAATATATAGACTAAATACATTATTGAGAAGACATTAATTAATTATGGATTTTATATTCTTAAATAATATCAATGTCTTTTGAAATGTATTAATAATTATATATATATATATTAAACAATTTATTTATCATGCCTATTGTAATGTATTATAATTATATATTCCTTTCTATTATATGTGTTTTTCTGGTTTGTTATAATTTTTACTACATGCACGTCTATTTTTCTGTTGTTTACTTAGTATTTTTATGTATATAATGACCATTATACATATAGAACACAATTGATGGTTACATTATTACGTTATCATAAGAAAAATTTAATCTCATACTAAAGGATAAAATATATTGTTATTATTGGTAAACTAAATACACAATTTAGTATTTTAATCCATTTGAAAACTAAAATCACTACATAGTGAATGTAAATATTATTCATCAATGAAATCATTTATAGGTTCCTCATTCCAGTTCTATGAAATAAAATTATAATAAAGTTATAGTCTAGATTCCTAATAAGGGTTTTGTATTTGGGAAACTATCATGAATTAAAAAATATTATTCATTATGATATAAGATATATGGAATATTAAATATAAAAAGGTAAATAAATGAGATAAAATATAATTTAATCAATAAAATGGTAAGAAATTAAACCCTGGATAATATCGATGCAAAACATTCATTGATAGAAAAATAAATTCTAAATAATGATGTTGTTAATATTGAATGACATTACCTCAAACATCATGATATTTATACCATCAAGACGTAATTCAAATAATGTATAATTTATGGGTAGTTAAACACTAATATATTATTTAACTAATAAAACTATTTAAATATTTTATTTAAATATGTATATAAATATTATTAATTTGTAATAAATAGGTATAAATTAAAATAAAATAAATTTTAAAATTAAGTATATGGTTTCAAAAAAATAATTTTTTTACACAGAAACACAATTTATCTCATTATATTTAATAATAATTTTTTGTTGATTGATTTTATAGAAATTTATATATTTTATGTTATAAAAAATACATCAAATATATTTAATTTTTCGTCTATTCATGGGAAAGGAATAAATACTATTTTATTCGTCGAAATTGTATTTTTATAAAAATTACTTCATTTACACTTTTTGAACATATTAAAAAATTAATTTCCAAACTTTTAAAAAAATTCATTGATATATTAAACATCCATATTCATATCATAATGTCAAAATTATCAAATAGTGATGTTTTTATAATTTTGGTAAATTTTTGGTTTTTCAATAATTCATGAATAATACATATTTTTAATAAAAATATTCTCCTCATTCAGTGAACTTATAATCCATTGTTTGTTTTAATATGTTATTAAAAGTCACATTAGACCATTTATAAACATATTAATATAATCTTAGTCAATAAAATAAATTTCATATTGAATTATAATATAAAAACAAGTTAATCTTTTGTATTGAATAATTTTAAAAACTATTTTTTATCATGTGTGTGGGATTAATTTAAATAATAATTTTCCACTAATATAAAAGAAATTGTGAAAAAGTGATTTCATATTTATTTTAAATATAATTTATATTAGATAGTAATTTCAATATTTTATTATTCAATATCAATAGTAAAATTATTGAAAACAAAATACCTTGATGAATGATAAAATGTGATTACCAGGGGTTTTACTAAAATGATAAGGTCTAAATAGACATATTAACATGTACGAAACACATTATATGCCCATATTTAAATCTTATATCCTATAATTTTTAAGAATGGACCATTTTTAGAGACATATAGAATATTGAAATTTTGTGAACAATTAATTATATTCAAAAAAACCTATATTTGACATCTCACTCACTAGAAAAAGAATGTCAAATTTCTATCACATATCACAGATAAAAAACCATTGGTCATGGTGAGAATTGGCCTAAAAGCCCAGATACCCATGACATTTCTAACAAATCATGAAGGGAATTTTAGATCCCCATGGGTTGGTAACAAGCACCATGCATCACAGAATATATACGTTGGAATGGTTTTCCACACAATCAATAGTAGAACCTCATACAAATCAGTATGCTCATAAGAATGATCCAATTAGTGAACAGTACCTGAAGATAAAAAATTATATAAACATAAATGATAACAAAAAATTACTATAAACTAAAAGATATCAAAACCATTTCACAACGGAAAAATCCCTCAAAGTCCCAAAGATTAAAAACAAGAACCACCTCCTTGTGGTTCTTTCCACATTCTCGTTCATAAAAGAAGTATATCGTAAATTGATCAAAGGAAAATTTAGGGTGTGTGCTAAAATATGAGTGCAGTCTCAACCCAAATTACTTAATAACATGATAATTAGATAACCCAATACATGTTTTCATTTTTAAATAAAATAATTATTGAAATATAGTTGCATATATAAAACAAAATATGTTTCTCACTTCGACTAGTTGGGATCATTTAGAATCATGGATTAATAATCATTTTATATAAAAATATTTTATATATATTGGAAATTAATGTGTAAAAAATATTATAAAAATGTAATATATATATATATATAAATAATCTCAAATGATAATCATTTCTCATATGATAAAGAGGTATGATATATGATGGTAATATGATCTTTTCACTCTCATATTGTGATAACGGTAATGTGCACACACATTCCATAGAAACTGGTCAAAGAGGAATAGAAAACACTCTACTGAGGTATAATCTACCAATTATTTTATTTCATATTTGTAGAGATTCAATCATTTTCTAGGAAATAAAATTATTATACTTTTTAAGAATACATACCAATCCTAATCATTATGCATAAAAAATGACCTCATTTCTCTGTACGAAATTTTCAAGAGTCAATATTGTCATAGTGGTCAAAGTGAATTTCTTCTAAAAAATTCTAATAGTTCACATCCCAAGAAAACATTCATCCCTTCTTAGTAAGTGAAGCCATCAGAGAAGAAAACTTTGGGAATTACATTATTAAATGATTAAAATACCCATTCATAACCATGATTTTTTAATTCTAGAAAACATTTGATGTATGTTTCCACATAATAATAAATTTTACCTTTTTAGGATAAAGTGTGATACTATGTTTTGGAGTGATATGTCCCAATAAAATTACTTCTGAAGTCATGAAATTATGTTTTGGTAGTTTGGAATAAATTTGGTGGTCTCTAAATAATTACCAATCATCTAGGAGATTTATCTCATGATCCTCCTAGAAATGGATAAAAACCAGATTTCATCCATAATGACTACCATGAAGTTATCAATATACCATGGGAAAGAAATATTTTGCAAATCCCTAAAGTCAACATGAGAATTTTTTATAACAAATAAAATTGAATGGATCTTATAATTTCTATACCTTCTCATGAATATTATTTTATGAATTTCATATTATATTTTTTTCAACTAGTCATATCCAGACCGAAGAACAATATTCATGAACCCCTTCTCAACTATCACATGGTCCAAAAGATCATCATTACATAGAATTAAATAATTATTCTTTAATATGACTTGATTTAGTTTTATATAATCTTTAAAATGGTTATATAACCCAACAGATAACATTAAGAACAAAATATTCATCAACAATGGTGAAACAGTTAGGTTTATAGACCATTTCCCTAAAATATCATCTAATAGAATATTCAACTATTTCATTTTAATATGGTCCATGGATTAAGAAGGATTAGAAACTTGTTGAATATCATTAAATAAATCAAATTAAAAATCAACTTTCATTATCCGTGGAGAAATATAGATGTTAGTTAGAAAATAATCAGATAAAGACTCGAGGGATATCACCGTTATAGGAATCACACTCTAGATAAAATGCAAAAAATGATATTAATTTCTACAAAAAAAATTTTACTATCCTGATCAACTCATCCTTGAGTAAAAATTTCTATATAACATATGAAACACATAATTTTTTGTAGTAATATATACCCTTTGAAAATTATAATCAACAAAGGAAATAATATCAATTTTCTAATCCTTCCCGAATATGACATCGAGAGTATTCATGACGTGAACCATAAATTCTCATGAAATCCATATATCTGATAAAAGAAATACAAAAGCAGAAAAATGTAAATGCTTTTATCTTTTTTAATTTATATAGTTGTAGTAATATTTATCACCTAACATAAAAGTTCCATAACATAAGAAATTCATAATGTGAGTCAAGATGAATGAATGAGATAGACCTTTATCAAATAATGTTTTCAAAATGGGTGAAGAGACAATGATGGTACATCTCATTGTTGTTGGTCCCATTTCTACATCACCAGTAGACTCTACCAATGCATAAAGAATAATCATTTCAGATTCATGTGGTTGGATCCCTTAGTTCGTGGAGAATAAGATTTCACCGTCAATATTTTGGTCATTCATTCTTGATGGTGGTTCATTTCAGAATTATATCATCAAGAGTTTTAAATATCATGAATAAAATAAAATCTATCCTCAAGGAATCCTTGACCACATTAGGACAGTTGGATCCTTGGAATACTGGTTATTTATAGCAATTTAATTCTTAGGTACAATTTTTGAATTCATCCAGTGGAGGTTCCTCAGCTGGAGCCTGAACAAGAATGGGAGCAGTTGATTGTCCCAGAGAGTGGACAATACAAATTATAACCTCAACAAGGTACTGGTCCATACAAGAACTTTCCCACTATGTTTTATCATCCACTTTCTCATGGATCTAATTCACACGTCTTCTCAGAGGCATGGTGCTATACAAAAACAACAATAATCACAGATGGACGTATATTAACACACAATTAGAGATAAAAAATTAATTGCAATATATAAGAAAAATGGATTTGTATTTCAACCAATAAAAATATAAAATTGGGAATAGATTAAAATTAATCCTCAAGATGTCCATCCACAACCACCAAATATTACTTAAGGAACATTATAGTGAAATATATTTTGGAAAATAGTCATAACTACCTCTTACACCATTATAATATATCACATGTTCATTCTCACATCAAGAAACGATGAAAAACCTACAATGTTGATAGCGCATTGTCTTGAAATAGAATGAACACCCTTATAACCTATTCCAAATATGATACTGAAAATTCTTAAATAGTGTTCACGATCCCCATGGGTTGGAAACTAAATCCCAGGAACATATAAGATAACGGTGGGAACAATTTTTAATAATAAACATTGTATGAAATAGATATTTGTCAGTATAATCAAACGAATGTTTCATAAGGATAATAATACTAGAATTTAAACTACTTTGTAAAACAAATCTAAAAAAACTACAAAGCATAAACTAAAAGATAAAAAATAGAAGTCCCAATGGACACAAACCTCCATCTTCTAAGGATAAATAGTAAGGACCACCTCCATGTGGAACATTTCCCTTACTCAATCATCTATAAAGAATGCCTACAAGTAGCCGATGGAAATGGTTGGGTATGACATAAAATTCCAAAAGGGTCCCACAATGGATTCCATAATAATATGTCAATAAGATAATTAAATACATTATTAAAATTTAAAATAAAACTAGAATGAAAATACAGATACATAATTTAAACAAAACATTATATTCATTTTAATTGATGATATGATTTTAAACAAATAGATTAATTTTTATTTAATATAAAAAAAATTATATAAACTACCCATTAATTGTAAAATACTTTACAAATAATGTAATATATACCAAAAAATAATCACAAAGTAAAATCATATCCATATACCATGAGGTATGATAGTTCAAGGTTATAGGATCCTCACACTCTCATCTAGTTATAACGGCAATGTGCACACATTCCCCTTCAACACTTGTCAAATAAGACTAACCAACATCCTAATTGGGATATGAGCTAACAACAAAATTATGTTGTTGTTGTAAACCGTAAATCTATTTATAAGTAAATTCTTACATAGCATGATTTTCTAGAATAAATAACTAACTACATAAGATTCCAAATTCTCAACCAATAATCAATAACATAAAATTTATTTCAAAACCATTAAAATTTATTTTCTCAATGTAAAATTTCAATATTCTGAATTCTCCTAAAAATATTTGTGTTTTTTCATTTCATTAATATTATTGGATGAAACCAAAAAGGTTCTTATCAAAATAATAATAATTAACACATTTTATATAATCAAATTCATAGAAATTCATAATTCAATTTCATATTTATATTTTAAAATTCCATGTATTTCAAATCACATGTGAATTCACAAGAATTTGTGGTTCTCACCAAATTTAATAGAAAATAAATTTAAAATCAAAATTACCATAGAATTGGGTTTTTCATAATATGATTTAGTGATATTTATTTCAAAATCATGAAACTCTAGGTTTATTCAATTAGAGAAACATAGATGGAACCACATATCATAACATAGATATTGCAGGATCATGAATCTAAACGCCCATAGTGGGAAACTCCAATGATGAATTTCAAAAATGATAATCCAAAACTAAACCAAGATTAAAGGTAAAAATCAACATAGATACGATCATAATACAAAAAATATATGTAAAAATTCAATATGGATGAGATAAGAAGTGGACCGGATGTGTATAATTAGAGAATAACACTTACTGAGAAGATATCAAATTATATTCTCTTTGAAAATATCCACCATTGGCTGGGATTGGAGGAGTGAAAATGGTTACTTGAGTTCTCCAATGAACTATGAGGATGTTCTATTATATGTTATGGATTATAGGGATGATATATATGGGTTCTATTATTTTTATTTTCATTTTTACTAATGAATAAATCCAAACATATGGCATAGTATATGGGGGCCATAGTTCTTTTAAACAATGCACCCTAACTATGCATCCATCTAATGTGGTGTATTGTTCCTACTAGGTATGGAATGATTTTTTAAACCATGATCCAATTGTGAAAACCCACACTACCTGGGTTTTAATTGTTTAAAGTATCAGGGAACACATTTTTTTTAAATCTTGCTACAACCGGTAATCCCTAGATCCTTCAAATATTTCAAAATTTCAACTGAATCACCCCTAATGATGACCCAAACTATGAATGATCAAAAGAGGGGTTCATTGAGTACCTATAAATAGTAACCAAATGATACATGTCTAACCAATTCTTACCCAAATTTCTTCATTACATCCATAAACACATCTTAGTAAACTTTTTGTGATAATAAAACCAATCTATGAAGGGTTTAGGTTAATCATAATATGTTTTTCCAATGAAGAGGTAATGTTTTAAGAAAAACACATTTATGTTACTTCAATATATACAATATTCAAATAATATTCAACTATGGTAATATAGTATCCCCATAGACTCCCATAAATAGAAATGTTATTATATAAATTTGAAAATCTAAATTTATATCCACTTAAATTAGATAGGTAAAAAAATTGACATTCATGTGTACAATGAACAAACTCTTTGTAAACTAATGTTATTAATTTCCAATCACACCCAATCAAGACTAAATATAATAACAGATATGAATTCCTTCCCACTTTTACAAATTTTGGGGATATGATAACATCTTTTGTGTTTATAGAAAATTACCACCTCATGAAAGATGTGAATCATTTTTTACTAACACATTGCATGTAATGTAATTTGGGAAGATATAATACCTATTTGTTATAACAATACAATAAATTTATTATTTAATGTTAGTATGTTATTAATCTTTTCTTATTATTATTTTTCAATAAATGGAAATAGTTTTAATGCCTATAGAGGTCTAATCAACTCTATGGATGATGTATTTCCTTTTTTATCTTAACATACTATGAATTATATATATATATATATATATATAAAGAGTGTATTTGATAAATATATTATGGTTAAAATTATGGATAACTTGGAACAATGATCAATTAAATTAGTTCGAAAATGAAAAATAAAAACATACATGAATAACAAATCGATTATTAGTCGAGTCATGAATTTAACATGGAAATTTTAATAAATTGGAAATAATATGTCCTAAGAATATAATATATTTTATTTGATATATCCCTATGTTTATGTTCTTATATTTATTATCCATGATTTTATAATCTATACAACAGAATTCAAGAATTAAGGTAAGGGATTTCTAATTTCTCTTTCGTATCAACAAGACATATTCCATACTTATTGATCAATTTTTTTTAAATATATTCACTATGTTATATAATATCATCAATATAATTTCATTCATTATATTTAACATGTATTTGGATTTTTTTCTACAATGGGGCTTATGATTAAAAATACTACTTAAGAGGTAATGGATTTTCATCACTCTTTTATATCAGTGTGATATATTCCAAATTAAATACTAATGTCCAATAGTGGTCAATATACTTCACATAAATTTAGTTTAGATTTACTATAAATGGAAATTATGTGTATTTAAAATTCAATTGTGGGATGAAAATTCCATGGGGGCTTGTTTACAGAGATAACTTCTTTTATGATGTGTATTTATAGTCCCATTGACATATAATATCTTTAATATATTTTATACTCAAATTATTTATTGTCTAATATAATGTCATTATATCATGGTTATTGAGATTAAATGATACCAAATTGTTTAACCTTTCATGATACAACCACAAAATTTGTTGAAATTGTTTATGATTGATCTTATTATGATGAATTATTATGATCTTTCGCATAATATATTCATAACATTTATTATACTATAGTTATTTCATGAGAATACATGTTCCCAATTATCTTCCACTCTATATGTATCGAATATTCCAATATAATTTTCTTAAAAAGTCCCAAAATTAATTCTATATTTAGTTGTCACATATTTTTCTTCAATATCAATGATTTCTAAAATAATTTTCAAATATGGTTTAACATTCTCAAAACGATTTGATAATGACATATTTATCCATGAAATAATATTTTAATAATTTTTATACGGATTCCTGATTTAATGATCCCAAAATTCACAACATGGATTTTTACCAACAATTTCAAATTAATATATTTTAATTATGTATGAAATGAACAAAATTTATCAAATTCATGATCACCAATTTATTTAGATAATTGATTATATTTTCCCAATGTAAATTTCAATGAAAAATAAATTTTCAAATGGTCTATTTTAAAAAAAATTATTTAATGTGAAAATGTTTTCCTTTACTAAATAAATATTTTATATTATTATTAAATATTCATTTATAATAAAAAAAAAAATTCGAACTAAAAAATAAATTTGAAATGGTTTATTTTTTAAAAAATATTTTTTCAACGTGGAATGGGTATTTAAATCTGGAAAAGATCATGTGGTGATTAAAAATAAAAATCTATCAAAGTTGAAATATTTTGAATTTAACTATACAATACACTTGATATGATTTGAGGATATGATTTATCTTATTTCTCAAAATGGATTATTATAATGATGAAAATATGATTAGGAAAAATATTCTCCTTCATGATTAATCCAATGATAAATTACTTATGAATCCCACATATTTATCCTTGGGTTATTATATGAAGAAACTATGAAATAATTTTTAAACATATCTCTTTTGTAATGTTTAAACAATGATTAAATTTTTATAAACCCCATTTCTATTCGTAGGATGTAATATTATGATTTTTTACTAATATTTTGCAACCATTTTTTTTTGGAATTTCAAAATAGGATTGAATGGACCTCTATCATCATTTAATTCATTTGTTAATGATTAATATCATGTGAGATGTATGGGTACCCAATAGGTTATCCATTAAATGATGGAGGATAAATGGTATGTTATACCAAGCTAGTAATATGTTAAATGGGAGGATATTTGAATCCTAGATCATGTTACATGATTTCTCATCTGAAGCACAACATTTGTACTATGGTAATTATCAAAACCCAAAATTATTTGGAATTTAATATTGGATATCTAGGATATAAATATGCAATTCTTATATATATTCCAAAATTCAATGCCTTATTCCAATTTTATTCACTAATTGATAATTTTCTTTTATTTAAATTTGAATCATGTCATATAATATTACATGATCGATTCCATGAATTATGATTGAGATCATTGATATAATGTGAATGGTTTTAAAATGTTTCATTCTTGTTATCATAACCATATGCTCATGTTATATTGATACAGACATTTTATAACCTTTTAAAGTTAATAAGATACACATTTAAAATTTCTACATTTCCAATGATATAAAAATAATTATTATGTTTGATATTTTTCTTATGGGTTCTAGTTATGGAAAATGGGAAGATGAAATATAAGTCATATTGATAAGTAGATTCTGTGTCCATGTTTGAAAAAAGAACTACTGCGAAATCATTCTATAATTTATCATTATTTTATGTAATGAATATTATTATATAAGGATTTCATATTTATGTATTACAAGTTTGGTTATTTTTAAT
The DNA here is from genome assembly GCA_963277665.1 of Viscum album. Classification (NCBI taxonomy): domain Eukaryota; kingdom Viridiplantae; phylum Streptophyta; class Magnoliopsida; order Santalales; family Viscaceae; genus Viscum; species Viscum album. Next base: position 268,622,310 of record OY728128.1, on the reverse strand, counting down.
TGGAATCAGAGAGAGGAATTGAAATCATTTGGAAATTATAATGATTATACATTTTTGATGAAGCCATAAGACATGTCTACTTTTTGAATTACATCGTAATATTTTTATAAGTAATATATTATTGGTTTTACTAGTTGATATACCCATTTATGGATACTAAAAGTGAATGTGGTTATGGAAAATATGTATCAAGGAAAAATAACCATGAAAAAAATGTGCATTAGGATTCTCAAAAACATTACCTGGAAAATAATAACATGCCTTTCTTTGAAACTCAGTTTACAATCATGGGTATATAATTTGTTTTATTCACATTTTCATTATGAGTTACCATAAAGGATTTTAATTGATGATAATCTTGGATGACCTAGATCACTATCACTATATATTTTAGATAAGTGATATTGATTTATATATCCAAGATGTTATTATTCTTGTTTTTTTGTTATTTACCACTAGGAGTAGTGTTGTTTCCCCTATTATTTTTTATTTTCATCAAAGAGAAGAACAAAAAGGAACTGGATTAAAGTTGTATTTTATATATAATTCATAATTATGACATCAATTGGGATGATGATTAGAGTGATAGAAATTGTGATTATTGTTAATAAGTTATGGAGATATATGATTATTGGCTTTCTCATTAACCAACTCTCAAACTATACAATATATTTAATGGTTGATTTTTTATAGAAACTTATGTTTATGGGAGAACAATTTAAATAATATTTTGTTCCCAATAAGTCAATAATGTTTGAATAATAACTCACCAGTATTTACTAAAGCAATGAGGAGATGTTTTATTTATTGATATTAAATGCATAAATTAACTAATTTCAAAGGAAAAATAAATTGTTCTGTTACTATGTTGGATGAGATTAGTGGTTTTCAAAGGGAATAAAAAATATTATAATTTTTTAATCATGTATTGCGTGTAAATTATTCAAATAGTTTTTTAAGAGAGAATAATAAAGAAGTGGATCAGTATGGTACTATAATTAATCGATTTATTATTGATATTTAAGAGTCTAAAACTATCATTTGAAAGGAAAAACATATTAAGGAATTTGATTATGAATTTTAGTTAATGTTTTTCGAATGATGTTGGATTAATGATGTATTTATATTTTGTAAATAATGAATTTTTTATACGGATGGGTAAATATATGAGGTTTTTCCGTATATTATTATTTTTACATATTTTCAGTAAATATTTAAATGTTATAATACATAGAAAATTCGTTTATTACAATGTCCTAGATTTTTAGGGAATGTTTTATTACAGGAATGATAATGATTAATGTATTTTTGATATTGAGGTAATGTTATTAGGATATTGAGATGATTGATATATATATATAATGTAAAATGAGTATTTCATGTTACATTAAAGAAAATTAATGATTTGAGGAAAAAGAATTATATTATAATTTATGGAGTTATACAATATTTTTATTTTAAGGAATACGACAAATAATAATTTTCCTATTTAATGAATAATGATTCATGTTTCTTTTCAAAAACAATTTATTTTAATTCAGCTTATTAGATTATTTCCAGAGAGTATATTTTGATGTAATTCACATGTTTGGTATGTGATAATTTAGATATTACAAATATTTTTTAGGGATTATTGATATGTTCTTTTTTGGAAATTTATTTACATTATTTAAAAATTTAATGAATTTAAAATTTTGAATGGTCCTTATTATTAACTATTTTTCCTTGGATTAATATTGTATTTGATTGTAATTGGGATTTTATAGAATAATATATTATTCCTAATTTGTGAATTTTACATACTATATATCAAGTGATATCCATTATTGTTTTTAATATATTATATACTGAAAGAATGACTAACGCTTTTAATGATTTATTAAAAGATAATTATAGTTTTTCATTATTGAATAAAATTCAACATCATTTCTTGAAGTAAGAGATGATGTATAAATTAACACAATAATAACTAAATATCGATATTCATCAAATGATGTAAAGGAATGATAATACCATGATAAATTGGTACATATAATATTAATTTTTTTGGGGACATAAACTTATTATTAGTTTACTCCATCGAACATATCATAACATTTTGATGTGTCCTATGTATCTTTTTTTGGGATGTAAAATCCTCACCCTTTAAATATACTAGAATCATAGGATATACAACTGAAGATTGATTATTCTTATGCGGAATTTTTTTTATAAATTTTGGATCATAGAATGCATGTATTAATAAACAGGACCACTCTCCTAGCCAAGGATTATAGTGGAAACACAAGATTGAGGCAGCTATATGTGAAAATCCGGATGTAATGAGGTAGAGGTGTCATAGTTTTCATTTTTCTTATTGATGTTTTTGATGGGATAAATTCATTTTGAGGTGTTAATGAATTTACACCATCAAATATCATAAAATATTTTTTTTCAAATAATATAAATTTACTTTTATAGATTATGGTATAAGTAACATTAATTTTAACAAAACCTGACATACAATTAAAATATTATTATTAAATTTTATTGTTATTGATTATAAATATTAATGGGGGGATGAATATGGTTAACTAAATTACAAATTTATCTATTTTTAATATATATATATATATTGATTTTTTGGATAAAATTTTAATTATAAATTAAAATAAAACTCATTAGACAATAAGGGATGTCTTTTCTCGAAAACATTTTAATGCACAAATAAATTATTTTTTGTAAATAAATAAATTAAATTACATTTGGTGAATTATTTTTAATTAAAGACATATATTATATGTTCAAGAATATATTTAACATTCATATTAACAGTTATCGAGGAATAAGATAAAAAAACCAATTTTATGCTTAAAATGTATCTTTCAAAAATATTTTATTGATGAATATTTTCATTTATTTGTCAAATAAATTCTTACCAGTGTTAGAAAATATATTGGAAAAATTAAATTAATTATTAACTCATCAGTTTTAAATTATTTTTATTAATTTTTTTCATAATTTTTCTAAAATAAATATTTATCAATAAATTGTAAAAAATACTTTTTTAAAAAAAAAATGCAATTACTTTCATAGAACGAAGATGAAAACAATTAAATTTTATATTTTTTAGATAAAATTTATCTTAATAATATATATTAATATAATATATATTATTAAAATTAATTTTATATTAAATTCAACAAAATAACTATTTATGAAATTAAATGATTTCACATTGGAGAACCAATTTTTCATCCTATATATGAGATTAAAATGAAATTAAATTTCTTATCTCATTTTTATGGAATTTGGAAAAATTTATTCCAGATTTTTAATCAGATTAATTTCTATTATATAAGTTCAACTTATATTTTTTAAAAAATTAATAGTGAAAACATAAAAAATTAATTACTAGGGAAAATGATAATATGGATTTATTGGTGGGTTAAACTAACGTGAAAATATATATAATGGAATATAAAATAATTAAAAATGCATTTCATAAAAATTTATAGATGTTACTACCAATACTGTTCAATAATGACCCATTTTGTAGACCAATGAAATATGAAAAACATGGGGACACATTATTATTTTTAAAAAAATTATCTGTGTCCACTTTGCCAATTCTAAAAGGCCACCCATCTATTCCACACTTTAAATAGGATTAACCTTTTTTTGTAAATACATTCCTAGATTTATTCCTTACATCCTAACCATAAAATATGGACATTTTTTATAACATAATTACAGACTATGAATCTATTTATTTAAACCTCAATATGTTATTCGAAATAAGGTAATGATTTAAAAAATAAATTATAATTTTTCTTATACATATAAGTCATAAAATTAATATAAAATTAATATTATTATATATAACTAGTATTTAAAATGAAATAATATTTTATTATGTTAATTTAATGACCACAATAAATATCATCTTCCATCAAATGGTATATAAAGTCACTATTCATGTGTACGGCGGACTACCACGTCAATGACATATGATATTCATTTTCAATCAACACATCTTCTAGATTGATTTAATGATGGATTTATTGTAAAAATATGATATTTATGTTGTTATATTTCATATATAATTATAATACCATATCAACCTTCTTAGATTCTTTTGCCTTTTTAAAATAATAACGTCACATGTGTGTACGACAGACTACCACTTTGTCTTCTAAAGTGACGTGTTTTCAATTTTTTACATGGATGGTAATAAGGATAGATAAAATTAATATATATTAACATTTATTAATTATTATACTTATATAGTTATTTTATAACATATATGATCTTAAATTTAATTCTGCAGAGGATATAATAATATAGTTTGTATATACTGCATACTAACACCTCGTAAAGAGACATGATTTTTTAGTCACTGAAACAATTCATGGAAAGATATTAGGGTAAAATTACTGAATATATTTAATATAAATGAAATTAAAATTATTATTCAATTGTAATATATTATTTTCCTTCCTTTTATTTTTACCATTGAGATTAGTGAGACAATGTTAATTCTTACGTACTATCAACCTTCTCTATGAATTGTGTATTGATGTTTCTATATATAAAAATAATTTATTAATGTAAATACATATTAAATATATATATATGATACTTATATCATGTTTAAATTTTCACAGGTGGTGTAACACTGATCATATTAGCTGTATAGAAAATAAAACATCCAATCTTGTAATAAAAAAGAAGTTATTGCCTGGAAAGTAATTCTAACATGTAATTGTAAATAAAGTTGGAAATTATTAGAATAATATTGTATATAGTGATATATACATAAATTTGGTTCATTAATATATTTTAAATAATCATTTATTTTTAATATTATTTTTTTATCATATTCAAAGGGATTTTAGGCTTAATATAGGATATTTATAGTATCACTATAATTTATGGGATACATTATATATATTCAAGAAAATATTAATTTGAGTTATATAAAATACCAAATTGAAGTTTTATTTCCTAAATCTACAAATTTTCTTTATATTTAATATTTATTCAGTTTTTATTATTTTATTTGGATTTTAATTAACAATTTTACCAAATAGGTATGGTATTTTTAATCTCACATTAATATATATGATATACATGACATATTCAACACTTTTTTATTATATGTCATTTATATACTACATATGAACGAAATATATATTGAATAAATAGATATTTACTGGGATTTAAATACATATTTTTAGACCTCCCATTCTCTTGGAATATGAAAAAAAATTGTACAAATATTTAATTTATTTTTATCATTATTTTTATCTTTTTGACATACACTATGTTTATCACATACCACATTTTATGAGGGGTATATTCATCCACAGTAACATGTAATAAAATGTTTTTTTAATTATAAAGATATTTTATGTTTCACATAATTTTATTCTTTCATGGGGATTATGATGTAAACATACAAATGTGGTGAGGGTCTCATGTCACAATATCCTCATTTATTGTCATTTTTTATGTTTATATTTCTATTATTAATTTTTATTATGTATATATCATGAAATTAATTAATATTACTATAATATATTTATTTCGTGATAACACATTGTAACTATTATTTTAATCTATTTATTTAGTTAATATTCAAAAATATAATTTTTAATACAACCGAATTTATATATCTTTTCTATTGAAATCCATTTTCCTTCAATATAAATGTTTAAAAAAATTACTTAAAATTATATATTAGTTTTATTATAGAATGTATTTCCCATTTAAGACTATTTAAATAGTTTTTTGAACGGATCATCATTTAATTTTCCCAATAATTCCTATTTGGCCTTTAATAATTTTATTGAATTATTATATATTTTAATGTGTATATAAAGAAAACCTAATCCACCATCATGAACTATAAATGTTTTGAATAATTTATTATATGTTTCAAATTACATTTTTAATTAAAAGGATTTGTATACTTTTTTATGATTTGTTATCAATGTGAAAGGCTTATTTTTCTCAGGAAATGTTTTAAATGATTTTAAAACCACCTTAAAACATTTCCATTTTTAATTTGAAAGAAATGGTTTTCGTATCAAAATTATGTTTTTAATATACTTTTTATATATTGAAAGGATTTTTTTTGCAATAAATCTTCCATGTGATATTTAAAAATCCTTTTACCTCAATGATAATATTCATTAATGTTACTTATGATTTACAGGGGATATGATCCAAGAACACCGTTATAATTTTCTCTCTCAATATTTTATCTATGTGATGAATATATGTCTATGTAACCCATTTATCTTCTAAAATTCATTCCATGGAAATATAGTTATGGAACAAAAAAAATCCATTTTTTATTCTATGATGTAATGATAAAATTGTTATGTAACATATCCTTACTCCGTAGGTTTTTCCATGTTGAAGAGTTTATTAAAACAATTTATTTTCATGTGTTCAAATATGATAAAAAATTTATTTTATTATGGAACACATTGGTATTATTTTAATTATGTTATGGTTTAGACCTATATCTCCCTCTAATAAAATGGTTATGGATTAATGGTTTTTGGAAACAAAGGGTACGCAAGATGTTATCCCATGCCTAAAATAAGGTTCCGAGGAGGTTTTCACAAGCCCAAATGAGGTTACATGAGAGGTCATTAAAATCATGGAAGAGGGTACCAAAGAGGTTAACCCTAGCCTAAACAAGATAAATTGTTGTTTATCACATTCATTTAATGATATAAATTTCTTGGTGTATATCTTTCACATAATATTTTCTTTAATTATCTATTTTAAAAAATATATGTCTTATTACAATTTTATACTCTTAAGGATCATGTTATTTGATTCAACTGTGATTCATGTCTTATCCACCACATTGATTCATTCAAAGAATCAAGTATTGGATCTATCATATAAAAGATATATTTTCCAAATATTATACTAATGCTCTCATATACATATTTTGATGTTATATTTATATCTCCCTTATTAAAAAATAATGAGCTATATAAAAATTTGGTATTATGTAAAATAAAATGTTGTTGTAATTAATTAATATCAATACTATTAAGAGAATATTAAAAAAATTATAGGAATACACAAATTAAAATTTGAAAATGAATTTAAAAAATAAGAAGATACAAAATATTTTGGCAAAAATATTCAATGAACTGAAATATGCATAATTTTAAAGGAAACATTAATTATAAAATTTTTGATGATTATAGTTATATTTCAACCACATAAAGTTTTTCAAATCAATGAACCCCTTCACATTTTGTTAAAAATTCAATATGTTATCCTGTATGGAAAATGAAAATTTGATTCCTTTTAAAACAATTTTTTTACTAAAAATTTTGAACTATTAAATTTCAATATTCTGAGGATTAGTTTATAACAAATAGTGAAAATATTTTAAGATTATATGGAAATGTAATAAAAATTATTTTAGGAAAAAATAGAGAAAATATTTTATTTTCATGTAAACATTTTCTCAATAATTTTAATTACCAATTAAATATAAATGGTAATGTTACATGAAATTATCACCAATTAAAATAGTAGAATAAAATAAAATTGATTCATTATCAATGGAAAATAATGATTTCATTCAACGTAAATTCTTTCCAAAACTATCCCTATTAAAATGTGATTGAAATATAATTCGCTATAGCTTTGTTATCTTTTGAAATAATTAACCCCTGGAATAAATAATGTAAAATTAAACATTAAATAACATAAAAAAATACAGACACCTAATGAATTTAATAGGTCTTTAATAATAAATACATCTCAATGGAGTTGAAATTTAAATAAAACATATTACAAAGATTATACCATTGTAGTGATAATTAATTTTTGAATATTTTATGTAAATAAAATTTAATTAAAAATTAAAAAATTTTAATAAAAAATATAACAATAAAATTTCATTACACACATGATATTAAAATATTAAATACAATGAACGTGTAATATACACCAGAGGAACAAAATTTAACTAAAAAACACATAGTACATGGTAATATTCAATTCAATTCCCATTCAATTAAATAATTTTAAATGAACATTAATATAAAATTATTTATAAATAATTATATATATATATATATATATTATTTTTAATTTATAGGCCATATAATATAAATATGTTCATAATATCATAGTATGCCTTAATGATGGGAAATTGGGATGAAGATCCAATGCATCATTTTTTCCATTAGTTTAATGGTATTTATCCTCCAATATAATTATTTGAAACAAGTTTTTAATTTATAATAGAACCATATTAATAATTTTAATATCATATATTATATTGTCATAATTTCTAATCACCATGAAGTTGATAATATCTCACAGTTATAATGTTTTTGGTCATTATTGCTTATGTTTCAAATGATTTTTTTTTCACATATATTCTAATAATTTAGAATATGATATAGTTAAAAATTTCCAAATATATTTCTATTTCTTTAAAATCTAATTTATTAACTATATAAATTTTATTAATCATTAAAGAATTCATGACATAGAAAATGAATCACATCCCTTTATAGATATAGAATTTTTTACTAACGCATAAGTGAAAATATCATTACCTTAATTGGTAAAAGGTTCAGGATGTTCATAATTTGTTAATTTTGTATTACTAATATAATTTCATATGAATAAATAATATTAATTATATAAATAATTATCAATATCAATGGAACATAGTGATGTAGAAAAAACGACATGGGTTCCAAAGCTAGAAGCCTGTCATTGAAATGAGTGATTGTTTTGATTCTTATTTTATGTACATAGATTCCAATAAATATTATGACATAAAATTAAAAAAATTATTTTATTGATTATAGTATAATCCAACATTATTTTTTTACATGATTAATATTGGAAACTTATTATATATTAAATTAAATATATTAATGAATAAAATAACATTCTCATTAATTATCCTCATTTATATAACATTTTAGGACCTTATGAATCGTAATTTGGAAGAAAATAATCCATAAAATATGTATAATAATTGTTATGATTGGTTTTGGTAGTGTTAGGTCTAGATATATGTATTTATAGTTGTGATTAATATAGGGGGAGAGTTCACAATTATTTTTTGAGTTGGATGACATTTTTTTAAATACTAAAAACTATTGAACACTATAAAGTCACTCTCAACACATGTTCCTAAAAATTTGATAAATAATACGTTTTATGTAAAATATGTTCTATCCAAAAAATAAAAAAATATTAATAAATTCTTTTAATGATGGTATTCCATTATTCCCAAATTTTATATAGTTTTTCCAATTTGTATTTCAAAACATTAACTTGTTTTTTATACTATAGGGTTTTTATATTAATTATGAAATAAAATTCATAATATTAGATAATTATGAAACACTTACTTTTAATATGAAAATAAATTTATCATTTTAAAATTCATTTTTTCCGAAAATATTGTTTCCCACTAGCGCGTGTATTTTGGAAAACTAAGTTATAAATTTAATATAATTTACATATTATTCAAATAGAAAGAAAAATAAATTTTCTTATAAGATAAAAACTCATTGTTAATACAGGAAGATACAAAATTACATAATTTATCATTTTAATTTTCCTGTTTTTGGATATTAATTATTTGTAAATAATTTATCAAATTATTATTTAACCTAAAACAATAATAATTTCCATTTTTATAATATCTATTTATGTCTTAATCAATGAAATAATGATAATAAATAATTTATAATATAATCAATTTTAAATTTAATAAAATTTAATTGAAACCAAAAATTTCATTTGTTATTATAACTCACCTTAAATCACTAGTTTTAATATTTTTAACTTTTTTCACCTTTTGTTTCTAACTATTTCCACAAGAATTATGTCGGACTGGTGTAAATGTATTAGGTAACAATATAACCACTCAAAATAAAAATTAAATTACCTTGATAAAAAATTCAATTTTTTTAAATAACCATTACTATTTTTCAAAAATATTTTTATCTCTATGTGATTATATAAGAGATATTTTATTTAAAGAGAAGGTAATTTTGGATTTTCCATTACTATTATTATTATATTTCTCACTTCAATTTATTAATATCCCATAAAAAATGAATATATAATCTTAGTATATAATGATTAAAATAAATTCATCAAATAATAATGATGATGAAAAATCGAGAAATTATCATTTTTTGACATAGGATAACTTGATTTACCCTTTTACCATGATGAGAAGTTTTTTAAATGTTTTACTATACATGATGACCAAATGTTATGATACACATTTAAAAAATTATAAATTATTCTGAATTTAAATATGGTGACCAAATTATAAATTGTAGTCTCTAAATATGATTGAAATTTCTTTGACAAGTATCCCACAAAGCATGATGGAAATCAATATTTCAAGGAAATTCATTTTTCAAGAAACATTTATCTTTACATTAACTCCATGATTATAAATAGTCATTATATGAAATCAAATTCATATATATTTAAAAATAATTCATTAATTTTATTTAGATAAACCCTAGTTATGGGATATTTTATTTAATTAAATTTGAGAATCATTATACACAACAAAACAATTTCCAAAAAAAATAATTTTGATGTCTATTAATAAACTAAAATTAAAATCATGTATACATTTTGTTTATGTGAAATTATTTAGATTCATTATTTTTAATTAATACATTAGTTACATTCAAAACATTTTCAGGGAATAATTTTACTTCAATGAAACATATTTTAATGAAAATAAATGAATTTTTTAAAATAAAATTTCTAATTTTTAGAGAAATACCAAATCATGAAAATATTTTAATTTAGACATGATTATTTCAAATATGATTTTTATTTATTATATACAATTTATAGAACTATAAGATGTTAATTGTATTTTTTTCTCATTAAAATCCTTAAAATTGTTTTTTTGAAATATATATTTTCATATAATATAAAACATTATCAATATTTAAGACCATATTTAATTATATATTTTATTCATAAAAAAATATTTTCACATAATTTTAATAAATCAAATATCAAATTAATACCACACATTTTCACAATTATGTAATTATTGTTACTTTTAAATATTATATCATGGTTCGTTTGGGTTTGGTGTGGCATTCCTTATACACTATAGAACCTATTATTCATTTGAAAAAAATCAGGTTGTTACGTTCTTCTCAACAAATTAAAATTTTGTCTTCATAATTTCATCTCGTACATGGAAATATTTTTTTGGGCTTTTGAAAATTAAATTATGGAAAACGAAGTAATAAAATGGTTAGAATTAATTTTATTAAAAGGGGTAATAGAAATAAAATTGGAATAAAAAATAGTCATAAAAGGATAATAATATTGGGATAAGAAAATATTGACGTTGGTAAGAAAAATAACACTCATGGGATAATATTGAGTAATAGAGAACATGATTGATAGCATATTAATAGCCAAAAAAATAAAGAATAAGTGAAGTGTGAATAGGACACATATTGATAAAAATTAATTATAAAAGAATACAATTCTTATTTCATAAACATCTTACATAAAAAATTATTCTTCTACACACAAGATAGTGTAACAAAAAAATCACAGTTGAAACCATTGGATATGCATCTATTGACAACTAAATATTTTCTTAATATATAAAAAAATATTCCAGATTATTTTTCTACTCTCGAATTACTAAAACATACGTAAAACATATAACAAGATCCATAAAATAGTTACTTGTTTTTTCATCTGTCATTAATAATTACCATTACCAGTTTAGTAAGAAATTTTTATATAATATAATATATTAATGATTATAATATAAATATTAATACACAAATATCAGAATAAACCATTCAATAGTCATTCAGAAATAAATTTTTTTTAGTAAAAATGGAATCATATTAGCTATAACATTTGGTATTAAAGTTATTGGTGATTCACCCATGTTTCTATATTTTTTTGGGATCTAGATTAACATTTAACACCCCGAAATTCAAAAATATTCCATTGTATATGATATCATGCATGATATACAACTCCAAAAATAGAAGAGAATATAACCACATTATAAATTATGATATATATACTATTTTACATAAATTTAATGTATTTTATAGACTTAAATTCATATAATAATGCGTTTATATTGTTTTACACACATGAACAATTTTGACCGAAAAATATACTACTCATATTATTAATCAATTAGATAGTTATCATTTACTCTGTTGGAATATATGGAATGAATGAAATTACATAATTTATGAAAATTTTCATTGTATACACATTTATAGAATATCTGTTGAATATTAATATTAATATGAATCATTTATTACAAAAATTATTGTTTGTGGGAAAAATATTTTTTCCAAATAGGCTGGTTATTTATGCTTAATGAACATAATTTACGATTAAATTTTAATAATATTGTTATATTTATTTTAAAAAATAATATTTATAATTTACATTCTATTTCCAAAATTATATTATGTTGAATATTTCATATATATTTTTTGTGGAGATTTATTTCATGTTAAATAATGAAAATAATAGAATTTAATTGAAAACTACATTTACAACATAAATAGTTATAATTTTAAATTATCTATTCAGTTAGTATTAATATAATTTGTTAAAATATTATATAAATTAAACTAATTTTTTTAACATTTAAAATTTACAAAGTGAATTTAGATGAAAAAACATTGAAATGTTTTTATCATTTTCACATTATAAAATTTTGTTTTACATCAAAACTATACAATTAATTTTAAATTAAATAGAATCACTTCTGTGAATTGATTTTCAAAAAATGAATTCAGTATTTTTAATCCTAAAAATATATTACTTAAAATTATTTACAAATTTTTTTTCATAAATTATAGTCGATGTAAAAAAAATAATTATCACAGTTAAGGGAAAAATTAATACAGTAGGTAGTTAAACTAAAAATATAAGCATAGAAATTACCTAAAAAAATTTCCAAAATATATTTTTTTGAAATATTTATAATTTTAAAAATTTAATAATAAATAATATTCATTTTTTTACACCAATGACAAATCAAAAATGTTGGACCAATCAATTCTTTTAAGAAAAATATAATGTTCCATCTCCCCCCTTATAAAAAGCCAACCCACAATATTTTATTTCACACTATCACACCACTCATGATAATCCAATTACTACCCAAATAAATTCCAAAACAACATCCCATCATCCTATTGTCCATACATTCATCATAAATCCCCAAAAATGAGGATTCAGTTATAACCTAATTCAGATTCCAGAAAAAGAGGTATTGTTCTTCAACACGTGTCTTTATTTTACATCTGTCACCATCTACATAAGTTTAATTAATCCAATATTATATTATAAATTAATTTTATTTTATATAATCAGATATTATTATTATTATTTAATGACCTAAATCCATCTCATCCTCCATCAAATGGGTTTCAAAATCGTAATTTTAGTGTATATAAGTTAAATTCCTTGAGAATTTACACCGATGTTTTTTCCATTTCCACCACTCAATGATATGAATTATATTTCATATAATTCATATATATGTGATATATATATATATATATATATATATATATAATTTATAATCATTGAGTCCCAATATAAAATATATATAGTACCTTTCATTTTATATTATGTTTAATAGCATCATACATCCGTACAACGGACTGGCGCATCATCATGGGATGTTATTCATCATTCAATATGTATAACGACCCATACTTTACATACATTTTCATTACATCAGAATTTAAGCACACTTTTTACAACATATAACAAAACCAGGAAATGACCGTATAGGTATAGAGTCTTCAGAAATTGGGAAACATAAACAACTGGTTCATAAAGCATCTACTTTTCCTCCCATTTATTCATCATATCTAGAGTCCCTTTTGTCATATCCTACTTAATAACCTTTTTCCTGACCTGGGGAAAGAAAACATACAAAAGGGTGAGCTCAAATTCTCAGTAAGGGTAAACAAAAGATATATCAATCACATCATATACATAAGAACATAACTTTTGGAAATCTTAACCTGCAAAAGAAATCATAATTTCATAACATGGGATAAATCATAGTAGTGAAATGTAATCCCAATAATCATAACTTAATACATGAAACTTTGTGGAATACACACATAATCATATAGAATCACTTCTTATTAGTCAAGACTCATTGCCAAGATTATCTTAGTGGACAAAGTCCATTTCTGAACCGAGTTCACTCTTCGTTTCAGTCCTGTTTCACTGAACCGGTTTAACCTGCCGTTCCAGCCATGTCTATCTCATGAGATAAAAAATATTTACCCAGTTCATTAGATGAAGATATAGGTCCCACCCATCTCATAATGATACAATTCTTTTGTGTTCCAAAAAATCATAAACCATACATCATAGCATAACCCATGTAATAAAAATGGTAATCATAAGCATTGTGACATCATAAAACAATTCATAAAATATAAAGGAATTCATATAAATAATTCCATTACAACATAATCAAATTAATGTAATAATAGGGATAGAAACAGAACCTTTTATTATCTTATATGGAAAATAATTTTGATAAAACACTTGAACTCCATTCTTGAGGAAAATATCCTTTCTACTTCAAAAACACTTTTCCTTTCTTAACATGTCATACAATTATAAACTAAATGAAGTTGATTATAAATAAAATTGAAAACTTGTAAAGGAATCTTCTTGGAAATAATGTTTTAAAAATCCATTCATGCCATATAAGTTAAAAAAACATTCTTCTCATACTTTTGTCGGAAAAGTCAAAAAAGTACCTCGTACAAAAAACGACAGAAGATTGCTTTCATATCTTTTACTAAAAACTCACCGAAGGGTAAAATTTGATATAAAATACTGTAGAAGGATATAAAGTTAACAGGGATGTGGATGATAAAATACGCCCCAGTAAATACCAAAGTATTAACAATCTCTGATAAAAATGAGATTGTGATATTTTCCCTTACATTAGGTCTGATTTGCTTCGTAAGTGTCCGAACCTCCTTTATAATGATTTAAATAATGTTATTGACTTATTCCAGAATCATACTTATTTTTATGATATCATATATGGTCATATTCTTAGCTTTTTATTAGTAATATTTCATTACTACTTGTTATTCGTGTGTTTATTACTTTTTGTTCTTATGCGTGTTTTGTCGAATAAATTCTTATTTTTATTTTTAGGTTATAGATACCTCATTTCCAGAATGGTATTAGTGTAATATATATCATATTTATTCAATCAATTCATTTATATTATCATTATGCAATGAGGATCATGTAGAACGAGTCGCATCACATCGTGGAGACGGTATTCCGTACGTACGCACGAGCGATGATATCGTACCCATGATCGTGGAATTGTATTGGAGTGTATGTATACTTTTTCAGAATCAATGTCACTTTAAAATAGTCATATATAGTCATTATTTACACCATTATACCCATCCAAGTAAGGTGGTGGAAAATAGATTACACCATGGCGTGGAGACGGTATTCCGTACGTACGCACGCGTGGTGATTTCGTTTTCCGTAGAATGGATAGTTGGTGAAATAGGGTTGTTTCATAATTATAATAAAATATCAGTATATGAGTGATACTGATGTTATTACTTCATAATGAAACAACTAATGAAGAAGAAGTGGAAGAAGAAATAAAGTTGAAAGAATCGGTAACAGACATTACCTCTTCTTTGAAGCACCTCTTTGAGTCCTCCTCTTAGGGCACTAAAATTGGTCTTTGAAGAAGACCAGGACCTCAAGGATGTTTCTAGGGAAGTGGAGAAGAGAATTTTTCTGGGGTTTTCCAAGATTTAAGGCTCAAAGTGGTGTGAGGATGAGAGGGAGGAGGTGCCCTTTTATAAGGGAGGAGATTGGAACCTTTGGAATAACTAAAAATATTATTTATTATAAATCCAAATTCGGTTTTAAATAGATCCAAATTGATTTATTTCGAAGCGAAGGTGTGGATGGGTATAAATCCTCTCATAAAATAGAATTTGGAAAAGTTTATTTTACTATTTTAACCTTATCATTTAGTTTTATCTTTAAGTTAGATAATTTTACTTTTACCCTGTCTTTTTGTGTTCTTACACTATAAGGTTAATAAACTAACTATAACAAGCCAAACGAACCCCAAGTTGTTTATTATTAAAATATATAACCATAGATAAGTCATTTGGCCGATCCTTAGATTTTTAGGAAAAACATAACAATTAATAATATCATATTTGTTTTAAAAACTATTTTAGGTCAATTTTGACACTATTTATTAAATGATTTTTTTGAAAATCATAACAGAATTTTTAGTTCGAAAAAAGTTAATTAAATCAATATTAACATGTCATATTAACCAATTAAATTATTGTAATTCATAAAAAGACTAAATTTGTCTTTATTTGGGTATTTATAACATCAATTATGTCAATATTTCATTAATAAGATAATTACTACACCATCTTTGTGTCATAAATAAATTAAATTATTTAAAGTCTAAAAATTACAAATAAAATTTCATTATGTAGAAATATTTTTATATTTCTAATGAATATTTATAGTCGAATTTATCTTATGTATAACCCTATATTAAAAATGATATACTTATTAAACATTGATTTAACTATTTTAACCCTTCTTTAAATAAATTAATAATTAATGTCCTAATCTAATCCAAGTGGGCCTAAATGGTCATATTTTATTCCTATGGTTTTTTTGGTCGAATTAAACTTATACAATAGAATTAAGACATTTTTTAGGCTAATAATAATATAATTTGTATCCTTAATTACCCTATTTACTTTTAACCGTGGTAAAAAAAGTAAAAAGTTACTATTCACAAAAAAATTATTTTCGTCCGATTGAACCACATTTTACTTACTGACATCAACCGTGTCTCTTTGATTTTTGAAATTCCACTCACAGAAGAGGTAAAATTATGTTTTATTAAAAATTCATTTTTTTAACTACCACTTAGTGGTTTCACTATTCATAAAAAAAAATGTATGTTTCCAGAAAAATACCAAAAATTAGGCCTAAGCTATATTTTATATTATGAACTCAAAAATGATGTCTATTTTACCAAATTCAAAACATATTAGTTGCATTAATTAATTTAATAATTAATTTCCGTCATCAAAACAAATAGTGTGTTCTTAAGAGATAATAACTATCAAAAGATTGACACTTGTTTATGTCTGGTTTAAATGTGAAATTACATCGAATGACAAAAATTGTATTAAATTGTAAAAATATATTATAAATATACTTTAAAACCACTCAAATTAATAATTTATCACTATTAATTATTTCGTTTAAAAAGGTTGTTTTTAATTAAAATATAGTAATTTTCACTATTTATCAAAAAATGAAAGTTATCCGAAAAGTACCAGAATTTCACCCTAAGACAATTTTGATATTATGAATCCTAAAATGAAGTCCATTTTGAAAAATAAAATTTACAAAATTTCAAAAATTGGTTATTACTATTCATAACGGCTAGTTTTAATAATATTTTAACAACATATTGTTGTTTAGTGAAACTCGTTATTGCGTACTACACACGCTATCGAGGAAGGTCACGAATGCGTGTAATGCAAGGCAAGTCAAGGATGCGTGTTGTGCAAGGTCCTTTTGGTGTAGTGTACAACACAAGACATTAATGAAATTAAAAATAATATTTTTCATAAAATGTCGGGGTGTTACATTCTACCCCCCCTTAAAATGAATTTCACCCTCGAAATTTATCGGGGTTATAAATGGTTTACTACTCGAAAGTTTCTTTAATAGAAACCCACATTGTAAAAAGGAATACCAAAACCAATATTTAAAAACAAAAGTATGAAATGTAATGTTTACCCAAATAAACTAATCACTGGGTTTCCACATAGGTGAAAATATGGATATGGAAGAGGAATCTAACCATCATGTTCTGATGGAGAGTGGTAGAGAACATGGCTATGGAAAAGCCAGAAATCACAAAGACATAAATTTGTGACGATATAAGGTAGTATCTGATTCATCAGATATAAGAGCACTAGGAAAACATTATTGGTTTTCAAGATCATTTCCCTAAAGTTGATGAAATTGGAATTAGAAGAAATACTTTCATGATTTTGGTATAGTCTCACCGTTGGTCATTCTTTGGAAAATTTCCACTTCATCTCTTAATGAAATGAAGTTGAATTTTTCATTTGTGATGTGTTAGTAGATCATGTGATGGAATGATGGGTCATTCCATCTGTCTGAAACAAAAGGTTAGAAAAGTTATCAAAACTTACATAAGTCCATCTATAGTGAGATTAATCATATATGGTTCCTAAAATGGACTTATACTTCATATATAATACTACATAATATAATAAAATGAGTTTCTACTAAACCGGGACTTCCTGTAGGCCAATGGTAGGCGATAAAGGCCAGTCGCACTTCAGTTGTGGGTTCGATTGCCACAGCCTTGTGCGGCGCGATGGGTTGTCGCCCGTCCTATAGGTTGTCCTTTTTCTAAATCTATACTACTATAACATCCCATCAATAATATCGAAAAAAGTTCTATCCTTAAATAATACTAACTTATGTCCAACATAAGCCATTCCAATCATTATTCTTATCTAAAATACTTCGGTCTAATCTCATAGTATAAAGAAAATGATTACTTGAAATGTCACATAACAATCACGTGAATGCCATCATTTATCCCCCATATATCATAAGATATATCTTGTTGGTAAAATTACAAACATGTGAATACCTTAATCATGTATTCTCTTGAATAATGAATACCCATTGAACCTTAGTGAAAACATTAATGCAGTTAAAAGTTAACACTTTCCACAAACCAAAATCCTCAAAATTCTTTATACTCAAACCTTGATATCACTTAGTCCTTATATCAATCATGAGCTCATGAATACTGTCAAACATTTCATTTTCTCGTTTTCCCTTCATTATGCGCATATAATTATATTTCCAAAAATATCTCAATCACTTTACATGGTTACTGGTACAATAAAATTATTGAATAACACAATAGACCAATACATAAATATTCTATTATTCCATGATACTATATAAAACATTATTTTGGAATCCCATTAAATAAACACTTAATCATTCCACCACATCATTTTCATATTCAACATCGCCCATAGTGATCGGATGTGACTTCCCTTTGTCCTTTGCCTTAAGCGGTAGCTCATGTCGATCATCACTAAACCTTGGATTAGGGAATTTATTAGCATAATGCCCCATTTTCTTGCACTTGATGCATTGATGTATTGGTGGTGTGTTCTCTGCAGTCTTTTCGTTATTCACATCATTAGAAACCCTTTTTCCATTACTTCGACACTCAGCTGCTCGATAACCTTCTTTTCCACACTTAAAACATTTTCTAGTCCCTTTAAGACAATCTCCACCATTCTTCTTTCCACACATTGAGAATAAGGAAACATTCAACTTCATTTCACCATTATTATGAGATTTATCCATGAACTCCATCATTCATTTCTTGTCAAAACTATGAGATAGATAAGTAACACCAACTTCCATTTCTACCTTTATAGTAAAACGCACAATTTCATCATAGCTACTGAAGTCTCTTATAGATAATGCCCTTCAAAGATTTGGATTTAAGCCACTGAAGAATCGATCAACTTTACTTTCAAGTTGGATGATAAATCCAGATGCATACCATGAAAGTCTTGTAAAATTCGCTTCGTATCTACCAACAGATTCATCATCCTTTTTCTTTAGTTCAAGAAACTCCTTCTCCATCTTTGTTCGCTGAAATACGAGGGAAGTACTTATTGAAAAATAAGTACTTGAACTCGTCCCATTCCATGGACTCAATTTAATCTCTTGGCCTCGTATTGTTGATAAGATTCCCCCATTGATCAACATAACCTTCCAAACGATATACTGGTAAGATGACTTTATCATGTTCAGAACATTGAAGAACTGAAAATATCTTTTCAGTGGTAATGATCCATTGTTCAGCAACAAGTGGATCAGAAGACCCACTAAAAGAAGGTGGATGTTTCCTCATGAAGGACTCAATAGAATATTGTTCCCTTTTCTGCTCATTTGGAAGTCCAGAATGATTCATAGCTTGTGTAGGTATAGCAATAAGATTTTGCACTCTATCTCCCATAACATTTGTTTGTTCAGGAGGAAAATCATTGCATTGTCTATTACATTGATCAACACAGTTCCTTCAGGTTCCAGCCATTGACTAAAACCAAGAAGAATAGTGTGAGCAACACTAATTATAATAGGAAAACCACATAATCAAGAATAAAATTTCACACTTAAGGTCTTATCATAGGTTATTCATGGCCATTTCTAAAACACTATGATTGTTTTCTATTCTTGGACTTATCCTTAGGGTTCTTACTAAGGCTTTCACATCCTAGTTTCCAAAGGTTGACTATACCTTTCCTCTGATACCAAATATAACGACTCATACTTTACATACATTGTCATTACATCAAAATTTATGCACACTTATTACAACATATAACAAAACCAGGAAAGGACCGTATAGGTATAGAGTATTTAAAAACTGGGAAACATAAACAACTGGTTCATAAAGCATCCACTTCTCCCCCAATTTATTCATCATATCTAGAGTCCCTTTTGGAATATCCTACTTAATAACCTTCTTCCTGACCTAGGGAAAGAAAACATAAAAAAGGGTGATCTCAAATTCTCAATAAGGGTAAGAAAAAGAAATATCAATCACATCATATATATAAGACCATAAATTTTGGAAATCTTAACCTGCAAAAGAAATCATAATTTCATTACATGGGATAAATAATAATAGTGAAATGTAATCCCAATAATCATAACTTAAAACATGAATCTTTGTGGCATACACACATAATCATAGAGAATAATTTCTTATTAGTCAAGACTCATTTACAAGACTATCTTAGTAGAGAATGTCCATTTCTGAACCAAGTTCACTCATCGTTTCAGTCCTGTTTCACTAAACCAGTTTAACCTGCCGTTCCATCCATGTCTGTAACACCCGGGACTTTTTTGTTATATAAATCATCAAAGGAATCTTTTTCTACACACAACATTTTCCTGGCTTTCTTCACATGAAATCGCGAGTTTCCTCAATAGCTTGCGTCGTACGCAATACCGAGTTTCACTAAACAACGATATACTATTAAAATATTATTAAAACTAGCCGTTATGAATAGTAATAACCACTTTTTGAAATCTTATAAATTTTATTTTTCAAAATGGACTTAATTTTTGGATTCGTAATATCGAAATTAGCATAGGGTGAAATTTTGGTATTTTTCTGAAAACTTTCAATTTTTTATGAATAGTGAAACCACTAAGTGGTAGTTGAAAAACTGAATTTTTCATAAAACTTAATTTTACCGCTTCTGTGAGTGGAATTTTGAAAATCCGAGACACACGGTTGATGTCAGTAAGTAAAATGTGGTTAAATAAGATGAAAATAATTTTTTGGTGAATAGTAACTTTTTACTTTTTTTTACCACAGTTAAAAGTAAATAGGGTAATTAAGGGTAAAAATGATATCATTATTACCCTAAAACATGTCCTAATTCTATTGGACAACTTTAATTCGACCAAAAACAACCTTAGGAATAAAATATGACCTTTCGGGCCCACTTGGATTAGATTAGGACATTTATTATTAATTTATTTAAAGAAGGGTTAAAATAGTTAAAATCAATGTTTAATAAGTAAATCATTTTTAATATGGGGTTATACGTATGATAAATTCGACTATAAATATTCATTAGAAAGATAAAAATATTTCCTAAATAATGGTATTTTATTTGTAATTTTTAAAAATTAAATAAGTTAATTTATTTATGACACAACAATGATGCAGTAATTATCTTATTAATGAAATATTGACATAATTGATGTTATAAATACCCAAATAAATATAATTTGAGACTTTTTATGAATTACACTAATTTTATAGGTTAATATGACATGTTAATATTGATTTAATTAACTTTTTTCGAACTTATCATTCTGTTATGATTTTCACAAAAATCAATTACTAAATAATGTCAAAATTGACATAAAATAGTTTTTAAAACAAATATTATATTATTAATTGTTATTTTGTTCCTAAAAATCTAAGGTTCTTCCAAATTACTTATATATGGTTATATATATTAATAATAAACAACTTGGGGTTATTTTGGCTTGATATAGTAAGTTTATTAAACTTATAGTATAAGAACACAAGAAGACACGGTAAAAGTAAAATTATATAACTTAATGTTAAATCTACATGATAATGTTAAAATAGGAACCTAAACTTGTCTAAATTCTATTGGATGAGAGTATTTCGACCCATCCCCACCTTAGCCTATAAATGAATCAATTTTGAGCTATTTAAAATGGAACTTGACTTTATAATAAAATAATATTTTTAGTTATTCCAAAGGTGCCCCTCTCCTCCCTTATAAAAGGGCACATCCTCCCTCTCCTCCTCACACCACTTTGAGCCTTCAATCTCGGCCAAACCCTGCCAATTTCTTCTCTCCACATCCCTAGAAACATCCTAGAGGTTCTGGTCTTCTTCAAAGACCCATTTTAGTGCCCTAAAAGGAGGTCTCAAAGAAGCACTTCAAAGAAGAGGTAATGTCTCTTACCAATTCTTTTATCTTTATTTCTTCTTCCACTTCTTCTTCATTAGTTGTTTCATTATGAAGTAATAACATCAGTATCAATCATATACTGATATGTTATTATAAGTATGAAAAAACCCTATTTCACCATCTATACATCCTACGGAAAAAGAAATCACCGCGCGTGCATACGTACGGAATACCGTCTCCACGCCGTGGTGTAATCTATTTTACACCACCACCTTACATGGATGGGTATAATGGTTTAAATAATTACTATATATGACTATAATAAAGTGATATGGATACTAAAATAGTATACATACACTCCAATACAATTCCACGATCATAGGAACGATATCATCACTCGTGCGTACGTACGGAATACCGTCTCCACGATGTGATGCGACTCGTTCTACATGATCTTCATTTCATAATGATTATATAAATGAATTTAATGAATGAATATGATATATATTACACTAATACAATTATGGAAATTAGGTATCTATAACCTAAAGAGAAGAATAAGAATTTATTCGACAAAACACGCATAAGAACAAAAAGTTATAAACACCCGAATAACAAGTAGCAATGAAATATTACTACTAAGAAGCTAAGAATATGACCAAATATGATATCATAAAAATATGTATGATTCTGGAATAAGTCAATAACATTATTTAAATCATTATACAGGAGGTTCGGACACGTACAAAGCATATCGGACCTAAGGTAAGGGAAAATATCACAATCTCATTTTATCCGAGATTGTTTATACTTTGGTATTTACTGGGGTGTATTTTATAATCCACATCCATGATTACTCAATATGTAATATTGTTTCCTTCCACATACACTTGTTTAA
Source organism: Viscum album (assembly GCA_963277665.1). Lineage (NCBI taxonomy): Eukaryota > Viridiplantae > Streptophyta > Magnoliopsida > Santalales > Viscaceae > Viscum > Viscum album. The sequence continues at coordinate 268,598,766 of OY728128.1, read as the reverse complement.
ATCCAATTTTACCCTTCGGTGAGTTTCTAGTAAAAGATATGAAAGCAATCTTTTGTCGTTTTTCATTCGAGGTACTTTTTTGACTTTTCCGACAAAAGTACGAGAAGAATGTTTTTTTAACTTATACGGCATGAATGGATTTTTAAAATATTATTTCCAAGAAGCTTCCCTTAAAAGTTTTCAAGTTTATTTTTAGTCAACTTCTTTTAGTTTATAATTTTATGACATGTTCGGAAAGGAAAAGTTTTTTTGAAGTAGAAAGGATATTTTCTTCAAGAATGGAGTTCAAATGTTTTATCAAAATTATTTTCCATCTAAGATAATATAGAGTTCTGTTTCTATCCCTATTATTACATTGATTTGATTATGTTGTGATGGAAATATTTTTATGAATTCCATTATCTTATATGAATTGTTTTATGATGTCATGTTGTTTAAGATTCCCATTTTTATTACATGGGTTATGCAATGATGTATGGTTTATGATTTTGTGTCACACATAAGAATGGTATCATTATGAGATGGGTGGGACCTATATCTCCCTCCAATTCATTGGGTAAAGATTTTATATCTCATGAGATAGACATGGCTGGAACGGTTGGTTATACCGGTTCAGTGAAACAGGACTGAAACGAGGGTGACTCGGTTCAGAAATGGACTTTGTCCACTAAGATAGTCTTGGAAATGAGTCTTGACTAATAAGAAATGATTCTCTATGATTATGTGTGTATGCCACAATGTTTCACGTTTTATGTTATGATTATTGGGATTTCATTTCACTACTATGATTTATCCCATGTTATGAAATTATGCTCTCTTTTGCAGGTTAAGATTTCCAAAATGTTATGTTCTTATGATTATGATGTGATTGATATTTCTTTTGTTTACCCTTACTGAGAATTTGAGATCACCCTTTCGTATGTTTTATTTCCCCTGGTCAGGAACAAGGTTATTAAGTAGAATATGCCAAAAAGGGACTATAGATATGATGAAATAAATGGGAGGCAAAGTAGATTCTTTATGAACCAGTTGTTTATGTTTCCCAGTCTCTAAAGACACTATACCAATACGGTCCTTTCGTGGTTTTGTTATATGTTGTAATAAGTATGCTTCAATGCTGAAGTAATAACAATGTATGTAATGTATGGGTCGTTATAGTTGGTATCAGAGGAAAGGTATAGTCAACCTTTGGAAACTAGGATGTGTAAGCCTTAGTAAGAACCCTAAGGATAAGTCTAAGCATATAACACAATCTTAGTGTTTTAGAAATGGCCATGAATAACCTAGGATAAGACCTTAAGTGTGAAATTTTATTCTTGATTATGTGGTTTTCCTATTATAATTAGTGTTTCTCACACTATTCTTCTTGGTTTTAGTCAATGGATGGAACCCGAAGGAACCGTGTTAATGCGGAATGCGACAGGCAATGAAATGATTGTCCCCCTGAGCAACCAAATGTTATGGAACCTGGAATGCAAAATCTTGTAGCCATTCTCACACAACTTTCTCAAGATATGAATCATGCAGGACTTCCAAACGAGCAAAAGAAGGAACAACATTCTGTTGAATCCTTCATGAGACAGCGTCCACCTTCATTCAGCGGGTCTTCTAATCCATTAGTTGCTGAACAATGGATTCGTACTACTGAAAAGATATTTTCAGTTCTTCAATGTTCTGATCATGATAAAGTCATCTTAGCAGTGTATCGTTTGGAAGGTGATGCTGATCAATGGTGGAATATTATTAAGAATACGAGGCAAGGGGATGAAATTGAGTCCATGGAATGGGACGAGTTCAAGAACTTATTTTTCAAAAAGTACTTCCCTAGTATTCTCCGAAAAAAGATGGAGAAAGAGTTTCTTGAACTGAAGCAAAATGTTGATGAATCTTTTGGTACCTATGAAGCAAATTATACAAGACTCGCAGGGTACGCTTCTGGTATTATTATCCAACCAGAGAGTAAGATCGATCGATTCTTTAGTGGCTTAAAACCAAGTCTTCGAAGGTCCTTATCCATAAGGGACTTCAATAGCTATGAGGAAATCGTTCGATGTGCTCTCAAAGTTGAGATGGAGATTGGAGTAACCCATCAGTCATATGGGGTTGATAAGAAGATGAAAATGGAATTCAAAGGAAAATCTAAAGAGCACACTGAAAAGAAGATGAGCTTTCCCTTATGCTCAAAGTGTGGAAAGAAACATGGAGGGAGTTGTCTTAAAGGGACAAGTAAATGTTTCAAATGTGGAAAGGAAGGTCATCGGGAATTTGAATGTCACGATGATGGGAAGAAGATGTCTAATGATGAAAACAAAGGAAGGGATACACAGAATGAACCTACTACACTTCAATGTTCCAAGTTCAAGGAGATGGGACATTATTCCAATAAATTCCCTAATCCAAGGGTTGATGATGATGGTCGACGTCAACAAACTCTTAAGGCTAAAGACAAAGGAAAGGCACATGCAATTTCTATCAGTGATGTGGAGTACGATATCGATGTGGTGAAAGGTACACTTACCATCGACTCTAATGTAGCAAATGTTTTATTTGATTCTGGATCCACCCAATCCTTTATTTCTGAAGAATTTTCTAAGGTTATCACCGTATTACCTTAACAATTAGATGTTGAGTTAGCTGTGACAACACCTAATGGCACAACAGTCGCATCAAAAGTTTATAATTCTTCTCCGATTGAAGTTTGTGGGAAAGTGCTTCCTGCAAATATTGTGATCCTTCCTATAGTGGAATTTGATGTGATTCTTGGCATGGATTGGCTTTCTATACATGGATCTCATATCAATTTCCAAAGAAGTGAAGTCACATTTCATATTCCAGATCAATCTATGATCATCTATCGATGCAAGGATGAACATAACCTTCCAGTGGAAATTTCTTCCATTTTATGGGTATTGACTCCACTAAATGAAGTTTATTTATCTCAAATGGTTGGTGAGAAACTCACACTTAGAATATGCCCATTGTACGGGTGTTTGATGATGTCTTTCCGGAGGAATTACCAGGTCTTCCACTGAATCGTGAAGTTGAGTTTTCAATAGAACTCGTACCAGGTGCTTTGCCTATTTCAAAGACACCTTATAGAATGGCCCCAATTGAGTTGAAGGAATTGAAGAAGAAACTCCAAGGGAATCTTGATAAGGGGTTCATACACCCTAGTGCTTCACCCTGGGGAGCACCTGTTCTATTTTTTAAGAAGAAAGATGGATCAATGAGACTCTGCATTGATTATCGAGAACTTAACAAGATCACTATCAAGAAAAAATATCCTCTCCCGCGGATTGATGACCTATTTGACCAACTATGCGGAGCTCAATACTTTTCCAAGATTGATCTTCGTTCAGGGTATCATCAATTAAGGGTCAAAATGGAGGATATACCAAAGACGGCTTTCCATACAAGGTATGGACACTATGAATTTATAGTGATGCCATTTGGTCTTACTAATGCCCTTGCTATCTTCGTGGATCTAATGAATAGAGTCTTTAAATAATATTTTGATCAGTTTTTGGTAGTCTTTATAGACGATATTCTTGTCTATTCAAAGAGCAAGGAAGAACATGAATATCACTTGAGAATTATATTGAAGACCCTTAGAAAGGAGAAGCTTTATGCCAAATTTACCAAATGTGAATTTTGGCTTCAAAAAGTTGCATTTTTGGGTCACATAATCTCAAAAGAGGGGATATCTGTGGATCCAGCAAAAACAGAGGTTATCGAAAGATGGTCGAGACCAACAATAGTGACTGAGATCCGAAGTTTTCTTGGTTTGGATGGATATTATCGATGTTTTGTGAAATATTTTTCATGATTATCTATTCCACTCACCAAGTTGACTCGGAATGGAGTTATGATTGTTTGGACGGAGGAATGTGAAGTGAATTTCAAGGAGTTGAAAAGAAGGTTATCGAGTGCACCTGTGCTCACACTGCCTTGTAGTGGAGAAAGGTTTGTGATCTACAGTGATGCATCCAAGAAGGGATTGGGGTGTTTTCTTATGCAAAATGATATGGTGATAGCTTATGCCTCACGATAGTTGAAAATCCATGAGAAAAATTACCCAACACATGATTTGGAGTTAGCTGCGGTAATCTTTGCATTAAAGATTTGGAGGAATTACCTTTATGGTGAAAGGTGTGATATTTATACTGATCATAAAAGTTTAAAGTATATTTTCACACAAAAGGAACTGAATATGCGCCAAAGAAGATGGTTGGAGATGATTAAGGATTACAACTGCTCAATACATTACCACCCTGGGAAAGCAAACAAGGTGGCAGATGCATTAAGTTGAAAAGACCATGCTAGTTTATCCATGATGAGGATCACAAAAGATCCAATATTTATGGATTTACAAAGGATGGATCTTGGAATTATAATGAAAGGGGAAAAATTGTATCTTTATCAAATGAATGTTCAACTATCTATACATGTGAAGATTAAAGAGGCATAGAAAGAAGATGTCGAGTAACAAAAGAAGGTGAGAAATGTTCCTGAATTCAACCTTCATTGTGATGGGATAATAAAGTTCACGAATCAGGTTTGTGTTCCTCCCATCCCCGAATTAAAGAAGGAGATGCTGGATGAGGCACATAGTTCTTCATTCTTTATTCATCCTAGAAGCACGAAGATGTATAGGGACCTAAAAGAGTACTTCTGGTGGGATGGCATGAAAAGAGATGTTGTTGAATATGTCTCTCGATGGTTGGTTTGTCAACAAGTTAATGCTGAGAGACAGAAGTCTAAGGGTATGTTACAACCATTACCCATACCCGAATGGAAATGGGAAAACATCACTATGGACTTTGTCACAGGACTTCCTAAAACATCCAAAGGCAATAATTCTATCTGGGTCATAGTTGATCATCTTACAAAGTCTGCACACTTCATTACTATTAGAGAGGATTTCTCTCTGGATCAGCTTGCCAGGATATATGTAAAGGAAGTGGTAATATTTCATGGAGTACCACTTTCTATTATATCTGATCGGGATCTGAGATTTACCATGATGTTCTGGCAAAGTCTTCAGCATACTCTGGATACAGAGTTCAGTTTCAGCACTGCTTATCATCCTCAGACAGACGGTCAGTCTGATAGAACAATTCAAACTCTAGAAGATATGTTGAGAGCTTGCTCTATGGATTTCAAAGGTGGTTGGGATCAACACCTACCATTGGTGGAATTTTCTTATAATAATAGCTTTCACTCCAGTATTCAGATGGCTCCTTATAAAGCTCTCTATGGAAAGAAATGCAGGACTCCAACTTGCTGGGATGAAATTGGGGAAAGAAAGCTATTAGGACCTGATCTCATTGATGAAATGGCAAAAAAGGTCAGATCTATTCAACAACACATAAGAGCAGCTCAGAGTCGACAGAAAAGTTATGCCGACAACCGATGAGAAGACCTAGAGTTTGAAGTGGGTGATAAAGTGTTCTTACGAATATCTCCCTGGAAGAGGGTTATGCGATTTGGAAAGAAGGTGAAGTTGAACCTGTAACACCCGAGACTTTTATGTTATATAAATCTTTAGAGGAATATTTTTCTACACAACACTTTCTTGGATTTCTTTACATTAAATCGCGACCTTTCTCGATAGCTTGCGTCATTCGCAATACCATGTTTCACTAAACAATGATATGCTATTAAACAATTATTAAAACTAGCCGTTTTGAATAGTAATAACCACTTTTTGAAATTTTATAAATTTTATTTTTCATAATGGACTTCATTTTTGGATTCGGAATATTGAAATTAGCCTAGGGTGAAATTTTGGTATTTTTCTGAAAACTTTCAATTTTTGATGAATAGTGAAACCACTAAGTGGTAGTTAAAAAACTGATTTTTTCATAAAACGTAATTTTACCGCTTTTGTGGATGGAATTTCAAAATTCCGAGAGACACGGTTGATGTTAGTAACTAAAATGTGGTTCAATGAGATGAAAATAATTTTTTGGGGAATAGTAACATTTTACTTTTTTTACCACGGTTAAAAGTAAATAGGGTAAATAAGGGTAAAAATGATATTATTATTACCCTAACACATGTCCTAATTCTATTGGTCAAGTGTAATTCGACCAAAAACAAACTTAGGAATAAAATATGACCATTTAGGTCCACTTGGATTAGATTAGGACATTTATTATTAATTTATTTAAAGAAGGGTTAAAATAGTTAAAATCAATGTTTAATAAGTAAATAATTTTTAATATGGGGATATACATAAGGTAAATTCTACTATAAATATTCATTATAATGATAAAAATATTTCATACATAATGGTATTTTATTTGTAATTTTTAGACATTAAATAATTTAATTTATTTATGACACAAAGATGATGCAGTAATTATCTTATTAATGAAATATTGACATAATTGATGTTATAAATACCCAAATGAATGTAATTAGAGAATTTTTATGAATTACACTAATTTTATAGGTTAATATGACATGTTAGTATTGATTTAATTAACTTGGTTAGAACTAATCATTCTGTTATGATTTTCACAAAAATCAATTACTAAATAGTGTCAAAATTGACATAAAATGGTTTTAAAAAAAAACTATTATATTATTAATTGTTATTTTATTCCTAAAAATCTAAGGTTCGGCCAAATTACATAGATAAGGTTATATATATTAATAATAAACAACTTGGGGTTTGTTTGGATTGATATAGTAAGTTTGTTAACCTTATAGTATAAGAAAATAAGAAGACACGGTAAAAGTTAAATTATCTAACTTAAAGTTAAATCTAAATGATAAGGTTAAAATTGATACCTAAACTTTTCTAAATTCTATTTTATGAGATTATTTCGACCCATCCCCACCTTATCCTCGAAATAAATAAATTTGGAGCTATTTAAAACCGAACATGACTTTATAATAAAATAATATTTTTAGTTATTCCAAACGTGCCCCTCTCCTCCCTTATAAAAGGGCACCTCCTCCCCCACTTCCTCACACCACTTTGAGCCTTCAAGCTCGGCCAAAACCAGCCAATTCCTCCTCTCCACTTCCCTAGAAACATCCTAGAGGTTCTGGTCTTCTCCAAAGACCAATTTTAGTGCCCTAAAAGAAGGTCTCAAAGAAACACTTCAAAGAAGAGGTAATGTCCGTTACCGATTCTTTCAACTTTATTTCTTCTTCCACTTATTCTTCTTTAGTTGTTTAATTATGAAGTAATAACATCAGTATCACTAATATACTGATATTTTATTATAAGTATGAAACAACCCTATTTCACCATCGATCCATCCTACGGAAAAAGAAATCACCGCGCGTGTGTACGTATGGAATACCGTCTCCACGCCGTGGTGTAATATATTTTCCACCACCACCTTACTTGGATGGGTATAATGGTGTAAATAATCACTATATATGACTATTATAAAGTGATATTGATTCTGAAGTAGTATACAGACACTCCAATACAATTCCACGATCATAGGAATGATATCATCACTCCTGTGTACGTACGGAATACCGTCTCCACGATGTGATGCGAATCGTTCTACATGATCTTCATTTCATAATGATTATATAAATGAATTGAATGAATGAATATGATATATATTAAACTAATACCATTCTGGAAATGAGGTATCTATAACCTAAAGGGAATAATAAGAATTTATTCGACAAGACACGCATAAGAACAAAAAGTTATAAACACCCGAATAACAAGTAGCAATGAAATATTACTACTAAGAAGCTAAGAATATGACCATATATGATATCATAAAAATAAGTATGATTCTGGAATAAGTCAATAACATTATTTAAATCATTATATAGGAGGTTCGGACACTTACGAAGCAAAACAGACCTAAGGTAAGGGAAATATCACAATCTCATTTTTATCCGAGATTGTTTATACTTTGGAATTTACTGGGGTGTATTTTATCATCAACATCCATGTTTCCTAAATATTTAATATTATTTCCATCAACCAAAAAAATTTTAAATCCAATTTTACCATTCGGTGAGTTTTTTAGTAAAGGATATTAATGAAATCTTTTGTCGTTTTTCGTACGAGGTACTTTTTGACTTTTTCGACAAAAGTACAAAGAATGTTTTTTTAACTTATACGGCATGAATAGATTTTTAAAAAATTACTTCCAAGAATCTTCCTTTACAAGTTTTCAACTATATTTTTAATAAACTTCTTTTTGTTTAACATTGTTTGACATGTTAAGAAAGGAAAATGTTTTTGAAGTAGAAAGGATATTTTCCTCAAGAGTGGAGTTCAAGTGTTTTATCAAAATTATTTTCCATCTAAGATAATAAAGGGTTCTGTTTCTATCCCTATTATTACATGGATTTTAGTATGTTGTGATGGAAATATTTTTATGAATTCCTTTATCTTATATGAATTGTTTTATGATGTCATGTTGTTTAAGAATGCCATTTTTATTACATGGGTTATGGTATGATGTATGGTTTATGATTTTGTGGCACACATAAGAATGGTATCATTATGAGATGGGTGGGACCTATATCTCCCTCCAATGCATTGGGTAAAGATTTTATATCTCATGAGATAGACATGGCTGGAATGGTAGGTTATACCGGTTCAGTGAAACAGGACTGAAACGAGGGTGACTCAGTTCAGAAATGGACTTTGTCCACTAAGATATTCTTGGAAATGAGTCTTGACTAACAAGAAATGATTCTATATGATTATGTGTGTATGCCACAAAGTTTCATGTTTTATGTTATGATTATTGTGATTACATTTCACTACCATGATTTATTCCATGTTATGAAATTATGACCTCTTTTGCAGGTTAAGATTTCCAAAAGTTATGCGCTTATGTATATTATGTGATTGATATTTCTTTTGTTTACCCTTACTGAGCATTTGAGCTCAACCTTTTGTATGTTTTCTTTCCCCAGGTCAGGAATAAGGTTATTAAGTAAGATATGCCAAAAGGGACTATAGATATGATGAAATAAATGGGAGACAATGTAGACGCTTTATGAACCAGTTGTTTATGTTTCCCAGTTTCTAAAGACACTATACCTATACGGTCCTTTCGTGGTCTTGTTATATGTTGTTATAAGTATGCTTGAATTTTGAAGTATTAACAATGTATGTAAAGTATGGGTCGTTACAGTTGGTATCATAGGAAAGGTTTAGTCAACCTTTGGAAACTAGGATGCGAAAACGTTAGTGAGATCTCTAGAGATATTTCTATGGTATGTCTGGGGATGTCCCTAAGGATACGTATAAGTATAGGATACAGTCCTAGAACTATGGTAACGATCATAGAATTTAACTTAAGATGTTAGATATTGAGGATACTCCCCCTTTATTATGTTGTTTTCCCTAGCATGATTTCTTCCTCTCACACTCTTCTTTTTGGGTTTTAGACGATGGCTGGAACCCGAAGGAACCGTGTTGATCAATACAATGGACAATGCAATGATTTTCCTCCTGAACAAACAAATTTTATGGGAGATGGAGTGAAAAATCTTATTGCTATACTTACAACAGCTATGAATCATTCTGGACTTCCAAATGAGCAGAGAAGGGAACAATATTCTATTGAGTCCTTCAAGAGGCAACATCCACCTTCTTTTAGTGGGTCTTCTGATCCACTTGTTGCTGAACAATGGATCAGTACCACTGAAAAGATATTTTCAGTTCTTCAATGTTCTGAACATGATAAATTCATCTTAGCAGTATATCATTTGGAAGGTGAAGCTGATCAATGGTGGAATATTATCATGAATACGAGGCCAAGAGATGAAATTGAGTCCATGGAATGGGATGAGTTCAAGAACTTGTTTTTCAGTAGTTACTTCCCTCGTATTCATCAAACAATGATGGAAAAGGAGTTTCTTGAGCTGAAGCATAAGGATGATGAATCTGTTGGTATATACGAAGCGAATTTTACAAGACTTGCAAGGTACGCTTCTGGTATTATTATCCTACCTGAGAGTAAGATAGATTGATTCTTTAGTGGCTTAAAACCAAGTCTTCGATGGGCCTTAGCCATAAGGGACTTCAATAGCTACGAGGAAATCATTCGATGTGCTCTCAAAGTTGAGATGGAGATTTGAGTAATCCATCAGTCATATGGGTTAGATAAGAAGAGGAAAATGGAATTCAAAGGAAAATCTAAAGAGAACACTGAAAAGAAGATGAGCATTCCCTTATGCTCAAAGTGTGGAAAGAAACATGGAGGGAGTTGTCTTACAGGGATAAGTAAATGTTTCAAATGTGGAAAGGAAGGTCATCAGGTATTTGAATGTTGCGATGATGGGAAGAAGATGTATAATGATGAAAACTAGGGAAAGGATACACAGAATAAACCTACTACACTTCAATGGTTCAAGTGCAAGGAGATGGGGCATTATGCCAATAAATGCCCTAATCCAAGGGTTGATGATGATGGTTGACGTCAACAAACTAGTAAGGCCAAAGACAAAGGAAAGTCACATGCAATTTCTATCAGCGATGTGGAGTACGATAACGATGTGGTAAAAGGTACACTTACCATCCACTCTAAAGTAGCAATTTTTTTATTTGATTCTAGATCCACCCACTCATTTATTTCTAAAGAATTTTCTAAGGATATCACCTTATTACCTCAACAGTTAGATGTTGAGTTAGCTGTGACAACCCCTAATGGCACAACAGTCGCATCAAAAGTTTATAATTATTCTCCGATCGAAGTTTGTGGGAATGTGCTTCCTGTAAATCTTGTGATCCTTCCTATAGTGGAATTTAATGTGATTCCTGGCATGGATTGGATTTATTTATATGGAGCTCATATCAATTTCCAAAGAAGGGAAGTCACATTTCATATTCCAGATCAATCAATGATCGTCTATCAATGCAAGGATGAACATAACCTTCCAGTGGAAATTCCTCCTACCTTATGGGTCTTGATTCCACTAAATGAAGGTTATTTATCTCAAATGGTTGGTGAGATACTCACGAATAAGAATATGCCCATTGTACGGGAGTTTGATGATGTCTTTCCGGAGGAATTACCTGGTCTTCCACCAAATAATGAAGTTGAGTTTTCAATAGATCTCGTACCGGGTGCTTTGACTATTTCAAAGAAACCTTATAGAATGGACCCAATTGAGTTGCAGGAATTGAAGAAGAAACTCCAAGATAATCTTGATAAGGGATTCATACGCCCTAGTGCATCACCTTGGGGAGCACCTGTTCTATTTGTTAAGAAGAAAGATGGATCAATGCGACTCTACATTGATTATAGAGAACATAACAAGATCACTATCAAGAACAAATATCCTCTCCCGCGCATTGATGACTTATTTGATCGACTATGAGGAGCTCAATACTTTTCCAAGATTGATCTTCGTTCAGGGTATCATTAATTAAGGGTCAAAAGGAAGGATATACCAAAGACGACTTTCTGTACAAGGTATGGACACTATGAATTTATAGTGATGCCATTTGGTCTTACTAATTCCCCTGCTATCTTCATGGATATGATGAATAGAGTCTTTAGAGACTATCTTGATCAGTTTTTGGTAGTCTTTATAGATGATATTCTTGTCTATTCAAAGAGAAAGGAAGAACATGAAGATCACTTGAGAATTATATTGAATACGCTGAGAAAGGAGAAGCTTTATGCCAAATTTACCAAGTGTGAATTTTGCCTTCAAAAAGTTGCATTTTTGGGTCACATAATCTCAAAGGAGGGGATATCTGTGGATCCAGCAAAAACAGAGGTTATCGAAAGATGGTCGAGACCAACAACAGTAACTGAGATCCGAAGTTTCCTTGGTTTAGCTGGATATTATCGACATTTTGTTAAAGATTTTTCACGATTATCTAATCCACTCACCAAGTTGACTCGGAAAGGAGTTAAGTTTGTCTGGACTGAGGAATATGAAGAGAATTTCAAGGAGTTGAAAAGAAGGTTATCCAGTGCACCTGTACTCACACTGCCTTGTAGTGGAAAAAGGTTTGTGATCTATAGTGATGCATCCAAGAAGGTATTGGGGTGTGTTCTTATGAAAAATGATATAGTGATAGATTATGCCTCACGACAGTTGAAAATACATGAGCGAAATTACCCAAATCATGATTTGGAGTTAGATGCTGTAATCATCGGATTAAAGATTTGGAGGCATTACCTTTATGGTGAAAGGTGTAATATTTATACTGATCATAAAAGTTTAAAGTATATTTTCACACAAAAGGAGCTGAATATGCGTCAAAGAAGATTGTTGGAGCTGATTAAGAATTACGACTGCTCAATCCATTACCACCCTGGGAAAGCAAACAAGGTGGCAGATGCATTAAGTCGACAAGACCATGCTAGTTTATCCATGATGAGGATAAAAAAATATCCAATATTTATGGATTTACAAAGGATGGATCTTGGAATTATAATGGAAGGGGAAAAATATTATCTTTCTCAAATGAATGTTCAACCATCTATACATGTGAAGATTAAAGAGGCACAGAATTAATATGTTGAGTTACAAAAGAAGGTGAGAAATGTTCCTGAATTCAACCTTGATTGTGATGGGATAATAAAGTTCAGGAATCGGGTTTGTGTTCCTCCCATCCCCAAATTAAAGAAGGAGATGCTGGATGAGGCTCTTAGTTCTTCATTCTCTATTCATCCTAGAAGCACGAAGATGTATAGGGACCTGAAAGAGTACTTCTGGTGGGATGGCATGAAATGAGATATTGCTGAATATGTCTCTCGATGCTTGGTTTGTCAACAAATTAACGCTGAGAGACAGAATTCTAAGGGGATGTTACAACCATTAACCATACCCGAATGGAAATGGGAAAACATCACTATGGACTTTGTCACAGGACTTCCTAAAACATCCAAAGGCAATAATGCTATCTGGGTCATAGTTGATCGTCTTACAAAGTCTGCACACTTCATTACTATTAGAGAAGATTTCTCTCTAGATCAGCTTGCCAGGATATATGTAAAGGAAGTGGTAAGATTGCATGGAGTACCACTTTCTGTTATATCTGATCGGGATCCGAGATTTACCTCGATGTTCTGGAGAAGTCTTCAGCATACTCTAGATATAGAGTTGAGTTTCAGAACTGCTTACCATCCTCAGACAGACGGTCAGTCTAAGAGAACAATTCAAACCCTAGAAGATATGTTGAGATCTTGCTCTATGGATTTCAAAGGTGGTTGGGATCAACACCTACCTTTGGTGGACTTTTCTTATAATAATAGCTTTCACTCCAGTATTCAGATGGCTCCTTATGAAGCTCTCTATGGAAAGAAATGCAGGACTCCAACTTGCTGGGATGAAGTTGGGGAAAGAAATCTATTAGGACCTGATCTCATTGATGAAATGGCAAAAAAGGTCAGATCTATTCAACAACACATAAGAGCATCTCAGAGTCGACAGAAAAGTTATGCTGACAATCGACGAAAAGACCTAGAGTTTGAAGTGGATGTTAAAGTGTTCTTACGAATATCTCCCTGGAAGAGGGTCATGAGATTTGGAAAGGAGGGGAAGTTGAGCCCTAGATATATCGGTTCTTTCGAAATACTGGATCGTGTCAGGATGGTAGCTTACCTATTGGCGCTTCCACTGAATCTCTCTCAAGTACACGATGTGTTCCATGTATCTCTCCTGAGAAAGTACATACCTGATCCTTCACATGTACTCAACTTAGAAGTTGTACCGCTGGAGCAAGATCTTTCTTATGAAGAAAAACCGATAGAGATTCTGGATCGTAGCGAAAAAGTCCTATGAAACAAGACCACTCGATTGGTGAATGTTTTATGAAGGAACCACCAATTAGAAGAAGCTACATGGGAGATTGAGGATATGATGAGGGAGAGGTATCCTCATCTGTTTGTTACAAAGTGACGACTTTTGAGGGAGAAATTAATTTTAAGGGGGGTAGAATGTAACACCCAAGACTTTTATGTTATATAAATATTTAGAGAAATCTTTTTCTACACAAAACATTCTTGGATTTCTTTACACGAAATCGCGACCTTCTTCGATAGCTTGCGTCGTATGCAATACCGAGTTTCACTAAACAACGATATGCTATTAAAATATTATTAAAACTAGCCGTTATGAATAGGAATAACCACCTTTTGAAATTTTATAAATTTTATTTTTCAAAATGGACTTCATTTTTGGATTCGGAATATCGAAATTAGCCTAGGGTGAAATTTTGGTATTTTTCTGAAAAATTTCAATTTTTGATGAATAGTGAAACCACTAAGTGGTAGTTAAAAAACTGAATTTTTCATAAAACATAATTTTACTGCTTTTGTGAGTGGAATTTTGAAAATCTGAGAGACACGGTTGATGTCAGTATGTAAAATGTGGTTCAATGAGATGAAAATAATTTTTTGGGGAATAGTATCTTTTTACTTTTTTTACCACGGTTAAAACTAAATAAGGTAATTAAGGGTAAAAATGATATTATTATTACCCTAAAACTTGTCCTAATTCTATTGGACAAGTGTAATTCGACAAAAAAAAACTTAGGAATAATATATGATCATTTAGGCCAACTTGGATTAGATTAGGACATTTATTATTAATTTATTTAAAGAAGGGTTAAAATAGTTAAAATCAATGTTTAATAAGTAAATAATTTTTAATATGGGGTTATACATAAGATAAATTAGACTATAAATATTAATTAGAAATATAACAAGATTTCCTACATAATGGTATTTTATTTTTAATTTTTAGACATTAAATAATTTAACTTATTTATGACACAAAGATGATGTAGTGATTATCTTATTAATGAAATATTGACATAATTGATGTTATAAATACTCAAATAAATGTTATTCTAGACTTTTTATGAATTAAACTAATTTTCTCGGTTAATATGACATGTTAGTATTGATTTAATTAACTTGGTTCTAACTAATCATTCTGTTATGATTTTCACAAAAATCAATTACTAAATAGTGTCAAAATTGGCATAAAATAGTTTTTTAAACAAATATTATATTATTAATTGTTATTTTATTCCTAAAAATCCACGGTTCGGCCAAACGACTTAGATAAGGTTATATATATTAATATTAAACAACTTGGGGTTCGTTTGGATTGATATAGCAAATTTGTTAACCTTATAGTATAAGAAAACAAGAAGACACGGTAAAAGTTAAATTATCTATCTTAAAGTTAAATCTAAATGATAAGGTTAAAATTGATACCTAAACTTGTCTAAATTCTATTGGATGAGATGATTTCTACCCATACCCACCTTAGAATCAAAATAAATCAATTTGGAGCTATTTAAAACCGAACATGACTTTATAATAAAATAATATTTTTAGTTATTCCAAAGGTGGCCCTCTCCTCCCTTATAAAAGGGCACCTCCTCCCCCTCTTCCTCACACCACCTTGAGCCTTAAAGATCGGAAAAACCCTGCCAATTCCTCCCCTCCACTTCCCTAGAAACATCCTAGAGGTTCTGGTTTTCTCCAAAGACCAATTTTAGTGCCCTAAAAGAAGGTCTCAAAGAAGCACTTCAATGAAGAGGTAATTTCCGTTACCGATTCTTTCATCTTTATTTCTTCTTCCAATTCTTCTTATTTAGTTGTTTCATTATGAAGTAATAACATCAGTATCACTCATATAAATATATGTTATTATAAGTATGAAACAACCCTATTTCACCATCTATCCATCCTACGGAAAAAGAAATCACCGCGTGTGCGTACGTACGGAATACCGTCTCCACGCCGTGGTGTAATCTATTTTCCACCACCACCTTACTTGGATGGGTATAATGGTGTAAATAATGACTATATATGACAATTATAAAGTGATATTGATTCTTAAATAGTATACATACACTCCAATACAATTCCACGATCATAGGAACGATATCATCACTCGTTCGTACGTACGGAATACCGTCTCCACGATGTGATGCGACTCATTCTACATGATCTTCATTTCATAATGATTATATAAATGAATTGAATGAATGAATATGATATATATTACACTAATACCATTCTGGAAATTTGGTATCTATAACCTAAAGATAAGAATAAGAATTTATTCGACAAGACACGCATAAGAACAAAAAGTTATAAACACCCGAATAAAAAGTAGCAATGAAATATTACTACTAAGAAGCTAAGAATATGACCATATATGATATCATAAAAATAAGTATGATTCTGGAATAAGTCAATAACATTATTTAAATAATTATATAGGAGTTTCGGACACTTACGAAGAAAAATGGACCTAAGGTATGGGAAATATCACAATCTCATTTTTATCCGAGATTGTTTATACTTTGGAATTTACTAGGGTGTATTTTATCATCCACGTCCATGTTTCCTCAATATGTAATATTATTTCCTTCCACCTAAAATTGTTTAAATCCAATTTTACCCTTCGGTGATTTTTTTAGTAAAGGATATGAAAGTAATCTTTTGTCTTTTTTCATACGAGGTACTTTTTGACTTTTCTGACAAAAGTACGAAGAATGTTTTTTTAACTTATACGGCATGAATGGTTTTTTAAAACATTACTACCATGAAGCTTCCTTTACAAGTTTTCAAGTTTATTTTTAATCAAATTCTTTTAGTTTAAAATTTTATGACATGTTAAGAAAGGAAAATGTTTTTGAAGTAGAAAGGATATTTTCCTCAAGAATGTAGTTCAAGTGTTTTATCAAAATTATTTTCCATCTAAGATAATAAAGGGTTCTGTTTCTATCCCTATTATTACATGTATTTGATTATGTTGTGATGGAATTATTTTTATGAATTCCTTTATCTTATATGAATTGTTTTATGATGTCATGTTGTTTAATAATCCCATTTTGATTACATGGGTTATGCTATGATATATGGTTTATGATTTTGTAGCACACATAAGAATGGTATCATTATGGGATGGGTGGGACCTATATCTCCCTCCAATGCATTGGGTAAAGATTTTATATCTCATGAGATAGACATGGATGGAATGGTAGGTTATACCGGTTCAGTGAAACAGGAGTGAAACGAGGGTGACTCTGTTCAGAAATGGACTTTGTCCACTAAGATAGTCTGGGCAATGAGTCTTGACTAACAAGAAATGATTCTCTATGATTATGTGTGTATGCCACAATGTTTCGTGTTTTAAGTTATGATTATTGTGATTAAATTTCACTGCCATGATTTATTCCATGTTATGAAATTATGATCTCTTTTGCACGTTAAGATTTCCAAAAGTTATGCGCTTATGTATATGATGTGATTGATATTTATTTTGTTTACCCTTACTGAGCATTTGAGCTCACCCTTTTGTATGTTTTCTTTCCCCAGTTCAGGAAGAAGGTTATTAAGTAAGATATTCCAAAAGGGACTATAGATATGATGAAATAAATGGGAGACAATGTAGACGCTTTATGAACCAGTTGTTTATGTTTCCCAGTTTCTAAAGACACTATACCTATACGGTCCTTTCGTGGTTTTGTTATATGTTGTAATAAGTATGCTTCAATTTTGAAGTATTAACAATGTATATAAAGTATGGGTCGTTACAGAGCCCTAGATATATCGGTCCTTTCGAAATACTGGATCGTGTTGGGAAGGTAGCTTACCGATTGCGCTTCCATCGAATCTCTCTCAAGTTCACGATGTGTTCCATGTATCTCTCCTGAGAAAGTACATACCTAATCCTTCACATGTACTCAGCTCAAAAGTTGTACCGCTGGAGCATGATCTTTCTTATGAAGAACAACCGATAGAGATTCTGGATCATAGCGAAAAATTCCTACGAAACAAAACCACTCGATTGGTGAAAGTTTTATGGAGGAACCACCAATTAGAAGAAGCTACATGGGAGCTTGAGGATATGATGAGGGAGAGGTATCCTCATCTGTTTGTTACAAAGTGACGAATTTCAAGGGCGAAATTCATTTTAAGGGGGGTAGAATGTAACACCTGAGACTTTTATGTCATATAAATCATCAAAGGAATCTTTTTCTACACACAACATTTGCTTGGATTGCTTTACACGAAATCGCGAGTTTCCTCAATAGCTTGCGCCGTACGCAATACTGAGTTTCACTAAACAACGATATACTTTTAAAATATTATTAAAACTAGCCGTTATGAATAGTAATAACCACTTTTTGAAATTTTATATATTTTATTTTTCAAAATGGACTTCATTTTTGGATTCTTAATATCAAAATTACCATAGGGTGATATTTTGGTATTTTTTTGAAAACATTCAATTTTTGATTAATAGTGAATCCACTAAGTGGTAGTTAAAAAACTGAATATTTCATAAAACGTAATTTTACCGCTTCTGTGAGTGGAATTTCAAAAATCCGAGAGACACGGTTGATGTTAGTAAGTAAAATGTTGTTCAATGAGATGAAAATATTTTTTTGGTGAATAGTAACTTTTTACTTTTTTTACCTCGGTTAAAAGTAAATAGGGTAATTAAGGGTAAAAATGATATTATTATTACCCCAACACATGTCCAAATTCTATTGGACAAGTGTAATTAGACCAAAAACAACCTTAGGAATAAAATATGTCCATTTAGGCCCACTTGGATTAGATTAGGACATTTATTATTAATTTATTTAAAGAAGGGTTAAAATAGTTAAAATCAAAGTTTAATAAGTAAATCATTTTTAATATGCGGTTATACATACGATAAATTAGACTATAAATATTAATTAGAAAGATAAAAGGATTTCCTACATAATGGTATTTTATTTGTAATTTTTAGACATTAAATAATTTAATTTAGTTATGACACAACGATGATGCAGTAATTATCTTATTAATGAAATATTGACATAATTGATGTTATAAATACCCAAATAAATATATTTTGAGACTTTTTATGAATTAAACAAATTTTATAGGTTAATATGACATGTTAGTATCTCTTTAATTAAATTTTTTCGAACTTATCAGTCTGTTATGAGTTTCACAAAAATCAATTACTAAATAGTGTCAAAATTGATATAAAATAGTTTTTAAAACAAATATTATATTATTAATTGTTATTTTATTCCTAAATATCTATGGTTCGGCCAAATGACTTATATAAGGTTATATATATTAATAATAAACAACTTGGGGTTCGTTTGGCTTGATATAGTAAGTTTATTAACCTTATAGTATAAGAACACAAGAAGACACGGTAAAAGTAAAGTTATTTAACTTAATGTTAAATCTACATGATAAGGTTAAAAATAGGAACCTAAACTTGTCTAAATTCTATTGGATTAGAGGATTTAGACCCATACCCACCTTATCCTTGAAATAAATCAATTTGGTGCTATTTAAAACCGAACATGACTTTATAATAAAATAATATATTTAGTTATTCCAAAGGTGCCCCTCTCCTCCCTTATAAAAGGGAACCTCCTCCGTCTCTTCCTCACACCACTTTGAGCTTTCAAGCTCGGCCAAACCCTGAAAATTTCTTCTCTACACTTCCCTATAAACATCCTAGAGGTTCTGGTCTTCTTCAAAGACCCATTTTAGTGCCCTAAAAGGAGGTCTCAAAGAAGCACTTCAAAGAAGAGGTAATGTCCATTACCGATTATTTCAACTTTATTTCTTCTTCCACTTATTTTCTTTAGTTGTTTCATTATGAAGTAATAAAATCAGTATCACTCATATACTGATATGTTATTATAAGTATGAAACAAACCTATTTCACCATCTATCCATCCTACGGAATAAGAAATCACCACGCGTGCGTATGTACAGAATACCGTCTCCACGCCATGGTTTAATCTATTTTCCACCCCCACCTTACTTGGATGGGTATAATTGTGTAAATAATGAATATATATGACTATTATAAAGTGATACTGATTCTGAAATAGTATAAATACACTCCAATACAATTCCACGATCATAGAAATGATATCATCACTCGTGCGTACGTACGGAATACCGTCTCCACGATGTGATGCGACTCGTTCTACATGATCTTCATTTCATAATGATTATATAAATGAATTGAATGAAATAATATGATATATATTACACTAATAACATTATGTAAATTAGGTATCTATAACCTAAAGAGATGAATAAGAATTTATTTGACAAAACACGCATAATAACAAAAAGTTATAAACACCAAAATAACAAGTAGCAATGAAATATTACTACTAAGAAGATAATAATATGACCAAATATGATATAATAAAAATATGTATGATTCTGGAATAAGTCAATAACATTATTTAAATAATTATACAGGAGGTTCGGACACGTACAATGCATATCGGACCTAAGGTAAGGGAAAATATCATAATCTCATTTTATCCGAGATTGTTTATACTTTGGTATTTACTGGGGTGTATTTTATCATCCACATCCATGATTCCTCAATATGTAATATTGTTTCCATCCACCTACACTTTTTTAAATCCAATTTTACCCTTCGGTGAGTTTTTAGTAAAAGATATGAAAGGAATCTTTTGTCGTTTTTCGTACGAGGTACTTTTTTGACTTTTCTGACAAAAGTATGAGAAGAATGTTTTTTTAATTTATAAGGCATGAATGGATTTTTAAAACATTATTTCCAACAAGCTTCCTTTACAAGTTCTCAAGTTTATTTTTAATCAACTTCTTTTAGTTTAGAAATTTTTGACATGTTAGGAAAGGAAAAGTTTTTTTGAAGTAGAAAGTATATTTTCCTCAAGAATGGAGTTCAAATGTTTTATCAAAATTATTTTCCATCTATGATAATATAGAGTTCTATTTCTATCCCTATTATTACATTGATTTGATTATGTTGTGATGGAAATATTTTTATGAATTCCTTTATCTTATATGAATTGTTTTATGATGTCATGATGTTTAAGATTCCCGTTTTTATTACATGGGTTATGCAATGATGTACGGTTTATGATTTTGTGGCACACATAAGAATGGTATCATTATGAGATCGGTGGGACCTATATCTCCCTTAAATTCATTGGGTAAAGATTTTATATCTCATGAGATAGACATGGATGGAACGGTAGGTTATACCGGTTCAGGGAAACATGACTGAAACGAGGGTGACTCGGTTCAGAAATGGACTTTTTCCACTAAGATAGTCTTGTCAATGAGTCTTGACTAATAAGAAATGATTCTCTATGATTATGTGTGTATGCCAAAAAGTTTCATGTTTTATGTTATGATTATTGGGATTTCAATTCACTACTATGATTTATCCCATGTTATGAAATTATGCTCTCTTTTGCAGGTTATGATTTCCAAAATTTTATGTTCTTATGAATATGATGTGATTGATATTTCTTTTGTTTACCCTTACTGAGCATTTGAGCTCACCCATTTGTATGTTTTATTTCCCTAGGTCAGGAAGAAGGTTATTAAGTAGAATATGCCAAAAATGGACTCTAGATATGATGAAATAAATGGGAGGCAAAGTAGATGCTTTATGAACCAGTTGTTTATGTTTCCCAGTTTCTAAAGACACTATACCTATACGGTCCTTTTGTGGTTTTGTTATATTTTGTAATAAGTATGCTTCAATTCTGAAGTAATAACAATGTATGTAAAGTATGGTTCATTATAATGTCTATCTCATGAGATATAAATAATTTACCCAATGCATTGGAGGGAGATATAGGTCCCACCCATCTCATAATGATACCATTCTTATGTGTGCCACAAAATCATAAACCATACATCATAGCATAACCCATGTATTAAAAATGGGAATCTTAAACATCATGACATCAACAAACAATTCATATAAGATAAAGGAATTCATAAAAATAATTCCATCACAACATAATCAGATAAATGTAATAATAGGGATAGAAACATAACCCTTTATTATCTTAGATGGAAAATAATTTTCATAAAGCACTAGAAGTCCATTCTTGAGGAAAATATCCTTTCTACTTCAAAAACACTTTTCCTTTCATAACATGTCATAAAATTCTAAACAAAAATAAGTTGATTAAAAATAAATTTGAAAACATGTAATGGAAACATCTTGTAAATAATGTTTTAAAAATCCATTCATGCCATATAAGTTAAAAAAACATTATTCTTATACTTTTGTCGAAAAAGTCAAAAAGTACCTCATACGAAAAACGACAAAAGATTCCTTTCATATCTTTTACTAAAAACTCAACAAAGGGTAAAATTGGATATAAACTACTGTAGAAGGATATAAATATTTCATATTGAGGAAACATGGATGTGGATGATAAAAAACGCCCCAGTAAATACCAAAGTATAAACAATTTCGGATAAAAATGAGATTGGGATATTTTCCCTTAACATAGCTCCGATTTTCTTCGTAAGTGTCTGAAACTCCTGTATAATGATTTAAATAATGTTATTGACTTATTCCCGAATCATAATTATTTTTATGATATCATATATGGTCATATTCTTAGCTTCTTTTTAGTAATATTTCATTACTACTTGTAATTCATGTGTTTATTACTTTTTGTTCTTATGCGTGTTTTGTCAAATAAATTCTTATTTTTATTTTATGGTTATAGATACCTAATTTACATAATGTTATTAGTGTAATATATATCATATTTATTCACTCAATTCATTTATATTATCATTATGCAATGAAGATCATGTAGAACGAGTCGCATCACATTGTGGAGATGGTATTCCGTACGTACGCATGAGTGATGATATCATTCCCATGATTGTGGAATTATATTGGAGTGTATGTATACTATTTAAGAATAAATATCACTTTAAAATAGTCATATATAGTCATTATTTACACCATTATACCCATCCAAGTAAGGTGGTGGTGGAAAGTAGATTACACCACGGCGTGGAGACGGTATTCTGTACGTATGCACGCGCGGTGATTTCATTTTCCGTAGGATGGATAGATGGTGAAATAGGGTTGTTTAATACTTATAATAACATATTAGTATATTATTTATTCTGATTTTATTACTTCATAATGAAACAACTAAAGAAGAAGAAGTGGAAGAAGAAATAAAGTTGAAAGAATCGGTAACGGACATTACCTCTTCTTTGAAGCGCCTCTTTGAGTCCTCCTCTTAGGGCACTAAAATTTTTCTTTGAAGAAGACCAGGATCTCTAGGATATTTCTAGGTAAATGGTGAAGAGAATTTGGCAGGGGTTGGACGAGCATGAGCCTCAAAGTGGTGTGAGGAAGAGAGGGATGAGGTGCCCTTTTATAAGGGAGGAGAGGGGCACCTTTGGAATAACTAAAAATATTATTTTATTATAAAGCCAAATTCGGTTTTAAATTGCTCTAAATTGATTTATTTCTAAGATAAGGTGGGTATGGGTATAAATCCTCTCATCCAATAGAATTTGGACAAGTTTAGTTTACCATTTTAACCTTATCATTTAGTTTTAACTTTAAGTTAGATAATTTTACTTTTACCGTGTCTTTTTGTGTTCTTACACTATAAGTTTAATAAACATACTATAACAAGCCAAACGAACCCCAAGTTGTTTATTATTAATATATATGACCTTATATAAGTCATTTTGCCGAACCTTAGATTTTTAGGAATA
Organism: Viscum album; assembly: GCA_963277665.1. Taxonomy (NCBI): domain Eukaryota; kingdom Viridiplantae; phylum Streptophyta; class Magnoliopsida; order Santalales; family Viscaceae; genus Viscum; species Viscum album. The sequence continues at coordinate 268,575,250 of OY728128.1, read as the reverse complement.
AAATAACAATTAATAATATAATATTTGTTTTAAAAACTAATTTATGTCAATTTTGACACTATTTAGTAAATGATTTTTGTGAAAATCATAACAGAATTATTAGTTCGAAAAAGTTAATTAAATGAATACTAACATGACATATTAACCTATAAAATTAGTGTAATTCATTAAAAGTCTCAAAGTATCTTTATTTGGGTATTTATAACATCAATTATGTCAATATTTCATTAATAAGATAATTACTGCATCATATTTGTGTCATAAATAAATTAAATTATCTAAAGTCTAAAAATTACAAATAAAATATCATTATGTAGGAAATCTTTTTATATTTCTAATGAATATTTATAGTCTAATTTATCTTATGTATAACCCTATATTAAAAATCAGATACTTATTAAACATTGATTTTAACTATTTTAACCCTTCTTTAAATAAATTAATAATAAATGTCCAAATCTAATCCAAGTGGGCCTAAATGGTCATATTTTATTCCTAATGTTTTTTTGGTCGAATTAAACTTATCCAATAGAATTAAGACAGGTTTATGGGTAATAATAATATCATTTTTACCCTTAATTACCCGATTTACTTTTAATCGTGGTTAAAAAATGTAAAAAGTTACTATTCACCAAGAATTATTTTCATCCCATTGTACCACATTTTACTTATTTACATCAACCGTGTCTCTCTGATTTCTGAAATTCCACTCACAGAAGTAGTAAGATTATGTTTTGAAAAATTAATTTTTTTTAACTACCACTTAGTGGTTTCACTATTCTTCAAAAAAATAAAAGTTTCCAGAAAAATACCAAAAATTAAGCCTAAGATATATTTGATATTATGCACTCAAAAATGATTTCTATTTTACCAAATTCAAAACATAGCAGTTGCATTAATTAATTTAAAAATTAATTCCCGTCGTCAAAACAAATAACGTGTTCTTAAGAGATAATAACTATCAAAAGATTGACAATTGTTTATGTCTGGTTTAAATGTGAAATTAAATCTAATGACCAAAATTGTATTAAATTTTAAAAATATATTTTAAATATACTTTAAAACCACTCAAATTAATAATTTATCACTATTAATTATTTTGATTAAAAAGGTTGTTTTTAATTAAAATTTAGTAATTTTCACTATTCATCAAAAAATGAAAGTTATCCGAAAAGTACCAAAATTTCATGCTAATCCAATTTCGTTATTCCGAATCCAAAAATGAAGTCCATTTTGAAAAATAAAATTTACAAAATTTCAAAAAGTGGTTATTACTATTCATAACGGCTAGTATATTTTAATAGCATATTGTTGTTTAGTGAAACTCATAATTGCGTACTGCACACGCTATCGAGGAAGGTCGTGATTGCGTGTAATGCAAGGAAAGTCAAGGATGCATGTTGTGCAAGATCCTTTTGGTGTAGCGTAAAACACAAGACATTAACTAAATTTAAAAGAATATTTTTCATAAAATCTCGGGGTGTTACAATATGTCATCACATGGAAGGTGGTAAATATAAATTTAATTATTTTGTGTAATATAAATTACATAATTATAATATAAATGTAACATTTATCATTATGTAAATATAATATAGATCATTTTTTCTTCGCATTTTCTCTCACGTGAAGATGATAACATCATTCGTTTACATGTGGACTACATCATTCTGTAAGAATTGTGAGTATTTATTAATAAACACAAATAATAAGTGATATATGTGAATATAATATTGTACATATGATTTCATTATAATTATGGAATATTAATATATTACTTAACAATTTTCCAAAATGATCCTTGAATGTTAGAGACACGTCACTTGGATGTGTATGGCATTCTGTCCCAGTGATCTTAACGTACATGGTTTTTAATAACCATCATTAATGATTGAAATCAAAAATAAAATTGATATAAAAATTTGATAATTTTCTTTATTATTATTTATAGGATAATGATATAATAATATTATATGTTCATTAACTAGATCATTCATAAAAACCCATCTAGAGAAAATAGGTAAATTACTACATGAGATAAATAAACTAATAAAAGAATATTGATGAATGGGTAATAATGTGTCATGTAAGAATCATATCTGATGTAATAAATATTAATATATTTCATTAATAACGTTATAACATATTATAAACCACTACACTTTATATTTAATCATGTTCACCAAAAGTAATCATAAGGTAAGGGATATTAACTCAATTTCATTTTATTTAGACATATTGTAATATAATCCACCAAATATATATTATATTGTGTATATACTAACACATTTACATGTAATATAATTATTTTATTTTATATAATTATATATAATGTTTCAATAAGATATATTACTTGTAATTATAATTTTCATATTAGTTACAATGTGGTAAATAATTTCATAACTCACTTTTTTGGTCCTTTAGTCAATCTTATAAGTCTTTATTTTTTCATTATAAGAATATTTTTATAATTATTTGTTTATGTTATGTTTATTTTTCATATTTTTATGTATTTATAATTAATATAAATAACATATGAATTTAAAAATTATCACTTCAACATTATGATCATTTTATCTATTTATTTCAAAATAACATTCTATTCGGGATTGATTATTCCAAAATAATAGTTGAATAATCATAAAGGATAAAAACCAAATAATATAACTTAATATTATTATAATATGTTTATTAATGATATTTTGTAGTAATATTACAATTTTCCTACACTTTTTACAAAAAAAATCATATAAAATGTATTTATGAAAATACGACTTCATTTCTCTCTTTGATAAAAAATTCATTCTCTTCCAAAAAAATGTATTCTAAATATTATTTCAAAACAAATTAATCATTAAAAATGATTTATAAAATGAATTGTTTCTGATATGGTACCCATTAAAAAAATTCCAAGGGGTTTTATGTCATTTTAAAAACAATTCCTTTGTGGTTTTTAGAAAAAATGTACATGGAATTTACATATAATTTTATGAATAAGGAACCATCCAAAAAAATTCACATTGAATAAGTAATTTTGTTTTTACATTTACATATTGAATTAAGTTACCCATTATCAATAAAATAATTTCCAAGAAGTAGATATTTAAAGATTATGAGGATGTTTTTCATGAATTTTTTTTTCAAATATATTTTGAAAAAACTGACTTTGAAAAAATTTATCATGAAAATGATATTTTCTTAATGAATATTTGTAAATAACCATTTATGTAATTAATATTCATCAATTATAGTAACAATTTATTATTACCCTAATGGGTATTGTTTTGATACTATCCCTATTAATCCTCATATTTGATTATGATCAGTTGAGAAAGAAAGTATTGATAATAAATAATTTTTCCTATTTCTAGTAAACATTCTCAAGAAATATTCAATTCCCTGTGATCATTATAGATTAAATTATTCCAAAATATTAAAATTATTTATCATGGATACTATTATTTTGTTAAATGTATCTCATTTCAACAAATGGTGTTTTACATTGAATGTTATATTATTTCGTAATGAAACATTGTGAAATAGATATTATTTACACAGTACAGATATTTGATAATAATAAAATTTGTCCATTTAATTAAATCAAATATATGAGATGAGTGTAATTATTTGGACCTACAATGGAGGGTTGTAATATCATTAAATTTTTATTGAGTTTTCATGGAATCATTTATAGATAATATTTTATAAGATGTGGTTTAATAAACAGTAGTGTTTTATATTATTTTATTTTTTCATGTAAATTTGGGTGAAATAGAAGAAAATGTGGATTTTCATGGTTGGCCCATGGTTACGAAAACCCATTTTATTGAGCCCAACAAAACATAAAACCCTATATTATAGGAAATTTCATAGTTGGAATGGGGTTTTTCATACCATGAAACCTAAAATGAAAAAACTATGAACCACTATAATAACAAGCACATAACTGGTTCATAGTTATGGAAAAATATACCATCATTCCCATTAAACCATGCATGGAATTTAAATATTCCCTAAAATTATTTTAAAAAATCCATGAACCACTGAAACTAACATACTCTGAAAACCATTTTCCTTTATGTTATTTCATAATTTTGGATCTCTTTGGAATAATTTTACAGCAATCCAACTAGTTTTCTTCACGATTCGAAGCTCGAATCAAAGATATACTTCCCTCATGGTAAGTTGTTTTCCCCCATTGGTTCCTTTTTCATCCTATATTGTTTTATCATTCATTTTTGGCAGTTATATTTTATTTATTTAATTATCTAGATCTATATTTGATGAATGTAGTTATAGTATAATTGATTTATATCTAGATATATGATATGATGAATTGCTTAATGTTGATTTAGCGCAATAGATCTAGATCTAGTTCTGCATCGTTTTGCAACTCAATTTTATGGATTTTCATTAAAAGAAATTTCATCTAAAATATGATATAGGTGTTCTAATATTCAAATCCCATTTTCTCCATTTTGTTTACTGGTATGAAGATTATAGAATTTCTTATAGTTATTTAGAAAATGATGGTCTTGATTAAATAAACTAATTTGGAAGGATTAATAAATTATATAATTGTAAAATTTTGGGATTTGGGAATAATTAATTCTCAAACTAGTAATTTGATATTAGTATAATTATTATTTCATTTTTCGTTTTAGAAATTATTATTTGATATTTATTTTATAAATTTAATAATTGGTTAGAAAATTAATTAATAGATATTATGATTTTGAACTAGGTAATTAATAATGTAATTAAATATGATATATTTTAACTTGTAAAATAGATGTAATAAATTGATTAATTAATTAAAATAATAGTGGTGATTAATTAAATTTATAATTAATTAAATTTATGAGTGTAATTACTTAATTTTCAGAATAATTAATCATAATTTATGTGATAAGAGGATTAATGTTGATCTATCTTCATTGAAGTGATATTGTGATTTATGTTATATTGGTCATATTAAATATATATATATATATATATATGAATGTTTGATAATCATGTTTGGTGGCATGGTTTGTTAGTTTGCAAAGCCCACGTGAGAGGGACATGAACGAATATTTCTGAAGCCTATAGAGATCAACTGTTTTATAAATGGGTGTTGGACATGGTCTGTTATTTCCAAATCCCAGAATAGAGGGAATTCTATGTTGTTTCAGAATCCCATAATGATACACTAGGTTGGGATATCGTCTACTATATTTGAATCCCATGGGGTGCATTGATTGGTGAAATAAACCAATATAGTTGTAATTGGACTATGGTTCCAATTACCCATATTATAAATATAACAAAAATGGACAATGAATTCCATTTTCTAATTGTGTTATCAATTGATAATGTGAAATGGTGTATCCTACAACATGGTATGAATTGGGTATTGAGGATTGGGTTTCCTTGGGATCCAGGGAGTTAATGTAAATAAATAATGGATAATTAATTTTGTGATAATTGATTATTTATGGATTTTAATTATTTATATATAATTCTACATATAGTGTAATTGAATGGATGTTTTTTATAAACTGTTGGTGGTGGACTACTATGTTGTATTCACACCAAAATCAAGCTGCCTGGTTGGTACTTGAATAGACATTACTGTTGTAGGATTTGTTAAGGGAAAATGACATAGGATTGATTTCAAATTTGTGTTCGGATTTTGGATGAGGGTAGAAGATTTGATTTGGGATCGACATGTCTGAGTATTTATTTTAATTACTCATTTTAGACACTTGAATCATACATTATCATTGCATTTTTTCTTCTTTAATGGGATTATGTTTTTTCTTCTTTGATTATTAATAGTTTTTTTTAATTGATAATGGTTTTATATTATTATGATATTTTATATTTACTTCAGATGGTGTATTAATCTAATAAAATAGGTTATATTCACAACATGGTCTTCATATTAGATCCTCCATGCTAGTAGTTATCCTTGGGAATATGGGGAGGTGCACTTGTGATAAAGTCTCTGACATGCTCAAGAGACCAGTGTGTGGCACTATGGTCGGGATGTTACTAAGTTATATCTGAGACCAATTTTCCTTCCTTTTTATTTTATTAATATTTGGTAAAGAAAAATATGATACTTGGATGTGGGATTCCATGGTTTTGAGCTCATTCATGATAGAATCTAACATAAATATGGGGGAGAAACCAAGTGCCTATTGTGGAAATATTTGTTATTGTTTTTTTTGTCACTGTTTAATTTTATTTCACCTTGGGGGACACACTTGTTGTGTGATGTGACTATTTTTTGACTAATTTTTTGATATTGACTATTGATCAGTAATGTAAGTACTGTTGATTTTTCATGCACCATTATATCCACATAGGTTTATTATCATATGCATCATTTAAGGAACTCATGGAAAACTTGTTATTGGTATGTTGATAAACATTAAAAAAATTTACATGGCTGTGGTATTCAATTAAAAATGGTTCTTCATATGATTTTGAGATTAGTAGAATGATAAAAAATATAAATAAATGTGTTTTTTAAAAAATTTGAAAAAGGAGAACGTGTTTTCCCATTTTATCCAAGACCAGTGTGTAGGATGGCTAAGGGTAGTGATAGATCCTCGATTTGGATCATGTTTCAATACATGGGGAAAATACTTCATATGACTCATAATGATTATCCTTTTTACTAAATGTCATAATTTTATCACCTTTATCATATAGTTCGTGTTTCTGATTTTAGAGTTTTTCCACTATGATGATACATATAGAGTGTATGACCGGAGGACATGGAAATGGATGATCAGCTAGTGGTGGATCTGGTGGCATTAATATTCCCCAGTGAGGAATAAGGGGAGCAGTTCTACGAGAACTTCGCTCATTTCAAAAAATTCAAGGAATGTTGACCATTTCAGAGTGTGTGGAGCATATCTGACATGATTATGGAGTTTCTATTATAGAACCATCCTAATTTGGTTGTAGAGGGTGGACACAAGGGTGCTGTGTTCTGTGTTGAGTCCACAAATACAATATATTCACAATTGGAGACTCCTTCTATGATGTGGGTCATGTTGGCCATTTATATGATATGAGGATCATTGAAGCCTAGTGGGAAATTCTTACATGGACATTATAGACTAATGGTATTCTATAGAATGAATTTGTTAATAGTTCATGGATAACTTATACCTAGATACACAATGATAAAAAAGTGTAGACATGTTCGTGAGATTAAATCAGGGGATGATGTATGCGATAGACTGTGCAAGACACACCATATAATAGAATAACCATTCTCGTGCACTGGCGAGGAGATGATACTGATAGGGATATATGCTTTCAAGACAATCTTATGTTCACCATTATATATTAATATATCCATTAATGGATAAAGTATTTTTACAATGTTGTGTATTGGGCTCTCATTGATGAGGGAAACCTAAGAGAGGATTCCAGTGTAAGGCATGTGGTTGAATATATAAGGCCATGGGGTATGACCTCCGCGAGTAGGATAAATCACTATTAAAACGTTATCTAGTGTTGTGGGAAAGAGAATACACATACATAGGATTCAGTTTCACATGGACTAAATCATGTGTTTTTCAAATGTGTGTTTCTAAAGGATAATTTTTGAATCATTTTCCCTGAACAACTACTGTTATGCTCAGGAGAAGACAATTTGGGACAAATGAAAAGGTTTTGAAGGAATCCTTGAAATATAGTTAGTTATGGAGGATCTAGACAACACCACGATTTGGGAATGGGATCTTATTCAATATATTAGTATAGAAGATGGAGATATATTGGATTAGGTGGTAGAGATAGAGGCTATGATATTCAGGGATTCAGAGACTATATCAGTAGAGCAGTGCTACTGAAGGGAGTTAAATGGCATCATAGGGATGAGGGGTAGGATAATTGCATCTTGTAAATACTACATGAGTTGATATAGAGGTAGGACCATCGACAGTGATAGATATTATTCATAAATATTCTACTATATCTAGTTGATTATTAGATATTGGTTCCACACATTACATTATATCTAGTTAAATTTTTAATGGTGTGATCATAGTAGTTGATTTTTTGAGTGGGGTTTTAACTATTGATAAAACATTGGGAGGGAAGCCTTGAGACATCTATATGTGCAATGGATGCTCTCTTGAGATAATGGAGTATCATTTTCTTAGGATCTCAATATTATTGACATATCAATGGTTTAAATAATCACAGGTAAGGAATAGATACTTCCATACTGATAACACATTGATTTTTATCTATGGAGAGTGAATTTTACATCTCTTAATTATCATAACTATATTCATAATGGATAAGTGGATATCCAGGAGGTCCAAGCAAGGAAAATTACTTAGAAACTGGGAGAGCTCATATCCATAGTTTCTATTAGTTTTCAACAATAATGAGGTGTTATTAATGATATATTTCCACCAAAGTGGAATTTTATCAAGATGCCTTTCCTGATGACTACTCAGGACTTCCACCTGAGTGAGATGGGGAATAAACTATTGATATTATTATAATTTTTGATCAATTGTATATTCCTCCATAGATTATATAACCTATATATCATCATGAGTGTAAGTATAATATAAAATAGTTAGAGGATTGGGTATTTATCATTTAATGTACGCCATTTTAGGGTTCATCTATATTTTTCTGAATGATGATAAATGGGAGTTTTCCCTAGTTTTTTTGACATCCATTAGTTGAAAAATGATGACTCTAAAGAACTAATTTCATCTTCCACATATTGAATAACTATTTTAACTCTTGAGGGGATATTCTATGTTCTTGATGGTCAGATTGAGGTTGGTGTATAATCATCTTAATGTTCAGACTTTTGTTATACCAACGATTGATTTTTAAAGTATATAAAACCAATTTGAATTCATAGTAATTATTTTTGGGATGATGAAAAATCTTGAAGTGTTTATGTTCTTATTGAAAAAGATTTTCCACCCATACCTGAATCAGTTTATTGTGGTGCCTGTTGAAAACTCTTTGGTGTACTCAAAGACTCATGATGATCATACCCAATTTATTCCCATCTTCCTGAGTAAAGTAAGGGATAATCATCTATATGCAAAGCTATGTATGTTCCTATTTTGGATCAATCATGTACACTATTTAGGTCACAAAAACATCAATGAAGGAGTTTCATTAGTTTTATAGAATGTTTAGGTAGTGGTTTCTTGCGAGTATCCAATGATTGTGTTTGATATCTTCACCTTTTTGGGATTAGATGAATTTTGAAGGAGGTTCATCCATGTTATTTCTCATTTGGTACCACCAAATTCAGAATTGACCAAAAATGGGATAATGTTTTAATGGTTGAAATATTGTGGGTATTCTTTCTAGGAGATGATGAACCATTTGACATCAGCACCAATATTGACCACAAATAAGCTAGTTAGGTAGTACACAGTGTACTGTGGCACTTTTGGGGTTGGACATGGAGATTTGTTAATGTATGGAAACTATGTTGTGTAATATGGATCCAAGAATTTGAGGGATGATGAAAACAACCCCCCTATGCATTCACGTGAGTTAGATGGAGTTGTTTATGATTTCATTTGTTGGTGAAACAATATTTCTAGTAAATAGTCTATTTTGTATACATATCACAATAGTTGAGGGTATATCTTTTTCATTGTGATTTGATTATCTGGAAGCATTGATAGGTTAACTACATGTAGTTGTTAGATGGAGCTGTCAAACGCCTTCAGAAATAAGAATAGTGTGGTTGATCCTTTTAGTTGAAAAAATCATACATAGGTTGTTCAAAATTCATGTGTTTAATGGTAAATGATATGTTTTCTACCTAAGATGCATATTGTGGTTCATTATAGTCATGAGAAGATGAATCCAATATATTCCTCAGTGAATTCGACATGATTAAGATGGATCAACGATATGAAGTAGGAGGAAATGGAGTGCTTGTCATTAAGGGAAATCCATGAAGATTGAGTGTCAAAATTATATTGTAGAATGTATGAGGATGAAATCATTTATGTCATGAATAAAGAATTTGAGTATATGAGAATGTGAAATGAGAAAATGCATGAGTTGAATGCCTCAATGTTGGTGTTACATGAAGGTGTGGTGAATCTTTATAGTAACATAGATCATTGTTTTTATGGCTAGGCATGAAGAAGGAGATATTAGGTATCAAGACTTGATGTTACCCCTTTTCTTATGTGATGGATGAGAAATAATGACCTGTAAGTTTTTTATAGACATTAAAAATTATAGAATGGATGTGGTATTACCTAACTATCGATATAATGGGTTTTCTCACAATGATTACTTTGATGAATGAAACTATATGGGTTATTTTGGATGGAATTATGAAAGTAGATCATTTTATACTTGTAATAGAAACCCTATCTGTATAGAAGTTGAGATTGATGTTTTATTAGGAGAAATTCTATCTTCGCAGAGTGTCGTCAACAAAAGATTATATCATGACCCAGGTTTCACATGATTTTTTTGATATTATAGGAAATGGTTCTTGGTCTTCATGTATTATTGACTATGGATTGGCCCCCACAAAATGATAGGATGTCAGAGTTTACTACACAGGTTCTTGAGGATATTCTCTAGGCATATGTTCTCAACATAGGTGGGCCATGTGAGGAGCAACAAGATTTAGTGGATTTTTCCTAATATAATTGTCATCATGAAACAATACAGATGGACCCATATAAGGTAATTTATTGTGGACCATGTACATCTCATTTGTGATTGATGGAGGTAGGTGAGTCATTGTTGTTTGGACCGAGTCTCGTGTTTGAGACATCATTGTATGTTAAAGTGATTCGGAATCATATGATTATCCCTCAGAGTAGGATGAGTTTGTATGACAATAGATAAGGAATAATCCTTGAGTTTACAAATGGGTATCACATATTTCATCTCGTGTTGAATAAGTTGGTTCACTATAGGATAGAGAGGTAGAGGATGTTTGGACCCATGTTCACTGGATGGTTTGAGGTTATGGAGAGAATCCGGAGATTAGAATAACAATTATCTCTTCAATAGAAATAAAATTATACTCCTGATGTTTTCTATGTGTCATAAATATGGTAGTATCACCTTAAACATTCTCATGTGACATATTTGTATTATATTTGGGCATGAGTTAGATGTTTCCTTTAAGGAGTATACAATACATGTTTTAGATCATTAATAGAACGTGTTGTTGTAAAAAACTATGATGATAGAATGAGTGTTTAATTATCATGGGAATTTGTATGAATAATCATGGGAATGAGAGGTAAATAGGTCGTCTCAATACCATTAAATTTTTTTTCATGGAATTTAGTTATTCTTCAGAGTGTAGCTTGAGGATGATCTATTATAATTTATGGATATTGTATGATCCCATACATTTTGGAGGTGACTTATGAATATTAATCTTTTCACTTTTATTTTGAAAGATACTATGTGATATTGTGATAATTACTTGATATAATTATTTTTAAAATTAATTATGTGATATTAATTTCATGGATGGAACAAAGTTTCCTAAAATCGTGTGCTCCTACCTAGCAAATCGTGATACCCTAGATAGTGGGGGATTCCATTGATTACCAAAAAAATAAATCAATACATCCCAATAAAAATATTCAAATGGTTGGAAGACAGTTTGGGAAAATTATGCACCCCTACCTGGTAAATCATGTGTGTTAATTAATGTCTCACAAAATATATTTAAAAAATTCCCTGAACCCACAAAACTCACCTATTATAACCTCCATTCAACCCTAGGAGATATTCCTGGTTTTTATTGTTCCTTGGATGTATTTTACATCCATAAAGACACCTTTTTTCATTACTCAAAGCCCGAAACGGATATCTACATCCCTCCGAGAATGTGGATCCAGTCATGTTTCATTCCCATATATCTTACATTGTTCTCTCTTTCGTTTGGTGTTAATAATATTGTATATTTTCTTTGTAGAAATTTAGATTTCATGAATCACGATATTGTATAATGGATATATATATATATATATATATGATATATTGAATTGCTTAATATTTGTTTAGGGTCATATATATAGATTTCGTTTTACACAATTGAGTTGCTTAATTGTATTTATTTACACTAGGTTATCAATCTTCATCAAGTGGTGGTAGGTGTAATAATTTTCAAACTACATATTAGTATTTTTAATTATATATATGAAAATTTTAAAATTTCTACAGTTATTTAGAAATTGATGTTATTTATTAAAAAATATAATTTTTGTTCATTAATTAATGACATAATTTTTAATTGTGCGATTTGGGAGTAATTTATTTTGAAATTTACTATGTGGTATTGTGATAATTACTTGATAAAATTATTTTAAGAATTAATTATGTGCTATTAATTTTAGGATTTGATTAATTATTTAGTGAATTGACAATGAGAATAATTATTTTGAATTAAATAATTAATTATGGCATATTGTAACTTCTGAAATATACATGAATAATTATTAAATTAATTAATATAATGGAAATGTTAAATTATTTTTGTAATTAATAAATTGTATCGGTGTGATTAATTATTTTTTTTATTAATTATGGATAATTTTTTTGTTTATAGGATTAATGTTGATTAATGTTTGGTTGATGTGATATAGTGGTTTTTATGATATTTGTCATATATATGTGTTATATATATATATATAATAATGTTTGATAAACATGTGTGGGACCTGGTGTACTATTTACAAATACCACATGGGAGAAGTATAGTCATCCATTTCGGAATTCATACAGATAAACTATTTAATGAACGTGTATGTGATATGACTGGCTATTTACGAATCCAATGAGAACAAGATATTGTATGCTATTTCAGAATCCCATAGTGATAAACATTTGTGTGTTGTGGTCTAATATTTTTTATGCCCATTGTTTCTTAGGCTTGACGACCAGTACCCAAGTAGGAGGCATTAGACCATGTTTCCAATTATAATTATTATAAATTGAATGGAAATTGATAAAAAACCATTTTTAAAGAGTTGGGAATTTATAATGTGATACAGTTGAGATTCTAGCATGGGCTGAAGTAGGTATTGAGGATCAATACCCAAATTGATTTTTTTTGCAGGATATGTTAAGGGAAAGGACCATGGGTTAAATTTCTGATTTGGAAATGGATATTGAATGACCAAACCAGATGTGGTTTTAGAAAGACATGGGAGATTCAGGTGCATTTTTTATCATTCATTTTAGATAGTTTAAAAGTAAATTAGAATGAAATGATTTCTATATTAGATGGATCTTATATTTCATTCATTGAATATCATGAGTTATTGGTATTGTTATTGGTCATATATGTTTCCACTATTTTCTGTCTATTTCAACATGTGTATTAATATGATAAAAGAGGTTATAGTCTCCCCATGATCAAATTTACCAACCCACACTACTATTAAATATCCTTTGGAATATGTGGTGGAGCGCTTGGGGTCCTGTGACCCAACGACATAGGGAATCAATGCGTGGCTCCTAGGTTGGGACATTACAAGGGTGTGGCCCAGTATAATATATCCCTCTAGGGAATCAATATCTCTCATTATAAAAACATGTTATGTTTATAATAAATGGGGTTCAATATGTATTTTTAAACTGCATTAGAAATGATCTTGATTTTAGGGGTATCATGATGTTTATTATCAATAATTAACTATTAACTGCATTAAGTTTTTATTTATTATTATCCTGGATATTTTTATTGTGATATTGTATTTGGTCTTATTTCATTCATAGATTATGGACTAAATGGATTTTTTTCATTTATTTACTTTCTCAAATTTATTATGTATTATATAGTTATTTAAATTGAATTTTTGATCAGTTATTTACCAATTCATATTGATATTTCCTCATATATTTATTGAAATGATATTTTTATTAGTTATTTTATTTCCCATATTAATTTCCTTATTTATTTATATAAATGACAAGAGTTATTTTTTATTTATCATACCATATTGATTATTATTTATCCAATTATGTAGATTCCATACATTCATACTTTTTTACCTCACTATATTGTTTATACCTTGCCCAGGTATTTAAATAGCATTGTAGTCAGTTATTATCTTTTCTATTTGGACAATTAATATTGATTCATTATTGTTTCGAATTTACCTAACATTTAATGGGTATTTTATATCACTCTTGTTTTGTATTTTCCCCCAAATTCCATGATAATTACTATAGGATATGTGAAAGAATATTCAAGGGGAAATATTGTTCTTCTTGAAAAAAAATTATTCTGTAATTTTTTTATTCAATTGTAATACAATAATCTGGTAGATATGTCATTTACAACGTTACATAAACTATTCCGACCTTCAAGATGTTATTCATTGTATCATGTTCAAATTTAATAGTATTAGGCACTAAATCCGGGTGGTTGGTGTTGTCGTCGCAATAGTTGGTATCAAAGGATGTTTAATATAAACCATGGGAACTAGATTTTGGAAACATAAATTAGTGATAAGATCCATATGATATTATTCTAGGATATGTATAGAACAAAAATCAACATGCATGTAATGTAAAAAGGTGTTTACTATTCTTATAAATTTATCACTCTTCTTATATTATATGTGGACTGGGTTGTGGGATAAATTTCCTAGGTGTAATAACTCCAATAATTCATGTTGGGTTTGATTGTATTGTTACATGTTATATGAAAATAGATGTTACTAAAAAATTTGTTTAACACTCCCACTGTATATTCATAGAAAAATTTACCTGTTCTCTAAAAATAAATTATGATTTATTTAATAAATACTGACGATTAATGACATTAGGTAAAACATAGACCAAGGCATGACCTATGATGAAATAAATGGGACGAAATATTATTTAAAAAAATTAATGAATTAAATTTTAGTATTATTTATACCAATTAAATATTTGGGTATAAGAATTTTGAAACATCTAATGATCGTGTAATATTTTTAATCACATGTGTATCCAATAAATTAAGAGTTTTGAATTCTATCAATGTTTTAATGAGATTAATGTTTACAATATGATCTATGTCATCAACAACCATTTTTAAAAAAGTATGGTAATAATGACCTATGATTAAGGATAATTTGGATGAAATATATTAAAGGTATATGTTTTAGTGGAAATTTTATTTTTGGAATAATGAAATAATATTTTATATTAAAAACATTAAAGGTATTTATAACATTTTAGTTGAATATAATCATTACTAAAACTATAAAAATTGATAAAAATGAATATAAGATGTATATAAAATAATTGTACTAATTTTATTTTGTGATTTAGTTTTTCAAGGATGTATATAATAATGTTATGGGGCCATTATTAGAATAATATTAATATTTTTTTAAAGAAGGTAATTATGAATACAGGGTGAAACACCATCACATTTAGAAAGGCAGTGGTTATTTGACCCATGACTGATCAATGATAAGGGTTTCATTACTTCCACTAGATAGTATTATTCCGTATTTAATATGTCATTCCTTTTTTGTAAATAATTTTAAAAATAATTATTAATTAATAAAAAGTTGTGTGACTTTTGTGGTTTATATTTAATATATTATATTTCACAACTTGTGAAGACCACATTGGTTTTAAAAAATTGATACTGATATATGGAATGAATTTTCAATCTATTATGGCTCTTATGACCGATTAAAAGTAAATTTTATTTCTTTATGAAAAATAATTTCTTTTTTGGTTATTTATTTCATGGAGTAAGAGATGAATTTGAAATTTATAGATGAAAAACCAAAGGATAAAATTATATTTACGAAAAGGAATAATATGAATTATGTATATTTAAATATATTTACTTACTATAAACTAATTCATTAACATAAAAAAGGATCTTAAAATAAAATTATATACAATTACCATTACTTTTTATTATATAAATGAACATTTTCAAGGATATTTGGATTCTAATTTTTTGTTATTAACCATATATAGATCACCGACTATCTTGTTATCAATGTTCTTTATCACACTCTATCTGTATTTGGGTGATATTTTTCTCTTCTATTTCCATTTTATCATTTCCATCCTATGTTATCATAAATATAATACATGTTATGTTATTATTGTACATGACAATTTTTCCATGTGATATTTTTTATTGAAACGTAATTTTAATAATGATTATATAATGTGGATTTTCCAAAAATGGAATTTTTAGATATAAATCCCTATATTATTGAGATCATATTTTAATTATGAAGATAAAATTTATTTTATGGGATCAGAATATAAAACTCCTAAATTCTATAATAATAACACTATATTTGATTATGTGTATGTGATAAGCCTAAATTCTAAATAATGAACATTTTATTTTATATCGTGTATTACACAAAACAACAAGATCATAATGGAATATAATATCCTAATAATTTACCATCTAATTTTTATTTTTATTAAGTTTATTATATTTTCACTCACACTAAACTAATGTATCTTTAAATTTATGTATTAGTATGTTTCTTTAATGTGGTTCATTAAACACAAGATGGTGATTTATCGAACAATAATATATTGATGATACAATATTATTTATTATTTCAAGATATAGCCTTGTGGTTATATTAGAGGAAATGAATTGTATTAAATCAATTATGAACATTTATGGGTTACATAAATATAAAATGAATTTATTTTTTACAAAATTATTTGAATATAATACTAGAACTAATTGAATACAAATGGAATGTTTTTATGGAATGAAATTTTATTCTCTCAATGGTGTATTATTCTAATAAATAAAATTATTTAGTGAGATATATTTAAGTAATTTATATATTAAATACAGAACAATGTTATTTTTAATATTCATGAAAGTTATTTTATAAAAATAAGATGAGAATAAACCTAATTTTATGCATGAAAACATATATTTTCATAAAAGGATCCTTTACAACCATTTAATAGAGTAGTTTATTTCAATCTAAATTTTTAAATAGTAATAAATTTTATATGTCAATATAAATATAATTTTTGATTTCAAAACATTAAAATTATGAATGGTTTATATTTTTTAATTTTCTGGTGACGTCTCATTTTTTAATGACTTCAGAATATAACGAATTTTAATTCAAAAATAATTTTTCATCAAATGTATTTGTATGGGTAAATTATATTTTTTATATTTTAAATATTAATTAGATCAAATTTATATCAATTATTTCAATATTGATCATTGTAATCAATTTCAATTTAAAATTAGATATAAAAAACCAACAATATTTTGACCATTTTTACTTTAAAACCCAACTTTGTCCTCCAGGTTATAGAATTAATTAAAATTTATTTCATACAATTATGATATGGGAATTTGTAAAAATGGATTAAATATTAGGATAGTTAATACTTTATAATTTCTAATATTTTCAACTTAGTTTTCTATAAAAACATCTAGTGAATGTTATATAAATTAATTTCAAAGATAATGAGAAAAATTTGAAAAATAATATACTAAAACATAAAAATAATGGTCAAAATGACATAGAAAATAGATTGAAATCAATTTTATATGAAAATTTAAACCATATAAAACTTTTTATAAGTTTTTTTTATTGGGGAAACGTATAATTGGAAAATCATAGATGTAAATCCATTTTCCAAAATTTACATGAATTCTACTCTACTTCCAATTTAAATATGAACCCAAAACTTCCACATCCTCACACCTCTCATGCCACTTTTTCTCAACCTATATCAAAATAATTTTCTCTTAATTAATCCAACCCTCATCATTGATTCATAAACATAGCATGAAGGAAAATTGATGAATTATTTTGGAGAAAAGGAAAATGAGTTACATGAATAAGAGGTAACATCCTTTCTCTAGCTCTTTTGTTTTATTTTCATTCTCCACCACCATAAACTATTATTATTCAATTATTATTTAATAAAATTATTATCCAAAATATATAGAGTTTTTTATATGTGTTTTAACTACACTTACACACCCTATCATCTAATGGGTATCAAATATATTTGTTTATGTTATCAGCAAACTACCACCTCACAAAACGATGTCCCTCATTATTCCATTCAAACATATCATGGATTAAAATTATGATTGAAACACTTCTATATATTATGTATATGATATTTTTAATTTCATTATGATTATATAATTTTTATGTAAAATATTCCATTATGTTTTCTATTTTTTTGTAAATACGGTTACCTAGTTTGTGGCGGTGACGACTAGAGCCTCCTCAAAGTAATGTGATTCAATCACGTTATACATGGTATTTATGAATTCATATTTTAATAAAACAAAAAGAAATATTTTACATAAATATTATTAAATAATTATAATAATGAATTTTATAATTTACATTTCAGTATTTGAAATATGGAAATGAAATAATCGCTGTGTTCATACATATACACGACCAACCTTCTCTATGAACGGTGAATTTAATTTTTTATCACAATGTATTATGGATCATTATAAATATATATTCAATAAATATATATGATTATTTGTCATTTATTAAATCATTTATCTGATGAAATAATTATCTAATTAACAAGAACAAAATGTAACAAGTCCAAATGTACTCAACAAACTATGAAATTAACACCTAAAATACTCAAAATAATAATAGTATAATAAAAAATAAGTACTAAGATATTATAATAAGATAATATATTATATAATAAATATTAAAATTCTTAATCAATATGTTAGTATCAAGTTTAAAAAATTATAACGTAATTTAGGTTAGTTTAACATGAAAAATAAAATTATGGTAAAGGATTTTCATAACAATTTTAACAACCATGGGACAAACATCTTTTTTACCACTGACTTCATTCGTGTGGTGTATATAACGAACATTGTGATTGATTATATTTTAAATTGATTTATAATAATTGTTTTTTTAGTTTTAATAAGAAAATTTCTTCTAATGGTATTATAGATAAAGGTTTCCAATTGTTAAAGAACATCATAGCTCGATTCCATTTCATTGGCTTATATTATATCATCATGGTAATTAATATTATAAAATTATATATTTAATAACATTTTATTATATATTATTGAATTTAAATATTATTAATTTTTATTTAAATTTGAATCAGTTAATTTATTAATAAATTTATTCTCACATCA
This sequence comes from Viscum album, assembly GCA_963277665.1. Taxonomy (NCBI): domain Eukaryota; kingdom Viridiplantae; phylum Streptophyta; class Magnoliopsida; order Santalales; family Viscaceae; genus Viscum; species Viscum album. Next base: position 268,556,094 of record OY728128.1, on the reverse strand, counting down.
ACAATGTGGTCTTATCAAAGTTTTACCTAAAAAATTATTTTATTTGGTATTGTTTAATTATGAATTTCTATTTGATAAAATTATATGACCAATGATTTTTAAATCCATTATTGTTAATTTCTTGTAATTTTAATGACCTTTTCATGTATTATTAATATTTTTCCCTCATTGGTACTCCAATTGTCTTTAAAAACATTTAAAAATAATAATTTCATTACTCCAATTAGTCCAAAGACCTCTTTTTTAATAAAAACCATGTTTTATAAAAAGGGATTTACAAATTGTTTAACATTTCAACAATAATTTTCTAAATATTTTTTTAGACATTTTTTCTTTACGGTACATTTTCATTGGAATAATCTTATTTCATAATGAAAAAGGACCTTTTCAAACCTTTTTTGCTGGAAAATGAATATCAAGTTTAGCATATAAAAAATGTATTAATTTTCCTACTAGAGTTTAATTGATGATTCATATTAATGTTTAAATATTAGTTTTTAATGAAAATTCATTTCACTATTTATCTTCAATGAAATAGATTTCTGAAGATAAAAAATGATATTTTCCTCAAGAATGTTTTCAAAATATATTTTTAAAATAATTCAATTCATTGATAAGAACTACTCATTATTATTAGTTCTATTGGAAAATTGATTTTGAATACTGATCTTATTCATCCAATGTCTAGTTTTTTATTAATTTTTCCATGTATAGTTTTGAAAATTAATAAAATAATACATTAATTAGTCCCCTTGAAATATTTATTTTCCTAAAATCATTGAACATTGAATTTCACCTATTTGTCCATATAATTTCTCATGTCTATTTTCATTAACTAAATTATATTATATTTCAACATATAGTGTCACATTTGATTGTTTTTTGAATTAATAGTTAATTAATTATAAATCTATTTATTTTACTCATTACAAATATTTTATAATGCATGTTGTTCGTTAAATAAATAAATGATTCAATATATGAGGAATTATTTTGACATTCACTATATAGGGTGGGGACTAGTTAATACATCACATATGGGTTGCAGACTAGTTAATGTAATTTCTATGTATTGAGGACTATTCAATTTAAGACCCACAATACATCAATAGTCTCATAAGATAATATTAGTATGCAACAAACCCTTCGATTTTTTTCTGAATCAGAGTAGATGAGATCTACCCATAGATTTAAACTATCATACCAATGGTATTGATGTAAAAGGAATCATACTTTTAGGAATCATATCCTCTGATAATTAAGAATTTCTATCATTAATATTTCATATTTATCTTCCATGATATCTCCCCAATGAAAATTTCTATTGATTCATTTCAATCCTAATGTATTGATTAATTAGAAAGTTTTTTTATTTTTATACCATAACAGATTTATTTTTTCCCCAATTTATATACATAAATGGCTTGTGTTTTCTGCTTCTTCCCTTTAAATATTTTTAATCAATTCCTTAATAATTTATATAAATTACATTTTACTTAGTTATTTATATTCCATATTAACTATTCTAATTCATAAATTATTGACTTTGTTGTAATTTACCCTTATTAGGTATTTGAGATCCACATTATTTTGTATCATTTCATTAGTAATCAAATAAGTGTATTAAGAAAAATATGAGAGGATATTATATTGGGGAATGAATTTATCTTCAAATAGAAAAATATTTATTGTAACTAAATTTTTCATTTGTAATACAGTACTAATATGAGTATTTAGATTACCAATACTATTAAAATATTAATCCCTTCAGTATTGTATTTCTTGTAATGTTTCCAATGTATTGGCCACATGACACTAAAAATGTGCTTCTAGTGTTGGGTATCTATTTTTGGTATCATATAATGTTTAGTAGAATCAATTGAACTAAATTTAGTAAATAATAGATTAGACAACATAAAATTAAGGTATCATTTGTAGATAAATATATAAGAACATCCAATATTTATATTATGGTTGATAATTTGTGTGTATTCCTAGAAATGTATCCCTGGCTGCATACTACCTGTGGACTTGGTTCTAGAACATATGTAAGTATGGGTAACAAATAAGACATGGTACAAGGACATGAAATTGAAGAAATTGTTAAATAATAATTGTCCATATGACACACCTAGTTGGGCACTCCTGAGATATATACATAGGATAATTTACATTTTCATTTGAAACCATTATGATGGATTGAAATTTGACTTTGAAATTAATAACTGTGTTTAGACCTAGGGTTTTTAGATGTAAAACATATTTTTAGGATTTAGATATCCTATAAATGATCATCTTCTTTTATCAATATGAATATACTTACTCATACTATGATTTTTGGTTTTATTCTATGGATGGAACCCGGTGATGTCATGCAAACAATTAACATGTTGTATGATGGAATAGAAATGAGAAAAAAAATTAAAAACTTTCATGATTGAATGATATTGTCTTTATTCCATATAAGTTTTCCAAAAATATTATTAACAACACACACAATAACCAAATATTGAACACACCAAAGAGGAGATGTATAGTGTTTTATAAGAGATCAAGTGGTGGATATCATAGTGAAAATAGGGCATAATTTAAATTCATGAAGATATATGGATGGAGACTCATTGAAAATAATTTCAATGGAAGAAATAAATTTTTTTTGTGTCGTGAAAAAAGAACATAAATTAAATAATTTTCAAGAAAAATTGAACAGTATAATTAATGGATAAAAATTTCATCCTACGGGTACATTAATTGTTCATTGTATAAAATCTGGGGAACGAAGGCATTACCTCTGACAATTCCGACATTAAAAGGATAAACCACAGACCATGGAAAGACCATTGTTCATATAAAACTATAAAGTATATATAGGTTAAGGTAGTATTATAAACCATAGTTATAAGGTTATTTAATGATTAAATTAGAATAATGTCCATTATATTTAATAGAATGGATTTTTGGAAAAGGATAACAAATATTATGGGTGAAATCCCATCAAATATGAGAAGAACGTGAGATTTTGAACCATGGTCGATGGATGATAAGGTTTTAAACCCAACCACTAACATATGAAATTACTTTGATATCATATCACTTTTTATTGTTCCAAAATATATAGGAGGAATTATTTATGATGATGTAGTACTATCAATTACTAATTTAAGAAATTAATGTATCACCCATTTTTTCTGTTGATAGTAGTTATATAAAAACAGTTAAACTTTTACCTATTTATCGGTCCTTATGATCTTTTAATGGTTTATTTTAGTGCTCTATGAATCAATGTTATTTTATTAATATCTATTTAATGAATTAATAGATGAACTAGAAATTGATTAAAGGGAAAAAATAATATTTATGATTATAGAAATATTTCATTAAAATTAATATAAATATATTCATATTTATTAAATGACTTTCAAAAATATATGAAAGTGATTAAATGAAATTTTATCCTAATACCTTAATTTTTTTGACTCGATGGTATATTGAATCATCACATACATATTGATTTGGGGACAAAAAATTCCATTGATTATTCACTTGTTACTTACTGATTACCATAATCACCCCCTCTAAATATTGATGCTTTTCATTAATGAACATATATCTAACTTCCAATAATTTTACACACCTTATAAAACTTGTTATATGTTTTTCCATATGACCATTTTACATGGAATTATATCTTTTATAGTGTATTTTTAATGAATTCTTATTATGATGAGTGATTTAAAAATAGGAAAAATGAAAAATTATTACAAGGATTGAGTTTTAATCTTTAGGACTAAATTTATTTAATGTGGTGAGAATATGACATTCCAAAATTATAAAGTAAGAATGTAATATTCGACAACATATATGACACACAACGCTAAGAAAAAACATAATATTATATCCAATAAATCAAATTTTAATTTTTATTATAAAAATTGAATATCATTTAATTAACACAACACTGATGTATCTTGAGTTTCACAAAACAATTAGTTCCTTTATTGGGGTACATTACCTTCAAGACCATGTTTTTCTGAACAATAATATTTTAATAAAAAGTCATTTTCTAATTATATAAGGCAATACCTTACAACTAAATTATCCTATTATGGATAATATTAACTATATTATGAAAATATATGTTTTACACTATAATCACATGGTCCTCTCCAGTCCAATCCATTGCTGAAATTGTGTGTATGAGGTATTCAGGGAGGATAAAGTGACTTATCCAAAACTCATTTTCAAATTTTATTTATTTGAATAGTGATTCCATTTAGGGAACATTCTCATTGGTGAGAGTGATGTGAACAACGTTATCGGTGGGACAAATGTGAACAATATCATCATTGACACATATGTGAACAAAGTCATTGGTGAGACATTTGTGAATAGTGTCATTGGTGAGACATAAGTTCACCTTGTCATCGATGAGACAAATGTGAACAATGTCATTAGTGAGATAGATGTGAATAGTGTAATTGGTGATTCATTTGTTCTATCAGCATCAGTGAGTCATTTGTAATGTGGTCATTGCTAAGTAATTTGTTTTATTACCATCGGTGAGTCATTTTAACTCTAAGCTTTAATGAGTCATTTGTACTATATGCATCAGTGATTCATTTCTACTATCAATGTTTAGGAGTCATTTGAACATTCAGAATCAGTGATTCATTTACACTGTCGGCATTAGTAGGTGTACAATGTTTCCAGCCATCCATAGGTGTACATTGTTTCCATACATTGGTAGGTATACAATGTTTCTAGCCATCTGTTTGTGTATAGTGTTTCTATAATCCTACAATTTCTCCCCATTGGATTCTTCTTTGAAGAAAACCCCATTCAAAGGCATGTTTTAATGGATTTAAGGCTGAATCATATCCCATAACTCCTATACTCACTTTCCTAAGGCTCAATATTTCCTGACAAGGCCAAACCACGTGGTTTAATGTGATCCCCTTTTAATGGAAAGTATAGAGTAGCTTAAACCAACTCAATTTAATCTCATACAGAAATTAGATATCTTCCCCCCTTGTTCTATCTTATTGTTCCTTGGTGGGAGACCCTTTAACTTTTTCCTTCTCCCTATTGTAGCAGTGCGATCGAAACTTAATCATTGGATCATTTCCCCTTGAAATTTATTCTTTCGGCTTGCACACACCTATTTTGGTGCAAGAAAATGGTTTCCTTCTATCATCAATAGAAGGTATGATCATCATATAATCTAGTTTTTTATTCAATACTTATTAAACCATTTCTCTTTCTATGTTATTTCATGGGATAACAATTATTCTAATAATGGTTTCTTCAGTGTCGGTTGGTGCGGACGTGTTGCGGAATCCTTGGATGGATGCAGTTGTCCCGAGAGAGGTGAACATAATCCGTTGTGTATACCATTATCATGTAAATAACATCAAGAACCTTTTGGGGTATGGTATTATTTCATTCTCTATGTTCTTTTATGTGTAATCATAAGGTTATTATGATTCAGAAAACATGATTATAATGGAATTATTGTAATGTATATTTAAACCAAATAAATAAATTTTGTATCCATCGTATTATATTGCCTATTGTTTTTATAGATATTTTGATATCTATGATTTCCTTGTTTAACAAGACGTTCATGACCGAAATTGGTAATGAACGTAAACTTTGATTAATTATAAGTATTTTTTTATGATAAAATAAGCATGTAAAAGAATCTGGTCGTTGTTGTTGTAATTTAATGTTAGGAAAATTGGTGCAATAAAAATGTTTAATTATTTTTGACAGCAATGATATGTTGTTGTTTATTTTTCTCGGAGTGTGAACCTACTAATAAGGAATTGGTTAATTCAATATAGATCACTGAATGTGATTTTTTGATAAATTATATTCCAATTAAGGGTTCTCATTTACCAAATTTCTTTTATGGTCGAGTGTCTTCTAATTTGGTGCCTTGAGAGATTGTTGCATATGATGAATGGATTCCTTCTTTAAGGGCCAAGACCCCAGTTGATATGATGTATCTTCTCTCTTATTTTGTTGTCAAGTGAGCATGGATGACTATTGAGATATGGGGTGGTAGGTTTCCACAGGGGTTGTGGCATCATATGATGTATATTGTGGCGACATGCATCGGTTTTTGAATGTGGGTTTCTAGGAGGACCCATGAGATGATGAAACAGGTTATATGTGAATGATAGGATTTTTTCAGAATCTGGTTTTTTTCTATCTTCTTAACATTACCCATTACTCAGGGAAGTTGATCTTCTATGCCCTCCTTTTAAAATGGAGAAGATGTGTGGGGTATTCCACATGATTTTCTTATTTAGCATTTTGAGGGAATATGGGTATACACTCTTTCTATAAATTGAAAATACATTTCCAGAAGATAAACATCCCACTATGAGGATCCATCTTGTGTATAGTACCATGGAATTTTTTTATATAATTCATGGGGACATGGTTATGTAATAATGATTTAAAAGATTTATTGAATAAAATATGTTAGCCCATGGGGTTTGATCATGATGGGATGCAATACTAAGTTAATATTTTGGAGAATTTTTTTACGTGGTATGGTTATTCCTAGAGGGAATGAAATTTTAATGTGATGCTAATGAAATATAATGTGTAATTATTAATTTTTAATAAATTTTTAAATAATTAACTAACATAATGTGAAACTATTAAAAAGATAATGAAGTAATGTAATAAAATTGTTTAAATGGTTCTATGCATATAGGATACCTTGTCTTAGTAGCGAGAGTCAAGAGTTTTATAGACGTTATCTATAGTTGATTCTATGACAAGGTTATTCCCATAGTGTGGTTTTGTGCTAAATTATAATTTGTACATTTTTTGTTTCTATATGCTACAACACCCAATCTGATAGAGAAACTAACACCTCAAGGTTTCTGAGCCCTAGTGGGGGGGGGGGGTGTTTTCCCCAATATTTCGTTGGGAGGATGGATGGATGACTACCAACTTTCACCGCTCTACCTTCTCATTATAGTTACAAGTGCTGGTATTCACAATGGTTCATTTTCTCCATATATGTGTTTAGAGAGCATTAATGTCTTGTGGTTATTGACACACATATATTATGAATATAGTTTCCTATGGACTACTATAGGTGTAACATGTATATGATGTGATGTCTTAAGGAGTATTAATCATAATATGGTCTATAATGGCTCGAGGTTTATTGCCCTATATATCATAAATGTTATCAGTGATGTGGTGGCTCCCAGAATCCACCTCGTTACTTTGGATATGTGGATATAGTTGTTCTATTTCACAAGGTTTATGTTTGGTTCATTTCACAGATGTTTGTGGGTAAGCCTTTTAGGAGAGAGAGTCTTAAGACTTTTGATATTATGGTCAAGCGGAAAAAAATTTGGGACAGTTGTAGCAGGGCACCCCTAATATTACTTTTTATATATATACTATTGTATCCAATACATGGTGAGATAAGCCATGGTGAGGATGGGAAGATAGTATACCTATTTATGTGAAAAGTTAGTTTCCCTTAATTTTCACCATACATTAGCATGATTTCATTACTTTTTTTCACGAGAGGCTCTAGAGAGGATCATACTGAGTATACAAATATACTCACCCTAATTATATAAACTATTTTTCAGGTCACATGGAGCTATTTAGTTATCAGTATAGTTACTAGTATCTTGGGGTTTCATGGAATGTTTTGGCATCCTGGGCACTACTATGTCCAAATGCTTTGGGTACTTGCTGTTTTCCATTACATTTTAATTAGTTCTATCATTAAAATACATTTTTGTACATGGGTTTTATATTATATTTCAAATTTTAGTGTATTTGGAAGGTGTTTTTTTATCTCTCACATTTTCATGTGTTCTCTTACAAGGTAATGCCTCCAATTGGTTTTTTAAATATACCCACGGTTCTAGTTACTAATGTGGGGCCTACAGGATACGGGAATCGAGCGTCACTATATCACTTCTAACAGTGTCAGACCACGAGTGGTACACCTTGTGCAGTGAGGTTTGTGAAAGAGTGGAATCAATTTTCTGGTTGAGGGATATGATGGAGTTCGGTGTAAGCCACATGTTTGCCTTCATGGGTTGGTAGGGAAAATATTTCATTCAAATTTAGCATGTGACATAAACAATGGAGACCTGATGATAAATATGCATTTTGGTCACCCAATGATATGCTATAAAATTCTTTATGCTTATAGTGTCTTCTAAATGATGTGATCCTAGTTTAAGGGATGTGACCTATGAGAGAATAATTCATCATTCATCATTGTGCATGTGTTTGAATGGGTATTCCTTTGTAAAGCTTATCCTAAAATTAATAAAAGAAAAAAATTAAATAATTAATGCTGAGACTTCCATATTCCTATTTTAGGATCACCAACAATTTTATATTTTGTAGGTATGGCTCTAGGTTGACGTCCTCATGAGGTTTTCACCGAACCTTTCTAGTAGGCGATGCCAACAGATCGTCATAGGTTAGAGGGTGACAATGACAAAACATGTAGGATTACTCTCCAAGTGTTTTAGTGCCATAGACTATTGAAGTATGGGGGAATCATTTTAGATACAATCATGTAAGAATGGTTTGAGGAGGTTGAGATAGCCTTCTGTTGAATCCATTCGTGGTAGGAGCACTTGGTGTCTGTGGTTGCGACGATTCTTTGTGGGGTAGAGAGGCAATGGTGGTTCTTGTTCCTTGGGGATCGTGAAGAGTCTGTGATCTAATGGGAGGAGTTGGAAGGAAACTTTTTGTCATGTTTCATTCTTCGACTATGATGACCTCAAGTTTCCATGATCTTCTTACACTTCGACATGGGATTTCCAGTGTTTGAGAGGATGGAATCCCTTTCGGGATCCTTTTACGATATGCTTCGGAACTGTTTCAAGATGTGGAGGATAGGGAGAGGAATTTTGAAGAGGTTTTTTCTCTAGAGATATAGGGCCAGGTCCCCCCCCCTTTTATTTTGAAAACATATCTTGTGGTTTGGTCTATGTAAGAGCTCATCGAGAAAACTTTACACCGAAATAGAATTTCATGAGATGGGATTCGTTAGTATTCTTCATGATGTAGTGCTCTAGCTCGGGGTTCATGGTTTTTAGGGTACAATAGTTTCTATTTTTCCTTGGGTAGGTCCCAAATCATTTCATCTCATTTCTCTAGGGTTGGAGGATCCCATGCCTAATCTAAGGGATTAGGTTCTTATTTATCTTGTTGATGTTGATCTCCTCAACAATGTGAGTTCCCAACCTTTCAGATCGGTCATCATGCAGCAGGTGTTCCACCACATGTTCTTCCATTCAGGTAGTTTTAGCCGAGGTAATGGTAGTACGTCACACCAACATTTTATTTTCAATGAGAATAGGTGGATGGTAGAGGTCAATATCAAGATTCTCTCCATCATCAATGAGAAGAGTGAGGTTGTGGTGGTGGCCGTCATCTAGGTTAGAGAGGCCATAGAGTGGGTCATTTTCAGCATTATGCTACAGAGTTTCCTACACTAGGTAAGCCAGATTTGGTTCGAGGTACAATTATCTTTTTTTCTACTTGGGATTTTACCTTCTTGATTCTGATGAAAAAAACTCCTTCAATCACATTCCCTTTTCAGTTCATTCAGACATGATGTAGGGAGGCATCAATTTCCCTTGGTGTTGACTTCGCCAGTGAGAGGACGATTTGACTTTCTTGAATTATGTAGAAATTTTGAGCTAGTGTTGGGGTATCCCCTCTATTGGAATGGTTTCATATGTCTATGGATATAATCATACAATGTCATCCTCATCATGGATTATTTGTATTCGGTGCCAGATATCGTGGATTTCTTCAGGTGGCAGGTGGTGTTCTTCAACGGTGATAGAGATCCACTAGTGTTTGTTGGAAAGAGACACCCTTAGATGGGTCAGAGGCATGTTTTCTCTTTGTCATTCTTGATGTCTGAGCTGATGTTGTGTTATTTGGAAGTTCAACATATGGTGTTTCCCTGGGTCATAGAAGTGTACTTTGATGTCTTTCCATAAGAGGATGTAGCACTACCCCCTCGATGAGAGAATGGGTTTGGCCACTAGCTACAACCAGGACAGACTCATATCACTATGTATACATATAATATGAACCCTTATGTGTTACATGAGATATTTATATCACTAGATATCCTCTTATAGTGTGATTGTTTTGTCTTAGTGTGTCACCGTGGAGTGTACCCGTTTTTCCCTAATGAAAGCTGACGGTAGTTTGTGGTTTTGTATAGATTATCGCTCTGTAGAAAATTACTAGTAAAGAATTGCTATCATATTCATTATATAGATGATTTATTCAATAAACTGAAGGGTTCATCTACTTTAAAAAATTTTGAGTTGCGGTCAGGATATCATCATATTCATGTGAATGATGAGGAAATCCTGAAAAATTCATTTCGTTGTCACTATGGGAATTACGAGATCATTGTATTGTTGTTCTATGTGAGGAATGCTCCTTCTATGATCATAGTATTGATGGAAATTTCTTTTCATGAGTTCATATATATGTTCATGGTGGTTTTCATCAGGGAATCCCTTGTTTACTCTACATCTGTGGTGGATCATACAGAGCATTAACATTCTATCTTGGGAGTTCATCGTCAATAGCAGTTGTTTGTGATGTTTTCAAAGTGTGATTTAGGCCTCAAGAAGTATGTATCATAGTGCATGTGGTGTCCCAGTAGTGAGCAGCTGTTGATTTGTCGAAGACATAACCATTTATTTGTTGGGATTTCCCCAATACAGTGGTAGAGGTGCAATGTTTCTTGTGTCTATCATGTCACTACTGTTGGTTCATAACTTATATATATGAGCATGTGACTCCTCTAACACCATTTACTAGGAATGATCAAAAGTTTGTGTGGACTGACTGGTGTCATGGAGATTTCATGTATCTAATGGAGAATTTGGTCAATGCTCTAGTTCATTGTCTGCCAGCATAGGGAGTTCAGTTTGATGTTTTCTGCCATTCTTCAAATCTGGGGTCAGGCTATGTTCAGATGCAGTATATATCAAACATTTCATATGGGTATTAGTAGTTGCATCCCCCTGAACGTAAATATTCCACCCATGATCTTATGTTGGAATTAGTGGGATTTGATTTGATGTTTTTGAGACATTAACTCTTTGGTGAGCACTTTATGGTTTTCACTAATCGTAATAGCCTATGGTATATTTTATCAGTTCAAGAATTCAACATGAGGCATCATTGGTGGATTGAATTTTTATTGGAATATTATATATAGATATCATATACACCTAGAAAGGGTACCATTGTAGCTGATGTGATGAGCAAGATGTCAGGTAGTGATGTAGTGTGTGAATCTGTAGATTCTAGGAGAGTGATGAAAGCACCGTAAACATTTCATATCAATATGGGACATTTTGGGAGAAGAGGTTTTCATTTTAAGATGATGGTTCAATCATCTATTGTTCATTTTGTGGAAGAGTCCTAGTTGGGGGATCTGAAGGTGGAGAACTAGAGAGAAAGAGTTGTTTGTGGTGAGGTCAATAATTGTTTGTCTAAGGATGAACAACACCAGGTGTTTTATCAGGGAAGTATTTTCATTCCATTGGGAATGAGAGATACAGTTTACGGAGACTTCCATTGTTCACATTTTGTGGTGCATATTTTCTTGAAAAATATGTACCAAGACTTGAAGGTTTAGTTTTTGTGGCATGGGAAGAAGCGTAGATTTGAAGAGTTTCTGTATTGATGTTGGGTATGAGATAAGGTGAAGGTCGAGCATCGTGTCCATAGTGGTTTTCTCCACCAGTTAGATGTTCCCTAGTATAAGTTGGAGGACATATCAATGGGATTTTTTTTATTTCATGTTGATATAATGGAGGCCATACACTATTTATGTGGTTTTAGATCATTTAACAAAATCATCCCACTTCACTGTGATCAAGGATTCGAGCTCAGCGATTTTTTTGTTGAGGCAGTATCTGCAGGAGGTGGTGAGACTTCATGGATTCCTAAGGATGATCATTTTTGATCGAGATCATAATTTAACCTCCATGGAGGGGATATTTCTCTAACATGTTTTTGGTTCTCAGATATGCCTTATACATGATTTTCATCCACATTCAGTTGGTTAGACATAGCAGACCATCAAGAATCATGACGATATGTTACACTTTTGTGTCCTCGATTTGGTGGTTCTTGGATGTGGCACATATCCTTGTAGGAGTTCGCGTACAACATTAATTTCCACTCCAACATCGGCATGGCGCTGTTTGAATCCTTGTATGGCTAACCATTTCCTTCACCATTGTACTGGACTGGGGTTAGAGAGTATGTAATTCTTAGACCAAAACTATTGCTGAATATGACATAGATGGTGCAGATGATTTGTGACAGGATTAAGGTAGTGTAGGATCATTAGAAATCCTATATCAACCAAAGGAGGAGGCCATGGGATTTTGATGTTGGGGATCACGTTTTTCTAAAGGTATATCCCCACTGTCGGAAGTTTTGGTTTTTTTGTGGGATTAAGGTGCCCACTAGTGTTGTTGGGCCTTTCGAGGTGCTACAACATGTTGGAGACATGACATATCGAGTAGTAATTCCCCCAAAAATGAGTAGGGTACATGATGTATTTCATGTATCTCAACTAAATCATTTTCCTCATGATGACCCTCAGATCATCAATGCGTGTGAGAATGACATTGATGGTGACACAGCCTTCATTGAGTGACCAGTAGATATCAATAATAAAAACGAGAAGTTGTTTCATGGGGGTCATATTCCCTCGGTACATGTCTTGTGGTGACACATTGCCATGGAAAAGAGTACAAGGGAATGTGAATCACAGATACATGCTCAGTACCCAATGTTGTTTGATGTTTATCAGTTTTCATGTAATGGTGTTCTCTTAATAGATGCAAACCACTCATGTTAATGAGATGGATTTATTTTTATTCTTTTTGTGACATTCTCTATTTTAGCGTTATCTCTATGGGCAGTTTTTCATACCCCATTCTATGTTACATTTAGGTTGGTATTCAAATCATGAAGATGATAATGTTTTGAGTGGTATCAGTTGTAATGTCTTGGACCCCACCAGTCCATTCAATTGGTGAAATCAGGTATATAAGGAGTTCTAGGAGGTCAAAGTGAGTTATCCCCATCCATTTTCCAAATTTTATAGTTATGTGAATTGTGTATCCAATATTATGATCAATTTTATCTCTGATACAAATCTAAACAGTGTCATCAACGTGATATATGTGAATGATTTCATCGGTGGGAAGGACTTGAAAAGTGTCATCGGTGAAATAGATGTTAATAGTATCATCAGTATCACAGATGTTAATAGTTTCCTTGTTGAGATAGATGTGAATAGTGTCATCTATGAGAGTGGTGTAAACAATGTCATTTGTGAGATAGAAAGGAAGAGTGACATTAGTGGGTCCTTTGTATTTTCAGTGTCAATGAATCATTTGTATAGTCGAAGTCGGTGACTTATTTGTAATTTCTGTGTCAGTTAGTCAATTGTACTATCAGAACAAGTGGGTCATTTGTACTATCAGCATCGGTGAGTAATTTATACTCCCAGTTTCGATTATTTATTTTTACTATCATCCTGAGGGAGTCATGTTTACTGTCGGCGTCAGTGAGTCATTTCTATTTTCATCGTTGGTGGGTCATTTGTACTGTTGGTGTTGGTGATTCATTTGTATTGTGAGAATCGATGAGTCATTTTTCTGTTGGTTTCAGTGATTCATTTTTACTGTTGGAATCAGTAGGTGTATAATGTTTCTAGCCATTGGTAGGTGTATAATGTTTCATTCCAATATTAGGGGTATAATGTTTCGATCTACCAATAGTTTGACCCCTTTATCATTTTATTTGATGAAAAACACATTCATGGAAATATTTTATGGGATTTATGGCTGATTCAAAGCATATTACTCCAATATTAATTTTCATATGGATTAAGAAGTATTTTCATTGTCAAACCTCATCCTCTAATGTGGTCATATTTTCATGAAAAATCATGTCTATCTTTAACCATCTCGGTTAATTCTTCAAATGGATGAGATATCTTCATCCCCTATTCTACCTTCTTGTTACTTGGTGCGAGACGCTTGATCAGTATCCTTATACCCATAAGAACAGTGTGATATAACCTTAATCATTGGATAATTTCCCCTTGATGTTTCTTCCAACTCCATGTACACCCCCATATAGGTGCAAGTAGCAAGTGTGAATCTGTAATAAATAGACCATATGATCTTCCACTAATATTTTGATTAATTCGATCCTTATTATCATGATTCTCCATACCATGTTATGGAAGGTTATTTTCATTATTTTAATGGAATAATCTTTGGTGTTGGTTGTTGTAGTCATGTTGCAACGACCTTGGGTTGATGCAGTTGTTGAAGTGGAGGAGATCATAATCTGTTGTGAGGATTTTTTTCATATAAAGAATGTCAAGATGCTTTTATGGTAATTGATTCTTCTCTTATCTATATTATGTTATGTGAAATTTTAATGTTAAAATTATTTTTCCTAATGGATTACAATGGAATTAATGTTATAAATATTTCAACAAAGTAAATAAATTGTAATCAATGGTATATTATTACTTCTTGTTTTCATAGATAGTGTGATATCTATGTTTTCCTTGATTATCATGTCATTCTTGGTGGAAATTGGTAATGAATGAAAACACTTATTAATTGTGATTATTTGTAGAAGAAAATGCAGTCATGTAATTGAATTTGGTTGTTGTCGTTGTAATTTTGTGCTCGTCAAATTTTTGCATTAAGCATGATTAATAATTTATGATAACTATGATATCTTTCTATTTAGGATTCCTATTATAGGAACCTACTATTAATGAACCGGTTAATTTGGGAAGGATTTAAGAACATGTAGTTTGATAAAATATAATTACTAAAATGGTGTTAAGTTACCCTCTATCTTTTAAGCCCAAGATCCTTCAACATTGAATCCTTGAGATCTCATTTTGTGTGAAGTATGGATGCCTTGTTTAAGGGACAAATGCTCAGTTTATATGTTTTTAATTTCCAACTTATTGTGTTGTAATGGGAGCTTGGATAGTTTCTGTGACATGTAGGGGTTGGGGGAACAGTGGTTATGGCAGAAGTGGATGCCTCGAGTGGCGAGATACATCAGTTTATGCTTGTCGATGTCAGGGAGGACACCATAGATGATAATCGATGCTTGATGTGAACGATTGGATACTTGATGAATCTTTTTAATTTTTTATATTCTTTATTTCCCCACTGCTCGATGATTATAGTCTTGGTTACCATATTTCCGAAAGGGGTGAAGACACATGAGGTATTCCACGTTCTTTCGATGTTTGGATTCTCAAGGGAGGATGGGTCTATTATCATTTTATAGGTGGAAAAGCCTTGATGAGTAGTTTAACTACACACCATGTTAAGCCAATTGTGTTTAATATCCTAGAAGGTTTTTCTATAATGAATGTGAATATTGGAAATTAATAACACTATTACTAAATTATTTAATTAATGATGTTAACCCGTGTCGTTTTGGTTGATGGGATGCAATGCTAGTGTAATATTTCTGAGAAGCTATGGACATGGTTTGGATATTCTTATAGGGCATGAAATTTTTGTGTGATGTTAATGTAATTTAATGTAGAATGGTTAATGGTTAATTAATGATTAATGAATTAATATACGTAGAGTGAAACCAGAAAAAGGGATTGAAAAAATGAAATAAATCTCTTTAAATGGTTTTGGGCTTATAGGATACCTTCTCTTCATTGTGGCATCCAGGAGATTGAGAGACGTCGGTTACAGTTGACACTAAGACTTGGTTATGCCCATAGTATGCTTGTGAGATATAGTATGTTCTTTAATTATTGTGTTTATATACTCTACTCCACCTCTTATGTTAGGGAAACTAACACCCCAGTGATTCTAAGACCTAGGGGGAATTTTCCCTATCATTCTAGTGGGGGTGGATGGCTGACTACCCTCATTGGCCCCACTCACTTCTATTGGTTGATACTAGTATTGGTAGGTACATCAGTTACTTTTCCCCATATATGTTGGTATAGGGATTTAATTTCTTGGTTTTATTAACAAACATATAATTTAGATATAGTTTTATATTGACAACGTTAGGTTAAACATGTATAGGGTGTTGCAGATTGAGGATCTTTACTCGTTGTATTATTTATAATGAAATAATGATTAATTCCATGAATATGAGACATGTTATGTGAGATGTGGTGGCTCCCCAATTTAACCTTTTTACATTTTTCATGTTTAAATTTTGGATTTGTTTCACAATGTTTATGTTACTGTGCCTTTTGTAGGTTTCTGCATGGAGTAATTTTTAGAGAGAGATGCTAAGGACGTGTGATGTTGTGGTTAAGGGCCCAACTAGTGGAGAATTATTATTGGGATACCCTTGATATTCTATTTTATATAATATAATTGTGTATGAGATATATTGTTATAGTATCTATAGAGTGGAAGGGAACATATTATTCTTCATTAGGTGATGATTTTGTTCATCTTTATGTTCACTATGAATTAGCATGCTTTTATTAATTTTTCACAAGAGGCTTCGGGGATGATCCTTATGAGTATAATCTTATATTGACCATATATATATATAACTTTTTTTTCAGGTGACTTGGAATATTTTGGAGATTTTTATGGTTACTAGTAGCTTGTGGTTGTAGGAGCTATTCAGGCTTCTTGGTTAGTGATGTTTTTTACATTCTTTTGGTACATGCAGTTTACAATTATAGTTGTATTAGTTATTACTAGAAATTACATATGTATACATGAGATTTATTTTATATTGCAGTCCGAGTTTTTTTTTGTGTATGTATTATCTCTCTCTTTTTCATCTGTTATCTTAGAGGTTAATGCCTTCCAATTGTGTGTTTACTATGCCCTCGGGGTTAGTCACCAACCCGAGGCCTACTGAAGGCGAGGATCTGGGGTCACTATCAACCTTATCACATTGTCGGACCTGGAGGGGTACATCTTGTGGGGATGGGATCACGACATAAATGAATATAAAATTAACTTATTGGGTCTTAATTAATTATACATTAATATAATAATCAAATAAACATAATGGGAATGTTTTCATAGAAAATAAAATTTATTCTCACGTTGGTGTTTTATTATAATAAATTAAATTAATTAGTGATATATATTATTATAATATAATAAATATATACTCAATAAAATATTACTATAAAGACCCTTCCTAAAATATTACATAATATTGAATTAAATGAATAATTCACATAGAGGATATTTTTAGGTTTAGAGTTTTAGAAAATTAGGACATAACTATTACATCTCAAAAGATTACAAGGTAGACACTTCTATACAGTTTCCATTTTTAAATAAAATATAAAATCTTAAAAAAAGAGTCATGTCTAGTTCCATGTTTTAGACAGCATGACTTTTCCTTGATCCCATCGTTGAAACTATTCATCTTTAAGTCTTGTGAAAACATTTCAAAACATGGGATGAGCAAAAAAAGCTCAGTAAGGGTTACAAAACAAAGAATGGAAACATTTGTTCTTAAATACATAAAAAACATGAAATATTTTACTTACCTTTTGAAATCATAAGATTTATGAAAGACACATAGAAATCATAAATCATAAAGGTAACTTCTGGCATCTATATCATACTTACATTGTAGCTATCACATCTACTTAGGGAGTTACTTTGGAATACCAATCACAGTATATTCCCTAAATAACTTCGAATAAAAATTCTCGTTTACATCCATCATGATACCCAATGCATTGGAGAGCCATCTCAGGCTCACCCGCCCTAGTTTTATCACGAAACCACCCGTATATGTAAATAATGCCAAAGATCCATAACATGATCATAACACATAAAATAAGCATAAAGGAAAGATAAAATTGCCACATAGAAATAATAAAATATCATTTCAAGATATTAAAATAATAAATCCACTCCAAAAAATCATTTTCAATACCAAAATACGTAAAAAGAGTAATAGGTATTTAGTTTTCCTTTTAAAAACATTTCGGCTTGTTAAACAATTCAAAGATCAAATAATACTAGTGGTGGCAGAAAGGTCGTTATCACCACTTACGTAAAAGAACATTCCTTTTTGACATTTAGTAAAATACTTCGTATAAAAAGATATCCTTTTAATGAAATGAAAAGACAATGGTGTTTATATAGCGTATAAAAGAATTCATGTAATAAAACAAAATATGCCTCAATGAAAGGTGATTGAGACGAAGTCCCTTACCTCGTGTCTGACTAGACTCGATCGTTCATTAATATCCTGAATAATAAACTAAAGTAAATTTATACTTGCTTCAAAACCTTTTTCATGTTTATTATTCCTTTTATATCACTTATTAACATGTTATAAACATTATTAGAACATTTAAGTTAATAACGTTCGTTTTGTCGATATTTGACACTTGAGTCCAAAATGGACTTTTTATAATTATGTGTTGTTAATGTGGTCAAAGGTTCATTATATAAAGAATGATATCATGATGTGGATATCATATATATCACATATATTCAGAATATACATGTATTTATAAAAGTACATAACATTTGGAGGTATGAAATGAAATGCACCGTTCATGGAGAAGGTAAGTCGTACGTACGGAGGAACGCTACTTTCATTTCTATTTATTATTTTAATGGAATTAAAACATAATGATTCATAGTTATTTAATAATTCCCATATAATATCATATATAATATCATTAACTCTATCATTTATACATCCCGCATAAGGCATTAACGAGTCACATCACTTGGAGGGGGCGGTAGTCCGCACATCCTCAAATGAGATTATCATATTTACCCACTATGTAAACCATAAAGGTTTGATATACTTGGGAATTACAGAAGAATAAAGAAATCATAAACATAATATATATATATATATATATATATATATATATATATACAATTACATCATAATGGCCACCATGAGAGGTGGTAAGATGTAATTGAACAATCATCGTTTTGTGAGGCATTAGTTTTCCATCCATAGAAACATTATGTTCTTCATCCATCAGATGGAGGTGTGTGTAATTTTAGTTAGAATACATATCATAGAAAAATAATAGTATATTTAGGATACTGGTGTTGTTAAAAAATAATGTAAATAAAAAGAGTTTATGGGTTGGAGAAGTAGAATAAATGAAAACAATTTAAGAGAAACTGATACCTTTAATTTGGGTAACTCTCTTTGGTTTGAACCGAAGGTCTTCTTGAATAGCCTTCAGAGTATGTTAAGGCATCTAGGAGGAGGTATGGAATGTAGGGAGTGTAATTGGGCAGATATTGGATGATCCAAATTACTTTAGAGGTGTGGGGAATTTGTTAGAAGTGGTCTCCATTTACAAGGGAGAGGAGGGTCCCTTTAGGAAATTGTGAAAATATTATTTTATAATATAATGATATTCGGTTGATAATGGTCCAAAAATCATTAAGGTCAATGATAAGATGACTATTATACGAAATAAAATCATCCAATCAGAATTGGACATGTTTTGAATTATAATTTTATCATTATAATCTTATTTATTAAAATCATTTATTAATGAGGTAAATACGACATCATTATTGTGTCAAAAATAATATAATTTATTAGATGTCTAAAAATGATAAAAAAATATACTATCATATATGAAATCTTTTTATCTTTCCCAAAAATATTTATAGTCGAAAATAGGACTTATATAACACCATATAATAATTAATTCCAAAAAGATTTTTTTTAATGTCAATTTTGTCTTCACATTAAATTAATTAATCTAAATTGTCATTTTCACTCCCATATGGCTAAATGGGGTCTCAAAAAGTATTCCCATGGTAGTTAATGACTCGACAAATACGGTTTGGACAAATGTTAAGTTAATTTTAAATTATTATAATATTCTTTTTACCTTGAATTACCCTATTTACCTTTAAGCGCGGTAAATAAAAGTCAAAAGTTACTATTCACCAAAAATTATATTAATCTTAATGAACCACATTTTACATCATGATAACAGCCATTTATGTTAGATTTTTGAAATTCAATTCATATATGTGGTAAAATTTCATCTAAATGAAAAAATTCTGTTTTTTAACTATCACTAAGTGGTTTAACTATTCATCAAAAATTGACATTTTTCAGAAAAATACAAAAAATTTAGCCTAAGCATTATTTGATATTCCGAATTCAAAATTGATGTATATTTTTCCAAATTAAAAACATAGAAGTGTGATTAATTAATTTTAAAATTAATTCCCATTATCAAAACAAATAGCGCGTTTTTAAGAAATAATAACTATCAAAAGATTAATACTTGTTTATGTCAAATTTTAATGTGAAATTATTTCCAATGACCAACATTGGATTAAGTGGTAAAAATATATTTTAATTTAAATTTAAAACCAATTAAAAAGATAATCTATCCATATAAATAAATTTTATTAAATGGCACTTTTGAATTAAAATACAATATTTTTTACTATTCATTAAAAATGAACTTTATCGGAAAAATTCCAAAAAATCTTCCCAAAGTAAAATTTTATGTCCCCATTCTATCTAAGGATTTTATTTGGTCAAATATAATGTATTAAAGTAACCAAAACTAGATTTAAATAGGGATCTCCATTAAAAGGTGATTAATCAACCATTTAATGTTAATTATGCTTAAAATTAGATTTATTCACATTTTAAGCCTCTAAACTTCTATTGGATAATGTAAATACATTTAACAAATATGTATAATCATATTGTAGTTAGTTTCTTTCATTCCTGCTAATACAAAGGCTAGGAGTTAACTATCATTTAAAATAATAATATTATATTATTAGTGTGCAACGTATGATTCCAAAGAAACCCGTTATTGCGTATTGGGGAAGATATCGAACATAGAAACCCCTTTAAAGTAAAATTAATATTTATTCACAAATATTTATAAATATGAAATATTTATTATTCTTCATTTACATGGAATGTTACATCCTTCCCCCATTTTTGGAAATTGCGTCCTCACAATTTTTATTCACTTATCAAAATAAGTGGGGGTATTTATCCCTCATAGAATTTTCATATTCCCACATTTCCTCTTCAATCATATGGGGTTTACACAAAACTGTTACCCGGTGAATTACCTTATTCCGCAACCCTTGCTCTTTACGGCCAAGAATTTGGACCGGTTGTTCTTCATAAGAGAGATTTTCTTCCAACTGAACTACCTCTGGGCTCAAAACATGAGATGGATCTGGAATATACATTCTCAACATCGAAACATGAAAAACATTCTGTACCTAGGGTAAACATGGAGGAATATCCACTCTATACGCAAATGATCCCACCTTCTCCAGAATTTCATAAGGTCCAATGAACCTCAAACTCAACTTTCCCTTCTTACGAAAACTCATCACACATTTCCATGTAGAAAAATTGAAAAAATAAATGATCACCTACCTCAAAGGAATGATCCTTCCTCCGGTTATCTTCATAACGTTTTTGTCTACTTTGAGCTATTCTCATGTTCTTCTGAATCAACTGAACATTCCCTGCCATACCTTCTACCAATTCTGGTCCCATCAGCTTCCATTCACCTACTTCATCCCAAAATGATGGAGTTTGGCAATTCTTTCCATATAATGCCTCAAATGGAGCCTTCTGTATACTAGAATGAAAATTGTTATTATATAAAAATTCATCCAAAGAAAGATGTTGGTCCCAGCTTCCCTGGTAATCCATTGAACAATCACGTAACATATCTTCCAAGGTCTGAATTGATCGTTCTGACTTCCCATCTGATTGAGGATGAAAAGCTGTACTAAAATTTAATTCTGTACTCAATGACTTCTGAAGGCCTTTCCAAAAGTTAGAAGTGAACCTAGGATCATGATCAGATACAATGGAGAGCGGAAATCCATGAAACCTGACTATCACTTTAACATACAACTGAGAAAGTTGATCTAGAGACAAAGTATCTCTAATAGGAAAGAAATAAGCTGATTGAGTCAACCGATCAACTATACCCTATATTGAATTATTAACTTGAGATGTCTTCGGTTTTCCCACAACAATATTCATTGATATATTTCTTCCATTTCCACTCTGGCACTGGTAGAGGCTGAAGAATCTCATTTGGTAACTTCCACTCTGCTTTAACCTGCTGACAAGTCAAATACTTCACAGTAAAATTAGTCATATATCCTTTCATTCCATCCCAGAAGTAATACTCCTCAAGATCTCTATACATCTTAGTACTTCCATGATGAACTGAAAATGGAGAACTATGAGTTTCACATAACAACTAATTCTTCAACTATGAATCACAAGGCACACATAATCTCTTTCAAAATCTCAAAACACAATCATTATCAACATTAAAATTAGGCAACATAACCTTCTAAACCAATTATACATTTCTCAGCAAGTCACTGTCTTATTTATGTGATTTCATTATTCTGTCGGATAGAGATGATCTCACTGACACCTGATACAAAACAGAAAAATTTCCTGCACCAACAACTTCTATGCCAAATTTCATAAAATCCAAAAACAAAGGATTCTGTTCCAAACGTAACATAGTTAATAAAGAATTATTTTTCGACTCAAAGCAGCTTCCACTTTATTTAATTTTCCTAAATGATAAAGGATCATGAAATCATAATCATTGATTAATTACAACCATCTCCTCTATCTCAGGTTCAATTATTTCTGAGTGAATATATACTTCAAACATTAGTGATCTGTATATATTTCACACTTCACTCCATACAAATAATGCCTCCAAATTTTTAAAGAAAAAACAAAGGCATCTAATTTCAATTCATGTGTTTGGTAATTTAAATCATTTGGTTTCAACTGGCATGAAGAATAAGCAAATACCTGATCTTTCTGCATAATGACACAACCAAGTTCTTTAATTGAAGAATCGATGTAAATAAAAAACTCACCATCTCTGGAACGCAATGCCAAAACTGGAGCATTCACCAATATTCTTTTCAATTATAAAAAACAACCATCACATTCTTTTGTCCATATGAACGTACCACCTTTTCTAGTTAACTTAGTCATTGGACTAGATAACCATGTAAAATTTAAAACAAACCTCTGGTAATAACCTGCCAAACCAAGAAAACTATGGATATCAGTTATATTTGTGGGTCTTGTCCATTCTTCAACAAATTTTGTTTTAGCATGATAAATAGTTATGCCAATTTTTGAAACAATGTGACCAAGGAAAGAAATTTGTTGTAAACAAAACTCACACTTTTTGAATTTCCCATAAAGTTTCTTTTCTATTAAGGTTTGAAATATGACCTTTAAAATAATTTCATGTTCCTCTTTACTTTTAGAATAAACCAAATTATCATCAACAAAAACAACAAATATTTTTCACCTCAGTCAAATGACCCATCACTGCAACAAACAATTCAATTATGAGTATGACCATCTCTAGATGCTGATTTGGAAGGTCATAGCCCTCTGTATACCTTCCCAAAAAAGTTTCTATTTTTCCTCTACAAAAAACCATTCATAACACAGAAATAACTTAGGTGAAGAAACATGGTAATCTGTAAATGCTATATCATTTCAATCATACCATAAGGGATGTTAATTTAACAATACCCTAACTCCTAAATTTATCTAAACCATACTCTGATACCAACAATAAGGACTCAGCCTTAAACATTACATAAAAATAAATTAAATGAACAATTCACATTGAGGATATTTTCAGGTTTAGAGTTTTAGAGAATTTGGTCATAACTTTTACATCTCAATATATTACAAGGTAGAAACTTTTGCGCAGTTTCTATTTTTTTCCTAAAATAAAAACGCTTAAAAAAACGAGTAATGTCTAGTTCCATGTTTTAGAGAGCATGACTTTTCCTTGATCCAATCCTTGACCCTATTCATCTATAATTCACGTGAAAACATTTCAAAACATTGGATGAGCATAAAAATCTCAGTAAGCGTTATAAAAAAAGATGAAAACATTTTTTCATAAATACATAAAAAAACATGAAATCTTTTACTTACCTTTTAAAATCATAATATTTATGACAGAAACATAGAAATAATAAATCATAATGTTAACTTGTGGCATCCATATCATAATTATAATGTAGATATCATAGCTACATAGGGACTTACTTTGGAATACCCATCACCGTATATTCCATAAATCTCTTAGGAGAAACATTCGTGTTTACCTCTGTCACGTTACCCAATGCATGGATAGCTATCTTGGGCTCACCCACCATATGTTTATCATGGAACCACCAGTATATGTAAATAATTCCCAAAAACCATAACATGATATTAGGACATAACATAAGCATAAAGGCAATATAACATTTCCACATTACAATAATAAAATATCATTTCAAGATAATGAAATAATAAATCCTTTCTCAAAATAATTTTCAATACCAAAATATGTAAAATGAGTATGTGGTATTTATTTTTCCTTTTAAAGACATTCCGTCTTGTTAGGGAATCCAATGATCAAATAATACTCGTGGCGGTGGAAAGGTCGTTATCATCGCTTACGTAAAAAAACATGACATTTTGTTTTTTAGTAAAACACTTTGTATAAAAAGTATAACTTTTAAAGAAATGAAAAGTCAATTTGTTTATATAGGGTATATAATAAATCAGGTATTAGAACAAAATATGCCTCAATGAAAGGAGATTGAGACAAATTCCCTTACCTCGTGTCCTACTTGACTCGATCATTATTTAATATCCTAAATAATAAACTAATGTTAATTTCTACTTTCTTAAGAACCTTTTTCAATTTTATTATTCCTTTTATATCACTTATTACAATGTTATAATCATTATGAAAACATTTATGTTGATAACATTCATTTGGTCGATATTTGGTACTTAAGTCAAAAATTGACTTTTTATAATTACATGTTGTTCATGTGGTAAAAGTTTAATTTTATAAATAATGATATCATGATTTGGATATCATATATATCATATATATCCTGAATATAAATTTATTTATAATAGTACATAACATTTGGAGGTAAGAAATTAAATTCACCGTTCATGGAGACGGTAAGTCGTACGTACGCATGAACGCCACTTTCATTTCTATTTATTTTTTTAATGGATTTAAAAAATAATGATACATAGGTATATTATAATTCCAGAATAATATCATATATAATATCATTAACTCTATCCTTTATACATCCCACATAAGGCATTAACGAGTGACATCACTTTGAGGGGCAGTTGTCCGCACTTCCTCAAATGATATTATCATATTTACCCACTATGGAAAACATAAAAGATTGATATAATTGGGAAGTATAGAAGCATAAATAAATCATAAAAATAATATATATCATATTTAAATATAGTTCCATCATATTGGACACCATGAGAGGCGGTAAGATGTAACTGAGCAATCATTGCTTCGTGAGGCGTTAGTTTTCCATGCACAGAAACATTATGTTCTTCATCCATTAGATGGAGGTGTGTGTATGTGTAGTTAGAATCCATCTCATAGAAAAATCATAGTATATTTTGGATACTACTTTTGTTACAGAATAAAGGAAATAAAAAGATTTTAGTGGTTGGAGAAGTAAAATAAAAGAAAACAATTTAAGAGAAACAGTTACCTTTAGTTTGGGTAACGCTCTTTGGTTAGAATCGAAGGACTTCATGAAATGCATTCTGCATAATTTATGGATTACATGATGAGGAGAGGGATTTAGAGAGTGTAATTTTTCAGAGTTTGGATGAGCCAAATGTCTTGAGAGGTGTGAGGAATTGGTTAGATGTGGTCTCCTTTTATAAGGGAGAGGAGGGTCTCTTTAGGAATGTGTGAAACTATTATTTTATAATATAATTATATTCGGTTACAAATGGACCAAAAATCATTAAGGTAGAAGATAAGATGACTCATATTAGAAATAAAATTATCCAATCATAATTGGACATGTTTTGGATAATAATTTATTCATTATAATCGTATTTATTTAAATCATTTATTAAAGAGGTAAATACTCCATCATTATTGTGTCATATATAATTTAATATATTCAATTTATAAAAATTAATAAAAAAATAATATCATGTAGGAAATCTCTTTATCATTCCAAATAATATTTATAGTCTAAAATAGGACATATATAACACCATATAAAAAGCAATTACTAAAAGATTTTTGTTAATGTCAATTTTGTCTTCATATTAAATTGATTAATCTAAATTGTCATTTTCATTCCCATGTTGTTCAATGTGTTCCCAAAATCTACCCAAAGATGACCATGGTTGTGAATGACTCGACCAATAAGGTTTGGAAAAGTGTTATGATAATTCTGAATTATTATAATAGTTTGTTTACCTTGAATTAACCTATTTACCTTTAACCGTGGTAAATAAAAGTCAAAAATTACTATTCACCAAAAAATATTTTCATCTTAATGAACTAAATTTTACTTCTTGATAACAACCATTTATATCGGATTTTTGAAATTCAATTCACGGAAGTGGTAAAATTTTATCTAAATGAAAAAGTCGGTTTTTTAACTACCACTAAGTGGTTTGACTACTCATCAAAAATTAATTTTTTTCAGAAAAATACCTAAAAATGAGCTGAAGACTTATTTGATATTTGAAATTAAAAATTATAGTATATTTATTCAAATTCAAAACATATAAGTGGAAATAATAAATTTTAAAATTATTTTATGTTTTTTTTAAAAATTAACATGTTTTTAAGAAACAAAAACTATCAAAAGATTGATACTTGTTTATGTACAATTCAAAGTGTAATTAAATCCAATGACCATCATTGGATTAAATGGTAAAAATATTTTTTAATTTCACTTTAAAAACAATTAAAAATATAATTAAACCAAATAAATAAATTATATTAAAAGGCACTTTATAATTAAAATACAATATTTTTTATTCTTCATTAAAAAAATGAACTTTATCGAAAAAATTTCAAAAAATTACCCAAAGTAAAATTTTATGTCCCTATTCTAGAGAATGATTTTATTTGTTCATATATAATTTATTAAAGTAACCAAAAATTAATTTAAAGAGGGTTCTCCATTAAAAGGCGATTAATCGACCATTTAATGTAAATTATGCTTAAAATTAGATTTTGCACATTTTAAGCCTCTAACTTTTTATTGGATAATTTATATACATTTAGAAAATATGTATAATCATATTGTAGTTAGTTTCATTCATTACCGCCAATAAAATGGCTATGATTTAACTACCATTTAAAATAATAATAATATATTATTAGTGTGCAACGTAAGATTCCAAAGAAACATGTCGTTGCGTATCAGGTATGCTATCAAACATAGAAACCCCTTTAAAGTAAAATTCATATTTAATACACAAATATTAATAAAAATAAAATATTTCTTATTCTTCATTTACATGGGATGTTACAATTACTATTGGTCATCCAATACATTTCATAATCATATGATGTGAAAGAACACAATTTTTTGTATAAAAGACATATATTTATATAAAGGCGGATTTACCACCTTTAAATGGTGCACCAAATCTAAATATTATTTTAGAATTAACTAATATTTTATATTCCAAATGATAAATATTTTTCAAATAAAAACATAAAAATTTGGTTAGTGTGAATTTTTGGAATATATATATGATGATTCAATTTTTAATGTACTCTGAAAAACACAATATTTTTATTCAAATCTTATTTTTTATAAAATTAATTTACCTGGATAAATTAATGTTTTTTTGTTTTCTAGATGAATTAAATAGAAATTTAAATAAATTAACAAATTTTATTTCTTTGGGATCAACTTTACATCAAAAATGGATATAGAAACATAGAAAACTAATGAACATTTTTACATTAAAACCCATTTTTTCATCTGGTTTGGGGGATTAAATATAAAATAATTTCAAAAAATTATGTTATTTTAATTTTTAAAAATGTATTTCTTGATTTTTATCTTGTAAATATATAATATATAATATATTAAAACTATTTTTTTATATAAAGTGTAATTAATGAAAGTGATTAAAATTGAACTATAGTGATTAAGAGATAAAATAGCCTGACAAGGTACTAAACAATAAATTGAAAGAACAAAATGACGTAAAAAAAATTCAAAAAAAATTATATGTCATATTTATACCCTATACTTGTGGGAAAATTATTTTATTCCTTTTTGGATCCACTATTCTTTGGAAAAACATTGGTGGAATTCCATTATAAAGTTTTTACAAGAATACCGCTCCTCCTCAACTATAAAAGGGAATTAATCCATACCACTTTCTAAACCAACTAACACAAAATTGGATCAACCATGATATTCAATAATATCTCATAAAAACACCACCCTTATTCCCAGAATCAAATCTATTGGAAAAAATAAAGAAAACTAATCCTTTTTTGCAGCCCAAAAATTAGTTACCTGACTAAGTCGTAACATCCTTCCACAATCGATTTATTTTTTTCGAACTCTACCCAAAAAACTATTCTTATAAAATTATTATATAATAATATTTTAGGCCAAATTATTTAATAATTTATTATTCTATTTTTTGTCATACAGTTACAAAAACGTCCATCTAACAGGTCCGGAACATACCATTTTTATGTATGGAGTCTTATCATCTGACAAAATGATGTGTCTCTGTTTTCATATCCCCCCTCTCATGGATGATAATTATGATGAAAATTTAGATTATATATGGTGTATATGATATTTATAATATCTTAAATCTTGTTTATTTTTAATATAAAAAATACATTTCGAGTTTCTATTTAGTTTACATATGATCACAATGTTTGTTGATGTGTGGATAACCACCTACTCAAAGCGATGTTATTCGTTCAATCTATACATTGAATGCATAAAATAAGAATTTAAAACAAATATATATCATATATGAAATAAATATGGTACTATAACTATTATTAAAATATATATTATTTACTTTTCATTCATTCATAAATTAAAAAAATGAAAGAAGAGTTTAAGCGTATGTACAGCCTACTATCTCTATTAATGTTACATTTCAGTTATTATATCCAAATATTAAAGAATATTATAAATAATTTAAAATGAAAATATATGAAAATTAAATCTTGGTTCACAAAATTTATGTTATTGAAAATTGATCTCAGTAATATTAACAACATGTAATATGTCAACACAAACTCAAGGAACTGTGAAATATACATATAAAATAGTTAAAATAATATATGTTTACTAAAAAATGTAAAGTTTTTTATGAAGATAATAATTGATATAATAAATACATATTTTTTTCCTTAATAAGATATTAAAATTTAATAAACCTGAATAAATCAATTTAATCGATATTCACCTGAAATAGAAACATAATTTATGGGACAATCATATCACACTTTTATTCTATGAGATAAATGTCATATTCACAGCATACTTCTTTTGTACGGGGTGCTACTACCTATTTTGTTAAATTATATCAGCATTTTTTTCAAATCATGTTATTTATATTTTAAATTTTATTTGTTTCTTATATGGGTATTTGAGGTAAAATTTACATAGTGGTAATGAGATTCACCAACCAATTCCTTTTCAATGGGTTATATTACATCCTCGTGGTAGATAATGTTAGAAGATTATGTGTGTAATCAAATTTGAATGTCAATTTCTTGAATATCTACTTGTTTAATGTTGATTTATATTTGACCCATAAAATATATTCATTTAAGGGTTCTCACATCATCGTTATAGTTTTTCAAAGGGTTACTTCAAAATAACAATTTATTTGGGATTGATTATAATTGAATTTACATTATAGGAAATTAAAATACCATTGTTCGATAAACTCTTTAATATCAATTTAATCTGTTTATTCATGATGTTTTTCATCTATTTGTTCTATTTTATAACTATTTTACACTAAAAATGTATTAGAATATGTTTTTTATAAATCCTAGCACCATTTGTCTCATTAGTGACAGAACAAATTTTATTCAAAAAATCGTGTTTTTAAAAATAGATTTCAATAATTTTTAAAAATTTACAAAATAATTTATTAAATAAATATTTATTCTTTTCTTCTTTTAAAAGATTTTCAAACAGAATATTCTCAATACTTTTCAAAAAAATATAATTTCTAACATTTACATTGTAAGAGGAATGTTTTTTACTTTTCAAAACATGTATGGATAACTTATCATAAATTATTAGAACCTAAATCTTAATGATTAAAAGGATAGATTTTGAAAATAATATTTATAAACCATTTTAAATAAAAAGGAATTTCAAAATATATCTCCAAGGAAATTTTTCATACTTTCCTTAATAATTGTTACCAAAATTATAATATTTTCATTAAACTACAAAAACACATCATCATTTTTAATTCACTTGTGATACGTTGTAGTAATTCCATACTTATCCATTATTGTGATGGGTATATAATTATTTGGAAAAGTATAGTATTGAAATTCAATACTCTGAATCCTTTATTAGTCCCCATGTAATATTTAATTTTATACACTCATTTATAATTTAATTCCACCTTGTTGTTCATATTATTTATCATGTATAAGATCATTTTTCAAATTTGTATTCCATTTTTAGAAAAATTGTTCACTTTGAATGTTATTTTAATTTTTGTGGAATTTTTTATAAATATAAATCTTTCATTTGATAAAGTTATTTGATATTTCATGTGGTTAATTAATTGTATTGATTATTCAACCTTAGAGGAATGATTTGGACAAGAACTACATTGGTTGGGGACTAGTTAATGTAATCCCTACAAGTTGTGTACCGGTTAATATATACCATAAGGGTGGGGACTATATAATGTAATCCCCAAATTGTATTGGTTGACTCATGAGATGATATTATTTGTTAAAAACCCCTTTAACATAACTTCCAATAAATATTTATGTGTTTCTAAATATAAATTAAAACTATCTTGTAATGGTGTTAGGTATCATGTACCTAGGATAAATGGCATCTAATAATTTATCATTTCCTTCATTAAGATATTTTATTTTATTATCCATTATATTTTGACTATGAAAATTTCTATGGATGCCTTTAATTATAATTTTAGTCATTAAATATCATCTGTTTTATGTTTCATACCATTGAATATTGATTTTTTCATATTCCATTTTTTAAATGGAATCTAATTTCAGTTATTTATCATGAAGTAATGTTAATGGTCATAATTATCAGTATATTATTTACATGGAATGTGTATTCGATTATTACAATTTTTATTTCCAATTATCATTCATTGTTGCTTCTAATATACTTCACTTTTATTGAGTATTTGTGCATGCTCATATTTTTTTTCTAACCCTGTAAATACAATATATTTACTGACAATGATATTCATGTATATAATAATTGAAAATAAAATATCCATGATTAAAAAAATAGGTAGTATTTAGTTTAGTCATTTGTAATACAAGACTCATAAATTTATCTTGTTTACCAATATTACTAAATGCTTCAATAATTTTTTAATTGATTCATCATAATCATGTCAATGTAATGGTAGCAAGATAAAAGCCCCGCGATTCTACGGTCAGGTCGCTTTAGTGTATTCAATGAAACACCATGTGTATGAGGTAATAGAACATCCCAAAATGTTGTTATTTATTTAAATATTAAAAATAAATTCAATATATTCTATAGATATCAACACATAAAACACAAAGTTTTTCCTACATTATAAACGTGACCATGTTTAACAAAAAAATACTATTAACAATATTATTTTATCTGATTTTTATAACCTAGTAATTGGAATGAAAAAACATGAATAAATATAATATACAGATATATATCTTATGAACATTAATTTCTTATATATTGATTGGAAATAATAAAAATCATCATTTGAAATATAAAAAAATATTTTTTGGAAAAAAAATAGTTTCCTTAATGTTTTTATATTAACTCTTTGCTCAAATGATTTAAAATTAACTATTAAAACATTTTAAATAATTTATATGAGAAAATATTATTTATATTTTAATTCATAATACAATAAATATCTTGGATTTATTTTTGATACTTTTATGTTGGTTTATTTTTTTTATTTAATATTTTCACTTTAATGAATTGAATTACTAAAAATCAATTTGATATTTTTAATCGGAATAATTTATAATTTCTAATAAATTCAATTTGATAAAAAAATGAATAGTTAAATAAATTAAATTTAACTAATGTTGTTAATGTTAAAATTTATTTATTATGAGGTTTATATATTAAGATAAGTGAATAAATGACCTATAAAGATGCTCAGAAACTTATTTACAGACATATTTTAACCATTACACCTATAAGGTTCTATAATTACTTTGTTTACTTATGTGACATATGAAAAACATATCGTAACTCAATTCATTACATATTTACCATTTTTGTCCTCTCCACACATATAAAAGTCCTCCCCAACCCTTCCATCATCACACTAGCAGACCAATTATGATCCATAAATATAAAACAAAATAACTTCCAATATTCAATTGTCTTATCATATAAGCAATATTTAGAATATAAATCCACACTATTAATGATTCTGTGGAAGCCTAATGTGGATACCCGAAAAAGTGGTAATGTCCTTCAATAAGCGTCATTATTTTACATCATAACCACCTCCATAAATATTTATTAAAAAATTGATATAATAACTTCATTGTATTCCTTATAATGGGATTCTTTATCAAAATTAAATGACCCAAACCACCTCAATTTTAGTCAAATGGTTTTTGTAATCATTGTTCTTGTGTATAATGGACATCTGTCTCGCGAACCGACGTTGATTGTTTTTCTATTTCCATGATTCATATATTGTAGTTGTGATGGATATAAAGAATATATATGTTATTTATAACATATTTATACTAATGTAATTAATATATATAATATTTATTTTTTATTCCATTCATAAAATGATAATATAATGGAACTCTTATCTTTGGATGACTACAGCCTAGTAAAGTGATTTGATTCATCAGTCACCAACACATCGTGTAGATAGTGATATTGATATAGTTAATGATTATATATTATTAGATTGAAATTATTAGGATATTAATTAAATTTTTATATTATTTGAATATAATAAATATCATTATATTTCTTTCCTTTTTCTATCACATAATGATGATAGAAACGTTCATGTATGTGGGGTCTACCACCATCATGATGTGATGTTTCTCTCGTTTCATCACCACAGTAAATAAATGATATATATAAGTATGATATATGTTTAATTTTATATAATTTGAATTTTTTAATGCCAATATATTACATAAATCCTTTATATAATGATTAGTGAGATGGTAATGTAACTCATGTGTATGTATGGCCTACCGTCTCCATGATCATAACATACTTCATTTTTAACAAACATCATTAATTAGTAATTATAAAAATAATATTTTTGATGAAATATGAAAATTCATTCCTGAATAATGTTAAAGTGATTATAAGACTCTATAATATTCCCATGAAATAGAATATTCAAAACAACACATGCATGAAAAATCAACGCAATTAACACATGAACTAATGAATATTTTGAATGATTATTGATGAATGGGTAATAATTAGTCATAAATGGGTAATATATGTTATAATAAATTTTAATGTTTTTTTATAATATGATAGAAACATGTATAAAACAACTATAAGATATTTTAAAGCACATTCAACCATAATGAATTATAAGATAATGATGTTCATCACAATTTCATTTTATTAAGTCATATTTTAATATTATGATGTTATTTTATTTATATGGTTTATATATTTATACTTTTACAATTAATATCAATATTCCATAATTGTTTCGTGTTATATTCAATCTCAATTTTTATTATTATATCCATTCTTACTTGACTTATGAGTTACAAAGTCGTAAAACATTAACTCAATTTAGGTTCATCGAGATTATCATATATGCCATTAAGTATATCGTTATAAAAATATGGGTCTATGAAATTTTTATTATATTATGTTTTATATCCTATTTTATTATTTTAATTTACTTTTTAAAGAAATAATGTTATTTATTTATTTATCCTCACTTCAACGACATAATCAATTTAAGGGTTTATTTTACATTATCATTCTAATAATGATAATTTATTCCAAAGTATCATATAAAAGAAATTATAAAACAATTTCCTAATAAACCCATTAAGTTTTATTCTCCTATGTCTGATCATGATATTTTCATTTTATATTATCATTTTCCCACTCATTGGTACATAAAATATTTAGAAAATTCTTTCAAGAGAATAAAAATAATTTCCATAATTAGTCAAAAAAATATAATTTTTTCTATATTGATGTTTTCTAAAAATATCTTCAAAATTGTGTTATCCTTTTTAAAGTGACATAAAAAATTTAATATTCTCCCATTTAATACCAAATTAATTTTTTTCGAATATTTATAATGTTGTTTTTAGAAATAAATTTTGTTTTCTTTAATAAATACATGAAAGGAATTTTCTTGTCATTTTATGATCAATGAACATTCCTAATAATTTCACATTGTAAAATGAGTGATCATGTTTATTCCTACAACATATATATAGTTAAATTTATTCGTTAGGATAATTTTCCAAAATATCGATGGAAGGTCTATGAGGTTTTTTTTGAAAAAAAACATTATTAAAATTAATTTTTAAAAATGAGGATTTAAAAAAACTCATGGCTCAATGGATATATTCCACAATAATGTTATTGGTGGTATTATTTTGGTATTTATATTCATTAATGGTAAATACCAGTTATTATAACTCCAACAGTTACATGATGTAGACATCCTTATTTATGCTTTAGATGGTTTAGGATATTTTTAACCAAAAAAAGTTATTGACATGTACTTCATTATAGCATATTGTAGTCCGTAAATTCAAATTGAAATTTTCACTTCACAATTATAATTAAAAATTAGATACACATTAATATGAATATTATTTATTAGTTAGATTCGTTTTTATTAAACCACATCACATTTTTACATAATCTGTTTTAATTAGAAATTGATTTGTTCGACCATGGGAATATTGGAGAATGGTTATCTATTACTCAATAATGATATTTGATAATACGGAATATTGTTCATTAATTAAATAAATTATTTTACATATGATGAAAGTTTTGGACCTTCTATGATGGGTAGGTATTATGTTAACATATCCCCTTAATGCATTTGTATGTCTCATATGATAAACATGTTACGATAACCATAAAAAAGATTAAATGTGCTGATTTAAAATTTCTTCGGAATGTTTTTATGGTAGATTTAACATGATACATATAATCATTGATTCCAACAACAAATTA
The DNA here is from genome assembly GCA_963277665.1 of Viscum album. Classification (NCBI taxonomy): domain Eukaryota; kingdom Viridiplantae; phylum Streptophyta; class Magnoliopsida; order Santalales; family Viscaceae; genus Viscum; species Viscum album. The sequence continues at coordinate 268,520,707 of OY728128.1, read as the reverse complement.
TTGTATGATTTAAATTTTCATTTATTATTATCCAATATGTTTCAATAATTATTTTACCTCTAGATGTATGTCATTCTAAGATTGTTGATTAAATAGAAATTGTTTTAGGTTTTTTACCATTCCATATTTATTATTCCATAGAAAATTGTTTAAATGCGTTCTGTTCTCAATTATATAATTACCCATATTTTATACGACATATCTAGTTATTTAAAAGGAATGTTTTTTCATTTCATTTATTTTTCATATTTATTGTGCTTCATCAAATTATTTAATGGAATGGATTATCAATTAATGAAATTTTAATATTTATTATGAATTACCTAGTAATTAATGTGGCTTGTGTTCTCAATTATTTGCACTTTTATATTGATTATACCTAAACAGGTTATTCAAATGGAATGTGTGATTAGTTATTTACCTTTTTATTCTCATTATTCTTATCAAATCATGATATATTCTATTTTACATAAAACATTCTTAGCATTTGAGAACACCGTTAATTTTTTATATTCCATATAATTGTATGAAATATATATGATGGAAGTCAATAAATTTTCTGGGGGGAATAATAATATTATAAGGAACACATTATGTTGAAATTTTTGTATTAAATTGTTATAGATGATTATTTTGAGTTGTTAGTTTTCAAAGACTGATAAAACGTTTTCCCATTTGGGAAATGATTATGTACATCTTATTCCAATTTAATCGTTGGAGGAACTAATTCCATCTAACTGGGGTTGGGGATTTTACACCATTAAATATTTATATGAATTTATTTATCATTTTATATATGGATTATTATTTTTAAAAAACAACATTTATATAATTTGTCTAACATTACCAAAAATATGATGAACAGTATCAAAAATAACATGAGTTAACTAATAATGTTTGGTCCACTATGGTTTTATAAATAACTTATCCATTTCCAGAAAATCAACTAATCAAATTTTTTTGTTATTACCTTATAATAAATGATCTAAAATTATTAGAGGTCATAAATACCATTAAACACTGGACTATAAAATAATAAATAAAAATTCTTCTTGTAATCCTTAAAAATTATAAACACTATGGTAGTTTTATTTAAAATGTCTCCCAGTATATCCATATGTTTATTAAACTCCTGCCATATAATATCAAAATAGAGTATATATTCATTAAACATATAAAAACAATTAGGACAATCATGACAAGACAAATTTTTGTATCCCATATTGAAATGTCTTATGATATGTTTATATATATTGTATTTTCATATGCCTTAGAAAAATATTTATTATTCAATGAATATTCTTCAGGAGTCTCAAAACATGTTTGAATAAAGGACCGCCATCATGATGTAGGTGGAGATCGAGTAAAATCCCAACTAATAATTTTCCTATTTATTAAACCTAGGTAAAACAATGCATGGAGATCTTTCACATGAAGAATCCTACTATGGATTTATTACCATAAAAACCAAAAAATATATACATTACAAAAAAAATAGAGTGTTATCCTTTTATTATAATTATCATAAATGGTATTCATATTTTTAATCTATATTATCTATATTTCACTAAATAAAGATCCAATGGATTGTAGTAATCATTAATTGATAGCTACTACAATGTCCCTGACTCTAGTTTTAATGAATCGCTGATTACATTATTACATTATCATATGATATAAGTTATCACATCCATATGTAAAAAAAATTCCCTATTATTGGAAAACATGATTATAAATTTATTCATTCATTACATTCATAATAATAAATCACACTACTGGGAAGGAGTATTCATTACATAATTGAACCCATTTAAATATTCCTACTTTATAACCTAGGGAAAGGAAAAAAAATAATTGCGGAACTCAGATACTATGTAATGTTTACGCATTGTGAAATCAATAATGAATTAGTAATGTATAATAAATAAGTCATAATCAATATTACAAAATAAATATTCCAAGGTTAACATATGAAAACACGTGAAATTTAATTAATAACATGAGAAAAAGATGAAACTGTGGATAAAACGATACAAAAACAATATTGGATAATAATTATTAAATTAAAAGTGATTTAAATTCATAATATTCGACATCATGATCTACTACATCATGATATCAATTCTATCATATACTTGGGCCAAGGAATTTTATTCAATATGAATGTCAAAAAACAAATTTTATTTGGATAGCCAACTGATTCATCTCATGTGAAAATCCATACATCGATGGGAATTATATAATTGGAACTCATATAATAGTACATGATTATTTCATTTATCATATATTTACTGATAAATAAAATTCATAAATAACATTCCCTACCAAAAAATATATATAGAGAGTAATGAATAAATATTTATCCTGGGGTTCCTTAGTAAACTGATTTAACATTTATAAGAAACCAATATATTTAAAATTTCAATATTTTATTGGAATGATCATATAAATGATATAAATTATATATATATTTGTTAATTGGAAACTAAATTCTAAATGACCACATGATGGTTAATGTTCGTATAAAATAATATTTCCTATATAAATTAATGATGAAAATGAATATCAATAGATTCCCTTGTCAAAATGATCATATTGAATCAAAAAAACTTATATTTATGGGATCATTAAATTTTTTTTCATGAATTGTATTATTTAAATAAAGTATTTTTTCATTGATGAATAATAATAAAATAATAATATCATTAAAAACATTAACAAGGAATTTATCTTCAATAGGTTAAAATTATTCTTTTATAAACTAGTAAATTCATAAATATTATAAAAATGTTTCATTGAAAATATCCATTAAAACATGTATTGGATGATTAATATAAATTTGGTGTTATGTTTGTAGGAAAAATCCATCCATTCCATGCACTATAAAACAATGATTCATTTCACATATGCAGTAAAAATAGAAAAAAAAATCAACTTGTTCGGAACATAATAAGAGGATTCCTGTAATTTTTTTAGATTCAATATTGGGAAAAAATTACTATATACAATAATTAAGAAATATTAAAACAATACAATAAATTGTTTTATAGAATCATATATATGTAAGAAAAAATATTTTTAACCAAAATTAAAAATAATTATTCAATTATAAAAAAAAATCAATCATTTTACACTCAAAATATATGAAAATCAAAATATTACAAGAAAATTAATTAATAAACATAGGAGAATAAAATCAAATGTTTTTATTTTAATATGATCAAACAAATTCATACAATGTAAATTCATGAATAAATATTCAATATTAAAATCACATTGAACCATAGTCTATTACAGGTTTGAAAATGATTCAATAATAACACTCATGAAGGTAATAAATTCAAATAAAACATTAAATAAAATTAATATAAAAAGAAACATTATACATATTAAAAATTGATAATAGATTCACCTCATAAAAGTAAATAGGTGGGTAATATGAAATATATCTTAGTGGAGTGGATATTGAAGAATAATCTATTATAATGATAAAACCGTTGAATTTTTAATTAATAAATGAATAAATACCATGTATAAAATTTAATTCCACATAAATCAAGTGAAAATAAAACATAAAAAAATCAAAAATATTTACACACATAGTCATATAATATTTCAAAAAATGAAGAAGTAATATTACCTTATGAAAAGGAATTGTGTTATGAACACCAATATAACATTGAAACATTCACGTCAAATCCCCAATGTCAATATAATTTAAAATATTAGAAATTATACCATGCATTTAGACTGAATAATTATATAAATTATTAAAATTGTATTATATAATCCCCATAATAAAAATTTGGTCATGGCTATAGAATATATCTAAATGAAGGGAAATTGTGAAAATGTTACATACCTAACGTTACACTTTTGTTGAACATACATTAATATCATGTATAATTGTTTCAAACAAAATTATAATTTTTTCAATGCAAATATTTATATTTATAACATCATATATGATCCACTTTTAACATTTTATCACATATACTTTTACAATATTTCACTAGTACTATTTCTACTGTTCACTACAATATTTTCTAATGCATGTTTTATCATGGATGGTTTGGTTCTTATGCATATGTATAAGTAGATAATATAATAAATTATATTAATTTCATAAATATAATATATATTCATTAGATAAATTTTTATAATCCTTCACCAATTATGGATATGGAAAATTAATTACATTACTTCATCGAGATGGTAGGTCATAGGTACACACGAGTGATGTTTTCATTCTATTTAATAGATAAAGGATTTGGATATGGATGATATATTACATTTCACTAACAAATATACAATCATATAAATATATATATTAAATGATCGATATACTATAAATATCTATGTAAGTTGATGATGTTACAAATATTACATCATTTCATGAAGTAGTATCTATTTTTCTATATGATAGATGACATTTAATCCCATTTTATTTTGAAAAACATGATTAAATATTATTCTATAAAAATTATAAAATATAAATACATGGGTGATACTATTTTATTATACTAGAATCGTCATTTCCCCTACCCACCCAATATACTCTTATTAGTGGAGAGAGATAATGACCCTCGGTTCCAACCATTAGTAGGCATTTGAATGTTATCTAGAACTATGGCTATAAAAATATCATATACACTACCACAAAACTGGGAAAGGCAGGCGCCTGCCTTTATCAGCGCTAACAAAAAAGCCCTGATAAAGGGGTTGGCCTTTATCAGTGCTAAAAAATCACTGATAAATGCACCCTTTATCAGCACTAAAACAAGCTCTAATAAATGTGTAGACTTTACCAACGCTTTTTTAGCACTGATAAAGGATTCATTTATCTGAGCTTTAAATATTCCTATATCAGTGCTTTTCTTAGCGCTGATAACGATTACATTTTCCAGCGCTTATGTTAGAGCTGATAATATTTATTGTATACATTAAATAAAAAACACATGTTATAACTATATATATATAATTAAATAATTATAAGATTAATAAAAATAAATTTATTAGATTTTTAAGATTTATAATATTTATTAATTCATTAAATTTATTAGATTAATTAATTCTTTATAGTTAATATATATATTTAATATATTTGTTTATATTTAATGTATTTGTTTTATTTGTAAATACATAATACATTTTAATATATATGTATAATTAAAATTATTGAATATATAATTGTTTTCCAATGAATTGAGGTCAATGAATATATACATGCGTTTATCTATATACGTGCATCAATAATGTTCTTTTATAGATTATAATTACATAACACATTTTTGTGTTATTGATTTATAATTCATTATGTTACCCATATAACTGATATGTTATAAAAAAGGTACACTTAAATTAAAATTAATTATATTTAAAAAATAAATATATATATTATTATATTTTCAATGATATATATATAAATATACCTTTAAAATAATTTTATAAGTATAAATAGAGATATATTTATTTAGAGTTATAATTATTAATATATATATATATATATATATATATATCTCATAAATATCATTTTAAATAAATATATAATCATATAAAGAAATTATTAAATTTATACATTTATGAGCGCTTTTATTAGCGCTGATAAACTATGTCCTTATCAGCTCTACAAAAAAGCTGATAAAGTCCAACATTTATCAGCACTTTTACTACGGTTGATAATGGTACACACGGGATTTACAAAACCCACTGGGTCCTCCTCCTCCTCCCTGCACCCTTTCAAGTTTTTGCTGAAGCCCTTCCATGTGCCGCTGCCTCTTCTCCACCGCTGCCCCCTCTCCGCCGCAGCCGCCGCCTCCTTCTCCTCATCCTCTACCGCGGTCGCGGCCTCCTCCCCATACTACGACACCTACTTCTCCTCCTCCTCCTCCACCATGGCTCCACTTCCTTCTCCTCCTACATCACGGCCTCCTCACTGGCTCTGCTCCTCATCCTCCCCTGCCTACTTTGCTTCCTCCTCTCTACTGCGGCTCGTCCACGGATCCTCCTGCTCCTCTCCACCGCAGACTCCTCTTCCTCCTCCTCCTCCGCCTACTCTGCTGCCTTCGCACCCTTCCGCTGCCTCCGAGCTTCCTCTGCTGCCTCCGTGCTTCCTCATTACTGCCTCTGTGCTGCCTTTGTGCTGCCTCTAGTGCCTCTGCTATCGACGCCTCCTCCTCCTCGTCTGCCAACGGGTCATCCTTCATAAGGTGAGTAAAATTTAATTTTTTTGAATTAATTACGTTTTCATTTATAGTAATTATTGAGATTAATTGTGATTTGGCCTGATTCTTGTGTGTGATTCTTGTGTGTGTGACATATGTATATGTGGTTGGTTACATGTTTGATCTGGATTAGATCTCCCCACTTACGGTGGGTCTAACCATCACATCACATAAAAACAATTTGAGGAGGGAATCTCTATAGACAAACTCTCACAAACTACTCCAAAACAATACTATGTGATCCCCATTTCTATATCTCACATCATAGTATCATACGAAAAATAATCTAAGGAGGTAATCATAATATCCAACCTCTATCACTAGTCAAAATACACCATCAATAGGTGGATACCATGGAATTCACACACCAATCCCCTTTGAACAATGCCTTCTCACTCAAAGTAGGGTCCTACAAACACCTTATCACTTAAATAAAGGCCAGCCATCTTGTCACATGCCCCAAACATATAAATAGTTATCTAAGGAGAGTATCTAGATAGGCAGACACTCTTCCTAGCTAAACCACATCATCAATAGGTGGGCCCCATGGATGAATATACATCAACTAGGTGAAATTCATATGAAGTCCCAATCTCTTAGTCGGTCTAACCATAAATGATAAAGTCACCATCAATTTAGCCTTGAATAATAATCTCCTTAAAACCATCTTGGTTATACATGATAATTATTGCCAACCTATCAACATTCTAATTCTGCCTATAAGGGAATCTAATGGGTTCTACAAAACTAACCCATCTCTACTCATTGATTCCAACACACACTCATCTCTACATGTTAATGTCACAACCCACATTCAATACTTGATCTAGGCCTCGATATCCTAGTCTATATTATATTATAATTCCCACATTAAAACTCATTAATAATTAATAATGACCATCCTAAGAAACTCACACTAAGAGCCTTCTATAGCCTATGCTAAGTCATCCAGACTACTATAATGACCCTCACTTAGGTACCATATCATATCTCCCCTTGGAGGTATCTTAATCCAATTATAAGGAGGAAATCATCTATGTCACACTATACCAATACCTCTATGAAATATCCTACTCATCACACACACCATGACTCTTATATATCCTTAAAAGGTTGTTCCTCATCATACGTGAGATATAAAACATATGATCCATCTTCTTTGGGCCTAAGACTCTAATACCTACTCAAATAGACATAGAAAACCTAACTAGGCTATAAATATCGCATACCAAACCCGATCCTCTCATAAAAACAACTACTCCATGGATACATCATCTCTGGATGATCACAAAATCATAAACATTCAATAAAACCTTCACTCTATTTCTTGGTGGATCAAAAACACCCTATTTATTTAATTTGGTTTCTCTTGATTTCTATCCATTTCGCTGGAACACATATACTCAGGCATGAATGCACAATCATGCATAAATTGGAAAATGGTTTTGTATTATAGGGACCCCCTACCTCAAAAAATGGAGTAACCCCCTCACCAAGATCAACTCATCCTCAACCAAGACTATACATGCCTTATCAAATCGTGTACTAATGATTGATACCAAATATCAAGGAACAATTCCCAAATAATTAATTATAGAAACTTATAATTAATTTTTCACCTCAATATAATTAGGAATAATCATTAAAAAACACACTGGGAAACACAACACCACCTAAACCACACAAAACATGGTGCGTTCATCATACGAGGATAACCTCAAGCCAATACAAACAAAATCTACATCATCTGAATTGATTTGAAGATGATATAGTGAAATCATCACAAAAATCCTAGTTAAAATCATCCCAAATCATAGGGTAATAAATAATAATAATACTGGTGGAAGTATGAGGGAAAAACTCACTAACACACTATAAAAAACTCCCAAGAAAAACCCCACATCAGGGGGATTGAAGAGAGGAAGATAATGGATGAATCCCAAGAACCACCCAAGATTTGATATTAATGAGGACGCCCCCCATCATTTTTGAAGTCTCTGGATTTTTATCTAAATTATACTCATATTCCTTCTCCCCTAACCTATATACACATCCTATGGATTTAAAAAAGAATAAATATATATAAAGAATGGATGAATGTCAATTAGTTGACAAAAGAGTATGGAGAAGGCATGAAAGAGTTTATCAAGTTTGCAAGAGAAGTTTCATGTGACACTTCTCAAATCCTTTTTCCGTTTTTACGCTCTTTCTATTCAAAAAAAATTTGTCCAGAGGAGTTGGAAGAACACTTGATCTATCATGGAATAGATCAGAGATATACATGTTGGAATATACATGAGGAAACAAAAAATCTAGGTAGTGGCTGGGATAACACTGCGTTTTATGGATCATCTGATATGATTACAAACATGAACAATGAAGATGACCATATGGAGGATGTGATTATAGATGTTAATGATGATGAAGATCATAATGAGGAAATGACAAGGACCGTCGAAGATGACCTTCATGATTGCCCAAAACTGTTTGAGAAGTTAAATTTTTTTACACAGATGCCATAGTATGCTGCTTGCTCTAAATATACAGCATTGTCAGCCGTACTGAAGCTATATAATTTGAAAGAAAACAACGAGGGGAGTGATGCCAGTTTTACAAAACTACTTGCTCTCATGAATGACATGATCCCATAAGATAATGAGCTACTGAGCCAAAAATACAATGCCAAACGAATGATGTGCTCGACGGGTATGATATCTGAAAGAATAAACGCCATCCCGAATGACATTATACTGTTTCACAAGGACCAAAAATCACTTAAATATTTCCCAATGTGTGGTGCTTCTTGATACATTAAAGATGAATCACGTCCTAATAATGTTTTATAGTACTTTTCAATCATTACAAGGTTTAGGTGCATATATGTAAGTGAGGAGATTGCAGTACAATTGACATGGCATGCAGGTACCAGAATTAAAGATGGGATACTACATCACCCGAAAGACTCTTCTCACTATAAGAGAATTGATCACGAGTATCCTGAATTTTGAAACGAGTCCAGAAACCTTTTTCTTGTGTTATGAACAAATCGAGTGAATCCTTTTGGTTTTAAAAGCAACAGTCACAATACATGGCTGGTTATGTTGGTAAATTATAACTTACCACCGTGGTTATGGATGAAACAAAAATACATCATGTTATCTATGCTTATATCAATACCAAAACAATCGGGCAAGGATATTGAAGTTTATTTAGCTCCATTGATAGTAGATACTAAATTATTGTGGGATTTAGGTGTTACATTGTATGATGCTTATAGAAAGGAAGATTTCACTTAGAGAGCCATGTTGTATGAGACGATAAATGAATTCCCTTCTCATCAAAATTGGTCAGGATATAGAATTAATGGAACTCAAGGGTGTCCCGTTTGGGAACAAGTTACACAATTAATTAGGTTGAAACATTCATCAAAAACTGTGTTTCTAGGACATCACAGATTTCTACCCCGATGACATAAGTATCGTTCTTGGACGACATAATTCGATTGAAGTTCATAAGAATGTACAACACCATCTACACTAACATGCGATCAATTTTTTGAGAAAGTTAAAAATGTGGACTCTACTTTTGGTAAATCAGCTTCGAAATACCTAACGAAAATCGGTTGGAAAAAGAGATCAGTTTTTTTAATTACAATACTGGAATTGTCTATATGTCAGACATTTTTTTTGATGTTATGCATGTAGAAAAAAATTTATTTGATAGTGTCATCGGCATGTTGCTAAATACATCTAGAAAAACATAATATTGAAGTAAGGCTAGGTTGGACATGGTTGAGATGGGAATGCGATAATATTTGGAAGAAATGAAGGGTGAAAAACGAACATTTCTTCCTCCTGATGCTTACACTCTTTCTAGGCAGGAGAGATATCAATTTTTCAACTTCTTGAATGATGTAAAGGTTCAATAAGGGTAGTTTTCAAATATCAGGACCTCGTGTCAATGAGCAACTTGTAGTTAAATGATCAGAAATCACATGACTGCCATCTTTTGATGCAAGATCTCATTCCTATTGATTTATGTTCCATTTTACCCACGAATTTCTGCAATACATTAACAAAGCTTTGTTTCTTCTTCAAATAAATATGCAGCAATGTTATAGACCTGGAAAAATTTCCAACAATTGAAAGGGAAATTGTCATCATATTATGTGAATTAGAAATGGTCTTCTCGCCTTCATTTTTTGATATGATGGTTCATTTGATGGTCCACTTCATGAGAGAGATTCAACTATGTGGTTCTATACATTACAGATGGATGTACCCCATTGAATGTTATATGATGATTTTGAATGGATATGTCAAAAATCAAAGTCAGCCATATGGTTTTATTGTAGAGAGATATATTGTTTAGGAAGCCATTGAATTATGTACCAAATTCTTATCTGGTGTGGAAAGAATTGGCCTACCATAATCTTGTCACACTGGGAATATTGAGGGTGAAGGAATTTCTAGAAGACAAGTTGGCACAATCGATATTACAGATTGGGAGCAGGCTCACCTTTACGTTTTGCATAAAATTTTTGACGTTGACCCATATGTTGATATCCACAGATAAATTCTTAGGCATTTGAATCCATATAGGGCTCAAAAATGGATATTAAATACACATAATCGATAGTTTATAAGATGGTTTCGGGACAATATTTTTATGAAGTCAGATGAAAATTCTAAGTCTATTTCAGCATGACTTCGATGGCTAGCCGGAGAACCAAGTGTGCATGTATTACCTTACAATTATTATATAGTTAATGGTTATGAATTTTATATTAACGAACATAATAGAGAATGTACCATGTAGAGTAGTGGGGTTACACTTGTGGCTGAAGTGTTGCATGTTTCCGATGCTAAGGACAAAAATCCAATTTATGAGAATATGTCATACTTTGGCATCATCAAACTAATATGGGAGTTGGATTATATGGAATTCCATGTTCTGATTTTTCAATTCAAGTGGGAAGATAACATTAGTGATATTAAAATAGATAAATTGGGATTCGTGAAAGTTGATTTCTATAAGGAATGGGAGAATGACGAACCGTTTATAATGGAATCACAGGCAGTGAAAGTATTTTATGTTCCATATCCCGCAAATTGAAACTGGTTAATTGTTAGGCAATCGATCAAAATAGAAGAAGGGTCAGAAGCAAATTCAACAGAGGATGAACCTTTCATTGGGACATCATAATCATTTCGTAGTGGTCCCAATGTAGATGACGTTTTTTATGTCAGAGGATACCACAATGAAGGGATATGGATAGTCGATAGAGGGGTCAAATCCCTTCACCCTTTAAAAATAATAGAGTTCAATAATCATGTTATGTTTTATTGTAATATATATTGTGGTGCATTATGTTATTATCTATTCGCTGATGCTTTTATGTGATCTAAATTAAATGTTAAACCACTTCTGCAGTTAATAACTTCTACACCTGCTGATGCACCCAATCCCGAGACACCACGGGTCTCTCAACCTGTTGCAGCAGGTCCCACTGCTGAGGTACAACGGGTCTCTCAACCTGTTGCAGCTATTCCCACTATTGAGGTACAACATGTTTCACAACATGTTTTTGCTGTTCCCAGTGCCGATGCTTGCGCTTCGGAGGAACATAATGATGATGCAGAAACTGAGGAAATGGAAGGCAATGAAACCCCAGCGGGACAAAGAAAACAGGTGCGTCGATGTTTGACGGTTTTAAACAAAATCCTTAAGGAAAAAGATAAAGGCATCAAATATGAGGTGGGATGGAATATGTGATGCCAGCATGTTAGCCCCAAAAAAGCCATGATCTGTAGATACATTGGAATCGTCACTCGGCAACGTGTGCTGATTGATGTAGAGTCGTGGCACCATGTTGTCAGCGGTTTGAAAACATTAATGTGGGAATAGATTACGATAACATTACGATATCATTTATTTAATTTATTCAAATAAAATAAAATAAAATACTGAAATATTGACTAACTGTTCATCATCTCTTGCAGAGTTCATTTATAGTAGATGTATCACACAAAGAATATGTATTAAGACTGGAAGGAAGGGTTCATAGAGGCTTTCACACCATTTTAATGAATCAACATCTGAAAGATGCTGAAGGTAAACTCAAGAGGCACCCACCTCCTCTTTATGCACACTTGATATCCCAATGAGCATGGGATGTAATTTGCAACCGTTGTGTGGATCAGACATTTCAGGTACATTGACTTTGGTTACATGTTTTTTAACATTTCTTGTATTCATCACTTTGATTGACAGTTTTTTCGTTATGAAACAGAAACTAAGTGCTGAAAATAAATAACGGGTAGAAAAACCAGTGTACCCCTACCGTAAAGGAAGGTTGGGGTATGCTTCAATTGAAAAAAAATTGGTACGTATTTTAAAATTATTGTAATAGTTTTATGTGACATAAAACAACACTGTAACCACGTTTCTCTGTTTATATGCAGATTGAAGAATCAAAATCCCAATCCACATCCATCCCATGCCATGTGTTATAGAAGGAGGATCGTGTTAATAAAGAGGGGAAATTGGTAGATGAAAACTCACAAAAAGTGTGGGATACATGTGTAAGTATGACATAATATAAATTTGTTTTTATTTAAATCACTATTACATAATTATGATTCATTATTTTCCCATATTTTCTATTTGACATAGTCAAATGAATCAACAATACCCGCACCAGATGCAGACATACTTTCAGTAGCCTTGAAACAACCAGAACATTATGGCCGCATCAGAGGTGTGAGTTTTGGGGTGACACCCCGAAAGTATTTTCAGAAAAAAAAACAAGAAGATGAACAAACTAAAGAAATGAAAATGATGAGAGATAGTGTAACTTCCCTTTAATAATGAATGGAAATTTAGGGAGAGTTGATAGAAACTTTTATGGGGGAGAGGTGAAGATAAAAAACAACTCAATAACAACCCTCATGAGAAGATCCTTCCCCGCCCCCAATAGCTTTGAGGCGAGCCATTCCCCTCAAAGAACTGACTTAACCAAGGTAATCAATGTTCTGATATTTGTTTCTGTTAAATTTGAATCACATAGACACTGATACCTTTCTTTTAATGATATTCTACAGGGTGAAAATGATTGGGATTTACAACTGTCAACTCCCACCCATCGCCTTGTAGTGAGGGCTACAATGTTCAATATTCATAATGACACGCTACAATCCAGAACAATTCCATCCAGTCATGTCTATGTGTCGATTAACATTGCTCATGAGATGAGCGCTGAGATACCTGTGCCAAATGACGATGATGACCTTCATAAGGTGGAAAAAGATGTTGGAACATTCGTTGCATGTCCGTCGAATCTTGTAAAAAACATGTCGAGTAGGATGTATTAATTTTCAATAAATTTTTCAAGAAGACCCTTCAACATTAAATTTGTAAAGGGATAAACTGATGACTTTTATTACAAAAGGACAAAATGGATGTTCTAAAATGAAAGAGTGACTCAAAAGGATCGACCAACCGATCAAATTGATATACTGAGAGCACCATCACCTCTCCCATTCTATATCCACATTTATTATCATTTCATGCTCATGTGGATATAAAAAAGAAAGGAGGAATGAGTCACCCAATTGTTTTCAAATAAGATATGCACGGAGAGGAAACATTAGATTTCATTAGTGATGACATTGTATCTGAAATCATCACATACGACTGGCTAGGAGCCTTAGTTTTAAATGTATACGTGAGGTATGTTTTTAGGATTTTATTTTACAGATGCTGATATACTATAATAATTATGGATAAATACATTTCATATTTTTTGCATACATATATATGAAAAAATGGAATGGATTTTCACATGAATAAAAATTTGGACTCGTTAGTCCTCACACCATTTCTATAGAATGAGAAGAAATGTATTCGTTTTTTCAGGCTGAATTAATGTCAAGCCTACTTAGAACGTTTCAATAATGAATTACGACTGACAAAGACTTTTTAATACCAACGGGTTAGGGGTAAAACTCTATATTTTAATCATATCAATTATATTTTCATTTCTATCAGTACTTATTCTTTTTTGTGGTTTTAGGATTCATTGGATGCTCATTGTAGTCAATTTGGATACTCTAATGATTTATTTTCTTGATTTACTGAACGGATATCCAACAAACCGACCACACATGATGGCGATTTTTATTTCATAATACACTAGATCCAATATTTTATAACTAAATATCTAGTTATATAATATATATTATCTTTTAATGAGGATTCTGTTTTGATAGGGCGGTGTATGAATATCTTCTAAAGGCTGGAATGAATCCAGGGCCTAAGGACGACATGTCATACAAGATCTAAAAATGGAGAAGTATCAGGGTATATATAATTATATTTCACAATCCAAATACATATCAAAACAGATTAATTATTTTTATCGATGATTTGGTTGTGTCTGAAACAAACAAATGACAAGGACTGTGGTTATTATGTTTGTAAATTTTCGAAAGAGATCAAATTTCATTAACAAACTAGCATCCCTGGACAGGTATTTTTGAAAATAATTACTACTTCATTTAAAATAATTATTAATCCTTTATGTATTTATATTTTTTCAGTACTACTATGACTATCGCAGAAACTCATATTCAAAAGATGATATAGATGTGTTTAGAAACGAATGGGCATCGTACCTGATGGAAGAATGTAAACAAATAGGACAATGAAGGTGAATTCCTACTACTTATGTAATCTGTATATGATCATTGATATCTCCCTTTTTTACACATATTGAGCATCTATGATCACCCTTTATAATGCTTCATATCCTTAGATTATGAATAATGGTTTTAGAAATGATTTGAGTTACTACTAAAGAATAACTTAATGACACACTCTTATGAACTACTGACATACGGACTAATGAATAGATGTGTTCAGATTGTTTTGATACTTTAGGAAAACGATCCATGTGACATTTGTGATGTGTACGAATCAGCCACATTACAATCCGACGCATGGTGTGACCGGTATGGCTAAAAGTGTCTGATATCAGTTTTAAATTGACATTATCTTTTTAAAACAACACAAGAAACATACTGAAAACTGAGAAAATGTGTTCATATTGTTTTGATACTTTAGGACAGTGATCCATGAGTAATTTTTGACGTGTAAGAATCGACTAAACCTCAATCTGACGCATGGTGTGACCGGTATGGATAAAAGTGTCTGATATCAGTTTCAAATAGACATTAACTTTAGAAAACATCACTATTGACATACAGAATATGGTGAAAACACATTCAGATTGTTTGGATACTTTAGTAAAACAATACATGAGTCATTTTAGACATGTAAGAATCAATCACACCTCAATAAGATGCACGATGTGACCAGTGTGGCTAAGAGTGTCTGATATCATTTTCAAATTGACATAAAAATTAGAAAACAACACAAGTAACATACGACAAACCGATCAAACACATTCAGATTGTTTTGATACATTAGTAAAACGATCCATGACTCATTTTTGACGTGTAAGAATTAACCAAACCTCAATCTGACGCACGGTGTGACTAGTATGGCAAGAAGTGTTTGATATCAGTTTCAAATTGACATAAACTTTAGAAAACAACAAAAGTAACATACATCAAACTGAAAAAACACATTCATATTGTTTTGATACTTTAGGAAAACGATCCATGAGTCATTTGGGACATGTATGAATCGACATCACATCAATCTGATGCATGGTGTGACCGGTATGGCTAAAAGTGTCTGATATCAGTTTCGTATTGACATAAACATAAGAAAACAACACATGTAACATACGAAAAACCAAGCTAAAATGTTTATATTATTTTGATACATTAGTACAACTATCCATTAGTCATTTTTAACGTATACTAATTGACCGCAACTCAATCCGATGCACTTTGTGACGGGTATGGATAAAAGTGTCAGATATCAGTTTTAAATTGACAATAACTTTTGAAAACAACACTACTGACAGACGGAATACATATCAAATGCATTTGGATTGTTTTGATATTCTATGAAAATGATCCATGAGTAATTTGTGATGTGTACAAATCAACTGCACCTCAATCTGTCGCACGGTGTGACCTGTATGGCTAAAAGTGTCTGATATCAGTTTCAAATTTACATAAACTTTGAAAAAAACACATGTAACGTACAGAAAACTGAGAAAACACATTCAGATTGTATTTATACTTTAGGAGAATGATCCATGAGTCATATTTGACGTGTAAAAATCGATCAAACATCAATTTGACACACGGTGTAACCAGTATGGCTAAAAGTGTCTGATATCAGTTTTAAATTGATATTAACATTAGAAAAAAACACTACTGACATACGGAATACTGAGAAAACACATTTGGATTGATTTTATATTTTAGGAAAATGATCCATGAGTAATTTGTGATGTGTATGAAATGACCGCACCTCAATCTGATGCTTATTGTGACCGGTATGGCTAAAAGTGTCTGATATCACTTTCAAATTGGCATTAACTTTAGAAAAAAACACATGTAACATACAGAAAACTTAGTAAACACGTTCAAATTATATTGATAATTTAGGAAAATTATCCATGATAAATTTTTGACGTGTAAGAATCGACCACAACTCAATCCAACGCACGTAGTGACCCGTATGGATAAAAGTGTCTGATATCAGTTTGAAAATGACATAAAAATTAGATAACAACACTATTGACATAAGGAAAACTGATAAAACATGTTATATTATTTTGAAACTTTAGGAAAACGAACCATGTATGAATCGACCACACCAAAATCTGACGCAAGGTGTGACTAGTATGGCTAAAAGTGTTTGATATCAATTTATATTGACATTAAATTTAGATAACAACACTACTGACAAACGAAATACCGGGAAAATGCGTTCAGATTGATTATAATTTTTGGACAACATTCCATGAGTCATTTTTGACGTGTACTAATTGACCTCACCTCAATCCGATGCACGGTGTGACCGATATGGATAAAAGTTCCTGATATCAGTTTCAAATTGACATTAACATTAGAAAACAACATAGTTAACATAAGGAAAATCGAGAAAATACATTCGTATTGTTTTTATACTTAAGAAAAATGATCCATGAGTCATTTTTGATGTGTAAGAATTGACCTCACCTCAATCCGATGCACGGTGTGACTGGTATGGCTAAATGTGTCTGATATCAGTTTCAAATTAAAATTAACATTAGAAAACAACACCACTGACATACGGAATACCGAAAACACAAATTCTGATTATTTTTATATTATAGTAAAATGTTCCATGAGTCATTTGTGATGTGTAAGAATCGACCGCACCTCAATCCGATGTATGGTGTGACCGGTATGGCTAAAAGTGTCTGATATCAGTTTGAAATTGACATAATCTTTAGAAAACCACACTACTGAAATATAGAAAACCAAGAAAATGCATTCGAGTTGTTTTGATACATTAGGAAAACAATTAATGAGTCATTTTTGACGTGTACGAATCATCCGCACCTCGATCCGATGATGGATAAAAGTTTCTGATACCAGTTTTAAATTGACATTAAGTTTAGAAAACCACACTACTGACATAATAAAAACTAGGAAAAAACATTCATATTGATTTTATATTTTAGGAAAACGATCCATGTGTCATTTTTGATGTGTACAAATCGACCGCACCTCAATCTGATTCTCAGTGTGACTGGTATGGCTAAACATGACTGATATTAGTTTCAAATTGATATGAACTTCAGAAAACAACACAAGTAACATACGGAAAACTGAGAAAACATATTCGGATTGTTTTAATACATCACGAAAATGATCCATGAGCTATTTATGACATGTACTAATCAACCTCACCTAAATCTGATGCACGGTGTGACTAGTATGACTACAAGTGTATGAAATCAGTTTCAAATTGACATTAAATTTAGAAAACAACACATGTAACATATGACAAACCAAGAAAACAAGTTCAAATTGTTTTAATACATTAGGAAAACTATCCATGAGTCATTTTTGGTGTTTAAGAATCGATCTCATTTCAATCTAATGCACATTGTGACTGTTATGGATAATAGTGTCTGATATCTGTTTGAAATTGGCATAAACATTAGAAAACAACAATACCGACATATAGAAAACCAAGAAAACGTGTTGGAATTATTTTGATACATTAGGAAAATGATCCATGAGTCATTTTTGACGTGTACGAATCTACCTCACCACAATCCGATGCATGGTGAGACCGATAGGGATAAATTTGTCTGATATCAGTTTCAAATAGACAAAAACATTAGAAAACAACACAAGTAACATATGCAAACCCAAGAAAACGAATTCAGATTTTTTGGATACTTTTGTAAAATGATCCATGGGTCGTTTGTGACGTGTAAGTATTAACCACACCTCAATCGGACACACGTTGTGATCGGTATGGCTAAAAGTGTCTGATATCAGTTTAAAATTGACATCATCATTAGAAAACAACCCAAGTAACATACGGAAATCCAAGAAAACACATTCAGATTGTTTTGATACTTTGGTAAAACGGTCCATGAGTTATTTGTGACGTGTATGAATTGACCGCACCTCAATCCAACGCACGGTGTGACCGGTATGGAAAAAAGTTTCTAATATCAGTTTCAAATTTACATAATCTTTAGAAAACAACAAAAGTAACATACATCAAACAAAGAAAAAGTTTTCAGATTGTTTTGATACATTATTAGAACTATCCCTTTGTCATTTTTGACATGTACAAATCGAACGTACCTCAATATGACTTACTGTGTGACTGGTATGCCAAAAAGTGTCTGGTATCAGTTTGAAATTGACCTAAACTTTAGAAAACAACAATACTAACATACAAAATACCGAGAAAACACATTTAGATTGTTTTGATACTTTAGAAAAATGATCCATGAGTCATTTTTTATGTGTATAATCGACTGCACCTCAATCCAACACACGGTGTGAACAGTATGGCTAAAAGAGACTGATGTCATTTTCCAATTGATATAAACATTAAAAAACAACAGTAGTGACATATGACAGCCCAAGAAAAAACATTAGGAATGTTTTGTTACTTTTGGAAAACGATCCATGAGTCATTTTTTATGTGTAGAAATTGAACACACCACAATCCGATGCATGGTGTGACTGTTATGGCTAAAAGTGTCTGATATCAGTTTTAAATTGACATTATCTTTCGATAACAACACTATTGACAATCAGAATAACTATAAAACGGGTTTGAATTGTTTTTATATTTTAAGAAAACGATCCATGAGTAATTTTTGACTTGAAAGAAACGACCTCACCTCAATCCGACGCATGGTGTGACCGTTATGGCTTAAAGTGTCTGATATCAGATTCAAATTGACATAAACATTGAAAAAAACACAACTAATATATGGAAATCTGAGAAAACATGTTCGGATTGTTTTGATACTTTAGGACAACGATCCATGAGTCATTTTTGAAATTTAAGAATCAACCTCACCTCATTACAACGCACGGTGTGACGGTATGGATAAAAGTGTCTGATATCAGTTTTAAATTGACATTAACTTTAGAAAACAACAATACTGACATACAGAATACTATGCAAATGCGTTCGGATTGATTTGAATTTTAATACAACGATCCATGAGTCATTTGTGATGTCTATGAATCGACCAAACCTCAATTCGTTGCACAGTGTGAATGATATGGCTAAAAGTGCCTGATATCAGTTTCAAATTGACATTAACTTTAGAAAACAACACAATTAACATACGGAAAACCAAGAAACCACGTTCATATTGTTTTGATACATTAGGAAAACGATCCATGAGTCATTTGTGATGTGTAAGAATCATCCTAGCCTCATTCCGATGCACGGTGTGACCGGTATGGATAAAAATGTCTGATATCAGTTTTAAATTGACATTAAATTTAGAAAACAACACAACTGACATATGGAATACCGAGAAACCGTGCTCAGATTGATTTGAATTTTAGGAAAACAATCCATGAGTCATTTTTGACGTGTACTAATCGACCACACCTCAATCCGATGTACAGTGTGACCCATATGGATAATAGTGCCTGATATCAGTTTCAAATTGACATTAACTTTAGAAAACAACACACGTAACATAAGGATAACTGAGAGAACACATTAAATATTTTTAGATACATTAGGAAAACGATCAATGAGTCATTTTGGATGTGTAAGAATTAACCACAACTCAATCCGATGCACGGTGTGACCGGTATGGATAAAAGTGTTTGATATCAGTTTGAAATTGACATAAACTTTAGAAAACAACATTACTGACTTACGGAAAACTGAGAAAATTTTTTCGGATTTTTTTGATACATTAGGACAATGATCCATGAGTCATTTGTGATGTGTACGAATTGACCGTACCTCAATCTGATGCACAAAGTGACGGGTATAGCTTAAAGTTTATGATATCAGTTTTAAATTGACATTAAATTTTGAAAACAACACTACTGACATACGGAATACCAAGAAAACACATTCGGATTATTTTGATGTTTTAGGAAAACAATCTATGAGTCATTTTTGATGTGTAAGAATTGACCACACCAAAATCTGACGCACAATGTGACTATTATGGCTAAAAGTGTCTGATATCAGTTTCAAATTGACAAAAACATTACAAAACAACAAAAGTAACATATGACAAACTGATCAAATGCATTAGGATTGTTTTAATACATTAGTATAACGATCCATGAGTCATTTTTGATGTGTACAAATAAACCTCACCTTAATCCAACTTAGGGTGTGACCGATATGGCTAAAAGTGTCTGATTTCAGTTTGAAATGGACATTAACTTTAGTAAACAACACTACTGACATACGGAATACTGTGCAAACATTTTCTTATTGTTTTGATAGTTTAGGAAAATAATCCATGAGTCATTTTTGACGTGTACAAATTGATCACACCTCATTCCGATGCACGGTGTGACCGGTATGGCTAAAAGTGTCTGATATCTGTTTGAAATTGACATAAACATTAAAAAACAACACTACTGACGTATGGAAAACCAAGAAAATAAAATCGGTTTGTTTTGATACTTTAATAACATTATCTATGAGTAATTTGTGACGTGTTCGAATTGACCACACCTCAATCTGACGCACAATGTTACCGATATGGCTATAAGTTTCAGATATCAGTTTAAATAAACATTAACTTTATAAAACAACACTACTAACATACGGAATACCGAGAAAACACATTCATATTATTTTGATATTTCCGGACAACGATCCATGAGTCATTTTTGATGTGTAAGAATCGACCTCACCTTAATATGACACTCAGTATGATCGGTATGGCTAATAGTGTCAAATATTAGTTTCTAGTTGATATAATCATTAGAAAACAACATAAGTAACACACATAAAACTATAAAAATGCATTCGTATTATATTTATACATCGGTAAAATGATCCATGAGTCATTTTTGATGTGTACGAATCAACCGCACATCAATCCGATGCACGGTGTGACCGTTATGGAAAACAACTTCTGATATCAGTTTCAAATTTACATTAATTTTAGAAAAAAACACATGTAACATAAGAAAAATCGAGAAAACGCATTCAGATTGTTTTGATACATTAGGAAAACGATCCATGAGTCATTTTTGATGTGTAAGAATCAGAAACATCTCAATCTGATGCACGGTGTGAATGGTACGACGAAATGTGTCTGATATCAGTTTCAAATTGACATAAAATTTAGAAAACAACACAAGTAATATACAGAAATCTGAGCAAACACGTTTTGATTGTTTTGATACATTAGGAAAACGATCCACGAGTCATTTTTGACGTGTACGAATCAGCTTCACCTCAATCTGACGCACTATGTGACCAGTAAATCTTTTCATTAGATAAATAATCAGTATTTATTAAATGAGATAAATCATCCAAAAACATATTTATTTTACATTATTTCCTTTTATTGTTATCAGAATGAAAACATTTGAGTTTATCATTTGCATATTTTAGTTTCACATTTCCATATTCATGTATTCTGTCATATTAATGTTTTAATTTACTTAATTATTTTATTACAAACATAATATTTGTTTTCTTATAATGGTGAATTTTTTTTCCTTGAGTTCAGATGCTTTGTTCGGCAACAAATACCGTGGACGGCAATTTTTGAGAGTGGATCACGGATATCAAAGGATGAAACATTAATGTTTATAACTATTTTTGGATAATTTTAATATTAACCCTGTAAAACATTGTTTGAAATGTATATAGAATTGTGTTTTTTGGTATTCATGATGTTAAAGAAAATGTATATAACATTGTTTTTCAAAATATTGTGTGTGGGTGCTATTTTGTGCTGGTGTGCAGGTGTTGGTTTGTGCAGGTATGCTGGATTGTGTAGGTGTTCAGGTTTGTAGGTGCCGAATGTGAAGGTGCAGGGGAAGGTGCAACTATCAGCGCTTTTTTGATCGCTACTAAAGGATACATTTAACAACGCTAAAAGAGTGCTGAAAAAGGGCCATATTACCAGCGATCAAGATAGAACTGATAAAAGAAACCCTTTATCAGTGCTAGAAAAGCACTGTTAATACCGGCGTAGATAATAGGGGGGTCCCCTTTATCAGTTTTCTGAAAAGCGCTGATAACGGAGACCCCCACTTTATCTACGCCGGGATTAACAGTTCTTTTCTAACGCTGTTAATGCAAGTTTTTAGCGCTGATAAAAGGACAAGTTGTAGTTGTGATATGTGAGAAATTTCCATCTATAAAATAATAAATATAGAAATATAAGATAAATAAACCATAAAAAAATCTATGAATGAAAATAAACTAATCCAAAAAGTCATTCCATAATCCATGTATAAATAAGACTTATATAGTCAAATGTAAGAAAATTATATACTCAAAAGAAAATCTAAAGTGGTTACATAACAACAGACATATTTTCTGAAATATAAATGTATTTAATGGTCTATTATGACTTCATTAAATCCCAAAATAATATTTTTATATACATAGGATTATAATAAAAGTATACTCCATAACAAAACTAATTCTTTCATGAACGTGTTAAAAGAGAATAGTAGTTCACCCATGAGAAAACAACAAAAAATTGAAGCACCAAAGATATTATTCAATTCAAACCCATCATATACATAGATCAATCACAAAATAACTCATTCATGTATAGTATTATAACATGAATCATATCATTGATATGATAACCAATGCCACTTTCCTAATGATTTTCCACTCTCACACCTCCATGATGAACGTCTAGGCACCCATAACTCATCCAAATGAAATCACATCACATGTTATCCCTCCCACACCATTTCGGATATTTTTTTCCATTTCATAGGAATATTATAAAATAATTCTCAATTATAATGTTGAGAAATGTATGATGAATGTTTTTATTAATGTAATATATTTACATTCTCCCCCCAACTTGTTTAATGCCGATGATATTATCTTGATTACAAAAGGGGATTAATTTAATATCTGTAAGGATAAATATTCACTTATAAAATAATATATAGTATTAGTTAATGATTGTAGTTACTACTAAGGATTAATATAATTTAGAAAAAAAATAGTAAGATGAAATGTAGAGATTTTAAATAAAATGGTAATGATTGAAAGTGTTTTTCCATTCAATTAACATGTTGTTCCTTTATTTTGTGTATTTCCTAGTGTCCCCCTTCTATTTATATTTTCTGATAGGTTTAAATTCTCTTATCTTATAGGAAAAATGGATCTCCTCAATGATGAGAAGAGTATGTATTTTGAAGCAAAATATTTTCTCTAATTTTTTTAGTAGTTCACAGTTTATAAATGGGATAACATTTTATAATGAGTATTAACATTACAAATAATAAATTGGTTTGTAGTGTCTCTATTCATTAATGAGTCAAATAAGCATTCCTTGGAAGCAATGTTGTATGACTCATTCAATTGAATTCATTTAAATCAAGAACCTCTATATCATAAATAAATCATTTCCCAAGAATTTCTGATAAATATTTATAAATTAAAATTAGGAGTGTCCATAATTATTATTATTTATTAATTTTAGTAACATGAGAAAATGAATCATGTAATAGGTTGAATTTTTAGTTTGGCCTATTTTCAAAACATCATTATGCTATATTTTTTTAAACTCACATTTCATTAATAATTAAATCTATTCATGGAATTTTAGGAATGATTAATATAATTGTACTCCATTGGTTGATCTTATAAATTCACATGATCATGAGTCTAATGATTACATATCAATCAATGACCATAATAACAATTAGGGTAGCCTACCTAAAGAGATTAATCAAGTTATAAAGAACCATAATTACATTACCTGGAGGATTAATTGGTTTGGAGCCTATAATGATTTCTATAATGAATAAATTCCTATCATATATGAATAATTGTTGTGGGAAGGTACATAATTATCATTAAAATAATAAATAATGGTTGTGACTATACAGATTTACAATTTTTATGATAATTTCCTTTTAAAATATTCTTTTTAG
This sequence comes from Viscum album, assembly GCA_963277665.1. Classification (NCBI taxonomy): domain Eukaryota; kingdom Viridiplantae; phylum Streptophyta; class Magnoliopsida; order Santalales; family Viscaceae; genus Viscum; species Viscum album. The sequence goes on along the minus strand of OY728128.1, from coordinate 268,495,902 downwards.
TGTATGTATTAATGAATTGGGAAATTGAATATTTTCTGGATTTAACTTATTCCACCATCATAGGTAAAATTTAAAATAACACTTCTTTGGTTGTAACACATCATCCAAATTTAGGATGATGATCTTTCATTTGTTTGAAACTTGTATGTTTCATGAAGGTTCTTTACAGAACCTCCTCTAGTATTGGTGTATCCTTCATGTATCTCTAATAACATTCTAACTTCTTAGGGAATCATTTTATTAAGTTTTAAACATAACATGTGGGAAACTAGAACATGTGAAAACATGGATATCCACCAATTAATACATAAATTATTTTTGATCATTTTATGCAGCCTATCAGAGGGAATAATATGATCCATGAAATACTTTTCTAATAATTCAATTGATGATTTTTCAATCTTTAATGGATTTTATATTTAAGTGAATATTGTACTCTAAAAATACAACTTGAATTTCATTGCATCTCTCCATTTAATAGAGGAACAAAAGGTAATATATACGGTTTATCAAGAGGTAATCCTAGACCAGTGGGGTTTGGTGTTGTATTGAGAGACCATAATGGCTACATTATTGGATCCATTTATGGTCTATGTGATTTGTCATCATCTATTGATGTATAAATTATCGGATTGATCAACGAATTGGAGATGGTTTGACAAATAGGATAGAGAAACCTATGGTTTGAATGTGACTTGACTGTTATATTGAATGTGGTCAGATAATGTAATATTCATTTATTCAATAACTTTAATTTAGTGTGGAAGTCAGTTTGACAAATAGTGTGGAACAACATATGGATTGAATGTGACTCTACTATTATAGTTTAAGGGGTCATTTTTGGTAATATTCATTTATCCTAAATGTTGACTTTTTTTGGAAGAAATGTTCATACTCTGTTTATAGAATAATGTTTTCAATCACCCATTTCTATTGATAAGAAAATAATCTTGATGATAGAATAAAATATACAGGGATGAGCTATAACATGCTAGGTACTTATAGAATAGTTTATTTTCATTCTAGTATTATATAGTGAAATTCTATTTAAATGTATAATCCAGTATATGATATTAAGGAATTTATTCTAATGTTATAGTAAATAAACCCTAGGTATACTAATTTTCATATAGAATAATTACTTCGACTATGAAAAAATAAATAAAATTCATTTATCATAATAGTGAAAATATGATATCTTTATATCCTATAAAAATTAAGTAAATTTTATTAATTTGATAAATTAAGGGATTCTATTCTTGTGAAGCCTAAATGATTAATTATACTTTTATAATTATTATATTTAATTAAAAAAATTAAAAAATTATATTCATAATTTAAAATTCTATTTTCTAATGATTAAAAATAATTCATCAACAACTAAAATATTTTTTCAATGTATTAAAAAATAAATTTCACATAATAAAAAATTTATATTCATAAAATGGAGTTCATTTTCTAAATCTCTAGTCAAAAAATGGTTATAGAATATTTTCCGGGTTTTTGTGAAAGACATAATTTTTTATAAAAATGATAAATTCCGTATTTTATGTTTAAAGCTGAATAAATGAATTATTGATTCATAGGTGATTTAATGAAGATGTAGAAACAAAATATCGATTCAAAATTCTTATTTTTAATATATTTAGTAGTTATTCTAATAATATTCATAGTCTACATCCAAAATTATAATCTAATGAATATAATAATATGAAAGCACCAATCTCATGCACTATAAATACCACCCTCTCCACCTATTCTACTCACACTGTAATGCCATTTACCATGTTTAATTTCATCCCATTAACTATTCATAGGCTCTTACCCACGTCCAAGACCTTATAGTATCAGGAAAAGTCCAAAACTAATTTCCATAATGAGGATCTCAAGGAGGATAAATCAGGAGGTAAAATACTCTTTCTTTTTATTTTCTTTTATTTTCAATTTCATTATCTTTATTATTATATCATCCAGACAATTAATAATTGTGTAATGAAAAATATAATATGATATATATATATATATATGTATTGGAATTTTATCATTTTTACAGATAAAATCTTCCTCAAACATCTTCGTCTCTCCCTTTTCTATAAAGATGAGAACATTGTATGTGATGTGTCTATGTACAACCATCATAGATTACACACATTAATTTTTCATGATCACCATCAGGGCTGGACACAAAATTATTTTAGGGTTAAATAATATTTTTTTATGTATATGGTAAGTTATTTTATGTTATGGAACCAATATATAATCACGATATGGAATACAATGATATAAGTTAATCATGATCATAAAAGTCCACAAAATAAATTATATAATTATCATTAATGTTTTATGTAATGATTCATCAACATATTAGAAAAAAAAAGATATATGGTATCATCGAAAATTTGAGAAGCATATTAACACCATTTAATTCCACTTCTGGAGTTTTTCATCCTTTTGCATATAAAATCTATGATGAACTAACCATATAAACCATGAAATAAATGCACTCAAAACAATGTGAATAACAATATATTATTAATAGATGGATATAAATATGATATTTTATTATCATATAAGATGATATAAATGATAATAATGTTCAGTAATATATTATTTTCAACGGTTAAAGGTAAATAGGGTAATTAAGGGTAAAAATGATAGTATAATTACCCTAACACCTATCCAACTTCTATTGGATAAACAAATTTGACCAAAAACAACCTTATAAATAATAAATGACCCACTTTGGTCCAATAAGATAATATTTGGACATTTGTTATTATTTTATTTGATGAAGTGTTAAAAGAGTTATATTCAATGTTTAATAACTAAACCATTTTTAATATAGGGATATACATACGATAAATTAGACTATAAATATTATTTAGAAATCTATCACAATTTCATAAATAATTTTTTTTATTTATAATTTTTAGAAATTAAATAATTTAATTTATTTTTGACACAATGATGAGGTTGTAATTACATTATTAATTTAATATCAAAATAATTGATATTATAAATTTCCAAATGAATGTAATTTGATACATATGAGGAATTAAACTAATTTTAAAAGTTAATATTAAATTTTAGGGTTTGTTAAATAAATTTTATTCGAAGTTATACTTTTTTAAGGATTTCCAAAAAATCAAATACTAAATATTGTCAAAATTTACATAATTGAGTATTTGAAACAAATATTATATTATTAATTGATATAATATTACATAAAATCTATGGATCGTCCAAAGGACTTATATAAGGTTATATATATTAACATTGAACTACATGTGGTTCTCTTGTCTTGTTATAGTATGCTTATTAACTATATAATAAAAAATACAAAGAGACATGGTAAATGTCAAACTATTTAACTAAGAGTTAAATCTAAAATATAAGGTTAATATGATGACCTAAAAATATCTAAAACCTATTGGTTGAGAGTTTTTCGACCCATATCCACCTTATCATTTAAATACATCATTTTGGATCCATGAAAAACTGAAATGATTTTATTAGAAAATAATATTTCATGCATTTCCTGATTTGACCCTCACCTCTTTAATAAAAGGGAACTACCCCTTCTCTTAATTTCACACTACCAAATCCTTTTTGCTCGTCCAAAAACGACCCAAAAAACCTCCCAACATTCCTAAATTCATCCTAGAGGCCTTCTGTTGGTTATAAAATCGTCCTATTGAGCCCTATTTATCAAATCAAAAGGAAGAACCTGAAGAAGAGGTAAATATTTCATCACCTCTACCTTGTTATTTTCTTCTTCCACTTACTCTTTCTTTGTTGTTTCCATTATAAAATAATTACTCTAGAATATTATATATACTATGATTTTATTATAAAAATGGTAAAACTATATTCATTATTCTATCAATCCTATAAAATACAAACTCATCATCTGTGCATATATAAGGATTACCGTCTCCACGTCGTGTTGTAGTTTGTTATTCAAACACTTTATTATTTGTATGTGTATAATAATGATTATAAATGATTTAAATAATAAATATAACATGTTAATGAATATTTATATTTGATATAAAATACAATTACATATGATTTCACCATTAATATAATGATATTGTTACTCATGCGTGCGTACAGATTACCCTCTCCACAGAGTAATGAGATTCATTCCCAAATTCAATATTCAATGATTATTATAAAAATATATATTATTAAAAGTATGTAATATATTAAATAATAATTCTAATAGATTTATATCTATATATATATATATATATACTTTTTTACTTACATATATCTTATTCACTTACTTCTGTTCAATACTATATGAAAATGGAAACAACGTTTATGCATACGTATGACCTACAGTCTCCATAAATGGTGCCATCCATTTCATATATCTATATTTTATAAAAATTAATATTCTAAAAATATATGATATATAAATTATGGTTTATATTTTGGAAGTATTAAAATATGGATGGAAATGATACGATGCAGAATAACAAGTTAAAACAAGTACGATAACGAAATCGATTATTACCCAATTTATTAATTTAACATGGAAATAATTTTTGAATGGGTAGTATAACGTTAAAAATTAATCATGTATCATATAATGAAAATGAATAATGTGTTAGTATAATATAATAACATATTATGGTAATTATATAGGGGGATAAAGGTACCCTCGAACAGAGGAATGTGCAAGGTAAGGGTCAATTTCACAATCTCTTTATTATCCGAGGATGTTTTTACGTAAGAATCTATGGGGAAATATTTATTTTCCATGTCTGTGTTTCTTAAATGTGTTTTCAATGGTATTAATTTTATGGTTTTTTTAATAATACATAATTTTAAATGTTTTAAATACTTATTCTTCTAAATCATTTTCATTAGTGTCCTTGTTTTCAAAATGCGTTTTAAGGATTTATTTGTATGGACATGAATATTTTTAAAATGTTAATCTCTTACAAAAGATTCAACCTAGTATGGGGCACTTCGATTCAATAATGTCTTTAAATTTATTCAATTCTAAATTTTGTGACATTTAAATGTTTTCATGATAAAGAGATATTTCTCTCAAAAAGTTTTACGAATCATTTTCATATATGTAATCATCGTTTAATGTATGTTAATCTTGTTTGAAGTTGATTCATTATGATACAAATATTCCAAATTGTATTGATGTTTTTGTGATATGTTCAGCTGTGGATGTGTTATTTTTATACCATTTATGGTTTATGGATAATGTTTTGACATTTCGTATGCTATTTTTAATACAATTGCTTATGTTATGTTTAAACCTTTTCATATGAGGTATGCATTGGACATAGTAAGTGACGGCTGGAGCCCATTATAGCTCCTCGATGCATTTGTAGGTCTCATTAGAAAAACTAGTGTCATTTCATAAGTCCTTGAAAAAATATTATTTGAATTATTGGAACAAGGCCTTGAATATGTGGTTATGAAGTCTGGCATTATGCATTCCATCATTAATAAAGTGGATGTTGATATTGCATGTGATTATTAGACTTGTTGAATATCCTTCTGAATAAGTAAATGGTATTATTTTATTGTATATTCTCCATATTATATGATTATTATGTTTAAAAGTATTTTGATTTAGTCCTTTGAATTTCCTCAAATGTTTATACGTATTTATGAATGTTTCAGCTATATTGTTAACCTTACAGAGCTTCTGATCTCCGCACATTCTATGATTTAATTTTCCTAGAATTCCATGAAGTGTATTATGATTGTTAAGAAGGGTCACACTATGGGATTAATGGAGTTATCAAAGGATCATTTTTTTGTGTTTTATTTTCTAATTTGTAATGTAACGTTCATGTATGTAATCTCTTTTTCTAGGATGCAAAAATGATCGGTCTTTTGGGACATGATTCCTTGTAATCATGCCCATGTATTAAAATAATGCACTACCTCTAGGTAAATGGGGATGGGGAATTACCATGGACTTCATGGTGGGAATAACAATGAATTATCAATGTAACATTTAAATTTGGGTTATTATTGACCAAATGACTAAATCATCTCATTTTCAACCTCTTTGATATGCACTTACTCTAGGTCATCTTAATCAATTGTACCTAACAATTATTCTTATTTTACAAGGAGTTCCACTCGTTGTTATATCTAACTGTGATCCCATTATCACATATATATTTTGGAATGGCCTTTATATGTCATTGGTAAGTAAATTAATTTTTAGCACTACCCTTGATCTTCAATAAGATTCATAGTTTGAATAAATAATTAGAAATTGGAAGATATTATTAGAGTCTATTGAACTGATTTCTAGTGAATTTGGGATCATGATAATTTTATAGTTGATTTTTCTATATAATAACATTTTCCATTCGAGTATACCAATGGAAAGTTTTGATGCATTATATAGAAACTAGTGTCAAACTATAGATTTTTGGTATGATGTGTGGGAAAGTAAGATGATTGCAGCAAAATTAGTAGAGGAAGTTCCCAAGAAAGTGAATATGATAGAAAAACACATCAGGCCAACTTATAGAAGAATGAAAAATTATGTAGATAATAATAGGATAGACTTTTCCTATTGAAGTACTTTAACATGTTTATCATAGAATCCTTCCATGGAAAAGTTTTATTCATTTTGGTACGAATGTAATGTTAAGTCCATGGTTCATTCGACATTATCAAATCCTGGAGAATTCTTGACCAGTCACCTACAATGTTTATTTGACATTGTGTTTATCTCATGGTCAAAAAGTTTTTATGTATTGATATTGGAAAAGAATATGGTAGATGCATCTCATGTTTTGAGATCAGTAGTAGTTTAGTTGGAATACAACCATTCATATGAAGAGAAACCTATTCAGATTCATTATCAATGATATCATGTTTTAAAAAATAAGATTATTCACCTTTCTATGGGGTTTGGGGGAAAACACATGGTTGAATAAGTAAAATATAAACATGAAAATTCAATGAACGGATGGTACGATCACTTATATAAAATTTTAAAAAAATAGGAGAACTAAATTTTCTGATGCGGGAGAATTTAAAAAAACCAGGAACATAAAAAATAATTTCATTTCATACTATAATTAAAAAGTAAAATTCGTTATAATTGTATAATGAAATAACATGTAAATCAAAATTTATACTAATGGAATAGTAACTTGTACCTTGGAATAGTAATATATAAAATAGTATTCTAACATCACCTATGAAACTATAAATCAAAAACGTGTATCCTATATGTGAAAATATCATATATTTATCTCATGGATTTAGTAAATAAAAGTCATAAAAAAGAAAAATTAAGAGTTCGTATTTTGCTAAAAACATATATATTTATTTATAATATTATAATTTGAATAATTATTTATTATGAAAAATATTTTTAGAAAATATATTTTTAAATTAATATTATATTTTATTATTATTATATTAAATTTTATATGAGACCTTAATTAACTTATTGAACTTTTAAAAATTCAGTAGTTGTTTAAAAATTAATATTTTTCATTTAATTTAATATTTTAATTTTAAATTTAATTTTTCATATTTATAAATTATTTTCATAAAATGAAGTTCATACTTGAATTCTACATTTTGAAAAAAATAGGATGAATTTTTCTGATTTTTCAAAAATAATTGATTTTCTTTTGCGGAATTGTGGAATAATGTAACGTAAAGTATTATATAATTACTAGTATTATTGATTCATAGATTATATTTGTATGATGTAATGTCAAAATATCAAATAATATTTAATTATTTTTATATATTTGGTGATAATTCTCCAACTATTCGTAGTATTGACAAAAGATAAAAAACTAATTAATTTTATGAAGGCAAAACTACCATTTCGTCTAGTATAAATACCACCCTCACAACCTCTTATCATAATAAAAAAATACTTATAGATTGTTTAATTTGTAACCAATTCCAATAAAATTCATCCTCCCAAATCCTTGATCATTTTTTCTCGCAAAAAGAAAAAACCATGTCCCTTAATGAGGTTCTCAAGGAGGATAATTCTAGAGTTAAAATCCACTTTCTTTTTCGTTTATTTTCTTTTTAATTTCATTATATTCTTATTATATCTTCACCCAACCATATACAATAGTCATGAAAACAACATTATCATATTTATACTGATATTTTATATTGTTTAGGGAAAAATTCCTCTTAAAAAATTTTCTCCTCGCCCATTTATTCTATGATTATGAACATCATTTGTGATGTGTCGATTTACCACGATCGTGGATGATACACATTAATTTCTCATTTCTGCCTTAATGGATTGTCATAAAACCATCATTATGGTAAAATAATATTTTACTATTCATGTTATATATTATTTAATGTTTTATAACCAATATATAAACATCATATTTAATAAAATTATATTAGTTCATGATGTTCATAAATGTATGTATGATAAATGAAATCATTCCCATTAATGTTTTATCATGGGATTCATCATAATATTGGAAACAAAAAAGTTATATGATATAATATAAAAAAATTAAACATATTAAAACCATTTCATTACACTTCTATAGTTTATCTTCCATTCGACATGAAAATCCATAATTAACAGTCTATGGAAACCATGAAATCATTTAACCAAAATCAATGTAAATGTAAAAATATAACAAATAAATTGGTGTTTAGATTTTATAATAGTATCATATATGTAACTATAAATATTAATATTGTTATATAATATATTTAAAACACTCTATAATCAATTATAGAGGTTTATTTAACATATTCAAAGTAAGACAAACATGGGGTAAGAGAATTCTAAACTTAACATCCATTCTTTAGATTATCCTTTCACATCATTGATTATGTGTTACTCAGATTAATTATGAAATTAATTTTGATTATTTTATTTTTATTATGAATATTTAAATTTTATACACATATTCAATTATTATATCAATTATCACTTCTACTATATGATATTTCTCCGGGACAAATTTTTTAAAATCCACATTAATGTTTCTTTTTATAAAAAATTATACAAGAATTTTTTTATTATGTATGTATTATTGTTTTATGATTATTTTTGTTATTGTAAATTTATTGTATTTACATCAAAGACTTATATATCCCTCAAATTCATAGTGTATGTTTATTTTGGAGGTCGTCTGTATGGTTACTCCATGTGTAACTTCAATGGTTACACCACAAGGTAGTCGTGAGGGTTACATTGTAAGGTAGAATGTAGTGTTACATTATAATGTTTCCATGATAGAAACAAATCATATGATATTTAAGAGGGTTACAATCATAAGCAAGTACTTTGAAAAAATTACAATGTGTTTTTATTTTTTTTTTCTTTGTTTTATTTAAATATCATGTATTCTGAATCAAACTATATGAATTTTTATTGTTATGAAGTATGTCTTTGTGAAAATGATTTCACATGTATATATATATTCATGGATTAAAAAGTTTTTATTCTTTTTTTGTTATCCTTAATGATATTTTTTTGGTAATAACTTGTTTTAAAATGTTTGTCAATGTTTTTATGGATGGTTAAAAGAAAATAAAATGAAAAGATGGATCTTATGAAGGATTAATGTTTTAAAAAAACTTTTCTAATATGGAAAAAATTGATACTATTTTTTTGTATCCACTTTGTATCCTCATGGGTTTTCATGTATGTTTAATGACTAAATTCAATAAAAATAAAATTGAAATGATATTTTATAATGTAATATGTTTATTATAGATGAATTAATGTGATTACGTAATGTTTATGGGCGGGTCCATATATGATTTGTGTGATGTCCTAGACCCGGATTCCTCTTACCAAGTTCCTTGAGCCATATTGGCCACATGGCCTCATGTTCATCTCCCTAAACACTAGAGTCAATCGAATAGTAGTGAGGTCCTAGGGTGTTTCTGTGGGGAGAATATTCCCTCATTACTAATGTGTAGCATAGTGGGTGATACTAAACATATGAAAATATAAGAAGAAATATTTTTAAACTGAAGGCACATTGGAAAAATAGAAACAAAAATAATAATATCAAAAACAACTAGAATAACATTCAACAAAAGATAATTGTATTCCATGTACTAGATAGATAGAAAACATGTATACAAAAAAATGGGCATGACAGGTTACACCAAGTAAAATGGATATCAATGAATATAACAAGCATCCCAATCATTGGCGCATTCATGTGATATCATGTTTGTAGAGACCCAAAGCTTTACGTACATGGAAATTACATTACATTTGCGGAATACTTAGTACATAACAAAAACACACACACAAGGATCGTAATAGTTTAGTGTCTTTGGAAACTCGGAATATAATCTTCTAATTGTGGTGAAAGATCTTCAACATCTCCCATAAATATCTTCCCTTTTTTTTTACCTAAAACCTTTCTTTATAACCCGGGGAAAAGAAAACATAAAAGGGTGAGATCAAATGCTCAGTAAGGGTAAGAAAAATAATTATCAATCACATCATATTCATAAGAACATAACATTTTGGAAATCTTAACCTGCAGAAGAGAGCATTATTTCATAACATGGGATAAATCATAGTAGTGAAATGAAATCCCAATAATCATAACATAAAACATGAAACTTTGTGGCATATACACATAATCATAGAGAATCATTTCTTATTAGTCAAGACTCATTGCCAAGACTATCTTAGTGGACAAAGTCCATTTCAGAACCGAGTCACCCTCGTTTCAGTCCTGTTTCACTGAACCGGTATAACCTACCATTCCAGCCATGTCTATCTCATGAGATATAAAATCTTTACCCAATGCATTGGAGGGATATATAGGTCCCACCCATCTCATAATGATACCATTCTTATGTGTGCCACAAAATCTTAAATCATACATCATTGCATAACCATGTAATAAAAATGGGAATCTTAAACATCGTGAAATCAAAAAACAATTCATATAAGATAAAGAAATTCATAAAAATAATTCCATCACAAAATAATCAAATCAATGTAATAATAGGGATAGAAACAGAACCCTTTATTATCATAGATGGAAAATAATTTTGATAAAACACTTGAACTCCATTCTTGAGGAAAATATCCTTTCAACTTCAAAAACACTTTTCATTTCTTAACATCTTATAAAATTATAACTAAAAGAAGTTGATTAAAAATAAACTTGAAAACTTGTAAAGGAAGATTCTTGGAAATAATGTTTTAAAAATCCATTCATGTCGTATATGTTAAAAAAAACATTCTTCGTACTTCTGTCGAAAAAGTCAAAAAGTACCTCGTACAAAAAACGACAAAAGATTCCTTTCATATCTTTAACTAAAAACTCACCAAAGGGTAAAATAGGATTTAAAAAATTGTTTGTGAATGGAAATAAAATTACATATCGAGGAAACATGGATGTGGATGATAAAATACACCCCAGTAAATGCCAAAGTATAAACAATCTCGGATAAAAATGAGATTGTGATATTTCCCTTACCATAGGTCCGATTTTCTTCGTAAGTGTCTGAACCTCCTGTATAATGATTTAAATAATGTCATTGATTTATTCCAGAATCATACTCATTGTTATGATATCATATATTGTTCACTTATGACTTTATATTACCTGTTCTTTTGTAAATTTCATGTTAAAGAAGTGTTTTGGGTAAAATCGTTTCATTTATCGTAGGTGTTTGGACTTGTTGTTCATGACATTATTATTAATTATATCATTATTTACTTACTTCCATAATATAAAACATGATTTATATATCATATATATTCAGTATATATATATATAATAGATATATAAATGAAATGAAACACATCGTTCATGTAGACGGTAGTCCGTACGTACGCATGAATGCTGTTTTCCTTTCCTTATTGTCTTGAATGGAAGTAAGTAGATGACATACATATATATATACATAAATCCAGCAGATTTAACATGTCATATATTTCATTATTATTCATTATATATACTTTATAATCATTCATGAATGGTTAATGTGGAGAATGAATCTCATCGCGTCGTGGAGACGGTAGTCCGTACGTACGCACGAGCGATGATATCGTTCTCATGATCATGAACTTATGTTGAAGTGTATGTATACTATTTCAGTATCAATATAACTTTATAATAATAATATATAGTTACTCATTACACCATTATACCCATCAAATTAAGGTGGTGGCGGAAAATAGATTGCACCACGACGTGGAGACGGTATTCCGTACGTCCGCACGCGCGATGATTTCCTTTTTCCATAGGATGGATAGAAGTTTAATTAGAGTTGTTTCATATTTATAATAACATATTAGTATATAAGAAATACTGATGTTATTACTTTATCATGAAACAACTAAATAAGAAGAAGTTGAAGAAGAAATAAATTGAAAAAGATCGGTAATGGATATTATCACTTTTTGACGCGCCTTTTCTTAACCTCCACTTAAAGAACTAAGGATGGTCGTTGAAGAAGACCAGGACCTCTAGGATGATACTAGGGAAGTGGAGAAGAGATTTTGGCAGGGGTTGGCCGAGCTACAATGCTCAAATTGGTGTGAGGAGGAGAGGTAGGACGTGCCCTTTTATAAGGGAGGAGAGGGGCACCTTTGGAATAACTAAAAATATTATTTTATTATGAAGTCACGTTCGGTTTTAAATAGCTCAAAATTGATTTATTTCGAGGCTAAGGTGGGGATGGGTCGAAATCCTCTCAACCAATAGAATTTATACATGTTTAGGTTCCTATTTTAACCTTATCATGTAGATTTAACATTAAGTTAAATAAGTTTACTTTTACCCTGTCTTCTTGTGTTCTTATACTATAAGGTTAATAAACTTACTATATCAAGCCAAAATAACCCCAAGTTGTTTATTATTAAAATATATAACCTTATCTAAGTCATTTCGCCGAACCTCAGATTTTTAGGAATAAAATAACAATTAATAATATAATATTTGTTTTAAAAACTATTTTATGTCAATTTTGACAATATTTAGTAATTGATTTTTTTGAAAATCATAAAAGAATTATAAGTTCTAAAAAAGTTAATTAAATAAATACTAACATGTCATATTAACCTATAAAATTATTGGAATTCATAAAAAGTCTCAAATTATATTTATTTGGGCATTTATAACATCAATTATGTCAATATTTCATTAATAAGATAATTATTGCATCATCGTTGTGTCATACATAAATTAAATTATTTAATGTCTAAAAATTACAAATAAAATTCCATTATGTAGGAAATCTTTTTATACTTCTAATTAATATTTATAGTCGAATTTATCTTATGTATAACCTCATATTAAAAATGATTTACTTATTAAACATTGATTTTCACTATTTTATCCCTTCTTTAAATAAATTAATAATAAATGTCCTAATCTAATCCAAGTGGGCCTAAATCGTCATATTTTATTCATAAGGTTGTTTTGGTCGAATTACATTTATCCAATAGAATTAGGACATGTGTTAGTGTAATAATAATAATATTTTTACCCTTAATTACCCTATTTACTTTTAACCGTGGAAAAAAAAGTAAAAAGTTACTATTCAGCAAAAATTATTTTCATCACATTGAACCACATTTTACTTACTGACATCAACTGTGTATCTCGGCTTTTCGAAATTCCACTCACAAAAGCGGTAAAATTATGTTTTATGAAAAATTTAGTTTTTTAACAACCACTTAGTGGTTTCACTATTCATCAAAAAATGAATGTTTCCAGAAAAATACCAAAAATTAGGCCTAAGCTATATTTGATATTATGAACTCAAAAATGATGTCTATTTTACCAAATTCAAAACATATTAGTTGCATTAATTAATTTAAAAATTAATTCCCGTTGTCAAAGCAAATAGCGTGTTCTTATGAGATAATAACTATCAAAAGATTGACACTTGTTTATGTCTTGTTTAAATGTAGAATTACATCCAATGACCAAAATTGTATTAAATTGTAAAAATATATTCTAAATATAATTTTAAACCACTCAAATTAAAAAAATTTCACTATTAATTATTTCGATTGAAAAAGTTGTTTTTAATTAAAATTTAGTAATTTTCACTATTAATCAAAATATGAAAGTTATCTGAAAATTACCAAAATTTCACCCAAAGCTAATTTCAATATTCCGAATCCAAAAATGAAGTCCATTTAGAAAAATAAAATTTACAAAATTTCAAAAAGTGGTTACTACTATTCATAACTGCTAGTTTTAATAATATTTTAAAAGCATATTGTTGTTTAGTGAAACTCGTTATTGCGTACTACACACGCTATCGAGGAAGGTCGCGATTGTGTGTAATACAAGGAAAGTCAAGGATGTGTGTTGTGAAAGCTCCTTTGGGTTTAGTGTACAACACAATACATTAATGAAATTAAAAGAATATTTTACATATAATCTCGGGGTGTTACATTCTACCCCCCTTAAAATGAATTTCACCCTCGAAATTCATCGGGGTAATAAATGGTTTACTATTAAAAAGTTTTTTTAATAGAAACCCACATCGTAAAAAGGAATACCAAAACCAATCTTTAAAAACAAAAGTATGAAACGCAACGGTTACCCAAATAAACTAATCAATGGGTTTCCACATAGGTGAAAATATGGATATGGAAGAGAAATATAATCATCATGTTCTGATGGAGAGTGGTAGAGAACGTGGCTATGGAAAAGCCAGCAATCACAAAGCCATAAATTTCTGATGATGTAAGGTACCATCTGATTCATCAGATATAAGAGCACTAGGACAACTTTTTTGGTTTTCAAGATCATTTCCCTAAAGCTGATGAAATTGGAATTAGAAGAAATACTTTCGTGATTTCGGTATAGTCTCACCGTTGGTCGTTCTTTGGACAATTTCCACTTCATCTCTTAAAGAAATTAAGTTGAATTTGTTATTCGTGAAGTGTTAACAGATCATGTGATAGAATGATGGGTCATTCCATCGGTTTCAAACAAAAGTTTAGCAATAGTAATCAAATATACATAAGTCCGTCTATAGTGAGGTTAATCATATACGATTCCAAAAATGAACTTATACTTCATATATCATACTGCTTAATAAAATAAGACTAGTTTCTACTAACCAGGGACTTTCTATAGGCCAGTGGTATGCGATAAAGGCCCGTCACACTTTAGTTGTGGGTTCGATTCCCACAGCCTTGGCCGACGCGATGGGTTGTCGCACATCCTGCAGGTTGTCCTTTTTCTAAAACTACATTATTATAACATCCCATCAACAATATCAAAAAAATGTTTTATCCTTAAACAATACTAACTTATTTCCAACATAATCCATTCCAATCTTTCGACTTATCTAAAATACTTCGTTCCAAGCTCATAATATAGAGAAAATGATCACGTGAATGCCATCGTTTATCCCTCATATATCTTGTTCGTCACATTCCAGTCATGTGAATACCATAATCATGTAATCTCTTGAAAAATGAATACCCATTGAATCTTAGTGAAAACATGAGTGCTGTCAATAGATAACTCTTTCCACATACCAAAATCCTCAAAATTTTATATACTTAGTCCTTATATCAATCATGATCTCATGAATACAATCAAACATCTCATTATCTTCTTGTCCATTCATTATGCGCATATCATCTACTTTCCAAAAATATTTCAATCACATTTTTTTCCTTGTTACCAGTATCAAATAATTATTGAAACCCAATACATAGATATTCCAAAATTCCACAATACCAGAAAAGAGATTCCATGATACTATTTTGAAATCCCATTACAGAAACACTTAATCATTCCACCACATCATTGTCATATTCAACATCGCCAATAGTGATCGCATGTGACTTCCCTTTGTCCTTTTCCTTAAGCGGTTGCTCATGTAGACCATCACTAACCCTTGGATTAGGGAATTTATTAGAATAATGCCCCATTTCCTTGAACTTGAAGCATTGAAGTGTTGGTGGTGCGTTCTCTATAGTGTTTGCTTTATTCACATCATTAGAAACCCTTTTTCCATTACTTTGACACTCAGCTGCTCGATGACCTTCTTTTCCACACTTAAAACATTTTCTAGTCCCTTTAAGAAAATCTCCACCATGCTTCTTTCCACACTTTGTGCATAAGGAAACATTCATCTTCTTTTCACCATTATTCTGAGATTTCTCCTTAAACTCCATCTTTCGTTTCTTGTCAAAACCATGAGATGGAAATGTAACACCAACTTCCATTTCTACCTTGATAGCACAACGCACAATCTCTTCATAGCTAGTGAAGTCTCTTATAGCTAATGCGCTTCGAAGATTTGGTTTTAAGCCACTGAAGAATCGATCAACATTACTTTTAGGTTGGATGATAAATCCAGATGCATACCTTGCAAGCCTTGTAAAATTCGCTTCATATATACCAACAGATTCATCATCCTTTTTCATTAGTTCAAGAAACTCCTTCTCCATCTTTGTTCGAAGAATACGAGGGAAGTACTTATTGAAAAATAAGTTCTTGAACTCGTCCCATTCCATAGACTCGATTTCATCCCTTTGCATTGTATTTTTGATAAGATTCCACCATTGATCAGCTTCACCTTCCAAACGATATACTGCTAAGATGACTTTATCATGTTCAGAACATTGAAGAACTGAAAATATCTTTTCAATGGTACTGATCCATTGTTCAGAAACAAGTGGATCAGAAGACCCACTGAAAGAAGGTGGACATTGCCTCATGAAGGACTCAATAGAATATTGTTCCCTTCTCTGCTCATTTGGAAGTCCAGAATGATTCATAGTTTGTGTAAGTATAACAATAAGATTTTGCACTCCATCTCCCATAACATTTGTTTGTTCAGGAGGACAATCATTTCATTTTCCATTGCATTGATCAACACGGTTCCTTCGGGTTCTAGCCATCTTTTAAAACCCAAATAGAATAGTGTGAGAGGCAAAAATCATGATAGGAAAAACAACATAATAAAGGGGGAGTACCTTCAATATCTAACATCTTAGGTTTAATTCTAAGATCGTTAGCTCAATTGTAGGACTATAACCTATAATTATACTTAACCTTAGGGACATCCCTAGACATACCTTAGAAATATCTCTAGGGATCTCACTAAAGTTCTCGCATCCTAGTTTCCAATGGTTGACTAAACCGGTCCTCTGATCCCAACTGTAGAGACCCTAAGCTTGACGTACATGGCCATTACATTACTTTTGCGGAATACTTAGTACATAACAAAAACACACACAAGGATCGCAATAGTTTAGTGTCTTTGAAACTTGGAATATAATCTTCTAATCATGGTGAAAGATGTTCAACATCTCCCATAAAGATCTTCCCTTTTTTTACCTAAAACATTTCTTTATATCCTAGGGAAAAGAAAACATAAAAGGGTGAGCTCAAATTCTCAGTAATGGTAAACAAAATAAATATCAATCACATCATATTCATAAGAACATAACATTTTGGAAATCTTAACCTGCAAAAGAGAGCATAATTTCATAACATGGGATAAATCATAGTAGTGAAATGAAATCCCAATAATCATAACATAAAACATGAAACTTTTTGGCATACACACATAATCATAGGGAATCATTTCTTATTAGTCAAGACTCGTTGCCAAGACTTTCTTAGTGGACAAAGTCTATTTCTGAACCGAGTCACCCTCGTTTCAGTCCTGTTTCACTGAACCGATATAACCTACCGTTCCAGCCATGTCTATCTCATGAGATATAAAATCTTTACCCAATGCATTGGAGGGAGATATAGGTCCCACCCATCTCATAATTATACCATTCTTATGTGTGCCACAAAATATTAAATCATACATCATTGCATAACCCATGTAATAAAAATGAGAATCTTAAACATCGTGACATCATAAAACAATTCATATAAGATAAAGGAATTAATAAATATAATTCCATCACAACATAATAAAATCAATGTAATAATAGGGATAGAAATAGAACCCTTTATTATCTTAGATGGAAAATAATTTTGATAAAACACTTGAACTCCATTCTTGAGGAAAATATCCTTTCAACTTCAAAAACACTTTTCCTTTCTTAACATGTTATAAAATTCTAACTAAAAGTAGTTGATTAAAAATAAACATGAAAACTTGTAAATGAAGCTTCTTGGAAATAATGTTTTAAAAATCCATTCATTCCGTATAAGTTAAAAAACATTCTTCGTACTTTTGTCGGAAAAGTCAAAAAGTACCTCGTACGAAAAACGACAAAAGATTCCTTTCATATCTTTTATTAAAAACTCACCGAAGGGTAAAATAGGATTTAAACAATTTTAGGTGATTTTAAATAATATTACATATCGAGGAAACATGGATGTGGATGATAAAATACACCCCAGTAAATTCCAAAGTATAAGCAATCTCGGATAAAAATGAGATTGTGATATTTCCCTTACCTTAGGTCTGATTTTCTTCGTAAGTGTCCGAACCTCCTGTATAATGATTTAAATAATGTCATTGACTTATTCCAGAATCATACTCATTGTTATGATATCATATATGGTTCACTAATGACTTTATATTACCCATTATTTTGTAAATTCCATGTTAAAGAAGCGTTTTGGGTAAAATCGTTTCATTTATCGTAGGTGTTTGGACTAGTTGTTCTTGACATTATTATTACTTATATCATGATTTAATTACTTCAAGAATATAAAACATGATTAATATATAATATATATTCAGTATATATATATATATAATAGATAGATAAATGAAATGAAACACACCGTTCATGGAGACGGTAGTCCGTACGTACGTATGAACGCTGTTTTCCTTTCCTTATTGTCTTGAATGAAAGTAAGTAGATGAAATACATATATATATATATACATAAATCCATTAGATTTAACATGTCATATATTTCATTATTATTCATTATATATACTTTATAATCATTCATGAATGGTTAATGTGGAGAATGAATCTCATCGCGTCGTGGAGACGGTAGTCCGTACGTACGCACGAGCGATGATATCGTTCTCATGATCGTGAAATTGTGTTGAAGTGTATGTATACTATTTCAGTATCAATATTAATTTATAATAATCATATATAGTTACTCATTACACCATTATACCCATTCAATTAAGGTGGTGGCAGAAAATAGTTTACACCATGGCGTGGAGACGGTATTCCGTACGTACGCACGCGTGGTGATTTCCTTTTTCAGTAGGATGGATAGAAGGTTAATTAGATTTGATTCATATTTATAATAACATATCAGTATATAAGAAGTACTTATGTTATTACTTTATCATGAAACAACTAAAGAAGAAGATGTTGAAGAAGAAAGAAATTGAAAAAGATCGGTAATGGATATTACCTCTTTTTGACGCGCCTTTACTTAACCTCCACTTAAATAACTAAGGATGGTCTTTGAAGAAGACAAGGACCTCTATGATGATACTAGGGAAGTGGAGAAAAGATTTTGGCAGGGTTTGGCCGAGCTTGAATGCTCAAATTGGTGTGAGGAGGAGAGGGAGGAGGTGCCCTTTTATAAGGGAGGAGAGGGGCACCTTTGGAATAACTAAAAATATTATTTTATTATAAAGTCACGTTCGGTTTTAAATAGATCCAAATTGATTTATTTAGAGGCTAAGGTGGGTATGGGTTGAAATACTCTCATCCAATATAATTTAGACAAGTTTAGGTTCCTATTTTAACCTTATCATGTAGATTTAACATTAAGTTAAATAATTTTACTTTTACCGTGTCTTCTTGTGGTCTTATACTATAAGGTTAATAAACTTACTATATCAAGGAAAAAGAACCCCAAAGTTTTTATTATTAAAATATATAACCTTATATAAGTCATTTTTCCAATCCTTAGATTTTTAGGAATAAAATATCAATTAATAATATAATGTTTGTTTTAAAAACTATTTTATGTAAATTTTGACACTATTTAGTAATTAATTTTTGTGAAAATCATAACAGAATGATAAGATCTAAAAAAGTTAATTAAATCAATACTAACATGTCATATTAACCTATAAAATTAGTTTAATGCATAAAAAGTCTCAAATTATATTTATTTGGGAATTTATAACATCAATTATGTCAATATTTCATTAATAAGATAATTACTGCATCATCGTTATGTCATAAATAAATTAAATTATCTAATGTCTAAAAATTAAAAATAAAATTCCATTATGTAGGAAAGCTTTTTATCTTTCTAATGAATATTTATAGTCTAATTTATCTTATGTATAACTCCATATTAAAAATGATTTAATTATTAAACATTGATTTTCTCTATTTTAACCCTTCTTTAAATAAATTATTAATAAATGTCATAATCTAATCCAATTGGGCCTAAATGGTCATATTTTATTCCTAAAGTTGTTTTTGGTCGAATTAAACTTATCCAATAGAATTAGGACATGTTTTAGGGTAATAATAATAATACTTTTACCCTTAATTACCCTATTTACTTTTAACCGTGGTAAAAAAAATTAAAAAGTTACTATTCAACAAAAATTATTTTCATCTCATTGAACCACATTTTACTTACTGACATCAACCGTGTCTCTCGGAAGTTCGAAATTCCACTCATAGAAGCGGTAAAATTACGTTTTATGAAAAAATCCGTTTTTTAAATACCACTTAGTGGTTTCACTATTCATCAAAAAATGTAAGTTTCCAGAAAAATACCAAAAATTAGGCCAATGATATATTTGATATTATGAACTCAAAAATGATGTCTATTTTACCAAATTCAAAACATATCAGTTGCATTAATTAATTTAAAAATTAATTCTCGTCGTCAAAACAAATAGCGTGTTCTTATGAGGTAATAACTATCAAAAGATTGACACTTGTTTATGTCTGGTTTAAATGTAGAATTAAATCCAATGAACAAAATTGTATTAAATTTTAAAAATATACTCTAAATATACTTTAAAACCACTCAAATTAATAATTTATCACTATTAATTATTTCGATTGAAAAAGTTGTTTTTAATTAAAATTTAGTAATTTTCACTATTCATCAAAATATGAAAGTTATCTGAAAATTACCAAAATTTCACCCAAAGCTAATTTTGATATTACTAATCCAAAAATGAAGTCCATTTTAAAAAATAAAATTTCAAAATTTCAAAAAGTGGTTATTAGTATTCATAATGGCTAGTTTTAATAATATTTTAATAGCATATTGTTGTTTAGTGAAACTCATTATTGCGTACTACACACGCTCTCGAGGAAGGTCGCGATTGCATGTGATACAAGGCAAGTCAAGGATGCGTGTTGTGCAAGCTCCTTTTGGTTTAGCGTACAACACAAGACATTAATGAAATTAAAATAATATTTTACATATAATCTCGGGGTGTTACAATGTTCCAACATAAAGATCAAGAAATCATGTGTTTGAAGATCTATGCTTCCCACTATCAACACTCGTAACTGTTTAATCTTCCTCATTTACCAAACATCACCTAGAGAGGGTTTGAGATAAATATTAGTGTGAAACAACCAAGAGTGTCCATAACATATGGATACTATAATGGAAATGTAACTTTGTACAAGTAAGCATATATAGAGAAAATTAGTAAAATTAACAAAATACCCATGTACCGGCTTCATCACACAGCTGGTGTGAAAACATGTAACAATTCATTATTTGATTATTACCAATTTATACATTAGTCACATGTTAATTATAGCGACCCATACATTACATACATTGTGATTACTTCAAAATTTAAGAACACCTATTACAAAATATAACAAAACCAGGAAAGGACCGTATAGGTATAGAGTCTTTAGAAACTGGGAAACATAAACAACGAGTTCATAAATAATCTACTTTTCCTCCCATTTATTCATCATATCTAGAGTCCCTTTTTCGCATATCCTAATTAATAAACTTCTTCCTGACCTGGGGAAAGAAAACATTCTAAAGGGTGAGCTCAAATTCTCAGTAAGGGTAAACAAAAGAAATATCAATCACATCATATACATAAGAACATAACTTTTGGAAATATTAACCTATAAAAGAAATCATAATTTCATAACATGTGATAAATCATAGTTGTGAAATGTAATCCCAATAATCACAAATTAAAACATTAAACATTGTGGTATACACACATAATCATATATAATCATTTCTTATTAGTCAAGACTCATTGCCAAGACTATCTTAGTGGACAAAGTCCATTTCTGAACTGAGTTCACTCCTCGTTTTAGTCCTATTTCACTGAACTGGTTTAACCTGCCGTTCTAGCCATTTCTATCACATGAGATATAAAATCTTTACCAAATGCATTGGAGGGAGATATAGTTCCCACCCATCTCATATTGATACCATTTTTATGTGTGCCACAAAATCATAATCCATACATCATAGCATAAGCCATGTAAAAAAAATGGGAATCATAAACATCGTGACATCATAAAACAATTCATATAAGATAAAGGAATTCATAAAAATATTTCCATCACAATACAATCAAATCCATGTAATAATAGGGATAAAAATAGAACCCTATATTATCTTAGATGGAAAATAGTTTTGATAAAACTCTTGAACTCCATTCTTGAGGAAAATATCCTTTCTACTTCAAATTTTTTTCCTTTCTTAACATGTCATACAATTTTAAACAAAAACAAGTTGATTAAAAATAATCTTGAAAACTTGTAATGGAAGCTTCTTGGAAATAATTTTTTAAAAATCCATTCATGCCGTATAAGTTAAATAAACATTCTTCTCGTACTTTTGTCGGAAAAGTCAAAAAGTACCTCGTAAGAAAAACGACAAAAGATTCCTTTCATATATTTTATTAAAAACTCAACGAAGGGTAAAATTGGATATAAAGTACTGTATAAGGATATAAATATTACATATTGAGGAAACATGGATGTGGATGATAAAATACACCCCAGTAAATACCAAAGTATAAACAATCTCTGATAAAAATGAGATTGTGATATGTTCCCTTACCTTAGGTCCGATTAGCTTCATAAGTGTCTGAACCTCATTTATAATGATTTAAAAAATGTTATTTACTTATTACAGAATCAAGATTATTTTTATTATTTCATATATGGTCATATTCTTAGCTTCTTATTAGTAATATTTCATTACTACTTGTTATTCGGGTGTTTATTACTTTTTGTTCTTATGCGTGTTTTGTTGAATAAATTGTTATTTTTCTTTTTAGGTTATAGATACCTCATTTCCAGAATGGTATTAGTGTAATATATATCATATTTATTCACTCAATTCATTTATATTATCATTATGCAATGAAGATCATGTAGAACGAGTCGCATCACATCGTGGAGGCGGTATTCCGTACGTACGCATGAGCGATGATATCATTCCCATGTTCGTGGAATTGTATTGGAGTGTATGTATACTATTTCAGAATCAATATCACTTTACAATAGTCATATATAGTCATTATTTACACCATTATACCAATCCAAGTAAGGTGGTGGTGTAAAATAGATTACACCACCGCGTGGAGACGGTATTCTGTACGTACGCACGCGCGGTGATTTCATTTTCCGTAGGATGGATAGATGGTGAAATAGGGTTGTTTCATAATTATAATAACATATCAGTATATTAGTGATATTGATGTGATTATTTAATATTGAAACAACTAAAGAAGAAAAAGTGGAAGAAGAAATAAATTTGAAAGAATTGGTAACAGAGATTACCTATTCTTTGAAACGCCTCTTTGAGATCTCTTTTTAGGGCACTAAAATTGGACTTTGAAGAAGACCAGGACCTCTAGGATGTTTCTAGGGAAGTGGAGAGGAGAAATTGGCAGGGGTTGGCTGAGATTGAAGGCTCAAAGTTGTGTGAGGAAGAGGGGGAGGAGGTTCCCTTTTATAAGGGAGGAGAGGGGCACCTTTGGAATAACTAAATAATTATTTTATTATAAAGTCAAATTCGGTTTTAAATAGCTCCAAATTGATTTATTTAGTAGCTAAGGTGGGTATGGGTAGAAATACTCCCATCCAATAGAATTTAGACAAGTTTAGGTTCCTATTTTAACCTTATAATTTGGATTTAACATTAAGTTAAATAATTTTACTTTTATCGTGTCTTCTTGTGTTCTTATACTATAAGGTTAGTAAACTTACTAAAACAAGCCAAAAGAACCCAAAGTTGTTTATTATTAATATATATAACCTTATATAAGTCATTTGGACGAACTTTAGATTTTTAGGAATAAAATAACAATTAATAATATAATATTAGTTTTAAAAACTATTTTATGTCAATTTTGACACTATTTAGTAATAGATTTTTGTGAAAATCATAACAGAATGATTAGTTCCAAAAACGTTAATTATATCAATAATAACATGTCATATTAACCTAGAAAATTAGTTTAATTCATAAAAAGTTTCAAATTATCTTTATTTAGGTATTTATAACATCACTTATGTCAATATTTCATTAATAAAATAATTACTGTATCATCATTGTGTCATAAATAAATTAAATTATATAAAGTCTAAAAATTACAAATAAAATATCATTATTTAGTAAATATATTTATCTTTATAATGAATATTTATAGTCTAATTTATCTTTTGTATAACCCTATATTAAAAACTATTTTCTTATTAAACTTTGATTTTAACTATTTCAACCCTTCTTTAAATAAATTAATAATAAATGTCCTAATCTAATCCAAGTGGGCCTAAATGGTCATATTTTATTCCTAAGGTTTTTTTGGTCGAATTAAACTTATCCAATAGAATTAGTACATGTTTTAGGGTAATAATAATATCATTTTTACCCTTAATTACCCTATTTACATTTAACCGTGGTAAATAAAAGTAAAAAGTTACTATTCACCAAATATTATTTTCATCTCATTGAACCAAATTTTACTTACTGACATCAACTGTGTCTCTCGGAGTTTTGAAATTCCACTCATAGAAGCGGTAAAATTATGTTTTATGAAAAAATCATTTTTTTTAACTACCACTTAGTGGTTTCATTATTCATCAAAAATTGAAAGTTTTCAAAAAAATAACAAAAATTCACCCTAGGATAATTTCGATATTCCGAATCGGAAAATGAAGTCAATTTTGAAAAATAAAATTTACAAAATTTCAAAAAGTGGTTATTACTATTCATAATGGCTAGTTTTAATAATATTTTAATAGCATATTGTTGTTTAGTGAAACTCGGTATTGCGTACGACGCAAGCTATCTTGGATGGTCGCGATTTTGTGTAAAGCAAGCCAAGCATGTGAAAGATTTCTTTGATGATTTATATAACATAAAAGTCTCGTGTGTTACATTCTACCCCCTTAAAATGAATTTCGACCTTGAAATTCATCACTTTGTACCAAACAGATGAGGATACCTCTCCCTCATCATATCCCCATGCTCCCATGTAGCTTCTTCTAATTGGTGGTTCTTCTATAAAACATTCACCAATCGAGTGGTCTTGTTTCATAGGAGTTTTTTGCTATAATCCAGAATCTCTATCGGTTGTTCTTCATAAGAATGTTCTTTCTCCAGCGGTACAACTTCTAAGCTGAGTACATGTGAAGGATCAGGTATGTACATTCTCAAGAGAGATACATGGAACACATCGTGAACTTGAGAGATATTCGGTGGAAGCGCCAATCAGTAAGCTACCTTCCCAACACAATCCAGTATTTCGAAAGGACCGATATATCTAGGGCTCAACTTCCCCTTCTTTCCATATCTCATGACCCCTTCCAGAGAGATATTCGTAAGAACACTTTATCACCCACTTCAAACTCTAGGACTTTTCTTCGGTTGTCGGCATAACTTTTCTGTCGACTCTGAGCTTCTCTTTTGTGTTGTTGAATATATCTGACCTTTTCTGCCATTTCATCAATGAGATCAGGTCCTAATAGCTTTCTTTCCCCAACTTCATCCTAGCAAGTTGGAGTCCTGCATTTCTTTCCATAGAGAGCTTCATAATGATCCATATGAATACTAGAGTGAAAGCTATTATTATAAGAAAATTCCACCAAATGTAGGTGTTGATCCCAACCACCTTTGAAATCCATAGAGCAAGATCTCAACATATCTTCTAGAGTTTGAATTGTTCTCTCAGACTGACCGTCTATCTGAGGATGATAAGCAGTGCTGAAACTCAACTCTGTATCCAGAGTATGCTGAAGACTTCTCCAGAACATTGAGGTAAACCTTGGATCCCGATCAGATATAATAGAAGTGGTACTCCATGAAATCTTACCACTTCCTTCACATATATCTTGGCAAGCTGATCTAGAGAGAAATCCTATCTAATAGCGATGAAGTGTGCAGACATTGTAAGACGATCAACTATTACCCATATAGCATTATTTCCTTTGGATCTTTTAGGAAGTCTGGTGACAAAGTCCATTGTGATGTTTTCCCATTTCCATTTGGGTATGGGTAATGGTTGTAAAATCCCCTTAGTCTTCTTTCTTTCAGCTTTAACTTACTGACAAACCAAGCATCGAGAGACAAATTCTGAAACATCTCTTTTCATGCCATCCCACCAGAAGTACTCTTTCATGTCCCTATACATCTTCGTGCTCCCAGGATGAATAGATAATGAAAAACTATGTGCCTCATCCAACAACTCCTTCTTTAATTCGGGGATGGGAGGAACAAAAACCCGATTCCTGAACAATATTATCCCATCACAGTCAAGGTTCAATTCAAGAACATTTCACACCTTCTTTTGTAACTCGACATCTTTTTTCTGTGCCTCTTTAATCATCACATGTATAGATGGTTGAACATTCATTTTAGAAAGATACGATTTTTCCCCTTTCATTATAATTACAAGATCCATCCTTGTAAATCTATAAATATTGGATCTTTTGTGATCCTCATCATGGATAAACTGGCATGGTCTTGTCGACTTAATGCATCTCCCACCTTGTTTGCTTTCCAAGGGTGGTAATGGATTGAGCAGTCGTAATCCATAATCAGCTCCAACCATCTTCTTTGGCGCATATTCAACTCCTTTTGTGTGAAAATATACTTTAATCTTTTATGATCAGTATAAATGTCACACCTTTCTCCATAAAGATAATTCCTCCAAATCATTAATGCAATGATTACCGCAGCTAACTCCAAATCATGAGTTGGGTAATTTTGCTCATGTATTTTCAATTGTCGTGAGGAATAAGCTATCACCATATAATTTTGCATAAGAACACACCTGAATCCCTTCATGGATGCATCACTATAAATCACAAAACTTTCTCCACTATAAGGCAGTGTGAGCACAGGTGCACTGGATAACCTTCTTTTCAACTCCTTGAAATTCTCTTCACATTCCTCAGTCCAAACAAACTTAACTCCTTTCCGAGTCAAGTTGGTGACTGGAATTGATAATCATGAAAAACCTTTCACAAAACGTCGATAATATCCAGCCAAACCAAGAAAAATTCGGATCTAAGTTACTATTGTTGGTCTTGACCATCTTTCGATAACCTCTTTTTTTGCTGGATCCACAGATGTCCCCTCTTTTGAGATTATGTAACCCAAAAATTCAACTTTTTGAAGCCAAAATTCACACTTGGTAAATTTGGCATAAATCTTCTCCTTTCTCAGGGTCATCAATATAATTCTCAAGTGATCGTCATGTTCTTCCTTACTCATTGAATATACCAGAATATCTTCTATAAAGACTAAAACAAACTGATCAAGATAGTCTCTAAAGACTCTATTCATCCGATCCATGAAGATAGCAGGGGAATTAGTAAGACCAAATGGCATCACTATAAATTCATAGTGTCCATACCTTGTACGGAAATTCGTCTTTGGTATATCCTCCCTTTTGACCCTTAATTGATGATACCCTGAATGATGATCAATCTTGGCAGAGTATTGAGCTCCACGTAGTTGGTCAAATAATTCATCAATGTGTGGGAGAGGATATTTGTTCTTGATAGTGATCTTGTTAAGTTCTCGATAATCAATGTAGAGTCTCATTGATCCATCTTTCTTCTTAAAAAACAGAACATGTGCTCCCCAAGGTGACACACTAGGGCGTATGAATCCCCTATCAAGATTTTCTTGGAGTTGCTTCTTCAATTCCTGCAACTCAATTGTGGCCATTCTATAAGGTGTCTTTGAAATAGGAAAAGCACCCGGTACGAGTTCTATTGAAAAATCAACTTCACGATTTGGTGGAAGACCCGATAATTCCTCCGGAAAAACATCATCAAACTCCCATACAATGGGCATATTCTTAATCGTGAGTTTCTCACCAATAATTTGAGATAAATAACCTTCGTTTAGTTGAATCAAGACCCATAAGATGGAAGAAATTTCCACTGGAAGGTTATGGTCATCCTTGCATCGATAGACGATCATAGATTGATCTGGAATATGAAATGTGACTTCCCTCCTTTGGCAATTGATATGAGCTCCATGTAGAGAAAGCCAATCCATGCCAAGAATCACATCAAATTCCACTATAGGAAGGATCGCAAGATTTGAAGGAAGCACTTTCCCACAAACTTCGATCGGAGAAGAATTATAAACTTTTGATACGACTGTTGTTCCATTAGGGGTTGTAACAGCTAACTCAACATCTAATTTTTCAGGTAATACGGTGATATCCTTAGAAAATTCATTAGAAATAAAGGAGTGGGTGGATCCAGAATCAAATAAAACATTTTCTACATTAGAGTGGATGGTAAGTGTACCTTTCACCACATTGTTATCGTACTCCACATCGCTGATAGAAATTTCATGTGACATTCCATTGTCATTAGCCTTAAGAGTTTTTTGACGTCGACCATCATCATCAACCCTTGGATTTGGTCATTGATTGGCATAATGCCCCATCTCCTTCCACTTGAAACATTGAAGTGTAGTAGGTTCATTCTGTGTATCCCTTCCTTTGTTTGCATCATTAGACATCTTCTTCCCATCATTGCAGCATTCAAATGCCCTATAACCTTCCTTTCCACATTTGAAACATTTACTTGTCCCTTTAAGACAACTCCCCCATGTTTTTTTCCACACTTTGAGAATAAGGGAAAGCTCATCTTCTTTTCAGTGTGCTCTTTAGATTTTCCTTTGAATTCCATTTTCCTCTTCTAATCAAACCCATATGACTGATGGGTTACTCCAATCTCCATCTCGACTTTGAGAGCACATCGAACAATTTCCTCGTAGCTATTGAAGTCCCTTATGGCTAACGCCCTTTGAAGACCTGGTTTTAATCCACTAAAGAATCGATCGATCTTACTCTCAGGTTGGATAATAATACCAGAAGCGTACCTTGCAAGTCTTGTAAAATTTGATTCATAGGTACCAACAGATTCATCATCCTTTTTCTTTAGTAAAAAAACTCCTTCTCCATCTTTGTTTGGAGAATACGAGGGAAGTACTTATTGAAAAATATGTTCTTGAACTCGTCCCATTCCATGGACTCGATTTCATCCCTTTGCCTCGTATTCTTAATAAGATTCCACCATTGATCAGTATCACCTTCCAAACGATACACAGCTAAGATGACTTTATCATGTTCAGAACATTGAAGAACTAAAAATATCTTTTCATTAGAACTAATCCATTGTTCAGCAACTAATGTATCAGTAGACCCACTGAATGAAGGTGGACGCTGTCTCATGATGGATTCAACAGAATGTTGCTCCTTCCTTTTCTCGTTTGGAAGTCCTACATGACTCATAGCTTGATAAAGTTGTGTGAGCAAGGCTACAATATTTTTCATTCCAGCTCCCATAACGTTTGGTTGCTCAGGGGGACAATCATTGCATTGCTCGTCGCATTCCGCATTATCACGGTTCCTTCGGGTTGCAGCCATTGACTAAAACCAAGAAGAATAGTGTGAGCAACACTAATTATAATAGGAAAACAACATAATCAAGAACAAAATTTCACACTTAAGTTCTTATCCTAGGTTATTCATGGCCATTTCTAAAACACTAATATTTTTTTCAATGCTTGGACTTATCCTTAGGGTTCTTACTAAGGATTTCACATCCTAGTTTTCAAAGGTTGACTATACCTTTCCTCTAATACCAACTATAACGGTCTGGAATTACTTATAGTGGACTATAATTGATACCTATCAGGGAACTCCATGGACGGCTACACCCCCTAGGTGGGACACACCACCATCCCCAATGGCATCCATTTCCTCATGAAGCCCTTTGGCGGAGAGCCAGGCTTCGTCCAACGCTCACATGTGAGAGTTCCCAATGATCGGATACATTCCTACCTTTTTTGCCTCTGATACCAACTATAATGACCCATACTTTACATACATAGTCATTAATTCAGAATCTACGAAAACTTATTACAATATATAACAGAACCAGGAAAGGACCGTAGAGGTATAGAGTCTTTAGAAACTGGGAAACATAAACAACTGATTCATAAAGCATCTCCATTTCCTCCAATTTATTCATCATATCAAGAGTCCCTTTTTGGAATATCCTACTTAATAACCTTCTTCCTGACCTGGGGAAAGAAAACATACAAAAGGGTGATCTCAAATGCTCAGTAAGGGTAAACAAAAGAAATATCAATCACATCATATACATAAGAACATAACATTTGGAAATATTAACCTGCAAAAGAAATCATAATTTCATAACATGGGATAAATCATAGTAGTGAAATGTAATCACCATAATCAAAACATAAAACATGAAATTTTGTGGTATACACACATAATCATAGATAATCAATTCTTATTAGTCAAGACTCATTTCAAAGACTATCTTAGTAGACAAAGTCCATTTCTGAACCGAGTTCACTCCTCGCTTCAGTCCCGTTTCACTGAACCGGTTTAACCTGCCGTTCCAGCCACGTCTATCTCATGAGATATAAAATCATTACCCAATGCATTGGAGGGAGATATAGGTCCCACCCATCTCATAATGATACCATTCTTTTTTTTTCCAGAAAATCATAAACCATACATCATAGCATAACCCATGTAATAAAAATGGGAATCTTAAACATCGTGACATCATAAAACAATTCATATAAGATAAAGGAATTCATAAAAATATTTACATCACAACATAATCAAATCCATGTAATAATAGGGATAAAAATAGAACCCTATATTATCTGAGATGGAAAATAATTTTGATAAAACTCTTGAACTCCATTCTTGAGAAAAATATCCTTTCTACTTCAAAAACATTTTTTCCTTTCTTAACATGTCATACAATTTTAAACTAAAAGAAGTAGATTAAAAATAAACTTGAAAAATTGTAATAGAAGCTTCTTGGAAATAATGTTTTAAAAATCCATTCATGTCGTATAAGTTAAAAAAAACATTCTTCTCGTACTTTTGTCGGAAAAGTCAAAAAGTACCTCGTACGAAAAGCTACAAAAGATTCCTTTCATATCTTTTACTAAAAACTCACCGAAGGGTAAAATTGGATATAAACTACTGTAGAAGGATATAAATATTACATATTGGGAAAACATGGATTTGGATGATAAAATACACCCCAGTAAATACCAAAGTATGAACAATCTCTGATAAAAATGAGATTGTGATATTTTCCCTTACCTTAGGTCTGATTTGCTTCGTAAGTGTCCGAACCTCCTGTATAATGATTAAAATAATGTTATTTACTTATTCCAGAATAATAATTATTTTTATTATATCATATATGGTCATATTCATAGCTTTTTATTAGTAATATTTCATTACTACTTGTTATTCGGGTGTTTATTAATTTTTGTTCTTATGCGTGTTTTGTTGAATAAATTCTTATTTTTCATTTTAAGTTATAGATACCTCATTTCCAGAATGGTATTAGTGTAATATATATCATATTTATTCACTCAATTCATTTATATTATCATTATGCAATGAAGATCATGTAGAACGAGTCGCATCACATCGTGGAGACGGTATTCCGTACGTACGCACGAGCGATGATATCGTTCCCATGATCGTGGAATTGTATTGGAGTGTATGTATACTATTTCAGAATCAATATCACTTTACAATAGTCATATATAGTCATTATTTACACCATTATACCCATCAAAGTAAGGTGGTGGTGGAAAATAGATTACACCACGGCGTGAAGACGGTATTCCGTACGTACGCACGCGCAGTGATTTCATTTTCCGTAGGATGGATAGATGGTGAAATAGGGTTGTTTCATACTTATAATAACATATCAGTATATGAGTGATACTGATGTTATTAATTCATAATTAAATAACTAAAGAAGAAGAAGTGGAAGAAGAAATAAAGTTGAAAGAATTGGTAACGGACATTACCTCTTCTTTGAAATGCTTATTTGAGATCTCCTTTTAGGGAACTAAAATTGGTCTTTGAAGAATACCAGGACCTCTAGGATGTTTCTATAGAAGTTTATAGGAGAAAATTTCAGGGTTTGGCCGAGATTGAAGACTCCAAGTGGTGTGAGGAAGAGGGAGAGGAGGTGCCCTTTTATAAGGGAGGAGAGGGACACCTTTGGAATAACTAAAACTATTATTTTATTAAAAAGTCAAATTCGTTTTTAAATAGCTCCAAATTAATTTATTTCAAAGATAAGGTAGGGATGAGTCTAAATCCTCTAATCCAATAGAATTTAGACAATTTTAGTTTCATATTTTAACCTTATCATTTAGAATTAACATTAAGTTAAATAAATTTTACTTTTATAGTGTCTTCTTGTGTTCTTATACTATTAGGGTAATAAACTTACTATATCAATCCAAACGACCCCCCAAGTTGTTTATTATAATATATATAACCTTATCTTAGTCATTTGGACGAACCTTATATTTTTAGGAATAAAATAATAATTAATAATATAATATTTGTTTTACAAACTATTTTATGTCAATTTTGACACTATTTAGTAATTGATTTTTGTGAAAATCATAAAAGAAGTATTAGTTCGAACAAAATTAATTAAATCAATTCTAAAATGTCATATTAACCGAGAAAATTATTTTAATTCATAAAAAGTATCAAATTATCTTTATTTGGGTATTTATAACATCAATTATGTCAATATTTCATTAATAAGATAATTACTGCATCATTTTTGTGTCATAAGTAAATTAAATTATATAAAGTCTAAAAATTACAAATAAAATTTCATTTTGTAGGAAATCTTTTTATCTTTCTAATGAATATTTATAGTCGAATTTATATTATGTATAACTTTATATTAAAAATTATTTTCTTATTAAATATTGATTTAACTATTTTAACCCTTCTTTAAATAAATTAATAATAAATGTCCTAATCTAATCCAAGTGGGCCTAAATGGTCATTTTTTATTCATAAGGTTGTTTTTGGTAGAATTACACTTATCCAATAGAATTAGGACATGTTTTAGGGTAATAATAATATCATTTGTACCCTTAATTACCCTATTTACTTTTAACCGTGATAAATAAAAGTAAAATTTACTATTCACCAAAAATTATTTTCAACTCATTGAACCACATTTTACTTACTAACATCAACTGTGTCTCTCGGATTTTTGAAATTCCACTCACAGAAGTGGTAAAATTATGTTTTATGAAAAAATCAGTTTTTTAACTACCACTTAGTGGTTTCACTATTAATCAAAAATTGAAAGTTTTCAAAAAAATACCAAAATTTCACCCTAGGATAATTTCAATATTCCAAATCCAAAAATGAAGTCAATTTTGAAAAATAAAATTTCAAAAATTTCAAAAAGTGGTTATTACTATTCATAACTGCTAGTTTTAATAATATTTTAATAGAATATCGTTGTTTAGTGAAACTCGGTATTGCATACGATGCAATCTATCGAGGAAGGTCGCGATTTCTTGTAAAGCAAGCCAAGAAAGTGAAAGATTCCTTTGATGATTTATATAACATAAAAGTCTCGAGTGTTACATTAATAATGGAGAACGTTCCCATATTTAATAAGGTAACCAGTAATGATCACTAACAATGAATTCCCATGGTAATTACCATTGAAACATAGAACTAAAGGGTCTCCAACTCAGTAAAAACGGAAGCCTAGCATGGGTTATAGTGTAATAGAAGGAGAATTTTCACTTGAATTCCACAATATAGTGCCTTCTGAATCCATAGTTATCATCCAAGGTGTAATGGGGATAAGCATAGACAGGTCCCTATGGGATTTACCAAATGCGCGTACTTGTCAATTTCATATCAATGGAGTGCATCCAAGGAGTCATGTAATATTATTTAAGGTATCCTTTGGTGTCATACTGGTCATCCAATAATAGAAAAGGATCTGGTTCTAGGTGGGACTCAGGATGAGCCAGTTGTATCCTTGAATCATAATGGTTTTCCTATGTTCTCTAAGAATTATATAATTATAATTCAAGGAGAGATTATTTTACGATAATCCTATATTATTATAATGTATATAATATTTCTTTTTGATCAATTTTTTCCATTCATTAGTGTGATATGGTCAAGTAGCATGCAACTTTTTAATCATGTCGTTTGTTTCAAGCCTTTCCATTCATTAGTGTGACAAGGTCAAGTAGCATTCAACCATTAATTTAATCCATTTAATACATATTCCATATTCATGGTTCATTCTAATACCTTCCATTAGTGTGTAATTTGGTTATAAGGATATAAAACCTACCATTTATTTACATTTAAGTTCACGCCATATACACTGCATACATTTAATTTAACGTTTCACATTTAATAATCAATTGAAACACTTATGATAGGTAGGTATTTTGGTACACATAAATGGATCTTTCCAGTATGTAGTTAAAAATATATTTCAATATAATTAATATAGAAAGGTTTATCCTTAGAGTTTTCAATCAAAGTAACACATAAATAGTGGCGAAAATGTGTCAAAAACTAGAACAACTTTTACAACATAACATCCTACATGGGATGAATGGAGATATGTGGATAACCACTAACAACATATAAAATATTTGAAAATATAATAACCATATGGTTCTAACAATTATTATCATGGAAGATTAATTATATAAATTAATCCCGATTAAATCGTTGGACCCGTCACGAAAAATTAAAAATTAAAAAAACCATATTGATGTGTTATAGGCCACCCAAATTAGTATTTTACTATCCTTATCATTCGAAATTATCCATTTATTTGGCTCTAATTAGAGTTGGTCTATGAGAGTTTGAAGAACACTCATACAAAAAATAACTCAGTCGAGAGAAAGAGTGAAGGAGAACGACAGAAAAGGATTTGATTACATACAATTGTTCATCAAACACGATGAATGAATGCTTGATAAGACCCTTGATTATGGATGTCTCTTTATTCCTATATCTGATCTTCACAGGGCTCTAAAATTATATAATTACATGGTAATCCTTCCTAAACTAGGATTAGTGAAGACGGAGCGGGATAATTTTATCATTAATTGAAACATTTTCAAATTACACATAAAAATGGAATGTTCATGGTTTGACCGCATGGTATAAAAAACAGTGCACAAACCGTGGGTGTTTTTCTATGTTGAAGTCGTAAATTGAATAGTTAGTCCACATATTCCTTCATAAACATTGATAATTTGTTCTTTCCTGAAATTTGAATCAGCACAGTACGAGAAACCTTGCGTCAATCAAGCACTAACCATGCGACCTATCATATTATCCCAAAGAGATGGGTACGAGGATCTGAACATTCCCCAAACACCTATGAGACATTTACTAAATCAAAAGGCCTTAATATTACTTCCAAATTAATGATACAGACTAAAAATTAAAGGATCCGTAATAGAGAAAAATATACAGTTCCTATAATCTTCCCCCTTCAAAGAACTCGTCCATGAGTTGACCTTCCAAGGATTGAGAAACATTGAACGAGAGAAATGTTTTCCATTCGGAACATACACCAGATTCCCCCTCTCATGTCTCATCCTATACTCCATCATTCTTCAAGTGCACCTATACTAGAGGGATAAACCGGCCTAAAAGAACCTTCGTTCCCGTGTCGATGATTCATAATAGAGACTGCACAAAGGTAGCATCATCATCTAACTAAACATCCTTAGGATAAAAGGAATTTGTGGGGACAAAATGATTGTGGTGAATCTTTTAAACATGAATGATATCAAGCATGGAACAGTACCTATATGTTAAAATCATTTGATATGCTACTGTCGAGGCATTGTCTTGAATTTCTAATGGCCCTACAAAACGTGGGGACAACTTTCCCTACATTGGTAAGAATATATATCCTAGCCTGGTTGACACCTGAGGAAAAACAAGATCCCCATCCACAAACTCAATATATCATCAATGATGATTGTCTAGACAAATCATTATTCATATGCTTTCTAATTAGATTAAAATACACAGAAGTCTACTGAACGAGATGATGACCATGTATGGTGCCTCATGTACCTCTTTCCAGTGTATAGTTGAATGACATGGCCAACCATACATGGAAATAAATGGATAAATCATAATTGTCACAAAAAACTATTATTATATGTTAACTCAATTAGATGGATATTCTTTTCTCATTAACCAACGTAATTATGGTCACATGGTCAAGGCATATCCTCTAGAACTTGTATTGTCCATTCTGATTGTCCATCAGTCTGAGGGTGAGAATCTCTTCTTAGAATCTTCTGTGTTCCCATATCCATATGTAATCCCTTCAATAACCATGATTCAAAACGACCTTTATTATATTAAATGATAGAATGAGAAACCCCATGTAGTTGTATGATCTCATAAATTTAAATTCTTCCAAACTCATCAACTGAGAAATTATCCCAAATAGGAATGATGTGGAATGACACCATTATTCAGACAATGACTACACAGATTTCATCGCTACCCCTCAGAGAACTAGGTAAGACAACTATGAAATCAAAAGAAACGTCTTCCCATTTCCATTTCATGATTGGAAGCCGTTGTTTCCAGCCTTCAGGGCTCTGGTGCTTCGCCTTCACCTGCTTAAAGCTGGAACACCAAGTGATAAAGCCAGGTATCTGACATTCCTTCCCAAGACACCAATATGGGTGTCACATGTCTCGATACATCTTCAATATTCATAGATGAACTTACCAATGAGAAGTGTGAGAAACATTCATCACCCCTCTCTCATATCTGTAGGAACAAAGATATATGCACATAGATGCAAGATGTTATCTCTATCCACAGACAAATTCATAGGAAGGTAGTCTCTTGATATACTCTCATGGTGTACCATTCCTTTTGGATCTTAAATCTATCTACCCTTCACCTTATCAAGTAGGGAATAAGAAACTATTAATGATGAGAATTATGACGGCTCGTAACTGTCATCAAACTCTAGATGCAACTAATGAAATAAAACCATTAACTTCCATTCATCATTGGCATCTTGTATGGATTGTTCTGGAGTTTTCTGACCCAGTTCACCTGCATCCACATTTCCCTTACCAGGCATATAAGAAATATCAGCATCAAAGGATTGTATATGTTCAACACATCTCTATTATTTGATGTTTGGTTCATGTTTTTAATATATATATTTAAGTCTCTTGTATCCAGTTTACCCCAAAAAGTGCTCACACAAAAAATAATGTCTCCAACAATGTAATGAGTGGACAACTATTGCTAGCTAAAGGATGTGGATCAGGTAATTTCTCTTATGAGGCATAAACTATGAAGATATATACACACTCACTTTTTCCTCCAGTATCAGCATTCTCCCAGGCCGATTCCTAGTACAACACTAAAGATGGTATAATATACACCTAGATATAGAAGAGTCATAATAGGATTCAATATGGTCCTACATTTTAGCTCCTAAATTGATATCTTACATTCTATTGACTATATGATCATGACACCCTTCATTATCAGGACATTAAGTGGTGACTCAAGGAAATAGATTTCTCTTTTGAAATGCATGTGATAACCATCTAGCCCTTGAAAAATTGTCTGTCAAACACATTGCTCAAAATCTCCCATGAAACTAATGAACTAATATTTTCAAGGTTAACTGCTACTTATGATTATAATATTATATGACCATTGAATTGAATTTTTTCTATCTTGAAGTTGAACATTGAAATATTGGACTGAAATTTAGGCTCCCCATTCCAATCAAAATGATCTCATCATGTTTATCATGGTTGATAAGATTGAGTGAATACACCAAGATGTCTTCCAAAAACACTATGACAAATGATTCCAAATAGCGGTGGAAAATCCTACTCAGTAGAGAAATATAAATATCTAGTCCATTCGTTAGAAAGAATGGAACAACAAGGTACTCATATAGACCACATGTTCTACAAAAATAATTATTTTATATGTCTGATGGCATGACTCTCAATTGATGATTACCTGATCTCACGATGATCTTAATGAATACCATTTCTCCATAGAGATGGCCAATGAGATCATATATTATAGGAAGTGGATATCAATTCTAGAATGTAATCTGGATAAATCATCTATAATAAATTAATATATGAATGGATCAATCCTCCTTCTTCACAAAAATCACTACAAAACCCCATAATGATTTACTAGGACATGTAAAGACATTAGAATATAAATACTATAACATTTAATAGAGCCCTTGATGATTTTATAGTGCCATCATGTATTGAATGATAGACACTAGAGCTAACCCCATAACAAGAACGCTTGCATACTCTACCTCTATTTTAGGCGGTAAGATAGAAATTTCGTCAGAAAATTCATCTTTGGAACAATCCACTAATAGAGGGAAATCGGATTTCTGAAAACCCGAATCCTTCATGAAGAGATTTTAAATACATGCGGTCACTCCACCTATCCCTTTCTTCTCTGGCCCCTCTTTACTAGTCTGTACATCCCACCCACCCTTATGTATTTAACAATTCGCCTTTGGTGATGTAAATGGTACCATGAGATGATAGGTGTCTAAATAAGTATGATTTTGTACCAATCTGTCCTTCCCATGTATGAGGCCGAAACCTGTAATCTGAATAACAATGAAGTTTTATTAGAACATTTAACTTATTAACTCAATGGAGAAGTCCATACAATGGAATAATACTGATGTTCATACTACTAATGGAATATCAAGGGTCATTATACCACCGTGGTATTGTATCTCTAGTCTGAGACTCTACACGATAGATACAAATATAAATGAGTTCAAAACTCATGTATCAAATAAGGTAGATACAATTGTAAAGGCTACTAGAATAGTTCTTCATACTATATAATTCCATGAATCCTGATCCTAAGGTATTGGATAAAATTCCTATACCCCACATGATCCCTATCCATGTTAAATTGTCAGAATATCATGATAAAAATTGCTCTGTTGGTGACACTGGTGATCAGGGGTCTAGAAAGAATGGCCATGACATCCTCCTCGGCCAGTCCTACTAGTGATATTCCAACTCCCTGCCTGATGCAGCGTAAAATAAATTTCTTTTGATGGTGGATTTGGAATAGTTCCTTTTCCACTAAAAGGTGGTGGAAGGGTTCTGTAGAAACACTGATTATTTCTTGACCGAACACAATCCCGACACTCCATTGGTTCTCTATCACATTGAGTCTTCTTTATTCCTCATCATCAACACTGACGACACAATATAGAGATATCTAAATATGAACTTTGGTTGTCACTTCCCTGATGTGATACCTCAAGAGAAAACTTCCTGCCACTAGAAAAACTACATGCTTGACATGGAACCGATCCTTTAAAACAATCACTATAGTCATCCCTCATTGGACAATAAGTGATAAGAAACATATTGATATTTCAGAAAAAAAATTATATATGAAGAGGAGATTGACCGGCGTACATTTGTAATACACATGACCATCCTCAAAGCATCTATCACGTGAAATCCCATCACCCAATATAAGTAGTGAAAAGCGATGTAACTCTATGAAACCTACTGATCGAAAATTGGCTTTTTTAATATATCATAAGTGTTCCTACACCCAAATACAAGATTTTTCATGGGTGTATGAAATGATGTAACCCGAGAGAATCCCCCTGCACAAAATTTTTACACTCCTGAGGTAAGGATCCAAAACTAGAGAACATCGTCAACGGTTCTTCCGGACTACTTCCACGCGAAAGAGCATATGCCATGAAATTTTCTTCCCTTTTCACATGTTGGACCGAGAAACCACTCCTGAGTTCCACCGCGCATCTATTAACCAAATATGCTAAGTGCCAAGGAGCATAAATCTGTCTGTTAACAGCTCGGACAATAGTTTTAGAATCATATTGAACCTCTGAACACCTCAATTCCAGGGCCTTGCAAAGCCTAATACTTGTTTGGATTGCCTTTAACTCTGTACCCAGCGAACTCCCTATCCCATAGAAACTACGGAAGGCAAACAACACTGATCCATACTCATCCCACAATAGACCTCCCCCACACATCTGAAAATTCATAAAAGATCTGTCATCATTTAGTTTATACCCTCTTAGCGGTGGACTCCATTTGATCCATCTTCCCTGAGATCTAATCGACACATTTTTCTGGTTAAGCAGCTTGCATATGATATATGGTTGTTGTCCTCCATTCATCATAGAGCCGAGTACATGCACGATCCCCTTCATTATGACCTACAGAAATTCCACTGGTGGTCTCACCTCTCTCATTCTCTTCTTCTGAGCCTCCCTCAGTGTCCAGAATATAGAACGAACAATAATGATGCGGCTCTTGCCTTCCATTTCCATATTTCCTACTCCCAGAAACCAGTA
Source organism: Viscum album (assembly GCA_963277665.1). NCBI lineage: Eukaryota > Viridiplantae > Streptophyta > Magnoliopsida > Santalales > Viscaceae > Viscum > Viscum album. The sequence goes on along the minus strand of OY728128.1, from coordinate 268,455,249 downwards.
AACCAAGAATTCTTGGAAGGAAGAGCAGTAAGCATTAAAATATCCCCAGCTGCTCATACCGGACAAAAGATTTTTTTCCCATTCACTCAGGACAAACAGATGGAAGTTCGACTCAGACTGCGGGTTAGAACAGCAATAGCAACGTGATTCCTTGCAGATCCCTCTCCTCTGAATATTATCCTATGTTGGAAGAGCGGAGTTTTGGGCTCTCCATAACAGGAAATTCAGCTTTGTCGGAGCCTCCTTGCACCATAACCGAGCAACACACACATCAAAAGCCCCTCTATGTTGGAGAAGAGTACTGTAGCGATGCCCGTTGAAATAACCTGACCTGGAACCTGTAAAACAAACCTAATACTACTCCTCATTGAATTAAATCTCTCTGAATGGAATCATTTGATCCTCAATTAAAATGGATTCCATAAGTCTGGGAAAGCCCAAAGCCTCCATAACTGTCATATCTCCCACAGGACAGAAGGGAAAAAATAGCTTCTCACCGACACAGATGTCATGCCAAAGGTTGATCTCACCCTTCCCCACCACCCAACATGTGTGGTCCTGAAGAATCTCCAGATGATACAGCACGGTTTTCTCCAGACTGGAGAGTTTCAGTCTATTCCAATTCTACCAGTGCTGACCGTATTTGTTTCTGAGGAATTTGGCCCACAAAGATTCACCAACAACAAAATCCCATTTCTACTGGGCCTGCATAGTCTGTATTGTTAAGACTATTTCCCTGAGACCAACTCCTCCCTCTTCGATAGGTTTTTTCATACGGTTCCACTATGCCTAATGAGTCATGCCTGTGGAATTTTCATCCCATAGAAAATAGTTCATAACATTATCCATCATTGAAATAGTACCTTTGGGAGGGGAAATAATGGACATTACATGCATTGGAATTGTAGACAACACACTGTTTATCAATGAAACCTGACCTATGAAGGAGAGAAATATGCTATGTTAGCTTAGAATCCTCCCTAACATTCTGTTAATGAGATCCTCAAGGAAAGATTTTTTTACCCGCCCCTTAGAAATAGGTTCCCCAAGATAGATCATTGGAAATTTCATCCACTGTATTCCTAACAGATTCTGATGGTCTCGAGCTCTTCTTCATGAGAATTTATCTGAAATGAATACACTTCTCCTTCTCCCATTAATACGCTATCCAATTAAGTGACCATATACCTCCATTATCCCAAAAATATTCTACATGGAAGTCCTCCGGCCATTCATGAAAATTAACAGATCATCGGGAATCATAATATGTGAAAGGGTTCCTTCCGAGATTTTGGAGTGATAAAGAAGGATCCTATTTTCCTCCAAGGCTCTGTGAAAATTATATAAATGTGCCTCCAGAGCAATGATAAACATTATAGGGAACAATGGATCCCCATGCCTCACTCCCCCCATGCTTTTGATGTAACCGAATCCCTTTCCCAGAAGGGATATGGTAATCCATGGTGATGAATAACAACGAAAGCATAGGTCACCACCCATTCATTAAATCTCATACCTCTCATTACCTGAATAATAAAACTCCAGTTCATTTTGTCGTAAGCCTTGTCCATATCCACTTGAATGGTGACATTGGACCCAATCATCCTTTTATTGATATCTTCAACGTGCTCTTTGGAAACACCAATTGCCCCTGAATTCCCCTTCCCTTGATAAATCCATGTTTTTCCTGAGAGATCACTTTCGGAATAATTTTGATCGATCTTCTAGCCAGCAGACTTGCCAATATCTTGTAAGAAACATTTCAGAAGAAAATGGGTCTAAAGTGTTCAACAGATGAAGGGTCTTTGATTTTTGGTACTAGAAGTACCCTAGAAGAACACGTGTTCCTGTTAATAGCTCATCCCCTAAAAAATATTTCATGTATTCAATCACATGTTCCCCCACAAAATCCCATGCCGCCACATAGAAACTCCCTGAGAAACCATCTGGACCTGGTTCACTATCGAAAGACATGCTACGGATAGTTCCCCCAACCTCATCACCTCCCGGAGTATCCATGAGGTTATTGTTGTACTCTGCCACAATCTTGTTAGATATAGACCCCATAAAATACTCATGCTCCTCCAATGACACACCACTCAACTGGTTTCCTGGAATATCACCTGCAAGTAGATTCTAAATGTGTTCCAAGGCCGACCGACCTACTATATTGACATCATAGGTATATGACCCATCCTCAAGTTTTATGTAGATTTTCATATTCTACCACGCCTTCAATCCCGCATGAAAGAATGCAGTATTTAAATCACCCTCTTTAAAACATTAACACAAAAAATAGGAATAACACTCAACAATAGATGATGATTGGTCATGTATTAGAAATCTGTAAAACCTTGACACAAAAAATAGGAATAACATGTTCCACTAAGAATAATCGAATTAAAATAACGTCCCAAGCATCTTGAGCTATGTCTTCGTCGTCAACATTCATGATACAACCTAATAGCTATAAATCAAGCATTTGATGTGGTATTATTCCCTTTGTCAACACTCGCAACCATGTAATATACCTCGGGTACCATGCAAATCCCAGAGAGTGTTTGAGATAAATCTCAGTGGGCCACCACCCATGGTGTGTATAAAATCCGGCCTGTGTAATGGAAATGTAACAGTGTACAACCATTCTTATATAGAGTAAAGTGGTGCAATGTAATTAATATACATTAGTACCTCTTTATCCCCTGGATGGTGTCTGAACATGTAACAATTCATTATTTTATTATTACGAGTTTATACATAAGTCACATGTTGATAATTGAAAAGGGTATTTTATGTTACAAGGAAAACTATAATGATCATTAATAGTGTTTTCCCACGGTAATAACCATGATATGTAAACCTCAAGGGACACAAAATTAGTAATAACTATATCCTGGCATGTATAAGAGTGTAATCCCAGGAGCATGTTCCGATGCATTCCACAATAAGGTTATTATAGAATCCAAGGTTATCGTCCAATGTAAAATAGGGTTTAGAAGAGATAGGGCCATATTGGATTTAACCATGACACCTACTTGTCACTACTAGATCCAAGGAGTGTATTAAAGGAATCATGTAATGATATTGAAGAGATTCTATGTTGTCATACTGGGTATTCAATTACAGACAATGATCATGAACTATGTGGATCTCTACCTAAACAAGTTGTATCCCTGAATCGTAATGGGCTTCCCAAGTTCTCATGGAATTCATCACTCAGAATCCAACGTGTGATGGAGTTAGAGAATCCCTAATTGATTATGATTTCATGTAATACTTTTATTATTTCATGAATTTCCTTTCATAAGTTCGATAATTTCATGTAGCATGAATCCTTTTATTGATGTCATTTGGATCAAGACTTGCCTCTCAGTAATGCGAGGTTATCAAGTAGCATGAAACAATTCATTTAATCCATTTAAATCATATTTAATATTAAATGTTTATTCTGATAAAAATTTTTACGTATGTAATGGGGCCCTACAGATATACATTCTACAATTCATTAAAATTTATGGACAAGTCATATACATAGTATACTTTCGTATTCACATTTACAATTTAATTATCGATTGAAATAATTACCTTAGGCTAGTCTTGTCACGACCCGTCCTGGTGGGGCCCGCGCCGTGACTCCCCAATCCCGTAACCAATAGGCCAGGGGATGGTGACTAGCACCAAGTAGGCATGTCACTAACATGGGAGGCATTTCCTAAGTACCTTTACACACACACACACACACACACATCTCCATGCCCACAAATGCTGAAATGTAAAACACTAAAAAACAAAAACGCATGCATACAACTAAACCCAACCAACAGAGCACGACGAAAGGTAGAGTACTATAAAAGTAAACTGGGCCAGAATATAATCCCACCAAAAACAAGAGTCTAAAAAACTACAATGTCCATCCTGTAAGCACAAAAGTACTCGGATTGCTGCTCGTAGCTGTAGGAACGCCTCGGCCTGTAGGAAAATCAGAAAGCTCGGTCCTGTCCTGGTCTGCCCTGGACTATGTCAAAAGGCTGCTCGTCTGCACAAGACACCAGATGTGCGTGCAAAGCCCGTGCAGGGGTGAGTATAACAATACTCAGTAGAGGACCCCTAAAAACCACAAATCACTACACAAAGAAACGATACATTGAGCTATTCACAATATATGTTTACAGAACAAATAAACAAACCAGATATACTCAAAACCCAAGCTCGTGGTCTAGAGACTAGACACACAACCGCATACCCCGATAGGGATTCTATTTTAAGATTCCATGATGCACTCGTTCCGGGAGAACACACTCCACAAGTCTTATAGTTCTAATGGCGTCCGTCTGAGGAGTGATGTTCGTCGAAAACCATCACGAGATATACCTACACTCATTGAACGAGACACACTCTTGAGTGGAAGGGTTACGATAGATAGAAGCACTCATTACGAGAGAACACACTCTTGAGTGGAAAAGATCTCGATACACAAATGAGGATCACTTCCAGGGCCATGGCGGATACCGCGACTCATCCAGAATTCACCTGCTAGGTAGAGGATCAATGCCCGGTAATGTTGGTCACGTCGATGCCTGACTTTACCTAGGGTCTAGAATGGATAGAGGATCTCGATCCGGGCCTCTCGGATGGATGCCTGACCCTATCACAGAAAATTCATACTGAAGGGTTCATAAACCGGTGTGAGGGAAAGATGCATGACCTTCAAGGGAAAATAATAAGGGGCACTAACCCAAATAAAAGATGTTCAAGGCACGGTGAACAAAAGGACCAAGGCGTTCTCTAAAAAATACACAGTGTGTAGAAATCCCACACGCCATGTTGTCTGACCCCGGGTACTGGTCGTGTTCAACGACTTGTGTCATGAGGCCGGTCATGTGGAAAACATTATACAAGGCATGTAGTACGGAGTACACGTCGTGTCTGGGTCACTGGGGCTGGCTCCGTGTACTCTGGCCATGTGCCCGTACACGGTCACCAACCCATGTACTCCAACCTGTGCAATCTACTCACGGGGTGACCTGCGCTGCTGACCTCACCTGGCCGTCTGAGGGAGTACACGGTCGTGTACTCCAACCCATGTCCGTGTATCCCCGGAATACATGCCGAGCTCCATGTAGTGGCCTCAAGCGATCTGTACACGCCGTGCCGCCTGAAGCCGTGTAGAGCATCCCGTGGTCGTGCACCACCTGAAGTACACGTCGAGCTTCGGGTATGGTCCAACACACCGTGTGACCGAGGTCACACACTGTGTGATCTTTCTCTAACCCCGAAACCCTAGCCGCAACCATCGGAACTACACGGCGCGTTCTTCGTAACTACACGCCGTGTATTCTGGAAATTTCCAGAAATGCAGACCTCCGCCATCGCGCCTCTCGTGGTGCTCTGATCATTGGTTTGGCCATCTAATCACCACGAAACCTTCAGGTTTTGGTCGTCTCAACACCACGAAGTTGTTTCCGTTGTTTTCGGGCCTCCGATCGGCTCCGAAAACATGATTGATCTTCCCCGCGCGAAGAACGCTCAAAAAACACCCTTTCTGATCTAGTCGGATTCGTCGTCCTCCATTTCCGCCGCACCTCCCCAAGGTAGTTGCATTGTAGAACCTTTTATTTGGGATCGTTACTTCACAGAAAGGATATGCAACGATCCGTTGTTTGTCTCCCCATGAAGAACGCTAAGAACGAGTGGGAAAAAAAGGGGAAGAGATCCAAATAAACAAAATGAGGAGTGAACCTCCGCTGTCGTTCTACACGGCGTTGATCCGCTCCCGTTAATTGGTTTAAATGGAGGAGATATCAACATGAAAAACATGGATTAATTTCCCCAAAATTATCCCATGAAAACCCTCCTGCAAGAATGTACAGATCCGAGGATCAACTTGTTCGTGGTTGATCCGCATTCGTCGTTTAAATTCAGATACGGGGAAAAGAAAATCAAAACAAAAACCCCTACCTTTTGAATGGATCGATCGTTGACGAAGGCACTGTGATTCCATTGTCATCGTGATCCTTCAACGCCGGTGCATCGATCCTTGGTTTCGATCCGTTGTCGTTCGTCGTCGAGAAATGCTCCAACGCCTCACGGATTCGGCAGAGGTTCTTCCCAAGCGTTGCCAACGATTCAACAATTGGTTAACCCATTAAAAGGGAAAAAAGTTAAAATTTAATTACGCGGTGGCATTAAAGATGTTTACTTATCATTTTGAAGTTATTATGAAGTTTAATTAATTTAGGAAACAGCTACACCGTCGCCATGCTGCAGCGGATGATTCCTTAAAAGAAAATAAAATAAACTGGTTAATTTATTTTATTTTATTTTACTTCAAACGCCTGAAAAATTACTTTTTACCTTGACCCGCACCGGTCGAGGTTATCCCCATTCTTAGGTAGAGTCGTCATCCCGGATGCAACGGTGTGCTCAGATTTTTAATCCGGGCATCCATTTGGAAACTTCCACAACCGCGCACAAGCGCCGAATCACTTAACAAAAAAAAGTTGAAACCACCATTCCGGGCTCACTGGGCCCCGGAATGATGTGCCGTCTTTGTGCCCGGTCTCAAAATAATTCCATTTAATATTTTAAAAAAATAAACAAAAAAATCAGAGACATTGAATTCTCCCCACCATGGGGCTTTACATCCCCGAAAAGACAAAACAAAGGCTACTTGAAAAGATGAGGGTACTGGGCACGGATCTGGGTGTCCCGCTCCCACATGCTCTCCTGAAGATTCTCGTGCTGCCACCGGATGCGCACTAATGGAATCGATCTCCCGCAAAGGATCCTCTCTTGTCGATCCCCGATCTCCACTGGGTACTAAGCAAAGGTCACTCCATACCCGATGTCCAGCTCGCCCCAGTCGATGACATGCAATGGTTCATGCACGTGCCTCCTCAACTACGACACGTGGAATGCATCATGTAACCGATGCAACTGTGGTGGTAGAGCCATGCGGTACGCCACCTCGCCAACTCTTCCCAGGATCTGGAAAGGTCTGATGAACCTCAGAGATAGATTCTCGCCTCAACCAAATCTCTGAAACCCACGTCGAGGTGAGAACCGAAGAAAAACGTGGTCTCCCTCCTCGAACTCCAGGGGCCTCCGTCATTTTTCAGCATAAGACTTTTGCCGGCTCTGTGCAGTCTTCATCCTCTCCCAGATGATCTGCACCTTCTCTGTGGTAGTTCTCACTAACTCTGGACCCATGAGTGCTGACTCTCCGGGGTCGGTCCAGTAAAGCGGTGACCGGGAGGGTCTCCCATATAAAGGCTCAAACGGTGCCATGCCAATGGTGGAGTGGTAGCTGTTGTTGTACGCAAACTACACCAGTGGTAGGTGGTCCTCCCAGCTGTGACCAAAGTCCAAGATACATGCCCATAACATATCCTCCAGAAGCTGAATGGTCCTCTCAGTCTGACCATCTGTCTGGGGATGAAATGTTGTGCTCAAGAATAGCTGAGTCCCAAAAGCCTCCTGCAATCCCTTCCACAACCGGGATGTGAAGCGAGCATCTCGGTCTGAGACTATTGTCGAGGGGACACTGTGAAGCCAAACTATCTCCTGTACGTAGAGGCGTCCCAATCTCTCTATGGAACTCTTCTCCCTGATAGCTAGGAAGTGGGCCGACTTGTTGAGTCGGTCAACGATCACCCAGATGGAATCATGCCCCTTGGACGTCCGTGGTAATCCTGTCATGATGTCCATCTATATTCCATCCAACTTCCACTTTGGAACTTCCAAGGGGTGAGCTAACCCTGCTGGAACCTGGTGCTCAGCCTTCACCTGCTGGCATGTGAGGCATCGAGAAACGAACTCTGCCACTGCCTTCTTCATGCATGACCACCAGAACTGTCTTCGGATATCCTGGTACATCTTTTCCACTTCGGGATGTACAACCAAAGGGGATGTATGAAACTACCTCAGGACCTCCTCCTGGAACGCCACTGGTACAACATTGCGTCCTCTGAAGAGAAGTATGTGCTCCCCACCTTGCGAAAAACCATCAGGGGAATGTCCTGTGGTTAACTGAGCATGTAAATCCACACAGTCGACATCCCCAAGTTGTGCATCCCTAACTCGCTGTAAGTGTGGAGGGGTGAAAACCATCGATTGTAGGTAAGTTGTGTCCTCACCATCCATGAAGGATAACTGTAACGCGACTAATTGTTGGGTCGCCTCACTCCACAGCTGTGAGCTCGACCTTCTGCTAAGAGCATCTGCCACCTTCTTCCCCTTCCCATGAGTATAGATGATCTCAAAATCATAGTCCTAGAAGAACTCTATCCAACGTCTCTGACTCAGATTCAGATCCTTCTGTGAGAAGATGTACTTGAGGCTCTTTTGGTCAGAGTAGACAATGAACTACTCGCCCATAAGGTAGTGTCACCACATATTTAATGCGAATACCACCGCTTCCAACTAGAGATCATGGGTCGCATAGTTCTGCTCATGTAGCCTAAGCTAGAGAGAACCATAAGCAATCACTGCATGCCACTGCATCAAGACACAACCAAGCCTTGTACCTGATGCGTCGTAGAAAACTACGTACCTGACACCATCCTCCAGCAATCTCAAGACTGGGTCGCTCGTCAAACTCTGCCTCAGCTGCTCAAAGGCTTGCTGGCACTTTTCTGTCCATACGAAGGGTGGACCCTTCCTGGTCAAGGCCGTCATCGGTGCTGATATCCAGGAGAAATCAGGGATGAATCTCCGGTAATATCCTGCCAACCCAAAGAAGCTTTGCACCTCTGTCATGCTCCGAGGTGGCTCCCATGATAACACAGCCTCCACCTTTGCTGGGTCTATAGCTACTCCATTTGATGAGATGACGTTTCCTAGAAAGTGGACCTCCTAAATCCAGAAGTGACACTTCGAGAGATTTCCATAAATCTGGTGCTCTCGGAGTATGTCTACAACCATCCATAGGTGGCTCGCGTGCTCCTACTCTGACACTGAGTACACAAGGATGTCGTCGATGAAGACCCCAATGAACCGGTACAAGTACGGCTGGAAGATCCGGTTCATCAACCCCATGAACACTGCGGGGGTGTTCGTCACGCCAATGGGCATCACCAAGTACTCATAGTGACCGTACCGACAACTGAAAGCCGTCTTCGGTATATCCTCATCCCGCACTCATAGCTGGTGATATCCTGATCGAAGATAAACCTTCGAGAACCACTGAGCCCCTTTTAGTTGATCGAAGAGGTCATCAATTCTCAGTAGTGGATACATGTTTTTCAACATTACCTGGTTTAGGTGCCAGTATTCCATGCACAACCTCAGACTCCCGTCTGCCTTCTTGGGAAACAAGACCGGGGCCGCCTAGGGTGAAACGTTGGGTCTCACAAAACCCTTGCTCTACAAATCCTCCAACTGCACCCTCAGATGATGAAGCTCTGCGCGAGCCATCCGATAAGCCGATGAGGAAATCGGTGTCGTCCCGGGGTGTAAGTCGATGCAGAAGTCAATTTCCCAGCTGGGAGGTAACCCGGGGACATCTTTTGGAAAGACGTCCTCATACTCCGCCACCACTACTGGGAACTGAGAGCTCACAATATCTACTGCTCCGAGGGTAAGTCTAGCCAACTCATGAGTGATCGACTTCCCCCTCCTATGCATGAGCCCACTTTGTGCTGCCTGGTTTTCCTTTTCTCTAACAAAGGAAAACCCTGTTCCATCACGGCGGACACACCACACTTTTCGCCTAAAACTGTCAATCTGGGCATGGACCGAAGATAACTAATCCATACGGAGAATGACATCGTAAGGCATCGACGCTACCACCAAGAGGTTCCAACCGAAACTCTCGCCTCCAAGGGTAAGATCACACTGTCTGCAAAGGTGCGTGATCGTTGAGTCTCCTCCCGTAGGTGTCTCCAAGCGTAAGGATCGAGTCAACGGTTCTACCGGAATCTCGGGGTTTTGTACAAGACATGTGGCTATAAGGGAATGAATGGAACCTGTGTCTATGAGTACGAAATCTAAGGTGTAAAAGACACAGATCATACCTCGAATCATCCTTGGAGCCCCTGGGTTGTATGCCTCGACCGCATGCAGCTGTCCCCGTCCCTGTCCCCCTGATCCCTGAGCCTGGTGCGGACCACCTGGGGTGGTGGTGGAAGTAAGTCGAAGCGTCTACCACCACCTGCAGCTCTCCCTGCTCCTCTACCACGTCCGCCTCCTGGTGGATCTGCCTGCTCTATTCTCTGTCTCTGCCTCGGTGGCCCATCCACCAATTCCCTGTCAGCAGCCCGACGTGTCAGTCAATCTCTAGCAAGATGCCCCCTACCGTCACATGTGTAACATCACTCGTCCCTAGGCTGACTGGATTCAGTCTAAGAGCCCTAGACTGTCGATCCCCTGTCCTGGGTCCTCTTATGACGTCTCCCACGTCCAGATCCCTGCATCTGATGTCGGCTCCCTGCTGCTGGTGTCTCCGCACCTGTCTGCCTGCTGCTGAATGCTGATGGTTGTATCTGCTCTGCTAAGAAGCTTTCGATCACCAAGGCCCGCTTGATCACTCCGACATAGGTCGATGTGAATAGAGGCACGACACTAACTCGGATGTATCGCCTAGACCACGCTCAAAGGTCCGAGTACTGAAGTATTGATTCCTGACCATATCCATCGAGTACCTAGCGAGGTTGGTGAACCTCGATGAATAGTCAACCACTGTCATACTACCCTTCTGGAGCTGAAGAAGCTCCTAGATGCGCACATCTCTCAGCGTAACCGGAGAGAACTCCACCCTGAAGTGTTGCTCAAACTATGTCCATGAAGGAGTCTCCTCATCATGTGTCTGTGTGGTCAGACTCCACCATCGTCCGGCCAAACCCTGAAGAAGGCTCACTCCTAGGATCACCATCTGGTCTACTAGTGTCCTCACTAGACAGAAAACTCTGGTCACTGCCTCAAGCCAGTCCTCAGCCGCCTGAGGGTCGAGCTCGCCTCAGAACCTGAGGGACCTCTATCTCTAAAACTCATGGAGCACGCTGAGCCTACGCTCCTCACCGGTCAGTACCACTGGTACCACATTCCGCTCCACTGGTGGTGGTATAGCAGGTGCACCACCTGGTGGCAACGCATGGGGAAATGGTCCCTATATCGAAGCCTCGTCACTGAGGGGGTCATCCTCATGATCGTGCTGCTAAATCCTAGCGGGTATGCGCCACGGAGGCATCCTGTAAAGAAACAATGTGTGTCACAGTCAAAGCGTATATATCTGGATAGCTAACACCAAGGATATAGAAGACACAACTCAATCCTATATGATTCATGTACCTTTTTATTTCCACGCAACCAGTGTTTTCATGAACCGGGTCGAAAAGAAGGCTATCAAAGTCCTAGTTTATGGATACGTTGGCTGCCGCACCAACACTGGGGTCTCTGGCCTGAAATCCGAACTTGAAACACTCAACACTTGTTGCACCAACCAAACTCAAAGACTCTTGGTCCTAAGGTAGGACCTGGATCTGATACCACTCTGGCACGACCCGTCCCGGTCGGGCCCGTGCCCTGACTCCCCAAGCCCGCCTCTAATAGGCCAAGGGCTGGTGACTAGCACCGAGTAGGCATGTCACTAACATGGGAGGCATTGCCTATGTACCTGTACACACACAAACAAATCTCCAAGCCCACAAATGCCGAAATATAAAACACTATGGACAAAAAATGCATGCATACAACTAAACCCAACCAACAGAGCATGAAGAAAGGTTGATTACTGTAAAAGTAAACTGGGCCAGAATACAAGCACAACAAAAACAAGAGTCTAAAAAAACTGCAAAGTCCAACCTGTAACCACAAAGCTACTGGGACTGATGCTCGTAGTCATTGGAACGCCTCGGCCTGTCGGAAACTCAGAAAGCTCGGTCCTGTCCTGGTCCGCCCTGAACTCTGTCGAAAGGCAGCTTGTCTACACAAGACACCAGATGTGCGGGCAAAGCCCGTGCATGGGTGAGTATAACAATACTCAGTAGAGGACCCCCCAAAACCACAAAGCAGTACACAAAGAAAAGGTACAATCAGCTATGCACAATATATGTTTACAGAATATATAAACAAACCCGATATACTCAAAACCTAGGCCCATGGTCTAGAGATAAGCCACACAACCGCATACCCTGATAGGGATTCTGTTTTAGGAATCCATGATGCACTCATTCCGGGAGAACACACTCCACAAGTCATATTGTTCTGATGATGTCCGTCCGAGGAGTGATGTTAATCGGAAACCGTCACGAGATATAGCTACACTCATTGTGGGAGACACACTCCTGAGTGGAAGGGTTGCGATAGATAGAGGCACTCATTACGAGAGAACACACTCCGGAGTGGGAAAGATCACGATACACAGATGAGGATCACTGTAATGGCCATGACGGATACCGCGACTCATCCAGAATTCACCTTCTAGGTAGAGGATCAATGCCCGGTAAAGTTGGTCACGCCGATTCCTGACTCTACCTAGGGTCTAGAATGGATAGAGAATCTCGATCTGGGCCTCTCGGATGGATTCCTGACTCTATCACAGAAAATTCCTGCTGAAGGGATCATAAACCGGTGTGTGGGAATGATGCCTGACCTTCAGGGGAAAAGAAGAAGGGGCACTAACCCAAACGAAAGATGTTCAAGTCATGGTGAAAAAATGGACCAAGCCGTTCTCCAAAAAGTACAAGACATGTAGAAATGACTCACACCGTGTTTTCTGACCCCAAGTACTGCCCTTGTTCAACGGCACGTGTCGTGAGGCTGGTCATGTGGAAAACATTATACATGGCATGTAGTACGGAGTACACGCCGTGTCTGGGTCACTGGGGCTGGATCCGTGTACTCTGGCCATGTGCCTGTACACGGTCACCAACCCATATACTCCAACCCGTGCAATCTACACATGGGGTGACCTGCGCTGGTGACCTCGCCTGGCCGGGTGAGGGAGTACATGGTCGTGTACTCTATCCAGTGTCCGCGTATCCCCGGAATACATGCCGAGCTCCACGTAGCCGCCTCTACCGAGCTGTACACGCCGTGCCGCCTGAATCCGTGTAGAGCATCACGTGGCCGTGCACCACCCGAAGTACATGTCAAGCTTCGAGGAAGGTCCAACACACCGTGTGACCGGGGTCACACGCCGTGTGATCCTTATCTGACCCCGAAACCATTTCTGCCACTGTTAGAACTACAAGGCGTGTTCTTCGGAACTACACGCCGTGTATTCTGTAAATTTCCAATAATGTGGACCTCCTCCATCGCGCCTCCTGTGGTACTCTGATCATTGGTCCGACCATCCGATCGTTGGTCCGACCATCCGATCGCCACGAAACCTTCGGGTTTTGGTCGTCCCGACACCATGAAGTTGTTTCCGTCGTTTTTGGTCCTCCGATCGGCTCCAAAAACAAGATTCATCTTCCCGTGTGAAGAATGCTTGAAGAACACCCTTTCCAATATGGTCCGATTTGTCATCCTCCATTGCCACCGCACCTCCCCAAGGTAGGTGTGTTGTTGAAGCTTCGATTTGGGATCATTACATTGTATAAAGGATGCGCAAAGATCCATTGTTCGTCGCCCCAATAAGAACGCGAAGAACGTGCCGGAAAAAAAGAGGAAGAGATCCAAATAAAAAAAATGAGTAGTGAACCTCCGCCGCCGTTCGTCACGGCGTTGATCCGCTCCTATTAATAGGTTTAAACGGAGCAGTGATCAACAATAAAAACATGGATTAATTTCCCCAAAATTATCCCATGAAAACCCTCCCGCAAGAATGTATGGATCCGCGGATCAACTTGTTCGTGGTTGATCCACGTTCATCATTTAAATTCAGATACGGGGAAAAGAAAATCAAAACAAAAACCCCTACCTTTTGAAAGGATCGATCATTGACGAAGGCTTCGTGTTGTCGTTGTCATCGTGAACCTTCAACGCTGGAGCAACGATCCTTGGTTTCGATCCTTTGTCATTCGTCGCCGAGAAATGCTCCAACGCCTCACGGATTCAGCAGAGGTTCTTCCCAAGTGTTGCCAACGATTCAACAATTGGATAAACCATTAAAAGGGAAACAAGTTGACATTTAATTACACAGAAGCATTAAAGATGTTGACTTGTCATTTTGAAGTTATTATGACGCGTCATTAGTTTAGGAAACTGTTGCACTGTCTCCACGCTGCAGCGGATGTTTCCTTAAAAGAAAATAAAATAAACTGGTTAATTTAATTTATTTTATTTTACTTCAAATGCCCGAAAAATAATTTTTTCCCTCAACCCGCTCCAGTCGAGGTTAGCCTCATTCTTAGGTAGAGTCGTTGTCCCAGACACAATGGTGCGCTCGGATTTTTTATCCGAGCATCCGTTTGGAAACTTGCACAACCGCACGCAAGCGCCGACTCACATAACTAAAAAAAGTTCAAACCACTATTCCAGGCTCACTGGGCCCCGGAATGATGTGTTGTCTTCGTGCCAAGTCTCAACATAATTCCATTTAATATTTAAAAAAAATAAACAGAAAAATCCGAGACATTACTAGTCTAGTAGTATGCATACAAGGTAGTTTCCATTATGTAATTCACAATATAAATTAATCCATTTTATATAGAAAATCTTACCCTTAGTGCGGTCATTCCTTGTGACACCCAAACTATAATGACCCATAATTTACATACATTGTTATTAATTCATAATTGAAGCATACTTATTACAACATATAACAAAACCACGAAAGGATCGTATAGGTATAGTGTCTTTAGAATCTGGGAAATATAAACAACTGGTTCATAAAGCAACTACTTTGCCACCCATTTATTTCATCATATCTAGAGTCCCTTTTGGCATATTCTACTTAATAACCTTCTTCCTGACCTGGGAAAAATAAAACATATAAAAGGGTGAGCTCAAATTCTCAGTAAGGGTAAACAAAAGAAATATCAATCACATCATATTCAAAAGAACATAACATTTTGGAAATCTTAACCTGAAAAAGAGAGCATAATTTCATAACATGGGATAAATCATAGTAGTGAAATGAAATCCCAATAATCAAAACATAAAACATGAAACTTTGTGGCATACACACATAATCATAGAGAATCATTTCATATTAGTCAAGACACATTTCCAAGACTATCTTAGTGGAAAAAGTCCATTTCTGAACCGAGTCACCCTCGTTTCAGTCCTGTTTCACTGAACCGGTATAACCTACCATTCCAGCCATGTCTAAATCATGAGATATAAAATCTTTACCCAATGCATTGGAGGGAGATATTGGTCCCACCCATCTCATAATGATACCATTCTTATGTGTTCCACAAAATCATAAACCATACATCATTGCATAACCCATGTAATAAAAATGGGAATCTTAAACATCATGACATCATAAAACAATTCATATAAGATAAAGGAATTCATAAAAATATTTCCATCACAACATAATCAAATCAATGTAATAATAGGGATAGAAACAGAACTCTATATTATCTTATATGGAAAATAATTTTGATAAAACATTTGAACTCCATTCTTGAGGAAAATATCCTTTCTACTTAAAAAAAACATTTCCTTTCCTAACATGTCATATAATTCTAAACTAGAAGAAGTTGATTAAAAATAAACTTGAAAACTTGTAAAGGAATCTTCTTGTAAATAACGTTTTAAAAATCCATTCATGCCGTATAAGTTAAAAAAACATTCTTCTCGTACTTTTGACGAAAAAGTAAAAAAATTACCTCGTACGATAAACGACAAAAGATTCCTTTCATATCTTTTAATAAAAACTCACCGAAGGGTAAAATTGGATTTAAACAAGTGTAGGTGGAGGGAAACAATATTACATATTGAGGAATCATGGATGTGGATGATAAAATACACCCCAGTAAATACCAAAGTATAAACAATCTCAGATAAAATGAGATTGTGATATTTTCCCTTACCATAGGTCTGATATGGTTTGTACGTGTCCAAACATCCTGTATAATGATTTAAATAATGTTATTGACTTATTCCAGAATCATACATATTTTTATGTTATCATATTTGGTCATATTCTTAGCTTCTTAGTAGTAATATTTCATTGCTACTTGTTATTCGGGTGTTTATAACTTTTTGTTCTTATGCG
Organism: Viscum album; assembly: GCA_963277665.1. NCBI lineage: Eukaryota > Viridiplantae > Streptophyta > Magnoliopsida > Santalales > Viscaceae > Viscum > Viscum album. The sequence continues at coordinate 268,439,138 of OY728128.1, read as the reverse complement.
TGTTTTGTCGAATAAATTCTTATTCTTCTCTTTAGGTTATAGATACCTAATTTACAGAATGGTATTAGTGTAATATATATCATATTCATTCATTAAATTCATTTATATAATCATTATAAAATAAAGATCATGTAGAATGAGTCGCATCACATCGTGGAGACGGTATTCCGTACATACGCATGAGTGATGATATCGTTCCTATGATCGTGGAATTGTATTGGAGTGTATGTATACCATTTCAGAATCAGTATCACTTTATTATAGTCATATATAGTCATTATTTACACCATTATACCCATCCAAGTAAGGTGGTGGTGGGAAATAGATTACACCACGGCATGGAGACGGTATTCCGTACGTACACACGCGTGGTGATTTCTTTTTCCGTAGGATGGATAGATAGTGAAATAGGATTGTTTCATACTTATAATAACATATCCATATATGAGTGATACTGATGTTATTACTTCATAATGAAACAACTAATGAAGAAGAAGTGGAAGAAGAAATAAAGATGAAAGAATCGGTAACGGACATTACCTCATCTTTGAAGTGCTTCTTTGAGACCTCCTTTTAGGGCACTAAAATGAGTCTTTTATAAAGACCAGAACCACTAGGATGTTTCTAGGGAAGTGGAGAGAAGAAATTGGCAGGTTTTGGACGAGCTTGAAGGCTCAAAGTGGTGTGAGGAAGAGAGGGAGGAGGTTCCCTTTTATAAGGGAGGAGAGGGGCACCTTTGGAATAACTAAAAATATTATTTTATTATAAAGTCAAGTTCGGTTTTAAATAGCTCCAAATTGATTTATTTAGAGGCTAAGGCGGGGATGGGTCGAAATACTCTCATCCAATAGAATCTAGACAATTTTAGTTTCCTATTGTAACCTTATCATGTAGATTTAACATTAAGTTAAATAATTTTACTTTTACCGTGTCTTCTTGTGTTCTTATACTATAAGGTTAATAAACTTTCTATATAAATCCAAAAGAACCCCAAGTTGTTTATAATTAATATATATAACCTTATCTAAGTCATTTTACCGAACCTTAGATTTTTAGGAATAAAATAACAATTAATAATATAATATTTGTTTTAAAAACTATTTTATGTCAATTTTGACACTATTTAGTAATTGATTTTTGTGAATATCATAACAGAATGATAAGTTCGAAAAAAGTTAGTTAAATAAATACTAACATGTCATGTTAACCTAAAAAATTAGTGTAATTTATAAAAAGTCTGAAATTATATTTATTTGGGTATTTATAACATCAATTATGTCAATATTTCATTAATAAGATAATTACTGCATCATCGTTGTGTCATAAATAAATTAAATTATTTAATGTCTAAAAATTAAAAATAAAATACCATTATGTAGGAAATCTTTTTTATCTTTCTAATGGATATTTATAGTTGAATTTATCGTATGTATAACCCAATATTAAAAATGATTTACTTATTAAACATTGATTTTAACTATTTTAACCATTCTTTAAATAAATTAATAATAAATGTCCTATTCTAATCCAAGTGGGACTAAATGGTCATATTTTATTCCTAAGGTTGTTTTTGGTCGAATTACACTTGTCAAATTAAATTAGGACATGTGTTAGGGCAATACTAATATCATTTTTACCCTTAATTACCCTATTTACTTTTAACCGTGGTAAAAAAAAGTAAAAACTTACTATTCACCAAAAAATTATTTTCATCTCATTGAACCACATTTTACTTACTAACATCAACCGTGTCTCTCGAATTTTCAAAATTCCACTCACAGAAGCGGTAAAATTATGTTTTATGAAAAATTCAGTTTTTTAACTACCACTTAGTGGTTTCACTATTCATCAAAAATTTAAAGTTTTCAGAAAACTACCAAAATTTCACCCTATGCTAATTTCAATATTACGAATCCAAAAATGAAGTCCATTTTGAAAAATAAAATTTATAAAATTTCAAAAAGTGGTTATTACTATTCATAACAGCTAGTTTTAATAATATTTTAATAGTATGTCGTTGTTTAGTGAAACTCGGTATTGCGTACGACGCAAGCTATTGAGGAAACTCGCGATTTCGTGTAAAGAAAGCCAAGAAAATTTTGTGTGTAGAAAAAGATTCCTTTGATGATTTATATAACATAAAAGTCTCGGGTGTTACATTCTACCCCCCTTAAAATGAATTTCGCCCTCGAAATTCGTCACTTTGTAACAAACAGATTAGGATACCTCTACCTCATCATATCCTCAAGCTCCCATGTAGCTTCTTCTAATTGGTAGTTCCTCCATAAAACATTCACCAATCAAGTGGTCTTGTTTCGTAGGACTTTTTTGCTACGATCCAGAATCTCTATCGGTTGTTCTTCATAAGAAAGATTTTTCTCCAGCGGTACAACATCTGAGCTGAGTACATGTGAAGGATCAGGTGTGTACTTTCTCAGGAGAGATACATGGAACACATCGTGAACTTGAGAGAGATTCGGTGGAAGCTCCAATCAGTAATCTACCTTCCCAACATGATCCAGTGTTTCGAAAGGACCGATATATCTAGGTCTCAACTTCCCCTTTTTCCAAATCTCATAACCCTCTTCCAGGGAGATATTCGTAAGAACACTTTATCACCCACTTCAAACTCTAGGTCTTTTCTTCGGTTGTCGGCATAACTTTTCTGTCGACTCTGAGCTGCTCTTATGTGTTGTTGAATAGATCTGACCTTTTCTGCCATTTCATCAACGAGATCGGGTCCTAATAGATTTCTTTCCCCAACTTCATCCCAGCAAGTTGGATTCTTGCATTTCTTTCCATATAGAGCTTCATAAGGAGCCATCTAAATACTGGAGTGAAAACTATTATTATAAGAAAATTCCAAAAATGGTAGGTGTTGATCCCAACCACCTTTGAAATCCATAGAGCAAGCTCTCAACATATCTTCTAGAGTTTGAATTGTTCTCTCAGACTGACCGTCTGTCTGAGGATGATAAGCAGTGCTGAAACTCAACTCTGTATCCAGAGTATGCTGAAGACTTCGCCAGAACTTCGCGGTAAATCTCGGATCCCGATCAGATATAATAGAAAGTGGTACTCCATGCAATCTTACCACTTTCCTTACATATATCATGGCAAGCTGATCCAGAGAGAAATCCTCCCTAATAGCAATGAAGTGTGCAGACTTTGTAAGACGATCAACTATGACCCAAATAGCATTATTGCCTTTGGATGTTTTAGGAAGTCCTGTGACAAAGTCCATAGTGATGTTTTCCCATTTTCATTCGCCTATGGGTAATGGTTGTAACATACCCTTAGACTTCTATCTCTCAACATTAACTTGTTGACAAACCAAGCATCGAGAGACATATTCAGCAACATCTCTTTTCATGCCATCCCACCAGAAGTACTCTTTCAGGTCCCTATACATCTTTGTGCTTCCAGGATGAATATAGAATGAAGAACTATGTGCCTCATCCAGCAGCTCCTTCTTTAATTCGGGGATGGGAGGAACACAAAACTGATTCATGAACATTATTATCCCATCACAATCAAGGTTGAATTCAGGAACATTTCTCACCTTCTTTTGTAACTCGACATCTTCTTTCGGTGCCTCTTTAATCTTCACATGTATATATGGTTGAACATTCATTTGAGAAAGATACAATTTTTTCCCTTTCATTATAATTCCAAGATCCATCCTTTGTAAATCCATAAATATTGGATATTTTGTGATCCTCATCATGGATAAACTAGCATGTTCGTGTCGACTTAATGCATCTGCCACCTTGTTTGCTTTCCCAGGGTGGTAATGGATTGAGCAGTCGTAATCCTTAATCAGCTCCAACCATCTTCTTTGGCGCATATTCAGCTCCTTTTGTGTGAAAATATACTTTAAACATTTATGATCAGTATAAATATCACATCTTTCACCATAAAGGTAATGCCTCCAAATCTTTAATGCAAAGATTACCACAACTAACTCCAAATCATGTGTTGGGTAATTTTGCTCATGGATTTTCAACTATCGTGAGGCATAATCTATCACCTATATAATTTTGCATAAGAACACAACCCAATCCCTTCTTGGATGCATCACTATAGATCAAAAACCTTTCTCCACTATAAGGCAGTGTGAGCACAGGTGCACTAGATAACCTTCTTTTCAACTCCTTGAAATTCTCTTCACATTCCTCCGTCCAAACAAACATAACTCATTTCCGAGTCAACTTGGTGAGTGGATTAGATAATCGTGAAAAATATTTCACAAAACGTCAATAATATCTAGGCAAACCAAGAAAACATCAGATCTCAGTCACTGTTGTTGGCCTCGACCATCTTTCGATAACCTCTATTTTTGCTGGATCCATATATATCCCCTCTTTTGATATTATGTGACCCAAAAATTCAACTTTTTGAAGGAAAACTTCACACTTGGTAAATTTGGCATAAAGCTTCTCCTTTCTCAGGGTCTTCAATATAATTCTCAAGTGATCTTCATGTTCTTCCTTGCTCTTTTAATAGACAAGAATATCGTCTATAAAGACTACCACAAACTGATCAAGATAGTCTTTAAATACTCTATTCATTATATCCATGAAGATAGCAGGGGCATTAGTAAGACCAAATGGCATCACTATAAATTCATAGTGTCCATACCTTGTACGGAAAGCCGTCTTTGGTATATCCTCCCTTTTGACCATTAATTGATGATACACTAAACGAAGATCAGTCTGGGAAAATTATTGAGCTTTGCGTAGTTGGTCAAATAGGTCATCAATGCGCGGGAGAGGATATTTGTTCTTGATAGTGATCTTGTTAAGTTCTGGATAATCAATGCAGAGTCTCATTGATCCATCTTTCTTCTTAACAAACAGAACAGGTGCTCCTCAAGGTGATGCACTAGGGCGTATGAACCCCTTATCAAGATTCTCTTTGAGTTGCTTCTTCAATTCCTGCAACTCAATTGGGGCCATTCTATAAGGTGTCTTTGAAATAGGCAAAGCACCTGGTACGAGTTCTATTGAAAACTCAACTTCACGATTCAGTGGAAGACCCGGTAATTCCTCCGGAAAGACATCATCAATCTCCCGTACAATGGGCATATTCTTAATCGTGAGTTTCTCACCAACCATTTGAGATAAATAACCATCATATAGTGGAATCAGTACCCATAAAATGGAATAAATTTCCACTGGAAGGTTATGTTCATCCTTGCATCGATAGACGATCATAGATTGATCTGGAATATGAAATGTGACTTTCCTTCTTTGGAAATTGATATGAGCTCCATGTAGAGAAAGCCAATCCATGCCAAGAATCACATCAAATTCCACTATAGGAAGGATCACAAGATTTGCAGGAAGCACTTCCCACAAACTTCAATAGGAGAAGAATTATAAACTTTTAATGCGACTGTTGTGCCATTAGGTGTTGTCATAGAAAACTCAACATCTAATTGTTGAGGTAATACGGTGATACCCTTAGAAAATTCTTCAGAAATAAAGGAGTTGGTGGATCCAGAATCAAATAAAACATTTTCTACTTTAGAGTGGATGGTAAGTGTACCTTTCACCACATCGTTATCATACTCCACATCGCTGATAGAAATTGCATGTGACTTTCCTTTATCTTTAGCCTTAAGAGTTTTTTGACGTCGACCATCATCATCAACCCTTGGATTAGGGAATTTATTGTCATAATGTCCCATCTCCTTGCACTTGAAAAATTGAAGTGTAGTAGGTTCATTCTGTGTATCCCTTCCTTTTTTTGCATCATTAGACATCTTCTTCCCATCATCGCGGCATTCAAATGTGCGATGACCTTCCTTTCCACATATGAAACATTTACTTGTCCCTTTAAGACAACTCCCTCCATGTTTCATTCCACACTTTGAGCATAAGCGAAAGCTCATCTTCTTTTCAGTGTGCTCTTTATATTTTCCTTTGAATTCCATTTTCCTCTTCTTATCAAACCCATAGGACTGATGGGTTACTCAAATATCCATCTCAACTTTGAGAGCACATCGAACGATTTCCTCATAGCTATTGAAGTCCCTTATGGCTAAGGTCCTTCGAAGACTTCGTTTTAAGCCACTAAAGAATCGATCGATCTTACTCTCAGGTTGGATAATAATACCAAAAGCGTACCTTGAAAGTCTTGTAAAATTTGCTTCATAGGTACCAACATATTCTTCATCCTTTTTCTTCAGTTCAAGAAACTCATTATCCAACTTTGTTTGGAAAATACGAGGGAAGTACTTATTGAAAAATAAGTTCTTGAACTCATCCCATTCCATGGACTCAATTTCATCCCTTTGCCTCGTATTCTTAATAATATTCCACCATTGATCAGCATCACCTTCCAAATGATACTATGCTAAGATGACTTTATCATGATCGGAACATTGAAGAACTAAAAATATCTTTTCAGTAGTACTAATCCATTGTTCAGCAACTAATGGATCAGTAGACCCGCTGAATGAAGGTGGACGCTGTCTCATGAAGGATTCAACAGAATGTTGCTCCCTCCTTTTCTCGTTTGGAAGTACTGCATGATTCATAGCTTGAGAAAGTTGTGTGATCATGGCTACAAGATTTTTCATTCCATCTTCCATAACGTTTGGTTGCTCAGGGGGAAAATCATTGCATTACCCGTCGCATTCCGCATTAACACGGTTCCTTCGGGTTCCAGCCATTGACTAAAACCAAGAAGAATAGTGTGAGAAACACTAATTATAATAGGAAAAACACATAATCAAGAATAAAATTTCACACTTAAGGTCTTATCCTAGGTTATTCATGGCCATTTCTAAAACACTAAGATTCTGTTCTATTCTTAGAATTATCCTTAGGGTTCTTACTAAGGATTTCTCATCCTAGTTTCCAAAGGTTGACTATACCTTTCCTCTGATACCAACTATAAAGACCCATACTTTACATACATTGTTATTACATCAGAATTGAAGAATACTTATTACAACATATAACAAAACCACAAAAGGACCGTATAGGTATAGTGTCTTTAGAAATTGGGAAACATAAACAACTGGTTCATAAAGCATCTACTTTGCCTCCCATTTATTTCATCATATCTAGAGTCCCTTTTTGGCATATTCTACTTAATAACCTTCTTCCTGACCTGGGGAAATAAAACATACAAAAGGGTGAGCTCAAATTCTCAGTAAGGGTAAACAAAAGAAATATCAATCACATCATATTCATAATAACATAACATTTTGGAAAACTTAACCTGCAAAAGAAAGCATACTTTCATAACATGGGATAAATCATAGTAGTGAAATGAAATCCCAATAATCATATCTTAAACATGAAACTTTGTGGAATACACACATAATCATATAAAATCATTTCTTATTAGTCAAGACTCATTTCCAAGACTATCTTAGTGGTCAAAGTCCATTTCTGAACCGAGTCACCCTCGTTTCAGTCCTATTTCACTGAACCGGTATAACCTACCGTTCCAGCCATGTCTATCTCATGAGATATAAAATCTTTACCCAATGCATTGGAGGGAGATATATGTCCCACCCATCTCATAATGATACCATTCTTATGTGTGCTACAAAATCATAAACCATACATCATTGCATAACCCATGTAATAAAAATGGGAATCTTAAACATCATGACATCATAAATAAATTCATATAAGATAAAGGAATACATAAAAATATTTCCATCACAACATAATCAAATCAATGTAGTAATAGGGATGGAAACATAACTCTATATTATCTTAGATGGAAAATAATTTTGATAAAACATTTGAACTCCATTCTTGAGGAAAATATCCTTTCTACATCAAAAAAACATTTCCTTTCCTAACATTTCATACAATTCTAAACTAAAATAATTTGATTAAAAATAAACTTGAAAACTTGTAAAGGAAGCTTCTTGGAAATAATGTTTTAAAAATCCATTCATGCCGTATAAGTTAAAAAAAATTCTTCTTGTATTTTTGTCGAAAAAGTCAAAAAAGTACCTCGTACGAAAAACGACAAAAGATTCCTGTCATATCTTTTAATAAAAACTCATCGAAGGGTAAAATTGGATTTAAACAATTGTAGGTGGATGTAAACAATATTACATATTTAGGAATCATGGATGTGGACGATAAAATACACCCCAGTAAATACCAAAGTATAAACAATCTCGGATAAAATGAGATTGTGATATTTTTCCATACCTTAGGTACGATATGCTTTGTACGTGTCCGAACCTCCTGTATAATGATTTAAATAATGTTATTGACTTATTCAAGAATCATAAATATTTTTATGATATCATATTTGGTCATATTCTTAGCTTCTTAGTAGTAATATTTCATTGCTACTTGTTATTCGGGTGTTTATAACATTTTGTTCTTATGCATGTTTTGTCGAATAAATTCTTATTCTTATCTTTAGGTTATAGATACCTAATTTCTAGAATTTTATTAGTGTAATATATATCATATTCATTCATTCAATTCATTTATATAATCATTATTAAATGAAGATCATGTAGAACGAGTCGCATCACATCGTGGAGACGGTATTCCGTACATACGCACGAGTGATGATATCGTTTCTATGATCGTGGAATTGTATTGGAGTGTATTTATACTATTTTATCATCAGTATCACTTTATAATAGTCATATATAGTGATTATTTACACCATTATACCCATCCAAGTAAGGTGGTGGTGGAAAATAGATTACACCACGGCGTGGAGATGGTATTCCGTACGTACGCACGCGCGGTGATTCCTTTTTCCGTAGGATGGATAGATGGTGAAATAGGGATCTTTCATACTTATAATAACATATCAGTATATTAGTGATACTGATGTTATTAATTCATAATTAAACAACTAAATAAGAATATGTGGAAGAAGAAATAAAGATGAAATAATCGGTAACGGACATTACCTCTTCTTTGAAGTGCTTCTTTGAGACCTCCTTTTATGGAACTAAAATGGGTATTTGAAGAGCACCATAACCTCTAGGATGTTTATAGGGAAGTGGAGAGAAGAAATTGGCAGGGTGTGGCTGAGCTTGAAGGCTCAAAGTGGTGTGAGGAAGAGAGGGAGGAGGTGCCCTTTTATAAGGGAGGAGAGAGGCACCTTTGGAATAACTAAAACTATTATTTTATTATAAAGTCAAGTTCGGTTTTAAATAGATCAAAATTGATTTATTTAGGGGATAATGTGGGGATGGGTAGAAATACTCTCATCCAATAGAATTTAGACAAGTTTATGTTCCTAGTTTAACCTTATCATGTAGATTTAACATTAAGTTAAATAATTTTACTTTTACTGTGTCTTCTTGTGTTCTTATACTATAAGGTTAATAAACTTACTATATCAAGCCAAACGAACCCCAAGTTATTTATTATTAATATATATAACCTTATCCAAGTCATTTGGCCGAACCTTAGATTTTTAGGAATAAAATAAAAATTAATAATATAATATTTGTTTTAAAAACTATTTTATGTCAATTTTGACACTATTTAGTAATTGATTTTTGTGAAAATAATAACAGATTGATAAGTTCTAAAAAAGTTATCTAAATCAATACTAAAATGTCATATTAACCTATAAAATTAGTTGAATTCATAAAAAGTCTCAAATTCTATTTATTTGGGTATTTATAACATCCATTATGTCAATATTTCATTAATAAGATAATTATTGCATCATCGTTGTGTCATAAATAAATTAAATTATTTAATGTCTAAAAATTACAAATAAAATACCATTATGTAGTAAATCTTTGTATATTTCTAATGAATACTTATAGTCAAATTTATCGTATGTATAACCCCATATTAAAAATGATTTACTTATTAAGCTCTGATTTTAACTATTTTAACCCTTCTTTAAATAAATTAATAATAAATGTCCTAATCTAATCCAAGTGGGCCTATATGGTCATATTTTATTCCTAAGGTTATTTTTGGTCGAATTACACTTGTCCAATAGAATTAGGACATGTGTTAGGGTAATAATAATATCATTTTTACACTTAATTACCCTATTTACTTTTAACCGTGGTAAAAAAAAGTAAAAAGTTACTATTCACCAAAAAAACATTTTCAGCTTATTGAACCACATTTTACTTAATGACATCAACCATGTCTCTCGGATTTTTGACATTCCACTCACAGAAGTGGTAAAATTATGTTTTATGAAAAATTCAGTTTTTTAACTACCACTTAGTGGTTTCACTATTCATCAAAAATTGAATGTTTTCCGAAAAATACCAAAATTTCACCCTATGCTAATTTCGATATTACGAATCCAAAAAATGAAGTCCATTTTGAAAAATAAAATTTATAAAATTTCAAAAAGTGGTTATTACTATTCATAACGGTTAGTTTTAATAATATTTTAATAGTATATCGTTGTTTAGTGAAACTCGGTATTGTGTACGACACAAGCTATTGAAGAAACTCGCGATTTCGTGTAAAGAAAGCCAAGAAAATGTTGTGTGTAGAAAAAGATTCCTTTGATGGTTTAGATAACATAAAAGTCTCGGGTGTTACACTAACAGTGGTGAAATCATGTCGATACACTCAAATGAAAATTATGACACAACATCCTATATGGAATGAATGGATTTGTGGGCATAACCGGTGATAAATAACCACATATTTGGAAATAGAATAAAAATAAAATTATAAAAAGTAAAATCCATTTATATTATGTCTATATATTGATCCCAGTAAAATTGGTCGGCCCCTGATGACAAATCCATAATCAATGAACTTTCGTGATGAGTTATAAACCATCCACATTAGGCTTGTAATGTCTTTCTCCATTGATATTGGCCCTTCATTTTTCATGGATAATATTACATATAAAATAATGTGAAAAAATTATCATATCAAAAAACCTCATTCAAGGGAAATAAAGAAGGAGAATAGATCAAGAGGACTTGAGAACATACCACTGTGCATCTAGCATGAAGAATGAAACCTCGATCAGATCCTGGATGAAGGAGATCACTTGATTCCAACATTTGATATTAAAAGGGATCCAAAATGATATAAATTTAGGTCCATACCTTATGATTGTGGGTTAAGGATGACATAGGTGGATAATTAGATCATTTACGGAATAATTTTCAAATTACCCAGAAAAATGGCATGTATATAGTTTGTTCACACAGTTTGAAAAACCGTTCACTAATCATGTTATGTATTCTATGTTGATGGGCAAAATTTCATGGTTAGGCTGCATGAACATGTACAAAACATGTGATGTGGTACTGTCTAGAAATATAAATTTTCATTTTTAACCAAATAGTCTGCCACCCTTGCGCTAACCGTGTGACCTATCAAGTTTTGAAAAAAATATGGGATTCGAGCACTTAATTTTCCACAAACACCCATGACACTTTTACATAATCAAAAGAAATCTATATTAAGTGAAAAGTAACCATATATTACAAAAATTAAAGGATCAATAACTTAGTTAAAAATGGGTTCTTATAGTTTTCAGTACCTATTGTCCTCTATAGCTCTTCATGGGGATTTGATTCCTCTCATCAAAATATTTTTTTTTAAATTTCCTCTTCAAAAAATTATTAATAATTTATTCATATTTAATAAAATTATTTTTTAGTAAAAATATATTTTATATATTTTGTCAACACATATCACCATCATCAGGGTTCATAACAAAGGTACCAAATAACAAACAACTTACCCTCACTTTATGCTACCATTAAATGCTTAAAACACCACAACAAGACGTAATAAAAAACTATATAAAAATAATGATAATTTCAATATAATATATTATCTAGACATATAGATTAAAATACTAATTTCTTTAAACTATATTAATTCCATTAATTTATAGTTATCATCAAACAATTTAAACCACACAGTTTGTTATAATATATTCTTCATTTATAAAATATGTCTTCATTCTCATACTACTCATGAAACCATGACAACATATAAAAAAGGAAGTAAAACATCTACATACCAATATCCACATCCAATTCCTCCTCCCCTCGCATCATAAAAGTTTTTATAACCCCACTGAACAACACACTTTAATCCCCATTGTAGCGCCATAATAAAACCAAGCTATATCCACCATTGAAACCCAACTACAAACAAATTATAACATAGAAACTACTCAAACATTACATAAATATTACCAATACATAACACACAACCACATGCAAAAACATATCACTACACAATGATCAGGGTTTCCATATTTGGAATATGATATTTCCATCAATTTCCCTTGTTTAATATAGGTAAATGTCAATAAATTGATAAGATCTCGGGGAATCGAATTTATTAATAAGGTATTTATTATTATACAAGTTAATATTATGTGCTTTAAATAACAACACAATATGAATTCCAAAAATAATTAGCTCGTGCACAAAAAGAGACCCCAACCATGAATGATTATTAGTGTTTTTTTGAGAATTGACAGTATCAATAACAGAATCCATTTGAAATTTTATAAAATGGTTACTTCATCGATACCCATAAAATAATAATATAAAAAATTATATTTATATTTTAATTTGGATGAATTTTTTTTACATAGGAAAACATAAGATCCCCTACATTAATGGTACAAAGAAATATAATACAAAATTAATTCAAACAAGGATTATACAATCTTCAAACCAACATGAAAACAAGAGATTTCTGGTCCTTTTACATGTGGAATGAACATTTGGGGAACTCAAACCCAAATGAACAAACATAGTTCCACAAATCCCATTTAAGAAGCATATGAAACCACCCATAATAAGAGAATGTAATACAAAAAGAGTTATGGAAATAGGTTATCTCTTAAATTATTAGACATCAAACATGTAGGATTAGATATGCTTTTTATGGTATATTAATGTATGATTTTATTCAATCCATGTAGTTTGAAACTGATATAGTTGAAAAAAATCAAAAGTTAAAAATAATATTTATCCTCTTTGAAATGGAATTAAATTTAATTAGTCTAGGTATTAATTTAATCATCCGTAATGAATTACATCAAAAGAAAAAAATTGAAATTTAGAAAAACTATATTAAAATTTTAAACAAATGCATAGTATTTTATCATAAGTTAGTTAAAAATGAACTATTGTTTCTGATCTACAATTAGTTAAAAATGAAGAAACATTGTTGATCCACCATTAGATCGAAATGAACTACCATCGGTGATCCACTATTTGGTCAAAATGGATAAATATTATCGATCAACCATTATTTCATCATTATAAAATATTGGTGTCCCTCCATTAGTTCAAAATGATGATCCATTGGTGGTACACATGTAGATCAAAATGAATGACCATTTTTGATCCACTATTTGTTCAAAATGAACTATTATTTGTGATCCATCATTAGTCCAAAATGACCCACCATTATGGAACCATATTTTGATCAAAATGATAGTCTATAGGTGATCCAATATATGTTCAGAATGAACTATTATGGTTGATCCACTGTTATTTCTGTGTGACCCTCCTACAACTTATGAAACACTCATTTTCCAATTGAAAAAACTCAAAAATCCTCCCATATTTATCTGAAGACACATATACATACCTTAAAGACATAAACCAATATATTTAAAAAAATTACATCGCTATAAGGTCCAATATATTACATCATTTATATATCAAACAATTATCACACTTGAGAATTATAATCCATACAAGAAATAAAGGATGATTGTTGTACGAACAACAAACATAAATGATACTTATCAAATATCATGATATTTCTTTGGAACACAAAAAAATCAAGGAATGATATGTTAAAAGATACAAATACTATAAAATATTTCTTGAGGGAGATAACTCATAAACATGTGTATAATTATTAGTACACAAATACTTCAAGGATGAAAATCTATATCATATATCAACATATAATAATTAAATTTAAATAATAAAAATATATTTTATATAGCTTGAAATATTCACCACACACCATTTACTCCCATCACACTATAAGGTCTCACAAATAACCAAAACTAAACTATCAAGAAAAATATGTCAAATATTTATGTGGAAATAATTATTTGTAATTATAGTCATCATTCCAAGATATAATTACAATTTTATTTTCAAAATAAAATCTTAGTTTTTTTAACAGGTCCACGAATTTTAAAATCACCCTTCTTTTAATGAATATTTTATTGAATATTCTTTAAAAAATAAATTATAAAATAAATTTTCATCTCAATTAAATTTATTATCCAACTAATATTTTAATATATAATATAAGAATAATTTTTTTCACCATTTATCATCATTTAATTAAAAGAAAAAATCTAATTGGTTTTTTAAACCCCATGCTTCTTATGTCAATAAATTTTTTCATGATTTCTAAATATCATATATGACATTAATCATAAAAGAAAAATACACGGGGCTACAACAATCGATTTTTTCCCACATCAACACCTTTCATAATATTGATAGCAAAACATCATTTACTTGTTTCATAGAGTTAGAAAAACATAACACATAATTTAAAAATATCATTTCCAAAATCTCAGAGTTTTATGAAGTATTAAAAACCCATCCAAAGAAATAAAAATGTTTCCTATATTGTACGTACTGATAAACAAACATGGTTTAAAATGTTTCATAATAAAAGTTATCATGATCATATATATATAGATTCCCAATATGGATATGTTTTAGGTCATTATAAGTTTAATAAAAATAATATCATCCAAAACAATCCCAATCAAATTTACTTTACTCAAAAATTACAATCAAATCCTTTATAAAACTAGTTTTTCATGGTATGTCATCTTGGAATCAAGTGAATCATGATTTTTAAAAAAACCACCTTTTCATTTATTATTCAGTCTTTTTGATTAACCATTTTACGGGTGGTGGGGGATTACGTCACTACAACCACATGAAATCACAACACATTATATCCCACCAAACCATCCAAAATCATATAAGCATGGAATCACCACCAATGAACTGCAAAACCAGTAGAAAAACATACCATCAAAAATATTCACCAATCATTTCGCACTAACCCATCACCTTACTGCTTTACCATCTACATGATGCCACCCGTTTCACATAACAAACTACTATATCTCATCCTTCATACTCACATTACCAGTGATAACCACTATCATCACAAATGATATCCCCCACAACATAAATAAATGAATTCTCTCCCCCATGGGAATATATTATGCTCATTTGGAGGCACTGACTTTTCCAACATATTTCAGTCATGTCAATTTGCAACCCATATCGATTATAAATATGGTTTGACCAATTTTATATGGTTGATTGTTTTTCTAAAAAATCACACACACAATAGTAACAACTAATAAACAAAGACACATAATAGTAACACATTCTAGCTCCCAAAATTATTATGAGGATTATGTTACTTCACCTTATTTTTTTACAAGAGTTTTCTCACACTATTTCAATTTCACCATACGTAACCGGTTCAATACCCATATAAATGTGATTTTAAATATCGTACATTATGAGATTAATAATGAATTCAAATCAAGGGTATCATAACTGACATTAAAAAAATTAAGAAATATTTTGAAAACCCATTAGTTTTACAACATTACAAACACATTCAGTATAAAAATAAAATTAAAACATTATTTATAGCCAAAAAATTAAAACATCACATGTTTTATTTCTATGTTCCGTGTTTTATCATACTCAAAGTAACCATTCATTAGCAATTTAATTACCATGAAATAATAATTATATACTGTAATAACGATAACCAAATTATAATTCTATATTTAGATAAGACATTTCAAATAGTAAACATGATCAAGTCTCACATACTATAATTTTTCAAGAAATAAAAAAAACATTAGGCATCCTTCTTATACGAGCTACCCCCGACTTAACATGTGATAATTGGATTTTATTTATATATAAAAAAAATTATAAATCACATAAATTTTATATGAAATTATTTTAATGGTTGTATGTGTAACACCCCGAGCTTCCACGATACGCTTCTCATTCAATAATGCAATGGCTTGCATTGTACGCAACTTCGAGTTCTAAAACACAGCGACTAATCAAAGTAGCCGTTATGAATAGTAATAACCACTTTTTAAAATTATAGAAATTTTATATTTCAAAATGGACTTCATTTTTGGATTTGGAATATTGAAATTAGCCTATGTTGAATTTTTGGTATTTTTCTGAGAACTTCTAATTTTTTATGAATAGTGAAAAATACTTAAAAACAACTTTTTTAATAAAAATAATTAATAGTGATAAATTATACTATTTAGTGGTTTTAAAGTATAATTAGAATATATTTTTACCATTTTATCCAATGGTGGTCATTAGAATTAATTTGACATTGAAATTGGACATAAACAATTGCAAATCTTTTGATATAAATTGTTTCTTAAAAACACGCTATTTGTTGTGACAGCGGGAATTAATTATAAAATTAATTAATGAAACTTATATGTTTGGAATTTTGTAAAATAGACATCATTTTTGAATTTGGAATATCAATTATAGCTTAGGGTGAAATTTTGGCATTGTTCTGAAAAACATCAATTTTTGATGAATAGTGAAACCACTAAGTGGTAGTTAAATAACTGATTTTTCGTTTAAATGAAATATTACCACTTCTGTGATTTGATTTTCAAAAATCCGACATACATGGTTGTCATTAAGAAGTAAAATGTGGTTCAATGAGATTAAAATAATTTTTTGGTGAATCGTAACTTTTAAGTTCTTAATCGCGATTAGAGGTAATTAGTGTAGTTTAAGTTACAAATAATGTTTTAATAATATGAGATTAGAATGAAACTTGTCCTACTCCTATTGGATGAGTCATGGCCGACCAAGAAAACCCATGGGTCAACTTGGGTACCCCATGGAGCCACTTTAGTTGGAAAATGACATTAATATATATTTATTTAATGTTAAAATCAAATTGACACAAACATGAGTTATTATACTAAGATAGTTTTTAAGTGGGGTTACACAAGTCCAAATTTTTACTATAAATATTCATTAGAAAGATAAAAAGATTTACTACATCATAGCATTTTTTATAATTTTTAGACATTAAATAAATTAAATTATTTATGACATCATTATGATGCAGCGATGACCTCATTATTTAACGATTTAAATAAAATGAGAAGATAATGAAAAATCCAAGGCACACCCTTGTCAAAAGCCTATTGGATGAGGATATTTCGAAACCTTATCACCTTATCCTCGAATTATATAAGTGTGGGACCTTTAGAATCCGAAAAGCATTGTGAAATAATGTAACATTTCAATCTTTCCAAATGTGCCCCTCCTCTCCACTTATAAAAGGCCTCCACCTCTCCCACCTCATTTACACTTTCAAGCCATTTGGCTCGGCCAGACTCTGCCCACATACTCTCCCAACTTCCCCCTCTTACACCTAGAAGCCTTACTTTGGGCAGAAAGCTTCCCAAGGAAGCCTTTGGCTCAAATCAATAAGAGTTACCCGATTTTGAGGTAATGTCTTTTCTAATGTTGTTTTGTTTTATTTTTCTTCGCCAACCCCCTAAACTCTTTTTATTCATTTCTTTTGTAACAACAAAAGTATCCTAAATATACTAGGATGTTGTTATAAGAAGTATTCGAGCTACACTTTCACACACCTACATCTAATGGTTAAAGAACATACGGTTTCTGTGGATGGCGAATTTCTGCCTCACGAAACGATGATTGTTCAACACTCATATAACACCTTCAAAGGTGGCCATTAAGATGTCACTATTTTTATATATGATATATAATATGTTTATGTTTTACTTATGATTCTGTATTTCTCATTTATGGCATACTTTATGATTTCGATTATGGGTAAAACGCGATAATTTCATTTTAGGAAGTGCGGACTACCGCCCCCTCAAAGTGATTTGAATCGTTAATGCCATATGTGGGATGTATAAGGGATGACGAAAATGGTATTATACACTATATTATACTGTAATTATATTATAAATTTATATCATTTTGATTTAGTTCCATTAAATATGAGATTGAAATGAAAGTAGCGTTCATGCGTACGTACGGCTTACCGTCTCTATGAACGGTGCATTTCATTTCTTACCTCTAAATGTTACGTAATATTATAAATGAATGTATATACAGGATATATAAGATATATATGACATCTAAATCATGAATATAATTCTGTATATAATGGATATTCTACCACATGAACAACTTGTAATTATAATAAGTTTATTGTTGACTCGAGTTACCAAAGATCGACAATACGACCGTTATTAACTTAAATAATTACATAATGTTCATAACATTGTAATAAGTGATATAAAAAGGATAACGAAATTTAAAATGGTTCTTAATAAGGTAGATATTAACTCTAGTTTATTATTCAGGAGGTTAAAGAACGGTTGAGTCAAGTCGGACACAAGGTAAAGGAACTTCTTAACCCAATTTCTATTCTTTGGGTTAATCTCCTACTTTCAAATTATGTCATGATATTATTATGTCGTATATTGTATTTATACTTTATTTATGTGTAAATATAGTGAATACACATAATAGATATATTTTATTTAAAAATGATCTTTTTAAGGACTTCGTCCCAATCCCCTCTCATTGAGGCATATTTGGTTTTATACACAACTTTCTTTTATACGGGGTATAAACCCCTTTGACTTTTACGTTTATTCAAAAGGAATCTTTTTCATACGAACCGTTTTACTAAACGAAAAAAGGGAATGTTTTTCTTTCTGTACTTATGCGGCGACAACGACTTCTCCGCCGCCGTGACCATTATTTGAGTTTCGGCTTCCTCTACAAGCCATCATTTTTTTAATGAAAAATAAATACAAAGTTTTAACTTTCTTTTATTTTGGTATTGAAAATGGTTTTGAAAGCATTTTTATGTGTTGTATTGATATCTTGGGATTGAAATGTGGAAATGTTATGTTTCCTTTATGCATGTTTTATGTGATACGATTATGTTATGGTTTATGATATGTTTAAACCTATTCATATGAGAAATGCATTGGACTTAATAAGTGACGGGTGGAGCCCGCTATAGCTCCTCGATGCATCGGCAGGTCTCATGAGACAAACTAGTGTTTTGGCACGAGGCCTTGACACAATCTTATTTGTGGTCTTGACATGAGGCCTCGACTACGTGGTTATGATAGTCTGGCATTATGCATTCCATCACTATGAAAGTGGTTATTGATATTGCATGTGATTATTCGAATAGTAGAATATCCATGTGAAGAAGTGAATGGCATTATCTCATTTTACTTTTGCCATATTATGTTGATGTTCAAGTTTAAAAGGCTTTTGTTATAGTTATACATTGCCTTAAATTTTTATGTTTATTTATGAAAGCTTCCGCAATATTGTTATCCTTACTGAGCATCTGATCTCACCCCTTTGAATGTTTTAATATTTTCCAGGATGTGAAGAAGTATTTTATGAATGACCTGCAGGGATAGTCAGAAGAGGATATGAGTGTGGACTATGGAGACTTTGTTATTGTAGTTTTTCACTTTATGATGTAATGTATCACTTATGAATGTATCTAGTGTTTCCAAGGCTACTAAACTAATCGGTCTTTCGAGACCTGATCTTTTGTGATCATGCCAATGTTACGAAGTAATGCACCGACTCTGGGTAGCTGGGGTCGGGGCGTTACAGTTGGTATCAGAGGCAGTTTAGTACTAATCTTGGAAGCTAGATTTAGATAAACTCTGATTAGAGCACATAGCCCAAAGATAGACTTTGATATTATTATAGAAGAACTTCCTAGAATTTTGTTATTGTAGAGATTTTGTGAGTTTTCTGAGCAATACATCCCTGTCTGGATACGAGCAGGTAGAGGCGGCTCTGGCACAGATGTGCCTAGGGGTAAAACCCGAAAACACCGCTTTGAGCTATACTCGAACGGGAACTGGTGCACGACAACGGGCCTTGCTGTACTCTTGGTTACGACACTCCCGGGGGATATGCTTAGGATAATTCT
Source organism: Viscum album (assembly GCA_963277665.1). Classification (NCBI taxonomy): domain Eukaryota; kingdom Viridiplantae; phylum Streptophyta; class Magnoliopsida; order Santalales; family Viscaceae; genus Viscum; species Viscum album. The sequence goes on along the minus strand of OY728128.1, from coordinate 268,419,126 downwards.
CATTTTCTATACAAACCACTATGAAGGGTTATGAGTATATACTTCCTCAAATGAAACATTTCTTTTTATGATTATGGATTATATCCATAAATAGTTCAATTTATGTAAAGTATTTTACAAATATGGAATTATGTATTTTATTTCATAAACTAATCTAGTTTATGTAATTGTTTAGAAATGGCGCGTAGTGGAAGAAATGGAAACCGTATCAATGCACGCACTCCATGTAGGGATTGCCCTCCTGCTCAAGATAATTATAGTGGGGCTGGTGATGCAACTGGTGCCGATCAGCTAATCACCATACTGATACAACTTACTCAGGTTATGAATAATAACCTTACTCGTATGGAGCACCCTGATCCGCAACGTGGAGGATCAATGCTAGACCGTTTCATGAGGCAACAACCACCAACCTTCAATGGGGGTACAAATCTGTTAGTAGCTGAGCAATGGATAAACTCCTTAGAGAAAATATTCCATGCCTTGGGGAGTAGCGAAAGGGAGAAGGTTGTAATGGCAGTTTACCGCCTCACTGGAGATGCCGATCAGTGGTGGTCGCTGATTCAAAACACAAAGGAAGATGATGACGTATCGAATATGGAATGGAGGGAGTTCAAAGATCTGTTTTTAGAAAAATATTTTCCTCATGACTATCGAGCAGATATGGAAAGGAAATTTCTGAGTTTGAGGCAGAAGTAGGATGAGAATGTCGCAAAGTATGAGGCTAACTTTACAAGGTTAGTGAGGCATGATGCCGATTATATACATAACCCAAGGAGTAATATTGATCGTTTCTTTGATGGGTTAAAACCATTTCTCCGTCGAGCTTTAGTATCACAAACCTTCTCTTCATACGAAGGTATTGTCTCGTGTTCTATCAAGATAGAAAATGAATTCTCTAAGTCTTATGACAACAAAGTAAAGCAAGAGAAGAAGATAATGGTGGAACAAGAGACAGATAAAGGGAAAAAGGGAAAGAAGGATTTTCCATTATGTGATAATTGTGGGAAGAATCACCCTGGTACTTGCCTAAAAGGAATGGGAGTTTGTTACAAATGTGGAGAAAAAGGTCACCAGGCACGTGATTGCAAGGGAAAGAAAGATGCTATCAATGTTGAATGCTACAATTGTAGGGATATGGGGCATTATGCAAATGAATTTCCTAAGCGTCAGGGAAACTTACCTCAAAAAAGGCCAAAGGATCAAGGACAATCTTATGCTGTGACTACAGTTGAAGCGGAATAATTATTGTATTTGTGTTTTTGGACTCAAGAACTAGATTATGGTTATAAGAATAATGTGATATATATAAGGATTGTACAGCAGTACATGTTGTTTTAATTAAGGATTTAATATGATGAAGGTAATCATATTTTTAATATGTGACAATAAGAGAAACTTTACTTTGTTTGGGGAATCTGAGGTTACAATTGATTTTGGAATTTAGAGACCTTTTAGAGAAAGTCTGGACGGAGGTATTTTGGATAAATATAAAGGTTGGAATGGATTAAGTTGATCTTTGGATAGTATTGTTTAAGGTTAAAACATTTCTGAAGATTATTTTTGGAATATTATAGTTTTAGGAAAAGGACAACCTGCAGGGTGGGGCATAACCCGTCGCGTCGGACAAAGCTGCAGGAATAGAACCCACAATCAAAGTGCGACAGGCCTTTATTTCCTACCACTAGCCTACAGGAAGTCCCTGTTTATTACAATATAATTTTACTAATCTAAATGGTATGTGATAACATTTGGAACCTTATACAATTAGGATAAGTATAATATTTTTGAGTTCTATTATCTTTTTGAGTGAAAGATGAGTTGAAGGTTGAAAATCTAATTTTCAAGCATAAATATATATATACCTATCTCTTATTCAATGAATAAATTAATTCTTAAACTTTAGTAAAGGGATATTAAAAAAAAATGTGTTATCCTAATACCTTATGTCTTGTTGAACTGATGATATTTTAAATCAACATAGATTGAAGGCTTTGAGGCCCTCAATTTGACAGTTGATTTTGACTGATGACCTCAATAACTCCCTACAAATATTTACGTTTTTCCTCCAATTATATGTCTCTAATTGCCACCAATGTTCTCCTTATCGAGATCATAATTTGGTGGTGACTTTCTTATTTCCATTTCCCTCTTATTAAGGCTAAATTTTATTAATCTTATTTCCGATGTGGGTTTTCCACAAAGGTATTTTCTCTTTTCAACCTTTTATTTTCAAAGAAAAATTTCAAATTGCGATGACGCAATTTATTGAAGGAGGGGAGAATGTAACACCCCGAGCTTCCACGATACGCTTCTCATTCAATAATGAAATGGCTTGCATTGTATGCAACTTCGAGTTCTAAAACACCGCGACTAATCAAAGTAGCCATTATGAATAGTAATAACCAATTTTTAAAATTATAGAAATTTTATATTTCAAAATGGACTTCATTTTTGGATTGGGAATATCGAAATTAGCCTATGTTGAATTTTTGGTATTTTTCTGAGAACTTCTAATTTTTTATGAATAGTGAAAAATACTTAAAAACAACTTTTTAAAAAAAATAATTAATAGCGATAAATTATACTATTTAGTGGTTTTAAAGTATAATTAGAATATATTTTTACCATTTTATCCAATGGTGGTCATTAGAATTAATTTGACATTGAAATTGGACATAAACAATTGCCAATCTTTTGATATAAATTGTTTCTTAAAAACACGCTATTTGTTGTGACAGCGGGAATTAATTATAAAATTAATAAATGAAACATATATGTTTGGAATTTTGTAAAATAGACATCATTTTTGAATTTGGAATATCAATTATAGCTTAGGGTGAAATTTTGGCATTGTTCTGAAAAACTTCAATTTTTGATGAATAGTGAAACCACAAGTGGTAGTTAAATAACTGATTTTTCGTTTAAATGAAATATTACCACTTCTGTGATTTGATTTTCAAAAATCCGACATACATGGTTGTCATTAAGATGTAAAATGTGGTTCAATGAGATTAAATTTTTTTTTGGTGAATAGTAACTTTTATGTTCTTAATCGTGATTAGAGGTAATTAGTGTAGTTTAAGTTACAAATAATGTTTTAATAATATGAGACGAGCATGACACTTGTCCTACTCCTATTGGATGAGTCATGGTCGACCAAGACAACCCATGGGTCAACTTGGGTACCCCATGGAGCCACTTTAGTTGGAAAATGACATTAATATATATTTATTTAATGTTAAAATCAAATTGACACAAACATGAGTTATTTTACTAAAATAGTTTTTAAGTGGGGTTACACAAGTCCAAATTTTGACTATAAATATTCATTAGAAAGATAAAAATATTTCCTACATCATAGTATTTTTTTTATAATTTTTAGACATTATATAAATTAAATTATTTATGACATCATTATGATGCAGCGATGACCTCATTATTTAACGATTTATATAAAATGAGAAGATAATGCAAAATCCAAGGCTTACACTTGTCCAAAGCCTATTGGATGAGGAGATTTCGAAAACTTATCACCTTAGCCTCGAATTATATAAGTGTGGGACCTTTATAATCCGAAAATCGTTGTGAAATAATGTAACATTTCAATCTTTCCAAAAGTGCCCCTCCTCTCCACTTATAAAAGGCCCCCACCTCTCCCACCTCATTTACACTTTCAAGCCATTTGGCTCGGCCAACCTCGGCCCACATACTCTCCCAACTTCCCCCTCTTACACATAGAAGCCTTACTTTGGGCAGAACTCTTCCCAAGGAAGCCTTTGGCTCAAATCAAAAAGAGTTACCCGATTTTGAGGTAATGTCTTTTCTAATGTTGTTTTGTTTTATTTTTCTTCTCCAACCCACTAAACTCTTTTTATTCATTTCTTTTGTAACAACAACAGTATCCTCAATATACTAGGATGTTGTTATAAGATGTATTCGAGCTACACTTACACACACCTACATATAATGGTTAAAGAACATACGGTTTCTGTGGATTGCGAATTTCTGCCTCACGAAACAGTGATTGTTCAACACTCATATAACACCTTCAAAGGTGGCCATTAAGATGTCACTATTTTTATATATGATATATAATATGTTTATGTTTTACTTATGATTCTTTATTTCTCATTTATGGCATACTTTATGATTTCCATTATGGGTAAAACGCGATAATTTCATTTTAGGAAGTGCGGACTACCGCCCCCTCAAAGTGATTTGAATAGTTAATGCCATATGTGGGATGTATAAGGGATGAAGAAAATGGTATTATACACTATATTATACTGGAATTATATTATACATTTATATCATTTTGATTTAGTTCCATTAAATATGAAATTGAAATGAAAGTAGCGTTCATGCGTACGTACGGCTTACCGTCTCCATGAACGGTGCATTTCATTTCTTACCTCTAAATGTTACGTAATATTATAAATGAATGTATATACTGGATATATAAGATATATATGAAATCTAAATCATGAATATAATTCTTTATATAATGGATATTCTACCACATGAACAACTTGTAATTATAAGAAGTTTATTGTTGACTCAAGTTACCAAAGATCGACAAAACGACCGTTATTAACTTAAATAATTACATAATGTTCATAACATTGTAATAAGTGATATAAAAAGGATAACGAAATTTAAAATGGTTCTTAATAAGGTAGATATTAACTCTAGTTTATTATTCAGGAGGTTAAAGAATGGTTGAGTCAAGTCGGACACAAGGTAAAGGAACTTCTTAACCCAATTTCTATTCTTTGGGTTAATCTCCTACTTTCAAATTATGTCATGATATTATTATGTCGTATATTGTATTTATACTTTATTTATGTGTAAATATAGTGAATACACATAATAGATATATTTTATTTAAAAATTATCTTTTTATGGACTTCGTCCCAATCCCCTCTCATTGAGGCATATTTGGTTTTATACACAACTTTCTTTTATACGGGGTATAAACCCCTTTGACTTTTACGTTTATTCAAAAGGAATCTTTTTCATACGAACCGTTTTACTAAACGACAAAAAGGGAATGTTTTTCTTTCTGTACTTATGCGGCGACAATGACTTCTCCACCACCATGACCATTATTTGAGTTTTGGCTTCCTCTACAAGCCATCATTTTTTTAATGAAAAATAAATACAAAGTTTTAACTTTCTTTTATTTTGGTATTGAAAATGGTTTTGAAAGAATTTTTATGTGTTGTATTGATATCTTGTGATTGAAATGTGGAAATGTTATGTTTCCTTTATGCATGTTTTATGTGATACGATTATGTTATGGTTTATGATATGTTTAAACCTATTCATATGAGGAATGCATTGGACTTAATAAGTGACGGGTGGAGCCCGCTATAGCTCCTCGATGCATCGGCAGGTCTCATGAGACAAACTAGTGTCTTGGCACGAGGCCTTGACAAAATCTTATTTGTGGTCTTGGCACGAGGCCTCGACTACCTGGTTATGATAGTCTGGCATTATGCATTCCATCACTATGAAAGTGGTTTTTGATATTGCATGTGATTATTCGACCAGTAGAATATCCATGTGAAGAAGTGAATGGCATTATCTCATTTTACTTTTGCCATATTATGTTGATGTTCAAGTTTAAAAGGCTTTTGTTTTAGTTATACATTGCCTTAAATTTTTATGTTTATTTATGAAAGCTTCCGCAATATTGCTATCCTTACTGAGCATCTGAGCTCACCCCTTTCAATGTTTTAATATTTTCCCGGATGTGAAGAAGTATTTTATGAATGACCTGAAGGGATAGTCAGAAGAGGATATGAGTGTGGACTATGGAGACTTTGTTATTGTAGTTTTTCACTTTATGATGTAATGTATCACTTATGAATGTATCTAGTGTTTCCAAGGCTACTAAACTAATCGGTCTTTCGAGACTTGATCTTCTGTGATCATGCCAATGTTACGAAGTAATGCACCGACTCTGGGTAGCTGGGGTCGGGGCGTTACAGTATGTATGAAAAAAATTCCAAAAATCATGCTTATCATTTTATAGAATTTATAATCAAATTCCACAAAATTTACAACCAAACACATGCAAAATTGATATGGACATTGCATCGTAGAAGAACTAAAATAATTCTAAAATAAGGGTAAAATGATTATTTTCAATGTGTATAAATTCAATTGAATTATAAAAAATCATTGATTTCATTTTGTGGATATTTTGAATTTCAAAGTCTAAAACCATGTTTTTTAATATTTTGATATCACATGAAAATAATAAATTATGAATGGAATGAAACTCATGACAATTTAAAATACATGGAACTATAATTCATTTATGCATAGTTTAATTTTTTTTTACTGTGACAGTATGAAATCAACTAAAGGTAACATGATTCATAAGGGTTTTCAAATATAAAAAATTAAAAAACCAATACCCATTTTCCATATATCATTTCAAAGAATATGAAATAATGATAAATTTTTATAAATTGTATCAATGGGAAAATATCAATTCATCTACATTAATATTATAAAACGAAAGGAAACATCAAAATCAATCATCAAAATGGATTCCAAAAAATTGATCAAGCTAGACAATGACCATTATATTTGTCCCTTTTAGGATATAAGAATAAATAAAATATAGTAATAATTCGTTAGAATCATCATCATTAGAACTATAAGATAATAATATACAAAATTACAAGATTTCATTAACTAATTTATATAACATCCCAAAACCACATTATTCAATATAGATCACAATCAATTTTGATGCATGTACCTATCTGAGGGATCTACTCATTATGTGGTTCTAGCTCACTTGGTCTTTCAGTAGGATATGTACTGATAAAAATTAACATAGGCGACTCCATAATATTACGTCATAACTGATATTCCATGACCTACATCACCCACAATGATCAAATGACATCATTAAAATACCATCCCATTAATTTCTCACAATTACTATCCCCAAAATCCATCCTATATATCAACCATCATACTCTAATACCGTTATTTCATGACCCTATCCCTCTAGAGATACCACCATTTTGTGGATATATATATATATAATGAACCCTTGAATCCCTCCTATTGTAAGCCACGAGTTAGTGACTTTCATGGAGGGTATAAAATTATCATGTTTGCGATGAGTTATAATATATAATATAAAAATTATTTCAATATGAGATGAATCAACTACAACCATCTCCATGAAATAATATAAAATAAATTAGAAACCCCAACCTGGAATATATGTTTAAATAAAAATGATACAGAGAAAAGTATATAAAGTAAATACTAAACTGAAATGACAAAGTAGGGACATCCCACATATACAATGGTTTTACCTAGAAATATCTATCACGGTGCCTGAAGACCTCTGAGAGACATGAAAATCAGTTTATATATACATTGTTAGAGAAGACAAGTATACTAACAATGAAAATCAATGTCTCTCGTGCTCATGTTAAGAGTGAATACAAATCCACCTGTGTGAAAATAGAATAATCAAATAGAACCTACACAAATATACTAACCAAACAAATCCAACAAGTTTCCCACTAAAGAAATAACACATCAAATTATAATAATATTATATGAACCAAAACAATGTTAGGGTATAGTTCACATCATTCTCAGAAATTTTATACTTTAAAACCATAATGAAGAACATCATGGAGCTCCCACCACTTCCGAATAACATGGAATTACATCATATCCAGAACACAAAGACTTGATCTATCACATCACACCTCATAATTGGTGTAGTAGGTTATCATGCACATTAATGAAATAATCCTCCTTCCATGGTCATACGAAGGATACCCAAACCTTAATCTATATCATCACATATCTCCCAAACAACCATAGTATATCATTTCTCATCACATCACATCAGATGTAGATAATAGAATAATTTAGTTAGGTTCATCACGACTGATTCTCATCACCAATTCCATGATTAGGGAGCTAGGAAGAGTGGGTAGCCAATCATCCATCCTCCCACAAGTATATTGGAAAAAACCACCATATATATATATATATATGTGGGTGTTAGGACGCGGTTCTTAACATTGGTGGGGACTATATTGAAATCATATGGAAATACAATTTATATATAATAAATATATACATGCCCATATTATTAGTTCACTAAACATTTACTAACTAACTCAAAACAATTCCTCATGTTATTGCTTCCTCTAAATTCATAAAACACATCAACATTCATTATTCCACTACACATCTTAAATTAATGAACATTTAAAGATGATATGTTAATAATCTATTTAAATTAAAATATGTTGTGCATTAAACACTTTCAATTCCATTAATTAATATTTTATAGACAACCATATAAACCAAAATTCCTATTCTATTTATTTTTTTCTTATAAAATAATTTTAATTACATTACTACTTGGTAATAATCATAACATAGCATAGAATATTTATTACAAATTTCTCATAACAATATCCATATCCTATTCCACCTTCCATTATATCAAAACTACTTTTTCTTCCCCACTAGACAACACAATGAAACCACCATTGTAGCCCCACTACACTACCATATCATGACCACCATATTTGTCCCGCTACACACATATCACAACATATCAAATAACCAACCAGTACATCCACACAACCAATACACAAAACATAATATCTTTAAAAAACATAACAAAATACACTCATATTTTTTCCAAATTGTGAATATAGTATTTTAGTCCATTTCAGTACTTTATTAAATTAGGCTACTACACAATCAACATGATTTCAATGAATATAATTAAATTTCTAGGAATATATTACTTTCTAAATTCATATTATATGATTCAAAAACATGACACTAATTACACATATTATCGTGTAGTTCTCAAAGGAACACCCTAAATGGATGATATTTTCTACCATGTATATGCTACTATGGTTTTAATAACAAAAACATATCTTACAGAGAAAATATTTCTTCACTTCAGTGAACCACATTAAATTCATTTAAACTATATGTTTATATTTTTTATTTTGGATGAAAAAATTTTTATATATGAAAACATAATCCACCATCCATTCATGAGAAATGAAATAATAAATTATAGAATTCCTTCATATAATAAATAATATTTGCAAAAAAATGTTGGACTAGAAATAGGTGCTTTGCATAAAAGAGGAATCATCTTAATGGGATATGGATCTAAATACATCAACTATGTTCTACATGTCAATTGGAAGATTGATTTGGAACCTTTCATATAAATATAATGAAATCACAAAATAAAGAATGAATGATCTTAAATTTTAAATTATTAGATCCTAAACTAGAAGTATTATAAATGGTTTAAATTTTACATTAAAATCATATGTCATAAAAACCATGAAATTTAAAAATTTAATATTTCACCAAAAATATTACAAGAGTAATATATTATTAATAAACATTGAAATTGATTAAAAATTCAATTATTAGGTCAATAATATATTTTTAAAAAAATTGAATTAAATAGGGAAAAATCCGACGTTATGGAAGACTAGATTCAATGTTCATAATTATAAATCATTGGTGATATAATATTAGATCAAAAGAAGCCACTGTTTGTGATCCATAATTAAATAATTATGAACCACCATTGGTGACCAACCATTTGATAAAATGGATCGACCTTTTGTGATACACCATTAATTTCTAATGATCCAATGTTGTTGATAATCCATCATTTCATAATGATACACCATTTTTGATCCACCCTTTCTTCAAAATATTAAATCGTTGGTGATCCACTGTTAGTTCAAAATGAGACACCATTGGTGACCCACCGTTATATAAAAATGATGCATTGTTAGATATTATACATCAGTTATAATTGATCAACAATTTTCATGGGAGGATAAAAAACTAGTTATTGGTCACCAACATCTAAAACACCCATTTTCCTCTAATACACATCAAAACTCCTCCCTCCCATTTCCAAACACCATTGAACCTTACCCATTCACAATAGCCACCATATTTTCCATGTTTTTATAGTAAATGATATGATATAATTAATTATTATTAAAGAATATTACAAAATTAATTGATTTCTGATGATAATTATCATAGCTTCGAATATCCTCTATTTAATCTCTAATTCATGAATCGTGGTTTGGCCTTATTAATATACCAACAACTATATAATTTGTAGAAGGTATTTTTATGTATACAATTATAGGTTTTGGTCAGATTAATTGCCTGATTAGAATGAATAAATGATGGGAGTAGGGAACATTTGTAATTGAGGAGCAGTGGATTTTTTTAAATAACCAAAACTATTCAATAATGAGTAGCCACTATTAACTAATATTCATAAAAATTTGAAAAAAAAATTGTCTTTAGGAAATTTAAATTCAATAATCACCATATAAACTAGATTTTATCCTTATTAAAAAATATAATTACATTATCCTATACATTTACATACTTTTTACATTTTGGTTTTTAACATAGTAAGAATTATTTCGACTAACATAATTTATCATTCCTATTAGATAATTAAGACTAAATATATTTTAAAATTAAATCAGATTTATCAATTAATAATTTCATGTGTTTGGAAAATTAATTTTAAGAGAAACCCATGTAACACCCAGAAACCCACAATAACATTATCCACTATTAAAACATTTTAGAAATGAAAATGTTATAATTTCACTTATTATGTAATAATCTAAAAATATTTTAATCGGAAGAATTATTTAAAAAAATTCATTCCAATTCTTATATTTTATGATTTTTATAATTTTAAAAAAATAATATATTATATCATATAAAATAACATTAATTTTAATTTCAGAAATATTTATTTAATTTTACATTAATGAAAATAAGATATTAACAAATTGAAATATAATAAATTTTCAAATAAATGAAATATCATTAATAAATATAAATTTATTTAATGAATAAATTCTCCTATATACAATAATTTTAAAAAAATTAATATTTTTACCAAATATTTTTCAATGTTTCTATTAGTATTGTGTCAGCATTGTATAAAAATATGAGGTATCAATGTATTCACTATTTATTTTTTGAAAATTAAAATTATAAGTAAATAATTATAAATAATGAAACCTTTTACATTTTCCCAAATATTTAATCCATATGTGAACACCAACCCCCAAAAACATTTGTTTATATATTTTAAGAATACACTTTTTACAAAGGTGGGAAACCACATATTGAGAGACACCATTTGTTCATATCCCCATCCACATGAATCACCACGTTCAAATTTTCAAAACCCAAATAAAAAAACCACCAAACACCACATTAAACCACGAGATACCCACCTCAATCTGCATCACAAGGATACCTCAAAAATCAACATACATCCATCATCATGTCGCTGAACTGAAATCTCCATACCATCACTGGCATCAAGTACACACACCACCAAGACATCATCCTCATATTCTATCATTGTTATACATTTGTCCGACATCCACTGCATGCACCAACAATCATTGCCGCCATCACACAAAACCAATGAGACTTCCATTAACATCGATCAATGACCATTATTTCCATAACCATTCAAATACCATAACAGAACATCATCATGTCGACATCCTGCATCATTAGAACACATTCATGAAACAAAATTACACTACGTCAATTGACCGAAAGAAAATGCCTCCCGGATCACCGATATCCATTAAAAAATACCTCCCATAGCTTGCAAGATAGCCACCACACCAGACCGACCCATGGGGGGAGAGGTGGTAACCGAATCCAAAGTAGAGTAGGAAAATAACTGATCTTTCATAAGGATATAAAAACTTCATCGACATTTCTAGTCCAAACTGAAAATCCACCGATAATAGAACACATGCTGGGCCACCTGAAACCCCCCACCGCAACGATCAACACCACCCAAAACCTCTTTAAAACCATCACATCTGCCCTACCCCGAAGGGAGCAATGGATATGGAGGACAAAGGTGAGTTGGAGTGGGAGGGCTTCTAAAGCAAGATGAGACCATGAAATCACTCTCAGACTCCCCAAAATTGTCCCACAAGAAAAACCGAGATTGAAACAAAACAAATTAACAACATGGATACAAGAGAAAAAAAGAATGAAACCCTAAACAAACCATGAGGCTAAATACCAAAAAATAAAATGAAAGTAGATGCTGAAGGGAGTTAGGGGAGAAACCCTAAAAACACCAAAAAACTAGTGGGGGATGAAAACATATGGAGACGAAAATCAAAAATTGGAGACCAAAGCTGAATGCTCCCGAAAAGGAAAACAGGTGATGAAACCCTAGGAAAAGGAATGGGGATCACTCTAGGGAGATTTTTGGAAGAGAGTATGGATTAGAAAGATACTATAATGCCTAGGGAAGGACACTGAGGATGTTGAAGATAAGCGCACTTAGGAGAGCACACTGTGAGAGAATAGGGCCATGATTATCCCAATGTGAATATATAAGTGATATTTAAATGAAATAGAGTATCATTTTCTATTTTAATGTAGATTAATTATAATATAGACCACATTCATTGAATAATGAATGATGAATAATTTATTATTTAGAATAAGGTGAAATGGTTAAATGATATTCATTATAGTGTAATTACGACGAAAAATAGTGTTCATATAACTTGGTTTCATTCAAGGTATTCCTTATATATTATTTTACCTTGGTAATGAATTTTTATCTATTTTTACTATCATTAATGGCCATGAATTATCATTAACATAATAAATAATATCAATTATGTTTATTAAAAATATATATTCGATTTAACCAATTTAAATATTTAAATGTAGTTGATATTTTTTTATTAGTGTCCAATAAAACCTGTTAAAAATCTAATTTTATAATAATTTTTTTTTCAAGAAAATTTTGATTTTACATTATATTTTTTTGTAGAATTAATTATTATATTTAATGAAATTATTATCGGTAGATATGTCATATATTAATTTATATAAATTTATATATTTATTTTGGTTAATTTTAACTAGTTAAATAAGAGAAATGTTATGCCAATTAAATCAATTTTTCTACAAATGTTTTTATGCCTATAATATTCTCATACCAATATCTCAAATAAATATGGTTCAAAATTTATAATTTTTTTAAAATTTACTAATTTATACTTATGTTAATTTTAAATAATTTTTATCTAATAATGGGAATTTTAAAATATTTATTTTCTTTGAAAGAAATTAATGATTTTAAAAATATAGTATTTCTTACAATTCCCAGAAATATTTTCGTAGAAAAATTCCATACTTTCAGAATATATTAATTCATACTTATAATTTTCCCAAAATAATATAATTTTTAAAATAAAGTTTCAATAAATTGAAGAAATTTGAAACAACCCCTACACTAGTAACCCAAATGGAATGCCTACGTTATTATATTAGCATAGTTATACGGGGAAAATCTAGAATGTGAGTTCATTTTTGAAGTCTTTCATAAACAAATAAATAATTAATACAATATTTTACTTTGGAAAATATTATAAAATTCATTATAATTGAAATGAAATTGAATACTAGAACTCATTTTATTAATTATTATTCATATCAGGATGATTCTAATAAATACCAGAGTGATATAAAATGATAAGTAAAATTTACATAAATATTGAAACACACATAAAAAATTTACTATCATAACTAGATATGTAATAATCAATATGAGAATATAAATAACACAAAAACATTACATTTAACAAATAAATTGGGTGTTTAATACATCCTAAGTTATTGTACTATATAAAATCTCATGGATAATAATAATAACTAAATTATCATTTAAAAAAATATTCCTTATTTGATATCATGATCTCAGTCATCATGGTACATATTCTATATTGTTTGTTTGCATGATATATTAATTCTATTTGGTAGAAACCCAACTGATATGGCTAACATATTTTCCCCACGAAACCCATCGATACATCATGGGGATATTTATAACAAGGCCCCACACATATCATAACTTGAAAATCATTACTCATATAAAATATAATTGATTTAATTCATGAATAACATTCCTTACCATATAATATATATAATGAGTAAAGAATATGATTTTTTTATTGTTTTCATAAATAATAAAATAAAATTCATTGTTAACACTATATGCACAAATGGAAAATGGATTAGTAAATAATCAAATCCATGTCATAATAAATATGTATATTTAATTAAAATGTTATTCCAAAGGAAAAATGACTGGAAAAAGATATTTTGTCTGTATAAAGATAATATTCACAAAATAAATCAAGAAATGTGGGGTTAGAATTAATTAACCAAAAATATAAGGTTTAAAAAAATTATTAAAAAATAATAATACGTGGTAAATATATAAAAAGGGATGTATATTCACTACATGAAACTAAATTGGTGCATATTAACAAATATTCCTCAAGGAAATATAAATTCAGTGATATCGGATACAAATATTGTAACATTGAGACGATAATTAATAAATTAATAAATTATTTGTATCAAATTTAATCCCACACATATTTAGAAATATATAATAATATTGTGAAAATTATTCACATACATAATCATTGAATTTTACTGTCAATTATGAAATAATATATCCCAATGGATAGAAATTAATTGATGAAATACATTACCACAATGTAGTCATAATGTAAAATTAAGAAGATGAAATAATTAAAATTAAATCCAAAAATAAAAGAAATTATAACATATTAAATATATTTAATGAAAAATTGAAATATATAAATCATATAAAATAAATTAGTTGCATAAAAATACTATATTCCACAATGACGGGAACTTGAGTTGATGTTTATAAAAACAAGTTTATTTTGATTGAACATTAATTATCATTTTCAATAATGGCTTTAATAATGTTGTTAATTTATTCAAAGACTACATTAATATTTATAATATCATATATGATAAATTTATAATATTTTATATAACTTTTTTTAACAATATTTAATTATATTCATAGTTTATATTGTTAATTTCCATGTTTTACATTGTGATTTTTGTTATGAAAGTTCAATTTTCTAAACATATTATAAAATACATAGTATCAAATATGATATTAATTTTATAAATATAATTTTATAACATTATATACAAGTATATAATAATTATCTTAATTTTAATATGGAGAATGGATCAAATCGCTTCGTGGTGATAGCTGACCATATGTTCGCATAAACATAATTATCATATCCATATTGAGAGAAAGGTTAAGGATGTTTGTGATATAGTAACTTTTTAGAATGTATATCATATCATATATATGACATATATTCGTTACAATTTTCATTATAAACATCCATGTAAATTGTAATTAAAAACATTATCACATAACATCGTGACAGGGTAGTCACCCATACACTCAAGCGATGATATTGTATTTTAGATTGAGTGAAATTCAAGAAGGATTATATGATATTATATTTACATAAGTATAATTATATAAAAAATATTATATATATATATAATAATTTCATTATCATATAAAACCATCAGTGGATTTTTCTGAAAACGAGTTCCATTGTTTCACGAAGTGGTTGTTTTCCGTACACATGAATGGCGATTTCAATTCCCATTTGATACATTAGGAGATGAATATTAGTCCTTAACATATCCAAATAACGTATTATTAAATATAATATTCTTATTTTATTATATAATAATGGTTTAAATTGATTCTATAGAGATTATAGTTTAGACAAATAACAACACTCATTTATGATGGACACTTACTCGTTAGACGACCTCTTTTGGTTTTCAAAAAATAATTTCCTTGGATAGATTTATGGACTAAAAAATAGATATAGGATGTTTTAATGGGTGAACTTCTATGAATTTTTTATTTATTTCTCTATTTTTATTGGTTTGAAGTGTGATATGTGGAGATGGTCAGTGTCCTTTTCATGTGAGTGAGTGGACATACTGAATTTTTTTTAAAAGAAATCAATTACACCCATGTTTATATCTTATCCAAAAAAAACCAATATTCATTCACTATCAAACCTAATAAGATTATTGGTATGAATATGGAAAACAAATCGTTTTTGGATAATTTTTTATGTTATTTTTAACAAATATATTTATTTTTTTACACTAGTAAAATCAGTTTTTAGCCTAAACATGGAAACTAATTTTTTACTTCTCAACTAGTTATAACATTCATAAATGAATTTTAAAATATTATATAATATAAATTATTTTGATTCCAAATATAGTTAAAAGCATGATTAAACTAATAGTTTTTACCAAAACCAATTTAAAATAATTAAAATAGATTTGGCGAAAAAAGCGGGGTTCACGAAGATATTTCTCATTAGAATTGAATGTTTTAATATAAAAATACAATACTAAATTCATTAAACTAACATATGTATTATTTATTATAATATTATTCAACAAATTTTACTTTAAATAAAATTTAAATATAATTCATCTATTAAAATAATTTATTTTAAAATAAATTATACATATATAATATTTTATTTTTTAAATATTTATCAAAATGTGAAATTTTTTAGAAAAAAGAAATAAATCAACTTATTTTTATTTTGATATACTAATTCAAAAAATAAATTTCATTTTAAAAAATTCAGTTTATCATAACAACATATTACGTAATTGATCTATTTCTATTAAAAAATATATAGTTCTTCGGAAAACATTAATTTTTCAATCAAATGATTCTTATTATTTTTTAATAAATAAATAAATATTGAATTAATTTTATACATTTATTATACCAAAATATTTAATAGTTTAGTCTATATTATTTATAATTTCCTATTTAATAACTAGGTTATAATATTAAAGATTACATAATATTTTAACTGCATGTTATCATTTAATCCTTGTGTTTTGTGTATCACATTCTATCGAAGATATTTAATTTATTTAAAATTAGATAAATCATAAATAATAAAGGTGTTAAATTATTTCATACTTATAGAAAATATATTAAAAATTATAGTTGTAATACATTCTATAAAAGTATTTTATTTCATATTTATAACTTCCCCATGATTCCATTCTACTTTCTGTTTCTTTTTTTTCTCCAAACATCCTTTAATAGATGATTCATATGATTATTTAATGCTAGACCTATATTATCTAGAATATGTATTGGTCAAACATAGTATGATAACTCATGTTATAATTTTATTTCATCATATGGGATTACATGTAATATTTCTGGCATAAATATGCTCAATAATGATGTATGAAACAGTTCATGTAAATTTGAGATACCTAGGTGATTTTTCAACAAGTGAAACACAGTTCCAATAATTTTAAAAATATCATGGGGACTTGTGTAAATGGGGATTGGGTTCCCTTTCTCACCATACATTATGATGCACATACATGTTTATACATTATTCAAAACATGATATATATCTTTTCATTAAAAATCATTCCTCTAATTATCGGCATAACTATATTTCCACCACTGAGCTGCATTAATTTGGGATGGAATGGACATATCCACAATCGGTGTCCCCATAACATGTTATGGGGCTATAAGTTTCCTTTCTCCAAAAACATAAAAAAGAAGAGATTATTATTTATCATTCCATATAACACATTAATCAGTTTCATTTGAATAATTTAATTGAAAAAAATAGTTGAAAAAAACTCCTCACATATAACTTGAATATTTTGTGATCCTGAAGTCAATATTTCACAATTTTTTGAATAGTTATTATCTGTTTTCACTTAGTTTAATAATGATTTTAATTTCTTAAATAATACTTTGTATCTAGATCCTTGAAGATACTCCCCATAAAATTTTATGTAAAATGAGGATCAGGACGAGCAACCATTAAAATAGGTTCTCCATAAAGACATTAAAATTTTAATTTATGGACATTTGTGGAAATCATGATTTAAATCTTCCCATATATCAGCAAAATAATAATATTTGGTAAGGGGGACAATGATAACAGATATTACATCATTTTTAGGAGTATTTGGTTGTCCTTTGACAACATATTTAGTAACATGAACACATTTCCACACATGAATAAGAATATGCATAATGAATCATCTAGTATGTTTTTTCATAGCTGTCATTAATTAGAAAAAAACTTCTGGACATATATTATAACAACCTAGTCCTAAAATATAATGAAATTAAATCTTTTTTGTAAAATACATATGAAACAAAAAAAAAGACACAAAAATACCATACTAGGTTAGTAAATTTTGAAACATGGAAAAAATAATCTAACATGGTGAATTTTATTAAATATTTTCCAAAAATTCCATTCCCCTTATTATTTTTACAAAAAACCTATTCTTTATAACTTTGATAAGGGAATCATATGAAATTTTTGTGCTCAAATTCTCAGTTGGGGTAAAAATGAAAATGTGTAACAATATAATTAACATTAGGGTATGATAATGTGATCATGATCATTAGAAGATTATACCCTTCATAATAAAAATCATAAACAGGAATTAGGGAATAAATATTTTCATTTCATAAGACATGAACAATAATTTAATAAATACAATGATCCTTAAAATAATAATTTACAAATAAGACAAGTAATTTTGGAAGGAACGTAAGCATATAAGAACCCGATGTTAAGGATACCTATAAAGACATTTGTATCTTGTTATTTATTGGTTAATCACTCATCTATGTACATTGGTCTAAGGATTCCTAATTGGTCACCCCTATTTATAGCATGTGATTTATTCCCTTTCACCCTCTTTCTCTAAGCATTGTGTGTGCTCCAGTGTACCCTCTTATTTTAGTCTTGGGATTCCCTCATATTTACCCTTTTATCTCTTATATTGTTTACTATCACCCAATGCTGTAGTGGTTTATATAGGTTACACATTTCACATAATGAAACCATTCATTCATGTTCCATAACAAATCATAATATCATAACCCATGAAATGGTATTAGTTTTATAAACATAAAATCATAACCCATGAAATGAAATGGGTATCATTAAAAAATCATACACTATAACCTATGGAAAATAGATTGGTTTCATAATCATTTAATCAATTAATAACCCATGAAAAGATGTATAATTAAAAATTATATAACCCGTGGAAAATAAAATGGATTGAGAAAAATAATTCCATTATATGAAAAACCACTGAATAAATAATATGAATAGAACCCTTGATAACCTTATATAATATAATTAGTAACATCTACATATGTTTTGGTAGATGTAAAAAATAAGGAATGATATTTTGAAATCATTTCATATGGAAAATATAAATTCATGTTGGAAAATTATATTTAAAACACAAAACAATTAGATACTCATTTTATTTTTAAAATTCATTGAAACATATTAATAAGACTTGAAATCATTTCGAAATCTTTTTTCCTGTAATATGTATCATATATTTTAAAAAAATTACAATATATCCTATGAAAATTTATATAATATTTATATAGACATTTAAAAAAAATTCATTTAAAAAAACATCGAAAACAAATAAATATTTCTTCAAATAATTTTGGAAACCATATAATCATAAAACATTAATTTTGAATCCCTTTTTGAAGACACAATTTTGAAGGAACACAGATTTCTTAATTTATAGAGGGTAAAATCAGTCATTCTTAAAAACATATTCATAGCAGTAATATGAATACAAAAGTGGACAAATGGTACCAATAAATTAAAGTTTCATTAATAACTAGGGGAGAAGAAAATTCATGAGTTTTCTTTAGATAAGGATCAAAATATTTCAGTAACTGAATCATAATCATATATAATCTCAAAAAGTGATGAGATTGTTTCAATAAACTCTTACGACATTATAAACATGGAACATACTCCCCATTTATGAAAATGAAATTATTTGAATCTAAAAAATGATTTATAGAAAAATATTCATGATATAACATATAAATGGTAGTATATACACCTCATGAAAAAATATTTAGCCACATCGGGCCATGTGTCTCAATGAAGGAAAATTGATACAAAACCATTTTACATGTTTGGTAACATTTGAAAAATAGTCTTCATGAATGGAATAAAATATAATTTACGTGTAAATAAACATTAATGTATTTATATTAATCATATTATACATCTATGTGTAGTATAAAAACCACAAAAAAGGAATGGGTGGTGAATAAATAATGTATCTCAGTAAAATAAAAATTGAGATAAAATTTTTTTCCTTGTGTATTTTCTCTCTTCATACTCATTTAAAACTCTTGTATAATTAATAAATTATTATAAATTTTTTTTCAAATAACCACATTCATGTATCTAATAGTATATATTGTTTTATTATTAATTTATATTACCCTCATGTTATCAGATTTATGTTAAGGTTTCGCTTCAGGTAATATCTATTTTGTTCTCCACATGTTCCTTCATTTGTGAAACATTTACTCTATTTAATTATATAACGTTTTTTAAAATGTATTAAATTATATATGTATATATCATTTATATTAATTATAAGTGAATTATATTAATAAATTTAATATTGAATCTGGAAATAGAATCCACCATTCATGGAGATGTTAGGTCGTAGATATGCATGCATGTTATTCCCAAATAATTGTCATGTTAAATAAAGTAAAAGACATATATGTATCTATATAATTGTAATGGTATAATTATTATATAATATGTATAATATATTTCATGTAAACCTATCCATAACACATTTCATATAGAGTGTGAATGAATCATATCACATTGAGGAGGTGACAGTCCGCACATCATAAAATGTAAGTATCATATTCACAGATGATGTATAAAATAATTTTGTGTTCTAAATAAAAATATATAGAAGAATAAATATTGTAATAATATAATAATTTTTATAAATAATTAATAATTCCATAATAATAACCACTATGAGTGGTGTTAAATGAAAAATTAACAATCATTGTTCTGTTAGGCGGTAGTTTTTTGTATGCGTAAAGAGTATATTTATTCCCCATAGATGAATGTGTGTTTATGTTTAGGTTGAAAAAATATAATAAAAAAATTAGTATATTTGGGATACTATATTTGTTATAAAATCAATTAATAATGAGATTGGAGGTGGTGGTGAAAGAAAATAAATGAATAAATCTTGATATTTTTTGTTACCTATTAATGGAGTAACTACTTTTGGTTTGAATCAATGGGATTCTGTGGAAGGATTTATTCCCATATTTATACATTAATGATGAAGGGAGGGATGCTGTGAGACTATTTTTGTAGAGTATGGATGATCCAATGTGGTTGGAGAGTTGTGTGTAAGGGGTTGATTACATTCCCTTTTATTGTGGAAGGGGAGTGAAACACTAGAAAGTTAAAAAATGTATTCTATAATGGGAGGTCTCTATCACCAATTCATCCTCCAAAATGAAAAAAATAATTTAGTAATCTTAATGTATGGTCTAAAAAAATATACACCACACATTATGTTCCTTATAATATTGGGATTCCAAAATTTCTATGATTCCAAAATTTTATTATTTTGGTTTTCATTAAAGATTTTAGTTTTCTAAAAAATGTAATTTTACCATTAAGACTAAAATAAATTGAGTTTCTGTCATGACCCATCCCCTGGGGCTCATGCCGTGACCACCCCAAGCCTTCCTTCCATAGACCAGGGGCTGGTGACTAGGAACATGAAAAACATATCCTTATATATATAAGGAAATTCCAATAATCCTGTAGACACAAAGATAGGGAAAACCACAAAAAAACCACAAAAAATGGATAATAGTACATCCCACCACAATGGATCACTAAAGAGAATAATGTGTGTAAACTAAATGTAAGGGTCCAGAATAAAAACCTAACTTAAATTATAGTTTATAAAAAGAAATAATATACAGGGTTTATCCTCCAAGGAATATACTATTGAGGGTAGGTAAAACTCACTCTCATTTTACACTACAACACACCACGTCTATCAATGCACCTCTGAGCACCACCTGGTCCTATCTCCCCAATTTCCTGGTCAAGTCTTTCTATAGTATGTACAATACACAATAGGTGCAAGGAAAGCCTGTGTTCTAGGGAGTATAACAGTACTTATTAGGGACCCCAAGGCCCGTGATGGTCTCTTAGTAATCCACAACGGATAACACCACAATAGAAAATACCATAGAGGTACTACCACCATGAATGATATCAAACGCATAGCACAATGTAAAAGACGCAGCTCACACCATGAATAACATAAATTCAAAAAATAAATATAATTAGTTGTGAGGTTATATCATCTTATTCTATCGAGAGACTATGCTACTAACCCATATAGTGTTGATAGGTGCTGACCCCTAGAGGATCGCGAGGTGTTGATCCACAAATGATTTCTAGGTGATGACCCATACAGTATCTCAAAGTGAGGACTCACACCAGATCTCTAGGTGTTGACTCACACAGGATCACATGGTGTTGACCCACTCATGATAGCTCGGTGATGACCCACGCAGGTCCACTCTTCTTTTTTCACATCACAGCCTGCCATTAGCTTCTCAGACAAAGTGTAACGCCCCAACCCCAGTTACCCAAATCTGGGGCATTATTTCAATACATTGGCATGATACAATGAATCAAGTCTTGAAGTACTATCCATTGTAGTATTCTATGAAACAAGATACATAAATTAGTTCATCATTACAACTTTAAAAGAAATACAACACAAATTTATTCCCTTAGAAACATCCCATCCTCCTAGATATGTATGCATGTCAGTCCTAACTAACTTCTTCATATCCTGGGAAAATAAAAAATAAGAATGGTTTGAGATCAAACGCCCTGTAAGGGTAATAAATACTATAGAAGATAACATATTCATTAGGCATGGTGAATAATTGAAAACACATGCCTCTAGAAATAATTTTTATGAATACATAATAGAAGGAATATGAGCTAAGTAAATAATGACATAATAAAACATAGTCATGGGTATTCTATTTGTCGAACAAACCACGTGAACCTTAAATATTATTTTCATAATGAAGTAATATTTATTTTTCAACATTCTAAAACATTTTTTCAAGGACACGACCAAGATGTATAAAATTGAATAAAGCATCAGCCAAAACAATATATGAAATTTGTAAAGGCCTTTCCCAATTCCATGTATAATTGTCTCGTGAGACCTATTGATGCACTGAGGTGCTGTAGCGGGCCACACTCATCACTTAATAAGTCCAATTAATTTCTCTTATTAAAATTTTGAAACATAACATAAACATTCATATTAAAAATAGCTTACGTAATGTCAATGCATTAGCTCTGAACCATGAATGTTAAAAAAATAACACATCCAAAGTCAAATATATCACAAAACCTTCAATAAAATATTTATGATTTGTATCCTACGAAATAAACATCTATAAGGAATAATATCCTACAAAATATGTTGAAATTGTTGAAAATGATCAATAAAATTCTTTGGGAGAAATATCTATTTTTTCTGAAATAATTTAAAAATAACATAATATTTAAATGAAGTCATTCGAAATTTAGTTTTGAATTAATGTATCCCAAACAACATTGAATATTTTTCAAGGAATTAATATTTTAAAACATTCATATCCATAAAATTAAATCCTTAAAACCATTTTGAGAACATGGAAATTAATGAGGAAGGATTAGAAGAATAAATATTTAAAACATTTAATATGATGTTTTTGTTGAAATAGTGGGTTCCTTAGACCCAAAAATGTAGTACTTTTGATTACCGTAACATGTGTACAGTTAGATAAGCATGATGAAATCTTAACATTATAGTGTTGAATTTTCGGCGTCCATTATAATAGTGGTAATGTCCAAAGGTTAATTATCGTGTCAAGAGGTTATAGCAGATCATAGTCTATAATGAGAACCTCGAGATACAATGACCTTGATCATAAATATATGTTCTATAGTCTAGATACATCTTACTATCTGGACACAGTAGATGTCCGACTATTAGGTGTTGGGGTCTCATAAGCATTGATACCTCTTCTCATGAAGTTCACACTTGGTGATCTCTAGTAGTGAGATCATGAGAACAAACCCATAAATAGGAACCCCACATGTTTTGGGTGTCATTGGTTGTTCCTATCTACGGACCTGGGTACTGGTCTCCTGACGTGAGACCATTACCAATGTATATCATTTAATTACATAATTTGACGCAAGGTGAAAACAATGCAAGTAATTTCGTGGCGAGGTATTTTGTGTTGGGTGTGTCGTTGGTGGTATGATGTTTGTTGAATGGTCATGAAAGGATTTGTCTCTTCCATGTTTAGGAAGTTGTATATCTCAGGATTGGATGATCAGGATGGTTCCGCCTACACAATTCTTTGGCCAATGTAGTAGAAAGTTAAGTCCATCTGGATAGATCAAAAAATAATAAATCAAGATAAGGAAGATGACAAAATATTACGTCCTCCTTTATGAGATATTTAATAATAAAGGGATTATAGTACATAGTTAGTGTTCGTTGGTTGGTAGTCATTACAATGACTATCCTTATCTTTTTAGGGGTCTTGACGGGTTGCTAGACCCAGAACTTGGTCTATGGATTTTATTCACTACTATTAAGGTAAGGTCCTAGAGGGTCACACACAATAGTGTATTCAAGATTTCTCTCTATTCGGTTGAATAGGTATGTGGACATAGTGGGCCCCGCCACGATGTCCGAGTTTTGTCCAAATTGTCGATCACCAAATGAATTAAATAAATTCGTTAGTATTCATGTTATGAATATTTGGGATTAAATTTATTTAATGTATTTATAGTTTTAGTAAATATGAGATTATATTAATTGAACGAATATTATTTTTATATTAAAAGTTCGTTTATTATTAAGCGGGATAGCGAGTCAAGTTAAATGGAGTGGATTTTATCACATAATATATTATATAGATATTACAAGTATGTGATAAAATAAATAAATAATATTGACAGAGTTTTAAGTCATCATAGTTATTTATTTAGTGGACGTGGAATTAACGAGGGTCAGGGAACCCAACAGAGTAATTTCCACAATCCGCTATAAATAGAGGAGAGGGGCTCAGGCGCAAAACATTTTCATGCCATTTTTCATAGAGCTCCTCTCTCCTCCCGCGCTCTAGAAAGAGAAGCAATTGATTCATGATTGGATCAAGTTTCTCCTCACACATATCATGATCGACGATGCGGTGATCATAGGGATTTCGAATATTTCGTTGAATCACCGCGGTAGACCACACAACACACTCTCCCCGGGCATCACGTAACTAGTTCAACTTGACCCAACATGTGACCGGGCATGTATGCTCTGCCAGGATCAGGAGTGAGCGGCCCTTCCTGTCCCAGAACGCCCTTGCATGGGTTTGGGTAAATTAATAAATTGAATTAATAAATTTAATATAATTATATTAAATAATATGTTAATTATGTTTCAAAATAATTTTTAACACCTGAGGATTAAAAACTAATTAAATTTTTTAAATTAAATAAATAAATATATTTATTTATTTTTACGTTTTAAAATTAAATTAATTAGATGACCAATAATTAATTAAATTATTTGAATTTATTAATTCATTTAATTTAATTAAATTAAATAACCCTCGTACTTTCTTTAATGAATTTTAATTTTATCACCTTATAGTTTCTCGTCTTCTGGTCTTGAGCACCGACACTAGTATGTCTGCATTTAATTATTTTTAATTAATTAATTAAATGTGTGTGATGCTTGTAAATTAATGAAATAGATGGTATGCACATCATCTTTATTTTTTTGGTTAAAATTTATAAGGGCCTGCGTGCCCATTATTTATATGATGTATATTTATACCTGAGTTCCCCTCACCTGTGCGCAAGAATATTTGTACTTCAGATGATGACAGCGAGCGATGTAGACCCCGCCATGATGAGGCGGTGTACGAAAGTATAAGACGACACATGGATTCCACCAAGATGAGGCAGTATTCAATGACGTGACATCAAACCCACCATGAAATGTCAATGCTGTAGAAGACCAGTGGAAATACATGATATGGAATGATGCATCAACAGTCAAGCATATGAATCAGGTACGATGAGCATAGGCCATTTAGATTATCAAGACTAGTCTGGTAGTAGTTTTCACTTTATTAATTTATTTATTATTTTATGCACTTTCGAACAGCGGAAAAATACATAAAATAATAGATAATAAAATGCATAAAGAAGTGGCGTGTGTGTTTATATTAAAGTTTAGTTGTGAGCATGACAACATAGAAGAAAAAAGTTTAATATAAATGGATCACATTCGTCAACGGAAAACCTATAAAACCCTAAAATAAAATATTAAGTCACAAACACCCTTACATCATTCAAGTTGGAACAAAACCGGTTGTTCGAGGTGCCGGTTCATGTGTCAGCTAAGGGTTCCTCTTACTACCTGGGTGTTCTTATTCGTGTGGTGGGCCGACATAACTAAAATTGCAGTAATGGAATAGCCTTAGCTAGATTTTTGTTATTTTAGAGGCAAGCGTTGAGTAAATCATTAAATTATTTTTGAAGCTGAGACTTCACTCACCAGATCATGGAACTCCATGTTAATGCAGTTGGCCATCCAAAAGCCTACCTTGGACCCGTCGAGTAGTGGTGTAGCCATATATTATAGAATATGGGGGAGGTTCAGGGATCCTTTCCACTATAATACTCATGAGTATTCCGATTCTAGTACATAGGGTACCTAGAATTCGATAAATTAGAGAGAGCCATATAATGATTAAATTAATCGATTTTGTCTAAATTGGTAATCACATAATAGTACAATATTCAAAAGTATATTTGTATATAATTAAAAGAAATTCCACAATAAAACAGTGATGATTATTAGACAAAGTTAATTTTCCAAACAAGAACGAAATTCCATGTGTAGTATAGGCACTTGCGCACATTACTACCATAATAGAAATTCATGTTGCTTATGTCCCAAACTGTTAAACCACCATAGGAAGAAATTAGTGTAAAAATGCTTACATGAGACCCATGAATAAATCATATGGTGGTTTTGTCATAATCCTATCATCAAAATCTAATCTTAGTTGGAGCCGCTATATAATGACATGGATGATGTTACATGTAGTCTCATCTCCATGATCTTTTCGAGGAGAAAGTGATGCAATATTTGAATGTGATGATTGCACTCAGATTGTATAAACTGAAATACGGTTCACAATGTTTCATTTCATCCAATTCGTATACCTTTAACACCCAATTACTCAAGTTTCATTTAATGATAAAAACTGACATTGAATAATAAGCGCTTCATTAGCTTCAAGGTATCATTTTCCAAGTAATAAGAATATTAGAGATAACACCATCTTTTATTATTATGAAGAATAAATTGAATTACAAGGAAGAAAGGCCTATGGAAAGTTATGCCAAAGGAACCTTCGTCCTGTACTTACAAGAAAAGTGGATGGTTATTTAACAGGATGTCATTTGCATCACAGAATGAAATGAATTCATGGAATTACAAAAACTAAAATACAAGAAGCAAGTACCCGCTCCTCATTCAGTTAATATTCATAAAATAAAAGAATTGTTTTCTCTCATAATTATTTGGTATTAAAATACAGTATGATTTTCATATATATGTACTGAATTATAATAAACACGTATATTGAGAAACATTACTAGATGTAAAGTGTATTCTCCAAATAGCTGAGTAAGGGTGATTCCTAAGTCAGCAGTGAAAAACACATATCTTTTAATTTATATGTGATTGATTCAAATAGAACACATTGTGGACTATAACCAAAAACATTTATCTCATGTTCCCATTTGGACATGATGAGACATTATTCCATGTTTTAGAATGAATGTTGTTTCTAGTTACATACTCAACAAATAGTTCACTGCTACTTGAATCAATGTCAATACATAATGAATATAAAATGTAAGATGTACCCAGTTGTGGCAATTTGATTCTTTGTCAAGTAAAAAAAGATGACAACAACTATATACATAGTATGGTATTTAGGCTAGGCATATCTAAAAACCATTGGTATTATTGGCACCCTGAGTTTAGACAAATAAACCTTTAGAAATAAAGGTATGCCATAATGCATTCCAGGGTTAGTTCAACAAGACAGTGTGAACTATTCCAAAGAAAGAAAGAGGTAATGATACGTCATATGATTCATTTAATTCATTATGTAATAGTGAAGTATAAGTTTGGTAAGAAAATTTGAGTTGCTTCGGATTGGTATGCCGAATAATATATTGACCAAATAATCATCGATCAAGATAATGTAGCATGGAGTAATTCCTAAATGCTTGTTACCTTATCAACATCACTTTATTAACGTTAAAATGGAGGATTGATGATGAGTCTTACATATTAACATTTATCAACAAAATGTTGAGTGGATCAATTACTAAACAAACAATTTATACAAAAGTGTTATGATGTAAGTTGTATCAATGATACAACCTGCAAAAACATCCATTATATTTCATGATGTGCTTTGGAAACAATAGATTAAACCCATAACCAATATGCAAACTAAAATGACAAATGAATAAAATACGAGTCATTGTATGATGGAAAATCCCTTACCTCATAGGACATTATTAGATGATAATCATTTGTTAGGATTTAAAAAAACATGAAATCTCGTTAAACACGTTGTTCATCTAGGGTAATTATCCGAACAGTTTCTTAAGATATTACATAAATCCCTAAGATAGAAAAGATGTAGTCAATTATTAGACTACATTTCTATAAAAGGGTGCACATATATATTAGAGATACTGGGAGCTTAATTGACATTGACTTGGTCAATGATCAGGATATACAATTGGTTGGCATAGGTAATAAGTTCCACAAGTACATGTGGAATATGCATGTTCCAGAGACACATAGTGCATAAGAAGAATGAAACCATGGTGATGGTTTTATATTAACCACGACTGGTGATAAATTATCATTAAGAATAATAAATATTACAAGTAAGCAGTATATGGAAACAAGATAAGATTGTCAAGATCAACTAAAATTCGATAATGGATTCCATGTATCAAAATGCAAAGGGGAATATATATTGAATACTGTGGTGGGTATTCAAAAGTAATGATACATGGATGGTACAAGTATGGTACCAATAGGGATCAATTGGTTTTACCAAGTCGGTACTCCTAAATCTATTAGAATTTTACTTGTCATTGCTAAAAAAAAAGATATTTTTATTGTTCATTGGATGTCAAAATCATTTTTCGTGGAAGGTGTCTATACGACACAACCAAAAAGAGATGATAACATAAAGGTATGCCAATATGGGTTGAAAGTTTCTGAAATCCAATTATGGATTAAATAAAGCAACAAGATCTTAGATCATTCATTATAAATGAATCATTTCCTTCGGTCTACCATAGGATAGTGAGAGAAACAATTTTTTCCAAATGATATATGTTCGAATAAATATGGAAAACATATTTTGAACATACAGTTAGATAAGATCAGGTTAAAAGAAATTCTCCAATGATTGACTTCAAGTGACAACCATTGTTCTAGGGAATATGATCCACTCAAGTAGATCCAAAGGATACTTGGTCCTAGTCAATGATACATATAGTGACATTGTATTGAAAAATACAAGTTGGAACAATTCATGTTCAGAATTGTTTCATATGTCACATGGCTTAATCTCTCCAGGTTAACATGTTCGGATAATGTGTAGAGATTAATTATGTGAATTTATACCATATGTTTTAGAGACAGATTCATTACATATGTCATAATATGTACAATAATTGATACTTCCACGAAATAATTTATTACTGGAAGATAATCAATTATTTCCAAGAGCATTATAAGTGATGTAGTCAGAACTATCATCTTCTAATTCGGCAAGTACAAATGATATGTACCAGGAATAAGGAGAGGAAGGTATACTAGTTATGGTGGGATACGTACTAGTAATACATAGATCAATTTGATCTAGTATCATAGTTAGGCAAAGGAGATGAGAGAGTCATGCTCATAAATGCTTGTGGTAGCCATACCCACAAATACGTAGTACATTCCAGCTTCTAAGGAAGCAAATACATAGTTATAAATCGCCATGATTTGTCCCAGTTCTTGGATTCACAACTAGTGAGAAATGAATTATCATAATAAGTATTATGATATTGATAATAGCCAAGTTGTCATGTTATCAAAATGGACAAAATTAATATAATCAGAGATACCTTATCTCCCAAAGTATTGATCAAGCTGATGAGGTCACATATAGCAGATATACCATGCGGCAAAAATGTGGAAGGACCAGCAGTTAAAGCCAGTACTCAACAAAAGCATGGTATTTATCATTTGAGTAGCTAACAAGATTAGTTAGAAAGTTGTCTCTAGTGCAAGTAGGAGCTCTGAAATTGTGGGATCCCCTGACCCAACTATGTAGTACATTTGATTACCATATCATGTGTATAGTTAGATATGCATGATGATATCTTACCATTATAGTGCAGACTTTTCTCCGTCCATTATAATAGTGGTAATGAAAAAAGTCTAATTTTTGTGTTTAGAGGTTATAAAAGATCCCTTGCATTAATGAGAACCTCAAGGAACAATGACATTGATCTTAAATATATGTTCTATAGTATAGATACATCTTACTGACTGGACACAGTAGATGTCTGACTATCAGGTGCTGAGGGCTCATAAGCATTGAGACTTCTTCTCATGAAGTTCGCACTTGGTGATCTCTAGTAGTGAGATCATGAGGACAGACCCATCAATAAGAACAAGACATGTTTTAGGTGTCATTGGTTGTTCCTATCTACGGACATGTGTATTGGTCTCCTGACTTGAGACCATTACCAATGTATATCATTTAATTATGTACTTTGATGCAAGGAAAAAACCATGGCAGTAATGACGTGGAGAGGTAGTTTGTGTTGGGAGTGTCGTTGGTGGTATGATGTTGGTTGAATGGTCAGGAAAGGATTTTTATCTTCCATGTTTAGTAATTTGTATATCATAGGCCTGGTTGATCAAGATGGTCCTGCCTTCGTAAGTCTTTGGCCAAAGTTGTAGAAAGGAAAATCCATCCGAATAGATCAACTAATAAAAAAGAAAGATAAGGACGATGACACAAGAGTGTGTCCTGATTTATGAGATATTTAATGACAAAGAGATTTTAGTATACAATCATTGTTCGTAGGTTGGTATTCGTTTCAATGACTATCCTTATCTATTTAGGGGCCATTATTGTAACGTCCTGATCCCGAGTTCCACTCAACAGGTGCCCCAAACCCGGTTCGCCACGTGACCTCAAGCGCATTTCCCCAAACACTAGTGGTTTCCGACTAGCAGCAAGGGCCCAGGTTTGATAGTGGGGAAACTATGCTCTCATTTTTCAAAGTGTAGAACAGTGGAATAAAATATAAAACATACAACAACAGTGGAAGCAATAAACAATACTCATTTAAAAGATAACCATACACATTTGTAAGAAAACAGAAGTAAAAAAAGATAACCAATAGTTGTATAGATAATGATGCAACATGTCTCATGTTCTAAGAAAACACCCAGAATATGTTACACAGCAATACAACACGATATAATAGAATGTAATGGTACCATAGAACGAAACAAAACAGCCGGCAGCATCGCAAGGCTAAGCTCAGTCCCATGCTCCCCTACTCCTCTACAAAAATCATGTACCTTCATAGGGACCCTTTCCCTTATCCACACCTGCAGCAACATAGTCTGTTTGGGCCGAAGACATGACCCAAACAGGGTGTGAGAAATAAATCCCAGTAGGCACCCACCAAAGGCTCGTGGCCAACTGTGTTAAAAATATGCAAAAAACTATGCAGTAGTAAAATGAAATAAACTAAGAAGTACTCAAATTAACTAGTTTTACTAGTTATATTGCCATTTTATTATCCATTTTAAAACATTTAATTTAATAACATTCTATGCACAATTGAACCAATACCTCAGGCCAACAAGAATCTTTCCCTCAGGCTAATATAGTAAAATCCTGCCCTCAAGAAAGCCCTCAGGCTATAAAGTACCTTTCCCTCAGGCATTTCCCTGAGGAAAAATAGAATATTGACCTCAGGGAAAACTGAAACGAAACCCTTAGGTAATCAGAATCTTGCCCTTAGGCATTTCCCTCATGCTAATAGAACTATGCCCTCAAACTAATCAACAATGCCCTCATGATAAACAAGTAACCAGGCCATGCTTGTAACGCCCTGACCCCAGTTACCCAGAGTCGGTGCATTATTACATAACATTGGCATGATCACAAGAAAGATCAAATCTCGAAATACCGATTAGTTCAGTAGCCTTCGAAACACTAGATATATTCATAAAGTTTTACATTACATCATAAAATAAAAAATACAACAATATAGTCTCCATAGTCCACACTCTTATCCCCTCATACTATCCCTTCAGGTCATTCATAAATTACGTTTTCACATCCAGGGAAAAATAAAACATAAAAAAGGGGTGAGCTCAAATGCCAAGTAAGGATATCAATATATAGGAAACCTTCATACATACGAATAAACATTTAAGGTAATGTATAACTAAAACAAAAGCCTTTTAAACTTGAACTTCAACATAGTATGGAAAAAATAAAATGAAATAATGCAATTTACTTATTCACATGGATATTCTACTAATCGAATAATTACAAGCAATATCAATAACCAATTTCATAATGATGGAATTCATAATGCCAGATTATCATAACCACATAGACAAGGCTTCGTACCAAGACTACAAATAATATTTTGTCAAGGCCTTATGCCAAGACACTAGTTTGTCTCATGAGACCTATCGATGCATCGAGAAGCTATAGCGGGCTCCACCCGTCACATATTAAGTCCAATGCATTCTTCATATGAATAGGTTTAAACATAACATAAACATTCGTATTAAAACTAGCATATGAAATGTCAATACTTTCTTCATAAACCATGAATGGTATAAAAATAGAACATCCACAGTCAAACATATCACAAAACCATCAAAAAAATATGGATGTTTTGTATCATAATAAATCAACTTCAAATAAGCTTAAAACCCATCAAAGGATGTTTACATAGATGAAATCAAAACACTTTTTAGAGAAATATCTCTTTCTATTTTGAAATCATTTAAGAGTAATATATTTATGAAATAAAACATTTTATTAGAAAATATTCTTATAAGCTTGTAAGGGAAGATTTGATGATTTTATAATGGCAGAAAATAGCCGCACCCACTGTATAAGTTAAAAAAACATTCTTACCTTAATCATTTCAAAAAGGTTAAAAAGGACCTTATTTGGAAAACAATGGACATATTTCATTATAAAAAACTTATAAAAGTAAACAAGGGTATAAATGACTTTAACCCATATTCTAGTAAATAGTAAAAATGTTTTGAAATACATTTTTAAGAAACATGGATGTGGATGATAAAGAAGCCCCGGTAGATTATTACGTATAAACAACCTCGGATAAGGAAGAGATTGTGAAATAAAACCTTACCTTTTACTTTTCCTTGGTTGGGGTAGGTTAACCTACTGTATAATGGTGAAATAATTGTTATTAAATTATACAATAATCATATATATTACTATGATATCATATATGATCATTTAACATTGCTTTGTTAATAATATTTTAGAATTATTGTCGTTTCAGGTGTTAACTTACTCATTTTCATTTATATATTTTGTTATGTAAGTCGTGTTTGTTATGGATACATTGTATCTTATTCATACACAGAATTATATTATGTCCTTAAACATTATTATTAATCTTCAAATGAGAATTAGACTTGAATTGATACGATGTAGAATGAATCTCATCGCGTTCGTGGAGACGGTAGTCCGTACGTACACACGAGCGACAATATCATTCTTTTGATATTAAAATAATATTTAATTGGATGGTATATCATATATACAGAATCATTATCATGTTATATTTATTATTTACATGAATTACACATCATTATTATATCCATCCAAATAATAATATATTGAATAACAATTACACCATGACGTGGAGACGGTACGCCGTACGTACGCACCTATGGTGACATGTTATTGAAAGGATGGATAGAATACTGAAGATGGTTGTAACAAATTTATAATAACATCACAGTATATATAAGATACTGGATTTATTATTTTATAATGGTAAAAACAAAGAAATAAGAAGTGGAAGAAGAAAGGAACTTGAAAAAGGGTGGTGAAATCATTATCTCTTTTTCGGGTTCTTCCTTTTGATTTGATCAAAAGAGCTCCATAGGATGGCTTTCTGACTAAAGGAAGGCCTCTAGGATGAAGTGAGGGATGTTGAGAGAGTATTAGGTCAGGGTTTGGCCGAACCAAAAGGCTTTGAAGGTGTGAATTAATGAGAAGGGGGGGTTTCATTTTATAAGAGGGGTGAGGGGAACCTTTGGAAAACCTAGAAATATTATTTTATAATAAATTCATATTTGATTTATAATGGCTCCAAAGTAGAATATTTAAAAGTTAAGGTTGGTATGGGTCGAAAACCACTCAACCAATAGAATTTAGATAGGTTTGGGTCATTATATCAACCATATCTTTTATTTTTAACTCTTAGTTAATTAGTTTGACACTTACCATGTGACTTTGTATTTTTATATTATATAATTAATAAAATTACTATATACCTCAATGAGACACCCAAGTGGTCCATTAATGATAAACCTATCATGATATAAGTCTCGTGGCCGAACTTTAGATTTTTAGGAATTGAATATCAATTAATAATATAATATTTGTTTTAAAAACTCTTTTATGTCAATTTTGACAATATTTGGAAAATTGATTTTTGTGAAAGTCATATCAGAATTATTACTACGAAAAAAGTAAATTAAATATTTCCTAACATGTCATATTAATCTATAAAATTAGTGTAATTCATAAAAAGGCTCAAATTATATTTATTTTGGAATTTATAATAACTATCATATTAATTTTTAACTATTATGGTAATTACTGTATCATCATTAGGTCATAAATAAATTAAATTATATAATGTCTAAAAATTATAAATAAAATACCATTATGTAGGAAAACGTTTTATATTTCTAATGAATATTTAAAATAGAATTTATCTTATGTATAACACTATATTAAAAATGATTTGTTAAATATACTTTGATTTTAACTCTTTTGACTCTTCTTTTAATTAAATAATAATAAATGTCCTAATCAAATCCAAGTGGACCTAAATGATAATATTTTATTCCTAAGGTTGTTTTTGGTCGAATTAAGTTTATCCAATATAATTAGGACATGTGTTAGGGTAATATTAATATCATTTTTACCCTTAATTACCCTATTTACTTTTAACTGTGGTAAATAAAAGTATAAAGTCACTATTCACCAAAAATTATTTTCATCTCAATGAACCACATTTTAGTCCATGATATTAACTATGTCCCTCGGATTTTCTAAATTCCACTCGCAGAAGTGCTAAAATTATGTTTTATGAAAAAATTCAGTTTTTTAACTACCACTTAGTGGTTTCACTATTCATAAAAAATGAAGGTTTTCAGAAAAATACCAAAAAATCACACTAGGGTAATTTCAATATTCCAAATCCAAAAATGAAGTCCATTTTGAAAAATAAAATTTAGAAATTTCAAAAAGTTGGTATTACTATTCATAACGGCTAGTTTGATATGTTTTGATGTGTTAGAACTCGATGTTGCGTACAACACACGCTATTGCATTATTCAAAGAGAAGCATACAGTAGAAGCTTGGGGTGTTATATTCTCCCCACCTTCAAATAATTTCGTCCTAAAAATTTCTAGAATACTACCACATGAAAAGACTCGGGTGGTTCTTCATCATAAGTTCCTCGGGTTCCCACGTTGCCTCTTCCATCTTAAGGTTTCTCCACAAGACTTTTACCAGATGAGTTATCCGTTTTCTCAGTACATGTTCTCTCATATCAAGAATCTTGACGGGCTCTTCGCAATAAGACAGGTCAGGTTCTAGTTCTAATTCCTCATAGGTGAGTACATGCATTGGGTCAGGCATGTATTTCCTTAACAGAGATACGTGGAACACATCGTGAGGTTTGGAGAGACTTGGCGGCATTTCCAATCGGTAAGCTACAACCCCAATTCGTTCTAGATTTTTGAAAGGTCTGATGTACCAGGGACTCAAATTACCTTTCTTACCAAAATGTATGACCCCCTTCCATGGAGATACCTTCAGGAAAACATGATCACCGACTTGAAATTCCAAATCCTTCCTTCGATTATCGGTATAGCTATTCTTCCTACTTTGACCTTCATTGATATGGTTTTGGATTACCTTCACCTTTTCCATCGTTTGCTCCACCAGTTCTGGGCCTACAAGTTTTCCTTCACCAATTTCATCCCAACAGGTTGGTGTGCGACATCTCTTTCCATATAACGCTTCATATGGTGCCATCTGAATACTCGAATTGATGATATTATTATTGGAAAATTCTACCAGAGGTAAATATTGATCCCACATACCCTGAATTTCAAGTGAGCAGGATCTCAACATGTCTTCTATGTTTTGAATAGTTCGTTATGATTGTCCATCTGTTTGAGGGTGGTAGGCAGTGCTCAAATGAATTTTAGTATCCAAATATTTCTGAAGACTTTTCCAGAATCGTGAAGTAAAATGGGGATCATGATTAGAAAAAATCGATAGGGGTACTCCATGAAGTCTCACCACTTCATTAATATATAGTCCCGCTAGACGTTCCAGTGGTAGATCTTCTCTTATAGCATGAAAATGTGATGACTTTGTAAGACGATCAACAATATCCCATATTGAATCTTTCCTTCTAGGAGTCTTTGTTATCCAATGACAAATTCCATCGTAATATTGTC
Source organism: Viscum album (assembly GCA_963277665.1). Classification (NCBI taxonomy): domain Eukaryota; kingdom Viridiplantae; phylum Streptophyta; class Magnoliopsida; order Santalales; family Viscaceae; genus Viscum; species Viscum album. Next base: position 268,382,258 of record OY728128.1, on the reverse strand, counting down.
CAATTTCCACTCCGGTATGGGAGGAATTTGCATGACTCCTCCATGCTGTTGCCTTCCAGCTTTCACTTGTTGACAAACCATACATCTTGACACAAAATCAGAAATCTCTCTCTTCATTTTGTCCCACCAAAAATGTTCCTTCAAATCTCTATACATTTTGGTGCTCCCATTGTGTATAGAAAAATTAGAACTATGAGCATCATCCAGCAATTTCCTTTTTAGATCAGGAATATCGGGAACACAAAGTCTCTCCCAGAATTTCAAAATTCCTTCTTCATACACAATTTCTCTCAATCTCCCATCATTCACAGCTTTAATCTTCTTTTGAAAATATTCATCATCGGTTTGAGAACTCTTAATCCTTTCTAGTAATGATGGTTTGGGAACCATTTGAAAAAGAATTGATGTTTCACCTTCCTTGGTTATTCCCATGTCCATCTTCACAAGATCCATGAAAATTGGATCCTTTTCAATTCTCATATTGTTCAAAACTCCATGGTCATTTCACCTCAAAGAATATTCCACCTTGTTTGCTTTCACCGGGTGGTAGTGTATTATACAATCATAATCCATGAGTAATTCAACCCATCTCCTTTGCCTCATGTTGAGTTCTTTTTGTGAGAAAATATACTTCAAACTCTTGTGATTAGTATAAATCTCACATTTTTCACCATTGAAGTAGTGCCTCCATATCTTCAAAGAAAAGATCACAGCTGCTAACTCGAGATCATGAGTAGGATAGTTTTGTTCGTGAATTTTGAACTGTCGTGATCCATAGGCAATAACCCTTTCATTCTGCATAAGGACACAACCAAGACCTTTCTTCGATGAATCACTATAAATAACGAATCCATCATTCCCCGATGGTATAGTCAATATATGAGCATTGAATAGTATTCTCTTCAATTCTTTGAAACATTCTTCACACTCTTTTGTCCAAAAAAATTTAACACCTTTACGTGTGAGCTTTGTTAGTGGGTTAGCCAACCGGAAAAAATTCTGGACGAAACGTCGATAATAACCTGCTAAACCAATAAAACTATGTACCTCGGTTATACTCGTCGGTGCATGCCATTTGTGGATTGCCTTGGTCATAGAAGTATCAACAGAGATTCCATCATTATAGACAATATGGACACTAAAAGAAATATCCTAAATCCAGAATTCACAATTGATAAACATTCCATATAATCCATGTCTTCTCAGAGTCTTCAGGATAACGCGCAAGTGATTTTCATGTTCTTCGTAGCTTTTGGAGTATACCAAGATATCATCAATAAATACCACCAAAATTTTATCGAGATATTCATTGAAAACTATATTCATCAGATCCATGAATACAGAGGGTGCATTAGTCAATCCAAAATGCATTACTGTAAACTCGTAATGCTCATACTTAGTTTGAAATACTTTCTTCAGAATGTCTTCCTTCTTCACACAAAACTGATGGTATCCAGATCAAAGGTCAATCCTTGAAAAGTATTGAGAACCATGCAGTTGGTCAAATAAATCATCAATGCATGGTAGGGGATACTTGTTCTTTATTGTTATAGCATTGATCTCCTTGTAGTCGATACATAACCTCATAGATCCATATTTCTTTTTAACAAAAATAACAGGGGCTCCCCATGAAGAATCACTAGGGAGAATAAATACCTTATTACTCAATTCCTCTAGTTGTTTCTTTAGTTCAACTAATTCTACAGTGGCCATTCTATAAGGGGTCTTCGATATAGGCCTCGATCCATGAATTAAATCAATGGAAAACTCAACATCTCGTTCTAGAGGATGTCCTGGTAAATCTTCCGGAAACACATTTACATATTCTTTCACAACAGGTACATCCTTTATTTGAACATTCCATTCCTCACCCATAGTCATTTCATTCTCTTACTCCATAATAATTGAATTTAGTTGAGCTACTGGGGGTGGATCTAGATAAGAATTAGGTGGTGACGATTCTGCTCTAAATACAAGGTGTTCCTTATCATCAGCATCAAAAATCGTAACCTGTTTCTTCTTACAATAAATCTTCGCATCATGGTCTGAAAGACAATCCATAATGAGGATTATATCAAACTAAATCATAGGTATGATGATAAGATCAGCGGATAAAGAACATTTATGTGCTCTAATGGGGACTGATTGACAAAACTTTGTTGCAATGATACATCCCTTAGGAGTTTTAACCGACAAATCCCTTGTTAAATCAAATTGGAAAAATCTAATTTTCATAGAAAACAGGGAAGATATGAAACAATGAGATGATCCATAATCAAATAATGCATTATCTAAACATGAGGAAACCATTAAATTGCCTGCCACCACGTCTTTCAGAGCTTCCACCTTAGTAGTAGTGATAGCATAAGCTTGGCCTTGATCCCTTGGACTTTTCTGAGGTAAGTTCCCCTGACGCATAGGACATTTATTTGCATAATGTCCCATCTACCTGCAATTGTAGCATTAGACATCGGTATATTCCTTCTTCCCCATGAAATCACGAGCATGGTGGGCTTTTTCCCCACACTTGTAACAGACTCTCGTTCGTTTTAAGCAAGTACTGGGGTGTTTCCTCCCGCATTTATAGCAGGATGGATATTCAACTTTTCCCTTCTTCCCTTTATTTCCATTCCCAGACTGATAAGCAGATCTTTTCTTCCCTTGCTTTACTTTAATGTCATATGACTTAGGGAATTAATTCTCTATCTTGATAGCACATGAGACAATGCCTTCATACGATGAAAAGGATTGTGAGACTAATGCTCGACGGAGAAATAGTTTTAAACCATCAAAGTAACGATCAATATTACTTATTGGGTTACGTATATAATCTCCAGCATACCTTGCTAACCTTGTAATGTTATCCTCATACTTTGCGACATTCTCATCCTCCTTTTGTCTCAGACTCAGAAATTGTCTTTCCATATCTGCTCGATGGTCACGAGGAAAGTATTTTTCTAAAAATATATATTTGAACTCCCTCCATTCCATATTAGATACTTCATCATCTTCCTTCGTGTTTTGAATCAATGAACACCATTGATCAGCATCTCCAGTGAGGTGGTAAACTTCCATGATAACTTTTTACTTTTCACTACTCCCCAAATCCTGAAATATTTTCTCTAGTGAATTTATCCATTGCTCATCTACTAAGGGATTTGTACTCCCATTGAACATTTGTGGTTGTTACCTCATGAAGTGATCTAACATTGATCCTCCACGCTGCGCATCAGGGTGCTCCATACGGGTATGGTTATTATTCATAACCTGAGTCATTTGTCCTTGTATGGTGATTAGCTGATCGGCACCAGTTATATCACAAGCTCCACTATAATTATTTTAAGCAAGAGGGAAATCCCTACATGGAGTGCATGCATTGATACGGTTTCCATTTCTTCCACTAGTTGCCATTTCTAAACAATAGCATATTCTAGATCAGTTTATGAATCAAAATACATAATTCCACACTTATAATACACTTAACATAAATTAAACAATTTATGGATATAATCCATAATCATAAAAATGATTTCTTCGAGGAAGTATATACTCATAAAACCTTCACAATGATTTGTAAAGAAAATGATAGTTATCCTAAGCATATCCCCCGGGAGTGTCGTAACCAAGAGTACAGTAAGGCCCATTGTCATGCACCAGTTCTCGTTCGAGTCTAGGTCAAAACAGTGTTTTCGGGTTTTACGCATAGGTACATCTATGCCAGAGCCGCCTCTACCTGATCGTATCCATACGGGGATTTATTGCTCGGAAAACTCACAAAATCTCTACAATACCAAAATTCTAGGAATTTATTCTATACTAATCCTCAATGTCCATCTTAGGTCTATGTGCTCTAATCAAAGTTTATCTAAATCTAGATTCCAAGGTTTGTACTAAACTTTATCTGATACCAACTGTAACGCCCCGACCCATGTTACCTAGAGTTGGTGCATTATTACATAACATTGGCATGATCACAAGAAAGATGAAGTCTCGAATGACTGATTAGTTTAGTATCCTTGGAAACACTAGATATATTCATAAAGTTTTACATTACATCATAAAATGAAAACTACAACAATATAGTCTCCATATTCCACAATCTTATCCCCTCATACTATCCCAATAGGTCATTCATAAATTACTTCTTCACATCATGGAAAAAATAAAACATAAAAAAGGGGTGAGGTAAAATTCCCAGTAAGGATAACAATATAGAGGAAACTTTCATAAATAAGAATAAACATTTAAGGCAATGTATAACTAAAACAAAAGCCTTTTGAACATGAACTTCAACATAGTATGGGAAAAATAAAATGAAATAATGCCATTTACTTATTCACATGGATATTCTACTAATCAAATAATCACATGCAATATCAATAACCAATTTCATAATGATGGAATGCAGAATGCCAGACTATCATAACCACATAGCCAAGGCCTCGTTCCAAGACTACAAATAATATTTTGTCAAGGCCTTGTGCCAAGACACTAGTTTGTCTCATGAGACCTACCGATGCATTGAGGAGCTATAGAGGGCTCCACCCGTCACATATTAAGTCCAATGCATTCTTCATATGAACAGGTTTAAACATAACATAATCATTCGTATTAAAACTAGAATACGAAATGTCAATACCTTCTTCATAAACCATGAATGGTATAAAAATAGCACATCCACAGTCAAACATATCACAAAACCATCAATAAAATATGGATGTTTTGTATCACAATAAATCAACTTCAAATAATCTTAAAATCCATCAAAGGATGCTGACATAGATGAAATCAAAAATCTTTTTAGGGAAATATCTCTTTCTATTTTGAAATCATTTATGAGTCATATAGTTATAATATAAAACATTTTCATTGAAAATATTTTTATATTGTTGTAAGGGAAGCTTCGACGATTTTATAACGGTGGAAAATAGCCACACCCATTGTATAAGTTAAAAAAACATTCTTACCTTAATTCAGTAAAAAAGGTTAAAAATGACCTTATTTGGAAAATGATGGAACGATTTCTTTATAAACCACTTATAAAAGTCAAAAAGGGTATAAATGACTTTAACCCATATTCTATTAAATGTTAAAAATGTTTTGAAATACATTTTTAAGAAACATGGATTTGGATGATAAAGAAGTCCTAATAGATTATTACGTATAAACAACCTTAGATAATGAAGAGATTGTGAAATAAACCCTTACCATGTACTTTTCCTTGTTTGGGATACGTTAACCTCCTGTATAACGATGAAATAATTGTAATTAAATTATAAAATAATCATATATATTATTATGATGTCATATATGATCTTTTAACATTGCGTTGTTAATAATATATTTGAATTATCATCGTTTCAGGTGTTAACTTACTCATTTTCATTTATTTGTGTTGTTAGGTATGCCATGATTGTTATGGATTGGTTGTATCTTATTCATATCCTGAATTTTATTATTTCCTTAAACATTATTATTAATATTCAAATGAGAATTAGACTTGAAGGGATATGATGGAGAATGAATCTCATCGTGTTCATGGAGACGCTAGTCCGTACGTACGCACGAGCGAAAAAATCATTCTTTTGATATTAAAATAATATTTAATTGGATGGTATATCATATATACAGAATCATTATTATGTTATATTTATTATTTACATTAATTACACATAATTATTATATCCATCCAAATAATAATTTATTGAATAACAATTACACCATGACGTGGAGACGGTAAGCCGTACGCACGCACGTATGGTGACATGTTATTCAATGGATAGATAGAATACTGAATATGGTTGTACCATATTTATAATAACATCACATTATATATAAGATACTAGAGTTTTTATTTTAGAATGGTAATAACAAATAAAGAAGAAGTGGATAAAGAAAGGAACATGAAAAAGGGTGGTGAAATCATTACCTCTTCTTCGGGTTCTTCCTTTTTATTTGATCAATAGGGCTCCATAGGATGGCTTTCTGACTAAAGGAAGGCATATAGGATGAATTGAGGGATCTTTTGAGTGTACATTGGCAGGGGTTGGCCGAACCAAAAGGCTTTAAAGGTGTGAATTAATGAGAAGGGGGGTGCCCTTTTATAAGAGGGGTGAGGGGCTCCTTTGGAAAAGCTAGAAACATTATTTTTTAATAAATTCATATTCGGTTTCTAATGGCTCCAAAGTATATTATTTAAATGTTAAGGTGGGGATGGGTCGAAAACCACTCAACAAATAAAATTTAGACAGGTTTGGGTCATTGTATTAACCTTATCATTTAGTTTTAACTCTTAGTTAATTAGTTTAACACTTACCGTGTCACTTTGTATTTTTATATTACATAGTTAATAAACATACTATATAACTCCAAGATACCCCCATGTGGTCCATTAATGATACACATATCATTATATAATTCTCTTGGCTGAACCATAGATTTTTAGGAATTTAATATCAATTAATAATATAATATGTTTTTTAAAAACTCTTTTATGTCAATTTTGACACTATTTGGAAAATTTATTTTTGTGAAAATAATAAGAGAATTATTACTTCAGAAAAACATAATTAAATCATTCCTAACATGTCATATTAATCTAGAAAATTAGTGTAATTCATAAAAAGTTTAAATTATATTTATTTGGGTATTTATAATAACAATTATTTTAATTTTTCACTATTATGGTAATTACTGTATCATCACTAAGTCATAAATAACATAAATTATATAATGTCTAAAAATTATAAATAAAAAAAAATTAAGTAGGAAATTTTTTTATCTTTCTAATGAATATTTACAATCGAATTTATCTTATGTGTAACTATATATTAAAAATGATTTAGTAAATAAACATTGATTTTAACTCTTTTGACACTTCTTTAAATTAAATGATAATAAATGTCCTAATCTAATCCAAGTGGAACTAAATGATAATATTTTATTCCTAAGGTTTTTTAGGTCTAATTAAGCTTATCCAATAGAATTAGAACATGTTTTAGGGTAATATTAATATCATTTTTACCCTAAATTACCCTATTTACTTTTAACCGTGGTAAATAAAAGTAAAAAGTTACTATTCACCAAAAAATATTTTCAACTCAATGAACTACATTTTAGTCCTTAATATTAACCATGTCTCTTTTATTTTCAAAATTCCACTCACAAAATCGGTAAAATTATGTATTATGAAAAATTCAATTTTTTAACTACCACTAAGCGGTTTCACTATTCATAAAAAAATGAAGTTTTTTAGAAAAAAACAAAAAAATCACCCTAGGCTAATTTCGATATTCCAAATCCAAAAATGAAGTCCATTTTGAAAAATAAAATTTATAAATTTCAAAAAGTGTGTATTACTATTCATAACGGCTAGTTTGATATGTTGTGGTGTGTTAGAACTCGATGTTGCGCACAACACACTCTATTGAATTATTCAAAGAGAAGCGTATCATAGAAGCTTTAGGTGTTACAATGATCAACAAATAAACAATAAATTCACATACAATTCATTCTAAGGCAATAGTAATGCACAATATACACATGGCATGCCCTCGGGTATCCTGGCCAAACAACTAAATAGAGGAATGCACCCCCGGGGTGGTCCTAGATCCAAGTACCGATCCCAAACAGCAGTTTATTATCACATTTAATTTAATATAAAATTCTAGGTATTTAAACAGAAAATCCCTCAGCCACACGATACCAAAAAATGGGTTCGTAGCACAACGGTACACAAAAACGCACAACAGTTGTAATTTAAACACCTAGCCACATACCCTAAAAGTTCCTAAACTGTATCAGTGAACGTCGCTTCCAGAAACACCAAAAGATGACGTAGATATAGGGTAGAAGATAACTTCTTCGAATGAAAATAACATTCCCTCAGAAAATAATTGGTAAGAATGGATTAAGGTGAATGAGAGGCTTGCCCGTACGGTCCCAACGAGATCGAAAGAGGCGGAAACAGATTCCTGACATGCGATCTAGAGCTTTTCGAAGGTTCGGCCCTCTCTCCCAAATACTCCTCTGGTTCTAGGTCTTCCATGTGAACAGGGGAGGCCACTGAACATTTTAATCAAAAAAAAAACTACACGGCGTGTACTGTTAACTACACAACATGTCCTTTCCATATTTAACTGTTCCTTTGGCGGCACCGCCACACTATTCATCTATCGACATGAGCACATGGTGTGTATTTCTGATTAGACAGCGTGTACTGTCGCTCAGCTAGCGGCTGCTTCCACCACCTTACTATTTACCTTCCGACTGACTACACGGCGTGTAAATACCCAGTACACGGTGTGTAGTTAGTTTTTACAGCCATAATCATCAGCATGGCTACACACCATGTGTACTAATCCCACACGACCAAAGTACATGATGTGTAGAAAATTAAACAGTGTGTAGTCCCACAAAATTTATGATTTTCCCCCATCTTCCTTATTTCTCAAAAAATATAAGGAAAATAGAAAAGAAGAAACACATACCTCAAAAATTAGAACCGGGCTCTTAAAAACTTCCCCCCTTAAACCAATTCGTCCCCGAATTTCCCTTTCAAGGGTGGCGAAGATAAAGCTAGGAATAGATCTAGCCACTAAGAACGTACGTCAGTTTCCTAATCCTATATTTTGTCCTGCACTCGGACATGATGCCATAGAACCCATACAAGAGGAACTGACTGGACATGGAGAATATTGGTGCTCTTATCAATGATAAAAATTGAATGCTCCTCAACGGACACATCGATTTGAAGCTCATCCTCCTCTGGCTGAAATATGTGAGACAAGTATGAATGATAGCGACGCAACTGAGATAAATGGAAGACGTCGTGCATGGCCCGATACCTATGCGGTAACATAAACCTATAGGCAACCGGCCCGACTCTCTCCAGATTCTCAAATAGCCCCACATAAATTGGTGAATGTTTACCAAGTCTCCTGGTCCGAATGTGTCCCAATCTCGGAAAAACACGCAAGAAAACTCGATCCCCGACCACAAACACCAAGGGTCTTCTATAGCGATCAACATAATATTTCTGATGAGTCTGTGGAGTAGCCATACACTTCTGAATCAACTGGACCTGCTCAGATGTCTCCTGCACAACTCGTGGTCCCAGTAAAGCTGTCACACCTACCTCTAACCAGCACAAGGGTGATCGGCATGGGCTACCATGTAATTCCTCGTAAGGTTCCATCTCAATAGTCACCTGGAAACTATTATTATAGGTAAACATGAAAAGGGGTATGTGCTTCTCCCAAGAGCCCCCAAAGTCTAGGATTCATGCACGCATCATGTCCTCAAGCACCTGTATCATACGCTCTGACTGGCCATCGGTCTGAGGGTGGTAAGTTGTGCTCAAAAGCACCTGTGTAACATGTTCCCTCTGTAAACTCTTCCGGAAACAAGATGTAAAACAGGCATCCCTATCTGAAACGATAGAATGAGGAACCCCATGAAGACGTACGACCTCTCGGATATACAACATTCTGATCTCATCAACACTGAAGGTCTCCTTTATCAGAGAAAATTGATCTACCTTCATGAGTCAGTCCACAACAACCCACACGACATCATTGCCTAGAGGTGACCTCGGAAAACTAGTCACGAAGTCCATCCCAAAGTCATCCCATTACCACTCTAGGATGGGTAACTACTGTAATAGTCCAGTAGGTCATTGATGCTTGGCCTTCACCTGCTGACATGTGGAAAATCTCATAAAAAATCAGCTACATCTATATTCATTCCTGTCCACCAGTACTGACGCCTAATGTCACGGTACATCTTGGTAATTCTGAGATGAACTTCCCAAGATGAAGCATGAAATTCCCGCATCAACTCCTTGCTTATATCCCGTGGAAGCCACACTCTTCCATGGAAACACAGTACCTCATCATCACCTATCATCCACCCATGAGGAGGGTCCTCACTTGCCACCGACTCCCGTAGATCTAGGCCTTCTGAATCAGATAGTTGTCTCATCCTCACTATGTCCAGGAGGTTAGACGTCACAACTAAAGATGAACGATAGGTATTCCCCTGACTGTCATGCACCTCCAAATGCATCTCAAAGAACAATGACATGAGCTTCCAATCACCACTGTCCTCCTGCACTATCTGTGTCTGAGTCCTTTTTTTCAGTGCATCAGCTACTGCGTTACCTTTACCAGGTTTATAGGCATGCTCAAAGTTGAAGGACTGAAGGTACTCGACCCACCTTCACTGTCTCAGATTCATGTCACGCTGTGTAAAGATATACTTGAGACTTTTTTTGTCACGGAAAACCAAAAAATGCTCTCCCAAATGATAGTGTCTACAATAGTGAAACACTTAAACAACTGTAGCCAACTCGAGATCATGCATTGGGTAATTCCTGTCATGTGTCCTCAACTGCCGAGAACCATACGCAACAACTCAATCGACCTGTATCAACACTGCTCCCAGCACAATACCTGATGCATTAAAGTAAACTGTATAGATCTTCCCTTGCTCTGGAAGTATCTGGACTGGTGCTGATGTCAACCATCCTTTCAGGTCTTGAAAGGCTATTTCACAAGATTCCGACCAAAAGAACTTAACACCCTTCTTTGTCAGACCCATCAATGGTGCTGCTAAGTGGGAGATGTACTGCATGAAGCACCTGTAGTAACCTACCATCCCTAAGAAACAATGTATTTCAAACACGTTCTTAGGCTACTCCTATGAAACTACTGCTCTCACCTTCTCTGGGTCCATGAAAACTCTTGCCTCTGAGATGATATGGCCCAGGAAGTGGATCTAGTCCATCCAAAAGTGGATCTTTGAGAGCTTAGCATATAGCTGATTCTCTCTCAGTGTACTCAGTACGATATCAATATGGGTGGCATGGTCGTGTCGAGTGTGAGAGTACACCAATATATCTTCCAGGAATACTACCACGAAAGAATCCAGATCAGGATGGAACAAATGATTCATCAGAGCCCTGAAAACTACTGGCACATTCGTGAGTCCGAACTACATAACCAAGTACTCGTATAGACCATACCTGCTCCTGAAGGCTGTGAGGGGTATATCAGATGATATAATGTGCAACAAATGATATATGGATCTCAAGTCAATCTTCTAGAACACTCGTTCTCCACAAAGTTGATCATAGTGACCATCAATCCTTGGCAAGGGATATTGGTTCTTGACCGTCAATTGGTTCAACTTCTGATAATCCACACAGAGTCTGAGGGTACCGTCTGCCTTATTCGTAAAGCGGACCGGTGATCCCTAAGGAGAAGTACTGGGTTAGATGAATCCCTTTTCCTATGACCCCTCTAACTACCTCTTGAGCTCCTGGAACTCAGGATTATCCATCTTATAAGGGGGAATGGAAAATAGCGCTGCTCCTGGAACAAGATCAATAGAGAAATCCACCTCTTGCTCTGGAGGTAGACATGAGAAGTCACCCTGGAAGACATCCTTCAAATGATAAACCACTAGAGGGAAATCCTGCTGACAAGTACCCTGATCATCTAGATATATACTCTCAATATGGGTTGTGACTCCACCTCGCCCACGATGCTCTGGTCCAGCTCGACTCGCCTGAATATCCAAGTCTCCCTTGTATAGAAACTCTCATCCCTCTGGTGATGTGAAACTCACCCTATGACGATAGCAGTATACAAAGGCCCAAAATGGAACAAACAAGTACATACCTAGAATCAAATCAAAGCTTGTCAATTCCAAGATGTAGAGGCCACATAGAATGTGACACCCACAAACCTCAAAGAGGAACTCCTTTAACTGACGCACACCATCCTTTATAGCTCCCAACATAGTGTCTAGCATCATAACATCAGATGAAGAAGAAACACAGAGTACAAGGCTCTCCACAATAATCATAGATACAATGTTATGTGTAGAACCCGTATCAAAAAGTACGGAAGATAAGGAAGAAGCTACTAAAATAGTACCTCTGAATATAGAAGGTTTGGGATCCTTCTCCTGCTATGTCTATTTCACTGCATATGTCTACCCAGTGTCGAGGCCCTGTGCCACAGCTTGGCTACCCTGAGCTGTCCTGCCATGTTGCCTCTGAGATCCTAGTGTCTGGCAACCACATCCACGATCATCATCCCTGCCTCTACGCCCTAACGTATTCCAGTTCCCCGACTGGTAAAAAGATACTGGTCCTGCTACCGCATGCAGAGTCTACATAGAACCCCTATCACTATCCACTGGTACAAACACCCTACAAAAGCATTGAAGATGACCCATCTTGCCGCAAACTCTGCAGTCCACTAGGTCACATGGACACTGAAGTCTCTTGGTCCCCTCTCTACCACACTGGTAGCACCAGATTGGGCCACCTTAAGTAATTTCCTGGTCAGTACTTCCACTATTAGAGAAACTCATCTGTCACTTCCTCTTTCCTGTAGAAATAGTACCAGAAATTGGTGCGGAACCACCCTGGCCCACACCACTAGCCTCATGTAAGTTCCCCTTAGTAATCAGTTCCTAATTCACAATGGCATATACTGTAGGCAACTTGAAAACATTGAATAGTGCTCAGATGTCATACCAAAGTCCATCATTAAAGAGTCTGGCTCTCAACGTCTCATCACCCACCATAACCGGTGAAAAATGCTAAAGCTCGGTGAAACGGTCAGAATAATCCGTCACCGACATCGCGCCCTACTGCAGATTCATGAACTATCGAGCTCTATCTTCCCTCAGCATATCTGGAAAAAATAATTCATAGAAAGATGTTTGAATTTATTCCAACACAATGTCTCTGTGATGCTCGGATTGGGTGGTAACCTCCCACACCCTCTTGGCAGAATCACGCTGCATATACGTCGTGAGAATGATCCTCCACACTGGAGGCATCTCAAGATGCTCAAAAATAGTCTGCATAGACCCCATCCAAGACTCTACAGCCTATGGTCTTCCATCCCTTGAGATCATAGGTAGATGCTGTTGTTGGAAGATATGAGTCTGCTCAGCCATAGATGTGGTGGCCAGCGATGCTCCTTGATATGTCTTCATGAACCACATAAAGCCTTCACGGAACAGCGCATTTGCGCCTGGGTCTGGTATAACGGCTGGCGCAACAACTGGATTTACTAGAGTGTCCACTGGTAGCCCATGGCCCACCATCTCTCGAGTATAATCATTGCTGCTCTCTTAGAGAACAACGCATGGTCATCTCGGCGGCATGACATTACATAGTCAAATGCATAACATAGATCCAAATTATCACAGTCAGACAATGAAGGGAACAAAAAGGGGATCAGGGGGGAGAAGGCATTCAATATTGCACAACAATACTACACGGCCTATATACTGACTACACAGAGTGTACCTAACTTCTCATCCCATACTCTGGTCCTTCTATATGGCTATGCCACCTGGATCCTGTTGAACAAAACTATACGGTGTGTATATAATCTACACGACATGTATGGTTTAATTTTCCAACTGACCATGTCGTTTGTGACACGACTGACTACTTGACTTTATACTACACAGTGTGTCACACCAGAACACAATGTGTACACTACCCCGTTTTCCCTTCCACACGGCTAGGTCCATACGGTCTATCCTCGGACAAGACTACACAACGTGTCACACAGGTACACGGGGTATACTAGATGAGCATCGCTGACCTGTGTTGTTAGATACATGGTCAGATACACTACTCACTTGACATGGCGTGTATACGAAAGGATTACACCGACCTGTGTAGTTAGTTACACGGTCGGGTCCCCATGCCAGACTACATGGCGTGTGCCACAGTGGACACAACGTGTATATCATAAGGTCTCCTCCGTCCGTGTTGTTAGTTACATGGACGGATTTTGGATCAACACCACACAATGTGTACATCCAGTACATGGAATCTTTTCCCCAAGCATTTTACTTCTCTGTGTCCCCGCCCACATGGTCTATGACACAGAAGGAGACTACATGGCTTGAACTTAGTGTACACGGCGGGTACTCAATAGGTTTTCTTTTCTTCCCAAACAGAAGAACACACGACATGTGTCCATAGAACTACACGTTGTGTATACTAGGTTGTCCATAGATTATGTCTTAGAAACTACTCTAGAGCCCAGATAAAACACAGAAAAAAACACCTAAGTGCCAAATTCTGATCTGTGAGGGCCCATACTCCCCGCGGATCAACTTTTTGAATCATATACATGTTATACATAAGTAAACAAGTCAATAAGACATAAAATTACTATCATTGAGGGCCCATACTCCCCACCAACTAATGTTTGGCGTTCATTCCAGTAACATTATCAAAAATACCCTATCATATAGCAAGTATTTATCAAAGCAGCTATCACAACAGAATGATTTTTTAGCACAAAAACTATCACAACAACATGAAATTTCTAATGCACCTACATTGCATGGAACTATGCATGGAATGTGATTGCTATCATGTGCCTAAATGATGCACGAGATGGAATTCCTTCATCTCATTGGGTTGAAACTAAATATAACCCATGGTTAACATACAAACAGTACAATCCCATGTGCGTCACACAATGGTGAAAATCTGATCAACTGGAAACTGAAAAATCAATAAAATTGCAATATGAGGTAAAATTGGTTTTTCCCTATACACGAGTTAGATTATCCCAGGAACATCTTATTACCAACTACCATTTTATTTCTATCCCTGATTAAGGCTCAAAATATTAATTCAATGAGATTAAACCATCTCATACCACTTTGTAATGTCCCGAGCCAGGGTGCCACTCAACGGGTTCCCCGAACCCGGTTCACCACATGACCTCAAGCGCATTTACCCAAATGCCAGAGGCTTCTGACTATCAGCGTCGGCCTATGTATGATAGTGGGGAATCTATGACCTCATTTTTCAAAGTTTAGCACAGCAGAATAAAATATACAACATACAACTACAGCGGAATCATTAAACCATACACATTAAAAAGATAACAATACACATTTGTAAGAAAACAGAAGTAAAAAAGATAACCAATAGTTGTATAGATAATGAATCAACATGTATCAAGTTATAAGAAAACATCCAAAACATTTACACTGTAATACAACACGATACAATAGAAATTAAAGGTAATACAGAACGAAACAAAACAGTCAACAGCATCGCGAGCCTATGCTCGGTCCCATACTCTCATAATCCTCAGCAGCAATCATGTACCTATATAGGGACCCTTTCCCTTATCCACACCTGAAGTAACATAGTTTGTTTGGGATGAAGACATGACCCAAATAGAGTGTGAGAAATAAATCTCAGTAGGAACCCACCAAAGGCCCATGCCCAACTGTGTGAAAAATATGCAAGAAAGGTCTGTAGTAGTAAAATAAAATAAACTAAGCAGTACTCAAAAGCAACTAAATTTACCAGTTATATTTCCATTTTATTATTCATTTTTAAATATTTAATTTAATATGATTCAATTCTCCCCAGAACCAATCCCTCAGTCCAACCAGAATCCTTCCCTCATGCAAATATAGTAAAACCATGCCCTCAGGCTTTCCCTCTGGCTATAAAGTACCTTTCCCTCAGGCATTGACCTCACGCGAAATAGAATCCTTCCCTTAGGACAAACTGAATCAAAACCCTCAGGTAATAAGAATCATGCCCTCAGGAAAATAGAACTACACCCTTAGGATAATCAACAATTCCCCCAGTCTAAACAAGTAACCAGGACATTCCCAACATATAAACAACCAATTCGCATAAAATTCATCTTAAGGAAAAAGTAATGCACAATATACACATGGCATACCCTCGGGTATGCTGGCCAAATGGATAAATAGAGGAACGCACCCCTGGTGTGGTCATGGATCCAAAAAGCGTTCCTAGACAACAGTTTATTATAACATTTAATTACCTATACAATTTTAGGTATTTAAACAACCAAGGCCTCAGCCGCAAGATACCCCAACGTGGATTCGTATCACAACGGTACACAAAAATGCACAAAAGTTGGAATTTAAACACCAATACATCTATATTAAACGCCCCTGAATGGTATACATGAATGTTGCTTCCAAAAATGCCCAAAGATGACGTAGATCTGGGTTAGAATAAAATTTGGTCAAATGAAAATTACTTTCCATCAGGAATGAATTGGTATGAACGACTTATGGAGAAGGAGAGTCTTACCCGTATGGTCCCAACAAGATCGAAAGAGGCGGAAACAGATTCCCGGGGTGCAATCTGGAGATCCTCATTAGTTCGACCCTTTCTCCATAATCCTCCTCCGATTCTATGACTTCCCTGTAAACAGTGGAGGATACTACCAATTTTATGTGAAAAAACAAACTACACAGTGTGTACTATTAACTACACGGTGTGTACTTTCCTCATTTAACTGTTCCTCTGGCAGCACCACCGCATTGTTCATCTATCGACATCAGTACACGACGTGTATTCCTGATTACACGGCCTGTATTGTTGCTCAGATGGCGGCTGCTTCCACTGCCTTACTATTTACCTGTCGACTGACTACACAGCGTGTAAATACCCAATACATGGCGTGTAGTCAGTTTTTACACCCATCATCATCAGCGTGGCTACACACCCAATGTACTCATCCCACACGACCAAAGTACATGGCGTGTAGTCCCAAAAATATTAGGATGTTTCCCCATCATCCTTATTTCTAAAAAACACTCAAGGAAAAGGGAAAAGAAGAAAATCGTACCTCAAAAATAAGAAAAGTGTTCTTACAATTACGGTTAGCTAGACCCCGCTCTTGGTATGTGGATTTTATTCACTAGTATTGAGATAAGGGCCTAGAAGGTCACACACAATAGTGTATTCATGAATCCTCCCTATTTAGTTGAATAGGTATATGGACATAGTGGGCCCCTCCATGGGGTCTGAGTGTAGTCCAAATTGTTGACCACCAAATGAATTAAATAAACTCATTAACATTCATGTTATGAATATTTTGGTTTGAATTTATTTAATGTATTTTCCGGTTTAGTAAATACCATAAAATATTAATCGAATGAATATTATTTTAATATTCAATGTTCGTTTAATATTATGAGGGACAGTGAGTCAAGTTAAATTGCTTGGATTTTATCACGAAATATAATATATGTATATATATTACAAGTATGTGATAAATAAATAAATAATATTGATGTAGTATTAAGTCACCATAGTTATTTATTTAGTGGGCGTGGAATTAATGGGGGTCGGGAACCCAACCGGGTAATTTCTACAATCTGCTACAAATAGAGGAGAGGGGTTCAAGCGCAACAAATATTTATGCCATTTTGACCAGAGCTCCTCCCTCCTCCCGCTCTCTAGAGAGAGAAGTAATTGATTCGTTCTTGGATCGAGTTTCTCCTCATGCATCGCAAGATCGACGACGTAGTGATCTTCAGGTCGTCGAAGATATCACTGAATCGCCGCGCTAGCACCCAGAGTTCGACGATCGGCGTTCCCGTAGATATTTCTGGCACGTGTGGACGATCTAGAGGGATCATGCTATGGATCCTTCATGCAACAATCATCATCGACATGTTTCGGTCGACAACGGCTTCGGATCTACAACAGGTATGTTTTCCATTTTCTGTGCTCTTAATAATTTACGTGAGAACCTCAGACCTCTCTGGGGCTTGGATCGTCGGCGACGACATGTTTCGTCATCGCACCGATGAAATTTTTTTAAAATCCCCTGCCCACCTGCTTCCACTGCGGGCCTCGGAAGCCTAATAGTTTTACTAAATAATTTTCTTAAAAATAATCCATTTGGAAACTCTTTTATGAATCTTGTATATGGATAATAAATATACCCCATTAGATACTAAATTAAAAACAGCCTTGGATAATAAAGAGACTGTGAAATTAATCCTTACCTTGAACTTTCCTATGGCCGAGGGTACGGTTAACCTCTTGTATAATAGTTAACTCATTGTTATTAAATTATAAAAGAACCATATACTATATGATATCATATATGATCTTCTAATATTGATTTGTTAATAATATTTTAGTATTATCATCATTTTGGGTATTAACTGATCTGTTTTCCTTTATATGTTTTGTTACATGGGCATGTTTGTTATGGATAAGATGTATTTGATTCATATTCATAATGATATTATGTTCTTAAAAAAAATTAAATCAAAAAATGATATTTATTATTGAATGGTTACGATGCGAAAATGAATCTAATCGCATTCGTGGATACGGAAATATGTACAAACGCACGAGTGACAATATCATTTTTCGATATAGAAATCATATGTAAATAGAAGATATATTATATATACAGAATCAATAACATGTTATATTTACTATTTACATCATTTATACTTCATTATTATACCCATCCAAAAAAATAATGTATGGAATAAAAACTACACCACAACGTGGAGAGGGTAAGTTGTACGTACGCACGTGTGGTGACATTGTCATTCATATGATGGATAGAATAATGAATACGGATGTAAATTTTTTATAATAACATCAAAGTATGTTGAATAAATTAGAGTTGTTATTTATAATGGATAAAACAATGAAAGAGGAAGTGGAAGAATAAAAATAACTTGAAAGTGGTGATGAAATATTTACCTTTTCTTGAGGTTCTTCAATTTCATTTGATCAAAAAGGATCTGTTGGTTGGTATCCGGATAAAACTGAGGCCTCTAGGATGAATTGAGGGTAATTGGGAGGATATTGAGGCAGGGGTTGGCTGACACAAATGGATTTGGTGGTGTGATTTTGAGAGAAGCGGAAGTACCCTTTCATAAGAGAGGTTCTAGACACTTTAGGAAAATATTGAAATATTATATTATAATAAAATAATTTTTGATTTCTAATGGAACCAAAATAATTTAATTCTATGATAAGGTAGGGATGCGTTGATAACCATTCAACCAACAGGTTTTTGGAAGGTTTAGGTCACCATATTAACCTTATCTTTTAGATTTAACTCTTAGTTAAATAATTTAACTTTTACCGCGCCTTTATGTATTATTACACTATATGGTATATAGACTTACAATAAACATATATGAGAACCTCTTGTGATTCGTTAATGTCATGTATAATATTATTTAATCTCTTTGGTCAAACCTTATATTTTTAGTATTATTATATAATTTAATAATATAATATTTGTTTTAAAAACTCATTTATGTCAATTTAGACACTATTTAGTATTTGGTTTTTTTGAATGTCATCACAACTTGATTACTTTCAAAAAGATGAATTTAATCAATCCTAAAATTTCATATGAACCATTAAAATTCATGGATTTCATAGAAACATTGAAATTAAATTTATTTTAATATTTATAATTACATTTATTTGATTCCTTCATTATTAATGTAATCACTACATCATCATTGTATTATAAATAAATTTAATTATTTAATGTCTAAATATTATACATAAACTACCATTATTTATGAATTAATTTTATTTTTCTAATAAATATTTATTCTCTAAAATATAACTTATATACCACCTTGTAAAAATAGTTTTATTAAAAAGATATATGTTAATGTCATTTTTTACTTTACCTAAAATTAATTAATATAAATTGCTATTATCACTAGGATGTGGCTCAATGTGGTCCCCAAATCGACCAAAGTATGCCCATGGATGGTCATGTATTAACCAATAGGAATTTGATACATGTTATTGTAAATTAAATTTATAATAATAATATCTGTTTACCCTTATTTATAAGATTTACCCTTTAAACATGGTAAGTAAAATATTTACTGTATAAAATATTCATAATTTCAAATAATAAAAGTTAAATATTTAAAAAATTTAGACATCTTGATTCCAAATATTGACACCATTTAACCAAATTCAAAACAGATAAGTGGCCAAAATTAATTTAAAATTAATTCTCATAGTCAAAACCAAAAACATCGTTTTATGAAATAATAACTATCAAAAAATTGACATGTGTTTATGTTAAGTTTAAATTTGAACATACATAAAATGACCTAAATTATCTTAAATGATAAAAATATAATGTAATCATACTTTTAAACCACTCAAATTTATAATTTAACTCTATAAATTATTTCGATTAAAAATGTTTTTTTAATAAAAAAATTTTATTTTCACTATTAATTATAATATGAATGTTATCAGAAAAACACAAACAAAATTATCCAAACTAAATATGTATGTATTTATTCAAATTAAAATCTTTAATTTGACAAATTGATTATAAAAAGAGTCAAATATTGTATTTAAAAAGGGGTCTCCATTAAAAGGCGGTAAAATTACATTTTTTGAAAAATATTTCTTTTATCAGAAAAATTGAATTTGTCTTTATTTGATGTTCAAAAAAATATTTTATGGATGTTAAAATTATATTTAGTAAATAAAATTCAAAATTCATTTAATACAATTCAAAACTACTCTTTGAACGACTAGTTTGATTTGTCATGGTGCGCTCGTACTTGGTGTTGTGTCTAGCTCATGATTTTGAATTTTGTTAAAGAGGTAATGTAGTATGGAATCTTGGAGTGTTAAATTATCACCTCATTAAATAAATTGTATCCTTGCAATTTGATATTGTTCTTCGAAAATAAATTGTTAAAAAAATACCTTTGTGGAAAACCCACATCGGAAATCGGGCTAACAAAATTTAGACTTAATAAGAGTGAAAGGGAAATGAAAACATCACCAACAAATTATGATGTTGATTAGGATAAAATTGGTGTAAATTAGAGATACATAATTGGCGGAATAATGTAAATATTTAAAGGGAGTGATTGAGGTCATCAATCAGAAACAAGTGTAAAATTGAGGGCCTCAAAGACATCAAACTAAGTGGAAGTAAAATATCATCTCTTCAAAAAAACATGTGCTATTCAGATAACACATTTTTTGTTTTATGATCCCTTCCCTAATGTCTAAAATTTATTTTATTCATCATATCAAATGATATATATATATATATACTTGACAAGTTGAGTTTCATCTTTCAACTAATTTTTATGACAAACTCATCTTTCACTCTAAAAGATAATAAAATTAAAAAAATATTCTATTTATCCTAGTCATATAGGGTTACAATAATAATGAATTTATAAATCATTCGTCAGACTGTTAAAAAAATACCTAATACAATCCATGACATCATGTATGTCTATGGTAGGTGATCCACCCTTATCACCCTTCGGTTGCAGATTCAAGTCTCACGACCGTGCCGGATTCGACATGTTGTCGCCCGGCCTCTGAGTCATCCTTTTTATAAAAATACAAAAACAATGTTAAGAAATTATTTAACCTTAATATTAGTATCCAATGTCAAAAATAATCCATTCCATCCTTTATACTTTCCCACAATAATTCTGTCGAAACTCACCGTCCAAAATTTATAAGGATGGTAAAAAAAACGAAGATCTCTTTTCCAACGTAATAACATATTAATACCTTCAACAAGTATTCCTTTAAAACATGTTAACACAATGAATTACCATAAAACCATATTTATTACATTCAATCTCCCTAATTCCTTATATAATACTAGATATATTCTTTAAATAAAAAAAAATTGAATATTCCCACAGTGATGGAATAAGCAAACCATTAATCAGTTCCAAGGTAGTCAAGAATTACCAATATAATTTATCCAAATCAACCATCACTTATTCCAAAATCACAACCTCAGTATGTGGACCATATTATGGTTTACCATTCCTTCAGCCGTGTATTTTCCAAAAAGTTTAACCTCAATCTAGGTCACATTACGTGGTACCATACAATCTCAAATCCTAAATGAAATAGTAATGGAATAAAATCCTTATTTATTTCCATAATTCATATAACCAGTACATCATAGATACAACACTAAAATGAAATAATTATTTAATAAAAATATAATAACACTAGTCATTCCTCTTCATCTGTGGTAATATCGTAACCCGATAATTATCCTATTTCATCATTTGTGGAATACTCCGATGATTTGGACATTGATTCACCTAGCGTCCCAACTCCATTCAGATGAAGCATTGTACATTTGAACCCTTTTTTGTAAAATTTCAATCACATACTTGGTTTCCTTTTTCTCTACACATATAAAAAACTCTAATTCACTTCAATCATTTACGAAGGTGATTCTTTCCACAGTTATCACATATGCGAAAATCCTTCCTTCCCATCTTTCCTCTATACATATTTTTTTCTACCTTACTTTTCTTTTCATGATTCCCTTGAAAGCCATATGACTCAGTAAAATATTCAATTATCTTATTAACACATGAAACAATTTCTTCATATGATGAGAATATGTGTGAGACTATACCACTATAAAATATTGTATTAATAATATGAATGATATGATCCTTCATAATATATCGATCGTCTTTATTACCGGAATTCACATTCCTTCTACTAGGCGCCATTTAAAAAAAATGTCATACATCAGGATTTTTTTTGAATAGAAATGCATAATTACAAACTTGTAAAATACGTAGCGTAAATTGAAGAGATTAGGAATATAATCTATAATCATAAAATGTTTTCATTAAGGATTTATTTACTCCTAAATCCTTTATAATGGATTTTGAATAAAATGTGAATTATCCTAAGCCTATCCCCCGGGAGTGTTGCAACCAAATGTGCAGCAAGACCCGTTGTCGTTTACTAGGATACCCCGAGCATACCCCGAAAATCCTTGTTGGAATTTTACTCTTAGGTACATCTGTTCCAGTGCCGCCTCTTCTAGCTCGTATCCAGATAAGGATGTATTTCTTGTAAAATTCATAAAATCTATACATAACCTAAATTATAAAAATTTATTATATTCTAATCCACAAATTATATCTTATTGTAATGTGCTCTGATCAGAGTTTATCGAAATCTAGTTTAAAAGGTTTATACTAATCTTCCTCTAACAACAACTACAATGCCCCGACCCTAGTTACAAAGAGCTGATGCATTATTTTAATACATTGGAATGATACAACTAATCAATTTCTGAAGGAAAAATCAATTACGTATTAATGGAAACAAGATACATACCTATGTTCAACATTAATACTAAAAAAGTAACTCCACATTAATTTATTCCATTAGAGACATACAAGCCTCCTAGATATCCCTTCAAGTAACTCATAACCATCTTCTTCATATCCTGGTAAAATTAAACATAAGAAAGTGGTGAGCTCAAATGATCTATAAGAGTAAGCAACATAGAAATAAGATAACAAAAAAATTAGGCATTCTGAATAACTGAAAATACATGCCTTTACAAATAATAAACATGAATACTTTATTGTAGGAATATCTGATGAGTAAATAATTACATTATAAAACAAATTCATGGGTTTTATATAAGTCCAATTACCACATGAACCATGAATATTATTTTCATAATGAGTGAATGTATAATGCAGGACATTCTGAAACATTTTTTGAAGGCCTCGGCCAAGAAGTCTAAAAATGATTATGTCATCGGCCCATAACATATACCAATTTGGGAAAGGCTTCATCCATTTACACGTCTAATAGTCTCATGAGACCTTCCGATGCACCGAAGAGCTATAGTAGGCTCCACCAGTCACCAACTATGTCCAATACATTTCTCATATGAAAAGGTTGAGACATAAAAAAAAATTTGTATTAAAACTACCATACGAAATCTCAATACATTATCCCGAAACCATGAATTCTATAAAAATAACACATCTATAGTCAAATATATCACAAAAAATTCAATACAATATGTATTATTTGTATCATAATAAATCAATATTGATCTAGAATAATATCCTTTAAAGAATGTTGACATAGATTAAAATGATCTGTAAAAATAATTGACAGAAATATCCCTTTTTCATGAATTCATTTAAAAGTCCCATAACATATAATGGAAGACATTTAAATGATAGTTTTGAATCAAAGTTTCACAATATACTTTGAAACTTTTGAATGGAATATAAATTTATAAACATTCATGTCGATATAAATAAATCCTTAAAACAATTTCGAAAACATTGACAATAATGAGAAAGGTTTAGAAGAATAATTCATTCAATAATATAAAATGATGTTTTTTAAAAATTACCTTAAAATTAAACCCTTTGAAAACTATTTCATGAAACTTTTATATGGATAATAAATATGTCCCAGTAGATACTTACGTAATAACAACCTCGGATAATAAAGATATAGTGAAATTAACCCCTACTTTGCACTTTCCATTGGTCTAGGGTACATTTATCCTCTTGTATAAGAGTTAAATCATTGTTATTAAATTTTACAAGAACCATATAACTTTATATGATGTCATATATGATCTTCTAATATTGTTTTGTTAATAATATTTTAGTATTATCTTCATTTTGGGTGTTAACTGATTCATTTTCATTTATATGTTTTGTTACATAAGTTAGTTTTTTTTATAGGATGTATTTGATTCATATCCATAATGATATTAAATTCACAAATTTTTTTTAAATAATCAAAAAAAAATTATTCTTTAATGGTTACGATGGAGAAATGAATCTCATCATGTTCGTGGAGACGGTAATCCACACGTACGTACAAGTGACAATATCTATCTTTTGATACTAAAATCATATGTAAATAGATGGTATATCTTATATACAGAATCATAACATGTTGTTTTTATTATTATTTACATCAGTTATACATCATTATAAAACCAATCGAAAAAATAATGTATTCAATAACAATTACACCACGACGTGGAGACGGTAAACTGTATGTATGCACGTATGGTGACTTTTTCATTACTAAGATGGATAAAATAATGAATATGGTGGTAATATTTTCATAATATAGTCATACTATGTATATGATTCTGGAGTTATTATTTTAGAATTGAGGCAACAATGAAAGTGTATGTGTATGAAGAAAAATAACTTGAATGAGGTGATGAAATATTTACCTCTATTCAGGTTCTTCATTTTGATTTAATCAAAAGGGATCCATCATTTGGATTTATGATAAAACTTATTCCTCTAGGATGAAGTGGGAGGAATTGGGAGGATATTTGTTTAGGGTTTTTCCTAGATAAATGGATTTGGAGGTGATATTGGGAGAGGAGGAGATGTACCATTTTATAAGAGAGGTCATGGTCACTTAATGAAAAGTTTGAAATATTATTTTATAATATATTCATTTTTGGTTTCAAATGGATTCAAAATAATTTATTTTTAGGATAATTTGGGGATGGTTGAAAACATCTCAACCAATATGTTTTAGACTGGTTTTGGTCACCATATTAACCTTATCATTATGATTTAACACTTAGTTAAATTGTTTAACTTTTACCATGTCTTCTTGTACTTTTACACTGTATGGTTAATTAACATACTAAAAAAATCCAAGAGAACCCCAAGTTGTTCATTAATGACTTATATAATATTATTTAAGCCCTTTTTCCGAAAATTAGTGTTTTAGGAATATTATATAATTTAATAATATAATATTTGTTTTAAAAACTCATTTATGTCAATTTTGAAACTATTCATTATTGGGTTCTTTAAAAGTCATCACAAATTTATTACTTCAAGAAACATATATTGAATCAATAAAATCATGTAATATTCACCTATAAAATTGTTTTATGTCATAAAAACTTTTAAATTTTATTTATTTGAATATTTATAACACAATTTATTTGATTCTTTCATTAATAAGGAAATTAGTTCATCATTATTATTTCATAAATAAATTTACTTATATGATGTCTAATAATTATAAATAAAGTTCCACTATATTGGAAATCTATTTATATTAGTAATGAATTTTTATAGTTAAAAATATAACTTACAAAACACCTTGTGAATTTTTTTTACTAAAAGATATTTGTTTATGTCAATTTTGTCATTACTATAAATTAATTAATATAAATTGTCATTATCATTCTCATTTGGCTCCAAGTGGTCCCAAAATCGACCCAAGGATTCCCATTGTTGGACATGTATCAACAAATATAAATATCACACATGATAGGGTAATTTATTATTATTATTATAATATTTGTTTACCCTTATTTACCATATTTACACTTTAAGCATGGAAAATAAAGTATTTATGAAAGTAAATACTCATTATGTCAAAAAAAATTACTATTTAAAAGTTTTTTAATTCTTATGTCCTAATATGGAATCCATTTTTCCAAATCCAAAACTCATTAGTGACATAAATTAAATAAAAATTAATTCCCGTTGTCAAAACAGAAAGCGTGTTTTTAGGACATAATAACTATAAAATGATTGACAATTGTTTATGTCCTCTCTTATTGTGAAATTATATCAAATGTCCTAAAAGATATTAAATGAAAAAAATATAATCTAATCAAACTTTAAAAACACACAATTTTATAATTTAACACTATAAATTATTTTGATTAAAATGTTGTTGTAAATTAAAATTTTTTATTTTTCACTATTTGTGAAAATATAAATGCTATTAGAAAAACACCAAAATTTTATCCAATACTAATATTGAATATCCCGATTCTACAGAAGATGTTTTCTTGGCAAATTTATTATAAAGAATGTTTTAAATAATGATTTAAAAATGGTTCTCCATTAAAAGGTGGTAAAATCGAATTTTTTGGAAAATAATTATTTCATCTGGAAAATTGAATTTGTTCATTCAGTAGTTATGAAAAAAAGAATATAGATGTTTAAATTATATAGGGAATATTATATTAAAAATTAAGTTAATAATATTCATAATCACTTTTTGAAATAATAGTTAGGTAAGTCGTGTTGTGATCGAACTTAGTGTTGTGTGTAGCGGAGGTTATTGAATTTCATTGAAAAGATAACGTACTATGAAATATTAGGATGTTACAAATAGAATGTTTAATTTCAATAGGATACACTCCACATGCTATCAGTTATACCTCAATCACCAATAATTCCCACATAGAGAAACCCCAACAGACTGTCTCATCGTAAGGGTCCCAACGCAAAAGATGGTGTGTCGATCAGAGGCATGGTATGTATATTATGGTATTTTTAGTAAAAAGGGATTAGTTGGATTCAATTATATTCCAACATTCCCATACACCAACATCCTCCAAAACTCAAGTGGAGTATCTACAAAGGATTTTCCCCTCTCACGGTTCCCTACTCCCCTGACGTAACGTCAATCAGACACATGATCTACGAGATACATGTGTTTTAGTGAAACATGGTCAATTGGGTCTGGGTCCCATCTTACCCAATCGGACCGACCAGACCTGACCCGCTCAAGGGGTCTGTCATAGGTCTGGCCTGGTGGTGTGGGTTAGGTGGGGGTCTGGCCTAGTGGTGTGGGGCCGATGGAGGTCTGGCCTGGTAGTATGGGTCCGACCCCCTTAGCTTCGTGTTTGGCCCACTGGCCGACCCGGTCTGCCACATGCATATAGGTCTACCTGTCTAGGATGTGGTAAGTAGCCACATCCTACCACCCACATTCCCTACAATCAACATGGGGTGTTGTCCTCACTGCAGTCAAGAGACTATGGTGGCACCACGCTGCCTGCTAGTCTACAAGTCTGTTTCCCACACTTGCGAACAAGGTCTACATGACTCCAGCTGGACTGAGCATCCTGATCGGACGGCTCCAGCATGAGGTTTCGAAGGGGGTTGTTCCTTCTCACCATCGTAGAAATCTGGCTTCGACTTCTTATTACCGAAATGTGCCGACAAGCGCACAGCCATCCTCCACCCCAAGCCGAGGCTCGCAGCCGCCATCAACGATAACTACGATGGTCCACGGAAGCCACTTTGGCTATCCATTTCTAAACCCTATTTCATCTACGGAATTAGTAGGCCATAAATTTATCTTTAATGGCCTCCGAATATCTTATCCTCCATCTCGAGAAATCATCCATGAAGAATTCACAACAAACCATGGTGGAGGGTCTGGGCCTTGTTCATGTCTGCCCGCACCCTCCACATTAGTGTTTAATCATGGGATAAAGTATTAATGCACACATTAAGAGTAAAACCACAATTCAAACCCATGAACAATATCCACCCACATGAAGGAGTGATTCACTGATCAAATACTTAGTCAGTTGATCACACTTCGACTTTAATTCTCATGATCATGGAAGGAATCATAATATTCATAGAATGCATAAACCCCTACCTTGTTGAAGTTCGATACAAATGCATTCATCCTTGAGGTTTCTAAATATCAATGTCACTTCAGGTTCCATTATTTTAGGCATGTCGAAGATGGTGATGATCTGCCAATGCGTTGTTCCTCGTTGGAGAGGGATTCTTTCGGCTATTCGTCAAATATTTCCCCACATTTTTTATTTCCCAAAACTCCATCAAGGTGGATTATTAAATGAAATTAAAATTGTGGTGACATTATGTCCATTAACGATTCTCATTAAAGGTTCCACACATAACGAGACACATTTAATGAGTCTTTAAGAAAACAGTGTCATGGTTTCAAAAGAGCCATTATTGAGCCTCCATTAATATGCTCTGTTGCTGCCTCATCACATCACCGCAGTTTCACCATCCGCCACTCAACATTTAGAAAATAAATATAATAATTATTTTCAATAGTACTATTATTTTTCCCATGAAATATGATAAACAAATTTACATCTCAACCGATGTTAAGCCATTTCTAGGCTAATCCTGGTGATATGAGTTTAACGTTGAACTAGTATTTTCAATCAGTGCCCTAGTTCAATAGTTTGAAAATACCTCTCGCACGATTACCGAAAATTCCATAAAAAATGTTCACAATTCAATTCTGGGCTCTCTATGCCTTGAAATTGCATTATTTCTGATCGTGAGTTGTATGAATAATTCCGTATAATATAAATAAAATATTTACGACGAATTTTTGAGAACTTCTACCCACATTAGGGATTTACATCCATGAAATACAAAACAATGCCTAACCAAACATGTGGGGTACTAAGAACAAATATGAGCCCCCGGGACCAAAGTTCCCTCATAGAGATTCATGTTCTTCCACCGAACGTGAACCTGAGGAATCATCCACCCAAATAGGACTCTCTCTTACCAAAAATGTTGTATCATCATCAATGTCCAGCATGCCACAACTGATGACATGTGATGGATCAAGCACATACCTATTCAACTACAACATGTGGAAAACATAAAGAACCTAGTGTATCTATTAGGGATGATCTAGATGGTATTTCACTTCACCAACTTTACATAGAATATGAAAAGGTCCGTTGAACCTTAGATAAGGATTTCCACCCAGGCCAAATCTCTGTAATCTTTATCGAGGTGAGACCCAAAGGAATACATGATCTCCCACCTTAAACTCCAAAAGTCTATGTCTCATTTATGATTTAGTATTTTTCATACTTTGTGCAGTCCTCATCCACTCTGTTATGATCTGAACCATCTCGGTGGTAGATAATTCCATCTCAGGACCAATGAGTGTCGACTCCCCGAGGTATGTCCAGAATTAGGGTGATCTCCAAGGTCGCCCTTACAAGGTCTCAAACAGTTTCATGCCAATAGTGTAATCATATATATTTATGTAAGAAAACTCGACCAGTGGAAATTGGCCCTTACAACTACAAACAAGGTCTAGGAAACAAGCAGAAAACATGTCTTCTAGGGTTTTTATGGTATGCTCTGTTTGAACAACCTTATGGGGATGAAATGTTGTTCACAATCACGGCTAATTCCCGAATTCCTCTTGTAATACCCTCCAAAAACAAGATGTAAATCTATTTTCAGAATATGAGATGATCATTGAAGGAACCCCATGGAGCCACACAATTTCATGGACGCAGTGGCTTCCAAATACCCCTACCAGTCCCTCCTCTTAGATTTGTAGAAACTAAGACATCTTTCGGAGTTGGTCAATTATCACCCGGATGGAATCATGGCCCTTGGATTCTTGTGATAACACAATCAAAAAATAAATAGACATACCCTCCCACATACACATTGGTCTCTCAAGTTGTTTGTCCAAGACTACTGGAACCTGATGCTCAGTCTTCACTTGCTGACAAGTGATGCATCGTTAAACAAACTCAGCCACCACTTTGTTCATCCCTGGCCACCATTACTGACATCAGAATTCCATGTACATCTTTTCCACTCTAGGATATACTTATAAAGGGTATGTATGGATCCCCATCAACAACTCCACCTCAAAAAAACTGGTACTATGGAACACCCTCTGAAAAGGATGGTGTGCTCCCCACCTATCAAAAATCTACTATGAGCCTCTCCTTATGATAACTACGCACGTTAGGTCACATAGTCAACATCCACCAGTTGTGCCTCCCTGACTCACTGTAATAGTGGTGGATTAACATTCATTGACTGATGTCAAGCTACTCTATCACTATCCATTAAATATATTTGTATCACAACTAGCCTCTCTATCGTCTCTCTCAGCAGCTACAATCCCGAACTCCAGCTGAGTGTTTCCGCCACAACATTCCATTTCCCAAGAGTATAGACTATCTAAAAGTCGTAGACTTAGAGGTTTTCATTCCATCAACATTGTCTCATGTTCTGTTCATTCAGGGATAATAAATACCTTTGACTATTGTGGGCAGAGTAAACCATAAGCTGCTCACCCATCAAGTAGTACATCAACATTTTCATGGAAAAGTCATTGATGCTAACTCTAGTTCGTGGGTCGCGTTGTTATGTTATTGTTTCCTCAACTATCAGGATTTGTTGGAAATCACTTCTTTCTCATGCATCAAGAAACAACCTAGAACTGTCTTTAATGCATCGCCGTAAACTACATATCCAATTCCCTCCTCTACTGTCACAGTATGGGGGAATTATTCATTCTCTGCCTCATCTCCTTAAAACTCGATTGTTATATGTCAATCCATATGAATGGTTTCCCTTAATTGTTAAAAATAACATGGGTGATTCTACTCATGACATGTTGGGTACGTATTTATGGTATTACCCAGCCAACCCAAGGAAAATCCACACCTCATTCACCCTTTGGGGAAGATCTTGATGGTTCTGGGCACAGCTGATGTGTGGTTGGGATGGAAACCATATTTGATTATTACCATGATCAATGATTATTACGATATCAATACAATGATGAACTCTAGTATCCATGAATTATAATAAAATATTTAGATAAATAAGTAATTGGCCCGAAACATTTAGAGAGGATCATTCACATCATGTTCATAATTAATATAAGTAATTTCATAAAAAAAAATAAATACCTGGATCTTCAGTATTTTCATTATTGATTATGCCGATCATTTGGAATTACCCTTCCAGATTATCTAGTCTCTCTTAATGGGATACAAATTTTAATCCCTCTAGCGGTGATCCAAACGTGCTCGGATGGCCTCTAATCGACGCCGCTCATTTTCGGAATGCTAGAACGACGAAGCGAGTGTCTTCTGTCGGTCATTCATGATCTATTGTTCATTGGTCTTGAAGAACATATTTTTTTCTTGACAGGGGAGAGGCGATTATTCGCAAGAAAGTTTTTTTGGATCAACAATTCTCAATTCACCATTTGTGTGGTGAGGTCTATGGCACAATAGTTGTGCTTGTATATTTATAGACATTTAATTTGAGTTACATTATTTAATTCCATAGCAACAATAAAATACATTTATTAACATATATAAAATAGATGCATTTAATAATAAAACTATGTAACTATTTATGGTTCTACAACATGCACAAAATAAAATTATAAATAAATTTACTCATCCAAAAATAATTGCAGCATTATTTTAATTTATGCCATCATGGTGAAGAATTATTTATCATTTTGAAAATAATTATATTACTATCAGACCTGCCTTGTTCTTCTTGAAATCCACTTCCATATATTGAAAACCCAATTAAATAAATAAATTAAATATTCTCTTAAATAAATATATAATTTAAAAACTAGAAAATAAATATTTATTGAATGTTAAATAAAATAAATAAATATATTTTACCCACAATCCGGTGAATAAATATTTATTTAATTAAGGAAATCATTTTAACTTGAATAAAATTATTCCATTTTCTTCAGAATAATATTTATTAATTAAATACAATTATAATACAATTGAGTCTACCAAAAACACATTGTGTGGGACCCTTTTGGATTCTTTCTCATTGGCATTGGGCGAGATTGACTAATGTCCAAGAGTACTATCTAGAAACATGTCAAGGAACCCAAGAGAATGAACATAAAATCACAGAAATGACATCCACATATGAATTCTCACAATGTAATATAATCTCTCCATTGAAATATCTCATCAAGCATGTTTCATAATAGTGTCATCAACTTTTATGCATCATATGTCATTTTTAACTACCTGAAATAAACTCTTCATTACACCATGGACAAGGAATTTAGTTCGACTGTTCTTTTACAATCAATGGGTTGAGATATCAACATCCATAAATGGAAGGTACAAATACTTCCTCGACATATCCATTAATAACATGCCACTCATGACACACCAAATTTACCATACTTACCGCCACCTTTCAGCGTGAGTATTTTTGTCAGTGAATAAAAGTGTGTATGTTGTGACACGTATTAATGCTAATCTTAAAGTATAAGGATCATTAAACATGCTTGAAAATAGAAATATCATATGACATGAAAACATGCAGAATTCTTACTAGAGAGTCGGTTCTCATAATCTTTTATCTTGGAGATTACTTTGTGGGAACTTCCAGATAAGAATTTTCATCATCTTACGAGTACTTGCACCTAACGGTCTTCATGCTATGGGCCCCATCATAGTATGTCATCCAACTTCAGAACTATATCATACAAATATTTTCATAGCATTTCAATGTTATCATCATAGCGAGGAACTTCCATGACCATATCAAGGCAACAAATACTCTAGGAAATTATTACATCATAGTTATTAAGAAATATGAAAAATATGTAATAATACAGTATATATCCTTCTAATTAATGATAAACTAGTTTTTTCTATAGAACCAACTCTTAAAAACTCCCACTTGGACTAGAGCCAATTTACTATGACTTTTAGTTTGCTATACCTCAAATAGTGATCATGTTTCTCCTTAGTCAATCATTTAGTTAAGTGCAATGCCACGTTGTCTTCCATGGATGTACTGCTCACTGTAACTTCATGTCTATGAGAAGAATCCATCTTGTGATGATACTTCCGAAGTATGATTTTCATCTGCTGATGTGACATTTGCTTTTTTTTTCAGTGCCATAGCTACAGTATAATCACAATACAATGTGATGGGTTCTATACTGCTAGGTATCACGTCTATCTCCTGGGTGAAGCTTCTCATCCAAAATAATTTTTTATCTACCTTAAAAGATATTATATACTTTACCTTTTCTATAAAATCAACATCCACACTCTAAATTGAGCACTTCTTGATCACTGAACCTCCATTAAATATGGTGATGTATCCCTTTTGTGACTTCATGTCTTCTTGATCAGCCTGGAAACTAAGATAATCATTTTTTGTGATGACTATTTCCTCATCACCTCCATAAACAAGGAACATATCCTTATTATGCCTCATATTCTTTAGGATATTCTGGACTACCATCCATTTAGAGTAACATGGGTCAGCTTGATATCTTCCTACAACACTCAAGGTGTAACAGCCCTCCTTCCTAGTGCATAGAATTCCAAACATAACTGACCCAATCGTTGATTCATATAGAGTCATTTACATTAACATTATTTTAGAAATTTGAATGCCATATGATGATGGAAACAATCCCCTCTTGGATTTTTCCATATTGAATCACTTTAGTATCTTATCAATGTATGTACTTTGACATAGAACCAACAATATCTTGAATCTATCACGATGGATCTTGATCCCTAGAATATATGCTTCCTCACCCATTCCTTCATAGAGAATAATGGATTCAACCATGAATTAATAAGCTATATGACTGGTATCTTGTTTCCAATAAGTAATATTTCATCAATCAATACTATTTGGAAAATTATTGCACTCCCACTATAAAATTTATAGATATAACCCTCACATTCATTATTGATAAAACCAAATTCTATTTTTGAATCATCAAAATGAGTGTTCCATGACATGAATTATTACTTAAATATGTAAATGGATTTATACTTCTTGCATTCCTTATTGGAATCATAGGGAATCACAACCCCTTCAGGTGGTGTCACATAGATATATTCCTGAAGGTCCCAATTAAATATCCTTGTTTTCAGATCCATGTTACAAATCTCATAGTAATTGTAAGATTCAATTGAAAGTAGAATTACTATGGATTTCATCATTTCAACTGGTGGAAAGGTTTCATCTTATTCAATTCCTTGATGTTGTTTAAACGCTTTTGCAACCAGTCACGTCTTATAGTTACTGACTTGTTCTTCCACACCCAGTATCTTCTTGAATACAAATTTCCAAAAAATAGGATTTACCTAAACTAGAGGATATTCTAAATCAAGACTTGGTTTTGGTACATGGAATCCCTTTCTCAATTCATGGCTACCTACCACATGAAACATGTGTTCCACTTACTTCTTCCTTGAAGGTTAGAGGATCATTATTATCAAAAATAATGAGCCACCATCTTCAGTAACTAGAAAACTGTATCATTCCAGTTCTCTTACATCTCTTGTATTCCAACGTAGTACATGTGTATCTAGAACAAAATCTTCTTCTATAGGGATTTCTGGAATCTGATCTTGTATAAACACTTGTGTACCTTGACCCTAAACTTCATCGAATTCAATCTCTCCACCACCATATCTTTTGGAGATGTGGTCCCTATCATGGAATATGGCATGTCTTGGATTTATAACAATTTTATTGTGATAGGGTGTAAATGTAATTTCCCATTATTTCCTTTGGGAAACCAATAAAGGTACACACTATGCCTCAGGGTGCGAGTTTGTTACCTAAAAAGGACTTAAAAAACTCTTCACTACCACACACATGTAAAATCGATAACATGGCTTTTCATCCACTCCAGAACTCATATGGAATACCATTTATCGATTTAGTTAGTAATTGGTTTAGTATGTGTGCAGTTATATGTGACGCATACCCCCATAAGGATAAAGTAAGATTGCATGAATCGTCATTGATCTTACCAAGTCCCATGATGTGTGGTTCCGCCTGTTTCATGCACTATTCATTTGAGCTATGTAAGGGGGACTGAGTAAGGATTGGATACCAAACTCCATTATGTAATCATAGAATACCTGATTAAGATATTCCCCTCCTCGGTTTGAGAGGAGTTTCAAAAACATATTTCCAAGATGGTTCTCAAATTAATTCTTGTATTCCTTGAAATCATCAATGGAATTCTATTTATACCTCATTATGTATATATATCAATAAATACTAAAATAATTTGTAATAGTTTGGACATATGAGTACCCACCCCTTGCTTAAACTAGAAATTTTCCACACACATCAGTATGAACCAATTCCAGATGCTCTTTGGCCCACTCACCATTCCCACCAAATGGGTATTTGGCAATATTTCCATGTAAACATGCATAAAATACGCCCAATAGTTTTTGATAAAAAGAATCTAAATGTCCATATTGATGTAACCTGGTCAAGTGTTTATTGTTTAAATGCCCATGTTGGTGATTCCAAAGTTGTGTGTGGTATGAGTCATGTAAAGTATCTTTTTCAAAAATTTCCATTACATGGTTTGTGTAATCCAACACATAAAGTCTGTTGTATAAATGTGACCTACCAAGAAAAATTAAATCTTTATAAAAGAAGTAAAATTAATTTCCGACCATGAAAACAACCCATCTATATCTAGTCTGGATATAGAAATTATGTTTTAGTTTAAATAAGGAAAATAAAACAACCCTTTAACACCAAGATCATCCCAATTGGAAATTTGAGGTGGTATTCTTAATAGCTACATCAGTAGGTTTGGCTTTGTTGGCTTCATGTAGATATACCATCCCCTGATCAATCATCCTGAATTAACATGGTTCTTGTATTGGATACATATGTGAGCACCACAAGGTGTATCTAATATCCAATTTTTTGATACCAAATGATTTAATTTGATAACAAACACACATCATGTGTCCTATGCATCATAGGTTGGGTATCATTAATCTTCAGTGGACCTTCTTACAACATGAAGAAAAAAACAGCCTCATGTTTCCTTAGCACCCCTTTGATCTTATGTATCTTGGATTTTCAAGAAGAATATTTGGAAATAATTCTCTTCACCTTCAAATTCCTTTTATTAACCACATGTACATAAGGATTTTCTCACCTCATATCATTTTCCACTTAATGAATGAGTATAAGAAAAACATATAGAGACTTATTAATGTTGTCGATATTGAAATTTTCAAAAAAAATAGATATTATCTGATGGGGTGATATGAGAATGAGATCGGTATCTAGTTCATCAGGGTGTTTAAACCCTAGAAACTCTAGGAGCTAAATTTATCCAATGATCCTGAATACATGAGGCCCAACTGGTGCACCTTCTCCCTGATTACTCTGAAGTAGTGCATCAGAGATGTCAAAGAGTTCCTATATTTATCTCTCTAGGTAATGTACACATAGATGCTTGAGCATGCTATAAGAATCCAAGTTTTCATGAGAATTCATTAGAGGAGATTACCTTGATGGTAGCATCAAACATTGATCATAAACTGTGTAATTAATATGTTTCTCATAGACAAGGAAATCTTCATCACTCGCCTATATGGAAGCCATATCGGGTAATGTGGACTCCAACATGTAAGACTTACGTTCATGACGTAGTATAACCTGAAGGTGTCTAAACCATTCCTTGAAGATAATTCCAGTGAGGATGTTGTCTTTATCCATAATTGATCACAAGGATATTGTGGTTGATGATCTTGTCATTTTTATTCTACAATTAAAATAGAAGATCATTTGTACTTTATTGATTACATTTAATGATAAAAAATAATTTTTTTTATGTCATCCGCAATTTTATCTTTTCATAATGGAACTCACCATTGATCTTTGAATGTACAGTTACAATGACATTCTAGTGGAAAGGATCCATATTCCCCATCGCATAACCCCAAAAAGGGTTGGTCATGATGTACGAAGGTATTAATGTAGGGAGGTCTTTTCCAACTGTGGGCTTGTATCTCCTTGATCTGTATGGTGGAATCCCCAGTCATGAATTCATGACATTGGATTTCCTCAACTCTTGCTTCCAATATTACACCACTTCTAGGAAGATTTACAACACTTGATGTAATATGGTTATGTCAACCCAAAACCATTCATAATGTCATCATGTATAAAATTAAGTGTCCCATCTAGGGATAGTCAAACACAATGTTTTATTGTTTTTTTCAATTAATCATGTAATGAAACTCCTGGTATGACTTAATATTTTATTTGAGGAATTTTTATATCATATGAGTGAATTTTATATTATCATTATTAAATTATAGTTAATATTATGTAGAACATATTTAAGTGATTAAAATAGTCTTGATTATATTTATTCATTATTTTAGTTTATTTTAGTTCATTCTTTCATGCTTATTTAATTCAATAATTATTTGATTGTGACCACACATCTATAATGATAAACCATCCAACCAATATAAATAAAAAAAGTGAATTATCATGATCTTTTCTAATGGTTATTTTATCTAGAAGCAGATAAACTTACCCTACCCTCTTGGAGAAACACCTTGAACCTTTTCGGTTAATGTTTATAGCTTTGCACATATAAACCTCTATATCTCCTCGGATTGGTTTCATCTTGGCTCCATCTTGAACCGCATCCACTAGCTTGAAAGTTCTATTCATTATATATGAATTTTTTAAACTCACATGCACATGATGGGTAAAATGGAGTTTTGAATAAAAGAGACCTTGGGCACACGAGGCCTTCATATTAATGACGATATATCTCACAAGATAACAAATTTAATATAAATAATTAAATTAAATGTAACCATCCCCATATAATTTTCTTGGTGTAACTTATGATTATACATACATGAAATGATATTTACACACAAGTAATAATATCATTTAATTCATTAATAGTTCATGATTATGATAAATCACACTCAAATAAATTAATTATCATATTTAATAATCAATCCTTTTATCATAAACAATCTTTTCAACTTCCATGAAAATAATACCCATCATAATTTTAAAAAAAAAATTTCTTTTAAAATTATCTTTGTATGTAACTTGTACCTTTGATGAAACCCGGTGAATTCCTATATATAACCACTCATTGAGTAGAAATGAAAATTACATAGATGTTAAATTAAATGAATATATATAAACCACCAACCAGGTGTTGTGCCTCGTCTTTACTCCTGCACAATGGTACAAATCTCAAGTGTTTTTATAATATAGTAATAAATTTCATTAAATATGCATAATTTGGAAGTGTAAACGATGTGTAGTTCCAACTAAATGGCATGTACTATTGTTTACCATCCATCAAAAGCACACGCCTGAGGAAACGAATTGTGAGTGATTTTGAGAAATCATTGGAGTACATGACGTGTGTAGTGGTCCACATGTCGTGGAGTTACACATTACACCGTCTCCATATAGAAAGCCGTGTATGGGGTATACATTCCAATCCTAACCTGAAGGGACTACATGTCATGTCCCTTGGGCCACAGGGCATGTAATAATGAAACTGCATGCCATTTGTTCATGGTCAAAAAATGGAGTCATTAAGACTTAGACAAAATCCAATTACACGTCATGGTTTGGGAGACTAGACTTGGTGCATTGAACCTTGGCTACACAATGTATACTTCCAAATACAGGTCATGTGATCTGGTGTTGTACATCCAAAAACCTTTGACACCTCCTGATGTGGTGCTATGTATTATTTAAAAAAAATTTAAATAAATGAGTACTTATATATAGTGAAAGGGGAAGAAGATTAGGAGAAGATATCGAGATTCAGATTTTCAGAAAGATTTACATGAATTGAAACAACTAAATTATTAAATTTTGAAATCATCTACGAAATATTTTGTCACAACCCGCCCTCGGGGTCCGAGCCGTGACTACCCCAAGCCCGCCTTCCATAGGCCAGGGGCTGGCGACTAGCACCAAGGCGTAAATCCCGGTAAAAAGGGAAGGCATTGCATTTGAAAAGTAAACACACACCACAGAGTAAACATGCGGAAGTAAACACTAAACAAGCAGAGTACGACTGAAAGTGCGGAAAAGTAAATGGGCCAGAATACAAACCCAAACTGAAATTAAAGTACAACTCGAAAAGGGAAAAACAGCAACTGAAAAGTAAAAGCCGCTACTCCGAGCTGTCCACTGGAAATCCCACCTGAAGGGTGGGTACAGATAGCTCCTCTGCTCCACGGGTCCCGCCGTCCGCTCCGAGCACGTTCCGCCCAGTGGTCCACCTCCGGGTACCGTCCCGCTGTGCAAGCCTCAGCTAAGGTCAACGCTGTCCGTCGTCTGCAACCAACACAACGTAGTGCGGTCAAAGCCCGTGCAGGGGTGAGTATAAGCTACTCAGTAGGGACCCCGAGACCCCTGAAGGTCTCTCAAATCCACAAAGGATAAACCACGAAGAAAAGTACAATCACGAAGTAACAACCGACACTGCTTAGGTATATGCCCATACATATACCTAAGTCATCAATTCAGATACGCTCCATCCTCCGAGCCCAAGTACAACTCAGTCCACGCAGGAAAGTATACGTATTCCACATAGGGAAGCAATACATAATCCACACAGGATTGCACAACACAATCCACACAGGAAAGTAACAGGATTCAGCTCACACAGGTATACTTCTTCAAGGACGATAAAGATGATCACTGATCCATCTAAGTCGTTGGACCCACGAAGGATCGATAGGTAACTAACCCCCGCAGAAGACCCACACAGGATCGGGCTCACACAGAACCTGTAGGCGCTGGCTCACACAGAACCGCTGAGCGCAAGGACCCACACAGGATCGGGCTCACACAGAACCTGTAGCACTGATCCACGTAGGATCGCTGAGTGCTGTAGTCGTCGTCGTCGAATCCACACAGGATCTCTATACTGTCGCCGTCGAATCCACACAGGATCTCTGTACTGTCGTCGTCGCAGTCACAGTAGCAGTCGTAGCAGTAGAACAGTCGCAGCCAGCACTAGGGTTCCCGCACACAGTAAGCTCGTACGGAGGATCCGCTCCACGAGCCGAGAGGCTGATACATCAACTGTCACGAAGACCGAAGTTGATGTATCCAAAAGTTCCGTATCGTCAACAGGAACTCAACGCAACAGACGGCGCGTCGATCGGACGCCCGGTCTGAGAGTTATAGGCATTTTCGTCTCCGGGGCCCGGTTGGTTTTTAAGGCAAAACCAACCCGACCGTACTCCACCTGCGTCCAAAACTTGGGCGGAGTATGCCAAAAGATTCGTCTCACTAAGAGGAACACAACGCGACTGACGGCGCGTCATTCGGACGTCCGTAGCTCAAGATATGAGTGTTTCCGCTCCGAAGGCCCGGTTGGTTTCGTGAACGAACCAACCCGGCCGAACTCAAAGTAAACTGAAACCTTGAGTGCGATATACCGAAACGACCGTCTCGATCCAAGGATCGCGTTGCCGCAGACGGTTCGTCATTCGGAGGTCCGAGGCTCAAGTTATGAGCCAAAAACCGAATCTGGTTCGAAACGGGGGGGTCCGGGTCCGGGCCGACCCGGCCCGACCCCCCCCCCCCCCCCGGGGGCGGCGCGGCGGCGGCGCGGCGGCCGGCGGCGTTGGCGACGGCGGCGCGGCGGCGGCGGCGCGGCGGCGCGGCGGTGCGGCGGCGGCGCGGCGGTGCGGCGGCGGCGGGCCGCGGCGGCGGCGGCGGCGGCGGGCCGCGGTGGCGGCGGCGGCGGCGGGCCGCGGTGGTGGCGGCGGCGGGCCGCGGTGGCGGCGGCGGGCCGTGGCGCACGCGGGTGGCACGCGGGGGGGCAAGGCCCCCACTGTTTTGTCAAGGC
Organism: Viscum album; assembly: GCA_963277665.1. Lineage (NCBI taxonomy): Eukaryota > Viridiplantae > Streptophyta > Magnoliopsida > Santalales > Viscaceae > Viscum > Viscum album. Next base: position 268,341,349 of record OY728128.1, on the reverse strand, counting down.
GGCACGGCTTTGTGCCGTTCCTTTGCAAAAAAAAACGGCCCCCGCAAGTGGGGGCCGGCTGGACAAACCGGGGGGCTGTTTCCCGCCCCTCCTTTAATGAACCGCCCCCCTCATTAAGAGGGGGGTTTGTTGAACCGGCCGGGGGATTTATTCCCCCGGTTTTTATGATATCCGGCCGGCCAGCTGGCCGGCCGGTTTTTACCAACGGGACCGGAAATTCCGGTCCCGCCCTCGACTTCCGACGCCGGCGGCCCGGCCGCCGGTCTTTCCTTCCGCCGCGGCCCGGAACCGGCCGCGGTCTTCTCGTCCCGCCCCGGCCCGAAACCGGCCGCGGTCTTCTCGTCCCGCCGTGGCCCGGAACCGGCCGCGGTCTTCTCGTCATCCGGCGCGGTGCGACGGCACCGCGTCCCTTCGCCGTGCTTTGATATTATTCAACGCGGCGCGACAGCGTCGTGTTCTTGTTGTTACTTCCATGGTGCGTGCGACGACATCGCGTAAGATATTCGCACGTTCATCCGCGTGGTGCGACGACACCACGTCACTTGCTTTTCCTCCGCAAAATAATTGAACAATAACGATGGAGGGGGGGTTCGGCCGTGTTCGTGCGGTCCGGCCCCCCTCTCGTTAAACATAATAACGCAACTTAAAACATTTAAAAAAACTCAAGTTTGACATGCGAAAACCAGGATCAAGAAACGGAAAAAATAAATATTGAATCAACAACCCCTACCTCGGGTTTAAGATTCAAAGGTTCGGCTACGCTCCACAGAAGACGGCGTCGCGGAGGTCGGGTGTCGCGGTCGACGTTCGTCAAATCCGTTGACGAAGTGTTATGCCCGAAGAGACACGACGTTGGCGGATCTTCGTTTGCCGACGAAGAAGGTCCGAGGAGGAAGAAGAGGTCCGAAGATACCGGGTTGCCCAGTCGATGATCCTTGACGAAGTGTTGTCGTTCTTCGTTGAGGATGAAGACGTTCTTCGCCGGAGAAGATGAAGAGGAGCTCTCAAAAGCTCTCAAGGGAATAAACCAACAACCCATAAACAAATAAGATTACATCTTATTTTATTAACACATAACTCAAAAGAATTTCAAATGTTTGAAATTCAAAAGAGTTAACTCCCAAAATTAATTAAGAGTAACATAGGCCAATTAATTAGGGGTTAAGTACGTTGAGAGAATTTGAAAAGAAAAGGGGTTCGTGTGGGCCCCACCACACTTAATCCTCCCAAGGGAGGTTAAGTGGGTGTGGGTCCCACTTCCAACCTCCTTTGATAGGTTTTTAAATAAGTTAAAATAAAATTTGTCTTACACAAATTTTATTTAACTTAACTGAAAAACCCCAAAACGTAACTTTCAACCCGCAACAAACGCAACTCCCGATAAGGTCTCATTAAGCGAATATCGGCGCTGCGAGTTCATCGGTGCCCTCGGATTTCAATTCCGAGCACTGGATCAAAAGTTAGGAATTCCCGCTCGTTCGTTCACTGAACGTACCCGAGCCAAACTTCGGAAATTAATTCCGGGCACTCCGGGCCTCGGAATCAGGTGCCGTCTGAAACCACGCTTTTGTAAAATTCTAAAGAAAATTAAGAAAAAATTTCCCTTGAATTTTACGGGTCTTTACATTACTCCCACCTCAGGGCTTTACGTCCCCGTAAAGATACAACAAAAACTAGGGAAACAAAAGAGGGTACTGAGCACGCATCTGAGCCTCCCGCTCCCATGTGCTCTCCTGGAGATTCCCGTGCTGCCATCTGATGCGCACAAGAGGAATCGATCGTCCACGCAGGACCCGCTCCTGTCGATCCTCTATCTCCACCGGGACCTCCGTAAAAGTCACCCCATCGTCAACGTCAAGCTCCCCATGGTCAATGATGTGCGTCGGGTCGTGCACGTATCTCCTCAGCTGGGATACGTGGAAGACGTCGTGCACCCGGTGCAACTGAGGTGGTAGAGCCAGGCGATAAGCCACCTCGCCAGTCCTGCTGAGAATCTGGAAAGGTCCTATGAAGCGCGGAGATAACTTGCCGCCTCGGCCAAATCTTCGAATACCACGTCGAGGTGAGACCCGCAAGAAGACGTGGTCGCCATCCTCAAACTCCAGTGGCCTCCGCCTCCTGTCAGCGTATGACTTCTGCCGGCTCTGAGCTGTCCTCATCCGCTCCTGGATGACCTGGACCTTCTCTGTCGTGGCCTGGACCATCTCCGGTCCCACTAGTGCTGACTCCCCAGGGTCTGTCCAGCACAAAGGAGATCTACATGGTCGGCCGTACAACGCCTCGTACGGTGCCATCCCGATGGTGGAATGGTAGCTGTTGTTGTACGCGAACTCCACCAAAGGTAGGTGGTCCTCCCAGCTACGACCAAAGTCAAGGACACATGCGCGGAGCATGTCCTCGAGAGTCTGAATGGTCCTCTCCGTCTGACCATCCGTCTGAGGGTGAAAAGCTGTGCTAAGACGTAGCTGCGTCCCGAACGCCTCCTGCAACCCCTTCCAAAGCCGGGAAGTAAAGCGGGCATCTCGATCGGAGACGATAGATGATGGTACGCCGTGGAGCCGCACAATCTCCTGAACGTAGAGACGTCCCAAGCTCTCCACCGAGCCCTGCTCTCTGATGGGTAAGAAGTGTGCCGACTTAGTGAGTCGGTCAACAATCACCCATATGGAGTCGTGACCTCTGGAAGTGCGTGGAAGTCCAGTCACGAAGTCCATAGATATGTCGTCCCACTTCCACTCCGGAACCTCCAAGGGTTGTAACAAGCCTGTTGGTACCTGATGCTCAGCCTTCACCTGCTGGCAGGTGAGGCATCGAGAAACGAACTCTACTACAGCCTTCTTCATGCCCGGCCACCAATGCTGTCGTCTGAGGTCCTGGTACATCTTCGCCACTCCAGGATGTACCGCTAAAGGAGAAGTGTGAAACTCCCTCAGCACTTCCTCTCGCAAAGTGACTGGTACCATGGTACGTCCTCTGAAAAGGATGTCGTTCTCTGCTCCAAGGGAGAAACCATCAGGTGTCTGTCCCGAGGATATCTGTGCACGCCGTGTCTCACAGTCAACGTCCCCATGCTGTGCCTCCCTGACTCGCTGCAGTAGTGGAGGAGTGACTGTGAGAGACTGAAGAAAGGCTGCTCCATCTCTATCCACGAAGGATATCTGCAAAGAGGCTAGCTGCTCCGTCGCCTCCTCGAGTAGCTGAATGCCCGTCCTCCTGCTGAGGGCATCGGCTACTACGTTCCCCTTCCCAGGTGTATAGACTATCTCAAAGTCATAGTCCTGGAGGAACTCGAGCCATCGTCGCTGTCTCAGGTTCAGGTCCTTCTGCGAGAAGATATACCTGAGACTCTGATGATCGGAAAAGACTGTAAAGTGCTCGCCCATCAGATAGTGTCGCCATGTCTTCAGAGCGAAGACCACTGCTGCTAACTCCAGGTCATGGGTAGCGTAGTTCTGCTCATGCGGCCTCAACTGTCGTGATCCATAGGCGATCACTGCCCGCTCCTGCATCAGAACACATCCGAGTCTGGTCCCTGATGCATCGCAGTAGACTACGTACCCTATTCCTTCCTCAGGCAACCTCAAGATAGGTGCGCTAGTCAATCTCTGTCTCAGCTCCTGGAAGCTCTACTGACAACTGTCTGACCACACGAAGGGTTTCCCCTTCTTCGTCAAAGCTGTGAGTGATGCCGCAACTCTGGAGAAGTTCGGCACAAATCTCCGATAGTATCCAGCTAGTCCCAAGAAACTCCGAACCTCAGTCACGCTCCTGGGTGGCTCCCATGCTAACACAGCCTCAATCTTCGCAGGATCCACTGCAACTCCCGCCTCAGAGATAACGTGTCCCAAAAAGTGGACCTCACGTATCCAGAACTGGCACTTCGAGAGCTTACCATAAAGCTGGTGCTCTCGGAGTGTGTCAAGGACAACTCGCAAGTGATAGGCGTGCTCCTCCTCTGTCGTAGAGTAAATCAGAATGTCGTCGATGAAGACCACGACAAACCGATCGAGGTATGGCTGAAAGATCCTGTTCATGAGATCCATGAACACTGCTGGAGCATTGGTTACACCGAAAGGCATAACCAAGAACTCATAGTGGCCATACCGACATCTGAAGGCCGTCTTCTGCACATCCTCGTCTCTGACTCTGAGCTGATGATAGCCTGACCTGAGGTCTATCTTCGAGAACCACCGTGATCCCTTGAGCTGATCAAAGAGGTCATCAATCCTCGGTAGCGGATACTTGTTCCTCACTGTCACCTGGTTCAGGCGACGATAGTCAACACAAAGTCGCAAGCTCCCGTCCGCCTTCTTGGCGAACAATATCGGGGAAGCCCAGGGTGAAACACTGGGTCGGATGAACCCCTTGCCCTGCAAGTCCTCCAACTGTACCCGTAGCTCTCGAAGCTCGGCGGGGGCCATCCGATATGCTGGAGTGGATATCGGGGCTGTCCCGGGGTACAAGTCAATATAAAAGTCTACCTCTCTGCGAGGAGGTAGCCCTGGAACATCGTCGGGAAAAACGTCCGCATATTGATCCACCACTGCAGGAAAACCAGGACTCTGCATGTCAACTGCTCCAAGGATAAGGCTAGCCAACTGATGAGTGATGGGCTGTCCTCTCCTCCGCGGAAGTCCATCCTGTGCTGCTAAGGCTCCCTTCTCGCCGGTGAAGGTGAACCTGCTCCCGTCGGTGCGTACACATCACACCTTGCGCCTAAAACAGTCAATCTGTGCATGGACCGTAGATAGCCAATCCATGCCCAAGATGACATCGTAAGGCCTCGACGCTGCTACAAGAAGATCCCAGACGAAGCTCTCGCCTCCTAGAGTAAGCTCACACTGCCGGCACCAGTGCGTAATCGTCGAGTCTGCTCCCGTAGGAGTCTCTAGCCGTAAGGATCGAGCCAACGGCTCTGTCGGAATCTCCGAGCTCCGAACAAGGGCAGCGGCTATAAAAGAGTGACTCGCTCCTGTGTCTATAAGAACTGCAGCAAGGGTGGAATAGACACAGATAGTACCTCGAATCATCTCAGGTGCGCCGTGGTCGTAGGCCTCTGCTGCCTGGAGCTGTGCCTGTCGCTGCCCGCCAGCTCCCTGTGGTCGGGGTGGACCTCCTGGTGGTGGTGGTGGTAGAGCCTCAAAGCGTCGGCCACCACCAGCTGCTCGTCCAGCTCCTCTGCCTCATCCGCCTCCTCCTTGCGGACCGCCACGGTCGACCCTCTGCCTCTGCCTCGGTGGTCCATCAACTGACTGCTGCTCCTCGGCACGGCGGGTCGGGCAGTCGCGAGCCATGTGGCCCTGCCCGCCGCACGAGTAGCACTGTCTGCCTCTCGTAAGACTGGCTCCGCGCTGTGTGCCCCGCACTGCTGAGCCAGTGCCCTGAGATCGTCGGCCTGAAGGTCTGGTCTGTCTGGACCCCTGAGTCATCCGTCGACTGCCTGCTGCAGATGACTCTGCCACGTGCCGCCCTGCGGTGGGTCGCTGTGCTGGTGTAGACTCAGCAAGGAAGCTCTCGATCAGAAGAGCCCGCTCCAGTACTCCTGTCTGAGTCGGTATGCTGAGGGAGATCAGTGATGCCCTGATCTCGTGTCTCAGACCCTGCTCGAAGGTCCGGGCCCGGAAGAATGGGTCCCGTACCATGTCGGTCGAGTAGCGCGAGAGATCGGTAAATCTTGCCGAGTACTGGGCGACCGTCATGCTGCCCTGCCGCAGCTGTAGAAGCTCCTGGATGCGCACCGCTCGGAGGGTGGCCGGGACGAACTCAGAGCGGAAGAGGCGCTCGAAGTCCGTCCAGAGCAAGGATGCCTCATCGTGCACCTGGAGCATCAAGCTCCACCATCGTCCTGCTGCTGCGTGTAGTAGGCTCGCAGCGAGGATCACCATGAGGTCTGCTGGTGTCCTCACTAGCCTAAACACTCGAACCACTACCTCCAGCCAGTCCCCTGCTGCATGGGGATCCGTCTCCCCGCGAAACCTGGGCGGTCGCTATCGCTGAAACTCATGCAGTGCGCTGAGGCGACGTGCATTGTCAGCGGCTGCTGCTGGAAGCATCGGGGGATCGGCGGGTAAAGCTACCGCCGGTGCCACTACTGGAAAAGGGCCCTGCACCGAAGCCTCGTCGCTCGGTGGGCTGTCGTCACACTCGACTCTCGGAACCCTAGCTGGCTGCCGTCGTGGGGACATCCTGAAAAGGAAACAGGTGCGCCACGGTTAGAACAGTATACCTGGTGAGCTGATATAAGTAATCACAAAGAAAACTTTGAAACACACACGCAATCAATGTTTTCGTGCATTAAGTCGGAAATCAGAAGTCAGGGTCCTGGTGTACGGATACGTCGGCCGCCGCACCAACACTGGACTCCCTGGACTGATATCCACACTCAATACGCTAAACATTATTGCTTCACATAGAAAAGATCAGAGTTCGCGGTAGAACCGAACTCCTTTGATACCAATTTGTCACAACCCGCCCTCGGGGTCCGAGCCGTGACTACCCCAGGCCCGCCTTCCATAGGCCAGGGGCTGGCGACTAGCACCAAGGCGTAAATCCCGGTAAAAAGGGAAGGCATTGCCTTTGAAAAGTAAACACACACCACAGAGTAAACATGCGGAAGTAAACACTAAACAAGCAGAGTATGACTGAAAGTGCGGAAAAGTAAATGGGCCAGAATACAAACCTAAACTGAAAGTAAAGTACAACTCGAAAAGGGAAAAACAGCAACTGAAAAGTAAAAGCCGCTACTCCGAGCTGTCCACTAGAAATCCCACCTGAAGGGTGGGTACAGATAGCTCCTCTGCTCCACGGGTCCCGCCCTCCGCTCCGAGCACGTTCCGCCCAGTGGTCCACCTCCGGGTACCGTCCCGCTGTGCAAGCCTCAGCTAAGGTCAACGCTGTCCGTCGTCTGCAACCAACACAACGTAGTGCGGGAAAAGCCCGTGCAGGGGTGAGTATAAGCTACTCAGTAGGGACCCCGAGACCCCTGAAGGTCTCTCAAATCCACAAAGGATAAACCACGAAGAAAAGTACAATCACCAAGTAACAACCGACACTGCTTAGGTATATGCCCATACATATACCTAAGTCATCAATTCAGATACGCTCCATCCTCCGAGCCCAAGTACAACTCAGTCCACGCAGGAAAGTATACGTATTCCACATAGGGAAGCAATACATAATCCACACAGGATTGCACAACACAATCCACGCAGGAAAGTAACAGGATTCAGCTCACACAGGTATACTTCTTCAAGGACGATAAAGATGATCACTGATCCATCTAAGTCGTCGGACCCACGAAGGATCGATAGGTAACTAACCCCCGCAGAAGACCCACACAGGATCGGGCTCACACAGAACCTGTAGGCGCTGGCTCACACAGAACCGCTGAGCGCAAGGACCCACACAGGATCGGGCTCACACAGAACCTGTAGCACTGATCCACGTAGGATCGCTGAGTGCTGTAGTCGTCGTCGTCGAATCCACACAGGATCTCTGTACTGTCGCCATCGAATCCACACAGGATCTCTGTACTGTCGTCGTCGCAGTCACAGTAGTAGTCGTAGCAGTAGAACAGTCGCAGCCAGCACTAGGGTTCCCGCACACAGTAAGCTCGTACGGAGGATCCGCTCCACGAGCCGAGAGGCTGATACATCAACTGTCACGAAGACTGAAGTTGATGTATCCAAAAGTTCCGTATCGTCAATAGGAACTCAACGCAACAGACGGCGCGTCGATCGGACGCCCGGTCTGAGAGTTATAGGCATTTTCGTCTCCGGGGCCCCGTTGGTTTTTAAGGCAAAACCAACCCGACCGTACTCCACCTGCGTCCAAACCTCGGGCGGAGTATGCCAAAAGATTCGTCTCACTAAGAGGAACACAACGCGACTGACGGCGCGTCATTCGGACGTCCGTAGCTCAAGATATGAGTGTTTCCGCTCCGAAGGCCCGGTTGGTTTCGTGAACGAACCGACCCGGCCGAACTCAAAGTAAACCGAAACCTTGAGTGCGATATACCGAAACGACCGTCTTGATCCAAGGATCGCGTTTCCGCAGACGGTTCGTCATTCGGAGGTCCGAGGCTCAAGTTATGAGCCAAAAACCGAATCTGGTTCGAAACGGGGGGGTCCGGGTCCGGGCCGACCCGGCCCGACCCCCCCCCCCCCCCCCCCCCCCCCCCGGGGGCGGCGCGGCGGCGGCGCGGCGGCCGGCGGCGGGGGCGACGGCGGCGCGGCGGCGCGGCGGTGCGGCGGCGGCGGCGCGGCGGTGCGGCGGCGGCGGGCCGCGGGGGCGGCGGCGGCGGGCCGCGGCGCACGCGGGTTGCACGCGGGGGGGCAAGGCCCCCGCTGTTTTGTCAAGGCGGCACGGCTTTGTGCCGTGCCTTTGCAAAAAAAAAACGGCCCCCGCAAGTGGGGGCCGGCTGGACAAACCGGGGGGCTGTTGCCCCCCCCCCTCCTTTAATGAACCGCCCCCCTCATTAAGATGGGGGTTTGTTGAACCGGCCGGGGGATTTATTCCCCCGGTTTTTATGATATCCGGCCGGCCAGCTGGCCGGCCGGTTTTTACCAACGGGACCGGAAATTCCGGTCGCGCCCTCGACTTCCGACGCCGGCGGCCCGGCCGCCGGTCTTTCCTTCCGCCGCGGCCCGGAACCGGCCGCGGTCTTCTCGTCCCGCCGCGGCCCGGAACCGGCCGCGGTCTTCTCGTCCCGCCGCGGCCCGGAACCGGCCGCGGTCTTCTCGTCATCCGGCGCGGTGCGACGGCACCGCGTCCCTTCGCCGTGCTTTGATATTATTCAACGCGGCGCGACGGCGTCGTGTTCTTGTTGTTACTTCCATGGTGCGTGCGACGACATCGCGTAAGATATTCGCACGTTCATCCGCGTGGTGCGACGGCACCACGTCACTTGCTTTTCCTCCGCAAAATAATTGAACAATAACGATGGAGGGGGGGTTCGGCCGTGTTCGTGCGGTCCGGCCCCCCTCTCGTTAAACATAATAACGCAACTTAAAACATTTAAAAAAACTCAAGTTTGACATGCGAAAACCAGGATCAAGAAACGGAAAAAATAAATATTGAATCAACAACCCCTACCTCGGGTTTAAGATTCAAAGGTTCGGCTACGCTCCGCGGAAGACGGCGTCGCGGAGGTCGGGTGTCGCGGTCGACGTTCGTCAAATCCGTTGACGAAGTGTTATGCCCGAAGAGACACGACGTTGGCGGATCTTCGTTTGCCGACGAAGAAGGTCCGAGGAGGAAGAAGAGGTCCGAAGATACCGGGTTGCCGAGTCGATGATCCTTGACGAAGTGTTGTCGTTCTTCGTTGAGGATGAAGACGTTCTTCGCCGGAGAAGATGAAGAGGAGCTCTCAAAAGCTCTCAAGGGAATAAACCAACAACCCATAAACAAATAAGATTACATCTTATTTTATTAACACATAACTCAAAAGAATTTCAAATGTTTGAAATTCAAAAGAGTTAACTCCCAAAATTAATTAAGAGTAACATAGGCCAATTAATTAGGGGTTAAGTACGTTGAGAGAATTTGAAAAGAAAAGGGGTTCGTGTGGGCCCCACCACACTTAATCCTCCCAAGGGAGGTTAAGTGGGTGTGGGTCCCACTTCCAACCTCCTTTGATAGGTTTTTAAATAAGTTAAAATAAAATTTGTCTTACACAAATTTTATTTAACTTAACGGAAAAACCCCAAAACGTAACTTTCAACCCGCAACAAACGCAACTCCCGATAAGGTCTCATTAAGCGAATATCGGCGCTGCGAGTTCATCGGTGCCCTCGGATTTCAATTCCGAGCACTGGATCAAAAGTTAGGAATTCCCGCTCGTTCGTTCACTGAACGTACCCGAGCCAAACTTCGGAAATTAATTCCGGGCACTCCGGGCCTCGGAATCTGGTGCCGTCTGAAACCGCGCTTTTGTAAAATTCTAAAGAAAATTAAGAAAAAATTTCCCTTGAATTTTACGGGTCTTTACATATTTAAATATTTATAATCTATGATGTAACTGATCTGATCCTAATTAATGGTTTTGGGAACAGGGGAAGCATGGTTGACATGGCACCCAAAATTTATTTTTACCATGATCAATTATTATTCTGGGATCAAAGACGTTGTAAACCAATCTCCATAGAATATAATTACAAATTTATATAAAGAAAGAAGAGGCCCGAAACATTTATAGTGGATCTTTCGCATCATGTTTATAATTAATTTAATTACTTTAATAAAGTAAATAATACCCGGATAATCGTTATTATCTTCGTTGATGATGTTGATAATTCGGAATTACTCTAAAAGATTATCTTGTTGCTCTTTCAAGTATCCCAACTATAATTTCTCCAGTGGTGACCCCCACAAGCTCTGATGGCCTCCGATCGGCACCGCTCATCATCCAGGCGCTAGAGCGGTGAAGCGAGTGTATTATTCTAGTCATTCTTGATTGCTTGTTCTTCAGTAATGAAGAACATCTCATGTTCTTGAGATGGGAGATAATATGATTCGAGAGAAAAATTGTTTTGCTCTACAATTATCAATTCACCAAGTGTGTGGTGTGGTCTATGGCACAATAGTCATACTGTCTATTTAAATACATTGAATTTTAGTTACATTATTTATGTTCATAGAAAAAATTAAATACAGTCATGAACATATAGAATACCCATTCATTTAATAGTAAATCTGTGTTATTATTTTTGGTACGCCAACATGCGTAAAACAGAAAAATAAATAACATTTCATCTTAAAATATTAGATTTTCTTTTAATTTGTGATAACTAGTTAAATAATAGTTTATCATCTTGAATATAATTATTTTACTACAGGACATGACTTTTTCTGCTCGAACGCCACTTTTTGAAAAAAAATAAGTAAATTATTAATTTATTCTCTAAATTAAATATTTTATTTACAAACTAGTAAATAAATATTTATCAAATATTCAATAAAATAAATAAATATATTTTAAACACAATCTGATGAAAAAATATTTATTTAATTTATGTAATCATTTTAACAAAAAAATTCCTTTATATTGATAGAAATATTTATTAATTAAATTTAAATTGAATTTATCCGAGACCACCAAAAACACATAGTGTGTGGCCCTCTAGTATTTTTTCTCAATGGAATTAGGTGGGATTTCCTAAAGTCCAAGAGTACTATCTAGAAATGGGTCAACACAATCAAGAGAATGAATGTTAAGTCACAACAATGACATCCACATACGAATGCTCACTCTGTAATATCACTCCTCTGTCGGAATATCTCATCATGTTGGTTTCATGATAGTGTCATCAACTTTAATGTTGCATACATCATTCATTAACATCCTGAAATAAACATGTTGCTACACCATGGCCATGGATTTTTTCATGATGATTCTATTTAAATCAAAGTTCCGAGATATCAAATTCCATAATTGGAAGGGTAAAATCCTTCCTTAACATATCCATTAATAACATGACACTGTTGACGCACCCAATGTACCCTAATTCCTGCCAATTGTCTGTGTGTCAGTTTCTGTTATTAAATAAAAGTGTGTTTGTCATGAAACATATTAATGATAATATTTATGTCTAATGATAATTACACACATTAGAAATTTGCAGTATCTGATGACACCAAAACAATTATAATTTCTAAAAGTGGGTCGGTTTTTATAATCTCCTACATTAGAGATTTCTGAGTGAGATCTTCATGCGAGGAAGACTCATATTCTTATGAGTACTCACACCTGAGGGTCTTCATGATATGTGTCCCATCATAGTATTTCATCATACTACATAACTATATTTTAAGAATTTTGTTATAGCATTTCAAGGTTGTCATCATAGCGGGGAATTTCCTTGACTAGTTCAATGCAACAAATACTCCAGGACATTATTATATCATAGTCAGACAAAACAATGAACAACATATAATAATACATTATATAACGATGTAATAAATGTAAAATAAGATGGTTCTAACACCCCAAATCTTACAAATACCATGAATGAACCTCATGTATCATCATTTGATCTACTGTAACTTCATTCTCTTAAATGATGTTTCCTAAAATGCAGACCTACCAAATCCGGAACTATCACATCGAGAGCGTACCATAATGATGGTGCTCTTGGAGTACATCTAAGACTATCCAAAGGTGTATATAATCTCCTCCACTATCTCGGAGTACACAATGATGTCATCAATGATGACAACCATGAAACAAACTAGGTAAGGATGGAAGATCTTGTTCATGAGTCCAATGAACACTAAAGGTGAATTTTTCACGCCGAAGGGCATGATTAAGAACTCATAGTGGCAGTACATGCATCTAAACGTTTTATTTGGTACATCTTCATAATGTACATGATAGTTATGATAGAATGATCTTAGGTAAATCATTGAGAACCACCTCGCTCCGTTCAGCTAATGAAACTAGTAATCCATACATGGTAGTGGATTCTTGTTCTTCAAGGTCACCTGGTTCAGGCACCAATAGTCCATGCATCACCTCAAGCTCCCCCTACCTTCTTGGAAAATAAAACTGGGGATTACCATGGATAAACATTAGCCCTTACAAACCCATTCCACTATAATTCTTCCAGTTGTTCCCTCAACTAATGAAACTTTGCGTGAACTATCCAATATACAAGTGTAGATATCGGTGTCATCCCTGGGTATATTTGAAGGCAGAATTCTACCTCTATGTGAGGAGGTGGTCCTGGTATATTTTTTTTGAAAATACATCCTCATATTATTCCAACACTATAGGAATGCTTGTACTCCCCTCTTCCATCGTACAGAGTGTGAGGGTAGCCAAATGGTTCTTGATCGGAAACACCCTTCTTTAAGAAAATCCATCCTACACTGAAAAAGGTTCCCATATTGTCATTAGAGGAAATCTAGGTACCACCCTCATGGACACCCCACACATTCTCCTAAAATAGTTAATCTGAGCATGGAATGTGGAGAATTAGTCCATATTCATGATGACATAGTAAGTCCTCAAAGCTGCTAAAGGAGATCCCAGTTGAAGATCTCATCTCCTAGATTAATCATTCTCTACCGGGACCAAGGCGTATGCATCAAATACCCACATGGTGGATTCTCTAATCATAAGGATATATCCAATGGATCCACTAGAATCTATATGCTCTGAAAAAGATTCTAGAATGTAAAGAGTGACTAGCACCTGTGTGTAAATGAACGATAGCTATGGTGGAGTAGACACAGATTATACCTCTAATCATCTCTATTGTGTCGTGGTCGTAGGCCTCCCTGGCCTGAAGCTAGCCTAGCATCTTTCAACAATCTCCCAGAGCTCATGGTGGACCTTTTGTGGGTGGTGGTTTTAGAACCTCGAACCATCACCAAACACATGACAATCAAATTTAACCCCAATATGGTCTTTCTCCCTATGGACCTCCTCACTTGAACCACTATCGATATCTTAGTAGTCCCTCGACTGCTTTCTATTCATTCATGCTGGGAGTCAGACAGTCCTGATCCATGATCCCCTATCCTCTGTAAGAGTAACATACTCTAGTCCTCAGATTTTTTTCTCTGCCTCAAGATATCTACACCTACAAACCAGCATCCTGGGGTCGTCCTCTGGAGGGTCTGGTCCATTTGGGCATCTACATCTTCTTCATACTACTTACTATAGATGACGCAACCACCTATCATCCATTGGTGGCTCTCACCATCAGTGTCTTCATGGCTATGAACCTCTACACCAATAGGGATCGCTCTAGCACTCCGTCTTGCATCTTGATGATATGTGAAATCATGGATGCCATGATCTCCCGTTCGATTTCCTGCTCAATGGTCCAGGAACCCAAGTGAGTGCATCGTACAATGTAGGTGGAGTAGTTGGATAGGTCATAAACTTCACTGATTGCTGGCCCAAAATCTTTTTTCCTTGTTTTTGGTGCATTAACTCAAAAATGTGTACTGTGTAACGTGTCACGGGTATGATCTCTACCCTGATGCAGCTCTCAAAGTCCGTCTAGACAAGGGTTTTCACCATGTGTTTCTGAAGCATCCAGATCCACCACCTCCCTATCGTTCCATGAAATTCGCTAGTGTCTTGAACAACCATATATTATTTAGGTGTATCTCCAAGGTGGAAAACAAGAGTAAATTCCTCCATCAAATCACACGGTGTCTAAGGATATATCTCACTGAAAATCCGTGGAGGCCTCTTTCTTTGGAACTTGTAGAGTTAGCTCAGTCGGCATGAATTGTCTGCTGGTTGGGCTGGTTGCAACAGCTACTCTCCGAGTGGTGGTGGTGATGGTAAAACACCTGAAGGTGCAAGCACTATACACAGTCCCAACATCTACGCCTCATTACAAGGTGGACCATTGTAGTGATCTCTCACTAGAATCCCAGATGGTTGTCTTAGTGGTGGTATCATATAGTGAAAAATATGTTCCACAGTAAATATGTTATACCTAGTCAAATGCCTCAAGATATATCTAGATAAAAGCATTCACAAAATATATTCAAAAATTGTATCCCTTTATCGACTCAGAAAACAGATTCCAGGGTCTTGGTGTATGGGTATGTCGGCCGACACCCCCACATTGGACTCCATGTCCTAAAAGCTGAACTCAAAACACTTAAAACTATTTCCTCATCAGAAACACATACTCATAGTTCTTCTGGTATAATTGACCACAATCGAATTCGACTTTTTCATGACCCATCCCCCTGGGCCCATGTCATGACTATCTCAAGCCCACCTTCCATAGGCATGGGGCTGCTGACTAGAACAAGAAAGGATTATCCCCATAAAGGGAATCCATTTCCTTTAATCACATTGCCACAAAAATAAGTAAAAATACAAAAATAAAACCACAATGGATGGAAAGATGTAAAACCCACCACAATGTAACAGAACTAAGAATAAAGTGTGTAAACTGAATGTAGGGGGCCTGAATTCAAGACCAATAGAATCGAAAGTACAGAAAAATCAAAACATGCTCTGGGGTCATTTTCCAATGATCCGAAATTAAGGGTATGTATAGCTCTCTGTCGGATGTTATTGTAGCATACTATGTATATCAATCCACCTCCGAGCAGCGCCTTGTCCTGGCTCCCCAATTCCTTGGTCGAGGCTATCTTTAGTCTGCACAAGACACCAAAGGTGCATGCAGAGCCCATGCATGGATGACTATAGCAGTACTCAGTAGGGACCGTGAGACCCTTGAAGGTCTCTCATTAATCCATAATTGAGTACAGCACAAAAGAAAATTGAATAAATAAAATACCACAAACCAATATATAAATAACATAGCACAAATTAAAAGATGATACTCACACCTGGTATAACTTAAGTAAAAAAATAAATATGATTAGTCATAATGACAGATCATATTATTATCTCGAGAGGCTCCACAAATATCCTACATATGGTCTCTAGGTGCTAACATAAAGAGGATCACTAGGTGATGACTCATAGAGGATCTCTAGGTGCTGACCCACACAGGATCGCTAGGTACAGACCCAAACAAGACCAGTAGGTTCTCAACCACTCAAGATATCTAGGTGATGACCCACACAAGATCATAATTCATTCTTCACATTAAATCCCGCCACTAGATTCTGGAACTTAAAACGCTTGATTTCTGTATCATCTTTTATACAAGCCATAGATCATACCTCAACAGCAATGATTTCCCACATAGAGTAACCCAATGGATTGTCTCAGAATATGGGTCCCAACAGAATCGACATCGTGTCCATCAGACGACCAGTCTATGAGTTGTGATCTATTTAGTAAAAAGGTCCTAGTCAGATTGTAGTTTGATCCATCCCAACCATTTAGCTCGCAGTTCTGGATTGGTTGAATGGTTCTATCCATTTGGAGGGTCCGGCTCATCATCACAGTATTAGCTTGGTGGAACTGCTCTGGACTGCTGAGTCGCGAGTCTGGTCCGCCCTTCCGGGGTGTGGCAGATAGCCACATCTTGCATCCCACTCACCAAGAGGATGAAGCAGGGCAGTTTTTTGTCGTGGTCTTGTGACCATAGAGATACCAATCATCCATCCAGTCTATATGTCCATTACACACACTTGTGGACTGGGTATTCATGCCTCCAGCGTGATCGAGGGGCCTGAGCGGGCTGCTCCTTGTTGCGGCGCCAACCGGCGCTGCACCACCCCACTGATAGGTGGCATCCCACCTCGGGACCGTAGCCGTTCGACCCCAAATTCCTTCCACCACAACGCACAGATGGGTGCACAACTGAAATATACCCATGATCGTCGACACGGGGCATAAGAGTCACTCTGGTGGTTTGTTTCTTGAACCACTTGCGTCTATAAAATCCCTAGCCCATCCCCATCACTGGGATGATCTCAAACTAATTTTTTCATCATCTCGAGAAATCATAACCGAAGAATTCCCAATAGAAAACCATAGAGGAGGGTCTGTTCTTTCTTCTACTCATCCAACGCTCTCCGCATAAGTTATTTAGAAAGGTAGGATGTATTAATCCACACAAAAACAGTAAAAACCCCATTCAAACCCCCACACAATATCCACCCTCCATAATTATCAATTCATGGATCATACCATTAGTTGGTTTACCCATGATCATCATTTATTGTAAATAACGATGTAGAAATATCATATAATTGGAATCCATAAAAAATTACCTAATTTATGTTCGAGGTCGAAGAAATCATCCTCGTCGTTTTAGGATGTTTACATCGCTTCCAAATCTATTCTTTGAGGCACGTGGATTCTGGTGATGATCTACCCGCCAATCGCTCTTCATTCTTTGATGAAGCGGGATTCCCCTAGTGGTTCTTCAGAGATTTCACCATGTTTCTTCACAAAACACCATCATATAGGATTATTAAAATAAATAAAGAGAGCAACGACAATGAGTCCATTATTGATGTTCATATAATTATCCACATTTAAAGATTCATTATGATAACAACATCATGGATTCTAACAAGCCATTATTCACCTCCATTAATGCACCTATTCACAGCCTCATGTCTACACCAAAGAGTAGTCATCTACCGCTCAATGGTTGAAAAATAAATAAATTAATTCTATTATATTCATTTATTATTTTTTACAGTATGTATGAAAAATAAATTTTTATCTAGGCTCTTATCGACCGATGTTAAGTCATTTCTAGGTGAATCTCAGCGATCCGAGTTCATCGGGGACCTTAGATTTTCGATCTGAGAATAGGTTAAAATGATAAAAAATCCCACTCTCACATTTACTAAATACACCTTTCAAAAATTTCATAATTATGTTCTGGGCTCTCTAGGCCTCAGAATAACGTGTCATCAGAGCATGCGGTCTCTGAATAATAAAATATAATTTAAAAAATACACGGAATTTCAAATAAATTCATGATTTTTTATATAATAAATATCCACTAAATTATAATTATTGTATATAATATACCAAATAAATATTTAATTTGTCTTGGAAATTTATTTTAAAAGAAAGTGCATGTGACACACAAAACAATGCTTAAACCCGGACCCCACGAAAATTTGTTTTTGAATCTATGTGTAAATATGTTAATAATATTTGATAAATTGGTCCAATAATAAACCATATTTAATATTTCTTATCAATAACAAAATAACATGTCCCAATATAGAATTTTAATTCATTTTAAAATATTTAATAAAATATAATTTAATGTAAAATAACAATAAAGTTCATATCAACATTATTTATTTAATTTTATTTTTAAATTAACAAAATAATATTGGAAATAAAATATATTGAATTTAATGACTTTTAACATGATATATTAATATTTAGAGATAATAATTCAATAAACTCAAGTTATTTTTTTTTATTTATAGTATCATTTATTTTAGTTTATTATTAACAAAATAATCACTATATTGGAGATTCTAAAGCATTATAAGTAATGAAGTTTTCTATAGAAATAGTTGATACATTATTATGATAAAATATACTATTCTTATTTAAAAATGATATGTACACCTAGAATTATGATTTTTAGATACTTCAATGTATTATAAATATTAATGGTAAGTAATGTTACCTTTTCATCTCATTCCTTACATAACTATTTATTTAGTATACATCAATTTAACAACATCCCAATTTCCAATAAAATAATAATACAGAATTTGGTATAATTATTCACTAAAAATGAATTATTTACTTTTTTCTAGGACATTTTGGTCTTTATGATTAAACATTAATCCCTAATAATGTTTAATCTTACCTTAATCATTTTTATTAATTTTAATCACTTCACTAATATTTTTTTTTCAAAATATTATGTCGGTATAATTTGACAAAAAATTTAATACTTATTACAAGAATTTATAAAAATTTCCCCAAATTTAAATCATATAAGTGGAGATATTATGTTTGACTCTATTCCATAAAATATGGAGAGAATTTGTGATTTTAAAGTAATAAATGTTCCAACTATCAATATGTTTTTATAAAAAAGTTCAATATTAAAAAGATAACAATGACGTAATTGTTTTTATATATGTAAAATTGTTATATTGGAAATTTATAAAGTAAATTAAAATATGAATTAATATTAATAATTATATGAAGTAAAAGTTTGGTTTTAACTAAAATAAAATATTTTTTTCTTCAAAAAGTGACGTATCTCAGAAAAATCATAAATATTAACCTTCAAATAATTTTCACATTATGAATTAAAAAATTATTTTTATTTTGTCAAATTAAATTTCATAGATTCTCTAAAATAATTTTCATTATTTTTCATAGAAGGACATGAACAATTATTCATTTGAGAAAATAATTTCTGTATAAATATACTGACATTACCAAAAATTATATTTTTCAAATTCAATATGTATTAATTATCTAAAACCATTACAAAAAATGTTTTTAAAAAATATTTTTTAGTTTTTATATTAGAGTTTTTGGTGCTAGGTTTAGACTATATCATTTAAATAATTCAAACAAATAAAATGATTTTTCATATAATCTCATTGTTGCAAGTGATGTACACAACGTCATTGTAATGTGTAGATCAACCACTGTCGATGCCATGTAAAATGAACTTTCTACATAGTTCAATGAAATACATCAATTTAAACTTATTCATTCGATACAAATACTTCACTAATTAACATGGTGTTGCATTCTCCACCACAAATGACATTTACACTAGAAATTTTTTGGGGTTATGAATGTTTAAATACATGAAAGTTTCATTCATAGTAACCTAATCTATGAAAATAAATTCTAAAACATCCCTTATAAATGGAAACCTGGATCAACAATGGCTACCCAATTTAACACATAATGAGATTCCCACATATGAGAAAATTTATTGGATATGAAAACATCAATATGTAAGAGAAATCATACAAACAAAATATAATGGAGAGTAATAAAAAACAATGTTTAATGAATGATAACAATCATAAAGCAATAAATCTATGAAAACCTAAGCTACCTTATAAATCATCATAAATGATTGAATTAGGAATTTTTTTGTAATGTTAATCATTTTTCATAATGTCAATGAATTTTCATGAAATTTTATGATTGCATGATTTCATGACAATGTCACCCCTTTTGGTTCGTTTATCCACATTACCTTTTTCACTAAAAAGGGAATTGATTTTTTTCATTCTGGAAGAACTAAGAGATAACACGACTTATGATATTCTCTCTCATCAGTTATCATCAACAGAAATTATATTCAATAAGATATCAAATAAGGATAAATCATCATATGGGTATATAACACTTTAAACATAAAAACATCATCTAAATTAAAACTAAAACATTACATAAATGGTTTTCCATATAACCCATCAAAAATATGAAAATTTAATACATTATAAATAATGATACAAAATCAACTAAACATTTATCTCCCAATTGTCACAAATCATATATATGTCATCATATTCTAAAAATGGAAATAACATCAACATATATTCTCTTAATACGTGGAAATAAACTGATTTTACTCAATTTCTTATATTAAAAATGCATGTTTCCTTTTTCTAATGTATATACGATTTATTAATTAAATCCAAAAATGTTTCAACTATAATCCTTGGTGAACTAGTCGACTTTGGAATTAACAAATTATAATGTAATTCAAATATTAAAATTACATTATTCATTTCAATAATATCTTTATCCAAACATAATTATATCAATTTCAAGCATTAATTAAGGATTATAATCCCTAAATTAAAATATATCCTTTCCATGAAATCACATTTTTTCACCTCCATCTGAAAATTCCTTTTATGTCCTTAATAAAAACTTATTCAGAAAAAATATATATATAACTCCTGACACATATAACATAATATCATAATTTTAATAAATCAATACTTTATACATCTAATTTTATTCATCATAAATTACTATTTCTTTATAAAAAACTCAATAACACATATTTCATAAAATATGTAATATGAATAATGTATTATGGTTCCTAAACCTCAATCTAGTCATGATTATTTAGATTAATTTATGATATACTAGAATAACATCACATAACTTTTCCTATGTTTCTTGTGATATCATTATCTATAGATGTACGACCAACACTTATACCGCATTATAGAGTCACATTATGATACATCCAAATGGTAATTCAAATTTCATAATTCACATACATTCCACATCTGATAAATCAAATATCAATAATGTTACTTTTAGTTACAACCATTGACTAAAATAATATAAAAAGATTGTGAGAAATATTAATCATATTAGGATACCATATTATCAAGAAATTTAATTATAGGGTTCCAAAAACACCGCTCATAAAACATTAAAGTATGATATCATAGGTAAATCCCTGGTTATTCATAGTATACGTCTATTTAAATTATTAGTGATTGTTTTAATGATTTTATTAATCCCAAAAGCATGTACCCTAGTAGTTCCAATCCAGTCGTGTAGAAAGGCTCATTTTCATGTACCTGATTACCATGAGTTAGTCCTAAGAAATTTGTTAGAGTTGTTTACCCATGTTATATTTGTTCCAGATTTACATCTACTTGGAGTATCTAGAGACTTATGTATTTCTAGGGAAACAATCACTCTATATTTTACAAAAAAAATAGTATATTTTCATAAATTATATCTCATCATTTTACTAATCCTTTGATACAACTCTTGATATATCCTTAGAAATTGTCCTAGGGATATCTCTAATGTTTTCTCGTCCTGCTTTCCAATGGTAGAAAAAACATTCTCTTTCATACCTACTATAACGACTCATACTAAACATACATAAACAGTATATACAATTTTGGATTACTTAATATATTTAAACAAATATGCGCAAAGACCATGTTAGTTTAGTGCCTATAGAACCATGGAAAAAAATCATACACCATAGTTAAATATCGTCAAGGTTTCCAGGAAATATATTACACCATAATAATTCAACAAATAAAGACATTCTTCATTAATTGGGGAAGTGAAACATAGCAATTTGATGAGCTAAAATTTAGAGTAATGGTAAATAAAGAATATCTAAAAACATGTCTTTATCAAAATTTTATGAGAACTTGATCATGATCAAAATTTTTTGAGAACATGATCATAAACATCAGGTGAAAAAACCATCCATATCAATAATAAGCATCATGAATCATGGAATAAATATTTATATTTAATAATACATGAGCTATTTTGGAAATAAAAAACATTAACCATGAAATAATTATATATGAATAAGGAATGGAATTGTGGCAGAAACATTAGCATATAAAACCCCTATGTCAAGGTTTCCTACTAAGACCGTTATGACATGTTAGTAATGGTTTGATCACTTCGGTAGTTACATCGATCTTTGGATACCCTCCAATACACCCTCTTATACTGCGTTGGGGATTTCCTCCCATGTACCATCATGTATCAGGATTGATATTTCTTCCTTTGTACACTCCTGTTTAGTTCTTGGTATTCTCTCCCACGTACCCTTTGAACTCATAGAACATTTATCATCACTCAATGTGATTGAGGGAGAAATAGGTCCCACCAATCACATAATGAAATCATACATACATGTTACATAAAACATTATTCATATAATAAATCATGAAAACATATGGTTTTTATAAACATTAAATCACAATCCTAAAACAAAAACATGTATCGTTAAAATTTAGTCACATCATATCATATGGATAATAAATTGGTTTTGTATTCATTTAACCAATGAATAACACATTAAAAGAGTCTTATTTGAAAAGAATATAACCCATGGGAAAAAATTTCATCATTAATAATCATTCCTTTAAAACATAAACAATTCAAGAATGAATATGAGTGGTACAATTAGATCATTAATTATAATATCATAAGTCACAACAATAGATGTCATATTAGATGTCAAATAACATGGAATGATATTTTTTAAAACACCCCTTACGGAAAATATATAATTATTCATTGAAAATAATTTTTATAACATAAAACATTTATAAGACCATATTCTTATGAAATTCATTGAAAACAAATATATAATGATTGAAATCATTTTGAAAACCATTTTCCTTGAAATCATATAAAAGAAACATGATAACATATTGAATACACCTTTCCCAAAAAAAATTATTATAAGATTCGATAAAAATTAAAAATTTATTAATTGAAAAAAATTAAGAATATAAATATAAATTGAAATAAAAATGAAAAAATTATAAAAATAAATCATTTTTTTCTCAACCCTTTCAGAAAACATACTTTTTGAAGGAGCACAGAGTCCCGACTAAATAGAGGGTAATGGAGGGATTTCATAAATACACATTCATAAAAATATTATATACCAATGTGTGAAAAATGGTCCCAATAAATCAAAATATGATAAATAAATTGGTTCAATGGAAATTCATGAGTTTTCTTGAGAGATAGATCATAATATTTCATTAATGGATGAATACTAATAAATAATCATGAAATTCGATGAGCCTATTTCAATATACTCTTACCGGATGATTAATTTGAACCATACACTATATTTAAGAAAAATATATTACATGAAGCTCAAAATATAATTAATTTAAATATAATAATGATATAATATTTCTATGGCGGTATATGCACATCATGGGAAAATATAGGGGCATAACATGGCATGTGTCTCAATGACTGAAAATTGAGACAAAATAATTTTACAGATTCAGAATCATTTGAAACATATTATCCATGATATTATATAACAAAAAATAAATAAAAATAATAATAAAGTTAATTATACTTGTTAAATAATACATCAATTATCATTATACACACCGCACAAAAGGAATGGTTGTTGAATAAAGCATATATCTCACTAAAATAAAAATTAAGACAATGTTCTCTTACCTTGTGTCTGGAATTGTGTCATACTCATCCATACTGCCTGAACAATAAAAATAATAATATTATCCATATAACATAGAGCTATATTTTTATATACAATAAAATATAATCATTGGTAATATCATTACATTTACCTCTTATTTTCAATTAATTTTTATTGTTTCATTTCAAATAACATCTATAGTGTTCTTGGCTTATGCATTAATATTTTATATATTTAGTCCTTATAATTATATCCTGAATTATTGAGTTTAAAACATGATGTAAATATAAATGTTATTCATTATATGTATCTTAATGTAATATATGGAATATATATGTAAGAAACAGAATACAACGTTCATAGAGACGGTAGGTCGTACATACACATTAATTTTATATTTTCTTAATTTTCATGTTGAAAGAACGATATTTAAAATAATTTACGCATATATATATTTATCATTTTAAATGTATCATTATCTTAATCACATATATCATAAAATTTACCTAAAAACTATAATATATTACATGTAGTGTGTGAATGAATCATATCATATTAAAGGGTAGGTAGGCTAGACTTTCTGAAATGAAAATATCATATTTACACTAGAGATGGAGAAAAAAGGTATGTTACAAATAAATATTTAAAAAGAATAACTAAATTATAAATATAATATATATCATATATAACATATATTTTCCATCATAATTTCCACCATTAGAGATGGTAATAGATAAATTGACAATCATCGTTCCATGAGACGGTAGTTATCAGTACACATAATCATCGTGTTTATTGCCCATTAGATTGAATTATGTATAATTTTACATGGAACAATATCTTAAAAACAACCTACTATAATGTGATTATTGTTATTTATATAAAATAATGAAATATAGAGAGTATATGAGGAAGTCAATAAAAATAATTGAATGGATCTTGAGGGAGGATGTTACCTCTTAATCGAGTAACTGCTTTTGGATTGCACAAAAGGACTTCCTTGAATGTATTTAGGAACAAAAATTTGGATTCAACAAGAATGGTTGATATGTTTGGATAATATTTTGAAATAATTTTTATTTACCAATGAGGCTTGAGATGTGTGAGGAAGGGGTACAATTCATTAATTTTTATTGTGGATGAGGAGTTACAATCTTGTAAATAAAAAAATTTATTAAATAATGTTATATATACTTTACCTATTGTCACTCCAAAACACAAAACATAATGTTTTTAATTGAAATTATTCTCTATCCAAATATTTATAAAAAATTATGTTTACATTAATAATAAGGTTCCTTTACTTATAATATTTCCCAGTTTTATTATTTTTATTTTTACTAATATATATAGTTTTCTAAACTATGTAAATAAACCATTAATATTAAAATAAATTGAGATTTGTTATATAATACAAAACCACTTAATTATAAATATTATTCGAGATTTTAAAATATAATAATATCACATGTTTTGTATATTAATTTTTAAAACACGTTTATGTGATGTAATGTCCCAAACATAGTTATCTACAGTCGGTGTATTATTACATGACATTGACATGATCACAAGGGATCAAATCCCGAAAGAACAATCAGTTTAGTAGACTTGGATTTACTAGATAGGAACCTATGTTTTACATTACATAATTAAAATTAAAAACAACAACATTATTTCTACTTTGAACACATTCATCTCCCTAAGACTATCCCTACAGGTCAGTCATAATATACTTCTTCACATCTTGGGGAAAACCAAACATAATAAATGAGTTAGCTCAAATGCTCACTAAGGATATCAATATAGAGGAAACATTCCTAAATAGGAATAAATTTTTAAGGAAATTTATACCACTAAAACCCAAGATTTTTAAACATAAAATTCATCATAATATGGCAATAATAAATCAAATAATGTGATTTACTTATTCACCTGGATATTCTACTTGTCGAATAATCTCATGTAATATCAATACCCAATTTCATAATTATGGAATGCATAATGAATAAAATCATAACCACATAGTCAAGGACTGATGCCAATACTAAAAATAAGATTCAGTAAAGGCCTTCTCTCAAGACACTAGTTTGTCTAATGAGACATACCGATGAATCGAGGTGCAATAACGGACCCCACATGTCACTTACTATGTACAATGCATTCCACATATGAAAAGGTTGAAACATTACATAAACATTCATTTTATAACATGCATATGAAATATTAACACTGTAACCATAACCCAGAAATGGTATAAAAATAACACATCCATAGTCAAACGTATCACAAATAATTTTATAAAATATGGACTATTGTATCATAATAAATAAACTTAAAATTAGTGAAAAATATATCAAAGGATGTCTATGTAGATGAAATCAAAACTATTTGAGAGGAATATATTTTTCTATTTTGAAATTATTTAAAAGTCACTTATTTATAATAGAAAACATTTATATTGAAAATATTCTTAAAATATTGCCAGGGTTTCATTAAGGGTGATATAATAGCAAAAAATAGTGGGACCTGTAGTATAAATCAAAAAACATTCTTACCGTAATTTTATGAAAAGGTAACAAACTACCTTGTTTGGAAAACGACGGATCGATTCCATTAAAAACTTTATTTACAAAGTATAATGAGGGTATAAATTTATTTATCCCATAGTATATTAAATAGTAAAAATGTTTTGACATACTTTTTTAAGAAACACAGATGATTATGATAAAGAGGTCCTAGTAGATACTCATGTATAAGCAACCTCAGATAATGAAGAGACTGTAGAATAAACCCTTACCTAGTAATTTTCCTTTTTTGGGGGTACATTAACCTATAGTATAATAGTTAAATAATTTTTATTAAATTATAAAAGAACCACATAGAGAAATATGATATCATATATTATCATCTAATATTTCTTTGTAAATAATATTTTAGTAGTATCATTGTTTTGGGTGTTAACTGATTTATTTTCCTTTAATGTATTATTATGTATGATATGTTTAATATCGATACTATGTATTTGATTCACATACAGAATAAAATTATTTTATAAAAGAATTTATTCATAACATATAAATTATTCTTTAATGGTTATGATTTGGAATGAATCTCATCACGTTTGTTGAGACGGTAATCCATACGTACGCACAAGTGAGAATACCATTCTATTGATGAATAAATTTTATATAATTGGATGTTATATCATATATAAAGAATAATTAACATGTTATATTTATTATTTACATAAATATAATCATTATTATAAACATTCAAACAATTATTTATTGAATAATAAAATACACCATGACATGGAGATGGTAAGGCTTACGTGCGCACGTATTGTGACTTTGTCACTCATAGAATGGATAAAATAATGAATATGGTGTTACCAAATTTAAAATAACATCACAGTATGTAGATGGTACTAAATTTATTATTTTTATTTCGAATCAACAATGAAATAGGATGTGGAAGAAGAAAAGAACTTTGAAAGAGGTGATGAAATTATTACCACTTCTTAGGGTGTTTCCTTTTGATTTGATCAAAAGGGCTTCATAGGTTGGATTATGATCAAATTATTTCATATAGAAATAAGGGAGGATATTTGGGAGGATATTTGGGAATGTTTTGGCCGAGACAAATGGATATTAAGGTCTGATTTTGAGAGAATGGGAAGTATACTTTTATAAGAGAGGAGATGGCCAATTTAGGCGAATCTTGGTATATTAATATATTATAGAATCTTACACTGTTTCTAATGGGTCCAAAAGGATTTATTTAGAGTATAAGGGGGGGATGGGTCAAAACCCACTCAAACAATAGGTTTTAGATAGTTTAATGTCTCCATATTAACCATATAATTTAGATTTAACTCTATTTAAATTGTCGGACTTTTACCATGTGTTCTTGTATTAATTTAATAAATGATTAATAATCTTAATATAAAAAGCCCAGAAATCCCAAAGTGGTTAATTATTTATATATCTAGAAATATCTTAGTCATTTAGATGAACCTTATATTTTTAGGAATATTATATCAATTAATTATATAGTATTTTTAAAAAAACAGTTATGTCAATTTTGACACTATTTGGTGTAATGTTTATGTGAAATTCAGATAAACATTATCATTTAGAAAAAAAATTATTTAATCAACCCTAAAATGTAATATTAACCTAGAAAATTATTTTAAATCATTATAAGTATCAATTAACAATTATTTGGATATTTATAATATCAATTAATTTAATCATTCATTAAACAGGTAATTAATGCATCATCATTGTGTCATAAATAAATTTTAGTTATTTAATTTCTAAAATTTATACATAAAACACAATTACATATTAAATATTTTTTTCATTCTAATTAATATTTATTGTAGAATTTATCATATTCAAAACCACATATTCAAAATGTTATAGTTATTAAACATTGATTTTAACACTTTTAACTCTTCTTATAATAAAATAATATTAAATTTCATAATATAGTCTAAGTGGACGAAAAAATCATTTTTTATTTCTAAGGATTATTTTTGTCGATATAAACTTATCCATTAGAATTATGGGAAGTGTTAGGGTAATTATAATATCATTATGTAACTTTAAATATCCTATATAATTATAATCATGGTAAATAAAAGTCAAGAGTTACTATTCAAAAAAATATATTATCATCTTATTGAACCAAATATTACTTATTCAAATCAACCATTAATCTTATATTTGTTAAACTCAATTCATAGAATTGGTAAAATAATTTTTATGAAAATTTTCAAATGTGCCTAAAAGGTAGGTAAAAGATGGTAAAATGATCACAAAAATCATAAATATCCAATATTATTATAAAAGGACTCCAATTAATTAAACTTAAAATATATATGTATTATGTATATAGATTTAAATAAAATAAATTTAAATAAAAATAACTAATTATTTAAATTAAATGTTGATTTTAAAAAAAAAATTGTGTTTTTTATTATTCATTAAAAACTGATTTTTTTCAGAAATATACCAAAAAATCCCCAAAGATAATTTTGATATTCCAAATCCAAAAATAAATTCCATTTTGAAAAATAAAATTTCAAAAAGTGGGTATTAGTATTCATAATGGCTAGTTTGATTGGTTATGGTGTGTTAGAACATGATGTTTTGTGCAACGCAAGCTATTATGTTATTCAAAGAGAAGCGCATCGTGGATGCTTGGGGTGTTACATTCTTCCCTCCTTCAAATAATTTCGTCCACTAAATTTCTAGAATATAACTACATAAAATGATTCGGGAGGTTCTTCATCATAAGTTCCTTGAGATTAAATGTTAGCTCTAAAATCATATAGATTCTCCATATAACTTTCACCAGACGAGTCACCCAGTTTCTCAAAACATGTTCTCTTGTATAAAGAATTTTTATAGGCTATTCGCAACAAGACAGGTCAGGTTCTTGTTCTATTTCATCATAGGTGAGTACTTGTGTTGGGTTTGGGATGTATTTTTTCCAAAGTAATACGTGGAACACATCATGGTAATTGGAGAGACTTGGTGTCATTTCTAAACAACAATACACAACTCCAATTAATTCTAAAATTTCAAAAGGTCCGATGTACCTGGGAATTAATTTACATTTTTTAATGAATCATGAAACACCATACCATTGATACACCTTCATGAAAACTTGATCTCCAACATGAAATTCCAAATCCTTCCGTCGGTTATCAATATAGCTCTTTTACCTACTTTGAGCTGCTTTGATGTGGGTTTGGATAATGATCAACTTTCCATTGTTTCCTAAACATGTTCTAGGCCTATGAGTGTTTTTTCACCATCATCATCACAACTAATTGGTGTGTGACATCTCTTTACATATAACACTTCATATGGTGCCATATAAATTCATTAATGAAATATATTGTTATAGGAAAATTCTACCAGAGGTAAATATTGGTCCCACAAACGATGAATGTCCTTTGAGAATGATCTCAAAATGTATTTTATGTTTGAATAGTTCGTTTAGATTGTCCATTAGTTTGAGGGTTGTATGCACTGATCAAACAATTTTTAGTATCTAAGGCCATTTGAAGACTTTTCCAGAACCATGGTGTAAATCGGGGATCACGATCAGAAATAATAGATCGGGGTAATCCATGATGTCTTACCACATAATTAATATATAGTCTTGTTAAACATTCTAGAGGTAAATCTTCTCTTATAGAAAGAAAATGTGACGACATGGTAAATCGATCCACAATGACCCATATTGTATCATTCCTTCTTGAATTCTTTGGTAGCCCCCTAACAATGTCCTTCGTAATGTCATCCCATTTCCAATCATGTATGGGAAGTGGTTTCACGACTCATCTAGGATGTTGTCTTCCATCATTCAACTATTGACAAACCATACAACTTGACAAATAATCAGAAATCTCCATCTTCATGTTGTCCCACCAAAAATATTCCATCAAATCAATATACATCATAGTGCAACTAGGGTGTATAGTAAAATTGGATCTATGCACATCATCCAACAATTCCTTTTTTTGATCAAGTATATTAGGAACACAATGAATCTTCCTAAATTTCAAAACTATATCTTCATATATGAAATTAATTAATCACCCATCATTCACAGCTTTAATTTTCATTTTTAACTCCTCATCATCAGTCTGAGAACATTTTATCCTTTATAGTAATGATGGTTTGGCAGCCATTTGATAAAGTAGTAATGTTTCACCTTCCATGATATATACCATATACATAATTAATAGAACCATGAACATAGGATTCCTTTCAACTATCATCTTGTTCAAAACACCATGATCTCTTCAGCTCAAGGCATCTTCAACCCTATTTTTCTTCCTCGGGTGGAATAGTATAGTGAAATCATAATCATTGAGTACTTAAAGGACAACGTATTTTCCTCATGATTAGATCTTTTTGTGACCAAATATACATATAACTCTTGGGATCAGTATATATCTCTCATTTTTTCACCATAGAGATAGTGTATACATATCTTCAAAACATTGATTAAAACTACTAACTCAAGATCATGAGTGGGTTAGTTTTGTTCATTAATATTTAGCTATTGTGATGCAGACAGAATGCCCTTTATCCTTCTACATAAGGACACCACCATGTCATTTCATTGAATTATCACTATAAATAACAAATCATAAATTCCCCAATGTTAGATCCAAGATAGAATCATTGCCTAATATTCGTTAAAGTATGTCCAACTTTTTTCACACACTTTTTTCCAATCTAATTTAACCCATTTACATGTTATCTTGGTTAATTGGATAGCCAATCTGGTGAAATTCTGGATGAAACACCAATAATATCTTTCTAAACATTTAAAATAGCGTACCTCTGGTACACCGATCAGTGCTGGCCATTCTTGTATAGCCTTGGTCATTAACATATTGACAGAGATTCCATCCTTAGAGACAATATGTCCAAGAAAAGAAACCACCTAAAGCCAGAATTCAGACTTGCTAAACATCCCATATAAATCTTTTCAACTAAGAGTATGTAGAATATCAAACAAGTTATTTTCAAGATCATCGTATATTTTGGAGTATACCATGATATTATTAATAAATACCACAACAAATTCATCATGATATTCCTTGAAAACTATATAAATTTTATCCATGATGACAGAGGGTGCATTATTCAGTCCAAAAGGAATTACAGTAAATTCGTTATGCCCATACCTGATACGAAATGATTTCATTGGAATGTCATTCTTTTTTACACACAACTGATGATATCCAGATAGAAGGTCAATAATTGATAAATATTGGGATCCTTGATGTTGATCAAATATAAAATCAATGTGTGGTAGGGGATATTTGTTCTTTATTGTTATATCATTGATCTATCTTTTGTCAATGCACTACCTCATAGATCCATCATTTTTCATAGCAAAAAGAACTGGGGATCTCCAAGGAGAAAACATAGGTTGAATAAATATTTTATTAATCAATTCGTCTCGTTGATTCTATAGTTCCACTAATTCCACAGTTTCCATTATATAAGGGGTCTTCGATATGGTCCATGAACCAGGAATTAAATCAATGGAAAACTCAATTTCTCATTTTGCAGGATGTCATGGAAAATCCTTTGGAAACACATCAAAATACTCATACACAATAGGAACATCGTATATTTGAATATTCCTTTCCTCATACATAGTTATTACATTATTTTCCTCCAAAATAATTGAATTTAGTAGAGATACTGTGGGTGGATCCAGAAAAGAATCATGTGGTGATGTTTATGCCTTAAAGATAAGGTACTCCTTATCATCATTGATAATTGCACCCTCCCTTGTCTTACTATACATTTATGCATCATGGTCTAGAATCCAATCCATATAGAGGATTATATCAAATTTAATCTTGGGTACAAAATGAGATTAGTAGATTAAGAAAATTTACATGCCTGAATGGGGGTTGATTCACAAATCCTTATTGCAACGATACTTCCCATAAGAGTGTTTACTGAAAACATCCTTGTTAAATCAAATTTCAAATATCTAATTTTCTTAGAAAACATGGAATATATGAAACATTGTGATGATCCAGCATCAAATAAAGTATTGGATAAATTTAAGGAACCCATTAAATTACCTTCCATAGCGTCATTCGGAGCTTCAACCTCCGCAGTAGTGATCGAATAATATTAGCCTTGCTCCCTTGGCCTTTTTTGAGGAATATTTCCATGGATCATGGGAAATTAATTTTCACAATGCATCATTTCTCAACAACTATTGCATTCAATATTGACAACCTCTTTCTTTTCTTTGCAATCACTTGATTAGTGGCCTTTTTCAACACACATGATACAAACTCCCATTCCCTTCAGGTAAGTACCAGGGTGTTTCATCCAACATTTACTGAAGGATGGAAATACAATGTTTCCCTTATTTACCTTATTTCCATTTCTATAGATTTTAGTAGATCTCTTCCTCACTTGCTCCGTATTAAATTCGTTCGACTTAGAGAATTCCATTTCTATATTTTTAGCACATGAGACAATATCTTTGTATGATATGAAGGATTGTGAGAATAATGCACAACAGAGAAATCAATTTAACACATCAATGAATTGATCAATCATACTCATTGGGTTACATATACAATATCTTTCATCCCTTTTTAACAATATTTTGATACCATCTTACCTTACGGCATTCTCATCTTCCTTTTTCCTCAGAGTCAGAAATTGCCATTCCATATTCGATCGATGGTCACAAGGAAAATATTTTTCAAGGAAAAACACTTTACACTCCCTCCACTACATATTTGATACTTATTAATTTTCCATTATGTTTTAAATTAATGAAGACCATTGATCTGCATCTCTCATGGGGTGATAAACTATAATGACATCCTTTTCCCATTCGCTACTCGCCAAAGCATGTGATGTTTTCTCTATGAAACATATCCTTTGCTCAGCAATAAATTGATATGCAGTCCAATTGAATATTTGTGGTTGTTGCTTCATTAAGATTTCGAACATTGATCCTCGGTGTTGTGGATTAGGGTGCTCCATATGGGTAAGTTATTATTCATAACCAGAGTGAGTTTCCCCAGTATGGTGATTAGCTGATTAGAACTAGTTGAATCACCATCTATAATATAATTATCTTCAGTAGGAGGGATATTACTACATTGATTTAATGAATTTGTATGTTTTCCCTTACTTCCATTAGGTTCCATTTCTAAAAAATGGAATACACTATATTAGCTTATGAGTAACAATACATAATTCTAAACATCTAAAAAACATAGAATAAATTGAATAGTTTGTTGATATAGTCCACAACATTTAAAAATTCGATGAGAGGGTATATAATTTTAAATCATTCATAATGGTTTGTAATGAAAATGTGAATTATCCTATGAATATATTATGGGTGTGTCATAACCAAGAGGGAATCATGGCTCATTGTCGCATAGCTGGAGACCCCGATTCAAGCCCAGAACTCCTTGTTGAAGTTTTCACACCTAGGTACATCAGTTCCAGAGCCGCCTCTACATTATCATTTCTAGACAGGGAAGTATTGCTTGAAAAAGTCAAAAAATCCCTATATTACTAGAATTATAGGATGTTCTTCTATACTCATCCACCAAGTCTATCTTAGGTTAATGTTCTCTAATCAGAGCATTTATAAATCTAGTTTACATTATATGTACAAAACATTATCTGATACCAACTATTACGCCCCAACCCAATTTACCCAGAGACGATGCATTATTAGATAACATTGGCATGATCACAGGGGATCATATCCTGAATGACTGCTCAGTTTAGTATCCTTGGATGTACTAGACAAAAACATAAGTTTACCTTAAAGGAAAATCAAACTTAAGAAAAGGGGTGATCTCGGATTCATTGTAAAGATAATAATATAGCTAAAACATTCATAAATAAGATTTAAAAATTAAGGAAATATATAATACTAATACACAATTCTTTTTAAAAAAACATAATCATAATATGGAAAAGATAAATCAAATAATTCCATTTATTTATTCACATAGATATTCTACTAGTCGAATAATGACATATTACATCAATAGGCAATTTCATAATGATGCAACGCATAATGGCGGTCAACATAAGCACAATGTCAAGTCCTTGTGCCAAGACTGAAAATAAGATTTTGGAAATTCCTTTTTCTCCGACACTAGTTTGTCTCATGAGACTTACCGATGCATCGAGGAGCTATGGCAGGCTTCACCCGTCACTTAATAAGTCTAATGCATTCGACATATAAACAGTTTGAAACAAAACATAAACATTTTTATTAAAATAAGAATAAAAAATTTTAATACTTTAACCAAAACCCATGAATGGTATAAAAATTACACATCCATTTTCAAATATATCACAAAAAATATCAATATAATATTAAAGATTGTATAATAATAAATAAACTTCTTATAAGTGTAAAATCCATCAAAGGATGTTGAAATAGATGAAATCAAAACTATTTGAGATGAATATCTCTTTCTATTTTGAAAATATTATAAAGTCACAAAATTATAAAAGAAAATATTTTTTTAAAATTATCTTATAAGCCTGTATGGGAAGATTAAAAGTTATTATAAGGGTGGAAAATAGCCTCCCAAGCCATATAAGTAAAAAAACAATCTTATCTTATTTTCTCAAAAAGGTCACAAAGTACATTGTTTGGAAAACCACAGAAATATTCCTTTAAAAAAATATTATAAAAATTCAAAAGAGGGTATAAATGACTTTAAACCATAGTCTATTACATAGTAAAAATGTTTAGAATTTTATTTTTAAGAAACATAGATGTTGATGATAAAGAGGTCCTAGTAGACACTAACGTACAAACAACCTCGGATAATGAAGAGATTCTAAAATTAACCCATAACTTGTACATTTCCTTGGTCGGGGGTATATTAACCTTCTGTATAATTGTTAAATCATAGTGAATAAATTATACCAGAACCAAATAAATTAATATGATATCATATATGATCTTCTAATATTGCTTTGTTAATAATATTTTACTAGTATCATTATATTAGGTGTTAACTGGTTCGTTTTCCATTATATGTTTTGTTAAGTAAGTCATGTTTGATATGGATGGGATGTATTTTTTTCATTTCCAAAATGATATTCTATTATTAAACATTATTTTAATCATAAAATGAAAATTATTCATGAATGGTTACAATAGGGAATGAATCTCATCACATTCGTGGATACAGTAATCCATACGTATGCATGAGCTATGAAACCATTCTATTTTTGGTTAAATCGTATGTA
Source organism: Viscum album (assembly GCA_963277665.1). Taxonomy (NCBI): domain Eukaryota; kingdom Viridiplantae; phylum Streptophyta; class Magnoliopsida; order Santalales; family Viscaceae; genus Viscum; species Viscum album. Next base: position 268,306,203 of record OY728128.1, on the reverse strand, counting down.
ATTGGATGTTATATCATATATACATAATCAATAACATGTTATATTTATTATTTACATCAATTATTCTCATTATTATACCTGTCCATATAATGATGTGTTGAATAAGAAACTAAACCATGACTTGGATATTGTAAGACGTACTTACGCACATACGATGACTTTGTCATTCATATGAGGGATATAATAATTAATACAATTGTCGCATATCTAAAATAAAACCATATTATTAATAAGCTTCTTGGTTTTTTATTTTGGTATGGAAACCAAAAAGAAAGATGTAGTGGAAGAAGAAAAGAACATTAAAATAGGTGATGAAATCATTATCTCTTCTTCGGGTGTTTCCTTTTTATTTGATCAAAAGGTCACCTTGAAGTTGATTCTGATCAATGTAACACATTTAGGTTAAAGGGAGGGATGTTGGGAGGATATTTGAGTAGGGGTTGGCCAATCCAAATGGCTTTGGAGGTGTGATTTTGATAGAAGGGAGTGTACCCTTTTATAAGAGAGGCGAGGGTAACTTTAAGAAAAGATTATTATATTAATTTTTTATGCAATCATATTATAGTTACAATGGATCAAAAAGAATTTATTTCAAAGAAATGGTGGGTTTGGGATGAAAACCTCTCAAAAAATATGTTTTAGACAGAATTAGGTCACCGTATTGTCCATATCATTAATATTTATCTCTTAGTTAAATAGTTTAAAATTTTCATTGTATTCATGTATTATTATAATAAATGGTTAATATTACTATAAAAATAAATGGTAACCTCATGTGGTTAATTAATGATATATTTAACTTTATAGAAGTGTTTTTTCCCGAACCATTGATTTTATTTAATATTATATCAATTAATAATATATTATTTGTTTTAAAAAATCTATTATTTTAATTTTGAAAATATTTGGTATTTTGTTTTTGTGAAAGTCAGAAAAACATTATCACATTGAAAAAAAAATTATTTATTCAACACCAAAAAGTCATAATAACATTAAAAATTAGTTTAATTTATCAGAAGTCTCAATTTACATTTAAATGGAAATTTATAATATCTACTATTTTATTCATTCTTTAATAAGTTAATTACTGCACCATCATTGTATAATAAATAAATTCAATTATATAATTTTTAGAAATTCTAAACAAATTATGATTATTTTTGAAATATTTTAGCTTTCTAATGAGTATTTATAGTCAAATTAATATTATGCATGACCCTATGTTAAAGATGATTTAGTTATTGAACTTTTATTTTAACACTATTAACTCTTCGTTAAATAAAATAGTATTAAATGTCCTATTCTAATCCATGTGGTCCAAAAGAATTATATATTATTCATAAGAATGATTTTGGTCAAAAGAAACTTATCAAATATAATTATTACATCTATTAGTGTAATTATAATATCATTTTTACCATTAATTACCACATTTACTTTTAACTATGTCAAATAAAATTTAAAAGATACAATTCACCAGAAATTAGTTTCATCTAATTAAATCAGATTTTACTTATTGATGTCTAACATGTCTCTCGGATTTTTGAAATTCAATTCACAGAAGCGGTAAAATTTTGTTCTTTGCAAATTTGTAAATGCACCTAGAAGGTGGGTGAAAGATGGTAAAGAGTTCAATAAAATTTACATATCTAATATAATTATAAAATGACTACAATGAATTAAATTGACCATATATTGGAATAATGTATATATTTTTACCAAAAATAAATTTAAATTAAATAACTAATTATTTAAATAAAAATTTTCGTTTTAATTAAATACACAGTGTTTTTCACTATTAATCATGAATTGAATGTTTTCTTAATAATACCAAAAATCACCCTATGCATGTTTTGATATTCCAAATCAAAAAATGATTTCCATTTAGAAAAATAAAATTTATAAAATTTCCAAATGTGGGTATTACTATTCATAACAGATAGTTTGATTGGTCATGGTTTGTTAGTGCTCGAAGTTGTGTACAACGCAAGCTATTGTATTATTCAAATAGAAGAATACCAGTTAAGCTTGGGGTGTTACATGTGATGAGTAAAACATTACATAAACTTGAACCGTGCTAATAATAATTTCACAATCGATAGGACTGTAAATTAATTAAAAACAATAAATGGGTCAAATAATATAAAATATTTAATTGTTTTTAAACTAAAAATTTCTTGCAATAATATAACATTTTTATAAATTTTAAACCATATTACAAAATATCTTTTATTATAAAATAACAATAATTTTATGTTTAGGATAAATTTTTTAATTATATTTTTCAAATATCAAACTAATAATATATTTTAAATATTTTAATTTTATATATTTTTAACCTGTTATATTAAGCATTTAATATAATAATTCAATCAATGAGCTTCACATTTAATATTTATTGTAAAATTATATTTAATTATTTATCCACTACATAATCATTACATTGGATTTGATTAAGCATTTTATGTAACTAAATCATCTAAAAAAAATATTGATAAATTATTATGATGAAAATAACACATTAATATTTCAAAATGATATATATAACCTAAAATGTTATGTTTTATGAGGTAAGGATCCGTCATTTTTTAGTTTGTGCTTAATGAATTAGGGAGAAATCATTAAAGGTCTATGTGTGCGCCGGTAACATGATGTGTCAGGGTGTAACACATCATTTCCATTTAGGAACACACCATGTAATATTGGCACATGCCATGAACATCTCATTAAAGGCCGTATAATGGTCTATCTAGAATCTGAATGATCACGATGTATAGTTTCTAGTACTTGAATTTTATGTTTCTTCTTTTTTTGTTAAATCCTATAGCAGCATCATTTTTGTTAAAATATACATAACTCAACCCACTTCTGTGAACAACGCTCCAAGGTGATCTGAGAATTTGGTGGCCTCCTATTTCATCGCTCGATCTCCGAATCGAACACTATCAGATGTGTTGGATTCCCTACTATAAGCTATCGATACCACTTTATCAATTTTTCATGACTTCTTCTATCAAAAAATGTTTTGAAGTTTGAGCAGTTATGAAAATTTGGTATATATACTCCTTTCTAGCTCGAATTGGAGGCCGATGATTGGAGAGGAGTGTCATACGATTATTAGGTAGGTGATCTCATTCCTTTGGCTATTTGTCAGATTAAATTTTTTTTTCAAAGTGGGGCACAACCATTTTTAGAGTGTGTCTATAGATTATTGTGTATTAATATATTTCTTATTAATACTTTGGTAATTTATTAATTATTTGAAAGCATTTTTATGGATGCTTACCTTGATGAAGGGCCACCCCAAGGATCAATTTTCCAGGAATAACTGTTTTTGGCCATTTATCCTAGGTCTAATATGAGGATTGCCTTATATTTCCTTCATGGTTTGTTTAAAAATGATTTTTATTTAATGATAATCCATGTAATAGTTTAAATTAATGGTGTTTCTAGTGATATGAAATTCTCTGTTGAGTTATTGATGTTATAGCCATGTAATAGTTTAATTTACATGTGTTTTTTCTTATGTAAAATTTTAAAGAATTAAATATCAATGGGAGTGACCAAACATTGTGTAAAATTGAATGTCCACAATCATACTAATAGTGAACCATATTCCTTGGATGAACCATGGTATTTATTAAAATACCATGGATGGAATGAAAGATGGTATTATCATGACAAGATGTGTGTGATCTACGACTGGAATAGTCTTCCTTATACAGAAATTTATATAACATTTAAGATAATATTGAATCCAATGAAGGATTCAATGTATGGGATATATTGACAGATGTTTATATGTCATGATTTGTCATTTACTTATAATTTTAAATTTGAAATGGAATGACATTAGATGCATCTGCCAATCCAAAGCACAAGCATAGATTAAGATTTCTCTTATACTTGTTTACATGGTGTGCTGAGACCTATGATGTTCTAACATTAATATGGGGATCACCGAGAGTAGTAAAGGACTCAAGACTTATATAAATCATGTTAATTAAATATCTAATGAAAATAAAATGAATATAAATGGAAACAAGTATATGTATGAATCTATTCCTTTGAGTGTCTCTCAGTCTAATATTTTCGCTATTTCACACTACCTATTATATATTAACTAATAGAATTGCCCATAACTTCGATGGATTCCTACTAGGATTTAGTACAACACCCTATTTGTTTCTTCCTTTTAGGGCCAATCATATTACATTTTTTCAAATTTTGATAATGGAATGATACGTTCTAGAGGTACTTGATTGCGCTTTATATGGTGGAGAGCAAGGAACCAAACAAGGATTGTGATGATTATGAGTCTCCTTTGATTCTTTTTTACATTTGGTACCTATATCATGCATTTATTTTTTGTATAATGTTTTGTATTTTTTCCAACATACAGTGACATGTAACAGAATTTGTTCAATCCTATGATATATGGGTATTAATAATATCTATATTATGTTATTTACTTTTGTTGTATTTTATTAAAACATCGGATATATTTTTATTATTTCTATTAGATAATACTCTTCAATAGTGATACGAGGAATGCATCATGAACATTGCAGAGACATGGATTCATTGCTAAACGATAAGCTACAACTCCAATTCATTCTTGAATTTCGAATGGTCTGATGTACATGTGACTCAATTTACCATTCGTTCCAAAATGTATAACTCTATTCCATGGAGGTATCTTCATGAAAACATGATATCCTACCGGAGATTCCAAGTCCGTCAACTAGTTATCAGAATAGATCTTTTTCCTACTTTAAACTGTTTTATGTGGGGTTGGATAACCTTCAACTTTTCCATTGTTTCCTCAACAGGTTCTAGTTCAATGAGTTTACCTTCAAAAACATCATCCCAACAAGTTTTTGTGCGACATATCATTCCATATAATGCTTTAAATGGTTCCATCCAAATACATTAATGGATTCTTTTTTCATTGGAAAAATCTAATAGAGGTAAATATTGATCACCCATACCTTGAAAGTCATGTGATCGAGATTTATCATGACTTCTATGGTTTTAATAGTCAGTTATGATTGTCCATCAGTTTGAGGGTTGTAGGAAGTGTTCAAATGATGTTCAATATCTTGGGCCTTTTGAAGACTTTTCCATAATATTGATGTAAAATGGGGATCACGATCAGAAACAATAGATATGGGTTCTCCAAGATATCTTACAACTTTATTAATATATAATCATTCCATATGTTCAAGTGGTAAATATTCCCTTATAGCATGAAATTGTGCTAAATTGGTAAAACGATCAACAATGACCCATATTTCATCATTACTTCTAGGTGTCTTTGGTAGCCCCATGAAAATGTCCATCGTAATATTATCCCATTTCCACTACGGTTTGTGAAGAGGCTTCAAAACTACTCTGGGTTGTTGCCTTCCATATTTCACATGTTGTCATACAATACATCTTGACTCAAAATCCGCAATCACTCTATTCATGTTAGCCCACCAAAAATGTTCATTCAAATATCTATAGAACATAGTGCTACTGGGGTGTATAGAGAAATTGGAGCTATGAGCATCATCCAACAATTACCTTTTTAGATAAGGTATATCAGGAACATAAAGGTTGTTCCCAAATTTAAATATTCCTTATTTATATACCAAGTTGATCAATCTCCCATCATTCACAGCTATAATTTTCTATTGATATTCATCATCATCAGTCAATGAACTTTTTATGCTTTCTCGCAAAGATGTTTTGGTATCCATTTGAAAAATAATTGATGTTTCACCTTCCATGGTTACTCCCATATATTTCATTACTAGATCCCTTAAAATAGGATCCTTTTAAACACTCATCTTGTTCAATACTGCATGAACCTTTCTACTAAATGCATATTCCACCTTATTTTCCTTCCCTGTGTGGTATTAGATAGTGAAACCATAATCCTTGAGTAGTTCAAGTCATCTCCACAGCCTCATGTTTAGTTATTTTTTTAAGAAAATATATTTAAAACTCTTATGATCAGTATAAATCTCACATTTTTCGACATAGAGATAGTGTCTCTATATCATCAAAGAAATGAAAACAACTGTTAACTCAAATCATGATTGGGATAGTTTTTCTCATGAATTTATAGATGTCGCGATGGATAGGAAATAACACTATCATTCTGCATAAGGATTCAACCATTTCTGTCGTTTAAGAATCACTATAAATAACAAACCCATCATTACCTCTTGGTAGAGTCACTATAGAAGCATTAAATAATATTATATTAAATCATCAAAACATTATTCACACTCTTTTCTCCAAACAAATTTAACCCCTTTACGTGGGAGCTTGGTTAATGGGTTATCTAATCAGGCAAGATTGTAGACCGAATGTCGATAATAACCTAATAAACTAATAAAACGGCATACCTATATTATACTTGTCTGTGATGGCCATTCTTGGATTGAATTAGACATTGAAGGATCAATAGAGATTCCATCCTTAGAGAAAATATGGGCAAACAAATAAATCTCTTGACGAAAGAATTTCCACATCCTAAATTTTCCACATAATTCATTTCTTCTAAGAGTCCATATTATAATGCGTAAATGATATTCATGATATTAATTGATTTTTGATTATATGATGATATCATCAATAAATACCACTACAATGTCATAAAGATATTCAATGAAAACTAAATTCATATGATCCACGAAAACAGAGGTTGTATTAGTCAGCCCAATAGTCATTATTGTAAACTCAAAATGCCTGTCCTAGGTTCGAAATAATTTTTCGATAATGTCTTCCTTCTACAAAAACAACTAATGATATCCAAATTGAATTTCAATCTTTGAAAAAGTTTGAGCTCCCTGAATATGGTCGAATAAATAATCAATTCTAGGTAGGGGATTCTAATTTTTTATTGTTATAGTATTGATCTCCCTGTTGTCAATGCACAACCTCGTTGATCCATATTTCTTCTTAACAAAATGGACTGGGGCTCACCATGGAGAATCACTAGGGAGAATAAATCCCATATTACTCATTTCCTCTATTTTTTCATTAGATCCACTAATTCCATAGTGGCTATACTATAAGGGGTTTGCGATATGGGCCTTGAACTAGTACATAAATCAATAGAATACTCAATTTCTCTTTCTAGAGGATGTCCAGGTAAATTCTATGGAATGACATCAATATATTCATGCACAATAGGTATGTCATCTATTCGAAAAAAATTTTCCTCGCCCATAATTATTTCATTCTCATCATCCCCAATAATAGAACATTGTAGAGCTACATGGGTGGATCTAGATAAGAATCAGGTGGTGATGTTTCTACTCTAAAGATAAGGTACTCTTATCATCATTGAAAATTGTAACCTCCTTCATCATCAAATAAATTTTCACATCATGTTCTGAAATCAAATCAATTTCCAATATTATATCAAATTAAATCATGGGTATGACGATGAGATCAATAGATAAAGAACATTTATATTCCCTAATGGGAACTAATTCACAAAACATTGTTGCGATGATACTTCCCTTAGGTGTTTTGACTGAAAACTCCCTTGTGAAGTCAAAATTAATATATCTAATTTTCTTTGAAAATTGGGAAGATAAGAAACAATGCGATGATCCAGAGTCAAATAATGAATTGGCTAAACCTGGGGTAACCATTAAATTACAAACCACCACATCTTTTGGAGCTTCAACCTCAATAGTTGTGATCATATATGATTTTCCTTGCTCCCTTGAACTTTTTTGAGGTAAATTACCTTGGCTATTAGGAAATTATTTTTTATAATGCCACTTTTACCTAAAATTGTAGCATTCAATAGCCTCTTTATTCCCCTTGAAATCACGATCTTGATGGACTTTTTAACGACACTTATTAACGACTCCCATTACCTTAATGGAATTACTAGGATGTTTCTTCACACATTTACAGCAGAATGGATATTTCACTTTTCCCTTTATCCCCATATTTCCATTTCCAGAGTGTTCAACAGTTCTCTTCTTCTCCTGCTTTGATTTAAATTAGTATGTCTTAGTGAATTATTTTCTGTTCTGATAACACATGATACAATATCATCATATGATGATAAGGATTATGAGACTAATGCTCGATGAAGAAATGTTTTTAACCCATCAATGAATCCATAAATATTACACCTTGGATTACATATATAATCTAATGCATGCCTTGCTATCCTTTAAAAGTTAGCCTCATATTTTTCAAGATTCTCATCCACCTTTTTCCTCAAACTCAAAAATTTCCTTTCCATATCCATTCAATGGTAATGGGGAAAGTATTATTAAATAATAATATCTATAAACTCCCTCCATTCCATATTTTATTCTTCATAATCTTATTTTTTGTTTTTAATCAATGAACACCATTGGTCTGTATCTCCCGTGATGCGATAAACTACCATGACAACGTTTTCACTTTCGCTACTCCCCAAAGATTGAAATATTTTATCTAAGGAATATATCCATTGCTTTTCTACTAATGGATTTTTAATTCCATTTAATGTTGGTGGTTGTTTCTTCATGCTGAGATCTAACATGGATCCCCAGAGTTTTGGATTAGGGTGCTCCATATGGGTAAAGTTATTATTGATAACCGGAGTGAGTTGTCCTAGTATGGTGATAATAAAATCGGTTCCAGTTGCATCACTAGCTCCAATATTATTTTCTTGACAAGGAGGGAAATCACTACATGGATTATGTGCATTGATATAGTTTCCATTCCTTACACTAGGAGCCATTTCTAAAAAATGGCATACACTTGATTAGTTGATGAATCACAATACATAATTCCAAAAATATAAAACATTAACATAAATTGAACAGTTTATGGATATGATGAATAAACATAAAAATGTTTTCATTGAGGAGGTTTATACTCATAAATACTTTATAATGGGTTGTAATGAAAATTAGAATAATCCTAATCATATCCCCCCGGAGTGTCGTAACCAAGAGTGCAATAAGGCCTATTGTCATGCAACAGTTCTCATTCGAGTCTACATCAATACGGTGATTTCGGGTTTTACCCCTTTGTACATCTATGCTAGAGCTTCATCTACCTGCTTATATCTAGAAATGGATGTATTTCTTGGAAAACTCATAAAATCTCTATAGTACCAAAATTATAGGAATTTATTCTATACTAATCCTCAATGTATATCTTATTAGAATGTTCTCTAATATGTGTTTTTCTAAATATAGATTCCATGGTTTGAACCAAACTTACTCTGATACCAACTGTAATGCCCTAACCCCAATTACCCAGAGTTGGTGCATTATTACATTACATTGGCATGATATAAGGAATCATGTCCTGGAAGACCGATCAATTTAGTTGTCTTGGAAGTACTAGATACATTCATAAGTTTTATATTACATCATGAAATAAAAACAAAAAAACACTTTTCTCCTTTTGAATAGTCATATATCCATTGCCTATCCCAACAGTTCAACCGTAAAATACTTCTTCAAATCCTTGAAAAATTAAAACATAGAATGGGGTGAGATCAGATGCTCAGTAAGTCTAAACATATAGAATAAACATTCATAAATAAGTATAAACATTTATGAAAATGTATTAGACTAAAATAGAATCCTTTTAAACATAACCATTCAGTATAATATAGAAAACATTAAAACAAATATTTCCATTTACGTATTCGAATCGATATTATACTAGAAAAATAATCACATGAAAAATCAATAGCCACATTCATAATTATCAAATGCATAATTATAGACTTCATAACCACATATTCAAGTCCTTGTTCAAAGGCTACAAATAATATTTTGTTACGGTCTTGTTCCAAGACACTAGAATTTCTCATGAGACCAACCGATGCATCGAGGAGCTAAGAAGGCTCCAGCCATCACATACAATGTCCAATGCATTCCTCGTATTATAAAGTTTAAACATAACATAAACATTCATATTAAAACTAGCATAAAAAATTTCAATACATTATCCATAAACCATGAATGTAATAGAAATAACACATCCATAGTAAAAAATATTACAAAACCTTCAATACAATATGGATGATTTTTATTATAAAAAATAAACCTCGATCATGAATAATATCATGTAAATGATGTTGACATAGTTGGAAATGATCAGTAAAAATCTATGAGAGAAATATCCATTTTCAGGAAATATTTTAAAATTCACATAATTTATTAAGGAAGTAATTTAAAATATTGTTTTGTATCAATGTCACACATACCACTTTGAATCTTCTAAAAGGTATTAAAATTTTAAAACATTCTACTACATATAAATAAATCCTTAAAAACATTTTGGAAACATGGACATTAATGAGAAAGGATGGGAAGAATAAATAATTAAAAAATTTAAAATGATGTTATAGTAAAAAATCCCTTAAAAACAATCACTTTGAAAACTCTTTTATGAAACATGGAAGAAGATAACAAATATGTTCAAGTAGATACATACATTAAAACAACATCGGATAATAAAGAGATTGGGAAATTAACCCTTACCATTTACATTTCCTTAGTTGATGGTATGTTAAACTATTATATAATATTTAAAAAATGTTATTAAATTATAAAGTAACAATATATATAAATATAATATCTGATATTATCTAATTATATTTCTTTGTTAATAATATTTTAGTAGTATCATCGTTTCGGGTATCAACAGATTAGTTTACCATTATATGCATGGTAACGTAAGATATGATTATTATGGATAAGATGTATTTGATTCATATACAGAATGATATCATGATCATAAATATTATTTTTAATCATAAATTTAAAATTATACTTTATTTATTACAATGGGGAATGAATTTCATCGCATTTGTGGAGACGGTAATCCGTACATATGCACGAGCGACAATATCATTATATTGTAGGTAAAATCCTAAGTAATTGGATGGTACATCATATATAATAAATCAATAAAAAGTTATATTTATTATTTACATCAATTATACTCATTATTATTCTCATCCAAATAATGATGTGTTTGAATTACAAACTACACCACAACGTGGAGACGGTAATTCGTACATACGCACGTATGTTGACTTTGTAATTTATAGGATGGATAGAATAATGAATATGTTTGTTCTATTTTTATAAAAACATCATTGTATATAAAATATAATGTATTTATTATTTTGAAATGTAAAAACAAATAAAGAGTTAGTGGAAGAAGAAAATAACTTGAAAGATGTGATGAAGTATTTATCTCTTCATCGGGTTCTTCCAATTTGATTTGATCAAAATGGCTCCATAGGCTGGATTTATGACCAAAGGAATGCCTCCAGGATGAAGGTAAGAAAGTTGGGAGGATATTTTGGTAGGGGCTGGACGAGAAAAAAATCATTGGATGTGTGAAATTAAGAGAAGGTATGTTCCCTTTTATAAGAGAGGTGAGAGTCAATTTAGGAATAACTTGAAATATTATTTTATAAGAAAATAATTTTAGGTTTCTAATGTCGCAAAATAATTTATTTAAAGTATAAGGTGTGAATGGGTTGAAAAACTCTCAATCAATAGGTTTTGGATGGTTTTAGTTCATTATATCAACCTTATCATTTAGATTTAACTCTTAGTTAAATAGTTTGATATTTACCATGTCAATTTGTATTATTATATTATATTGTTATTAAATATACTATAACAATCCAATATACCCCCCATGTGGTTCATTATTAATATATATAACCTTATCTATGACCTTTGTATGAGCCTTATAATTTTATGAATATTATATAAATTAATAATATAATATTTATTTAAAAAACTCAATTATGTCAATTTTGAGGCAATTTAGTATTTTATTTTTTTGAAAGGCATAAAAACATTATAACTTAGAATAAATTATATTTAAGCAACCATAACAAGACACATTAATATCTAATTTAGTTAAATTCATCATAAGTCTCTATTTAGATTTATTTGGTTATTTATAATATCAATTGTTTTAATATTTCATTAATAAGGTAATTACAATATCAAAATTGTGTCATAAATAAATTTAATTCTAGAATGTAAAAAAATTATAAATAAAATACCATTATGTAGTAATTAATTTTATCTTTCTGATAAATATTTATAGTCGAATTTATATTATTTTTATCCCTATTTAAAAACTGGTTTAGTTATTAAATTTTGAATTTAACTCCTTTTACTCGTCATTAAATAAAATTATAATAAATGTCATATTCTAATACATGTATACCATAGAGGATCATATTTTATTCATAAGGTTTTTTTGGTTGAATTATACTTATCTAATAGAATTTGTACATGTGTTAGGGTAATAATGATATCATTTTTACCATTAATAACCCTATTTACTTATAACAATGGGAAATAAAAGTCAAAATTTACTATTCCCCTCAAATTATTTGCATCTTACTGAACCACATTTTTCATACAGATATTAACCTTGTCTCTCAGATTCTTTAAATTATATTCCCAGAAGTAGTAAAATTATGTTATATACAAATTTTAAAATTCTCCTATGAGGTGAGTAAAAGACGGTAAAAAGTTCTATAAAATTTTATATATCTAAACTTATTATAAAATGACTCCTGTGATTTATGTCAAACATATATACATTTTATATATCTATTTTGACCTAAAATAAGTTAAAATATAATAACTAATTATTTAAATAAAAATTTGATGTTAACCAATAACAATGTGTTTTTCACTACTCATCAAAAAGTGGGTATTACTATTCATAATGGCTAGTTTGATTGGTCGCGGTGTGTTAGAATCCCAATGTTGTGTACAATACATGCTATTGCATAATTCAAAAGAAAACATACAGTGGCAGCATGGGGTGTTACAACTCCCCTCACTTTCCATATATAGACACACCCAATTTCACCAAAAACATCAAAAAAAGAAACTTTTAATAATTCCTCAATCTTCCATTCCCTCTCTAGAGTCATCCAGAGGTTCCCCCATGAACTGATGATGTTCCTCCGATGATTTTCAAATTACCCTCTCATTGTAAGGGACCACACTCTCTTCTTTTCAATTAAAATCCCCTCTTAGTATTAATCCATAAATCTATAATTTTTTTCATGTAATTTTAAGATATATATACTATATAATATATGGAATGTTAATAGGGATAATTTTTCCCACTCATTATTGAATTTTACTATTCCATTATTAGGCTTAAATTTTTTATGGGACCCTCTCATTATCTTATTTTTTCTGGAATCTTATCTATATTAGGAATATTAGATTCAAAAAACTAATGTTGAGATATGTTTTTTCACATCCCAATTAGTTTCATTTTTTTCATCAAAATTATTAATGACCAATTTTACTATAATTAACCCATTATATGAATAATAACATTCTTCAATTATTTTTCTGAAGCTTCATATGATTTTTAATGACAAATGATAGTGTTGTTAGTATTAAAAAAACATTCCAATAAGTTGTATTATAAAATAATTCCATTATATTAATTTATTGGTAACATCATTTTACATATCCCATTCAACATTATCAAGGAGATAAAATTGAGTATTGTTATTAGTATCTTGTGTGATCTATGTGGAACATTAATGCAGGTACAAGATGTAAAGACTCGGAAATTTCAAGGTAAATTTTTTCTTAATTTTCTTTGGAATTTTACAAGAACGCAGTTTCGGACGGCGCCTGATTCCGAGGCCCAGGGTGCCCGGAATTAATTTCTGAATTTTGGCTCGGGTACGTTCAGTGAACGAGCGACAGGGAATTTCTATCTTTTGAACCGGTGCCCGGAATCGAATTCCGAGGGCACCGATGGAACCGCAGCACTGGTAATTACTTAGGAACTCCTGTACCGAAGTTGCGTTTACACGAGTGTTGATAATAAAAATTGTGGAAGTTTATTTTATAACTACACGACAATTTTTATTAACTTACTCTAGGTGTTAGCTCATGGTGGAAGTTGGGTAACCACCCAACCTCCCTTGGGAGGTTATGAGGGTGGTGGGGCCCACACGAACCCCACCTCTTCATATCCTCTAAAACCCCTCAACTCCAACTTAAATGGTTTTAACTTAGTTATAACTTATGTCTTAAATGAGTTGATTTTAATGTGGTGAGTTGTGTGAGTCTTTTGAATTCCAAACACTTGAATTTCAAAAGCCATGTAATGTTAATTAAATAAGTTGAGAACTTATTTATTTTGGTTGGGTTGTGTTGTTTGAGATCTTTTTGAAAGAAGGCTTAGAAGTCTTGAAGTTTCTTCATCCTCTTGGCAAAGAACGCGAAAAACAATCGGACATCGACGAAGAACGCCACTTTCTCGGGAACCGTCTTCTGCGATGCCATACCCGCAATACCGACGACATCTTCTTCCGCAACATCTCTTTTCACGACGCTGAATCTCGTCACCTCTTAAATCAAGGTAGAGGTTTTAACTTTTTAAAGTTATGTGGATCTCTCCTTCGAACTTGAAGGTTTATATTTTTCGGGCCTTGATTCCAAATCTTTTTGTTTAATTTAAAAGATTGTGAAAGTTTATCATTCATTAAAGGCCGATTGTTAGCAAATAACGCGAGGGGGCCAGACCGCACGAACACGGCTGACCCTCCTCCTATTCATGTTGATTTTGTTGCGGATTGAAACGGGTGTGGCGCGGTGCCGTCGCACCGCGCAGGATCATGCAGCAAGAAATGCGCGGTGTCATCGCGTCGCGACGTTAAATAATGCAAGGACGCGACGCCGTCGCGCCGCGTCGAAGAAAGTTGAAGGCATCGCGGCTGGAGCGGGGCCGCGGTGGAGGGGCGCGGTGCCGTCGTACCGCGCCGTACAACGAAGGTCGTGGCCGATTTCGGGCCACGGCGGAACGAGAAGACCGGCGGACAGCCGGGCCGCCGGTGTCGGAAGCCCGAAAGGGGACCGGCCTTGCCGGTCCCGTTGAGGAAGAACCGGCCGGCCAGGTCGGGCCGGCCGGAAGGGAGAAAACCGGGGGAAATAATTTCCCCCGGCCAGCCTTAATGCCCCCCCCATTATGAGGGGGGCCGATTTCACAAAGGGGGGGGGGGGGGGCAGGCGGCCCCCCGTTTTCTCGAAGGCAGGCCCCCACGTGAGGGGGGCCGTTTTTCTTTAGGCGCGGCAGGTTGCCGCGCTGCCAGCTGAGGAAAGGCGGGGGCTTTGCCCCCCCGCGCAAGGCACACGAATGGCGCCCAGGCCGCGCCGCCGCGCCGGACCGCGCCGGACCGCGCCGCCGCGCCGGACCGCGCCGCCGCACCGGCCCGCGCCGCCACGTCGGGCCGGGTTTTCCGAGCTGGGCCAGGTCGTCGGGCCGGGTCGCTGCCCGGTGCGGGTCGACTCGGTTAGGCCGACCCAGGGGGGGTCGGCCTGGGTCGGCCCGGGCCCAGACCCCCAGTTTCGGACCACTTTCGGTCAAATGACCGTATCTTGGGCTACAGGCCTCCAAACGACTCGCCGTCAGCGGCAACGCAGTCCTTGGATCTAGACGGTCGTTTCGGTATACTATACTCACGGTTCATCTTACTTTTCGGGAGCCTACGTGGTTAAAACTTCATAATTAAGCGTGCTTGGCATAGAGTAGTGATCAGGATGGGTGACCTCCTGGAAAGTTTCCCAGGGTGGGTGTGAGACGGAAAGGCCAATAACTAACAGACCGGGCGTCCGATTGACGCGCCGTCTATTTCGTTGAATTCCTATAAGTGAGACAGATCTTTCGGCATACTCCGCCCGAGGTTTGGACGCAGGTGGAGTACGGTCGGGTTGGTTTTGCCTTAAAAACCAACAGGGCAGCTGGAACGAAAAAGCCAATAACTCTCAGACCGGGCGTCTGATTGACGCGCCGTCTATTTCTTTGAGTTCCGGATGATGATACGGAACGTTTGGCATCCTCCACCTGAGTTTTGGATGCAGATGGATAGTGTCCGGGTTGGATCGCACCGAAATCCAACCGGGCCCCTGGAACGGAAAAGTTGATATCTTTCTGACAGAACGTCCGTTTGACGAACCGTCAGCAGCATTGGTGATCTCGTTGAGAAAAGGTCCCTATGAATATAACCCATGGGAGTTCGGGGTAGAGTTTAGATACAGCCGGGTTTGGTTCGCTCACGAAACCAACCGGGCCCCTAGGATGAAAAGGCTAATAACACACAGACCGGGCGTCCGATTGACGCGCCGTCTGTTGTGTTGAGACCCCTATGACGAGGCCGTCATTTGAGATACTTATTCGTGGGACTTTGATATACTTGGAGTGTCGACCTGTAGCTCGTGGAGCGGACCCTCCTAGTGACGAGCGTGCGGAGTACGGAGACCGTGTAACTGGCTGAGACCTGACGACTGCTTGACCGACTCGACTTGGAGTGAGTCGACTAGCCTAGTGGACGGAGCACTACTTTCTGAGGTGCAGACCCATGGCGGACAGAGCACTACCTGTGTGACAGTGCAGACCCACGGTACTTGTCCGGAGAGTACCTCAGCAGGCTACTAGGGGGTGTGCACTACTGTGTTTGGGTGACATACCTCGGCGGGAAGCACTACTGTGTCTGGGTGGCTGACCCGCGGTACTCGACAGGAGGAGTACTTCAGCAGTCTTCGGTTAGTGACCAGTACCTCAGAGTCATGACAGGACCACTGTACACTCCAGAGACGGAGCTCTTCAGCAGTTACGTATTCGATAATGAAAATCCAGGTTTGAAATGAGACTTTTGACCTTGCTAACTTAGGTATATGTATGGGCATATACCCGGGTAGTGGTTATCCGTTGATTTCACAATCCTTGTGTTTCCTCATGATTGAGATGGGTTACTTGATAACTTAGGTATATGTATGGGAATATACCTAAGTAGAGGTTATCTGTTGGGATCTTCTTTGTGGTTATCCTTGTTGGTTTAGTGAGACCTTTAGGGTCTCGGGGTCCCTACTGAGTATCGTTATACTCACCCCTGCACGGGCTATGCCCGCACCTCGTTGTGTTGGTTGCAGACGACGGGCAGTGCTGACAAAGGCTGAGTGTTCGAGGACTGGACGGTACCTCAAGGTGGACTATGTGACAAGATGGTACCCGGAGGAGGACCTCACAACGAGACGGTACCCAGAGGTGGACGTGACGACGAGGCGGTACCCGGAGGTGGACCACTGGGCGGGACATACTCGGAGCGGACGATGGGACCCGAGGAGCAGAGGAGCTATCTGTACCCACCCTTCAGGTGGGATTTCCAGTGGACAGCTCGGCGTAGCAGCTTTACTTTTCAGTTGTTGTTTTCCCTTTCGAGTTGTACTTTACAGTTGGTCTTGTATTTCCGGCCCCTTTTTAGTTTCCACACTTTCTGTTGTACTTAGTTTTTACTTAGTGTTTACTTCTTCCGCTTGTACTCTGTGTGATTGTTTGCTTTACAAAGGAAATGCCTTCCCTTTTTACCGGGATTTACGCCTTGGTGCTAGTCGCCAGCCGCTGGCCTATGGAAGGCGGGCTTGGGGAAGTCATGGCACGGGCCCCGAGGACGGGTCGTGAAAAATTGGTATCAAAGGAGTTCGGTTCTACCGCAGAACTTACGACTCTGACTTTTTTCTTTCTGTGAAGCAATAGTGTTATGAGTACCGAGTGTGGATTTCAGTTCAGGGAGTCCAGTGTTGGTGTGGGCGGCCGACGTATCCATACACCCGGACCCTGACAACTGATTTCCGAATTTGTGCACGAAAACACTGATTGCGTGTGTTTTCAAAGGTTTTCCCTTAAAACAGCTCAAACCAGGTCAGTTCACCAGGTATAAACGTTTGACCGTGTCACGATGTTTCATTCAGAATGCCTTTTCACGGACGACCAGCTAGAGCCCCGAGAATGGTACGTACTGACAGCCCGCCGAGCAACGAGGCCTCAGTATAGGGCCCTATCCCAGTTGAGGCACCAGTGGAGGCACCAACGGTACTGCTACCCGTTGGGCCACCGATGCCACCAGCCCCAGCAGTAGGCAATGCACGATGCTTGAGCGCGCTGCACGAGTTCCAGCGCCAGAGGCCACCCAGGTTCCGGGGAGCGACGGACCCGCAGGCGGCTGAGGTATGGCTGGAGGCTGTGGTGAGAGTCTTCAGGCTAGTGGGGACGCCGGCAGACTTCATGGTGATCTTTGCTGCCAGCCTCTTTCAGGCAGCAGCAGGCAGGTGGTGGAGCCACTTGTTTCAGTTTTGCGATGGGATGACCTTCGCATGGGAAGACATCGAGACCTTCTTCAGGGTGGATTTTGTGCCAGTATCTCTACACCCCGAGCGTGTACAGGAGCTTCTGCATTTGCCGCGTGCTTTTCGATCAGTAGCCGAGTCATCTGTGTGAAGTAGACAGATGATGCAGAGGTCCAGGAGGACCAGACTAGCATTTAGACGATCTCAGGTTTTAGGACCGGTGGTGCGGGGCACACGAGGTGCGGTCAGAGCCAGGCGTGCCAGAAACAGACAATGTTACTCATGCAGCGGAAAGGGTCACCTGGAACGTGACTGTCCGAATACTGGTACGGTTGATCAGCGGGTGTTGGAGGAGCCACCGAGATAGAAGCAGCGACTAGTTCTTGAGCTACAGCCGAGAAGTGGACAAGGCAGTAGAGCTCCGGGAACAGGTGGATAGAAGAGGAACTAGTGGATACGTCCCTTGTACTTCTAGTTCCATTTTTCTGTTGTATTCGTGTCTTGTACTATGAGCTGCAATAATAAAAAGACACTTATCTTTGAGATGTTTTCCTTCCTGTCCTTTTGTTTGGTTGATACTGAGTGGTCCCGGTTAAACTGTTGACTTGACCCTCACCTTCCAGATTTCTACTGGAGGGGACCCAATGACCTCACACTGATGCCAACAGTGTGACTCGACCCTTGGAGGCGAGAGTGACAGTTGGATCTCTTAGTAGTTACGTCGAGGCCTTACGACGTCATCCATGGCATGAATGCATCATTCATGTCAGGATTGACTGTATTAGGAAACGAATGTGGTTCATCCAGGGGATGAGACCGGGTTTATATTATCGGCAAAGAAGAAATCATAGCAGCTCTTGTGAGACTAAAGGAGGTGCAGTTCATCCAGGAGCGGATGAAGACTGCATAGTGCAATAAGAAATAGGGAACAGGTGCTAGTCTTAGAGACTCTGGCATATTAAATGTTTCAAGAAGAGGAAGATTTAAATAGAGATGTGTCTACGAAGCAGCCGACGTGGAGGCAGAGCTAGGAGAGAAGCATGAGGTGGTGTACATCCTAACAATGTACAACCACCCGCCTTAGTTATTACTGCCAAGCTCAGGGAGATGGAGGGTGGAGGAAGAGTGCGGCTGCATGCGGTCAAGGAGTGTGACCCAATGTCTCTAGAAATGATTCAAGGGACAGTCTGTGTCCACTACTATCTATTGTAGTAACAGACGTCGATGTGAATCATTTCTCGCTTTCACAAATCTTGTTCCAGACCTAGAGTTTCTGGTAAGCCGTGGACTTGACCCTCACGTCTGGAGATACCATGGGAGGAGACTTGAAAATCACACTTACGCCGACGGTGTGGTCAGACCCTCGAGGCGAGAGTTCCGGTTGGAATCTCTTGGTGACAGCATCGAGGCCTTACGACGTTAGTTTGAGTATGGAAAGGGAAATAACTGTTCATACTCAAATTGACGGTTTTAGGCAAACGTCGGGATGGGTTTCCCTTGGTCGGCGAAAAAGGAAACCCCAAGCAGCGCAGGGTAACTCTTGCACAAGAGGGTGCGACCGATCACTCTTGAGTCGGTCAACCTTACCCTCGTGGTAGCAGCCTATCGAGTTCCAGTTCTATCACAAAATGGAGACCTCTGGAGTTCGAGGTTGATGATCACGTCCTTATACTGGTCTCACCTCGACGAGGTTTACGGAGATGTGTCCAAGGCGGTAAGTTATCTCCGGGGTTCAGCGGACCATCTTAGGTCCTTAGCTGGGTAGGTGGGGTGGTTTACCGGTTGACCCATTCACCGCAGTTGCACTAGGTGCACGACGACTTCCACGTATCTCAACTAAGGAGATACGTGCTCGACCCTCTGCATACCATCGACCATGAGGAGCTGGACGATGGCGATGGGGTGTCTTTCACGGAGATTCCAGTGGGGATCGAAGTTCGAAAGGAGCAGATCCTAGGAGGACGATAGATTCCTCGGGTGCACTTTCTTTGGCAGTAAGGAAACCTCCAGGTGAGCACATAGGAGCGGAAGGCTCAGATGCGTGCTCTGTACCACTTTTGTGACCCTAGTTTGTGTTGAAGCTTTACGGGGACGTAAAGCCCTGAGGTGGGAGTAATGTAAAGACCCGGAAATTTCAATGAAAATTTTTTCTTAATTTTCTTTCGAATTTTACAACAACGCAGTTTCTGACGGCGCCTGATTCCGAGGCCCGGTGTGCCCGGAATTAATTTCCGAAGTTTGGCTCGGGTACGTTCAGTGAATGAGCGAGCGGGAAATTCTATCTTTTAAACCAGTGCCCGGAATCGAATTCCGAGGGCACCGATGGAACCGCAGCGCCGGTAATTACTTAGGAACTCCTGTACCGGAGTTGCGTTTACACGAGTGTTGATAATAAAAATTGTGAAGGTTTATTTTATAACTACACTACAATTTTTATTAACTTACTCTAAGTGTTAGCTCATGGTGGAAGTTGGGTAACCACCCAACCTCCCTTTGGAGGTTATGAGGGTGGTGGGGCCCACACGAACCCCACCTCTTCATATCCTCTAAAACCCCTCAACTCCCACTTAAATGATTTTAACTTAGTTATAACTTATGTCTTAAATGAGTTGATTTTAATGTGGTGAGTTGTGTGAGTCTTTTGAATTTCAAACACTTGAATTTCAAAAGCCATGTGAAGTTAATTAAATAAGTGGAGAACTTATTTCTTTTGGTTGGGTTGTGTTGTTTGAGAGCTTTTGGAAAGAAGGCTTAGAAGTCATGAAGTTTCTTCATCCTCTTGCCAAAGAACGCGAAGAACAATCGGACATCGACAAAGAACGCCATGTTCTCGGGAACCGTCTTCCGCGACGCCATACCCGCAATACCGACGACGTCTTGTTCCGCGACATCTCTTTTCACGACGCCGAATCTCGCCACCTCTTAAATCAAGGTAGGCGTTTTAACTTTTTAATGTTATGTGGATCTCTCCTTCGAACTTGAAGGTTTATATTTGTCGGACCTTGATTCCAAATCTTTTTATTTAATTTAAAAGATTGTGAAAGTATATCATTCATTAAAGGCCGATTGTTAGCAAATAACGCGAGGGGGCCGGACCGCACGAACACGGCCGACCCTCCTCCTATTCATGTTGATTTTGTTGTGGATTGAAACGGGTGTGGCACGGTGTCGTCGCACTGCGCAGGATCATGCGGCAAGAAACGCGTGGCGCCGTCGCGCCGCGTCGTTAAATAATGCAAGGATGCGACGCCGTCGCACCGCGTCGAAGAATGTTGAAGGCGTCGCGGCCGGAGTGGGGCCGCGGTGGAGGGGCGCGGTGCTGTCGCCCCGCGCTGGACAACGAAGGCCGCGGCCGGTTCCGGGCCGCAACGGAACGAGAAGACCGGCGGCCAGCCGGGCCGCCAGTGTTGGAAGCCGGAAGGGGGACCAGCCTTGCCGGTCCCGTTGAGGAAGAACCGGCCGGCCAGGTCGGGCCTGCCGGAAGGGAGAAAACCGGGGGGAATAATTTGCCCCGGCCAGCCTTAATGGCCACCCCCATTATGAGGGGGCCGGTTTCACAAAGGGGGGGGGGGGGGCAGGCGGCCCCCCCGTTTTCTCAAAGGCAGGCCCCCACGTGAGGGGGGCCGTTTTTCTTTAGGCGCGACAGGTTGCCGTGCCGCCAGCTGAGGAAAGGCGGGGGCTCCCCCCCCCCCCGCGCGGCGCACGAACGGCGCCCAAGCCGCGCCGCCGTGCCTGCCCGCGCCGCCGCGCCAGACTGCGTCGCCGCGCCGGACCGCGCCGCTGCACCGGACCGCGCCGCCACACCGGCCCGCGCCGCCGCGTCGGGCCGTGTTTTCCGAGCCGGGTCGGGTCGTCGGGCCGGGTCGCCGCCCGGGGCGGGTCGAACCGGTTCGGCCGACCCAGGGGGGGGGGGGGGTCGGCCCGGGTCGGCCCGGGCCTAGACCCCCAGTTTCGGACCACTTTCGGTCAAATGCCCGTATCTTGGGCTACTGGCCTCCAAACGACTCGCCGTCAGTGGCAACGCGATCCTTGGATCGAGACGGTCGTTTCGTTATACTATACTCAAGGTGCACCTTCCTTTTCTGGAGCCTACGTGGTTAAAACTTCATAGTTAAGCGTGCTTGGTCTAGAGTAGTGATCAGGATGGGTGACCTCCTGGGAAGTTTCCCAGGGTGGGTGTGAGACGGAAAGGCCAATAACTAACAGACCGGGCGTCTGATTGACGTGCCGTCTATTTAGTTGAATTCCTCTATGTGAGATAGATCTTTTGGCATACTCTGCCCAAGGTTTGGGCGCAGGTGGAGTACTGTCGGGTTGGTTTTGCCTTAAAAACCAATAGAGCCCCTGAAACGAAAAAGTCAATAACTCTCAGACCGGGCGTCCGATTGACGTGTCGTCTATTGCGTTGAGTTCCTGATGACGATACAGAAAATTTGGCATCCTCCGCCTGAGTTTTGGATGCAGATGGATAGTGGCCGGGTTGGATCGCACCGAAATCCAACCGGGCCCCTAGAAAAGAAAAGCTGATATCTTTCTGACAGAACGTCCGTTTGACGAACCGTCAGCGGCGTTGGTGATCTCATTGAGAAACGGTCCCTATGAGTATACCCTATGAGAGTTTGGGATATAGTTGAGATACGGCCGGGTTTGGTACGCTCACGAAACCAACCGGGCCCCTCGGACGAAAAGGCTAATAACTCACAGACCGGGCGTCCGATTGATGCGCCGTCTGTTGTGTTGAGAACCCTATGACGAGGTGGTCCTTTGAGATACTTCTTCGTGGGAATTTGAGATACTTGGAGTATCAACCTGTAGCTCGTGGAGCGGACCCTCCCAGTGACGAGCGTGCGGAGTACGGAGACCGTGTAACTAGCTGAGAACTGACGACTGCTTGACCGACTAGACTTGGAGTGAGTCGACTAGCCCAGTGGACGGAGCACTACTTTCTGAGGTGCAGACCCATGGCGGACGGAGCACTACCTGTGTGACAGTGCAGACCCGCGGTACTCGTCCGGAGAGTACCTCGGCAGGCTACTAGGGGGTGTGCACTACTGTGTTTGGGTGACAAACCTCGGCGGGAAGCACTACTGTGTCTGGGTGGCTGACCCGCGGTACTCGACAGGAGGAGTACTTCAGCAGTCTTCTGTTAGTGTGCAGTACCTCAGAGTCGTGAAAGGACCACTGTACACTCCAAATACGGAGCTCTACAGCAGTTACAGTTTCGATAATGAAAATCATGGTTTGAGCTGAGACTTTTGACCTTGCTAACTTAGGTATATGTATGAGCATATACCCGGGTAGTGGTTATCCATTGATTTCACAATCCTTGTGTTTCCTCATGATTGAAATGGGTTACTTGAAATCTTAGGTATATGTATGGGCATATACCTATGTAGAGGTTATCTGTTGAGATCTTCTTTGTGGTTATACTTGTTGGTTTAGTGAGACCTTGAGGGTCTCGGGGTCCCCACGGAGTATCGTTATACTCACCCCTGCACGGGCTATGCTCGCACCTCGTTGTGTTGGTTTGGAGACGATGGGTAGTGCTGACAGAGGCCGAGTGTTCGAGGACTGGATGGTACCTGGAGGTGGACTATACGACGAGATGGTACCCGGAGGAGGACCTCACGATGAGACGGTACCCAGAGGTGGACGTGACGACGAGGCGGTACCCGGAGGTGGACCACTGGGCGGGACATACTCGGAGCGGACGACGGGACCCGAGGAGCAGAGGAGCTATCTGTACCTACCCTTCTGGTGGGATTTCCAGTAGACAGCTCGGCGTATCAGCTTTACTTTTCAGTTGATGTTTTCCCTTTCGAGTTGTACTTTACAGTTGGGCTTGTATTTCCGGCCCCTTTTTACTTTCCGCACTTACTGTTGTACTCAGTTTTTACTTAGTGTTTACTTCTTCCACTTGTACTATGTGTTATTGTTTACTTTACAAAGGCAATGCCTTCCCTTTTTACCGGGATTTATGCCTTGGTGCTAGTCGCCAGCCCCTGGCCTATGGAAGGCGGGCTTGGGGTAGTCACTACATGGGCCCCGAGGACGGGTCGTGACACAAGATTTATAATAAATATGTGAACCTGGAATTATATAGTGCATCAATGAGTTGGTTAATGTTTTTTTTGTCATGATATGTCATTTATGGGATTATAGGGAGAAGCGAATCCATTATTTTACCTCTTCCTCCATTCAAAGACTCCATGTGGGTTAGCCTTGTCATATTTTTTTATGTCTTTTTTAATGTTGTTTCCATATTCCCATGTATCATTTATAACGCCATTCAATATTATACCCCATTTTTTATAATTATGATTCATACCATATTAATATCCATCAAAAATATCTATTCTCTAATTTGTAACACGTTCTTCATGTTATGATTTTTATTACGTTAATGGGATTTATATTTGACACCTCAATTCGGTATATACTCATGTTATCCCAAGAAGTTTTATGTATGATGTAGAATTAGGAGAACCTTATAAAAAGATTCAATAATTTTGATCAACCACATATGTTAGAATTTTTTATTTACCTTATTACCCAAATACATCATATTTCTCTGATTTAAGGGATATATTATGTGTATTCTTATGAAAAACATCAGGAATTAATGGCTAATATATAAATGGGATTTCGTAGTTTATATTCGAGGAAGGTCTAGTTATTTATTGGATTAATATTAATAATCACAATAAAAATCCTTAGTGATGAGATTAAATATAAAAAAATATCCAGAAATATTGGAAAATATGAATTTTTTTACAATATAATACATACTAATTATGATACTACAATTGCATGTGTCTCTAGTATAGCTGTGCCAAGGGGTAATAATCCCCAAATGGGCATAATGAGCTAATCTCAATCATCACATAGTGTGTGAATGTGGATCTACCTACAAACCTTATTTGACACGATCATGAGATATTCATTCAAAAATTATCCATAATTTTAGGAATCCTTTTTAAGGTAAATAAAATACCTTAATAGTCTATGTTAGGGAATTAAGCAGTGCTAAAATAGGTTGATGCATAGAGATACGTAATTTTCTGGAAAAAATTCATTTGTAAATTATAAATTTAAGGATATGGAATTATTATTTGATTGTTTAATATTATAAAATAAATTATCCATGATTATTATTTTATTACAAATAAATGATATACATATGTAGAACTGGCTAATGAAAAAAAGTTAATGAAAATATATTGACTTCCAAATTGAGATTTCAAACCCGATGGGGGGACAAGTAATGAAATTTTTTATGATATTATCTCAATTGAGTTAGGGTTTTAATAGAAATATGATAATGGAGGAACACCCAAATCCATCTATGAAATAATAAGACGTAATTGAAATATTTATGTGATGAAAGGCTTCGAAATTCAATTGATCATTTGATGTCATAATCATTGAATGATGTATCAACCACATTGAGATTATTTTCTAAATCAATAATTTATTTTTGAATGATAATGTACCAATAGGTATTTATCATATTGAGAGATATGCAGAAACCTGTTTTAAATTCATCAATAATATGAATCCTACAGATTATATTGATGGGAATTTGTGGAAGAAAATCTAGAAAACGTTTTCCAAAAAAGAATTTCATTACACTCTCCAAAATAAAATGGATATTTATTTCCAGACAATATTTGAAAAAATATGATGATTCCTTTGGGGTGTATAAAAAAATATCTCAGTAGAGTAACTATTCAAGTTTTCAATTTTCATTAACCCTGAATGTAATGTTGACCTCGTTCTAAGTGGTCTTAAACTGAGTCCCTGAAAAGACATGGTGATCTGATACATTTATAGCTATGAGGAAATTTCATGTCATTTCTTATAAGTAAAAATAGTGATAACTTAATCTCTTGGGATCATGATGATACAAAGATGAAGGTGGAGATAAATTCTATTGGCTCAATAGAGACATATAATTATATTATGAAATTCCAACACCCCACTCATTAAAAGTTTGTAAAGAAAAAACCAACAAATTTCATGATGGAAGTGAATTTTTTTTGTAATGTGTGGAATTTAAGGGAACATATCAATATACTATCTATGTGTGAAAGAAATTAATATAATGGAAGAGGGGAACACAATATTCAAACCACAAACTATTGTTTAATTTTTTAACTGAAAATACCAATAATAAATTTCAATGTAATGCAATATGTGAACGCTAGTAAGGTAAAATCAACACCATAAACATCTAAGTATTCATTTTTGAGCATGTACCATCACAAAAATTTATGTGGATCCTAAAAAAAAGTAATTGTCATGATAGTTTGTTCATTCATGAATAGAAAATATACATTTGGATTCTGGTTCTATACATTCTTTTATATCACACTTGTTTAGTAGACCTATTAAAACACTATCTGTGAACATAAATGTAGAGTTATAGGTCAATATTTAGATAGGATAAATTATTTAATCCCCTTTATATAACCCCAATACTATAGATATTTATGGTATGGACATCCCTTTATACCATGTGATACTCTCTTTGGTGTAAATTGATACCATTTATGTCAGGGATTGACTTTCCATATATCGAATTGAGAACATAACTGAGGCCTCTCCAGTAATTGTAACTCCATATAGAGTGTTTGTTATGTACCTTGAGGATATAAAGAAGAAACTTTAGAGTAATCAAGATAAAGAGTTTATAATCCCATGTGCTTCATCTAGTGGTGCACCATTCATATCTATCAAGAAGTGGGATGGGTACACAAGCCATTAAATTGATTTCGTTTTGATCAGTAAGATAATAACTTATCACGAGTCACTTATAATTGAATAATGAAATGTTCGATCCACTGCATGGAGCCCAATATTTATTAGAGGTTCATTTTTAGTTATAGAATTATCAATTATTGTCAGAAAAATGATCATATCCCCAAGAATGGTTATGGTACCTGGTATAGGCCCTAAATATTTATAGTGATTCAATTTAGGATCACCAAATCCAATTAATATTTTTCCACATGATGAATAGTTTCTAATGATATTGCCTCAAGAAAATATTTTCTCATGTTTATAAAAAATATTCTAATAAACATTAAAACAATGGAGGGGCATGAAGAGAATCTGAAAACTATCCTACAAAATACCAAAGTATAACATTTATGAAATGGGTAGAAAATGTTACTTCTATTAGATGGAAGCATTTTTATTGGGGATTTTTATTGAATGAAATGGGAAATATATGAACCATATGATGATAGATGTCATTTAAGGATGACTAAGGCCAATATATGTTGTAACGTCACAAGTATTTATAAAATAATACTTTTTGAAAACTATTAATATTTTTGAATATAATATACAATTTTTTATAAAGGGGACACTATGTATGATAGTGTACGTGACACGTAACAACTGGTTTCTATGAAATCTTATGTTGCACACAACACTGAGTTATACAGAAAAGTAATACAACAATAATATTAATATTTTAAATGATTGTTAATGACTATCCATTGTATTTGAGGGAATGGACATAATTAACTATATTATGATTTAAAATATTTTTTAATTTTTTTACATTAATCAAATAAATATTAGAGGCTTAAAAAGAGAATGAATACAATTTTAAGAATAAAACACTCTAATATTTTAAATGGTTCGTTTTACCGCCTTTTGACGGTGAACCATTTTTAAATTTAGTTTAGGTTACTTTTAAATGTTATGTTTGAATTAATAATCATCTTCATCAGAATAATTACATAAAAAAAATTCTTGGCTTGATATTTTGTGTTTTTTTGATAAATGATATTTTAATAAATAGTGAAACATAAAGAATTTTAATTCAAAACGTCCATTTCAACTAATTTATTTATATATATATATTGTAATATTATTTTTTCAAAAAGTGTAATTTGATTATTTTTTATCATTTAATACAATCTTGTTCATTTTAAGTAATTTCTCATTTATGTTGTACATAAAAAAAAGTCAATCCATTGATATTTTAGCTTATTAGAAACCCACATTCTTGTTTTCACAATGAGAATTTATTTAAAATTAACTTCTACAAAATCATTATTTTTAATTTAGAAAAATAAAGTCCTTATTTGGAGTCATATGATCTCAATTCTGAAGATATGTACCTTTTATTTATTGACATTATGAACAGTAAAATCATTAATTATTTTTCTTTACTATGGTTAAAGGGTAAATCAGGGAAATAATGGTAAATAATAATAATATATTTATTTACGATGGTTAAAGGGTAAATCAGTTTGGTTTTAACTAAAATAAAATATATTTTTCTTAGAAAATTGATGTTTCTCATAAAAATCATAAATATTAACCCTCAAATAAATTTCACATTATGAATTAAAAAATTATTTTTATTTTATCAAATTAAATTTCATAGAATCTCTAAAATAATTTTCATTATTTTTCATAGAAGGACATGAACAATTATTCATTTGAGAAAATAATTTCTTTATCAATATAATGTCATTACCAAAAGTATATTTTTCAAATTCAATATGTTTTAGTTATCTAAAACCATTATAAAAAAAGTTTTTTTAAAATATTGTTTAGTTTTTATATTAGAGTTTTTGTACTAGGTTTAAACTATCTCATTTAAATAATTCAAACAAATAAAATGATTTTTTATATAATCTCATTGTTGTATGGGACGTACACAAATCCATTGTTATGTGTAGATCAACCACCATCGCTGCCATGTAAAATGAATGTTCTACATAGTTCAATGAAATACATCAATTAAAACTTATTCATTCGATACAAATATTTCACTAATTCACATGATGTTGCATTCTCCACCCCAAATGACTTTTACAATAGAAATTGTTTGGGGTTATGAATGTTTAAATACATGAAAGTTTCATTCATAGTAACCTAATCTGTGTAAATAAATTCTAAAACATCCCTTATAAATGGAAATATGGATCAATAATGGCTACCCAATTTAACACATAATGAGATTCCCACATATGAGAACATTTATTGGATATGAAATCATCAAAATGTAAGAGAAATAATACAAACAAAATATAATGGAGAGTAATAAAGAACAATGTTCAATGAATTATAACAATCATAATGCAATAAATCTATGAAAACCTAAGCTACCTTATAAATCATCATAAATGATTGAATTAGGAATTTGTTTGTAATGTTAATCATTTTTTGTAATGTCAATGAATTTTCATGAAATGTAATGATTGCCTGATTTCATGACAATGTCACCCCTTTTGGTTCGTTTATCCACATTACCTTTTTCTCTAAAAAGGTAATTGATTTTTTTCATTCTACAATAACTAAGAGATAACACGACTTATGATATTCTCTCTCATCAGTTATCATCAACAGAAATTATATTCAATAGGC
Source organism: Viscum album (assembly GCA_963277665.1). Classification (NCBI taxonomy): domain Eukaryota; kingdom Viridiplantae; phylum Streptophyta; class Magnoliopsida; order Santalales; family Viscaceae; genus Viscum; species Viscum album. Next base: position 268,276,642 of record OY728128.1, on the reverse strand, counting down.
TACCAAATAAGGATAAATCATCATATGGGTAGATAACACATTAAACATAAAAACTTCATCTAAATTATAACTAAAACATTACATAAATGTCTGTCTATATAACCCATCAAAAATATGAAAATTTAATGCATTATAAATAATGATACAAAATCAACTAAACATCTATCTCCTATATGTCACAAATCATATATATGTTGTTATATTCTAAAAATGGGAATAACATAAATATATATTCTCTTAATACATGGAAATAAACTAATTTTACTCAATTACCTATATTAAAAATTCATGATTCCATTTTATAATGTATATATGATTTATTAATTAAATCCAAAAATGTTGCAACTTTAATCCTTGGTGAATTAGTCCACATTCGAATTAACAAATTATAATTTAATTCAAATATTAAAATTAACTTATTCATTTCTATAATATCATTATCCAAACATAATTATATCAATGTCAAGCATTAATTAAGGTTTATAATCCCTAAATTAAAATATATCCTTTCCATGAAATCACATTTTTTTCAACTCCATCTGAAAATTCCTTTTAAATCCTTAATAAAAACTTATTCAGAAAATATATATATATAACTCCTAACACATATAACATAATATCATAATTTTAATAAATCATTACTTTATTCATCTAATTTTATTCATAGTAAATTACTATGTATTAATAAACAACTCCATAACACATATTTCTTAAAATATGTAATATGAATAATGTATTATGGTTCTTAAACCTCAATCTAGTCATGATTATTTTGTTTAATTTATGATATACTAGAATAAAATTAAATAACTTTTCCTATGTTTCTTGTGATATCTTTATCTATAGATGTAGGACCAATACTTATACCGCATTCTAGAGTCACTTTATGATACATCCAAATGGTAATTCATATTTCATAATTCACATACATTCCATATCTAATAAATTAAATATCAATAACGTTCCTTCTAGTTACCTCCATTGACTAAAACAATAAAAAAATATTGTGAGAAATATTAATCATATTAGGATACCATATTATGAAGAAATTTAATTATATGGTTCCAAAAACACTGCTCATAAAACATTAAAGTATGATATCATAGGTAAATCCATGGTTATTCATAGTATACGTCTATTTAAATTATTGCTGATTGTTTTAATGATTTTCATAATTCCAAAAGTATATACTCTAGCAGTTCCAATCTAGTCGTGTAGAAAGGCTCATTGTCATGTACCAGATTACCATGAGTTAGTCCTAATACATTTGTTAGAGTTGTTAACCCATGTTATATTTTTTCCAGATTTACATCCACTTAGAGTATCTAAAGTGTTATGTATTTCTAGGGAAACAATCACTCTATATTTTACAAAAAAATATAGTATATTTTCATAAATTTTATATCATCCTTTTACTAATCCTTAGATACAACTCTTGATATATCCTTAGAAATTGTCCTAGGGATATCTCTAATGTTTTCTCGTCCTACTTTCCAATGGTAGAAAAAAACTTCTCTTTGATATCTACTATAACGACTCATACTAAACATACATAAACAGTATATAACATTTTGGATTACTTAATATATTTAAAAAAATATGTGCAAAGACCATGTTAGTTTAGTGACTATAGAACCATGGAAACAAATCATCCACCATAGTTAAGTATCGTCAAGGTTTCCAAGAAATATATTACACCAAAATAATTCAACAAATAAAGACATTATTCATTAATTGGGGAAGTGAAACATAATAATTTGATGATCTAAAATTTATAGTAATGGTAAATAAAGAATATATATAATCACATCTTTATCAAAATTGTATGAGAACATGATCATGATCAAAATTGTTTGATAACCTGATCATAAACATTAGGTGAAAAAACCATCCATATCAATAATAAGCTTCATGAATCATGGAATAAATATTTATATTTAATAATACATGAGCTATAATGGAAATAAAAAACATTCACCATGAAATAATTATATATGAATAAGGAATGGAGTTGTGGCAGAAATATTAGCATATAAAACTTTCATGTCAAGGTTTCCTAGTAAGACTGTTCTGACATGTTAGTAATGGGTTGATCACTTCGGTAGTTACATCGATCATTGGATACCCTCCAATACACCCTCTTATAATGCTCTAGGGATGTCCTCACATGTACCATCTTGTATCAGGATTGATATTTCTTCCTTTGTACATGCTTGTTTAGTTCTTTGTATTCTCTCCCACGTACCCTTTGAACTCATAGAACATTTATCATCACTCAATGTGATTGAGGGAGATATATGTCCCACAAATCACATAATCAAATCATACATACATGTTACAGAAAACATTATTCATATAATAAAGCATGAAAATATATGTTTTTTATAAACATTAAATCACAATCCTAAAACAAAAACCTGTGTTGTTAAAATTTAGTCACATCATTTCATATGGATAGTAAATTGGTTTTATATTCATTTAACTAAATAATAACATATTAAAAGAGTCGTGTTTGAAAAGCATATAACCCATGGAAAACAAATTTCATCATTAATAATCATTCCTTTAAAACATAAAAAATTCAAGAATGAATATGAGTGGGACATTTAGATCATTAATTATAATATCATAAGTCACAACAATAGATGTCAAATAACATGGAATGATATTATTTAAAACACCCCTTACGGAAAATATATAATTATTCCTTGAAATGAATTTTTATAACATAAAACATTTATAAGACCATATTCTTATGAAATTCATTGAAAACAAATATATAATGATTGCAATAATTTTGAAAACCATTTTCCTTGAAAACATATAAAATAAACTTTATAACATATTGAATACAACTTTCCCAAAAAAATTTATTATAAGATTCGATAAAAATTAATAATTTATTAATTGAAAAAAAATTAAGAATATAAATATAAATTGAAATAAAAATGAAAAAATTATAAAAATAAATCATTTTTTTCTCAACCCTTTCAAAAAGCATACTTTTTGAAGGAGCATAGAGTCCTGACTAAATAAATGGTAAAGGAGGGATTTCATAAATACACATTAATAAAAATATTATATACTAATGTGCGAAAAATGGTCCTAATAAATCAACATATGATAAATAAATTGGTTCAATGAAAATTCATGATTTTTCTTGAGAGATAGATCATAATATTTCATTAATGGACGAATACTAATAAATAATCATGAAATGCAATGAGACTATTTGAATATACTCTTACTGGATGATTAATTTAAACCATACACTATATTTATGAAGAATATATTACATGAAGCTCAAAATATAATTAAATTAAATATAATAATGATATAATATTTCTATGGCGGTATATGCACCTCATGGGAAAATATAGAGGCATAACATGGCATGTGTCTCAATGACTGAAAATTGAGACAAAATAATTTTACCGATTCAGTAACATTTGAAACATATTATCCATGATATTATATAACAAAAAATAAATATAAATAAACATAAAGTTAATTATACTTGTTAAATAATACATCAATGATCATTATCCACACCGCACAAAAGGAATTGTTTTTGAATAAAGCATATAACTCACTAAAATAAAAATTAAGACAATGTTCTCTTACCTTGTGTCTTGAATTATGTGATACTCATCCATACTGCCTGAATAATAAAAATAATATTATTATACCTATAACATAGAACTATATTTTTATATACAATAAATTTTATTCATTGGTAATATCTTCACATTAACCGCTTATTATGAATTATTTCTTATTGTTTCATTTCAAATAACATCTATAGTGTTCTTGGCTTATGCATTAATATTTTATATATTTATTCCTTATAATTATATCATGAATTATGGAGTTTAAAACATGATGTAAATATAAATTTTATTCATTATATGTATCTTAAAATAATCTATGGAATATATATATAAGAAACAGAATACAACGTTCATAGAGACGGTAGGTCGTACTTACACATTAATTTTATATTTTCCTAATTGTCATGTTGAAAGAACGATATTTAATTTAATATATGCATATATATATATATAACATTTTAAATGTATCATTATCTTAATCACATATATCATTAAATTTACCTAATAACCCTTAATATATTACATGTAGTGTGTGAATGAATCATATCACATTGAGGGGTAGGTAGTCCAAACTTTCTGAAATGAAAATAGCATATTTACACTAGAGAGGGAGAAAAAATGTATGTTACAAATAAATATTTAAAAAGAATAACTAAATTATAAATATCATATATATCATTTATAATATATATTTTCCATCATAATTTCCACCATTAAAGATGGTAATGGATAAATTAACAATCATCATTCCATGAGACGGTAGTTATCAGTACACATAATCATCATGTTAATTGCCCATTAGATTGAATTATGTATAATTTTACATGGAACATTATCTTAAAAACATCATACTATAATTAGATTATTGATGTTGATATAAAATAATGAAGTATAGACAGTATATGAGGATGTCAATGAAAATAATTTAATGGATCCTGAGGAAGGATGTTACCTCTTAATCGAGTAACTACTTTTGGTATGCACAAAAGCACTTCCTTGAATGTATTTAGGAAAAAAATAAGGATTCAACAAGAATGATGGATATGTTTGGATAATATTTGGAAATAATTTTTATTAACCAATGAGGCTTGAGATGTGTGAGGACAGGGTACAATTCTTTAATTTTTGTTGGGATGAGTAGTTATAATCTTGTAAATACAAAAATGTATTAAATAATGTTTTGTATACTTTACCTATTGTCACTCCAAAATACAAAACATAATGTACTTAATTGAAATTATTCTCTATCCAAATATTTTTAAAAAAATATTTTTACATTAATAATAAGGTTCCTTTACTTATAATATTCCCCAGTTTTATTATTTTTATTTTTACTAATATATATAGTTTTCTAAACAATGTAAATAAACCATTAATATTAAAATAAATTGAGATTTGTTATATAATACAGAAACACTGAATTATAAATATTATTATAGATTTTAAAATATAATAATATCACATGTTTTGTATATTAATTTTTAAAACACGTTTATGTGATGTAATGTCGCAAACATAGTTATCTATAGTGGGTGTATTATTACATAACATTGACATGATCACATGGGATCAAATCCGGAATGAACAATCAGTTTTGTAGCCTTGGATTTACTAGATACAAACCTATGTTTTACATTACACAATTAAAACGAAAAACAACAACATTATGTCTACTTTGAACACATTCATCTCCCTTAGTCTATCCCTACAGGTCAGTCATAATATACTTCTTCACATCTTGGGGAAAATCAAACATAATAAATGGGTTAGCTCAAATGCTCACTAAGGATATCAATATAGAGGAGACATTCATAAATAGGAATAAATTTTTAAGGAAATTTATCACACTAAAACCCAAGATTTTTAAAAATAAATTTCATCATAATATGGAAATAATAAATCAAATAATGTGATTTACTTATTCACCTGGATATTCTACTTGTCGAATAATCTCATGTAATATCAATACACAATTTCATAATTATGGAGTGCATAATGGAGGAAATCATAACCACATAGTCCAGTACTAATGCCAAAACTAAAAATAAGATTAAGTAAATGCCTTCTGTCAAGGCACTAGTTTGTCTAATGAGACATACTGATGAATCGAGGTGCAGTAACGGGCCCCACATGTCACTTACTATGTACAATGCATTCCTCATATGAAAAGGTTCAAACATTACATAAACATTCATATTAAAACCTGCATATGAAATATTAAAACAACAACCATAACCCATGAATGGTATAAAAATAACACATCTATAGTGAAATGTATCACAAATAATTTTATAAAATATGGACGATTGTATCATAATAAATCAATTTAAAATTAGTGAAAAATATATCAAAGGATGTCAATGTAGATGAAATCAAAACTATTTGAGAGGAATATATTTTTCTATTTTGAAATCATTTAAAAGTCACTTATTTATAATGGAAAGCATTTATATTGATAATATTCTTAAAATATTGTATGGGTTACATTAAGGGTGATATAATAGCAAAAAATAGTCGGACCTGTAGTATAAATCAAAAAACAATCTTACCGTAACTTGTTGAAAAGGTAAGAAACTACCTTGTTTGGAAAACGACAGATCGATTCCATTAAAAACTTTTTTTACAAAGTCTAATGAGGGTATAAATTTATTTATCCCATAGTATATTAAATAGTAAAAATGTTTTGAGATACTTTTTTAATAAACACAAATGAGTATGATAAAGAGGTCCCAGTAGATACTCACGTATAAGCATCCTCAGATAATGAAGAGACTGTAGAATTAACCCTTACCTTGTAATTTTCCTTGCTTGAGGGTACATTAACCTAAATTATAATAGTTAAATAATTTTTATTAAATTATAAAAGAACCACATATAGAAATATGATATCATATATGATCATCTAATATTACTTTGATAATAATATTTTAGTAGTATCATTGTTTTGGGTGTTAACTGATTTATTTTCTTTTATATGTTTTAGTATGTAAGATATTCTTAATATAGATATGATGTATTTGATTCACATACAGAATAAAATTAAGTTATAAAAAAATTTATTCATAACATGTAAATTTTTCTTGAATGGTTACGATTTGTAATGAATCTCATCGTGTTCGTTGAGACGGTAATCCATACGTACGCACAAGTGAGAATACAATTCTATTGATGAAGAAATTGTATATAATTGGATGTTATATCATATATAAAGAATAATTAACATGTTATATTTGTTATTTAAATAAATATAATCATTATTATAAACATCCAAACAATTATTTATTGAATAATAAAATACACCATGACATGGAGACGTTAAGGCTTACGTGCGCACGTATGGTGACATTGTCATTCATAGAATGAATAAAATAATTAATATGGTGTTACCAAATTTAAAAAACATTACAGTATGTAGATGGTACTAAATTTATTGTTTTTATATAGAATGAACAATGAAATAGGATTTGGAAGAAGAAACAAACTTTGAAAGAGGTGATGAAATTATTACCACTTCTTGGGGTGTTTCCTTTTGATTTGATCAAAATGGCTTCATAGGTTGGATTATGATCAAATTAATTCATATAGAAATAAGGGAGGGTATTTGAGAGGATATTTGGGAATGTTTTGGCCGAGACAAATGGATATTAAGGTCTGATTTTGAGAGAATTGGAACTATCCTTTTATAAGAGAGGAGAGGGTCAATTGAAGCGAATCTTGATATATTAGTATATTATACAATCTTACACTATTTATAATGGGTCCAAAAGGATTTATTTCGAGTATAATGTGGGTATGGGTCGAAAACCACTCAACCAATAGGTTTTAGATAGTTTTATGTCTCCATGATAACCATATCATTTAGATTTAACTCTATTTAAATTGTCAGACTTTTACCATGTATTCTTGTATTAATTTAATAAATCATTAATAATATTAATATAAAAAGCCCAGGAAACCCAAGTGGTTAATTATTTATATATCTATACATATCATAGTCATTTGGACGAAGCTTATATTTTTAGGAATATTATATCAATTATTTATATAATATTTTTTTTAAAAAAAGTTATGTCAATTTTGACACTATTTGGTGTTATGTTTATGTGAAATTCAGATAAACATTTTCATTTAGAAAAAAATATATTTAATCAACCCAAAAATGTAATATTAACCTAGAAAATTATTCTAATTCATTATAACTCTCAATTGACAATTATTTAGATATTTATAATATCAATTAATTTAATCATTCATTAAACAGGTAATTACTGCATCGTCATTGTGTCATAAATAAATTTTAATTATTTAATTTCTAAAAATAATAAATAAAACAGTATTACATATTAAATATTTTTATCTTTATAATGAATATTTATTGTTGAATTTATCGTATTCAAAACCCTATATTAAAAATGTAATAGTTATTAAACATTGATTTTAACACTTTTAACTCTTCTTTAAATAAAATAATATTAAATTTGCTAATATAATCTAAGTGGAAGAAAGAATCGTTTTTTATTTCTATGGTTTCTTTTTGTCGATATAATTTTATCCATTAGAATTATGGGATGTGTTAGGGTAATTATAATATCATTATGTAACTTTAAATATCATATATAATTATAATCGTGGTAAATAAAAGTCAAGAGTTACTATTCTAAAAAATATATTTTCATCTTATTGAACCAAATTTTACTTATTCATATCAACCATGAATCTTAGATTTTTTAAACTCAATTCAGAGATTCGGTAAAATAAATTTTTTGAAAATTTTCAAATGCGCCTAAAAGGTGGGTAAAAGATGGTAAAATGATCACAAAAATGATAAATATATAATATTATTATAAAAGGACTCCAATTAATTACATTTAAAATATATATGTATTATTTATATAGATTTACATGAAAAAAATTTAAATAAAAATAACTAATTATTTAAATTAAATGTCGGTTTTAAAAAAATGTTGTGTTTTTCAATATTCATTAAAAAATTAATGTTTTCAGAAATATACCAAAAAATCCCCAAAGATAATTTTGATATGCCAAATCCTAAAATAAAGTTCATTTTGAAAAATAAAATTTCAAAAAGTGGGTATTAGTATTCATAACAGCTATTTTGATTGGTCATGGTGTGTTAGAACTTGATGTTTTGTACCATGCAAGCTATTATGTTATTCAAAGAGAAGCGCATCGTGGATGCTTGGGGCGTTACATTCTTCCCTCCTTCAAATAATTTCGTCCACTAAATTTCTAGAATATAACTACATAAAATGATTCAGGAGGTTCTTCATCATAAGTTCCTCGAGATCAAATGTTGGCTCTAAAATCTTATGGATTATCCATATAACATTCACCAGACGAGTCACCCAGTTTCTCAACACATGTTCTCTTGTATAATGAATTTTGATAGGATATTCGCAATAAGAAAGGTCGGGTTCCTGTTCTTTTTCATCATAGGTGAGTACTTGTGTTGGGTTTGGGATGTATTTTTCAACAGTGATACGTGGAACACATCATGATCATTGGAGAGACTTGGTGTCATTTCCAAACAACAAGACACAACTCCAATAAATTCTATAATTTTGAAAGGTCCGATGTACCTGCGAATTAATTTACATTTTTTAATGAATCATAAAACACCATACCATTGAGACACCTTCATGAAAACTTGATCTCCAACATGAAATTCCAAATCCTTCCTTCGGTTATCAATATAGCACTTTTTCCTACTTTGAGCTGATTTGATGTGGGTTTGGATAATGATCAACTTTTCCATTGTTTCCTAAACATGTTCTATGCCTATGAGTGTTTTTTCACCATCGTCATCAAAACTAATTGGTGTGTCACATCTCTTTCCATATAACACTTCATATGGTGCCATAGCAATTCTTGAATGAAAGATATTGTTATAGGAAAATTCTACCAGAGGTAAATATTGGTCCCACAAACCCTGAATGTCCTTTGAGAATGATCTCAACATGTCTTTTATGTTTGAATAGTTCATTCAGATTGTCCATTAGTTTGAGGGTTGTATGCAGTGCTCAAACAATTTTTAGTATCTAAGGCCATTTGAAGACTTTTCCAGAACCTTGGTGTAAATTGGGGATCACAATCAGAAACAATAGATTGGGGTAATCCATGATGTCTTACCACATAATTAATATATAGTCTTGTTAATAAATCTAGTGGTAAATCTTCTCTTATAGAAAGAAAATGTGCTAACATGGTAAATAGTTCCATAATGCCCCATATTGCATCATTCCTTCTTGAATTATTTGGTATCCCCCTAATAATGTCCATTGTAATATCATCCCATTTCCACTCATGTGTGGGAAGAGGTTTCACGACTCATCTAAGATGTTGTCTTCCATCCTTCAACTATTGACAAACCATACAACTTGACACATAATCAAAAATCTCTGTATTCATGTTGTCCCACCAAAAATGTTCCATCAAATCAATATACATCATAGTGCTACTAGGGTGTATAGTAAAATTGGATCTATGCACATCATCCAACAATTCCCTTTTTAGATCAAGTATATCAAGAACACAATGTATCTTCCCAAATTTCAAAATTCTATCTTCATATATGAAATTAATTAATCACCCATCATTCACAGCTTTAATTTTCATTTTTAACTCCTCATCATCAGTCTGAGAACATTTTATCCTTTATAGTAATGATTTTTTGTCAACCATTTGATAAAGTATTGATGTTTAACCTTCCATGATATATCCCATATACATATTTACTATAACCATGAACATAGGATTCCTTTAAACTATATTCTTGTTCAAAACACCATGATCTCTTCAGCTCAAAGCATCTTCGACCCTATTTTTCTTCCTCGGGTGGAATAGTATAGTGAAATCATAATCATTGAGTACTTAATGGACAACATATTTTCCTCATGATTAGATCTTTTTGTGACCAAATATACATATAACTCTTGGGATCAGTATATATATCACATTTTTTTCACCATAGAGATGGTGTCTCCATATCTTCAAAACATTGATTACAACTACTAACTCAAGATCATGAGCGGGTTAGTTTTTTTAATGAATATATAGCTATTGTGATGCAGACGGAATGACTCTATCCTTCTACATAAGGACACCACCAAGTCATTTCATTGATGTATCCCTATAAATAAAAAATCATAAATTCCCCAATGTTAGAGCCAAGATAGAATCATTGCCTAATATTTTTAAAGTATGTCCAACGTTTTTCACACACTTGTTTCCAATATCATTTAACCCATTTACATGTTATCTTGGTTATTTGGATAGCCAATCTGGTGAAATTCTGGACGAAACACCAATAATAACTTGTTAAACATTTAAAATAGCATACTTGAGGTACACCGATCGGTGCTGGCCATTCCTGGATTGCCTTGTTCATTAACATATGGACAAAGATTCAATACTTAGAGTCAACATGGAAAAGAAAGGAAATCACCTAAAGCCAGAATTCAGACTTGCTAAACATCCCATATAAATCTTTTCACCTTAGAGTATGTATAATATTACACAAGTGATTTTCAAGATCATCATAGATTTTAGAGTATACCATGATATTAGTGATAAATACCACTACAAATTCATCATGGTATTCCTTGAAAACCATATTAATTTATCCATGATGACAGAGGGTGCATTATTCAGTCCAAAAGGCATTACAGTAAATTTGTTATGCCCATACCTGATATGAAATGATTTCTTTGGAATGTCATTCTTTTTCACACACAACTATTGATATCCAGATAAAAGGTCAATAATTGAAAAATATTGGGATCCTTGATGTTGATCAAATATAACATCAATGCGAGGTAGGGGATATTTGTTATTTATTGTTATATCATTGATCTATCTTTTGTCAATGCACTACCTCATAGATCCATCCTTTTTCTTAACAGAAAAAACTGGGGATCCCCATGGAGAAATAATAGGTTGAATAAATCCTTTATTACTCAATTCGTCTAGTTGATTCTATAGTTCCACTAATTCCATAGTTTCTATTATATAAGGGGTCTTCGATATGGGGCATGATCCAATAATTAAATCGATGGAAAACTCAATTTCTCATTCTGGAGGATGTCATGGAAAATCCTTTGGAAAAACATCAAAATACTCATACACAATAGGAAAATCATATGTTTGAATATTACTTTATTCATACATAGTTATTTGATTATTTTCCTCCATAATAATTTAATTTAGTAGAGATACTTTTGGTGGATCCAGAAAATAATCATGTGGTGATGTTTATGCCTTAAAGATAAGGTACTCCTTATCATTATTGATAATTGAAACCTCCTTTGTCTTACTATAAATTTATGCATCATGGTCCGGAATCCAATCTATATAGAGGATTATACCAAATTCAATCTTGGGTATAAAGATGAGATCAGTAGATTACGAAAATTTACATGCCCGAATGGGGGTTGATTCACAAATCCTTATTGCAACAATACTTCACATAAGAGTGTTTACTGAAATCATCCTTGTTAAATCAAATTTCAAATATCTAATTTTCTTATCAAACTTGGAAGATATGAAACAATGCGATGATCCAGAATCAAATAAAGTATTGGATATATTTAAGGAACCCATTAAATTACCTTCCACCACATCATTTGGAACTTCAACCTTATCAGTAGTGATCGAATAAGCTTAGCCTTTCTCCCTTGGCATTTTCTGAGGAATATTTCCATGGATCATGGGAAAATCATTTTCATAATTCATCATTTCTATACAATTGTTGCATTAAATATTGAAAACCTTTTTCTTTTCTTTGCAATCACTAGATTAGTGGCCTTTTTCAACACACTTGTAACAGACTCCCATTCCCTTCAGGTAAGTACCATGGTGTTTCTTCCAACATTTACTAAAGGATGGAAATACAATGTTTCCCTTCTTTCCCTTATTTCCATTTCTATAGATTTTAGAAGATCTCTTCCTCACTTGCTCCACTTTAAATTCGTCCGACTTAGTGAATCCCTTTTCTATCTTGTTAGTACATGAGACAATATCTTCATACGATATGAAGGATTGTGAGAATAATGCACAACAATGAAATGAATTTAACACATAAATGAATTGATCAATCATACTCCTTGGGTTACATATAAAATATCTTTCATGCCTTTCTAACACTGTTTTGATACCATCTTTCCTTACTGCATTCTCATCTTCAATTTTCCTCAGAGTCAGAAATTGCCATTCCATATTCGATCGATGGTCACAAGGAAATTATATTTCAAGGAAAATCTCTTTACACTCCCTCCACTATAAATTTTATACTTATTCATTGTCCATTTTGTTTTAAATTAATGACGACCACTGATCTGCATCTCTCATGGGGTGATAAACTATAATGACATCTTTTCCCTTTCGCTACTTGCCAAAGGTTGAGATGTTTTATCAATGAAACATATCCTTTGCTCAACAATAAATTGATATACATTACTATTGAATATTTGTGGTTGTTGCTTCATTAAGCTATCGAACATTGATCCTCGGTGTTGTGGATCAGGGTGCTCCATATGGGTAAGTTATTGTTCATAACCAGAGTGGGTTTCCCCAGTATGGTGATTAGCTGATCAGAACTAGTTGCATCACCATCTGCAATATAATTATCTTCAGTAGGAGGGATATTACTACATGTATTTTTTGAATTTATATGTTTTCCCTTACTTCCATTAGGTTCCATTTCTAAAAAATGTCATACTCTATATTAGCTTATGAATAACAATACATAATTATAAACATGTAAAAAACATAGAATAAATTGAATAGTTTGTTGATATAGTCCACAACATTTAAAAATTCATTGAGAGGGTATATAATTATAAATCATTCATAATGGTTTGTAATGAAAATGTGAATTATCCTATGAATATATCATGGGTGTGTCATAACCAAGAGGGAATCAAGGATCATTGTCGTGTAGCTGGAGACCCAGAGTCTAGCCCGAAACTCCTTGTTGAAGTTTTCACACCTAGGTACATATGTGCCAGAGCTGCCTCTACCTTCTCATTTCTAGATAGGGAAGTAATGCTTGGAAAAGTCAAAAAATCTCTACATTACTATAATTATAGGATGTTCTTCTATACTAATCCACCAACTCTATCATAGGGTAATGTTCTCTTATCAGAGCTTTTATAAATATAGTTTAAATGATATGTACAATACATTATCTGATACCAACTATTACGCCTAGACCCAATTTAACCAGAGACGATGCGTTATTAGATAACATTGGCATGATCACAAGGGATCATATCCTGAACGACTGCTCAGTTTAGTAGCCTTGGAAGTACTAGATACAAACATAAGTTTACATTAAATTATTGAAATTAAGAAAACATTATGTCTCCTTTAAACACATTAATCTCCCATATACTATCCTCACAGGTCAGTCATAATATAGTTCTTCACTTTCTAGCGAAAATCAAACTTATGAAAAGGGGTGATCTCAGATTCATAGTAATGATAATAATATAGCTAAAACATTCATAAATAAGAATAAACAATTAAGGAAATATATAATACTAATAAACAATCCTTTTAAAAAACATAATCATAATATAGAAAAGATAAATCAAATATTTCCATTTATTTATTCCCATGGATATTCTACTAGTCGAATACTGACATATTACATCAATATGCAATTTCATAATGATGCAACGAATAATGTCGGTCAACATAAGCACATAGTCAAGTCCTTGTGCCAGGACTGAAAATAAGATTTTGGAATGGCCTTTTTCTCAGACACTAGTTTATCTCATGAGACTTACTGATGCATAGAGGAGCTTTGGCAGGCTCCATACATCACTTAATAAGTCTAATGCATTCGACATATAAAAAGTTTGAAACATAACATAAACATTTGTATTAAAATCATAATACAAAATTTTAGTACTTTAACCATAACCCATGAATGGTATAAAAATTACACATCCATTTTTAAACATATCACAAAAAATATCAATACAATATGAAAGATTGTATAATAATAAATAAACTTCTTATAAGTGTAAAATCCATCAAAGGATGTTGAAATTGATGAAATCAAAACTATTTGAGAGGAATATCTCTTTCTATTTTGAAAATATTTTAATGTCACAAAATTATAAAAGAAAACATTTTTTTGAAAATAATCTTATAAGCATGTATGGGAAGATTCAAAGTTATTATAATGGTGGAAAATAGCCGCCCAATCCATATATGTAAAATAACATTCTTATCTTATTTTGTCAAAAAGGTCACAAAGTACATTGTTTGGAAAACCACAGAAATATTCCTTTCAAAACATATTATAAAAATTAAAAAGGGGGTATAAATGACATTAAACCATAGTATATTAAATAGTAAAAATGTTTTGAATTTTATTTTTAAGAAACATAGATTTTGATGATAAAGAGGTCCTAGTAGACACTAACGTATAAATAACCTCCGATAATGAAGAGATTCTAAAACTAACCCTTAACTTGTACATTTCCTTGGTCGGGGGTATATTAACCTGCTGTATAATTGTTAAATCATAGTTAATAAATTATACGAGAACCAAATAAATAAATATGATATCATATATGATCTTCTAATATTTCGTTGTTAATAATAATTTACAAGTATCATTATATCAGGTGTTAACTGATTCATTTTCCATTTTATGTTTTGTTTAGTAGGTCATGTTTGATATGGATAGGATGTATTTTTTTCATTTCCAAAATGATATTCTATTATTAAAAATTATTTTAATCACAGAATGAAAATTATTCATGAATGGTTACAATAGGGAATGAATCTAATCACGTTCGTGGATACGGTAATCCATACGTACGCATGAGCTATAATACCATTCTATTGATGGTTAAATCGTATGTAATTGGATGTTATATCATATATACATAATCAATAACATGTTATATTTATTATTTACATCAATTATACTCATTATTATACCTCTCTATATAATGATATGGTGAATAACAAACTAAACCATGACTTGGATATTGTAAGACGTACTTATGCACATACAGTGACCTTGTCATTCATAGGAGGGATAGAGTAATGAATACATTTGTCGCGTATCTATAATAACACCATAGTGATAATAAGCTTCTGGGTTTTTTATTTTGGTATGGAAACCAATAAGAAAGATGTAGTGGAAGAAGAAAAGAACATTAAAAGAGGTGATGAAATTATTATCTCTTCTTCGGGTGTTTACTTTTTATTTTATCAAAAAATGCACCTTGAAATTGATTCTGATCAATGTAACACATTTAGGATAAAGGGAGGGATGTTGGGAGGATATTTGAGTAGGGGGTGGCCAATCCAAATGTCTTTGGAGGTGTGATTTTGAAAGAAGGGGAAGTACCCTTTTATAAAAGAGGTGAGGGTCACCTTAAGAAAAGATTATTATATTAATTTATTATACAATCATATTCTCTTTATAATGGCTCAAAAAGAATTTATTTCAATGAAATGGTGGGTTTGGGACGAAAACCTCTCAAAAAATAGGTGTTAGATAGAATTATGTCACCGTATTGTCCATATCATTAAGATTTATCTCTTAGTTAAATAGTTTAAAATTTTCCTTGTATTCATGTATTATTATAATAAATGGTTAATATTACTATAAAAAGACATGGTAACCTCATGTGGTTAATTAATGATATATTTAACTTTATAGAAGTTTTTTTTCTAAACCTTTGATTTTATTTAATATTATATCAATTAATAATATATTATTTGTTTTAAAAACTCTATTATTTCAATTTTGACAATATTTGGTATATTGTTTTTGTGAAAGTCAGAGAAACATTATCACACTGAAAAAAAAATATTTATTCAACACTAAAAAGTCATATTAACATTGAAAATTAGTGTAATTTATCAGAAGTCTCAATTTACATTTAAATGGAAATTTATAATATCTATTATTTTATTTATTCTTTAATAAAGAAATTGCTACACCATCATAATATCATAAATAAATACAATTATATAATGCTTAGAAATTATAAACAAATTATGATTATGTTTCAAATATTTTAGCTTTCTAATTAGTATTTATAGTCAAATTAATATTATGCATGACCCTATGTTAAAGATGTTTTAGTTATTGAACTTTGATTTTAACACTATTAACTCTTCTTTAAATAAAATAGTATTAAATGTACTATTCTAATCCATGTGGTCCAAAACAATCATATATTATTCTTAAGAATGATTTTGGTCGAAAGAAACATATCAAATATAATTAGTACATCTATTAGTGTAATTATAATATCATTTTTACCATTAATTACCATATTTACTTTTAACTATGGTAAATAAAAGTCAAAAGATCCAATTCACCAGAAATTATTTTCATCTAATCATTCCATATTTTACTTATTGATGTCTAATAGTCTCTCGGATTTTTGAAATTCAATTCACAGAAGCGGTAAAATTTTTTTGTTTGAGAATTTGTAAATGCGCCTAGAAGGTGGGTGAAAGACAGTAAAGAGTTCAACAAAATTTTAGATATCTAATATAATTATAAAATGACTACAATGAATTAAATTGAACATATATTGGAATAATGTATATATTTTTACCAAAAATAAATTTAAATTAAATAACTAATTATTTAAATAAAAATTTGGTTTTAAATAAATAAAAAGTGTTTTTCACTATTAATCATGAATTGAATGTTTTCATAATGATAGAAAAAATCACCCTATGCATGTTTTGATATTCCAAATCAAAAAATGATGTCCATTTGGAAAAATAAAATTTTTAAAATTTCAAAATGTGGGTATTACTGTTCATAACAGATAGTTTGATTGGTCGTGGTGTGTTAGTGCTCGAAGTTGTGTACAACAAAAGCTATTGTATTATTCAAAGAGAAGAATACCCGTGAATCATGGGGTGTTACATGCAATGAGTAAAACATTACATAAACCTGAACCATGATAATAATATTTTCACAATCTACAGGACTATAAATTAATTAAAAATAATAAACTGGGTCAAATAATATAAAATATTTAATTATTTTTAAACTACAAATTTATTGCAATAATATATCATTTTTATAATTTTTAAACCACCTTATAAAATATCATTTATTATAAAATAACAATAATTTTATGTTTAGGATAAATTTTTTAATTATATTTTTCAAATATCAAACAAATATTATATTTTAAATATTATAATTTTATATATTTTTAACCTGTTATATTAAGGATTTAATATAATAATTCAATCAATTAGCTTCACATTTAAAATTTATTGTAAAATTTTATTTAATTCGTTATCCACTACATAATCATTACATTGGATTTTATTAAGCATTTTATGTAACTAAATCATCTATAAAAAATATTGATAAATTATTATGATGCAAATAACACATTAATATTTCAAAATGATATATATAACCTAAATGTTATGTTTTATGAGGTAAGGATCCTTCCTTTTTAGTTTGTGCTTAATGAATTAGGGGGAAATCATTAAAGGACTATGTGTTGGCCTGTAACATGATGTGTCAGGTTGTAACACACCATTTCTATTCAGGAACACACCATGTAATATTGGCACATGCCATGAACATCTCATTAAAGGCCGTGTAATAGTCTGGATAGAATCTGAATGGTCACGATGTATAGTTTCTAGTACATGCATTGTATGTTTCTTCTTTTTTTGTCAAATCCTATAGCATCATCAATTTTGATAAAATATACATAACTCAACCCAATTCTATGAACAACGCTCCCATGAGATATGAGAATTTGGTGGCCTCCTATTTCATCACCCGATCTCCGAATCGAACACTACCTGATGTGTTGGATTCCCTACTATAAGCTATCGATTCCACTTTATCGATTTTTCATGACTTATTCTATCAAAAAATGTTTCTAATTTTGATCATTTATGCAAATTTGGTAGATATACTCCTTTCTATCTCGAATTGGAGGCTGATGATTGGAGAGGAGTGTCATACGATTATTAGGTAGGTGGTCTCATTTCTTTGGCTATTTGTCAGATTGAATTTTTTTGTCAAAGTGGGGAACAACCATTTTTAGAGTGTCTCTATAGATTTTTGTGTATATGTATATTTCCTATTAATAATTTGGTAATTTATTAATTATTCGAAAGCATTTTTAGGGATGCTTACCTTGATGTAGGGCCACCCCATGGATCAATTTTCCAGGAATAACTGTTTATGGCCATTTATCCTAGGTCTACTATGATGAATGCCTTATATTACCTTCATGGTTTGTTTAAAAATGATTTTTATTTAATGATAATCCACGTAATAGTTTAAATTAATTTTATTTCTTGTGATATGAAATTCTCAGTTGAATTATTTATGTTATAGCCATGTAATAGTTTAATTTACATGTGTTTTTTCTTATGTATAATTTTAAAGGGTTAAATATCAATGGGAGTGAACAAACCTTTTGTGAAATGGAATGTCCACAATCATACTAGTAGTGAACCATATTCCTTGGATGAACCATGGTATTTATTAAAATACCATGGATGGAATGAAAGATGGTATTATCATGACAAGATGTGTGTGAGCCACGGCTGGAATAGTCATCCTTATACAGACATTTATATAACATTTAAGAGAACATTGAATCCAATGAAGGATTAAATGGATGGGATATATTGACAGATGTTTATATGTCATGAGTTATCATTTACTTATAATTTTAATTTTGAAATGGAATGACATTAGATGCATCTTCCAATCCAAAGCACAAGCATAGATTCATATTTCTCTTATAATTGTTTAGATGGTCTGCTGAGACATATGATGTTCTAACATTAATATGGGGATCACCGAGAGTAGTAAAGGACTCAAGACTTATATAAATCATGTTAATTAAATATCTAATGAAAATAAAATGAATCTAAATGGAAACAAGTATATGTATGACTCTATTCCTTTGATTTTTTCTCAGTCTAATATTTTCCATATTTCACACTACCTGTTATATATTCACTAGAAGAACTGCCCATAACATGGATGGATTCCGACTAGGATGTAGTACCACACCTTATTTGTGTATTTCTTTTGTGTCCAATCATATTAAATTTTTTCAGATTTCGATAATGGAATGTTCCGTTCTAGAGGTACTTGATTGCGCTTTATAAGGTGGAGAGCAAGGCACCAAGCATGGCTTGTGATGATTCTGAGTCTCCTTTGATTCTTTTTTACAATTGGTACCTATATCATGCATTTATTTTTTGTATAATGTTTTGGATTTTTTCCAATATACTGTGACATGTAATAGCATTCGTTCGATCCTATGATATATGGTTATTAATATTATCTATCTTATGTTATTTACTTTTGTGGTATTTTATTAAAACATCTGATATATTTTTATTATTTTTATTAGATAATACTCTTCAATAGTGATATGAGTAATGCATCATGAACATTGCAGAGACATGGATGCATTGCCAAATGATAGGCTACAACTCCAATTTGTTCTTGAATTTCGAATGGTCTGATGTACCTGTGACTCAATTTACCATTCTTTCCAAAATGTATAACTCCCTTCCAGGGAGATACCTTCATGAAAACATGATATCCTACCTGAAATTCCAAGTCTTTGCACTAGTTATTGGCATAGCTCTTTTTCCTACTTTAAACTATTTTATGTGGGGTTGGATAACCTTCACCTTTTCCATTGTTTCCTCAACATGTTCTGGGGCAATGAGTTTTCCTTCATCAACATCATCCCAACAAGTTTTTGTGCGGCATATCATTCCATATAATGCTTCAAATGGTTCCATATTTATACATTAATGGATTCTTTTGTAATTGGAAAATTATAATAGAGGTAAATATTGATCACCCATACCTTGAAAGTCATTTGATCGAGATTTAACATGAATTCTATGGTTTGAATAGTCAGTTCTGATTGTCCATCAGTTTGAGTGTTGTAGGAATTGATCAAATGATGTTCAATATCTTGGGCATTTTGAAGACTTTTCCTTAATCTTGATGTAAAATGGGGATCATGATCAGAAACAATCGATATGGGTTCTCCATGATATCTTACAAAATTATTAATATATAATCATTCCATATGTTCAAGTGGTAAATATTCCCTTATAGCAAGAAATTGTGCTAAATTTGTAAATTGATCAACAATGACCCATATTTCATCATTACTTATAGGTGTCTTTGGTAGCCCCATGACAATGTCCATCGTAATATTATCCCATTTACACTACGGTTTGGGAAGAGGTTGCAAGACTCCTCTGGGTTGTTTCCTTCCATCTTTCACATGTTGTCATACAAAACATATCGACTCAAAATCAGCAATCACTCTATTCATGTTAGCCCACCAAAAATGTTCATTCAAATATCTATACAACATAGTGCTACTGGGGTGTATAGAGAAATTGGAGCTATGAGCATCATCCAACAATTCTATTTTTAGATAAGTTATATCAGGAATATAATGTTTGTTTCCAAATTTCAATATTCCTTCTTTATATACCATGTCGATCAATCTCCCATCATTCACAGCTATAATTTTATTTTGAAATTCATCATCATCAGTCTATGAACTTTTTATCATTTATCGTAAAGATGTTTTGGTATCCATTTGAAAAATAATCGATGTTTCACCTTCCATGGTTACTCCCATATATTTCTTTACTAGATCCCTTAAAATAGGATCCTTTTCAACACTCATCTTGTTCAAAACTGCATGAACCTTTCTACTAAAAGCATATGACACCTTATTTTCCTTCCCTGTGTGGTATTGGATAGTGAAACCATAATCCTTGAGTAGTTCAAGCCATCTCCACAGCCTCATGTTTCGTTATTTTTGTAAGAAAATATATTTTAAACTCTTGTGATTAGTACAAATCTCAAATTTTTCAACATAGAGATAGTGTCTCTATATCATTAAAGCATTGACAACAACTATTAACTCAAATCATGATTGGGATAGTTTTTCTCATGAATTTGTAGATTTCGTGATGGATATGCAATAACACTATCATTCTGCATAAGGACTCAACCATTTCTATCGTTTAAGCATCACTATAAATAACAAACCCATCATTCCCTATTGGTAGAGTCACTATAGGAGCATTAAATAATATTATCATAAATTATCAAAAAATTATTCACACTATTTTCTCCAAACAAATTTAACCCCTTTACGTGGGATCTAGGTTAATGGGTTATATAATCAGGAAAGATTGTAGACCGAACATCGATAATAACCTGCTAAACCAATAAAACTACATACCTCTGTTATACTTGTTTGTGCTGGCCATTCTTGGATTGCCTTAGACATTGAATGATCAACAGAGATTCCTTCCTTAGAGACAATATGGGCAAACAAATAAATCTCCTGAAGACAGAATTTCCACATGCTAAATTTTCCACATAATTCATTTCTTCTAGGAGTCCATATTATAATGCATAAGTGATATTCATGATATTCATAGCTTTTTTAGTATACGATGATATCATCAATAAATTCCACTAAAATGTCATCAAGATATTCAATGAAAACTAAATTCATTAGATCCACGAAAATAGAGGTTGTATTAGTCAGCCCAAAAGTCATTATTGTAAACTCAAAATGCCCGTCCCAGGTTCGAAATAATTTTTTCATAATGTCTTCCTTCTACACAAACAACTAATGATATCCAAATTGAATTTCAATATTTGAAAAAATTTGAGCTCCCTGAAGATGGTCGAATAAATAATCAATTCTAGGAAGGGGATTCCCGTTTTTTGTTGTTATAGCATTGATCTCGCTATAGTCAATTCACAACATCATAAATCCATATTTCTTCATAACAAAATGGACTGGGGCTCACCATGGAGAATCACTAGGGAGAATAAATCCCATATTACTCATTTACTTTATTTTTTCATTAGTTCCTCTAATTCCTTAGTGGCTATACTATAAGGGGTTTGCGATATGGGCCTTGAACTAGGACATAAATCAATAGAATACTCAATTTATCTTTCTAGAGGATGTCCAAGAAAAGTTTCTGGAAAGACATCAACATATTCATGCACAATAGGTATGTCCTCTATTCGAAAATTATTTTCCTCGCCCATAATTATTTAATTCTCAACATCCCCAATAATAGAACATTGTAGAGATACATGGGTGGATCTAGATAAGAATCAGGTGGTGATGTTTCTACTCTAAAGATAAGGTACTCCTTATCATCATTGAAAATTGTAACCTCCTTCTTCATATAATAAATTTTCACATCATGTTCCGAAATCAAATCGATTTCTAATATTATATCAAATTCAATCATGGGTATGACGATGAGATCAACAGATAAAGAACATTTATATTCCCTAATGGGAACTAATTCACAAAACATTGTTGCAATGATATTTCCCTTAGGTGTTTTGACTGAAAAATCCCTTGTGAAGTCAAAACAAATATATCAAATTTTATTTGAAAATTGGGATGATAAGAAACAATGCAATGATCCAGAGTAAAATAATGAATTGGCTAAACCTGGGGTAACCATTAAATTACCAACCACCACATATTTTGGAGCTTCAACCTCAATAGTAGTGATCATATATGCTTTTCCTTGCTCACTTGAACTTTTTTGAGGTAACTTACCTTGGCTATTAGGATATTCTTTTGTATAATGCCACTTTTACTTAAAATTGTAGCATTCGATAGCCTCTTTATTCCTCTTGAAATCACGATCTTGGTGGCCTTTTTAATGAAACTTGTTAACGACTCCCATTCCATTAAGGGAATTACCGGGATGTTTCTTCCCACATTTACAGCAGAATGGATATTTCACTTTTCCCTTTGTCACGAACCGAATCTGGTCGCCTTAAAACTCGGCACCTGACCCGGTCCATGGCAAGACCCGAAGGGTGTTCCCGATCCCCACGGGCTGGCAAAAGTGCCCGGGTATCATAAAATGAAAATTGGGAACGATTTACCCGAGTTTATAAACATAAAACAACAAAAGAATCCAATGAAACAAATCTGGATTTTTCAAACCAAACAATCTTTTACAAAAATTCAGAACTGAATTACATGGCTTAAAACAACTCAAAAGGTCTATACCAAAGTTACAAATCCAAATAAGGAAAGCCCAAGAACCCTCAGGGCAAGGGGCACCTCCCACAAGCCACCTCCACAAGACTTCACCACCAAGGACCTGCTAGAAACCCGAACCAATGGAACAAAAAAAAACTGTACCCAACCTGCGACAACAAAAAAAACCATGTCTACTTACACCCAAGGGTGTAAGGATGGTGTGAGCCAATGACCAATAGGATACCACCACTAAGAGATTCCATGTGATAAACATTTAAAGACGAAAAACATGCAAGTTTTCAAAAACATGAAAAGCTAGTTACAATTTCTAAAAGATGCTACTTTGAATAAAAACAGTTTTCAAGTGGGCTATCATTAAGAATCAACACTTAAAAAAAATGTCAACACTACTGAATTTTCCAGCCAACTATACCGTATGCCGATGGTAAGTACAAAGTAAACAATGAGCACAAGAAATAGGAAGTAACACCTAGGCACTAGCTAGCTGTGGGTCCCAGGTACCTCGTATCTCGTTGAGAGTAACCATCACAAATATCCATTCTCGTGCACGAGCCACTAGTAGGGAACATACCCATAACCTAGTGGTCCCCAATCATCATCATCATAGTTTAGTTAGAGTTGTAAGCGTCAATCTTGCTAAGTGAAACTGAGGCCAAACCCCACGGATTCACTAGCATACTAGTACACGTCCACCCACCAAGATACCCAGGTTTTCCCTTTGTGCTCAAACATGTTCAACACATCAAGAAATGTACATTGAACATGAAAATATCATTTCCACATCACAAATTCACCAAACAGCCCATATGTATACCACACAAGTCACAAAAAATCCAATTTTCATTCAAAATGATTTTGAAATCCGAATCACACCAAAATAGCCCACAACACATTTCACATTTCTTCAACACTTCCACAAAACCATTAAAAAAATTTTATAAAACAATTATAAGATATTTAAACTCATATAACAGCCCACACACATGGAATATAACACTTCTTTCATATTCAAAAATTCAATTTTTCACATCACACTCACACAAAACACTCCACATCACTTTCACATCACTTTCACTACAAAATATCTCCTTTAAACAATTTAATAAAATATTTCCAAGATGATACATATCACATAGCAGCCTTTTCACAAATGAAATGAACCTTTTAAAAATATACTCCTACCAAAACAGTTTTCTGATATAGTTTCACCTATTACACAACCCAATAAAGCATTCAAAACTTTCATAAAACAATTATAAAGAGTATACCCAAACTTTGCACACAAAATCCATTTCAAAAATCTCTTTTTAAGCCAAAAGCACACCAAGACCCTACCAAAACAGAATTGGCAGCCCAATAAACATGAAATAATCCACATTCAAATGTTATATAATCACGTTGAATAATATCACAAAAGATACCCATGAGAACACACAAATCCATAAAACACTTTCAAGTAGTATAACAAGGTTATACAAATAAAACCATTCAAATACACCCCATTTTTAGGACCACATGGAACTATATCATTACCTAACCATAATTGGCAGCCCCTTTCAACAACTAATAAATCACTTCCACATTTTACAAGACTACCACAAGATATAACACATGAAATACATTTGAAAAATAAACACTTCAAGCAAAAATGTAACTCTAAAAACAAATGCTTTACTATTGCAACCAAAAATGGTTTTCACATAATGCATAGCACATAAGGAACATGAAAAATTATTTAATCAAGAAAACTAACTCATCATTAAATGGTTACCCACGGAATCACCTACCGAATGTGTCGAAACCCTCAAATATTGGGACGAAACATCAACCGCATGACCGCCGCATCTCAAGGAAGTTAAAAGAAACATAAAACCTCAATATTTCACCCAAAATACAGTAATTTAGAACCTATGAACGAACCCTAACTTCTGGAATTTTTTTATAATTCAAGAATTAGGGAAGAAACCCTAAGCAATTTGAATGTGGAAAGAAATAGACTCACCTACTTGAATTATCCCGAATTAATCACTCCAAAAACAATAGTTTCTGAAATTGAAAACAGACAAAATTTAGGGATTCTTCTAAAAAGATATAGGAGGTAATTTGGGAAGTGGAATGGAGGGGAAAAAGTAATAATTGAGAGAGTTAAGAAGGGATGAAGTTACCTCTTCAATTCTGGCCGATTTGAGACACTCTATGAAGATCAGCCCTAATTCTCGATATCAAAGAGCTACAAGGAGGGGGGGGAAGGCAATGGGAGCGCGCCTGGGTTTCTTAGGGTTGAGTGGGAGGTTGAATCACCGAAGAAACGCAAATATTGAAGGAGATATAAAAAATTTAAAATTTATTTTTAATGCAGGAAATGGGCCTTCGGGCAGGCCCAATATCTTAAATAAAAACCCATATCCACCATGATTTTGGATTTATAAAGGCTCCAAATTTATATTTTGGTGTTAATAGGTCAGAGGAGACCATTTAGGAATTGTCATGAAGGAAAAATATTAAAAAATGAAAAAGTTATAAAGGAAACAAATTTTATTTTTAAATCTGTAATTGGGCTCGCGGTTTGGCCCAATTCATGAAAACTCATCTATTTCTCCATAAAACCTTTGGAAACCATCCAAAACAAAAAATGAAAGGAAAATAAATGAAATTTAACTTCAAAATAATTCATGTATGTGAAAATTCTCCCCACCATGAAAACTTTCCGTCCCCGGAAAGCTACAGAAATGCCAGATACGAAAGCCAAACCGAACTGATAAACCAAGATGTACTCCCTTTCCAGGTTTCGCCCCCAAAGGCCAAAACACCTCCATTGATCAATTAAGGAAGGAATAATTCACAACAAAATCATACACCACTTTCCTGAAACAATCAATCACATTCAGGCTTTATCCCAAAGGAAAACACCTCAAACACTATCAGAACAAGACTCAAGCAATTCACTCAAACGAACAACAACATCGAACAAGGTTACACATACCTTGCTATAACTAAACAATTGGGAACTCTTCAATCTCAATGGTTACTCAAGGAAGATTTAGGTAGATTGATAGATCCAAATGATACTACATACCACTAATCCTTGACCATGGATAAATCTAAGTTATCGGTACGAAAAAAAAGGCTCCCCACCATAAGAACCAACAATCTTAATCGACCAGCATGGGCCGGTACAGAAAGACCCCAAAATATAAAGTGTTGGGATGAACACATGGTTAGTCTGCATGGTTTGGGAAACCATGAACTAACAGTGGAGATTCATCTATCTACATGGTTTTTTGTGGGGGGGGGCATGGTCACTACTAACCAAGTGTAAACCGTGTGGTCAACCTGTCTAGCCAAACTTCATACCTTTCTCTAAAGACTCAATGGAAACCAAAGTGGGAGGGAATAACATTGTGTGATGACATGGGTACAAGACCCTCCACCTATTTCCACCGAACGGGAACAGCTGAAGAAATATGATGACACCATAGGTTTAAACTCTTATTATCTTTCATATTGAGGATAGAACTTTGTACAAGGGTTCAAATGACACTGGGGTTTCCCCTGACTACGCGCCAGCTTCTCTCCGGGACCTATGGCTGGAGCTCAAAATATCGAAGCATCTTCGGCCTCGCAGTTAGGCTTTGGAAACCACCTGAATGAGAATTCTTCTTTCATTGCAAACAACAACTACACCGCAATCCCCCCGATAAGTTTTTTTCCAAGACATAACACATTCCAAACTCACTTTACCCTAACTCTATATTTCACTGAAACAAGGGATTAGAAGATGTACACACATCATACCTTGTTTGTTAGGGTGAGAAACAATAGAAGTAAAGAACACTTATACTCACCTTCCTCTAAAATGGAATTTTTTTTGTTTTTTTTTCAAGGGAGACATTCTCCCAACATAATAGAGACTCTCAGATGATTTCCCAACATTCACCTTTACAGTCAATTGAGCACATTCCATCACAAGGAATCACCGAACATGACCATTGCGACTGATATAAACAATGAATAGAGAGGGAACTTGTACAACATCCCAAAACAATACACAATTCTAGAAAGTGGCCATAATATCCTCTCATGACCAGATTTCCCACAATAGTAGTTTAACATAAACTCCTTCTTCGAAGAGACTATGAAGGACCGAGAGTTCCTCTTAGACACTATCCAAATACTCATCCATGCTAACAAACCCAGAACACTTCCACCTTCGAAAAATTAGGAAACTTAAGAGGCTAAGGTCACTTTCAACCATCCATAATCAATCTCCCACTACAAGAGGATACACAAAACCAATAAAGGAAAGGGTGTATACTCAATCTAAAAATCTCAATAAATGGATTCCTTATATTGATCAACTGGAGGATTTTCCAATGTAGAAACAATTTGGGTTGCGCTTCAGTTATGCATTAACCTTTAATGGGGGTGTACCTTATCCAATGGGAGAACCCAAGGACCCAACCAACCTGGTCCATTGGTCAAAACAAGCCATAAACCAGATCCAAACACATGAAGGGAACTATCGTAAAGGCATCCCAATTTTTTTTTCAAAAGAGACCACTAACCGTCCCTACAACATAGCTTACCGACCAAACGCAAACCCAAAACACAGTTCAAACAGAAGGGGTTCTTGGAATCAAAACATCCCACAACATCAACATTTTCAAAAACCCATAATACAAACCATACAAAAATATTCATCAAGACATCGTGTTTTTCTTTAAAAGTAATTCTTTGAGAACAAACAGTTTAGCAGTAAGCATATCCACCAATGGTACCCCATGGGCCTCACACATGCATGTTTTTGTGCCACACCGGACACCCTCCTCATATCCATCCCGGCACTTATCCAGTCGTGCCATCAACCATCCATCATCCCATATAACCCCATGCATGTGGTCGCTAATGGAAATACCAAAGGTTAAAACAAAAATTCTTTCCACTTTTCAAAACCAAAACGGTCAACCAACACATCCTTTTTTTCTCATAACTGCTAACTACGAGATCAAAAATCCCAACTCACATCTTGCAAAAATTTTCAAAAAGTCACATACATTTAGAAAATAACTCACTTTCAAGATATTCACATCAATTTCAAAACATCTCATCCCATTAAAACACACTCTGATTGTTTAGAAAACTCTATTGGAAACACTTTTCAAAACCAATCATCAATATAGTTCCTACTTTCAAAGAGGTGTAAGAACACCATTTTATATTTCAAAACAATTCTGAAAATTAAGTTCCGCCATTTCATAAACCAAACCATTCCCTCTTTATTTTAAAATCATTTCACAAAAACTTTACACTTCTTAAAACCAAAGTGCTAAGGTTTCAAAACCTAAGCACAAAACAGTGCAAGAGGAAACTAGTTTCAGTGGGTGACTTGGAAATATGGTTGGCAGCCATATTACAATCACCTCACTTTCACAGAGAGTGTTCTAGGGAATATCCTTGGCTCCACATGGCTTGCCAGGCCTTGCGAGCTCACTAGGACCATTAACCCAACTCTCTTTTCATTTCCCTTAATCATCATCGAACCAAGAAAACCGAAGGACTTAGATAAATACCGACTTATCTTGGAAACTTGAATCCCATTATGAGGTGTGGTGATCAGGCACACTACCCATAACTAGAATTCCATGTCCCAAAAATCCTAACTCTATACTATCCTGACTCTTCCCCAAATAACATGACCCAAAGAGTTAACATGAAACTGCTCTGATACCATTTTGTCACGAACCGAATCTGGTCGCCTTCAAACTCAGCACCCGACCCGGTCCATGGCAAGACCCGAAGGGTGTTCCCGATCCCCACGGGCTGGCACAAGTTCCCGGGTATCATAAAATGAAAATTGGGAACGATTTACCCGAGTTTATAAACATAAAACAACAAAAGAATCCAATGAAACAAATCTGGATTTTTAAAACCAAACAATCTTTTACAAAAATTCAGAACTGAATTACATGGCTTAAAACAACTCAAAAGGTCTATACCAAAGTTAAAAATCCAAATAAGGACAGCTCAAGAACCCTCAGTGCATGGGGCACCTCCCACAAGCCACCTCCACAAGACTTCACCACCAAGGACCTGCTAGAAACCCGAACCACTGGAACAAAAAAAAACTGTACCCAACCTGCGACAAAAAAAAAACCATGTCTACTTACACCCAAGGGTGTAAGTATGGTGTGAGCCAATGCCCAGTAGGATACCACCACTAAGAGATTCCATGTGATAAACATTTAAAGACGAAAAGCATGCAAGTTTTCAAAAACATGAAAAGCTAGTTACAATTTCTAAAAGATGCTACTTTGAATAAAAATAGTTTTCATGTGGGATATCATTAAGAATCAACACTTAAAAAAAATGTCAACACTACTGAATTTTCCAGCCAACTATGCCGTATGCCGATGGTATGTACAAAGTAAACAATGAGCACAAGAAATAGGAAGTAACACCTAGGCACTAGCTAGCTGTGGGTCCCAGGTACCTCGTATCTCAGTGAGAGTAACCATCACAAATATCCATTCTCGTGCACGAGCCACTAGTAGGGAACATACCCATAACCTAGTGGTCCCCAATCATCATCATCATAGTTTAGTTAGAGTTGTAAGTGTCAATCTTGCTAAGTGAAACTGAGGCCAAACCCCACGGATTCACTAGGATTCTAGTACACGTCCACCCACCTAGATACCCAGGTTTTCCCTTTGTGCTCAAACATGTTCAACACATCAAGAAATGTACATTGAACATGAAAATATCATTTCCACATCACAAATTCACCAAACAGCCCATATGTATACCACACAAGTCCCAAAAAATCCAATTTTCATTCAAAATGATTTTGAAATCTGAATCACACCAAAATAGCCCACAACACATTTCACATTTCTTCAACACTTCCACAAAACCATTAAAAATTTTTTATAAAACAATTATAAGATATTTAAACTCATATAACAACCCACACACATGGAATATAACACTTCTTTCATATTCAAAAATTCAATTTTTCACATCACACTCACACAAAACACTCCACATCACTTTCACATCACTTTCACTACAAAATATCTCCTTCAAACAATTTAATAAAATATTTCCAAGATGATACATATCACATAGCAGCCTTTTCACAAATGAAATGCACCTTTGAAAAATATACTCCTACCAAAACAGTTTGCTGATATAGTTTCACCTATTACACAACCAAATAAAGCATTCAAAACTTTCATAAAACAATTATAAAGAGTATACCCAAACTTTGCACATAAAATCCATTTCAAAAATCTCTTTTTAAGCCAAAAGCACACCAAGACCCTACCAAAAAAGAATTGGAAGCCCAATAAACATGAAATAATCCACATTCAAATGTTATATAATCACGTTGAATAATATCACAAAAGATACCCATGAGAACACACAAATCCATAAAACACTTTCAAGGAGTATAACAAGGTTATACAAATAAAACCATTCAAATACACCCCATTTTTAGGCCCACATGGAACTATATCATTACCTAACCATAATTGGCAGCCCCTTTCAACAACTAATAAATCACTTCCACATTTTACAAAACTACCACAAGATATAACACATGAAATACATTTGAAAAATACACACTTCAAGAAAAAATGTAACTCTAAAAACAAATGCTTTACTATTGCAACCAAAAATGGTATTCACATAATGCACAACACATAAGGAACATGCAAAATTATTTAATCAAGCAAACTAACTCATCATTAAATGGTTACCCACAGAATCACCTACCGAATGTGTCGAAACCCTCAAATATTGGGACGAAACATCAACCGCATGACCGCCGCATCTCAAGGAAGTTAAAAGAAACCTAAAACCTCAATATTTCACCCAAAATACAGTAATTTAGAACCTATGCACGAACCCTAACTTCTGGAATTTTTTTATAATTCAAGAATTAGGGAAGAAACCCTAAGCAATTTGAATGTGGAAAGAAATAGACTCACCTACTTGAATTATCCCGAATTAATCACTCCAAAAACAATAGTTGCTGAAATTGAAAACAGACAAAATTTAGGGATTCTTCTAACTAGATATAGGAGGTAATTTGGGAAGTGGAATGGAGGGTAAAAAGTAATAATTGAGAGAGTTAAGAAGGGATGAAGTTACCTCTTCAATTCTGGCCGATTTGAGACACTCTATGAAGATCAGCCCTAATTCTCGATATCCAATAGCTACAAGGAGGGGGGGAAGGCCATGGGAGCGCGACCGGGTTTCTTAGGGTCGAGTGGGAGGTGGAATCACCGAAAAAACGCAAATATTGAAAGATATATAAAAAATTTAAAATTTATTTTTAATACAGGAAATGGGCCTTCGGGCAGGCCCAATATCTTAAATAAAAACCCATATCCACCATGATTTTGGATTTATAAAGGCTCCAAATTTATATTTTGGTGTTAATAGGTCAGAGGAGACCATTTAGGAATTGGAATGAAGGAAAAATATTAAAAAATGAAAAAGTTATAAAGGAAACAAATTTTATTTTTAAATCTAGAATTGGGCTCGCGGTTTGGCCCAATTCATGAAAACTCATCTATTTCTCCATAAAACCTTTAGAAACCATCCAAAACAAAAAATGAAAGGAAAATAAATGAAATTTAACTTCAAAATAATTCATGTATGTGACACCCTTCATCCCCATATTTCCATTTCCAGAGTGTTCAACATATCTTTTCTTCTCCTACTTTGATTTAAATTAGTATGTCTTAGTGAATTATTTTCTGTTCTGATAACACATGATACTATATCATCATATGATGATAAGGATTATGAGACTAATGCTCAAGGAAGAATTGTTTTTAACCCATCAATGAATCAATAAAACTTACACCCTGTGTTACATATATAATCTAATTCATGCCTTGCTAACCTTGAAAAGTTAGCCTCATATTTTTCAAGATTCTCTTCCTCCTTTTTCCTCAAACTCAGAAATTTCCTTTCCATATCCAGTCGATGGTAATGGGGAAAGTATTATTCAATAAAAATATCTATAAACTCCCTCCATTCCATATTTTATTCTTTATAATCTTCATTTTGTTTTTAATCAATGAACACCATTGGTCTGCATCTCCCGTGATGCGATAAACTACCATGACAACGTTTTTACTTTTGAAACTCCCCAATGTTTGAACTATATTATCTAAGGAATTTATCCATAGCTTTTCTAGTAATGTATTTTTACTCCCATTTAATGTTGGTGGTTGTTTCTTCATGAATAGTTCTAACATGGATCCCCCGCGTTTTGGATTAGGGTGCCCCATATGGGTAATGTTATTATTGATAACCGGAGTGATTTGTCCTAGTATGGTGATAATAAAATCAGTTACAGTTGCATCACTAGCTCCAATATAATTTTGTTTACAAGGAGGGAAATCCCTACATGGATTATGTGCGTTGATATAGTTTCCATTTCTTACACTAGGCGCCATTTCTAAAAATGGCATACACTTAATTAGTTGATGATTCACAATACATAATTCCAAACATATAAAACATTAACATAAATTGAACAGTTTATGGATATAATGAATCAACATAAAAAAATTTCATTGAGGAGGTGTATACTCATAAATACTTTATAATGGCTTGTAATGAAAATTAGAATTATCCTAATCATATCCCCCAGGAATATCGTAAGCAAGAGTGCAATAAGGCCTGTTGTCGTGCACTAGTTCTCGTTCGAGTCCAGATCAATACGGTGATTTAGGGTTTTACCCCTAGATACATCTATTCTAGAGCTTCATCTACCTACTCATATCTAGAAATGGATGTATTTCTTGGAAAACGAAGAAAATATCTATAGTACCAAAATTATAGGAATTTATTCTATACTAATCCTCAATGTATATCTTATTAGAATGTTCTCTAATATGTGTTTTTCTAAATATAGATTCTGTGGTTTGAACTAAACTTACTCTGATACCAACTGTAATGCCCTAACCCCAATTACCTAGAGTTGGTGAATTATTACATAACATTGGCATGATATAAGGAATCATGTCCCAGATGACCGATCAGTTTAGTTTTCTTGGAAGTACTAGATACATTCATATGTTTTATATTACATCATGAAAAAAACATAAAAAACACTTTTCTCCTTTTGAACAGTCATATATCCTTAGCATATCCCAATAGGTCAACTGTAAAATACTTCTTCAAATCGTTGGAAAATTATAAACATATAATGGGGTGAGATCAGATGCTCAGTAAGGAAAAAAATATAGCATAAAAATTCATAAATAAGTATAAAAATTTATGAAAATGTATTAGACAAAAATAGAAGGCTTTTAAACATAAAAATTCAGCATAATATGGAAAATATTAAAACAAATATTTCCATTTACGTATTCGAATCAATATTATACTAGACAAATAATCAGATGCAAAATCAATAGCCCCATTCATAATTATCAAATGCATAATTAAAGACTTCATAACCACATATTCAAGTCCTTGTTCCAAGGAAACAAATAATATTTTGTCACGGTCTTGTTCCAACACACTATAATTTCTCATGAGACTAACCGATATATCGAGGAGCTATAGCAGGCTCCAGCCGTCACATACAATGTCCAATGCATTCCTCATATGAAAATGTTTAAACATAACATAAATATTCATATTAAAACTAGAAAAAAAAAATTCAATACCTTATCCATAAACCATGAATGGAATTGAAATAACACATCCATAGTCAAAAATATTACAAATCCTTCAATACAATATGGATGATTTTCATCATAAAAAATCAACCTCGATCAAGAATAATATCATGTAAAGGATGTTGACATAGTTGCAAATGATCGGTAAAAATATATGAGAGAAAAATCCATTTTCATGAAATCTTTTAAAAGTCACATAATTTATAAATAAAGTAATTTAAAATATTGTTTTGTATCAATGTCATGCATACCACTTTGAATCTTCTGAAAGGTATTAAAATTTTAAAACATTCTACTACATATAAATAAATCCTTAAAAACATTTTGAAAACATGGACATTAATGAGAACAGATTGGAAGAATAAATCATTAAAAAATTTAAAATGATGTTATAGTAAAAAAATCCCTTAAAACATCACTTTTAAAACTCTTTTATGAAACATGGAAAAACATAATAAATATGTTCATGTAGATACTTACATTAAAACAACCTCGGATAATAAAGAGATTGGGAAATTAACCCTTAAAATTTACATTTCCATAGTTGATGGTATGTTAAACTATTATATAATAGTTAAAAAATGTTATTAAATTATAAAATAACAATATACATTAATATAATATCAGATATTATCTTATTATATTGCTTTGTTAATAATATTTTAGTTGTATCATCGTTTCGGGTGTCAACTAATTAGTTTACCATTATATGCATGGTAACGTAAGATATGTTTGTTCTGGATAAGAGGAATTTGATTCATATACATAATGATATCATGATCATAAATATTATTTTTAATCATAAATTGAAAAGTATTCTTTATTTATTACAATGGGGAATGAATCTCATCACATTCGTGGAGACGGTAATCCATACATACGCATGAGCGACAATATCATTATATTGTTGGTTAAATCCTAAGTAATTGGATGGTAAATAACATATGATAAATAAATAACATGTTATATTTATTATTGACATCAATTATACTCATTATTATTCCCATCCAAATAATGATGTGCTTGAATTATAAACCACACCACAACGTGGAGACGGTAATCCGTACGTACCCACGTATGGTGACTTTGTAATTTATAGGATGGATAGAATAATGAATATGTTTGTTCTATTTTTATAAAAACATCATAGTATATAGAAGATACTGGATTTATTATTTTATAATGGAAAAACAAATAAAGAGTTAGTGGAAGAAGAAAATAACTTGAAAGATGTGATGAAGTATTTATCTCTTCATCGGGTACTTCCAATTTGATTTGATCAAAATGGCTCCATAGGCTGGATTTCTGACCAAAGGAATGCCTCTAGGATTGAGGGAAGAATGTTGGGAGGATATTTTGGTAGGGGCTGGCCGAGAAAAAAGTCATTGTATGTATGAAATTAAGAGAAGTTAAGTGCCCTTTTATAACAGAGGTGAGAGTCACTTTAGGAAAAGCTTGAAATATTATTTTATAAGAAAATCATTTTAGGTTTCTAATGGCTGAAAAATTAATTATTTAAATTATAAGGTGTGAATGGGTTTAACACCTCTCAATCAATAGGTTTTATATGGGTTTAGTTCCTCATATCAACCTTATCATTTAGATTTAACTCTTAGTTAAATAGTTTGATATTTACCATGTCAATTTGTATTTTTATATTATATTGTTATTAAATGTACTATAACAATCCAATATACCCCCATGTGGTTCATTATTAATATATATAACCTTATCTATGTCCTTTGGCTGAGCCTTATAATTTTATGAATATTATATAAATTAATAATATAATATTTATTTTAAAAACTCAATTATGTCAATTTCGACACAATTTAGTATTTTATTTTTTTGAAAGACATAAAAACATTATAACTTAGAATAAATTATATTTAACCACCCATAACAAGGAACATTAATATATAATTTAGTTAAATTCATCATAAGTCCCTATTTAGATTTATTTGGTTATTTATAATATCAATTGTTTTAATATTTCATTAAAAAAAATTACTATATCATAATTGTGTCATAAATAAATTAAATTATAGAATGTCTAAAAATTATAATTAAAATACCATTATATAGTAATTCATTTTATCTTTCTGATAAATATTTATAGTCTAATTTATATTATATTTATCCCTATTTTAAAAATGGTTTAGTTATTAAATTTTGAATTTATCTCTTTTTACTCGTCATTAAATAAAATTATAATAAATGTCATATTCTAATACATGTATAACATAGAGGATCATATTTTATTCATAAGGTTTTTTTGGTTGAATTATACTTATCTAATAGAATTATTACATGTTTTAGGGTAATAATTATATCATTTTTACCATTAATTACCCTATTTACTTATAATAATGGGAAATAAAAGTCAAAAGATACAATTCCCCTAAAATTATTTGCATCTTAATGAACCATATTTTTCATACTTATATTAACCTTGTCTCTTAGATTCTTTAAATTATATTCCCAGAAGCAGTAAAATTTAGTTATATACAAATTTTAAAATTCTCCTATGACGTGGGTAAAAGACGGTAAATAGTTCTATAAAATTTTATATATCTAAACTTATTATAAAATGACTCAAGTGATTTATGTTGAACATATATACATTTTATATATCTATTTTGACCTAAAATAAGTTAAAATATAATAACTAATTATTTAAATAAAAATTCGATGTTAACCAATAACACTGTGTTTTTCAGTACTCATCAGAAATTGAATATTTTCAAAAAATACCAAAAAATCAACCTAATCTAATTTCTATGTTCCCAATCCACAAATGAAGTCCATTTTGAAATATAAAATTTTAATATTTTCAAAAATTGGGTATTACTATTCATAACGGCTAGTTTGATTTGTCGCGGTGTGTTAGAATCCCAAAGTTGTGTACAATGCAAGCTATTGCATAATTCAAAAGGAAACATACATTGGCAGCTTGGGGTGTTACAACTACCCTCTTTTTCCATATATAGACATGCCCAATTTCACCAAAAACATCACAAAAAGAAACTTTTAATAAGTCCTCAATCTTCCATTCCCTCTCTGGAGTCATCCAGAGGTTCCCCCATGCACTGATGATGTTCCTCCCATGATTTTCAAATTACCCTCTCATTGTAAGGGACCACACTCTCTTCTTTTCAATTAAAATAAACTCTTAGTATTAATCCATAAAAATATAACTTTTTTCATGTAATTTTAATGATATATATACT
The DNA here is from genome assembly GCA_963277665.1 of Viscum album. Taxonomy (NCBI): domain Eukaryota; kingdom Viridiplantae; phylum Streptophyta; class Magnoliopsida; order Santalales; family Viscaceae; genus Viscum; species Viscum album. Next base: position 268,238,990 of record OY728128.1, on the reverse strand, counting down.
ATATAATATATGGCATGTTAATAGGGATAACTTTTCCCACTCATTAATGAATTTCCCTATTCCATTATTAAGCTTAAATTTTTTATGGGAGCCTCTCATTATCCTATTTTTTCTGGAATCATATCTATATTATGAATATTAGATTCACAATACTAATGTTGAGATATTTTTTTCACATCCAAATTAGTTTCATTTTTTTCATCAAAATTATTAATGACCCATTTTACTATAATTAACCCATTATATGAATAATAACATTCTTCAATTATTTTTCTGATGCTTCATATGATTTTTCATGACAAATGATAGTGTTGTTAGTATTAAAAAACATTCCAATAAGTTGTATTATAAAATAATTACATTATATTAATTTATTGGTAACATCATTTTACATATCCTGTTCTACTTTATCAAGGAGATAAAATAGAGTATTGTCATTAGTATCTTATGTGATCTATGTGGAACATTAATGCAGGTACAAGATTTATAATAAATATGTTAACATGGAATTATATAGTGCATCAATGAGTTGGTCAATTTTTTTTGTCATGATATGTCATTTATGGGATTAGAGGGAGAACCTAATCCATTATTTTACCTCTTCCACCATTCAAAGTCTCCATGTGGGTTAGCCTTGTCATATTTTTTATGTCTTTTTTAATGTTTTTTCCATATTCCCATGTATCCTTTATAACGCCATTCAATATTATACCCCATTTTTTATAATTAGGATTCATACCATATTAATATCCATAAAAAATTTCTATTCTCTAATTTGCAATACATTCTTCATGTTATGATGTTTATTACGTTAATGGGCTTTATATCTAACACCTCAATTAGGTATATACTCATGTTATACCAAGCAGTTTTATGTATGATGGAGTATTAGTAGAACCATATAAAAAGATTCAATAATTTTGATCAACCACATATGTTAGAATTTTTTATTTACCTTATTACCCAAATACATCATATTTCTCAGATTTTAGGGATATATTATGTGTATCCTTATGAAAAACATAAGGAATTAATGGCTAATATATAAATGGGATTTCGTAGTTTATATTCGAGGACGGTCTAGTTATTTATTGGATTAATATTAATGATCACAATAAAAATCCTTAGTGATGAGATTAAATATAAAAAAATATCCATAAATGTTGGAAAATGTGTATTTTTTTTACAATATAATACATACTAATTATGATACTACGATTGCATCTGTCTCTAGTATAGCAGTTCCAAGGGGTAATAATCCCCAAATGGGCATAATGAGCTAATCTCAATCATCACATGGTGTGTGAATGTGGATCTACCTACAAACCTTCTTTGACACGATCATGAGATATTCATTAAAAAATTATCAATAATTTTAGGAATCCTTATTAAGGGTAATAAAATACATTAATAGTCTATGTTAGCGAATTAAGCATGGCTAAAATAGGTTGATGCATAGAGATACATAATTTTCCGGAAAAAAATCATTTGTAAATTATAAATTTAAGGATATGGGATTATTATTTAATTATGTAATATTAGAAAATAAATTATCCCTGATTATTATTTTATTACAGCTAAATGATATACATATGTAGAAATGGCTAATGAAAAAATGTTAATGAAAATATATTGACCTCCAAATTGAGATTTCAAACCCGATGGGGGGAGAAGTAATGATATTTTATATGATATTATCCCGATTGAGTTAGGGTTTTAATATAAATCTGATAATGGAGGAACACCCAAATACATCTATGAAATAATAATACATAATTGAAATATTTATGTGATGAAAGGCTTCGAAATTAAATTGATCATTTGATGCCATAATCGTTGAATGATGTATCAAACACATTGAGATTATTTTCTAAATCAATAATTATTTTTTAATGTTAATCTACCTATAGGTATTTATCATATTGAGAGATATGCAGAAACCTGTTTTAAATTCATTAATCATATGAATCCTACAGATTATATTGATGGTAATTTGTGGAAGAAATTCTAGAAATTTTTTTTCAAAAAATAATTTCATTACACTCCCCAAAATAAAATGGATATTTATTTCCATACAAAATTTGAAAAAATATGATGAGTCCTTTGGGGTGTATAAAAAATATCTCAGTAGAGGAACTATTCAAATTTTCCATTTTCATTAACCTTGAATGTAATGTTGACCTCGTTCTATGGGGTCTTAAACTGAGTCCCTGAAAATACTTGGTGATTTGATACATATATAGCTATGAGGAAATTTTATGTCATTTAATATAAGTAAATATAGTGATAACTTAATCTATTGAGATCATGATGATACAAAGATGAAGGTGGAGATAAATTTTGTTGGCTCAATAGAGAAATATAATTATAGAATAAAATTCCAACACCCCACTCATTAAAAGTTTGTAAAGAAACAACCAACAAATTTCATGATGGAAGTGAATTTTTTTTTAATGTGTGGAATGTAAGGGAACATATCTATATACTATCTATGTGTGAAATACCTTAATATAATGGAATAGGGGAACACAATATTCATCCCACAAACTATTGTTAAATTTTAAACTGAAAATACCAATAATAAATTTCTATGTAATGCAATATGTGAATGCCAGTAAGGTAAAATAAACACCATCAACATCTAAGTATTCATTTTTGAGCATGTGACATCACAAAAATTTATGTGGATCCCAAAAAAGGTTATTGTTATGATAGTTTGTTCATCCATGAATATAATATATAAATTTTGATTCTGGTTCTATAAATTCTTTTATATCACACTTGTTTAGTAGATCTATTAAAAAACTATCTGTGAACATAAATATAGATTTATAGGTCAATATTTAGAATGGATAAATTATTTAATTCCCTTTATATAACCCCAATACTATAGATATTTATGGTATGGACATCCCTTTAAACCATGTGATACTCTCTTTGGTGTAAATTGATACCATTTATGTCATGGATTGACTTTCCATATATCGAATTGAGAAAATAACTGAGGCCTCTCTAGTAATTGTGACTCCAAATAGAATGTTTGTTATGTACCTTGAGGATATGAAGAATAAACTTTATAATAATCAAGATAAAGAGTTTATAATCCCATCTTCATCATATATTGGTGAACCATTCATATCTATCAAGAAGTGGGATGGGTATATAGGACATTAAATTAATTTGGTTTTGATCAGTAAGATAATAACTTATCACGGGTCACCTACAATTGAGTAATGAAATGTTCAATCCTCTACATGGAGCCCAATATTTATTATAGGTTCATTTTTAGTTATAGTATTATCAATTATTGTCAGAAAAAGGATGATATCCCCATGAATGGTTTTGGTACCTGGTATAGGACCAAAATATTAATAGTGATTCAATTTAGGATCACCAAATCCTATTAATATTCTTCCACATGATGAATAGTTTCTAATGATATTTCCTCAAGGAAATATTTTCTCGTGTTTATAAAAGATATTCTAATAAACATTAAAACAATGGAGGGGCATGAAGAGAATATGAAAACTATCCTACAAAATAAAAAACTATAACATTTATGAAAAGGATAGAAAATGTTACTTCTATTAGATGGAAGCATTATTATTGGGGAATGTTGTTGAATGAAATGGGAAATATATGAACCATATGAAGATATATGTCATTTAAGGATGACTAAGGACAGCATATGTTGTAACATCACATGTATTTATAAAATAATACCTTTTCATAACTATTAATATTTTTGAATATAATATAAAATTTATTATAAAGGGGACACGATGTACGATAGTGTTCCTGACACGTAACAACAGGTTTCTCTGAAATCTTTTGTTGCACACAACACTGAGTTATATAGAAAAATAATACAAAAATAATAATAATATTTTAACTGATTGTTAATGACTATGCATTGTATTTCAGAGATTGAACATAATTAACTATATTATGATTTAAAATATTTTTTAAATTTATTTACATTAATAAAATAAATATTAGAGGCTTAAAAAGAAAATGAATACAATTTTAAGAATAAAACACTCTAATATTTTTAATGGGTCATTTTACCACCTTTTGACGGTGAACCATTTTTAAAATTACATTAGGTTACTTTTAAATGTTATGTTTGAATAAATAAACATTTTCATCAGAATAATTACATTAAAAAAAATTCATGGCTTGATACTTTGGGTTTTTTTGATAAAATAATAATTTAATAAATAGTGAAACATAAAGAATTTTAATTCAAAACTGCTTTTTCAACTAATTTATTTATATATATATATTGTAATATTATTTTTTCAAAAAGTGTAATTCGATTAATTTTTTATCATTTAATACAATATTGTTCATTTTAAGTAATTTCTCATTTATGTTGTACATAAACAAAAGTCAATCCATTGATATTTTTAACTTATTAGAAACCCACATTCTAGTTTTCATAATGAGAATTAATTTTAAATTAACTTCTACAAAATCATTATTTTCAATTTAAAAAAATAAAGTCCTTATTTGGAGTCATATGATCTCAATTCTGTAGATAGGTACCTTTTTTTATTGACATTATGAATAGTAAAATCATTAATTATTTTTATTTACTATGGTTAAAGGGTAAATCAGGTGAATAATGGTAAATAATAATAATATATTAATATAAAACAACCCTAAAAAGAGTCCAAACCCTATTTTATGAGATATGGCCAACCATGGACATCCTTTGGTAGATTTTAGGAACCTTGGAGCCACTCGGGTGAGATAATGACATGTTATAATAATTAATTTATGTAAAGATAAATATAACATAAACATATATGTTTTTACTGACAATAATTTAAGGCGGGGTTGTTTAACTAATCTCTTTGACTATAAATTTTAATAATAAATATAAAAATATTTCTTATATCATGGAATTTTATTTATTATTTTTAGACATTTAATAAATATATTTATTCATGACACAATATTGATTCAATGATTACCTTATTAATGAAATATTCAAATAATTGATATAATAAATATTACAAAAAACGTAATTTGAAAATTTTGATTTCATAAATGAATATATTGGATTAAATTGACAATGAGGGATACATTAATGCATTTTGAACGAAGGAGTCATGTTTTTATGACTTTATAAAAAATAAATTGCTAAATTGTGTCAATATTGACATAAATGTGTTTTTAAAAACAAATACTATTGTATTAAATGGTATAATAGTCCTAAAAATAGAATATTAGTGAAAATAACTTATATAATGTTACATATTTGATTAATGATCCACTTTTGGTTCTATTATAAATTTATTATTTCTATAGTTACCATATATAATGAAAATATGAGAAGACATGGTAAGCGTTAATGTTTTTATCTAAGGGTTAATGATAAAAGATAATGTTATTTTTTAAAATATACGATTAAAAAAAATTAGATTATTTAGTCCCATAATTTTATTATCCTATAAATTTATCACATTTTACCAATTAGAAATCTAAAATTAATTTATAATAAATTAATATTTCAAGACTTTCCAAATGTTTCCATACTCCCTTTTATAAAAGGCCACAATCTCTACCAAATTACTCTCTGCTCTAAAGATACATGAATCCTAAAAATTATAATCAAATAATCTACCAACATCATTATATTTCTTTTAATATAATTTCTTTGGGAAAAATAAATTTAATAAATCTATTAGGCTCAAATCAAATGCAGTTACCCGATTTAGTGTTAGCGTCTTCTCTAAAGTTCCATTCCATTATCACTTCTTCACACCCTATACTATTAATATTATATGATTATGAAACAAAAAAAAACAATACAAAATAAATTAGTATGTTTTTATCATTTTTATTCTAACTACACTAACACACACATCAATCTAATGGATTTGAATATACTATTTCTGCATACGGAGAACTATTCCAAACTGATATGATGATTATTCTATTTTCACATACCACCTATTAAGTTTGAAACCATGATGGAATAGAATTTATGCATGATATATATTATATATATATTTTCTATAAGGTTTTTTAATTTTAATATAAAACATGCCATCATCCTTTGTATAATGTGTTAATACGATAATTGCATTTGGGCACGTTCGGACTACCACCCCCTCAATGTGATATGACTCATTAATTACACACATGGAACATATAATGGATGTATTAAATTAACATAAGTTACAAAAATAACATATTTATTATAAATGAATTATAATATATCTATGCATCATTTAGTTTTCATTCCATTAATATGACAAAGAAATGAAATTAGTGTTCAGGTGCACGTATGGCCAAACTTCTCTAGGAAAAATGAATTTAATTTATTATACCAAAATGATATGGACTATTATAAATACATAAATGCTGGATATATGTGATTTTTAAATCAATAATTTCATTCTGGTGACAATGTAATTATTACCACATGTACAATTTCCATCCAAACAATTTCTTTTTTTACTCATATACAAAACATCATCAAAATGTCTAATATTTACTTAAAGGAATAACTAATCATTATATAATGATAATACATGATATTAAATGAATGATAAAAAAGAAATGGTTATGAATAAAGTGAAAATTAACCTATGTTTATTATTCATGAAATTACAAAACAAATAAGATATGTCGGACTCAAGGTATGCGAAATCTTCACCCAATCTCAGTTCATTGAGTTAAATCTCAATATAATAGGTTTTGATTTTCCATAAACACTTTTGAATGACATCTGATGGTTTTATAATGAATATAAACATAAATTGGGTGTATATAAATTTTTTACACATCATTATGTCATTAATTTAACCTTGACCTGAGGATACGATCATTGTAATGGACTTCTTCTCAATATCCATTCATTTAGGAATATTTTGATGTTAGACACCACCATATTTTAATCAGTGTTTAATATACCAATTTTACTTGTAATTTCATTCAAATGGAGTCTATTTATTATGATTCATTTTCTAAATGGAAAAAGTGAATGTTTTTAACATATGCGTCAACACTGACTTCTTCGCCGCTGTAACTATTATATGATATTTTTCTTGCTATATAATCCATAATGATATTAAAAGGAAAATAAATACCTTATTTTATATTAGTGTGATTTGTTCTATAAAATGGTTTTGAAAGTGGATTTACTATTTCAATATTTGGAAATTATCTCTTGTGATTTAAAATATAATTTTATGTGTGAAATGTTGAAAATTTCAATCTATTATGTTTCATAATTATATAATGGTGTTTTGACATTTGATGGGTGGTTACGTGATAATAAATTGAAATTTGGTTACCTGATAATCCAATTATGGGTGGTTTTATTATAAACCATGGACGGGTGGTTACGATATAACCTCAAATGCATTGGGTGATGAAGTCGGCCGTATGGAAATTAAATTTATTAATATATGTGGATGTCGACCATATGGTTATTCAATTTAAGTATGTTTATGTCCCATGTAACCATAATATGTTATAAGTCTATTTCTACTTGATTGATGGGATATTTTAGATATAAAAAGAAAATGTAACGATCATAATTTCGGTGTATTTTTTCACCTACTTCTTACAGGTGAAAATTATTTCATTATGGTAACGTATTCATGGTTTACATGTTTTTTCAAGACCAACAATTTTCATTATTTATTTATCCCTTACAAAGATTTCTCTACTCATCCGATGTTTTGAAATTTTTTGAACAGGGCGTAAATTATAAAATAGTCACGAATGGGATCATGGAAATTTCATGTTTTTAAACATTAAATGAATCATGTTTCTTTTTAAAAAGTTCATATTTTTGGAAAAAAAATTGATTGTTAGTTTAAGTGTCTACATGTAATATTTATGTTACTATGTAAGATTTATGATCTAATTTTACAAATATATAAACAAGAAACCAACCATGATGTGATTATAATTAAAATTATTGACCTATCTCATGATTAGGTAATGTTAATGGTTTGGGCCTTTTTTTGGAAACGGAGGTTTGTTTAGATAGTATTAAGAATTATGTGTTTTGGATAAACAGATGGTAAGTGTAACATCTCATGTGTTTATAGAATAATACCTTTTCCTATACATTAATATTTTAAAATTGAATATTAAATATATATTAAATGGGATACAATGTACGATAGCATACTTGACACACAACGATGGGTTTCTCCGAAATCTTATGTTGCAACACAACACTGAGTTATACTAAAAAATAATAAAATAATAATATTATTATTCTATCGGGTAGTTAACATATGGCTGTTATATTGAAAAAAACTAATAGAATTCACTATATTATGATTTTATATATTTTCTAAATTTTTATACATTTATCTAATGCATTTGAGAGGCATAAAATGTGAATGAATCGAATTTTAAACATTAAATCCTCTAATATTTTTAAACGGTCGTTTCACCACCTTTTAATGGAGAACCATGTTTAAATATTTTTTTTATATTTTATATGATCTATTTTTCAAAATTAACTTCTTCCTTAGAATAGGGACACCAAAATTTACATTGGTTGAAATTTTGGTATTTTTATGAAAAAATTCATATTTTAATGAATAATAAAAAATTATGAATTTGAAATTAAAACAAAATTTTCAAATAATTTATTTATATAGTTATATTGTAAAATTAATTAGTATTAATGTGTAATTGGAATATTTTTTATCATTTAATCCAATGTTGGTCATTTGAAGTAATTTAACATTGAAATATGACATAAACATATGTCTATCTTTTGATGGATTTTACATATTAAAAACCTGATTTCTAGTGTGGACAATGAGAATTAATTTTAAGTTAATTTTTGAAAAATATGGGTTTTGAATTTGGAATAGTATATTCCATATTTTCAATCATAAGGTCCAAATTGTGTACATATATACATTTAATTTAAGGATATTATGAATAGAAACTTTAGTAATTATTTTTATTTACCATAGTTAAAGTGTAAATCGTGTTAATAATGGTAAACAATAATATTAAAATAATATAAGAATACCCTAACACGTGTCCAAATACTATTTTACGATATATTTCCAACCATGGGAATCTTTGGGTCGATTTTAGGATCCCATTGAGCCACTTGGGTGTGATAATGACTTGTTATAATAATTAATTAAAAGAAAATTGAAATATAGTATAAATATTGAACTTATTTACAAAACGATTCAAAGGTGGGGTTATATAACCAATAACTATGACAATAAATTCTCATTAGAATGATAAAAATCATTCACTAATAGTCATATTTTATTTTTAATTTTTATAAATTAAATAAGTTAATATTTTTTGGACCTAATGATGATGAAATGATTACATTATTAATGAAATATTCCAATAAATGAAATTATAAATATTATTGTAAATGGAATATAATCATTTTTATTCCATAATTTTTTTTGACATTGATGTGCGTGGGATACATTAATTATTTTTTTTAAAGGAATAATGATTTTATGACTTTATAAAAAAAATCATACACTAGATAGTGTCCAAAATAACATTAATAGAATTTTAAAAATATATACTATTTAATTAAATGATATAATATTACAAGTAATATATGAATCACACAATAAACATATATAATGTAAAAAATTTCATTAATGTTGTACTTCTGGTTTTATATACATTTAATAGTAACTATGGTAACCATATATTATGAAAATACAGGAAGACATGGTAAATGTAAATGATCTCAAGGGTTAGAGATTAAAGATATGTTTATTTTTTGTGACCTAAAATTGTTTACAATCTATTGGATTAGTGGCCTTATACCCATAATCATCTTATACTTGAAATATATCACTTTCAAACTATTATAATTCGAAAATCAATTTATAATAAAATAATATTTCAAGACATTCCTAATGTGATCCTCGTCCATCTTATAAAGGGACACCACCTCTAAACACAAACCAACATATCTCATGTCTATTTAATTGACAATATTCAACTAAAATAATATCCTAACATACCTAACTTTCTCCTAGAAGCATTAACTTGGGAATAATGCAATCCATTTAATCCTTTTCGCGCAAATCAAAATGATTTACCCGTTTTAGAAGTAGAGTCTTTTCTAAAGTTCCTTTCATTTATGTACCATCCTTAATCCATATGTTCTTCGTATTCTATGATTACATAAAAATACGTTTATCCTCCGTATACTATGATTTTGTTATGATATGGATTCAAAATACCCTTATACACACCAACATCTAATGGATACAAACATATTGTTTATATCTATAGCGAACTATTTCCACACGAAACGATGATTGTTCAATTTTCTCCTACCACCTCTTATGGTGGCAGTAATGTTTGAAATATATTAATATATGTTATATGTTATATTTATATTGTTTTTATGTTTCTATTACATTATTCTACAACATGCCTTTATGTTTTTCATAACGTGTAAATATGATAATTTAACTAGAGGATGTGTGGACTACCTCCCACTCAATGTGATAGGACTTATTCATGCCAAACCTGGAATGTATAATGGATAGAGTTAATGAATATAAGTAACATATATAACATAGATATTATACTTGAATTATAATATATCTATGTGTCACTTAGTTTTCATTCCTTTAATATGACTAAGAAATCAACGAAGGGTTATGTGCGTGTATAACCTACCATCTCCAAGAACGGTACATTTAATTTCTAATCTCCAAATGTTATGGACTAATATAAATACATATTGGATATATATTTATGATAATTAAATTAGTAATATCTTTATGTATATAACGGACTTATGACCATGTGGAAAATATTCATTAAAACAATTTCATTTTTGTCTCAAGTACTAAACATTGAAAAAACATTTGATATGAGCCCAAATAATTAACTAATAGTTATAACATGGTAATAAGTGGTATAAAATGAATGATAAAAATGAAAAATGATATAAATCTAGTATAAATTATCCTATTTTTATTTTTTAGGAATTTATAGATTTAATGAAACATGCGAGACTCAAATTAAAAGAAAACATAATTCAATTTCATTTAATTAAATTAAATATCACTATCATTGATTTTTATAAGAGTATGTGGGAATGAAGTACTAATTTTTTACATTAAATATACATTTTTATTGGTTGTATTTCTATTTTTCACACATAATTATGTCATTGATTTATCCTTAGCCTAATTATATTTTCGTTGTAAGGGACAACGTCTCAATCAATTTTCGTTAAAGAATATTTTGATGTTATACACCACATGATTTTATACAGTGTATAATAATCCCTTCAACATTTATGTTCCTTTGAATGGAATCATTTTTATTCAAATAGTATACCTAATAAAAAAGGGATTATTTTAACATATGAGTCAATAAAGTCTTTTTTCCACCGTAACTGTTATTTGATATTTGGAATCCTCTATAAGACGTAATGTTTTTAAAAGGATAAGAAATACCAAATTACATTTTTGGATGTTTTGTTATTGAAAATGGTTTTGGAGGTGTATTTAAAATATCAATATCATAAAATTACTTATTTTGATTGAAAATGAAATTTTATAAGTGAGATTTTGATAACTTCAATCTTTTAATGTATTATGATTTTATAATCGCTTTTAGACATTTGACGGGTGGTTGCATGATAAGTAAAATATGGTTGATTACATGATAAACCAATGATGGTTGGTTCTGTTGATAAATCAAGGATAAGTTGTTATGTTATAACCTCTAATGAATTTGGTATGGAAGTCATCCATATAGCTATTCCATTTAGTGATATGTGTTGAAGATAAACGTATGGTTATTCCATTTATGTGAGTTTATTCTCTATGTTACCTTTATATGTTATATGTTTCTGTATATGGGATTTTTGGTAATATTTTATTTCAAAAAGTATATGGAATGAGCATATATTCGGTGATGTTTTTTACTACTTCGTAATGGTGAAAAGTATTACTTTAAGATAAAGTATTAATGGTTATCATATTTTCGAAAGACTAACAATTTTCCTTCATTATGTCTCCCTTAATGATCTTTTTATGATCATCCCATATTTTGAAATATTTCTTATAGGACATAAATAAGAATAGATTCATGAATTTCTGGATGTTTTAACATGAAATCAACCATGTTTTTTACAAATATTTAGTTCCATGATTAAAATAGATAGTGAGTAGAAGTGTATTATTTTAATACTTAATTGTTTTGTACGATTTATGACCTAATTCTATAAAGATATAAACCAAAATAAATCCTATATGTGGTTACAATTAAAAATAATTACTTACCTCATTATTATTTAATGACTATGCATGGGGACTTATAGTTGGTATCATAGGACGGTTTATAGAACATTAGGAATTAGATATTTTTGGATAAACATATGGTAATACTCTATGTTTATTCTTTCAGTTTGATAAATTTTTATAAATTACTTATATCAAGGATTGTTGGTTTGAAATGGATGGAGTAGGATCTCAAAGAACATTACTATCTCTTCTTGATGTATTTCTTGAAATATTTATTGAATGTTAATGCCTGGATGAGTTTAGAAATTTATGTAACATACAAATCACATGCAAGTAGTTATTTGGTTATATGAATCCTCCAAAATACCTCTATTCCATCGAGGATCATCAGTTGTATTTAATCAAATAATATTTTCTCAATATTCTAATATTTTTACGAATGGTAAATATTATCATGGCATTTCAAATATTTTAACTTATCATAAAATTTTTATGCATATTATAATTTTGAAAAAGGTACTAAAGAAGGATAACCTAGCACATCATATTTATATATTATTTTAAAATATAGTCCTTCATCAAATACTTTTTTAATTTTAAAAGTATATTGGATTGTATGTTTTAACTCAAGCATAGTTCGACTGATTTATAAAAATATCATTTTATTATATGTTTTAAAAATATATGTCATACATGATTATTTTCTAATTTCATTTTTATGTGAACTCCTATATGACCAATGTTTTTCAACGTGTATATGGATAATGGATGGAAAATAATTTGAAGGATATCAAAATCATTTTTGAAATGCATGGACCTTATATCTATGTGAACAAGATAACAATGAAACCAGATGGACAACATGATAATAGTATGTTGTTTTTTCTATTCAGAATAGTTTTATTTTATTATATAGTGTTGAAATTAAAAATAATCAATTTATATAAGACATCATGAATTAAGATGTTGATGTCATTATGGGTTGGGATGAAAATGAGAGATATAAGGCAACTATTGATGTGAAAACATGTAATGGTTATTATTGTGTATAATAAAAATGGACAACCTGCATGATGGGTGACAACCAGTTGCGCATAGAATGCCATCCTGAATAGAACCCATAACTGAATGGCGACTAGGGCGCATCACCTACAACTGAAAAATGTGAATTGTCATGTTAGTATGACTTATTATTTTCAGATAAATGATTTTATGGATCAAGAATTAGTTTATTTTGGGAACTAATGTTTTATCACATTGATATCCTTATTATAGGTAAATGATTTGGTGATTAAATGATTAATGTTATTTTGGAAGATGTTCACTATTATTAGAGAATGATATTCCTAATAACAATATAATACAATGGGAATTCATTTGAGGGGTAATGGTTGAATTTTATTTTGGAAGAATCTATGTTTTTAGTGTGGAATATCGGTTATTTATTGAAATTACTAACCTATAATGTATAACGTGTGATTAATTTAATTACTTTTAAGAATGAGACATTAGGATGTGTTGATGTTATTTATAAATAAATGTTATTATTTTTTGAAGAAGACTATTGTGATTAAATCCTTCAGGATTTCGTGTTTTTTTCTTAGTTTGGATTTTTTTTATGAATATTATGTAAAATTGTGTATTTAATGGTATTTTTTTAACATTGGTGTTTTTTTTTGAATTTTGGAGATTAAGAGAAGTATTTATTTCTATATGGATTATTCTTTTTGGGGATTATTTGATATTTTACAGACCATATTTATTTTTTTTAATTTATAATGATAATAGAAATATATTATTTATCTTTTTGGGATTATTTAACATTATTTTGAGTCGATTATAGGGCTTCTCGTTTGAACAAGTCATCTTGAATAGACATCGTTTGGAGAAAACATTAGTTTGTGGTAGAATTTTATTAATTGTGGAAACTCTACTTGACAAGTATGTATGTTTAATTATGTTCGTAGTTAAACTTATAAATAAATTACTGAATTAAATGAAATGATATTAAAAATATATGTATTAAAATTAATTATATATTTTGAAATAAAAAATATTTTAGCAAATAACATATTTATGGTTTTCTGATTGTTAACATTCTCCTCATCATGTTTTCTATCACACTCCATCAGAACATCGTAGTTACGTTTCTCTCCCATATCAATGGTTTCCTACATGGAACACTGTAATTTTTTTCCCATGTGACCTTTTCACTTCACATTAATTTTTTTACAGAGGATTTTTTATTAACTATTTTCACTATTTTAGTCTTTCAATGTTGCTTCTAAGCCAAATTTTTAAATAGTGAGGAATCATTTTCCAAAAGTGGGAATGATGTACAATCCCTGGTATTTTTAAATTAAGAATTATTCATATCTAAAAATTATTTTAAGGTAATATTAATTATATATGAAAGTGGACACTATCTATTTTTGAGTACCGAACACCCAACTATAGGTTTCTCTGAAATCTTATGTTGCATACAACACGAATTTATACTAAAAATAAAACAAGAATAATATTATTATTTAAATTGTAGTTAATTACTATCCATTGTATTGGATTTAATTGAGGAAATTAACTATATTATTATTTTAATTATTTTCTATTTGTTCTTACAATTATCCAAATTATTTGGATGGCTTAAAATGAGAATGAGTCCAATTATAAAAATAAAATACTCAACATTTTTTAAAATGTTCTTCAACTATATTTTGATGGTGAACCAATTTTAAATATAATTTTTTCACTTTTATATTGTATATTTATCAAATTAAACATCTTATTTATAATTGGGACATTAAAATTTAATTTGGTAAAATTTAGGTATTTTTTTTTAAATTTTATATTTTAATAAATACCGATAATTATACATTTTAATTTCAAAATCTCTTTTCAACTAAATTTCATGTATAGTAATATATTAAATTTAATTGGTTTGAAAGTGTAATTATATTATTTTTTTACAATTTAATAATTTTTTTGTGATTTTATGTATTTTCACATTGAAATTTGGAATAAACACTTGTTAATCATTTGATTGTTTTTACATCATAGAAGCCTGCATTCTGGTTTTGACAAATGGAATTAATTTTAAATTAATCACCGACAAATAATTGAATTGAATAAAGAAAAATGTATTCCATATTTGGAGATAGAATTCATAAATGGTTTTGACATGTTCCTTTTATTTTTAGACATTATTAATAGTAACTTTAGTAAAATTCTTATCATGGTTAAAGAGTAAATCAGGTAAATAAGGGTAAAAAATAATATTATAATTATATAAAACTACCTTAATACGTGTCCTAATCCTAATGGATGAGATATGGATGACCATGGTCATTGGTGGTCGACTTTAGGTCCCCATGGAGCCACATGGGTTTGTTAATGACATGATATAATGGTTAATTTAAATTAAAGAAAAATATAACATAAACATGATTATTATTGATAAAAAGATTTTAAGGTTGGGTTATATAACTAATATTTTTGACAATAAATAGTCATTTAATATATAAAAGGATATAATAAATCATGGTATTTTATTTATAATTTTTAGAGATTAAATAAATAAATTTATTTATGACTCAATGATGAGGCAACAATTACCTTATTAACGAAATATTCAAATAACTGATATTTTAAATATTTCAAAAATTGTAATTTCAACATTTTAATTCCATATAAATATTTTTTGATGACATTTACATGTTAGGTATGAGTTAATTACTTTATTTCATAGTAATAAGTTTTTATGACTTTAATAGAATTAATTCTAAATAGTGTCAAAATTGGCATAAATATGTTTTTAATAGCAAATACTATTATATTAAATTATATAATTGTATAAAAAACTATTATTCTGTAAAATGACATATATAATTTTTCAAATGTCAATTTTTATCCACTTTTCTTTCCATTATAATTTTATAATAACTATTGTATCCATATAATATAAAATACAAGAAAACATGGTAAGAGTTAATGTTTTTAACTATGGATTAAGGCTAGAATACAAGGTTAATATTGGGATCTAAATATTTCTACAACCTATCGGCTGATATGATTTCAATCCATAATTATCTAAACCTCAAAATATTTCACATTGGAACTATTATAAATCAAAATTAAATTTATAATAAACTAATATTTCAGGATATTCCTAAAGTTACCCTTGTCCCAATCATAAAAGGCCCCAACCTATACCAGCTTATTGACACATATCAAGAACATTGGATAATCCTAATTATGTTCAAATAATATCCCAAAATCCTTCTTTTTCTCCTATAAGACATACCTAGGGAAGATGACTATAACACCCCAAGATTTTATGAATTTTTTTTTAATTTCATTAATGACTTGTGTTGTACGCTACACCAAAATGAGCTTGCACAACACGCATCCCTGACATGGCTTGCATTACACGCAAGCGCGACCTTCCACGATAGTGTGTGTTGTACGTAATACCGAGCTTCGCTAAACAATGATATGCTATTAAAATATTATTAAAACTAGCCGTTATGAATAGTAATACCCACTTTTTGAAATTTTATTTCTAAAAATGGACTTCATTTTTGGATTCGGAATATTGAAATTAGCCTAGGGTGAAATTTTGGTATTATTCTGAAAACTTTCAATTTTTTATGAATAGTGAAAACACTAGGTAATTATTTAAAAAGCGAAATTTTATTTAAATAATTATTTCTTTTATTTAAATTTATTTTAGGTCAAAATTGATACATAATACCAATATACATTCAATGTAATTCATTGGAGTAATTTTATAATAATTTTAGATATATAACAATTTCATTGAACATTTCACCGTCTTTTACCCACCTCCTAGGAGAATTTACAAATTTACATAAAACATAATTTTACCGCTTTTGTGAATGGAATTTCAAAAATCTGAGAGAAACGGTTGATGTCAATAAGTAAAATGTGGTTCAATGAGATGAAAATAATTTTTAGTGAATAGTAACTTTTTACTTTTTTTTACCACGGTTAAAAGTAAATAGGGTAATTAATTGTAAAAATGATATTATTATTACCCTAAAAAATGTCCTAATTCTATTGGATAAGTGTAATTCGACAAAAGACAACCTTAGGAATGAAATATGACCATTTAGGCCCACATGGATTAGATTAGAACATTTATTATTAATTTATTTAAAGAAGGGTTAAAATAGTTAAAATCAAAGTTTAATAAGTAAATAATTTTTAATATAGGGTTATAAATAGATAAATTCAACTATAAGTATTAATTATAAAGATAAAAATTTTTACTACATAATGGTATTTTATTTGTAAATTTTAGACATTAAATAATTTAATTTATTTATGACACAAAGATGATGCAGTAATTATCTTATTAATGAAATATTGACATAATTGATGTTATAAATAACCAAATAAATGTAATTTGAGACTTTTTATGAATTACACTAATTTTATAGGTTAATATGACTTGTTATTATTTATTTATTTAACTTTTTTAGAACTAATCATTCTGTTATGATTTTCACAAAAATCAATTACTAAAAAGTGACAAAATTGACATAAAATAGTTTTTAAAAAAATATTATATTATTAATTGTTATTTTATTCCTAAAAATCTAAAGTTAGGCAAAATGACTTAGATAAGGTTATATATATTAATAATAAACAACTTGGGGTACGTTTGGCTTCTTATAGTATGTTTATTAACCTTATAGTGTAAGAACACAAAAAGACACGGTAAAAGTAAAATTATCAAAATTATAGTTAAATCTAAATGATAAGGTTAAAATAGTAAACTAAACTTGTCCAAATTCTATTCTATGAGATTATTTAGACCCATACCAACCGTAGCTACGAAATAAATAAATTAGGAGCTATTTAAACCCAAATATGGATTTATAATAAAATAATATTTTTCATTTTTCCAAAGGTGCCCCTCTCCTCCCTTATAAATGGGAACCTCCTACCTCTCTTCCCCACACCACTTTGAGCATTCAAGCTTGGCCAAACCCTGCCAATTTCTTCTCTAAACATGCCTACAGACATCCTAGAGTTCATGGTATTCTTCAAAGACCAATTTAATGCCCTAAAAGGAGTTCTCAATGAAGCGCTTCGAAGAAGAGGTAATGTCTGTTACTGATTGTTTCAACTTTATTTCTTCTTCCAATTCTTATTCTTTAGTTGTTTCATTACGAAGTAATAACATCAGTATCACTCATATACTGATATGTTATTATAAGAATGAAACGACCCTATTTCACCATCTATCCATCCTATGGAAAACGAAATCACCACGCGTGCGTATGTACAGAATACCGTCTCCACACCGTGGTGTAATCTATTTTCCACCACCACCTTACTTGGAAGGGTATAATGGTGTAAATAATGAATATATATAATTATTGTAAAGTGATATTGATTCATAAATAGTATACTTACACTCAAATACAATTCTACAATCATGGTAACGATATCATCGCTCATGCGTACGTATGGAATATCGTCTCCACGATGTGATGCGACTCTTTCTACATGATTTTCATTAAATAATTATTACATAAATGAATTGAGTGAATAAATATGATATATATTACCCTAATACAATTCTGGAAATGAGGTATCTATAACCTAAAAGAAGAATAAGTATTTATTCGACAAAACACGCATAAGAACAAAAAACAATAAACACCCGAATAACAAGTAACAATGAAATATTACTAATAAGAAGCTAAGAATATGACCATATATGATATCATAACAATGAGTATGATTCTGGAATAAGTCGATGACATTATTTAAATC
Organism: Viscum album; assembly: GCA_963277665.1. Lineage (NCBI taxonomy): Eukaryota > Viridiplantae > Streptophyta > Magnoliopsida > Santalales > Viscaceae > Viscum > Viscum album. The sequence continues at coordinate 268,219,938 of OY728128.1, read as the reverse complement.
ATTATACAAGAGGTTTGGACACTTACGAAGCAAATCAGACAAAAGGTAATGGAAAATATCACAATCTCATTTTTATCTGAGATTGTTTATACTTTGATATTTACTGGGGTGTATTTTATCATCCACATCCAGGTTTCCTCAATATGTAATATTATTTCCATCCACCTAAAATTGTTTAAATCCAATTTTACCATTTGGTGAGTTTTTATTAAAAGATTTCAAAGGAATCTTTTGTCGTTTTTCATATGAGTTACTTTTTGACTTTTCCGAAAAAAGTACGAGAAGAATGTTTTTTTAACTTATACGACATGAATGGATTTTTAAAACAATATTTCCAAGAATCTTCCTTTACATGTTTTCAATTTTATTTTTAATCAACTTCTTTTAGTTTAAAATTGTATGACATGTTAAGAAAGGAAAAATGTTTTTGAAGTAGAAAGGATATTTTCCTCAAGAATGGAGTTCAAGAGTTTTATCAAAATTATTTTCCATATAAGATAATATAGGGTTCTATTTCTATCCCTATTATTACATGGATTTGATTATGTTGTGATGGAAATATTTTTATTAATTCCTTTATCTTATATGAATTGTTTTATGAAGTCACGATGTTTAAGATTCCAATTTTTATTACATGGGTTATGTTATGATGTATGGTTTATGATTTTGTGGCACACATAAGAATGGTATCATTATGAGATGGGTGGGACCTATATCTCTATCCAATGCATTGGGTAATGATTTTATATCTCATGAGATAAACATGGCTGTAAAGGCAGGTTAAACCGGTTCAGTGAAACATGACTGAAACGAGGAATGAACTTGGTTAAGAAATGGACATTGTCCACTAAGATAGTCTTGAAATGAGTCTAGACTAATAAGAAATGATTCTCTATGATTATGTGTGTAGGAAAAAAATATTCATGTTTTAAGTTATGATTATTGTGATTACATTTCACTACCATGATTTATCTCATCTTATGAAATTATGATCTTTTTTATAGGGTATGATTTCCACTTTGTTATGTTCTTATGAATATGATGTGATTGATATTTCTTTTGTTTACCCTTACTAAGAATTTGAGCTCACCCTCTTATGTTTTCTTTTCCCCAGGATATAAAGAATGATCTTAGGTAAGAAAAAAATGGATAATCTTTATGGGAGATGTTGACGATCTTTCACCACGATTATAAGATTATATTACGAGTTTCCAAAGACACTAAACTATTACGGTCCTTGTGCATGTGTTTTTTTAATATACTAACTATTCCGCAAAAGTAATGTAATGTCCATGTACGTCATGATTAGGGTCTCTACAGTTGGTATCAGAGGAAAGGTTTAGTCAACCTTTGGAAACTAGGATGCGAGAACTTTAGTGAGATCCCTAGAGATATTTCTAAGGTATGTCTAGGGATGTCCCTAAGGTTAATTATATGTCATAGTCCTAGAATTGTTCTAACCATCTTATAATTAAACCTAAGATGTTAGATATTGATGGTACTCCCCCTTTATTATGTTGTTTTCCCTAGTGTGATTGTTTCCTCTCACACTATTCTTTTTTGGTTTTAGACGATGGCTGGAACCCGAAGGAACCGTATTGATCAATGTAATGGACGATGCAATGATTGTCCTCCTGAACAAACCAACGTTATGGGAGATGGAGTGAAAAATCTTATTGCTATACTTACACAAGCTATGAATCATTATAGACTTCCAAATGAGCAGAGAAGGGAACAATATTCTATTGAGTCCGTTATGAGGCAACTCCCACCTTCTTTCAGTGGGTATTCTGATCCACTTTTTGCTGAACAATGGATCAGTACCACTGAGATAATATTTTCAGTTCTTCAATGTTCTGAACATGATAAATTCATCTTAGCAGTATATCATTTGGAAGGTGATGCTGATCAATGGTGGAATCTTATCAAGAATACGAGGCCAAGAGATGAAATTGAGTCCATGGAATGGGACGAGTTCAAGAACTTATTTTTCAATAAGTACTTCCCTCGTATTCTTTGAACAAAGATGGAGAAGGAGTTTTTGAACTAAAGAAAAAGAATGATGAGTCTGTTGGTACATACGAAGCGAATTTTACAAGGCTTTCAAGGTATGCATCTGGCTTTATCATCCAACCTAAAAGTAAAGTTGATCGATTATTCAGTGGCTTAAAACCCAATCTTCGAAGGGAATTAGCTATAAGGGACTTCAGTAGATATGAAGAAATTTTGTGCTGTGCTATTAAGGTAGAAATGGAAGCTGGTGTTACATATCCATCTCATGGTTTTGACAAGAAACGAAAAAAGGAGTTCAAGGAGAAATCTCAGAATAATGGTGAAAAGAAGATGAATGTTTCCTTATGCTCAAAGTGTGGAAAGAAGCATGGTGTAGATTGTCTTAAAGGGACTAGAAAATGTTTTAAGTGTGGAAAATAAGGTCATTGAGAAGCTGAGTGTCGAAATAATGGAAAAGGGTTTCTAATGGTGTGAATAAAGAAAATACTTGAGAGAACACACCAACAACACTTAAATGCTTCAAGTGCAATGAAATGGGGCATTATACTAATCAATTCCCTAATCCAAGGGTTAATGATGATCGACATGAGAAACCACTTAAGGCAAAGGACAAAGGGAAGTCACATGCAATCACTATTGGTGATGTTGAATATGACAATGATATGGTGGAATAATTAAGTGTTTATGTAATGGGATTCCAAAATAATGTTGTATATAGTATCGTGGAATATTGGAATATTTATTTATTGGTCTATTATGGTTTTAAATAATTTTATGGAACCGGTAACCATGGAATGTGATTGAGATATTTTTGGTAAGCAGATTATATGAGCATAATGAAGGGATAAGAAGATAATGAGATGTTTGATTGTATTCAAGAACTCATCAATGATATAAGGACTAAGTGATATCATGGTTTGAGAATAAAGAATTTTGAGGATTTTGGTTTGTGAAAAGTGTTAACTTTTAACTGCATTCATGTTTTCACTAAGGTTCAATGGGTATTAATTCTTCAAGAGAATACATTATTAAGGCATTCACATGTTTGTAATTTCACCAACAAGATATATCTTATGATATTTGGGGGATAAATGATGGAATTCACGTTATTGTTATGTGACATTTAAAGTAATCATTTTCATTATACTATGATCTTAGACCGAAGTATTTTAGATAAACCTAATGATTGGAATGGATTATGTTGGACATAAGTTAGTATTGTTTAAGGATAAAACTTTTTACGATATTATAGATGGGATGTTATAGTAATATAGCTTTAGAAAAAGGACAACCTGCAGGATGGGTGACAGCCCATCACGTCGGACAAGGCTGTTGGAATCGAACCCTCAACCGAAGTGAGACTGGCCTTTATCAACTACCACTGGCCTACAGGAAGTCCCAGGATAGTAGAAACTAGTTTTATTTTATTACGCGGTATGATATATGAAGTATAAGTTCATTCTTGTAATCGTATACGATTAACCTCACCATAGATGGACTTATGTATATTTGATAACATTTGCTAACATTTTGTTTGAAACAGATGGAATGACCCATCATTCTATCACATGATCTATTAGCACTTCATTATTAACAAATTCAACTTCATTTCTTTAAGAGATGAAGTGGAAATTGTTCAAAGCACGAAAAACAGTGATATTGTACCTAAATAAATTAAGTATTTATTCTAATTCAAATTCTTCAACTTTAGGGAAATGATCTTGAAACCCAAAAATGTTGTCCTACTATCCTTATATCCAATGAATCAGATGGTACCCTAGATCATCACAAATTTATGTCTTTGTGATTGTTGGATTTTTCATATCCATGTTCTCTACCACTCTCCATCAAAACATGACGGTTAGATTTCTCTTCCATATCCATATTTTCACCTATGTGGAAACCCAGTGATTAGTTAATTTGGGTAACCATTAAGTTTAATACTATAGTTTTTAAAGCCACGTTTTGGTATTCCTTTTTACGATGTGGGTTTCTATTAAAGAAACTTTCGAGTAGTAAACCATTTATAACCCTGACGAATTTCGATGGAGAAATTCATTTTAAGGGGGGTAGAATGTAACACCCCAAGATTTTACGAAAAATATTCTTTTTAATTTCAATAATATCTTGTGTTGTAAACTACACCAAAAGGAGCTTGCACAACACACATCCCTGACTTTCCTTACATTACACGCTAGCGAGACCTTCCACGATAGCGTGTGTTGTACGCAATACCGAGTTTCGCTAAACAACGATATGCTATTAAAATATTATAAAAACTAGCCGTTATGAATAGTAATACCCACTTTTTGAAATTTTATAAATTTTATTTTTAAAAATGGACTTCATTTTTGGATTCAGAATATCGAAATTATCCTAGGGTGAAATTTTGGTATTTTTCTGAAAACATTCAATTTTTGATGAATAGTGAAAACACTCGGTTATTATTTAAAAACAGACTTTTTATTTCAATAATTATTTATTTTATTTAAATTTATTTTAGTTCAAAATTGATACATAATACCTATATAAGTTCAATGTAATTCATTGGAGTAATTTTATAATAATTTTAGATTTATAAAAATTTCATTGAACTTTTCACCGTCTTTTACCCACCTCCTAGGAGAATTTGCAAATTTACATAAAAAATAATTTTACTGCTTTTGTGAATGAAATTTCAAAAATCCGAGAGACACGGTTGATGTCAGTAAGTAAAATTTGGTTCAATGAGATGAAAATAATTTTTAGTGAATAGTAACTTTTTTCTTTTTTTACCACGGTTAATAGTAAATATGGTAATTAAGGGTAAAAATGATATTATTATTACCCTAACACATGTCCTAATTTTATTGGATAAGTTTAATTCGACCAAAAAAAACCTTAGTAATAAAATATGACCATTTAGGCCCACTTGGATATGATTAGGATATTTATTATTAATTTATTTAAAGAAGGGTTAAAATAGTTAAAATCAATGTTTAATAAGTAAATCATTTTTAATATAGGGATATACATAAGATAAATTCAACTATAAATATTCATTAGAAATATAAAATTATTTCCTACATAATGGTATTTTATTTGTAATTTTTAGACATTAAATAATTTAAATTATTGATGACACAAAGATGATGCAGTAATTATCTTATTAATCAGATATTGACATAATTAATGTTATAAATACACAAATAAATTGAATTTGAGACTTTTTATTAATTACAATAATTTTATAGGTTAATATGACATGTTAGTATTTTTTTAATTAACTTTTTTAGAACTAATCATTCTGTTATGATTTTCACAAAAATCAATTACTAAACAGTGTCAAAATTTACATAAAATAGTTTTTAAAACAAATATTATATTATTAATTGTTATTTTATTCCTAAAAACCTAAAGTTCGGACAACTGACTTAGATAAGGTTATATATATTAATAGTAAACAACTTGGGGTTCGTTTGGATTCTTATAGTATGTTTATTAACCGTATAGTGTAAGAACACAAAAAGACACTGTAAAAGTAAAATTATCTGACTAAAAGTGAAATCTAAATGATAAGGTTAAAATAGTAAACTAAACATATCCAAATTCTATTTGATGAGATTATTTCGACCCATACCCACCTTAGATTAGAAATAAATCAATTTGGAGCTATATCAAACAGAATATGGCTTTATTAAAAAATAATATTTTTTGTTTTTCCAAAGGTGCCCCGCTCCTCCCTTATAAAAGGGCACCTCCTCCCTCTCTTCCTCACACCACATTGAGCCTTAAATCTCTGCCAACCCCTACCAATTTCTTCTCTACACATACATAGAGACATCCTAGAGGTCATGGTCTTCTTTAAAAACCAATTTTATTGCCCTAAAAGGAGGTCTCAAAGAAGTGCTTCAAAGAAGAGTTATATCCGTTACCGATTCTTTCAACTTTATATCTTCTTCCACTTATTCTTCTTTAGTTGTTTCATTATGAAGTAATAAAATCAGTATCACTCAGATACGGATATGCTATTATATGTATGAAACAACCCTATTTCACCATCTATCCATCCTACGGAAAATGAAATCACCGTGCGTGCGTATGTACGGAATACCGTCACCACGCCATGGTGTAATCTATTTTCCACCACCACCTTACTTGGATGGGTATAATGGTGTAAAGAATGAATATATATGATTATTTTAATGTGATATTTATTCATAAATAGTAAACATACACTGCAAAACAATTCCACGATCATGGGAACAATATCATCGCTCATGCGTACGTACGGAATACCGTCTCCACGATGTGATGCGACTCGTTCTACATGATTTTTATTACATAATTATTACATAAATGAATTGAGTGAATTAATATGATATATATTACACTAATACCATTCTAGAAATGAGGTATCTATAACCTAAAATATGAATAAGAATTTATTCGACAAAACACGCATAAGAACAAAAAGCAATAAACACCCGAATAACAAGTAACAATAAAATATTATTAATAAGAAGCTTAGAATATGACCATATATGATATCATAACAATGAGTATGATTCTGGAATAAGTCAATGACATTATTTAAATCATTATACAGGAGGTTCAGACACTTACGAAGCAAATCAGACATAAGGTAAGGGAAAATATCACAATCTCATGTTTATCAGAGATTGTTTATACTTTGGTATATACTGGGGTGTATTTTATCATCCACATCCATGTTTCCTAAATATGTAATACTATTTCCATCCACCTACAATTTTTTAAATCCAATTTTACCCTTCTGTGAGTTTTTAGTAAACTATATGAAAGGAATCTTTTGTCGTTTTTCGTATGAGGTAATTTTTGACTTTTCTGAAAAAAGTATGAAAAGAATGTTTTTATTAACTTATACGGCATGAATGGATTTTTAAAAAAATATTTACAAGAATCTTCCTTTACAAGTTTTCATTTTTATTTTTAATCAACTTCGTTTAGTTTAAAATTGTATGACATGTTAAGAAAGGAAAAATGTTTTTGAAGTAGAAAGGATATTTTCCTCAAGAATGGAGTTCATGAGTTTTATCAAAGTTATTTTCCATCTATGATAATATAGGGTTCTGTTTCTATCACTGTTATTACATGGATTTAATTATGTTGTGATGGAAATATTTTTATTAATTCCTTTATCCTATATATATTGTTTTATGATGTCACGATGTTTAAGATTCTCATTTTTATTACATGGGTTATGCTATGATGTATGGTTTATGATTTTTTGGCTAACATAAGAATGGTATCCTTATGAGATGGGTGGGAACTATATCTCCCTCCAATGAATTGGGTAAAGATTTTATATCTCATGAGATAGACATGGCTGGAACGGTAGGTTAAACCGGTTCAGTGAAACAGGACTGAAACGGGGAATGAACTCGGTTCAGAAATGGACTTTGTCCACTAAGATGGTCTTGGAAATGAGTCTTGAATAATAAGAAATTATTATCTATGATTATGTGTGTATGCCACAAATATTAATGTTTTATTTTATGATTATTGTGATTACATTTCACTACCATGATTTATCCCATGTCATGAAATTATGATCTCTTTTCCAGGGTAAGATTTCCAAATTGTTATGTTCTTATGAATATGATGTGATTGATATTTCTTTTGTTTACCCTTACTGATCATTTGAGCTCACCCTTTTATGTTTTCTTTTCCTCAGGATATAAAGAAAGGTTTTAGGTAAGAAAAAAAGGGAAGATCTTTATGGGAGATGTTGAAGATCTTTCACCGCGATTAGAAGATTATATTCTGAGTTTCCAAAGACACTATACTATTACAGTCCTTGTGTGTGTGTTTTTGTAATGTACTAAGTATTCCGAAAAAGAAATGTAATGTCCATGTACGTCAAGCTTAGTGTCTCTACAATGACAATTCAAGAAAGCCTCTTGTCTCAAATCAAGAAGAGTTACCCATTTTAGTGTTAGAATCTCCTCTAATGTTCCTTTCCTTTATTGTCCTTTGTGAATACATATTATCTTATTATTATATGATTACATAAAAAACTAGTATCTAAAATATACTAGGATTTTTATGAAAATTATTTGAACTACACTTATAGACACCTCTATCTAAGGAAACAAACAAACAGTTTCTATGTATGGTGAACCAATGCATCACGAAAGATGATTGATCAATTTTCATCTACCACATATCATGGTGGCCAATATTATGGAAATGTATTTATATATGATATATATTAGATTTATATCTTCAATATGCTTCTTTAATTCTTATTTAGAACATTCTTTTATGCATTCCATAATGTGTAAATATGATAATTTAATTTGAGAAATTGTGGATTAAGGCCCACTCAAAGTGATATGACTCATTCATTACATATATGGAATGTATTAAAAAAGTATTTAATGAACAAATGGAAAATATATAACATAATTATTGTAATATAATAATAATACAGATATGTACCATATATAATTTATTCTTTAATATGATAATTAAGCGAATGTAGCATTCACGTGTACATACTGCCATCTGTCTCCATGAACGGTTCATTTAAATAAGTATCTATAATTTTTAAGAACTACTACAGAAACATATAAACTGAATACTTATATTTTATTTAAATCAATAATATTACTTTGGAGATAACAAAAATCTGGAAACATGTTCAATTTTCATCAAAATAATTTATTTTTTGACTCAGGTACCGAACATCAAGAAAACGTTAGATATGAACTCTAATAATAAAATAATTGTTATAAATAGATAATAATTGATATAAAATGAATTATAAACTTGAAAAATGTTCATAATAGAGTATAAATTTACATATTATTATTATTCACGAATTTATATAATGAAAAAGATAATTCGGGCTACAGGTTAGGAAAATATTAATTCAATCCCATTTCATTGAGTTAAATATCCATGTAATTGGTTTTATTTTTTCGTGAATATGTGTGAATGAACTATGTTTTTTACAGTTTATATAAACTTATATTGGTTGTATTTATATTTTTCATATATAATTATGTCATTAATTTATCCTTATTATATGGATTCGATCATTTTTAGGGACTTCATCTCAATGTATTTTTGTTGCGGAATATTTTGTTGTTATGCACCACATTTTATTATATGGTGTATAATAGTCCCTTTTCACAATTAGATTCTCTTATACAAAATCTTTAATCTATGTACACTTTAGAAAACCAAAAATGGAATGTTTTCAATGTTTTCAAAACAATGACTTCTCGGCTACTGTAATCTTTATTTGATATTAGGGATCCTCTAATATCCTTAATGTTTTTAATTAGAAAACAAATCCCTTATTCCTTTTTTCGAGATTTGGTATTGAAAATGTAATTTAATTTATATTTACTAATTCATTATCATAAAATTATCACTGTTTATTGAAAATTCAATTTTATGAGTGAGATGTTGAAAATTGAAATATTTGTATTTTATGATTTTATAATGGTACTTGGACATTTGATGGGGGGTTATGTGAAAAACCAAAAATTGGTGGTTAAATGATAAACAAAATATGGTTGGTTAAATGATAAATCAATGATGGGTGGTTATGTTATGTCCTCCATTGCATTGGGTATGGATGACAGCTGTACAAATATTCCTTTTAGTGATATGTGTGGAAGTTAACCAAATGGTTATTCCATTCATGTATGTTTATGCCGCAAGTTACCATTATATGTAATATGTTTCTTTATTTGGGATTTATGGAAATAATTTTTTAAAAAAAGATTAAGAAATGAGCTTATATTCAATGAAGTGTTTTTTCTACATCTTTTTTTGTGAAATTTATTATTTTTTGATAAAGTATGCATGGTATTCATGTTATCTCACGACATACAGTTTTGATTCATTAAGATTCCCTAAAAGTGCATTCTTATTCTCATATTATGTTTTCAAATGTTTTTTTGGACTTAATTACGAAGAGGGTCTATTATGGGATCAATGAAAAGTTTTTTTTAAACTAAAAACAAACCATATTTCTTTTTAAAAATATTATGTATTATAAAAAATGGATAGTGAGTAGATTTGTCTACAGGTAATATTTATGTTCTTATGTATGATTTGTGACCTGATTTTCTACATCTCTAATACTAAATAGATACTCAATGTGAATAAAATTAAAATTATTATCTTAACATAATATTATGTAATTTTTATTGTTGGGGCCTAATAGTAAGTCACTATTTCAATTCTTTTAGTTAAATTTTTTTATTACTTTTTCTGATGAAGGATTGTCAATTAAAAAATGAAGGAGAGGGATATAAAAAAATATTATCTTTTTTGGATGACTTGCTTGCAATAATAATTTAAAATTAATGATAAGATAATTTTGAATCTTTTCATAACATACAACTCACATGAAAGTAGTAGTTTGAGATGTTAAACACCACCATTATACCATGATACCATAATGGATCATTGGATGTATTTTATCAAATCCTAATTTCTCAATATTCATAGATTTTCCTGAAAGGTAAATATTATCAAGGGATTTTCATATATTTTATCTCATCATAAGATTTTAAAGGATCTTATGATTTTGATAAAGGTACTGAATAAGGAGACCCTTGCGCAACCTATATATAATTCAATTCAAAATACAGTCTTTCATCATATTTTTTTGTATCTTAAAATGAATATTGTTTGAATGATTCAATTCACACTCATTTGGACTGTTTTAGAATAATAATTTTTTATTAGATGTTTTGAATGTAAATGACATACATGATTATTTTTTGATGTTATTTTTTTGGAATACCCATATGACACAATTTGTAAAATGTTTAATTTTATAAAGGAATAAAATGATTTTAAACGATCCCTGAATAATAGTTTCAATGAATGTACCTTATATCTTCTTTATCAAGATGAAATTTAAACCATGTGTACACCTTTATCATGGAATGTTGTTATTTCTATGGGGAATTTTTTATTTTATAATATGGAGGTGAAATAGGGAAATTTAAATATATATATATATATATATAAGACTTCCTGAATTATAATGTTGTGCTCATTATAGTTTTGGAAAAAATGAGAGCCATAGTACATCCCTTGAGGTTAAAAAAATGTTATGGTTATTTATTATTTTTATAATAAAGGACAGCCCACATGATGGGTGGAAACTCGTCACTTCTTGAAAGGTTGTGAGAATCGAACCAATAACTGAAGGGCGACAAGGGCACATTACCTACCATTTTCCTATGAGATGTATGAGGTTAGTATGACTTATTTTGTTTAATTAAATGATTTTATCTATCAATAATAAGTTTATTTTTCAAAATTATGTTTTACCAAATGGATATCCTTAATATCAGACAATTACTTGGTGATTAAGTGATAAATGTTATTTTGGAAGACATTTTCTCTTTTGGGATAAATATACGGCTATAGAAAATAGATTTCTCTGGGATTTCATTTGAGGAGTAATAGTTTCATTTTATTTTGGAAGAATATATGTTTTTATTATATACATATGGCGATTTGGGTTATTTATGGAAATGACTGACCTATCATGGAGAAATCGGATAAGATTAATTACATTTAAGTATGAGACTTTTAGAGTAGTCGGTGTTATTTGGAGATAAATGATAAGATTAATCATGTAAGACTATGTGATCCAATCCATACAAATTATGGGTTTCAGTCTTAATTTTGATTATTTTTAAGAATTTTATTGATAGTTGTTTATTGAATGGTTTTTGTTGAACTTTGGGTATTTTTTTTAATTTTGGAGATTAAGAGTTTTATTTCTTATTATAAAATATTATTCTTTTTTTGATTGATTTAGATAATGGTTAAAGGAAAAGTAAATATATAGATCATATCTTTTTGAGTATTTATTTTTCTAAAAGTTGATTATTTCACTTCAGGTGTGATCATGTCATCATGGATACTAGTTATCTGGAGAAAATATGTGTTTTTGGTTCACATTTATTAAATTATTAATCTATACATGAAAATTATGTTTTTTATATAATTCTCTTAGTAATGTTCATAAATAAATTCCCAAATAATATGAAAAGGTTCCTAAAAAACCTATATCTGATTTCATTACATAAAAGGAAATCAATGACTTTTTAACCAATCACATATTTATTGTTTTTTTACTGTTAATTTTCTCCTCCTCCTGTTTTCTATCACAACTCAAAATAACATCAAAGTGAGTTTTCTCATCCATATATTTGTTTTCCAACAGGGAACCCCATAGTATTTTTTCTCTTGTATCATTTGTACTTCACATTAAATATATAAAGTTTGATGTTTTATTGACTCTATTTATACTTTGGTATTTTCAATAATGTCACTGAACCAAATTTTAAAATTGTGATGTTTCAATTTCCAGAAGGGAGAAGGATGTAACATCCTGGGTATTTATAGAATTATATATTTTCATATCTAATAATTTTTTTAATTTAATATTAAATAAATTTTAATGTGGACACTATGTATAATAGCATAATAGAATGGAAACAATAGGATTCTCTGAAATTTTATCTTTCAAAAAACACTGAGTTATACTGAAAAATAATACACCAAATATATTATTATTTTAAATTGTAGTTAAAGTCGAGACATTGTATTGACGATAATGAACTGAATTAACTATATAATGATTGTACAAATATGTTAAATTTTTATTCATTTATCTAATTAATTTAAGAGGCTTAAAATGAGAATGAATCTAAATTAAAACATAAAATATTATAATATTTATAAAAAGTCATTTTAATACCTTTTGATGTGGAACCATTATAGCAATAGTTTTTGTCACATTTATTTTTTCTACTTGAAAAGATAAACTACTTCATTAGAAGAGGGTCATAAAATTTTTCATTGGATGAATTTTTTTTATTTTTATGAAAAAATTCCTATTGTAATGAATAGTGAAAAAATACATCATTTAAATTCAAAAACTACCTTTTCAACTAATTTAATTATATAGATATATTATCCATTTAATTTTTTTTAAATTGTAATGGGATATTATTTTTAACATTTAATCTAATTTCTGTCATTTTTTGTAATTTTACATTTAAATTTGACATAAACACATGTGAATCTTTCGATAGTTTTTAGTTTTCAAAAACCCATATGTTAGTTTGACAACAAGAATTAATTTAAAATTAATTTCTACCAAATTAATAATTCGAATTTGTAAAAATGTATTCCATATTAGGAATCAAAATTTTCCTATTTTCTTAATAGGTACCTTTTTTGGACATTATGAATGGTAAAATCAGTAATTATATTAAATTACCATGGTTATATGGTAAATCAGGTAAATATGGGTAAACAAATAATAATATAATAATATAAAACTAGCCTAATAAAATTACTAATATAATTTTATGATAAATGATCGTCCGTGGGAATCTAATTGTCAATTTCTGGACCCCATGGAGGCACTTGGGTATGGTGATGACAAATTATAATAATTAATTTAATGTAAAGGGAAATATTTCAAAAACATGTAGGTTTTTATTAATGAAATTTTAATGTGGGGTTATTTAACTAATCAATTTGAATATAAATATTCATTAGAAATATAAACAGATTTACTACATCATGGTATTTAATTTATTATTTTTATAAAATAAATAATTCAATTTATTTATTACACAATGATGATGCAATGATTAAGATATTAATTAAATATTAAAATAAATGATATTATAAATATTACCATAAATGTAATTTGAACATTGAGTTTCCATCCAAGAAATTTTTTCATGATAAATAATTTTAAGGGATGATTCAATGCATTTTATTTGAAGGAATATTTTTTTTATGACTTTAACAAAAACCAATTACAAAATAGTGTCAAAATAGAGAAAAATAATTTTTTAAAAACAAACACTATTTTATTAAGTGATATAATATTCTTGAAAAACTATGATTCCAACTATTGAGTTATATAATGTTAATATAGTAATTAGTGATCCACTTTGGGTTCTATTGGAATTTTATAGTATCTTTACAAACTATATATTTTGAAAATACATGACGACATGGTTAGATCAAACAACATTATATTTTATACCCACTTACTCACACATATAGTGGCCACAATGAGAGGTTGTAGATGAAAATTGAACAATAATCATTTTGTGATGCAGTAGTTCACCGAATAAAGAATTAGAATGTTCATATCAATTAAATAGAGGAGTGTGTAAGTATAGTTCAAATAATTATCATAACAAAATAATAGTATATTTTGGATTTTGTTTTTGTTATCTAATCATAGAATAAGAAAATCCTAGGGAGTTAAGAATGAATGTAAAACCATATAACATTAGAGGAGACACTACCTCAAAAACTGGTAACCCCTTTTGATTTGAGAAAAAATACATTCTTTATTTGGATTATTCCCACGGTAAGGCTTCTAGGGTAAATAGAGTAATGATAGGATCTTATTTGAGTAAATTTTTTGGGAGACAAGGGGTTTGAGTTGTGTGACTAAGTGGGTATATGTGGTAGCCTTTTAAAAGAGGGATAAGGGGAGCTTGAGATTTGAGTAAGTGGTTATTATTGTTCAATTTTCATCTAAAACCACTCATGGTGTCCATTGTAATGGAAATATATTTATATATGATATATATTATATTTATATTTTCTCTATAAATGTATACGTTTTATTTAAAACATGCAAATATTCTTTCCATAGTGTGTAAATACGATAATTTCATAAGTGTAAGTGTGGACTACTGCCCCCTCAAAGTTACCTGACTCGTTCATTACTTACATGAAACGTATAAAGGATCATGTTATTGAATATATGTTACATATATAACATATATATTATACTATAATTATAATATACAATCTTATCATTTAGTTTTCAATCCTTTAATATGACAATGAAATGAATGTATTGTTCATGTATACGTACAACCTACCATCTCCATGATGGGTGAATTTCATTTCATATTTGTAAATGTTATGGAATATTATACATACATATATAATGGATATATTTGATATTTAAATATATGATTTCATTTTTTAGATAATGGAACTATGACCACATGGACAATTTCCATGAAAATAATTTCATTTCGGACCCAGGTACCGAAAAACGACAAAATGTCTGATATGAACACAAAACATTAAATAATTTTCCTGACAAGGTAATAAGTGATATAAAATTAATGATAAACATGAAAAATATTATGAAGAAAGTAGAAATTAACATATGTTTATTATTCCACAATATAATAGAATGAATGAGACATGTTAGGCACCAAGTAAGGGAAATCTTAACTCAAACTCATTTCATTGAGATAAATATCCATTTAATTGGTTTTTCTTTTCCAATAATATGTGTGAATGACCAATAATTCTTTTCTATGGAATATAAACACATGTTGGGTATATTTATATTTTGTGACAAATAATTATCTCATTGATTTAACATTAACATAAGGATACGATCATTGTATGGGACTTCATCTCAATATCCTTTTGTTGAGTCATATATTGATTTAATACACCACCTTCATTAATAAGATGTATAATAAATCCTTTTGAATTTTAAATTCATTCAATGGGAATCCATTCTCTAAATAGTTTTTTCTAAATGAAAAAATGATTGTTTTTAACAAATGCAGTGACAATGAATTCAATGCCATCATAACTATTATTTGATATAGGAATCCTCTATAAGACATACTATTTTCATAAGGAAATGAAATATACTATTAAATTTTTATGTGTTTTGGTTTTGAAAATGTGTTTTAAAGTGGATGGACTATTTCAATATCATGAAATTATATCTTGTGATTGAAAATGAAATTTTATTAGTATGACGTTGATAAATGAATTTTTTTTAATATTTTTAGATTATATAATGGTACAATGACATTTCACTGGGCGTTATGTGATAAAACAAAGTTAGTGGTTATATGAGAAACCTATGATAGGTGGTTCTAGGATAAACCTAGGATAGTTAGCTACGTTATAACCTCTAATGCATTGTGTATGGATGTTGGCCGTATAGCCTTTACATTTTGTGATATGTGTGGAATTTGACCAAACTGTTACTCTATTTAAGTTTGTTTATGTCCCATGTTAACATTATATGTTATATGTTATTTTCTATGTGGTTTATGGTAATCGTGTGGTTAAAAAAGGGTATTCAGTGAGATTATATTCAGAAACATTTTTTTTCTACTTCTTGAATGTGAAAATAATTACATTATGATAATCTATTCATGGTTTACTTGTCATCACAAGTATAAAAGTTTTCATTATATTGTATCACATATTGAACTTTTTATTCTCATCCCATGTTTAGAAATTCCGTTCGTACGAGTAATAGAATAATATAGTCAGGGAAAGGATCATGGAAAAGTCATGATATTTAAACATGAAGTAAAAAATGATTCATTTAGAAAACATTATATTTTTTTTAAAAAAATATATATACTAAGTACAAGTGTAAAATATTAATATAAAAGTTTTTATGTATGTGTTATGACTAATTGTCTAAATCTATAAACCTAAAAAGATTCTAGATGTGTTTAAATGTCAAATATTTAGATTAACTCTATATTATGTAATGTTTAATGATAGGACCGTATATATGTGATAGATATCCAGATTTTCCTTGGACCATATGGGTATTAATGATGTTTTGTGATAAATGATACATTATTTTAAAATGATATAGAAAATATAACATTTAAAGGTGAAATGTTCTTTTTTGAGTCATGAATTTAAAGAGAGCATCATAGATTTTAAAAGGTGGTTTATCACGACACATGTACCTATTTTGACCTTATGTGTGGAAAATTTTTGGTATATATTGATAATTTGAATAATGAATTAGGACATGTGATTTTTCATAATTAAAACTTGTTAGAATATGAAAAAATAAAATTCAGGCTACCAAAACTAAACTACCCAACATATGATTTTGGAGTATTATTTAGTGATCTATAAGTTGAAAACGTGGAATCATTATCTCTTTCGGGAGATGTGTGACATATTTAACGATGATATGAGCCTTAAGAATATATTCACATCAAAGGAATGGAATATATCCCATCATAGATTATTATACATGATTATGTACTATGAATACTCAATATTATACAATCATGGGAAATTAAATAATGTAAAAGTCATTCTATGTATAAAGGATCCAGGAAGTTTGTGATTCATGAGAATTTATAAGTAACTGGTCTTCATAGACATGAAAAAGTTGAACATGGGAATAATAATGGAGGGCTATCGTCAATCAATTCACAAATGATTACTGAAACACCCCTTCTAGTAACATAATTGATCTTCAATGTGTAACGACCTATTGTTTCATCAATGAAAATATATTTTTTATAATTATTTCATATAATCACATGATATCACAACATAATGAAATATTAATTATGATGTCACCTTAACATAATTTTGGAACTTCTTTGATTTGAATTTCAAAAATGTAACATGCATAGTTGCAATTCGTAAGATATTTGGAGTCTGATAAGATGGACATAATTTTTGGTTAACAGTAACCCACCCATATGTATTGTGAGTGTAAGAACCCAGATCTTCATTTGAGAAATGGATCATTATTTTGGCTATTTTTGTGGGAAAATTATGAAATTGGAAATTTTCTATAAACACATCGTGTACTCATGAATATACGTTGTGTTCCTAGTTTCCACATGTAGTCGTGGGCCGGTCATGTAGTAGCCATGTACATGGTTGTGTGGACCTCCGAATGTGGGGGGATGGTTGTGGAATGTACATGACATGTACCTTAAATGAACATGACATGTACTTTTCTTTTTATTTTAATAATCGGTCCTGGGTTATGTCTCAACTAATGAACACATCTCTACTTCCTATGTTTTGTACAAGAGAGCGTTGAGATGACTGAGAACAACAAACCCCTATTCTTCTTCCATCCGAGCTCTGATCGGTACACCACCAAGAGTTTTGGATTCCTTCTAGTGAGTTCCCACATTCTATATAGCGTCTCTTCTTTATTTCTCTTCTCTCTTGAGTCATGAAATGTCGAACGATTTTGACCTTTTTGTAGATCTATGATGTTCTAGGCTGATTCAAGGTATGAAGATCAAAAGAGTTAATCATAAAACATAGAGGTAGGTTGTAACACCCCAGGTAAAATAAAGAATATGACATTTTCATATTTTTCCATAAAATATTAATATGTCTTTAAAGGGGACGCTATGCTCGATGGCGTACACAACACTCAACAATGAGTTTCTTGGGAATCTTACGTTGCACTCTAATAATAAAATAATGTTATTTTAAATGGTAGTTAACATGTAGCCGTTGTATTGGCGGGAATTGATAGAAATAACTAAAATATTATTATATATGTTTTTAAATATTTTTACATTTATCCAATAAAAGATAAAGGCATAAAATACAGAAAGAATTCAATTTTAGGCGTATATGCCCTAGTTTTCACTAAATGTTCACTTATCGCCTTTTGATGGCGAACCATCATTAAATATAGTTTTGTTCACTCTTATAAATTCTATTGGAACAAATAAAAATCTTCTTAAGAATTGGGACATCAAAATTTACTTTGTGTAAATTTTTGGTATCTTTCCGATAAAGTTCATTTTTTAAAGGAATAGTGTATAATGTTGTATTTTAATTCAAAACCTCTTTTTAATCTAATTTATTTATATGATTAGATTATCTTTTTAATTGGTTTTAAAGTGAAATTAGAATATATTTTTACCATTAAATCCAATAGTGGTCGTTGGAATTAATTTCACTTTGAAATCAGACTTAAACCAGTGTCAATCTTTTGATACTTATTGTTTCATAAAAACACGCTATTTGATCTGACAGCGGGAATTAATTATTAAATTAATTAATTTGACTTATATGTTTTTAATTTTGTAAAATAGACTTCATTTTTGAATTCATAATATCAAATATAGCTTATGGTGAATTTTTGGGATTTTTTCTGAAAAACTTCAATTTTTGATTAATAGTGAAACCACTAAGTGGTACTTATAAAAACTAATGTTTCCGTTTATATGAAATTTTGCCATCTTTGTGTTTTAAATTTCAAAAATGCGACATACATGGTTGTCATTAAGAAGTAAAATGAGTTTCAATGGGATAAAAATAATTTTTTTGTGAATAGTAACTTATTAAGTTTTTAATCGCGATTAGAGGTAATTAGTGTAATTTAAAGTAAAAATGATATTAAAAAAATGTGAAAACACCATGAAACTTGTCCTACCCCTATTGGATGAGTCATGGCCAACCAAGACAACCCATGGGTCGATTTAGGGGACCCTATGGAGCCTCTTGGGTGAGATAATGACTTTAATACATTTTTTTTAAAATAAAGGTGAAAATGACACTAACATAAATTTTTTTACTAAAAAAAAATTTAGAAGGGGTTATACTAATAATAATTTTGTCTATAAATACTCTTTGAAATTATAAAAAGATTTCCTACATCCGGATATTTTTTTTATAATTTTTAGACATTAAATAAATTAATTTAATTATGACATCATGATGATGCAACGATGACCTCATTAATGAACAATTTAAATAAAATGAAACGATAATATAAAATCAAAGAACTTCACTTGTACAAAAACTATTGGATGGGAATATTTCGAAGCCTTATCATCCTATCTTCGAAATATATCAATGTGGGACCTTATAAATTCGAAACACTTTTGAAAATAAAATAATAGTTTCATGATTTCCAAAAATGCCCCTCCTCTCCTCTTATAAAAGGCCCCCACCTCTACCTCATTTCACACACTCCTCAAACCATTGGCTCGGCCATCCCCTGCCCATTTACTATCTCCACATCCCTCTCCTCATCCTAGAGGATTCCCTTTGGGCATAATCCTTTCAAAGGAAGCCTTTAGGCTCAAATCAAAAGGAGTTACACTTTTAAAGGTAATTCATTCTCTCATGTTCATTTGTTTTATTTTGTTTTTTCCAACCCCCTAAACTCTTTTTATTTACTTCATTTGTAACAACACCAGTATCTTCTATATATTAGGATGTTGTTATAAGATTTATTCTAGCTACACTCTCACACAACTAAATCAAATGGTTAAATAACATACGGTTTTCGTGGATGGTGAAATTCTGCCTCCCGAAATGATGATTGGTCAATACTCATTTAACACCTTCAAAGGTGGCCATTATGATGTCACTATTTTTATATATGATATATAATATGTTTATTATTTCCTTAAGCTTCTTTATTTTTCATTTATGGCATTCCATTATTGTTTCCATTATGGGTAAACACGATATCTTCATTTTAGGAAGTGCGGACTACCGCCCCCTGAAAGTGACTTGATTCGTTAATACCATATGTGGGATGTGTAAAGGATAAAGTTAATGATATTATATATGTTATTATACTGGAATTATAATATACGCTTATGTCATTATGATTCCATTCCAGAAAATACGAAATAGAAATGGAAGTAGCGTTCATGCGTACGTACGGCTTACCGTCTCCATGAACGGTGCATTTCATTTCTTACCTCTAAATGTGATGTAATATTATAAATACATGTATATTATGAATATATATGATATATATGTTATCCAAATCATTAATATCATTCTGGATATAATGAACCGTTGACCAAATTAACAACATGTAAGTGTAAGAAGTCTATTTTTGACTTAAGAAACAAATACCGAAAAAATGAACATTATTAACTTAAATGATTACATGATGTTTATAACATGGTATAAAAGGAATAATGAACTATAAAAAAAGGTTCTTAATAAAGTTGAAATTAACTCAAGTTTATTATTCCTAACGTTAAAGAACGATCGAGTCAATTTGGACTTGAGTAAAGGGATCTTACACCTCTCTTTCTTTTTAAGTACACTCTTTTATGTCATTCCCTCTAAAGCTCATTTTTCTTGTTATTGGGATGTTATTTTATATTACACTTACTATAATTTTTATTTTCATGTGATGAGAGACCCTATTCTCTCTCATCAATCCATTTTTGTAAGTTTTATGTGGCGCCGTTAGGCTGCCGAGTTTTCGTAAGGGATTTTTCATCTCACTTTTATTCCCGTGAGATTTATGCTACATTTGCCACAATTTCCTTTGAGTGGTGTATGTACTGCCCATTATTCTACTCTTTGTGTAATATAATTTCGTTTAGGAGTATTTACATCAATGATTTATTTTCTTTCTTTCATGGGGTGTATGTTTTGAAAGATACCCAAGTCGTTAAGGGAACCTTTCACCCTCCTCTTTTTTAAAAGACGTATTTTGTTGGGTCTTTTAATTTACATATTTTTATGTTGGGATATGTTCTCATATTTCCTTATTGATGTAAATTTTATGTCCAAGTGATGAGATACACTTTTTATCTCTCATCAACTCATTTTGATGTGACGTCGTAGGCTGTCAAGGGAACTTCTTAACCCAATTTCGATTTCTTTGGGTTCAACATGTAGTTATTGAATATGTCATCCTTTGAATATGCGTGAATGACCTTTGATTATTTTACACTTAATATCCACTTATATTTGGTGTATTCGTCTGTCACACATAATTATGTAATTGATTTTTCCTTAAACGAAGGATACCATCTTTGTATGGGACTTCGTCCCAATCTCCTTTCATTGAGGCATATTTTGTTTTATAAACAACCTTCTTTTATACGGTGTATAAACCCCTTTGACTTTTACGTTTATTCAAAAGGAATATTTTTTATACGAAGTGTTTACTAAATGACAAAAGGGAATGTTTTTTCGTACGTATGCGGTGACAACGACTTCTCCACCGCCGTGACCATTATTTGAGTTTCAGCTTCCTCTACAAGCCATACTTTTTTTAAAAAGAAAAATAAATACCATGTTTTAATTTTCTGTTATTTTGGTATTGATAATGGTTTTCAAAATGTTTTTATATCAATGTGTTGTATTGATATCTTGTGATTGAAAGGTGGAAATGTTATGTTTCCTTTATGCATGTTTTATGTGATACGATTATGTTGAGGTTCTTGGCCATTATTATGAAGACGGGTGGTTCCGTGATAAACTAAGGGCGGGTGAGCCCGATATAGCTCTCCAATGCATTGGGTAACGCGAAGGAGTGAAACATTAATATTTCTCCGAAGAGATTTAGGGAATATACTGTGATGGATTTTCCAAACGTAACTAAGAGGGTTACTCCCTACGTAAGAATGTTATGAATGCCTCAAGTTACCTTTATGTCTTATGATTTCTATGATTTATTCATGATTCGATGAGGTATGTTAAAGTTCTTATGTTTTATGGGTAAGTATGATCTCATCCTTATGTATATATGTACCCATGTTTCCTTTCCATATTTTTATATCCCTTACTGAGCTTTTTATGCTCATCCCAAGTTTTTTTTGAAATGTTTTTCACAGTTCAAGGGAAAGGTACATGATATAATGATAGTGTTAAGGAAGTGTCAAGAAAGAATCCATGTTTTATTTTAAATATGTTTCCATTGATGGGAAAGAAGAATACTATCTTTTTGTAACCACTTTGTTTATATTTGGAATGTAAATGCATGTTTTATGATCTAATTCTCTAAAACTCTAAACCTGAAAAGATCCTCAATGTGTAATCGTGTAATAACTCAAGATTAAGTAAGGTTTAAGGATGGGGCCTTATAGTTGGTATCAAAGGTCGGTTTAGATAACTTTAGAGGTTTGGGTATTCTTTAAGCATAAGTGACATTACCATAATGGTTAGGATTTCATAAAGAGTCCTAGTTTTAGATAAAGTGAATGAGTAAGTATATCTTAGTGTTTATCTTACTAATTAGTACATGATGGTTTTGTTGATATACTCACACTGACATTTCTGTTTTTAGTGAATGGATGGATCTAGCAGTCACCAAAGAGACAACAGGTTTGAAGGAAACTGTGGTGGTTCTATGATTAAGATACTAGATAAAATGGGGGATTCAATGAGGAAACTCATGGTTGTTCTAAACCAACTATCAAGGAGTCATGATCAACCACTTGAACCTTGGTATGATCTTTAATGCATCATGTACGAGATGACCAATCCATGTGGAAGTTTAGGTAATAATTATAAAGGTTTCCATTAGATTTTATATGATCCTTACTTTTGAGGTAATTATGGGTTATTATATGATATGATGGAAAATGAAAGGCTTGAGATAAACTTGAGGTTAAATTATGTTATGGTTATTTTTGATGATTTTATCACTTTTTGGGGAATTATTTAAGAATTATATAGTTTTGGAAAAAGTAAAACAAGCAGACCGTGTGACAACCCGTCATGTCGGACAAAGCTACGGGAATCGAACCCACAACCAAAGTGCGACTGGTATTTATCGCCTACCACTGGACTACGTGAAGTCCCTGCTTAGTTTGACTGATTCGTTTTAGTTAGATGATTTTATGAATTAAGGGTAAGTTTATTTAGGGTTATTTATGAAAATTATTAACCTATCATGGAGGATATGTGATTAGGTTAATTACTTTTCAATACAAGACTTTAGGAGCAACTGATATTGTTTGGAGATAAATGTTAAGATTTAACTTGGAAGACTATGCTACTAAATCCTTCAAATATTTGGGTTTCAATCTTATAATGGTTTACTTTGAAGAATTTTATGGACAAATTGTTTATCGGATGGTCCTCGTTGAACATTGGGTTTTGTTGGACAAATTTTGAGATTAAGAATAGATTTTCTTTTTATAAAGGGTTATCCTTGTTTGGATTATCTGACATTGTACTAACCTTTCTAGTTTTGGTTTTGGTTAAAGCCTAAAGAAATGGGATGTATATAGTTCTCTTTTGTGGATTAGGTGATTCTCTAGAAGTTGATTATAGTACTCTTAATGCGAACAAGTCTCCCTAAATCCTCGTCTTTTGGAAAAAATATGATTTTGATTAAGGAATCTAGTAAAAGTTGAAAGTCAACATGATAAGTGATTATGATTCCCTATGAATGAATTAATCAATAAAAAGTAACTTAAAACAAAAATGATTTCTATTAACTTTTCCTACTGGGGAATCGAATACCGTTTAACCCATCACAGGTTTGTGATTTTCTTGTGGTTAACTTTCTCCTAAACATGTTTTCTATCACTCTCCATCAGAACATGACCCCATGTTTTCTCCTCCATGTCCATATTTTTCTACATGGAATCATAGTATGGGTTAACTCGGGTGGCCTTTGTACTTATCTTTCTTTATTTTAATGTGGTTGTTTTACTGACTCTTGTTCCGATGTGGGACTTTCAAGGATGTTTCCAAGCTCAATTTTAAAAATTGCGAGGACGCAATTCCCAAAAGGGGGGAAGGATGTAACACCCCAGGTAAAATAAAGAATATGACATTTTCATATTTATCCATAAAATATTAATATGTCTTTAAAGGGGACGCTATGCTCGATGGCGTACCCAACACGCAACAACGAGTTTCTTGGGAATCTTACGTTGCACTCTAATAATAAAATAATATTATTTTAAATGGTAGTTAACATGTAGCCGTTGTATTGGCGGGAATGGATAGAAATAACTAAAATATGATTATATATGTTTTTAAATATTTTTTCATTTATCCAATAAAAGATAATGGCATAAAATACAGAAAGAATTCAATTTTAGGCGTATATGCCCTAGTTCTCACTAAAGGTTCACTTATCTCCTTTTGATGGCCAAACATCATTAAATATAGTTTTGTTCAATCATATACATTCTATTGGACCAAATAAAACTCTTCTTAAGAATTGGGACATCAAAATTTACTTTGTGTAAATTTTTGGTATCTTTCCGATAAAGTTCATTTTTTTAAATGAATAGTGTAAAATGTTGTATTTTAATTCAAAACCTTTTTTAATCTAATTTATTTATATGATTACATTATCTTTTGAATTGGTTTTAAAGTGAAATTAGAATATATTTTTACCATTAAATCCAATAGTGGTCGTTGGAATTAATTTCACTTTGAAATCAGACTTAAACCAGTGTCAATCTTTTGATACTTATTGTTTCATAAAAACACGCTATTTGATCTGACAACCAGAATTAATTATTAAATTAATTAATGTGACTTATATGTTTTTAATTTTTTAAAATAGACTTCATTTTTGAATTCAGAATATCAAATATTGCTTAGGGTGAATTTTTGGGATTTTTCTGAAAAACTTCAATTTTTGATGAATAGTGAAACCACTAAGTGGTACTTATAAAAACTGATTTTTCCATTTAAATGAAATTTTTCCATCTTTGTGTTTTTAATTTCAAAAATCCGACATACATGGTTGTCATTAAGAAGTAAAATGTGGTTCAATGGGATAAAAATAAATTTTTGGTGTATAGTAACTTATTAAGTTTTTAATCGTGATTAGAGGTAATTAGTGTAATTTAAAGTAAAAATTATATTATAAAAATGTGAAAACACCATGAAACTTGTCCTACCCCTATTGGATGAGTCATGGACGACCAAAAAAACCCATGGGTCGATTTAGGGGACCCTATGGAGCCTCTTGGGTGAGATAATGACATTAATGCCTATTTTTTAAAATAAAGCTGAAAATGACACTAAGATAAATTGTTTTACTAAAACAATTTCTAGAAGGGGTTATACTAATCATAATTTTTTCTATAAATAATCTTTGTAAAGATAAAAATATTTACTACATCAGGATATTTTTTTTATAATTTTTAGACATTAAATATATTAATTTAATTATGACATCATGATGATGCAACGATGACCTCATTAATGAACAGTTTAAATAAAATGAAACGATAATATAAAATCTAAGACCTAAACTTGTCCAAAAACTATTGTATGGGAATATTTCGAAGCCTTATTATCTTATCTTTGAAATATTTCAATGTGGGACCTTAGAAATTTGAAACACGTTTGAAAATAAAATAATAGTTTCATGATTTCCAAAAGTGCCCCTCCTCTCCTCTTATAAAAGGCCCCCACCTCTACCTCATTTCACACACTCCTCAAGCCTTTGGCTCGGACATCCCCTGCCCATTTACTCTCTCTACATCCCTCTACTCATTCTAGAGGATTCCCTTTGGGAAGAATCCTTTCAAAGGAAGCCTTTAGGTTCAAATCAAAAGGAGTTACACTTTTAAAGGTAATTCATTCTCTCAAGTTCATTTGTTTTATTTTGCTTCTCCAACCCCCTAAACACTTTTTATTAACTTATTTTGTAACAAAAACAGTATCTTCAATATACTAGGATGTTGTTATAAGATTTATTCGAGATACACTCTCACACAACAGCATCAAATGGTTAAAGAACATACGATTTCCGTGGATGGCGAAATTCTGCCTCCCGAAACGATGATTGTTCAATACTCATTTAACACCTTCAAAGGTGGACTTGTCTATAAATACTCTTTGGAAAGATAAAAATATTTCCTACATAAGGATATTTTTTTTATAATTTTTAGACATTAAATAAATTAATTTAATTATGACATCATGATGATGTAACGATGACCTCATTAATGAAGAGTTTAAATAAAATGAAACGATAATATAAAATCTAAGACCTACACTTGTACAAAAACTATTGGATGGGAATATTTCGAAGACTTATCATCTTATCTTAGAAATATATCAATTTGGGACCTTATAAATTCGAAACACTTTTGAAAATAAGATAATAGTTTCATGATTTCCAAAAGTGCCCCTCCTCTCCTCTTTTAAAAGGCCCCCACCTCTACCTCATTTCACACACTCCTCAAGCCTTTGGATCGGCCATCCCATTCCCATTTACTCTCTCCAAATCTCTCTCCTCATCCTAGAGGATTCCCTTTGGGCAGAATACTTTCAAAGGATGCCTTTAGGCTCAAATCAAAATGTGCTACACTTTTAAAGGTAATTCATTCTCTCATGTTCATTTGTTTTATATTGCTTCTCCAACCCCCTAAACTTTTTTTATTTTCTTATTTTGTAACAAAACCAGTATCTTAAATATACTAGGATTTTTTTATAAGATTTATTCTAGCTAAACTCTCACACAACTACATGAAATGGTTAAGGAACATACGGTTTCCGTGGATGGCGAAATTCTGTCTCCCGAAACGATGATTGTTCAATACTCATTTAACACCTTCAAAGGTGGCCATTATGATGTCACTATTTTTATATATGATATATAATATGTTTATTCTTTCCTTAATCTTCTTTAGTTTTCATTTATGGCATACCATTATTGTTTCCATTATGGGTAAACACGATATCTTCATTTTAGAAAGTGCGGACTACAGCCCCCTGAAAGTGATTTGATTCGTTAATACCATATGTGGGATGTGTAAAGGATAAAGATAATGATATTATATATGTTATTATACTGGAATTATAATATACTCTTATATCATTATGATTCCATTCCATAAAATACAAAATAGAAATGGAAGTAGCATTCATGCGTACGTACGGCTTACCATCTCCACGAACGGTGCATTTCATTTCGTACCTCTAAATGTGATGTAATATTATAAATAAATGTATATGATGAATATATATGATATATATGTTATCCAAATAATTAATATAATTCTGGATATAAAGAACCTTTGACCAAATTAACAACATGTAAGTGTAAGAAGTCTATTTTTGACTTAAGAACCAAATACCGACAAAATGAACATTATTAACATAAATGACTACATGATGTTTATAACATGGTATAAAAGAAATAATGAACTATAAAAAAGGTACTTAATAAAGTGGAAATTAACTCAAGTTTATTCTTTAGGACGTTAAAGAACGATCGAGTCAATTTTGACTTGAGGTAAGGGATCTTACTCCTCTCTTTCTTTTTAAGTACACTCTTTTATGTCATTCCCTCTAAAGCTCATCTTTCTTGTTATTGGGATGTTATTTTATATTACACTTACTTTAATTTTTATGTTCATGTGATGAGAGACCCTATTCTCTCTCATCAATCCATTTTTGTAAGTTTTATGTGGTGCCGTTAGGTTGCCGAGTTTTCGTAAGGGATTTTTCATCTCACTTTTATTCCCGTGAGATTTATGCTACATTTGCCACAATTTCCTTTGAGTGGTGTATGTACTGCCCATTAATCTACTTTTTGTGTAATATACTTTCGTTTATGAGTATTTACATCAATGATTTATTGTCCTTCTTTCATGGGGGGTATGTTTTGAAAGATACCCAAGTCGGTAAGGGAACCTTTCACCCTCCTCTTTTTTAAAAGACTTATTTTGTTGGGTCTTTTAATTTACATATTTTTATGTTGGGATATGTTCTCATATATCCTTATTGATGTAAATTGTATGTCCAAGTGATGAGATACACTTTTTATCTCTCATCAACTCATTTTTATGTGACGCCGTAGGCTGTCAAGGGAACTTCTTAACCCAATTTCAATTTCTTTGGGTTCAACATGTAGTTATTGAATATGTCATCCTTTGAATATGTGTGAATGACCTTTGATTATTTTACACTTAATATCCACTTATATTTGGTGTATTCTTCTGTCACACATAATTATGTAATTGATTTATCCTTAAACGAAGGATACCGTCTTTGTATGGGACTTCGCCTCAATCTCCTTTCATTGAGGCATATTTTGTTTTATACACAACCTTCTTTTATACGGTGTATAAACTCCTTTTACTTTTACGTTTATTCAAAAGGAATCTTTTTTATACGAAGTGTTTACTAACCGACAAACGGGAATGTTTTTTTCGTACTTATGCGGCGACAA
Organism: Viscum album; assembly: GCA_963277665.1. NCBI lineage: Eukaryota > Viridiplantae > Streptophyta > Magnoliopsida > Santalales > Viscaceae > Viscum > Viscum album. Next base: position 268,191,176 of record OY728128.1, on the reverse strand, counting down.
CGACTTCTCCACCGCCGTGACCATTATTTGAGTTTCGGTTTCCTCTACAAGCCATACTATTTTTTAAAAAGAAAAATAAATACCATGTTTTACTTTTCTTTTATTTTGGTATTGAAAATGGTTTTCAAAATGTTTTTATATCAATGTGTTGTATTAATATCTTGTGATTGAAATGTGGAAATGTTATGTTTCCTTTATGCATGTTTTATGTGATACGATTATGTTGAGGTTCTTGGGGATTATTATGAAGACGGGTGGTTCCGTGATAAACTAAGGGCGGGTGAGCCCGATATAGCTCTCCAATTCATTGGGTAATGTGAAGGAGTGAAACGTTAAGGTTTCTCCGAAGAGATTTAGGGAATATACTGTGATGGGTATTCCAAACGTAACCAAGAGGGTTACTCCCTACGTAAGAATGTTATGAATGCCTCAAGTTACCTTTATGTCTTATGATTTCTATGATTTATTAATGATTGGATGATGTATGTTAAAGTGCTTATGTTATATGGGTAAAGTATGATCTCATCCTTATGTATATATGTACCCATGTTTCCTTTCCATATTTTTATATCCCTTACTGAGCTTTTTATGCTCATCCCATGTTTTTTTTTGAAATGTTTTTCACAGGTCAAGGGAAAGGTACATGATATGATGATAGTGTCAAGGAAGTGTGAAGAAAGAATCCATGTTTTATTTTAAATATGTTTCCGTTGATGGGAAAGAAGAATACTATCTTTTTTTAACCACTATGTTTATATTTGGAATGTAATGCAAGTTTTATGATCTAATTCTCTAAAACTGTAAACCTGAAAAGATCCTCAACGTGTAATCTTGTAATAACTCAAGATTAAGTAAGGTTTAAGGCTGGGGCCTTATAGAGGTGGTCTATTCCTTTCCCAAATAGTCATTGGATTAAATATACATAAAGCTAACAATATCCATGGTTATGGTATTCCATGTTTTTTGAATTTCACCCTGTTTAATTCCTACTATTCTTTGTTTAATATAGAAATGGTTATTGACTCTGCATAAGGGTTAATACCTTTTTTATAGTGGTGTTTCCCATGATTGTTTGAATTACGGCCTTTTGGTCTAGAAATCATAATAGGATTCTTTTTTTCATGACTAGTTTTTTTATGGAGATGTTGACTATATGAAATGCTTGTTGTTCGCATTATAAAAGTATAACAAAAAGGAATTGACTATGAGATATTACCTAAATAGAGGATTATAATTAAGAATTTTCATAATTATTGACTAGAGGTATTGATAATGACTACTTCAATGGGTCATTGACAATAGGATTTATACTATGAGAGGTAACAATATTTTTTTTAAAATTAATTTTGTACCAAAGGGCACTGACTATTACAGCTTCAATGGGGCATTATAATATAGATCAATGGGGTATTGACTGTGAGGGCTACTCAGGAGGTAGTTTGTAAATGAATTGTGGTATGTGAGACAAAAGGGGATAGGCCATTATTGCTTTCCTAGAGGGTCTATATATTTTATTGATTATATGATATGTGAAACCATATGTCATTAGACTCTGTAATATTTCCTAGAGTGTTTTTGTGATTGATTGTATGATTATGACGAGTCTACCAATACAAAGCATAACCTTGGACTCAATATCTCTTAATTGTTCATATGGTCATTTGAGACAACTTTTGTAACTATTATACTAGTAGATATAGTAATTATACTAAATCCTAGGGTTACATTATTCAATTGATTTAATTATTATTAAATTTAATTGAATTTAATTTAAAACAGTTGGATGGTTTGCTTTTGAGTACTTCCTAGTTTATTGCTTCATTTCATCATATTACCTTATATATATATTTACTGAAAATTAGGCACAAATATTTCGGTGGTTTCCCACAGGGATTCATATCATAACGGATTTTGGTCTTGATTTTTGACCCAAATAGATCATTTGGTTATAGGTGTAGATAATTGAAAGTTCCCTTTCTATTCAGGTACTTGATTTCTATTTGAGATGGGGATCATTGGACTAATATAAGGTTTGAAATGCTGCTGGAGATTACTCTTTTTTACTGTTCATTGTTTTATTATTTTATTTTCAGCTTTGTGCTATTTTTGGATGCTTTCATTGACATATGTGCCATGAATCAATTATATATGTTCTAAAGTTGTTTATTTACTATCAGTCTTCCACCATTTACTTGTTTTATGGAATTACTGTTTACTATTTTTATTATTATTATTCCATTGTTTATACTTTTCTAATGGGGGAATAGTTTCTTCACTATCACGCCCACATCCCTCACTATAATATGGAAACCTTTGGCATTATGGCAAATGCACATAAGGCCATGTGACCAACTGGGTATGGGAGGACTTCGGGAGACACCCGAGTCTGGGATATTACAAAGTTGTATCAGATGAGTTTTTCTCTCTCTTTGTATTAATATTTGGTGACTATATATAGTGATAGGATGTAATGGGTAGTTTGTAATAATTTGTGCCCAGGTGTAGATAACACATGTATAAGGAAAGGCCATGTTACCCAGAATAATGAAATTGTTCTTCTTTTTCAATTAATAGAGTTGATTTGATTTCATCATAGGGCGATTCAATTATATTATACTATTATCATTGATATTATTTAGGATCAATTTAGTTTTAAACCTGATGAGATGACGGTATTGAAACTCATTCTTCATATAGTCACTTGATAGATATCACATGTCATGCATTCTTGTAATGAAATTAATGGTGCATTGTAGATTTCATGATGTTGTGATAGATGTTATGCCAGACATGCATGTTGTTGTGAGAGATTCCATGATTTAATACCTACTATTTTGATAGGGTATTTGAATATGTGATGTATCATTTTGATGGAAGCCCTTCTATGGACCCAGAGTTGTTATGAACTCTCTTTGTTCAGAATATATTGGATCATGTTTTAAATTTAATTGAATCGTTTCATATTGTAATGTAAAATAGTATGCCAAACATTTATTGACTGGAGTCTGGGAACTCACAGGTCAGAATTTTTCATTTCATGGACAAAATATAATTTTTTTAAGGGATCTGGTTAGGTTTAAGTGGCCCACTTTCTGGAAACCCAAAAACCACAGTGTGTGGTGTCATGAACACACTCCATGTGTAGATATTTTCAAGAAGAAACATCTTTTCTTACGTTAACACCACGTACTTAATGGTCTCTCTATATATTTCTTGACCATGTGACTGGCCGTGTGATTAGAGAGATGTTGTTGGGAATTTTTTTTAGAACACACCGTGTCACGATTGTACACGTCGTGCTATAGTGACCCTGTATTCGGTCATTTGTGTAATGACAAGGGTGGATGAAATTCAGGTAGTACATGTTTTTTCCCGCATGAAAACACTATGTGGAAGTATACCATTTCTTCGACCATGTGAATAACAACACATGCGGTGGAGGCTTATGTAGTACACACCATTTATAGGGTGAACACATCGTGTAGTGTTTCTCCAGAGAGAACCATGTTGTTTCGTAGTGTTCAAGAATCTTGCGTAGGATAGAAAATTCTTGTACACCTCGTGTCATAGGCGGTACACACTCTGTGTATGGGTGATACAAGAACTGGTTTGGAAGTGGTACAAACCATGTTTAATATTTAAGGGAACACACATGGTAGTGGTTCAACAGGCCGTGTGATCGAGTTTTGTAAAACATGAATTATTTTTTCATCTTTTCCATTCTTTCACTTTTATGTTGATTTCCCTGATAATTATGTTCTGAGGTGTGCAGTTGACCTTGCAGAGTGATGCTACCATGATTTCCCTCAGTTGTACGCCATGTACAGGATTGTGACCAGAAAATGAATAGTATAGATCACAGAGTACCTTCAAATCCTCCCATCGTGCCCATCTTGGCACCAACGATTTTACCGAATGCAGGTGTAGATGCACAGTTCAATGAAGTCTTATTGATGATGTTATTAACCATTCTAGGAGAACTACACCCAGCCCCGTCTATGAAAGAGTTGAAACGGGTGTTGGAAAAGTAGAAACCTCCAACTATTTCATGGGATGGAGTACCATAAGTTGCATAATCATTGTTGGAAGCCATGGTTTCTATCATTGATTATCTAGAGACACCTCTATAGAGGAGTTTGAATAATTCTACAAACATGACATGTGATTCCTATAAACGATAGTGGGTTGTTTTCCCACTGGTGGGAAATCATTGAAATATATTTTGGGAAAATATTTATAGGATCTTTTATGATTAATTCTACCATGATACATGGAGGGCCGATCGAGAATGAGAGTTCATGCATTCAGAGTTGGGAACTCTTTCAGTGATGGACTATGTATCCCATTTTATATATCTTTAGTGCTTCTCAAATATTCTTGTAGGTGATGAGTTATCTTTGGCAATGTGATTTGAGTATGGTCTCAGGTATGACATCAGATCATAGGTGAATGTATTCATGCTGACATTAGTGACTGTGATAGTAAACCATGTTCTGATTAATAAGAGTAATCTGACGATGTTGGGAGCTATGAGCTAGGGAGGATCATCTTCCAGGTTTGGTACTCCTTCGACAGATAGTAGGAAGATCCATATAGAGCATTCACATTATTTTTCTTCAGATATCTAGGTGGTATGCTTCCAGTATGAGAAGAGTGGGAATATGAGACCACATTGCTCGATAGACCACGATGAGTTACAATTTTTGAGGAAACATGGTTCATCTTCTACATTTAGCTGGATTCCCTCAATAGTAGTGGATGATAGGTGTTCTACAATGGCTTCAAATTCAGTAGAAGGACCACCAGTTTCTCATATATCTGAGAGTTTTAGGTCATTAGGTTGTTCTTCTAGAGGATGTGGTCAGGTTCATTGTAGTCAGGCTACAGGGTTCCAGTGATAACATGGTGGATCAACTTTGGGTGATCAGGTACGGTTACAGGCTCACGGTACAGGTCAGACATTTACATTAGAGAAGACCCAGTAGAAGAAGGATCACATTCTATATATAGTTAGTGGTATTGTTCTTTTTCCCCAAGTTTTGGCTTATTCTATCTTCGATATAGGTGATTCACATTGTTTTATATATGTTTTTGTTTGCGAGATACATGGTCTCTATATAATTTCATATGAGGATGTCATGATGCAAGACACTACGTTGGTGATTAGGACGGCTAGTTTATGTCAGTGCATGGATGTCCTTCTTGAGGTTAGTTGGTGTCACATCTTATGAGACATCTATGTCATAAATAACACAATCTTGTATCATTCATTGAATAAACTAGTTATGTTACATTCAAGCCTTTATTGACCGCTATTGCCGTACGGTGAGTTTCACGTCACTAGAGGGAAAGTATTTTCTACCCAAGGGAGAATGTGATGATCAGGTGAGTAGAGAATGACCCGAGCATCATTGGATGAGAGGAATTATAGAAAATTTTTCCAGTCTATGTCTGGATGACAAGGTTACTTCAAAGATGGAATTGCCTCTAGTGGTGGATCATTTTAGGGATGTATTTTCAGAAACATTTACAGTTTTATATACATAGAGAGATGTATATTTCTCTATAGAGCTCGTACTAGGAGGGGAAACACTATCCATTCTTCTTTATAGGATGTATACACCAATGTTATAAGAGCTCATGAAATAGTTAGAGGAGTATCAAGAAAAGTGATTCATCTGCCCCATTAATTCTCCATTGGGTTCGCCTAAGATTTTTCATAAAAATGTGGTCTTTACCCTCAAACTTTGTGTGGATTATCGGATGTTGAACCCGTTGACGATTAAGAACTGACATCCCTTATCGAGGATTGGTGATCTCTTAGGTATGATATCAAGAGCCCTAGTAGTCTCCATGATTTAATTGATATCTGGTTATCATCAGTTGCACGTTAGACCATCATATATACCTCTTAGAGAATTTTAGAGTTGGTATGGTCTATATGAGTATGTAGTTAGGTCATTCGGTCTCATGACAACACTAGTAAACTTCAAGGAACTGATGAACCGACTGTTCCATTGTTATGTGGGTTCTTTTGAGTTATTTTTTTGGAATATATCTTGGTGTACTATCACAATATACATGACCTTGCCACCCATCTAGAGGTTATCTTGATTGCACTGAGAGAGAATTAGTAAAATTCAATGATCTCAAAATTCATCTTTTTGGTGGACCAGATTCACTTGTTGTGTCATGTTATCTCTGAGACAGGTGTATCAGTAGACCAACTGAATGTTGGAGTAGTAGTTTCCTAGTAAAATCTGAATAATGTATTTATGGTATGATCTTTTTAAAGGATGGATAGTTACTAAAGGGGAATTATAACAAAAATTTGATGCATATAAGATATACATACGAGCTAGACTATGAAGGGTGAATGGTAATTGGGGATAGAATCATACAATGCAGGCTTCTAAGAGCTAAAGGGGAGGTTGACATCATCATCGATATTGATTTTCACAGAGTCGGGAAAGACATACACTATTTACTATGATGCGTCATGTATCAGGATGGGAGCAGTGAAAATGCTTGGGGAAGGAGTTCTAGCATAAAGGACAAGATAATTGAGGCCACCAGAGAGGAATTACCTGACACACAATATCATGTTAGATAAATTTGTGAATGCTTAACATTGTAGGGGAAATTATCTTTTGGGTGATCATTTTTAGTGTACACTAACCAGAACAGTATCATGTATATCTTGTCTCAGTGTGATCTGAATTTGAGACAGTGAAGGTGGTTTAAGTACCTTCAGTATTATGACATTGATATTACTTATATGCCAGATAATGGCAATGCAGTGGCTGATGTGTTGTGATGGAAGACTAAAATACTGGCAGTTCATTAGGCCAGTAGTGAGTGGAAGCTTATGGATTGGTTATCTAAGATGCATTTGGATGTGCACTATAGACAAGGGATTATTTTTCTTTCTTCAATATGGGTTACCTCTACTCAATTAGATCGAATGAGAATTAGGAAGCTATCATATTTTGAACACATAGTCATATAGGAGGGTGTGACAAGAGAGGACCTTACTAGTAGTTGGACCTTTGAGAAAGATGGGATCATGTGTATTCATGGACGCGTATTGGTGTTAGCCGACATGCATGAGGATTTTATGTGATATTTTCATTCCTCTATTTGTGGAGTTTATCTTAGTGTCTTCAAGATGTATCGAGATCTTCACCGTCAGTATTGGTGGCCTTGTATGAAGAGAGATTTTGTTGGTTTTGTTTTGAGATGTTCCACCTATCAGAAGGTGAAGGAAGATAATTAGTGACCAGCATGTCTTTTACAGTAGTTACCCATTCCCAAGTGGAACTGGAATGTTGATTTGATGCATTTAATGATAGGTTTACCAAGGTCCCATAAAGTAAATGACGCAGTGTGGGTCGTTATCGACCTACTCACAAAGGTTTCACACTTTCTACTGAACAAGGAAACCATCAGTGCTAATGAGCATTGAATGTTGAACATCTGGAGATTTTATGATTTAATGGGGTTACACAATCTATTTTTTTAGATAAGGATACTCATTTTACTTCTTGTGTATGGAAAGTTCTACCGATGGATTTTTGGACATAGGTAAATCTGAGTACAACTTACCATCTCCAGACAGATGCCTTCCCCAAACAATCGATTCATGTTTTAGAGGACCTGCTATGAACATGTGTCATAAATTTTGAGGGTTATTGGGAGAGACACATAACCCAATTGGAGTTTTTATGCAATAATAGTTTCGATGAGATGATTCAGATGTCACCTTTTGAGGCTTTTATATTATGTCATGCCCATCACCCGTATATTGGTTGGAGGCTGTAGATGAATCTATATTGGGACCACCTATTGTCTTGGAGACCACTGAGTAGGTCGAGTTGACATGGAAGATGATAGATACTAAAAATATCACTATAAATATTATGTTGACTGATGAAGATGGCCTCCATAGATCGAGGTCGGAGATTAGGTTTTATTATGTACCACATCGTGGTTGGGACACATGAAGATTAGGAGATATGGGAATATTTCATCGAGATATGTTGGGTTGTATGATTATTTGGAGAGATTTGGGCATGTTCCCTATAAAGTTCAGTTACCATAGAGTTCCCAATCCATGCATGAAATATTTCATATTTCTCATCTATGATATTATTTCTCAGACCTATCTCACATATTTCAATGTGTGGAGGTTGAGTTGGAGTAAGATGAATCATATAAGGAGAACCATATTCAGAATGTGGATCGTAACATGAAGGTTCTACGTGGAAGGTCTGTTCCTCTAGTACAGGTTATATGGAAGCATAGGTGGGTACATGACAACACATGGGAGAGGGTGGGAGATGTACGGCCACAATATCCTTAGTTGTTTGATGTTTCTTAGTTTCCACCCCTTGAAGGGAAATCTAGAGAATAATTTCATTAATGGGGGATGTTTTTAAGAACCTAAATCATAATTTGAGTTATGGATCATTACATCAGGTGTTATTGAATAAAAATAAAGAATTTGGAAATTTTCTTTGTACACAATGTGTACTCAGTTGCAGCATGAAGTCATGTACTGGTCGTCTAATGGTTGAGTACATGGCATTATGGACCACGTAAAGTGAAGGTTTGTTGATGCATGTACACAAAGTGTAAATTAAATGAACATTACGTGCACTTTTCTTTTTATTTGATTAATCGGAGTGGGGTATCCTCTCACCTACAGAACACATCTCTTCTTCCCATGTTTCGTACAGGAGAGTGATGAGATGATCGAGAACATAAAACCACTAACATTCTTCTCTCTGATCCCCAACAGAGATGTAACTGGGTCAATGGATTCCCACTGGTGAGTACTCTCTATCCCTAGAGAATCTTTCCTTTATTTCTCCTCTCTCTTGAGTAATTCATGGTCAAATAATTTTGACTTTTTTTGTATATCAACAACGTTATTGGCCAATTAAAGGGCCAAAATTCAAGATTTGACATCATAAAGAATAAAGGTAGGTGGTTTTTAGAATTATTTTATAGTCTTTGGATTATATATGTTTAATGTGACGAATAACCATTGTTAGGGTATTGAGTGTTTTTGGAATTTAACCTTGTTTAAAGCATACTATGGCTTTTTTGATTGAGAAATGGATATTGATTATTCATAAGGTTTAAAACCATGTATATGGAATTGTTTCCGAAAGTTGTTATGGTTGTGGACATTGGCTCTTGAATGCATGTTATGATTCCTTGTTTTCCATGCATAGGGTTTTTATGATGGAGTTTTTGTTTATATGAAATGCATGTGTTTCACATTATAAATGTATTAAAAAGGGGAATTGACAGTTAGATTCTACCAATGTATGGTCTTTTAATTATTAATTATTATTTTTTGTCAGAGTGGATACTCAAGAGGGGGGTCAATTGAGTTCCAATTAAAACTTCTGTTAAAAAATTTTATGATTAAAATCCACCAAATTAGAACAGCCCAGTCAATTAAGGAAATAGAGATATAAGTGACTTATATTTCAATAGGTTTTTCAAAGTTTGATTACTCCTTAGTATAATTAGTATGAGAACTAATTCCACTTTTGAAACAAGTTTACTAAATAAATAAAATATACACACTAATAAGAATAAACTATCTGAGTGAATGTAAAAACAGATTTCTGTCTTTGAAAATATAAGCATAGTGGGTAAATGTAAAAAAAAGTAATGAAATAGGAACACAATAAATTAAACAAGAGGTTCAGTCTTAAGACAAGACCTAGTCCTCTACACTTGGTGATCACCTGCCACCAAGAAATTATATTAAAAATGATACACAGCCTGTGTCGGGCATTACAACAGTTTTCACAAACTGTCCAGGTTTTGCAACCTCTACCACTGTTATACATGGGAAAATTAAACTAACAAGACACACTAGGCTTCTTCCACAGTTATACGTGGGGAAAAAATGTAAAGGTAGTTTGGTATGGGGATTTTCAGTATCCCTCAGTTCAAGCACAAGAGTCAGTGTGTGTAACACATACACACTGCTAACAAATGTAAAGTATTCAGACATAGTAAAGCTAAAGATAGTACGAATAATTTTAGAATGCTCTGTTGTGTTGGAAGATCAACTCTGGACTCGTTGGAAGGAATGAAATGAAGTTTTAGTCCTTCTCTTCAAGTTGACTCCAAAACCGAGTGTCACAATGTTCAGGTTCTGACTTCCAGATGTAGAGATGATCAGCTTCTTGGTATTTAAGCTCTTTTCAACACACCACTACAGCTTGAAGGAGATTCTTTATATTGATCCGTTTGAAGCTCTGTGTTCTTTAGAATGAGTTCTTGAGGGTTCTTCATGACATTGTATGTGATTCTCTCTTATGAGTGTTCTGTGTATATTCAATATTTACATGCCACTTTTCTTGTTTCTGTATGTATTGGCTGATCCCCTTTGAATGTCTCCCTCTTCTTATATATATACTCTTTTTCAGTTCAACTTTTCTCATTAGGTTTATTAGGGTCCGATAGGAAAAATGTTTCAACCAGGTGTGGTCTTCCTCATACATCTTACAGTTTCCTGATATGCCTGCAAATAACATTAAATAATGCCAGGTGTATTAATTTTTCCAGACATTACCTTTATAATATTATTAATAAAATTGGTAAAGAAAAGAATTAAATATCATTAGACTGGTAGTAGGTGCATGTCACACGATAGACTCTAATTGTGGTCTTTCCAACTGTGGACCTCATCGGTAGACTATTCAATTGTGAGCTTCAATGGTAGGTTCTTTGTCTGTAGGCCTGTAACGGTAGACTTTGTGTTAGTGGATGTCTTGTAACATTAGTTGATTACTCTATGTAAAAGTAACTCTTTATTAGTGAACTTCATCGGTAGGCTCAATAGTAGAACATTCCAACTGTATAATTAAAAAGTGAATTTCTCAACAGAAGACTAGAGAAAGAGTCTGACAGTGAACTTCTAACAGAAGCCTCATCACAACAGTGACTTTGTGACAGAAAATAATTGTCTGTGAGCTTTGATAATCAGATCAGCGGTAGACTTGTGACAGTAACCTTATACCGGTAGCTTCCAACAGTGACTGTAAATCTTCAACGGTGATCTATTGATAATGTAACAAGATGTATTTACAGCTTCATCCCAAAAATAAATAGGTAAGTCAAACTCATTAAGCATAGTCCTTGAAATTTCTTGAAGGGTCCTATTTCTTCATTCTACAACTCCATTTTTTTGAGGTGCCCTAGTGGCAGAAAAGTTTTGACTATAGCCATTATGTGAGCAGTAGGATTCAAACTCATGATTCTCAAACTCTCGGCCATGATCACTTCTCTGGGTCTTAATCATAAGTCCACTAAGGTTTTCTATAGACTTGTAATATTTGACAAAATAGGAACAAGCTTCACTTTTGTGAGCTACAAAGTATACACAAGTATATCTAGAAAATTCATATACAAGAACATAAAAATAGTGATTCCCATTTAGACTTGAAACTCTTGATGGTCCAAACAAATCCATGTGAACCAACTCAAGTGGTTGAGAAGTTGAAACTTCTTTCTTCGGTTTGAATGAATCTTTGTGTTGTTTTCCCTTTTGACAGGGATCACACACTTTATCAAATGGGAATTCTAATTTAGGTAATTCTCTAACTAATGATTTCTTAGATATCTTCCTAAGTGAGTGCACATTGTAGTGTCCTAATATTCTATGCCACAACCAAGAATCTTTATGAAAATCATTTAAGCAGGAAAAATTTTTTTGGCTAAAGAATTTAAATCAACAACACAAACATTCTCATTACTACATGTAGTGAAAACTAAATCATTTTTTAAATTAAAAACATCGCATGAATATTTTTCAAACGTAACATTAAGACCATCATCACATAACTGAGATATGAAAAGTAAATTATACTTTAATCCTTCAAAAAAAGTACTTTTGAAATTAATATTGTATCAGTGTTACCAATCTGGCCTAAGCCTATGATTTTTCCTTTTTTATTGTCACCAAATGTGAAATGACCACCATCAACATTAATAAGACTCTTGAAGAAAGAATAGTCTCCTTTAATATGTTTTGAACATCCACTGTCCAAGGACCATAAGGTCTTACAGGAACTCTTTAAGAAACTTCCCTACAAAACAGATTAAACGTGGGATAATTTTGGTAACAAAATCTTATTGGGTCCAGAAAGGTTATACAATAAAATATTGGCAACACATATTTTCATTATAGGTTTTCTAAAATCAACAATCATATTTTGAGACATAAATACACTGTTCGGTTCTTTAGAAAATTGTTTCTCAAAAGATGATCCAGAATTAGCAGTGAACTGTCTAGGTTTTGGAATAAATTTTGTTTTGCTAATATGTCTCTGTCTAGGTTGATATCCTAGACCAGTTGTATATTTAGGGGAAATATGTTTTCCTTGCAGATGTGTCAAGGTATCCATACTAGCAATGAAATTCTCAATATCCTTTCTTAATTGTTCATTAGATAATTTATGTTGAGTGTTCTCTTTCAAAAGTTGAGAATTATTTTCTTTTTCTACACTTAGATATGTTCTAGTATTTGTAGTTAAGGCATTTTGTTTCTTCAATGATTTATATTATATTTTAGTTCATTACAGGTATCTTCTAGTATAATGCAATATTCAAACAGTTCATCCTTAGACATATTTTCATCATTATCTGAATCACTATTATTTCTAGAATAATAATCATTTTGAATAGGGGAAATATGTACCTCAGATATGTTAGTCACAAAGCACACGTTTGCATGATTCTTTTCAGAATCAATAGCTTCTAATTCACTTGTGTTGTCTTCTAAATCACTCCAAGTTACATTCATGGCATTCTTGTACATCTTTTCCTTATAATCATATTTCATTGTGATCTTTAGCTTTAGACAGTCATCCTTGATGTGTCCTTTCCTCTTTCATTCATAGTAGACTATATCATCATCCTCGTCAGATTTCATCCAATTCTTCTTCCACATACCTTGTTGATCATACTTACCTTTGTAGTTTGGTTTTCTGAAAATCTTCTTCTTCCTATAGAACTTCTTAAATCTCCCGGCTATTTGAGCCATTTCTTCATCACTGTTTGAATCTGAATCTTCACTAGTGGAACATTCTGTAGGTACATGTATTTTCTCCTTGTCATTAATCTTTGAAGAGGTAGACTTGAATGCCACAGATTTTATTTTGGTTTCATCATCATCTTCTTTTTTCACCTTCAGTTATTCTTCATACATCATTAGTTTACCAATCAACTCCTTAACAGGTAGCTTTTTGATGTCACATGACTCTCGGATAGACATAGATGTGCCTCTCCATCTATCTAGAAATCCTCTCAATATTCTCATGATCTGCTCCTTCTATTGAACAGCTTTTCCCAGTGAACTAATAGTGTTTAAAATATCATTAAACCTAAGGTACATGCCATAAATGGGTTCGTCAGGTCTCATATTAAAATTTTCATATTTAATAGTATAAGTATTTAATCTCATTTCCTTCACATTGGCTGTTCCTTCATGAGAAACAGCCAAGGTGTCCCAGATTTCATGAGCTGTTTTACAAGAACAAATTCGGTTAAATTCCTCATCTCTTAAAGAAAAGTAAAGGTCATTCATAGATTAATAGTTATTATTATACTCAGACATTACAGCATCATCTCAAGTAGATATAGCAGTCTTGGGGAACTCATATTATGATTCTATAGCAGACCAAATATCAAAACCAATACTTTCTAAATGAATCTTCATTTTAATTTTCCATTGAGCATAATTAACACCATTAAAGAAAGTTGGCCAGTTAGTTGCAGAACCTTCTATTCTATTATCCATAACTATATTTTAGAAAATATATTAAAGAGAGAAGATTTAGAACTAACAGAAATAAAAGATATTTAAGATAAAACTAAAATCACAGTTTGAAAAACAGAGGGTTTGAAAACAATTTATATAAAAAACTTTCCTCTGATACCAAATGTTGGTCAGAGTGGATACTCAAGAGAGGGGTGAATTGAGTTCCAATTAGAATTTCTATTAAAAAAAATTTAGGATTAAAATCCCCCAAATTAGAACGGCCCAGTCAATTAAGGTAGTAGAGATATAAGTGACTTTTTTTTCACCAGGTTTCTCAAAGGTTGATTACTCCTCAGTAGAATTAGTATGAGAACAAATTCCACTTTTGAAACAAGTTTAGTAAATAAATCAGATATACACACTAACCAAAACTAACTATGAGAGTGAATATAAATACAAATTTCTATCATTGAAAATATAAGCTCAGTGGATAAATGTAAAACCGAGTAATGAAAGAGGAACACAATAAATTAAACAAGTGGTTCAGTCTTAAGAAAAAACCTAGCACTCTCCACTTGGAGATCACCTGCCACCAAGCTATTATATTAAAAATGATACACATCCTGTATTAGGATTTACAACATCTTTCACAAACTGTCCAGGTTTTTCATCCTCTTCCACAGTTATACGTTTGAAAAATAAACTACCAAGCCACATCGGGATTTGTCAACAGTTATATGTGGGAAACAAATGTAAAGATAGTTTGTTATGGGGATTTTCAGTATCCCTCAGTTCAAGAACAACAGTCAGTGTGTGTAACACATACACACTAGTAAAAAATGTAAAGTATTCAGACACAGTAGAGATAAATATTGTAGGGATTTGTTTAGAATGCTCTGTTGTGTTGGAAGATCAGATCTGGACTCGTTGGAAGGAATGAAATGAAGTTTTAGTCCTTCTCTGCAAGGTGACTCCAAAACAGAGTGTCGCAACTTTCAGTTTCTAACTTCCAGATGTAGAGATGATCAGCTTCTTAGGTTTTACCCTCTTTGCAGCACACCAAGACAACATGAAGGAGATTCTTTCAATTGATCCTTTTGAAGATCTGTGTTCATCAGAATGAGTGCATGAGGGTTCTTCTTGAGATTGTATATTATTCTCTCTTATGAGTGTTCTGTGTATATTCAATATTTCCACACCACTTATATTGTTTCTGTATGTATTGGATTATCTCCTTTGAATCCCTCTCTCTTCTAATATATATACACTTTTTCAGTTCACCTTTTCTCATTTGGTTTAGCAGGTGCCGACATGAAAAAATTTTCAACCACCTGTGATCTTCCTAGTACATCGTACTGTTTCTTGATATTCCTACAAAATTTCATTAAATAATGTCAAGTGTATTAATTTTTCTAGACATGACCATTATAATAGTATTAATAAAATTGGTGAAGAAAAGAATAAAATATCATTAGACTGGTAGCAGGTGCATGTCACGCGATAGACTCCAACTGTGGTCTTTCCAACTGTGGACTTCATCGATAGACTATTCAACTATGAGCTTAAACGGTGGGTTCTTTTTTTGTAGTCTTGTAATGGTAGACTTTGTGTTAGTGGATGTATTTTAATAGTATATGTTTACTCTATGTAATAGTAACTCATTATCAGTGACCTTCATTGGTAGGCTCAACAGTAGACCTTTCTGACTGTAGACATAAACAGTGAAGTTCTCAATAGAAGACTGGATAAAGTGTCTGATGGTGAACATCTAACAGAAGCCTCGTCACAGTAGTGAATTTGTGACAGTAACTCTTTGTCTATGAGATTTGATAATAAGATCAACTGTAGACTTGCAACAGTAACCTTGTACCGGTAGCTTCCAATATTGACTGTAAATCTTCAACGGTGATCTTCTAGCATCAGTGACATAGAGTGACAGTGAGCTATAATGGTGACTTTGAACAAAAGACTCTTACCTGTAGCCTTTACAAGTGAACTTATATTTAGATAAATATAAACTTTAAGCTAATGCAGCAATGTCACGAGACTTAGATGTATACATTTTTTAGGATAATATAATTATAAACGTAGATTAAAAAAAGATTAGTAACTGACTTAATATATCATGATCAATATTTAATCATTATTTTGGATTATAAAAACAGGTGAGTCCAACAATTATTATGATGGACCAAAGGTATTAACTATGAGAGTTTGCAGGGGTCATTGACCATAGGGGTTAGGGAGTGAGAGTTACCTAGAGGTTCATTATTAAATAAATGCTGGACCATAGAGAAATGACAATGACAGCCTCCAAGGGATCATTATAATGTTGACCAAGGGGTATTGACTAAAAGTGCTACCCAGGTGGATGTTTGTAAATAAAAAGTGCAATTTTAAACCAAAAGGGGTTAGACCATGTGAGATTTCCAAGTGGGTCATTATTATTTATTGATTTGATGATATGTGAAACTAGATGGGATTAGACTGTGAGAAAATTTCAATATGGTATCTTGTGAATGATTGAATTATTATGAAGAGTATTTCAAGCCAAATCAAATGTTTAGACGCAAAATTTCTTGGCTGTTTATAGATGGTCTTTTGAGACATCTATTGTTACTTATATACTAGGGGATAAAGAGTGTAGGCTACATCCCATGTAAACATTATTCAATGGATTGAATAATTATTAAATTTAATAGAATGTAATTGAAAACTATATGAACGTTTACATTGGTGTTCTTTCTAGTTTATTAATTTAGTTCTTCATTTTAAATTATGTATATATATATATTTAGTGACAGTTAGGATGAGATCTTTTTGTGGTTGCCTACTGGGATTCATCTCAGACCCTATTTGGTTCATGATTTTATACCCAAATAGATTATAAGGTTTCAGGTGTAGAGAATGGCAAGTTCCATTCTTTATCATGTACATGATAGCTATTGGAACTGGAGATCACGTGACCAATATGATGATTGTGATTCTTCTAGTGTTTATGTGTTTATTTTGTACATTAGATTAGTATTTTATTTCAAGAATCGTGATCTATTTGGCTACATTCCAATATATATGTGACATGAAACATTGGTGTATGTGCTATAATAGTTTATTTACTATTATTCCTCCACTGTTTACATGTCGAAAGCTATTAATGCTCCAAATTTGGTTATTATAATCATTAATCTCTATAAACTCTTCCAATGTTGGTATATTTTCTCCACTATCACACCCAAGGACCTAGTTGCTAGTCGGAGGCCACTGACATTAAGGGAAATGCGCTGGAGGCCATATGACCAACTGGGTACGGGGCACAGTTGGCCAACCCCCAAATCTGGGAACTTATAGTAACCTACCCTTATTGATAGTAATATGATCTTTTTGAATAATAAATAATTAAAATAATAGTAAACACACCTATGAGTGTATAAATAAAAATATGGAATATTATAACTGATAATATGATCATAACAAAAGTAGTGGTACTTTCACAGGTAATAAATAGTATAATTTAAAATAAAATGTATTTTCCTAAAATTTGTTTATAAATTAGAAATTTTATGTCTTTTAGTTTTAGGATTATTTTATAAGCCCTTATGTAATTTTCTAATACATTATAAAATCAGTAATAATTTAAAAATCTATATTTTTTATGTAAATTTGGAGTTTAATAAAAAATTAAATTAATTATACCTAAATATTATTTAATAAAATGGAGTACATATTTTGGATTCTATACATTGATAAATGGTTAGGGTGAATATTTTTGATGTTTCTGAAATAATCAAATTTTGGTGAATAATTCAATACATTAATTTACCATATAAATACATTATCAGTTATAATATTCGATATTTTTATTTAAATCCACTATTCCTAACATATAAATACATTATAATTCAAATCCACTATTCCTAACATCATATGTGATGAAATCACCAAAAACATGAACTCACATGAAGTTATTACTATTATTTGTCATGGAATCATCACTATTTCTTTTCTTGTGGATAAATAATAAATAAATGAATAAATAAATGAATAAATTATTGGGAAAACCCCTATCCATTCTACTATAAATATCACCACTCCAAAACTCTTCTATTCACTCCTCTAAACACTTTAACTTCCATAAATTCTACAAAAATCTGTCCCCATGCTCCTCACCCACGTCCAACATACCTTGTTCCCCTAGAAAAGGCCAAATCCTCTCCCTTTATGAGGCTCTCATGAAATATTAAATCAACAGGTAAATTCTTATTTTCTTTTGATTCACTTTCTTTTCATGTTCCTTTGTTTTCTTTTATATCCTTACCTCTCCTCATCCAAATGTTTTGACAACTCCATTAAAGTATATGAACTTGAGTTTTGTTATGATAATAAGATAAACTTTTATCATATATCATTTACCGTTCTTTTTATTTTTGTAGTAAATACACCATCTGAGATATGTTAATTTACTAAATTCTGGATAATGGGTTTTCAATTACCATTTCCATCTTCAATAATGGTCATCAAACCGTATGCATGGTTGAACCAGACCATAACAAATTTATTATGTCACATCTATGGTTTTGGAATCATTTTTTACATAGGGTTTTAATTTATAAAACAAAATGTGTTCATTGTTGTCAAACACCACAAATTAACCCAAAAGGATGTCCCTAAAGTATTATATAATGACTCAACTTCACAATTTGTAACAAGATTAAATTTACAAAAATTTAAACTTATGGATTTTCAATAATAAAATATAGCTCCAAATATATATCTCCATCCACACTTTACATAATTCACCATTCATGAAAATAAATAAACTCGTCATTAAAAACAAGAAAACGAACATACTAGATCAATGATATTTTACCACATTATGAAAAAATGGTCACAAATGAACATAGAAAAATTATAATAAATATTTTGAATATATAATATGTTCAAAAATTATTAATTAATGAAACTAATTTGTCTATTCATGTCATTATTATCATCATTAAAACATCATTTGACATAAGGTAAGGTTCCTCCCTATTTCACTTTTATTCGAGTATATCCTCTATGATATACCCTTTATGTGTAATCCCTAATACTAGGGTATGATTTAGCACCTACACCATTCATTAATCACGATTTATTTCTACTGGAAGAAACCTTTATCTCTAATTAATCCATCTTAGCTATACCTAATACCATTCCCATAGTTCATATGTGATTCCACCTGAACATCATTTGTTACATCCGGTTACATTTTCATTATTTTACAAAAAATAGTTATCATATATTTTTATTTTAATCTTATAAATTATTTTACATGTACCAAATTCATTTAAAAAGACCCTTTAAATATTAACTTTTGGGGATATACAATTTTACATGTGATTCCCACCTTAATACTTCCCGAAAAAGCAAACTTGTTAAGGGGGAACATCCCGAATTCTTACCTGATTTCATGTGCACTATATCATCTGTTTAGGATTGCACTTTCTTGATAAAATAAGTCTTTTTAATTATTAAATTATTCTTATTTCAATTTTGGTTTTATATTAAGTATTCTTCCTTTTTATATTTTAAAATCTCTATAGTAATTTCCTTAAAACTGCACAAAAACGAATAAATGCAAAAACTTCATAAATAGTATTTATTACATGTGCTCACAAATACATGAAATCACATACCGTGATAAATGAATACATTCCATTAAAATTTTACATGTATATTTTAGTTCCTTTATTTCATTGAAACTTTTATGATATGACTCTTAGTTATGGATTATGAAATGATTTTGGAACTCAATTACATCCATGGGTAACCCTTATGTTCATGTAAGATTTATTATGTGTGATTCTTTATGTGGAAAAAATAATAATGAAATGTTGAGATGGGTTCACCATTATAGTTATCCAATTCATTTGGTAATGTTGAGTCTCATGAGATGTTATGTGCGATGGTCTTGGAAGTTAGCCTCAACATGAGATACCATGTGCGACGGTCTTGAAGGTTACCCTTATCTTGGGCTACCATGTGAAACAGTCATGGCAGTTATCCGTAAATCAAGATAAATTCGGGTTTTATATTGCTACTTCATTACTATGACTCTATTTTTATGTGATTCCTTGTTTATATGTTATGATTCCATATGTTACATTCTTTCTTATATCATCTTGTCATGCCTTCTATCACATGTGCTGATGATTTGTTCATATGGTTATTCCATTACTAGAATATTCTTCTCATAAATTTATTCATGTGATCCCAAGGCTACCCTTTATAGATGTTTGTTCATAATGAATGCGAGGAGCACGATTTGAAGATTATATAAATAAATGTTTTAATTAGTTCCATGTTTTTAGTTTTATGTACCCAGTCTTCCAAGATAGTAGACATTACAATTCATGGGTTTTAATCTAATTAATAATAAAAACTAAAATCATGTGATGCTATGGGTAAAGGTCTAGGGTCTCTAATGTTGGTATTGTAACACCCCAAGATTTTACGACAAATATTATTTTTAATTTCATTAGTGTCTTGTGTTATACGCTACACCAAAAGGAGATTTCACAACATGCATCCTGGACTTGCCTTGAATTACACGCAATCGCGACCTTCCTCGATAGCGTGTGTAGTACGCAATACCGAGTTTCACTAAACAAAAATATGCTATTAAAATATTATTAAAACTAGCTGTTATGAATAGTAATAACAACTTTTTGAAATTTTGTAAATTTTATTTTTCAAAATGGGCTTCATTTTTGGATTCAAAATATCAAAATTAGCTTAGGGTGAAATTTTCGTACTTTTCGGATAACTTTCATTTTTTGATGAATAGTGAAAATTACTAAATTTTAATTAAAAACAACCTTTTTTCTCTAAAAAATTAATAGTGATAAATTATTAATTTTATTGGTTTTAAAGTATATTTAGAATATATTTTTACAATTTAATACAATGTTGGTCGTTGGATGTAATTTCACATTTAAACCATACATAAACAAGTGTCAATCTTTTGATAGTTATTATCTCTTAAGAACACGCTATTTGTTTTGACGACGGGAATTAATTTTGAAATTAAGTAATGCAACTGGTATGTTTTGAATTTGGTAAAATAGACATCATTTTTGAGTTCATAATATCAAATATATCTTAGGCCTAATTTTTGGTATTTTTTCGGAAACTTTCATTTTTTGATGAATAGTGAAACCACTATGTGGTAGTTAAAAAAATAAATTTTTTATAAAAATTAATATTACCGCTTCTGTGAGTGGAATTTCAAAAATCCGAGAGACACGGTTGATGTCAGTAAGTAAAATGTGGTTCAATGAGATGAAAATAATTTTTGGTGAATAGTAACTTTTTACTATTTTTTACCACGGTTAAAAGTAAATATGGTTATTAAGGGTAAAAATGATATTATTAATACCCTAACACATGTCGTAATTCTATTGGATAAAGGTAATTCGATCAAAAACAACCTTAGGAATAAAATATGACCATTTAGGCCCACTTGGATTAGATTAGGACATTTATTATTAATTTATTTAAAGAAGGGTTAAAATAGTTAAAATCAAGGTTTAATAAAAAAATGATTTTTTATATAGGGATATATATAAGATAAAATCGACTATAAATATTCATTAGAAAGAAAAAAAGATTTCCTACATAATGATATTTTATTTGTAATTTTTAGACTTTAAATAATTTAATTTATCTATGACACAATGATGATGCAGTAATTATCTTATTAATAATATATTCACATAATTGATGTTATAAATACCCAAATAAATATAATTTGAGACTTTTTATGAATTGCAATAATTTTATAGGTTAATATGACATGTTATTATTGATTTAATTAACTTTTTGAGAACTAATCATTCTGTTATGAATTTTACAAAACTCAATTACTAAATAGTGTCAAAATTGACATAAAATAGCTTTTCAAATAAATATTATATTATTCATTGTTATTTTATTCGTAAAAATCTAAGGTTTGGCCAAATGATTTAGATACGGTTATATATATTAATAATATAAAAATTTGGGTTCTTTTGGCTGCTTATAGTATGTTTATTAAACTTATAGTATAAGAACACAAGAAGACACGGTAAAAGTAAAAATATTTAACTTAATGTTAAATCTAAATGATAAGGTTAAAATAGGAACCTAAACTTGTCTAAATTCTATTGGATGATAGTATTTCTACCCATCACCACCTTAGATTTGAAATAAATCAATTTGGAGCTATTTAAAACCGAATTTGACTTTATAATAAAATAATAGTTTTTGTTATTCCAAAGGTGCCCCTCTCCTCCCTTATAAAAGGGCACCTCCTCCCTCTCTTCCTCACACCACTTTGAGCCTTCAAGCATGGCCAACCCCTACCAAATTCTCTTCTCCAATTCCCTAGAAACATCCTAGAGGTCCTGGTCTTCTTCAAAGACCAATTTTAGTGCCCTAAGAGGAGGACTCAAAGAGGAGTTTCAAAGAAGAGGGGGTTCAGACACTTACGAAGCAAAATCGGACCTAAGGTAAGGGAAATATAGCAATCTCATTTTTACCCGAGATTGTTTATACTTTGGTATTTACTGGGGTGTATTTTATCATCCACATCCATGTTTCCTCAATATTTAATATTTTTTCCATCCACCTACAATTGTTTAAATCCAATTTTACCCTTCAGTGAGTTTTTAGTAAAAAAATATGAAAGGAATATTTTGTCATTTTTCGTACAAGGTACTTTTTGACTTTTCCGACAAAAGTACGAGAAGAATGTTTTTTTTAACTTATAGTGCGTGAATGGATTTTTTTAAAACATTATTTCCAAGAATCTTCCTTTACAAGTTTTCAAGTTTATTTTTAATCAACTTCTTTTAGTTTAAAATTGTATAACACGTTAAGAAAGGAAAGATGTTTTTGAAGTAGAAATGATATTTTCTTAAAGAATGGAGTTCAAGAGTTTTATCAAAATTAATTTCCACCTAAGATAATATAGGTTCTTGTTTCTATCCCAATTATTACATGGATTTGATTTTTTGTGATGGAAATATTTATATGAATTCCTTTATCTTATATGAATTGTTTTATGATGTCACGATGTTTAAGATTCCCATTTTTATTACATGAGTTATGCTATGATGTATGGTTTATGATTTTGTGGCACACATAATAATGGAATAACTATGAGATGGGTGGGACCTATATCTCCCTCCAATGCATTGGGTAAAGATTTTATATCTCATGAGATAGAAATGGCTGGAACGGCAGGTTAAACCGGTTCAGTGAAACAGGACTGAAACGAGGAATGAACTCAGTTCAGAAATGGACTTTGTCCACTATGATAGTCTTGGAAATGAGTCTTGACTAATAAGAAATGATTCTCTATGATTATGTGTGTATGCCAAAAAGTTTCATGTTTTAGGTTATGATTATTGGGATTACATTTCACTATTATGATTTATCCCATGTTATGATATTATGATCTCTGTTGCAGGTTAAGATTTACAAAATGATATGTTCTTATGAATATGATGTGATTGATATTTCTTTTGTTTAACCTTAATGAGCATTTGAGCTCACCCTTTTATTTTTATTTCCACAGGAAATAATCAAAGGTTTTATGTTCAAAAAAGGAAGATCTTTTTGGGAGATTTTGAAGATCTTTCACCATGATTAGAAGATTATATTCCGAGTTTCCAAAGACACTAAACTATTACGGTCCTTGTGTGGGTGTTTTTGTTATGTACTATGTATTCTGCAAAAGTAATGTAATGTCCATGTACGTTAAGCTTTTGGTCTCTACAGTTGGTATCAGAGGAAAGGTTTAGTCAACCTTTGGAAACTAGGACGCGAGAAATTTAGTGAGATCACTATAGATATTTCTATGGTATGTATAGGGATGTCCCTAAGGTTAAGTATAAGTATAGGTTATAGTAATAGAATTACGGTAACCTAAGATGTTAGATACTGAAGGTAATCCCCTTTATTATGTTGTTTTCCCTAGCGTAATTTTTTCCTCTCACACTATTCTTTTTGGGTTTTAGACAATGGCTGGAACCGGAAGGAACCGTGTCGATCAATGTAATGGACAATGCAATGATTTTCCTCCTGAACAAAGAAATGTTATGGGAGATGGAGTGCAAAATCTTATTTCTATACTTACACAAGCTATGAATCATTCTGGACTTCCAAATGAGCAGAGAAAGGGAACAATATTCTATTGAGTCCTTCATGAGGCAACGTGCATCGTCTTTCAGTGGGTCTTCTGATCCACATGTTGCTGAACAATCGATCATTACCACTAAAAATATATTTTCAGTTCATCAATGTTCTGAAAATAATAAATGCGTCTTAGCAGTATATAATTTGGAAGGTGAAGTTGATCAATGGTGGAATCTTATGAAGAATACGAGGCCAAGAGATGAAATTGAGTCCATGGAATGGGACGAGTTCAAGAACTTATTTGTCAATAAGTATTTCCCTCGTATTCTTCAAACAATGATGGAGAAGGAGTTTCTTGAACTAAAGAAAAAGGACGATGAATCTATTGGTATATACGAAGCGAATTTTACAAGGCTTGCAAGGTATGCATCTGGCTATATCATACAACCTGAAAGTAAAGTTGATCGATTCTTCAGTGGCTTAAAACCAAATCTTAGAAGGGAATTAGCTATAAGAGACTTCAGTAGGTATGAAGAAATTGTGAGTTGTGCTATTAAGATAGAAATGGAAGGTGGTGTTACATATCCATCTCATGGTTTTGACAAGAAAAGAAAGATGGAGTTCAAGGAGAAATCTCAGAATAATGGTGAAAGTAAGATGAATGTTTCCTTATGCTCAAAGTGTGGAAAGAAGCATGGTAGAGATTGTCTTAAAGGGACTAGAAAATGTTTTAAGTGTGGAAAAGAAGGTCATCGAGGATATGAGTGTCGAAGTAATGGAAAAAGTGTTTGTAATGTGTTAATAAAGAAAATACTGCAAAGAATGAACCAACAACACTTCAATGCTTCGAGTGCAATGAAATGTGGCATTATTCTAATCAATGCCATAATCCAAGGGTTAATGATGATCGACATGAGAAACCACTTAATACAAAGGACAAAGGGAAGTCACATGCGATCACTATTGGCAATGTTGAATATGAAAACGATGTGGTGGAATGATTAAGTGTTTATGTAATGGGATTCCAAAATAATGTTGTATATAGTATCGTGGAATATTGGAATATTTATGTATTGGTCTATTGTGGTTTTCAATAATTTTATGGTACCCGTAACCATGGAAGGTGATTGAGATATTTTTGGTAAGCAGATGATATGCGCATAATGAAGGGATAAAAAGATAATGAGATGTTTTATTGTATTCATGATCTCATGATTGATATATGGACTAAGTGATATCATGGTTTGAGTATAAAGAATTTTGAGGATTGTGGAAAGTGTTAACTTTTAACTGCATTCATTTTTTCACTAAGTTTCAATGGGTATTAATTCTTCAAGAGAATACATGATTAAGGTATTCACATGTTTGTAATTTGACCAACAAGATATATCTTATGATATATTGGGGATAAATGATGGCCTTCACGTGATTGTTATGTGAAATTTCAAGTAATCATTTTCTATATACTATGAGCTTGGACCGATGTATTTTAGATAAGCCTAAAGATTGGAATGGATTATGTTGGACATAAGTTAGTATTGTTTAAGGATAGAACTTTTTTCGATATTATTGATGGGATGTTATAGTAATATAGCTTTAGAAAAAGGACAACCTGCCGGACGGGCGACAACCCATCGCGTCGGACAAGGTTGTGGGAATCAAATCCACAACCAAAGTGCGACTAGCCTTTATCGCCTACCACTGGCCTACAGGAAGTCCCTGGTTAGTAGAAACTAGTTTTATTTTATTACGCGGTATGATATATGATGTATAAGTTCATTCTTGGAATCGTATACGATTAACCTGACCATAGATATACTTATGTATATTTGATAACTTTTGCTAACCTTTTGTTTGAAACAGATGGAATGACCCAGTATTCTATCACATGATCTATTAACACTTCATGAATAACAAATTCAACTTCATTTCATTAATAGATGAAGTGTAAATTGTTCAAAGCACGAACAACAGTGAGATTGTACCAAAATAAAGTAAGTATTTATTCTAATTCAAATTCTTCAACTTTAGGGAAATGTTCTTGAAAACTAAAAATGTTGTCCTAGTGCCCTTATATCCGATGAATCAGATGTTACCCTAGATCATCACAAATTTATGGCTTTGTGATTATTGTATTTTTCATAGCCATGTTCTCTACCACTCTTCATCAGAACATGACGGTTAGATTTCTCTTCTATATCCATATTTTCACCTATGTTCTCCTATTTGGAAACTCAGTGATTAGTTAATTTGGGTAACTATTACGTTTCATACATTAGTTTTTAAATCCATGTTTTGGTTTTTCTTTTTACGATGTGGGTTTCTATTAAAGAAACTTTCAAGTAGTAAACCATTTATAACCCTGACAAATTTCGAGGGAGAAATTCATTTTAAGGGGGGTAGAATGTAACACCACAAGATTTTAAAAAAATATTGCTTTTAATTTCATTAATGTCTTCTGTTGTACGCTACACCAAAAGGATCTTTCATAACACACATCCTTGACTTTCCTTGCATTACACGCAATCGCGACCTTCCTCGATAGCGTGTGTATTATGCAATAACGAGTTTCACTAAACAACAATATGCTATTAAAATATTATTAAAACTAGCCGTTATGAATATTAATAACCACTTTTTGAAATTTTTTAAATTTTATTTTTCAAAATTGACTTCATTTTTGGATTCGGAATATCGAAATTAGCTTAGGGTGAAATTTTGGTACTTTTCGGATAACTTTTATTTTCTGATGAATAGTAAAAATTACTAAATTTTAATTAAAAACAACCTTTTTAATCGAAATACTTAATAGTGATAAATTATTAATTTTAGTGGTTTTAAAGTATATTAAGAATATATTTTTACAATATAATACAATCTTGGTTGTTGGATGTAATTTCACATTTAAACCAGACATAAACAAGTGTCAATCTTTTGATAGTTATTGTCTCTTAAGAACACGCTATTTGTTTTGACGACGGAAATTAATTTTTAAATTAAGTAATGCAACTGATATGTTCTGAATTTGGTAAAATAGACATCATTTTTGAGTTCATAATATCAAATATAGCTTAGGCCTAATTTTTTGTATCTTTATGAAAACTTTCATTTTTTGATGAATAGTGAAACCACTAAGTGGTAGTTAAAAAAATGAATTTTTTATAAAACATAATTTTACCACTTATGTGAGTGGAATTTCAAAAATCCGAGAGACGCGGTTCATGTCAGTACGTAAAATGTGGTTCAATGAGATGAAAATAATTTTTGGTGAATAGTAACTTTTTACTTTTTTTACCACGGTTAAAAGTAAATATGGTAATTAAGGGTAAAAATGATATTATTATTAACCTAAAACATGTCCTAATTCTATTGGATAATTGTAATTCGACCAAAAACAACCTTAGGAATAAAATATTACCATTTAGGCCCACTTGGATTAGATTAGGACAATTATTATTAATTTATTTAAAGAAGGGTTAAAATAGTTAAAATCAATGTTTAATAAGAAAATCATTTTTAATATAGGGTTATACATAAGATAAATTAGACTATAAATATTCGTTAGAAAGCTAAAAATATTTCCTACATAATTATATTTTATTTGTAATTTTTAGACTTTAAATAATATAATTTATTTATGACACAATGATGATGTAGTAATTATCTTATTAATGAAATATTGATATAATTGATGTTATAAATACCCAAATAAATATAATTTGAGACTTTGTATGGATTCCACTAATTTTCTAGGTTAATATGACATGTTAGTATTGATTTAATTAACTTTTTTCGAACTAATAATTCTTTTATGAGTTTCACAAAAATCAATTACTAAATAGTGTCAACATTGACATAAAATAGTTTTTAAAACAAATATTATATTATTAATTGTTATTTTATTCCTAAAAATCTGTGGTTCGGAAAAATGACTTAGATAAGGTCATATATATTAATAATAAACAACTTGGGGTTCGTTTGGCTGCTTATAGTAAGTTTATTAACCTTATAGTATAAGAACACATGAATACAAGGTAAAAGTAAAATTATTTAACTTAATGTTAAATCTAAATGATAAGGTTAAAATAGGAACCTAAACTTGTCTAAATTCTATTGGATGAGAGGATTTCGACCCATCCCCACCTTAGCTTTTAAATAAATCAATTTCGAGCTATTTAAAACCGATTTTGACTTTATAATAATATAATAGTTTTAGTTATTCCATAGGTGCATCTCTCCTCCCTTATAAAAGGGCACCTCCTACCTCTCTTCCTCACACCACTTTGAGCCTTCATGCTCGGCCAAACCCTACCAAATTCTCTTTTCCACTTCCCTAACAACATCCTAGAGGTCCTGGTCTTCTTCAAAGACCAATTTTAGTGCCCTAATAGGAGGACTCAAAGAGGCCCTTCAAAGAAGAGGAGGTTCGGACACTTACGAAGCAAAATCGGACCTATGGTAAGGGAAATATCGCAATCTCATTTTTATCTGAGATTATTTATACTTTGGTATTTACTGGGGGTGTATTTCATCATTAACATTCATGTTTCCTCAATATGTAATATTTTTTCCATCCACCTACAATTTTTTAAATCCAATTTTACCCTTCGGTGAGTTTTTAGTAAAAAAATATGAAAGGAATCTTTTGTCATTTTTCGTACGAGGTACATTTTGAATTTTCCAACAAAAGTACGAGAATAATGTTTTTTTTAAATTATACGTAATGAATGGATTTTTTTAAAAACATTATTTCAAAGAAGCTTCCTTTACATGTTTTCAAGTTTATTTTTAATCAACTTCTTTTAGTTTAAAATTGTATGACATGTTAAGAAGGAAAAAATTTTTTTGATGTAGAAATAATATTTTCCTGAAGAATGGAGTTCATGATTTTTATCAAAATTAATTTCTATCTCAGATAATATAGGGTTATATTTCTATCCCTATTATTACATGGATTTTATTATGTTGTGATGGAAATATTTTTATGAATTCCTTTATCTTATATGAATTATTTTATGATGTCACGATGTTTAAGATTCCCATTTTTATTACATGGGTTATGCTAAGATGTATATTTTATGATTTTGTGGCACAAATAAGAATGTTATCATTATGAAATGGATGGGACCTATATCTCCCTCCAATGCATTGGGTAATGATTTTATATATCATGAGATAGACATGGCTGGAATGGCAGGTTAAACCGGTTCAGTGAAACAGGACTGAAACGAGGAATGAACTCGGTTCAGAAATGGACATTGTCCACTAAGATAGTCTTTTCAATGAGTCTTGACTAATAAGAACTAATTATCTATGATTATGTGTGTATGCCACAAAGTGTCATGTTTTAAGTGATGATTATTGGGATTACATTTCACTACTATGATTTATCCCATGTTATGATATTATGATCTCTATTGCAGGTTAAGATTTCCAAAATGTTATGTTCTTATGAATATGATGTGATTGATATTTTTTTTGTTTTCCCTTACTGAGAATTTGAGCTCAACCTTTTATGTTTTCTTTTCCCGAGGAAATAAAGAAAGGTTTTAGGTTAATAAAAAGGAAGATCTTTATGGGAGATGTTGAAGATCTTTCACCATGATTAGAAGATTATATTCCATGTTTCCAAAGACACTAAACTATAAATGTCCTTGTGTGTGTGTTTTTGTTATGTACTAATTATTCCACAAAAGTACTGTAATGTCCATATACGTTAAGCTTTGGGTCTCTACAGGTATCATAGCATGGTATAATTATTTTCGGAGATTAAGAACAAATATATTAAGTAAGAACCATTAGGATGAGACCAATTATAAGAAAACACTGCTAAATTTTGGTAAGTATAGAGTAAGTGGTTTACCTGGAAAATACATCTCTCTTTAGGTACAAATAGGTAGCGGTGTATTTTAAAAAGATGTATCAACGGGTAAAAAACTAAAAACCTCTTTGATCTAGACTCAACCAGGAACTAGTGCATGACAACGAGCCTTTTTTCACTCTTTGTTTGACACTCAATTGGGACACTCTTTTTTTAAATCATGATCTCAGTACAATACATTAATGAGGGAATAAAAAAAGAGACCATAAGAATAGAAGTTATAAAATATATCTAGGATAAAATATATTTAAACCTAAGGAATCAAAAGCTAGGATATAAGTCTACTTTTCATGTTTGTCCTTTTATGTTCAATGTTTCCTTTTTATGCTCATTAACAATGTATTCATGTCAAATAAATGTAAATTAAATTTCTTAGTTAATAGATGGAAATTGAAGAACATGTTGCATAAATATATGTGATAGGGAATGTGAAAAAAACTCTAATGATATGCGTAATATGATGTGAATAGGTTCTTAAAAACTTCATGATATTAATTTCTCAATTGCCTTAATATATTAGTAATAAAATGAATCATGTGTAACAACCTCCTACAAAATGTAAAGAGCATGCTTCCCTGTAATCCTTCAAAAAGAAAAGGTATCCCATATTTAGTGGATCATATGATCCCCTCATCACAGAATAGGGGATTAACTCCATTGAATGATATTTTATGTCCTCTAGTGCACAAAAAAATTAAAAGTCATACTGGTGGTCTATCATTTTGATGGGGAAACTGATCAGTGGTAGACAATAACCAAAAATATGATTCCCGGGGAGAAAATTGATTCCATGGATTTGGAGGAATTAAAGAAAATTATTTCCATGATTATTTTCTCAAACCCTTTATCTCAGGTTGTAAGGACAGTTCGTCACACTCATGGAGAAAGAGGATGATTCCATCCTGATGTATGATGAAAACATCACAAGACTATCAAGGTACGACCTAGTCATTGTTTAGAAATATGATGGAAAGGTGGAATGCTTATTT
Organism: Viscum album; assembly: GCA_963277665.1. NCBI lineage: Eukaryota > Viridiplantae > Streptophyta > Magnoliopsida > Santalales > Viscaceae > Viscum > Viscum album. Next base: position 268,160,359 of record OY728128.1, on the reverse strand, counting down.
AGAAGAATAAATATGAGTCTACGAAAAGAATTGGTGATTCATGTCTTTGAATTTTATAAGGATATATTTTTTTCTGTCTTCAAGGATGAAAAGGATATTAGAGACTCTCAATAGTGTCATGGGATCAATGATAAGAAGGGGGAATTGGTATATAATGTGGGAGGTCCCACAAAAAAATTCCTGGGTGGAAAGAAGCTCAATCATCCCACGTTTAAAATGTGTGGTAAGGAGACTAATGTGAACTATCTAAAGAGAACCATGAATTGTATCAAATGTGGTATGATGAGACATATGGAAAAAACCATAGAGTTTTTAAAAATTTCACTAATGTTGAAGATGAAAGGAAGGTTTAGATAACCACTCAGCATGTAGTGTAGTGTTACATCCTCAAAGAATATGGGAATTATAAGAACAATTTCCCAAATCTAAGGGTTGTTAGAGGAAGTAAAAAAACCAACAATGAAACAAGGAAGGTCTTATTTTATCATTACTTATGAGGTGGAGACAGAAAATAATGTAGTGATAGGAACTCTAGGTATTCATTAATGAATATTTAACGTACTATTTGATTCTAGTTCTACACATTCATTCATATCATGGACGTTTAGTTGAACTATTCAAAAACCACCACATTATCTAATGGTTATGTAATATGTGAGAATAAATAATGGGGAACTTATTGCGTCCAACGATTATAACTCCTCCCTAGTAAATGATTGTGGACTAAACCTCTCAAAAAGAGCATCATACTTCATTTATTGGTGACTGATGTAATCTTGGGCATGGATTGACTACCATTATACAAATCCAACATCAATTAATAGGGAAATGGAGATCACTCTTCACATCCTGATGCATCTTCCAATTCATTACAAATGTAAGGAATATGATGAATCTATATTATAATCATCTTATAACATATTTATATTGTTTCTTTATAAGAAATCATATATAGATTAATTTATTAAAATAAATTATTTAATCATGATTAAATACATGGCCATAATGTGGGATTAAACTGATGTATTTACCAAAGAGTTTCATTGTCATCCTCTTGATGGAGACATTTATTTCACAATTTAATTATTATAGGATATCTTCCTATAACAAAGACACCTTATAGAATTCCCACCGTAGTGCGGAAAGAGCTGAAGAAGCAGTTACTGAAGAATCTGGAGAAGAGTTTTATACACCTTATGGCATCACAATGGGGTGAGCCAGTCCTCTTCATCTAGAATAAGGATAAATAAATGTGCCACTACATTAATATTCATAAACTCAATAAAATAACAATAAAGAACATGTATCCCCTATCAAAGATAGATGATTTGTTCGATCAGCTTCCTGGGGCTATTTACTTCTCTAAGGTAGACCTTTAGTCGGGATATCATTAAATGAAGTTGAGGAAGGATGATATTCCCAAGAAAACCTTTCAAATTTTTACGAACACTATGAGTTCCTAGTGATTCCCTTAAGATTCACTAATTATCCAACAAATATTAATGGATTTAATGAATAGATTCAATAGGGATTACCTCAAAAAAATTGCGGTAGTCTTTATAAAAGATAATCTATTATACTCTAGAAGCAAGGAGGAACATGAAGAGAGTTTCAATACTGTGTTAATGAGAATGAGAAGTGAGAAGTTGTATGAAAATTAATGTAAATGTGAGTTCTTGATGGAGAAACTAACATTCTTGGGGAATTTTATCACCAGAAAAGAAATATCTATGGCCCCTTACTAACAAAGGTTATTTAAGAGCGGCAAAACAATACAACTATAATGGAGATCCATATCTTTTATTGTCTATCTAGGTATTGTAGAAGGTTTTTTAAGAACCTCAAAATATTTTCAACACAAATTACAAAGATTACACTGATGGGAGTAATATTTTTCATGAATCATTAATGTGAAGAGTGCTTTACGTAGTTGAAAATGAGGCTAGTCACATTGACAGTAATCACACTCAAAAAAGTATAGAAATCTTTGTGGTGTATAGTGACGCTTTAAATAAGGACTTAGGATATGTGCAGATGAAAAATGACAATGTGATAGCCAATTCTTCAACACAGTTGGAAATCAATGAGAAAAACTATCCCTCGAATGATCTGTATTTGGAAATTGTGATCATTACATTAAAAATCTTGTAACATTACCTCTATGGGGAGATGTGTAAGATATATAATGATCAATAGAGTCTCCAATATATATTCACAAAAAATTACCTTAATATGCACCAACAAAGATCGATATAGCTTATCAAGGATTATGTCTGCTTAATCCACAACCATCACGGTAAGGCATACAAAGAGGCAGGTGCAATATTTATAAAGGATCCTACATCTTTATCAATAATGAGAATTTAAAAGAATCCAATCTTCTAAGATATTCATGGGATGGACTTGAGAATCATTAAGGGATGATCATCATCAATCATTTCTCAAATAATTGCACAAACATCCCTCATGTATAAAATAATGGATGCTCAATGAAAAGATGTGGAAATTTAAAAAATGGTGGAAGCCATTAAAAATTGGTAATCCTCAGAGTTAGGGTTTGTTGAGGAAAAATTTGTATGACTTAAGACAAAATTTTTAATACCAACTAATCCAAAGATAAATAAGGATATTTTGAATGACTAAAATAACTATTCCTTCTCAACTCACAGAGGGAGCACACAGATTTATCAAGATCTTCGAGAGAATTATGGTGGGATAATATGACGATGGATGTTTCAATATCTACATCAATGTGATATGAATTTCATCAAATGATGGATGAAAAACTGAAGTCAAAGGGGATGCTACCACCACTACCCATACCAACATGGAAGTATGAGAACATGCTCTTGGACTTTGTCACTGGACTTCCATGGACATCCATATGAAACAATATTATATGGGTTATTATAGATCATCTTACAAAGTCAACTCACTATACTAGGATTCGAGAGGATATCTTATTGAATCAAATTTCATGGATATATATCAATGATATGGAAAGGATGAACATATTACCACTATTTATTGTATTCTATAAAGATCTGAGATCCACCTCGATGTTTTGGAAATGTCTCCAACATGATCAACGTAGAGAACTGATCATCAGTATGGATTATCATCCTCATACTAATGACCAATCTGAGGGAAATATTAGGACACAAGAAGATATGTTGTGATAATGTTCTTTGGACTTCAATGGAGGATGGGAAAAACATCTTCCACATTTTCAATTCTCTTACAACAATTGAATCCAACCATGCATTAGAATGGAACCATACGAATCCCTATATGGGAAAAGGATTATAACACAAATGTGTTGCGATAAAGTCAGTGAGCATAATTTTCTAGGACCTGAAATAGTCAATGAAATAGTGTAGAAGGTGAAATCCATTTAGATAAACATTAAGGTAGCCCAATGTCAAAAATTTTTATACAGACAATCATCGACAAGAAAATGAGTTCAAACATGGCGACATAGTATTTCTTCGCATATCTCGATGGAAGAAGGTCACTAGGTTTGGGAAGAACTATATGTTTAGTCTTAGATACATCACCCCCATTGAGAGTCTTCATTGTGTTGGGGTTTTGGAATATCTATTGACACTTCCACCTACAATGATAGAAAGTATAGAATATATTCCATGTATCCTTATAAAGGAATTACATACCAGACACTTCACTTCTACCCTCTTTAAAGGGGATACAATTATAGAATGATCCTTCTTTTATGGAGTATCTAGTGATAAATTTGGATCATAGAGATAAAGATATACATGGAATGACTACTCACCTTGTTAATGTACTATGACAGAACCATAAGTACAAAGAGAAAAATGAGAACTGGAAGATTTATTGAAGGAAAAGTCCCCACACCTATTTATGGTGTAGAATATAAAACAAAATTTTGAGTGTGATATTTTATAAGGGATGAATAATGTTACGAATCAATGTTTTATCAATGGAAATTTACTTTTTATAATTATGTCATATAGTCACATAAAAGTACAACACAATGAACTACTATGTACTATGTCACCTTTGTACAAAATATTGTCACTTCTGTTAATTCAATTTCAAAACTCTGATACACACAGTTGCGATCAATATTATTTTGGAGTCCTAAAAGATGAACATCATTTTTGGTGGATAGAAACAAACCCTTATGAATAGTAACCTACCCTTATGAATGGTAAAATGCCATTTATGTATAGTTAATCTTTCAAATGAATATTATCCTCACCCATAAATGTATAAATTAATTTTTTCAATCTAATTATTGATAATATGATCATAATAAAAGTATTGGTATTTTTCTATGTCCTAAGAAAATATTAAAATATATAAATTAACTTAAAAATATTATATTCCATAAATGTATTCATAAATTATCAATTTTAGGTCTTCTAGTTTTATTACAATTTAATAAGACCATATGTAATTTTCAAATACATTTTAAAAATTGTTATATTTGTAAAATATATATTTTTCAACTAAATTATGATTTTAAAAAATAATTAAAATTAATAATATGTTTTTTGAAAAATGGAGTTCATTTTTGGATTATACATGTAGATAAATGGATAAGGTAATTTTTTGGGATTTTTCTGATATAGTTGATTTTTCTGTCACTAGTAAAAAACATTAATTTACTGATAAATACATTATAATTTATATCCACTATTCCTAACATTATAACCGATGTTAGAAACATTATCTAGAAATCACATTCACTAATTTCTATTATTGATCGTGTAATCATAACTATTTTTCATCTAGTGGAGAAATAATAAATTAATGAATATATTATGAGAAAACACCTCTCCACTCCACTGTAAATATTAACACTCCTTACCTCTTCCCTCCACTCTTCTCAAGCCTTATTCATTGCCTATAATTGGATCAAATCACTCCCCAAACTCCATCCCCATGTCCATCAGACCTTGGACTTTTGAAATTTCTGAATCCTCTCACCTATGTGGCTCTCAAAGAAGATTTAATCCAGAGTTAAATTTACCTTTTTCTTTTCTTTCACTTTCTTTTCAAGTTCCATTGTTTTCTTTTCTATAGATACCTCTCCACATCTAAATGTTATGACAACTCTCTTAAATTATATGTACTGGAATGTTCTTATGATAATAGGATATTTTTTTATCATCTATCATTTACCCTTATTTTATTTTATTACAAAAGATTCACTCAGAGATGTGTTAATTTACCACATTCAAGGATGATGGGTTTTTAATTTCCATTAACATATTTAATTCTGGTCATGAAACCATTTTACTGGTTACACAATACCATAATGTATTTATTATGTCTCATCTCTAGTCTATGAATATTTTTGTACACATGGGTTTGATTTATAAAATAATTCATCATCATTGTGGTCAAGAACAACCAATTAACCCTAAAGGTTGTCACTAATGTTATATATAATCATTCAACATCACTACAAGTAAAAAAATAAATTTTACATCATTGTAACCGTTTGTATTTTCAATAATAATTTATTACCCCATCTCTGTACAACCATCCACATTTTCAATGATTATCATTTAACAAAAATAATTAAACTGATCAAAAAAACTGAGAAAATAGACTGACTTGAACAATGATATTGAACAACTTAACCCCTAAAAAAGCCATGAATGAAAGTAAACATTTATATAATAAATATATAACATATATAATTCATTCATTAAATACTGATTATTGAACCTTATTTTATTGTTATGCTTTTTAAAATCTAGTGGAAATTTCTATCAGAATTAATGTTCGAGATCCTCAATATTTCACTTTTATTCAAGAGTTTCTTTTATGTTATTCCATTATATTTGTAATACATAATTATTCAGTATTATTTATCACATCACCATTCTTCCCACATTATTTATTATTAATGAGAAACCATGTTATCTCTTATTATTACCTCTTTAGTACACATGATACACTACTGTTAATCTGTATGGGATTCCACCCAAACTAGACTTGTTTTGTTTGGTTGCCTTATCATTCTTTTACCAATATCATGTTATCATATCATTCTATTTAAATATTTTTAATTATTTGAAAATTTACCAAATTCATTTATCAATCCCATTTCATCATTCTCTTTTGAGGATATTCATGTTTTTATGGGATTCCCAGTACAATGTTTCCCAATAAACAAACCTATTTTGAGAGAACTTCTCAAATTCTTACTCAATTTCAAGTGCAATCTATCTTCTATTTTGATCCACAATTGAATTTAAAAGTTCATTTTTAATATGAAATAATTATTGGGTCAATTATTGTTTTATATAAAGTATTTTTCAATTTTCAATTTTAACAATTCAATAGTATTTTCATTAAAACCGCACAAAAAGGTTTTAATGCAGATATTTCTTAAATACATTTTCCTAATGATGTCGCATCTACATCATATAATATAAAATGATACATATTCATTTATCCAAATAATGTTCCTTGTATATTTTAGTTCTTTTTATTTATGGACATTTTTTTGACATGAATATTTTTTATTATTTAGGACATGATTATGGTACCCAATTCATTCCATGGGTAACCCTTATGATTATATAATATTGATTATGAATGATTATTTATGTGGAAAAATTATTCATTAAAATTTAATATGGGTTCTCTAATATAGTTCTACAAATTATTGGGTAGTGTTGAGTCTCATGAGATGTAATGTGTGATGGTCTTTCCGGTTAGCCTTTGCTTGTGCAACCATGTGTGACAATATTGGAGGTTAGCCTTGCCTTGTGCTACCATGTCCAATGGTCTTGGTGAATTGCCTTGAATCATGCTAATGTCATGTTTTATGATTCATCCACATTACTAGGAATAAATGTTTATATTATTATATACGGTACATTCCTTTTTATATCATCATGTCATTTCGTTTATTCCTTGTGATAATGATTTGTTAATATTTTTATTCACATATTGAGCTATTTAGATCATCCCATTATTCATGTTTTCCCTAGGGTACCCTATGAATATTTTGGAAAAATATGGATGTTAGGAGCTCAATTTTAAGATTAAATAATGAGATTTTTTATTTAGTACCATGATTTTTTTATTCAACCAGTCATCCAAGACACTAGGCTTCATGATCCTTGGCTTTTACTTTAATATTACATTTGATTAAAATCTTGTAATATTAGTTGTAAAATGTTAGGTTCACTATTCAAAGAGACTATTTGAAAATTCAATAGAAGGTGAATGCTGTATGGAAATTAAATACCCAGAGTAAAAAATCATTAAAGAATGAGTTTTAATAATAGGTCATGACTATGAGTATCATAAAATCATGACTTATAATATGAGTTGTTGGATGATGCACATATATGTACCTTCTCCATCCATTCAGGGAGAATGAAGACACATTGATATGATTTTGATCACTATGTGTGGAATAATATGATGAAGGATATTGTAGAATATAAAACATGTTATTTTCTATTAAAGCTAGTAAATTCAGAATGGAAAACCAAAACCATGTGGATGATTCAAAAATTACCCATACGAATATGGAAATGAAAAAACATAACAATGGACTTTATCAATAGTCTTCAAGGAAATCATCATAAAATAAGTATATAAGTGTAATGGGGGAATGTTTATTAGGTACTCCTCAACTAATTGAAATTATAAGGTACTTCTCACCAGAACTACTTTAAATGATAAACAAAAGGTAAGTTTTGGGGATTCATAAAAACTCTATAGTTTTTTCTAATCGATACCCAATATTTATTTTAATGGTCTATATAAGTATAAAATATACTCTAAACACAAAGTTGAACATCATCTTGAATTTCCACCATATAGCTAATGGAAAATAAATGAAGCCTATCCAAACTCACAAGGAAATGTTGAAAGCATAATCAAGGGGCGTCAATGAATGATTTGATCAATATCTTCCTCTCATTGAGTTTACATATAATAATATTTTCCATCATGAATGAAAATGGATCCCGATGATGTCTATTATGGGAAGACTGGGAGGAAACCATCATGGAATGATTATTCTAGTGAATGAAAAATGTTGGTTCCTGAATGGTTTTTCATAATGTGGGAAAGTTCATGACCATTAAACATCACATCGGGTCTACTCATAGTTGATAGAAGAAATATTTTGACAATTGTCGATGAGACCAAGAGATTGAGGTTGTAGATAAAGTATTAATAAAAATTTCCAAATTGAATAAATTCATGTGATTTTTTAATAAAGGAATGTTTTTCCAGGATATATCAGTCCTTGTTTTATCCTTGATCACTTTAGAGTACTGTCATAATCACTAGAACTCCATCCAAAACTATCTCAATTAAATGCTATGTTCCATGTATCCATATGGAGGATGTAAATAAAAGAACCCTTAAATGTTCTTAGTCATTAGGATGTACCGTTTTTAAATGATCATTCATATGAATAAAAGCTTAAGATTATCATAAATCATAGAGACAATGTTGTACAAAAAAAAGATAAATAACCTGGTCATTGTGATATAGCGAAAATAGTATTTTGAAGAAGGGATCTGTGAACTAGAGGTGGTGAAAAAAATAATTTCCATATTGAATATTAGTTAAATAAATAAAAATTCATAGGGTGGCATTTTTGAATGGGGAATTTTGAAATTACCTTGTTTTTCTATATAAATTATATTTTTTGTTGACTTAAATGTCCTTTTTTTAAAAGAAAAAACATGGAATTTTTTTAATTTTATCCATTAAAATAAAATATAAAATTGTTGGAATAATAAATATTTATAAAATAGTTGTTTAATTGTGATCCTATAATTATTTTAAATATAGGTTTTTGATAAATCTAATTGGAAAATATGAAGGGATTGATATCCTCGACCAGTTTTATAGAACACTATGGAACACATTTATTACAGAGTATAAGGGATATAGAATCACTAGGATTTGTTATTGACCGTGACCAAGTAGATATTCAAAGGCAAAATAATATTAAAAAGAATTTACTAGTTAAAATAATTATAATCAATATATCATAACACAAACCATGTATTATAAATCACCCTAGGCAAATCTCACCATTTCACACCTTTCCATTATGGATATTTCCCTTGTAATAATGGGAAATATTTGAAGAAAAAATAATTATGAATATTTATATTTTATTTTCAATACTATTATAGTTATATTCACATGATATTGTTTTTTACATTAAATATGTTTTTTTATGATAATAATAAAATTTTATTTTTTACAATATAAAAATCGAATTAATGCATCCATTATCGATGAATTCATGATAATTAAAAGTAAATGATATTTTCATATTATAATAAAAAAATATAATTTTCATTGAATATAATTGATATTATGCTCTTTATGATTTTGAGAGTAGTTTTTTATTAGTGAATGAAAACTATAATAGTCTAAAAGTGCATCATCTCTCAATAAATATTAACTCTAATTATAATGTATAAATTCATAACTGTTGTTGTATTATTTTGATAATATAAATATTATCTCTGATATAATGAAGTCCAAATCATCCATTGGTTATTTTTAAAAAATTCATGGAACTGTTAAATTTTACTATAAGAATACAAATTGGTATAAATATATAGCGTGTATAATGAAATCACAATGACTCAAAAGTGATGTATTAAATGATATAATGTGAGTTCATAAAAAAATATGGTTCTTATTTAATTTGTTTTTAATATAATCATGGAGTAATTTTATGTATCATTTATAAATAATCCAAAACCCATTTGATGTTTTTTGTTTTTAAAAACATTTCACTATGAACAAGACTAATGTCCACATCAACATGTTTAATATTTTAATTCATTCAAAACATGGTCTAATAAAATAATGATATCATATCCTCATTACTATAAAAGATTATGGATACCCATGGTGAGGTTTTTTATTTTAATTACTTTATTATATTTGGTTCAAAACCCATGTCTGTGAAATTAAAAGGAATTTCATTCCCATGTCCAAAATAAAACCCTCAAAGTTCCCATTCTTCATCACTAAAATCACTGAATAACATCATTTCATGATCCTATTCTCTCTAGAGACCTTATATTGTGCACTCATACTCTTAATAATCTCCTCCTGCGATTTTTGAGTCATTATCTCACAATACATGACCCCTATCTATTCTTTTCAATATAATTTGGACATATAAATTATTAGAGTCCCATTTCACACACATTAAAAAATATTATGAATCATTATGTGAAATCATTATACTGCTTAAATTTCAATGTGATTTTATGCAAAATGATTCAATTATCAATATAAACCACCATTTACACTCTATGTTATACAACATGATGTACCTGTATTGAATTTAATAGATAATTAAATTTATTTAATCCATAATATTTTATAATAGGGACAAATTTGATGAATGTAATACACATGTTGTATGGTATATGTTCCATATATATTCATGTATGTGATATGAAAATGACAGGTGCACTGAGAATTATATAGTGCTCCAAGGCAATGGGTATTGTTTTAGTCACATGATACATCTTGGGAGGATTACGGGGTAGACCTAATTCATTATGGGACTTATTAACCCATTTTATGATTACATGTATGTTATATTACCCTATATTTTGGATTCCATGTTTAATGTTATTTCAAAATTCCCATTTTTCCTTTATGTTATCATGTTATTCCATAACTCATTGTTTATATTTATGATTAACATCCATTTTATGTCCCATTTAAATTATTATTGTATTATATATACTATATTATTCTTTTTAAACTATATTTACTCATTTACATTGTCTTAAATCTTAATCCATTTGTTTATATGTCCCTAGGTAATCCCATTTATTTTTATTTACTATACAATTTTTGACAATTTCAAGGATGTTTTCAATAGTACCTATGTATTCCTCATTATATATTTTTCTCTAATATAACCAATTACACAAAGGCATTATAATTCATGATATTTTATGTTTAAATATGTGTATTCTTATGTTCTAATCTGTGCATTAATGAGTAATAGAAACAATGGTATATATATAATATAAGATCCATTTTTGAATAATTTTTTATATATTATCAAATAATCTCATGATGTGGCTAGTGATACAAATTTCCCCAACATATATTGTGTTCCACAATATTATTCTTATTCTAAATACTATTTTATGGTCCCACAACTCAACATTTTTAACTAATATTTCCACATTATGTTGATTAATTTCCTAGAATTATTCCGATTTTTTTATAGATATACTATACTAGTTATATAATTCATGACTACCTTATTTATATCCATATTATCCAGTTACTTTTACTTATTAATATTTATTACTATAAAATATTTTTACCCCTACTCAGCATTTGAGGTCACCCATTCTAATTTTATCATTTAACAATGATATTAATAAATAGAAAAAATTAATAAATTTCTAAAATATAATATTTTTTTTTGAATTTATGGGAGATGTATATGAATTCATATAAATTGTGTAGTCACAACCATATTTTGAAACATGAATGTTTGATAAAAAGAAAATTCATTTTATGAGTTTGATATTTTTCCAAACTCTTGAAAACAAAAAAATTAAAATGATTCATGGATTATAAATGTTATTTTACGAGTTAAATATTTTAAAATTAATGATGAGTGTAGAATGTAATGTGCAATTTTTTTTATTTATCATGATATCATTTTGTATTGGGCTAGGGAACATTATTTCGTATGATATGACTACATTATAACTTTGCAGATTCAGATGTTATCAGTTGATTATATATTTAGTGTTTTAATATCTTTAAGGATTGATATGTTATTGTGATGAATTGTTTTAAATTTATATAGAACTATTTATTGTTTGTTATAATAAATATTTCCTGATATTTTGGGATTATAATGTGGGAATTTTAATGATACCCCTATGATAATACTGATGGATAAAATTTAATAATGGGTGTAACATAAAATATTGCATAATTTTTAGATTGTGTAATTATATTATTAATTACATACCTTTCTAGATACTACAATCTGAGGTTGGATCTAACATAATTTTACCTAGGTTTAGTGATGCTAAAATGGGATAATTAGGTATTTACTCAATTTTGTAAATAAATATATAAAAGTGTCATGATTGAAAATTTTCCTTGACACTCCAAAAGGTATATTCTATAGTTAATTGACATTATCTTTAATGAGCCATTATGATGGATATTACAATGTTGATAACTATGTAAATTTGAGAACATATTTGGAAAATTGCCATAATTAAATAAGTTATGAACAATTATATGAAATTTCTTATCTGAGTGTGTCATAAGTAAAAAAATGTGTCTTTGGGGATGATTTATTTGTTTCATTATTTTCATATTCATTATTTTCAAATTATCATAATAATTTATAAAGTATTTGGTTAAATTATATCATGAAAAAGAAGAATACAAATCTACTTATCTAGATTAAAATATTGCATATAAATCAGTGATGTAGTCTTCTTAAAAGGTTTAGAATATTTTTATACCCATATTATGATTTACAAGATGAGTATCCTACTATTTTATAATGTTTCGTGGTTGTTACCTATAGAAATGTATTTTTTATATAACTAATTTTTTTAATTTGTGAGTCATATTTAATGATATAATACATTTGTATATTAAAACATATGAGGATTATGTCAAAAATTAATTTATTGTTCCTTATAAATTAAAATATAAAATTTATCAATCATATATAAATTGGTAGAAATATAATTAAATAGTTACTTTATTAAGAAGTTTTATTTTTAGGGAAGGCGACAAAATAACAACTTAATGAGGTATGTGTAACATTAGTGATTAATATATTCATATAAAATATATTTAATAAAGGGGAAATAGATTTTATCGAAATTGATTTCGACAGTATACGTAACATTGGAATTAATTGTTGATCACATTTTATTGTGATATAAGATATTTTTTAAGATTTATCACATTTTTATTAAATATATATATATATATTAACTATTGTGGTTAATGTAATTTATTATCAATGATGGTGTCAATTATTTGATGATTATATGGGTTTTATGGGGTTCAATGTGTTGGTGTTTCAAATTTTATTAGGGAAGGAATGTAATGGAGAATATATTATATCAAAATTCATGGGGATATATTTTTATTAATGTTTAATATTGTTTTAGGAAATATTAATAACACAATATAGCTTTTGATGGTAAGGTAGATGCATTATTTGAATTTATATCCCCAATTATTATTATGTGAATAATATCATCACCTATATTAATCATTGATTAATAATTATAATTTTTTGGTTTGATTATTTGATGTGGTAAAATTTAACAACAAATGATTTTGGAATATGTTTTACATTATATTATTTCAATTAATGATAAATTATTCCTTATTCAACAATGATTTATAATATTCTAAAACATATTAGATAATAATTATTATGAAATAATTTTATTTATTAATACTTTCTTATAAAAAATCATAGTAATATATAAAAATATATTACGTTAAGAGAATAAATAATTAATCTGATTTAATTATTCCCTATCAAATTATTGATAAATGATTATAAAAATAAAATCAATAGGCTTTAATTGATTATTTATGTAATATATGATAGGAAAATATATTTATGAATAAATCAACATTCAAAATACTATATATTTATATGAAATAATATAATAAATAAATAATAATTCATTATATCTTTTAAAAATATAATTTTCATTAAATTTTTCATTTTCATTTTAAAGATAAAGTTATAAATTTTATGATTCCAATTTTAGTAAATATTCATCATTTCATTGATTTCTAATTTTATAATTGAATTATTCTAATATTTTGGTATTTATTTAAAAATAATTTATTTTAAAATAATATGTGAAAATATTATTAAAAAATACATATTATGGGAAATTTTAAAAATCTATTATTTACACAGAGATTTTTAAAAAATATATTTTAATTTAAAATTTAATAATGGAAAAAATATGTATTTTGAAATATTAGAAGTGAAATATAAAACATATTCTTATCATTTTTGTGATTTAGTAAAAAAATTCCTAAATAAAAAATGTATTTTTAATTTTAATTTAATTATACCTTATTTTGGAGATGTTAGATTTTTTATTATATTCAAATCCACATAATAATAATTTTCTTTGTATTAAATAAATTGCTATATAGATAAATGAAATCAATGACGATTGGTTCCTACAAAAAAAATATTCTTTAAATCTTGACTTTCTTAAAAACACATTTAAATTGTTATATGATTTTTTTAGAAATTAAAATCCATATTGAAAGAAACAATATTAGACAAAATGATTATAAAATTTGATAATTTAATTTTAAAATATGTTGAAATGTATGTGTTACTTTTGTCTATTGGAATTAATTACTCTGATAGTAAAGTAACAGACCAGATAAAATGAAAAATATAAAATATGGATTCACTTAGAATAACGTGAAAACAAATGTTGAAAATTGTCTCCAAATATATTTTTGAGGTGTGACACGACCAAAAATAACATAACGTTCTATTTTGTCAATTTTTGATCCTTTTAACCCTAAATAGTATCCTATCATTATACAAAATTTATTGTTTGAATCCAATAATTTCCTATTTTCACTAATAAAATGAAACCACATCAACAACCTCCTGTTAGATATTTAGCTTTAAATTTTTTTATTAAAATATTCCATTTTACACTAATTATATTTTCATAAATATTTAACACTAATAAAACTAATAGTAGTCCTACGATCTCCATTTGCATGGGGATTTATAATAGAAAAATCAATATCTCTTTCTATGTAATTCCTCATACATAATCTTCCTCCTCTTAAGTGTTTTTAAAAATAATCATATAATAAAATAAATAAATACTTTCTAACAATATTATATTTTATTAAATCATCAACACATATTTATGCATTCCCATAAACATATAATAAAAAAGGAATAGGGATCATGTTTTCAATGGATGGCTTCTTCCATGAAGTGATGTATTCCATTTTTTATAGCCACCTATAGTAGTTGTTTTTAAATATGTATTTGATTAATAAATACGATTTATATAGTGTAATAAATTTAAAATAACTATTTTCTATAATATCCCTACTAAAATTATGAGAAATTATAGCATTAACCATGAGTTTTGTGAACTACTGACCCCACAGAGAAACACTTTTTCCATTTTGATTTATAATATTAATACCAAACTATTAAAATATTATTTAAACCCATTAATTAATATAAATAAATTAGTTAATATTATGTTAATATTTTATCATGTGAAATTAAATATTTTCATAAAAATAATCTTTCATCATTTTAGTATGTTTATGTTTTGTTCAATCTGACCTCCTACTTGAAAAATGAAATATAAACTGATTAATTAATATGGAAAAAATAATAATATTAATATAAGATAAAATACACATAATTATTTTAATATGTGTATTAATTTTTTTATTATTTAGTTTACATGTTCATAAAATATCATCATCGATTAATAAAATGATGAAAATAATTCAATAACAATTACAATTTCCATCATATTGATCCAAACCTATCATAGGGCATCGAGAAAGCTTTTTTCTATGTTTTCTTAGTGTCTTATAGTGGATCACTAGGGTCATCTTAATTGATGAGGCTTCTCATTTGGTTCACCTATTTAATCTAATTCTCTTATGAAGTAATTATTTTTGGTTTTATGTTTTATGATATAAATAATAGTTAATAAACTAATTGAAATGCATAAATAATTTGAAACAAAAAAAAATTCTAAATTAAGATGAAATTCAATATTGAATGGAATTAGAGAATTAATATGTTATCCTGAAAAAAAATTATGGAACATTATCATTAACCATATTCGAATTTCCTTACTAAACACACTCCATCATATGTGTGCACACCTCAAAATACCCCAGTTATGAATGAAAATTCTACTTAAATTTCTTCATTGAAAACCTCAATTCATCTCTTAAATCGATGAAAAAAAAATTATATTAAGGTGTTAATTATTATACTACTATATTTATGATTACACTGACTCTAAATTATCCTTAGAATTCCCTCAATGAGGATCAAAAACATCGTCCCATGTTAAAGAAACTAATTACTCCACAAGGATATTCCTCACATCAGTTAGTCACGGTCATGAGTTTTATAGACCATGATGTTAATATGATATTAATAAAAAAGGATAATATAAAGAAATATAAGCGGGGAATAAGATTGACACAAAATTAATAAAATACATGAATTGTTTAGAAATCTAAATTACAATTGAAAACAAAAAACTATAAAAATAATAAGAAAAAATGGATCGATATGAAAATTGAATCCCTAAATGGAAATCTCATCCTTGTTTCCTCAGATGGAATTTAATGGAATGGAATGAATTGATGAGGAGGATCTCTCCCCCTTTTATAGGGCTGGATATATCCTCTGAAAGCTGTATTATTTTTTAACCAAATAATTTCAGGCTTTATGCCTTCTATCATTCATAAAAGTTTTTCACACATTTATTTTTCTTTTACGCTCTAAATTTTATCTTAATTGTCCATGCGACTAAGGAGTTATATAATTAGAACTAGGATAAACAATTTCTGCCCAAGAATTCTAGAATTCATCATTAAGTGTATAATGTTAATTTTACAACATAATGACCAATAAACTCCTAAAAATTTATTGGAGAAACACACCCATGTGTCCATGTTCTATTTAAAGTATAATGTATAAAATTGGATGAGTGTATCTCTATTTATGCCTCCGTTATAGTTGTGGTGTTCACATTTTCCACCATAATAATATTCGAAATTTAATGCTCTTTTGAGCATCATGATTTTAGAATCATCTATTTATCCTACTAAAAAAATTAAACAGAATAAATAAATAAATTATAAATAATTAATCAGTGAAATTAGATTAATAAATTAAAAATTATTCCCATAATAATCTTATGATAAAATTATCTCAAAATAATATTATTGATCTATTTTTATATTTCATCTCCAAACATAACTTAAATAAGAAATTGATTTATATAATCTCAAATTTATAAATTATGAGTATTTAATTAATTGAAATACATATAAAAATTTAGTAATATATTATCTCTATTAATTCCTCCAATCATAAACCATGTTCTTTCCCAAGCATAAAATCTCAACATGGAATTATAAGGATACCAATGTTAACAATATAAAAAATCTAAATTTATAAAATCAATTAATTTTTAGTTTCAAATAAAAAAATCCATATAAAATATCTATTTATTTTTAAATTTTTCAAATAAACAATAAATTATAGTATTTTACTTTTCCCCTTTGAAAATTGATGGAACTTCATCTTTCGTTAATTCAAGATTCTCAATTTAATATTATTAAAAATTCCTCATCATGATTTACCACACTATTTAATATTTTATATCATATGTAATGATAAAATCTAGTTAGAGTTATTCTAATATAATGGGAACATGTTCCATATATATAGTGTTGTAAATAAACTAATTTCTATACATCTTAATGAAAAAAGTCACATTAAACTAAGAGGACTAGCAATAATAGTTCAAATAACTCTAAGGCTTAAGATTGGTTGGATTTGATACTTTTAAACATTATGGATCATGTATGAGGTTTATATATTATTAAAAATGTATGATATAAAAAATAAAAAATTTAATGAAATTATCCACATCAAAATAGAAACTCCCACTTCCCCCAAACTCAAATAATGTTCATTGTCCAATTTTTCATAAATATTTATTTTTGAACCCACATGATGTTTGTTTTAAATAATTTTTTTTTCATATTTCAATTTTTTATAAAATATTTATTGAATAAATCCTCATATCCATAACCTAACAACATATGATAAAAATCATTGGTCCAGTAATGGTGATTTTTTGGTTTCCCAAATCAAACCCCTTTTTTACTTATTTATTCTATTTTTATTCAACAGTTGTTAAATAAGAAAGGTTTCAATGAATGGATCAAATTTCCTTTCTAATTACATAATATAAAACCCTCACACTTGTTCATTACAATGTGTATCATCCTGTCCACTATAATTCCCTTTACCTCCTTAATTCTATATTAAATTATCATGCAAATACCCATATTAGTGTGGGAATGGATAAAAATGGATTGCCACATTATTAATTCTCATAAAAGCCTTTCATGGGGTCTATGAGATAATGTATTGATATAAATGTTTAATTTAAGGATATTAACTTTTCATAAGATTCCTCTATCTTATTAAATGTGTTTTTTCACAATCATAAATTTGAAAAATTCAAATCCATGTTCAGGTCGTTGAGATGTCCCTAGATCACTCATGAAATATGATCAAGATGAAATAATAATTTCATAATCTTGAAATACTATTGGAATTGAGAAATTTGATATTAGACAATCATTAAAGGGATGATTAATAATAAAAAATCTATTAACATTAATTTCAGTAAATCAAAGCATCAATGTTTTATTTTGAAATTTATGTTAAATGAACTAATCAATACCATGTAAACTTGAGTCCTAATTTCAATATCGATTCTATAAATTAATCATTCTATTCTCAATTTTATAGATTTAATTTCCTGAAAATTGACTTCTAAAACATTGAATAACTAGATTCCTAAGGAACTAATGTCTCCTAGATAAGTCATGTAAATAATTAATACAAGTGTGGGAATAAAATTCATATCATTAAATCTCAAAAAATATTTTCAAAAAAATTATAAGGAGTTCAAAAGTATAAATAATAAAAAAATAACTACCATTCCTATACATTATAGTCCTTCACAAACACTATCTGAGACATCCATTCGCCAACATGAACCTAATAAATAAAACAACTAAATCTATCACGAGGATCGTATGATTAAATATTAAAAAGGTAGGATATAGGGGATTCATTATAGAATAGTTACAAATATATAAATTTTCATCAAAATTCCTTATTTATGGAATGAAATTACTAAAAATAATATTATGGATAAATCATGGTATGATCCCCCAAGTGGGACTTATATTTTTACTACATCTAGAGGACAAACCGTGATGTTATCTATAATCAAATGGTGGATGAGGATTATTTGAAATAAACAACAACATTTTTATTTTCCTATAATCCACATATTTATCTCTATTGAATAGATTTCCATGAATATATTATAATATATTTTCCCACATCACAATGTGGTACAACATTCATGTCAGAGTTTGGATGATGCATGGAACCTCCTCCTTCTTTATTGCTACTTGTGAAACATATTCCTCAAAATCGTGTATTTTCTCTAGATATGATATATGAAATGATTAAGAAATGGGAGATTCAAAATTTTAATTTGATGTATAAATTTCAAAATCATCACTTTTATTGTATGAATCATGAAGAATTGGTTATTCATGTCTATCCACTATGATCTCTACTTTTACTCCCTCTGGTAAATGTTAAATGTATCTAAGGAGCATCAGGTGTCCTTTAATAGGTACATAATCATTTTCATCATATTCCCCCAGGGCGTTATATGAGTTGGAATAATCAGAAAATACAATATATTTATTAATGATAATCCAATTTTTTTCAATAAAATTAAAATAATTTGAGTTCAACAATGTATCATCTCTTGGATTTTGTTTGTATTTAATCTCCTGTTCAATTGAATGTACATCTTGGTGTTGATCTTTACTATCCATATGTTCTTCAAAATCAACAACATTGGATGTTTATTGTCCTTCCAAGGCTAGAGAGACATTCAATTGTGGTGGCTCATAAAATTTTGGAGGATTATAGAGATTAATTAGTTCTTAAAATTTGTTCCATAAGTTATCTGGTTCATATTTATCTCCCCCATGTAGCTTATAAGGAATTTCCTTTTCATCCATCTCTCCATGAATTAATTGAGAAATGATGAGTGAATCGTTATTTAACTTCACATATACCTCCTATACATCCTCAATTTTCTAGGTGAGTGGTGAAATTCCATCCCCCACTACCATACTTTCATGCTATTTCATAGGGTCTAGTTTCACCTTGGTATTATAAAAAAATTATATTAGCTATTCTATTTTAACATTTATTCCTTTTATAACCAATTTTTTTCATTCACTTGTGTATTATTGTACACTAAATAGCTTCCTATTGTTGTTTTTATACTTGTGAGTAGTAATTCCTTGTATACTAATTATACTTCAGATACATCATGGAAATTTTCATTTCTTGGGCTTTTTAGTTTTATAGGGAAAAATTGAAATCTATCCACCACATGAAAATAAAATGTGATAAGTAAATTACTAATTAGATCCCCAGAAATGGAGCCAGTTTTGAAGGAAGCCTATCATAGGGAATTGAAAAATAATATTTATATCTTTTCCTATTCTATCATAATAGGGTTGTCTCATTTGAGGAGAATGCTCATTTTTTATCCTACTTATTGTAATTCTCAAATGAACTAAATATTTTATTGTTTTATTCTTTAGGAAATAAGTGTAATTTTATAAAATAAATGAAATTAATAAATAAGATGAAACTCAAATTAAATTCTAAATTACTATGCTATATAAAACAGTATGGAACTATTCACATGATTTGGCCTTCAGGCCACCTGTTTGGGCATATGGGTCTCCAGGGCCTTCGAGTCATCAAAATGTTTTCAGGCATCAGGTACTTTGGGCCACAAAGTCCATGGAGTAGCCCAGTTCACACAGAGTGGGCCCCAGAAGAGGATTGGAGCATCAAGACTAGTAGTCACTAGAAGCCGAGCTACATGATTGGAAGAATGAGAGGTTATGGAAACCACCATGGGGACCCGGCACCATGAAGCATTGAATGGGGAAATTCTAGCCGATCAACAATGAAATGGGTGGCATTATGAGATCAATGATGCAAATGCTGGGGGGGTTAATTCTTGTGTGTTGGGCCTAAGGTTCATGTTTTGGGCATAGTATGCCTATGGGCCTTCGATTCATGTATTACGAGTCGTTTTGGGCCTTGTGACTTAGGACTATAATTCAAGTACGGGTTCTCCATCATAATTTAAAATTGGGATTATCTATAATAAAAAAAGAAGTCCTTCGGGCCATTTAGTCTAGAGGGAATTTTCAGAGAGCTCCTTCATTGACCATCTTTAAGTCTCCTCAGAGAAATCAATCCAAGGTATGTGTGAACACCTCATTCTTCCCTAGTTATGAATGAATTGTATGTTTAGAAATTTCCACGAACACCCTTTGTTAACTTCTTCAATTTATGGAAAATAGATCTAGGTTTAGAAGTTAATGTTTAGACAACTACAAGGAGTATTACAACTACTGAATATTATCCTTAGTATTAACTCAAGGAAGATTAAAAACATTATCTCCCATTCAGGAACCAAATTAATATTCCATGATATTTATATGGTCATTTACCCATGATCATGGATATTATTGATCATGATAGTAAGATTATTAGAAGAAAATAAAGGAGTTAGAATAATGGATGAATTAATAAGGGTGATGATGATTGGCACAAAAATAAAAAAATTTCAAGAATTTATTAGAAATATAAATTACAATTGAAAACCAAAATAGAAATAAATAAAATAATTAAATTAAAATGAATAGTGGAAGAAATTAAGCCGCCAACCTTTATTGAAGATCTCCACCTTGGTGCCACATATTTAATGGGATAAAATGGAATGAATTGAGCTGGATGAGCTCTCCTCATTTATAGGCCAGGATATCTAATCCAAATGTGAATCATTTTTAACCATATAAATGTATGATTAACACTGTATATCCATCATAAAATATGTTTAGAAATTCCTTTTCTCTCTCCATAAATGTTTTAGCATAATTTCCCACATGGCAATGGAGTTAGAGAATTTATAATGGGATAGACTTTTTCTAGACATGAATTCTATAATTCTTCTGGAAATGAATAATTTCTCATAATGAGTGAAAATATCCCTCAAATACATTAGTAATGTCCACCCATGTTTCCTCATTCTATTTAATTTTGAATGTCCTTAGTTAGATTTTTGTATCTATATTTATACTAATATTACAAAGGTGGATTGAATGCTACTCTATATGATGATTTTCGAAATTAAATTATTTTAGGGACTTAATATTGTAGAATCAACTATTGGTCCTAAAGAAAAATTTGATGAAAATAAATAAATAAATCATAAAAAATTTAACCACTAAATTTTGATTAAAATATAAAATTTTATTCCTAAAATACACATGTGTTAAAATTCATTCAAAATTTGAGAAAAACCCAATTGTGAATTTATTTCTAAAAACAAATCATAAATCCAAAATTGATATATAAAAACTAAAACTGATAAATTATGAGGATTTAAATAATTGAAATAAATATTAAAATGAGGAAAATATTAGCCCAAGCATATTCATATGAATATAATTTTAAATTTAGAATATGATTATGAATGGCCAATATCAAATGAAATATAGAAGAATAATTTTCTTGATAAGTTATATAATAAAAATATTGATTAATTATTAGATGTTATTCACAATCAATGAACTTATCAGATAAAATGTAAGAATGTTTTCCATAATAAAATATTTCCATAGAGTTACACACTTTCTTATTAAATTTTTATCATTCTTTTTTTATTTATTCAACCAAATTATTTCCTGGGAATTTTTTAGTCCATATAATATTATTTTTATGAATTATTCCGGATTAACTTATTTTAAAATTATTATTACCGATATGATTTTGTTCTATTTAATGGATTATAATTATAAACATTCATATATTGATACATATTTCATTTTCTAAACCATTATCATTTTGAATGATTAATATAATACATAATCATATTTTAAATCATTATCTTAACAAAAAACAGTTTATTGAATTTTTCATTTGAAATCATATCCTTCTAGGTTAATTGAACCAATATTTAATATAAATGTTAGTGTTTGTTGAAACAAATTATGTTAATTGAAATATGTTTTTATTATAATCATATTTATCATTATATGTTGAATATGTTACTTCTTTGAAATATTTTATCAACAAATATATTTTATAATTGTATTATAAGTTAAATTTGAAGCTCTAATTTGTACATTATTATTGATTTTGAATCATCCTCAGGCTTTATGGTTTATATTAACAAAATAATTTTAAAATTTAATTATCTCAAAACTTATATCCCATAATAGAAGTTTTATTTTCATCCATTCAAACATCATAATCATATTGTTCTCATACTGATATCCTTTGTAATATTTTTTTTAAATCATTTGATTAATTTAGAAGAAATGATTTATAATAATTATAAATGTATTCATTTCAATCATAAATTTAAAATAGAAAATTGGGATTTATATTAATCCATGTATTTTCTATTATTGTTAATAATTTCTGGTTATCCCTTTTAATAATTCAAAAACTCGAAAATGAAGTTTTTTTGTTCATCACATATGTTTTAAAATAAAGTAAATTAATTATTCTATTATGGTTCATTATTCGGAAATAAAATCTATTTTTAACATCTGACAGAGTTCATATATTTCCATTGTCTTTATCATTGTATAAGGACTTTTTCTCTCTATTATCATGGTTTATAATTGTTCATTTTCCTCTTATTTTTTAAAATAATTTCATTTGAAATGATATCAATATATCATGAATATTTATATTTTACAATATAATTTATTTTTTGAAAAATAAAATTAAGATTTATCATCATTATTATTAAAATTTTACTTTTCATATGTTTGATAGAGGACATTATAAAAATTTTAACACCCAATATTTTTCTCTAGAGGCTTTTATAAAAATCATTTACAAAAATGGAATGATTAATCACTAACCTTATCTTTCTTTACTATATAGTGTGAGTAATAATAACGTTTCATCCCATTACATTGCCCTACTAACAATCTATAAATAATTCTATGGAATAATGATTCATAAAATTCATTCCAACCATTTATTTTTTAGGTACATTGTTGAATTTTCTATATAAACATTATTTATTTTATATAAATATTATGTACATCATCTATTAGTATATTTTGTCTACATATAATGATATGAAATATTTTGAATGCACATTTATTTTCAATGTTTGTAAAATAAATGTGATATACATCTGTGAATCTATATAAAAATTATTTGAAAATAATTTTATTAATTTGATTTTTGATTATGTTATAAATGAAACACATTTTCTCACAATAAATTCTCTATTATGTGTTGAGTGAAACCTATATTCATTCATATAGATTATTATGATATGATGAATGTTAAATTTTTTTGGATCACATTTGCATGGATATATGATGGGAAAGGTGATATATATCCATCCAATGTATTTGATAATAATTTATATCCCATCACAAAATGTATTCATATTTTTTAGTGTCTTTTAAGCATAGTCCCTGATTGCATGGCCCAAGAATTTTATTTTACCTATACTAACATTTGTTCCATATTTGAATTGTGTTCCATATTTTAATATTATTCTCTCATAGTGTTCCTCATGATTGTAATTTCCCTTATGACAATATTTTTCAATAATTTGTTACTAGATCTAATGACTATGTTACACTATCATGATTCTTGTTTATTTTCTAACATCTCAACAACCAATTTATTAATTTATTATTTTTATTCTATGAAATATTATCAATGTTTTAATAGAATAAAATTATTATTTAATCCATTACTTCACATACAGTTATCATAAGTTATGTTTAGATAATAGATTATTATTCATTATGTTTCCCATTATTGTTTTATTGAGACCATAATTTAAAAAGTTTCTATTTCTTCATTTTATGAGCAATGTAGTTTGTAAGGAATTTATACTATATTTATTTATTGAGTATTTATGGTAGATATTGATTTTTTTCTAAGGATTATATGGTATCTAATATAGTGTAAAAATTTCAATATGTTATAGTGAATAAAGGTTTTATTAGGTAAATTCATTTATAAACTCTCTAATGTAATAAACATGATTATATAGTTTTATTATAAATAGAAAAGGTTATTTAATATATTTTAATTTCTTATTTTTTTAATTTTTTTGTATAATGTTTGAAGATTATAGAACAAAATATGAGATTTTTTGTCTATGGTTACTGAAAAAAATTTCACATCTACAAAATCAATGCGGAATAAGTATGGTGTGATCATAAATAGATTAAATGGATGGAACCATAGATTCCATATATTTTATTTCCCAAAACACAAATTAAATAGTTGATTCAAAATACATAATGAAAAATATATTCTATAACAATTTAAAACAAAAAACTAAATTTTTATATTTAAAATATTCTATAGTACTAGATATGATATTTATGTTACCATGTGGAGACTTCTTATCCCAATAATTTTTTTTTCAAAAACAACTAAACATTTCAAAATACACAATTTTAATTAAAAAAACTAAGTTGATCAAAATTAAAATAAAATAGTATGGATAATTATATTCAAAAGTAAAAAACATTCATAAAATTTGAAGTATAATTGATGTCTGAAATATGGGAAATATCATAAAGGAAAAATTAATTTGAAGTGAAATTAAAATACAAGATGTTGTCACATTGAATAATAATTTTTATAATAATCATGGGAGATGTTGGGGGCTTAATTGAGTTGGAAAGGCTCCTCATAATCCTGCATAAGACAAGGGTTATAATCCTAGTGGCAGTGAAAATACCGAAGGTATTATAGTAGTAGTATAGAATTTACTATAGGTAAACTATAAAAGCATGGGTATTGTATAAGAAAATTTTATTGTGTACTATAAAGAAGAAGTATCAATCATGAATAGTCTTCTAGATAACCAAAATTGTCTTCTACCCCTTGACCATCCGACCATCGATTGTGAGGTGATTCAAGCACGATGTGGCGATGGTGTGATGCTGGAAGGATACATGAATGGTGTAGTAATCGTAACCATAGTACCATAAATTATGTGTTCTTTATATTATATTATTATGGATAAAAATGATTACATAACCAGTAATTGAACAATTTGGTAGTCCTGAAGACCTAAATACATATTGTTATGTTATTACATTGTTAGTTAAATATAAATCACAAAAAAGGACAATAAACTTCATCGATGACACATATTCATAGATTATATATTGAAAACATTGGGATGGAAAAAAACTAATGTGATGATCTCAAATGCTCAGAGAGGGTCACAAGAATGAATTATAATTAGAGGAAAAATAATATTGTATAATCATTATGAAAACAGTAATAACAGAAATACATATTCCATCAAAAAACAGAGAATAAAAATAAATCCATTGAATTTTTCATATTGCGAATCGCAATATAATTGATGACTGGAAACTGTATGATGAAAATGATTAATTTTATGACATCATGTATCATAAACATGAAACATTTTATTTTCCACGTTGAATGGGATGTGGGTAGAATATCATATGATTCTTCTTGGAAACAACATGATGGGTCTGTCACCAACTGTTTTGTATCATGACCCCTATCGAGGCATTGTGGGACTATCTATAACCAGACACCACCCATCACTACAATTCTATATCATTAATCATACATATAATAAGGTCAATACAATCATTATATGAAAAAATCATATGTAATAAAGGGTATAATGAAAATATATTATTTATATCCATGATAAAATAAATTAAGAAATTTAATGAAATACTCAAGGAATAAGGATCATATTTAAAGGGTACGTATACATACACCACCAAAAAGGAATAAATGTTGTATGAGGCATAACAAAATGTAATATCATAATGGTGTACATAAGAAAATGTATTCAAATCATACTTTCACAATCATAGGAAACGATCACGATAAATGATGTCCAATATAAGTGAAAACAATTAGGATGATTCTTTAGAAACATTCCAACTTGGTGATGTTTATGGGAAAATTATTAAGAGTATTTCTAATAATCCAAGTCTTAATTGTTATCCTAATTCAGGAAATGAAATAACAAATTTTTCATTATAAATATTATCATTTTAGGAAAATATTGACGTCAGAAAACTGATTATGGGACTTATATGAAAATTAGTATGAAATTGGAGTGTTTCCTTCAATAGGTCTTGTATATAGTGAGTGAATAAAAAGAGACCCATATAAATCATGTATTTTTCCATTTATAAAGTATGAATTTAGATAGTTACATATGTTTGGACCACAATAAAAGGTACTAATAATAGTACATAATAAGAAATAATAATATCTTTGTTTAATTAGTGTGAAATAGTAACCCAAATAAAAATTGGATGTTCAGGTACAATCCCATACCTTATGTCTGAAACGGTTCTCCTCAAGAAATTAATTTCTTGTATAATGAAATTATAATTATTAATTATTCAAATAGAAACTAATTTAACATTTATTTCTCTTAATATATTATAATATTGTTTAATTTTGGAATTTTGGTGGGTTATGAAACTCAATTTCATCGTTCGAGAGTGTATTATTCCTCGGTTTTGATGATCAGTTCACTTGTATAAGTGTATTGAATATCTTTTAAAATGAGAATAGTTTTGAAAATTTTAAATGAAATGTTATTATTTAAAATAAATAATATTAAATACTCTTATATTTAATTTAATTTCCAAATGTGAATATGATTCAGTGTATAAAACATTAATGATAACCCCTTTGATTATTTTCATATTTTTTCAATCATCACAAATTAGTTTTGATTTATTAATTAGTATTTTGTATATATAAGGGTTACAGATCATTATATATCTTATCATATGTATAATAAAAACTGATTTAAGAAAAATAACTTTTTTCTGACTATCTATGAATGCAGTAATGAAATTTTAAAATGCATTTTCTGTGATAGAGGTATATCGACAAATCATAGATGATGTTTTCATTTTTTTAATAAAAGGGATACGAGAAGGGGTTTAATAACTGATATTACATTACCATAATAAAATTAAAGTTTATATATGATATTGGTGTTATCAATTTTGGAATAGGGGATATAACGATGGGATATGAAATGAAAATAAATTGAAATGGAATGAAAAAGAATTTTACCTATTGAATTATTATCCTTGAGAACCTCTTTTTGTGGATGGGGATTAGACTATTGGGGATACAAAAGAATCATAGTCATTGAGGAGAGACATAGAAAGGATATTGAATCTAAATTGGTCAAGAATAATAATTTATAATGTTTGAGTATTATGGGATGTGAGTGTTAGTATTTATAGTGTACGAGAGGGGTATTATTTATTATTATATTAATTATTTTATTATTTTGGCTCAAGACTATGAATAGTTTTGATTCTTATGAATAAATACCGTAACTATAGAAGTATAATTTCATATAATTGTTCTTAAATTGGACATACATTATAAATGACTTGATAATTCATTTATTTAACTACAAATTTAAATTAATGTATTTCATTATTCACAAAAAGTTCATCTATTCTAGAAAAACTAATAGAAATAAATGTAAATTTATTGGATGTGTTTAATTAAAAAATGTTCTCCAATTTTTTTAATACAATTTTTTATATTTGATATATTTAATATTTTATTAAAATCATAACTTATTAAAACATACTGAATATGGAATTATTAAAAATTTTATGACACTATGAAAAATTATTTATATTATCATAAAAATTACATAGATCAAAAGAGAATTTTTTTAAACTTTTTTATACATTTTTTGAAAATAAACTCTCATCAATTTTTTTTATTTAATCTAAAATTGTAAAGAATGATTTATATTTCATAAACATTATAATAAATAATTTATTATTTTGTTATAATTATTTACTACTTCCATGAGATAAATGATTCCAAATTTCATTCAAAATATACCTTAATTATATTTATACATTATTAGGAAATGTTTTATTCTTTTATTAATATTATTATTCTTAATTGTATAATTTAGATTCTAATGTTCTTGATATTATTTCACTATATATCATAGTTTTTTTTCAATGTAAAATATTGAATGTATTGAATTTATTTATGATGATTTATACTAAATATTATTATAGTGTTATATTTTTCCCTTTTTTTGAAAATTTTTCCAAGAATTTTTCCATGAATGCTTCCTTATATAATGTTTATAGGGGTTTTTATTCATAACATTATCTAATTCCTATATTTCTTCTTCCATATCGTGGTTTATCTAATAAACATTTACTTGTAGGGTAATCCGATTTCTCAATAATTTCTTATAGTGTGTCAATATATCGATATGGTCATTAAAGTAATATTAATCTAGTTCTAGTTATATTTCTTCATATGTAAGTACATGTGTTGTTTCTACATGTACTTCATTAATAGTGATATGTGGAAAACATCCTTAACATTGGATAGACTTGTCAACATTGATAATAAATAATCTAAAACTCCAATTCTTTCTGTAATGTCAAATGTTCATATATACATTGGTCTCATTTTCAGTTTCATATGAAACCATAAGACAACCATCCATAGAGATACATTCACAATGACATCATCTCCGATATGAAATTACATATCCGTTCTTTGGATGTCAGTATAACTCTATACTCTACTTTGAGCTTCATTAATATCATCATGAATAGAAATTCCCATAGTAAATTATTTTAATAAGTTATGGATCAATAATTTTCTTATAATCTACTTCATCACAACTGGATAGAGTTACACATTTTTGGAAATATAATGCTTCATATGGAATATTTTGTATACTATAATGTAAACTATTATTGTATGAAAATTAAAACAAATTTAAATACTAATACAACATACTATGATGGTCAATTGTGTGTGATCTTAGTGTGTTATCCAATGTTTGAATAATCGTTTTATATTTTCCTTTAGTTTGAGAGTGATAATTATTAATAAAATAAATCATAGTATCCAAATTTTTTTGAGGACTCTCCAACTAATTAGATGTGAAATAAGCTTCTCAATCATGCACAATCGATAGAGGTTGGAAATGGATTATTAAAACTTAATTGATACATTTCCATTCTAGGTTATCTAGATGTAAATGTTCTCTTATAAGATATAAAAATTTCTGTTTTTTTATGGTGATCAAGAATAAAAAAATTGTATCCTTCATTTTGGTGGTATTTGTTAATATAGTGAAAAATATTTAGAAATTTCATCCCACTTCCTTATAGAAATAGATAGATATTTCATGAATCCTATAGGATGTTTCATCACTTAATTAACTTGATAAAAATCTATACATCTTGACACATATTTAGAAATTTCCCACATCCTATAATCCCTCAAAAAATGATCCTTAAGTTATCTTAAAATAATATTACTTCCATGGCGTGAATAAAAATTTAAGGTACAAGCATCATCTTATAGTTTTTCTAGATCATGTACTATGGGAATGCATACAAGTTTTCCAAATATCATAATTTCATTATGATATTTGAATTATTTCAATCATCCTTATATATTATCATTAATTTTGATTGGAAAAAAATCAACATCAAATGGATTACCTCTTATCTTCTTCTGTACAGATAGTTTGTGAATCATTAGAAAATGGATTTATGTTTCCCCATCCTTAATGAAGTCAGTTGTAAAATTGTTAAAAATACATTACCATTATACCTTTCCCAATCCCTATTTCGGTCATATATATATTATCATTCCTACTTAATGCATCCACCACCTTATTTAACATTCCATGATTATATTGTATTGTGAAATCATAATATTTTCATACCATGATCCATCTTCATGGCCTCATGTTAAGTTATTTCTAAATAAAGTTAATATTAGGACTATTTATTCCGTATATATCACACATATTACAATGTAGATACAGTTTCTCCATATCATCCATGTAAAGATGAGGGCTTCTAAATAAATAGCACAAGTTGTATAATGTTATTCATCAGTATTCAACTTAATTGATGTATTTGATATAAAATTATAATATTCATAGTGATATAAAAGTTTTTTTCTTTGATGAATTACTATATATCCCAAACCGATAATTTAATAATGGTACTGTAAAAATAAGAAAATTTAAGAATACTCTCATTAATTATGTTACATAGTAGAAAAAACTATATGAAACACATATAGTATCATGATTAACCAATAAAACTATTTAACTCAGTTATGTATGTCATTTTCAACCATTTTTGTATTTCCTATAAATTCATTAGATCTAACAAGATTCCATCCATAGAGGCAATATGTCCAGAAAATAAAATTTGTAATGCCAGAACTCCAAAATGATAACATTACCTTATAACTATTTCCTAATGAGTGTCTCAAGAATTAAACACAAGTGATTATCATGCTCTTCATTTGTTTTAGAATATTACACCATATCATTAGTGAATACAAGAAAACAATTATCGGGATATTCCTTGAATTTTGTATTCACCATATCCACTCTAATAGAGGATTTATTTGTTGGCCCAAATGGAATTAATTTGTACTCGTATTGTCCATAACTCGTTTAATTTTATTTAGAGTGTCATCCTCCTTTACTAACAGTTGATGATACCAATAATGAATATCATTCATCATAAAATATTGTGATACATGAAATTGATCAAATAAATCAATAATTGAATAGATAAGATACCTTTTCATTATTTAAATAGAATTTTCTCCCAATAGTCAATGCACATCCTCAATGATCTAATAATCATCTAATCCATTAGAATATGGGATCTTCCAGAAGAATCAGAAGGTAAAATAAATCCCTTAGTACAAGAATCCGTTAGTTGTTTCTTCAGCTCCACTCATTCAATAAATGAAAATTCTAGTAGGACTCTTTGATATTAGTCTTTCATCTGGGATTAAATAAATTATAAACTCTTCCTCATGCATTGTGGGTTTCCATGTAATTCCCCAAAAAATCAATTTATACCTATAATATTCCTATATCCTTAATATGAAGATGAATTTCCTCATCCATATATTTTTTTTCTCTTCCTCCCTAGTAATTTCTTTGATTAGATTTACTCGGTTTGGATATATGTTGTAACGATATAATGAGGTTTCTGTTATAAAGATAAAGGATTCAATATTTTCATCAAAAATTGAAATATACTTATTATTTCAATATATTTTCAAAAAATATTTTTGAAGACATCCCTTACTAAGGATTATATCATAGTTGACCATAGTAATAATCATATGTTCAGAAAATAAATCATTATTTTCTATAATGGGTACATCCAGACACATTTATATTGTAATGATACATCCCTTTATTGTTTTTAATGAGAAATTCATTTTTAAATAAAATGGTAAATGAAAATATTTTATGGAAAAATGGTGTACTTATAAAAGAGTTTGGCGATCCCCAATCAAATAAATTATTGACAATATTTGAAGTTATTATTATTGTACTTACCAAAACAATATTGGGTACTTCAAAATATGTAGTTGTGGACACATAATCATGGATATCATCCTTTGGATTCTTATGTTTTTTTATTTTCTTGGAATAATAGGAATCGATTTGAGCAATACCATATTTCATTAATGTTGAAGACATGAAAATCATTGATTTGATTCTTCCCTTTTCATTCATTTTCATAATGTCCCATTTCATTTAACATATAACAATATCCATTTCCTTTCAGTCATTTATGATGATTATTCTTTTGAAAATTATCTAATAATGGGATTGTCCCAGTTCTGATATTCATTTTTGAATTTTTGCATTTTCCATGGTGATTATATGGTCTCTTCTTTTAATAATTTCCCTAGAATGTATATGACCATGAAAATTGGTTCTCCATTTTTATGGAACATAAGAATATTTAACCTTATGGTGATTTTTTCTTAGAAAAACTTGTTCCCTTAAGAGACATGGCATAATTCCTTAAAACAAAATTAATAATATTTTCAAGTGAGACACATATTGAATCTATATATAACAAATAATGTATTCTGATGGTATCCACATTCTTTTCACCTCACGCTTATTCACCATTGTTTATGCAGGGGAATTATCTCATCAATTAAATTTTTTCCTCATAAGGAAAATATTTTTCGAATAATGTTTTATTGAAAGTTATCAATTACATGTATCTATTCCATGTTCCTAATTTGTATTATAGATCAATGACCTCTATTGATTAGCATCTCCCTTGTGAAAATATACTTCCAAAAGTACCTTTTCATTTTCATATCATCCAAATATTAGTTAATCTTTTCAAGGGTCATGATCCATTACTTTTCTACAACATCTTTTGTAGTGAAACTAAAAGATGATATTTTTTCACACATTAAATGAAAAAATATAGGTTTATTATGGTTATTTTTATATCATTAGATTTTTTTTAATATGATCATGATCTTCTCATCTCTAATGATAAATATGTTAACATAGTTAGTTGGGAAATATCTACATTATTTTCAAGTATTGATTCATTTCCTTCTAATAGGTACAATCATTAAATAATTTCACACACTATATTGGATCAAATTAAACATGATTATTGATCTGAAAATTAACTAAAAGGAATTATTATTATTCTATTGTTTATTTGACATATGGTTGCAATGGATTTTATAAAACTCACTCCATTAATTAGTTTTACATCCAAAACCACATTATCATAGATTCGACATTTTTGTTCATAATAATATAGATAAAAAAGATTACATCACCATGGATCAATAAATTTTTTTTAATGAATAAAATTATACATATATGGTTCTTTTATAACCTTGTTAATTTAAAAAACCTAACAAAATCAATATAATTAGCTTCCTTTACACATATTCAAAATTACATCTTCAAAACATGGGGAATCAAAAAATTTAGGGGTGAGATCTGATGCCCAGGAAGGATAAAATGAATTATTAACATGTGAAGAAATGTTAATAAGACATAGCCATTATGGAAATTCAAATACCTAGAAAATACATTATACTAAAAACATCAAGTGTAAAAACACATCCATATATTTTTTTCATAGTTAAAATATCATGGGAGATAATGAATAAACACTGAATGAAGAAAATTAATAATTTTTTGACATAATCTATCTATAATATGAACCATTATACCAAGAATATAGTTAATGTTATTGATTATAAACCAATATATATCATATTGGAAAAAATTATAAAGGGTTATTCGCCATCATTTTTGTCTCTTGAGTCACGTTGATGCATAGAGGGGATATATATATATAACCAAGCCTCACTCATCACTACAAGTCCAAATCATTCTTCATACATAGATTCAATTTCCCAACATCATATATATAAAGAACAATATGTCCAAATGGAATACATATATGAAAAAAATAATATCCTAGATAATAGAAATATTGATATTTCATTAAATAATAAGTGAATGTTGATCCAAAATAAAAGGGACGTATACACACTAGACACATAAGGAATAATTGGTGAAAATCATAACCTAAGAGAAAATCATAATGTTGTCTATTATATAATGGATTTAAATTAGATGTAGAAATTAATATGAACATATAACGATAAATTATTTCCAATTTAGGATAAAATAGTTGTAAAGATATTTAGAAATGTGCCACTTTATTGTGGCTTAATGGATAATATTAATGAGTCCTTAAAATAGAAAATGGAAATATTATTTTCATTAAACCATAAATGAAATAAGATATACTTTCATGAATAAAATTTTGATTTAAAAAAATATTTGAGTCATAAAATATATTTTGGAGTGCACTTGAATATGGGCGTCAAAATATAAATTTCTCTTAAATTAGGCCTTTTCATCTAGAGGGATTGAAAATAGTACCATATAAAACTTTGATTTACCAATAAATGATGGAATGATTGAATTAGGTAATTATTTCTGGAAAACCCACACAAAATTTAGGAGTAATATATAATAATATGTAATAAATAAAATCTGTGTAAAGAGAATGAAATATTAACCTGAATGAAACTGTAGATGTTCGGGGAAATCCCTTAAGTTTTGTATGAATGGGTTCTTCACATGAAATTAGTGTCATAGATAATGAAATTAAATTCCATAATAATTTAAATCATAATTTTTTTTTAATTTTTTATTATAATTTCATTATGTTATTTTATGGCCTTATAGGTGGGTTATAATATTCAAATTCATTGCTGAGGAGTTTTTTTCCATGGTTTTCGTGATTGGTTCTCTTGTATACGTGAACGGATGATCATGTAAAATGATAGTAGTTATCCAAAATTTAAATTATATGTTGTTATTGATCATGAATAATGTTAAATGGTCTTATATATCATTTTTTTAGATTTGATGAAGATTCGTTAGAAAAAACATTAATGATAACCATTAAGATTATTTTGGATCTTTTTTATCATCATGAAGTAGTTTTGTTTTAATAAATAATATTATGATATATTATTGTTACAAAAAATTATATAACTTCTAATTTGTACAATAGACACTTATTTTACTATATTAATCGTTGTATTAACATCCATAAATGTGGTAATGAAAAATGAAAACACATCATCTAGGATGGTTTCAAATCGGCATATCATGAACGATTTTTTCATTATTAATATAAAAGATAGAAGAGAAGG
The DNA here is from genome assembly GCA_963277665.1 of Viscum album. Lineage (NCBI taxonomy): Eukaryota > Viridiplantae > Streptophyta > Magnoliopsida > Santalales > Viscaceae > Viscum > Viscum album. Next base: position 268,124,784 of record OY728128.1, on the reverse strand, counting down.
GGTTTGATGCTAGATATTCCATTACCATAAAAAATCTCTGTATATAAATAGGATACATTTATTATCATGAATTATTTTATATATATGATAGAATTAAGGGATAATAAATGAAAAAAATTAATCGTGAATGAAAGAGGACTTTACCTTGGAATTCTACTCCTTCATAACCTCCATAAGGGGGTTGGGATAGTTCTTTTGCGGAGATAAAAGGATCACAGGTGCAGGGGAGAAGTATAGAATGATTATTGGTCTTAAATTTAACTATCTTCATGGACTATAATGTGTGAGGATACGAGGTAGTGGTTGGTGATATTTATAGTGGGGGAGGTACTTTTTTATTCTATTATTCATTAGTTTGGTATTTTGGATCAATACTCTAAATATTTTTGACTCATATTGTTAAATATAGTATATATAAAATGATAGTAAAAGATAATGGTAATTACATCATCCACACATCATCAAAGACTGTATAATTTCTATATTTTGGATTTTCCGTAACTTATCGTATTTCATTATTCACAAAAAATTCACCTACATTAGAAAAATCGGAAATATTATTGCTACATTTTTTTCTAACTGATATAATTATCAAATAGAATTAATATTTTGTAAAATTAATTTTTAAATATGAGAAATTTAATTTTTAATTTAAATCATCATTTATTTAGGAAATACTGATTCTAAAAATATAACTGATTTTATGACACATGTAACATTTAATTAATGTATCATAAAATTATTTTATAATCATAAGACAACATAATATTATTTTATGATTCAATTATATGAAATTAAATTACATTTATATATTTATATTGTTTATATAAATGTTAATAAACATTTTAATTTCATTAAAATACTAGTACATATTTTATCAATTTAAATTAATTTATTTTTTTAATTGGACTATGTAAATATATCATATTTCCAATCATAATATAATTTTTTTTACTTATAATATCCGATATAGTGTTAATATTTTTTTGGTGGATTACTATTCATAATGATCATATTTCTATTTCAACGATGATGTTCTTATTTAATTGTATATCATTATTTATTCTGAAATTTAAACAATCAAATGAATTGTATTTATTTTAGATGACACATACAATAATACCATGGGTTATTATAAAAGGGTTGTAGTTTCATGTATGTGCTGATACAACAAGGTTCTTGTTTTATCAAACAATGAGGCCTTTTAGGCATCCAATGTTGGTGTACCATCAATGTACTATATTTTTTATTGTTGTACTATATACATTTATGTAATATATATATATAAAGGTATTGACATAAAGGTCTTCCCTTGGATGGCTATGAACTCCATTTTTATCCTATGCATGTGTGTTGTGTGTGTGTTTTAGCATTAATTATACTCCATAAATCTTAATATATATATATATATGGTTGTGTGCGTTTAAATTTTCTAAACAACCATTTGGATACCCTTGATGTTCTTGGGCTGAATCTACCAACAGGCCAAATGAGCATGTTCATATGATTATAACCACATGACTACACTCATCTTTCCTCAACAATGGAACTCCCCTATGGCCAATAAACACTATAATGGGGAAATTTTGTATAATTATGGGTTTATCATAATCATTACATGACCCTCCCAAAGGATTCATGTATCTCATATTAATTGTTATCGTGAGAGGTGAGGTGGGATTTTTATAAAATATCTCAATCAAGGCCCCACATATGTTACAAAAACATTCTAAACCCACCACCCTACACAAACACATATGAAATACATCATTATAATATTTTGTTCAAATTATGTTGAACAGATTCAAGTGGAAAAAGAATTATAATTAAATATATAACATTTCTTTTGAAAATAATTATAATTTTTTCAATGAAAATACCTATCATTAAAATTACATTTCCAAATAAAATTCAATTCTTAAAAAAAAGTATGAATGTTCAAAAAATTCAACTAATTATATAGTTATTGAAAAAATAAAAGAATATTTCATTTTAATTAAATCCATTAAATGTGAATACACCCTTTAAAAAAACATTTTCTAATTAATATTAAATAGATAAATATTTATTTTTAAAGTAAATTATATTCAATAAATACATTTAAAAAATATTTTAGAAGGGAAACTCTATGAATATTCTATAAATATGTTTTCAAAAGGATATAAATATTATTGTGAACATATATATTTCTATACATTAACATACTTATATGAATGTGAATTCATATGGGTGCTACAAAAGATATATTATTAATGAAATAAATCTCACTCATCAAAGTGATGGAAAATAAAATCAGAACTATGAAACCAAAAAATTATCGATCAAATATGTAAACTAATATTTAATTATAAAATTTACTCACACAAATTAACTAAGGTATAGTAATATTGTTAACCATGATAATCCATAAAAATGGACTTTATCATTTTATATTATATTTATTTTATATGGGTACAATGCATCAAAGAACACACATTCACTCACATATGGGATATGACGGATAGATCATGTCCCCACTATGGGATAACATATTCCACATATATGAAAAACATTTCATGACCCAAAGTCCCATTGAAAATTTGAATTCCTGGCATTTTTTTCTATGTCCTGCAAGATTAACATTCACCAACGTATTCATGACATCCACTATCAGACAATGTTGTGCACCGAAGACCACCATCAACCACTCAACACTATCCATTTTTTGCGATATACTAAAAAACAACCCTCAGAGTATTGGAAAACAATTATGATCCAAAATTTTGATCAATGTCTCGCCTACACCCACAAGATATTATCCCAATAATTTTCATCAATCGATGTGAAAACACTGTTGAGATTCATCATCACCGAGAAAACCACCGACTAAATGAAGAAGTATAGTAAATATACCCTAACAATCACTTCATAAATTCTAAAATCCATTATACCATCCATATCAATACCCTCTCTACTAAGACAACCAAAACTAGAAAAATCTATTTACGTGGGACCCTCCGTCCTCCACACGACAATTTTCTAACTATCACTATAAACGATAATTGGACACCAATCAAAAAAAAAATTATAAAACCACCAAAAATAAAAATATAAAATGAGGATTTTATCTAAGGATTAATTTGATGACTAATGGGATCCATTCCAAAAGGATAAATCTCAAATTCATTATAATATTTTATAGAACATTAATGACCTAACAAAGAGACATAATTATTAAAAACTATTTAAAAATCCATTCATAGTAAACATTTCGTCATTGAAATATTTAGAAGACAATTTCTAAATTTGACATCAAATGGGATTCAATTAAAATTATTTTGTAAAGGATCAATCACCGAATGATATTTTGTATAATTGAAATTGATGTAAACATACACAACATACACATCAAAAGATGGTGACCTGGAAAAAAATTAAATTTGATGAACAATGTTAATCTGATGATTCACACACTATAACATTAAATGAAACATTAAACATAATTCAAATATATCCTAGAGTACAAACAAGACATAACCAATATACATGGGGGATGGAAAACTGAAACACCCCGATATTTTATGAGATATATTATTTTTAATTTAATTGATGTCTTATTTTATAAACTACACCACGATTAGCTTGTACTATACCCAACACCATATTAGCTTGCAGTATACACAACACTATTCTTGGCTCGTGTTACACAAAATTTTAAATTCGTTTTTTAGAAATTATTATAGGAAAAATTAAATATAGATTTTTTTTAATGTATAAATGAAATAAATTTTGATTATGTTATACACAACCCCAAACTGAGATTTCACTACACGCAGCCCTGACTTGGCTTGCATTATACGCAATCAAGACCTTCTTCGATAGTGTGTGTAGTACGGAAGACCGAGTTTCACTAAACGAGATATTATTATAATATTATTATGAACTATTGGTTATGAATTGTAATACCCACTTTTTGAATTTTTACAAATTTTATCATTCAAAATGGACTTCATTTTTGGATTTGGACTATAGAAATTAGTTTAGGGTGAATTTATGGTATTTTTCTAAAAACTGTCAATCTTTGATGAATAGTGAAAACACTGGGTTACTTTTTAAAAACAAATTTTTTATTTAAATAAATATTTATTTTATTTAAATTTATTTTCGGTCAAAATTGATACATAATAGCTATATAAGTTCAATTTAATTTATTAGAGTCATTTTATAATAATTTTAGATATATACAAATTTTGTTGAACTTTTCACCATCTTTTACCCACCTTCAAAGAGAATTTGAAAATTTACATAAAACTAAATTTTACCACTTATGTGGGTAGAATTTCAAAAATACGAGAGACACGGTTAATATCAAGGAGTAAAATGTGGTTTAATATTGTTAAAATATTTTTTGGTGAATAGTAACTTTTTACTTTTATTTACCATGGTTAAAAGTAAATAGGGTAATTAAGGGTAAAAATGATATTATTATTACCCTACCATGTGTCCTAATTCTATTGGATAAGTATAATTCTACCTAAAAACCTTAGGAATGTATTATTATCATTTAAGTCCACTCGTATTAGATTATGACATTTATTATTATTTTATTTAAAGAAGAGTTAAAAGAGATAAAATCAATGTTTAATAACTAAAACATTTTAAATATAGGGTTATAAATAAGATAAATTTGACTATAAATATTTATTAGAACGATAAAACTATTTTCTACATAATGGAATTTTATTTATAATTTTTAGACATTATGTAATTTAATTTATTTTTGACACAATGATGAGGCAGTAATTACCTTATTAATGAAATATTAACATAATTAATGTTATAAGTACCCAAATAAATGTAATTTGAGACTTTTTATAAATTAAACCAATTTCTTTAAGTTAACATCATTTGTTAGTATTTAATAAATTAACATTATTCTAACTAATCATGCTATTATGATTTTCACAATAATCAATTACCAAATAGTGTAAAAATTGACATAAAACTGTTTTTAAAACAAATACTATATTATTATTTGTTATTCTATTTCTAAAAATCTATAGTTTGGCCAAATGACTTAGATAAGTTTATATATATTAATAATGAACCACTTTGGGTTCTTTTGTCTTGTTATTGTAAGGTTATTAACAATATAGTGTAAGAAAACAAGAAGACACAGTAAAAGTTAAATTATTTAACTTAGAGTTAAATATAAATGATTAGGTTAAAATAGTAAACTAAACTAGTCTAAAACCTATTTTTTGAGCGTATTGTGACCCATACTCACTATATCTTAGAAATTAGTCACTTTGGAGACATTTTAAACCGAATATGACTTTATTATAAAATAATATTTTATGTTATTTCCTAAAGTGTCCCTCTCCTCCCTTATAAAAGGGAACCCCCTCCCTCTTCACTTCACACAATTTAGTGCTTTCATTCTCATAAAAACCCTTCCAATTTACCTTCTAAACTTCCCTAGAAACATTATAGAGGTTATGGTCTCCTCAAAATACCAACTCTAGTGCCTTAAGATGAATCTTAAAAGAGGTGTGTCGAAGAAGAAGTAATCTCTTCTACCGATTCTTTCAAGTTTTCATTCTTCTTCAACATCTTCTTATTTAGTTGATTCATTATAAAGTAATAACATAAGTATCAATAATATACTGATATGTTATTATAAATATGAAACAATCCCATTTCACCTTCAATCCATCCTACGAAAAATGAAATCACCACGCCTGCGTACGTACGAAATACCATTTCCACCCCGTGGTGTAATCTGTTTTTCCACCACCACCTTACTTGGATGGGTATAATGGTGTAAATAATAACTATATATAGTTATTATAACATAATACTGATTATTATATATCATATCTTCCACATCAATTCAATTCAATAATTATGGGAATGATATCATCGCTCGTGCGTATGTACGGATTACCGTCTCCACGACGCGATGAGATTCATTCTCCCTGTTAACCACTAAAGAATGATTATAAAGTATATATAATGAATAATAATGAAATATATGACATGATAAATCAAATGAATTTATTTTTATATATATATATGTCATCTACTTACTTCCATTCAATTCAATAAGGAAAGGAAAACAACGTTCATGCATATGTACTGCCTACCATCTCCATGAACAACGTATTTTATTTCATTTATCTATCTATTATATATATATACTAAATATATATGATATATAAATCATGATTTACACTTTGGAAGTAATTAAATCATGATATAATTAATAATAATATCAAGAACAACATGTCCAAACACAAACGATAAATAAAACGATTTTACCCAAAATGCTGCTTTTAACAAGGAATTTACAAAAGAACGAGTAATATAAAGTCATAAGTGAACCATATATGATATAATAACAATGAATATGATTCATTAATAAGTTAATGAAGTTATTTAAATCATTATACAGGAGGTTCGGATACGTACGAAGCATATCAGACCTAAAGTAAGGGATAATTATTCCAATCTCGTTCTTATCAGAGATTGTTTATTCGTAAGTATTTACTGGGGTTATTGTTAACATCCATGTCCATGTTTTATAAAAGCTTTTTTATGCATTTTTAATGTCCTTTTTACCAATTTTTGACTTTATGCACATGTTATGAAAGTAATATTTCTTTTTTTACCATATGATGAACTTTTTGACTTTTCCGACAAAAGTACGATGAGAATGTTTTTTAACTTATACAGCATGAAAAGATTTTTATGATTTCATAACTCTCTCTTTTCATAAAGCCTACTCATCAATATTTCATGAAAATTTTCAAAAAATTCCATTTCTTCTAAAATTTCATTGCATTTTGTGATAAGAAAATGATTTTCAAGAAGAAAGGATATTTTCCTCAAGAATTCATGTCAACAGTTTTATCAAAACCATTTTCCATCTAAGATGAAATTATTTCATATGTGTATGTTTCATGTATAATGTCTCTATGATTTACATGGTTTCAATTTTCTTATGATGAAATGATATCCATTTCTTTTATATAGATTATGTTAAGATGGGATGGTGTTTATGAAACCCATTTTATTCATTGGGTTATGATTAATGATGTATGTTAATGTTCTGGCACATGTAATAATGATTTCATTATGAGATGAGTGGGACCTAGATCTCCCTCCAATGCATTGGGTAAATATTTATATCTCATGAGATAGACATGGATGGAATGGAATGTAAATCTTGTTCAGTAATACAGGGCTAGAACAACAAGAAAACTCGGTTCAGTAAGGGACATTGTCCACGAAGATGATCTTGGCAGCAATTCAATGGCAACTATGGAAATAATATCATGTTCATAATGTTTTTCCACAATTATAAGTTTTATTCCAATGATATTTTATCATGATTAATGTTCTTTTATGATCTATTCCTTATGTACTTCAATGTTTTATGTCATTTCTCATGATTTTGATTTTTAAACATTATGTTCATGTTTTTACGTTCAAATGTATATGGTTTGATTTATTTTCCTCATGCTTACCCTTATTGAGCATTTGAGCTCACCCTTTATATGTTTTCTTTTCCCCAGGATTTAAATAAAGGTTTTACGTATGAAAACAAAAGGGGAAGATCTTTATGGGAGATATTGAAGATCTTCCACCATGATCAGAATATTATGTTCTAAATTTCCAAAGACACTAAACTATTACGGTCCTTGAGTGTTGGTTTTTGTTATGTATTAAGTATTCCACAAAATTAATGTAATGTCCATGTACATCTGGTTATGGGTCTCTACAAAAACAAGAGGATTGATAGCGTAATTATAGAATATGATCTTACCCAAGAAGAATCCTTCAATGTTTTTTAATATGTTGAATTTAAATTTAATTGATAAGTAATGGGAGGAAAACCACAGAGAACCTATATTGAACTGAGTGAAAAGGATAACAATGACACATTTTGGGTAAAAATAAAATTATTTAAAAATGAAACATCCAATATTATAATATTCTAATAAATATTCATTATTTGGACACAAAGTTTACTATGTTGAGTGGAAACCTTATTCAATACACAGAATGGAACAAATCTCTTCTATATCATAGCCTCATATATTTGAGACAATCTTCGAATCAAGATTAACAGTTCTATAAAAAATTTTTTCACCCTATCGCACATTCTAAAGAGTTTATTTAGTTGTGTGCATGATGACTGCTAACTTGCAGACCCTCCACATTACTTCATGGTTTTCCGTGGTCATTTCATGATATGTATAGTACCCAAATATTCTGGTATGTAACCCATTATTTATGTTTTTATATATATAATGTATATTGGTGAAGGTTGGGAGTGTTTGGGGATCATTCAAGGTGTTTTCCATGCTAAAGGGGCAGTGGATCAGATGAAAACAAGTTTTCTAATCCATGAGAATACTTTAAGAGAAACTATTCACTTTGGTAGATGTTGGAAAGTGGCATCATAAAGGTGTATTCATAGTTACGGATCCATTTTTATGGGGACATGAAACGGTCTTCACAGATAATAGCTAAAATAATGTTAGCACTCATTTTTACTGACCTCGCAATTTAATCGTGTGTGGGGTCAATGTGGGATCATAAAAAATGGATCTCAAATGTTTATGAGTCTAACTCACTCATTTTTTGTAACGCCCCGACCCCAGTTACCCAGAGTCGGTGCATTATTACATAACATTGGCATGATCACAAGAAAGATCAAATCTCGAAAGACCGATTGGTTTAGTAGCCTTGGAAACACTAGATATATTCATAAGTTTTACATTACATCATAAAATGAAAAACTACTACAACAACATAATGTATCCATAATCCACACTACTATCCCCTCATAATATCCCTGCAGGTCATTCATAATTTACTTCTTCACATCCTGGGGAAAAATAAAACATAGAAAAGGGGTGAGCTCAAATGCCCAGTAAGGATAACAATATAGCGGAAACTTTCATAAATAAGAATAAACATTTAAGGCAATGCATTACTAAAAACAAAAGCCTTTTAAAATTGAACTTCAACATGGTATGGCAAAAGTAAAATGAAATAATGCCATTTACTTATTCACATGGATATTCTACTAATCGAATAATCACATGCAAAAATCAATAACCACTTTCATAATGTTGGAATGCATAATGCCAGACTATCATAACCACATAGCCAATGCCTCGTGCCAAGACTACAAATAAGATTTTGTCAAGGCCTTGTGCCAAGACACTAGTTTGTCTCATGAGACCTACCGATGCATCGAGAAGCTATAGCGGGCTCCACCCGTCACTTATTAAGTCCAATGCATTCCCATATGAAAAGGTTTAAACATAACATAAACATTCGTATTAAAACTAGCATACGAAATGTCAATACTTTCACAATAAACTATGAATGGTATAAAAATAGCACATCCACAGTCAAACATATCACAAAACCTTCAATACAATATAGAAGTTTTGTATCATAATAAATCAACTTCAAATAATCTTAAAATCCATCAAAGGATGTTGACATAGATGAAATCAAAATTCTTTTTAAAGAAATATCTCCTTTTATTTTGAAATCATTTAAGATCCATATAAAATAAAACATTTTCTTTGAAAATATTCTTATAAGCTTGTAAGGAAAGCTTTGAAGATTTTATAATGGCGTAAAATAACCGCACCCGCCGTATAAGTTAAAAAAAACATTCTTACCTCAATTCTGTCGAAAAGGTTAAAAAGGACCTTGTTTTGAAAACGACGGAAAGATTCCTTTATAAACCTCTTATAAAAAGTCAAAAAAATGTATAAATTACTTTAACCCATATTCTTGTAAATAGTAAAAATGTTTTGAAATACATTTTTAAGAAACATGGATGTGGATGATAAAGAGATCCCAGTAGATCATATAAACAACCTCGGATAATGAAGAGATTGTGAAATAACCCTTACCTTGTACTTTTCCTTGGTTGGGGTAGGTTAACCTCCTTTATAATGGTGAAATAGTTGTTATTAAATTATACAAGAATCATATATATTAATATGATATCATATATGATCTTTTAACATTGATTTGTTAATAATATCTTAGAATTATCGTCGTTTCGGGAGTTAACTTACTCATTTTCTTTTATATGTTTTGTTACATAAGCCATGGTTGTTGTATCTTATTCATATCCAGAATGATATACAGTCCTTAAACATCATTTTTAAATCATCAAATGATAATTATACTTGAATGGATACGATGGAGAATGAATCTCATCGCGTTCGTGGAGACGGTAGTCCGTACGTACGCACGAGCGACAATATCATTCTTTTGATATTAAAATAATATATAAATGGATGGTATATCATATATACAGAATCATTAACATGTTATATTTATTATTTACATGAGTTACACATCATTATTATACCCATCCAAATAATATTATATTGAATAACAATTACACCACGACGTGGAGACGGTAAGCCGTACGTACGCACGTATGGTGACATGTTATTCAAAGGGTGGATAGAATACTGAATATGATTGTACCATATTTATAATAACATCACAGTATATGTGAGATACTGGAGTTATTATTTCAGAATGGTAAGAACAAAGGAAGAAGAAGTGGAAGAAGAAATGAACTTAGAAAAAGGTGGTGAAATCATTACCTCTTCTTCGGGTTCTTCCTTTTGATTTGATCAAAAGGGCTCCTTAGGTTGGCTTTATGATCAAACTAAGGCCTCTAGGTTGTATTGAGGGATGTTGGGAGAGTATTTGGGCAGATTTTGGCCGAACCAAAAGGCTTTGAAGGTGTGAAGAAATGAGAAGGAGGAGTGCCCTTTTATAAGAGGGGTGAGGGGCACCTTTGGAAAAGTTAGAAATATTAATTTATAATAAATTCATATTCGGTTTACAAAGGCTCCAAAGTTGACTATTCAAAGGATGAGGTGTGGATAGGTCGAAAACAACTCATCCAATAGAATTTAGACAGGTTTGGGTACTTATATTAACCTTATCTTTAAGTATTAACTCTAAGTTAATTAGTTTCACTTTTACAATGTCTCTTTGTATTTTTATATAATATGATTAATAAACTTACTATATACATCCAAGCGACACCCAAGTGGTCCATTAATGAGGAACCTATCATAATATAAGTCTCTTGGCCGAACCTTAGATTTTTAGGAATTTAATATCAATTAATAATATAATATTTGTTTTAAGAACTCTTTTATGTCAATTTTGACACTATTCAATAGTTGATTTTTGTGAAACTCCTAACAGATTGGTTACTTCGAACAAAGTCAATTAAATCAATCATAATATATCATATTATCATATAAAATTAGTTTAATTCATTAAAAGTTTCATATTATAATTATTTGGGTGTTTATAAGATCAATTATTTTTATTTTTCACTATTTTAGTAATTACTGCATCATCATTGTGTCATAAATAAAATAAATTATATAATGTCTAAAAATTATAAATAAAATATCATTATGTAGGAACTCTTTTTGTCTTTCTAATGAATATTTATAATCGAAAATCCAACATGCATAACCCTATGTAAAAATTGTTCTTCTAAAAGATGTAAGCTTATGCCATTTTTATTTTTATTTTAACTTTATTAATATAAAGTGTCCCTACCACATACAAGTGGCTCCAAGGGGTCCCCAAATTGACCCAAGGATGCCCATGGTCGGGTATGTGTCCACCAATAAGGTTAGGACACGTTTTAGGGTAATTTTGTATTATTATAATATTATTTTTTAACCCTTATTTACCGGATTTACCCTTTAACCATGGTAAATAAAATATTTACCACAGTAACTATTCAAAATGTCTAAAAATAAAAGTTACCTATTTACACAATTTGAACATCCTGATTCCAAATATGGAATCCATTTTCCTAAATTCAAAACACAGAAGTGGCAGAAATTAATTTAAAATTAATTCCCGCTGTTAAAACAAAAAGCGTGTTTTTAAGAGATAATAACTATCAAAAGATTGACACTTGTTTATGTTCGGTTTAATTGTAAAATTATGTCCAATGACCAAAATTATATTAAATGGTAAAAATATATTCTAAATATACTTTAAAACCACTCAAATTCATAATTTATCACTAGTAATTAATTTGATTAAAAAAGTTGTTTTTAATTAAAATTTAGTAATTTTCACTATTCAATATGAAAGTTATCCGAAATGTACCAAAATTTCAACCTAGGCTAAATTCGATATTCCGAATCCAAAAATGAAGTCCATTTTGAAATATAGAATATATATGATTTCAAAAAGTAGGTATTACTATTCACAATGGCTAGTTTAATTAGTTGTGGTGTGTGTTAGAACTCGAGGTTGCGTACAACACACGCTATCGCATTATTCGAAGGGAAACGTACCGTAGAAGCTTGGGGTGTTACATTCTCCCCTACTTCAAATAATTGCGTCCTCGCAATTTCTAGGGTATTACTGCATAAAAAGACTCGGGTGGTTCTTCATCATAAGTTCCTCAGGTTCCCACGTTGCCTCTTCCATCTTATGATTTCTCCACAAAACTTTTACCAGACGCGTCGTCCGGTTTCTCAGTACTTGTTCTCTTGTATCAAGAATCCTGACGGGCTCTTCGCAATAAGACAGATCGGGTTCCAGTTCTAATTCCTCATAGGTGAGTACATGCATTGGGTCAGGCATGTATTTTCTCAACAGAGATACGTGGAACACATCGTGAACTTTGGAGAGACTTGGCGGCATTGCCAATCGGTAAGCTACAGCCCCAATTCGTTCTAGAATTTCGAAAGGTCCGATGTACCTGGGACTCAATTTACCTTTCTTACCAAAACGTATGACTCCCTTCCACGGAGATACCTTTAGGAAAACATGATCACCGACTTGAAATTCCAAATCCTTCGATTATCGGCATAGCTCTTCTGCCTACTTTGAGCTACTTTGATGTGATTTTGGATTACTTTCACCTTTTCCACCGTTTCCTCCACCAGTTCTGGGCCTACAAGTTTTCTTTCACCAACGTCATCCCAACAGGTTGGTGTACGACATCTCTTTCCGTATAACGCTTCATATGGTGACATCTGAATACTCGAATGGAAGCTATTGTTATAGGAAAATTCTACCAGAGGTAAATATTGATCCCACATACCCTGAAAATCAAGTGAGCAAGATCTCAACATGTCTTCTAAGGTTTGAATAGTCCGTTCTGATTGTCCGTCTGTCTGAGGGTGGTAAGCAGTGCTCAAATGAAGTTCAGTATCCAGGGATTTCTGAAGACTTTTCCAGAATCTTGAAGTAAAACGGGGATCACGATCAGAAACAATCGATAGGGGTACACCATGAAGTCTCACAACTTCATTAATGTATAGTCTTGCTAGACGTTCCAGGGGTAGATCTTCTCTTATAGCAAGAAAATGTGCTGACTTGGTAAGACGATCAACAATAACCCATATTGCATCGTTCCTTCTAGGAGTCTTTGGTAGCCCCATGACAAAGTCCATTGTAATATTGTCCCATTTCCACTCCGGTATGGGAAGAGGTTGCATGACTCCTCCAGGCTGTTGCCTTCCAGCTTTCACTTGTTGACAAACCATACATCTTGACACAAAATCAGCAATCTCCCTCTTCATGTTGTCCCACCAAAAATGTTCCTTCAAATCTCTATACATTTTGGTGCTCCCAGGGTGTATAGAGAAATTGGAACTATGAGCATCATCCAGCAATTCCCTTTTTTGATCAGGTATATTGGGAACACAAAGTCTCTTCCCGAATTTCAAAATTCCATCTTCATACACAAAGTCTCTCAATCTCCCATCATTCACAGCTTTAATCTTCTTTTGGAATTCTTCATCATTGGTCTGAGAACTCTTAATCCTTTCTAGTAAAGATGGTTTGGCAACCATTTGAAAAAGCATTGATGTTTCACCTTCCCTGGTTATTCCCATGTCCATCTTCTCTAGATCCATGAAAATTGGATCCATTTCAATTCTCATATTGTTCAAAACTCCATGGTCTTTTCTACTCAAAGCATCTGCCACCTTGTTTGCCTTCCCCGGGTGGTAGTGTATCGTACAATCATAATCCTTGAGTAATTCAAGCCATCTCCTTTGCCTCATGTTGAGTTCTTTTTGTGAGAAAATATACTTCAAACTCTTGTGATCAGTATAAATCTCACATTTTTCACCATAGAGGTAGTGCCTCCATATCTTCAAAGAAAAGATCACAGCTGCTAACTCAAGATCATGAGTAGGATAGTTTTGTTCATGAATTTTCAACTGTCGTGATGCATAGGCAATAACTCTATCATTCTGCATAAGGACACAACCAAGTCCTTTCTTTGATGCATCACTATAAATAACGAACCCATCATTCCCCGATGGTAGAGTCAATATAGGAGCATTGACTAATCTTCTCTTCAGTTCTTCGAAACATTCTTCACACTCTTTTGTCCAAACAAATTTAACCCCTTTACGTGTGAGCTTCGTTAATGGGTTAGCCAATCGGGCAAAATTCTGGACGAAACGTCGATAATAACCTGCCAAGCCAATAAAACTACGTACCTCAGTTATACTCGTAGGTGCTGGCCATTCTTGGATTGCCTTGGTCTTAGAAGGATCAACAGAGATTCCATCTTTAGAGACAATATGGCCAAGAAAAGAAATCTCCTGAAGCCAGAATTCACACTTGCTAAACTTTCCATATAATTCATGCCTCCTCAGAGTCTTCAAGATAATGCGCAAGTGATTTTCATGATCTTTGTAGGTTTTGGAGTATACCAAGATATCATCAATAAATACCACCACAAATTCATCGAGATACTCCTTGAAAACTCTATTCATCAGATCCATGAATACAGAGGGTGCATTAGTCAATCCAAACGGCATTACAGTAAACTCGTAATGCCCGTACCTGGTTCGAAATGCTGTCTTCGGAATGTCTTCCTTCTTTACACACAACTGATGGTATCCAGATCGAAGGTCAATCTTTGAAAAGTATTGAGCTCCATGCAGTTGGTCAAATAAATCATCAATACGAGGTAGGGGATACTTGTTCTTTATCGTTATAGCATTTATCTCCCTGTAATCGATACATAACCTCATAGATCCATCTTTCTTTTTAACAAAAAGAACAGGGGCTCCCCATGGAGAAACACTAGGGCGAATAAATCCCTTATTACTCAATTCCTCTAGTTGTTTCTTTAGTTCGACTAGCTCTACAGTGGCCATTCTATAAGGGGTCTTCGATATAGGCCTTGATCCAGGAATCAAATCAATAGAAAACTCAACTTCTCGTTCTGGAGGATGTCCAGGTAAATCTTCTGGAAATACATCTACAAATTCTTTCACAACAGGTACATCCTCTATTTGAACATTCCTTTCCTCACCGATAGTTACTTCATTCTCTTCCTCCCCAATAATTGAATTAAGTTGAGCTACTGGGGGTGGGTCTAAATAAGAATTAGGTGGTGACGATTCTGCTCTAAAAATAAGGTGTTCCTTATCATTATCATCAAGAATCGTAACCTCTTTCTTCTTACAATAAATCTTCGCATCATAGTCCGAAATCCAGTCCATACCGAGGATTATATCAAACTCAGTCATAGGTATGACGATGAAATCAGCAGATAAAGAAAATTTATGTGCTCTAATGGGGACTGATTCACAAAACTTTGTTGCAACGATACTTCCCTTAGGAGTTTTAACTGACAACTCCCTTATTAAATCAAATTGGAAATATCTAATTTTCTTAGAAAACTGGGAAGATATGAAACAATGCGATGATCCAGAATCAAATAATGCATTTGCTAAACTTGAGGAAACCATTAAATTACCTGCCACCACGTCTTTCGGAGTTTCTACCTCAGCAGTAGTGATAGCATAAGCCTGGCCTTGATCCTTTGGCCTTTTCTGAGGTAAGTTCTCCTGACGCTTAGGACATGCATTTGCATAATGCCCCATCTCCCTGCAATTGTAGCACTGAACATTGGTAGCTTCCTTCTTCCCCTTGCAATCATGAGCTTGGTGGCCTTTTTCACCACACTTGTAACAGACTCCCATTCCCTTCAGGCAAGCACCAGGGTGTTTCTTCCCGCACTTACCACAAGATGGATATTCAACCTTTCCCTTCTTCCCCTTATTTCCATTCCCAGATTGATCAGCAGGTCTCTTCTTCTCTTGCTTTGCTTTAAAGTCATAAGACTTAGAGAATTCCTTTTCGGTCTTGATAGCACATGAGACAATGTCTTCGTACGATGAAAAGGATTGTGAGACTAATGCTCGACGGAGAAATGGTTTTAACCCATCAAAGAAATGATCAATCTTACTTCTTGGGTTGCGAATATAATCTCCAGCATACCTCGCTAACCTTGTAAAGTTAGCCTCATACTTTGTGACATTCTCATCCTCCTTTTGTCTCAGACTCAGAAATTGCCTTTCCATATCTGCTCGATGGTCGCGAGGAAAGTATTTTTCTAAAAACAGATCTTTGAACTCCCTCCATTCCATGTTTAATACTTCATCATCTTCCTTCATGTTTTGAATCAATGACCACCATTGATCAGCATCTCCAGTGAGGCGGTAAACTGCCATGGTAACTTTTTCCCTTTCACTACTCCCCAAAGCCTGAAATATTTTCTCTAGGGAAAATATCCATTGCTCAGCTACTAAGGGATTTGTACTTCCATTGAACGTTGGTGGTTGTTGTCTCATGAATCGATCTAACATTGATCCTCCACGCTGCAGATCAGGGTGCTCCATACGGGTAAGGTTATTATTCATAACCTGAGTAAGTTGTCCCAGTATGGTGATTAGCTGATCGGCACCAGTTGCATCACCAGCCCCACTATAATTATCTTGAGCAGGAGGGCAATCCCTACATGGAGTGCGCGCATTGATACGGTTTCCATTTCTTCCACTAGGCGCCATTTCTAAACAATGGCATAAACTAGATCAGTTTATGAATCAAAATACATAATCCCATACTTATAAAACACTTAACATAAATTGAACTATTTATGGATATAATCCATAATCATAAAAATGTTTTTCTTTGAGGATGTATATACTCATAAACCCTTCATAATGATTTGTAAAGATAATGAGAGTTATCCTAAGCATATCCCCCGGGAGTGTCGTAACCAAGAGTGCAGCAAGGCCCGTTGTCGTGCACCAGTTCCCGTTCGAGTCTAGCTCAAAGCGGTGTTTTCGGGTTTTACCCCTAGGTACATCTGTGCCAGAGCCGCCTCTACCTGCTCGTATCCAGACAGGGATGTATTGCTCGGAAAACTCACAAAATCTCTACAATACCAAATTTTCTAGGAAGTTCTTCTATACTAATCCTCAAAGTTCATCTTAGGTCTACGTGCTCTAATCAGAGTTTATCTAAATCTAGCTTCCAAGGTTTGTACTAAACTTCCTCTGATACCAACTGTAACGCCCCGACCCCAGTTACCCAGAGTCGGTGCATTATTACATAACATTGGCATGATCACAAGAAAGATCAAATCTCGAAAGACCGATTGGTTTAGTAGCCTTGGAAACACTAGATATATTCATAAGTTTTACATTACATCATAAAATGAAAAACTACTACAACAACATAATGTATCCATAATCCACACTACTATCCCCTCATAATATCCCTGCAGGTCATTCATAATTTACTTCTTCACATCCTGGGGAAAAATAAAACATAGAAAAGGGGTGAGCTCAAATGCCCAGTAAGGATAACAATATAGCGGAAACTTTCATAAATAAGAATAAACATTTAAGGCAATGCATTACTAAAAACAAAAGCCTTTTAAAATTGAACTTCAACATGGTATGGCAAAAGTAAAATGAAATAATGCCATTTACTTATTCACATGGATATTCTACTAATCGAATAATCACATGCAAAAATCAATAACCACTTTCATAATGTTGGAATGCATAATGCCAGACTATCATAACCACATAGCCAAGGCCTCGTGCCAAGACTACAAATAAGATTTTGTCAAGGCCTTGTGCCAAGACACTAGTTTGTCTCATGAGACCTACCGATGCATCGAGGAGCTATAGCGGGCTCCACCCGTCACTTATTAAGTCCAATGCATTCCCATATGAAAAGGTTTAAACATAACATAAACATTCGTATTAAAACTAGCATACGAAATGTCAATACTTTCACAATAAACTATGAATGGTATAAAAATAGCACATCCACAGTCAAACATATCACAAAACCTTCAATACAATATAGAAGTTTTGTATCATAATAAATCAACTTCAAATAATCTTAAAATCCATCAAAGGATGTTGACATAGATGAAATCAAAATTCTTTTTAAAGAAATATCTCCTTTTATTTTGAAATCATTTAAGATCCATATAAAATAAAACATTTTCTTTGAAAATATTCTTATAAGCTTGTAAGGAAAGCTTTGAAGATTTTATAATGGCGTAAAATAACCGCACCCGCCGTATAAGTTAAAAAAAAAACATTCTTACCTCAATTCTGTCGAAAAGGTTAAAAAGGACCTTGTTTTGAAAACGATGGAAAGATTCCTTTATAAACCTCTTATAAAAAGTCAAAAAAAGGTATAAATGACTTTAACCCATATTCTTGTAAATAGTAAAAATGTTTTGAAATACATTTTTAAGAAACATGGATGTGGATGATAAAGAGATCCCAGTAGATCATATAAACAACCTCGGATAATGAAGAGATTGTGAAATAACCCTTACCTTGTACTTTTCCTTGGTTGGGGTAGGTTAACCTCCTGTATAATGGTGAAATAGTTGTTATTAAATTATACAAGAATCATATATATTAATATGATATCATATATGATCTTTTAACATTGATTTGTTAATAATATCTTAGAATTATCGTCGTTTCGGGAGTTAACTTACTCATTTTCTTTTATATGTTTTGTTACATAAGCCATGGTTGTTGTATCTTATTCATATCCAGAATGATATAAAGTCCTTAAACATCATTTTTAAATCATCAAATGATAATTATACTTGAATGGATACGATGGAGAATGAATCTCATCGCGTTCGTGGAGACGGTAGTCCGTACGTACGCACGAGCGACAATATCATTCTTTTGATATTAAAATAATATATAAATGGATGGTATATCATATATACAGAATCATTAACATGTTATATTTATTATTTACATGAGTTACACATCATTATTATACCCATCCAAATAATATTATATTGAATAACAATTACACCACGACGTGGAGACGGTAAGCCGTACGTACGCACGTATGGTGACATGTTATTCAAAGGGTGGATAGAATACTAAATATGATTGTACCATATTTATAATAACATCACAGTATATGTGAGATACTGGAGTTATTATTTCAGAATGGTAAGAATAAAGGAAGAAGAAGTGGAAGAAGAAATGAACTTAGAAAAGGGTGGTGAAATCATTACCTCTTCTTCGGGTTCTTCCTTTTGATTTGATCAAAAGGGCTCCTTAGGTTGGCTTTCTGATCAAACTAAGGCCTCTAGGTTGTATTGAGGGATGTTGGGAGAGTATTTGGGCAGAGTTTGGCCGAACCAAAAGGCTTTGAAGGTGTGAAGAAATGAGAAGGAGGAGTGCCCTTTTATAAGAGGGGTGAGGGGCACCTTTGGAAAAGTTAGAAATATTAATTTATAATAAATTCATATTCGGTTTAAAAAGGCTCCAAAGTTGACTATTCAAAGGATGAGGTGTGGATAGGTCGAAAACAACTCATCCAATAGAATTTAGACAGGTTTGGGTACTTATATTAACCTTATCTTTAAGTATTAACTCTAAGTTAATTAGTTTCACTTTTACAATGTCTCTTTGTATTTTTATATAATATGATTAATAAACTTACTATATACATCCAAGCGACCCCCAAGTGGTCCATTAATGAGGAACCTATCATAATATAAGTCTCTTGGCCGAACCTTAGATTTTTAGGAATTTAATATCAATTAATAATATAATATTTGTTTTAAGAACTCTTTTATGTCAATTTTGACACTATTCAATAGTTGATTTTTGTGAAACTCCTAACAGATTGATTACTTCGAACAAAGTCAATTAAATCAATCATAATATATCATATTATCATATAAAATTAGTTTAATTCATTAAAAGTTTCATATTATAATTATTTGGGTGTTTATAAGATCAATTATTTTTATTTTTCACTATTTTAGTAATTACTGCATCATCATTGTGTCATAAATAAAATAAATTATATAATGTCTAAAAATTATAAATAAAATATCATTATGTAGGAAATCTTTTTGGCTTTCTAATGAATATTTATAATCGAAAATCCAACATGTATAACCCTATGTAAAAATTGTTCTTCTAAAAGATGTAAGCTTATGCCATTTTTATTTTTATTTTAACTTTATTAATATAAAGTGTCCCTACCACATACAAGTGGCTCCAAGGGGTCCCCAAATTGACCCAAGGATTCCCATGGTCGGGTATGTGTCCACCAATAAGGTTAGGACACGTTTTAGGGTAATTTTGTATTATTATAATATTATTTTTTAACCCTTATTTACCGGATTTACCCTTTAACCATGGTAAATAAAATATTTACCACAATAACTATTCAAAATGTCTAAAAATAAAAGTTACCTATTTACACATTTTGAACATCCTGATTCCAAATATGGAATCCATTTTCCTAAATTCAAAACACAGAAGTGGCAGAAATTAATTTAAAATTAATTCCCGCTGTTAAAACAAAAAGCGTGTTTTTAAGAGATAATAACTATCAAAAGATTGACACTTGTTTATGTTCGGTTTAATTGTAAAATTATGTCCAATGACCAAAATTATATTAAATGGTAAAAATATATTCTAAATATACTTTAAAACCACTCAAATTCATAATTTATCACTAGTAATTAATTTGATTAAAAAAGTTGTTTTTAATTAAAATTTAGTAATTTTCACTATTCAATATGAAAGTTATCCGAAATGTACCAAAATTTCACCCTAGGCTAAATTCGATATTCCGAATCCAAAAATGAAGTCCATTTTGAAATATAGAATATATATGATTTCAAAAAGTAGGTATTACTATTCACAACGGCTAGTTTAATTAGTTGTGGTGTGTGTTAGAACTCGAGGTTGCGTACAACACACGCTATCGCATTATTCGAAGGGAAACGTACCGTAGAAGCTTGGGGTGTTACATTCTCCCCTCCTTCAAATAATTGCGTCCTCGCAATTTCTAGGGTATTACTGCATAAAAAGACTCGGGTGGTTCTTCATCATAAGTTCCTCGGGTTCCCACGTTGCCTCTTCCATCTTATGATTTCTCCACAAAACTTTTACCAGACGCGTCGTCCGGTTTCTCAGTACTTGTTCTCTTGTATCAAGAATCCTGACGGGCTCTTCGCAATAAGACAGATCGGGTTCCAGTTCTAATTCCTCATAGGTGAGTACATGCGTTGGGTCAGGCATGTATTTTCTCAACAGAGATACGTGGAACACATCGTGAACTTTGGAGAGACTTGGCGGCATTGCCAATCGGTAAGCTACAGCCCCAATTCGTTCTAGAATTTCGAAAGGTCCAATGTACCTGGGACTCAATTTACCTTTCTTACCAAAACGTATGACTCCCTTCCACGGAGATACCTTTAGGAAAACATGATCACCGACTTGAAATTCCAAATCCTTCCTTCGATTATCGGCATAGCTCTTCTGCCTACTTTGAGCTGCTTTGATGTGATTTTGGATTACTTTCACCTTTTCCACCGTTTCCTCCACCAGTTCTGGGCCTACAAGTTTTCTTTCACCAACGTCATCCCAACAGGTTGGTGTACGACATCTCTTTCCGTATAACGCTTCATATGGTGCCATCTGAATACTCGAATGGAAGCTATTGTTATAGGAAAATTCTACCAGAGGTAAATATTGATCCCACATACCCTGAAAATCAAGTGAGCAAGATCTCAACATGTCTTCTAAGGTTTGAATAGTCCGTTCTGATTGTCCGTCTGTCTGAGGGTGGTAAGCAGTGCTCAAATGAAGTTCAGTATCCAGGGATTTCTGAAGACTTTTCAAGAATCTTGAAGTAAAACGGGGATCACGATCAGAAACAATCGATAGGGGTACACCATGAAGTCTCACAACTTCATTAATGTATAGTCTTGCTAGACGTTCCAGGGGTAGATCTTCTCTTATAGCAAGAAAATGTGCTGACTTGGTAAGAAGATCAACAATAACCCATATTGCATCGTTCCTTCTAGGAGTCTTTGGTAGCCCCATGACAAAGTCCATTGTAATATTGTCCCATTTCCACTCCGGTATGGGAAGAGGTTGCATGACTCCTCCAGGATGTTGCCTTCCAGCTTTCACTTGTTGACAAACCATACATCTTGACACAAAATCCGCAATCTCCCTCTTCATGTTGTCCCACCAAAAATGTTCCTTCAAATCTCTATACATTTTGGTGCTCCCAGGGTGTATAGAGAAATTGGAACTATGAGCATCATCCAGCAATTCCCTTTTTAGATCAGGTATATTGGGAACACAAAGTCTCTTCCCGAATTTCAAAATTCCATCTTCATACACAAAGTCTCTCAATCTCCCATCATTCACAGCTTTAATCTTCTTTTGGAATTCTTCATCATTGGTCTGAGAACTCTTAATCCTTTCTAGTAAAGATGGTTTGGCAACCATTTGAAAAAGCATTGATGTTTCACCTTCCCTGGTTATTCCCATGTCCATCTTCTCTAGATCCATGAAAATTGGATCCCTTTCAATTCTCATATTGTTCAAAACTCCATGGTCTTTTCTACTCAAAGCATCTGCCACCTTGTTTGCCTTCCCCGGGTGGTAGTGTATCGTACAATCATAATCCTTGAGTAATTCAAGCCATCTCCTTTGCCTCATGTTGAGTTCTTTTTGTGAGAAAATATACTTCAAACTCTTGTGATCAGTATAAATCTCACATTTTTCACCATAGAGGTAGTGCCTCCATATCTTCAAAGCAAAGATCACAGCTGCTAACTCAAGATCATGAGTAGGATAGTTTTGTTCATGAATTTTCAACTGTCGTGATGCATAGGCAATAACTTTATCATTCTGCATAAGGACACAGCCAAGTCCTTTCTTTGATGCATCACTATAAATAACGAACCCATCATTCCCCGATGGTAGAGTCAATATAGGAGCATTGACTAATCTTCTCTTCAGTTCTTCGAAACATTCTTCACACTCTTTTGTCCAAACAAATTTAACCCCTTTACGTGTGAGCTTCGTTAATGGGTTAGCCAATCGGGCAAAATTCTGGACGAAACGTCGATAATAACCTGCCAAGCCAATAAAACTACGTACCTCAGTTATACTCGTAGGTGCTGGCCATTCTTGGATTGCCTTGGTCTTAGAAGGATCAACAGAGATTCCATCTTTAGAGACAATATGGCCAAGAAAAGAAATCTCCTGAAGCCAGAATTCACACTTGCTAAACTTTCCATATAATTCATGCCTCCTCAGAGTCTTCAAGATAATGCGCAAGTGATTTTCATGATCTTTGTAGGTTTTGGAGTATACCAAGATATCATCAATAAATACCACCACAAATTCATCGAGATACTCCTTGAAAACTCTATTCATCAGATCCATGAATACAGAGGGTGCATTAGTCAATCCAAACGGCATTACAGTAAACTCGTAATGCCCGTACCTGGTTCGAAATGCTGTCTTCGGAATGTCTTCCTTCTTTACACACAACTGATGGTATCCAGATCGAAGGTCAATCTTTGAAAAGTATTGAGCTCCATGCAGTTGGTCAAATAAATCATCAATACGAGGTAGGGGATACTTGTTCTTTATCGTTATAGCATTGATCTCCCTGTAATCGATACATAACCTCATAGATCCATCTTTCTTTTTAACAAAAAGAACAGGGGCTCCCCATGGAGAAACACTAGGGCGAATAAATCCCTTATTACTCAATTCCTCTAGTTGTTTCTTTAGTTCGACTAGCTCTACAGTGGCCATTCTATAAGGGGTCTTCGATATAGGCCTTGATCCAGGAATCAAATCAATAGAAAACTCAACTTCTCGTTCTGGAGGATGTCCAGGTAAATCTTCTGGAAATACATCTACAAATTCTTTCACAACAGGTACATCCTCTATTTGAACATTCCTTTCCTCACCGATAGTTACTTCATTCTCTTCCTCCCCAATAATTGAATTAAGTTGAGCTACTGGGGGTGGGTCTAAATAAGAATTAGGTGGTGACGATTCTGCTCTAAAAATAAGGTGTTCCTTATCATTATCATCAAGAATCGTAACCTCTTTCTTCTTACAATAAATCTTCGCATCATAGTCCGAAAGCCAGTCCATACCGAGGATTATATCAAACTCAATCATAGGTATGACGATGAAATCAGCAGATAAAGAAAATTTATGTGCTCTAATGGGGACTGATTCACAAAACTTTGTTGCAACGATACTTCCCTTAGGAGTTTTAACTGACAACTCCCTTATTAAATCAAATTGGAAATATCTAATTTTCTTAGCAAACTGGGAAGATATGAAACAATGCGATGATCCAGAATCAAATAATGCATTTGCTAAACTTGAGGAAACCATTAAATTACCTGCCACCACGTCTTTCGGAGTTTCTACCTCAGCAGTAGTGATAGCATAAGCCTGGCCTTGATCCCTTGGCCTTTTCTGAGGTAAGTTCTCCTGACGCTTAGGACATGCATTTTCATAATGCCCCATCTCCCTGCAATTGTAGCACTGAACATTGGTAGCTTCCTTCTTCCCCTTGCAATCATGAGCTTGGTGGCCTTTTTCACCACACTTGTAACAGACTCCCATTCCCTTCAGGCAAGCACCGGGGTGTTTCTTCCCGCACTTACCACAAGATGGATATTCAACCTTTCCCTTCTTCCCCTTATTTCCATTCCCAGATTGATCAGCAGGTCTCTTCTTCTCTTGCTTTGCTTTAAAGTCATAAGACTTAGAGAATTCCTTTTCGGTCTTGATAGCACATGAGACAATGTCTTCGTACGATGAAAAGGATTGTGAGACTAATGCTCGACGGAGAAATGGTTTTAACCCATCAAAGAAACGATCAATCTTACTTATTGGGTTGCGAATATAATCTCCAGCATTCCTCGCTAACCTTGTAAAGTTAGCCTCATACTTTGTGACATTCTCATCCTCCTTTTGTCTCAGACTCAGAAATTGCCTTTCCATATCTGCTCGATGGTCGCGAGGAAAGTATTTTTCTAAAAACAGATCTTTGAACTCCCTCCATTCCATGTTTGATACTTCATCATCTTCCTTCATGTTTTGAATCAATGACCACCATTGATCAGCATCTCCAGTGAGGCGGTAAACTGCCATGGTAACTTTTTCCCTTTCACTACTCCCCAAAGCCTGAAATATTTTCTCTAGGGAAAATATCCATTGCTCAACTACTAAGGGATTTGTACTTCCATTGAACGTTGGTGGTTGTTGTCTCATGAATCGATCTAACATTGATCCTCCACGCTGCGGATCAGGGTGCTCCATACGGGTAAGGTTATTATTCATAACCTGAGTAAGTTGTCCCAGTATGGTGATTAGCTGATCGGCACCAGTTGCATCACCAGCCCCACTATAATTATCTTGAGCAGGAGGGCAATCCCTACATGGAGTGCGCGCATTGATACGGTTTCCATTTCTTCCACTAGGCGCCATTTATAAACAATGGCATAAACTAGATCAGTTTATGAATCAAAATACATAATCCCATACTTATAAAACACTTAACATAAATTGAACTATTTATGGATATAATCCATAATCATAAAAATGTTTTTCTTTGAGGAAGTATATACTCATAAACCCTTCATAATGATTTGTAAAGATAATGAGAGTTATCCTAAGCATATCCCCCGGGAGTGTCGTAACCAAGAGTGCAGCAAGGCCCGTTGTCGTGCACCAGTTCCCGTTCGAGTCTAGCTCAAAGCGGTGTTTTCGGGTTTTACCCCTAGGTACATCTGTGCCAGAGCCGCCTCTACCTGCTCGTATCCAGACAGGGATGTATTGCTCGGAAAACTCACAAAATCTCTACAATACCAAAATTTCTAGGAAGTTCTTCTATACTAATCCTCAAAGTTCATCTTAGGTCTACGTGATCTAATCAGAGTTTATCTAAATCTAGCTTCCAAGGTTTGTACTAAACTTCCTCTGATACCAACTGTAACGCCCCGACCCCAGTTACCCAGAGTCGGTGCATTATTACATAACATTGGCATGATCACAATAAAGATCAAATCTCGAAAGACCGATTGGTTTAGTAGCCTTGGAAACACTAGATATATTCATAAGTTTTACATTACATCATAAAATGAAAAACTACTACAACAACATAATGTATCCATAATCCACACTACTATCCCCTCATAATATCCCTGCAGGTCATTCATAATTTACTTCTTCACATCCTGGGGATAAATAAAACATAGAAAAGGGGTGAGCTCAAATGCCCAGTAAGGATAACAATATAGCGGAAACTTTCATAAATAAGAATAAACATTTAAGGCAATGCATTACTAAAAACAAAAGCCTTTTAAAATTGAACTTCAACATGGTATGGCAAAAGTAAAATGAAATAATGCCATTTACTTATTCACATGGATATTCTACTAATCGAATAATCACATGCAAAAATCAATAACCACTTTCATAATGTTGGAATGCATAATGCCAGACTATCATAACCACATAGCCAAGGCCTCGTGCCAAGACTACAAATAAGATTTTGTCAAGGCCTTGTGCCAAGACACTAGTTTGTCTCATGAGACCTACCGATGCATCGAGGAGCTATAGCGGGCTCCACCCGTCACTTATTAAGTCCAATGCATTCCCATATGAAAAGGTTTAAACATAACATAAACATTCGTATTAAAACTAGCATACGAAATGTCAATACTTTCACAATAAACTATGAATGGTATAAAAATAGCACATCCACAGTCAAACATATCACAAAACCTTCAATACAATATAGAAGTTTTGTATCATAATAAATCAACTTCAAATAATCTTAAAATCCATCAAAGGATGTTGACATAGATGAAATCAAAATTCTTTTTAAAGAAATATCTCCTTTTATTTTGAAATCATTTAAGATCCATATAAAATAAAACATTTTCTTTGAAAATATTCTTATAAGCTTGTAAGGAAAGCTTTGAAGATTTTATAATGGCGTAAAATAACCGCACCCGCCGTATAAGTTAAAAAAAAACATTCTTACCTCAATTCTGTCGAAAAGGTTAAAAAGGACCTTGTTTTGAAAACGACGGAAAGATTCCTTTATAAACCTCTTATAAAAATTCAAAAAAAGGTATAAATGACTTTAACCCATATTCTTGTAAATAGTAAAAATGTTTTGAAATACATTTTTAAGAAACATGGATGTGGATGATAAAGAGATCCCAGTAGATCATATAAACAACCTCGGATAATGAAGAGATTGTGAAATAACCCTTACCTTGTACTTTTCCTTGGTTGGGGTAGGTTAACCTCCTGTATAATGGTGAAATAGTTGTTATTAAATTATACAAGAATCATATATATTAATATGATATCATATATGATCTTTTAACATTGATTTTTTAATAATATCTTAGAATTATCGTCGTTTCGGGAGTTAACTTACTCATTTTCTTTTATATGTTTTGTTACATAAGCCATGGTTGTTGTATCTTATTCATATCCAGAATGATATACAGTCCTTAAACATCATTTTTAAATCATCAAATGATAATTATACTTGAATGGATACGATGGAGAATGAATCTCATCGCGTTCGTGGAGACGGTAGTCCGTACGTACGCACGAGCGACAATATCATTCTTTTGATATTAAAATAATATATAAATGGATGGTATATCATATATACAGAATCATTAACATGTTATATTTATTATTTACATGAGTTACACATCATTATTATACCCATCCAAATAATATTATATTGAATAACAATTACACCACGACGTGGAGACGGTAAGCCGTACGTACGCACGTATGGTGACATGTTATTCAAAGGGTGGATAGAATACTGAATATGATTGTACCATATTTATAATAACATCACAGTATATGTGAGATACTGGAGTTATTATTTCAGAATGGTAAGAACAAAGGAAGAAGAAGTGGAAGAAGAAATGAACTTAGAAAAGGGTGGTGAAATCATTACCTCTTCTTCGGGTTCTTCCTTTTGATTTGATCAAAAGGGATCCTTAGGTTGGCTTTCTGATCAAACTAAGGCCTCTAGGTTGTATTGAGGGATGTTGGGAGAGTATTTGGGCAGAGTTTGGCCGAACCAAAAGGCTTTGAAGGTGTGAAGAAATGAGAAGGAGGAGTGCCCTTTTATAAGAGGGGTGAGGGGCACCTTTGGAAAAGTTAGAAATATTAATTTATAATAAATTCATATTCGGTTTACAAAGGCTCCAAAGTTGACTATTCAAAGGATGAGGTGTGGATAGGTCGAAAACAACTCATCCAATAGAATTTAGACAGGTTTGGGTACTTATAT
This sequence comes from Viscum album, assembly GCA_963277665.1. Lineage (NCBI taxonomy): Eukaryota > Viridiplantae > Streptophyta > Magnoliopsida > Santalales > Viscaceae > Viscum > Viscum album. Next base: position 268,096,254 of record OY728128.1, on the reverse strand, counting down.
TAACCTTATCTTTAAGTATTAACTCTAAGTTAATTAGTTTCACTTTTACAATGTCTCTTTGTATTTTTATATAATATGATTAATAAACTTACTATATACATCCAAGCGACCCCCAAGTGATCCATTAATGAGGAACCTATCATAATATAAGTCTCTTGGCCGAACCTTAGATTTTTAGGAATTTAATATCAATTAATAATATAATATTTGTTTTAAGAACTCTTTTATGTCAATTTTGACACTATTCAATAGTTGATTTTTGTGAAACTCCTAACAGATTGATTACTTCGAACAAAGTCAATTAAATCAATCCTAATATATCATATTATCATAGAAAATTAGTTTAATTCATTAAAAGTTTCATATTATAATTATTTGGGTGTTTATAAGATCAATTATTTTTATTTTTCACTATTTTAGTAATTACTGCATCATCATTGTGTCATAAATAAAATAAATTATATAATGTCTAAAAATTATAAATAAAATATCATTATGTAGGAAATCTTTTTGGCTTTCTAATGAATATTTATAATCGAAAATCCAACATGTATAACCCTATGTAAAAATTTTTCTTCTAAAAGATGTAAGCTTATGCCATTTTTATTTTTATTTTAACTTTATTAATATAAAGTGTCCCTACCACATACAAGTGGCTCCAAGGGGTCCCCAAATTGACCCAAGGATGCCCATGGTCGGGTATGTGTCCACCAATAAGGTTAGGACACGTTTTAGGGTAATTTTGTATTATTATAATATTATTTTTTATCCCTTATTTACCGGATTTACCCTTTAACCATGGTAAATAAAATATTTACCACAGTAACTATTCAAAATGTCTAAAAATAAAAGTTACCTATTTACACAATTTGAACATCCTGATTCCAAATATGGAATCCATTTTCCTAAATTCAAAACACAGAAGTGGCAGAAATTAATTTAAAATTAATTCCCGCTGTTAAAACAAAAAGCGTGTTTTTAAGAGATAATAACTATCAAAAGATTGACACTTGTTTATGTTCGGTTTAATTGTAAAATTATGTCCAATGACCAAAATTATATTAAATGGTAAAAATATATTCTAAATATACTTTAAAACCACTCAAATTCATAATTTATCACTAGTAATTAATTTGATTAAAAAAGTTGTTTTTAATTAAAATTTAGTAATTTTCACTATTCAATATGAAAGTTATCCGAAATGTACCAAAATTTCACCCTAGGCTAAATTCGATATTCTGAATCCAAAAATGAAGTCCATTTTGAAATATAGAATATATATGATTTCAAAAAGTAGGTATTACTATTCACAACGGCTAGTTTAATTAGTTGTGGTGTGTGTTAGAACTCGAGGTTGCGTACAACACACGCTATCGCATTATTCGAAGGGAAACGTACCGTAGAAGCTTGGGGTGTTACATTTTTTTCACCTCATTATCCATAACTCCTTATTATTCTCCATTAAAGGTGGTAGAACCTCTCCCAATATAATTTGAATCTATTTGTAGCTTTCCTTTGTCGTTTAGAATCTTGATTCTTACAATACGTGCTTGTTCTTCATCGTTCTTGTCATGTCTTCATAGATCTATTCCACCCTTCTTCTCATATTCATATATATACACAGTATTTCATTTGATATATGATTATGAATTAAAAATATGTTTATGTATCATCTGGATCAGTTTACGGGAGGATATTTAAGTCAATTTCATGAAATTCATAATTGATTTCATTAACGTTAATCATATGATAACGGTTTTCATCAAATTCCATTAGATAAGAGGATTCACTATTAACTCCACATAGTAGAACTGGTTGAAATGTTTTCAAATTGATTACATTTTTATGAAATGTTGATGATTGGGTAGATTTTTATTTTTTTTAATCCTTATTCAATAATGGATTGTGGAAACATGGAAAAAAGGTGTTCTGGAATAATGTGCATGATTCTTTATTTTAATTTTTTTAGAATTATGGTAAATTTATTTTATTAATTGTTTTTCAATAAATGTTATTATTTTATTGAAATGGGAAAGGTCCATGGATTTTCTTGACTAAAGGGTTTCAATAGAATAATAGTTTATTTGAGAGGGGTTGAATTGGTTGATCAGACATGGTTTTGTGATGGGTTGGCATGGGTCGTGGTGTTTGTACATATTCATTGGGATGGATTAGTGTGTGAAGGACCTCCATAAAATTGTATGGATGGTTATGGGAAATATTTTCCCTACTGAATGTGGTCTACTTATTGATGGCATAATGGAAGGATAGCTCACAAATCACGAATATAGGGAGGTCAATGTTGCATACATGTGTAAGAACCAAGATCTTCATTTCATGTCTGTTTTTCCTTTTCAAGTCATTAATGAGAAAAATAGATAATTATGGAAACATTCTAAGTACACGCAATGTAATTTATGAGTACATTCCATGTACTTTTTGTCACTAGAGGTCGTGTGCTGGATGTGTAGTAGCCACACACACGGCCGTGTGGGAGTGACTTGGAAGCCGCTCAAAGAGGAGTATAGAAAAGGCAAGTACACTATATATACATAAAAATTACATGTCGTGATATTTATTTTTTTCATTAAATGCATTTGGGTTTCCTCTAATCGCATGGACACTCTTCTTTTTGATCCTGTTCAACCGAGAGAAACCGTACAGAGACAGATCTTCGAAGAAACCCCGAGCCTCTGTCTATCCTCTGAATCGAACAACATTGGTTGCAATGGAATAGCATCGGTGAGTTCTATATTCAACTTGAGCCTCATTTCATGATTTCTATTCTCCTATGAGATATCATGGGATGAATGTTTTAGACTTTTTTTAGATCATCCACATTCTATGGTGATTCAAGAATCAAGGGTCGTATATATTGTTCCTACAACACCGAGGTTGGTGGTTTGTGCCTTTCCATTCAATGTCCCTGAGTATTATGTGTGAATTCCACCAATACCCTTGGATGGGGTATTTTGTGTTTACTGTTTTACCCCTGTTGATTTCCTTCCATGCTTGTAATCTTGTGTAGATGTAATTTGGGTAAGAATAGGGATACTTTCTATGCTTTGGATGATTATCCCTTGCATGTTGTGTTTGCGACAGTTTGGTCCTATTTAGCCAGTTTCGCTACCTTGACTGTTTTTCATGGGTGTTGTTATTGGATGGTGACTTTGTATTTTTACATGCTTAATATAATGTAGAATATTTAGCCAAGTAGTTCCACAGGTTTACATTTTCCATATTTCACTTCTATTCTCATTGACCTACACAGGGCCTTGAGAACCTGGTGAAGTAGACTATAAGGTAAAATTACTGGGTTATCATCCTCAGAGAGTCTGTGAGAACTTTAAGCTATAAGGGGGATTGACCGAGTGATAATCCTCATAGAACCCAGGACCACTTGGGGATATGTGGGGAATTGACCGAGTAACCTTCCTCAGATAGTCCTTGATTTCTTTAGACTATAAGGGGAATTTACTGAGAGAGCATCCTCAGAGAGTCATTGTTTAAATTGAACAATCTGGGCTATAAGGGGAATTAACCATGTGAGATTCCTTAGTGAGTCCTATACCTTGGGTATATAAGGTGAATTGACCATGTGATAATCCTCAGAGTGTCATTTACCACGTTATAATATAAGAAGAATTGACTGTGTGAGCTTCCTAATAGATTCATGATTTACCTTTGACTATAAGGGGAATTGACAACGAGTGCTTTCTCAGAGAGACATTGTATATAACAGAACTAGAGGGGATAAGTTGTTTGAACTTCATAGAGGGTTACTCTATTTGATTAGATGCTTTGAAACTGTGGATTGTTTACTGGTGAGCACTTTCCTGTATTCGGTTCTCTATAATTTTACCTGCCATATATTTACTAAATGTTAGGCACGGATCTTTGGGTGGTTACCTACTAGGATTTAGTCTTGCACAGTGTTTGGGTAATTCATTTGGGCAAAAACAGATTATATTATTGCAGGTATAGATAAGGGAAAGCTCCATTCTACTTCAGGTACTTGATTATTGTGGAGCTAGAGAGCATGGGACCGATCTATGGCTTACGATGCTGAGAAGTTTATCTGTTTTCGTTTTCACTTTGGTTTAGCACTTTTTGTCTTTCCTGCATTGTGACTTGTTTGTATACTATGTTAGACATATGTATCAGGCATCATTTTATATATATATTCTCTCCAGATGTATAATAATCTAGTCTTCTGCTGTTTACTGTTGTTCTATATTTTCTTCTTTCGCTGTTTTATGTATTTGTTTACTTCCACTGTGTACTCATTCAATGAGGGCATAGTTTCCCCTCTATCACACCTAAGGCCCTTGCTTCTAGTAGGCAACGTCTGTCATTTGTAGAAATGCACTTGAGGCCATGTGACCAACCGGGTATGGGGCACCTCTTAGTGCCTTCCAGAACCGAGACATTAAAAAGTGGTATCAGAGAAATTCTTCTCTTGATTTACTATTTGGAGCCATTATCCAGGGATAGGAATGAATATGTACTTGGTAATAAGTTATGTCTGTGAGTAGCTAACTTGTGTATAGAGAAAATCCAATATACCTTGTTAATTGCAATTTTTCTGGTTTTGCAATTATTAAAGTTGATTTGATTTGACCTTGAGTGATTCCCGTGATTTGTGTTGTTTTTGTTGATATTATTGAGGTTCTATTTCTGTTTCAATATTATGAGATGTGGGTATTCCATCTCATTTATCATATAGGAACATACAAGAAATCACATGTCATGCATTTTTTCATTCCATCTAGGATGCATTAGTTATTTCTTTTTGTTGTGATAGATGTTGTGTCAAATATGGATGTTGTTGTGATAGTTTGCTTGATAAAAAAATACCTAATATTTGATTGGTTGTTGTTTTGTGTAGAGATTTCCTTGATTGGAGGCCAAACATTGGTTCCTGAGGTGTTATGGGCCCTCATGGACCAGAATTTGGTGGACCATTGCCTTTATTCCCATGGAATAATGTGATTAAGATTCCAGACTTCGATTCATGGGGAGTATGGGCCCTCACGGATCGGAATTTGGATCTTTTAGTGTTCTTTTCAGTGTTATCTAGGTTCTGAAGCAGTTTTTGAGGCTTACTATCTGGAAAAACATAGAATACACGTTTTAGGGTGTTAAGTACAAGCAATGTGTTCTTCTGTTCATGAAGAAACTGTTTTTATTAAGTATACTACATGTACATTATATACATGTCGTGTAGTCTCTGACCATGTGGTAGGTCGTGTGGACAGAGACAAGGGATGGGGAATGTCTGGTGGGAATATGATGTGTACCAGACGAACATGACTTGTAGTGTCGACCCTGTGTCCTATGGTGTATCCAACAACATGGATGGATAATTCCTTAATCTACACACGATGTGTCCTCAATGAACATGCCATGTAGCCTAACCAAGGTACCTGACCGTGTCGCGAAAAACACTGGTTGGTGTTATCATTTCATATAAATGATGTGTCCTCCATGAAAACGGCATGTAGTCTGATCCCAGTACCTGGCCGTGTCATGAACAACACGTGTCGGTGTTATCCCTTCACGAACACACTGTTTCCATTTGGAACACGTCGTGTAGTGTGAGACATCTATCAGGCTGTGTCTCTAACAACATGGGCCAGGTAAAGTTGTCTAGTACACGACGTGTCTATTTTTCACATGTCGTGTATCCTTTTCTTAGGAAAGTTTTGTTTCTTAACCATGTTGAAGGTATCTGGCAAGGAAATGGGACTCAAGTACACACCATTTTTAAGACAATAGGCCGTGTGTTTGGGGTGTTACACACCCAGTTTAGGCAAGAGTACACGCCCATGTAAGTGACTTCAGGGAACACACCGTGTAGTCATGTTTTGTAATTCTTGAGTTCTTTATTTCTCCTTTTACCTTCTTACACATATTTTTTCATTCCTTCATAGTCATAATCTTATGTGTGTTCTTGACCTTGCAGTTTCATGCCACAAAGACATCCTCTGGTTGTGTGCCAGTTTCCAGACAGTGAACAGACATCAGACAAGGCTGATCAGGGACTACCTGCATATCCTCCTGTGGTGAAAGCCTTGTCAAAAACCATTGTACCTAAAATAGGTACTGATGAACAGTTCAGGGAGGTATTTTTGAGGATGATGTCGATATTAAAAAGAGTTCCACCTCCTTCCCCTTCGATGGATGATTTTATATGAGTCTTTCAGCATCAACATCCTCCTACATTATTAGGGGATGGAGGAACCCAGGATGTAGAGTCATGGCTAGAAGTCTTGATGAATATTTTCGAGCATCTGGAGATATCTCAATAGAATATGGTGAATCTCTCTAACTACATGCATCAAGACTCTGCCAAGAGGTGGTTGGATGTGATCTCATAGGCGGGCTTCCAGTAGAATATGGATTGGGAATAGTTTTGGTGCATCTTCTATAATTACTCGTATCTCGAGAACCTGAGGGCCGATCGAGCCCGAGAGTTCATGATTCTGGAGTAGGGTACTCATAATTTCATGTATTATTCCTCTCACTTCACAGATTTGATGTGTTTCACGCCTATTCCAGGAGGTGATGAGTGGTTCCTTGCACGGATGTTTGAGGATGGTCTGAGGCGCGACATCTGATCTCAGGTGAACATCTTCTAGTTGACTTCGATATCTTCTATCGTTAACTAGGTGCTAATCATAGAGTGTAATCTGAGGGATTATGGAGGTGTGAGCTTGGGCGGTTCAACATCCACATTCAGTGCTCCTCCAACTGATAGCAGGAAGCGCCGCTTGGTGGCAGCATGAGGATATCAGAGTAGGTGGGATGCATGTTCCGATTGCCAGGTGGTGTACTACTATTGTGGGAGAAGCAGGAATACAAGTCCACATTCCCCGAGAGACCCAATGGAGTGTCAGTCATGCGGAATGATGGGCCATCTTCAGTTCATTTGTCAGTTCTTCTCACCAGCAGCTGGTGACTGGGGTTCTTCTATGACCTCGCGTTCAGAAGAAGTATCATGACTTTCTCACCAGTCTAGGAGCATGCGTTCTTCCAGCCATTCTGGCCAAGGAGGAGGTCATGGTCATGGTATTTAGTCATCAGTTCTTCAGAGACAGTAGGGTGGATCTGCTCTGTGCGGTCAGGCAGGGTCACAGGGCCGCGACATAGGCTATAAACTTGCAGTAGAGCACAGCTAGCAAGAGAAGGATCCCAGAACCTCCACAGTTCGAGGTACGATCTTAGTAGCCTCATTTTTAGCTTCTTCTTTTTTCAATGTATGGGCTTCCAATAGAATTATATATGTCGCTATTGTGGAGAGCCTTGTTCTCTGCATATTATCATCTACTGATATCTTGTTTCTAGACAATTGTTTGAGGACCAGTACGGATAGTGCACTTCAGTGCAGAGAGTGCCCTCTGCAATTTGGTGGGTGTCCCATTTTATGGGACATTTATGTCCTTTAGATGACATGATATGATGTCATTCTCATAATGTAGTAGCTAGTTCCCTTCCAGGTAGTCGTCGAATGTTATCGTCATAGGGTGATTTTCATATCACCAGAGGGTGGATCCATTATTTATAAGGATGAATGGGATGTCTAGGCGACCAGAGTGGGTCCACATCATCATGGGTTGGGAGGAGTTACATCCCAGATTGCTATAAAATATCAAGATGACTAGGGGACTTCAAATACATAATTTCCTCCATTGGCATACCATTTCATAGATTTCTTTCCAGAGGACTTTTTAGGTTTTCCACCGCTGTGTATGGTAGACATTTCTATTGATCTTGTGTGAGGATCAACACTGGTGTCCATTCCTCTTTATAGGATGAATACACTAGAGTTGAAAGAGCTCAACAAACAGTTGGAGGAGTTGCAGCAAATGGTTTCCATCCAAACCTGTACTTATTTTTGGTGTTCGCATGTCCTGTTTGTGAAGACGGAAGATGGCACCCTCAGGAATTCTGTGGACTATCGGATGTTGAACTTGTTTACAGTTGAGAATCGATATCCCTTTCCTTGGATTTATGATCTCTTTGATCATCATCAAAGAGCCTAGGTGTTCTCAAAGATTGAAATGAGATCCTATAATCATTAGTTGTGCATTAGACAATCAGATATACCTCTTACAACTATCCGGAGCTGGTATGGTATATAAGAGTCAGTGGTTATTCCATTCAGTCTCACGAATGCGGCTACCGTTTTCATGGTACTAATGAACCGAGTGTTCAATCCGTACTTGTATTCCTTCATAGTTATTTTTTTGGATGATATCTTAGTGTACTCTCACACTCGACACGACCATGATACCCATCTTCATATCGTTTTGAGTACACTGATAGAGAATCAGTTATATGCTAAGCTCTCAAACTATCACTTTTGGATATATCAGATTCACTACCTGGGTGATATTATCTCTAAGGAAAGAGTATAAGTAAATCCATAGAAAATGAGAGCAGTAGTTTCTTGGGAGGAGCCAAAGAATGTCGTTGAGCTGTAGAGTACTCTAGGGCTATCTAGATACTACAGACGTTTCATACTTGACTTTTCACACTTATTAGCACCACTGGCAGGTCTGACTAAGAGGGGTGCGAAGTTCTTATGTTCATTTTCTTGTGAGTCAGTCTTTTAGAAGCAGATAGGGAGTCTGACTTCGGCACTGATACTAGTCATTCCAAAGCTGGGCATGAGCTATAATTTTTACTATGATGCGTGAGGTATCGGGCTGGGAGATGTGCTAATGAGGCGAGATGGAGTCGTTGTGTTCAGGTCTCAGAGGTGAGGCCACATGAGAGTAATTACCCGATGCATGATCATGAGTTGGCAGATATTGTTCATGCCTTATTCTATTGGAGACATTATCTTATGTTAGATCACATTGTGGTTTTCACCGGCAACATGAGTCTCATTTACATTTTCACGCAGTGTGATCTGAATTTGAGATAGTGTAGGTGGGTTGAGTACCTATTTTCCTTTGACTTTGAGATGCCTATGAAGGGCAACGCAATGGCTGATACGTTGAGCTACAGGACTCTAATACATGTAGTTCAGGAGGCCAGCAGTGAGTGGAAGCTTATGGTTCTTTTCTATAATATGTATTTAGAGGTGCACGACAGTCATGGGAAGATTTTTTTTCTGTAGCTTTTACCTCTACTCTTCTTGAATGAGATCCGATGAGGAAACTATCTGATTCAGAAGGCCTAGTTATAAGGGAGAGTGTGTCTATAGGGGAAACTATTCTTGGATGGACCATAGGTGAGGATGAGATATTTCATTTCCCGGGGCACGTATGGGTGCCAGTAGCTATACGCGAGGAGATGAAGCGGGATTTTCATTCCTCAGTTTGGGAAGTTCATCTTGGGGTCACCAAGATGTATCATGGTCTACACCAAGAGTATTGGTGGCCACGTATGAAGAGGGACATTGTTGATTTCATTATGAGGTGTTCCACCTATCAGCAGGTGAAGGAGGAGCATCAGTGGCCAGTAGGGATTTTACAGTAGTAAACCATTCCCTAGTGGAAGTGGAATGATGTGGTGGTGTATTGTGTGACTGGTGTGCTGAGGATGCCTCGAGGGAATGACACAGTTTGGGTAGTCATTGATATACTCACTATGGATGCAGAATTCTTGATAATCAATGATACCTTCTGTGTTGATGAGCTTGGACTGTTGTACATCCGAGAGATTTTATGTATTCATGGAGTTAGATAACCCATCATTTAAGACAGGGATGCAAATTTTACATCTCGGGTCTGACAGGGGCTCCAGAAGGCTTTGGGTACATAGGTAATTTTTATTATAGCATACCATCTCCAGAAATATGGCCAGTCTGAGCGTATGATTCAGGTTCTTGAGGACATGCTCCATGAAAGAATTCTGGATTTTAGAGGTTCCTGGGAGAAGCATATACCACTTGTGGAGTTTATATACTATAATGGGTTTCAAGTAACTATTCAGATGGAACCTTATGAGGCTTTGTATGGTAGTCCATGATGATCACCATTATGTTGGATGGAGGAAGGATGGGAAGCTTTGTAGGGATCTCATCTTGATCAAGAGACCACAGAGAAGATATAGTTGATTGAGATGAGGATGTATATTGCACAGTCTCAACAGAAGTCTTATGATGATCAGTGGAGATGACCTCTAGAGTTCGAGGTCGAGGATCAGGATTTCATGAATGTCACAAAGGGGTTGGGACACAAAATGATTTAGAGACACAATAAGCTTTCACCGAGGTATGTCAGGCCATTTGGATTGTTGGAAAGAGTTGTGTCAATTTCCTATCTGTTGCCTTTACCTCAGAGGTAATTGGATATGCATGACGTCTTCCACATTTCTTAGCTTCAACATAACTTTTCAGAATCGTCTCTTGTATTTAAACCCAATGAGGTTGAGATCCAATCAAATGTGTCGTTTGAGGATCATCCTGTCTGGATTGTTGATCACATTACGAAGGTTCTCCATGGCCAGTCTATTCCTTAGGTACGGGTTTTTTGGCAGCACGTGCAAGTACATGACGAGACTTGTGAGAGGGAGGCTGATGTACGAGCTCAGTGGCCAGAACTTTTCCGGATTTTTTATTCTATGCTGAACTAGGGAAATTTGAGGACACATTTCATTAAGGGGGGTGTTTGTAAGAACATGGATCTTCTTTTCATGTATGTTTATTTTTCTAGTCATTCATGAGAAAAAGAGGAAATTCTATAAATTTTTAAAGTACACGCCTTGTACTTTATGAGTACACGCCATGTACGTACTTGCCGCAGGAGGTTGTGTGATGGCCATGTGGTAGCCCCACACATGGCCATGTGTGAGTGAATTGGGGGCCCCTTAATGAGATGTACAGAAAAGGTGAGTAGACACCGTGTATTTCAAAAGTACACCCCGTGTACTTTTTTTTTCATTAAACACACCGAGGTCGCGTCTAATAGTCAGAATGCTCTTATTTTGGGTCCTGTTAGACATAGAGAACCTATATGGATGCTGATCATTGATGAAACCATGAGCCTCCGTCCATCCTCCGAATTGGACACTGTTGGTTTCATTGGAATTGTATCGGTGTGTTATCTCTTCTGCTTGAGCCTCATTTCATGATTTCTTTTCTCTCGTGATATATCGTGGGTTGAACATTTTAGATGTTTTTGTATATATTTGACATTATTTGGTGATTAAAGCTTCTAGGTTCATGTATATCGTTCCTACATCACTTAGGTAGGTTGTTTGTGCCTTTCCGTTCAATGTCTTGGATTATTATTTTCGAATTCCACCAATACCCCTGAATGGGGTATTGCGTGTTTTCCATTCTACCCATATTGATTTCCTGCCATGATTTTATGATTTTTTGTGGTAATTTATATATGAATAGGGATGATTGCTAGGATTCAAATGTTTTTCCCTTTCTTGTTCTATTTTAGACCATTTGGTCTTGTTTATCCAGTTTCGCGGCCATGCCTATTTTCCATGCCTGTTGCTATAGGATGGGGACTTTGTAATTTGACATGCATGACATGTTGTTGGCTATTTATCCAAGTATTTCTCTAGGATTACATTTTCCATGTTGCACTGCTATGCTCGTTGACCTACACAAGGCCCTGAGAACCTGCTGTAGTAGACTATTTGGGGAATGGACCGGGTGAGCTTCCTCAGAGAGACTTGGAGTACATTAGGTTATAAGGGGGATTGACCGAGTGAGAATCCTCAGAGAGCCTATGACCACATGGATCTATGAGGGGAATTGACTGAGTGAGCTTCCTCAGAGAGTCTTCGATTTCTTTATACCATAAGGTGAATTTACCGAGTGGGCCTCCTCATAGAGAATGTGTTTTAATTGAACGACCTAGGATATTGGGGGAATTGACCATGTGAGATTTCTCAGAGATTCCTAGACATTGGGGATATATGGGAAATTAATCATGTGAGCATTCTCAGAGATTCCGTGACTAACATAGACTATATAGGGAATTGACTGTGTGTGCTTCATTAGAGAGACTTTCTTTACCTTTCCCTATAAGGGGAATTGACTATTATCCCTTCCTCATAGAATCCTTATATATAACTGAACTAGAGGGGATAAGCTATGTGCACTTACTAGAGGGTTACTGTGTTTGATCAGCTGCTTTGAAACATTGGATTGTTTACTGTTGAGCTCTTTCTATTTTACTGTTCTATGTACATTTACATGCCATATATTTACTGACAGTTAGGCACATATCTTCGGGTGGTTTCCTATAATGATTTAGTCCCACACCCTGTATGGGAAATGCGTTTTGGGCCCCAACAGATTATATTGTTGCAGGTATAGATAAGGGAAAGAGCCCATCAACTTCAGGTACTTGATTGTTGTGGAGCTGGAGAGCATGGGACCAAGCTATGGATTGCGATGCTGGGGTGTTTATCTTTTTCTTTATAACATTGGTTTATCACTATTTGTATTTCTAGCATTATGACATGTTTGGATGATTTCCTAGACATATTTAACATGCATCATTATATATCTATTTATATATTTTCTCCAGTTGTTTATTATTCTAGTCTTCTGTTGTTTACTATTTTTGGATAGTAACTTCTTCCGCTATTATATGTATTTGATTACTTCCATTGTGTACTCTGTCAATGAGGGCATAGTTTCCCCACCATCACACCCAAGCCCCTCGATGCTAGTCAGCAGTCTCTAACATTATGGAAAATGCGCTTTAGGCCATGTGACCAACTACGTACGGGGCACCTTTGGGTGGCCTCCAAAACCGAGATGTTACAACATCATTGGAACATTGTTTATGTGAAATGGATATAAAAAAATTACATTTTTAAATTATTTGAAATCCTTTTTTATTTGTTTTTCAGGAAATACGTCTTGGGAGAATGTTGGATAAAATATCACTTGATAAAATTTGTTTAAAAATTGTTATGGAACTTGTAAATATTTTTTTACAAAAAATTATTTGTAATTTATTTAAATAAATGGTTTTATATAAATGTTCTAACATTTATATTTTAGTTAATAGAGTAGGGAATTCGTTAGGGGGAAAACTATTGATTTTTATACGCACCCCTTCTTTGAATCATTGTTGATTTTGTAGATGCTATCTTCTATTTCGTGGGAAATGGTAAAGTGTCACACATCTTTTGAACCACCATGTGATGCATGGGTTATTTGGGGATTAGATCATAGACATTTTTGAGCATGGAGTCTTGTGGTCCTCTTGGAGTTTATTAGCTTTATGTCATATATTTACTTTTATGATATGTTTTTCTTACATTGTTGAACACTTTATTTACTTATTTTATAAATGAAATTGTTGATTATACTATATTTATCAGGAATCAAATTGTGGTTTTCATGTTATGGTTTTTTATCTTTGAATTTTATTCATAATGGTTAAACCATTGAAAACACACATTGAAACTATTTTACATCTATTTCATGCCTTTTGAATCTTGGGGATGTTGCATATGGTTGTGTAAAATCTCATCTCCCTCCAGCCAATAAGAATAAGTGGGATGTTATAAATGGTATAAGATTGTTCATTCCTTTCTTCACAAGTGGTACTCAGTTTCTAGGTCTTGTATTTGAAATTATTCTTATCTATTCCTTTTGTTGAAATATTATAAAGGAGAATGATTTTTGGGACAAGAAATTTATATAATAAAAATATTTATCTATTCATTTAATGCAGAACAACAAGTTACCAGGGAGTTTGGTATATAAGTGTTTGGGATACACATATAGGATATTAGATTTTTATTGTCGTGGGTTTATCCAACGAGACATGAATGATATGGATTATAGAAATGAATTCCCACTTGGATTAAATATTTGATTTTGGAAAAATTATATTTTATTTTATTCTTCGTGTATATTTTTGAAAATTATCAAAAATGTTTTCAAATAAATGATTTTGAAATGGGAATGGTGGGTATATTTTTAAAACGGGTGATCTTAAAATGCATTAATTTATTTTTCATAAATTGTTAAACATGGAGAATATTGATTTCAGAAAAAAAAATGATTGGATGGTTTATGTGATGGAATTTGAATTCCAAATCCTTCAGTGTCTAGAGATGGATCCTTATAGACATTTTTATTTTTTTAGAAAATGCAACACAAAAAGAATCATAGAAACTGACTAGAAGAATCTACGGAGAATGGGGTTGGACATAAACTACAAGTTAACAAGACCTGGTTATTAATATCATTCATGCGTTCCAAGATATCAACATAGGGTACTCGAGGGAAGAGGGATGACATATGGATCATTAAATCTAGTTCTTGATGTAAAATCCACCCATTTTCTGGTGTGATTATAAATATAAAAATTAGGAGGTGTGGCTTAATAAGATAAATCATATCATTAATTTCAATAGCACACTAGTGGAGTTGAATGTAAAACTAGAAACCTATTTTCTCAATTATCATTCAAGGATGTGGTGGGAACTAGTAGTCCATGATAAACTACATCAGGGCCAATGTTTGGATGATTCTGTGGTCTTTTTGAACCAAAAAATAAATCCTCACACATTCAAGATGCAATGAAATACACACTTCATTAGTCTGAACAATGAATAACTCTATGTTATAGAATATGATGCTAAATTCCAAAATTTTTTATTATTCTCACCAGAAGTTTTAGCGAGTGTCTCCATGATTTCACACATCATCGATTCATGATTAAGGAAGGAGATTCGATTGTAGATTTAAGTTCTATGTATTATTTATTATAACAATTCAGTGAATAGTGAAACAGTTGTTGAAAATTATGTTATTTGAACTGTGGGAAGAGGTTTTATGATGATACCTATGAGAAATTGTGGGAAATCGAATTCTGGGAGCAAGAGGAAGAGACAAAATAATTTCAAATGTGGGAGTGTGACTCAAAATATGAAGGACAGATTATTGAACCTTCCTCCACAACCCAAGGGAAAAGAGGTCAATTTCAAATGTGGTTTACATGACCAAATATTGTAATACTATACATCACAACCATAAGAATTTCATTAAAAATAAAAGTTGGTGAATTTTTAGAGATATTGTCCTAGTGCTCCAAGGGAAGGTTCTTGAGACACTTCTTAGGTTTGACAAGCATAATATGCTTCGGTGTGGCGAGGACATGAAAATCAGACTCATCGTCAGAGAAGAGCTAGCCACGGTGATTCATAGAATAGCATGACTTCCTAGTATGGTGAATCTCAACATGTAAATAAGGAGAATAGTACAGCGATGAAAAAATTTGATAGAATTGAGTAGGTGATTGTTGATGATCAGGATAGACTATCTACTCTGAGGGGAATGATTCTATTAAATTATACCCTATTTAAAGTGTTGTTTTATAATAGTGTGTACTATTAATTTACTGCTTATCATGTTGTTGATTTCCAATTTTTGAAACATGTGATGATTCCATACTTGTTATTCCTTCAAACTCTTCATTGTGGAAAATAATTTTAAGCCTTTGTTTGTATATAAAACTCTATAACTGATGATGGATCTGAGATATAGTGGGAATTATTAGTGTTCTTTATTAATTTCATTGATTAAATCATGGGTATGGATTTGATGAATACATTCATGGCTCACATAAACCGTTATATTAAAATGGAATGTTTTATAGCTAAGGATGGCATCAAGCATCCCTCCAGAGGAAAAAAGAGTTGTAAATATAGGTGAATGGTCTTGTTGGAACTAGTAGTGTTATCACATTCTTACACAATTATTGAATATTCTATCAATTGATGGGATCTCAGTGGCTGTCTAAAATTGACGTGTTATCAGTGTTTCACCAATTGTGAGTTCAGAGAGAAAATATTCCAAAGACAGCTTTCTGATGATGATATGGAAATTACGAATATGTAGTCATGCCTTTTGGTCTTATGAATTCACAACAAGTCATTATGGAATTGATAAATCAAATACTTCAATTATATTTGGATTCTTTTGTGGTGGTGTTTTTGGACGATATGTAAGTGTATTCGTGGACAAGAGTTAGGAATGATAAACCCTTAAATATAGTTTGGAAATTTTTAGAGATCATTGGTTGTATTCCAAAATAGTTATGTGTGAATTTTGAATACAAGAGGTATGCTCAATAGCTATATAATTTTTTAAAATTCTTATTTAATGGAACATGAATTTATATAATTTTTTTTCTATTTTAAAACACTAAAAAATGTATTTGAGATACAAATAGTTATCATTGACATATTTTTAATGTCTTATCATTATGAGGATTTCATATGAAGGAAATGAAAAAGAAATAATGGTCTATTTTTATTGACTATGTTCTCCCGGAAGACTTCTCAATAGCTAAAGGTTCTCCTGACATCAAAAATTATCTTGTTCTTCAGAAATAGAATAGGGGTATATGGTGTATTGTGATGATTCAAGATCAGGGTTGGGATGTGTTGTCGTTCATGGAGACCATGCGGTTTCTGATGTTTCATGGATGTTTAGAATTCATGGGAATAATTACCTAACACATTATTTGTATTTAGCAATGGTCTTCCATTCCTTGAAGAGATGGTATCATTATCTGTTGGTTGAGAAATTTACATTGATCACAAATCATCCGAGATTGAAACATATTTTCTCACAGCATGGATTGAATAATAGGTAATTTAGATGGGATGAATATCTTCCTTAGTTTGACATTTACATGATGTATACATTGAGGAATGGTAATTCAGTGGCTGATACATTAAGCATAGTGTAATATACTAAGTTTTAAAATGAATCATTATATGATTAGAAGTTAATGTTGAGGCTAGAAAATATGTATGTCGACTATAGGGACTGAGATGATGCTGTGGTTTTCTTTCCGTTTTCTCTATTTCCCTATTTAATAAAGATGGTTATAGGGGGAAATTCTGTTGTGGAATTCCCAATTATGATATCAAAAAACAATTTTGGGGATACAATTGAGGGATTTAAACATGATTGGAGTTCAATTTTGTGGTTTATCGATCAAACGGTTGTTCCTCAGGCTTTCCAGACACAAAATCTTCATTCTTATCACCACTTGATATGGGTTATACATCTGGGAGCACAAAAGACGTTTTGGGAGTTGAACGTGTTGTTTTGGTGGATTGGTATGAAATATAATACGGCTATGTTGATTTCAAGGTTCATAAATTTTCATCCTATTAAGGTATACCATTAATGACTCATAGGGATATTGTAGTATTTGCCTATCACTATATGGAAATTAGATAAGAAAGCTATGGATATTGTTTGATGAATCCCAAGAACGGTATGTAAGCATGATTACATATAGTTTATAGTGGATTGTATAACGAAGTCATCCAATTTCAACCCTATTCATGAAACAAATAAGGTTTAGGATCTATCAATGATCTATATCAGTGATTTTGTAATGATGCATGTCCTGCCTATTTCTGTCATGTTAGATAGAGACTCTAGGATCACGTATCATTTCTAGAAATCCATACAAATATACATTGGGACTCAATTGACTATGAGTAAAGTGTTTCATCCTCAGGCACATGGGAAATAATAAAGGATGATAAAATTGTTGGAAGACAAGATGTGGTCTTGTGTAATGTATTTTGGTGGATCATGGGAGGATAATATACCCTTAGTATAGTATTCAAATAATAATAGCTATCAGTCATCTATCCATATTGATCTAATCAATTCATTTTATGGGTCTCCTTTTCATTCTCCATTTTGTTCGTTGGAAACAGGTGATACTATTTTAGTTTGTCCATTAATTTTCCATGATATAACTATGAATATTTTGTTGATAAAAAAAGAATGCATACAGCTAAGATTCATTATAAATCATATGAGGATCATTGTTGAGGACTTTTTTCATTCACGATGAGGGATCATGTGTTCTTAGTGATCTCTCTAGGGATTCAAAATCATCTTTTTGAGAACAATGGAATGTTATGTCCTTAATAAAATTCCCATATTGAGATTCATTAATAGGTTTTAGAGGTGGAATATCTCTAATCATTACCATAGTGGTTTAGTTTGGTTCATAATTTGTTCCACATATATCAGTTGAAAATGTATCAACCTGATCTTAATGACGTGATTAGATGGGATCACATTGACCTAGACATGCGGGTTTCCTTGGTACACATCCTTTTGTAGATTGTTTATAGGATGTATAATGTCTTTTCTGAATAAATCATATTTCTTGTATGGGTTTTATAAAAATATGACAAGATTCGGGAAGAGGCATTGGAATGAGAGAATGAAAAGAGAGATAAATGGAGAACACTATTTTAGGGAAATGATTGTTTTCTCCATTCTAGTGATAGAAAGGCCAATGATGGGGAGACTGTACTACCTTAGATATCTTTTATATATCACTTTATTTATTTATTTTATTTTTATAATGTATAAGGGTCAATTTTGGGAGAGAATGGGGAACGTTCAATGAGTTTTTATGTTTAATGGGGACTGCACGTGTTGCACATGGTTTGTCTAAGCTGTGTGGTAATCCTAGATGAAACTGTACACATTGGAAGTTGTTGTAAAGTTTTTTCATCATGGTGTTCACAATTTTTGGGAGACCATACGAGAAAGACGTGAAAGGGTCAACTCATATATTATCTAACACACGATAAGCTTGTGTTTTGTCTAATAGTGTTAACTTACCATGCATGAGGTCAATGAGAGATCCTAAAAAATTGGATCTCAAACATTTTGTACTCTAACACTATATTATCATCTCTTTCTTGGACCTAAAACAATATTATTTTCCATTGGAGGTTGGAGAAACTCTCCCAAGAAAAATGGAATTGAGATGGAGCATTCCATTGGAATTAAGATGTCTTATTCTCGAGAAAGTGCATGTTCTTCACCGTTCATATCATGTTATCATAGATCTACATTTTCCCACTTCTATTATTATTATATATACACTTCATCTGGTTATATATAATATAATAGATTCCAATTATTTATATATTTTTTATTGATCTGGTTAGGGGATGATATCAATGGCACTTTTGTGAAATTCTTAATAGGTTTCATTATAATTCTACATTCATTTAACATTTTCATCAAAACCCTCGAGGTAGGTATATTTACTATCAAATCCTCTTTTTTATCATATTATCATGTTGTCTAAAATAATTATGTATGATTATGTGATTGTAAGATTGATTTTTTTATCAAAAGCCTTCATGAATGATAGGTTTTTTAAAAATGTAGAATTTGGGTTCTGGAATTATGTTCTTGATTCTTTATGTTAAAATAATTATTTTTAAAATGAATTATTATTGAATTATGGTAAATAAATTTTGTTAATGGGTTTCTAATTAAAGGCATGTTTTTATTGAAAAGTAGTGTGTTATTTTATTGATCATATTAATGGTCTTCAATAAAATAAATATTTATTTTAAATGGGTTTAATTGGTTGAATACTCTTGGTTATGTCAGGGATTTTCATGGGTTGTGGTGTGTGTTCACATGAATTTAGATGGATAAGGGCATAAAAGAACGCCATAAAATGGTTGTGATGGATATGGGTATGAATTAACCCCATCGAGGTGTTTCATTAATTTATGGCTGAGTGGAAGTATACCTCACCACTCACGAATATTAGAAGGTCTAGGTTGTAGGCATGGTGGGATGTATGGTTACATGGAATGGTTATGACAAAATGATATTCAAGAATTTTTTTTAAAATCACTATTTGTTTGTTTTTCATGAAATATGAGTTTTTGTAATGTTGGTAAAAATATCACTTGTTTACATTTGCTTATATATGGTTTGGGGACAAGTTTAAATTCCTTTATTATATTTTTTTAGAATTATTTTATATAAATGTTTTTATATAAATCTTGATAAATTTTCTATACTAGTGGAATGAATATGGATTTAATTGGGGAAAAAATTATAATTTTTATAATTATCCTTTCTTTGGTAGTTTATTGATATTGGACATTCTTTCATCAGGGACAAGGGAAAAGGTAAAGTATCATAAGTCATTAGCACCACCTGATGATACATGAGCTATTTGGTCATTGGATCCTAGAGATTGTGGATCAAGGAGTATTGCTATTATCTTGGAGTTTATTAGTTTTCATTACTCTATTCACATTGATGATTAGTTTTTCATCTTTGGATTCACATATTGGTTTCTATTGTTATAAAATAATTTATTTTGGGGTCTTTAAATATCCAAAATCTTATAGTTGTTATTGGGAAATGGTTCTTGAATTCTGGATTTTATTATTATAGGTTAAATCGTCCAATACTTATATCGGAACCCTTTTCTATTTATTTTTATCCCTTGTAATCTTTTGGATGTTGCATAAAGATATGTAGAACTCATTGCCCTAAAAAACGATAATAAGTGGAATGTTACAGAATGGAATCTATTGTGAACAACCTTTGTGACTTGAACAATTAATTAACAAGGAAAAATAAATACCCCCTACCTAATGGGTTTCACATGATTTATCTTAAACCAAGATGATAAACCACTATTAAAATTTACAACGTATCTAAAAACATAAAACTATGAAAATAAATAAGAACTAAAACCAAAACAAAAGAAATAAACAATGTGAATTGATATCATATCCCATTAATTAGTTTCAATATGGAGAATCAAAAAATATCACCAGTAGAAATCCACGTATGCTCGAGGATTCTAACTAAATGTGGGGGGATAAGCATGTACTATAGGAGGGAAATACCTCATATATCAAAGTGAAAATCAATAAATAAAATCACATTGTTTCATACACAACTATAGGCATAAGAATAAATATATAAATTTAAATCTAGGATTAATATTTCAAGGTTGATGGAATATATTTACAATCGTATGATCTCAATGGAAAACTCATCTGATCAATAATATAGTTTGATATAAAATAAAATAATCCAATATTGAAATAAACATGGAAAAGAATTGAAAAAAATACTATAACCTCACCTCATCTTGACTATCAAATCCATCCTGATAATTTCATATGTGTCATGGGATACATGGAATCAATGAATTATGATTCAACAACATGTGTAGAGATACATAGGTACCCAATTGTCTTTTACAACAGACAAATGTTTGAGTAAAAACTCAGTATGGGGTGACCAAAATGGTCCTATAATATATTGGACATAAAGTCATGTGTTCATTATATGTTCATAGAATAAATAAATAATCCTAAAAATCATATATAGAACTTACCATAATATATACCTTACCCCTATAATGGAATGTACCTGATCACATCATGTGGATTGTAATAACCCATATACCTTGTATGATTAGTCATTGATCCTTTGGTTCATGACCCTAATATATAATATCTACATAATGAAATTTCAATTTTTCTCTGATCATGTCACAATGGCTATGTATCCCTAAAACATACCATGGTCTCGATGGTATATATTACAATACTGTAACCGTACCTTATGGATGTTTTCTCAACTCACACAATGACCAAAATTATCAAATACATGTTTTATACTCATAGACAGCTCCAATACAATATAATAGATCAACCAAAGTCTCTGAATCTTGGTAATTCCCACTAATTGAATCACAAACCTATCGTACAATAATTTTAAATCCCATAAGTTACTCATAACTCCCCTAGGAGAATACTTTCATCCAAGGGAAGAAGGCCACTGAAATAATACACCTCTCAAATTGGAGTTTCCTAATCCTAGTATAACTTATCAGATACCTAATACCTATTTTATTTTCGAATCCTAAATATAGACAACCATAATGGAATATACTATTAAAAAATTAATAAATTAAAGGAAAGGGTTAGATTAATTCAAAAATGATCCATTAGTATACATAACCGACCACCCATTATTAATTTTTCTCTATGATCGGGGGACCTACACTGGTCCACTATGTCCACCCGTAGATAAAGGACTTCCACTAGGGTTATCAATATCATTCACAATAATTTGGGTTATAATGAATATCTTGCAGGATGTCACACATATCAACAATTTCAAAGTCACAACAAGGTCTCATATCTTACATGGGTAATCCTCACTAGTGTGAGTCTCAATGGGTGTATTGAGACCAATATAGATATCTATGTTAACAATAGGTTAATTAGATCACCAAACCCATATCTAATTTACCTCTTGTTTTTACCACATATGTCAAACATTTCCCAATGACCATCACCTAAATCCCTTGGGAAGTCCATATTAGGTCACACCACACCCCCTCATGTAGTAGTCTTGGTTGTAGGGTATCACCATATGTTAGGCATATTCCATTGAACTCCTAGGTTCTAGTAATGTTCCTAAGGTCCTCTATAGTTTACGAATATTAGACATTTCTTCTGATGAATTTACATAAATAGGAAGATATAAATTAATTTATTATTTCATTTACATTAATAAAAATGTTTAATTAAATAGTTTATTATTAAAGAACCATACAAATAACCTTAATTATGAGATTTCACATCGCATGGATCATAATAAAAAAATATTCCACAGGAAATGAACCAAGGATGTGTTACCAAAAAATGAAGATTAACATTATTTATGCGTATTATTTAAATCATTGACTTGATCTCACTAGATGATCTTTGGAAAATCATCAATCAACATAAATACATATCCCATACTAATATATCCCAATTAATTAATAATAACATTTAAAATTAATTATACTAACCAATCATAATATAAATTAATTTTAAAACATATATAGTGACAATAAATCATAGAATCTTTGAGAAATGGTATGTAGTGCACTAAAAACATTCACAATAAACCAGTCAATGAAGAATCCAAAAATTAGTATCATAGAGATGAGGGAATTATTTAATCTAAATTACAAAAAATAATCAAAATATTTATAGGTGGAAATAAAATTGTGGAAATGGTGTACAATGAAATTAAAACCACTCCTCATGTTCTATTATAATATGGTTGAAAAAAGACTAATTGTGTTATCTAATGACCAAATTATTAGTCGTAATTAAAAATTAAATGAATAAGAAAAATTCAAAATTCTGTTTTAAACATTTGAAAATAACATGGACAAAAAATGGAGTATGATATTTCCTACAATAGTTGTCTAATCTCATTGAAATCCTAAATAAAATAGGGAGGAAGTGTGAAGGATCTAGAAATAAACCCTCCAATGAGTTGTAAAAAAAATAAAAGAGGTAGTACTGACCAGGACAAAAAATTAATTATAAACACTAGATAATATGTATCATTGAATCACATATATAACAGCATTTTAAATTTATAGTATCCCCCATACCTCTCAACCAACCCTCATTCATATCCTCAAACAACTCTTGATTAATTTCTTGTTATGAATAAAAATTTCATAAATTAAAGGGGTTTTTGTCATTGATTTTTGCAACATAATTATAGTCATACATTACTCAATATTCCCCTAAACCATTGAGATATCCACAAAATCATATATCAAATCTAATGTAAATTTTTCTTTATATTCAAACTGTGGGACACCAATTTTGAATCCCTAGTCTCTAAATTATTTTTTCTCACGTAAAAATTAAAATTACATAGAACTCATACACCATAATGGATATTGTTCATAAAAAACTACCCATCAAAATTATTCTCACCCAAAATAAGTGCTTGTGGTAAACAATAAACATCATATGACCTAAATCATTCATAAATTCACTTTAAAATACCCATATACCATTTCAAATTCCAAATTTAATTATGCACATCATGTCAATAAAAGGTTCTTGAACCCTTTATATATAATCAAACAATGAACTTTCCTATGATACACTAAGAAAGAGATTATATGTTCTAGTATCTCCCAATAATCACCATGCTCTTTAACCCAATTGGGAATGTATAATATAGTACCACACATCATAGGAAATATCTCATAATAGATATTATGATATATTGTGTTCCCCAACATTAGAATCACTTATTTAAAATCATCATTTACTAGTCCAACTAACTGAAAACCATATTCCAGATAATTCACCTGAAAATGTTATTGTCCCTTCATATAGAAGATATTGAACCACTCTATTTATCCCCCATCAATCAAAATATATTAAAATTATCTGAAACACCAATAGAAAAATATTCAGAAGTATCCAGAACCACCCACCAAGCATGTAAAACAATTACTTAGTCTGTAAGGGTGATTATGAAAACCCAATCCCCAAAAAAACTCCCATTTACTTTTAATAAAATATTACCAAAAGTATCATTCATTACCTTCCATCGTAGGATACC
Source organism: Viscum album (assembly GCA_963277665.1). Taxonomy (NCBI): domain Eukaryota; kingdom Viridiplantae; phylum Streptophyta; class Magnoliopsida; order Santalales; family Viscaceae; genus Viscum; species Viscum album. The sequence continues at coordinate 268,072,052 of OY728128.1, read as the reverse complement.
CCACTAATATATGATATGATATTAATTTTTACCTCTTGAATCATTTTATAAAATTGATTCACCGCATGAAGTGTTTAACCAATCAAATTTTCACCCCCTTAACCATGTGGCAACCAAGAGTTCACTAACAAGAACTTGTCAAAAAAATTGATTTACCTCATGAATTGCATTTGGATCAAAAAAACCATCACAGTAATTATTTCATATAACTAATTCTATCCATTTTATCATGTGAATATAAATTCTAATTTTTTTATGGTACAAGAACAGATCATACATTATCACACACTAGTACCCTTGTGTTACCTAGACTACCCAAGGACTAGTCTATCCACACCTCGACCATTACCATATTAATGTCCATTACACATGATATATATGAATATCCCCAACATTGAATAATCATTATAAATTTCTAAAAGACTTCAAGAGTCATATTCAGAATCATTCTCCTAATCCATTACCAAACTTATTTAATTTAATGGCCAATAATTCTCATTTTTTATATCTAAAGAAAAAACAATTATTTCCCATTTCCATCCAAGTTAACAGTAACCATATAAATTTATAGAATTAATCTTTGATTAAGGGTAACCACCTTCAATCATTCAATAGTGAACTCCCCTCCCGAAGTATCACAATGAACTCCTCCGTGATATGTATAACAATGGGGATCATTTCATAAAATATATCAATTTTCCAGAGTGATACTTATCCACATCCAACTCCTTAAACCATGTCTCTCGAATAATATTCTCCAAAGAACCCCCTTGGGTAAATATTTCAACATAAACAAATTAATTTCTAATATCTCATTTCCATATTGGAGCATTTTTACACCCTTTAAAAAATTAAATTCTATACCTATAGGGTTTTTGAATATTCCAATTACTATTTTGTTAGAAATGATCACTTCTTATTTTGATTCCATCATGAACAACTTTTAAAAAATATTAATTATCCTTATATATCATGAAATCAAAATTTTCACCTTTCAATACCATTAAATTTAGATACTCAAGTCATATTATTATAAGTTTCACACCATTTACATATCTCAAAAATAATCATTAAAATCTATTCTATTTGTGTAAACATCCAATTCATACCCATCTCAAACTTGACCCATCGACACGATATTATCGTACTCAAACAACCCCAATCCATATATATTCAAACCTTGGATCAAACTCTATAACTAAATACCATATTTTATATCATGTCATAATTTTGTAATAATAGTTATCTAGGTACTCATATTAAAGAGAAGTCACTTTATAACTACCACAATATATCTAATGATCACATGCTACATGGGTTTCGTTCCTAAACATTAATCATTATTCGATGTGAGGGGTATTTACCCACAGTATAACTCCACTAAGAATCACACCTAAAGCCAATTGGTATATTAAATAGAATACTGTAATCCTTCAAATCTAGTATTGATATGAAGACACTCTATGTTCCTAGAATCATATGGAAACAACACTTAAATGGTCATTCATATAAAACCTAAAGGGAAAATCGTTATTATGCCATACACTTGATTTCAACTCCCGTAAAATGAATTCAAATTGAATCAAACACATGTTCATCCATCTCAAAGGAGAATTACCTACATTCTAACCCCTCACTAATGTTTCCCTCATTTTAAAACTAATCACGACCATATAGCTTGAAAAAAAATGGTCACAAAATATTCATTCAATGTTCATAAATTCAAGAAAAAAAACATAATGAACACCCTGATTTTACTTGAAACTACATATAGTGACATTGTTTTTAATACCATGATACTCTACAAAAAAATACTTATTGTACAAAAATATAAAATGTTCAAACAAAGAAATAAATAAAAATAATATGTACAGATCAAAATAATAACTAAATCACTTCAAATACTACCCATTTATCTATATAAAATAATAAATTAAAATTTCTATCTATGATCAATTCTAAATATTCAATCTAATAATTTTCGTTGTAATTGAGAATAAAATATATTAAATATATATATATATATATATATAATTTAAATTCAAATGCAATATATATTAAAATGATACTAAAACAGAAGGAAATTCTGAACTCATACTAGTTATGTGGTAAATTTTAATGCTATTTATTTTTTAAAATATCAAAATTTTACTATCAATAATTTGACATAAATTTTTTTTTACAAATATAAAATATAATGTATGTTATAAAATGGTAAAAAATTTACTTTTTAAAAATATTATAAGAAATATAAATTTTAAACGACCTCCATTTAGAAATTAAATACAATTTTAATAAACCAAAATATTTTAATAAGTAAATTTTTTATTGTAGTTGAAATATGTAAAATAATTTTCCTTCTGTAGAGAAAATTAATGATATATAATATAATGTAAACTACATATTTAACAAATTTTTAATATAATATACTGATGTCAAATGTGAGGTAAATATTACCAAAGTAAATTGGAATGATATTTTCATAGTGTGTGTGATGATTATGTCATATTATAATTGATAATTTTGTAAATAAGATATTCATTAAATACATATAATGATTTAGAAAACTTAAACACAAATAAGAAGTACTTTTAGTTTATATATAATATAAATTTATAATATGTAATAATATACCCATATAGAAATTTTAATATATATAGTTTTATATAATATTTATGAATATATATCAAAAAAAATTTGATACAAAAATGATAAAACATATTTTTCTATTCATAATAAGTTTATATTTAATGAAATTATAAAACATTATACATACAATAATTAATAAATTTAATTTACTATATAATATTTTAAGACATTAAAAAATAATTTAATATTTAATAAAACTTATATCATACATAAATTACATAATGAATATTATAATAGAACTAGAATATTATACCAATATAAATAGAAATATCAATTAATAAACAATAAATTTATCATCATTCTATTATTCTGTAAGTAATGATGGTTGTAAAAAACATTTGTATCATATTTAAAATTACATTAATATATTATATATGAATGTAATTAAAATTTTCAAAACATAAATAATTTATGTGTTAAGGATCGATTCAATAATATCTACCATTTTAACAATAAGAAAACCATAAAAAATTAAAAAAACTCCCACATTTTTTAATTGATCAAAAATATTAGGAAACAAAAAACTTAAAACTTTTCCCCCTATTTTATAAATTAGAAAATATATACATTTCTAGAAAAATTTGAAATTATCACTCTTAAAATTATTATAAAAAATAATAAACAACCATTTTTATGAAAAATTAAATGATTAAGTATAAAAATATTATTTATAAAAAAACAATAACTATTGATTTAGTAAATATATATCTATTATCAGGGGTTAAATATAAAAAACAAGTCCAAAAGAATAATTTTTTGATCTATAAAAAATAAAAATTCTAATGTTACATATTGTGAAAATAAAAAATATCAGCCTTAATGAATATATCCCAATATATTAAATACTTAATATATTATTTATTTGGAAACAACATTGAATAAATTAATTAATTAAACATGTCATTCTTGAGCTATATAGAAAATAAAAATCAACACTCTAAAAAAATATAGTAACATTATTTCAAATGATTTTAAGATTTTTAAAAAAAGTTTATATCAAATTAAATTCCTTCATATGAAAAGATAAAAATAAATTAAAAAATTCTAAAAGTAGTTACAGATGAAAATAATTGAATATGTAAATCCCACCATCAATATTAATTAATTTTTTTATAAAATTAAATCTCTTTTCGAAGATAGTAAATTTTAGTAATATAAGGTTAAATAAATTATCTACTATAAAAATTATAAATATTCATAATTAAAAATAAAAATCTATAATGCTGAATTATTGAAATATTTTTTTAATTAATTATAATTTTACTAATGTTAGTATATTAAAATAGAATATATTTTAACAATTTTCATCATTCATACATTCCATAGTGGAGAATCAAGAATATTTTAGTACAATACATAATAAAAAATATGTTAAAAATAAGATATATATAGATATTTTCCATGTGAAAATATATGTACTTTGGTATCAAAAAATATAAGTAACAAATGGATGAAGGATGTTATATTATAGGACTAATGATACATTATTAATACTATGTTTGACTCAGAAAACAATATTTAAATACAATTTTATTATAATAATAATTATATTGAAACGTCATTACGAAACATTCACTATCATAATGAATAAATAAACCAAATCTAGAATATAATAAATTGTGACTTTGTGGATTGTTAATTATCATGTATATGCATTAGGGGGTTTAAAAGTGGCTCAAGGTGGGTTCTATAGTAGGTTATCCACAGTGTGAATTCATATAATAAATTGTATTGGTTTTCAAATATTGGAGGATAGTAATTTATTACATTATGTTTCTGATTAAGGACCAATGCTAAATGAACACAAAACATTATATAATTTTTATCAATCATAAAAAACATTATAATCAGAGTATTTACCAAACATATGGAGTTTGAGGGATTCGTCATAATAATATGACTCATGAACAAAATTGGAGGGACTTTGAAATCAACCAAAAAGAATAGTTTTTAATGTTGTGATTATGTTTACCTAAATCCTTTTTATAATTCATAGGTCTTGGTTGAATAATTTTTTCCCTATATATTTGTCCTAGAACCTTAGAAGATCCCTTTGTGTTGTTAAATGATAATTAATCCCCTATTATCCTACACCGATCCATGTAATATGATGTTTTACCATTGGTAATCTATGGTGAGTATATTCAAATTTCTAGAATCATTCCAAGATTTTTTTTATGAATAATATATTATGGTGTCATTCCAGTTTTGGTGGGTTTTTGATACATTTTCTATGATCATTTGGTAAGGATAAGGTTGATTTTAATATTCCTTTTGTAATTTTAGTATTGTAAATTTTTCTCTTTCTTTCTATGACACTTTGTGATTTAGAAATCTCTTTTGAGGTAGAGGATCCTGAATCTCCATATTTAGGTACAACTTTTCATATTTCATTCAATTTTCCTTGAATATAGTATATAGTAAGGGTCAACTAATTGACAATGGGGAACTTGATTAATTAAAGATCCTAGTTATGGGGATAAATGACTTGGTTTACCAATTGTTATGTTATTATCAATGAAATTATTCATTTATGAAATCAATATATAAAAACAACTATTGTAGTCATTGGATGTGTTTTCATTGGTGTTGTAGTGAAACTCTTATTTCATTATTTCCTGATATCACACAAAATTTAATGTATAGTAATATATATTGACGAAATGAGTTGGATTCTAAGGGAAATATGTAAATTTTGTGATAATTACCATTCTATAAAATGTACTAAAAAATAAAGTACTTATTAAATAAAAAAATTTAGAAGTTCAATTTAGGTGGACTCTATGGTTATGATTGTTTTGTTTCATTATATGGGTTGGGTTTTGTCAGTGATGGCAGTGACCACATTAAATGTGTAAAGAGTTAGGATGTGATATGATAGTTTGTAAATATGGAATTATTTATGGAATTTTTTGCATTGGCAGTGATGTGAAGTGGTGGTATGTTTTTGTGGTGGTGATGTGTGGATGTTGTTTCATATAATGGTTTTGATTTTTGGTGGTTGAGATGTATTGTTTTTGTGATGAGTTGATTTTTTATTTAGTTTTTGGAGGATTGATAACTTGTTACGGGTGAGTTGTTATGTGTGGTATTGTAGAGGTAGTTTTATGATTTTCCAAGGATGTAATTTTATTTCCAAAAATGAACAATGATATTTTGGTATATGTGTAAGAATTTAATGGTTTTATTTAGGTAAATATTCTTAATTGAAATCAATGGTTAATTAAAGGCCTATGTAAATTTGAATCAATGGAATTTTAAATGGTAGTTTGTATAACCAAGTAAAAATATAGCAAATGGTGGAACATATAATTGTATGTTGATTGTGTTGTTATTTATATATGTTTTTTAGTGTAATGATTTTAGTAGTGTATATTTTCATGATTGGTTTTGCGTGGTGTAATAGTGGTGTAATGGTAAATTATAGTGATTTTTTTTGTAAACCCATAGTTTGGTTGTTTCATATGTTATATTTACATGTATTTAATTTTTTATATACACAAGAAAAATGTTTCACTAAGTAAAAAATATCTAAATGTTTTGGGTTTCATTTTTCTTCCCCATCATATAGGTTGGTAGTTATATTGATGGTAGATGACACCAACTCCCCTGATCAATCTATGTTAGTGGTGATGATACAGTTTGGTGTTTGATATTACCAATTTATGATATCAGTTGGTGTTGGATATTACCTATATGAGATTATTTTTTTATATGTGGTGGTTGATAAGAATACTGGGATGAGGGGATGATGTTGATTTCCTTCACATTTATGGTAGCACACTTTATTGGTTATGTGATGTGGTTATGATACGATATGATGAGAATGCGATTTGATAGTGACTTCTAATGGCACTAGATACTAGACAATGGGATGGTAAGGATTGTAGGGGTTCTCTAGAAAAAATATATAATATTAATTGACATGTGAAGTGATATTTATGGAAGGGATGACATCATTTTAAATTTGACATTGTGGAATTATAGTGTTAAATTCATGGGGATGTGGCTATGGGGAACCCCTTCTTTATAGTCATCAAATTTTGTTGCAATATCATATGAATTATTCTGTAAGTGTGACATGTTAATGTAGGGACTGATTAGATGACCTAATTGGGTTCATGTTTTGTCAAATTATTTCTCACTAGTTTACTATTATTCCCCTTTTCTGAGGTACACATGAGACCATAGGTATGATCCTAAGGACTAAACCATTTATGGTCACTCTATTGATTAATAATATTTTCATGTTTATAGGAGGGCCTTTGGGACCCTATTTGACACTATATGTCAGGTTTATGAGATGTTTATTTGTTGTAACAATAGTAATATAATTCTAAATTTACCTATCCACTTTTAATTATATATTATATCTTTATTTATGCATTATTAGATGGTTTTGGATTACAGTTGTATTATGTTATGGAATTTCTCAACGGTTGATTATAAAATGTTATGATTCTATATTATAGAGATTGTAATGCGTCCCATATATGATATCGTAGACATTAGATTCTATTCACCAACCTAGGGCCTACGATGGTTTCTATGTGTTAATTATGTAATAACTTTCATTATTGGAGTAGTAGTGGTACCACTATACATATAGTATCCTAATTGGGTGGTATTAGAGTATTGGATGAGATATATGATATAATTCACTATTAGTATCAATGATTATTTCATTATTTGTACGAAAAATAGTTCTTTTTGACGATATTAAATGACATAGGTCCGGGATACATGTAAGATCATAGGATTTTACAGCACCAAAATGTCAGATCGAAGGATTATGTACATATTGAATGGTAATGTATAGTGGACCTCTATCTAGGGTAGAGACCGATAAGATATAATGGAATCATAATTTATAGAATTAATTTCTGAATAGAGTTTTTTCAAAAAATTAAATACATAAAATTAAATATAAATTCACAATACACAAATGATACTATAATTTTATTTCTTTTTTCATCTCAGGATTAAATTACTGTCATCATACATGAGTATCTCTTGTACTAGAGGTTTAGTTGGATGATATAATTGATCATCATATAATCACTATAATATAATAGTTTTATACATGTAATAGGGGATTGTTTTTATTTAAATGGATTATATTGTGAAATTATTATGGGAGAGTCTAAAATTTAGAGTTAGAGCACTAACTGCAAGAGATCTATATTTCTTTTTATCTACATATATCTATAGCAATGTTTTTTTTGTATCATTGGATTTTATTAATATTTTGGGAGTTTCAAAAAAACTGTGGATGATGAATCTGGTTGACTAAAAATAGGTTAGTGTTGTTCTATCATCAACATTGTATCTTATGTATTTGAGAGTTATTGGATCTAATTCAAGGAGTTTATATTCATTAATTCTATTGTTTTCTCAAAATAAGAGACCATTCTATTTTGTATTAAGGGGGGATTATTCCCAACAATCAAGTAAACAATAAAACTCTTTTTGAAATATATATTTCAGTGGTTGTTGAAGAAGGAAGAGGTTATTAAGTTGTTTTTTAATAAGCACAACCTTGATATATTTTTCTACACGGTGTATCGAGAGGAAATAGTTTAGGAGACTTGATCGATTTTACTAAAGGCTGTATCAAGAGGAAATTATTTAAAGATTAGATCATATATATTAAATCTATTGGGGTTTTGGACATTGGGGATCTGAGTTTAGTAGATCCTTTCATGTTTGTCTATGACTAGTTGTTCTGGATCACCTATCATGGGATTTACGATTTTGTGATATTTATATTGGGAATATCACAACATCCAATCATAGTGTTTGGAAATTCATGGTGGTGAAATTTAGATGGGTGGTTAGTCCCATTTCTGGAAGTATAAGAAGATTTCCCAGTGGTAGTACTAGTAGAATGTAATTCCCACACATTTTCCTAAAATTAGGATAGGTGATGTTAGCATTCTGTATACATTAGATTCTCCCCAAACTATTGGTCCTATGGTAAAGTGTTTTTTAGATTCTGATAGTCAATATTCTGAGGATATATATATTTATAGATCCATGTCATGTATGTGGTGGCCCTATTTGGTTAGATTTTTTTCAGTTATGATAAATTTATCAAATATATTTTTTACAGGATTTGATTCAATAATAACACAATAAAATGTTTCTCTAACATAAAACCATTGCAATAGTCTATATGTTGTTAATATTCAATTTCCCATAGTGTTTTCTAGTATTTTATTATGTTAGGAAGCTTTGTTTGATGTTTTTTGTGATTTATTCTATTGACTGTGAATGAAAAATAAAATGTATAATTAATTTTTATATAGATATAACAATACTAAGTTATCCCTTGAATGGAGTGTTTATATCTATATATACAGTCACCAAAAAATTCTATAATAGTGTTTCATTTTATGTTGTGTTGGGGAGGGTTATTAAGAGATGTTAGTTGTGTTATAGATTTATCATATGGGTGGTAGGTATGTGGATTACCCCTTGTTACAATTGAACAATATTTCACTCAATGCTTTATGAATGAATTTTCTAACAGATTTAGATTATTACATGGATTTTTCATTTATGATGTTATGAATGTAACCAAATAATTAATTTTGTATATTGGGATAGAAAAATATCATAATGAATTTCATATTTTTATGGATACGTGTACAATATTTCCTTTGGAGATCCATAATTTTAGGCAACATGTTGATGATCTAATGTATATATGTTTCATATGATCTGATGTATCTCTTTGGGGTGTTATTTTTTTAAATTCCATGATTCTAAATGGTATAATGTTGATTTACATTGACTATAAGAGGATTAATCGAGTGAAATTCATGAACCATTTACCCATTCATAGGATGGGTGTTCTATTTGAGCAGGTGAGGGGATCCAATTAGATTACAAATAATGACTTGAAATTTTGATATAACTGGATATGGGTGAATGATGTTGAAATACCCAAGACTGCTTTCATATTATGATATGTATAATATTATTTAGTAGTCTTAATATTTTGTGCTATGAATTCAATATTTTACATCATGGTATCATGGACTCTAAATTTTTTGAATTCCTGATCTCATCCATCATCATGTTCATCAATGATACCTTGATCGAATTGAGGTCATCTAAGGATATTTTTAATTATGTTAGATCTATGTTTGTGGTACTTTATCTTGAATAACTATATGGAACAATGGTAAAATTTAGGATCTGTATACGATAATTTCTTACCCTTCGATTGTATGTGCCTCAGTGGTGTGTGTTTGTGGACCTATCAAAGGTGGAGGTTGTTCATTCATTGGGAGAAATGATATATAAGGGTGATGAAAACATATTCCTATATCTTGAAAGCTATTATAATATTTTTGTTTCTGAATCCCATTGCATTATAGACTCATTGGTAGATATGACAATGAAGGATCAGACATTTCAATTCTGTTATCATTATCATTTAGTGTTTGGTTACCCGAATGATAAGTTATTACATATATTTTGCTTTGGTAGTTTGATGAGGGTGTGATTTTTTATGTTTTCTATGATGTATCCCATTCATTATTGGTTTTCATCTTAATAAAACATGTATTTGTGATCACATATGCGTCCATGTATTTATTTTTCCACATATATAACTATTCCATCAATGATTTGGAGTTCGTAGTGGAATTGACATCACTAAAGCCATTGTGATAATACTACATGGATGAGAACCTAATGGTATTCATATAATTTGTGTTTCAGATATATGTTTTTTATTTTATTTTTAAAATCAACACCATTGGTGGTGGATGTTTTTTTCCAGGATTATTTTTTTGATAAATCCTGTAACCTAGGAAATTTGAATTTACATAAAATGAGTTTTATCAGTTGTTTCATAATTATGTGTATTGGGAAATTTTAAATTCTTAGAAATGGATAGAGGATATTGTGTGGAATAATATAAATTTCATATATATATATATATATGAAAATGGTTTCATAATTATCAAAATACTATGGATTTTTTCCTAATACAATAGGTTGATTAGTCTTATTTGGGAAAATTAGAGGTAAAGTTGATGATTTACTATATAATCTATAGGTATTTTCTTGAGGAACGATTATAGTATGGTCATAATAGGATGTTGTTATATAGGAGGGCTTTTATTCCCATGAGAATGCACAATGGATTTACCTAAATGGTTCAAAACACTCCATTAAAAGTTTTTGTCTTTTTTAATAATATGTATCATGCTTGAGGATGAAAATTTGATGGTATGGATAGAAATAAATGGTGGAACATTTTGTTCACTAATGTCCAATTTTTTGGTCAGTGAAAGTGAAACAACATTTTATATGGGTTTTTGTGTCACATTTTTTCCCTCGTGTGGAAATATGAGGATTTATTGATTGGTTTCATTAATAGTTTACCATGTGCTAACATTGGATGTGATATAGTTTGGGTGATTATGGAATGATTGATAACACCAAAACATTTTCTAGAAATCCATTAATGAATTTCCATGTATTTTATTGGTTATTAAATGAATTGATTGTGAATTCATTCTTCACAAGGTTCCAAAAAACATTATCTATAATTTGGATCCTTATTTTAGCTCGTAGTTTTTATAGTATTTCAGATTTCATTTGGATAAAAATTGTGCCTTAGATATACTATACACCCACATTATTTTGGAAGATGGATCATGCCATATTGATTCTATAGGATATATTTGTACCTTGAGTACTAGACAATAGAAGAACGTACAAAAATAACTTACCATTGAATAAGTCCACCATTGAAATGAGCTACCATACATCCACTAGAATGTTATATTTGAGGTGATGTATGGAAATTTTTTCATAGTTTATTGTAATGAAATAATGATTGGGGATTCTATAGTTCTAGGTCCTACTGTAGTGTAGAGGTTGACTGACAATAGTCAAACGGGACAATAAGGGATATGTGTGATGAAACACTACTAGAAGGCTTATGATGATAAAAAAATAGAGGTCCCTGGAATCTGAGATTGGGAAAAATATATTATCTATTATTTCTCTTGATGGGGGTAGAGAATGTTTTGTATGAAATTAATTATTATCCATGGTTCATAGGCAATTTTCAATGATAGTTCCCTTTAAAATGTTGGAATATAGGTTTGTGATTATGTCAGAGTTAGACTAGATCCATGAAACCTTCCATGTGATACATTTTTTTAATACATCATGACAACTGCAATGTAATTTAGTACGGACTAATAGATATCAATGATTACATAAATTTTGTATAGAATCTAGTATAGAACCAGGATCATTACGATAAATAGATATTTAGATTAACCACCACCTTGGTTCATATATTGGTGAGTCATGGTGACATGGAGAAGATAACATAGGAGTATGTGAGGGAGATGTTAGTCAAGTACACTAATATATTTTTTAGTTTTCCATTATTATTTTCCACATGTTGATTTTTTCTTTTAATACTTTTGAATAATCTGATTTCCCTTATTTTCTATGATTATGGGGTGTGTTCTATATTAAGGTACACTATTAAAGGAAAACACATTTATAATTAAGATGTTTTATATTAATAAAAAAATTTGGAATAGTGTGGGTGAGCCATTTCCACCCAATGTGGACAATATTTGAATATATATGGAGGATTATATGAACATGGGTTCATGAGATAGTCATTTAAGAGATTTGATGTAGTGATATTCTAAGACTCTGTTGATTATAATATGGTTATATGAGTGGTCATGTGGAAAAGATGAGTCTTGTGGCTAGTGATTTATTGATGTGGATGTGTGGGGTGTATTGTAAATATTTTTATTGGATAATAATGATCATATAGTGGTACTTTTTTGAGTAAAACAAGACCCATAAGAGTATCATTCTGTTTTTTTAGAACATTTTATTTTCATTAAGGATTGGTCATGATTAATTAGAATGAATATAATTATTGAGATATTTAATGTAAAAATATGTGCTTTAATGGATTGTTATATTTATTGTTTGGGAGTGGGAGGTGTTCATATGATTCTTGGGGAGGGTTCAATAGTGTATGGAAGTGATATTATTTGTCAGTCTATTATTCATGGTGGGAATAGGTATCAATGATATGAGTGTTTTTTTCATTATTGAGACTCATGATCAAGACATTATGTTAAAAATGGGTCTTTTATTCATAATGGACTCATGATGTAAATGAATTATTCACCGTGTGAATAAAAACACAGTATATTATTTATTTTTCATAGTTTTTTGGGTTTTTAGGGATTCATAATATGAATTTGTTTCATTGTATTTAGTAGTGTGTTTCAAAATCTATCACAGTGTGAGTATGGTTTTCACCCCTTGAATGTGAGGAGATCTTGATTTTATATAAATTATATGTGTAAAACATAATATTTTATTTCTCTCTTGATCCCCCAAATCCAGATGTGTGCCCGTTGTGTTTCAAATTGATCTATCAACACCTTTCCACTTATTTTTATTACAATCTTCTAGATGTTGAATTTTTTTAATATAAGGTGAAAACAATTTCCAATTTCAACAGTTCCATATTTTGTTTCTATTGTAAATCATTGAGATAGTTTTTATAGTACTTTTTTGTTTGGGTTTGGTTTTTTATATTCATGTTGTATGATTTGGGTAGATTTTATGTTTCCCTGTATCGTTTTCATCATCTAGATTATTATCGTAGGACATGTTCTGCAAGGAAATTCCTAAAGCACCACTGAGGTTGTGCATCCTTATTCCCTACATATATATTTGTATTCATGGGGATTACCTAAATTTAGATTCCTTTGGGTAGACAATATGATTCCAATTTAGGATGATAATGAATTTGGTTAACTATAATATATGGGAATGGGGAGAATCACATGATTTATTTATTTGAATGTTATTACCAATGATATTATACATTTTTATGTAACGCCCCAACCCTAGAAATCATGGAGCTGGGGAATTAATTTATTACATTAGCATTGATATAAGATCCAAATCCCATGGTACCAAAAAGTTTACTAGTTTTGGAAAATGGTATTACTTATATGATATCCATATTTAATTGGTAAAGAGTAAATAAATCATGATACATAATAATATTAAAGAAATTGACTCCTTGTAATCTTATTCAAAAATTCATTCTTCATATCCCAGGTAAATGAATAAAAATATGAGTGAACTCAAATGATAAGCATGTGAATGTAATGTGGATGAGATATTTATTTGATAATAAGAAACCAACCTAGATTGATAAATAACTAATAACACAAGCCATTTATGTAACAAGATAAGGCATATTCAATATGGGAAGGTGAAAAATATAATTACAGGAAATCTAATCAATAAATTGAGAATGGAATGAATTCATATATATTTCGACAAAATAATATGTTGGTGAATGGTAATAAATGAATTATCAATACAGGAAATGGTTAAATATTGTATGTAATTATTCACCAATATATGATACATTTACTATGATGATAATCTAATTTTAAATATTCCAGATTGTCCAACTGATTCATCTAACAAGACTATAGATTCTTCAAAAGTACTACATCAACTGGTCCCAAACCCATAGGTATATCGTTAAATAGTCCGCAACCCAAAACATTCACATAAAAATAATTATTCAAATATTAAATAATTGAGTTAAATTCAAAAAAAATTCCTTATCAAACATCTAAATTAAATAAATGATTCAAATTTATAAATAATTCCATAGTTAATAAAATAACATTCAAAATGAAAACCCTAATAAAAAATGGTATATTGTTTATGAAATAATAATATCCACTTAATTAGAATAGGTATATTTATTGTCAATGTAATGTAAAATAAAAATAATCATAAAACAACTATTTTTCACGAGAATGATTACATTCACAAAATAATCTGATATTGTATGTTTAACTTTTACAATTTGGTTATTTTCATGTAAAATACCTTGAGTATATTTTTCAATGTAATAAAATTACCATGATGTATCAGTGAATGATGATATTAAATAAAAAATGGTTTCAATATACACCAAAATAATCTTAATTGGTGTACAATAATTAATAAGTACCAATGTAAATTAAATTGTTACAAAAACCATTACCTTGAGTCTGACATGTCATGTATGTCATTATATTACTAAATAATAATCATATGTTAATTATTTACATCACTCATTAAATTTTTCATTTTTATCATTAAATTGATTTCAATTATGAAAATATTTGGAGAAATAATTTATGTACTAATAGTACATCGACTATTTGAATCATTTTCAGTTTTTATGTCAAAATTGACTTCAATAGGTCAACTATGGTAAGAGGATTCATTATATAAACATGTCAAAAATAGTAAACAAGAAATAAATATCAATATATACATCAATTACAAATTTAAAACACATCATTATATATTGGTTTTTAAAACTAACCAACATTATAGACACAGAGAAGATAGGTCGTACGTACAAATTAGTAACGTTCTAATTTTTTAGTGATTGTTTTAGAAAGAGGCTATATAAAACTATTAATATTTAAATTGAGAATATTATAAAAAATAATTTTTTGAATAATCCAATATACATAAATACCTATATATATATATAACTCTTATAATTATAATGTAATCACATTGTGATAGGTTGGGGGTAGTCCACACGTCCACAGCCGACATTATCAATTTTTAGTGTGTGAAAATGGTAATAATGAAAATGATATATTATGTTTTATTAAAAATTATTATTTGAAGAATAGAATGTGTTTTCCATTAATGTCTCATATGATTAATTAATACCATCCTTTATTCATTCCACATATCATTTGAAAGAATCACATCACTTTGGGGAGGTGGTTATCCACATTTCCATAAAAGAATTTATCAAATTTCAACAAAATGAAAGGCATAAAAATATGTTAAAATATTAATATTAATGAAGAATGAGTATATTATAATATCATAGATAGAATATATAAATATTTTTACCATCATAATTACATTCCATGAGAGTTGTTAATGGAAAAAATGAATAACATAGATTCGTGAGGCAGTAGATTGTTGTACAAAAAAACTATAAGTTTATTACCCTATAAATGGAATTGTTTGTAAGTGATGGTATATGACATAAAATGAATTTATATTTGTTTATTATTTTATATATATGATTTTATATAATCATGGAATAATTAGATCATAGATATAAATAAAAATAAAATTCACCCGAATTGATATTAATTGTTATTCGGGTAACTCCTATTAGTCTACAAAAAAAGTGATTCCATTGATGAAAATATACACTACATTATGATTCTAGGTTTAGGATAAGGATGTTGACGACATATATTTTAATTTATTGGTTGATAAAATGTGTCTTGATATCTGTAAGTATGTAGGAGGTTTGAATGACCTTCTATAGTGAATAAGGAGTGGCGTTCTTGTATGTTTTTTTTGAAAGGGAATTCCACACACATTTATCCTATGGCTAGTGGATCAGAAAATTGTCCAATGATAATATGAGGGTTTATATGGTCAAAATATATCTATCCAATTTATTTATCAAATGTTTATATTTCATTTTGGCTCTTATGATTAATAATTAGTCCTTTGTTAGGATGGTTTATCTCTTAATAATTTTAATTAATTTAAATAACAAAAACTAATATCATTGATCAAAAACATATTTGAAAATAATAGTAATTATATATTATTTTTATTCTCATTATAGAATATATTAGTAAAAATTATAATAATATATTCAGACTAAATTATTTTAAATTCAATCCCAATGATGAAAGGACAATACATTTTTTTAAAGTAAAAATTTCAAAAGCATATTATGTTATTATATCAAATTTACATATAAAACATATTAAAATGAAGTAAATTGGATTAATTTATTTAATATTGTTCTAATTTAACTTTGAAACCAATAAAAAACATATTTTATCCTCAAGATTAAATTAGATGTAAAAGGAAAATGTGAATTAAATTTCAATATTTTTCAATATTCATCAAATAAATGATGTTCATAATAAAATAAAAAAAATCATCCTAAACTAATTTTGATATTAAAATTCATAACAAAAAATAATTTTTTAAACATCATATTTTATAATAGTTCCAAAAATTATTCTTCAATTAGCTTCTCAAATAAAAGGTGAAGAATTGTCTTCATTAAAATATAGGTTTTTATGCGTTAAATTGGGTTTTTTCTTATCATATACTTATAAGATAATTTGGATAAAAATTTAAAACAATTTTTAGAATATATAATATATATATCTTTTAAATCTTTCAATTTCATTAATTAGTTGTATTTATTGTGATAAAATACCTTTCTGAGCATAAAAATAGATTTTATACAAAAAATATTTATATTCAATTGGTTCTTATATTCTTTAATAATTAATTGGTTACCAATGAAATCGAAAATATATATTAATAACATAGTTATTAATATTCATATCCATTAATTTAATAGATTTTTTTATCTTATTAGTGTAAATAATATTATTTTTAATAATACATTTTGACTGCTAAAACTCGGTATTCGATGTTACACAAGCCATCGAGGAAAGATAGTCTTATATTTAATGCAAGAAAAACATGGGGTTCCATTTTGATAAAGAAAAAATAGGCCACATGTAAAATAATCCAAAATTTATTATTTTATAAATAATTTTAGAAACAAAAATAAAATTTATTCTTGAAGGAAATTTTTTTAATTTTTTTATGGTGTTACATTCTCCACACCATAAATAAATTGCTTCCTCATAATAAAATATTTATCTCGGTAATCCATTGATTGATATTTGAAATTAAACTATTGTTCATAATCTAAATTTTTTTATAGGATTAATAAAAAAAATTAATAATAAGAGTGGAAGGTAAGTACATTGGTCATTTATTAGGTTCCCCAGTTGGAGAACATTTTTAGGGAATAAGAATTATTAAAAAGAATAAAAACTTAACAATTTTTTTCAGATGGATAGTGATAGGGAACATGTTAAAGTGAATTTTTATTATATTAAATGTTTAATCCACTTTTATGAAAATATATATTTGATATCATCAATAATGAGGGTAATAAATGTACATTTTTGTCTGAAAACACTTTTAATTATAGTATTGTAATTCTTTCAAACTATAAGAATTTATGTAAATATATTTTTCAATTTCATTGAAATAATATAATCTAGTGTGTGTTCATTAAACTATTTCTACTTCCTTTATTAGAATATGTTTCAATATGTGGTAATGTGATTCATTAAACTATAAAAACTCAGTCCAATATCTTCTTATACCATTTCATAAAAGTCTAACATTTCCAAAATATTATGAACCACTTATTTAGTCAGAAGATCTATAAATTTCAAAAATAAACATATCAAATAACATAACATTGATTTTAAACATCACATACCAATCATGTGAATAAGTTAATAACTTTAAATAACATAATACATTATATGAAATATTCATTCACCCTTATTAATTAATTAAAATATTTTTTTTGGATATATGTTAATAATCAAAAACATTTTGATAACCTCTACAATTATAGAAGAAACCAATGTGTTGAAAAATAATTAATCTGTTACATGGTAGTTAGCACATATCCAATTTAATTTATCCGAATAAATAAAATATTTTTCCTAATGACATCACATTAACATTTGGATAATATTAATTCTTCACTACCATTTAGCCATGTGTTTTTTCATAAAGTTTAACTCGATATTGAATCACTTTTCATGGTACCATAGAATATATGATCTCAAATCATTAACAAAAAAGAAATATAATATAATGATTAAATATTTCATAAATCATATGATGATAATTATATAAATAAAATAAATCAAAAAAATATTTATTAGATCCAAACACATAGGTACTTTAATTATTCCCCACTAGTTGTGTTAATAACATATGTTTGACCTTAACCCCATATCTTCATTTTAGGTATATTCTCGTGATGAGTGGGGAGATGATTTTCATAGTTCCCCATATATTTTAATTATAAACCTGAGTATAATCATATTCATTATTTCCTTTTTAATTCATTATCCGAGTGCACCTATTTCTCCACACATACATAAACTCATAATCTTTTCAAGGATTTACCAGGGTGATTATTTCAAGAGTAATCAAATGTTGGAAAATCCTTCTATTCCTTCTTCCCTATATTTTTCATTGTATATTCCTTTCAGTTCTTCTATTTCATCACATTGAATACATAGGACCATTACAATTCACTCTCTGTATTGATATAACGTAATAAAATTTCATCGTACAAAGAAAGGGTTCGAGGAACCAGCACCCATTAGAGACTTTGCCTAAGGCCTTTAATGAAATAATAAATCATACATTCCTTGTTCTGTATGAAATATGTAGAATACCCTGATAAAATGGTGATGGTATCTTCACACACTTAAATAAATTATTCCTACATTTTTGTTATAATAATAATCATTATCATCATCTCATTTTATTTCTCATGGGGGATGTATTTATCTATAAATGAATCATTTAAATTTCATCATTCGTTGAGATATATTTTATATTTCTCTATATTATTCTGGAATAATGACCACAATGGATCCACATATCCATACATACTATATAATACCTGTTAAATCATTTTCATTTCACTACATCCCAATTCTAAGAAAATCTACTCTAATGACATAACAAATATATCACCCATATTTTCATGAGTAGTCCCAGAAAACAATGATATTATTTTTCTAATAATGTTATCAAATATTAATGATGATTTTTATTGAATGGTTGTCATGAACCTACCTGAGTCGACCCTAAACCAGTCACCTAGGACAGCCCATGACAAGTCTTGAGTGGCATTCCCGATCCTCCCAGGATGGTGACAAGCACCAAGGGAATCAATAGAGTACACAAGGGAACAATTTTTCCCATATATAAAAAATCAAACAAACAACAGAAATAAATGGACAACTCAAAATACATTTATATAAAAATTGAACTAAACAATATTTGTACAAGAGACTAAAAGTAGAACTAAACCAAAAACTTAACTAATCAAACCCGATAACCAACTAACTCCATGTTACACCGCAGGTCACTCTCCAAAACAATGATCACATGTTGCCCAAGGTGATAAAACTAAAGCTAAAACCTTCACTAGGGATAAAAATTGAAGAAGACTATAAGCGTGAGTATTAAAACTCTCTAGGTTAGCCCAATATTCTATTCCCAAGGCACTTACTTTAAAATAAAATAAACCTAAATTTCATGTTTTAATTACAAGATATAAAAGTATTTTTTTAATATGAGGTTTCATGATCTAATTATTATCTCAGAAAAACTTTCATGTCTTATAAACAAAAATACAAGTTAAGATTTTTCAAAGAGCTGAAACTTCAAAATTATTTTTTTAATGAGGGATGATTTAATGATTTTAAAATTTAAAGTAAATAAAACACCCTACTCAATTTACCAAAAAAATAAATTACATGCCAAATGTGAGTACAAAATAGCCAATGAGCACAAATCATGAGAACACCCCTAGGCACTAGTTAGTTGTGAGCCCTATGTACCTCATTTCTCGGTGAAACTAACCATAATAAATATCCATTGATGTGGACATGACACACTAGTAGGGAGAATACCCATAACCCAGTGGTACCCCAACATCATCATCATCATAGGATTGTTATTGTTGTCACCGTCAAACTTGCTACATGAAACAGGGGCCAAACCCCAAAGAATCACTAGCATACTAGTACACGTCCGCCCACCTAGATACCAGGAATTTCCTTTAGTGCTCAATCAAGTTACACATATTATAAAATACACATTTCACATCCAAATTCCATTCCCAAACCATAAAAACCCAAACAACCCATAATTTTTCTTCACAGTTCTTTCACAAATCAAAAAACCCATATAAATTAACATACAACAATTTCACGGAGTGTATTGAGGTTTTGCACATAAAACTCCTTAAAAAGAATATTTTAATTATAAACACACACAAAAACAAAAACATATTTGGAAGCCCTATAAACATTTAAGAATGTTATTTCATGGATGATAAAACAATCCCAATTGACACAGTATGGTATATACAAGTAAAACACTCATTCTTCATTTTAGGAAAGGCCATACAGGCCATTAAACAATTTCCCAAAAATAACATTTGAAAAAGTAATGAATTTTTTTAAAGAGGTGTATAACCAACATATAAATAATCAAACCACATTAATAAATCCCATAAAACACTCATGTTACATATTCAAAACGAAACAATTTTCATAAGAATGTGATGCATGCCATTTTCCAGTAAATCGGGCTAAAACATCTTGTAAACGAAAAACCCATTTTTTTGTAAAAACAAATAAAAATTGGAAAGAAATAAAATAATACCAAAATAATTTTTTACATGATTCCATTGTATTTATAAATCCACAAAAATAATTTTAAATTGCACTAGGTACATAAAATCCAACCGAGAAATTTACCGAACACCTGGCATGCACTCTTTGACAAAAAAACTTATGTTAAGTACAAAAAAGGGATAAAAACCAATTCCATAACAAAAATATATTCAATATACATAAAAATATTCAAAAAACAACAAACCAAATGTGTAAGCTCATGGAATAATATATCAAACAAGAGGTGTTCACATTTATACAAAAACAACTATATTTTTAACAAAATAAGTTATAAAACATAATTTTCACACAATCCTTTAAAACCAAGGTTTCACAGCCACACTTATCATATAAATATGGTCATAACAGTATAATAATGATCAAACATAAATGATTAAGGCTTGTGCAAGGGACATCCTACCTCAAATCCTTGGTGTAATGGAAACACACTCCGAAAATCACCATCCAAGGGTTTACAAACCCAAAACCTCTGATGACCAGACCCAAATGAATAAAAACCCCATAAAAAATCATGGAATAACAGAATCCTAAGTCTAACTGGACGAGGGGAGATTATAAAACCAGAAATAATGAAAGGAGTAATAAGTTGGAAGATAAAGGAGAAGGAATCTCACCTTTTCAACTAGAATACTCTTCGTATTCCACTAGATATATTCCCATATATAAAAGGGAATGGCTTAAAACGTTCTGGAGATACTCTTAAGGTCTCAAAGAACCAATGAAACAATATTGGTGTCCAAAAGAGTAATAATTGATTGATTTATGAATGATTCTTTTTACCTGGTCAATTGTGGACGATTTTAGAGACATTGGGAATGTTTCCCCACACCAAAACTATTCTGAGCACCAAAGAGGGAAAATCGATAATGGGAGTGAGGATAAATATATTGGATTCGGGTGGGAGGTGGAATCACCGAAAAATATTAAATATTGAGTTAGACATGAAATAAAAAAATATTGTATTACAATAGGAAATGGGCCCATGGTCTGGACCAATTCATAAATAAGTAACCCTAATTCATCATGATTATGAATAATTAAGGGGTCCAAAATTATATGGTCTATTTTATAATGCCTTTTTTTAAAACTTTTTCACCCATTAAAGCTTTCTAACCCCGGAAATCCATAACACTTTCCAGCTGAATGATAAACACCTAAGGATTCCTTATCAACATTATCCAACCTATAAATCTTGTGAAATATCATTTTCCATCAACATAAATTAATCCTCTTTCCCAAAAAAACACCAAATCATGACCACTTTGTGGAAATAAGTGGAACAGTCATACCACCACCTACAAAACCAAGCCCAGAACCC
The DNA here is from genome assembly GCA_963277665.1 of Viscum album. NCBI lineage: Eukaryota > Viridiplantae > Streptophyta > Magnoliopsida > Santalales > Viscaceae > Viscum > Viscum album. Next base: position 268,049,666 of record OY728128.1, on the reverse strand, counting down.
AATAGTTGGGCCTTCTCCCAATAAATCAAAAAAAAACACCCAAACTAAAGAGAACACAAGAAAACCAATGAATACATGGTACTAAAGAATGGAAACCCCAACATTAATAAACACCTAGGACTAGACAAGTTCATAAGAGGAAAAATCTACGAGACCTGTGGTGGGTACCCCCAACAACATAACCCAACTAACAATGAGAAAAATAACTCAACATTAACTGACTTTCACATGTCAAAAAAACTCTCCCACAAAAACCCACCAACCCAAGTTAAGAGGGCTAAAACATGAAAATATATAACAATAACTCCCATACAAAGGGTGTGAGAACTTGTCCAACACTTTCAGCATGGATCTGGACCCCCACCACATGAGGAGGGGAGGGAAGGGGACCCAATAATTTGGCCACTAGAACCACAAAAGAAACCAAGGAACTACCCAAAACTCTCCACCTATGAATAGGAAACAACAAGACCACACCCAATTTATAAGGGAAGTCCACCAAGGGACATTGACCAGAAACCTGAATCCATGAAGGCATAACCATAGAAATTATGTGAGGAGTAAGTCCACCATACTTGTTGGGAAAAATGGAAATTCACAGTAATGAGGAACCACAATATAGACATAGAAACTACCTTATCACAATGGCGGAGGCAGGAGCCTATTTAAGCAACCCCACAACTCTGTAGATTTCTTAACTGCATGAAATTCGTCACTCTGAGGCCTATTCCTGGAGCCTTAAATCATGAAGCATCTGATGCCACACAGTCAGGTGGTTAGTATCACACCACTCAAAAAGACATTACTACTAAACAAATAACTTTCATATAAATAGGAACTCATAAATACATATCAAAATTTTCTCTCACCCGTAACGAGGAGCAGAATGGATAATGAATATGGTGGAAAGCATTAACATCAACGAACACAACTGTTATGTCCACAAAAATTATCACAAATTAGAATAACTTTAAATCGATCCCAAACAGATCTCAATTTACACTGACGAGATGAGGAATTGTTTTAGGAGGTGGATATAGCTTGTGAAACATGAGTAATAATCCTTAGGTTTATCCATTGTAAATCATGAAAACATAGAACTATCTATGGCCACATTACAACCTCAAACGCATCTTAAAAAACCCACTAAACATTCCCCCAAACCCAAGCCACCAACAAGATCCCATCTCAAGATGCAACAAGAGTATGAATTATATATCAAAGGGAGAATACTTAATAGAAAACGACATTAAGAAAAATGATAAACCATCCATATAACTGTTGGTTTAAAACAAACACCACAATTTTTCAGCTAAAAACACTTTTGAAAAAAAACCTAACTTGGTGGATTTTCACATTAAGTAATGGTGTTTCATCAAATCTCACTATCATGAACATTTATGTTCTACCCCTGGAACTCAAAAACCATGAAATATATGATATCCTTCCAAAAATCAACAATACCATGCATGTGATAACCCATGAAAACACCAAAGGCTAAAACAAAGAAAAATCATTCAAAAAATCATGTACCATCAAAAGGAACACCGGCCACCAAGTCGAAAATGCTTTTCATATTCAACAAAACAAACCATACTTCATCAATAACAACATTGATTAATAAAACAATACATAACATTTAATATTACAATAAAAAACAGCCATTCTATTCCAAATAACCCTTCCCCATTTAAAAATAATTCAGCAAAGTCTCTTTTCATAATCTGACAACCACAAAAGCCTAAACCACTTTCCATAAAAACACCATCTGCACAAAAATAAATTTCCAAAACCTATTCATCAGATTCAAACACTTTTCAACAGCCCAAAACACCCCATTTAAAACAAATTTTCATAATTAGTTTAAAATGTTTCACTATATCAAAACATTTTATTTCATGAAACTGCATGTTTAGGTTACGGAAAATCCATTCCCGTTAAATCATTTCCACTTCCTCCCCAAAATTTGTTAAAAAACAACCTTACCAAAACCAATATAATATTTATTTTTTGAAAACAACTTTTCTACTATTCCAAATCCAATCCTTCCTTAAATATCCATTTCCATAATTCTCACACATTTATTTTCGAAATAAAAATTCAGAATTCATGAAAGGTCCATGAAACCCACAAAAGGGAACTAGTGTCGGTGGGTGACTTGACCATATGGTTGGCGGCCATATGTCAAACACAAAACCAACCCAGAGAGACTTATTATGACCATGTGTTGGATCCATATGGCTTGCTAGGCACTACGAGCTCACCGATGCCATTTTTCAGACTCACCTTGTCATATCCCAACACTAAATAATTAGAAAGATCAAAGGACACTAATAAAACTAGACTTCCCATGGAAACCCGAGGATCAGAACGAGCGAGAGATCATGAAGCTCTTCCGAACATACCCCTCATGTCCCAAAAATCCTACTCCATCTACTTTAACATCCCCATATAACAAGGTCTCTCTAAAATGAATTTTATGCTAAGAGCTGTCCTCCTCTAATACCATTTTGTCACAAACTATCCCGAGTCGACCTTGTAATGGTCAATGAGGCCAGCCCGCGACAAGCCCCGAAAGGCGTTCCCGATCCTCCTGAGATGGATAAAAAAACCAATGAAATCAATTGAGTAGAAAAGGGAACAATTTCACTCATATTTAAACAATAAAACAAACAGGGAAAATAAATGGACAGCACAAAATGAATTTATATAAAAATGGAACAAAACATTATTTTTACAAGAATATAAAATTATAACTAAACCAACAAATCAACTGACCAAAACCGATAACCAACTAACTCTATGTTACCCCTCTTATAACTCTCTTAAAAATGATCACACGTCACCCAATGCGATCAAACTCAAGCAGAAACCTGCACAAGCGCTAAAAACTAAAGAAGACTATAGGCGTGTCTATTAAAACTCTGTAGGTTATCCCGATATTCTATTCCCAATGCACTTATTTTAAAATAAAATAAACATAAATTTCATGTTTTAAATACATGATATAATAGTATGTTTTTCAATTGAGGATCCATTATATAATAATTATCTGAAATATACTTGCATGTTTTATAAAAAAATGCATGTATCAATTTTTCAAAGAGGTGAAACATCAAAATGAAAATTGTTTTATTGGGGATGATTTAATGATTGTAAACGTTTAAATAAAAAACATACACTGCAGAATTTACCAACCAAATACACTATTTTCCAACAGTGATTTTAAAATAGCCAATGAGCACAACACATGAGAAAACCCCAAGGCACTAGTTAGTTGTGAGCCCCAGGTACCTCATATCTCGGTGAACGTAACCATAATAAATATCCATTCTAATGCACACGATCCACTAGTATAGAGAATAACCATAACCTAGAGGTCCCCCAACATCATCATCATCATATTTTAGTTAGTGTTGTCATCATCAAACTTGCTACGTGAAATAGGGGCCAAACCCCACAGAATCACTAGCATACTAGTACACATCCACCCACCTAGATACCTGGAATTTCCTTTAATGCTCTATCAAGTTATAAATATTATCAAATACACATTTCACATCCAAATTCCATTCCAAAAACATAAAAACACAGAAAACCCATTAACATTCTTCACATTTCATTCCCAAATCAATAAACCACTATAAATGTTCATAAAAAATTTCAATGAGTATATTGAGGCTTTGCACATAAAAATAATTCAATACACAATTTGAATTATAAAAACAGAACAAGACCATTCCCATCCATATTTTTCAACCCTAAACACATTTAATAAAATCATCTCATGGATGTTAAAACAATCCCAATTGAAACATCGTGGTATATACAAGTAAAACACTCATTCTTTATTTTTAGGAATGACCAAACATGCCAATAAAATTTTTCCCAAAACTAACATTTGAAAAAGTTATTCATTAATTTCTTTTTAAAGAGGTGTATACACACCATAGACTGCATCAAAAAACATTCATATATCCCATAAAACACTCACGTTTCATATTCAAAACGCAACCATTTTCATAATAATGTGAAACATGCCATTTTCTAGCAACTCTAGAAAAAACATGTTGTAAATGAAAGACCATTTTTTTTAAACCAAATACAAATTTGAATGCCATAAAAGGATCACAAAATATTTTTTTTACATTCTTCCAATTTATTTATAAATCCACACAAATCATTTTAAATTTCACTAGACACATAAAAGCTAACCGGGCAATTTACCGAACATGTGGCATGCACTCTTTAACAAAAAAAACTTATGTTAAGCACTTATAAATGGATAAAATGTCATTTTTAGGCCATAAAGTTATTCCAGCTACTGAAACATATATAAAATACAATAAACCAACTTCAGAAGATCATGTAATAATTTATCAATCAAGATGAGTTCAAATTTATACCAAAACAACTATATTTTTAACAAAATAAGTCATAAAATATAATTTGCACGCAAAACCATTAAAACCAAGGTTTCACAGCAGAAAATATCATATAAATAGTGTTATAATAGTATTATAATGATTAAAATTAAATGATTAAGTCTTTTTCAAGGGAAATCCTACCTCAAATTCTTGGTGTAATGGAAACGCACTCCAAATATCACCATCTGAGGGTTTAGGGACACTAAACCTATGAATAACAAGCCCAAATGAATAAAAATCCCATCAAAAATCATTTAATAATAGAATCCTATGTCTAACAAGACTAGGGTAGATTAAAAAAACCATAAATAATGAAAGGAAGAAGATGATGGAGGATAAAGGAGATGGAATCTCACCTGTTTAACTGGAAAACTCATCATATTCCACTAGATATGCACCCATTGATAAAAGGGAATGGCTTGAAACATCTTGTAGAGGCTCCTAAAATCACTAATAACCAGGGAAACAATATTGGTGTCCAAAAGAGTAGGAATTTATTGATTTATGAATGATACATTTTTCGGTGTCAATTATTTACAATTTTAGAGATATTGAAAATGTTTCCCCACACCACGACTATTCTGAGCCCCTAAGACGCCAAATCGATAATAGGGGTGAGGATAGGGATATTTTATTCAGGTGGGAGGTTGAATCACCGAACAATATTAAATAATGAATTAGATATAAAATAAAAAAATTATTTTTTTAGAACTGAAAATCGGCCCATGGGCTAGCATAATTCCTAAAAAATTAACCCCAATTAACCATGATTATAAATTATTAAGGGGTCCAAAAGTCTGTGGTAGTTTTCATATATCAGTTGAGGCATTGTGGGACGTGTAATGAGTGAAAAAATTTTAAAAAAGTATTTATAAAAGAAACAAATTTTGTTTTTAAAACACGAAATGGGCTCACAGTTGGCCCAAATCATGAAGTAACCACCATTTCTCCAAAAACACCTAAAAAATCATTGGGGAACCCAAATTAGGGTGATTAGACTTATATGAAACATAAAAACTCAAAATTAATTTCACACAAGTCCCTTGAAAAGTATCTATTTTCAAATGAACCAGATCAAAACAAAGACATGAAATACCGGGTGTGAAAATGGTGTTATCTATTTAGGAAACCTTTTTAAACATAATTATGTTTCTCTAACACTGAAATAAATTTACCCATTATAATACCAGTTGAATTTGATCCCTCAACGGGATATATCAATATTTTCCATGAGTATTGATACAATTCGACCTTCTAGGTGCAATTTGTAAACAATGGAATATACTTTATTAGATATTAACATTACGTAACACAATGTATTATCCAAAAACTAGTGGAATACATAACATAATAAGAAAAGTAATGTTCATCTAATCTCAAAATCGGAAATAAGATTTCTTTTGTGATATCCTTACATTTTAATCCTTTATATTTCTTTGTAAATAAAATGACAATTATCCAAATATTTTCCCCTAACTGTGAACAAATAGGTGCATAATAAGACCATTTGTTGTGTACTAGGTTAAACTGAGTCATGCACATCAAACCTTTTTGCAGTTGTTACACCTTGGCACATCTTTTTGGGAACCAAAACCACTTATTACATCGATCCATGCATGTATTTCTAGGAATAACCACACAATATGTACCCAACGAAATTATACTATATTATTCTATAATCTTTCTGAAATAATATCATAGGGTTTTGATCCATAGTGTATGGTTTTAAAATATTGTTTTATAGTTGTTGTATCACATCCTCTGAAAACAATTATAACACCCGGACCCTAGAATGCTCAGAGGTAGTACACTAAATCATGACATTGGAATAGATAAATTATTGCAATCATATGGGGATAAATAGTTTAAATGTTTTGGAGAACTAGATTACATACATGATACCCCTATAAGAGTGGTTTTTTGAAAATAAAAAATTATATGTAATAAAATTAAATGGGAAAACATATTGAAATCATATGAATATATTTACTATTAATCATATTGGGACAGGAAAAAAATGATGGTGAGAAAATTGATCAATTAGGGATGGTAAAAAATAAAAAATAATGAATTTACGAGAGTAAATAAACGTGGTAATGAAAATAAATGATACCATACAATAATCTATTAACTGGATAAGGTATAATAAATATGTCTATTGTAGAAACTGAAACACAATCAATTTAATAAATAAAAATAAAATAAAAGTAATCCTTAGATATACTGATTCAATAATTTCATGGATAATAATAATATAGAAATTCGCAATAAAGTCAAATTCTTAATAACCCTACCGTATTTTTCCCATGAACATGGTGCTTTTACTAACAAGATAATATTTATAAAACTATTATAGTTTTTCAAAATGATTAATCCCATGAGTCTACTGATGCATCGAGGGGATTGCATTCATTGGTCCCTAACCTATATGACATTCATTTAATGGTCCCTGAACAATGTATTTCAAGTCCATAAAATCCCTCACATATCAAATAATCATTTTAAATTAATAAAAAGTTACATTTTCCATCCTTCCAAAATATTTTTTTATTCAATGAAAAGCCACTAGGAACCAAAAGGATCCTTTTAAAATATCATCATTGAACAAATGATACATATTTATTTATAATTCCAGTGTTAGTCAAATTATTGTCAAAGATAAAACTATATGTAATAATTGAATAGTGTTTAGGAAATAATAATATCACCATCATGATAATATGTATATTTATGATAAATTTTATGTATAAAAAAGTTGACAAAAAGGATATGATTGTTCAATATAAAGTTAACAATCACAAAATAAAGTGATAATGTAGGGATAACAATATCCAATTTATAAATTTCAAGTAATTCTAATTTGTAGATATATTTCAGATTTAAAATTAAAATACAATGAATTATTAGTGAATAGTGATATTGTATGAAAATAAAGTTATATACAAAAACATAATGTGAATTAGATTTATAGTAACAAGTAATTTTAAATGGAATGTATATTGAGAAAGAAAACATTAACTTGACTCTGACCTATCATGCACGTCATTATATTTTAAAATAATAGATATATGTAAATTATATAAATTATTTAGAAAACATTTAGTGTTTATAATTAATTGTATTTAATTTTTTACATTTTTTAATTCTTCTACTTAAATAATTATATTTACATCGGTCATGTTTAACATATTTAGTTTATGTGTGAAAAAATAGTTTTGTAGGTAAAATATGGTCAATGGGGAAATAATATAGACATATAAAAAACAATTATAATGAAATAATTATAATATTAATAGATAAATTATACTTTTAAAAACATTCATGAAATATGGTATGGAATAATTAACCAATGTTGAAATCAAGGAGACGATAGGTTGTACATATGCATGAGTAACCTTCATATTTCTCAATGATCATTACATAAATAAGATAGGTAACACTATATCAAAATATAATGATAATTACATAGCTATTACCATTGATTTTAAACATGTATACTTATATATAGAATTCTGTTGATGTTAAAGGAATCACATCATTTAGGGGAGGTGATAATCTACAAGTCCACGACCAACGTTTCATCTTTTTGTGTGTGTGAAATGTGGAATATATAAAATGATATATTAGGATTATATAAGGTTATTTATTAATTAATATCATATAAATGTAATTTTTGTCACATATTTTTAGATAAAACAATTCTATATACATTCTATGTATCACATGATCTATCACATCACTTTGGGGAGGTGGTAGTCTACACTTCCCCAAAAGAAGTGATCATATTCCCTACAAACTGGATAGAATAAAGGAATACGCTATATAAAATTTGAGTGAGAAAAATAGAATTATAAATATCAAATATATATATATACACATATTATCTAATCTTTTTATCTATCATAATTCCCACCCAAGAGAGGTGGTAAGAGATAAACAAACCTCTTCATTTTTGCAAGGATTATTGTTAACATTACACCATAATTTCATGTCTAATACCCATTAAATTGATGATCATGTACGTTTAGGTGTAAATTATTATATAAAAATATCTCCATATTTTAAGGACACATTTTTGTAATATAAGAATCAAATAATGGGAATTGAGAATGAAATATGTCTATAAATCTTGAGTAATGATGCTACCTCTTATCTAGGTAACTCATTTTTGTTTTCAGAAAATGGATTTCATGGATGGATTTATACCAAATGTGATGATTATTGGTTTAGGGGATGTATATTTAGAGTAAATTCTGAATGATCATGGTCAAAAATAATTTCCTTGATATGTTTGCATAAGTTGGAGTGGTGAGTGTTTTTTATAGTATAGGAGGAGTGACATCCTGTGCTTTTTTGGAAAGTGAATTCCACACACATTATTCCTATTAAATGTGGATCTATTGATAGTTCAATAAATATTAATGGGAGTTTATATTCTAAATATTTCACTAAAATTTCATTCATACATACTTATGGTCTATTTGACCTTTTTTATTATAGTTTTTCCCTTCGTAAGATAATTTTTTATTTAATATTTATAATAATTTTAAATTAAATTAACTAATATGTTTGATAAAAATTAATTTGAAAATATTATAATTTATAAAACATTATGAATCCAAATATCTAATAAAATTTTCAAAATTATAATTGCATAATAGGTATAAATTAATTTAATGTTAATCCTGTTTATGGGATAAAATGATGATATTGAATGTAAAAATATTCAAAAGTTTTCTTAAAGTTTTAATCCAAATTTAAATGTGAAATTTATTCACATGACATAAATTTAATTAATTGATGTATAATTTGTCTAATTGAACATTAAAACCAACTAATATCATAATTTAACCTTATATTTAAATTATAATAATATATTATTTTGAATTAAATTTCAATTTTTTCGCATTTTATCAAAGAATAGTCATCGTAAAAAAATACCAACAACCCACAATAACATAATAATTATGTTTATATTTTATAAAATTAGTTAAATTTTACATATAAATCCTATAATAGTGCTATTAATTGGATTTAAAATAGAATCACCATTAAAATGTGGTAAAAGTTAGTTTATAAAAATATATATTTTTAAGAGTAAAATTACAGTTGCCCTTATCTTATGAATATAAAATCAATTACATGAATATAATAAATATTTTATTCAATATATAACATATAAATTTCATTAATAAAATTCAATATTAGTAATTAATATAATTTATTATGTTGAAAACCCATTATGATATAATTTTTTTTACAATTCATTCCCTTTATGTTAAATTTATTAAATATAAATTTCAAATTAACATGTATCCAATGAATTAAGAAATACATTTTAGTAATATATTATATAATATTCATAACCATGAATTAAATTTCAACTTTGAATCATATTATTTAAAAAATTATATTTTTGATAATATATTATTGGTTAGTAAATCTCGGTCTTCTGTGTTATTAAAGCCCTCAAGGATGTTTAAAATGGAATCTAATTAATGATTGTATTGGTGATACATTTAGAGAAAGATAAAAAATTATTTTTTGAAAAATCATAACTAGGTGTTTCTTATTAAAAAATCTTGGGAAAAATTTTAATTTCTCTCTAAAAGGAATATATTCTAATTTTTGGGGGTCTCACACATTTTCACATTACATAAATTTAATAAGTTGGGAGCCTTTATTGTGGTATGATAGGTGGTAACAGTACTGAACATATTTGGTGATGAATTTTTTTGGTTATATATGTAATGTTTTATTGTAATTTTTTTTTGATGTGGGATGGTTTTCAATTTTTCAAATGTGCAACAATCCCGACATACAATATAGTGATGCGAGGTAGTTGTGAGTTATAGAAGTTGTGATGTTTGGTGGTTGGGATGACTGGTTGTTCTGGTGATATGGATTCCATGATGGTGCCATATAGTTATGGTTTATATTAGTTTGATAGATATTGTGTGTCATGTTGTTGTCTTAGTTTGTAAGTTATGATTGAAATAAATTTTAATTTCACAAATAACAAATTTTTAATTGGTAAAAAATAAGATGGTGTTAGACATGATTTGTTCTAATTAGATTCAATGAATTGAACAATTCAAAAATGGGTTGTGTAAATGTGATTGAAGGTCGAGATAAAATTTTATGTAGTGTAAAATATATAAAATATTGATAATTTTGGAACATTTAATTAGAACATTAATTGTGGGAATATTCATGGTGCTTGTGTGGTGTGAAGAATTTAGTGGTGATAATAGTGGTCATAGGTGTCATGTGGAAAAATATTGGTTTTGGCGATGACACTACATCTATTTTTGGTACCCATTGGTTAGGTATTTTATATTATCTACATATCATGGATTTTATTTTATTTATATATGTTCCCCACACAAGTTAGATATATTTTCCAATGATTGTTTTCATTTTTTACTTAAAAATCTATGCCAGTACTCATAAAAAATGGTTTTTTATCGCCACATCTCCTCCATTATTTTTGAAAATATTTATTATATGAGTTTTTTTTTCGAGATTATCCGGTGAAGACGTATTTTTGTTCTTGATATTACCCTGGAACAATGGGGATTTTATATGGGGATGGGTAATGTTTTTTTGAAGAATGAATTATATTTAAATAAATCATGTTAATTATAACTGACTATGAAGTTATGAAATTTAGTTTTTATGTAATGTGATTAGGATGTGATGTGATTATGAATAAAACTAGAAATTTAATCTATAATCCACAATGATTGGTATGTTAGGGCGATTTCTTGTCCCACATCAGGGATACCTAGATATGCTATGTTATATTTATAGAATTTTTTAGAGAATAATTTGATTTAAATTAGGGTTTGATAGTTGAAAATTATTTGTGCAGAATATATAGGGATTCATTTTTTGGTTCATGATATTATATTTATATATTGGTTGTTTTATTTTTGACTATGATATAGTGAGGTTGGTAATTTTTACCTAACCAATTTAGGATTATGTTTTGTTTTTTGTTTGGTTAATGAATGTTGGTATGATCTTTCCACAAGTTACCTTGATACCTCAGTTATTATCCTACTGAGTATATGTGTTATGATATCCCAATATGTTTATAAAAATTTCAATGATTCAGTGAAAAAAATTGGGACCTATATATAAATTTCAAGGATTGTGTTTTACTTATTTTTGAGAAGATTCCATCAGACTATATTTTGGTATTTACACGGTCTCTTTTATTTTTATATGTGGAAATTTATGATTCAACTTTGGGATGTTATTGTTTATCATTATATTGTGTTTTTTAATATATATATTTTTTATTATCCTATAATATTAACCTATATTTATAGAGGGAAAATCCTCTCATATGATTTATTTTAATCCATCAGTTCTAGTCACCAATCCATAGACTATAAGAGAAAGAAATTGGGGATCCTTTCCTTTATTCCTTCATTGCTAACCTATGAGGGTCACCTCGAGATTGTGGTATTCATGACATAAATACTATAAAATAGAAAGGCCATTATTTTTAACATTAAATAATTTATTTATGTAAATATGTAACAAAATCGAAAAAAACAAAACAAATTATATTTTTATTTATTATAGACCTTTTCAAATTTCCCTTAAACACGTCTACCAAATTGGTGTTAAATAATAAATATAGAAAATATTTCATTAAAAGTATTATACTCAACTATATTTAATTCATATTTATTGTTAATAGCTTACATGTCGTCGGTTATTTAAAATTTTCATCCTGATGTAGAATTTCATAGACTATTATTATCTGTCGTGGTCATTGATATAGAATCCTAATCAATTACATATCATTTGATATTAACCCCTATTCAATTAAATAAAATCCATAATATTATAATTATTCTATTTATTAATATAAATATCTAAATAATCCTTATTCTATTTTCATATTTCAACATATAGAATTTATTTTCATCAAGAACAATGTTGTGTTATTTACATAGATTCTTCTATTAGATTTTTTTACATATAATTTACTTATTATATTTGAAAAAACATTCACAGAACTTATAAAATTATAGTTTATGGTTTATATAACAACGATTGGATTTGTAATAAAAAAATAGAACTACAATATAGATCCATGTTTCTTTTTACACCATTATTTAAGTTTAACATAGATGATTAAATTAAATCAACCGATGAAAAATATTAAAATGGAGACATATACTATCTACAATATAATTATACATTAATTATTTATTATTCATGAAAATATTCATCACTTGAGATATAATATTCTATGAAACTCCATCTTATAATGTATGATTTTCACATATTCATCATCTAATCACATTTCTCTTCTGATGTTCTTAAGGATAATTAAACCATTGAGAAGAGTGGTTGAATAAGTTGTTTCATTTTTAAAAATTTCAATCATTGTTAAATTTCACCACTAAATCTTGATAAAGTTTTTCAATTATCAAATTTTATAAAAATCTAACAAAAATTTAAATATAATAATTTTATAAAAGGTAACATATGATTTATAATAATCATCCTCAGTGTGGAAGCCAACATCCTTATAATGAACACTAATATTATTCTATGAAATTTAGCTCTTAAAAAATGTGAACAAAATTTTGATCCCAAAAAATTTAGGCTCCTTTAAAATCTTGATAGTTATTGTCTTACTGACACTTTATTGTTTAAAAATTTTTCTTAAAAACATATTCCACAATAGATGTATATGAAATATTGAAAAATGAATTCTAATTTTTTTTTATAATCTCTGTCTGAGTTCCCTGTCATTTAATATATATTCAGTGGTCTGAATTCTATGTCTGATCAATGTTCATCCATCCAGAATCCCTAAAATTATTTATAATAATCTTCTTTGATTATAATTAATTAAACTATATCCCTTATACATATTTAGGGAAGCATTGTAAAATACTTTATTTATACCTCCCTATCATTAATATCTGTAACGGAGGTTCTACCTGATTCTCTAATTGAAATCCCTATATCAAATAATTCAAAAAATTGAAAAACAATCTTCAGATATAAACATATACATTTAAAAATTCATCGGATTATCTTTTTTATATTTGTTAATAGTTTCATATACATATGTACTTTTTAACCCAAAAAAATATAGGTTCAATTATTATTGAAAAAGTAGAAAGCTATTTTTATATTAATACTCCTTAAAATTCATCATTAGGAATTTATATTATATTTTAATTTTTATTCAATTCATATAAATCATTATAACCAACATCATCACATTTTGACATTTTATGAAGAAACTTCTGAAACACAACCATGAGAATTGTTTTTCAAATATTTTCTCTGGTAAAAAAATTTTCATCTCTTTTTTCTACTTATTTAATAATTTTATTTTTCATGAAATTAATTGAGGACATCCTAATCATAATATTTTGGTTTAAAAAAGTATAATGCATCAATATTATTTTTTTCCATGATCAAGATTATGAATGTTATAGCATTTTCCATCTCATTTGAAATTCAAATATAATTCATTTCATAAAGTGAAAAATAATATTTGTCTTCTAGGGATTATAATTTATATTCAAACTAGTTAGGGTATTTCTAACTGAGTTTCTAAAAAATTGTATAATATTCCATGAAGTCTTTAAAACATTACCTCTTTCTAATAAATCCTTAAAAATTATTAATGTATTCATCATTAGTTTCATTATCTATAGCTTTTTTATCTTGAAAATTTCTTTCTATTTTGGCATCTTTTATCAAATAAATCGAGGGCTCTCATCAACGATAAATTTTATATCATACAAAATTTCATTAGCTATTTTTTTCCCATCAGTTTCATAAAATCAATATCGTAAAACTCCATAAGAATATCATTTAATGGTTTTTCATCATCCTCAATGTTCCATTTTCTAGAAATATTCATTGGAGATATTTTAAAAAATGGGTGGAAATGTAATAATTTATACATAAAAAACTCCATTAAAAATGATGATGATAGAATATCTATATAATTTTCCCACCATGATATTTTTATTCATCGAAAGTAATAATAAAAATATTTTAACTTAGTTGAGATATTTCATGATATGGTTGCAACATGGAAGCATATTCCTCATTCCAAACTAATTTTCCCCTTATTTCACTCTATTTTGTTGAGCGTTTTATTGATCACTTTTTCAAAACCACGTGATTTTCTGAAAAATGTGTATTGGATAAATTTAATATTTTAAATATGTTCTATTAACCAAAACATCATTATTTTCTTTTGTAACATTCAAATCAAATTTAGTAAATCATTACAAGTAATACATAATTTCAATGACATGTGGAATAATATTATGTTATTATTATTTAATATTATGGTTATCATATGAAATTGGAATAGTTGGTATTAAGGGAGCTAAATGAATTACAAAAAAATATAATATTAAATTTTTAGTAAAATTAAATTATTAGTGAAAATTATTTATAAATGAAAAAAATATCCATTTGAAATCAAGGAAATATTATTCTGGAAAATAATTTTTATGAACACAAACATGTTTGAGAGCAATAAATAAAAAACCCATATTTTATTTAATTTTATAAAATATTATTTAAATAGAAATTCAAATTTTTGTGTTTATTTAATAGATATATGATAATAATAATTTCATTTTTATGCCAAAAAACAGTATTTTTTATAAAAAGTAGTTTTTATACATTTTTAAAAACATATATGATTAGATTGGAATTCTTTTTAAATATTAATTTCTAAAAAATGAACTAAAGTTTTTTAATAGTCATGTAAAAAATTTATTATGGAGAATCTTTTAATATTTCTCAGTGGATAAATTCTTTAATGAATGGTGAAAAATATTAGTTTTCCTAGTAAATTTTATTTCACATAGTTGTATTAAAAACATAATAAATTTAATTTTTTAAAAAAAGGTAAATAATTTCAAATGTATATATATAAATAAAATTTATATCGTTGTAATAAATTTGAAATTTAAATTCTATATAAGTATTTTTAATCATTTGATCATTTTCACATTGAAAAATGCATTATTATCTTGTCTCGATGAATAATTCTAAATTTAAAAATTTCAATTTTGTGAATGAAATATTGATACATTTATTCCATATTTTGAATCATCATATTATATATTTTCTAATTATTTCCTCATAATCTATGACAATACTAAATATTAATAATAAAAAAAAAATTTACGGCAGATAATGTTCAAATTATATTTTTGAGTGGTCAAATTAAATTGATTAGTGTTCAAATGGAAAAAAACCATAACTAAGAGCCATTTTAATTCCATAAATAGACCTTGTAACTTTTTAGATATATAATTTAACATTTTTTTCCAATTTTATGGAGTAAATCATGGGTACAAATTTTTATTTTCATGATTTATAAGTGTTCCAATCGACTGACTTATAATTAGACACCACTATTATATCTTATTAAAACATCCAAAACATGGTGGTTCAAAAAAACAAAAAAACCCAAATTCCTTAGTTACCTCCCCACTTAAAATAATCCCTTTTTGTTATAAATTAATCATAATATTAATTTTGGTTCAATCCAAAATAAGTAGTCCAAAGAAGAGGTAACACCCTTAACTGAGTGTTTTATTTTATTTCATCTACCACCTAGATCAATTATTTTTATAACATTATTTTATAAAATATTAAATATATATATTGTAGTTATACTTTTTTAGAATCATTTAATAACTAAAATAGTTCATCTATTAAATCAAATGTTTTTCAATAAAATCATTCGTGCGTATGGGGGACTATCCCCTCATGAATTATTGTCATTTGTTTTCCATCACCACCTCTCACTAATTGATATAATGAATTATTTATTTTTTACATTATATTTTTATATTATTATTATTCTATTATAATAATTATGTCATATACCAATTCTTACCTTCTATTCGAGGGAATATGAAAAATTCATTCATTTGCATGATAGACTACCACCTTATGAAGTGATGAAATTCATTCATTCTTTACATAGAATGTAATAAAAATGATTTTAATTAAAATATGGGATATTTATATATATATTAAATAAAAAATTATATATTAATCATATATTATTTACCTATATTTATTTCTTTTTATCTAAAAAATTTAAACAATATTCATAAATACATGTGGTTTACCATTCACATGAACTGTTTATTTTTCTGTAAGACATATCCAGTATTGACCTCAAGAATCTTTTATGTGGTCTATATAATAACCATGAATGAATTTAACTATTATTATCATTTATGTTTTGGTGATATAAATATCCATTATATTATTTGTCTTTAATAAGGTTTATGTTTCAACAGTTAACAATGAGGTATGTGATTTTTGGTCTCAAATTTCTTTATTTGTGATATATGTTATATGATTGAGATTTTAATTTTTTTTAATTATGATTAGGGTACCCATTTATGAAACGTTTTATGTTTATCATTTCATAATGTTTTAGGGATTAATTTATTACATCACTATATAATGTTTTATATATATTTAATAACTAGTGTTATCCATATTTAAATGAATAAAAAGAAATATATATGGAATGAGAATAACTTTCAGTATGCATCTTATGATCCATTCGAGCTTTTGGCATAGAAACGTTCATCTTAATTTCATAAGAGATAAAGTGAAAATTGATCATAGATCCACCAATCCATGAAATCGTGTGTATAAAAAAGGAATGGAAATCCCTTGGTATATTTGAACCATAAAAATTATTTATCATATAAGGATGCTATATTACCACTTTTTGATTCCATCATACCTTTCCCATATTCATGATGTGTTGCTTGTATCTCTATTAATGAGGATTGTACATGGTCCCTTTCATTTACTGACCTCAATGATCATATCGGTGGGGCATGATATTTATTACGAGGGATATCCAGTGAATATTTATGGTGACATAGATAAGGTTCAAAAATTTAGGACCACATACATTTTTTATGTTTTATTTTTAAAATTTCATCTTAAAGATTTTACACGGGATCATGGGGATGTAATGAAAATTAATTTATCAACACTTTTTACTTCATGTGTAAAATATTTTGACAGAGATATTTTTTTAAACTGTGGAAGAATGTAACATCCCTTATTTTTGTGAAATATTTTTTTGCATATAAATATAATATTTATGATAATTTTCATTACATGAAACATCATGTTTATCTTGCTTAATATAAAACACTATTTTTATCTTGTGTTAACTGAAACACTCTGTTTAATCAAAATGTTACATACTATTAAAATGTTACTATTTAATACAATAGTTATCACTAAGACAATAAAATAGAGGGTTTGAGTAGTATTATCTAAATTATGATATTTTATATTCTACACATATATATGAAATTATTTATTTTGTGACCAAATAATTACAAATGAAATTAAATACTATTTTAAAATTATGGAAATAATTTTCCAAAAAGAAATTTTTATAAAAACAATCACAGATTACATTAATAAATATATTAAATTACAGTATTTTAGTTCATTTTAGAATATATATATATTATAAATTCAATAAAATAAATCAAATTCAACTAATTTGTTTTTATAGAAAGGATGGGGGAATAAAAACATGTTTAATCTTATAAATGTATTTTTTCTAAAAAATAATGTTTTCACATTTGAGGAATAATAGAAATATAAATTTTGAAACCTTGGGAAATGGTATTTGAAAATATTAAATCAATTTTAGAAAAAATCATGTAAAACTTATCATTGGTTGATTTTTATTATTTTAGAAGGTAAATGTACTGATGAATATAATTAAATGGTGGTTTTAATATGAATTTTCATTTCGTTTTAGACTTCTTTGAACATAACAAAAATTTAGGATGTTTATTATATAATATTTATTTTTATTATATATCTATTAAATCAACTTATTCCATCTAAATTATTTAATAATTAAATTGTGATATGAATTATTTTTTTAAAAAATTCCATTTTAGCATTGTAAAATCACTATCTCGTTTCATCTACAAGTTTAAATTTTAATTTACATACTCCACTATAGTGAAGGTAATTTTTAACTATAAATTAAAATTTTTTAGTCATAAATTTATATATTATAAAAAAAATATCATCAAACTATTTGACAATAATTAATTTCAAAAAAATTACGGACCTGAGTAACGGAAAAAATGGGTTTATATAGGGTGAAACTAAAAAAATAATGATAAAAAATGTCACAAAACATTCCCACTACCCATTTTTGTCCATATTTAGACCATAAAATTTATAGGATTGGTAGTGTCCCATATTAGAGTCATTTGGAAGGAGAAAAACATTGGTATACATTTTTAATTTTCTTTTAAAATTTTTTCCACTCACCTCACTTATAAAATGGTTTCCTCTCTACTCTCTAATTCATAGATCCAAAAAAATTGTTATGTCCATTCCCTAAAAAAATCAATTCCTAAATCCCCATTTTTCATTATATAATAATTTTTTCGGAAAACACCCAACCTAAGAATTCTTCTGGTGTAATCTACAAGATGATTTTCGAAGAAGCTGTGAAATCCCTAACCATGCATTTCATTTTATTCCATCTTACATCAACTTTTAATATTGTTAAAACATTTTTTTAATATCATTATTATATTCAATATACTTAGATGTTTTTGGGTTAATTTATTAACCTAAATCATTATCTTATTCCATCAAATGTGTTATGAAATATCTTATATATATATATACAATAAATCCATCATATATAATATATTTTTGGTATTTTTGTGCTTCTATAATCATGAAATAAAATTTTCTTTTGTACCTTTTATTTTGTGGGAATGTGATAATGTCGTTCATGTGAAAAACATAATACTACCTCAAGAAGTTATTTGATTCATTCATGCATAATATGGAAGGAAATAAGGATAATATCAATGAAAATATGATATATATATATATATAATATAAATATTAGTTTATATTTGTAATATTTATTTACTTGTGGTCATTTTATTCCACTAGGAAAATGTAAGGAATGTGCAGGCACACATACGACCTACCATCCCTATGATATGTGAATTTGATTTTATTTTAATAAATAATATGGATAAATCTAAATTCATCTATACAGAATAAATATGATATTTATATAATGGATACGAGTTTAGAGATGACAAATTCAAGATCAATTTATGTGGGCCAAAATTAAATATTTGAAACATACCAGAAAAAATGTAGTTATTTCCAAATACAAGACATTAACATTGAAATTTAAATATACATGTCATAAATTATCCTAAGTAAATTATATACTGTAACAAATATACACATATATATATATACATTCTACTTTAATATATTAATAATGAAATTTTATTTATTAAATTAAATTTTAAATGTGTTTGAATGAATTTGAGGCTTATAATACGGGACATCCGGTCTCACTTTTATTTCCTAGAGACATATGAAAATTCACCAATCATTTATTTTTTGTTGTGTTTACACATCCCCTTTTACATGGTATATCATGAGTCACTTTCATTTGATTATTTATCTTGTTTCATTATATTTTATTATTATTTTTGGGCTTACGAATGAAATGATTTGAAAGTGTATTGTTATTGAAATATTAGTTTTATATTTCTATGAGACACATTGCATATTCACCATGTGTTTATTTTAAAAGTTGTACATGCTGAAAATGAATTTATTTATTGTTTATCATACTTACATTTATTTAGAATTACTTATCCATTAGCGTATCACTATTTCCAAGGGTTTACTATTTAATTTTTTCTAATTTTGTATGTGATTTACCTCTCATGATATCAATTTTGAAATACACATTCCATATTCACCGCATGATTTATTTATGTGTTGTATATACAGAACTAGAATATATTTTTTTATTTTATAAATATTATTGACTCGTGTTATTTCATTATTATTTTTGTAAATTAATTTGTATATATCTGAGACCTAGCACTTAGACAACAAGAGATTCTCATTCACGTTCTTCCATGAACAATATGATGAAAATTGTAATGTTTCTAATAATGTGTTTGGGTTGTTTTCATTAAAATGGGTGCCCAAATGTAAAATATAATTATGTTGTTGCATTCAACGTAATTACCTTTGGTATGTCCTAACATCAACCAAAAATGTGAAAGCTAGAATTTGGATGTAACCATCATCATAAAATTTTAATAAAGATGTTTTATTTGGCACACCAATTTTTTTCTTTTTAAGTGATATTTAGTCATGAATTCATTGTTACTACCATAAAATTGTAATTCCTCTGAGACATGGAGGGATAAATAATCAATGATGAAAATTGGAGGATCAAGGATATATGTTTAAATGGACCTAAATTCTTCATTAAAAACTTATCCAACCATGAGGTAGGGTGTTTTATCTCTTGGTGATTTTCATTCCCTTATTAGATTCAAATGAAGAACTAAGACCAACCCACGAATAGGTTTATCCATAGCTTATCTGTTTTCTGTAGAATATCTTAATTATTTTAGGGATTAAAAAGGGAGATATATATTTTTTATCTACTTTTTTTCTTTTTCAATCCTTTTAACATGAACATATCAAGGATGACAAAAACAAGGTGATGATGATTTCATTAGGCATTCTATCTATTCCTATTATCCCCATTTCTTCAATTTTTCATTTTTGGAAACTAATGGTAAAAAATAAATTTTCTAGGAGGTTCTTAAAGAAAACATGCTCTAGGAGTTCAATAGTGATAGATTGAATCCCATAGAATTGATGTTTATGACTCGAGGATCACAAATGTATCTATATTTTGAAAATTGATGCACAATAGAAACATGGGGAGACTTGCCGAACTAGGACCGGTGGATGCCAGAGCCAGCAGTGGTACAATGTGTCACATGGGGGAACATGGTTGTGGCCTTGGGTAGGTGTGGCAGATTATGGCAGTCACCCATTGAAATGACCATAGAAGAACGTTATTGCATCTAGCCAGCATAGGGAGCACGATTGAACCCCATGCATCTTGTGGCGGCGGAAGCTGTTGAATCATGATGTGAAATATATCAAAGCCTTGTCAACAACGCCCACAGTGGAAATTCTGATAGGTTTATGGTGGACACATACTGGCCGTGTGAAATAAAGCTCGACACTAAATTAACTGAGTGACATCAAAGGAGCCAAACAGTCAGGGTAGACCGCCTAGACAAGGGGTGTGGATATGATGGGTGGGATCCATCCATTAAAGAAGGCTAGCCCAATGGTTTGGGGATGTTTATGTAGGACCAGACCGGAATAGATTGGGATGGGATGGGTCAGTCAGGCTAGGTAGGGTTGGGTCTGGTCCAGAACCATATTAGACAATTTTTCAAAAATCACAATATCATACAAACCATGTCTATTTAGTAATCCATTTTATGTTTTGGGACCCTTGTGATGAGAATTTCTATTTGACATAATCTATGTGAGATTTTTTGTAATTTAATTTTATGACCTGATGGGGTGACGAGTAGGTTCTCCTCGAAAAAGATGTTACAAGAGGAATCCATCTAATGTTTGTGACTAGGGTCTACATGACTTGGGGGATGCATGGCCCACAAACACCTCATGTCGTGTTGACTCTTCATGTGTCATTGACTCTCGATTCACAATTGATGCTCTGTGTGTCATCTAAACTATGTGATTCATTGTATCTCTAAGTGAAATTTACCCTCAATCCACCCCCGATGCTCTGCGATCCATCAACACTATGTGTGTCATAGAAATTGAATTATCTATGGACAAAAACTAAAAATCATTCACTTTGTGCTTCATAATTAATCCTTTTTTAGAATACTATACTTTGTGTATTTCATTGTGTTGTAAAACATGTATTTAATTGTGGTGTAATTCCACACCTTCATGGTGGTATCCATTGATGATTTTAGGGGGTCCCACTGAGTATTGTTTTACTCAGCCTTGCAAGGACAATTTCCTTCGTGTGTCATGTCCTGTGAAAGCGATAGAGGATTTGACAGAGTTTTATGAGGGCCTACACTAGGTGGGTAATGGAGTGACCAGATGTAAATGTGGTGAACCTATTACTTCAAAACCCTATTATACACCTACCCATCATGTAAGGACTTCTATAGAAGAGATTCAGGAAAACTTTTATTGACTATTGCAAACTCCTTTAAGGGTGGGCTTATATTCTAGACCAATTTACATTCCAATTTCCCTACATTCATACTCGTTAGTTAGTATCATAGTGTATCTATTATTTTTCAACATAGTTTTTTACATTACAACATTTCTTTCATGTGGATTTTTGTGTGTATGTGTGTACATATGTACTTAGGAAAACTCCTTTAAATTTGTGGGTTATTATTACTCGGTGATAGTCACCACCCCTAGCCTATCAGAGGATGGATCGGGTAGTAATGGAATGTGTTCCTATGGGATGGATCATGACAGAGTGGTATCAGAGCTAGTTGGTTGATCATAAGGACTATGGGCCTTTGAGTATGGGATGGGGAAACAATGGTTTCTGTTTTAGGATTCTATTTTTTTGGCCAAGGAATCTAGTATTGGTGTGGTGGCTTACATATCCATACACTAGGACTCTAAATTTTTTTTTCTGAGTATGTACAGTAAAATTATTATTGTTGGGAAATTAACTATACCCAAATCATATTGGATTTTAGTGTTTTCTCATGTCCTTCATGGTAAATATCCCCATGTATACTCTATTTATCATGGTTGATCTTGATCTATTTTGGAATTCCTCCACAAAAACAGCCATCCAAGATTCTAATGTGTGATCACAATGATGATATTCCATGTGATGAGGTGTCAGTCTAGGGGTCATTACTAGAGGTAGCATGTTCATTTGGTGTACCGGTGATACCACAACTAGTTGAGTGGTAGTTAATACCAGCTCCATCACAAAAGGATAAATATAGAATGAGTGCATTTCATGAGTTATAGAGGTAGAGACCTCCCCATTTTTGTGTTTAAATAGACCCAAATGTAGTTGTGGATTGGTTGGGGGTAGTTACACATGCCTTCCACCTTATCTGGATACCATCAAAAGAGAAGGAATTTCAAGACACGAGAATTCTTCCAGGATCATCATGAATATGGAGGAGTATAGTGATTCAGACACACAATATGATGACTGTATTTGGTAGACATTGAGTGCATGTTCGGGGAGGAGTACGTTCTGATGTTTTTTTATCAGTGCACATAGAGGAGCTCTTGCATCTATAGTAGGGAAGTCAGATAGTTGCAGATTATTTAGTCTGATTTATAGAATATTCCCACTACTCTAGGGATATGTTGTGGGAAACATTATTTAGGACATGGTAACATCATGGAATCCATGATATCCCTTAGCATGCCTACATATGATGGGGAAAATGATACAGCTCTTCCATTGGAGTGATTTTTTATAGAGCATACACTAGTAGTTGGAGCTACTAGAAGGTACCAAGTAGATGAGTCTTCTATAGTGTGGAGCTGATATGAGACGTAGGGAGCCAAGAGGATCAGACACTCAAGGGGGGGAACCCTGAGACCTAGGAAAAGTGGTGTGGGGATCCTAGGGTAGAGTGTGTTACCAAAAGGACCGGTTGTGTTACTCGTGTGGCGGTCAGGGGCCTCTTGCAGTATATTTTAGGAATTTTCATATGACTAATTAGGAAACTAAAGAGGGACCTTTGAGAAAAAGGAAAATGTTGGAATAGGGTGTTCTATAGGACGGTGACTGGGGTAGATGAGAAGGTCGGGCAGTAGGATGTGGGCATATGTTTGAGTTACTAGAACAACTACCCCCCTTGTGGTCCACAAGGGGATCAGGAACTGGTGGACGTGGATGAGGCCAACTTTAGGTAATGAAGTCATTTGACCTAGAGTATCTCTATATAATTATAGTTATGATCTGTTTCATTTCCACGGTTGATGTAGACATGATAAGAACATGTTCCATTCACACCTTTCACACCACGACCCTTGTTTGAGATTAGATATTTTTGACAAATTATTTACTCTATACCTACACTAAAAGTCTCCTTTTGGGGGTGGGATTCGATGATTAAAAACTGGGGTTGATAGTGTAACCTTAATATAGGGGTCGAGAGTTTCACTTTGGATATTTTGGTGGTAGTTTCAATGCCTTACAATTTCATTCTTGTTATAGACTAGTAATATGTAGTTCATGCCATAATTGACATTTTTTGTCATAGAGTATTGTGTTTATTAATTAATGGGAGTATGTATTATTTTTCCAATGAAATGGAAACACATGAAGTGTATGAAATAATCACTCATAGGTGGTTGCAGCCGATTACTGATCAGTTGGATAGTCTCAACCTCGATGTAGTGGATGATTGGGGTCCTATGATTTCTAAAGTGGTGCCAGATTATGAGGATGTATTCCTTACTATTTTCCCAGGATTACCCCCCCATATGGTGGATTACTTCTAAATTGACTTATAACACATGATAGTTCCATGTTCTACACCTTATTATTCGATTTCTCACATAGAGCTTCGTTATTTGATTTTACAACTAGGGGACTTGCAGAGTTAGAGCTTTGTGAGACCTAGTGTTTCTCAAAGGGTGTCCGCAGTTTTGTTTTCCAATAAGGCACATAGGAGCATGAGATTATGTATACAATTATAGAACCTGAACCAGGTGACAGTGAATAATAATAATCAACTACTAAATATTGACATCTAGGATCTGCTAAAGGGAATGAGATTGTTATCGAATTTTGTACTCAGATCTGGCTACCACTATCATCATGTATGATATGTTGACATCCTGAAGAAAACCATCATATTTCGATAATGTTACTAAACATTCTTGGGGATTCTTTTTGGAATGACTAATTTCATAACAGCATTCATGGGACTGAAAAATCGGATCTTCCGGCCATACATAAATAGGTTCGTCGTGATCTTAATTGATCACATCAGAGTACACTCAGCGTCTGAGAAGATATCTCAATACACATGGGGATGGTCCATGACAAACTCCATGGGCCCCAAAATTAAGGGACGATATCAAATTTTAGGTTTTTTATATGGGATGTCCACTTTCTTGGATGTGTCAATTCAGTGGTTGTTGTTGTAGTCAATCTAGTGTATATTGTGGTGGATCTTTCTTGGGATCAACCTAATGGTGTTTCCATGGTGAAAAATTTTCGTGTGTTGCCTAGGTAATATCGAAGCATTGTGACTAAATTATCTAGAGTTATAGAATTTTAGATAAAACTGACATGAATATGATTACCTTTCATGTGGATGGAGAAGCGCACATAGAGTTTTCATCAGTAGACACAGAGATTGATGAGTGATCTAATTTTGAAATTTCCAAAGGAGGGTGTTGAGTATATAGTGTTATGTGATGAATAAGTGACTAGTAATGGTTGTTTCTTAATGTATGGAAATTTTGGGGTCACTATGTTTCCTGATAGCTGAGACCAAATTAGAAATAGTATGTGACCCATGATCTTTAATAGGTAGGGGTAGTATTTTCCTTCAATATACGGAGACACTACAGAAAGGGTGAATTGTTTACCATCTACTTTGAACACAATCTCTCATGTATGTCATCTATCATAAGGAATTGACCTTGAGACAGATGTGATTGAATGTTTTTTCCCGAAGACAATGAATTCATGATTTCTTATACTTTTACTAAGGGGAACATGGTGCTAGATGCTCTCTAATGAAGATCCAACTTGCAGTTTAAGAGTGTGGTGTTAGAGTAGTTGGTTGTGCTCCATATATCTTTTGTGGATGGAGATATAGTAGCATACATATAGTCGATAGTGCTCACCCCTAAAATATTACAGTGGGTGTGGGTGGCACACCTCATAGACACCGATTGTGAAATATTATGTGCTCATATGTCCATAGGTAAATCCCCAGATGGATATTGCAATGGTGGGGAGCATGTCATTATGATCAGAGGACACATAGTAGTACCAATGAAATATCATGAGGAGTACTTGAAGGATTTCGATACAAACTTATTGGAAGTTCATTCCTATTTGATGAAGATGTACTAGGTCCTCCAAAATTAGTTCTTGTGGACAGTGATGAAAAAGGTAGTGGTGGATTTTGTTTCTTAAGATGACTCACTTTACTGCATGAAAATGTAGAGAACTATGTTCCAATGGATTTGAATCAACCCCTAGATGTACCATAGATGAGGTGGGATAGGATATAAACAGAATTCATGATGGGTTTACAACAAACGTCAAGGGGGAACGATGACATATGGGTGATTGTGGACGAAGTCACCAAGTCGGCCTACATCATATCGATCTGTGAGTAGAGTTCATTAAAAAGTTTTCGATTCCTTTATAATGTAAGAACTCATAGGTCTAAATTTGGTGTGGGATATCACCATGAAGGTGCAGATAATCTAGGAGTGGATTAGAACTGCATAGATCCAGATGAAGTAATATACTGACAGGAGATGGAGGACCATGAATTTCAACTAGAGAGATAATTTGTTCATTCGAGGCTCACCTTGACAGGGAATGTTGAAATTTGGATAGGGCTGGAAGTTATCATCTAGATACATTGACCCTTTTGGAATCCTGAGTAGAGTATGAAATATTGAGTACCACCTAACTCTACCTTAGTAGTTTCACTTGGTTCATAATGTCGTTCACCTGTCGCGGTTTATGTGGTTTGAGAATGATTTTTCACTTGTCATCGACTAGGGTCAAGCTGGACGTTGACGATGGGGTGACTTTATCGATGTACCAATGGAGATCATGGATCCAACCTCGAGTAACCTTCATATTAAATCCATTCCTCATCTGAACATCAAGGGGAAGCACATGAAACTCTAAGAGGGATCATGGGTGTGGGAGGATCATATTCATGCTCAATACCCCCATCATTTTTGTTGAGTATACTTTTTTTGGGTTTTGGGGACATAAATAACTAACGTGGGGAGAATTTAATGACTCATAGTTTCTCCAATTGAGTTTTTATTAATTATTTTGGAATATTCCAAGACCAAGTGATGATATATAGTTAGATTTTGTGTCCCTATGTTTCAAAATAAAATGAAGAAAATTTTTAACTGTCTAATAAAGCACGTAGGTGGTTATTCATTACAATTGATATAACTACAAAATAGTTTCTTATATCAGTAATATGAGGGAACCGTTCTATTTATAGAGGAGAATTACCTTAGGCAGGGGATAATATCTACTGGCCTGGGTCGATTTTTAATGTTATAATTTGGACGTAACCATCATAATAATATATTAATAATGTTAATTTATCCAACAACGCATAGTTTTTCAGTTTAATGAAAACATATTCATGATATGAGGGTTATAGTCATATCCAATTAATTAATATAAGGCATTAAAGGAAACTATCTCAACAATGAATGAAGGAGGATATGTAATTTACAAGGGCATGGACCTCCATTCTTCATCAACGACTCAAATAATAATTATGTAGGGTGTTTGATATCTTGGTGAAT
The DNA here is from genome assembly GCA_963277665.1 of Viscum album. NCBI lineage: Eukaryota > Viridiplantae > Streptophyta > Magnoliopsida > Santalales > Viscaceae > Viscum > Viscum album. The sequence continues at coordinate 268,021,761 of OY728128.1, read as the reverse complement.
TCCTTTTGCTTCTTAGATTCCAATGATGATCATGGACTGTCTCATTAAAAAGTAGATCTACACCTCATCCATTCATGTGTGATGGATAAATTGTTTTGGGGTTTAATAAAGGAGATATATATTTTTTATTATCATTTCATGTTCTTTGTTAAACATTATTACTTAAAAATATCATGGATGACACGAACAAGGCCATGATCTTTTCTTCTGGCATTCTATGTGTCCACCCTATCACATTTATTGTAATTCTTCATCTTTGGGCCATCATGGTAACATAATTGTTTTATGGGAGGCTCTGAACTTGATTGGGCCCCGATGTTCTTGAAAATGGATCGAAGCCCATGGTAGTGAATGTTGCGTATTAAGGATCACATATATATATCTGTTTCGAAAGTGGTAGCATCGAAGCAATGGGGTGACATGTAGAACTTAGCTCACTGGAAGCTAGTTCTTACAGTGTTACACGACGATGCATGATATCAAATGGTGGGGATAATGTGCTGGTTTATAGGAGGATGGTCATCCCTTGTATCGTTGACCGCGGGAGTAGGTGGTACAACAAGACCACACAAGGCGCGCAGCTAGACTACGTGGATCCCAAAGTGGCGGAAGCTTCGAGTAGTGACTGGGTGCCCCAGTAAGAGGTTGTGGTAGTGAGATGGGATTTGAGTCATAAACAAATTGGAGGAACCAACATTAGTGATGTCCATGGGAAAGCATATGAAGTAGGCTGACCTCTTGAAAAGTGACTCAATACCACATTGACTGTGAGACATTGGGGAGAAACACAGTTAGGGAAACCATGCGGAATAGGGGCATGAATAGAGTGGTCCACATCAGATTGAGTAAACCATCCCATATTATTGGCCCAAATAGGGATGCTAGGGAGCTCCCACATCCCAATAGGTAGGACCCAACTACCCACTGGGTTTGGTCTTACCCACCCAACCATGCGGGCTACGCCGGTTTGGGTTAGACCAGGCCAAATGGAACATGTCATGTTTAGTATGACTATAATAAGAAGGTTTGGGTCCGGATGATACTAGAGTTAGTATATTTTACAAAAACAACCATATCATTCAATCCATGTGTCTGTTTGATGAGTTTATTATTGCATTAGGACCCTTTAGATGAGGTTGTCCTTTTTAGATACTATAATTTAGATTTTGTGGTTGTTGGTTCATGAACTATTTTATTGAGGTGTAGGTTCTCCCAGAAAAAGTGTGCTATGATCATTGTCTTATTGATGGTTGTTGCATTGTTAATACATGACTTGGGGGGCTTAATGGCCCGTTAACACTCCACTACCCTTAGAACCTTCAGGCTCCGTCGACACTCCATGAAACATAGATTCTATGTGTCCATAAACACTCTTGGTCCCATCGTCGCTCTATGCACCATTATCAATATGTGCGCCATCGATGGTTTGTGAGGAATCGATGATCCCTGTTAAATTAAAACAAGAATTTCTGGTACATGTCGTGTCTTGTGCAGATGATCGATTCTATGATGGTGTTCTTGGTGGACCAATATCTGGTGGTTCTTAGAGTGATCACACAGACATGTGGTGCTCCTATTGATTTATACAGCTATCCTACTACCACCATGTAGGATGGTTTATCGATAGACATGTTTTATGAAATTTTTTATACACTATTTTAGACTCTATTTTTGGTGGGAACTTATTCTGGTGATGTTGTTTTAATGACTTGAATTTTTTTTGTTTGGTTTTATAATATTAATTAGAAAATTTTTCATACCATGTACTAACATGGCATGATTGTTTGAGGCCCGGTGTGCCCACAATTAATCTATGAATAAGTTTTATTTTTTAATTAAAAATAACATTTAGTTTAAATTTGAACTGAAATAACTTTAGATCGGTACCTAGATATGATATATGAGGGAAATGTTGCATTTAGAAAAGTAAAATTTCCTTAGGCGGGGCTTAATATTGATCGGTGCGAGTCGATTATAGAAGTAAATTTTTAGACATTTGAAAGGAGATTAAAATGAAAATAATTCTTTTATTTTATATCATTTTAAATTTCATAGCATTGCAAAACATTTTCTTTCATAAATGATATATAAAGGAGACATTGAAACTTAGTAATGTGAAAAAACCTAAAATGTGGTTTGTTCATTTAACTCTTGAGTAGGGGTATGATATTAGATTCTCAATCATGGAGAAATTCTATGGAATTCCTAGAGATTAAAATCATTGGAAAAACCTCCCATTTGAGAATGATTAATGATGACGAGTTGATGTATCGAGATCACTCAGGGAAATATTTCTGACATTGATGAATGTTCTTCATTGATCAATCTATACTCTATGTAGGGTGATTGTATTGTGTGATTCTCGATCCCCATTCAAAAAACCTATTAAAAATGTGAATTATTCATCAAACAGGACAATCCATAGATTTTTCATATTGCAGGTTGGGTATTATGGTGACTGATTTTAGTTTAGTCATGTTAGAAATCATTTATTCTACCCCATTTTTTTCATCTAACAGGGACACATCGAGTATGACATGAACATGGACAAGATTCATCCATTTTGTCCAATTATGTGATTTCCTCTCCCCACCCATCATTCATTGTTACACATCCATCATGAATCATGATCTGTGATGGTAATTCGAATCCACAGTCGTGCAAGAATGTGAATCGAGGTACCAGTTACAACAGTTTTAGGTGGAGCGCAGCGAGGTGAGGCTACAAGCTGGGAGGCCAGTGGGAAAGGTAGCACCAGCCAGGAAGAGAGAATGATCCAGGTGGTCCAGGAAAGATTGATTCAAGCAGGATTCCCATTGTCTAGAAAACTTGTAGTTTGAATGCCGCAAACGACTGGGACACCACAGTGATGGGATGTGGTCCTGTCTGACCATGTATGAGGAGGGACTATGGTGGTGTGATCCATTCGTGGTGACCGAGAGTTCTCGATGAAGATGGTGACACAACATGAGTCATGTCTATGGAGGGAACCATGAGAGAGCCATGGTATATGGTAGGTCAACTAGACTGTCCCTTCCACATGGTTCATCCAAATTGAACAGGCATCTAACATGGAAGATCCATGGGCAGGAGAAGGAATGGACCTCATGCGGCGAGCTATGATGGAAAAACCAGACTGTAGTCTAGCTGGCTGCAGTCTTTTGACTCAATGGGCTCTCCCATACCCACTACAAAAAAGTGTATATAAGATTCGAATTGGAAACCCATTTTACATTCCATAGGCGGAGTTTGGAACCATACAATGTGGCAGTAAATTTTCAGATGGATTAGTGAGTTTTTGTATGAATAGTGTAGGTGTGTAGTTTCACAATGTTTCTTCCTCGAGGGATCAATACTACATTACTTCCATATCACTGGATAATAATACCCTCTAGTGGCCGAGTCCTGGATAGAGTTGTGGAGTCTCTCCATTGGACTCGAATGTTCCAATACCACTCATGATGGTGTTTGGTGGTAATTTAAGTGACCTATAAGTGTAGGAAATTAATCCTCCATCCATTTTGTTTTATAGTTAGGGTTTTCATTATCATTGAGAAGGATCCTAAATTGTTAGAATCATTACATGGGTTTTATGTATCCTCTGAGAAAGATCCTCTAAATTGTCGGCTAATATATATTTGTGTTTTTAGTATCCTCTTAGAAGGATCTTCTCTCTTAATACCTTGACCATGACCAGTGTTATCTCTTTGGGATGGTCCCAATTTAGAGAGAACTCGATATAAGCATCTCTAATGATATCAAGGCTCAAGGAGAGAGTTATCCCAGGATGAGCATGCCTTGATAGGACTCTATTGAAGTTTATTGGTTGTGAATAACCTTATTTACCATGTGGGTGGTATTAGGTATATCTTCATATTCATGATATTTTATTTATAGGAATATACCTTTTTAGAGATGTCCCTTCATTCTTTTTCGGTTTTTGAAATATGGTTTATAATTAGTGGTATCCCAGTTGCATGTGGATTATTGTTTTACTCACCCCTGAATGGGATTTGCACACATGTGTTGTTTCTTGTAAAGATGATCAGTGCTTTGAAAGAGACTTGGGTGGACCATGACCTAGTGTTACCATGTGAGATCAGATAGACGATGCATACTCTTACGACATCCAACAACTTCACAACACCTTCCATTCTGGTAGGGTATCCTACTAAAGAGTTTTGGGATCTTATTCTTCACTTTTTTCATTATTTGTATTCGTGGGTTTGTATTCTGGCATACATCACCTCCTTGTACTTGAATGTATTTTTTCACTCTAGTTTTGGTTTATATCTAGTGATTTGTATGCATTTTTTACGTAGAATTATTATAATTATGGTTTTGTATTGTGGATATGTGTTCGTGTGTACATGTACATAGTAAAATACCACCCATTTGTGGGAAATGCAGACTCGGTTCTTGTCACATGCCCTTGGACTATCAGAGGTGGAATTGGGGAAGTCACGGTGTAGGCCCCACTAGCTTAGGTCTTGAAATGTTTACATTCATGATTTCATATTTTTGTACGATATGGTTGGCATCTTAGTGAATGAATGATTTTTCTACTTAGTGTTTTTACATTCTAGAATTTTGGGATTCGAGATATAAGTGTGTGTACAGCTACATTGGAAAATACCTCCCAATTGTGGGATATTCCAACTCAATGCTAGTCGCAATCCCCTGGCCAATTAGATGGGGGCTTAACATAGTCATGAAACTGGACCCTCTAAGATGGGATGTGACATCAATAATTTTTTTTTAAAATCCATTTGTGGATGGTTTATTCATTTGGTTCACGGTTCAACAGTTACCAAAGAGGTATAAGAAATATTATTATAAATTGATTAGGAAAATTTGGACTTATATTATCCTTTATATATGTTCATAATGTATGTATAAAAACATTTTACAAAAAATAAACAGTTTTTCATAAAACAGTTCATTTCATTTTTTGTATTTCTTAATTTATTTCAAATTTATAGATAAAAATTTTATTTTTATATATTTTAAAATTATATAATTTAAAAAACGTAGTTATTAAACTTCATAACCACTAATTTATAAAACAGTTTATAATTGCATTTTATTTTATAGATCCATTATTTCTAGGGTTTCATGATCAACAATCTATCAAATATATTAAATTTAATGAAATATTTGTCATGGGCTGTTTGAGGTTGGTGTTGCATGTCACATATGATATCGAATAAAATGGTATTATTTTATAATTTATAGTTGTTACAATCTCGCAAACATAAATATGATGTGGCCTACCAATTTGACTATTCATATAGAAATATGTGGTTTGATATTTTTACATTTCTCTATTGAAAACCACGATTTTAAATTTTTTTTAATAAAAAATCATCTTAGTAAAAATGAAACGAAGCACAGATGATATATGTAATAATATATAATTATGTTTATAAGTTGAGTGAAATTTCTACCATGTCAGAATTTGTAAATAGAAGAAAATTATAATTTACTGTAGTGAATTATAGAGTTCATTTGTCACAGGAATGCAAATGATCAAATTATATTTAAGGAACTCAAAACCATAAATATGAGATGATTTAAAAAAAGAACATGATATTTAGAATATAAAGGTAATATGATTATTTTTTTAAAATATAATTTTCCTAATTTTGATAAATTATTTTATTAGATATGAATATACTGATATATACCCACTTGATATGTTTATATTTCATAATAAAAATTGTAACCTTATGTTGTTCTTTTATCATTTTTCAATTCATTGCTTACTCCATGAAATGGATATCCAATAATGATTTCCTTTTACAAAAGAACTGAAATTCATTTTTAAATATAATATGTTCCCTACTAAAATGATAATTCATTCCTAATATTTTTAATAATCTTACTAACAAAATGGTTAGTACAAGTTATCCAATAGTGACATATCCTCATATAATGTAGAAAACATTACTAAATGAAACAATCTCAAAATATTAAATTAAATAATTTCCTAAATTTTAAACCATATGAATATTCAAAAACAATCAAATGAAAAATAATAATAATTATGTAAATTAAAATTAAAAACGAACATTTTATTAATCCCACAAACAAACTTGAATTCTCTCATATTCATCATGTACCAAAAATGTGAATATATTGATCATGTATTCTCTTAAAAAATGTTAATAACTTAAATTAGAATAAAACCATATTGAAAAAATGATTTCGTATTTATACCTTAAATTAAACATATATTATTGGATATATTCCTCAAAATAAACAATTTTGTTATCACCCTCAATGACAACGTAAACAACTTTAACATAAAAAATTAATTTATTATATGGTCGTCAGTACCATATAATTTATTTTTTCTATATCAATAAACATATTATCCCAACATAATTATATCAATACGAAGAATTTTTTGGGGTCATTATGCTATCAATAATTTTTTCTCATGAATTTAATCATTCAACAAAATCATTTTTAAATTGGTACTATTCAACATATGCTTTCAAATCCTAAATGATAGTGTAATTTTGTAAATTAGCTATACATTTCATTATTATCAAAACTAGGATATCAATGGTAAAATAATCAAATTAAATAAGTCATGACACTAAAACAATATAATTAATCATCCCACATAGTTTGTGTTAATAGCATAATCATTACCATGATATCTTAGCTATATTTGAAGTATATTCATTTTATGCTTTGGGAATTAATTTTTTTACCAATCTCTCTCCATATAAAGGAATCATTGAACATTAAAAACCTTTTTATAACCCTTTAAAACTTGATAATTCATCAAATTTCACCTTATGCATGTATTAGACACCCATTCGAATTAATCAAGTAACATGTCTTTTTCCAAAATTATAATATAAAAGAAAATCATCATTTCCCCTCTTCTATTTATCAATGTTTCTCTCTACATTCCCCATATTTTCATTCTTTCAATCAACGAAATATTATGTAGATATTTACTAACCAATATGATTATCATATGATATTATGTCATCATAAGATTAGAATGTTTAGGAGACTAGTCATGCTTAAAAAAAATTCTTCATCCCATCAATTAAATGATCAATCATACTCATTATGTTCGGTTAATTAATGAGGATCTCATTCAATCTGCAAAGAGACTATTATAAAAAATAGAACACACATGATTGTTTAATATATTTATTAAACATAACATATAATCAAAAAAATCCGAACATCATTTGCATAAATTTAATATTTTATCCATTACAAATCTGATAATTGTAAAAAAAAATTCATTGGCATATAATTATCTAAAACTACCTAATAATGGGTTGTATAGAAACTTTATTTATCTGAATAATTTATTCTATGAGTTTCTTACAAGGTACATATTAATTCCTTTTTTCATACACCATGTGATGATTAGTTGAAGGGAAATTCAATATATTAGAGTTATACCTCTCGGTATATCTATTCCATAACCATGTAATCTTTTGGTGACCTGATAGAAATACCGAGACAAATGTATTTCTCTTAAAAAAATTATAATGTTCTTATATAATTATTCACAAATTCAATAATTGGGTTTTGTTCCCTAATATATTTTTCAAAATCTAGTTCCCAATTTTCTAATTAAACATCCACTAATATCATCATTAATGTCATGAACATTAGTAACCTAGAGACTGTGTCTTCCTTATTACATTGGAATTAGATACAAGGAATAACATATTATTGATCCAAATAATTTAAAAATATTATATTTATAGATACATACATCTTTTCTATACAACATTTGACAACACAAATTTCAAAATAATGGTTTTTTAAAAATAAAATTTCATCAAGCATATCCTTGGATGACATTCAAAGTACACTACACTGAATCTTCGGAATAGAAAAGAAATAATAGTTACTAGAAATTTTGTTTTTTTGGTTAGGTATAATATATGTTATAATGAATCAATAATAATAATCAACATGGAACAAAAAATAACTAAAAAAATTTCAATTCAAATAATATTATTATTATTAAAAGAAATAGTCTAATCAATATTGTAAGTTGAATAACTATAAATGCATGATTTTTAATCAATAATCATTTAATTAATTACATCTATATATAATATCATTTTAAAAATATCATGGATAATAAAAATAATTTAATTCTAAATTAAAAAAATTCTTAATTATTGGGTATATAGCTCTCAGGCATCATGATATATCTATCATAAATAGATTTCACTAGAATTATTAATACTATAGATAGAAAAAAATTTAATTTTCCCAAAAATATTTTCTATTGAGACCTCTATTTTCATCGATTGGGTATATAATTCTTTTCCCACTCTTACCATCATGTTTATACCATTTACAATATGTAAAATTTCCAATTTAAGTCATGAATGACATGTCACATCCTAATATTTCTTTATGGAGTGAAGAATAATGATTTATCAATATTTCCATAAAAGAAATATAATATTTGATGTAGAAATCCATATGCAGATATGATATGTTATTTTGAAAAATTATCATATCTATCATAAAAAATATTGATATATATGGGAAATTAAAATTTTAATGATCATAGAAAATTGAGTAATTCAATTGAAGGTTAATGACTACAAAATAGACCATGGAAGTAAATTCCAATAATATCATGAATCATAAATCATAAAACATAGAATTAAGGTGATATCAAAATAATATATCCTTATTGGAGTAAATATAAAATAATTTAATTTTTTTATTGATGAATGGAAATATAAAAACAATTCATTAAAAAATTGTTTGGAAAAGTTACATTTTCATTTTAAAAATAACAATTCCAAACTTTTAGTTTAAAAAAATCAGAAAATATATTTTTTTATAACAAATATATAAACATATAAATTAACTTTTTAAAATATACAGTAGCCATGAAGGCCTGAAAATTTTTACATTATAAGTATATTAAATAATTATTCCATTAGTGTTTTATGTAAAATCCAAATAATCATTGTTTTAAAGATTAAAATATGATTCATTTAAAAACAATAAAAAAGGATTCATGTGAAAACAATATTTCTAAAATAAATATGAAAATGGTTAAAACATTTCAAGAAATATTTTTAGAAAATATGGTTTTGGTAGAAAAGGGATTCACATCTGAGGAGATAGGTAAAGTCAGATATTATTGAAACAATTTATAAATAATTTTAATTTAAAATGTGATTTATAATGTTATTAATATTGGAAATGTTTCTTGAAGAACTAGTGTATAGGAAAATTAATGGTATTATTAAATAAAATTCAATAATTTTATATCAATAGAAATTAATGAATATATAGTCATGATTAAAATGATGTTGTGAGATAATCCACTATAAATATCATAACTTTAAAGTGAGAATTAATTAGTTAATTGATTAAATGTATCAAATATATATACACATAAAAAAATTGGAAGTACGTCATTATCAATTCATAATATTTTACACACATATTCATAAAATGTCAATTACAAGGAAGATATAATATAACCTAATGGAATGAAAAATAGTTATTAAAATCATTATAACCAGGAAATGTTTATGTGAAATTTATTTAGATTTGCTTATTTAAGTTAATACAAAATACAATGAACATTTATGGAATAAGTATATTACAAGTAATAAGGTTCTTATATACACCATATAATTTTAATGAGGATAATTACATTGAATGATATCTCCAATATGGGAAATTGATATGAAATCCCTTACCTTGAGTCTGACATATTAAGTGCCTTCCTTATCATCCTAAATAATAATAATAAGTTAAATTTTTCCATTTTTAATATCATAATTCTTGTTTATTATTCACTATATTTCAATAATTATCATTTTATTTAGTATTATGATGTCAATTAACTTTACATTAGACGATTTGATGATATTTGGATAATGTGTTAAAAATGACATTGGTCAGATGACTATTGGACAAATTAACCATTATTTAAATCTATATACATTAATAATAATTAATTAAATATTATATATATATTTATATTTATATTTCAATTCAAATAATGATATATGGTTCTAAAAATATATTCTTTGTTATCAAATATTAGTGTTGTATGTCATCTGTTAAATTGATCACAATTCCCTTTGTTTATAATTTTGCGGTGGTATAAAAAAGATCCAAAATATAAATCATGTGATAATTCATGCTCCACTATATTGGTGATCTTGGTAGTAATGCATGAAAATTTAAATGGTTATCTATATTTATAACCTTGATACACATTTATGACATAAGAATATGGTTCATGATATATTTATAATGATTCATCAATCATACTAAAAATATTCTGAGAAATAATGATTTTTATTATATTATTTGTCTATACGATCTATTACAGGTTAGTTATGAATATCATAATTTTTCATCATGATCAAAAATCCTTATGCTTAACATATGTATTCATATGATTGTAGATTGAAATCTTGTTTTTCTATAATTCCTATTCATCTGATCTAACTGTTCTTATGTTTGTTGTCCTTTTTTTAAATAATCTATTAGAGACATTATTTATAGGAGGACTACTATTTGATAATATTCTTATATGTGATATTGTAGGTAGTTTCGTATAAAATATTCTTTTGATTATATTATTAAAATAAAGTAATCAATTACAGTTTTTAGGCATGTGTCTATGAAATGTATTAGTTATTCATCTAAAAATATTTGATATTAATTGTGGAAAATCATGGGTCTTAAAAACAATAACAATTTTTTACTTCCATTTTTCTTAATATAGAATCCAATAAAATTACATTTTTACTCCATTCAGTTATCTATTATTAGTTTTAATTTGTAAACCCACAAATACATTTTTTTAAATCATTTACAAAAAAAGAATATTTCACTACCCTGAGATTTATTCATGATAAATAAAATTTTATTCATATGATTGAAATAATAAATAAATATAATGATATTAAAATCTCTATTCATTGAATAATGTACCAACATCCCACACACGTGGGATTGAAAATTTTCAGTATGCTTTTTGAATGAATTTCCTCTTACTATTGAATTCTAACAAAAATATTCTATTTTTTTCAAGTTTTACCAGCATCAATTTCGTTAATTTTTTTATAATTATAATTAAATAATTTACATTATAAATTTGTTTCATACCTTTATCGAAAATATGCCCAAGCCTAAAATTCCAAAAATTATTCTCAAATTCAACAATCAAATATCCTGATTTTCTAAGTTCTCTAATTAGGATAAAACATATATATAAAAACTCCCAAGGTAACAAAATTAACATCTTACACACTTCTGATGACATGTGAGTATTATCTAATAATAACATCCATTCCACCATTACAATGTTGGATCATGCAATGTATGTTATTCTAAGTCCTTAAAACATATAAAAATCCATAGATTTAGTTTTTAGTATCAATATCCAAAGTTCATTTACATATTAATTTTTTGGAACAATAATTTCAATTAATATAGTCTCATACTGCTTTATTATCAATATACTTAATGATTTTTATATTTTTCACTATCTGTTTAGAAAAACCATTTTCATGAAACCATATTTTCATTTTATTTTGTTCAGTACTATCCCAGCAACAAATTCTATTATATAAACATTTCCCTTTAGAACTTATTTATCTATTTAAAACATAACAACATTTTCATCAAAGAGTATTCATAAATTTTTCAGTAATGTAAATTTCCTGAGATCATTTTCCACAAAAAATTTCCAGGAATCAAATTTTATTTTTTATTAAAATATTTATAATATCATTGGATTTATTTGTTCCAACATCTTCAGTCATAGGATGGTAACTAAATTTTATTATATTTTTTCCAACATCACAACATTCATATATTATGGAAGTGACATATTTTGATAGTATTTTGTAATTTTTCTCCCATAAGTTGAACTAAAAAAAACCGTTAATTCCTAGTTTTTAATTAAAGTATGATCTTTCCTATATAATATTTGTCTTGGTTCATAAAATATTTTTTCTTTTTTCCCTCATATCATAGAGAAACATTAATTCAACATATTATGAACATATTTTTATTTTATTGATTTTTCAATTAATTTATCAACAATATATTTCTAAATGTATTAAAATAAAAAAATATAATTATTAAAATTAGTTGATGTTATAAATTTTCTAGTTAAATAATTTACCTATTTCATGGGATGATATTTCTCAGATTCTTTTATGATTATTCTTTTTCCATAGAGGTTATTTGAAATTTTACTTCATCTTATTTAATGAATAATAACAATATAGATTCATGGATTGATCTTTTAATGAAAAATCATCATTTTCAGTTTTCAATTTCATAATGAGATCTTCCAAGCTAATTTTAATTGATAAACATTATGTTTTTTTCTTAGATCCTCAAAGATATACTCATATTATTTTTAAGGATATACTTACATTAATGAGTATTTAATCACATTAATTATTCAAAAACAAAATTTTTTTCTTCACTTCTGTGATAAAATCATTACATGAAATATGTTCTGACCTCGTCTATAATTCTACATAGCATTCATCACCATCCTTTTCCACAATATTTGAGTAATATTATTTCATAGAAAAAATAGAAAATAATTTTATATACATTTGTAAACATTAATCATTTTTACCTTCATTATAAACATATTCATATTCAAATTTCTTACTCGATATATATATTTTATTTTCATTGAACATTTTATTACCACTAATATATTTCTTATCCATTATAGAGGACTTGTTAAACATAGACCACCATGGTTTTTATTAAGAATGATATTTTTATTCAAAAAATTATTATATTGGAAACTTAAAGAAGAAATATAAATTCATTATATTCAAACACAACTTAAACTAATTCAAGATAAACATGTTAGTAACCGATTTCTAGTTTTCAAATCTCATAATTATTCTATTCTGATATGGTATATTATAATTTCAAATTTCACTTTCCGAATCTACTGGTTTATGTGATGTATGCTATTTTATATAATGTATTCTATCATTAATTTATTCAACATATGATTCCTGAAAATATTCTATAACTTTTTTGGAATTTCATTCATCATTAAATTAGTTATTCTCATATGAATTATTATATATCTCTTCCTTAACATATTTAATATCGTTTTCAATTTAATATGGATTCTACATATTTATCACAGAATTTGATTTTTCCTACTATTATAAGTTTTTTTTGTTCATATTTTTATCCTTATTAAATTGGATAAATATCCACTAAAATGTCCATTTTTTCCTCCATCATGAAATATATTATGATCATCATTTTTTAGTTCTAGTAAACAACTGTGTAGAAATACATGGAATATTTATCAAAAATATTATATACCAAATCTCATGAGATGTAATGTTGGATTATGTACTAAAAAATGTCTGTCCTGTATATGTACTATGATACTAACCAATTTTAATTAGAAAAACATATTATCATACATATTTCCAAATAGAAAACACATCATTAATTTCGTCATACTATTATGGATAGGATGTATTTTTTTGATTACTTGATGAAGAATAGTTTTTCTAGTGATTATATATTCAGAACTATAGTTCAACGTTCTTTTTCAGCCCACATTTTTTTCAATATGTGTATATACAATGTAGGATCAAGATATTTTAAAAATTTTAAGAACATTAAGATCATTGTAGAAATAGTTGTCTTCATGTAGGAATGTTCTTAAAGGAAACATTCCAATTTTATGATCATCTAAATTTCTTCATCTATATCCTCTGCATTAAAATACTTTCATCACATTAAACCATTATCTTCCTCACCAATCATTCATATAAAAATTCATAGAAAACATTAAAGAACCTATTATGAAAGTATTCTTAAAATATAAGTTTTTAAAATATGATTAACTATATTATAGAATCCATTAAAAATTATATTCAACTTCATTTTGAATCTTCTACCTTGGAAATCATATTTTTTAATTATATATTTATTTAATTCATAAAATCATATAAAATTTTAATTAACATACACCTTAAATCAGTTTTTTTAAATTTTATTATTCTAATCATAATATCTTCTCAATTTTTTTAACGAGGAAATTTTACGCACGAAAATTTTATTAAAGTAGTAATTTTTAATATAAAAATAATTATTTGAAAACCAATGATATTTTTTAAAGAACTATTAATTAATATAAATTATATTTTCTCATTGAAATCATTATTGATATTCATCAATAAAAGATTATATTGAGTAATTGATTTAAAACAATTTATCTTGTTATACATATAATTGTCTTTCCATTCATCAATGACAAATTCATGGAAATATTTTTTTAAATTAATTAGTGAAACATACTCTTAATAAAATAATAATTATTTATTTTCTTCTAAAGATTAATCTTTTTTACATGGTCATAGTAATCCAATTACATATATAACTTATCATTTCATTATTGAATATATCTAATCCATTTAATTCCCTAATGTGAGACCATATACCCCCTTTTACATCTAGATAAACGATTAACTACCCCTAGTTTACTAATTTTAAATTTTCACTAAATAATTTTTTTATAATATATTACATAGTATTATTCATTAAAAACAAGTAGAGAAAACAATAAAAAAGTATTTTATTAAATAAAATTATTACATATGACTATACCTAAAACCAAGAAAATTTATAAATAATTAAAGTGGAAGAACATATTAAATTGAAATAATTGAATGTGAAAATATAAATCTTCCTAATAAGCTATAATTATCGCTCCAATGAAAAAAACTAAATAATTTAAATTAGATATTTTTAAAAAATCAATATTCTAGAAAATAGGAATGTATAACCTTTTTAGGAATTGAATAATATAATTATTTTAGTGTTATTGTTGTATTTATATTTTTTAATGTGACCATTGGAATTATAATTTGAGAATTGGAACCATAACATCACAATTCGGAGTAGTACACTAACTATTGGGAATTACAACTAGACGATTAGAATAGTAATTTACCTTATGAAAATATAATTAAATAAAAATAATATTTATCATGAGTATTGTATGAATGTAAATATATTATATATCCATAAATAAAATATCATTATTATATATACAGGGTAAATAGAAGAAAATGTTTATTAATCTAAAATGTAAAGAATTTCAAAAACATCCCAATACATCAAATTAATATTAAATTCAAAAACATAATAAAAATATTATGATAAAATGAATTTATTTTTTGAAACCCTAACAATGAAATTTTATAACGGTATTTTTTTAAAATTTTATGAAATAAATCAATTTTTACAAGATTACTAAAAAAACATTTTTAAAAAATATCAATTTTATGACATAATGATGGGCCCATGATAAATATAGATATACTAAATTGGTAATATTTCCAAAAAGAATTAAAATTTAAATGGGACCTTTAAAAAAATATTCCTAATGTCTAAGACAAATAATGTATTTTCCAAAGTCTAATTCCCAATGGTTTTCTTTTAAAATAATGTTTTTATTCTTTTCACATCCCATTATAATGAAATATTTGATAAGAATAATAATGTTTTATAATGTACTCATGGAAATTTATTTTACTTATATATGATTGATGTGGTAAAAAATCATTATTACAAGGTTTACCTTAGATAAATAATTCAATTAAATGTTTTATTCAAAAAAATATCCACATCCAAATGTAAAAATATCGCATCACCGTCTCCTTAGAAAATCAATAAAATATCACATAACAAAGGAAAACCGCATCCAGAATCACTCTTATTAATCCTTTTAATATAATTAGGTTTTTTATGAAGTATTAAACCTCCATTTTCTGAAGCAGGTAGAGTTCATAGAAAAATGAACCGCATTAAGAAAGAGGTAACGTCCTTTCATAATTTTATTTCATTTTCCTTTTAAAATTCATATCCACCTATTATTTTCTATATAAAACTCAAATAAACTATTATAATGTATGTTAAAATGAAAATAAAATAATTAATATACAATGAAATGATATTTTTAATATTAACATATATTATACATCCTGCACATCCTCTATTGAGGATATCCCATTAACGGATGATTATCCACTAATGAGGACATTGATAATTATTATCATAATGAAATCCTTAGGGATTGTTATAGTGAATTATTTATTAAATATAAATTCATAAATATATATTTATTCTTCTGGAAACAATTATTAGGTTTTATAATACATCATTAATAAAATGGTGAAATCATGGAATATGGTACATTTTAATGGAAAAAATGATATCAAAACGTTTCTATATTAATAATGGTAATTATGATATATAATACATTGTATCTTATTTGTAAACAGTAAAAAATAAGAGTTTAATTCACTATTAGATTTGTGTTTTAATGAACCTAATTTTATTATTTTGGATGTGAACAAAATAAGGAAATGATGTGGGATTTATGGTGCGTGGAATGGTCTAACTGAACTCATTTTTTGGGTTATCATATCTTCCAAACCATTTTACAAATATATATTATAATTGTATCAAAAAAATTAATATTTTATTTCCCTTTAATTTTTGTTGATATAAATGATTTTACCCTTTCAAATAGTTTTATTGAACATCTACTAATATTTTAGGGAAACAATTTATTTTTTAAATCATATTTTTCAAACTCCATGATTTATTTCTTCTCCACTCCAGAATGATTTTATTTTATTTCAAAAAAATCACCTCCATTTTTAATTTAGGAACCACAACATATTTTTTTATTGGTTTAATATCAAAACTATTATGAAAAAAATTCATTTCAATGGTATTATATCATGGCTATTATTGTTTTATATTCAATATTCCATTTCTTATTTTTAACATTTAATGTTGTCATCAGAAGGACCATAAATAAATATTCCAATAATGAATTGGATAATATGATATATCTCAGGATATTATGTGTATAATACATATATATTATTCAATAATTTATCACATTTATACGTTTATTATTAAGGATTATATATTATTCATGAACATGCTACTAACTATGTTCACAATTATATGTGTTATTTCACCAGAATGTTATAATGTTTCATTATAATCCAAATTCCACAGTCAATGACATTATTAAATAATCGCATCTATATTATGAAAATTATCTTATGTTTATTAAATAACAATGTTTATTACAATCATTAAAGTAATGTTGATTCATATCCATTATTCATCACCTTTCAAGGATTTTAGCATAGACCATTGATTGATGTATCTCCAATGGTAAATACTTGAAAAAAATAGATTATTAATGATTTATAATAATAAAAATATATAAATAACATTTTTTATAATTTTTTATGTACAGTTTATATATGGGAATAATTATACAAATAGACTAAACCTTTTAATATTTGTTTGTATCAGTATTGGGATATCAATGTAATGTATAAAATAGTATCCTTGCAAGAAAAAGTTGGATCACTATAGTTGGTATCAGGTAATGGTTTAGTCATGTTGGAAATTATAATTATAATATTATAGTGATATCCCAAATGATAACCAAATGTTTTATGAGAAACATCCTACCACATGGTAAAGTTTGAGAGTATTTGGTTTATGAGCAGTGAAATCTTTTTCTAGATACTATATGCATATATGGATACAGAACATAGTACCTAGATATAACAACCATGAAATGGTAATTAATTTATTTGGATTAATCCACACCAAGTGAATAATAATTGGACATCATAAACACTTGATTAGATACTCTTGGCGGATAATTTTTAATAAATCAAAAAAAATTATTCAAACTATTATGATGGATAAATAAATAAATAAAGTAAACATTCAACATTGGTATATAGAAGAATAAAATCATATGATCCTATATTATTAATTTGAGAAAAATATATACTATGGGATGAAATGAGTTAAATATTTATAATTTATTTAAAAATAAGAATAAATTATTAATTAAAAATTTTATATCGTACATTCTTAAACCCTTTTTTATTTTAAAAAAAATTCTGGGAACAAGGAGAAACAAACTAATAAACATTTTTAGGAAAAATGTAATCTTTTATTGATTCAAACTACCCATGGTAAATTTAGGTGGAGTTAAAAAAAATTTGATTTTGATTGAACATTGTTCAATGTATATGAATAATGAGATTAAAAAGATTTAATGTCATCCTTTACTAAGGAAGGAGGAACAAAATATTAATTTATTTATGTAATAATAACCATATTGATTCAGTGGGAATTATCATTCCCTTATCATGAAACTATTGTTTAACTATTGAAGAATATCTTTTCATTTATTTATTATTCTATGAAGGATTATGTGACACTAGTGAGATATCATTATTTTAGAGTGGCCCATTCATGATAATAATTGACAAATAATAATAGTATTAAGGATAAAATGGAATCGGTAGAGTGGGAATACATAATGAAAATATTTGATAACAAGTATTTTCCTTGAACACTTCAAAAAAGGATTAAAAGAGAATTCCTAAAGATTAAAAATATTATTATGAAAAAGTATTAATTTATAAGGAAATATAATAAGTCTTTCTGGTATGACGTATATTTTTTTAACCAAAATGATAAATATAATAGATAGAACATCCACGGCTTAAAACCCCACATCTAAAAAATTTTGGGTATTAGGTGCATTAAATTTTATGAATAAGGGGTATGAAGTGATATCAAATTATAGATGATCATTAATGAATAGACCCATGGATTTAGATATTAGGAAAGAAAGAAGGTATTTTATAATGTATGATCATATTTCAAAGGGTGAAAGAAGATCCAACAAACCAAAAATAAAAAACATCTGTAAGAAACATCATCAAGAATTCGACAAAGGTATATGGAAATGATTCATTCGTGGGAGAAAATTCCACCAAGAACCAATATTTAAAATTTATTTAAAAAAATCAAAAAATGTGATATAGTAAATGAAGGAACCACCTATTGTTCAACTCTTAATTTTACGGAGAATGTGAAATGAGAATCACAATTCCCAAAACCAGGGGTCAATAAGACTAATCCACATCAATAACTACCAATTATTTTGAATCGTGTTATAGCTAATATAATTAAAAAAATTGGGGTTGGATATGAAAATAAATTTATTTACAGTATAAATCCTATTCACATAGAAATGGAAAATGATTACTTTGATTCTAGTTTTGAGAATTCAATTTTTATACTATGAGTTTTCTAGAACTTATCAATCATAACACTCATACCTTGAAGTAGATATATCAATAGGAGAACCCAATTTTGTTGTAAATTAACCCCTTGTGTGAGAATCCTCTCTTATTTGATTCTATTTAAGGATTGTTTTGGTAAATCCGAAAATACTTTCCTTTATTGAATTTGACTCTATACTATGAATGTATTAGCTCTCATTTTATAGAGAACACATCAACTATCAAGAATTTGATATATCTTTTCAAATTCAAAATCATTCCCTATTCCAACAAAACTTATGTATGATATTGAATCACTTTTGTATAATATATCAATTTTTATGTTGATGACACCTTATTAAGGCACATAACATTCTTAACTAATCATGTTGAAGGAATGCATCAAAATTTAGTAAAATACCATTGTTATGGAATTAATTAGTGATTTTCCTAAATAATTTCTCATAAATATAGAATTACATGAGGTAACATTCATAGTAGTATATATTCTATGAGTCGTTATTATCTCTATGTCTCCCAACATTATGTCCCCAATCTGACTATAGATGTCCTAGTTGTAGTTAAAAAATTATTTACACAAGGAATATATATTCTCATGCAAATCTCCTTGGGGTATATCATTACACTTAATAATGAAAAAGGATGGATAAATGTAGTTTTTTATTTTTTAACGGGTTCTCATCATGATCACAAAAAATAACATATATGACCTATACCTTATTAATTACTTTTTCGATCAATTAATATGTGTTAATTTCATCTGAAAACATGGTATTTGTTAGGTATTTCATTACATGAAGTTAAAAAATAAATATTTAGAATTATTTGTTTTTTATATGGTATGCACACTGTCTGTTCATTTATATTCCCTTTAGAATCACTATTTCACCATCAATATTCATGGAATTGTTATTCTATTTTATTTATACTACCTCTAAAAATGTATGGTTTTCTTTATTGATCATATTGTAATTTAATCAATGAGAATGGTGGGACCTAAAAAATTTATTAGGATTTTATTAGTGAAATTATGGTTGTATAAAATGTTATATATGTTCAAAAATCTTATCTTTTGGATGTATACTGTACCAATATGGTGGGTTTTTAACACATTTAGTTTAATTTTAATATACTATAAAAATATAATTGATTTAAGAATGTATCAAATTCACTACTGTTAATCAAATCTATTGTTTTATTTTCTTATTAGGGTACTACTTGTGTTTTGTGATAAATATGTGGTGATTTTATATAATAAAAACTAGTTTGAAAATTAAAGGTGGATTGTTTTTCTAGATGGAATTAGTTAATAATCTCAATAATATGTTAATATATATACATGTACTTGCACATCGATCATGTGGAGACATTTTTTTATATACAGTTATACTTAATATTAATTAATTGGATGTGTACTACTGAATAATGATAATGTAATAGAATATTCCTTATAAAAATTAGATATCCATTTTTAGTTTTAACTTACCTAAGATTTGATGTTAGAAGATGTGATCATCACTCAAAAAAATGGCCTTACTAGCACAATGGTGATAATTGATCATTTTTTACATATCACAAGAGGAAGAATTATATATTTACATTGATGGAGATCAATATTAAATAGTGAAAATTTTCAATGTGGATCAAGGACAATGATATCCCTATTCAATACCATCTAATAACGTGGAATAAGGAAGCTGGTAATCTTAGCAGTAAATAACATTCTTCTCCGTCAATGATACAGATTGTGAAAACCTTATATTCACAGTTATGGAAATAATGGATGTGGAAATCGTAACTTATGGTAATAATTCATACCATTTCAAAATCACTTCATTTCCACCTATCCCATTGAATATAATAGAGGATAAAATGGATGATTTGGAGTGTTAATTTTTTTTGAAATTAGTAATGAATGTTAATCCTCATGAGTCTCACATCTACACAGATGGTGTCACTTAGTTGGGAAATATTCATTCTTTGTAATGACCCCGATTTACTAGGGACATTACTTTTGAAAAAAATAGTTTTTGAGTATTCTTTGAGGTAACGATATCTAGTTTCATGAATTATCCAAATTTCCAGTTTTTCCAATAATGAGTCGTGGGAATTGGTGTCAACAAGTTAGTTTCTGGACATGTTTGTACATCATAATTTCAGTTAATTAGTGAGTCAGAGGTGTCTTCATTGGTGAGTCTGTGGTATTGCCAATGGTGAATCAGAGGTTTCGACATTTGTGAGTCAGGGGCATCAAAAACAATGAGTCAGGGGTGTTGGTGAGTCAAGGTGTTGGTAGCTCCGCATTGGTGGCTCAACATTTGTATATTTCATCGGTAGCTCACCAATAATTTTCTCAATGACAATGGCTCATCATTAGTAGGTTGTGTTGATAGCTCACCTTTCAGTAGCTCAATATCGATGACTCACCCAATAGTGAATCATTTCATGTTTTTCATTTTTTACCCAGTATTCTTGTTTCGACACTCATACATATTATTTGATGTAAAACGAGTTTAAATCCTTATTTTGGATTATTTTGGGAATTATAAAGGATATTGAGTTTATATTTAATATCTTAATGCTCTATGTAATTTTTGATACTCAAAACATGTGATCCTGCCCATCATCAAAAATTATTATCTTTTAAAAGCATTCATCCTTTAATATTGGATCTGGCACTTCAATGATGAGATCCTCTCTTCCTTAGACTATTCCAGTTTTCTAATTTTGTTCCCATATATTTTCCAATCCCTAAATTCTTGTAACTTTGAGAATGACGTTATTGGGTTTTCTTTGAGTTATTTCCCGCTACTGATTTTATCTTCTAGTCTTTGGGAAACAAGGAGTTTTGGTTTCCAATCATTCTCTTCGGTATTTGATCTGTCTCTCTTTAATTGTGCATCATGTATGTGTCTGTACTAATGATTATTTATGAAAAACATGAGAATAATCTTATCAAAATGAGAAATAAACAATAATTTAATGTAATGAAAAGGTAAATGGGGTCAATAAAATAATGGTCTATGGGTGGGTTGATATTTATCGGCTATTTTATTTGATTCTTTTATGGTTTGTTTTTGTTGTATTCCATATGAATATAATAGTCGTTGGCGGTCTTTTATTGTGCACGAGTGATGTCATGTTTTTTATGATGCTTGATAAATCCTTGAAATTTGAAATCTTCTTAATCCCATATATTTGGATAAACAAAAGATTCCCTAGGGTTAATCTTGTTGGGGGTTCACCCCAATTATTTTAAATTAGAATTAATAAACATCTCATTCTAAACCTGAATGTGCATGGCCTAATAGTGTGGTTATGTGTTGTGTTTTTTTTTCTATGAGTTGGTTCAGTATGTTTCTGTAGTGTGGATGCTATTTTAGTGGTGGTTGTTGGGGTCTATTTTTATGGTGTGTTACAGGGGGTGTGTGAGTATCCATGTTTGAGAGACTGGTTGGTTGTGGAATGGATTTAATTATAGGATGTCGAATTTCCTTTGTGTTATGGATATGAGGAGACATTGGTCAGTGGGACTATAATGTGGTTGTAGAATATTTATGTAGTGGGACTACATTTGAAAAATGTTGGGGTCACAGGGATCTTGGAATTGGATGTGTTATAAATTCTGTTAATTTTGTGTACCAGGTGTGGTGTTGTGGATCGCTGGTGCTGTCAGGTTTCGTTTCATGGGAATTTTTGTTCATTATAACATTGAATAATGACATTTGAAATTATTCATGAATGAAGTGGTTAGTTGTTGTGTGTTTAGTAAATCAGACCTTACTCCATATTAGATGGTTGTTTGTGTTGTTTTTGTTAGTTTCCTTGGGTTATTCTGGAATAAATTATTTTGAAACATTAATTAATGAATGTAACATGGTTACATGAAAATGGTTTGGGTTTATGCTTTGGTTGTGACTGCTTTTGTGGTTGTTCATGGTGGGGTAGAAGAAATTGTGGTTTTTGTGGGATGGTTACTTTCTTTAGTACAAATAGGTTGGGCTATGTTTTTTTACATGTATGTATATATATAAAAATTTTATTTCATTGTGATTTCCATTCGTACCCCACCCATGTTGAGAATCATGTGACGAACACCCCCATTTCATGGGGGAGGGTAACATTCCCAACATCTTTGTGGCAGTACAGATATCTGGCTAGTGACATTTTCATCGCACCATCATTCGAGTTCATACTGCTCGAGTGTAACTGGGAACGCTCTTATTTCTTGAGGCTTACCATAGTCCTAGCTCCATCGGGATGGTTTGTTGGGAAAAATATTACAAGGGATTTCAGGACAGAATTTTTTTCCAATTGTCTTCGGGATGAGTTTGGGGTGTCTGTGAGCGAGAGGTGTGGTTGTTGTGGGCTAGGTGTCTACAGGTAAGCTGTGTTGTGTGGGATAGGCCTTAGTGTGAGGGGGCAGATTGTGGTAGTGGGAATATGTTTTTGAGAAGTGGTAGTGTCAACACATTTTCCATTATGAATAAATGTAAACTAGTGGGAATGTGGTTTTGAGTACAAAAATGTCAATGTGATTATACTACTACATTTAATGACTTTCTTAATATGGTGAGTGTTCCTTGGTAAAGTTGTGTTGGTTAGTACTCCTTGGTAGATTCTTTGAGGTTCTACAATTTTTTCAGTGGGGAATTTTTATTTCCCCCAACTTGTGCTCATGTACATTAGTTTCTCTACTATATTTACTTATATACTAACTCTAAATCTGTAAAACAATTTTATGGTTTCTTGGATGACATTGAAGACCATGATGGACTTTCTATTCATTGGCATCTGGATAGGTAATATGATGATGCTTATTCTATTAATTTGGTAGTTGTCTTAGTACATTGGTTGTACTTATGTTGTAGTTTACATTTAAACCATGCTTGTGTTGGAATTTTAATTCCATTATATAAATGATTGTTTTTTTGGGATTTTTACTATCATATACCCCTATCCTCTTCTTTTTAAATGTTATTCCATTTTTATTGAGATCCTATACCATTTCTACTAGTATCCACACCGGGTCCTATTGAAGGTAGGAATCAAGGGACATTATCTCACCTTTATATGGAATAAGTAAGGTTGTGGAACTCTACTACCCCTTTCCACATCATGAGAAAGGTGGGTCATGATAGAATGATATCATAGTCTAAAGGATGATAGAATATATGGGACATGATGTTATCCATAGTGAGAATTTTATCGGATAGTAGGGAATCATTGTTAGGCGATTGTGATGCGTAAAATTGGCCAGGAAGACTGGATAAGACACTTGATTTTTGGGCCCCACATGACCAGAGCATGACACTAGACATACAAAATGACCATGTGAGCATATAATTATATCTTGGTAGGGACCTTAGGAAAGGTACATGCATCATATGGATGTGTTTTCTTACATGTATTGGGAAATTTGGAATTTTAATTTAAATAAATAGTTAAATTACATATTTATAGGAAATTTCCATATTACCTAGGCTTAGAAGTTACTTTGTTACATTTTCATCTATGGAACACAGGCATCCACTACATGTGGTACAATCAGTTTTGGCCCAACAAGATGACCTGATAGATCAGCAGAGGGATGATTGAGAAGAGAAAGATGACATGTGGCAAAATACCATTTGTGCATTCCATAGATAGACCCTATGGAAGTACGATGGTAGTGTTTAAGACTCAGATAAAGAGGGAAATACTATAGAGGTGATAGTCATTGTTATCTTGAACTCTGCTCTGAGGGTGTATTGGGTTCCTCTATAAGTGAGTTAGATGTGAGGTGAGGTGAGTCACTAGAGGATGATTTACCTCAGGGAGTGGAATGGGACCGATGTCTCTTGAGAAAACATTTAGAAGGAGTTTTTGGAATTGTTACCTTCATCGACGATGATGTTCGAGAAGAGGCCAGATATCACCTCCCTTTAGTGTGGGAGTATGTTGATGGGGTAGTTGGGAATAAAGTTTTAGGATCTTATATGATTTTTTATTGATGTCATTCTGGATTCGGAGTCACGGGTGAGATGTTGGAAGGAGGCACTCTTTCCTTCTCTTCAAAATGTTGTCACTCCCTTTACCCTACCGATATACATAGATGTTCAGAAGTAAGATGAAGTAGTATAGTGGATGAAATCATAGGTTGGTTTTCCATGAGAGGGTATCCATAAAGATCTCTAATGGGAAAGGTATTTAGAATCAGGTCTCTGGCATCAGGGCCTTCAAGATTTTGACTAGTGAGAATTAAACCTCAGTAGTTCTTGTTCTAATCTCATAGCCCTCATCCTTTCCCTATGTGCATCGGACTGAGTTGTTTCCTCTCAAGAGTTTGTTCAAATCTTTGGAACTGGTGCACAATTCATTCTCAATATAATGGGGGTGGGAATGTTTAGCGAAACCTCATCAATAGTAGTTACTTTTAAGGCCTTTTTAGTATTAGGGGAAGCAAGCTACCCCTCCACCAAGGGTAGACCATGATGGGGGAGGATGAAATCAATGTGCATCATAGGGTCCTTATCTAGGGTGTTTTCAGGGAGGTGGTTGTAGGAAAATGGGTATAGGTGATGTGCATGGGTAGTTGAATGCTGTTGAGGTTGCAATACCAATGGGGGAAGAAGTTGTTCAAGGTACAATCAGTCTATTTTTCACTCTTTATTGGTATTTATTGATTCATGAGCACTCCTTGGATACACCCAGTATAGCCCATGATCTGGAGAAAGACATCCAGAGGCTTCCCAAACCCCTCAAGCTATGTTTTCCATTTGGATGCCAAACAACATTTATTGTTGTTTTCTGGATATATAGATTGATGTTGGGGTTTCCTCGGTCTAGTGGAGAGATTATTCTACTTTAAAAGTTGTCATACAATTTCATCCTAAGCATCATATTGTTGTTTTTTATGAAATATGTTATTGAATACATCTGTAGGAGAGTCTCATTTTTAGTTGTGGGTGGCCATCGTGTACTTTTCAAAGGTGTGTAGTGTTGTCATTTTGGTGGTAGATGTGTGGATCCTCTTCTATCTATGTCAGTCAAGCTGTCAGTGGAATCAAAAAACACTTATATGGTGGTGGTTTTGAGGAATATATTAGTTATCATGTATGTATTCTAAGATTAGGAAGTGACTCTACCCCCATGACATGATGTTGAGTTCGGAATAGACTGGAATTCCTATTCCCATTCGATTTTTATGAATCCCTATCATATGATTCCTTCATAGTTGTGGGATTTTCAGATTCAATATGAAGACATGATGATTAAGGGATTTATTTGACCAAGTTGTTCATCATGGGGTTCTATGGTCTTCTTCATAAATATAGATTATGGTGGTATGAGGATGTTTATAAACTACCTAAGACTGATTTTGATTTAGTTCAAGAACTGTTAACCCTTTCTGAAGATAGATGATATGTTCGACTAGTTAAAGGGAGAAGGTTAGTTCTCAATGATCGATAAGTGGTCACGATATCACCTATTGAAGTTCAAGGAGGGGGGAATCAAAAATACAGCTTTTAGGTTCATGTATGGGAACACCAATGTTGTGGTCATGCAATTCAATTTTAATAATGCACCATCTGTGTTCATGGAACTCATGAAAAATGATTTTCACATGTTCAAAGATAGGTTTTTCATCGTTCTTATCGACAAAATCCTGATTAACGCAAATTCATAGGAGGAGCATGCTTAGCATATGAGGAGTTTCTGAAATGTACTCCAACTACACTATCTCAACGGGAAGTTGTCCATGTGCATGTTTTGGATTCTATAGGTGCATTTCTTTGGACACAGAGTGTGTCGGAGAGGGATAGCATTGGACACATCAAAGGTTGAGGTAGCTGTTTCATGGGAATCATAGAAGAATGATGAAGATGATCACATATTCCTAGTTCTATTAGGCTATTACTAGTAGATCGTGCCCAACATATCTCAATTTGTGGCTCCATTTAGTGCTTTGACTAGAAAAGACTAATCCTATGTGTGGAGTGAGGATTTTTTGAAATCTTTAAAGTAGTTGAAGGTGAAGATGGTCGGTACCCTAGTGAATAGGTTTCCATAGGTTGGGGTGATGTTCGAGGGGTTCTTTGATTCTATTGGTCTAGGATTGGGATGTGTGTAGATTCAGTTGTAGGGAGTGACCTCTTATGGGTCTTTGACGTTATGTTCACAAGAAAAAAATAATTCCACCCATGATCTAGAGTTTATAGTGGTCATGTTAACACTGATGATTTCCCAACATTACCTCATCGAGGATCACATTGGGGTCTTTACATATCACAATAGATTGAGGTATATCTTCTCCAATGGAGACCGGAACATGTGGTAGTGAAGGTTTGTGGAGTTTCTGAACATTGATGACTTCACGATCTCATTCAACTATGGAAAGGGTAATGTGATGGCTGATTCCTTAAGAATGAATTTGGGATAGGAGGTATTTTTAGAATCAAAAGATTCTAGGATTGCAATGGAAGAGTTGGTTTCTAGGCGCCTGGATGTGAGAGTATATATAGGAATAGGCTGTATTTTTTTGAGTACAATGGAGTCTTCTTTACGGATGTAGGTGGGGGAGTATGAGTGGGCAGACATAGAGACTGATGTAATATGTGAACATGTTGTCCAGGGTGATTCTTCAAGGGTATGGTTAGAAGATTGTTAGAATCACATGTTGTTTTTTCGGAATTTGTTTGTACTAACTGTGATGCATGAAAATTTCAATGTGTGTTCCATATCTCACCCATGGTGGCACATCCAAGAGTTTCTAAGATATATTGGGAGGGAACTGTATCGTTGGACCACATTAAAGTGGGAATTAGTTGAGTTTGATGTATGGTTCCTAGGGTGTCGATAGGTAATAGCTGAGCACCTTTTTCCCTACGACCTGTTGCATCCCTTAGACATTCCCGAGTCAGAGTCAGAATATGTCTCGTGGTATTTTGTAATGGAATTACATAGGTGACTGAGAGGATTTGATACTATTTGGGTAATAGTGGAATTTTTGATGAAATCGGCTCACTTCATTGAGATCATGGAGTCAAGCATAGGGGATGTTGTAGCACAGAGGTATGTAGCTGAGGAGGTTCGACAACATTGAGTTCCCTGATTGAATGTCTTGTATTAGGATATATGTTTTATGTCATGAGTCTTGAAGGGATTTCATCTTTCCCTTGGTTCACAGTTACGCCTCAACATTTCTTTTCAGACTCATAGTGATGGGTAGATAGAGAGGATCATCCCAGCATTGGAGGACATGCTACATGCATGTGTTCATGAAATCAGTGGGTCTTCGATGGGACATTTTTAATTAATTTAGTTTCATAAAATAAAAGATATCAGTTGTCCCTTAAGATGGATATATATTCAAATCTCTATATGTGAGGCATTGTTGTTCACCCTTGGTTTTGATAGAGTTTAGGGAATCAATTCTTCATTGTCCAGACATGGTCTGGAGAATGATATAAAAGGTTCATCTTTTCTATGAGAGGATTAATGAAACACATGACCTACAAATGTGATATTCTGATCATAGAAGGATTCAATTGGAGTTCATTGTTGGGAAACAAGTTTTCTGGACAGTTTCTCATAGATGTGGGTTGAGGAGGTTTAGAATATGGAACAATCCTTCTCCCAGGTTCATTAGACCATTCAATGAGGTGGGGAGAATCTGAAAGGTGTAAAATCATCTATCATTTCCACAGTGGATGGAAAGGATATACGATGTATTCCATTCCTCTCATCTCTCTCAATATCTACATGAAGACTCTCCCAACATTGAATGGGGATAGTAGGATATTGGGGGTGAAATGAAATTTGTGGAACTACCAGAACAAATAGACTATCGTGAGGAAAAGGTACTACATGGAAAAATAATTCCATTGTTTATTTTTTTATGGAGGCATGGTGGCCTCTAGGAGAGTACATGGGAGCGGAATGTAAAGCTGAGTACTTAGTACCCAAAACTATTCTATGTTTTCATTATAGGTTATACGTGGATGCTTCTTCTTATGATGAAATGATTGACCATCTTCATTATCTAGAGAATAGTTTCCATGTTCTCTGAATGAGTGTGAAATGTACTGACTGTGAGGTGGGGGGATCTAATCCCTAGTATAGAAGAATAAATGTGAATTTGATTTAACCTGTGTGGCCAAGTCATTGTTTCCTAGTGTGGATATTATATTTACATGGATGAAGGAGTTACCTAATCAATGTATCTACATGGTGTGACATTGGTGTTTTAAAGGATTTTTGGGGATGTATAGCCTCAGTGTTTCTACAGTTGTTTAGGAGATAGATGTTAAGGAGGCATTGTTGGGTGTTCGGGTTTGCACTCTATATTTTTAATGACACAAGGGTGGTTTTTTCATAAGAGAAACAATAATAGTTCATTGTCTGGACCACTCTTTTCATGGGTCTAGTTTTAAATTATAAGGGGGAATATATTTTAATAGGAATCTGATGTAATGACACAAATTTCCCCAGTACATTCACTTGAAATAATCTAATGTTCAGTGTGATTTGGGTAGAACTATTTTACAATTCATGCATTTTTAAAAATTTCAGTTTTTTAATCAGGGAGTCGATAGTTTCGATGTTAGTGTGCTTGTGTATCATCATGTCAGTTCATCATTGATCCTAGGTCACCATCATCGGTGAGTTATAGACATAATCATGTGCGAGTTAGGGGCGTTGGTGATTCATTTCATAAGTAGCTCAGTTTCGGTGGATCAACATTCGTAGCTCCCCCGTCGGTGGCTCGTCATCTGTGACTCACCCATCGGTGATTGATTTCTGGTTCTTCCATTTCTTCCTTGTTTTCCAGTTTCACCACTCTTACATGACATTTTAAATGAACTGAGTATAAAGCCTTGTTTTGGCGTTTTTAAGGGAGTTTCAAAAGATATAAAGTATATTGTTAATATCCTAGAACTCCAGGGACATTGATATTATCAAATTATGTGATGTTGACCTCCATCTAACATTAATGTCCTTTGAAACATTTCCTCTTTTAATATAGTGTGTGTACATTCAAATATGTGATTGTTTCCTCCTTAGACAATTCTAGTATTCCCATGGTGAGCCCAATGCCTTTACCCTCATTAGATAAATGTGTCTCTGTGGAATTCCTCTTTGGTTTTTCATGGAGCTCATTCTTTCTAATCGTGTGATCCCTTACTATTCTCACAATGAAGAGTTTTGTTTTTTTGTCATTAAAGTTGGGATTTACTTTCTTCCTATAATATTTTGTGCATTATGAGGGGTGGTTCTACTAATGATTCCATTTGAATAAAGAGTAAATACTCATCTTAAAATGAGAAATAATTAATAAGAGAACGTGATTATAAGATAAGAGGTATAAAAATAACAAGGTAGGTAGTTGGTTGTTATCACCTGTTTTATTTGATTTTAAAGGTTATTTCTGGTTTCATGCCTTCTGAAAATAATGGCGATTGGTGGTATATTATTTCCCAATGGAGATGTACTATTTTTTCATGATGCGTGATAATTTCGTGTAATGTGAAATCATAATATTCACATATAATTTGATAATTGAAATGAATGTATCTTGATCAAACCTATTGTGTGATAAACGTGATTATATATAAGTGGAATTAATGAACACCTCTTGCTAAAAAAGAATGTGATTGTCATAATAGTGTTTTTGTGGGATTGGTTTAGTTTGTTCTATGAGTTGGTTTGGTATGATTGTGAAGTGGGGAAGCAATTTTAATGTTGGTTGTTGTGTGTCCTGTGTATGGGGTTGTACATGGGGAATTTCAATATCCTAAAATGAGAAAATTATTGATTGAGGAATGGATGGACTTGAAGGTATTATGTCTTCCTTTATTTTATAGACGTCAGAAAATATTTGGCACTAGGACTAAAATGTAGTTATGGACTTGTTATGTAGTGGGACTGCATCCCAGATATTTTTGGGTAGTGGGGCTGTATGTTTGGGTTGTGGTGTGACTTAATATTAATAGGTGTATAGGTTTGGTGTTGTTGTGCAGTGGGGAAACTCGGTTTGGTTGTGAGGGATTTTTTTATAACATTGATCAATAATATTTGTAATTTCCGATGAATGAATTTGTTGGTTGTAGTGTGTTTAGTTAATCAGGCTCTTCTTTTTCAAAGGAGATTAGTGATGTAATTCTAGGTAGTTTCCTAGGGTAGAACTGGAAAAAATTAAATTTACCCATTAAATAATAAATGAAAAGTGTTAAAATGAAAAGTGGTAGGGATTATGATATGGTAGTGGCTGTTTTTGTTGTTGATCATATTGGGGTAGCACCGATGGAGGAATGTGTGGGATATTTTCTGGCTTTAAGACCCATAATATGTGATGATTTTTGGGTTACACATATATATTTATATATATAAATAAATTTTAGTTCCTAGTTGTTAATATATTCACCCAATATTCTTGAGAACCATGTGTCGAACCCCCCCCCCCCCCCCAAAATTCATGGGTGAGGGTTTCTTTCCCAACATCAAAGTGGGAGGAAAATGGATGGTTAATAGCATTTTTCCCCACACAATCTTCTAGGTTCTTACTACTCAAGCATATCTGGGGAAGGATGTAATGGATTTAGGATTACCATATTAAAATATTATTTGGGAAGTTTTTTTGTGGATGGGAGGATACAGAGTTTTTATACCAATATTGTTTTCCACGTGTCTTTGGTATGAGGCCCAGGTGTCTTTGGGAATGAGATGTGGTTGTTGTGGCCCAGTTGTCTGTGGGTGAGATATGTGTTGTGGTTGAGGCCTATGTATGTGCGGGTGATTTTTTGAAGAGGAAATATGTTTTGGAAGATTGGTATCATCAATATGTTAGATATTAAAAAGAACAATTAACCAGGGGGAGAGTTGTGTAGGCTACACAAATATCAAAGTTATTATACTACTACATTACATGAATTTCATTATTTGGTGAGTTTTCCTTTGCGAGGATGGACTGGTTAGTACTTCTTGGAAGATTCATTGAGATTATACAATATTATCACTAAGGAATTAGTATGTTCCACCACTTGAGATCATGAATATTTTATTTTCCTACTGGGTATACATTTATACTCAGCCTACATTTGTAAAACGATTTTATGGATTCTATGAGGACTTTTAGGACTATGATGGAACTTATTAGCGTAGGGGTTGGGATAGTTCATGTGACACTACATAGTACATCCATTTGGTACATGTTTTAGTAATTTGGAAGTAAATTTTTTGTAGTTTATGTTTAAACCATGAATGGTTTTGATTTTCGTTTACATTATATAAATTTATGCTGTTGTTTTGGGATATTAATCATGTTATCTCCCAATCATGTTTTCTGGTTAAATGGTAATGCCTTCCATTTTGTGTGAGTTCCTAAACTATTGGGGCTAGTAGACAATATAGGGATTATTTACAGAAGGACTTAGGGGGTCATTGTCTATCCTTCATCATGAAGATGGTATGGTGTATAACACTAATGCACCTTCCCCCATCTTGAAGAAGGCATGTCATGAAATTGTGTGCCCAAGCCTCCTAAAATAAAGGATGAGATATTGAATAATTAATGTATCCCATGTATCTCTATCTATCATTTATGTACTATGATCTATGATAAAAATTGAGGGAACTTTTGGTTAGACGACACAAATTAAGATATTTCTGAGTACAGCTCAAATTGCATGGTAATTTTTTAATCGAATGAAAACTGTTTAAATTATAATTGGATGATGTAACTATTTACCTCTCCCACATGTAATTAAGGTAAAATCACTATGGACATAATAATGATCCTCTCAAAGGCATCAATATTGGAAATGTTTTTTGGGTTGTGCTAGATCGACTCACCAATTCCCCCCGCATCATCCCACATTAGAAATATTTATCCCATATAAAAATCTCGATTATATATATGATGGATGTGTTGACGCTAAATAGAGTACCACATTCAGTTGTATTATGTCTTTTTTAGGATTAATTTATAAATATTAGTGTAGTCATCATTATGAGTTGAATAGTAATCTAAATACTAATATTAAATATCACCCTAAAAATGATCTCAAATATTAATAGACAATATTGATTCTTTAGGACAAGATGAGACCCTTCATATTTGAATTTAGAGAAGGTTGGTAAAAAAATATCATATTGATTGTGACATAATACAATATCATTTTTTCACATAAGTATTTAAATTTCACAAAATCAATATCCATATGGGAAGTGATATAAAACTTCAATATGTTGGTATGAATTTTGTGAAATAATGATACTCAGTTACGATATTCATATGGAGATCATATAGAATGTTATATTAAAAAAATATAAAATAAAATATTCTCAATGTTGGATGAATAATAATCATGATATCATCCGAATAAACAAGGATTTTGAACATGTAGGAATTTGTTTCCATAAAAAATAACAATGTAAAAGAGTAATTTGGTTCATAATCAAATGGAATAATATCCATTTGTATATTATTCCTTTTGAGGTTCTTTATTATATATGGGCATTCACATATCATCATTTACATACACCAAGTATAGGTATGTTCGTGATGTTTTCCAAATATATCTAATGGGGAAAAAATACCTAATATCACATATGTATTAAATTCAATGATATTAATACTGATGAATGACCATTCATATAAGGAGAATCCGATGAAGATCATAGACTCTAGGAAAAAAGGCCTATGTAATAAGTTAACTCACCCACTCATAGTAATATTGAGGAAATATAAATATGAAACAGAAATTTCAGAACTATAAGAACAAATAAAACAATACTTTTATCAACTATTCTAAATTATTAATATGAGATGAATTTTCAGAGATAATTTCCTTAAAAGGGGGGAAATGTGATAACCTAGAGTTTAAAAATTATATTTTTTTACTGAATATATGACTGTTGTTTTATGTTATATGGTTTTATAAACATATATAACATATAGAAGTAAAATTAACATTATTTTATTCATACAAATCGAAACATTAATTTGAAACTAATGAAATGAAAATTCCAAAACTTTTAATGGTTAAAAAATACTATATACACAGAAGTAATATTTGAAAATAAGTATTTCTCAAATATAAATGAATCATCACCCCATGAATTATATTATTAATTAAAAAATATTATTATTAATGTAATTGAAATTCTTTAAAATGGAAATATATATCCGTGAGTGGAATTCTGGAAAATAATGAATTACATAATGAAGTGTTACTTATAGGGGTAATAATATTTTTGGAATAGTGTTGTGACCGTTGAAATAGTATATTAACCTTTGGGTATAGTAACCCAACTATTGGGAATTGTATCCCAATTATTATAATTGTAATTTGACCAAAAATTAATAAAATGTAATATAACTAGTTCTTATCAAGTGTTATTTAAGAATATAGAATTATTTTAACTCCATAAAGTATATAAGTTGATTAAAAACTATGAAAATTTATAAGAAAATTTCCAATAAAGTATATTTAATCATATTTAAAAAAATAATATATTTAATAATAGTAGTAAATGTTAGAAAATTAACATGAAATTATAAATTTAAATTAGGAAATCAGAGTGTTGAAATTTTTTTAGGGTCATTCTTTTGGAAAATATTTGAAATATATCAATTTCTATATCAATGGTATAAATAATTTTTTTCATGTACAACATGTTTTATGATGTAATTAATAGGTATGAATTACTAGATTTTCATTAAAATTAAAATTTTAGAACATTAAAAATTATTAAAATATAAATGGTTAATGTGAAAATATAAACTTAATATATAAAACCTATAAGGCCTTTAAAAAATATTTTGTATAAATGATTTACTTAAAATAATTAAAAATAATTCTTCTCTATTTTATCTAATAAACTATTGAATTCAAACAATATAGGTGTTTAATGTCATAAAACCATTTTATTTTTTCGATATATCAATTATAGTGTGGAAAAATTCATTGTTTTAACATTCAAATTTGGTATTGTATTTTATTCAATTTTTTATTCTAAAAACACATATTTTCTAATATGTAAATTAAACATCTCTCTACACATGGAAAACCACTCATCTCTCACTTACTAATACCAAAAATCTACCCAAATCCTCTTACATATTTTTCAAACAATCCTTATGGACAGTTATAAGCCAATAAACTCATTTCTTACCAAATGTTAAAGGGAATATAAAAGAAATATCATTACGATTTAGGTAATGTCATTTCATCCTGTTATTTCTTTTTCATTAATAATTTTATATCTTACTTATACTTTCAAATTAAAACCATATTAAATCAAATATATATTATTTTTTCATGATCTTCTAAATTTTAATAAATTATCAATATTTTATTTTAAATATAACTATATATTATATATAATGTGCCTTCTCATCAGATAATGTAATCTTAACGGGTGAGTAACCATCACTGTTTAAGTTTCCAATTAATTCTTTATATCCAACCTTATGGATGGTTATCATATAGTTTTTATGTTATATTAATGGATAAATATATTTATTTTATTAATATGTAAATATTTCAACATGTGTTCATATAACAATGTACACGATAAAAAAATTGAATAAAAATGAAAAAATATATATGGAACAAAAGATATAAAAATGAATCAAATTTAAAACAAGTAATTACAAAATTTGTAAGATTATTAATAATTTCTCACAATTCATATTAAGGAAGATAATTTGAATCAATTTATATTTTTATATAATATATTTTTTTTTATCTAGGAGATGAAAAAGTGAGGAATTTATGTGAGATTTATGATATGGGAAATTAACAAACAACCAACTCTTTTTATTTATCTAAACATTTAATTTATTTTTAGAATTTAATTTCCATTATTATCCTCAAAATATCATTCATTTATTATTCCCATTTTTTAGATATATAATTGTCTATAACCTTTATAGATGACTTTTGAACGATTTAAAAAGATATTCCAAAAAAATAATTTATAAAACTAATATTTACACCTCTTGAGTTGTTTCTATAACACTAATAAAGTATGGTGTTGTATATAAAAATGTGACATCCCAAATTCAATTTGGAACCCCCAAAAATATTTTCATAAAATATGATTTATGAAATATTAGTGAAAACCATCCATTATGATTGGTTTATTTCATGACTATTAATTATATTTGTTCTATGTGGCATCCATGATTATGGTAATTATATTATTTGACCAGTTGGTTAAGAATTATACACATCTAATGGATTGTGTAATGTGTTATGTGTTATAATATTTTGTGTTTTATTCAAGAACACTATGATATATTTTTTTAAATTTTTTATGTAATCATTAAGAAATATATTCTATGTGTGAACATTATGATATATTTTTCACAACGATGCATGTTATTTTACCAACATGTTATGATGTTTCATTATTATTCATATACCACATTCTAGGAAATTAAAAAATACTTCCCTTAGGATTATAATAATGATATGTTGTTTTTGATATGATTTTTTTTATTATGATATCCCAAGTACTATTGATTTATGTCCCTTATTACTCATAATACTATACTTTTAGATACCCCATTTAATTTATACATATCCTTATGTGACTACTTATTCTATGGATATGGTGAGAGATATAGAATGATAAAGATGATCAACTTACATAATATTTATGTTTTATTAGGTTCAATTGATGTATTATCTTAATTTTACAATGAAACAAAACCTTTTAATCCTATATATTAACATTATTAGGTTATTTATTTTAAAAAAAATGCGACAAAACTATAATTAATATGAGTTTCACTATAAAATTCCCTAACGTAATTATTTTTAACAGAAAAATTGACAATATAGTTCATATTAGTGTATGGATATTCTTTATAACCATTTAATTAGTCTAAAAATTGAATATTAAATGATCTATCAATAACTTTGAAATTGAACAAATGAAAAACCTCTATGAACTAATAACAAAATGTATACCGCATGAAAAGACAAAAGAGTAACCTAATTCATATTGATTCTATTTGATATATTCATTAATTAGATAAAAATGGAACTCTTACACCCTGATTATAAAGTCAAAGTTAATATTAAACCCTAATTGTAACCACAATTTATTTCTTATATAATTAAAATGTATGAAGTGTTATGTATTTTGAGTAGTATTAAAATAAAAACTAGTTATTATAACAATAGATATATTAAAATTATAATTTTTAGTTAAAAAAATTATATATACTCCAAAAAATCCTCATCTCTCCATTATTTTTAATCCAATAATTCATAAGAAATCAACCTTTTTAAAGTTTAATAAATCTTAATTAGTTATTTAAAATTTATTAAAATATTTGACAACATACCAAAGAGTATAATAAATTAATCAGTAAAATAAGTATTCATCATATTCAAAATTTTAGTAAATGTCACACAAATAAGTATTATAATAATTAAATAATATATAATTTGTTTTTTATTTTCAAAAACAATAGGATTGGAAAATATTTAAAAAAACATGTTAAACAACATTAAAAAATAAAACTAAAAATATCATTTTTGATACATAATATAATTTAGATATAAAAAATATGATATATAATTATTATTAACATTGTTCAAATTGTAATATAAAATGCATTTACAGAAATTATAATACATTAATTCATAATTTTTTTATTATTGTATAAGAAAGAAATAATAGAAATTTGAAACTATAGAGAATATTTATTATATATAAAATAATGTATACTAAATTAATATTATGTCATTACTTTAATATATGAATGATGAATGATTATATATTTTCTAAAAAATCCATAAAAATTACATTACAGTTCATAAGGTTTTTAGTTTACAAATAAGTCCATAATATGAGGTATGCAGGGTAACCAAAATATTATGATGTTAGATAAATTTGCAACATAGAGTATGTATACAATTGAGTTTATATTTATGATTAATTTCCAATAGTTAGGAATATTTACTTTGAACATTTTAATGTGTTATATGCTTAATAGATGCATCTATATTTATAAGAAAATTTCAAACCAATATTATGTAAAAGGTGGCATCAAGAATTAAAATATAAAAAATATTGAAAATGCAAAACATCATAAATAAGAACATTTATAAAAATATTTTATTATGTAGAATATTAAAACATAGTGAATATATTATGTAATTATGAATAAAATTTTCATAAATAAAATATTTAATTAAAATAGAATCTAAATGTTTTATAATAAAAATACAAGCAGTAAGACAAATGAATAAAAAATATATTTTACAACATTGTTTTATGTAAAAAAATTAGCGAATAAAATAAAATAATTATGATGGTTGTGCATTTAAAATCATATATAAATAATTAAATAGAGGTTTTGTAAATGTAAAAACCTATATAAATAACTTTTAAACTTGATACATAAAATTATTGAAAAACACATCATGATATGTCTTTTTCATGGGGTTGTCATTATGCTTTCATGTAAGATAGTGAATATTGATATTTCTACATTTAGCATGGCTATGGGTGGATGTGAATATAATTGGTACCTATAATGTTGTTCAGTTGTTGGAGTAAGACATGTGATTAATGATATATTATTATGGAATATGTGAAGATATTGATTATAAATGACAAATAGTGATTTATGTGATTCTTATAGACCATTATATAACATATTTGGGTGTAATAATCTAACATGGGATTGGTTTTTTATGTTGATTGGTATATTATAACTCTTAACATGACTAGTGGAATGAGAATGGGACGTTTTATTATGGTGGGAGATTTTAATTAACAGAAGATATAAAAATGGATTATTAAATTAAACACACAGAGTAGAGATATTTTTTTAATTTAATATATAAATATATGTTTATGAAATTTTATTAAAAATTTACTTTTAACATATTTTTTAATCTACTATAATTGATCTTTTTTATTGTGAATATGTAAATATATTCATATTTAACAAAAATTCAATTTTCTGTTAAAATTTCAATTATACTTATATATATCCATTTGATTAGTGAAATATTTATTACAACATGACTTATTTACTACCTATAATTGATTAATAATCATTATTCATTTCAATTTTTATTCATATTTATATATTACATGTTGTACTAATATACTTGTTTTTTTCATTATTAAATGATATATTTCTATGATTTTCTAATATAATGAGTCTTTTCTAGTATATTCCCCCTCACTAAATGACCATGATAATGTCTAGTTTTTTTTAATTATATTTGATTATTGGTCATGAAACATAAATGGATCATATATGATATGTGAATGTTATGATCTGAAAGTGTTAGAATCACATCTCTTGGTGGTGTTGAATGTGGAAATTATTTTAAAATGTTATATATTTACTAATAAAAATGTATTGTGTTCTAATAAATATTTATATCCTGATACTGTTATTGTTACAAATTCCAAATACGAAATAACATACACCTTAATACACACAATAGGTATGATGTGACATCATTTGGGGGCCTTCTATATCATTAAACTCAATCTCTAAAGTGAACCTTAGAAAACATATATAAGGATATTATTAATTAAGAGGTACATGGTTCTCTGGATATTTTTTATGGATTTTATAATGGACACTAGTTTGAAAAATTATTACTCGCTGCCACCCCTGATTCGTGAAACAACATTGGATGTCATATAGTGTTTTTTTAATTTAACCAATTGTTTTTTAGGTTCTTTTATTTCATGTTAATATATTTATTTTTTTTACAACTAAAAATGTGTCAATAAAGTATGTAGTTAGATAAAAAAAATTATATATACTATATATTATTATACAATATCTAAATACTCAATACTATTTTTATGGGATATACATTTTTTTATTCCTAACATACAAAAAGATCATGGTTAATTTTTTCAGTGGTTGTAATAAACCAAGATGTTTGAATAGAATAAAAAAAATCCCAAAATGTTGTATTAAATATTTGATACTTTTTATCATCCACAGATGATTGAGAAACATGTTTGGGGAATATGGGAGTTTAATTTTTGTTAATAGGTGATTATTTTTAATAGAGATAGAAGTGAAGAATTTATTTTTAAGGAAGGAGTCAATTACATGTGTAAACTGGGTGTTAGGATAATGGTGGTATATTTTGTTGATTTATTAACAAAATTATTAAATTTTAATATAATTTACTAAGAGTGACCAGTAGTTTAGTCTAGGATCATAGTGTTTTTGTGATATTTTTAAATATTTTTTTTTTCAATATTGAATAGATGAAAGACGTTTTGTAGTTTTATGGAACAGTCTAGGAAAAATATTATCATATATAGAAAAAACTTATAATGTGATGAATATAAGTCATTTCCATATTTATGAATATGATAAATGTAGGATAATAAGTATTATTATTTAAATTCAGTTCTATATTAGTAATCATAATCCAAAAATAAATTATTTATATAAAAGTAATTGATGAAATCATATTATATATTGAATTATTTATATTAATGGTTACTAATATAAAATGAATTTTTTTATATTCAAATTTTAATGGATTAATATTCAACAAATAGTTGTAAATTTTTTAATTTTTAATTTATATAATTTTTTAAATTGGTGTATTTTTAAAAATAATTATTTTCAAAAGGGGATTGGTTTCTTAAAAATATTAGTTAATATAAAAATAAATTTGTAAATGTTTTATTTAATGAAATGGTGTTTAAATCAGGGAATACAATCATTCAAGAAGTGATTTTTTATTATCATATTAAAATATATATTTTAAATTATAATTTCTATCATTATATATATATATTGACATATTTTCTGATAATATTTTAATTTAATATATTAAACTATTTAACTAGAAATATGTTTGTGTTGTTGGAATTTTTAAATAATAGATTTCTCATTTATTTTGTAATAGGAGATGGTTGGGATTATGTTGATCATTATTCTATTGAGAATATTTGGTGTAAAAAGATATCATTTTTTCTAATTTTATAGATTTTCTATTTTATTTGGAATTCTATGATGGGTATATTATAATACATTCACGAAAATTAGTATTACACAGGTGATTATTCGAACATATGGTAGTTTGAGATATTTATGAAATAGATTAGTTTCTCTCATTAGATACTAAATGAAATATAGGGGATATTCTTATATATTATAATATTGTATATTTATATTAAATGGTTGTTTGATTATTTTGATATGAAAATTTTGATTATTATAATTTTATTTTATTTTATTTTTATTTTTATTTTTTTTAATATTCTCATAATTATTTTAAACTCGTGGTAGTTTAATGTGACATTATTAAAAAGTTCATGTAGTTTGATAAAAATTAAGGGGGATTTTTGTTTCAATGAATTCAGAATTTAAGCTTGTAATGGCCCAGACCTCTCTGACCCATT
Source organism: Viscum album (assembly GCA_963277665.1). Taxonomy (NCBI): domain Eukaryota; kingdom Viridiplantae; phylum Streptophyta; class Magnoliopsida; order Santalales; family Viscaceae; genus Viscum; species Viscum album. The sequence goes on along the minus strand of OY728128.1, from coordinate 267,980,164 downwards.
CCATTGTCAAAAAGAAGGCTACAAGTGTTCTGTAGGGTAAAATGGACTTTTCCCACACTTTCCAGAATTTTGAAACTACACGCTGTGTAGTTTGAGTACACGTCGTGTACCCTCTTGCCGAGTATACCCCATGTGGATGGTCGTGCCCTTGTCGCGTGAAGAAAATGGGTACACACCGTGTGTCTAGTACTACACGTCGTGTTGTCCCTCCCCGCATACGCATTACCGTGTGTTGACCAGTCGTCATTCGTGTGCCGCATTGGAACCATATCCTTACCATGTTCAATAAATGGGTACACGCTGTGTGTCCAATCTACACACCGTGTAGTCCATCCCCGTGTATGCGTTACCTTCAAACCGTGTGTTGACCAGTCAACGGCCATGGAGCCATGTTGGAGGCCGTGTGGAGACCATGTGAAAATGTCCTGGTACACGCCGTGTACTTTTGATTTTCACGCTTATAAAAGGAGGGGTCCCCTCCTCCTTTCAACTCACACCTCTCCACCCCTCTCCTCTGAGTAGTGCTCTCTCAAGAGACTCGAAGGCTCTTTCTTCCCTAGCATTTTCGTCTGAGCTCTGATTTACGATCCGTCAGCGGCCACAGGACCGTAACGACGAGGTGGAACATCCGAGATTAGATCTGTTGTCTTTCCTTCGGCTTTTCCTCTCTGAAGTCCACCCAAGGAGGTTTTTCCGGGACGTCGATGAACATCTTCTAAAGTTGATCCGGGGGCACGTTGTGACCAGAACCTATTGAGGTAGGGGTTTTACCTTCATCCCTCTAATTTGTGCATCATGCGGGTTGGGTATCATTTTTTTTCTTGAGGAACGGTTGAAACATTTAAATAAAGATAATAACTGGTTAAAGAACGGGGTTGGGAAGTTTGTGATTGCTATTACTTTACCTTTTATATCCAGTGATATTATGTTGTGAAATGAATAAGCTTATGCCTACTTAAAATCACGGTCGTTGGGGGCCTTTGCTTGCGTAATTAAATGTTGCCATATCTTTCTAGACCGATATCGTGAGTGGAACTTTGGTGAATGTGGAAATTGGATAATCACGTAAATTTGGTTGATTAAATGAAAATCTGGAACCCTTGTGTGATCACCCCGGTTAAACAAAATTGAATAATGAACATGTGGGTTTTGGCTTCGTTATGTGGCATATGATGGGGATGTTTTGTTGGCTGTTGTGGTTTGGGTGAGCAGCAGGGCTGCGGTTGACTTGGTTGTGGGAAGGTGTGAATGTTTAATGGTGATGGGAAGCAAGGATGTAATAAATGGTATTAATGGGATAACGATGTGTGGTGTGGTTATGGCGGTTGGCAGCGGGGCTTCAGGGATGGGTTTAAATGTGAGCGGACTATGGGTTGTGTTTAAATGATAAATGGAAGAGTTAATGAATGATGGGGCTTTGTAATGAAACGGAAATAATAATAAATGGTTTGGTTGGTTAATAAGAAGGGACTTGCCGTGTTGCTGTGTTTTCCTAACTTTCTTTGTGGATGACAGGGATATGTTTTACGAACGGTTGAAGTGGTTGGTTGTGGATAGTTGCCCAGTAGTTGAGGAACTAAATAAGTTAATTTCTTCTGAAACGTGAAAACCTAAATGGGGTTCGGGTTGTTTGTGGAATGTATGCTTTGTGGTAGCAGTGTCGAGGCACGTGCTCAGTTTCTATTTTTAGAAGCCATAGGATGTTCCGAGTGGTTGCTATATATATATATATATATATATATATATATATTTTGTGTTTTATCGCACCACACCCATGTTGAGCACACAGTGCCGAACACTCCCATTTCATGGGAGAGGGTGTTTTACAATAGTTACTATCTCCTTCATGCTCCTTCTCCCTAGGATGTGATGACTTGAGGCGACCTTACACCCAAGACTCTTCGGGTAGGTTTCGATTGTTGTGATTAGGCCCAATACTCTTCGGGAAGGCTTATAGGCTATAATGTCTTGAGGCGACCTCACACCTAAGACTCTTCAGGTAGGTTTTGATTTCAGGCCCATGTGTCTTGGGGTGAGAGTTTTGTTACTATTCCCAAGAATATTCGGGATGAGGCCCAGGTGTCTTCGGGCGGTGATGTGCTTGTGGTTGTGAGGCCCAGGTGTGTGTGGGCGGGATACGTGGTGGTGAGGCCCAGGTGTGTGCGGGCGGGATGTGTGGTTGTGAGGCCCAGGTGTGTGGGGGTGGGATACGTGGTTGTGAGGCGCAGGTGTGTGCGGGCGGGGAGAGTGTGACAACGTCAGGACATTCAGCTAACTAATGTGAAATTGTGCGGGGTACCCAATGATCTTCTTCTTATAATACTACTACCTGTTTTGATTGTGTTTTGGTGATTGTGGCTGGTGAGGTTGGGTGGATATATTTCCTTGTTAGGTTTCTTCAGTTGTTCTCACGGGACATTAGGATGTCTCCCCACTTGTGCACGAGAGCTTTAGGTTTCCCTGCTGAGTATACTTGTATGCTCACCCTAGGTTTACTTTCAGGTTTCCAGGAGGACAACCAAGGCCGTGCGGGACCCTACTAGTCAGGCAGTTGGAGTTGTTGCAGTTGATTTTCTCTTGTTTTCTTTTGGTATTGTACTTTTGAGATTTCTTGTACTTGTACCTTGTTATAAAATTGTTTAAACATGCATGTGGGCTTGGTTTGGGAGTATTTATATACACTTGTTCTTTTCGTTTTGGTGGTTGACTTGTCCTATTTCTCGATCCAAAATAATAAAAAGGGTAATGCCTCCCATATTTGTGAAAACTCATACCCTTGGTGCTAGTCACCAACCCGGGGCCAACTAGAGGCGGGACTCGGGGGTCAGTATCTCCCTTTCGCCATTGCCAGCTCAGGAGGGTCATCTTTGGTGGGAGGCGGTCGTGACAGAATGGTATCAGAGGTGATGGTTGAGAGATAGGATGGAGTCTGGAGTTAGGCACAGTGAGGATTACATGGGATGGTAGGGTAACAATGTTAATTAATCTTGGTGCGTGGCATAGGCCAGGGAAGACCAGCTAGGACACGGGATTTTAGGGCCCCCCATGATCCGATGCTAGGACTCTATGCCTACAGAACGACCAAGTGAGACTACATTGATTGCAGGGTAGAGACCCTAGGGAAGGTACATGAATCATCATTCTTGTGTTTTAATTGATTTGGGTGTTCTGGGAAAGGAATTGAAATAAAATGATAAAATAAAACCTTGAGTTTTTTCCTTACTACTTGGGCTTAGGCGATCCTTGTTTACCGTATAGGTATAGCACCTGGACCTCGTCCCCGGGTAGCTTAGACGGCCGAGGCCCAACAGATTCAGGCGGTCCATCAGTTGAGGATTGACTGAGAGGAGGAAGATAGCCAGTGACAGAAGACTCTCCATTCCTTCTAGCGGCAGACCCTCAAGAAGTACGAGGGTAGTACTTCGGATACAGAGACAGAGGGGTGGCTTGAGGAGCTAGGGATCAATTTCACCTTGATTCGTGCTCCAAGGGAGTACTGGGATCCCCTAGCAGTCAGTCAGCTGAGAGGTGCGGCGCGACAGTGGTGGACGCTCTTCCTCGGAGAGAGGATAGAGGCAGAGGTTCCACGGGCTGACATTGAGAAGGAATTCTGAGAGGAATTCATTTCTTTCATGATCAAGGCGGAGAAGCCGAAGGAGTTACTCTCTCTCAAGCAGGGAAGTATGATGGTACGAGAGCTGGGGATCAAGTTCAAATATCAACTGCACTTTGCTCCGGATCTCTTTCCGGATGAGGAATCTCGGGCGAGCCGTTTGGAGGAGGCGCTTCGTCCTTCGCTCCAGTATGATGTCACCCCCTTCACCCTTCTGACGTACTTGGTAGTGCAGATGAAGGAAGAGTTCGTAGAGAGGATGCACTCACTGGGAGGTGCACCACGTGAGGTGTTTCAGCCAGGTTCGTCGAAGGGGAAGGCAGTCAGCAGCAGGTCTCCTACGACAGGACCTTCCAGGTTCATGCCAGTGGGTAGCAGGCCCCAGCAGTTCCAGTTCAGATCTTCGTGTCCTCATCCCTTTTCCACGAGCCCAGGACCGAGGTGTTTTTCTTGTGGAGGTTTCGGGCACGTTCAGAGTCGGTGCCTGACCTAAGCTCCATACAGTGGTGGTGGGCAGGTTTAGCGCCCACCTTAACAGCACTAGTTGCCTGTGAGGCCCTTCCAGCAGCATCATGACCATGCTCCTCAGAGGGCAGACTTTGCAGGAGGAGGCCGACCTCAGGGTGCTCCTCAGGGACCTCGACCAGGGCGTGGTCGGGGAAGTGGAAAACATCAGAGAGGCAGAGGAGCGGGGCGTGGACAGTTTCACGCAGCAGAGTTGGATGCTCCAGTAGGACCAGAGGTGGTGCGAGGTACGATTTGTTTGTTCATCACTCTTGTTTCTTCTTTGTTCGATTCGGGAGCCTCACACTCTTTTGTTGCACCTAGTCTAGCCCATGTTTTGGGACTAGATGTAGAGAGACATTCCATACCACTGGTACGGAGTACACCAGTTGGGGGCCAGACCAGCGTATCTTGTGTTTTTCGGGGATGTGGGATGACGTTGGGACAACATCGATCTAGTGGAGACCTTCTTCTGTTACAGATGCAGCCATACGATGTCATCCTAGGCATCGACTGGTTGTTTTCTATTAGTTCCATTATCGACTGCTTCCGGAGAAGAGTCACGTTCTCCGATGTGGATGGGCAGCGCGTATCGTTTGTGGGCGATAGGAGCTATCAGGTGGGAAGTCGGCATGTGGAGCCCCTTATTTCCTTGTTGGGAGGGTTATCAGTGGTTCTAGCTGATACAGAGATGATGGATGTCCCGGAAGTTGATGGGGAGTTCCTCGATGTTTTTCCTGAGGAGGTTGTGACTCTACCCCCCCGACATGACGTTGAGTTTGGGATAGACTTACAGCCTGGTGCCCATCCGATTTCGAGGGCCCCTTATCGTATGGCACCTTCAGAGTTGTGGGAGTTGCGGATTCAGATTGATGATCTGATGGAGAAGGGTTTTGTTCGACCCAGCATGTCACATGGGGTTCTCCAGTTTTGTTTGTGAAGAAGGCATATGGTAGTCTCAGGCTATGCATATACTACCGAAGGCTGAACCAGGTAACGGTCAAGAACCGTTACCCCCTTCCTAGGATAGATGATCTCTTCGACCAGCTGAGTGGAGCATGTTGGTTTTCTAAGATTGATCTACGATCAAGATATCATCTGCTGAGGGTGAAGGACAGTGACATCTCAAAGACGGCTTTCAGGTGCAGGTATGGGCACATCGATTTTGTAGTGATGTCGTTTGGAGTTACAAATGCACCAGCTGTGTTCGTGGTACTTATGAACTTTTTCTTCCGAGAGTTTCTGGGCCAGTTCATCGTTGTGTTTATCAATGACATCTTGATCTAATCAAGATTAGGGGAGGAGCACTTTGAGCATCTCAGGGCAGTCTTGGATGTCCTTCGACACCACCAGCATTACGGGAAATTGTCGAAGTGTAAGTTCTTGACATAAGATGTACACTTCCTTGGGCATGTGGTGTCTCAACATGGATTATCGGTGGACCTGTCGAAGGTGGAGGCAGTTGTTTCTTGGGCAGCACCCAAGAGTGTGGCAGAAGTTTGTAGTTTCCTGGGGTTGGCAGGTTACAATCAGAGGTTCATTTCAGACATCTCTCGAGTTGTTTCTCCATTGACAGTTTGACTAGGAAGAATCGGGTCTTCCTATGGAGCAATCAGTGCCAGGAAGCTTTCGACTACCTGAAGGAGAAGTTGGTCAGTGCTCCCGTACTCAGGTTTCCAGAGGAAGGGTTGTTGTATGAAGTGTTTTGTGATGCTTTGGGCCTTGGTCTAGGGTGCGTGCTGATGCAGAAGAAGTGCGTGATTTGTTATGGGTCTAGGCAGTTGCGCCCTCACGAGCGTAACTATGCCACCCATGACCTGGATCTTGCAGCAGTATTGTTCGCATTGAAGTTGTGGCAACATTACCTCTTTGTGGAGCGCTTTTTGGTCTTCTCAGATCACAAGAGCATGCGTTATATCTTCTCCCAGCGTGACCTGAACATACGGCAGCGGAGACAGGTCGAGTTTCTCCAAGACTATGACTTCGAGATCTCTTAAACTGAAGGTAAGGGCAACGTTATGGATGATTCCCTGAGCATGAAGTCACATAAGGAAGTGGTTTAGGAATCCGCTGATGCTTGGAAGGCGATGGGAGAGTTGGGTGCCCTACACTTAGATGCAAGGGAAGAAGGTGTTAGAGGCTGTTTGTTCCAGATGATGGTGCAATCCCCCTTATTGCAGCAGGAGGAGGAGTCTCAGTGGGGGGACTCCGAGGCAGAGGTGATGCGGGATCGTGTCGATCAGGGGAATGCTCCAGAGGGACGGTCATAGGACATCCGACATCGGATGCTTTTCCGTGGAAGGTTGTTTGTCCCAGAGGCGATGCGTGAGGGAGTTCTCCGTGAGCTCCATAGCTCATCCTTAGCGGTACATCCAGGAGTTTCAAAAATGTAACGAGGCCTGAGGGATCAGTTTTGGTGGCCCGGGGTGAAACGGGCAGTGGCGGAGTTTGTGGCTAAGTTCCTAGTGTATCAGAAAGTGAAGTCTGAACAATGTGTTCCCAGTGGTTTGTTGCATCCTTTAGATGTCCCCGAGTGGAAGTGGGATGACATCTCGATGGACTTTGTCACAGGACAACCCAGAGCTCAGGGTGGTTATGATGCTATCTGGGTAGTGGTGGATCGACCGACGAAATCGGCTCACTTCTTAGAAATCAAGGAGTCGGGCCCAGTGAGTACCATATCACAGAGGTACGTAGACGAGGTAGTGAATTTTCCTGGAGTTCTTAGGACTATCATCTCAGACCGGGATACTCGGTTTACCTAACGAGTCTCGAGGTGGTTACAACATGCTTTTGGCACCCAACTACGCCTTAGCACTGCTTTCCACCCCCATACCGACGGGCAGACAGATCGGACTATCCAGACGTTAGAGGACATGTTGCAAGCATTCGTTCTAGATTTCTGAGGTTCATAGGTTCGACACTTGACTTTAGTAGAGTTTGCCTACAACAACAGATTTCACTCTACAATTGGCATGGCACCATCTGAGGCTTTGTATGGAAGGCCATGTCGTTCACCCATTTTCTGGGCAGAGGTTGGTGAGACAGGTGCTCTTGGGCCAGAGGTAGTGCAAAGCACCACAGAGAAAGTCCAGCTTGTACGTGAGAGTATGAAGGCGGGGCAGGGCCGACAAAAGTCTTATGCTGATAGTCAGAGGAGGCCCTTGGATTTCGAGGTGGGAGACCATGTGTTCTTGAAGGTTTCCCCTCGACGGGGGCAGCGGAGGTTTGGGAAAGGGAGCAAGCCCTCACTTAGGTTCATCGGACCTTTTGAGGTGCTGAGGTGAGTCGGCGAGGTGGCATATCAGCTGGCCCTGCCACCTTAGTTGGAGAAAGTTCATGACGTCTTCCATGTCTCCTAGCTTCGTCGGTACTTACACGATGACTCTCATGTTATCGACTGGGGAGAGTTGGATATGGGAGACGACGCGACCTTCGAGGAAAGTCCAGTCAGAATCGAGGATCGTAAAGAGAAGGTGCTCCGTGAACGAACCATTCCCTTGGTTCGTGTGTTGTGGAGGCATGGAGGCCTCGAGGATAGCACTTGGGAGCGGGAGACCCAGATGCACGCTCAGTACCCAGAGTTGTTTTGACTTGTGTTTTCCCATTTTCTTCAGAGATTTGTGTTGATGTTGTACTATGTACCTTTGATATATGGAATGGTTGGCTTGTCATTTGTGAGACCTTTTGTTACCTTGTTCCCTGGTAATGTGTAACATGTCCGGATGTGTGGGAAGGGGGAAAACATGAACCTTAATTGAGACGCATTAATGCGGATGCGATGGAACCCATGCGGGAGAGTCAGTGCCGCCTAAAGCGGATAATATCTCGACATAGGTGAAGGAGTTTTCCCAAACCCATGTGTTCACGCAGTGTGTTGGTTGTGTGGTGTTGGGGGGCAGTTCCAGTTGAAAATCCTAATGTATGGAAGTGGGAAGACCTAATCCTTAATCGAGACGCATTAATGAGGATGCGATTAAACCCGTACAGGCGAGTCAGTGCCGCCTAAAGCGGATAATATCTCGATATAGGAGAAGGAATTCCTAACACATATGATTAGGGTTGTTGGTTGGGTTCCTGTTACAACGAGAACCCTAAGAGGTATCTTGTTGGGTTCCCCTGGGTTGGTTTTGAATTCTCGGGGATGATAATGTTTTAAGAGGTATCTGATGTAATGGCCCAGACCTCTCCGGCCCATTCCTTTGTCAAAAAGAAGTCTACAAGTGTTCAGGAGGGTAAAATGGACTTTTCCCACACTTTCCAGAATTTTGAAACTACACACCGTGTAGTTTGAGTACACGTCGTGTATCCTCTTGCCGGGTATACCCCGTGTGGATGGTCGTGCCCTTGTTGTGTGAAGAAAATGGGTACACACCGTGTGTCTAGTACTACACGCCGTGTAGTCCCTCCCCACGTACGTGTTACCGTGTGTTGACCAGTCGTCAGTCGTGTGCCGCGTTGGAATCGTGTCCTTGCCGTGTTCAATAAATGGGTACACGTCGTGTGTCCAATCTACATGCCGTGTAGTCCTTCCCCGCGTATGCATTACCATCAAACCATGTGTTGACCAGTCAACGGCCACAGAGCCGCATTGGAGGCAACATGGAGACCGTGTAAAAATAGCCGAGTACACGCTGTGTACCATAAGTACACGCTGTGTACTTTTTCTTTTCATGCCTATAAAAGGAGGGGTCCCCTACTCCTTTCACCTCACACCTCTCCTCCCCTCTCCTCTGAGCAGAGCTCTCTCAAGAGACTCGAAGGCTCTTTCTTCTATAACTTTTTTGTCCGAGCTCTGATTTACGATCCGTCAGCGGCCACAGGATCGTAACGACGAGGCAGAACTTTCTATCTTGGATCCGTTGTCTTTCCTTCGGCTTTTCCTCTCCAACTTCCACCCAAGGAGGTTTTTCCGGAACACCGACGAACATCTTCTAAAGTTGATCCGGGGGCGCGTTGTGACCAGAACCTGTTGAGGTAGGGGTTTTACCATCGTCCCTCTAATTTGTGCATTATATGGGGTGGGTATCCTTTTTGTTTTCATGAGGAACGGTTGAAACTTTTAAATAAAGATAATAACTGGTTAAAGAACGGGGTTGGGAAGTTTGTGATTGTTGTTACTTTACCTTTTATATCCTGTGATATTATGTTGTGAAATGAATATGCTTATGCCTACTGAAAATCACAGTCGTTGGAGGACATTTCTTGCGCAATTAAATGTTGCCCTATATTTCTAGACCGTTTTCGTGAGTGGAACTTTGTTGAATGTGGAAATTGGATAATCACGTAATGTTGGTTGATTAAATGAAAATATGGAACCCTTGTGGGATCACCTCGGTTAAAAAAATGGAATAATGAACATGTGGGTGCTGTCTTGGTTACGTGGCATATAATGGGGGTGTTTTGTGGGCTGTTGTGGTTTGGGTGAGCAGCAGGGCTACGGTTGACTTGGTTGTGGGAAGGTGTGAATGTTTAATGGTGATGGGCAGCGGGGCTGCAATAAAAGGTATTAAAGGGATAACGATGTGTGGTGTGGTTATGGTGGTTAGAAATGGGGCTAGAGGGATGGGTTTAAATGTGAGCGGACTATGGGTTGTGTTTAAATAATAAATGGAAGATTTAATGAATGATGGGTCTTGGTAAATAAACGGAAATAATAATAAATGGGTTGGTTGGTTAATAAGAAAAGACTTTCCATGTTGCTGTGTTTTCCTAACTTGCTTTTTGGATGACATGGATATGATTTACGAATGATTGAAGGGGTTGGTTGTGGATAGTTTCCTTGTAGTTAAGGAACTAAATAAGTTAGTTTCTGCTGAAACGTGAAATCCTAAATGAGGTTAGGGTTGTTTGTGGAATGCATGCTTCGTGGTAGCAGTGCCGAGGCACATTCTCAGTTTCTCTTTTTAGAAGCCATAGGTTGGGCCGAGTGGTTGCTATATATATATATATATATGTATCTTTTGTGTTTTATCGCACCGCACCCATTTTGAGAACATAGTGCCGAACACTCCCATTTCATGGGAGAGGGTGTTTTCCCATAGTTACTAGATCCTTCCTGATCCTTCTACCCTAGGATGTGATGGCTTGAGGCGACATTACATCCAAGAATCTTCGGGTAGGTTTTGATTGGGGTGATTAGGCCCAAGACTCTTCGGGCAGTCTTATAGGTTATAATGGCTTGAGGCGACCTTACACCTAAGACTCTTTAGGTATGTTTCGATTTCAGGCCCAGGTGTCTTCAGGCGAGAGTTCTGTTACTATTCCCAAGAATCTTTGGGATGAGGCCCAGGTGTCTTCGGGCGGGGATGTGGTTGTGGTTGTGAGGCCCAGGTGTGTGCGGGCGGGATACATGGTGGTGAGGCTCAGGTGTGTGCGGGCGTGATGTGTGGTTGTGAGGCCAAGGTGTGTGCGGGCGGGATACGTGGTTGTGAGGCTCAGGTGTGTGCGAGCGGGGAGAGTGTGACCACGTTAGGACGTTCATCTAACAAATTGGAAATGGTGCGGGGTACCCAATGGTCTAGTTCTTATACTACTACTACCTGTTGTGATTGTGTTTTGGTGAGTGTGGCTAGTGAGGTTGGGTGGATAGATTTCCTTGTTAGGTTTCTTCTGTTGTTCTCATGGAAAATTAGGATGTCTCCCCACTTGTGCACGAGAGATTTAGGTTTCCCTACTGATTATACTTGTATGCTCACCCTACGTTTACTTTTAGGTTTCCAGGAGGACTACCAGGGCCGTGCGGGACCCTACTAGTCAGGCAGTTGGAGTTGTTGCAGTTTTTGTTCTCTTATTTTCTTTTGGTATTGTACTTTTGAGATTTCTTGTACTTGAACCTTGTTATAAATTGTTTAAACATGCATGTGGGCTTGGTTTGGGTTTATTTATATACACTTGTTCTTTTCTTTTTGGTGGTTGACTTTTCCTATTTCCGGATCCAAAATAATAAAAAGGGTAATGCCTCCCATATTTGTGAAAACTCATACCCTTGGTGCTAGTCGCCAACCTGGGGCCTACTGGAGGTGAGGCTCGGGCGTCATTATCTCCCTTTCTCCATTGCGAGCTCAGTAGGGGCATCTTTGGTGGGAGGGGTTCGTGACAAAGCTGGATGATATAGGTAGTGGTAATACACTGGTGTAGGCCCTCCATTATCCTAATTATAATAATTGGGGGGGTTGTAGTCCTATATTTTTATTTTTAATGGTTGGGGCTGAATCCTCATTTATTATTTAAGCAAAGCATAGACCTATTTTAACTGGGTAGAGGGAGAACCATTACAAAGCCCAAAGACACAGTGGATAATAAGCCCATTACATGGCCTGTAGGCCCATTTTTTTACGCCAAAGCCCAATCTGTGAATAATACTGCTACAGTACTGCACTGCTACAGTACTACACAATACCCACCGCTGCTACAGCACTCTGCCGCCGCTATAGTGCCTGTCGTTGCTACAGTGTGCCGCTGCTATAGTTTGCTACAGTAACTGCTACAATAACTACGCTCAATGGGTTTTCAACCCCCATTTTTCATGTAGATTTAAGAGGTGCTTACCACTAATCCAAACACCAATGACAATATTTTATCAAAGTAAAACATGAGCCCTAAAAATTCCAGTGTAGAGCCATCAAGAATGCTATATTCCTCAAAATATTTTTTCTAAAGAAAGGGAATAATAGGAACATGAAGAAATTTTTTAACATAATCTAATTTAAGGTGTTGGGATTCAAGCCAGTCACACATATTAGGGGCACACATAATATGTAAATTGAATTTCATTTTTCAAATCCTAGGTGAATATGAATGATTTAAGATTATGGATGTGGTAGGAAAAACTATTTCCTCATGGATATTTGATTAATAGTTAATGATTTTGATGTAGGACCTCAATAATGTATGCTTAAATCAGTCTCTAACAAAAGGATCATCATTTTGGGATAGAAATGTGAGGCTCGTCGATTTTGTATATTCATTTTAACTAAATATTTTATGGGATGTGAGCTTCTTGTTGTTAAGTTTTACTGCCTCTTATACTTTCTGTATCATTTAATATTTTAATAAGATAGGTAATTAAGAAATTTTTTATACTATTGTTATAATTTTCTATTTAGGGTTCTTTATGAGTTCTTATCTAATTTATTGTCAATACATAATTAAATAAATTGATTTTTTATATCTGGGTTTTCACTTGTTGATTATATTACTGGGGATCTTCTAGGAAATATATTATTTGTATAGGTGGCCATATCCACCATGGTGTTTATTTTTCATTTTCATAGAAGGATTCTGTAATTTGATTTCAAATGAAATAAAATTTTTATTTCCAATTTGAAATTATATGTGATGGTTCAATTAAATTAATTTTTTTTTTGAAATTTATATTTTTTTATCGTAAATTTTTATAGATATATATATATATGTGGATTTATATATATATATTTATATTATATATTTCATTTCATATTTATTATCATGTCTTCATATGATTTTATCATCTTTTAATAAAATATCGATTTTATTTTTTACAATGCGTCCTCATGTAAACTAATAATTTTATTATATTTTTAAAAATCATAGATTTTTTTTCTAAATTAATATTCTTATCATCTAAAATATTTTTATAACATTTAAATTTATTCATTCAATTTATTCATTTAGTAATTTAAGACATATTTTTATTCTAATTAATAACCAACCAAATTGTAATCCAGTGAATACTAGTTATCATTTAGTTAGGATGATTCACACATGATGTTATAAGAATTAGGATATGGAATATAAAAATTACGAATATTTAATTAATGTGGACAATTTTTTTAAATATTACTTTATGTAAACTATAGAATATTGACATATTAGAAATCCTATATCTAGGAATGAGTAACAGGTGTAAAAATTAAATATACACAAATGGTATAATGATTTATCATGTTTGATAATAAGTGATCTTTGAGGACATCATATACAGGTTTATGATATTGAGCATGAGATGGTTTGATTACGTGATTGTTTTAATGATTGAAAACATGGAAGAATATATTTTTTCATATATTATATGTTTATTTAACATCCATTTTATAGATATTTTTTATTTATCATTAGGATTACCTTGGATTCTATTATCATATTTCATCTCATGAGAGTTCCATTTTGTGTACTCTCATTGAATGGTTCTTTTTATAAAATATATTAATAATTATGTCACTTGTATCTAAGTGAGGTGTTACATGATTGGGTATATATAATTATTATTGTATCAATTATGTTGTTGATCTTGATAACATTAAATGGTGAATTAGTCTAATTTACTTTTCACAGTAATTCTTGATACTAGACTAAGAGTGGTTTGATTATGTGTAGATATATATTTTAATGAATTCATAAAACATTAACATTTTCATAATTATGTTATTTTAAAATTCACACCTGTTTGGATGAACCGATCACTTAAGTTGATTACCAAATTCACCCTACATGTATGAGTGAATATAAATTAGTGTTTCATTGACATTTTTTAAAATACAAGATATTTATGTGAGAACCATATCCTTAATTTTTCTAGGTATAGTTCATGAAATTGATATTCCCATAATATCAATCCAGTATTAAAATAATTAAAAGGTAAAAAATCACCATTATTCATAGTGTTATCCACACTATATTGGGGGAAATAATCCCCCTTAACGCTTACGTAGATTTTAGCCTAACCCAAATCATTACTATATTATACATGTGAAAAGTAAATTAGTCTAATTTCAAATGTATTTATCTTTTAGACTTTAATTGTAAAGACCCGTAAAATTCAAGGGAAATGTTTTCTTAGTTTTGTTTGGAATTTTACAAGAGCACGGTTTCTGACGGCACCTGATTCCGAGGCCCGGAGTGCCCGGAATTAATTTCCAAAGTTTGGCTCGGGTACGTTCAGTGAATTAACGAGCGGAAATTCCTAACTTTTGATCTGGTGCTCGTAATTGAAATCCGAGGACACCGATGAACTCGCAGCGCTGATATTCGCTTAGGAAGACCTTTTCCGAAGTTGCGTTTGCCTAGGAGGAGTTGTTTAATTTTCTGGATGAAATGAAGAGTAAAATAAAATTGTGATACAATATTTATTTTATATCTCTAAAGTGGTTAAAATCTTTTGTTGGAAGTTGGGTGGTTTAACCACCTAAGAGAGGATTAAGGTGAGGAGGGGCCCACCTAAGCCCCACCTTTTCAAATTCCCTAACTCCCCTCTCCCCCTCTTAAAATCTTGATAACTTAACACTTAATTAATTACACAACTCATGTATAATTAATTAAGTGTTTTGTTTTTGAAATTTATGTTTTTGAAATGCTTCGCTTAGTAAATAAAATAAGGAGGGACCATATTTTATTTGGATTGTTGGGTGAGGTGTGGAAGAGCTTTGGAGAGAAGCTGAATAAATCCTCGACCTTTTTCATCTCCTTCGTGGAAGAACGCGAAGAACGTCCGCCGCCCACGAAGAACACCGACGATGACATCTTGACTCGTCTTCTCTGATTGCTTCCTCCTCGACCTCTTTGTCTTCTAACCGACATCAACGAATCGACGACTGCTTCCCACAACTACGTCAAAGTGTGACTATCGAGGTAGGGGTTTACTTCAATATGATTATCACTTTCCATGTTCTCCCATTCTAAATCTATTGTGGGATTGGGAAAAATGTTTGATGAGGATTGTGGGGGTTGTTGTTATTTGTTTATTTATTTATTCTCGTTCGTGGTTCTAGCAAGACAAACGTGAGGACATTTAAATATGTGTTATCGTTTAACGTGAGGGGGCCGGACCGCATGAACACGGCCGAACCCCCTCCTTTGTTCTTGTTGATTTATCTTGCAAAAGAAACAAGATGGCGTGGTGCCGTCGCACCACGCGGATATTCGCACGATTATATTGCGCGGCGCCGTCGCACGACGCCGTGGATGGATCATCAAGAACGTGACGCCGTCGTGCCGCGTCGAAGGGAATCAAAGGCGCGGCGGAGGGGCGCGGTGCCGTCGCACCACGTCGGACGACGAACACCGCGGCTGGTTCCGGGCCGCGGCGGGATGAGAAGACCGGCGGCTGGGCCGCCGGCGTCGGAAGCCGGAAGGGGGACCGGTTTTCCGGTCCCGTTGGAGAAAAACCGGCCGACAATTTGGCCGGCCGGAAGGTCAAAGGACGGGGGAATTTAATTCCCCCGGCCAGCACTAAACCCCCCCCCATTTATGAGGGGGGGGGGGCGGTTTCGTTAAGGGGGGCAGGCGGCCCCCCCGTTTCCCACAAAGCAGACCCCCCACGAAGGGGGGGGGGTTTCCAAAGGCGCGGCTAAAAGCCGCGCCGCCTTTTTAAAAGAAGCGGGGGCCTTGACCCCCGCACGTGGCGACAAGCGGCGCCCCGCCGTGCCGCCGCCGGCCGGGCCGCGACGGACCGCGCCGCCGCGCCGGTCCGCGGCGCCCCGCCGGACCGCCGCCGGCCGGGCCGGCTCGGCCCGGACCCGGACCCCCCGTTTTCGAGACGGTTTCGGTCTTCTGGCCATAACATGAGCCACGGACCTCCAACTGACGAACCGTCAGCAGCTAT
This sequence comes from Viscum album, assembly GCA_963277665.1. Lineage (NCBI taxonomy): Eukaryota > Viridiplantae > Streptophyta > Magnoliopsida > Santalales > Viscaceae > Viscum > Viscum album. The sequence goes on along the minus strand of OY728128.1, from coordinate 267,964,466 downwards.
GCGATCCTTGGATCGAGACGGTCGATTCAGTATATCGCACTTAATGTTTCGGAATACTTTGAGATCGGCCGGGTTGATTCGTTCACGAAACCAACCGGGCCTTCGGAGCGGAAACACTCGTATCTTGAGCTACGGACGTCCGATTGACGTGCCGTCAGCTTTGTTGTGTTCCTCTTAGTGAGACGGATCTTTTTGCATAGTCCGTCCGAGGTTTGGACACAGGTGGAGTACGGTCGGGTTGGGTTTTCCTTAAAAACCAACCGGGCCCCGGGGACGAAAATGCCAATAACTCTCAGACCGGGCGTTCGATCGACGCGCCGTCTGTTGCGTTGAGTTCCTATTGATGATACGGAACTTTTGGATACATAAACCCTGGACTTTGTGACAGTTTATGTATCATCCTCTCGGCTCGTGGAGCGGACCCTCCGAACGAGCTTACTGTGTGCGGGAACCCTAGTGCTTGCTGCGACTGTGACTGCTACTGCTACTGCTACTGCTACTGTGACTGCGACGACGACGGTACAGAGATCCTGTGTGGATTCAACAACGACGACTACAGCACTCAGCGATCCTACGTGTATCAGTGCTACAAGTCCTGTGTGGGCCCAATCCTGTGTGGGTCTTTGCGCTCAGCGGTCCTGTGTGAACCAGCGCCTGCAGATCCTGTGTGGGTCCGATCCTGTGTGGGTCCTTGCGCTCAGCGGTCCTGTGTGAACCAGCGCCTACAGGTCCTGTGTGGGCCCGATCCTGTGTGGGTATTTTGCGGGGGTTAGTTACCTATCGATCCTTCGTGGGTCCGATGACTTAGATGGATCAGAGATCAACTTTATCATCTTTTGAAGAAGTATACCTGTGTGAGCTGAATCCTCTTGCTTTCCTGTGTGGATTGTGTTGTGCTATCCTGTGTGGATTACGTTTTGCTTTCCTGTGTGGAATATGTTTACTTTCCTGTGTGGACTGAGTTGTACTTGGGCTCAGAGGTTGGAGCGTATTTTAAATTGATGACTTAGGTATATGTATGGGCATATACCTAAGCAGTGTCAGTTGTTACTTGTGTTTATATCTTCCTTTGTGGATTATCCTTTGGGGATTTTGTGAGACCTCCGGGGGTCTCGGGGTCCCTACTGAGTAGCTTATACACACCCATGCACGGGCTATGCCCGCACTACGTTGTGTTGGTTGCAGACGACGGACATCGTTGATCTTGGCTGAGGCTTGCAGAGCAGGATGGTACCTGGAGGTGGACCACTGGGCGGGACGTGTTCGGAGCAGACGACGGGATCCGCGGAGCAGTGGAGCTATCTATACCCACCCTTCAGGTGGGATCTCCAGTAGACAGCTCGGTGTAGCGGGTTTTACTTACAGTTGTTGTTTTCCCTTTTTGAGTTGTACTTTACTTTCAGTTTGGGTTTGTATACTGGCCCATTTACTTTTCCGCACTTTCAGTTGTACTCTGTTTTTACTTAGTGTTTACTTTCCGCTTGCTTACTCTGTGGTGTTTGTTTACTTTACAAAGGCAATGCCTTCCCTTTTTACCGGGATTTACGCCTTGGTGCTAGTCGCCAGCCCCTGGCCTATGGAAGGCGGGCTTGGGGTAGTCACGGCACGGACCCCGAGGGCGGGTCGTGACAAATTGGTATCAGAGGAGTTCGGTTCTACCGTGAACTCTGATCTTTTCTATGTGAAGCAATAATGTTTAGCATATTGAGTGTGGTTATCAGTCCAGGGAGTCCAGTGTTGGTGCGGCGGCCGACGTATCCGTACACCAGGACCATGACTTCTGATTTCCGACTTAATGCACGAAAACATTGATTGCGTGTGTGTTTTAGAGTTTTCTTTGTGGTTACTTATATCAACTCACCAGGTATACTGTTCTGACAGTGGCGCACCTATTTCCTTTTCAGGATGGCCCCACGACGGCAGCCAGCTAGGGTTCCGAGAGTCGAGTGTGACGACAGCCCACCGAGCGACGAGGCCTCGGTGTAGGGCCCTTTGTCAGCAATGGAACCGGTGGTAGCACTACCCGCCGAGCCCCCGATGCTTCCAGCACCAGCTGCTGACGATGCACGTCGCCTCAGCGCACTGCATGAGTTTCAGCGACAGTGACCGCCCAGGTTTCGCGGGGAGATGGACCCCCAGGCAGTAGAGGACTGGCTGGAGGCAGTAGTACGTGTGTTTAGGCCACTAAGGACACCAGCAGACCTCATGGTGATCCTCGATGCGAGCCTACTACACGCAGCAGCAGGACGATGGTGGAGCTTGATGCTCCAGGTGCACGATGAGGCATCTCTACTTTGGACGGACTTTGAGAGCCTCTTCCGCTCGGAGTTCGTCCCATCCACCCTTCGTGCGGTGCGTATCTAAGAGCTTCTTTAGCTGTGGTAGGGCAGCATGACGGTCGCTCAGTACTCGGTGAGATTTACTGATCTCTCGCGCTACTCGACTGACATGGTACGAGACCCATTCTTCTGGGCCCGGACCTTCAAGCAGGATTTGAGACACGAGATCACGGCATCGCTGATCTCCCTCAGCATACCGACTCATACAGGAGTACTGGAGAAGGCCCTTTTGATCGAGAGCTTCCTTGTTGAGTCTACACCAGCACCGAGACCCACCACAGGGCGGCACGTGGCAGAGTCATCTGCAGCAGGCAGTCGACGGATGACTCAGGGGTCCAGATAGACCAGACCTTCGGGCAGACGACCTCAGGGCACTGGCTCAGCAGTGCGGGGCACACAGCGCGGAGCCAGTCTTTCGAGAGGCAGACAGTGCTACTCGTGCGGCGGGCAGGGCCACATGGCTCGTGACTGCCCGACCCGCCGTGCCGAGGAGCAGCAGTCAGTTGAGGGACCACCGAGGCAGAGGTAGAGGGTCGACCGTGGCGGTCTGCAGGGAGGAGGCGGATGAGGCAGAGGAGCTGGTCGAGTAGCAGGTGGTGGGCGACGCTTTGAGGCTCTGCCACCACCACCACCACTAGGAGGTCCACCCCGACCATAGGGAGTTGGCGGGAAGAGACAGGCACAGCTCCAGGCAGTAGAGGCCTACGACCACGGCGCACCCGAGATGATTCGAGGTACTATCTGTGTCTATTCCACCCTTGCTGCAGTTCTTATAGACACAGGAGTGAGTCACTCTTTCGTAGCCGCTGCCCTTGTTCGGAGCTCGGTGATTCCGACAGAGCCGTTGGCTCGATCCTTACGGCTAGAGACTCCTACGGGAGCAGACTCGACGATTACTCACTGGTGCCGGCAGTGTGAGCTTACTCTAGGAGGCGAGAGCTTTGGCTGGGATCTTCTTGTAGCAGCGTCGAGGCCTTACGATGTCATCTTGGGCATGGATTGGCTATCTACGGTCCATGCGCAGATTGACTGTTTTAGGCGCAAGGTGCGTTGTGTACACACCGACGGGAGCAGGATCACCTTCACCGGCGAGAAGGGAGCCTTAGCAGCACAGGATGGACTTCCGCGGAGGATAGGACAGCCCATTACTCATCAGTTAGCTAGCCTCATCCTTGGAGCAATTGACGTGCGGAGTCCTGGTTTTCCTGCAGTGGTGGATCAGTTTGCGGACGTTTTTCCCGACGACGTTCCAGGGCTACCTCCTCGCAGAGAGGTAGACTTTTATATTGACTTGTACCCCGGGACAGCCCCGATATCCACTCCATCATATCGGATGTCCCCCTCCGAGCTTCGAGATATACGGTTACAGTTGGAGGACTTGCAGGGCAAGGCGTTCATCCGACCCAGTGTTTCACCCTGGGCTTCCCCGATATTGTTCGCCAAGAAGGCGGACGGGAGCCTGTGGCTTTGTGTTGACTATCGTCGCCTGAACCAGGTGACAGTGAGGAACAAGTATCTGCTACCGAGGATTGATGACCTCTTTGATCAGCTCAAGGGAACACGGTGGTTCTCGAAGATAGACCTCAGGTCAGGCTATCATCAGCTCAGAGTCAGAGACGAGGATGTGCAGAAGACGACCTTCAGATGTCGGTCTGGCCACTATGAGTTCTTGGTTATGCCTTTCGGCGTAACTAATGCTCCAGCAGTGTTCATGTCCCTCATGAACAGGATCTTTCAGCCATACCTTGATCGGTTTTTTGTAGTCTTCATCGACGACATTCTGATTTACTCTACGACTGAGGAGGAGCACGCCTATCACTTGCGAGTTGTACTAGATACACTCCGAGAGCACCAGCTATATGGTAAGCTCTCGAAGTGCCAGTTCTGGATACGTGAGGTCCACTTCTTGGGACACGTTATCTCTGAGGCAGGAGTTACAGTGGATCCTGCGAAGATCGAGGCTGTGTTAGCATGGGAACCACCCAGGAGCGTGACTGAGGTTCGGAGTTTCTTGGGACTAGATGGATACTATCAGAGGTTCGTGCCAGACTTCTCTAGAGTTGCGGCACCACTCACAGCTTTGAAGAAGAAGGGGAAACCCTTCGTGTGGTCAGACAGATGTCAGCAGAGCTTCCAGGAGCTGAGATAGAGATTGACTAGCACACCTATATTGGGGTTGCCCGAGGAGGGAGTAGGGTACGTAGTTTACTGCGATGCATCAGGGACCGGACTCAGATGTGTTTTGATGCAGGAGCGGGCAGTGATCACCTATGGATCACGTTAGTTGAGGCCACATGAGCAGAACTACGCTACCCCTGACCTGGAGTTAGCAGCAGTGGTCTTCGCTCTGAAGACATGGCGACACTATCTGATGGGCGAGCGTTTTACAGTCTTTTCCGATCATCAGAGTCTCAGGTATATCTTCTCGCAGAAGGACCTGAACATGAGACAGTGGCGATGGCTCGAGTTCCTCCAGGACTATGACTTTGAGATAGTCTATACTCCTGGGAAGGGGAATGTAGTAGCCGATGCCCTCAGCAGGAGGACGGGCATTCAGCTACTTGAGGAGGCGACGGAGCAGCTAGCCTCTTTACAGATATCCTTCGTGGATAGAGATGGAGCAGCCTTCCTCCAGTCTCTCACAGTCACCCCTCCACTACTGCAGCGGGTCAGAGAGGCACAGCGTGAGGACGCTGACTGTGAGACATGGCGTGCACAAATATCCTCGGGACATGCACCTGATGGTTTCTCCCTTGGAGAAGAGCACGACATTCTTTTCCGAGGACGTACCATGGTACCAGTCGCTTTGCGAGAGGAAGTGCTGAGAGAGTTTCACAATTCTCCTTTAGCGGTACATCCTGGAGTGGCAAAGATGTACCAGGACCTCAGACGACAGCACTGGTGGCCAGGCTTGAATAAGGCAGTAGCAGAGTTCGTTTCTCGATGCCTCACCTGCCAACAGGTGAAGGCAGAGTATCAGGTACCAGCAGGCTTGGTACTGCCCTTGGAGGTCCCAGAGTGGAAGTGGGACGGCATATCTATGGACTTCGTGACTAGACTTCCACGCACTTCCAGAGGTCACGACTCCATCTGGGTGATTGTTGACCGACTAATCAAGTCGGCACACTTCTTACCCATTAGAGAGAAGGGCTCAGTGGAGATATTGGGACGTCTCTACGTTCAGGAGATTGTGCGGCTCCACGGTGTGCCATCATCTATCGTCTCCGATCGAGATGATCGCTTTACTTCCCGGCTTTGGAAGGGGTTACAGGAGGCGTTCGGGACGCAGCTACGTCTGAGCCCAGCCTTTCACCCTCAGACGGATGGTCAGAAGGAGAGGACCATTCAGACTCTCGAGGACATGCTCCGCGCATGTGTCCTCGACTTTGGTCGTAGCTGGGAGGTCCACCTACCCTTGGTGGAGTTTGCGTACAACAACAGCTACCACTCCAACATCGGGATGGCACCGTACGAGGCGTTGTACGACAGACCCTGTAGAACTCCTTTGTGCTGGACAGACCCTGGGGAGTCAGCACTAGTAGGACCGGAGATGGTCCATGCCACGACAGAGAAGGTCCAGTTCATCAAGGAGTGGATGAGGACAGCTCAGAGCCGGCAGAAGTCATACGCTGACAGGAGGCAGAGGCCACTAGATTTCGAGGATGGCGACCACGTCTTCATCCGGGTCTCACCTCGACGTGGTATTTGGAGATTTGGCCGAGGAGGCAAGTTATCTCCGCGCTTCATTGGACCCTTCCAGGTCCTCAGCAGGGTTGGCGAGGTGGCTTATCGCCTGGCTCTGCCACCTCAGTTGCACCGGGTGCACGACGTCTTCCACGTATCCCAGCTGAGGAGATACGTGCACGACCCGACGAACATCATTGGCCATGGGGAGCTTGACGTTGACGATGGGGCGACTTTTATGGAGGTCCCGGTGGAGATAGAGGATCGACAGGAGTGGGTCCTGCGTGGGCGATCGATTCCTCTTGTGCGCATCAGATGGCAGCACGGGAACCTCCAGGAGAGCACATGGGAGCGGGAGGATCAGATGCGTGCTCAGTACCCTCATTTGTTTCCCTAGTTTTTGATGTATCTTTACAGGGACGTAAAGCCCTGAGGTGGGAGTAATGTAAAGACCCGTAAAATTCAAATTAATTTTTTTCTTCATTTTCTTTGGAATTTTGCATGAGTGTGGTTTCTGACGGCACCTGATTCCGAGGCCCGGAGTGCCCGGAATTAATTTCCAAAGTTTGGCTCGGGTACGTTCAGTGAACGAATGAGCGGAAATTCCTAACTTTTGATCCGGTGCTCAGAATTGAAATCCGAGGACACCGATGAACTCGCAGCGCCGATATTTGCTTAAGAAGACCTTTTCTGAAGTTGCGTTTGCCTATGAGGAGTTGTTTAATTTTTTGGATGAAATGAAGAGTAAAATAAAATTGTGATACAATATTTATTTTATATCTCTAAAGTGGTTAAAATATTTTGTTGGAAGTTGGGTGGTTTAACCACCTAAGAGAGGATTATGGTGAGGAGGGGCCCACCCGAGCCCCACCTTTTCAAATTCCCTAACTCCCCTCTCTCCCTCTTAAAAGATTGATAACTTAACACTTAATTAATTAAACAACTCATGTATAATTAATTAAGTGTTTTGTTTTTGAAATTTATGTTTTTGAAATGCTTGGCTTAGTAAATAAAATAAGGAGGGACCTTATATTATTTGGATTATTGGGTGAGGTGTGGAAGAGCTTTGGATAGAAGCTGGAGAAATCCTCCCCCTTTTTCATCTCCTTCGTGGAAGAACGCGGAGAACGTCCGCCGCCCACGAAGAACACTGACGATGACATCTTGACTCGTCTTCTCCGATTGCTTCCTCCTCGACTTCTTCGTCTTCTAACCGACGTCAACGAAACGACGACCGCTTCCCACGACTACGTCAACGTGCAACTATCGAGGTAGGGGTTTACTTCAATATGATTATCAGTTTCCATGTTTTCCCCTTCTAAATCTATTGTGGGATTGGGAAAAATGTTTGATGAGGATTGTGGGGGTTGTTGTTATTTGTTTATTTATTTATTCTCGTTCGTGGTTCTAGCAAGACAAAAGTGAGGACATTTAAATATGTGTTATCGTTTAATGTGAGGGGGCCGGACCGCATGAACACGGTCGAACCCCCTCCTTTGTTGTTGTTGATTTATCTTGCGGAAGAAACCAGATGGCGTGGTGCCGTCGCACCACGCGGATATTCGCACGATTATATTGCGCGGCGCCGTCGCGCCGCGCCGTGGAAGGATCATCAAGAACGTGATGTCGTCGCGCCGCGTCGAAGGGAATCAAAGGCGCGGCGGAGGGGCGCGGTGCCGTCGCACCGCGCCGGAAGACGAACACCGCGGCCGGTTCCGGGCCGCGGCGGGACGAGAAGACCGGCGGCCGGGCCGCCGGCGTTGGAAGCCCGAAGGGGGACCGGTTTGCCGGTCCCGTTGGAGAAAAACCGGCCGGCCAGTTGGCCGGCCGGAATGTCAAAGGCTGGCGGGGGGGGTTTCGTTAAGGGGGGCAGGCGGTCCCCCCGTTTCCCACAAAGCAGACCCCCCACGAAGGGGGGGGGGGGGGGGGGGCGGTTTCCAAAGGCGTGGCTAAAAGCCACGCCGCCTTTTTGAAAAAAGCGGGGGCCTTGCCCCTCGCGCGTGGCGACAAGCGGCGCCTGGCCGCGCCGCCACCGGCCGCGCCGCACCGCCGCCGGCCGTGCCGGGTCGGACCCGGGTCGGGTCGACCCGGTTCGGGCCGACCCAGGGGGGGTCGGGCAGGGTCGGCCCGGACCCGGACCCCCCGTTTTCGAGATGGTTTCGGTCTTTTGGCCATAACTTGAGCCACGGACCTCCGATTGACGAACCGTCAGCGGCTACGCGTTCCTTGGATCGAGTCGGTCGATTCGGTATATTGCACTCAAAGTTTCGGAATACTTTTAGTTTGACCGGGTTGGTTCGTTCACGAAACCAACCGGGCCTTCGGAGCGGAAACACTCGTATATTGAGCTACGGACGTCCGATTGACGTGCCGTCAGCTTTGTTGTGTTCCTCTTAGTGAGACAGATCTTTTGGCATACTCCACCCGAGGTTTGGACACAGGTGGAGTACGGTCGGGTTGGTTTTTCCTTAAAAACCAACCGGGCCCCGGGGACGAAAATGCCAATAACTCTCAGACTGGGCGTCCGATCGACGCGCCGTCTGTTGCGTTGAGTTCCTGTTGACGATACGGATCTTTTGGATACATCAACTCTGGGCTTTGTGAAAGTTGATGTATCAGCCTCTTGGCTCGTGGAGCGGACCCTCCGAACGAGCTTGCTGTGTGCGGGAACCCTAGTGCTGGCTGCGACTGTGACTGCTACTGCTACTGCTACTGCTACTGTGACTGCGACGAAGACAGTATAGAGATCCTGTGTGGATTCGACGAAGACGAATACAGCACTCAGCGATCCTACGTGGATCAGTGCTACATGTCCTGTGTGGGCCCGATCCTGTGTGGGTCTGATCATGTGTGGGTCTTTGCGCTCAGCGGTCCTGTGTGAACCAGCGCCTACAGATCCTGTGTGGGTCCGATCCTGTGTGGGTCCTTGCGCTCAGCGGTCCTGTGTGAACCAGCGCCTACAGGTCCTGTGTGGGCCCGATCCTGTGTGGGTCTTTTGCGGGGGTTAGATACCTATCGATCCTTCATGGGTCCGATGACTTAGATGGATCAGAGATCATCTTTATCGTCTTTCGAAGAAGTATACCTGTGTGAGCTGAATCCTGTTGCATTAATGTGTGGATTGTGTTGTGCTATCCTATGTGGATTACGTTTTGCTTTCCTGTGTGGAATACATTTACATTCCTGTGTGGACTGAGTTGTACTTGAGCTCGGAGGTTGGAGCGTATTTGAAATTGATGACTTAGGTATATGTATAGGCATATACCTAAGCAGTGTCAGTTGTTACTTGTGTTTGTATCTTCCTTTGTGGATTATCCTTTGTGGATTTTGTGAGACCTTCGGGGGTCTCGAGGTCCCTACTTAGTAGCTTATACTCACCCCTGCACGAGCTATGCCCGCACTACGTTGTGTTGGTTGCAGACGACAGACATCGTAGATCTTGGCTGAGGCTTGCAGAGCAGGACGGTACCTGGAGGTGGACCACTGGGTGGGACGTGTTCGGAGCGGACGACGGGATCTGCAGAGCAGTGGAGCTATCTGTACCCACCCTTCAGGTGGGATCTCCAGTAGACATCTCGGTGTAGCGGCTTTTACTTATAGTTGTTGTTTTCCCTTTTTGAGTTTTACTTTACTTTCAGTTTGGGTTTGTATACTGGCCCATTTACTTTTCATCACTTTCAGTTGTACTCTGTTTTTACTTAGTGTTTACTTTCCGCTTGTTTACTCTATGGTGTTTGTTTACTTTACAAAGGCAATGCCTTCCCTTTTTACCGGGATTTACGCCTTGGTGCTAGTCGCCAGCTCCTGGCCTATGGAAGGCGGGCTTGGGGTAGTCACGGCACGGACCCCGAGAGCGGGTTGTGACATTAATTGTTTCATTTTTTATACTGATACTAATGTAATCAACGACTGAATATAAATTCCATATATTGAACGAAATTCAGTCTCTAAATACAATATACACATCATCCAGACCCTAGATTCGGTAAATTAATACTAGAAAACTCACTATATAAATCTATAATAGAATGAATAACTGTTGGTTTATGATCGATTTCATTATTTCTATACTACAAGTAGACTGAAATTGAAACCCTCTATCAACTATTTGAGACTTCCAATTCTTGGAAACTCATCATTTCAACTATTATGATCTTCTTGAATGTACTTTGATAACTATAACGATTACATTACCATTATTATTTGTATCAATACCTCTCTCAATTGTTTTTGGAACATAAACTATCATAAAAATTATGTTCTATTATTATATAGGTATAATTTCATTAATATCATTATCGAATGAGTTGTCTCAAATTTGAAACAGTTTCTTGTAAAAATCATTAGTCGTATTCTATCAACATCATCCAAATTTATAATTTTCTTAATTTAATCCATCAAAAAAATCTTTAATCATTTTCAACTAATCCATACAGGTTTTCATGAATTTTTAATATGCCATTATGGATGTTTCTGATTGAATATCAATTTCATCATCATCAAAATGAACTCAAACTCAACTAATAATTATGAATTATTATAAATTAATTATCTACACCTTGTATATAATTTTCCACTAATCTTTATCAAAATTATATTTCCACTACCCATTCAAAAAAACATTTTCATGAATTATTTTTCCATTTGTGCCTTCATCTATGAAACTTATATTGTCATTTATTTTTTTAAGAAAAATTTATCTTCGAATCAACACACCATCAAATAATGATATCATAATTTCGACTCAATAACCAATATATAATTATTTATGTTTTATTGAATCTTATATTTCACTTTTTAATTTATTTAATATGTAATATTTCCTCTCAAATAATGCATGGTTATGCATATAATCACCAATGATCATAATTATATATTACTCTTCGACAATATAATATTTCATATGTTGGTCTATCAAATAACTTCGAATCAAAATATTCTTTATTCATTATAGAATCCTTCCCATTTTATTATTTGTTTTGTTTTTCCTCATATTCAACTAATATTACTTTGGGTAATATCAAATATCATTCTCTTAACATTCTCTAGGGCCATCAACGTAATCATTTCATATTACATGTTCAAATCAGGAATACATTTAATCAGATCATGTTGGATACGGTTCTATCATTTATTAATTTGATATTTCTTACATTGAATGAATTGTTTATGAAGAAAATGAAATATCTTCGAGCCATAATATGAATTATTAAATAAAAACTGGCATTAATTACACTACATATTAGGCCCTTTCAATATTTTATAGAATATCTTTATGATCATGGTCATCCTTATGAAGTTAAAAATCTCCCAATAAATTTCCACATTAACTCTAATGATCCTATCATTCAATCTTATTATGTTTTAGACATTGTCATTTTTTGGGTATTCATCCTTTTCATATACACTAGAATCTTTACAACATTTAATTTTATTGTTGTACCATAGGGATGTAATCCATAATAATTCATTCCTATATCATTGGATGATTTATCTATTACTGAAATGAACATACCTTCATATTTTGGTCATTCAAATTATATATTGTGTCTAAATACACTATCATTTTTACTTAAAAAATACCAAAACCAAATCAATTTTTCTATAAAAACTATAGTTCCATTATCAATATATTAATTATTCTCTATTCAGTGGGAGAACATTAATCTCCAATTTATTTAAAATCATTTATAGAAATTAAATTGCATCAAATTTTATACCTATGTTTAACATAATGAATTTTCAAACAATCAATTGATATTGTCTATGTTTTAGATATCATAATCCGTAACACATGATAAATCAACTCATTTTATCTTAAAAAATGGTTTTTTATCCTTATTCAATTTTGAAAAATTTATTGACCTTTTTATTGATCAATCATGTGAAGTTAGTGGTTTTTTAGGATAAAATTACTACTGTGTACATTCTACTACATCGATAAATATTACTTAAAACCATTTAGTTCATTACAATAAGTTACAAGAGTTCCACTTTTAATTTTGTATGCTACTAGGTTTTGAACAGTGATATATCTAATATCAATGTTTTGTTCATATCCAACATGTATTGACCCTTACCACAGTAACCTAGAGTCTATATCATTATTATTAAATTGTAATTTGATACAAGGAATCAAATCCCATAGGTCCAAATAGTTTTGTATTCTTTGTAAACTAGATACATAAATGAATCTAATATTACTTTCTAAAACACTAATTAATAAATTTGTATATAATAATATTATTCCATCTAGCATAACCAAAAATAATAATCATAGTAAAATTAAGGAAATCATGTGTAATTGGGAAAATAATGTTGACCTAAAAAATAGTAATTGTAAAAATAAATATAATCCATCATAAAATAATAATCATAGTAAATTGGTAATGGTAAATAAATGAAAACACGTGTCATTTAATCAATAAAATTTTAATGATATTTATATTGAGATAATATCATTGTGAATAAATCATTTATAAAAGGATGAGGTGTAATAAATATGGAGAGGAAGATGAATGAACATGGATTCAAATTACTCAATTAACTTAGAATGAAATTCATTATGAAATAATATCATTATGATAATATCATGGATAAAAATATAATTCTGTATCAACATAAAATGTCAAATAAATAATAACCCATTTAATTTAGTAAATAAAATTAAAATGAAATGCATCCAAATATAAAATCATTGTGAAAATTTCATTAAAACTAATATTATAATTCTTAATGATGGAAATTCATATGTACCGGACACCATGATCTCAAGCATCATGATACCACTACAATCTATAATATTCACATGATGAGTAATATCATAATGTATAAAACCCATTTAATACATGCTTATTAATTTTTCTCATGAAAGCTACTAATGCTACCAGGGGATATATAATATTAGGCCCACATGTCACAGAAAGTCTAAAGCATTTCACAAATATTAAACAATCAATTTAATTTATGAAAAAATATGTCATACAAGTAAATATATGTATTTTAGAAACCATTAGGACGGTCAATATTTCATCAGTCAATCATGTAAAATTCATATTAAAACATTATATGTAAAAATGAGAAATAGTTTTAGTAATAAACATATTCATGATAAATAATATTTATATTAGTGAATATTTTTATTTTTAATAATCATAGTAAAGTGAATATTTCATGGGAAGTTTAATGATAATAAATGAATCATATAAGTGAATTTAATTGTATTACATGGTCAAAATGATCATAAACAATCTAATTTAAGAATAATTGCTGTATCTATTCAATATATACTACATTGGTTATAATAAAAACAATTTTTTCATTTTTTTTAATTTAACTACTATATAAAGATATTTTTAAACATTATTGAGGATATAAACATTTTCATTTTGAAAATAAATTTTAAATACATAAATTCTTCAAAACATTATTAAAATAATTGTATATTTAAATATCATTTTTATTTTTAACGTCTGTTGTAATACATTGAGTTCTCAATATGGAATAAAATAATATACTTCCTAATTATGTTAACATAGAGATTCCTTTAACATTTCTTGTTAATGGAAAATGATCCTAGATTTGAAAATATCTAGAATATTGTTTTCAAAAAAATTATTGTGAAGTCACAAAGAGAAAAAATATCTTTAATAATTAATTTCAAAAATGTTGAAAACATATTTGAAAACCTTTTTTGACAACATTTATTTGGAATGTAATGTATTTCTGCCTGAACAAAATGATAATGTTGGTTTTTAAAAAAAGTATTTTCGAAATATTTTATCTATAAAAGATTGAAAAAGGGTACAATGAAATGGTAACTTCAAGAACAAAAAAAGTATAATAATAGTTAAATGTTTTATTATACACTGATCAAATAATTTATGTCTATATAAATTTAGGTATAAGTAATCTCTATAAAAATGAGATTATAAAATGAAAACATATAAACATCATAAATAATATTTAAAAATTAACCAATGAATCAATTATTTCATTCTAATGTATATACAAATAAAAATAGTGTAAATAAACAATAATATATTCAAAATTCAATAAACACATAATCGTAGAATATTTAATATAATGATGATGTAATATAACCTAATGAAAATAAATTGATATATGAAATTTTTTACCATAGGGTAATTCTCATATAACATAAAATTGAATTATATAAAAATAATATAAAAACAAAAATAAATAAATTTAACTATGGAGTTATATACACCCTATAAAATAATATAGGTTCATAATATTACAAATTCCCCAATGAAGAAAAATTTAGATGAACTCCCTTGCCTCATGCTTTTTATTGTTAGAATGTGAATTAACTACGTTTGTGGTGATTTTAAAAAAATGACTACATTATTCCATAACCATATTATTATTTAAAATATCATATGTGATCATTTTTTAACATCACATAACATGTTTGTCAAATATCATTTACTGTCTTTGTTGTTTCAGCTCTTAATTTCCTGGTTTAATAATCCATGTTTCCTCTCGAAGGATATTTTTCTGACACATGTAATATCATTAGATCATCTAAATAATAATATTTAGTAAATATTTATATTATTTAAAAATAATTTATAATTTTAAAAATTATCATGAAATATTTCTATAAATAAAATTGACTATGTATCAATACTAGAGAGGGTAGGACACATGTATGTATGAATAACATTTCCATTTTCAAGTGATCATTTTGGAAGATAGGTATGCAATGTATTATCCATACTAAAAGATAATAATATCATATGTTCCATTATATTTCATAAAATATACTTATATTAATTATTATTGGTGTGTGGTTATTAAATGAGATTCAGATCGCTTCATGAAGGTGGTAGGGCACAAAAACATGAATGAAGTCAATTTTTTTTCAAAAGGAAATGATTTTTTATAATTTAAAAATGATAAATAGGTCATAAATATCAAATTTATATAATAAATATTACATATATTCATTAAAACATTCTTTATTATCATTCTTGTAATGTGTTATTGAAAAATAAATCACACAACTCTGTGAGGTGGTAGTCTTCCATACACATAAAAAATATTACCCTATCCCCAACGTAATTGAAAATAACAAAATGAATGACTAAAATAATTTGTACATATGAATACATATTTTATAAATAGTATATATATTCTTTAGATAAAACATCACTCCCAACTGTGAGACGGTGAAATGAGAAAAACATATGACATTAGATTGCGAGGTTGTAGTATATTATAATGGCCCGGACCTCTCTGGCCCATTCCATTGTCGAAAAGAAGGTCATGAATTGTTCTAGAGGGTAGAATGAACTTTTCCCAAAATTTTCTGAATTTTTGAAACTACACGCCGTGTAGTGTGAGTGCACATCGTTTACCACCATGCTGAGTATACCTCGTGTTGAAGTCATGTCATTTCCGCATGAAATAAATAAGTACACACCATGTAGCCCATCCTACACGTCGTGTAGTTTCTCCCCACGTATGCATTACCCTCAAACTGTGTGTTGACCAGTCAATGACCGTGTGCCGTGTTGCATGACGTGTTGGAAGCTGCGTGGCGACCATGTGGAATGGCCTACTACCCGCCGTGTACTAGGAAGTACACGAAATGTACTTTAGTTTTTCTTGCCTATAAAAGGAGGGGGCCTCTCCTCCTTTTCAGATCATTCCTCTCCTCCCCATTCCTTCGAGACTCCAAAGCTCCTTTCTTCCATAACTTCTTCGTCTGAGCTCCAATTTACGATCTGTAAGTGGCCACTTGATCGTAATGATGATGCGGAACTTCTGATCTTGGATCTGTTCTTTTCCCTTCGGCCTTTCCTTCGCAGCTTCCACCCTAGGAGGTTTTTTCCAGGTTTTGATAGAAGCGACAAACGACAAAGGATTTCTTCTAATGTTATCTGGGGGATCATTGTGATCAGAACCTCTTGAGGTAGGGATCTTACCTTCGTCTCTCTAATTTGGGAATCATGTGGGATGGGTGTCCTCTTTCTTTCACAATACATAGTTAAACCAGTTTAATGAAGATAATAACTGGCTTAAAGAACGGGGATGGAGAAAGATTTTATGTTTAACATTGTTTATCCTATTGTTATGTTGTGAATTAAATAGGTTTATGCCTACTAAAAAATCACGGTCGTTGGGGGCCTTTTCTAGTGCAATTAAAACATTCCCTATCTTTCTAGACCATGTTGTGGGTGGAAACATTGTGGAATATGGAAATTGGTTAATCACGTAAAGTTGGCTTATTAAATAAATAACCAGAACACTTGTGTGATCACCCCAGTTGAAAAAAATGGAATAATGGCCATGTGAGTGTTGGTTTGGTTACGTGGTGTGTGAGAAGGGGGTGAATCCTGGGTTTTTACGAATAGGATGGGCAGCGGGGCTGCGGTAAGTGATATTGAAGGGGAAATGATGTGGCCCGAGCCTAGTTTTGTGATATGGTTGTGAATATGTGGTTATAGTGGCAGTAGGGCTATAGTAATGGGTGGTGATATTAAAAGAAATTGGAAATTTGATAAATGAACTGTGGGGAATGATAATAGATTAAATGCAGGAACAATAAATTGGGATCGATTGATGATAAAAAGTTTGCTTTTGTGTTTCTTGTGTTCTATCTATCCTGACTTGTGGTTGGTAGGGTTTTGTTCTATGAAACGCTTGATCTGGTTTGATAATTTCCCAGTAGTTAAGGAACTAATAAACTAATACTGTTGAAACATGAAAACCTAAATTGGGATTGTGATTGTTTGTTATAGGCATGATTTGTAGTAGTAGTGACGAGGTACGTGATGAGTTTCTCTATTTAGAATCCATAGGTTGGGTTGTGTGTTTGGTATACATATATGTATCTATATCTTTTTGTTTTGTCGCACCCCACCCATGTTGAGAACATAGTGCTGAACACTCCCATTTCATGGGAGATGATGTTTTCCCCTTAGTTACTAGCTCCTTCCTATTCCTTCTTCCATAGGCTATGATGGATTGAGGTGACCATACACCCAAGACTCTTCTGGTAGGTTTCAATTGGTGGGATTTTATCCCAAGACTCTTTGGGTAGGTTTACTATTTCCAATAACCTTCAGGATGAGGCCTAGGTGTGTTCGGGGGGGATGTGATTGTGGTTTGTGAGGCCCAGGTGTGTACGGGTGGGATATGTGGTTTGTGAGGACCAGGTGTGCATGGGAAGAATATGTGGGTTGTGAGGCCCAGATGTGTGTGGGCGGGATATGTGGTTTGTGAGGCCCAGGTTTGTGCGGTCAGGAAGAGTGTGGTAGTGTCACGACCTTCGTCGTTAGGAAGTGAAGCTAGCTAGTGGGGGGAAATGGTGTGGGGTACACAATACTCTTGTTCTTATTTACTACTACCTGTAGTTTTGTGTTTTTTTAGTGTGGCTGGTGAGGTTTGGTGGATATATTTCCTTGAAAGGTTTTGGTTTCTTCTGTTGTTCTCACGGGACATTGGGATGCCTCCCCACCTGTGCACGAAATCTTTAGGATTCCCTACTGAGTATACTTGTACGCTCACCCTACGTTTACTTGTAGTCTTCCAGGAGGAATACCAGGGTCGTGCGAGACCCTACTAGTCGGGACAGTTGGAGTTGTTGTAGTTTCCTATACACTTGGTTCTTTTGGAATTTTACTTTTGATTTTTCTTGTACTTTTACTTTGTTTCAGATTTTTTTTAAACATGCATGTGGGATTGGTTTGGGTTTATTTTCATTTACTTTTTCCTTTTACATTTGGTGATTGACTCATCCTATTTTCCAATCATAAATAATAAAATATAGTAATGTGCCCCATATTTGTGAAAACTCATACCCTTGGTGCTAGTCGCCACTCCGGGGCCTACTGGAGGCGGGACTTAGGGGGTCATTATCTCTCTTTCACCGTTGCCAGCTCAGAAGGGGTATCTTTGGTGGGAGGGGGCCATGATAGAGTGGTATCAGAGGTGATGGTTGAGAGATAGTATGGAGTCTAGAGTTAGACACAATAAGGATTCCATGGGATTGTAGGGTAATAGTGTTAGGTGATCCTGGTTCATGACATAGGCTAGGGAAGACCGGCTAGGAAATGGGATTTTAGGGCCCCCCATGATCTGATGCATGGACTCAGAGCCTACCGAATGACCGAATGAGACTACATTGATTGTAGGGTAGAGACCCTAGGGAAGGTACATGCATTATCATGTTTTTGTTTTACTTTATTTTGGTTTTCTGGGAAAGAAATTGAAATAAAGTGATAAAATGAAACCTTGAGAAATATCTTTTCTACTTGGGCTTAGGAGATCATTGTTTACCATACAACTATGGAACCTGGATGTAGTCCCCGGGTGACTCAGATAGTTGGGCCCAGCAGATTCAGGCGGTCGATCAGTTGGGGATTGACCGAGAGGAGGAATATGATCAGTGGCAGAAGATTTTTTGTTCTTTCAGCGATAAACCCTCAAGAAGTACGAGGGTATTACTTCGGATATGGAGATAGAGGGGTGGCTTTAGGAGCTAGGGATCACTTTTACATTGATCTGTGCGCCGAGGGAGTATTGGGTTCCCCTAGCAGTCAGTCAGCTGAGAGGTGCGGCAGGTCAGTGGTGGACGCTCTACCTCGGGGAAAGGTTAGTGGGAGAGGTTCTATGGGCTAACTTTGAGACGGAGTTCCAGGAAGAATTCGTTTCTTCCATGATCAAGGTAGAGAAGTGGTAGAAGTTACTCTCCCTCCAGCAGCTGAGTATGTCAGTACGAGAATTGGGGATCAATTTCAAGGGTCTTCTATACTTTTCGCCGGATCTCTTTCTGGATGAGGAGCCTCGAGCAAGACGTTTGAAGGAAGCACTTCGACCTTTGGTTCGGTATGCTGTCACCCCCTTCACCCTTCTGATGTAATTGGCAGTACAGAAGAAGGTAGAGGATGTAGAGAGAATGCACTCCCAGGGAGGTGCACCACGAGAGGGGATCCAACAAGGTTCGTCGAAGGGGAAAGCAGTCAGCAGTAGGTCTCCTACGACAGGACCTTCCAGATTCAGGCCACCAGGGAGCAGGCCCCAGCAGCTCCAGTTCAGATCTTTGGGTCCTCATCCCTTTTTCATGAGCCCAGGACCGAAGTGTTTCTCTTGCAGAGTTTTCGGGTACATTCAGAGTTGGTGCCCGACCCAAGCTCAGTACGGTGGAGGTGTGCCGGTTCACCACCCACCTCAGCTGCAACAGTTGCCGGCAAGGCCCTTCCAGCAGCAGCATGACCCTACTCCTCTGAGGGAAGACTTTGTAGGAGGAGGCCGACCTTAGGGTGCTCGTTAGGGACCTTGACCAGGGCTTGGTCGGGGAGGTTGTCGACATCCGAGAGGCAGAGGAGCTGGGCATGGACAGTTGCACGTAGTAGAGTTGGTAGCTCCGGTAGGAATAGAGGTGGTGCGAGGTACAATTTATTTGTTCAGCACTCTCATTTCTGCATTGTTCAATTCAAGAGCTTCAAACTCCTTTCTTGCACTCGGTCTAGCACATGCTTTGGGAATAGACGTAGAGAGACTTTCCGTACCCCTGGTGCTGAGTAAACCAGTTAGAGGTTGCACCAGCATATCTTGTGTTTTTCGGGGATGTGGGCTGACATTTGGACCAGATCGATCTAGTGGGGATCTTCTTTTTCTATAGATGCAGCCATACTATGTCATCATAGGCATTGAATGGTTGTTTTCTGTTAGTGTCGTTATTGAATACTTCTGAAGAAGAGTCATGTTCTCCGGCGTGGATGGGAAACATGTAGCTTTTGTTGGATAGAGGATCTATCAGGTGGGAAGTCGCCATGTGATGCCTATGCTTTATTTGTTAGGCGGGTTATTAGTGGTTTCAGGAGATACATAGATGATGAATGGTCCAGATGTTGTTGGGGAGTTCCTCGATGTTTTTCCCGAGGAGGTTGTGACTCTACCCCCCCCCCCCCCCAACATGAAGTTGAGTTAGGGATAGACTTACATCATGGTGCACGTCCGATTTCGATGGCCCCTTATAGGATGGAACCTTTGGAGTTGCGGGAGTTGCAGATTCTGATTGACGATCTGATGGAGAAGGGTTTCGTTTGACCCAGCGTGTCGCCATGGGGTGCTCCAGTTTTGTTCGTGAAGAAGGCAGATGGTGGTCTCAGGCTATGCATAGAATACCGAAGGATGAATCAGGTAATGGTCAGGAACTGTTACCACCTTCCAAGGATAGATGATCTCTTCGACCAGCTGAGGGGAGTAGGTTGGTTTTCTAAGATTGATCTATGATCTGGATATCATCAGTTAAGGGTAATGGAAATTGACATCTCGATGTCGGCTTTCAGGTGCATGTATGGGCACTTCGAGTTTTTAGGGATGCCGTTTGGAGTTACGAATGCACAAGCTGTATTCATGGTACTTATGAAATTTGTCTTCTGAGTGTTTCTGGACCGGTTCATTGTTGTGTTTATCGATGACATCTTGATATACACAAGATCATAGCAGGAGCAAGTTGAGAATCTTAGGTATGTCTTGGAAGTCCTTCGACACCACTATCTTTAGGGGAAATTGTTGAAGTGTAAGTTCTTGACGCAAGAAGTACACTTCCTTGGGCACGTGGTGTCTCAGCCTAGATTGTCATTTGACTCGTCGAAGGTGGAGACAGTTGTTTCTTGGGTGGCACCCATGTGTGTTGTATAAGTTCGTAGTTTCCTGTGATTGACAAGTTATTATCAGAGGTTAGTTTCAAACTTCTCTCGAGTTTTTTCTCCATTGAAAGCTTTGACTATGAAGGACCAGGTCTTCCTATGGAGCGATCTGCGCCAGAAAGCTTTCGACTACCTGAAGGATAAGTTGATCAGTGTTCCAGTACTCAAGTTTCCAGAGGAAGGGTTGTTGTATGAGGTGTTTTGTGATGCTTATGGCCTTGGTTTGGGGTGCGTACTGATGCAGAATAAGGGTTTGATCTGTTATGGGTCTGGGATGTTGCTCCCTCACAAGAGTAACTATTCCACCCATGACCTAGAGCATGCAGCAGTAGTGTTCACACTGAAGTTGTGGAGACATTACCTCTTTGGGGAGCGCTTTGTGGTCTTCTCAGATCACAAGATCTTACATTATATCTTTCTCCTAGCATGAACTGAACTTACAACAGCAGACATGGGTTGTGTTTATCCAAGATTATGACTTCGAGATATCTTACACTGAAGGAAAGGGTAACATTGTGGCTGATGTCCTCAGTAGGAAGTCACATAAGGAAGTGGTTCAGGAATCCGCTGATGCTTGGAAAGTGATGACAGAGTTGGTTTCCTTGCACTTGGATGCAAGGGTAGAGGGTGTTAGAGGCTGTTTGTTTCAATAGATGGTGTAGTCCTCCTTGTTGAAGCGGGTGGAAGATTCTTTGTAGGGAGACTCCAAGGCAGACGTAATGAGGGATCGTATCGATCTGGGAAACGCTCTAGAAGGATGGTCTGAGGACAGCTGACATCAGATGATTTTTAATGGAAGGTTGTTTGTTCCGGAGGTGATGTGTGAGGGAGTTCTCCATGGATTTCATAGATCAGCCTTGGCGGTACATCTGAGAGTTTAAAAAATGTACCGAGGCCGGAGGGAACAGTTTTGGTGGCCCTGGGTGAAACGGGCAGTGGCAGATTTTGTTGCTAAGTCCATAGTGTGTCTGCAAGTAAAGGCTTAACTCCGTGTTCCCAGTGGTTTGTTGCATCCTTTAGATGTCCCTGAGTGGAAATTGGATGACGTCTCAGTGGACTTCATCACAAGACTACCCAGAGCTCTGTGTGGTTATGATGCTATCTTGGTAGTGGTGGATCGAATGACTAAATCAGCTCACTTCTTAGCAATTAAGGAGTCGGTACCGGTGAGTAACTTAGCAAAGAAGTACGTAGACGAGGTGGTGTGTTTTCATGGAGTTCCAAGGACTATCGTCTCATATCGGGATACTAGGTTTACCTCATGAGTCTGAAGGGGGTTACAACAAGCTTTTGGCACCCATCTACACCTTAACACTGCTTTCCACCCACAGATAGATGGCCAGACAGAGCGAACTATCCAGACGTTAGAGGACATTCTATGAGGATGCATTCTAGATTTCAGAGGATCATGGGTGTGAAAATTTCCTTTATTAGTGTTTTCCTACAACAACATCATCCACTCTACTATTGGCATGGCACCATTTGAGTCATTGTATGGAAGACCATGTCGTTCACCCATTGGATGAGCAGAGGATGGTGAGACAGGTGCTCTTGGGCCAAAGGTAGAGCACCAGAGAGAAAGTTCAGCTTGTGCGTGAGAGGATGAATGCGGCTTAGGACCGATTGAAGTCTTATACTAATCATCGGAGGAAGCCCTTGGAGTTTGAGGTGAGAGAAAATGTGTTCTTGAAGGTTTCCTGTCGATGGGGGAAGCGGAGGTTTGGTAAGGGGAGTAAGCTCTCCCCTAGGTTCATCGGACCTTTCAAGGTGCGGAGGCGTGTCGGCGAGGTGGAATATCATCTAGCCCTGCCACCTCAATTGGAGAAGGTTCATGAAGTCTTTTACGTCTCCCAGGTTCTTCGGTACTTACATGAAAACTATCACGTTATCGACTAGGGAGAGTTAGATATGGGGGACGATGCAACCTTCAAGGAACGAAAAGACAAAATCGAAGATCGTGAAGAGAAGGTTCTTCGTGGAAGAATCATCTCCTTGGTTCGAGTGTTGTGGAGGCATGGCGGCCTCAAGGAGAGCACTTAAGAGCGGGAGGCTCAGATGCCCACTAAGTACCCAGAGTTGTTTTGACATGTGTTTTTCATTGTTCTTTTGAGCTTTGTTTTCATGTTATACTTTGTACCTTTGATATATGGAATTCTTGGCTTGTCCGTTGTGAGATGTTTTGTTTCCTTGTTCAATGGAAGTGTGTAACATGTACGGGTGTTTGGGGAAAGGGAAAAACATGATCCTTAATCGAGATGTATTAATAAGGATGTGATTAAACCCATGTGGTCGAGTCAGTGATGCCTAAAGCGGATAATATCTCGACATGGGAGAAGGAATTCCCCAACCCATGTGTTCAGGCAGTGTGTTTGTTGTACGGTGTTGCGGGCAGTGTAAGTTGAAAAATCCTAATATATGGAAGTGGGAAGACCCAATTCTTAATCGAGACGCATTAATGCGGATGCGATTAAACTCGTACAGGAAATTCAGTTCTGCCTAAAGTGGATAATAACTCGACATAGGAGAAGGAATGCCTAACACATATGATTATGGTTGTTGTTTGGGTTCCTGTTATAACGAGTGTCCTAAGAGGTATCTTGTTGGGTTCTTCTGGGATGGTTTTTGAATTCTCGGGGATGAGAATGTTTTAAGAGGTATCTGGTGTAATGGCCCGGACCTCTCCGGCCCATTCCTTTGTCGAAAAGAAGGTCATGAAGTGTTCTGGAGGGTAGAATGGACTTTTCCCACAGTTTTCAGAATTCTTGTAACTACATGCCGTGTAGTGTGATTACACGCCATGTACCACCTTTCTGAGTATACCCTGTGTTTACGTCATGTCCTTGATGTGTGAAATAATTAAGTACCCACCGTGTAGCCCATCCTACACGCCGTGTAGTTTCTCCCCGCATACGCATTACCCTCAAACAGTGTGTTGGCCAGTCAACGGTCGTGTGCCGAGTTGAATGTCGTGTTGGAAGTCACGTGGCAACCATGTGGAATGGCCTAGTACACACCATGTACTAGGAAGTACACACCGTGTACATCAGTTTTTCTCTCCTATAAAAGGAGGGAGATGCTCCTCCTTTTTAGATCATTCCTATCCTCCCCATTCCTTCGAGTGCAGCCCTCCCAAGAGACTCCAAAGCTCCTTTATTCCATAACTTCTTCGTCCGAGCTCTGATTTACGATCCGTTAGTGGCCACGAGATCGTAACGATGAGGGGGAACATCTTATATTGGATCTGTTGTTTTCCCTTCAGCCTTTCCTTCCCAGATTCCACCCGAGGAGGTTTTTTCTAGGTTTTGACAGAAGGGACGGACACCGACAGACGTCTTCTATTGTTGATCCGTGGGAGGAATGTTATCAGAACCTATTTAGGTAGGGATCATACCTTCATCTCTTTAATTTTTTCATCATGCGGGATGGGTGTCCTCTATCTTTCACGAGACATAGTTGAACCAGTTTAATGAAGATAATACCTGGCTTAAAGAACGGGGATGGGGAAAGTTGTTATGTTTATCTTTGTTTATCTTATTGGTATGTTGTGAATTGAATAGGCTTCTGCCTACTGAAAATCACGGTTGTTGGGGGCCTTTTCTTGCACAATTAAATGTTTCATGATATTTCTAGACTGTTTTGTGTGTGGAAACATTGTGGAATATAGAAATTGGTTAATCACATATAGTTGGTTGATTAAATGAATAACCGGAACCCTTTTGTGATCACCCTGGTTGAACAAAATGGAATAATGAACATGTGGGTGTGGGTTTGGTTACATGGTGTGTGATAGGGGGGGATGAATCCTAGGTTTTTATGAATAGGATGGGCAGCGGGGTTTCGGTAAACGATATTAATGGGGAAATGATGTGGCACGATCCTGGTTTTGTGATACGGATGTAATGATGTGGTTATAGTGGCTACAGGGCTGCAGTAATGGGTTGTGATATTAAAATAAAGTGGAAAGCTGATACATGAACTGTGGGGAAAGATAATGAATTAAACTTGTGAACAATCAATGGGAATTTATTGATGATAAAAAGGTTGGTTTTGTGTTATTTGTGTTCTATCTAACTTGATTTGTGGTTGACATGGTTTTGTTCTATGAAACGCTTGATCTGGTTTGATAATTGCCCAGTAGTTAAGGAACTAATAAAATAATAATGTTGAAACATGAAAACCTAAATGGGTATTGAGATTTCTTGTTGTATGCATGCTTCATAGTAGCATTGTCGTGGAACATGTGGTTTGTGAGGCCCAGGTGTGTGCGGGGTACCCAATACTCTTTTTCATATATACTACTACCAGTTGATTTTTGTTTTTGGTGAGAGTGGCTGGTGAGTTTGGGTGGATTGAATTCTTTGTTAGGTTTTTGTTTCTTCTGTTGTTCTCACGGGGCATTAGGATTTCTCCCCACCTGTGCACGATAGATTTTGGTTTCCCTACTGAGTATACTTGTATGCTCACCCTACGATTACTTTCAGGTTTCTAGGAGGACTATCAAGGTCGTATGGGACCCTACTAGTCATGACAGTTGGAGTTGTTGCAGTTTGTTGTACTCTTTTTTCTTTTGGTATTGTACCTTGTGAGTTTTTTTGTACTTGTACTTTGTTTCAGAACTGTTTAAACATGCATGTGGGACTGGTTTGGGTTTATTTTCGTTTACTTGTTCCTTTTTCTTTTGGTGTTAACTCATCCTATTTCATGATCTTAAATAATAAAAAATGGTAATGCCTCCCATATTTGTGAAAAATCATTTCCTTGGTGTTAGTTGCCACTTCGGGTCCTACTGGAGGCAGGAATGGATTTTCATTATCTCCCTTTCACCATTGCCCGCTCAGAAGGGGCATCTTTAGTGGGAGGGGGTCCTGACATATATAGTATAGAAAAAAGGACGATTTCATAAGCCATTTGACAGATGTGGAGATATATGTATTTCTTGAATTCACATAAAAACACATCATTATGTTGTATATAATTAAATTATTTTAAAATAATATTTTAATAATAATTTAAGGATGTGTTAGAATAAATAAAATATATTCACTCATTCCAGAACATTAATTATTCATCAAGTGACATAGGATAGTCCCCAATCAACGACAATGCTATATAGCAGGGGGATCTAGATGTTCATTTTCATGTGGTAATAATACCTATTATAAATATTTCCAGAGGGAATTAACGGGATGAGATGTGACTATATTGGGATTCCATTACTAGAATGAATTCTCTTCCAGTTCTAATAGTGTGGAATATTTGGTCACATGTGCCCATAGTGTCCCTAACCAGGAATCGAATGATGAATTTTTGGTAGATTAGGCCATCAACATAGGTCATGTTCTAAACATTTGAAGTAGTCCACTGGTGGATGATTAAGATAAGAACTAGAATATGGATGTGGCTCAACTACAACTCAGTAGTATTGTAGCTAGACTTCCACAGGTCGTTCATGCCTTGATAGGGGGTGTTGTTTCCTAGTATAAACGAAAAAACATAGAGCAAGGGACATTACTCAGGGTATTCAAATTGAATCCCTTGGAATATGGAAAAGTCATTTTCATTTTATGAAAACTACATCAAATAAGGTGGATTTGGGTTCTTCTACCATCAGATGTATGATTATTGTATCATCTTCCTTATCATGTGTTTTATTTAATTCAAAAGAATTGAATTTTGTCTACATTACCTTTTATAAATTTTTATTATCATTGAAGTGGAATGTCTAGATGGTATTGTATGAATTTACACACCTTTGGTACTTTGTTAAAAATATATTAAATGTTTCAACTTGTGTTCTCTAGTTATTGGTGGTTACATTTACATTTATGAACCATTCATACTGGATATGATGGGCGTTGACTTGATTCTTGGTATGGATTGCTTACTCATATATGAGGATCATATCAATAATTAAAAGTGGAGTGTCACATTATTATCTATAGAAGTATGTAGTTAGTCTCACTAGGGTGAGCCGGATCATTAGGAAGGATTTTCATGACCAATTCAATTTATATTAGATTGTCTCACGGATCAAAAAACGGGCCATACACTAGATAATGATGAAATGTATCTGTATTAATTTCTTACTATGGTAGAGCATTTTCATGATATTTTATGTGACACTTTCTATGACATAGTACCCAAATGAATGGTTGAGTGCATGATATATTTTGTACTTAGAGTATATCCAGTTTTTATATCTCCATACCAAATTGAACCAGAAGAGATTTGGGAGATGAATGTTCAGTTGGAATACATTGAATCTATAAGAATCATATAGCTGACTATATCTCATTGGGATTATCTATTTCTCTTCACCAAAAATGATGTTAGATGTTTTATTAAGTTGTGGATTATAGAATATTGAACCAAATGATTATCAAAAAAATATAATCATCAACACATTGATGTATTTTTTGATAACATTAGAGTTGGTAATATCATATCTAATATTTATTTCAGATAAATATATATTTAGTTAAATATGAGACTATTAACAAAACCATGAACTACTTTTAAGAGTAGGTATGGATTGTATGAATTTTTCATGATGTCGTTTGGTTTTACGAATATAAGTACAATATTCACAAACAAAATTAATATTATTTTTAATTATTTTCAAGATAAGTTTGTGGATGTTTTCATCTATGATATATTGTTGTACACCCAATCAGAAAATTATCATGAAACACATCTTAATATCATCTTGAGTACATTGAGTGAGAATCATCTTTATGCTTTAATAACTAAATTTAGTTTCTGAATAAATTAATTGAACTTATTAAGTAATGGGATCTCAGTGACATTAGTTTCAGTGGACTCAGATAAATTCATAGTCATGATATCATTGGAGAATACAAAAAATATATGTGAAATTTAGATTTTCATGGTTTTCTCATGTTATTAATATCTTTTTATCTAAGATCTCTCCCATTTGGAAGAACCAATGTGTGGCCATACAAATATAGGGGTGAATTTTATTTGGTATATAGTAGTAAAAGAGATGTCTAAGAGTGGAAATGATGACTTAACTCATAACATGCCCACAATTTATCAGCGAGGGGTTTCTAATATTCCATGTGATGGGATTCATCCATAGTTCGACATAGTGTAGTTATAATGAATGAGTAGCATGTGGATTTTTAAGGATCCAGTCATCTGAGACTGTTTCAGAAGAACTAACCTACTAAGGGGGTGGAGGTAGTGGTAGTGGAACATTCTATGAGATGTTTGATAGTATATTCCATGGGAGAGTGGTTCATGGTTTACACAGACTAAAAAATCCACAGGAAAAACTTTTTCCAATAGGACCATAACCCTCAGCATGGTTGGTGGCTCGAGTGTCTATAGTATTTTGACATTGAATTGACTTATAAACATGAAATGACATCTGTAATTTCATAAAAATTGATTGAAATGACATAAACATAATTAATATGGTAGTCTTTTGTTGTGTGGACAATAATTTCCCTTTCTATAGACATGCATCTGGATGTTTTGGAATATCATATGTGAGTACCCCCAACTTTGAAATCTTTTATAACTATGATTTTTTGGAAAAAATTAATAATATTATTTTATCTAATTGGGAAATTTTATTTATAATAGATAAATTATATTCTATGAATATTCCATTTGTATGGTCTCTATGTTGTGGAAATTTTCTTTTTTTACAAGGCTAAGTGTGGGATCCTATAGGCTTGTGTATGCATCTTTGGAGGGATTTTAATGATTCTAGATGAATGTTACATCTTTGTTTAACAAATATGTATTGTGATCCCAATAGATTGTACTAGTGGGTAGGAATGAAGAATGATGTCGAATTATTAATGGATAAATGATTCACTTGATAGTAGGAGAAAGATGAGTATCAGAAGCCATCTTAGATTTTGATTCCTATTCACATCCTAGAGTGGAAATGGGTTGATGTCCTAGTGGATTTCACGAAATAATTATACAAGAAAACCCAAAAGAATAATTTGGTATATGTTATTGTGGATCGAAAAGAAAAAGTAATGCAACTTCTTACCTATTAGGGAATACATTATGATTAATGATCTAGAAAATATTTAGTGCATGGGGGGGATGAGTTGTAGGGTGGTCTAATGAGTATCACTTCTGAAAGAGATCCCTGATTTATAAAATGTTTCTGGTAGGGTCTTCATAAATCTCTTGGATCATTAGTTCTTTAATCAGAACCTATCATCCATAAATGAATTGTCAATTTGAGTGGTCAAATAATGTTTTGAAGCATATGTTACTAGCATGGGTTTCGTATTATGGTGGTTCATTGTAGAAACTTATGGAACTCATAGAGATTTAATATAATAAAATCATAAATGAATCAATCATAATGTTTCACATTGAGGCATTGTATAGAATGTTGTGACATTCTCCTCTTTGATGACTAGAGGTTTGTGATTCCGCACTTGATGGGCTTAGTCTCATGCTGAAGAAGTCTGAACTTGTTCAGTCGGATAAAGAAGTTTTTGGTGACAACATAGAGCCTGGAAAAACCATATTATGACAATCCTATATGAGAACTTGTAAGGCTCCAACCCTAGTTACCCAGAGTCGGTGCATTATTTTAATACATTGGAATGATTATAAGGAATCAAGTACCGAAGGACCGATCATTTTAGCAGTCTTGGAAAATAGATTACATACATGAATGTTAAATTTCACTTTAAGACATAAAAAACAACATAAATAATCTTTATGCATTCCAATATTCCCTTGGCTTAACCCTACATATCAATCACAACACAATTCTTGGAATCCTAGGAAAAAAATAAAACATAGAAAGGGGTGATCTCAAACTCTAAGTAAGGGTAAGCAATACAGAGGAAGCATTCATAAATAAGCATAAACATTTAAGGAAATGTATTACTAAAACAAAATCCGTTCAAACTTGAACATCAACATTATATGGTAGAAATAAAATGAAATAATTCCATTTACTAATTCACATGGATATTCTACTAGTTGAATAATGACATGTAATATCAATAACCACTTTCATAATGATGGAATGCATAATGTCGATATTTAATTTCTGTGTCAAGGCCTCCTACCAAGACCTAAGGGATAACTGTAACTGGAACCCAACCTGGAGATCCTCTGTAACCGAACTCTATCCCGGAGATCCTCTGTAACCGGACTCCAACCCAGAGTGCCTCTAATAACCGGACAGCAACCCGGAGTGCCTCTAATAACCAGACACCAACCCGAAGTGCCTCTAATAACCGGACACCAACCCGAAGTTCCTCTAATAACCGGACACCAACCCAGAGGGTCGGCTGTAACTGGACCCCAACCTAGAAAATTCTATTCCAACACATTCATCTTAAGAAGATAACGAAATATAACATAAATATTCGTATTTAAAATAGCATACGGAATTCCAAAACATAAATCATAATCCATTAATGGCATAAAAATAAATCATCCATAGTCAAACATATCACTAAACTATAAATACAATATGGATGATTTGTATCATAAAAAAATCAGCTTCAAACAAGTGTAAAATTTATCAATGGATGTTGACATAGATGAAATCAAAATTATTTGAGATAAATATATATTTTTGTGAAATAATTTAAAAGTCACCTATATATAAAGAAAACAATTATTTTGAAAATATTCTTATAAGATTTTAACGGATGCTTTGACGACTTTATAATGGCAGAAAATAGCCTCACCCTCTGTATATGTTAAAAAACATTCTTACCTTAATTTTGTCGAAATGGTAAAAAAAGGACCTTGTTTGGAAAATGACAGAAGGATTCCATTATAAACCTCTTGTAAAAATTAGAACAAAGGTATAAATTACTTTAACCCATATTATATAAAATAGTAAGATTGTTTTGAAATACATTTTTAATAATCATGGATGTGGATGATAAAGGGGACCCGGTAGATAATTACGTATAAACAACCTCGGATAATGAAGAGATTGTGAAATTAACCCTTACCTTGTACTTTTCCTTGGTCGAGGATAGGTTAAACTCCTGTACAATAGTTAAATAATTGTTATTAAAATATACAAGAATCATGAATATGATATCATATATGATCTTTTAATATTAACTTGTCAATAATATTTTATTATTATCGTTGTTTTGAGAGTTAACTTACTTGTTTTCTTTTATATGTTTTGTTACATAAGACATGTTTGATCTGGATAGGATTTATATTAATCATATACAGAATTATATAAAGTCCTTAAACATTATTTTTAATAATAAAATTAGAATTACACTTGAATGGATATGATGGGTAATGAATCTCATCGCGTTTGTGGAGGCGGTAGTCTGTACGTACGCACGAACACTACATAAATTTCAATTTTCATTTAAAATGGATAAAAAACAATGATAAATAGGTATATTATTATTAAATTATAATATAATATCTTATATGTGTTACTTATGTTCATTAACACCTTCCTTTATATGTTCCATGTATGGTATGAACGAGTCATATCACTTTGAGGAGGCGGTAGTCCACACCTCTTCAAATTAAATTATCGTATATATATATACAACATGAAACGAATAATGGTATGATATGAAATGGAATTACAGAAGATTATATATAATAATAAATATCATTAATAATATATTTAATTATAGATCCATCATAATTGCCACCATGAGAGGCGGTAGAAGATAATTGAACAATCATCGTTTCGTTAGGCGTTTGGTTTCCATCCACAGAAACATTATGTTCTTCACCCATTAGATGGTGGTGTGTGTAAGTGTAGTTCGAATACATCTCGTAACAATATCCTAGAATATTTTGGTTACTGGTTTTGTTAAAAAAGAAAAGAATAAGAAGAGTTTAGGGGTTAGAGAATTAAAATAAAAGAAAAGAAGCTAAGAGAAATTGTTACCTTTAATTTGGGTAACTACCTTTGGTTTGAACCAAAAAGGACTCTTGAAGTGTCTTCTGCATAAGGTAAGGCTTCTAGGAGAAGAAGACAGATATAGGGAGCTTAATTGGGCAGTGCATGGATGAGACAAAATGCTTTATGGGTGTGAAGAATTGGTTAGAAGTGGTGTCATTTTATACGGTGGAGGAGGGGCTCTTTAGGAAAAACATAAAGTACTATTTTATAATAAATTAATATTCGGGTTATAATGGCTCCAAACTATATTATTTAAATTCTAAGGTGGGGATGGGTCTAAATCCTTTCAACCAACATTTTTTAGACAGGTTTGGGTCATTATATTAACCTTATCTTTTAGTTTTAACTCTGAGTTAATTAGTTTGACATTTACCATGTCACTTTTTATTTTTATATTATATAGTAAATAAACATACTATAAAATTATAATAGACCCCCAATTGGTCCATTAATGATACAAATATCATGATATAATTCCTTTTGCTGAGTCGTATATTTTTAGGAATAGAATATCAATTAATATTATAATATTTGTTTTAAAAACTCTATTATGTCAATTTTGGAACTATTAGGTAATTTGTTTTTGATAAATTCATAAAAGAATTATTAATTAGAAAAAAAATCATATAATCAATTCTAATATGTGATATTAACCTTTAAAATTATTTTAATTCATAAAAAGTCTCAAATCATAGTTTTTTGTGTATTTATAGTATCAATTATCTTAATCATTCATTAATATGGTAATTAATGCATCATCATTGTGTCATAAATAAATTAAATTATTTAATGTCAACAAATTATAAAGAAAATACCATTATGTAGGAAATCATTTTATCTTTTTAATTAATATTTATAGTCATTAATATTTCTTATATAACAACATATAAAAATTAATTACTAAAAGGTTTTTGTTTTTGTCAATTTTGCCTTTACATTAAATTAATTAATCTAAAATGTCATTATCATTCATAAGTGGCTTCATGCGGTCCCAAAATCAACCCAAAGATGCCCATGGTCGTCCATTACTCATCCAATAAGTTTAGAACATGTGTTAAGGTAATTTTGAATTATTAAAAAATTTTGTTTACCTTGAATTACCCTATTTACCTTTAACAACGGTAAATAAAAGTAAAAAGTTACTATTCACCAAAAATTATTTTTATCTTATTGAACCACATTTTAATCCTATATATTAATTTTGACTTTTGGATTTTCAAAATTTAACTCATAGAAGCGGTAAAATTATGTTTTATGTGAATTTTCAAATTCTCCTAGGAGGTGGGTAAAAGACGGTTAAAAGTTCAATAAAATTTTTAATTATGAATAAGTATTATATACTAACTCAAATTAATTAAAATAAACATATATAAGTATTATGTATCTATTTTGATGTAAATTAATTTAAATAAAATAAATAATTATTTAAATAAAAAATCAGTTTTAACCAATAACAGTGTTTTTCACTATTCATCAAAAATTGTTGTTTCTCAGAAAAATACCAAAAATTCAGCCTAAGATATATTTGATATTATGAATTAAAAAATGACTTCTATTTCACCAAATTACAAAAGATATAAGTTTCATTAATTTATTTAAAAATTAATTCCCGTTGTCAAATCAAATAGTGTGTTTTTATGAAATAATAACTACTAAAAGATTGACAGCTGCTTATGTCCAGTTTAATTGTGCAATTGTTTCCAATGACCAACATTGGATTAAATAGTAAAAATATAATCTAATTATAATTTAAAATCACTCAAATTCATAATTTATCAGTATTAATTATTTTGATTATGAAAATTTGTGTTTAATTAAAATGTAGTAACTTTTTCTATTCATCAAAATTTGAAAGTTATCAGAAAAGTACTGAAAACACACCCTAAGCTAATTTCGATATTCCGAATATAAAAATGAATTTCATCTTGAATGATAAAATGTATAAAATTTCAAAAAGTGGGTATTACTATTCTTCACTGCTAGTTTGATTGGTTGTGGTATGTTAGAACTCGAAGTTCCATGCCTATAACACAGGCTATTGTATTATTCAAAGAGAAGTGTACCACGAATGCTTGGGGTGTAATATTCTCCCCTACTTCAATAAATTGCTTCCTCGCAATTTATTCTCGGTATTGGAATCTTGGTGATGACATTTCAAAATATCATAGTTGAAATCCCAAATCGAAAAATGGATTAATGAGGCCTCTATTTAATATAAAGAGTGGTAAGTATGAAGGTTACCGAAAATAACACATACTAGGGTTCCATGTAGGAAAACATGGATATGTAAGATAAATATAACCATCAATATCTTATGGAGAGTGGTAGAGAACATGGTAATGAAAAGGAAAAAAATCACAAAGACATATATTTGTGATGATCTAAGGTACCATCTAGGACAAAATTTTTGTTCTGAGTTCCTTTTCTTAATGTTGAGAAATTATTTATGAGATTGGATAAAATCATAAGGAGATATACTTACTTTTTAATTAGAATTTTATCCATTAATAAATTTCTAGCACAAACTCATCTTTCACTCCAAAACATAATACAACACAAAAATACTCTATTTGTCCTAATCGTATAGGGTTCCAAATATAATGAATTTATAATTCACATATCATACCCGTTAAAAAAACTATATTAAACAATCTAGGGACTTTACATAGTCCAGTGGTTGGTGGTAAATCCCAATCACTATATGGTTGTGGGTTCGATTCCTACAGCTTTGTCCGACGCGACAGGTTTTCGCACGGTCTGCGTGGTGTCCTTTTATAAAAATCAAAAAATAACCATTCAAACATAATCCATTCAAACCTTGAGACTTATCCAAGATAGTAATATCCAAACTTTCAGTCCAAAATATATAAGGAAGTAAAACACAATTAAGAACATGTTTTTCATTTAATAACATGTGAACACCTTTATCACATATTATTTTATAACATGGTAACATCCTGAATTACCATAAATCCTTATTGACTACATTAATGCTCCCTTATTCTTTATAAAATACTTGATATACTCCTTCTATCCAAAAATGTTGTAAACTCCAATAATGACAAATCATTAATCACTTTCTAGTTAGTAAAAAATATCCAATATAATTTATTCAAATCAACTATCTCTTATTCCAAAATAACTACCTCATTATCAGGACCATAATAAGGATTACCTTTCCTTCAACCATGTATTCTCAAAAAGGTGTATCTTACAGTTAAGTCACATTTCATATAACCGTATAATCTCAAATCCTCAATAAAATAGTACTGCAATACAATCCTTATGTATCTCCATAATTCATGTAACCACTATACTGGTGATACAACACTAAAATAAAATAATTCTATAAAAACAACATCAGAACACTAGTCATTCCTCTTCAACTGAGGTAGTATCATAACATGATTATTATCCAATAGCATCACTGGGTGCATACTCTGATGATGTGGATATTGGTTTGCGTAGTGTCACAACTCCTTGTTGATAAAGAATTGTACATTTGAAAAAAATTTCTTAACCTTGCAATCACATACTTGGTGTCCTTTTTCTCCAAACTTATAACAAACTCCCATTCCCTTCAAGCATTTACCATGGTGATTCATTCCATATTTATCACATATTAGAATATCCCTCTTTCCCCTATTCCCTTTATCCATATTTCTTTCTACCATCCTTTTCTTCTCTAGATTCCTGTCAAAGCCATTGGACTTAGATAATTCATTACTTATCTTATTAATAGATGATACCATTTCATTATATGATGATTATACGTGGGAGAATATTTCTCTTCTAAATTATGGCTTAAGAACATGAAATATATGATCCTTCTTACTCCTTGGATCATGCGTATTTCTGAAGTTATCATTCCTTCTACTGGGCACCATTTATAAACAATGGCATACACTAGATTTGTTTATGAATAGAAATAACTAATCCCAAACGTGTAAAACAATTAACATACATTAAACAGTTTATGGATATATTCCATAATCATAAAAATGTTTTCTTTGAGGAAGTATATACTCATAAACGATTCACAATGGTTTGTAAATAAAATGAGAATTATCCTAAGCATATCCCCCCTGAGTGTCGTAACCAATAGTGCAATAAGGCCTGTTTTCATGCACCAGTTCCCATTCAATTCTAGATCAAAGTGGTGTTTTCGAGTTTTATCCTTAGGTGCATCTGTGCTAGAGCCGCCTCTACCTTCTCATATCCAGATAGGGATTTATTTCTCGTAAAACTCACAAAACATATACAATACCAAAATTATAGAAAGTTATTCTATAACAATCCTCAAAGTATATCTTTGGGTAATGTGATCTAATCAGAGTTTATCTAAATCTAGTTTCCAAGGTTATTGTTAAGCTTCCTTCGATACCAACTATAACACCCCGACCCTAGTTACCCAGAGTCGGTGCATTATTTTAATACATTGGCATGATTACAATGAATCAAGTCCTGAAGGACCGATTAGTTTAGCAGTCATGGAAAATAGATTACATACATGAATGTTACATTGCACATTAAGACATAAAAATAAGCATAAAAAATCTTTATGGATTCCATTATTCCCTTGGATTAACCCTACATATCAATCACAACACAATTCATGGAATCCTGGGAAAAAAATAAAACATAGAAAGGGGTGAGCTCAAATGCTTAGTATGGTTAAGCAATACAGCAGAATCATTCATAAATATACATAAACATTTAAGGCAATTTATAACCCAAACAAAAGCCTTTTAAACTTGAACATCAGCATAATATGGTAGAAATAAAATGAAATAATGCCATTTACTCATTCACATGGATATTCTACTAGTCAAATAATCACATGTAATATCAATAACCACTTTCATAATGAAGGAATGCATAATGCGGAACATTAATTTCTCTATCAAGGCCTCGTGCCAATCCCGAAGGGATAACTGTAACCGGAACCTAACCCGGAGAGCCTCTGTAATCGGACTCCATCTCGGAGAGCCTCTGTAACCGAACTCCATCTAGGAGTGCCTCTATTAACCGGACACCAACCCAGAGTGCCTCTAATAACCGGACACCAACCCGTAGTTTCTCTAATAACCAGACACCAACCCGGAGAGCCTCTAATAACCGGAAAAAAACCCGGAGGGTCTATTTTGACAGGACCCCAACCCCGAACATACATGTCCATCACATTAATCTTAAGAAGAGGATTAAATATAACATAAGCATTCATTTTAAAACTGCCATACGGAATGCCAAAACATTAATCATAAACCATTAATGGCATAAAAATAACTCATCCATAGTCAAAAATATCACAAAACCTTAAATAAAATATGGATGATTTGTATCATAAAAATAATCAACTTCAAACAATTGTAAAATTTATCAAAGGATGTTGACATAGATGAAATCAAAACTATTTGAGAGAAATATCTCTTTTTTTAAATTCATTTAAAAGTCACATAATTATAGAGAAAACCTTTATTTTGAAAACATTCTTATAAGATTTTAAGGTAAGCTTCAACGGCCTTATAATGGCGGAAAAATAGCCTCACCCACCGTATAAGTTAAAAAAAATTCTTACCTTAATTTTTTCAAAAAGGTAAAAAAAGGACCTTGTTTGGAAAATGATGGGAAGATTCCATTATATACCTTTTGTAAAAAGTCGAAAAATATTATAAATTACTTTAAGCCATATTCTATAAAATAGTAAGAATGTTTTGAAATACATTTTTAATAAACATGGATGTGGATGATTAAGAGGTCCTAGTAGATAATTACATATAAACAACCTCAGATAATGAAGAGATTGTGAAATAAACCCATACATTGTAATTTTCCTTGGTTGAGGGTAGGTTAACCTTCTGTAAAATAGATAAATAATTGTTATTAAATTATAAAAGAATAATAAATATGATCTTTTAAAATTTCATTGTTAATAATATTTTAGTATTATCGTTGTTTCGAGTGTTAACCTACTCATTTTATTTTATATGTTTTGTTACATAAGACGTGTTTGTTACGGATAGGATTTATATTATTTATATACAGAATGATATCAAGTTCTTAAAAATTATTTTTAATCATCAAATTAGAATTATACTTGAATGGATACGATGGGGAATGAATCACATCGTGTTCGTGGAGATGGTAGTCCGTACATTTGCACGAACACTAATTCCATTTAATTTTTCATTTAAATGGAATCAAAACCAAATGAGAAATAGGTATATTATTATTCCAGTATAATATAATATCATATATTTGTTACTTAAGTTCATTAACACCTTCCTTTATACGTTCCATGTATGGTATTAATGAGTCATATCACTTTGAGGGGGCAGTAGTCCGCACTTCCTCAAATGAACTTATTGTATATATATACAACATGAAATCAATAATGGTATTCTATGAAATGGAAAAACAGAGGATAATAAATATAATAAATATCATTAATAACATATTTAATTATATTTACATCATAATTTCCACCATGAGATGCGGTAGGCGATAATTGAACAATCATCATTTCATTAGGCATTTGGATTCCATCCACAGAAACATTATGTTCTTCACCCATTAGATCGAGGTGTGTGTAAGTTTAGTTTGAATACATCTCATAAAATTATTCTAGTATATTTAGGATACTGTTTTTTTCATAAAATAAAATTATTAGAAGATTTTAGGGTTTGGAGAATTAAAAGAAAAGAAAAGAAGCTGAGAGAAATCGTTACCATTAATTTGGGTAACTCCCTTTGGATTGAACCAAAAAGAACTATTTAAGTGCCTTGTGCCTAATTTAAGGATTCTAGTAGGAGGATAGGAATATAGGGAGATTAATTGGGCAGAGTTTGGACGATAAAAAAGGCTTGAGAGGTGTGAGGAATTGGTTATAAGTTGTGTCCTTTTATAAGGGGGAGGAGGGGCTCTTTAGGAAAAACTTAATGTATTATTTTATAATAAATTATTATTCACTTTATAATGGATAAAAACTAGATTATTTAAATTCTAAGATGGGGATGGGTCTAAATCCTTTCAACCAATAGTTTTTAGATAGGTTTGGGTCATTATATTAACCTAATCTTTTAGTTTTAACTGTTTGTTAATTATTTTGACATTTACCATGACACTTTGTATTTTTATATTATATAGTTAGTAAACATACTATAAACTTCCAATCGTCCCCCAAGTGGTCCATCAATGACACAAATATCATGATATAAGTAATTTGGAATAACCTTATATTTTTATGAATAGAATATCAAGTAATATTATAATATTTGTTTTAAAAACTCTTTTATGTCAATTTTCCACAATTGGGTATTTTCTTTTTGATAAATTCATAAAAGCATTATTACTTCGAAAATAATTCTTATAATCAATCCTAATATTTCATATTAGCCATGAAAATTATTTGAATTCAAAAAAGTCTCAAATGACATTTATTTGGGTATTTATAATATCAATTATCTTAATCATTCATTAATACAGTAATTATTGTATCATCATTGTGTCATAAATAAATTAAATTATCTAATGTCTAATAACTATAAATAAAATACAATTATGTATGAAATCGTTTTAGCTTTCTAATGAATATTTATTGTAACAAATATTACTTATATAAAACCATATAAATATTAATTACTAAAAGTTTTTGTTTTTGTCAACTTTTCCATTACATTAAATTAATTAATCAAAAATGTCATTATCAATAATAAGTGGCCCCATGGGTTCCCAAAATAGACCCAAAGATTCCCATGGTCGGACATTACTCATACAATCAGGTTAGGACATGTTTAAGGCCATTTTGGATTATTACAATATTCTTTTTACCTTGAATTACACTATTTACCTTTAACCACGGTAAATAAAAGTAAAAAGTTACTATTCACCAAAAAAATTATCTTATTGAACCAAATTTTACTCCTTGATATTAACCGTGTGTCTTAGATTTTCAAAATTCAACTCGCAGAAGCGGTAAAATTAAGTTTTATATGAATTTTCAATTTCTCCTAGGAGGTGGGTTAAAAACGGTGAAAAGTTCAATAAAATTTTAATATATCTAAAATTATTATAAAATGACTCCAATTAATTAAAATAAACTTATATATGTATTATTTGTCTATTATGGCATAAATTAATTTAAATAAAATAAATAATTATTTAAATAACAAATCGTTTTTAACCAATTACTCAGTATTTTTCACTATTCATCAAAATTGATGTTTCTCAGAAAAATACAAAAAATTCAGCATAAGCTATATTTGATATTATGAATTCAAAATTGATGTCTATTTCACCAAATTAAAAACATATAAGTTTCATTAACTAATTTAAAAATTAATTCCCACTGTCAAAACTAATAGCGCGTTTTTAAGAAATAATAACTACCAAAAGATTGACACTTGTTTATATCCTGTTTAAATGTGAAATTATGTCCAATGACCAACATTGGATTAAATGGTAAAAATATAATCTAATTATACTTTAAAATCACCCAAATGAATAATTAATCACAACTAATTATTTTGATTTAAAAAAGTTGTTTTGTTTAAAATTTAGTAATTTTCGCTATTTATCAAAATATGAAAGTTATCAGAAAAGTACAAAAAATTCACCCTAAGCTAATTTCGATATTCCGAATCAAAAAATGAAGTTCATTTTTAATGATAAAATGTATAAAATTTCAAAAATTGTGTATTTCTATTCTTAAAGGCTAGTTGGATTGGTTGTGGTGTGTTAAAACTCAAGGTTGCATATAACACACGCTATTGTATTATTAAAGAGAAGCATACCATGAAAGATTGGGGTGTTACAGAACTAGTGTTTGAAGATAGTCAGTTTTTATTCTTTTAGGTGACTCCAATTTTTGGACAAAGTTGAAATTGGAGATCTGGAGAACAAACACCAAGGTTAATCAGGTTGTTTGAAATATTGGCAAGGGCTGGTCTGGGGGTGTACTGTTTAGTCCTTCCATATTTGTAAAATTACATGCATGATGTGGTATTACTGGTTAAACAATGAAGTTATCTTCCTGGCCCTATCCATGACATAGACAAAGCATATGTTGATCTTTTTTATTATTCATCCTTTGAGAAGTATCAGATAAGTGTTGTGGATCATAGTGAAAAATATATCTAGGGTTGGAATATTCAATTTGTTTGAGTAATTGGTATCATGAGAGACTTTAGGAAGAATCCTAGTAGAGGGACTCTGATATGAAATCCTAGTGTATAGACTTATCCACAGATTTCTCATAGCGACTCATGGGCCATCTCATGGATGAGATGTACTAAGGTGGGGAGTTTACATGATCTCTTCTTTTTTTAAGTACATACCATTATTGGTTTTTCATTTATGTCCTGGTGGCCATGTCTTGTTTAGAGATAAAAATACTCTATTGGAGAATTTGAGATAATGTTCAGGGTTTAATGATTGTTTGAATTAATGTATTACAGTTTTAAAGGTGACTAAGTGTTAAAATTAGTCCTTGGTTATCTGAGGATCCTTAAAGTAGGATCGTATAGTTAAAGGAAAAATGGACTGAAAACTGAACTATAAAAAATTTTCACATTATTTAAAATGATTAAAAATCGTTTATTTTTTTCAAGGTTTTTTATAAAATAATTTTTAGGTGAAGTGTTTTTGGGAAAATACCATTGAAAAAATTTAACCAATGTGTAAATATATTAGATGACATGTAGATTATTGACCTATTGTTTCAAACTTTTTGTAATGATGATTTTCTATATAAAAGGGTTTGAGCCATTCCCCTCTCAACCTAGGGAGACCCACATGTAAATTTGATTGTGAGAAAATATCATTCTGGATGTCTCATTCCTGCGATTGATTCCTGGTACATCCTTCAGGTCCAACATAATCCTTCTTCTATTTGGATCCCCAACCATCATGGTGAAATTATTTATCCAACTATGTTGATGGTTATTATCTAGATCATACATTAATCAAGGATCCCCTTCACATTCATCCCCACCTCATCATCATGGGTGTAGGATGTTGGAAACATTATTGGATCATCTGTATAATTTAGGGATATTAACATTACAACCTTTGTCTTGATAATTACATGATTATGCAATTTCATGATTGTGCCCTCATTCCATCCAAAAAAAATCATCAAATAAATGAATGATATTATCCTATGATCCCCTTGGATTCAAATGGATTTATAATTGGATAATTTCATAATGTGTTTTTAGTGTTACATGATAACTAGTGTGACTTTTTATTATTGAATCCTTATTTTTTGGCATCTTAATTATTATTAAAATTATTGATCAATTGTTAATTGGATTCCTTGTGGATTTTGAATAAATAATGGTAATTAACATAATAATTCATTGAAATATTTGATTTCATATTGTGATATCAGTGATGTATGACTAAGTTTGTGTTCTCTCTAGAGATGATAATAAAATGAGCTAGTCCTAGGAACTTGCATACAAATTTGCTATATTTCATATAGTATGTGGGATCATCCAAGTCACCATGATGTAATAAATGTTGGGATTTGACCTGTAAATGCAATAATACTTATAGGTAATTGACTGAAAATGATTTAAGGATTATAGGGTTCATTCCTATATTGTTTTTGGTTTTAATGGTCATAAAACATGCTCATAGTTATCCTAGAATGGTTCTAATGATGATTGTTTACCTTGGATGATTTCTTATGGATAATATAGTTGTAAGACATGATCAGATTTATTATAGAATGTTGTCAAAGAATATTTTTTTCTTTCATTGTTTTAAAATTCATGGAAGTGTTGAAAAAACATGATCTGAGATATTTTGGCATGGTGTCGATGTTAGTTGTTGTGATATATTATTGATTACTGGATTAATATTATACATTTGTTTATCGCTTTATTTCATACACATCCTATCATGTTTGTATTATTAATAAATGTTGGTGTTGAATTACTGATATATACTCATACCCTATTTAGGACATTGTTGGAAATTAGAGATGAATCCATGTATAATAGTTTGTGTATGGACAACTGACATTGTAGTTTACTTCTTTTTTACCATTGGAATTGAACATGGATATGGGACACACATGGGGCTCAAGAGAAAGTTCATTGACTATTTTATTTCTGTCAAATAATAATTTTCTTGTATATTTAAAGAAAGACATTTAGATATATTCCACCACAAAAATATATTTTTCCATTAATATTATTGGATTTTTAATTTTCCTATTTTTTTGTGTTCTTAATGTTTCGTTACGTGAATTATTATTCAAATTATAAAATGATTTGTTATATTTATGTGACACTTCATACAAAGGGGCTATATGCTCCCCATTATATTTTACATACCAATACTACTAGTCGATTGCCTCTTCCAAATTGGTTGTTACACATGAGGTCCCATAACAAACCCATTATTTCCACATTTGATAGTGAATGATTGGGGAATGTTACATAATGAATTTTAAATATGAAAAAAAATCATTCTAATCAATAACAATATAAAAGCATGGTTGATAGTTAGAAAAAATGGAATTAGAATATACAAATAATTTACATACAATCACAAGATTGTAGACATATGATTATCATTCTCTATGGTCAATATATAGTAAAAAATACCAAATATTAATTTTATAAATACACTTATACCTTTCAAAATGATTAAAAAATAATCTATATAAGTTAATGGGTCATGGTTATTTACCCAAACAAGATTGAACATTAAACATAAAAACACAACCATATGGATTCATCTACCTTCTAGTAAAAAAATATCTACAACATCCCAATGTGACACACTTTGTTGAAGGAATCTATTAGAAATCTAGTCAGCCATTAAATTCCTTAATTCCATCTATTAAGTTAGTTCTAAACAATACTAATGAATAGAAATTGGTTGATTATCTGGTAAAAATCATTAGATAACTATAACTCTCTCACCAATGAGAAATATAAAAGTATCACAGAAATTCATCGAGAAATCAAAAACTACTAGAGGATGTTCAAAATAGGAATATTCCTACTATACGTCAAAATAAAACTAGGATATCATCCATTCCAACAAAATAATAGGTTGTAAAACATCACCCAAACATCAGTCCCATTCTTCCTAAAATACACAATTGTCCCATCTGAGGCACTTAGAGGGTACCAACCAAATATTAATGTTTATCTCAACTTTATGGGGAATCATTTCATTAGTCCAATGAGTTACATCCAAAAATATCGTATCCAAAACCAAAACATCCCAAGTGAGATCAATTATTAAAAATAAAAAATCACTATAAGTTATTTAGATTCATTTATCTCTCCTTATCTCAAGAGGTGTATCCATTTCAAACACCAATATAATAAACACCAATATAATAATCATTAAGTCTATAGTATGTGTAATTATAAAATAATAAAATTCTATAATATCAATTTTACAGAAAATACATTCAATTAAATAATAAGGGTTCCTCCCACTATCATACGTCCTGCATAACTCAGAACTACAGACAAGTCGACTACATATTGTATCTTAAATTCAGAGGCCTATAGGAATGACTTTTTCATGAAGAATATATCATCATGTCCAATCATATTATAACTAGAATGACTATACAACTTTTGGAATGAAAAAAAATTCATAACATCAACATTATTTGTGTTAATACTCAAAATTTACAAATGTTTATTGTATCTATACACGAACATTTGGATTTCACTATTATTACTTATTAGAAACATATAATTTTTTCATTAATTGATTCAATAGAATATTTATAGAAAAATTATCTTCAAGGACCACGACTATTTTTTAATCAATAAAATCATTATTATTCTTAATAAATTTAAAATAACCACTAAATTATCCACTAGGAGTATATTGAACTTTCATAAACCTTAAATTTAATTCTAAGTATTTTTTATCAATCAACGACCTAACCAGATAATTATCAAGATTAGTGAGATTTAGCAGGAATACATGATATCAAATATAAAATCAATGATCCATATAAATTCCTTAATCCTCGTTCTTTTCATTCAACATAACCTTAAGTAAAATTATAGAAATATCATAAAAATGAATTCCATATTTATTAATCAATTTATAAATTTAGTCACTATTGATTAATTCTATAGAAATATAAAACCCATTAATGATGGATAGTATTTCTCTATAAGATTTTGTTTTCCATCAATCCACTCCATTCCATTATTCTTCATTTCTAAAACCATTACACACCACTGGCTTATTACATTCCCTTTAAATATGAATACACCACATTTGACCATAATAGAATATAGAATATATTAGTACATGAAGTGTTTATTAATAATCTACAATCATTATGTTAATTATTTAACATCATTTGTAAAAAA
This sequence comes from Viscum album, assembly GCA_963277665.1. Lineage (NCBI taxonomy): Eukaryota > Viridiplantae > Streptophyta > Magnoliopsida > Santalales > Viscaceae > Viscum > Viscum album. Next base: position 267,919,480 of record OY728128.1, on the reverse strand, counting down.
TAAATATTGTAGATTTAAATGAATAATATCCTTTGCTTATATATTTTATCATGGTTTTGAGGTACCACATCAATTTACAATATCAAAATAGGTGTTGACACTTTTCATCCATAACGGGATTGATTCACAACAACCAATACAATTTTATGGTCAACAATATAGTCTGTATATTAGGATCTTCCATAACTTCCTCTAGGAGACATTTCAAACATATTCTCACTACTATGTAACTAATAAACATAAAAAAAGAATCATTATTAAAGAGACTAATGATCATCGTCTATATTGATCATAATTAAACATGTGAATTCATGTCATATTTAAATTTATAGAGTAAATTCTATAATTAGATCTATGAACTAATAAAGGAAACTTTTTACAATGATATTGTGGTCACATAAGGTCTTTTGGTATGAGATAATTACAGGAACCTTCTTGTAAGTTATCCATGAAAATATTATAATCATATATCCTATATACCAAGCCTCCTGATTCCATATACCTACAATCAAGAAGAGATTCAACCTCTATTGATACACATTTATCACAAATATTTCCAAATAAAAAACCAAAACAACGTGTGGATCAATCCCCACATGGTTTAAATAGAATTATCCATCCCCAGTGGTTATAAATTAATGTGTGGATAACAATTATGATCAATAGGGAATGATTTCACAAAAATAAGAAGTCAAATGGTATAAAAAATTGTTAATAATCAACAAGTATTTTGGAAATAAAAACATTTCCAAATATAAATGTACACAATGTTGACATATAAAAGCCCCAAAAACTATATATCAACCTATTTTTTCATATAAAACCATAAAATCACCATTATAAGAGCTCAGTGTAGCATTCTGATCATATAATCCAGAAGTAAATCCAAAACCCAAGTCCCACTAATCTTGAATTCCCACAACTTCCATGAATTATTTCACTTTTTCCATACCTAGAATAAGAAAGTATTTCATTTCCCAAATCTAAATGTGTTATGTAAGAAATAATAGCCATGTATAATTTAACTATGTATCTATTTGTAATCTATATCAAATATAATAATAATTAATATTTTTAATAAAACAGGGAATGAAATTAATTTCACAATTTAATATAAAAAATGCCTTCCCAATCACTTAAATAGTGGTAATAAAGTTGGTAAAAAGTGAATTTCCGTCAATATAGTTATATGAGACCATCCTTGTAGATGTTCTCATGAATAATATCATAATTAAATAAGATGTCATGTTTAAAAAATTTCCATAACATGGACATGGATAATCATTTTCTATCAATAAACGAATGCTTAATTCATAGTGATTAGTTAGACCATGTCACAATATTCTACCCAATCTCAGTTAAATATTTCTCTTATTCTGTACAAACATCCCTATATTCAGAAGAAAAGGGGCATAGTAGAAAACCCAAAATAATGAACTCTATTATCCTAATTATGGTTTTAAAATCAGTCATCTCTCATCTTTTCCTGATAATATGTTTTATTTTTCATCTATAACATCATCATATTTAATAGGACTCACATTTGATTAAATATAGTGATACATACAAGGGGATATCTTTCATTTCGATCTATAATTTCAATTTTCCACAATTTCAATTATCAAAACATGCAATTTAATTTCAAAATTACATCATCAAATGGTTTTATTCAATAATAATTCCTTTCAAAATAATTCCATTTCATCCCAAATTAAAAAATCATGTCTTTCCCATTATTCTAAATTTTCATCATAAAATCATGAATCAAATGACATATATAAATTCATGATTACTATCTACTAATTAAAAATTTAATTCAAAGTCCATTTTCAAATAGTATTAATCATATAAAATGTTATGTTAAAAAATAATTCATCAAAATTAAAACAAATTATTCATATTAAATATATTCAAATTATTTCAGTTATATTTTAAATCAATATCATAAATTGATTAGAATATAATATCAAAACCACCTACCTCAATTCACTAATTCTTTATTATATAAAAAGGTATCCAAAATCCAATGAAAAATTTAATGATCAATGGAGATTCTGAAAACAATAATTCTAGAATATAAAATTACAAATAATCACCACAAGAATAATGGGAGATACAGAAAACACATTCCCCAATAAATATTAATGATTGGAAAATGACCAATGGAGATCTATGAAACGAATCTCAATTCCATTATCGATCTATGAGATAAATTTTTAAATTCTTACATAGAATATAGATCAATAATATAAATCATTGGTCAATGATTCTATTCAATAGGAGAAGGGAATAACTATATGAATGGAGATGAATGAAAAGTAACATGATCATACCATTTGAAATATCAATCCCATCATATAGGATCCATCTAAATCAATCACCATATAGAATATAATTTGAATAATCACTTATAAGAGTATCCTAAGTTTATATTAATTTATAATTGAAGAATAATGATATACAATAGAGGTTTCTCTTTTATTTGAAATATAATTTAGTGTAATAAAAACACATCACAATGTTTGGAACAACAACCTTTTAAATCGTTCAAAAACCATTCACCCCCATCTAATATAATATAAGTATAGCATGTTTTTGATTCATAATTTGAATGATTATTCACTAACCATGTTGGTCCACACTATCCCAAGGCATGTAGTTTTATGGGTGGACTTCGTCGTTAGTACCAACTATGCTACAATATATGCACCCTCCTCTGGGAATCAATAATAAGATGCATTGTTTCCTTAACTAGCCCATGATTGTTTCTCTAAACTTGTTCTAGTGTTGTATAGGTCATGAAACCCTTATAAAACCTCATAAATCATCAAAATGACCCTTGAAAATTTTCAAAAAATAGATATAGTAGTCAAAGGAAGTAAAGTACCTACATATGGATAAATGGATATTACACGACACAACATCTTAAAATTTTTTGGAACTGTATATCTAATTATTTAACCATTAATTTATGGCATTTAACGATCTAAATAATGAATTAGATTACTGTCTAGGGGAAACTAGTCCCATAATGATTTATAAAACACAAGTTCCAAATATAAGTATAATATCGTCAAAAAAAATTAATATTAGGAACTATAATGGGTTTCACATTATATTTCAAAAAGTTTTAGAAGAATAACATTGTTCAATAGATCATTTGAAAAAAAAATCATGTGACCCATAGATAATGTCACAAGCCAACCCAGTTTGACCATGAATTAGAAAACCTAAGTTGATCTGTGATAAGGCACAAGAGTCATTTGAGATCCGCTAAAAATTGAATAAAATGTGTGGAATCAATGATAATACATTTTGAATGATTTCTTCAAATAACAATTAAAGAATAATACAATTAATAGAACACATAAAATCACACCACAATCAACTAATTAAAATTAATTCATAAACTTATCCATCTACCTCAATAAGAAGAAAATATTTAAACTTCAAAAGATCACTCCAAACAATCTGGAAGTCGAAATGATCTCCACGTTATGTATTAATCAACACCAACTACAATACTAACATAATTCAAAGTAAAAATTGAACTAGAATACTTATCGAGCAAAAACACTCGGTTATAGCTTAACCATGAGGCACATGTAATTTATGATCATAAATATATCATTTGGTAAGAACAAAAGAGAAAAAAATTATATTTTCCTGAAGCATTCCATAATAAGTACTCTAAAAAATTATAATATTAGGGTTTATCATTTTAATAATCCAGACTATAACTTCCAGGAAAAATCAGTATTAGAAACAAAACATACTTATTCTCCTTTTGAAAATTGCCTTCATTAAAAAATTTAATTTGTAAAACTAAACCAGAATAATGAATCCATACATGAAACATAAAAAGGATATGATAAAAATACAGCTACAAATAATGTAGGAAATAACTAACAGGGTAATACCCAAAATGTATCTTAAGTCAACAGAACATATAGATAATAATCATCATCATTTCCAAATCATCCCAAAAACGAAATCCCTAGAAGCCTTCAGTTTACCCTAAACTACCAGTGTATGGTGATGTTCCATAGTCAATAGCCATTCATCCATCTCTAAACAAACCTCCCCAGTGGCACAACCCTCTTTCCCTCACAATGATCTTGGGGGTACGAACCCCTCTAATATGTTTTGATAAGGCAATGTCGCTATACCCACAATATAATTCCTAGAAATACCATGATAATTGTACATAGAGAATGATGAGGTCCTCACACATGTCGAATAAACCAATAACCAATATATTTTACCTTTCACGACTAGAACTAACTCCAAAACCCCCAATGCGATGAACCCCACCGTAGAGGAACATCCATAGATGTGTACATCCCATGTAATGTCATTCAATGTGAATATTTGGAAACACATAATATGTGTATCAAAACAAATTTCCAAGATAAAAAAGTTACTAACCAGGAATTTACATTCACAATTCATGTTTACATCCCCATTATATTTTAAAAATAATGATAAAAACATGCAATATGCAATGATTTTACCAAATAAGAAATTAAATCATTTAGAAAACATTAAAAACAATGGGATTTGAAATGGTATAAAAAATGGAATCGCATATTTTGAACCCAAATTTAAGTCATTTTGATGCCAATGATCCATTTAGGGAAAATAGGGTTTTAGGAGAATAATTAAAAATGATGATGGATACATAAAATAAGGACAGGAGAGAGGAGTGTTATTAATATCGGGTTAAAATGGAGATCATTCAAATATAATACATTATTATTTGTTATCCAATTCATACGTGATCCTTGTTAACATATAGATTTTTTCTCAACCAATGGAGGACTTTTTGAGATCCATGAAATAAAAAAGGTCCCCATTTAGAATCTCAATAAGAATTACATCATGAAGAAGAATTTACACAAAAGCATTATACCATTTTTTTAAAAATCCACACAATGAGCTCATACCCGTAGGTCACCATTTAAAAAATTCCAAAAAATCAATAATTATCTCAGAATAAAAAAATACATTTTAAATGATGTATTTGAATTTTAGAAAACAACATTCATAGACATATTTATATATATATGTGAATATTTTGGAAAACCCCTTTGAAAACATATTATTAGAAAGATACAAATATAGAATTTCTAAAACAATTTTTATGAACACATAATAATTATGACCATTAGAATTATATTGAATATGTGAATGATCATCCATTTAATGGTTCTCTTTATAAATGATACTGATGGAAACACCTACCACAAAAATATACAAATATAATGAAACAATGTCATGGGCATAAATTGAGCCCGATGTATAATATTCAAATACTATTAGTAATGAAACAAAAGAAAAAAAATTTAACCTATCCTATATGGTTTAGAAATTAGAGATCCCACCCATTCAATACTGTGGAACCAAGGGAAGTGAATAATATGAAGAGAATATTGGCCAAAAACTCAATGAAAAATAAAATCAAGGCTTGATGAATTGACCGTGGAGGGAGGGTGATCGAGGGTGATGGGATTAGGATGACCTCTCTTAGAGCGAGTCCATTCAAAATGGAGGAGAAACAAAAATTTGTTAAAAATATGGTGGGGGAAAAGGGAGATTACATCCATTTATGGATCCGAAAAAACACACCTAGTTTTTCAAAATGGTATTCAAAGCTATGCTCCAATTGTGGACACCGCACTACAGAATGGGGAAACTGCATAAGGGATAGTTTCACTATGTTGGAAAACATCTTCCAACCCTAATATATTAATCAATATAATTACATAGTCTACCTTATTGCATACCAAATTGTTTCTCCAAACATTTTACAATTCGTGGGCTTTTTCTGAGAGACTACTGAAACACCAAACTGTTTCTCTGATAAATATTTTTTGTTCCTAAACAGGTTTAAACCAAGATAAATAAACTATGATGGAATAAAGTAAACTTTAAACCCTATATTATTTAATAAGTTTCATATTTGAGCCCATAACCCAACAAAAAAATTTATCTATCGGTTTAAAAAAGTCCCAAATCTTCTAAAAAGGATAAAATATATCCAAGTACATGATCTAAATCTCTAACAAATGATATGAAAATAAGAAAATAATAACATAAATAAAAAAATGTTGATATGGTATTGCAATTTTCCCTACCACAAACACATTTTGCATACATAATGTCACCCAGCCGAACAAAAATCAATGCCAAATTCTAGAGCTTGCTGAGGGAATATAAAAATAGGATATGTTTATGATATTTAAATTCCACAAGTCAAACATATCCATCTATGGAGTTAAACATAATGGGAATAACCAAGGTAGATGAAAATGAAATCGTTGTCTCCGCCAAAGGAAATTGGGTGACACTACATCACTGACAATAGAAAACAAACATGATGTAATCTAGGAACAAGTCCCACTGACCAACAATCCCAGCCATCAGGATTCCTAACAGTACCACCACAAGGACACATAGAAAAAAAGATCAATAATATTAAGAAATTTCCACCAAAAAAATCAAACTTAATCTGATAGTAATGAGATAAACTTGAACCAAACTCTGAACCAATAAAAGATTCATCATTTCCATAAGACATGATAATACTTAAAATTATAACAAGTGAAAAATATAATTGGTCTACAAGGAAAACCAAATAAGTCAATCAAAAAAATTACATCCATCAAAAATACAAATAAACTAGGCCACCAATCCTTTTACAACAAAAAAACGTCAGTAAAAAGTACAATAGTTAAACAAAAACTGACCCTCTCGGACAATAGAGATGATATTTGTCCTAAAAACTCTACCACACCAAATGATCCCAATCTATATTATGAGATTCACTTTGGGGCACATCTAATGATCCCAAATGTCTAAAACCATCAGTTACACCATTTCCAAGATCTAATGTCCTCTCATAAAGACCACTTATTATAGTGATGGTATTTTCAAAACATCTTCAAATGAATATAGCATCCACATGAATATAATTATTTCATAGGATTATTAAAGAATGGATTTGAATACCCAAACTGATAGAACTGGGAGTACAAAAATGATTAGTCAAATGAATGGGGAATAGTAACTAAAAAATAATACCATGTATGGACATGTTACTCAAGTATATTATTTTCCCTTGATGGGTATCCTTCATGAGTTCTATGGAAAATTGGATGGACAACATATAATGATGATTGATTTATCATCTTTTTATGATTTAAATTTTGACTCTTCATCGAACACAGTTTGGAGTTCACCCTCACATAATCGTGAGTTCCCAATGAACTAAAGACTCCTTTGACTTCTCCGAGACACTACACTACCAATAATAAACCTGGATCACCATGTAAAACTAAAAATAAAACCATAAAGGACTCAACATAACCTATCCAATCATTTTCTAGGAAGGTTGATAAAATATATTAGACTGAAAATAATCCTTAAAGAAATTTCATTATAGAATACACTAAATAGAAAAAAGACAAATACAAGATCAAAATCAATTAAATACGCAAACAAAAATGACACCTGAAACCACCAAACATGTATCATATGATAAATAGACACAAAATGAAACCAATATCCACGTTCAAAAACCACCAACACCATTTAAATTTCAAATATCCTTTCATCCATGTAATCTGTCCAAATGAAAAAATCAATTTCAATATCCAATTATTTACATTGAATTATAATTTTTAATTTGTTTTTTTTTAAATTACATTTGAAATCTATTTCACAAAATACGTTTTTTAATTGAAGAATCATTCACCCCAAATGAAACAAAAGCCTAGGGATAGGAAATTAATGGAAATGTTCACCCCTAATATAGGGTTTACCATAATATAACCATGGTCGCAACCGACCATTTGAATCTTCTTGAATCATGAACTGAGTTCCATATGGGTTTTTACTCCATATAAACGCACTATGTAACTCTCGATCACTTCAATTATCATTCCTTATTATGACGAACTAATAAGAAATACTCAATCATGTAAAACCCATGAAATCATGAGGAAGGGTTCACAATTCTATTCCCACACATACCTCTCTAGTATTGATAATCCTAATATCAAAACTATCTATAATCCCAAATAATAAACGTCATCTCTAATAATATCTTTTAATGTGACGAACTATGTTTACCCTAAATAGGTCAATTGAGCTGATTCATGATAAGGCCTGGTAGGATTTCTAGACCAGCAAGGATGAAAATATTGTTAAGAATCAATTATAATCCCCATGGAAAAAATTATTCCCAAAAAAATGATAAAATTTAAAAAAAATTGTGTGCATATAGGAAGAAACTGAAATTCATTGATCAATATCACAACATAATCATATCTAACTATATCAAAAGTGAAAGAAAAGAAACTATGAGTGAATAATAAAACCAAACTAGAACACAAACGATATTCTTGTGACCTCTTAGTCACCACCAACCATAAGAGAAAATTTATCCAAAGGAAGTCCTGATCGAGAAACCTGAACCTGAAAAATTGCATGGGTCATCAATATTGACTGGAATAAGTATGGTGTTAGAATAAATTGATTATTAGGTAAGAAACACATATTACATATATCTCCAATCCCAAAACAGTCCATTAAAAACGTTTGAAAAGAATTTATAATAATGTTTTATCATTTTGAAGAAAAAACACATCATTCAAGGAAAACACACTTTTTGAAACAATAGAGATTGGTTTACATTTTAAAATATTTTTTTCATTAAAAATTATACATTACAAAACTAAAATCCAAGGATGATTCGAATCAAACAAATAAAAAGGGATATTCAAAATATGTGGCTTCCAAAAAAGAAGTCATAACCTAATGGGGAAAAAATGTTTCAAAAGTAAATTTAACATATAGATGATAATCACGTACATATCTTAAACATATTTAGATGCAATCATTCGACATAATTAATTCTAACATACGTGACAATATATAGAGCATCTCCATGGTCAATAAACTAACTAACATCCCTAAACTAGCCACGCTAGTAGAAAAATCCAATTGTACTCTCAACAATAATTGTGGTAACAACCCATCAAATCATGGTTGATAAGAAACCTTCACATGAAACTCATGATGATTCCCAAAAAATACCCTAGTAATAGTACTTCAAAAGTGATGAGTCCCCCACATTCTTTGAATAAACCAATAGCCTAAAAATGACACCAATATGGACTTTCCCAAACTTTGAAAATGCATATGTGATGACCCTCATCTCAGATAGAAAACTATAGAAGTTCCCATCAATCTTCAAGTCATCCAATGTTCAAACCAGTATGATAGGTCAAATTTGTTTTAAAACCTCATTCAAAAATACCACAAGGTTCTAACCGAATGTTACATTTAAAATTAAAGTTGACATAACAAAAATATTTATGAACCCATGATTAAAACATTTAATATTATATGTAGGTTATAAATGAGCCTTTATATCATATAGAAACAAAAACACAAATCAAGAGTCTAGTATGGACATGAATTAATAAAAAACATTGGAATGAAAATTTAATCCATGATGAAACTGATGATCCACTTAGTGAAATACTCAATTTTACATGAACCATTTAAAAAATTTAATTATATAAAAAAGAATTAGGGGGAGTGGATCATTTTTAAAATGGGTTCAAAAGGATAATTTTCCAAAAAAACCCATTATCATTTGTGATCCAATCAATATGTTCGCACCATTCACATATGGATCTTCCCACATCTAGTGGATCACTTGTTGAAAGCTGTCAAATACTAAAACTATTCAACAATACAATAAGAAAGAGAACTACATTAAGAAAAATAATTTTCAGTGAAGCATTATCCAATTTTAAACAACAAAATACACACTTCAAGATCATGCATACATTTCACCATTTTTCTAGAACACATCAATGGAAGACCTTTTACTTAAAACACCATAATATAATTTTATGTACCCGATGAAATTTTAATAGACACCTTCCATAAATACATATATTCCAAATTTTGCAATCACATTTGAAATTAAATCGTCATCATGTTAATAATGTTTAACATTGACTGGTTTTTTTTTAAAAACATCACAATCGTAAAATTATCATTTACAAACCAACTATGAATGCCCATGAATTTAATTGTTAGAATAGAAATGTATTGAATCGCTTAGCTAAAAATAATAATGAAATGAAACATAAATATTAGAATTAATTGACCCCAATGGGATTATTTTAACACACTAACATCAATGAAACACAAGACAAACATAAACCCTGAAATCTAGATTTAGTCTAAGATAGAACTGACCAAAGGGAAACCAATGAACCAAGAGTGGAGATGAAGTGGATGATAAAATGGGGAAAATAACAAAAACATGGATAATAACCTCGAGGAAGAATACGTCGAGTGGGGGGACCGAATGATGTGATCAAGGGAGGCCCTCTCATGCACCTATGTAGAGATAAAGTGAGGATAACCAAAAATGGATTAAGAACATGTTGGGGAAATGTGGAATATACACTATTTAATTAACACGGGGAACCACCATTGTTTGGAATCATGGTTTTCCAATCCATGCACAACACACTATATAAGGGGACAACCCTCACTATCTATCCACATGGGTTTTGAAACTGTGCACCAACCCAAAAATGTGGATCAGTCAAATGGAAGAGCCTCCATATATGACTACTAAACAATTTCACTTAACCACTAACAAGTCATTCACCATGTCACAGGAACCACCCACACACCGCATTGATACTCCATGTCCTTGTACTCATGGGGGTCAACAATGCATATTTCATGTCTCAATACCTTTTAGGAAGAAAATGAACAATATATTCCCTCATCTTTAATTTTCCTTGTGGTTATCCCCAAAAACATGCACACAAACTATGTATATGGCTAAATCACCCAAAAAACTGCCAAATACTCAAAACAATCACTAGAAACTCAACCTAAAAGATAACGAATATATCCAAAAATAAAAAAAACCATAAAATAAAATGATAAAACCTGATTGGGTTTTGATTTTGATAATTTAAAAAAATCAATTAAAAGGTGATTAATAAAATGTAAAATCAATGAAAATTTATTTATTTATTGATAAAGTGAATAAATGGAACACAATTAATAAAATATAAGAAAAAAATATCTTCAAAAGATAATTTTGATAATTAAATTAACAGATACATATTTGGGTTTGAAAATTAAAAATTAAAAATTAGTAATAATTGAAAACGTTGTCATCAAAGAAACTTCAATTTGAGGGAAATCAACACTAATGAATTTGGGAATTTTTCGATGAAAGTTATAATTTTTTGGAAATTTAAATCATTAACGTTAGAGGATTTATATTATAGAATCATTTTTCCTAAGGAGATAAAATTTTAATAATATGTAAAATGGTATCTTTAAATATATGGAAATATTTAAGGATGAAATTCATAACAATAATAAGATTTAATTTATAAAGAACAGTACCGTTACCGAAGATTCCATGGGAAATGTTTTACCATATAGTATTATAAATAAAAAAGTAATTATTTAATAATCAAAAACCATCTTAATATATATTTCCATTCTGATGAATGAGATCATGAAATAGATTTTAATTTTTTTAATTTTTTTACTACTTTTGTAATAATATTGTCGTAAATTTCTTTTTTACAATATTTCATCATTAATAAACTAGTAAAGACACTATAATTTATCTCCAATTATGTCTTTTACTATTATAATTTAATTTTGTGATATTTTTTTGTGCTTTTGGAAAATAAATTTATTTATAAACAAGTTTTGTGTTATTTATCATTATAAATGGATTATCTTATAATGATATGTAATTAAGTTATATTAATAATTTTTTATTAATTATATATTATGCCCATATATGTCATATATTTTAATCAATTATGAAAAACCTGATCTATTGAAGGGATACATACAAAAATTGAATCATTATTTTTATATAGTAGCCTATATGAACACACAAATGAGGATTAGATTATTCAATCAATAAGGAAAAAAGAGAATTTAATTCAATATTTAAGATGATTCAAAATTATATATATATACATATATCTGAAATATTTATTAAATTTTCTATCCCAATTAATCCATTATATGTGGAGACATAAAATAATAGTTATTTAATTTTTTAGATAGTTTTCCTCCCATTATTGTGTTTCGCACTTTCATTTTTCAAAATGGAATGGAATGTGTTGATATTTATTTTAAAATAATTATAATAAAATATCAGTATACTTTTGACACATATTTTATTATTTTATTAAGTAAAAAAAGTATTTTGAAGAAGTATATCTTCATAAAAATAAATAGGCATGATAAATTGGATATTTGATATATATAATTATCCATTTGGATTATCTCCATTGTGAATGGTGTTAAAAATTTTATGGATGGTCTTTTGAGAATACCAATACCACTTTATGTTCAATAAGTGTTTTTTGAAGATAAATGGATCATTTTTGTTCAACGAAATAGGGTTCTCGGTTGAGGGGAAGTGTGTAGAGGAGGGACCCTTTAATATGTAACAAGGGATGGATGTTTTGGAATGGGAATATTTAATTAAAAATGGGAAGTCACCCTCATGAAAATTGAATATAAAATGAATTAATAATGAGGATAAAAAGTGATTTTGTTGATATATTACTCATCACGATATTCTTATATAATTTTAAGACATGGCTGAGGTTATTTACACCTGGATTATTACTTTTACCATTTTAGCACGTATACTAGTAACTAGTTTCATCCTATACAAGCTATCTTTAATGAATAAAAAATAAAATTTATGTATTGTTTATTTTTATCCTATAAAAACAAAATTTTAAATTCAATTCATTTTATTAATTTTCAATAATTTATAAATGTAATTTATTAAATAATATATATATATACATATATATATATATATAATTTATTTAAAAATATTAAGAAAAAATTATAAATTATTTTCTAAAACAATATATATTTGTTTTTAAAATAAAATTTTTAATTTATATTATGTCACATAATATTATTATTTAATATAATTAATGGTTTTGGAAATTCCAAATTACTATTGAAAGCAAAAAATTAATTAAATTGAGTATTACTTATAAAAATACTACATTGAAAATTCACTTAAATGTAATTTTTTTTATAAAAATTAAAAAATTTATACATAGTATAAATTTTTCATGATAAATGAAAAAAAAAATTATTTTTTAAAAATATTATCAAAAAATATTTAATTTTAAATTAACATTAAACTAAATATTATATAAATAAAAAAAATTATTAAAAAATGTATTTGGTATATGATATACATTATTTATCCCATTTTCAAAAAAATATAGATTAAAAAAGCAATAATCCATTTTTAAAAATATTATAATACTTTAAAAATGGTATGTTGTAAAATAAAATATATTATATTATTATTGGAATAATAATAGTTGACATATAATGTTATTTATGTTTGTTATTTATATCTAAATATTCGATAAGTCTATTTAAAATGTTTTTACCAAAAAATTATATGACTACATTTAATTAATTTATAACTATTTTGTAGATTTTACATTTAGAGAATGATATTTATAATAAAATTTTGTTGGGTGGAGTATTTTAATAATACTCAGGTCGTTATAATCTTTGAAAAAATTGAATTTATTTATCAAAATATTATATAATTCAATAAAACATGTGAGAGGCACTATTATATAATCATATCCTCAGATGTTTTATGAGTAACATAGAATGAATAGAAGTGGAGTGTGGAGGGGGTTCTATTTAATAGGATATAATTCTAATACTACTAACAACGTGATGGGATCAATGTATCAATTTTAAAGTTTTAATTTCATCCCAAATATCATCTCTCAGTTCAAGTGAGTTATTTTATAGAACACCTTTCACAATTATCATAATATAGATCTCATCACATTTTATCTATATAACAATTCAATAGATACTCTACTTAATTAATATATTCATGAATGGTTCGAAAATTCTATATCTTTTCATAAACATGGTTAGTAACTATTGTATTTTTCACTCCATCATCAACCCAATATGTTAGAGTGCCACATATCTTCCTATAATGATTATTATATTGTGTTGTATAAAAAGATAAAATTGAAACTATTGTTATATTAGAGCTCTTAAATGATAATATATTGATCTCGACATCCTAGGATGTACATTTTGAAATATCATAATATATTTTATTGTCGTTTAATGTTCCTCTAACATAAATTAATTGTTGAAAGAAGTTATGAACTGATAAAACTCAACTCAATCTCTACTAATTTTTTATGGATTATACATAATCCTGAGTAAAATATAGTACCCATTAGATAAATTTTATATTAGAACTCCAGGATTCTTCACATATAATGTCCCTGAAATTTCGTATATATTTTGTTAATTATATGGAAATATTATGAGATCACGAAATCTAACGATGCATGATTCCGAGGCCCAGAGTGCGGAGAATGATCTGTCAATGTTTTGTTAAATATTAGTTAGCTCACATAAGTGTTTTTCTTGGAAATGTGGAATGAATCTAAAATGGTAGACTACACCAAAAATATGGGGGCCATGTGGTGTTCATTTTGGCAGGTTTAACCTAGGCACGACTTATGTTTGGTCGGCGTGGGACTCATGTGAGAAAACTTAAAAATTTAATAACTATAAATAAAATAATTAAATACATTTATTTTAATTTTCAAATTCTTATAACTCACGAACGGTTACTCGGATTAAAAATCTGAGACCACAAATAAACTTGTTCGGGTATGATCTCTTTAGTCAGATTCTATCATTGCCCGACATGGGAAACTAGTGAATGGAAGATATTGTTCGTATATTAAATAATTAAGTGACAATTTTTTTATTTTTAAATCCATAACTTTTAAATGGAATCTCAGATTTAATATCTGAGAGTACCGTTTGGTTCATTGGGGCATGTTTCTCCAAGGCAGAGCCTATCCTTGACTGGTGCAGGTCGAGGGTAACTGTTAATAATTTTACGAACTTTTTTTGGTACGTCCATTAAATGCATGAGCGGCGTTTTCTATCATTTGAATTGTTTCTTGGATTAAAAAAGTTTAGGCCATTGTAGAATCTACAATTCAAGGATTTGTTTAAGGGATGCTTCACTTCAACCATAGTAGGTCTGGAGAAAATGATATTTTTTGGATATTTTTAAAAGAAAAAATAAAATAACTATATAATGTTATTTTTATTCTATTCCTCCAACAGACCGGTGGTAAGGTGAGACTAGCTACCTATTAATCCAATAAATGTATTGACCCTCCAATCTAAGTAACAACATCATTGGGGGAAATTAGGAAGCTTCCAAATTAATGAACCCTCAGCAAATTCCAATGTCGTAACATAGCCTCACCCTTATCCTATAAATATGCATAATGGGGGGAGGTACCGGAACATCTCCACCAGAAAACGAAATGCTAAAGGGACCCCACGACATTGGACCCTTAGAAGATGGAGTCGACCCAACTGGAGGTGACGGGAAACATAGAACAACATAATGAAAGGCGACGTACGAATGGCGTCATTTGGAACCATTTTCGAAAACGAAGAACATGATCGGCCTTCTAGCCACATGCATACTCCAATGGGATACGAGGTAGGGGAATTTTCATTTGTGCATTTTTAATTCCCTGTTACTCGTTCATGAAATTATATGAAAACCAGGGTCAACCGACTAACAGGTTGACCATCCATTCATTCATATTTTTTAGAAGTTATTACGTGGAATATTGTGGGGGTTAATCTTGTTGTTTAATTAAATTTTTTATTGAACCCTTAACCCCCCCTATGTTTTGAGTTACTGTGGAGGGTGCAGTCCTAACGAACCCAATCGGGACCCTCCGCTATCTTTGTTACATCCATGCGCCTCCTGGGAAGACCGTGATCACGTCGATACATGCCGGAAGAGGAAGATCATGGCACATCAGTTGCGATGAATGGAGGAGGCGATAGGCATGGTCACCTGCCGTGAGAAGGAAGGCGGAATGACCTATGTGCCGCCATCGAACTGAAGTCGTGACCAAAGCAGTGGTGGAGGATGAACTCACCTCTGGCGGGTTCGGTGGTGACTGAGCAACGCCCATGTTGTGTCGCCGCTTCGCCATCCAAATGGCCTCTAGGCCATTCTGGAATTCGGGAGGACGAGGGGTTAATACACCCACATCATTCCAAACAGGGTCGCCGCCCTTGGTATGGGCCACCACCCATGGGCCGAGACGCCACCCTTGAACCAGGTTGTCTCCCTCCTGTCGGGTCGTCGCCCTCGAGCTGGGTTGCCGCCCTCGTAGAAGGTCGCCACCCTCGGAACGGGATGCCTCCCTCGAGCCCAACCTCTATCCTCGAACTGAGCCTTCACCATCGGAGTAGGCAGGTACCATCAGATCTTGTCACCGCCCTTGGACCTGGCTATCGCCCCAGCGGGCCGCTGCAACTGTAGGCCACCGCCCCAGCCAGCCACCGCCCTCGGATGGGACCTCCTCCATAGTGGGTTGCCGCCTCACGCGGGCAAAGCCCCCCCTTGTGGGTATCATTATTATAGCTACAATTCCCTTGGTGTCTCCACTCTTGTGGGATGGACCAACCATCAGCCTCGTGGGCCGAGGCCACCACAGCCTTGCCTATATCGGGTCGGGCTACGTAGGTCTGACCATGTCTGACTGGACTAGGGCCCAGAAACACACAAAGGGACTTATCATGTGAACCAGATGCCTATTTGATGGACCATATATGGTGTTGGGACCCTTATAGTGAGACAATCCTTTTTGACTTATTAAACTACAATTTTAGAGAATCTTGGAGTTCGGAGGGGTTGGGTCACACCATAATCCAACCGGGCACTCGCATTGAAATGCCCATAACACACAGATCGGGCATCCGACTGACATGTCGTCTATTACGTTGGATTCTTTATGAAATACTAGATCATCAGGTTACTTCATTTTGAGACTTCATTCTTGTTGATATGTTACTGATGGCTTGGGGAGCGGTTCTCCCAAATGCACTACGTATGAGACCCTTCGACAGGATGAGACCTGATGACTGCTATCTTTTCGACTTAGAGGGACTCGACAACCAAAGTATTCAATGGGGAGGAGTACATTAGTAGACCACTATGGTGGTGGGTGGTTATGTGTGACAGGGAAATCCACGGTGGGTAGCAGCCACGGTCCGCGATGGGGGGGAGTACCATTACAGACCATGATGGGGGTGGGTACTCTGTGTGACCCTGCATACCCACAGTTCGCAATGGGGAGGAGTACCTTAGCAGTTTGAGGTTTGTGGGAAGTGTCTTGTAATGACTCGGCATCCCCACTGTACTTGATAGAGGAGGATTTCTCCAGTAGCCGAGGAGTTCGACGTTGTGACTGGGGATGTTACTTGTTTCTACCCCAACAATTAATCATGGTGTGAGTTGTCTTTAACTTGTTCTTGTGATTGAGGTTATGTAGTGTGTTATCTTACCTATGTGGTACTTTAACTTTGTGGTGAAACCCTTCGGTTTTTATATGTGGAATTCTAGGAGGCATTTGGGGTCTCAGGGTCCATATTGAGTTTTGTTATTCTCAACCTAGCACGGGCTTCGCCCACATCTTTTTGTGACTTTTCCAGATGACGAGCAGCTCTGATGAGGTTTGAGGGAGCCAGGGCCTAGTGGTATGCGGAGGAGAAAGACTGACATGGAGTGTTGAGGAGGCGCTCTGTACCTATCCTTTAAGTAGGATCTAGGGTGGACTATTTGGTGTGGTGTGACGTTGGGACTACTGATCATGAGTTGTACCTACACTTTAGGATGGATCATTGGTGGACAATCCAGTAACTAATTTTCATCCTTTTCACCGGTTTTGTACTTTTTAGTTGTACTTGGTCTCATCCAGTTGAGCTTTTATTCTAGCCCCTTCACTTTCATCCAATTTTTACTACATCAGATTACTAAAGAGTTTTTTCTTGTTGTGTTCTCAGACCATGTGTTTGTACAGGTTTAAAGGCAATGACTTCCCATTTTAGTGAATACGCCTTTTGCTTCTAGTTGCCAACCCCTGGCCTATGGAAGGCAGGTTTGGGGTAGTCATGGCATGGGTCTCGGGGGACAGTTCGTGAAAATGTGGTATCATAGGAGTTCGGTTCTACTAAAGAGCTAGGACTATGATATTTTTTATGTCAAAATATTGTTTTGTGTTCTTAGTGTGGTTTTCAGTTTGGGGTGTATAATGTTGGTGTGGTAGACAACATATCCATACACTAGGACCCTGAGTTCTGATTTCCAACTCAATGCACAAAAACACTGATTATGAGTGTTTTGAAAAGTTTTTCTTTTGTTTTCTAGTGTCATATCTCCAAGTATAACTTTTAATCATGACATCCACCCAGGCTTCCTTAGAGAGTATGCAATAACGGCCCACCATGCGATGAGGCCTCGGTGCCAGGTGACCTTATGGAATTGGAACCAATAGGTGGTGTACCAGCAGCACCACCTCCCATTGTACAATTGTTTCCACTAGCCCCACCTAAAGAGGGTGCATGCTGACTGAGGACGTTGCACGAGTTTTTGCGGTAGAGGCCTCCGAGGTTCCGAGGTGATATGGACCTGCATGTGGCTAAGTATTGGATTGAGTCTATGGATAATGTTTTCTTCTTAGTTGAGACACTAGTAGAGAAGATGGTGATCTTAGCATCTAGTATCTTCCAGTGAGTGACCATGAGGATGGTCGAGATAGTGATGAGGCTTCAGTACGTTGACCATTTCCTGATATAGTACCTTCAGGTAGTGTGTCCCCTATATCACTACCCGTTGGTCAGAAGTTACAATCAACAGTACTGGTAGAGGACATATGTAGGCTTACTGCCTTACACCTGTTTAAACATCAAATACCCCTTAGGTTCTGATGCGATCCTGAATCACTAGAAGATAAGGAATGGATTGAGGAGGTGGCAGAGTTTTTATCATGTCAGAGAACCATTCGATCAAATGGTTGTTATGGTAGAGAGCCTTCTATGTGGCTCAACAAGACGATGATAGTTTTTAGATTACCCTAATCTTGCGAAGAGGGAACTTTTCGGTGGTTAAGCTTTAGAACAATCCTCAAATAAGGGGGTCTCTTTCTTTAAAGATATAAAGGATGAATGTTCCCTAGATAATTTATAGATTCATCAGGATGATATGTTAGTAGTTGAGTATTCATCGAGGAATACCGACCACCCTAGGTACTCGATGAATACAATATGATCAGTGCTTCAGGGCTCGGACCTCTGTGCTAGGTGTGTTTTGGGACAAAAGGATCTACAGGGAAGTAGACATGGAAGTCGATCTAGGTGAGTTTCATGAGGTGGTATACTTTTCTACATGTTACAACCACCACCTCAATGTGGACCCCACTTGTCTTAGGGAGATGGAGGATAATGGAATGTAGTAGATACATGTGGTCAAAGAGTGTGACACAATGACTCCAGGAATGATTAGAGGAACTGTCTTTGTCTACTACTATCTGTCATACAAATAGACATTGGTACAAATATTTTCTAATGCGTAGAGTTTCCGGCTATGCCATTTACTTGACCCTCACATCTGGAGATACCATTGGGAGGATACTCGATAATTACACATACACCGACGGTGTGATCTGAATATTGAGGTGAGAGATTCGATTGGAACCTCTTGGTGGAAGTAGCGCGGCCTTATGACATTAGATTGGTTATGGACTCGACATCCTTAGTTCATACAAAGATGGACTGCTTCTGGAAAATATGTTGTTGTTTATCTACAACATTGGAATGGAGATTTCCTTTTTTGGAGAAAATGGAATCCTATGGAACACATTTTAAAATCATGCAAAGGAGGGTGAATCTGATCACTCTTGAGTTTGTTAGCCTTACCCTCGTGACTATAAAAGTTTTGAGTTTTAGTTTCCAAATGAGGTGCAAGAGTGGGGGGTAATAATTTCAAAATATGTTTCCAGATTTACCTCATCAAGGGGGATGAACTTCTGCATGGGCTGGGTACAACCATAGATTTGGACCAGACTTCTCCAGGCTAGGTGAAGCCTTTAAATCATTGAAGAAAATGTAATAGCCATTCCTATGGACATGGATGTGTCAGTAGAGAATTCCGGAGCAGATATAGATACTGAAAAGTAGAACTACACTACCAAAGACCTGGAGTTAGAAGAAGCAGTTTTTGCACTAATGATATGGTAGCACTACTTTAGGGGAGAATGTTTTATAGTCTACTCTAATCACAATAGTCTCATTGTATCTTCTCATACAAGGAACTGAACCGGAGATGACAACGATGGCTAGAGTTTGTCCAGGACAATGACTTTAAGAAATTCTATACTCCTAGGGTGTGGAACACGGTACCTGATGCACTCAGAAGGAGGTCTGGTCTATAGCTACTGAGTGAGGCATCAGATTAACTAATAGCGCTACATAAATCCTTCATAGATATAGATGAAGAATCATTACTCTAGTATATGCATATCACTCCCCCAAATCATCAATCGATTCGGGAGGCATAGCTTGGGGACTTTGACTGTGAGGCTCGATGTGCTTAGATATTCTCAAGACTGACAACTGAGGAATTTTATGAAGGTAGGGAGTATGTCATCCACTTCAAAGGAAGTCCCATGGTACCAGTGATGCTATGAGGGGAGGTGTTGAGGATGTACCACATGTCCCCTCAAGTAGTACATCATGGTGTGGCGAACATTTACCAAGACCTCCAGCATCAGCACTAGTGGCCAGGGAAGAAGAATGTAGTGGAAGAATTTGAATCATGATGCCTCACTTGTCTGCAAGTGAAGGCCCAACAACAGGTTCCAGCTAGCTTAACTCAAGAACAAGAGGTTCTATAGTAGAAGTGGGATGGATCCTCTATGGACTTTGTGATTGTGCTTCCACGTACGTCCGTGGGACATGATTCCAATTGGGTGATCGTCGACAGACTCACCACATCGGCCCACTACCTACCTATCTTAGAGAACAAATAAAAATAGAGATTAAGGCACCTCAACATACATTAGTGTTACGGATTCATGGGGTTCCATCGGCGACTATCTCGCACAATGAAATGTGATTCACATACCTGTTGTGGATGGGATTGGGGGATGCGTTCGGGACTCAGCTCTGTTTGAGCACTGCCTTTCATCCTCAGATGGATTTTCAGACAGAGCTGACCATCCAAATGATGGAGAACATGTTTTTTACATGCGTCCTAGACTTCATCCATAGTTGGGAAGATCACTTACATATAGTGGAGTTTGCATACAATAGTAGTTATCACTCCACCATCGGTATGGCACCATTCAATGCCTTTTTCGGTCGACCATGCAGATCAACTATATACTGGAAAAACCTTGGGGAGTATGATGTAATGGGTCTAGAGTTGGTAAAAGATACCACTGAGAGGGTTCAGACCATCTTAGATTAGATGAGGACTGCACCGAGCAGACAAAAGTTTTATGCCAACAAGAGATAGAGACCCTTGGATTTCCGGGAGGGGAAAACATTTTCTTGCGAGTCTCTCCTTGATGGATACTACAATGATTTGGTTGAGGCAGCATGTTACCACTGAGGATTATCAGACCATTTATGATACATCATAGGATAGGTGAGGTGGCATACCGCCTTGGATTTCCACCGTGGTTGGAGAGGTTTCCCGACATATATCACGTATCATAGCTGAGGAGATAAGTGCATGACCCATCCCACACCATCGACCATGGAAATATAGACATAGACGATTGGGAGACATTTAGGGAGGTTAAGGTAGAGATAGAGGATAGATAGTATCAATTACTTCTTGGTCAGTTGATACCTTTGATGCGCATTCACTGGCAGCACGAGAACCTCCAGGAGAGCACATGGGAGCAACAGGCTCAGATTCGTTCTTAGTACCCCTATTTGTTCCCTTATTCTATGTTTTGGATTTTGGGGTCATAATTCCCTAAGGTGGGAAGAATGTAATGTCCCATAATTTATGTATAATTTTTCATAATTATATAGAATTATTTTAAGATAGTGAAATCTGACGGTGCGTGATTCTGAGGACCAGAGTGTCCAGAATGATTAGTTGAAGTTTTGTTATGATTTAATTTGAACCTATAAATAGTTTTCATGAAAAATTGGAATGACTCTTATACGGTTTCCCGGATTAGATATCTGATAGCACCGTTGCGTTCAGAATGATAGTTTTACCCCAGGCAGGACTTATGTTTCGTCGGCGCGGGACTCCTGAGAGAAAACCAAAAAATGACATAACCATAAATAAAATAATTAAATAGATTTATTCTAATTTTCAAATTATTATAACTCACGAACGGAAAAATGGATTAAATATATGATTCCATCACTGAACCTTGAGGGTATTTTGTCTTTAGGCAGATACTATCTTTGGTAGGTGCAGTCCACTATTGAAAGTTTGTTTTTGGCCGTAAATAAAATGATTAAGTGACAATTATTTTATTGTCATATTCATAATATTTAAATGGTAACTCTAATAGAAAATTTGAGAGTACAGTTGGGTTCTTTGAGGTGCATTTTACTTAGGCATTTCCTAACCTTGATCAGCGTGGGCCGAGGGTGACCATTAATAATTTTCCAAACTTTTTTTCACATACATTAAGTAGACGCCTGAGCTGCATTTTCAAACATTTGAACCATTACCCGGATTGAAAATCGGAGGGCACTGTTGAATCTATAGCACCAACATTCATTTAAGGGAGGATTCACTTTTACCATAGTTGTTCTAGAGAAAATATTATTTTTTGGATCTTTTTAATATAATAAATAAAATATCATTATTATTTTATTTTTATACTATTCCACCAATAGATAAGTTGTAAGGTGGGAGCGGCGATGCATCAAACCAATAAATGGCTTGACCCTCTATTCTATGTATAATCAATGTTGGGGAAATTTAGGACACTTCCTTATTAATGAGCCACCATAAAATTTCAATGACATTACATACCCTACCCCTCTCCTAAATATATAGAGCTTGGGGGAGGTACCTGGATAGCTTCACTAAGAAAAAAAGTGCTAATGGAGCACCACAATGCCGGACCCATAAAAGACGGAGCCAACCCAGTGGGAGGTGACCGGCGACACAGTACCACAAACCAAAAAGTGACGTATGAGGGGGTCATTGGGAACCAGTTGTGGGAATGGATAACACGATCCGCCTTCAAGCCACGGAGGCTCTCCAATAGGTTATGAGGTAGGGGTTTTTTATTTTGTTCATTTTTAATTCCCTCTTCCCCTTTCTAGAAATTATATGAAGAACACGGGTCAACCGACTAACGGTTTGACTCGTGATTCATTTGTCTTTGTGGGAGGTTATTTAGGGCAATAATATGGGTATAATCTTGTTGTTTAATTCAAATATTTATTGAACCCTTACCCCTAGTTTTGAGCTAACGCAGAGGGTGACGGCCTAACGATCCCAACCCAAACCCTCTGCTATCTTTGCTACATCCTTGCACCTCCTAGGAAGACCGCGAGCACATCGAATCATGCCGGAAGAGGAAGGAAATGGCTCGTTAGTCACTTCAAATGGAGGATCCGGTCAGCACGGTGGCCGGCCGCATGAAGGAAGTCGGTGCGACCATCGCACCTCCAGTGAATGGAAGACGTTGCAGAGGCTGAACCTGCCACTAGGGGGTTCTGCGGAGATCGAGATGCACCCACGTGGCGCCACCGCTTTTCCTACCGAACAACCTCCATTCCATTTTAAAATCCAAGATACTGGGGTGTTACACCCATTGCGTCATACCGAACCAATCCTCCACCCTCCGACCGGGCCACCGCCCTCAGAGCAGATAGCCATCCTCGAACTGGGCTGCCGCCATCGAGTTGGCATACCGCCCCATGCGGGCTGGGCCACCCCTTGTAGGCTGCCCTATATTGTCTTCACTGTCCATTCAGTCTCCCCTCTTGTAGGTCAGACCGATCATCGGCCGATCGGTCTGAGATCACCTCAGCCCATCCCAGACTGGGTCGTGCCGGGTCAGTCCGACCAGGTCAAACCAGACCCGGGGACCAACCGGTCCATGAAACACTCGATGGGACTTATCATGAAAACCAAACAACAGTTTGACGAACCTTCTATAGCATTGGGACCCTTTTCGTGAGACATCCCTTTTTAATGTATGCCCCGGGAGTTTCGGAGAAACTTTGATATCAGCCGGGTTGGATCGCACCTGAATCCAACTGGGCCGTCAGCACTGAAATGCCTATAACACATAGAATGGGTGTCCGTCTGATGTGCCGTCAGTTGAGTAGGAACCCTTATGACTCAAGGGTTTATCAGGATACTTCATTATGAGACATATTATTGGTTGAGATGTTATTTATGTCTTGGGGAGATGTTCTCCCAAGGGCACTACATACATAACCCTGCGACTGCCTGAGTGATGAAGACCGCTAAATTGTCGACTCAGAGTGGCTCGTCGGCCGCATTACGTGATGGGGAGGAGTACATTATCATACCACGATGGTTTGGGTGGTTATGTTGGATCAAATAGGCCACACTGGGGAGCAGCTACGGTACGCGATGGGGAGGAGTAACTTAGTAGACCACAAAGGGTGTGGGTGGCTATGGGCTACCCGGTAGACCCACAATATGTTATGGGGAGGAGTACCTCAATAGTTCAAGGTTAGTGGGATGTGGCTCAGAGTGACCAAGAAGGCCCACTGTTCTCAAGAGAGGAGGGGTTCTCCAGTAGCCGATGTGTTCGACACTGTGACTGGAGATGTTACTTGTTTCTACGCCTAAAATAAATACTACTGTGAGTTGTCTTTACATTTTGCTTGTGATTGGAGTTATTATATGTGTAACTTTACCTATGTGGTACATTAACTTCATGGTGTCACCCTATGGTTTTTCTTTGAGGAATTTTAGGAGACATTCGCAGTCTCAGGGTCTCAACTGAGTATCGTTATACTCATCCCTACACGGGCTTCACCCACACCTTGTTGTGTCTTATACAGACGATGAGAAACTGGGCTCAGGTTTGAGGGAGACAAGACCTGGTGGTACGTAGTGGATTCAGACGAAAATGGAGTGATGAGGAGGCTATCTTTACATACCATTCTTGTAGGATCCGGGGTGGACCAGTTGGTGTGACGCACCACTTGGACTACTGATCGTGATCTATACCTACCATTCAGGTAGGATCTCTGGTAGATGATCTATATAACAACCCATACTTTACATACATTGTTAATACTTCAAAATTGAAGTACACTTATTACACCATATAAAAAAACCTTGAAAGGACTGTATAGGTATAGTGTCTTTAGAAACTGGGAAATATAAACAGCTGGCCCATAAATCATCTACGTTGTCTCCAATTTATTTCATCATATCTAGAGTCCCTTTTTGGCATATCCTACTTAATAAACTTATTCCTGACCTGGGGAAAGAAAACATACAAAAAGGGTGTGCTCAAACACTCAGTAAGGGTAAAAAAAAGAAATATCAATCACATCATATTCATAAGAACATAACATTTGGGAAATCGTAACCTGCAAAAAAGATCATAATTTCATAACATGGGATAAATCCTAGTAGTGAAATGCAATCCCAATAATCATAACTTAAAACATTAAGGTTTGTGGCATACACAAATAATCATATAAAATCATTTCTTAGTATTCAAGACTCATTTCCAATACTATCTTAGTGGACAATGTCCATTTCTGAACCGAGTTCACTCCTCATTTCAGTCCTGTTTCACTGAACAGGTTTAACCTTCCATTCCATCCATGTCTCTCTAATGAGATATAAATCTTTACCAAATGCATTGGAGGGAGATATAGGTCCCACCCATATCATAATGATACCATTATTATGTGTTCCACAAAATCAAAAATCATACTTCATTGCATAACCCATGTAATAAAAATGGGAATCTTAAACATCGTGACATCATAAAACAATTCATATAAGATAATGGAATTCATAAAAATAATTTCATCACAACATAATCAAATCAACGTAACAATAGGGATAGAAACAGAACCCTATATTATCTTAGATGGAAAATAATTTTGATAAAACACTCGAACTCCATTCTTGAGGAAAATATACTTTCTACTTCAAAAACATTTTTCCTTTCTTAACATTTCATACAATTTTAAACTAAAAGAAGTTGATTAAAAATAAACTTGAAAAATTGTAAAGGAAGCTTCTTGGAAATAATTTTTTAAAAATACTTTCATGCCGTATAAGTTAAAAAAATTCTTCTCGTACTTATGTCAGAAAAGTCAAAAATTCCCCTGTACGAAAACAGACAAAAGATTTCTTTCATATCTTTTACTAAAAACTCACCGAAGGGTAAAATTGTATTTAAAAAATTGTAGAATGATATAAATATTACATATTGAGGAAACATGGATGTGGATGATAAATATTCCCCAGTATATTCTGATGTATAAACAATCTCGGATAAAAAAAATGACATTTGCGAGATTTTCCCTTACCTTAGGTCTGATTTGCTTCGTAAGTGTCCGAACCTCCTCTTCCTTGAAGCGCCTCTTTGAGACCTCCTCTTAGGGCACTAAAATTGGTCTTTGAAGAAGACCAAGACCTCTAGGATGTGTCTAGGGATGTGGGTAAGTGAAATGGGCAGGGGTTGGCCGAGCGTGAAGGCTCAAATTGGTGTGAGGAGGAGAGGGAGGAGGTGCCCTTTTATAAGGGAGGAGAGGGGCACCTTTGGAAATATAATAAATATTAGTTTATATTAAATCCCAAACCCATATAAAAACATCCAAAATGAATCATATCTAATTATTAAATGAGATAGGGTTGTAATCTCATCATCCAATAAAATTTAGACATTTTAGGAATTTATTTTAAACATTATCATCTTGATTTATCTTTATTTATCAATTTAATTTTATTTGTGGTAATAATATTCTAAATTTTAAATAATTACAAATTTGTTGTGAATTTTCCAAAATTTGACACTTAATGATATTTAAGACAATATAAATTTTAATTTATAATTTTTAAATATTTTTGTGATTTTTAAACAATTTTATAATATGTTATTTTTATAAAATAACAATAGTGTCAATTTTGACACTATTCATTTATTTGTATTTAAATAAACAATATACAGAAGTAATGTTCGAACTAAAAGCTTTAATAGATTCATAAAATGTCATATGTATCTAGAAAATTAGTGGAGCACATTAAATAGTTCATATAGTATTTATTTTAATATTTTTAAAACCATTTATTTGATATTTTAATTAATAAAATAATTTCAACATCACTATTGTGTCATTATTAATGATAATTATTTAATCCCTAAAAATTATAAATAAATTCATATGATGTATAAAATTTTATTATCTTTCAGGAGAATATTAATTTTCGATGTTTCATTATGTTTATCACTAAATTAAAATTATTATACTTATAATATTTAAGAAAGTGACATGTTGTCACTTTCTTTGGATTTAATGATAATTAAATTATTTTCATGGAAAAAAGTCCATTAAATGAATCTAATCCGACCCTTAGGTGATATGGGTATACTTTTAGTCATCCGATTGGATTTTTTAAGGTGTTAGGGTAATTTTATAATCTTATATTTACCCTTACTTACCCGATTTACCTTTAGCTATGGTAAATAAAATTTATCATACTTAATATTCATAATGACCAAAAATCAAAAGTATCCTATTATCATAATTTTGACCAAATGATTAAAAATATGGAATCTATTTTTCAAAATTCAAAACCCATAGGTTGCAGTAATTAATTTAAAATTAATCTTGTTGTTATGAAAATGGGTTTTAGATGTTAAAACATTGACAAAGATTGAAATGTTTTTACCTATGAATTCAATGTGAAATTAATGCTAATGAAATATATTATATTAAATGGTAAATATATATTCTATTTATACATTAAAATCATTCAATATTATAATTTAAACATATATATTATCTCAATGAAAAAAGTTGTTTTTAATTAAAAATTAGCGTATTTTTACTATTCATCAAATTAAACTTATAAACATGTCAAAAATAGATTTAATGTGGGTGCTCCATTAGAAGGTGGCAAAACTGCATTTTTTTTAAAATACTTATTTTACCCAAAAAAATTATTTTGTTCTCTTACCATGTTCTAGAAAATGTGTAAGATTAATAATAATGTTATAAAATTCAAAATGTAGTTAGTACTATTCATAATGTCTAGTTCATAATAATATATCGTTGTTTAGTGGTACCCATTATTGCGTACTACACACGCTATCGAGGAAGGTCGTGATAATGTGTAGTTCAAGCCAAGTCAGTATTGTTTGTTGTGAATGATTCCTTCGGTGTTGCGTATAACATAATACATCAACGAAATATTTCTCATAAAAGACTCGGGTGTTACATTCTACCCCCTTAAAATGAATTTCGCCCTCGAAATTCGTCACATCATTACAAACAGATGAGGATACCTCTTCCTCATCATATCCTCAAGTTCCCATGTAACTTCTTCTAATTGGTGGTTCCTCCAAAAAACATTCACCAAGTGAGTGGTCCTGTTCCGTAGGACTTTTTTGCTATGATACTGAATATCTATCGGTTTTTCTTCATAAGAAATATCTTGCTCCAGTGGTACAACTTATGAGCTGAGTACATGTGAAGGATCGGGTATGTACCTTCTCAGAAGAGATACATGGAACACATCGTGAACTTGAGAGAGATTCGGTGGAAGGGTCAATCGGTAAGCTACCATCCCAACACGATCCAGTATTTCGAAAGGACCAATATATCTAGGGCTCAACTTTTCCTTCTTTCCAAATCTCATGACCCTCTTCAAGGGAGATATTCATAAAAAGACTATATCACCCACTTCAAACTCTAGATATTTTCTTCGGTTTTCGACATAACTTTTCTGTCGACTCTGAGCTGCTCTTACGTGTTGTTGAATAGATCTGAACTTTTCTGCCATCTCATTTACAAGATCAGGTACTAATAGCTTTCTTTCCCCAACTTCATCCCATCAAGTTGGAGTTCATCATTTCTTTCCATAGAGGGCTTCATAAGGATCCATCTGAATACTGGAGTGAAAGCTATTATTATACGAAAATTCCACCAAAGATAGGTGTTGATCCCAACCACCTTTGAAATCTATAGAACAAGCTCTCAACATCTCTTCTAGAGTTTGAATTGTCCTCTCAGACTGACCGTCTGTCTGAGGATGGTAAGAAGTGTTTAAACTCTACTCTGTATCTAGAGCATGCTGAAGACTTCGCCAGAATTTCAATGTAAACCGCGGATCCCGATCAGATATAATAGAAAGTGGTACTCGATGCAATCTTACCACTTCCTTTACATATATCCTAGCAAACTGATCAAGATAAAAATCTTCTCTAATAGCAATGAAGTGTGCCGACTTCGTAAGATGATCAACTATAACCCAGATAGCATTATTTCCATTGGATGTTTTAGGAAGTCCTGTGAAAAAGTCCATAGTGATGTTTTCCCATTTCCATTCTAGTATGAGTAATGGTTGTAACATCCCCTTAGACTTTTGTCTCTCAGCTTTAACTTGCTGAAAAACCATGCATCGAGAGACATATTCAGCAATACCTTTTTTCATGCCATCCCACCAGAAGTACTCTTTCAGGTCCCTATACATCTTCGTGCTTCCAGGATGAATAGAGAATGAAGAACTATGATCCTCGTCTAGTAGCTCCTTCTTTAATTCTGGGATGGGAGGAACACAAACCCGATTCCTGAACATTATTATCCCATCACAATCAAGGTTGAATTCAGGAACTTTTCTCACCTTATTTTGTAACTCTACATCTTCATTATGTGCCTCTTTAATCTTCACATGTATAGATGGTTGAACATTCATTTGAGAAAGATACGATTTTCCCCTTCCATTATAATTCCAAGATCCATCCTTTGTAAATCCATAAATATTGGATCTTTTTTGATCCTCATCATGGATAAACTACCATGGTCTTGTCGACTTAATGCATCTTCCACCTTGTTTCCTTTCCCTGGGTGGTAATGAATTGAGCAGTCATAATCCTTAATCAGCTCCAACCGTCTTCTTTGACGCATATTCAGCTCCTTTTGTGTGAAAATATTCTTTAATCTTTTATGATCTGTATAAATATCACACTTTTCTACATAAAGATAATGCATCCAAATCTTTAATGCAATTATTACCGCAGCTAACTCCAAATCATGTGTTGGGTAATTTTGCTCATGGATTTCCAACTGTCGTCAGGCATAAGCTATCACCATATCATTTTGCATGATAACACACCCCAATCCATGCTTGGACATATCACTATAGATCACAAATCTTTCTCCACTACAAGGTAGTGTGAGGACAGGTGCACTGGATAACCTTCTTTTCAACTCCTTGAAATTCCCTTCACATTCCTCTCTCCAAACACACTTAACTCCTTTCCTAGTCAACATGGTGAGTGGATTAGATAATCCTGAAAATCATTCACAAAACGTCGAAAATATCCAGCCAAACCAAGAAAACTTTGGATCTCAGTTACTGTTGTTGGTCTCGACCATCTTTTGATAACCACTATTTTTTCTGGATCCACAGATATCCCCTCTTTTGAGATTATGTGACCAAAGAATGCAACTTTTTGAAGCCAAAATTAACATTTGGTAAATTTGGCATAAAACTTCTCCTATCTCAAGGTATTCAATATAATTCTCAAGTGATCTTCATGTTCTTCCCTTATCTTTGAATAGACAAGAATATCATCTATAAAGACTACCACAAACTGATCAAGATAGTCTCTAAAGACTCTATTCATCAGATCTATGAAGATAGCAGGGGCATTAGTAAGATAAAATGGCATCACTATAAATTCATAGTGTCCATACCTTGTACGGAAAGCCGTCTTTGGTATATCCTCCCTTTTGACACTTAATTGATGATATCCTGAACAAAGATCAATCTTGGAAAAGTATTGAGCTCCGCGTAGTTGGTCAATTAGGTCATCAATGCATGGGAGAGGATATTTGTTCTTGATAGTGATCTTGTTAAGTTCTCGATAATCAATGCAGAGTCTCATTGATCCATCTATCTTCTTAACAAACAGAATAGGTTATCCCCAAGGTGACGCACTAGGGAGTATGAATCCTTTATCAAGATTATCTTGGAGTTTCTTCTTCAATTCCTGCAACTCAATTGGGGTCATTCTATAAGGTGTCTTTGAAATAGGAAAATCACCCCGTACGAGTTCTATTGAAAACTCGACATCACGATTTGGTGGAAGACTTGACAATTCCTCTAGAAAGACATCATCAAACTCCCGTACAATGGGAATATTCTTAATCGTGCGTTTCTCACCAACCATTTGAGATAAATAACCTTCATTTAGTGGAATCAAGACCCATAAGATGGAAGAAATTTCCAATGAAGGTTCTGTTCATCCTTGCATCGATAGACGATCATAGATTGATCTTGAATATGAAATGTGACTTCCCTTCATTGGCAATTGATATGAGCTCCATATAAATAAATCCAATCCATGCCAAGAATAACATCAAATTCCACTATAGGAAGGATCACAATATTTTCATAATGCACTTTCCTCCAAACTTCAATCGGAGAAGAATTGTAAACATTTGATGTGACTGTTGTGCCATTAGGAGTTGTCACAGATAACTCAACATCTAATTGTTGAGGTAATACGATGATACCATTAGAAAATTGTTTAGAAATAAAAGAGTGGGTGGATCCAGAATCAATTAAAACATTTTGTACTTTATAGTGGATGGAATGTGTATCTCTCGCCACTTCGTTGTCATACTCCACATTGCTGATAGTAATTGCATGTGACTTTCCTTTGACGTTGGCCATAAGAGTTTGTTGATGTCGATCATCATCATCAACCCTTGGATTTGGGCATTCATTAGCATAATGCCCCATCTACTTGTACTTAAAACATTGAAGTGTAGTAGGTTCATTCTGTGTATCCCTTCCTTTGTTTTCATCATTAGACATCTTCTTCCCATTATTTCGACATTCAATTGCCCGATGACCCATTTTTCCACACTTATAACATTTTCTTGTCCCCTTAAGACAATTTCCTCCATGTTTCTTTCCACAATTTGAGCATTCGGGAAAACTCATCTTCTTTTCAGTGTGGTCTTTAGATTTTCCTTTGAATTCCATTTTCCTCTTCTTGTCAAACCCATGTGATTGATGGGTTACACCAATCTCCATCTCAACCTTGAGAGCACAATGAAAAATTTCCTCATAGCGATTGAAGTCCCTTATGGCTAACACCCTTCGAAGAATTTGTTTTAAGCCACTAAATAATCGATCGATCTTACTCTCAGGTTGGATAATAATTCCGGAAGTGTACCTTGCAAGTCTTGTAAAATTTTCTTCGTAGGTACCAACATATTCATCATCCTTTTTCTTCAGTTCAAGAAACTCCTTCTCCATCTTTGTTCAAAGAATACGAGGGAAATACTTATTGAAAAATAAGTTCTTGATCTCTTCCCATTCCATGGACTCAATTTCATCCCCTTTCCTCGTATTCTTAATAAGATTCCACCATTTATCAGCATCACCTTCCAAACGATATACTGCTAAGATGACTTTATAATGTTCAGAACATTGAAGAACTGAAAATATCTTTTCAGTGGTTCTGATCCATTGTTCAGCCACTAATGGATCAGAAGACCCGCTGAATGAAGGTGGACACTGCCTCATGAAGGATTCAACAAAATGTTGCTCCTTCCTTTGCTCGTTTGGAATTTCTGCATGATTCATATCTTGAGAATGTTGTGTGAGCATGGCAACAAGATTTTTCATTGCAGCTCCCATAACATTTGGATGCTCAGGGGGACAATCATTTCATTTCCCATCGCATTCCGCATTAACACGGTTCCTTTGGGTTCCAGCCATTGACTAAAACCAAGAATAATAGTGTGAGAAAGATTAATAATAATAGGAAAACAACATAATCAAGAATAAAATTTCACACTTAAGGTCATATCATAGGTTATTCATGGCCATTTCTAAAACACTAAGATTGTGTTCTATGCTTCGACTTATCCTTAGGGTTCTAACTAAGGCTTTCACATCCTAGTTTCCAATGGTTGACTATACCTTTACTCTGATACCAACTATAATGACCCATACATTACATACATTGTTAATACTTAAAAATTGAAGTACACTTACTACAACATATAACAAAACCATGAAAGGACTGTATAGATATAGTCTCTTTAGAAACTGGTAATCATAAACAACTGGTTCATAAATCATCTACGTTGTCTCCCATTTATTTCATCATATATAGAGTCCCTTTTTGGCATATCCTACTTAATAACCTTCTTACTGACTTGGGGAAAGAAAACATACAAAAATTGTGAGATCAAATGCCCATTAAGGGTAAACAAAAGAAATATCAATCACATCATATTCATAAGAACATAACATTTTGGAAATCTTAACCTGCAAAAGAGGTCATAATTTCATAACATGAGATAAATCCTAGTAGTGAAATGTAAACACAATAATCATAACATAAAACATGAAGCTTTGTGGAATACACACATAATCATAGAAAAACATTTCTTAGTAGTCAACACTCATTTACAAGACTATCTTAGTGGACAAAGTCCATTTCTGAACCGATTTCACTCCTCGTTTCAGTCCTGTTTCACTGAACCGGTTTAACCTGCCATTCCAGCCATGTCTATCTCATGAGATATAAATATTTACCCAATTACTTGGAGGGAGATATTGGTCCCACCCATATCATAATGATACCTTTCTTATGTGTTCCATAAAATAAAAAATCATACATCATTGCATAACCCATGTAATAAAAATTGGAATCTTAAACATCGTGAAATCATAAAACAATTCATATAAGATAAAGGAATTCATAAAAATAATTCCATCACAACCAAATCAAATCAATGTAATAATAGGGATAGAAACAGAACCCTATATTATCTTATATGGAAAATAATTTTGATAAAACACTCGAACACCATTCTTGAGAAAATATCCTTTCTACTTCAAAAACATTTTTCCTTTCTTAACATGTAATACAATTTTAAACTAAAAGAAGTTGATTAAAAATAAACTTGAAAACTTGTAAAGGAAGCTTCTTGGAAATAATGTTGTAAAAATCAATTCATTCCATATAAGTTAAAAAACATTCTTCTCATACTTATGTCGGAAAAGTCAAAATGTACCTCGTACGAAAAAACACAAAAGATTCCTTTCATATCTTTCACTAAATACTCACCAAAGGGTAAAATGGGATTTAAACAGTTGTGGAAGGATATAAATATTACATATTGAGGAAAGATGGATGTGGATGATAAATATTTCCTGGTAAATTCTGATGTATAAACAATCTCAGATAAAAAATGAGATTTGCAAGATTTTCCCTTACCTTAGATATGATTTTCTTCTTAAGTGTCTGAACCTCCTCTTCTATGAAGTACCTCTTTGAGACCTCCTATTAGGGCACTAAAATTGGTATTTGAAGAAGACCAGGACCTCTAGGATGTTTCTAGGGAAGTGGGGAAGTGAAATGGGTAGGGGTTGGCCGAGCTTGAAGGCTCAAATTGGTGTGAGGAGGAGAGGGAGGAGGTGCCCTTTTATAAGGGAGCAGAGGGGCACCTTTGGAAATATAAGAAATATTAGTTTATATTAAATCCCAACTCCACATAAAAACATCAAAAATTACTCATATCCAAAGATTAGATGAGATAGGGTTGTAATCTCATCAACCAATAAAATTTAGACATGTTAGGAATTTATTTTAAACATTATCATCTTGATTTGTCCTTATTTATCAATTTAATTTTATTTGTGGTAATAATATTCTAAATTTTAAATAATTACAAATGTGTTGTGAATTTTCCATAATTTGACACTTTATGACATTGCCGACCATATATACTTTAATTTAAAAATTTTGAATATTTTTGTGATTTTTAAACAATTTTATAATATGTTATTTTTATAAAATAACAATAGTGTCAATTTTGACACTATTCATTTAATTGTATTTAAATTAAATATATACAGAAGATATGTTCGAAATAAAATCTTTAATAGATTCATAAAATGAAATATGTATCTAGAAAATTAGTGGAGAAAATTAAATAGTTCATATAATATTTATTTTAATATTTTTAAAACCATTTATTTGATATTTTAATTAATAAAATAATTTCAATATCACTATTGTGTCCTAATTAATAAAAATTATTTAATCCCTATTAAATATAAATAAATTAATATGATTTAGATAATTTTAATATATTTATGGAAATTATTCATGTTTAATGTTTCATTAATATTATCACTAAATTAAAATTATTATACAATAAGTTTTAAGAAAGTGACATGTTGTCACTTTCTTTGGTTTTAATAATAATTAAAATATTTTCATAGAAAAAAGTCCATTAAATGAATCTAATCCAACCCTTATATGACATGGGTCTACTTTTAGTCATCCAATATGATTTTGGCAGGTGTTAGGGTAATTTTATAATCTTATATTTACCCTTAGTTACCTGATTTACCTTTAACCATGGTAAATAAAATTTAACGTAGTTACTATTCATAATGCCAAAAAATAAAAAGTAGCCTATTAACATAATTTGGACCCACTAATTCCAAATATGGAATCCATTTTTCAAAATTCAAAACACATAGGTTTCAGTAATTAATTTAAAATTAATCCCGTTTT
Source organism: Viscum album (assembly GCA_963277665.1). Taxonomy (NCBI): domain Eukaryota; kingdom Viridiplantae; phylum Streptophyta; class Magnoliopsida; order Santalales; family Viscaceae; genus Viscum; species Viscum album. Next base: position 267,883,718 of record OY728128.1, on the reverse strand, counting down.
TATGAAAATGGGTTTTAGACGTTAAAACAGTGCCAAAGATTGAAATGTTTTTACCTATGAATTCAATGTGAGATTAATGCTAATGAAATAAATTATATTAAATTGTAAAAATATATTCTATTTATAATTTAAAATCATTCCATATTAAAATTTAACCATATAAATTATCTCAATTAAAAAAGTTGTTTTTAATTAAAAATTAGCATATTTTTACTATTCATCAAAATATGAAAGTTATCAGAAAAATATCAAAAATTTATCCAAAGTAAATTTTTATATCCTGAATCCAAAGAAGAATTTTATATTGTAAAATTGAACTTATAAACATGTGAAATACTAGATTTAATGTCGGTGCGCCATCAAAAGGCGACAAAACTGCATTTTTTGAAAAATACTTCTTTTACCTGAGAAATTTATTTTGTTCTCTTACCATGTTCTAAGAAATGTGTAAGATGAATAATAATGTTATAAAATTAAAAATTTAGTTAATAATATTCATAACGGCTTGTCCATAATAATAAATCATTGTTTAGTGAAACCCGGTATTGCGTACTACACATGCTATTGAGGAAGGTCGTGATTGTGTGTAATGCAAGCCAAGTCAGTATTGTGTGTTGTGAAAGATTCTTTTGGTGTTGCATATAACATAAGACATAAAGAAAATATTTCTCATAAAAGTTTCGGGTGTTACAATCTAGGAGATGATTTTCTCCCTTTTTATCTATTTTGTACTTTTTAGTTGTACTTATACTCTTCTCTTTCAGCTTGTATTCCTGCCCCATTACATTAATAATAGTTTTTATATTATAATTTACTTCACAGTGGCTTCTTGATTTGTTCTCGGACCGTTTTTATAGATGTTTAAATGAAATGCCTTCCCGTTTTAGGAAATACGCCATTAGGTGCTAGTCACCAACCCCTGGGCTTTCGAAGGTTGGCTTGGGGTAGTCACGGCACCGGGCCAGAGGGATGGGTTGTAACCTCACCATTTCCTTTATCTTTTTCTTGATGAATTATTTACGAGAGAAAACATCAATGTTTTGGGAAAAAATATTCATACGTTTATCGACTACAACCCAAATAACATTATACTCTTTAGTGGGTTTTTAGAATCGTCTGAGGAAATACATGGTGATGTTTTCACATTACTATAATATTTGGGGTAATTTTTCAAAAATACTCTTTTACAAAGGTCATTCAACCTTAATTATTTGGTATAATAAGCATCTAGATATGTATTCTACAACTTTTCACCTCCTATAAGTTGTCTATATGTTTTTTTACAGTCTTTCTACATCTTCATATATCCTAGATAAATTTATGAGGATAAGCTATGATTTCCATACAACTGTTCCTACTTCAATTTATTCTTTCATATAGAATATATATGGGATAAGAAAACTAACTCTGTCTTTTTTTATGTCAAATAATCGATAATGAGTTCACATTTTGTATCTTTATTTCAATTTTTTTTGGATTCTATAAACATTACATAAAATTATGGTAGGGAATTTTGTTAGGAAAGAGAGTACTCCACACCTTGCCTTATGAGTTCTAGATTCATCCTTATTAAATCATGTAGTGTTGGATATTCTTTAATTCCCAACATGGATAGGGTTGTATGATCATTTTTTAATGATAGTTTTGACCCAAATTTTCTTGCGAGGGTTGTAATAAAATGTAACAACATTAATTGTTTTCAATAAAATTTCCATTCTTTTAAAATTTTATGGATTTAGAAAAACAAGAACTATTATTATTATTATTATTATCTGGTTTAAATTAAAAATAATTATTTATAGAATTGATTATATTGATTTTGAATAGTGATCCCACGTCTAATATAAATATATGGTTTTAACAAATCCTTTCGATAGATACCAAGGATATTATGTCTTCATCTAGTAGACTTGGGCCAATCAATGCTCATTTTCTGGATCACATAAGTGAGGTAGTTTGACTGGGCTTTGCTCTTGACCATGCCTAAAGCCAACCATCAACATGTTTTGCTTGAACTGAATCTCTAACTGGAGAATTTTATTTTAAATTATATTTCCATATGGGCGATGTTATTTGAGGAGCTCCAAGAGTCTTTCACAATCTCACACCTTTCCCATAAGACATATGTTGGAGTTATAAGGTGTTTTGTAACAAGGTATTAGTTACTTATTGTGTAATTCCTTTTTATAAATTAATGTCTTATTCTATCAATTCAATTATGGGAATAGTCATTATTAGAAAATGAAGAATTATATAAATTGGGTTTTCAAGTAAAAATGTTAATTTTTAGAAATATATGCATTATTAATAATTTATTAATAATATTATAAAAACAGTTCTTATATATGATAATTATATCAGTTCTTTATCTATAAATTATTAGGTAATCAATTTAAAAAGAGTAAAATTTTTATACGATAAAAGAGAATGTGCAATGTTAATGAATTTAATTTGATGAAATAATAAAATAATTAATTAATAAATTAATATTTAAATAAAATAATATAATAAAATTACCTATACTAGTAATAAATGATTATATAATTTTTATGAAGTCAATTGTTATTTTTATTATGTTTTAACAACTATTTTTGTTAAAACACATCCAATTTTCAATAAATGTCAGTTATCATTTTAAATGAAAAAATTAAAATATTTAGAAAATTATTATGATAAAATAAATATTAGTTTTTCGAATCATGATGTCAAATTAATCCAATGGTGTTTTTCCCATAATTTTCAGAGAAAATATAATTTTTTGATAAAAATTAAATAATATATAAATATATAGTGTGTTTTATGACTTCAAAATGAACAAATATTGATATAATAAAAACCATAAAATTGATCTTACACCAAATCTTTGTTTAAAATTCAATACAATATGATTTTATATTTATTTTACTTATTTTATAATTCCTTTGAAAATCCTCCAAATTGTAGAACATATTTTATGTTTTTATGTTCCTTTCGTAAATAATGTGACTCACCTACACATAAGAAAGGAAACTAATTTAATATATTTGGCCCATGAACATATAAAATAATGTTATCCAATCTTATTTGGAAAATCCCAAGATATTTTTAGTGGTTTTGAATATTTAATTATATTGATTCCATATCCTATGTTCCTGAAATATTAAAGAATTCACATCTCATTTCCTATATAAACCCACCAAAGCTCACACATCACTTCACCCAATGTCTTTGGAGAACTTCACTAATCTTTCCTCCCCTCTCTAAAATTCCCCCAAGGATCCCCATTCTCTCATGAATCCCCTTTTCATGATTTTTAAATCATGCACCCAAGTAAGGTTTTCCTTCCTTTCTCAATTTTATCCATGTTTCCATATTTTGTTAAACCCTTTTATATTCCATTAAAAATAATGGAGTACGTTTTCACACCTCCCACATACTTCCCATATTTGGTTTTAATTTTTTTATAACCCTTTATCTCTCATTAATCCCTCCCATATACACTCATTTCCATGTAAATTCGGTAAAAGTTATTTCATTCCTCCACCTTCTTCATCATTAATTATTACATTACACGTTCTATTTAAAAATTAAAAATGTTGTAACAGGTATTTATATTATAATATTACAGAAAATTTCATGTATAAATGAATTGATACCCCTCTCTCTATCATCATCCAATTTTATCAACCCCATGTGATGTCATTATGATGCAGAAATTGCACTGTGATATTCGATGCCAAAATCATCATGTAGTGTATACAATGCCCATTTATATATCATGGGTATTAATTATAATGAACATATACATATATATAATATATATTTATATATTTATATTTCATTCCATCATCGAGGAATAAATTATGATGTCAAACGAATCAATGTTATATGATCTATGCGGCACAGTCAAGCATGAGATTAAAATGTTCGTGAAGGGTGGGCCCATATAGAACTCCAATGTAATGGGTAATTATTACTATCATCATAAATCATGTTGGGACATATTTTTAACTGATTCCAGTAAAGAACATTTATCTATCATTTTGGGACAATTGTTTACCTGATTCCATTTTGTTAATGATGAAGTGTTTTAAGTTGTTTCCATATTTCAATGTTATGATGATCATGATATATTATGACTTTATGTTCTTGTTTCTCTTATTCTCCATTGATATTTCAATTTCCCAACATCTATTGTATTCATCATTTTATGCCTTATTACTCATTTAGTTGGATTTATAACTAATCATATTCTTTTGTATGTCCTTAGGTTATCCAAGGAAATATTATGTACAGTGGATTTTTGTGGTCAAGTAAAAGAAGTTAATTAATAATGATGTTGTATTTTATGTTTTAAGTTGTCAAGTAATGTTCCTAATCCCACAAAAATCTAGACCACGTAATAATATAGATTTTTTTAAGTGCATGTTTATGTAATAAATCAAGTCTAAATATGAAATAATAAACATGGTTGTTGTAGTTAGTATCAATGTATAGGTTTAGTTTTTCCTATGATTAAGAATAGAAAACCATAGAGGAAGGATTAGGGATAATACGACTTGATAGAAAAGAATCCATAATTTTTTTTAGTATATATTAAGTGGTGTATCAAGAAAATACATCCACATCTAGACATAAACTATTAGAGGTTTCTCTAGCACAGATGTGTCCAGGGGTAAAACCTGAAAACACCCCTTTGAGAGAGACTCGAACGAGAAGTAGTGCATGACAACATGCCTTGATTCAATTTTGATTCCTCACTCCCAATGGATATTTTCTGGAAAACTAATCATCTAGGTAAAATCCATTATTAAGGTAAAAAAATTCTTAATAGAATATATGTTAGGAAGTAGATCATTGATATATTAGATTGAAGCCTAGAAATTCATATGTTAAGAAGATAAATGTTATTTTTATGTTATCCCTTCATGACATCACATTCCACATTGTCTGATTAATAGTGTAAAATAATTATGCATAACATTCATTTTATTCTATCCAATGGTCGGTAATAGGAGTTCTCAGGTTAACAATCGATGCAATGATCAGTTTGAATAATATTCAAATGCAATGACCAATCTGATGGGAGAAGGAATAAAAAAACATTGTTAAGATACACTCTTGTTTAACTCATGTTTTGAATAGCAAGATGGGTCAAGAATAACATCCAATCCCCAGAAATTATAGGTCGCAATCAAGAGCTTCATGAGAACAAAGGACTCCTACTATAAATGGATGATCTGATCCCTCAATTATCGAACAATGGATCAACGTCCTTGAGGAGATATATTTCATCCTTCAAGGCTATGAAAAGGTGAAGGTTCTTATGGGTGCTTATCATAGAGGGGTTGAAGATAATCAATGGTGGAAATTGATCCAAAATAAAAAGATTCAGGAAGAGATCGATATGATGGGAGGGAAGGATTTCAATAAAATGGTTTCGATATCATTTTTACCATCACCCTCTATATTTATATGGAATGATATTTACTCTCACTCGTGTAGTAGGACTATGAATATGTTGGGGGGGTATGCATCAAACATAACATTACATGCATGATTTGCCTTTGGTTTTTTTGATACCCCAAAATGGTAGGTTGACTGCTTCATTGTTGTGCTAAAGCCTAGCCTACAGAAATCCCTATTAATACCTGATATTTAATGCTATATGGATATTGTTCATTGTTCACTCATAATCTAGATGGAGATCAGAGAATCTTAGGCGTATTATGGGTATAAAATGTTGAATGTGGACATTAATTCTGGTGGTATGATGGATAAATCCAACTAGCCAAAGCTAATGAATGAACAACCATTGAAATTTTCAGAAACTGATGATAAATTTATTTAGGTTCGTGAATGAAGGACTCCTAGCCAGTGATTACCAGCATGAAAAACCCGTTACTGCTACAAAGGAAATGAAAAAAATCATTTGATCCTCACTTCATTTTTCATATCTACAACATAAAATAATCATGGATATTTTCAAACAAGTTTCCTAATCCAAGGATTTTTGAAGGCATCCAATAATTTCGAAGGAAACAGGGGTGAGATTTTTCCATCTCTATCTCCACAGCGAATCCCAAAAATGATGTGGGTAAATGTATGCTAGTTATTCATTCTAGAATATGAATGTAAATTTTTATTCTGGTTCTACACATTCATTTAAATTTGTAACAGTCAGTAAACAATACAAACATAAAAAAAAATAATGGACGTAATCATATCAGTGAAAAAAAAATTGTAGTAATTGAATCCCATGAATATAACTCCTCCCATCTCACAATTTTTGGATTCAACCTCTTGTTGATCACCATTATATATCCCTTGGTGGAATTTGAGGAAATTCATGGCAATGATTGGTTTTCCCTATATATATAAAACATAAATTTTCATGATTGGGAAATATGTCTCTATATGGTCAATGAACCCCCAATTCTGTACTAGTGCAAGGAGGATGATGAATCTTATTTAGCATAATAATCTAAAGCATGGATATTACATCCCTGTGATCACTCAAATCTATCTGATATGATTGAGTCTACGGATGGAACCATCCATCATGTACTGCATATTGTGAGGAAATTACTAATGTGTTTCCCAAGAAATTGCATAGTATTTCCCGTAGAAGATATACTGAATTCTCAATTGATCAAATACGTGACTTATTTCAAATATCCTAGAATCCATATCGAATGGATGTCATGAGTCTTGAAGAGCTTAAGAAATAACTATTGAAGAATCTGGATATTAGTTTTATACATCCATGTGCTTCACTAGGGGTCCACCAATTCTCCTTTCCAAGATGAAGGATGGGTCAATATCCCTTTGAAATGGTTATCATGAGCTTAAAAATCACAATAAAAAACAAGTATTCTTTTCCATGAATTGATGACTTTATTGATCATTTAAGTTGAGAAAAATAGTTCTCTAAGGTGAATCTACGGTTAGGATATTACCAAGGGGTATATAGGTGGATATCCCAATGACTGCTTTTCCTAAAACTTATATGTAACACCCCAAGATTTCATAGTACATTATTTCTTTAAAATTGTTAAATAACTTACGCTACACACAATACCAAGTTCGAGTGAACCGTTACGTATCAAACAAGTTTATCAAAAGAATTAATGGTTAGTATTATCTTTATTTTGAATTTCATATTTTCCATATAAATTTTAACATCCGTATTATGCATTTCATAGACATAATATACGAACAAATTCAATTTTTAGATAAAGGATGTATTTTTCAAAGAATGCAATTTTACTTCCTTTTAATAGAGAACCATTATTAAATACAATATTTGACGGTTTTATATATTAAATTTGATAAAATAAACTTTTTAGTTAGAATAGGGACATAAAAATTTAGTCTTGATAATGTTTTTGTTTTTTATGATAACTTTCATATTTGGGTGAATAGTGAAAAATATTAATTTAAATTGAAAACATATTTTTTAATAAAAATAATTTATGGTGTTCAATTATACATTTCAATGGATTAATAGTATAATTAGATTATATTTTTATCATTCAAAACAATTTTGGTCATTATATGTTATTTGAAAATTAAAATTGACTTAAATGCATGTCAATTTTTTGATAGTTTTCACTTTTTTAAAACCCACTTTTTGATTATTACCATGGGAATTAATTTTTAATTAATAAATGAACCTACTATGTTTTGAATTGGGTAAAATATAATTCATTTTTGAATTAATAATATAAAAATTTCCTTTGGGTGAATTTTGGGTATTTTTTAGAAAACATTCAATTTTGGATTAATAGTGAAAAACACTGTATAATCATTTAAAAATGAATTTTTATTTAAATAATTATTTATATTATTTAAATTTATATTAAGTCAAAAAATATATATAATATTTATATATGTTCAATGTAATTCATTAGCATCATTTTATAAAAAATTAGATATATAAAAATTTATTGAACTTTTTAAGTTTTTTTACCCATCTTCTTGGAGCATTTGTAAATGGGCATAAAACATAATTTTACCTCTATAGAGAGTTGAATTTCAAAAATCCTAGAGACATGGTTGATATAAATAAGTATAATTTTGTTCAATATGATGAATATAATTTTTTTGTGAATAGTATCTTTTAGCTTTTATTTAGCACGGTTAAAAGTAAATGTAACGCCCCGACCCCAGCTGCCCAGAGTCGGTGCATTATTACATAACATTGGCATGATCACAAGAAAGATCAAATCCCGAAAGACCGATTGGTTTAGTAGCCTTGGAAACACTAGATATAATAATAAAGTTTTACATTACATTTCAAAGTGAAAAACTACTACAACAACAAAGTCTTCATATCCACACTATTAACCCCTCATAATATCCCTGCAAGTCATTCATAATTTACTTCTTCACTACCTGGGAAAAATAAAACATAGAAAAGGGGTGAGCTCAAATTCCCAGTAAGGATAACAATATAGCGGAACATTCAAAATAATCATAATCATTTAAGGCAATGAATTACTAAAACAAAAGCCTTTTAAAATTGAACTTCAACATAGTATTGAAAAAGTAAAATGAAATAATGCCATTTACTTATTCACATGGATATTCTACTAATCGAATAATCACATGCAATATCAATAACCACTTTCATAATGTTGGAATGCATAATGCTAAACGTTAATTTCTTTGTCTAGGACTCATCCCAAGACTTAGGGGTTACTTCTAACCGGAACCCAACCCGGAGTGTCTCTAATAACCGGACACCAACCCGGAGTGCCTCTAATAACCGGACACCAACCCGGAGTGCCTCTAATAACCGGACACCAACCCGGAGGGCATACTTTTACCAGTCCCTAACCTGGAGGGCTTACTTTAACCAGTCCCCAACCTGGAGGGCTTACTTTTACCGGTCCCCAACCCGGAACATACTTGTTTAGCACATTCATCTGAAGAAAAGTTTGAAATATAACATAAACATTCGGATTAAAACTAGCATACGAAATGTCAATAGTTTCACCATAAACTATGAATGGTATAAAATAGCACATCCATAGTCAAACATATCACAAAACCTTCAATACAATATAGAAGTTTTGTATTATAATAAATCAACTTCAAATAAGCGTAAAATCCATTAAAGGATATTGACATAGATGAAATCAAAACACTTTTTAGAGAAATATCTCTTTCTATTTTTGAAATCATTTAAGAGCCATATAAAATAAAACATTTTCTTGAAAATATTCTTGTAAGCTTGTAAGGAAAGCTTTGACGATTTTATAACGGCGGAAAATAACCGCACCCGCCATATAAGTTAAAAAAAACATTCTTACCTTAATTCTGTCGAAAAGGTTAAAAAGGACCTGTTTTGAAAACGACCGAAAGATTCCTTTATAAACCACTTATAAAAGTCAAAAAGGGTATAAATGACTTTAACTCATATTCTAGTAAATAGTAAAAATGTTTTGAAATGCATTTTTAAGAAACATGGATGTGGATGATAAAGAGATCCCGGTAGATTATTATGTATAAACAACCTTGGATAATGAAGAGGTTGTAAAGTAAACCCTTACCTTGTACTTTTCCTTGGTTGGGGTAGGTTAACCTCCTGTATAATGGTGAAATAATTGTTATTAAATTATACAAGAATCATATACATTAATATGATATCATATATGATCTTTTATCATTGCTTTATTAATAATATCTTAGTATTATCGTCGTTTCGGGTGATAATCGATTCGTCCTTCTTAAATGTTTGGTTACGTAAGACATGTTTGTAATGGATAGATTATATCTTATTCATAATCAGAATGATATTAACATTATTTTTAACCCTAAAATGAGAATAATACTTGAATGGATATGATGGAGAATGAATCTTATCGCGTTCGTGGAGACGGTAGTCCGTACGTACGCACAAACGCTACTTCCGTTTAATTTTTATTTTAAAAGAATTGAATCCAAATGATACATAGGTATATTAATATTCCAGTATAATATAATATTTTATATATGTTACTTAAGTTCATTAACACCATCCTTTATACGTTCCATGTGTGGTATGAACGAGTCATATCATTTTAAGGGGGCGGTAGTCCGCACTTCCTCAAATGAAATTATCGTATGTATATACAACATGAAACGAATAATGGTATGAAATAAAATGGAATTACAGAAGCTTATATATAAAATATATATCATTAATATCATATTTAATTACAGTTCCATCATAATGGCCACCATGAGAGGTGGTAAGATGTTTTTGAACAATCATCGTTTCGTGAGGCGTTAGTTTGCCATCCACAGAAACATTATGTTCATCATCCATTAGATGGAGTTGTGTGTATGTGTAGTTTGAATCCTTCTTATAACAACATCCTAGTATATTTAGGATACTGGTGTTGTTACAAAAGAAAGGAAATAAAAAGATTTTTGGGGTTGGAGAAGCAAAATAAATGAAGATACTTTAAGAGAAATTGTTACCTTTAATTTAGGTAACTCACTTTGGTTGGAACCAAAGGACTTCTTGAAATGCTTTCTGCCTAAGGGGAAGCTTCAAGGAGGAGGAGAGGGATGTGGGGAGCTTAGTTGGGCAGAGTTTGGACGAGCCAAGTGGCTTGAGAGGTGTGAGGAAATGAGAAGGAGGAGTGCCCTTTTATAAGAGGGGTGAGGGGTACCTTTGGAAAAGCTAGAAATATTAATTTATAATAAATTCATATTCGGTTTCTAATGGCTCCAAAGTTGACTATTCAAAGGTTGAGGTGGGGATGGGTCGAAAACAACTCATCCAATAGAATTTAGACAGGTTTGGGTACTTATATTAACCTTATCTTTAAGTATTAACTCTAAGTTAATTAGTTTCACTTTTACAATGTCTCTTTGTATTTTATATATTATGGTTAATAAACTTACTATATACATCCAAGAGACCCCCAAGTGGTCCATTAATGATTAACCTATCATGATATAAGTCTCTTGGCCGAACCTTAGATTTTTAGGAATTTAATATCAATTAATAATATAATATTTGTTTTAAGAATTCTTTTATGTCAATTTTGACACTATTCAATAGTTGATTTTTGTGAAACTCATAAAAGATTTATTACTTCGAACAAAGTCAATTAAATCAATCCTAATATATCATATTATCCTAGAAAATTAGTTTAATTCATTAAAAGTTTCATATTATATTTATTTGGGTATTTATAATATCACTTATTTTAATTTTTCACTATTATAGTAATTACTGCATCATCATTGTGTCATAAATAAAATAAATTATTTAATGTCTAAAAATTATAAGTAAAATATCATTATGTAGGAAATCTTTTTAGCTTTCTAATTAATATTTATAATCGAAAATCCAACATGTATAACCCTATGTAAAAATTGTTCTTCTAAAAGATGTAAGCTTATGCCATTTTTATTTTTATTTTAACTTTATTAATATAATGTGTCATTATCACTTACAAGTGGATCCATGGGGTCCCAAAATAGACCCAAAGATGCCCATGGTAGACCATGTATCAACCAATAGGGTTAAGACACGTTTTAGGGTAATTTAGTATTATTATAATATTATTTTTTTTAACCCTTATTTACCGGATTTACCCTTTAACCATGGTAAATAAAATATTTACCACAGTAACTTTTCAAAATGTCTAAAAATAAAAGTTACCTATTTACACAATTTGAACATCCTGATTCCAAATATGGAATCCATTTTCCTAAATTCAAAACACAGAAGTGGCAGAAATTAATTTAAAATTAATTCCCGCTGTCAAAACAAAAAGCGTGTTTTTAAGAGATAATAACTATCAAAAGATTGACACTTGTTTATGTTCGGTTTAATTGTAAAATTATGTCCAATGACCAAAATTATATTAAATGGTAAAAATATATTCTAAATATACTTTAAAACCACTAAAATTCATAATTTATCACTATTAATTATTTTGATTAAAAAAGTTGTTTTTAATTAAAATTTAGAAATTTTCACTATTCATCAAAATATGAAAGTTATCCGAAATGTACCAAAATTTCACCCTAGGCTAATTTCGATATTCTGAATCCAAAAATGAAGTCCATTTTGAAATATAAAATATATATGATTTCAAAAATTAGGTATTACTATTCACAATGGCTAGTTTAATTAGTTGTGGTGTGTGTTAGAACTCGAGGTTGCGTACCACACACGCTATCACATTATTCAAAGGGAAACGTACCGTGGAAGCTTGGGGTGTTTCATTTTTAATTTTTGATGTCCCCATTTAGTCAAAAAGTTTAAAATATTGTATTTAAAAAGGTTTCACTATTAGAAGTTGATAAAAGTGAAATACTGAAAATGAATCTGTTCTTGCATTATGACTAAGAAACTCATAATAGGGATTCTAAAATTATAAGGATTATATAAAGTTCAAAATGTAGTTAATACTATTCATGACCTCTTTTAATGGTTTGATTGAACTCGGTGTTGCGTGTAGTGCAAGTTATTGAATTATTTTTAAGAAATAACACACTCTGAAATCCTGGGGTGTTACATTCTCCCCTCCTTCAATAAATTGCGTCCTCGCAATTTGAAATTGTTCTTCGAAAATAAAAGGTTGAAAATAGATAATATATTTGTGGGAAAACCCACATCGGAAATTGGGTTACTAAAATTTAGTCTTAATATGAGGAAAAGAGAAATGAAAGGGTCACCACCAAATTATGATCTTGATTAGGAGAACATTGGTGGCAATTAGAGACATATAATCGGAGGAAAACATAAATATTTATAGGTAGTGATTGAGGTCATCAATCACAAACAAGTGTATAATTGAGGTCCTTAAACTCATCAATCTATGATGATTTGAAGTACCATCGGTTCAACAAAATATAGGGTATTGGGATAACACATTTTTGACGTTTCAAAATATCTTAGTTGAAATCCCACATCGAAAAATGAATTAATGAGGCCTCTATTTAAAATAAAGAGTGGAAAGTATGAAGATTACCGAAAATAACACATACTAGGGTTCCATGTAGGAAAATATGGATATGGAGGAGAAATCTAACCATCAATTATCTGATGGAGAGTGGTAGAGAACATGGCTATGAAAAGGCCAACAATCCTAAAGCCATAAATTAGTGATGATTTAAGGTACCATCTAGGACAACATTTTTGTTCTAAGTTCCTTTTATTAATGTTGAGGAATTTATTTATGAGTTTGTCTAAGATCATAAGGAGATATACTTACTTTATAATTAGAGTTTTATCTAATAATAAATTTCTACCACAAACTCATCTTTCACTCTAAGAGATAATAGAACGTAAAAAAAAATTTATACAGGGTTCCAAAATAAATGAATTTATAATTCATATACCAGATCTTTTAATAAAAACTAAATTATTTAATCCAGGACATCTCGTGGGCCAGTGGTAGGTGATACACCCTTGTCGCCCTTCAGTTGCGGGTTCAAGTCTCGCAGCCTTGCCGGACGCGACGGGTTACCGCCCATCCTCCGGGTTTTCCTTTTATGGTAATCCAAAATAATCCAAACTAGAACTATACAAAATACTTCTATCCAGACTCACAGTCCAACATTTATAAGTAAGGTAAACATAATGTAGAACCTTTTTACCCCGTAATATCATATGAATACCTTCATCATGTATTCTTTTAATACACTGAAACATCCTGAATTACCATATTCCTTATTGATTACATTCATGCTCCCTTATTCCATATAGAAAGCTGGATATACTTCATTAATCCAAAAATGTTTTAAACCCCAAAAATGATGGAATATACAAATCATTAATCAGTTCGAAGGTAGTCAAGAATATCCAATATAATTTATCCAAAACAATCATGTATTATTCCAAAATCACTACTTCGGTATCAGAACTATATTATGGTTTATCATTCTCTCAACCATATATTTTCCAAAAATTTATCCTGCTATTGAGTCACTTTTCTTTGTTCCACATAATCTCAAGTCCTTAATGAAATAGTACTGCAGTAAAATCCTTATATACTCCATAATTATTATATCAAGTACATTGTTGATACAACACTCAATTGACATAATCAACATAAGAACTCTAATCATTCCTCCTCATCTGTGGTAGTATCATAACTTGATTATTATCCAATAGCATCATTTGCGGCATAGTCTGATGACTGGGACATAGGTTCGCATAGTGTCCAAACTCCTTGCAAATGAAGCATTGTACATTTGAGACCATTTTCTCACCCTTGCAGTCACGTACTTTGTGCCCTTTTCCTCCACACTTATAACAAACTCTCATTCCTTTCAGGCAAGTTCCAGGGTGTTTCTTTCCACAGTTACCACATATGGGAAAATTATTCTTTTCCCTCTTCCCTTTATCCATCTTTCTCTCTTCCAGCCTTTTCTTCTCTTGCTTCCCTTCAAAGGCATAGGACTCAGTAAACTCTTTACTTATCTTATCAACACATGATATTATTTCTTCATATGATGATAATACATGGGTGACTATTTTTCTTATAAATTCTAGCTTAAGACCATGAAAGATATGATCCTTCCTTCTCTTTGAATCATGTGTATTTCTGGAGTTCTCATTCCTTCTACTGGGCACCATTTCTAAACAATGGCATAAACTAGATCAGTTTATGAATCAATATACATAATCCCATACTTATAAAACACTTGACATAAATTGAACTATTTATGGATATAATCCATAATCATAAGAATGTTTTCTTTGAGGAAGTATATACTCATAATCCCTTCAAAATGATTTGTAAAGAAAATGAGAGTTATCCTAAGCATATCCCCCGGGAGTGTCGTAACCAAGAGTGCAGCAAGGCCCGTTGTCGTGCACTAGTTCCCGTTCGAGTCTAGCTCAAAGCGGTGTTTTCGGGTTTTACCCCTAGGTACATCTGTGCCAGAGCCGCCTCTACCTGCTCGTATCCAGACAGGGATGTATTGCTCGGAAAACTCACAAAATCTCTACAATACCAAAATTCTAGGAAGTTCTTCTATACTAATCCTCAAAGTTCATCTTAGGTCTACGTGCTCTAATCAGTGTTTATCTAAATCTAGCTTCCAAGGTTTGTACTAAACTTCCTCTGATACCAACTGTAACGCCCCGACCCCAGCTACCCAGAGTCGGTGCATTACTTCGTAACATTGGCATGATCACGAGAAAGATCAAGTCTCGAAAGACCGATTAGTTTAGTAGCCTTGGAATAACTAGATACATTCATAAGTTTTACATTACATCATAAAATGAAAAACTACTACAACAACAAAGTCTTCATATCCACACTATTAACCCCTCATAATATCCCTGCAAGTCATTCATAATTTACTTCTTCACTACCTGGGAAAAATAAAACATAGAAAAGGGGTGAGCTCAAATGCCCAGTAAGGATAACAATATAGAGGAACATTCAAAATAATCATAAACATTTAAGGCAATGAATTACTAAAACAAAAGCCTTTTAAAATTGAACTTCAACATAGTATGGAAAAAGTAAAATGAAATAATGCCATTTACTTATTCACATGGATATTCTACTAATCGAATAATCATATGCAATATCAATAACCACTTTCATAATGTTGGAATGCATAATTCTAAACGTTAATTTCTTTGTCTAGGCCTCATCCCAAGACTTAGGGGTTACTTCTAACCGGAACCCAACCCGGAGTGCCTCTAATAACCGGACACCAACCCGGAGTGCCTCTAATAACCGGACACCAACCCGGAGTGCCTCTAATAACCGGACACCAACCCGGAGGGCATACTTTTACCAGTCCCTAACCTGGAGGGCTTACTTTAACCAGTCCCCAACCTGGAGGGCTTACTTTTACCGGTCCCCAACCCGGAACATACTTGTTTAGCACATTCATCTGAAGAAAAGTTTGAAATATAACATAAACATTCGGATTAAAACTAGCATACGAAATGTCAATAGTTTCACCATAAACTATGAATGGTATAAAATAGCACATCCATAGTCAAACATATCACAAAACCTTCAATACAATATAGAAGTTTTGTATTATAATAAATCAACTTCAAATAAGCGTAAAATCCATTAAAGGATATTGACATAGATGAAATCAAAACACTTTTTAGAGAAATATCTCTTTCTATTTTTGAAATCATTTAAGAGCCATATAAAATAAAACATTTTCTTGAAAATATTCTTGTAAGCTTGTAAGGAAAGCTTTGACGATTTTATAACGGCAGAAAATAACCGCACCCGCCATATAAGTTAAAAAAAACATTCTTACCTTAATTCTGTCGAAAAGGTTAAAAAGGACCTGTTTTGAAAACGACCGAAAGATTCCTTTATAAACAACTTATAAAAGTCAAAAAGGGTATAAATGACTTTAACTCATATTCTAGTAAATAGTAAAAATGTTTTGAAATGCATTTTTAAGAAACATGGATGTGGATGATAAAGAGATCCCGGTAGATTATTATGTATAAACAACCTTGGATAATGAAGAGGTTGTAAAGTAAACCCTTACCTTGTACTTTTCCTTGGTTGGGGTAGGTTAACCTCCTGTATAATGGTGAAATAATTGTTATTAAATTATACAAGAATCATATACATTAATATGATATCATATATGATCTTTTATCATTGCTTTATTAATAATATCTTAGTATTATCGTCGTTTCGGGTGATAATCGATTCGTTCTTCTTAAATGTTTGGTTACGTAAGACATGTTTGTAATGGATAGATTATATCTTATTCATAATCAGAATGATATTAACATTATTTTTAACCCTAAAATGAGAATAATACTTGAATGGATATGATGGAGAATGAATCTTATCGCGTTCGTGGAGACGGTAGTCCGTACGTACGCACGAACGCTACTTCCGTTTAATTTTTATTTTAAAAGAATTGAATCCAAATGATACATAGGTATATTACTATTCCAGTATAATATAATATTTTATATATGTTACTTAAGTTCATTAACACCATCCTTTATACGTTCCATGTGTGGTATGAACGAGTCATATCATTTTAAGGGGGCGGTAGTCCGCACTTCCTCAAATGAAATTATCGTATGTATATACAACATGAAACGAATAATGGTATGAAATAAAATGGAATTACAGAAGCTTATATATAAAATATATATCATTAATATCATATTTAATTACAGTGCCATCATAATGGCCACCATGAAGGGTGGTAAGATGTTTTTGAACAATCATCGTTTCGTGAGGCGTTAGTTTGCCATCCACAGAAACATTATGTTCATCATCCATTAGATGGAGTTGTGTGTATGTGTAGTTTGAATCCTTCTTATAACAACATCCTAGTATATTTAGGATACTGGTGTTGTTACAAAAGAAAGGAAATAAAAAGATTTTTGGGGTTGGAGAAGCAAAATAAATGAAGATACTTTAAGAGAAATTGTTACCTTTAATTTAGGTAACTCACTTTGGTTGGAACCAAAGGACTTCTTGAAATGCTTTCTGCCTAAGGGGAAGCTTCAAGGAGGAGGAGAGGGATGTGGGGAGATTAGTTGGGCAGAGTTTGGACGAGCCAAGTGGCTTGAGAGGTGTGAGGAAATGAGAAGGAGGAGTGCCCTTTTATAAGAGGGGTGAGGGGCACCTTTGGAAAAGCTAGAAATATTAATTTATAATAAATTCATATTCGGTTTCTAATGGCTCCAAAGTTGACTATTCAAAGGTTGAGGTGGGGATGGGTCGAAAACAACTCATCCAATAGAATTTAGACAGGTTTGGGTACTTATATTAACCTTATCTTTAAGTATTAACTCTAAGTTAATTAGTTTCACTTTTACAATGTCTCTTTGTATTTTATATATTATGGTTAATAAACTTACTATATACATCCAAGAGACCCCCAAGTGGTCCATTAATGATTAACCTATCATGATATAAGTCTCTTGGCCGAACCTTAGATTTTTAGGAATTTAATATCAATTAATAATATAATATTTGTTTTAAGAATTCTTTTATGTCAATTTTGACACTATTCAATAGTTGATTTTTGTGAAACTCATAACAGATTTATTACTTCGAACAAAGTCAATTAAATCAATCCTAATATATCATATTATCCTAGAAAATTAGTTTAATTCATTAAAAGTTTCATATTATATTTATTTGGGTATTTATAATATCACTTATTTTAATTTTTCACTATTATAGTAATTACTGCATCATCATTGTGTCATAAATAAAATAAATTATTTAATGTCTAAAAATTATAAGTAAAATATCATTATGTAGGAAATCGTTTTAGCTTTCTAATTAATATTTATAATCGAAAATCCAACATGTATAACCCTATGTAAAAATTGTTCTTCTAAAAGATGTAAGCTTATGCCATTTTTATTTTTATTTTAACTTTATTAATATAATGTGTCATTATCACTTACAAGTGGATCCATGGGGTCCCAAAATAGACCCAAAGATGCCCATGGTCGACCATGTATCAACCAATAGGGTTAAGACACGTTTTAGGGTAATTTAGTATTATTATAATATTATTTTTTTTAACCCTTATTTACCGGATTTACCCTTTAACCATGGTAAATAAAATATTTACCACAATAACTTTTCAAAATGTCTAAAAATAAAATTTACCTATTTACACAATTTGAACATCCTGATTCCAAATATGGAATCCATTTTCCTAAATTCAAAACACAGAAGTGGCAGAAATTAATTTAAAATTAATTCCCGCTGTCAAAACAAAAAGCGTGTTTTTAAGAGATAATAACTATCAAAAGATTGACACTTGTTTATGTTCGGTTTAATTGTAAAATTATGTCCAATGACCAAAATTATATTAAATGGTAAAAATATATTCTAAATATACTTTAAAACCACTAAAATTCATAATTTATCACTATTAATTATTTTGATTAAAAAAGTTGTTTTTAATTAAAATTTAGAAATTTTCACTATTCATCAAAATATGAAAGTTATCCGAAATGTACCAAAATTTCACCCTAGGCTAATTTCGATATTCTGAATCCAAAAATGAAGTCCATTTTGAAATATAAAATATATATGATTTCAAAAATTAGGTATTACTATTCACAATGGCTAGTTTAATTAGTTGTGGTGTGTGTTAGAACTCGAGGTTGCGTACCACACACGCTATCACATTATTCAAAGGGAAACGTACCGTGGATGCTTGGGGTGTTTCATTTTTAATTTTTGATGTCCCCATTTAGTCAAAAAGTTTAAAATATTGTATTTAAAAAGGTTTCACTATTAGAAGTTGATAAAAGTGAAATACTGAAAATGAATCTGTTCTTGCATTATGACTAAGAAACTCATAATAGGGATTCTAAAATTATAAGGATTATATAAAGTTCAAAATGTAGTTAATACTATTCATGACCTCTTTTAATGGTTTGATTGAACTCGGTGTTGCGTGTAGTGCAAGTTATTGAATTATTTTTAAGAAATAACACACTCTGAAATCCTGGGGTGTTACAGTAAATAAGTTAATTAATTGTAAAAATGATATTATAATTACACAAACAGATGTGTTAATTCTACTGGATTAGTTTTATTCGGAAAAAAAATCCTTATGATAAAATATTATCATCATTGATCCACATGGATTATATTAGGAAATTTATTATAGTTTTATTTAAAGAAGAGTTAAAAGTGTTAAATACAATGATTACTAACTAAACCATTTTTAATATATGGTTACACAAAATTTAAATTCTGCTATAAATATTAATTAGAAATCTAAAAATATTTACTACATAATGGTATTTTATTTATAATTTTTAGAAAATAAATGATAAAATTTATTTATGACACAATGATGATGCAGTAATTACCTTATTAATGATATATTAAAATAATTGATATTGTAAATATCCAAATAAATGTAAATAGAGACTACTGATGAATTCCACAAATTTTTTATGTTAATATGACTTGTTAGGGTTTATTAGATTGATTTTTTTCTCTGTGGTATGGTGTTTATGACTTTCACAAAAACAAAATACCAAATAGTGTCAAAATTGTCAGAAATTTATTTTTAAAAAAATACTATATTGTTGGTTGATATAATATTCATAAAAATAAAGGATTCTGAAAAATAGAATAACGAATAATATATATGTAATTAATGAACCACTTGAGTTTCTCTTGGTAGTTTAGAGTATTTTTATTACCAATATAGTATAAGAATACAAGAATACATGGTAAAAGTTAAACTATTTAACTAAGAGTTAAATCTAAAAGATAATGTTAAACTAGTAACCTAAACTTGTCTAAAACCTATTAGTATAGATAATTTAGACCCATAACTACATATGTCTAGAAATAAAATCATTTTGGGCCATTATATTATGAATATGATTGTGTAATAAATTAATAATTTAGTCATTTCCTAAAGTGACAGTCACCCCTCTTATAAAAAGGCACTTCCCCTTCTCTCTAAATCACACCTCCAAAGCCATTTGGATCAGCCAGCACCAGCCCAAATATCCTCCCAAATTCCATCAAATAATCTTAGAGGCCTTAATTTGATCCGAAAGAGTACTTAAGGATAATTTTTAATCAATTAAAATGGAAACACCTGATGAAGAGCTTATATTTTCCTCACACTCTTTCAAGTACTTTTCTACTTCCAGTTCCTCTTTCATTATTGTTCCCTTACCAAAATAAAAAATCCACTAACTCCTACATACATTGATGTTATTATAAATATGGTAAAACCATATTTCTTATTTTATCCATCTTATAAATGACAAAGTCACCATATGTGTGTATGTACAACATACCGTCTCAACGTCGTGGGGTAGTTTGTTATTCAAACACTTAATTATTTGGATGGGTATAATAATGAGTATAACTAATTTAAATAATAAATATAACATGCTAGTGATTATTTATATAGGATATACATTCCAATTAAATACTATTTCCCAATCAATATAATGATATTATCATTCATGCGTACTTACGGATCACCGTATCCATGAACGCGATGAGATACATTCCCAAACATAGTACTTGAAGAATAATATTCATTTTATTATTAAAAATAATGTTTCAGAACTTAATATAATTTATGATATGAATCAAATAAATCCTATCCATAACAAACATGGCTTATGTAACCAAGGATATAAACAAATACGGATCAATTAACACCCGAAATGTTGGAACTACTAAAATATTATTAACAAAGAAATATTGGAAGATCATATATCATATCATATTTATTTATATGATTCTTTTATTATATAGTAACAATGATTTAACTATTATACAGGATTTTAACGTACCCTCAACCATGTAAAATCACAAGGTATGGGTTAATTTTACAATCTCTTTATTATCAGAATATGTTTTTACGTAAGTATATACTGGGAAGTATTTATTATCAATGTACATGTTTCATAAAAGAGTTTTAAATGGGATTGATTTTAAGGGACTTTTTACTAATAAAATCATTTTAAATGTTTTAAAGATTTTTTCTTCCAAACCTTTCACTTTAATTTACATGTTTTTAAATTTTTTTATGGATTTATTTATATGGATATGAATGTTTTAAAATGTTAATTCTTTTCAAAAGTTTCAAAGTGGTATGAGAAACTTTGATTCAAAAATATATTTTAAATGACATCCTTTATATTAATTTCATATGTTTTCATGAAAAATGGATGTTTCTCTCAAAGAGTTTTACTGATCATTTTCAACTATGTCAACATTCATTATGAGATATTATTCTTGATCGTGGTTGACTTATTATGATAAAAATGATCCATATTGTATTGAATTATTTTTGATATGTTTGACTATGGATGTGTTATTTTTATATCATTTATAGTTTATGGAGAAATTATTGAAATTTCATATGATAATTTTAATATGAATGATTATGTTATTTTTAAACCGTTTCAAATGAGGAATCTTTTGGACTTTGTAAGTGACGGGTGGATCCAGCTGTAGCTCATTTATGAATCAGTAGGACTTGTGAGACAAACTAGTGTCTTGGAACAAGGCCTTAAGAAAATCTATATGGTAGTCTGGGAACAAGGCCCTGAAAATGTGGTTATGAATTCTAGAAATATGCATTCTATCATTATTAAATTGGTAGTGGATATTTCATATGATTATACAACTTGTAGAATAACTATGTCAACATGTAAATGGCGTTATTTTATTTATCTTTTCAATATTATGCGGAATTTTAATTTTAAAAATATTTTGTTCTAGTTTTAAACATTTCCTTAAATGTTTAAGCTTATTTATGAAATAATCTCTTGTATTTTTATCTATACTGAGAAATGGTGGTCACCCATTTCTAATGTTTTATCATCCAAGGATTCCGAGAAGTTTATTTTCATTGATTTATAGGGTTAAGCTAGAGTATTAATGGAATTCTCAAAGGATCATTAATGTTGTGTTTTATTTTCAAATTTGTAATTTTATTTTTATTTATGTAATCTATTTTCCAAGACTACTAAACTGATCGGTCTTCAGGGACATGATTCCTTGTAATCAGGACAATGTATTAAAATAATGCACCGACTCACAGATTCTGGGGTCGGGGCTTTACAGTTTGTATTCGAGGAAATTTAGCAACAACCATGGAAATTGATTTAGTTAAACTCTGATTTCATAACATTACCCTAAGAAGGACATTGAGGATTATTGTAGAATAACTTCGTAAAATTTTTCTAATGTAGTGGTTTTTGGTATTTTCCAAGAAATATATCTCTGTCTGGATACGAGCAGGTAGAGGCAGCTCTGGAAGAAATGAACCTAGGAGTGAAAACTCCGACTAGGATTTTTGGGATTGACCCAGGGTATAATCGTTCAAGAAAATGGGCCTTATTCCACTCTTGGTTATGAAACTTCCAGGGGATATGCTCTGGATAATTCACATTTTCATTACAAGCCATTATGAATGATTTATGAGTAAACACTTCTTCAACGAAAACATTTAACAATTATAGAATATATGAATAGTCTTTTCAATTTACATTAGGTATTTTACATGTTTGGAATTATGCATTGTGATTCATAAACTAACCTAGTGCATGACATTGTTTAGAAGTGGTGCCAAGTAGAATTAATAATAATTCCAGGAATACGCATGATCAAAAGATTAAGAAAGATCATATCATTCATGGTATTAATCCAACATTTAAAAGGGATATATAAGGACCCAACCATACACATTACATAACAGGGGTCCTTTTACCGGACTACTTTCCAGTGAATAGATACAAACATTATAATTATCAGAGATACAACAAAAAAAAATTAAAAAACATTATGTGCGCTTATATCACAAGATAAGATAACGCCATTAGAAAACTCCATGTGACCTGTGGAAAATCATTTTAAATCCACGGTTGATCACATAAATTCCCAGTATGATGTCTAAAAACAATCTATAAATCCTTGTTTAAAAATTATTTATAAATTATTTAATGAATACATAATGAAATACCCTTTCTAAAATTACTATTTCAAATTACTTACGGCTTAATATGCTATTTCATTTTAGAAAATACTTACATTACAAATTGCTTAAACATAATCCAGTGCTTTTATGAAAGCAATATGCAAGCTTCTGAAAACAAGACACTATTTTGAGGTCACAAGAATCATTGAAGGCTATATGGGCCTACCCACTTTGCGATGGATGCGTTCAATCCCCAATGACCTTCCTTATTTACAATGATAAAGCGCTAGATTTTCTAAAATTGTTTTTTTCATGATTTACATATAGTTATATATATATATTCACTTAAGTTTTCAATATTTTGTAAAAAAAATTCTCTACATTAAAACTCATTCCTAATGATGTTTACATGTATGTATGTACATATATTTATATATATATATAATAATATCTATCTACATATCATAATACATGCGAGTATGGTTACAACCAATCCCTCACCAAAAATCATTTCATAAATTGTCAATATATTAAATCCATTTTCCAAAATGCATTTTTGATAATTGGTCATAATAATTAATAAGGTTCCTCGCAATAAATGGCAATGGAAACATTTAAAATAAAATAATTTCATTGAATACCATGAACTTTTTAGATATATAATTTAAATATTATATTTTGAATTGAAACCATGAATTTATTGTAATGAGGTAGATGTCGATGTACTGCATTCACACATCGCCATGTTTATATGTCCTTGGGACATCGATAATTTTAATATAAAATGATAAGAAAGATATGTGCGTTTTTCAAAATTAGGTCGATAAAAATAACCATTTCATACATATTTAAATACTACATATGTATCTATATATATATCATGGAATTTATTATAGATTTAATATTTATTAAATACATTGACAAAAAAAGTATATGTTTCTAACAAAATCAAAGTATAGTTTTGATTAATACTAAATACCATAATTAAATGCCATGTATTAAAACATGTTTTGACAAAAAATAATTCATTTCATATGGAATTTGATCATATATTTAAATAATTAAAATTCTTACAATATAGCAAGCAACAAGTTTATAGTGAAAGTGAATCATGGTATTAGAGAACATATATGTTGCACAATAATTTTTATACAACATTATTTATATACTTAAATAATTAAGCAGACAAAAAAATTTATGAATAAGAACATTAAATAAGATAATTTAAAATATAAAATTGATCCCTTATGCAAACCAGAAAATTAATAGTATAATGAAATAAATAAATTTCCCATACAAACATGAATTTGAAAATAATGATTTAATCCCTTACCAGATTGATAATGGAGAGAAAGTTGATCGCCAATCCAAGAGGGGAGGTGGGTTTATTTTTGTGTCTCACATATTTAAAAACAATTGTGTATGGCTTAGATTCTTAGAGAAGCAGAGAAAAAGACCAAAAAATCCCCATGTTTAATCAAAATAATGAAATGGGTCCCTTTTTTCATTCATGTTATTTTTATTATTATTATATATATTTATATTTTTTATGTGTCATTTGGTGTTGGCATTTCGTTTTTTACCAAACATTTTGTTTTCTATAATCAGCCCACATGCAGGTTTCAATTGTTTTCATTCTTAGGTTGATTTTGTCAATCAAAAATTACTATTATATTATTATACTTTGAAACACAATTATTTGTTTTTTTATTTAATCATTTCACATTATTATATATTTATATTACATCACATCATTTGACTTTTTCATTATCTATATTTATTCTCGTATTTCTTTATCTTATAAATATCACATTTTTTTTAAAATAAAGATTGATATTCATTTTTTATTAACCTATACTTCAAATGTGCGTTTTTCAATAAAATTAATATATAAATTTTTAATTTTTAATTTTTTTAAACAAAATCATATTATATTTTCATATATTTATAAAATATGTTATAATAATTATATTTTTCTTTTAAAATATTTTCACATTAATTATTATTAATGTAATTATCATTATTGTCATTAAAATATTAAATAGCCTATATGGAAAAATTAAATATCATTATAAAATATTAATAAAAATACTTATATTAAAATATTCTTGTAAGAAATGGAAAATAATATTTGTTTTTAAAATAATTTTGAAAAATTTGTGTTTAATTAATTAATTTATAATCAAAATAATTAAAACACATAATTTCACTACTTATTTTTAAATAAAACCACCTCAAAAAAAATCATTAGTTTGTTTTAATTATAAAAAAATCCATTTAATAATATATATATATAATAAAACATGGATTTGAGTTTCTTCGTTGTCACATTATTCAACCCTCAAAAGAATTGCGTCCTCACAATTCACTTATCAAACAAAAAACAACTCTGAATTTCTTTCTTCAGAATTAAGAAAACTTGGACTATTAGACTTCTAGACACTACCCTTAAACGACAATATCGATTCTCCAAATATTTCTAGACTATTTCTCTGATACAAATTATAAGAACCAAACCTGACACATTACATAACAAGACACCTTTAACTGTTCTTGGTTCTAGAGAATAGATACAAACATTCAAATTATCAGAGTTGCAGTAAAAATAAAATAAAATGACAAAAACATGACATGCGCTAATATCAAAAGCAAAGTGAATGCCTTCAGAAAACTCCACGTGACCTGTGGAAAATCATTTTAAAATAATGGGTGAGCACAAAAATTCCCTGTAAGTTGTTTAAAAACCATCAATAAATCCTTTTTAAATATTATTTAAACATGTTTTAATGAATACATAAAGAAATATCCTTTTTAAAAATACTATTTGAAATTACATACAGCTTAAAATACTATGTCATGTTAGAAAATACTTATATTAATAATTTCTTAAACATAATCCAATTCTTTTATGAAAACAATATGCAAGCTTCTAAAAACAAGACAATCTTCTGAGTCCACTTGAATCGTTGAAGGCTTTCTGGGCCTACCAACTTTGTGAAGGATGGTTTCACTCCCCAATGACCTTCCATATTTACAACTATAAAACACCTGATTCTCTAAAAAAATTATGCTTTCTTTACTTATAATGAGATATATATATATATATATATATATATATATATTCAATGTAGTTGTCAATCTTTGGTAAAAAAAATTCCATGAATTATAAATCATTCCCACTGATGTTTACATGTAGGTATATACACATATATATACATATATTAAAAAGAATATCTACCTACATATCATAATACTTGCGAGTTTGGTTACAACCAAACCCTCATGAAAAATCATTGCATAAACATTCAATATATTCAATAAATTTTCCATAATACATTTGCGATAATTGGTCGTAATAATAAATAAGGTTCCTCACAAAAAATGGAAATGGAAACATTTAAAATAAAATAATTTCATTGAATTCCATGCACTTTTTAGGTATGGAATTTAAACATTATAATTTTATTTGGAACCATGAATTTATTTTAATGCGGAAGATATCGATGTATTGCATACCCACGTGGCTATGTTTATATGTGCTTGAGACATTGATAATTTTAATATACAATTATAAGAAAGATATGTGTATTTTTATAAATCAGGTTGATAGAAATAACCATTTCATACATATATATATATATACTACATATGTATCTATATATATATCATGTAATTTATTATTGATTTAATATTTATTAAATACATTGACAAAAAAATTATAAGTTTCTAACAAAATCAAAGCATAGATTTGATTATCGCTAAATACCATAATTAAATGCAATATATAAAAACATGTTTTGAAAAAAATAATTCATTTCATATTGAATTTTAAAAAAATATTTAAATTATAAAAATTCTTAAAATATAGTAAGCAACAAGTTAATGGGGCATGTGAATCATGGTATCAGAGAAAATATATGTTGCACAATAATTTTTATACGACATAATTTATATACTTAAATAATTAAGTTGAAAACAAAATTCAGGAATAAGAGCCTAAAATAACATAATATAAAATATAAAATTGATCCCTTACGCGAACTAGAAAATAGAGAGTATAATGAAATAAATAAATTTCCCATACAAACATGAATATGGAAATAAAGATTTAATCCCATACCTGATTGATAATGGAGAGCAATCCGAACTCCGATCCAAGAGGGGAGGTGGGGTTATTTATGTGTCCCACATATTTATAAGTACTTTTTTTGTGGCTTAGATTCTTATAGAATAAGATAAAAAGACCAAAAAATCGCCACGTTTAAACTAAATAATGAAATGGGTCCCTTTTTTCAATCATGTTATTTTTATTATATATATATATATATTTATATTGTTTATGTTTCATTTGGTTTTGGAATTTCATTTTTTACCAAACATCTCGTTTTCATTAATCAACCCACTTTCACGTTTCAATTATTTTTATTCTTAGGTTGATTTTGATAATTAAAAATTTCTACTATATTGTTATACTTTAAAACACAATTATTTGTTTTCTTCTACTTTAATTAGTTCACATTATTATATGTTTCTGTTACATCACATCATTTGACTTTTTCATTATCTTTATTTATTCTCATATTTCTTTATCTTATAAATATCTCATTTTTTTAGAAACAATGATTGAAATTCGTTATTTACTAACCTATACTTCAATTGTGCGTTTTTTTATAAAAGTAATATATATATTTTTAATTTTTAATTTTTTAAACAAAAATATATTATATTTTCATATATTTATATAATATGTTAAAATATTTAAAGTTTTCTTTTAAAATATTTCCACCTTAATTATTATTAATGTAATTATCATTATTGTAATTAGAATATTAAATAGTCTATATGATAAAATTAAATATCATTACACAAAATAAATAAAAATAATTATATTAAAATATTCATTTATGTAATGGAAAACAATATTGGTTTTTAGAATAAATTTAAAAAATACGTGTGTAATTAATTAACTTATAATCAAATTTATTTAAACACATAATTTCAATTAATATTTTTAAATAAAAAAACCTCAAAAAATCATTAGTTTGTTTTAATTATAAATTAATAAATTTAATAAAAAATATATATAATGAAACTACGATTTGAATTTCTGGGTTGTCACAGGAAATTGTCTCCCACATATTCTTATCATATGAATAAATAATATCATGTGTTAATAAGATAAGTAAAGAATTTTTTGAGTCGTATAGCTGTGAAGTTAAGTAGGAGAACAAAATGATGGAAGAGAGAATAATTGATAAAGGGAAGAGGGGAATGAAGGATTTTCCCATACATGATATCTATGGAAAGAGTCACCTTGTTAAATGCTTTATGGAAGTGTGATTTTGTAATAAGTGTGGAGAAAAAGGACCCCAAGTACGTTTTTTCTAGGGTTAGAAAATGGTTTCAAATGTACAGTGCTTCATCTGCAGGTAGTTGTGACACAACGCGAATCAATGTCCGAATCAACAGAATATACCCCAAATGTTTCTATTGGATAATAATAATATTATGATACTACTAAAGATGAAGAGGAATGATTATAGTTCTTATGTTGTTAAATTATTGGGTCATTTTATAATTGTATTAATGATATACATGTTATAATAATTATTGTATTAATTGTATTATTGTACTATTTCATTAAGGACCTGAGACTGTGTGGAACAAAGAAAATTGACTCAATATCATGTTAAATTTTTTGGAATATATATGATTTATAGAAAGATAAACATAATATGGATCCAATACTGAGGTAGTGATTTTGGAATAATATTTGATTGATTTGGATAAATTATATTGGATATTCTTGACTACTTTGAAACTGATTAATGATTAATATAATCCATTATTATTGAAGTTTACAACATTTTTTGATAGGAGTATATCCTGTATTATATATGGAATAAGGGATCATGATTGTCATCAATAAATTTTTATGTTAATTCAGGGTGTTAGAGGGGTTTAAAAAAATAATGATGAAGGCATTCACATGTTATTATAAGGAAAAAGGGATCATCATTGTGTTTACCTTCATTATATATTTTGGATTGTGTGTTTAGATAGAAGTATATTGAAGAATACTAAATGTTTGAATTGATTATTTTTGACATAGTATACTATTGTTAAGGTTAAATCATTTCATGAGATTATTTTTGGATTGTCATTATAAAGACAACCCAGAGTTCGGGAAACAACCCATCATGTCCAGCAAGGCCATGAGACATGAACCTGTATTCGAAGGGTGACAAGGGGGGATCACCTACCACTAGAATTCGTGATTTCATGGTTTGTATAATTGTGTTTTTTATAGTATGAAAAATGAATTATAAATTCATTATTTTTTTAACCCTATACAATTTGGATAGATAGAATATTTTTGAATTCTATTATCTTTATCACTGAAAGATGTGTTTGTGGTAAAAAATTAGGTTAACGATGAAACTCTACTTATCAAATATATTTTTTCCACTTATTCTATGAATAAATTAATTAATAAACTTTAGGGAAGGGATTATAAACCCAAAAATGTGTTATCCTAATACCTTATGTTTTGTTGAACCGATGGTATTTTAAATCATCATAAATTGATGGCATTGAGGCCCTCAATTTTACACTTGTTTGTGATTGATGACCTCAATCACACATAATAATTATTATGTGTTTCCACCAATTATATGTCTCTAATTTCCACCAATGTTCCCCTAATTGAGATCATAATTATTTGGTGACATTTTAATTTCTCTTTCCCTCATATTAAGACTAAATTTTTTTAATTAAATTTCCAATGATGGTTTCCCAAAAACGTAATTTTCTATTTTTTACCTTATATTTTCTAAGAACAATTTCAAATTGCAAGGGTGATGTTTTTTAATGGCGGGGAGAGTGTAACACCCCATGATTTCATAGTACATTATTTCATTAAAATAATTTAACAACTTGAGCTATAAGAGACACTGAGTTCGAGCGCACCGTGACTTACCAAACTAGCTATTCAAAAGAGGTTATTACTAGTATTATCAGCATTATTAATTTTATATATTCCATATAAATTTTTACATCCATAATATGTTTTTCTTAAAGAATAATATGTGAACAAATTCATTTTTCAGATAAAGGATGTTTTTTAATAAAATAGACCTTTACCGCCATTTAATGGTGAACCCTTTTTAAATCCAATATTTGAAACTTTTATATATTCAATTTCAAAAAATAAACATATTTTTTAGAATCGTGATATAAAAATTTAGTTTCGATAATTTTTTGGTGTTTTTCTGATAACATTGATTTTTGGGTGAATAGGAAAAATACTAAATTTTAAATGAAAACAATTTTTTTATTCAAAATAAATTAAATTGTTCAATAATAAATTTGAATGGATTGAAAGTATAATTAGATTATATTTTTATCATTCAATACAATTGAGGACATTGTAAGTAATTTCACATTTAAATTTTACATAAACATATGTCAGTATTTTGATAGTTTTTACTTTTTAAAAACCCGCTTTATGGTTTTGACAACCAGAATTAATTTGAAATTAATAAATGAAACTTCTATGTTATTAATTTGGTAAAATCAACTTAATTTTTGAATTCATAACATCAAAAATATCTTAAGGTGATTTTTTGGTATTTTTCTGAAAACTTTCATTTTTGGATGAATAGTGAAAAACACTATGTTATAATTTCAAACTGACTTTTTAATTAAATAAATATTTATTTTATTAAAATTTATTTTAGTTAAAAATATATATATATAATACAAATTTTAGTAAAATGTAAATAATTTGAGTAATTTTATAATAAATTCAATGTATAAAATTTTATTGAACATTTTAACGTTTTTACCCACTTTCTAAGAGCATTTGAAAATTTTCATAAATCATAATTTTACCGCTTATTTGTGTTGTATATCAAAAATCCAAGAGCTACAGTTTATTTCAGTAACTAAAATGCGGTTAAATAACATGAAAAAAATTGTTCCTAAATAGTAACATTTGACATTTATTTATCACAGTTAAAAGTGACTAGGGAAATTAAGGGTAAAAATGATATTATAATTATCCTAACACATGTCCTAATTCTATTGAATAATTGTAATTCGTCCAAATAAACCTTAGGAATTAAATATGATCGTCTTTGGTCAATGTGGATTAGATTAGTATATTAATTATTATTTTATTTAAAGAAGACTTAAAAGTGTTAAATTCAATGTTTTGCAACTAAACCATTTTTAATATAGGATTACACACAATATAAATTGGACTATAAATATTATTCAGAAAGATAAAAAAATTCATACATAATGGTATTTTATATATAATTTTTATAAATTAAATGATTTAATTTATTTCTGACTTAATGATGTGGAAGTAATTACCTTATTAATGAAATATTAAAATAATTGATATCATAAATATCCATATATATATATATGAAAATTTAGACTTCTGATGAATTACACGGATATTCTAAGCTAATATGACATGTTAAGGTCGATTAGATAAAATTTTTCGAAGTGATAAGGTTGTTATTACTTTAACAAAAACCAAATACCAAATTTTGGAAAAATCGACTTAAAATAATTTAGAAAACAAATAATATCTTATTGGTTCATATAATATTGCTAAAAATCTATGTTTCATCCAAAGAGCATAAATAATGTTATACATGTCATTAATGAACCAAATGTGTTTCTTTTGGAAGTTTAGAGTATTTTTATTAAAAATATAATGTAAGAATAAAACAAGACACAATAAAGTTAAACTATTTTAACAAGTGTTAAATCTAAATGATAAGGTAAAAATAGTTACCTAAACGTGTATAAAACCTATTGGTTGAGAGGATTTCGACCCATAACAACATTAGGCTCGAAATAAATTCATTTGTATCCATTATAAACTGAATATGATTGTATATTAAATCAATAGTTTAATCATTTCATAAATTGACCATCACCCATTTTATACAGGGGAACTTCCCCTTCTCTCAAAAGAATAGCTCAAAATCAATTTGGCTCAGCCAACCTGTAACACCCCAAGCTTCTACGGTACGCATCTCATTGAATAATACAGTAGTGTGTGTTGTACGCAACTTCGAGTTCTATCACACACCACAACCAACCAAACTAGCCATTATAAATAGTATTGCCCCCTTATTGAAATTTTATACATTTTATCTTTCAAAATGGACTTCATTTTTGGATTCGGAATATAAAAATTATCCTAGGGTGAAATTTGGGTATCTTTCTGAAAACATTCAATTTTTAATGAATAGTGAAAAACACTGAGTTGTAGTTTAAAACCGAATATATATTTAAATAATTATTTATTTTATTTAAATTTAATTATGGTCAAAATAGATACATAATACATATATAAGTTCAATGTAATTAATTGGAGTTAGTTTAGAATAATTTTAGATATATAAAATGTTTATTGAACTTTTCACCATCTTTGACCCACCTCCTAGTAGAATTTGCAAATTCACATAAAACATAATTTTACCGCTTCTGTGAGCGAAATTTTGAAAATCTGAAATACATGGTTAATATAATGAAGTAAAATGTGGTTCAATGAGATAAAAATATTTTTTGGTGAATAGAAACTTTTTACTTTTATTTACCACGGTTAAAAGTAAATAGGGTAATTAAGGGTAAAAAATATATTAATGTTACAGTAACACATGTCCTGATTCTATTGGAAAAGTGTATCTCGACCAAAAAAATCCTTAGGAATAAAATATTATCATTTAGGACCACTTGGATTAGACTAGGACATTTATTATTATTTAATTCAAAGAAGAGTTAAGAGTTAAAATCAGAGTTTAATTACTAAATTTTTTTTAATATAGGGTTATACATAAGATAAGTTCAATTGAAAATATTCATTAGAAAAATAAAATAATTTCCTACATAATGATATATTATTTATAATTCTTAGACATTAAATAATTTAATTTATTAATGACACAATGGTGATGCAGTAATTACCTAATTAATTAAAAATATTA
This sequence comes from Viscum album, assembly GCA_963277665.1. NCBI lineage: Eukaryota > Viridiplantae > Streptophyta > Magnoliopsida > Santalales > Viscaceae > Viscum > Viscum album. The sequence goes on along the minus strand of OY728128.1, from coordinate 267,850,314 downwards.
AAATAAATGATATTGTAAATGTCCAAATAAATGTAATTTGAGACTTTAAATGACTTACAATAATTTTCTAGGTTAATATGACATATTAGGATTGTTTATATTAATTATTTTCGAAATAATAATTCTGTTATGAATTTATCAAAAACAAAATACCCAATAGTGTAAAAATTGACATAAAAGTGTTTTTGAAACAAATATTATATTATTTATTGTTATTCTATTTCTAAAAATCTATGGTTCGGACAAAAGACTTGTATCATGATATTTGAATCATTAATGTACCACTTGGGGGGTCTATTTGATGTTTACAGTAAGTTTATTAACCATATAATATAAAAATACAAAGAGTCATGGTATATGTGAAACTAATTAATGAAGAGTTAAAACTAAAAGATAAGGTTAATATAGTGACCCAAACCTGTCTAAAACCTATTGGTTGGGTGGTATTCTACCCACCCCCACCTTAAACTTTAAATAATCATCTTTTTATCCTTTAGAAACCGAATATGAAATTTATTATAAAATAATATTTCTAGCTTTTCCTAAGGTGCCTATCACCCCTCTTATATAAGGGAACTTCGCCTTCTCTCAAATTTATACATTAAAATCCTATTGGCTCAGAAAACCCCTTCCCAAATATTTTCTCAACTTCCCTCAAATCATCCTAGAGGTCTTAGTTTGATCAGAGAGTTATCCAATGGAACCCTTTCGATCAAATCAAATAGAAGAACCCGAAGAAGAGATAATGTTTTCACCACCCTCGTTCATGTTCCATTCTTCTTCAACTTCTTATTTCTTTGTTATTTCTATTCTAAAATAATAAATTAAGTATCTCCTATATATTTTAATGTTATTATAAATATGGTACAACCATATTCAGTATTCTATCCATCTCTTGAATGACATGTCACCATACGTGCGTACGTACGGCTTACCGTCTCCACGTCGTGGTGTAATTGTTATCCAATACATTATTATTTGTATGGGTATAATAATGATCTATAATTCATTTAAATAATAAATATAACATGATAATTATTCTTTATATATTATACCCCACCCAATTATATATTATTTTAATTTCAAAATAATCATATTGTCGCTCGTGCGTACGTACGGACTACCGTCTCCACGAACGCGATGAGATTCATTCCCCATCTTATCCATTCAAGACTAATTCTCATTTTATGATTAAAATTAATGTTTAAGGACTTGAAATCATTCTGGATATTAATAAGATACAACCTATCCATAACAAAAACATCTTACGTAACAATGCATATAAATGAAAATGAATCAGTTAACACCTGAAACGACGTTAAAAATAAAATAATACTAACAAAGGAATATTAAAATATCATATATGATATCACATTTATGTATATGATTCTTGTATAATTTAATACAATTATTTAAGTATAATACAATAGTTTAACCTACCCAAGACGAAGGAAAAGTTCAAGGTAAGGGTTTATTTCACAATATCTTCATTATCCAAGGTTGTTTATACGTAATTATCTAGAGGGACCTCTTTATCATCCACATCCATGTTTCTTAAAAATTTATTTCAAATCATTATTACTATTTTAAGACTATGGGTTAAAGTAATTTATACCCTTTTTGAATTTTGATAATATGTTTATAAAGGAATCTTTCTGTCGTTTTTCAAACAAGGTCCTTTTAACCTTTTCGACAGAATTAAGGTAAGAATGTCTTCTTTAACTTATACGGCGGGTGTAGCTAGTTTCAGACGTTATAAATTCGTCGAATCTTCCATTAAAATATTTTAAGAATATTTTCAAAGTAAATGTTTTTATTTATAATTATGTGACTTTTAAATGATTTAAAAAAAGAGATATTTCTCTCAAATAGTTTTGATTTCATCTATGTCAACATCCTTTGATGGGTTTTATGCTTATTTGAAGTTGATTTATTATGATACAAAAATTCCATTTTTTATTGAATGTTTTATGATATGTTTGACTGTGGATGCGTTATTTTTATACCATTCATGGTTTATGGAGAATGTATTGACATTTCGTATGCTAGTATTAATACAAATGTTTATGTTATGTTTAAACCTGTTCATATGAGGAATGCATTGGACTTAATAAGTGACGGGTGGAGCCCGCTATAGCTCCTCGATGCATCAGAATGTCTCATGAGACAAACTAGTGTCTTAGCACAAGGCCTTAGAAAAATCTTATTTGTAGTCTTGGCACAAGGCCTTGAATATGTGGTTATGATAGTCTAGCATTATGAATTCCATCATTATGAAAGTGGTTATTGATATTTCATGTGATTATTCAACAATAAGAATATCCTAGTGAATAAGTAAATGGCATTATTTTATTTTATATTTTCCATATTATTCTGATGTTCATGTTTAAAAGGCTTTGGTTTTTGTTATAAATTGCCTTAAATGTTTATTCTTATTTATGAATATTTCTGCTATATTGTTATCCTTTCTAAGCATCTGAGCTCATACCTTTCAATGTTTTATTTTTCCCAGGATGTGAAGAATTATTTTATGAAAGACCTGAAGGAATAATATAAAGAGATATGACTACGAAGAAAAGATGTTGTTGTAGTTTTTACTTTATGATGTAATGTAAACTTTACGAATGTATCTAGTGATTCCAAGGCTACTAATCTAATCGGTCTTTCGAGACTTGATCTTTTCGGATCATGCCAATGTTATGTAATAATGCACCGACTCTGGGTAACTGGGTTCGGGGTGTTACAGTTGGTATCAGTGGATGTTTAGTACAAACCGTGGAAGCTAGATTTAGATAAAATTTGATTAGATCAAGTAGACCTATGATGGAATTTTAGGAATAGTGTAGAATAAATTTCTATAATGTTGATATTGTAGATATTTTGTGGGTTTTCCGATAAATACATCCATTTATGGATATAACCAGGTAGATGTGGATCTGGAACCGATGTACCTAGGGGTAAAACCCAAAAACAACACTTTAAGAAAGACTCGAATGGGAACTGGTGCATGACAACATGCCTTTCTGCACTCTTGGTTACGACACTCCTGGGGGATATGCTTTGGATAATTCTCATTTTATATACAAACCATTATGAAGGGTTTATGAGTATATACATCCTCAAGGAAAACATTTTTTATGATTATGAATTATATCCATAAATAGTTCAATTTATGTTAAGTGTTTTACAAGTAAGGAATTATGTATTTTGAATCATAAACTGATCTAGTTTATGCCATTGTTTAGAAATGGTGCCTAGTTGAAGGAATGGAAACTGTATCAATGCACGCACTACATGTATGGATTGCCCTGCTGCTAAAGATACTTATTGGGGAGCAGGTGATGCAACTGGTGCTAATTAGCTAATCACCATACTGAGACAACTCACTTAGGTTATGAATAATAACCATACCCGTATGGAGCACCCTGATCCACAATGTGGAGGATAAATGTTAGATCACTTCATGAGGAAACCACCACCAACATTCAATGGGAGTAAAAATCCCTTAGTAGCTGAGAAATGGATAAATTCGTTAGAGAAAATATTCCATGCCTTGGGGAGTAGTGAAAGGGAAAAAATTATCATGGCAGTTTACCGCCTCCCAAGAGATGTTGATTAATGGTGGTCATTGATTCAAAACATGAATGAAGATGATGAAGTATCAAATATGGAATTAAGGGAGCTCGAAGAGTTTTTCTTAGAAAAATACTTTCCTCATGACCATCCAGCAAATATGGAAAGTCAATTTCTGAGTCTGAAGAAAAAGGACGATGAGAATGTCGTAACGTATGATGCTAACTTTAAACGGTTAGTGAGGTATTATGTAGATTATAAACGTAACCCAACAAATAAGATTAATAGTTTCTTTTATGGGTTAATACCATTTCCCTATCGGGAATTATTCTCAGAAACCTTCTTTTTGTATGAAGATATTTTCTCATGTGCTATCAAGACAGAAAAATAATTCTCTAAGTCTTACGACTTTAAAGAAAAGCAAGAGAAGAAGAGATATGTTTATCACTCGGGAAATGGAAATAACGGGAAGAAGGGAAAAGTAGAATATCAATCCTGTAGTAAATGTGAGAAGAAACACCCCGGTACATGCTTGAAGGGAATTGGTGTTTGTTATAAGTGTGGTGAGAAATTGCACCTAGCTCGTGATTTCAAAAGTAAGAAAGAATCTACATAGGTTTAGTATTACAATTGCAGGAAGATGGGACATTATGCAAACGAACGTCCTAAGCGTCAGGGATACATACCTTAGAAAAGGTCAAGGGGTCATGGTCAAGCTTATGCTATCACTACTGTTGAGGTAGAAGCTCCGAAAGACGTGGTGGCAGGTAAATTAATGGTTTCTTCATGTTTAGTAAATGAATTATATAATTCTGGGTCATCGCATTGTTTCATATCTTCCTAGTTTCCTATCAAAATTAGAAATTTCCAATTTTATTTAAATTGGGAGTTTCCAGTAAAAATTCATAAGGGAAGTATCATTGTTACAATGTTCTGTGAATCAGTTCCCATTAGATCACATAAATGTTCATTATTTGCTGATCTCATCATCATACCTATGATTGAGTTTGATATATTCCTTGGTATGGATTGGATTTTGTACTATAATGAGAAGATTTATTGTAAGAAGAATGAGTTTACAATTTTTTATGTTGATGTCATGGAACATCTTATCTTTAGATCATAATCATCACCACCTGATTCTTATCTAGATCCAACCCTGGTAGCTCAACTAAATTCAATTATCAGGGAGGAAGAGTATGAAATAACTGTGGGTGAGGAAATGAATGTTCAAATAGAGGATGTAACTATTGTTATAGAATATGTTGATGGGTTTCCGGATGAATTACCTAGATATCCTCCAGAACGAGAAATTGAGTTTTTCGTTGATTTAATTCCTGGTTCAAGGATCATATCGAAGACCCCTTATAGAATGGCCACTCTGGAATTAGTGGAACTAAAGAAACAACTATAGGAATTTATCAATAAGGGTTTTATTTTCCCACGTGTTTCTCCATGGGGATCCCCTGTCATTTTTGTTGAGAAGAAAGATGGATCTATGAGGCTATGAATCGACTACAGGGAGATCAATGCTGAAACAATAAAGAACAAGTATCCCCTACCTCCCATTGATGATTTATTTGACAAACAACATGGAGCTCAATACTTTTCAAAGGTTGAACATTGATCTGGATACCATCAGTTTTGTGTGAAGAAGGAAGATATTCCGAAAACAACATTTCGAACTATGTACGGGCATTATGAGTTTTCAGTAATGCCTTTTGGTCTGACTAATTCACCCTCTATTTTCATGGATCTAATGAACAGAGTTTTCACAGAATATCTCGATTATTTTGTAGTGGTACTTATTGATGATATATTGGTATAATCTAAAAGATACAAAGTTCATGAAAAGCACTTGCGCATTATCCTGAAGATTCTGAGAAGACATGAATTATATGGGATGTTTAGCAAGTGTGAATTCTGGCTTCAGGAGATTTCTTTTCTTGGCCATATTGTCTCTAAAGATGGAATCTCTATTGATCCATCTAAGACAAGAGCAATCCAATAATTTCCAACACCAATGATTATAACTGAGGTGAGCAGTTTTATTGGTTTAGCAGGTTTTTATCGACGTTTCCTCCAGAATGTTCCCCGATTGGAAAACCCATTAACGAATCTCACACGTAAAGGGGTTAAATTTGTTTGAAAAAATGAGTTTGAAGAATGTTTTGAGTAACTGAAGAGAATATTTGTCAATGATCCTATATTGACTCTCCCATCGGGGAACAATGGGTTCGTTGTTTATAGTGATGCATTGAAAAGGGACTTGGTTGTGTCCTTATGCAGAATGATTGGTTTATTTCCTATGCATCACGACAATTGAAAATTCATTAAAAAAACTGATCCTACTCATGATCTCGAGTTAGAAGCTGTGATATTTTCATTTAATATATGGAGACACTATCTCTATGGTGAGAAATGTGAGATTTATACTGATCACAAGAGTTTGAAGTATATTTTCTCATAGAAAGAACTCAACATGAGGCAAAGAAGATGGCTTGATCTACCTATGGATTATGATTGCACGATACACTGCCACCCGGGGAAGGAAAATAAGGTGGTATATGCTTTGAGTGGAAAATATCATGGAGTTCTGAACAAGATGAGAGTAGAAAGGGATCCTATTTTCATGGATCTAGTAATGTTGGATATGGTAATAACCACAGAAGTTGAAACATCAAAAATTTTCCAATGGTTCCCAAACCATATTTACTAGAAAGGATAATGAGTTATCAAACTAATGATGAAGAATTTCCAAATAAGATTAAATTTGTGAATGATGGGAGATTGAGTGACTTTGTGTATGAAGATGGAATTTTGAAATTTGGGAGGAGACTTTGTGTTCCTGATATACCTGATCTAAAAAGGGAATTGTTGGACGATGTTCATAGTTGAAATTTCTTTATACACCATGGGAGAAACAAAATGTATAGAAGGTTAACAGAACATTTTTGGTGGGATAACATGTAGAGGGAAATTGAAGATTTTGTGTCAAGATGTATGGTTTTTCAACAAGATAAAGCTGGAAGGAAACAGCCTAGATGAGTCATGAAACATCTTCCCATACCTCAGTTGAAATGGGATAATATCACAATGGACATTGACATGGTACTATCAAAGACTTCTAGAAGGAATGATGTAATATGGGTCATTGTTGATCGTCTTACCGAATCTGCATATTTTCTTGCTATAAGTGAAGATCTACCACTTGAACATCTAGAAAGGATATATATTAATGATGTTGTGAGACTTCACCGAGTACCCCTATCAATTGTTTCTGATCGTGATCCCCATTTCACTTTAAGATTCTGGAAAATTCTTCAGAAAACCCTTGATTCTGAAGTTCGTTTGAGCACTACCTACCACCCTAAAACAGATGGACAATCCTAATGGACTCTTCAAAACATAGAAGACATGTTGAGATCTTTCTCACTAGACTTTCAGGGTATGTGGGATCAATATTTACCTTTGGTGGAATTTTCATATAACAATAGCTTCCATTCAAGTATTCAGATGGCACCATATGAAGAGTTATATGGAAAGGGATGTCGCATACCAACCTGTTGGGATGACGTAGTTAAAAGAAAATTTGTAGGCCCAGAACTAGTGGAGGAAACTATGGAAAAGTTTAAGGTTATCCAAAACCACATCAAAGCAGCTCAAAGTAGGCCGAAGAGCAATGTCGATAACCGAAGTAAGGATTTGGAATTTTAGGTAAGAGATCATGTTTTCTTGATTGTATCTCCATGGAAGGGAGTCATACATTTTGGTAAATTGAGTCCCATGTACATCGGACATTTAGAAATTCTAGAACGAATTGGGGATGTAGCTTACCATTTGGAAATGCCGACAAATATCTCTAATATTCACGATGTGTTCCACGTTACATTGTTGAGAAAATACATGCCTGAACCAACACATGTACTCACTTGAGGGGAATTAGAACTAAAACCCGATTTGTCTTATAGTGAAGATCCTATCAGGATTCTTGATATAATGGAAGTCGTGCTGAGAAACCAGACGACATGTCTTGTAAAAGTTCTATGGAGATTCCATAAAATGTAAGAGACAACGTGGGAACCCGAGGAACATATGATGAAGAATCATCAGAGTCCTTTCATGTGGTAGTATTCTAGAAATTTCTAGGACTAAATTATTTTTTGGAGAAGATAATGTAACACCCCAAGCTTCTACAGTATGCTTCTCTTTGAATAATAGAGTAGCATGTGTCGTACACAACTTCAAGTTCTAACACACACCACAACCAATCAAACTAGCCGTTATAAATAGTAATACCCACTCACTAAAATTTTATACATTATATCTTTTAAAATGGACTTCATTTTTGGATTGGTAATATAGAAATTAGCCTAGGGTGAAATTTTGGTATCTTTCTTAAAACATTCAATTTTTTATGAATAGTGAAAAACACTGAGTTATAGTTTAAAACCAAATTTTTATTTAAATAATTATTTATTTTATTTAAATTTAATTAAGGTCAAAATAGATATATATTTCCTATATAATTTCAATGTAATTCATTGGATTTATCTTAGAATAATTTTAGATATATAAATTTTTTTTTGAAAATTTCCCCGTCTTTTACCCACCTCATAGGAGAATTTGAAAATTCACATAAAACTAAATTTTACCGCTACTATGAGTTGAATTTAAAAAATCCGAGAGACATGGTTAATATCAAGGAGTAAAATGTGGTTCAATAAGATAAAAATAATTTTTTTGAATAGTAACTTTTTTACATATATTTACCACGATTAAAAGTAAATAGGGTATTTAAGGGTAAAAATGATATTAATATTACCCTCAATCATGTATGAATTCTATTTTACAAGTGTATGTCGACCAAAAACAATCTTAGGAATAAAATATTCTCATTTAGGTCCACTTGGATTAGATTAGGACATTTATTATTTTTTAATTCAAAGAAAAGTTAAAAGAGTTAAAATCAATGTTTAACTGCTAAAACATTTTTAATATTGGGTTATACATAAGATAAATTCTATTTTAAATAATAATTAGAAGGATAAAAATATTTCCTACAAAATGGTATTAAATTTATAATTTTTAGATATTAAATAATGAAATTTATTTATGACACAATGGTGATGCACTAATTACCTAATTATTGAAATATTAAAATAATTGATATTATAAATATCAAAATAAATATAATATGAGACTTTTTATGAATTACAATAATTTTATTTGTTAATATTCCATATTATGATAGGTTATATGAATTTTTTTCGAAGTAATAATTTTTTTATGAATTTATCAAAAACAAAATACCCAATAGTGTCAAAATTGACATAAAAGAGTTTTTAAAACAAATACTATATTATTAATTGATATTCTCTTCCTAAAAATATAAGGTTCTGCCAAAAGACTTATATCATGATAGTTGTATCATTAATGGACCAATTTTGGGTCTATTGGAAGTTTATAGTAAGTTTATTAACCATATAATATAAAATTACAAAGAGACATGGTAAATGTCAAAATAATTAACTAAGAGTTAAAACAAAAAGATAAGGTTTATATAGTGAACCAAACTTATCAAAATGCAATTGGTTGGGTGGGTTTCTACCCATACCCACCTTAAACTTTAATTAATCCACTTTTGATCTATTAAAAACCGAATATGTATTTATTATAAAACAATATTTCTATCTTTTCCTAAGGTGTCCTTCACCTCTCTTATAATAGGGCACTCACACTTCTCTCAAACTCATACCTTCAAATCATTTTGGCTCGGCCAAACCCTTCCCAAATATTCCCTCAACTTCCCTAACTTCACCCTAGAGGCCTTATTTTGATCAGAAATCCAAACTAAGGAGCCCTTTTGATCAAATCAAAAGGAAGAAATCGAAGAAGAGGTAATGTTTTCACCACCCTCTTTCAAGTTCCTGTCTTCTTCTACTTATTCTTTATTTGTTATTTCGTTTCTAAAATAATAACTCCAGTATCTATTATATACTATGATGTTATTAAAAATCTGGTACAACCATATTCATTATTCTATCCATCCTTTTAATGACATGTCACCATACGCGCGTATGTACGGCTTACCGTCTCCACGTAAAGGTGTAATTGTTATTCAATACATTATTACTTGGATGGGTATAATAATGATGTGTAATTCATTTAAATAATAAATATAACATGATAATTATTTATTATATATCATACAACACCAAATTATATATTATTTTAATATCAAAAGAATGATATTTTCACTCACGCGTACGTACGGACTACCGTCTCCACGAACGTGATGAGATTCATTCTCCATCGTATCCATTGAAGACTAATTCAAATTTGATGATTAAAAGTACTGTTTAAAGAGTTTGTATAATTCATTATATAAATAATATACATCATATCCATCACAAACACAGCTTACATAACAAATCATATAAAGTAAAACGAATCAGTTAACACCCCAAACGACGATAATACTAAAATAATATTAACAAAGAAATATAAAAAGATCATATATGATATCATATTTATGTATATGATTCCTTCATAATTTAATAACAATAATTTAACTATTATACAAGATTTTAACCTACCCTCTACCATGGAAAAGTACTAGGTAATGGTTTATTTCACAATCTCTTGATTATCAGAGAATATTTATATGTAATTATGTACTGGGACCTCTTTATCATCGACATCCATGTTACTTAAAAATGTAGTTCAACTCATTCTTACTATTTTTAAGACTATGGGTTAAATTCATTTATACCCTTGTTGAATTTTTATAAGATGTTTATAATGGAATCATTATGTCATTTTCCAAACAAGGTCCTTTTAACCTTTTTGACAGAATTAAGGTAACAATGTAATTTTTAACTTATACGGTGGATGCGGCTATTTTCCGCCATTATAAATTCGTTGAAGCTTCCCTCACAAGCTTGTAAGAATATTTTAAATGTAATTTTTTATTTATAATTATAGTACTTTTAAATGATTTAAAAAAATAGATATTTCTCTCAAATAGTTTTGATTTCATCTATGTCAACATCCTTTGATGGGTTTTAAGATTATTTAAAGTTGATTAATTATGATACAAAACTTCCATATTGTATTGAAGGTTTTTTGATATGTCAACATCGTTTGATGGGTTTTAATCATGGTTTGTTTCACTAATCCCAAGTCCATGATACATAGGATCTTATTTGAAACTAATGGGGTTCACTTTTAGGCTGGTTCTCTTCTCAATATATTCAATGCATTTTAAGGGGATTTATGTGCACAAATTTCTATAATTGGGGAATGATTTATCTTATTATAATGACCTTTTTTCATATTTATAATGATTTACATGTAATATAATTTTTAATATATGTTATTTTTTACGATTTTTTGATGAATCATAAATTATTTTAAAATATTTTACCTGGATTGTTAGAATTGTTGATAAAAGGGAAATGTTATACAATTATTTTAACAATAAAATGTTTGACTAATAATCATTCCTTGTTTTATTTAAGATTGATATTTCTCATTTATTTTATTGATACACGATTAGTAAATTTTGGGTGTGAAACTACTGAGCCTATTTATCTCACACCATACACACCCCGGTGAAGGTGCGTGGTCCTTGATTTATCCACTAATGTAGGAAATGGAAAAGTGGTGATGATAAATCTACTATGTATTGATAGATATTGGTGTGATACTGGGAAATTTATAACATATCATATGAATTAGATGTTGTTTAATTATATATATATTCCACTTTTTTTATAGTTCCCTTTTGGATTTATTTATGTTTTTAAATTTATATATCAATGGTTGTTTTCCACTAATTGTTTAATATAAAATTGTTGAGGTTTCGTACACAATATATTTATATACCAAGTCTATTATGTCGTGTTTTTTTTCAAATAATTACCTCTTGTTTTTATTGATTAATGGGTGCTATTAACCATCTTATAGGGAACACGAATGCTATCAAGTTCTGTGGTGTATTTGTTAAGATACTAGTTTTTCAGGGAAACCGAGGGCGGTCCATTACATTTTCCCTCCTACAGGATATATTAATTAGAATTTTATTTCTTATTCTTGTGATATTTTCATCACTATCCAATGTTCTATCCAATATTTTATTATCAATATATTCGTCGACATGCATTCAATGTTATTGGAGGGCACATTCACGACCATCTATGCATTCCATGTGGTATAATTTAAAAATACACATTCGAATTGTAACACCCAAGACTGAAGTATAGATTGTGAAATTTCTATATTAGTATTAAAATATTAAAATGATAATTTTAATATTTAATGGGAAATAAATCCCTATTTTGTAGGATGATATATTTATTTAACATTTTTGTTAAAAATAAGACTACAATGATTTGTTATAATATTTCATATTGATTTGATATTTAATGGATAATTTGAAATGAATTATCTAACTACTCACCATTTTATTTATAATAAAGCTTAATAATATTTATAATTTAAAATTTACTAAATATAAATTTTAAGGAGATAAATATATGATCATTTGGAGGTTGAAAAGTGGTATTTTCCTGAAAAATTTGGTCATTAGAAAATAGTTTGTGTTCAAAACTTCATAATATTGTACTATTTTAATTTATTAAAATAATGATTAAATATTATTCATTTTAGTTAAATTTAAATATTATATATCTGAATAAATTAATTTAAATCCGTATTATAATTATTAATAGTCATATTGTTAATTTAAAAACACCTTAGCCTTTAAAATTTCATTTCCTAAAAAATGGTTTTCAACACAAATATGTTTGTTTTTTTAAACTCTAATCTGTCACTAATACTACTAGAATTAAATAAAATATATTCGAATCATTTTATTTAAAAATTAATATATTCTAATATGTTCATATTAAATTTCATCATAATGATTGGTATAAATGTAAAAATTAATTAAAACAATTAACATTAAAATAGAGTACTGCATGTTACGTGTTGTTGTGTTAAAAATAATTTACCACCGGAATAGAATTTTCTTTTGATAAATTTTATTTAATATTCAAAATAATCTCGTCCAAATTATCAAATAAACCTCATTTTATCTTTGTTTTAAATAGTTAATTATATAGCTTTAGAATCTAATTATTGTGGTGAAATCTAAAACTTTAAATGTGAGTAAACATAGTGGATAACGATGTAATTTTTTTTATAAAATATAATTTTAATGAGTTTGAGAAGTTAATTTACCCTTCTTATACACTAATACATTTTTTTATGTTTTAATTATTTATGGAGATACTTACATCCCATTATTAAATATATTTGTTTAATTTTTCAAACACCACTCCTCAATTATAAAATTACACTCACTATCCTAACATATCGACAAAGCACAAGACCAGTATTCCAAGTAAGAATTTAGAAATTCACTACCCAGTATACCTATCAATATTATTGATTTATTTATTTCATATAAGACTAACCTTTGTGACATAATAATATATCCAAAAAGGTTTTCTATGAGAGAAGTATTTTATCTTAACAAAATACTTTCTATTTCATTTTTCTTCTATACACATCTATTATATATTCTGAATTAAAATATAATAACACCTTTATCTACTATATAATTACATGGTATTATTATTTTTTAATTTTATTTATTTATATCCTTATCCATAAAATAGGAATTGAGGGAATTCCTCATGTGTATAGTGATTTGTAACCCTGATCGGTGATGTAATTATTTCCATAACAGACTCACATGGATAGTGAAACTTTTGGAAATAATTAATATATAATGTTATTATGACTTGATATATATTTTTTACATGAATATTGCATCAAATTTCATACCCATTTACCCATTGAGATATCTTCTCTCTTGCATAGGTTTGGCCTCCCCTATATAAGATGTGATGAGAATCATTTTCCCTGTCAAAATATAATGAATGGTTATAAAAATGTATAAAATGATTAAATGGGATAATTTTAATAATAATAAAACTATGTGTAATATTTTAACAAAATACGACCGAAAATAATTGAAACATTCATGACAAAACAATCACAGGAAAATGCATCCATTAACATAGAAAAAAATACTAATGATAAATTATTATTAACAAATATGTGTTAAGATATTATAAGAATACCATATATGTCTTGATAAATAAAAATATTTCTATATTCCTAATTAATATTCTTCATATAATAAGTATTTTATTGGTTAAATCATGTTCAACCAAAATCAAATATGAGTTACGGGATATAATCTCAATTTCCATTTCATTGAAACATATTTTTTAATTTTAATAAATTCAATTTTTTTGGTTTATATACATCCCATTGATTTATTTAACAAGAGTAACAATGTATTTAGTATGTTTAATGTTTCAATTCATGCTTATTATTTGACGGTGTTACAATTTGAGTTATACCAAATAATTAATTTTTGTTATACAATCTCATATTATTTTTTTGATCTTATTAAACATTCTAAAATAATTTTATCTTTTATCATCTATATGATCGAATAAATTCAAAAAAATTTGGATAATTAATCAGTTTAGATATTTTCATCAAAATATTCAACATTTAATAATTTAATCAATTACAAAAAATGATTAAAATAAATTCTAGTATTATTCCTCATTAAATATAATATAATATTTTTCATCGTTTGTGTATTTTAATTTTTTCTTTAACAAAATTCATTTTAAATACTTAAATGATTTATTATGTAAATTTTTTGTTTTTCATGATTTTAATACTGTTTTTTAATGGATTCTTTCAAAAAAGTTTTTCATAGGGACATATTTGGAAAAAATGTACTATCGATTTTTTAATAGTATATGGTGATAGTAAAAATCCCCACTCACAAAACATTTTTATGAAATATAGTTTCTTTTACATTTTATAAATTTTTTTACAATGAAAACATATTTATGAAATATTACTTAAATATTTTCCCGTACACAATTTATTCTAATAATGGACAACATTTTATTGTAAAAACCTACTTTCTGTATGAACCAATGGTCACTAATGATTTCATAAATATTTTTTCTGTTAACGGTTTCTTTAGAGAATTTTTTTATAATAAGAGGATTTATGTGGAAATTAATCTTCACATAAATATATGTATTTTTTTATCACGGATGTGGTAATTTCTAAAAATATATAACATTTTTACATATTGTGTTTAAATTATTTCTATTTAACTAATGTGGAAAATATTTGTTAATTTTTATTCTTTTGTAAATAATGATAATATCTGATAATGCTTATTTATTCATATATAAAATAATTCATTCATTTTGTATTACATCTATTCGAAATGTAGTGATTAGTGGGTTCTACAATAATATACCCCCTTGATACATCTGTATCTCTCATGAGTAAAATCATTTGTCTAAATTTATAGGGGTTTTACCCATTCTTTAAAAAATCTTTTGAAAGGTGATATCATTGTAAAGGTCATGATGACTAATATAATGACGTGCAATATTTAGAATTTATTTCACTGAGAATATATTTTTAATTATCCATTTGTATACATCATTGATATTATCCATGGACGCATTTTTTGGTCTAGTTAATTATTAAATTTCATCTTTTTTATGTTATCTACCTACCATATTGATTTTACGTACTTGATCATAACAATGATGTTATTTTTTTAATGGTTTTGGTTTTCATTCCCTTACAAAGATATATTTATTATCTATTATAGATTCATGATAGATTCCACATTATATAACCATTATTGGGAATTTGATGTCACCCTTTGTTTTCAGCCTTCTCCATGATACAAAAAAGAATTATTTTAATGAGTATAAGGACGCTAATTTGTTTATCACTATGTTTTATAATTTATCACCAATATAAAAAGTGTATGTGCATTTATTAATCTCTCGAGGACTACACAATTGATAGGTCCTTCGAAAGTTTACCCATTATGTCTGTGTTAATGTAAAATTGTAACCACCAGATTTGGGTTAGAATATTTGAGGTTATTATAGATGGTATGAGGAAACATTTAGTAGAATCATTGTTTACAAGACTAAGGAAAGCATATATTACATAACATAAAATATTGTATACATTATAGAAAATGTTAAAAAAATAGTTATTTTTTATGAAAGAGATTTTGTATTTTTTAGAAATAAAATTCTATTTTAGATGCTACATGTGGATATGAAAGTATAATTTTTGAACATATGGGTAATAACTCCATTAATTGAATATTGTGATTCAACTAAATCTTCACTAGGTTTGATATATCTTCATATATATGAACCGTATTTGACACTTTAGGGGGATATTAATAGGATAATTAAAATTTTCTTTACAATCCATTATGATGTATTAGAAAAATAATATTAAATATATTCCCCATGAAACCCTGTTTAATTTTTTGAGATTAAAAATGAATAAATTTTCAAATACTGTTATGTATTACACATTATTATGAAATATACATTACAATTTAAAATTCATAATGTTATGAACTAATTCAGTATATCCCAATTTATAGAAATGGAACCTATATGAAAAAATGTACTGAATTTTATGGACAATGTACAAATTTTTCTATAAACTATTCCAACAAAACTAGTATTGGATCTATTTAAATCGTCCATATATTATAGAATCATACCAATGTTATGATGAATAACCATTTCTGAATGTTTTAGTCAATTATCCACAATTTCATTCGAATTTGTTATATCCCTTCATGAAACAGAACCCCACATAATTTAGGTGGGACTACTTATTTTATGGTATCTAAATTGTGGATTAAGTCCCTTAAAAGTATATTTAAGGTCTCAATATAGGAAGAAAATGAAAAGGATTTACTTTTAGTGAATTTTTATTATTTATATGATGATAAATACTTCTCATTGACCTCGAATTCTTGGGTGGATAATAAATATAATAGATTCCATGGAGATATTTTATGTATATATTCATTTAAAAATATTTCCCTCATGATAAATAGTCTTAAATAAATTGAATGATCTGTCAATTTTAAAAATATGATTAATAATTGTTTTATAAAAAAGGTTTAAATACATGATTGGTAGTATAAGGAGTAAATAATAAATATATAATGTAAGATTTAATTATTCATTTAATTGTTTAATCCAAATTCTCTGAATGTCCCGGGGATTTAATCTTTGTTTTATTATATGATTAATTAGATTTATATGGCATCAAAATAGAGAATGAATTTTTTTGATCATATATATTAAATATAAAAAAATTAAAGATGATTTTACATGATTACCATGAATATGATAACTAAAATATATTATTAATAAGGGAATAAAATATTTCCATCATGTTCAAAATTAGAGAAAGAACATCCTTCTAAATAGTTGAATTCCATAAATGATTTTTAAAATTGTATTTATAACGGTCATGTGGCAAATGAATGAATGGGGAAAAACTAATCAATGATTTTTATTGATTTATTTATAAGGAAATGGGGTGTTATTAACATCAATGTCCCAATAGTCAAAGGAACATACCAAGAAATATGTTGAGAGAGATCCAAGCCTATTCCATCACTACAACTAAGGTGTGAGTTCCCAATGATGTTGTGGTACGTATATTAATAATATCTGAAAATTTTGAAAATTATATATTGGATTTGGTATCTATGAACTCACTAATATAATCTATATTTTCCATAAAAATTTGAAAATTATATAGAATCATTAAAATGTTGTTTTTAGAAAAAACACCTAGTGGAGGTCTCACTACAACAGAGATATTTTTTGAAGTCCAAATTATGACATAAAAATGTTAAATATTTATAGACATTATTATCATAGAAATGTGAACATTGACATAATCCTCGGTATTTATAGGATTTTAAAATATGTTAATTTTTTTTGTTAGTCTGAGATAAAAATTTCAATTTTTGATAATGATGTAGAATTTTCATTGTTAGAGAAGATACATCATCATATGTGACATGTATGGATCTCCCAACAATAACCCTTCGAAATAAGTTGTTTTTAGAGGAAGTGAAAACATAATTTGGGGACTATGAAGTTAAATTTAATATATAGGATGGAATTATTATATATCAGTACATTGATGAATTCAATATCTATTACATGGAAATAAATTACAGTATGATGTTTATTTTTTCATTGAATTATTCTCTAGTGAAAGTATAACATCAATTGCTCATTAGAGAATAGAAAATAATGAATTTTCTGCTTTGAAGAAAGTACTGAAGGAGCTATGTGATATGGGATTTATACTCCCTACTATTTTATCATGAATATTCCATATTATATTTATTAAGAAGAATAATAGATACAAAATATTTTGATTTATTTATAGAGGAAATAATGTTATTATGACAATGAACAAGTATCATTTTCTTCTATTTGATGGATTATTTGTTCAACTTCATGGATCTCAATAGCTTTCAATGATATGCCTTGATTTTGATTATCATAATTGTAGAGTAATGAAAGAATAAATTATTAATAAAGCATTCCATATTAGTAATTGTTATTATTAATTTAGTTTAATTCAAATTTTTTAACTAATGCACTATTAGTATCTATAAATCTAATGAACATATTATTTAAGGAATATTTAGTCATTTTTGTTGGGGAACTCATTTATGTAAAATTTGTGTATTCAAAATGATTTTTGGACCATTATAGTCATGTTTTGATCATTCATTAGACTTTTCTAAAAATATATATATGAAATTTAGTGGGCATGGTTTTTGGTATCCAGATGTTTCTTTTAGTGGACATATTTTCACCATGGATGGAATATCAGTTGATCCTATAAAAATCATGGTTTTCATAGAATGTAATAAACCAATTTATATAATTGATGTACATATTTATTTTTTATAGAAATTAACTATAAGTGTTTCATCCATTTTTTTTCTGGATTGGATATCCAATTAACTAATATTATCTATAACTTGGTTATGTTCTGTAAGAACTCGGTCCATCTATTCAGGTTTGTTTTCCTTTTCTAGTCATTTTTAGAAAAAGCTGAATTTATAGAAATTTCCAAATTACATGCCTTATACTTTATGTGTACACGCCGTGTAACAGGTTACCACAGATAGTCGTGTGCTAGCCATGTAGTGTCCACACACACGACCATGTTGGGGTGACTTGGAGGCCACCTAAAGCGGAGTACGAAAACGTCAAGTGCACACCATGCACTTCAAATGTACACATCGCGTATTTACTTATTTTCATTAAAAGGACTGAGGTCGTGTCTAATTGACAGACCACCCTTCTTCTAGTTCTCGTTTGGCCGAG
Organism: Viscum album; assembly: GCA_963277665.1. Lineage (NCBI taxonomy): Eukaryota > Viridiplantae > Streptophyta > Magnoliopsida > Santalales > Viscaceae > Viscum > Viscum album. Next base: position 267,831,427 of record OY728128.1, on the reverse strand, counting down.
AGCTCCAGTATGGCCATGATCTTACTCTGATCCCCCGTCCAAGCATCTGATGTCCGATTCAACTGTCATCGATTGAATTGGTATTGCCTCAGTATGTTCTCCCTTTGGCTTGAGCTTCGTTTCACGATTCCTCTTCATTCTCAACTTATCCACTTTTGAACGTTTTAGATGTTTTGTAGTTAAACGGTTTTCTTCGGAGATTCATGGCCTGAGGTCTACGTATAGAGATCTCCCAATTCCGAGGTAGGTGGTTTGTGCCTCCCCTTTGAATGTCATTGAGTAATATGTGCAATTTTTTCCAATACCCTTAAATGGGGTATTGCAGATTTATCATTTTACCATGGTTAATTTCCTTCCATGCTTGTATTATTGCAGAGAGGATAATTGGATATGAATAGGGTAGATTTTATTGTCTTGAATGTGTTCCCCATGATTTGTTTTGTGTACGAATTTTGTTCATGTTTATCCAGTTAGGCTGCCTTGCCATGCTTTTCCATAGATAGTTGTAGGATTATGCGATTGTTGTTATCTGACATGCTTGATATGTTATAGACTATTTAGCCAAGTATATTAGGAGGTTTAATTTGGCCGTATTTCACTACAATGCTTGTTTTACTTAAACATGTTCATGGGAATCTTTTTTAGTAGACTATATGCAGGATTGACCGTGTGAGCTTCCTCAAGGATTCTTTGTTAACTTTAGACTATAAAGGGGGATTTATCATGTGAGCATCCTTAGAGTGTCTATGATTACATTAGACAATAAGGGGAATCGACCGTGTGAACTTCATCAGAGAGTCTTTCAACTACTTTGGGCTATAAGGGGAATTGTCCATGTGAGCTTCCTCAGAGATTCATTGACCACACTTGGCTATAAGGGGAATTTTCCATTTGATCTTGCTCATATAGTCATTTATCCAATTATACTGTAATGGGAGTTTACTGTGAGTTCTTCCTCAGAGAGTATATGTATATTCATATATTTTAACAACAGAGGATAGGTTGTGTGTACTTTCCAGAGGTTTGACATCATTGATTAATAGCTTATTTGTTATACGAAATTGAATTCTTAAAACAGTGGATTTGTTTACCACACTATTACTTATTTCCATCCATATTTATTCACTGACTGTTAGGCACATATCTTTGGGTGGTTACCTACAAGGATTTAGTCTCGCACCTTGTTTGGGTCATTCTTTTGGGCCCAAAAAAATTATATTGTTACTGGTATAGATAAGGTCAAGCACCCTTCTACTTCAGATTCTTGATTGACTGTGGAGCTTGGGAGCTTGGGGCCAAGTTATGGTTTGTAATTCTAAAGAGTTGTTTACTTGAATTCTACAGATTCTGGTTTAGTACTATTGTATTCCATCATTGTGATTTGTTTGGCTACTTTCCTAGACACATGTATCATGCATCATTCATATATATATGAATGTGTGTGCTCCAGTTTATTATTTTCTAATCTTCTGCAGTTTACTTTTGTATGGACTATTACTTCTTCCGCTATAGATATTGTTTTCTTTTTGCTATGTTACTCTTCCAATGAGGGCATAGTTTCCCCACTATCACCCCAAGGCCCTCATTGCTAGTCAGCAACCTCTAGAATTCGGGGAAATGAACTTGAGTCCATGTGACCAACCGGTTACGGGGCGCCTATGAGTGCATTATGGAATCGGGATGTTACAAAGTGGTATCAGAGGAATTCTTTTCCCTTGACATACTATTTGGAGCCTTCATCTGGGGATAGGATAGAAAAAGTACATGGTAATATGTTGTGCCTAGGAGTAGCTAACCTGTGTATAGGGAAAATCCAATATGGTTTGTTTAATCCAATTCTTATGGTTTTGCAATTTTACTTTTGATTTGACAGTCACAATTAGCTGAGTCACATGTTTTTTACAATTACTATTAATATTATTGAGGTTCCATTTCTATCGTATCCTAATGAGATGAGGGTATTCCATATCACACATCATATAGGAACTTGTTAAAAATCACATGTCATGAATTCCAGCCATGGCATTTAGGGTGCATTAGCAATTTCATGTTGTTGTGACAAATGTTTTTTTAGAATATGCATGTTGTTATGATAGATTCGGTGATAGAATACATGATTTTTGTTATATCATTGATTGTGTAAGGTTTTTCTTGAATGAACACCAATATTTGATTCATGAGGTGTTATGGGCCCTCATGGACCAGAAATTTCTAGATCATTGAACTTTTCTCCTTTTTTATAATGAGTATAAGATGCCTAGATTTGATTTTTGGGGAGTATGGGCTCTCATGGATTAGAATTCGGAACTTAAGGGAATTTTTCTATGTTTTTCTAAGATCCAGAGTAGTTTTTGGGGCTTACTATCTGGAAAAAACCAAAATACACGCCATGTAGTTTTGAATACAAACCATGTGTTCTTCTATTTGAGAATAAATACTATTTCTTATGTACACACTGTGTACCGTATGTACACTTCATGTAGTCTCTATCCTTGTCATAGGCCGTGTCGGAAGATACACGGTATTGGGAAATTATCATGGGTACACGCCGTTTTTCTAGATCCTGTGTTCACCTGTGTGACTAATAACATTGAGGGATAAAAATCATAGGTTGTGCATGTTGTGTCAGTCTTCCACATGCCGTGTAGTGTGAACCTAGAGTCTAACAGGTAAATTAACAACACGTACCAGTGAATTACTCTGCGTACATGTTGTTTCCATTTAGAATAGGTTGTGTAGTGTGAGACATGCTACCTGGCGTGTAACTAACAACACAGGTTGGTGATGTTCGTCTTGTACACAATGTGTTTGGACCAAATATGTCGTGAAGTCTTGTTCTATTAGAAAACATGTGGTTTTACCGTGTAACAGAACTCAGGCAGGGAAAATGATTGAAGTACACATTGTGTAGTTGATATACTTTTTGTGTAATCGTATTTTATAAAACATGAAGTCTTTCTATCTCCTATTAAATTCTTGTTCTTCTAACATTCAATCCTTTATAATATTTTTATATGTTGTGCACTTGACCTTAAAGAATCATGCCACCAAGACGTCATCCAGCTATACGTAAGTAGCTAGGCTGTGATCAGACACCAGACATCGCTAATCAGGGACATCCAGTAGATCCTCTAGTTGTGATAGCATTGGCACCAGCTGTTGTACCTAACACAGGTAATGATTCACAATTCAGAGATGGTTTCAAGAGGATGGTGTAGACAATTTAGGGAGCATCGTCTCCTACCCCGTCGATGACAGAGTTGATGCAGGTCTTTCACCAGCATCATCCTACCACATTCTTTGGGGTAGAAGGACCCCAGGATATAGAGTCAATGATAGAATTCATGTTGACGATCTTCAAGAATCTGGATATATCTGAATAATGTAGGTTGAATCCTTCTACATACATGATTAGAGACTCCGCCAAGAGGTGGTGGGATGTGGTCTCACATGTGGGATGCTAGAAGAATATGTCATGTGATGAGTTTCAGTGCATCATCTATGATTACTTCTATCCGGAGGCCTTGAGGGACAGTCGAGCCCAAGATTTCATGAGTCTGGGGCAGGGTACTCTTTCATTTATGGAGTATTTATCTCGCTTCACCGAGATTCAACGCTTTACACCCTTTCTAGGGGGAGATGAGTTGTTCCTTGAACGAAAGTTTGTGGATGGTCTCAAACTGTATTTCTAATCCCATGTGAAAATATTTCGATATGACTTTGATATCAATTATCGTCAACCAGGTGCATATTATGTAGCATAATTTCAGGTATTCTAGAGTTGTGATCCACGGAAGTTCGGTGTCTGGGGTTAGTATTCCTCTGACCGATTGTAGGATGTGCTACCATGAGACTGCACGTATAGATCAGAGTAGGCGGGATGCATCTTCTGGAGGCCAGGTGGTGTGCTACCAGTGTGGAAAGAGTGGGAATACAAATCCACATAGCCCAAGAGACCTAGTGGAGTGTCGATCTAGAAACATGATGAGTCACCTTCAGTACTTATGTAAGATCCTTTCACCAATAGTTGCTGACAGGGGTTCTTCTATGACTCCCCGTTTTGGAGCAGCACCACCAGTTTGTCACTAGTCTGGGAACTGGAGTTCTTCCGACAATTCAGGCCGAGTTGGGGGTCGTAGCCTTGGAAAACAGTTTCTAGGATTTCAGTGACAACGAGGAGGATAATCTCAGAGTGTTCAAGAAGGGTCATAGGGCCACGTTGTAGGCTACACATTTTCAGTGGAGCAGAACCAGCAAGAGAAGGAACCCATAACCTCTATAGTTTGACGTACGATCTTAGTAGCCTCTTTTTTAGATTCTTCTATTTTCTATAAAGGGTATTTCCTTATATTTATAACTATTTATATCATGGGGAGCCTTGGTCGCTGCATCTTTTCATCAACTTATATCTTGACGCTAGTCACACTTTTGGGGACAAGAACAACTAGTGTATGTAAGTGCAGGGAGTTCCCTATAGAGGATTGTGGATGTCACGTTTTATGGGGAATCTATATACTAGAGATGATAGGATATGATGTAATTCCCAGGAAGGACAGTTTAGTTTCCTTCCAGGTAGTCTTTGACAGTTATCGTCGGAGGGCGAGTTTCACATCACCTGAGGGTAGATCTTATTTTCATATGGGCGAGTGGGATGCCCAAGTAGGCAGAGGAGGACTCGAGCATTTTGGGCTGGGAGGATTTATAGCCTAGATTGTTATTATATACCTATATGACTAGGGGACTTCATAGTTAGACTTTCATCCAGTGTTGGATCGTTTCAAGGATGTCTTCCCAGAGAACTTTCCTGGTTTTCCATAGAAGTGAGGGGTAGACTTTTCTATTGAGCTCATTCCAGTAGTGAAACCGGTATATATTCCACTTTATTGGATGGCTACACTGGAGTTGAAGGAGGTCAAAAAGCAGTTGGAGGAGTTGTAGGAAAATGGATTAATATGACCCAGTACTTATCCTTGGGGTTTGCCTATCCTGTTTGTGAAGCAGGCATAGGGTACACTTAGGCTTTGTGTAGACTATTGGATGTTGAATCAGTTGATGGTCGAGAACTGATATCCCTTTCCTAGGATAGATGATATATTTGATCTGCTTCGAGGATCCTGGGTGTTCTCGAAGATTGACCCGAGATCCGGTTACCATCATTTGCATGTTAGACCATTTCATATACCTCTCACAGCCTTCTGGTGCAGTTATGGTCTATACAAGTATACAGTTATTTCATTCAGTCTTAAGAACGCACCATCAGTTTTCATGGAACTGATGAACCGAGTGTTCCCTATGAACTTGGATTATTTGGTGGTGGTCTTCGAGGACGGTATATGGGTGTACTCTCACACTCGACACAACCATGATACCCATCTTGAGATAATTTTGAGTACACTAAGAGAGCATCAGTTAGATGCTATGCTGTCAAAATGCCACTTTTTTATGTGTATCAGATTCACTTCATGTGTCATGTTATCACAGAGACATGAGTATCAGTCGACCCAGAGAAAGTGAGAGCCGCAGTTTCCTAGGAGTAGCCGAAAAAACGTCTTTGAGGTAAGGAGCATTCTAGGGCTGGTTGGGTACTAAAGACATTTCAAACTGAACTGTTAATGCTTAGAAGCACCACTAAGGGGTCTGACTAATAATGGTGCAAGGTTCTTATGGTCAAATTCTTGTGAGTCAGAAATTCATGTGCTTAAATGGTGGTTGAATTCTACACTGATACTTGTATTTCCAGAGGTGAGAAAGTGTTATACCATGTAATGTGATTCTTCGAGTATAGGGCTGGATGTTGTGATTATGAAGGGATAAAGATTAATTGTGTTTGAGTCAATATAGTTGAGACCACATCAGAGGATTTACCCAATCCGCGAGCATGAGTTGGATGCAGTTGTCCATGCCTTACGTTGTTGGAGACACTATCTTCTAGGAGAGAATTTTGTGGTTTTCATCGACCACAAGACTCTCAAATATATCTTCACTGAAAGTGATCGGAATTTTCCACAGTGAAGGTGTGTTGAATACCTTCAATATTTTAGCATTAATCTTGCTTATACGCCTAAGAAAGGTAATGTTGTGGCTGATGGACCGAGCAGGGGGACTCAGATACAAGCAGTTCAGGAGGCCATCAATGAGTGTAATTTTATGGATCTATTCTCTGAGATTCACATTGAGGTGCAAGATAGATAGGGTAAGACATTCCATTAGTCTATAGGTGTTACCTCTACTCTTATTGATCGAGTTCGAATGAGGTATCAATCAGATTCCGAAGGCCTAGTCCTACGAGAGATTGTGCCAGGAGAAGACCCTTTTCCTAGATAGATCATATGAGAGGATGAGATCTTGCATTCCCAGTGGCACTTAGGGGTGCGAACAGACATACACGAGGAGCTGAGGCTAGAATTTGATTCCTCAGTTTGGGCAGCTCATCTGGGTTTCACCAAAATGTATAGTGATCTGCACCATCAGTATTGGTGGCCTAGTATGAACAGATATTTAACTGGTTTTGTCATGAGGTGTTCCACAAGTCAGTAGGTTAAGGTGGAGAATCAGCAACCATCATGTCTTTTACAGTACTTACCCATTCCCATGTGGAAGTAAAATGATGTTGCATTGGATTTTGTGATAGGTTTTCTGAGGTCGCCTCGAGAGAATGATGCAGTTTGGGATGTCATTGACAGACTCACGAAGGTTTCTCACTTCATGCCGATCAAGGTGACCTTCAGTGTCGATGATATGGGACGGTTGTACAACCATAAGATAGTGCTCTTACATGGGGTTCCACATTCCATTGATTTAGATAGATATGCACGTTTTACTTCTCGGGTAGGGCAGGGGCTTTAGAAGGCTTTGGGTACACATGTACTTTTGAGCACATCTTACCACCCCCAGATAGATGGCTAGTTCTAGCGTAGTATTTAGGTGCTTAAGGACATGTTTCAAGCATGTATTCTAGATTTTGGAGGTTCTTAGGAGTGGAACATACCTTTTATGGAGTTTTCCTACAACAATAGATTTCAATAAACTATTCAGATGGAACCATATGAGGCTTTGTACGGTAGGCTATGCCGATCACCCTTATGTTGGCCGGAGGCAGGAGTGGTAGCTTTGATGGGACGCCATCTTTTTCAGGAGACAATAGAAAAGATAGAGTTGATTCAGAAGAGGATGACTATTGTACAGTCTTGAAAGAAGTCTTATGCTGACCAGTGGAGATGACCTCTGGACTTCGAGGTCGGGGATCAGGTTTACCACGTGTCACACCAAGGATGGGTACTTAAGAATTATGAGACATGGTAATATTTCATTGAGGTATTTTGGGCTATTTTAGGTTCATGATAGAGTTGGTATGGTTGGATATCAGTTGTAGATACCCCAGAGGTACTGGACTATATAGGACGTTTTTCAGGTTTCTCATCTCCGACGTTACTTTTTAGACATGTCTAATGCCTTTCAACCAGAGGAGGTGGAGCTCGAAGTGGATGAATCATTTGAGGAACAACCTATCCAGATTTTTGATCATATTACAAAGGTTCTCTGTGGCCGGTCTATTCCTCTAGTACTGGTACTATGGCAGCATGAGCGAGTACAGGATGGGACTTGGGAGAGGGTGGCCGATGTACAAGCACAGCGGTCAGAGCATTTCTAGGATTCTTCGTCTATTCCATGCTAAGGAAATTCAAAGAAGAATTTCTTTAAGGGGAGAAGTTTTTGAGAACCCAGAACTTCTTTTCAAGTATGTTTTCCTTTTCTATTATTTTGGAGGAAAAGTGGAAATTTCTGGAAATTTCCCTAGTACACGTCGTGTACTAGGTTACCACTTGTACTTGTGTGCTGGTCTTGTAGTGGTCACACACACGACCTTGAGGGGGTGACTGGGAGGCCTCTTAAATAGGAGTAAAAAAATTGAAATTACACACCATGTATTATAGTTTTCATCATTAAACGGATTGGGGCCATGTCTAATAGACATAACACCCTTTTTCTAGGTCTCGTTCGACTGAGAGCTCCCGTATGACCGTGATCTTCCTCCGAGCTCCCTACATAGAATATTATCTTTGATTTAACTGCCATGGATTACGTTGGGATCACCATGGTGTTATTTCCCTTCTGCGTGAGCTTAGTTTGGTGATTCCTCTTCATTATAAAGTTATCGTTTATTGAATGTTTTAGATTTTTTTATATATCTATAGTGTTTTAGGGTGATTCAAGGCTTGGGTTTCATTTATTAAGATCTCCCAATGCTGAGGTAGGTGTTTTGTGCCTTTTCATTGAAATTAATTGGGTAATATTTTCGATTTTTCCTAATACCGTTGAACGGGGTATTGTAGATTTACCTTTTTACCCTTGTTAATTTCCTGCCATGCTTGTATAATTGCATAGAGGTAAATTGGATATGAATAGGGTTGATTTCATTATCATGGATTTTTTCCTATGCTTTGATCTGTGTATGATCGTTGGTCCAGTTTAGTCGGTTAGGACGCCTTGCCATGATTTTCCATGCCTAGTTATAGGATGATGCGATTATTGTTATCTGACATGCTTGATATGCAACAGACTGTTTAGAAAAGTAGTTCTGGAGGATTACAATGACCGTATTGCACTAATATTCTTTTTGTACTACACAGGGACATGGGAACCTGGTGTAATATATTATATGGGAAATTGACCGTGTGAGATTTCTCTGAGAGTCTTTTATTACTTTAGACTATAAGGGGGATTGAATGTGTGAGCTTCCTCAGAGAGTCTATGATTAAATAAGACTAAATGTAGAATTGACTGTGTGAGCATCCTCAGAGAGTCTTTAAACAACTGTTAACTCTATGGGGAATTAACCATGTGAGCTTCCTCAGAGTGTCATTGACCACACATAGTTATAAGGGGAATTGAACGTGTAAGCTTTCTCAGAGATTAATTTATCACTTTGTACTATAAGGGGTGTTGAATGGGAGTGCTCACTTAGAGAGTCTATGTATATTCTTATAGCTGAAGGAGACAGGATAGGATGTGTGTACTTCCTAGAGGGTTACCTGCTTTGATTAGCTTCTTTTTTGGCATGGAAAATTGAATGCTTGAAAATGTTGAATTGTTTACCACTCTATTAATTTTTTTTGCCTTATTTATTCACTAATTGTTAGGCACAAAATTTTGGGTGGGTTCCTAATGGTATTTAGTACCTTATCCTATTGGGGTCATGCTTTTGGGGAAAAACGGATTATATTTTTACAGGTATAGATAGGGGCAAGCACCATCTACTTCAGGTTCCTGATTGACTGTGAATCTGGGGATATTGGACCAAGCTATGGCTTGTGATGATGAGGAGTTGATTACTTTCTTTCTTTTGTTTCTGGTTTAGTACTGTTATATTCTATCATTGTGATTTTTTTGGATACATTCCTGGACATATGTATCATGAATCATTCATCTATATAAATATATATATCTGTGTGTGTGAGCTCGAGTTTATTATTTTCAAGTCTTCCACTATTTACTTCTGTATGGATTATTAATGCTTCCGAAATTGCTATTTTTTTCTTTATCTGTGTCACTCTAGAAAAGAGAGCATAGTTTCCCCATTATCACACTCAAGGCCATCATGGTTAGTCGGCAGCCTCTGGCGTTCTGGGAAATGTTCTTGAGGCCATGTGACCAACAGGGTACAGGGCGCCTCTAGGTGGATTCTGGAACAGGGACGTTACAGGTTTATAAGAACAATTTAATGCAATGAATGATTTGATGAAATGAAAAGGATATTATTAAATTATTCAAATTTTATTTGTACCGTAATTAAATTATGGGTTTTTATATATATAGATTCATCAAAGAAGTATCATTGATATTTACTTTTGAGAAATAATAATTTTATTTCATATGCATCAATAAAGTTAATGACTCAAGAAATAATATGCTATAACACATGATCATGAGGCGGAAGTTATAATCATCAATTGTTTGATGAACAGAAATAATCTATATGGTGTAATATGTGAGATATACCAACATTATAAGATCATAAAATACATATTTTCCATTAAATAACTCACCTTGATACAAAGGTTCTGGTTCATTATACTCATGGATTATGATTTATCAATACAATTCCTCTCAGGGGACAAAAATAATAGAGTATATAAATTTTGATGGAATTATCATTTATTTCATTGAACAATGATTAATGATAGGAATATTTGTTCATATACCTGTAAAATATTTATATGTAAATTATTAGATAAAGGGAAGCATAACTACCTCTTCAAATTAATGTGAAACCCTATTTTTTAGAAAACAAAAAAACCACTTAACTAGATAATGAGAATTTTTAAATGACTATTAGATCCATGACTGATATGTTGTTCGATTTATAAATGATAAGAAAATGGAATTTTTTTTATTATGACCACATCTTGAATTTCTCTAGTAGCCCAAGTAGCACTAAGATGTAAATAGAATTTTGGGATATTTTTTTTTGGATAAATTGATCTGAGAAATTAATAATTATTTTTTGCAATAATAGGTTTGAAAACAAGTTTAATATGTGAGAAAAAATCATATATGAGTTATGAATCAAATTCTCATTCCATTCTATAAATGTGAAGACAATACTATAAAACATTTCCATAGAACTATCATATACACCTAGAAGGAACGATGAAGTATGGGTATTAATTCACCATAGAAAATAATTTAATTTCCTTAATATAAAAGAAGATTGACCACTTGAGGTCTAGAATAAGATCTCTATTAATGAATTCGTAATACATTGTGATTCACATCATTTTGTTTTATCCGATTAATAATATTATTTTAAATTTACCTTCTAGAATACTTACTTGGATGCATTTGACAATTACCTTCATATTAATATCACCTATTGTACTAAAACTAACTGCTCATTCAAAAGTGTATTCAAATATTAGATAAAATGTTAATATTATTCCGACATGATTTTCATGGTATATTGGATTATTATTTAAAATTCATAGTTTTTTATATAATTATAATTTATAATCTAGTTTTGAAATGGCATCGTATGAAGCATTATATGGAATGGGATTTCAGGCTCCATGATGTATAGATGATGTTCATGAAAGGAAACTTGTATGCCCAAAATTCATAGAGAAGAAAATGAAAAATATAAATAGTATTCAAGATCATATTAATGTATATATAAAAGTAAAAATAGTTATTCAAATATCATATGAAGGATTATTTATTTTAAATCAGATATATGGTTTTCTTTAATGTATCTCTCTATATGTTTTTCATAAGGATTACAAAGAAGGATAAAATGGCCCCCATATACATCAGGACCTTTCATATTCTATAGAGGATTTGATATGGGGCATTATAATATGAAATTACACCAAGAATCTCTATATTACATTGCTTGTTTCATATATCACACTTATAAAGGTAAATTATAGACCGAACACATGGTCTAATCTTGTAAGAAATTGATTTGAAACATGATATATTTCATTATGATCAGCCTATTAAGATTCAAAACCCAAGAGTGAATATATTAACAATTATGAGTACTAAACTGGTAAAGGGGATTTAGTGGCTTAATTATATGGAGTATGAAACATGGGTTACATAAGATGTGATGAATAAGGACAATCCATATTTTTAGATAGTAACATCTATGAAAATTTTGAGAACTTTATTTATATGTAATGGAAGAACTTAACTACCAAATACTCAATTATACATTTTAAAATTAGGTTTTAATAAAACTATAATATAATTCCCATATTAATATTTTCTAGAATAAAATTAATAATTTTATTAGATGAATATCGGGTTCTAACTTATATTATCAAAATAAGCACCAATTGTTTTTTAAAATTTTCCATAGGAATAAAATTTTATGAAAAAGAACAAATTAATAATTTAACAATAAGAACTATCATTTATAATAATTTTTTATGATATTTATAATTAAAATTTTATTAATTATCATATTATATAATAAAATATGATCCTTTATAGTTAAAATATGTATTATATCCAAAGCAGTTTTTTTAAAAACTCTTTTTTTAATAATAATGTCAATCCATAATAATTAATTAATTCAATAATTTTTTATTAATGATTAAAGTTTTGTTTATGGACTATATACCAAAAAATTTTAATTTAATTTTATATGAATATGAATACTAGTCATATTTTTATAATAATATCATCTTATTCGTAAAATTTTATCTTTCTACTGAATGATTTTTATAAAGGAATTAATGATCTATTTTTTATCTAAAATGTCCTATTTAATCAATTTAAATATGATAAAAATAATTCCATAAATTTAATCACCATTATTAATATCATTTATGAAGAGAATAATATTTTTTCCATATTAATTAGTATAAATAGTAAAAATTAATTAATGCAGTCTAGGTTAACATGATGATTTCATTGTTATATTTCCTTGTGAAAAAATTAAATTTTCACAAAAATAGAACATCTATTTTATATGTTTAATTTATTATTTTTAATTAGTGCATTCAAATTATAAAATATTTTTCATTTTATTTTTTTATTAAAGGGTTAATTATCTATGATTAATAAGTTGTTACCATGGTGAAAAATATAATGGTAAATGTACATAAACAAAGATGATAAGGGGAATGCATGTATAAAAAAATATTATTTTTATTGTGTGTAGATTTCAAAAAATATTCCCTATAACCATATCCCATATTTATCTATTTCTGAGTCGTATAGAGTTACATTGAGTTAACATTATTAATTTTTTGTGTGTTTACAAAAATTTCACTCTTCAATTATAAAACTACACTCCCTTCCCTCACTATTTCACACCTTTAATGTCATTTTGTTCATCCCCAACCTAACAAAATAACTAAAAAAAATTTTATCCACATTATATAAATAATAAATTTCCCAAATTAACAACCCTATTGCCCGTCATGAGAGATCCATAGAAGGTTTCTCTCATGGAAAGTAATCATCTAAACCATCCCCTATCTTAATATTTCATTTCATACCACCATAAACTATTTTTTAAAACTAAAATTTTAAAATAAAAATTATATAAAATATAATTTTATTAATTTAATTTTATTGATTAGTATTTATATATCACAACCCCAATATTATGAAATGAAAATCCACCGCTCCTGTGTACTTCAAACTATAGACTCACTAACTGATTATCCGTTTCCCATTAGTGACACAAATATATTTGTTGTAATGAATAAAATAATTAATATATATTATACATATTAAATTATATTAATTCCACAAATTAATATATCATCCTTTTTATTAATATTCCATCCACTAGTTGAATTATATAGTCTCTAGTTTGCATTTTCAACCTACTATGTGCATAAGGTGATGTAATTCAATTTTCTTAAATAAAACAAAATAGATTATTATAAAATTTTATTAAATGAGTAAATATGATCTTAATATTAATAATATAATTCTTGATATGATCTAAATATATCCAATACACTATAATTTGAACAATCATGACAAAACACACTTGAGAAAACTAATAAGTTAACAACCCAAAAAATAGTAAAAATAAATTATTATTAATGAATGGATGAAAAATGTTATTTGAAAATAATATATGATATTATAAATATTAATATGGTTCTATTATTACTTAATAACTTAATTAAAACCATTATATAAGTGTTTTTCATTGTTAAAAAGGATGCATGCAGTTAGAGATTTCATCTCCATTTTCATTTGATTGAGAAATATTTGTTAGTACCCACCTATTAAAAAATATGTTTCGGATATAATGGAACATTGATCAATTTAAAATGAATAATTATTTTTAATAATTCAGAATGTTTCAATTAATTATTATTATTTTAGGGTGATACCATTTGAAATATACTAATAAGGTAAATATCAAGTTTACTATCTCATCTTATTTTGGATTTCATTTAATCATGCAGAATGAATCTTACAATTTTTCTTCAATAAACCCAATGAATTGTATAATATATTGTATATTTAATATTTTTCCATAAATTCCTCATAAATATCATTTATTTGGTAATAAAAAAATAAATTTTTAAATGAAAATTTGATTTTACTTCCATTAAAATGATAAATATATTTCTTCCATGTCAATGTTTTTTAAAATTATATTCAAAAATTATTTATATTTGTAGAAATTATTTATCAAGTACATATTATTTTATCCTAGAAATTTATAAATTATTTCTAATCAATATATATTTTATTGATCAAAATGGGCATTCTCAGTATACAATTCAAAAGCAATGTTTTTTCATAATATATGGTGATAAGAGACTTCTCCACCTCCATAAAAATTTATGAAATGTATCTTATTCTAAACATTTTAAAATTTTATAAAATGAAAAATATTTTATTAAATTTTATATTAATATTTTATTCAATTAACATTGTTTTTATTATGTAAATGTGTTTATTGAAAAAAGAAACATTCTAGATGAACTGATGGTCAATTATTATTTCTTAATTGTTTTTATGGCTTCATAAATTCACATAATATAATATCTTTTAAGTGATCATTTTTCATTAGATATTAAGATGGTTTTATATATACATATTATTTCCATCATGGATACGATTATTTAATATATATTTTAAAAATTTTATATAAAAAGTTCCTCAAATAATAATTAACTATTTTGGGAAATATTGATAAATATGTAACCTTTAAAAAATATTGATATTTGTTGATAATAATCACTAATTCATGAGTTAAATCTATTATTAAATAAATGAGTAATTATTTTTAAATCTAGTGATGGTTTTCCAAGAATTATGTATCCCCTCAAAGCATTGGATGGTAAAATGAGTCACATCTGCTAGCCAAATTAAATGGTTATTTACCCATAAATTTAAACCATTTTACAAATCGACATTAAAGTATATATATCCTCATATAGTTGATCATTTCAGAAATTATTTTCAATTTCCACCATTAATAATTCTGTAATTATTTTCAATGAGATTATTAAATTGATATTATCCATGGTTTCATTTTTACACATTTTTTTATTAAATTGAATGCATTTTCAATTATTTAAATTTCAAAAATGATAATCCCTTAAAAAAACTTTAATTATATCCATAATGATTTAATGGAATGTGTTATTTTTTATTTTCCATTACATATTAATTATTCCTTATTCATTTAGGATAACATTCTCTAAATTTATCCCTTATGGGGTTATGTGATCTCCCCTCTTTTCATCCACTTCCCTTGGATATGAAGAATAATTATTTTAATGAGTTCAAGGATTTTGAATGATTTAAACAAGTACTTTACATATTATTTCCCCATTATATAATGGTTATCATTTATGTATCAGTCTTTACAAGATAAACAATTTATTGGTATATTGGTATTTGAACCATTTATTGTATTCCATTATAATAATTCATCCACCAACTATATGTTATTTGGGGAAGGGTTGTTACATATTAGATTAATGATTACATACTATAACATTAAGTAGAAAAACCTTATATTTTGGAATCATTGTTTATTTTATATTAAAAATTCAATTTCCATTTATTCCCCAAGGGTAGATTCAATATTCTTCCCCTATATTTTATTCATTCCCTTACATGATTGATGCTATGATTATGAAAACATTCCTTAATTTTAAACACTCTATTTAATTTTATAATTACAGATCATGAAATTAGTTTATATACCTTTTTTATGTATTAAATTATTATTTCTCCAACTCTTTGTTACACACATACATTTGAATGGGGGAACTCACATAGAAGTCTTTATTCCATCTATTGGTATATTTTATCTCAATATGAACATGTATTGAAAAAAATAATCATCTATAATAAATGGAATACATCAATTGGTATATTTTTGGAGTGTTTCATCCAACATTTCACATTTTGGAATATATAAACAACTCTATAGTATTCCAAATACACCAATAATATTGGAACCACTTTTACACATTAAATTGAGGACTTTTACATTATGATTAGGAAATAGGCATACATTTTATATGGATTATAGATTTATTACATTATATTCATCACATTTAGAGGTGTATAAAATATGGAATTTAATCTTTTAATTTAAGGACATTATATTCATTTCATGTTCCATGAGATTAAAAAATTTCACCATCAATAGGGTAGAAATGTTCTCCATCTTCTAAAATGATGACATTTTAGATTTTGTGCCCACATCCAAATTTCATTCAAGAGGGATAATACTAGAGTCAATATTCAGTTACAATTCCATCTATTAATCTATTTCATTAGTATGTTCCCAGAATGGGAAATGATTTGAATTATATTTTCAGACCATCTAAAAATATCAATTAAAGAAAAATGTACATTCTTTAAACATATTTTACTAAGAGACAATGTCATCCACAAATAATTAATAAACTATATAGATTATCCTTATTTGATCCACCTTTTCAAAAAATTATTCTTTCTTAAAACCACCAATATGTGAATATACCATGTATTATTAACATGTTGCTTCATTCACTTTTTCTATTGATTCACCATCTAAATAAGTGTTTTAGGGGAATTTAAATTTCCATATTTTTTAAAGCATCTTACAACACACTTACTATTCAATTTATCAAAAATATAATCAAACATTCCAAAATTAAATTATTTCTCTTACATAGGGCCTTTCATGTTTTCCACTCTTATTTAACTATATAATTTGATTATTTAATCAATATTTATCCATTTATAAATAATCACAAATAAACATGAAGTTTTCTATTACGGATGTTATCTGAAAACCAATTTTACTCATAAATTAACTACAAATTTCTTATGAAATAAAAATTATATCGTATTTAAAAAAATCATTGTTATATAATAATTCAACAAATATACATCCAATTATACACTATATTTTATTTTAATAATGAACACTTTCTGGATGCATTTTTATTCTTCATAATAAAAAATATACTCTATTAATCTTCATCACAAGCCAGTTGAAAATTAATCATTTCATATTTTTAACCATAGATGTTAATTTCATAGTTAAAAATAATTTTACTTAAATATTCCATGTGAGAATGTCCAAAATAATAAATAAATATTTAGTACAGAATCAAGACATTTTAGGACTAATATTAGTCTTTTGGATAATTTATTAATGATGTGAATTTCAAGAGGAATATTAAGAGGTGGAGTGAGTGAAGGGAAATGTAATATAATCATTTACATTCTCCATTAATTATATATATTTTTATGTAACATGTTCATATATAATTATTTAATAAATTTTATCATTGAATTGTTAAAATAAAAAAAATGTTAAATTTATAGCTTTGGGGGAAGATGTGGATGGGTTTGGATGACAGTTAATTATGTTGGGTTAAATGACTCCACAATATTTCATATCATACCCGCCATATAATAAAATTAATATAAATTCCCAATGTTTCACATATCAATAAATTTTTATGGAACCTCTTTCCAAATATAGTTATCTAATTAGGGTTTAAGGACCACTAGAACATAGAAAATCACATTAGCTAACTGTATATAATGTTAGACATATAACATCATTTTAGGGTAAATATTTCCTACTCTATGATTCTCTTATAAATTTATTATATGTTCATTAATATCTTCATAATATCCATACAATACTCTCTTTTCTACCAAAAGTTTCATGTAATGAAAAATTCCATGTGTAATGGGGGTCTATTAACAATTCATATATTTATGTATGAGGATCAGCATCAGTTTCACCACTAACTTGTAGTTTTATATATTTTCAAGCCACATGACCAGTCACTCTGAAGATTAATTCCATTCTAGGTGTTGATTAATATCATATGTATTGGATTAATTCATTATGAAAATTCCAACTTATGAAATTTATAATGTGAATCAAAACCATTCTAGTTATTTGTAAAGGTCTAGTTTATCATCATGATAAAATGACATATATGATGAAACTTATGCATTGATTGTTGGGAATGATAATTAGAGGCGAATCCAACGTATCTTGGATATGTAAAGAATCAGAGACATCATAGTTTGATCATTCCCTATGACATACCCCGAGGTCGCTACCCCTATATGGAGACATCTAAACTATGCTACTAAATGAGGCATATAGACCAATGATTACCTGGATGGAGATATTCATAATGAAAATGATATAAACATATCAAGTAACTAACCAAAGTGTTCTATGCTTGGTGTGGGAAACAAGGGATAGAGAATTAGTAGTATCACAACATATGTATGCATGACATATGTATTGGGGTGACCCTATGGGTGTTTAATATGAATCCAGTCCCTTGGGAACATTTCAAATACATCCTAGGTATTCTAGGAATAAGAATCATTATAGTTTATTTACCATCTCAATCCAATAGTGTATAAGGAAGAATGATAATTACATATTAGGTATTATTTCATGATGGTTGGAATGATAGAGATATAGAGGGACCTACACATATGTGGATTCCCATTATAGCATTGGCCAATGAGAGGCATCCGAAATATATTTCTTATTGTAGGAATCAAATACCTCATCATTTTTTATTGGGGTAATCCTAAATATTCTGAGTATACATGGTTATCATTCCTAGTGACATCAACCAGGAATGTCCTGGTTGTCATTCTGATATTTTTATTGGTGTTTGTACGTGTAATAATTTTTTATAAGACTTTTAAAAATACTTCAAAATGATCTTGTTTTCATTACTCGTGCAGATCCTATAATTTGAATGTCACTTCAAGGGGGGACTTAGTGATCAAGGTTGGAATGTCCGGAGGGTGGATCATTATCCAAGATAACATTTCAAGAGGATTGTGCAAGACATGGCTGGAATGTTAAGAGGATGTCACATCTTCCAATATAACTTTTCCAGAGAACTACCTGGGACCAGGATGGCATTCCTAGATGGTGTTTCATGATCTAGGATTACTTGTCTACATATCCTCGCAAGACCTAGTTGGCATTTCTGGAGGGAATCATATGATTGAGATGGCATGTAAGGAGATTTTCAAACAATCCTAGATGACTTTTTTGAAGGATGTGGAATGACCATGAAGGCATGTATGGAGGACATCAAAAGAATTGGTTTTCATATATAATGGTTGTCCCATGATAAAAGATGACTTCACCGGAGGACGTCATGAGACCTACCTAACATTTCCATGTTCCCTTGCATATCATTAGAGACATGCTTGGAGGAAATCACCTGACCAGATTAGGTTATATAAAGGTTGTCACATGATTGGGGATGAAATTCCTGGAGGATGTCACAAAACTAGGATGACAAGTCTTGGTGCCACTGGATAATTTCGTTGAAATGTTCTGATTACAATTCATGTTTTGGAATGATATATCTAGAGGAAATCAATAGATATGGTGGTAATACATGGTGGAATCATATAACCTTACTGACATTACTGAGGGACTACACATGATCCAAATATCATGTTGAGAGAGTGTAACACTACATGGTCGACAATCCCATAAGTGTTCCCTCTTGGAATGTTTTCCCCTATGTGTTCCCTATGGTCCCATTTTTCACATAAATATAAGTATATCTGTCATTAAATAAGAATAATTTATATTTTAGTCTTTTATTATATTATATATTTCATATGTATATCATGTTTGGTGTAGTGATTTATTATTTTATACTTTTTGTGACATAGTTGACATGTTGGACCTCCTTCACATAATCTTTCTAACACACTACAAGTCCTTCGCCCGAACAATAAATACATCACAAGAATCAATTATCAATGATTAATTATCTAATATGTTTTTTCCCATGGTTTTATGTGTTATAATACCATACAATCATATGACCTTATGTAGTGAGACTATATCTTATGTTATTTCATCGTCAATTCTATAGATGTATTTTTTTAGACAAGGGTGATAGATTTATATCGCTCATTCCCTAAAAAATATTCCTTATTGTGTTATTCAAATTTCATGGATGTGATCTTGTGTTGGTGGCTGGGTTCTAGTATCATGCACATTGTTTTCTCATTTTTTAGGTCATCTGGGAAAAAATTCATTATATTTAGTTACCATAACAATGTCCCTCTATCATACCATTTATTGGTCCTTTTTTGATCAATGTGATTTATCCTAAATTTTTTTTATATATCTAAATTCATTTAAATTGTCATTATAACATGTTTATTAGCCATCGGGAGATCTTTATTCCTATTGTATGACTTTTGGGAGGTGAAATAAGACAATCCTGGGGTTATTTGTATGAAAAGTATGGCTTTTAAGGTAGACTCCATGAGGTATAGAAAATTTTTCATTGAGACTTAGATAGACCTATCAATCATGTCAAATAACCTCTCATGAAATAAACGTTTTTTTCAATGGTTCTCATTCAGATTAGTATAATACATCGATTGGTCCTTTCATGGTCAATTAATATTGATTAGGATTTATAGAAACTTCTTCGTGAAAACACATTTTTCATCCATTCAAGAGACGTTTTCACCTTTTTTATATAATTATTTTCAATGTCATAAATCCATGTCTAATTGTTTCCATCATCTTGCTGAATTATAATAAAATTATTTCACGATGGAATGAAATTGTTATCCTTGATAACCCCATTCATTTCAGTGATGTGTCACATGATAAAACAAACATATCTATGGAATTCTATTATACTGGCTAGAATATCTTCACAATGTTCAATCCTTGTCATGGATTTTCACAGCTATTATATGTATTGAATTACATGATCAATTATGGATCTCATTAATGCTTGTGTATTTTTAAAGACATGGTATCCCTTTTCCAATGGAACACTATGAGATTTACATTATGTTCAATGTTTCATGTGATGTCATAAATTATATCACAATATCAATGTCGTAGAAGACATCCCATAATAAAGGTTGGATATGCAATATAAATTGTATATTGTTACATTGGCTACATCGCATTCCAAATTAATTCATCACTAAATAAAATGTTTCAGTCACATGTCAAGGTTCTTCTAAATGCCATATTTCTAATGGTTTTCATGTCAAATTTGATGTAACAAATTACTAGAGATGAGTCACTTGATCATGGGTGCATGTCAAGGAAATAAAAATAAGTCGACTCCATATATCACAAGATGGAACTGTGAGACTAGGTTTAAATAATATAAAGGTGAGTCATGAACTAAGGTACAAGGATTCCTATTTAATTTTATCACATGATAATCCAGCATCTTGAAGGTGTTTTCAAGATTATGGTTTTCATGAGGGTGTAATAAGACAATAAATTTATCATGCATTTGATTAAAGGAAGTCAATAGATTGAGTCCCAAAAATATTACACTCCTCATTTACACAACACCCATTCATGGAATAATCAATCTCTTCACATGATGGTGCCATGTGAGGTGTGTATCGTCTCATGAACAACTTAATATTGAATGATTGTAATGAGTACATCCATCTAATCAATTAGATGTAGTGATCCTAGAGTTCTATTCTTTCCTAAAATTTAGGGTACCTCAAATATATTATTTTGGTCTTGATCATTAGTTGGTACTATGTTGTTCCCATGATTCCTTTCATAATACTTTATGTGGATCTTTAAACAACTTCAACGTGAAGTTTTTACTTTCATATGTATAGGAATCAAGGTTTCTTTGACCGTGATTATGTCTGAGATAGTAGTACAATATTATCCTATCCATAATTCACTTTTGGTACCAAAATACCTCTCATGATAGGTTATGTGTTACAATAATTTAACATGATGGACTATAAATCACATCAAATATTTATAAGATTTTAATAATCATTTCTTGTAAAAAATATTATATTCAAAAACCAATTTCGGGCTCATGTATGCTTCCGTTCTTAATCGTTATGGGCATTTACCTAGCTATCGTTTTCATAAAAGTTGTGATATCTCTTCATCTGAATGTATGTGGACCACAAATATTAATTACCTTTGAGAATCTATATAATATGTGTGAGACATCTTATACACATTTGATAAAATGGATTTCTATGATAATTAGGTTCCATTTTTCATCAGATCGACCTGATTTTACTGTGAACTGAAGATAATTCTACATCAAGAAATGTTATGTAAGCATTGATGCTCACAGAATTCGTCATGTGGTTCATATTTGTCTTATTGACTTGGATTTTCCTAGGTTTATTTTTGGATTTTTTTGGAAAATATTGACACCAGGAACTGAGAAAGCCTGTGAATCTGAGGCTCGGTCTGCCCAGAATAGTTTGACGAAAAATGTTACATTTTTAGTAGTGTACATGAGTGGTTTTTCTGAAATAGTATAATTACTCATTAATGGTTGTCTATAAAAAATATACAAGGGAACTGATGAATTAATGATTGTAGGTTTAAACTACGAATGAATTAAAAATTGTGGGAGCGGGTCTCTTGTGTGAAAACCCGAAAATGACATATCCATATATAAAATAAATAAATAAAATTATTTTATATTAAAATAATAAGAATCATGAATGGTGACTCGGATTGGAAAAATGTGACCACCATTGAGTTCGTAATATGGAATATTACATAGTTTTTATCTTTCATCAACCGACATGAGTTGACAACAAAAGATTATATCTAGTCATTTTAAAGAAGGATAAAAAACAAAAAGATGTTTATTTTATTTCCTTCTAATAGTTTTGAAGTGACACATCAACATAGCGATGATGGGCCACATCGATGAGTCAACCCATTTTGTTTCATAAATGAAGAAATGTGACGATGCTGCAATGCTGAAATAGTCCGATACATTTTCTTTTCTCCCAAACTAAAAATGAATTAAGTGTAAATGCATGACCCTGAAATTCCCTCTGATCTATGGAGAATGGTATTGGTGGTTCCCTCCCATTGGTGAAAGAAATTTGACGAGGAACATCAAAAAACCATAGATCATGAATTATGAATCATAGATCAACGTTTAAGGATTTAGGATCATTTAATGGTGGTGTCACATATATGTTCATCTCCAAAGATAGATCCAAACCATGAGGTAGGGTATTTATTTTCAGAGTTAATTCTCATTCGACTCTTACGTTTAACAATGAATATAGATCAACTCATGAACAGTTCGACTTGGAGATCTCTCATTAGTATATGATAGTTAAAAATGAGGAATTTATGGGTATGGTCAATAAAAGATATTCATTTGTTTCTTTTTAATGATTCCACTGATGTGAATAGACCATGGCTATCATGAACAAGTCCATGGTCCATTCTAAGTTTTTCGTGTTCTCTTTTACTCTAAACTCTTTTGTTCTTCACCGATATACCACTGGTGTCTTGTAAAAAGTTTTCCAGGAGGTTCTAAATGTGACCATACCCCCAGAGTGATCGAAATATGATCTTCGGCCCTCAGAAGTGAAGACAAAAACCCAAGGATCATGAGCATATTTCCCATTAAAAAATGATCCACCACAGCGACGGTGGCTACTAGCAGAAAAGGAGCAGTCAATACTGGCATGTGGTTGGGCCATTGGGGGTGTTTTCGGTGGGGTTGTGCAGTGACATAGCATCCTAGAATCAAGGGGATTCTTCCTCTACTGACATTGGTGGAGTACCCTAGTACACAATGGTCATGGTTGGTGGACAGGTGAGGCGACATGACATCTAGTGGCATGATCGACCGAACATGACATGAAGATGAATCATGCGGCACGAAAACACATTATTCGGAGAAGGTATCTAATCTAGAAAAACGACAATTGGACCTGCATCCATGGTTTTTGGGCGGTTCAAATGGTTGCTGACATCATTGAACACAGTGGTCGACCGCATTGACCAGGTGGGGAAACGACACCTGCCCCATCCAGGCAGACTGAACCAGCCTGTGTCTGAGTGGGCCAGGTTGAATACAATAGTTTAGGCTGGTAGTGGGCCATGCCCAGCAGGGGTGGGCTGGGTCGAACTGGTTGTTCGGTCAGACCGGTTAGGACCGTACCCAGACACAACCAGCCCTTTTTAAATAAAATACAAAACACAAAACAATGTGTGTATCTTGATGATTCGTTTGCAGAGTTGGGATCCAATTGAGATACTCTATGTGAGTTTCCATGGATACCTACATACCTCATACTGGCTCAAGGA
This sequence comes from Viscum album, assembly GCA_963277665.1. Lineage (NCBI taxonomy): Eukaryota > Viridiplantae > Streptophyta > Magnoliopsida > Santalales > Viscaceae > Viscum > Viscum album. The sequence continues at coordinate 267,807,324 of OY728128.1, read as the reverse complement.
TGAGGTTTTCCTGAAAAAAGTGTTCTAAGAGAGAAATCAGGTGGCTAGTTATGTTAAAATTTGGAGTGTGTATCCTCTAAGGATGTTGAGTATGTCTCATGGGATTTGAATATGCATTGAGTATAATCATGTGGATAAGGATTGGTTGTGATATTGATACTCTTTTACTTAGTTAGACCAAAATTCTAAAGTAACATTGTGAAATATTGAGACTAGACTATCTATCTGAGCATCTACATCTTTGGGAGGATGACATGTCGGTATCTTAGTATTCATCAAGACATACCAACATTCCCAGGTATTTGATGGATGTGATACAGGACCAGTGCATCAGGTATCAGACCCCTGGGAAAGGTGTTTTTAGTGACATCTAAACCACAGTTATTCCTTTATGTATTAATTATTATTCTAGGGTACTAGATACAACCTTTTTTGTTGTATTTCATTCAGTAGAGTGGATACAAGTAATGGATGTTAATAATGGGAATGAAGGATCCTAGACCTTGGTATTAGGAGGACAATATTTTTATCAGTGATGTGGATGTGTGATACTTTCCAAGAGGAGATCCCAGTAAATGGGATCTACAGCTCCCAGCTCGTAGGTTCAGCCAAATTGGCCTATCGAGAGGCAATGGTTTTTATAATATTGAATGGGACATAGGTGTAGGGATTATACAAACCATCATGCTACAAATAGAGATATTTTTGATAGGCCACTTAGGTTGAGAAAGTGATTTAAAAAGATGGATCTATAGGGTGGAAGAGGTGGTAAAGGAGCATGTAGATCTATAAAGGTGGTATAAATTTCTAAATTTTATCACCACCATCCCCAATGCAGTCCACACTAGTCTCACATAGAAAGAGGATAGGGGAAGGGATGGTTACAAGTTATCAAGGAATATGACCCAAGGGATCCATGAATGAATTTATGAACAGCATGTGGATACTCATAGCTTCCATATTAATAGACACATGTTTTAATCATTTTTTCCTTGTTATAGAAATTGTTCAAGATATAGTGTTTCTAGTTAAACTGTTTAATTGATCCTTACATCTAGAAATAACTATGGAAGGAGAACCAATAATAACACTAGTGTATAAACTATGATCTAACACTTGAGTCAATAGTTTCCACCGGAACATCATGGTGGTAGAATTGAGGCCTTATGACATCATTCTTGGTATGGATTAGATATTAATAGTCTTTTCCAATATTGAATGTTTTAGGGGAAAAGGTTAGCGTATGTCCACATCGATGGAATGGGGTTTTTCATAGATTAAATGAAAGAATCCAATGCAACATATGATAAAATCATGCATAGGAGGGTACTACTGATCACTTTTGAGTTGGCTAGACTTACCCTCAAGAATATGGGTGTTATGAGTTTTATGTTCCCTACAGTAGTGATGGAGTATGATGACGTATTTCATGAAGTTGTTTACATGTTTACCTCCACACATGGACATAGAAATAGTCATTATTATAAACCCTGATATGGTAACAATATCATCATCAGTATATTAGATGTATTTGGTAGTGCTTCATGACCTAAGGGAACAGGTGGAGGACTTGTAGAGGATGGGCTCAGTAAGACCAAGTATTCATGGTTATGTTTGGATTAATGGATATTTATCCAAATAAAAATGGATAATGAGTGGACAATACCATAGGGTTGAAGAAAACATCGATCAGTAGAAAGGGGTGTCCATTCACATAGATAGAATAGTGCCTGTATGATTTTCATCATTTAAGACATAAATTGGAAACGGCAACGATCATGAGTTTCCTAGAGTAGGGAGTGTAGTATGTATTGTTTTTGGATACATTAGAGACCATACATGGTTGTTTCATGATGTATAGGTGATTACTTAATGCCTATGTTTTGTATCATTGGAGACCACATGGGCAGAAATAAGCGACCTACAATCTTGGGTTCGCAACTGTAGTCCACTAATTGATGATATGGTGATGCTACCTGATGGGCATGTGGGTTGTCGTCTACTCATACCACAATAGTATATTATATATATTCCCTCAAAATGTTTTAAACATGTGATAGAAAAGTTGGATAGGGTTCCTCCCAGACAATGACATGTATAGAGTCTATTATCTGAGTAAGTGAAACATGGAAGTAGATTCTATCAGTAGGAGCTGCAGTTCTTAGTTTTTGAATGATGAAACATATCAGTTGGCGGCACTAAATTTATCCTTTATGGATAGTGATGATGCATCTTACCACAAGTTAATGGATATTACCCCACCACTCTAATAGTTAGTCATGTAGGAATTACATAGTGATACCGATGATGATACATTAGGTGATCAGTTCTCCATAAGAAATTCCTTTGATGGATATTTGATAGGTGTGGAGCTTTTTTTTCCTTCTAGAGGATGTTCCATAGTAGTATTGGATGCCTAGAGGGGGGAATAGAATCCATATATGCATGTTGGTTCCAAGGTAGTTATCAGGGATGGATGAAATTGTTGAAGATGGTCTTACCTGTTGATATTAAAGTTGAGTGCTTGATTGAATTAGTTTGGTGGTTTTTTAAACTGTCCGTGTTGAACCTATGTGCTTGTAAGGGGTTTCTCTTTTCATCCAGGGGATGATAACAATGGTGTGAGAAATGATAATGATTGAATTCATAATGGGTTTCCCACATATTCATATTGAAAGAAATACGATATGGGTGATCGTTGAACAACTCACCAAGTCATTTACCTCATAGATTTTCATGTTTAGATATGAGTAGAGATCTGGGGATGCCTATACACGTAGGGGATAGCTCGAATCCATGGAATCCCATGGAAGATAGTTTGTATTAGTATTTTCTCTTGGAATCCTAGTTTTACATTTTGAGGAATGGCTTCAGAGGTTCCTCTATGGAAATTTTATTCTTTCAGTGAATTCTAGGTGGCAGCAAGAGAATATTCGGAAGGGATCATAGGTGCGGGAGGATTAGGTACATGTTCATAACTAGATCCATTAAGGTATCCATTAGTTTAGATTTCTGGAAAATAAATCCTTAATGTGTGGAGAATGTAGTGACTTAGAATTTCACTATTTTATTTTTAGAAAATTTATTTGAAAATTCGAATTCAAGACCCTAAGAAAGCATGTGATTCCAAGGCATGTTATTCGCGGAATTGTTTGATGAAAAATTTATTGTTTGTAACAGTATACATGTGTGGTTTTCATGATAATGTAGAATAAATCTTAAATGACTACCATGATCAATAATCGGAGGGACATTTTCATTGAGGAACTTCTATTTTCCCTAGTTGTGACTTATCATTTTTCAAGGAAGGTTTGTAGTGAGAAAACATGAAATGAACATTCCCAAAAATAAAATAATTAAATAGAATTATTTTATAATAAAATCATAATAACTCATGTATGGTCACTGTTATGAGGAATCTGATACCACTATTTAGTTCGTAATGTGGTGTTTTACATAGGAGGGGCATAAAATCGGTGAGTGGTAGTCGACTACGAATGTTAATTTTTGGACATTTTAATGATAAATAAAATAAACATAAATAAGTTTACTATATTTATTTAAAAAAATTTCTCCTCAACACTATGACACTGTAGTGTGTCATCCTGTTTGGATTCTTAAATTAAATATAATGGTGATTCTCCAACACTACAATGGGCTAATGGGATTTATTTTCTCTCAAAATAAAGAGGAATTCAGGGATAATGCATGGCCATGGAATTCCCTCAATACTCTAGACAAAGTATTTGTTGGCTCCCTTCACTAGTGAATGAAAATTGATGAAGAATGTCGGTGTACTATAGATCACATATCATGGATTCTAGGTCTTATATCGGTGATCGAGGATCGATGAACGATAGTTGTGCATCTCCATTCTTCACAAATGATATATCTGAAACATTGAGGTAGGGGGGTTTTTTTTCTGAGTGAATTATCAATCAATTATTATGTTTTATGATGAACATGGATCAAACAATGAACACAATGACATGTGGATCACATCTTCTATGGGATGGTGAAAATTGTGAGATTAAAGATGATGGCCATTAATAAATAATTTTCGTTTCTCTATCTTAATTACATAGATGTGGACGAACCAAGGCCAACACGAACAAGTCCAAGGTCCACTCTAAGAATGTTTTTGTGATCTTATTCTCCCTTTTCAAGAATTATTCTCCGATGGAGACCCAATGATCACATAGGGATTTTTCGGGATGTTGTGAACGTGATTGGACCCCCAAAGAGAATGAAGATGATCTTGATCCCATGGTAGTTAATAAGGAGAACTAAGGATCTCAAGGGTATTCCAGTTTCAAAAAACTGACCAGTTGGGAAATGATGGTGACCAATAGAACAAGAGATTCCACCACTAGCATGGGAATGTATGTGTGTGGAAGCTCAGCTGTAAGAGTCCAAAGGCTACATAGATGGCGTGGAGGACACCGAGACACATTGGTTGTGGGTGGAAGACATGGTTTTAGGCATGATGGTCAGTGGTGGGCTCAACTAGATGTTACACAATGATGTGTCATTGTCCAATGGGATTGTGGGATGGTTCATGGGGTGTCCAACCATGTTGAACACTTCAGTTGGACTTGTTCCCAAGGTGGATATGCAACACCATCCAAATCATGATAGACCAAACTAGCCCCCATTCAAGCTGATCAGAAGTCGATCGGTCCCAGCCTGGGTAGGTAGTACCAACTGGGTAGGGTCAAACCTAGCTAGTCAGTTTAGACACAGTGGGTGGATTTGGAGTTGATGTGTCGGGATAGGTTATGAGGAACTTGGATCTGGTCAGCCTGGTCCTAGACCCCACCATCCCCTTTTAAATTAAAATCGCATAACTCTCTTTTTTTAGGTCCAATTGATGATCTATTTGTGGAGTTGGTTTCCTTGTGATGAGGAGGTCTATTTGATCTACACAGAGTGAGTTTATGTGTATTTTGGTGTACAAGCTATTGTCTTGAGGATGAGGTTCTCCTGGAATGAGCACACTAAGAGCGAAATCATGTGGTCGTAAGAGGATGATACCATGAATCTAGTAATCCATTATGAATATACCTGGATGTTATGGTTCTAATTATTGTTGATATACAACTATGTGATCTAAATCTAGTGACTCCCTTGACTATACTTCTCAGAGGATACACCTCATGTACCTCTTTGGTAGTTTTCTTTTAGTATTGATACGTGGTATACCTTTGTGGTTTGGGATACCTATAGATTATTTTTTATACTCAGCAATGAATAGGATATGCCTAAATCTGTTTTCTCTAGTGAAGACAATTAATTATTTGATGGAGTCATCGATGGGCCTAGGATAGTAGGTTATTAGAGGGACTCGACAGAAGAGTTGTTTTTTTCAGATTTAGGTCGCTATTTTTGTACCAACCATTCTTGTAGGTTTTATATAGAGGAGTTCAAAATGATTTTACTTTTAATTTTCATGATTAATTTTATATTATTCGGTCCCCATTATCATTAAATTATTTATTGTCCTACACTGTGTTTGTATATATAGTGTTTTCACTTTCTAGCATCAATGTCCTAGTGTTGTGAACATGTGTATAGGTAATTTGGAAAATGCCTCCCATTTTTGGGATATTCCAACTCATCCCTTGTCACCAGCCTCTAGAATATGGGATGCGGGCTTGGGGTAGCCATGACACGGGCCTCAGGTAATGGGACATGTCAATTTTTTGATAGATCGCATAACATCGAGGAGGATTTTCATTATTATGTGATCCACATTGGTATTTCCATTCTTGTTCTTGGGAAAGTCATCATACTCAACCTTTTTTTGAAACTCATTCACACAATAGATTTTGTTCATACACTTTATACACAAATAAGGAAAATCCCAAATTGCTTCTTCCTATAATTCTCTTATTGGGTTCTCATTGTGTGTCAACTAAGATTCATTGATCAATTGATCGCCCTCAATAAGATATGGGTTCATGTTGTTCTTTATTTCTCTCGTCCTCGTGGGTTTTTAAATCATCTACATGAAATGATGTAAATTTCTTCACATCATTACTTAATGTTTACCAATATCAATGCCTACTCTAATTCATGAAATGAGATTGTTGAAGAAAAATTATTTTTTAGGAATATTATCATGAGGAGTTGGAATAGATATTATCATATAGACCTTTCCATAACATCCAATCCTATATCAAAAGATTCATTCTTTTCGTATGGGGGTTTGGTGGGCATGGTTCTTCCCTACTGAGTATATAATGGGCTAGTACAGGTCAGGCTATCTAGGTTGATTCATGTGGAAAATATGTGTCTCAAAATAATCATTATCCACAAACAATCATCACATATTATCATGCATACATAGATTCTTCACATAATAACTCAATATTTATAACCTCATACTTCAATGATCTCCATCGAGGAAAACTATCATTATATTTTTTTTTTCTACATCAAAATAAAAATTTCATGGATGATGACACGAATTTTCATTATAGAAGGATCAGGTGGCCAGTGCATGATTACAAGTGTCCAAAAACCTGTTCATAAGAATATATGTGAGTTCCTCTTCACTCTACATGATGGAATATCATGAACGGTGTATTTTTATGAAGTAATTTCATGTGGAAGTCATATCATGTAGAGTTATGGTGAAAAAAAGGTCATCTACTCGAGGATATGGTGGTATTGAATTCACATAATCCATAAATATACATGTGAGAGAATCATGTGTCGACCCAGTCTGTTATTAGAATAATCCCCATGCATATATGGTTTCATTCATGTATTCTAATGGTCTATTGAACCGATGTTGAATAGATCGATCACCAAAGATGAATGACACAAAGGAATTAATGTGATAGTGAATGCATCAGGTGCCATAGAATCAATTTAGTGTTGTTGGCACATGTGACAGATATGAGGAGGTTGAATGTTATATGGGGGCATGATTGGGTAGTTTTTAATAATTTGATTAGTTGTATGAGCTTATGTAGATATTTAAATTGTAGTAATTGTGAACATGAATGATGTTGTCCCACAATAGTTTCATACAAATTTAGAGAGTGCTAAAAACATATTTTCAATATGCCTTTCTCTATAAGTGAGTATCGGGGTCCTCTCCCAACAATTATCAGAACTGACCCATGCTTAACAAATATTCCACTGTGTTATTTCTCTATAATGTAGATCTAATCAACTTGTGTTTTGGAAAAATTCACCCACACATTATTTCTATACTATTCGGACATGATAATTATCTGTGCATAGTCAATGAAACTCAATAATGTTCTTGGGTAGAGCTGGATAGCTCTTTTTGTCCATGATACTTAAAATATGCACAGGGAAAAAGGAAAATCCATGAAAAAATGAATTTTATTTTCATGAGAATATTTGGTTCTAATATCTCGTGATAATGTATATGTTTCACAATTATAGGTTTCAATAAAATAATCCCCCTTGGAATTACACTCATTTAGAACAAAAAACTAATTCTAATGTAACCATATATCACTTTTCTATGTTCGGGAACATATGAAGGTCTTATGATAACTAACAATGACTGATTCCTAACTCAAGATTTGTATATTTATGAAATTTATATTGTGAAAAATTACATGGTGGGTGATAGTTTCAAGGAATTAAGGTTTCTCAAATGAATGAACACCTCATGAGGCATGGCCACTCGAAATTGGATAGTAGGTACACATTCCACATTGAAAAATGGATTTGTATGAAAGTGGATATGTGGATAGATATATGATGATAAGCATGTCCCTAACAGTTCATCCTAAGGAAAATTGATTCAATGTGGTATGTGGTTGTCATATGAAGGTCTTCATTATAGATCAAGCTTCTACATAGTGATCATAAGTTCATGGATGAATAACATTAAGATAAATTTAATTACATGGAACATTCTCATATGTTAGAAGTTTAATTACATATTTTTATGATGAAATACATATTGAGGCTCCAATATTTTGAGATTCCTCCCATTTTTTAATCATCTAAATGAATCAATTATCATAACATGGTATACTATTATCTATTTTTCATTCCTTCCTGAGGAGAATTATGTTTCACTGATCAGATGTTACATAGACCATTAATAATACCAATCCATTTTATAATATCATGTAGAATAAAAAACCTATATTTGATTGCTGAAATCACAATTGACTTTTCATTAGAAATGCTCATTAATTCCCAAAAATATGAAATTCCTCATCAATGTACCTACTTGAGTTGAATTGGGATCACATGATTCATAAAAGTATAATTTAGTTAGTATATATTTCCCATAGGGATAATGCATATCCTTTTCTGAATCCAATTTTCCTATAGAGAATTGATTAAATTTTTCTAATGACATATGTCGGAACTCACATGAATTTTATCTTATTTATCTATGTAGTCAAATTTTATTTTTCATCTTACTATAGAGTATGTATTAGTTGTAACATACATAAAAATTTCTAATTCCACCATCATATGGGTTTTTTGTCTAAATGTTAATGTTTAATTTATATTTATGCATGCTCAATATCTCTCATATCACCCAAAGTTCATGTTCAGTGAGCACAAAAATGACTTTTCCCCTCAAAGAACATATCAGGATTTCATCCTAGAAAGTATTATGTATTACTCGATTGGATTTTAAGGTCATGAATTCTAGAACATTGCTGTTTTTATTTTTAAGGATTTTTAACTTGTATATTCTATTACTGGTAGTTTAGAGTCATCTAACTAAGACATTCTATTACTTGTAATATATTTTCACGGGATAATATTTTCCATGTATTTTAAAATAATATAGTAATAAAATATTCGATTTTGTTTAACATCATTCCGTAAGTATATCTACCATGCAGTTTAACATCATATGGTACTAATGTAAATATGAAATTCAGTATAATGTCTTGTTGTTTGGTATCAGATACCAATGTTCTAGGGATGACCCAAACCAATATAACGTTTAGAGACCAACCATGGTGTTGCAATGCCTTTTATGGATTGGAGCACATGTTGGGTATAGAGGAAATTACTCTTGTTGGTAATTTGAATCCCTTAAGTTTCACTAGCATGGTTAAACAGGGTTATCCCCACTATTTTCAAAAGGGTCATCAATGATTTTATAGATGGAAAGGGTGTATGAAAAAACTATATAGAGGATGAGTCCACCATTACAGTTTGAATATGGGATGAGTTGTTCATAACTCAAAATCACGAGACAAGGAATTCAAAATGTGGAAGACATGTCAGGGATGACCCATAACCCTATGAGGTTTTGACATCCACCATGGTGTAACAAAGGCTCAAAGAGATCAACGTTCCTTTCTGAAAATGTGGTTACACATAACGTAGGTATGTTAATGCACTTATGGCTCCATATAATTGTTAAACGTAGGTGTCTCCACACATTTCATAGGACCATGAACGATTTTTAATGAGTAAAATATCAACATAATGATGTTTTAAATGGATAAAAAGCTCATCTGGATGGGTTTCGGAACCCTTGGGTAGTTTTTCCCATAGTTGGGAATCTTTGTACCTTCTCCCGAAAGTTTCGAGTGATATGGTGTGGCATTTAAAATGGTTTGAGAATATGGTTTCACATTTCATCATTGAGAATGTGTAAAAAACATGTTGAAATATCTTCTTGGGTGTCAAAACCACTTGAATAGTTTTTATAGGCATTTTCAATCATGTTCCATGGTGCCCTGGTTATGATGATGATAAGATAAAATCATATTGGTGGTGACCCAAAACTCATACGTGTGTTCTATTCCACCATGGTGGTTTCCGGGTACATAACGATTTAAATTCCCTTTTTAATGATAATGATGTATTTCACTGATGGTAAGGGGATAAAATTTTAGATATATATGAATAAATTAATTTCAAATCAATGGGGTATCTTGAAGCAGGGTGTCCTATTCCAAGGGACATGGAAGGTTTGCAGCGATCCAGGGCTCTCAAATCATGAAATCTGATTTCAAGAATACATAATATTTATGATGTATTTGAACATCCTAAAGTTTTATTCCTTACCTATTGAACTCATTTTCATGGTGAGGAAATATAATAAATAACTAATCAAATTTTTTCCTGGACTAGGGGGTCTAGTTAGCATGGATCTACAATTAATAGGGACATGAAGCGGGCTATATGGTCTTTCTAACTAATATATTTTTACTCTAGAATTTTTTGAGACTCTGGATATGAATAATTTACCATGGAAAGACTTGAATTTTCTTTAGGCCTCCCATTATATTTTTTCAACATGGATTTTATTATCAATCATTTACTATCATTTTATTTTCATGTGATTTGATAATCATGGGATATAGAATACGTTCATAAAACTATGAATAATGCGCAAGTAGTTTAAGATCATGATGCACATGGACCTAGCATGATGGTAATTCTATATAATGGAACTAATAAAATATCTGAAGTCTTGATTATAATGACATCCTAAAGGTGATGAGATGAAAAAATATTAAATCATAGATTTGGGTTCCTCGGACATGAGTAATGATATGGGGAAATCATGCTTAGATAACTCATAACTAATGAAGTGGATCACATCCTCCATGGTGACAATGTGATCACAAGTATTAAAGACTCATTTCTACATGGATATTATATAACTAGTTAGTAGGTCAAATATTTTATTCAATTATATCATGGTTCAATAGATATATCCATTTTCCATTCTAAATACCTTGCATGATTATCAGAAACCTCATGTGTTGAACACATGTATGTTGGTTTATGGGTTGAGTTTCATAAAAAGATGAAAGATGAACCCCATTCATTGGTTGACCAGTGATAAACTAGTATTCCCCATTTTTAAGGAACGAATATTTATTACAGTTATACCTTTTAATGTAATATAGGGGGAAGTATCTTTCCATAATGTTAATCATCATGTTATAAGGCTATATTCCCTACGATTAGTTTCATGCAGTAATAAGGTTTTCCTCATAGTTAGACATCTTGAACTAAGGGTTTTTTTTCATTTTGAAGATGTTCTTTATCATTGTATCCATAGTATCTTACCATGTTCAATAATCTAACATGATCCATTCCTTTCCCACAAAATAGTGGACAACTATACAGTCAATTAATATTTTCAGGAGTTATTCCCTGATTGATCGCTTCATAGGTCAATCCAATTTCTTTTTAGGGTGTATTTGTATAATTTTTCATGCTATTTATAACCTATTATTGAATATTTTATTATCTCAACATATATTGTGAGTACCTAGATCCTGTCATACTCAGTTCTTTCATGAATGTTCCATGCACATGTTTAACCCATAAGCAACGATGGTTTAATTTTTATATGATGGATTGACCCAAGATTATAGTTTCAAGGAAACACTATATATCCTAAAAAGAAAATAATCATGCCTCACCTTATTCCAAAATTAGATCAATATACACCTTTCTGAACCAGATGCAGATGGAGAATTGTTCCAAAAATTTTAAATATATTCCAATGATTGAGTATATGGGTATTAATCCATATCTCGGGATGATAAGAATCAAGACACACATTATTATAGAGAATCCATGTAGTTTAACATGACACAATATCGATATGGTCTCCCTAACTTAAAAAGTAATATTCCGACTCGACCCATGACTAGAGTTGTGGGTGTAACAACATTCAATGTGATTATTGGAATAAAACCCCACATAGTTATTTAATAGTGGTGTGTTGGGATGCCAACAACAAGGATAGTGGTACTCTCATTAGAGGTCCTATAAATATTAATATTATTTCATATAAGAGACATCAACAATTTATTTTAATATCATGTGGTGGGGACTCATGGTATTACTTTTATCATATTTCATCTAGGACCATTTTGAAAATATGAGGAATTATTCTATCTTGATCATGTTTGTGGGTTTTACAAGTGATCCTAATGTCAATGTGAGATATTCTTGGTGTGAGTAAAATGTAACGGAAAACGATTCTCTGACACCAGTGATGTAATAAGTGGAATGGACATGATAATTTTTCATCAAATGGTGCTCTATCCAAGATACATTATCTGTGAATCCCTACATGTAATATTAGAATGAGAATTAGGTAGTTTCTAGTTCTAGATAATTGTGCAGTTCTTTCATTAGATTTGGAATCCTTCCATGAAGTTTAACATCATTTTCATTGGATGAATATAAATAATTCTACAAGGCCTAAAACTGGTCATCTAGGAATCACTATATATATTGTTATTTTCATAATTAAGAAACATAAATTTCGGAAAAAACCTTGAGTTTAGTGTCTTGGGGAATGGACATTATCCATGAAGCTTAACATCATGTTTTATGGGTTAGAGTCACCTAATGTGAAAAAGAATTCATTTACATTATCACTATATTTTATGTTTTCTGATTGGGACCAAATTTTTTGTGGTTGAACACAATATTTTGGACTTGTATTTCCCTACGTATCATGTAACTATATGAATCAATCAATGAATTATTCTTGGATGTGTAATCCCCATTGTGGTTTTTATTCACACATAGTGACAGAGGAACTTCATTTCTCTTTTTCATAGATTTTCTCTACTGTGACGAACCGTTGGTGATATGATGTTTCCCATGTAGTGTTATTATCTTTTAGGGAGGAATTTTTTCAAAATATTTTAATGTCCTCTGGTCATGACATTTTCCATATATATTATCATATTGTGGTCATGATTCCTTTTGTACAATTTAAATTCATGTTGTAATGATTTCTTCCACATAGATTATTGTAATGTGGTATAGATGAGAGTCATTGTGATTTTTAATATCTTACTTTGATGATCATTTATATATAGTTTAATTTCATGTTGAAATTATGGTTCTATGAATGATAACATTAGTAGAATGAGCTGAATTTCATGTAGTTTAACATTCATTTGTTTGGGAGGTAATATTCTGGGATTATTAACCTCATTATATCATGAAATTTCTATACAATATAATTTGATATGGTTAAAATGATTTTGTGCAGCTAAACATCACGTGAATAGGATGAATTCTACATATTTTAACATACTATATTCTAGATGTAAAACGTTTTATTATTTTCAATCATACTATTAGGACATTTTATGTACATTTTATCATCCTGTGGTATGGAGGAGTATTTTATGTTTTACATCATGTAGGAAATATGACTTCATCATTGTTTTTCATAATGTATTATGAATTTCAAAGTAATTGTAGTAGATATGAAATGTATTTCATAAGAAATATTACATTTCTGGGGGGAGTAAGGCATTATCCATCCAATGTTTCTAACATGTATCATCTATTAGGAAAGAAATTTTTGTACGACATAATGTTCTTGATATTTAGGTTCCAACATTAGAGTTGTATTTACTAGTAACACTATAGTCCTATGGGAAGGTACTATTTACACTTGGAGGAATAGACTAAGGATGAAATTTTGAATGAAGTCTCATACGATCCAATAAAGATAGAATATGATGTAATATAGTGTGAAATACCATTTTTCATCGTTTAATTATACTTCATTAATCCTATTTCGAAAATTATATTATTCATATAGTTTTCTTCTGATATATATTAATAGAGAGCATAATTGTACTTATATAGGAAACACAACCTCTGTTCTGTACACTTGGAAAAGTATAGTTTCTTGTGTATTGGTATATGTGGTGTTAAGGTTGGACCATAAAGCATGTAAGATATTATACATCTAATAAATATATTGTTTATTCTACATAATCTAGACAATATTAGATGGAGTATTCATGAAGGACTCATTCTATGAATTTTCCCATACATGATAGTTAGATGAGTTGTGGGTCTAAATATTGAACGTAAGGTATAATTTCATTTACACAGTGGAGAATAATGTTATTTCATTTTCTATTAATATCATGTGAGGGACTCTGAACATGGTGATATCTCTATACTTCATGATGTTAATAATATTCTTCATACTAAAATCTATGAGTGGTACTGCCTCTGACAATTTGGAAAATATGTTTATAGTGGTAAGGATGTTCTTAAACTACATCGAATTGGCTGGGGGGAGATGAACCCACAACATCCATTCACCATAAGAATAATTGCCCATAATATTTAGCAATATATATTAGATATTTTGGTCTATTGATGATTATTTTTAATGTGGAATTCAAGAAATTTTCTAGTCAATTACACACATTCCTATATAATTTTTTAGTATTTGAAACCATGCCGCATAATTTAATGGGAGATCATGTTGTAAGAATAGTGAGCATCACATGATCTTGTGTGGAATTCTTCTATGATAATGTGAATATTTTTTTATTCCTCTGAGGATGGTTCCATTACATCCGGATTTATAGAGGATATTATCATCATTTTTACCATCATGAAGGATGATATTCAATCCTGCTAACCCAATCTACTGCATTAAGGCTTAGTTTTCTCGGAGGATCCCATTTTAGAGATACTCAATTAGAGTATCCATCTATCATGGAGTGGATATTGGTTCATCAATATATAAGGTACTATTTAACTAATTGATCTATTCCACATCATAGATAGTGGATGATGAGAAGACTCTTTGATAAATGATACAGAGGAACACCTTTTCATTATCAGGGTTATACAAAACTCAAACTTCAATAGCTAATGCATCAACATGACCATTCACGGTTTGGGGGATATAATGAAAATTGGGTTCACGGGGGAACTCTTCCATTATTCCTCTGTCATATCCAATGATAGGGTCCAATTCAACCTTCTGTGATGGAGAATTCACCATAGATTTTGTGAATCACTAGCTCTAAATCCCCATTTATATTCATGTCATATATTTTCAGTGATAGGACCAGTTTTGTGCCAGTGGTAATGGATTTCTATTCGTCCATCTTAATCATAAGACTTTAGATACTGAGTGTGAATTGGGAAAATTTTCACAATCTATAGAAATATAAAAATTCCCCTAGAAACCCAATTATGACTTGGTATTTATAGCCTCTTTCTGATAGTACTTCAGGATGAACCTTTAAAATAATTCACCCATGTAAGAGCAGTGTAATGTGGGAATAAAACCTCTTCGTTTTGATGTTTAGTTTCCACTTGTGTACTTTTTGAGACAGGGTGACGAAATTATCAAGGGATTTCTCTTTCACAACCTTTTCTGACATGAACTAGATAAAATATTGCCTCTAAATAACATCACATCAATTAAAATATTGGATTAACATGGGTATTTCACGTATTTACTTGATTATATCTATATGAGAGACTGGGTGAATTTCATAGTGCTTCATGTATTGCATCATCTTTTTATGAAAAATATGAGTGTGAGTTGGTTCTTCTCGACATCATAGTATCAAGTCTTAGTACATATCATTTTTTATATTAGGTAGTTGATACAATTATCATTCCTTATGTCATATTTCTATGATTGGAGGGTATAGGAAAGTTAAATACCCTTAGAGGGTATGGGTGGATCAGGGTGACAAATTTTTATTCTAATGTGATTGATGTTATTACCACATTTGTATGAACCTATTATATCACAAGATTGGAATGCTTAAAAATCAAAATAATCACTTGAGAAGATAAAACAAAACAATTTTATGTGGATCAAAATTAATTTCTAGTCAAATGAGAATATGCCTATAGTGTTATGGTCAAAAATTAATCCACTATTATTCACTAGATGTGGAATATAATAGTTTACGCTTAGTAACCCTATTCAAGTCTCAATTCATTTAAAACATTTTAATGATAACACACTACCTCCATTATAACAATCCTGTCAACTCCCCCTAGCTCACTGCTCGAGAAGAATCCATACCACATATATCAACATGAAGGTCACTTTAGTTGGATGGAATTTATATAATTGTATTTGAAAAGAAATGAGCTCTTCTTGCACCGTAGTCCTGAATTGAAGCATGTTAAAGCACTAATCAAATTAACTAGATACTCTATCACTGATAATAGATCCATAAGCCAATTGTGTGTAACACATGTTGTTGTTTTCATATTTTTGGATTGTCATTGAATATAACTTCATCACAACCCTTATCATTCGTGAAACACCACCATGAAAATATCGTGGTGTAGATGGTATTGAGGACCACTCTAGGTATATTTTTTGAATCACATTAGTCTTTTCAAAAATTTATTTCATGTGGAATACATATTAAATAAAATAGAGGCCTACCAAAAACTAATGGAATTTCCGTTAAGATACCACATAAGTGAAATTTTAGAGGGTTCATCTTCTGACTGTTTTTTATCATTTAGAATACTGTTTAATGGTCCGTGATGTGGTAAAATAAGTACCACGATTTTACCACATGGTCACCAACATAACAATATGTTATTAATACAAAAAACGAATAAAATACATAATGCACTGATATTTGATAAGTTTTACAATTATTATTTAACCCAAACGGAGTAACCGGATAGAAAAATAACCTATAGGGCGCTGTGAATTTTTTCGCTTCTTTGTATAAGGGGTCCATCATTATTTGATTTTACCACAAATACCCATCTATAATTGAATTGGAATGGATTCTCTTAGTTGCATTGATAAAGTGTTCTGTGATATGAAATATGAAATTTTCTGTCATGCAATGTTGATTAAGGTCCCTGAAATCGATGAAGAATCCAATATGTACATTCTATTACACAATAGGTATAAATTTTGTGATCCATAATGGGTATTGAAACATCCACATAATATTTTCATAGACCGATTTGTCAAATTCAATCCTTATATTAATAACAGGGGAGGAGTGAATTCTCATAGATTCTATAATGAAATGAAAATGGTCATATAGTCAGACAAAATGGTTCATAAACAATTTGGGATTTTGTCAACGAATATCTATATAACTCCTAGACAGAACATATCGATGTTTCGTTTAATGTACATCTCCTTTTACCCAGGGTTCAAGAATAAAATTATCAAAATTATTCATAAATATTATTAAGCCCACAAATTTTTTTCCAGAGGTCATTAGTGGTGGTGGATAATCCATCCTCATATGTAGGAGGGGAACTCCTAATTTCGTCCTCTTCTTCTTCATCCACATTAGAGTTTTAGATTAATTTATAGGTGTGGAAGGAAATATGGGAGAATCACTTTCACTATTGTGATGAAAGTGGACCTGGGAAGAGAAATTGTCATCATCTACTACTAGAGGTATTAAAGGTAGATTCCATATTGAAAATTCATTGATACTATCACTTGGGGAAGAAGTAAATTTGGAATATGTGATTAGGAATAGTTCTTTTTTTAGATTTATTGACAACATATAATCACTATTGAGTATACAAATATTGATTTTCTAGGCTAGTCCCCAAGACACTGGGGGATGAAACATGTATATTTTCATCCACCATATGTTGTATTCTTTACATTTTATATAAATTTTCCTTACCATATGATGATTTTGTTGACTCATAGTAAGCGTTATTTTCAAGAAGTATTCTGACATTACCATCGATGGTGTATTCCATGAATTGAAGAAATTTTCCTAGTACCACCACATGGTATTGAATCCCAGGATTTCCATGAAATGAATTATATATATATTCTTGATAGATAACCATGAACTAAAAATTTTAAGTGAGATACTTAAACTGGTCATTGGGATTTGTCATAAAAATAGACCTTTTCCCACTCTTAACATCCCATTGACTGGATAGATTATTTAGAGGGAATTCCCCTTCACTACATCACAAATTTTGGATGGTCTGAATTATGATTAAGATGATCTCAAACCGTTTTCAATAAAATATATTTTGATGTACTTTTTTTTGGATATTTCATTAAACAAATAGAGCATTGGTATTTCCATGGATGGACACTTCTTGATATTGATCCTTGAATGAGATGGTTACAATTTATCCTAACAGAATATTCTTCACAAGATAGTCCTCAATAACAGTTTCAAAAATGTCAATAACTTGTGGGATCTAGATGTATTCAATTACAGCCTATCGGTTTTTTCTTGATTGGTAATGAACATCTTGTATTGAGAGTTATCATGGGACGACGCCCAGTTGTTTCAAAATGGTTTACATTTGATATACATGTCAGTGCATCCTAATTTTTAGTTTCACCATATTATGTGTCCTGAAACAATGTTAAATGAGGTGGAGGATTCTAGTTCTATTTCATCTATTGAGGTAGCATATCCTAATAGTGGTGCGGGTCTCCCTAGGAATTTCTATTTCCTAGGATGACCATACAATTTCACACCTTATTGGAAATCCTCAAAAATAACATCTCTAGAATGACTACTGGTGTGTATGTGGAAAACACTATGTACTTTTTGTTATTGATGGAGTGCCTCCCCATTGTTCTCGAATGCATATATTTTCTATGTTTGGATGTGACCAAAATATTGGGTCTAACCATATCTACACATTCCCAAATATCATCATATCATGTGCCTTCAACCTACACCCCCTGTGATTTATGGGGTACTAATATTATCGGTTGTATTAATCATTGGATAAGGGTTATTCCATGTTTATTACATTAATACAACTGATTAAGATCTGTTCATCTGATGAGGGGTCTATTTAGATGGGTCATTCGAATCCTTAATAAGATGATGGAATCAATTCAATAACGGTAAGGCAATGTGTAGGAGTTGAGAAAGGATCGTTTTCATTAATATCATCTTGTTATTGGTGGCTAAATCCATATTATGGAGGTATATTCAATATCACCACCCTAGCTAATGGAACAATTATGTGTCTACGAATTGTTTCTCTATCACTGGAACTATCAGGGTATATTTTTTTTTCTCAAGTCATCTATTTTTTGTATGCCTTCCCACACCTGGAAGAAACAATTTTACAATCACCTTATTCTACTAAATGGGATATGATAAAACCCTTTGACTATGATATATTGTTTTAAAACATCACATGTCTGCAATTGACCATTATATGTATTATGTATTTAATGTGATGTGATCCTATATTGTGTGAATTATCCTTTTATGGAATAGGAAGTTGTTAGGATGATTGGTGGGGTTGACTTCATTATGATTCTTGTTTTGGGGAAGATCTAGTATTTTACAATCAATTTCCACAATGAAATAACCAAGGATATGATCATTATGGATGAATTATGATTCATTTATCTTTTCATATTATCTCAGGCAGCCCTGATCTATTTTTTCTTCTATTTAATGGAGAGTTTGTTTTTGATGTCCCTCAATAGGGGTGGGGGTAGGAAATTCACATTCGGATTATGTGCATAGATAGAAACTACGTCTTGTTAGAGGGTAATTGTGGTATTTTATTCCTTAACAACACCCCCTAGTTTTGAAGGCAAGTGCCAAGATTCATCCCATGATCGATAAATGTATTCTTCTTTGTGATATTCCATTTTTTTAAAATTCACATATCCTTCATGGATACCCCATTATGATCAATGGTGTTATAATATCATTCATAATATTTTCATCACACAGTTCCCCCAATTTATAATACAATTGAGGGATTTTGAGTGAATTTATTAGATCCATTCCATCTAGAAATTTAGTGAGATACCATATATTTTCACGATTCATGATTTTTGTTTGGTAAATGAAATTTATATTCATTATTATTGTGATGAACTATTAATGGAATTGATGATGTTGTTCTCTTAATCATATAATGGATCCTGATTTATTGAAGCTTTAAAAAATAATTTTTGGCCTACCAAAGCATTTAAAAAACACCTCAGTACAGTCCGCTCTTACTGACCTTGTTGTCCCATCGTTGGGCCAAATTATGATAGTAAATGTTTTATAATATATTATAGATCACCCCATGGCTGATGGATGAGTCTTTTGGATTTGTAATGTTTGTTGTGGGGAATGAGGAATCTTCCACTCTAGGATATTGCATTTTCTTAGGCTGCAAAGGATCAGTGTTATCTTCTATATACTCCATTAAAAAATCTTTGGTATCAATGACATTTAGTAGTTCTATATATACTACTATCTATGATTACTTCCATCTACATGGGGAAGGTAGGTACTGATAACATAGACCAATTTTCATATCCTGGTAATTTTCAATTTGTGCTATGTCTGGGTGATCCACCATGTGAAGGAGAGGTTGCCTCTATAATTTATAAAATTCATGGACATATTCATCTCCCTCATTTATATAGAGTGGATACCTAGATATATATTTAACATGAAATTTAGATGAATATACTGTTGGTGGATCATCAGCGTTATAAAATGAGTAGGAGGGATAATCACCTTATTCTATAGATGATACCTTGTGGGAATTGTTCCAATGAGTTACTCCTCGTAGATTTTTTTGGCGAATTTGAATATAATTATCATATTTCACCATATTTTATTCCATAGAAGGGATTTCCTTTGATTCCACATATATAGAACCTTCAATAGTGCATCCAAATAACCTTCTTCATGAGGTATATTTTCTATTATATGTCCCTCCATATTAGTTTCTTGATCTAAATTATCTATCTGTCTTTAGGATAACATTATTCACAAAGGTATATCGGGAAATGATATTTGACCCATTACACAAAATGAAATATGATAAATATATACTAATTGAATTAAAATATGTTTTATCTCCTCTATATATATTTGATATTTTTGGATTTAAACCATTGTATGGATTGATTTAATTAACAATAAATTTATCCCATGTTTTCCATTGAGTAAGGAACATGAGGGAGTTTTCAGTCAAGATTTCGGAATGTGTCCTAAATTGAAGACATTTATCATTGATGTGGGGGGAACAGATGTCATGTCAATAATAAATATTTACCTCCAATATGGGATAAAACTATTTCCATTAAAGATATCATAATGATGGAAATTATTCCAACCAAATGTGTGGGAGTCTATTTGGGGCTTCCATTATATATTTTTGGTACTTTTTATGAGGTTATGATTGTTAAATTTTTTGAATTGATGACTCATTATATGGGAATTGATATTTAAATCCCTAGTACATTGGGGGATGGGATTGATCGGGAACATAATGTGATTTCCACATGAACCATTTGATGGGTGATTAACTTGGTGATAGATATTGTGATAAAAATTCCCACAATCCAATTGGTCAAGTTGTATTGGAATCCATTGTCTATATTTTCATAATCCTATTAGAGATTTAATATCAAAGGGAATAGGTATCAGAGGAAATTACCCAAACCTGGTGGGATGTATTTTCTCCTGGACAGCTACTATGGAAGTTACAATGACATCATTATTCATCTGGTTCATATATTCTCATGTGTGAGCTGGGTGAAGTGGAATCCATGGAAGGGATTGTTTTTCTGAGGGATGATTTTGAGTTGACCACAAACACAATAATCATTTATGAAATTAATTCTTATTGATTCCAGATTCCTATTTTAAAAATCATTTATCAGTGCTCTCCCTTCATTTGTTATGTCATGGAGTCATTAATGAAGAGGAATTCCACTATAGGGACCAACTAGATCTTCTGTTATGTAGTAACCAAATATTTTCCAAGTATATGACATTACAGGAAACCATGTACAAGATGATATATTGTTCTATGATATTTGTGAAATGTATTTCTCTATACAATTCACATCATAGATTTTGGAAACATTACTATGATTTATCTATTAGTTACTGATGATTCTTAACATAATTGAGTCAAAAGTTGTATATATTTGCACGGTGTATTTCATATTATGGGTATCATTCTAAAGGGATAAGTGTTTGGTATACCTAAAAACATAGTATCTTGATTATCCAATGGTGACCCATGAATATTGAATGGGGGAGGTGACGTTCTATTACGTAATGATGATTTGCATCCAAATTTTGGCATTGGTAAGGAATTAAGTCCTTCTCTAGCTCGTCATTGATCTAATAGTTAGATGTTTCGATGTGTCAGAATATTGATGGGAGATCGCTAATGTTTAATTCTCTCTATATATCAATTTTAGAATCATATTTCTTATAATTTCAGGCATCCACTAGGTCAAACCAAAAAATTTATTATTGGGGTTTCTTGTTTACTTATGTTAAAGTTCATTGGTAGTTAATGGGGAACTATATATTGTTTTCCTTGGAATTCTTATCATGATTCTATCAAATTTTGTTAGAGAATTACGCACCTATATATACATATAATTTTATGTAATTTGTGGATTATCTTTTCAATTTTTCATATAACCTTGGGGAGGTTGACCATGGTGGATTACGAGAGCATTATAAAAAGAATTTCTCATTATTACACATTAATTACTAATTTATTAGGTAATATTATAATTAATATAACTTGGATGAATGAGAATTCTTGTTTGTTTTGTAATTTGGTAAATTACATAACATCTTATAAATTTTAATAAATTTAATTTACTGTAAACATGCATAACATGATTGTACATAAAACATCATGGGATAACCTGAGCACATACATCCGAAAGGGGTTGTCTATAAGGAAAAATAAGTGAATGAAAATGGAATAAAATTCTGAAATTACTAAATTCTGGAAATTATTATACCAATGGGACATAAAAGTTGGTGGCATTCATAATCATGAACAATGAGGCATGTTATAGCATGCTAACATAATAGAAACATGGGAAACATGTAAAAACAAAAAATTCCATCATAAATATATGTCAAGGATAACATCTAATAAATCATGGAGAAAAATTACCATATTAGAATCTTGTTAACTCTCTTCCAAACAATGACCTCTCATTGGGATAAACAATACCCAATGCATTGAAGTGAAATATAATTCAGGGTGCACCCATTAAATTTATACAATTATAACTCTTATGTATTCCGCAAAGATCCTACTACCTGGATTAATTCATCATAATATTTTATTACACGATCACGGTGTATAGAATAAATACATTTACGACCCAATTAAATTATGTTTATGTGTATAATGTTGAACTTCATTGTTAGGAAATGGATATGGTATTAACAAAACACATTATTTGGGATGGAAAATTTTGGTTAAATTTTAGCAGTATAATAGTATTGGTTAAAAATTCATAAAATTGGGTTAATGTAAAGACCGCGAAATTCCATATAATGTTTTCCTTATTTGGTTTTATTACGAGTCTTCCAAATTTAATATCACATGATTCTGAGACACGGTTTGCATGGACTATATTATTTGAACATTTTTAAGATACGTTTAGTAAACGTGCGAGTGGGAATTTCTTTCTTTTGAACCGGTGCATGGAATTGAAATCTCATGAAATCATTGAATCTGCATATATGGGATTCTCATAAGGGTGTCTTAACATCGACTGCAGTAGGTCTAGTGAAAAGATAGTTTTGTGGACTTTTTGATGAATAATAAAAAAACATGTAAATGATATTTTATTTATCTACGAACAATTTAGTGGTGGAGGTAGGACCACTAGGTAGTCATTCAATTTAATGGATTTATTCTTCTATTGTGTAACTACACTATTGAGAGTTAAGAGGTTCATTAATTAAAATACATTAATTAACCTCATTAATTCTTACGATATGTTAATCTCCTTTCCCAACATTTTAAATGAAGATTGGGCTTGGGTTTTTGACCCGGAAGTGAGGAACCTCTGATGAAGTACTACGACATCTTCCACCAACGAAGAACAATGTCATGGAATGTAAGGTATAAGGTATTCATTCGGGATCAATGAATGTTGAAGACATCATCAAATCTGGATTCTTCTTCAACTATCGCGACGTCTTCTACGAATATGAGATACGGGTTTTTTATGTTTAAATTCATCAGAATTTGGGTGTTATCCCCATTCTTGAAATGCATGATGAAGGCGGATAAACCAAAATTTGGGGATATGTGAATTGTATGAAATTGTACATGGTTATTGTAGAAGTATTGAACGGGTTATAGTTTATCTTTGATGATTTAGTTACTGCATGTTTGATATGATGCCAACACAGAGGGATCCATGTAGTGACAGTTGCATCCCTGGAGGCCATGTAGTGACAATTGCATCCCTGGAGGACCATAATTATGATCGAATGTAAAAACGGACCACTAGAGCTTACCCGGGGGCCCGTGGTGCTCCAGCCGGTGTGACACTGGTGAGGTGGCTCCCATAGGGGTGGTTTTACCTTGTCTAACTGCTTTGGTGGATGGGGGAATTCCGTCACAGGTTGCGGAGGAGGGTCTCATGCCCATGGGTCCCACTGACAAGAGGGTAGAGCCAGGTGGCATAGCCAGTTGGTTAACCAGAATGACATTGACATTCAGGAATGGGGCGGCCACTTGCCAGGCCAATCGCCCCTACCACAGAGCAAGGTCGCTTGGTGGGCCGCACCAATACAAGGTGGTCAAGGCCGAGCCCACAACCTAGTGGGCCGAGCCCGTCATGGCCCTGCCCACACGGGCCAGCCTAGCCATTTTGGGCTGGGCCGAGGCTGACCTGGGCTAGATTAGGACCGGGTCAGGTCGACACTGTATGGGGCATATAGGATTAGTCTGACTGGATCGGGATGGACCCAGATCTTTATCGGCCCAGATATGCTTAAATGGTCATATCTCACAAAACATATGTCTGTTTGACGAACCATCTGGGACACAAGAATACATGGAATGATACAACCATTTTGAGATAGTCCACCTATGATTTGGTGATTTTTGGAGTATGGACGGGTATGATCGAACATAAATCTAACAGATCCCTATGTACTAAAACGTTTATAACTCTCATACCAGGCATCTGATTGGTGCTTTGTCGGTTGCGTTGTGACCTTACGGCCTAGAATCTCTTTGGATAACTCCTTTGTGGAATGTTGTGGATGTTATGTCATAACTTATATATGGAGGAGCGGATTCTACAAAAATCAAGTGCACCGAGTGTGGGGAATCCTATGGCTGGCTTTTAATTGAAGAGAGGCCTTGTGTAGATTAGCATCATAGCTACCCAGTGTGGATCAGCATCATAGAGACCCAGTGTGGATCAACATCATTAAGACTGTGTCTGGATAAGCATCAAATTGACCCTATGTGGATCAGCATAATAGGGACCCTGTGTGGATCAGCATCATAAAAACCCTTGGTGGATCATAATCCTACTAACACTGTGTGGATCAGCATCATATCAATCATATATGGATCAACATACCAGAAATCCTATGTGGATCAGCAGTGTGCATCCAAAGAGGAATATCCTTAGAGCATCCCGTCATGATTCAGTGACATACGACCAAGTGTGGGTCACTGAAGGAACAACTTCTTCATGGTTTAGTTTTGGAACTTCCTAAGGGAATAATATGATATATCGTATGACTAATCATCTATATTCATAATCTCTGTTTTGTATACCTGGTTTGAGTTGAGCCGTTTCCTCTATTCATTTTTATTTAGATAATATTTTTTGGTTTTCCTTTTTGGAATTTTGAGAGTCATTTGGGGGTCTCGATGTCCCTACATGGTATTTTTATAATCACCCCTGCCTGGGCTACACCCACACCATGTTGTTTCTTGTGCAGATAAAGAGACGCTTGTCTGAGACGTTAGAGAGTCAGGACCAGGCAGTACATGGAGGTGACTGGTTGATGTGGAGAGATAGGGAGACAAGATATAAATACCCATCAGGTAGGATCCGTGGTGGACGATCTCATGAGAAGGTTTTCTGTTGTAGTTGATTCTTTTTAGTTGGATGTATTTCTGCCCCTTTACATTTAGTTCAAACTTTTATAGTTATGTTTTTTAATGTGGATTGAATCTTACTCTATTATTATTCAATGTGATTTCTTGTTTAAAGGATAATTTTTCCCATTATTAGGGATATTACTTTTCGATGCAATTCACTAACCCCTGGAATATGGAAGGTGTGCTTGGGGTAGTCACAACATGGGCCCTGGGGATTGGTTGTGACAAAGTGGTATCATAGGGGTTAGTTCTACCTAAGAAAAATGACTCTGATCATTCCAATTGAGCTATAATACTATGTGTTTTTAGTGGGGTTTCGATATTGGGAGTCCAGTGTTGATGCGGAGGCCAATGTATCCATACACTAGGACCCTGAATTCTGATTTCTGATTGGTACACGAAAACACTAATTGACTTTGTTTCCGAAATGTTTTAATTTTTTTTCTCTTTTGAGTAATATAACTAGGTAAAACATATTGACTATGGTGCAACAGGATTTTAGGATGTCACCACATAGACATCCATCTAGGATTCTAGGGAGAGTTCAGGATGATGTCCCACCCACTGATGAGGCTTCGGTGAAGGGCCCTCTTACAGTGATAGAACCTTTGGGTGGTGCACCAGTAGAACCACCACCTATTGGGAGGCAGTTTTCACCATCCCCACTAGAAGATAGTGCATGATGAATGAGTTTGATGCAACAGATCCATTGGTAGAGGCCTCTGAGGATTCGAGGTGAGACAAATATCCAGGAAGCGGAGGACTGAATGTAGGTTGTACCATGAGATTTTATATTTGTTTAGACAAAAGTAGAGCATGTGGTGATCCTAACTGCTAGCATTTTCTAGCGAACAAAAATGTGATGGTGGATCCTGACACTCTTGTTAAAGGACGAGGCGACCCTCACTCGGATGGACTTCTGGAGACTCTTCTCGGAATAGTTTATTCTAGCGACTATACTCTCTGTGTGTATTCAATAGATCCTAATATTATACAGGGGCACCCTGAGAGTAGCGCAGTACTCAGTGAGATTCACTAACTTCTAACGATTCTCCACCAACAAGGTATATGACCCTTTATTCAGGGCCTGGACATTTCAACAGGGTCTCCAGCAGGAGATCATAGTGTCGATGATATCACTCTATATCCCAATGTAGGATGGATCACTCGAGCGAGCATTATTGGTGGAGAGATTCTTAGCTAAGAAGGCACCGATGGTGAGAGCCACCAAATAATGACAGGCAGCCGAGACATATGCAGTAGGATATAGGAAGATAATGCAGAGGTCCATGTGGGATAGACCATCTGGAGGATGACCCCAAGATGTAGGGTCCAAGGTGCAGAACACACAAGGTAGAGCAAGCCAATAGAGGAGCAGACTATGTTTCACGTGCGGTGGGTTGGTCCCCATGGCTTGAGACTACCCAACATGTCGTACTGGTAATCAGAAGAATGTCAAGTGACCATTGAGGTAGAGGCATATATTTGATCTATGTGGTCTGTAGAGTGGCAGACATGGTAGAGGAGCAGGTCGTGTAGTAGGCCGTGGGAAGCAATTTGATGTTCTATCGCCACCACCTCTAGGTGGTCCACCACGACCTTAGGAAGTAGGAATACGGGGACGAGAACGACTTCAAAAGGCTGTGACCTATGACCACGGTGCTCCGATAATGATTTGATGTACAATCTGTGTCTACTCCACCAAATATTATGTACTTATACAAATAATTTCTTATCATTATTTCATTTCCATATGTATCATTTGGATCTTAGAGATTCAGGTAGATCCACTGGCTCAATCCTTATCATTAGATACTCATACGAGAGAGGATTAGATGATTCTACACTAGTGCCAGCAGTGTTAGCTTACTCTATGAGGTGAGTGATTTGGTCGGGATCTCATAGTAGCAGCATAGAGTCCATATGATGTCATCTTGGCTGTCAACTGGTTATCCACAGTCCATGCTCAGATTGATTATTTTAGGTGCAATGTGTGGTGTCTCCGTGAGTATGGGATTATTTATTCCTTCAATGATGAGAATGGAACCTTTTCAATGGAAGATTGAATTTCTCATAGGAGGGTGCATCTAATCACTCATCAGTTGGATAGCTTTACCCTCAGAGTAGTTCAGGTGAGGTGTCCGAGTTATCCTTTAGTGGTGCACCTGTATGCTGATTTCATTCCTGATGATGTTTCGGGAATATCTCCTCACATAGAGGTTGAAGTGAACATTTAACTATACCATGGGATAGAACCTATATATACACCAACATATTAGATGTCTCCCACAGAGCTTCATGAGTTTTGGATATAGTTGGAGGAATTATAGAGGAAGGGGTTCATAAGGCCATGTGTTTCTCCATGGGAATCCCCTATTATGTTCACTTAGAATGCAGATTGGAGTATAAGGATTTTCATTGACTATAAAATCATATACTAGTTGACGGTGAAGAACATGTATTCACTCCCAAGGATTAATAATCTCTTCGACCAACCAAAGGCAGCTCGGGGGTTTTCATAAATAGATCTTTGATCAAGCTATCCTCAGTTAAGTGTATGCCATGACAACATCCCAAAGACGGCCTCCAGCTGTTGATATGGCCATTATGTGTTCTTGGTAAAGCCCTTAGCCATGACCAATGCTCTGGCAGTGTTCATGGGTATAAGAAATAGGATATTCCAACTTTACCATGATCACATCATCTTTGTATTCGTTAACAACATATTGTTCTACTTAGTGTCAGAGGAGGAGTCCCTCACACACCTGCAGAGGGTTCCAGAATCACTCTGAGAGAACCAAATTTTTGGAAATCTCTTGACGTGTCAGTTCTGGATATGAGAGATTCAATTATTGGGACATGATATCTTGGAGGCTAGAGTTGCAGTGGATCAAGAGAAGATATAGGAAGTGCTTTCTTGTGATCCACCTAGTAGTGTGACTGAGATGTGGTGTTTCCTAGGATTCGCTAGGTATTACCAGAGATTCCTATATGAATTTTCTAGAGTTGTGACACCTTTGTCATATTATAAAAAAAGGGACAACATGTAGTGTGGATGGAGAGATTCCACTAGTGCTTTCAAGATCCGTGGAAGATAATGGAGAGTTACCCCATCTAGAGGCTACCAGAAGAGGTCATTGGGTATGTAGTTTACTACAACACATCATGGGTTGTACTAGGTCGAGTCTTGATGACAGAGTGACCGTTGATCACCTAAGGCTCATGGCTGTTGAGATAGAATGAGCATAACTAGGCTACCCATGACCTGGAGTTAGCTGTTGGGGTATTTTCACTGAAGATTTGGTGGTGCTACTTGATGGGAGAATGTTTTACAATCAACTATGTTCACAATTGTCTCTGGTATATCTTCTCACAGAAGTTCCTGATCCTGAGACATCGATAATTACTATAGTTCCTCCAGTACTACGACATTGAGATAGTCTATACTCCTATGAAGGAAAACGTAGTAGTAGAGGCACTCAGCAGGAGGCCTGGTTTGTAGTTACAGAGTGAGGTAATAGAGAATCTATTCACGTTACAGATATCCTTAATGGATAAATATAGAGAAACATACCACTACTGTCTGACAGTTACTCCCCCACTCCATCATCGATTTGGGGAGGCACTGATTGGGGATGTAGACTGTGAGGATGGACGTGCTCAGATATCCTCAGTACTGGCTCCTGATGGTTTTTCTAATGGTAGGGAGCATTTCATCCTCTTCAGAGTATGAACTATTGTACTAGTTATGCATCATGTGGAGGTGTGGATGGAGTTCTATACAACCCCATTGGAGGTACATCCTGGAATGGTGAAGAAGTAACAGGACATCTAGGATCTGTATTGTCGGCCATGAAGGAAGAATGATGTTGTGGATTTCGTTTCTCGATGCCTCAATTATCATCATGTTAATGCTTAACGTCGGGAACTAGCATTCTTAGCTCAGACACATGAAGTACTAGTGTTGAAGTAGGATGGAATCTCCCTTGTCTTCATGACAGGGATAACACGTTCATCTATGTGCCACGATTCCATCTGGGTGATCATTGACTGACTCATCATGTAGGCCCACATCATACCCATCTGAGATCATGGAACAATAAGGATATTGAGAAGTATCTACGTATAAGAGAGTGTACGACTTCATGGGTTGCCATTAACGATTGTCACAGATCACGATGCTCATTTTAAATCCCACTTTTGAATGGGATTACAAGAGGCGTTCATGACTCCACTATGCTTGAGAACCACATTAAATCCTCGGATATTTGGTCGGATAGAGCAGACCATACAACAACTCAAGGACATTCTTCATTCACGTGTACTTGGTTTTGGCCGTATATGGGATGACCACCAACAACTAGTGTAGTTTTCTTACAACATCAATTATCACTCCAACATTGTCATGGTACCATTTGAGGGCCTTTACAGGTGACCATTTAGGTCACCACTATACTAGAATGTACCAGGGGAGTTAGAACTCATGGGTCCAGAGTTGGTATAGGCTACCACAGAGAAGATACAGATCATGAAAGAGAGGATGGATACATCACAGATATTATAGAATTCTTATGCCATTAGGAGATGGAGACCCTCGGTGTTTGAGAAGGGATACCATGTCTTTCTAAAGGTCACACCTCGAAAAGGATTAAAGATTTTTATCCTGGGTGGAATGCTATCTCTGGGGATCATCAGACATTTCTAGATCCTCCGTAGAGTAGGCTGGGTGATGTACAATCTAGCTATTCCCCCATAGATGCATCATATGTATAATGTTTTTCATGTGTCGCAGCTGAGGAATTATGTGCATGATCCATTGACATTTATTGACTATGACGAGATGGATAATGATTATGGGGAGACATTGGTAGAGTTCATGGGGGAGATAGTGGATTGACATGAGTGGGTCTTTTGTCGGCGGTTGATTCGTCAGTACCCCCATTTGTTTCCCTTGTTTTGTTGTAGCTATTTGGGATGACAAGACCTATGGTGTGGAGAATATGAAGACCTAGAAATTCCATATAATTGTTTTTTATTTTGGATTATTACGATTCTGGGAAAATTGACGGCGCATGATTCTGAGGCCCAGTGTGCCCAGATTGGAAGTTTTTATCATATTTAAATTGACATTCAGTAAATGTGAAACCTGGATTTCCTGTCATTTGAACTGGCGCAAGAAATTGAAATCTGAAGAAAATTTTGAATCTACAGCACCACAATTCACTTAAGGGAGGATTAACATCGACCATAGTAGGTCAGGTGAAAAATGTAATTTTGCGGAATTTTGGAAGAATAATAAAATAAAATAAAAGGTATTATTTTATATTTCTACCAACTATTTCAAGGTAGTGGTGGGACTGCTAAGATTTCAATCCATTTAATGGAATGATTATTATGATGTGTATCCACACCACTGAGAGTTAAGTGTTTAAATAATTAAAACTCCTTGATTAACATCAATAAATCATACGGTGCATTAATCTCCCTTCAACTCTTTTTAAAAGAACCTCGGGCTTGTATTTTTTGGACATGGAAGTGAGGAACCTCTAATGTAGTACTGAAATGTCTTCCACCAATGAAGAATGGTGGCTAGGACGAAAACATTGGAGGAACCGATCCGGGATCGATGAATACCGATGACATCATAAAACATGGATTCTTCATCCACAAACTCAATGTCTCCTCTGAAACCAAGGTTTGGGTTTTTTATGTTTAAATTCATGATAATTTGTTTCTTATCATCTTTTATGAAACACCTGATGAATTCAGATCAACCAAAATAAGTTGATCCATAAATTGATTGAAATAGAGGTTTTTTATTGTGGGATTAATGAACAGGTTTTAGTGTATCATTGAATATTAAATTACTACCTGTTTGATTTGATTCTAACACACATGGTGCATTCCGAAAGATCAAGTCCCAGACCCAATTCCACTATATTTTTTTCACGTTCATTGGGGGAGTATTTTTAACATGATTAAAACATGAATCTTGGAGCCACTTGTTGACAACAACAACCCAGGAGGCCCGGTAGTGCAATCGAAATGAAAAATGGACCAACAGATCTCACCCGGTGGCTGCAGAAGCCCCTCTGGTGTCCACCGATGAGGAGGCACCAATGACTAGTACTGGTGGACGATGTATCTCCTCATTCTAGGATGGTGGTGGTTCAATTAGGTTCCATGGTGGTCGGCTGGGCCGACTAACCCTTGTTCTAATGCTTTGGTACAAGGCGGTGTGCCATCACGTGTCTCGATGAAGAGTCGCATCTTCGATGTCGTGGTGGTCTGGACCCACACCCCACAGGTCCTGCTAATAGGAGGGTTGTGCCACGTGTCCACACCAGTTGATTAACCCAAACAACTTTTCATTTTGAGAAGGTGGAGGCCACCTAGTTGGTGGACCATGCCAGCCACCAGCCAGTTCGCCCAGCGGACCAAGCCTGACTTGGACTGGGTCGGGTTGACCCAAGGTCGTTGGACCATCCCCAAACCTTTTTCCACTGAAATATGCTTAAAAAGGCGGTAACTCACAAAACAGACAGCAGTTTGATGAACCATCTATGACATTGAAATCCATAGAACGTGATGGTCTATTTGAGATACTAAACCTACATTTTGGAGAAATTTTGTGTATGTCCTGGTTGGATCGAACCAAAATCCTATCGGGCCCTTTGTACTAAAACACTTATAACTCACAGACCGGGCATCATATTGATGCATTGTCTTTGCATTGGTACCCTTGTGACATTATAGAACTTTGGGTTACTTATTCTTCGAACATTGTGGAAGTTTATGCCTGACCAATATCTTAAGGAGAATATGCTATGGAATTCAAGCGCATAGAGTGCGGGGAATTCAGTTGATGGATATCAATTGAAGAGAGAGCCTGTCTGGATCAGCATCATAGACACCCTATGTGGATGAGAATAATATAGACCCTATGTGGATCAACATCATAGAGATAGTGTTTGGATCATCATCATAGCGACCCAATGTGGATCAACATCATAGCGACCCTCTTTGGATCATCATCATAGTGACCCTATGTGGATCTGTATCCTAGCGACCCGATGTGGATCAACATCATAGATACCCTATGTTGATCATAATACTACTGAACATATGTGGATTATCATTGCGTAACCTAATGAGGACATTCCTTAGAGCAACCCATTGTGGATCAGTGACATACGACCATGTTTGGATCGATAATGGATCTACTTCATTGTGGATCATTTTTGTAACATCCTAATTGAATAAAATGATATAGTTTGAGACTAATCATCTTTATTCCTAATGTTTGAGTTGTATACCCAGTTTGAGCAATGTATATTGCATTGTGATTTTTGATTGAGAACTTTCTTTGTGGTTTTCCATTATGGAATTGTGAGAGACCTTTGGGGGGGGTCTCTGTGTCTATACTTGATATTGTTATACTCACCCCTTCGCGGGCTTCACCGCACCATGTTATGTCTTGTATAGATGATGAGAATATTGGATGACACTTTAGGTAGCTAGTACCATGAGGTATACTAAGGTGACTGGTTGACATGGAGAGATGCAGAGATGAGTTGTACATACCCTTCAAGTAGGATCCTTGGAGGACGATCTTAGGAGAAGTTTTATATTGTAGTTATATCATTTCCATTTGGTCTTGTATTCCAGCCCCATTACATTTAGTACTCTCTTTTATTACTAAATATTTACGTTGTTGATTGCATCTTATTGTGTTCATGGTCTGTTTGTTTGTAGGTTTAAAGGAAATGCATTACCATTCTCATGGATATGCCATTCCAGTGCTAGTCGCCATCCCCGAGCCTATAAAATGCAGGCTTGGAGTAGTCACGGCATGGTCTTGGGGGATAGGTCATGGCTGTTATGGGAGAGAAAGGGGTATCTCATAATTTGGAAGTGGAATTTTTCATAATAGCGACATGGTAATACAAATCCCATAATTAGGAATTTGAAGTAGAATACACGTGATTATAATGAATCATTAATTAATAGGATAATTAGAGGATAACATACCTTGAGAGTGTGACATAAACTGATTGAATAGAGATTATTATGAGCTTGTAGGAACATTGAGAGGTCCCTGTTGATGGTATGTATAATTAAGGACCTCCTGTGAGGATTTTATGTGAGGAGAAGAGGGATCATATGTGGGATTTTATAGAAAATGATTGGGGAAATATTTATCATTTCTCAAACATGTGTTTTGGACTCTATATAAAATTATTACCAGAAAATAAACCATTAAAAATGTTTATTCCTATGATTTCAAGAAAATTACAGTGGTTTTATTTTTTCATTGATGAAATTGGAGGAAAATAATAAAAAATACACCTGGTTTTGCAGAAGTGAATCACACTCTTACGGAAATTTTTTTGATACCATAAAATATATTAATGGTTTTGGGGGACTCATAAAGTAATTATAAAATTAATAAAATAAACCTAAAATCATATTATTTTAAATTTAAAATATTTATTTGTTATTAGATACCCTTTATAATATTCATTCCATCAATTTGGTTCATTTTGTTGTCATAATACACATCTGGTCTTTTTGCGATATTTAATTTTTTCGTGATTGTTTGACTGTCTCAATAAATTATGAAAATGAACTATTGGATAATATTAATTATTCTATTATAAAAAAATATTCAGTTTATAAAAATAACTTTTATGATATTTTTATTTTATATTTAAAAAAATACTTAATATTTATTGAGATATACGAGGCTTTTTGACATTAATAGCTTTCCAATCATAATTAAAATTACATTTGTCTTCATGAAAATTATTTAATAAATTTTTTTATTAAAATATTATTTATTTAAATAATACATTAATTCTTCATAATAATAACGTTAATTGAAATTTAATTAAAAATTCAGTTTGTGTTGTATTTTATAAAACTCAATATCATTTATAAAGTAATGATTTGATGAAATTATGAAAAAATTTATATAGAAAATAATATTAGTATATTCGTGATATTATGGTCTTAATACATATCCCTTAAATAAACTGTAAAACGACCTAACAGTGAGGTGAAGGATAGTAAGACTTTCATTGTGTAGTTCGACGTACATGGTTTGGGTTATGATCTCGATGAGCATGAACATATGTCAAATGTAATTTCATTAATGCTTAATTTGAAGGATTTCATCTTGGGCTTTGTCAAGGGAAAATCAATGTGATTCTACCTCCCACTGAATCTCTAATAAATGGGATTAGGATAGTAAAATCCTAATTTTTGGGCCATAACTTCCTTTATATGTGATGATTGCTTGGGTTAATACTATATATATTTAATAATCATGTGACTACTATTTAATGGATATATTTTCAATGGTAAAGATGCTTAATGGTCTCTTAGATAATATATGATATAATAAAGATGAATAAGTGATTTTCTTATCTATATCCATATACTATAATATGAAATATTAATAAAATTGAATGGAAATTTTATTTATAAATGTTATGGTCATTGAAATCCTCCTGTACGCATAAATTTCACCAAAAAAATATTTATATCTCAAAATAAAATAAATGAGGGTAATTTTTTTCATCACGTCCTCTAGTTCCCATATTTCTTATTCAAAGAACAGGTTTCTCCAGAGCACTTTGACCATGTTCATTATATTAATCCATATAAGTTTGAATATATGATATAAGATCTTCAAAATACATCCTCATATAGGAGATCATTATCCAATGGAACCATGACTGTATTGAGTAACAGTGAGGGGTTTATTATGTACTTCCTAAATAAGAATTCATGGAATACATAATGTACTTGATATAGGTTAGGTATGAGTTTGATTCAATAAGACACCGCTCCAATGTTATTAGGGATCTCAAGGGGACACATGTATCATAGACTAACCTCCCCTTTCAACATAAATATCATGGAATTATTCCATTGAGATATGAACAGGACTAATATGTTTCCAACATCAACCTATAGGTCTCACTAATTATTTCTAGAATATTTCTTTATAAAAATTAGGAAAACATGATGTATTATTGATTGATCATGACCATTTACACAATATCTTCAACCATTTCAATAACAAGAAATTCGAGTTCCCCCACATTATCCAAAAATTTGTGTGTTTTGAACAGCTTCCCAGGAATGGATTCATATAGACCCCTTTGGATTCATATATTGAAACTTTTATTTTATGAGAACTCAACCAAAAGAGGATGTTTATCCCAAACCCCATTTAAGTCAATTCATAATGATCTCAATAAATCATCATGGGTTTGGAATTTCTGCTTATATTGTCCATTGGTTTGATGGTGATAAGTCAATATATTTTTCAACCTAGTATTTAGAGTTTCTTGGGGAATCTTTCCAACATAGAGGTAAATCTTGGATATCCATTGGATATAATTGATAGTGGTATTCCATACAGCCTCACCATTTCTATAATATATATCCATGCAATATAATAGATTGAGAAATCATCTCAAATTGTAATGAAGAGTTAATTCATTATAAGGAGATCCACCACAACATAGATTGAATTATTTCCAATTGATGTCTTTATAAACCATTGAAAATATACACGGGGATGTTTTCTAATATCCATGTTCTAATGCATAATTTTTTCATCATCCCCTTGGAATTTTTCTTTTATGACTTTACATGCTGACATACAAGTCAACATGATGTATATTCAACAATTTTCTTTATTTATATTTCCCCACCAATAGTTCTATTGGATATCTTGTTACATGTTTTCTATTACAAGATGGATAAAGAAGGATGAAATATGTGCATCAGCCAACAACTCCTTCTTTAGCTCAGGATTTGATGGTACAAATATTAATAACAAAAATATTAAAAATCATTCATTAATAATGAACTATAAGGATTTACCATTTGTTATGGTTTCCTATTTCTTATGATTTACCACATCATATCATTAAGAATCGTCTAAATTCTCTGAAAGGGATATGTTGATAGGAGTGGATTCTCAAGATGGGTGTGAATTGAGTTCCAATTAAGATTTCTGTAAAAAACATTGTGATAAAAATCCCCCAATTCAAAACAGCCCAATCATTTAAGGCAGTAGAGATATAAATGTTTTATTTATCAAAAAGTTTATCTAATGTTGATTAGTCCTCATTTGAATCAATACAAATAGTAATTCAACTTTTGAAATAGGTTTACTGAATTAAGCATATATACACACTAACCAAAGATAACTATCAACGTAAATGTAAAAACTGTTTTCTATATTTGAAAAATATAAGTTGTAGATAAAATAAACTAGACTATATGAGAATTTCCACAACAATATAAACAAGATGTTCATTCTCAAGCTGATATGTATTCCTCGCCACTTGGTGATCACCTTCCACAAAGCAGTTTCTGTTATCAATAAACTTGATACACATCCTGTATTGTGATTTATAATAGTTTTCACAAATTGTCCAGGGTTCACACCCTCTACCACTGTTCATCATGGTATAGACAAACAACGCAGACCACACACAGTCTATTCCATAGTTTTACATGCGAACAAAATGTAAGTGAGGTTTAATGTAAGGATTATAAATATCCTCCAGTTCTAGCACATTAGACATTTTGTGAAGCACGCAATCACACTTCTCTACGAAGTAAAAGAAAGAATGAAACAAAATAGAGCAATTATGATGTAATAGAGTTTATAAGGCTCTATGTGTTTTCAATTCAGATCTTGAATCCTTGAAGAATTTGAATCTTGAGTCTATCTCTAGAAGTTGTCTTTAAAATATAGTGTCACATCTCCAGGTACTGGATTTCAGAAATTGAGTGTTCTTCTTCTTGAGTTGATTAAATGTTTATGAAACACAGAAGGCATCCTCATGTTGTTTTTCCCGAAATGATATTCCTGTAGTTTCAGGGGTTCGCAGTGAAGGTGCTCGAGATAGGTTCTTCCTTGTTCATCAATATGTTCTTCCTTATGTATTTGACATGTGAACTTAACTACTTTTTTTTCGTTATGCCTCTATATATATCTTCATTTTCATCATTATTTTCCATTCATATTTGAGGTCTTCCAATAAGAGTACGTACATCACATGCATTCTTTCTCATACCTCGTACTATAAAGATACAGTCTCTAGATATGACTACAAAAAATATTAATAAATTCGGAAGCATTAATGTTAGAAAATATCACCATTATAAAAATATCAGGAATTTGACAAAGTAAGGCTATTAGTAGACTAGTAATGGTAGCCTTCACATCGGTAGGCTTCAAAAGTCAGTGCAAAATGGCAACCGAAAACTGTAACCTTCCATCGGTAACCTTCCGTGATGACCTTCAAAAGAAGTCTTGCAATAGTGACCTTGTAACGGTGACCATGTATCAGTAACCTTATATCGGTGACCTTTGTATCGGGGACCATGTATTGGTGACTGTAGTATTAGTGACCTTGTATCAGTGAACTTTGTATAGGTTACCTTGTACCCGTGAACTTGTATTGGTGATCTTTGTTTCGGTGACTTTTTATTGGTGAAATCTGTATCGTTGACCTAGTATCGGTGACCTTTGTAACGGTGACCTTGTATCAGTCACCTTTGAACTGATGACCTTTATACTTAGTTAAATTCTTCATTGTAGGCTTAACCAATCAAGTAGTGTGATTGAGAGTATATGAATATTACTCTATATAAACATGAATCATTAATGGAACATAATAATCATATAATGAAAACATTGTTATCAAATAAATGAAAACAATATTTTTTATTTTCAAAACACGATTTGGGTTATCAAAATAAGTGATTACAACTGTATAGATAAGTAATCATTTGAGAAAGGATTGATGATTTTCCTCCCTTAAGGATTCTTATGATCACCCTTTCCAAATATAAGAGAATAAGATCCCTCTAAATTCTTTTCAATACAGTAAATTCTAGGTCATTTATACATATTTTACCTTTAAATTTATCTCTTTCCCATGATGTAGTAAATTGAGTAGTCGTAGTCCTTAATCTCCCCAAAAAATCTCTCTTGGTTCATATTTAGATATTTTTATATAATTATATACATGAGGATTTTATGAATTTCGTATATTTCCTACATCTACTAAAATAGAATTTTTTTCATATTTTGAAATATAATATAACGTAATCCAACTCTAGGTCACTCATTAAGTAGTTATGACCCTCAATGTTTAACTCTCATGAAGTATAAGCTATCACATTGGTATTTTCCATTAGCATGCATCCCAATCCATTCTTAAAATAATTTATTTGTACCATAAAAATTCATACTCTTATGGATATTGTGAGTACATGTGTAGTGATAAGTCTCTTTTTTAACTCCTTTAATATCCCTTGAGATTCATCATTAAATGAAAACATGACCCCCATCAGTTTTTTCCTGGTTAGAGGGTAGAAAATAATGACTATTTTTCCCAAATAGAGGATATTACCATGATAATCCACTTAAATTAAGTATATTTTTCAACATTATTGGCTTAATCCATACATCAATTACTTATATTCTTCATGTGTTAATGATATACCATGTTTTTGTATTGACATTACCCAATAATGATACTTTTTTCAACCAGAACACAGAATCGGTGTAATTGGCCTAAATATTCCCCTTTCGCTATGTCTTTTGAAAAGTGATCATATTCTCCACATTCCCTAATTTTTTTTTGGAATACTAGAATATCATCGATAATTTTCACAAGAAATTTCACAAGGTAACCTCTAGAGAATGTTCACGAAGATTTTTGGTGCATTACTGAGACAGAATGGTAATACTAAGAACTCATAGTTCTCATTCCTTTCATGACTAGAAATTTTGCTGATATTTTCCACCATCACCGTAAGAAGTAATATCTTGACCATTGATTCAAATTGGAGGAGGATAGTTCTATACATGTCGGAACGAAAAATCCATGAATCTTTGGAAGGGGATATTTCCTATTTGATTGATCTTGTTGATCTCGTGATAAACAATTCAAACACACGTTGACCCATCCATCAATATGATGAAGAGGAGTGGTGTACCACATTGGGATAAACATTAGAATATGAAATTTTTATACACATTATGAAGTAGTTGTTTCTTTATCTCTCTGTGATCCAAAATAATCATTCTTTAAGTAGTTTTATAAAATTTTAAAACCCCTTCTATATTATAAATTTAAAATTCATCCTCTAAGCATGGAGGAAGACTAGGAATTCCCCAAGAAACAATTCAACATATTCCATCACAATTGAAATTTCTTCATGGAGTATTATATACATATAATTAATCATTTGAGATAGACATTATATCACAAAGGATAAATATATCAATTCTTGGGATGTTTTTTCTCAACAAGATTCATCCCCATACTTTCTCTTTTAATGAATTAGGGGTCGATATGGGATATAGATATTGATTTCGTTCTTAAGGAAAATTATGGTTGGTTCTATATAGGGATAAACAATCTCTATTGAGAATTTAATTTAATTCCACCATAGGTAGTACTACATGGTTACCTGGAATGTTCGTCCAACATATGTATATAGGGGAGGGTTATATACCCAGGATCAAATAATTGCAACATTTTATCTTTTCCCCGATTTTTTTATTTCCATGAATTTTGTTGATTGTGGATAGATATTCTAAATAATTGTTATACGAGGGAATATGTAGATCTAGAATAAAAATTATTTACAATATTCATGGTTTAATGACTAGATTTCCTATCACCTATTCATTGTCCGGATCTAAATTAGTGTTTTTGATGGAAATATATAGTCTTTAATTCCTTGGAGATTCTTGGTTGTCTCAATAATCCCATGGATTATTCTATAGGCATACAAGGTTTCCTGTTTTCTTGTAGTTGAGATAATAAATTGTTTGATGGGGGTGGAATGGGCCATTCCTTTCCTCCATTATATTAGTGGATTTCTCATGATGATAATCGCTGGAGTGGTGTCCTTCAATCACATTAAAAAAGCATTTCCTTTCCCCCATTAGGAAACCATAGTGGTGATTATGTCCACAACATTGAAAAGTGGAATGTTGAGATTTCCAAGCCCCATTAGACTAATCAATAGAAACTAGATAATATTATAGTAATTTCAACATCGTATCCCGATAATACCATTGAGATTCGATGATCACCATTTCAACTTTGATTGAACATTATCCGATTTCCTCATTGATATCAATGTCCTTGATCCTCAGAAATCTTCATAGATGATTTTTGGTCCTATAAAAGAAGTGGGAGACCATTAATTTAGATTTAATGGAAAATCTAGTGGTGTATCATTCATTTCATATTACATTTAACTCATATACTCTGATTGATTCAACATCTTGTTTCTTGAGTGAATAGAAATCCCCTTTCCATTTTTTACCATATAGTGAATGGGAATATTTATTAGTTTTCTTGTAATTCCATCCACTCCATCACTATAATATCTTATATAGTCATTGTATTCTTGATCAATTTGTACCACTGATCCTCTCCATTATCTATACTATAGACATGAAATATTATTTTCTTTTTCTTGAAACAGTTATAGATGGAGAAGATCTTTTCAATGGAGTGGATCATTTATTCCACAATTAGTAGATCAATTGAACCATTTAATTTCATGGTCCTTTTTTGAATAAAACTATCATGTTAAGATTTTTTATATCCTATAGGGATTTTTTCACCCCTCCTAATTCCGGATTATATTCAGAACACGTGTTATCTAGAAAAGTTTTTTCATAATGCTTATGTTTCCCACTCCCATCAAGCTAGGTATCTCGTTGTGATAGTCATTACGTTTCTATCATCATTTTTTACCCAATTCCTGATATTTCTGGACATTTAAAAAAATAATTGGACATATAAGAATAATTATTTTGAGACATTTTAAACTCATAAACATTAATCCAATAGAATTTAAAAAGATAACTTATAAATAACATGTATTTTCTATCCTTATGATGTTTTCGGATTAAATATATGTTTTCCATGAAGTATTTCAATAAAATATCCTTATTATAATTTTATGTTCCCATTATTATGGTTTAAATGAACTTATGAATTTAATAAAAAATATCATATGTTAGTGACATTCTCGGTGTGAAATAAGACATGTTGTTGTTCACCAGTTCCCAGTTGAGTATACCTCAACACAGTGTTCTCAATTTTTAAACATATGTTAATATATGCCCAAGTCACATCCTCATTTAGTATCCAGGCATGGATATATTTCCAGGGAAAAGAACATAATCTATACTTACTAGGATATAAGGATGTTTTCTGATACTTATTCTAATATGAAGTTGTTTTTCTAGAATTTTCTAAATATAATTAAAAAAATTAACTGTGTTTTTCCTTTGATGTCACCACTTATATTTATTAAACATTAATACATGATTTATTATATAATATTACTCTTAATTAAACACAAAATATCAATATTTATTATGTTATTTTGGTATTTTGATTCAGTAAATTAAAATATAAAACCTGTAATACATAAAAATAAATTATATCTTCCTTATCATGATTGAACATAAAACATAACGGGATATCCTGGGAGAAAACCTATAATATGGGTGATCTATAAATCCCATTAAGGGAATAAACTTGTCATAACATGAATTTATTAATACACATTAGACTATAGGCATATTAATGGGGGAATGAATTTGTTATATTAATAAAAATTAATAATGAGACATTATATAGCATAGTAACATAATGAAATCATTGAAATGTGGAAACAACATAAAACCCTAGATCATAAACATGGGTTAAGGATAAATACCAAGATAAAATGAAAGAAAATGTCCCATAAAGGAATCGGGTTTAATCACTATGTCAATATGTCATCTCATGAGATGAAACATTACCCAGTGCGTTGGAGTTCCATATAATTCCTAATGCACCAGTCACTTTCATTTCATCATCATTCATATTTGTATCACATAGATCATATAACATGGATTCATTAATCATTATATTTTATTAGATGAAAAATCTGTATTCAATAAATATATTTAATTCATAACTCAAATAAGTATAAGTGTATAAAGGTTACCCCCTGATAGATAGTGGGAATTG
Source organism: Viscum album (assembly GCA_963277665.1). Lineage (NCBI taxonomy): Eukaryota > Viridiplantae > Streptophyta > Magnoliopsida > Santalales > Viscaceae > Viscum > Viscum album. The sequence continues at coordinate 267,764,587 of OY728128.1, read as the reverse complement.
TTTCTAGTACAGAATTTTTTTTTCATGGAAATCACGTTGATATTTTTGAACCACAACAATAGCAGTTAAAAATACAAAAATTAGGATGATGTGAGAAAAAAGGGGTATATAATCATTTGAAAATATGAAAAGTAGTAATAGGTATATGGAAGGAAAGATCCCAAAAAAATTTAAATGTTAATATAATTCATAAGATAATACAGAAACTTTAATATAGTGAAGAACAAAATGACCACTTTCCATGAAAGTGTGAAAAAAAAAATTATTGGTAGGAGATTACTATGATATGTGGGAACATTGAGAGGAATATATAGTGTGAATGTTATAGTATGTTTGTACTCTATTTATTTTTAGTTAAGGGGTGTGGGATATTGTTTGGGTTTATATAGGGAATGAATTAAGAATTTTATATCATTTCAAAAACATAAAATTCTGAAAATATATAATAAACCAACAGAAACCAAAAACATTACAATGTTTTTTACAATTTTTTCTACAAAACTGGAGTTATTTAAATTATTTTACATTTCTGAGGATCAATCATAATAAAATTATACCCTTTCTTTTCTGTGTGTGAGTCATACTTTACATAAAATTATTTCAATACCTTGAAATATATTAATGGTATTGGAGGATTTATAACTTAATTAAAAAATTAAAATAATAGACCTAAAATAAAATAATTTTAAAAGTAGAACATATATATGGAAGTAGATACCCATTATTTTGTTTTTTAAATCACTTTTTGGTCATTATGTTGTCATAATTTTCATAGTATTTTGATATCGTATTTATTAACAACCTGCAAATTCTATTATCTCATAAATGATTGAAAAAAATCATCAAGGTATAATTTCAAAATTATGATTAAAAAATAAATATTCATTTACTAAAAATAATTTTCAAAATATATGTATTTAAATTTTTTAAAAAGAATATACCTGTATTTATAAATGTTATACTTTTTACAATAATTATTGTTGAACCCTTATAAAAAATATATTTTGCAACATTAAATATTTATATATATTTTATTTATTAAAAATTAATTACCGCCAATATTTTATTATTATAATATTTTTTATAAATAATACATTAATTCATCAAAATAATATTTTTCATTTATATTGAATTTCAAATATTTTTTTATATAATTATCAAAATCATTTAAAAAGTTACAATAAGAAGAAAACATTAAAATTATTTTATTTTCAATACAATATACATATTCATATTATTATAGTCTCAATACATATCCCTTAAATAAATTTGAAAATGCCTTAAGGGTAAGATGTGTGATGGTGATACTCTTAAGGGGTAGTTTCACATAGAAGGTAGGGGTCAAGATCTCAATGTGCACTAACATCTCCCATATGAGGATTTCTAAATTCTAATGTTATTGGATCTCATCATGGGACTGGTCAAGGGAAAATCGTATTTTTTGTATCTCCCTTATAAACTATGATAAATTGGATTCATTTTGTTTGATCCTACCTTTTTAGGCCAACACGTCCTTTTTCTGTGTCTATTGGATTTGTTAATAGCTAATATTTTTAAAACTAATTTGATCATTATTCAAAGTCCATATTATCATTGGTAAATATGTATAAGGACATTTTAAATCCTATCATATATAATAAAAAACAATGTGTATATGTTTTAAATATACATAATATATAAAAAAGCATTTAATTTAAAGTCATCGGAGTTATTATTTATTATTTTTCGAGTCATTAAATGTAGATTCCCTATAATCCAGCATCACACTACTATGAGAAGAAATATCAAGGAAGTTAAAACATTCTAATTTAGTTAACGAGTTCATGGAACCATGGGTTTTTATAATAGGAATTAAATGGACTTAATGATTCTAGCATTGAGTATATTATAGATAAGAGACTAATTCTACGTTGAGGTCTGAATATGTTGAATTTTCTTTCTGAATTGGGAAAGGGTATGAGATTATTATATAAATATTTATGAATCAAATTGATATTTATTTAGTGATGTAAGAGTGTCATCAAAAATACATAGATGCTTCTAAAGTATTCAAATGATCTAATTCATTGTCTGATCGAATATGAGTCAACCTCTGGGTGGTTTCTAGAATATCTCTGACAACCACGGATGAAGTGGTGAGATGATGTTGAATATGATATTTATTCCCTATAATAATATTCCAACAGATTTCCAAAATGGAATAACGAATATGAAGCACAACCATTATATCCTTTAATGGATGTTTGTGTAGTCCTTCATCCGAAGAAATATGTATATGAGGATTTCTTCTGTGAGGTACATGAATAAGTTTTCTAGATTCACTAAAAGAAATATGATCATGTCTTGAGGCATGATCTAATCTTGCACTGTGATCCTCAACAATAATAGTGTTATGATGCCAATATCTTTCCTTTAGTGTATGTCGTCTTCCATTTTTTATTGGAATATGACTTCATCCCAAGGACTGTTACTCTCCCAATTTTTGGGCCCAGTAGGAGTGGGGTAATAAACCTGACCCTGTTCAATTGGAGTATGCCACCTGTCTTTTTTAATATGAATATAATACCATCCTATGGTATGCACGACAATAACTTAGAGACATATATGGACAGTTATAAGATCCATATTTGAGGTCGTTGGTGTATTTTTCATATCTTTTTTGTATGGAATAATGTCTTTCCCCTATGCATGATCCTCCCCCAAATGGTGAGCTCGGATTTAAACAAGAATATGAGCCCATTTATTTTCCACATACGTTACAAGAATATTCCGATAATCCTACTAGTTGGGAGAAATATTGTTTCATTTTTTTTAAAACAACATGTTCATACTGATAATAGTGTTGTGTTTCCTTAACTATTGGGATAAGGATATGGACATATCATTTTATCTATACCAGTGATGTATTTTTCTATGAGAGTTATACATCAATTTCTAGAATGATGATTTATTTTTGAAAATTGTATAAAATAATATAATCCATCACATCTTCTACTTCCAAATTATGGCGGTAGATTTCTTCGATTTAATTGGGAATATATTCTCATTTAGGACATCATTATGCCACCAAAATATGTAAATTGACATCATGTGTGGTTATACAGATATACACCTCCTTTATGCATGATATAGGAATATTCATGAAGCACTACCTCATGTGAGATGAAATATGATCATGGTTACTGACAACTTCAGGAATATTCCAATGGGAATCATCAACTAAAGTATGGATTGATCCTTTTCTGGTTTATCCAAATCTATTCATTCTTGATGGGTATTACTTAGCTCAAATTAATGAGTTTCATAGGTTAAAATGTTTCAGGTTGGTCCCTCAGATAGAGACTAATGGGGTACCGAATTCTTGGTACTGCTGATGATGGTTGGTAGGATCCCTCCTCTGTAGATTCAAAAGAAAAATGGGTCCATAGATGATGAAACGATCCACCATAAATGGATATTGAAGGTGGATATTACCGAGCTCGCTGGGTAGTCTTCCAATCTGACAGGTCATTGAAACGAGAACCAATATCCTTACTACATATTCATTTGGAAAATATTGAAAAATAAGTTAATGAATTTAGAGATAATTTCATAAAACCTCAAGGGGTGGGATTGTACCAAGTCAGTGTTATTCGCACACCATTCCATCCACATAGCGATGATGGTTTCAGGATTGTGAGATCGTTCTTTGACCTGGTGGGGTTATATCTTTATATTTATTTTCAAAATAAATGCTAGATAAAGACATGTTCTCGGGTCTTGGTTTTTTCAGTAATAGGAATAACTATATTCACCCCGACATCATGGAATTGATCCATCACAGCCATGCTATGTTCATAATTATATATTCATAGGTTATAAATTTATCCTTTCTTATTGTTTTTCATTCCATTCATCTAATGTGGACTTGTGAAAATGATGATGGAGTTATATCTAGTGAACCTATTAATATATGGTCAACCTATAATTTTTATTATTATTGAGATTCATTTACAGTTCCCCATTTTTGTTTCATGGAATATATTTTTATGGTTTGACTAGAAAATTGATTTTGGTGGGTTTAGTGACTATAAAATTCCAAATGTTGTCCCCACCATTTTTTCCATTCATATGCACACCCAAGATATCCCATATCTGTATATAAGTAGATAGCGTCTTTTCAAAGACAGTTGGCCCATCATGGTTTCAAACCCAATTGGACATAAGAACACACATTGGTCATGTGAATGTGAGATTTGGTTTCTCAAACCATATTGTCTGGAAATATTCCCTACTCATGGACTCTTATATTTTTATTTTGTGTTTTTTGAATCTCTTCCTAATCGTGACACATGACTTGTTACCCAAACAATGTGATCAATTGTTAAACCCTTACATGAGTAAATGTGAATCTATTAATGAGCCCTTATAAAAGTGTTAGAGGTTTAATATCAGTTTCCACATTAATGAGTATTTTATTATAATTTAATTCCATAAAAGTAGGAATATTATCTATTTCTTCAATTCTAGGAGGTGATTAATATTTCATTCATGGAATTTAACAATTATGAAGATCTATATGTGTCCAATATATAATAGTAATTAAAACCCAAATTATTCCTTGGACCCTTGTAGTTTAATAATAGGTGGAAAGGACATATATGAAGCCACTTAAGTACTGAGTATTGATGTCAAGCATCAGAGAGTATTCTAACATATCCTCGTAATAAAGGAATCAGAGTCATCATAGTTCAGTCATGACTATGGAGCATAACAGAAACTAGATTTCCTTTTATGGGGTGTATAATATTATGAAACATAATTTCAAATAAATACTATTGTTACACAGTCTAGTGGACTAAAAATGAAAAAATTTGGATAATTATAAATCCCAAATCCCATGTGATACATACACAGTGTGGGAAATAAGGGATAGAATGAAATCGGTCTCACTGCATATTTATTTGGAAAATATGTGTGAGGGTGGACATTGGGGTGTTCAATAGTTATCTCTTTCATTAGGATGTCCTGTGTATTTTTTTATAGCATGAATGAGATTTATCATAGTTTTATTGCCTTCTTAATTTGCTGGTAGATGAGGACAAATGATAATAACATGGGATAGATTGGTTCATGAAGGATATAATTTCATAGATATGGTTGTAAATACATTGAGGTGGATTCCCATTATATCTCAAGCCTCCAAGTGGAATCTTATGTATCCTAGTTATATCATAAATAATAGTTATTTTTGTTTAGGTTGGATTTATTCCCATGTTTTTCGACTACATGATGCTAAAGGACAACAACCTAAAATGTTATGATTGTATTCCAGGCATGCCAATGTTATATTCATGACATTTTTAAGGGATTATAATAATTTCCTATTAGTCTTGATGAAATATTCAAATATGACCACATGATCTATCTGAAGTTTCTAACATACATCAAAAAATAATAATTTCATATTTACGGGACATAGTGTGATCAAGAACAGAATGTATAGAGGGTAATTCATGACCCATGATGATCTCTCTAAAGGAAATCAGATGACCTTGATGAATTTTCCAGATTGTTTCATGTCTTGTAGGCAGACTTGTTCTGATGACATTTTTATACGTAGCTGGCATTCCTGGGGGTGTCGCATGATCTAGGTTGACCTGTATATAGGTTATTAGGATACCTATCATGCATGTCCAGAGGAAAAAAATATTGGGGTGGAATATGTGGGTATGTCACTTGATATAGGATATATTTTCATTATTATTTAGTGATAAATGTTTTTCATGTATAGAGGACATTGCAAGATTGGTATGATATATAGGGAGGGGTCTCACAATCTAGATTGACTTTTTCTGAGGGCGTCGTGAGACGTGGATAACGTGACATGGTCATGATCCATAACATAGGATACATGTCTTGATAATATCGCATTATTGTTTTGGCATATCTGGAGTGTGTCACATGATCTGGGATGACTTTTTCGAAGGATATGAAGAGAACTGGATCATATGCCCTGGTGATGTAACAAAACATAGGTGATTTATTTGGAGGACATCGCATCACCTCGGATGACATGTCTGGAGGACTTCTCATCCCATTTGTTTTATAACCATAGGGAATCATATGGCCTTATTGACCTATACAATGGACATAACATGATCCATATGGTTATAGATGGAGTTTTTCAGGACATGGGTGACATCCCCTAAGTGATATCGCATAACATGAGAGGGTCCTTTGATGCACATGAATATTTGTGTATCCCAAATAAAATATGTAAGACATATTTGTTTGTCATTTTTCATAGATTATTGTATATCTAGATCAGTTTTTTATAGTGTAATCCTATTTTAGGTTTTTCATGAACACATCGACATGCATGACCACCGTCGCACAATATGACTAACACGCTAGTAGACCTTCATGTGATCTTTAAAGTAATAACATAATAAAAATATTGATGGAATTTGATCCCAAAAGAAAATTAATTGTGTTTTAAGTAATATATTACCATGTGATTTCATTACCTTCCTATCTCAGAGGTCTTCTAGAACACTCACATCATTTCCTCAACATGTGGCATTTTTCATCTAAGGAAGAGGGATTTAAAAGACACACTTCCCTATTTTCTTCCACCTTTTGTGTTACATATCATGTGAGTGTGCAATGGATTAAGTGGAGGGATATAGTATCGTTTTCTTCACATTATCTAACAATATGTCATTTAGGGGAGTTATATGATTTTGTATTACCATAATAATGTTCCCCGATTCACCCATTTATAGCATATTTTCCTATCAAATATATTTCTACTATCAATGATGGAAAATAAAATATACTAATAAAAATTAGGAATATAATTATATTTGTCTTTTAAAATTAAAGAATCACATTAAAGTGCATTATTATGTTTTAAGATGACTTGTTTTGGGACATTCACATAATAATGAATCTTTTCGTGTGAGCCTCCATGAAATCAAACTAATTTATTGAGGTCACTTCACTAAAATGAGTTGTATTTTCAGAAGGGCCATCATTGAGATGATGATGGTTTTTAAATGTTCCATGGTGGTATCATGATGATACATCAAGGGTTCATCACAATATCAATGCATATTTTTTATAGTTTACAACCAATTTCACATGATGACCAACATATATTCCTCTCCCAAGAGGCCTCCAATTTTTGTTTTTTCATTTCATTATTTTCCAAGTCATTGAAAATTTTCTCTTTTGTTTTACATCACAGAACCACATGTTCAATATTGGATATCACGATGGTGTGTGTGACTTGTCATGAAAAAATTCTCTACTTATAAATGATGTATCACATGATCAAATTTACAAATCAAAGGGAATCCATATATTTGAGATAAATCTCATGATAGCTTTCATGCATTTTCTTGGATACTAACTCTTCTTTTCTATTGTACATTCCATGATCTACTATGGATCTCATGATTGTGAATGGCCATATACATATACTACTACTCCACTTTTCAATGGATCCAATGGGGATCTACATGTTGTTCAAAGATTCATGTGATTGAATAAATTTGATCATATGATTTAATCAATATGAGGATATCATATAATCTTGGGGAAATCCACGGAATATGGGATAATGGTACATGTCTAAAAATCCAATCCAAATGAATTCCTCTATAACCCAAGCGTTTAATTCATTTGTCCAGGGTTTTATTCAAAGCCACATGTTTACAGTTTTTCATGTCATGGTATATGACCTACATGGCTGGGGAAGCATTTGGTTAATAGGGGTTTATGTACAAGGCTTATAAATAAGCTTACATGATAGTTATAATGACATGTTTGAGACTAGGCTATCATGATCAAAAGACAATTCATGACCAGTGCTAGATGGCTACCGGTTGGTAGTCATCATATGAAACCCCAACCACATAAAGGTGTTTCTCAACTAATTGTTAATATGAGGCCACTATATGACATTCAAATCCTCACCAGATTGAGTAGTGGAGTTTAATATATGGATTCTATTGATGATTTCACTCCTCATTCCCCCAAAACCAATAATAGTAATATTTATCTTCATTAGATGATTATTTCAAGTGCAACAAGGATATTATCATAAACACACGAATATTGTGTATGTGTGGGGTAGAGTTCCACCAGATCGATATGATGTATTGATCCTTGAGTGTTATTCAAGCATAGATTTTATGGTGCATCAAATAAATTATTTCGGTCTTTTTCATTTCTATACATGGAGTTGATGTTCACTATTCCTCACCGAAAAGGATATGTGGTAATTCACCCTCTTTCTATTTGAAGGATGACCAATGATATGAACATGCATCCATTTTTTCATGATAGAGTTCATATGATTGATATTATTCCTAAGGTTTTGTGATAAAATAATCCCATTTTGTTTAAAAATCATTCAATTTCTCGGTTATGTGGTCCCAACAATTCGAATGATGGATTACAAGGTTGATCATTGCATCATGTGAATGTATGAATGTGTTTTTTCATATAATCATATACAAATAACCCATCTACATCCTCATTTAAGCATCACATCCTAATCCTTATCCGAGTTAAGGATGATCTTTTTTTAATATATCATGAGAGATATCGTCATCATAATTCTAGAGGACACCAAATATAGATCTCCCAATTGTATTAATAGAATAAGCATCACACACTCTTCTCATCATAGAATGGTGGAATGTGTGATAAATAAGTTCCAACATTAATCAGACAGATGTACATATACCGTGAACTGAAAATAACGTCATTTGAACAGATATCATTAAAATATAGTTGAATTTGGAATTCAACATATGACATGTATTTGTATTTTTCGGATCGTATAACCTCACATATGCTTTGAATTATTGTTTCATCCAAATTGCTATTTCCTTGGATGTGTTGAGGATCTTCATGAAACAAAAGATATTTCTGAAACACATTAAAAGAGTGGATTATATTGATGAAATATATATACTATTGATGAAATTATATTGATTAATGTATTATATGTATTATTTTTAAATATTGTATGGATTCTTCTGTATACAAGGAACTAAGATGACATACGATTATGAGGCATGGTGTTCCCAGAATAAATGATTGAAATATAATAAATAAATTAGATATCAATCATTTGATTTTTTCTTGAAAATGATGAATTACACATGAATGGGGGTCCAAAATCATAAATCAAATTGGTTTTTAGTTCATTACATAGGGTTTACCATAACAGGCATATAAACATTGTCGGTGTATGTAAAAATTTTGAAAAGTCAGTGTGGGTATATACTGAAAAAAATAATTAAATAAATTATTATTATTTTTGGTTTATTTCATGACCGCTCCCAAAAAAGTTTACCCCTCATCAGGTGGAAATTGTTGATGAGAGGTGGTGGTCCCCCAGTTCTTCCACCACTGGCCCCCCATGTTAGAAACTAGCACCGGGGGTATAAAAAACACGGAGATAGTAGTCATTACCATCAAAGATAAACACATGCGAAAGGGAGAGATAATATAGACACCAACCAAGTCTTTATCATTTTATAATATAAAAGAATATTCAACTACATAAATATATTTTCATTCAATAACTACTACAACAGAAATGGAAAACAACATTCTCTAAAAGAAATTAACGGTTGAAGAGACCATGAAGCCCAAACTGATCTAGCAACCACATGCAAGTGGTAACCATTCTAAACTCCAAAATGTTCCAAATAACTGGAAAAATAGATTATATATTCGTTGGGTGAGTATTAATGTATACTCATAAGGATCCTCCTGAGAGCCTCTCGTGCAATAGGTAATGAAATCATTCGATGGAATAGTATATGACAAGTGAAATAAACACATAATCTAAATAGGAATATTATGTTCCCTGCCTCATCAAGGCTATTCTCACCATGTGTCAATATAATAGAATTAACCATAATAACTAATATCAATGGTACCCCTCTAATTCATCCCTATTGGTTTCTTACTTGACCAAAACATCGCACTTCATGAGAATCCCTCTCGAAAAAGGCTATCCCATAGACACTTGGGCGAAGCAGGACAACATGCACCTCCTGTCTCACACCCCCACACCCACATAAATAAATTGACCAGGTATTTTTTGCAAGACACCATATATCACATAACTTGGGTCTTTCATCTATTTTTTAAATCATGGAATCACATCCCATTAATAGAGAAATGATCCTCAAAATGTCAAAACCTATAAAAATTATTCATATAGTAGTCCATAGAAAACTATACCTATAATACATGTGTGTGAAATCACAACAATCCATTGCAACCCACTAGAAATATTTTTGGGGAAAAATAATTACTATTAATTCAACCAAATGATACAAGAAATATAATATAGTGGTGACAATGGGGATAGTCATCCATACATAGTCCCACCGATATGATTGATAAACACTGCCCCTAGGCATAGAATCCCCCCGAGTGACAGTTGTATTAACTCACATGATGCATTATCATATATAAAAAAACTATAGGATATAATATAACTCACAACCAAACTACCATAATATTATGTTCTCAAACACAACTATAGCTAACATCTCTCAAACACCAATCTACCAACACTAATACCATATATATTATTAATAAACATCCATTTAAATATTTACATTAAATTATCTTATTTCATTTCATTATTTTCACATTGCGTTAATTGTTTTTTATCCATTAAAACCCCAATATCATTTTCCACATTAAATTGCATTATCATCAAAACAATGATCCATTCTCACCACTCACAAAGAATACAATGTCAAATGCTTCTCAGAATTACAACTTCTACATTGCATCCCAATAACCTCCAACCCCATGGGATAAAAATTTATTCATTTGTTGACAATATTCCTTTCTATATCATCTGGTACACTATTAAAACATTCTAATTACCCCAAACATAGTGGGTTTAACACCATGAGTATATGATCAACATGTTGATAATTCTACACATATAGCAAGAGAGTAAACTCATCCAACCATGAGTAGCTAAAGACAAAAAAACATGGTATAACTCACATGACTTCTCCTCCCATGGAAGGAGAGTCATTGTACTATTTTATATACCTCATGTAGTGGGAAAATGAAATAAGATAAACAATCAACCAGGAAACCATCCAAACAATATATTCAAACAAGCATCCAACTTTCTGGTAAATGGGTAATGTTAACACCAACCAGTTCCATCTTCTTCGATGTCCTCTTGAATACCCACATTCATATCTTGATGCATCTGTACACTACATGAATCCAAAACTACCACAAAAACTATAAATCCCTTCCAATACAATAAAATTTTCCAGGCGTAGCCATCCCTAGCTCACACCACAGGAGACATTGTAGGATACAAACATAACAACATGGTCTCAACCATAAAACAAGGAATACAAACACCACACATAACGCCCTCTCAAGACTCCAAATCACAAGGCACATGGCCTTTACAAGATTGTTGGAAAATCATACACCATGAAGGCATTATCTTTATCACACAATCAGTTCTTATTCCATTTTGAATTAACTGATTAATTATTCAAAGGCTTCAACTGTGGGAAAAATAATCAACAAGCATTATCAAGCTATAAAAAAATATTTAAACACTTTATTTAACCTGATATTAATTTATTTATCAACAATAATAATAATTCTTCAGGTTATTTAATTAATTCTATTAAACATACACTATTGTATCAATTTTTATAACATCATATTAAAACAAAAACATGATTCATTTAACATTCATATTTTATCTATTATGACATAAATTATAAATTAATTCCAGACATACATTATTTACCAATTTACATCATGAAAAAATGATCTACTATATAAATCAAAGAGATCACACTATCTATAAAAACATGTGGTAAAAAATTATTTGGGTAGAAATAAGAATCATCGTTATGGAATTGATACCAATTCATTAATCTGGTTCACGTATTAATTAGATCAATTTAATTTTGATCCAATGGGATAAATAAAAATAACACTACAATTTCATTTAAATAAATAGAGAATAACTTAATCCACTGCCTCAAATGGTCGTCGATGTTCTTCACAGAAGAACAGACAACAAAATGGATCTCTCGTCACCTCTCATATAAGATCCATATCCACCCAATGATGTTGTGGAACCACCACAACAACAACTACTAATAGAAACCCAATTAGAAACATGGGTAAACATATTCTATAGAACGATTAGATAAATAGGGGATATTAGATTTAATCAAAAGAAATTTGTAAGAATCAGTCATTTTGGAACGGGTCAAAATCCAGAACCAGTAAGATTTTAAAACCTTTTTCTTAGAAAACTGTGAAAATCATGGATGTTATTGAAATTTACAGATTACATGCCATGTACTCAAGAGTACACGTCATGTATGGGTTAGGCGTGTCCCGACCATGTGCTCGCCGAGAACATGTTGTGTGATGACCACATATTAATTTCCTACTACAAAATGAGCATAGTGTATTATTTGAGAAAACATCTTATACTTCGCCTATTTCAGAACAGTCTCATTCTGAAATCCTGAACTATATACCTTGCACTAGATTCTTCAAGCGAAGTCCTTTCTTAGATCCTTTGGTGGTTGTGGAATTGAATCCACAAGGCTAATCCCACAAACCCATTTTCTATCTATTTTCTAGGAGATAGAAACCATGGATTCCATCTGATTGGAATTTCCAGTATTTGACAGAAGCATACATTTACGAAGATCTTCTTTGAATTTGGGCTCGATATCGGACGTACCTACATATATGAGTCATTGGTGGGTGGTCTATAACTTCTTTCATGCTTCCGTAGATTTTATGGTGGCGTGGACTTTTAGACATTTTTAGGTGTATTTAGTGAGACCCTGTTTTATCTACAAATGCATATTAAATTGATTATTAGACCCATGGGATGTCTTTTTGTGTTTTGTTTTACCTTTTTTTCTTGAGCAGGGCTGGGTGAGGGGTCGTTGCTAATTTGCGGTATTTTCACTAGGGTTTCCAAAATTGTATAAGATGATTCTATTTGACTAAACCGTTGAGTTTAATTGGTGATGTAATGATATTAAACATTTCTGGCTTCCCAGACCTTGGAGCTGGTATAGGAAAACACATCACTAGTGCATTCCGATGGTTTATTTGTTCTTCTATGTAAAATATTTATATTGAATGTATGTATGTGATGTGTGATATTTCATATTATGGAACCTTCATCTTGTGTTGGGTATGGCCCAGATATTGTTTAGTGATGTTGATCATAGGATGGGCATGACCCTTGTTACGTTGGGTGGTTCTACCACTGGATTGGGCATCATGGACCTTAGCTTGAGAGATTTTGATTGTCAGGTTGGGCATGGCCTAGGATACATGGATGGAAAGTACATCAGACATGAGAAACATAGTTGGAGGGGCCTGAGGTGTCAGAGTTGTTGTGGCATGCGTATTATGTTTAGTGATTACTTTACACCTGAAACATTGATAATTTTGCACAAAGATGGCCTCTATGATGATGTGGTTTTGACCCCTAATGTGGGTGGGGGCCCCATTTATTGAGGTTTAGGTATTATTGGTTGGGGTTTCATTCCATATGAAGACACGTGGAAGGTGAGGAGCCTTCAGGGGATAACATAGAGCTAATTCGGCTGGGGCAGTGGATTTTCGTTGTTTGAGGGTAGATATCATTTTCCCTTGGATTACTGATTTGAGGGAAGACATCATTGTTCCTCTAGTTACTTATTTAAGGATATATATCAATGTTCCTCTGAGATACTACTTCATGGGTGTGCTTTCAAGATGTTGGTACTTGAGACACATGGTGTCAAATGGCACCTGTTGCGGGTTAACATGATCGATATTCTGGCATTGGCTGAAGCAGGTGACACTCTGGGGTGGCTGTTGAGCACAAGTGGTGACTAAGTTTATTTTTCATCATACTATTTATTGTTTACTTATAAATTTATGTCTTCTTAAACACATATATTAGGTTTTCACTGTTGGGTGCTATCATTTGGAGATTTGTCAAAATCCCTGCATAGGCCCTTCCAAATGCGTGTAGACTTTATGGATTTATGTGAAGGAAAGGGACCAACTTCAGGAGTAGTATTGTACCAGATATGGAATGGAGATGGTATGAATCTTGAGGACATGCCTAGATGGGGGTTACATTGTCTTTCTTTCTTTCCTGTATTAGCACGCTTACTTTATAATTGTAGTTACAGTTGGTTATATATTGTCTCTCTTCATATATAGTCTTGTTATGGATGCATTAATCGTTTTTTATAGAAGTTTTTTAAGTGGTGTTAATCATGCAATTCTGATTACCTTCAATTTTTTTACATACAGTTAACGATATAGAATAGGCTTCCACTCTGCGGGTCTGGTTCGAGTGTGCTGAGTAGTTTATTTTGTTTTATATTTAGTTTTATATTCAGAACAATACCATTTTATTCCTCCGAGAGGGTATAGCATCCCCACTATACCTGTTTACACAATCACTACTAGTTGGAAGCCTTTGGAATTAGGGGATATGCACCTAAGGTAGTTCAGATCGACCCGTTTAACATTGTTCGGGTGGCTGATCGGGTCGGGGTTGTTAAAAAGTGGTATCAAAGGTGTTCATGATAATGTTTTAGAAGAAGTTTTTTGAGGGATACTAATGTGATTGAGACTTGTCTATTAATTTCAATTGGATTACTATTTGGGATATGGTAGACTAGAGATAAGTTTTAACCGGAACTAGGCTTGTAGCTTATCCTTAGCCGCCTGCATCCCTTGGTATGAATGATGGACAACGTTGCATTGGGGGAGGGAATTAATTTTTTATAATTTCTCATATTATATTTTATATGAATTCCTCCATGGTGAATCACTTTGTGTGTGATGTTATTGATTGTTATATCTGACCCTTGAATCGGTGTGGTAATGGAGAACTGGACCTTGTCGTTGTATGGAAAGGTGGGATTGTTTAGCTTTTGATGGGAATATTTTTACAGTATTTCAATTTCATAACATCATGTATTCATTGTGATGTTGTCGTTCCATGTGGAAAATATAAATTTACATGCTTTGTATTCTATGGAAATGTGTGTAGGTGAAATTACTGATATAATTGACTGTTTATTGCAATGTTTTATTCCATTCTTTATATATATGTAGAATTTTATGTGGTTGGGTCATTGGGTCTGGCTCTTGTATGAGGAGGCAGATACTATGGTTGAGGTGATTCTAATCATCAGGATAGGTTGAATCAGTTGTTGATTTAAGGAAAAATTATTCAGTAGGACGGGAATGACCCAAGGTACTTCTGATACTTGGCTCTGTTGAGGGCGGTTAAGGAGACCATGAGGCCGGCATATCATGGTTATGGGTTGCGATTGGGGTGAGTAAGGGTATTTTTTTGTTGCTACCTCTTTACTGCTTTCCTTATCTGTGTTGAACATATATATATCTATATATATATAATAGTTTTCTGAACATTTATTGTATTTAGAGGGTTCCATATAGATGACTCAGATGGAGCTTTAGGAGGGAGATGGTACAATGTTGCAGGAGTAGGATCATGTTAACGATCAGGTCTAGACAGAGAAAGAGATACAGGTACAGGCTCAGGGATAGGATCTGGATTAGGATCTAGTGCAGATAGGATATCTGTCGGGATTGACAAAATTTGGTACGTGGCTCAATAGTTAGCTATGGATGTTCCTGGTTTGTGTCTTGTCAGTGATTTACATAGCTGCACATTGTACAGATCCATTTATGGTGATTATGAAGAAGGAGTTCGAGTCACTGCACTTTCTGCTCTTTCAAGGTGAGAGTGGTCTGTAGGTGGATGAGAACTAGATAGAGAGAATGAAGATAATCTTCGAGCAGCTAGAGATGCCTCATGGGGTGAGGGTCAAGCTGGTGAAATAAATGTTGATAGGATTCGTGATGTGTTTGTGGGATGTGTAGGTTCGGGCTCCTATTCACGAAAGACAGGAATTGAAGGAAATTGATGATAGGTTCTTCGAGAAATTTTACCCATTGAATCTGAGGGTAGAGAGGACGTGATATTTTTTGTGAGCCTTCAGCATGGAAACTTGTCCATAATGGAATATGCAGCTACATTAACTATGTTGTCTCGGTTTTCACCTCGCATTCTAAGTGATGACGCGATAAGGATGATGCACTTCAAGAATGTCTTAATACATGCCATTTCAATCCAATTAAATATCTTTATGAAAGGCTCATTCTCAGAGGCGGTGAATCAATCTCTTATAGAGGAGCGAAACCAGCGGGATAAGACAGAGGTTTACTAGGTGGGAACATCAGGTGATGGTTTAGATTGTAGGAATCAAGGATGGGATCAATTTCAGCAAGGAAGTCAGGCCAAGGACACATATAGAAAACCTCATAAGAGATCTTCAGTGGTATTCATTCAATTTGGAAATCTAGGTCATGCCCATACCTAATGTTATAGGCCCCTAAAGGAGTGTCAGAAATGTGGTCTGGTTGGTCATCTTGAGATTTTCTAGAGGCATCCTTCTCTGAGAGCAGGCAGGTAGGGACTAGGACAGATGGTGGCTACTGGACGTCGTTCAGGTTCAGTACCAAGAGATGGTAGCCGAGGTTTAGATGCACATGGATGAAATGGTAGGGACATTGGGACCCTGCTATGGGTTCAATGGCTAGTGAATGGAGTAGTACCAACTAGAGGTCAAGCATTAAGTAGTCATACATTGGGCCAGGTTCATTACATTGAGCTACCAGGGGATAAGCAGGCTGATGATCTGTCAATGGTTATAGGTACACTGTGGGTTTGGCCGTGACTTTTTTTGTTTCCTCTATGGCATGACCTATTGAGGCATATCGTTTGGAGTGAATGGGGTTCAGAGGATATATGTGGTCTAAATAGATTTTGGTAAGTGAGATTGACACCATATCGGGTGTGTGTTATATTTATATATATGTATGATATGTGTGGTATCTAGGGAATCTAGGATCTGGGTTATATAAGGTTCCTTGGGCATTGTGGTATCGAGGAGGTGGGTTACATGAGGTGACGCTAGAATCAGGGCATCAAGTATACATGTTACTTTAGATGGATGGCATCATGTTTTCTTTTGAGTTTCCATGGGATGTAGGACCTCGAAGAGGCGGACACCGATGTAGTGTGGGATACGTTTTGTGGTCAGAAACGATGTGGGAGCATTAATGAGGTTCAGGGGTGAAAATGTTCCATGAGAGGACCATGAGTATGGAAATAGGTAAGTGAACCCTTTCTTTTTTGAGTATTGTATGGATGATACGGAGTTAGGCAATTCATATGGTGGGGGATCCCCTTTATGAATTTAGCTGGAGCCTTTGAGACTGGGGGATTCTGGGTCACATTGATCAGGGTGGTATGTTCAGTGCCATATCTGTGTTCTGTTTGATAGCTCGTGGACGAGATATGTTAATGTGGGGAGATTGTAAGATCCTGGGTTTTTGGAATAGGTCAAAATCATGCCCCTGTATGATTTTATTAACTACTTTTAGAGAAAACATGGAATATTTTGGAAGTTCTAGACATTTCCAGATTAGACACTGTGTACTCCAATGTACACACCGTGTTTGGGTTAGGCGTGTACCAGCCACAAGATCACTGAGTACATCCTATGTGATGACCATGTATGAATTTCCTACTACATGGTGTGTTGTGTTTATGGACAAGGAAACTCCATGGTGTGTAGTCCTTTATAAATGTTTTTTTATTTTTATTCTCTTAAATGAAAGGGCCTCATGTATTATTTCAGAAAAATTCTTCTTCTTCTCCATCATCAGAATATTCACGTTCTAAAATCCCAAACTACACACCTTTCCCTATATTCTTCATATGAAGACAATTCTTCGAACCGTCAGTGGCTGTATGATCGCATCAGCAAGGCTAAATCTGGGGACCCTTATCTATTCCAGTTTCTTGGCCTTAATCACCAGGGATTCTATCTCAGTGTAAATGATGGGATTTCAAGGAAAAGTAAATATATGAATATTGGATTTTAATTGGATATCGATATCATACATTCCTATGTCTACAAGTCTCATGTAGGTGGTGCATACCTTCCTTCGTGCTTTTACAGATTATTGGGTGGCAAGACCTTTAGTGTGTTTTTGGGTGTTTTAAGTGATACCCAGTTTTATCCGATAATGCATATTAAATTGATTATTATACCCAAGGAATGTATTTTAGTATGCCCTTTTAAATTTTTTTATTGAGGGGTGTTGAGCATTGGGTCGTTTCTCATTTGGGGAATTTTGGCCGGGGATGCCAAAATGGTATAAATTGATTCTATTTTATTAAATGAATGAATATAATTTGTTAACATATGATATAAAAACTAGGAGGCGAACTAAACCTTAGTGATGGTATGGGAAAACACATAGTGCAATCCAAGTGTTTAAATATTTACCAATTTATATCATTTCTTTTGAATACAGTTATGCGATCTGTGATATTGCATATGATGGAACCTTTGGGTTGTGATAGGAATGTCCTAGGTATTTTTTAGTGTTACTGATCATAGGTTGGGAAAGGCCCATGTAACATTAGGTGGTTATGAAAATGGGATTGGTCCACATGGACGTCAGCTTGAGGCAGTATGATTATCAGGTTGGGAATGGCATGTGTTACTTGGATGGAAAGGCCATCGTACAAGAGTGACATGATTTTAGGGGCATGAGGTGTCCGAGATGTTTTGTCTCGGGGTACTGTTTTGGTGATTACCACTCACTCGGAACTTTTAGTAGTGTGCACATAGAGAGACTCTGTAATGAGGCAGTTTGACCAATCATGTGGGTAAGGGCCCCGCTAGTTGTTGTTCAGGTACTATTGGTTGGGTTGATTTCATTAGGAAGCCATATGGAAGGTGGAGAGCCATAAGGGGATAACATTGAGCCTATAGGGTTGTGGGTAGAGGCTCATTGTGGTTTGAGGGTAGACATCAATGTCCATCTGATTACTGATTTGAGGGACGACATCGTCGTCCCTCTGGTTACATTATTGAGGGAACACATCGTTGTCCCTCCAGTTACATATTTGAGGAAATACATCACTGTTACTCTAAGATACTACTTCTTGGGATTTCCTTCTAGACATTGGTACTTGAGAAAATCAGTTTCAGGAGGCACATGGTGTCGGGATACATGACAAAGATTTTAGCGTTGGCCGAATCATGAGACACTCCATGGTGGATATTGAGAACGAGTGTAGTTTGTGTTTATTTTTGCATCGAACTATTTACTATTTTCCTTATAAATGAATTTATTCTCAAACACTAATATTAGGTTGTCACTTTTGTTTGGTATCCAACTGATATTTATCTCACACCCTACAGGAGCCATTTTTGACCTGTGTTGACTTTATTGATTAACATGCATGAAAGAGACTAGCTTCAAGAGCTCTATGATACTTTCCATTTCATGGGGATGGTGTGGACCATCAGTTCTTTCTGATTTTGAGTGTAATTTGTTTTGTTTTCATCCCTGTATTAGTATACCAACATTATTTTTTTACCTACTTTTGGTATGATATTGAATCCCTTAATATTTTTACTTGTTATCAATGCATGACTTGTTTGTTATAGTAGTTGTTGTAAGTGGTGTTCAGAATGATTTTCTTTTTACCATATGATGTATATGTTTATATATTTCTTCCACTCTTTATCTATATTTAATGTGGTTCTGCTCTTCGTGTATATTTTGAGTCTGTTGAGTCATTTATTCTGCTATATATTTATTACTATACCCATACCATTTCTGTTTTATTACTTCGTGGGGGTATAGCCACCAAAATATACATGTTTTCACCCTCGCTGTTGTTCATCATCCTCTGGAGTTCGAGGAGGTGTGCATATGATAGTAACACACGACCCGTTTAGCACTGATAGGGTGGATGATTGGGTCTGGGTCATTACAAAATTATATCAGGGGAGTTCTTGACAAGGATTTAGTAGTAGTGTTTTTCAGGATACTAATGAGATTGAGACTTACTATTATATTTTTGCTGGTTTAATATTTGGGATATGGTTTACTAGAGATAGATTGTAACTGGAAATGGGCTTCTAGCATATGCATGGGAGCCTTCTACCCCAAGCACGGGTGATGGACCCCTGTTTCCTTGGGGTGAATTGTTGTTTATTCTTTGCCTAGATTACCATTTATATGACTTCCACCTCAGTGTCTCACATAGTGTGTGCTATTATTTATTTTGATATGTGACCCGTTACCCGATGTGATAAGATAGACATGGACATTGGATTTGTATTAAAAGGTGTAAATTTTTTTTCTATTGATTGGAACATTTTTATGGTATTTCAATTTTATAACGGCTTGTATGCTTTGTGAATTGATAAATACATGTGAATAATATCAATTTCTATTCTTTATATTCTATAGAAATGTGAATATGTGAAATTGCTAATAAAATTGCATGATTAATGAAATGTTTTATGGAATGAATTATATATTTGTTGAATTGAATGTGGTAGGGTATTTGGGTCCGGATCTAGTACGAGGAGGAGGGTAATATGGTTGAGGTCATTTAGATCACCAGGATTGGGAGACTCGGTTGTCTGTTTGAGCCAAAATTGGTTGTCAGGACGGGCATGGCATGCTGTACTTTTGATTGTTGGCACTTTTTAGGGTGGGTAAAGAGGCCATGAGTCTGGGATGTCATGGGCATGGGTTGTGATAGGGGAGAGTAAGAGTAGTTGTTTGATTCTGCCTCATTAGTACATTCCCTATTAGCATTGAATATAAATTTCTTATATATGATATGTCTAACCATTTATGGTATTCATCGGGTTCCTTTTAGACGACTCAGATGGAGCATCAGGTGGGAGATGGTACAGTGCCACATGAGCAAGATCAAGTTTAGGATTCGGTGCAGGCAGAGCATGAGCCTGAGGTACATGCTCATGGAAAGGATCAAGAACATGATATAATGTATATAGTACAACAACTACAGTTGAAATTGTTCAGGAAGATGCTCGAGGAGAATCACCAGATGATCCTGGTATATTTCATTCAGGGGATCGATAAAGGTGTGTAAAGAAAAGTACAATCTATGGTGTATCTGACATGGGAGTTATAGTGATAGAACATGTAGCTCTTTCACGGTGAGGGTGGTCCACAGGAAGTTGAAAACTGGATAGAGAGAATGCATATGATCTTCCATCAACTCGAGATTCCTCCTAGGAGAAGTGTCATGCCTGAAACATACATGATTTTAGGATTGGTGAAGTGTTTGTGGGATGTGCAGGTTCATGCTAACAGGCATGATGGATTTCCATCAAAGGAAATTGAGGACAACTAATTCAATCACTTTTACCAGGATACACTAAGTGAAGATCGGGATTAGGAGTTCTGGTGACTTCAACATGGAGGTACCTTTGACATGGACTATGGAGCTACATTCACTGATCTATTTCTGTTTTCACATGGTATGGTAACTGATGACTCAGTAAGGGTGAGGCACTGCGAGGATTGATTATGACACACTATTCAGATCCATGCAAATATGTTCAGTCCGAGTTCGTTCTCATAGGTAATGAATCAGGGTCTCATAGTGGAGGGAATCCAGAGGGATAGGCCCTGGGTTTCCTTGACAGTAACATCATTTAATTGTTCAGATAGTTGGAATCGAGGATGAGTTGTGTATCAACAAGGTAGTTATTCTAAGGACTTAGCTAGAACACCTCATAGTAGTTCGTATGTTGGTTTCATTCAGTGTGGACAACTAGGGAATTTTCAGACAAAGTGCGATAGTCCCCCGGTGGTGTGTCAGGCATACGGGCAGGTCAGCCATCTTGAGATGTTCTGAAGGTAGCCTTATATGAATATCTGAAGGTAGGGACCAGGAAATATGGTGACTATTGGAGTTTGTTTAGGTTTGGAACTAGGAGAGGGTAGCTGAGGTTCAGCTACACATGGAGGATAAAATTGGGACAGTGGTACCCAACTAACAGGTCATTGGCTGATAACTAGATATACAATGAAGGGATGTCAGGCATTGGGAAGTCGTACATAAGGAAAGGTTCCTGCTATGGAACTTCCATGGGCTAACCAAGAGAGTGAGCTGACCATGGTTAGAGGCACACTGTAGGTTTGTCGATGACTTTCTGGTTTCCTAATTGGTATGACAAAGAGAGGCATGTCCGTTTTGAGGGAACGTGGTGCACAAGATATATGTTTATTGACCAGATGTTGTTCAGTTGGATTGAATTCATATTGGGTTTGTGTTATATTTATATATATGGATGAGATGTGTTGAATCAGGGGGATCAAGGAGGCAGGTTACTTGAGGCACCTTGGGCATCGAGGCATCGAGGATGTGGGTTACATGAGTTGTTGGGGGAATCAGGGCATCAAGGATTCAAGTTACATTTGATGCATGGAATCATGTTTTATTTTGAGCATCCAAGGGATACAGGACCTTGTAAAGGTAGATACCAATGCGGCGTGTGATACGTTGGGGTGTCAGAAATTACATTGGAGCATCAATGAGGTGCAGGGGTGGAGATGCGTCCTGGGAGGACCATGAGTCTGGGAACATGTTAGTTAACACTTCCTATGTTGAGTTTTGTAGTGATGAGACTGGGTTAGGAAATTCCTGAGGTGGGGAGCCCCTTGAGGAATTTAGCAATATCCATTGAGATTGGGTGAGTATTGGTTACAATGATCAAGCTGGTATGTTTGGTAAAATCTATGGGTTTTGTTTGACATCTGAGGGATGAGAACTGTTAAGGTAGAGAGATTTTAAGAACCTATATTTTTAAAAGGAGTCAAAATCCATACCTAGTTGGATTTTTTAGACATGTTTCTAAGTAAACATGTAAAATTTGGGACGTTTCCGAAAATTCCAGATTACACACCTTATACTACAAAGTACACAACGTGTATGGGTTAGGTGTGTACAGGCCGTGTCTTTCCCAGTACCTGACGTGTGATGATCATGTATGCATTTCCTACTACATGGAGTGTAGTGTTTCTTAACACACCATGTATTCTCTTTTACATGTATCAGCTGAATTTTATCGGGTTGCGGGAAGAGGCTTGTAATGGTTTGAGAGAAGACATTGCTATCACTCAGGTTACTAATTTGGGTGAAGACATTGATATCCATTTGGTAACATTATTGAGGGTAAACATCATTGTCCCTCTGGTAATATATATTTGGAAAGACTCCATTGTTCCTCTGAGTTACTAATTCTTGGGCATGCCTTCTGGATGTCAATACATGAGACACACAGTGTTAGGAGTCATAAGGTGTATGGTTACTTGACAGAGAATCTGGTGTTGGATGAAGCAAGGGAATATCCAAGGTGGATACTGAGCACTAGTGGAGTTTTTGTTTATTTTTTCATCATAATATTTACTATTTTCACCATAAATACATGTCTTCTTAAACAATTATATTTTGTATGCACAATTGGTTGATATCCAACTAGAACTCCTCCCACACCTTGGACGGGGCATTTTTGATGCTTGTAGACTTTATGGATTAGGTGCATGAAATAGACCACCTTTAAGAGTTGGAATGTACTAGATATTTTATGGAAATGGTATGGATCTTTGGTAATTTCCTAGCTGGACTGTAAACTTTTTCATTTCATTCCAATATCAACATTATTTCTTTTTTTGTAGATATTGTTAGTTATCCATTGGCTCCCTTTATATCTAATATTTTTATGGAGGAATGATTTTATCATTCTATTTGTTGTTGTAAGTGGTGTTCATCATGTTTCTTTTTTACCAATCGCTGTAGTTTTTTATATATTTCTTTCGTTGTTTATCGATATTGAATGTGCTTCCGCTCTACAGGTCTGGTTTGAGTCAGGTGAGTTGCTCATTCTACTGTATATATTTTTTATTCTCACACCACAACCATTTTATTTCACTGAGGGGGTATATCCTCCCCAATATACGTGTTTACACCCTCTCTGATAGTAGGATGCCTTTGGCATTTGGTGAGGTGCGCCTAAGGTAGTAATACTCATCCTGTTTATCACTGTTTGGAATGATGATAGAGTCTGGGTCATTACAATGTTGTTTCAGAGGAGTTCTTGAAAAATATTTTGAAGTAATAATTTTCTTCATACTAATGATATTGAGACTTTTATTTTTATTTTTTGTTGTTTATTATTTGTGATATGGTACACTGGAGATAGGCTGTAACCGGATCAGGGATTCTAGATTGTTATTTTGTGGTTGCTTCCCCAGGTACGAGTGATGGAAGAAGTTTCCTTGGGGGGGTGATTTATATTATTCTATTGCTCATATTACAGTTTATATTACTTCCACCTTGGTGTATCACATGGGGTGTGATGTTATTGATTGTGATATTTGACCCTTGACCCAGTGCGATAAGGGATAATTAGAACCCGGCTGTGTATGTTGGGGCGTGATTGTTTGGATTTTACTAGGAACATTTTTTTGGGTATATCAATTTCATAACTGCATGTATGCTTTGTGATATGATAACTCCTTGTGAAAATATCAATTTCCCTGATTTATATTCTTTGGAAATCTGAATTGGGGTAATTCCTGATAAAATTTCTGGTTTATTGCAATGTGTCATGTCATGCTTTATATATTTTTAGAATTACTTGTGGCTTGGTATTTCGGTCTGGATCTCTTACGAGCAGACATGTACTATGGTTGGGGTGATTTTTATCACCATGATTGGGTGATTCGGTCGTTAGTTTAATGAAATGTTGGTTGTCTGTATAGGAATTTCTTCAGGTACTTTAGTTACTTGGATCGGTTGAGAGTGGGTTTAGAGGCCATGATGTTAGGATGCCAAGGGAATGGGTTGTGATAGGGGAGAGTAAGGGTAGTTGTTTTATGCATCCTATTTACTTCATTTCATATATACACTGAATATATATTGTTATATATATATGACTTGTCTGTCCATTTATGGTATTCAAAGGGTTCCTTTTATATGACTCAGATGGAGCATCTGTTTGGGGATGGCATAGTTCCATAGTAGCAGGATCCCATTTAGGAACATGTGCAGGCAGATCATGGGCCATATGTATAGGCGCATGGATAGGATCATGTCTTGGATCTAGTGTTGATAGGACGTCATTCAGGATTTGAAGATTTCTGGATGTTCCTCAATGAGAAGCTCCATACAAGCCTTGCACGTGTCTTTTAGGGGACCAACAGAGGAGGGTACGGTGTAGAGACATCTATGGCGTATCTATCACAGGGGTTCCGATTGCACACCCACCACTCATTCATTGTGACGGTGGTCTGCAGGTGTCTGATAACTTGATAGAGAGAGAAAAGATGATCTTTGAGAAGCTCAAGATCCCTCTAAGGAGGGGGGTCAACCTAGTGATGTACATGTTGAGAGGACCGATGAAGCATTGGTGGGATATGCATGTTCTGACTCACAAGCATGAAGGACATTTATGGAATGAATTTGAGGACATGTTCTTCAACAACTATTAGCCAGATACACTAAGATAAGAGAGGGCTTAGGAGATCTTGAGCCATCAGTATGGAGACATGATTTTCATAGACTATGGTTCTATATTCAGAGTGTTGTCTCTATTTACATGTGTTACGGTAAGAGATGAATCATCATGGGTGAGGTGATTTTATGATGGCTTAAGACACGCCATTCGAATCTATGTAAATATCTTCAGGATAGTTTATTTCTCAAAGGTGGTGAATGAGGCACTCACAACGGAGGGAAACTAGAGGGATAAGACCCAAGCTGACCAGGAGACAGCATTATGAGATGGTTCGGATAGCCAGAAGCTAGGATGATATGAGTTTCAGAAAGGAAGTCTGGTGAAGGTTTCAACTAGAATACCTAATAATTTTTCATCAGTGGTTTTCATTTAGTGTGGACAGCCAGGGCATGTTCTGACATAGTGTGATAGAACTTGCAATAAGTGTTGGGCATTTGGTCCGGTCTGGAATCTTGAATTTTTCTATAGGAAGCCTTCTCATAAATCCAGTAAATAGGTCCAAGGATAGAAGGTGACATCTGAAGATGGTTTGAGTTCGGTAGAAGGAGGGGGTAGCTGAGGTTTAGCTGCTCGTGGATGATATGGTAGGGATAGAGGGACCCAGATCAGTGGTTAGTGGCCGAGGACTAGAGAAGAACCACTGGGAGGTCAGGAATCAGGCATTTGTTCTTCAGGACAGGTCCACACCATGTTGTTTCAAGGGGATGAGCAGGCTGGTGAGATGACAATGGTTAGATGTACACCGCGGGTTTGGCAGGGACTATCCAGTTTCCTCTATGGAATGACCTATTGAGGCGTGTCTGTTTTGAGTGCATGATGTGTAAAGGATATATTTGGACTGAGTAGATATTATTTAGTGGAATTTAAACCTTATAGGGTGTTTGTTATAATTATATATATATATATATATATATATATATGATATTCATGAAATTGAGAGTATCTAGGATGCGCGTTTTTTGAGGTGCCATGGGAATCGGGGCATCGGGGATGCTGGTTTATTGAGTTGTTGTGGGAATTAGGGCATCATGGATGCGAGTTACATGTGATTCATGTCATCATGTTTTATTTTGAGCATCCATGGGATGCAGGACCTCATAGAGGCAGACACTGATGCTTTATGGGATACATTGGGTTGTCAGAAATGACATAGGAGAATCAATGAGGTGCAAGTGTGAAAATGTGTCATTAGAGGACCATGAGTCAATAAACAGAATATTGAACCCTTTAAATGTTGATTTTTGTTGGGTTGAGACTGTGTTAGGCAATTCCTATGTTGGGGATCCCCTTTGAGAATATAGTCGGAACCTTTGAGACTGTGGGAGTTTGGTTTACATTTATCAGGATGGTATGTTCAGTGCCATCTATGAGTTTTGTTTGATAGCTTGAGGATGATCTAGGTTACAGTGGGGTGATTGTAAGAAACCATGATTTTTGAATGGGTCAAAATCCCAACCCTGTTTTATTTTTTTGACTTGTTTATAAGTAAATTGGAAAAATTTGGGATGTTATGGAATTTTCCAAATTAGCCTCCATGTATTCCAAAGTAAAAGTCGTGTATCAATTAGGTGTGTACCATCCATGTGCTCGTGGAGTAAATACCATGTGATGATCATGTATGAATTTCCTACTAAATGGAGTGTAGTGTTACTGACCTGTCGTGTATTCTTATTTCGACATACCATCTGAATTCAATCTGTGTGTCGACTCCGGTGGCGTGTCCAAGTCTTGTGGTTGCCTCCGCTGAGGTCGGAGTACAGACTAGGAAACTACATGTCCTGTTTTCCTTTATACACAATGTATTATATTATTTTAATTCACTTGAATGAATGAGCATCTCGCCTTATTTGGGAAAAAAATTTCTTCTTCCCCATCATCAGAATAGTCCCATTTCAAAATCCTGATCTACATACATTGCCATAGATTCTTTATAAAGCGTCCGTTCTTTGATTAGTCGGTGGCTAAGGGATCGCATCAGCAAGGCTAATCTCATGCACCCTTTTTCAATCCAGTTTATTGGCCTCACAAACTATGGATTCAATCAGTGTGGAATTTTCAAGATTTTATGAAAATGTGGATCAACAAAGATCAACGTAGAATTGTTTCCCGACATCATATGTGTCTATGTCTTCGAGTATTAGGTAGGTGGTGCACACCTTATTTTGTGGTGTCTTGGAATCTTGGGTGGTGCGTCCTTTAGCGCATTTTTGAGTATTTTTATTGATACCATGTTTTATCTACTATTGCATATTAAATTGATTATTAGACGCATGGGAAGTCTTCGAGTATGCCATTTTACCTATTTTTCTGGAACAGGTATGGGAGGGGCCATTGCTCATTTGGAGAATTTTTCATACGGATTCCATAATTTTATAAGTTTATTCTCTTGTATTAAACTTATATATTAAAAAAGTTATCTTATGATAAGAAATTTTATGTGCTTCCAATACCATAGTGAATGAATGGGACAACACATAACAATATTTATCCAACTTTTGATATGTTTGTCTATATAAATTATTTCATTTGATTGTATATAGGTAATATGTTCTATTTCTTACAAATGAACCTTTGGGTTGTGCTGGGCATGGCCTAGGTATTTTGTTTCTAATGCTGATCATATGTTAGGCATGGCTTGGGTTACATTGGTTGGTTCTGACCATGGGATTGGGCTTCATGGGCGTCGGCATGAGGCAATGTGACTGTCCAGTTTTGCATGGCCCGAGTAACATGGATGGGAAGGCCATAGGATATGAGTGACATGGTTGTAGGGGCAGGAAGTGTCAGAGATGTTCTGCCTTAGGTTCTATTTTGGTGATTAATGATGACCCAGAACATAGCGTAGTGTGCACACATAGAGACTCCAGGATGAGGTGATTTTGACCACATGTGTGGGTAGAGGACCATGTTATTTTCCGTCTAGGTACTATTGGTTTTGTGTTTCTTACCATTCAAAGTCACCTGGAAGATGAGGAGCCATCGAGGAATACTGTTGAGCCTATCTAGTTGGGGGCATATGTTCACCATGTTTTGAAGGCGGACATCATTTTCCCTCCGGTAACTTATTTTAGAGCAGAAATTGTTGTCCCTTTGGATACATTGTTGAGGGAATACATCGTTGTCTCTCCAGTTACTTATTTGAGGACATAAATCGTTGTTCCTCCAAGATACTACTTCTTTGGTCTGCCTTTAGAATATCGGTACTAGAGACACGTGATGTCATGGGGAACATAATGATGGGATACATGACCATGATTTCAGTGTTTGCTGAAGCAGTTGACACTCCATTGTTTCTACTGAGCAACAATGGTGGTTGTGTATATTTTTGTAGTGTATTTTTTACTCTTTTCCATATATTTTTTTTTCTTCATAATCACATATATTAGGTATGCACCGTTGGGTGGTATCCTACTAGGGTTCGTATCACACCATGAATGGGCCCTTCGGGACGTGTGAAGACTTTATTGAGTTTCCTGCAAGAAAGAGACCAACATCAGGAGCGAGAATTTACTAGTTGTTACATGTATATGGTATGGACCTTGAGGTCTCTCCTAGCTAGGGTGTATTCTGTTTTTCATTCATTCATGTATCATCGTGATTACTTTATTATTGTAGAAACTGTTAGTTAGCCATTTGTGCCATTTATATTTGGAACTGTTATTGATACATGATTTTTGTGTTCTAGTAGTTGTTGTAAGGGGTGTTCACCATGCTGTTCTACTTACCTTCAACTATTATTTTTTATATGCATATTTTGTTGTTTATCAATAATGAATGTGCTACCGCTCTACGGGTCTTGTTCGAGTCTATTATGTTGTTTATTTATCATTTTATTTATTATTATACTAGTACCATTACAATTTTATTCCAATGGGAGGTTATAGCCACCCCACTATACTTATTTACACCCTCACAGCTAGTTAGAAGCTTTTGGAATTCGTTGAGATGCACATATGGTGGTAACACCCGACCCGTTTTGGAACTCCATGACCCGTGTCACCCAGATTTGGTGCAATATTACAAAAAATTGGCATGATCACAAGGGATCAAATTCCAAAAGACCGGTCGATTTGTTAGCCTTGGACTTACTAGATACAAACATAAGTTTTAAATTATATTAATGAAATGAAAAAAAAAACATCATGTCTCCTTTGAACACATTCATCTCCCTTAGACTATCCCAGTAGGCCAGTCATAATATATTTATTAACATCCTATGGAAAATATAACAAAATAACTGGGTGAGAATAGATAATCAGTAAAGATAACAATGTAGCAGAAACATTCATTAATAACCATAAAAATTTAAAGCAATGAATATGACTAAAACAGATTCCTTTTAAACTTAATCTACAACCTAATATGGAAATGATAAATCAAATAATTCCATTTACTAATTCACATGGATATTTTACTAGTCATATAATCACATGTAATAGCAATATCCAATTTCATAATGATGTAATACATAATGTCAAACATCATAACCACGTTTTCAAGGACTTGTGCCAGGACTACAAATAAGATTTTGTCTAGGCGTTGTACTAAGACACTAGTTTGTCTCATTAGACCTACCGATTTATCAAGGACCTAGAGCGGGCTCTACCCTTCACTTACTAAGTCCAATGAATTCTTCAAATGAAAAGTTAGATACAAAACATAAAATTTTTTTTTACAACTAGCATATGAAATGTAAATAAATTAACCATAAACCATGAATAGTATAAAAACAAATCCACAATCCAAGATATCACAAAACTATCAATACAATATGGAAGATTGTATCATAATAAATCAACTTTAAATAAGTTTAAAATCAATAAATTTATGTTGACATAGATGAAATAAAAACAATTTGAGAGTCATGTCTCTTTATATTTTCTAATATATTAAAATAAACATAATTATAAAAGAAAAAAATTATTGGTATAATTTTTTTAAAATCAAGTAAATGAAGCATCAAAGGTATTATAACGATGGAAAATAGCCGCACCCGCAATATATGTTAAAAAACATTCTAACCATAATTGGTAGAAAAGGACACAATGGACCTAGTTTGGAAAATGATGGAATGATTTCATTCAAGCCATATCACAAAAAGTAAAATGTGGATAAAAATTACATTAACCCATAGTCGAGTAAATAGTGATAATGTTTTGAAATTTATTTTTAAGAAACACAGATGTGGATGATAAAGAGGTCCCGGTAGATACTCACGTATAAAAAACCTCCAATAATGAATAGATTGTAGAATTAAACATTACCTTGTACTTTTTATTGGTAGAGGGTACATTAACCTCTTGTATAATTTTTATATTATTTTTATTAAATAATTCATGAACTAAATGCATATATTTGATATCATATAAGATCTTCTAATATTTGATTGTTAATACTGTTTTTGTAGAATCATTGTTTCGGGTTTTAATTGGTTCATTTTCCTTTATAAGATTTGTTATGTTAGTCCTGTTTGATAGGGATAGGATTTATTTTATTCATATCCATAATTATATTAATTTATAAAACATTATTTTTAATCATAAAATAAAAATTATTCTTGAATAGTTATGATGGGATATGAATCTCATCACGTTCGTGGAGACGGTAATTCATACGTACGCACAAGAGAAAATACCATTCTACTGATGGTGAAATAATATGTAATTGGATGGTATATAATATATAAATAATAATTACATGTTATATTTATTATTAAATCAACTATACTCATTATTATATCCATCCAAATAATGATGTGTTTAATAACAAACTACACCATGATGTGGAGATGGAAATTCATACGTACGCACGTATGGTGACTTTGTCATTCATAGGATAGATAGAATAATGAATATGGATTTAACATATTTATAATAACATCACAGTACGTATAAGGTAGTAGATTTATTATTTTGGAATGGAATCAACAAATAAATAGAACGTGGAAGAAGAAAAGAACATTAAAAGATGTGATGAAATTATTACCTCTTCATCAGTTGTTTCCAATTGATATGATAAAAAAATATCCGTATTTTATGTTATGATCAAAGTAATCCCTCAAGGATGATGGGAGGGAAGTTGGGAGGACATTTTATTAGGGTTTGGCTGAGCCATATAAATTTGTAGTGTGATTTTGAGAGAAGGTTATGTACCCTTTTATAAGGGAGGTGAGGGTCACTTTAAGAAAAGGCTTGATATATTAATTTATAATACACTCATATTATGATTACAATGGCTCCAAAAAGATTTATTTTATGGATTAGGTGGGTATTGGTCGAAGAACTCACATCCAATACACTTTAGAGTGGATTATATCATCATATTAACGTTACTGTTATGATTTAACTCTTAGGTAAGTATATTAACTTTTAACTTATATTCTTGTGTTATTATAATAAATGGTTAATAATATTATAATAAAAATACAAGATCTCCAAAGTGGTTAATTATAGATATATATAGACTTATCTATGTTCTTTGTCAAAACAATATATTTTTAGTAGTATTATATCAATTAATTATATATAATTGTTTTTAAAACTCAATTATGTCAATTTTGACAATATTTGATATATTAGATTTTTTGAAAGATAATAAAACACAATCAAATTGAAAAAAATATTTAATAAACAGAAAAATGTCATATTACCCTACAAAATAAGTTTAATTAATCCTATGTCTCAATTTTCATTTATTTGGATATTTATAATATCAATTATTTTAATCATTAATTAATAAGGTAATTAATGCATCATCACTGTGTCATAAATAAATTTAAATATATAATATATAAAAATTATAAATAAAATATTATTATATATGAAATATTTTTAACTTTAAAATAAAAATATATACTAAAATTTATCTTATACATAACTGTATATTAAAATTGAATTAGTTTTTAGACATTGATCTCAACACTTTTAACTCTTCTTTAAAATAATAATAATAAATGTACAAATTAACCATGTGGAAAATAATAATCATATTTTATTCCTAAGGTTGATTTTGGTCAAAAAACTCTTATCCAATAGAATCAGGACATATGTTATGGAAATTTTAACAACCTTGTTTACCGTTAATTACCCTTTTTAATTTTAATCATGGTAAATAAATGTCAAATTTTACTATTCGACAAAAAATATTTTCGTCTTATTGAACTAATTTTTACATACTAATGTAAACTGTGTCTCTCATATTTTTTATATTCAATTCACAGACGTGGTAAAATTATGTTTTATACAAATTTTCTAATGCGCCTAGAAGTTGGTTAAAAGACAGAAAAAAGTTCAATGAAATATTATATATCTAATATTATTCTTAAATGACTATAATGAATTACATTGAAAAAATATAGTTATTATTTATCCATTTTTATATAAAATAAATTTAAATAAAATAAATAAATAATTATAAAAAAAGTTAGTTTTAAACCATAACGTAGTGGTTTACACTATTCATCAAAAATTGAATGTTTTCAGAAATATACCAAAAAATCACCCAAAGATAATTTTGATATTCCGAATTCAAAAATGAAGTCCGTTTTGATTAAAAAAATTTATATTTTAAAATTTTGGTATTAATATTTATAACAAAAATTTTGATTGGTCGTGTTGTGTTTGAACTCAAAGTTGCGTTCAACACAAGCTATTATATTAATCTAACAGAAGAATACTATGGATGATTGGGGTGTTACATTTTTCCCTCATTCAAATAATTTCATCCTCGAAATTTATAAAATATTATGCATAAAATGATTCATGTGGTTCTTCATCATTAGTTCCTCAAGTTCCCATGTTTCCTCTTCCATCTAATGGTTTCCCCATTGAACTTTCACCAGACGAGTCATCAACTTTCTCAAAACTTGTTCTCTAGTATCAAGAATTATGATATGCTCTTGAAAATAAGAGAGGTCGAGTTCCTATTCAATATCTACATAGATGTGTACATGCATTGGGTCAGGCATGTATTTTTTCAATAGTGATACGTTAAAGACATCATGAACTTTGGAGAGACTTGGCGGCATTGCCAAACGATAAGTTACTACACCAATTCGTTCTAGAATTTTGAATGGTCTGATGTACCTGGGACTTACATTACCCTAATTATGAATCATTCAACACCCTTACATGATGATACCTTCAATAAAACATGATCTACTACATGAAATTCCATATCCTTCCTTCAGTTATATGCAATTCTCTTTTTCCTACTCTGAGCTTCTTTGATGTGGGTTTGTATTATCTTCACCTTTTCATTTTTTTCTCAACATGTTCTGGGCCTATGAGTTTACATTCAGCAACATCATCCAAACATGTTGGTGTGTGACATCTAATTCTATATAACACTTTATAAGGATCCATCTGAATACTTGAATGGAAGATCTTGTTATAGGAAAATTATTTCAGAGGTATATATTGACCCCACATAATATGAATGTCAAGAGAAAAAGATCTCAACATTACTTATAAGGTTTTAATAGTCCATTATAATTTACAATTAGTTTTAGATTTATAGGAAGTTCTCAAATGATGTTTTGTATCCCGGGCCTTCTAAATACATTTCCATAATGTCGATGTAAAATAAGGATCGGGATCAGGAAAAATAAATTGTGGGACTCCATGAAGTCATACAGCTTCAATAATATATATTCTAGAAAAAATTTCAAGTGGTAAGTCTTCTCTTGTAACAAGAAAATGTGATGACTTTGTATGACGATCAATAATGTCCCATATTTCATAATTCCTTCTAAGAGTCTTTGGTAGCCCCATGAAAAATTCCATCATAATATCATCCCATTTCCACACAGTTATGTGTAGAGGTTGCATGAATCCTCTAAGCTGTTGTCATATAGCCTTTACATGTTGTCAAACCATACATCTTGACATATAATCAGCAATCCCCCTCTTCATGTTGTCCCACCAAATATGTTTCTTCAAATCTCTATACATTATAGTGCTACTGCGGATTATAGAGAAATTTGATCTATGAGAATCATCCAAAAATTATGCTTTTAGATCAAGTATATCAGGAACACAATGTTTATTCCTGAATTTAAAATTTTCATCATCATATACGATGTCAATCAATCTCCCATCATTCACTTCTTTAATTTTCTTTTTAAACGCATCATCATTAGTCTGAGAACATTTTATCCTTCTATTATGGTGGTTCAGAAACATTTTAAAAATTATTAATTTTTCACCATCCCTAATTATTCTCATATCCATCATTACTAGATCTATGAATATTGGATCCCTTTCTACTCTCATCTTGTTCAAAACTCAATGATCCTTTCTACTCAAAGAATATTCCTCCTTATTTTCCTTCACCGGGGGGTAGTGCATATATCACTCATAATTTTTTAGTAGATCATGCCATCCTCTTTGTACAATGTTGATTTTTTTCTACGATAAAATATACTTCAATCACTTGGGATCGGTATATATCTCAAATTTTCCACCATAGAGATAGTGTCTCCCCATCAATTTAGCAAAAATTACAGCTGATAACTCAAGATAATTTGTGGGATAGTTTTTTTCATTAATGTTTATCTACCAAGATGCATTGAGAATAACTCTATAGTTCTTCATAAGGACACAACCTAGTCCTTTCTTTGAAGAATCACTATAAATAAAAATCCCATCATTCCCTGATATTAGAGTCTAGATAAGTACATTGACTAAAATTCTCTTTAGTTCTTCAAAACATTATTCACACACTTTTTTACAAACATATTTATCCCCTTTATATGTGATCTTGTTTAACGTGTTATCCAATCGGGAAACATTCAGGATGAAACACCGATAATAACCTAATAAACCAAAAAAACTTCTCACCTCGGTTATACTCGTCGGTGCTGGCCATTCATTGATTTCCTTGGTCTATGAAGAATTAATAGAGATTCCACATATATATTCAATATGGCCAAGAAATTAAATCTCATAATGCTAGAATTCACACTTTCTAAACATCCCATATTAATCAATTCATATAAAAGCATTTAGAATAGTTCACAAGTCATTTTCATGATCATATTAGCTTTTAAAGAATATTGATATTTCATCAAACAATACCACAAAAAATCATCACGATATTCCTTGAAAAGCATATTAATTAGATCCATAATGATAGAGGCTGCATTATTCAGTCCAAAAGGCATTACTATAAATTTGTAATGCCCTTACCTGGTACGATATGTTGACATTCATATGTGTTTCATCTCACACACAACTAATGATATCTAGATCCATGTTCAATCATTGATAAATATTTAGCTCCATGAATTTGATCAAATAAATAATCAACGTTTGGTAGGGGATACTTGTTCGTTATTTTTATATCATTGATCTCTCTGTAGTCAATGAACAACCTCATAGATCTGTCTTCATTCGTAATAAAAAGAACCGGTGATTCCCATGGAGAAACACTTGGGAGAATAAATCATTTATTACTCAATTCCAATATTTTTTTTAGTTCCACTATTTCCACAATGGAAAATCAATTGGGGGTCTTTGAAATGGGACTTTAACTATGAATTAAATCAATGGAAAACTCAATTTATTATTCCGGTGGATGTGCAGGTAAATCTTCTGGTAATACCTCAACATATTTTTTCACAATTGCTACATCCCCTATTTGAAGATTATTTTCCTCACCCATAGTTATTTTGTCCTCTTCTTCCCCTAAAATTGAATTTATTAGAGATACAGGGGGTGGATCTATATTAGAATGAGGAGGTGATTTTTCTTCTCTAAAGATAAGGTATTTTTTTACATCCTCGTGAATTATAACATCATTCTTCATATAATAAATTTTTGCATCATGGTCTGAATGAAAATCCATAATGAGGATTATATTCAATTAAATCATGTGTATGACAATGGGATCCATAGATAAAGAACATTTATATGCCTTAAGTAAGACTAATTCAGAAAACATTGTTGCAATGATACTTCCCTTAGGAGTTTTGACTGAGAACTTCCTTCATATATCAAATTGGAAATATATAATTTTCATAACAAACATTTAATATATGAAACCATGTGATGATCTAGAATCAAATATTTCTTTGATATATTTGATAAATCCATTTTTTACATGCCACCATGTCATATAGAGATTAAACATCAACAGTATGGATCACATAAGCTTGTCATTGATCCATTGTCCTTTTATGAGGTAAGTTTCTGGGGCACATAGTAAATTCATTTGCATAATTCCACATTACTCTACATTTGTATCATTCAATATTTACAACCTCATTCATTCCCTTGAAATCATGAGCTTGGAGGACTTTTTCTCAATAGTTTTAAAATAATCCTATTCACTTTAGGCAAGTACTGGGGTATTTTTTTCCATATTTATTGCAGGATGGAAATTAAACTTTTCCCTTCTTCCCCTTATTTCCATTTCCAGAGTGTTCAGTAGTTCACTACTTCTCTTGTTTTTAATTAAATTCGTAAGACATAAAGAATTCATTTTTTGCAATGATAGCACATGAGACAATATCTTCATTTGGTAGGATGTACTTCGAGACTAATTCTAGAAGGATAAATGGTTTTTACACATCAAATATTCAATCAATCGTACTCCTTGGGTTACAGATATAATCTATGACATGCCTTTCTATCCTTGTAAATTTAGCCTCCTACTTTACGACATTCTTATCCTCTTTTTTCATCAAAAATAGAAATTTTCATTCCGTATCTTCTCAATGGTCACAAGGAATGTATTTTTATAAGTAAAGTTATTTAAACTCCCTCAATTCCATATTTGATACTTATTCATCCTATTTTTTGTTTGAAATTAATGACCACCGTTGATTTGCGTCTTTTGTGAGGTGATAAACTTCCATGACAACTTTTTCCCTTTCGCTGAACCCCAATGAATGAAATAATTTCTCTAAGGAACTTATCTATTGCTCATCTACAAATAGATTTTCAGTCCCATTGAATGTTGGTGGTTGTTTCCTCATGAAGGGTTCGAACATTTATCCTCTACATTTTCGATTAGGGTGCCCTATATGGGTAATGAAATTTTTCATAACCCGATTGAGTTGTCCCAGTATGGTGATAAGATGATCATCACCAGTTTCATCACCATCTCCACTATAATTTTATTGAGTAGGAGGGAAATCACTACATGTATTACATGCATTGATATGGTTTCCCTTCCTTCCACTAGGAACAATTTCTAAACAATGTCATACACTAAATTAGTTTATGAATCCAAATACATTATTACAAACATGGAAAATAGATAGAAAAAAATGAACAGTTTATGGATATAATCAATAATCATTAAAAAAATTCATTGAGTATGTATATACACATAAAACCTTCATAATTTTTTATAATGAAAATGTTAATTATCCTAAGCATATCCCTCAAAAGTATTGTAACCAAGATTGAAGCAAGACCCATTGTCATGTACTATGATATCACGCGTCAACAATGAAACACCTTATTAGAGTTTTCAAAACTAGGTATATATGTGAAAGTGCCACCTCTAATACCTTATATCCAGATAGTGATATATTTCTTGGAAAAATCACAAAATTTTTACATTAACAATATTCTAGGATGTTCATCAATACTAATCCTCAATGTCTATATTAGGGAAATGATCTCTAATCAGAGTTTTTCTAAATCTAGTTTTCATGTTTTGTACTAAACATTATCTAATACAAACTATAATGCCCTGAACCTATTTACCCAGAGTCATTTCATTATTACATAACATTGGCATGATCACAAGGGTTCATATATCAAAATACTGTTTATTTTAGTATCTTTGGATGTACTAGAAACAAAAATATGGGTTTCATTAAATTATTGAAATGAAAAACAAAAAAATTATTTATCCTTTTAACCCATTCATACCCCTTATACTATCATTGCAGGTCATACATAATATACTTCTTCACATCCTAAGGAAAATCAAACATAACAAAGGGTTGACCTCTGATTCCAAGTAAGGATAACAATATAGCAGAAAATTTCATAAATAAGAATAAACATTTAATGCAATGAATAAGACTAAAATAGTTTCCTTTTAAACATAATCATCAGAATAATATGGAAAAAATAAAAAAATAACTCCATTTACATATTCATAAGGATATTATTCTAGTATAATAATCATATGTAATAGGAATATCCAAATTTATAAAGATGGAGTGCATAATGCCAATCATAATAACCACATAGTCAAGGCGTCTTTCCAAGATGACCTATAAGATTTGGTTTATGTCTTGTGGAAAGAAACTTCTTTGTCTCATTAGATCTACCGATGGATCGAGGTTCTATAGTGGGCACCACCCATCATTTATTATGTCCAATGCATTTCTCATATGAAAAGGTTGAAACATAACATAAAAATTTGTATTAAAAATAGCATACGAAATGTTTATACCTTTACCATAAACCATGACTGGTAATAAAATAATTCAAACCTAGTCAAAATATCACAAAACATAAAATATAATATGGAAGATGGTATCATAATAATTTGACTTTAAATAAGTGTAAAATCAATCAAAGGATGTTCACATATATGAAAGGAATACTATTTAAGAGGAATACCACATTTTTATATTGAAACCATTTAAAAGGCATGTAATTATAATATAAAACATTTATTTTGAAAATATTCTTATATGTTAGAAGGGATTCTTTGAAGGTGTTATAACTGTAGAAAATACCTGCATCGACATTATAAGTAAAAAAACATTCTTACAATAATTTTTTGAAAAGGTCACAATGTACCTTGTTTTGAAAACGATAGAAATATTCCATTCAAACCAATTTATAAAATTTCAAATGAGGAAATAAATGACATTAACCCATAGTCTATTAAATAGAATAACATTTTTAAAAAAAATATATGAAACACATATGTGGAAGATAAGGAGGTTCCAGTATATACACACATAAAAACAACCACAGATAATTAAGAGACTATAGAATTTACCCATACCTTGTTCTTTTCCTTGGTCAAGGGTACATTAACCTCATGTATAATTTTGGAATCCTTTTTATTAAATTATATGATAACCAAATTCATAAATATGATATCATATATGATAATCTAATATGGCTTTATAAATAATATTTCAGTAGTATCATAGTTTCAGGTGTTAACTGATTCGTTTTCCTTTATATGTTATGTTATGTAAGTCATGTTTGATATGGATTGGATGTATTTGATTAATATCCAGAATGATATTATGTTACTAAAGAATTGTATCAAAAAATTAAAATTATTCTTGAATGGTTAAAATGGGGAATGAATCTCATCATGTTCGTGGAGACGGTAATCCGTACGTACTATTGAGTGACAACACCATTATATAAGATTTGAAATCATATTTAATTGATTGGTATATCATATATAAAGAATCATTCACATGTTATATTTATTATTTACATAAATTATACTCATTATTATACACATCCAAATAATGATGTGTTGAATAACAAACTAGACCTTGACGTGGAGATGGTAAGTCATACGCACGCACGTATGGTCACATTTTCATTCATAGGATGGATATAATAATGAATATGGTTGTTCCATATTTATAATAAAATCTAACTATTTAGTAGGTACTAGATTTATTATTTTGGTATGGAAACAACAATGAATGTGGAAGTGGAAGAAGAAAAGTACTTTGAATGATATTTTTATATTATTACCTCTTCTTCGGATGTTTCCTTTGGATTTGATCAAAAGGGCTCCTTAGGTTTGATTCTGATCAATGTAATGCCTCATCGTTGAAGGGATGGTATTTGGGAGGAATTTTGAGTAGGATAATTCGAAGACAAATGGATTTGGAGATGTATTTTTAGAGATGGTGAAGTACCCTTTTATAAGAGAGGTGAGAGTCACTTTATTAAAAGATTGATATATTAATTTATTATACAATAATAATCTATTTATAATGGCTCCAAAAATAATTTTTTCGATGCTAAATTGGATCTGGGTCGATAAACTCTCAAACAATAGGTTTTATAAAAGTTTAGGTCTCCATATCAAACTTATCTTTTAGATTTAACTCTTAGTTAAATAGTTTAACTTTTACCATGTATACATGGATTATTATATAAATGGTTATAAATATTACTATAGAATGACATGAAAACCCAAAGTGGTAAATTAATGAAATATCTAACCATATATGAGTCATTTGGAAGAAATTTAGATTTTTAGGAATAGTGTATCAATTTATTATATATTATTTTTTTATAAAACTCAATTATGTCATTTTTGACACTATTTGGTATTAGTTTTGTGGAAGTCGTACAAACATATTCACTTCGAAAAAAAATTATTTAATCAACCCTAACATGTCATATTAACCTATAAAATTATTGTAATTAATCATAAGTCTCAATTAACATTTATTTAGATATTTATAATATCAATTATTTTAATCATACATTAATAAGGCAATTACTGCATCATCACTGTGTAAATTATAAATTAAATTATTTAATGTCTAAAAATGAAAAATGAAATTAAACTATGAATGAAATTATTTTATATTTCTATGTAATATATATAGTAGAATTTATCTTATGCATATCCCTATATTAAAAATGTTTTAGTTATTAGACTGTGATTTTAACACTTATAACACTTTTTAAAATAAAATAATAATAAATATCCTAAGATAATCCAAGTAGACCCAAAGAATCATATTTTATTCCAAACATTTATTTGGGTAGATATACACTTATCCAATATAATTAGGACATGTGTTAGGGAAATTATAATATCGTATTTTTACCATTAATAACCCTATTTACATTTAAGCATGGTAAATAAAAGTCATAAGTTTCTATTCACCAAAAAAAATATTTAACTCTTACTGAATGACATTTTACTTACTGTTTCTATAATTTCTGTCAGATTTCAGAAATTCAATTCATAGAAGTGGTAAAATCATGTTTTATTCAAATTTTCAAATGCACCTAGAATGTGGGTAAAAGATGGTAAAAAGTTCAAAAAAATTTATATATCTAATATTATTATAAAATGACACAAATTATTTACATTGAAAATATATATGAATTATTATTCTATTTTTAACTAAAATAAATTTAAATAAAATAAAAAATTATTTAAATAAAATGTTTCTTATAAACAATAACGTAGAGGTTTTCACTATTCCTCAAAATTTGAATGTTTTCAAAAAAAATATCAAAAAATCTCCCTAAGCTAATTTTTATATTCTGAATCCAAAAATAAAGTCCATTTTGTAAAGTATAATTTATAAATTTTAAAAAAGGGAGTATTACTATTCATTACGGCTAGTTTGATTGGTCGTGGTGTGTTAGAAGTCGAATTTTCATAGAACACAAGCTATTATATTATTATAAGAGAAGTGTACCTTGGATGCTTGTGGTGATACACGTTTGGCTCTGTTTAGGTAGGTGATCGGGTATGGGTTATTACAAAGTGGTATCAAAGGAGTTCTTGACAAGGATTTAGAAGCAGTGTTTTGCTGGTTAGTAATGAGACTGAGACTTCAATTTTTATTTCTACTAGTTTACTATTTGGGACTTGGCAGACTGGTGATAGATTGTAACAGGAACTGGGCTTCTAGCTTCTGCTTGGGTAAGTGCAACCCCAAGTACTAGTGATGGACCAAGTTGTATTACATGGGAATTGTTGTTTTTTCCTTTGATCAGATTACTGTTTATATGATTTCCACATCAATGGGTAACATGGTTTGTGATGTTATTTATTTTTATATGTGACCCTTGGCCTTTTACAGTAAGAGAGAATTTGACCTTGGCTTAGTAACGCATGGCATGATTGTTTTTCTTTTGATAGGAATATTTTTAGAGTATTTCAGTTTCATAACCACACATATGATTTTATAAGTAATAATTCCTTGTGAATAAAGTCAATTTATATGATTTTTATTTTTAGGAAATTTGAATTTGTTGAATTATTGATAAAATTGCTTATTTTTTGAATTGTGTTATTCGATGGATTATATATTTTTAGAATTGCATGTGTCATGGTATTTGTTTATGTCTCTTATACGGGTAGGAAGGTAATATGGTTGAGGTGCTTTTGATCACCAGGATTGGGCGACTTAGTCGCCGGTTTTAGGTATTGTTGGTTGTCAGGCCAGGCATGGCCCAATGTTATTTTGATAAATGTCTCTGTTGAGGGCGGGTATGATGGCCATGAGGTCGGGATGCTTTGGGCATGGGTTGAGATAGGAGAGAGTAAGGGTAGTTTTTACACTTCCACTTTACTATATTCCTTGCCAATGTTTAATATATGTTGTTATACATATATATATGTGAAGCCTGACCATTTATAGTATTCAGCAGGTTTTTCTTAGAAGAATGAGATTGAGCGTCAGGCGAGAGATGGTACAATGTCGTTGTATTTAGATCAAGATATGAATCTGATGTAGGTAGGGCATGAGGCGCAGGTACTGGATCAAGAATAAGATTAGGTCCCGCATCCAGTGTAGAATGG
This sequence comes from Viscum album, assembly GCA_963277665.1. Classification (NCBI taxonomy): domain Eukaryota; kingdom Viridiplantae; phylum Streptophyta; class Magnoliopsida; order Santalales; family Viscaceae; genus Viscum; species Viscum album. The sequence goes on along the minus strand of OY728128.1, from coordinate 267,721,568 downwards.
ATAAAAGTTCGGATATGCTGCATTTGGGTTGTGGCTCGATGACTAGCTCAAACTAGATGGGATATTTGTCTTCATGAGGGTCGACAGAGGTGTGAACTGTAAAAATCCATCTATGGTGTATCTGACACATGAGTTATAATCGTAGCACCCGATGATATTTCAGGGTGAGGGTGGTCCGCAGGTGGTTGAGAACTGGATAGAGAGCATACAGATGATCTTCGAGCAGCTTGAGATGCCTCCTGTGTGGATGGTCAAGCTGGCGACGTACATACTGAGAGGATAGGGGAAGTGTTGGTGAGATGTTCTAGTTCAAGCTCACAGGCATGAAGGATTGTGATGGATGGAATTTGAGAAATGGGTTTTCAAGAAGATTTACAGAGAGACAGTGAAAATATACAGGCCTCCGGAGTTCTTGAGCCTTCATCATGGAGACATGTCTGTCATGGACTATTATGATACTTCCATTAAGATGTCTCCTATTGCACCTGTTATGGTAAGCTATGACTCGATAAGGGTGAGGTGTTAGAGGATGACATACAATACACCATTCGAATCCAAGTAAATATATTTTGGCTTAGTTCATTCTTAGAGGAAATGAATATGGTTCTCATAGTGGAGGGAAACCAGAGGAATAGGCCCCAGGCTGGCCAAGCGGCAGCTTCAGGTGATGGTTCAGACAACAGGAAGAGAGTAGGGATGAAATTCATCAGGGTAGTCAGTACAAGGACATATCTAGACATCCTCTTAGTAGTTCTTTAGGGGGTTTCTTTAACTATGGGCAGATAGGGCCTATACGAACACAGTGTGATAGGCCTCTAGAGAAGTGTCAATCATGTGGGCAGGTCAGGAATCTTGAGAGGTTATATAGGAAGCCTTCTCAGACATCTGGTTGGTACGGACCTGGACAGACAGTGGCATCTGGTGTTGGTTCAGGTTTATAACCAGGAGAGGGTAGATGAGGTTCAGCTACACGTGGGGAACACTGTTGGGACTGTGGGACCCAACTGAGTGGTCAATGGTTAATGACTAGGGAATCCCCATAGGGAGGTTAGGCATCAGAGAGCAGTACATCAGGCCAGGTGCATGCTATGGAGATGAAAGGGGATGAGTATGATTGGGAGCTGATAATGGTTAGAGGTACACTGTAGGGTTTTCTTTGACATTCATGTTTCCTCTTTGGCATGAAATATTGACGCATGGCTATTTTTAGTGCTTGAGGTGCAGAGGATCTATGTGGACTGACTAGATCCTGGTCAGTGGGATTGACACCATATCAGGTGTGTGTTATATTTATATATGTGTGTGAGATGCATGGGATCAGGGGCATCGAGGATGCTAGATACATCAGGTGCGTTGGGCATTAGGGCATCACGGTTGTGGGTAATATGAGGTGATGTGGGAATCAAGTCATTGACGATGCATGTTACTTGTGAAGTATGGAATCAAGTTTTATTTTGTGCATCCATGGGTTACTGGACCTCATAGAGGTGGACACTGATGTAGTGGGGGATACATTGGGGTGTTATAAATGACATGGGAGCCTCAATGAGGCACAGATGAGAAGATGCATCCCGATAGGACCACATGTCTAGAAATAAGTTAGTGAACCCATTCTTTGTTGTGTTTTGTCAGGTATATACCGAGTTGTGAAATTCTTATGGTGGGGATATCCATGAAGAATTTATCCATACCATTTAGGATTGGGGGATACTGGGTTACATTGATCGGGGTGGTATGTTCAGTTCCATCTCTAGGTTTCATTTGATAGCTCGATGATGAGCTATGTTACGGTGGGATGATTTTAAGGACCCAGGTCATTGGAATGGGTCAAAATCCTGACATTGAATGATTTTTTTCATTTGATTCTAATAAAACAGTGAAAAAAATGGATGTTCTAAAAGTTTCCACATTACACACAGAGTAATCAAAAGTAAATGTTGTGTATGTGTTAGGTGTGTACCGACAATGTTCTCTCTGAGTACATTCCATGAGATGACTGTGTACTAATTTCCTACTACATGGAGTGTAGTGTTTCTTCACACACTGTCTATTCTCCTTTAATTGTACCAACTGAATTATAGCAGTGTGTTGACCCATGTGGTGCATCCAAGCTGTGTGGCTACCTCAACATAAGTCGGAGTATGTAGAAAGATTCTAAACGACGTGTATTCCTTTATACGCACCATGTATTTTTATTTTTAATTTCTTTAATGAAAGAGCATCGCGTATTATTTCAGAAAACATATTATTCTTCACCAACATCGAAAGAGTCCCATTCCAAAATCCTGAACTACATATCATGTCCTAGATTCTTCACAAGAAGTCCATTATTCAATTCGATGGCGGCTACCATATCACATCAGCAAGGCTAAACCCGTACTCCTTTTTCATTCTAGTTTATTGGCCTTAGACAGCACAGATTCCATCTGAGTGGAACTTCTCGGATATGAAGGAAACCAAGAACTACAAATATCAGCTTATTATTGGAGATCAATATCGTATGTTCCTAAATCTATGAGTCTTAGGTCAGTGGTGCATATCTTCATTTGTTTTTTCTTAGATTTTTGGGTGGTGTGACATTTTGGTCAATTTTTTGGTATTTTTAGTGAGACCCAATTTTATCTGCTAATGAATATTAAATTGATTATTAAACAAATGGGATGTCTTTGGTTATTCCGTTTTTCCTATTTCTCTTGAGCGGGGTTGGGTGAGGGGTCATTGCACATTTGCACCATTTTGGCTATATTTTCCTAAATGACATTTGTTGATTCTATTTGATTAAACATCTTAGTTTAATTTTTTATGTTATGACATGAAACATTATAGGCTTCCAAGACCTTGGTGTTGGTATGGGACATCACATTTCTAGTGAAATCCAACTATTTAGTTGTTTTCCTGTTTAATGTATTTATTTTGATTTTATGTATGTGATGTGTGATATAGAATATGATGGAACCTTTAGTATGTGTCAATAATTGTTTGAGTATTGTTTAGTGATGTTGATCATAGGTTGGGCATGGATCGAGTTACATTTGGGTGGTTTTGACCACTGTATTGGGCGTCATGGACGATGGCTTGAGGCAGTGTGACTATAAGGTTGTACATAGCTTGAGTTACTTGGATTAAAAGGCCATCAGACGTAACTGATATGGTTGCAGGGTAATGAGGTTTCAGAGATGTTGTGGCTAGGGTACTATTTTTGTGGTTAACGCTCACTCGGACCTTCGTGTACTGAGCACACAGAGAGACTCCATGATGAGATGGTTTTTACCACTCGTGTGGGTATAGGCCCCCGTTAGTTGTGTTTTTGGTAATATTGGTTGGGGGTCCTTGTCGTAAGAATCCACATGGAAGGTGAGCTTCCTTTAGCGGATGGTGTTGTGCCAATCGAGTTGGGGGCAGAGACTCACCATAGTTTGAGGACATATATCATTGTCACTACAGTTACTAATATGAGGGCACACATCATTGTCCCACCAATTAAATTAATGAGGGAAGACATCATTGTCCCACTGGTAATTTATTTGAGGACAGGAATCATTGTTCCTCCGAGATACTACTTCTTAAGAATGCCTTCGCGATGTTGATACTTGAGACACGTGGTGTCAGGGGGCACATTGTTCCGGGTTACATGAGAGAGATTCTGGCTTTGGCCGAAGAAGGTGACACTCCATGCTGGCTACTGAGCATCAGTGGAGTTTGTGTTTATATGTGCATCGTATTGTTTACTATTTTCTATATAAATCCATGTCTTATTAAACAGTTATATTAGGAATTCACCATTGCGTGGTATCCAACTGAAATTCTACTCACACAGTACACGGGATCTTCGAGATGCATATAGACTTTATAGATTTACGTACAGGAAAGAGACCAGCTTTAGGAGGTAGACTATAATAGTTGTTGCATGGGAACGGTATGGACCATAAGGTTTTTCCTAGTTGTAATGTACTTTGTTTTTGTTTCATTCTTATATTAGCATGCTTACCTTACTATTGTATCTACTGTTGGTTTTCCATTGGCATACTTTAGATCTGGACTTGTTATGGATGCATGAATTGTTTGTTCTTGTAGTTGTTGTATGTAGTGTAAGATTGTTGCTCTGTTTACCTACTATTTTATTTTTATATATTTATTCCACTGTTTATCGATATAGAATCTACTTCCATCATGTGGGTCTGGTTCAAGTCTGCTAAATAGTTTATTCTGCTGTATATTTATTATTATACTCAGACCAGTACCATTTTACTCCCCAGAGAGGGTATAACCTTCCCAATATACCTGTTCAAACCCATGCTGCTAGTCAGTAGCCATTGGTGTTCAGTGAGTTGAACCTATGGTTGTAACACCCAACCCATAAAACATTGTTCAGGCGTCAGGTCAGGTCTTGGTTGTTACAAAATCACTAGAAAACGAAGGAAAAAACACCTTGATCAAGAAGAGTCACCTATGATAAACGATGGAATCCTAATATTGATTCCTATAAAAGGGATCACTGAAACACTAAATATGGTACTAATGAGTCACCTAGCAAGAGAGGGATGCAAACATTTTTAATAGGGTTTGGTATCCTGAGAATATGAGAAAAAAATTAAACATTGTTTCATTGGGGGATTACATGATGTTTAATCTCCATTCTCATTTTTTATACCTCGATGTCAGTTTCAACTTAAAAATCTATCACCGAGAGATTTTATTTTATTTTTTAGCTCTAATAAATTACATGATGTGAATCCCACCTTCAGTTCGTGCATTTTTTACTCTGTGTGAAGCCCGGATTCACATCGTGAAATATCCCTACTACCAATTCTCATAACCTGAACTACTCCAAAAACCATCAAAGGCTCCTCCAAGATCTACAATCCTTGTGAAGAAAAAAACTATTGATCCGCACAGATTCAGTCCAATACAGTATATAACTATGAAAAAATTATCATCATTGATAATAAAAAACTAAACTAGACTGGAAAAAAAATGGGTCACCGGAACAACCACCACACGAGATAGCTCTCAAGGCTCCCTCCACCATTGGAGAATACCACCACACTAGGGGAACTATAGAAACCCACAAAACATCCAAAAAAAGCTCCTAAACACTCTATCCAAAGATATAACACTCATAACCGAGCAACAAACACAATAAAACATGATAAGTCCATCTCACAAGACATAAAATTCCTCAAACCATCGAACAATTAATGTTTCAGTAGAGGATATAAACATCAAATACCTTAGGGTACTAATAATGTATCTATGACTCATGTTTCCAAGTACTCTCTTCCACACCACTATGCTGTTAAAATACATAACCCAAAGGAGATAACAATCTCATAAAACTACTTCTCTTGAAAGTCCTAAATCCTCAAAACATTCTCCTTGAGAATCACAACATCGTCAACCTAAATCTCACCCAAATGGAAGATGTGAGAGTCTTCGTGAACATAATGAATGAGCTCTGAAATGTTAAACACACCATGTAGGTGGATGATATGAGGGGGAAGTGTTATCTATTACGCCATATATCCACCATAAGAAAGAACCTCAAAAGGAACAATAACATAGAAGAAATCATACTCCCATAACTATTCCTTCACTACCCATGATGGGGAGTAACCAACAGAAACACATGATCCCCAATATAAAACAATAATTATTTCCTTATATGATTGTAATTGGATTTATGATGATCTTGCACTCCTTTCATCCACTCATGATTCAAAAAATCCATATTTGTTTTATTATATGCCAGTGTAGGGTTGAGACTGGCTGACTCTTTGACCCTAGTCCATTACTTTGGAGAAATGAAAGGTTATCCATATAAGGCATTAAATAGAGCCATACTGATGGTGGAGTGAAAAATATTTTTGTAAGAGAACTCTTCCATGGAAATGTTCCTCATCCACAACACTCCAAAATCCCTGAAACAAGATAGGAACATATCATCAAGAGTCAATATGGTTCGTTCTATAATATAGTATGTTTATAGATGAAAAGTATAGAAAAGTCACAACTAAGAACCTAAAGAATGACAGAGACATCTCCACACCTTAGAGTTAAATTGAGAATCTCAATAACAAATGGTTATCCTCGGGACTTTGTGGTGTCTTACCACCTCCCCCAAATCTTGACTACACAAAACCACCTATGATCCCACTACATGATCAATATAAAGTGGTCCAATTTTTCCAAATAATAAAAAAAACACCCATATATCTTCATGTTCTCCATTAGGTAGATGTAAATCATTAAAACTGTTCGTTAAAATTTCCTGCTACATCCACTATGGAATATCTAATAGCTAGATTTAACCAATAGGAACACAGTGCTTGGGCTTCACCCTTTGGCAGTGCAAACATTGATACACAAATTTTGCATCTATATGCTTCAACTAAGGACACCAAAACTACCCTCCAAATATGCATTACATATTCATCATGGTAGAATATACCCCAGAGACCGTGTTATTTAACTCTATGGGAGCCATTTCATGGGTCACCAAAGGAACGAAAATCCTTCCCTTGAACAAAACATTTTTTTGTTCATCTCCAGATAAACCCTTAGGGGCCTTACCACGAACATCTCGGCCTCTACAGACCTCCACCTCATGATCCCCAACTGGGATTCCCCCAGTTTCTACAAAAGATAATATTGAACTGTTATCTATAAAATCCATCCTCTTACCACATCCTCTCCAAAATCAAGATAACATACTGAATGTTCTTCCATCACACTCCAAGAATTTCCCTATTCCCACATAGCATCACTTCATGACTTCTTGATCAGTGAATTAGGTATAATATTCTCCTTCCCTAGTGAGTATGAAATCTATATGTTTTAATCCTCTAACAACACCATCCACAAATATTGATGAAAGTTCAAGTCACTCTTTGATAAAACATACCTCAGCTCTTACGATCGCTGATAACCAAAAAACCTACGTTATTGAGGTATTGTATCAAAAACTTCATGGAAAAACCCACCGCTACTAACTCGAGATCATCGGTGTAATAGTTATGATTGTGGGGATGCATCAACTAGGACCCATATAAAATTCTGATCTATGCTGAATCTGAACAAATCCAAACCCAAGATGTGATGTGTTAAATAAAACATCAAATTGAACTCCATATATTGACATTTGATGAATTGCATCACTGAACAATATCTCATTAAGATACTAAAAAGTTTTCTGTCAATGATCAATCCATAAAGAAACATGATCCTCTCTATTAAAAACGTCTATTGGAGTCAATACCAGGGAAAATCAGCGTCGAACATCCTGTAATATCCTGAAGGAAAATATAAAAATCAAACCTATGGAACTATCATGGGAAATTACCAAGACACATCTACATATATCTTCAACAAAACTTCATCTCCTCCATGATTATATAAAACATGATCTGTGAAACATACTTCTAAAGCCCAAAACTCACACTTCGTCAACTTCCAAACAACATCTCACAAAAAGGAACTCTTAAAATGGCATGCTCATGCTTTTCATTATATTATCTACACATAGAGTACACAAGGATTCTATCAAGTAAAACCACCAAGAGAATACCCTAAAAACATGAAACCTAGAATTCATTAACCCCATGAAAAAACCATAATCATTATTTATACCAAACGGCAGAAAAACATATAATTCCCATGAGAACAATGAAAATAAGTCTTCAGGGTATGTTTATCCTTTAGATTGATCTAATGAAATACTAACCTAAAATCGATCTTTGAGAAAAAAATTTCACCCAAAATTTTATTTAATAAATCATCAATCCACAAAAGAGGATAGAGGTTCTTCACTGTCACTTGGTTCGAGTGATGATAATCAATACACAACCACAAACCTTCGTGATCCATAATTACAAAAAATATCTTTCACCCCGTGATGAAACTGTAGGATAAAAAACACATTAAAATTGAACATCGATCTATATAAAGATCTCTTAAAACTGAGAAGGTGTCATTTTATAGGGAAACATTAAGATTGGATACATGCATGTCAGTAGTTTGATCATGAACTCGATCTCTTGTCGAGGGGGTAATGCTAAAACCTCCTCTTAAAAGGAATTTGGGTAATAATTTATGACCATGGGAAACATAATCTACTGAAGCAATAATGAACATAGAATCATCTCCTCCATCAAGGAATATGATTATAGAATATGCCTCTAATCAGTATGTGGGTCTCATTTTAAATGAATCACCACTGGCTCTCCGTCAATAACGAAGAGAAGAACATGCCTCGTAAATAAATCAACAATATCCTTCACATAATACATCCAATCCATTCTAAGGATGATTGGATATGTTTGTATCTGTAAACATATTAAATCTCCTATATATAGGTTCTTCCCCAATATTAGCTCGTAGTTTCTACACAATTTAAACCAAAAAACAAGTCCTCAATCTATATTAGTCAATGCCTATGGGCTAGGAAGCATCCTACCTCATCTCCCAAAGTATGGATATGGGAATTTGATATGAATCATTATTTAAACCCTAAATAAAAAAACACTTAACCATTTTGAAAAAAAAGGTAACTCTAAGGTTATCTAGATCACCTGGTGATAGAAATTATAAGGCTTGAATATGACCACAACCTATTCCACAACCTCTCTGGCCATGTTGAATACCACCTCCATGGTTGTGATCTGCTCTGAGAGTATGGGGGCATCCTGGAGATATCTTCTACATATATGAACTACTATCATGTGAACCCAAATTGGAGATACCTACTATTACTTTCTCACCTATAACTTCCTCTGTGGAGGATCAAGACGAGGAACAACTATCCCACAATGACTACTCAAAAAGATCATGTACTCTCTCCACTGATGACCACTTCCTCCAAAAAATCATCATGCATCTGGTCCCATTGAATACTCATGACAGCCACTACCATTGGAGAAATTATTCATTAAGGGTTGGGACCAACCCCCGACTGATTGAAAGCTCTTCTGTCCTTATAGCTGGGTGGCCCAGAACATAACTCTACTCCTTGTTGAATTCTAATGACTCCATTATCATGATGATCATGTTCTTGATAACATCCTCTTGATTTCATATTCTCTCACTTAAAATTAAACATACTAATTCAACATTAATGGTTTGACCTGTCACTGGATCTGTAGATGAAAAACCTCCCCAAAATTCCCCACCCATTCCTCATCCAAAAACTGGTCTGATCCATATCGAAGAAGGTTCCTAAAATGGATTCAAAACTCTTTCAGATAAGAGATACCTTGATCATGTGTATAATTATCTTGGATATTGTAATAATTTATGGTCGATGAATGAAACTTCTAATACCATGGGACTGATCACTCATCATAATCTCCTAGAGACAAGAACCACCACTTCCTCACTACTGAAAATAGAACTGTCATAGATAATTGTACCTTGAGTTCACATAATGGATGGATGGTACTGAAGGAAATATCAACCTCTTCCAACTAGTCATCCATGAATTCATCAGAAATGGAGCCCTCGTACGTCAATAGACTATGGGGCTAAAACACATGTTATGTCCTCCTCAAAGTGTTATCATATTCAAACCCTATTCTGTAGTGGTCTGTTGGTGAAACATTTGGAAAATATTTTATTTGAACCAGATAAGGATGTTGACCTATATCATTCAAAATTATTGAACAATCAATTAGATCTCCTGAAAATAAAAAATGGAAAAAAATTTCAATTAATTAATTTTTTTCTTTTATTCCATTATGGATAATCTAACCACCGTTCAACCCATTGAAACACTTGAACTGAGAAGAATGATGCGTGGTCCATTCTATGATCTTTAACCTAAAACAAGTATCACTACATTTAGTAGTTTCTGTAAGCTAAAAATCATTGGGACTCAGATCATGTGGGGAGGGTAGAGAAAAATAACTATTACTTAGTCGGGTACCCATGTTTATAGTGATTTATAAACCTATATAAAACTTTTTCTATACATACTCATGCAACCTCACTTATCCCTAACACCAAACTCCATCGTTTACCTCAATAGGAGTCTCAGATACCACTCTTTTAGGATCTGCTTCCTGCAATTTTTACCCCTAAATTGATGGAAATGTGCTAAGTGAGATTGTGAAAACCAATTTAAAGGTCATGTGTGGCAATTAGCACGAAGGGTAAAATAAAAAAGTTGATGAGAGGGATTAACCTCTGAGTGAAATACATGTGGATGTGATAGAAATTATAAAATCAAAAAAAATATTACTCAGAGTACAATATAACAGAATAAATGAGTACAAAAAGGTGATTTCAGGAAATAACAATAACAACGAAAATGGGAAACTGCAAGTAATAATAGAAAGTAATGAAAAAAAGAGATCATGAACCCCAAAAAATTACTTCTACCACAATCTAGTAGTAACTAGAATGATCTCCATCCTACTCCAACGTACATGAAAATTATATTATATATACATCGGGTGACTATAAAATAATACTCATTAGGATCCTCTTTAAAGCCTCTCCTAAAAAAGGTAACGATGTCTCGATAAAGCATAATGAACATCAATTGAAACTAACCCATCATCTAAATAGGTATACTAAATTCCCATCCTCATGGTGGATACACTCACCAAGATTACCATAAAATATAATATAATATAATATAATAATATCAAGGGTACCCCACTACATCTTCGCCACTGGTTTTCCTATATGCCCCAATGTTTCACATGTCGACCATATCCTCTAAGAAGGATAGCTAGCAGACACTAAGGTGAAGCACCACAACACGAACCTCATTTAACAAACCACCACATCTACATAACAAAATGTAATTAGGTAGTTTCCAGAAGCAACCACATATCGAATAACATGTATCATTTGTCATGAGTAATACTGAAAGCCACAACAACCCACAAAATGATTATGGATCCTCAAGGAATCACATCATATACACATTATATATACAGTAGTTCCCAAGAAACAAAATCTATATTAAATGTGTGTGAAATAACCACAATCCATTATAGTATTCTACACACATAAATAGAGAAAACTAATAGTCATACATACAAGTAAAAGTAATAACAAATAGATGAGATAAGGGCCAATGAGGGTCATCGGTCATCCATCCTCCCACTAGGATGTTGGGGGAAACACCCCATGTTGTCCAAATACATACGTGGTCATTTTCCCAATTTGATATGGTGGATTAGAGTATGTAAACACAAAAATTACAATATATAATATAGTCCACAACCACACTATAGGAATATCCCACTCTCAGACACAACAATAGCTAATTCATCGTAGACTCCCAATTTCCACTGCTAAGACCAGATATCCTAAAAGAGAAAAATAATAATAAATGCGACATTAAGTTTTCTAATTCATTTTTATCAGTTTAACTTTATGGTAATTAATTTTTTAATATTTAACTAATCATTAAAATAACACACATTAAATTTCAATAGAATCACCACAAAGAACCATTCCCTCTAGGAACAAGAAAACTATGACCATTGATTCACAAAATTACAACCGCATCATTGCATCCCATCAATCTCAAACCCCATGGGTCAAAGATAAATTCACTAATAAACCGATTTACATGACATATCGCCAGGTGATATGGGAAATCATTATAAGATCCAAAAACACACGGGGATAATCAAAATGTGAAGATGAGATACCAGTCGACTATTCAGCACCTATAACAAGAGAGTAAACTCATCCCACCATGAGGAGATAATCACCCAAATATTGTGGCATACCTCACACCTATTTTCTTCCCATGGAAATAGAGTAACAACTCGTATCCATATGTCCCATGTTTTGGGGAAAGGAATGTTGATAAACAAACAACCTATCCACCTACCAATCTACATATTCAAACAAGAATCCATATTTAGTATAAATGGGTATGAAAAAATTCAACCCATTTCATAATCTATGGTGTATTCCATGACAGTAACATGTATATCCCTATGCATCACGCCACTCTAGGTGTCAAATATTTCCACAACTTCCGGGCCTCCCTGCCCATCATACGAGGCAATCCCTCCAAGAATATCCATAATCAAATCACGTCACCTAAAGGGCTCCCTTACCCTCATACAACAATAGTCATCTTGGTTCAGGCTACCCATGATCACATCACATCACAAGTAGCTGCAGAAAAACATTTCATTGTGCTCCTGGCCCAAAAAACCATGCATCCAGCCTTCAGACACAATAAGATTCCATATCTCCAAATCATATGGTACATGTGATTTATAATAAATAAGGAAACTCTATCCCAATAGAGGCATCATCATTATCATGAAATCATTTCTTAATCCATATAAAATTACCTAATTCATTATTCACAATTTTTAACAACAACTATCCAATGAGGCAAGCTATCTCAAGAATTCAGAAATTAAATAAACAATTAATTTAACATTCCTTTAATTCAGTTGTCAATGAGAATCATCATGCATCTGGTTTATTAGACAATTCATTTTAACATTCACTCTTTTATCAATTTTATTAACATCAAATTACAATAACAACTGATATCATGAAACATACCTCATGAATATTTTTTTCTCTAATTATTTACTAATTATTTCTATATATATTTTCATTAACAATTTCCTTCAAGAAAAAAAATTCTAATCCCAAAATGGAAAATATATCACCCTATCAGAAATTCAATAATCAAGTTGTGTCCATTGTAAAAAGAAGAAACAACATTATATGATCGATACCAATTAATTAATCTAGTTTAAGTAATTATTTGGTTTATTTCATTATGAACCATGGGGAAAATTATTTATAACTAAATGATTTCATTTAAATAAATATAGAATTAATTAATACTCTAACTCAAAATGTCATCTACATTCTTCAAATCAGAACAAACAATGGAATGGATCTCTGATCACCTCTCCTGCAATATCATCATCTACCATAGTATACCGTGACACAATCACATCAACAACAACCGAGAGAAGCCTAGTTTGAAACATGGGTAATAAACCACCATTGAAAGGAAATAATAATGGGAGTAAAATGATATTAAAACCAAATAAATTGTTAGAATGTGGATGAAAACAAGCTTTTGATCCTATTGGGTCACCACAGATCGAAAATGGATTCCCAAGATAAATATTTGTTGATGTGATCTCCAAAAGGCTAAAGAGGGGAATGAAAGGTATATTGGGATGATATGTATGGATGCTAAAACCATAGGGTTTTAAATCCCATGTGTCAGAAAATAAAATTAATCATTATTTTTTGGGGGTGATTACATGAAATTTAATCACCTTTAACATCGTGTAATGCCACATGGTTGATTTCTGCAGAAAAACCATCGAATTTAAGTTTTATTTTATTTGTAAAACCAAGTTAACATACAAAACATGAATCCTATATTAACATCAGGATATCTTTTAATAGGTTTGAATCCCACTTTCAGATATTTAGTGCTCTTTAGTCCCAATTCACAGTAAATAAACTCTTACAAATATCCTCTAAGCCTCCTCAGAGCTGTGCATGACTCAGGAACATTCAAAGTGTTGATCCATGTGGATTCAAATCCTTAAATATGGTACAATGACCAAATTTACATAACTAATATGTGAATATGTATAATATTTAGGGTTATCCACATAACCCAACGAATTGAAAATATCCATTTGACCAATTTTTGGAGATCCCATTGATAGACAATGATCTAATTTGAATTCAATGACTAGTGAGTGAAAAAATAAATGGATCTCCCCAACTATCATGATTTATCTTTGTTCTTAATTAGTGATTGATCCATGTTTATGTGGAATTTTTTTGGATTGGAATATTTCCCCCTTTTAATTTATATGATGGATGCGAATCATTTGACAAAATTATTGATTTTCTAATCATGCGTAATGTAGAATAGGTTTTATTATTTGGAAAAAAAATTTATATTTCTATCTATAAATATTGATTCATTATATTTATTCTAATGATTATGAATGAATAGGAAAATTTACATAGGATAAGGTTCATTCCTCAGGTTCATGTTTTTGAAATTTTCCCTAAATTTATCATTCATCGTGGGAATTCTTCATTTGGCTTATGGTTTGATGCATACAGATGATACTGATAACTTCACACAAATTTCATTATGTAATAATTAAATTTGGTAGATTGGGGATCATCATAACATGAAAGTGGTTCAGTTATGGAAGTGGTGGAGGATTAAACAGTTTTGGATACTCATTTTTTTATTCTTCAACACCCAATAAAGAATGAAGAACTATACTGATTTCCAATTGAAACAAACGTATGGATTCTATTATTCAATGATATATTGAAACTTCATGTCATGGATCATTATTTTGTACAGATGTAGTATGAAGATTATAGGTTGGTAAAATGAACGAAAAACAAGAATCCATAACTAGGAATCATGAAAAATCAATCATACACAAAATGTAATTTGGAGCCACACATTATGTGGTACTGATTGTGTGGTGGATATACTTTTTTGGAGAGAGTGAATGATCACAAGGAATTTGAACCTATCAAATGACATATGATATCCCTTATGAATCTTTACATATACCTCATAGTTATCATAGACACGAGTTGATATACATTGGTTAGAGGACGTGTACCCTCTTAAACATACAAGGGTTAATGTATATGGGTTGGAGAACACGGGTTATAGAACACCATTTACTACTCTAAGTAGACATAGACATGAAATGTACATGGACTATGTTCTGTATTAGTACACATGATTAATACATGTCTAGGAGATATTTTTTGTACTATTACATGGACACGAGCATGAGACATGGGATGTTAAAATAGGTAGGACTTGAGGTTAAGGGACACAATGTGTTACCGTTTATCATAATGTTCCCATTCAAAAATAATTCTAGGACCCCTTGTCCTCAATATCATAGACAAGTTTCTTTAGGGTGCATTCCCTATATCCATCACATGAATCTTTGTATGGAATCACCTCCTACAAAGAGGACAATGGTCCCTTCAGAAGGACGTAACATATAGTGTTTTTTGAATCCTTAATTGGTGCTCTATGTGAGATCCTATATTCATATTCATACCACTGGTGGAGATAGTAGTTTCATCATTATGAAAACAAAACAATTGTCGATAATCCAAATACAATGTTAATACTGATTGATTTGTTGGTATACCTCATTGAGTTGGGTGTGATCCACATCTTAGTGTCATATATCATCATACATTCTATGTGTAGATAAAATGGTGAGACCCATCAATTATTACTTCTATATTAACATATTTTATCTTATCCAACTAAAGAGTGTGTTCCCTCAGAAAAATTCATTGTGAAATCTATGTGCTACAATCCTATGTTGGAAAGTTACGATTGTGACTTACTATTAGAAATTGTGTCTTAGGTGTGTTTCTCTTGATATTATTCTCATTATTGTTTTAGACATATACCTATGTAGAGATAATTTTATTCCATTTATACATCATTTTTGGTTTTGGGACGTCATACTGGGTGTCTGGATAGTATTCCCAGTGTTACTTTCAGGTTTCACTTATTATCAGACCCAATGTTGTGGGTTTTGATTTGGCCATTTTTACATTCATTTACTTACGATCATACTCTGGTGGATGGATTTAGATGCATTCATTCATGTTTGATAACTTTTTTTTAACAATTTCACAATGTATGGTATTGGATATGTGTGCTAGTGTTTATGTACTTATGTAAAGGCGTCCCTTGATAGTGATTTTCTTAATATGTTCTAGTTTTCATCCCAATGCATATTTGATGTTGAATTAGGGAGTAGTGTAATGGGCCCCAATATGATGGGTCATGATAGATATCCTAGAAATGTATCTTCACTACATGATCAATTTTTCCCAGTGGTCACTTCTTATCTGATCTGATGGTCTAGTCATATGATCTTTCTCATAAGTATATTGTCCCTATTATTCATCAATTCAATAAACCAAGTTGATGTGGTCCTGCTGTTATTTAAATTCAAAATATATCATGAAATAATGTCTACATGTGTACCAACCACATGGCCTCCTATCATCCTGGTACAAATATTGTGCAAGCATTTATCTATTTTTACATTATCCACATGGAGAGTAGGCATAAAACCACTCATTTCTCACACTGACTATCTACATAACCTACATAAGGAGATTTATTCAGGAACAATAGAGAATCATAATACATGGTTCATATCAACATCGCATGTTGTAGGTGCAGAGAAGGTCATACCATCCATGTGGACATCTATAGAGAATATGTGTCACACTCTAATCTATTTCCACATACCATCATCAAAACATCACATGACCACATGAGGAATCAAAAAATCCCCCAATCAACATATATTTATTCTTCTACGTTCTAAATTTTTGTATTCTATAGTTACTGTGCTATGAAATACAACAATGGATGTTACTGATATGAACCTAAGAGTTTTTATGAAAGGAATCTTTTTTTGATGGGGCACAATAACATTATAACACTCTTCCTCACATTATAATATATGTGGGTTATTATTTCATTTACATGATATCATATGAATTGTGGGGTATTATTATAATGTAATTACATATGGAAGTCATGTACTAGGGAGTTTTAGTGTAAAATAACTCTTCCACTCATGGTTATATTGGTTGAGAATACATGTAAATTATAAAGCATCATGATAGAGCTTCAGGCGAAAGGTTAGTCATTCAAGAGAAAATTCCCCATGATTTCAAGGTGACAAGAAAAGAATCATATCTCATAGTATTCCTTGTTTTCCAAGCTTGATCATCAATGATTGATGTCATTGAGGATTTCATGTGATAGAGAAGATATCATTTGTATCTGGATTTAGTTAGTGAAATTGTGATTCATTATAGATGATTGGAGGTTTATGATGATGTGACAGTGTGATCAGAGGTCTTCGATTTATTTGATCAGGAGGAAAATATTATTAGAATATTTTTTATAGAGGAATTATGTGCATTTTTGAATTCAAAATGCTATAGTTTTGGGATCTAATAGAGATTGATTAAAAACATAGCACAGATCTAGCTGTCACCAAATGTGGGCATCAGGGTCTTCTCCTGATTATCATAGGCACATACCCATGTCAACCCACAATTCTATTTTTTCATCATGCTACGAAGTATCTCTAATCATCTTGTGAATGGGAATGGTGCACCAACATATTTGGCCTCTCCAAGTTGATTGTTCTTGTTCCCTTGTAAAGAATACATAGTAGAATAGTGGTTATAAAAATTTAGCATGAGTCATGTCATGAAATGGTGATCATCCTTTACATTGTTTTGGTATGGTGCACTACAATTAATGGATCACTTCCTAATCTCCCTATTTCGTATACTACATTCATGAATACATCATCTGTTTTTAGAGATAATAATAAAATTATGATTACAATAGATAAGAAATAAATGTAAACCATCAAATCTATAATACATGTCATATTTTCACATCCCTTCACCGTACCTTATATTCATCATGTAATTATATATGTACTACTAAATTAGAGTTCTAGACACATTTCCTCCACAAAATCACTTAAGTAGTTGTACCTCTAAAAATGTAAATATTATATTACATGAGTATTCCATTTTTAATCTAACATTCCATTCAATAGCTTGATATATCATTGACTATATTTCCTTATAATCCACTACCTTTAATAATCATATATAATTTATAGAGTCCTCTCTTATTATTATATCTCCAAACATTATGTATTTAAACTATCTTTATTTTATTTTATTCTCATTATTTTCCTTCTATAACTATTTATCTAGTGTTTAGAACTAATTAAATACCACCAAAACGTTTTCAATGGTTGAGATTTATTCTATTCCACCAAATTATCTACTTCTCTTCTATATATACCATGGGAAATTTGATACTTATATTCACACAATAAGGGTGAGCATATATAATTAAGTTTTCCTCTAATCATACCCCATTTAAATTTAAATTATAAATTAAATATTTTATTATGAATTCAAGATCATAGACTAATGCTTATCTCTACTATATAATTCCCTTTGAATACAATATGTACATATATTGATAGAATCCAATTATTTATTATCATCATGTTAATATAATATCCATGAAATTGTTTATAAAACACATTTTATATTCCATTAAAATGATTGATTGGTCCCATAAATCACAATATGAAATTTCTATATTATATTATGTTGATATATTCCATTGGGTCATCCCTATTTATATAAAACATCCAAATTTACATTTATCAATCATTATAACACGATCTAATGTCACTCATATAATGATATTAAATAATAAATGTTATTTTCCCTATGATTATATGTGTCCCTCAAATATGTAATGATAGGTAGCTTCAATTAATTTCTATATATAATTATTATAGAGTGAAATCATACACCATGGAAGAATGCATCATCCAGTCTTAAATATACATAAACCAATCATTCATAGATTCATCATGATGGTTAATCAACCACTATGGAAAAACTCTTTTTTTATATGAATTTTAACACATCCTATAATACACCCAATATCCATAACCAAATTCATGAATGCATTCTCAAACAATGTACACTGCCAAAATAAGAAATCATGGAAAATGATTCTCTTTTGTTTTGTCAATATTTTCCTTATTTATTAATAATCATTTCCCTAATTACATATCGTTGATTCAAAGAAAAATTCAAGAATTAATTTCATCAAAAATAACATGGTATAATAATGTAAATGACATCAATTATTCCTCTTCTGATCGTTCAAAAAGATCCATATATATATGGATTAAATGACAATATTATTATTATGTTATAATAGAAAGTATTCGTGTATGTTGGATTACAATTATATTTTGTTCCACCAATTACCATTTTCCTCATCACATTTTATAATATTCAATATCATGATATTTTTATAATTATAGATTTCTAGTTTTGAGTCCTATTTTTTATAATTATGGATATTTAGTTTTAATTTCTAACTAATACACAAATATTTTATTAAAAATAGGACTCAACAACGATTAGTAAATCACATAGATTTTTTATAATTATGGATTTTTAGTTTTGAGTCCTATTTTTTATAATTATGGATTTTTAGTTTTCATTTCTAACTAATACACAAATATTTTATTAAAAATAGGACTCAACAAAGATTAGTAAATCACATAGATTTTATAAAATAAAAGCCATTAAATACTAAAAGATTTGATTTAATTTTATAAAGGATCATTATTTAATGGAATCATATTTATATAATATTAATTAAATGATTTAAAAAATATTCCTTATTTAAATTTTAAGAATATAATAAAAATGAAATATCAATAATTCAACATAACATAGACAGTAATTTGTAAATAATAGTAATGATTGAATTATTCATTACATGTACAAAAAATTAAATAATATATTTTTGAATAAATACATAAATATTTCTTCTAGTGGGATCCCAAGCCCAGTAATTGATTCGAGAATATCATTATAAAATAGATATAAAAGAATATTATAATAATTATATGTACATAAATATTGTATAACTATCATTCATTTATATAAGGACACTATATTTGTAATTGAAAATGGGATACATATATATTCAAGATAATAAATAACCAATCATATATCTATCATGAATTAAAAATTCATGTGGTGTATTTGATATTAAGGTAATAATATTTATATATGATATCAAACTGAAAATTAATATCTAATCATATAATATATATGAAAATATATATTAATATCATAGAGAGTGTGGGGAATCTATAAAATATTGATATTGAAATTAATTCTATTATAAATTCATTAAATTTATGTGTCTAAAAATTTATTATAAACTATAGTATGAATGAGATCTAAAAAATAAATAATTTGGTAAATATATAGAGGATAATATTCATTTCCATAAGACATATTTTATATAATAATTCAAAGTATGCACACTCTTGAAAATTAATATGTAATAAAAATTCTATATAGCGGTCCAATTGTCGTCCAAGGTCCTTGAATCATTATGAAAGAGTTATAATGATGGGTTAGTGTATACATAGTAGAAAACATGATCAATAGAGCTATAATTTCCTTGAGTACATAGTGAGATGAAATAATAATAAATTATCCATATCAGGAATAAATTCCCAAAAAAAATCATATATTCTATTTTTAAGGGTATATGATATGAATATTACATTGTATAAATGATTTATATATTTACTATTGTTCTATATTAATGAATAATTTATTGATGAATCATTATATAAGTATCCATATGTTGAATAAAAATTTTACTACATTGAATAGTTGTATATATTATATTAATTGAAATATTCATTAAATTTTAATAGTTCTAGTATATTATATCACGATATGTATAGAAAATGATATGTTATAAATAAAATGACATTATATAAATGACTTACATGGTCAGTAAGAAATTCAATTCAATGACCCGATTTGAGAAGATGGTAAGGGTAAAATATATCAATACTAAAATAGTTTTAAAATGATAATTATTTAATATTTAAATGTTATAGTTTCCACCATTATGTAGATTAAAATATTAATGAAATAAATTATATTTTAATAATTTTTATCCAATCACGATATGTTATATATCATGTGGTTGTAATTTTTTTAATATTTCAAAATTAAGACTAGAATAATTTATTAATATATCAATTAAAGAGTTTATGACTATGAAAAACAAGATTGATAAAATAATGTTTTTATGATGTTATTCAGAGTATTGTTTGACAAAGAAAAGATCAAAAAAATACTAATATAATATAATAATTGTCTAATTTTTTGTGAAAGACACGTTAATTAATATAGGGTTTAGGGTATGTGTGTAAGAAATATTTTAAATATATTATGTTAAATATAAATTTATTACCCAATGATATAAATGGAAATTTAATTATTCAAATTGTCTTAACAGGATGATAGAAAAATTAAAAAGAGTTCTATGACTTTTCATAAACTTAATTATTTTTTTTAAATTTTTTAATATTATTAGATAATATTTTATTCTCATTAATTTTATAATAATAAATATAAGGATTATAAATTCTATTTACGATATCATGAAAATTGATTTTCATTTTAGACAATCCAATTAAATGAGTTATAACGTGTGTCTAATATGGTCATGCATGATCCATGGTATAATACATGAGGTAATATTAGGGAACACATATTCTCTTTATCGTTCGAATCATTTTGGAATCCTTAAGTGATAAATTATATTTACATGAGGCCATAGAGATTATGTACTATATGTTATCCCATTGATTCATTCATGGGTTTTGGTATTTTTTTACTATAGTGTTAAATTGACAATATACATTACATGATGTTAATGGTCATTTTATAAAAAAATTATTAAAAATAAATTTTCATGATATTTTATTATAGATTATAATGGTGAATGAGGTTTCTGAATGATTATGGTTTTTAGTGCGTTAAAAGTTTAAAATTTGGAAAAATAATTTCTCTCACTTATGGCCTAAAATTATACCTTATTGGGCATTACATGCTATAAAAAAGAAATATATAGAAAAAAAATATATTAAAAATATTAATAAATTATATTTTCCATAAAAATCTATAAATTACAACCATAAGATCTTGAGATCATGTTTATCTACATGTATAGATTCATGATAAATCAATGTGGAACTAAAGTAAAACTTTTTTAATATATTTTTCATAAAGACATCATGTGTCCTAATTTTATCTAAAAACTACTATAGATAATGAAGGTATCGCACTGAAAAAAGTGATGAAACATAATTCCAATTAATGTAATATAAGTTATTAGGAATCAAATCATGTGATTCAAAGGTATGACATGATATCATAAAAGAGAAGGATTAAAAGAAAAGTCATGAGAGTATTAAAAAAAGAATAAGGTTTCATAATATCATGGAATCATATGAAATGAGGGAACACCATAACGAATGACATAATAATAAGTCAATTCTGTCAAAAGAGACAACATCACATGGTGGATAGAGTCACATAATGGACTAGGTTCACTCCTTAGAACTATAAATGATTTCTGATTAGAATAAAACAGTACCAAAACACTATATGCCTATATAATTCAGTCCCCACTTATCAAATTAATTTCATGTATATTCATGAGTGAGGTCCTTATGGAAATAAATAATAAGGAAATACAAAATAATCTCCCATTAAAAGAAACAGATTACAAAATGTTGTAGCATATCATTATCAAAGGAAATTTAATAATGAAGGAATATGATAAATGAATATAGGGAATTTAATACACTATGAAAGTAAAAAATATTATTATAGTAATATATTTTAGAGTTATATATACATAATTAATAATAAATTCATAACATTAATGTTTGTCATAATTGAGGAAAAATAATTTTAGAATATTACATTGAATTTTTTAAGAGGAAAATACAAAATTATGCATAAAATCAATTAATAAACATTTTATAAATTGAGGGTAGTTTAATGGGAGATCCTACCACACACAATTTCTACTCCCATTCAACCCGGAGGTCCTAACGCACACAATTTATACTCCTATTCATATTATGGTATCCCCCTTGTTTAGGATCTAAGATGAAATCCATCAGGTTTGTAAGAATTGATTCAGTATGTCTCTGAATATATATCCTTTTGTTGATATTTTATTTCACTATCATTGACTCTTTGTTAATGTGTGCTAGTTGTCCCAATTTGTATGGTTTTTTCTACTATTAAAATATCTCTCATTCATTATGGAATAAACGATCATTATTGAACAATTGGAAATTCATAATCATGAAGATGGTGGTCTAATACAATTACCTAAATATATTATTCCATTTTCAAATATTGTCTTTTGTTCATATGATTGACATTCTCATGATTAGATTCTAAATTAAGAAATTGATCAAATTAAATAATTAGAACATGTTTAGAGGTTTTATATCTCTCTTATACCTATGGTTTGAGTTTTTAACCTCAACCTAAACCACCTTAAGGGTAGTTTAGTTAAAATATCTCTGACATACTAATATAATATTTAAATAATTAAATGGATTTGATAAGCCACTTAGTTTATGGTAACATATGTTTCTCATGATGGTTATGATAATTACAATCTGAATAATTTAATAATATTTTATAAATTATTATGATAAATTATATTATTTTTTATTCTGAAACCACCAATAAGGGGTTCTAAAATATCAATAAAAAATAAAGGTTATACTTATAATGTGATCGTATTATATTATTCCATGGGTCCTCCCATGGAATGTGGTTTATAAATTAAATGGTCTTTTTTATACTAGTGGATATTTTCAAAAAATGAATTTTATTAGTTGGCCCTATTTGATATTATTACAAGGATGAATACATAGCATCTATAAGATGTTAAATATATTATAACTATATAACTTCAATGTGTAGAATGCAATACCATGTTAATTTTTTATAAAATAACACTGTTAAGGGAACATTAGAAAATTGTGACTACCAATTATTGGATTATTATATAGAGAAATCCTTTAGGTTTAGGTACATAGTATTCTAAACAACCTTGTTCTAGGATGTTGGACATAGTGATTCAAATTTCCTAGAATAATGGAAATGAGTTTCCACACCCCCTCGAATAGGATGTAGTTTGTGAACCTTATCCTTAATGTTTTTATACTCATGAATGGTGTCCTTAATGATTTTATAGTCAAGAATGAATTATCTAATTATTATAAAAATTGTACAATAATCCCATCATGATTATGACAGTCCTGAATCATGTCCCTCATATGATTGAGATATTCTTTCATGGAATTCCACACAACATTACGACACTCTATATAGTTACCAAACACCAAAAATACTATAACCAAACTCTAATACAATTACTTTAGAATTATTTCTATGAAATTTATCCCTTTATTCTGATTACTTTAGTAGTCTTGGTAAAATAGATATAAACATTATTCTTGAATTACAAATGAATACTCTAATTAAAAATAATATTTATTTCATTCGTTTCAGTATGAAATTATCCCCAAATTGATTATCCTTGCATATCATTTTTAGTACACTTATTGGGATCCTATGGAAAGGAAAAAAATTAAGGGTGATTTCAAATTCTCAGTACTTGTTTTTTACAATAGAAGAAATAATGAATCTGTGATAATAATCTAATTGAAATGTTATATAACTGAAAAAACATTCCATTTAAAATTACTAGATACAAAATAATTATTTTGAAATTTTAAATAACTTGACACACATTCCATTAAATATACATACTAAGCATAATCATACATCTAAAGATAATTTCAAATAAAAATTTAATGAATAATAATAATAACTTAATTATCAAAAAAAGAAAACTTTTAATTATTGGATAGAATGATTCCCATGAACAAGTTACCTATTCCATTATAATTATTTGTCAGGAAAATAAAAATGAATGTGTAGAAACACATATATTTTCTTTGAAAAAAACCTGAAGGGTTTTCACTAACTAATATTATCTCATGAAAATTCCTATGCATCGACATTCATTCGCTAACCATATACAATCCCAATTACTGATTCTCTTAGGCATTCCTAATATATCAAATTATCGATATAATTTATGAAGAATATTCCTTATTAAATATATTTATTTCATATATAATATAGATTTATCAAAAGTTTTTATATAATCAAATAATTTTAATTCAAATTACCATAATTAAAAATGGTATATGTTTTAGTAAATGGACATATCCATTTTTAAATATATGTATTATTAGGTGAAATTAAAAATTCCATAATCATGGTAATGTGAATACTTCAAGAGTACCACAAAAAAGAATCATGTTAATGCTGATACTATCCATAGAGATATAATTCAAAAAACAACAACAATAGAAATGAGGATTGTATTAATACAACATATTCAAAGTGGAGTAAAAAATGATTATTTTCATTGATGAACCTAAATACAATAAGAAGGCATTTTAGAAACCTTATTGAGTAAAATATCCATTTTGTTTTGATATTTTTTAATATTCTTCATTGCAAATAATTTAAAAAAAGTCAAAAATTATCCTTTTAAATATAAAAAGTATGATAAAATGAAATCACGGTAGGTAATTCCTCACATCTCATATAAGGTAAGAATGAACATTCCCTTTTCAATGTTAAAAGGTTATAAACGAGCATTAGTTCGAATGTGAGAAGAAGAATATTTTAAAAACACTTTTAAAATAATTTTTTTTAAAAAATTATTTACTAAATCATTTTTAAGGTTATTTTTTAAAACCATTATGGAAAAATGTTTTTTTAGAATTAATCAAATTGTCTTACTAAAGAGATATATGAAAGCTATCTTTCTGAAAAAAAATATCATAAGTGTTTTGAGTATCAATGAGTGAAAAAAAAATTATTTTCAAAAAAAAAATCACGAATAACAATAGAATTAGAAAATTAAATACTTTTATAGAACAATGATCATATAAATTTAGTTAATGAAATTTCAATATTATTAAAAATTGATTCGAATGATAATGTAAAATAATCCCTTAAAATGATCATTTTGTTGAAGTGATGATTTGTAAAATCATTGATTGTTGGTATCAACAATAAATCCAAATATGATTTGTTGAAATAGATCAATGGATTGGTAAATTAATTATAAAAATATCAAGTGAATAATAACAGAAATTTGAAAGTAATATAACCTAATGGAAATTAATTGAGTTTTGAAATTTCATTACCACATGGTAACATTAATATCAATCCCATTAGATGAAATATAACTAATTTAAAATCATTATAAATTGAATAATGGATTATTTATGATATTAAATTTCAATTGGTCAATATATATACTATATAAAATAAATTTGGTGGACAATATTATAATATGCCTTAATAAAATGAAATTAGGAAGAAATCATTCACCATCCATTTCCTTTTTGGTTGAGCTTCCTTTGACCTCCTGTATAATATTTGTAGTCATCTCATTAACTTTTATTATAACCATAATAATTTTTATAATTTCATATATTAACTTATTATAATAGCTTTTTATCCATTAGTGGAAAATCATTCATTATTTTCACTATTTCAGGTGTTAATTACTGATTTTTTCAAGCCTATTTTTACATGATAGTTTTTTTATTACATAGATCATGGTTTTATTATCTCTAGAATATAAAAAAAGAAATAATTATAATATTTATAATGTAATTATGTAAATATTAAAATCCAAATGGATAGGATATTTGAAATGAAATGCATTATTATTAGAGAAGCTAGGTTGTTTGTATGCATTAACACTACATTCATTTTATTTTCATATTTAAAATCAAGAAAAATTAATTATATATATGTAAATTATAATTAAATTATTATATTTAGGTAATATATTTCTCATATGTTTAATAAAAAAAATGCTTAATAAGTTTGATTTAATGTGTGAAGAATCCACGTTGCAAAGAGGAGGCGGAAGTCCGCACATCGACAAATAATGTTATCATATTCCCGAACAATGGAGTTAATAATTATATAGTTATATAAACAATTATTATTTAATAATAAATTTTAAATAATATATATTTATAATAAAAACTACAAATTATCCATTATTTCCTACCTTGAATGTATTTAAATGGATTAATGAACGAAATCGGTCCCAAAGGGAGTAGTCTACCGTACACACGAATAATGATTTTGTATCACATTTATATTGATGTGTATGAAATATTAGGTATAACTATTATAATAAAAACATCGAAATAAATTATTGATAATTGTATATTATATAATAATTATATAAAAATAATTTATGTGGATGAGAAGTAAATGAAACAAAAGTGTTTGGGGAACAATATCATATCATATTCAGGTAACTCATTTGATTTATACCAAATGACATCCTTGGTTTAATTTTTACCCTTGTGAGGCATATAGGATGAAAAAAAGGTTTATGGTATGTTATAATAATAAATTCTAGCCGAGAAAATTTGATGGATAGGTGTGATTAATTTGTTGGGGTGAGTTCTTTTCTATAATGTTGGAAGAGTGGAATTCATGTATGTCTTTGAAATGGGTATTTCCACCAATGTGTTTAACCATTTACCATGAATCCAATAAATAATTAATTAATAAATTAGATTTCATTGTAGTAATATGTTCAGAAAATAGATATTGGATAATTTTCTAGGTCCTTTTTCCCCACATTTTATGGTTTAGTTTCTCGTGAAACATAAATTTACCTTAGTCGACGTTATTATTTAATTTTACTAATAATTTTAATTTTTTTAAAATTCTATAAATTTTAAATTTTTATGATTCAAAATAAAGAATAAAATTTAACAAATTATGATCACATTTTTTAAATAAATTAATTTAAAATTAATCTTATAGACATGATGAAAAAGATGCTTTTTAATTGAAATGTTCAAAAGTATGAATTTATTTTATCGAATTTAAATGTTAAATTGATTCAAATGATATAAATATGAATAATTTATGTATAATTGTAATAAATATATCTAAAACCAAAACAAATTATAATTTAATTATTTAATTCAATTAGATGAAAAATTATATTCCAATTAAAATTCAATACTTTCACTATTAATACAAAATATAACATCACAACGTAATACCAAAAATTCACCTTATGATAATTTTTTTCTTCTTAAAAAAAATATATTTTACTTTGACATATAAAATTTATAAATGTATCAAAATTATGTCTTAAAATAGGTGCACAATTAAATGGTAGTAAAATTTCCTTGTTAGAAAAATGCAATTCTTAAGTTTCATTCATAATTTATTCTTATCTTATGATTTTAAAATCTACTGGATGAATACAAAAAAGAAATTTTATAGAATATATAATATATAAATTCATTAATTTCATTCAATAATATTAATTAATTTAATTTATTATGATAAAACACCATTGTGAGCATAAAAAACGTTTCTTACATTCTTAATTGATTTTTATATTCATTTATATTAAATAATAAACCAATTAATTAAAAAATATATTTACATATGTTAAGAAATCATATTCATAACTCTAAATTTTATGGCAATGTAATACTCTATAGCACTATTATATTAATTATGAATGTAGTAGATTTTTTTGACATCATTTTAGTTGGCCTGCAGAATATATCACACACCATGTTCAGTCCTCTAATGGGTATACAAATATACATCAATTAGTTGATGTTATGATTAGGTTATATATTGTGTTGTATACTTATAGAACAGGACCAGATATGAGATATAGAGATTAGTGGATAGAAATTTAATTTTGATACCATTCATTATTAGATTTATTTCTTTATTACTATTTTTTTCCTATTATATTAGTTTTTGCATTGTTCATTTCTCCATGTAATCATCACATTGTATCTTCATGCATGATTACATGATCATTTTTTTATTTTCGTTGTTTTATATGTTTTTTCATAATTTTCTTTATCTTACACCACTTTTTCACTTGGATAAATTAGGTTATAGTGTCCCCAATACACCAATGTTAGACCATCACTCCAATTCAGAATCCTTTGGAAAAAGGGAGGGTGTGCTTAAAGAAACGTAACAAAGTCACTTGGGCACTTTTTTAGTGTATATGATTTTGGAACATGAAAAATTAATATCAATGTACTCTTTTCTATTTTTCATTATTTTTATGTGATGGTATACATGAGAATTTAAATGTGTTTGAACATGGTAAATAGATTTTATCTTGGTCCAACCAATCCACCCATAATGTAATGGTCATATTGGATGGGAGAAGATTGATGTTCTTGTTGTTTCATTAAATATATGCTTTTTATTTCAACTTATATTGTTTTTGAACATACTCTAGTAAATGTTTTATGATATTTCCCATCTAGGTTTGGAATGAAAAGTGACAAGGTGTTTTATTTGTATCATAAATAGATTATTGAGATTCATGTGAAATGCATATTCTAGACCCAGTAAAATGCATAATAGATTTTCATTAAAAATGATAATTTGTACACTATTCAAGAATGGATGTTTAGAATAATTTTAGAAATTATGTTTTCTAATGGTTTTATTATTATGATGTGGACTATATGGATTATTGTCTTACTTTCTTGTATTTATAGATTTTCCTAGTGATTCATGTTATGATTCTAAAAGGTGGTTAGTTATATAAAGAGCTAGCTTCATAAAAAATAGAATTTAGACTATAGATTAATGGAATAATTATATTTAATTGACTTATTATGTTATATATAAGTCATGGAAAAATGGTATCATGTGATAAAATGTTAATAGTTGTTGTTAAATAGGTCCCAATTTTATAATTTATAAATTTTAAGAGTTCTCTTCAATTTTTAAATGAAACCCCATATAGTAAACCAACTCTTATTGACTTGGTGTACTATGAAATCAAATATAGTAATTTGGTTTAAATTAAATTGGAACAAATAGTCATATTTTTAAAGTGGTTGGGCCTTTAAAAATGGGAGATTGGTAACCCATGTAAGTGAGAAACCATATTTGTCTACTATATTCTATGACCATGGATAAAAATATGGTTATAGTTACATGAATGCTAATTATAAATTATAAAGGGAAACATCATTACATGGTTTGAAAGATAATACATCCTACTGAACGCTGAGATATAATAAATAAAAATTCTTATAAAAAGTGTCTCCACAAAAAAAATTGTGTTCCACTATCATTGGGGAATAAAGGCCCATTTGAAAATATCCCAAAATGGAAAACATGAACCAAGTGGATTTTTTGGGTCATGTTACATATGAAATAATCCCATTAATGGTAATTTAATATATTGAACACCATTGTGGTACCCACAATGATTTCATAATATTATTTATTATTATGTATTTGAAAACATGTGGGGATGTGTGTGATAGTATTGGGATAATTATTCAAATATTCAGAAACAAATTATATGGGTTCTGTATAAATGTATGATGTAATGTTAATAAAAACATTCCCCATAAATGATAGTTGTGCATTAACTCAACTTTAGTGAATTACTATTCTGTGGTGACAATTAATTACAATCACTCTTGCAACCTAGAGTTTATTTCTATATAACTTCGAACTAAATGTTTTCATTATAGAACCTACTTCTGGGAAATTTATGTAGAAATAAATGAATAAAATTATTATATTATATGTTTTTATAATATTTCAGAAATAGACCATAATATATTTTTGAGTGCAGTTTCCTTCAAATTTATTTTTAGTTATTATTTTGTAAGAATAGGTTAAAATATTTTACTGAATTATTATCATTTAAATTCTATAAAATAAAAATTTTAATTGTTGTTCATAATTTGATAACATGTTTATTGGTTAGAATTAGAATTTATATGCGAGAAAACTAGAGAGCTTCTCATTGATCTTGGTTATCTTATAACATATTTTTGTTTGAGCCTAACCGTTTTGTTTTAAAGCCTAGCATTGTAACACACATTCCCTTGTTTTTGCCTTATAAATAATGTGGGATAACAAATTTTGGTACCACTATTGTAAACAAAAAACATGTTGAATTTTTTCCACATTTTTTGGAAACTAAAATAGTATCCTGTTGATAGAGTTGAGTTGGTAAATAGACCAACAAAATGAAATGAGACCCTTGGTGGATTGGTGGTTGACTTGGAATTGAAACACAAATGAAGAGTTAATAAATATCGATACCCCTAATAATCATGTCATTATAAATTATATTATTGTAGAAAACATTAATGGAGAACTCCCATATTCATTTTAATGGTGATGACCATGTCCTTGTTGTATGATGTTTGGCATTTAATTTTGAAAACCCTATGTTAAATGGTTTTGACACCTGTTGGTCAATACTTCCGTACCTTTTTCAGTTTAACCTCTTCACAATAATTAGGATTATGATTGTTAGATGGTATATAATAAATGAACTTTTGTGGGAATTTTTTTCCCTCATGAGTCCATACATCTATGTTGATAGACCTTGTGGCCATGTTTGGATCTTGACTAAAATGTATTTTGAAGAAATATATAATACATTAATTTTTACTCTAAACCTAGTAGGTCAGCTTATTTTCTTCTGATTTAGGTAATCCTATGAGAATTTTTTTCCTAGGGTTAACATTATTACTTACAGTAGTGAAGTAGTTTTTGAACTCATCTTGAGAACATAGATTGTTATATTATTATGTTTTATGAAATACACATTTTGATTCCTTGGTGTATGAATGGAACCAATTATTCTAATGTGTTTAAATCATCTTCAATCGGAATTACAATTTTGGTGCATGTCCCATTTCATAAGTCAGTGTTCACATGGTGATTTCATCCAAGAAAAGATGATGTGAGGTGTGGGGTCATTCAATAAATTGATGCATTGGTAAGATACCTGATTTTAAATCTATTTTATAAGGGAGAATTTTTGTTAATGATAATTGAGGAATGGAATATCATGAAAATATTGACCATCTTGATGGTGGAATAAAGGTAGCTTGGGTGGAGTTTAAACCAGGTGTTATGGGATATTCACCATATTTTTATGGTAATTTTAGCCTTCACAGGTTTTACATGGTAATTGATTAAATGGTGAACATTATTGATTGCATTTTGTGAGCAAGGATAGATGGTTGTGAATGAGTGATGTTTATGTGTATGGTGACAGAGATATTTGTGTTAATTAATCTAATTTTATCATGATTATGGTAACCTATAATAAATAATGTAATGAGATGTTTGAACCATAGTTGTACCTTATCCTACATAGTTGGGAAACAAAGTTCCAAGGGTTGATTTATGGAAAATGATGTAATGATTGAGTTAAAAATGGATCGAGAGATACAAACACACATGTCAACAAATTCATAGTGTACTACTAGTGAAAATGTTATCATTCCCCTTACCTAGACATCATCCTTTGTATGCTAAGAGAGTGTCATCTATATGTAGATCTACCTATATACCTATAACTTGTTTTTGATTGAGTGATTCCTTGAGATTAATTCTGAAGAATAGGTTTTAAGAGAAGATATATAGTTTTTATTACACCATTTTCCATTGGATGGTGATAACCCTCATTATGAATAAAATTATAGCATTTTCAGTGATAAAAATTCAAGGAATGTGAGAATGAGACATTGAATATAGTTCTGTTGGTGCTAAAGATTATTGGTTTCATAGACAATCAAGAAATATTGTAACTTCCTAATTATTTATAAACTAATTTTTTTTAATATTTGTGAGTTAATGAGTAATTTAATATGTAATGGTATTCTATGCCTCATAGTGTACCTGAAATGGAACAATGGGTTTCTATTAAATCTTAGATTCCTCATAAGACTGTGCTATAATGAATAATAATAAATATTTATTATTATTATTTAAATTTGTAGTTGTCACATAGATATTAGAATAGTGGGAATGAATGTTATTAAATAAATTATGAAAATTAGGTTGACAAGTGTTTATATAATGATTCAATGGTAAGAAAAATAATTAGTAATGCAAATATAAACCAAATGAATATAAAGGATGTCTTTTTATGGAAAATTATTTTTATGTGAATAATTGTGTCTATAAAATAATAAAATCAATATTACTTGATTATATTAATTAAATATTAATTCAACATAATATTTAACATTAATATCACGTGTTTTATATACATTATATAAGAATAAATAAAAAATTATGGATAAAATTTGTGTTTAAAAAAAATTAGTTTACAGCCTTTTGAAGGATAACCCACTTTTGATCTAGTTTTTGACACAATTATAGGTTCTATTTGAAAAACCAAACATAATATTTATATTGGCGAAAAAAAACTCATTTTATAATTTTGGTAATTTTGTTGATAAAATTCATTTTTAATGAATAATGAAAAAATAATGATTTTTAATTCAAAACTCTATTTTCATATAGTATAATTATATTGTTAAATTATCATTTTACATGGTATTAATATAAAAATAGTTAATGTTATTATGATTTAATCCAATATTTTTATTGTATGTAATTTAAAATTGAAATTATATGTAAACACATGCCAATCTTTTGATGGTTTTTACAATTAAAAACCCCACTTTCACATTTTGATAGTGGGGATTAATTTCAAATTATTTTCTCTGATTTCTGTATTTTTTATTTGAAAAAATAGATTCTAAATATTGAAATAGAAGATTCAAATTATGTAAATATGCCATTTTTTACATTAATAATCGTATCATTAGTATTTATTTTAATTACACCGGTTAAGGTAAAATCAGGTAATTAATGGTAAAAATAATATTTTAATAATATATAACTACCCTAAAACATGTCCTAATTTAATTTTATGAGTGATTCATGAACATTATAATCATTGAGTCTCTTTTAGGACCACATTGAGTAACATAGATGAGTTTAATTAATTTATAATATCACATCCAATAAAGAGTCATTTTTGTAAAACATATTTTTTTAAAAGTATATTATATTAATTTTAACATATTAATGGGATAACATCAACTATAAAAATATTATAGAAATAATAAAATATTACGTACATCATGGTTATATATTTATAAATTTTAGAAATTAAATAATTTTATTTATGTATGACACAATTATGATGAAAGAATATATTTATTAAAGGAATAACAAAATAAACGATATAAATAATATTAAAATAAATATAATTTGAACTATTTTAATCCATTAACAATGTTTTTGGATGACTATGATATATTTTTATTTAGTTAATTTATTTTTTTAATGAATATGTTTATTATGAATTACTTAAGAGTCAATTATGAATAGAGTAAAAATTGACATAATTCATAACTTAAAATATAAAAAATTTTATTAAATTTTTCAAAATTTATAAAAAAAAGGTTCATCCAAATTATTAGGATAAGTCATCATATATTATGAATTACCATTTTTGTCATTTTACATGTTATGGTATTTAAATTAACACACAATGTATAAATAACAAGATATCAAGATAAGATTAAAAAGGGTAAAAATATGATAATCCAGAAAGATAAGGGTTAATAAATATTAAACACAGGTATAATATTAATTTAATGATATTAAGTCATCCCAATATGATATAAAATTAAAAATAAATTATTTTTGACCATATGAAAATAAAATTGAATTTATATTATCTTAATATTTTAAATGTTTCCCAGGGTTCCCCTCACTTCTCCTATAAAAAGGTAACCACTCTTCTCTAATACTAATGCTTCAATAAACATTTGTTTTGTCAATGAACATCCCAATATCCTTACATGAATCCCTAAACACTTTCTTTAGTACACAGTTGTGGCATAAAACCATTATTATTGGTGTTAATGTTTTCATCAATGGTGATCAACCGAAGAAGGTGAATTGTTTTTTATGTGTTTATATTTTAATTATTCTAACACATCAAATAAATATTATTATTATAAAATGAAATAATAATTATTTAATCCTCAATATATATATATTTTATTATGCTTATATCATCACTGAAATCCATCTCAAATTTCATCAAATGGGAAATGAACATTTCATTCTTCTGTATAGCAGACTAGCGCCTCACGAAATGATATAGATCATTTTTCGTTACCATCAAAAAAGAGTGGATATAATAATAGAATAAGGGTTTATATTTGATATTAATGAAATATTATTTATTTTAAAATAATAATATTTCAATTATGTTCCAACCTTCCATGCATAAAAAAATATAACTTTGTTTTTGCGCAAATTTAAACAATCACCTCCGTTAAGCTATGTGAATCGTTTTTAATCATCACATCAATTGTATGATATATATATAAGTATATTTAATTTATTATTATGATGAAAATAATATAAGGAACATTTGGGAAAATTTAGAAAAATATTATTACCCTATTTTCATTTTGATCAATGAAAAATTGAAAATAATACTCATGTGTATGTATGACTAATCATCTCCATGATTATAGGGTGTTCATTTTTCATAACCTAAATGATTGGTTTGATTTGAAAATTATAATTAATGTATAAATGCGATTATTATTTCGTGAATTTCATTCCATATATGATGAAAATATGACCATATGGTCTACTAACATCAATCTATGTTAAATTTCTATCCATGTACCAAATATCGACTAAAAAATGGATATGAACGAAATTAATTATGTAATTTTTATTACATGCTAATAAGAGATAAAAGAGAAATTATAAACATGAAAAACATTCTTAGGAATGTATAAATTAACACGAGTTTGTTATTCAGGGATATAAAGAGAGTCCATGATGAGTCGGACAAATGATACATGGAATCAACTCAAACTCTTTTCATTGAGGCATATTTTTATAATATAAACCACCATGTTCTATACGGTTTATAATGAAACCCTTTTACATTTAAACTTATTCATGTTTTCAATGGAATATTTTTTTATGATGTGTTTTAAAAAATGAAAAAAAGGAATGATTTTCTTATCAAAAGCGCTGAAAATTACATTTCTTCCACCAAGACATTATATTATATTTTGGAGTCTTCTACAAGACTTAATGTTTTTAGAAAAAAATAAATATGTTATTAATTTTGGGTGTTTTGTGTTAAAAATGGTATTTATAATGTATTTACTATTTCAATATCTTGAATTGATTACTTTTGATGTTAAATGAAATTTTATGAGTGAATTGTTGATAGTTACAATCTTTTATGGGCTATGATTATATAATGGTACATTGAAATTTGAGGGGTGGTAAAATGATAAGACAAATAATTGTGGTACACTGCTAAACAGATGTCAGGTGAGCTCATTATATCTCTCCAATGAATTGAATAATTCGACGGGGCTATCCAGTGGGGTTTATCATAAGATATTTAGGGAATATTCATTTATGGGAATTCAAAACCTAAACATGACGGTTACTCCCTATGTTTTTGTGAAAGATATAATGTTAGTATGATATGGATTCCATAAGCCACCTTTATATTTTATGATTTATCCGATGTTTTATAAGAATAATAATATTTTATTTGGTAAAGGGATTATTTTTTATGGGGGAAAATTATGTTTTTATGGGATTATAATTATTATTGGACTAAT
Source organism: Viscum album (assembly GCA_963277665.1). Classification (NCBI taxonomy): domain Eukaryota; kingdom Viridiplantae; phylum Streptophyta; class Magnoliopsida; order Santalales; family Viscaceae; genus Viscum; species Viscum album. Next base: position 267,685,476 of record OY728128.1, on the reverse strand, counting down.
GTTTTTGGTACTTATCTTATTTCCCTTACTATGAACTTTTTTACAATCCCATGTTTCTGAAATTATTTTATAGGATCTATGGATTTTTATGAGAACCAAATAAGTCATTAATATTTTTATCAATAAATGAAATAATGATTTAATTTAAAATGTTTACATATTGAGAAAAAATTGATAAAGAGTACAATTGTACTCTATGAAATATTTGTGTTGTTATGTGTTAGATATGTCTAGATTATCTAAAACAATAAACATGAAAAGATTTCCAAAGTTAATCCATAACATTTCTCATGATTATTTAATATTTGAGGTTGTTCCCTTATAGATAGTCTCACTGGTCGGGATATAAAAATATATGGATTAGGTTTTTTGGTTAAACACATGGTAACATTATATGTCTATTATTTTTTTTAAATCTGTATTCTATAACTTATTCAGATCAAAGAAAGATAGTTTCCAATTTATGGTGGGGGTCTCAAAAAAATCATGTCTCTTCCAGATGACATTCATGCAATAATTATTTCAATGTCATGTCTGCATGATTATGAATCTTTTTCAAACATACAACTCACTAGAATGTAGTTGTTTGAGATATCAAATACTTAAAATATGCCTCAATAATATCATGGATCATGGTTCATTTTTAATCAAATCATATTTTTCACAACAATCTCATTTTTTCAAAAAAGGTAAATATTATCACGGTATTTTTAGATATTTTACCTGATAAAAATATTATGAGTCATATTATGATTTTGAAAAGGCACTTGAATAAAGATCCAATTATACAACCTATTTATATATGTTTTAAAAATATTGTAATTCTGAACATTTTTTATTTACTTTAAAAAATCATTGATTGAATTTTAGAACTCAATATTATTCTGAATGATTTATAAAAATAATGTTTTATCAAATGAATTAATGTTATTGTTAGACATGATTATTTTCCAAAACAATATTTCATTGAAAACCAGTACGACCGATGTCTTATAAGTTTTATTTTGACAATGGAAGAAAGTGATTTTGAAGAATATATAAATCATTGTGGTTATGCATGTACCTTATATGTATGTGAAAAATGATGATGAAACTACTTGGACACCATGTTCTAGGTATTATATTCATTCTTAGGTGAATAGTTTTATTAAATAATTTGGAGTAAAACATGAAAATATATATAAGACAAATTTAATTGACATGTGGTGGTCATTATTTGTTGGGATGAAAATGGGATATATAATAAAACCATAATGTATAAAACATGTTACCATTATTTTTTGGGATTTTAACTCACAATGAGATTATTTTATCAGAATGATTTAGTTATATAAAAGGGACAACTCATAGGATGGGTGACAACCCATTTCATCTTTTAAGGATGTGTTGAGTGAACCCAATACTAAAGGGTGACAATGGTTAATCACCTACCAATGGAATATATGAAGGTCATGGTTAGTATGAATTAAATTGTATTAGTAAAAATAGATGATTTAATAACAATATTTTTATTTCAATGGCATTCTTTATATCAAATGGATATCCTTGTTATCGGAAATTGTTTTTTGGATTGATTGATAATGGTTTTTTTTTGGAAGGTGTTCACTTTTTAGGGTTGCTTATATACCAGTGGAAATTATTATACTATTGGATTTTATTTTAGGTGTCATTTTGGAATTTTATTTTGGAGGAATATATTTTAGTTATTGGGGATTTTTAATGATTTGGTTTATTTATTGAAATTATTAACCTAACATGATGAATATTTGATTAAGATAATTAGTTTTTGTTATGAAACATCAAGAGTAATCGATGTCATTAGAAGATAAATGATGAAACTAATCCTAGAAGAATATGGTATCAAATAATTCTATTTTTTATGTTTCATTATTAGTTTTTATTATTGGTAGGATTATAAAGAATGTTTTTCTTGAATGGTCTATGTTGTACGTTGGGGATTACACATTATTTTTGGAGATTGAAACTAGGTATTCTTCTTTTAAATTTTATTATAATTGTGGAATTATATTATTTTTATCCAAATAATTTTGTTTTCGTTAGTGTATCAAGAGAGAATGAGAATACAGTTAATATTTTATGGATTATTTTATTCTTTATATGTTTATTCTTTTTATTCTTGTGGGGGAGAATCCATCTTGAATTATCATCATTTGGAGAAAAATATGAGTTTGATTTGGAAATTAATTGAAGGATGATACTTCAATTTTCAAGTAAGAGTATTTCTATAAGTTCTTGTTATATGTAGTAAAATACTTTCCAAAATATGTGAAAAAGATATTAAAAAATATTTTTACTTATCCAAACATTAAATCGAATATCATTTAACCCATTACAAGTTTATGATTTTTTTTATTTTTAACATTCTTCTGATCATGGTTTATATCACTCCCCATCAAAAAATGATGATTATTTTTTCCATATCCATGTATTAGTACATGTAATCCTATCATTTTTTATCTCATGTGATATTTTTTACATCAATTTAATTCTTTTAATGTGGAAATTGTATTATTTCTTTTTTATTTCGGATTTTAATGATGTAATTTGGTAAAATTGAAACTGTAGTTATCAAACACAAATTTAAAACTAGGGGGATGCAATTTCAAAAATGGGGAAGGATGTAACATCCCAAGTAATTATAGAATAATACAAATTATTGTTTATTAATATTTATAAATTATATATTAATTTTACATTTAAAGGTATTCTATATCTGATTACATGTCGTACATGCACCAACGAGTTTCTATGAAATTTTATATTGCAAACAAGACTGAGTTATAGAGAAGAATAATATATTACTAATATTATCATTTTCTGTTGAAGTTGTTGCATATCCATTACAATTTTTTCATTTAAAAATAGTAACTAAATTATAAAAGGATGGTTTATCATTTTTGTATAACGATTCATTGCATAGAAAATTAATTAGTATTGTAAATAAAAACCATTTGAAAATAAAACATCATTTTTTATGAAAACATATTTAAATGAAAATTATCATGTTTATAAATTAATCAAATAATTATTTTCATTATTTATTAATGAAATGTTATTTTTATATAATCATTAAAATTCATCTTATGTGTTTTTACACATTATTAAAGAACAAATACAATTTCACAGATAAAATATGTGTTTTTAAAAAATGTTGTTTTAACCCCTTTTGATGGAGAACTGATTTTGAATTAGGATTTTGACACTTCAATAGGTTATATTTGACAATATAATCTTCTTCCATATAATCTGGACATCAAAATTCATTTTGGTTGAATTTGGGAATTTTTTAGATAAAAATAATTTTTTATGAATAATGAAAAAATAATACATTTTAATTAAAAATTTCATTTTATTCTAATTTAATTATATTCATAGATCACCCTTTTACATGGTTTTAAAAAATAATTAGAATTTTTTTAATTTAATCAAATGTTAGTCATTGTTTGTAAATTCACAATGAAATTTGATATAAACGCTTATGAGTCTTACGATGATCTATCACTTTCTCGAAACATGTTTTCTCATTTTAAAAATGTTGATTAATTTAAAATGAATTAATGCAACTTATGTATTTTGAAAATTGGAAAAAAAATCAATATTTTGATTCATAGGATTTAATATATGTAAATATGTCTTTTCTATTTTTTTGATATTATGAATATTAACATTGTAAGTTATTATAATTACCATGGTTATGGGTATACCAGGTAATTAAAGGGAAAATAAAATTATAATAATTTAAATCTATACTAACACATTTTCTAACATAATTGTATGACTGTATCCTGACGATGAGAACCCTTGGGTCTATTCTAGTACAACTTGGTGCCACTTTGGTTACAATATTGCATTTAGAATATTATATTCAATGAATATTAATATTTGATTCATTTTCATTTTTCAAAAAAATGAAGTATATTAATATGGAGTTATAAAAGGGATAAGTTTGAAAAGAAAAAGTATTTATAAATAGAAAATTTTTACAAACATCATGGTTATTTATAAAAAAAAATAAGGAATTAAATAACTAAATTTATGTGTGACACAATGATAATGTAATAATAGATTTATTAATGATGAATCAAATCAATTATTTTAATATTATTAAAATAAAAATATAATTTTAAATATTTAATGTCATTCACAAAATTTTATAGATGACTATTTTATTTTATGGTTGAGTTAATGTATTCATTTATAAGGAATAATTTTTTGTATTTTTTTAACAAATGAAAGAATGAATAGAGTAAAAATTTCCATAATCAACATATTAAAATAAAAAATAGTTTATTAAATGATATAAAATTACAAAAAATAATATATTTGACCAGATGGTTAGGATAAGTCCTAATAATTCATTAATGAATTTTTATGGTTGTTTGATGTGTTATGATATTCACAATAACAGGAAATTTATAAATAACATGATATCCCTGTAAGATTAAAAAGGATAAAATAAGGTTTAAACCAAAAAGATAAGGGGTCAAAATACTGAAAACATGGCTAATTTTAATTTAAACATTGTTTTTAGACCTAAAATAATATAATATTAGAAATAAATAATTTATCATCCATTTGGACCTAATATGGAATTTATATTAATTTAATATTTTAAGAGTTTAAAAATCTGCCCATCCGCTATCCTTTAAAAAGATACACACTCTACTCGAATACCCACGCATCCAGAAATATTTGGTTCCTAAAATCACTTCCCAAATCCATTCCTAGAATCCCTATACAATTTCATTATGCATTTGTTCAGGAAGAAACCCATTCATATTGGTTTAAATGTGCTCTTCAAATGTGATCGACCGAAGAAGTGGTATCATTATTTTAACTTTTTCTATATCATTTCAGCTTCTACTAAGTTTTAATATTATTATTATAAAATGAAATAATAATTCTAGTAAAATCAAAATATATAGATTTTATTATGTTAATAACATCACCAAAATCCATCTCCAATTTCATCAAAGGTGTAACGAACATTTCGTTCATTTGTATGATAGACTACTGCCTCACGAACATATATATTTATTTTCATATTCGTCTATAAAGAGTGGTTATAATGACTTAATGAATATTTATATACGATATAAATGAAATATTTATCATTGTTGAAATTTTTTATTTCAATTATGTTCTTACCATCCATGCACCTAAAAATTATAACTTCATTCGTTCGTACATGTGAACTACCACCTCCAGAAAGCGATGTAAATTTTTTTTATTCCCCACATCCATTAGATGATATATATAATTATACATAAATTACTATTACTATGTTAATAATATTTTGATAATTTTTTAAATATAAATCAATAATTACCATATTTCCATAATGATCAATGAATAATGGGAAACATTACACAAGAGTACGTACAACATACCATCCCCATGATTATAACATTGTTAATTTTTAAAACCCTAAATGAATGGTTTAATTTAAAAATTATAAATTATTTAGAAATGTGATTATTATTTCAGGAATATTATTTTGGATATGATGGACATATGACCACATAAACTATTGACATCAATATATGTTCATTTTCGACTCAAGTACTGAATATTGACTGAATATAAGATATGAACATAGGTAAATATGTAATTTTTATAACAAAAAATAAAGTGATATAAAATGAATTATAGACATTAAAATGATTCACATGAAACAAAAAATTATAATAGGTTTGTTATTCTATAATATAATGATTGTATTAAATGATATGAACACATGGTTAGGGACTTCATCACAATATCCTTTCATTGAGGAATATTCTGATTGTATACACCACCGTTATTAATTTGGTCTATAATTATACCCAATGAATTTTTCATTCTTTAAATGTTTTTCAAAATATTTCTTCTTTATGATTTTTTTTACTAAACAAAAAATTAATATTTTTTTAACATATGCATTGACAACGACATTTCTATGGCCTTGACTATTATTTGATATTTGGCATCATATATATATTCCTTCATGTTTTTGAATAAAAAAGAAACTTATTATTCCAATTTGGGTTTTTTGAAATTGAAAATGCTTTCGAAAGTGTATTTAAAAATTAAATATTTGTAAATATTTTCATGTGATTGTAAATGAATTTTAATGGGTAAAATATTGATTATTTAAATCTTTTAGGTGATTTTATTATATAATGGTACATGGACATTTGACGGGTGGTTAAATGATTAACAAAATACAGGTGGTTCCATGAAAAACTGGAGGGGGAGCTCATGATATCTCTCCAATGAATTGGTTAATGAGACATGGTTAACTAGTTGGGTTTCACCTAAATGATTTTTGTAATATACATTGAGTGGTATTCCAAATGTAATCATGAAAGATACTCCCTATGTAGTTGTGAAAGATACAATGTATGTATGATATGTATTCAACTAGTTACCATCATGTCTTATGATTTCTATAATGATTTATTGGAATCATATGATTTCCTGAGATAATATTAAAAACAAATTTTTAGTGGGTGAAATATGTGATTCCATGGAATTATTAGAATTAGCGGACTAATGTTTTCATTCCTTCTCTTATTTCCAGTACTCATATTTCTGTGATGATCCCCTGTTTTTAATTTTTTAATTGGTATAAGGTTTGATAACAGAAATCAATAATTGGAGAATATTTTTATGATGAAAATAAATCATGTTTTATTTTAATGGTTTTATTTTTTTTTGAAAAAAAATGTATAGTGAGTAAAAGTGTATAATTTCACATTTTTTAGTTATTATATAATAGGAATGGCATAATTCTCTAAATATAAAAACATTAAAATTGTAAGATGGAAATAATGATGTAGGTGCTCAATATAAAATAGGTTGTTGAATTGTATCCATTAAGAATTCCTTCTGGACATTTAATGTTGGTTATAAAAAATCATTTTCATCATTCAGGAAAACTATGTTTAACAATGGTAAACAATATAAATTCATTAAACCCCTTAGTTATACCAACTTGCTGGATTCCAGAAATATGGTTTCGAAAATGAAACTTAACAAAAGTTTAAAAAGAAAAAGAATAAACCTTAAAGTATATAGAATCTTACTAATCAAAGTATACAAGTACAAGAATGTATAAGATAATTATACATTCCTTATTAATAAAAATTTTGTGAAAAAAAATTGAAACAATCAAGTATGTAGTATGAAATATTTTAAACCAAAGTGTAGGGTATCCAAAAAACATTGATAATAGTCCCTTGATTTTTACGTTCAATAATTTATGTCTTACCCACACCAGGGTAAGCCCTCAATATGAATATCAGAGTCTGTCTTTCTATCCTTGTAAGACCTTGAACTTCAAAGCAGTCAGCACCTCTGTCTTCCTTATCAAGGATTCCCTAGAACTTTAAGCTAGTCGGAACCTCTACCTTCTTATCCCCGGAAGCCCTATATTGTACACAACAACAATCACAGTCACATGAAGAAATCTGAATATGATGTTCTGTAAACACAAGGCATGAGTGTGTCTCTCTAGAAATCCATTCACCATCAAGTAATCTCTAGAGTTCTAAATCAGTCAGTATTGATCACTTTCAAATGCTATCTTATTTATATGAATTTATCCAACAGCCAGCTCCCTCCTCCAACAACCATATTTTTTCATTAATCATTAAGGGACCTGTACACATGTTACTCAAACAATGGTTACATAGAAATCCAATGCAGGACATCATTTCATAACTATAATAGGGTTATGTAAAATTTGGTTTCTCAACAAATTCTATTTTTCAGAGTCTATGGAAATATACAGTTTGAAATCAATTGAAAAAATATACAGAGTCTATATTTCATGAATATTCTAATTATTTTTTAGATGTAATTCGGGAAAAAAATTATAGTATTAGGAGTCTGAATTATAAGGAATTTGGAACATTAATTCTGAGTAATTTGGAGTCTGAATTCAAAGGAATTAGGAACATAAATTATTAGTAATTCAGAGTCTGAATTATAAGGAATTCAGAACACGAATTCTAAGAAATTCTGAAGTTAATTTTCAGATAATTCACAATCGGAATTTTAGAGAATTTGAAATCTTAATTTCAGTGAATTTTGATTCATAATTTTAGATAATTCAGAATCCAGATTACGAGAATTTGGCGTTTGATTTATCAGAAATTCAGAGCTCAAATTTCAGAGAATTCGGAGTCAGAATATTAGAGAATTCGGAGAAGGAATTTCAGTGAATTCAGCGTCTGAATTTCAAGGAATTTAGAGTCTAAATTTCAATGATTTCAGAATTAGAATTTCCAAACATGAAAATATAATTCTTTATATCTAGGTATTTATAGGATTCAATGTTTTTAGAAATGAAAATGAATCTTACACATAGAAATAAAAAGAGTTAGGTTTAGTGAAACAAAATCATGAATAATCAAAACAATGATAGGGAGAAAATTTATTTGGGAAGGAAAACATTACTTAAAAAGATAAATCTTATGGGAAATGAAATATTCCTTGATATAGAGTGTTTGTGATTTTCAAAACAATAAAGAAATGGAAAATTCATAAGGAAACCTTATTGAATCAACCATCTAACCCTTATTGGGATGCACAAACATCTTTACGAAATAGATTCTATGGAAATAGATATTTTATGTTCTTGAAAATAAAAAACAAATATCCCATTACTTATGGAGCATAGTGAATAAGACTAACTCCCCCTTAGGCTTTGGAATCACTAAGGATCGTATTCTTGATTTCCTGAATGAGATTTTTCATTTTCGTGCATTCGAAAAACAACATTGATAAGAAAATTCTTCTAGATAAACTCCCTCTTACATAGGGAAATGTCTTCATTACTTTCAATTCTTTTTATCGTTCCTTTGTCCCCCTTTGGGATATTCAAAATTCAATAGAGGGAATGGAAAATTGTACCTAAATCATTTGTATCATACAACCAAATATATGGAGAACTAAAAAATTAATTAAGATGTAAAGTATATTTACAATGAGGAAAATACAAAAAAAAATTAGGAATGAAATGAAATTATCCTTCTTTATCATTCGACATTAGTTTCATCACAATATTTTTTTGCTTCTTTAGCTCTTTGTGATCCTATTATACACACTTTATAAACTGATTATGATCTACTATTTTCTTCTGCAAGGCTTGAATTTTTTCTTCCTAAGCCTTAAGAATGATTGTTAGAAAATTCAAGGCTTCTTCTTGTTTATAAAGATTCCCCTCAATCTCTATTATGAGATCACATTCCCTCTTCGAATTCATGTCCGCAAAATTTAGCATTCCATTAAAATTGTTATCTTCCTGCTTCTGAGTAGTCCCTTCAAGGCTTAAACTTTCCTCAAAACTATTTGAAAGGTCCTTGATCATCCCATCTTTAGTATCAAATGCCTCTTTTACATTATCATGAATTTCATAAATTATTCACATTTCTATGATTATCTTCATTGACCATCTTGTCATCTTCTTACAAGATATTTTATGAGCCTTATAACAAATGAGAAAGGTCTAGAAATCTTCCTGTAGTTAAATTTTTTTCCCATAGCTATGGAAAATGATTCTAGCATCTGATTTATCATATGATGAAGCATCTGGAATCCTGAATAATTGCTTTGGAATTAAGTAATAGTACCAACCAGCTTTTTCAATGAATGAACAACGAAGTCATGTCTGAGGGAAGATGATTTTGAATCTGATTGATTATTGGAGATGATTATTTTTCTATATCCTAAACTTTCTAAATTGATGATGCACCAAAATAATTCCTCTTCAACACATATTTAATAGATGTATCTACTATCACCTGATTTCCCTTGTCATCTTTTAGAATGATTCCTTTTTCTTTGGGAGACTCTTGCTCACTACCAAATAGCTGAAAAATATTATCTCCCTCAACATCTTATTTCTCTTTACCAGCCACTAGATCTTCTGGATTAATAATATCATATTTAATACATTCATAATTAGTTGGATTATTCACTTCTTCTTAACCATTCTCATCTATTTCTTGGTGTAGCAATTTTTTAGGATTCATCCTGATAAGTCAATATTGGTAATTTTACAGAGAGACTTTCCGTCACATGTTAGTCTTCAACTTGCATTATTATATCAATAGTTTCATTGAATTATTCTTCATCTTATTATTATTCTTCTATTTCCACTTCCAATTCTTCATCTTCAATAATTTCTTTTTCATGATGTGATTCTGGAACCATCACATTCTTTCCTAGAGTCTCTGCTAATGGTAATATCAAAAATGATTATGTTACTGGAATTTGTTTAGATTCCTTCTCAGCATCAGTCAGAAATGATTGTACAATCTCATCTTCAAAAAATTTATTCCTTTGAATATTCTCTTTTTGTTTCTTATCATGATTCTCAGCAGCCCTCTCCCTCAATGATTTAGCCTCATTTGGGTCAAAGCCAATCATAGGCTCCCCTTCCATCCAGATCTTCTTATATCATTCCTCTGAGCCCCTACATCATCTGGAAAAGATTTTTTCTTCTTCAGCTTCGGTGGTACTGACTGACTTATCTCTCCCACATTCCATTTTGTTTTCTCTTCCAGCTCCTTTTTATTTCTCTTCCTTCCACCATTCATAGAGGTTCTAGCCACATCCGAATTCTTTGACAATGCTACTATTTCTTCTTGAAAAATATCATAGAATTGTATAGATTCACTTGGAAATCCAATTTTCATTCTTCTTTAGGAGTCATCTCTTAGAAACATCACTTTGTAATAACTCGGATTGAAACTTCATGGGATTTTAAATGAATGAAAGAAAATAACAATAATCATTGAAAGAATTGTCGGATACATGATAATCTGAGACATGAGATTTCTATTTTTGATATTCTGAATCATCACCCAGATATACATAACCAAGTTCATATTCCTTAGGATCACCATGAAATCCAATATATATATATAACTCTTCTTTAGAGTATCCTTTTCCCATTTCCTTGGAATTATAAAACCTTGAAACCATAATTCAAGAATATGCAAATTTGTAGAGTGATGAATGATCTTCAGGGTCTTCACTCCTTTCATGCCAAGACAGTCTATTGCCTTTTACATACCAAGAGATACAGATTAATTAGGTAGTTTGTGAGTACAGAACACTACTTCACCGTCATAGGTAATACCAATCATACTCACTACCTTGTTTTATGAAAGAGTGTGGGTCTTTCCATAAGACTTGAATGGAAATTTATCTGTACCACCTATAATGAAAGGCTTAATGTTTTATAAAACTCTACCATCAACTCCATGAACACATGATCTTGTACCTTTGGTTTTGATACACATACATTCTCCCAACCAATCAACATGACATTAATAGATATGATGGAGTCTTAATTATCATAAAAATTTTGATCGACCAACTTATCCATGTATATCTACCACTCGGAGATTTCTTTAACTGTTGTTATTTCATTCTAAGGAGAGTCTTCCGCAGAAATCCGGAACAGAGGAAAAATTTGATGATTTAGAACATCCTTATGTACAGAGACATAACTTTAGCATGAAAAAGCATGAAATTTTGATGTGGGAAAACAATCGGGGGGTGCATTATATAGGTGATTGAGTTGATGGTTCAACATCCATGGTTGATTCAATGGTTGAAAAAACTTCTGATCAAATCTTATAGTTTACATGATAACTGATGAAGGATTTTTATTGGTTCTGATCTTTTGAGGTTTTTAGGATAAACATTCATATTTAATAAAAAGTGTATTTGAAAAGGTTTTTTAAACACGATAAAAATACCAACAAATAAAAAGCTGATTACGAAAACATAGGAAAGAAATCATACCATTTGGGTTACATGGAAAATTATTTGTAATGAGGAAAATTTTTATTGGATACAAAAAAAAATTATTATTAGAAATTTTAATAAAGAAAAGTTTATGTTACGAAAAAAATTTGACTGCGAAAAATTTAGACTACAAAAAATTAATACTACGAAAAAATTTAAACTATGAAAAAATTAGATTACAATAAATTTTGACAAGGAAAAATTTATACTACTAACAAATTCACCCCCCCCCCCTACAAAATAGAGTTTCTTACTGTAAGGATATTGGATTCAGAAAGATTTTAATATGGGTGATTACCATATGGTAATCATTCTTAACTTCTATTTAATATTTTCAAATCTATCAGAGGGAAAATATTTTATGAAAATATGAGTAAGTTGATATTGAATTCCGATAAATTGAAGAATGATATCTCCTTTTTGGGTGATCCCTGAGAAAATGATGCCTAATATCTAGGTTCTATTCACGAGAGTGATGTGCAAGATTTTTACTTAAGGAAATGACACTAGTATTATCACACAATATTTGTGTTTTGGTAAAACTCATACCATAGTCTGTGAGTATGTTTTCATCCACAATTTTTGAGCACAATAACATCCAACTGCTACATATTAATCATCATCAATGGAAAGTGATATTGAGTGTTGCTTTTATTATGACCAGGAAACTAATGAATCACCAAATAAATTAAAATACCCCAATGTACTATTCATATCTCTTCCACATCCACAAATGTCAGCATCTGAAAAAAAATTAAAATAGACTTATTTTCTGAAGTATAAAAGAGTCCTACATCCCTGGTTCCTTTTATGTAGTGAAAAATCCTTTTCACTACCTTTAAATGAGATTCTGTAGCATTGGAATTATATCTTGCATATAAGCATACTGAAAACATTATGTCTGGATGACTAGATATCATGTAGTGTATACTTTCTATCATACCCCTAAAATATGTTTGATCTACTAGTTTCCAAACTTTATCAAAATCAAGTGATTTTGATTTACCAATGTCTATACTTATACTCTTAGTTTTGTCATATCCATACTTTTTAAGAATACATTAAATATAATTATGTTGGGATATATATATTCCTTTTTGTTTGTTTCGAACTTTGAAAATAAAAGGAAAATTTTAACTCACCAATCATACTCATTTCAATATCAGATTTCATTAGATCCTCAATGGAATCAGTTAAAGATTGCTGAGTTGATCCAAATATAATGTCATCAACATAAATTTGAACAATAAAAACACTTTTCTTATCATTCATTACAAAAATGTTTGGGTAATAATTTCACTTAACTTAATTGTTTTTAAGAAACAACCATGTAAGTCTATCATAATAAGCTCTAGGGGCTTATTTAAGTCCATATAATGATTTGGTAAGTTTGAAAAAATGTTCAGGATTTTGGTATCATCAAAATCAAAAGGTTGTTCAACAAAAACGTCCTCTTGAATATAACCATTAATGAAAGAACATTTAACATCCATTTGAAAAAGAATGTAGTTTAGGAATGTTGCAATTCCAATTATAATAAAAATAGATTCAAGTCTATCTATTTGAGCATTGGTTTCTTCATAGTATATCCCTTCTTGTTGATTATAGCCTTTAGAAACCAATATCAATTTATTTCTTACTATGATTCCATTCTCATCACACATATTTCTAAAGACCCATTTTAACCCAATAATAGAATATTCCTTAGGCCTTTTGACCATGATCTATACATTATTCCTTTTTATTTCATTTATCTCATCATTTATAGATTTTATCCATTCATCATCACTTAAAGCTTCATCCTTAAATTTTTATTATAATTGGGAAAGAAAGGATAGATGTACTACTTCATTTCGTAAAAAAAATCTATTCCTTACAGGTTGATTTACATCCCAAATGATACTATCACTGGGATAATTCTTAGGAAACAACTGATTTGGGTTTTGTAAAACCTACTCATCAACATATGATATGAAATATTCAAGGGTAAATTCTTCAGAAACATTTTATTGAAATTTTCCTTATCATAACAATCTTCTATCAAGGGGTGATAATTCGTTTTTGAAAACACTTCAGAAGATGTAGGTTGAGGTTGTTTAAAACAATGGGATTAGTTTCATCAAATTTAATATGTACTATTCCATAAATAGTACAATTATTTTTATTTAAAACTCTATAAGCTTTAGAAGTTGGGGAGTAGCCTAATAAAATTCCTTCATCAGATTTTGGTAAAAATCTTTGTACATTTTCTTTAGTATTCAGAATGAATAACATGAAATCCAAAACTGTGATGTAAGAAAGTCTATGTTTTCTACCATTCCATATCTCATAAAGAGTTTTATAATGAAAATGTCTAATCAAAAAATGATTTAAAGTATTACAATCAGTACATACAACATCATCTCAATAATTTTTGGCTAACGAATATTCAGTCAACATTGTTCTGGTTATCCCTTGAAGAATTATGTTTCTTATTTCAATAACACAATTTTGTTGAGGAGTTCTTGGTGCTGAGAAGTTATGAGTAATGACTTTTCTACTACAAAAAGTTTCAAAATCAGAATTTTGAAATTGTCTAGCATGATACATATGAATAGTCAACAATGGAAGGTTTTTCTCATTTTTAACATGGTCTCTATAGATTTTGAAATAATGAAAATCTTTATATTTCATTGCTAGAAAATAGACCCATGTAAATATAGTGTAATAATCAAATAAGGCAAATACATAATATTTTCCTCCAATACTTCCAGTTTGTGTCGGAAAAAAAGATCTATAAGCCCCAATTATAGTGAATCAGTGGTTGAGACTTCAACGACTGATTTAAAGAATGATTTTTGTTGCTTTCCATATTGATAAGGATCTCAAAATTTTAAATAATAAAATATATGCCTTCTTAGATCCTTAACTAGTCGTTTCTTAGAGAGTATGCATAGGTTCATATGGTTACAGAGTCTTAACCATCTATTCCATAACCAAGAATGGAATTTCAATCACTAAGAAAATGTAGATATTGACTCCTATGGTCTTCTATGTTTAGTGTGTAAACATTCCCTTTCATATGGGAAGAAGGAATAATCATCCTTGGAATTGTGTACTAAACACTATTCATACCTAAAATTCACACTATAACCTTCCTCACATAACTGACGTATGCTAATAAAGTTTTTCCTAATAACCATAACAAATAAAACATTTGAAATCAATGTTTTTCAAAGAAGAACAATGTTACCTATACCAATAATTTCCCACTGAGCATTACCTCCAAAATGTAATTTTCCTCCTTTAGTCTTGATAATCTTTTCAAATATGTTTTTGTTACTAGTCATGTGTCGGGAACATCAAATATCCATATACCAGGTATTTTTTTGTCACTATCTTTACTTTTCTGAAAATGATAGTGTTAGGCTTTCAATAGCCAAATATTCTTGGATTCAGAAACATGAGAAATAAAAATTATAGGAATCCTCATTTTCCGTAAAAAAAACAAGATTTATGAAAACCTAAAGGGTGAGTTTTGTTTATGGAACAATTTTTTTCCCAATGACCAACACACTAACATTTAGTGAAAAATAAATCACATTGAGGAACAAAATAATTATTAATAAAAATTTGTTTTGAATGAGTATAACCTAATACAACATTATTCATTAGATGTCAAATTTGGGAATAAATCTTGTCAATGTTTTCCTTACCAAAGGTAAAGGTTAACAAACACTAATTCAATGAAAATATTTCTGACATCAGTCTAATAACTAAATTTTTTCCCTCGAAAACAATAGTTTTATCAATAGAGTTAGTATCTTAACATTTTTCATAGAAATTATAGTATATAAATCCTAGGAAAGCTTATCCTTCTTGTAATTAACTTCCTCAAGGGTTTTTTAAACACTTTAAAAATCATAAATTTTCATATAAAGATATTTATAATGATTCGATACTTCATTAGTAAGAATCGAATCCCTAGAATTTTTCTTATCAAGATTTTACATGACTTTAGAATTTTTTTCTCAAGGAGCATAGAAAACTTAGAGTCCTATTCAGAAGTAGGTAAAGTATTATCTTCATCAGAATAATATTCCACATTTGAAGATTCATAATATTTTCTACCATTATAATTATCAATCAAGGATACATTGGTCACTCATTCAACATTGGTTTCCTTGGACATTAAAAAATGATTTTCAATAGGTAACTTGGCATGTAAACCAATAATCTTATGATAGAAGATTCATACTCTAATGATTCATCAGACGAGTCTCCGCCACTGGCACTCCAGATGTCATTATATTTCTGAACATTCATAGATATTTCATTGTAGTAATTCTTTATATTTATCTAATAATGATTTTCAATTCTATCATTTTTCTTAATCATATGACAATCTTGAATTATGTTCCATGCTCTCTAGCATTCATAACAAGTAACATCAGAGTCCTTCTTCCCTTCCTGTCTTTCTTCTTATATCTATACTGAATGTCTTTCTTCCAGAATATCTTGTGCATCTTACTAGCATTATTAGCTAGTTAATTCTCATAATGTCCAATTTCATTTGATTCATATGAAAAAGAAACCTTCATCCACATGGATCTATTAACCCTTTAAAGAGTCATTGCTTTACTAGTTGTAAAGGCTACACTTCCATTGCCATTATTCTTCTTATTTCGATCAATATCTCTTTCCATTCTTGTCTCAGATTGAAGAATAGTTCCAAAAATCCCATCAAGATTATTCTGAGATACATTCCTATTATCATCAATAGTTGTTCCCTTAGATTCTGACTCATTAATCATGATATTAATAATCTTTTCTATAAGTTCATCATCATCTAAACCTTTTTCACTGATGGATTGTAAACTAGTAACAATAGTTGTAAACATCTATTGAACCTTTCACACTGGTTCTCCATAAGGAAGTAGAAATCAAAGATATTCTTCTTTAAGTATAAATCTTCTATTTTCTATAACCTTGGATGTACCAAAATGGGTAACCTACAATTTCTTCCAAATACAATTTATAGCTTCATGAGAAGAAATCGGGATATATATATTCTTGGTCATTGAACACAACAATATATAGTGTACCTTGTAGTTTAGTTGATATTCAGGCTTTTCGTGATTAGTAAAAGTTGGAAATTCCTTATCAAGATTCTTTTAATCTACATTATGAAAAACAAAATTGTCTACTCTAGTATTCATAAGAAAATTCATCATTCAATCTCCCCAATATTCATAATCATTCCCATCAAATATAGGTTGTCTAGAAGGATTATGATTGTTAATCGAACCAACATTCATTCCTGCAATCTAGAGGAAATATCATTCCTATGAAATTAGTTAATAGGAAAAGTATTTAAATAAGGATCAATTATCCTATGCATGAATAATATAGAACAATGAAAACTGGTAAAGAAAACTTTTATGTGAATATAAGTATTTTACAGACCTCCTCAGATACCAATTGTAGCATCGAAATAATGATGTAGATGCTCAATATACCAGAGGTGCGGGGGTTAATTATATCCTTTAAAAATTCTATTGGAACCATTAAATTTGGTAATAAAATATTCATTTTCAACCCTAGGTAAAACTATGATTAACAAAGTTGAAATAGGTAAATTCACAAAACCTCCTAGTTCAGCAAACATGACAGATTCCAGAAATGTGGTTCTGGAAATGAAACATAAGAAAAGTTTAAAAGGAAAAGATTCCATCATTAAGCGTATAGAAATATACTAATCAGAGTATACATGCACAATAAAGTATAAGATAATTATTTATTCCTTATTAATCAAAATTCAGCATAAAAAACATCAAAAATACAAGTAAAAAGTATGAAATCTTTTAACCCAAAGAGAAGTGTATCTAACAACCTTTAATAAAGGTCCCTTGATTCATACATTCTAGAATGTATGTATTACCCACACCAGGGTAAGCCCTCAATAGGAATATTGGATTCTGTCTTCCTATCCCTGCATACCCTCAAACATCAAGGAAGTCGACACCTCTGTCTTAATTATCAAGAATGTCCTCAATCATTAAGGTAGTCGACCCCTCTGCCATCCTGTCCTCGGAATCCCTATGTTGTACACAACAACAATCAGAGTCACATGTAGAAATATGAACAAAACGTTCAGTACACCCAATGGAAATGAGCCCCTCTCTCTATAAATCACATCAGTGTCATCTAAACTTTATAGTTCTAGATCAGTCAGTATTGAGATAGTTCGAATGAGCTCCTATTTATAGGCATTTCTCCAATGGTCATCTCCCTCCTCCAACGGTCATTTTTTTCCATGAATCTCCCTGCGACCCGTACAAGTGTCCCTCAATAAATGGTTAGTTAGAAACATAATGAACGACATTGTTTCATAACTATAGCAGAGGTATGTAAAATATGGTTCCTCAACCATTTCTATTTTCTCTGTCAAACGAAAAAATAAAATATGGTGTCTAAGGAAAAAATATTCGAAATCTATATTTATTGAATATTTAGTATATTTTTTCATGGAATTAGGAATCATAATTCTATAGATATCAGAATCTTAATACTATGAAATTCATAACCAGAATTCTATGGAATTTGGACTTCGAATTCTATGGAATTCCAAACCTAAATTGTGAGTAATTCGGAGTCTGAATTCTAAGAAATTTGAACCTTGAATTCTGAGGAATTCAGAGTCTTAATTATAAGGAATTATAAATTGGAATTCTAATGAATTTGAAACCTTAATTTCATAGAATTAGGAATCATAATTTCAATGAATTCTGAATATGAATTTCATAGAATTCAGTATATGAAATTCAGAGAATTTGGAATCTGTATTCAGAGAATTCAGAACCTGAATTTTGAGGAATTTAATGTCAGAATTTCAAAGAAATCTGATTTGTAATATCTGAGAATTTATAATCAAAATTTATGAGACTTTGTAGTCTGATTTTCCTAGAATTCAAAGTCTAAATATCAGAGAATTCAGAATCTGAATTTTAGCGAATATATAGTTTGAATTTCAGAGAATTCTGAATCTGAATTTCTTTACCTGAAAACCAAATACTATATATCTATGAATTTATAAGATTCTATGTTTTTAAAAATGAAGAAGAATCATACACTTATAAATAAAAAAAATTTAGTTTTAGTGAAAAAAATCAAGAACAATGAAAACAATGTTAGGGAGAAAATTTCCTTGGGAGGGAAAATTTTCATTAAAAAGATAAATCTTATGGGAGATGAAATTCTCCTTGAGATAGAGAGTTTGTGATTTTCAGAACATAAATAAATTGAATGTCGTAAGGGAACCTTATTGAATCAATAAAATGATCCTTAATGTGAATTATTGACATACCAAAAGATTATGTAATGTTTAAGGTTGGGGAATTATACATAAGTCTAGGATCGATGAGTCCTGGATTTTGGTAATCAGTGAATTATTTATTAAGAGATGACATATATGAAACTAAGGAAGTGATAAAGATATTAGTCCCTGGTTCACGCACATCATTTGATAATGGTTGTGGAATCGAGATACCTATCATGTGAAAATAGTTTTCAAACATGAATTTCATTTGATAAATGGTATTGTGTATGGTTGAATTCTATGGTAACCTCTATATACGATTTGAAAATATATTTTTGTGAAATATTGAAGACATAATTAGTGTTTGAGTATATCATGATGATCCATTGATACTAAATCAGAATTGTGTTTGTGATGGTGTTATGAAATAGTTAGGATATTGAAAATGAAATAGACAAATCCTGAAATTTCATTAGAAGAATTTCATGTGTTTTTGTGAAAATACTCAAACCAATCTTGATATTCTAGGGAATAATGCATTATTATTAGGTTCAGGTGACACGTTGATCATAGGTGTGGAGTGTTGACAATGTTTTCAACATGAAGCTATATTAGTTGGGATATACTAATTTTTATTAGTCACTATGTAACCGTAACTATAAAATCATTAGGTAATGATGGGTGTGGCTTAAGGGGTTGTTAGGGTATTTTTCACAGAAAATGTTGTGTGACTAGTTTGACCTGGGTCGATTTGGTGTTTTCCATTTTGAAAAAATATGTTACTAAGGTAAATTTTCTCACTTTTTTTGTAAATATATTTGGTGTGTCTCTAGGAAACTAAGTTTTTCCTTAAAAAGGGAATTACAATTTTGGGATTACTATGACTCACTGTAGGTTATTGGAAATTATATAACCAATGGTTGGAAATTTCATAAGAAGGTTGACAGAATAAGGTGAATAATAATAGATCATCCTCAAATTAGGATCATTCATGTGTTATATTAGTTCATTGATCATAGTTTTTATCCTTACCATGTTTATTATTTTTTTAATTATTATGTTCATGAATTAATTCATAGAAGTGTTTTTGGAATTTGGGAATGCAACGAGGCCATCTAATCAAAAGAACACAACAGTATTAAACAAGGTTTTGTTTTCATTATTTCCCTAATGTATTATCATGGATTAGATGTTCCATGTTTAGGATACTATAGGGTCATGTGTTTTTGGATTGAAAGGAACATTCCAATAGAATTGAATCCATTCATTTATTTGATGTGTCAAATATAAAAATTTGTCTTGGAATATAATTCTATGTTTTGAAATACATAGTGGTTTTGTTTTTAAAAGTTCTGAATACATGGAAGTATATCTTCTAAATTGGTGATTAATAGAGCATCAAAAATTGAAAATTCACATTCTATGAGAAATAGACAGGGTATACTATTTTTTCAAAACATATTCCCACATAGTAATAATTTTGTAGCCCTATAAAGAGTACCTCGTGATTTTCTAAACATTATGGGGGGCTGTATGATTGTGCATAAGTTCAAATGAAATTGTTATGATATTCATATAGGATATGAATAGTTTTCTGAAATGTACACATAACCATCTTGGATGGTGTCACTTAACCTATAACACCACATTCCTAACACACACATATCACAAAATGTGTGTAAAAACCTTGTGATGTATTCCTCTAGAACAATGTGAGTTGCACGATTGGTTCACAATTCAAAAACCTTATGTTCCAACCATGCAACATTATAAACGGAAAAATATTCAAATCTTCAATTAAACCATTAGTGGGGTATCATCCTTTTTTATCCTCTCCATTATCTAGGAGGACCTCCATTGAAATCCTTATTCTTCACCTATTCTCATCATTCATTCTCCCTTGTATTTTCACCAAATTGAATACTTTTGGGTGTATTTGAAGAATAACAATATGTATAAGAATCCACATCAGTCCATTATTCAAATTTAATCATTTTCTATGTTTACTTTGTGTCATCGAATGTGACCTATTTTCATGTGGTCTCTCTGAAATTGTAATTTCTATTTTTCGGGATTGAGTAAAGGATAAGTATTGGATGAGTGGACTATCCTACGTATGTGGTAGGTGGTATATTTAATATCCCTAAAATTATAACACATTTATATTAAAATATCACTATTTATTAGGCCAAATATTCCTTTCGTCTATCTTAAATATTGAAATTATTAATATTAATAGTTGGAAATTTTTTAGATTTTATATGTCAGACATATACATATAGTTGGAGGTTGTAAACATCAAAATGAACCACCCAATTCGTAAATTTGATCATATATCCATGGAATTAAATTATATTCCTTAAAAATTAATACTCTTTGATGAACCTCTTTGTTCATATTACCTTACTGTCAGGTCTACTATGTTTAATACCCTGGGGGTTAATTAGGTTAAAACATATTAAAACGTTTCCCATTGGGATGATGTTTCTTTGTACAAAAATTAATTCTCTCTTCCTCAAACAGAAATATATGAACAGATATGAAGTCATCCACTGGACACATCTATTTTTACATTGTTCACCCCCATGGGGCTACGTCCAATAGGCATACAATGGTGACTTGCCGATATACCAAAATCACTAAGGCTCAGTTCCAATAATGAGTACAATGTTTGGGCTTGATCTTCTTTTCCCAGGATCACTACCTTTTCAATGTTTGGGTCTTCTCACTTCATTCCCAAGGGTCACTCCCAATGCCTCTTTCTCTGGCTCACTATCGGTATAATGAGTCAATTTCTTCTTCATCCTTCCCTCACTGCACTTGGAAAGAAATCCACTCACCATTTAAGGACTTGTATGTCAAACACAGTTTATGGACATGAAGGTCCCTTCATTTGCATGAATGTTTTCATCCTCAACTCTAGGTTGGTGCTCTGTTAATGTTTCTTTTTCACCTCTAGTTTAATTCCACCATCCTGAGTTCAACTAGGTACCATAAAATACTTTCTCCCAATGATTTTTACATTTCGAAAG
Organism: Viscum album; assembly: GCA_963277665.1. NCBI lineage: Eukaryota > Viridiplantae > Streptophyta > Magnoliopsida > Santalales > Viscaceae > Viscum > Viscum album. The sequence goes on along the minus strand of OY728128.1, from coordinate 267,663,321 downwards.
ATTACATGCACAAATGGAAAACCACATGCTCCTCCCATGTACTATGAATCGGGTTTGGTATGCGGATCACCACCTCCACATACTTCCACCACCCCTGCAAACCGTACTTAGTATACAGAAAACCTTGGATAATTTCCCACATAATGCTCCCATTGTCCCACTTCTACGAACATCCAGATGTCCAAGAACTATTCTCAATTCGCAGAATGTCTTCACCACCTTGTACCAGGGCACCCCCTCCACGTACTGCTTATGTAATTATCTATCTCATGTACCATAAATTCCTCTTCTGTGTAAAGAGTATTATACATGTCATATTTCTTCTCTTAAATCCTTTGGCAGAATTTCTACTTTTCAAACAACTTTACCTTTCGCAGAATTCTTCCTTGTGAACCTCTTTTGGACATTGCCGAAATCCCGGACCAAAAATATTCTCTCTAATGATATTCAATCTCAATAGTAATCAGTGTTACTAAGAATTCTTATACAGTAAAAGATACTTTCAAAATCCACTAATATAGTATTTACAATATTTTTAATCTTTCATTCTCCTCATACATATCCTTATACCACCATGAACTGCATGCCACCAACGAACCATTTTTTATATGTGGATCGCATACTTCCATTATTCCTATGTGGTCGATCTCCTCCGTTAATTTCAAGCCATCCGTATACCACATCACCTTCCCCCATGAACGGTTTTTTTTTCTTGAAACACTCAGGCATACCATTCTTGCTGCTCAACGTACAATTCATCGAATAAGGTATAAGACCCATAAATTATGGTATGCAGTTCTCATCCATTGAAAATTTTCCTCAACATTCTTCGTACGGAGAGGATACATTGAGGGATTTATTTCCCAACACATACATTATGCTTTATATTTGAGATTTGGTTGATCATAATATTTACATTGAGTTGAATGAAATACTTTGATCACAATATTTTTCATAATAATCCTCCGTTGATGTTTGATTTGTCACTAATTTATAATAAATCATATATTTCAAATGCCTTTGTGTTATATTACACCGTTGTCACTCCGAATGGTTAGTTGATCAAAAATGAATTACTTTTTTTATCATTGTGGATTGGATAATAGAATATATTGTATTCTATGGACCAATTGATATTATTGAAATGATGGCCAAATGTCATGCATGAATTATTGAATTACATATTATAATAAAATTACAATGTTCCATGAGCGATGTCAAATTTATTCTTCATGAACACATCAGTTGAGGGAATATCATGAATGTGAGACAACCTATTAATGCATTATTATTGTGGGGAAATAATTAGTGATGAGAAAATAGAGTATTAAAAACATCTATTCAAGGAAAATGTACATGAATATTCACATCTCTTGAGTTTCTGGACATGGAATTCCACAATCCCTTGAAGAAGAAGTTGGACATAAAAATTATCCAAGTTATTATCATACTTTATCAAGGTGTTCCTTGGGATTATTTTTGTCAGGAATGGCTAACCTTATTATTATGAAACCTAGGAATTTCACTCATTATATGACCATGATAATAAGACATGGCATCCCATACAACCCTTTGACACTCCGGTGACTAAACATTGAATATTGAATTTTGACTCAGGTCATACTAAAGACATACTATATAAAAATGGTCATATAAATTACCATAGATAACGATAGTGTATATAAATAAATATCTATATATGTTCCTTTACAAGTTACTATGTACAAATAGAATAAATATATATATATACATATATGCACCGAGTTATTTCATTATAGAGACATTCCATCTAAGGATTAACCATTTATGCACGGCTAGCTATCAGGGAAGAACCTTAGTTGACTTGGTTAAATTTATATTGTTTAATTATATAACTTTCTTTATATATAATTGAATAATTATTTATTATATAATAAATTTTATTTCATTATAAAAATGGATTATGGACTACTATATATATATATATACACCCTATTTAGACCACCATTTGGTACCAATACAAACATAATTTGGATAAATCTTAGGATCTAGATGTTCTTGGTCTTTATAAACTATGGATTTATGAGGGAGCATGGGAGTAGAATTAGATCATGAAATTGGGATATAATCTATTATTGGATATATTTCCTTACTTTTTCGCATTCTGTTCATGTAGTATAATTTCTTATAATATGCATGCATATCATTAATCATCAGTTAGCTTGATCTGGGATGGTTATAACTTCATTTATTATCTATTTAAAAAAAATTATTGTCATTCAGTATTTCTTTATTTATTTTTATTGTATTTATTATAATCATTTTCATTGTTGTTCCATAATGATCAATAAAGGTATAGTATCCCACAGTACCCCATTTAGACCCTCACTACTAGTAAATAACTTATGGTTTACCAAGAGGGGTGCTAAGAAACACATTGAAAGCTATATCAACAAAATGTTTCCCTGACTTCTAGGTTAGGATGTGGCATTTAACCCTTAAACATTAATAACACTGCATTCATGTAACCTTTTATGTCTTTGAATTTTTACATATGTTGTAATTTTTTATCAAAATTCATGATATCACATTATTCATGATCAAAAAAATTATATACTCTAATCCCATTTGGATAGGAATCATGTAATTGAAATCATTACATTTCCCATCAAACATGTTTGAAGGAATTAATTCTCATATTTAATAATATTAACTATAAAATTATAATAAACATGAAATTAATGCATTAACATACCGAAGATAAATAAATAAACCATGAATGAAATACCTATAATTAAATTGATATTCATACATATGAATCCATAGGTTTTATAATAGTTTATCCAAGGTAAATTATTTATTTGGATATCTAATATTACTATTATTTTCATGTCCTCCATTATCTTTTGAAATAATTTTTGAATTTAAAAAACATAACACTCTGTAATAATAAATAATGTGTGAAGTAAGGCTCACTATCATGCACTATGGGATGATGAAATTTCTCTAATGTGACTTTTAGGGGTTATAATCCCATGGTAATGTTTTTTGAAATCGACCCACACTTTTAACACTAATACATTGATGCATTTTCATAGATCCAACTCACTATATGCTTCTCCAAAGTCCAAGGTCATTTTATTTTACATTGAATTTTCCATATACATTTCCCCACGTTTCTCAAAAAATATTTCTTTCATAATCCCTATGATTATTTTGACCATTATATGATTACAAATATATCTATAAGCACCCTGACTTAAAAACATATATAATATTGAATTAATTGAATAATTCATATTGAGGATCTTTTAAGGTTTAATGTTTTAGAGAATTAGGACATAACTATTACATCTCAAAAGATTACAAAGTAAACACTTCTACACAGTTTCCATTTTTTTACAACACACGAACTCTAAAAAAAGAGTCATGTCTAGTTCCATGTTTAAGACATAATGACTTTTCCTTGATCCCATCTTTGATCCTATTCCACATTATGTCCTATGAAAAACGTTTCAAAAACTTGGGATGAGCATAAAAATCTCAGTAAGGGAAACAAAAAAGAAGGAAAACTGTTAGTTTTTTAAAATAAAAGGTAAACCATGAATAAATTATCATAAGTAAAACTTTTCACCTTTATGAAGTCGTAAATACTCTTCGTTGAATAAAGGATCATTACTTACCCTTTTTTAACCATAATATTACCATAAAACCCATATAAATAACACATAACATATAAAGGTAACTTGGGACATAAACATACTTAACTAGAATAACCATACGGTCGACTTCCACACATATCACTAAATGGAATAGCCATACGGCCGACATCCATACCCAATGCATTGTAGGTTATAACATAACCACCTATTCTGGTATTCACAGCACCACCCGTCATATGGCTTATCACGTATCCACCAGTCAAATGTCCATGTACCATCATAACCCAAAAAATATTTCAAATGTAAAAATTTATATAATAATATTTCTTCTTTCAATCACAAGAAGTAATTTCAAGATATTAAAATAATCCATCCATTTTTAAGAAAGCATTTAAAAATAGATTTTTGAATCTAAGTGTCCCATAACACTTTGAAGCTTTTAAAATAATTATCATTTGAAAACATTAATGTCCATATAAACAAATCCTAAAACCCATTTTGAAAACATGGTCATTAAGGAGAAATATTTAGAATAATAAATCTTTAAAACATTAAAAACGATATTTTAGTTAAAGAGTTTTTCTAACAAAAAGAGAGACACTTGAATACAAATAATTGAGGAATAACATTTAATCATAAATTTTAAATATCATGAAAATAAAGGGATTTGTGATATAATATGTCAAATAACAGTATATACACCTTATAAGAGTGAATTGGTGCAAAACAACAGTGAAGTCTCAATGGAAATGTAAATTTAGATGAAACCCCTTATAATGTTGGTATCCTTAAATTAATGATAAATAAATCTCATAATTATGTCTGAAAAATATAAATACACCCCATATAAGTGGATATTATGTGTAAAACAATTAGTGTTAATTCACACATATTCATAGGATGACATATTCAATAAGTACATATTGAACCCAAAGAATTGAAATTGGGTTAAGGCGTCCCCTAGTAAAAATTCAACAGCCACCGTCATCACTTTAAAATTTATAAAATGAGTTGATTAGATAAAATGGGTATCTCATCAGTTGGACATAAATTTTACATCAATAAGGATATATAAGAACATATCCCAACATAATAACAAGTAAAATTTCAAGACATAACAAAAATAAGTCTTTTAAAAAGAGGATAGTGAAAGGTTACCTGACCGATTTAGTAACATAAAAAACATAAAACACATGAAATAAGGATAATAAATGAATGTATATTACAAAAATAGTACAATAATGGGAAGTACATACCCCATACAAAATTAAGAGTGGCAAATATATCATGAATCTCACAGGAATAAAAAGTGAGATGAAACCCTTTACCACGTTGTAATCAACTGAGTCGTATGCCAAAAGTTAATTACCACCAAATTAATTACATAATAACATGAATAAAATTAGAATAATTATAATATATATAAAATGTATGAACACAATAAACTACATGATATGAATAAGTGGAAAACAATGGAAATATCATGGATTTAAAAGTGAGATAGGAAAGTCCCTTAAAAAAATTCGGTAGCATAATAGCGCGACATAAAAATTCATAAAATTAATTGATGAGAGTAAGAGGGGGGTATCTTGTAGTATGAAAATACAAATTATAGTGTGGTGAATTTAAAATAACATCATCCAACATAAGAACATCGATCATAAAAGAAATAACATAAAATAGAGTACTTGAAAAGAAATAGAGAGGTCGGATCCCTTACCTCAAGTCCGACTTGACTCGATCGTTCTTTAATATCCTGAATAATTAGATATAGTTAATTTATACAAGTTTAAAAACATTTTTCAGGTTTATTAATCCTTTTATATCACTTATTACAATGTAATTAGCATTATGTAATCATTTAAATTAATAACGTCCATTTTATCGATATTTGGTACTTGAGTCAAAAATGAACTTCTAGTAATCACTTGTTGTTCATGTGGTCAATGTTTTATTATATCCATAATGATATTAATTATTTGTATATCATATATATATTATATATCCAGTATATACTTGTATTTATAATAGTACATAACATTTAGAGGTATGAAATGAAATGCACCGTTCTTTGAGTCGGTAAGCCGTACGTAAGCATGAACGCTACTTTCATATCTATTTCTTATTTAAATGGAAATAAAACATAATGATACATAGTTATATTAACATTCCAGTATAATATCATATATAATATCATTAACTCCATCCTTTATACATCCCACAAAAGGCATTAACGAATCAAATCACTATGAGGGGGCGGTAGTCCGCACTTCCTCAAATGAGATTATAGTATTTACCCACTATGGAAACCATAAAAGCGTGCTATAAATGGAAAATACTGAATCATAAAGACAACATAAAATAAATATATATCATATATAAATAAAATTCCATCATAATGTCCACCATGAGAGGCGGTTGGAGATATTTGAACAAACATCATTTCGTGAGGCACTAGTTTGCTATCCACAGAAACATTATGTTCTTCATCCATTAGATAGAGGAGTGTGTACGTTTAGCTAGAATAATTCTCATAAAAACATCCTAGTATATTTAGGATACTTATGTTTTTACAAAAGAAAGGAATATAATGATTTTAGTGGTCTGAGAAGTAAAATAAAAGAAAAAATTTAAGAGAAACGGTTACCTTTATTTTGGTTTACTCCCTTTGGATTGAACTAAAGGACTTCTTGAAATGCCTTATACTTAAGATAAGTCTTCCAGGTAGAAAAGAGGGATGTAAGGAGTGTAATTGGGTAGAGTTTGGATGATCCAAATGGCTTGAGAGATTGTGAGGAATTGGATAGAAGTGGTCTTCTTTTATAAGGGAGAGGAGGGGCTCTTTAGGAAAGTATGAAAATATTATTTTATAATATAATGATATTAGGTTTCTAATAGTCCAAAAATCATTAAGGTCGAAGATAAGATGACTCATATTTGAAATAAAATCTTCCAATCAGAATTGTACTTGTTTTGGACAATAATATAATCATTATAATCATATTTATTTAAATAATTTATTAATGATTTAAATACTGTGTCATTATTGTGTCATTAATAATTTAATTTATTTGATGTCTAAAAATTATAAAAAAATCTCATGATGTATGAAATATTTTTATATTTCCAAATAATATTTTTAGTCAAAAATAGGATTTATATAAAACAGTATTAAAATTAATTACTAAAATATTTTTGTTAGTGTCAATTTTGTCTTCACAATAATTTAATTAATCTAAATTGTCATTTTCACTCCCATGTGGCTCAGTGGGATCCCAAAATCCAACCAAAGATTATCCTGGTCGTTAATGACTCAACAAATAAGTTTTGGACAAGTGTTAAGGTAATTTTAAATTATTATAATATAATTTTTACCTTGAATTAACCTATTTACCTTTAACCATAGTAAATAAAAGTCAAAGGTTGTTATTCACCAAAAATTATTTTCCTTTTATTGAACAACATTTTACTTCTTAATAACAAACATGTATGTCGGATTTTCGAAAATCAATTCAGAAAAGTGGTAAAATTTCATTTAAATGAGAAATTCAGTTTTTTAACTACCACTAAGTGGTTTCACTATTCATCAAAAATTGAAGTTTTTCAAAAAAATACAAAAAATTCATCCTAAGATTTATTTGATATTATGAATTAAAAAATAATAACTATTTTTCCAAATTCAATACATAATAGTTGAATTAATTAATTTTAAAATTAATTCATGTTATCAAAACAAATAGCGTGTTTTTAAGAAACAATAACTCTCAAAAGATTGATACTTGTTTATGTATAATTTCAAAGTGAAATTAATTACAATGACCCACATTGGATTAAATGGTAAAAATATAATATTATTTAACTTTAAAACCTATTAAAAAGATAATATAACCATATAAATAGATTAGATTAAAACTCAGTTTTGAATTAAAATACAACATTTTTCACTATTTATTAAAAATGAACTTTATCAGAAAAATTCCAAATATTTACACAAAGTAAATTATGATGTCCCAATTCTAATGAAAGATTTTATTTTGTCAAATATAATATATTAATATGACCAAAATTATATTAAATCAGGGTTCTCCCTTAAAAGGCGGTAAATCGGCCTTTTAATGTAAATTATGTTTAAAATTAGATTCATTCACATTTTAAGCCTCTAAATTTTATTTGATAAATGTAAATACATTTAACAAACACGTATAATCACATTGTAATTATTTTTGTTCATTCCTGCCAATAAAATGGCTAGGACTTAACTACCATTTAAAATAATAATATTATATTATTAGTGTGCAATGTAAGATTTCAAAGAAACCCGTTGTTGCGTATCAGGTACGCTATCGAACATAGAAACCCATTTAAAGTAAAGTTAATATTTAATTCAAAAATATTAATAAATATGAAAATTTCATATTATTCATTTATCTGGGATGATACATCCTACCCCCTTTTGGGAATTGTGTCCTCGCAATTTAAAAATTGGGCTCGAGAACTTCATTGAAAGCCCCGTATCGAAAAAAGAGTCAATAAAACAATTATTTTAAAATAAAGGAAGATAAGTAAATTGGTTACCCTAGACAACAGATACTAGGATTCCATGAAAACATGGATATGTAGTAGAAAACAAACCTTGAAGTTCTGATGGAGAGTGATAGAAAACATGTTTAGGAGAAAGTTAACCGCCAGAAATTCACAAACTTGTGATGGGTTAAACAGTCTTTGATTCTACAGTAGGAAAAGATAATAGAGAAGGTATTTTTTTCAAATTACTTTTCATTGAGAAATTTATTTATGAGCTTAACTAAAAACATACGGAAATATAGTTACTTTTCATGTAGACACTCATCTTTTAATAGATTTCTAATACAAACTCATATTTTTTCCAAACGATGTGTATCTAGGATGACTTTTTTTCAAATTAAGTGCTCTATATTCAACTTTCTAGAGAATCACATAATCCATAAAAGATGAACTATATATTTCCCATGTCTTTAAACCTTATCCAAAACTAAAATGGTTTGTGAGAGATCAGATAATCCCCAAAAAACTATAATCTTTTACAAAAAGAAAAACTACTCTTAATCTCCAAATTTTGTCTAACAAAACCCAAAGTTCAACAAAGACCATTCAATAAAAAATTATCCTTAAAATTCATCAAAGTAATCCAAAATAAGATTGAAACCCAAATATCAGAAGGATTTAATCATATAGTCTTCCATGATAAATCTTAACATTTATCTCCAAATAACATCACTTACTCTTAAAATCTCATATTGAAATGCAATTAACCTAATAAAATATTCTACATTCTAGGTTAATCATCTCCATAGATAACCCAAAATAAAATTATTATGGATTCATAAAATCATATAACTAAAAAGAAGTAGTCAAAATAGTCAGGGACTTCATGTAGTCCAGTGGTAGTAGATAAATACCAGTTGCACTTTGGTTGTTGGTTAAATTCTCGTCGCTTTTTTCCAACGTGACGGATTGTCACACGGTCCGCGTGTTGTCCCTTTCCAAAAACTATATAATTTTATAAAATTCCCAAAAATAGATAAATTTATCTAAAATAACCATAACATAATTTAACCACGAAGGTTTTCTAATAAGTTTTATTTTGAATCCAAAAAATCTATTAACCTATAATTTCCTCAAATTCAAAGATCATATAAACCCAAATGGTTCATTATAACTATATCCAAAAAAGAAAAGATAACTATTACTTGAATAATATTTTGATATATCAAACATCGGGGTTACACATACTATAAAAATTCTTCTAATGTAATTCCCATCATCAATAGAGCCTTGATACTTTTAAGCATTTCACCATCCTAAAATCTACCATAACAATTGAATCCCATATATGCTGACTTCTTACTAATTCAAAATTCTTCATGAACCATTAACCATTCCTTTACAAATTATTCTGAAATACTTATTCCCTACAAACAAAATCATGAATCATATCCTATGATTCAATAATGTAAAAACATATGTTAAGAAATAATACATACATTTCATTAGTCATTGTCAGTTTCTTCATCCTCAATCGAAAAGGAATTAGGTATTGGTAAAAAATATTTTTACCATCCTTGTGATCCCATTCCCGAAACTTCATTGTAGGACATGTGTTTGTATACTTACCATGCACAACACATTTAAAATATTCAATTGATCCCTCAGAAAGAACTTCTTTCCCTTTCCTAGATTCAACTTGATGCTTCCCTTTTCTATAGTAGGTTATTGCTTTATGACCTTCATTCCCACATCTATAGCATCTTCCCGTCTCGTTGAAGCATTTTCCTAGGTGTTTCTTTCCACATCCTTGACACAATGGTTTTTGAACATACTTACCTTTATTATTATTACCTTAACATACATAGGGATTTGTTTCTCACATATACGACGCCTTATAAAAATCACCAAGGATCATGTTTTCAATCATGACTCTAGATAGTTGGTTGATAATAACAACAAGAGTTCTCTTTGTATCTCTCATTTCATTCAGTTGCTTATTCAGAAAACCATCATTGTTTTCTTCACATACACTATTACTTTGGTGCCTTCTAGATCCCACCATTTAATAAAACCAAAAAGGTCAGTGTGAGTATATCAGTCAAATCATCATATAATATCTTATGAGGAGGGTAAATACTTATTCATGTTATCTTAAACTCATTCAAAATAACTATGACTCTTTCTAATATGCTAACCATTATGGTTATGTCACTTATGCTTAGATAACCCCCTAACCTCTAAATTTGTATAAACCTCCCTCTGATACCAACTATAATGACTCAGCCTTAAAACCTTACATAATATTCAATTAAATGAATAATTCACTTTGACGATCTTTTCAGGTTTAGAGTATTTGATAATTAGGACATAACTATTACATCTCAAAAGATTACAATGTAGACACTTATACACAGTTCCCATTTTTTTAACAAGACATGATCTCTAAAAAAATAGTAATATCTAGTCCCATGTTTATGACAGAATGACTTTTCCATGATCCCATCCTTGACCCTATTCCACATTATGTCTGGTGAAAAACATTTCAAAAACGTGGGATGAGAATAAAAATCTCAATAAGGGATACACCAAGAAGGAAAACTGTTTGTTTTTCAAAACAATAGGCAAAACATGAATACATTATAATAAGAAAAACTTTTCACCTTTATGAAGTAGTAAATACTCTTCACTGAATAAAAGATAATTACTTACCCTTTTGTAACCAAAATATTACCATAAAAACCATATAAAGAACACATAACATATAAAGGTAACTTGGGACATAAATATACTTAAATGGAATAACCATACGGTCAACTTACCCACATATCACTAAATAGAATAGCCATACAGCTGACTTCCATAGCCAATGCATTAGAGGTTATAATGTAACCACCTGTCCTGGAATTCACGGCACCACCTGTAATATGTTTTATCACGTAACCACCCGTTAAATGTACATATACCATCATAAAAAATAAAATATTGAAAATGTAAACATTTCTATAATAATATTTCTTTTTTCAATAATAGGAATTAATTTCATGATATTGAAATAATCAATCCATTTTCTTAAACCATTTAAAAAGATATTTTTTAATCAAAGTGTCTCATACCACTTTGAATCTTTTGAAATAATTGTCAATTGAAAACATTAATGTACATATAAGTAAATCCTAAAACCCATTTTTAAAACATGGACATTAAGGAGAAATATTTAGAATAATTAATCTTTAAAACATTTAAAAAGATATTTTAGTTAAAGTGTTTTTCTAATAAAAAGAGATACACTTGAATAAAAATAATTGAGGTATAACATTTAATCGGAAATTTTTAATATCATGAAAATAAAGGGATTCATGATATTATATGTCAAAGGATAGTATATATACCATATAAGAGTGAATTGGTGCATAACAAAAATGAAGTCTCAATTGAAATGTAAATTGAGATGAAACCCCTTATAATGATGGTATTCTTAAATTAAGGATAAATAAATCTCATAATTATTTGTGAAAAATATAAATACACCCAATATAAGTGGATATTAAGTGTAAAAAAATCCTAGTTCATTCACACATATTCATAGGATGATATGTTCAAGAAGTACAAGTTGAACCCAAATAATTGAAATTGGGTTAAGGCGTTCCCTTGAAAAAATTACACAGCCTAACGGTATCACTTTAAAATTCAGAAAATGAGTTGATGAGATAAAAAGGTATCTCATCACTTGGACATAAATTTTACTCCAATAAATATATATAATAACATATCCCATCATAATAAGATGTAAATTAAAAGGCATAACAAAAAGAAGTCTTTTAAAAAGAGGACCGTGAAAGGTTCCCTTACCGATTTGGTAACTTAAAAAAAATATGCCACATGAAATAAGGATCATAAATGAAATTATATTAAAAAAATGAGTACAATAATGGGTAGTACATACACCACAAAAATGTAAAGAGTGGAAAATATAGCATGAATCTCACGGGAATAAAAATTGAGATGAAACCCTTTACCACGTTGTAATCAACTGAGTCGTATGCCAAAAATTAATTACCACCAAATGAATTATAGAATACCTTGAATAAAATGAGAATAATGATAATATATATCAAATTTCAGAACACAATACACCACATGAAATGAATATGTGGCAAACAATGGAAATCTCACGGAATTAAAAGTGAGATAAGAAAATCCCTTACAAAAATTCGGCAGTCTAACAGCGCCACTTAAAAATTATTAAAATTAATTAATGAGAGTAAGAGTGGGGTCTCTGATCATTTAAAAATACAAATTACATTATGGAGAATATAAAATAACATCCTCCAACATAAGAACATGGAGCATAAAAGAAATGACATAAAAGAGAGTACTTGAAAAGAAAGAGAGAGGTCAGATCCCTTACCTCATGTCCGACTTGACTCGATCGTTCATTAATCTCCTGAATAATAAACTAAAGATAATTTATACTTTAGTAAGAACATTTTTCAAGTTTACTATTCCTTTAATAGCACTTATTAACTTGTTATAAACATTATGTAATCATATATGTTAATAATGTCCATTTTTTCGATATTTGGTACTTGAGTCAAAAATGGGCTTCTTATAATCACATGTTGTTCATGTGGTCAATGGTTCATTATATCCAGAATGATATTCATGATATTTTTATATCATATATATCTTATATATCAAGTATTTACATGTATTTATAATAGTACATAACATTTAGAGGTATGAAATGAAATTTTTTCGTTCATGGAGACGGTAAGCCGTACGTACGCATGAACGCTACATTCATTTCTATTTCTTATTTTAATGGTAATAAAACATAATGATACAAAGTTATATTATAATTAAAATATAATATCATATATAATATCATTAAATCCATCCTTTATACATCCCACATAATAAATTAACGAATCAAATCACTTTGAGTGGGCGATAGTCCGCACTTCCTCAAATTAGATTATCGTATTTACCCACTATGGAAACCATAAAGGCATGCTATAAATGGAAAATACAGAATCATAAATAAAACCTAAAAATAATATATATCATATATAAATAAATTTCCATCATAATGGCCGCCATGAGAGGCGGTTGGAGATATTTGAACAATCATCGTTTCATGAGGCATTAGTTTTCCATCAAGAGAGACATTATGTTCTTCATCCATTAGATGGAGTTGTGTGTAATTTTAGCTTGAATACATCTCATAAAAACATCCTAGTATATTGAGGATACTTATTTTATTATAAAATAATGGAATTAAAATATTTTAGGGGTTTTAGAAGTAAAATAAAAGAAAAAATTTAAGAGAAACGGTTACCTTTAATTTCGGTAACTCTCTTTGGTTTGAACCAAAGTACTTATTAAAGTGCCTTATGAAAAAATTAAGGCTTCTAGATAGAGAATAGGGATTTAGGGAGTATAATTGTTCAATTTATGGAGAGAAAAATGGCTTGAGATGTGTTAGGAATTGGATATAAGTGGTCTCCTTTTATAAGGGAGAGGAGGGGCTCTTTAGGAAAGTGTGAAAATATTATTTTATACTATAATGATATTGGGTTTCTAATGATCCAAAAAGCATTAAAGTCATAGATAAGATAACTCATATTAAAAATAAAATCATCCAATCAGAATTAGACATGTTTTGGATAATAATTTAATCATTATAATCTTATATATTTAAATCATTTATTAATGAGGTAAATACTACATCATTATTGTTTGATAAATAATTTAATTTATTTGATGTCTAAAAATTATAAAAAAATAACATGATGTAGGAAATAGTTTTATCTATCCAAATAATATTTTTAGTCGAAAATAGTACATATATAAGACCATATAAAAATTAATTACAAAAACCTCTTTGTTAATATCAATTTTGTCTTCACATTAAATTAATTAATCTAAATTGTCATTTTCCCTCCCAAGTGGCTCAATGGGGTCCCAAAATAGACCCTGAGATTCCCACGGTCGTTAATGACTCAAAAAATAAGGTTTGGACAAGTTTGAAGGTAATTTTGAATTATTATAATATTTTTTTACCTTGAATTAGCATATTTACCATTAACTGTGGTAAATAAAATTTAAAAAGTTACTATTCACCAAAAATTATTTTTATCTTATTGAACCACATTTTACTTCTTGATAACAACCATTTATGTTGGATTTTCGAAATTAAATTCACAGAAGTGGTAAATTTTCATTTAAATGAAAAAGTCAGTTTTTTAACTACTACTAAGTGGTTTTACTATTCAACAAAAATTGAAGTTTTTCAAAAAAATACCAAATATTCAGCCTAATATTTATTTGATATTCCGAATTAAAAAATATATCTCTTTTAACAAATTCAAAACATAAAAGTGGAATTAATTAATTTTAAAATTAATTCCCGTTATCAAAACAAATAGCGTGTTTTTAAGAAACAATAACAATTAAAAGATTAATACTTGTTTATGTCCAACTTCAAAGTGAAATTAATTGCAATGAACAACATTGGATTAAATGGTAAAATTGTATTCTAATTACACTTTAAAACCAATTAAAAAGAACATATTACCATATAAATAAATCAAATTAAAACACATTTTTGAATTAAAATACAATATTTTTCACTATTCATTAAAAATTGAACTTTATCAGAAAAAATCAAAAAAATTACAAAAAGTAAATTTTTATGTACCCATTATAAAGAAATGTTTTATTTGGTAAAATAGAATGTATTAAATTGAAAAAATTTATATTTAATGAGGGTTTTCTATTAAAAGGCGGTAAATCGGCATTTTAATGTAAATTGTGCTTAAAATTAGATTCATTCCCATTTTAAGCCTCTAACATTTATTGGATAAATGTAAGTATATTTAACAAACATGTGTAATAATATTGTAGTTTGTTTTGTACATTCCCGCCAATACAATGGCTAGGAGTTAACTACCATTTAAAATAATAATATTATATTATTAGTGTGCAACGTAAGATTGCAAAGAAACCCGTTGTTGCGTATCAGGTCCGCTATCGAACATACAAACACATTTAAAGTAAAATTAATATTTAATTCAGAAATATTAATAAATATGAAAATGTCATATTCTTCATTTATCCTGGATGTTACTATATCTATGCATGTATTTGTCATATATTATTACATGATTTTTAATATATACTTATTTTAAATAAAACTAAAATATCAGGAGTCTTACTTTCCTTTGGAGGATTCATTTACAAAATGTCAAATTGTGAGAAAAATAAAACATCTCATTTTATTATCCACAAATAAACATAACATCCTTTCTAACACCTAACTCATCTTTAGATAACAAAGGGAATACATTTAAAAAAAGGATGATCTAAAAATATTATAAAGGTAATGTACAAGATAAGGAATCATAAAATTTAATTCAATGTTATTTAATGATATCATAATAGATAATGCTCAGGAGTAACCAAATAGGATGACAAAAAGAAAATGATATCATAATAAATGGAATCATAATAAATGTTGGTTAAACATAAAACACCACATAAACATATGTCAAAGATAATATTCTTGAGACCATCACATAGTATATAGATTTCAATAATGGATTAGGTTCACTTACCAATCACATACATAACATCTCATGAGAATAACACATTACCCAATCCATTTATGGTATATATAATTTGAGACCCAGCAATAAATTTTATACAATGGACATTCATATTTGTTCCACATAATAAAAAAATAATTTGGAATAAACATTATAATCAACCATGGAATGAAATGTGTTGAATTATCTTTTTCCATATAATTTCTAAAGGAAATTATTTAAAGAGAATATTAGATAGTTTAGGATAATGAATTCAATAACCCATCTATGTAAGGTAGAATAATATTATTTTCTTTTTGATAGAAAAATATAAATATTCTATAATCAACCCATGACACCAAAATGTTTCTTCATTGATGAAAATGTAAATAATATTTTATATGGAATATTTCATTAAAAAAGAAAATTTTCACTTAAAAAATAGTTATTTAAAATTCATAAATTACTAAAAATTTATAGAATGAAAAATTTAAAACCATGGTAACATATAAATGAATTCTCAGTGAATTTAGTGTTCTTAATATTTGGTAATTTCATGCATTCAAACTATTTCCAAAAGACAATACTTTCACACTCTTGGAAAAGGACAAAAATAACCAAATTTTTTAAAAAATAGAATATTTAATTCAGTATATTTTATAAACATTCATATAATGTAGATTTTTATTTATCAAAAAAATTGGATTATGATAAAAATATTTTTGGAAATATTATTAGGAACAATATATAATGTTAAAAAATCTATTTTTCACCGAAGAGGGAAATGAATTTAGATTTTTCTAACAAAATTAACATTCATTTTCATTAAAATTTTAAAGATAACATTTACTATTGAACAAAAATTTCATTAATAAATATATGTGAATATGTTTTTTATAAAGTCATCAAAAAATTTACCAGAGAAGTAAATGGATTAAAAATCCAGATTGAACCAATATTAAAAAATACATACTTACTACATTGGTAACAAATGAAACATAACTCACTGGAAAAATGTAAATTAATTTTTCCAAAATATATAATTATGTATGAAGGATTCATGATATAATAGGTAATGAAGAAGTTTATATACCATGAAAAATTAATTAGGTTCATAAAAGAACATATCTCTCAATGAAAGATGTTTTTAGACAAAAAAAGAACCCAGATTCTATAAATTTTCATGTGTGTATTTTTACTCAATAATAAAAAAAATATGTAATTTTTTTTAAAAACCATAAATAATTTAAACTATTTAATTTAAACAATTTACCTTGTTTATTTTGATAAAATTTTAATTGGGAAATCAATTATGTTTACATTGGGTTTTTTGAGGATGCTCAGTTCGTAATATCAAATTGAAATCAATTTATTGACAATGATGAATGAGTTTATTGTCCCATAACTTCCGTAATATTAAAAAATTAAAAAAATTAAATCAAATTATAATTTGGAAAATAAAAATGAAATACACTTATGAAACATTTCTATGTTATATACATAAACTGATAAGTCGTACATACAATGTGAAATGATTTTAATTTTTAATACACATGATCAGAAAAAAATATCTGAGATTAATAATTTATATAAAGGACTTAATATATTAAATATAATATTATTTATCTAAATAATATTATGTATACCATCCGTGTGATGTGGGAAAAATAAAACACCCCACTTCGTGAGGCAATAGTCCAAAATTTCATTAGAAAGACATTATCATTTTTCCACCGATGCTAATGTAAATAGTAAATGATTTATTAATTAGGTTAATAAATTTTATTTCATGAAAATAATATATATATATATAATAATAATAATAATTTATTGTAAAAATCTATGAGAGTCATTAATGGAAAACAATTTACATCGGTTCATAAGGTGGTTGTCCGCCGTAAAGATGAATGAATTTTTTAACATTTGATTAATATAGAGATGGATTTAGAATATTAAATTAATATAATAACAACTTATTATATATCAAATATTTATTGTAATATAACATAATAAATGATAATTATTTTATGGAGGTGGAGGAAAAAAATAAAACAAATATTCTTGATTAGGAACAATACAACTACTTCACAGCGACCCTTTCAAATTATAAAAAAATACTCCACTATATAGGAATTATAATGAAAAAAATGAATATTAGGCATGGGGAGGGAATTTTTAGATTTAATTTTTTTTGGAATTTTAAATAATATAATCATTTTCATTGTTAATGGGGAGAGGAGAGGGGATGCTGTTTTACATGTGGGCGAGAGGAATGACATTGAATTTTTTAAAATAATGTGTTATTCCGAAATTTTAAACATTCCAAAAGGATCAAAAAAAGGTTATTTATATATGTGAGATGATATAATTTCAAAATATGGACATAAAATAGACTTTTGAAAATTTTAGGTAATTTAAACCCTTTTATGTTAATTTCATCTAAAGGGAAAACCTATTTTTAAAATAACGGTTGTTATAATTTTTTTTGTTTTTACAATTAATCATGACCAACACATTAGATTAAATTTTTATATAATACCAGTTATGAGTATTAAAAATATGGAATATATATTTATATATTCATTTAAAATCAATTTTTAAATTTTATCCTAATATTAAACTCAAAGGCACGATAACAAAACCGTTCTCCAAAGAAAATGTTTCGTAATTATAAACTATATTCATATAAAAATTTAACTTGAATTGATTCAAATGACATAGATTACATTAATATAAAAATAATTGATTTATTTTTACTTATTAATTATTTATAAAAAATATACCCCTCTGAATGATTTATAACCAAATACAGTTTTCAGTAAATATTTTTTCAATACTCATTAAATATAAACATTTTATAAAAATAAAAAAATTCATCCAAATATAAATTCAACATGTTTATTACAATAATAATGAAAATTATTTCAAATAATATTTGAAAAAAATAAAAAAAAATTATTTTATTTTTTTATTTCCTAAAAAATAATGAAACCATTTTTTTAGAAAAAATTACTATTCAACACCATAAAGACGTTACAAAAAATTATTAACTTATTTTCAATATATTTTCATTTTAGATCATCTATATTGATAAAAATATATTCTTATTCATCAATACAAATTTAATGGGTAGTTTATAATAGTTAATGTTTAAATAAAAATAATTTCATATTATATCAGACATCATTTTAAATTAGTGGTGATTTTTATATATGTATCGATCATAATATTCCTATAAAATACATGTCTATTATAGAATATAAATTTTAAATATTTCAAATGTATTGAAATAACTAAACAAAAAAATGACCCCTAGTTTGAGAGATTTAAATCTTTTTTACCATTCTTACAATAGACATTGTTTTGATCTAATTGGGGATGGTATTGTTCATTTCTATTGATGATTTCTATGTTTTATATAATATGTTATTTTTCCCTTCTTATAAATTGAGTTGCATCATGGTACAAAATTTATATATATTGTGTGTACGTCCAAACATATTAAAAATTTCATGGTATGTTAATAAATTTATTTAATTTGGGGAAAGTTATGAAATAATTTTTATATTCTAATGAATAATTATGTATTCATTTTTACAATTATTTTATGCATATAAAGTTATTAAAGTATTATTAAAAAATATAGAGTTGTGAAAATATATTTATCAATGTCCATAAATTAATGATATCATTATTATTTTTATTACTCATATTATAAGTTGATATATTCAGTGGACAAAGGTGTGATGAATCTTATTATTAATAGTGATCATGCTCGACCACTTTGTAGCTTGGCATAAATTAAAATATTTCTATGTGAAAAAATATGAACAAATTGATAAATATTAGTGTTAAAATATATGTTTATTATAAAAAGGATCAATGGGGTCACATACTTTTTCAGTGAGGAAAATTTTTTTATATGGTGTGATGAAAATATTTATAAAATTAAAAAAATTATGTTTTATATTATCCAAAATATCTTTGTAATTTTTTTTCAAAAATTTTACATATGAATAAAAAAATAATATAATAGTTTATTGTACAAGAAAAATATTTATCTAACTTTATAAATAATTATTTATTGATATGATTTCTAATAACATTCATTTTTTATTATTTTATAAGATTTAGTGAAAGGGAGAGATTAATTCAAATGATAATATAAGAAAAATCATTTACTACTATAATAAAAAATTCCAGTGATTGAACAGGAAATTTTTTATGATCTATTAATGATAATTATAGAATAATTTATTTTATATAATTACAATAAATTTTATGTACCAGTCATCTTTATTGGTTTTTTTAATGCAATAGAATCCATTGTAGGATTATAATATTTTTTGAAAATATTTATTGGAGTTTTGATAATGGAACATGAATCATTTAAATTGTTAAAAATAAAATTAATGTTAACAAAATTATAGAAACTATTTTTGATGTCTTTCATAATTCAATCATTTAATTACATTATAATGTTGAAGCATTTAATTGTTTTGTAAAGACTAATTTTCAACATTTTTAATTCATGTCTATATTAGGAGGGAGTCTCCTTTACATAAAAAATACATCATTATTACTATATAAAAATACTCTCCCTAAATAAAATTAATTATATATTTTTTCTACCATTATAAATTAAAATGGTTGAATTTTTTTTTGATAAATCTAGGATCCATTTGAATAATTCTAATATTTTTTCATATCATTTATATCTTTGGAAGATATATCCCTTTATAAATTTTTATTAACTACTTAAAAGATCATGGGGATGTTCACTGATAGACTTTAATATTAAATAAAATGTATAAATTCATCATTTATATATATATATATATATATCTTTTTCAATCATATGGATTTATCTTGCATAAAAACATTTTAATTACGGATTTTCCCTATATTTTTATAAGGGATATCTTGAAAAAAACATCACTTTAATTATGTGATATTATAAAATTATGGTGTTTGATACTAAATATAATAAATCAATATACATAAAATCATAATAACAGTATAATTACTCATGAAATTATTTAAAAAAATTTAAATTGTTATATTGTTAATAGCATAACTTATATGAAAATAATAAATACTCTTAACCCATCTAATCAAAATGTTACAAACCTATCAAAACAATTCATAAAACTATATATTTTTTATAAATAGCTTATAGATTTATGGAGTAGAGTATATAATAGATTTTTAGGATCCTCCGTGTATATTATCATGAAATTATAGGAAAATAATAGTAAATTATTAATCAAAAAATTGTAAAAATATATTTTGTGATGTCATAATATATACATACTATATCATGTATAGGTTTAATCATTAAAAATATCATAAAATCAATGTAAATTATGTCATCTATATTTCTCAAAGGTGGTTCTTTATATTTACTTCACAACTAATCCAATATCACATTAATTCCATTGGTATTTTTTATTATATCCCCATCCCATCCAATATACATTATACATTACAATATGTCAAAAATAAATATCACAACCATATATGATTTATAAATTCCAAAATATATACCACATCAAATCCTCAATATATCATTACACTACAAATAACATGGATAATTTAATCCCAAGGGGGTTATTCATTATGTATTCCCATTACATTGATTTTTAGTGGTTTAACACAAAACCAAAACCTGATATCTAAATCCATTACATAAAATAAATAATATTTCAAAAAGAATAAAAATTATTAACTAAAATATATTGGAAAATTTTTCATAAATGTTTGTCCATACTTTAATTAAATATATAAAACAATCCCACTATAAATCTATAATTTGTATAAGATCATTCCTTTTTACTCTAACCATGCATGAAATAAAAACATCAATTCAATAGTTTGGTTTAAAAATTGAATTTTTTTAACTATGATAATCAATATCAATTGCAAATCACATTGTTATATATTACTTTATAATTTTAATAAATTATTTCACACCATATAATTATACTGATTATCAACATTATAAATTTATTTACTATATTTACCAATTCCTTCATAACACATCATAACAAATTATGCATGTTTAATATATTTTTTTCATTCTAAATCTATATCATGGGCATAAATTATCCTATAATGTCTAAATAGAACATCCTCACCACACAAAAAACTAATAACTATCACACAATCACATTAAAAACACTAAAAAACATATACTACATTAAATAGTGACATAATAATAATAATTATAAAAAAAAATTATAAAACATATGGTTGTGTTTCAATTTCTAGATGTCTATCTCCCACGACAGTTTGATTCTTGTTTTTTAATTAATAAATATCAATATTGAAACCAAAAAAAACTACATCACTGTAATTAAACATTAAAAATAGTGATATTAGGTGATTTCTATATTCACCAACATTAATGTATGATTGAGTCATCATAACATCAATATGTGAATCTTAGTATATTAAATCTTATGGTTTCATTGAATAATCTGATTGGAATATATATTTGATCAATATATATATATATATATATACATATCATATAAAAAATTATTGTAGTCTAGTAATGAAAAAGTATATTGATAATATATTTGATAGTTAAGGATATCTCATTCAGATTGATGTGAATCTAATATTTCAAAAGGGTGATATTATATTTCATGGATTTAATGGTCTATAGAATTACTATATTTGAAATGGTTCCGTTGGTTATGGAGATGAATCAAAAAACATAAAGGATGAGTGGGGAATCATAAATTTAAAAAAACTAATTGTAATTAAAAATTATAAAATAATGACATTTATAATATTCAAAATACTAATGTTCAATTAAAAATTTGTAAATCAATTTTCACCATTCTCAATTGAAATTTTACATATCCAAATATCACTCAAATTTAATGATAAAATTTTCAATTATAGTTTCTTATATATAATTACATTAAAAATTGACTCTCAAAATAGTTAATCCAAGTTTCATTATATATTCATCTCTAGATCATGATATGAATATGAGTTTTACTTTTTAATGTAAACTTTCCAAAATATATTAATAATGAAATGAAAAAAATCATTGAATATTTTGTCAAAAAATTAAGTATTATTCCTAATTGCACAATAACATGACCTGGATCATCAATACACCTCCATGAAAGGATTACACTAAGCCTCTCTCCTTAATCATGCATCTATTATGTTACATATTCTTTCCTATCATCAAGTATGAATACCTCACATGATGGGATTTCATATCCAAATTTAGATGTACACAATGAACATCAATGTTTATGTATTCATATCAATTCCTGGTAATTTAAATATAACAATGTCATAAAAAATTCATGAATCAAATAGTAGAACCCATAACTAAATAACTAATGAAAAAGATAAATATAGTGGGAAATATAATCCCAAAATTTACAAATGGGATACACTACCAAAATTACAATAATAGATAACATCCCTTTGATTCCCCGATACTAACATGAGTCCTGGATACTAAAACAAAAACGAAGAAATACAATGCACTATCAGTAAAACAATAAAAAAAATTTCGTTTAAACTACCAATATCTCTAATAATACAAAACGCATAAGTGTAAATATGACTATAAATGTTTGAGTATATAGATATCAATAAGGACACATCATAGTCCATAATGTAACAATAAATGATAGGTTATGTAAAAAATAATTTTTAAATAAAATCAATAACCAGTAATAAGATCATTAATGTCAATAAGCTAAAAAAAATTCAAAATGTGAGATATGCCTCATTCATTATGCATATAATCCAAGAAAAAATGAATATCTTGCATGAATATAAAATGCACAAAAATATATTGACGTGTATCCTGGAAGAAACAATTTTTGGGAAAACCATATTATACTATGAGACACAAAAAATGAGGTTGTATGAAATATATAATGTTAAATTAATTACCTATAATAAATAAGATGAATAATAGAATCTATATGATTTATGAGATATCTTATCACATTATTCTGTTATATGGGGGGAATACATACTTGGTAAATTAACCAACCATCTAATAGAAAAATCAACCTTAAAAGACTATTAAGGAATCCTCTACCTTCATATATTAAATTATATACAATAATATTCATTTGATATACATGATGATATTTTGACCAAATCTATAGTATGCAAACTCTCTGGTGTTTATGATCTAACCCCATCATTCACTCAAGGGAGCTAAAATAGAAATCCAAAAATATAAATGTAGAAAAAAATATTGTATTGTGATATAAATACTATATTTTTACATATATACATTTCAAATAAATCAACAATTATTTTTATATACGTTCACGGAAATAACACATGATTTTGATTCCTGGTGTCTCCAGAATTAATTTTAAACAAATATTATATATATTTTAAATCACAAGTGCATAATTTCTTTATAAAAATTGGATAACTCTTAAACAGATTTCGTGATCAAAAAATTGATATGACAGTTGAAAAAAGAACATGATTTTTTACCCTTGGTGTGACAAAAAATGGGGTTTCATGGGATATTATGACAAAGCGGCTACAGGAAATACATTATGTAGATTAATTTAAAGGAATTATTTTTCCAACTTATTAAATATTCTAATTTAATTTTATCTTTATGTATTATGTTATAGAAAATATATAGCAGTAGAATCCTAACCATGGGATCATTGGTAGAAGGTTCCTCTAGTCTCCTTCCTTGGAGAATTGAGATCAGATGACAATGAGATTCCGGATCATAGGGAATCAAGGAGCAGTGAATGAAATAACTTATCTTATTCATTAATGGGAATTATCTTCATTGTATAATTATTGATTATCAATTTATGAATCTTTAGTTTCTTGATTATAACAAAATTGATAAAAATTATGAGCATTATCAATGTATTTCATTGATCTGGATTCAAATTGAGCTTTTTCATGCTTCCTTGCACCAATATTAATTTCATAATTCATTTTCTCACCATGTGTATCACAATTTATTTTAATTGGCCAAAAATTAGTTCAAATAAATTTCTCTTGATCCCCCCTCCACTATATGAATTCTTCATATAATAGCCCATCATGTCTCTTTTAGAAATGTTCAGGTGGGATCTCACCTGATCAGACCACCAGAATCATGGTTGATTCATTACCCATGAATGGATTGGAAAATGAGGGACTGATTCTAAGGAATTTTCTTGATGAGTATTATTGCAACATAGATCAGTGATTTATAATGAAGATGGAACAACATGGGATATTAATGAAGCATTTATGGGCATTGAGGGGTTGAATAATGAATCAGGTTTTCAAAAAACAGATGTTTAGAAATAAATAATAAAGGATCCCTTTTAGATTAAGGGAGTCCTATTTAATATATTTTAAACATAGGGAATGTATCTGGAATGGGTGGGGAAGATATACGAGTTTATAAAAACATGTATAATAGACATCGTTTATTTTATATGATCACATTCCACTTAACACATATAACACCACAATATTTAATGGTATGCATCATCTTAAATAAATTATATTCATTCAATAGTATAAATTAAAAAAATAAATTGTGATATACAATTAAATTGTAACTTGATTATTTTAATATATGTCACGACCCGTCCTTGGGGCCCGTGTTGTGACTACCCCAAGCCCGCCTTCCATGGGCCAGGGGTTGGCGACTAGCACCAAAGGCGTAAAACTCAGTATCTGGGAAGGCATTTCTTTATAAAACATAAACACATCCAACCAGAGTACAAGAATATGTAATACACTTAGTAAAAAAAGAATGTGCGGAAATGTAAATGGGCCAGAATACAAACCCAATTGGGAAGTAAAACTACAACTGAATGAAAGTACAACAGAAAAGACAAACAACTGGATGATAGAAGCAGCTCCTAGGTCGTCCACCTAGGATCCTACCTGAAGGGTTGGTACAGAAAGCCTCCTCAACGCTCTCGCCCACCAGCCTCCTCAGAGTATTGTCTCGTCGTGAAGTCCAGCTCCGGGTACTGACTCGTTGCAAGGTCCACCTCCGGTTACCGACTCGTCAGGAGTTCCATCTCTAGGTACTGTCCAGTCCTCATACACTCGATCTCAGTCGATGATGTCCGTCATCTGCATCCTACACAATGAGGTGCGGGCATAGCCCTTGCAGGGGTGAGTATACGATACTCAGTAGGGACCCCAAGACCCTCAAGGTCTCGCTAATTCAAACAAGGATAATCACAAAGATAGTTCTCAACAGATAACCCTTACTTAGGTATAAGCCCATACTTATACCTAAGTTATCATGTAAACCATATCATCAATGATGTATCACACAGATATGAAGTCGACGGATAACCACAACTTAGGTATATTCCCATACATATACGTAAGTTATCAAGTAACCCATCTCAATCATGAGGAAAACACAAAGATCATTGACTCAGCTCAAACCAGGATTTTCATTACTGATATCAAAACTGCAACTGTTGAAGAGCTACCTCTCTGTCGAGTACACTGATCCTGTCATGACTCTGAGGTGCTGCTCACTAACCTAAGACTACTGAGGTACTCCTCCTATCGAGTAACGCGAGTCAGCCACCCAAACACAGTAGTGCTCCCCGTCGGGGTCTGCCACCCAAACATAGTAGTGCACCCCCCAAATATCTTGCAGAGGTGCTCCTTCTGTTGAGTACCACGGGTCTGCCACCCAAACATAGTAGTGCTCCCCGACGTGGGTCTACCACCCAAACACATTAGTGCTCCCCACTGGGCTATACAAGTCACTCCGACTCAAATCGGACAAGTAGTCTTCAGGTCTCAGCTAGCTACAAGGTCTATGTACTCTGTACGCTCGTCTCCAGGAGGATCCACTCCACAAGCTACTGGTCGATACTCAAAGTATCACAACGCGCCCTGAAAAAGTATCTCAAAGGACCGCCTCGTCATATTGGTCTCAACGCAACAGACGGCGCGTCAATTGGATGCCCGGTCTGTGAGTTATTTCCATTTTTGTCCCAGGGGCCCGGTTGGTTTCGTGTACGAACCAACTTGACCGTATCTCAACTGTACCCCGAAAACTCATATGTTATACTCAAATGGACTATTTCTCAATGTGATTACCAATTCCACTGACTGTCAGCCAAATGGTCGTCCGATCTATAAGTTATCGGCTTTTCCGTTCTAGGGGCCCAGTTGGATTTCGGGTACAATCCAACCCGGCCATATTCTAACTACGTCCAATCCTCAGGTGAAGTATACCAAAATAACCTTCTATTCAAGAGGAATCCAAAAAAGATGACGACATGTCAATCGGACGTTCGGAACCCATGTTATAACTGTTTCTGCTCCGAGGGCCCGGTTGGTTTCAGGTTCGAACCAACCCAGACCTACCAAAACATTACCAAAATCTTGAGTGTAATATACAGAAACAACCACCTCGATCCAAGGATCCCTAATCAATTGATTGTTCGTCCATCAGAGTTCTGTAGCCAATGATATGGGCATTTGAACAAACCTGGTCCGAAAATAGGGGTTCGGGCTCGGTCCGACCCGGCCCAATACCCATGGGTCGGCCCGAACCGGGTCAACCCGAACCGAGTCCGGGTCTTTCCCTATTGGGTGCGGCCCGACCCAGCCTAGCGAGAGCGGCCCGGCCTGGCCAGCGCCGTCCGGCCTGACCGGTGCAGCCCGGCCGCATGGCCTGCCACGGCGCGGCCAGCGTGGCCGAGTAGAAGCTGTGGAGCGCTAGGGGGCTCGGTCCTCGCCACTGATTGACATCGGTGGCGCTTTGCGCTGCCCCGCCATCCCAGATCTCGCGACCGTGCGGGATCTCCCTCCTCGCCGATGCGGCACAGTCGCGACGGATCTTCCTCGGCGGTGCACTGGGCGCCACCACCTCTAAGCGGCCGGACTTATCGGCCCACCACCATCGGCCGCTGGCGCCGCTGCGCCAGTGGACCGCACCGCCTTGAGGTTCAGAAGGCCACTGGGGATGCTCTGTTGGTCCGAATAAACTTTTGTCTGCATTTTCGGTCATCTCAGGTCCCATACATTATTGTGAAGTCCTCAAATCATTGTTCTTGTCCCGCTTCATCGTCGCCGTCAATCCGCGCACCAACAAAAATCTGCAGAGGGTTGTCAGGCCGTGTTTTCTCGGCACGTGCCCTCCATGTTAGGTGTTATCAATTGGCAATAATCAACACATGATTTAAACAACTAACAAGGCGCAATTTTAATCAATTATAATTGAACCTAATTCCCAAAAATACTTCGGTAATTAAATATTCCCATCCCGCAAATAAAAACATTCACGGATCAACATGATAATGAGTTTCTCCACGTTCTTTGTTTAGAAGAGAACAATCACAAGAATATTAACATTCTAAAATCAAACCCCTACCTCGCAAAGACGTCGAATGTCATCGAGCCACAGAAAGTGGCAAGTGTCACGATGATCGGATATCGCGGATGATCGGTGCTAATTCCGTTGACATCGGAGAAAAATCCATCGTTGATGGCGACGTTCCCCACGGTGGTGTCTCCTCACATGTACTAGAGGAGGAAAACAGATTGTAGAAAAAATAGAGCGTTCTTCACCGAGTCGGAAGGTCGTTCTTCATTGGAGAGTCAGTGTTCTTCCCCAAAAACTCAAGAGATCCCACCCAAAACTCTTTCCCCCAAATAAAATAATATGCTACCTTATTATTTTATTTAATACAATCCACTTAAAATTCAAACAATAAACCCACCTTATTAATTAGAAAGTGTTGGCATGCATTTAAGAGGGGAGGATGTGAAGTGTCACATTTAATTAAGGGAAAGTTATCACATTAAAACCAAGGGTGTTTAATGGGAGAAGGTTAAGGGGTTTCGAGGGAGGTGGAAGGTTGGGGATCGTGTGGGCCCCACCTTTCAATTGTCCCAACATGGGAAGTTGGTTGGTCGTGGGCCCCACTAACAACTTCCCATGACAGAGAATAACTCCCAAAATTAAAAAATAATATTGTTCACACAATTTTATTTATTTTAAACTAAATCCCCAAAAACAATAAAACTCAACCCGCTTAAAAAACTGTGGTAAAGTTCCCCTTAATCAATTACCGATGTTGTGAGTTCATCGGTGCCATCAGATTTCTATTCCGAGAACCGATTCAAAATATTGAAAAACTCGCTCATTCCATCACTGAATGCACGCAAGCTAAAGTTCAGAAATTGATTTCGGGCACACCGGGACTCAGAATCAGGTGCCATCATAATCCACACACTCGTAAAATCCCAATCAATCATGAAAAACTTTTCCTTGAAATTTACGGGTCTTTACATTACTCCTACCTCAGGGCTTTACGTCCCCGTAAAGCTACAACATAAACTAGGGAAACTAGAGGAGGTACCAAGCACGCATCTGAGCCTCCCGCTCCATGTGCTCTCCTGGTGGTTCTCGTGCTGCCAACGAAAGTGCACAAGAGGAATCGACTGTCCTCGTAGGACCTGCTTCTGTCGATCCTCAACCACTACTGGAACCCCATGAATGTCGCTTAGTCAACGATGTCCAACTCTCTGTGCTCAATTATTTGTGAAGGGTCATGCACGTATCTCCTCAACTATGATACGTGGATGACGTCGTGCAGCTAAGGTGGAAAGGTCAAGTGGTAAACCACCTTGCCTTCCCTACAGAGTACCCAGAAAGGTCTGTTGAACCTCAGAGATAACTAGCCACCTCAGCCACATCTCTCTATGCTTCATTGAGGTGAGACCTATAAAAGACATGGTCACCATCCTCGAACTTCAGTATTCTCCGTATCCTATTAGCATAGGACTTTTGTCTACGGTATGCAGTCTCAATTGCCGTGAACCATCTCTGGTTCTACATGTGCTGACTCCTTCGATATCTACAAAGGATACCTAAAACGTGGCTTGCTACTATCTCGCCACTCCTAATAGCAGAATATCAGTCCTACTGTTGGGTGTTTCTGTGACAATGTTCCCCTTCCTAGGAGTATTGACTATCTCGTAGTCATAGTCCTGGAGGAACTGAAAATTGAAAACTCTTGCTATCAAAAGGGCAAGGTCGGCCGACTCAAGAGTGATCGGCCGCACCCTCCTAAGAAAGAGTTTATCATGTGCTGCCTGGGATTCCCTTTTCACTGACTAAGGAAAAACCCCATCCCAACGTTGTAGGTAAACCACAACATTTTTCCTAATACCGTCAATTTTTGTATGAACTATGGTTGCCTAGTCCATACTCAAACTAACTTCGTAATGCCTTGATGCTGCCACCAAGAGGTTCCAACTGAAACTCTTGCCTCAAGGGTCAGATCACACCGTTGGCGTAAGTGTGATTATCGAGTCTCCTCCCAAAGGTATCTCCATACGTGAGGGTCAAGTCAACGGCTTAAACAGAAACTCTAGTTCTGGGAAAAGATTAATGGAAGGATGGGATGATTTTTATCAATGTCTATTGTTAGAGAAGCTAGTAGAAGTCATAGACTGTCCCTCGAGTCATTCATAGAGCCATTAGGTCAAAATCCTTGAACGCATGCAACTACTCTTTTTTCCTTCCCTCCAGCTCCCTGAGCCTAGCGGGGACAACAAAGTCATGTGGTTGCAACATGTCAAAATGTTCACCACCCCATGATTCTCTCCTAACTCTCCTTCCACATCTTCTGCCCTGCAGATTCATCGGTCATTTTCACTTCCTTTTCTTGAAACATTTTACACGCCCAAGTCCCCGAGACTAGCGCCAGTTTCCTGCTTTCCCGCTGCTAACCTTCACTGGCAGTATCCACTCAGCCAAAGAATTACCAACCACAAAGGATCTCTCTAGCACCCTAGTATAAGTAGGAATGCATAGAGAAAGAATTTCTGGCTCGGATGTCCTTTAGACACAACTCACTCAAAAGTCCGAGCCATGAAGCACTGATAGCATCATATTCATCGAGTACCATGAATGGCTTGGTACGCCCCGATGAATTCATAGCTACCGACATGTCATCCTCTGGTGGCTGTATAAGCTCTAGAAGACTCTCTTCTACCTCCTCAAGCCAGTGCTCAGCTTCCTGTGAGTTGGTATCAACTCCAAACTTGAGGGATATCTGGTGCTGAAACATAAGTAAAGCAATAAGCTTACATGTATCCTCTACTGGTACCGCCGATAGTGTCTTCTGAACAACAAGTAGTGATATAGTTGAACACTACCCGATGGTAATATATCAGTCATAGGTCCACTTGATGAAGCCCCATCACTATACGGACCAACCTCATGGTCTATCACTGGAAAACACAAGTAGCTAAGTCCACCATTCACTCTACTAGTGTCTAAACTAGGTGTAAAACTATATCATTTGTCTCCATCCAGTCCACTTCATCCTGGGAATCTGTATCGCCTCGTAACCTTGGAGGACTCTGCTACTAGAACTCGTGCAACACTTTCTACCAGCGTGAACCGTCCACTAGTATGGCTGGTGGCATCTGATGCATAACGGGTGGTGGTGCTGGTACACCACCCGAAGGTTCCAACATAGAAAGAGGGCCCTACACTAGAGTCTCGTCTCTCGGTGAGCCATCATCGAGTACTCTCTCGGAGCTCTAACTTACTGTCTGTGTGGAGACATCCTGAACAAATGTGACATGGTCAATGATATATACTTGGCGAGCTAACCCGGTTTGAGCTGACTTTAAAACTTTTTGGAAACACACAAGCAATCTGTGTTTCCATGATCAATGTGGAAAATTAGTAGTTAGGGTCCTATAGTATGAATATGTCGGCCTCCTCACCAATACTGGACTCCCTAAACTAAAGACCACACTCGGTACCCTTAACACTATTGCATCACAGAAAGGAATTATCAGAGTTTTGAGTTCTGCGGTAGAACAAACTCCTTTGATACCAAATTTTCATGACCCGTCCTCGGGGCCGATGTCGTGACTATGCGAAGCCCGCCATCCATAGGCCAGGGGCTGGCGACAAGCACCAAAGGCATAAAACTCAGTATCTGGAAAGGAATTTATATTATGAAGCATAAACACATCCAACCAGAGTACAAGCGGATGTAATACACTATGTACAAAAGAAAGTGCTGAAAAGTAAATGGGCCCGAATACAAACCCAAACTGAGATTTACAGCTACAACTGAACGAATGTACAATAGAAAAGACAAACAGTTGGAAAATAGAAGCAGCTCATGGGTCATCCACCTTGGATCCTACCTGAAGGGTAGGTACATATAGCCTCCTCAACGCTCTCGCCCGCCAACCTCCTCCGAGTACCGTCTCGTCATGAAGTCCACCTCCAGGTACTGACTCTTCGTAAGGTCCACCTCCGGGTACTGACCCTTTCGTGAGGTCCACATCTGGGTACTGTCCAGTCCTCGAACACTCAATCTCAGTCAGCACTGTCTGTCGTCTACATCCAACACAACGAGGTGCATGCATAGCCCGTGTAGGGGTGAGTATACGATACTTAATAGGGACCCCGAGACTCTCAAGGTCTCACTAAATACAACAAGGATAATCACAAAGAAAATTCTCAATAGATAACACTTACTTAGGTATATTCCTATACGTATACCTAAGTTATCAAGTAACCCATCCGATCCACGAGGTATAACAAAGATATGAAGTCGACGGATAACCACTACTTAGGTATATGCCCATACATATACATAATTCATCAAGTAACCCATCTCAATCATGAGGAAAACACAAAGATCATTGACTTAGTTGAAACTAGGATTTTCATTAATGATATCGAAACCGAAACTGCTGAAGAACTCCCTCTCTGTCGAGTACACTGATCATGTCACGAATCTAAGGCACTGCTCAGTAACCTAAGACTGATAAGGTACTCCTCCTGTCGAGTACCACATGTTAGCCACCCAAACACAGTAGTGCTCCCCGCTGGGGTCTGCCACCCAAACAAAGTTGTGCACCCCCCCCCCCCAATAACCTGCAGAGCTACTCCTTATTTTGAGTACTGCGGGTCTGCCACCCAAACACAGTAGTTCTCCCCATCATGGGTCTGCCACCCAAACACGGTAGTGCTCCCCACTAGGCTATAGAAGTCACTCTTACTTGAATCGGACAAGCAGTCTTCAGGTCTCAGCCAGCTAAAAGGTATTCTTACTCCGTACGCTCTTATCTACGAGGATCCGCTCCATTAGCTACTAGTTGATACTCCAAGTATTAAAAATTCCCATGAATAAGTATCTCAAAGGACTGCATCGTTATTGGTGTCTCAACTCAATAGACGGCGCATCAATCGGATGCCCGGTCAGTGAGTTATTAGTCTTTTCATCCCAGGGGCCCGGTTTGTTTCGTGTAAGAACCAACCCAACCATACCTCAAATGTACCCTGAAATCATATAGGGTATACTCAAAAATACCGTTTCTCAACGTGATTACCAACGTCGTTGACATTTCGCTAAACAGTGGTCTGATCTGAAAGTTACCGGCTTTTCTGTTCTAGGGGCCCGGTTCGATTTCGGGTACAATCCAACCCGGCCATATTCCAACTACATCCAATACTCAGGTGATGTATACAATAAGAACTATCTCATCAAAGGTAATCCAAAAAATTCGACGACACGTCAATCGGACGTCCGGAACCCAAGTTATAACCTTTTCTGCTCCGAGGGTCCAGTTGGTTTCGGGTTCGAACCAACCTGACCATACTCAAACTTTACCAAAAGCTTGAGTGTAATATACCTAAATGACCACCTCGATCCAATTATCCCTACGCAACTGATGGTGCGTCAATCAGAGGTCTGTAGCCCACGATATGGGTGTTTGAACGAACCTGGTCCGATAATAGGGGGTTCGGGTCCGGTCCGACCTGGTCCAATACCCCCTGGGTCGGCCCGAATTGGGTCCGGGTCCGGCCCAGTTGGGCGTGGCCCGGCAGGCATGGCCCGACCCGGCCGGAATGACCCGATCCGTCCGGCACGGTCCGGCCGCGTGGCCCGCCGCGGCTCGTCCAGTGAGGCCGAGCGGAAGCCGTTGAGCGGGGGGGGTGGTCGGCCCTCTTCGCTGATTGACGTCGGCGGCACTTTGCGCTGCCCCGCCGTCCCAGATCCCGTGGCAGGGCGGGATCTCCCACCTCACTGCCGCGGCAGATCTTCCTAGGAGGCACGCTGGACGCCGCCGCCTACAGGCCGTCAGACGGCTCAAACCGCCGCCTCCGATCGCCGGGGCTGCCGCGCCGGTGACACGCACCCCCTTGAGGTTCCGAGGGCCACCTGAGTTGCTCCGATGGTCCAAATCAACTTTCGTCTGCGCCGGCGGTCATCTCTGCTCCCATACTTTATTGCGAAGGCCTCAAATCACTATTGTTGTCCCGCTTCATCTCTGTCGTCAATCGGCGCACCAACAGTAATCTGCGGAGGGTTGTCGAGTCGTGTTTGTTCAGCCCACGCCCTCAACCTTAAGTGTTATCAATTGGTAATAATCAACACATGATTTCTACAACTTACAAGGCACATTTTTATACAATTAAAATTGAACATAATTCCCAGAAATACTTCCATAATTAAATATTTCCATCCCGCAAATAAAAACATTCCCGGATCATCTTGATAATGAGTTGATCCGCATTCTTTGTTTAGATGGGAACAATCATGAGAATATTAACATTCTAAAATCAAACCCCTACCTCGCAAAGACGTCGCACATCGTTGAGCCACGGAAAGAGGCAAGAATCGTGATGATCAGATGTCATAGAAGATCGGTGCTGATTCTATTGACGTCAGAGAAAAATTCGTCGTTGATGGCGACGTTCCCCACAGTGGTTTCTCCTCCCTTATTGCGGAAGAAGAAAAAGTATTGGTGAAAATGTAGAGAATTCTTCACCAAGTTGAATGGACATTCTTCATTGGAGAGTTGGTGTTCTTCCCCAAAAACTCAAGAGCTCCCACCCAAAAAGCTTTCCCCCAAATAAAATAATGAGCTACCTTATTATTTTATTTAATACAAGCCACTTAAAATTCAAACAATCAAACCACCTTATTAATTAGAATGTGTAGGCATGCATTTAAGAGTGTAGGATGTGAAGTGTCACATTTAATTAAGGAAAAGTTGTCACATTAAAACCAAGGGAGTTTAATGAAAAAAGGTTAAGGGGATTTGAGGGAGGTGGAAGGTTGGGGTGCGTGTGGGACCCACCTTTCAATTATCCACACATGCGAAGTTGGTTGGTCGTGGGCCCCACCAACAACTTCCCATGGGAGGTAAAAACTCCCAAAGATATAAAATTAAATTGTTCACACAATTTTATTAATTTTAAACAAAATGCCCAAATAAAATAAAACTCAACCTGCTTAAAATGAAACTGCGGTAAAGGTCCAATTAAGAAATTACCGGCACTGCGAGTTCATAGTTTCCCTCAGATTTCAATTCCAAGAATCGGTTCAAATGATTTAAAAACCCGCTTGTTCGTTCACCGAACGTACCTGAGCTAATCTTCAGAAAGTGATTCTGGGCACACCGTGCCTCGGAATCAGGTGCCATCAAAAGCCACAGACTCTTAAAATTCCATAGAATCAAGATACAATTTTCCTTGAAATTTTCGGGTCTTCACAATAGAAATGTGACCATTTTTAATAGTAATCTAACTGAGATATTAGTAATCATTCCTATTAAAGTATTAATATAATTTAGGAATCATATGCAAGGACATACGACTTATATATATATGTGTGTGTGTGTGTGGAATAATTTTAAAACCTATTTAAAAGATAAATTTGGTTTTTTAGGTTTTAGAAACATAAAATTATATTTAAATTTTTATAATTAATATTTAAATTTAAAAAATCGTAAAATATATTCAATAGTTAATATTTTGTTTGATTATTATTATAAATATATATTATGAGACCTTAATTAATTTTTTAGTGCCATAAAATCAGTTATAATTTAAAATTTTCTAATTTTCATAAAAAAAATATTTAAATTTAAATTTAAATTATAATATTAAATTTTTTTTAAAAAAGGAGAATTTTTTTTAAATTATACACATCCTTAATGGCCAATTGTCATTTTTTTTTTATTTTTTAAAAATAACTGAATTTTTATTTAATAGAAAAACCCAATAATTTATATTATAAGTTAAATTCAATAATTAATATATCATGGATGATATATGTCTAATATAAGCACCATTTATTTGAAATAAAATAAACTAGTTACATTATTTATACATTTTAATAATCATTTTTCATATTGTCGAGAGAAAATAAAAAATTAATGAATAAAATTAAAAAACACTCCACTACTAACTACATACATTAAATTTTTATTACAAAGGGAACTAAAAAGATACATGTAAAACAAACCACCAAACGCAGATCAATATGAAACAATGCCTAAGGAGTTATAAAACATTATTATTGGACATTTTCTACCCAATACATTTCTCATATATCTCCCCCCAATTTAATATATCTTTTTCACTCCCAAAGTCCAATCCCAATCACCATAAGGAGGTTCTCAAGGAAAATAATTAAAAAGACAAATTCTTCTCGGGTTTTCCTTTATTATTATTTTACATTTCTTTTATTTTGTTATCCTTACCTCATCACCCATATCCAAAGGGATATGATTAATCTAGTATCATACATATGCAATAATTTTTTTATTAATGGTGTATGAATAATCAATTAAATTATCCTCTATCATAATTTTGAACTAAACGAAAACATCATCAATGAGTTATTGATTTACGACCATCATGGGCAACAATTTTTTTCTCAATACCACTATCATGGGAGGTCATAATACAATTATTATAGTTTAATAATATTTTATTATAAATATAGTAATTTATATAATTTTCCCAAACCAATATATGTACATATTATTATTAAATTAAATCTAATAAATGATTATCGAAAAATGGAAAAAATAATTTAATCATTTATCGATAACATTTTCAAAAATAAATCATCCTCATAACTAGAGAAAAAATGATATATCAGACCATTTAATCTTGTATAGTTTCATTAATAATATAAAATTTCATTCCTATATCACTATTCCCATTTTACATGATACTATATACTTGAATATGGTTGAAACAGTCATCAAAACCAAGGAAACGAACACACCTAGTCGATAAAATTAAATTTTACAACTCATTAAAATGTCCATTAATGAAAATAATAATATTAAAATACATAAAAAAATGTTAATGAAATTATGAATTAAATTATTAAATAATCTACATTACTTATCCAAGATATTAAATACATATGTATAAAACATTTGGACACGAGGAGACATATTCTCCACAAACATTGATTTTTTATTTTTGGTTACCCATTCACTCCCTTAACCCATAATTAATTAGTAAATATTTTTATGTACTCATATTAAATTAATTTTTCTACATTTCATAATTTTTTACATATGTAAAATATTATTTCATTAATGGGGAATTAAATGTTTTATAAGGTTCACTTTTCAATCCCTCAAAATTCGCAGGCCTGATTTATGGGAGCGTTCCAATTACATAGCAAGATTCATGAATACTATATAATGTTCCATAAAAACCAATATTCTATTATAATTACTCTTCTTATAATGAAAAATTAAATTTTTTTCATTTATGGTATTATGAATACAATTATACATTTTCTATCTTTTGTGTCTCTTATATTTTACCTTTAATCACAATAAGAGCATATTTTTTAATGTTTATTGAACACCTTTTTACGTGATTTCACATATATTAGACATAATTTATCATAATATATGACCAATTTCCATTATGATATTCCATGTATGATTTAAATCACATATTTCTTATACACCATTCAGAAATTCCTTTTAAATGTAATTTATGTGTGGTGTAAGTATGTCACCCTTTTATTTATGATAATCATTCAATGGAGATTTCATTCAATATCCATATTAATAGTTTCATAGAGATGATAATTGTCTTATCATTATACATTTTTTATATATGATGTTTACTTTGAAATATTTTATTGAATAGATTCTATGTATGAATAATGAAATTAAATTTCAGTAACAGGTGAGGTCGGGTTATAGTTATCCCCTCATTGCATCGATAGGTCTCATTAGACAAAAAAGTTAGATACAATCCATTTTTTGTTTACAAATTAGAATCAGACTGATTTTTATGAATAGATATAAACTATATAAGTGGTATAATGGTTTATGTTCCAGATATAAGAGGTCCAATAAATATTCGTTTTTCATTCAGTATTCAGTTATTACATTCCTTTATGTTCTAACTAGGAAAAAATATAGGGTTTTATTTTCATTCTCAGTGGTTTGATGGAATGCGTTTTTCCTATTGTTAACACACCATAATAACTATTACTTATTGAAAATTATTCACTTATGTTTTTTTCATATAACACTTATTACGAATTCCATCTAACTAATTTATATTTTTTCAATCCCAGGGTTGTGAAGATGAAATTTTGTAAATAGTGAATGAAGAATTTTATTTTATTTTGTAATGTTATGTGTTTACATTAAAATTTTATTAGGGAACCATGTATAAAGGATACTCAATTGATAGATCATTGGTTATGTGATATCCTTTATCATGTCCACTGAAATAAAACAACACCAAACTATGTGCTATCATGGCATGGTTTATTGTAGTTGTTATCATTCCATGTTTACTAGAAACCTTGGTAACTTGATGTTAAATAAATATGATAACTATAATTACTCATTTTAGTGATTTTTTGGATCAATAATCATGATTATTATGATCTAACCTTGTTTTTCCATTATTTATTGATCACATCTACTGAATGGAATGAATCAATACCCATAAATAATGAAGGGAATTTACCACTGAGCAAGTCAATATAGTTATTACCAAATCCAATAAAATCATGTCCATGTTTGGGTAGAATACACAAGTTATGAAGACTAACCTTACTAATCCTATGTTGAATCATTTCATAAATAATCATCACCAATATTTTAGTTAGACCACTAATCCAGTGGTAGTTGTTTAATGGATCCAATCCATTGAAAATATATTTCTAGCATTGGGATTTATTGAAAATGAAAAGGTATTACATGCTGTTTATATTATTAACGGTGAATTAGATCAATAGTGGTATTTGATCAAGAAAAATACGTACTAATTTAAAATCCACAACATCTAATACAGAAATTTTAAATAAAAACTCGTCAATAAATATTTTCCTCATGGGAAATGAAATGAAATGAAGTGACATCTCATTAAATTACTGAAAAGTTAATAAGAGAGTGTTTCAAAATATTATGCTACCTCAAAATGATATCAATGTATTCAATAGATTACATATTTTATAGAGTAGATAATATTGATCATTTCGTTGAAGTTCTAAATCCATGTCTCTTAAGGGAACTGACATCCTAAACATTTTCATGATATGAAGAAATTATATTATGTTCCATCAAAACAGATAATAAATTTGATAGATATTGTATGGTAAAGGGAATGAAATAAATGAATAGGTATTCTGATCACTATTGAAAATTTGAAGCATCTCATAAGAAGAGGGTAATGAAGCAACATCAATTTTGATAAAAATGTTGAATGAATAATTCATTTAAATTCATGAATGGCATGTCAGTTTATTATATGTGTTGAGAAAAGGATCATCCAGCTAATGTGATCAAATGAAATAAATAAATAAATTTTTTTCAATGATTCAAATTCAATGAAATGGGGAATTATATATACCAATGTCCTATGTGTTTGGGGGATCTTACCTTAGAAGAGGCCTAGGGGAGCATTCATATCTTATGTGATCACCAATGATGATGTACGAGTAACTAATGATGTAGTGTAAGGTACAATAATACTATATTAAAGTTTTAACAATTCATTATTTGATTCTACATCATCATACTTTTTATATGTAACTAATTTTCAAAGAATACTAGATATTCCCATTTTGATTTAATTTGCGAGTTTTCAATCCATACCCATATGGGAAGTCTTATTAAAATAAAAAAGTGTTGAGTTGTTCCAATTATGGAAAATAAACAGTAATTTTTTATTTAAATTATCATCATTACTATGGATGAATTAGAATCAATAGTCAGTATGGATAGGGTTTCAAAATATGATGTGAGAATTTATTGGAAGAATAATGAAAATAGAATTTGGGGGGAAGATGTAGAATACCTTATATATAGATTTGAATCCTAATCATTTTTTTCTTATCTCTATCCACCCCATGTAGCTCTATTAAATGAAATTCATGGGTAGTAAGATAAACAAAATATATCATTAATTAATGTGATATTCAAATTTATAATGTACAAATGGTATAAGAATACAATGAAGTATTTCTAAAGGAATTACCTAGACTCCCATAGTAGTGTGATGTGGAATTTACCATTAATCAAGTCTATTTTGGAAGAATAATATAAAATAATTCTTATAGGATGGACACCGAGGATGTTGTAAAGAAAATGATATAGCTATAGGAATTGATTCTATATATATTTATTCACCATATGTTTCTCTATGGGTAACTCCTATTATTTTTAATAAGAATTAATGATCCTTGTGGTCATGCATGGAATATATAGAAATCATTGTTATTACAATAACATAGAAGTATTATCCACCTCATATTTTTTATTTATTTGAGCATCATCATGGATCAACATATTTATGAAATACTGACATTTATTTTGGATATCATTAGTTGTCTGTAATGATGAAATATATTCCAATGATATCCTTTTAGATGATGTATGGAAATTATGAGCTCATGGTAATTCTATTTTGATTGAATGATTTACCCACTTTTTCATGGATTCAATGATCATAATAATAAAGGGATATCACGTATATTTATTTTATTATAATTTTATGATATTATGGTGAATTCTAAATTCTATGAATTCCATGAAAATAACATGTTTATTATTCACAAGACTCTTAGAAGGAAAGAGTATTATGGTAAATTTATAAAGTGTTAATTCAGCTATTATGAATTTTTTTCATGGCCATAATTACTCTAAGGATAGAATATTAGTTGATAATATAATGATAATGAAAATAAAATAATTTCCTACACCAATGAAAATAACTAAGATATATATATATAGATATTTTAATCAAGTAAAAATCAGTTTTTCCTAAATAATTTTTCTAGATTGGATATCCCACTAAAAAAACTCACATGTGAAGGGGCTATTTTAATATGAGAATCATAATGTGAATTATGATTTGAATAATTTAAGGGAATATTATTCAATACTCTAATATTAACTTTAACATCAAGAAATGAAGGGTTTTTTAAATATAATGACAAGTCGAATAATGTATTGGGCTGTGTCCTTATGAAAAATGAAAATTTTGTTGCATCTACATCAAGGAAATTGAAGACTCGTGAAAAAAATTACAACTCATAATATTGATTTTGAAATGATAATATTTTATATAATGATATAGTGTAGAATATCTATGGTGAAATTTAAAAAATATCTAAGGATTTCAAGAGTTAGAAATATATATAATCATATAGGGAACCCCATATGAGGAAATGTTGATGAATCGAGTAACTCAAACATTATGATTGTATATTTGAGAGTTTGCCAATCACAATATTTACATTGAATTGAATGAATTACTAGGATCACAATATTTTTCAAAATTATCCTCCATTGATGTGTGATTTGTTACTAATTTATAATAAATCATATAATTCAAATGTGTTTGTGTTATATTACACTATTGTCACTCCCAATGGCCAGTTGTTCAAAAATGAATTTCTTTTTTTATCATAGTAGATTTGATAATAAAATATTTTTTATTCCTTGGACCAATTGATATTATTGAAATGATGGCGAAATTTCATGCATGAATTATTGAATTACATATTATAATAAAATTACAATGTTCCATGAGTGATGTGATATTTATTCTTCACGAACACACCAGTTAAGGGATTATCATGAAAGTGAGACAACCTGTTGATGCATTATTATAGTGGGGAAATAATTAGTGATGAGAAAATAGAGTATTTAAAACATATATTCAAGGAAAATGTACATGAATATTCACATTTCTTGAGTTTCAAGACATGGAATTCCACAATCCCTGGAAGATGAAGTTTGACATAAAAATTATCCATGTTATTATCATACTCTATCATGGTTTTCCATGTGCTTATTTTTGTCAAGAATGGATAACCATATTATTATGATACTTAGGAATTTAACTCATTATATGTTCATGATAATAAGATGTTACATCCCATACAACCCTTTGACACACCAGTGACTACACATTGAATATTGAATTTTGAATCAGGTCGTACCGAGAACATACTATATTTATATGGTCATATAAATTATCATATATAATGTGTATGGTCTAAATAAATATCTATATATGTGCCTTTACATTTTAGTATATATAAATACAATAAATATATATATTCATATATCCACCGGGTTAGTTTATTTTAGAGACATTCTATCTGAGGATTAACTATGTATGCATGGCTTGCTGTTAGTGAAGAACCGGAGTTGACTTGGTACATTTCTATTTTTTAATTAACTAACTTTAATTTGATATAATTGAATAATAATTTATTACCTAATAAATTGGATTTCATTAGAAATAATGGATTTTGTACTACTATATATACACACCCTATTTAGACCCCCATTTTGTACCAAGACAGATATAATTTGGATAAATATCTGGATCTAGATGTGCTTGGTGCTATTTCTTTATAATGTATGGATTTATGAGGGTGCATGGGAGTAGCATTGAATCATGAAATTGGGATATAATCTATTATTGAATATATTTACTTATTTTTCTTCTCTCAGTCTATTCATGTAGTATAATTTCTTATTATATGCATTCATATCATTAATCATCGGTTAGCATGAGCAGGGATGGTTATATCATCATTTATTATCTATTGAAAAAAATTATTATCATTCAATATTTACTTATTTATTTTTATTGTATTTATTATAATCGTTTTCATTGTTGTTACATAATGATCAATAAAGGTTTAGTATCCCACAATAACCCATTCAGACCCTCGCTACTAGTAAATAACCTATGGTGTACCAAGAGGGGTGCTTAGAAACACATTGAAAGCTAGCTCGAAAAAACTTTTCAGTGAATTGTAGGTTAGGATGTGGAAATTAACCATTGACCATTAATAACACTGAATTTATATATTCTTTTATGTATTTGAATTTTTTACATATGTTGTAATTATTTATCAAAATTCAAGATATCACATTTTTCATGATCAAAATAATTATATAATCTAATCTCATTTGGATAGGAATCATGTAATTGAAATAATTACATTTCCCATCAAACTTTTTTATTGGAATTCATTCTCATATTTAATAATATAAACTAAAAAATTAGGATAAACATGAAATGAATGCATTAAAATACAGATGATAAATAAATAAACCATGAATAAAATACCTATAATTTAATTGATATCCATACATATGAATATATAGGTTTTATAACAGTTTATCCAAGGTAATGTTTTTATTTGGATATCTAATAAAAGTATTTTTTCAAGTCCTCCATTATTTTTTGAAATAATTTTTTAATTTAAAAAAAATATCCCTCTGTAATAATAAACAATGTGTGATGTAAGGCTCACTGTCAAGCACTAGGAGATGATAAAATTCTCCAATGTGACCTTTAGGGGTTATAATCCAATGGTAATATTTTTCAAAATCAACGCACACATTTAACAATAATACATTGATGCATTTTCATAGATCCAACACACTCTATGCTTCTCCAAAATCCAAGGTCATTTTATTTTACATTGAATTTTCTGTATACATTTCCCCAAGTTACTCAAAAAATATTTCATTCATAATCCCTATGATTATTTAGACCATTATCGGATTCCAACTATATCTATAAGGACCCAGCCTTAAAACCTTACATAATATTG
Organism: Viscum album; assembly: GCA_963277665.1. Classification (NCBI taxonomy): domain Eukaryota; kingdom Viridiplantae; phylum Streptophyta; class Magnoliopsida; order Santalales; family Viscaceae; genus Viscum; species Viscum album. The sequence goes on along the minus strand of OY728128.1, from coordinate 267,619,650 downwards.
AATTAAATGAATAATTCACATTGAGGATCTTTTCAGGTTTATATTTTTATAGAATTAGGACATAACTATTACATCTCAAAAGATTAAAAAGTAGACACTTCTATATAGTTTCCATTTTTTAACAAAACATGAACTCTAAAAAAAGTGTCATGTCTAGTTCCATGTTTAAGATGGAATGACTTTTCCTTGATCCCATCCTTGACCTTATTCCACATTAGATCCTATGAAAATCATTTCAAAAACTTTGGATGAGAATAAAAAGCTCATTAAGGGATACACAAAGAAGGAAAAATGTTAGTTTTTCAAAATAATATATAATGCATGAATACATTATCCTATGTAAAACCTTTCACCTTTATGATGTAGTAATCACTCTTCCCTGAATAAAAGATCATTTCATACCCTTTTGTAACCAAAATATTACCATAAAACCAATATAAAGAACACATAACATATAAAGGTAACATGGGACATAAACATACTTAAATGGAATGACCATACAGTCGACTTCCACACATATCCCTAAATGGAATAGCCATACGGCTGACTTCCATACCCAATGCATTGGTGGTTATAATGTAACCACCTGTCCTGGTATTCATGACACCACCTGTCATATGGTTTATCACGTAACCACCCGTTAGATGTCCAAGTACCATCATAACACATAAAATATTGCAAATGTAAACATTTCTAAAATAATATTTCTCCTTTCAATCCTAAGAAGTAATTTCAAGATATTGTAATAATCCATCCATTTTCATAAACCATTTAAGAAGAGATTTTTTAATCAAAGTGTTTCATACCACATTGATGATTTTAAAAGAATTATCATTTGAAAACATTAATTTCCATATAAATAAATCCAAAAACACATTTTGAAAACATGTACACTAAGGAGATATATTTAGAAGATTAAATCTTTAAAACATTTGAAACAATATTTTAGTTAAAGAGTTTTTCTAACAAAAACAGAGACACTTGAATACAAATAATTGAGGAATAACATTTAATCATAAATTTTTAATATCATAAAAATAAAAAGATTCATGTTATAATATTTCAAAGGATAGTATATACATCATATAAGAGTGAATTGGTGCATTACAACAACAAAGTCTCAATGGAAATGTAAATTTAGACGAAACCCCTTATAAAGATGGAATCCTTAAATTAAGGATAAATAAATCTCATAATTATGTGTGAACAAAATAAATACACCCAACAAAAGTGGATATTAAGTGTAAAAGAATCAGATTTCATTCACACATATTCACAGGATGACATATTCAAGATGTACAAGTTGAACCCAAAGAATTGAAATTAGGTTAAGGCGTCCCCTTATATAAATTCGATAGTCTAACAGTGTAACTTTAAAATTTAGAAAATGAGTTGATTTGATAAAATGGGTATATCATCACTTGGACATAAATTTTACATCAATAAGTATATATATGAAAATATCCCAATATAATAAGATCTAAATTAAAAGACATAACAAAAAGAAGTCTTTTAAAAAGAGTGGTTGAAAGGTTCCCTTAAAGATTTGGTAACTTACAAAACATACACCACATTAAATAAGGATCATAAATGAAAGTATATTACACAATGATTAGAATCATGGGCAGTACATACACCACACAAAAGGAAAGAGTGGAAAATATAGAATGAATTTCACGGGAATAAAAATTAAGATGAAACCCTTTACAACGTTGTAATCTACTGAGTCGTATGCCAAAAGTTAATTCCCCACAAATGAATTACAGAATAACATGAATAAAAGGAGAATAATTATAATATATATAAAATGGCAGAACACAATACCCCACATTCAATGAATAATTGGTGAACAATGGATATCTCACAGAATTAATACTAAGATAAGAAAATCCCTTACAAAAATTATGCAGCCTAATGGCGCCACATAAAAATTCTTAAAATGAATTAATGAGAGTAAGAGGGGGGTATCTCATCATATGAAAATAAAAATTACAGTATGGTGAATATAAAAGAACATACTTCAACATAAGAACATGGATCATAAAATAAATGACATAAAAGAGAGTACTTGAGAAGAAAGAGAGAGGTCAGATCCCTTACCTCGTTTCCAACATGACTCGATCGTTCTTTAATATTTTGAATAATAAACTAAAAATAATTTATAATTGTGTAAGAAACTTTTTCAGATTTATTATTCCTTTTATATCACATATTATAATGTTATAAAAATTATGTAATCATTTAATTTAATAACGTCCAATTTTTTATATTTGGTACTTGAGTCAAAAATGGACTTCTTATAATCACATGTTGTTCATGTGGTCAATGGTTCAATATAACCAAAATGATATTCATGATTTTGATATCATATATATCTTATATATCTATTATATACATGTATTTATAACAGTACATAACATTTAGTGGTATGAAATGAAATGCACCGTTCATGGAGACGGTAAGCCGTACGTAGGCATGAACGTTACTTCTATTTCTATTTCTTATTTTAATGGAAATAAAACATAATGATACATAGGTATATTATAATTCTAGTATAATATCCTATATGATATCATTAAATCCATCCTTTATACATCTCACATAAGGCATTAACGAATCAAATCACTTTGAGGGGGCGGTAGTCCGCACATCCTCATTTGAGATTATCGTATACCCACTACGGAAACCCTAAAGGCGTAATATTAATGTAAAATAAAGAAGAATAAATAAAACATAAAAATAATATATATCATATATAAATACAGCTCCATCATAATGGTCACCATGAGAGGCAGTTGAAGATATTTGAACAATCATCGTTTCATGAGGCATTAGTTTGCCATCCACATAAACATTTTGTTCTACATACATTAGATGGAGGTGTGTGTAAGTGTAGCTAGAATCCTAATCATTACAACATACTAGTATATTAAGGATACTTATGTTCTTACAAAAGAAAGGAATAAAAATAGTTTATAGGTTTGAGAAGTAAAATAAAAGAAAAAATTTAAGAGAAATTGTTACCTTTAATTTTTGTAACTCCCTTTGGATTGAACCAAACAACTTCTTGAAGTGCCTTATGCCTAAGTTAAGGGTTATAGGTAGAGTATAGGGATGTACGGAGTGTAATTGGGAAGATTTTTGACTATTAAAATGGCTTTAGAGGTGTGAGGATTTTGTTAGAAGTGGTCTCCATTTATAAGGGAGGGGAGGGCCTCTTAAGGAAAGTGTGAAAATATTATTTTATAATATAATGATATTCGGTTTCTAATGGTCCAAAAGTAATTAAGGTCGAGTATAAGATGACTCGTATTAGAAATAAAATCATTCAATCAGAATTGGACATGTTTTGGATAATAATTTAATCATTATAATCTTATTTATTTAAATCATTTATTAATGAGTTAAATACTGCATCATTATTTTATCATAAATAATTTAATTTATTTGATGTCTAAAAATTATAAAAAAATATCATGATGTATGAAATCCATTTAGCATTCCAAATAATATTTTTAGTCGAAAATATGACTTATATAACACAATATAAAAATTAATTACTAAAATATTTTTGTTAATGTCAATTTTGTCTTCACATTAAATTAATTAATCTAAATTGACATTTTCACTGCCATGTGGCTCAATGGGGTCCCAAAATATTTCCAATGATTCCCATGGTCGTAAATGGCTCAACCAATAAGGTTTTAATAGGTTTTTAGGTAATTATAAATTATTATAATATTCTTTTTACCTTTAATTAACATGTTTACCTTTAACCGTGGTAAATAAAAGTCATAGGTTACTATTCAAAAAAATTATTTTATCTTATTGAACCACATTTTACTTCTTGATAACAAACATGTTTGACAGATTTTCAAAATTCAATTAAGAGAAGTGGTAAAATTTCATTTAAATGAAAAAGTCAGTTTTTTTAACTACCACTAAGTGGTTTCACTATTCATCAAAAATTGACGTTTTTCGGAAAAATACCAAAAATTCATCCTAAGATTTATTTGATATTATGAATTAAAATAATATATCTATTTTAGAAAATTCAAAAAATAAAACTGGCACTAATTAATTTTTAAATTAATTCTCGTTATCATAACAAATAGCGTGTTTTTATGAAACAATAACTATCAAAAGATTGATACTTGTTTATGTCTAATTTCAAAGTGAAATTAATTCCAATGACCAAAATTGGATTAAATAGTAAAAATTTATTCTAGTTAAACTTTAAAACCAATTAAAAAGACAATATAACCATATAAATAAATTATATTAAAACTCAGTTTTGAATTAAAATACAATATTTTTCACTATTCATTAAAAAATGAACATTATCTGAAAAATTCCAAAAATTAACACAAAGTAAATATTGATGTCCCCATTATAAATAAATATTTTATTTGGTCAAATATAATGTATTAAAGTGTCCAAAATTAGATTTAATGAGGTTTCTCCATTAAAAGGTGGTAAATCAGCATTTTAATGTAAATTATGCTTAAAATTTGATTATTCACATTTTAAGCCTCTAAATTTTATTGGATAAATGTAAATACATTTAACAAACATTTATAATCATATTTTAGTTAGTTGTTTTCATTCCTGCCAATACAATGACTACTAGTTAACTACCATTTAAAATAATAATATTATATTATTAGTGTACAACATAAGATTTCAATGAAATCTGTTGTTGTGCATCAGGTACGCTATCTAACATAGAAACCCATTTAAAGTAAAATTAATATTTAATTCAAAAATATTAATAAATATGAAAATTTCATATTTTTCATTTATCTGGGATGTTACATCCTTCTCACCTTTTTGGAATTTAGTCCTCACAATTTAAAAATTGGGCTCGAGAACTTCATTAAACACCCCATATCGAAAAAAGATTCAATAAAACTATCACATTAAAATAAATGAAGAGAAGTAAAAAAGTGTACCCTATAAAATAGGTACCACGATTCCATGAATACAAGGATATGTAGGGGAAAAAAACCTTCATGTTCTTATGGAGAGTGATAGAAAACTAGTTTAGGAGAAAGTTAACCACCAGAAATTCAGAAACTTGTGATGGGTTAAATAGTCATTGATTCTATATTAGGAAAATTTAACAGAAAAGGTTTTTGTTTTAATTTACTTTTCATTGAGGAATTTATTTATGAGATTAACTAAAATCCTAAGTAAATATACTTACTTTTCATGTAGACATTCAACTTTTACTAGATTTCTAACACAAACTAATATTTCCCCAAATGATGATTATTCCGGATGACTGTTTTCACCTTAAGAGTGCTATAATCATCTTTCAAGAGAATCACATAATCAAAAAATGATGAAATATATATTTCCCATGTCTTTATACCTTAACCAAAACCAAAATGGTTTGTACGAGATCAGATAATCCCCAAAAAAGGACAATATTTTACAAAAATAAAAACTACTCTTAATCTCCAAAATTTGTTTAACAAAACCCAAAGTTCAACACAGACCATTCAATAAAAATATTTCCTAATAATTTTTCAATGTAATCCAAACTAAGATTGAAACCCAAATCTTTTAAGGATTTAATCACATAGTCTTCCAAGATAAATCTTAACATTAATCTCCAAATAACATCACCTACTCTAAAAATCTCATATTGAAAATTAATTAACCTAATCAAATATTATCCATGCTAGGTTAAAAATTTCCATAGATAAACCAAAATAAACTTATAATGGATTCATAAAATCATATAACTAAAAAGAATTAGTCAAACTAACCACGAAGTTCACGTAGTCCAGTGGCAGGAGATAAATACCAGTTGCACATTGGTTGTGGGTTCAATTCTCGTAGCTTTGTCCAACACAACTGGTTGTCACACGGTCTGCGTGTTTTCCCTTTTCAAAAACTATATAATTTTATAACATTCCCAAAAGTGATAAATTTATCAAAAATAACCATAACATAATTTAACCATGATGGTTTTCTAATAAAATTCATTTTTCATCCGAAAAATATATTCACCTATAATTTCCTCAAATTTAGGCATCATATAAACCCAAATGGTTCATTATAACTATATCCACATAAGAAAAGATAATTATTCCTTGAATAAAATTTTCATATATCAAACTTTAGGGTTACACATACAACAAAAATTCTTCTAATGTAATTCCCATCATCAAAAGAGCCTTAATACTTTTAATCATTTCACCATCCTAACATCTGCCATAACACTTGAATCCCATATATGTTGACTTCTTACTAATTCAAAATTCTTCCTGATCCATTATCCATTCCTTTCCAAATTATTCTTAAATACATATTACCTATAAACACAATCACGATTCATATCCAAAGATTCAATAATGTCAAAAAATATGTTAAGAAATAATCTATACCTTTCATTGCTCATTGTCAGTTTCTTCATCCTCAATCGGAATGGCATTAGGCATTGGTAAAAAAATATTTGTATGATCCTGGTGATCCTATTCTTGAAACATCTTCATAGGATATGTGTTTGTATAATTTCCATGCACACCACATTTAAAACATTCAATTGATCCCACAGAAAGAACTTCATTCCCTTTCCTAGAGTAAACTACGTGATTCTTTTTTCCAGGGTCGGTTTTTGATTTATGAACTTCATTCCCACTTCTATAGCATCTTCCCCTCTATTTGAAGAATTTTTCTAGGTATTTCATTACACATCGTTGACACAAATGTTTTTGAACATACTTATATTTGTGATCATTACATGAACATCCATAGGGATTTGTTTCTAGCATATAAGAAGCATTATAAAAATAACCAAGGTTCATGTTTTCAATCATGACTTGAGATAGTTAGTTGAGAATAACAAAAATAGTTCTCATTGCATCTCTCATTTCATTCAGTTTCTCATTTAGAAACCCGTCATCATTTTCTTCATATCCACTATTACTTTGGTGCGTGCTAGATCCAGCCATTTACTAAAACCAAAAAGTTCAGTGTCAGTATATCAGTAAAATCATCATTTAATATCTTATGGGGAGGGTAAATACATATTCATGTTATCCAAACTCATTTAAAATAGTTATGACTCTTTCTAATATGCTAACCATTATGGTTATGTCACTTATTCTTACATAACACCGTAACCTCTAATGTTGTCAAAACCTCCCTCTAATACTAACTATAAGGACCCATCATTAAAACCTTACATAATATTGACTTAAATGAATAATACACATTGAGGATATTTTCAGGTTTATATATTTAGAGAATTAGAACATAACTATTACATCTCAAAAGATTACAAATAAGACACTTCTACACAGTTTCCATTTTTTTTAACAAAACATGAACTCTAAAAAATAGTCATATCTAGTACCATTTTTAAGACAGAATTACTTTTCCATGATCCCATCCTTGACCCTATTCCACATTATGTCATGTGAAAAACATTTCAAAAACTTGGGATGACCATAAAAAGATCATTAAGGGATACAGAAAGAAGGAAAACTGTTAGTTTTTCAAAACAACAGGTAAACCATGAATACATTATCATAAGAAAAACTTATCACCTTTATGAAGTAGTAAGTACTCTTCATTTAATAAAATATCATTACTTACCATTTTGTAATGAAAATATTACCATAAAACCCATATAAAGAACACATAACATATAAAGGTTACATGGGACACGAACATACTTATATGGAATAACCATACAGTCGACTTCCACAAATATCCCTAAATGGAATAGCCATACAGACGACTTCCATACCCAATGCATTGGAGGTTATAACGTAACCACCTGTCCTGGTATTCACGGCACCACCCGTCATATGGTTTGTCACGTAACCACCTGTCAAATTTCCAAGTACCATCATAGCACATAAAATATTGAAAATGTAAACATTTATATAATAATATTTCTTTTTTCAATCACAAGAAGTAATTTCAAGATATTGAAATAATAAATCCATTTTTATAAACCATTTAAGAGTAGATTTTTGAATAAAAGTGTCTCGTACCACTTTGATGCTTTTAAAATATTTATCATTTGAAAACATTATTTTCCATATAAATAAATCCTAACACCCATTTTGAAAACAATGACATTAATGAGAAATATTTATAAGAGTAAATATTTAAAACATTGAAAAATATATTTTAGTAAAGATTTTTACTAATAAAAAGAGATACACTTGAATAAAAATAATTTATGTATAAACACTAATAATAAATTTGTCATATCATAAAAATAAATGGATTCATGATTTAATATATCAAAGGACATTATATACACCATATAAGAGTGAATTGGCGCATAACAACAGTGAAGTCTCAATGGAATTGTAAATTGAGATGAAACCCCTTATAAAGATGGTGTCCTTAAATTAAATATAAATAAATCTCATAATTATGTGTGAAAAATATAAATGCACCCGATATAGGTGGATATTAAGTGTAAAACAATCATATTTCATTCACACATACTCATAGGATGACATATTCCAGTACATGTTGTACCCAATGAATTTAAATTGTGCTAAGGTGTTCCCTTTTAACAATTCGACAGCCTAATGATGTCACATTAAAATTCAGAAAATGATTTGATGAGGTAAAAAGGATATCTCATCACTTGGACATAATTTTTACATCAATAAGGATATATAAGAACATATCCCAGCATAATAAGATGTAAATTGAAAGACATAACAAAAATAATTCTTTTAAAAAGAAGAGGGTGAAAGGTTCCCTTACCGATTTGGTAACTTACCAAATGTACGCCACATGAAATAAGGATCATAAATGAAAGTATATTATGAAAAAAGTACAATCATGGGCAGTACATACACCCCACAAAAGGAAAGAGCGGAAAATATATCCTGAATCTCACGGGAATAAAATCTGAGATAAAACCCTTTACCATGTTGTAATCAACAGAGTCGTATGCCGAAAGATAATTACCACGAAATGAATTACAGAATACTATGAATAAAATGATAATAATGATAATATATATGAAATTTTAGAACACAATACACCACATTCAACTAATACATGGCGAACAATGGTAATCTCACATAATTAAAAGTGAGATAAGAAAATCCCTTACAAAAATTCGGCAGCCTAACGACACCACTTAAAAATTATTAAAATGAATTGATGAGAGTAATAGGGGGGTCTCATATCATATAAAAATACAAATTACATTATGGTGAATACAAAAGAACATCCTCCAACATAAGAACATGGAGCTTAAAAGAAATGACATAAAATAGTGTACTTGAAAAGAGAGATAGAGGTCGGATCCCTTACCTCGAGTCCGACTTGACTCAATTGTTCGTTAATCTCCTTAATAATAAAATAAAGTTAATTTGTACTGGTTTAAGAACATTTTTCTTGTTTATTATTCCTTTTATATAACTTATTACTATGATATAAACATTATGTAATCATTTAAGTTAATAACGTCCAATTTTTTGATATTTGGTACTTAAGTCAGAATGGACTTCTTATAATCACTTGTTATTCATGTGGTCAATGGTTCATTATATCCGGAATGATATTAATGATTTTTATATCATATATATATTATATATCCAGTATATACATGTATTTATAACAGTAGATAACATTTAGAGGTATGAAATTAAATGGACAGTTCTTGGAGACCGTAAGTCGTACGTACGCATTAACGCTATATTTATTTATATTTCTTATTTTAATGGAAATAAAAACATAATGATACATAGGTATTTGATAATTCCTGTATAATATCATATGTGATATCATTAACTAATTCCTTTATACATCACACATAAGGAATTAGCGAATCAGATCACTTTGAGGGGGCGGTAGTACGCACTTCCTCAAATGAGATTATCATATTTACCCCCTATGGAAACCATAAATACGTGATATAAATGAAAAATACAGAAGCATAAAGAAAACATAAAAATAATATATATAATATATAAATACAGTGCCATCATAATGGCCACCATGAGAGGCGGTTGGAGGTATTTGAACAATCATCATTTCATGAGGCATTAGTTTGCCATCCATAGAAACATTATGTTCTTCATCCATTAGATGGAGGTGTGTGTAAGTGTAGCTCAAATAATTCTCATAAAAACATCCTAGTATATTGAGGAAACTTATGTTGTTGCAAAAGAAAGTAATAAAAATATTTTAGGGGTTGTAGATGTAAAATAACATAAAGAATTTAAGAGAAACTGTTACCTATAATTTGGGTAACTCCCTTTGGTTTGAACCAAAGGACTTCTTGAAGTGCCTTCTGATTAAGGTAAGGATTCTAGGTAGAGGATAGGGATGTAGGGAGTGTAATTGGGTAGAGTTTTGATGATAAAAATTTCTTGAGAGGTGTGAGGAATTTCAGTTATAAGTGGTCTCCTATTATAAGGGAGAGGAGGGGGTCTTTAGGAAAGTGTGAAAATATTATTTTATAATATAATGATATTCGGTTTCTAATGGTCATAAAAACATTACGGTAGAATATAAGATGACTCATATTCGAAATAAAATCATCCAATAAGAATTTGACATTTTTTGGATAATAATTTAATCATTATAATCTTATTTATTTAAATCATTTATTAATGAAGTAAATACTACATCATTATTGTGTCATAAATAATTTAATTTATTTGATGTCTAAAAATTATAAAAAATACAATGATGTAAGAAATCGTTTTAGATTTACAAATAATATTTTTAGTCGAATGTAAGAGTTATATTACACCATATAAATATTAATTACTAACATATTTTTGTTAATATCAATTTTTTCTTCACATTAAATTAATTAATCTAAATTGTCATTTTCACTCTCAAGTGGCCCAATGGGGTCCCAAAATCGACCCAAATATGACTATGATCGTTAATGTATCATCCAATAAGGTTGGGACAAGTGTTAAGGTAATTTCGAATTATTATAATATTTTTTTAACCTTAAATTAACATATTTACCTTTAACCGTGGTAAATAAGAGTCAAAAATTACTATTCACCAAAAATTATTTTCATCTTATTGAACCAAATTTTAATTCTTGATAAAGAACATGTATGTAGTATTTTCGAAATTAAATTTAAATATGTGTTAAAATTTCATTTAAATGAAAAATTTAGTTTTTTAAACTACCACTATGTGGTTTCACTACTCATAAAAAATTGATGTTTTTCAGAAAAATACCAAAAAATTAGCCTAAGGTTTATTTGATATTCCGAATTAAAAAATGGTATCTATTTTACCAAATTCAAAAAATAATAGTGTAATTAATTAATTTTAAAATTAATTCTCGTTATCAAAACAAATAGCGTGTTTTTAAGAAACAATAACTATCAAAAGATTGATACTTGTTTATGTCCAATTTCAAAGTGAAATTCATTCCAATGACCAACATTGGATTAAGTGGTAAAATTATATTCTAATTACACTGTAAAAATAATTAAAAATAAAATCTAACCATTTAAATAAATTATATTAAAACACAGTTTTGAATTAAAATATAATATTTTTCACTATTCATTAAAAAATGAACTTTATGAGGAAAATTCCAAAAATTTACAAAAAGTAATTTTTGATACCCCATTCTAAAGAAACATTTTATTTATAACAATAGAATGTATTAATGTGACCAGAATTAGATTTAATGAGGTTTCTCTATTAAATGGTGGTAAATTGTCCTTTTAATGTAAATTATGCTTAAAATTAGATTCATTCACATTTTAAGCCTATAACGGTTATTGGATAAATGTAAATACATTTAACAAAAATGTATAATAATATTGTAGTTAGTTTTGTTCATTCATGCCAATAAAATAGCTAAGTGTTAACTATCATTTAAAATAATAATATTATATTAGTAGTGTGCAACGTAAGATTGCAATGAAACACGTTGTTGCGTATCAGGTCCACTATCGAACATAACAACCCATTTAAAGTAAAATTTATATTTAACTCACAAATATTAATAAATATGAAAATTTCATATTCTTCATTTATCCGGGATGTTACAATATCTACCCATGTAATTCTCACATATTATTACAAAATTTTTAATATATAATAATTTTAACGGAAACTCAAATATTAGGAGTCATAATATCTTTTAAAGGATTCATTTACAATACGTAAAATTGAGAGTAAAATAAAACATCTCATTTTATTCTCCATAATGAAACATAATTTCCTTCCTAACAACTAACTCACCTTTAGAAAACAAAGGGAATACATTTAAAATATGGTTGATCTAAAAATATTATAATGGTAATGTACAAGATGAGGAATCATAACATTTAATTCAATGTTATTTCATGATATCATAATAGATAATGCTCATGAGTAAACAAATTGGATGACAAAAAAATGATATCATAATAAATGGAATAATAGTAAATGATGGTGAAACATAAAACACAATATAAACATATGTCAAATATAATATTCTTGAGACCATTACATAGTAGATAGAGTCGAATAATGGATTAGGTTCACCCACCATTGACATACATAACATCTCATGAGAATAACACATTACCCAATCCATTTATTGTATATATAATTTGAGACCCACCAATAAATTTTATACAATGGACATTCATATTTGTGCCACATAATAAAAATAATCCTTTGGAATAAACATAATAATAAACCATGGAATGAAATGGGTTGAATTATCTTTTTGCATATAATGTCTAAAGGAAGTTATTTAAAGAGGTTATTTGATATTTTAGGATAAGGAATTCAATACCCCATTGAAGTAAGGTATAACAATATTATTTTCTTTTTTATAGACAAATATAAATATTATATAATCAACCCATAACACCAAATGGTTTCTTCATTGATGAATATGTAAATAATATTTTATGTGGAATATTTCATAAAAAAATACAATTTTCAGTTAGAAAGAAGTCCTTTAAAATCTAGAAATTACTAAAAATATATAGAATGAAAAATTTAAATCCTTGGTATCATATAAATGAATACACAATGAATTTAGTGTTCTTAATATTGTGTAATTTCATGTATTCAAACTATGTTAAAAAGACAATACTTTCACACAATTGGAAAAGGACCAAAATAACCAAATTTTGAAAAACAATATAATATTAAATTCAATATATTTTATAAACATTCAAAAAATGTAGAAATTTATTTAATAAAAAAACTGGATCATGATAAATATATTTTTGGAAATATTTTTTAGAAAAAGGTATATTGTTAAAAAAACTATTTTTTCACTGAAGAGGGAAGTGAAGTTAAATTTTACTAAAACTATTCACATTCATTTTAATTAAAATTATAGAGATAATATTTACTATTGAAAAAAATTTAATAAATATAGGAGAATAAGTTTTTTATAAAGTCGTCCAAAATATTACCCGAGAAGTTAGTGGATAAAAAATCCTGATTGAACCAATATTGAAAAATTCATACTTACTACATTGGTCACATATGAAACGTAACTCACTGGAAAAATTTAAATTAATTTTATCAAAATATATAATTATGTATTAAGGATTCCTGATATAATAGGACATGGAGAAGTGTATACACCATGGAAAATAAATTAGATTCATAAATGTACATGTCTCTCAATAAAAGATGATTTTAGACAAAAACAGAAACCTAGATTCTTTAAATTCCCATGTGTGCCTTTTAACTCAATAATAATTAAATTATCTAAATTTTATTTGTTATAACCATTAAAAATTTAAACCATTTAATTTAAACAATTTACATTATTTATTTTAATAAAATTTTAATTAGGAAATCAATTATGTTCATATTGGTTGTTTTGAGGATGCTCAGTTCGTAATATCAATTTGAAATCATTTTATTAACCATGGTGATTGTGTTTATTGTCCCATAACCTCTATAATATAAAATAACGAAAAAAAACATAAAATAAAATTATAATCTTAAAATTAAAAATTAAATTCAATTATCAAAAATTACTATGTTATATACATAGAGATAATAAGTCATACATACAATGTGAAAGGATTCTAATTTTAAACACACATGATCGAAACAATATATCAAATATTAATAAATTATATAAAGGACTTAATATATTAAATATAATATTATTAATCTAAATAATATTATGTATACCATCCATGTTATGTGGGAAAATTGAAACACCCCACTTCTCGAGGCAATAGTCCAAAAGTTCATAAGAAAGGCATTATCAATATTCAATCGATACTAATGTAAACAGTAAATGATGTATTAATTAGGTTAATAATTATTATTTCATGAAAATAATATATATATATATATATATAATCTATTGTGAACATCCATGAGTGTCATTAATGGAAAACAATTTACATAGGTTCATAAGGTGGTTGTCCGTCGTAGACATGAATGTTTTTTTTCACATTTGATTAATATAGAGATGGACTTAACATATTAAATTAATATAATAACAACTTATTATATATTAAATATTTGTTTTAATATTTAATAATAACTGATAATTATTCTATGGAGGTGGGGGAAAAACTAAAACAAAGATTCTCGTTTAGGAACAATACAAATTTTTTAGACTGACCCTTTAAAATTATAAAACAATACACCACTATATTGGAATTATAATGAATGCAATGAATATTAGGCATGGGAAGGGAATTGGTGGACTTAATTTTGTTGTAATTTTAAAAAAATATACTCATTTTCATGGATAATGGGGAGAGGATAGGGGGTTCTATTTTATATGTGGGCGAGAGTAAAGACATTGAATTTTTAAAAATAATGTGTTATTTCAACATTTTAAACATTTCAAAAGGATCAAAAAAGGCCATTTATATATGTGAGATGATATAATTTCAAAATATGGACATAAAATAGTCTTTAGAAAAATTTAAGTTTGTTTAACCCCTTTTATTTTAATTTTATCTAACAGGAAATCTTGTTTTAAAATTAACGGTTGTTATAAAAATTTTTTGGTTTTTACAATTCATCATGACCAACACATTAGATTAAATTTTTATATAATACTCATTGATATAATTACTAATATGGAATAGATTTTTATATATTCAATTACAATCAATTTTAAAATTTTATCATAATATTAAACTCAAAGGCATGATAACAAAACGGTTCTCCAAAGAAAAAGTTTCATAATCATAAACAGTATTCATATAAAAATTTAAAATGAATTGATTCAAATGACATAGATTTCATTAATATAAAAATAACTGATTTATTTTTACATATTAATTATTTTAAAAAAATATTCCCCTCTGACTGATTTATAACCAAATACAGTTTTTAGTAAATAGTTATTCAATACTCAATAAAAATGAACATTTAATAAAAATAAAAAAACCATCCTAAAATAATTTCAACATGTTTATTACAAAAATAATGTAAATTATTTCAAATAATGTTTTAAAAATAGAAATATATTTAATTTATTATTTGATTTCCTAAAAAATAATGAATCCATTTTTTAGAAAAAATTAATTTTGAAGACCATAAAGACGTTACAAAAAATTATTAAATTTTTTTCAATATATTTTCATTTCAGATCATCCATATTGATAAAAAATACATTCTTATTAATCCATATAAATTTAATGGGTAGTTTATAATAGTTAATGTTTAAATAAAAATAATTTCATATTATATCATACATAATTTTATATTAGTGGTGCGTATTATATATCTATCGATCATAATATTCCAATAAAATACATGTCTATTATAGAATATAAATTTTTAATATTTCATATTTATTAAAATAACTAAATAAAAAAATGACCCCCAGTTTGAGAGATTTAAATCTTCTTTACCAGTCTTACAATAAGAAATGTTTTGATCTAATGGGGGATGGTATTGTTTATTTCTATTCATGTTTTCCATGTTTTATACAATATTTTATTTTTTCAATCATATAAAATGAGTAAATCAAACTAAAAAATTTATATATATTGTGTGTATGTCCAAACCTATTAAAAATTTCATGGTATGTTAATAAATTTATTTAATAAGTGGAATGTTATGAAATAATTTTTATATGCTAATGAAAAATTATGTATTCATTTTTAAAATTATTGTATACTCATAAAATTATTAATATATGATTCAAAAATATAGATTTGTGAAAATATATTTATTAATGTCCATAAATTAATTTTTTCATTATTATTTTAAGTACTCATATTATTAGTTGATATATTCAGTGGACATAGGTGTAATGAAACTTATTTTTAATAGTGATCACGCTCGACCACTTTGTAGCTTGTCATAAATTAAAATATTTCTATAATAAAAAATATGAACACAGTGATGGATTATAGTGTTAAAATTATTATTTATTATAAAAAGGATCAATGGGGTCACAAATTTTTTTAGTGACGAAATTTTTTTTATATGGTTTGATGAAAATTTTTACAAAATTCAAAAATTATTTTTTATATTATACAAAATATCTTTGTAATTAATTTCCAAAAAATTTACATTTAAATAAAAATATAATATAATAGTTTTTTGAACTAGAAAAGTATTTATCTAATTTTATAAATAATTATTTGTTGTTATAATTTCTAATAGCATTCAATTTTGATTATTTTATAAGATTAAGTGAAAGGGAGAGATTAATTGAAATAATAACAGAAAAAAATCATTGACTACTATAATAAAAAATTCTACTGATTGAACAGAATTTTTTTTATGATGTATTAATGATAACTAGGGAATATTTTATTTTATATAATTACAATAATTTTTATGTTCCAGTCACCTTTATTGGTTTTTCAATGCCTCAGATTCCATTGTAGGAATATAATTTTTTTGAAAATATTTATAGGAGTTTTAACAGTGGAACATGAATCATTTTAATTGTTAAAAATAAAATTAATGTTAACATAATTATAAAAACTATTTTTTATGCCTTTCATAATTCAATCATTTAATTACATTATAATGTAGAAGCATTTAATAGTTATGTAAGGACTAATTTTTAACATTTATAATTCATGTCTATATTAGGAGGGAATCTCCATTACATAAAGAATACATAATTCTTACTATATAAATATACTCCCTCTAAATAACATTAATTATATATTTTTTCTACCATTATAAATTAAAATGGTTGAAAAATATTTTGATGAATCTAGGATCCATTAGAAGAATTCGAATATTTGTTCATATCAATTCTATCTTTGGAAGATGTATCCCTTTATCAATTTTTATTAACTACTTAAAAGATCTAGGGGATGTTCTCTAATAGACTTTAATATTAAATAAAATTTATAAATACATCATTTATATATATCGTTATCAATCATATGGATTTATCTTGCATAAAAACTTTTTAAAGATGGATTTTCCCTATATTTGTATAAGGGATATCTTGAAAAAAAACATCACCTTAATTATGTTATACTATAAAATTATGTTGTTTAATACTAAATATAATAAATCAATATACATAAAATCTTAATAATAGTATAATCACTCAAGAAATTATTTAAAAAATAACAATTGTTATATTGTTAATAGCAAAACTTATATGATAATAAAATATCATGTTAACCCATCCAATCAAAATGTTACAAACCTATCAAAACAATTCAACAAAACTATATATTTCCTATAAATAGCTTACAAATTTAGGGAATAGAGTATAGAATGGATTTTTAGGAACCTCCAAGTAAATTATAATGAAATTATAGGAAAATAATAGTAAACTAGTAATCAATAAATTGTAAAAATCTATTGTGTGATCTCATAATATATACAAACTATATCATGTATAGGTTTAATCATTAAAAATATCATAAAATAAAAGTAAATTATGTCATCAACATTTATAAAAGGTGGTTCTTTATATTTACTTCCCCACTAATCCAAAACCATATTTATTCCATTGGTATCTTTTATTATATCCCCATCCCATCCCATATACATTATACACTACAATATATCATAAATAAATATCACAACCATATATGATTTATAAATTCTAAAAAATATACCACATCAAATCCTCAATATATCATTACACTACAAATACCTTGGGTAATTTAAACCCAAGGGGGAATTCATTACATATTCCCATGACATTGATTTTAGTGTCTTAACAGAAAACCAAAACCTGATATCTAAATCAATTATATAAAATCAATGATATTTCATAATGAATAAAAATTATTAACTAAAATATATTAGAAAAAAATTTCATAAATGTTTGTCCATCCTTTAATAAAATCTATAAAACAATCCCACTCTAAATCTATAATCTGTATAAGATCATTCCTTTTTACTCGAACCATACATGAAATAAAAAATTCAATTCAATAGTTAGGTTTTACAATTGATTTTTTTTAACTATTAGAATCAACATCAATTTCTAGTCACATTTTTAAACTTACTTTATAATTTTAATAAATTATTTCACACCATATAATGATAATGATTAACAAATTTATAAATTTATTTACTATATATACCAATTCCTCAAGAGCATATCATAACCAATTAAACTTGTTTACTATATTTTTTCATTATTAATCCATATCCTAGGAATAAATTATACTATAATGTCTAAATAGAACATCCTCACCACACAAACAACTAATAAATATCACACAATCACATTAAAAACACTAAAAAACATATACTACGTTAAATAGTGACATAATAATAATTATTATAAAATAAAAATTATAAAACATATGGTTGTGTTTAAATATCTACATGCCCATATCCAAATATTGTTCTATTCATGGTTATTAATTAATAAATATCAATATTGAAACCAAATAAAACTATATCACTATAATTTAACATTAACAACGGTGATTTTAAGTGATTTCTATATTCTCCTACCTTAATATATTATTGATTCAACATAACATCAATATGTGAATCATAGTTTATTAATTCTTATGGTTTCATTGAATAATACAATTGGAATATATATTTGATCAATATATATATATACATATCATATAAAAAATTATTATTGTCTGGTAATGAAAAATTATACTGATAATATATTTGATAGTTAATGAAATCTCAATCTGATTGATGTGAATCGAATATTTCAAAATGGTGATATTATATTTCATTAATTTAATGGTCTACAAAATTACTATAAATGAAATGGTTTTCATTTGTTGTGGAGATGAATAAAAAAACTTATAGGATGAGTGGGGAATCATAAATTTAATAAAAAAAATTGTAAGTAAAAATTATAAAATAATGACATTTATACTATTCAAATTACAAATGTTGAATTAAAAATTTGTAAATCATTTTTCATCATTCTCAAGCGAAATTTTACATAGCAAACTATCATTCAAATTTAATGATAAAATTTGAAATTATAGTTTCTTCTATATAATTACATTAAAAATTGACTCTCAAAATAGTTAATCCCAGTTTTATTGTATAATCATCTCTAGATCAAGATATGAATATGAGTTTTAATTTTTAATGTAAAATTTCCGAAATATATTAATCATTAAATTAAAAAACTCATTGAATATTATGTTAAAAAATTAAGTATTAATCCTAATTGGACAATAACATGACCTGGATCATCAATACACCTCCTTGGGTGGATTACACTAAACCTCTCTCCTTAACCGCGCATCTAGTATGTTACATATTCTTTCCTAGAATCAAGTGTGAATACCTCACGTGATGGAATTCTATATCCAAATTCAGATGTACACAGTGAACATCAATGTTTAGGTATCCATATCAATGCCTGGTAATTTAAATATATCAATTTCATATAAAATTCTTGAATAAAAAATTAGAACCCATAATTAAATAAATAATGAAAAAAATAAATATGGTGGTAAATATACTCCCAAAAATTAAAAATTGGATACACTACCAAAATTATAGTTAGAGATGGCATCCCTTTGATTCCCTGATACTAACATGAGTCTTGGATACTAAAACAACAACTAAAAAATACAATTCACTATCAGTAAAACAATAACCAATTTTTCTTTTAAATTACTAATATCTCTAATAATACAAAACACATAAGTGTAAACATGAATATAAATGTGTGAGTATACAGATATCAATAAGGACACATCATAGTCCATAATGTTACAATAAATGATAGGTTATGTAAAAAAAAGTATTTAAATAAAATCAATAACTAGTAATAAGAACATTTGTATCAATAACCTATAAAATTTTCAAAATGTGAGATACATCTCATTCTTTATGCATAACATCCAAGAAAAAATGCATATCTTACATGAATATAAAATGCACAAAAATATATTGATGTGTATCCTGATAGAATAAATTGTTGGGAAAACCATGTGGTACTATGAGACACAACATATGAGGGAGTATGAACTATATAATGTTAAATTAATTCCCATTAATAAATATGATTAATAACAGAATCTGTATGATTTATGAGATAGCTTATCACATTATTCAGTTATATGGTGGGAATACATACTTGGTAAATTAACCAACCATATAATAGTGAAATCAACCTCTCAATACTAATAAATAATCCTATCCCTTTATTTATTAAATGATATAAAATCATAATCAATATATATACATGACGATCTATTGACCAAATCTATTGGATTTGAACTCTCTGGAGTTTATGATCTAACCACGTCATTCACTCAAGGGAGCTAAAATAGAAATCCACAAATATAAATGTAGAAAAAATATGGTATTGTCATATAAAAACTATATTTTTACATATATATATTTCAAATATATCAACAATTATTTTTATATACATTCACTGAAATAACACATGATTTTGATTCCTCGTGTCTCCAGAAATAGTTGTATACAAATATTATCTATATTTTATATCACAGGTACATAATTACATTATGAAAATAAGATAACTCTTAAACAGCTTTCTGGATCAAAAAATTTATACGATAGTTGAATCAAGAACATGTTGTTTTACCCTTGGTGTGACCAAAAATGGGGTTTCATGGGATATTATGACAAAGAAGCTATGAGAAATACATTATGTAGATTTATTTAAATGATTTATTTTTCTAATTTATTATATATTCGAATTAAATTTCCTCTTTATGTATTATATTATAGAAAATATCTAGCAGTAGCATCCTAACCCTGGGATCATTGGTAGAAGGTTCCTCCAGTCTCCTTCCTTGGTGAATTGAGATCAGATAACAATGAGATTCCGGATCCTATGGAATCGAGGAGCAGTGAATACAATAAGATCAGTTATTCATTAATGGGAATTCTCTTCATTGAATAATTATATATTATCAATTTAGGACTCTTTAGTTTCTTGATTATAACCAAATTGATAAAACTATTAAGCATTATAAATGTTTTTCATTGATCTGGATTCAAATTGAGCCTTTTCATGCTTCCTTGCACCAATATTAATTTCATAATTTGTTTTCTCACAATGTGTATCACATTTTATATTTATTGAAAAAAAAGTAGTTCAAATCTATTTCTTTTGATCCCCCCCCCCCCTCCACTATATGTGTTCTTCATATAATAGCCTATCGTGTCTCTTTTTGAAATTGTTAAGTGGGATCTCACATGCTCAGACCACTAGAATCATGGTGGATTCATTATCCATGAATGGATTGGAAAATCAGGGATTGCTTCTAAGTCATTTTCTTGTTGAGTATGATTTCAACATAGATCAAGGATCTACAATGAATATGGAACAACATTGGATATTAATGAAGTATTTATGGGCACTGAGCTGATGAATAATGAATCGGGTTTTCAGCAAACAGATGTTTAGAAATAAATAATACTAGATCCCCTTTTGATTAACGGAGTCCTATAGAATATATTTTAAACATGTGTATTTGATATGGAATGAGTGGGGAAGATATACGAGTGTATAAAAACATGTAGAATACACATTATTTATTTTATATGATCACATTCCATTTAACACATATAAAACCACAATATTTTAAGGTATTTATCATCTTAAATAAATTCATTACATTAGATAGTCTAAATTAAAAAAAATAAACTATGATATACAATTAAATTGTAACTTCATTATTGTAATAAAAATGTGACCATTTTTAATAATAATCGAATTGAGATATTAGTAATCATTCCTATGAAAGCATTAATATAATTTAGGAATCATATTCAAGGACATACGACATATATATATATATGTGTGTGAGTGGAATAATTTTTAAACTTATTAAAAAGATAAATTTGGTTTTTTAGGTTTTAGAAACCTAAATTTATATTTACAATTTTATAATTAATATATAAATTTAAAAAAATCATAAAATATATTCAATAGTTAATATTTTGTTGCATATTATTATAAATATATATTATGAGTCCTTAATTAATTTTTCAGTGTCATAAAATATGTTATAATTGCAAAATTTCTAATTTTGATAAAAAAAGAATATTTAAATTAATTTTTTTTAAATATTTAGACAATTATTTCTAAAATGGAGAATTTTTTTAAATTATAGAAATCCTTAAATGCCTATGGTTAATTTTTGGGATTTTTTAAAATAATTGACTTTTTTTAATAGAAATACACAATAATTTATATTATAAGTTAAATTCAATAATTAATATGTCATGGATGATATATGTCTAATATAAGAACCATTTATATGAAATAAAATGAACTAGTTACATTATTTAGACTTTTTAATAATCATTTTTCATATTTTTTGAGAGAAAATAATAAATTAATGAATAAAATTATAAAACACTCCACTACTAACTACAAACATTAAATTTTTATTACAAAGGGAACAAAAAAATATACATGTAAAACAGACCGCCAAAGGAAGATAAATATGAAACAATGCCTAAGGAGGTCTATAACATTATGATTGAAAATTTTCTACCCAATACATTTCTCATGTATCTCCCCCCAATGTAAAATATTTTTGTCACACCCAAAGTCCAATCACAATCACTATAAGGAGGTTCTCAAGGAAATAAAATCAGGGGATAAATTCTTCTCTGGTTTTCCTTTATTAATATTTTACATTTCTTTTCTTTTATTATCCATCCCTCATCACCCATATCCAAAGGGATATGATTGATCTAGTATCATACATATACAATATTTTTTTTCTTAATGGTGTATGAATAATCAATTCTATTATCCTCTATCTTAATTCTGAACTAAAGGATAACATCATCCACGAGGTGTCAATTTTTGACCTTCGTGGGCGATCATTTTTCATTTCACAAAACCACTATCATGGGTGGTCATAATACAATTATTGTAGTTTAATAATATTTTATTATAAATACAGTAATTTATATAATAATGCCAAACCAATATATGTACATATTATTAATGAATTAAATCTAGTTAATGCTTTTCGAAAAAATGGCCAAAATAATTTAAACATTAATCAATAACATTTTGACAAATAAATAAACATCATCACTAGAGAAAAAAAGATATATCAGACCATTTAATCTTGTATAGTTTCATTAATAATAAATAACTTCATTTCTGGATCACTATTCCCATTTTACATGATACTATATACTTGAATACGGTTGAAACAGTTATCAAAACCAAGGAAATGAACACACCTGGTCGATGAAATTAAATTTTATAACTCATTAAAATTCCTATTAATGAAAATAATAATATTAAAATACATAAAAAAGGTTAATGAAATTATGAATTAAATTATTAAATAATATACATTACTTATCAAAGATATTAAATACATATGTAGAAAACATTTGGACATGACGAGACAGATTCTCCTCAAACATCGATTTTTTATTTTAGGTTACCCATTCACTCCCTTACCCCAAAATTAATTACTAATTATTACTATGTACTCCTATTAAATTATTTTTCTACATTTCATAATTTTTTACATATGTAAAATATTCTTTCATTAATGGGTAATTAAATGTTTTATAAGGTTCTATTTTCAATCCCTTGAAATTAGGAGGCCTGATTTATGTGAGCTTTCCAATTTCATAGCAAGATTCATGTATACTATATAATGTTTCATAAAAACCAATATTCTATTATAATTACTCTTCTTATAAATAAAATATTAGATTTTTTTCATTTATGGTTTTATGAATACAATTATACAATTTCTATCTTTTATGTATCTTATATTTTACCTTTAATAACACTAAAGAGTATATATTTTAATGTTTCTTAAACACCTTTTTAATCGATTTCACATATATTAGACATAATTTATCATAATATATGACCATTTTCCATTATGATTTTCGATGTATGATTTAAATCACATATTTCTTATACACCATTCATAAATTCCATTTAAATGTAATTTATGTGTGGTGTATATATGCCACCCTTTTATTTATGGTAATCATTCAATGATGATTTAATTAAATATCAATATTTATAGTATCATAGAGATGATAATTGTATTATCCTTATAAATTTTTTACATATGATGTATACTTTGAAATATTTTATTGAATAGATTCTATGTATGAATAATGAAATTAAATTTTAGTAACAGTTGAGGTCTGGTTATAGTTAGTCCCTCATTGAATCGATAGGTCTCATTAGACAAAAGATTTGGATACAATCCATTTTTTGTTTACAAATTATAATCATACATATTTCTATGCATAGATATAAACTATATTGATTGTATAATGGTTTATGTTCTAGATACAAGTGGTCCAATAAATAATCATTTTTTCATTCATTATTCAGTTATTACATTCCTTGAGGTTCTAACTAAGAAAAAATATAGGGTTTTATTTTCATTCACATTGGTTTGATTGAATGTGTTTTCCTATTTTTAACACATCATAATGACTATTAAATATTGACAATTCTTCACTTATTTTTTTCATAAAACACTTATTAAGCATTTCATCTAACTATTTTATATTTTTTCAATCGATGGGTTGTGAAGATGAAATTTAGTAATTACTAAAAGAATATTTTTATTTTATTTTGTTATGTTATACGTTTACATTAAAATTTTATTAGGGAACCATGTATAATGGATACTGAATTGATAGATCATTGGTTATGTGATGTCTTTTATCATGTCCACTGAAATAAAACAACTCCCAGCTCTTTGCTATTATGGCATGGTTTTTTGTAGTGGGTATCAGTGCATGTTTACTAGAAAACTTTGGAACTAGATGTTAAATAAATATGATAACTATAATTAC
Source organism: Viscum album (assembly GCA_963277665.1). Lineage (NCBI taxonomy): Eukaryota > Viridiplantae > Streptophyta > Magnoliopsida > Santalales > Viscaceae > Viscum > Viscum album. Next base: position 267,594,474 of record OY728128.1, on the reverse strand, counting down.
TCATTTTAGTGATTTTTGGGATCAATAATCATGCTAATTATGATCTAACATAGTGTTTTCCATTATTTATTTATCACATATACTGAATGGAATGAATCAATACCCATAAATAATGTAGGGAATTTACCACTGAGAAAGACAACATAGTTATTACGAAATATAATAATATCAAGTTCATGTTTGGGTAGAATAAACAAGTAATGAAGACTAACCATACTAATCCTATGTTTAATCATTTCATAAATAAGCATCACCAATATTTTAGGGGGACCACTAATACAGTGGAAGTTGTTTAATGGATCCAATCCATTGAAAATATATTTCTAACATTGGTATTTATTCGAAATGAAAACATAGTAGATGATGTTTATATTATTAAGGGTTAATTAGATCAATGGTGGTCTTTGATCAAGAATAATACATACTAATTTGAAATCCAATACATCTAATGAAAAAAATTAATGAAACATTCGTCAATAAATATTTTCCTTTTGACAAATGAAATGAAATGAAGAGACAACTCATTAGATTACTGAAAAGTGAATAAGAGAGTGTTTCAAAGTATGATGATACCTTAAAAAGGATATCAATGTTTTCGATAGATTACATATTTTATTGAGTAGATAATATTGATCATTTCTTTTAAGTGATAAATCCATGTCTCTAAAGGGAACTGACTTGTTAAAAATATTCATGATATGAAGAAATAAAATTATGTTCCATAAAAATAGATAATAAATTTGATAAATATTGTATGCTAAAGGGAATGATATAAATGAAGAGGTATTCTGATAAATATGGAAAATTTGAAGCATCTCAGAAGAAGAGGGTAATGAAGAAACATCAATTTTGATAAAAATGACGAAGGAATAATCCATTGAAATTCATGAATGTCATGTCAGTTTATTATATGTGTTGAGAAAAGGATCATCTAGATAATGTGTTTAAATGAAAGTAAAAAAAATTCAATGATTCAAATTCAATGAAATGTGGAATTATATAAACCAATGTCCTTTGAGTTTGGGGGATCTTACCTTAAAAGATGCCAAGGGGAGCAGTTATAACTTATGTGATCACCATTGAAGAAGTAAGAGTAACTAATGATGTAGTGGAAGGTACAATAATACTATATTAAAATTTTTTCAATTCTTTATTTGATTCTAGATCATCTTACTTTTTATATGTAATTAATATTAGAAGAAAACTAGATATTTTCCTTTTGATTTAATTTGGGAGTTTTATGTCCAAAATCATATGGGAAGTCTAATTAAAACAAAAATGTGTTGAGTTGTTCCCATTATTGAAAATAAATAGTAATTGTTTGTTTAAATTATCATCATTACTATGGTTGAATTTGAATCAATCCATAGAATGGACAGGGTTTTAAAATATGATGTGAGAATTTATTGGAAGAAGAATGAAAATTTTATTTGTGAGGAAGATGTAGAATACCTTATATTTAGATTTGAATCCTAATAATTTTTTTCTAATCTCTATCACTAGTGCAGAAAACGTTATTTACGTCACTATTTTTTACATCATTCATATATAACCTAGGTGATAATCTGTGAAACGTAGTTTTTTTACATCGGTTATAAAATAACCGACGTAAATAATGCGGTGAGTAAATTTTTAACATCGGTTATTTTAAGAACTGATGTTAAAAATCGAGCGCATTCGTTTTTTATGTTGGTTATAAATTAATCGACGTAAAAAACCATTGCATGGTGTTTTTTTAGTCTTTTATTTGATAATCGATGTAAAAAACGGTTTATCCATGAATTTTTTACGTCGGTTATAAAATAGCCGACGTAACAAAACAACCCGCATAATTTATTTCACCTCTTTTCAAATAACCGAGGTAAAAAATTGTGATTTATGATGTATTCTTTACATTAGTTATTCTATAACAGACATAAAAAACCAACACATGGATTTTTTTACGTCGGTTATAAAATAAACGATGTAAAAAAAGTCGTCTCTGAAACATTTATAATGTCGGTTATTATAATAACCGACTTTATAAATGTAATAAAAATAGTTTATAACATCGGTTATTAAATAACTGACATTATAAAACATTTAAAAAATTAACACGCCTCGTGGATTGTCATTTATGATTTTTCGATCGACAGTCCGGCGACTCGTCTCTCTCACGCTGCAAACCCTAATCGACTCATCGATCTCATTGCGTTAAACTCATTTTACCATAATTTTTTATCATCTTTATTCTCCTTAGATATATCATCTCAACTCGAAACACTCAGATAAGCCTCCCACAACTTTATTTCATTCGTTTTTTCCCGGATAGTCTATATTTACGTTTTGCAATTTTTTTGTTTAAACTAGGTAAGACTCTTCGATTTCGAACCCTCTTGCCTCATTTTTCCATCATCATCTTATTTATTATCCCCAGATCTATTAGATCAACTCACAATATTCACGTAAACCTCACCTACTTCTATTTTGTTTGTTTTTGTTTCGCGAATGCCCGACATTGATGGTAATTTTTGTTGTCATTGAAAACTAATGATCTCATTCACCTATATTACTGCAATTTATATGTAAACCATTGTGATACACCCATTCCGTGTACCAGTGTGACTGATTTTATAAGTATATATACGGTCTTTTAGGGTGGAATGTTTGTTTTAAATCCCTGGTTTTATCTATTTTGGGAATCACTTTTTGTTGTTCCATAATCTATTTACGTCGCTTATTTTCATGGACTATAATAATTCATCATAAGCTATTAAAAACAGATTCAACGCACAATAGAGAATTTTTGACTAGTAGGAGATGCAATTCATGGTTCTCATTTTGAATAATGGAATGATACCAAAACTAGTATATTGAGGTTAAAATCCCTATATATGCCAAAATAAGTTGCTTGAGGTTAAAATCCCATGGTTTTGGGGGGCTTTCAAGAGGGTTGGTGGCTGTCCAGGGGGTTGGGGGCTGTCCAGGGTGTCCATAGAGGTGGGGGGGGGGGGGGGCTGTCCAGGGGTGTCTGTGTGGGGGGGGGAGGGTCCAAGGTGGTGGGTGGGGGGCTTTCCAAGGGGGTGGGGGCCTGTCTAGAGGGTTTGGGGGGTTGTCCGGGGGGTGGGGTTGTCCAGAGGGTTGGGGGTCTAGGGGGTGTCCAAGGGGTTGGGGGGAGGGTGGTGGTGTCTAGGTGGTGTGGGGTGTGCTGTCTAGAGGGGTGGGGCTGTCCAGGGGTGGGGGGCTATCAAGAGGGTTGGAGAGTGACCAGGGGGTGTCCAAGGGGTTAGGGGTGGTGGTGGTGTCCAGGAGGAGTGGGGGTGATTTATAGAGGGGTGGGGACTGTCCAGGGGGTGTCCAAGAGGGTAGGGTGTGGGGGTGGTGTCCAGGAGGGGTGGCGGTGTTGTCTAGAGGGGTGGGGGGCTGTCTAGAGGTGGGGGCTGTCAAGCGGGTTGGGGGTGTCCAAGGGGGTGGGGGGGGGAATGTACAAGGGGTGGGGGACTGTACATAGGTTTTGGGGGTTTTCCAGGCTGTGAGGGGCTGTCCATAGGGTTGGGGGTGTCCATGGGGGTTTCCAAGGGGGTGGGTGGGTGTGTGGGCCTGTCTAGAGGGTTTTGGGGGTTGTCCGGGGGTGGGGGATGTCTAGAGGGTTGGGGTGTCCAGGGGGTTGTCCAAGGGGGTAGGGGGTGGGGGTGGTGTCTAAGAGGGGTGGGGGTGTTGTCTAGAGGGATGGGGGCTGTCCAGGGGGTGGGGGATATCTAGAGGGATGGGGGATGACCAAGGGGGTAGGGGGTGGGGTGGTGTCTTGGAGTGGTGGGGGTGCTATCTAGAGTGGTGGGGGTTGTCCAGGGGGTGGGGGCAGTCAATAGGGCTGGGGGTGTCTGGGGTGTGTCCATGGGGGTAGGGGGTGGGGGTGGTGTTCAAGAGGGGTGGGGGTGCTGTTTAGAGAGGTGGGGTGCTGTCCAGTGGTTGTCTAATGATGGAGGGGGTGGGGGTGTTGTCCAGGATGGGAGGGGGTGCTGTCGAGAGGGGTGGGGGGCTGTCCAGGGGGTGGGGGAGTCCAGGAGGGATGGGGGGTTGTCCAAGGGTGTGGTGGTGTCCATGGGGGTGTTGAAGGGGGTGGGGGTGGTATCCAGGGTGTGGGGGCTGTACAAGGGGTTGGTGGTGTCCATGGGGTGTCCAAGGGGGTGGGGGATAAGTGTCAGTTGGGATTGACTGCTGCATCGTGGCTTCTGAGATTATGGCATGATGATTGTGGAGTGATTATTGGCTTTACATTGTGATTTTCTCCATCTGAATTTTTATTTTAAATTTGATTTGATTCTCTGGTTTACTCCCTTTTCTCCAATTTTCTATCAACCATTGTAGGCCCCATGGTTTTCTTTGATTCAATGGAATTTATAACTAGCATATGTAACTATATTTTGTTTTTAAAATAATATTCAAGCATATATTTTTAAATACACAAAGATTTGTTTTATATTTGAAAAACATTTACATTCAATTTATGATTTTTTTTCATATAAACATATATTTGTCTTATCTTAAAAATAATTATATTTTTGATATTTTTTATAGGTAATAATGTGTCGAAGTTTGATTATGGAACATCGAATGAGCAATGAATATAAGGAATGTGTTGATGCCTTTTTTGAATTTTATAAACGAAATGTTCCATGTAGGGACATTTTTTATGTCCATGCCTGAAATGTTTGAATATAAAGAAGTTGAAAAGTAGAGAGATTAAAAATCATCTGATTTGTCATGGTTTTAATTCGAATTATAACCCTTGGATTTGGCATGGTGAAACTGGGCGGAATGTCACTAATGATGATGATTCGCAAGATGGTAACTCTGATGGAATTGAAGAAATGATTCATGATATTATAGCAGAACAAATTGAGATAGAACCGACAGTTGCACGTCTATATGGTGATGCTAAAAAACCATTATATCCTGGTTTTAGAGATTTTACGGCTTTTTCGGCAGTGTTAAGATTTATTAACTTGAAGGAAAAACATGTATGGAGTGATAGAAGTTTTACAGATCTTCTATAATTGATGAAAGACATTCTTCCAAAAGATAACAATCTTCTAGATTCACATTATAAGGCCAAGAAAATATTATTCCCGATGGGATTGGGATACAAGAAAATTCATGCATGTACGAATTACTACATTATATATAGGAAGGAATATGAATTTCGGTCATAGTGTCCTATATGTGGGACATCACGGTATAAGTTGAAATAAAAATCACAGGCTGATGTAGAGATTATAAAGATCCCTTCAAATGTATTTTGGTATCTTCCTATAATTCATCATTTAGAACGTTTATTTGATAATTCACATGATGAAAAAAGGTTAAGATGGCATGCTGATGAGCGGGTATGTGATGTAAAAATACATCATCCAGCTGATTGTCCACAATGGAAGAATATTGATGTGTAGTATTCTACACTTGGAAATGATATTATAAATCTCAAACTAGGGTTGTTCACATATGGAATGAATCCATACCGAACCCTCAGTAGCACACATAGTTCATGGACTATTTTATTGGTAATTTAAAACCTCTCTCCTGAAGATTGTATGAAGCGCAAATATGTCATGTTGAGTATAATGATCTCTGGTCCAAATCAACCCAGCAATGATATTGATGTTAAGTTGTCACTGTTGATTGATGATTTCAAACTGTTATGGGATGATGGTATTTGGGTGTATGATTCTTGTAAAATGGAATATTTTCAACTGCATGCAGTGCTTCTGTTCACTATAAATAACTTCCCAGCGTATGGAATTTTTTTGGATACAATGTTAAATGGTATATAGCATGTCAAATTGGTGAACAACAGACGTCATATTGTCAATTGCATCATGGGAGGAAAACAGAGTACATGGGTCATTGAACGTTTTTGCCTGTGGATCACCCTTATAGAAGTCTAAAAAAGTCATTAAATGGATCGGATGAATTTTATACTGCTCCAAAACCTTTATCCCCTAATCTGTATCTTGAGAGGGTGAAAAAACTTGACATGACATTGGGAAAGACACAGAAATATATTAATGATAGACATATTTGGAAGAAAATTTCAATATTTTATGAGATACCATATTAAAGGTATCATGAAGTTAAACATAATACTGATGTCATGCTCATGGAGAAGAATATTTGTGACTGTTTGATTGGAATATTGTTAGATATTAAAGGAAAGACAAAATATTGGTTGAATGAAAGATTAGACTTACTATCAATGGTAATACGTTAGGAGTTTTCTCACACTCATAAAGGAAGACGAACATTCTTTCTCCAAGCTTGTCATAAATTATCGAAGAGGGAGAAATTTATCTTTTGTTAGTGTCTTCAGGATATCAATGTGCCACAAGGTTATTCATGAAATGTAAAAAAAAATTGTCTCATTGTAAGACTTGAAGTTGATAGCTATGAAAACACATTATTGTCACGTCATGATGCAACAAATTCTACCAGTTGCATTGTGTGGAATATTTACCATCCGTTGCAGAAAGTCTATAATGAAGTGGTGTTATTTTTTCAATTCAATTTTTAACAGGGCGATTGATGTGAATTCTTTCCACATTTTGGATAAGGATGAAATTTTTATACATTTTCAATTGGAAATGTATTTTCATCCAACTTTTTTTGATATTATAGTGCATTTAATGATTCATATGGTTTGAGAAATAAAGCTTTTTAGACCTGTATATCTTCATTGGATGTATCCTTTTGAAAGGTATATGAAAATATTAAACTGGTATGGTAAAAATCCATATCGACCTGAAGCCTCCATTATTGAAAAGTAGATTTCTAGGGAGGTAGCAGAGTTTTGTATGAGCTACTTGGTTGTAGTTCAACACATAGGTTTCCCTCCATCTCACCATGAATGAGTTTATAATGAGGGAAAGGGGATTTGTGGCTTAAAAGTCAAATCATTGTCAGCTGAAAAAATGAAGAAGTTAGAATCATATATCTTGAATAACATAGCTGATTCTCAACCATATATCACATTGCATATTAATGAGTTGAAACAATGTCATCCAAAGAATAAAGAAATGTGGATTTTCAATGAGCACAACAAAACATTTTTGTCATGGTTGAAAAAGTCCTTTCATGGTAGATCAGATGTATCAGATACAATAAAATGGATAGTGGGTGGTCCATGTTTAAATGTGATAACATGGTCCGGTTATGACATTAATTGATATACATTTCATACGAAAGAATTGGACAAAAAAAGTGCAGTTCAAAATAGTGTTGTATTGGTGTTTGAAGAAGTAATGCATTTTTGGAGTGCTAAGGACAAAAACCCAATTTCTACATCTAATGCATATTATGGAGTGGTTGAAGACATATGGGAGGTTGATTACATTAAAATTAATGTTCCTGTTTTTAACTGTAAATGTTTTATCGGTAACAACACTATCAGACATGATGAATTTGGAATGAAACTTGTTAATCTAAAAAGATTGGAAGACATAACTGATTATTTTATAATGGAAACACATGAAGAACAAATTTTCTATGTAGTAGATCAATTAGATATGCAGTGGGCTATTGTTCTACAAGGGAAAATACAATATGTTGGTTATGATGAACTTGATGAAGATACTGATTTATGTGAGATCCCAACTTCCATGGAAAGATTAACAGAACAAAATGATGAGAATATTGAATACATTGTTCGTGCCATAAGGAACGATCACGGCGAAGGAATTTGGGAAAACAATCCATTTGTACATTCCTAAAATTATAGGTAACATAAGTTTATTTCCTTTTTAAATTTATTTTTTAATAAAATGTTATATATTGTAAGTTTTTTCTTTATTAAAACATGTATTAAAACAAAAAAAGTATAAGTTTTTGTTTGTATTAAGTTTCTTTTATTTTACTTCATCATGTTTACCATTACATTAATTATATATCTATTATTTTTGTTTAGTGACAATTAATTTACCATGTTTACAAGGTTTACCTTTTTTACCATGCTTACCATGTTTACCATCTTGACCATCTTTACCATCTTTACCATTGTTTAACATGCTTACCATATAACCAGTGTTTCCTATTATGTAACTTAGTACACTTTTTTATTTTATGATTACAGTAGTATTAAAATATTTGAATTTTTATATTTGTGAACTAATGTTTGTTTTTTTGATTTGAAGGATAATGACAGATCATTAAGTTGATCAACCACATGATTCTGGAGATGAGCATATTAGTCATAACTCTGGGTAGGAACATTCACATGCTCCTCTTGATGTTCCCCAATCTTACTCATGTGCTCTTATTATGACAAAGAGTTCAAAGGTTGGTAAACGTGGGTGCACACGTTTACCAAAATTAGCACTTTCCTGTACGCAGGATCAGAGGATACTCATTGAGTTTGATGATGATGATATTCCTAGAGTTCCAAATGCAACCGATTTTAAGAGTTTTGTATCAACTTAGGCGAAGATAAAAGTAAGCATTCTGTATGATGACTAGAAAAGTGTGGATAAAACGATAATCTCTTAGTTGTGGGAAACTATTTTGGTAAGATCTTTTGCTATTTTTTTACAATTCTTTAAATTTTTCTAGTATATTTAATATGTTTAACCTCTTCTTTATAAGATGAAATTTGATATTCCTGACACAGGAGGAGTCAGGAAGAAATGCATATCGTTGGCTGCCAGGAGATGGAGGGATTTCAAATCAACACTCTCATCTTATTTCATTTATGGTCATAGGAGTCATGATAATCCATGTCGTATCAATCATTTTATAGATGAAGACACATGGATATAGTTTTATAAAATTAGAAGAAAATAGTCATTTTTCGTAAGGTCAATGTAAAAATTTATAAGCTTTCTTATATAAATGATCATATTAATGTTTTTTAATGATTTCTTATTATTAATTTACAACAAACAAGGAGCTCTCATGAGGAGATCCTATCTAAAAATGTATACCCTCATAGTTTATCTCGGGGAGGGTATGAATTTTTGGAAGAACAAATGATGGAGGAAAAATTTAAACTACTAATAAATGAGTCTTCATGCTCTAGAGAGGTGGCCCTTTCATCCCCTCCGTTTAGACATGAAAAATTGAAGAGATCTCGGAAGGGATAAAGGGAAATATCTTTCGGAAGAATCTAGAATCGTAGATGAAAGGATTGTAAGATATCTATGTTATTTATGTAAGTTAACTATTTTCTTCATATAATTTCAATCATTACAGAAATGTTCAATTTATTAATACAGGACTCTCTTGAGGAGCAGAGTTCACAGGGGGCATTTATAGCTACTGGGAGGCAAGATATTTTATCTCTAGCATTGGGAAATCCCAAACATACTGGTCGTGTAAGTGGATATCTGGAGGGTGTACCAGTAAGAAAAGTGTTTCCACGTTCTTCAACTTCTAACGTTGAGGGGGGTTATAAAAAAATAGAATCATTGGAGGCTGAAGTTAATAATATTAATGCGACGATGGAGGAAAATATTAGAGCGTCAGTACAGTCTATGTTCGCAGACCTACAAAGACAATTGCAGATTGCATCTCCCACTCCTCCACCTCCCCCTGTAGACCCCATTATTTATCCTCCACCTCCGCCAGTATCTCCCACTCCCCCACCTCAGCCTGCGGACCCCATTTTTTATCCTACTCCTCCACCACAGCTTCCTACTTATTGCGAGTTGTATGTTGATGATCCTCGAACATCATATAGTTGAATATAGGTTGGTATATTGTATAGGATATTCAGTTCATCATCAACAATTAGAGGTAGAGAATCAGAGGGTCACTGTACAGTATATTATAGATAGATCATCCTGAGTACCATTACCTACAGATGAGGTGGCGATAGTTGGACATAGTATCGGCCATTTTTTTTGCCATCCAGACTTCTTCGACTCATTACCACAGAGGTATGAATGTTATATATTTTTTTTATTAAAGATGTTTTATCATTTGAAAACTAATATATTTTTCTATTTATTTTTATATAAATACTTCAATGGTAAAGAAATACCGTATAGAAAACAACAAAGATAAATGGCTATGACATCATATACAGATTCTATTAGTCCTGACAGATTGTCAAGATATTCAAAATTTTTGGCTGGTCATTATGAGTTTCCAATGGAAGCTCATGTTTGTGGACGTGCAATAAGTGTGGGGATTATGAAAACTGATATCATAGAGCTTGTTACTAGAGATAAGCTGAGCATCAACGTGGTGAAAATTTCTTCCATGTAAGACTAAGCACCTTTTCCCTACATTATATTTATTAAAAATGTATACTTATGTCTATTTTGTATTATGTATCTTTATAAAATTTGTGAGAGGAATGAGCTGGTAGATGTATATGGACTCATGGACCCGCAATTGATTTCCCTTGAAGCATATGAATTGAATGAGGAACAAAGAATGCTTTATATTGCTAAAAGACTTGAAAATAATATAGTCACACAATGTTTGATGATGACTTTTTGTGAGAGGTACGAAACACATCTCTCTCAAAGAGTTCATTATCTTTTAACATAAAAACCCACTAACAATAAATTTCATTTTATTAGTGACCATTGGATGTTAGGGGTTTTTTTCCCAAGAGAGAAAGAACTTTATTAGATATGCTCTGTCCATGATGATGTGTAGGAAAGTTTTAAGAATATATTGGAAAAGTACGTTTCAATTTCTCAATAGTTTTATATTTTATAATGATTTTTAAATTTACCCCATTCGTATTATTTTCTAACAGGGCATGGGCCTCAATTTGAAAAAACGCAAAGAAAATAAGTGAAAAGATCAAATATGTAATTGTGAAGGTAAATATCCATTTATAATTTTTACTTTTTGATTTATTACATAAAAATAATATATTGAATTTACAATCATTCAAACAAAATTGTCATGATCAACAAGGCGTCATCGAATACGGCTATTATACGTCATGATTTACGTATGAAATAATAATAACTGGGAAAATTGTGAATTTTGACCTGGTAATATTTCCTCTTAAACATTTATATAATATTTCAATTTGATTTATTCATTATACATGTTAACTGATATCCTTTTCATTGGTATCTTTTTGATGACCCTCAACCCTATACTGCTGAAGACATCAATCACTTACAAGTGGAGTGGTCAAATTATTTTATAGGTTTGATTGAATTTTAGTTCTTTGTAATGTAAAATTTAATTTTGAATATTGTTGTTGTAATTGTATATTTTTTAGTCATTTAGGTTGAATTATTTTTCTTAAGTTGGCAGTGTATGTTTTGAATGTTATATATGTGAATGTTTAATTTTGCTAATCTTCTTGTTTTGGTCTACTTGTGATGGTTTTTCTGGTATGTATTTTGGTCTGGGGGGAGGGGTTCTGAGGGTGTAGGCAGTGTTCAGTGGGGTGGGGGTGTCCAGGGGTCTGGGAGGGCTGTCTGGTGGGGTGGTGGGTCCGGGGTGTCCATGAGAGCAGGGGTAGTCTAGGGGGGGTGAGAGCATTTCTAGGAGGGTGGAAGGGCTATCCAGGGGAGTGGGAGGCTGTCTAGGGGGTGTCCTGGGGTGGGGGGTTTCTTGTGGGGTGACGGGGGTTTCCAGGGGTGGGGGTTTCAAGTTGGGGGGGGGGTCCATGGTTTCCATGGGGATGGGGGAGAAACATAGGGGTGTGGTGGGGGCTTTCTAGTGGGTTGAGGGGGTTCTTGTATGTTGTTGGTAACTGTTTGGTCTGTTCCAAGGGTGTGGGAGGGCTGTCCAGGATGTGGGAGTGTTGTCCAGAGGGTGCGGGTCTACAGGAGGGTGTGGGGGTGTCCATGGGGTGGTGGTGATGTTCGGGGGTGTGGGGGACTGTCTAGAGGTGTGGTGGGGGCAGTCTAGTGGGGTGAGGGGGTTTTGGTTTTTTCGGTAACTTTTTGGTTTGTTTCATGGGTGTGGGAGGGCTGTCTACGGGTTTGGAAGTGCTGTCCAGGGGGTGGGGGTATACATGAGGGTGGGGGTTGTCGAGGGGTGTCTGGGGCTGTCCAGGGGGACGAGGGAAGTCCAGGGGTGTGGTGGGGGCTCAAATGGGGTGGGGGAGGGCTGTCCAGGGTGTGTGTGTGGGGGGGGGGGTATACATGAGGGTGGGGGTTGACTTGGGGTGTTTAGGGCTGTCCAGGGGGTTGGGGGCAGTCCAGGGGTGTGGTGGGGGCTGTCAAGTGGTGTGAGGTGGTGGGGGGTGCTGTTCCGGAGGGTGGGGGTTGTCCCTGGGTGTTTGGGGATGTCCAGGGGTCGGGGGGCTGTCCAGGGGTGTGGTGGGGACTGTCAAGTGGGGTGAGGGGTGCTGTTTAGGGGGTGTTGGGAGTCTAGTCGGGGGGGGGGGGGGGGGTTGTCCAGGGGTGTTTGGGGCTGTCCCGGGGTGTTTGGGGCTATCCAGGGGGTCGGGGGCAGTCTAGGGGTGTCGTGGGAGCTGTCAAGTGGGGTAAGTTTTATATGTTATCAATGTAAATGCTTAATTTTTCTTTAGTTATTTTTTTTATCTACTTCTGTTTTTGTGGTATGAATTCTTGATTCGGTTTCGGGTTGTTTCAGGGTGACAGTAGAGGACAACATTCGATTTTTTTTAAAAAAAAATTTTCTTCCACATCGGTTATTTTATAACCGATGTGATAAAGAATTCGGAAAGGGTTTATCAAGTCGGGTTTTTAATAACCGACATCATAAACACATGTTGAATGGTTTATCAGGTCGGTTATTTTATAACCGACGTGATAAACCCCCATGGACTGGTTTAGCACGTTGTTTTTTATATAATCGATGTGATAAACCATTTCCCATGGGTTTATCACGTCGGTTATTTAATAACTGACGTGATAAACATCCCCCGCACGGTTTTATATCATCGGTTATTATATAACCGACGTGATATACCCCCCCCCCCCCAGTTTATCACTTCGGTTATATAATAACTGACGTTATAAACCCCCCCCCCCCCCAGTTTTTTCAGGTTAGTTATTAATTAACCGACGTGATAAACACTGTGATGTTATGTTTTTTACGTCGGTTTTTAAATAACTGATGTAAAAAATGAAAAATAACTGACGTAAATAACGTTTTCTACACTAGTGTATCAACCCCATGTAGCTCTATTAAATGAAATTCATGGGTAGTTGGAGAAACAAAATATAGGGATATTTAATGTGATATTCAAATAAATAATATACAAATGGTATAAGAATAAAATGATTTATTTCTAAAGGAATTGCATGGACTCTCATAGTAGTGTGAAGTGGAATTTACCATTGATCTACTCTATGACGCAAGAATAAAATAAAATAATTCTTATAGGATGGACATCGTGGATTTTGTAAATAAAACAATATACCTATAGGAATTTATTCTATATATATTTATTCACCCTACGTTTCTCCATTGGTAACCCCTATTCTTTTTAAAGAAGACTTATAGATCCTTGTGGTCATGCATTGAATATATAGAAGTCACCGTTATTATAATAATGTAAAAGTATCATCCACCTCAAATTTATATTTATTTGAGCATCATCATGGATCAAAATATTTATGAAATATTGACCTTTATTTTGGATATCATTAATTGTATGTAAAGTTGAAATATATTCCAATGATATCCATTTAGATGATGTATGGAAATTATGAGCTCATGGTAATTCCATTTGGATTGAATGATTCACCCACTTTTTTCATGGATCTAATAATCATAATAATAAAGGGATATCACGTATATTTATTTTATTATAATCTTTTGATATAATGGTGAATTTTAAATTATATGAATTCCATGAAAATAACATGTATATTATTCACGAGACTCTTAGAAGGTAAGAGTATTATGGTAAATTTATTATGTGTTAATTCAGAGATTATGAATTTTTTTCATGGCCATAATTACTCTAAGGATAGAATATCAGTTGATACTATAATTATAATGTAAATAAAATAATGGCCTACACCATTGAAAATAACTATGATATATATATATATATTGGTTAATCAAGTAACAATCAGTGTTTCCTAAATAATTTTTCTAGATTGGATATCCCGCTAAAAAACTCACATGTGAAGTGGTTATTTTAATATGGGAATCATAATGTGAATTATGATTTGAATAATTTAAGGGAATATTATTCAATACTCCAATATTAACTTTAACACCATGAAATGAAGGGTTTTTTATATACAAAGACATGTCAAATAATGTATTGGGTTGTTTCCTCGTGAAAAATGATAATGTTATTTCACCTACATCAAGGAAATTGAAGACTCATGAAAAAACATTCCAACTCATGATATTGATTTTGAAACCATAATATTTTATATAATGATATAGTGGGAAATTATCTGTGGTGAAATATATAATATATATAAGGATCGCAAGAGTCAGAAATATATATTTTCATAGAGATAACCCCATATGAAAAAATTTTGATGAATCGAGTAAATCAATCATTATGATTGTATATATGAGAGTTGGTTGATAATAATATTTACATTGAATCGAATGAATTACTATGATCAAAATATTTTTCATAATAATATTCCTTTGATGTGTGATTTGTTACTAATTTATAATAAATCATATACTTCAAATGTGTTTGTGTTATATTTCACCGTTGTCACTCCCAATGGAAAGTAGTTCAAAAATGAATTTTTTTTTAACATAGTGGATTGGATAATACAATATATTGTATTCCTTTGACCAATTGATATTATTAAAATGATAGCCAAATGTCATGCAAGAATTATTGAATTACATATTATAATAAAATTATAGTGTTCCATGTGTGATGTGAAATTTATTCTTCAGGAACACATCAGTTAAGGTATTATCATGAAAGTAGGACAACCTATTAATGCATTATTATGGTGGGAAATAATTAGTGATCAGAAAATAGAGTATTAAAAACATCTATTCAAGGAAAATTTACATGAATATTCACAGCTCTTGAGTTTCTATACATGGAATTCCACAATCCATTGAAGAAGAAGTTGGACATAAAAATTATCCATGTTATTATCATACTCAATCATGGTGTGCCTTGTGATTATTTTTTTCAAGAATGGATAACCTTATTATTATGATACGTAGGAAGTTCACTCATTATATGATCATGATAATTAGACATGGCATCCCATATAACCCTTTGACACTCCAGTGACTACACATTGAATTTTGAATTTTGAGTCTGGTCATACCGAGGACATAATATATATAGGTCATATAAATTACCATATATAATGTGTGTATATATAAATAAATATCTATATATGTGCCTTTACATGTTACTATATATAAATATAATAAATATATATATAAATATATGCACCGGGTTAGTTCATTTTAAAGACATTCTATCTTAGGATTAACCATGTATACATGGCTAGCTGTCAAGGAAGAACCTGAGTTGACTTGGTTAAATTTCTATTATTTAATTAACTAACATTATTTTGATATAATTGATTAATAATTTATTACATAATAAATTGGATTTCAATATAAAAAATGGATTATGGACTACTATATATATACACCCTATTTGGACCACCATTTGGTACCAAGACAGCCATAATTTGGATAAATCATAGGATCTAGATGTGCTTGGTGCTATTTCGTTATAAAATATGGATTTATGTGGGAGCATGGGAGTAGAATTGGACCATGAAATTGGGATATAATTTATTATTGGATATATTTCCTTATTTTTCTTTTCTCTGTCTGTTCATGTAGTATAATTTCTTATTATAAGAATGCATATCATTAATCATCTGTTAGCTTGATCTAGGATGGTTATAGCTTCATTTATTATCTATTTAAAAAAGTTATTGTCATTAAATATTTATTTGTTTATTTTTATTGAATTTATTATAATCATTTTCACTGGTGTTCCATGATGATCAATAAAGGTATAGTATCTCACAGTACCCCATTTAGACCCTCACTAATAGTAAATAACCTATGTTGTACCAAGAGGGGCGCTTAGAAACACTTTGAAAGATAGCTCAACAAAACATTTTAGTGACTTCTAGGTTAGGATGCGGCATTTAACCATTGAAAATTAATAACACTACATTCATATATCATTTTATGTCATTAAATTTTTACATATGTTATAATTTTTTATCAAAATTCAAGATATCACATTTATCATGATCAAAATAATTATATACTATAATCCCATTTGTATAGGAATCATGTAATTGAAATCATTACATTTACCATCAAACTTGTTTGTTAGAATTAATTCTCATATTTAATAATATTAACTAAAAAATTAGAATAAACATGAAATGAATGCATTAACATACATAAGATAAATAAATAAACCATGAATTGATTAGCTATAATTAAATTGATATCCAAACATATGAATCCATAGGTTTTTTAATAGTTTATCCAAGGTAAATTTTTTAGTTGGATATATAATATTACCATTTTTTCATGTCCTCCATTATTTTTTGAAATAATTTTTTGAATTTAAAAAACCTAACCCTCTGTAATAATAAACAATGTGTGAATTAAGGATCACTGTCATGCACTTAGGGATGATGAAATTTCTCCAATGTGACCTTTTGGGGTTATAATCCCACGGTATTGTTTTTTGAAACCGATGCACACTTTTAACAATAATAAGTTGACGAATTTTCATAGATCCAACCCACTCTATGCTTCTCCAAAATCCAGGGTCATTTTATTTTACATTTAATTTTCCGTATTCGTTTCCCTAAGTTTCTCAAAAAGTATTTCATTCACAATACCTATGATTATTTAGACCATTATATGACTCCAACTATATCTATAAGGACCCAGCCTTAAAACCTTACATAATATTGAATTAAATGAATAATTCACATTGAGGATATTTTCAGGTTTATAGTTTTAGAGAATTAGGATATAACTATTACATCTCAAAAGATTACAAAGTAGACACTTCTACACAGTTTCCATTTTTTTAAAAAAACATGAACTCTAAAAAAAGTGTCATGTCCAATCCCATGTTTAAGACAGAATGACTTTTCCTTAAGCCCATCCTTGACCCTATTCCACATTATGTCCTATGAAAAACATTTCAAAAACATGGGATGAGCATAAAAAGGTCAGTAAGGGATACACAAGGAAGAAAACTGTTAGTTTTTCAAAACAACAGGTAAACCATGAATACATTATCATAAGTAAAACTTTTCACCTTTATGAATTAGTAAATACTCTTCACTAAATAAAAGATCATTTATTACCCTTCTGTAACCAAAATATTACCATAAAACCCATATAAAGAACACATAACATATAAAGGGAACATTGGACATAAACATACTTAAATGGAATAACCATACGGTCGACTTCCACACAAATCAGTAATTGGAATAGCCCATATGACCATCTTCCATACACACTGCATTGGAGGTAATAACGTAACCACCCATCCTGGTATTTACAGCCCCACCCATCACATGGTTTATCACATAACCACCCGTCAAATGTCCAAGTACCATCATGACACATAAAATATTGCAAATGTAAACATTTCTATATTAATGTTTCATTTTTCAATCACAAGATGTAATTTCAAGATATTGAAATAATCCGTCAATTTTCATAAACCATTTAAAAATAGATTTATGAATCAAAGTGTCCCATACCATATTGAAGATTTTAAAAGAATTATCATTTGAAAAAAATAATGTCCATTTAAATAAATCATAAAACCCATTTTGAAACATGGACATTAAGGAGATATATTTATAAGAATAAATCATTAAAGCATTTTAAGCAATATATTAGTTAAAGAGTTTTTCTACCAAAAAGAGAGACACTTGAATACAAATAATTGAGGAATAACATTTAATAATAAATTTTTAATATCATGAAAATAATGTGATTCATGATATAATATGTCAAAGGACAGTATATACACCATATAAGGGTGATTTGGTTCATAACAACAATGAATTCTCAATGGAAATGTAAATTGAGATGAAACCCCTTATAAAGATGGTATACTTAAATTAAAGATAAATAAATCTCATAATTATGTGTGAAAAATATAAATACACCCAATATAAGTGTATATTAAGTTTAAAACAATCAGAGTTCATTCCCACATATTCATAGGATGACATATTCAAGAAGTACAAGTTGAACCCAAAGAATTGAAATTGGTTAAGGTGTCCCCTTGTAAAAATTCGACAGCCTAACAACATCACTTTAAAATTCTGAAAATGAGTTGATGATATAAAATAAGTATCTCATCACTTGGACACAAAGTTTACATCAATAAGGATATATATGAACATATCCCGACATAATAAGATGTAAATTGAAAGACATATCAAAAAGAATTCTTTTAAAAACAAGAGGGTGAAAGGTTCCCATGCCGATTTGGTAACTTACAAAACATATGCCACATGAAATAAGGATCATAAATGAATTTATATTAAACAAAGATTACAATAATGGGATGTACATACACCACACAAAAGGAAAGAGTGGCATATATAGCATGAATCTCACTGGAATAAAATGTGAGATGAAACCCTTTACCATGTTGTAATCAACTGATTCGTATGCCATAATTTAATTACCACCAAATGAAATACAAAATACCATGAATAAAATGAGATTAATTATAATATATATCAAATTTCAGAAAAAAAATACACCACATGAAATTAATAAGTGGTGAACAATGGAAACATCATATAATTAAAAGTGAGATAAGAAAATCCCTTATAAAATTTTGGCAGTCTAATAGCACCACAAAAAAATTCATAAAATGAATTGATGAGTGTAAGAGAGGGGTCTCTCGTCATATGAAAATAAAAATTACAGGATGGTGAATATAAAATAACATCATCCAACATAAGAACATGGAGCATAAAAGAAATGACATAAAAGAGAGTACATGATAAGAAAGAGAGAGGTCAGATCCCTTACCTCGAGTCTGACATGACTCGATCGTTCATTAATATCCTGAATAAAAAACTAAAGTTAATTTATACTTGTTTAAGAACATTTTTCATGGCTATTATTCTTTTTATATCACTTATTACCATGTTATAAACATTATGTACTCATTTAAGTTAATGACATCCATTTTTTTGATATTTGGTACTTGAGTCAAAAATGGACTTCTTATAATCACATTTTGTTCTTGTGGTCAATGGTTCATTTTATCCAGAATGATATTCGTGATTTGGATATCATATATATATTATATATACATTATATACATGTATTTATAATAGTACATAACATTTAGAGTTATGAAATGAAATGCACCATTCATGGAGATGGTAAGTCGTACGTACGCATGAACGCTACATTCATTTCTATTTCTTATTTTAATGGAAATAAAACCTAATGATACATAGTTATATATTATAATTCCATTATAATATCATATATAATATCATTAATTCCATCCTTTATACATCCCACATAAGGAATTAATGAATAAAATCACTTTGAGGGGGCGGTAGTCCGCACTTTCTCAAATTAGATTATCATATTTACCCACTATGAAAACCATAAAGGCATCCTATAAATGGAAAATACAATAGCATAAAGAAAAAATAAAAATAATTTATATCATATATAAATAAATTTCCATCATAATGTCCACCATGAGAGATGGTTGGAGATATTTGAACAATCATCGTTTCGTGAGGCATTAGTTTTCCATCCACAGAAACATTATGTTATTCATCCATTAGATGGAGGTGTCTGTAAGTGTAGCCAGAATACATCTTATAAAAACATCCTAGTATATTAAGGATACTTATTTTGTTACAAAATAATGGAATAAAAATATTTTAGGGGTTGGAGAAGTAAAATAAAAGAAAAAAATTAAGAAAAACTGTTACCTTTAATTTGGGTAACTCCATTTGGATTGAATCAAAGGACATCTTGAAGTGCCTCCATCCTATGTTAAGACTTCTAGGTAGAGTATAGATATGTAAGGAGTATAAATAGGAATCGTTTTTAAGATCCAAATAGCTTGAGAGGTTTGAGTAATTATTTAGAGGTGGTCTCCTTTTATAAGGCAGAGGAGAGGCTCTTTAAGAAAGTGTGAAAATATTATTTTATAATATAATGATATTCGGATTCTAATGGTACAAAAATCATTAAGTTCAAAGATAATATGACTAATATTTTAAATAAAATCATCCAATCATAATTGGACTTTTTTTCCGTAATAAATTAATCATTATAATCTTATTTATTTAAATCATTTATTAATGGGGAAAATACTGCATCATTATTGTGTCATAAATAATTTTGCTTATTTGATGTCAAAAAATTATAAAAAAAATCTCATTATGTATTAAATATATTTAGATTTCCATAAAATATTTTTAGTCGAAAATAGGACTTAAATAACACAATATAAAAATTAATTTCTAAAATATTTTTGTTAATGTCAATTTTGTCTTCACATTAAATACTCTAAGTTGTCATTTTCACTCTCATGTGGATCAATGGGGTCCCAAAATCTACCAAAATATTCCAATGGTTTCTAAAAAACATGTATGTTGGATTTTATAAATTCAATTCTTAGAAGTGGTAATATTTCATTTAAATGAAAAAGTCAGTTTTTTTTAACTACCACTAAGTGGTTTCACTATTCATCAAAAATTGAAGTTCTTCAGAAAAATACCCAAAATTCATCATAAGATTTATTTGATATTCCAACTAAAAAATTGATATCTATTTTAAAAAATTCATAACATAAAAGTGGCATTAATTAATTTTAAAATTAATTCTCGTTATCAAAACAAATAGCATGTTTTTAAGAAACAATAACTATCAAAAGATTGTTACTTGTTTATGTCTAATTTCAAAGTGAAATTAATTACAATGACCAACATTGGATTTAACGGTAAAAATATATTCTAAATAAACTTTAAAACCAATTAAAAAGATAATATATCCATACAAATAAATTAGATTAAAACTCAGTTTTGAATTAAAACAAAATATTTGTCACTATTCATTAAAAAAATGAACTTTATCAGAAAAATTACAAAAATTTACACAAAGTAAATTTTGATGTCCCCATTCTAAAGAAAGATTTTATTTGTTAAAATATAATGTATTAAAGTGACCAAAATTATATTTAATGAGGGTTCTCCATTAAATGGCGGTAAATATGCCTTTAAATTAAATTATGCTTAAAATTAGATTCATTCACATTTTATGCCTCTACATTTTATAGGATAAATGTAAATACATTTAACAAACATGTATAATAATATTTTAGTTCGTTTTTTTCATTCTCTCCAATAAAATGGCTAGGAGTTAACTACCATTTAAAATAATAATATTATATTATTAGTGTGCAACGTAAGATTTCAAAGAAACCCGTTGTTGCGTATCAAGTACGCTATTGAACATAGAAACACATTTAAAGTAAAATTTATATATAATTCTCAAATATAAAAAAATATGAAAATTTCATATTCTTCAATTCATCTGGGATGTTACATCCTTCCCCCTTTTTGGAATTGCATCTTCGCAATTTAAAAATTTGGCTAGAGAACTTCATTGAAAGCCCCATATCGAAAAAAGAGTCAATAAAAATATCACATTAAAATAAACGAAGAGAAGTAAAAAAGGATACCCTAGACAAAAGATACTAGGATTTCATGAAAACATGGATATTTAGGAGAAAACAAACCTTCGTGTTCTGATGGAGAGTGATAGAAAACATGTTTAGGAGAAATTTAACCACCATAAATTTAAAAACTTGTGATGGGTTAAATAGTCTTTGATTCTCCAGTATGAAAAGTTAATAGATAAGGTTTTTGTTTTAAATTACTTTTCATTGAGGAATATATTTATGAGATTAACTAAAAACATAAGTAAATATACTTACCTTTCTTGTAGACATTCATCTTTTACTAGATTTCTAACACAAACTCATATTTTCTCCAAATGATGAGTATTCAGGATGACTTTTTTCACATTAAGAGTGTTATAATAAACTTTCTATAGAATCACATATTACACAAAAGATGAACAATATATTTCCCAAGCCTTTATACCTTAACAAAATCCAAAATGGTTTGTGCGAGATCAGATAATCCCCAAAAAAGGATAATCATTTACAAAACGAATAACTATTCTTAACCTCTATAATTTGTCTAACAAAACCAAATGTTCAACAAAGACCATTCAATAAAAAATTATCCTTAAAATTCTTCAAGGTAATCCAAACATAGATTGAAAATCATATTTCTGAAGGATTTAATCACATAGTCTTCCCAGATAAATCTTAACATTTATCTCTAAATAACATCAGTTACTCTAAAAATATCTTATTGAAAAGTAATTAACCTAATAAAATATTATCCATTATAGGTTAATAATTTCCATAGATAGCCCAAAATAAACTTATAATGGATTCATAAAGTCATCTAACTAAAAATAATTAGTCAAACTAACCAAGGACTGCACGTAGTCCAGTGGTAGGCGATAAATTCATGCTGCACTTTGGTTGTGGGTTCAATTCTCACAGCTTTGTCCGATGCGACGGGTTGTCACACAATCCACGTGTTGTCCATTTTAAAAACTATATAATTTTATAACATTCCCAAAAAGAGATGAATTTATCAAAAATAACCATAACATAATTTAACAACGATGTTATTCTAATAACTTTAATTTTTCATCCCAAAAATCTATTAACCTACAATTTCCTCAAATTCCATGATCATATAAACCCAAATGGTTCAATATAACTATATCCTAAAAAAAAGAGATTTATTCCTTGAATAAAATTTTCATATACCAAACTTCATGGTTACACATACTATAAAAATTTTTCTAATGTAATTCCCATTATCAAAAGACCCTTAATACTTTTAATCATTTCATCGTCCTAAAATCTACCCTAACACTTGAATCCCATAAATGTTGACTTCTTACTAATAATTTTTTTTCATGATCCATTAACCATTTCATTCCAAATTATTCTGAAATACTTATTCCCTAAAAACAAAATCATGAATCATATCCTAAGAATCAATAATGTCAAAAGATATGGTTTGAAATAATCCATACCATTCATTGGACATTGTCAGTTTCTTCATCCTCAATCGGAATGGAATTAGGTATTGGTAAACAAATTTTTTGTAAGATCCTGATGATCACATTCTCGAAACTTATTTGTAGTACATGTGTTTGTATAATTAACATTCCCACCACATTTAAAACATTCAATTTATCCCTCATAAAGAACTTATTTCCCTTTCCTAGAGTCAACTAGATGCTTCCTTTTTCCATGGCAGGTTTTTGCTTTATGACCTTCATTCCCACTTCTATAGAATCATCCCGTCTCTTTGATGATTTTTCCTAGGTGTTTCCTTCCCCATCCTTGATACAACAGTTTATGAACATACTTACCTTTTTGATTATTACCTGAACATCCCTAGGGATTTGTTTCTTGCATATATGACGCCATATAAAAATCACCAAGGTTCATGTTTTCAATCATGAATCCAAATAGTTGGTTGAGAATAACCACAAGAGTTCTCATTGAATCTATCATGTCATCTAGTTTCTCATTCAAAATACCGTCATTGTTTTCTTCACATCCACTATTACTTTGGTGCTTACTAGATCTAACCATTTACTAAACCCAAAAAGGTCAGTTTGAGTATAATAGTAAAATCATCATATAATATCATATAAGGAGGGTAAACACTTATTCATGTTATCTTAAACTCATTCAAAATAACTATGAATATTTCTAATATTCTAACCAATATGGTTATGTCACTTATGCTTAGATAACACCCTAACCTCCAAAGTTGTCTAAACCTCCCTCTTATACCAACTATAAGGACCCAGCCTTAATACCTTACATAATATTGAATTAAATAAACAATTCACATTGGGGATATTTTCAGGTTTAGAGTTTTAGAGAATTTGGATATAAATATTACATCTCAAAATATTACAAAGTAGACACTTTTACACAGTTTCCATTTTTTTAACAAAACATGAACTCTAAAAAATAGTCATGTCTAGTCCCATGTTTAAGATAGAATGACTTTTCCATGATACCATCCTTGACCCTATTCCACATTATGTCCCATGAAAAACATTTCAAAAACGTAGGATGAGCATAAAAATCTCAGTCAGGGATACAAAAAGAAGGAAAACTATTAGTTATTCAAAACAACAGGTAAACCATGAATACATTATCATAAGAAAAAAATTTCACCTTTATGAAGTAGTAAATACTCTCCACTGAATAAAAGATCATTACATACACATTTGGAACCAAAATATTACAATAAAACCCATATAAAAAGACATAACATATAAAGGTAACATGGGACATAAACAGACTTAAATTGAAAAACCATACGGTCGACTTCAACAAATATCACTAAATGGAATAGCCCTATGGCAGACTTCCATACCCAATACATTGGAGGTTATAACGTAACCACCCATCCTGGTATTCACGGGCACAACCGTCATATGGTTTATCACGTAACCACCCGTCAAATGTCCTAATTCCATCATAACACATAAAATATTTCAAATGTAAACATTTCAATATTAATATTTCTTTTTTCAATCACGAGAAGTTATTTCAAGATATTTAAATAATCAATCCATTTTCATAAACCATTTAAAAAGAGATTTTTGAATGAAAGTGTCCCATACATATATGAAGCTTTTAAAAGAATTATCATTTGAAAACATTAATGTTCATATAAATAAATCCTAAAACTCATTTTCAAAAAATTGACATTAATGAGAAATATATAGTAGAATTAATCTTCAAAACATTTAAAAACACATTTTAGTTAAATAGTTTATCTAACAAAAAGAGAGACACTTGAATAAAAAAATTAGGTATAACCTTTAATAAAATATTTGTAATATCCTGAAAATAAAGGGATTCATGATATAATATGTCAAAGTACAGTATATACACCATAAAAGAGTGAATTGGTGCATAACTACAATGAAGTCTCAATGGAAATGTAAATTGAGATGAAACCCCTTATAAAGATGGTATCCTTAAATTAAGGATAAATAAATCTCATAATTATTTGTGAAAATTATAAATACACCCAATATAAGTGTATATTTTGTGTAAAACAATCAGAGTTCATTCACACATTTTCAAAGGATGACATATTCAAGAAGTACAAGTTGAACCCAAAGAATTGAAATTGGGTAAAGGCATTACCTTATAAAAATTAGACATCCTAAAGTCGTCACATTAAAATTCAGAAATTAAATTGATGAGATAAAAAGGTTATCTCATCAGTTGGACATAATGCTTACATCAATAAGGATATATAATAAAATATCCCAACATAATATGATTTAAATTTAAAGACATAACAAAAAGAAGTCTTTTTAAAAGTGGAGTGTGAAATATTACCTTAACAATTTGGTATCTTACAAAACATACGACCCATGAAATAATGATAATAAATGAAAGTATATTACAAAAAGGGTACAATCATGGGCAGTAAATACACAACAAAAAAGGAAAGAGTGGAAAATACAGCATGAATCTCACGGGAATAAAAAGTGAGATGAAACCCTTTACCACGTGGAAATCAATTGAGTCGTATGCCAAAAGTTAATTACCACCAAATGAATTATTGAATACCATGAATAAAATGATAATAATTATAATATATATAAAATTGAAGAAAAAAATACACTACATGAAATGAATACATGGCGAACAATGGAAATCTCATGGAATTAAAATTGAGATATGAAAATCCCTTATAAAATTTCGGCAGCCTAACGGGCCACATAAAAATTCTTAAAATGAATTGATGAGAGTAAGAGGAGGGTATCTCATAATATGAAAATAAAAATTATAGTATGGTGAATATAAATGAACATCCTCAATATATTAACATGGAGCATAAATGAAATGACATAAAAGAGAGTACCTGAAAAGAAAGAGAGAAGTCAGATCCCTTAACTCATGTTCGATTTGAATCGATCGTTCTTTAATCTCATGAATAATAAACTAAAGATAATTTATACGTGTGTAATAACAATTTTCATGTTTATTATTCCTTTTATATCACTTATTACCATGTTATAATCATTATGTAATCACTTATGTTAATAATGTCCTTTTTTCGATATTTGTTACTTGAGTTACAAATGGTCTTCTTATAATCACATGTTGTTCATGTGGCCAATGGTTTATTATATCCAGAATGATATTCATGATTTGTATATAATATATATCTTATATATCCAGTATATACATGTATTTATAATAGTACATAACGTTTAGAGGTAAGAAATAAAGTGCATCGTTCATGGACACGGTAAGCCTTACGTACGCATGAACGTTACATTCATTTCTATTTATTATTTTAATGGAAATAAAACATCATTATGCATAGGTATATTATAATTATAGTATAATATCATATATAATATCATTAAATACATCCTTTATACATCCCACATAAGGAATTAACGATTCAAATCACTTTGAGGGGGAAGTAGTCTGCACTTCCTCAAATAATATTATCTTATTTACCAACTATGGAAACCATTTAGGCGTGATATAAATGGAAAATACAGAATAATAAAGAAAACATAAAAATAATATATATCATATATAAATACAGTTCCATAATAATGGCCTCCATTAGAGGCGGTTGGATATATTTGAACAATCAGCGTTTCGTGAGGCATTAGTTTGACATCCACAAAAACATTATGTTCTTCATCCATTAGATGGAGGTGTGTGTAAGTGTAGCTGGAATCCTTCTCATAACAACATAATAGTATATTGAGGATACATATTTTGTTACAAAATAATGTAATAAAAATATTATAGGGGTTAGAGAAATAAAATAAAAGAAAAAATTTAAGAGAAACTGTTACCTTTAATTTGGGTAACTCCCTTTGGTTTGAACTAAATGACTTCTTAAAGTACCTTCTGACTATGTTACAGCTTCTAGGTAGAGTATAGGGACGTAGGGAGTGTAATTGTTCATAGTATGGACGAGAAAAATGGCTTGAGAGGTGTGAGTACATGGTTATAAGTTGTCTCCTTTTATAAGGGAGAGGAGGGGCTCTTTATGAAAGTGTGAAAATATTAGCTTATAATATAATGATATTCGGATTCTAATGGTCCAAAAATAATTAAGGTCTAAGATAAGATGACTCATATTTAAAATAAAATCATCCAATCAGAATTTTAAATGTTTTGGATAATAATTTAATCATTTTAATCTTATTTATTTAAATCATTTATTAATGAGGTAAATACTGCATCATTATTGTGTCATAAATAAATTAATTTATTTGATGTTTAAAAATTATAAAAAAAATACCATGATGTAATAAATTGTTTGATCTTTCCAAATAATATTTTTATTCGAAACTAGGACTTACATAACACCATATAAAAATTAATTACTAAAATATTTTTGTTAATGTCAATTTTTTCATCACATTAAATTAATTAATCTAAATTGACATTTTCACTCCCAGGTGGCTCAATGGGGTCCCAAAATAAACTCAAAGATGCCCATGGTCGTTAATGACTCAATAAGAAAGGTTTGGACAAGTGATAAGGTAATTATGAATTGTTATAATAATCTTTTTACCTTGAATTAAACTATTTACCTTTAATCGTGGCAAATAAAAGTCAAAAGTTACTTTTCATGAAAAATTATTTTCATCTTATTGAACCACATTTTACTTCTTGATAACAACCATGTATGTAGAATTTTCGAAATTAAATTCACAGAAGTGGTAAAATTTCATTTAAATGAAAAACTAAGTTTTTTTAACTACCAATAAGGGGGTTTCCTATTAATAAAAAATTGATGTTTTTCAGAAAAATACTAAAAATTCAGCCTCAGCATTATTTGATATACCGAATTAAAAAATGATATCTATTTTACAATACTAAAAACATAAAAGTGGAATTAATTAATTTTAAAATTAATTCCCATTATCAAAACAAATAGCGTGTTGTTAAGAAACAATAACTTTCAAAATATTGATACTTGTTTATGTCCAATTTCAAAGTGAAATTATTTCCAATGACCAAAATTTGATTAAATTGTAAAATTATATTCTAATTTCACATTAAAACCAATTATAAATATAAAATAACCATATAAATAAATTAGATTAAAACACAGTTTTGAATTAAAATACAATATTTTTCACTATTGATTAAAAAATAACTTTATCAGAAAAATTCCAAAAAATTTACACAAAGTAAATTTTGATGTCCACATTATATAGAAAGATTTTATTTGGACAAATAGAATTTATTAAAGTGATAAAAATTAGATTTAATGAGGGATCACCATTAAAAGGCGGTAAATCGACCTTTTTATGTAAATTATGCTTAAAATTTGATTCATTCACATTTTAAGCCTCTAAAGTTTATTGGATAATTGTAAATACATTTAACAAACATTTATAATAATATTGTAGTTAGTTTTTTTCATTATTTCCAATAAAATGTCTAGGATTTAACTACCATTTAAAATAATAATATTATATTATTAGTGTGCAATGTAATATTGCAAAGAAACCCGTCGTTGCATATCAGGTCCACTATCAAACATAGCAACCCATTTAA
Organism: Viscum album; assembly: GCA_963277665.1. NCBI lineage: Eukaryota > Viridiplantae > Streptophyta > Magnoliopsida > Santalales > Viscaceae > Viscum > Viscum album. Next base: position 267,565,871 of record OY728128.1, on the reverse strand, counting down.
AGTAAAATTAATATTTATTTCACAAATATTAATAAATATGAAAATTTCAAATTCATAATTTATCCAGGATGTTACAATATCTACCCATGTAATTCTCACATATTATTACATTATTTTTAATATATACTTATTTTAAATAAAACGAAAATATCCTGAGACTTACAATCTTTGGGAGGATTCATTTACAATACGTCGAATTGAGAGTAAAATAATACATCTCATTTTATTCTCCACAGTGAAACACAATTTCCTTTCTAACACCTTACTCATCTTTAGAAAACAAATACAATACATTTATAATATGGTTGATCTAAAAATATGATTAAGGTAATGTACAAGATAAGGAATCATAACATTTAATTCAATGTTATTTCATGATATCATAATATATAATGCTTAGGAGTAAAAAAATAGTATTGAAAAATGAAAATGATATCATTATAAATGGAATCATGGTAAATGTTGGTGAAACATAAAACACAACATAATCAAATGTCAAAAATAATATTCTTGATCCATTACATAGTAAATAGAGTCCCATAATAGATTAGCTTCACCAACCAATCACATAGATAACATATCATGAGAATAACACATTACCCAATACATTTATGGTATATATATTTTGAGACCCACTAATAAATTTTATACAATGGACATTCATATTTGTACCAGATAACAAAAATAATCCTCTGCAATAAACATTATGATCAACCATGGAATGAAATGGGTTGAATTATCTTTTTCCTTATAATGTTTAAAGGAAATTATTTAAAGAGAATATTTGATAGTTTAGGATAAGGAATTCAATAACCCATCGATGTAAGGTATAATAATATTATTTTGTTTTTGATAGACAAATATAAATATTCTATAATCAACCCATAACACCAAATTGTTTCCTCATTGATGAAGATGTAAATAATAGTTTATATGGGATATTTCATAAAAATTAAATTTTCACTTAGAAAACAATTCTTTAAAATTTATAAATTACTAAAAATTTATAGAATAAAAAATTTAAAACCTTGGTAACATATATATTAATACTCAGTGAATTTAGTGTTCTTAATAATGGTTAATTTCATGCATAAAAACTATGTTAGAAAGACAATAATTTCACACTTTTGGAAAAGGACAAAAATAACCTAATTTTGAACAAGAATAGAATATTAAATTCAATATATTTTATAAAAATTCAAACAATGTAGAAATTTATTTAAAAAGAATTTGATTATGATAAAACTAAATTGGAAATATTTTCAGGAAAAATGAATATTTTTTAAAAACCTAATTTTCACTGAAGAGGGAAATGAAGTTATATTTTACTAAAAAAATCAACTTCATTTTAATTAAAAATCTAGAGATAACATTTTCTATTGAAAACAAATTCGTTAATAAATATAGGAGAATAATTATTTTAGAAAGTCATCCAAAACTTTACCAGAGAAGTTAATGGATAAAAAATCATGATTGAACCAGAATTGATAAATACAAACTTATTACATTTGTAACATATGAAACATAACTCACTGGAAAAATGTAAATTAATTTTATCAAATTATATTATTATGTACGATGGATTCATGATATAAAAGGACATGGCGAAGTGTATACACCCGGAAAAATAAATTAGTTTCATAAAAGAACATGTCTCTCTGTGAAAGATGTTTTTAGACAAAACACGAACCTTGATTATATAAATTTCCATGTGTACATTTTAACACAATAATAATAAAATTATGTAATTTTTTTTGTAATAACCATTAAAAATTTATACGATTTAATTAAACCATTTGACTTATTTATTTCAATAAAATTTTAATTATGAAATAAATTATGGTCACAATGGTTGTTTTGAGGATGCTCAATTCCTAATATCAAATTGAAATCATTTTATTGACCATGGTGAATCTTTTTTTTGTCCAATAAACCCCATAATATGAAATAATTAAAAAAATTAAATCAAATTATAATCTTAAAAATAAAAATGAAATTCAGTTATGAAAAATTTCTATTTTATATATATAAAGATGAAAAATAGTACATAAAATGTGAAATGTTTCTAATTTTCAATACACATGATCAAAAAAAAATATATAGGATTAATACATTATATAAAGACTTTAATATAATATATATAATATTATTTATCTAAATAATATTATGTATTCCATCCATTTGATGTGGGAAAAATGAAACACCCCACTTCGTGAGGCAATATTCCAAAAGTTCATAAAAAAGGCATTATCATTTTTCCATTGATGCTAATGTAAAAAGTAAATGATGTATTAATTAGGTTAATTATTATTATTTCATGAAAATAATATATATATATATATATATATATATTATAATCTATTGTGAAAATCCATGAGAGTCATTAATGGAAAACAGTTTACATCGGTTCATATGGGGGTCGTCCCCCATAGACATGAATGATTTTTTTTCAAATTCGATTAATATAGATATGGATTTAATATATTAAAATAATATAATAACAACATATTATATATTAAATATTTATTTTAATATATCAAAATAATCGATAATTATTTTATTGAGGTGGAGGAAAAAATAATACAAAGATGCTCGATTAGGAACAATACAACTTTGCAGACTGTCCCTTTAGAATTTTAAAAAAATACACCACTATATTGAAATTATAATGAAAACAATGAATATTAGGCATAGGGAGGGAATTAGTGGATTTAGTTTTTTGTAATTTTAAAAAATGTAATCATTTTCATGGTTAATGGGGAGAGGAGATGGGGTTCTATTTTACATGTGGGTCGGAGGAAAGACATTGAATTTTTTAAAATAATGTGTTATTCACACATTTTAAACATTCCAAATGGATCAAAAAAGGTAATTTGTATATGTGAGATTATATAATTTCAAAATATGGTCATAAAATAGTCTTTAGAAAAATTTTATGTAATTTAAAACCTTTTTTTGAATTTTATCTAAGAGGAAAACTTATTTTAAAATTAACGATTGTTATAATTTTTTTTGTTTTTACAATTCATCATGACCAACACATTAGATTAAATTTTTATATTATACTACTTACTAGAATTCCTAATATGGAATATATTTTTATATATTCAATTAAAATCAATTTTAAAATTTTATCCTAATATTAAACTCAAAGGTACGATAATAAAACGGTTCTCCAAATAAAAAGATTCTTAATTATAAACAGTATTCCTATAAAAATTAAACATGAATTGATCAAATGACATAGATTTTATTAATATAAAAATAACTGATTTATTTTTACTTATTAATTATTATAAAAAATATATACCCCTCTGAATGATTTATAACCAAATACATTTTTAGTAAATACTTTTTCAATACTCATTAAAAATGAACATTTAATAAAAATGAAAAAAATAATCCTAAAATAATGTCAACATTTTTATTACAAAAATAATGAAAATTATTTCAAATAATGATTTAAAAAAAATAAAAAGATTTATTTTATTATTTGATTTCCTAAAAAATAGTGAATCCATCTTTTTAGAAAAACTTACTTTTCAAGACCATAAAGGCGTTACAAAAAATTATTAATTTATTTTCAATATATTTTCATTTTAGATCATCCGTATTGATAAAAAATATATTCTTATTCATCCATATAAATTTAATTGGTAGTTTATAGTAGTTAATGTTTAAATAAAAATAATTTCCTATTATATCAAACATCATTTTAAATTAGTGGTGCGTATTATATATGTATCGATCATAATATTCCTATAAAATATATGTTTGTTATAGAATATAAATTTTTAATATTTCATATTTATTGAAATAACTAAATAAAAAATGACCCCTGGTTTGAGAGATTTAAATCTTTTTTACCATTGTTACAATAGACAATGTTTTGATCTAATGGGGGATGGTATTGTTTATTTTTATTCATGTTTGCCTATTTTATACAATATGTTATTTTTCCCCTCATATAAAATGATTTACATCATGCTAAAAAATATATATATATATATTGTGTGTACGTCCAAACCTATTAAAAATTTCATTGTATGTTAATAAATTTATTTAATAAGTGGAATGTTATGAAATAATTTTTATATGCTAATGAAAAATTATGTATTCATTTTTAACAATTATTATATACTCATAAAGTTATTAATGTATGATTCAAAAATATAGAGTTGTGAAAATATATTTATCAATGTCCATAAATTAATGATATCATTATTATTTTTTTACTCATATTATTAGTTGATATATTCAGTGGACATAGGTGTGATGAAAATTGTTTTTAATAGTTATCATGCTCAACCACTTTGTAGCTTGGAATAAATTAAAATATTTCTATAAGAAAAAATATGAACACATTTATAGATTATGGTGTTAAAATTTATATTTGTTATAAAAAGGAACAATGGGGTCAAATATTTTTTCAGTGAGGAAATTGATTTTATATAGTGTGATGAAAATTTATACAAAATTCAAAAAATTATTTTTTATATTATCCAAAATGTCTTTGTAATTTATTTTCCCAAATTTTACATATGGATAAAAATATAATATAATAGTTTTTTGTACTAGAAATATATTTCTCGAATTTTATAAATAATGATTTGCTGATATGATTTCTAATAACATTCATTTTTTATTATTTTATAATATTTAGTGAAAGGGATAGATTAATTGAAATGATAACATAAAAAAATCATTGACTACTATAATAAAAAATTCCAGTGATTGAACATAAATTTTTTTATAATTTATCAATGATAACTCGAGTATAATTTATTTTATATAATTACAATAATTTTTATGTACCGGTCACCTTTATTGGTTTTTCAATGCCTCAAGTTCCATTGTAGGATTATTATATTTTTTAAAAATATTTATAGAAGTTTTAATAATGGAACATGAATCGTTTAAATTGTTAAAAATAAAATAAATGTTAACATAATTATAAAAACTATTTTTTATGTCTTTCATAATTCAATCATTTAATTACATTATTATTTTTAATCATTTAATATTTATGTAAGGACTAATTTTCAATATTTTTAATTCATGTATATATTATGATGGAATCTCCATTACATAAATAATACATCATTCTTACTATATAAATATACTCTCTCAAAATAACATTAATTATATATTTTCTCTACCATTATAAATTAAAATTATTGAAAACTATTTTGATGAATCTAAGATCCATTAGAAGAATTCGAATATTTTTTTATATCATTTAGATATTTGGAAGATGTATCCCTTTATAAATTTTTATTAACTACTTACAAGATCATGGGGGTGTTCTCTAATAGACTTTAATATTAAATAAAATGTATAAATATATCATTTATATATATCTTTTTCAATCATATGGATTTATCTTGCATAAAAACATTTTAATGATGGATTTTCCCTATATTTGTTTAAGGGATATCATCAAAAAAACATCACATTAATTATGTGATATTATAAAATTATGTTGTTTAATACTAAATAAAATGAATCAATATACATAAAATTGTAATAATAGTATAATTACTCATGAAATTATTTAAAAAAATAACAATTGTTATATTGTTAATAGCATAACTTATATGAAAAAAAAATTCCTCTTAACCCATCCAATCAAAATGTTACAAACCTATCAAAACAATTCAACAAAACTATATATTATTTATAAATAGCTTATAAATTTAGGGAATAGAGTATATAATGGTTTCTTAGGATCCTCCATGTAAATTATCAGGAAATTATAGGAAAATAATAGTAATATATTAATCAAAAAATTGTAAAAATATATTTTGTGATGTCATAATATATATAAACTATATCATTCATATGTTTAATCATTAAAAATATCCTAAAATCCATGTAAATTATGTCATCAACATTTATCAAAGGTGGTTCTTTATATTTACTTCCCCACGAATCCAAAATCACATTAATTCCATTGGTATTTGTTATTATATCCCCATCCCATCCCATATACATTATACACTACAATATGTAATAAATAAATATCACAACCATATATGATTTATAAATTCCAAAAAATGTACCACATCCAATCCTCAATATATCATTACACTACAAAATTCCTCGGATAATTTAAGCCCAATGGGGGTAATTCGTTATGTATTCCCATGAAATTGATTTTTAGAGGCTTAACACAAAACAAAAACCTGATATCTAAATAAATTATATAAAATCAATGATATTTCCTAATGAATAAAAATTATTATCTAAAATATATTAGAAAAAAATTTCATAAATGTTTGTCCATCCTTTAATGAAATCTATCCAACAATGCCACTCTAAATCTATAATATGTATAAGGTCATTCCTTTTTAATCTAACCATACATGAAATAAAAACATCAACTCAATAGTTAGGTTTAACAATTGAATTTTTTTAACTATTATAATCAACATCAATTTCAAATCACATTATTATAATTTACTTTATAATTTTAATAAATTATTTCACACCATATAATGATACTGATTAACAAATTTATAAATTTATTTAATATAATTACCAATTCCTTCATAAAAGATCATAACCAATTAAACCTTTTTACTATATTTTTTCATTCTTAATCCATCTCCTAGGCATAAATTATCCTATAATATCTAAATAGGACATCCTCACCACACAAACAACTAATAAATATCACACAATCACATTACAAACACTAAAAAACATATACTACATTAAATAATGACATAATAATAATAAATATAAAATAAAAATTATAAAACATGTGGTTGTGTTTCAATTTCTACATGTCCATCGCACAAGATAGTTCGTTTCATGGTTTTTATTTAATAAATATCAATATTGAGACCAAATATAACTACCTCACCATAATTTAACATTAACAATAATGATTTTAGATAATTTATATATTCACAAACATTAATATATGATTGATTAAACATAACATCAATATGTGAATCTTAGTATATTAAATCTTATGGTTTTATTGAATAATTTAATTGGAATATATATTTGATCTATATATATATATATATATCATATAAAAAATTATTGTAGTATAGTAATGAAAAGGTATATTGATAATATATTTAATAGTTAATGAAATATCAATCTGATTGATGTGAATCTAATATTTCAAAAGGGTGATATTATATTTCATTAATTTAATGGTCTACAGAAATACTATAAATGAAATGGTTTTCGTGGGTTGTGGATATGAATAAATAAACATATAGTATGAGTGGGGAATCATAAGTTTAATAAAATAAATTATAAGTAAAAATTATAAAATAATGAAATTAATAATATACAAAATATAAATGTTCAATTAAAAATTTGTAAATAATTTGTCACCATTCTCAAGTGAAATCTTACATAGCCAACTATCATTCAAATTTAATGATAAAATTTGAAATTATAGTTTCTTATATATAATTACATTAAAAATTGACACTCAAAATAGTTAATCCCCATTCCATTGTATAATCATCTCTAGATCAAGATATGAATATGAGTTTATTTTTTAATGTAAAATTTCCTAAATATATTAATAATGAAATGAAAAAACTCATTGAATATTATGTCAAAAAATTAAGTATGAATCCTAATTGCACAATAACATGACCTGGATCATCAATACAACTCCTTGGGTGGATTACACTATGCCTCTCTCCATAATCATTCATCAAGTATGTTACATATTCATTCCTAGCATCAAGTGTAAATACCTCACATGATGGGATTCCATATCCAAATTCTTATGTACACAATGAACATCAATGTTTAGGTATTCATATCAATTCCTGGTAATTTAAATATATTAATGTCATAAAAAATTCTTGAATCAAACAAATGAACCCATAATTAAACAACTAATGAAAAAAATAAAAATGGGGGTAAATATACTCCAAAAAATTACAAATGGGATACACTACCAAAATTCTGTTAAATATGACATCCCTTTGATTCCCCGAAACTAACATGAGTCCTGGATACTAACAAAAGAAAGAGGAAATACAAATCACTATCAGTAAAACAATAACCAATTTTTCTTTTAAACAACCAATATCGCTAATAATACAAAACACATAAGTTTAAATATAACTATAAATGTGTGAGTATACAGATATCAAAAAAGGACACATCATAGTCTCTAATGTAACAATAAATTATAGGTTATATAAAAACAATATTTAAATAAAATAAATAACCAGTAATAAAAACATTAATATAAATAACCTATAAAAATTTCAAAATGTGAGATATGTCTAGTTCTTTATGCATAACATCCAAGAAAAAATGAATATCTTACATGAATATAAAATGCACAAAAATATATTGACATGTATCCTGAAAAAAAAAATTATTGGGAAAACCATGTGGTACTATGAGACATAAAATAGGAGGGAATATGAACTATATAATGTTAAATTAATTTTCTTTCATAAATAGGATGAATAATAGAATCAATATGATTTATGAGATAACATATCACTTTATTCAGTTATATGGCGGGAATACATACATGGTAAATTAACCAACCATCTAATAGCGAAATCAACCTCACCAGACTAAAAATGAATCCTTTCCCTTTATATATTAAATGATATACAATCATATTCATTAGATATACATGATGATATATTTACCAAATCTATAGGATGTGAACTCTCTGGTGTTTATGATTTAACCCTGTCATTCACTCAAGGGAGATAAAATAGAAATCCACAAATATTAATGTTGAAAAAAATTTGTATTGTCATATAAAATCTATATTTTTACATATATACATTTCAAATATATCAACAATTATTTTTATATACATTCACAGAAATAACACATGATTTTTATTCCTGGTGTCTCTAGAATTAATTTTATACAAATATTATTTATATTTGATATCACAAGTGCATAATTTCTTTATGAAAATTTGATAACTCTTAAATAGCTTTCCTGATCAAAAAATTGATACTACAGTTGAATCAAGAACAAGATTTTCTACCCTTGGTGTGACCAAAAATGGGGTTTCATGGGATTTTATGACTAAGCGGCAATATGAAATATGTTATGTAGATTAATTTAAATGATTTATTTTTCCAATTTATTAAATATTATAATTATATTTCCTATTTATGTATTATATTATAGAAAATATCAAGCAGTAGCATCCTAAACCTTGGATCATTGGTAGAAGGTTCCTCCACTCTCCTTCCTTGGAGAATTGAGATCAGATAACAAGGAAATTCCATATCCTATGGAATCGAAGAGCAGTGAATGAAATAACTTCTCTTATTCATTAATGGGAATTCTCTTCATTGAATAATTATCGATTATCAATTTAGGGCTCTTCAGTTTTTTTATTATAAATAATTGATAAAAATATTGAGAATTATCAATGAATTTCACTGATCTAGATTCAAATTAAGCCTCTTCATGCTTCCTTGAATCAATATTAATTTCATAATTCATTTTCTCACCATGTGTATCACAATTTATATTTATTGGCCAAAAAGTAGTTCAAATCAATTCTTTTGATCCCCCCTCCACTATATGCATTTTTCATATAGTAGCATATCATGTCTCTTTTCAAAATATTCAGGTGGGATCTCACCTAATTAGAACACCAGAATCATGGTAGATTCATTATCCATGAATGGATTGGAAAATAATGGATTGATTCTAAGGCATTTGCTTGTTGAGTATGATTGCAACATAGATCAGGGATCTACAATGAAGATGGAACAACATGGGATATTAATGAAGTATTTATGGGCATTGAGCGGTTGAATAATGAATTGGGTTTTCAGCAAACAGATGTATAGAAATAAATAATAAAGGATCCCCTTTTGATTAATGGAGTCCTATATAATATATTTTAAACATAGGGAATGGATCTGGAATGGGTGGGGAAGATATACGAGTTTATAAAAACATGTAGAATACACATTGTTTATTTTATATGATCACATTCCATTTAACACATATAACACCACAATATTTTATGGTATGCATCATCTTAAATAAATTCAATTCATTCAATAGTATAAATTAAAAAAATAAACTTTGATATACAATTAAATTGTAACTTGATTATTGTAATAGAAATGTGACCATTTTTAATAGTAATCTAACTGAGATATTAGTAATCATTCTTTTGAATGTATTTATGTAATATAGGAATCATATGGAAGGACATACGACATATATATATATATATATATATGTGTGTGTGTGTGGAAAAATTTTAAAACTTATTAAAAAGATAAATTTGGGTTTTTAGGTTTTAGAAACCTAAATTTATATCTACAATTTTATAAATAATATATAAATTTTAAAAAAATTCATAAAATATATTCAATAGTTATTATTTTGTTTTCATATTATTATAAATATATATTATGAGATATTAATTTATTTTTCAGTGTCATATAATCAGTTATAATTTCCAAATTTGTAATTTTCATAAAAAAGGAATATTAAAATGAAAAAAAATTATAATATTTAGAAAATTATTTTTAAAAAGGAGAAATTTATTTAAATTATAGAAATTCATAAATGCCTATGGTGTGTTTTTTTGGGATTTTTTTTAAATAATTTAATTTTAATTTAATAGAAAAACATTATAATTTTTATTATAAGTTAAATTAAATAATTAATATGTCATGGATGATATATGTCTAATATAAGCACCAATTATTTGAAATAAAATGAACTAGTTACATTATTTAGTCATTTTAATAATGATGTTTCATATAGTTGAGAGAAAATAATAAATTAATGAATAAAATTAAAAAAACTCCTCTACTAACTACATACATTAAATTTTTATTACAATGGTAACGAAAAAAGATACAAGTAAAACTGACTGCTAAAGGAAAATCAATATGAAACAATGCCTAAGGATGTCTAAAACATTATGATTTGACATTTTCTACCCAATACATTTCTCATGTATCTCCCCCCAATATAAAATATTTTTTTCACCCCCAAATTCAAATCCAAATCACCATAAGGAGGTTCTCAAGGAAAAAAATTCAAGATATAAATTCTTCTCTGGTTTTCCTTTATTATTCTTTTACATTTCTTTTCTTTTATTATACTTCCCTAATCACCCATATCCAAATGGAAATGATTAATATAGTATCATATATATACAATAAATTTTTTTCATAATACATTATGAATAATAAATTCCCTTATCCTCTATCTTAAGTCTGAACTAAAAGAAAACATCATCCATGAGGTGTCGATTTATGACCATCATGGGTGAAAATTTTTATTTTCACAATACCACTATCATGGGCGGTCATAATAAAATTATTATAGTTTAATAAGATTTTATTATAAATATAGTAATTTATATAATCATCCCAAAACAATATAAGTACATATTATTAATGAATTAAATTTAGTTAAATATTATTGAAAAATGGACAAAATAATTTAAACATTTATCAATAACATTTTGACAAATAAATCATCCTCAAAACTAGGGAAAAAGATATATCAGACCATTTAATCTTGTATAGTTTCATTAATAATAAATAATTTCATTTCTAGATCACTATTCCCATTTTACATGATACTATATACTTGAATATGGTTGAAACAGTCATCAAAACCAAGGAAACGAACACACGTGGTCGATAAAATTAAATTTTATAACTCATTAAAATGTCCATTAATGAAAATAATAATATTAAAATACATAAAAATGTTAATGAAATTATGAATTAAATTAATAAATAATCTATATTACATATCTAAGATATTAAATACATATGTAGAAAACATTTGGGCATGAAGACACAGATTCTCCACAAACATCGATTTTTTATTTTAGGTCACACATTCACTCCCTTAACACAAAATTAATTACTAATTATTATTATGTACTCCTATTAAATTATTTTTCTACATTTCATAATTTTTTACATATATAAAATAATATTTCATTAATGGGGAATTAAATGTTTTATAAGGTTCTCTTTTCAATCCCTCGAAATTTGTAGGCCTGATTTATGGGATCTTTGTAATTGTATAGCAAGATTCATGTATACTATATAATGTTTCATAAAAACAAATATTCTATTATAATTACTCTTCTTATATTGAAAAATTATAATGTTTCATTTATGGTTTTATGAATACAATTATACATTTTCTATCTTTTGTGTCTCTTATATTTTACCTTTAATCGCACTAAAGGGCATGTTTTTTAATGATTCTTAAACAACTTTTTACATGATTTCACATATATTATACATAATTTATAATAATATATGAACATTTTCCATTATGATTTTCCATGTATTATTTAAATCACATATTTTTATGCACAATTCAAAAACTCCCTTTAAATGTAATTTATGTGTGGTGTATGTATGCCACCCTTTTATTTATGATAATCATTCAATGAAGAATTCATTAAATATCAATATTTATAGTATCATAGAGATGATAATTGTATTATCCTTATACATTTTTTACATATGATGTTTAATTTGAAATATTTTATTGAATAGATTCTATGTATGAATAATGCAATTAAATTTTAGTAACAGGTGAGGCCTGGTTATAGTCAGCCCATCATTGCATCGATAGGTCTCATTAGACAAAACAGTTGGATACAATAAATTTTTTATTTACAAATTAGAATCAGACAGATTTCTATGCATAGATATAAACTATATTTATGTTATAATGGTTTATCTTTCGGATACAAGAGGTCCAATAAATAATCATTTTTTCATTCAGTATTCAGTTATTACATACTTTGAGGTTCTAACTTAGAAAAAATATATGGATTTATTTTCATTCTTATTGGTTTGGTGGAATGTGTTTTTCCTATTTTTAACACACCCTTATGACTATTACTTATTGAAAATTCTTCACTTAATTTTTTCCTATAACACTTATTAAGCATTTCATCTAACTATTTTATATTTTTTCAATCCCTGGGTTGTGAAGATGAAATTTTGTAATTAGTGAAATAAGAATTATATTTTATTTTGTTATGTTATATATTTACATTATAATTTTATTGGGGAACCATGTATAAAGGAGAGAAAATTGATAGATCATTGGTTATGTGATCTCCTTTATCATGTACACTGAAAAAATGACACCAAACTCTATGATATTATAGTATGGTTTGTTGTAGTTGGTATCAGTACATGTTTACTAGAAACCTTGGGATCTAGATGTTAAATAATTATGATAACTATAATTACACATTTTAGTGATTTTTGGGATCAATAATCACGATTATTATGATCTAACATAGTGTTTTCTATTATTTATTGTTCACATATACAGAATGGAATGAATCAATACCCATAAATAATTTAGGGAATTTACCACTAAGCAAGTCAACATAGTTATTACCAAATATAAAAATATCATGTTCATGTTTGGGTGGAATACAAAAGTTATGAAGACTAACCATATTAATCCTATGTTGAATCATTTCATAAATAAGCGTCACTAATATTTTAGGGGGACCACTAATCTAGTGGTACTTGTTTAATGGAAACAATCCATTGAAAATATATTTCTAGCATTGGGATTTATTGAAAATGAAAAGGTAGTACATGATGTTTGTATTATTAAGGGTGAATTAGATCAATGGTGGTCTTAGATCAATAATAATATGTACATATTTTAAATCCAAGACATCTAATGTGGAAATTTTAAAGAAAAATTCATCAATAAATATTTTCCTCGTGAAAAATGAAATGAAATAAAGAGATAACTCTTTAGATTAAAGAAGAGTGAATAAGAGAGTGTTTTAATGTATGATTCGAACATAACAATGCTATCAATGTATTCGATAGATTACATATTTTATTGAGTAGATAATATTGATCATTTCATTGAAGTGCTAAATCCATGTCTCTGAAGGGAACTGGCTTCCTAAACATTTTCATGATAAGAAGAAATAATAATATGTTCCATCAAAACAGATAATAAATTATATATATATTGTATACTAAAGGGAATGAAATAAAATAATAGGTCTTCTGATAACTATGGAAAATTTTAAGCATCTCAGAATAAGAGGGTAATGAAGTAACATCAATTTTGATAAAACTGTCGAAAGAATAATCCATTGAAATTCATGAATGGCATGTCAGTTTATTATTTGTGTTGAGAAAAGGATCCTCAAGTTAATGTGTTCAAATGAAAGAAAAAAATAAATTTTTTTCAATGATTTAAATTCATTGAAATGGGGAATTATATAAACCATTGTCCTATGTGTTTGGGGGATCTTACCTTAGAAGAGGCCAAGGGGATCAGTCATATCTTATGTGTTCACAAATGATGATGTACAAGTACTTAATGATGTAGAGGAAGGTACAATAATAATATATTAATATTTTTCACAATTCATTATTTGATTCCAGATCATCTTACCTTTTTTACGTACCTAAATTTTAAAGAATACTAGATATTTCCCTTCTGATTTTGTTTGGGGGTTTCCAGTCCAACCCCATATGGGAAGTCTTATTAAAACAAAAATGGTTTGAGTTGTTCACATTATGGAAAATAAACAAGAATTGTTTGTGTAAATTATCATCATTACTATAGTTGAATTTAAAGCAATCCTCAATATGGACAAGGTTTCAAAATATGATCTGAGAATTTATTGGAAGAATAATGAAAATAGTATTTTTGGGGAATATGTAGAATACCTTATATTTATATTCGAATCCAAATCAGTTTTTTATTATCTCTATCCACCCCATGTAGCTTTATTAAATGAAATTCATGGGTAGTAAGACAATCAAAATATAGGAATAATGAATGTGATATTCAAATTTATAATGTAAAAATGGTATAAGTATACAAAGAATTATTTCCATAGGAATTACCTGGACTCCCATAGTAGTGTGAAGTGGAATTTTCTATTGATCTATACTATGATGCAAGAATAATATAAAATAATTCTTATAGGATGGACATCGTGGATGTTGAAAAGAAAACGATATAGCTATAGTAATTGATTCTATATAAATTTATTCACCCTATGTTTCTGCATGGGTAAACCCTATTATTTTTAAGAATAATTATGGATCCTTGTGGTTATGCATTGAATATATAGAAATCACTTTTATTACAATAATGTAGAAGTATCATCCACCTCAATTTTTTTTTATTTGAGCATCATCATGGATATAAATATATATGAAATATTGACCTTTATTTTGGATATCATTAGTTGTCTGTAATGATGAAATATATTCCAATGATATCCTTTTAGATTATGTATGGAAATTACGAGCTCATGGTAATTCGATTTAGATTGAATGATTCACTCACTTTTTTAATGGATCTAATGATCATAATAATAAATGGATATCGCGTATATTTATTTTATTATAATTTTATGATATTATGTTGAATTCTAAATTCTATGAATTCCCTGAAAATAAGATGTATATTATTGATGAGACTCTTAGACGGAAAGAGTATTATGGTAAATTTATAAAGTGTTAATTCAGTGATTATGAATTTTTTTCATGGCCCTAATTACTCTAAGGATAGAATATCAGTTGATACTATAATGATAATGAAAATAAAATAATGTCCTACACCAATGAAAATAACTATAATATATATATATATATAGATTGGTTAATCAAGTAACAATCAGTGTTTCCTAAATAAATTTTCTATATTGGATATCCCACTTACAAAACTCACATGTGAAGGGGTTATTTTAATATGTGAATCATAATGTGAATTATTATTTGAATAATTTAAGGGAATATTATTTAATAATCCTATATTAACATTAACATCATGAAATAAAGGGTTTTTTATATACAATGACACGTAAAATAATGTATTGGGTTCTGTCCATTTGAAAAATGATAATTTTATTGCATCTACATCAAGGAAATTGAAGAGTTGTGAAAAAACATTCCAACTCAGGATATTGATTTTGAAACGATAATATTTTCTATAATGATATAGTGGAAAAATATCTGTGGTGAAATATGTTAAATATATAAGGATCACAAAGAGTTATAAATATATATTTTCATAGAGAGAACCCCAGATGAGGAAATATTGATGAATCGAGTGACTCGGAAATTATGATTTCTCAATACACTACCTAATATGAAAATGAAAATAATTTATACTACGCATTAAACACGAATGATCCAAAACATGCAACCCAAAAAATGATTAAGAAAGATCCTATGATCATGGATCAAGTAAATATGAATATGGAAATTGTTAAGGAAGAGAAAATATCACCCTTTTCATATGTTTTGTAAACAAAATTTAATGGATATGATTAATGGAATTCAATATGATGAAAAAAAATTCAGAATGAAAATTAGTGCAATTAAGGAAAGAAGATTGGCATACATTATGTATGAGGATTGAATTCTGACATTTAGAAAGAGGATATGAGTTTCATTAATACCGAATATAAAAAGGCATGTATTATAAATTTTTCAAACCACAAACATCTATATACACCCTTGTAATACAATTATGTATAGATATCCAAAGGAATATTTTTGGTGGGATGATATTATGTGGTTAATTTATTATTATGTGTCAAGATGCCAAAATTTAGAAAAAATGATAGCCGATAGATAGTATTTTAATGAAATTATACAACCTATAGATATTCTAACGTGAAAGTTGGATGAAATTTATAGTAACCCAATACATTATAAATATCATTAATGATTTTAAGAATAATTAAACATCCAAATCTCAGCCATGGTTCTTAAGGTCTACTGTCTTTGAGATTAGGTTCTGAATAAAATCCTAATTTCATGATAAAAACATATTTTGTTTAATATTCATACTGATATTATAAATTCCTTTGATCTCATACATCAATATATGATATCCTAGGGGAACTTGAATAAAGGGATGTGCTAAAATCCCATTATGTTAATAAACATAAGAATAAATCATAACACATGGGTTATAAGAAATAACATATTTATATAATAATGAATGTAACATGATTAAATATAATGTATCATAAAATGGGATATTATAGTTATGTATTCAATGTAATGTTTATGTAATAGAAATCATGAATTTAGTACTAGTCAAGGCCCATTACACATAGAGTATAACAAGTTAAGGATAACCACCAAGACCGTTGAACATCGGGCATCATTCCGGGTGACAACCAAGATAGTTTCACATAATGTCTCAGAAAACAAAACATTACTCAATGAATTAGAGAACTATCTTTTTTCACCAATTATAACATGTTCATAAGTTTTTCTTCCACATAAATAATCTTACAAATGTAACAAAACATTAACATAAGGTTTTCCCATAGAATTAATTGGTTATGATAATAATGTTATAAATAATAATAGATGGGAATATATTTAAATTGCCTATGTAAGAAAGAATGTAATTTATAAAATGAAATTCCCAATGGAAAACAGGAATATATCATCATCATTGATGTAAAATGGATGTGGTAACATGTAAAAATATTATTTATGAAACATTAGAATTAAATAATTTTAACACGGTTAAAAGAAAATATTAAAGAGCATTTAAAGAAGAAATGGGAATAACATTTTATATAAAAGAAGAAGTGGAAAAAGAAATTTGTGATAGCAAAATGATTTATTTTATAAAAATAAGGGTTGATTAAAAGGTTTTATAGAATGAACTTGAAATTGGGAAATAATTCATGAAGTTCATTCAAATCGGGCATTCTAATCGGGAAAAATTCATTATAGCTCCTTTTAAAAACATGAATATCCCAGTAAAAGATGGATAAATGGGAAAAAATATTTAAGAAAATATTAAGATAATTATGAAGAAGTATAAATTAATTAAAAATGGAATTTTAATTTGATAATCATATAGAAAGAGTTCCCCAAATGAATAGTGGTGGTTAGGGTAGTATCATTTAACATAAGTCTGATGGTGTTCTTTAAATTATCATAAACTCTTAGATAAGAAAATTATATTCATTAATTAATAAGTATAGATCACCATGTAGTTGAATTTGAAATATTATAAATTTATTACATTCATTTACTACCTTTTTGATGACTTAATAGACTAAATTTCGTCGTTTAGGAGAATCGGATTCCTTATTTTTGATGATAAGTGTAGATGTATACATGTACAAATGGTCATCTAAATTTAGGGTAATTATACATAATTGAAATTATATGTTATTAAAGATATTATAGAGGCTAATTTTGTCTTAGGTAAAACTATGTTTTATGTAATTAGGATGAATCCTTAGATTAATAGTTAATGATAATCGTTTGGGTTTCGTTTTGAAGTTCTGGATCACATGGAACTCATTTTCTTATACAAAACACCATGTATAAAAAATGATACTACAACATTACATTAGATATAAATCATATATTATAATATATATCAACCATAAAAATTATATAATAACCATCCTTAATGATGGAAATGGAAATTTCAATCTTCGTCATCCTAGAATATGATAAATTAACACATAACGGAGGATGATCTCATTTATAATATAAAAGATGTGGGAAGGAAAGATGATTGTGATTTATTCCAATATCATAAAAAAATTAAATTATGTGTACGGTAATATATTTTCCATACCATTCGTATGAGGGTATGTGAGGATAGAAAAGGAAAAGAAAAGAATATAAAAAGAATTTAAAATAAAGGGAATTTGGTTTTACCTCTTGATTCCTTATTCATGAGAACCTCATTAAGCGATTGCTTAGGGTCTTTTATTAAGATTAAAATAAACTTTATATGGGGGAGGGTATCGGGAAAATATTTTATCAAAATTATTAAATGGCTAAATGCTTCAATGGTGTGAGGAGAAAAGGTGGTGATGTGTGGTATTTATTATAGGGGGATGGGTGTTTTCAAAATATTTTATCCAATATTTTATTAGTTTTTTGCAGAAAATAAATTTTTATTATTTTTTATACTAAATATATTAATCTGTGGATTTTAATTTGAAAAAATTATGATTTAAATAATCCTTGACTCAATCATGACTCAAAAATTTAGTTATTTACTTATTCTGTAAATTATATTATTTCACTATTCACTGAAAATTCAGGTCTCTTGAATTATCCCAGTAATTAATCCTTACCATTTTTAAAATTTAGAATTATAAAATGCACTATATTTTATGAAAATAATTTGATACATATGTTAAATTTTAACTTTAATTAAATTCATCATTTACATGGAAAAGTTATATTTTAAAATTATAACACCTTTTAAATCACATTGAAAAATTAACTAAGGTCTCATATATTTATCTTATTACAATATGACATAATAATAAAAATTTATTTATAAATTTTATGGAAATATATTTTTTTAAAATTATTAAATCATTATTAAAATTTTTATTAACTATTAGGACATACAAATAATACATGCACATTATTAATAATTTTTAAAATATTTATTTACATATGAAGTTATATAATAATATTATCACTTATAATATTGATATATTCTATTTATACTTTCATTGGTGAGGAAACTATTTAATTGTCTTGGTAACTATTCATTAGTGTAATGTTAATATACCAATCATCAAGTTAATATTGGTTTTGTATATGTTTCATACAATCTAGAAATGCCTTTTATTTCCTTAATTATTCATTTATGAAATAAAGTATTGTGTTCTTAATCTGATTTTAAATGATTATAAAATCTAAAATAATTATAATAATGGAATATCATTGATAAATGTTTTGGGTCATTACATTCTTCCCCAGTTAAAAAATTTCTCCATTGAAATTTAATTTTACATTCTATGTCAAAAAAATGTGTGGGTACTTTAAATTCATTATTTCCTCTAGTTACCATGATTCCTCTTCATAATTATTGATTCGAAATTGTAATTTTACTGTGTGAGTGGTCTAGTTAAGTATAACATTATCTTTATGATCAAAAGATCTTCACTAGGCACTCCTTGTATAAAAGATAATTCTCCAACAGTGCCACCTCTTAATTATATACATGTTAGAGATCCAGTATGAATTTTTTCATGTGGGAATGTTGAATACATAATGTACATGAGGCATGGTTGGTGTATGTTATAGTCATTAGGACATTTCAACGACACAACCATGTATCACAAAGGGGCTAATTTACTAGGGACATAGCTTTTGTTTCTTCCCAAATCTCATCATTCTCTTCCAAGCAGGAATATAGAGGAATACGATGCCTCCAACCTTATAGACTTGGTCCTATCACCGATTGTCTGCAAATATCATTTCTAATCATTGGGCTTCCTTGATGTGGCACTAAATCCTTTTCACCTTTCAACTGTTTCCTAGACCATTTATTGTTCTAGATGCTTATGTTCACTAACATTATCCCATCACAATGGTGTAATAAACCTTTTCACATAAAAAGAATTATATGGAACAATTTGGATGCTTGAGTGGATACATTTATTAGAGAACAGATCCCTAGGCTAATGTTGGACGCATAATCCGTTGAAGTCCATAAAACATGCAATGAACATGTCATCAAGTGTCTGAATTGTTCACTCAAATTGGCCGTCTTCTTGAGGTTGATATGACATACTGATGTTTTCCTAAGTGATGAGGGAATATTGGAGTCTTTTCCAAAACATCAAGTTGAATCTTTGTTCTTGATTAGATGTAATGAATAGTTGTACTACATGCGACCTTACCACTCTTTTGATATATTTTTGGTCTTGATAACCCAATAATAAGTCCTTCTAAATTGAGAAAATGTTTACTATCCTTGTAAGACACTAAAAAATAACCCAAATAGAATTGTTTCCCATATATGTCTTTGAATGACACGTGATAGTGTCCATTGTCATTTAATTTCATTTCAATGTCAGTATGGGTAATGGATTTATCATCCCTTTACACTTATTTCTTTTATCCTTCACTTTCTAACATACAAGGAATTTTGATGTATATTGAGTTATCTCAATTTTATTTTTCCCCCACCAAATCTTCTCCTAGAGATCTCGATAGATCATCATGCTACCTTGTTGAATAGATAATTTTGATCTATGTGCATTATTCTGAATCACTTTCATTATCTATGGATTATATGGCACACCTAGTCATGTACCAGATAATATGACTCCATCCTCACTTATCTTTTTTTAGTAGGAGTTCATAATTTTTTAGCTTCCATATTTTTTTGAATTGGAAAATCATTTCTTAGAGTATCCTATATTTTCTATATATTGGATGGTTGAGAAACCATTTTAGAAAGAATTTTTTATATTCCTCTCATAACGATTCATATGTCTATCCTTTGTAAGTATAAAAGTATTGGATCCTTCCCAGTTCTCATCATTGATAAAGATGTAGGATCATTCTACGTAGCGCATTTTCCACCTTATATGCCTTACTAAGAGGTATGGATTGAGTAATCATAATCAATGATGAAGTTTATCCATCTTCACTAATGCATGTTATGATTTTTCTATTTGAATACATATTTGAAACCATTGTGATCATTATATATCTCACACTTCTCTCCATAATGCTAATTCGGCTATATTTTTGACGCGAATACCCCCACTGCCAACTCCAGATCATGAGAAGCTAATTTTTTTATCATGAATATTTTACTATCATGTAGAATTGGATTTGAAATTATTATTTTTCATTGGAAAATAGCCAAATCCTGTGACTGATGAATCATTGTATGCCACAAATTTTTCTCCACTTGTTTAGAGTGTGAGTATTAATGTAGTGATAATCTTCTTTTGGAGCTCCCCAAAAAATTCCCCAAATTCTTCAGTCCGGAAAAGCATCACTCCATTCTATGTCATCATAGTTATTGGGTTTCAAAAACATGTGAAGTTGTTCAAAAATCATTGTTAATACCTAGATAATCCATGGAAACTATGTAGATTTATTACATAATATAGCATGGTCCACTCTTCAATTTCAATTATCATGGTAGGGTATTTATATATCCCATTACTAGTAATGACATCCCCCATTAATGAAACTTACTACTTATATAACCGTCATTTAATGTACATTTTATAGTGTTTCTCCATTCACTAGTTATTCAACATAGTATTCAAATTACCCTCTTGTTCTTATTTTCCCTTGGAGTATATTAGAAAAACATTAATAAAGAAAAAGAAAAGTTTTTCAATGAAATACATAATGTCTATATTCATTAAGTACATGAATAATGTAGGAACATTAGTGAGTTAAAAGTTAATCAGTATAAACTCATACTGTACATTCCTTGCTTTAATGGATGTCTTGGGATTATATTCATTCCTTGCCTTTAATTGCTTATATCCCAACCTAATGTCCACCATATAGAAATAACATACCGCATATATCTGATGAAACATGTCATCTATATGATGATGATGACACTTTTTATTTACCAAGATTTTATTAAGGTCATGATAATAAAAGAATAGGTGCATTCATCTACCATTCATCTAGAAAAGCTGGATTGGATCACCCCAATGTGAAAAACTCGATCACATAAAACCCTTTTTATGATTATCCATAAACTACTATGTCCGCTATTCCAGCTCTAAAATTTCCAATATATAAGATTTCTTTTTATAGGAATAGATATATAAATATGTTAAATTGATAACTCAGCCCCTCAATTAGGTAGAATACTAGGAATTATTTGGGGAATAAATTATCGTAATATCTCATGATGAGCATTTCCTCGAGGATGATCATCTCCTTTTCTCAATAATTAATGTGAGATATGTTTACTCGTAAGGTAATAAAATCCACACATGATATGATGATTCTGAAATAGATTCATCATCCTCCATACACATGTAATGTATTTAAAGATTATTTGGGATGTGAAGAGTGAAATCCCTTTCTCAAGAGTGTATGTTGGATTTGTATGAAGATATAATATCCATGAAAAAAATTTCATCAAAATCCGAAAAAAAAAGGATAATGTTCTTTTATCCGATGTTTAGTCCAAAAACATTAATTGGGGATGAGTTATAAAGATTAGATGAAATAATTACCCATTTATTGTTCTCACGGATAACTAAATCTACATATTTTGATGTGTTGTTTGAATAATTCTACCAAAACATAAAATATATGAATGAATTCATAGAACCAAAAACAAATATTGTGTTCACTTTTTTTTAATGAATAACTAGTGTACCGATAACCACATTGTTTCCTAGATCCATCTCGGCAGTAGTGATAGAATATTCCATTCAATGTTTACATGGAGGTTGTTGTTTATTACAAATTAAAACACTAGGCGTAGGTAATTGGTTTGAAAAATACTCATGTTCCTTGTAGTAGAAACACTATACAATAGGAGTTTTATTGATCTGAACATTCATTTCTTTAGAAACATTTGTGTAATTCTTCATCCATTCAGTAAATAAAATCCAAATACCCCATTATTCCACATTTTATGAAATTTATCGTCCCCTTTAGATGGTTCTCAATATTCTTCTTCCCAAAATTTATCCACATGAGATATTCTGTTTTCATTCCATCATGGGATTTTTTTGCTGCTCAACCCATATTAGACTCCATTTTTTCCTTTTTCCAAAAGGCTCCTGGGACAATTTTTTGACTTCATTCTCCATTTACACCTTGAGGGAACAATAGTCAATCTCATAATAATTGTTGATGTCTCAAATCACCAAGTCTTTTTGAAGAACCAACTTTAGTCTTCTAAAGAACTGATCCACTAATCATTCGGTGTTGAAGAAAATTTTAGAGATGTATCTTGCACGTCCTTTAATATTTGTTTAATATGCCCCAATCGATACTTATTCCTTCTTCATATGTACGAGGAAATATATTTACATCTGCATATACAGAGTTTGGGGAAAACATTAATTTAAAAATATCATGAATTCCTTCAAATCGATGGAATCAATTTCTTCCTTGGAAATAGTTTTTTTTTTATTTTCCACCAAATATCAGTTTCACCATAAAAATGATGGACCAATAACACAACATTATCTTCCTATAAGGACTAGGGGACCGAGGATATCTTTGAAATGGAGTTATTCCACTATTATATGAGTTGTGGAATGGAATTTCCATTAAACATGGGACGTTATTTACTATTATGTCAGCAATGAAAATATCTAGTTTCCTTGGAGAATGTAGGTGTTCTATATGATTCATTTTATTATTCATATCATGATCTATCTGACCAAGTATTGTCACAAATTGTTTATCATGCATTCCCATCATATATAGCATATAATTCGTGAAATGTTCACATTTCCTAATGAATTAATTGTTGGATAGTGTTTTTCAATTTCTCGTAATTAAATAAGATAAATAAGTTTAAATTATGGTTCATGTATAATTCTATAACAATCATAATAAGGAAACTATAAACATGAAAGGATAAACTCACTGAAAATTATATCCCATGTTGTGATCCCCTAGGATGAAATCAAGGTTTTCAGAGAATTATTTTCAAAAATATATTCTTATGTTCATTTTCCTTTTTCTATTAATAATGATTTGTATAGAGTTTATGAATTTTCAAATGCATATCCCTAGGGGTGTCAAACCAAGTACGTTGTAAGGCTTGTTAGAATGTACTAGGTAACCTCAAGTCAGAAACAAAGCATATTGTCATAGTTGTTACTCTTATGTACATATCTTCCATAACAAAATCGATATATTGTATCAATTAAAAGATTTATTTCATTGATAAACTAGATTCTCTATACATACCATAATTTTGGAATGTTTTCTTAGACCAAAACTTATAACTAAAGTTATTACTAATGTTCTCTATTTCTAATCTCTAAAAATATTTAATCATTTTTCTCTAATACTAACTGTAGTGACCCAATCATATACACATATCATCATATGATTTTATGAAAAATTAAACAAATAATTATAGGCCATGGATCCTAATGTCTAGTATCATAGAGATTAGGTATATAATTAAAAATAATTATTCCAAAATAATAATGTATTTTAATTAATCTTTATAAAGATCTCCTAAATTCATTTGTTCCCTTAAATCGGCATAGGGTATCCTATGGATAACATGATCAAAGGGATGAGTTAAAATCCTAGTATTAGAATAAACATAAAAATAAATCACAACTCATGGGTTAGAAGTCATAACATAATGATAAGAAAAAGAAATTTAATGTCATTTAATACAGGGAAACCTTACATGGGATCATAACATTATTGAATCATAGTAATGTTTAAGAAACAAAAAAAATACATTATCCTAATTCAAGGATCATTTCACATTGAGTACCATGTGTTAATGCTAATAACAAAGACCATTTCACAAGGAGAACTAGTCAAGGATAACCACAATGAATATTTCATATATAATCTCATGACACTAAAAATTACCAAATAAAATGGTCCACTATCTGGGTGCAACCATAATTACATTTTCATGAATTTTTTCCCATATAAATAATCAAACATAATAAATAGAAAATAAACATAAGGCTTACCCACATAAATAATTGGATATCCTAATCATGTTATAATGAAAAATAGATGTGAATATCATAAAAGATTCCATGAAAGAAAGGAATTAAATAATTCATGGAGATTCATAAAGGGAAATACCCATATATCATGATTAGTCATGTCAAACTGAAGTGATGACATGTAAAAATAGTATTTAATAAAATTTATAGTTAATACATTTTAGTATGTTTGAGGAAAATAATATAGTAAATTTAAATGAATAGAAAGGAATAAAATTTGATATAAAACCATAATTTAACATAAAATGTTTTCAGAATAAATTTGGAGATTTAAAAAATTATATCTTAAAATAGGATACATATATATATATAGTGCATTTAAATTGACTATTAATTCATAAAGCTCTAATAAATTAGGCTTTCTTAAATGATGGAAATGAGTAGTGAACTATTTTAAAAAATATATATCCCCGAAAAAGAAGGATGAATGGAAATTAATCCATGAGAATATAAAATATAAACATTATTTATAATATGTAAAAAAATAAAAGAAATTTTTTTCTGTATAAGGAGAGAAAGAGTATCCCAAGAAATAATGGAGGCTCAGTTAGAATCATGTACATTATGTATGAATGGGTTCTTCAGTTCATCTTAATATCTGAGATAATCAAATTAGATTAATTAGTTAATGATTAAAAAATAGTCATTATATGTATTTGACTTATTATAACTTTATAATGTTCATTTATTGAATTTTTCATGGGTTAAGATGTTAAATTTCATTATTAAAGAGTGTTGGTTTCATTGATTTTCATGATCGATTTACTTGTATACATGTACAAAATGTCATATAAATTTTTGGTTATTATCAATAATTGCACATTTATGTTATTGATGGTCTCCCAAATGTTAACGATATATTATAAATATAATTTGGTTTTATTTCATGAGGATAAATCACTAGATAAATAGTTAATGATAATCTTTTGGGTTTATTTTGGCAGTTTTCGATGGCAATGAACCCATATTTTATTATTTCATATCTAGAATAAAAAATTATATAATGAACATTAGATAACATTAAATAAATATTTTATAATATTTTTCATCCATAAAGTAGTTTTTTTGAAAAGACATATATATGTTAATGGAAATTGAAAACTTTTTTGTCCTTTAATGTGATAAATTAGCACATCATAGATTATGTTTTAATTTTTAGTATAAAAGGGGGGGAGGAGATGATGATGAATTATTTCATTATAATAACTACATTTAAATATTTTAAACATATTAGTGTTATCATGAAATTTCAATGAGGGGATGTAAGGAGGGAGAAGGAAAATAATGGAACATGAATTGAAATTAAAAGTAAGGAAAGAGGGTTTTTACTTCTTGAATCCATCTACATGAAAGTTTCTTTTGGGATTGGATATGGATGTTTATTAATATTAAGAGCTCCATAACGTTGCTGGGGAGGTTTGTGGGATATTTGAAAATAATTTGGAGATGCCTCACAGATTGATAGGTGTGAAAAGAATGGGTGGTGATGGGTGGTATTTATAGTCGAGGAGATGGGTGTTTTTCTCATTATTTTAACGAATATTTTATTATTTTACAGAATATAGGATATAGTGTTGAATTTTTATAATAAATATAGTAATAAGAATATTTGAATTTTATCTAGTGCTCACTTATAGCATCAAATTTTCACGCATGACAAAATAATTCATTTATTTAAATATACTGTCATTTACCATATTATACTATTCATAAAAAACATCATATATCTTTGAAAGAACCCAAAAATTCACCATTTAAATTTTCAAAAATTTAAAATTATATAATAAACTCAAATTTAGGAAATTAATTTTATAAATGTGATAAATTTTAAATTTATTTTAAATCATCATTTACTTGGAAAATATAGACTTTAAAATTATAAGTGATTTTATATCTCATTTAAAAATTAGCTAAGGTATAATAGAATTATCTTATAAAAATTAAAACATAAAATAATTGATAACGAATACATTTTTTAAAAAAATCTTTTTAATTATTCAATTAGTCATTAAATATTAATTAAATATTTATCGTTTAATAAAATAATAACACATAATTATTAATTTCTAAAATATTTATTAACATATAATGTGATATAATTATATCATATTGCAACTTATAAGGTCGATAAATTATATTAATAAATTCATTAGTGAGGTTAATATTAAATTTTTACTTTACTATTCATATGGGTCATGTTATTATTCGAAATTTGAAGTTACAAATCATTTGGTATTTATTAAATCATTTGCTTGGCTTGCTTTACACGAAATCGCGAGTTTCCTCAATAGCTTGCGTCGTACGCAATACTGAGTTTCACTAAACAACGATATACTATTAAAATATTATTAAAACTAGCTGTTATGAATAGTAATAACCACTTTTTGAAATTTTATAAATTTTGTTTTTCAAAATGGACTTCATTTTTGGATTCGTAATATCGAAATTAGCATAGGGTGAAATTTTGGTATTTTTCTAAAAACTTTCCATTTTTGATGAATAGTGAAACCACTAAGTGGTAGTTAAAAAACTGAATTTTTCATAGAACATAATTTTACCGCTTCTGTGAGTGGAATTTCGAAAATCCAAGAGACACGGTTGATGTCAGTAAGTAAAATGTGGTTCAATGAGATGAAAATAATTTTATGGTGAATAGTAACTTTTTACTTTTTTTACCACGGTTAAAAGTAAATAGGGTAATTAAGGGTAAAAATGATATTATTATTACCCTAACACATGTCCTAATTCTATTGGACAAGTGTAATTCGACAAAAAACAACCTTAGGAATAAAATATGACCATTTAGGCCCACTTGGATTAGATTAGGACATTTATTATTAATTTATTTAAAGAAGGGTTAAAATAGTTAAAGTCAAAGTTTAATAAGTAAATCATTTTTAATATGGGGTTATACAGACGATAAATTAGTCTATAAATATTCATTAGAAAGCTAAAACGATTTCCTACATAATGGTATTATATTTTTAATTTTTAGACATTAAGTAATTTAATATATTTATTACACAACGATGATGCATTAATTATCTTATTAATGAAATATTGACATAATTGATGTTATAAATACCCAAATAAATATTATTTGAGACTTTTTATGAATTACACTAATTTTCTAGGTTAATATTACATGTTATTATTGATTTAATTAATATTTTTCGAACGTATCATTCTGTTATGAGTTTCAAAAAAATCAATTACTAAATAGTGTCAAAATTGACATAAAATAGTTTTTAAAACAAATATTATATTATTAATTGTTATTTTATTCCTAGAAATCTAAGGTTCGGCCAAATGACTTAGATAAGGTTATATATATTAATAATAAACAACTTGGGGTTCTTTCGTCTTGATATAGTAAGTTTATTAACCTTATAGTATAAGAACACAAGAAGACACGGTAAAAGTAAAATTATTTAACTTAATGTTAAATCTACATGATAAGGTTAAAATAGGAACCTAAACTTGTCTAAATTATATTTTATGATATTATTTCGACACATCCCCACCTTATCCTAGAAATAAATCAATTTGGAGCTACTTAAAACCGAACTTGACTTTATAATAAAATAATATTTTTAGTTATTCCAAAGGTGCCCCTCTCCTCCCTTATAAAAGGGAACCTCCTCCCTCTCTTCCTCACACCACTTTGATCATTCAATCTCGGCCAAACCCTGAAGATTTCTTCTCTCCACTTCCCTAGAAACATCCTAGAGGTTCTTGTCTTCTTCAACGACCCATTTTAGTGCCCTGAAAGGAGGTCTCAAAGAAGCACTTCAAAGAATAGGTAATGTCCGTTACCGATTCTTTCATCTTTGTTTTTTCTTCCACATATTCTCCTTTAGTTGTTTCATTATGAAGTAATAACATCAGTATCACTCATATACTTATATGTTATTATAAGTATGAAACAACCCTATTTCACCATCTATCCATCCTACTGAAAAAGAAATCACTGTGCGTGCGTACGTACTGAATACCGTCTCCACACCGTGGTGTAATCTATTTTCCACCACCACCTTATTTGGATGGGTATAATGGTGTCAATAATGACTATATATGACTATAATAAAGTGATACTGATTCTGAAATAGTATACATACACTCCAATACAATTCCACGATCATAGGAACGATATCATCACTCGTGCGTACGTTCGGAATACCGTCTCCACGATGTGATGCGAATCGTTCTACATGATCTTCATTTCATAATGATTATATAAATGAATTTAATGAATTAATATGATATATATTACACTAATACCATTCTGGAAATTAGGTATCTATAACCTAAAGAGAATAATAAGAATTTATTTGACAAAACATGCATAAGAACAAAAAGTTATAAACACCCAAATAACAAGTAGAAATGAAATATTACTACTAAGAAGCTAAGAATATGACCAAATATGATATCATAAAAATATGTATGATTCTGGAATAAGTCAATAAAATTATTTAAATCATTATACAGGAGGTTCAGACACCTACAAAGCATATCGGACCTAAGGTAAGGGAAAATATCACAATCTCATTTTATCCGAGATTGTTTATACTTTGGTATTTACTGGGGTGTATTTTATCATCCACATCCATGATTCCTCAATATGTAATATTGTTTACATACACCTACACTTGTATAAATCCAATTTTACCCTTCGGTGAGTTTTTAGTAAAAGATATGAAAGGAATATTTTGTCATTTTTTGTACGAGGTACTTTTTTGACTTTTCCGACAGAAGTACGAGAAGAATGTTTTTTTAAACTTATACGGCATGAATGGATTTATAAAACAATATTTCCAAGAATCATCCTTTACAAGTTTTCATGTTTATTTTTAATCAACTTCTTTTAGTTTAAAATTGTATGACATGTTAAAGAAAGGAAATTGTTTTTGAAGTAGAAAAGATATTTTCCCCAAGAATGGAGTTCAAGTGCTTTATCAAAATTATTTTCCATATAAGATAATATAGGGTTCTGTTTCTATCCCTATTATTACATTGATTTGATTATGTTGTTATGGAAATATTTTTATGAATTCCTTTATCTTATATGAATTTTTTTATGATGTCATGATGTTTAAGATTCCCATTTTTATTACATGGGTTATGCAATGATGTATGGTTTATGATTTTGTGGAACACATAAGAATGGTATCATTATGAGATGGGTGGGACCTATATCTCCCTCCAATGCATTGGGTAAAGATTTTATATCTAATGAGATAGACATGGATGGAACGGTAGGTTATACCGGTTCAGTGAAACAGGACTGAAACGAGGGTGACTCGGTTCAGAAATGGACTTTTTCCACTAAGATAGTCATGGAAATGAGTCTTGACTAATAAGAAATGATTCTCTATGATTATGTGTGTATGCCACAAAGTTTCATGTTTTATTTTATGATTATTGGGATTTCATTTCACTACTATGATTTATCCCATGTTATGAAATTATGCTCTCTTTTGCAGGTTATGATTTCCAAAATGTTATGTTCTTATAAATATGATGTGATTGATATTTCTTTTGTTTACCCTTACTGAGCATTTGAGATCACCCTTTTTTATGTTTTATTTCCCCAGGTCAGGAAGAAGGTTATTAAGTATAATATGCCAAAAAGTGACTCTAGATATGATGAAATAAATGGGAGGCAAAGAAGATGCTTTATGAACCAGTTGTTTATGTTTCCCAGTTTCTAAAGACACTATACCTATATGGTCCTTTCGTGGTTTTGTTATATGTTGTAATAAGTATGCTTCAATTCTGAAGTAATAACAATGTATGTAAAGTATGGGTCATTATATTTCCCTGCTATAAGAGTGTATTTTCATCTGCAGTGCCTAGAAATACTCCATATGAAATAATTTTTTTAACAACATGTTGAAAATATATTGATGGGTTTGATTGAGATCCATATTTTCGATCTGTATTATTGAAGAGCATTCAGATGGATTTGGATACTGAGTTTCATATTAGTACTATTTATCACTCTCAAACTGACTCACAGTTTGAAAGAACTGTTACATCAACTTGAATATTTTTTTCATGAAAAATTCCTTTTATATGTTATGTGACAACCCTAAAAAAATTCATCTTATTTAGATATCAAAAACCAACATGTAAAATCCAATATATTAGAGTCACAAATAGAAACTAATTGAAACAAATGATTCAAAAAATAGATAAACCAAAACAACATTACAAATAAAAATTTTAGAAGGCATCAAATCCATATGCCAATGATCGATGTGCGCCAACACCAACCACTACCACTATTATCAACATCCAATAGACCAATCCAATATAAGATTCACCCCATGATACCACATTGAGGGATTGAAATTCTCATCTAAAAGAATCCTTACAACAACGACGCCAGACCAACTTAGAATGATGCAATGGAAAATGAAGCTAGGGAAGAGTTGGTGAAACATTCCATATATTTATAGATTAATAGGTTTTTCAAATCTATTTATATTTATTAATTTATTGTTAATTATATTTTAATTTGGAGACAATGTATGATAGTGTACCCAACACAGAACAACGGGTTTCCCTAAAATATTATGTTGCACACAACACTGATTTATATTTAAATATAATAAAAAAATACCATTAGTATTTTAAATTGTAGTTAACCTCTAGCCAATGAATTTTTAGGAATTAAAATATTTATCTATATTTTGATATCACATATTTTATAAATGTTTTTACATTTATCTAATGAATTTTAGAGGATTAAAATGAGAAATAATCTACTTTCAAGGTTAAAATACAATTATATTTTTAACGGGTCCTTATACCACCTACTGAAGGAGAACCCTTTTAAAATATATTGTTTGTAACTTTTATATATTCTATTTGAAAAAATAAACATTTTATTTAGAATATGGACATTTAAATTTATATTGGTTGAAATTTTGATATTGTTTTGATAAAATTCATATTTTATTGAATAGTGAGGAATACTGCATTTTAATTCAAAACATCCTTTTCAATTAATTTATTTATATAGTTATATTGTGATTATAATTTATATTAAAGTTTATATGTACCTTTTTATTAAAATTTCATAAAATATTGGTCATTGGAATTAATTTATCATTGAAATAGAACGTGAACACATGTCAACCTTTTGATAGTTTTTATTTCCTAAAAACCCACATTCTTGTTTTGACAATGAGAATTAATTTTTAATTGTTTTATAAAAAATATTTGTTTGAGTTTGTAATAATTGATTCCATATTTGGAATCATAAGTTAAAAATTCTCTATATATGTACCTTTATTTTGTGGACATAATGTATAGTGTCTTCAGCAATTATGTTTATTTACCATGGTTAATGGGTAAATCAGCTCAATAAGGGTGAAAATATTATTATAATAATTTAAAACTACCATAACATGTGTCCCAATCTTATTGGATGAGATACTAAATACCATGTGAATCGTTGGGTAGATTTTAGTACTCTATTGAGCCACATAGGTGTAATAATGATATGATATAATAATTAATTTTAGGTAAAGTGAAATATAAGTTAAACATGAATCATTTTACTAAAACGCTTTAAAGGTGGGGTTATATAACTGATATCAGTGACTATAAATAGTAATTATATAGATAAAACTATTTCCTTTATCATGAAATTATATGTATAGTTTTTAGACTATAAATAAATAATATTATTTAAGACACAATGATGATGCAATGATTACATTATTAATGAAATATTCAAATAAGTGAAATTATAAATATTACAATATATGTAATTTGAATATATTCATGAATAAAAGAGATTTTTTTTACATTGGAATGTGGGGGTTATTCTAAGGCCTTTTTTTGGATGGAATACATTTTTCATTAGTTTACCAAAATAAATTACTAAAAAGTGTTAACAAATTCATATTTGAGATTTTAAAAACCAGTAATATTTAATTATATGATATAATAGTCCAAAAATTCTGTGATTCACCCAACAAAATCTTATAAAGCAATAAATATCATTCATATCATCTTGTGGTTCTATTGGGATTTTATAGTTACTATAGTAACAAAATATTATGAAAATACAAGATGACATGGTCAGAGTTAATGTTTTCAACTAATGGTTAAAGTTAAAAAATAAAGCCATTTTGTGATCTTAGAATCTCTAAAACCTATTGGTTGACATTATTTCTGACCATAATGATCTTATCATCAAACAATAACACATTTAACTATTATATTTTTGAAAGAAATGTATAATAAAATTATATTTCAAGACATTCCTTCAGTTCTTCTCCTCCGTCAAACAAACGTACACTACCTCTACCCACTTACTCACACCTCGAAATCCCCTTTTCTGTTCCATCATCTGATAAAATAATCTTCCAAATTTCATCCCATTATCATTAAATCTATACAATGGGGAGAATGAAGTTCATTGAATTTTTTTGGCTCATATTAAAGGGAGTTACACATTTAAGATGCAGCTTCTTCTCTAAAATTCCTTTCCTTTATTTACCATCTTCACCCCCAATGCTATTATATTTCTATATTTACGTAATAACACCTGAATCCCTAATATACTAGGATTTTTTAATGATAATTATTCTAAATAAACATACACACACCTCCATCAAATGGATTCGAACTTACTATTTCTATGTAAGACGAACAACATCCTCACGAAATAATGATTGTTCAATTTTTACCTTCCACCTATAATGCTGGAAATTATGATGGAACTATATTTATTTGTGATATATATTATACTTATATTTTCTCTATTATATGGTAATTTTTATTTACTACATTCCTTGATTCTTTCCATAATGTGTAAATATAATAATTTTATTTGAGAAGTGTGGACTATAGCCCCCTCAATGTGATTTCACTCGTTCATTCCATAAATGGAACTAATAAAGGATGGATATTATGAAGTTATTTATCATACATAACATAGATATTATAATGGAATTATAATATACCTATGTATTGTTTTTTTTCATTCCATTAATATGACACGGAAATTAATACAGCGTTCATGCGTACATACGACCTATTATCTCCATGAGTGGTGCATTTCATTTCTTATGTCCAAATGTTATGGACTATAAAAAATACATATATCCAAGATATATATGATATTTAAATCAATAATATAATTCTAGAGATAATGTACCTATGACCACATGGTCAATTTTCATCAAAACAATGTAATTTTGACTCAATTACAGATCAAAGACAAAACATCTGAAATGAACTCAAAAAAATTTCCAATTGTTATAAGATATTAATAAGTGATATAAAATTAACGATTGATATCGAAAATTTTCTAAGGCATGTTGAAAATAGTTTATGATTATTAATAAAAAATAATAGAATGAATTAAAAAAGTCAGACTCAAGGAAAGGGAGATTGTAACTCAATATCATTTCCATGAGTTAAATATCCATGTCATTGTTTTTGTTTTTACAGGAATATGTGTGAATGAACTAGGATTTTTTACACTGAATATAAACTTATATTTTATGTATTTATATTTGTGACACAAAATTATTTATTTAATTTATTTATCCTTAACCTAAGGATATAATATTTTTACTAGACATCATAATAATCTTTTTTTCTCAAGGAATATTTTGATGTTATAAACCAACTTCTTTTATACGGTTTATAATAAACCCCTTTAACTTTTAATTTCATTCAAAGGGATTATTTTTTCAATTAATATATTAGTAAATAAATAAAAGGATTTTCTCTCTATATGCGGTGAGAAAAAATTCTCCGCCACAGTAACCATTATTTTATTTTTTTTCTTCCTCTATGAGCCATAATGTTTAAATGGAAAAGAAATACCTTATAACATTTTTGGGGTGTTTTTTTATTGAAAATAGTTTTGAAAGTGGATGTTCAATTTCAATATCTTGAATGGATATCTTGTGATTGAAAATGTAATTTTGTTATTGAAATGTTGATAATTACAATCTTTATTGTTTTTGGAATATATAATGATACATGGACATTGGATGGGTGTTACATGATATACCATAGTCATGTTGATACGAGATAAACCAAAGATAGGTTTTTCCTGGATAAACTGTGGATGTGTGATTACATTATAATGTCCAATTCATTGGGTAAGGAATTCGGCCATATAACTATTCCATTTACCGATATGTATAGATTTCATTCCTATGGTTATTACATTTATGTACATTTATGGCACAAGATACCTTTATATGTTATATGACACTCTGTATGGGAGTTATGGTAATATTTGGGTTATAAAATGTGTAATAATCATGTTTATATACAATGAAGTGCTTTTGCTACTTCTTACTGTTGAAGAGTATTACATTATGAAAAAAATTGCATGGTTTACATGATTTCACTACACTATAAATTTTAATTCCTTATGTATCCATTATAGATCTTTTAATAAAAATCCCATGTTTGAAATTTTTTTAAAGGAAATACAAAAGAATAGAGTCAATGACAAGATCAATGAAAATTCGAGGTTTTTAAACCTGAAATGAACCATGTTTCTTTTTATAAATTTACTTATTTTAGGAAAAAATGGATAGTAAGTACAAATGTCTACCATTAATATTTATGTTGTTTTGTTTGAGTTATGACCTAATTCACTAAATCTCTAAATGTGAAAAGATCCTCAATGTGATTAAATGTCAATGCATTGACATAACTCAAGATTATTTAAATTTTATGGTCAGGCCTTATAGTTTGTATTAGATGTGTATTTAGAAAAGTATAGAAATTATTTGTTATGGATATACACATGGGTAGTCTCAATTCCTCTTATTTCAGTTATATCCTTATTTAATAAATATTTAAGATAATGTAAAGTCTATTTCAAAAGGAACGATGACGACATCAAGCAACATTCCAATATCATGTTGATGATTTTCTTCCAGTGATCTTTTAAATGTCATTCTAGGATGACTGTAAAAAAAATTATAACCTACAAATCAATTTCAAGAAATTGGATGAGATATCATACACCACAACTAAACCCCAATGCCATTGTTGATCATTGGTTGTATTTATTCAAATATAATTTTCTCATTATTCTCATATTTTCAAAAGTGGTTAATATTATCAAGGAATTTTCAAATGATTTAAATTATTATATGATTTTGAAACATATTATTATTTACAAAAATGTACTGAGGAAAGAGATAGTTTCTCAACCTATTTTTATTTTCTTTAAAAATATGGGTCTTCAGCACATACATATGGTATTTTATGAGGTATATTGATAGAATTTTTCAACTCAAACTATGTCCAACAATTTTATAAAAATCATGTTTTAATATATTTTTTTAAAATATATGTCAAACATGTTTATTTTCCAATGTCGTTTTTCTATGAACACAAATATGACCCAATATGGACAATGCGTATTTGGATGATGGAAGGAAGTGATTTTGAATGATCTCTAAATCATTTTCCAATGCATGTACTGCAAACCAACATGAAAAATATGACACTGAAACCTGGTGTACACCATGATCAAGGTATAATGTTTTTTCTATTTGGAATATTTTTATTTTATCATATGGTGGTGAAATAAAAAAATTCAATATTTATAAGACTTTATGAATTTAGATGTAGAGGTCAGTATGAGTTGGGATGAAAATGAGAGGTATATGAACCACATTGATGTTAAAACATGTTAAAGTTACTTTTGTTTTTTGTTAAAAGGGTGGACCTTCAAGATTGGTGATAGCCCCATAGGTCTAGAAAGGCCATAAGAATCAAACCCACTACCAAATGATGATAACAACGCATCGCCTACCACTGGCCTACATGATTCCCCTGATTGGTATGAATTATTTATATTAGTTAAAGGATTTTCTGGATCATGAATATATTGATTTTGGGAACATAATTTTAATAAAATGGATATAAATAATAAAAGGAAATGAATTGGGGAATAAATGATAAAAGTTATTTTGGAATATGTTCACTGTTTAGAGTGAACCATATATCTATGAATGATAGAATACTATGGGATTTCATTTCAGGGGTAATGGTTGAATTTTATTTTATAAGATTCATTGTGATTATGGTGGTCATATCTTGATTTTTGAATAAATGGAAATGATTAAACTACAATGGATAACATGTGATTTGGTTAATTACATTTATGTATGAGACCTTAATAATGGTTGATGGTATTTGGAGATAAATGTTTTGATTTATCATGGCAGACTATGTGGTCATATACTTCTTTATTTTTTTTAGTCATAGTTTGGGTTATTTTTAATAATTTTAAGGACAATTGGTTTTTTGGGGAAATTTTTAGAATATTGGGTATTATTTGTTCAATTTTGGAGATTAAGATTAGTATTTCTTTCAATAAATGATTATTCATTTTGAAGATTATCTAATCATGTAATAATAATTTTGGTATTCGTAAATGTATAATGAAAAGGGAAATAAATAGATCATCTTTTTTGGATTTGTAGATTATCTAGAAATTTATTATAGGTCATTAGGTGTGAAGAAGTAATCTTTAATACTCCTCATTTGTATAAAATATGAGTTTTTTAGATATTTATTAAAGGAAGAAACTCTATTTGAACAGTATTTAAGTTTCTTTATGTCCTTAGTCAATCTTATAAATATAGTCCTAAGTTATATTAAAATAATCATTAATCAAAAACTATATTTTTATTCTTTAAATATCCATAAATAAATGACCTTTAAAAGAACCATTTATTTATTGTTTTTATTGGTAATTTTCTCCTCATCATGTTTTCTGTCACACCCCTTCTAAACATCATAGTTTGGTTTATCTTCCCTATAAATGTTTTCCAATATAGAACGCTAGAATTTGTTATCTTATGTGACTTTTTTACATCAACTTCATTTCTATAAAATGTATGTTTTATTAACTCATTTTCTGATGTGGGAATTTCAATTATGTTTCCAAGACCAATCATAAAATTGCGAGGATACAATTTCCAAAAGAAAGGAATGATATAAAATCCTATGTATTAATAAAATAATATTGTTCATATCTATTAATATTTTGTAATATAATTTTAAATTTATATTGAAGGTAACACTATATAAAATAGAGTACTCGACACGAGACAACAAGTTTCTTTGAAATATTATGTTGCACACAACACCAAGTTATACGAAAATATAGTACAACGATAATAATATTTATTTAAATGGTTGTTAATGCCTAGAAGTTGTATTTATAGGAATGATCAGAATAAAATATATTAGGATTTTACATTTTCTTTATATTTTTTTACATTCATCCAATTAAAATTTGAGGCATAAAATTAGAAGGAATACAATTTTAATCATAAAACACTATGATATTTTTATATAACCATTTTACTTCCTTTTGATAGTGAACCATATTGGAATTTTGTTTTTATAACTATTATATGTTCTATTCAAAAAAATAAACTATTTATTTAGAATAGGTTTATAAAAAAAATATTTGGATTAAAATTATTTTATTTTTCTAACAGATTTCATATTTTAATTAATTGTGAAAAATACTGCATTTTAATTCAAAACTTCCTTTTAAAATAATTTATTTATATATATAGATTTTCATTGGTTTTTATTTTAATGATTATTTTTATTATTTTTTTATCATTTAATCCAATTTTCGTCATTAGATGTAATTTCACATTGAAATTGGCCATAAACACATGCCAATTTTTTTATAGAATTTTCTTCTTAAAAACATACTTTATTGGTTTTACCATGATAATTAATTTTAAATTAATTGATTCAAAAAATTTGTTCTGAATTTCTAAAATTGGATTCCATATTTTGAATCAAAATATCATATTTTAGTATATAGGTTCCTTTTTTGGAAATTGTGAATTGTAATATCAATAATTAATTTTATTTACCGTAGGATAAAGTGTAAATCATGTAAAGAAGTCTAAAAATAATATTATAATAATATAAGACTACCCTAAATCATTTCATAATATAATAGGATGATATGTTTCTGACCATGGAAATCAATGGGTCTATTTTATGACCTTATGGAGCCACATGGGTGTGATAATGACATGTAATATTAATTAATTTAAAGTAAATAGAAATATAACACAAACATGTATTAATTTACCAAAATTATTTTAAGGTGGGCTTATATAAGACTATAAATAGTCAATATAAAGATAAAAATATTTCCTACATAATGTAATTTTATTTATAATTTAGAGACATTAAATAAATAAATTTATTCGTTACACAATGAAGATTTAATTATTTCATTATTAATGAAATATTCAAATAAATGATATTATAAATATTACAATAAATGAAATATGAACATATTGATGACATTAAATAGTTTTTTGGATGATAATTAGATGTTAAGGATGATTTCAATAAAATTTTTTGGAAGGAATCATGTTTTTATGACTTTAACAAATATAAATTACTAAATAGTGTCAAAATTGACATAAATGAGTTTTAATGAAACAATTCCTTTTTATTAAATTATATAATTTTCATAAAAATATAGGATTTATCCAAAATGACGTATATAATGGAGAAAATTTCATTAAATGTATTTTTTAATTCTGTTGAAATTTTATATTGAATATATTAACAATATATTATGAAAATTAATGAATACATAGTAAGAGTTAATATTTTTAACTAAGGGTTAATGCTAAATGATACGGTCATTTATGTGGCCTAAACATTTTTAAAACCTATTGGTTGACATTATTTTGAACCATAATTATTTTATCCTCAAAATATATCAAATTTTAATTATTAAAATTTGAAAATGAATTAATACTAAAATATTATTACAAAACATTCCAAAATTACTCTTCCCCTACTTATAAAAGGCCATGACCTGTACACACATACTCACACCTCTAAAGCACAATGGTTGAACAAAATTATTCTATAACAATCTCACAACATCATTCACTTTATACTATAAGACTTACCTTGGGATTAAGGGAATTCAAGAAATCCTTTTCACTGAAATCGTACAAAGTTGCCTGTTTTAGAGGTATTGTCTTCTCTAATGTTCCTTTCCATTATTTTTATTTCATCAATCGATATATTCTTATTATTGTATTAATACAAAATTAAAATTTATAATAAATATACTAGGATGTTTTTACGAGATGTATTTGAATTAAAATTACACTCACCTTCATATAATAGATATGAACATATTGTTTTTGTATAAGACAATAGACTTCCTCACAAAATGATGATTGTTCAATTTTTTCCAACAACTCATTGAGGCCATTTTGATGGAAATTTATTTATATATGAAATATAATATATTTATACAATATGCCGTATTATTTATTTATTATTAGAAAAATTACTTTATGATTTCCATAATGTGTAAATACTATAATTTCATTGGTGAACGTTTTTATTACAGCCCCTAAAAGTGATATGACTAATTCATTCCATACATGGAATTTTTATAGGATTTTGTTACTGAACATATGTTACATATATTACATAGATATTATAATGTAATTATAACATAACTAGTTATCATTGGTCAGTAATTATTTTATTATGAAAATTAAATGAAAGTAGAGTTCATGTGTACGTTTGGCCTACCATCTCCTTGAACAGTGCATTTCATTTCTAATTAAAAAAATTTATATACTATTTTAAATTCATATATACTCATTATATATGATATTTATATCAATAATATCATTCTAGAGATAATTTAATTTTGACCACAAGGACAATTTCCATCAAAACAATTTCATTTTTGACTTAAGTACTGAACATCGATAAAACATCTGATATGAACTAAAATAAATAACTAACAGTTATAATATGGTAATAAGTGATATAAAATGAATGAAAAATGAAAAACATTCAAAAGGATATAATTAATGAATAAATTTTCCTATGTTATTATTCATTAAATTACAGGAAGAATTAGACTTATTTGACAATGTGTAAGATAAATATTAACTCAATCTCATTTCATTGAGTTAAATATCCTTGTTTTTTGTTTTGTTTTACCAAAACAATTTGTGAATGACCACTGATTATTTTACAGAGAATATAAACTTACATTTTTGTATTTAAATATTTCACACATAATTATTTCCTTGAGATATCCTTAACCTAAGGATATAATCATTAAAGGGGACATCATCTCAATCTCAAATCGTTGAAGCATATTTTGACATTATAACCCACCTTCTATTATATAGTGTATAATAAAACCCATTGACTTTTAATTTAATTCAAGGGGATTTTTTTTCTATGAAGTGTTTAGCAAACTACAAAAATTAATTTTTTTAACATATGTGGTGACAATGACTTCTCCACCACTATAACCATTGTTTGATATTTGGCTTCCTCTATTAAAAATAATGTTTTTACTAGAAAAAAGAAACACCTTATTAACTTTTTTGGGTGTTTTGGTATTGAAAAATTATTTAAGTATGGATTTACAATTTCAATATCATGAAATGATATATTGTTATTAAAAATGAAATTTTATAAGTGAAATTGTGATAATTGTAATCAGTAATCTCTTATGATTATGTAATGTTACTTGGATATTTGATGGGTAGTTAGGAAAAAAATCATATACATGTGGTTACATGATCAGCCAATGACAGTTGGTTCCGTGATTATCCAAAGATGGCTTGATACATTATAACCTATAATTCATTGGAAAAGGATGTCAGACGTATGGCTATTCTATTTATTGATATGTGTGGAAGTCAACCGTATGGTTATTCCATTCATATATGTTTTTGTTCCATGTTAACATTATATATTTTATGATACTTTCCATTGGATTTATCGTAGTCTTTGGTTAAAAAAGTGTAAGGAATTATTTTATATTCAATGATGGGTTTTTTATACATATTTAAGGTTAAAAGTATTACTTTATTATAATATATTCATGTTTTCCATGTTTTCTCAAGAGTAACTGATTTTATTATTTATGTATCACATAATTTAATTTTTATGCTCATTCAGGGTTTTAAAAAAATTTACCTCGACATAATGATGAATAGATCAATGGTTTTGATCAAGGAAATGGCATGTTGTTTATTCATAAAATGAACCATGATTATTTTTAAAAAGTATATGTTTTATGAAAATATTCGGATAGTGAGTAGAAGTGTCTAAATGTAGTATTTATGTTTTTATGTACGAGTTATGACCTCATTCCCTGAAGATATATACATAAAAAGATACATGATATGATTAAAAATTAAAATATTGACACAACATAGGATTATGTAATGGTTCTGTTTAGGGAAAGATAGTTGAAGTTACTTCGGGCCTTAATAGGGAGCCACAACATGTGAATGGGTCACCAAAACCAATCCAATGTGAGGACCATCAACATACCTTCATTAACAGCTTTATTGAACCAAAATATGAAGTACACGATTGATAAACAGAAAACCCATATTACATCAGAGAAACAACAAAAACCACCAACATATGAAATAGAAAACATCATGTGAAAAGAAAGAGAATTCAAACACCTATAAGACAATCCATAATTGACACCGTTTAGTATAGTAACAATCGGTCATCCAGCACCTCCCAAACAATCCCATCATACCAGTACTATGGACCAAAAAGATTAGAATGCAGAAAAAGTTGATAAGAGTTGATGAGGAGGTTCCTATGACATCAACAGGGAGAGCAGAAGAAAAATGAATTTCATATAGGGGGGAGAAAATAATGAAACCCAACTTCTCTTAGAGGAATGGAATAAACCCTATGAGTTATAATGGTTACATAAAAATCAGATTTTGTAGTGCCCTAAATGTGGTTTTGTGGGAACCTAGGAATGCCTAAAATAGATAATCCATATGGTCTGGACTAACACAGTCTTTTATCTCGGAGAAAACCTAAATTAGTGATTCATGATTTGGGTGATTAATGATAAGAGACACAACCATGGAAGAATGATGGGGTAGATAAAAAGTTAAGATCACATGACATACTTAAGATTGAAATTGCGAAGGACCAAAAGGAGAAAATCATCCAACATAATGAAAAAAAGAGACCAAAAAATGAACCAGGTGAATCATACCATACATAAGAATGAAATAATATAACATGATTTATTGGTTAGACATACCTCCAATGAGATTCATACAATATCTTCACATAATTTCATATGACATTTAGAGAAATCATTATTGTGAGGGATAAGGAGGAAGTTATCAAACCCCAGAATTTTTTCTAATGATATATAGTCACATATTTATGTTCTTGATGAAATTTTGAAACCCCTATAATAGGACTATTCAAAAGTTATATTAAATGTTTAGATCATGTTAACATGACATTCATGTTATGTGTGTTTAGTATTTAACATAAGTGGAATTTTCCTATTATAATATTTTCTATTATAGTATTTGTATGTTATCATTTGAATATTTATATAGAAATATATTTCATACGAAGACATCAGATGATGATGTCAGAGATAGAAAAATTATATCTCTAGAAATTAATTGAGAGGCAATGAAAAAGGATTTGACTATGCAGGCACATATTAAATCATCTAAATGTCAGAAAAAGAGTTATGATAAAAATTAAAAAAGATATTTGGAATATAAAGTGGGCGATAATGTCTTTCTAAAATTATCTACATTGACGAGTGTCTTATGGCCTGGTATGAAAGGTAAATTATACCCCTATTATGTTGGACTATTTAAAATTCAAAAATGATTTGGAGGTGTAGCTTACCGATTAGTAATGATGCCAAGTCCCTCTATATTCCATGAGGTGTTCCGCATGTTATTGTTAAAGTAGTACATGCTATAAACAACACATCTAATTACCTGTTATGAAATAAAACTAGAAACTAACATGCCTTTCTTCCACCATCCCATAATGATTCATGAATTAAGAGAAAACTATTGAGAAATTTGACAACTCAACTGGGTAAAGTTCATTGGAGAAACCATAAAATGGAAGAAGCAATGCATGAACCTAAAATGT
Source organism: Viscum album (assembly GCA_963277665.1). Classification (NCBI taxonomy): domain Eukaryota; kingdom Viridiplantae; phylum Streptophyta; class Magnoliopsida; order Santalales; family Viscaceae; genus Viscum; species Viscum album. The sequence continues at coordinate 267,521,377 of OY728128.1, read as the reverse complement.
TATGAAGAATAACCACCCACATCTATTTTGGAAGAAATATTTTTGAAAAATATTTAGATGAAATTTTTTAAGGGGGGAAGAATATAAAACCCCAAATTTTATGGTATGTATCTTCTTATATAAATTCAATTAATTTGATAGTTCACAGTGCACAAGAAATTGAGACATAAAATTATATAGTAACATAACCAATAGAATGGTAATGTGATCATTTGGCATAGTAATCCAACAAAAATAATATTAAAACTACCTATGAAATAAAAAAATATTAGTATTATGAATTATAATATGATACATATATATGATATACAATGTAATGAAATGTATAAAAATTGGATAATTAAGTGTCGGTATTATTGTGTAACCTAAATGTATATTTACAATTTCATAATATAAATAATTCTTTAAAAGAGAGATTATTTTCATAAAAAAAATTCAAAAATTAACATATAGTTTTCTTAAAATTATATGATAATTTTAAGAGGCCTTAATTAATTTTCATTGTGATATTAATCAGTTATAATTTAAAAAATTCTAATTTTTTAATAAATGATGATTTTATTTTAAAACTACTTTTCTCATATTTAGGAAACCATTTTCAAAAAAGGTTCCCATTTTTTAATTCAATATTTCTAGAAATTTTAAGGGCAATTATTTGTAATTTATTTAAAATTGTAGTTTTTTGCGAATAGTCAAATATGGTAATTACGGTATATGCTATATAAATGAATTTTTGATTCATTGATGATGTATAGATGTTGTACGAACAATTTAATAAAACAAAAATATACTATTTAATATATTTAGTCATTATGATAATCATTATTCAATGTCATGAGGCAAAATAAATAAATAATGACTAAAATAATTAAATAACACCCCACTCCTGCAATATAAATACCATCACTCACCACCCATTCTCCTTACACATTCTAATACTTGAATATTTCCCATTTTCTACCCAATTCACTTCACAATTCTCTACATAATTTCTAAGAACAGTTTTTATCATCAAAAGACCAATCACAAGCTCTTTAAGGATGTTTTCATAAGGAAGAAATCAAAAGGTAAATTCCACTTTTATCTTCCAATATTTTTCTTTTATAATAATTTTAGGTCTTGTCCTTCCCTCACATCCCATATCAAAATCCAAATGATTACTCCATTATAAATATTATAGTATAATTTAATTTTTTTAATAGTATATCAATCATCAATTTTATTTTCCTCTCTTTTTATTCGGAAAAAAATTAATACATCGTCCATGAGGTGACGATTTTCCTCCTTTACACACAGTGAGTTTTCATTTTACCAAAATTAATTCATGGTCATTTGTAAATACATTAATATGGTTGAATAATATTGTATTATACATATTATAATTCATATAAAATTATATAAAATTTAATTACAAATTATTTTAATAAAAATATAGTTCGTGATCATCAAAAAATGCCAAAATAATCTATACAGTTATCATCCACATTATTATCAAATGAATATAAATCGTATTAGATAAAAATGAAATATATGACCAATTAATATTCTGTAATTTCATTAATAACATTTTTTTTTAAATTGTGTTGAAAATTTTTCATTTTACATGATCTTCATTAAATATATACAATTGAACTAATCGTCAAAACTGGGGAATCAAAAACTCTGTAATGATGAAATTGAATATTATAACTCATAAACAATAACATAAATAAATTTAATGAAATTATAATAATTTATATACATGTCGAGTAGATAATAAATCAAATTGTTAACTAATTTAATTTCATTATCCATGATATTATGTATCATTTTAAAATAATTTTGTACATAAGGTAAGGTATTTTCCCTATACATACATTGATCCATTTGAGTAACTATTTCTCTCCCCTTACCCTAATGAAATTATAAATTATTCATATATAATAACACTATTTTAGGATTTTCCCCAAATATTTCTACCAAGATAAATCATCTCTCTTTTAAGGGGAAATACTTGTTTGTATAATGTTCTATTTAAAATTATTCTTGATCAGCAAGAGTGAATTAAAGAGATTATCCAATTTATTTCCCATTTTAAAGTACACTTAACATTCTATTTTATTAAACCTATATTTCTATAAAATAACCCTTTTTATTATGAAAAATTACCATTTTTATTTTATGGTTTTATTCAAACGATAGTTCATTTTCCAACTTTAATGACCCTTTTATATATTTCCATTTCTAACACTAAAGAGTCTCTTTTCCAATATTTCTTTATCCCACATTTTCTATGTTTTCACATATGTTGGACATTATTTATCATCATACATTACTAGTTTACATTGTAAATGTTTAGTTATCATTTAAATTAATTCTTTTTGAGAAACATTATGATATTCCTTTAGGTATTCCTTCTGTGGGGTGTATGTATTGTTCAATATTATTTATTATCACCATTTATTGAAAAATTTAGTAAGTATCCATATTTTTCTTATCATGGATTTCATAATTTTCATTGATCTATAATGTTTTTACATATGGTCATTCCTTTTAATGTTTTAAATAAATCAAATCTATGTAGTAATATTTCATTGGACTTATTGTGATTGGTGGGGCCTTGTAATATATATCCCCTCTAAATATAGACATGTCTCATGAGACACAATAAATGGAGAAAAACACTCTATACTTATTTCTGAAAATAATTTTATGCATTTATACCCAAATCCAGAAACCATATTGACAGAATAATTTTTTTTCATTTAGATATATTAGGTCCCATAAATAATAATTTTCTTCATTTTGAATTGAATTGTTACATTCTATATGGTTTTAACTATGAAAAAATATATTTTTTCATTCACATTTTATCAGTGGGGTGATTTTTTAAAAATAATTTACCTTTCCATAATTAATATTATTTATTGACATTTTTATTCTTCTTATTATTTCAAATAACCCTTAATGAGAATTTAATCTCCCACTTTTATGTTTTCCCACCCTAGGTTGTGAAGATGAATTTTTTGAATAACTTAAAAGAATAATTTTATTTAATTTTGTAACGTTAAATGATTAATTTCCAAATTAATAAGGTTACCATGTATGTATCATTCTCTCCAGTGATACTAGAATAATCAATCATAGGTTATTTGATATCAGGTATCTATTCCATTTCAATAAAAAGAACATTGACACTGGGCTACTGGGCTTGTGGTTGTTGCAATTCACCTAGGATTGTAATGAATGCCATTAATATATGTTAAAAATAATACACCATGTGGCTAGGACACACACTATGTGAGCATACCGGGGTAGATAGACCATACGGAAGAAGCACATAGGTATGAACTCGTGTGGGTGTACATGCCTTGTATATAAGTAAATGGGAACAACTAGTGTTACATGGGAATGAACAAGATAATAAGGTCAACTAGTACCTAATCAACATCATGTAGTACACTTACATGACATATAAGACTAAATGGTAAGTAATTATGTGTATAGGAAGGTACATAGTCAGATAGTTGTATGGGGTAACATGTTTTGTAGGTCCACATACAAACAGGTTACCCCCGAATCCTTTTTTAAGAAGCTTATATCACAATTTTCTCCATTATTTGAACTCTAATTTTAAAATGTAAATATCTAATAAAGGGTTTTTTCTTGTAGAATGTGATGGTATCAATATAATTGTACTTTGGGATATTATGAGAGATATTTTGGTAATTATGGTTCCTATGGAAATACATAATGATGGCAGTGCTCAGGATATTTCATTAGAGATATATGATTGATAACCTCCCCCTTGGTATAGAATGGGGCCTCTTCTTATCCATAATGTAGAACCCTAATTCTATGTGGGGATTGGGTCCTCGATTAACTATCATAGTGATACCCTTTTAATCGAAGGTCATGGATCCCTTATATTCTATATAAGTGGGACCCTCCTTCCAAGTAGTGCATGGGTACTATATATTCTATTCAATGGGAACCCACTAGTTTGGTGGGGAATGGGTCCCCTATCAGCTATCTGAGTGGTTCAATCTATGAGGGTAGATCATTGGTCCTCAATAGACTACCAGAGTGGTACCCTCTAGCTAGGAATGTCATGTTTCCTCAATTTCATTCTATGTGGTACCCTTATTCGGTATTAGGGAATATGTACTTTACTACTAGAGTGGACCCCAATTTCTAGGAAGGTTTTGGATCTTGTACGAACTACTTGAGTGGTAATCTCATTTTGTAGAATAGGATAAGTCCTCTACCATGAAATTGTGTCCCCTTAACAATGATGCATAGTGGCAATGTTTGTTTTAATTGGGTTGGTTCATTCGGTAGATGCATTATATTCTAGGGGTCATTGTAGGACTTTGTTGGCTTTCTTTCTTGTGATGGGCTACATGATGGAGATCCACATTCTATCTCATTTGGGTATCTTTTCATGATTATATATATATATATCTGTATCCCTCTTATTGGATGTTGTTACCCTATTCCTTTTTGTTGAGTTATCTGTTTCCCATAAAGTCGCTTACTCCACTACCTTTTGATTTAATAGAATCTTTATGGTTATGTATATAATCTCCCCTTCATGGGATATTCCCACATGTTTCATGTAATATGATGTTAATCGACTAGTTGGACGAGATTACAAAGGTGAATAAGAATACCCTGGTCCACTAGACTGCGTACAGTGAACAAATGTTTTAGTTCTAGAGCCCGGCTATCTCATTAATTTAATCGTTCTTTTTTTCAGTAAAAATTTCTAATTGGGAATGTATTTTATTTTCTTTATTTTTAGTTTACAATTTTTTACTCTTATACACCATATAGGTTTCACATGCATGGTTTATTATTGATATGATTCATCCTTATTATTATTCATTTTCACTTCTATATGTGAATGATCATGTGTGTGTGAGTATATGTACATTAAAAACATGCCTTCCATATTAGCTTTTATTTTCACCACATTTCACTACCCCTTGGCATATAGGGTTGTTCTTGGGGTAGTTGTGGATAGATCACTATTGTGTTTGGTCTCAAAAAAGTGGTATTAGGTATTTTCATCCTTCGTAATGTTGTTTTTATTGGTTGTATTATAAGGATTTGGTTGGGAATTATGTAATCTATATCAATGTTATTTCATGGTGTATTTAATGATTGGAATCATTTGATGGTGTGGTGGAAAATGTATCCATTCCGCAAGACCAAGAATATATTATTATCAACATGAAATTCTAAGACATTGTTCTTAGGGATGAATGGTACTTATATCATAAATGATTGAGTCTTTTGAAAGTTATTTCTATTTCATATACCCATATATGTATATTCTCAATTAACCACGGTACATCTTGATTAAATTTTCATCATTCCTCATTGATGACAGACATGTAGGATACAAATTATGGATAGTTATAATGGTTCGATGTGTGATGAGGCATTAGTTTAGGGGAAATTATATGAGATCATCCATCCAAGAAGAATGGAAGTGGAACACCAGTAAATATGTAGCAAATCATAGTATAAGTGTAGGATATGGATGTATGTCGTCTTAGAAAACTCCTTATATTCCAGTGGAAGATTCCACTGAGGATCAACATTGAGATAGATCCCCATGTGATAGGATTGGATAAAGATGGTGATTTTTGTCTTCACACTTATCTAGGAACCAAGTGATCATGAGTTTCTTTAGGAAGTCATCCATTTCTAAATAATAGTTATACACTGGTGGAGTCTAGCTACATAGATTCCAGATTATTCAACACTATCAAGGAATGTCATTTTGTAGACTTTTAGTGAGTAGAAATATCCCTAATGCTTTTTATTAGTTTGGATTAATGAGATTTTATAGCTTTAGAAGGGAGGGATGATAATTGTATCGTATGGTTTTGTGTTCACATTACATACACAATATTCCCTAAACCAGATTCAGGATAGCAGTATCCGGGTCCAAAAGTATGATCATGGTCTCTATAGTGATATATGATCTAGTTTTATACCCATGTGAATTCCTATGTTAGGGTATTATAGAGTTAACTAGTGAAATATAGATTCCTATAAGTGAGGCGCAATGAGACTGGAGTTGGTAGTGGGAGCTATAGCGCAGAGTATTCTACAATAGGTAGAAATTTCTAGTTAATAGTATTTGGGAACCTGATATATCACGTGGATTAGACTCGAGAATGTGGTCTGAGATAACACACAGAACTAGGGTATCACATAGAGGTATTCTTCAATTAATTTTATGTGTGAGGTCACATGGTGAGTGGTTTACATACGATACAAGTGGAGGAGGGTAAGAAAATAGTGGAAGGACCACTACGATAGTGGCAACACCATGATCATGGATCTCCTAGTATAGGAATGGGTGGACCATATGGAAGTGGATCATTAATAGAATGAATTAAGTCACCATGAGGATGATCAAGTTGTGGGGGATGATGCTATTATATCACTTAACCAACACTACCATGAGACCCAAAGTAGGCAGTGGGAGCTGGGGGTCGGGGACACAGACATCTATAGGCGATAGAGGTGTTTGACCCGATGACACTTATGATTGTTATAGTTATGATCAATGATCATTATACTATTTAATTAATACTAATATATAAATGATCAAGTCATTCATTCATCACATTACTCTTATTGTGAGAACTGTATCACCCAAATAAGGATTCATCCTAGTATCTTTTTCTTGATGTTTCTTCCGGGAACGCTTCTTCTATGTCTTCTTTCTGATGGTAGTGTGATATATCACTTTTTTGTGTGAGTTTATCAATATAAATATATGTAATATTGTCAAAACATAATACTTTATCTTTTACATGGATAGGTTTTTCGAGGTTTGATCAAATATTGAGTGTTTTCGTAGTTGATTCAGAAGCCTTCACACCAGTGGGAAATGATTCTCTTATATGGGTGACTGATATCTCCTATAATGATGAGAGGGTTTTATGAGAAGGGGAATTTATACCATTTTTAATCAATTAGTGATGATAACTCATCACACAATAATCTATTTAGGAATCTATTTTTTCAGTAGTGGAGTATTTATGCATGTTTTCCTCAAGGATTGTATGCGACTACAAATTAGTTGGGAGATAGAGTTTTGTGTTGACATGCATCATAAGTCCACTCTGATATCTTCTTTGGAGTATCTAATCACTCCTTCTCATCTCTGGGAGTTATGGTTACCATTATATAGCCTTTTAGATAAGGGTTTTTTTCGATCTAGTTTTTTTCCCTGGGAAAAAACAGTGTTGTCTTTGAACATGGTGGATGTGATCTTACGACTTCGTGTGGATTATTATAACAACCCATTTTTATTACACATTAATTACTGATTTTTTATATAAATGTAAACAAATTATTTCCCAATATATATATATATATATATATATTATTTTTGAATTGAGTACATGTCATAATTGCTTTAACATGGGTAACAACATCATTATTGAAAACTTTCGTAACATGCTTCTAAAACACCATGGATTTTAAAACTGCATGGGATAATATGGGGAAATAAATAAAAAGGAATTATATATAAATAAAATTATGGGAATAATCATGGTATAAGGATATAAATTTAAAGAAAATATAAATTCCAATGGGGAATTATACGATTAGGAATCATAAACATGAAAAATGAGGCATGACATAACATGATAATTATACCATGGAAAATATGAAAAAAAACATAAAAACAACATCATAAAAATGGTCAAGGATAAAACACCAATACATCATTGGGTAAAACTCACATAAAGCAATTAGTTTCACTCAATTCTCATTCCTAAATGTGCAAATAGAACATATAACAAGGATCCATTATTTATCATATTTTTTTTATTATCATTGTTTGTGGAATCAATATGTGTATGCCCCAATTCATAAAGGTATAATAGTGTATAGGTTAATAGCATTGATAGAAAATGGGTATCCATAACGAACCAAGCCAGGGTTCCATCTATCTTGAAAATCGCCCCAGTCCATAACAAGGCCCGAATGGAATTCATGATCCCAAATAGATGTAAAATAGTTCATGGGAATCAAAATATTCTTTAGGAATAATTTCCACATTATAAATTATCATAAAAACATAATTAATAAAAAAAATTACATAATAATTATAACCAAATAAGGGAAACAATTTTTCAAATCCAAGATTTACAATAATAAGAGACACCCAAATTCACAACAACCAAATGTGAAAAACAAAAATATCCCAAAAACCTCATGAATCATGAGTTACATAATCATAATGGAAAATCCACTAGATAGGAATCCATACAATCTTATAGTTTTGTCCAATAATCATCATAATTTAGTTTTAATTTTAATCATAAATCCATCTAGAGGAATTTGGGCTCAGCCACATCTGAGTCAATGTGCGTACTAGTCTGAGTACATCCACCAATATATCTAGTATTCCCGTTTTGATAATATTCATGACACATATCAAACATAACACCACATTCACAAGCACACATAAGAAATTTAAATACACATATGAAACCACCATTTTTCATAAGAAAAACCACATTAAAATTCAAATTCACACAAAATCCAAATTAAAACATCATTTACCCCACATGAACAATTAAATAATCCACTTTACCAATTTATAAATAACATTTATTTAACATGACATGGGATCAAAATTTTAACACATCCCATTTACTTTGGAAAACAACATTTCAACACTTATTTGCCTAAAAAACATTTGAAATAAATTTTTCACCACACAAATAATCCATTGAACATGTTTAAATACACAAAAAATCATATAAAAATATCTAATAAAACTAAAATATTTAATCAACTATCTAGATCACGGATTCTACCAAATTTATTGTGGAAAGACAACTGTCCCTTAAGAAAACACTATAAATGAAAGATAAACCATAATGTTCACTATTTAACCCGAATTATCATGAATTTTCATAAAATAGGCCACCCTACTAGTTGGGGAATAAAACCCTATATAATGAGATTGAGAAACTCTATAAAAGATGATTAATCATGGAGGAAAATAAATTACATGGATATTAGTGGAGAAAACACAAAAAATATTCCTAAAAATGAATATCCTATGGATGATAGTGTGATAGAGGAGGTGCCTAGGTTGAATAATAATGAGTGGGGAGGATTAGGGGTCTTTACAATTAAAAATAAAATGTGAAAAAAGGTCAAAAAACACATTTTTATAACCAGAACAAGTCAAATGGTTTTCCCACATGGTTTACCAAACCGTGTAGTAACCATGTTCCCCTCATTGGTGAAGTTCATCATGGAACGTCGTTATACTAAACAGTCTATGAACCATGTGTGAACTGAATAGTTCACCTCTATCACAAAATTTCAAAATTTCCCAGGGTGTACTTGGAAAGGGAGAACGTTTGGAAAAATAGTCCACCAACTACTAACAAGTCAAATTTGTTAATTTTAAAAAAAATATCAAGGGGAGTCTATGAGATAAAATAAAAAAAATATGGATAATAATGTCAAAATAATGATAGATATGTGAGAATTCTCCCCACAAGGAAAAACATTCTTTCCCCAAAAATTCAACGTAATTCTTTATCTGAGAAAAAAAATGGATAATATACCTCACCCCAATACATCCATTCCAAATATGCATGCACATCATTACCATGATTCCAAAAAATATGCACCAATTGAAATGATTTCCACTAAATCACATTCTCTTGGGAATCTATATTCTGTACTGGTTATTCCAACATGGACAAATTCAGCACAAATTCTAAATCATCACATTTTAACAGATGAAATAGACCTAGGATGTGCTTTTTCGTAGAGAGACATAGAAATTTTCTTGAATCAAAAATATATAAGAGTAAAAAACTGTCCTATTTTCCACCTTACAAATCTTATCATTAATATTTGATGGTCCAATATACCCTGGTGATAGCTTCTCTTTAATACCCTCATGATGAAGACCAATTTGAATTAACACATTCAAAAACACCCATTCACCCATGGGAAATTCAGAATCTATTCCCCACTAGTTTTTATAAGACTTATAGCGATTTTGAGTCATCAAGAATCATTCCCCAATCAAATTAGCTTTATTAGAAGTCTCATTCCTATGGAATGGTCGCAACAATGAGGCCCTGCCAACGTCTAACCAACACAATTGTGAAAAAAATGTTCACCTATAATGCACTTCAAATTGATCCATTCCAATTTGAGATTCATAACAATTGTTGTATAAAAACTGAATGAAACCCAAATTGATACACCATGAACTCCAAAATCCATCACAGTTTCCTAGAGCATGTCTTCCAAAATCTAATTCTCTAGATCCATCTAACCATATTTTTTGGCGAAGGTTTTCCATATAACTCATGACCTATGACCCCATAACCATCATAATATATTCCAAAAGTTATCTGGTAAAACAAGGTTTCATGTAAGAAATAATTGCTGATGACCCAGCATAATAACTCACAACCTACTGACCATATAACTAGACCAACACATCAAACATAGTAAAATTTCTAATAGGAATGACGTTGGATTATTTGTTAAGATGATCAGTCACTACAAATAATTCATTCCAATACTAGGGTGTACGAGGTAAACAAACAATGATGTCCATTGTGATCTCATCACACTTACAAGAAAAAATATGTAGAGGATGGAGAAAACTAGAGGTCCTTTGGTGCTCTATATTGACCTACGACAATTTATAACACCATAGTACAATATCAACAATGTCTTGCCTCATACCTTCCCACTAGAACAACTGACACATGTCACAAAACATCTTGGCACCACAATGATGATTTTCCTCTTATGACTGGTGTCTATCCTACATCACCACCTTCCTCATAAAATATGACCCCAGAAAGAGATCCTTAAAGCAAAAAACTCCATCTAGATTTAATTAAAAATCAGAATGTATATCTCCACCATAAAGAGCTGATGTAGTCTATTGGAACAACTCCTCAATTTGTAGCTACCGCTGAATAAAATTGAGAAGTGATGGTTTAAGTTGAAAACAGGCCAAGACCACACCACCACTGTTCTCCTTTGTATTGGGGTGCATCTAAGAAAAGAACCCCTTCCAAGAACAATCATCACTAGACACTTTAAATGAAATCACTGGGAATTTCTTATTAAAATAATCAGCTATAATGTAACCTTATTAACTTTTTTGGGTGTTTTTGGTATTGAAAATTTCTTTGTGTATGGATTTACTATTTTAATATCATGAAATGATATATTGTTATTAAAAATGAAATTTTATGAGTGAAATTTTGATAATTGTAATCAATAATCTCATATGATTATGTAATTTTACTTAGATATTTGATGGGTAGTTAGGTGAAAAATCATATACAAGTGGTTACATGATCAGCCAACGACGGGTGGTTCCGTGATTATCCACAGATGGATGGATACATTATAACCAATAATTCATTGGAAAAGGAAGTCAGATGTATGTCTATTATATTTATTAATATGTGTGGAAGTCAACCTTATGGTTATTCCATTCATGTATGTTTGTGTTCTATGTTAAAATTATATATTTTATGATACTTTCTATTGTATTTATCATAGTCTTTTGGTTAAAAAGTGTAAGGAATGATTTTATATTCAATGATGTGTTTTTTTAAATATTGAAGGCTAAAAGTATTACTTTGTTATAATATATTCATTTTTTCTATGTTTTCTCAAGAGTAACATATTTTATTATTTATGTATCACATAATATTATTTTTATGCTCATTCAGAGTTTTAAAAAAATTTACCTCGACATAATGAAGAATAGATCAATGGTTTTGATCAAGGAAATGTCCTGTTGTTTTTTCATAAAATGAACCATGATTATTTTTAAAAAGTATATGTATTATGAAAAAAATTGGATAGTGAATAGAAGTGTCTAAATGTATTTTTTATGTTTTTATGTATGAGTTATGACCTCATTCTTTAAAGATATATACTTTAAAAGATACATGATATGATTAAAAGTTAAATTATTAACATAAAATAGGATTATGTAATATTTCTATTCGGGGCCATATAGTTGAAGTAACTTCGGGCCTTAAAAGGGAGCCACAACATGTGAATGGGTCACCAAAACCAATCCAATGTGAGGACCATCAACATACCTGCATTAACATCTATATTGAAACAAAATATTAAGAAGACCGTTGATAAACTAAAAACCCATATTACATCAGATAAACAACAAAAACCAGCAACATATGAAATAGATAACATCATGGGAAAAGAAAGCCAATTCAAACACCTTTAAGACAATCCATAATTCACACTGTTTAGTATTGTAACAATCTATCATCCAGAACCTCCCAAACAATCCCATCATACCATTACTATGGACCAAAAAGATGATAAGAGTCGATGAGGAGGATCCTACGACTTCAATAGGGAGAGCAGAAGACAAATTAATTTCATAGAGGGGGGAGAAAAGGATGAAACCCAACTTCTCTTAGAGGAATGGAAGACACCCTATGAGTTATAATGGTTACATAAAAAATTAGATTGTGTAGTGCCTTAAATGTGGTTTTGTGGGAACCTAGGAATGCCTAATATAGATAATCCATATGGTCTGGAAAAACACAGTCTTGTATCTCGGGGAAAACCTAAATTAGTGATTCATGATTAGGGTGAATGATGATGAGAGACACAACCATGGAGGACTGATGGGGTAGGTATAAAGGTAAGATCACAGGACCAACATTAGATTGAAATTGCGAAGGACCAAAAGTATAAAATCGTCGAAAATAATGGAAAAAAGAGACCAAAAAATGAACCAAGTGAATCATACCATACATTAGAATTAAATAATATAACATGATGTATTGGGTAGACCTACCTCCAATGAGCTTCAGACAACATCTTCACATCAATTGATATGACATTTAGAGAAATCATTATTGTGAGGGATTAGGAAAAAGTTATCATACCCCAGAATTTTTTCTAATGATATATAGTCACATATTTATGTCCTTGATAATATTTAGAAACCCCTATAATAAGACTATTGAAAAGTTGTATTAAATGTTTAGATCATACTAACATGACATTCAAGGTATGTGTGTTTAGTATTTAACATAAGTGGAATTTTCCAATTATAAAATTTTATATTATAGTATTTGTGCATTATTATATGAATATTTTTATAGAAATATATTTCATATGAAAACATGAAAGGATGATGTCTGTGATAGAAAAATTATATCTCTAGAAATTAATTGAGAGGCAATGAAAAAGGATTTGACTATTCAGGAACATATTAAATCATCTAAATTTCAGAAAAAGAGTTATGATAGAGATTTAAAAAATGATTTGGAATATAAAGTGGGCTATAATGTCTTTCTAAAATTATCTACATGGACGAGTGTCTTATGGCCTGGTATGAAAGGTAAATTATACACCTATTATGTTGGACTAGTTGAAATTCAAGAATGATTTGGAGTTGTAGCTTACCGATTAGTAATGATGCCAAGTCGGTCTATAGTCCATGTGGTGTTTCACATGTTTTTGATAAAGTAGTACATGCTATAAACAACACATCTAATTACCTGTTAAGAAATGGAACTACAAACTAACATGCCTTGCTTCCACAATCCTATCATGATTCATGAATTAAGAGAAAACTATTGAGAAATTTGACAACTCAACTGTGTAAAGTTCTTTGGGGAAACCATAAAATGGAAGAAGCAATTCAAGAACCCAAAATGTTATGAAGAAGAACCACCCACGTCTATTTTGGAAGAAATATTTTTGAAACATATTTACATGAAATTTTTGAAGGGGGGGAGAATATAAGACACCAAAATTTTTTGGTATGTATCTTCTTATATAAATTCAATTCATTTGATAGTTCACAGTGAACAAAAAATTGAGAAATAAAATTATATAGTAACATAACCACTATAATGGTAATGTGATCATTTGGCATAGTAATACAACAAATATAATATTAAACATACCTATGAAATAAAATAATAATAGTCTTATGAATGATAATATGATTCATATATATGATATACAAAGTAATGAAATGTATAAAAATTAGATAATTAAGTGTTTGTATTATTGTGAAACTGAAATGTATATTTAAAAATTCATAATTTAAATAATTCATTAAAAGAAATATTATTTTAATAAAAAAATTCATAAATTAACATATTGTTTTCATATAATTATATGATAATTTTAAGAGGCCTTAATTAATTTTTCAATGTGTCATTAATGAGTTATAATTCAAAAATTTGTAATTTTTTAATAAATGATGATAGTATTTTAAAAATAATTTTCTCATATTTAGAAAACCATTTTCAAAAAAGGTTCCCATTTCTCAATTCAGTTTTTCTATAAATTTTCAGGGAAATTATTTGTAATTTATTTAAAATAGTTCTTTTCCGAATAGTGAAATACGGTAATTACAGTATATGATACATAAATTAATTTTTGATTCATTGATGATGTATAGATGATGTATGAACAATTTAATAAAAAAATATACTATTTAATATATTTAGTCATTCTGATAATCACTATTCAATTTCATGAGGTAAAATAAATAAATAATGACTAAAATAATTAAAAAACACCCCACTCCCGCACTATAAATACAATCACTCACCACTCATTCTCCTTACACATTCTAAGACATGAATATTTCCCATTATCTACCCAATTCAATTAACAATTCTCTAATTAATGTCTAGGAATAGATTTTATCATCAAAAGACCAATCCCAAGCTCCTTAAGGATGTTTTCATTGGGAAGAAATCAAAAGGTAAAATCCACTTTCATCTTCCATTATTTTTCTTTTATAATAATTTTTTGTCTTGTCCTTACCCCAACTCCCATATCAAGAGTTAAATGATTACTCCATTATAAATATTACAGTATAATGTAATTTTTTTAATTGTATATGAATCATCAATTTTATTTTCCTCCCTTTTTATTCGGAAAAAAATTAAAACATCGTCCATGAGGGGTCGATTTTCCTCCTTTACACATAATGAGTTTTCATTTTTCTTCAATGAATTCTTTGTCATTATTAAATCCATTAATATGGTTGAATAATATTGTATTATACATGTTATAATTCATTTAAAATTCTATAAAATTTATTTACAAATTATTTTTATAAAAAACTAGTTCGTGATGATCAAAAAAACACCAAAATAATTTATAAAGTTATCATAGAGATTATTATCAAATGAATATAAATCGTATTAGATAAAAATGAAATATATAACCAATTAATATTCTGTAATTTAATTAATAATTTTTTTTAAATTGTGCTGAATATTTTTCATTTAACATGATCTTCCATAAATATATACAATTGAACTAATCATCAAAACTGGGGAATCAAAAACTCTATAATGATGAAATTGAATATTATAACTCATAAAAAATAACATAAATAAATTTAGTTAAATTATAATAATTTAGATACATGTCGAATAGATAATAAATTAGATTATTAATTAATATAATTTCATTATCCATGATATTATGTATCATTTTAAAATAATTTTGGACATAAGGTAATGTATTCTCCCTATACATCCATTGATACATTCGAATAACTATTTCTCTCACATTACCCTAATGAAATTATAAATTATCTTATATAATACCACTAAATTAAGATTTTCCCCAATTATTTC
Organism: Viscum album; assembly: GCA_963277665.1. Classification (NCBI taxonomy): domain Eukaryota; kingdom Viridiplantae; phylum Streptophyta; class Magnoliopsida; order Santalales; family Viscaceae; genus Viscum; species Viscum album. The sequence goes on along the minus strand of OY728128.1, from coordinate 267,505,700 downwards.
TACCAAGACAAATTCATCTCTCTTTTAAGGGGAAATACTTGTTTTTATAATGTTCAATTTTAAATTATTCTTGATCAGCAAGAGTGATTTTAGGAAATTATCCAATTTATTTCTCATTTAAAGTACACTCCACATTTTATTTTATTAAACCTATATTTCTATAAAATATCGCTTATTATTATGAAAAACTGCCATTTTTTATTTTATGGTTTCATTCAAAAATAGTTCATTTTACAAATTTAATGACCCTTTTATATGTTTCCATTTTTAACACTAAAGAGTCTCTTTTCCAATGTTTCTTTATCTCACATTTTATATGTTTTCATATATGATGGACATTATTTATCATCATCCATTACTAGTTTACATTGTAAATGTTTATTTATGATTTAAAATAATTCTTTATGGTAACCATTATGATATTCCTTTAGTTATTCCTTCTGGGGGTGTATGTATTATTCCATATTATTTATTATCCCCATTCATTGAAAATTTTACTAAGTATCCATATTTTTCATATCATGGATTTAATAATTTTCATTGATGTATAATGTTTTTACATATGGTCTTTCCTTTTAATGTTTTAAATAATTTAAATCTATGTAGTAATATTTAATTGGACTTATTGCGATGGGTGGGGCCTTGTAATATATATCCCCTCTAAATATAGACATGTCTAATGAGACACAATAGATGAAGAAAACCCCTCTATACTTATTTCCTAAAAGAATTTTATGTGTTTATACCCAAATCCATAAACCATATTGGCAGAACAATTTATTATCATTTAGATATATGAGGTCCCCTAAATAAGCATTGTCTTCATTTTTTATTGAATTGTTACATTCTATGTGGTTTTAACTATGAAAAAAACTTTGGTTTTTTTCATTCACATTTTATCAGGGGTGATTTTTTCAAAATAATTTACCATTCCATAATTATTATTCTTTATTGACATTTTTATTTTTATAATTATTTCAAATAACACTTAATTAGAATTTGATCTCCCACTTTTATGTTTTCCCACCCTATGTTGTGAAGATGAAATTTTTGAATAACATAAAAGAAGATTTTTATTTAATTTTGTAACGTTAAATGTTTAATTTCCAAATTAATAATGTAACTGTGTATGTATCATTCTCTCCAAGGATACTAGACTAGTCAATCATAGGTTATTTGATATCTGTTATCTATTCCATTTCAATAAAAAGAACATCGACTCTGGGCTACTGGGCTTGGGGTTGTTGCAATTCACCTAGGTTTGCAATGATTTCCATTAATATATGTTAAAAATAATACACCATGTGTCTAGGACACACACTGTGTGACCATACCTGGGTAGATAGACAATATGGAAGAAGCACATAGGTATGACCTCATGTGGGTGTACATTACATGTATATAAGTAAATGGGAACAACTAATGTTACATGGGAATGAACAAGAGAATAAGGACAACTGTTACCTAAGGAACATCATGTAGTACACTTACATGCCAGATGGCACTACATTGTAAGTGATGATGTGTATGGAAAGGTACATAGTCAGATATTTTTGTGGGGAAACAAGTTTTGTAGGTCCACATACAAACAGGGTACCCCCAAATCCCTTTTTTAGAAGCTTATATCACAATTTTCTCCATCATTTGGACTCGAATTTTAGAACGTATATATCTAATAAAGAGTTTTTTCATGTATAATGTAATGGTATCAATTTAATTGTACTCTGAGATATTATAAGACATATTTTGGGAATTATTGTTCCTATGGAAATAGATAATGATGGCAATGCTCAGGATATATCATTAGAGATATATGATTGATAACCTCCCCCTTTGTATAGAATGGGTCCTCTTCATATCCATAATGTATAACCCTCTTTCTAGGTGGGGATTGCGTCCTCGATTAACTATCATAGTGATAACTTTTTAATGGGAAGGTCATAGATCCCTTATATTCTATATAAGTGGCACCCTCCTTCCATGTAGAGCATGAGTACTATATATTCAATTCAATGGGAACCCACTATTTTGGTGGGGAATGGGTCCCCTATCAGCTATCTGAGTGGTTCTTTCCAAGAGGGTAGATCATTGGTCCTCAATAGACTACCAAAGTGGTACCCTCCAAACAAGAATGGAATTTTTCCTCTATTTCATTCTATGTGGAATCCTTATTCGGTATTAGGCAATATGTACTTGATTACTATAGTGGATCCCAATTTCTATGAAGGTTTTGGATCCTATACGGACTACATGAGTGGTACCCTCATTTTGTAGAATAAGATAAGTCCAATAAAATGGCATTGTGTCCCCTTAACAATGATGCATAGTGGTGATGTTTATTTTAATTGGGTTGGTTCATTTGGTAGATGCATGATATTCTGGGTGTCATTGTTGGAATTTTTTGGCTTTCTTTCTTGTGTTGGGCTACATGATAGAGATCCACATTCTCTCTCATTTGGATTTCTTTTCATGATTATATATATATATATCTGTATCCATGTTATTGGATGTTGTTACCATATTCCTTTTTGTTGACTTACCTATTTCCCACAAAGTCTCTTACTCCCCTACCATGGGATTTAATGGAATCTTTATGGGAATGTATATACTCTCCCCTTCATGGGATATTCCCACATGTTTCATGTAATATGATGTTAATGGACTAGTTTTATGAGATTAAAAAGGTGAATAGGAATACCTTGGTGCACTAGACTACGTACAATGAACAGTGGTTTCAATTTGAGAGCCCGGTTATCTCATTAATTTAATTTTTCTTTTTATTCGGTAAGAATTTCTAATTGGGAAAGTATTTTATTTTCTTTATTTTCAGTTTACAATTTTTTACTCTTATACACTATATAGGTTTCACATTCATGGTTTATTATTGATATGATTCATCCTTATTATTATTCATTTTCACTTCTATATGAGAATGATCGGGTGTGTGTGAGTATATGTACATTAAAAACATTCCATCCATATTAGATATTATTTTCACCACATGTCACTACCCCTTGGCTTATGGGGTTGGTCTTGGGGTAGTTGTGGATCGATCACTATTTTGTTTGGTCTTTAAAAAGTGGTATTAGGTATTTTTATCATTCGTAAATTTGTTTGTATTTGTTTTATTATAATTATTTGGTTGGGAATTATGGAATCTCTATCAAAGTTATTTCATGGGGTATTTAATGCTGAGGAATCGTTGGATGGTGTGCTGGAAAATTTATCCATTCCACAAGACCAATAATATCTTCTCATCAACATGAAATACTAAGACATTGGTCTTAGGGATGAATGGTACTTATATTATTAATGATTTAGTCTTTTGAAAGTTCTTTCTAATTCATCTACCCATATATGTATATTCTCAATTAACCACGGTACATCTTGATTAAATTTTCATTATTCCCCAATGATGACAGACATGTAGGATACAAATTATGGATGGTTATAATGGTTCGATGTGTGATGAGGAATTATTTTAGGGGAAATTCTATGAGATCATCCATCCAAGAAGAATGGAAGTGGAACACCAGTAATTAGGTATAAAATCATAACATAAGTGTAGGATATGGATGTATGTAGTCTTAGAAAACTCCGTCTATTCCAGTGGAAGATTCCACTGAGGATCAACATTGAGATAGATCCCCATGTGGCATAGGATTGGATAAAGATAGTGATTTTTGTCTTCATACTTATCTTGGAACCAAGTGATCATGAGTTTCTTTAGGAACGCATCCATTTCCTATAAATAGTTAGACATTGGTGGAGTCTAGTTACATAGATTCCAGATTATTCAACACTATCAAGGAATGTCATTTTGTAGAATTTTAGTGAGTAGAAATATCCCAAATGCTTATGATTAGTTTGGATTAATGTGATTCTATAGTTTTACAAGGGAGGGATGATAACTGTACTGTATGGTTTTAGGTTCACATTAGTTTCACAATACTCCCTAAACCAGATTGAGGATAGCAGCATCCGGGTCCAAAAGTTTGATCATGGTCTCTATAGTGATATATTTTACAGTGTTATACCCCTGTGAATTCCTATGTTAGGGTATTATATACTTCACTAGTGAAATATAGATTTCTATAAGTGAGGTGCAATGAGAGTGGAGTTAGTAGTGGGAGCTATAGCGCAGAGTACTCAACAATAGGTAGCAGTTTCTAGTCAACAGTATTTGGGAACCTGATATGTCACATGGAATAGACTCGAGAATGTGGTCTGAGAAAACACAGGGAACTAGGGTATCCCATAGATGTATTATTCCATTCATGTTAGGGGTGAGGTCACATGGTGATTGGTTTACATACTATACGGGTGGAGGAGGGTAGGAAAATAGTGGAAGGACCACTACGATAGTGGCAACACCATGATCATGGATCTCCTAGTATAGGAATGGGTGGACCCTATGGAAGTGGATCATTCATAGAATGAAGTAAGTAACCATGAGTATGATCTATGTTTGGGGGATGATGCTATGATATCACTTAACCACCACTACCATGAGACCCAAAGTAGACAATGGGAGCTGGGGGTCGGGGCCACAGACATCTGCAAGCGATAGAGGTGTTTGACCCGATGACACCTATGATTGATATAGTGATGATCAAAGATCATTATAATATTTAATTAATACTACTAGATTAATTATCAAGTCATTAATTCATCACATTACTCTTATTGTGAGAACTGTAGCTCCCAGATAAGGATTCATCCTAGTAGCTTTTTCGTGATGTTTCTTCGAGAACGCTTCTTCAAAGTCTTTTTTCTGATGGTAGTGTGAGATATCACTTTGTTGGGAGGGGTTATCAATATAAATATATGTAATATTGTGAAAAAATAAGAATTTATCTTGAACATGGATTGGTTTTTCGAGGTTTGATCAAATATTGTGTGTTTTCGTAGTTGATTCAGAAGCCTTCACATCTGTGGGAAATGATTCTCCTATATGGGTGACTGATATATCCTATAATGATGAGAGGTTTTTGTGAGAAGGGTAATTTATCCCATTTTTAATCAATTAGTTATTATAACTCATCACACAATAATCTATTTAGGAATCTATTTTTTCAGTAGTGGAGTATTTATGGTTTTTTTTCTCAAGGATTGTATGGGACTACCAATTAGTGGGAGATAGAGTTTTGTGTCGACATGCATCATAAGTCCACTCTGATAACTTCTATGGAGTATCTGATCACTCCTTCCCAGATTTGGGAGTTATGGTTACCATTATATAACCTTTGAGATAAGGGTTTTATTCAATCTAGTTTTTTCCCCTGGGAAAAAATAGTGTTGTCTTTGAATATGGTGGATGTGATCTTACGACTTTGTGTGGATTATTATAACAACACTTTTTTATTAAACATTAATTACTAATTTATTATATAAATGTAAACCTATTATTTCCCATATATAGAGATGTATATTTGATTTTTGAATTGGTCACATGTCATAATTGCTTTAACATGGGCAACAACAACATTATTTAAAACTTTCGTAACATGCTTCTAAAACCCCATGGCTTTTAAAACTGCATGGGATAATATGGGGACATACATAAAAACGGATTATATATAAATATATGTAAGGGAATAATCATGGTATAAGGATATAAATTTAATAAAATAGGAATACCAATGGGTAATAACACGATTAGGAATCAGAAACCTGAAATATGAGGCAAGACATAACATGATAATTATAGCATGGAAAATATAAAAAAACATAAAAACATCATCATAAAAAAATTTCAAGGATAAAACCCCAATACTTCATGGGGGAAACTCACATAAAGCAATTAGTTTCACTGAATTCTAATTCCTAAATGTGCAAATGGATCATATAACAAGGATCCATTAATCAACATAATTTATATTATTATCATTGATTGTGGAATAAATATGTGTATGTCCCAATTCATAAAGGTATAATAGTGTATAGGTTAATACCATTGATAGGAAATGTGTATCTATCACGAACCAAACCAGGGTTCCATCTATCCTGAAAATCATCCATGTCCATAACAAGGCCCGAATGGAATTCATGATCCCAAATAGAAGTAAAATAGTTCATGGGAATAATAATATTATTTGGGAATAATTTCTACATTATAATTTATCATAAAAAACAAAATTAATAAGAAAACATTATATAAAAATTACAACCAAATGAGGGAAACAATTTTTCAGATCCAAGATTTACAATAATAAGAGACACCCAAATTCAAAACAACCAAATTGGAAAAAAAACTATCCCAAAAACCTCATGAATCATGAGTAACATCATCATAATGAAAAAGAAACTAGATAAGAATCCATACAATTTTCTAGTTTTGTCAAATAATCATCATAATTTAGTTTGAATTTTAAACATAAATCCATCTATAAGAATTTGTGATTAGCCACATATGAGTCAACGTGCGTACTAGTCCGATTACATCCTCCAATATATCTAGTATTCCCGTTATGATAAAATTCAATGAAACATATCACACAAATCACCACATTCACATGCACACATAAGAAAATTAAATACACATATGGAACCACCCTTTTTCATAATAAAAACCACATTAAAATTAAAATGTACATAAAATCCACATTAAAACATCATTCACCCCACATGAACAATTAATTAATCCTTTTTTACAATTTATAAAGCACATTTAATTAACATGGCATGGGTTCATAATTGAAACACATCCCATTTACTTTGGAAAACAACATTTCAACACTTATTTGCCTCAAAAACATTTGAAATGATTTTTTTCACCACATAAATAATCCATCGAACATGTTTAAATACACAAAAAAATCATATAAAAAATATCTAATAAAACTAAAATATTGATTCAACTATCTAGATCACAGAATATTCCAAAATTCTTTGTGGAAAGACAAATGTCCCTCAATATGACCCTATAAATGAATGATAAACCATAATATTCAATATTTAATCTGAATTATCATGAATTTTCTTAAAATAGGTCACCCTACCAGTTGGGGAATAAAACCCTATAGAATGAGATTGATAAACACTATAAAATGTGATTAATCATGGAGGAAAATAAATTACATGGATACTAGTGGAGAAAACATACAATATCTTCCTAAAAATGAATATCCTATGGATCATTGTGTGATGGAGGAGGTTCCTAGGTAGAATAATATTGACTGGGGAGGATTAGGGGTGTTTACAATTAAAAATAAAATGTGAAAAATGTCAAATAACACATTTTTATAACCAGAACAAGCCGAATATTTTTTCCCACATTGTTTACCAAATCGTATAGTAACCATGTGCCCCTCGTTGGAAAAGTTCAGCATGGCACACCGTTACACTAAACAGTCTATGAACCATGTGTGAACTGAATAGTTCACCTCTATCCCAAAATGACAAAATTTCCCAGGGTGTACTTGGAAAGGGAGAACGTTTGGAAAAATATTCCACCAACTAATAACATGTAAAAATTGTTCATTTTATGGAAAATATCAAGGGGAGTCTATGGGATAAAATACAAAAACAATATGGGTAATAACGTCAAAATAAAGACAGATATGTGACAATAATCCCCACAAGGAAAAAAATTCTTTCCCCCAAAAGTCAACATAAATCTTGATTAGAGAAAAAAATGGATAATATACATCACCCAAATACATAAATTCCAAATACGGATGAACATCATTACCATGATTCCAAGAAATATAGACCAATTGAATTGATTTCCACTAAAGCACATTCTCTTGGGAATCTATATTCTATATTGGTTGTTCCAACATGGACAAATTCAGCACCAATTCTAAATCATCCCATTTAAACAGATGAAATAGACCTAGGATCTACTTTTTAGTAGAGGGATATAGAAATTTTATTGAATCAAAAATATCTAAGAGTGAAAAACTAACCTATTTTCCACCTTACAAATCTTATCATTAATATTCAAAGGTCCAATATAACCTGGTGTTTTCTTCTCTTGAATACCATCAAGATGAAGACCAAATTGAATTAACACATTAAAAAACACCCGGTCAATAATGGGAAATTCCAAATATATGCCCCACTAGTTTTTATAAGACTTATAGCAATTATGAGTCATCAAGAATCATTCTTCGATAAAATTAGATTTATTAGAAGTCTCATGCCATTGGCTTGGTCACAACAATGAGGCCTCTCCAACGTCAAACCAACACAATTGTGAAAAAAATGGTTACCTATAATAAACTTCAAATTGATCCATTCCAATTAGATATTCAGAACAATTGTTTTATAAAAACTGAAAGAAACCCATATTGATATTCCATGAACTCCAAAATCCATCACGGATTTCTAGAGCATATCTTCCAAAATCTGATTCTCTAGCTCCATCTAACCATATTTCTGGTGATGGTTTTCCATATAAGTCATGACCTATGACCCCATAACCATTATAATAGATTCCCAAAGTTGTGAGGTTAAACAAGGGTTCACGTAAGAAAACATTGTTGATGACCCACCATAATACCTCACATCCTCCTGAACATACAACCATACCAACACATCGAACATAATTAAATTTCTAACAAGAATGATGTTGGATTATTTGGTAAGACGATCAATCACTGCAAATAATTCATTCAAACACTAGGGTGTACGAGGTAACCAAACAATGATGTCCATTGTGATCTCATCACACTTACAAGACAAAATATGTAGAGGATGGAGAAAATGATAGGTACTTTGGTGCTCTACATTGACCTACGACAATTTATAACACCCTAGTACAATATCAACAATGTCTTGCCTCATACCTTCCCACCAGAACAACTGACACATGTCACAAAACATCTTGGCTCCACAATGATAATTGTCCCCCTGTGACTAGTGTCTATCCTAGATCACCACCTTCCTCATATAATATGACCCCAGAAAGAGATCCTTAAAGCAAAAAACTCCATCGAGATTTAATTAAAAATCAGAATGTGTATCTCCACCATAGAGAGCTGATGTAGACTAGTGGAACAACTCCTCAATTGGTAGATACCGTGGAATAAAATTGAGAAGTGATGGTTTTAGTTGAAAACAGGCTAAGCACACACCACCACTGTTCTCCTTTGTCTCAGGGTGCTTCTGAGAAAAGAACCCCTTCATGGAACAATCATTACTAGACAATTTAAATGCAATCACTGTAAATTTTCTATTAAATTAATCAGCTATAATGTAATCTTTTCCTATAGTATACACAACATCCTAATCGAATCCAAATAGATAATTAACCAAAAAACATTTCCTTAAATTAAAATACTTTTGGGAGAAAAGGAAGGATAATATATTATGATTGGAATAATCCAAAAAATAATCTAAAAAATATAATGATTCTATGTTTTCCAAGAATTCATCACCACTGCTAACTCTATGACATGGTTTGGGTAATTCTATTCATATTGTCAGAGTTGGTGATAGACATAATCCACCACATGATCATCCTACATCAACACACACACTAGACCTATACTAGATGTATCTCAATAGACAATATATCCCATTATATATAATGTTATGATCCAAGTAGTTTTTTTATCAATCATTGTCGCGATAATATATAACTAACAGTCTTGGATCCATTCAATCTTTACCCCTTTTTTACTAAGCAACATCATGGGTGAAGAAAGCCTTGATTAATATCAAATAAGCCACCATTTATACCATTATAGTCCTAAAAATTATCTAATCTCAAAATTATTCTTCATTTTATCCCATGAAAGAACTAAACTAATCTTCTTTGGCTCTCCTGAGACCCCTTCATTTGAGATAAAATTTCCTACAAACACCACCTCACAAATCCAGACGATGCACTTATATAACATCGCATAAATACGAAGATACCAATGAGTTACCAACAAAATTCTAAAATACCTCTCATGCTCCTCCTCGGTCCCCGAATAGTCCCAAATATCATGTCAAAAGACTCTGAAAAAAGAATCAAGGTAATGACAGAAAAACTTATTCATTAGACCCATAATTACCTCTGATGCTTTTCTGAAACTGGAGGGAATTCCCAAGTACTCAAAATGTTTATACCTACATTAGATGGATGTTTTCTGAATATCCAACAATCTAACACAAAATTGGTGATAACCAATGTGAAATAAAAATTTGGAAAATTAGATTTCCCTCTAATGATAATAGAAATATTTATCAATATAGGGAAACTGATACTTATTTTTAATGGTCACCTTATTCAAATTCTTGTAATAAATACAAAGTCAAAGGGATCCATCGTTCTTTAACAGAACTATTATGGGGTAGCATGGTGAAATTCTCTAGGGAATTAATCATTTGGATTCCAAATCATCTAACGAATCCATTGATTTTCGCAATATGGTGTGGGACATATAACAAGAGAGAAGAGATATTGTTTTTATTCCTGATTGAAAATAAATTTTGAACTCCTCATCATTCTCTAGAGACAACCTGGATAAATCCCTGAGAATATATTCTATAAAATCATTCCCCACAATAGGTAATTTTCTATATGTAGGATCACATTCATCCTAAAATATGTGCTAAGATATCTAGAAAACATGATTGTCCAATTATGGATGTTGAGGTCGAACGCAGCCTGACTAAGGATCCCATTCAGCATGAAGGACTTGGGTACATCCATCCTGTGACACAAAGCTCACCCACCCCCTAAAAAGTTCAATTTATTCCTAAAATTTCACCATCCAAACCCTCATTAAGAATACGTAAAAGTGGTCCATCTCAAAACAGGGAAAATCCATTCCAACTCAGCCATTGATATGATGAGTACACAGGACGGACACCTAAAACCCTTATCTTTATTCATACCAAGTCAAATATCCAACACCATCCCCTATAGAATAAGAACATTTTTTAATTTCATCACATCATTCTTGTGGGATGAAACAAATGAAATATGTGATCCACTATCATATATATAAAAATATAAGGATGGTGCATTGATAATGATAACATGAACAATCACATGCAATGCATATGAGCCCACTATTTGTTGTTCCACCAAATGGAGTTGCCTCAACTTATCAGGAGGCTGAGAAGGACCACTGGTATGTTGTTCTACACTAAACTAACTCTCTCTAAAAGATGATTTGGCACAATTTCCATGAACGAAAAATTGAGAAATTTTTTTCTTGGATGTCTCTAACTGGAATGATTGTCCTCTAGAAGATGCATATCATGCACCTCATTGATAAAGATATGAGGCCTCAACAAACTTCTAAAAGTGTCCAATATATCCACATCGGTGATAATGAATTGGAGGAGATGTTTATATAAGTTTAATAATACTGTCCTTCCCACACAAATGAAATAAATCTGACCTAGCTTCAGAATCATCAGATGATGACAGTCTAGAAGGATGTCATGAGCTAGTACCTCCCTTCTTCCCCTACCCATCAATCTTCCTATTAATAACTGCCTGTCTACCACTTTCGATAGATGACACTGATCAATGAAACTAGGATAGTCACTATGATAAATCTCTATGATCATTACATGATAAACCAATTTGGAATAGTTCATCATCATAAAAAGGAATGCCTAATATCTGATTTCAGGCTTTAATCCCCTCTCAATCATCTGAGCCTTCGTTTTCTCATTTAAAATGATCTCGAGCACATACTGAATTAACTCAACCAAGTAGTTATCATATTCCATCGCATAATTGTTTCCCGAATCAGCACCATAAACTCCTATATTGGTTTTAGGATAACAACTCAAGATAAGATATCAAATTAAAAATGACCTCCAATTAATTCAAACACACCTACACGTTATTTCCATCATGTTCCACTAAGTCCCAATTCTTCTATATGGGACCTTTCATCATAATTTAATCACAGTTTACCCTGAAATAATAAGTAGTATCAAGAAAATAGAACGTCCTATCTATTTTATGATGTAACTCTTCTGATTCCTAAGGATTCATTATACCTCAAAAATAAGGTTTCTTGTTCATAGGGAAATCCTAAGCATTGTTCTTACTAGTCCGTAGTTCATATTATACAACCTGAGAACGAATAAATCGTTCTCCTTCTCCCAAATCATGGAATACCTATGGCACTACTTACACTTGTCTAGGATCAATTTCTAGTGAAGAACTCGTTCCATAATGTTTAGGTGGATGAATTGAAATTATATGGCGTTGGATTTTTGTACATAAGAAATATCCTCAATGAAAACCATCAATACAACCAAGAACATGCATTCAGAATTTGTCTTCCAAAAAAAATACCAATTACTTCCAAAAACTAATCCATAACCAAATCCATCATAATAAATATCCCTACAGATATACATAATCCCAAACCACTATCCATATACAGTCTTTAACTTGTACATCCCAACATGAGTGTAATTAAAATCAAATCCCAACATCCCAAGGGGACTCAACATCTATCATGAGGTGTGCTGGCCAAGAACCATATATAAAATAAGAACCTCAATCCCCAACATTCTTATACACTTTCTGTAATGACCCAAACTTTTTAAAAATATTTATTTCCTTAATCTGTGTGTTATTTTTTACTTCACAAAACTATATCCTTTAATTAATGAAGTGAGTATAATTAAATGAGCCTCTTGGGATTTGACTGTTATATTTCCATTGGTCAATATGACCATTAGAAACTAAATTCTACATGTTACAATTATTGTTTATAAATTCAAATGTTCTTGATTGATTAATATAGAAAAAAGATTCAATGTCATCATCTAGTAAACTCAGTCCATATGAATCCCATCTAGGTGTTCTTGGGAAGGAGGTAGCATCACTGGACTTTTCTCTGGACCAAGCCCAAGCCAAACCTAAACATGTGAAGCTTGAACGAAATCGCTTAAGGGAGAAGTTCAAGATGATAGAAATCACCACTCAGTCAATATTGTCAGAGCCAACACAATATTCTATCAATATAGAACACCATACACTTATGTCCTATACAAGTGTTATATGGGGCTACGTAACGAAGCCATAGTTACTTTCTTTAATCCTTTTGTATAAAATTTTTTACTTATTATTATGATAAAATTTGTTAATTTCATATGTCTATATAAATATATTACGAATTTAATGAAGTTCCCTATTATTCATAAATTTTGGAAAAAGGGGTATTTTAAAATATTATTGTCTTCTTTGAATAACTAGTAATGTGAATTGATTTAAAAATATATCTTCTACAGTTGTGTTCAGTAGGAAATTGATAGTCTAATAAGATCATCATATTTTTGAGTGAATAGTAAATTATGAATAGTAACATACCCATATGTATAGTAATGAATAGTAATTCATTTTTTATTGACCAAAAAATCAAAGCATCACCCACGAATGTGTAAATACATTTCAGACATCTTATATGTGAAAAATGATCATAATTTATGTAATGGTATTTTTGTATGTCATAAATATTTTATTTAAAATTCCATAATTAACATAATAATTTAAAATGGAAATTTATTTTCATAAAATTTAATCATAAATTGTTGCTTTATTGTCTTATGGTTATACGATTATTTTATAGGACCTTCATTACTTTCAAAAGGTTTTATAAAATGAGTTATATTTTTAATGTTTTATTTTTGGAATAAATAATGATTTTATTTAAATATTAAATGATTTTTTTATCAAATTATTTACATAATATAGATTTCAATTTTGAATTCATAGCATCTATATTAGGTTAGAGTGATTTTTTTGATATTCCTGAAACAGTTGTTTTTTCAGTGAATATTGAAAAATCATATTTGAGTTCCAGGTATTTAATTAAATCATTGATGATGTAATCATGATGTAAATAATCAGGTCAACATATGAATTTTAATATATTTTATTATGTGTCTCTAGTGGACAGTACCATGGGAAAATTCCATGGTCAATTTCATGGTTTGGTATGTACCCCCGATGAGGTGTCCCATGGAAATTAATAATGTATTCCCTCTCGTTTCTTATAAATACCAATCCATTACCTCATTCATTTCATTCCAAAATCCTCCTCAATCATGATCTGGTCTTTATACCTCCAATGGAGTCCTCCCAAGGTTACCTAAAGCCTCCCATGGTCCTGACCATCATGTTTTCACAGTTATTCTTCAATGTAAGGGAACTTTTCACCATCCTCTTTTTAGTCAGGATTTCCTTTATGTTATGTCTTACATTTCCATTTTATTATGTGGGGGATTGTTATTATTTATCATCACTAATTTAAATTTAATGTCCAAATTATTTGATACCAATTCTTCTCTCATCAATTGATTTTTAATCTTTTTATGTGACACCATTAGGCTGCCGAATTTTTGGTAAATGATATCACACCTTCTCTTTCATTTCAGGAGTCCTTTTCATGATGCATGTCATTAAAATATCCAGATCATGTTATTATCTCCATGTTATTATGGATTTATACATTATTATGAGTTATTTATGATTGGTTTACCCATGTACACACTCTTTATAATGTTACCTAAATGGGTGTTATGTAGTTGTTATGCTGCGGAATGTTCATCTCAAAAATTCCTCTCTCTTTCTCTGAAGAAATTCTCAAGAATTATTTATGTGAATACCTAGACCTATTACTTTTAAATGGGTGTTCATAAAAACCAAAAAATTATATATTTGATTGTGTAATTGACATACATATAACCCTCCTCCCTTTCAATGTGTAATAATTGACATAATAATATTTTTAAGTACTTTTAAACATTACAATTTTGAAATGAAACCCATTTCTTTGATTCTATTTGGGTTATTTATGAAATGTATGATTATAATTATATGTGGATCACATGAAAATAAAAAAAATATTAAGGATGTTCCCTAATATATCTCATGTGCATAGGGTAATGAATTTAATCTCTGTAGATGACAAGTTTCATGATATATGGGTGAATAACCTTGGTAATGTTTATGACACCTTGGGGATATACCTTGATAATATGTTCATGAATATATAAATTAAATGTTGTAGCCACATATTCAATTTATGATTCAGGATCTTTTCATTTTTAAATTCCTCTACTTCCATTTCTCGTGTCTTAATGTTTTTATCAAGTTCTTATTGATTTTACAAGTAAACTGAGTCCCTTGTTTTCCCTACTGAGCCTTCAGGTCACCCTTTCCTTTGATGTATGTCTCCAGGATAAGAGATGTAGTAGTTGTACTTATGATGAACCTATGAGAAAGCCTTTCAAGTTTATTAGAAGGATGTCATATATTGTTTTCATTTATTATGTTCTTGATTCAAGACACTAGACCTTAAAGATCCTCTTTATGTAAAATGCAACAAAAATTTATGTAATAAAAAGGTGGAATTCCATAGTTAGTATCAAAGGATAGTTTAGTTATTAAAGGAAATTGGGCTATGAAAAAATTACGTATAATCCTATAGAAAATATTCCATATAGGAAATCTTCTTGGAATTTTCGTGAGTATTGAGTAAGTGGTTTATCAAGAAAATACATCCCTATCTGGATACGAACATGTAGAGGTGGGTCTTTTATAGAGGTACATAGGAGTGAAAACACTGAAAAGGTTTATTGGGCATGACCCAGGTTATCCCGGTACACGACAATGAGCCTTTCGGCACTCTTGGTTATGGAACTCATTGGGAATATGTTTGGTTAATCATAAGCTTCTTATGAATCATTATGAAGGGTTTTTAGTGAAATTAAATTTTTTAAAGAAGTTTTAAGACATAAAATCGTTTATAGTTAAATGATTCGTATATGAAATAAGATTATCGCT
The DNA here is from genome assembly GCA_963277665.1 of Viscum album. Classification (NCBI taxonomy): domain Eukaryota; kingdom Viridiplantae; phylum Streptophyta; class Magnoliopsida; order Santalales; family Viscaceae; genus Viscum; species Viscum album. The sequence goes on along the minus strand of OY728128.1, from coordinate 267,489,940 downwards.
CTAGTTTTATTCTCTTAGAAAATGGAAGGAAATAGGAGGAACCATTCAAATGGTGACTGCAATGGACCTTGCACTGATGGCCCTCTGATGGAAGCTGGACTGAACACCTTCATGTGAATGATGAACCAACAGAATCATGTTATGGGAAATAACATAAATCAAGCAGAGACTGATCTCACCATGAAGGGAACAACTTTCTATTGAATCAGTTATACTTCAATGACCTCTAACCTTTAATGGATATACCCACCCATTAATTGGGGGATAGTGGATCAGATCTTTCAATAAGATTATTTCTATGATCCGATGTTATGAACAAGAGAAGGTTACCCTGGCTGTATATCACTTAGAGGGAGGAGTTGATCATTGGTGGGAACTGATTAAAAATAAATGGTCAAAAGTGTATGTCAATGATATGGATTGGGAAGAGTTCAGAGGGATATTCTTCAACAAGTATTTCCCTCGATCGATGATAGAAATATTAGAGTATGAGTTTCTCGAGCTGAAGCAGAAGGAGAATGAATATATGGGAAGCTACGATATGAACTTCACAGGGCTTTCACATTACACCACTAGCATTGTCACATATGAAAATATTAAGGTTGATAGATTATTCGGTGGACTAAGACCTCATCTTCAGAATAATCTAGCTAAATAATACTATAATAGCTACGAAGAGATCATTCAAAGTGCAATGAAAATCGAGATAGAGTTTGGTGAGACATAGTGGTCTCATGAATATAATGATAAGAAGAGATAGATGGAGCCGAACTAATGGAAGACCTTTGATCAGGTAATATGAGGCAAGAAAGTGCAATGTCCAACATGTAATATATGTGTGAAGAATTATTCATAGAACTTCCATATCGAGATTGGGAAATTCCACAAGTGTGTATGAAAATTCCATATTGCGAGGAATTTTCATAGTGAGGTGAAACCTCAACTTCAAAACAATAACGACAAGGGGAAGATGGTGATGGCCCTACATGATGTCCAGTGCTTTACGTGTGAAAAACATGTGCACTTTTCCAATCACTATCAAAATATGAGGGTAGAAGAGGGGAGCCACCATCAGCCTCAGCAATGGCCATGGGAGCAAGGTCGTGCTTTTTCGATCACAACAGCTGAATTTGACACTCCAAATTAAGTGGTAGTAGGTACTCGTGTTGTTCTCTCAAATCTAGAAAGTACTTTTTTATACTATTTTTACACATTATTTTAATTCCTCCGTGTTTTCAAAGAATTTAAAACCAAACCCCGATCTGTAAAAAGTCGAATTATCAGTCATGACACATGGTGGGATTATCCGAGAATCATCTTTATTTATAAACTCTAGTATTTACATTAGTGAGAACAATATTATCGCAAATATAGTAGTCATTACCATGCTATAATTTGACATTATACTAGGGATGAAATGGCTCTCAAAGTATAATGTTAAGACCAAATGCAGAAGCAAGGAAGTATTTATAGTATTGAATGGAGAACCTACAATTATCTTCCATAGAGAGATATCTCAACCTAATCATTGTCTAAAAAACATCATATATCCTTCTTTATGTAGTTGATCAGTGAAGAAGAAGAAGGAAATGATTTTTTAGGATAGAAAATGGCCCCATCATCCAAGAATACCTTGATGAATTTTTTGTGGAGTGGCCTGGATCTCCCCCAGAAATAGAGGTTGAGTTCTCTATTGATCTCATACCTGGATATCATTTAATATCAAAGACCCCATATAGGAAGGAAAATGTAGAGCTTGAGGAATTAACGAAACAACTCCAAGATCATTTGGAGAAGGCGTTTATCTGACCGACTATGTCTCCTTGTGGAGCACATGTACTCTTTGTGATGAAGAAGGATGGATCGATGCGGCTATGAATTGATTATAGAGAACTGAATGGGATCATTGTAAAGAGAAAATACCAATTTCTAAGAAATGATCACTTATTTGACCAATATAATGGGGCTCAATTCTTCTCTAATATTTATCTTCGATATATTTATCATCAATTGAGTGTGATGAAAGATGATATTACAAAAACATACTTCCGATCATGATATGGGATTTATGAATTTGTTGTTATGCCATTTTGAATAACTAATGAACCTACTCTTTTTATATATTTGATGATAAGAGTCTTTAAGGGATACCTTGATAACATTGTTGTAGTTTTTATTGATGATATTCTAATATATTACAAAAGTCATGAGGATCATGAGGATTATCTAAGGGTTAATTTGAAAACACTATGGAAGGATAGGATTTTTGGGTAGTATAGAAAATGTGAATTCTTGTTAGAACAAGATTATTTCTTGGGGAACATTGTTACCAAGGAATAAATCACAGTTGGCACTACAATGACCAATGTTTTAGAGGAGTGGCCTCATCCTACAACAATAACTAAGATTTGTAGTTTCCTTGGAGTAGTGGGATATTATTAGAGGTTTGTGAAAAAAAATCATGACTTTCTAATCAATTAACCATGTTAACTAGAAAATGGTTCATGTTCATATGGAAAAAGGAATTTTAGGAAAGTATCCAAGAGCTGAAGAATACATTGGATACTACAACAAGTAAACTCAGCCCTCAAATGGAGAAGGATTCGTTATTTTTAGCGATGCATCTTTGAAATCGCTAGTGTGCATCCTCATGAAAAATGGAAAAGTTATACCCTATGAATGTAGACAGTTTATGACTAATGAGAAGAACTATACTATGCATGATCAGGAGCTGGCTACGGTTGTTTTTTCTATGAAGATATGGAGGCAATATCTTGATGGGGAGAAATGTAATATATACACAGACCATCCATGTTTGAATAATATTTTCGCAAAAAAGTATTTGATAATGAGACCACATAGATGTTTGGAACTTATCAAAGACTATGATTGTTAAATTCATTATCATATTAGTAGAGCCAACAAAGTTGTTGATCCATTATGTCGGAAATATCCAGTTGTTCTTTATATAATGGGGATTCAAAGAGATTCTTTGATCAATGACCTAGTAAAACTAGACATGGGAATTATAAGGGAATGGACGTCATCAACCCTAACCCAATTGGTTTCTAAACCATCATTACTAGAATAGATCAAGAAATATCAGAAAAAAGATCCCTTGTCATAGAATATGTTTGAGGCTGTAAAGGATGTGATATTTCTTTAGTTCAATATTGACCAAGAAGGTGTATAGAAATGTGTTTCAACACAATCTGTTCCATATACTACGGAAATAAAGATCGAGGAGATGGATTAATCTCATTGCTCTACTTTCTCTATACACACTAGAAGCCCAAAAATTTATAGGGACCTTCATGATAATTATTAGTGGGATAATTCACATGAGCCTCAGCCTAGTTGGTGAGGTATCCTTAAGTGCATCAACAAGACCCAGGTTGAAAACCGAGAAGGGGCATATTTCTGGGTATTGTAGCAGAACTGTACATTGTGCAGGTACTGTAGAAGAACTGTACACTGTACAGGGTACTATAGCAGACTGTACACTGTGTGGGTACTGTAGTAGTTTCTGTAGCAGGTACTGTTCGGTACTGTAGAAACAGGAACTATTCACCTTGGGCCACTGGTTTGGGATTGGAGTCCATAAGGCTTTCGGGCCACCCATGCCTTCCAGCCAGTAGGGGTTTAGGGCCACCTTTAGGGCCCTTGGGCCACCTCAAGGCCTTTGGGCCACTTGCAGCTACCCCAAATACACTAAAAAAAGAGCAGCCCCAGAAGAGGATTCAGAGCAGGGGAACTCACTAGATCAGAACCAAAAGGATTTTCATAATGAGAGGGTATGGCTATGCCATCGGTACCAGCCTGTTCTTGCACGGGAAGCCTTGCCAGACGGCCATGAAAAGGTGGAGAGATACTATCATGATGCAGATTCTAGGGAGGGACAGTTCCTTGTAGATAGTCTGGTTTAATTTCCTAAGACCTTCGGGTCATGTAATCACCTAAGCCTACGGGCCTTGTAATCTCTAAGCCTACGGGCCTTGTAAGGGTTCCCCCTCATCCCTTGAAAGGGAGGTTATCAAAAATAAATAAAAATGAAGGCCTCCGGGCCATTTGGGTGTGTATTAGTTGGATAATATGAAAAGGGATATTGTTGACTACAATGCAAGGTGCTTGGTATATCCGCAGGTGAATGCGGAGCAACAACACCCAAACGGGGTACTGCAACCACTACACATACCAGCATGGAAGTGAGAAAACATCACTATGGACTTCATTACTGTACTCCTGAGAACTTCCAAATGAAATAATGCAATATGGGTTATTGTAGACCGTCTAACCAAGACTGCCCATTTTATCTCCCTTCAGGAAGATTTCTCCCTGGATCAACTTTCCAGGATTTATATGAGGGAAGTCGTAAGGATTCATGGAGTTCCACTTTCAATCATATCTAATCATGATCCATGGTTCACATTAATATTCTATAGAATTCTAAAACATTCTCTGAGAAATTAATTGAATTTTTGTACGGCATAGCACCCCCAAACTGATGTCCAATCTGGGAGAACTATTCAATCACTCGAGGAGATTCTAAGAACAAGATCAATGGAATTTAAAGATGGATGGGATCAAAATATCCCATTAGCTGAGTTCTCTTACAACAACCACTTCCACTCTAGAATTCAAATTGCTTCTTATGATTCTCTATATGGGAAGCAATGTAGAACTCAAACATGTTGGGATGAATCTGGTGAGAGAATGCTTCGTGGGCCTGATCTTGTGCAAGATATGACCAAAATGTACATGCCATCCAGCAACACATAAAGGCTGCTCAGAGTCAGTAGAATATCAATGCAAAAAACCATCAAAGGGACATTCACATTGATGTTTCTGACAATGTATTTCTTGGAATTTCACCTTGGAATATTGTCATTTGGTTTGGTAAGAAAGGGATGCTCAGCCCTAGGTACATTGGGCCCCATGAAATCCTTGATCGATTTGGAGTAGTGGTATATCGACTTTCACTTCCTCCAAATCATGAAAAAGATCATGAAGTCTTCTATGTATTCATCTTGAAGATGTAAATTCATGACCCTTCACATGTACTAAATCCAGGGGTGGACCAATTGGAACATGACCACTCATGTGATGAGTAGCCGGTAGAGATCTTTGATCATAGAGACAACGTTCTACGCAACATGACTACTCACCTTGTTATGGTTTTGTGGAGGAACCACAAATTTGAGGAAGCCATGTGGGAACCATAAGAGTCTTTTAGGCAGAAGTACCCACAATTTTTCTCTTCTTAGGTTACGAGATAAAATTTTCAGGTGCAAAATTTATTAATCAGGGAAGAATGCAATGTCTCGAACTTTTAAATATTATTTATTTTCAAAATTTGTGTCGTATTTCATACTCAACAAAACTATATCCTTGAATTAATGAAGTGAGTATTATTAAATGAGACTATTGGGTTTCATTTGTTATATAGCCATTTTTCTATATGACCATTGGAAACAAAATTCGTAATATTTCAATTATTGTTTATACATTGAAATGGTCTAGGTGAATTAAAATGGAATGAAGAGTCTATGGAATCATCCAGTAGACTTTGGCCATATAAATCCCAGTTTTCGGAGCTTGGGAAGGAGGTAGAATCACTGGATATTTCTCTAGACCAAGCCCAAGCCAAACTTCACCATGTGAAGCTTTAACGGAATCGCCTAAGGTAGAAGTTCAAGCTGATTGAAATCACCACTCGGGAAATATATTCCAGGCCACCCAAAGATTTTATCACCATTGCACACCTTACACTTAGGTCTAATGCAGGTGTTATAAGGGGCTATGTAACGAAGCCTTAGTTACATTCGTTAATCCTTCTATATAAATAAAATTTTTACTTCTTATTATGGTAAAATTTATGATTTTCAAATGTCCAGATAAATATAGGATGAATTTATAGAAGTTCCATTTTATTGATGAATTTTGGAAAAAAGGTGGATTTTAAAATATTTTTGTATTCATTAAATAATTAATAATTTGAATTGATATTTTAAAAAAAGGTAAAATTCATTTTTTTCTGTAGGAAATTTAGAGTCTAATAAGATCTAATTAATTTTTAGTGAATAGTAATCTATCAATAGTAACATACTTGTATGTATAGTAATGAATAGTAATGAATAATAATTTGACCAATAAAATAGAAACGTTACCTATGAATGTATACATACATTTTAGACATCTTAAGAGCGAAAAACGATCATAGTTTATGTTTTGGTATTTTTTTATGTCATTAATATTTTATTTACAATTTTATAATTATTTTAATAATTTAAAATGGAAACTTATTTTCATAAAATTTAATCATAAATTTTTACTTTATTGTCTTATGCCTATAACATAATTTTATGGGACCTTGATTACTTTACTAATGTTTTACAAAATGAGTTATAGTTTTGAACTTATATTTTTGGAACAAATAATGATTTTATATAAAAATTAAATTAAAAACTATTTAAAAAATTATTTTCCTAAAATGGAGTTCATTAATGAATTTAGATAAGTATATTAGGTTAGAGTGGTTTTATGGGAGTTTTCAGAAACATTTGTTTTTGTGATAAATAGTAAAAATACAGTTTTCTGTTTCGGGTATTTAATGACATCACTGATGATGTAATCATGATGTAAAAAATCTGGTCGACATGTGAATAGTAAGATATCATATGAGGTGTCCCATGTGTCCATGAAAATCGTCCAATACCAAGTAAAAGTGCATTTTTTTTCAAATACCACTGATGAGGTGTCCCTTAGAAATTAATAATTTATTCCCTCTCTTTTCCTATAAATACAAAGCCATTCCTTCGTTCCCTTCATTCCAAAATCCTCCTCAGTAAAGATCTGTTCTTTATAAATCCCAAGGAGTCCTCTTAAGGTTCCCTCAAGCCTCATAAGGTCCCAATCATAAATCTCTCGAAGTTATTCTTCATGGTAAGGAAACTTTTCACCGTCCACTTTTTAGTCATGATTTCAATTATGTTATGTTTTATAGTTCCATTTTGTTTTGTAGGGGATTGTTATTATATATCGTTACTACATTAAAATTCATGTTCAAATTCTGATATACCCTTTCCTCTCACATCAATTGATTTTCTGACTTTTTTATGTGACGTCGTTAGACTGCCGAATTTTTTGTAAAAGAAATCACATCTTCTCTTTCATTTCAACAATCTTTTTCATGTGGTATGTCATTAAAATATCCCTAAAGTGTTCTTAAATCCATGTTATTCTGGATTTTTACTGTATGATGAGATATTTATGAGTGGTTTACCATTGTACACTCTTTTTTAAATTTTTTCAAAAATGATGTTATGTAGTCGTTATGCTGTAGAATTTTCATCTAAAAATTACTCTCTCTTTCTCTGAAGAAATTCTCTTGTTTTATTTATGTAATCATATAGACCTATTTCTTTTCTATGTATGTTAATAAATACAAAAACATGATATATTTGAATCTATAATTTAAGTACATATAACTCTCACTCCCATTCCATGGGATATAAATGACATAATGATCTTTTTTTATGTTGTTTTTAAACGTCACGATTTTGACATGAAACCAATTTCTTTGACACTATTTTTGTTTTTTATGAAATTTTTTATTATGTTCTATGTGGATCACTTTAAAATAAATATATAATAAGGGTGTTCCTTGATATCACTCCAATGCATTGAGTAAATAATTTAATCTCTAGAGATGACATGTTTCACGATACCTAGGTGAATAACCTTGGAAATGTTTACGACACATTGATGATGAACCATGGTGATATGTTCATTAATGCCTAAATTAAAATGTTTATCCAAATATTCATGTTATGATTCATGATATTCTCATTATTAAATGCCTCCTGTTCCATTTCTCATGTCTTTATGCTTTTATCAAGTTCTTATTGGTTTCCCAAGTAAAGTGATTCCCTTGTTTTCCTTATTTGGCCTTCTTCTCACCCTTTCTGTTCGTGTATGTATCCAGGTTAAGAGATTCAGTAATTTTACTTAGGATGAAACTATGTTAAATCCTTATTTGTTTATTATAAGGATATTATATGTTGTTTTCATGTATTATGTTCCTGATTGAAAAGACACGGGACATTAATGATCCTCTTTATAAAAAATGTAATGAATGGTTGTGTAATAAAAAGTCGAGATGCCATACTTTCTATCCAAATGCACTCTGAAATAACTATACCTAAAATAGTGTGACTAGAACTCATACCATTTTTATTAAAAAAACTTTTAGTTCCATCTAACCAGACACTGGACCTGGTATGGAACACGTCCGGAAGGGTATTCTCTATACCCACAGGTTGGAAACAAGTTACTGAGAATCAACAATATGATTTTGGAATTATTTTACCCATTTAAAGAATAATATACAGGAAACAATAATAAAAAACATGACTATATATTATAAACCAAATAAGGTAATATAATTTTTTTGATCCATGGTTTAAACCATTAAGAAAACCCAAAAGGCACTAAAATTTAATTTAATCAACAATAATATCCATAATAACCCTCCATTAAACAAGAGTAAGAACATCATCATGCAACCACCACCAAACCCAGTAGGAAGATGAACATTTTGAATTAGATCCACCATCATCACTATGATATATATTGACCTTAACTAGGTTATACATAATAATTTATATATACAACCAAGGGTGTATGTAGGTTTTTAGACATATCCTTGTAGGAATCCACCCAAAAAATCATTAAATGACATAACATTGGAATAGAAATCAATATTTAGGTTTTAAGAATCTACTTGAAAACACTTTTAACAAAACAATTTTAAAAGAACATTTTTCAGTGATTCATGCTTAGAAAATTTTCATAAGATAAAGTCCACTAAATTCCGATGTTATGAACAACATCTCTTGTCCTCCTTGGAATATACCTAAATGTATTAGAACTAATTAGACTGTAGAAAACTCATATCATGTTGAAGCCAGGTATTGAAACATTAACCCACATTATCCTTATGCACGGGCCATAAAACAATAATCCATACAATGTTCTAGTCGTATCCAATCATTATCATATTTTTTTAGGTGTTCTAACCATAAATCGTTCAAGATGAATTTGAGGTAATCCACTTCTGAGTCCACTAGAATACTAGTCCTTGTCAAGAAACCTAGACACCGAAGACTTCTTTTATGCACATCTTCAATTTCCATATCACATAGATCACCACATTCACATACACACATAAGAAATGTGATTACACATATGAAACCAATTTTATTCACATGAAACAACTCATTCGAATTCACACACACCCACATACACCAAATTCACTTTAATAAATGTGTATTTAAACTTTCCAAATTCATTTTGACATTTTTAAAATTTATAAAACACATTTAAGAAACAAAAAATGGGATCAGACATTAATCAAACCCCATTTCCTTTTGAAACCATCAACCAAAACATAAATAACACAATTACTTTTCCAAACACATTTTAAATCACAAAAATAAAACAATAACATGTATATATATTCACGTATGAATATAAAAAACATATAATATGGGAAAAAAAGTAATCTCCAACCACAATTTAACAAACCTCAGAAAATTAATGTGAAACCACAACCTCACCTCAATATAACCCTATAAAGGAATGATCTATACAATAAAATCAATATTTAATAAAAATAACAAGTATTAAATCCAAAATTGGTCACCCATCCCACTAGATAACGTAACCCAAAAGAATTAGGAAATATATCCTTATAAAAAAAGAGAAATCATGGGAGAGAAGCACTTAATTGTAGATTCATGGGGAAACCACCCAAAATACACAAAAAAATGAATATCAATGTGAGAAAGGAGGGATTGGAGTGGAATCTAGAGTGAATTATCCCAAATGGTGAGAATTAAATGTGTTTATTGTTATAAATTAAAGGAAAAAATTTCGGAACCCATTTTATAATTACTTGGAATCGTCACATGGTTTTCTTAGACGGTTTGCCTCTATGGTTTTCCAAACCGTACATCAACCATGTGCCCCTAACAGGCCAATATTGACATGATGAATTGGTATATTGGTTTCCCACCAAACCGTGCAATCCCCAATTGGTACACCTCTATCCCAAAAAAGACCAAATGTTACAAGGTTTCCTCAGAAAGGGATCAAAATTTAACAAATGGTGCACCAACTATACACCACCTTTGGTAATGAAAAAATTCATGTTTTCACAAAAAAATATCATGGGGAAAAGAAGGGATAAAATAATAAATAAAAATAAATTGATAATTACCACAAAGGAGTAAGGGATGTGACTATATGGTATTCACTACACATTAATTTAGTTAGGGAAAAAAGAGTGGTGAAATTTCTGTAGAATAATTAAATAACAAAAAAATCATTAAATTAGTTGATGATAGAAATTATGGATTATAATAATTTTAAAAAAAAATTGATTTCAATGGTTACATTGAATAAAAAATCACATAATAATGAAATTATTATAAAATATATTAGGTAATGCATATAGTAGAATAAATAGGAGAAAGGAAAAAATTGACATACTTAATTTCGGCATAGTAATGGGTGTACATGTAGAATATTAGGGGGGATTGATGAGACTGAAAGGAATGTAATCATTTTTACATGGAATTATTATTATTTGGGATATAAAATAACATACCACAACATTGTAAAATTTAAAATATATGAGACAATGTAGATGATGTTCATTATAAAAAGAGGTGAGTATAAGATACCTTACATCAGTGTGTTACTAAATATTCATATGAAGGGATCATGAGAGATTGGGGAACCATGGGGAGACTATAAATAGTGGAGGTAATATTATAGATGTTCTTAATGGATTTTTAGTGAAGAGATATAGGATCTCAATTGGGTTTATATAATAAAATAGGGAGATTTCATTATTATTTTGGTTTTCGACTCTACATAATAAAATGACAAAAACCACAAACCAAAAAATGGATTGTGATAAATTTTTATGCCAAAAGGGATTGGTTCCCATTTTTTAATAAGATCATGTGTCGAACATAATAAAATAATATAGATTCATATGTGGAGACAAGTTATACTATATAATAAATTATTTTAAAACCTATAAATATATTAATGGATTCAGTGGAATCATACGGGATATATAGAATTTAACAATAAACAATGAATCAAATTATTTATAAGTGAAAATAATTATTTGGATGTTTATACTATATAAAATATTTAATACAACAATTTTGGGTCATTATGATGTCATAATATTCTATGAATATCTATATGTATTTTAATTTTTACACAAAAATTCGATTGTCTCAAAAAATAATGAAAAAATATCTTTTGGATATTTTTGAGGTTCTAATTTAAAAAAAATATATTTAATTTATATAAATATTTTTCTAAATATTTAATTCTTCACTTCTGATATAGAAATATTCATTTATTTATAATATTGGCATTTTTGACCAAAAATATTGTTTGAACCGTAATAAAGAATTAAATTTGACTGCATACTAATTTTTTGACAACATTAATTTAAGAAAAAGTATATAAAAATAATATTTTACTAAAATACTATTTATTTAAACAATTGATTAATTAATCAAAATAAATTCCTTAATTGACAATGAATATTACTAAAAAATACTCTTTGTGTTCTATTGATTCAAAATTAATATTATTTATAATCTAACAATAAAAAGATTAAAATATATACATTATTCTATGAAAAATAATGTACATGCACGTGTTTCTATGGTCATGATGCATATCCTCATAGTAGACAATAAAAATTTCTTCAGATAAGGTGTTTGATAGTCAAACATTAATGGAGTGGTTAAGAAAACGTAGTTTGGGTTGTGATCCTGATGAGCTTGAACTTCTAATTTAAATAGTATCTCTCCAAGTTATTTTGTTGGATAACATATTGGGATTGGTCAGGATAAAATCCTAGAGATGAAATCTCCCTCAAAAGAGCCAATAAATGGACATCCTTGGATATCGCCCTACTGGTTGAGGCTATCATGTCCATTTTCAATGACAATTATATTGGTTAAAACCCTATTCTTATACTAATCAGGTGATCATTATAAAATAGATATATTATCAAATTTAATTAGTATTCATGATATTTTCAGTGGATATAATAAAAATAAATATGTTCATTTTTTCTATAAACATATAAAATAATTTGTTAACAAGATACATCAAAAAGTATACATTTATTTATAATATTTTGATCCATTAAAATTATTGTCACACAAACTAGCCTAAATTTTAGAAAATGACCCATTTGATATTGATTGACGACCTATTTAATAATTTTTTAGGGAGGATATTATTCTCCAATATCAATCTTACATCCGGCTACCACCAGTTGATAGTTTTCAAGGCTGATATTTTGATTCTACTATTCCAATGTCTCTATACAAAATATATTTTTATGGTGATGTCTCTCAATGTAATAAATTTTCCTATAGTGTTTTATATTTGAAGAAATATATATTACAACTACACTGGGCATGTTTTCTTCTTCATTGATTCCATTCTCATATAGTCTAAATCAGATTAGGTGTATGCAGAGAACCTAAAGATGTTCTTAGATTTTATTTGAGTTCACCAACATTACTGTATGATATTTAAGTGCCATATCTTGATCCATAATGTTCAATTCCTTTCTCAAGTCCATTTTTATCATGTATTATATTTTGACCCATTATACATCAATACCTTTCTTATTTGGGATCCACCCAACATAGTATTTGAGGTTCAATGCTTTCAGGGTTTTGAAGTGTAATGGATGAGGTTTGTTTTATACTTCTATAATATTATTCCCTAATGACCACCTAGACAAGGAATGTGAAGTTTTTTACCTAGACTGAGATGTAATAGAGATGCCTCAAAGAGATTAGATTCTTTCTAGAAAGTGATATAATTTTTATACAACTAGTTGAGAGTGTGGATTGTGTATTGTATTTTTATTCCACTAGAACTAGGATCAACTGTGTTTTGATTAATAAATAGGTAGTTATCCCATATCAGTTGATGTAGTTGAAACCCCACATGATGAATAGTGATATTAAAACCCTAGAGATGGTATTTATGGACATCACTCTAAGGAAATAGATGCATTATCTTCTGGTAGAGTGCTTTATTGTTTACTCAGTCAATCAAATCATCGGTTACGACTTTATAGAGTTATACATGAACAGAAGGAAAAGGCACTGGTTGGAGTTTCTAATAAACTATGTATTAGTGATAAACTATAATCCTCTGAAAGGAAACCTGGTAGAAGATTCCTTTATCAGGATGTCCCTGGACCATTTGTGGAACAAGGATTAAGAGTAGTGGGCTTAATTGTAGAACCCCAAAATTTAGCATGAAGATTAATATTTTCTCTAGTAAATTGTGTTAAATATTGTACATTTCTATAATATGAGATACTCCCAATTGGGTGACATTAACTATGAGGTCTTAAGTGAACCGATATCCTTTATTGATTCCCTATATTTATTTTCTGATGGGGGAATCATTAATCATTTTTGAATGATTGTTGGTGGTCATAGTCATGATATGGGAGGAGGTGATTAGAGAGTTTATCCCTTATCATTTGGATTCAAATCCTGATGTAGGGGATATGTATAATTACCAACATCATTAGTTTTAGTCAGCCATCATGCGAAGTAGAATAGATGAGTTAATCTCAAATTTCCTCTCATATCAGTCGGTTAATTATATGCAACATGTTTCGATATGATTGTTACATTCCCATGAGTTACTATAGTGGAAATTGGTTGAAAAATACATGGACCCTTTGACCAAGATTACATATAAAATGAGTGTCTACACTATTAGAAAAAGTAATTTTAACATCGTATTTCTAACATCCGTTCTACATAACTAAATTTATAATGATGAAAAAAGTATATATCATTGTCAGTTATCATATTAACTGGTTTCTAAAAATATATAGTTACATATTTTTCATCGGTTATGAGAAAAAATGATTCCGAAAAATGGGTGGATGGTTTCATCTTATAGAATAACTAACTCCAAAATGATGTTTTCCATGTCGTTTTTTAAAACTTCTTATGTGAAAAATAGCATGTCTCCGATTTTTTTCATTGGGTTTATGGAAAATTGTTCCCAAAAAAATAATTAAAAAATTTAATGACAATTTTTAAAAAAAACCACCCTAAAAGTCATTTAAAAACAAACAAAATAGAGAATCCAGATTTTTTATATCACAAATTCGTTTTTTATCAACCTATTATGATACTAATGGTGATGGATACCCTTGTGATGGGTATTTTGTTAGAGTTTGTTTGATTTGAATAATATTTTCATGATTATTGACCATTAATCATTTCTCCATTTTTCATCTGGGTATTTATTTCTTCTCCATAACAATTTTATGATTGATCCTCCCTTAGATTATATGTTTTTTTGTTCATAATTATTGTTCCTTGATTTTCATATGATCCTATTAATGTTATGTAATCTATATTTATGATTAATTTTAAACATTACAAATCAACAATTTGTTAGTGGTTTGTTAAAAAATTTAAGATAAATCAGTTATTTGGTTGTTATAAATTGGATTCACTGCTTCGTTTGTTTGTATGAATTTGAATTTGAAATTTTATTTTTTGTTATGGTTGTTTAATTTTATAAAAATATATTTTTTGGTATTATCTATTCGTTTTTTTCTAAGTTATAACGAATACGAATATTGATTTCTATTTTAATGAATCTATGTAGGATAGAAGCAGTGTTGTTTGACAGTGGTTTCAAAAACATCTATCTAAACATGAAAGGAATATAATTAATAATTTTCTATAGACATCAAAAATTATTTTTAATTGTTTATTAAATTAAATAAATACCTTTTGTAATTGAATTTTTATTATATTACTAATAGTCTTTGATATCTCTCACCATATCATAAATTTTATTGATTATATTTTTCTATGATTAAAATTTATCTATTCATATAAATATTTAAATTATTATATTATATATATATATATGTTTGTATATATGTGTGAATTATTCCCATTATTCATTATTATTCTATGTATGATTACTAGTGATTTTTATTGAATTTTATTATGTTTAAAATATATCTATTTATATATATGCTTTTAAATTTATATATGTTTTGATATATTCAGTAATTATATAATTATATTTTGTATATAATTGATCTTTTTTGGATAAATTTAGAACAAAATCGTAGTATATATGAAGAAGGAGTTGTTGAATTCTTGAATTTGGTAAATGAAAGCATCAAAATATAGATTTAATTTTCTATCCATGTTTGATATGTTGGAATATGAGAATGTTAAACTTCATAGATATCAATGATCATATCATTTGGTATGTATGTAACATCTATTTTACATGTTGGATCTATCATGGTAATGAACTAAAAATTCAATGTCAAATGTTGATGAAAATTTTCATAATGAGGTTGAGGATCGTATTGAAGCATTATTTCTTGATTTAGAACTTGAAACAATAAGTTTAATAGAAACTATTGATTTATTTTATGGAGATTCTTAGAAAGAATTTTTCTAAGGTTGTTGTTTATATATTTTGTTATCAGTAGTGTTGTCAGTTATCAACATTAATGGGAGAAATGGGTGGAGTGATAAAAGATTCTATAAATTACTTGATCGTTTAAAAGGGATACTTCCTGAAGGCAACCTGATTCCAAATTTCAATTTTCAGGTGAAGAAAATATTATCCCTAATGGGATTGGGGTATAAAAAGAGACATTATTTCTCAAATGAAAATTTATTCTATAGTAATTACTATAATTATTTTTAAAGTTTCACGTCATGTGGGACATCATGCGACAAGATGGATGAAAAATTAAAATCATATTCATTCGCTTTTACAAAAATCTAACATCATGAAAATCCAGTTTTTCACAATCTAATGAAATAATCCTCTAATTCTTTCATAAAATTAAGATAATTCAACTATGATTCATTCTTGGGTAATTGAATCAAATACCCTACTAAATAAATTTGGTACCTTCCAATAATTCCTCATTTGAAACAAATATTTTCATATTCAATTGATGCAAACAAAGGTGAAGATGACATTCAGATAAGTCCATATCTGATGTTATCATACGCCGCCCTTCTGATTCACACTAGTGGTTGAGATTTGAAAAAGAATTTATAGATTTTTGATGGAATGTTAGAAATACTTGAATGGTATTCTGTACATACGGAATTAATCCATATCAGAGCCTATGTAACCAACATAGTTCATAACCTATTTTTTTGTTGTCTACTTCATATCCCTACATCTATGTATGAAGAAAAAATATGTGACGATAATCTTGATGATTTTAGCACCAAAATAGTTGGGAAATAATACAGATGTGTATCATTCACCATTGAATGTTGATTTGAAACTGTTATGGGAAACAAGTGTTATTGTTTTCGATGTATACAAGACCAATTATTTTCTTTTTCTTGCTATGATAATATTGTTCAGAATAAAATAATTTCATGCATATAGAAACATATCTCTATAATATGTTAAAGGAAAAAATGTGTGCAAAAATTATGTAGAAGAGGATTTATATTAACGACTAGAGAATGAAGGAATGATGATGTACATGTAAAATCAATTATTTTTTATAAATGATCATCCTTATCAGAAATTTAATAATGAATTTAACAGTTTACATGAATATAAACATCCCTCTAAACCATTTCTAGTTGAAGAATATTACGACGAAGTGAGTAATTTTGATTAGAAAATTCTAATGACAAGATGTTCTAGTCATGAATAAAATATATGGAAGAAACATTCTATTTTTTCAAACTACTTTATTTCATATTTTAAGCGATAAAAAACATCATCGATTTTATACATGATGAGAAAAACATATGAGATAGTTTTACGGAAATTTTTTTTGACCTAAAATCAATGAAAAAAGACATATTTCCTGTAATATTGGACAAGACATCAATGGGAATACATATAGAGTTATTTTACCATATGAATGTAAATATATCATATTTACCTCTGCCTTGTCACACATTAATATGGATTGAGAGGATTATTTTTTGTTACAATCTTCTTGGAATTAATGTACCAAGTAATTACTCTCCAAATATGAAGAATTTGGTATCATTACAGGATTGTAATTTAATAGGTATGAAATATCATGATTTTCATCTATTGATGACACAAATTCAACCAGTCTAACTACTTGGTTTATTTCTAACAACTATCATAATAAATATCATCATGTTATGTAAATTTTTCAAATAAATTTTTAGATATTTTCTTGATCCAAATTTTATGTATGTGTTGTAGAATAAAGAATATCTTATCCATTTTCAAGTAGAAATGAATTTTCCACCTACTTTTATTGATATAATGGTTTATATGGTGATACATTTGGTGTATGAGATATGAATATCAGGTTTTGTTTATTTTCAATGGATATATCCTTTGAAATGATATATGAAGATTTTGAAGGGATATATTAATATAATTATCCTCCAGGTCCCTCTATTATTCAAAAATATGTATCAGAAGAGGTGATTGAGTTCTGTAATAATTATTGGTATGAAGTGGATCTTAATGAACTCCCTATATCTTGATATCTGATAATTGATAGTGAAGGTAGATGGATTTGAGGCTTAAGGATGGAGATTATTCCATATGATGAAGTGACATAGGCACATTTATACATTATGAACAACAAAAATGGGGTTTAATTAGGTATATCAACACATAATGTAGAATTAATATTACGATATAAAAAATGAAATGAATTGTGGCTGATGATTGATTATAAAAATAAATTTGATTGATGGTTAGAAAATAAAGTCATCACAGATATATCTGCCTCAGAAATCTGTACATTGTTGGTAGTAGGACCATCTCATAATGTGATCACATGGTTTGGTTTTGATATTAAGGGGTATACATTTTACATAAAAAAACCAGTTGAAAAGGTTATCATTCAAAATAGTTATGTAATAGTTATTGCAGAAGTGCATCATTTTTCTAGTGAAGATGATTAAAACCCAATTTCAGCATCAATTCCATATTTTGGTGTTCTGGAAGCCATAAGGGAAATTTATAATATAAAATTTTATTTGACCGTTTTTATGTACAATTTGGTTTCATGAAAATTTGTTTTAAAACATGGTGAATATGGGTTTAAATAGGCTGATTTGCAAAGATTTAGTTCCAATGAGGAACCATTTATTTGTGCCACATATGAAAAGTAAATATTTTTTTATCGATCCATAAAATCACCAGTGATTCATCATTTTGGATTGTAAAAGAATCCCTTTGGCTAGTGATTATGAGATTATATTATTGATTTATATAAGGATTCATCATATATTATACTCTTTCTAGATAAAAATGTCTATAACGTAGATATAGTGCACAAAATAAAAAATTATTATGATGAAGGGATATAAGAAAATACTTAATTACTCTCATCACTAATCTGATAATTTTATACATTAAATTTCATTTTTAAAATTTACATTTATAAAAACCATATTATTTAAAAACAATTATATATTTAATTATATATATTTGATTATTTAATTGAGTTTTTGTGTTGAATTTTGATGTTCAATAGTTTTGGTTTAACATTTATCATTGAAAAATATGACATATATTGTTATATTTTTTGTTTAATTTATGCATATGAGAACACAATTCCAAATATTGATATTAAAATTTTTCAATTTTTATATCTTTATAGAAGTAATGTTTATATTATATTTTTAATTATGAAATCATTTTGGTTAGAATAATAAAATCATTATTTCATAAAAAAACACATGTGTGCCACATTTTTAATTATATATTTCATTTTTTATATTTTCTAATTACTAACTAGTCTTATAATCTTTAGGTAAAAAATAATTTTGTTACATTTTCCTAATTCAATTCCATATACAGACCCAACGATAGAGGGACATATAGTAAGGTATTTATCTTTTTCTATATTATTAAATATTCAGCAATTTAATTACTTACATAATGAAACATTTTAATTTAAATAATAATAATTGCATCAATACTAATGAGTCTTCAATAGGGGACTCTTCTACTATTAATATTTGGATGTAGAAATCATGATTTGGGAAATGTGGAATTAAATATTTACCAAATCTATCACATTATCATATAGTGGAGAGATAACATATTCATTTTCATGATAATAATAATGTTATTTCCCAAATGGAACTCCATTAATTTGATATATTGGAATGCAGATCCATTACATGGTTAGCATTTTATATCATCATTGGATGACTATAAAATAATGCAAATATATCATCTTTGGGAGGATCAATGTGAATCAGTTGAAATTTATTTCCATCTTGTAAATTGGCATTTATGTTTTTATTTTTTTAATATATGTTGGTTTAAATTAACTATTAATAATAATTTTTAAATTAGGTATCAACAGGTGATACTTGTTCAAAATGACAGAACAATCATTTATGGTTTTAAAATTCAATAATTTATTTCAATGGATGGGAAATATGTGATGACTAAAAATAGAGTGTATTATATATGTGGGTGGTTTTCAATGAAATATATTCAGTGTAACATTAAGAAATTTCATTATGGGTAATATTAGAAAAATAATTATGAAAAAATGTTCATTAAAATTTTATAAATTTGAACTTTTTTAGTGTAGGATTCATTTTATGTTAAGTGTATTCTACCCAATTAAAAACACATTATATTGGTTTTTCCCTTTATTAGGTGGTGTTTGTAGAAATTTTTCCACCTTGAAAGAAAAGTATGCTTTTTATATGTTCATTATTTTTAATTATCATTGTTTATACAAGTATTATTTGTTGATATATATGAAAATGTAGGTCATGGAATTTTTTTTCAAATATCACATGTCAATACAATGGCCAAATGAAATCCACTATTTGAATGTAATGTTAATTATTTTTTATTTTTGTTATTATTTTCTTAGGATATATTTATATTTTGTATTTTATTATCATGTTAATGATTTATTGAATATTGTGTCATCTTAAACAAGGATATTTATGATGTGGTTATTATGTTTTATGATTCATTTATGAGAAAATAAAAATATTTTTTATAACTACTTATGATGAGGTTAGTTATATTAATAATTTTATTTTTTCTTTCATTGTGTTCTATTTTTTAATATTATATCATTCAACATAATTATAAGAATTCAATAATGTATATTCATACATGCAATAAGAACTTAACCATATTCAATCATTGTTTGTGAACTATTAGTTTAGTATGATTTTGATTTATGTTATGTTTATTCTTTTGTATCATATTACTATTACATTTTCATAATAAAATATTTTCAGAAAACTATTTCATTTGTTTTAATAGGTGTTTAAATATAATTATATCAAACAAATGGTTCAACAATACCCAACAATTATCATGTTGTAAATTTGATGTATTTTTTTAATACCTAAATATAATTCTTTTGAATATATGAATTTTTGATAACTAGAAAAAATTATGTATTTTTTAGAATTTTAGTCAATGATACATGTTTTTGGATAGCTACATAATTTTTTTTTCTATTACATGGATTTAGGAGTATTATGAAGATGTAATATTGAAATATTAGTAAAAAAATTGACATCCAACATTATATTTTTTTTAAACTGTTGCTGAAAATTTATTAATAATAACCCAATTTTTGACATCTATTTCCATGAAAACCATTTTGGAATATAGTTTCCAGTGTGGTTTTTCCTGAAAATCAACACTGAAACACAAAACTTAATTGGGATTTAGTATCAGTTTGTAAAAAACAGATTTCCAAATTATTTTTTTCGGTCAAATTTTAGTAGGTCAGTTAATAGTGAATGTCAAAAATTAAAAAATGATGTAAAATGGGTTTTTACACTATTTTTATGATGCCATCTATGTGAAAGTTGACTGACTGATAATTTTGGCACACTTACTATCTATAAGGGATAATATTTCAATGGATAATTTGGGTAATTTCTACGTATGGGAAATTTTAAGCCTTTATGGGTTACCCTCATATATTTTCTCTAATAGTGATGTGTGGTTCATTATATGATTGGGGAGAGGCCTGTAAAAATCAATTGGGATACATGTTAGATAATCACATTATTACACCCCCAAGGAAGATGGAAATAGTGAGTGAAATATCTATGTGATAGAGGAAAGTTTTAGGTCTATGTGTGATAGATAATAGATGAAACCCAGAGGAACACTGGCTAGTGGTTTCAAGGGACCATTTGAGGCCCTGTATTGGAGATTTAGTGGCCCGAAACTAGATAACAATGTGATGGTGTCTACTAATATTGCAATTAAATGAATACATGGAACCAATCACTAGTGGAATGAAGAGTTTATTAGTCTTGGTATACAGATCCATACAAGAGTCTTTTATTACAAAACCATAAGCTAAATATGACATAATTTTTCCCTCTTTAAATATAAATAATATAGAAGATAACTCAACTCCATCAATGAAACCACTTTATATTATTCATCTTATGCCTTTCAGGTTCTTACATAATGAAACATAATAAGGTTGAGCACAACTGATTACTAGGGGAATAATATAGAAAAATAAATAATAAATCAATTATAATATTAAATATGAATGGTATTTAACTAAAAACACATTCCATTTAATACAAAATTTAATGGATTTGGGTAGAAAATATGCCAAGGTAATAACTATAATAGCATTACATTCAAATAATTAGATAATGAAAAATAAATATAGGAAGGAAATAAACAAAAATATATTCCATTTAATAAATGAAAATAAAATTAAATGTATCAATACATATTTCAATGAATAATCTGATGGTAGCATAATAATAGAAACTAATATGAGGGAAATGATTTCATAATAAATGTCATGTCTCATGCACATGAAAAACTATACATTCAACATTCAACCTTAATATAATTTAAAAATTCATATAAAGTACAATTTAATTTGTGCAACATATTTGAATCAGGTGAACCTATTGATGTTTCTATGAGCTATATAAGGTTCGCGATCCACTAATCATTAAATTCCAAAATAATTTCTCACATCATGAAATTAATTTAGTTAATAAAAAATATGCCTATTCAAATATCTGTATTGAATAATTAATAAAAATTATCAATATTTCACTAAAAAATAAAATAACTGTCAAAGTATATGCTCTATGTATAAAAGGTATACAGTTTAGGAAATAATAATATCCATAATAAATGAAATAGATAATTTTGGGGAAATTGAATGTTCAATGATCATATGAGATTTATTATATCAAGGGGTCTAACAGATAAATCAATGAAGTTAATATGAATACTATCATGGACCAAATTAGTCATAATCAGTCTAGAGGAATAATAATGATGGTATAAATACAACATATACCGAGAAAAGTAAAATAATGGGGTTTTTTAATTGATTAATATAAAATAATTTATCTTTCAAAAAAATGTTCAAGGAAAAAATCCATTGTTTTGAAGAACCATTTTATTTTAAAATCACATCTTTAAAACATTTTCTTTAAAAAATAAAATTTTGAACATGAAAATTGATCTTCAGAGAAATGATGGTGGTAAATTAGTAAAATAAATTTAGGTAATAAACATTACTTTGTACAGTAAATGGTAATAAAAATGCTTTATTCTGAATGAGACAAGAAAATTCATTTCAAAAAATTTGTAAATGACAAAAATTGAAAAAATGACTTTAAAAAATTATTTTAAAATTATTTTTTAAAAAATATCAATAAAAGTTTTTTTATAAGAAAAAAAGTTCTTTGAATTAAGAGATAAGTAAAGTAGGGTTTTCTAAATAAAAAATTTACTATATATTTTGAGTACCAATGATTGAAAAAATAAAACTAAAACAGGAATGAGTTCGTGAATAAACATTGGATAGGATAATCAATTTTTTTTGAACTATGTATATATAATTTCCATTAATGAAAACTTCATTTTACTATATTTACAACTATTGTTGAGGGGAATAATCTTTAAACAATCTAATGTGTCCCATAAAACATTGAAACGTTTTAAATTGTAAACATTTTTTTGTTATAATATTACTATAAATATTAAATACCGTGCAAATAAATTCATTATTTTTGTAATATATAAAAATGATCAGTACGTACACTACATAAAAAAATATGTGGTGAATAAAACAGAATTTATCTCACATAAGTAAAAAAATATGATGAAAATCCTTTAACAATGTTGAAAAAAGAAATCGGAAACCCTAATAGTAATAGTGATTAAAAAAATTAAATTCCACGAATATAATTTATTTCATGATTTTATATGTCCATATCGATATATATATTCTTTATATAATAAATTTTGTGCAGAACAATAAATTATGCCTCATACAATCAAAAATGTGACAACAATACCATATCTTAAGTTTCCATTAAAGTGAAGATCATTTAACATAATTTATAACAAAAAAACATTTATTTTATAATTTCATGAGAACATTTTTGATTTTAATATTTTCTTTTTTATCACATTGTTATATTTATTATAAAACTATATTAACAATTATTTTTACAATGGGTGTTTTGACAAAATTCTGTTTATGTGCCAAGAATACGATTGTTTGGTCAAATATTTTCATTAATGTCATAATATAACTTCTATTGAATAGTAATAATGAAATGATTATAATATTTTTAATTTAAATATACATTTAAAATCCATCATAAACAATTTTTATGAATAAATAAACAAACATTACAATCATAGAGATGGCGGGTCGTACATATGCTTGAGTATTTTTTTTATTTTTCATCGATTGTTATCGAATGAAGGTAACTAACACTTTATAAATCTATAATAAACAATATATGACAAATATATACATATACATATAGATATACATAATACTTTTGTGTTAATAGGAATCAAATTGTGTTAAGGAGGTGGTAGTCCACACATCTAGGAATGACGTTATAACTTTTTATCTGTGTGCGAGAGGGTAATAATTTAAACGATATACATATATATATATATTATTTATAGAAAGATAATTATGTCATTAATATCATATATATTTTTATTTCTCATATTTTAATTTATAATCATCATTTTGTACATTCCATGGATCGTGAAACGAATCACACCGCTTTAAGGGGGGGTAGTCCAAAATTTCTAAAAATATGTAATCCTATTAACAGAAATTTAAATTATTAAATTTATTTGTTAGAAAAGGATTAATGAAGTATAAAGACACAATAAATATCTTAAATATTAGATTTATATAGGGTTACCTTCACAATGGGAAACTATTACTGTTGGTAAAAGAAAATATAATTTTCATCATTTCGTGGGGCAGTAGTTCATCGTACATAGAACAATATGTCCATTACCCATTAGATTGATTTTTTTTTAATTATAGTTTGAAACATTTTCATATAAATATAATAGTATATTCAGGATACTGGTTTATTCATACAAAAATATAATAATTAGATATGAACGGTTGGATGAATAAAATAAACATTAAAATATTGAGGTAAGATAATACCTTTTAATCAGGTAAGTACATTTGGTTATTTCAAAGGGCTTCCATTGAAGGATTTCAGCACAATCGTATGATTAAAGGCCTAATTGAGGTATTTTGGGAATGTATATGGGCATATATTTACCCCACCTACATGTTTTGAGATGTTTGGGAATAGGGAGAGGTGGTGGCTATTTATAAGGGATGGAAAGGGGTAACATGGTATTTTTGAAATGATGGTTGTTCTGCCTTGCTTTTTACCAAAAAATAGACATAAAAATTAACCCAAATACATATATTAAGGTTTAAATATAAATTATGTCCCTAAATGGTTGTTTTACATGTGGATAAGTCATTTGGGACTCTATGGTTTGGGTTTTGTCCTTTAATAAGCTTAATTTTTCGTTAATAATTGCAATTAATCATAAAGATTGAAACTAATATTTTGGGACAAAAGAATAGTTGGATGGAATAATATTTATTAATTTTATGATTCCAAATATTAAATAACTTTTTCTAAATTTAAAACCAATAATTTTTAAAAAATAATTTAAAATTAATTCCACAGGCAGGACCACAATGTGGTGTATTAAAATAAAAACCTTTAAAATATTGCTTTGTTTTTATATTCAATATAAAAGTGAAATTTATTTCAATAATATAAAATTTATAATTTGATAAATATATTATTTCATTAGACATAATAAAATTAAAATAATAATTTATAAGTACAAATAAATTATACGAAAAACAGTTTTCAACTGCAATTTAGTATTTTTAACTATTCAATAAAAAAATTGATTTGTTAAAAAAATAATAAAATATCCTTAAAACAATTCATATTTTTACCATTCATATATATACATAATTAGTAAAATTTAAATAATTTATGGTTTCAAAGTTCTTTTTTAAAATCCATTCTCCATTAAAAAGCAGTAAAATTTCCATTATAAAAATATAGGTTTTTATGTGTAAAATAGAGTTTGTTTTTATTTAATGTGAATAAAACCAAATTAATGGATATAAAAAATATTTTATTGAATATATAATATTTATATATAAATAAAATCATAAAATTATTATAATTATTTCTATTTATTATTTTAAAACATATTTTTTCAGAAACCCATAGTTTATTTTAAAAATATTCACATAATATTCAATTGATTCTTATATACATTTCAAATTAATTAATACCAAATAAATTCGTTATTTATTTGATTGAACATAATTTTAATATTTTATTTAATAATATTATTAACCCTAATATAGAATCTAGGATATAAATTATTATATTAAATCATAATATTTTTCTGATATTTTTTTTGTGAAACACGGTCTTGCTTCTAACACAAGCCATCGAAGGATGTATCTGTTGCATTTAACACATGATAACTCAGTTTTTCATTCTTTGAAATATATTGAATATATATTATAATATATCTAGATATTTTATTACCTTATGTGAATTGTTTCATGTCCCATACATGATATCAAATACAAGGTTCTTACATTAGATTTTTGGGATGCCACATTTTACTAAAATTATTTAAATTGTGTCCATCAAATTAAAAATAGAACATGCATATAGATTGTTTAATACTTCCTATACATTAAATAAGAAATCTTGAGAATGGTTCATAATTCATCCTCTGTAAAATATGTAATGGTATGTACAAAGGTCACATGTACTACGATGTAACAAGGTCTCTATCCAAAAGAAAATCAGTGGTATGAAGAGATTTATACTTAGAGGAAAAGTATAAATATTATTAGGGATTAAATGTGGTAATCAGAAACATTTGAATGAAAAATAGTGATTTTAGGGCCTCAAATCCATAAATATATAATGATTTAAGAGACCATTAGTTCTACAAGAATTAAGGTATTTGGTTAACATTTATTTTCTATTTCATTTCATAAATGTGTGCTAACTCATTTACTACCAAAATTTATAAGGAAACTTTATTTCATTATATGTTTCAATTTCATATTAACTATCCATAATTTTTTTTCTTCTATAAAATTATATTTCATTTCATTAAAAATATAAATTAATTACCATTTATGATTTTTTAATTCCCAAAGTACCAAAAGAAAATAACAAATGATCGTATATCCAGTAAAAGAATGAAAAGGCTAACAATTTTAATCTTACTATCCTAAAAAATAAATATTTTAAATTTATTAATCTCTAATCGTCAAATTTGATACTATTGGTTCATCGCTAGATATTTTTCATCTAGTTTATTAACAAAAATAAATGAAAACATAACCAGGACATTACATAGGTAATTAGTTGGTGTCAATCAATTATTATCCTTCTGTCATTGGTATAGGTCTCGCAGACTTTCGATACTTGATTGTTTATCACCCGACATAGATGATTCCCTTTTAAAAAACCGTATTTTTATAAGTTACAAAATCAATATTTTTTAAGTCCTTAAAATAGACTTAGAATTTTTTTTCAATAATACCCTAATTCATAAATAATTACCCATATTACAATCACATAGATACTTATGTGCCCTAGAGTTTATCAATAATATCATTTACATTATTTCTAAATAATGAATCCTTAACTTAAATATAAAACACCTTAGGATTAACTGGGAATATTCATGATCATTATCTACTCATGTGTTTCATTAGGTTTTGTAAATAAAATGTCAATTATTCTTATCATATCTCTAAATAGTGTCAATATATGAATGTTGTAAGGCTCATTTTCATGTACCAGGTT
Organism: Viscum album; assembly: GCA_963277665.1. Taxonomy (NCBI): domain Eukaryota; kingdom Viridiplantae; phylum Streptophyta; class Magnoliopsida; order Santalales; family Viscaceae; genus Viscum; species Viscum album. The sequence goes on along the minus strand of OY728128.1, from coordinate 267,462,641 downwards.
ACCCAGAGTCAATCTCAAAACATCGTATCAAGCATATTTATTCTAGGAACATATTTTCTAGAACCAGATCCACTTATAGTATAGAGATAATGATGTATTGCTATGAAGAACCAAATAATTTCTACCTTACCAAAATTCTAGGATGTTATTATACACTTATCCTCAATTAATAGCCTAGGGTTATGTTATCTAATTTATGATTTCCTTAAACTAGTACCAAATGTTTCTATGAAACATACTCTAATACCAACATTAGCAACCCAACCATAGATAACCATGAGTGGATGTCTTCTACTATTATATTAGATTAATTTTACGTAATCACTCATAGAAGGACCAAAGAGTTTATTAGTATTCATAAAATGATACATACATGATACTTTTGATACAATATAATATCCTAATTACAACATAATTCCCCCTCGTTCCAAATAAATTACATAAAGGATAACCCGAATCCATAAAGTAAATATCTACTTATCATTCACTGTACACTTCTTTGATTCTCGAGGAATGAAACAGAATAAGGGTTAGCTTAAATGATTAGTAAGAAAAATATATAGTCACATAAATAATTATTCAAGTAGAATAGTAAATATAAAAAGGTAAATAATTTAATACACATTCCATATAATAAATAAATTGAATGGATGTGTGTAAACAATATGTCAAGGTAATAACTATAAATATATGTAATTCCAAAAACTAGGTATTGGAAAATAAATATGGAAATATAAAAAACAAAAACACATTCCATTTAATGAATAAAATAGAAATTAAATGTATACATAGATATGTTGATGCACTATCTAATGGATAAATATTAACAGTAACTAATATGAGGGAAATTATTTCCAAATGGACTTCATCTGTCAGGCATATAAAAACGAATACATTCAAGATGCATCATCTAGATAGTTTAAAACTATTAATAGAAACCCATTAAATTTTCATAATTTTTTTTTCATTAGATCCCATTGATTCTTTGAGGATCCATATTATTTATGGGCTCCACCCATCATTTCATGTCTATATCATTCTACATATAAATATATTCATCTAATTAATAAATAATATTCCTTATCAAATATCAATGTTTAATAAAGAATATAAAATTATAATATTTACCCAAGTAGTCAAATTACTATTTAATGTTACACTATGTAAAGAGTAGTATTTTTTATTAAATAATAATATATATGATTAATTAAATGGATAATTTATTGGAATTTCAATATTTAGTGGTCATAAATGATGGAATATTTCATGGGGGATAACAGATAAATGATGAATGTGAATTTGAATACAATATTTTTATAAATCAATTGTAAAACATACAAAGGAATAGTGAGGATGGTATGAATACACCATATCCCTAGTGGAGTAAAATGTCATGTGTTTCTATTATTGAACTGAAATAAAAACATCGTTTAAATAATTATTGTAGAAAATATATGTTGTTTTGAAAAACCATTTGAAAAAATAATTCCATAAAAATAAACCATTAAAAAATCATTAATATCAAATATTATATACCTGTAAATAAAGGTTCAACTAAGTGATTATAATAAATCTGTACATGTTGTACGAGGTAAAAGGAACATTTTTTCTGTATAGTAAAATGTTAGAAAAATTCCTTGTTTGGAATGTGAGGAGATGATTTCAAGATAAATATTGGTAAAATAATTAATGTTAAATTTTCTTAGCTAATTTTTTTTGAAAATATTTTTGAAAACCATTTAAAAAAAATTTGATGAAAATATGTTCTCTTAAAAGAGGGATAATTAATGTTGTGTTTTCTGAATAAAAATTTCTAATACAATTTTAGTTAAAATGAGTGGTAAAATGAAATAAATTCATGAAGGAATTTATGAATAACTTTATAATATGAATAATAATGGTCTTATTGATCATGGGTTTTATAATTTCCTATAAGGGAAATACAATTGATTGATCACTAAATCTATTACGGAGGAGAATGATATATAAATTATCCAAAGTGTCAATACAGCTTTGAAATGTTTTATTTAATAAAACTAAGCAAGGATTAATATTAAATTAAATTATTAGATACCATGAAGATAAATAAATTAATTATATAATATATAAAATGGGGTTGTAGGTACAACACAAAAACATAAGTTATGAAATCTGCATTTTTCTCACAGAAACAAAAAACTGGTGATGAAAATCCCATAACAATGTGGTAACAAATTAACTAGGAAACTCAAAGGTAATAATAATTAATTAAAGAATTTAAAAAAATTAATTTAATTTAATTTTTTATAATATATTTCTAAATGGTATTATTTAGTCCATATATAAAATTATTGATGAACAATAATTAAGTATGCCTCAAATAATGAAAATTGATACATGAATCCCGTACCTCGAGTTCTCTTTTTGGGGAAAATCCTTTAACATAAATTTTAATAAACATATATTAATTTCATAATTTATTGATAATCTATTTCTGGTTTATAATTTCGTTTATTTTTCTTTTTATATTATTTTTACAACTACTTAAGTAATTATGTTATGTCTGGTGTTTTGACCAAATCCGGATTATGTGTCAAAAACAACTGTAGAAGGAAAACTATGGTCAAAGGGGTCATTATATATCATCAATATAACAATACTCAGGAAATAATTATTATATTTTCACAATAATTATAATTTTTAAATCAATAATTAAATACTATTATGAAAAGTAAAAAAAATGTTACAATCATGGAGAGGGTAGGTTTTACATATGCATGATTAACATTCCCATTTTCAATTATCATTATGTAAAGAAGGTATGTAATACTATTTCATTACATAATTAATATTATATACATAATTATATATATACATATATATAATTCTTGGGATGTAAAATGAATCACATCATGTTAAGGATGATGTAGTCCACTCGTCCACGAACAACGATATCACTTTTAAAGTGTGTGTGAAAGGATTATAATTAAAATTGAATATTTTTATATATTATATTTAAAAAATGGTAATTATGTCCTTAATATAATATATAGGGTTTTTATTTAACTTATTTTTAAATATATTCATTATTTATACATTTCAAGGATCGTTTGAACGAATCACGTCGTTTGAGGGGCCAATTGTCAACACTTCATCAAATTATGTAATCATATTAATGAAAAATGGAATGTATTAGAGTTTTATGATATAAAAGGATTAATTAAGTATAAATACATAATAAATATCATATATATCAAATATAAATATTGTTTCCATCATAATGGGCATCCATAAATGTTGGTAAAGTAAAATAGAACCATCATCCTTTTGAGAGGAAGTAGTTTTCTATACATATAAAGAGTATAATAATTACACATTAGATGGATGTGTATGTAAGTATAGTTATAAAACATATCATTATAATAACATAGTATTCATAGGATATTATGTTTTTTATAAATTAAAAAATATCAAGAGATAAGGGGTTTGGTAATTGAAATAAAATTATAAATCTTGATAAGACGTTTCCACTAAATTGGTTAACTACATTTATATTGTACAAAGAGGATTCATTGTAATGAAATATACACAAAGTTATGTTTCGAGTTCAAGGGGATGGATTTTTCAATACTACATGGGAATTACATGGCCAAACATATCTGGTTTTAGAGGTGTGAGGAATGCGTAGTTGTGGTGGCCTTTTATAAGGGTGGAAAGTACTTACTTTGTATTTTTGAAACGATGTTATGTGTTCCCGCATTTTTAAATATTAAAATTCCTAAAAACTAAAAAAATTATATATAGGAAGGTTGATGGACGATTTATGTCCAACAAATTGGTGTTTGATAAGTGGATAGGTAATTTGGGCCTCTTTGTTAAATGTTTAGTGTGTTATTAAGCTTTATTTTTCCCTAATAATTGTAATTAGGTTTAATTCCATTCATTTATAAATTAGATCAAAAGAAATTTGGGCATATAATACATTATAAATTATTCTCATTCCAAATATGTAATTAAATTTTCTAGATTCAAATAATAAAAGTTATATAAATTAATTTAAAACTCATCCCACATGTGGGATGACAATGGTTGTTTTTATAATAAAAAATTATAAATGATTTCTATGTTATTGTTAAAAATTTCAATATAAAATTTATTAAAATATACTAAATTGTGTCAATTTATAAAAAATATATTTAATCGTACTTAAAAAATATTATTATGAGTCATCTTTATATTGATATTATATGAAAACGTAGTTTTGGAATAAAATTTTGTATTTTAAAGATTTCATAAAACATTTCTTTATGAAGAATATCAAAATATCACTAAAACCAAATTCTTATTTTTATATTTGAAATATGATGTATATTTTTAACTATTTAATTATTTAAATTTTCAAAATTCAGTATTAAGATGTGTTCCCCCTTGAAAGGTGTTAAAATCACCCTTATAAAAATATAGTTGTACATTGTTAAAATAATTATTGTTCTTATATGTTGTATATCAAACCAAATTTATGAATATCAAAATAATATTAATGAATAATATATATATATTACATTAATATCACTCTATAATTTTAATTAATTTAATATATTATCAAAAAACAACTTTTTTTGTATAAAAATATTTTTCTGTAAAAATATAATATTTATATTGAATTTCTTCTTACACTAATTTATAATTAAATTTTAGCTGATTAAATAATAATATATTTGAATAAACCATATTGTTAATATGTAATTTAATAATATTCTTATCTAATAACATAACGGCTTGGTTATATCATATTATATTAAATAATAATATATTATAATACATTTATAGTTGGTGAAACACAGTCTTATGCATATTGTAAGACATCGAACATGGTCTCTCTTGTGTGTAAGTCATGCTAAATCTATTTTTTGGTCATTGAAATATATATAATATGTATTATAATGTATCTCGGTATTATATTCCTTTACGTGATTGTGGTTGGATGTCATACACACTATCAAATAAATGTTTCTTACTTAAAATTTCAAAGGCTTCATAAGAGACCATTCTGGTCACCAATACAGTGGACGAGGATCAATGAGGCATCTCATTTTAGACAGGAGATTTAGTATTAGATAATAGAGGAGGTCCAAGTAATTTTTAAGAAGATATGGAAATCCATGTGAAGGAATAAATCCTTGGAAGACTAACATCGTAGACCCTTGGTGATTACTAATAAAGACCCCATTTTCCAGTGACTCTCCCCACAATGATGACTGGGGAGATCTTTTTGGGTGAAAATATTTCCATAGGGTTCATTGGGACTTTCTACATCATACGAAGTGATTTTTGAGTTTCATACTATCTCACCCAACCACAACTTTTCAAATGGGTGCACGACATCATCCATGTGCCGCAACTGTGGAGATACGTCAATGCCCCCAAGAAGATTATTAATTAGGGATAAGTATACATATATGATGGATCAACATTTTTGGAAAACCAAATGTAGATAGAAGATCTATATAAAAAGTACCATCGATGGGAAAACCATCCCCTTGGATTGTGTGTTGTGGAAGCAGAAGAGTATGGTGGAGAGTCCCAACGAGTGAGAGAGCCAGATACATGCTCAGTATCCCAATCTTGATGATTTTTTTCCCATCAAGGATGAAAATATTTGAAGGGAGAATAATTAAAATTCCCTTGATTTCCCCTTAAATACATTGATATATATCTATAAATTTAAACATACCATGGTACTGAGATGTTATGCCATTACGAAAAAAAGTGTTCTCAAAATATATTTTACAAATATTATAAATATCATTTCTGTCATGCGTGCATGATTTCATAAATAAATGTATATAAATCATAAACAGAGTATTGGATTAAAATTCTGAGACCTAGTGGAATTCAGGAATGTAAGGATTACCCTAGGCCAGAAAAATATATGGTCACAATGAAACATTCAGATAAAGTTACCAATGCTGGTAAATTTGGAGGATTAATTATACATATAATATAATTTCTTGATTAAGTGAACTAAATAAATTTCCTATATGTGTATGATAATATGGAGGTCTAAAATGTTTTAATTACATAACCCAAAGGGAAATAAGATAATGTTACACATTTCTCTTTCAGTGGAATATCAAGAATAAATGAACACAAATTGTACACCCTAGAAAATCATGGCACAGTGAATGCAATGAATTATCTTTTTCATTGGAAAGTGATTTTCATCATCAAGGAATGATCCAATCCCAAGGTAGGACTCATGAGTTTTTTTATTCTTACACAATTGACAAAAATATTTATGATGATCATAATATTCATTGAAATACATTCAAATTTAGCATTTTCATGATCTTGGGAATTGATTTTGAATTTTTTTATTTTGTTTCTCACCCCAATACATATCAATTAGTTTTAATTATCCCAGAATGAATTTACAATGATTCTTTCATTTCTTTTTCTATTCAACATCCATACCTTCTCTTATTTTTCTTTTTCAATTTGAATATATGGTATCAGTTTATTATTTCTAGGATGTATATATCCCAACCAGACCCCTAGATTCACGGATTATTCACGTGTGGTGAAAATATTAGAGAATCATTGATTTATTTAAATAATTATAATGTTTATGATGATTGATTCATATATCTGGCATCCAATGTGGTGATGGTGTCGCATAGGATTTGTATATGTCATGTATGAATATCAAACATGTGAATAAAAAATCCATTTTCTAGCCAATGGACAAACAGAAATGACAATGGCAGGGTTCACCTTTGATATTAGATGGCATGGAGACAATATTTTATGTATAGGTCCTCGATATAAAATGTGTATTAAATGGATATGTGTTTATTGTAATAACAACACTACACATCTTGTAGTTCAGATTAACACATATTGATTATTAACACTACAATTTGGATCAAGGGTTTTCGAATAGTTAATGATCACATGTCTAATATGCTAGTCCACACGGCATGTGACCCAACCAGGGTAGGAAGGTCACGTGGGATAAGTACGTTGGATGTACCCTGTATTGGTGGATATTTTGAATATAGAAGTATATTTGCATGACAATTAATACATGGATACATCCAACTGTATGAGAATGATCCAATGCAGTAGAGGTACATCGTGTAGTTCCCTTACACACTGTGTTGGTTTACACATTTAGTGAATACATGTACATTCAGGGACATACCTAGGTAGTGGAAAAAGATTAAAACCCATGTTGGTCCCCATTCACTATGTTTATCCCCACTTACAATATTAGAAAAAATCATTCTGCAATATTTCATTTGTTAGGACTCATATTTTGGCCCATGGGTTCCCTCTCCTGAGTGTTTTATACATATAAGGATGTGGATGAATTTTTACGAAGTTTAATTATATGATGTAAGAAGTTTTGGGTGTGATGCTTCATTTAGATATGTTTGAAAATGATACTGATCATATAGGTTCCTGAGAGATATTAATGTGGAACCCTCCTACTAGGGTTGGGCACAATTCCTCTACCTATCAACTAATTAGAACCCTCCTGTTAGGTAAGGAATAGATTTTTGATCATCTATCAGAGTGTAGCCATCCTAGTGGGAAGGTCATGTTTCCTCTATCAACAGTCATAGTGGAAACCTCCAACTGTGTAGAGAATGTTTCTTTTATCATCTATATTTGTGACACCATCGTACTAGGATCTGAATGGGCTAATGATTGGATTTCTCATTGGAACTGTCCTACTATATAGGGCATGCATCCTCAATCAACTATAATATTTTCACCATCATGTTATTCATCAAATTGGTACCCTATCTAAAATTTATTTCAAAGCCTATTTTAGTATCAGGGCATCAGTCCTAGAATTATATAGTGTCACCCTTATACTAGGTAGGGTATGGATCATTTATTGGGATAGAATTGTCCCAATAAGATTCATTGAGTCTTATTGATATTGATGCTCAAAAATACCCATTTTTATGATAAAATTAATTTATGTATTTTTGATGAATATAATTCATGGTTAATTTGTATTTTCCCTGAGTTAAAATTGATTATTAATTATTATGTATGCGTTTAAATGATTTATGTAATCATGGTTCATACCCAACATTTTCAGGGAAAACAAATGGATCATCAAACCTAAATTTAAAATAAAATGTATGGATCATATACACTACTTTTAGGGAAACATATTGTTAAAGAACAATTAGTTTTGATTAAACATAATTTTTATGAATAAACATTTGGTTTAGCAAACGACATTTTGTAAAAAAATATATACCATCAACCATACATTTAGATTTTTCCCTTATATGATTGAACCCTTCACTTGACTGTTTAACGAGTGAGGTTCTATATTATTGAAATTATCCAAATTTTCAACATTAGTCTAAAAATAAAGAAAAATATCATTAAATATATTTTACTCCCTATTGAAAGGATTGTATTCAATGTATTTAATTATCCCTATTTATAATTGAAATTACGACTCGCTCGATTGATTTATAATTCCATTGGTATATATTTTTCTTATATTATTCTCTGATCTGATCAACTGAAAGGTTGAAAAGTTTATATTGTAAAGTAGAATGATTATTTATTTCTATATAACGTGTGTGTAATATATTTTTCAATACATAATTGATGATAAAATATAAAATCACTCTATTATTTTGAAGGAGTTATATTTAAGGACATAAATTTTTCAATATTTTTTATTTTACTTTTATCTTTAATTGTTACTTCTACTATTTGATTGTTAATATCTATATAGAAGTTCATTTTAAATAGAGATCACATCAAGGGTTTTCATTCTTGATGAAATTGATCTTTTATATATATGATCAATTTTATGTAATTTTTTGTTGTAAAAATGAACAAAACATGGTTTATTCAATCAATTAAAACTCTTTTTATTTTTTGGAGTTCTAAATTATTTGACAAAATCATGGTGGGAAATCAACTCCTCAAACCATGATTTAGATAATTTGGTTCCTTGTAAAATAACTATAATTACCTATTAAATTAATGTTGTAATGGTTTCAACTGCCTATACTCAATTGTAATGGTCTTATGATATGTGCTCTTATACAGTGAAAAACCTCATGCTCACTGAGATAGTATTCATATAGTAGACTAGGGGATCTTTTTTCCCTTTACCGCTATAAAAATTGTTGTGTTCTTATTCTCAATTTAGCTTCCACTCAACATAATTAATGAATAAAATAATTCATATCTACCTAAACTGCGAAGATATCTAAAAGTGATAAGATTTCGAAGAATATTAAAAAACACAATTCACCATCTCTTATGTATATTTTCATTATTTGTTCATAATAATTGGTATCAATGATGTGATATTTATGGAACTAAGCTAATATCTAGAATGATTAAAGTACATGAAATATAAAATGAGGTATGACAATTACAAAACTAAAATAATGTATGTCACTGGATTGTGTTCTATACATTATTTTGGATAATTACATATGCTTGAATCCTTTCATGGTTATCTATTTGTAAAATCCTTGATTCATGGCATAATTGAATAATGAAAATTAATATTAAATTCATGGCAAACCAAAGTATTTGGAATCCATGAAATAAGTTTTGTGTGATATTAATTAAAGATCAATGAATGCTACTATAAATTGACTTGGTCAAGATGATTTCATCTGAGAATCTCATAGTTATACTACCGATTAAATATGAAAAAATATTGTTATTTCTGATGATGAAACTAAATGTTCTAGGAAATAATATTACCCAAATAAAACACAAAAAAATATTTCTTTCATAATGTATTATTTTGAATGAATAAACAATAAGGATGTGGTGTTGATAGAGATAACCAATGGTGATTCTCTAATAGAAATATAAATTCGAAAATGATATTAGGAGTATAAATTACTAATAGTACTATCCACAAAATATAATGAAATTCCTAATACTATATGACAATAATCACTATAAAAAGTTACGTCAATTGAGGAACTAATGTTTTCCTTTATGATATACAAATCTGTGCTAAATTTTGAATATTAAGGCAAAAATATAGTAAAATTGGAAAATAAAACCCTTAATATTACTTCTCAGAAACATGAAACTAAATCAAAAGAATATTCAAAATAATAAATGATCCAAAGTGTTTATATTATTAAAAGGAACTAGCTCAACAATCCAGAAGAATCATCAAATTTTATTAGAGATAAATACGATATAATAAGAACTTCTGGAATGATTAATGTGGGCCTAAAGGAGTAATATTCAATTATTATAAACATTTATGGAATATCAAATCATATAACCCATAGTTAAAGCAAAAAGATCATGATGGATATATAATAAAAAAATAAGATGGAAATTGATTAAGAGTGAAAAGTAATGACTGATATGAAAGCAATATTGGGTGTTTCTAAAGGAAAAAAATTCTCATCTAAATTTTACTCATAAAAACATACAGAAAATATAAATGAAATTTTCTGATTTATAAATATAGAAGAAGATGATGTACATTCTTATTATTCCACTATCTTAGATTATTATGGTTTCTATAATTGAAAACTAACTCTTTACTACTATATGCTTGATGAAAGGTATGAGTATTTAGTAAAATATAAAAAATCTCTAACAAATATTTACAACGAATTTCTTATGTGAAAAATATTCTATATTAAGAAATTAAATAAATAAAATAAAAATTTAATAAATCAACTTCAAACTATACTGGTCATGAAATATCATAAAATAGTTAGAAAATGAAGTAAAATAATTTATAAGTGTTGCAATCAGATTAACTAAAGGAGAAGAAACTATATATCAGGTTAATTGAAAACAAAAATGATCAACAAATAAAAATATGGAATAGAAAAAAACGGTGACAAATCTAAATTATATAGAAATTACATTATAAATAATTCTAAAAATTATAGATATATATATATAGTTAGTTTTTTTATTATGTAATTAAGGGATATTACAATAACAACTATTGATGAAGAAATCATAAAATTAGTGGGATTACAAAATTTTTTATTTCTAGAAATTTTTCTGAAGTATTTACTACATGTTTTAAAGATATAAGTAAAACATTTAAATCCATATCATTTCTTGCTAACATGGTTGTACCCATGAAAATATGTTTACCAAAACATTCGTTTGAATAAATTATTTTTAAAAAAAAATTATTTAGAAAAAAATGGTTTATAATATATGGATACTGGCATCTAAAGACACATGGGAAGTGAATCATCAAATTTTCATACATTCAACAATCCTATAGAGGGTTAAATACTTTTGGAGGTAATGATAATTGAAAATATATATTGATTTGGATTAGTTTCTCCTTTAAAATAAATATCAATCAACAATGTGTTGTAATTTCATGGGATAATATGAAATCTTATAAGAATTTATCCTCTCAATGATTATGGATTTTATTTTAGTTTCTCAAAAAATTACTTCCATTTTTTAACTCCAATTTTATTAAATTTAGATCACCAATAACTAAAAATGTCTATATATTGGATCATAAATCTGTGTGTAATAAAAAGGTGAATTTTCAAACTGCGGGGAAAATTAATATCAGATATTTCATTTGAGAAATAGACACTTCAATGTTTTTAGTTTATATAATATTTTTATAAAACCCTTATTTTCTGATTTTTGTTTTCATAAATTTGATAAAGGGAGATTCTATGACACAACACAAATTGGACATAAATACAATAATTCCTTAAAATATATTACATATTTTCTACGTACAACCCACTTGTACTTATCCACATGGATTTTTTGATCTATCATGAGTAGCATTTTTGGTTTGTAGAATAAATGTATTTTATAAGTGATTATTTATCAATATTTTAGAGGGTTTATGTTTTTAAAACAAAAAAGTGATGTGTTTTATATTTTTAAAATAATGTTTTTAAATTGTTGAAAATGGAAATGATTTTAATATAATTACATTAAGAAGTGATCATGTGGGAAATTTTTTGAATCAAGAGGTTTTATATATTTTTCTAAAACATAGTTATTAAAAAACATTCTATGAATAAATAACACCTCCAAAAATTATATTTTCTTAAATAAGAAATTTAAATGTTCAATAAATGGAATAGAAAATGATAAATGAATATATACTTTGTACGTATTTTTTAACAGAAGCTGTAAACACACACTTTAATATAATGAAGAGATTTTGAATAAAACCCCTTATTAAAAAGACACACTATGAATTTTTGAAGAACTATAAACCTTAGTTTAGTTACATTTAATTATTGGAATGCATTGGGTACATAATTAATTATAAAAATGGCCTTTGTATGATTAAACCATATAATAATGAAGAAATATTTTTAGGATATTTTAGACCCTTAAATATAATAGATTGTAAAATAAAATGACAAGGATTGTTGAATAAAATATTAATTTGATGTTTGATGACTGTTACCCTTTTATATTATGAAAAATTAGAAAGATTAAGTTTCTGATTCATTATATTTCATGTTACATTAATAACATAAGAATGATTTTGAAAATAAATTAAAATAAATGAATTCTATTTCAAATGATCATAAAATTGATGAACCTAAAAGGGTCTTACCTATATAATCTATAACATCAAAGGATTACCCATTAGAAATTGTACTAGGATTTCAGGATACATATTTATTAACTAAATGGAATATATTAATATTATCTATATTTTATACATTAATTTCAAATTTAAATCATAAAATCCTAGAAGAAGATTTAGAAGATGAATTTTGGAAAATGGTTATTCATGATGTACTTGACAGATTTAGTAGAAATAAATTATTTAAATTAGTTTATTGATCATATGATCATCTAGTGATTTATATATATATATCTCTTGAAATAATAAAAATTAACAAGGAATAATTACAACAAATAATGTTAGATTATTGGATAAAGGATACAATCAAGAAGAGGAAATAGATTATGACGAAACCTTTCCACTTGTAGTTATATTAAAATCTACTTGTATCCTCCTAACACGTGAACATAATATTAATTCTAGGTTACATTATATGGATGTACAATATAATTTTCTAAATGGATATTTAATGGATGATTTTTATATTGAAAAACAAACTATTATTAAATATCCTCATATATCAAATTATGTTTTAAAATTACTAAATATCTTTATAAAAAACACATAGAACACAGTATGACATATTAAGCTCTTTATAATTGTTAAATTTATTTTCTATAGTGTTAGAAGATCCAAATATATGTAGAAAATAGTTTTTTCTAATTTATTATTATTGTAGGTTTATATATATGATTTTAATTTTGGTTCAACAAATAAAAATAACTTTAATTATTTTTATAATCTCTTGCAAAAATAATTTCATAATGATATTTTATGATATTTAAATTCCCTTACTAGATTTAAAATCTATAAAAATGATTATATAAATTATTTTAATCAACAGAAAATATTTTAATGATTTATTGAAAATGTTTGAATTATAAAATAGTAATACTTATCAAACACTAATGTGTATTAATATAAAACTCGAATTTGGTGATGCAAGAAAAGAGTAGAGAATATGTTATATTGAGGTATGATTGGAGGATTAATATATCTTACTACTAGATGAAAAACAAATTACTTCATTTATGTGCAATAATTAAACCATGTCTTATAGAATATCTTCTTACTATTACAAATAGAACTTTTAGATATTTAAAAGGTAATATTTTTTAATATATAAATTACTCCAAACCATCATATTTTAATTTAATTTCATATATAGATTCCTATTCTATTTTTTTGGTTATATAGAAAAAGAAAATCATGAATCTATCACTTTATAGTGCTAATATTATTTTCCTCTTTTTGTAGGAAACAATATTCATTTTCTATGATAATAGTTAAGGTAGCATATCTGCTTGAACTTTTTGTGCACATATGTTATTTATGAAAATCACACTACTGGATAATGAATTTAATTTTAATAATATTCGTATTTTTTATAAAAATTATAGTGAAATTAATGTTTCAAAAGTCCTTTTACATCAATATATAACTAATCATATTTAAATGTGATGTCCTTTTATAAATGATAATATTCTCCAAAAGGATATTACCTTTGAGTTTTTCAATACTGAATATCAAATTGAAGATATTTTTACTAAACCAATTTCCAAAACTAGTTTTTTATTTATTATGTAACACTTATGAATATTTATCTTTAGAAAAATTATTTGAATCTTTAATATTTAATTTTAAATAAATTTCCATAAATTTCATTAGTTCTGTATGGAATATTTTAGTTATTTTTTAATCTAACATTTTATTTAATAACATGTTTTAAATGTAAATTTATAATATATTAATAAAGAAAATATTTAATATATATATATAAATTATTACATAGAATATTCTGATTTAGTATCCCACACATTTCAATCCCTTAATCGTCAGGCAATCTCACCCTCTCTCCCCAAATACTTGTCCTCAATATTCAATCAATTCATTCTTTAAAATGTTCTATATTTACCTTCAAAACCCTAGAATAAAAATTTAGATACATTAGATTCCATATAATGTGAAAAAAATAAGGAAATGAAGGGTAACCATGTAAATATAAGAATCAATAAGTATCATATTGGAACAAAATTCTAGGAAAAGATGTAGATTTGGAATGGATGTATTAGATGATTATTATATCGAAGTAATATCTAGCCCTTCAATGTTCAGAATTCCATTTAAATAATGAGAATCAATAATTTATGTTCAATATATAAGAAATAGAGATTAATAAATACATTATGATCAGTTTTGGTGACATATAGGTTTTTATCATCTCCAAGGAAAATTATAAGGTATTATCATTTTCTATTGTGGAATTTGGAAATATTTTTCAATATCTTTTTGAAGGAATTTTTCACTTAAATATATAATCCTTTGAATACTAGGGACATAAATATAATGATATTATCTATTTTTCATTTTGTATCAACCAAGAATCATAAAATGTTTATAAAGGATATTTTATCTGTCAAAAAAGTGTTAGTCTAAGTTGACAAATCAGAAATACATCTGAGAATTGCTGAGATATAAAATATTATTTATCTCTATATTAATATAAGTGTTTTAATAATGATTGATATTATGTTTATTTTTATGAAATTTTTTTTATATTACAGGCAACACTATTTGCAGGTAGAGGATAGGATTTCATTTTATCAATTTTGAAGGAATATTTATATTCTTTTGTAAAAAATTGAAAAATTAGTGATGTTGATATATGAAGAATGTGACATCACAATAACATAAATAATGTTGTAAATTTGAGAAGGAATGGACTATTATGTTTTAAAATAACAATAATTTTGTTGCCTATTGGTTCTAAAGACCAACAAGAATCTAGTTATATTTCATAGGGAGAAAGGAAATTTAAAATCAACTGATTCAATTCATATGCATTGACAGGAATTTGGAGAATATAGAATAGAGGACATAGTTCAATAATCAAATCACATACTCAGTTTTTTTGTATATGGACTAGAAGATGTAATTGATATTTATCAATAAATTGAATAACAGTTAGAAGAATAAAACAATGATGACCTTATCTTCAAAATTAGACAAAGAGATGAACCTATAGATTATGATCCAGAACATTACTATGTTACAACTCTGAATGTCAACCAACCTATTTATTAATGAGTCTCAACTACTCTTAAGGATCAATAACATGAGAATGATGTAACAAACATAGATAATAATGATGCTTCTAAAAAGGTTCACTTCCACTAAATTTATATCATATGTGATAAATAACAACCATCAATAGTTAAACCAACTACGTTACTATAGAATCTAATTTTCTCTGTTGTTGCAGATTCCTTGTAAAATGGTATCTCTGTATCTATTGAAAACAGAGATGTTCAAGATAATTTATCCTTATATTCTAGTAATAATGCTAAATGAAATTCCTAATACTTGGTTGACTGTAGATAACCATTAAGAAAAAAATATGAATAATATTTTAATTCTCTTGATAATATTATTGAGTAAATCCACTAATTAAATATAAGAAAGGTGGAGAATTAAAAATTACAACATGAGATGGAGTCTACCAAAAATCAATTAAAACATTTTATAACTTCTACTATTACAAGTGAAAAATTGGAACTAGTAGAAAATAATATGTAAATAATATAAGATATGTTAATTTTTGGAATTTATTTTGATTCATTTCAATGTGAAATGGATCATCAGTTCGGAATACTAATAGCATATTCAGATTGATATTTTTTTGTAGATTTAAAGGGATATTTTGAAAAAATGTATGTCATTAATGAATATTTATAACCAGTCAAAAGAATCATATCAAAAACCTATCATAATGTAAACTAACATTACATAACATTTTTAGAATATAAAAGGCATTAAACGAATAGATTCCCAATAATCGTGCAAGACTACTACCATTGGAAACCTGAAAACATAAACACTAGTATATAAATGATCTAAATTATCTGAAATTATTATTATCTTGAATATCACAAATCATAGAAACATTAAGCATAATACATGTCATCATAACATGGGGAATTATCCATACAAAAAGGTGACATCAAATGATAAGTAAGGGTAAAAAAAGATATATGTAAGCATAATTATGAGCATCAGGTAATGAGGACATGATCATGAAAATAAAAGAGCATACAATACATTTAAATGATAATATACATAATCCATGGAATAAACCTTGTATGTTTCTAAGACATGAATCATATTGAACTAAAGATCCTAATCCAGGAAAACATTACAATGGAACCAACAAGGGAATTGGGGAAAGTACAAAAGCATAAAGAAAACCTATTCCACGGAGGCCTACATAGGAATTTGTAACATTTTAGGTTTGGTTTAATCACTCATGTATGTAATTCAGTATTTGGATTACCTCCCAGGTACCCTATTGTTTCGGCCTAGGGATTTCCTCTCATGTGCCTTCTTATTTCGGGCCTGTGATGTCCTAATGTGTACCCTCATGTTTTGGAATTGGTATGTCCTCCCTTGTACGCTATTTTTTTCTCCGGATTCCCTAACGTATACCCTTTATTCTCATAAAACATTTATCATTACCCAATTCATTTGTGGGATATATTGGTCCCACCATTCATTTAATGAAATCACACATGCATGTTCCATAAAACAGTCATCATATCATAACCCCTGAAAATAGTTGTGTTCTATAAAAAACAAATCAAAACATGTGAAATGAAATAGGTATCATTAAAATATGATAACATCCTAACCTATTGAAAACATATAGGTTTCATAATCATTTACTCATAGAATAAACTATGAATAGAAGCAGATTTCAAAATAATATAACCCATGGAAAGGAAACTAGTGACATAGGAATCATTCAATAAAAACATAAACCATTCATGAATTAATACTAATGAAACATTTGAATCATTTTCTAGATGTTCATGAGTAACAACATAGATGTTATCTTAGAATCAAAATATCTTAGAAAGGTATTTTGAAAAAATTTCTCCATGTAAATATCCTTTACACTTTTTAAATGTATATTTAGAACTCAAATCCATTTGAAAATAATTTTCATGAAAATAAACATTAAAACATATTAAGTATGAATTAAAAATATTTTGAAATCCATTTTCAATGGAAAAAATGTAGTGGAGCATGAAAACCTTTCGAAAACTATTTTCCTTGAATACTTATAAAATAATATTGAATAAATATTGAAAATAATTTATTTGTTAATATATTCTAGAAACACTAAATTTAATATTAATCATATAAACATGAAAATAGTACTTCAAATAATTAACGGTGGGTTAATCTACACATTTCATAACACTTGAAATTCATAATCCTTATGAACGATAAAAATGATTGAAAATTTTTGCATTAGAAAAGTTATGAATTGATTCCAATGATAACATAGGTAAAATAAAAAAAATTAGAATTAATTAAATGATATTAATAGATTTGTATCATATTATTGGAAAACCTTTTTAGAAAACATTCTTTTGAATGAACACATATTTCTAACCAAAGTGAGGGTAAATTTAGGCATCCAAGAAACACTTAATTAAATATATTATAGAACAAAGAGGTGAAAATTATACTAATACATTAATATATAATGAAAAAAATTGTAAAAGAAAATTCATGAGAGTTATTATGATATAGATAATAGTATTTCATCATTGAATCATAAACAAAAAAAATCTCGACAAGTGATGAGGTCGTTTCAATAAACTCTTATGACTTGTTAACTTTTAACTACAATCCCCTTTTAAGATTATGTAATTAAATGAAAAATAAAATTTCAATAAAATAATGAGATACATTATATGAATGTTCTATGGAATTATATACACCTCATTGAAACATATAGTTGAATATCATGGCATGTGTCTAAAAGGAAAATTGAGACAAAATAATTTTATGTATCAGGTAACATTTGAAACATAAATCCCATGAAAAAAAAAGAAATTATATGGATATTTTGAAACCCATAAATTTAATTATAAGAATTAAATTTTATATACATTCTCAGTATAAACCACAAAAATTAAATCTGTGTATATTAAATCATGTTTCGCAGGGAAATAAAAAATGAGATGAAATTATCATTCCTTGTGTCCTCACTCTAATAAAAGACAATATATCATCATGTATAAAAACTATATGGTTTTTATTCATATATAAAAGAACCATGTTTTTATATATAATACATTATATGGTTTTATTAAGACTTTATACTACCCTCTTTTTAACAATTCTATGTTATGTTTTCATTTCGGGTAATATCTGCTTTACTACTTTCTTGTGTCGTAATTTGTTATATTTGTGGTCCTTATACTTATATCATGACTTATAGAATGTGCATAATGATATATATATAATATAAATTCCTCATATTTGTGTTTTAATAATATATAGAATATAGAAGAATGAAATGGAATACACAATTCATGGAGACAGTCAACTTTACATAAACAATAACGTTGTTTCCATTTTTTGGTCTTATTGAATGAAAGAAGGTAAATGAAATATCTGTATATATATTTATAAATATATATTACATTCTGGTGGAATTATTTTATCATATATATCATATAATTTATCTAAACTAATCATGAATACATTTTTTGTAATGTGTGAACGAATCACACAACATTGAGGGGGTGGTAGTCCAAACTTCCTCAAACAAAATAATTGTATTTACACCGAATTGAAATTATAAAGATAAGTGATTTAAACAAATTAAAGAAGCATAAATAATTAATTAATATAATTTATAACATATTTAATTATATTTTCCATCATAATTTCTACCATGATAGGTTGTACGGAAAAATGAACAATCATCATTTTGTGCGGCGGTAGTCCTCCATACACATAAACAACATATTTGATACCAACTAGATGGAGGTTTTAATATGTGTAGCTATAAAAATTAATATAAATAATCCTATTATATTAAAGATATATTTTTATAAAATAATTTAATAATGAGAGTGACGTGTTGCATAAATAAAATAAATGAAAAGAGCTTTAGAGAAGTTGTTACCTATGAATCGGGTATCTCATTTTGGATTGTGCCAAAATACTTCATTTGATTTCATTATTTCCAATGGTAGTCATTAATAAAGAAGCGGGTGATTTATTTCTATGTATTTTACTGATCATTTGTTAAATTAATTGGCTTGATAGGTGTGAATAAGGGGGAGATTTGGGGGCCTTTTATAGATAAGGGAAGGGACACACTAGTCATTTAAAAAAAGATACATGCACCTGTGTTTTTACATACTAAAAATTCAGAAAAAAACCAAATATTTGAGGGTTAATTGCCGAATAATGGACATAAAAACAGTTTTAGACATGTTTATTGGTCATTTTTTGTCCTGAATTTAAGAATTAGTACATTGTTAGCCAAATATTTCACCTAATTATTTTAATTAATCTTTATCAATTTCACTAAATTTTTTCAAACAAAAGTTTATATTATTATTAATTATAAATAAATTTTTATTCAATTACTGAGTGCATTTTTCATAATTTATTTCATATATGTGGTAGTAATTAATTTAACAAAAAAATCGCTGACAGGACAATATTACGGTTATTAAGTTAAAAACATCCGAAAGATTGCAAGGATTTTTTCTCAAATTTCAATTTGAAATTGATAAAAATGAACAAAATTTGATTTATTTAGAAACTATTTATCAAATTCATCATTAAAACCAATTTAAAATTTTAATTATCCTTATAAATTAATTTGATGAAAAGATAGTTTTGAATTAAAATTGAGTATTTTTATCAGTTCATTAAAAATTGAGACCCTACAAAAATAATATAAAAAATTTATCCTAATCTATTTATTATTAATCTATTTAAAATATGATGACTATTTTGAAATATTAAATATATTAATGATAAAAAACATTGATTTTAAATGGGTTCCCCATTAAATGATTGTAAAACTACTTTTAAAAAAATATACGTTTTTAAGCATAAAATTTTATTTTTTCTAATCTATATCTAAAAAATATTTTCTATGATTATCAAAAATATTTTATTAATATATAATATATAAAACTAATTAACTTAATTAAATATTATTATTTAATTTATATTATAAATATGAATCCTCTTTTCACATAAAATAGAATTTTATAAAATATTCCCCTTTATACTCATTTGGATTTTATATTATTTTCTAATTAATCAGTAACCAATTTAATCGCCATGTTATATACGATTTAATAATATTATTATTTATATAATTATTTATTGTTTGAAAACACTAGGTCATGCTTGTTATGTAATCCATTGAGTAATGTCAGTCTTCTGTGTAATGTAAGATCTCCTTAGATTTCCATATAGGGAAAGATAAATGTTATGTGGAATATAGTGCATGATTAACTTTTTTTTTTGGGTATAATAGAAGAAAGGAATAGTTCTATAACAAAAAATATTATATTTTTATTATGTCGTGAAATGATAAATATTAAAGAGATTATATTAGTCTGAAAAATAACAAATTTCTCAAAATCTATGGGTGCAACATTCTACCCCACATAAATGGGATTTCTCCCTCTAATTTCTCTTGGGTTATAATGGTTTAATTATAGAATGATTCATTCATTGAAACCTACATTATAGAAATTAATACAAAAAATAAATAAAATATGGAAATTATTTACAATTAAATTTTCACAATGTAACTCATAATGATATTCCCACATAGGAGAAAATAGGTTGGATGTAAAATCATTGAATTGGAACCTAACTCATTCCATCATGTTCTGATGGGGGGTGATAGAAAAATAGTTCGAAGAATGTTAACAGTCACACATCCACAAATCAATGATGACCTTTGTGACCATCCAATTCATCTAAAAATTAGGTAATTGGAAAATAATTTTGTTTTCAATATTCCTTTTCTGAATGTATAATAATTTTTCTGAAAATTTATACTTGCATGATTTCAGGACAACAATAGCCTTTGTTGTTAATTTATATACATCATTAATACTATAAATAACAAGGTGACATTTTCATTCATGATATACTAACATATCAGGATATCCATGATATATCATCCCATTTGTCATTAGTTATAATTAAAATAATATTTTTTTCATAAACATTCATATGGAGTGAAAAAAAATTATTCTTATTGACTTCATTTGATGATTAACTAAAACATTACATAAATGGTTAACCATATAACCATTCTTAATGATGAAAATTTAAATCATTGGAAATAGTTGCATGAAATCATCTCACCATAGATTCCCCATATATCACAAAGTAACACTTGTTTTTCACATTCAAAACATTGGAATTAACTAATCATATATTACCTTGAAACATGGTAATAATATTAATAAACATAAAGAATTTTCTAAAACACGAATTATTCCTAGTTATAATGATTAGTTGATTTATTCTATGAATCCAAGAAGTTTTAAACATCGTCCTCAAAGAAATAGATCTCTTTTGCAATAACTAGTTTTACGGTAATTCACACCATCTAATTTACTTATTCATATCCATCATATAATTATCCAAAAATCATTATCCCGACATATAATTATAATTTTGAATTTTATAATCATAATAAAAATATCTCATTTCCATGAAATCATATTTTTAGGTCATTATTATAGTTCAATATATTATTTTCAATACATAATTAAAAAATATTTTGAAAATTATTGTATATATCATGATTCATATAACATTATCAGTGAATTACGAAACATAAATATTGCATTAATCCAACCTTATTCATAAACCATTACTCATTTTTCAATCCACATATTCCTTAAATCCTCTTTCCTATAATTTGAAACATGAATCATTCTTAAGTTTCATCAATCCCAATGTAATCATTCTTCTAATGTTTAATGTAATAAATTATGGAAGAACAATACATATCATTCACTTGTCATTTGAAGTGTCATTATCATTATATGTTTAACCAATACTAGTACCACCTTCATGATTCAATTTATGAGAATTACACATGGGAAATAAATTCACATAATGGCTATAAATTTCACTTCTGATATAAAAAATTTCATTCACATTCCTTCTAGTTACGACCTTTGACGAACAACAGAAAGAGTAGTGTGAGAAATATTTATAATATTGGGAAACCATATAATCTGTAAAAATTACATATATAGTTCATAAATCATGAATCATACTTCATTAACCTTTGAAAACATAGGATTATCCTAGGTTATTCATAGTCATCTGACATCTTACAAGGGATAATTAATTCCTATAATGCTAAAAAAGTAACTAATTTATAAATAACGAAACTGACTAATTGAACATGTATTACTAGGTTAGCTTGAGTTTTTATCACGTTTCGATGGATTTTATGATCTATATTAATTAATGAAACCGAAATTAAAACCTGTTGTTCAGATTGTAGATAAGAGAAATAGTCCCAGCAAGGATTAGATTATGAATCAAGAGATGAGGAATTCTAGTTTTAGTGAATTTCTGGTTTGTATAATAAGGATTCAATTGAATATGATTTATTTAGGTTTGGTGTCAATATAGCGATAGTGGGGATCTTTAGTCTTGGTATCATTTTCAAATCCTATGATTTCACCATTGGAATGGTCATCTCCTAAATGAAATCACAAAATTATGACACCCAAACCATATTTAAACATAACTATTCTAGATTTCCTAATTGTCGTGCACAAACTAAAGAGATGATTTGATGAAATTAAATGAAACTCCACAATTCACAACCAATGATAAAACAATTACAAATGAATGGGACCTGGAATTGATAGGATGAGTTGCAATAAATCAAAACATTAATTATGAAAAAAATCACTATAAAGAACAAACCCTAATAATCATGCCACCCATCACTAAATAAACTACTCTCTCATTATAGGAATTATTAGAATTAGTATCATGGTTACCTGAGGAATACTGATGGGGAAAAATGTTTGTGAGGTGTGTTCCTCGGATGTCACTCCATATTTTCTAGACATTTTTCAGCATCAATTGGCCTCATCGGTCTAATACACTCGCGGAATGGTAGTTGAGGGGCTCCATTTATTGGAAAAACATTCAACACCTTGGCTCCATTGGCTTTTATTTTTTGGTATACTTCCATCATCACTACGTGTAACTCGATTACACAAAGTGTAATCCCTTGATTTTTAGGTGTTGAAAATTTTAGCAATATATTGTCTCAAAATATTTCTTGTCATGTATTGTATATATTTGATTTTTAATGGCCTTCCACAATATATATTGAAGTCTTTACTCATACGTACAAATATAATTTCGAAAAAGTCATTATGTGCAATCATGTTCCTCAAGTTGTATAGCACTACATCTTTAAAAAAAATTCATTGTGACACCATTAATCTCAAAATTTATACTCCTTTCATTTATTTTTTATAAATATATTTTTTACCATAAAAACATGTCAAAACATTCAAAACATTTCATAATTCATCATTAAATTACCCAAATTAACACAATAAAATACAATTAAATGTATTCATGAAATATACTTATCAAATACCCCCACACATGAATTCATACTTCACCTCAAGGATAGAATATGGACATAATAAAATGGTAATTAACCTTACCATGGTTAAAATTCAATTTCAACAAATATAATTGACTAAATTGTTAATAAATGTTTACAACATCCCATGGTAAAATTTATCTACACTTCAATTTTCTATGAAACCAGCAATGCTAGTATTTTACTTTTCTCCTTTGAATCATCCAAGCCTTTTCCATCTACCATTTTCATTTTTTAATTCATTATTAATATTAATTACACATTAAACATACATCACATGAATATTTCCACACATCATTAAGGTAAAAAGTTATATATAATTCATTGCATACCTCTAAAACATGAAACATACCATATGATTGTAAGGCATCAAAAATCACCACCGTGTAAATAAAAAATCACATTTAATAATTTGGGATTCCCCATTTTGGATAAAATGACTATGAGGACATATGGATGGTTGGTAAATGATGTAAAAATTAATTCTAAATAAAATGATTGAATCTATGTCAGTTTTCATGATATTAAAAAACACAATAATAAGTGTCTCTTTTCCCCCTATAACTCTAACTCGGATAATGATAATTTTATGAATAATTAATATATCAACCTACCTTTCTATTTTCATTCCACTTTTGTTCTATTTTTAGAGTTATTATTAGGTAAATATCATATCCACCGCCTAACCGCATATGATCTAAAAAAATCATTCTAGAAAATGGTTGTTTTTTATCCTCCAAAATAAAAAACATATTTCTTCATTTTTTTTAATTTTCAAAAAAATTTATGCAAGTGAGGAAAATTATAATATACAATAAAATATTCCATTTCATCTCACAATATCATAATAAATAATCCCCAATAAAATATCCACAATTATTTATATCTAACTACACACTATAATGTTCCACCCCCATAGTTATTCTTTTAAAGATCATGAAAATTATTTAGAAGAATGTAAAATTAGATAATATATTCTTGTAACAAGGATCATTTCCTAATAATAACATTAATGTTTTCTATATGCTTAAAATTGATTAAGGCTAGGTGGGTCCCAAGATAAGGGTATAAGGCCCCAGCATTAAACATTACTTATTATTGAATTAAATGAATAATTCACATAGAGGATCTTTTCAGGTTTAGAGTTTTAGAGAATTAGATCATAAATCACGCATTACATTCCACATTTAAACAAAGTGGTTACATATAAGATAGTATTCATTTTTTCCCGTCGATGGAAACATATTTAAAAAAACATGGATTCTTTCATTACACTTCCTTGGCCCTATCATCACATCATGTGCCTTTCCCCTGACCTGTGAAAAACTTTTCAAAAACATGGGATGAGCATAAAAAGCTCAGTAAGGGATATAAAATTATGAAATGAAAACATTATTCCATGTATGAAATCATATTTTACTCATAAAAGATAATCACTTTAACATACCTCATCAAATCATGAATAAATCATAGAAATAATAATACATAAAGGTGACTTGAGGCATTCATAACATTCTTACATAGGGAGTAACCCTCTTGGTTACGTTTGGAATAACCATCACAGTATATTCCCTAAATCTCTTCGGAGAAACCTTAATGTTTAACTCCTTCACGTTACCCAATGCATTGGAGAGCTATATCGGGCTCACCTGCCCTTAGTTTGTCACGGAACCACCCGTTATCATAATAATTCCCAAGAACCATAACATAATCGTATCACATAAAACATGCATAAAGGAAACATAACATTTCCACTTTTCAATCACAAGATATCAATACAACCCATTGATATAAAAACATTATGAAAAACATTTTCAATACCAAAATACAAGAAAAGTAAAACATGGTATTTATTTTTCATTTAAAAAAAGGTATGGCATATAGAGCAAGCCGAAACTCAAATAATGGTCACGGCGGTGGAGAAGTCGTTGTCGCCGCATACATATGACAAAGAAACATTCCTTTTGTCGTTTAGTAAAACGCTTCATATAAAAAAATATTTCTTTTGAATAAGCATAAAAGTCAAAGGGGTTAATACACCGTATAAAAGAAATTTGTGTATAAAACAAAATATGCCTCAATGAATGGAGATTGATACGAAGTCCCTTACAAAGACGGTATCCTTGGATTAAGGATAAATCAATTACATAATTATGTGTTACAAACGAATACACCAAATATAAGTGGATATTAAGTGTAAAACAATCATAGGTTATTCACAAATATTCATAGAACGACATATTCAAGGAGTACAAGTTTATCCCAAAGAATCAAAATTGGGTTAAGAAGTTCCCTTGCAAAAATTCGACAGCCTAACGGCATCACTTCATAATTCAGAAAAAGAGTTGATGAGAGATAAAAAGGGTATCTCATCACTTGGACATATAATTTACATTAATAATTATATAGAAGAACATATCCCAACTGAATAGTATGTGAATTAAAGACATAACAAAAGAAGTCTTTTAAAAAGAGGAGGGTGAAAGGTTCCCTTACCGACTTGGGTATCTTTCAAAACATACACCCCATGAAACAAGGACAATACAACATTGATGTAAATAATCATAAATGAAATTATATTACACAAAGAGTATAATAATGGGCATTACATATACGACTCAAAGGAAATGGTGGAAAATGTATCATAAATCTCACGGGAATAAAAGTGAGATGAAAAATCCATTACGAAAACTTGGCAGCCTAACAGCGCCACTTAAAAATTCTAAAAAATAATTGATTAGAGTAAGAGGGGGTATCACATCATATTAACATAAAATTTTCAAAAAGACGAATATAAAATAGCATCCCCCAACATAACAAATAGGAGCTTAAAATAAGTGACCTAAAGGAGAGTACTTAAAAAGAAAGAGAGAGGTTGGATCTCTTACGAAAATTCGGCAGCCTAACGGCGCCAATCAAAACATCCAAAATGGATTGATGAGAGAAAATGGGGTCTCTCATCATATGACCAGAAAATTTATAGTAAGATTAATATAAAATAACATCCCAATCATAATAAATATGAGCTAAAAAGTAATGACATAAAAGAGTGTACTTAAAAAGAAAGAGAGGGGTAGGTTCCCTTACCTCAAGTCTGACTTGTCTTGTTCGTTTCTTTATATTCCTGAATAATAAACTTTGGTAAATTTATAATTGCTTAAGGACCTCATTTAAATATTATCATTCAGTTCATATCACATATTATAATTTTATAATAATTGTTTAATAATGTTATTTCATATCAGATGTTTTTGCCGATGTTTGGTACATGAGTAAAAAACTGAACTTGTTTGAAAATGATTTCCCATTTAGTTATAATTAAATCCTTTACCTAATAGTATTAATGATTAAAATATCATATATATCTAGTAAATATTCATTTTATACTATTCCATAACATTTGGAGATAAAAAATGAAAAGCACCGTTCATGGATACGGTAGGTCGTACGTACGCAGGAACACTACTTTCATTTTTTGTCATATTAATTGAATCAAAAATAAATGAGATATATATATATATATATATATATTAATTCCATTAAAATATATAAGGTATATATGTCATATATTTTCATTAATTTTATTCTTTATACATTCCATGTATTGCATTAACGAGTCACATCACTTGAGGAAGCGATAGTCCACACTTCCTCATATGAAATTATCGCATTTCCACAACATGAAAAGAATAAAGGTATGTTTTAAATATAAAATACAGAAGCATATAGTAAACATAAATACCATATATTTAATATATAAAATACAGTGACATCATAATGGCCACCTTTAAAGGTGTTAAAAGAATATTGAACAATCATCGTTTCGTGAGGCAGAAAATCTCCAACCACAGAAACAGTATGTTCTTTAACCATTAGATGAAGGTGTGTGTATGTTTAGCAAGAATACTTCACATAACAACATCCTAATATACGGAAGATACTTTTTTTGTTACAAAAGAAAATAATAAAAAGAGTTTAGGGGGTTGGAGAAGCAAAATAAAACATAAGAACACAAGAGAAAACACTACCTTTAAAACGGGTAACTCTCTTTGATTTAATCTCAAAGGCTTCCTTGTAAAGGATTATGCCCAAATTGAGGATTCAATGATGAAGAGAGGGATGTGTAGAGATTTAGTGGGAAGGGTTTGGCCGAGCCAATGGCTTGATAGGTGTGTGTAAGGTGGTAGAGGTGAGGGCCTTTTATAAGAGGAGAAGAGGGGCACTCTTGGAAAGTTATAAAATATTACTTTATTATAAAATGATTTTCGGATTTTAAAGGTCCCACAATTATATATTTCTAGGATAATGTGGTAATAGTTCTAAATATACACATACAATAGGTTTTGACAAGTGTAGGTCTTAGATATTACAGTATCTTTTCATTTTATTTAAATCGTTCAATAATGAGGTAATCACTGCATCATCACGGTGTCATAAATAAATTAATTTATTTAATGTCTAAAAATTATAAAAAAAATATCATGATGTAGGAAATCTTTTTATATTTCTAATTAATATTTATAGTCAAGAATATTACTTATATAACCCCATCTAGAAATTGATTTAGTAAAACAACACATGTTTGTGACATTTTAATTTTAACTTTAAATAAAAAGGTATTAATGTCATTTTCCAACCAAAGTGGCTCCATGGGGTCCCCAAGTTGACCCATGTATTTTCTTGGTCGGCCATGACACATCCAATAAGGGTAGGACATGTGTCAAATTCATTTCATATTATTAAAATGTTATTTTGACCTTAAATTACACTAATTACCTTTAATCACGATTAAAAACATAAAAGTTACTATTCACTGAAAAATTATTTTAATTCCATTGAACCACATTTTACGTCCTAATGAAAACCATGTATGTTGTATTTTTGAAATTCAAAACACAGAGGTGGTAAAATTTCATTTAAACAAAAAATCAGTTTTTTAAGTACCACTTAGTGGTTTCACTATTCATCAAAAATTGAAGTTTTTCTGAAAAATACCAAAACTTCACCCTAAGATATATTTGATATCTGAATTCAAAAATGATTTCTATTTTAAAAAATTCAAATCATATAAGTTACATTAATTAATTTAATAATTAATTCCCGTTGTCATGACAAATAGCGTGTTTTTATAAAACAATATATATCAAAAGATTGACACTAGTTTAAGTCCAATTTCAAATTGAAATTAATTCCAACGACCACTATTGGATTAAATGGTAAAAATTTATTCGAATTTAACTTTAAAACCAATTCAGAAGACAATATAATAATATAAATCAATTATATTAAAAAGAGGTTTTGAATTAAAATACAACATTTTTCACTATTCATTAAAAAATGAACTTTATCGGAAAAATACCAAAAATTTACACAAAGTAAATTTTGATGTCCCGATTCTAGAGATGAATTTTATTTTGTCAAATATAACATATAAAATTGTCAAAAAGTGGATTTAAAAGAGGTGCTCCATCAAAAGGTGGAAAATCAACCTTTTAAAGAATATTAGAATGTTTATGCTTAGAATTGGATTCATTCTCATTTTTAATCCTCTACATTTATTGTAAAAAGTAAAAATATTTGACAAACATATACAATAATTTTGTAGTTAGTTCTGTTCATTCCCATCATTACAACGGTTTGGTGTTAACTACCATTTAAAATAAAATTATTTTATTATTAGAGTGCAACGTAAGATTCCCAAGAAACTTGTTGTTGTGTATTGGTGTAACATCCCAAGTAAGTAATGAATAATATATGTTTTTATCTATGTCTATTAATGAATTATGTAGTGTTTTAGAGGCTTAAAATGAGAATAAATCCAATCTTAAGCATGGAATACACTAATATTTTTAAAAGATTGTTTTACTGCCTTTTGATGGAAAACCATTTTAAAATCAAACATTTGACAATTTAATAAGTTCTAATTGTCGAAATAAACTTATTATTTATGATTGGGACATTGAAATTTACTTTGGGTAAATTTTTTGTATTTTTCCGATAAAGTTCATTTTTTAGTGAATAGTGAAAACTTTTGTATTTTAATTCAAAACCTCTTTTTAATATAATTTATTTATATGATTAGATTATCTTTTTAATGGGTTTTAAAGATATATTAGAATATATTTTTACCACTTAATCCAATATTGGTCGTTGGAATTAATTTCACTTTGAAATTGGACTTAAACTGTTGTCAATCTTTTGATACTTATTGTTTCATAAAAACACGCTATTTGCTCTAATAGCGGGAATTAATTATTAAATTAATTAATGTAACTTATATGTTTTGAATTTTGTAAAATAGACATCATTTTTGAATTCGTAATATCAAATATATCTTAGGGTGAAGTTTTGATATTTTTCTGAAAAACTTCAATTTTTGATGAATAGTGAAACCACTAAGTGGCACTTAAAAAACTGATTTTTCGTTTAAATTAAATTTTACCACCTCTATGTTTTCAATTTCAAAAATCCGACATACATGGTTGCCATTAAGAAGTAAAATGTGGTTCAGTGGGATTAAAATAATTTTTTTGGTGAATAGTAACTTTAAAGTTTTTAATCGCGATTAGAGGTAATTAGTGTAATTTAAGATAAAAATAATGTTTTAATAATATGAAATGACCTGGACACATGTCCTACCCTTATTTGATGTGTCATGGCCGACCAAGACAACCCATGGGTCGATATTTGGGACACCATGGAGCCACTTGGGTAAGATAAGGACATTAATGCCTTTTATTTAAAGTAAAAGTAAAAATGACGCAAACATGTATTGTTTTATTAAAACAATTTTTACATGGGTTTATACAAGTCGGATTTTTTACTATAAATAGTCATTGTAAAGATAAAAATATTTCCTACATCATGATATTTGTTTTCTAATTTTTAGACATTAAATAAATTAAATTATTTATGACACCATGATGATGCAGCGATGACCTCATTATTTAATGATTTAAATAAAATGAAAATATAATGTAAAATCTAAGACCTACACTTGTCAAAAACCTATTGTATGGGTGGGTTTCGAACCCTTACCGACTTATCCTAGAAATTTATAATTTTGGGTCCTTTTTTATCGGAAAATAATTTTATAACAAACTATCTTTTCTTAAATTTCCAAGAGAGCCCCTTCTCTCCTCTTATAAAAGGCCCCCACCTCTACCACCTTAACCACACTTACAAAGCCTTTGGATCGGCCAACCCCTACCCATTGTGTATCTCCACATCCCTCTATTACTCCTAGAAGCCTCACTTTGGGCAGAAGTCTTCCCAAGGAAGCCTTTGAGCTCAAAACAAAAAGAGTTGCCCGTTTTAAAGGTAGTGTCTTCTCTTGTGTTCTTATGTTTTATTTTTCTTCTCCAACCCCCTAAACTATTTTTATTCATTTATTTTGTAACAAAACCAGTATCTTCCATATACTAGGATGTTTTTAAAAGAAGGATTCTAGCTACATCTACACACACCTACATCTAATGGATAAAGAACATACTGTTTCTATGGATGACGAATTTTTGCCTCACCAAACGATGATTGTTCAATATTATTTTAAAACCTTCAAAGGTGGCCATTAAGATGACACTATATTTATATATGATATATAATATTTTTATGTTTTACATAAGCTTCTGTATTTTTCATTTATGGCATACCTTTATGGTTTCCATTATGGGTAAACCCGATATCTTCATTTTAGGAAGTGCGGACTACCACCCCCTCAAAGTGATTTGATTTGTTAATGCCATATGTGGGACGTATAAAGGATGTAATTATTGGTATTATATATGATATTATACTGGAATTATAATATACATTTATATCATTATTATTCCATTCCATAAAATATGAAATAGAAATGAAAGTAGCGTCCATGCGTATGTACGGCTTACCGTCTCCATGAACGGTGCATTTCATTTCTTACCTCTAAACATTATGTAATAATATAAATTCATGTATATAAGGATATATATGATATGTATGATATCTACATCATGAGTATAACTCTAGATATAATGTATATATGAACAACTTGTAATTATAAAGAGTTTATTTTTGACTCAAGTACCAATGATCGTTAAAATGACCGTTATTAACGTAAATAATTACATAGTGTTCATGACATGGTAATAAGTGATATAAAAGGAATAATGAACTTGAAAAAGGTTCTTAATCAAGTATAAATTAACTCAATTTTATTATTTAGGAGGTTAAATAATGATCGAGTCAAGTCAGACCCGAGGTATGAGACTTCATCTCAATCTCCTTTCATTGAGGCATATTTTGTTTTATACACAACCTTCTTTTATATGGTTTATAAACCCCTTTGAATTTTAAGTTTATCCAAAAGGAATCTTTTTTATACGAAGTGTTTTACTAAATTACAAAAGGAAATTTTTTTGTCGTACGTATGCAACGACAACAAAATCCACGCCGTCGTGACCATTATTTGAGTTTCAGCTTCCTCTAGAAGCCATACATTTTTTTAAAAGAAAAATAAATACCCTATTTTACTTATCTTTTATTTTGGTATTGAAAATGGTTTTCATAATTTTTTTATATCAATGTGTTGTATTGATATCTTGTGATTGAAAAATGGAAATGTTATGTTTCCTTTATGCATGTTTTATGTGATATGATTATGTTATGGTTCTTGGGCATTATTATGAAGACAGGTGGTTCCGTGATAACCTAAGGGTGGGTGAGCCCGATATATCTCTCCAATGCATTGGGTAACATGAAGGAGTTAAACGTTAAGGTTTCTCTGAAGAGATTTAGGGAATATACTGTGATGGGTATTCCAAACGTAACCAAGAGGGTTACTCCCTACGTAAGAATGTTATGAATACCTCAAGTTACCTTTATGTCTTATTATTTCTATGATTTATTCACGATTTGATGAGGTATGTTAAAGTTATTATGTTTTATGAGTAGATTTTGATTTCATTGATTCTTGTGTATACATGTACTCATGTTTCCTTTACATATTTTTATATCCCTTACTAAGCTTTTTATGCTCGTCCCAAGTTTTTGAAATGTTTTTCACAGGTCTAGGGAAGGGTACATGATATGATGATAGTGTCAAGGAAGTTTCAAGAAA
Organism: Viscum album; assembly: GCA_963277665.1. Lineage (NCBI taxonomy): Eukaryota > Viridiplantae > Streptophyta > Magnoliopsida > Santalales > Viscaceae > Viscum > Viscum album. The sequence continues at coordinate 267,429,452 of OY728128.1, read as the reverse complement.
GAATCCATGTTTTATTTTAAATATGTTTCTGTTGATGGGAAAAAATGAATAAAATCTTTTATTGTAACCACATTTTTTAAATGTGGGATGTAATGCATGTTTTATGATCTAATTATCTAAAACTCTAAACCTGAAAAGATCCTCAATGTGTAATCATGTAATAACTCATGATTAAGTATGGTTTAAGGCTAGGGCCCTATAGTTGGTATCAGAGGTCGGTTTAGATAACTTTAAGAGTTAGAATTTTCTTAAATGATTATCCAAAAATATTTTTTTATGGTAAAATTGAAATGATATAGCATTTGAAGATTACCATGTTTCTTATCCTAAGATATTTCTGTGATTAGAATGGTTTTCCATAGAGGAAACCGAGCAGCTTTTCTATGAAGGAATAGATAGTATAATGGCCTTTCTAATCAGCAACCATAGATGGTCAAAATCATAACTATACAATTTGTTGTTGTGATGGCTCAGTTGACTCAGGTGAAATTTTTTGGTTGTTTTTATTGATGAAATTTTGGTGCTTTCTAAAAGTAAAGTGGATCATGAAAGTCATTTAAGGGTTATCTTGAAAACCTTAAAAGAAAATAAACTGTATGGAAAATTCAGTAAGTGTGAGTTTCGGTTGCAAAAACTTTCTTTCCTTGGTCACATTGTTTCTAAATATGGGATAACTGTTGATCCTACAAAAACAAAGGTTGTGTAAGAATGGGAAAGTCCCACAAATATAACTGAGATTCGTAGTTTCCTTGGTTTTGCAGGATATTACTGAAGGTTTGTTAGAAATGTTTCATGGTTTTCTAGTCCAATGACTAAGATAACTCAGAAAGGTGTTAAGTTTATCTGAATAAAAGAATGTGATGAATTTTTTCAGGAGTTGAAAGGAAGATTGGTGAATGCTCCAGTTTTGGCACTACCTTCCAGGAATGGTGAGTTTGTTATCTACAGTGATTATTCATTGGAGGACTTGGTTGTGTCCTAATGCAGAATGATCAGGTAATTGCTTATGCTTCATGACAGTTGAAAACTGATGAGGTAAATTACCCTACACAAGATTTGGAATTAGCTGCTGTTTTTTTCGCTTTAAAAATTTAGAGGCATCATTTGTATGGAGTAAAGTGTGATATATATAACAATCACAAAAGTTTAAAGTATATATTCACTCAGAAATAATTGAACATGAGACAAATTAGATGGCTAGAATTAGTCAAGGATTATGATTGTACAATTCATTACCATCCGGGAAAATCAAATAAAGTGGCTGATGCTTTGAGTCGAAAAAGTAATGCTTCATTAGCAATGTTGCTTTTGGAACATGATCCTTTGGTTAAGTATTTGATGAAATTTTTCATAGAATTTGTTGGTGCAGGTTGTCCTTCTGTTTTGTTTCAGGTTTCAGTAAAATCTTCTCTATCAGACAGAATTACGCAAGCACAGAAGCAAGACAGTGAGTTGCAAAAAAAGGCAGAGCTGGTTCAGAAGGGTAAGTTTCCTGAATTCAACATTGATAATGATTGTGTATTGAGATTTGGGAAGAGATTGTGTGTACCTTGTGATTCACAGTTGAAGAGAGAGTTGTTATGTGAAGCTCATAGTTCTCCGTTTTAGTTCATCCAGGAAGTACAAAGATGTATAGAGATCGTCGGGAGTATTACTGGTGGGACAGAATGAAAAGGGATATTGCTGATTTTACTATGAAGTGTTTGACTTATCAATAGGTTAAAGTAGAGTGGTAGTTACCGAAAGGGATTATTCAGCCTTTACCAGTGCCAGAGTGGAAATGGGAGAATATATCCATGGACTTTGTTGTGGGATTACCGAAGACATCTCGAGGTAATAATGCAATATGGGTTATTATTGATCGCTTGACTAAATCTGCTCATTTCCTTTCTATATGAGATACTTTTCCCCTAGATCAACTTTCCCGTTTGTATCTTAAAAAGATAGTTAGGTTACATGGAGTTCCTATCTCCATTGTATCTGACTGTGATCCCAGGTTCACTTCTAACTTTTGGAAAAGCCTTAAGAAGTCGTTGGGTACTGAATTAAATTTTAGTACAGCTTTTCATCCTCAATCAGATGGACAGTCAGAACGAACAATTCAGACTTTGGAGGATATGCTACGTGCTTGTTCAATGGATTATCAGGGAAGTTGAGACCAACATCTTTCTTTGGTAGAGTTTTCTTATAATAACATTTTTAATTCCAGTATACAGATGGCACCATTTGAGGCATTATAAGGGAAGCGGTGTCGAACTCTATCTTTCTGGGATGAAGTGGGTGAAAGGAAGCTGATGGGACAAGAATTGGTAGAAGAGATGGTAGAAAAAGTTCAGTTGATTCAGAAACACATGAGAACATCTCAGAGCGGACAGAAAAGTTATGCAGACAACAGGAGGAAGGATCTATCTTTCGAGGTAGGTGATCATGTTTTTCTCAAAGTTTCACCATGGAAAAGTGTGATGTGATTTGGTAAGAAAGGAAAGCTGAGTCCAAGGTTCATTGGACCATATGAAATTCTGGAGAGAGTTGGATCAGTTGCATACCGAGTGGCTTTACCTCTGAGTTTATCTCTGGTACACAATGTTTTTCATGTTTCGATGTTGAGAATGTATATGCCAGATCCATCTCATGTTTTGAGTCCATAGGTAGTTCAGCTGGAAGAGAACCTATCTTGTGAGGAACAACTGGTCCAGATTTTTGACCATAGGGAGTAAGTGTTATGGAATAAGTTGATTCATCAGGTAATGGTTTTGTGGAAAAACCATATCATTGAAGAGGCAACATGGGAATCTGAAAATGCAATGAGGGATAAATAACCCCACTTATTCGATAAGTAAATAAATTGCGGGGATGCAATTTTCTAAATGGGGGAACGATGTAACATCCCAAGTAAGTAATGAATAATATATATTTTTATCTATGTCTATTAATGAATTAGATAGTTTTTTAGAGTCTTAAAATGAGAATAAATCCAATCTTAAGCATGAAATACAATAATATTTTTAAAAGATTGTTTTACTGCCTTTTGATGGAAAACCATTTTTAAATAAAACTTTTGACAATTTAATAAGCTCTATTTGTTGAAATAAACATATTATTTATGATTGGGACATTGAAATTTACTTTGGGTAAATTTTTGGTATTTTTTCGATAAAGTTCATTTTTTAATGAATAGTGAAAAATGTTGTATTTTATTTCAAATCCTCTTTTTAATCTAATTTATTTATATGATTAGATTATATTTTTAATTGGTTTGAAAGTTAAATTAAAATATATTTTTTCCAATTAATCCAATATTGGTCGTTGGAATTTATTTCACTTTGAAATTGGACTTAAACTAGTGTCAATCTTTTGATACTTATTGTTTCATAAAAACATGCTATTTTCTCTGATAGTGGGAATTAATTGTTAGATTAATTAATGTAAATTATATGTTTCTAATTTTTTAAAATAGACATCATTTTTGAATTCGGAATATCAAATATATCTTATGGTGATGTTTTGGTATTTTTCTGAAAAACAACAATTTTTTATGAATAGTGAAACCACTAAGTGGTACTTAAAAAACTGATTTTTCGTTTAAATGAAATTTTACCACCTCTATGTTTTTAATTTAAAAACTCCAACATACATGGTTGTCATTAATAAGTGAAATTTGGTTCAATGGGATTAAAATAATTTTTTTTGTGAATAGTAACATTTAAGTTTTTAATCGCGATTAGAGGTAATTAGTGTAATTTAAGGTAAAAAATTAATGTTTTAATAATATTAAATGACCTAGAAACATGTCCTACCCTTATTGGATGTGTAATGGACGACCAAGACAACCCATGGGTCGATTTTTGGGACCCCATCGGGCCACTTGGGTAAGATAATGACATTAATGCCTTGTATTTAAAGTAAAAGTAAAAATGACACAAACATGTATTGTTTTATTAAAACAGTTTTTACATGGGTTTATAAAAGTCAGATTTTTTTTAGTATAAATAGTAATTGGAAAGATAAAAATATTTCCTACATCATTATATTTTTTTTCTAATTTTTAGACATTAAATAAAGTAAATTATTTATGACACCATGATGATGCATGGATGACCTCATTATTTAACGATTTAAATAAAATGAAAATATAATTTAAACTCTAAGACCTACACTTTTCAAAAACCTATTGAATGGGTGGATTTAGAACCCTTATCACCTTATCCTCGAAATATATAATTGTGGGACCTTTTTTATCTGAAAATAATTTTATAACAAAGTATCTTTTCTTAACTTTCCAAGAGATCCCCTCCTCTCCGCTTATAAAAGGCCCCCACCTCTACCACCTTACCCACAATTCCAAAGATTTTGGCTCGACCAACCACTGCCAATTTGTCTCTCCACATCCATCTCTTACTCCTAGAAGCCTCACTTTGGGAATATGTCTTCCCAAGGAAGCCTTTGATCTCAAATAAAAAAGAGTTACCTGTTTTAAAGGTAGTGTCTTCTCTTGTGTTCTTATGTTTTATTTTGCTTCTCCAACCCCTAAACTCTTTTTGTTCGTTTATTTTGTAACAACACCAGTATCTTACATATACTAGGTTGTTGTTATAACATGTATTCTAGCTACACTTAAACACACCTACATCTAATGGTTAAAGAACATATTGTTTCTGTGGATGGCGAATTTTTTCCTCACAAAACAATGATTGTTCAATATTCTATTAACACCCTCAAAGGTGGTCATTAAGATGACACTATTTTTATATATGATATATAATATGTTTATGTTTTACTTAAACTTCTGTATTTTTCATTTATGGCATACCTTTATGGTTTCCATTATGGGTAAACACGATATCTTCATTTTAGGAAGTGCGGACTACCACCCCCTCAAAGTGATTTGATTCGTTAATGCCATATGTGGGATGTATAAAGGATGTAATTATTGGTATTATATATGATATTATACTGTAATTATAATATACCTTTATATCATTATGATTCCATTCCATAAAATATGAAATATAAATGAAAGTAGCATTCATGCGTACGTACGGCTTATCGTCTCCATGAACGGTGCATTTCATTTCTTACCTCTAAACGTTATGTAATATTATAAATGCATGTATATACTGGATATATATGATATATATGATATCTACATCATGAGTATAACTCTGTATATAATGGATACATGAACAAATTGTAATTATAAAGAGTTTATTTTTGACTCAAGTACCAATGATCGTTAAAACGACTATTATTAACATAAATAATTACATAGTGTTCATGACAGGGTAATAAGTGATATAAAAGGAATAATGAACATGAAAATGGTTCTTAAGCAAGTAGAAATTAACTCATGTTTATTATTCAGGAGGTTAAGAACGATCTAGTCAGGTTGGACCTGAGGTATGGGACTTCGTCTCAATCTCCTTTCATTGAGGCATATTTTGTTTTATACACAACCTTCTTTTATAAGGTGTATAAACCCCATTGAATTTTATGTTCAACCAAAAGGAATATTTTTTTATACGAAGCGTTTTACTAAACTAAAAAAGGGAATGTTTTTGTCGTACGTATGTGGAGACAACGACTTCTCCGCCGTCGTGACCATTATTTGAGTTTTGGCTTCCTCTATAAGCCATACATTTTTTTAAAAGAATAATAAATACCTGTTTTACATTTCTTTTATTTTGGTATTAAAAATGGTTTTCATAATGTTTTTATATCAATGTGTTGTATTGATATCTTGTGATTGAAAAGTGGAAATGTTATGTTTCTTTTATGTATGTTTTATGTGATACGATTATGTTATGGTTCTTGGGCATTATTACGAAGATGGGTGGTTCCTTGATAAACTAAGGGCGGGTGAGCCCGATATAGCTCTCCAATGCATTGGGTAACGCGAAGGAGTTAAATGTTAAGGTTTCTCCAAAGATATTTAGTGAATATACTGTGATTGGTATTCCAAACGTAACCAAGAGGGTTACACCCTACGTAAGAATGTTATGAATTCCTCAAGTTACCTTTATGTCTTATAATTTCTATGATTTATTCATGATTTTATGAGGTATGTTAATGTTCTTATGTTTTATGAGTAGAGTATGATTTCATTGATTCTTGTGTATACATGTACTCATGTTTCCTTTCCATATTTTTATATCCCTTACTGAGTTTTTTATGCTCATCCCATGTTTTTGAAATGTTTTTCACAGGTCAACGGAAGGTTACATGATATGATGATAGTTTCAAGGATGTGTCAAGAAAGAATCCATGTTTTATTTTAAATATGTTTCCGTTGATGAGAAAAAATGAATACTATCTTTTATTGTAACCACTTTGTTTAAATGTGGTATGTAATGCATGTTTTATGATCTAATTCTCTAAAACTCTAAACCTGAAAATATCCTCAATGTGTAATCTTGTAATAACTCAAGATTAAGTATGGTTTAAGGCTGGGGCCTTACAATTGGGTACGCCATTGAGCATAGCGTCCCCTTTAAAGTAATTTTATTATTTTTTAAAAAATATGGATAAATGTGAAAATGTCATATTCTTTATTTACCTGAGTTGTTACATCCTTCCCCCCTTTTGGGAATTGTGTCCTCACAATTTTAAAATTGGGCTTGGAAACTTCATTGAAAATCCCACATCGGAACAAGAGTCAGTAAATCAATCACTTTAAAATAAAGAAAGAGAATTACAAAGGTCACCCGAGTTAACCCATACTAGGATTACATGTATGAAAACATGGATATGGAGGAAAAAACAAAGTGTCATGTTCTGTTGGAGAGTGATAGAAAACATGTTTAGGATAAAGTTAACCACATGAAAATCACATATTTTTGGTGGGTTAAACGGTATTCAATTCCCCCATAGGAAAAGTTAATAGGCAACATTTTTGTTTTAAGTTACTTTTCATTTTGGAATTTATTTTTGATCTTAAGGAATCATACTTACTTTTCATGTTGACTTTAAAATTTTACTAGATTTCTTACAAAAACTCGTACTTTCCCCAAATTATTAGTATTTAGGAAGACTTGTTTACATTAAGAGAGCTATAATAAACTACTAGAGAATCACCTAATCCACAAAAGAGAACTATATGCTTCCCATGTATTTATATCTTAACCAAAACTAAAACCTAAAAGGTTAGTATGAGATCAGATAATACCCAAAAAGGATAATCCTTTATAAAAAAAATCTATTCTTAATCTCCAAAATTTGTCAAACAATACCCAAAGTTCAACAAAGACCATTCAATAAACAATTTTTCTATAAAATTCATCAAAGTAAACCAAAATAATATTGAAACCTAGATATTTGAAGCATTTAATCACATAGTCTTCCAAGGTACAAATAAACACTTATCTCCAAATAACATCAGTTGCTCTAAAAGTATCATATTGAAAAATTAATTTACCTAATCACATATACTCCATGATAGGTTAATAATTTCCATAGATAACCCAAAATCAACTTACTCTTAATTCATAAAATCATATAACTAAAAATAATAAGTCATACTAACCAGGGACTTCACGTAGTCCAGTGGTAGGCGATAAATACCAGTCACACTTTGGTTGTGGGTTCTATTCCAGCAGCTTTTTCCGACGCGACGGGTTGTCACATGGTCTGCGTGTTGTCCATTTTATAAAACTCCAAAAATAAACCTAACATGTTTTAACCTCAATAGTTTCCTTATACCTATCATTTTCATCCAAATTCTTTACGATCTCAACATCTTAATTCTTGAAGTCTTATTTCACCACCATAAGATAAAATAAAATGATTCCCAAAATGAATAACATCATACCTTGATCATGGTGTCCACTCTATTTCATCGCCATCTAGCTCACGTAGGTAGAAGTACCACGCAGTAAAACATTGATTTAGAGATCCTTCAAAATCATTTGCTACCTCCATCCAAAAACACCTTGTACAACATGGGTTATATTGGTGTTCACAGAAAAACAGTTTAGGAAAATAATCATGTATGGTATATAATTCCAAAACATCTGACAAAACATGATTTCTATAAAATAGTCAGACAGAATTTGAGTTGAAATGTTATACTATTGGTCCTTTTAAAATACCATAAGTATGTGCTGAGAGACTATATTTTAAAAGCAAATATAAATATGTTGTACAAGGGTCTCCTTCTTAGCACCATTTTTAAAATCATAATATGCTTCAAATTCTTGTGATAAGGTAAAATATTTGAAAATACCTTGATAATATTTACCTTTCATGAAAATATGAGAATATTTTGAAAATAGTATTTTTCTAAATACAACCCATGTTCCACGGTGATAACAAGGTATAGTGGAGGTGTTTGATATCTCAAACAACTACTTTCAAGTGAGTTGTATGCTAGAAAAAGTTTCACGATCATCCGAACATGACTTTGCAATAATTATTGCAATCATGTCATTAGGAAGAGATAGGAATGTTGCTTGAGGTCCTTCTCCTTCCATTCATAACCGAATTTACTTGACCTGAAAAAAGTTATAAATCTAGGATTTAACTGAAATAATAGATATAGGGACTAATCATGTGTCTAACAAAAACTCTTAATCTCTAAAGTTGTCTAAACTGACCTATGATACCAACAATAAGTCCCTAGCCTTAAACAATACTTATTATTGAATTAAATGAATAATTCACATAGAGGATTTTTTAGGTTTAGAGTTTTAGAGAATTAGATCATAAATCATGCGTTACATTCCACATTTAAACAAATTGGTTACATTAAAGATAGTATTCATTTTTTTCCCATCGACGGAAACGTATTTAAAACAAAACATGGATTCTTTCATGACACTTCCTTGACCCTATCATCACATCATGTTCCCTTGACCTGTGAGAAACATTTAAAAAACTTGGGGAGAGAATAAAAAGCTCAGTAAGGGATATAAAAGTATGAAATGAAAACATTATTCCATGTATGAAATCATACTTTACTCATAAAACATAATCACTTTAACATACCTCATCAAATCATGAATAAATCATAGAAATTATAAGATATAAAGGTGACTTGAGGCATTCATAACATTCTTACATAGGGAGTAACCCTCTTAGTTACATTTGGAATACCCATCACAGTATATTCCCTAAATCTCTTCGGAGAAACCGTAACGTTTAACTCCTTCGCGTTACCCAATGCATTGGAGAGCTATATCGGGATCACCCACCCTTAGCTATCACGGAACCACCCATTTTTATAATAATTCCCAAGAACCATAACATAATCATATCACATAAAACATGCATAAAGGAAACATAACATTTCCACTTTTCAATCACAAGATATCAAGACAACCCATTGATATAAAAACATTATGAAAACAATTTTCAATACCAAAATAAAATAAAAGTAAAAAATGTTATTTATTTTTCATTTTAAAAAAAAGTTATGTCTTGTAGAGGAAGCCGAAACTCAAATAATGGTCACGGTGGTGGAGAAGTCGTTGTCGCCGCATACGTACGACAAAGAAACATTCCTTTTTTCGTTTAGTAAAACGCTTTGTATAAAAGAAAGAATCCTTTTTAAAAAGCATAAAATTCAAATGGGTTTATACACCGTATAAAATAAAGTTTTGTATAAAACAAAATATTCCTCAATGAATGGAGATTGAGACGAAGTCCCTTACAAAGACGGTATCCTTGGATTAAGGATAAATCAATTACATAATTATTTGTTACAAACAAATACACCAAATATAAGTGGATATAAAGTGTAAATAAATCACAGGTTATTCACACATATTCATAGAATGTCATATTCAAGGAGTACAGGTTTATCCCAAATAATCAAAATTGGGTTAAGATGTTCCCTTGCAAAAATTCGACAGCCTAACGGTGTCACTTAAAAATTCAGAAAAAGAGTTTATGAGAGATAAAAAGGGTATCTCGTCACTTGGACATAAAATTTACATTAATAATGATATAGAATAACATATCTGAACTTAATAGTATGTGAAATTAAAGACATAACAAAATAAGTCTTTTAAAAAGAGGAGGGTGAAAGGTTCCTTTACCGACTTTGGTAACTTTCAAAACATACACCCCATGAAAGAAGGAAAATACAACATTGATGTAAATACTCATAAATGAAGGTATATTACACAAATAATAGAATAATAGGCAGTACATATACCACTCAAAGGAAATGGTGGCAAATGTAGCATGAATCTCAAGGGAATAAAAGTGAGATGAAAAATCCCTTACGAAAACTCGGCAGCCTAACGACGCCACTTAAAAATTATAAAAAAAGAATTGATGAGAGTAAGAGTGGGTATCGCATCATATTAACATAAAATGTACAGCAAGAGTAATATAAAATAACATCCCCCAACATAACAAAGAGGAGCTTAAAAGAAGTTACATAAAGGAGAGTACTTAAAAAGAAAGAGAGAGGTTGGATCTCTTACGAAAATTCGGCAGCCTAACGGAGCCAATCAAAACATCCAAAATGGATTGATGAGATAAAATATGGTATCTCATCATATGAACATAAAAACTACAGTAAGATTAATATAAAAGAAAATCCCAATAATAATAAATATGAGCTTAAATTGAAAGACATAAAAGAGTGTACTTAAAAAGAAAAAGAGGGGTAGGTTCCCTTACCTCAAGTCTGACTTGTCTTGTTTGTTTCCTTATATTCCGGAATAATAAACATTTGTCAATTTATAATTGATCAAGGACCTCCTGTTCATATCACATATTATAATGTTATAATAATTTTTTAATAATGTTAGTTCATATCATATGTTTTTGCAGATGTTTGGTACATGAGTAAAAAATGAACTTGTTTGAAAATGATTGCCCATGTAGTTATAAGTAAATCATTTACAGAATAGTATTAATGATTAAAATATCATATATATCTAGTAAATATTCATTTTATACTATTCCGTAACATTTGGAGATAAAAAAATGAAAAGCACTTTTCATGGAGACGGTAGGTCGTACGTACGCATGAACACTACTTTCAGTTTTTTTGTCATATTAATGAAATCAAAAATAAAGGAGATATATATATATATATTATAATTAAATTATAATATATATGTTATATAGGTCACATATTTTCATTAATTTCATTCTTTATACATTCCATGTATTGCATTAACGAGTCACATCACTTGAGGGGACGGTAGTCCACACTTCCTCATATGAAATTATCTCATTTTCACAACATGAAAAGAATAAAGTTATGTTTTAAATATAAAATACAGAAGCATATAGTTAAAATAAATACCATATATATCATATATAAAATACATTGAAATCATAATGGCCACCTTTAAGGGTGTTAAAAGAATATTAAACAATCATCGTTTCGTGGGGCAGAAAATCGCCAACCACGGAAACAGTATGTTCTTTAACCATTAGATGAAGGTATGTGTAAGAGTAGCTCGAATCCTTCAAATAAAAACATCCTAGTATACTGAATATATTGGTTTTTTTATAAAATAAAATAATAAAAAGAGTTTAGGGGGTTAGAGAAGCAAAATAAAACATAAGAACACAGGAGAAAACACTACCTTTAAAACGGGTAACTCTCTTTGATTTAAGATCAAAGGCTTCCTTGGAAAGGATTATTCCTAAAGTGAGGATTCAATGATGAATAGTGGGATGTGGAGAGATGCAATGGGCAGGTTTTGGCCGAGATAAATGATTAATTGGTGTGTGTAAGGTGGTAGAGGTGGGGGCCTTTTATAAGAGGAGAAGAGGGGCACTCTTGGAAAGTTATAAAATACTACTTTATTATAAAATGATTTTCGGATTTTAAAGGTCCCACAATTATATATTTTGAGGATAAGGTGAAAATAGTTCTAAATCCACACATCCAATAGGTTTTTGAAAAGTTTAGGTCTTATATTTTACATTATCTTTTCGTTTTATTTAAATCGTTCAATAATGAGGTAATCACTACATCATCACGGTGTCATAAATAAATTAATTTATTTAATGTCTAAAAATTATAAAACAAATATAATTATGTATGAAATATTTTTATCTTTCTAATGAATATTTATAGTAAAAAACATGACTTATATAACCCCATCTAAAAATTGTTTTAGTAAAACAACACATGTTTGTGACATTTTAATTTTAACTTTAAATAAAAAGGTATTAATGACATTTTCCAACCAAAGTGGCTCCATGGGGTCCCCAAGTTGACCCATGGATTGTCTTGGTCTGTCATGACACATCCAATAAGGGTAGGACATGTGTCATGTTCATTTCATATTATTGAAACATTATTTTTACCTTAAATTACACTAATTACCTCTAATCGCGATTAAAAACTTAAAAGTTACTATTCACCAAAAAAATTATTCTAATCCCATTGAACCACATTTTACTTCCTAATGACAACCATGTATGTAGGATTTTTTAAATTTAAAACACAGAGGTGGTAAAATTTCATTTAAACAAAAAATCAGTTTTTTAAGTACCACTTAATGGTTTCACTATTCATCAAAAATTGATGTTTTTCAGAAAAATACCAAAACATCACCCTAAGCTATATTTGATATTATGAATTAAAAAATGATTTCTATTTTAAACAATTCAAATCATATAAGTTACATTAATTAATTTAATAATTAAATCTGGTTGTCCTGACAAATAGCGTGTTTTTATGAAACAATATATATCAAAAGATTGACACTAGTTTAAGTCCAATTTCAAAGTGAAATTAATTACAAAGACCACTATTGGATTAAATGGTAAAAATATATTCTAATTTAACTTTAAACCAAATCAAAATATAATATAATCATATAAATAAATTAGATTAAAAAGAGGTTTTGAATTAAAATACAACATTTTTCACTATTCATTAAAAAATGAACTTTATCAGAAAAATACCAAAAATTTACACAAATTAAATTTTGATATCCCAATTCTAAAGAAGAATTTTATTTTGTCAAATATAACACATAAAATTTTAAAAAAGTGTATTTAAAAGAGGTTCGTCATCAAACGGCTGTTAATCAACCTTTTAAAGAATATTAGAATGTTTACGCTTAAAATTGGATTCATTCGCATTTTAATCCTCTAAATTTATTATAAAAAGTAAAAATATTTGACAAACATATATAATCATTTTGTAGTTAGTTATATTAATTCCCATCATTACAACGGTTAGATGTTAACTACCATTTAAAATAAAATTATTTCATTATTTGAGTGCAACGTAAGATTCCCAAGAAACTCGTTGTTGCGTATTGGGTACGCCATCGAGCATAGCGTCCCTTTTAAAGTAATATTAATATTTTATTCACAAATATGGATAAATGTGAAAATTTTATATTCTTTATTTACCAGGGGTGTTACAAAGGGTTACAAAAAACTACCTCAATAATTTTAAAAAAAAAATTGTTCCGTCATAGAATAAAAAAGATGGAAATAAAGTTATAGGAGAAATAATTAATAAATTTCTCAAGAAATATATGATTTAATAAATGGAATGTATTGGATCAGTTGATGTCTTAGGAAATAGAGTAATTGTTCCGAGAACTGCCAATAGAAATGTATTGGAATAATTAATTCCATTAATGAAAACATCAGAAATTCAAATCGTGGAAAAAATTAGAAAAATTTCTTTTACAATGAACAACATAATCCACAATTCATTATTTGACACGTCCTTATCAAAATTCTTATCTATAATATATTTTCCATTATTTTACCGTTAAATTTTATTAAAAATTAAATTTAAATACCTTGAATAGTAATTTTCTTAGGCATTTTCTACCTCCTAACTGAGTTCAGTAATAAATGAATCAAATGTGAGCATGAAAATGAAATTAATAATCTAATATAATTAAAATGTTAGTAATAAAAATTAAAATAATGTAATTGAAAATGTTACTACACTTTTAAATTGATGCATCAAACATAGGATGTACCGGTTCTTCTTGATCATTTTCAGGGTGCATAAATTCCCTTCACCACATGTAATTCCTTTACATATTCTATTCCACCATCCTGCTTCTACCTTTTGATCCATTGATTGTGTGGAAAAAATGAAAATAAACATGTAAAATGATTTACTATAACAATGATATAAAAAAATATTTAGGGATGAGTTATTTCAATAAAAAATAGATTATAAAATATGAATAATTCTGAAAAATATTTTTGCCTCATAAAAGAACGTTTGTTTAGCATCATTTTTTCAACCTTACATCATTATTAACTAGGAGGTTGAAGGTAAGAAAGATTTTACCTGATCTGGATGTAAAAAATGTGAAATCCTTGATTCCTCTAAATAAATAGTTCCCTACCATTATCTATAACTAATTCAATTCTACCATTTTTGAAAACATTCTCTACCTCCATGGGCCTAGTCCATAATTTCTTATCCCTTCTTGAAAAATAAAATGGTAGTTCACTGACTTTTCGAACTTATTTAATTTTTGGAATTCTTCTTGAATGAATATTCCTCCAATATCCTTAGCTTCTTCAATAAATTTATTATATTTCATCAGATCCATCATTATTTCTTCTATGACTTTTACATCTACTGATTTAGATCTTCTTTCATGGAAAATAGTGTCATATACTTTCATATTATCTCTTGAAAGGTCATTAATTGTTTCCTCTAACTTCTAAATCTCCTGGTTAATATTTAGCATTACATATTATTGTCAAACTCTTAAACTCAGCTCTTCATTATGATAATAAAAAAAAATTCCCTCATATAACTAGGAATGGATATGCCAATATTATTGGGAAATGTTTTTATTCCATATCAAAACCAAAAAATTCCACTAGAAAATAGAACTTCTATACTATGACGATGACATTTTCAAGTAGTCTTCATGTACGTATCACTATGGTATCTTCTAGTTAAATCATAACTCAAGTTGGTTTCATCTCTTTCAATCACAAACACTTCTATATTTCATATGAAAATATATTCACACTGGACTCTAAATCATATAAAACACTACAAAAATCATTATAACCATCAATAATCAGAATGTAAAGACAATCTAGACCTCTTTGCTTCATTTTCTGGATGTCTAACACTATTTATAAACGTTCTCCTACTAGTGGGATGGTAGACAATACTTACATCTTATTAGTGTCTTCCACCAAATCCATCATGAACAGTGCATAGATAGGCTTGTTTGTGATTTTCTCAAAAAAATGGGATGTAGATATATATCTTCTTGAACATCTCTAAAAACATTTGTTTTGTTTCAACAATATTAGCATTCTTGGGCCGATATGGAAATAGTAGTGGGGGTTGGTTCTGTGGTTGTGTTTTGTCTCCATTATGTTCTTCAACATCTCAGTTTTCTTCATTACATCCTTCTTATGATTGTTGTACATTATATCATGAAATTTCTATGCCACTTTCTTGTATATTCTTTCTAATTATACAAAATATGGCATTCACATATTCATGACGGTGCAATTATAGGAATCACAGAATATCTCATCATTTTTATTCTCTAAATTTCTCAGTGATATGACTAAATTAACATTCCTTGATTATAATTTCATCTTGTTTTTATTATGAATAATTTGCTAATTCCATGATCAAAAATCAATGGTCCCTTATTTATGATATCATCTCTTTATGTGTTTCTTTTATTTTGTTCCTTAATGATTCATGGATATTATCCACTGAAGGAACATGACTAGTAAGTGTCGACCCTTGTTATTGAGGTAGAATGCCTCGTTGTCATGGATGAAATCATTTGCATTATATTTTTATTCTACTATTGTGGTTCTTCTGTTCTATATCCATTAAAATGATTTTTATGATTATAGTTTAGATAATTAACATATTCACAGTACATACATTGGGGATTTCTGTTGGCCATCATGGAAATATGCTTATATGACATGACATTCATTTGTATGGTGACCTAGCTATTTTACCCTATATATAGTCTGTGGTCCCTACCTTCTTCTAGATTCCAATGAAATATATTTCTATACATCTCATCCAACAACTCATAGCCCCCATTCAGTGAATTTATCATTAGCAAACCTCATGTGGCATATCAACAATAGAATGATTTCCCTATAATAAACCCTTGTAGAATGTTTTAATTAATAAAGAAATGTTGATGTCATAATTAGTTCCTCATCTTATTAAACGTTCAAATATCTCCCATAAACTATATAATAATTCATCATTTAATTTAAAAAATAATAATATACTTTCCCAAATATCCATTGACTTTTAGGGTTGAAGAAACCTTGTTACAATCATCCTTACTAGATCCTCCGAGGTGGTTATTCAATGTCGAGGTAGACGTCGGATCAACTCTCATGAATTATCCCTATATGAAAATCATAATAGGAACAAAAATACATTATTATTTATGAGGTTATGATATTCGAACATGTCACATATTTCACAAAATAATTTCAGGAGTGAGTTTGTGTCTTCATGATGCGGCCAGATGAATTGCAATGAAAAAGGGATTATCAGAATTACAACTTTCTAGATCTCAAATTGTTGGGAAGTGACACGGGGGATAAGAGAATTCCTGGAATGACTTCCATGATTTAAGTTATTATGTAGTTGATTAGTTTTTTACCCCTTAATTCTTTCCGTGGATGTTTGGTCCTTTTCTCTTGCCTAGATCATTATTGGATCCTTCAAATTGGCCCTACCTACCATGGATTCCTTTTCATGGTGGTAATATTCTTGATCCATTCTATTCATGCATAAGGGATTATCCAGCTCTATTTCAATCAAATTATCTTCAATCTATCATAATAACGAGTAGAATATCATGGAACCAGTTGTTACTTGAAACTATATCACTACAAGACTACGTATAAAATAAAGAATTTAAATTAAAACCATTTTCTAGAATCCATGTTATCATTAACATAGAAACATCCATCCTTAGATGTGATTCCAAAAATATTATAGCCTGCATGGCGTTGTTAATTCCAATAGGAATATACAAATTTATTAAATTATAAAAACTCAAACTGAAAAACTAATATTGTTGTACATTGTTAGACTGAGTGTTGAACCCACATGGATAGATCATATCATCTTAATTAATAAAGGATACTAAAATTAAAATGGATTATTTTGATTTGAGAAAATAGAAATAAAATTAGAAAGGATATGGATTTCAATAAATAGATGAGGCATTCTATGTTTAGTGATTTTCATGTTTGTGCATATGTGATTTAATTGATATTGAATTATCCAAGTTTGGTGTTTGAATTAGGTCAGAGAAGTTCCATGGTCATGGTATTCTACCCCAATAGTATGATTTCACCATTGGAATGGTTTTATATGAATTTAAATCAAAAAATTTGGCGGCCTAATATTATATTTAAAAATAAATATCCTATATTGCATAATGTTAGTAAAAAAACTAAATATATTAATTGATTCAATGAAATGAAACTAGTCAATTCACAAGCAAGGGTAATGAAATTCTAAATGAAAGTGACTTTGAATTGAAAAATGAGTTGCAGTCATCCAAAACATGAATGATGAATAAAAATATCCCTATGTAGCACTACCCCCCTAAAATTACATCACATGACACTAAATAATGTAATATTTAATGATATTCATTTTGGGAATGAGTAGAATGGGTAATCAAGTGAGAATATTAGTGAATAAAGGTGGTGAAGCATGACCGCAGATCATCATTACGTGTTTTGCATTGTTCTGTTCGGGAAGATAGGCTTCATCTGTCCTATCCTCTATAAGAAGGTAATCTGAGTGGCTTTATTTATTGGAAAATAATTCAACTCTATGGCCATGTCTATATTTATTTTTATATATCCGGCCATCATCTTGATATGTTTCTATGTTACGGGATGTGTAATACATCGATTTTAAATTTTCATGAATATCATAAAAATATTAACCAAAATATTGAACAGAAAAATATAACTTCTTGTATTGTTGTTACACAATGTCTATTGATAATTCACAGTGTGTATTGAGGTCAAAACATGTCATGTGCAGAAAATTAATTTTAAAAATCTCACAAAATATAATTGTATGACACATCATGTAATACTATTTGTCGAGTTTTCTAGATCTTCTTCCTTCTCAATGGTCCTTTTTCATGCCATTACACTCAAAATACTACCTATTTTTATTCATTTTTCATAAAATTTTGTTCCTACAATAAAAACATAATACAATTAAAAAAGATAAGAAATCGATATGATTCATCATTGAATTACATGAATCAATAGAATAAAAAACCAAAATATGTATTCACGTAATACACATATCATCATAACCTACTTAAATCCATAATGATGGTTTGTAATGAGTTGGTGAATTCCCAATGCATTTTCCATGGGAATTTTAATCTAGGTGTGCATCAACTCCCA
The DNA here is from genome assembly GCA_963277665.1 of Viscum album. Classification (NCBI taxonomy): domain Eukaryota; kingdom Viridiplantae; phylum Streptophyta; class Magnoliopsida; order Santalales; family Viscaceae; genus Viscum; species Viscum album. Next base: position 267,411,095 of record OY728128.1, on the reverse strand, counting down.
TTGTCGGGTATCATATTACGTAAAGTCATCCCTAAGACATCTAATTAGAGGTGTTACTCCTAGGTACATCTATCCTAGAGCTAAATCCATATGTACTATATGGAGAGGTGTGTATTTTTAGATAACCAATCAATCTATACAATACCAAAATTATAGTATATATCCCTAAAAGTTGACTTATCCATATTCTTATACCTACATATATCCCTAGACATATCCTTAGAATAATACCTACAGATCACACTAATGTTTTCTAATCCAAGTTTCTAAATGATAACTAAACCTTTTCTCTGATACATACTATAGAGACCGAGAAATAACATACATTAATAGTATATAACATTTTGGGAATACATAAAACAATGCACAAACAGACTTACAAAGATCATACCAGTCTAGTTGCTTTAGAAATATGTAAAAATAAACATTATTACATAATTGAAATACATTGTTTCCCAGTAAGTTTTTTTTTTGACTCTCACCATTATTAGACAAATAAATAATAATACAAATACTCATTAATTGGGGTAGGATGCATAAAAATGGGAGATATGAAAATCATATTAATAGAAGATAAGGGAGATATGTAAGAATAATCATTAGAATAAGGGTATTAGAACATGATCATGAAAATAAAATACAATACCCTTCATATCAATGAACATATACATTAATCATGGATTGATCACTACAGTTTATAAGAAATTTATCATTAGGAAATAAATAAAAAAATCCATGAAGGAATAATATGGAAAATAACATTGAATTTTTGAAAAAACATAAGATTCTAAAAACCCTATTTCATTGTGTCCTACCAATGGCTTTGTAACCTGATAATATTCGGTTAAGGAATAGTATACCTGATTTTTGATTTGGATGACCTGTTGTGTACCCACTTATTTTGAACATGGGAAGTACTCCAATCTAGCATTTTTTTAGGAATGTGATATTCTTTTAGGTACCCTATAGTATTGTGCTCGGGATTTCCTTCCACATACCATCCTGTTTTGGGCATGAGATGCCCTATCCAAAACAATTTGAGCTCTTAAAACAATTATCATTAACCAATTCATTGGAGGTATAAATAGGTTCCACCTGTCCCATAATGAAATAATACGTGCATGATCCACAAAACATTCATCATATCATAATCCAGGAAAATATATGGGTTTTATAAACTACAAATAATAACCCATTAAATGAAATGAGTATCATTAACATTCCATAACATAAAAACCTAAGGAAAATATATAGGTTTCAAAATCATTTCATCGAAGAATAGCCCATAAATTGATGTGGCTTCAAAAAGTATATTAAGTGTGGAAAATAAATGGGTTTCATAAGCATCAATCCATCAAAACATAGTCCATTCATGAATGAATATGAATGGAAACGTTGAATCATTTACAATAATGTTTTAAGTCTCATCAATAGATTTAATCGTGTAATGAAACCATTTCAAATACTATTTTCCCTGAAAACATATAAAATAATATTGGAAACTATTTTAAAAAAATTTCACCAAAAATAAATTCTAAAAAATATTCATAAAATTTGTCGTTTTGAACATGAAAACAACGACTGAAATAATTTATTTGCAATAAACCCATACATGTCATATGAGGTATTATGAATATTCCTTTTACACAATAAAATGGTTATATAAATGTCTCATTATGAGAGAGAAAATAAAATTCCTTTAGAAACATCGTTAAAAGAATACAAGGGAAAAAATTTCAATAAATGATCATACTAGTATATTATTCTTGGAAACCTTTTTATTAATAAATTGGTTTGAATGAACATAGATTTCTGACCAATGAGAGGGTAAATATAGGCTTCCATAAAAACAATTTATTAATTATATTATATACCAATGAATGAAAAATGGTACCAACAAATGAATATATATTGAGTAACCATAGGAGTATAAAATTCATGATAATTTGTATGATATGGATTAAAAAATTTCATAAATTGATGCGTAAACATAATCAATCTGTAAAAGAGATGATATTGTTTCAATAAACACATACAACATGGAAACATTGAACCATAATCACCATGAAAGAAAATAAATTTACATAAATATTAATATATCATTAATATAAGGAGAATCATGAAATAATACATCAGTGTAATAATATACACCTTGAGAAAAAATATTGGTTCATAACATAAAATATGTCTCAAAGAAAAAAAATTGGAAACATTTTCTTTACTGATTTGTTAACTTTTGATACATAAAACCCATGAAATAAATTTAATAAAATTAATATGTAAATACTAATAAATTTTAGTATAATAATCAAATAATACATCCATATGGAGTATACACACCACACCAATGGAAGGGTTGGTGAATTATGCATGTATCTCACGAAAATAAAATTTATGATTAAATTCCATAACCTTGTCTCAAGAAAATAAAATTTACGATTAAATTCCATAACATTATTAGACAATCATGTAATAAATATTGTCAATATGTTGGATAAATATAATAAATGATATGATATTGAGAGAAATCGTTAAATCTTAATCGGGTATCTCCATTTTGTTTGAATGAAAAGACTTCCATGGATTTCATTCATCCTAATGAGTTGATTATAATAGGAAGTTATGAATGTTGGAAATATTATTGGACATATATTTTCTGATAAAATGTAATTTGATATGTTTTAATAAGAGATAGATTTTGTGTTCTTTAATAGGGAACGAAAAGAACACACTTGGAATTTTTTAAAACAAGCTACTTTACCAACATTTATAAATAAAATGATTTAAAAAACTAATAAAACGAAATAATTTATGTTTAATGGATATTAATGTCTATAAAATGGGTTTTTAATAAGATTATAGGTCATTTTGGGTGTTAAATTTAAGGTTTAGTACTTTTTTAACCTAATTTTTTACTTAATAGTAGTAATTAAATTTAATCACATTCACTAATATATTTTTTTCAAAACAATATGAATTTAATTAACATTTTAAATTATTTTGATTCCATATATGAAATCTATTTTTCTAAATTACTATCATAATAGTGTCATAAATTAATTTAACATTAGTCCTTCAGAAGGGGACCACACATTGGGTGTTTAATGTAAGAACATCCAAATGATTGCAATGTTTGTATACCCAATAGAAAATTAAAATTGAGTAAAGTGTACTAAATTGGGTAAATTTAAAAATAATTATCTAATTAAACATGAAAACAAATTTATAATATCATTTAGCATTATAAATTAATTAGATGAATAATGTGTTTTGAATTAAAATTCAGTGTTTTTTAATTTTCATTAAAAAAATTAACCATTATAAAAAAATATCAAACATTTGTCCTAACATAATTTTTATGATTCAGTTTCATGTATGATATTTAATTTTATATATTATATATATAATATTTCCATTTTTTTGATATAAATTCGGTTCTCCATTAAAATGTAGCAATCCTTCCAATTTAAAAATATGTGTTTTTAAACCCATATTTTGTTTGTTCTTATATTATATCTATCGTATCTTTTTTATGATTACCATAAAATATTTACAGGAATATATAAAATGTTAATTTACTTAATATCATTCAATTTTATTAATTAATTTAACTTCATATCATAAATAACCTTTTCACATAAAAATATACTTTTATAAAATCAATCCCTTTATATTTATTTAGATTCTATATTATTTTATAATTAATATATTTCCTATGAATTAAAATATATTATCAAAATTTATTTAATCCAATAATATATGGTTTAATTTCTATGTTATATATTATTAAATAATAATATATTAATGATTAATTTTCTTTTGGAAACACACTTCATTGAGTGTCAATTACACTAACCTAAATGATCTATATAGATAAAGTTGAAATTTTTGTTTGGTGTATTGTATGATTAACAATATAATATTTATAAAAAATTTAGACATAGTGCATTAATATAAAATAAACTATTTTCAGTGTGACATGAAATTAAAAATATATAAGACATTAAATGAATTTGAATAAAATATTTCACAAAATCTCGATGTGTTAAACATGTAATTATCTAACTCACACATCTCTAAATTTAATAATAAGTATCAAATCCTTTATAAATTGTTTTTATTCTTTGATTCCCCACCAACATAATCCTCAGTGTGATCATACTCCATTAAATGATTTATTGGTCAATCAACAATGTATTATTGAATTATTATCCTCTAGAGATCTCAGTATATGACATATTATTAGTTGGTTTTGTGACATTATTTCATGATTTTTATGTTTAATGAAAATTTTCATGTGTTTTTTAATGTAAATATAGTTGAATGTTCGAATTTCGGTTTGGAATCAAGGATTTTGATGAAATAGGAAGAAGATATATGTAATGAAAATTTTAGAGATCTTTTAATAGTGTAAAAACTATTAATCAACCTATTAATTCTTTTCAGGATTCCTGAGATTTTTCTATCCAACACCGTTTACCCACAGTTATTCCTACGTTTGAAATATTCTTCATCAAATATTTATTTTAAATATAACTCTTTTAATATAATTATTTCGTATATTATATTTGTATCTATTAATTTCTTTTTAATTATATTCATTTATACTATATGTACAAATATTAGTTTTTCCTATAATATTATAAAAATTCATTTTTAGTTTTGTGCTACAGTGAATTTCATTGAAAACAATTTTCAGTTAGATACATTTTAATATCACAATGATCATGATAAAAGGGGTAACAACGTCATTATTTTGTTTGTTAAGAGTTTTTAGATTTTCCAAAGATATTTTTTTCACTATAAAATTTGATATTAAATGCCTACTATATTTTTTATAAATCTCTTTTATAATATAACTATATTTTTAATTAAACCCTATGTTTTCTATGAGTTATGTTTTCTTGGTTGACTGAACATCAAAAAAGAGGAGACAGTTAGGAATTTATTGTCTCAAAAATATACTTTTAACCCTAATTATTTTTATGTTCACAAATACCCATGTTTTATTTACTATTGAAATTACTTAAATTATTTTTCAAGAATATAATTATGGAAAAAAAATTCTTGAAAATCAGTTAAAATAATTGATTAAGTGTTAAGGATGTATTAGATTGCGTTATTGAAGCACAGTTAATAACGTTTGGTTGATGGAGTATCTTATAGACTATTAATCCATTATTTTGAATAACTCATATATATTATATTCCATATGTTGTTTGAAACATATGGATATGAATCCACATAGTAGGAAGAAACCATGAATTTAAGGAATATATTTATTGTTCATCAACACAAATTTTTGTAAAAACTCATATGTTTTCAACAATACTTACTTGTTTTTTATTACATGAAGGAACCCTATATTTCATTGGTCACCAAAAAGGTTTTAAATAAAATATTTTTACCTTGTTTTCTACAAAACATTCTCTAGAAATAAATTCTCCTTTTAATTTATTTTAGGAGTGATTCAATGTCCCATATTCATTGTAATAAATTGTCCCTATTTCTATGGGAATTTATGATTCTGTAGAATTATTTAAAATTATAATTATCAGGATTTTTCAAGATATGTTATTGAATCTATTTAACTAGTTGAATTCCAATATTCTTTTTTTAAAAAAGATGAGTATTTTATTCTATATTGAGTTTGTATGAAATATATTTTTGAATTTAGAACGACAATAAAAGAAAAAGGATTGAATGTTTTTGTTATTATGATGTAGCCAAAATTTAGAGAAATATATGTTTCAATCCTGTTCTATGTAATATATTGGTTAATTATTACTATTAATATAGTGTTGCTGATGTTTTTGTTGAATATATATATATTCTAAGATCTCTTATAACTGTTTCCATATTCAATACGTTACTCATTGAATGATAAGACTCATTTTATATTTTTTTATGTTTCATCTATGAAGTAGAATATTTTTATTCAATCGAATAATTTTTTTTATTTATCTATGTAATGACTTCTCAAGCTCACTCATAGGGGAGTATAAAATTGTTGAAACAAGCTATTGATCATTCATTTCCTTTTAATATAAAAATTTAACCCGATAAAAATCATCTAACAATTTGTTAATATATCTAAACATTGTTCTTAACATTCTATGATAAGAAGAAATGTTTAGTGATAATCACAAAGCTCGATGCGAGAGTGTTAGTGTAGTGGACTAGGGGATCTTTTTAAACTAAACCACTTAAAACAATTTCTTACTACTTTTCATTTAATATTCCTATAATATTTAATAAGGATGACAATAAGTAATATCGTAATAAATTATGAATAATGGGTAAAAGTTGGAATCTCACTAATAATATTAAAAAGACATAATTCAGTCCCCACTTTTGTAACACTGTATTATTATATCCAAATATCATCTACTGAAAACATGAGTTGAACCCTCTTATTTTACAAGTTTATGGGACTCAATTTAGATGTTGTGGCGCCTTGACTATGTGGAAGTGTGATGATTTTTTTTCCTAATATCAATTTCTTTGGAAAGATGTACGAGATGCTAGGAATCGTTACTTGAACTTTTTTGGGATGATGGAATACTTTACAAGGATTGGATGTGTAATATAAGTTCCCATTTCCCTCACATTTTGGAATATTTTGATTATTATACATATCTATATACATGTCATTGGATATTGTTACTCTATTTCATTGGGTTAAGATAAGTTTCATACATTTTCTCTTATATTTATCCCTTCATCTTTCCCAGTTTCCTACTAGGTTTGTATATAGTCACCCCTTCATGGGGTTTTCTTGCATGAGCCATGTATTAAAAGGATAATTGACAAGTCTACAACAATTATATAAATGAATATTCATAATATGGTTCACTAGGACACATAGTGCGATGGGAGAATAACGGTCTAGAGTTTTTCTCTCTCATTATATTACATTTCCAATGGTGTGATGTTGGGACATCATTCTGTTGGGTGTGTATTTTTGTCTTTTTTCTTTTCAGATTACACTATCATACTATTTTACACCCTGGAGGTTTCATAAGTGTTTTTTATTCTCTAAATGTTTCATATTTTCTTATTATTCTTCATCACATCTACATGGGGATATTCTGGTTAGTGAAAATAGGTATATTAAGCAAAGGTATCCCATATTAGTCATTCCATTCATTGCTTATCACCACCCCAAGCCTATAATGGTGGGATTAGATTAGTTGTGGCTTGAGACCCATTAATTCAGAGAATTGAATCTTAAATGAAATACATAATTATTATTTATAAAGTAATTTACCTATTTTTTGAAATTTATTTATATAAAATAGAGTCATTTTTGACATGTTATGAATTTTACATCCATTTGATGTTGGCATTCATCTTACCATTTTGGAATAAAGACACACCAAGTAGAGACCCAATGCTTGACGTACATAGACATTACATTAAATTTTCAGAATACTTAATACATAACAAAAACAAACACACATTGACCTTAATAGTTTAGTGTCTTTGGAAACTCGAAAAAATAATCTTCTAATCATATTGAAAGATCTTCAACATCTCCCATACAGATCTTCCCCTTTTTTCATACCTAAAACCTTTCTTTATATCCTGGGGAAAAGAAAAAATAAAAATGGTGAGCTCAAATACTCAGTAAGGGTAAACATAGAGAACATAAACCATCCATAAACATTTGAATGCAAAAAAATAAAAACTTGAACCTAAAATATGAACATAAAAATCTTGAGCAAAGACATAAATCTTGGATGTATGTAAGGAATATATTATAATGGAACATAAATCATGATAAAATAGCATGATAATAAAACATGTAATTTTGGAAAACCATTAAGAACATGATATGATTTCCATTGTAGCCAAGGCATTGCTTCCAATATCATCTTAGTGGACAAAGTCCCTTTCTGAATCATGTTCACTACACATTCCAGTCCTGTATCACTGAATTGGATTGACTTACCATTCCTGACATGTCTATAAAATGAGATATAAATCTTTACCAAATGCATTTGAGGGAGATATAGGTCCCACCCATATCATATTTAAATCATTATTACATGTGCCACAATATAAACATAAATCATTCATCATAACCCAAAGAATAAAAATGGGTTTCATAAACATCATCCCATCATAAGATAATCCATATAAAACAAATGGATATCATTTCATCATAAGAAAAGAGAAACCATGTAAATCATAGAGATATTACACTTGAAACATACATATATGAAAAAATTTCATCTTAGATGGAAAATGGTTTGGATAAAACACTTGAATAGAATTCTTGAGGAAAATACCCTTTCTTCTTAAAAATCATTTTCTTTTCACAAAATGCCATGCAATTTTAAAAGAAAAAGATTATATTCAAAATAACCATGAAAAATTGTAGAGTAATATTCATGAAAATTAGGCGTTATGAAACAGTAAAAACCTGTTCATGGCATATAAGTTCAAAAATACATCCTCCTCGTACTTTTGCCGGAAAAGTCATAAAGTACCACCTATGGTAAACAAAAGAAATATTAATCCAAAAAGTAAAAGTCAAAAGGGGTTAATCATGACTTCAAACATACATGGAGGAATATTAAACACTTTATTAAAACATTGTTATGGTCATGGAAGAAAAATATAACCCTAGTAAATACTAACGAATAAATAATCTCAGATAAGAATGAGATTGTAATAATTATCCCCTACCTTAGGTCCAATATGCTTTGTACGTATCTGAACCTCCTGTATAGTGATTTAAATAATGTCATTTACTTATTAAGGAATCATATTTGTTGTTATGATATCATATATGGTTCAGTTATGACTTTATATTACCTGTTCTTTTGTAAATTCCATGTTAAAGTAGTGTTTTGGGTAAAAAAAATTATTTATCATATGTGTTTGGACATATTGTTCATGATATTATTATTTATTATATCGGGATTTACTTACTTATTTAATGTAAATCATTATTTATATATCATATTTATTCAGTATATATATAATAGATAGATTAATGAAATGAAATACACTGTTCATGGAGACGGTAGGTTGTACGTATGCATGAATGATGTTTTATTTTCCTTATTGACTTGAATGGAAGTAAGTAGATGACATATATATATATATATACATAAATAAATTAGATTCATTATGTCATATATTTCATTATTATTCATTATATATACATTATAATCATTCTTGAATGGTTAACATGGAGAATGAATCTCATAGCATCGTGGATACGGTAATCCGTATGTACGCACAAGCGATGATATCATTCCCATAATTATTGAATTGAATTGTAGTAGATGAAATAATTTCTCAGAATCAGTATGATGTTATAATAACTATATATTGTTATTCTTTACACCATTATACCCATCCAAGTAAGGTGGTGGTGGAAAAACAGATTACATCATGGTGTGGACACGGTATTTCGTACGTATGCACGTGCAGGGATTTCATTTTCCATAGGATGGATAGAAGGTGAAATGGGGATGTTTCATATTTAAAATAACATATAATTATATTATTGATACTGATTTTATTACTTTATAATGAAATAACTAAAGAAGAAGAAGTTGAAGAATAAAGAAACTTGAATGAATCGGTAGAAGAGATTACCTCTTCTTCGACGCACCTCTTTTAAGCTTCCTCTTAAGGCACTAGAGTTGGTCTTTTGAGGAGACTAGAAACTCTATAATGTTTCTAGGGAAGTTGATAAGGGAAATCGGCATGGTTTGGCCGAGCTTGAAATCTCAAAATTGTGAAAAGAGAAGAGGCAGGAGGTGCGCTTTTATAAGAGAGGAGAGGGGCACTTTAGCAAAAAACGTAAAATATTATTTTATAATAAAGTCATGTTCAGTTTATAATAGATCCAAATTGATTTATTTCGAAGATAAAGTGGTTATGGGTCGAAATACTCTCATCCAATAGGTTTTAGAAATGTTTAGGATACTATTTTAACCTTATAATTTATATTTAACTCTAAGTTAAATAATATAACTTTTACCGTGTCTTCTTGTTTTCTTACACAATATGGTTAATAAACTTTCAATAACAGGCCAAACGAACCCCAAGTGGTTCATTATTAATATATATAACCTTATCTATGTAATTTTAATGAACATTAGTTTTTTAGGAATATAATAATAGTTAATAATATAATATATTTTTTAAATACTATTTTATGTCTATTTTGACCCTTTTTGGTAATTGATTTTTTTAAAACTCATAAAAGCATGATTAGTTCTAAAAAATTTAATTAAATAAATACTAACATGTAATATTAACCTATAAAATTAGTTTAATTAATATAATGTCTCAAATTACATTTATTTAGGTATTTATAATGTCAATTATATTAATATTTCATTAATAAGGTAATTACTGCATCATCATTGTGTCATAAAGAAATTAAATTATTTAATGTCTAAAAATTATAAATATAATACCATTCTATAGGAAATATTTTTAAAATATTAATTAATATTTATAGTGTAATTTATCTTAGGTATAACCCTACATTAAATTTTATTTATTTATTAAACATTGATTTTAACTATTTTAACTCTTCTTTAAATAAAATAATAATAAATGTCCTAATCTAATCCAAGTGGACCAAAAGGGTAATATTTTTTTCCTAAGGTTGTTTTTGGTCGAATTACACTTATCCAATTGAATTAGGACAGGTTTTAGGGTAATAATAATATCATTTTTACCTTTAATTACCCTATTTAATTTTAACCGTGGTAAATAAAAGTAAAAAAGTTACTATTCACCAAAAAAATTATTTTTATCTTATTGAACCACATTATACTCCTTTATATTAACTGTGTCCCTTGGAATTTCAAAATTCCACTCCCAGAAGCGGTAAAATTATGTTTTATGTAAATTTTCAAATTCTCCTAGGAGGTGGGTAAAAGACGATAAAAAGTTCAATAAAATTTTTTTATATATATAATTATTATAAAGTGAATCCAATGATTTACATTGAACGTATATAGGTATTATGTATCAATTTTGACCTAAAACAAATTTATATAAAATAAATAATTATTTAAATAAAAAGTTGGTTATTAAATAGTAACCCAGTGTTTTCACTATTCATTAAAAATTAATCTTTTTCATAAAAATACCAAAATTTCACCCGAGGCTAATTTCGATATTCCTAATCCAAAAATAAAATCCATTTTGAATGTTAAAATTTATAAAATTTTAAAAAGTGGGTATTACTATTCATAACGGCTTGTTTATATAATATTTTAATAACATATCGTTGTTTAGTTAAACTCGATATTGTGTACAACACCCGCTATCGTGGAAGGATGCGATTGCGTTTAAAGCAAGAAAATTTAGGGTTGCTTATAGTTCATGATTCCTTTGTGGTTGTGTATAATTGAATCCAACCATATTTCATTTATACATTGAATATATATATATATATATACACTCAATGTTGCGTAGAATAACTTCTATCAAACGAACATGAAATTTTGTGTAACATGATCCAATAATAGTGTTGTATATACTTCAAGCTAATATGGTGTTGTGTATAGCGCAAGATAATCTTGGTGTAACATACAACACAAGACATCAAAAAATTTAAAAAAAATACTTCTCATAAAATCTCGGGGTATTACATTCTACCACCCTTAAAATGAATTTCCCACTCAAAATTCACGAGGGTTATAACTCGTTTACTATTTGAATGTTTCTTTCAATGAAACCCACATCGTAAAAAGGAATTCTAAAACATTATTTTAAAAACCAATGTATTAAACGTAATGGTTACCCAAATTAACTAATCGCTAGGATTCCACATAATAGAACATTGGTGAAATTATGGATATGGAAGAGAAATATAACCATCAACATCTAAGGAAGATTGGAAGAGGACATGGCTATGAAAAATCCAAAAATCACAGATCCATAAATTCGTGATGATCTATGGCTCCATCAGATTCATTAGATATGAGGGCACTAGGAAAAATATTTTGATTTTCAAGATCATTTTTTAAATGGTGAAGATTTTTGAATTAAAACCAATACTTAGTTGATTTTGGTACAATCTTTCCGTTGCTCGTTCCTTGAAAATTTTCCACTTTACCTCTTAATGAAATGAAGATGTATTTTTATTTTGAATAGTGTTAGCAGATCTTGTGATATAAGGATAGGTCATTCCATTGGTCACAAACATATGGCTTGCAAAATATATATACATAAGTCCATTTATGGTGAGATTAATCATACATGGTTATAAAAATGGACTTATACATCATTTATCATAACACTTAATAAAATAAAACTAGTTTATACTAACTAGGGACTTCCTGTAGGCCAGAGGTAGGCGATAAAGGCCTGTCACAATTCGGTTGTGAGTTCGATTCCCGCAACCTTGTCCGACGCGACGGGTTGTCTCCTGTCCTGCAGGTTGTCCCTTTTTCTAAAACTACACTATTATAACAATCCAAAAATAACACCAAAAGTTTCTAGCCTTAAGCAATATTAACTTATGTCCAACATAATCCATTCCAAGATTTATGATTATCTAAAATACATCTATCCAAGCTCATATTATAAAGAAAAGAATTACTAGAAATGTCATTTACCAAGCATGATAATACCATCATTTATCCCCCATATATCATATGATATATCATGTTGTTCACATTCCAAAAATGTGAATACCTTAATCATGTATTCTTTTGAAACATGAATTACCATAGAACCTTAGTGAAAACATCAGTGTTGTAAAAGGTTAACTCTCTCAACATACCAAAATCCCAAAATTTCTATATACTCAAACCATGATATCACTCTGTCCTTGTATCAGTTATGAGCTCATGAATACTATCTAACATATAATTTTCTCCTTATCCCTTCATTATGATCATATCTTCTGATTTCCAAAAAATTTGAATCACTTTTCATGGTTACTGGTACTATAAAATTATTGAAAACCACAATAGAATAATAAAAAAATATTCGAATATACCACAAAAGTACCTCAACAATATTATTCTTGAATATCAATACATAAACACTTCAATCCATCCTCTTCAATTATTATCATGGAATATGTCCTTACCTGATTTTAATGTAACCTCTTAGGTCAGGGCATTGAGTTGGGTAATTCCCATGTTCTCTACAAATAATACATTTAACTCCATAACAGTCCGTCACTCTATGAACCTTTTCCCTACAAATATAACATCTCCCTCGCCATTTGAGGTGTTCCTCACATTTATTCTTCCCTTCTTCATGATATGTAGAAATCTTCAGTATCGTTATTTTATGTTCCTCTCAATGAGAACAAGTATAAAATTTCATCTTCCTCTTATTTGATGATTTAGGAATACCACCAAAGTTCACCTTGTTAATCAAATACCATGATGACTGATTTGGAATAATCACAATATCATTATCTCTAGGCATTACACGATTTTTTTGATCACAGTCACCAATTTTTTCATTAGAATCAATGTTAAATGAATTCCTTCTCGTTTCCTCTATTGACCAAAACCAAAAACCATAGTGTAAGAAACATTTAAAATACCTAGGAACCACATAATCATTAAAAGTCACTTATGGGATGTCTAACTTATCACACATTCCTTAATCCATGATACCTTAGGTTCACCCTAGGCTATTCATGATCGTCAACATAACTCTAGGACTATAACCTATAGTTATACTAAACCTTAGGGGCATCCCTAGACATACTTAGAAATATCTCTAGGGATCTCACTAAAGTTTCTGCATCCTAGCTTCCAAAGGATAACTAAACCTTTCCTCGGATACCAACTATAGAGACCTAAAGCTTTACGTACATGTACCTTACATTACTTTTTCAGAATACTTAATACATAACAAAAAAACACACAAGGACCTTAATAGTTTAGTGTCTTTGTAAACTCAGGAAAATAATATTCTAATCATGGTGAATGATCTTCAACATCTCCCATAAAGATCTTCCCCTTTTGTATTCTTACCTAAAACCATTCTTTATATCCTTGAGAAAAGAAAACATAAAAAGGGTGAGCTCAAATTCTCATTAAGGGTAAACATAGAGAACATAAAACAATCCATAAACATTTGAATGCAAAAAAAATTAAACATAAAATCTAAACATCAAAATCTTGAGAAAAGACATAAATCTTGGAAGTGTGTAAGGAATATATCATAATAGAAAATAAATCATCATAAAATATCTTGGGATTAAAACATGTAATTGTGGAAAAACATTAAGCACATGATATGATTTCCATAGTAGCCAAGGCATTGCTGCCAAGACCATCTTAGTGGACGAATTCCCTTTCTGAATCGAGATCACTCCTCATTCTTGTCCTGTATCACTGAACAGGATTAACTTACCGTTCCATCCATGTCTATCTCATTAGATATAAATCATTACCCAATGCATTGAAGGGAGATATAGGTCTCACTAATCTCATATTGAAATCATTCTTACGTGTGCCACAACATATTCATAAATCGTTCATCATTACCCAAAGAATAAAAATGGGTTTCCTAAACATCATCCCATCATAAAATAATCCATTTAAAACAAATGGATATCATTTACTCATATGAAAATTGAAACAATTTAAATCATAGATAAATTATACCTGAAACATACACATATGAAATAATGTAATCTTAGATGGAAAATGGTTTTGATAAAACACTTGAAAAGAATTCTGGAGGAAAATATCCTTTCTTCTTAAAAATCATTTTCTTTTCACAAAATTCCAAGAAATATTAAAAGAAAAGGATTTTATTGAAAATAACCATGAATCATTGTAGAGGATGCTTCATGAAAATTAGGCATTATTAAACCGTAAAAATCCATTCATGATGTATAATTTAAAAAAACAGTCTCCCCATAATTTTGCTGGAAAATTCATAAAGTACCATGTATGGTGAAAAAAAGTATAATTCCTTCACAGAGTAAAAGTAAAAAAAGGGTAAACATGACTTTAAACATACATGTAGGAATATTAAACACTTTATGAAAACATTTTTATGGTAATGGAAGAAAAATATAACCCCAGTAAATACTTACGAATAAACAATCTCGGATAAGAATGATTTTGGAATAATTATCCCTTACTTTAGGTCTGATGTGCTTCATACGTATACGAAACTCTGCTATAATGATTTAAATAATGTCATTTACTTATTACAGAATCATATTCAATGTTATGTTATCATATATGGTTCACTTATGACTTTATATTACCCGTTCTTTTTTAAATTCCATGTTAAAGCAGCGTTTTGGGTAAAATTGTTTTATTTATCATACGTGTTTTGACATGTTGTTCTTGATATTATTATTAATTATATCTGGAATTACTTACTTCCAGAATGTAAATAATTATTTATATATAATATAAATTCAGTATATATATATATTGATAATAGATAGATGAATGAAATGAAATACACCGTTCATGGAGACAGTAGGCCGTACGTACGCATGAATGCTGTTTTCCATTCCTTATGGACTTGAATGGAAGTAAGTAGATGATAGATATATATATACATAAATATAGTAGATTCATTATGTAATATATTTCATTTTTATTCATTATATATACTGAATAATCATTCTTGAATGGTTAACATGGAAAATGAATCCATCGCGTTGTGGAGATGGTAATCCGTATGTATGAATGAGCGATGATATCGTTTCCATAATTATTTAATTGAATTGTAGTAGATGATATAATATCTCATAATCAGTATTATGTTATAATAACTATATATAGTTATTATTTACACCATTATACCCATCCAAGTAAGGTGGTGGTGGAAAAACATATTATAGCACGACATGGAGGCAGTATTCTGTACGTACGCACGCACGATGATTTCGTTTTCCGTAGGATGGATAGAAGTTGAAATGGGGTTGTTTCATATTTATAATAACATATAAATATATTTTTGATACTGATTTTATTACTTTATAATGAAACAACTAAAGAAGAAGAAGTTGAAGAAGAAAGAAACTTGAAAGAATCGATAGAAGAGATTACCTCTTCTTCGACGTACCTCTTTTAAGCATCCTCTCAAGGCACTAGAGTTGGTCGTTTAAGGATACCAGAACCTTTATAATGATTCAAGGAAAGTTGATAAGGTAATTGGTTAGGGGTTGGAAGAGCTTGAAAACTCAAAATTGTGTAAATATATGAGGGGGGAGGTGCCCATTTATAAGGGAGGAGAGGGGCACTTTAGGAAAAAACTTAAAATATTATTTTATAATAAAGTCATATCTGGATTATAATAACTTCAAATTGATTTATTTCGAAGCTAAAGTGGGTATGGGTTGAAATAATCTCAAAAAATAGGTTTTAGGCAAGTTTAGGTTACAATTTTAACCTTATCATTTAGATTTAACTCTAAGGTAAATAATTTAACTTTTACCGCGTCTTCTGGTTTTCTTACACTATATGGTTAACAAACTGAAAATAACAAGTTAAACAAACCACAAGTGGTTTATTATTAATAAATATAACATTATCTATGTCATTTGGAGTATCCTAATATATTTAGTTATAGAATAACAATTATTAACATAATAATTGTTTTAAAAACAACATTATGTCAATTTTCACACTATTTGGTAATTGATTTTTGTAAAACTCATAAAAGCATGATTAGTTAAAAAAAGTTAATTAAATCAATACTAACATGTAATATTAACCTGTAATATTTTTTTAATTCATAAAAAGTCTCAAATTAAATTTATTTAGTTTTTTATAATATCAATTATGTGAATATTTCATTAATAAGGTAATTGTCGTATCATCATTGTTTAAAAAAATTTAAATTATTTAATGTCTAAAAATTATAAATAAAATACCATTATGTAGGAAATATTTTTATATTTATAATGAATATTTATAGTCTAATTTATCTTATGTATATCCCTACATTAAAAATTATTTAGTTATTAAACATTGATTCTAACTATTTTAACTCGACTTTAAATAAAATAATAATAAATGTCTTAATCTAATCCAAGTGGACCTAAAGTGTAATATTTTATTCCTAAGGTTGTTTTTTGTCGAATTACACTTATAAAATAGAATTAGGACTTGTGTTAGGGTAATAATAATATCATTTTTACCCTTAATTACTCTATTTACTTTTAACCAGGGTAAAAAAAAGTAAAAAGTTACTATTCACCCAAAATTATTTTTATCTTATTGTACCACATTATACTCCTTTATATTAACTGTGTCTATCGGATTTTTGAAATTCCACTCACAGAAGTGGTAAAATTAAGTTCTATGTAAATTTTCAAATTCTCCTAGGAGGTGGGTAAAAGGCGATGAAACATTCAATAAAATTTTTATATATCTAAAATTATTATAAAATGACACCAATGAATTACATTGAAATTATATAGGTATTACATATCAATTTTGCCAAAAATAAATTTAAGTAAAATAAATAATTATTTAAATAAAAAGTCGGTTTTTAAATAGTAACCTGGTGTTTTCACTATTCATCTAAAATTGAAAGTTTTCAGAAAAATACCAAAATATCACCCTAGGATTATTTCGATATTCAAAATCAAAAAATAAAGTCCATTTTGAAAGTTACAATTTATAAAATTTTAAAAATTGGGTATTACTATTCATAATGGCTTGTTTATATAATATTTTAATAACATATCATTGTTTATTGAAACTCGGTATTGCGTACAACACACGCTATCGTGGAAGGTCGTGATTGCGTGTAAGGAAAGCAAAGTTAGGGTTGCTTGTAGTGAAAGATTCCATTGTTGGTGTGTATAACAGAATCCAACCATATTTCATTTATACATTGAATATATATATATACACTCAATGTTGCATAGAATAACTTCTATCAAACAAACTTGAAATTTTGTGTAACATATTCCAAGAATAGTGTTTTATATACTGTAAGCTAATACGTTGTTGCGTGTAGTGCAAGATAATCTTGTTGTAGCATACAACACAAGACATCAAATAAATTAAGAGGAATACTTCTCATAAAATATCGGGGTGTTACACACCATCAACCATTTCAAGGATTTTTGGGAAAATATGGGACAAGTATGAATATTGTCCAAAAATTAATTAGGGAAATCATAACTATATTTCACCACGGATAATACTATATATAGAGACCAATAGTTGGGTCTTTTCCCTCAAGGTTGTCCATGTGGTCCACCTAGGATGGCTACTAATTCCATTATACTAGGTCATACCTATCGGACCATCCTATGGGATCAATAGAAACACCCTGCCAAGATGATTGAAAAGTGTTTCTGGTAAAATATTTCCAAACCCACCTCATAGTAAAATATCATTTTTGGTATACAATCTATTTCACACCAGGATTTTCTTTTAGTGAATGACATCCCCATTATGAAATTCTATATAGATCTCTTAGAGGTCCATGAGGATTCCATGTCATTCACTTGTGAAGAATATTTCATTAAAACTCCAAACTGTTTTTATAGAAAATAATTATCCTAGAATATATATATTTTAAAATAGATTACAAATTCAGGTAATTTAATCCATCATATTTCCATTAAAAATTAGTGTATGAATATTGTAAAATTGTCTTTTTATGACCATTAATTGTGTCAATGCATGAAAATTGTTATTTTCACATCCAATAAATTCGGAAATATATTCCCCCTATATAATAGGGGAATGTTAATTCGATATCCTCTTATAGGTAGGCCCATGTATTTCCTATTGTAATATGGTTGCGATGTCCTCTCTCATATTATTTCTTCATAGATATAATATGGTTTTAGCCATTCATAGTCATGGTAGGAAATCCACTATGTAATACTATAGGTTATTTATGTATTCTCCCGACTTAATAGGGAAATGTGAGCCTATGTCATTTATTCATACTACCTAAAATTAAGTGACATTTAGTGGTTCATTTTTTCCACTATATAGTATTGGTGAGTTTTTATGGGTTGATGGATTTGAGTTGTTAATATTATTTAACTATGTTATTATTTTTACTTTTTGTTGTATATAAAGAACTGACCTTGTCTCTTATTTCTCAGGGTTCTATTCATTTATCATATCATTGTTATTATTATGTCTGATTCCATAACATTCTCCATTCACATAGTTGTTCAATTAATGCTACATTTTTTTTACAGGGTATGAATATTCTCACCCTCGAAGGGGTTTCATTTCCTACATGTGTCATGTCATATGAAAACTATATGTAGTTTAGTAGTCAACATGGTTTACACTATGTTGATAGAGCTTATTCAAACATGGTGGTGGTATAATATCTAATTTTTCATGAAAGGGACTTCTATTAATAGGTACATTTACATTACTTTTGAAATGTTTACTGTTACTCTTTTGTTATTAATGTGAATTTTTTCCCTTTTTCATTTTTTGTACATGGTATTGAATGAAGCTTTAGGATATTACGACATGCTTTATATATTTTTATGTTATTCTAAATTACTTATTTGCATTTGATATTAAATACTATTTCATATTTCCTTCATATTTTGAAAGATTAATAAACAGACTTTCAAATTGATAGATATTCAAATAAAATACAAGTCATCATACCATAACAATTTATAGGTGATATTATTAATTTATGACCATATAACTATCACATATGGTGTGTTTTTGCGGGTCAATTTTTTTAAATAATAGCAATAGGAGAAACCACATTCACCCCCAATACACATTATACTATAATTAAACCCATGTCACAAAAATGATAGATACCATTGTGTAATTAATGCGATGAAATGACTAGTTATGAAAATCCACTTTCAGAATCCATAATAAAGTAAAAAATCCAGCATATGTACAAAACATTGGGTAATTAAAATAATTAAAGATTCCAAATTGATTTCAATAAATATACTCATTATATTATACATTAATTTTCCTCAACATCACTAAAACATCCAAAACAAACAAAGACAAAGAAAAGGGAAGAAGTTCTATAGTAACATGACATCCCCCATTACACTGTGGGATGGGGTTGAATTAGTGTGATTTAAAATTTATTATTGTATTAGATTTATATGTATCATTGGAGTTATTTGGTGATGAAATATTTTGGTGACATTTCATTAAAATCCATTCTCCTAATTTATTTAAATATATATTAAAAATGATATTTTACCTGACATAAGAACATTATGCTTCTTCGGGTATCTAATTTCGATGATTATTTTTTATGAATAATATCTTATATTTTAATAGTTTGTGATTACTATATTGAGGATGATATTGTTACTTCTCCAAAGTCTAAAAATTCTCCCCCTATTAAAATCACATCCATTCAAGATGGATTTGAAAATTAATATTCTTAATATGTATATCAAGCTCAAATGTATACAAATATTGTATATATAATACCAAATTGCTCGAGGTGATCGCAATGATTCTTTGATATAAAAATTATTTTCATTATATGTATGCATATAAACCCTTCTCATCTAGGTCTAATATTCAATATATTTCATTACATTGATATTCCATATCGAAATTCATGATACTAAATTTTATTCCATTGATTTATCTATTCTCGTAATATTTTTTTCATATTTTTTTTTCTTTTAACACTTTTTATATATTTAACATTTCTACACTATTGGTTCTTTCCCCCTCTTTATAATATTTTTCAAGTGGTTTTTAAATTAAATTCCAATATTTTACTACCATTAACCTACGTTATGTCAAATTAATCCCTTGAATTATTATTTGGAGGATTTCCAGTAATGAAATCCATTATGTGGGATTGAGATCATAACAATGCTACCAAATGGTTAAATGACTTCCAAATCATCAAATCAATAAATAAATTCTAGTACGTCAGACATTATAGCAATTAAAAAACTAAATATTCAGATTTTTACCATTTTAACAGACCCAATATTTTTTTGTCTACTAATTACCATAGCCTTGAAATTTTACAATGAAAATGGCTTCAAAATTGTCATCCCCATGGACTGTTTACTGTATTCACTTCACAAAGAAATTGATACTTATAATTACATAATCCAAAATGCGGTGGTACACAAGGAAACTATAAATACTAACCATATAAGAATTACTGAATTATTTTATAATAACAAGATAATCTTTAGTTAATCTCATGGGATGTTAATATTTTATAAATAGGGTCCAAAATATATTCTTTTTTATACATTATTATAACCCCATTTGATATGGTATTTTTTCTCATCGAATAACTACTTGAAAATTTTGTGATGAATAAGATTCCCTTTTCAATAAAGTATTTTACCATCATGATCATTATATTTCATAGTCAAATCCATTTAAAAATCATTCAACATCAAGTGGAATTCATGATTTTGCAATCATCCAAAACAGCTTATGTAATTGGAATTCCATTGGCCACGATATGGTCAGACTAGTCATTTAGAAATGAAATAATTCATGACTGAAATGATTTTAAAACTACTTCATATAACAATATACCCATTTTAATTTCATTGCAAATTTATTCATATAACAGTTTAAAAATTTCAAAACATCTCCCAAAATTATGCCTCTCAAACTATAGTCATTCACCCCAATGGATAGTAATGTTCAAAAGGGTTTAACTATTCTAGTTCTGATAACATCTACTATTTGAGGAAACATCCACTATGGTAAAAATAGGGAATGTTATATTAAAAAATCCATTTAAAAATCATGTGTCAAATATATTGATATGAAATATGAGAATAAGTCAATAAATATTATTAGGTCTATATTTTATAACCAAATCTTCATCATGTTTTTAATTAATGCAAATAATTTCTCATCCTATGTCTTATTACTCTCAATAAAATAATAAAACCTATTAAAACACAAATAATTCATGTAATTTATTTTATACATAGGATATAGTGGGTTTTTAGTAAATCAGTTTGAATATTTTCATTGAAATTTGAGTAATAATGCATTCTTCAATGCAATTTTTACATTTATTGGTTATGTAATTATATCATCAACTTATTTTGTAGTCAAAATAAATAAAAATTTGACAATTATATTACCATCCTTCCCTATTAATTTTATATTAATATATCTTACCAATGATTCTTCTAGTGTGTTTTATGTGGTTCCACTATAAAAATATGGCAATGTTGTTGTCATAATGAATCACCATAGGTTTTCAAACCTCTTCTCCCTGATCATCAACCAACAACATCATTCATATCAACTATGTTCGGGCCGAGTAAAATGAAATATATTTTCCCACTTCAATTTATATGGGTGTAGTTATGTTTTATGTACTTATTCAGGAAACAAAACTTATCCCAATGATGAGTTATATACCATCATTTTATTTTAAAATCATATCATCTCTAATATAATATTTATCAAAATTTTCCAAAAAAATATAGATAATATTTCACTTTGAAAACCAGAAGTTTGTTCAATGGTCCCTGTGTATATCTAATTAACCACATTAACAAATACATAAATATATTATTTAGGAACTCTGAAAATATGACTCTATTCTTTTTAGTAGAATATGTTTTTCCTAATTGATATTAGATATAATTTATTCCAAATAATTCTCCAATAAAAAATGATTAAACTAATCTTATATACTAAAGAATTAAAGGTTTTCCCATTATCATATAATGATAAAACATGTTAGGAATATTCCATTAAACCATAATTAATATCCCCCATTCATATCTGCCAAGTGATATTATGGTTTAACACTTCCATTTACATATATGTATCTGATGAAATATGGTTCTCCCCTGTCGTGGACGTACCATATTTTGAACAACTCATACATTCATATTTATATAATAATAATATTTCAATGATATATTATATCACTAATATCAACACTCAAAATCAATTTTTCATATGTGATATTATAAATGAGGTTGTAATAAAATCCTCCTATCAAGAACTCTAATTTTATCAAATATATCCATCCAAGAATGCCAAGAAAAAGGTTCATACATTGGTCCAAAAAAATCTATTTCCACCAACATGAATTTAAATCCATACTTCCTATTATATATCATTCAGGTTGTTTTACTTAGATGAAATTATTCATGATATGACAAAAAAATTTCCTCTTATCCTACATTTTATAAACTCTATTATTTCACCAAATATCTTTTTCTAGGAAGCAATGATATATTTACAACATTCCCACGCAAGAAAATATTTACTTAATATCAACTCATTTAATGATGGTATATCAATTTCATACCAGATTTACTGTATTATTGTCCACTGATATATAATTATAAATATTTTATTGATATACTAATTATTTAATAAAAACATTGTGATTTGTGGGTAAATAAAAAAGATCCACTTTTTTAATATTGTCAATTTTGTATAGTAATCCATTCACTGAGTATATCAATAATTAATCATATAATACATTATAAAAAGAATTTAGATGACTATATAATAATATAGTATTATTTTCTATTCTACACATTCATTTGGTGTATATCGAAGTGAATTTATTTATAATAATTATTCATAGGTAATTAAAAACTTTTCTAAATATTTTTTTTATTCAGAGATAACATTCATCATCATCATGCACATCCTCTAAACCCACTATATAATCTTCATAGTTTTGAGACTTTTATGATTCCCTAAAATCCAGATAGACTTATTCTTTATTATTATACAATTATTTAGTAAAAATATTTATAAAAATATGACCGAGTTAATTTTATATATATATATATATATAATTATTTTGATTTTCGATTTGATCAATTTCATTAATTATTAAAAATATTTACTCCTTGATGTGTAGCCTAAAAATACATTGAAATATACCATATGTATAAATAGGTCTTGCAACAATAGTAAATTTTAATGTTCAATTAAGGGATAAGTTAGATTCTTTTCCAAGATTTTGAATAGAATTTTTGAGTTTGTGACTCCAGATAAAGTATTTTTAATAGTGTTGGATGTCCAATTGGTGTCGGGGAGGCTCTTGGAATAATTATATTTTTCTCAAGTTCGAGGAGTTATAAGATTGATATAGTCTATTTCCAAAATATTTCCACTTGAAATCCACTATCGAGCTTGTTGGATATCCTTTATTTTTTGTAGAATTGTGGTACCACTGGTGAGATGAATTAAATTAATGTTATGGGGGATTCCTTTTCCCCTTGATGATATTAGAAGAGGTTCCTCATATTCTTTGCATGTTTTTTGGTTTATATATCAGTTCACCCCCTCACGTATCAATAATCCTCCCTTGATATGATATATAATAAATCAATTTTTCATAGAGATTTAGTGAATTCCCCTCCCTATAGTAATCTCTACTTATAACCTCTACCACTTCTCATGATTTATAATTTTTCACAATAGGTACTCTAGGTTAATCACACCGATGTATGGTAGAATTTACTCAGTTTCATGTTTATTTATCTTGGATTTCATATTGGCTATCCCAATATGAGATGTGAATGTAAATTCTTGAGGTTTCAAAAAGGTATACCGGAAAAAATTCATTAATTAATGCATTCACAGTAAAAAATATATATTTTTCTATTTTGGGGCATCATGTTGGGACATGTTTTTTGGGTATTGGGCATGAATGATTTAATGGGTGTTTCATTTTTCTGTGGATGTGGTTTTGTTAACTAATTTTATCATGATGAGCTTCTAGGTGGTTATGAATATGTGAACATAAATTGGAAAAAATAACATATATTTTATTATTTATTTATGTTGTCATTATGATGAATAGCTTAATTTTTTTAGAGTAATATTTTTCTATTTGGTTATGGTCCATGTCTTGAAATGTAGGACCATCTAGGGAGAGACTATCCCGATCTACCTAACTATGACATTAAAAAAATAAACTGGCCTAATTTTTAGTTATGTCGTCCTAGTAATTTCTTCGTGGAATTATATTCCATTATGGCGCATGTGGATTACTATTCCCACCACTATGTTTGAAAACTACGAATTAATAAATTAATATTTATTTATGTGAAATGGATTAGTTAAATAATAAAATATAAAATATTTATGATGTTCTAAATATAAAAAATAGTGTTATGGGCCACATAATACCACTTAGAAAGAAATTTCATTCCCCAACCATCGATGGCTAAGGTGGTAAAAATTATAAAGATCACATTTCACATCTAGACCACATTTGTGTTTTAATTAAGTGGGATTTAATTACCAGACAACATTAAGAATCATTTAACACCACCTAGAATATGTGAACTCACTTATAGGGTTTTCCTAGTGGGTTATGCAAGACCATATTGATATCATGGAGCCCTTTGGATGAGCGTCCCTCATGCATGGGATGTGAATACATATATGGGTATAAATTTTTTATCTTTTTAAAATGTTAGGGTCTGAATTCTAACAATGATTTACCCAGAAGAAATTGATATGTGCCGTGGTTTATCCCCACAGACTATGTACACCAATTTATATCCTGTGAGAAACTATGTGTAGTTTATTATTGTGAAATTTATGGAAAATTTTTTACCCTATATCTTATGTTTTATCCCATTGAAAATGTATTGGATTGGGGTCCCTATATGGGGTACCTTTTTTTATATTACCATAGGGGAACCTATTGAATCCCAGGTCAAGTCTGACCCTAAAACGTTGATATCCACTATGGATAGTGAGTGTGGGTTTACATGTTTATATTACAATTGTTTATTTTAATTTTATTAAAAATGATGGAAAATTACCTTTGGTTGTGGTTTTTTATAGAGACAAAAACTCACCAAGTAGGGTTGGCTTTGGTGACAAAATAAAATACTCATTTATGGGTGGTCTATGAGGAGTAAATAATATTTCTTTAATATGGAGGTATGTGATGACTAATAAAAACTCTTTAATGATAATTATTTTATTATACTAAGGGGTTACCATCGGTTTGGAGTATGGAACACATTTTTTCCATGTAAAGGATAGTTCTTTCCATGTTGGATATTTGTGTGGTTTTTGGTTTTGGAATCGTCGTCGAGTATTCTATATTAATGTAGCTCAAATAATAGAACAACTTCAGGATAGGATGGACAGTCCCCTGAGATATGAAATTGGGATGGATCTCATCTCAAGATATTATACCATTTTACAGGATACATTTATCACTCATTTCATGATAACTGTATAATAAGGAAACTCATTCCAAGATTCTAGTCGGTAAAATCCACACCATGTTCTATGATTTACCCTGATATATATAGAAAAAAGTTTGTAATATTTGGGTGAAATACCTATGTATTGATGATCATTATTTTTATTTATTTATTTAATGTATATTAATATATTTTTATAGATTTTCACTTAAAAATATTACAGCATTTTTATTATGAATACGCCATATTGGTGGGGGCCTAGAAATATTTTTTGTACTCAGACATAATTAAAGAAACTATTAAATGTGGGTAAATGAGTAGACACCCACATGGTTTTAGTTTTATGATGATTCAGGATAGTTACTTCATGCTCATGATATAGTCGCTCAAGAATGATACAAGACTATGATGTGGTATAGCTTTGTGACGAAGTTGGGTCTTCATTGTATTTTAGTAAATTGTATCTATATATGTTATTATATCAATAGGAAGTCAATCATGTATACATGAAAGGATAAATTTAATTTATTTTTTATATTTTTGATTTTAATTATTACTTCTATATAGTTTGATGAGAATGGACAGTTGTAAATTTTTTTCATTTATAGTACTACTAATACTCTGGTTTATAGGGGGTAATATACCTATAGTACCCCCATAGACTACTACATCAATTTTGGAGAATCATGAATATAATTATGTTTACTAAAAGAGTTATGGAAACCATTAGTCCATGAAATTTTTAGTATGCTAGTATAGTGGTATTTTTCTAACTAGTAACAAATATATATATTTTTATTTTAAAATTCAGGAATTAGTATTTAGGAATTGATTGAATGTGATGCTGCATTAGATTGATACCGATTCAGTGCATCAAGAAATCATATTCTGATAAGAGGCCTATATTACAATAGAATCTAACATGTGTTCTATATAAGGGATGTTGTTGCTATTTGATTTTAAATTCATGTTATACAATTGATGATTGATGTTTATGAGGTATATTTTATTTTAGATATAGGTCCATAAAGGCAAGAGGCGTCACAATCATCTTTCATCATACATTTTGATTAACCAGACATATGTTTGAACAATTAATTTGTTCTACAGGTGAGATAGTCACGACTACTTAATGTATCCATTGTATATTATATAGTGTTCCCCAAAATAAATTCATTGTGGAATTATTCTGAAATTTTTAACCCTAGGTATTATTCTGTTTTATGGGCGGTCTATTGAATTATATAGTTAGTTCATTAGTGGTCATGTTGATTGTCATGTTCATTGATCCATGAGTTGTGTTCCGACCCTAGTATGTGCAATATTTTTATTTCATAGTGATTAACCCCGGGAGTTAGTGACTTGAAATGGTTTGGTTATTTAAATCCCTATTGATAGACAATTATGTGTTTCCCATATATCATAGAATAATATTCTACTTAACTAAACCCTCTGAATATGGGATTATCTAAATAGATCATGGTGGGATAATATTATTATATATATCTGTAGATAGATGTGATTATGATCCAAGATTAGGTGACGTCCTTATATTGTGGCCCATAGAGGATTAACCTACGGTTCAGAATCATGAGGGAGTAGTTTATTAGGTGGATTTTTTATTGTTATCATTACTATTTTAAGATATTGTTATGGAATATGATGTCGTTATTTAAATGATACCCAGGATTCAGTGGTTTTTAATATGATTTTCGATTATATATATATATATATATATATGAGACCAAGGATATTTCTTATGATTTAAAAGTTATGTGAAATGTATCCATCATCCGAGTTGGTGGACATAATTCGTTAATCACATGGATCATGATATTAGTGATTCCTTGGTTTCAATTGACCTTTGTTAACGCAAATGAGGTGTATTTATATGGTTACTAGATAACTTCCAACATGGTTAAGTGTTCATGAACTACATGTATTGATATTTTGGTTTATTTATATTGTGTCATGTGAGTAAATTTTTATTATTTTCCAGGGATGTTAAGGTTGATCACACTTTCATCCAAAAAACATGATAAATTTGAATAGGGGATAATAGTTTTTTGGGAATGGGATGATATTTTTATTATTAGGTTTATGGGAATAGTAGAACTAGAATTTAATGAGTATGAACTGGGAGGAGATTCTGTAAAATTGTTACTGTTGAACTTTATGGTTTTCACCCAATGAGAGGAATATGTATATAAATAGGGTTTGTAGTGACCTAGTTACGAGATATGGGCATTAACACTAATTATGAATTAGATGTGGGTAGACTATCTATATTAGATCACTATGGGTTCGGGATTGGTGATACAATAAGTTCTATGATGGCCCTCTATGAAGAGAGGCCTTGTAAATGTTCATATGTCTTGTTCCCTAATAGACATATAATAGGCCATGGATATTGAATTTTAGTTCACTGATGAGATGATGCATACATAACTATTTTGGGGAGTATAATTTTAGTACTCTGACCCAAAAAGGCTAGAGTCTCTATGTTATTTTCTTAAGTTAGTATGTCTGCAAGGAGTCAAATTCCAAAGGACGGATTCATTTTGTTTTCATCGAATGCAAGATTAAAAACATGATACCCATAATACATTGGGAATATAAAACAAATTCAACAAAATAAAAGAAATAAATTGCATCCTTGAATACTTATTCGATGATTTATTCATTATAATCTAGGGAAAGGAAACATAATGAGGGGTAGCTCAAATAATCAATACATGCATGTAAAAAAGGAATAAATATTGAATCCATTGGAATAAAGTAACATTGAATGCGATATAAATGGTAACACAAGCCATTCCAAATAACTAGAAAATGAAATTTTAGTATTCCAAGGACTGAAACTAATCTCATTCTATCTAAATCAAAATACTGAGAATGAAATTTGTAAATAGATATGTTGATGAAAAATCACATTGATTAAGATTAACTAAAACCAGATTAGGGAAATTATTATTTATTTGATTCAATGATTTTCATATATATGGAACTTGTACTGTCAAGACCATTCACAATATTGTTTAGCTATCTGGTAAAATGCCATCAATTTAGGAAAACTATTTTGACTCAAGAGACTGTTGATACAATGAGGGGCTATCTATAATTGGTCCCCACCCATGTCATACCTATAAAAATCATTCCACCTATATAATAATCAATTTAAATTGTAATCAATATTTTTTTTAAATGTCTATATTCAATGAAGGATACATATTTATCGATCATTCTCAAGTTAATCAAATAACTATCATTTAATGCACAATATGTAAAATTATATACAGTTTTTCAAATAATAATATACAAAATAAGAAAATATAGATATTATAGTAAATTTTTATGGAAAAATAACTACTGTAAAATGACAACTTCAACAGATATTTACGAATCACAAAAGGCTATAAGATTGAAAATATAATCTGTAAGATCATTCTTGAGGAAAATAATATAAAAAAATTATACATTTTCTCATACTGTATTGAAAAATTAATATAATAATCACTATGAATGAATATAAAAACATAGAGTATCATCAGATTAATGTGATTCATGGTACAAATTTTCCAGTGGAATTATAACACCATATAAAATTGAATTGTTGGTAACAAAAAATAGGACTCAAAGGAATGAAATTGAGAGGAAATCACATACCTTAACATTATTTTCTATTTTTTTCCTTTGTCCTCCTATATAGAGGATCTAAATATGCCGCTAAATTATATCATAATAGTAAAAAAATTATAATTTATGAATAAAATTTACATTATTTTGATTAAATGTCTTAAATATTTTGAATACACAAGAACATATTTTTTGATTATAACCATTTGTATAAAAATGATTGTTAAATATTATTACACTTGATAATATAATTATAGAATAGTGATCACATTACTAGTATAAATATATGGTCTTAAAAAATAATTTTTGACATAAACAGAGGTAGTGAAGGCCCATACTTGTTGGATCGTTCCCTATGAAGGCCATTTATCATAGCATCCATTGGAAATAGAATTTATGGGATTTTTCATAGATCAATCCAATGAAAATATCCTACCACTTATGAATTAGAAAAGGCATTTATGGGAGAATTTTAGGGTCATTGATATCATGTCCCAAACTATATTCTCCCAGTAACCTCATCAAATCCCCACCATTGCACACTATACTCTTAGGGAGTATGCTAGTATAATAAATGGATATTTCAGAATAACCTATCATTAGAGATATGTAAGTTACTTTATAATAAATAATAAATATATTTTTCTAATTATTGATACTCTGTAAATTACTTTTGAAGAATAAATAGTATTTTCGGTTAATATTGAAATACATTTAAGAAATACCTTTTGATGAACAAATTTAATTTTTAAATAAATATAGATTTTATTAAAAATTCTTAATAAATTTATTTTATTATATATAAATGATCATATAAATTTAATGAAGTCAAATGTGATTTTTTTATGGTTTGGTAACAGTTTTTGTCCAAACCTTTAAATTTTTAATAAACGTAGGTTATTAATTTAAAAGGAAAAATTGACATACTTTGAATATTAATTAAATAAAATGAATAACATTTTTTTTAATCTATATTTTCGAAATTATCAAATGGTTAATTTTTCATAATTTTATGATATAGTTGAATTTGTTGTGAAATTTAAAAACTATCTAAATATATAGTCTGTTTGAGGATTTATTAATGGCCCAATAACGGTGAAATTAATACTATAAAATTTATCATCATATGTATATATTTTCTCTAATTAAAATAGCATAATTTTATGTTTATTTAATTTATTTTCAAAAACCCTAGTGAATCCTCCAAAATATATAATATATTATAGGATTTTAAAAATAATTTCCTTGAGAGTGTGGCTCAACTCCACATTAAAAATTGGATATTTTAATATGTCAGAACCTTTTCCTTATAATATATTGTTTTCCAATCTTCTTTTTATGTGTCTAAGCGATGGATTTTTTTTGGAATATATTATTATGAGGTGTAAAAAAACAAATTATTAATGAAATCCCCTCCTATTCTTGAATAACCCCCCCCCCCCCCCAACTCCCATTACTCATCACTCAAACTCCTTTAGGATCATTCACACTCTAATCCCAACACCCTATAGTGCACCCAAGGATCCACAAGATCCCATGAATCCTCTCCCAAGCCATTGAATTTCAACATCCTTGTAAGAGATCTTCTACTCTCATGTTTTAAAAAAATATTTCTATTAAATGTATTTCAATTTCAAATTACATATTTTGGGATATGTTCATACATAATCCTGTTAAATTAAATTTGATTCTTATATAATGGGATATTCCTTTCCACTCTCATTAATCAATTCATAATCCTTTATATAAACCTCTTACCATGCTCACATTTCATATGGGATTTCTCTCTCTTTATTCCCATTCATGAACTAATTTTGTATTATTCATCCTAAATTCCATTTCATGTGATAGGATATAAAATTAAATTACCCCTTATATTAAATTTCATTTATAAATAATGATAGACCACTTTCACTATCATCAACCCAATTTATGTATTTCTATTTGGTGTGGTTATGCTACCGAAATCGCACTATGATTTTCCACTGTCTAGTGAATACCAAAGTTCATTCTCTACCAATGGATTTCCCCTCTATTCTCATATAATCCTGGATAGATGACATACATGTATGAATTCCAAATTCCTTGATTGTGTAATAACCTATCATTGGGAATTATTCCCTGTCATTTGATCTATGTGGCACACTTATGCATGAAATGAGGTGTTTAGGAAGGGTGAACACTGATAGCACTACAATGCATTGGTTATTGTATACTGTCTTGATAGTTCAAGTGAAATTAGGGTTTACTCATTCTATTTCATATAAAAGGTGGATCTAATCCTTATAACTCAGGTGGAATTAGGGTTTACTCATGATAATCCTTCTCTAGTTATCCTTGAATCATGTGGATATCTTGTTGTATATTGATTCCACATTTCCATGATATGATTATCAGAAAATATCTTTCCATTATGTTCATGTTTCTCTTACATTCCATTGATATTCCAATTGACTAACACATGTTTTCATCCTCATTTTATTCCATTTTTATTTCCTTAGTATGATTTATAGCTCACCATTTTATGATGTATGTCCTCTGGTTATCAGGTGAAATGTTCTATACAAAGGAATGTTGTGGTTTTGAAAAATATTTTATAAATAAATATATTTTATTTTATGTTTTTAGATGTTATTTAATGTTTTTAGTCCCAAAAATACAATAGACCCCCCGATATTATGAGTTTTATTATTTGATATTTATATAATAAGTAATGATTAAATATAAAATAAAGAGAATGGTTGTTATAGTTGTTATCAAAAGATAGGTTTTGTTATTTTTAGTATTAGGATTAGAAAAAACTAGTAAAACACCATAGTGATATGAATATGTATAAGAAAAACAACCTAAACTTTTTGAAAGTATATAGTAAGAGTTTTAACAATTAAATAAATCCCTGTCTAGATAATGAAAGTGGATGTGGCTCTGGCACATATGTATCAATGGGTAGGACCCAAGAAATAATGTTTTGAGCCCAACATGAAAGGGAAATAGTGCACAAAAATTTGCCTTCCTGCACTCCGGGTTTGATGCTCCTGGGGGATATGCTTTTGTAAATTCATAAGCACATTACAAAACATTATTAATATAACAATGAAAAAAAGTAACCATAAGAATATATGTTATGAATTAGATCAAGGATAACATAGTCTCAAGCCTAGAAACTCATATGTTATGGAGATAAAATTACAGTATAAGTTATCTATTTAATGTAATTAAATTCCCAATTATTTTGTTAATAGTTTAAAATTATTAATCCCTAAGTGTATATTAGATAAAGAAGAACCATCATGATAAATTGAATTTTATGATTATCATCCATCATTCTACACATGATTTTATGTCATGAAAGTATAGATGAACATTCCAATCACCACCAAAATGTATGTAAATAGAGATGTTGGTGAATGTGTAAAATAGAAAAATTATTGAATCCCATAAATATTACGCTTCCCCTCTCACAATTTGAGGATTGAGCTCCCTAGTGATATTTTTAAAACATTCCTTTGTGAAAGTTGATCCCATTATGGGAATGGATTGGATTTCCATATATAGAGCCAACATATATTTCTGTGAGTTGGATATCACTCTCCATATAGTGAGTCGACCCCCGATTCTATACATGTGCAATGAAGAGGATGAATCATCCTCAGAACCACCATCCCTATAATGGATATTACTTACATATGATCTTGATTACATTTCTCATATGATTTAGTCTAATTATGAAACCATCCTCGAAGTCATGCCTATTATGAGGGAATTCACTAACGTGTTTCCCATCAAATTTCATGGTCTTCTTCCTAGAATATATGTTGAATTATCAATGGATCTTACAAATGGGGAATATCCAATATCCAAGACTCTATGTATAATGTTCATTATGGATCATGAGGAGGTAAAGAAAAAACTATATGAGAATCCAGCTAAAGGGGTTATATATCCATGTGCTTTATGATGTGATGCACCTTTCCTCTTCATCAAGAAGATAGATGGGTCAATGTGACTTTGAATTGATTATCGTCAGCTAAAAAATAACGATAAATAACAAGAATCATTTTCAATTAACTGATTACTTCATCAATCATCTATGTGTAGAATAATACTACCCAAATGTAGATCTTCCATCGGGATATTACTAGGTAAGGGTAAATAACGGGGATATACCCAAGATACTATCTCGCACAAGGTATGTGCATTATGAGTTCATAGTAATTCAATTTAGACTCACTAATTCTATAAAAATACTCACATAATTAAGGAATAGATTTTTCAAATTTGACCTAAAAATATTCTACAGTCATTATAAACAGTATTTTAATATAATTCAAAACCATGAATGACAATGATGGGCAATTAAGTAGTGTGATAATGTCCCTGCAGAAGGATAATCTCTATGAAAAGTATAGAAAGTGGGAGTTCTGGTTTATGTAAGTCTCATTCATGGGGAATATCATAACATACACTAGAATATCTATGGATCCTTATATGAAAAATGAAATTGAGGGACGTTTGATGCAAGAATCTTTGACAAACATCTGTATCATCCTTGGGTTAGCTAGATGTTATCACAAATTTGTGAGATATTTCTCACAATTTTCATAACCTCTATTCATTCTAACTCAGAAGGCAGTTGGGTTTTCATGGTAGGATAAATTTGAATAAAGATTCAGGATGTTGAAAGTGATGATTATAATTTCCCCTATGTTCACACTACCCACATACGGGGAGATTTAAAAAAATTCAATGATTCTTTAGTGATGGAATTGGGATATTTGTTGATGAGAAATAAAAAAGTTATTTACTACACCTTATATAAATTGAAACTTAATGAGAAAAAAAATTCATATGCATGATCTACATTTAGAAACTGTGATCTATACATTAAAAATTTGGATACATCATCTGTTTGGGGAGAAATGAAAAATATATACAGATCAAAAACAACAAAAATATATAATCTCCTAAAAAGAGATGTATATACACCAATAAAAATGGTAATTGGTAAACCTATATTCTGATCATTCAATCGACTACCATCATGGGAAAGAGAACAAGGTGGAAGATGTTCTATGTAGAAAGGACCCAACAATTATATCAATGATGATAATTGAAAATGATCCAATATTCATAGATTTTATGAAGATGGACATCGGAACCATAAATAAGTGAATATCATCAATTCGTTAACTAATGTTTTCCCAACCTACTATTTTTGAAAGGTCATAGGATTCTCAAAAAGGAGATGAAGGAATTCAGAAGAATGTGGAAAAATTATAAAAGGGAAATCCATAGAGTTCAGTGTTAATGAAAAATGAATTGTGATATTTGGGTTGAGACTATATTTTTCATCAAATACCAAGTTAATTGAATAACGTTTTGATATTTCACCACATTTAAATTTCTTGATTCACCCATGAAATACTATGATGGATTGACATCTCTAAGAGTACTATTGGTGGGATCACATGGATAAGGATATCGCTAAATATGCATCAAATTTTCTAGTATTTTTGAATGTGATTGATGAAAGGAATAATTATTAGGGGATGATGAATCCATTAACTATAATAATATGGAAATGTGAAGATTTCACTATGGAATTTGTCATCAGAAATCTGATGACATAGAAATTAAACAATACAATTTGGTTGGTTGGGGACCGTCCTAGAAGGACTGCACACTTCAATGTGATTTGAGAGATTTTTTCAATGGATCAACTAGCAAATATATATATTAGAGAAGTGGTATGGTTGTGTAGAGTACCTATGTTGATTATATATGATTGATATTTAAGATTAACCAATATATTAAGGAAAATTATTCAACATACTCTCGACACTGAGCATAACTTTAGTACGACGCATCACCAGCAAAATGGTGAACAATTTCGGTGGATTACCAAAACACTTGAGGACCTGTTCATATCATCGTTAGTGGAATTATATGATTTATTAGACCAACATCATCCCATGGTGGAGTTCTCTTACCACAATAGTTTCTATTTAGGCATCCAATTAGATCCCTATGATGCATTTTAGGGGAACAGGTGTAGAATAATGGAACATTGGTATGAAGATAGGGAATGAAATATTATAGGTATTGAAATGGAAGAAGAAATAGTGGAGAAGGATATGACTGTATAAGAACACATAAAATCATCTCATAGTCTATAAAAGAGCTAAGATTAAAATCATCGACTTATCCTACAGTTCAATGTTAGAGACAAGGTATTCCTATTCATATCTTCCTCAATGATATTTATGAGATTTTGGAAGAAGGTAAAGAATAAACCTAGGTATATCGACCATTTTGAGATCCTTGATCACTTCATAGTAGTTTCGTATCGACTAGTACTTCCACAAAACCTATCTCATATGCATGATGCATTCCATGTATCCAACGTAAGGAGGTACATCCCAAAACCCTCACATGTAATAAATCTAGAGGTAGTTCTATTGGTTAATGAAAATTCTTATGAGTATCATATGGTTATTATCATAGATCATAGAAAAAAAGATCTACAAAATAAGACAATTCCCCACATTATGGTGTGGTGGAGAAACCACATATTGGATGAAGCAACATGGGAACTAGAGGAGGTGTTAAATCAGAGTAACCCTCATCTATATTAACGTGGTGATTGGAAATTTATAGGGATAATTTTCTAAAGGGGTGATGGTTTTAAGGTACAAAACATTTAAAAATATAATTCAATTTATTTTGAATAAATTTCTTATGGATGTAGAAGGAACATGAACTTTTATAGTTTACTATATCCAATAAGATTTATATGAATATTTATTATCATTAAAATTCATAATTTTACTTTCTAATAGTGATCAGATGATTAGTATAAATATAGGGTTTTAAAAAATCCTTTTGACCCAGACAAAATATGTGATGGTTTTTATTTTAAAAATTGAAAACACACATATTTAGAAAATTATTTAGAAAAAAAGTAATATCATTTATCGAATATAGAAGTCGGAATTATACAAAGGTGATTTTTCCTATTTTTTTGAGATATTAGAGTATTCGGTAAATATTCATTACCATATAAATATATAGTGTGTCTTATGACATCATAATGAACCAATAATTATGAAATAAATACTATATAATTTCTATTCGGCCAAATATATGTGTTTCAAATAAAATAATTTAATTTTATGTCTCATTGACATATTTTATAAATACATAGTGAATCCACTAAAACATGTAATATATTTTAATCATTTAAGATAATATCCTTGAGATTGTGAATCTCCTACACATAAAAAAGAAAATATTTATATACTCTCAGACCTTGGCCTTATAAAAAATCTTTTTTCCCCCTATGGAAGAAACCATGGGAAAAACCATGCTATGGTTTGTGGTTTTGAAAAATTTATTATGAGGTTTCTAGAACCAAAATAATAAAAAAATCGCCCTCATCACCAAAATAAAAATACAAAATATCCCATTCCTCTTCTTAAAAACACATTTAAGCTCATAAAAACATTGTTGTCTACTCCCTAGAGTCCCTCCAAGGTTCCCCTAAGCCCCATAGAAGCCCCTCCAAAGCCTTTAGAGACTGACATCCGAGTTAGGGATCTTTTACTCTCCTCTTTTATCAAGAACTCCTTTTATGATATGTTTTTCAGTTTAAATTTTATTTTATTGGATATTTTCAATAA
The DNA here is from genome assembly GCA_963277665.1 of Viscum album. NCBI lineage: Eukaryota > Viridiplantae > Streptophyta > Magnoliopsida > Santalales > Viscaceae > Viscum > Viscum album. The sequence goes on along the minus strand of OY728128.1, from coordinate 267,373,667 downwards.
TACTCTCCTTAATATCAGTTTGATTTAATAATAATTTTATCTTCCTTTCTACTCACATTAATCAATCCATTATCTTTTATGTACACATGTTACCATGCTGAAATTCGATAAGGGATTTCTCTCCACTCATTCCAATTCATGAACATAATTTCAATTAATCATAATAATTCCATTTCATGTGTTGTGGTATATTTTTCAATGATCCCATTACTATACATTTCATGTATAAATTATGTTAGTCCCCTTTCTCACTCATCAACACATTTTTGATTTTTTTTCCTGTTGTTATGCTACCAAAATTGCACTATGATATTCCAGTGGGTAGTGAATGCCAAACCTATTTTTTATACCACGTAAATACACCATTATGCTTATATACTCCTTGTTTATGGATATACGTGTTTTATTCTTAATTCCTAGACCGTGGAAAAAAATATTATGTAGAATGATTCCATGTAATATGATATATTTTGAATTCTTATTCATGAAATGATATTTTTATGAAGGGTTTTCCTAGATTGTGCTCCAATTAATTGTGCAATGTTTTATATCATGACACATCAGGTTCAGTGAGGGTTTACTCATGATTATTCATGTGAAATTATGGTTTACTCTTGGAAATCCATGTTAAATTATGGTTTAATCATGATAACCAATATAAAATATTCCTTGAATCATTCTGATAGCATGCTGTATATATTGGCCACATTTCCATGTTATGATTATCAAAATATATCATGAATTTATGATCATTTTCTATTATGCTCCTTTGATATTCCTATTGACTAACATGTATTGAATCCCTTCTGTTATGACATGTTTGTTTTCTTACTAGGATTTCTAGCTCACCTTTTTCTTATACATGTCCTCAGGTTATTAGATGTAGTGTTAGGTAAAAATTAATGTTGTATTCATGTAAAATACTTTCTCTATAAACATTATGTATTTTATGTTTACTGGTGTTATGTAATGTTCTTAAACCCCAACGACACTAGACTTGTCGATACTTTGAGTTGTGTTTAGTAAAATTTATTAAATGAATCATGTTTAAATATGAAATAAATAAAATATTTTTTATAAGTACCAAATTCCTGTTTATAATATCATATATTAACTTATTAAAATATTTTATTACCCATTTGTTAAAATAGATTCATTATTTTAACTATTTTGGGTGTTAATTTCCTAGTTTTCTCCCAAATTTTTTGAGTTGTTACTTGTTGTTACTATTAAAAAGATATTGATTGGGTCATCTCTAGAATGTAAACGATGATTTAATTATCTTTTACATTTATTAAATATGTATTTAGAATTTTTATAATATTTGGAGAGAAAAAAAATGAAGTGCATCATTCATGGAGATGGTAGACCGTACCTATTCATAAGCACTACATTTATTTCCATAATGTATTTAAATTAATTTAATGTAAATGATAGATATGTATATTTTATTTCTAGTAAAATATACTTGTTATATATGTTATATATGTTTATTTAATCCATATTTTAAAAATTCCATGTTTATTATGAATGAGACACATCGGTTTGAGCGGGCGGAAGTCCATGCTTCCTCAAATGATGTTATTGTATTTACAAAAAATAGAATGTATAGATGTATTTGTTAGAAAATAAATAAATATGCACATAAAATTTATACATATCATATTTAAAATATATACATATAGTTTCTATCATAATTTCCTCTATGATAGGTGGTAACGTAAAAATGAACAATCATAGTTTCGTGAGGCCATAATTTGTCAGAAACCAAAACATTATGATTTTTAACAATTATATGGAATTGTATACTAGTGTAGTTTGAAAAAACAAAATAAAATAAAATAAAATATTTACCATATTTTTTTTAAATAAAATAATGAAATAATAATAATTGATATATTGGGTAATAAAAATAAAACTAAAAAACAAAAGGATGTTTTTTACCTATTAGTCAGGTAACATATTTTGGTTCTTTCAAAATGGATTCCATAGATAGAATTATTCCTAATGGGAGGCCTATAGGATGATGGTGGTGATTTTGAGGATATGTTTAAGAATATATCGGTTGAGAAAAAATTTCTCGAGGAGTGTGAGTAAGGGGTATAATTCTTTCCTTTTATTGTGGAGTTGGAGTGTAAGTCTTCTAAATACGAAAATGTATTAATCCATGACAAGTATACAATACTATAGTTCCTCAAAATGGAAAAATAATTAATTTAAGGGAAAAATTGTTCAATAAAATCCTCAATCACAACATTATATGTGAATTTTATTAATTTTTATCCTTAACTACTATGATCTTGTAATTTTATATTTTTTGTATTTATTAAAGAATCTAGTTTTCGAACATTATTAATTAAACTATTATGAGTAAAATAAAGTGAAATTTATAAGGAAATTATTATCCATTGAATCATTAATATAATAAGTAATTTATAAATTAAAAATTCATTGTTATTTGGAAATTAAATTTAAAACAAGCACATGTGAAGCACTAAAACACATCATAAACTTAAACCATGCAAACAACATGTTTACAATATATTGCGCAATATGATAATTATAAAAAATATTTTTTATATTAAATTAAAATATTTAATATTCATTATAACATAACAAAAACATGGAAAAATATTTCATTTTTTCTTAATTTTAAATAATTTTCTAAAATATCATTTCTTGTTAAATAATAATAATGTATATTTTCACAATATTTGTTAATAATAAATGTTTAAATATAAAGAAAATATTAGAACTAAAATCCAATAATATTTTTCCCTTCTAAAATTATTTATTCATCTAAATAATAAATAGTGATAATAATTCAGTCGTTGAACATCACTTTCAATAAGTATAATATAATTTATTTTACTAAGTTATTAACTGAATAATCACTGTGTAGGCATTTCTTATGAATTTTTAGTTACTATACCATATCTAAAAATTATAATAAATTATTTTAATATAAATAAACCATTTATATTTCAAAATGATATTTATCGAGAAAAAAATGATGTTTTTTTCATATTTCAAGATTTTATAAATGTTAAAGGTAACAAAACTTAAATATTAGTATTTTTTCATACAAAACCTTTTATATAAGGAAAAAATATTTAATAATATCAAAATAAACCCTAAAATTCAAAACATTTAGTCATATGGTCTTTATTGAAATCTAATGGATTTGTAAAATTATCAAGTCATTTTGGTCCCAAAAATTAATGTTTAGTCCCATATTAGTCTAATGTTTACCTTAGTAAAACTAATTATTTTTAATCACATTCAGTATTATTATTTGTAAAAAATTATGTCGATATTATTAGGGAAACTTTATTTTACAAATTTATTCCATGTGTTTTTATTTTTCAAAAATCAAATCCTGGATGTGGTATAATTAAGATAAACTCTAATCCTAAACACATAGTGAGAAAGAGGGATTTAAAAGTAGAAACATTCAAAAGTTCATAAGTTTTTATATCAAATAACTAAATGAAAATGATTCCTATGATGTATATTGAATTAATATATGAATAATTTTTATATTTTGACTTTAAAAACAATTTGAAATATTATCTTACATTAATCATAATATAAACTGAAATGTAGTTTTTAACTAAAATTTATTATTTTTTAAAATTAATCAAAAAATTAAACTTTTCATAATATTCCCCAAAATTTTCACTACGATATTTATGACATTAAAAATTTTAAATTTGAGTTTATTTTAGAAAATATAATTTATAAAATTTCAATATAAATGTTTTAATATATGAGTGTCATTAAACGGTTGTAAAACACCATCTTATGTGTAATGCAAGCTAACTGAGTGTGGTGTGTAGAATATGATTAGCATAGAATTAGGTATAAAGAGAGAGAAAATAATATTTAATATAACATGAAACTATTTTAATTTCTTTTGGTGTTACACTATCCAAACATTAATTAGCCAATATCCCCAAAAATTAAACATTATCTTAGAAATCACGATATTGATTTATGGAAATAATGTTGTTGAAAAACCCACATTGTGAATACAGTTAACAAGACATATTATGTATATGAATCAAAATAATGTAAAATGGTAATGTAACAAGGTTATCGAGTATGATAACATAAGTGGGAAATTCAAACATGGAGTTAGAATAAAAATCTAAAAAACAATTTTTGAGGGTGAGTTCTAGAGAAAATGGTTATGAGAAAGAAAACATTGATGAGTAGTAAAATCATGATGATCTATGTGACCATTTGATTCATTTGAAATGATGTTACTAATACAATATTTTTTGTTTCAAAATCATTTTTCTTACAGTTTTGTAATTCTTTCACTCTTTGAGAATATATGTCAATATACTTACTTGGTACATTTATACAATATTATCCTTTTGTCAGGCCTTGTACATTTTCTACTTCATCTTATAGAACAATATTCATCATATAGTGATGTAGTATATTAGTATATAAAACTAAATTCATCATTCAACATAACCCATTCAATAAATGGTTATCCTTTTAAAAATATTATTGTCCTTCATTTTAGAAAGAATGTCACTTGATTTGAAAAATAATGTTATTATTAGCCTTTAACCAACGAGAATAATCCATAAATTTGTACATCCAAAACACATGAATAACTTCATCATACATCCTCAATAAATTTGGTAATTACTCAAATCACCATAAAAACTTATTGGATGTATGACCTCTTACATATTATTTTTTCAGACACGTTTTATTGGATATATTCCTTAAATCAAAATGTATAATACACTCCAAAAAATGAAACTATATACCACCTTTTGAAAAGTAATTAGTCAGCAGCAAATTATTTTGTATTCATAGAAATTAATTATTTCATCATCATATCTCAATATTAAAAACATAATATGGGTTTCATTTTCTTCATTCATGGTTTTCAAAAAAAATCAATTTTTCTACTGAATAACCTATCTTGGTACAATTCAACATGTGATCTCAACTCCTTAACAAAATTGTATTGCATTAAAATCATTATATATTACATTATTATTATAAATAGTACATTTATGAGAAAATAATAAAATCATGTAATTATTAAATAGGCATAAAAATCATTCCTCTTCCTTTATTGCATATGCCGAACTTGGTCGTTATCGAAAAGAGTCATTTTTGTAAATTAATTTGATGTTTTATTCATTGATTTTAATAATGTAACATCTACATTTAGATGAACCATTGTACATTGGAAACCTTTTTGTTACCCTTTATATCACAAGATCTGCAGTCCTTCTTACCATAATAGATGAAAACTCACAATTAATTACAGCATGTTCCAGGGTGTTTCATTCCAAAATTATCACATGTGGGAAAGTAATTATTTCCCTTATTCCATTCATCTATATATATCTCTCCCATCATATTATTCTCATGAATCCATTCATGGTTATAGGAATTTGGAGAATATTCTCACCTATCTTGTTAGAGCATCATACTATTTTCTCATATGAAGAGAATTCGTTGGGGATTATTTCCCTTCGAAATATTGGGGTAAGACTATAAAACATATGATCATTATAACTCTTTAGATAACCTAAATTAGTATAGTACATGTTAATTTTTCTAGAATCCATATCTAAAGAATGGAGTATACTAGAATTTCTCAAAAAATCATAATTTTTAATTCCAAATATGGTATATCACATAACATAAATTTATTCATGATGAATCCTAAAGTCATAAACATTGGTTATCTTGGGAAAAAAATATAATTTCAAATTATTCATCATTTTAGGTATATATTACGTGAACAATAAAAAGTATATCCCTCAGGAGTGTCAAAACAGGTCCCTAGTAAGTCACATTTTCATGTACCAGGTTCTTCTGAGCCTTTCCTTGGAAACCTAGTCTGATTTTCTACCCCTAAGTATATCTATTCCATCCCCACAGCCACATGAATTATCCACACATTGATCTATTGATTGGATTAACAGCATAATCACTACATAAACAATATTATAATATGTTATTATATATTTATCCATTATTTTTATCTTAGGGATTTTCTCATTAATATATGTTTCTAAATATAGTATTCGAGTTTGCTGGTGGACTTCCACTGAAAGAAACCTTAACTCCCCGACACAAAATTCTTAGAGTTGGTGCATGATTTTATAATATTGGCTCGATTACAATGAATCAAATCTCAATTTACTAATCAATTTAGTAGTATTTTAAGTCCATATTACGTACATGATACCCATAATACATTGGGAATTGAAAACATAAACATGATATAGAATAAAAATAAATAAACATTATCCTTGAATGCTTCTTCAAAGACATATTCATCATAACCTTGGTAAAGGAAAAACAATAATTGTGAGATAAAATTCTCAGTAATGATATCCAATAAAAAATAAATAATTAATCTATAGGAATAAATTAATATGGAATGATAAATAATAGATAACACAAGACAATAAATATAACTAGATATTGAAATATTAATATGAAAAGGTAAGAAACTGAAACTTATTCTATCTAAATCATTAAAATGAGAATAAAATGTATCCATAGATATGTAGAAAAAATATATCATGGGTAAATAAAAATTTAATCAAAATGAGGTAAATTCATAGTTATTAATTTCTATTTTTCTTAGTTACATGGAACCGGTAACTTCAAGAACTTTCAAAAGAGGGTTTACTTATTGGGGAAACCCCTGTCTATTTGGCCATCTATTTCATCTCTTGAAACTACCAATGAAATGATATTATATCTATAACCATACCCCATGTGTTTTAAAAATGTCTAAATCATTACTCATATATAATAACTAATTTTAGTAATAAAATATATTCCTTCTTACATAATGAATAATGGATTCCTATTCGTAAATTATTCACAAATTGATCAAATAACTATCAAATTAAACAGTATATGTTAAATGATACATGGTTTGGGAAATAATAATATCCATAATATGAAAATATTTATATTCAAATAAATTTATAAGGAAAAATTATTAAGGTAGGGTGATTGTTTCAAGAGACATTTAACAATCACAAAAAACAATGTGATATTGTAATGATAATCATTATAGAAATTTTTAAGGAAAATAATCTTTAAACATTCCAAAGTGTCCCATATCAATTTGAATCATTTAAATAATAATCACATTGTTTGAAAAAATAAAACATATAGTACCGTTAGATAATATAAATTTCATATATAAATTTTCAACGGCTTTATATCACCATATAAAAGTTAATTAGTCTTCAACAACAAATAAAACTCAATGGAAGGTACAATAAGAGAAAATACATTTCCTTAATCTTCAATTTTTTATATTGTAATTATCCACTTGTATAGTAGTAAAAAATATGTTAAAAACCTATAAAATAACGTTATCAATTATTATAATATGATATATAAACTTGCTATAATATTTTATTACCCATTTTTAACACTCTTTCATTATTTTAACTATTTCGAGTGTTAATGGCATTGTTTTCCACAATATTTTTTTTAATTTTTACTTAGTAGTCATATCACTTTTGTTAATTATTTAATTATCAAAATAATTTAATACATGACTTAATTATATAATATATTCAGTACATATGAATTTATCAAGGTCCATAAAATTTGGAAATTAGAGAATAAGTGCACAGTTCATGGAGACGATACGCCATATGTATGCATGAAAGCTACTTTCATTTATTTCTTTTATATAAAATATTAATAAGTAAATTATACATATGTATATTAAAATTCAATTTTAATTTCCATATTATATATGATTCATAGGATTATTAAAACCTTCCTTTATACATTACATGTTTAGTGTGAATGAGTATCATCGCTTGGAGAGTGTGTATTCTACAAATTCGCAAACAATTTTATTGTATTTTCACATAATAGAATGTATAGAGTTATTTTTTATAAATTAATTAAATTATAATAAAGGCATTATAAATACCATATATATCATATATAAATATATATTCTACTATAATATCCAGCATGAGAGGTGGTATATAGAATAATTAAGTGTAATCGTTATGTGAGGTAGTAGTTCACCGTACACAGAAATATTATGTTTGTTACACATTAGATGGAATTTTGTGTATGTGTAGGTAGAAATATTATAATGGAAATATAATATTATATTTATTATTATTTTTCTATTATAAAACAATGAAATAATTATATTTGAGCAATTGGATATTTCAAAAAAACTAAAATGCTTATGGAATTTTATTACATAAATATCAGGTGACTTCTTTGGGTTTGTACCAAAAAGATTCATTTGATGGATTTAAACTCAAGTGGAGGATTTTTGGATTAATTTAGGGATTTTGGGAATATATTTTAAATATATCATTAATGATCTAATTTGGCATCATGGGTGTGAGTAAGTGGTAGATTACTTTCCTTTTTATACTGCAGGGAGAGTGGTATTCATATAAATATAAAAAGGTATTCATTAATGAGATGTCTATATTACCTATTGTTCTTTGAAAATGGAAAACTACTTTATTTAAGGGAAATAATGGTAGATTAAAACATCTAACACAAAAAAATGATCATTTTAATAATTTGGTTCCATAACATCTAAGATTTCTATGTTTTATCATTTATGTTCATCTTAAAGCCACTAGTTTTAAACCATAAGAAATTTATTAACTAAGAAGAAAATAAAATGATATTTATTATAAAATATAAATAAAATTAATTATTAATATTATGTCTAATTTATAAAATTAAAATCTCATGTGTTTGGGATATTAATTTTAGAACAAGCACGTGTGACGAGCTAAAACACTACTTAAACACGGATTGTGGTAACAAAATTTTACCAATATAGGGGTAAATATGTTATTTATTAAAGATAAACTGGAAAATTAATAGATGATATTTAATATTTTTTTACACATAAAAATAACTTAAAATATTATTGTATTTTTATATATTTATAATCAATTAATAAAATATCATTTGTTGTAAAATAACAATATTTTCAATATTGAAATTACTTATTTAATTTTAATTTTAATATATTAAGATAAGATTATAATTAAAATAAATTAAATATATATTTGTTTACATGATTTATTCATATATGAATTAAATATGTAAAAAATTCAATAAATTCAATACACTTTCAATATTTATAGAATCCTTTATTTTAATTATTTATTAACACAGAAAAAAAACATTGGTTGGTCTTAAGATTATTATGTAACTAATACATCACAAAAAAATTATTAATAAATTATTTTGATTACAATAACTAATTTATAATTATAAATTTTATTTATAAAGAAAAATATTTCGGTGTTTACATATCTCAATGTTTCATAAATGTAAAAGGTAAGGAAAGTGCCCTTTTTTCCATTTTCCGTAATTATCTAATTACATTGGAAATTTATATTTAATAATATCATCATATCCCATAATATTATAAAAAACATTAATATGTTTGAATTATTGGCATCAAATGGATTTTGGAAAATTTTCCATGTCATGTTGTCACATAATATTAATGTTTAATCCCTCATTATGCATTATCTTACCATAATCACTGTAATCATTTTTATTCACCTCCACTAATGTTTTTTTTAAATATTAATTTGATCAATTTAGACTAGAAAAAATGTACTGATTAAAACTGTTTATGTATGTTTTTAAAACTTCAAATCAAAGTTGATAGAAATTTATGTTTAATGCTAATATCTCAAATGAGGAGGGAAAGTGGATTTCTATAGTATAAACAGTCAAAAGATAGATATGTTTCTAAATATAATATTAATATAAAAATAATTACTATGAACTAAAATAGATAAATATATATATAATTGATATATTTTTCTTTAAAAGAAATTAAAAATAATATTTATAAATATTATGTATTTAAATTAAAAGTTATTTTTTAAATACAATATAGAATTTTTAAAAATTCAAAAAAATGAAACTTCTGCAAAAAATTACATAAAATCACTATAAGATATTTGTGACATTTTAAATTCAAAAATGATGTTTATTTTGACAAATAAAATTTATAATACTTCAAAAAATTATTTTTAAAATATATTCCCCATTAAATGGTGATAAATCCCAGTCTTGCATTTAATGAAAGATAACTCCATGTGGTGATAAGTGTAAGCATAAAATGGTGTTGCGTGTAAACAGACAAAATAATATTTCTTCTAAAAATAAAATATTTTAACGTCTTTGGGTGTTACAAAATTATAAAGCAAGAGTGTATGATACCTCATACGAGAAGGGTTTAAGGGGTTTGATTGATCATTGTGAAAACATTTAGAATTAAAATGTTGGTGAGTAGAATATTCTTAATTCATCAATATTCATTGGTAAATGAAATTTATAAATTTGATTATGATACTTGATGGATTATAATAATTAGAATTGGGTTCATAATAAAATAATATTTTCTTTATTTATTGTATTTAAGGATTATCAATGCCCACAATATATCAGAGCTCAACAACCCAATTTGGATGATCAAGGAATCGACTATAGTTTTAAAATAGATTTATGTACATATATCAATGATATTTTATTAATGATCACAATATTCTACATTAGATGAATGTATTGGGATATGTAAGCTAAAAATAAAATATTCAGTTGTATATATGATTTTTTAGATAGGCCATTCATACAAGGTTTGACTGGTGATTTCATTCATAATTTGATATGTTGGGTTGAACTAAAAAAATGAGGGAATCATTTTTTATATTTCTTATTTGTTTTAGGAATTTCTCAATTATCTTCAAGGAAAATAAAATTATCATCTTATAATATTTGATGTTGAAGTAACATCTATTTTGTAACAAAAATGAGAAATGAAATATGATACCAATGTTTACAAGTGTGCCTCTTAGTGTTTAAGACAGTTGTGTTGGAAAATATACTTGGATATTCCTTAAAATTTGATAAATTATTTATGAAAGGAAATTATGAGTTTTTGGAGAAACGACTGTCTATAATTGTCCCTCGTGATCTATGGACTACTGTAGAATAAACCATTAGTTGGTTTATCTTTTGGATTTTTCCACATGGGTTCATTGAAATAGACAAGTTTCATGGAGTTTCATCTAGATGATTCTATATTGTAAGAGTGAATTGGATAGCACCATTGTAAATTAAATTCCTTTTGTTATATATGGGTTGTGAGATAATGGACATTTCATGGAGGCAGTACATAAAAACATCAAATGGGAATTGAAGTCTAATTAAAATAATTATATATACATGTTGAAGGATACTATGGATTCCTCAAAATGAGATGTTTTATAGTTGGGAGACAATAAAACAATGTATTTATAAATTTTTCTAAAATAAGAGTGGAATTGGAATTTTCAATTTCTGGATTGTCCTATTTTGAACATTGATTAAAATATTAATTTATTGAGTTTAAGAGACATAAAATAATTCTTTTTCTCAAGAAAATAAGATTAATTTGTTATTGAGAGGCTTTAGGATAACTTGTAAAATGCTCTAGGTGGTTGGGTTGTTTGGTGGAAACAACCTATAAAAATTTGCAATCCAATTACAAGATAGTGTATTATTCCACCTACTAGTTGGAAAATCCCCCCCCCCCGCCCCTACAATGATAGGGTGCACCGCATCCTCTACATATATACTCTTGTATATGATATTTTTCATCCTTATCCCACTCAATTTGTAATCCCCTAATATTGGATTCATATCCTGGAATTTATGTTTTTATTTTAGGTATTCCTACCCATATGGTGACATCTTGTTTTCTCATCCTCCAATTGTTTTTATTTTTTATTTCGCAAGATATGTATTTAATAATTACCCTACAAAATCAAGGATTAATGGGATTAATATTCTATGGATTTACTTTTATTGTATAAAGAAAATTATGAGATAATATCATCTTGTGTAATCATATAATTTCAATAAGGTATATTACTATAGTGAATTTATTAAGGGTTTTATATTAAATTATATTTTATTGAAAAGTTTAATGATAACATATCTTGGGAATTTTACAGTGTCCGGTTTGGGAGGATGATATTTACCTTATAGTTATTTGTGTGTTTTGTTTTTTCCGGATGATTTTATATTATGATATTTTTAGAAATTATTAATATTTTAATGAAAACTGATAAAAGTAACTAAAATTGATTAATTATTTATTCTATGATTATTATTAATTAGTATAATAATTTTTAATGTTTTAGGGCCTAATGAATATGGGTGTTTCCAGTCTTGATGAATGAGCCTTCATGAGCCAATATATTGCTACCATACTGGTGCATTAAAAACTATTTCAACTTTATGTGGAAGTTGGTGGTCATGTTAATTTTATTATGGAAATATGATTATTTAAGAAGCATATTTAGGTTTTATATCACCACTACAGATGTTAATCCCTATTGAATAAATTAATTATTTAGTTTAATTAACATTTTATTAACCAATTTTTTCTAATCATCTATCCAATTCTCAGGATCGAGAAAAGTAATAAGCTCCATGAAAGAATCATAACCAAAATATCACATTCCTTGGTCACTGATGGATGAGTATGGGAGTATTACTGTGATTACCTTTGATATATAGATCCATTAAGGATATTAATTTATAGACTATAACTTCGTGAATTTTTCTAGGAGATCATTGATACATCTTAATAGAGATTCAATTAATTAGATGGATTTAACATTATGGACCTTGATTTACCCAGATAATATATTATATCCCTTTAGAAAATTTAATTTAACCAATGTTGAGGGTCCCTCCTATTTCAGATAGTACCCTCAAGGTTATTAGACAATAGATTGGTTGTTGATATGGTGCGATGAGCCAACAAACCTTCCTAGGCCATAAGAAATATGGGATGGTTTGAGATCTATCTCCCTAGACTCCTTATAGAGATGGTTGAGCTATGTATCCATTCTATAATTATGAAATTATTAATTAATATTACACATTGTGTGATAAACACTATTCAGAGGATTCTGTATTGAACATGGATTCGTCATTAGGGTGCATATGGTTTTACAAACCCTTTGAGGCCCTAGTTTATACCCCAGTGATAGAATGATCCTAATATAGTGTAATTGTATGGGGATAGTAATGTTAGTTTTATGTGTTATTTTTTCTCATTGTGTGTTTTAATTATAACTTTAATAATGAAAATCCATTTTGGGGAAGTTTTTCTAATAATTAATAAGAAAAATCTAATAGTAATTTGGTCTATGATATAGCTTGTAGAGATCCCATAAATCTAGTTTTGAGTATAACTTTGGATCTGGGAAGATTATAGGTCATTCCACCTATGAGTTTTAAGGCCTTGTGGGGACATAAGATAAAACAAGTGTTTCACACAAACAACATGGAAAAGATATTGGGGCCATGGTATACATAGATTGAGTAAGATACATAAGGTTCCTTGGTGGTTATTTTGGAATTTTTTTAGTAGATATTTATATTTTAGAGAATTTCACATGAACATAACAGGATAGTTCTGGTATATGTGGGCCCGATTTGGTTGTTCCCAACTATGTTTTATTGTAAAACCATACTCATACCATAATTGTACATGGGTAATCAAGTAGGGTCCCACTTTTTATACGTTCAGGTTGGGAAAAGGTTGGTTGTGGGAGTTTGAGATTGAGAAGCTTTAGTGGGAAAGGATACTGGGATATGGTGTGACTCAATTCTGTAGTAGTAAAATTTTTATGCTAAATAAACATTTTTAATTCTCTATATTAGATCATCCTCGTGGGTGAGGAGACTTATATACATATATAGAGACATTTCATTCTATTAAATAATGTTCAATTAATTTATTACATTTTATATCTCTTATTTTATTGATGTAATTTATATTTTTTATTTTCAATGTTTCTATAATAAAGGGGGAATAATATCCCCATAGCACCCCTCAGAACCTCTGTATATGTAGAAATACTCTTTCATAGGGGTTTATATTCCTGATTTCTTATATCATCTAATATTTTGGACATTGTTTAATGTTCTAGTGTTGTTGTACCATCTATTATTCATCGTTCACTGCATTTCCATACATTTCAAGATTTCCCAAACTATTTTGAATGAACCATTTACATTATAAAATCAATAGTATGATTCAAGGAGGATTTCATGTAGTTTCACTTTTGATATTTTTATCTCTATCCCCTTTGACTAAAAAATAATTAATATTTTCTATATAAATTCACAATTACTAATAATTAATAATATTTCAAATATATTACAATAATTGTTTTTGTTGCTCACATTTCATTACAATCCAAAATTTTCATTAAAAACTGTCTTCTTCAAAAATGGAATAAAATATAATTAATGTTAATGAAACATATAATTTTATCAATAAAATCATAACTATATTATTTTCAATGAGATTACTTCTTTCTTAAATATTATTTCTATTATAGTATTCAAGCCTCTAAAATTTCACGAATTGTTTATTCCATTCAAATTTTGATAACTCTTAACATTGATGGATGTGATTTTAATACGATTATCAAACCATTATATATTTATTATCCTGAAAACTTCCATCATCTAGTTTATTTGAATACATTTAATATTACTAATAATTCAATAATATAGCAAATATTCTTAACACAACCCATTTTTTATAGTCATGAAAAAATAAGATTTAATAATTCTAATCTAATCTTGAATTATTATTATTTTGACCACATACATCATAGTGGACTAAATGAAAAATATTTTGAGATTTCTTATTCATTAGATAGAGTTGGATATCACAATTTTGTCCATTAAATGTGAATCAAAAAAATTTTCTCCTTACCTCATTAGACGTTGAAAATTAACCATTGAATTTTATATTGATAAATTATCCCAAAATATCTGATAAGTCTTAAAAAATACAATAATTCAAAAAAAATATTTTCCTCTTTTATATTAATAATATAATAATTATCCATGCCATATACCAGTTATAATTTCCCATTCATATAACACCCAATATAAATTATTTCCAAAATATTTAATCTAGAAGTTATCCTTTTCGTATGAATGTATCTTCCAATCACGTGTTATAAGGCCCTAGCCTTAAACATTACTTAATCTTGGGTTATTACAAGATTACACATTGAGGATCTTTTCAGGTTTAGAGTTTTAGAGAATTAGATCATAAAACTTTCATTACATTCCACATTTAAACAAAGTGGTTACATAAAAGATAGTATTCATTTTTTCCCATCAACGGAAACATTTTGAAAATAAAACATGGATTATTTCTTGGAACTTTCTCAACACTATCATCATATCATGTACCCTTCCCTTGACCTATGAAAAACATTTCAAAAACTTGGGATGACCATAAAAAGCATAGTAAGGTATATAAAAGTACGAAAAGAAAACATTAGTCCATGTATGAAATCATACTTTACTCATAAAACATAAGCATTTTAACATACCTCATAAAATCACGAATAAATCATAGAAATCATAAGGAATAAAGGTAACTTGAGGCATTCATAACATTCTTATGTAGGGAGTAACCCTCTTGGTTACGTTTGGAATACTCATCACAGTATATTCCCTATCTCTTCGGAGAAACCTTAACATTTAACTCCTTCGTGTTACCCAATGCATTATAGAGCTATATCGGGCTCACTCTCCCTTAGTTTATCACGGAACCACCCGTCTTCATAATAATTCCCAAGAACCATAACATAACTGTATCACATAAAACATGTATAAAGGAAACATAACATTTCCACTTTTCAATCACAAGATATCAATACAACCCATTGATATAAAAAAATTATGAAAAACATTTTCAATACCAAAATAAAATAAAAGTAAAACATGGTATTTATTTTTCATTTTAAAAAAAAGGTATGGCTTGTAGAGGAAGCCAAAACTCAAATAATGGTCATGGCGGCGGAGAAGTCGTTGTCGCCGCATACGTACGACAAAGAAACATTCCTTTTGTCATTTAGTAAAATGATTCGTATAAAAAAATATTCCTTTTGAATAAGCAAAAAATACAAAGGGGTTTATAAACTATATAAAATAATGTTGTGTATAAAACAAAATATGCCTCAATAAATGGATATTGAGACAAAGTCCCTAATAAAGACGGTATCCTTGGATTAAGGATAAATCAATTACATAATTATGTGTGACAAATTAATACACCAAATATGAGTTGATATTAAGTGTAAAACAATCACATGTTATTCACACATATTTATAGAATGACATATTCAAGGAGTACAAGTTTATCCCAAAGAATCAAAATTGGGTTAAGAAGTTCCCTTGCAAAAATTCGACAGCCTAACGGCGTCACTTCAAAATTCAGAAAAAGAGTTGATGAGAGATAAAAAGGTTATCTCATCACTTGGACATAAAATTTACATTAATAAGGATATATAAGAACATATACCAACTTAATAGTATCTGAATTAAAAGACATAACAAAAGAAGTCTTTCAAAAAGAGGAGGGTGAAAGGTTCCCTTACCGACTTGGGTATCTTTCAAAACATACACCCCATGAAAGAATAACAATTCAAAATTGATGTAAATACTCATAAACAGAAGTATATTACACAAAGAGTAGAACAATGGGCAGTACATATACCACTCAAATGAAATGGTGGCAAATGTAGCATAAATCTCACGGGAATAAAAGTGAGATGAAAAATCTCTTACGAAAACATGGCAGCCTAATGGCGCCACTTAAAAATTCTAAAAAAAGAATTGATGAGAGTAAGAGGGGTTATCTCATCATATAAAAATACATATTACAGTATGGTTAATATAAAATAACATCCTCCAACATAAGAACATGGAGCATAAATAAAATTACATAAAAGAGGGTACTTGAAAAGAAAGCGAGAGGTCGGATCCCTTACCTCAAGTCCGACTTGTCTTGTTCGTTTCATTATATTCCTGAATAATAAACTTTGGTCAATTTATAATTTCTTAAGGAACTCCTTTAAATATTATTATTCAGTTCATATCACATATTATAATGGTATAATAATTGTTTAATAATTTTAGTTCATATCATATGTTTTTGCCGATGTTTGGTACATGAGTAAAAAAATGAACTTGTTTGAAAATGATTGCCCATGTCGTTATAAGTAAATCATTTACATAATAGTATTAATGATTAAAATATCATATATATATCCATTACAAATTCATTTTATACTATTCCATAACATTTGGAGATAAAAAATGAAAATCATCGTTCATGGAGACGGTAGGTCGTACGTACGCATGAACGCTACTTTCATTTTTTTTGTCATATTAATGGAATTAAAAATAAATGATATATACATATATATTATAATTCCATTAGAATATATATGTTTTATAGGTCACATATGTTCATTAATTTCATTATTTATACATTCCATGTATTGCATTAATGAGTCACATCACTTGAGGGGGCGGTAGTCCACACTTCCTCATATGAAATTATCGCATTTGTACAACATGAAAAAAACAAAGGTATGTTTTAAATATAAAATACAGAAGCATATAGTAAACATAAATACCATATATATCATATATAAAATACAGTGACATCATAATGGCCACCTTTAAAGGTGTCAAAATAATATTGAACAATCATCGTTTCGTGAGGCAGAAAATCGCCAACCAAGAAGCAATATGTTCGTTAACCATTCGACGAAGTTGTGTGTAAGTTTAGCTCGAATCCTTCACATAAAAACATCCTAGTATATTGAAGATACTGGTGTTGTTACAAAATAAAATAATAAAAAGATTTTAGGGGGTTGGAGAAGCAAAATAAAACACAAGAACACAAGAGAAAACACTACCTTTAAAACGGGTAACTCTCTTTGACTTAAGCTCAAAGGATTCCTTGGAAAGGATTCTTCCAAAATTGAGGCTTCAATGACGAAGAGAGGGATTTGGAGAGATGAAATGGGCAGGTTTTGGCTGAGCCGAAGGCTTTTGAAGTGTGGGAAAGGTGGTAGAGGTGGGGGCCTTTTATACGAGGAGAGGAGGGGCACTCTTGGAATGTTATAAAAGAATACATTATTATAATATGATTTTCGGATTTTAAAGGACCCAAAATTATATATTTCGAGGATAAGGTTATAAGAGTTCGAAATCCACCCATCTAATAGGTTTTTTAAAAGTTTAGGTCTTAGAGTTTACATTATATTTTCATTTTATTTACATCGTTAAATAATGAGGTAATCACTGCATCACCATGGTGTCATAAATAATTTAATTTATTTAATGTCTAAAAATCATAAAAATAAATCATGATATAGTGAATCTTTTTATATTACTAATGACTATTTATAGGCATAAATCTGACTTGTATAACCCCATGTAAAAATTGTTTTAGTAAAACAACTCATGTTTGTGACATTTTTACTTTTACTTAAAATAAAGGGCATTAAAGTCATTATCTTACCCAAGTGGCTCCATGGGGTCCCAAAAATCGACCCATGGGTTGTCTTGGTTGGCCATGACACATCCAATAAGGGTAGGACATTTTTCTAAGTCATTTAATTTTATTAAAACATTGCTTTTACCATAAACTACACTAATTATCTCTAATCGCGATTAAAAACTTAAAAGTTACTATTCACCAAAAAAATTATTTTAATCCCATTGAACCACATTCTACTTCCTAATTACAACCATGTATGTCGGATTTTTGAAATTCACAACACAGAGGTGGTAAAATTTCATCTAAACGAAAAAATCAGTTTCTTAAGTACCACTTAGTGGTTTCACTATTCATCCAAAATTGAAGTTTTTCAGAAAAATACCAAAACTTCACCCTAAGCTATATTTGATATTCTGAATCCAAAAATGATCTATATTTTACAAAATTCCCAACATATAAGTTACAATAATTAATTTAAAAATTAATTCCCGCTGTCAGAGCAAATAGCGTGTTTTTATGAAACAATAAGTATCAAAAGATTGACACAAGTTTAAGTCCAATTTCAAAGTGAAATTAATTCCAACGACCACTATTCGATTAAATGGTAAAAATATATTCTAATTTCACTTTAAAACCAATTCAAAAGATAATCTAATCATATAAATAAATTATATTAAAATGAGGTTTTTAATTAAAATACAACATTTTTTACTATTCATTAAAAATGAACTTTATCGGAAAAATACCAAACATTTACACAAAGTAAATTTTGATGTCCCGATTATAAAGAAGAATTTTATTTTTTCAAATATAACACATAAAATTGTCAAAAGGTGGATCTAAAAGATGTTCTCCATCAAAAGGAGGTTAATCGACCTTTTAAAGAATATTAGAATGTTTACGCTTAAAATTGGATTCATTCGCATTTTTAATCCTCTATCATTTATTGTAACGAGTAAAAATATTTGAAAAACATATATAATACTTTTTTAGTTATTAAAACGTCTAAGAGTTAACAACCATTTAAAATAATATTATATTATTATTATAGTGCAATGTAAGATTCCCAAGAAACTCGTTGTTGCGTATTGGGTACGCCATCGAGCATAGTGTCCCCTTTAAAGTAGTATTAATATTTTATTCACAAATATGGATAAATGTGAAAATTTCATATTCTTTATTTACTTGGGGTGTTACACGTGTCACATAACTGGATCACAATAAAAAACGAATTAGAGACCAATAAATTGATATATTTTGTATTTTTCAATTCATATATTGATATTTTAAATTAACAACATTCTTTTATATCTAGTTCTTAATTATATGAAAACTAAAATTTCCCATCAACTCCTCCATTCACATTCTTAATATGGTTCATCTTACCCATATTATGGGATGATAACACAAAATCATGAAAACTTTTACTATGGTTCTTCCAATCATAAAAATATATCAATATAACAATATATTTTTAATTTTTTCAATGTATTTTTCTATATTTATGTAGTTACACATCATGTTGGCTTTTACAATTTTATTTAGCATAAGAAATCAAATAATATTCTTTGGTATCCAAAGGATAAAAATGATCCCTAAAGTTATTGTATTGAATTTACTTACATAAATCCATTTATTCATTCTATAGATATATTTTGAAATTTTTTAATAAAGATCTTGTTATTTATGAAAAAATTATAGTAATTAAAGAATTTTTATAAAATTAGTTTCTCTATTGATTTGATGGATATATTTTGATCCACCCTTTTTGAATTATAATAACTCACCCTTTCAATTAACTATCTAACACTATAAAATTTCATACTTTTGGGTCAATATAGATAAAAAAATTGATACATAAATAGAAGGAAAAACAATTTCTTCTATTATATCTCCACATATCCCCAACATTTCAACAAATGGTATATATTTTCATGAAATTCGTGATTGTGAAATTTCTCTAATACATTGATCCAAATATATGTTCAAATCATCTTTTTTTTACAATTATGAACATCGCCGAGTAAATCATTTACCAAAATAATTAATTCATACAAAATCCATCACTTCCTAAACTATTTTTTTCTCATTTATCCTTTTCATTTAATATAGAATTCTTGAAACTTCCAAACATTCCATTTAAATATATTTTAGAAAAAAATATTAATTTTCTATGAAATAATTTTCTCATTGAGTATTTCAATATTATTATTTTTTTTCCTTGGTGTACTCATTGTAATAATGAATTAACTTGTATTATATTTTTTATTTAAGTTAATGTTACCTACCTTTACACATTCTTCATGATAATTTACATATTCTTCCATATAATTCCTTAGGTGATCAATTTATCCTTCTTGATAGAAAAAAATTCCAAAATATTAATTCTATATTCTCTTGATCCCCCATTTTTTCTATCATTTTAGTTCATGATCATTGATGTGACATAAAAAAATTATATTGAGGTCAATAACTCCACATGTTTGATCATCCACTTCAAATTTAAATTTTCATTTCACTACTATTTTTTCAATATAATCTTATTTTTATAATATGAATACACTTTTAATACATTATAAAGGATATTACCATATAAAATTGTCATATATTTTAACTGATAATTTTTTATAAAAAAATTCTTGTATTTTTGAAACATATATACATTCATGGTGATAGTTTTTTCATGTAATTTTATTTAATTAAACCACACTTCCCTCATTGCCCTAAAAATTAAACACCTAATAATGTTTCTCTATTCTCTAAAAATGGTATCATATGAATTGTAGTTTTCCCACATATTATATATTTTATCTCTTAGTCATGATTTATATAATAGATATTATATAATCACCAACATCTAATTTATATTTAGTCTCCTTAATCTCTTTATTAATTAAAACATTTAATTTAATATAATTTGATTAATATTTAGTGAATTATTTCTTCCCCACTAAAATTTCATCCACAATAATCCTTTTGTTAATATCATAATGAGATAATAACCATAGGCTATTATTTTTATGTTTCCAAAACATGAAATTCTTAATCAATCATAACGTCTATAAAATAATCATTATTAGATCAATATCATTTGACACATGACCATGTAAATTAATAATTACCAGAACATTGGTAAAATGATTTACGAAAAAATGAATAATTACAACTCATGTAATGTTTGAATAGTCTTATTTTTTAGGAGTAGCCCAAAAATTACCTCTATCATTTTTTTCGACATCATTATAATTTTCATGATTATCCATGATTACATTATCATTTATAAAACTCTTCACATTATATAATATCTAGATATTAGATGTTATATACATGTAATTAAGGACGTTTTCATTATTAATAATAAAATAATATTCCATCTTTTATTTTTTTCAAATAATTTCATAGAGTTTTTCCATGAAAAAGTGTTGAAAAAACATTATTTATAATTTATAAAAAATTATATCTCACTATATTATTTTGAAAATGATAATTATTGTCAATAAATAAGGGTACCACAATCATGTTTACTAAATTCTTTATGATAATATATTCTATGATAATACTCACTCAGATATAACATTTCTCTCTAACAGAACATTGTGTGTGATGAGATACCATAATACACTCTACGATGTTTCATCAATCATGGCTGTTTACTATTTCTTCTTGTCATAAATTTAAATTTATGTAGTCTTCGTGTTTGTAAAAATGGATGATATATATCATGTTAATTACATTATAACACATCAAACAGTATAGAAATATTGAAGAAAAGAAAAATAATTTTTATTTTGTTCAGATACAAAAAGATATAATGAGGGACCACATATCAATGATGTTTTTATATACATAATAAACAATACTTATCTATTTTTTAGTTAAATGCATTTGGAAAATATCAATTCTCATCCTAGTCCCATAACCACTTCCTTTATCTTATATTATCTTCCTTTAAAAAAATTTATCAATTAAATTGCATTTAATCACAATCCATAGAATGAAACATAGAAATAAATGATAACAAACAGAACATTAATGTTGGTAATATATACTTCTCAAATATGATATAATTTATATTTCTAGGTATCTGTACAAAATATTCACTTTAAAACTTAATATGCCACAATGTGGCTAGAAATCAAACAATATTTATTTTTTTCATGAAATTAATTTCCTGATATATTAACCTTTTATATTATCTACATATTTTTTATATTTCCTTTTAATCAATCACAAAATTTTCTACTTTATTTATTTCATTTCACTCCCTCCATTTTTATTCATTAATTTTGAATTTATAATACATATTTTAGGATACTATGTACCAATTAATTAATCTATGTTAAATTCATCATAAAGGAAATATTTAAATATATATACAGAATTGATGTTTATTTATAATGATAGTCTTAATATCATAAATGATAAATAGATAATATACTATAAAACCATTAAGATCATTCACAATTATAATTTTTCTGGACTCCACTGCATGTCCTGCAATTAAATCACTTTTTATAATCATTGAATTATAACTATCATGGAGAAATAATGAAATTAGCATTCCACATATATTCATTAGGTAATATTTACTATAGAACAATGTTCCCCAAGAATATCCACCCATCATTAATTACCCTCCCTAAAATAGGATACATAAAAAAGATTATTACATTGAGTTGTTCTTCTCTAGGAATCCATTTTGAAAAACAATATAAGAGTTTCGAAGAGTTTTCTCTAATATTACCTATGAAAAAATTAATCCCAAATTTGGTATTATAATAATTTTTTGTTATCTAATTTGTATTTTTTTTATTGTTTCATTATAATAATTAGTGTTGTATTGCAAGCTACAAATCTTCTCCTCAGGTTAATAATCATTTTGATATCATTTATTAGAAAAAATCCTTGAAATATTCCTTTATTATAATTTCAAAATATATATTTTATCACCAAAAAACAATCTATTAAAATACATTGTGAAATTGGAATTTTTTTAACCCCAATGTGGGTAGAAAAGTTGTATCAAATAAAATCACATCACATTTATGTGGATTCCAAAACACCAATTACTCTTATATGATCTCCATATCCTGATCTAAAACACCATAGATAGTAACACTATATCATTGGGTGTTCTCCCTTAATAAAATTCTCACTGACATTCCAAAATAAAAAAACATCAAATATCAAACATGAATATGCTGTTATATTAATTTTTATAAAAACAATATTTTGATCACATGGGAATTG
This sequence comes from Viscum album, assembly GCA_963277665.1. Lineage (NCBI taxonomy): Eukaryota > Viridiplantae > Streptophyta > Magnoliopsida > Santalales > Viscaceae > Viscum > Viscum album. The sequence goes on along the minus strand of OY728128.1, from coordinate 267,350,005 downwards.
TATTGAAAACTAAATTCTATAGCTATATTCCTCCCAAATGATTCCCAACAATAAGTATATGAAAAATTTATTGGATAATTATATTAAAATACATGAAAAAAAATATAAATGACTTTCTATATAATAAACTAAATGGATTATCAATAAAAAAAATAATCAAAAAAAAATATTAGAAGGAATTATTTTAAAAAGGAGATTCATTTATGTTGAATCTAAAACTTTATTATAGGAGTTATGGATAAATATAAATATTAATTTAAAATCCAATTCCCTGATTATTACTTTCATATAGATTTCTTCAAACTATAATACATATACGAAACACATATCAAGGGAGTAATTCATCTATAATTGGAATTTTCTAAATGCAATTTTATTACTAAAGTGAAATCTAAAAATTAAAAATCTCATAAATATCATTCACAATGAAATTAAGGACAATTTATCTATCATGATTAAAACTATATAGATACAAAATTGTATGTTATCAATGACAACTCGTAGGGGGCAAATTCTTTGTCATCTTTTAACCTTAAACTTAATTTCTTATAATTTGAATCCTAGTTTCATCAATTGTTCTTGTATTGGTATTACGGGTTTAATATCATGTTGGTCATGGAATTTAAATTATATATATCATTTTTATTGGCTCTATTTAATTCATGTTTATTAGGTCTATGTTTATTCTTGATCTTTCATTTGTTCAGAACATAGAGGCATAATATCATGTTTATTGAAGTATGTCTAACATGATCTTTAATGTATGTGTGGATCTATCATCATTATAAATTTATTATTATGTAAGTTTTATTATATGTTTTTTGGAATAAATATTTAGGGACTCTTCATGATTTTACTATTATTTCCTTCTTTTACATTCTGTAGGTCTAGTTATTGTTGTTGTATAACCCATGTAAAGCCTATGTTGTTCTATTTAAACTTTTTTTATGACCTGTGATTTAAATTGGTTTTATAAATGGGATTTTTAATAATACTTTAAATGATACAATTATTTTTTGACACATATTATTAAATAGGTATTAATAAAATATGGTTTTCCTTTATTTTAGTAAATTAATGAAGGTTTTTGAAGAGATTTATAGATAGGAAAAATGATTTAACAAAATTTTTAATATAACTTGAAAAAAATTTGGAAATTATATGACATATATATCTTATGGGTTACTTGTGAACCAATTTGAAGTGTTTATTGTTTGGAATTATCCATTCACATTATAAGGTAATTCAATTTCGATAGTATTAATTCATTAATATATCATTTGGGTATTAGTTTTAATAACATAATCATGAACATGTATGCAACTCAATTTCTAAGGTATTCCTCTATACATATGTCGTATATTCTTTTTATATAGGGACATGTAGTGCACAATATTCTTAATTTGTTTGGGGTATAATATACCTAGCATTATAACCCATGATAAATGTAAATTGGTTTATTTTAGATATGATTTGAAAATGATTATTTTGGATTTTTTAAATGAGCTATGAAAAGATTCATTTACCGTCCATTTGATATAATAGTGATATTTATTTTATTATTCCAGTTTTTTTCCTAAATTAAAAAATTTATAATTGTTTGAAATGTAATTATTATGGAACACATAGGTAGTATCCATCTGCGAATATTTTCATCACACATTGAAAATCTCATAGGGGTGTGTAAACATTGTTTTTTCAAATACAGTAAAGGTAATGGTGAGTTAGTGGGGAGCTGATGTTTTTGTCACATGGGTATGGGTACCTAATGATGATACAATGGGAAATTTCTCAAATATTAGTTAAATTATCTATTTTATGTTTTTATCATCATTTTTTAATTTTTGTAGACATATTTTGTACTTTTTTTGTAATTTTATTTATCTCCACAATTTTTTCTCTCTTCAGTTATTGAATACCTATTTCAGGTGACCTTTCTATTTTTTATGTCATTAAACAAGATTCATGTCTGTAAAATCATTCCCGTATGTCATTTTTTTTGGAGGTACTATTTTCTTGCACATTGGGAGCGAGAACACATGGATGGACTAAATAAGGCCCATTAAGGATGTAATATGGAATGTATATTTTGGCCAAGTCATGAAAATTATGTGTTGCAGCATGGTTATGGACTTTAATGAGAATATTATAGAAATAATATATGATTTTTGGGATTTTAGAGTTATATTTTGTTAAATTTATGGACCTTTCATACTAGGTAGAGTCACATGTCGCAACCATATGTTCACTTATGTGTCACATGTATAGTGATTTCAAATAAATATTATATTCCAATTGTGTTCAATTGAGCATAAATTGAGTTTTTTGTTACCTGTATTTTTTCTAATATTTATGGTATGTAGAAATATAATGTTGAAATTTATTACAATGGTTCATTTAGAGGGGGAGGTTGTTAATAATAATTTAGTGAATACTCCTCTTCATCATGATATCGTGTAGGTTACTATGATGTTGGTTCAATTTTTGTACAATAATTTTCTATCAATTCAAAACCATATTATCGAGTCACAACCATGAGATGGAGGAGATAAAGAACATTTTCATATGTTCCTATGAAAAATTTACTCATATTTTAAGTGTACCAATTCCCATTTATGAGGAATAGTAATAACTAGACAATATTTATTGATTCATTGATTTATTGGAAACACATGAATCCCTCTAGGTGTGTCTGTGTGTGTGTGAAACTTTTTCTGGTGGGTTCAAGAATGTGCATGTAGGACTCTATGATTTAGTTGAATTATCATGTGGAATTAGAGGAGATATTCCTCCTATCCCTTGGGTTTTGGAAAATTTTCATAGAATTCCTAGTAATGAAAATGTATATGGACTTCCTTGTTCTATATTAGGAATGGTTCTCAGTGTTTAAGTACACCGATTATTTCATAGATATTGATGGTTTTGATTTAGATGTTTAGATGAATGATTAGATAATGAAAAATAAATACCTATAATATATTTTATATAGCATATTTTCATAGGTATATATCATGAATATTTACACTAAAGTATGGACTACTAAAATAAGTATGATTTTTGAAATTGAAATCTTTATAATGGAAGTTGTGTTTGGTAATTCCCTTCCACTTGTAGTAATTTCCAACACTAAACATGGAATGAAGAGGAAGTGGCATAAGGTAATCAAAAGTGGTCAATGTATCTCTCAAAAATATTCTTTTTATAACCCCTCATTTTAGATATTAGTATACCATTTACTTAGCAACAGTGAGTCAAGGAGGGTCACAATAAATTATATTTCCGCACACTTCTAAAAAACGATAATGCATTTGGCCACTGAGTTAACCTGTATAAATTTTGTAGACATCTATGTATTCCCTAATGTTTCCCAGGATATATATCTCTAAATTCCACTATGGAACAAACATATGATTCCCAGTCAATAGTTACCCATCCACATTCCTCATGATCAAATATTATTTGTGTAGTTGGTGAGTTTTGAATACAATTTAATGTGGTATTATATATAGTGTGTTCTTAAACTTTTGTTTTATATAAATTATATACATACATATTAGATAAATAAGTCTCGTTTTTTGTATCTTATAATGTGATGTATATTTGAAAACATCTAATGTACCTCATTATCATTATTATAATGTCATAATTGATTCTTCGTAAAAGAAAATATAATGGATTTTATGGTCGTTCATATTCTATAATGATTACAAACATAGAGTTTGACTATTAATTCTTTGTTCAATATTTGTATATTAAAAATATCACCATAAGGATAGATTTTAGTGTCTCCAATGATGATAGTATTTATTTTAATAATTAACATATCACATTCCTTGATGATGATTGGGGGTCTTAGAAGGTCCATATTGAGTGGTACATGTGTTAATCTTGTGTATTAAAATTTCAAAAATGAAACAAGATTATATATTATACAGTTTTGGTTGATCTGAATCATTTTGCTTCTAATTTTGGTCATCAATTTTTTATTTAATATTTTTCCAATGTATTCCTATAACACAATTTTGATTATCCTCCTGAGAGAGATGTAAATTTTTCTATTGATCCGGTTCCAGATGATATGAAAATTTATATACCCTTTTATCATATAGAACCTTTAGAGATAAAATATCTCAATTTATAGTTTGATAAAGTCTTCTAAATAAGATTATTTTGGCACAATTTGTCATCTTGGGTTTCCCCATACTATATTCCATGTTTATAGACAGTTCTCTTTGGGTTTTCATTATTTATAAAAAGTTGAATCTTGTAATTGGTATGAAAATGTATCCTTCACCGATATCAAAAACATGTTCGATAAATTTTTAGGGGAATATTGTTTGGAAAAAAAAATTATGTAGTTGGGTTATCATTATCTTAGGGATCGAGGGTCTGATATTCTAAGGCCAAATTTAGAAGTGGGTATGGCCATTATGATTATCCTATGATGACTATGTCCTAATTAATTATAAAATTGTTTTTATGTATTTGATAAATATTATTTTATAAAATAATATTTATACAATTACTATTTTATTCATGGATTCCATCGTAGATTATTTAAGAATTTAGAAAGTGTATGAGAACCATTTGGTTTAGGTTTTGAAAATCTTATAGTTTCCCAACCCTAATAGAGATACATTGAAATACATTTTATATATATGATCTGTTAAATTATTAGTAAACATGGTTTGATAATCTGAAAACTCATCTGTTTTTAAAAAGGCCAAATTTTACATATCATGGGAAACTATGTAGATCATTTTCAAGATACATATTTTCTTAGTTTATGTTGGATATTATTACTGGATTAAAAATTATTAATCAAAAATAGAATCACCATCGAATACAAAAACATATAAAGTTGTAAAATTATTATGGGATTCTAAATTTATTGATTCCTTCAGTGAACTGAAATATTTCTAATATCATATTGTATTTTGATCTCATTGGAAATTTTTAATATCTATGTTGTATATTAAAATTTATATAGTTAATTTATTGTTTTTTTGTATATGAAAACTGATATTGTTGTGGCATAAAACTCTTTAATTATTTTCCACATCAGAAATACAAACCCATTTAATATTTTCAGAACTCCAATATTAGGAATGCACTTAATTTTTTGATACACTCTCTCTTGGTTGAAAGGGTTATGGTAAATTTTTATTATAATATCCTATATTATATTTCATATATTAAAGGTATAAACAACATATTCTGATGAAGAGAATAATACCACTAAACATTCATGTTTTTTATATCATACACCCTTATAATGTGGAATGTTTTTTATTTCTGTATTATTATGAAATTTCATTATAGTAAATCCTCAAATATGAGTGAATAATTTTGGTGATTTTCCAATAGTTACATATACTTATAAATAATGATGATTCCAATACGGTTCTATCCGTTGATCTATTTTTAGAGTATATAATTAAATCTACTATAATTTTCTAGTATCATAATTATATGTTAATTTAAATAAGTTGTTCCTAATATTATCAAGAGGCCATTCCTGGTGAGTATATACCTTTTGATGGAATTATTATGTTTTGTAATTGTTGTAGAATAACTTAATTCATCATGAATAATATGTTTCATAATTATCATTATTCTTCATGAGACATTCATCCTATAATTAAAAATATGTTTTTTCATGAGATATGTGTTTTAGTGGTTGGGTATGAAGCACAAAAACAAAATATTACATGTATCAATATTAAACATGCCAAAAATTAAATTTAGGGAACTGAAATCCTTATGGACTAATCCATCCAATTTGAATACTAATAATTAATTAGAACTCAATTTCCATGTACATAATTTCTATATTACCATAAATACACTAGAAATAATTTTATCTATTTTTTGTTTGATTGTTCGATAAAATCAGCACATTTTATTTGGAATATGCAGACCATTAATGTTAATGATTAGTTTATGTTGTATGAATATGTTATTTTGAAGATTTAGTATGCACCCTATTCAGCGGGTCTCTAATAGGGATCCCATGTTTATTCAAAATTAAATAATATTATTCTTGATTTGATGGTGACTTAGGTCTGATCAATTATAGTATACCATCAACATATTGATTTCTAGTAGAAGAATACTATTAGTATTAATGATGATATACATGATGCATGTGTCCAAATTTGGCTGGTTCTTATGATAATAATCTATTCATAGTTTAGTTTTCTTACGATAATAGTTTCCAATAATCAATCAATATTTCTCCCTTCATGACATTCATTATTGTCAGGTATAGGTAACCTCTTTGTTAGTGATAGGATTTCATGGACACTCTTATGAGAAAAAGTCACATTCAAATGATTTTAGTGGGGATTCAAGATAATAATAAATATGTGGATACAATTCAGAGTTTTTAGAAGTATTTTTCAGATCATTAAACTAATCCTTCGGTGTTTAAAAATGGTTTCATTGTCTTTTTCATTTTTAATCCCTAGTTGGGACACCTTCATCTTTTTAAATAAAGAATGTTTCCATTAAAAAATAGGGTAATATATAATATCACATATCATATTGGTTAGGATTCTTTTTGGTTACCATTAGGATACTAGTTTATAGTTATTCATTAGGTTTTACACATATCTCAGATCAATATGTAATATTCTCATCATTCTGATTATTCAAGTTAAGTGGATATTAAGTTAGATCCAAACATTCAAATTTTTCATGATTAAGAGGATCTCATACTTTCTTGTATTACTATTTTGTGTGGGTTGTATATTCCACTCATGAAGTCATTATTGAAGAATATATTTGAGACACCTATTACATTGTGTAATGAACCATTATTGAATTTGTTATGGCCTCTCCTTTTTCAAGTGAATCCATATTCGATAATAATTTCTTAGGAAATGAAGTGAAATTTTTTGGAGAAATATGACATTATAGTTTGGGAACATATATTTTATGTTTATGATGTTTTTATTTAGTTTTGATATGAAATGGAGGTGAATCATTGGATTTTTGCGGTACATCATCCTTTTTTAGTGGCTCATAAGGGCACTAGAGAATAGATGGAATTATGGTAGAATGGGGTTCATACAAAAACCCAAAAGATCTATTTTTCATATCTATAATCTCATTTATGGAGGTCCCCAAGATACAGGTATTCTACGTATATCGAATAGATATCTTTTGGTCCTTTATCATCCTGGTAGGGGGCATATATGTAGCCAATATAAATTTTGATGTTTCTATTTTCTGACTGATAACCTCATGTTGGGAAATAAGATTAATCATATTACCATAATTTTCCCACCATTTATCCCTTAATTAACCCCTTAATAAGTATTTTTTAAAACTATTTAAATTAATTATCAGGTAGATGTCTTCTTTTGGAATTTTTGATCTTTTAAAATTATCCATTTTTAATTTTAATCTCAGTTTGACTTGTTTCCAATATTTTGGAATGTTGGATTAAATATCATCCCATGCATCCATTCATGTTGTATATTATAGTTTTTATATGATATATTTTTTGGGTTTTTTGTTCATATGATGATTTATTCTTCATTTATTATAGATTGGTACTTTTTTCATCTTTCAAATGATGAATCTCATGTTGTTTGTGGTGCATGATGTCTGATATTTGAGGTATGTGTTGATTAATCTTATCTTAAAAATATTATCTTATAGACACTCAATTATAAATTTATGTAATTTTTTATGTCCTCAAATTGATATCTTTAAAATTTCCTTTCCATTTGGTGTTTGGATCTCATTTATTTTGTGTGAGGCCCATGTTGGATGTATATTCTTCCATCTCTAGCCTATGTTTGAAAAACTGTAAATACTCATGGTTTTATAAATTATTTTCAAAATGATACCTCTCAAGATCCTTTAATTTTTTTATATTATTTATTTGATTTGATTTGAAAATATATGGATATTAACATTATTTTATTAATATAATTAAAGGTTTTAATCCAAAATCAAATTATTTGTGAATTCTTTTTTCAAATCATGATTATTATATATAAAATTATTTTCTATAAATGTTTTATGTAATGGTATATTCCAATTTAAATTATTCAACATATAAAAAATAGTGGATCCTTGGGTAACAATGTATAGTGTTTATTGCTTTCAATTTTCCTATAATTTTATATGAAATTTCACATTTGTGTGTGTTCCCCTATTACCATGTTGTAAATTCATTGTATCATGAAACACACATGATATATTAGGGGTTCATTTTCATGGTTATTAATATATCCCTAAATAATATATTTTTTATCTCATTGTTCTTGAAGAATACACTTTTCATCATGATTATTGGGATATGAGTAACCAAGAATGTCGAACATATGATATCCTAGGGGTGATCTCCATTTTTGGTGTACATGTATATATTTGTTATTTATCTGATATATGAATTGTAATAGATAAATAAAATGGTGTTTTTTGAGATATTATTGGAAACTATATTTTAATTTTTTTAAGGAAATGTGAAAATTGGAATTAACATTCCATCATTTTTATATAAATGTGACACATATTTTATTATTTCATGGTTTCTTAAATTGTGAAAGTTTAGATTGTTTAAAAGTGGATTTTCATTGAACACATATGTGTGGTCCTCCTAATAATAATTATATCACATCTTGTACACTCCCATTATGGTATATAGAGAATTTTAATTCTGATGTAGGATACATAACGGCATGTTACTGATGAAGTAAGGATTATTTAAGCTCTATAAGGTAATATGGTTGTGGGTTGGTGCTAAATTTACAATGTATCAAATGGTGTGTATATTGTTTGTTTTTGTTTCCCATATTGATGGTTTCATGAAATGTAAATTGAGTTTTTAGTTTTCTACATTTTTTAATATCACTACTATGGTTGCTCTATTTGATTTTGGAATATTTATTTCAGGTTATAATTGAATTTATAATGTAATGTATCTTTAATATGGAGGGATAAATCACCCCCACTTGTCAATTTTGGTATCCAATGTTCTTTTTAGTATCCCATGGAAATTTTTATCACACTTATTATCAAACCAGAGTTTGGATTATATCCTAGTTAGATGGGTGTTCTGATCTATTCATGAATAAAAATAGAGAAACATTATATTTTTTCTAAACCACTACAAGTAATTCTGATTTAAAAATATCATGAATACATGGTTGCTACTTATGAACTAAATATTTATCTTGTATTGATCCACTCATGATTTCTAATGTTATAATAAATCCCCTATATGTCAAAAAATTTACATTCTCTCTCTATAAAATATCATTCATCAATTGTAGAAATAAAATCACTAACTACATGAAATAGATATGTCATAAATCCTAAACAAAAATGATATGTTATTTACTATATCATATTATAGGATATTGCTATATTATATAATATAAATAATATAATATAAACATATATTAAATATAACATTTTTGGTATATCATTGGATATTATATAAATTTATTTTATCTATTACCATGGATTTATATATAGTATTACCAGAATATATGATTGAAAATTAATTAAAATATATTAATAATGTTAGAACTATATTCTATTTATATAATTTTAACATTAAATGTTATTATTTATATGAACCCTATTTTAGATATCTTTAATAAGTGTTCTATTTTACAAAGTAATTTACAGGATACTTGAAATCCTTTTATACTTGAATCTAAATCATATTCATCAACTCAATTTATTCTATGAGTTAATATATGTCAAACCCAGAAGAAACTCAAGGTATATTTAAGTAGTTATTTTCCATCAATTTTTTTAAATACTATTGATCCATGCATCAGTTCTCATAATAGATCTTTTATCCATCTCGGTTTTTTAATGTATATGAACTATAATTTTGTGATAATTACAAACAACCCATCCTAATTGATGGGTGATTATTATTAATCCATGTATATACAATTAATGTCAGAGTATTACAGATACCAATGGTCGATAATCATTAGGTATTTTTATTGAATATATAAGTATAATATTTCTACAATTTTTTTATTTATGTGATCTTCATTTTGTTTTTAGACAATGTTTGATTTTCATGCATGGTAGATCACGGTTCATGGGATTCGAGTTTTTTTTATTGTTGAAAAACATAAAAGAAAATCATTTAAAACATTCAATTCTATAAAATAATTTACACATTTTTTTAGTCTCAAAATCATGTTTGAAAATAAAATCCATGTATACCATTTTATATTTCATATTCTTCTTCATTAAAAATGTGTATAATTTTGAACATAGATTGTCCATGAAATACATGATATCATATGTCATGATAGATTCAGGTAATATAATTTCAAATAGTATTGGATGGGATAGAGATTAATCCTTTGGATTTTTATTATAACATTGTGTACAATATACCATAAGGAAGATATAGTTTCACTGGATTGAATACATAGAACATAACAATATATTATCAAAATTATGTACAATATATCACTCAATATTATCTACCTATAATAATAGGGGAATATCATTGCTGGATATTCTCTGTCACAAAATAAGTCATACAATGGATCCCATCCAAAAATAAGTTATATAAGATATATTAAAATATAACAAAAATTGATAAATTTTAATTTAATTAATTTTTTAATTTTAATTCAATATTCTAACCAATAAAATGATAATAAATTATATAAAAATTTATTTTGAGACAATTCTAAAATAAATAAATGGGTTTGAAAATCATTTTACTATGATATTTTGGTAAATATTTAACTTTTTAAAAAAGGATTAATAAATAAATATTCAATAATATCAATTATTAATATTGAAAAATATATTTTTTTCAAAATTAAATATAATTACAAATCAATAGCATATAAATTGTTTATATAAAAATATACTATTGATTTATGAAGTGATTAAAAATTTCCATATGATGTAATTAAATACTATGTTTTTATGTTTAATTTTATGAATTGTTAAAAATAAATTGAAATAAATTATTTTAGTAGATAATTTACATATCTTAGTATGGATTTTTATTATTATTTTTCTCTATATTTTAATAATTTAAAATATTTTATATTTGTAAAATTTACATAATTTAGGAACAATATATATTTATATTATATTAATTTTCCAAATTCCATAAGTTTATATCAAATGGTATATAAAATTTAACATTAAGAATTTTGTGTAGAATGTAGATATATATTTTCTTTATTTTTTTAATTATTTATTATTCCTAATAAACAAGTAGATTATATTTTGTTGATAAAAATCATCATTTTTTAACTATATATAAATATTTATTTAATTTGTAAATATATAAATTGTTTAATTTTTTAGTTTATTCATAGTTTTGTCAATTGGAATAATAATTATATTATTAATGTATTTATTCTATATTTTTTATATTGAAATTAAATTTATAAATTTACAATCATATCTATTAAGAGTGGTATTCCATATATGAAAATATATTAAATTTTCAACATCATTTCTATATTTTACAAGGTTGTGGGATTAAATTAAGAAGTTAATTGTTGTCTATACATATTAGCTATTATAATATTTTGTGATGGATACATATCATTTGTAATGTGTACTTAGGGTGGAATATGTCAAGTAGTTGGTTGGGAGGCATATGAAATGTCTACAAAATAGGATTAATCTATCTCTCTCTCAAAGATAACTCTTACAGAACTTGTTTATTTAAAAAAAATCTATGAAATTGTAATAATGTTAATCAGGTAACTTATGCATGATAGGTATTTTAATATTTCTAAACTGGTTTGGGTATTAATTAAGATTAGAAACACTTTCTATTAGTTATGTAAACGCTTACTTCTAAAATTTATTTTATCATATTTATTTTGTTCTAGAAATGTCATTCCAATTTGAATAATTAGAAGAATTAATACAAATATTGGTAAAATTAAAACATAATATGGTGATATTAAATATTAATTGGAAATAATAATTTTCATATTTCATCCAAAGAGAAAAATATTAAGGGCATGAATCATTCAACTGAACAAGTTCTTCTAAATAAGTGTTACCATGAATATTAATATATTTGAAAATTAAGCATTTGGTGAGCATATCATTTAGGTGAATCATTTTTTTCATTTTCATGGATTTATTTGTAGTGTAAAAACTATTAGGAGGGACATTTTGGAATGGTTTTCAATATATATATACATGTCATAGATTGGGAAAACTATTTCCTACTAAATCATCTATGATCCATATATGATATGATTAATAAGATACCCTACCAATGGAACATTGTGATTAGGGGAACAGTTAAGTGGGCTATTTTCAATGTAAAGTATAGACAGTGCCCTACATATAAAGATGAATGTTTTGAATAAATTATAATTTTTTATGGAATATCTACAAAACATCAATATTAAATCATTAAAAAGCATTATACCTATTATATCAAAGAATCTATATTTGATTGATTTATTTTATCATCATTCAAAATAACAATTATATGAATCCATATATATTATAATATTCATATTTTAATCACTATATACAGTTACAATATTGTGACCCTCACTTATCATATGTAGATATTATATTTTATTATAAGAATATCCATTACCTAACATAATGAGTCATTCTAAAATTGTATAGGTCTAGTATCATTGGAATCATATACATAAATAAATTGTTTATATGTGAATTAAATTATTTCCATCTAATTTATTCATATCTAGAACCCTTCTTATAAAAATAACACATAATAAATTTCATTATAACCTTGGGAAAGGAAACATAAGAAATCGAGGGATTATATTCCGATTATGGGTAACCATGGGAGACACCAATCAAATGTAATCAGAATGAATACAATAAGAATAATTATTTGATTTCATGAATATGACATAAATATTTCCTTCCCAATTTTCCATAGACTGCAAACAATATTAATTGTATAATCCATTTTAATTCCAAAGGACACAGAACATATGAGTGATAAATCATCATAATTCTTTATTGAACAAAATTATTTTTTAATATACGTGTAGAACCATAATATGTTTAGAAACTATTTTTAATGGAAAATATAACTACCAAGACTATAAAATAATATGACATCTAGCATAAAAAAATATTTCCTATAGTTGATTAAGTATAATGACTTGTCTCCAAAAACTAATAAAACACATATGATTGTTTCCCATAGAAGATAAATGACATCAACATGTTTCCCATAAAAATATCATGATATATAAATATTTTCCCAGTGCATTATACTGATATATAATTCTGATCCCATGACTCAAGTAATGAAAATTGTATATATGTGTGCCATAACCTCATTATTCATTCATCATATCATCACACTGAAAACAATGAGAAGAAATTAATATTCATAAAAATTTAAAATGTCTGTCATCTAATATCTAAAGGAAAATAAACATGTTCTATAAATATCACATTACCATAATCATTAACGACCAATAGAAAGAATAAAGATGGTACTATAGGAACGTATCCCAAGTAAACATAAGAATTAGTAATTTTTTATGCCACTGAGGAACCAAAATTATATTATTTTATCAATAAAACATTCATGAGGAAAATATTTTTCAATATTTAAAATATCTATTTGAATTTTGAAAAATCGCAATATATTGTGAAAATAATTTTTAACTGAACATATCTTGTAAACTATATTTTACGATTCACATAATTGAGTGGTCTTGATAATGATAAACTGCATTCAAGAACATATTTGTTTATATAAATTATTCATTTAAAAAAATAAAAAATTGGAAATTACATCATTTGAAAACAACCACAATATATTTTTTAATCCATTTATAAAGAAATCAACCATGGGTAAACTATAAATTAACAAATCAATGCAGAGTATTAATAGAATTCATGATAAAATTTTGTAAACCCCTGAATTAGGAAGAGGAATACGTTTAATGTGATGAGTGAAATAAATTTGATAATACATAAAATAATTTTTTTGGACTATTTTTTCCTTAAGGATAATGAAATGAATGTAAAATTTTGAGTCTCTATTTCATCCATTTTGTACTTTAAGATATTTTATCAAATATTTTTAGTGAAAGGAATTGATATGGTGTATCATTCAGATCCCTGGTGCACCCAAAATCAATTTTAATAATATATATATACATATATACATATATATATATATATAAATTATTATTAGGTGAACAAATTTTTTAATAAATGTTGGAATATAAACATAATGATATCGTTAATCAGAAATATTTATCTACATATGAATCTTGTGCTACATATTTGACATGGGAATGATTTACAGTTATTAATTATTGGAAGTTCGAATAAAATGATCTTTTTGAGTAATTTATGTGAATTAATTAACATATTCATTCATTTAATACATTAAATTTCATAAAACTTTTTTCATCTATATTTAAGTTGTAATTTGTTAATATCTATTATTAAATGCATAACCCTAGGATAGTTGAAAAGAGTACTCCACTACATATCCTTAGTGGATTGAGATCTAATGACAACTATCCCCCAGATCATGATGAATTGAGGAACAACAATTTCAATATATTATTCCCATCGATTGAAATCATTGTCATTACCAATGATCATTCCAATATTGAGGTCGGACTAATCATTTGTGTTTCCTTCCCTAATGAGTAAAAAATTTGTCAACATAGAAACATTATTCTTCAATAATTTTTTAATATATCCTATTAATGATAATGTTTATCATATTGAACTCAATTATTCAAAAAAAAAATTTACACTCTAGATATCCAAAAAAATTATTTAGTCATTATTTCATATCCAATGATTTCGTAAATGTAGTTGTTTTGTTTTTTCTTCATCATTCTCCTTAGATTTCATTATTTTCCAATAGGACAATAGTTTGACATTCCATGATGTTTTGAGTGCCATCAGTCCCCAAACTGTTTTGTGTATTCATGTATTAGGGATGGGTTGTGGATATAAGAATTAATTGAGATGAATTATTGGAAATTTTCTATGGATTTTGAGATCTATTATGAAAATAAGTGATTGATGAGGCACAAGATATGCACTGGGGAGTTTAAACATCCTGATAGGGAACCATATTCTGAATTATCATCAACTAATAGCTCAAATAAATAGTAGGAGTTGTTTTACACTATTTATTGGTAGTGAAACTATATATTCAGTTATGGTATTAATAGATCTAACAGTCATATAGTCTGGGAATTGGTCTATTACCTTATGAGAGGATCCCTCTTATGGAGTCTGGGCACTGGCCCTCTATCTACTAAGTGGATCCCTCCTATAGTGTTACGGAATGGTTCCACTAAACATTTAGAGGCACCCTCCTATTATACTACGATATGGTTCCTATACTATGAAATTGTTCCCCCCTAGACTATGAATCATGTTGGGGAGGTATTTATTTACATTGAAACATACTTTGTTAGACACATTAAATATGGGGAATCATTGGTGGACGATTTTGAAACTGTTGATAGACTCATCATCCTGGGCAAGGATGTGAGATGGATGCCTCTTTTCTCTCTTATATTGGATTATTTTTATGAGCATATATATTTATTATCAGGGTATTGTATTTTCTTCCTCACTTGATATGGAGATATATCTACTTCATTTATATCTCTTATAGACCCCCTACCATTTTTGAGGCAACATACTGAGAATGTATATAATAATTATTGCATTGTCCATGTCCACACATATCGTGACATAAGTATATGATGGAATATTTAGAGGTGATTTAAGTGGAGCCTCGGGATAACCTAGTGCAATTGACTTCATATAGTGGTCTGGTTTTGGTTATAAAGAGCTAGATTTCTTGCTTTTTTAGTTTTATAATTATTTTCATGTTAGGAATTATTTTGACGTTGGGTGTGTATTATTCCCAAATAATTCTTTCAATGAATTTTTTCACTCTTATATATTCCCTATATAATAGTTACATGTGTGGTTCTTATTCTAGATGTCATTATATTCCCTTTTTATTCATGTACACATTTTCTTGGAAATGGATGGGTGCGTGTATACATGAACACTATGTAACATAATCCCAAATGAGCTACTCTAATTAGTTCTTTTTTATATATAGTAGCTTATGAATTAAATATTTCGGTTGTTATAGTAAATCCTTCCACAATCCAGGTAGGCCTTGGTGGTAATTACCATGATAGATTGGTATCAATGGTTATTCATTACATTGGAATGAGTTTTGTGATTTCCCCTTAAAAGGATTTGTTGGGGAGTTGGGTTAATTATTCCAAAGTGTCTCGTGTGAGGATTTATGAATGAAGAACTATTAGTTGGTTTGGAAGATGATTTATTCAAACATGTAGAAGTTGACCACATACATATCAACTTTGTATACAATGGAATTCGTTTCATGGAACATTGGAACATGTATTATAAAGGGTTTAGTATTTTTATTGTCCTTATTTATTAATCACCCAATATATATTCTCATCTGACCATCATATTCTATATTACATTTTTTGGATGCCTCGAGGGATACATCTATCTAGGTAAACGATTTAGGATCATGATAATGATATGATGAATTATTAGTCATATGTTCAGGTTCATCATGTGAGATATTACAACAATGTGGATAGGTAGAAAAGCCACCAATATTTTTAGATGTAGATTATAATAGAAGAGTTGGCTGATGATTCATGATAACATAGTGAACACTATGAGTTCTAGTGCCAAAGTTTATTGACATTATGAGGTGAGCTAGATCCCCAAGTGGATGAAGATTGGAAAAATTCAGATATATGAATTTTCTATCTTATATGAACATGAACTAATTAGAAATTTGTTTTGATGTCGAGCTTTTCCAATTGAGTTCTTGGGTGTTGGTGGAACCTACTCACACAAATGTATGATAAGTTGACACTCTCATAGAAGGAATTCCACTAGCAATTTAGTGAGAAATATTACCCCCTTTTCCTATGTTTAATTATGATTTATGATATTTTTTATCAATATAAGGATAAGAATATTGTTTATGATTATTATACAGGGATTAACGACAGTACGTGGTACTTTCCCAATATGTTTTGGGTTGGTTACTTCAGGGAACACAAGATTTAGATTAATCTCCATAAAAACACTTGTTCAAATGTGGAGACCCTATGAATTCCCCTTTATAAGGGGTATTTAGATCATGAAATAAATAAATAGTGTTTTGCATCAAATGGATTTCATGCTTATGTGCATGTTAGTAGGGTTTATAGGGGTCATTCATCTTCTACAGCCATAAATCCCCTATCAGTGGAATCTATGTGTAGGAAATCTTCAATGGGATACACTAAGAAATGTTGTCTTCAGTAATAAAGAAATAATATATGAAAAGTGTATACAAAATAGGGGTAGTGATATTCATGAGACTAGAGAATCCAAATGACACTTTATTTTATATCCCAATGTGATAAGGAGAGAAGAAATATAGTGGATAGACCTCCATAGTAGATGATGACCCATGCTCATGGTTCTCCCAAGCATGGATTTGACATCCCCTATGGAGGATGTGTGGGAATAAGGGACTTTTAGGGTATATGAAGAGGATATCTTCGTGGGGGGTTTATTTTATTTGATATTTCCACCACCACCTAGATGTGGCCATGTTGGGTGAAGGGATCTGGTGGTTAGGGTCGTTGGCAGATTTAGGCTATGGAGAAAAATGAACTAAAATATCATGGGATTATTAATGGCCTGATATATATTTATTATTATATTTCATTAATACTAATAGACATTGTTATGAGTCATTCCATTATTTCATTTCACCTTTTAGGGATCTAGTGCACATATATTAGTCTATATCCGATCATCTTGGGCTAGAATTTTCTACATGGAACACTTCACTGATATTGTTTATCCTCCAATGTTGAGAGTTATCCCTTGGTGGATAGGGATTCTCATGGGACAAATTATTCATAATGATATTTCTATATTACTAAAATATTAGTTATGGATTTTTTTTCCATTGTTTGATCCCAAATTTAATATCACCATAGAAAACTCATATGTATTCGGACACATGGGATGTGGTTCTACATTTTCAGAAAGATAGATCTTTTAATGGAGTGAATGGGTTATTTTAGTAAGATAATGAATCCCAAAACCCATCAGTTTTTGACAATATCCCTTGGAATTTCATTCAGTTCTAGGATTATTATTCCTTAAATCTCGTAAGAAAATATTCATATATTCCCTAGGACCTCTAGTGCAATATCTAAGGTGGTAAAAAAGATATTTTTTTTCACATCCACACAATGACAACTCCAACATATTCTATGGAATATTTTATTCCTCTACCATTATTTGATAGCCATAGTTTTATTTAGACTACCACTGAAGGAAGAGTATCATCAGACCCAGTGTGTCAACTATGAAGATCTGGTATTGTTCATGAAAATTTTGGATAAGAACTTGTGGATTTGTGTGTACTATAATCAATTGAATAAAGGTAATATAAATAAATAATAACATTTTCCAATGATTTATGAAAAATATTATCTATTTAGATTCATGTGATGGAACTATAAGATCAATCTCTAGTCTTTCTACTAGTAGTTTAGAGTTCGTAAGGCAGATATTCTAATGCTTGCATTCTGATGTAAACACTGACACTATGAGTTCTTGGTGATTCATTCGCTTTGAAGAATTCCATAACTGTTGTTTTTTATATTATGAACCATGTCATACATTAATACATGGTCCAATTTCTTGTATTTTTCATGGATGAAATACACATATACTCTATTTTAGATGAGGACAATGCATAACACTTGAGGATGGACCAATACTTTCTTTGGGAACAAATTCTTTTTTGTATGCTCTCAAGGATATAGTTAAACATCCATAAGGTTCCCATTAAATGGAATTTATCATTCTAGAATGTATTAGATATGAAATGAACAATGATTGATGTCAGGAATCATAGGATCCTTCCAAGATAATATGATCATTTTAGAGCTTTCATTTATTCATGTGGTACCACTAAATGTTTATGGAAGATTTATTTACAATTTCATCCTCTTTTACCATCCTATTGTGGAATGAAAATTAGTTTACATAGTCTGAGTGATGTTGAAGAGGCGTTGAGGAGTTCCAAATGAGGCTGACGAGTTCTCCCATTTTATGTCTATATGAGGAAGTTGTGTAGTACGATGTATGTGGTGATTCCTCTAGAGATGGGCTCAAAAATATATTGATGAAGATTAAGGAAGTGATCACATATTAGTCAAGGATGTTAAGATATCATTTTAAGAACTACATGACTGAAAACATATATTTATAAATGGTAGTATTTTATATGAGTATGTTTATGGAAAATATTTAGGTATGTCACTTTTTTACAAATAAATTATAGTCTTAGGTATGTCTTTAGGCACGGAGTCCTAAACAAGAGACTACGACTCTGGTTTGAGTTCCTAAGGGCTATGACTTTGAAAGAGTCTATACAATCATAAATGGGTATGCAATGGTAGATTCTAATCATAGGATTCCCCATGATCATTTGTTTGAGGATATGTATGAGCATTTAGATTATTATAGGAGACCCCAGTATATGAGGAGGGTTCAACTTTACTTTAAGAGATGTTGTTGGACCCTCGACATATCTTGTGAGTAAGATAGGTGTACAAACCCGGTTCTTATTTTTGAGGTACAAGTCTCTTCTTTTCCCTTTTCCTTATGTTTTTTTTCAAAAATAATGAAAGTGGGGAAAACTCCCAAATTTTTGGGTACACTCCATGTACTTTGGCCATGTGGGATGAGTACATAGGGCATGTATGCCTTTTGGAAATGAAGGGTGTAAAAACTAACTACGCACCATGTATTTTGTATTTAAACTTCATTTAATCAGTCAGTAGGTCAACAATAAGGTAGTGGATGCAGCCGCCAGCGGAGCGACAGTACACACCGTGTAATCATGAAAACATGATGTGTACTTATGTCGATGGATGAACAATGCTTCTATCGAATGTAGCCGCCGGAGGAATAGTTTAAAAAAATTAAAAGTACACACAATGTACATGAGAGAGCACGCCATGTAGTTTGTTTGTTTTGATTAAAATTGGTAGTAGCCTCCTCATTTGAGAGAGGTGGAAGAACTGTCGTTTGGAGCTCGGGAGGATGGCAAAACCGTGGAGGACCACCCGATCGCACACTGGAAATCTGTTTATGCCTATGTCAACCTCGTTGGACTGTACGGTTATGCCCTCCCCTATCCATGCGCTGTTCATACCAATACATCCTCTAAGGTAAGTTAATTATATTTGAAGAAAAATTCTTTTATCCCGGATCTACGTCGTTCTTTAACGATTCGGGAGGCATCGTTGATGTATACCGATCAGAGATGATCGAGGTAGGTGTTCTGGTGTTCAGTCCAACTATTGAGTTGAATTTTGTGTACCGTTGTGCTACGAACCCATGTTTGGGGTTTCGTATTGCTGAGGCATTTGCTAAAATTAATCTAGAAATGCATAGATAATATAAAGATAAGTTTAAACTGCTGTTTGGGATCACTTCATGGATCCAGGACCACCCCAGGGGTGCGTTCCCCTGTTTAGCCATTTGTCCAGAATACCCAAGGGTATTCCATGTTTATATTGTGTGTTGTATTTTCTTGAGAGAAATTGTATATAAATTATTGTTTATGCTTTGGGCTTAGCCCGGTTCCTTTATCATGATGGAAATGTTCTATTATCCTGAGGGTAGTGTTCTATTATCCTGAGGGTAGTGTTCCATTAGCCTGAGAAAAGTGTTTCTTAGCCTGAGGGCAGTGTTTGGTTAACCAGAGGGTAACCTTTGTTTATTCCCATGGGCAGTAGTCTCTTTTCCGGAGAGAAAATTTCACATATGTCTGAGGTAAATGATCGTAATGCCTGAGGGAAATCACCTACGGGTATTGGTTTTGTTACCTGAGGGTAGGGTTAGTGTGTCTGAGGACATAGCTATTTAGAATATTCACTAAGGGGATTTTATATGTATACCTGCCAAGCTGAAGATAAATATTGGAGATATTATGTAATAATTAATATGTAAAGGAAAATGGTAGTGATAGTTACTTTTGAGTACATACTAGTTTACTGCATTTAATTTTGCACACTGTTGTTGCACATTTTCACTGATAGTTGGGCATGGGCCTTTGGTGGGTTCCTACTGAGATTTATTTCTCACACCCTATTTGGGTCATGTCTTCGCCCCAAACAGACTATATTCATGCAGGTGTCGACAGGGGAAAGGGTCCCTATACAGGTACATGATTGTAGTAGAGGAGTAGGATAGCATGGGACCGAGAATAGGCTTGTGATGCTGCTACGTTTTGTTTACTCTATTTTGTTTTGTATGTTTGTACATTTTACTTTGAGTTGTATTGTATAATATTGCAGTGTATTCTGTTCTGGCTGCTTTTAAAGAATTAGCGACATGCTGTATCTTTATATATATATATGAGTGATGGTTCACTTTTACTTCAGTTATGCATTTCAGCTCTATATTTTTTACATCTTCTATTATTTTATGTTATTTCTCTTTTCAGCTACTCTACACTTTGAAAAATGAGGGCATAGTTTCCTAACTAATAGACCAGGACCCTCGCTTCTATTCGGTAGCCACTAGTTTTTGGGGAAATGCGGTTTAGGTCATGTGACAAACTGGGTCTAGGGCACTCGTTGGGTGGCTTCCGGATCTGGGACGTTATAAAGTTGTATCATAGGAATGTTCTTTTCTTCTACTTACTGATTTTCTCCTTAGTCTGGGATATGATGGACATGGTAGTTTCTAATAAGATGTGCCCAGGATTAGCTAACCTGTGTACAGGGAAAAGCCAGTCTGCCTCGTTTATTGCAATTTTTTCTGATTATTCAATTTTACAGTTGACTTGATTTTCACTGTTGGGTGATGCACTTGTAATTGTGCTATATATATGTTATACATGGGTTCAATTTAGTTTCTACTAGGTGAGATGATGGTATTCCATCTCATGCATCATTTAGGAACAAGCTAGAAATCACATGTCATGCATAGTTTCCATGCCATGTAAGTGCACTAGAAATTGCATGTCATTGTGATAATTATCGTGATAGAAAAGCATGTTGTTGTGATATTTTCTTTGATAAATACCTTCTATTTTATAGGGTATTATAGAAAGTTTTTGTTAAAAGAATGAACGCCATACTTTGGTTCTTGAGGAGTATGGGCCCTCAATGACCGGAATTTGGTGTATCATTTATGATTTTACAATGTTATAACATTTGTAACATGAAATGCTTTGATTTGTGGGGAGTATGGGCCCTCACGAATCGGAATTTGGAACTTAGGTTTTTGTTCTGTGTTGTTCTGGGTTCTAGAGTAGTTTATAAGGCTTACTGTCTGTAAAAACACAGGATACACGCCGTGTAGTTCCTTGGACACAATCTGTGTGTTCTTCTGTTCGGGAAGAAATGAAAACATTTTATGTACACAACGTGTACCCTTAGTACATGTAATGTAGTCTATTCCCGTGTCATATATTTTTTGGTTGGGGACACGGGGTAGGGAATGGCATGGGGGAACACACCATGTACCCGTTGTACACGTCGTGTAGTGTTGACCTGGTGTCCACCCATGCAACTAACAACACGGACAGAGGAATCCATAAGACATACACACTATGTTGACCTTGAAGACACCATGTAGTCTGACCCAGGTACTCGTCCGTGTCACTGACAACACGGTTCGGTGTTATCTTTCCTATTACATGTTGTATTTTCTTGGAGCATGCTGTGTAGCCAACCATGTAGTGAGAAACACTGGTTGGTCTGGGGCTTCTTTAAACACACCATGTCTTTTTTGTACATGCCATGTAGTGTGACTTGGGTACATATTCCTTTTCACGAACAACACGGGCTGATGAATGATTATAGCGTACACTTCGCGTCTACCTCTGATCACGCCGTGTAGTCTTGTTTTAGGAGAATTGGGTGGCTTAAGACGTGTAGAAGGACTCGGGCAGGGAAGAAGGATTCAAGTACATGCCATGTTTTAAGACAACAATCTGTGTGTTTGGGGTGTTACATGACTCTTTTTATCTGGAGTACATGCCCATGTGGATGGATTGTGAGAACTCACCGTGTAGTATTTATACACTCTGTGTAGTCAAGTTTTGTAAATATTGAATTCTTTCTTTCTCTTGTTCCCTTTCGGGCCTCCTCATTTTCTATCTTTGATAATCTTGATCTAAGGTGTGCATTGACCATGTAGATTCATGCCACCGAGGCTACCACTGGTTTTTCTCTAGGAGAGCAGAAACGATTTTACTCTTGATATTGTGGGTCATGGGCTACCAGTGGATCCTCCATCAATGCCAGATGTGGCATCAGCTGTTATACTAGACGTAGGCGCGGAGGCGTAGTTCCGTGAAGCCTATATGAAGTTCATGCAGGCCGTCCAGGGAGCACCGCAGGCCACCACATCTATGGAAGAGCTGACGGATATCATCAAGTAGCAGCATCTGCCTACGTTTTCCGAGGATGGTGGACCACCGGTTGCGGAGTCTTGGAGGGATTTTATGTAGCTAATATTCAATCATTTAGAGATGCCTTTTGGGAGGAGGGTCAAGATCACTACATACATGCTATGTGATTCCGCCAAGAGGTGGTGGGAATGTTACCTCCCAGTTTGAGCATCACCAAGACATGGCGTGGGAAGATTTTCAGGCAGCCTTCTATGACTTCTTCTCCCCAGAGTCGCTGCGGGATGATTGAGCTCGAGAGTTAATGAATCTGCAGCAGGGTTCCATGTCAGTGATGGATTATTATGCTTGCTTCACTGAGATTCATAGTTTTACACCCATTCTGGTGGGTGATGAGGCGTTGATTGTTAGACGCTTTGAATATGGTCTTTAGAGTGACATCGGAGTGCTGGTGAATGTTTTCAGGTTGCCTACATTGCACTCTATTGTGAACCAGGCACTGATCACATAGCAGTACCTATGGGAAGTTAGTGGTGTGGGCTAGGGCAATTCGATACACGTGTCGGGTACTATTTTGACTAGCAAGAGGATGAGGCAGATGAGTTTCTCTCATGGTGACAGTACTAGTCACCTGAATTCTTCAGGTGGCCATGTCATTTTCTACCAGTGTGGTACATAGGAGAACAAGAGACCTCAGTGTCTGCATAACCCAGTGGAGTTCCAAGATTGCGGTAAGATGGGTCATCTGCAGTGCTTTTGCTGGGCCTTCCTACCAGCGGCTAGTGAGAGGGGTTCTGTGCAGACTCCCCATGCGGGAGCAGGACCAACATCTTCTTACCAGTCGGGGAATTGGGGTTTGTCAAGGCGTGCAGGCAGAGATGGTGGTCATAGTCGGGGTATCTAGACATAAGGATCTTAGAGGTAGCAGGGCAGGTCAGCTAAAGGTATCCAACCTGTGTCGTAGGGCCGCAGTACTGGGCATTCATATGCAGTGCAACAGACCCTAAAGGTGCAAGAGCCCGGAACTTCTACTGTCAGAGGTACTATTTTAGTAGCTTCTATTTTATCTTTTGTACTGTTTGATATTTTTTTCTACACATAGCTTTATATATGTTCCTGTTGTGGAGAGCCTTGGGATCTGTGTTTCTTCTTTTACTGATATCATGATGCTAGACCCTCTGTTGGGAGCGAAGATGGCAGTTGTGCGTCAGTTCAAGGAGTGCCCCTTGAGGTTGGTTTTTGTCACTTATAATGGGACCTCTATGTATTAGAGATGACAACTTATGATGTCATTCTCGTGATGGACTGGATGGTACCCTTTCGAGACTTTGTGGATTTCTATCGTCGCAGGGTGAGTTTCACGTCATTATAGGGTAGAGAGTTTCTATACAAGGGAGAATGGGATGTCCATGTGAGCTGAGCTGGACCTGAGAAACTTGGCCGAGGTGGTTTTACAGCCAAGATTGCGAGTTTGTATCTGGATGATCAGGAATCCTATCAGAAGGATTTCCCTCCAGTGGTTGATCGTTTCAGGGATGTCTTCCTGGACAATTTTTCAGGTCTACCTCTGGATCGAAAGGTGTATTTCTCTGTTGACCTTGTTCCAAGAGAAGAAACTGTGTCCATTCCTCCTTATATAATGGCTAAACCATAGTTTCAAGAGCTCATGATGAAGTTATAGGAGTTGTAGGCAAATGGTTTTATCCGACCCTGTACTTCTCCTTGGGGTTCACCGGTCCTCTTTGAGAAAAAGTTAGACGGTACACTCAGACTCTGTGTGCATTATCGGAAGCTGAACCAGCTGACGGTTAGGAACCGATATCCCTTACCAAAGATTGATGATCTTTTAGATCAACATCAAGGAGCATGAGTGTTCTCAAAGATTGACTTGATATCCGTATATCATCAATTGCGTGTTAGACCATCAGATATACCGCTTACAGCTTTTCGAAGCAGATATGGTCTATACAGGTACATGGTTATGTCGTTCGGACTCACGAATGCACCAGATGTTTTCATGGCTCTGATTAATCGTGTGTTCCATCCATATATGGATTCTTTCGTGGTATTATTCATGGATGAGATCTTGGTTTACTCTCACACTCATCACGACCAATCCACCCATCTTGAGATCAAACTATGTACACTGAGAGAGCATCATTTATATGATAATATCTCATAGTGACACTATTGGATGGACCATATTCACTTCCTCGGTCATATTTTCTCATAGGCAAGAGTTTTAGTAGACCTAGAGAAGGTGAGAGCAATATTTTCCTAGGAGCTTCCTAAGAACGTTTTTGAGATATGGAGATTCATGGGCCTGACTGGTTACTACAGGCATATTATACAGGACTTTTCCCTCTTAACAACGCTATTGACGAGTTTGACTAAGAAGGGTATGATGTTCCTTTGGTCAGAAGATTGCGAGACAGCCTTTCAGAAGCTAAAAGGAAGGTTGACATCAACACCATTCCTGATACTTCTAGAATAATGGAAGAGCTATACAGTTTACTGTGATTCATCAGGTATTGGACTTGGAGAAGTGTTGAATAATGGAGATCAAGTTGTTTCATATGGGTCTCGGTAGTTGAGGCCACATGAGAGGAATTACCCGATGCATGGCCGCAATTTGGCTACAGTTGTCCATCTGTTGCGTTGTTGGAGACATTATCTATTGGGAGAGAATTTTTTGGTTTTCACTAACCACAGAAGTCTCAAATACATCTTTACCCAGTGTGACCTGAATCTGAGACCAAGAGGGCGGGTCGAATACCTTCAGTCCTTCGACTTTGAGCTTGCCTATACACCTGGTAAGGGAAATGGATTAGCTGATCCCCTGAGTAGGAAGACATAGACACATGCAGTGCAAGTGGCCAGTGGTGAGTGGAAGCTTATGGAATTGTTCTCTGAGATGCATTTGGAGGTGCACAATAGTTAGGGGAAAACATATCTTTCTTCCTTAGTTGTGACTTCTACCCTCCTAGGTAGAGTGAGTATGAGACAACTATCGGTTTTTGAAGGCCCAGTTCTATGGGAGTCGGTGGAAAGTGAGGACCCTCCTTCTGGATGGATGATAGGTGATGATGAGGTACTGTGTTTCCATGTACGAGTGTGGGTTCTAGTGGATATATGCGAGAAGATGATGCGAGAGTTTCATGCTTCATCTTGGGTTGTTCGTCCCAGAGTTACCAAAATTTACCATGACATGAGATGTCAGAATTGGTGGACGGTTATGAAGAGAGAGGTATATGGTTTTGAAACGAGATGTTCCACCTGTCTGCAGGTGAAGACGGATCATCAGAGGTCAGCTGAACTGTTATTGTAGTTACCCATCCCGGAGTGGAAATGGGATGATGTCGTGATGGACTCCGTGACCTGGATGTCGAGGTCACCTCGAGTCAATGATGTCGTGTGGGTTGTTGTGGATAGACTCATAAAGGAAGCTCACTTTTTTCTGGTCAAGGAGACCTTCAGTGTTGATGATCTCGAGAAGTTGAATATCTGAGTGGTCGTACGTCTTTATGGGTTCCCTCGTTCTATCATTTCATTTAGGGAAGCTTGCATTATGTCTCATTTTTGGAAGAGTTTTTAGAGGGAACTGGGTACACATGTGCTTCTTGAGCACAACATACCACCCTCAGACCGATGGCCAGTCAGAGTGTATGATATAGGTGCATGAGGACATGATGTGTTCCTGAATCCTAGAATTTGGGGGATCTTGGGATAATCACATACCCCTAATCGAGTTTTCATACATTAACAGTTTTCCAGAAACTATTGAGATGGCACTTTATGAGGATTTATATGGTAGGCCATGCCAATCACCTTTGTGCTGGATGGAGGCATGTGAGGCAGCTTTACTGGGACCGTGTCTTGTACATGAGACTTTTGAGCATGTCCAGTTGATTTAGAAGAAGATTTCTACTGCACAATTTCATCAGAAAACTTATGCTGATCACTGCAGACGACCCTTGGAGTTCATTGTCAGGGATCAGGTTTTCTTACATGTTTCACTGAGGTTGGGACACAAGCGTATTAAGATACAGGGTAAAAATTTGCCGAGATATGTGGGGTCGTGGTAGATTCGGAATAGATTCGGGTCATTTGTCTACCGGTTGAAGTTACCACAGAGGTACCGGGTAATGCACGATGTCTTCCATGTATCTTAGCTACGCCGCTATCATTCAGACTCATCTCACATTTTTCATCTTGAGGAGGTTGAGCTACATGTAGATGCATCATATGAGGAGCATGTGATTTGTATTGTTGATAGGAGCATGAAGGTTCTCCGAGGAAGGTCAGTTCCTCTCGTTCGGGTGCTTTGGCAGCGTGGCCGAGTGCCGGATGAATCCTAGGAGCGAGAGACTGTCGTACGTGCCCAATGGCCAGAGTTGTTCTGAGCTTTATCTTAGCCACCCTTGTAAGGGTAATTCGTGGACAAATTTCTTTACGGGGGAATTTTGTAAGAACCCAGTTCTTATTTTTGAGGTATGAGTTTCTTATTTTCCCTTTTCTATAAGTGTTTTTGAGAAAATAAAGAAAATAGGGAAAACTACCAAATTAATTGGGTACACACCGTGTACTTTGGCCGTGTGGGATGAGTACACAGGGCGTGTAGGCCTGTCGGAAATAAAGGGTGTAAAAACTGACTACAAGGAGTGTATTTTTTATTTACATGTCGTGGAATCAATCGGAAGTTGAATAGTAAGGCGGTGGAGGTAGCCCGCAACAGAGCGACAGTACACGCCGTGTAATCAGGAAAACACATCGCGTACTCAAGTCGACAGATGAACAGTGCCACGTTGGAAAGTAGCCTCTAGAGGAATAGTCTAAAAAATGAAAAGTACATGCCATGTACTTGATATTACATGTTGTGTAGTCTGTTTTTTTCGCTCAAAATATTTAGTAGCCCTCTCATTTGGGAGAGGAGGCAGAACCACCGTTTAGAGCTCGGGAGGACAGCCAAACCTCGGAGGATCACCCGATCGTGCACCGAGAATCCGTTTACACCTTTTTCAATCACGTTGGGACCATACGGGTAAGCCCTCCCCTCTCCTTGCACTATTCATTCCATTTCTTCATTTAAGATATGTTATTTACGTTTGAATGGGAAATCTTTTATCCCATATCTATATCATTCTTGAATGATTTAGGAGGCTTCCTTCACGTATACCGATCAGAGACGATCGAGAGAGGTGGTCTGGTGTTCATTCCAACAGTTGAGTTGAATTTTGTGTATAGTTGTGCTATGAACCCATGTTTGGGGTGTCATATAGCTGAGGCCTTTGCTGAAAGTTATATAGAATTGTGTAGATAAT
Source organism: Viscum album (assembly GCA_963277665.1). NCBI lineage: Eukaryota > Viridiplantae > Streptophyta > Magnoliopsida > Santalales > Viscaceae > Viscum > Viscum album. The sequence continues at coordinate 267,321,220 of OY728128.1, read as the reverse complement.
CAAATGATAAGTCTAATATTCTGTTCGGGATCACTGCTTGGATCCAGGACCACCCCGGCGGTGCGTTCCTCTGTTTATCCATTTGGCAGGATACCGAGGGTATGCCATGTTTATATTGTGTGTTTCATTTTCTTGAGAAAAAGTTTATATAAATTATTTTTTATGATTTGGGTCATCCCAGTTCCTTTAGCTTGAGGGAAGTGTTCTGTTAGCCTGAGGGCAGTGTTCTATTAGCATCTAGGGCACTATTCTGTTAGCTTAAGAGCAGTGTTGCTTAGCCTGAGGGCAGTATTTTTTTAGCCTGTGGGTAACCTTTTGTAATTCCCATGGGAAGTAGTCTCTGTGCCTAAGGGAAATTTCACGTATGCATGAGAGCAATGATGGTTATGCCTGAGGGAAATCACCTGCAGGTATTGGTTTTTTCTACCTGAGGGTAAGGATAGTATGTCTGAGAAAACGACTATTTAGAATATTCACTGAGGTTATTTTCTATGTATACCTACCAAGCCGTAGCACAATCTTGGAGGTAATAAGTAATAATTAAAATGGAAATAAAATCGGTAGTGATAGTTACTGTTGAGTACTAACTAGTTTACTGTATTTACTTTTTCACACTGTTGTGGCACATTTTCACCGACAGTAGGGCACTGGCCTTTGGTGGGTGCCTACTAGGATTTATTGCTCACACCATGTTTGGGTCAAATATTTGGCCCAAATATACTTTATTTCTGCAGGTCTCAACAGGGTAATGTGTCCCTATACAGGTACATGATTTTAGCAGAGGAGTAGGAGAGCATGGGACTGAGCTTAGTCTTGTGATGCTGATGCATTCTTTTTACTCTGTTTTGTTTTGTCTAGAAGTACCATGTTCTTTGAGTTGTATTGTATTTTGTTACAGTGTATCATGTTCTGGATGATTTCATAGAATTAGTGAAATTCTTCATCTTTATATATATTTGAAAGATGGTTCTATTTTACTTCAGTTATCCATTTCAGTAGTATATTGTTACCTCCTTATACTATTTTATGTTATTTATCTTTTCTGTCGTGCTACACTTTGAAAAATTAGATAATAGTTTCCCCACTAACAAACCGTGGCCCTCGCTGCTATTTGGAAGCCTCTGGAATTTGGGGAAATGTGCTTGAGGTTATGTGGCTAACCGGGTTAGGGGCACCCGTTGAGTGGATTCCAGATCCAGGACATTACAGTAGCTTTTGTGTAGTGAAAATTACATTGAGTTTTTCAATGACTATATACCATCACAAGATTCAGTAGATGGATTTTATAATGGTATAAATTACATCTTTTTTTTCCAAGGATAGATGTTTGTCCCGGTCATGATATGAGATAAGTTTCTGAGGGAGTTTCACACCTTCCGATTGGACGTACATCATGGTGTGGAGGAGATTGAAAGATATTACCAGTGGATGTATTCCTGGGAAGGAATGAGGTAAAAAATAGATGAGATCATCTCTTGGTGACCTGTATTTTAGTATGTAAAGGTTGTACAATATGTTTCTACAAGTTTGTGTCAGCCCATTGAAATACTGGCGTGGAAATTGGATGAATTATGATTAGATATTGTCAACGATATTCTATAGAAATTGATATTCAATGACTCCATTTGGGTGATTTTTGAACAACTTATAATGTATCATAAAATTATTTATATTATGGAGTAGATATATACATAGATTTTTCGGGAAATTGTTTGTGATGGAGAGCGTATTTCTTCCTGGGGTTCCCATGATTTTTGTCTCTGACAATGATATGTTTTTCACATTAGGAATGAAAAGTGTCCCATATGTGGAATTCATTATTCATATGGGGAATATTATTTCCTTTAACCTTATAATGATTGGAATACCAAAGTTCACTATCCTGGTGCAATATGATATTTTGAGGGGTTGTGTGTCATACAATTTTGGGAGATCGATACATAATTTTCCCTAGGTGGAGTTATGTTATAATAATATATATCAATCTACAATCGTAATGAAACATTTTATGGCCCAATATAGGTGACCCTAAAAATAACTATTATAATAGATTGTTATTGATGAGGAATCTCATTTTGGAACTGAGATGGTACTGATAACGATAAATAAGTCCTAGGTGATCTGCGAATGGATGAGGATATCTCAAAGAAAGAAGAAATCTTATATAGATCGAAGTCAAAGGGATTTGGAGTTTGAGGAGTAAGAAATTGTTTTTCTTAATTTATTCTGCATGATGATTGTTACATAAATTAGGATGGGTAGGAAATATATCCTTTAGGTTTATTAGTGTGTTCAATATCCTGTAGAGGATTAGTGAGTTTGCCTGCCACATTGCCTTACCTCCACGGTGGGAGTGGATAGATGGAGTCTTCCTTGTTTCATAGTAAAGGATATATGTGTATGATCCTATGCATGTTATTTAATGGGTCAATGTGAACAACTAGGATGGATCCACCTTCTGGGATTACATTGTGGATATAAAGTATCCATAGGATAGGATCCTATATGGATGGTCTACTCCATTGGTTCGTGTTCTATGCTAACATATTAGCATAATAGATAGATCATGGGGGATTGAGAGACATATGATGGTTCATTATCCCCATATTTTACTTATTTTTAACTTTATTAGGATGGAAATCATGATTATGGGTATAATGTAGATAACATTTTTTTACATTATGAAAATTTGATATATTATATGAATTTGTTTTGGAGCAAGGCACTATGACGACATGCCATACAAAGTCCCAGTATGGCCACATTTAATTTTATAAATATTTGAATTATATATTATATCATCCTTGCATAATTTTTTATAAATAAAGAATATAATTTAAAAATCATATCAAATAAAATATTATAGATAACATTTAACTCCAAGGATTGGTATTTAACGTAGGCATGACCTAATGTAGGATGGTGTTGGGAATTCAGATAGAGTAGTCTTTAGTGAGTATGTTAAGTGAATTAATTTATTAAATCAATATGTGAACAAAATTTAATTGACTATATATATATATATATCTATTCATTTATGGAAAATTGGTAGGATTATCCTCATAACCCAAAGACCATTGATATGAAGATTCCAACATTCTTTAAAGAGTGATTTATATTGGATGATGACCTACTTCCATATCAAAGTGAATTAAGGTGCATAGACAACCGAAAATCATCCCCATTGTTGGAGAATGTGATATTTACCAATGTCCAATAAACTATTAAGGTAGTTTATCCCTTTTGTTCTTATTATTAGGCATGATAAAAACTTTATTCTTGAATATGTGTTTCAATAATCATTTTCATGTGCTAGATTATTGGATTTAAATTGTTTGTTTAGTTAATTTTTCTTATGGTTATGTATTTATTACCCAATTTTTATTTAAATTATTTTTATTTGTAAATAATGGTTTTAAAATGATTTATGAACCTTTATAGTTTTTTTACCTCCCAGTTACTCATGTTCATCATTATTGGTCTATGGCGCATGGTCGGACATTACTTGATGCGTTTGAGACCAATTAAACAACTAAATTAAATTTTTATTCACAAGTGGAAAACAATTTTTTTAATCTAACGAATAATACAGATGAATATCTAGATTTAAGTGTTGTAATATTGTATATAATATCTGAATCAGAGATTGTAGTGGCACAATAGATGTGTTGAAGCATGCAGACAACATGTGGGGGAACCTGATTCTTTTTTTCAGCTATAGGTTGTCCTAAATGGATATATACATGTGTTTTACATTATTTTTAGCTGATAAAATTGTTATTATAGTAGATGGAGAAAGATATCTAATGTTCATGGACTTAGCGCATAAGTCTTATACCTACTGATTGGAACCCTTATTTAGATTAGTGTCATAGATCCTCTCTTTTTGGATTGGCACCCTCTTATTAATTCATGGTATGGGTACTATATGTATTGATTTTCTCCATACTATTATATTAGGGTATGGGTATTTTACCTAGATTTTTCATACCCTTTACTATCTGAAATAGTGGACAACTGTTGTTGTATATGAATACTACTTCAGACATATATAGAATATGGTATTCATCATGGATGGAAAAGTCATAGGGTGTTTTATAAGATAATATTGATACTAGGGTGAATTTTACATTGTATTGTGGTCAAGGTATTGAGATTTTTATCAAATATATCTCTATATTTTTCTTTTTATATATTATATTGTTGGGATATTTTTATGGTTCGTCATGTATATTACACAATTACTTTTTATTTTACAGTGTTTAACTCATTTGTATTCCCCAGAGTATAGTTACAATCATGGTTATTACATTGGATATTAATATGTTTTCATATTATTCCTATAAAAATATGTATTGATATGGTATGGTGCGTTCATACATGTACATTTGGCAGTGAACCAGAGAAATATTTATTTGTTTCGTCACTTTTCATTGGCCCATGGCCTATGGTGGGTGTATTGGTGTAGCTACAGATCATCCTTTCATTGAACATGAGGGACCTAGTGGGCCAGGTGATAGTAGAAAACATGTATTATCTATAAATAAATGGATAATAATAAATTTTATGAGATTCTATAGTATTATTTCTAAACATTTCATCAGGATAATCAGAAATGAACAATCCATATAATTAATGATATTGTAACATAAATACCTCTATAAAATTGTAACATTCGGATCAGATGTACCATGAAAAAATAACTATATATAGATATTTAAATCATTAGTTAATTCATAAAAAACACCATATAAGGTATACATGTGTATTATCAACACTGTATAAAATAAATATGTGGTGGATATGACATGTGTCACTTGAATGTTAATGTGAGATGAAATCCCTTATATAAAGTATAAACATTCATTGTACATATTTAAACCTCATTTATAATAAATAAAAATTTATTATAATACATTTATATAATTATAATAATAAATTTTATTCCATGTATTATAAATTTATAACATTTTACAACTATTTTATTAACGATTCTCCATTAAAATTGATGTTCTATGTGATAAGTTATTTATTTTTCATGTATGTTCTTGTGAATCGATTATACTTTTTCATCATTTATTAAGACAAAGATTCGTAATAATTTTATTAAAAATGTTAATATATAATAAATTCATTAAGCACATTTATATATTCAGCCAAAATATTATTTATAGAAAAATGATTGTAATTATTCATGGATAATGTTTGTCTTATGTACACCTGAATATTGATTAAATTATTTCATAGATGTGAAAATTTTATAATAATTTTTCTATCATAGATATTATATAGATACATTAAATATATATATAGTTAATTCCATGTATAAATAAAATGATTAAAACATCGCATCGCTTCATTGAGGTGGTTGTCCACATGTAAACAAGAGATACCTTATAATTTTCAACTTATTTAATGGTAAAATGATAAAGGTTATATTATAATTTTTGAGTACAAAATAGGTCATAAATATAGTATATATATAAACATTAAACAAATCATTATATTCATTGTTGATATGTAGTAATGGAAAACAAATTGCATTGGTTTGTGGGGATGTGGACCATCATACACATGATCAATGCATTTTTTACAATTAGATGGATGTGGAGATGGAAATAGGTTGAGAAATTAACATAATTACATCAATATAATTGGTATAAACTGATGATATTATATAATAATTGTTAATTAATATAATAATGAGGTGGAATATGTAATAAGATAAAAACCTTCAGTTAGGAATAACATAATGTCATCAGAAATACTCTTTACTTTTTATCTAATATCCTTTTTAAGTTGGATTGAAAAAAATGGCTATTTGATGTGGTATGGATTTTAAGGAAGTAATATTTTATGGGGTTTTCTTATAAAATGGATCCGTATGTGTGGATATGATTTCATTTATGATTCACTATTATATGTTGGGGAGAAGACTCACTTGTAAACTACATGGAAATTCTTCAATATAATAAAAATCACAATATCATTCACAAAAAAAGTTATTCCAAATGACCAATGACACAAATTATTTATATTTTAAGGATTAAATATTTCCAGTATATTTTATTTATACTGGTTTAGTTGGAAAACAACCCTTTTATTTTTGTTAAACCTCAGGTAAACCCATGTTATTTTTCACCATGGAAATTTATTATTACTATTTTAAAATTATTTATGAAATAAATAAGTTGAAATTAATATATAATATTAATAAAACTGGTTCAAAATATTGAATTAATTTTTTAAAATTAAATTCCATAATTTTTTGTTATTTAATTTAAAAATAAACATAAACTTACGAAAAAAATGCTCTTTTCCAAGGATATGATTTCCATAAGTAAAAATGTTCTCATATAAAAAATCAACATGAAAATAATTAATAATACCTAACATTTATAAATTTAAAAATTATCTAATATTACATTGAATAAATTTTAAAATAAAATTGAACTTAATAAATTTTTTAAACGAAAAATTAAAAAAAAATCATGTTTTTCACAATTCATCAAAAAATTATTTTTTTCACAATATAAATAGAATATATATATAAGTTAATTTTGGAATGTTTCATAAAAAAATTAATTCTGATTTTTTCAAAAAATTAGTAAAATTGGTAAAAATGAATTTTAAAATTTGTTTAGAAAATATGAGGAAAATCATTTTTTGAAAAATATAGTTTATAATAATAATACATGATTTATTCTTATCCCAATATTAGTAAAAATATTATATTAATGATAAAACAATTATTGAATATATAATATATAAATATATTTAAAATAATTCACTAATAGTTCTTATTTTAATTTATTAATGTAAAAACACATTTTTTGTTTAAAAAATTCTTCCCCTAAAAATATTTCTTTTATATTCAATTGATAAACAAGTAATATATTTTTCAAATTTATAAAATAAATAACTTTATTAATTAATTTATTACTATTAAAATATTACTATTTATTGGCTTGCTTATAAATAAAATATTAAATAACAATGTCTTAATAGTATATCAGAGTTTTATAAACATGGTATTTCATGTGATACATGAAACTGAAGAAATAAATTTTATTTATAAAAATATAATTAATATAATTATATGGTGTTTCACTTTACCATCCAATCCAATAAAAATTATTTGAACCTAAAAATTATATTAGTATAATAAAAACAAATTAATATACTTCTACCTCCCTATATCCTCATTTTCCAATGAGGCATCCTTATATTTGTTGTTTCTCTACCAAACATTGACATGGTGAGTGATATTGTCTCAGTTAACATTATATCTACGATCCAGAATCTCCAAAGGTTGTACCACAAAACAGACATCTCCCTCTAGATGTATGAAATATGAGCTCATTTCAGGTGAAGCATAAGTAATGTACTTCTATAGGTGAGAAACATAGATCCCATCATCAAATTTACTGAGCTTCAGTTCATGTACATAATAATAATCTATCATCCCAACAAAATCATGACAAACGAATGTTCCAATATTCCTATTACTATGTTTCACATTCACTGTTACACTCATAACCTTATTCTATTGAGAAATTTGATGAAAAACCTTATGACCAACATCAATTTCCAGATTACACTAATCATTCTTAGAATAATTATTTGTTGACTTTCTTCTACACTTTTGTGTTGTGGAATGGATCTATCCTTATCTATAATTTCTTCTCCAAGGACATGTACTCATAATTTTCTCTCCCTAACATTATTCTATAAAATTATAATCAATTTTCCATTTTATAGAGATACTCATAAGGAACCATCTGAATGCTCGAGTGACTAATATTGTTCAAATTTAACTCAAACAAAGAAATTTATAGCTTGAAACCACTTTTAACATCAATAAAAAAGAACAATTATATCTTACAGGGTTTTAATCATTCTATCAGATTGTCCATCTTTCATAAAATGATATGCAATTTTGAAATTGCACTCTATCACCGGAGCTTGTAGAATTTATTACAAGAATATCAAGGTATACCTCAAATCATGGTTAGATGCATTAGAATGTGGTACTTCATGAAACATTTCCACATAATGAATTTACATTGTATAAAGATAATCCAGAATGAAATATTCTCTAATATCAATTTTGTGTGCTGAATTTTTGTGGTGATCAAATATTACCATAATATAATTATATCCATTTTATCCAATTTATTTTTTTGTATTAGTATGAAAAAATCTATGGTGATGTTTTCCCATTTCTATTATAGTATTGGTCATGGTTGTCACATCTCGTTACACTTTTTCTCTCAAATACTACATGCGCAAATACCATGGACCAAGAGACAAATTCTATAATATCTATATTTGGTTCATCTAACCATAATTAATCTTTTATATCTCTAGACATCATTTTATATCTTTGATTAATTGTCAATTTGGAATTATGAACATCATACAACAACATCATCTTCAGATATGGTATGAATGGGACACATACATAATTCTAGAACCTTATCTTAAAAAATAAATCAAGGATAATCTTAGGATCATTTCTCACAATCTTCTATTGTTCCATATCATCCATATGTTTCTCCATAATCCTAACATAGATATATGGTTCATCACACATTTGTAAAAGCTAATATTTACCCCATTCCATAAGGATTTCCATATCCATCCTTTGTAAATCAACATATATTGGATATTTTTTTCTCCTTTTTATTGATAATATATTTCAATCTTTTTAACTCAAATCATTAATCACATTGTTTACATTCCCATTATATAAAATTATTGAGAATTCTTAACATTTATCAACTCTAACCATATTATTTTGAACATATTCATACATTCTTAAGTGTATATAAACATTGTGATTTTATGATTAGTATATATATGACATGTTTCTCCTGAATGATAATTCCATTTTATGTATAATGAAAAAATTATTGAAACTAAATCCATATCATGATTTGTGTACGTTTTCAAATGAACCATCCATTTTGGAGAGGAAAAATCTATTTTCATTTAATTAATGAAGATAAATAATAAAAATCCCTTCTTAGAAGAATCAAAATAGATTACAAACCCTTCTAAATTATTGGGTAATGCAAATTTAGGTACATTAACAAACCATCACTTCAGTTCCATGTAATTTTATAAACAATATTCTTTCCAAATGAATGTATCTCCCATTTTAGTTAACACAGTGAGTGGATTATAAAATCATGATGATGTTTACAAGAATTATCTATAATATCCACCCAAACTAGGAAAACATTGAATCTCAGTCACAGTGGTTGTTTTGGTCATATGTTTAATAACATTGGTCTCTAATGGAGCCATATATATACCCTTTCTTGATATTTTACATAATGTTCATAATCCAAAAATACACTAGAACTCTTGATCATATAAATTTTTTATGTGATATTTATGTATTAAATCATGTTTAAATAATAAATTAATAAGATGGTTTTTCTAGTTTGTATCAATGGGTTGGATTACTTATTTTTTGGATTTGAATTAAAAAAACCTTTTGAAAACCCTTATAGATAAGACTAAGTATAAGAAAAGCGCCACTAAATTTTGTTGAGTATATATTAATAGGTTTATCTAGAAGATACTTCTCATTCTAGATATGAGAAAGTGGATGTAGCTCGAGCATAGATGTATCAAGGGGTAAAACCCAAAAACACTATTTTGAACTCAACTCGAATGGGAACTGGGGAACAAAAATGGGTCGTGCTGCACTACTGGTTTAACACTAATTTGGGATATTATTTCGTAATTTTATAATATCATTACAAAAAAATATTAATATAACAATGAAAATATTCCCATAATATTATATTTTATGGATTAGATCTTGGATAACATAATCTTAGGACTAGAATCACATATTTTATGAGAATAAAATTACATTATATGTGTTCTATTTAATTTCAATGGATTCCCCATTATGTGTTTAGTAGTTCAAAATTAGTCATCCCTAATTCTATATTGGATAATGTAGTACCAACATGAAAAAGTGAATGCTAATATTTTTTTCCATAATTCTATGTGTTCTTTTATATCTCAAAATTATAGATGTACAGTCCAAACACCACATCAATTAATGAAAGTAGAGATGTCGTTGAAAATGGTAAATAGGTAAATTATAGAATCTAATGAATATTATTCATCCCCAATCACAATTTGTGGTTTGAACTTCCTATTGATCGTTTTCATTCATTCCTTGGTGAAAATTGATGAAATTTTGGGCATAGATTGGCTTTCCCTATATAGAGCCAACATAAATATCAGTGAGTGGGAAATAACTCTCCATATAGAGATTCGACACCTAATTCAATAAAAGTGTAAGGAGGATGATGAATCTTCCTCACCACCATCATCCCATGAATGTTTATTAATACCCTATGAGCAAGAGTATCATTCTCATATGGTTTAGTCTAACAATGGGTCCATCCTCAAAATCATGCATATTATGAGGGAATTCACTGATGTGTTTCCTAGGGAATTTCTTGGTCTTCTTCCTACCATATATTTTGTATTATCAATCGATCCTACACATGGGGAATTTCTAATATCCAATACTAAATATGTAAGGGTTATTGTGGAGCATGTGAATATAAATAATGAACTAGATGATAATATAGATAAATGGTTTATATTCCCAAGTTCTTCATGATGGGGTGCACCTTTCCTCTTGATGAAGAAGAAGGACGGGTCAATGTGCATTTTCATTTATTATCATGTGCTCAAAAAATTGACGATAAAGAAAAATTATCATTTCCCTTGAATTTATAACTTCATCGATCATCTATGTAGAGAAAAATATAACAAAAATTTGGATCTATAGTTAGGATATTTCTATGAAAGGTTGAATAAGGAGGATATCCCCAAGACATCTTTTCAAATATGCTATGGGAATTATGAGTACATAGTATTGCCATTCGTACTCACTAATTCTCTAAAAATATTAATTGAATTAATGGAAAGGGTTTTTAGATATGACCTCAAAAAAAATTATGATGTCATTATAAACGATATTAAAATATATTTCCAAAACATGTAGGACCATGCAAAGTATCTAAAAAATGTGATAATGTCCTTGCGAAAGGATAATATCAATGAAATGTATAGAAAGTGGGAATTCAAGTTGAAGGAATTCTCATTCATGCAGAACATAATCACAAAAAATTGAATATCAATTTATCTTTATAAGAAAAAGACAATTTTGGGATGTCTTGGGCCATCATCTGTGTCAAATATATATAGCATCCTTGTGTTTTTTTGGATATTATCAATGAATTGTGAGAAAATTTTCAGGATTGTCAAGCCCTCTAACCATGATATAATAGAAGGGTGTCATTTTTTCTTGTATGTATGAATGTGAATATAGATTCATGAAGTAGAAAATGAGGCATATCATTGCCTCTATAATCACACTACCCATATTTGGGTATATTTCATTAATTTTCAATAAAGCTTCAAATAAGGAATTAGGATTTTTGTTGAGGAAAATTTAAAAATTCATTGACTACACCACATGGAAATTGATAGTTCATGAGTAAAACAATCATTCACGTGATCGATTGTTAGAAACTGTGATATCTACATTAAAAAGTTCATGTAATTATCTCTTTGGTGAGATATGTGAAATATATAGAGATAAAAATGACTAAAATATATATTCTCCTAGAAAGGGATGAATATACACCAACGATGATGGTTAGAGATCATCAAGTACTCTGATTTTTCAATAAACTATCATCATGGGAAAAAGAACAAGGTGTTAGATGTTCTATGTTGAAAGGACATATAAATTCTATCATTGATGAGAATTAAAAAGGATCCAATGTTCTAAGATTTTAAAAATATGGACAAGCGAATTCTAAAGAAGGGAACATTGTCAATACTTTCATTAATTATTGCTCAACTATCTCTATTTGAAAGTTCAAAGGATGCACAAAAATGTGATAAGGGAATCCAGATGAATGTGGAAACATTCATTAAAGGGAAATCGAGGGAGTTCATTTTTAAAGAAAAAGGAATTCTAAGATTTGGTTTTAGACTATATTTTCCATCAAATCCCATGTTAATGAAAGAACATTCGGATGATTGACTACGTTAAAACTTCCCTATTCATCCAGAAAATACATTATTGTATTGAGATCTCCAAGAGTACTATTGGTGGGATAACATGAAGAATGGGATCACTGAATATACATCAATGTGTCTTGTATGTTAGAAAGTGAAGGATGAATGGAATAATTATCTGGGGATGATGAAAACAGTAACTATAATCATATGGAAAGGGAAATACATCACATTGTAATTTTTACCAGACATCCAATGATATTTAAGTAAAAAATGCTATCATGGTTGATGGGGATAATCTTATAAGGACTACACAATTCACGGTGATTTGAGAGTATTTTTCAATGGATCAACTGAAATAGATTTACATCATATAATTGGTAAGGTTGTATGGAGTACAAATATGTATTATAATTGATAGATATCCAAGATTCACCTCTTTATTTTAGAATATTCTTCTGCATGCTCTAGACACTAAGCTTAACTTTAGTATGGCTTATCACCCTCAAACTGGTTTCCAATTTGAGAGAAATATCGAAACACAAGAGGACATTTTGAGATCATACTCAGTGGAATTCAATGGTGGAATAACAAAATCTTCCCTTGGAGGATTTCTTTTACAATAGTTGTTTTTATTCAAGAATCTGATTGGATCCCTAGGATGTCCTTTTTGGGAAATGGTGCAGAACAGTGGCATATTGGGATGATGTTTGGAAATGAAATCTTCTAGGTATTGAAATGGTTGAAGAAATATAGGATAATGTTATGACCATTCAACAACCCATCAAAGTGACTCCAAGTAGAAAAAACTATTGCAATCATTGGCCTGTCCTAGAGATCAATTTTGGAAACATGTTAATCCTCCTCATATCTCCATGGAAGAGAGTTAAGAGATTTGGGGTGAAGTTAATGATTAATCCATGGTACATCAGTCCATTTGAGATCCTTCATTGCATCATAGTAGTGACCTATCGATGAGGACTCCCACCAATCCTCTCTCATGTGCATGATGCATTAAATTTGTCCAGCTTAATGAAGTACCTCCCAACCCCATCCCATGTACTCAATCCAAATGTGCATCCATTGGTAAATGACTTTTACTATGAGGATCATATTTTTATTATCTTATATCATAGAGAAATAGATCTAATAAATACTGTAATACCCCTCATTAAGGTGTTTTGGAGAAACCACCAATTTGAAGAAGAAACGTGGGAACCAGAGGAGGTGATAAATCATAGTAACACTCATTTATATTAGAGTGGTAAAAAGATATTTGAAGGGAAAAATTTCTTAAGGGAGGAAGGTTGTAACGACAAAATCATTTACAAATACGATACCATGTATTTTGATTACATTTCACATAGATATCGAATATACGTGAACTTTTTTAGTTTACTATATCGAATAGGATTTAAATGACTGTTATGTATCATTATAATTGATAATATAGTTGTTTAATTAGTATCCAATGACTAGTATAAATAAAGTGGTTTAAAAAATCCTTTTGACACAAACAAAATAAGTGATGGCCTTATCCAGTAGGGTTTTTCCCTATGAATCCCAATTATCAGTGCTTTGAATGGAGATAATTTTTTTTTATTTTCCATAGAAGAAGGTGATGGTGAGATCCAACAACTTAAGCATGAGACAAACCATTTATGTGAGATGTTTTTATTCAATGAGATCACGACCAAACCCATGATCAACTAAGGAACCCATTAAATCCACACCATCATGGAATATACTCTTAGGGAAAATGTTGGTTTAATGATGAGATTAGTGACATGTCTCTAGCATTATAGATATGCAAATTATATTCTTGTTGAATAGTTAAAATATTTTTCCTATTATTGTTAATTTATAAAAAAATTTAAAGAACAAATAATATTTTTGGTTAATATTAAAATTCCATTATGAAACCCGTTTCTATGAATTTCTTCATTTTTTATATAAATAATATTTTAAAATATTTATTAAAAATAAATTTTTTTAATTAAAAATTATCATATAATATTTATGATGTCAAATTTAATTCTTATTATTTTTTGAAAACTGTTTTTTTCAAACACCATAAATTTTCACTAAATGATGGGTTTTATATTTAAAATAAAAACACATATATTTTGAAAAATATTTATCAAAATTTAATCTTATTTATCGAATAAGGATTTCAAAGTTATCCAACTGTTATTTTTTCATAATTTTGTGAGATATTAAATTTTTCGACAAAAATTCTATACTATATAAATATATAGTGTCTTATTACAAATTAAGAGAAAAATAATGATTAAATAAAAAATATAAAATTTATATTTGTCCAATTATATATGTTTCTATTAAAATAATATAATTTTATGTTTATTTGACAAATATTATATATCCATAGTGAATCTTATAAAACATATAATATATTTTATTAATTTAAAATAATTTCCATGAGAGTGTGACTCACCTCCACATTATAAAAGTAAATATTCTAATATTATATGATCTTGACCATATAAAATAATTTTATACACTATGATATGGATGAAACCATAGGAAATAAGATTGTTATGGTATGGGGGTTTGAATATTTTATTGTGAGGTGTCCAAAACCCAAATAATATAGAAATGCACCTCATTTTCTATATAAACCCATAAAATATCCAATTCATATTCACTAAAACTAAATTAATCTCATTCAAACTATGGTTTATACTCCCTAGAGTCCCTACAAGGTGCCTCCAACCTCCAAATGAACCTCTCCTAGGCCTTTGGAGTCACAAATCCTTGTAAGGGATCTTTCACTCTCTTTTTTTATCAAGAACACATTTTTTTATATGTTTTTCAATTTCAATTTGAATTTTATCAGAAATGTTTATAAATACCCCCCTTACTATCCATTTGATTTATAAATAATTATATATTACTTTCCAATCTTTTTAAGCCATTTATTGTCGTTTATATACACCATTTACCCTAAAAAATTTCTCAATGATATTTATCTCCCCTCATTCCAATTGAAAATCATATTTTATATTATTCATCATAAATTACATTTCATGTGTTGATGTATAATGTTCAATGATCAAATTACTATCCATTTAATGTATAAATTAGGTGATTCCACTTTTCCTCTCATCGACAGATTTTATAAATTTCTATTTCATGTTGTTATGCGGCCAAAATTTCACTATGATATTCCATCATGTAGTGTATTCCATACCTATATTTATACCAGGTAAATTCACTTTTATGCGCATATACTCCGTGATTAGGTACTTCAAGGTATTTATTCATTATTCCACGAACGTGAAATAAATTATTATGTTGAATTATTCCATGTAATGTGATCAATGTGGCACACTAATGCATGAAATGAAATGTTTATGTAGGGTGTGCCCAGATAGCACTCTGATGCATTGGGTAATGTTATGTATCTTGATACATCATGTTCAATGAGGGTTCAATAATGTTAATTCATGTTCAATGATGGTTTACTCATGCTAATACATCTTAAATGTGGGTTTTATCATGATAATCAATATAAAATGAGCCTTGACTCATGCTAATAACATGGTGTATGATTTTTCCACATTTCCATGTTATGATTATCACGATTTATCATGCCTTTATGTTAAATTTTTTATAATCCATTTATATTCCTATTGAGTAACACATATTGACTCTATCATGTTATTCCATGTTTTTTACCTTACTAGACATATGTGCTCACCCTTTACTAATGTATGTCCTCGGGTTATCAGATGTAGTGTTAGGTAAAAATTAATGTTGTGGTAAGGAAAAATAATTTTTCATTCAATATGATGTCTTTTGGTTTTACTATTTTTATGTAATGTTTCTAAACCCCAATGACACAAGACCTATCAATCCACTCTGTTGCATTTAGTGAAATTTATTTAATAAATCATGTTTAAATGTCAAATAAAGAGCATAATTGTTATCAGAAACATAATAATTTAATAATATCATATATTAACTTACTAGAATATTTTATTGCCCATTTTTTAATAGGCATTCATTATTTAGTAAATTTTGGGTGTTAATTGCATTGTTTTCTCACATATGTTTTCAATTGTTTCATGTTGTTTATATTACATAGATCGTGATTGGTTCATCTTCGGAATGTAAAACATGAAATAATTATCTTATATATTCATTACATATGTATTTATAATGTTTAATTAAATTTTGAGATAAAAAATGATGTGCACTATTCATATAGATGGTTGATCGTACGTATGTATGAATGCTACTTTCATTTCATTGGTTTATTTAATAGAATTAAATGTAAATGATAGAGATGTAGATTATAATTCTAGTACCATATCCATTATATGTATGTAACATATTTTTATTTAATCCATCATTTATAAATTTCTTGTTTATTATGAATGAGTCACATCACATTGTGTGGGAAATAGTCCATGCTTCCAGAAAGGAAGTAATCGTATTTACAAAAAATGGAATTTATAGATGTATGTGTTATAAAATAATTAAATAGGAAGAATAAAATTATAAATATCATATATAAAATATATAAATAGAGTTTATCTCATAATTTCATCTCTGATAGGTGGTAATGAAAAAATGAACAATCATCATTTTTTGAGGTAGTAGTTTGTCACACACAGAAAAATTAGGGTTGTTATCCATTATATAAAAGTATATATTAGTGTAGTTTTAGCCCCTAGAATATAAAAATACAATATTATTTACTATTTGAATTGTTTAATACAATAATGAAATAATAATATTTTACAGATTGGGGAATGAAAATAATACTAAAAACATAAGGAAGTTTGTTACCAATTATTCAGGTAACATTATTTTGATAGTACCAAAAGGCTTCCATAGATGGATTTATTCCCAATGGGTGGCCTATAGGTTGATTTTTGGGATTTTTTTGAGTTTTTGGGGAATATATTTGTTGATCCAAATTTTCTTGAGGTGTGTGAATATAGGGTATTGTTCTTGCCATTTATAGTGGAGTGGGAGTGCTGAACATCTAAATACCAAAAGTTATTCATTAATGGAAGTTATACAATAATAATGTGCCTCCAAAATGGATAAATAAAGGATTTAAGTGGAATAATGTTCAATTACATCCCCATTCAAACAAAAATATGTGTATTTTAATAATTATGATCTTTAAGTTCTAAAATTATGTAATTATATATTTTTTATTAGTGTATCTAGTTTTATAACATTATTAATATAAAAATTAAGATTAAAATAATGTGAAATTTTTTAGAAAATGTAAATTCAATAAATCATTAATATTATATCTAATTTATGAAGTTAATATTCAATTTTTTTGGGAAATTAATTATAAAACATTATCATGTGACGCGCTAAAACCCAGCATAAACATAAACATGTAAAGATATTGTATTTATATTAATTCTAAATCATTTAATAAAAAATAATTTATTATAAAATCATAATAATTTTAATTATGAAAATATTTGATTACTTTAAATTTTAAAATATCAACACAATATTAATACTAAAATAAATTTATATTATAGATTTTTAATATTATTTATTCATCTAAATTAAATAATGATAATTATTTAGTCAATTAACTTCACATTCAATAATTATAGTATTATTTATTTTATTTAGTTATCAACTAAATAATCACTATGTAGGTGTTTGTTTTGAATTATTAGAAACTGACCCATATCTATAAAATATCAATAAATGATTTTTATATAAATTACTCATTTATATTTCAAAATTATATTTACAACAAACCCTAAAATGTTCTGTACATAACAAATGGTTTTATAGAATTTTAATATAACAAAAGTTCCATTTTTATCATTTTTAATTTCAGAACATTTTATATAGGGAACATCCATTTATTAATTTCTCAATAAATCATAAAATTTTAAACAATTAGAGATATGGATGAATTATTGGCATAAAATGGATTTTGAACATTTATCATGGTTATTCTGGTCTTTATGATTAAGGTTTAGTCCCTTGTTATACTTAAGTTTACATTATTAAAATTAATAAATTTTATTCACATTCACTACAATTTTTTAAAAAAAAATTAAGTTGATATTATTAGATAAATAATATTGTTCAAAATAATTCAATTTGTTTCTATTTTTCAAAATTCAGATCAGGGATGTGATAAAATTAAGATTAATGTGAATCTCGCGCACATATTGAGAAAGCGGGGTTATTATGTAGAAACGTTCAAATGTTCATATGTTTCTATATACAAAACTATATAAAAATGACTCTTATGCAGTATGTTTGTTTTATATATAAATAATTGATATTTTTTATTAAAAAAATTAGAATATAATTTGATATTAATAATTATTTAAACGAAAAAGTAGTTTTTAACTAAAATGCTGTATTTTTTCACTATTCATAAAAAATTGAAACATCTCAGAAAAACAACCAAAATTCACCATAATATATTTTTGAAATTAAAAAATACTAAATTATGTTTATTTTAAAAAATATAATTTATAAAATTTTAAAAAATTGTTTTTATATAGGTGTGCCGTTAAACATCTATAAAACACAGTATTGTGTGTAACACAAGCAAACTAAGTGATGTCTATAGCATAATATTAACATGAGATCATTAATAAAGTGAAAAAATTATTCATAAATGAAACTATTTTAATTTATTGTGGTGTTACACTATCCCCCCATTAATTAAATTGTATCCTCACAATTTAATCACGTTCTTAATAATCACAATATTGATGTATAGAAATAATATTGGTGAAAAACATACATCGTGAATAGGGTTAATAACACATATTATTAATATGATATAAATGATTTTACAATGGTAACGTAAGAAGGTTCCCTGTTTGGAGAGAATGGGTTGTAATTGGAAAAAAGGATTTAGATGAAAAATCATACAATCAATTTTTGATGGAGAGTGTTAGAGAACATGGTGATTAAAAAGAAAACATTATAGAGCATTATTTTCGTGATGATCTAAACGACCATTTGATTAAATTATAGTGATGTTAATGATACAATGTTTGTGGTTTCAGGATCATTTTTCCTACGGTTTAGTAATTCATTAATGCTTTAAGAATATATTTAAATATTCTTACTAGGTACGTTTCTACAATGTTACACTTTGTTCATGACGAGGACTATTTCTACATCTCCTATAAGAACAAAATTCAGTGTATGGTGATGAAATATATTGATCTATAAAACTATAATCAAGGTTAAAAATAAAAAATTTAATAAATGGTAAACCTTTCAAAAATGTTATTATCCATCATTTTAGAAAGATAATCACCTGATTTTAAAAATTAACTTATCATTAACCTTTAATCAACATAATGAATATCTAAATTTTCACATCCCCAACAAGTGTAAAACATCATCAAATATACTCTTTAAATATGTTAATAACTCGAATCATCATAAAAACCTATTGGAATCATAAATTATTACTTATTATTATTTTAGACACATGTTATTGGAAATATTCTTTAAATCAAAATGTATTATACACTCCAAAAATGAAACAATATAAATTTTTTGGAAAATTCATTAATCATCACTAAAGTAGTCATAACTTTTCCAAATTAAATTTTCCTTCATAATTAACCCAATATTAAAAACATATTATGGGTTTTATTTACCTCATTCATGTGCTTTCCACAAAAAAACTTTCTGCTCAACATCCTTTTTTGTACATTTTAAAATATGAACTCAAATCTTTAACATAATTGTAGATCAATATAATAATCATATTTTACATAAATCATATAACATGTAAATTTAAGATAATATAATAAAATCCCATAATTCATAAATAATAAAACTAATCCTTCATAATTATCTATTTTAGTGGAATAACATGATCGTTATAGAATATCATCATTTTTTTGAATATTTATTTGATTAATTAGACATTGATTTTCATAAGGTCTCACATCCATTATGTTGAAGCATTATACATTGGAAACATTTTTCTTAACCTTGAAATCATAAGTTTAGTGGCCTTTCTTACAACACTAGAAGAAAAATCACATTTCATTTCACCATTTACCAAGGTGTTTCATCCCACAATTATCACATGTTGGAAAGTACTTCTTTCCCTTATTCCATTCATCTATATATTTCTCTCCCATATTCTTCTTATTATAAATCCCATCAATGTAATTGTACATGTATAACATTCTCACCTAACTTGTTAGGGAATGATACTATTTCCTCATATGATGACAATATAATGGAGATTATTTCCCATCGAAATATTGGGGTAATTCAACAAATGATATGATCCTTATTACTCTTTTGATCACATAAATTATCAGAGTTCATGTACCTTTTTCTAGGATCCATATATTAACAACAAAATATACTTTATTATGTTATAAATTCATAATGTATAATTCCAAAAATGGAATATCATATAAAATAAATTTATTCACGGTGAATCCTAGATTCATAAACATTGGTTACTTAGGGCGAATCATTAATTTCGAATCATTCATATTGGTTTGTATATAAAATGTGCACAATCCAAATTGTATCCCTCAGGAGGGTAAAATAAAGTTCACAAAAAGGCCCATTTCCAAGTACCAGGTTACCTCGAGTCATTTGAGACACCTTGTCAGATTTTCTACCCATATGTACATCTACGCCTGAACCACATCCAATTGTAGTATATGGAATGCGATGTATTTTTAGGATTACAAACATAATCACTACCTGATCAAAATTCCAAGATATTATTTTATACATTCACCAATTGAATATCTTAGGTTTTTTATCATTAATCAATGTCTTCTAAATCTAGTTACCAAGGTTACTCATATACTTCCTCTGAAAGAAACCTTAATGCGCTGACACCAGAAGCCATGAGTCGGTGCATGATTTTATAATATTTTCATGATAACAATAAATAATATCTATTTGTACCAAAAAATTTAGTATCATTTTAAATACTTATAACATACATGATACCCATAATAAACATGGAATTGAAAATATAAAAAATACATAATTAAAAGAAATAAATATCATCCTTGGATATTTATTCAAATACTTCTTAAACATAACACAGGGAAAGGTAAGAAAATAAGGGTGAGGTCAAATGCTCAATAAGGGTAACCAAATCAGAATAAATAATGAATCCACGGGAATTAATTTGAATGGAATGGTAAATAACAGATAACACATGCCATTATAAATAACTAGATAAGGAAATATCAATATAGAAAAGTATGAAACTAAAACTAATGTCATATAAATAAAAAAACTAAGAACTAAATGTATCCATTGATATGTGGAAAAAATTTATCATGGGTAAAAAATTAATAAATCAAAATAAAGTTAATTTAGATTTATTGATGTCCCTTTTTCATAGGTACATGAAACCAGTACCTTTAAGACCATTAAAATGATGTTTTACCTTTTGTGGAAACCCCTATCTATTTGGCCAACTATTTCATCTCTTGAGGCTACTAATTCATCGAGTAGCTATCTATAACCAAACCTCACATTTTAAAAAAATTTACAAAGCATTACTCATATATTATAACTAATTTAAATGATGAAAAATATTCCTTCTTTAATATTGAATGGAGTATAACTATTTTTCAATTATTCCTAAATTAATCAAATATCTATCAAAATAAACAGAATATGTAAAATTATAAATGGATTTGGAAATATTAATATCCCTCATATGAAAATAATAATATTAAAGGAAATTTAAAAGGGAAATTTATTACTATAGAGTGATTTTTTCATCATAAATTTAAAATCTCAAAAGGAAGTGAGATTGTAATAATAATCATTAATAATATTCTAGAAAAAAATAATCATTAAACATTCCAAAGTGTCCCTTATCAATTTTAAGCACTTAAAAAATAATCCCATTAAAAGAATAAAACAAAACATATAGTACCACAAGATAACATATATTTAATATATAACTTGTCAAATGTCTTTATATCACCGTATATAAGTGAATTAATGTGTAACAACAAATAAATCTCAATGGAAGGTACATTAAGACAAAATAAATTTCCATAAACGTCATTTTTGTTGTGTGGCCATTTTCCAACTATATTGTGGTTTAAAATATTTTACTAACATATAAAATAACCATAATCATGATTATAATATCATATATTTACTTTCTATAACAGTTTTTACCCATTTGTTAACACTCTATTATTATTTTAACTATTATTTTTTTAATTGACATGTTTTCCATTGTTTTTTTGAATTATTACTTATTATTCATATATCTTAGATCATAATTTATGTATAACCATTATTTAATTCAGGCCTTTTTTATCTTATATTTTTAGAACATATGAATTTATAATTATCCAAAATATTTACCAATAAGAAAATATGTTCATTGTTCATAAAGACGGCAGGCCGTACCTATGCATGAATGCTACTAAATTTTCATTGTTGTATTTAAAAGTAAAAAAAGTAAATTATACATATTTATATTATAATTCTAGTGAATCACCCATATTATATTTGTTAATTATGTTTATTAAAACATTCCTTTAAACATTCCATATTAATCCTTAATGAGTAAAATCGCTTCGAGAGAGTGGTATTCCACACTTACACAAATGATGTTAGCATATTTTCACATAATGGAATGTATAGTGGTATGTTTTAGAAATTACACAAAAAATAATAAAGGTAGTATAAATATCATAAATATTGTATATTAATATATATTCCATCCAGATTTCCTCCAAGAGAAGTGGTAAATGAAAAAATAAACAATGATCGTTCTATGAGGCAGTAGTTCACCGTACATAGAAGTATTATGTTGGTTACACATCATATGTAATTGTGTGTTAGTGAAGGTTGAAATATTAGAATGAAAACATAATATTATATTTATTAGACTTGTACTATTTTACCCAAATGAAATAATTACATTTGAGGGATTGGAGATTGGAAAAAAACTAAAAATATTATGGATGTTTTTACCTAATAATCGGGTAATTTCTTTTGGTTTGTACCAAAAGTATTCATTACTTGGATTTAATCCAATGTGGATGATTCTATGTTTATGTTAGGGATTTTGGGGATATATTTGGGTAGATCATGATCGATTAAATTTTTCTTGATGGGCATGAGTAAGGGGTTGATTGCTTGCCTTTTTATACTGGAGGGGGAGTGATACTCTTGTAAATATCAATAGGTATTCATTAATCGGAGGTCTACATTACCTAATGTTCCTCAAAAACGGAAAAATATTGTATTTAATGCGAATAATGGAATATGAAAACATCCAACACACCAAAAT
Source organism: Viscum album (assembly GCA_963277665.1). Classification (NCBI taxonomy): domain Eukaryota; kingdom Viridiplantae; phylum Streptophyta; class Magnoliopsida; order Santalales; family Viscaceae; genus Viscum; species Viscum album. Next base: position 267,297,849 of record OY728128.1, on the reverse strand, counting down.
ATGAACATTTTAATAATTTTGTTACATAACATTTATTATTTCAAAATATTATCATTTATTATCTTATTAAAGACTCCAGTTTACAAAAATAAGTATTTTAACAAATAAGAATAATATATAGTGAAATTTATATGAAAATATAGATAAAATGAATTATTAATTTAATATCTAATTTATAAAATTAAAATCTCACATTGATGGGATATTAATTTTAAAACTAGAACGCATGATGGGTTGCAACACTACTTAAACATAGATCGTTGTAACAACAATTTAACAATATATGGGTAAGTATGTTAATAATAAATGATGATTTTGTCCATTAATAAAACATATTTAATATTTATTTACACATATAAATAATATGAAATATTATGAGATAAATATTAATTTAAAATAATTTTTTAATATATCATTTGTTGTAAAATAATAATAATAACAATGTTTACATTATTTATTTAATTTAAATTTTAATATATTAAGAAAATGTTATAGTTAAAATAAATTAATTATATAGTTTTTAAAATCATTTATTCATCTAAAAAATATTTTAAAAAACATAAATAAATTTAATTCTCTTTTAATATATATTGTATCCTTTATTTTATTTATTTTTTAACTCAATAATCACTATATTTGTTTTTCTTAAGACTTTTTAGTAACTAAACCATTTCTAAAAAATGTTGATAAATTATTATGATGAAAATAACTCATTTATAATTATAAATTTTATTTGTAAATGAAAATATTATGTTTTGTACATATCTCATTGTTTCATAAATGTTAAAGGTAAGAAAAAGTTTTTTTTTTGACTTTTTCATCACTTATCCTTTTTCATAGTCAACATCAATTTAATAACATCTCAATAACACATGAAATTATAAAACATTGGGTATATTTTCTAATTATTGGAATCCAATGTATTTTGGACAATTTTCTATGTCATTTTGTTACATAATATTAAGGTTATTCCCTTAATATGCCAAATCAAACCTTAATCCCTGTATTTAATTTTAAACACCTTCACTATTAATTTTTGAAAAAAAAAATTAATTATAAAAATTTAGACACTAAAATTTCTTCTGGTAAAAACCATTTATTTCCATCATTCAAAATTAAAATCAGAGATGATTTTAAATTATGTTTCACACTAATCTCTAACACAGTAAGAGAAGCGTATTTTTAAAAGAACAATATGTTTTTTCTAATGTGAATTTAAAAACGATTAAAATGACCCAAATTTGATAAATATAAGAATAATTGATATATTGTGACTTTAAATCCAATTTAAAATAAAATTTATAAATAATTATTATTTTAAAAAATGACCGTTTTTAATTAAAATAAATATTTTTTCTCTATTCATCAAAATGAAAGATATCAAAAAAATACCAAAAATATAGAATAATATAATTTTGACACTCAATATTCATAGATGAAGTTTATTTAGACATAAAAGGTTATGAAAATTCAAAAAACATCCCTTTAAAATAGGTTCCCCATTAAAAGGCAATAAATAATTGTCATTCTTTTAATACAAGAGTTTCAATTTGGTGTGTAGTGTAAGAAAAAAATGGTGTCGTGTATATAGAGAGAAAAATTAGTATTTATTATAATAATAAAAAAATTTAATGTTTTTGGGTGTTACAAAAATATCATCCAAGAGTGTATGATACCTAATGTGAGAAGGGTTTTAGAGTTTTGATTGACCATTTGACAATCATTTATAATTGGAATGTTGGTGGGTAGAAGAATATAAATTCATCCGTATCATTTGGTAAGTACAAATTATAAATTTGAGTATGATACCAGATAAAATATAATATTTATCATTGGGATCATGATAAAATTTTATTTTCTGATATTACTAGATTTATAGTGTGTCTATACTCATAATATAGTGGAGCTAAACAACACATTTTGTATGATCAAGCAATCAAATGTAGATTTTAACTAGATTTGTGTACATATATCAGTTTTCTTGTTTGAATGATCTTCATATTCTTCTATAGATGAAGGGGTTGGGATAGGTTAATTAAAAACACAATAATTTGGTTGTAAATGTTCTTTTTTTAGATAGGTCATCAATATGAATTTTGAGCAGTTATTTAATGCGTAATTAGATATTTTGTGATAAAATATGAAAAGAAGTAATCATTTTATATATTTCATGTATGTTTTATGAATTTCTGAATTATCGTCAAGGAAATGCTAATTTTCTTGTGTTATTCATTGTGGGTGAACCTACGCCTATTTTTTAATTGAAATGATAAAAAATATGATACCTATGTAGACAAGTGTTTCTATTAGCATTTATGTTTATTGTGTTAGGAAATACACTATGAGATTCCTTAAAATATGATAAATATTTTATGAATGTAAATTATGATTTTTTGGTGATTCCATGGTCTTTAATTGGCCCTTATGATCTATGTACTATAATAGAAAGAAATATTGGTTTGTTTATCTTTTTGAATGATTCCAAATGGTTTCATTGGAATAGACCAGTGTCATGTAGTTTCATCTAGATGATTCAACAATGTAAGAGTGAATTGGGTATCACCATTTGAAATTAATGTCCTTGTGTTATATATAGGTTTTGATAGAATGGAAAATTCAAAGAGGCAGTACAAAAAAACATCAATGGTAATGAATGACTAATTCAAATAATGATATATACAAGTCAATGGATACTATGTATTTTTAATAATGAGATGTTTTTTAGTAGGGACACTATAAGACAACATCTGTATGAATTTTTTTTAAACATCAGTGGAATTCGAATGTTCAATTATTTGGTGGTCCTCTTTTTACACCTTTGTTAAAATAATATTTCATTGTATTTAGGAGACCTAAAATCATTGTTTTTTCCATAAAATTTTTTTTATTTGTGATAGGGAGGTATTAAGATTATTTGTATGAAGATAAAGGTGGTTGGGTTATAGGGTGGCTACACCATACATCAATATTCCATCCAATTTTCTAGATTGTGTATTCATCCACATTCTAGCTGGAGTCAATTAATAATGTGGAAATACCCCAACCCAAACATTGGGAGGTTGTACCTGATCATCTCCCTTTTTACTATTGTATATGATATTTCACTTCCTTCTCTAACTCAAATTTTTATCCCCTAATTAAGGATTCATATCTTGAAATTTCTATTTTGATTTTAGGTATTCCTCTCCATACAGGTTTATCTTGATTTATCATCCTTAACTTGTGTTTATTTATTATTTCCCTAAATATGTATTTAAGAATTTCCCCACTAAATAATGGTTTAATGGGATTAATATCATGGAGATTTACATGTGTTGGATAAAGAAATTCCTGAGATGACATCTTGATGTTTCATCCTTTAATTTCAAAATTGTATATTACCAGAGTGAATTTATTATGGGATTTCTATTAAATTATATATGATTGAATTTTTTTTGATATCATCTATTGTGATTTTTCTAGATTCTATATTGGGAGGATGATATAAAATTTCTAGTCATCGGTGTGTTTGTTTTTGGTATGATGACATTACTTTATGATATTTATAGAAATTATTAATATTTGATTGAAAGATGAAAAAAATCAGTGAAATTGATTAATTAAGTAATCAATTATTATGATTTATTAGTATAATACATTCATTTCTTTTAGGGCCTTATAGATATGGGTTTATCCAGTCACGTTGAAAGATCCATCATGTGCTTAGATATAACTACAATAGTAGTACATTAAAAAAAGTTTTGACTTTATTTTAAAGTGGGTAGTCATGTTACTTTATATGGAATTATGATTATTTATGTAGAATATTTATGTTTTATATCACCACTATGGATGATAAACCATATTTAATAATTCAATTATGTATTTCAATTATATTTTTTATTAACTAATTATTTCTAATCCTATATCATAATCTAACGAACGAGAAATGTAGGAAGCTCCAGGAAAGTATCTTAACCACAAGAATACTTTCATCGGTCAATAATGGATGAGTTCATGATTATTACAGTGATTAACTATGATATCTAGATCCCTTAGGGTTGTTAATTCATTGAATATAACTTAATGGATATCTTTAGGAGACCCTTGATACCTCTTATAAGTGTTTTATTTACTAAGAGGGATTAAACCTTATTGACCTTTCATTACCCTAGTTATAAATTAGATCCCATTGGAAAAATAAATTTAATCAGTGGGGAGGGTCCCTTCAATTTTGGATAGGATTACAAAAGTTAATAGAAAATGGATAGGTTGTCGATATGGTTGTGTGATCCAACTAACCAACATAGGCCTAAAAAAATATGACATGGTCTACGATCCATCCCCAAAGACTCTTTCTCCAGAGGGTTGAGAAATGTATACATGATCTAATTATAAAATCACTATAGAATATTACACTTTGATTAATTGGTACTGTCCATATGATTTTTTATTTAACATGGATTCTAAATTGGGGGGACTATGACTTTAAAACCCCTATAGTACCCAAGAATATGACCTAGTGATAGACTTCCCCAAAGAGAGTGTAATTGGGTGTGGATAATAACGAGGCAATAATGTTTTTTTTTCTATTTTATATTTTAATTATATCTTTAATAATGTAAATCCTTCTTTGGGAATTTGTTCTTTTAATGGATAATAAAAATCCAATGGTCATTTGGTATATGATATACCTAGTGGAGAGCCAATTGGTCTTGTTGTAGTTAACATTGGATCTAGGAAGAGGATATGTTATTCCACATATGAGTCGTATGGCCTTCTATGTACTTTGGATAATATAAGTGTGTCACCCAAACTACATGGAAAATGATGTTGGAGCCAAGGCATAACTTGATGGAGTAATCCTTATAATATCATTCTATTATGGAGCTCACCCTATGAAATTGTACTATATTTCAAGGAGAGTTTTCAATAGATAATGATCATTGTATACCATGTAATCATGGGTTGTTTTATGCAAGGAACAATGATAGTGACAAGGTTTGAGACACTCTAGAACTGGTCAAAGAAGGTATTTTAGATCAGAGTAACATACTTGAGGATCATTGGTGGTTATTTTGGTTTTTTTATATTGAGTTGTTATTTATTTTTAGAGCATGTCACATGACCTTATCAGGATATTTATTGAATGTGTGGGACTGAGCTGGTGGTTCTCAACTTTGTTTTTTAGTCAAACCATACTCAAATCTTTATTGTGCATTGGTATTGAAGTAGGATCCCACTTCTTTATATGATTATGTTGGGATAGGGATGGTTGTGGGAGTTCGAGATGGAGAATGTTGAGTAGGTTAGGAGAAAGGGATGTGGTATGGCTCAATTATGTTGAAATAAAATTTTTATACTAAATTTTCATTTTCAATTCTCTATATCAGATCATCCGTGTGGGTTGTCAGACTTCTATACTTATATACATTCTTTTCTTTATTTCAATGAATTTTTACTTAATATATTACATTTCATAACTATTTTTTTATTGATGTACTTAATATTTTGTATTTACAATGTTACTATGATATAGTGGATATTGTCACCCCTTAATACCCCTTAGAACCCACCTATATGTCAAAAGACACATGAATATGGGGTGTTATACCATTGTTCTTATATCGATCATATGGTTGGGAATTGTTTAATGGTCTAGTGTTTTAGGACATTCAATACATCGTCATTCACTGCATTTACAAACATTTCATGATTTCCCAAATTATTTTGAATTAACCATTTAAATTATTAAATAAATAATATGATTCAAAGAGGGTTTCTTGTAGATCCTCATTTCATATTGTGATTTATATTCCCTATGAACAACCAAATCTTAATATTTTCTATTTTCATTCACATATACAAATTATATCTCATATTTGAAATAGAATTCAATTATTGTTTTTATGTTCATATTTTTTGGATCCTATGTTTACATTGAAAACATATTCTTATAAAAATGGAAAAAAAATATAAAATATCGTAATGAAATTCCTCACTTAACAAATAAAGCCTAAATATATTATTTTCCATGTGATTGCTTCTTTCCAATATATAATTTCTATTATAAATTTCACACCTCTAAAATTTCAATAATTTTTTATTCCATTCAACTATTGATAAATTTCGACTTTGGTGGATGTGAATTTACTACCATTATCATACCATTATATATTTATTATCCATATATTTCCTTCCTCAGTGTTATTGGGATACTTTAAATATTCCTAATACTTCTATAATAGACCAAATATTCTTACCCGTACCCATTTTTATAGTCCTAAAAAATAAAATGAAATATTCTTATCTATTATTGAATAATTATTTATATGACCACATATATCATATTAGAATAAATAAAATAGTTTTTGATATTTCTGTTTCATTGGATAGAGAAGAATATTACCATTTTTCCATTAATCATGAACCTTAATTTTTTTCTCTTTACCTCATTAGACATCGAAAATAAACTGTAGTTTTTAATATCAATAAATTATCCATACATATATGATAAATATAAAATATACCTTAATTCAATAAGAATATTTTCAAATTTTTTATTAATAATATAATAATTATCCCTACTATCTACTTGGAACAATTTCACATTCATATACCATTCAATATAAATTATTTCGCAATTATTTTATTTAGATGTAATCATTTTCAGTTGAATGTGGCTTCCAATCTAGTGTGGCATAACTGGGTCACTTTAAAAATGTAATAGAGGCCATTTGTTTGATTTTTTAGTATTATTCAATTTATGTCTTGATATGTGATATTAACATATATCTACCATAACTACTGCACAATTATTTGAAATGAAAAATTTTCCATAAACTCCTCTATTCACATTTTTAATGTGATTAGAGTTACTAATATTGTGTGATGATAACATACAATCATGAACCCAATTACTGATGTTCTTCTGATCCTTAAAATATATCAATATATTAATTTATTTTTCTTTTTATATTTGTATTTTTCAATTTTCATTAAATTACCATTTTAGTTGGTTTTTACAATTTTCTTTGGCATTAAAAATAAAATAATATTCTCCAGTATCCAAAGGATAAAAAATGTTCACTAAACTAATTGTGTTGAATTAACATACATAAATCCTTTTATTTAATCTATAGATATATTATTAAATTATTTAATAGAGATAATTTTTTTCAATCTCATATTAGAGTTATTAATGAAATATATATAGAATTATTTTCTCAATTTATTTGTGGGATATATTTCGATTCTCTCTTTTTTAATTATAATAGCTTCCCCATTCAAATAACTCTCTCAGTTAGTGAAATATCGTATTTTGTGGCCAATATATGTACAAAATTGATACTTAAAAAGAGGGAAAACATTTCTAATATTATCTATTCACAAAACACCAACACTTCAACAAATAATTTATATTTTTATGTAGTTGGTGATTGTGAACATTCTTTAGTACATTTATTCAATTATATGTTCAAATTATACTTCGTTACTTTTTATGATTCAGAACTACATCGAAAATATCCTTCACAAATATAATTAGCTCAAATAAAACCCATAACTTCTTAAAATTTTTTATTCCTCATTCATTAGTTTCATTTAAAATATAATTATTAAACATTAAAAATATTCCATCTAATTATATTTAAGAAAAAATATTATTTCTCATTTAAACAAATTTCTTAATTGTGTATTTCAATATTATTATTTTCTCTTTGTTTACTCATTACGATCATAAATTATCTTGTATTATTTCTAAGTATTTATGTCTAAGTTCCCTACCTCTATATATTCATCATGATCATTAAATATATTTCCATATAATTCCACAGGTGATCAATTTATCCTTCATGATAAATAAAATATTCTAAGGATTCATTCAATATTCTAATGATCCCCCTATTTTTTTCATTGTAGTTCATTATCCATGAGATGACATTAAAAATTACTATTGATATCTATAACTCCACAAGTTTGATCATCCACTACAAATTCATATTTTTATTTCACTACTATTTTTAAAATTGAATCTAATTCTTATAATATAAACAATCTTTTAATACAATATAAGGGATCATACCCTATAAAAATATCATATATTCTATCTTGAACTTTTTTATTAATATAATCTTGTATTTTAGAAATTTATATTCATTAATTGTGATAGGTTATTCATATAATTAATGTTAATTAAGAAACATTTCCATCATTGTCAAATAAAAATATTAAACACCTATCAATGTTTTTCTATTCAATAAAATTGAAACCATGTGAATTTTGGTTCTCCCACATAATATCAATTGTAACTCTTAGTCATCATTTCTATAATAGATAAGAGATAATCACTAACATCAAAATTATATATAGTCACCTAAATCTATTTATTAATTAAAAGATTAAATTAAATATCATTTTATGAATATTTTGAGAATCATTTCATCTCCAATCAGATTTCATTCACAATAATCTTTTTTTGAAGATCGTTAAGAGGTAATTACCCATTGAATAATATTCTATGGTTTCGAAAACATGAAATTCATTGTAAATCATAATCCTTATACGATATAATTTATTAGATAAATATCATTTGAATCCTCACCATGTAAATGAATAATAACCACAAATCTGCTAATATTGTTTCTAAAACAATAAATAATTACAACTGATGCTTTATTTCAATAGTAACATTTTTATGTATAATTGAAAAAATGAACTCTATGATTTTTTCACAAACATCGATATTTTCATTATTTTTCTTGATAACATTATCTAATTTAAAACTCTTATCATTCACACATATCAACATATTCTATGTTTTATTCATTGAATTAAATAACTTTTCATTAATAATACAAAAATCATACTCAATGATTCGTATTTTTCATTGAATTCCATATATTATTTCCATGAATAAATGAGGAAAAAACATTAATTCTAATTGATAATAAATTAGAACCCACTATATTCTTCTTTATTTGATTTTTAATGTAAATAAATAAGTGTATCAGATTTAAATTTACTAAATTATCTATAATAATATCTTCCTCTATAAAAATCACTCAGAAATAAAATTATTCTCTCATAAAACATGTTGTGTGATGAAAACCCCTAATAAACTATAATATTTTTCATGGATTAGGTATATTTATTGTTTATTCAATTCATAAATTCAAATTTTTGTTGTCTTCATGTTTGTAACTATATATGATATTAACCATGTTAATTACAGAATAATACATCAAACAATAATGAAATATTTATGAAAGAAAATAAATATTCATTTTTCAGCTACCCAAGGATACAATGAGGAACAACATTTCGATGATGTTTTTATATTATTATTAATCAAAACTTTTATATTTTTTAGTTACATTCCCTAGTAAAAGAACAATTATAATCATATGCCCATAACCTCTTCCTCTATCTTTCATTATCACCCTTTCAAAAAAAATATTAATGAGATAACATTTAATCAAAATCCCAAAAATTTAACATAAAAATAGATGAAAAAAACATTAGTGTTCATTCTATTTGGTTCTCTAATATGTAGTTATTGATATTTATAGTTATCTATAGAAACGCTTCACTTAAAAACCAAATATTCTACAATTTTTCAAAAAATCACACAATATATATAGTTTTTCATGATATCATTATCGTGGTAACATAAAATTTTATATTTTACACATATTTGTTTATTATATTTTTTTATCAAGAATATTTTTTACTTTATTTATTCCAGTTTATTCCCCCTATTTTTGTTAATTAATTTTGAAATTAAAATACATATTTTAGGAAATTATATTACATTGAATTCATTTATATTAAACTCATATTATGGGAAATATTTAAATTTATATAATCTATTGAAAATTATTTATAATGATAGTCTTAATGGAATACATGATTAATAGATAAACTATTATCAAATCATTAAAATCAATACAATCATATTTTTTCTAAACTCCATTTCATTTCCTCCAAAAAATAACTTCTTTGAATAATTACAACAATGGTAAAATAACAAAATATTATTCCACATATATTAATTAAGTAATATATCTTCAAAACATTTTTCCCCATGAAATTCTATCCATCTTTAACTCACCTTAATAAAAGTTCATACATAAAAATGTTTCCCTCGTTGAGTGGTCGTTCTCCATGAACTCATTGCAAAAAACAATATAGGAGTTTCTTAGTGTTTTCATTAGTCATACATAATAAAAAATTAATCCAATATTAGATCATATAATCCTTTTTTGAGCTCTAAAATGTATTTTTTTTCTGGTTCAATATACAATATATTACACATAGATTTTTAATTCTAACAATCAATGATGAATTTCATGCAATGAATCTTCTCCACATGTCAATTATATTTTTGATATAATTTATTAGAAAAATTCATTGTATGATTCCTTAATTATTATTTAAAAATATGTATTCTATCAAAATAAACAAATATATTAAAATACAATGTGAAATTTTAATTCTATTAACCCCAATGTGGGTAGATGTGTTGTTTCAACTAAAATCACTTCACATTTAAGTGGACTAGAAAACAACAATTACTCCTCTCTGATCTCCTTATCCTAATCTAACACACAATTGCTACAAACACCCTATCATTATATGTTCTTCCTTTAAAAATATTCTCACTAATATTCCAAAATATCAAGGAAAATCAAATATAAAACATGAATAGACTGTTGCTATCATTTTAATAAAAAATAATATTTCATTAATTTCTGAGTCAAATTTAAAATTCAATTCTAACATTCAACACCTCAAAACGTCTTCCCACCCATATGTATATAACTAATTTATTAGATAATTATTTTAAAGAACATAAAAAAAATATAAATGAATATCCAAATAATAAAATAAATGGAATATTAATAAAAAAATATTAATCAAACAACATACATTAAAAAATAATTAGTTTAAATAAGAGATTCACTTATATAGAATCTAAAGTATTATTACATGACTTATGGATATATATAAATATTAATTTAAAACCCCTTCCCTTGATTCAAACTTCCATTTATATTTCTTCAAACCATAGTACATCAACTAAACCCATATCAATGGTGTAATTCATCAAAAATAAGAATTTTTCTAAATGTAAATTTATTACCAAAGTGAAATCTATAAACATCAGATCTCTTAAACTACTATAACACATAAATCAATGAAATTAAATCTATTATGATGAAATCACTAATGTTATAATTTTTTTCATGGATTTTGTCCTACCATGGTGGATGTCCAAACCAATGAATTAAAGCACTAATCCATTATACCATCAAAAATGGATTAAATACTCTACGGTATACGTGTAATGACCCAATGTTTTTAATGGAAATTTAATTATTTTAAATATTCCATAAAATCAAATAATAATTATCTACTAAGTGATAAGTTACCTTGAAACATAAGTTTTTACTTATGTGTTTGGAATTTCGAAAATCTGGCATACACGGTTGTGTTCAAGATGTTTTTTGGAGTCCGATATAAAAATCACAATTTTTAGTGAATAGTAACCTAATCAAATGAATAGTAACGTACTCTTATGAATAGTGATATAACCTAATGAATATTAATCTCACCTATGGTGGTATAAAAATATTATTCAAGTTGGAAGTGCAATATACCTATATTTTAGAATAAGTTAATGAGTGTTTTAAAACTGGTTTTGATTATAAATTAATATTTTAATTAAATATTAAAACTATCATATTTATAAAATTATTTTTGAAAAATTTACTTCATTTTTGGATTCTACATGTCGATAAAATGTTATGGTGAATTTTTGGGATTTTAATGAAATACTTGGATTTTTTATGAATAGTATAATACAATAAATTACAATAAATGCTAAATACGGCATCATAGGTGATGAATGGCTGATTTATGAATATAATCCCAAGTAATCCTTGATTATTTAGTATATTTTATGATAATGATAAATTATTCATATTCTTGGCCTTAAATAATAAACTAATTCTTAAAATAATGTGAAAACCTCCCCTCCCTCACTATAAATACCCCCCTCTCCTTACCTCTTAACCAAACACCTGTCAAGCCTTGTCCCTATCCCAAATTCTGCCCAAAAATTCCCCCAAGATCCTTCCCCACATCCAAATCCTTCTTTTCTTACCAAAAGGCCAAAATAAAAGTCCTTATGAGGTATCTCAAAGAGGGAAGATCAAAGGGTAAGGATCCCCTTTCATTTTAAAGTTTTTTGTTTTCAATTTCCTTCTTTTCATATACCCTCTTCCTCTTCCCGTATCCAAAAGACATGAAAGCTCCAGAATCTCATATATTCTGGATGTTAATCTTGTTTATGTAAAAATTCAAGCATCATGCTTCTTCTCCTCTCCCTCAAGTTCTAAAATTAAAACGCCGTCTGTGATTGACATCATGGATAATGTGTTTTCAATTTAATTTATCATCGTTGTTTCTGGTCATGAAACCATTTATGTTATGGTTGAACCATATTATTATTTATGTTATATATCATATTTATGGTTATTGAATCATTATTCAATCATGATATCAAATAATAATACAAAACAATTTAATTATGGGTAATATCTCTCTAATTAATTCAAGCGTTTATCATTAATGACTTATGTCATGGTTCTCTTTCACTCCAATTAACCAAATGAATTTTTTAACCTTATGGATGTTCACTAATGATATAGAACATCAATTCTGGACAACCAATTTCATCTTACATTTTATCCAAACCTAAATACATGTCAACTTATCATTAAAACAAACGAAACAAACGAACCTGAACCATGAAATTGAACCATATAATCAATCAAAATGGGTATGAATGAACATAAAAAGGTTATACTAAATATTTTACGTGCTTATATGGTTCTAGAACTACTGACTAATAAACCTAATTTGACTATTCAGGTCATTCATATCAAGTCGAGAACATCAATGGACATAAGGTAAGGGATCCTCCCCTTTTACTCATAATCAAGATTCATCTCTATGCTATGCCTTTTTGTTTAATACCAAGTAATGGGGTCCATTTATACACCATCCCTTTACTGAACTAATGTTTTATAATTGATAAGAAACCCCTTATCTCTCTCATTAATCCCTCTTAATTATACACGATACCATGTTAATAAACCATGATGGATTCTACTCGAACATCCTTTATTCCTTCGGGTTGCTCTATCTTTATTTTTGTTGTTCTCTTTTCATTTATGTAGAACATCAACATTATGTTTATATGCCCCAATATCATGTTCCAAGATCCACCTATCACTCTCTTTCATGGTTATACATGCTTATAAGTTAATCTCTCTTCGATACTTCCCAATAAGCACACTTGTTTTAAAGGAACATCCCGAACTTTTACCCAACATCAAGAGAACTCTATCTTATATTTTATGACACCATTATCATTGAAAATTCTGTATTTTAATTATGAAAACCTTCTTGGTTGAATTCTGGTTTTATATAAAATAATTTCTTCTCTACTATTTGTAAAATCTCTTTGTTATTTTCCTTAAAACGGTACAAAAATGTTTTAATGCTAATGTTTGTAAAATACATTTTGATATGTTATAACTTATATTTGACACCACTTACCATGTTATATGCCTATTTTAACCTATGAATTTCCATGTATGTTCTAATACCTTCCTTTCATGGACACATTCATGATACGCCCATTGGTTATGATTGATGTCATGATTGTGGTACCCAATTCTTTTCATGGGTACCCTAATGTTTGTGTGTTGTTTAATATGTATGATTGTATATGTGGTAAGAATATTTATATGGCAATGATATTCATGAATATGTTGAGATGGGTGCGCCCAAATAGTGCTCCAATCCTGTAATGACCAGTAAATTTCAAAGGAAATTTTTTCTTAATTTTCATTGGGATTTTACAGTTGCACAGTTTGTGACGGTACCAGATTCCGAGGCCCGGTGTGCCCCGAATCAATTTCTGTAGTTTAGCTCAGGTAAGTTCAGTGAACGAACGAGCGGGTTTTCTTAACTTTTGAACCGATGCTCGGAATCGAAATCCGAGGGCACCGATGAAACCGCAGCGCCGGTAACTGCTTAGGAACACCTTATCCGAAGGTGCGTTTACTCGGTGGTGATGTTAAAAAAAGTGAGGAATAATAATATAATTGTTTTATTTTTATTTCTTTACTAAGTGGTTTAAGTGAAATTATGGTATTTTACAACTTAATTTCTCTCTGCTTTGTGGATAACATCCATGTGTGGGAGTTGGGGTGGGGCCCAAACGATCCCCCACCTTTCAATTATCTAACTCCTCATTAATCACCCTATCAGTTTAAAATTGTGTAACACACCCGCACCTCCCCCATTTAAATGTCAAGACAACTCAAACAGTTTTTCTTCCATATTAAATACCTGCCAATAAAACGCCTAATTAATTGCATACTGCGCGTTAATTAGTTTGGGGAATTAATTTTGAATTTCAAATTAATGATGGCTTGTGTGTGTGTAAATTAAATAAGACAATGTCTTATTTTATTGGTGGTGATTCGCTGTGTGGAGGAGAGAACCCTATGAGATTTTCTTCTTCCTTCTTGAAGAACGTGAAGAACACTGAAGCTTCAACGAAGAACGTTGTCTCATCATGGAACCTTCTTCCCGCGTCGAACAAAGCGAGACGCCACATCTTTCATCGGTCGTGCATCGATGACTTACAGAGCCTTTTTCCGCGACGCAGTTTTCTGCGACTCCGTTTCTCCACGACGATCCTCATACGATGACTTCTTACAGGTAGGTGTTTGAGTTCAAATATTATGGTTTAATTTTTTGCGCTTGCTTGAAGAGGGTTTTTATTCTTTTGGGGCCTCTTGTTATCATTATAAGAGGAGGAGGTCGGGTTGCACGAACACGGCCGACCCTCCTCCCTCTTTACTGTTGTTCTTTTTGCAGCACAAATAAAGGTAGCGCAATGCAACGGCACCGCACGGGAACATGGAGAATCACAACGAAGAGGCACGGCGCCATCGCACCGCGCTGTTGAGGCCGAACGAACCCGCGGTCAGAGTCGGGCCGCAGCGAAGGGGTGTGGCGCTGTTGCGGCATGCTGGAGAACCACAAAGACACCGCGGCCGGAGCGAGGCCACGGCGGAGTTCGCGGCACCGTCACGACGTGTCGATCAGACCAAGGTCGCGGCGTTTGGGGCGCGGCGAAGCAGGGAGCGGCGGTCGGAACCGCCGACCATCGGCGCCTTGGAGGAGTGGGAGGGCGGGGTCCCGCGGTGGCGGCACCGGCTGGCCAGCCGGTCTGGCCAATCGGAGGAACCAGGGTTCGTAACCCCTGGAGGGAAAGGAAGAGGCCCCCACGCGGGGGCCACGGTTTCAAAATAGGGCAGTGCCCCCCCCCCCCCTTTCCCTTTCCCGCTCGGCCATAATGGCCGAGCTGACTGGCCGCGCGGGCCGTGCACGCGCCAGGCCAACCGGCCGCCCAGGCCCGGCCGGGCCGCACTGACCGGGCCGGGCCACAAACTTTTGGACCGGACCTGGACCAGGGTCGGGTCGACCCGGTTCGGTCTAACCTAGGGGGGGTTGGGCCGGGCCGGGCCGGGCCCAGACCCCAAATTTTGGACTATTTTCAGAAATTTTCCCATATCATGGGCTACGGACCTCTGATCGATGCACCGTCAGTTGCGATGCGATCCTTGGATCGAGATGGTTGTTTAGGTACATTACACTCATGGTTTTGGAGAACTTTGCGTATGGTCTGGTTGGTTCTAACACGAAACCAACCGGGCCCTCGGAGCGGTAACACTTATAACTTGAGCTTCGGACGTCCGATTGATGTGTCGTCAACTTTGTTGGATTCCTCTTAGTGAGGTGGACCTTTTGGCTTACTCCAATCGAGGTTTGTATGCAGTTGGAGTATAGTTAGGTTGGTTTTTACTTAAAAACCAACAGGGCCCCTAGAACGAAAAAGCCAATAACCCTCAAACCGGGCGTCTGATTGACATGTCGTATGTCGCGTTGTGTTCCTATTGACGTGACAGAACTTTGAAATACATCAATGCTGGTTTATGTGTCAGTTGATGTATTGACCCCATGGATCATGGAGGGGACCCTCCCGGAAACGAGCGTGCTGTGTGCGGAAACCCAGAGCTGGCTAAGACTTGACGACTGCTGATCGATCGACTCAGAGTGTTTCGATAGCACAGTGGGGATCGCTTGGTTGTAGCGGAACACCCACGGAGGAGGATTGCTTGGTTGTATCAGCAGACCCGCGGTACTCAACAGAAGGAGTACCTTTGTATGCTATGAGGGGGAGCACTTGGTTGTAGCGGCAGACCCATGGTGGGAAGCGCTTGGTTGTAGCAGCAGGCCCACAATACTCTACAGGTGGAGTACAACAGTAGTCCAAGTTTAGTGGGAAGCACTTGGTTGTAGTGGCAGACCCACTGTACTCGATATATGAGGAGTTTCCCAGAAGCTATGGGTTCGATGGTGTAGACTTTAGTACTGGAATACTCTGTGGGTTCGACGATGAGGACAACCGTACGGGAATCCTCTGTGGGTTCGGCAGTGATGACTACTGTACTTTCATTCCTTATGAATCCCTAGAGCTGGCTGAGACTTGAATACTGCTGATCGATCGACAGAGAGTGTTTCGAATAGCCCATTGGGGAGCGCTTGGTTGTAGCGGCAGGCCCACGGTGGAGGAGCGCTTGGTTGTAGCGACAGACCCGCGGTACTCAACAGAAGTAGTACCCATGTAGGCTATGAAGAGGAGTGCTTGGTTGTAGCGGTAGACCCATGGTGGGAAGCGCTTGGTTGTAGAATCAGGGCCATAGTACTTGACAGGGGGAGTACTTCAGCATTCCAAGGTTAGTGGATATCACTTGGTTATAGTGGCAGACCCTCTGTACTCGACAGAGGAGGAGTTCTCTAGTAGATGTGTTTCCGACAACTTGAATAAATCCTGGTTTGAGCTGAGTCTTGACATTCAATCAATATCTTCGATGTGATTGACTTTCTTTCTGGTGTGGATTGGGTTGTGATTTTCTATGTGGATTGGGTTGTACTATCATGTGTGGACGTGATGGAACGTGGGCTAGGATGTTGGAGCTGAACTAGAATTGATGACTTAGGTTTATGTATGGTCATATACTTAAGTACTGTTGGATGTTACATCGCGATTACATCTTTCCTTTTTGGTTTATCCTTGTTGGATTTAGTGAGTCCTTGAGGGTCTCGTGGTCCCTACTGAGTAGCGTATACTCACCCCTGCACGGGCTATTCCCGCACTAAGTTGTGTTGGATGCAGACGACAGACAGCACTGATCATGGTTGAGGCTTGTGGATAAAGTCGATACCTAGAGGTGGACCACTGGGCGAGACATACACGAAGTGGACGGCTGGACCTGAGGAGCTGAGGAGGCTATCTGTACCCACCCTTCAGGTGGTACTTTAAGTGGATGGATCGACGTTGCTCCTTTACTTTCTATTGTTGTACTTTCTTTCAGTTGTACTTTACTTCAGTTGGGTTTGTATTCTAGACCATTTTCTTTTCCACACTTACAATTGTACCCGGTTTACTTAGTGTTTAATTCATCTTGCTTACTCTGGTGTTTGTTTACATATAAAATCAATGCCTTCCCTTGTTATCAGGATTTACGCCTTGGTGCTAGTCTCCAGCTCCTAGCCTATGGAAGGCGGGCTTGGGGTAGTCACAGCACGGGTCCCAAGGACGGGTCGTGACAAATTGGTATCAGATGAGGTCGGTTCTACCGTAGAACTCAGGACTCTAATCTTTCTTCTATGTGAAGCAATAGTGTTAAGAGTATTGAGTGTGGATATCAGTCCAGGGAGTCCAGTGTTGGTGCGGCGGCTGACATATCTGTACACCAGGACCCTGACTTCTGATTTCCAACACAGTGCACGAAAACACTGATTGCATGTGTGTTTCAAAAGTTTTCTTTGTGATTACTTTGTGTCAGCTGACCAGGTATACTGTTTTGACCGTGGCGCACCTGATTCTTTTCATGATGGCCCCACGATGGCAGCCATCTAGGGTTCGGATCTTTGTGCGAGACGAAATTCCACCGAGCGATGAGGCCTCGGTGCAGGGACCTTTTACAGCGGAGGCACCGGTGGTACCACTACCCGCCGAGCCACCGATGCTGCCAGCCCCAGCCGCTGAGAGTGCACGTCACCTTAGTGCACTACACGAGTTTCAGCGTCAGAGACCGCCTAGGTTCCGCGGGGAGACGGACCCTCTGGCATTCGAGGATTGGATAGAGGTTGTAGTTCGAGTTTTCATGTTAGTGGGGACACCAGCTGGCCTCATCGTGATCCTTGCAGCGAGCCTCCTGCACGCGGCAGCAGGCAGATGGTGGAGCTTGATGCTCCAGGTGCACGACGAGGCATCCCTTCTGTGGGAAGACTTCGAGAGCCAGTTCCGGGCAGAGTTTTTACCAGCCACACTTTGAGCGGTTCACATACAAGAGCTACTTCATCTTCCGCAGGGTATCATGACGGTGGCGCAGTATTCGGAGAGTTTCACCAATCTATCACGTTACTATACAGATATAGTACGGGACCCATTCTTCAGGGCCCGAACCATTGAGCAGGTACTCAGGTGAGATATTAGAGCTTCAGTTGTTTCTCACCGCATCCCGACGCAGACAGGGGTGTTGCAGAGAGACCTCTTAGTGGAGAGTTTCCTTGCTGAGTAGTCTCTAGCAGAAAGACCCACCACTAGCCGGTATACATCCGAGTCTTCTGCAACGAGCAGTAGACAGATGAAACAGAGGTCCAAGAGGACCAGACCTACAGGTGATCGATCGCATGACACAGGATCGTGTGTGCGGGGCACCCGAGGTGGAGAACAACTTACCAGGAGCGGACAGCGTTACTCCTACGGCGGGGTTGGTCACATGGCTCGTGACTTTCTGACCGGCCATAAAGATGACCATTGGATAAATGAAGGACCTCCCAGGCAGTGGTAGAGGTTCGATCGGGGCGGATCGCATGGAGCAGGAGACCGAGGCAGGGGAGCTGGCCGTGCAGCTGGAGGTGGACGACGCTTCGAGGTGTTGCCACCACCACTACCAAGAGGTCCACCCCGACTGCAGGGAACATGTGGACATGGGAGAGCTCAACTTCAGGAAACTGAGGCATTTGACTATGGAGCTTCGGAAGCTGGCGGACAGGAGCGAAAATATTTCCAGGCATGGAGGCCTTGTTGTTGGTGCTTCTAGATTTATTTTTGTTGATGTTGTGGTTGTATGTGTCTTTGTACTTTGAGTTGTAGTAATAAAATACACCTTTCTTTGTGGCGTTTACTTTCTTGTCCTCTTTTTATGTTATTACTAAGAGGTTCCGGTTTAAAAACTGTTGACTTGACCCTCAAATT
This sequence comes from Viscum album, assembly GCA_963277665.1. NCBI lineage: Eukaryota > Viridiplantae > Streptophyta > Magnoliopsida > Santalales > Viscaceae > Viscum > Viscum album. The sequence continues at coordinate 267,278,456 of OY728128.1, read as the reverse complement.
TGAGATACCTATTGGAGGAGACCCAGTGACCACACACTGATGTCGACAGTGTGACTCAACCCTTGGAGGTGAGAGTAGCAGTTAGATCTCTTGGTAGTATCTTCTAGGCCTTACAACTTCATCCATGGTATGTATTAGTATCATCCATGTTGGGACTGACTGTATTAGGAAAATAACGTGGTTCATCCTGAGGATGAGACCAGATTTCTCTTTTCGGAAAAGAAGAAATCTTAGCAGCTCTTGTAGGACCAGAGAAGGTCCAGGTCATCCAAGAGCAGATGAGGACAGCTCAGAGCTGACAAAAGTCATTTGCTGATAGGAGGCGGAGACCACTAGAGTTTGAGGATGGCGACCACATTTTCCTACGGGTCTCACCTCGACATGGATTACGGAGTTTTGGCCAGGGTGGCAAGTCATCTTCGTGCTTCATCGAACCCTTCTAGGTCCTCAACAGGGTATGCGAGGTTGTTTACCGCTTGACCCATCCACCTCAGTTGCACCAGGTGCACGACGACTTCCATGTATCTCAGCTGAGGAGATACGTGCGTCACCCGGATCATAACTTTGACGATGGGGCGACTTTGGCGGAGGTCCTAGTGGAGATCGGGGATCGAAAGGAGCGGGTCCTACGTGGGTATTCGATTCCTCTATTGTACATCAGATGGCAGTACGAGAACCTCCAGGAGTGTACAGGGGAGTGGGACACTCAGTTGCGTGCTCAGTACCACTTTTATTTTCCCTAGTTTTTTTTATACCTTTGCGGGGACATAAAGCCCTGAGGTGGGAGTAATGTAAAGACCCATAAATTTCAATATAAATTTTTTCTTAATTTTCATTGGGATTTTAGAGTTGTGCAGTTTCTAACAGCACCTGATTCTGAGGCTCGGTGTGCCCGGAATCAATTTTCGAAGTTTATCTTGGGTACGTTCAGTGAATGAACGAGCGGGTTTTCCTAACTTTTGAACTGGTGCTCGGAATCAAAATCAGAGGGCACTGATGAAACCGCAGCGCCGGTAACTGCTTATGAACACCTTATCTGAAGGTGTGTTTGCTCGGGTGGTGATGTTAAAAAAAAGTGAGGAATAAAAATATAATTGTTTAATTTTTATTTCTTTACTAAGCGGTTTAAGTGAAATTAAGTTATGTCACAACTTAATTTCTCTCTGCTTTGTGGATAACATCCATGTGCGGGAGTTGGGGTGGGGCCCACACGAGCCCCCACCATTCAATTCTATAACTCCCCATTAATCACCCTATAACTTTTAAATTGTGTAACACACCCGCACCTCCCCCGTTTAAATGTCAAGTCAACTCAAGCAGTTTTTATTCCACATTAAATACCAGCCAATAAAATGCCTAATTAATTGGATACCGCGTGTTAATTAATTTGGTGAATTAATTTTGAATTTCAAATTAGTGATGGCTTGTGTGTGTGTAAATTAAATAAGAAAATGTCATATTTTATTGGTGGTGATTCGCTGTGTGGAGGAGAGAACCCTCGGATATTTTCTTCTTCCTTCTTGAATAACGGGAAGAACACCGAAGCTACAATGGAGAACGTCGTCTAATATTTGCAACTTCTTCCCGCGTCGAAGAAATCGAGATGCCACATCTTTCACCGGGAGTGCACCGACGACGTATAGAGCCTCTTTCCACGACGCTGTTTTCCACGATGCTGTTTCACCACGATGATCCTCGTACAACGACTTCTTCCAGGTAGGTGTTTGAGTTCAAATATTATGGTTTAATTTTTTGCGCTTTCTTGACGTGGGTTTTTATTATGTTGGGGCCACATGTTATCGTTATAACGGGAGGAGGTCGGACCGCACGAACACGGATGACCCTCCTCCCTCTTTGTTGTTGTTCTTGTTGCGGCATGAACAAAGGCAGCACAGTGCAATGGCATCGCACGTGAACATGGGGAATCACGGCGAAGAAGCGTGGCACCGTCCCGCTGAACCATTGAGGCCGAACGAACCCGCGGCTAGAGTCGGGTCGCGGCGAAGGGGCGCGGCGCCATCGCACCGTGCTGTAGAACCACGAATACACCGCGGTCGGAGCAGGGCCACGGTGGAGGGGTGTGGCGCCATCGCGCTGCGACGATCGGACCATGGTCGCGGCCTTTGGGTCATGGCAGAGCAGCAAGCGGCGGACGGAACCGCCGGCTGTCGGCGCCTCGGAGGAGCAGGACCACGGGGTCCTGCGGTGGTGGCACCAGCCGACCAACCGGGCCTGCCAATCGGAGGAACCGGGGGTCGTAACCCTCGGCTAGCAAGGGAGCGGCCCCCACGCGCGGGCGGCTATTTCCAAACAGGGGGACAGTGCCCCCCCCCCCTCGCCCCCTTTCTGTTTCCTACTCGGCCATAATGGCCGAGCTGACTGGCCACGCGGGCCGTGCCCGTGCTAGGCCAAATGTCCACCCAGGCCCGGCCGGGCCACGCCCTATTGTGCCGGACCCGGACCCGGGTTGGGTCGACCCGATTCGGGCCGACCCAGGGGGGGTTGGGGCGGGCCCGGACGGCCCCAGACCCCCCATTTTGGACTGTTTTCAGTCATTTGCCCATATCTTGGGCTACGGACCTCTGATCGATGCACTGTCTGTTGCGATGCGATCCTTGGATCGAGATGTTTGTTTCGGTATATTACACCCAAGGTTTCAGAGAACTTTGGGAATATACAGGTTGGTTCGAACACGAAACCAACTGGACCCTTAGAGAGATAACTCTTATAACTTGGGATCCGGACGTCCGATTGACGTGTCGTCGACTTTGTTGGATTCCTCTTAGTGAGATGGACCTTTTGGCCTACTCTGTTCGAGGTTTGGATGCAGTTAGAGTACGTTCGGGTTGGTTTTGACTTAAAAACTAATCGGGCCCCTGGAACGAAAAAGCCAATAACTCTCAGACCGGGAGTCCGATTGACGCGCCGTCTGTCGCGTTGTGTTCCTATTGACGTGACGGAACTTTCTGATACATCAATGCTGGTCTACGTGTCAGTTGATGTATCGAACCCTTGGCTCATGGAGCGGACCCTCCTTGAAACGAACGTGCTGTATGCGGAAACCCTAGAGCTGGCTGAGACTTGACGACTGCTGATCAATCGACTCGGAGTGTTTCGATAGCCCAGTGGGGAGCGCTTGGTTATAGTGGAAGGCCCACGGTGGAGTAGCGCTTGGTTGTAGCAGCAAACCTGCAGTACTCAATAGAAGGAGTACCTCGGTAGTCTATGAGGGGGAGCGCTTGGTTGTAGCTGTAGACCCATGGTGGGAAGCTCATGGTTGTAGCAGCAGGCCCACATTACTCGATAGGTGGAGTACTACAGCAGTCCAAGTTTAGTGGGAAGCACTTGGTTGTAGCAGCAGGCCCACTATACTTGATAGTGGAGGAGTTTCCTAGCAGCTATGGGTTTGACGGTGTAGACTTTCGTACTGGAATCCCTCGTGGGTTCGACGACGACGACAACCGTACGATAATCCTTTGTGGGTTCGGCAGTGACGACTATTGTACTTTCATTCCTTATGAAACCCTAGATCTTGCTGATACTTGAAGACTCCTGATCGATCGACTCGGAGTGTTTCAGATAGCCTAGTGGGGAGCGCTTGGTTGTAGCGGCAGACCCACGGCGGAGGAGCGCCTGGTTGTAGCAGCAGACCTGTGGTACTCAACAGAAGGAGTACCTATGTAGGCTATGAGGGGGAGCGCTTGGTTGTAGCGGCAGACCCATGGTGGGAAGCACTTGGTTGTAGAAGCAGTCCCATATTAATCGACAGGGGGAGTACTTCAGCTATCCAAGTATAGTGGATAGTGCTTGGTTGTAGTGGCAGACCCACTGTACTCGACAGAGGAGGAGTTCTCCAGCAGCTGTGTTTCTAACATCCTGAATAAATCCTAGATTTAGATAAGTCTTGAATTTCAATCATTATCTTCGATATGATTGAATTTCTTTCCTGTGTGGATTGGGTTCTGATTTTCTGTGTGGATTAGGTTGTACTATCCTGTGTGGACGTGATCAAACTTGGGATCGAATGTTGGAGTCGAACTGGAATTTATGACTTAGGTATATGTATGGGCATATACCTAATTAGTGTTGGATGTCACTTCGTGATTGTATCTTTCCTTTTTTGTTTATCCTTGTTAGATTTAGTGAGTCCTTGAGGGTCTCTGGGTCCCTAATGAGTAGCGTATACTCACCCCCACACGGGCTATGCCCGCACTACGTTGTGTTGGATGCAGATGATGGACAGCACTGATCGTGGTTGAGGCTTATGGAGCAAGTTGGTACCTGGAGGTGGACCACTAGGCGGGACGTACACGGATTGGACGGCTGGACCTGAGGAGATGAGGAGGCAATCTGTACCCACCCTTCATGTGGGACTTCCAGTGGACGGCTCGACGTTGCTGCTTTACTTTCTGTTGATGTACTTTCTTTCAGTTGTACTTTACTTTAGTTGGGTTTGTATTCTGGCCCATTTACTTTTCCGCACTTACAGTTTTACCCAGTTTACTTAGTGTTTACTTCAGCTTTCTTACTCTGGTGTTTGTTTACATATAAAATCAATGCCTTCCCTTTTTATCAGTATTTATTAATTGGTGCTAGTCGCCATCCCCTGGCCTATGGAAGGCGGGCTTGGGGTAGTCACGACACAGGTCCCAAGGACGGATCGTGACAAATTGGTATCAGAGGAGGTCGGTTCTACGGTAGAACTCAGGAATCTAATCTTTCTTCTATGTGAAGCAATAGTGTTAAGAGTATTGAGTGTGGTTATCAGTCCAGGGAGTCCAGTGTTGGTGCGGCGGCCGACGTATCCGTACACCAGGACCCTGACTTCTGATTTCCGAATTAGTGCACGAAAACACTGATTGCATGTGTGTTTCATAATTTTTCTTTGTGATTACTTTGTGACAGCTCATCAGGTATACTATTTTGACCATGGTGGACCTGATTCTATTCAGGATGGACCCACGATGGCAGCCAGCTCAGGTTTGGAGCCTTGTGTGAGACTACAGCCCACTGAGCGATGAGGCCTCGGTGCAGGGCCCTTTTACAGTGGAGGCACCGGCAGTACCACTACCCACCGAGCCACCGATGCTGCCAGCCCCAGCCACTGAGAGTGCACATCGCCTTAGTGCACTGCATGAGTTTCAGCATCATAGACCGCTCAGGTTTTGTTGGGAGATGGACCCTCAGGCAGCCGAGGATTGACTAGAGGCTATAGTTCAAGTTTTTAGGTTAATGGGGAAACCAGCTGACCTCATGGTGATCCTTGTAGAGAGCCTCCTACACGCGGAAGCAGGCCGATGGTGGGGCATGATGCTCTAGGTTCATGATGAGGTATCCCTTCTGTGGGTAGACTTCGAGAGCCTGTTTCGGGCAGCATTTGTAATAGCCACCCTTCGAGAGGTGCACATACAAAATCTACTTCATCTTTAGTAGGGTAGCATGGCGGTGGCGCAGTATTCGGTGAGGTTCACCGATCTCTCGTGTTACTCTACATACATGGTACGGGACCCGTTCTTCAGGTCCCAAACCTTTGATCAGGGGCTCAGGCGATAGATTAAAGCTTCAGTTGTTTCTCACAGCATCTCGACGCAGACAGGGGTATTGGAGCGAGAGCAGTCACCAGCAGCAGGAGCCTCCACTAGCCAGCATGCGGCTGAGTATTCTACAGCAGGCAGTAGACAGATAAAGCAGAGTTCCAAGAGGACCAGACCTACAGGTGATCGACCGCATGACACAGGATCGTGTGTGCGTGGCACCCGGGGTGGAGAATGACTTACTAGGAGCGAACAGTGTTACTCCTGCGGCGGGGTTAGTCACATGGCTCTTGACTTTCCGACCCTCCATACAGATGACCAACGGATAAATGAAGGAATTCCCAGGCAGAGGTAGAGGTTTGATCGGGGCGGATCGCAAGGAGCAGGAGACCGAGGCAGGGGAGCTGGCCGTGCAGTAGGAGGTGGGTGATGCTTCGAGGTGTTTCCACCACCACCACCAGGAGGTCCACCCTGACTGTAGGCAACAGGTGGAAATGGGAGAGATCAGCTTCAGGCAGCTGAGGCATTTGACTATAGAGCTCCGGAAGCTTGCAGACAGGAGTGAAACTAGTTCCAGACATGGAGGCCTTGTTGTTGGTGCTTCTAGCTTTCTTTTTGTTGATGTTGTGGTTGTATGTGTCTTTATACTTTGAGTTGTAGTAATAAAAGACACCTTCCTTTGTGACGTTTACTTTCCTGTAATCTTTTTATGTTGTTACTAAGAGATTCTAGTTTAAAAACCGTTGAATTGAACCTCACTTTTGAGATACCTACTGGAGGAGACCCAGTGACCACACATTGATGCCGAAAATGTGACTCAACCCTTGGAGGCGAGAGTAACGGTTAGATCTCTTGGAAGTAGAGTCGAGGCCTTACAACATCATCCTTGGTATGGATTAGTATCAACCATGTTAGGACTGACTGTATTAGGCAAAGAACGTGGTTCATCCTGTGGATGAGACCGGATTTATCTTTTCGGCAAAGATGAAATCTTAGCAACTCTTGTACGACCAGAGAAGGTCCAGGTCATCCAAGACCGGATGAGGAAATCTCAGATCTGACAAAAGTCTCTTGCTGACAGGAGGTGGAGACCCCTAGAGTTTTAGGATGGAGACCACATTTTCCTACGGATCTCACCTCGACGTGGATTACAAAGTTTTCATCGGGGAGGCAAGTTATCTCCATGCTTCATCGGACCCCTCTAGGTCCTCAACAGGGTTGGCGAGGTTGTTTACCGCTTGACCCATCCACCTCAGTTGCACCAGGTGCACGACGACTTCCACGTATCTTAGCTGAGGAGATACGTGTGTGACTAAGCTCATATCTTTGACGATGGGGTGACTTTTGTGGAGGTCCCGGTGTAGATCGAGGATCGACAGAAGCGGATCCTACGTGGGCGGTCGATTCCTCTAGTGCGCATCAGATGGCAGCACGGGAACCTCTAGGAGAGAACAGGGGAGCGGGAGGCTCAGTTGTGTTCTCAGTACAACTTTTGTTTTCCTTAGTTTGTGTTATAGCTTTACGGGGACGTAAATCCCTGAGGTGAGAGTAATGTAAAGACCCGTAAATTTCAAAGGAAATTTTTTCTTAATTTTGTTTGGGATTTTACAGTTGCACAATTCTTGACGGCACCAAATTCCGAGGCCCGGTGTGCCCAGAATCAATTTCCAAAGTTTAGCTCAGCTATGTTCAGCGAACGAATGAGTGGGTTTTCCTACCTTTTGAACTGGTGCTTGGAAGCGAAATCTGAGGGCACCGATGAAACCGCCGCACCGGTAATTTCGTAGGAACACTTTATTTGAAGGTGTGTTTTCTCAGGTGGTGATTTTAAAAAAAAGTTAGGAATAAAAATATAATTGTTTTATTTTTATTTCTTTACTAAGTGGTTTAAGTGAAATTAAGATATGTCACAACTTAATTTCTCTCTTCTTTGTGGATAACATCCATGTGTGGGAGTTGGGGTGGGGCCCAAACGAGCCCCAACCTTTCAATTCTCTAACTCTCCATTAATCACCCTATCATTTTTAAATTCTGTAACACACCCGCACCTCCCCCGTTTAAATGTCAAGTCAACTCAAGCAGTTTTTCTTCCACATTAAATACCTGCCAATAAAACGCCTAATTAATTGGATACCGCGCGTTAATTAATTTGGTGAATTCATTTTTAATTTCAAATTTATGATGGATTGTGTGTGTGTAAATTAAATAAGACAACGTATTATTTTATTGGTGGTGATTCGTTGTGTGGAAGAGAGAACCCTCGGAGATTTTCTTCTTCCTTCTTGAAGAACGCGAAGAACACCGAAGCATCAACGAAGAACCTCGTCTCATCTTCACACCTTCTTCCCGCGTCGAAGAAAGCGAGACACCACATCTTTTACTGGGCGTGCACCGACGACGTACAGAGCCTCTTTCTGTGACGCCGTTTTCCGTGACGACGTTTCTCCGCGAAGATCCTCGTACGACGAGTTCTTCCATGTAGGGGTTTGAGTACAAATATTATGGTTTTTTTTTTCGTGACGAGGGTTTTTATTCTTTTGGGGATGCCTGTTATCATTATAACAGGAGGATTTTGGACCGCACGAACACGGCCGACCCTCCTCCCTCTTTTTTGTTGTTCTTGTTGCGGCACAAACAAAGGCAGCGCGGTGCAACAGCACCGCGTGGGAACATGGAGAATCATGGCGAAAAAGTGGGGCGCTGTCGCGCCATGCCGTTGAGGCCGAACGAACCCGTGGCCGGATTCGGGCCGCGATGAAGGGGCGTGGCACTGTCGTGCCGGGCCGGAGAACCACAAAGAAACCGCAGCTGAAGCGGGGCCGCGGTGGAGTAGGGAGAGGCGGCCGGAACCGCTGGCCGCCGGCACCACGGAAGAGCGGGACCGCGGGGTCCCACCGCAGCGGTATCAGCCGGCCGGATGGGCCGTCCGGTCATAGGAGCCGGGGTTCTTCACCCTAGACTACCACGGTAACAACCCCCATGTGGGGGCCACTGTTTCCAAATAGGTGGGCAGCGCCCCCCCCCCCCCCCCTTCCATTTCCTGCTCGGCCATAATGGTCAAGCTGACTAGTCGCGCCCGCGCCAGGCCAACCGGCCGCCCAGGCCGGGCCGGGCCACGCCAGAAGGTCTGGGCTGCACCCACCGGGTCGGGCCATGCCCTATTGGGCCGACCCTGGGGGTGGGGTCGGGCCCAGACCCCCCCATTCTGGACAGTTTTCAGTCATTTGCTCATATCTTGGGATACTAACCTCCGATCGATGAACCATAATTTGAGATAAGATCCTTGGATCGAGAATGTTGTTTCGGTATATTACGCTCAAGGTTTCAAAGAACTTTGGGTACCATCAGGTTGGTTCGAACACGAAATCAACTGGGTCCTCGGAGCGGTAACACTTATAACTAGAGCTCCGGACGTCTGATTGACGTGCCATAGACTTTGTTGGATTCCAGATAGTGAGATGAACCTTTTTTCTTACTTAATTTGAGGTTTGGACGTAGCAGAAGTATGGTCAAGTTGGTTTTGAATTAAAAACCAACCAGGCCCCTGGAACGAAAAAGTCAATAACTCTCATACTGGGCGTCCGATTGACGCACCGTCTATCGCGTTGTGTGCCTATTGACGTGACAGATCATTGTGATACATAAATTCTGGTCTAAATGTCAGTTGATGTATCCACCCCTTGGCTCATGGAGCGGACCCTCTTGGAAACGAGCGTGCTGTGTGCGGATAACCTAGAGCTGGCTGAGAGATGACGACTGCTGATCGATCGACTCAGACTGTTTCGATCACCCAGTGGGGAGCGCTTGGTTGTAGCGGCAGACCCACGGCGGAGGAGTGCTTGGTTTTAGCGCCAGACACTCAGTACTCAACAGAAGGAGTACCTATATATGTTGTGAGGGGGAGCGCTTGGTTATAGCGGAAAACCCATGGTGGGAAGCACTTGGTTGTAGCAGCAGGCCCACAGTACTCAATAGGTGGAGTAATACAGCAGTCCATGTTTAGTGGGAAGGGCTTAGTTGTAGTGGCAGGCCCACTGTACATGATAGAAAAGGAGTTTCCCATAATCTATGGGTTTGACGGTGTAGACATTCGTACTGAATCCTTCATGGGTTCGACGACGACGACAACCGTACGAGAATCCTCTGTGGGTTCGGCAGTGACGACTACTCTACATTCATTCCTTATGAAACCCTAGAGCTGGCTGAGACTTGATGACTACTGATCGATCGACTCGGAGTGTTTCGGATATCCTAGTTGGGAGCGATTGGTTGTAGCGGCAGACACATGGCGGAGGAGCGCTTGGTTGTAGCGGCAGACCCACGGTACTCAACAGAAGGAGTACCTCTATAGGCTATGAGGGGGAGCGCTTGGTTGTACCGGCAGACCCATGGTGGGAAGTGATTGGTTGTAGCAGCAGGCCCAAAGTACTCAACAGGGGAAGTACTTCAGCAGTCCAATGTTAGTGGATAGCGCTTGGTTGTAGCAGAAGACCCACTGTACTCGACAGAGGAGGAGTTCTCCAGGTGTTGTGTTTCCGACATCTTGAATAAATCCTGGTTTGAGCTGAGTCTTAACTTTCAATCATTATCTTCAATATGATTGAATTTATTTCCTGTGTGGATTGGGTTGTGATTTTCTATGTGGATTGGTTTGTACTATCCTGTGTGGACGTGATCGAACTTGGGTTCAGATGTTAGAGCCGAACTGGAATTGATGACTTAGTATATGTATGTGAATATACCTAAGTAGTGTTGGATGTTACTTCGTGATTGTATCTTTCCTTTGTGGTTTATCTTTATTTGATTTACTAAGTCATTGAGGGTCTCGGGGTCCCTACTGAGTAGTGTATACTCACCCATGCATGGTCTATGCCTACGCTACGTTGTGTTTGATGCAGACGACGGATAGCACTAATCGTGTTTGAGGCTTGTGGAGCAAGTCGGTACCTGGAAGTGGACCACTGGGTGGGATGTACACGTAGCAGACGGCTGGACCCGAGTAGCTGAGGTGGCTATCTGTACCCACCCTTCAGGTGGGACTTCCAGTGGACGGCTCGACGTTGCTGCTTTACTTTCTGTTGCTGTACTTTCTTTCAGTTGTACTTTACTTCAGTTGGGTTTGTATTCTGGACCAATTACTTTTCCGCACATATAGTTGTACCCAGTTTACTTAGTTTTTACTTCAGCTTGCTTACTCTGGTGTTTGTTTAAATATAAAAGCAATGCCTTCCCTTTTTATCGGCCTTTATTCCTTGGTGCTAGTCACCGGCCCCTAACCTATGGAAGGTGGGCTTGGGGTAGTCACGACACGGGTCCCAAGAACGGGTCATGACAAATGCATTGGGTAAGGTTAAGTCTCCTGAGATGCGATGGGAAACGGGATTGGCGGTTAGCCTTTACCCGTACTGAAATGGTAAACAAGATTGGTGCTTAGCCTTGACCCGTACTAAAGATATGATTTATGATTATGCCACATTTATATGATTCAATGTTTATAAAATCCCAAGCTTATATTAAATTATTTTATAAGTTTCATGCTTGGGATATCATTATGTCAGGCCTCCTAACTCATGTGCTTGAGATGTATCTTTATGTTCATTCCTTTACTAGGCTTTTTAGCTCATCCCTTTGTTCATGTGTTCCCCAGGGTACCCTATACAGATGTAAGATCTCAAAGGAAGTTAGAAGCTCTTTATGGAGATTAAATAAAGAAGTTTTTTTAGTCCCATGTTTTATGTTATATTTACCTAGTCTTCCAAGTCACTAGACTTAATGATCCTTGGCTTATACATTGATGAATAATTATTGTCAAAATATTGATATGTTTTATGTAAAAGCCTCAGGTTGCTATAGTTTGTATCAGAGGATGGTCTAGTTATTTTTGGAGATTAGGAATAGAGCACCTTAGCGAGAACCTTAAAGATGATACCAATTATAAGAAAACAATCCTAAATTTTTTTGAGTATAGAGTAAGTGGATTATCACAAAAATACATCTCATTCTGAATATGAGCAGGTAGAGGCGGCTCTGGAATAAATGTATCTAGGGGTAAAACCCAAAAACAGCACTTTGAGATAGAATCGAACGAGAATTGGTGCATGATAACGGGCCTTGCAGCACACTTGGTTACGACACTCCCAAGGGATATGCTTTAATAGATTCACGAGCTTAGTACAAATCATTATTAAGGGAAAAAAAGCCCATAAGAATATTAGTTGAGAAATAGATCGAGGATAACCTAGATATAAACATAAGGAATCAAAAGATAGGATGTAATTCTTATTTATAAGTTTAACCTTTAATGTTCAATGTTTCCTTTTTATGATCAACAGCTATGTATTCACAACCTCTAATTATACGTTCTTTTTCTTAGTTAATGGTGGGAAATAGAAGAACATGTTCCAAAAACCAATGTGATAGGCAATGTGATGATTGTGCTAATGACATACCTGATGTGACAGAAGAGGGTGCTCAAAACTTCATGGCAGTACTTCCTCAGCTGGATCGAGTTATTAATAATAACTTGAATTAGGAGGAGCGTCCCCCTCCTCCAAGGAAAGTACAAGTTGTCGTAGAATCCTTTATGCGGAAAAGGCCTCCCATGTTTAGTGGGTCTTCTGATCCCCTCCTCGCAGAGCAATGGATTAACTCCATTGAATAGATTTTCTCTATCCTCCAGTGCACGGATGAAGAGAAAGTTGTACAAGAAATATATAGTTTTGATGGGGAATTCGATCCGTGGTAGAAACTGATCAAGAATACGATGTTACAAGAGGAAATTGATTCCATAGATTGGGAGGAATTCAAAAATATGTTATTGAACAAATATTTTCCTTGATCCCTCCATCTCTATATGGAAAGAGATTTCCTTGGACTCAAGTAGAAGGAAGATGGGTCCATCGGGGTGTATGAATCAAACTTTACAAGGCTTTCAAGGTTCACCTCTGGCCTTTTCATGAACACCGAAAGCAAGGTGGTCACTTATTTAGCGGACTAAAGCTGAGTCTATGAAAAGTGTTGGAAATTCGAGACTTCAACAACTATGAGGAGATTGTCCGTTGTGGCCTCAAGTTTGAAATAGAGATTGGAGACTCTTAGTGGTCTCATGGGCCTTGTGACAAGAAGCAGAAAATGGAGAACAACATGGGTGGTTCATCCAAAAAATCTTATGATTGAAAGAAGCCTCACTTTCCCCTTTGAAATAATTGTGGGAAGAAGCATCTTGGTGACTATATCAAAGGAACCAGGAATTGCTTCAAATGCAGAATGTTTGGTCATCTGGCCAAGAACTGCCGAAGGGATATGAACAATCCCGCCAATGTTGAAGATGAATGGAAGGATCAGATCAACACTCATCCTGTAGTGCAATGGATTAACTGCAAGTAGATTGGGCATTATGCGAACAATTTCCCTAAAATGATGGTTGTCGTAGGCAATCAACAACATCCACCAAGGAAACACGGAGGGGCTTATGCTATCACTACTACTGAGGTGTAGCCCGAAAACGATGTGGTGATAGGTACGCTTGTTCTTCATTCAAGAATAGTGAATGTTCTATTTGATTCATGTTTTACGCATTCTTTCATATCATGCAAGTTTATTAGAACTATTCAAACACCACCTCAAAATTTGGAGGAAAAGTTATCTTTGAGAACAGCGAATGGGGAAATTATTGCATCCATGGTTTATAACTCCTCCCAGGTTAATGTTTGTGGACTAAACCTCCCAGAAAATCTTGTCATACTTTTTTTAGTGGAGTTCAACATTATCTTGGGCATGGATTGGCTATCTTTGTACAAGTCCAATAACAATTGTAGGGAATGGGAGATTACTCTTCACATCCTGAAGTATCCTCCGATTCTTTATAAGTTCAATGAGGAAGATGAGTCTCCTTTAGAAGAATAATCTCACGTGTAGATATTTATTCTTTATGAGCATGCATACCTACATCAAATGATTGAGACAAAGGATAGAATAACGCTTGAAGACATGTCTATTGTGAGGGATTACACTGATGTATTACCCGAAGAGTTGTATGGTCTTCCTCCTGACTGAGAAGTTGATTTATCAATTGAACTAATCCCAGGATCTCTGCCAATCTCAAAGAAACCTTACAGAATGGCCATCGTAGAGCTAGAAGATCTAAAGAAGCAGTTATAGGAGAATATTGAGAAGGGTTTTATATGCCTGAGTGCTTCACCGTGGGGTGCTCCAGTCCTCTTCGTCAAGAATAAGGATGGATCAATGCGCCTATGCATTGATTATCGTGAGCTTAATAAAATCAATATAAAGAACAAGTATCACCTTCCACAGATAAATGACTTGTTCGATCAGCTTCGTGGTGCCAGTTATTTCTCTAAGGCGGACCTTCAGTCGGGATATCACCAACTAAAGGTGAGTAAGGAAGATATTCCCAAGACTACCTTTGGAATGAGGTATGGACACTATGAGTTCATAGTGATGCCCTTCGGACTCACTAATTCCCCAAAAATTTTCTAGGATTTAATGTATAGAGTTTTTAGAGACTACCTCGACAAATTTTTGGTGGTGTTTATTGATGATATTCTAATATACTCCAAGAGCAAGGAGGAACATGAGGAGAATTTGGACACTGTGTTAAAGACATTGCGAAGGGAGAAGTTGTATGAAATGTACACTAAATATGAGTTCTGGATGGAGGAAGTATCATTCATGGGACATTTTATCACCAGGAAAGGGATATATGTGGACACTTCTAAGATAAAGGCAATCGAACAGTGATGGAGGTCGTCTTCTGTAACGGAGATCCACAAATTTTTAGGTCTAGAAGGGTATTATTGACGATTCGTGAAGAAATTTTCATGATTGTCATACCCAATGACCATGTTGACACGGAGGGGAGTAATGTTCGTCTGGACACGGGAATGTGAAGACACTTTCAAGGAGTTTAAAAAGAGGCTTATCAATGTGTCGGTACTCACACTACCTTAAAGTGGAGAACACTTTGTGGTGTATAGTGATGATTCTAAGAAAGGATTATGATGTGTGCTAATGAAAAATGATAAAGTGATATTCTATGCCTCAAGGAAGCTGAAAATCCATGAGCAAAACTATCCCATGAAAGAACTAGAGTTGACGGCTGTGATCTTTATGTTGAAAATCTGGAGGCATTATCTCTATGGGGAAAAATGTGAGATATATACTAACCATAAGAGACTAAAATATATATTCACATAGAAATAGCTTAAAATGTGCCAGCGAAGATGGATAGAGGTCATCAAGGATTATGACTACTCAATCCACTACCATCCCGATAAGGTAAACAAGGTGGAAGATGCTCTAAGTAGAAAGGATCTTGTATCTTTATCAACGATGAGAATTAAAAAGGATCCGATCTTCTTATATTTTCAAAGGATGGAAATGGGAATCATTAAGGGAGGAACATCAACAATTCTCTCTCAAATGATTGCTCAACTATACCTCATGGAGAAAAAAATGGTTTCTCAAAGAAAGGATGTGGAAATTCCAAAAAGGGTGAATGCTGTTAAAAATGGGAAATCCTCTGATTTCAAAATTGATGAAAAAGGAGTTGTATGATTTGGGACATGATTATGTGTACAATATGATCCAGATATAAAGAAAGAGCTATTGAATTATGCACATAGCTCGAACTTCATTATCCATCCTGGGAGTACCAAAATGTACTCTGATCTCTGAGAACACTTCTGGTGGGATAACATGAAGATGGAGATTGCAGAATATATATCAAGGTACTTGGTATTACAGGAAGTTAAAGCTGAGTGACAAAAGTCCAAAGGAATGATGCAGCCATTGCCTATACCCATGTGGAAATGGGAAAATGTTACTATGGACTTTTTCACGGGTCTCTCGAAGACGTCGAAGGGAAATAATGTGATATGGGTTGTGGTTGACCAACTCACCATGACATCCCATTTCATCACAATTAAGGAAGATCTATGGCTTAAACAACATGAAAAGTTATATGTGAAGGAATTGGTGAGAATTCATGGCGTTCCACTGTCAATTGTCTCTGACCATGATCCAAGGTTCACATCTAAATTCTGGAAGAGTCTTTAACATGCTTTGGGTACTGAATTAAATTTCATCACAGCCTATCACCCCCAAACCGATGGCCAATCTGAAAGAAATATTCAGACGCTTGAAAATATGTTGAGATATTTCTCTCTAGAATTTAAAGGTTGATGGTATCATCATCTCCCATTGGTAGAGTTCTCATACAAAAATAGCTTCCACTCGAGTATTCAAATGGATCCATATGAATCTCTGTACGGAAAGAGATGTAGAACTCCAACCTGTTGGGATGAAGTTTGAGAAAGAAAAAAACATGGACCCGACCTTGTTCAAGAGATGGAAGAGAAGGTTCAAGTCATCTAGAAACACATCAAAGCTACTCAAAGTCGGTAAAAGAGCTATGTTAACAACAGTCGAAGGGACATGGAGTTCGATGTTAGAGATAAATTCTTCCTTCGAATATCTACATGGAAGATAGTCATGAAATTCAGGAAGAAAGGTAATCTGAGCCCAAGGTATATTGGCCCCTTTGAGATCCTTGACCGCATAAGAGTTGTGGCCTATCATCTTTCACTTCCACCGAATATGGATCGAGTTCATGATGTTTTTCATGTATCACTATTGAGGAAGTACATACCTGATCTCTCACATGTACTAAACTCAGAGGTGGTGCAGCTCAAAGATGATCTCTCCTATGAGGAGCAGCCACTAAGGATTCTAGATCGGAGAGATAAGGTTCTACGCAACATGATAACCCATATTTTCGACGTTTTGTGGAGGAACCATAAGTTTGAGAAAGAAACCAGGGAACTAGAGTAAGCAATGAAGGAGAAGTACCCACACCTGTTTTTGGTTTAGAATGTAAAACGAAATATCGAGGACGAAATTTCATAAGGGGGGAAGAATGTAACGACCCAATGTTTTTAATGTAAATTCCCTACTTATAAATATTCATAAAGTCTCATAATAAATATCTACTATGTGATAAGTGACCTTTAAACATATGTTTGTCAGTTATGTGTTTCGAATTTTGAAAATCTGGCATACACGGTTGTGTTCAAAATGTTTTTTGGAATCCAATAAGAAAAAAGTAATTTTTTTTAATAGAATCCTACCCTAATGAATAGTAACGTACCTTTGTGAATAGTGATATACCATAATGAATAGTAACATCACCTATGGTGGTATAAAAATAATACTCAAGTTGGATGTGAAATAAACCTATATTTTAGAATAAGTTAATGGGTGTTTTAAAACTGGTTTTGATAATAAATTATTATTTTAATTAAATATTAAAATATCATATTTAGAAAAATATTTTTGAAAAATTGACTTTATTTTTGGATTCCACACGTTGAAAAATGGTTCTGGTGAATTTTTTGGATTTTTCTGAAATACATGAATTTTTTATAAATTGTAAAATACGATAAATGACAATAAATGCTAAATACAGCATCATAGGTGATGTATGGCTGATTTAAGATGATAATCCCGAATAATCCTTGATTTTTTTAGTATATTTGATGATAATGCTCAATTATTCGTAGTCTTGGCCTTAAATAATATAATAATACTTAAAATATTGGGAAAACCTTCCCCTCCCTCAATATAAATACCCCCTTTCCTTACCTCTTTCCCACACACCTCTCAATCCTTGTGCATACCCCAAATTCTTCCCAAATATCCTCCCAAGTTCCTTCCCCACGTCCAAGGCCTACCGGGCTTACCAAAAGGCCAAAATCAAAGGCCGTAAGAGGGATCTCAAAGAGAGGAGATCAAAGGGTAAGGATCCTCTTTCATTTTATAGTGTTTTGTTTTCAATTTCCTTCTTCTCTTATACCCTCTACCATTTCCCTTATCCAAAAGGAATGAAAGCTCCAAAATCTCATATACTTTTTATGTTAATCATTTTTATGTAAAAATTCAATCATCATGCTTCTTCTCCTCTCCCCCACCTTCTAAAATTAAAACACTGTTTGTGATCAACATCGTGGATAATGTGTTTTCAATTTCTTTCATCATATTTGTTTCTGGTCATGAAACAATTTATGTTATATTTGAACCAGATTATTAGGTATTTTATATATCCTATTTATGGATTTGGAATCCTTATACACTCATGATATCAAATAATAATACAAAACAAGTAAATTATGGGTAAAATCGAAAAAATTAATTCTAGCATTTATCATTAATGTCTTATGTCAGGGTTCTCTTTCACTCCAGTTAACCAAATGAATTTTTTATCCTTTTGGATGTTCACTAATTCTATATAACATAAATTATAGACAACCAATTTTATCTTACATTTTATCTGAACCAAAATACAAGTGAACTTATCATTAAAACCAAGGAAACAAACAGACTTGAACCATGAAATTGAACCTTATAATCAATCAAAATGGGTATGAATGAACTTAAAAAGGATATAATAAATATTTTACATGTATATAAGGTTCTATACCTATTTATTAATATTACAAATTTTACTATTCAGGTCATTAATATCATGTGGAGAACATCAACGGACTCAAGGTAAGGGATCCTCCACTTTTTACTCATAATCCAGATTGATCTCTATGATATACCTTTTTGTGTAATACAAAATAATGGGGTACATTTATAGACCTTCCCCTTAATTCCATAATCTTTTATAAGTGATGAGAAACACCTTATCTCTCTCATCAAGCCCTCTTAATTATACATGATGCCATGTCAATAAACCAAGATGGATTCTACACGAACATCCTTTATTCCTTCGGGTTGCTCTATCTTTCTTTATGTTATTGTCATTTCATTTATGTAGAACTTAAAAATTCTACTTATATGATCCAGTATCATGTTCCAAGATCCACCTCTCACTCTATTTCGTGGTTATACATGCCTATAAGTGAATCTCTCTTCGATACTTCCTAATAAGCACACTTGTTTTAAAGGAACTTCCTAAACTTTTACCTAACTTCAATAGCACTCTATCTTCTGTTTTAAGACACAATTATCTTTTAAATTATTTATTTTAATTATTAAATACTTATTCGTTCAATTATGGTTTTATATAAAATAATGTATTCTCTACTATTTGTAAAATCTCTATGGTATTTTCCTTAAAACCGCAAAAAAATATTTTAATTCTAATGTTTATAAAATACATTTTTTTATGTTATCACTTATATTTGACACCACTTACCATGTTATATGCCTATTTTACCAAATGAATGTCCATGTATGTTCTAATATTTTCCTATCATGTACACTTTCATGATACGCCCATTGGTTATGATTGATGTCATGATTGTGGTACCCAATTCTTTTCATGGGTACCCTTATGTTTGTGTGTGGTTAAATATGGATGATTGTATATGTGGTAAGAATATTTATGTGGCAAGTATATTCATGAATATGTTGGGATGGGTGCGCCCAGATAGTGCTCCAATGCATTGGTTAAGGTTTAGTTTCCTGAGATGCGATGTGAAATGGGTTTGGCCGTTAGCCTTGACCCATACTAAAATGGGAAACGGGATTGGCGGTTAGCCTTGACTCGTACTAAATATATGATTTATGATTCTTCCACATTTATATGATTCCATGTTTATAAATCCAATTCTTATATTAAATGATTTTATAAGTTTCATTCTTTGGATATCATTATTTCAAGTTTCCTAACTCATGTGCTTGAGATGTATCCTTATCTTCATTCCTTTACTGGGATTTTTAGATCATCCCCTTTTTCATGTGTTCCCCAAGGTACCCTATGCAGATGTAAGAGGTCAAAGGAATTTAGAATCTCATTATGGAGATTAAATAAAGAAGATTTTTTAGTCCCATGTTTTATGTAATATGTACCTTGTCTAACAAGAAACTATACTTAATGATCCTTGTCTTGTTCTCTGATGAATAAGTATATTGAAAATATTGAAATGTTATATATAAAAGGCTCGGGTTGCTGTATACGGGTCTATATGCATGTAGATTTTATTTTTAAGAGGTTTCAAATTGGGGATGGGAGGTGTTATAGGTGATGTTATTGAGTTTCAAGGTGCCTCATCTTGGGGCAGTTTCTACATTAGGAAACTGGAAAACCATTGGGAATCAGTACCCACCTAATCGCATGCTATAAAATAGGGCGCCAATAGAAATTCCATCGAACATCATATGGGTGTCCATATTTCCATCAATGGATAGTAACATGCTACAAATATAAATCATGTAGAATCAATCCTACATGTGAGAGTCCATAAAACCACCCATCTACTAGAACTTATCAATATTATATTTATAGTGGCCATCGGGCCATCACTGGATACCCCTAGTAGTTAGTAGCCTGGGACTCATTCATAAAATTTGAGAATTTTTATATAATTTAATTTCCCTAAAATGCCCAATTAACCCCATATTCCATATTTTTTGATTTAATTCGTTGACAGCCATTAGGGAGGCCATTCTTTGGCATCATTTCCCCCTTCAACTTAATTTCATATAATTACCATTCTAGTTTCATCCATTGTCCATATATTGGTATTATTGGTTGAATATCATGTTTTCCTCAAATTGGAAGCATATATAAACTTTATTATTGGATCTATTGTTTTCTTGTTGATTATGTCTATTTTTATTCTTGATAAATTAATTATTTTGGTACTAGATGATTAATATCATGTTTATTGAAAGGTTCCCAATCTGAAATTTTTTGTATGTGTTGATCTATCATCATTATCAGTTTAATATTATGGATGTTTTATTATCTGTTTTTTGGAATCATTATTTTGGGATTCCTCTTGATTTTTCTAGTTTTTCCATTCCATAAATTCTATAGATCTAGTTATGGTTATTGTATAATCCATGTATAGAATATATTGTTCTACCACTTCCATTTATTTGATGAAATGTGTATTCAATTGGTTTTATAAATGTGGTTTTAATAATAATTTTAATGATAAATTTATTTTTTGAAACATATTATTAAATTGGTTTTAATAGAATATGGTTTTCCCTTATTTTGGTAAAATATTTATGGTTTTCAATGAAATTTGGGAATTGGAAAAGTGATTTTTAAAATTGTTTGAGAAATTTGAAAAAAATTATGAAATAATTTGACATATATATCATATTGGTTACTTTTCAACCAATGTATATTGTTTATTGTTTAGCCTTATCCTTTTTCATTGTAAGGTCATTCACATTCTAGGGTTTTACTCCTTTAATATATCATTGATGAATTGTTTCTATGAACATGATCTTGAAAATGTAAGTGGTTAAATTTCAATGGTATTCCACTATAACTATGTCATGTATGATTCTCATAGAGTGACATTTATTTCATAATATTACTGATTTTAGTGGGGGTATGATATACTTTTCTTTTAAAGTAATAATAAATGTAAATTTGTTTATTTGAGATATTATTTGAATATTCATATTCTAGATTATGTAAATGAACTATGAAAAAAATTCATTTACTATCCATTCGATGTAAATATGTTGTGAATTATATTATTACATTTTTCTCTTATATTGAGAAATTTTGAATTGTTTGAAGAGTAATTTTATGGAACGCTACGGTGGTATCCCACTGAGAATATTTAGATTACATATTGAACACTCTCTTAGGGTTTGTAAACCATTTATTTTATGATACAGGAAAGTTAATGGTGAGGTAATGGGTATGTGATGTTTTTTTTGCATGGGAATGGGTATCTAATGATGTGAAAATGATAAGTTTCAAAAGTCTTTCATAATGAATATATTCAATATTTTTTTAACCCTTTTTGAATGTTTTTAGACATATATTTTTTTCATAAAATATTTTTTATCGCCAACATTTTTTCACTCATAGGTTATAGAATATTTATTTATAGTGATGATTCTATTTTTTATGTCATTTATCTAGAATCATGTCATGAAAATTATTCTCGTAGGACATTTTTATGTGGAGGTACTAGTTTTAGGAACATGTGGATAAAGAACTCACTTGGGGACTAAATGTGTCCCATTTATGAGGTAATATAGATGGTTTATATACCCGTGTCATTGAAATTTGGTATTTCCGCACTGTTATGGATTTTCATGGGATGATTATAATAAGGAGCTATGATTTTTGGGATTTTAGATGTATAATTTTGTAAATTTTTATCCCTATATTAATAGGTAGAGTCACATGTCACAAAAGGATGTTGACTTATGTATCTTATGTGTAGTGATTTTAAATAAATATCATATACTGATTGTGTTCACTTGGTCTTAAATTGTGTTTTTCTTGTTATCTATTTTTCCTAATATTTATGGTATATATAATAATACTTATTTTATTTATTACAATGGTTCATTAAGAGGGTGAGGAGGGTAATAATTGTTTTGGGGAATACTACTCTTAATCATGATCTCTTAGATGCTACTGTGGAGGCTATTCAATTTTTGTATTACAGTGTACTATCGCTTCAAACCTAGGTTATCGAAACACAAACCTGAGATGAAGGATATAAGAAACAAGTTCCTATGAAAAAATAATACATATTCTAAGTGTATAAATTTCCATTACGTGGCTTATGAACAACTAGATAATATTATTTGATTCATTTATTTATTGGAAACACATGAATCCATCGAGGTCTGTGTGTGTGTGTGTGAAAATTATAAGGGAGGTTTCTAGAAAGATAATGTAGGACTCTTTGCTTTAGTTGAATTATCATGTGGGATTATAGGATAAATTCATCATGTCCCATGTATTTTGGAAATGTTCCATAGAATCCCTAATAATGAAAATTTATATGGAGTTCCTCACTATATTTTAAGAACGGTTCTTAGTGTCCATGTACACCAATTATTTCATAGATAATGTTTGTTTTGTTTTATATGGGTTTATGTGTGATTTGATACCGGAAAAGAAATAAATACATGGATTTTTTTTAATATATTCTCAAAGGTATATATCATGAATTTTTTCACTAATGTATAAAAAACTGAAATGAATATGAGTTTAAAAATTAAAATTGAGATAATGTAATTTGTTTTTTGGACTTCCCTTCAACAAAGTGAAGTTTCCATCACTGAACATGGAAATAAGTGTAATTGGCCTGATGTAATCATTAGTGGTCATAGTATCTATCAACAATCGGATTTTTATAACCCGTCATTGGTATATAGTATTATAACTTTTACTTGATAACAATGGGTCATGGAGTTTCATAACAAATAATTTGTCCCACACATCTGAAACATTGTAATGCATATAGATATTGTGTTGTCCTACATTGATTTTGAACATATATATGTATCCCCAAATATACCCAAGGTTATTTAGCTCTTAATTAAATTATGGAACAATTATAATATTTCAGGCCAATAGTTGCCCATCCTTACACATCTATCATAAATCATATTATTGTAGTGGGTGGGCATACAATACAATTTTATGTGGTAATAGATATATTGAGTGCATAAAATTTTGTTTTATATTCAATATCAACTTCTCAAGTAGATACAGACGTCTCTTGCTTTTTTATATCTTCTAAATCCATTGATGAATGAAAACATCTAATGTAGATCCTTATCGTTGATATAATATTGTCAATTACTCTTGGTAAAAGAAAATAGAATTGATAACATTGTCATTAATACTCTATTATGATGAAAAACATAGACTATTTCTTGTAATTACATGATCAAAATTTTGATGTTGAAAATATCATCATTTGGATATATTTTAGGGTCTCCCATGTTGGTAATGTTGATTTTTATAATTACCATATCACATTCATTGATGTTTATGTGGGTCTTAGATGTTCCAAATAGACTTGTACTCATGTTATGATTTTTTATTAATATTTCATCATGGGGACAGGATTCTATATTATACTATCGTGATTGACCCCAATTTTATTTCTTATCATGTTTTTCATCACTTGTTTGTTTAATATTTTCCAAATGTTTTCCATGCACACATTTTTTATCTTCCTCCTAAGGGAGATGTAAATTTTTCTATTGATATAGGTCTAGATAATATAAAAAACAATATAAAATTTTACCATATAGAACATTTTGATATAAAATTTATCAAGATATTGTTTGATAATTTCTTTTAAATAGTATTTTTATGCCCCAATTTTTCATCCTGGGTTGCCCCATTCTCTTTTATAAATGTCTAGATGGTTCTCTTTGTCTTTTCATAGTTTATCAGAAGTTAAATCTGGTAATTTTTAAGAAAATGTATCCATTACCCATAAAAACAATTATTCGATCAAATATTTTTGGGAATATTGTTTTTGGAAAATTGTTCTTGTAGTTGGGTTATCATCAACTCAGGGTTCGAGAGTCTGATATGCTAAAGACACTTCCATAAGTAGTTATGTCCATTATGAATATCTAATGTTGACTGTTGGAATAATTAATTATAAAAAAGTTTATATGTTTTTGATTAACTATATATTATACCAAAATATCAATACATTTTTTTTCAAGGATTCCATCATAGTTTATTTATGAATTTAGAAAGTTTATGAGCACCAGTTTAGTTCGGTTTTGAAAATCATACAGAGTCATGACCTTAATGTAGAGGTATTAAAATTAATTTTATTGATATGATAGGTGAAATTAGTGGTAAACATAGTTTTATAATATGAGAACTTGTTTGATTTTGAAAATGTAAAATTTGACTTTTCATGGGAATCTATGAAGAACGTTTTCAGGATACTTATATTATTACATTATTCTCGATATTATTAATGGATTAATAGGGATTAATTAAACAAAGAATCAATATAGAATACTATAACCTATAAAGGGTGAAAGTCAAGTGGGATTCTAAATTTAAATATTCCTTCAATGAAATGAAATATTTCTAATCTCATATAGTATTTTGATCTCAATGTAAAATTTTAATATCAATTTAGTGTATTATGATTTATATAGTTATTGTTTGGATTGTGTGTATATGAAATATGATATTAGTGTGGCATTAAATAGTTTTATTATTTTTCAACATCAGAAAAAATACACTATTTATGAATTTGGGAACATAACTATTATGAATGCACATATGTTTTTAAAGTACATTATCTTTATTGAAAATTTTATTATATATTTTTATAATAATATCCTATGTTATATATACTATTTTAAAATTATAAACTTTGTATTAAATGTAAGAGTATAATACCATAAAACATTAAACTTTTTTATCTCCTAAACACATATAATGTGGAATGTTTTTTTATAATTGTATCAGTAGGAAATTTCAATAATAGGAAATCTTAGAATACACGTGAATCATTTTGGGGATATTACAATAGTTACATCTACATGAAAATAATGATGATTCTAATATGGTTCAACAAAGTGATTTATCTTCATAGTATATCATTTATTCTATTATAAATTATTTATATCATGATTAGAATTTTATTTAATTATGGGATTCCAAATATTATAGAGAGACCATTCCTATAGAGTATATACCCTTTAATGGTATTCTTCGATTCTATAATTGTTCCATCATCACATAATTGATCATGAATTATGTATTACATACTTATAATGATTTTACATGTGTTATTCATCATAGAATTAAAAGGTGTTATTTTTAATTTAGATTGGTATTTCAGTCGATAGGTATGAATCACAATATCAATAATTATGTGTATCACTATTTAGCATGCCAAAAATTAATTGTAGGGAACCTAAATACTTATAGGATACTCCCTCTTCATTGAATACTTATAATAAAATGGAACACAATTTCCATGTACATAATTTTCATATTACCACAAACTCACTGTGAAACATTTTATGTATTTTGTGATTGATTGTTTGATAAAATCATTCGATTTCATTTTGAATATCCACACCTCCATGGATAATGATCTGGGTATGGTGTATGAATACGATATTGTGTTGATTTATTTTGTACACTATTTCATGGAATCTAATAGGGATCCCATGTTTAAATCCATAATCAATAATATTATTCAAAAGTGGATGTGGACCTAGTTCTCGTCATGTATAGCAGACCTTCCACAGATAGATGCCCAGTCAAAGCATCCTATTAATTTTCATGAAAATATATTCCATGCAAGTGTCCGGATTTTTCTGGTTCTAGGGATATTCATCTATTCATAGTGTAATTTTCTTAAAATAATATATACCAGTCATCAATAAAAATTTCTACATTCATGGAATTCATTATTCTCTTGTATATGTCACCTATTTATTCATGAGAGGTCATCATGGCCACTCTGGTGTTAACAAGTCACATTAAAATGAATTTAGTGTGGATTAAAGTTAAACATTAATACCTGGATAAAAATCAGTATTTGTAGAAATATTATTCTGATCATTTGTGTCATCCTTTGATGTTCTTCAATACTGGACTTGTCTTTTTGATTTTCTATCCTCAATTGGGACACATTCGTCTTCTGAAATAATGAATGTTGTCATTATGATATACTGTATTACATTATTTCAGGGATCAGATATGTTAGGCTACTAATTGGTTTTCATTATGAACCTACATAATAGTTATTCATTATTTTTTCCACATATCTCAAATCAATATTTACTATTCTAATAATTTCAATTATTTATTTTAAGTTGATATTAAGTTATATCAAAGCATTACAATTTTGGACTAGCTAGTAGACATTATTTTTTTCATAGATTACTCTTTTTTGTGGGTTTTATATTCCACTCATGAAGGTTTTATAGAGTAATAGATTAGACACTCATAATACATTGTGTAATTAATCATTATTGAGTGAATTTTGGTCTCATCTTTTTCAAGTGAAACCTTATCCCATAAAAAATTCTTTGTACATGAAGTCCAAAAGTAGAGATAACTATGGCATTATATATTGGGAATATATCTATATTATGTTTAATATGTTTTCATTTACTTTGGAGAGGAAAAGGTGGTGAATAATTGACCATTAATGGCACCTCATCGTTATTAGGTGGCTCATAGGTGCACTAGCCAACATATGGAATTATGGTAGAATGAGGTTCCTATAGAAACTGAACTAGCCCAATTTTGAATATTCATCCTCTCAATGATGGAAAGCCCGAGGATACATGTGTTATATATATATATCCACCTGCTAGCTTATGGTCCTCCATCTTCCTGATTGGGGAAAGTATGTAGCCACTACATATTTCGTTGTTTCCATTATCTGACAGATAACCTCTTGTTGGGAAAGAAAATTAATCATGTTATCTAAAATATACACCCCCTTTTCCCTAATTAACACCTTTATAATAATTTTTTTAAAACTAATTCAAGTTGTTCTTCTCGATATGCCTTCTTTTGATGTTTATGGATCCTCTAAAATTATCTCTTTGTAATTTCTATCTCAGTTTCACTGGTTTCCAATGTTTTGGTATGTTTGATTAAATATCAACCCATGCATCCATTCATGTTGTACATTCCAATGTTTTTTTGATATATTGGTCAGTTTTATTGATCACATGATGATTCATTCTTCATTTATTATTGTTTCATCAATTTTTCATCTCTCGATTGATTAATCTATAGTTGTTTGTGGTGCGGGATGTGTGATCTTTGAGGTTTGTGTTGATGAAATTTCTATTCCCACAATTGTCTTATATACACTCAATTATAACTTTGTCAAAGTTTTCATGTCCTCAAATTAATTTCACTCAAATTACCTTTCTAATTGGTGTGTGGATCCCATTTTTATTTATGTGTGTCCCATGTGTGAGTATATTCCTCCATCTCTAGAATCTGTTTGATAAAAATTGAATACTCATGGTCTTATAAATTGTTTTTAAAAATTTTAATTCTCATTATCATTGATTTTTTTTATATTTTTTACTTAATTTTTTTCGAAAATAGATGGATATTAACCTTATTTCATAATATAAATATGGGTTTGAATCCAATATCATATTCATTGTGAACATTTCAATCAGAGCCTGATTATAATCTAGAAAATGATTATTTGGAAATTTTTTGTGAAATGGAATATTCTATATAAATTTATTAGGAATGTAAAAAAATGATCCCTAGGTACCCATATATAGGGTTTAATACGTTTAATTTACCTCTAATGACATAAGTCATTTCACATTCT
This sequence comes from Viscum album, assembly GCA_963277665.1. Lineage (NCBI taxonomy): Eukaryota > Viridiplantae > Streptophyta > Magnoliopsida > Santalales > Viscaceae > Viscum > Viscum album. The sequence goes on along the minus strand of OY728128.1, from coordinate 267,250,813 downwards.
TGTGGGTTCCCTTATTAATAAATTGTAAATTCCTTGTGTTTATGAACACACATGATAAATTTTGGGGTTCATTTTCATGGGTTTTCTTGTATCCCTAAATCATATTAATTGTAGCTCATGGTACATGAAAATTGGAAATTTAATGATGATTATTGGGATATGGGTAACAAAGAGTGCCAGGCCCATTACATCAAAGTGGTGATCTCAATTTTTATTGGACTGGTATTTATTTGGTATTTAAATCATATATTAGTCATGAATAGATAAATTAAATTATGTTTATTGAGATATTATTTGGAACAAGATTTTCACAATTTTGTAATGGCAATGTGAAAATTGCAATTAACTTTCCATGATTTTCATATAAATGTGATACATGTTTTATTTTTCCATGGTTTCAAAAATTTATTATTTTTAGATTGTTTAATAGTGGTTTTCAATGGAACACTTTTGTGTGGTCCTACTAAGAGTAATTATATCACACCCCATGAACTTGCATCATGGTATATAGAGAATGTTATGTTTGATGCGGGATAGTTAATGACATCATAGTGAGGAAGTAAGGTTCATTTAATATCCATAAGGGAATATGGTTGGGGGTCGGTGTTACATTTCCCATGTATCACCAGGAGTATATATTAGTAATTTTGGTTTCCCATATTAATAATTTCTAGAAATGTAAATTGTGTTTTAATTTTTCTAACTTTGGTTATATCACTACTACAATAGCTCTTTTATTATTGAATGTTTATATATAGTAATAATTTATTTTTCTATGGAATTTATCTTGCATATGGTTGGAAAAATAACACCCTACTGTCAATTTTGGACTCCCATTTTCTTTTTAGTATCCAATAGAGATTTGGATCACCCTTAAATTCATACCATAGTCTTGTTATATCCTAGTTATATGAGTGTTGTGGTCCATTTATGAAAAAATAGATAAAAATTATATTTTTTCTAAACCACTACTTGTCATAGTGAGGTGAAAACTTCATTAACATATAGTGGCTACTTATTAACCAAATAGTTATCCTGTATGGATCGATTTCTGATTTCTAATGATCCAATAAATACCCCAATATGTCTGAAAATTACATTCTCCCTCTATAAAATATCATACACCAATTGTAGAAATAAAATCCCTAGATATTTGATTAATATAAGTCCTAAATCCCATACAAAAATCATCTGTTATTTACTATTTAATATCGTAGGATGTTTCTATATTGTAGAAAATAAATTATATAATATAAATATGTTTTGAATGTAATGGTTTTGGAATATTGTAGGATATTATATAAATTTATTTTATCTATAACCTTGGATTTATATGTAGTATGACAATGCTATATAATATAAAATTAATTTTAATATATTAATAATCATAGAACTATATGCTATTTATATAATTTTAACATTAAATGTTAATATTTATATGACCCCATGTTTTCAATATCTTTAATAAGTGTTCTATTTGAAAAAATAAATTTATGGTATTATTGAATTCATTTTATACACGAATCTATAGAAAATTCATTAACTCATATATTATATAGTCAATGAGTTAAAATATGTTGATCTCGGAACATACTAAATGTATATTTAAGTTGTTATATACCATAAGATTTTTTTTGTTTAGGTCTGTTGATCGACCCATCTGTTCTCACAATAGATCTATTATCCATCTCCATTATCTATTTTTATGAACTATAATTTTGTGGAAATTACAGGCAACCCTTCCTAATTTATGGGTTTTTTATCTTAATCCATGTATATACCATTGATAACAGAGCCTTACAGAGAACAATCATCAAACATCATTATTTATAACTATTGGTTATTTAAGTATATTATTTTTATGTCGTGTTTTCCTCATGTTTTCTTCATTTACATTTTAGTCAGGGTTTGATTTGCATGCAAGGTAGATCTTCATTCATGGGTTTATAGATTTATATGTTCTTGAATAACATAAAATAAATACAATTAAAACACTAAGTTCTATAAAACAATTACCACTTTTAGGGATTCCCCAAACACTATTAGAAAATAAAAACCATATATACAATTTTTATATTTCTTTTTCAACTTCCTTAAAAATGATTATAATTTTGAACATGGATTGCCAATAACATACATGAAATCATATATCAACATAGATTCAGGTAATTTGATTTACAATAGAGTAGTAATGGATAGAGAATGATCCTTTGGATTTGGATTATATCATTGTGTACAATATAACATACCAATAATATTATTTCACTAGATTCGTCAAAAAAATATAACATCATATTATCATAATGATGTAAACTATATAATTGAATACTCTATACAATGAATAATAGTGAAATGTCGTATATTTTGATTATCAATAACAAAATGAAACCTATTATGTATTCAACCCAAAAATAAGATATACAAGATATAATAAAATATAACATAAATAAGTAAATTTTAATTACTAAATTTTTCAATTTTAATTCAATATTATAGTCTATAAAATGATAATAAATTATATAAAAATTAATTTTGAGACATTTTTAAAATATATCAATGAGTTTGAAAACTCTTTTAATATGATATTTTTATAAATAATTATTTTCAGAAGAAATATTATTAATAAATAAATGTTCAATAATATCAATTATTAATATAAACAAATACAATTTATGAATATTAATTTCAATTACATATATATTTCTTATAAATTTTGTATATTGAAAGTATACTATTAAATTATGATATGATTTAAAATTTCAAAATGAGATAATGATATATTATTATATTTTTCACTGTGTTACAATGTTGGAAAATGAATATAATCACTTCTTACGAAGGTATATCACACAATCGACTATTTCGTTTCCCATTTTCATGGGGAGGAGATGGATGTAGCTCACAAAATTAACATAATAGTATATTATAATAACATAGATAAATGGTTTTTTAAATTATATTTGTGGGATAATATTTTGAGCATATGGAAAAAGAACAAAAATTAAAAACATGGATAAGAAAAATACATCTTCTTCAAAAAAATCGCTTTATGTTTTCTCCAATAGAATATATTTAGTATGATTTGTAGGAAATAAAACAAATAGAATGTGGTACGCGATTCATTTAAGGTTAATAGTTAGGTATTGTTTGAATAATTTTTAATTAAGTGTGAATATGTGTGAATTAGATATGTCATATTATAAGTGGGTGAGAGGACCCACATTGTTAGTTTTCTAAAAGAACAAAATGTGAGGGATTCATTCTATAGACAAATGTATCCAATTTAATGTAAATAATATTATGGTACATTATAATTTATAAATATGTACATTCAATGGTATTTATTAATTTTTAATTCTCATTCTAACACTTATCATCTGGTTTTACACACTTGTAAACTTGTTTTATCATTAATTGAATCAATGAATTTTTACATTGTTTAATATTCATATTGACCAAATATTCTGAAGGTGTTGTTGTAAAATATTATCTTATAGTATTTAAATTATTAAAGTTATTTTATAAAATTATAATCACATAAATGATGTAATTTTAATTGAAATTTTACTTGGAGATGTGACCAAAAAATGGTTTTCCAAAGAAAATATTTACATTTTAAAAAGAATAATTTTTATCTAAAGTCAATTCTAAACTGTCTAGAATTACATATATATTATTAATTGTAATATAAATTATATATTATTACTTTTAAATCTTATAAAAAATGATTCTTTTTATAATCATTAAATTAAAAGAAATTTTTTGTTAAAAATTCCATATTTTTCACTATTTAGTGAAAATTAATTCTTTTCAAAAAATTATCACAAAGAAACAATAATATATTTTTTATAGTATTATTTCAAAAATAAGGTTAATTTATCTAATGAATATTCAAAAATTGGTAAATAAATATTTTTAATATAAGTGTGGAAAACATAACGAATATATGTTTTAGAAAAATTTAAATTTTAGCATAAAAGAGTAGTTGCTCATATACAAATCGTCAAATAAATATCATTTGATTAATAAAATACTTATCAGAACAAATATTATATAAATATCATTAAAATAATTAACCAATAGTTATTAATTTCATTTATTATTATAAAAAATATTATATGTAGAATTATTTTATCAAAAATTGATTACATTACAATCATTTTAAGAAATATAAATTTAATTTAGACATGTGTAAACCAATTAATTTTTATAATTCAGTTAGTCCTATTACTATTATACAATTTAAAGGCTCATATTTAAATATCAAAATTATATAATAATATTTTTGTAGATTGAAATGGATTTTTTAAACTTGATCTTTCATGTAATGCATGCTAATAAAGATATTATATATATTTGAGAAAATATATTTCATAAAATATCACGGTGTTTCATAAATGTCGTCAATATTGTTCATAAGAATACATATGATATAAGTTGTTGTTGACTAATTTTTTTTACTAATTTGGGATTCAGTTTTACTACAACTGATAATGGAAATGGTTTTTTATAGTAAAAAAATGTTATTTCAAATGGGCTATCACATTTTACATCATATTATATGATATAAGTTGATGTTGGAGAGGTTTTTGAGATTTTTATTCAAAGGATATCAAAAAAAAATTATATTATCTCTAAATTTATTATTTATGATAAAATATAAATTGGAAAAGAAGTTGTGATTTTGAGTGTCTAGTGAAAGTGTGTGATTTAAGGTGATAGTCATATAATAAAATAACAATATTTTGTGTAATGGTGTATAGAAAATAGAATAATATAGTTGTATTGTATATTTATTAGAGTGTAAAATGAATTCATTTTTCATGTGATAATTTTTTAATGTCCCCAGGTGTGATATACGAAGATCATATCCATAACATTGGCCTATCATATTTAATGAAATGGACATATTGTAAAGAAATATGTTTATTTTACACTTACTAATAAAATTATATGTTTTTCACTGAATTATATAATTAATGGTAATTTTTCAAATATTCCCTAATATAGGAAATCATTAATTAAATATTCATTCAATGAATGGAAGTAGAGGGACACTGTATTCATGTGACTAATGAATATTTTAATGAATAAATAATCCCCACATTATATAATATATGTGTTAATGTATTCTCACTAACAAACATCCAAGAGGAATTTTAATGGAGATATTTACACATCCATAGAGATTTCTAAAATCTATTTTTTACACAATATTATATTCCCTGTAGCATTTTTTACCCCTCCCATTTCCATCACGTAGTAGTAGATATTTGGTATAATCGTAAAGGATTTTCTCATTCAACAGATGATTCACAAAGATCCATGGATGCACCCTCAAGGATAATGTATAATGTAGAAAACTCATAGTCCATCATAAAATTTTGTGTTTATTTATTGATGTGGTAGAATTATGTAATTAAATGTATACATGCATTTTTAATTTTTTGTTTACTAATACATTGAAATTAAATTATCGAAGATCATAGTTCCAGTGCTTCTATATATTCTTGCTTACATCGATTTTGTGACATTCAATCCTAAAAATATCTTCCCTAAAAAATCGGTGTATTGTAGATATTGAATATATGCATGACCATATTATCTATAATTGAACAAAATTTCACAACCCAATGATGTTTTATAGTCCAGATAATTCTTTTCTTACTATAAGTTTGGATTCAGTGATGATAACAATGACATGGTTTTGTTCAATTTATTTTATATGTAACTCTATATTATATGAAAAATCAATATGTTGAGCCAATAACGTTTCGTTATGAATTTTACATTCCTTCTGGTTTGGGGAGATTGTTTAGTCAATAAGGTATTCTTATTGCTTCCCCATTTTCTCTTGTTTTGAAAATCACAAACACCTTATCTTATGGAAAATTTCATTTTACCATATGTTTTACTTTCATAAGGAAAATTTTCTTTCCTCAAGGAAATTTATCATTACCATGTTTTCCATTATTAATTATTTTGTATAAGTCTAAAATTCTATTTCGTATCAAAAACCTCAGAATAATATAATACTTAGATATAGAGAATTTTGTTTTTAGGATATGAATTCAGGTTCCGAGTTCTCTGAATTCGGAGTCCGAACACTTATGAGTTTTGACTCCAAGTTATCTAAATTCAAACTCTGAACTCTTATGAGTTCTGACTCTGAGTTCTCTGAATTCGGACTCTAAACTCTAATGAGTCCTGATTCCGAATTCTTATGAATTCAGACTCCTAAGTCTTATGAGTTCTGACTCTTAGTTCTCTGAATTCAGACTTCAAACTTTTATGAGTCCTGACTCAAAATTCATTTGAATTCAGACTCCAAACTCTTATGATTCATGACTCTGAATTCTTATGAATTCAGACTCCGGACATTGTAAGTTTAGACTTTGAATACTGATAAATTTAGACTCCGAATTCTTATAAATTCAGACACCGAATTTCCTTGAAACTCTGACTCTGAATTCTATAGAATTCATGTACCAAATTACTTGGAAAATAGATTTCTAATATCCTTGTATTATAGATACCGAATGTATATTTGGTTAGACTCCGAAATTTTTTTCCTTACACTCCGAATAATTGATTTTGGTTAGGTAACCATATTTTTTCTTACTCATGTTTTGATTACAAAATGATGTCATGCTTTCAGTTACTAACTTACTACTGTTTGAGTGACATGTGTATAGGTCCATCCAAATTTCAGGGAAAAATTTGACTATTGGGGGAGGGAGCTGATCGTTGATGTCGTGCCTATAAATAGGAGCTCATTTGAACAAGCTCATGACATTGTCTTTTGGATGAACTTACTTATATGTTGTTGAAGTGATTTCAAGAGAGAGAGGATCTTATAAACTCTCATGCTTCATGTAGAAAGTGTTAATTTCTTGTTCAAACATTCCTTCGTGCAGAATTTCTTTCTACGACTCTGAATGTTGCTGAGTACATTTGAGGGCTTTTGGGGATAGGAAGACAGAGTTGTCGACTACCTTGAAGTTGAGGGCTTGCGGGGATAGCAAGACAGACTCCGATCTTCGTATCGAGCACTTAACCTAGTGTGTGTAAGACAAACATTCTTGAAAGTATAAATAAAGGGCCTTTATCCAAGGTTGTTGGATACCTTTATCTTTTGGTTAAAAGATTTACAACTTGTTACTTGTTTTGTTTCATTTTTTCCGTGCATTTTTTTTGTTGAGAAAATATAATTTTCTTATACATCCTTATATTTGTAAACACAGATTTAGTAATATACTATACGCTTTAAGGTAGAACCATTATCTTTGTAAACATTGGTTATGTTTCATTTCCGGATTCACTTTTCTATAATTTCATTCTCGGAATCCAGAATTGTATTTCCAGAATCATGCAAGTCTGTAGAATTAGAGGTGTTGTGAATTTTGTTTATAAAAAATTTCCTTAAAGTTATTTTAAGGTATAAATCCCCCCCCCCCCCCTCTTGTATATTGAGTATTTACAGTCTCATTTCCATCCTTCAGTTGGTATCATATGAGATTATCAAACTCCTTACCTACTCAACAATTGGTATTAGAGAATTGGTTCAAACTGAATTAATCTCACGATTAGATTCTAAAGTGAATTCTTCTTCTTATTATTTTCAGAATCACATATCTGGACTCATAAATTTAGGATTAATATTTTGATTAGAGATACTCGGGTTATGTATTCCTAGCTTAGGATATTTTTCTCTTGTTTATAAACAATTAATACAAAAATATTTTTATGGAAAGATATTTTGTTTGAGATGGCAGTAATAAATTATTGTTCTGTAGAAAACCTGAATTCAACCAGACCTCTTATTTTTATGGGAACTATTATGAGTATTGGAGAGATTGTATGAAGAAATTTATTATCAATATTGGTGTGGATAATGTTGTTATGCTTACCAATGGATATAAAATCTTTGATAAGGAAGTTAACACTTTCGCCAATCAAGAAAAGAATTAATATCAACTGAATTATAAGGTACACAATACGTTGCTATGTTCCATGACTAGGAACATCTATAGTCAAATATCTTCATGTGAAGCTGAAAACAGTATCTGGAAGAAACATGAAGTTACACATTTTGGTACTTGTAAAGTTATAGAGACAAGAAGAGCAATGTTAAGAGATGAATACCTTGGATTTATCTTTCCTTATGGAGAACCCATAAGCAAAGTACAACATAGTTTTATGACAACTGTGAATAGTATACAATCCGTGTGAGAAAAAGGATTAGATGATGACACTCTTCTGGAAAAAATCATAGACTACATTTCCAATGAGTGGGAATCCAAGAGAACTGATATTTATGAGAATAGAAAGGTCACTCAGATTTCACTAGATGAGGTGTTTGGAACTCTTCTTCAACATGAGACTATAATGATGAGAGATGATCATAATATTAAAAAGAAGAATGGGAATGGAGGTGTTGCTTTTACAACTCATTCAAATCATATGATAGCCAAAACTAATGAGAGAGTCACTAGATCCAAATCTAAGAAGGTTATTATCCAATCCAAATCTAGTGGAAGTGAATATTCAGAAAATGAGTTAGAAAATCTTGATCGAAGGATGAACAAGATTGTTGGTGCGAAGAATTTTCAATCCAGATACAAGAAGAAAGAGAGGAATGATAAGAAATATTCCGAATTCACATGTTATGAATGCAAGAGAGCTATACATATATGACCTGATTTTCCAATTCTTAAGAGAAAGGAAAGAAATTAAAATCATTCCGAGAGAAACATAAATAAGCACTACAAATCTAAATCTAATAATGTCTTGAAAGCAAATGACACATAGACTTCCAATGGTGGAGACTCTTCAGATGAATCATGTAACACCCGAGACTTTTATGTTATATAAATATTCAAAGGAATCTTTCACTTGCTTGTCTTGCTTTACATGAAATCGCGACCTTCCTCGATAGCTTGAGTCGTACGCAATACCGAGTTGCACTAAACAACAATATGCTATTAAAATATTATTAAAACTAGTCGTTATAAATAGTAATAACAACTTTTTGAAATTTTGTAAATTTTATTTTTCAAAATTGACTTCATTTTTGGATTCGGAATATCGAAATTATCCTAGGGTGAAATTTTGGTATTTTTCTGAAAACTATCAATTTTTTATGAATAGTGAAACCACTAAGTGGTAGTTAAAAAACTGAATTTTTCATAAAACATAATTTTACCACTTCTGTGAGTGGAATTTCAAAAATCCTAGAGACACGGTTAATGTCAGTAAGTAAAATTTGGTTCAATGAGATGAAAATAATTTTTGGTGAATAGTAACTTTTTACTTTTATTTACCACGGTTAAAAGTAAATAGGGTAATTAAGGGTAAAAATGGTATTATTATTACCCTAACACTTGTCCTAATTCTATTGGATAAGTGTAATTCGACCAAAAACAACCCTAGGAATAAAATATGACCATTTAGGCCCACTTGTATTAGATTAGGACATTTATTATTAATTTATTTAAAGAAGGGCTTAAATAGTTAAAATCAAAGTTTAATAAGACAATCATTTTTAATATAGGGTTACACATAAGATAAATTCGACTATAAATATTCATTAGAAAGATAAAAATATTTCCTACATAATTATATTTTATTTTTAATTTTTAGACTTTAAATAATTTAATTTATTAATGACACAATGATGATGCAGTAATTATCTTATTAATGAAATATTGACATAATTAATGTTATAAATACCCAAATAAAGATAATTTGAGTTTTTTTATGAATTAAACTAATTTTATAGGTTAATATGACATGTTATTATTGATGTAATTTACTTTTTTCGAACTAATAATTCTGTTATGATTTTCACAAAAATCAATTACTAAATAGTGTCAAAATTGACATAAAATAGTTATTAAAACAAATATTATATTATTAATTCTTATTTTATTCCTAAAAATCTAAGGTTCGGAAAAATGACTTATATAAGGTTATATATATTAATAATAGACATCTAGGGGTTCTTTTGTCTTGTTATAGTAAGTTTATTAACCTTATAGTATAAGAACACAAGAAGACACAGTAAAAGTAAAATTATTTAACTTAATGTTAAATCTAAATGATAAGGTTAAAATAGGAACCTAAACTTGTCTAAATTATATTTGATGAGAGTATTTCGACCCCTCACCACATTAGATTCTAAATAAATCAATTTGGAGCTATTTAAAACCGAATGTTTCTTTATAATAAAATAATAGTTTTAGTTATTCCAAAGGTGCCCCTCTCCTCCCTTATAAAAGGGCACCTCCTCCCTCTCTTCCTCACACCACTTTGAGCCCTCAAGCTCGGCCAAAACCTGCCAATTCTCCTCTCCACTTCCATAGAAACATCCTAGAGGTATTGGTCTTCTTCAAAGACCATTTTTAGTGCCCTAAAAGGAGGTCTCAAAGAGGCGCTTCAAAGAAGAGGTAATGTCTGTTACCAATTCTTTCAACTTTATTTCTTCTTCCACTTCTTCTTATTTAGTTGTTTAATTATTAAGTAATAACATCAGTATCACTCATATACTGATATGTTATTATAAGTATGAAACAACTCTATTTCACCACCTATCCATCCTATGGAAAACAAAATCATCGCGCGTGCGTACGTACGGAATACCGTCTCCATGCCGTGGTGTAATCTATTTTCCACCACCACCTTACTTGGATGGGTATAATGGTGTAAATAATGACTATATATGACTATTTTAAAGTTATATTGATTCTTAAATAGTATATATACACTCCAATATAATTCCACGATCATGGGAACGATATCATCGCTCGTGCGTACGTACGGAATACCGTCTCCACGATGTGATGCGACTCGTTCTACATGATCTTCATTGCATAATGATAATATAAATGAATTGAGTGAATAAGTATGATATATATTACATTAATACCATTCTAGAAATGAGGTATCTATAACCTAAAAATAAAAATAATAATTTATTCGACAAAACAGGCATAAGAACAAAAAGTAATAAACACCCGAATAACAAGTAGTAATGAAATATTACTAATAAGAAGATAATAATATGACCATATATGATATCATAAAAATAAGTATGATTCTGGAATAAGTAAATAACATTATTTAAATCATTATACAGGAGGTTCGGACACTTACGAAGCAAATCAGACCTAAGGTAAATGAAAATATCACAATTTCATTTTTATCAGAGATTGTTTATACTTTGGTATTTACTGAGGTTTATTTTATCATCCACATCCATGTTTCCTCAATATGTAATATTTGTATCCTTATAAAGTAGTTTATATCCAATTTTACCCTTCGGTGAGTTTTTAGTAAAAGATATGAAAGGAATATTTTGTCGTTTTTCGTACGAGGTACTTTTTGACTTTTCTGACATAAGTACGAGAAGAATGTTTTTTTAACTTATATGGCATGAATGGATTTTTAAAACATTATTTCCAAGAATATTACATTACAAGTTTTCAAGTTTATTTTTAATCAACTTATTTTAGTTTAGAATTGTATGACATGTTAAGAAAGGAAAAGTGTTTTTGAAGTAGAAAGGATATTTTCCTCAAGAATGGAGTTCAAGTGTTTTATCAAAATTATTTTCCATCTAAGATAATAAAGGGTTCTGTTTATATCCCTATTATTACATTTATTTGATTATGTTGTGATGGAATTATTTTTATGAATTCCTTTATCTTATATGAATTGTTTTATGATGTCGCGATGTTTAAGATTCCCATTTTTATTACATGGGTTATGCTATGATGTATGGTTTATGATTTTGTGGCACACATAAGAATGGTATCATTATGAGATGGGTGGGAACTATATATCCCTCCAATGCATTGGGTAAAGATTTTATATCTCATGATATAGACATGGCTGAAACGGCAGGCTAAACCGGTTCAGTGAAACAGGACTGAAACGAGGAGTGAACTTGATTCAGAAAAGGACTTTGTCCACTAAGATAGTCTTGGCAATGAGTCTTGACTAATAAGAAATGATTCTCTATGATTATGTGTATATGCCACAAAGTTTCATGTTTTAAGTTATGATTATTGGTATTACATTTCACTACTATGATTTATCCCATGTTATGAAATTATGATTTCATTTGCAGGTTAAGATTTCCAAAAATTATGTTCTTATGTATATGATGTGATTGATATTTATTTTGTTTACCCTTACTGAGCATCTGAGCACACCCTTTTGTATGTTTTCTTTCCCCAGGTTAGGAAGAAGGTTATTAAGTAGGATATTCCAAAAAGGGACTATAGATATGATGAATAAATGGGAGGAAAAGTAGATGCTTTATGAACAAGTTGTTTATGTTTCCCAGTTTCTAAAGACTCTATACCTATATGGTCCTTTCCTGGTTTTGTTATATGTTGTAATAAGTGTGCTTAAATTTTGAGGTAATGACAATATATTTAAAGTATGTGTCGTTATAGTTGGTATCAGAGGAAAGTTATATTCAACCTTTGGAAACTAGGATGTGAAAGCCTCAGTAAGAACCCTAAGGATAAGTCCAAGCAAAGAAAACAATCTTAGTGTTTTAGAAATGGCCATGAATAACCTTGGATAAGACCTTAAGTGTGAAATTTTATTCTTGATTATGTGGTTTTCCTATTATAATTAGTGTTGCTCACACTATTCTTCTTGTTTTTAGTCAATGACTGGAACCTGGAGGAACCGTGTTAATGCGGAATGTGATGGGCAATTCAATGATTGTCCCCCTGAGCAACCAAACGTTATGGGATCTGGAATGAAAAATCTTGTAGCCATGCTCACACAACTTTCTCAAGCTATGAATCATGTAGGACTTCTAAACGAGAAAAGGAAGGAGAAACATTCTGTTTAATCCTTCATGAGACAGCGTCCACCTTCATTCAGCGGGTCTACTGATCCATTAGTTGCTGAACAATGGATTAGTACTACTGAAAAGATATTTTTAGTTCTTCAATGTTCTGAACATGATAAAGCCATCATAGAAGTGTATTGTTTGGAAGGTTATGCTGATCAATGGTGGAATCTTATCAAGAATACGAGGCAAAGAGATGAAATTGAGTCCATGGAATGGGACGAGTTCAAGAACTTATTTTTCAATAAGTACTTCCCTCGTATTCTCTGAAAAAAGATGGAGAAAGAGTTTCTTGAACAGAATCAAAATGATGATTAATCTGTTGGTACCTATGAAGAAAATTTTACAAGACTTTCAAGGTACACTTCTGGTATTATTATCCAACCTGAGAGTAAGATCGATCGATTCTTTAGTGGATTAAAACCAAGTCTTCGAAGGGCGTTAGACATAAGGGACTTCAATAGCTATGAGAAAATCGTTCGATGTGCTATCAAAGTTGAGATGGAGATTAGAGTAACCCATCAGTCATATGGGTTTGATAAGAAGAGGAAAATGGAATTCAAAGGAAAATCTAAAGATCACACTGAAAAGAAGATGAGCTTTCCCTTATGCTCAAAGTGTTGAAAGAAACATGGAGGGAGTTATCTTAAAGGGACAAGTAAATGTTTCAAATGTGGAAAGGAAGGTCGTAAGTCATTTGAATGCTGCAATGATGGGAAGAAGATGTATAATGAAGCAAATAAAGGAAGTGATACACAGAATGAACCTACTACACTTCAATGTTTCAAGTGCAAGGAGATAGGGAATTTTTCCAATCAATGCCCAAATCCAAGGGTTGATGATGATAGTCGACGTCAACAAAATCTTAAGGCTAAAAACAAAGGAAAGTCACATGAAATTTCTATCAGCGATGTGGAGTATGATAACGATGTGGTGAAAGGTACACTTACCATCCACTCTAAAGTAGAAAATGTTTTATTTGATTCTAGATCCACCCACTCCTTTATTTCTGAAGAATTTTCTAAGGATATCACCATATTACCTCAACAATTGGATGTTGAGTTAGCTGTGACAACCCCTAATGGCACAACAGTCGCATCAAAAGTTTATAATTCTTCTCCGATCGAAGTTTGTGGGAAAGTGCTTCCTGAAAATCTTGTGATCCTTCCTATAGTGGAATTTTATGTGATTCTTGGTATATATTGGATTTCTCTACATGGATCTCATATCAATTTCCAAATAAGGGAAGTCACATTACATATTCCAGATCAATCTATGATCGTCTATCGATGCAAGGATGAACATAACCTTCCAGTGGAAATTTCTTCCATATTATGGGTCTTGATTCCTCTAAATGAAGGTTATTTGTCTCAAATGGTTGGTGAGAAACTCAACATTAAGAATATGCCCATTGTACGGGAGTTTGAAGATGTTTTTCCAGAGGAATTACCGGGTCTTCCACCAAATCGTGAAGTTGGGTTTTCAATAGAACTCGTACCGGGTGATTTGACTATTTCAAAGACACCTTATAGAATGGCCCCAATTGAGTTGCAGGAATTGAAGAAGCAACTCCAAGAAAATCTTGATAAGGGATTCATACACCCTAGTGCGTCACCTTGGGTAGCACCTGTTCTGTTTGTTAAGAAGAAATATGGATCAATGATACTCTGCATTGATTATCGAGAACTTATCAAGATCACTATCAAGAACAAATATCATCTCCCACGCATTAATGACTTATTTGACCAACTACGCGGAGCTCAATACTTTTCCAAGATTGATCTTCATTCAGGGTATCATCAATTAAGGGTCAAAAGGGAGGATATACCAAAGACGGATTTCCGTACAAGGTATGGACACTATGAATTTATAGTGATTCCATTTGGTATTACTAATGCCCCTTCTATCTTTATGGATCTAATGAATATAGTCTTTATAGACTATCTTTATTAGTTTGTGGTAGTCTTTATAGACGATATTCTGGTATATTCAAAGAGCAAGGAAGAACATGAAGATCACTTGAGAATTATATTGAAGACCCTGAGAAAGGAGAAGCTTTATGCCAAATTTACCAAGTGTGAATTTTGGCTTCAAAAAGTTGAATTTTTGGGTCACATAATCTCAAAAGAGTGGATATCTATGGATCCAGCAAAAACAGAGGTTATCGAAAGATGGTCGAGACCAACAACAGAAACTAAGATCCGAAGTTTTCTTGGTTTGGCTGGATATTATCGACGTTTTGTGAAAAAAATTTCACGATTATCTAATCCACTCACCAAGTTGACTCGTAAAGGAGTTAAGTTTGTTCGGATGGAGGAATGTGAATAGAATTTCAAGGAGTCGAAAAGAAGGTTATCTAGTGCACATGTGCTCACACTGCCTTGTAGTGCAGAAAGGTTTGTGATCTATAGTGATGCATCCAATAAGGGATTGGGGTGTGTTCTTATGCAAAATGATATGGTGATAGCTTATGCCTCACGACAATTGAAAATACATGAGTAAAATTACCCAACTCATGATTTGGAGTTAGTTGCGGTAATCTTTGCATTAATGATTTGGAGGCATTATATTTATGGACAAAGGTGTGACATTTATACTGATCATAACAGTTTAAAGTATATTTTCACACAAAAGGAGCTGAATATGCGCCAACGAAGATGGTTGGAGATGATTAAGGATTACAACTGCTCAATCCATTACCACCCTGGGAAAGCAAACAAGGTGACAGATGCATTAAGTCGACAAGACCATGCCAGTTTATCCATGATAAGGATCAAAAAAGATCCAATATTTATGGATTTACAAAGGATGGATCTTGGAATTATAATGAAAGGGGAATAATCGTATCTTTCTCAAATGAATGTTCAACCATCTATACATGTGAAGATTAAAGAGGCAAAGAAAGAAGATGTCGAAGAAGGTGAGAAATGTTCCTGAATTCAACCTTGATTGTGATGGGATAATAAAGTTCAGGAATCGGGTTTGTGTTCCTCCCATCCCCGAATTAAAGAAGGAGCTGGTGGATAAGGCTCATAGTTCTTCATTCTCTATTAATCCTAGAAGAACGAAGATGTATAGGGACCTAAAATAGTACTTCTGGTGGGATGGAATGAAAAGAGATGTTGCTGAATATGTCTCTCAATGCTTGGTTTGTCAGCAAGTTAAAGTTGAGAGACAGAAGTCTAAGGGGATGTTACAACCATTACCCCTACCCGAATGGAAATGGGAAAACATCACTATGGAATTTGTCACTGGACTTCCTAAAACATCCAAAGGCAATAATTCTATCTGGGTCATAGTTGATCGTCTTACAAAGTCTGCACACTTCATCACTATTAGAGAGGATTTCTCTCTGGAACAGCTTTCCATGATATATGTGAAGGAAGTGTTAAGATTTCATGGAGTACCACTTTCTATTATATCTGATCGGGATCCGAGGTTTACCTCAAAGTTCTGGTGAAGTCTTCAACATACTCTGGATATAGAGTTGAGTTTCAGCACTGCTTATCATCCTCAGACAGACGGTCAGTCTGAGAGAACAATTCAAACTCTAGAAGATATGTCAGAGCTTTCTCTATGGATTTCAAAGGTGGTTGGGATCAACACCTACCTTTGGTAGAATTTTCTTATAATAATAGCTTTCACTCCAGCATTCAGATGGCTCTTTATGAAGCTCTCTATGGAAAGAAATGCAGGACTCCAACTTGCTGGGATGAAGCTGGGGAAAGAAAGATATTAGGACCTGATCTCGTTGATGAAATGGCAGAAAAGGTCAGATCTATTCAACAACACATAAGAGCAGCTCAGAGTCGACAGAAAAGTTATGCTAACAACCGAAGAAAAGACCTAGAGTTTGAAGTGGGTGATAAAGTGTTCTTACGAATATCTCCCTAGAAGAGGGTCATGAGATTTGGAAAGAAGGGGAAGTTGAGCCCTAGATATATCGGTCCTTTCGAAATACTGGATCGTGTTGGGAAGGTAGCTTACCAATTGGCGCTTCCACCGAATCTCTCTCAAGATCACGATGTGTTCCATGTATCTCTCCTGAGAAAGTAGATACCTGATCCTTCACATGTACTCAGCTAAGAATTTGTACCGCTGGAGCAAGATCTTTCTTATGAAGAACATCCGATAGAGATTCTGGATCATAGCGAAAAAGTCCTACAAAACAAGACCACTCGATTGGTGAAAGTTTTATGGAAGAACCACCAATTAGAAGAAGAAACATGGGAGCTTGAAGATATGATGAGGGAGAGGTATCCTCATCTGTTTTTTACAAAGTGATGAATTTTGAGGGCGAAATTCATTTTAAGGGGGGTAGAATGTAACACCTGAGACTTTTATGTTATATAAATCATCAAAGGAATCTTTCACTTGCTTGGCTTGCTTTACACGAAATCGCGACCTTCCTCGATAGCTTGCATCATACGCAATACCGAGTTTCACTAAACAACGATATGCTATTAAAATATTATTAAAACTAGCCGTTATGAATAATAATAACCAATTTTTGAAATTTTGTAAATTTTATTTTTCAAAATTGTCTTCATTTTTGGATTCAGAATATCGAAATTAGCCTAGGGTGAAATTTTGGTATTTCTCTGAAAACTTTCAATTTTTGATGAATAGTGAAACCACTAAGTGGTAGTTAAAAAAACTGAATTTTTCATAAAACATAATTTTACCACTTCTGTGAGTGGAATTTCAAAAATCCAACAGACACAGTTGATGTCAGTAAGTAAAATGTGGTTCAATGAGATGAAAATATTTTTTGGTGAATAGTAACTTTTTAATTTTATTTACCACGATTAAAAGTAAATAGGGTAATTATGGGTAAAAATGGTATTATTATTACACTAACACATGTACTAATTATATTGGATAAGTGTAATTCGACAAAAAAACAACCTTAGGAATAAAATATGACCATTTAGGCCCACTTTCATTAGATTAGGACATTCATTATTAATTTATTTAAAGAAGGGTTAAAATAGTTAAAATCAAAGTTTAATAAGAAAATCATTTTTAATATAGGGTTATACATAAGATAAATTTGACTATAAATATTAATTATAAAGATAAAAATCTTTCCTACATAATGATATTTTATTTGTAATTTTTAGACTTTAAATAATATAATTTATTTATGACACAATTATGATGCAGTAATTATCTTATTAATGAAATATAGACATAATTGATGTTATAAATACCCAAATAAAGATAATTTGAGACTTTTCATGAATTCAACTAATTTTGTAGGTTAATATGACATTTTATTATTTATTTAATTAACTTTTTTCGAACTAATAATTCTGTTATGATTTTCACAGAAATCAATTACTAAATAGTGTCAAAATTGACATAAAATAGTTTTTAAAAAAATATTATATTATTAATTGTTATTTTATTCCTAAAAATCTAAGGTTCGGCCAAATAACTTAGATAAGGTTATATATATTAATAATAGACATCTTGGGGTTCGTTTGGCTTGTTATAGTAAGTTTATTAATCTTATAGTAAAAGAACACAAGAAGACACGGTAAAAGTAAATTTATTTAACTTAATGTTAAATCTAAATGATAAGGTTAAAATAGGAACCTAAACTTTTATAAATTATATTTTATGAGAGTATTTCGACCCATAACCACATTATCTTAGAAATAAATCAATTTGGAGCTATTTAAAACCGAATTTTACTTTATAATAAAATAATAGTTTTAGTTATTCCAAAGGTGCCCTTCTCCTCCCTTATAAAAGGGCACCTCCTCTCTCTCTTCCTCACACCACTTTGAGCATTCAAGCTCGGCCAAACCCTACCAATTTCTCCTATCCACTTCCCTAGAAACATCCTAGAGGTCATGTTCGTCTTCAAAGACCAATTTTAGTGCCCTAAAAGGAGGTCTCAAAGAGGCGCTTCAAGGAAGAGGTAATGTCCGTTACCAATTCTTTCAACTTTATTTCTTCTTCCACTTCTTATTCTTTAGTTGTTTCATTATGAAGAAATAACATCAGTATCACTCATATATTGATATGTTATTATAAGTATGAAACAACTCTATTTCACCACCAATCCATTCTACGGAAAACAAAATCACTGCGCGTGCGTACGTACGGAATACCGTCTCCACGCCGTGGTGTAATCTATTTTCCACCACCACCTTACTTGGATGGGCATAATGGCTTAAATAATGACTATATATGACTATTGTAAAGTGATATTGATTCTGAAATAGTATACATACACTCCAATACAATTCCACGATCATGGGAATGATATCATCGCTCGTGCGTACGTACGGAATACCGTCTCCACAATGTGATGCGACTCGTTCTACATGATCTTCATTGCATAATGATAATATAAATGAATTTAGTGAATAAATATGAAATATATTACACTAATACCATTATTTAAATGAGTTATCTATAACCTAAAAAGAAAAATAAGAATTTATTCGACAAAACATGCATAAGAACAAAAAGTAATAAACACCTGAATAACAAGTAGTAATGAAATATTACTAATAAGAAGCTAAGAATATGACCATATATGATATCATAAAAATAAGTATAATTCTGGAATAATTCAATAACATTATTTAAATCAGTATATAGGAGGTTCAGACACTTACGAAGCAAATCGGACCTAAGGTAAGGGAAAATATCACAATCTCATTTTTATCAGAGATTGTTTATACTTTGGTATTTACTGAGGTTTATTTTATCATCCACATCCATGTTTCCTGAATATGTAATATTTATATCCTTCTACATTAGTATATATCCAATTTTACCATTCGGTGAGTTTTTAGTTGAAGATATGAAAGGAACATTTTGTCGTTTTTTGTAGGAGGTACTTTTTTACTTTTCCGACAAAAGTACGAGAAGAATGTTTTTTTCAACTTATATGGAATGAATGGATTTTTAAAACATTATTTCCAAGAAGCATACTTTATAAGTTTTCAAGTTTATTTTTAATTTACTTCTTTTAGTTTAGAATTGTATGACATGTTAAGAAAGGAAAAGTGTTTTTGAAGTAGAAAGGATATTTTCCTCAGGAATGGAGTTCAAGTGTTTTATCAAAATTATTTTCCATCTAAGATAATAAAGGGTTCTGTTTCTATCCCTATTATTACATTTATTTGATTATTTTTTGATGGAATTATTTTTATGAATTCCTTTATCTTATATGGACTGTTTTATGATGTCACGATGTTTAAGATTCCCATTTTTATTACATGGGTTATGCTATGATGTATGGTTTATGATTTTGTGGAACACATAAGAATGGTATCATTATGAGATGGGTGGGACCTATATCTCCCTAAAATGTATTGGGTAAAGATTTTATATCTCATGAGATAGACATGGCTGGAACGGCAGGTTAAACTGGTTTAGTGAAACAGGACTGAAACGAGGAGTGAACTCGGTTCAGAAAAGGTGTTTTTTCCACTAAGATGGTCTTGGAATTGAGTCTTAACTAATAAGAAATGATTCTCTATGATTATGTGTGTCTGCCACAAAGTTTCATGTTTTAAGTTATGATTATTGGGATTACATTTCACTACTATGATTTATCCCATGTTATGTAATTATGATTTCTTTTGCAGGTTAAGATTTCCAAAAGTTATGTTCTTATGTATATGATGTGATTGATATTTCTTTTTTTTTACCCTTACTGAGAATTTGAGCTCACCCTTTTGTATGTTTTCTTTCCCCGGGTCGGGAAGAATGTTATTAAGTAGGATATTCCAAAAAGGGACTCTAGATTTGATGAATAAATGGGAGGAAAAGTAGATGTTTATGAACCCGTTGTTTATGTTTCCCAGTTTCTGAAGACTCCATACCTATACGGTCCTTTCCTAGTTTTGTTATATGTTGTAATAAGTGTGCTTAAATTCTAAAGTAATGAAAATGTATGTAAAGTATGGGTCAATATAAATCATCACAGTAAGAATCTTCTAGATAGAAGAATCTAGGCCAAATAGCCAGACTACATATTGGAAATCATTAGTTAATGGCTAAGGTACACAATGTTTAATCCATGGCCAATGTATCATTGAATGGTAGTTATAGTTATATAATATATTATAACTCTTCTGATGAAGAATCATCTTTTGATGAATATAATAATTTACCTACCTATGAAGAAGTTTCTAGGTCTGCTAAGATTATTGAGAACGAAAATTCTAAACTCAACAAAAAGATTGATAAGGTAAATTCTAGTATTTCTATACAAACTAAGGAATTATCAGATCTTTGGATGATCTTGATAAGAAAACCCTTGATTTTGAAGGAATTTAAAAAAAATCGTGAGAAAGTAAATTCTTATAAGGATAGACTTTCTAAGGATCTTGAAAATGTAACTTCTATGAAATTTTTTTTGTACCTATTTCTAGTTCTAAAACTAATGTTTCTGAAGACAAGAAATAGTTGTTAGACTAATGTCAAAAAAAATTCCTTGAAGAAGTTTTTTTCAAACTTTACCTTAGGGAAGTAAAATTTTGATAAAATTTATTCTCAAATTCGACCTCTTAGGAATAATTTGTGTCTTGGTTATACAAGTTCAAAAACCGATTTTTAGCGACAATTATTTTGTTCGTCAAAGAGCTCTGTTATGCACTAAGTGTCATTGTAGTGGAAACTGGGAAAAAAGTTATTCCTTAAACAAAACCCAGTCTTTAAGATTTCCTGAAGCATATTTTTCTATTAAAATGTGGGTACCTAAGATTTTTATTTCTGAAATTTTTGGATCCAATAAAGTTTGGATTCTGAAAGTCTAAAATTTTTATTTTTAGGAAAATAAGGAAGGTACCAATAGAAATACTTGGTACATTGATAGTGGATGTTCCCGGCATATGACTGGTAACAAAAACTTCTTTGAAAAGATTATCAAAACAAAAGGAGGAATAATAAATTTATGAGATATTTCTCAAGGTGAAATTATTGGTATAGGTAACATCGTTATTCTTGAAAACACATTGATTTCAATTGTTTTATTTGCTAAGGGTCTTAAGAAGCACCTCATTAGCATAAGTCAATTATGTGATGAAGGTTACCTTGTGAATTGTAGGAATGATAGATGCTTAGTACATAATTCCAAGGAAGTGTTTATTCATTCTGCCTATAGGCAATAGAATGTTTACAAACTAAACATAGATGACCTTATGAGCCAAGACATACCTTGCCTTAGTGCAGTGGGAGACCATTCTTGGTTTTTTCATAGAAGGTTAGGAAACTATAACCTTAGGAACCTATGAAAAAATTATTAGAAAGGACTAGTTAAGGATCTACTGGATCTTAGATTTGATTCTACAAAATTATGTGATCCATGTCAACTTTTCAAGAAACATAAATCACTTTTTAAATCCGTCTGTGAAATCTCAACAACTGATGCATTGCAGTTGCTGCATATAGAACTTTTTGGCCCAACACAACCTGGAAGCATTAGAGGCAAATATTATGTATTTTTCTTAGTTGATTATTACAATAGATTTTCATGGGTCTATTTTCATTCAAAAAAATATGATAAATTTTTTTATTTAAAACGTTTTAGATCTCAAGTAAAAAATGAGAAAAGTCTTCCATTGATAACTATTCATATTGATAATGGAGGAGAATTTCAAAAATTCATATTTTTAATATTTTTGTTGTATAAAAGGCATTACTCATAACTTCTCAGCACCTAGAACACCTCAACAAAATGGTGTTGTTGAAAGAATAAATAAAAATTTTCAAGAGATAACAAGAACCACGTTGGGTGAATATTTTGTAGCCAATCATTTTTGGGCTGAAGCTGTAAGTACATGATGTTATATTATAAATCGTGTTTTGATCAGACCTTTTCTTAAAAAAAACTCTTTATGAGTTACGGAATTGTAGAAAACCTATACTTTCCTACATTAAGGTTTTTGGTTGCAAGGTATTCATTTTTAATACTAAAGAAAACTTACTCAAATTTACACTATAATAGGATGAAGTAATTTTCCTAGGCTACTTCACAATTTCTAAGGCTTATAGATTTTTCTATAAAAACACTTGTACTGTTGAAGAAATAGTACATGTCATATTTGATGAAACTGACCCCTTTTTTTAAACAACTCCAACCTACATCATCATATGTGTTCTAAAAAACTTATTATCAACCTTTGTTAGAAGATCCTTCTTATAAGGATAATATCCAAGAATATGTTTCTGAAGCATTTACCCCAGAAGATTTCATACCCTATATTAATGAACAGGTTTTACAAAACCCAAATCTATCATTTGTTAAGAATCATCTTAGTGATATTATCATTAGTGATGTAAATCAACCTATTAGGACTAGAATTTCCTTATGAAATGAAGTAGAACATCTATAATTATTTTTTCAATTAGAACCAAAAAGTACTGATGAAGCTTTAGGTGATGATTATTGGATAAAAGCTATGAAATATGAACAAAATGAATTTGAAAGGAATAAAGTTTGGACCTTGGGTGAAATACCTAAGGAAACGTCTGTTATTGGAGTAAAATGGGTCTTCAAAAATAAGTGTGAGGAAAATGTAATCAATGTAAGAAATAAATAAAGACTGCTAGCTCAAGGCTATAATCAACAAGAAGGAATAGACTATTAAGAAAAGCTACAGTGGCTAGAATTGAATCAATTCGTATTTTACTTTCCTTTGCAACATTCTTAAACTTTAACCTTTTTCAAATGGATGTGAAATGTGCTTTCCTTAATGTTTTTGTACAAGAGTATTTTTTTCTTGAACAACCTCCTTGTTTTGAAGACACAAAACATCCTGAACATGTTTATAAACCTACCAAATCATTGTATGGACTTAAGAAAGCCCCTCGAGCCTGGTATGATAGGCTTTCTGGATTTTTTCTCCAAAATAATTATGTTAAGGGAAATGCAGATCCAACAATTTTTATAAAGTAAGATAAGAAAATTTTTTTGATTGTTCGAATTTATTTTGATGACATTATATTTGGTTCTACTTAACAATCTTTAACCCATTACTTTGTGAATCTAATGAAATCTGAGTTCAAAATGAGTATGATGGGTGAGTTAACATTTTTCCTTGGTTTTCAAATTTCTCAAAAACCAGAAGGAATCTATATATCCCAACATAAGTATATTAAATATCTTATTAAAAAGTATGGATATGAAAACACTAAGAGTATATGTACTCCCATCGGTACCTCAAGTACACTTGATCTTGATGAAGCTAGGAAACCAGTAGATCAAACATCTTTTATAGGTATGATAGGACCTCTACATTACTTGATATCTATTTACCTAGACATAATTTTTTTAGTATGTTTATGTGCAAGATATCAACTCGATCCTAAGGAATCTCATTTAAAGGCAGTTAAAAGTATTTTCCGCTACTTAAAGGGAACCAGAGATTTAGGACTCTTTTGTACTTGTGGAAATGATTTTATTTTGAAATGTTTTCATATGATAACTTTGGTGGATGTATAATGGATAGAAAAAGTATATCTAGAATGTGTCATTTCTGAGGAGATTCATTAGTTTCTTTTTCATGTAATAAGAAACACTCAGTATCACTGTGCACTACTGAAGCTGAATATGTAGCAGCTGGAGTTCTTATGCTCAAGTGTTTTGGATGAAACACACACTCACAGACTATGGTATGAGTTTTACCAAATAAAAAATTCTATGTGATAATACTAGTGTCATTTCCCTTACTAAAAACCATTCACATCACTCTTGTGAAAAAAACATATAGATATTTGGCATCACTTTATTATGGATCACACATAGAAAGGGGATATCACTATTCAATTTATTGGAAAACAAGATCAACTTGCTGATATTATCACAAAATATTTACCCTATGATAGATTTGAATACATTAAACAGAATTTTTGAATGATAACCATAAGGTTATCTTCCTTGTTTACTTTCTATTGAAACTATTCTCCATACAGTATTAAACTCCTTTTCGTAGGGGGAGTAAAATTTCTTGTTATATTTTTCCAAATCTTTCATAATGAAATATCTTGTAGTTTTATTTTTCAAATTTTTTGTAATGGAAATTTTTGTTGTTTTTTTTAAATCATTCGTAATGAAAATTTTTGTAAACATATTTTTGAAATGTTTTTTACTGAAATTTTCCATAGTAATATTTTTAAAATCTTTTCATAATGAATTTTTTTTGTAGTCAAAATTTTTCTTTGTCTCAATTTTTTTTATAATGATGATTTTCAAAGTCTTTCTATTGATTATTATCAATGTTTTTTGTAATAATTATTTTCTAAAAATTTGTAGTCATTTTTTCAAATTTTTCATAATCAAAATTTTTCAGAATCTAATGTTCTTCAAGAATAATTTCCCCCACTACAAATAATCTTCATTGAAATATGAAAGGTAAGATTCCTTTATTGATTTTTCGTAATCATCCCTTACTTGCTGGTAGTTTCTATTGGTTTTAAATTTTACAGATTTCTTTATTCATAAATCCAAATGTTTTTGTTAAAAACCCTCAAGATATTGGATCCATTTTTTCCTTGGGGTATCTTTTCGACTGTCAGATCTGATAAGAAGGATTTTCAGCCATTCGATTGAGTTTGGAAAATGAACCGTCACATTAAACACTTATATAAAGGACCCCCCCCTGATTTTTGTCCCACATCGATTCTCAAGCCCTCACGTGCTAAAGTGCTGCCCTTCTACATAATCTCATTCCATATTTTCAAGGGATTATCAATTCTGAATGTCTGTAAAAGAATCCTCTCAAAAATATTTTTCTAATGTCAACCCAATATCAGAGTGGAATATATATAGAGAAAGGTCGGTGCATCCGAACATCTTTCACAAATATGAATCTATTATCTCGAAAAACATTACACTGAATGGATGGGAGATTGTTTGTATATCAAAGCCAGGTGCCCACGATTTGGTGTATCTGGATATGCTAACTGTGTTTTATGAATCAATCAGTTTCTTTAAAGAAGAAGGTAGAGAGAAGTGTTAATTCAAGAGTTAGGGAAAGACTTATTCTCTTTCATATACTATTGAAACTAGTTTGGTTGGCATTCCATATGAAGGGGATGCCGAGTTTTGTTCTCATAAGTTGCCTGATGTCAAAGGAAGCTTTGTTAAGGGGAAAGCTATGGAGTCTAATGGTCTTAAAGATGTGAATACTTCTAAGATTGATCACTTGTCTAAAAACTACCGGATTCATGAATTATGGTTTCAATTATTCATCATTCTGAGAAAAGGGGAAAAAGATACTATGACGAAAAGTGACATTTATATTTTCGATTTTCTGGTAAATTTGAGGAAGATAAATCTAGATAAGAATATTCTCATTACGATTGAGAATATTAAAAATGGAATCTTGAAGGCTCAGATAATCATGTACCTAGCTATTTATTCCAAGTTAATTGTTCGGTGCATATAATCTTTTAAAATTCCATACAACATGAAGCCAAGGATTTAGAAAAGCCATGCTAGTTAGTGATGATAATCTGAAGAGGATAAAAATTGGTCTTTATAAGGATTCCGGAGAGTTATATGACTTACCAGAGGAAGAAGCTGATGATGATCTGTAGAAACAATAAGTGTTTGAACCATCAAAAATATTAGGAAAGAAAACGAAATTGAAGGAAGTAGAAGAGGAAGGAAAACCCCCCAAAATCTAAGGAAGCCCAATTCACACCTCCAAAGACTAAGAAGAAAAAATTCTATCCAGATGAGGTTTTAGCTAAGTGGAGGGAAGACAAGGAAAAAAGGAAATAAGGGAAGATTAGATTTGGTCTGGATCCTACTGAATCAAAAGACTTAAGAGAGAAGACTGCTAATGAGACTGAAATGAAATCTAAAGATAAGAGGATAAAGAAAAAAGATGACTAGAGCCGAGATAGTGCAATGCCTACTATGGGATATTGAGAAAGCATCAGAGATAATTCCAGTACTAGAATCCTTCCTAGAAGAATCTTTAACTGAGACCCTGGGAAAGAAACATGTGTCTCCAGAAAAGGTCAAAGAAAAATAAGTAGAAGAAGTATAAGAAGAAGAGGAAGAAGAAGGTAGTGGTGACACCGCAGATTTTGTTATGAAATTTGAAGATTTCCATGAGAAAGAAAGTCCATCTGAGAAGATTTCAATCTGAAACTATGAAGAAGAATCCTCGAAGTTTGCTACACTTGGGAAAGATGACAAAGGAGAGGATAAGAAGGGAGAAGAAGAAGAGAACATGCTATCTGAGGAAGAAAGTTCTAATCATTATTTCATTCATCCTGAGGATGATGAGGCAAGAGATGAGAAAGAAGACATAGATGAAGATAAGATTGTTCAGCTGTCTGATAGTGAACATAAATATCTGGATGAGGAAGCCATTCCAAAAGCTGATAAGTGTAAACAGGTGGTTGATGTTACACCTACTAAAGTTATTATAAAGAAGACGAAAGCTTGTGGATCTTCAAAGAGAAAACATGCTGAGCTAGAGAAAGAGCCCTCACCGAGAAAATTTTCAGATTTGGAATCATCATCCCTTGGACATGATTTCATCATTTATTCGTTGAAGAAGCTTGTTGGGACTATTCTGATTTTTCCATGCATAGACTCAAGATTCCAGACGATTCAACACACACTAAATTAAAAATCATATTCAGTATCTATGGTTATGGATAAGTGTGTAAAGCTTGAGGCCAATTTCATGAATTTCTTCATAAAATAAGATGCCCACAAAAGGTCCTATAACAAAATGGATGGGATTTCAAAGAAGAAAATTGATGATTTGAGAGAACATGATGAGTTCTAAGATGGTGTCAAGGAGGCTTTTGACATTAAATATGGTACGATCAAGGATATCACAAGTAGATTTGACAAAAAGCTAACTCTCGAGCAGAATACTCGGATGGAAGAAGTAAAATATCTGAATGGAAAGTTATACTCAGTTGTCCAAATCTAGAAGAGAGAAAGAGTTCTTCAGATTGAGATAGAAGAAAATCTTGCCATGCAGGAAGAAGTCCTGAATGTCGAGGAAGAGGTTCTCAAGGCACGGGACCATAGAATCAAAGCCTTATAGAAGAAATCAGAGGATCAATATTAGATTCTAAAGAAAGCTGAGGAAGATTCAAGGAGCTCAAAAAGCTGAAAACCATTATGAAGAGGTTGATTCCCAAGGAAAAAAGGAAGGATAATAGACCCAATGCGATTTTTTGTTAAAATAGTTTTCCTAGTTTAATTATTCCTATCTTAATGAATTTTTTGGTTGCTCATTTTTTATTGGATGATTTGTACTAATATTTCAGGTTCCATATTTCCTTTCCATTCCCTCAATTTTTTTTTGAAAATCACAAAGGGGTAGAAGGGAAAAATAATACTGAGAAAAGAAGAAATTTCCCTAAGTAAGGGTGAGTTTATCAAAGGGGGATCTTTTCATTATAGATATTATTGTATTAAAGATAATGAAAAATCTCATTCTGGAAATCTAGAATATGATACTTAGAGTTCCAAATCCAAAGGGGGGGGTTAGTCGTATTTATCATTTCCCATGTGAGAAGGGAGATAAGTTTTACTTTCAAAATCCAGAAATTTTTTCCCATGTCCATAAATATACTTTTTCATAAGGATGTGTGTGCTTCCCAAAATGGGGGAGAATGTTGAGTCAATAAGGTATCCTTATGACTTTTCCATTTCTTCATGTTTGGGGAGATTTTTGAGTCAATTAGGTTTTCTTATTAATTCCCCATTTTATCTTGTTTTGAAATTCAGAAACACCTTATCTTAAGGAAAATTTTATTTTACCATGTGTTTTACTTTCATAAGGAAAATTACCTTCCCTAAGGAAATATATCATTACCAGGTATTCAATTATTCATTATTTCGTCTAAGTGTAAAAATTTTTTTCGTATCCAAAACCTCGAAATCATATAATACATAGATATAGAGAATTCTGTTTTCCGGATCCAAATTCAGGTTCTGAGTTCTTTGAATTTAGACTCCAAACCCTTCTGAGTTCTAACTCCGAGTTATCTAAATTCATACTCCGAACTCTTATGAGTTCTGACTCTGAGTTCTCTAAATTCATTCTCCATACTCTTATGAGTCTTGACTCTAAATTCTTATGAATTCAAACTCCTAACTCTTTTGAGTTTTTACTCCATGTTTTCTGAATTCAGATGCCAAACTCTTATGATTCCTTACTCCGAATTCTTATGAATTTTGACTCCAAACTCTAATGAGTCCTGACTTTGAATTCTTTTGAATTATGACTCTGAACATTGTATGTTCTAAATCCAATTTCTGATGAATTTAGACTCTGAAAATTATATGTTCAGACTCCGAATTCTTATAAATTCATACTCCGTTTTTCCATGAAATTTAGACTCTGAATTCTATAGAATTTAGGTTCTGAATTCTTTGCAAAACAGATTCCTAATTTCCTCGTATTATAGATACCGAATGTATTTTGGGTTAGAATCAGAACTTTTTTCCCTTACACACCAAATAATTGATTTTGGTTATGTAACCATATTTTTTCTTACTCGTGTTTTGAATAAAAAATGATGTCGTGCTTTCAGTTACTAACTAACCATTGTTTGAGTGACACGTGTACAGGTCCTTCTGAAATTAAAGAAAAAAATATGACCATTGGAGGAGGGAGGTGACCGTTGATGTCGTGCCTAAAAATAGGAGTTCATTTGAACTAGATCCGGACTATTACTTTTGGATGAACTTACTTACATGTGGTGGAAGTGATTTCTAGAGATAGAGGCTCTTATAAAATCTCAGGCTTCATGCAGAAAGTTTGAACAGCTTGTTAAAAAATTGATTCATGCAAAATTACTTCGTACAACTAAGAATTTTTCTGAGTACACTCTACAGCTTTTGGGGATAGGAAGATAGAGGTGATGACTACCTTGATGTAGACAGATTGTAGTGATAGCAAGACAGACTCCGATCTCTGTATCGACGGCTTACCCTGGTGTGGGTAAGATAGAAATTCTTGAAATTTTTAATCAAGGGACCTTTATCTAAGACTGTTTGATACCCTTCTCTTTGGCTTAAAAGATTTACTACTTGTTACTTTTTTGGTTTCATGTTTTCTGCTGCATTTTGTTTGTTGCGGAAAGTATAAATTTCTTATACTTACTTATAATTTGAAACTCTGTTTTAGTAAGATTTTATATGATTTAATGTATAATCTTTATCTTTGTAAACTTTGTTATGTTTCATTTCCAGATATACTTTTCCATAATTGCATTATCAGAATCATATTTCCGGAATCTTTCAAGTGTGTAGAATAAGAGGTGTTGTGAATTTTTTTATAAAAAATTTCCTTAAATTATTTTAAAGTATACAATTCACCACCCCTATTATATATTTAGTATCTACAGTATCATTTCCATCCATCAGTTGGTGTCACATGAGATTATCATACTCCATACCAACTCAACTCAATATTCTTCAACTCCATAAAATCATACCTATGTCAACCATAATCTTATTTTTCTGGGTTTTTAGCTACATGGTATATGCAAAATAAAAATTATAAGTATCCAACCTTATAGTGTAATATGTTATAATATATAAGAATTTTTTAATCATTATATCAATGCTGTATAATATTTTTACATTCAAGGGTAATCCATATATAAATATATACATTTATACATACCATAAAAAATTTATGGGATATGAAAAATATCTCTAATCTTTTATTAAACAGCGAAACACCTCAATATGATGATCTATTTCTCTACCTCTCTCTAAATTTATTATTAAATACTAGGTTAAAGAATATTGTATATAAAATGGTATTTTCCCCATGTTTTTGGAGATTTCCAAAACTAATAGATAATGTTTGAGGCAGAACTATATTCAATGCATACCAAAGATTAATGATAAAAATCATTCAAACAGGTAATATAGACCCAATTAAAACAAATATTCCTCATAACCATCATTTATTTAATTCATTCTGAAATAGTGTATTTATTCTTTATCATAATATGTTTTTAATTCTTTTTAGTTATGTATGTATTGTCATTTTACTAAAAATAATACTTAGATTATATTAGATATAATTCCCTCTAATTATAATTATAATTATAATTATGAAATTAAAATTGGAGGGTTATATTTTCTATACCATTATCATGTCCAGCAAAAATGATCACATCTCATTAAAATCTATGATGTATTTAAAAGATAAATTAGTGATTTTTTTATTAAATTTATAAATCAACATCATGTTTAATAAATAATATTTGTGATTAAAATTACAAAAAATAATAACATCCAATTTTTATTATTTACAATATCTTTTATTGTTGAAATGGTCAACATAAGTGTTGAAATTATTTTTATTTTAAGAAAACGAATAATATAACATATATAAAATATTTTAAATTTTCAAATGTGAAACAGGTGAATCCATGTAGAAAAAAATGTTCTTATATATGGTAAAATTTCCATTTTCATTTGGTGAGGGTTATCAACTAGGGTGAAAACAGAAAATTTTATATACAAATAATTAAAATATATTGACTTAGAATAATGAAAAATGGGTTTTAGGAAATTATAAAAATAAATTAATTTCATTGGACTAGATGGGAGTTTGATATAGTGGATTTATAATCTGACGATAAATCCTAAAATAAGTAATAATAAAAAATATTTTATTTTTTAATGTGGTGATGTTGTGTTTATATTAAATGATAATTGTAATGGATATTTATAAAGTTTATATAATCTATGGAAATGGATTTTTGGATTATTTAATCAAATATTTTAATATTATAAAATACGATTCATTTATATTATAAAAATGATTACATATTATTAGTAATGATTATGTTATTATGAATGTTCTTAAAAAAATTTATATAGTTATAAGGTATGAAGGATATTATATAAAACACCTTGTAAGATACTATTATGAAACCGTTTTGTTTACGTATATATTAAATGTTACTGTTTTTTTAATGAATTTTCATAATTCAATACTTAATCATTAATTTTTTATTTTTAAATTATATTTGATGTGTTTCTAAATTCGTATCTCATTTATGTTTTTTTTATATACATTAATTTATTTTCCCATCAATTTTTAAATCATGATTATTAATTTTTTATTATGAATGGGTTTATTCATTTCATGAAGTGGTTGTATTAGATATCATAAATAGACATATATTTAATTTGTTACATGCTAGGTAAATTTTAAAAAAAAATATTTCAATATTTTTGGGAATTATACAGTTTAATAGCATAAATGTAATTTTTAATATATATTTATGTGAATTGTATATTTGAATCATATTCGAATTGATGTCTCCCTTGAATTGTTGGGTCACAACCCAACCAACTATGGCCCTCTTGGCCCACTAGTAATCTATGTGTGACCAAAAAATCCCAACTCCAATGGGATAAGGGAAGGATATAAACAACATATTGGTATATCACTAAAAAGGGAGGATTTATCCTACTATACCAAAATAAACAAAAAAACATGAAGACACACACACAACTACATTTTTATGATATGTTAATTATATTAAATAACAGAAATATCATGAGTGTTTTTAATTAATGAAGCGTTCAGGAAATAAATCAATGAGGGGTATTGTAATAAAAATGCATAAGGGGAAAAATAAATTCCCATATAAGAAAGAGGTCTCAATCAATAAAATTTTAGAAAAAGTTGAAAATGAAAGAGGGAATGTATCAACATATTGATTCCTAGACATTGAACAATGTCATCACCACCATGTATATTTATTCTCCAATGATATTAGGTCCACCATGGTCACCACTAAACAACATGTCCTCTATATAGGATATTAAACATGATTCCATAGACCATATATGGGTGAGAATATATATATCAATTAATATTCCACATAAAAAGGTAGTATGTATATTGAAATAGCCATCTCATCAAATATAAAAAGAGGTAAAATTATAACACTCATTAGATAAGATCATATTAAAATTCTAATCACAAAACGAGAAAAAAATCAAACTCAACGGCTAGATAATGATGATGATGAGTTTTTCCATAGTTCCATGGATCCCATAACAAATATAAAGAACCATGTGAATCCATATTAGAATCTAATTGATGTAATTCTTCTTATTATTATGGTCACTAATCGAAGATCACTACACTATTGGAGTAACCCGCCTCACAATAGACCAATGATTGTGGATTAACAACCCATATTTTGGGGAATGCCACACTCTTAGTGGGGGGGACTAAAAAATCATCATATATAAGGTGTATTGTATCCCAAACCATAATATGAAGTGGAGTACATACCCCAATATCAATCTAAAAATAAAACCCTTCCTCAATCATTGGTCAAGTGTTTCTAGGTGAAATGACTCTCTTATACCTCCTTGCATAATATCTTTGATGAAAAAATGAAGGATTACATCACATCAACTGCAACAAACTACTGAGTATAGGATCATCATGGGACAAAATATGAGTATTGAATAAGGAGATACAAAAGGTATATGTTTTTAGGGGCAGTATAGATATTTTATTACTAAGGTAGATGGTGTGTCTCATGAAGCTGAATCCCCATAATATTCCAGTTTTTTATTCAGTATATAAAAAAGAATGTATTATAATTTCAGCTAGAAGACACATTTTATGTTAGTAACATGGTGGAAATCCATGATCCTCATGGGACACATGTTCTCATAAATAGAATATGCACACCAGTTATATGCTCATGAACACAATGTATAATTCTATAGGTTTATCCAAAACAGGTCCTTGTAATACAACATTTGGGTACCCAAGTATATTCACATGGAATGCGGTAACTACATAAAGAAAGTGATACTTATAGAAGATTTAATACCAAGACCTATAAGATTATATGGAACATGACATATGTTCCCTGAGAATACATGTTGTATAGTCAAGTTTTTAAAAGACAATATCGATCATAATGTGGTTTTTAGATCACCAAATAATACATCCATTAACACCTAATGACTAACCTAAATATAAATAAAATGAATAAGGAATCACAAATAGTAATTTCCTGGCCATAGGTTTCTAGAAAATGGAATACTGATCACCTGATCATTGTTTGATGTGCCTCTTGATGCTAAAATGGTGTTCTAGTCTATAAGGTAACCACCCATATCCCAAAAATCCACTGTAATCCATCTTAAAACCATTGAATTATAATTCATTCATGATTCCATTATAAAAATACATGTTCAAGGATGCTCTAACTATCCCATAAATGAAAAATCATTCACCCAATAAACCAATTGTGAAGAAAGCCAAAAATGGTGGAGGGTATATGAACAAGAAAAAAAAAGAAATATTATCACTGTTTGTTGTAATATAAACTAATGATCATTAATTATTGGAAAGCATGGTTAGATAAAGATATAATAAATACATATAATATGGTTACGGAACATAAATTAATTTTTTGGAAAATTTCTATAATAACAAAGAAAAAACAGATAATGCATTTATGTAATCCATGGTTGGTAATTAAATTAGAGGGCATAATTATATAAAAATACAAATCCTTACTCAAGATTATATTGATTTTAATGGATATAATGTTCTATAGAAATGAATTTTAATATGCATTTATGTTCATCATTCATCCCATGACTCCATTTATAATTAATTGTCAATGAATGTTCTTGATTCTATCAATTTCACTTGTGGCTCCCCTCCTCCTACTCTCAATTCTCCATTAATTATGAAACTAACCCTATAGATTTTAAAATGATAAAATAAATATACTATATTTCTATTTTAACCATTATATAAACAAAATTAAATTGGTTTTCAAATTTTTCAATGCACCCACAAGAAAAAAACATCCATGGTACATCCAATGCCGACAAACCATATATTACAACCAGCATAAACCTAATATTATATAAATATACAGGGTCCCATATTTTTCATCTATGGTCATGATAAAAAGGTATTCATTTTAATTCTATGAACAAGTGCATGTGAATGAATATATATATTTTTATATTCAATATATAAATTTTAGGTTTTGTGACACCCAAAACGTAGCACCAACACTAAGAAAATATACCATTATATAATATAAATATTTTAAGTATTAAACTATCGTCTTCATCATAATCAATCATTATTAAAAAACATTGGGAGAGATAAAAAGGGGCATAATGAATGAAAAGACCAAGGTGGCCTAAAATAATGAAAACCTAGGGCATCACCTATATCCTGAAATACCCCTCAGGTTTCAACTGATTTGGTTTGTAGATACATATAGTAGACAAACAATGAGACACAAGCTTTTGAAAATGATCGACCACCTTGTTATCCTATTTATATTTTTGTATTAACATAAAATTGATTGAGATAATACTTAGACACATCCCTATGGGGTATGAGATTGACCATGGAATATTACCAGTTCCATGGTGCTAGTTGAAAAGAACCAGATAGTCCATTTCATCTTATATGATACCAATGCCACCATGGCTACAATGTGTTAGGTTATAAATAAATGCATGAGATTCTGCCTGAAGGGATTAAGCTTCACCCAAGATGACCGTGAACACATTCACAATGGTTCCCCGGATGTCGCGGACCACCCCTACACCCCACATATTACCCACAATACATGATCCATCTAGGTTATGTTTAAAACCTTAGGGAGGAGGCTCCAAAAAATACCAAATGGTCACGGTGGATACTAGTGGTAAGACTAACATGTGTAGCAAAAACATGAAATTATGAGAAGGAACATCCCATGAGTTTTCCATAAACCTTGTCATATCAAGAAACATGATTTACGTACGAGTGGAGATGGATTTCAAAGATGAACCAATCCCTTCAAATCTAGATTTGTTCCCAGCATTCCTGATACACCACACACCAGCATGAAAAATAATAGATTTTTCCATTTTTTCTACTCCACTATCACTCGAGCCGTGAATCATGTGTATGAAGAAGGATGCATCAAGCGAAGGAAAGGCACGAACTGTACTGAAACCACTAATGAAGGACCAAGTATCCAAATCCCAGTCTCCTTTGAGGATAATATGCTCATTTCTCTCCTCACCATGGTCTTTAAAACCTGAGAAACATGAAGAAAAATAAATTTTTCATTTCATGATGTTCTAATTGGTACCAACAGCCGCATGTTGGATCATCCATGTTCCGTTGATAGTATGACATTTTGTTAGACTTCTCATTGATTTAGAGGATCATGAAATGTAATAAAATGTTTAGGATTTTCACATTTCAATCCCTACTTGCTATAGGGGAGATTTGGGTATTTTTATTCGAAGATAATAAAGGGATTCATATACCATATTCACAATAATCATTTGGATATGTTTAAATATATATTGATTTTATAGCTTTATAACACAAATATATTTTTGAATAAACCATTATACATTAATATGTTTTCCAAATATCTATTTTTTAATTCATTTTATAAAGAAAATAAATTCATTAATTGAATCATTAAATATATAAAATACATGATTTAATAATGGAGTATATTTCATCTTCAAAAAAACCCAGTGTATTTTTTCATACAATTTTATCACATTTCATGTCATCATCATTAAACTAAGTACAATAATGATAAAATTCATCAAAAACGGATTACTTATTATATGGAATAGAGTAAATTTATAATAATAATAATTATGTGTCCATGTCACTGTATTATATTTGAGATATAAATTTATGTAAAACTGAATTGTTTAGGATATAAGTGGAATAAAAATCTGATAATCTGTATGATGGATTTCTGTGTATATTTTTCATCCCAATGAGGAATATATCATATGATATTGAATTAATATGGTGTAAATCCCAAGTGTATATGAAAATGCGATAAATAATTTTGAAAAAATATATAAAACATTAATATGCATCATGTCCATGTTAATTATTATATTGAATTTAATATTTTTCATCAATTTACTGGTCGCATATTTAATAAAACATATTATAAAATTATTGTAAATCGTGGTACTCAACTGATTATAAAAAATTTATTATATATAAATTCCATTTATGATCATTATATATAACAATGAGATCAATTCCTCAAAAATGAATGATTTAGGGAAGAAATTTTATAGAATATTATAGGAAGACATAAATAATTTTATTATTAAATTTATTTTAAGAAGGTGGTTCCTCAATCAAAACCAAGGAACAATTTATTGATAAAAACAAGTTACAAGAGTCTAATAGACAAAAATTTATTACATTCTATATCATAAAATGGGATCAAATCACCAGGTAAGGCATTCTTCTATGTAATGTCCTGGTTGGCCCCCCTTATTGGCGAGACCATCATCAACCATGTTGGATTCACGAAAATCATGAGTGGCAATGTTGGTGATATCTGAGAGTAGAGCAAGGAAATTCATCAAATGGAATGTAAGAATCTTGGAAAGATACACCACCCCATTCTAGATAGAATGCAAAGTTGTGGTTTAATCACATTCAATCCAATGATTTTGCCAAACCATTTGTTTTTCCAAGTCCATGGCCGGTATAACCCTCATCATTTCCGCTTCCAGAAATGAGGTCGTACCACAACCGGCTAAGAAGCATCTATGAAACCTACCAAGATAGTCTCTGAAAATGAAACCACATCTACAAGGTCCTGAGATTCCTTTCCAAGGACCTTCGACATTAACATTGATCCATCCTTGAAGTGGACGTAGCTAGAATACCTCAAAAGTGTGTCACAGTTGTCTGTAAGACCCTATAATTTGAATTCAGTGAAGGATCTCAATGTCTCAAACAGTGTTGCCACAATACTCTTTCTGAACTGAGGCAGCATCCTAGATGGTAATGAGAATCAGTGTCTTACCTCCATTGAGCATGTATGAGCAATTATTATAAATACTATTATTTCAATCATACTAGATCACATTTAAGAGTCCGGTAATTACAGTTAGAAAATTATTTTTGATTTGTTGGGAATATTTAGAGTTAATACAATTCTTCAATTGAGAGATCATATAATCAAGAAGTAACCACCTGCAACCAAAAATGTCAAGGATTTAATGCCAAAGGGTTGCAGCTATTACAAAAGATATAAACAAATGATTAGCACCCTATTTGTTCTGGTTTCACAGGTGATATCAAGAGCAGAGAGAAATCCAAAAAAATTATAGGCAAGTTATAGTAGGGAACCTTTTATAGGAAATACACAAAATAAGAGTATATATCGAGGGATTAATCCAAGTTTAACTAAAAGTTTAAAACCAACATAGTCTTGACTCAGAATTTATGAAATTGTTAATGTAAAAACTTTTTGAATCATTAACACCATTATATGAAGGTTCCCAAATGTGGAAATACATAGAGTTGGAGAATGTTTAATTGTCAATAACATGACTGATTATATTAGGGGGAGATATTTCATGAGAGTTAACAACATCCTCTATATTTTATTTGATTATGTCAGGAGGATTACTGGAAGGCAACATAGATATTAAAGGCACACTAGTCCAGTCATCAAGCCATAATTTCATAGAGGAATTAGTAATGACCATCAATCTATATTTTTTCATAATGTTGGTGAAGTATTTCCTAATGGAAGACCATATAGAAGAAGTATTGTTGCTCAAATTTTGATTCATAAGTTTAGAAATGGATCTTTTTTTTTATTAAAGCCTTGGAATCAGAGTTATTATAAATCAATCTCCATGTCATCATAGCATGAATTAAGTCATTAAAAAGCATATATTTTTTATTCCTAGACAACCCATGACAATGGCCTACAACATGTGACCCAAGGAATAGTCACAATCTTCTCTTCAATCGTACTACCGGTCCAAACAAAATTTTTAATGTATACATTGAGATTATAAGAAGACCAGCAGGCCACTTGCAATCCATCCTAAAGTAGACCATTTTGGAGACAATTGTAGAATTCACAAGACAGATTATGCTACCCATAGAGATAGATTTACCCTTCCAAGAAGAACGTTTATTGGTAATATTATCCTCAATGATGAATAAGTAACTGGATTTTGGTCTTCCCATAAAAATTGGAACCCCAGAAAAAGTGTAGGGGAAGTAAAATTCATTGATACCTAAATAATATATGATATTTTTTTCTGTTAGAAGCAATGTTCATCCCAAAGATCACAGTGGATTATATCCAGATTATATACTGACCAGAGATTTCTTCATAGTGAGACATGGAATATTTAAGGTTTTGAAAATTCCTTTTATTACCTTGTAAGAATAGAATAATGTCTTTCACATATAAAACATGGTTGGGAACATTTATGTTTATAGAATCCTGGATATGTTTAATATTATTTTATCCACACGGATGTTGAGTAATCTTCTTATGTAATCCTCACCAATAGAAAAAATATGGTAGAAAGAGGATCACCTTACCTAACTCCCTAGGTGAATTTAAAGAAGAATTTGGGCGTACTACTGACAAGGACGGAGATAGATACTAATTTGAAAAAAATAACTAATTATACAAGAGAAATAGTCGACGAACCCAATGTTTTTTAGAACCTTGAAAATGAAACGTCAACCCATGGAATCATAAATATTTTCTAAAGTCATGTATAATGGAAACAAAACCTCCTCTAGTGGAATTTCTTATGATGTTATTACATTCTGAATAAAGAAAAAATGTAATATTTAATAGACCAACCATTGATGAAACCAAATTGGTTCCAAGAAACAATTCTATTTAAAATGGTGTAATTTTTATTATGAATGAGTTTAAAGATAATTTTTAAATTGTATTAATAAGAAAAATAGGTCCTAAATGGTTAATTTCAGAGGCATTTTCCACTTTTAGAATAATTGTATGTAATTGGACATTTATCCCGTTTGGGAGAACAACATTGGAGAAGAAGGTTTTGACAATTTAGAAAACATCAAAATGAATGATCTCCCAATTGTGTTTAATGAAACCATTTTTAAAACCATCATGTCTTAGGGAACAATCATGATTGAGGCTAAAAACAGTGTCCTTGATTTCATGATCATGATTGTTTCTTAAAATGTAGTCATTTTCTTTAAAAGTAACCATATTTGGTATGATATTATGTAAAATATATTTTAAAACATTTGTACCATTGAAAAAATTATGAAAAAAAGAGACAACATGATTTTAAATAGCCTCCTCATAATCATGGATGGTGTCCTCATCTTGAAGAAAAGTAAGATTTCTACAGACTTTTCAAATTTTTTGGAGAGAATTGTAGAACATTGTTTTCTTGTCC
This sequence comes from Viscum album, assembly GCA_963277665.1. Taxonomy (NCBI): domain Eukaryota; kingdom Viridiplantae; phylum Streptophyta; class Magnoliopsida; order Santalales; family Viscaceae; genus Viscum; species Viscum album. The sequence continues at coordinate 267,210,710 of OY728128.1, read as the reverse complement.
CCATCAGAATTCCACTTGGTTTTGAAAATTTTATTTCATATGTTGTCTTTATGTTTCATAAGAGAGTTTTGTTTCAAATAGGTTCTATTTTCTAGTTGAGGATCTAATGAAAAATCCGAGCAGTTATTGGCACATTGAAATTAAATAATTTCATTCTCTAGAGAGGACATGTCCTTGTCATTTTGTTTAGATTTGGAGCTACAACATCCCTTCAGTTAATACTTATGGTGATTTAGTTTAGTGATGCAAGAAAAATCATCATTGTGATTCTTCACACCATCCCAAAAAGCATTAATAGTGCGAGTACAATCAGGATCTGCAGCCCTAGTAATATTAAATATAAAATGGGGATGATGTTTTTAATTTTTTTTAGAAGAATGAGTAGAATAGGATGATGGTCAGAGTTGATCCTAGGTAATGTAGTACTCAATATGAAGTCCCAGTTATCGAGGCCATATATATTAGTGAATTCCCTATCACATTTTCTATCCACTACCCTATTGTGGATTCATTTATACAAAGTGAACATATCACCAGTGATATTGATTTCAATATGATATCAATCCTCAATTGATGATTTAAATTCTCTTGAAGAGACTGAAGTGTGGGATTGTCCATTTTTTCACTTGGGGTAAGAATGGAATTGAAATCCATGATCACAAACCAAGTATCCTGTATAAGGATAGCTAGGATATTATGGTCATGCCAAAGAATCTGCAAAGAACCTTTGAAAACACTAACAGAGTGCAAATATAAAGGATAAAAAATTAAATTGATTCAGTAGAAAGTATATACTTGAAAGAACCAAAACAAATTATAACCATTAGAAAAAATATTCAAAAATTATGGAGAAAATTTACTCGTAGTCTCAACCATAGAAAAAAAATTGGTTTGTGAGAGAAAATAAATTTCTGAAGAACAATATATGTGTCCGAGTTTGGAATACCAGAACAGCTCCAAAAGAAAAAATTCCTTAAAACCTATGTTTGGAGTTAGAACTCCCATTTTTTAGCCAACTGAGCCCTTCTTCCATGTTGATTGTATGGGGATTCGAGAGGAGGTTGGGTAGGATTTCATTCCCTGTTCACTCAGAGAGGATACAATATATAAATTAGAAGCACCTTCAATATCTGCATTTTTATTTCTATCTAATGATTTTTCATTAAAATTTGTGGATATTGGGATAAACCTTTGAGAAATAAGAGATGTTTTATCAGTTTTAGGTGTGCATGAAGATACTTTAACAGTGGAAATATTTAGATATCCCACTGCAATTGTAGGATAACATAAAACTAAATCCATATTTTGTGTAATCACTTCAGTAACAGGCCTCAAATTGACCTTATCAGTGCTGTGTGAGCTCACTGGATCTGTTATGTCATTAGAAATACTGGAAATAGAATTTATAGAATCACCTGTAGAAAAATCCAGTGTCAACATACCTGTAGGAATCTCGTATGAATGGCCAGCATGCATCCTATATTCTAGAACCTCACTTCTGTCACTCCCATTATAATTTAAGGTACCATAAGAATCATATCCATCCACTCTCTCAAAGATGGCCACAAGACCTTTCAAGACTACCAAAGTGAAGATATCATTCCCCTCCTGTGAGACCAAAAGTGCTGCAACTTGTTGTCCATTTCCCATAGAGGTGTGTTGGCATGAAACATGATCAATAGAAACTGCATGCAACTACTCATATACAATAACCACCATTTTCCCAATTTCATTGGATATTCCTTCATCAGTATTGACTTTATCATCTTCCTCCACCAAATTGGCCTAGGTAGAACTTGAAGGCTCCCACAAATATGGTTTATTTTTAACCCATTTCTCATTTTTCTTCCGGAAGTCTTCGGTTTCCTCCATGACAAAGGACATATCCTTTTTCTCCCTTATTACTTGAGTCTGGTCGTCATCTTTTGTTCACTCCTCCTAGATTTTAAACTAACAATTCATCACTCTAAAATTCAGTAGGGAGTGACCAACTATTTTAAAGAATTCATAGAAGTGAGGCTTGAACTCATACTCAAGTCGGAACACTATTTTGTAGTCATTTTCATTGAAATCAACCGCTTCTAGAAGCATATTTTTAATATTGACTTCCAATAAGACCCTTGTATATAACCCAAGATCCGCTTTTAACATTCATTTATCAATATTCAGTGGGGAGCCAATCCAGTAGTCGATGACATTTAATAATTTGTAATGCTAGAAGATGAAATTTAAAATATGGATTGTCACCCAGATTTGAGCCATCGTGTTCCTATAGGTGTGTGGAATAAATGAAAAATCCCATTCAGAGAGTCAGAGGAGGCCAGTTGTAACCAAGAAATTTCAAATCATACAGATGTGATCAATCTCTTCATGTGTGATTAATAGGAAATTGAAATAACCAGGTCTAATTAAAATTGTCGTCAAATATGTGAAACCAAATATATGTGAAATCTGTAGTTTAATTTCCAAGGCCTCCCATTGTTTGTCACCTTTGATATATGCAATATGACCGGTGACTAAAAACATACAAATTTGAGATCATTGTTGTAAATCCTCAGGATCAGCATCTACCGCATAACATCCATCTTCTAATTTCTTACAATGTGATGTCTTCATTGAGTTAGCATTGCATAGATCTGAACCCAGGAGAGCTTAGAGGAATGATATCAATAAGGGTTTTTTACTCAGAAGAGTTTGATCATTTTATGTCATGATTCCACAACCATCAAAGGCTGTCTCCAATTCAGGATAGAAACCCACCATGTTGATTGAGTTCTAGAAATATTCATTGTGAAGATCGGATTTGTTATAAGAGAACCCCAGAAGTTGCGAAGGGAAAGCTGCGAAGAGCTCCTGAGAGGCCATCTCTGTTATTGGAATTAAAATTATATATGGAAAAGAAATTAATCTTGAATAAAAAAAATATTTCAAATAATACAAAATATTACTAGTAAATTACAATAAGCATATTGAAGATTTATATGAATTTTTCAAAACAATATCAAGAAATATGACTAATGGTGTATTATTCAATGCTCTTATACATAATATTATTGTGTTTTTTAATGACCTAGAGATACAAAAGGTTTCATCTAATTCCAAATTTGGATTTTAACATCATTATATAATTACACTATCATTTATAAAAATATTAATCTGTAGAATAAATAATTACCTTATTTATTTATATATTCATTCTAGATGAGAAATATTTGAGATCACTCAGTTTTAGTTATATATTTTGTATATTGATGGTAAATTGTTATGCAAAAAAGAATAATAATGGATGGTCTAATTATCACCCTATATTAAGGAAACCTCAATGAGGTATTTGGTAAGGTTTAGTTTTTCTATTAGAGATTTAATTATCCTAATAATATAATGGTATTTGATAAACTCTATAATAATTTTATTATATGTATTAATTTAATAGAAATAAAATATAATATTTTGAATGGTATATAATATCAAATTTAAATATTTCAGATATTGTAAATATATAGGATTTTAGAATCACTGTAATTATTCATTGGAGATTTTTGTTTGTATTAACACAATAAATTAATGTTTTTTCATTTTATGAATTTTCATTTATTTATTTACACCACTAATCCAATTCTTCAAAATTAAATTTTCATCTATTCATCTCAATTATCTTGTAATGACATGAATTTTATATAGTTAATCAAAGAACTCATTTTTCACAGTTATTGTTTTTTGACGTGATATTATAGAATAAAAATATAGGTATTGTTGCGTTCCATTAAACAAAGTGATAAAATATATGTTATTAAATCAATGAAAAATATGTTAAGATAAACACTATTGATTTTTTTACACTCAATGTTCTAATCCACATGAAAATGTTTTACATGGAACGTCACTCATGTTATGATGAATATCGTAAATAAGAGAACAATTATGAATATAATAGACTTTATCAGTATAAGATTAGAAAGAGAGTAAATGCTTTAGAATTACAGAACACACACACATAGATATATATATATATATATATATATGGAGTTTAATAGAAAATGATTTGGTTAGTATCTGATTATAACAGAGTTATTTAATTGTCATTAGTCACTATAACCATTGGTCATAGTGTCCATTGGAAATTTTTCCCATTGGTAATGAAATTATATTTATGTGATTTTTCATATTATTGTATAAAAAGGGTAGTTAAGATAAATAGATTTTGTATAATGGAAAATTGAAGGCCTAAACTCGTAGATCTATATGTTATGAAGTGAATTTTTAAAAGCAATGAAGGTAGGTATACACACAAGGTCTATAACTTGACCAATCCTAAGATGATCTTCAAAAATGATCCACAAGTTGATCCACATATGAGAAAATTTAAATGTAGTAAAGATCAAAACAATATCAGTGATAGAAAACCAATCCTATTAATGTACCAATATCAGACTCATTTACATCATGTTGTATGTTAGTGTAAAAATGGCTATGAATCTAGAACAAATTTTTGTAATTGTGCAATTTTTCTGGAAAAAAATCATTCAATGATTTTTCAATATTTATTTTATATACTAAACATGAATATATGGTGAATATGAACAAAAATAATTTAAATACAACAAAACAAAATTAAATTTTTTGAAGATATAAAAATTGAATTAAAATTAAAATTTCTAATATATTTAATTATAAATAAAATATATTTTCTTGAAATTATATAATAAAAATATATTTATTCAAATGTATATTATACTATTCTTCTGAAATGTCCCAATTATTTTTTTGGGTCATAAATTTTATTATTTCATAAAAACTAAAATTCTTCAATAAAAAATAAATTGTATATAAAAGTTATAATTATGATATTTAGAAAATTATATCGATAAAATAAAAATTATTTTTAAAACAATTAATTCTTATTTTTCTGAAGGTTAATTTTAAATTAATTTCTGATAAAATAAATTATTATAGAAAAAAATAAATACATTATGAAAATATGGAATGAATTATGGAACAATAATAATCAAAAACATTATAATAAACTACATTGTGGGTTTTATTGAATAATTTTTTAAAACAAATATGGTATTATAGTGGCATAATATTATGTTAATAATCATATAAATAACCATTCAAAACCAAAAAGTATATTTTATTGTTTTATATATTTACTTCATGAATATGAAATGAATCTAAAAAATGAATGAAAGAATTTTAACTTATACAGTTCTCAAAATAATAATATATTTATTACCACTCATCCTTGGAATATACCATAGTCAAAAAACCAGTTAAATACGAATGGTTATTTGTTTTTATTGACTTTATGTTCATGGACTATGTTTGAAAAAAAAACCTTCTTGTTTCCTATTAATACTATTCTCACATTACAAATCACTCCCAAGGAAAAAAGTCCAAATTTAATTTATTTTCTCCACTATAAATCCATCCAAATGACTTTAAATGGTTCAATAGAGATCCTCCCAATCATTAAAAAGAATCCTCTTAATTTATGGGATTCCATACCTCCTATTTTATATTCAATAACATCCTTTGTTATATGCCTTTTATTTATAAAATTATTATGTTTTTATATGTTTATAATTATTCCTTTAATATAATTTTTTAAATAATAATTAGATATTACTTATCCATCCAATTTATCACTTCCTTGAACATTTATATACACTTGTATATCTTTTAAAACTATCCCATGATTTGACATATCAATCCCTTATGTTGGAAAACCCTACCCTATTTTTAATGAAGGGAATTCATATATATATTACTAGATGAAAATTATTTTGGACTCTAATGTGTTAAACACAGATTATTTAATAATATGTTTTGAAGAAGGAATACATTAATATGTTATATGATCGATGAGGAAAAATTAAAAATGTATATTAGAATGGTGTAACTGATACCATTACAAAAAAATTGGTAATGTTTTTATCTATTGATATTCTATGAATGGTGCATTAGTATTTAACATGAGAATCATATTTTTTATGGTTTGGTGGGGGGACTTCGTTAATGCTTATAATTTATAAATTTGTGTTACTGTATCATTCCTCAGATATATTTAGTTTTTAAATAATTTTCTTAAGCCTTATGTATCCATGAGAATGTATGGTTTTTTCATATATTGTTTCCATGATATTCCACTTGAGTCATGAAAACTTATTATCATCATGATATGCATTTATTATTCCCTTAAATTTTATTGTAGATTACCATATCCTTTTGTATGTCCCTTAATTATCTTATGTAGTATTAATAGTTTGAACAAAACTATGATCAAATTATAGAGTTTCCAATAATTTTATTTTATTTTATTTTATTTTCATAGTTTGTGTATACAATTTACCTAATACATTAAGACAAATTATTTATAAGGAATCAATTATAAGTATCATTATATTAATAAACATGAAGTGAAATGTTTTAGAACGTAAAATTTCAGAAATTTTTTTCCCATAACTAATCATAATAGTTTTTTCATTTCTAGATATCATGAGTGTGTGGGGGTGCAAAAGGCTTATAAGAAATATTCCCCTCCAACCACCCTCATTTCAATATTTTTATCTATGCAGGAATGGATCAATGTACTAGAAAAGATTGTACCTCAATCTGGTGAAGAAGGTTTCAATTTTTTATCGTTGATAACTACATTTTAATTAGGATGTTCTATTAATGTTAATCTAATACTATGCTGAGGGAAGATACATGTCTTCATCCTTAGTGATAATGAATGTATTTGATGGGGATGTTTTCTAGGTGTCCCTCTGAAAAAATTGTTCAATTTTATTTTGATGTCCATGACTCTCTCTGGTGAGGATGTAAGTAATTTTCAAGGTCAACTATGATGATGGTGTTCAGAGTTGATTATTTAGTGATATTTTGTTTGGATATTTTATTTTTAGAGTAGAACCCCAAATGAATTGATTAACTATCTATAGAAGTTTTTGTATTTATATTGTGATTAAAACAACTTGTTTTCATCTTTTATTATTATATGTTTCTTTATGTTTTAGGGTTGATGTTGGTTTTTTTCATACTCAAATTATATGGTACTATACGTAATGTTTCTTGTGGAAATATTTTCATATTAGGAGGTATGTAGGTTCATGGAGTCGATTTTATTGACACTTTATGTTTGGAAAAATATTATAGAAATTATAATTTTACTTATATATAAATAGGTTTATATAGGTTTTATGTTGGCGGTTATGGTGATGATGATATAATTAGAACTTATTCTACTTTGTAATTATAAAAAATAATATGGATGGATGGTGGTAATCAAAGAAACAAGTATTGAGGGGATAACGTCCATTTTTTTCAATGTCAGTTTCACTATGATTGATTCATCAATTAACATGGTTCCAAAATTTGAATTTTTAATATTTTGGTCCATTCTGGTTTCATCTTCAATCAATTTTTTAGTTTTTCTGTCTGTTTGTATAAAATTGTTGGGGTCCATTTCCACCTCATAAAAATTAATTATTTTAGGAAATAACATAAAACATACTTTCAGAAAATGTATTAGAAATATTTTTTGTTATATATCATATGTGTTACATGAGGTTTTTTATAAAAACAATTCCTAATAACGATATGATATATCAGTTTTAAAACATATGTTTTATGATTCCTAAAATTATATAATATTATGTTAATATAAATAAGGATAAAATGAATTTATCTAAAATAATTAATATAATATTAATATAAATATTCCCAACACTCTTTAGAGAAATATTTTTGCGAATAAAAATATTATATTCATTATATCTCATAAAAAATGTGGAATACGATATAAAAGTCTATTTTAATAATTTTATTTTAAAAAATTACAATTTATAAATTAAATTGAATTTATTCACATAAATATTTTTGTGAATGAGATATATATTGTTTTAAAAAATCTAGTCTATGTGACTATGGGGGTATCTTTGGACATATATAAGATTTTTTTCCTTAATAAATAAAAAAGTATAGCAGAATAATTAATTTTAAAAATAACTTTCTCCTACTATAATTTTTAATATGTTAGTGAATAATGATCGTAATAAAATTAGTAACATTAATTTTTTTTACCATTTGATCTTGATTAAATGGCTGTAGTTGAAAATATTTTGTTATGAATATGTTTTACATTGAATGATTTATTAATTGAAAATTAAATATATTATCATCAGGCCAATGGATGTTATGATTTATTGATGTAAAAATATTATTATAAAGGGGTTAAAAATTGATTATGAATACAAATCTCAAAAATATTTAAATAAGAATTCATTAATTATTTTAACTATTAATATTTTTTATTAGGGGGAGTATTTTGAAATTATCATAGTGATGATATAGAAAATATGTATTATTTAAATGAGTGTAAAAACATATCAATGATTTATAATGAAGAAGTAGATATATATATATATCATATATGGTATGATTTCATGTCTCCCTATAAATTTTTTGAAACTATTCTTGAATGAGTTTAATTATATAAATGATTAAAATATAAAAAAGCATTCTCCCATTATAATTATTTCATGGTTTATTCATAAAATTAAAAATTGAAGTGAAAATTCACATCTTAATGTATGAATTTGATTTATCACTAATCTTTAGTTTGTAAGAATTATTATAGGGATATAGCATTTGATCATATACACAAAAATATTATCACTTGAATTACCCACTCTATAAAAAATGTGATCTTTCTTGTCCTATATTTTAGATACATTATGAGTGTATGTTTAAATTTCATTCCATATTCATTGTGATAAAAAGATACATGGCATGAGAACATTCATTCATTGATTCAATATATATTCAATCCTTAATGCTAAGCTAATTTGGGGTAGAATGTTATGTTGATAATGTTTCCATCTGTGTATGTTTCACCAAAATGGTATTTTCTCACTAATATAATATGTATTTCTTCATGACCATCAATTTACATCGACTAATGTTTTGTAACATCATAACTACAGATATGAAATTTGATTAAATTATCTATGTGAATGAGTGTTATATGTTATTCTCATCTATATAGATAAAGTCATGTGATATATTCATATATCATGTAAATATATAGTTTTAGAATAAATAATGTATGCTTTTTCTATAACAGATTCACATAATCCATGTATCATGGTCAATTAATTAATTTTTACAATTACTATTTATATTTATGATTACATATATATGATAATTTTTTTGACAGAAATACTGGCTCAAAAATTTACTGTAGTTATAATTCTAAATCCCATGTAGAAATATTTATTCTTTTATAGATTCCACTCTATACATGTAATTAGGGAATGGATAATAAATAATTATCTTTAACTGCATAATGGCCGATAGGGTTACAAATCAATATTATTATTATGAATATTATGTTTTATTATAAGTTGTTTCTAGTAAATATCGACAGATACACCAACTTTTTTTCGAAGATATCTAACCGAAGATGTGGATGGACTACCACTACTCACTAAATATGAAATAAGACATCGTAAAAGTTAATATATGTCTTCGAAAATATGTTATTGATGAAAAATAAATGCATTATTTGATATAGTTTCACTTTTTATGGTATACTTTTTTATATATTGTGAATTTTTTTAAATTTTACGATGATTTTGTGTCAGTTATATATTATATGATATATGAAGAAAATGATAAAAATTTATTCAGTGACACATACCAGATCTTGGGTTATGAAGGTATATGATAAGATGCATTGTGGACCACTGTAACATGGTTTCTTGTGTTCTCTTTCATGGGTCATACAATGACATATGACTAAAAACCCATTATTACTCCCTAATATAATATATTATATAATCAAAAAGAGATGATGATTTAATATGTTTGAAAATCAGTAATTTTATTTTAAATATTAAATGATCATTATTAGGATTAAAATGTCATTGAAAACTCATATAATGTTTAACTATTTGTGAAATTTTTGGCCAATGATAGTTGAACATTTGAGTTCCAAGGAGTGTCATTGTAATAATTTATAAATAAGTTCAATTCTTATGAAATTAATGAAATATGTTGTAATAGAATAAAATATGATATAATCATGAAACCCATCATTTCAAAGCCAATTTTCAATATATATATATATAAACATATATATATATATCAATAGAACACTATTTAAGAGTGTATCCATCCTAAGAATTGAGAGATTACAAAAAAAAAATTTGATACCATTGGATGAAGGATTCCTTTGGATATTTCTGAGTGATCACTAGAATACCTATAAAATGAAACAATGATGAAGTTGATCCATATAAGAATTATCTCAAATTATCATTTAATTTTTTCATTAAAAAATGAATATATTGATTGAAAAAATAGATTTTTCATATTTCCCACAATATTTTTAAAGAGTTTATAATCCCATACCACTTATAAATGACAACTAAAATTACACCACACCAATGGAAATTAGATAGATGTTTCTATATAAAAAAATTGAAAATGTTTCAACCATGAACCTCCAAATTTATGAACATATTCACATAACAAGTAATTCAATGTATAGATCCTCAACCTATAATATCATCTTTCTATATGGGTCACTTCATGATATTTTATAAATTGGACATAAAAATGAATAAATGTCATAAAATCATGAAAATGAATGATATGATCAAAATATAAAATAATTATCAATTTATATTTTTGAATAGAGGCAACATGTTTCATATAAATTTTCACCAACAAATGTACTACATGTGAATAAATTTCTATTGTTAATATATACTAATTCATCAAAAAAAAATATAATATGCTGAATATCATCATATCCTCCCAATTATAAAGTAAATATATTATCAAATATAAGAATATTTATTACTATTTCATCTAACTAATATAAATCATTCAACATACCAAAAAAATTGTTGTCCAAAATTTACTTGATGGTAAAAAATTCATCATTACATAAAATATACTATAATATTCATCAACCAAAGATACAATTTATATTTTATATAAATTGTAGACATATCATACAAAATATGATGTGTAGTGGGAGGTTATCTATTTATATCATAAATAAATATATTTTTTATCCCTCATTTTTCTAGTGTTATTTAACAAAATAATATATTATACTCATTATTCATTTTCTATCAATAAAAATCAGCACTATAATTTTGTTTTCATTTAACATCTCCACCAAAGGATCACCATGATATGTTTACTCCATATAAAATTATCTAGTAAATAAATACTATAATACAAAAATACACAATATATTGAAAAAATTCCCCATGATCCTCTGTTGTCCACCACATGTATCCAACCACACAAAACATCCTCGATTTATTCTTAGTTAGTATATTTTGCAAAAAAAAAATTCCCCAATATTTTTTTTCAATGTCATTGTCCTCAAAACTACTACATCCTTATATAATATGATATATTAATATCATGAAAAGGTACTGTTTAAACTATTATTTTTTATCATTAAGGCCGAAAACGTGCTCTGTGATGATGCAATACTATATATGCCTAAAAGATAACAAAATTGTTACCAACTTAAAATAACATGTGATTAAATTTCACTGATGACCAAATAATTTATAAGAAAAATAAGATATAAATTCACAATTTTACATCATCTCACTATCAATAAAATATATTAGATCTATTGTAATAAACTACCCATATAACACCGTCCTATTAAAGATGACTGATTATAACACTCTTCACATTCTCAATTACATAATAAATATTCCTTTTACCCTAATTTCAATAAATGTAATTGTGTGTTTTCATGCTAACTGAAATCCATGGTTTTCTTATTTGACTACAATAAGACACATAATCATTATGAAAACTAGAATAATTATGAATATTATATATATTTAATATATTTTTATTTATCTATCCTGACAGAAATGTATTCATATTTGAAGGATAAGAATCCAAACCATTCATGGATAAGACATTAAAATACCATATATCCCAATAGCTTAAGAAATTATCTAGGAATATTAATTATAATTTCAGTAGATGGTTAATTTAGGGAGTCGAGACATAGAATGAGATTTTATGTATTGCATTTAATACATTGATTCCTTCAGATAGAGTATGAAATTTGGTAGAGGGTTAGAGAGTTTATAGATGAATCAGAATAATGAAGGGTGGTCATGATGATGTTGTTATTTTGTATTAGAACATTCAAGTTATCACTAAATCGGTCACAATATGATATTTCATAATGGATGGAAGGACTCGGCTACTACTGTTGATCATAGCATGAACCAATTGGTTAATCTATGAACCGTATTGACTTTATTAATTGTAAAAGTGGGAATAGAAACATTGGTTCCATCAAATAAATAGTGCCTATAGTAGGGAATCGATAGAACATTCCCTTTCTTATTAAATCCTTTTTTGAGTGTTTTTTTTGTTATTCAATTGCATTTAATGTAATATTATTCCTACTCACACCAATATCCTTGTTTTCCCTCTATCATTTATGTTTTTTGTGTGAGCTTTTTTAGGGTTTTTATAACATCCATGAGATGATGGATGAAATCAAATCAATCGATGGGGTTTTGTTATAGCCAAGATTGAGGATGAACTAATAGGAAATATTTATCATATTTTTTTTATTTATCAATGTTCAAACTCAAAATGGATTTATTTATGGTTTCTCATTAAATCCTTTAAATTTATTTCTATAAATTTTTATAGGTATTGTTATATTATCATATATTTGTACTAGGGTATAGCTATGAACCAACCCAATTGGTAAGACTTTGATCCAGTGTGATGTGATGACTCTTCATGTTATTCTTCGATTATATGTCTTTGTTTTAAATTAAAAAATATAATTAATTTTATATAATTAATTATTTATGGTATGTGATATAAAGTAGGATCTTTGATTACATGACTGGTATAAGTAGGGGAAGGGAGGGATTGGATAGGACTTGGAACTGGCAATCAACCAATGGGGATAAATGAGAAATATTTTAAATGAGGTTGGTTTTCTATAGAATAAACCTATGTGGTTTTTTATTATTTATAGGAAATATGATTTGTTGTCCATCCACTATAGATTTTTTCCTCAAACTAAATATGAATATTATAATTATGATAAAATTTTGAGTAGGAATGACCAATTAATTGAATTATTTGAGCTATATGAATCAGATCATTGAAAAAATTATTCCTGGGATATCATCATGAATCCTTTTCCCCATATTTTTGGTTCCATGACCTGAGTTATGCATTGGGATATATGAGCACATACTGAGGGGTGTGGCCAAATGCAATGCAATGCAATGGACCTAACATACAATCTTTATACATTTTCTCACAAAGGATAGTGTTGAAATTGAATATTTATCCAATGTAGACTATATAGGATCCTTGTGATTCCATAGATCCATTGAGATAATATTACTAACAAAGGGTGAGTGTCCATGTAATGACCTGAACATTTAATAATTTATGTTTCCTTTGATTGTGTGTTATTTTATTTTATACTCAACATAAATATTTATTTTAATGAAATGATTTTAAATCATATGAGATCGTGGGTTTTTCCTGTAATATGACTGTTGGTCAATATGACCATTTGAAACTAAACTCTTAATGTTGCATTTTTTGTCAATAAATAACAAGTGACCTTGGTTAACTAAAACAGAAAGAAGATATGATGTCCTCATCCATTAGTCTCAGGCTAATCAAAGCCCATATGAAGAAACTGGGAAAGGAGGTAGCACCATTCTCTGGACCAAACCCAAGCTGAACTTCACTGTGTGAAGATGGAACAGAATCACCTTCAAGATAAGTTCAATCTTATAGAAATCACTACTCGGGAAATATTGGCTGAGCGTCCCTCAGATTCGCTCACCTTAGCACACCTTACACATAGGTCATATGATGGTGTTATAAGGGGCTATGTAACGAGACCATAGCTACTTTGTGTAATCCTTTGAGATAAATAAAATTGTGATTTCTTCCTATGGTGAAGTTTGTGAATTTTTAGATATCCGGATAAAAATAGGATGTATCTTATGAATGATTTTTGAAAAAAAAGGTTATTTTAAAATATTTATGTAAACCTTAAAAAATTAATTATGTGTAAGGATTTTCAAAAAATTGTCTTCTGCAAATATGTTCGGTAAGAAATTTAGAGAATAATAAGATAAACATAATTTTTGGTGAATAGTAAATTATGAATAGTGATTTTATGCTTAGGATTAGTAATGTGATTAAATGTATTATTAATTTCACTCAAAGAAAGTATTAATATAATTTAGGTACCTTGATTAAGTAATGTGATTCAATACTATAGGTAAATAACTGTTTCAGAAATTATTACTTAAGTATTAGTTTTCTCAGGTGAATAGTGTTTTTTATTTAAAAATCAAATTAATAATATTTAGAAAATTATTTTTATAAAATGGAGTTCATTTTTAAATTCATAGCATCGAAATTATTTTAAGGTGAATTTTTGGGATTTTTTTGGAAAAAGTTGAATTTTCGGTGAATAGTGCATTTTCAGTTTTGAGTTTCTGGTGTTTAATGACATCATTAAGGATATAATAATTTTTTAATCATTATGGTTGAAATATGAATATTAAGATAAGGTATGAGGTGTCCCATGTTTCCAATACCATGGGAAAGCCCATGGTTTTTCCAATACCACCAATGAGGTGTCCCTTGTCCATTAATGACTTGTCCCCTCACTTCTCCTATAAATACCAAGCCTTTCACACATCTTTTCCATTCCATAATCCTCCCCAATGATGTTCTGATCTCCTTAACTCCCACGGAGTCCTCCCAAGGTTCCCTCAGGCCTCCCAATTCCCCAAACATCAATATTTCAAAGTTACACTTCAAGGTAAGGTATTCTTTCACTCTTCCCGTTTTCAAAGTTCTACTCTCATGTCAAGTATTTCAAGTTACTTTTTATTATGTTGGAGAATGATCTCTATATCAATAATACTTTCCTTTTATTTTCATATGATGAGATACCCTATTGGATCTCATCAATTCATTTTTTATAATTTTAAGTGACGCGGTTAGGCTACCAAATTTTTATTTTAGAAATATTATTTTTGTCTTCCTTTCAAGATTTTTTTATTTCATATGGTATGAATTTAAAATTTCATTACCATGTTCTTATATACATTATATTATGTCCCTCCACTGTTTTTTGGATCATTTATGAGTGGGTAACCCATGTACCCTCTCTTTTCAATGTTTTCTAAAACCATGTAACATAGTCGTTATGCTACAGAATTTTAATCTCAAAATGTCCCTCTCTTTTTCTGAAATTATTTTATTTTATTATGTGAATAATCAAAACACTTTATTCTATAGTCTTATTCACATATATATCAAAATTTTCTATTTTAAATTCTTTTATTTACATACATGAGACCCTCTTTCCTTTTTCAGTGGGTTTAAAATGACATAAAGATCACGTCTTTAAAGCAGTTTTTAAAATGTTATGACTATGATATGAAACCCAATTATTTTATTCTATATGGGTTATTTATGAAATTATTTATTATGATATATGTGGATCACATGATTATAAAGACAAATTAAGGGTGTGCCCTAATATTGCTCCAATACATTGGGTAAAGACTTAATCTCTAAAGATGGACATTTTTAACGATACTGTGATGAACAAACTTGGTAATTTTTTTAATGACACCTTGGGGATGGACCTTGGTGATACAGAAATGACTGTCTAAGTTAAATGTTGTATCCACATCTTCAAGTTATGAAACACGTTATTTTTATTATGTTATGCCTCATGATCTCTTTCTCGTGCTTTAAAGATATTTATCATGACTTTATTGTTGTATCTCAAGTTCCCATGTAAAATGTTTCTCTTGTTTCCCTTATAGGGACTTCTTCTCACCCTTTCCTTTGATGCATGCTCCCAGGTTATGAGATGCTATAATGAACATAGGATGAACAATGAAGAATCCATTCAAGTGTTTAAGAATAATTTTTTATGTCCTTTTCAAGTTTTATGTCCCTGATTTCCAAGACACTTGAGTTTCAAGATCCTCTTTTTGTAAAATGTAATGAAAATTTATGTTATAAAATGGAGGGATGCCACAAATGGTATCAAAGGATCGTTCAGTTATTTATGGAAATTTGTCTATGAAAATATTAGGAAGAACCCTATATAAATGTTTAAATATAGGTAAAACTTCCTGGTATTTTGGTGAGAATTGAGTAAGTGGTTTATAAAACAAATACATCCATGTTTGGATACGAGCAGGTAGAGGTGGCTCTAGAGTAGATGTACATAGGGTTAAAACCCAGAAACAGCGTTTTGAGCTAAACATGAACGAGAACTGCTGCACGACAATGGGCCTTACTGTACTCTTTGTAACGACACTCCTGGGGGATATGATTAGTTAATGGCAAGCTTTTTTTGAATCATTATGAAGGAATAATAGAGAAATATAATTGTTTAAGCATGAAGTTTTAAGAAATCATATCCTTTATAGTTAAAAGATTCATAAATGAAACAAGTTTCTCACTAAGATTTTATTCTTTTAGAAAATGGCGGCCAATAGGAGGAACCATACAAATGGTGACCGCAATAGACCATGCGGTGACAACCCTATGATGGAAGCCAGAATGGAAAAATTCATGTAAATGATGAACCAAATGTCTCGTGTTATGAGTAATAACTTGAATCAATATTAGAGGCTGATATCACCATGAAGGGAATAACATTTTGTTGAGTCCTTCATGCGTCAAAGACCACCAACATTAAGTGGATCTTCTGACCACTTGGTTGTGGAACAATGGATAAGCTCCATGGAAATGATATTTTCTATACATCATTGTTCAGATGAAGAAACGGTCACCCTTGTTTTTTACCTCCTAGAGGGAGAAGTTGATTAGTGGTGGTCACTGATCAAAAACACGAATCCATGATGAGATATGGAAGGTATGGAGTGGGAAGAGTTCACGGGAATATTCTTCAATAAGTATTTCCCTCGTTCAATGAGAACGAGAATGGAGAAATAATTTCACTAGATGAAGTAGAAGGAGAATGGATCTGTTGGAATCTATGAGATGAACTTCACAAGGATTTCTCGTTATACCTCATTCTTTGTCATGGACCCTAATGGGAAGGTAGATAGATTCTTTGGTGGACTATGACCTCATCTGCGGAAGAATCTAGGCAACAAAGTCTATGATAGCTACTAATA
Organism: Viscum album; assembly: GCA_963277665.1. Lineage (NCBI taxonomy): Eukaryota > Viridiplantae > Streptophyta > Magnoliopsida > Santalales > Viscaceae > Viscum > Viscum album. The sequence continues at coordinate 267,193,482 of OY728128.1, read as the reverse complement.
AATATTTCGATGTGCTACAAAAGTTGAACTGGAGTTTGGTGAGACACAATGGTCTCACAAATCTAATGAGAAGAAGGGATCTCTAGAACCAAGCCTCTGAAGGATCTTTGATCAGGAAAGAGGTGGAAATCAAATACAAATTTCTAAATGTAATAAATGTGGGAAGAAGTATTTGGGGTACTGCTTGATCGGAAGTGGAAAGTTCTACAAGTGTGGAAGAGAAGGCCATATTGCTCGGAATTGACATAGTGAGGTGAATCCTCAACTCCCTAACACAAATGACAGAGGAAAGATGGTTCTAGATCGACCTGAAGTCCAATGTTTCAAGTTTGGACAGCTTGGGAACTTTTCTAATCCATGTCCAAATCTGAGGGCAGTGGAGAGGAATCACCATCAACCTCAGCAAAAGACAAGGGAGAAAGGTCATGATTTTTCTATCACAACAACTGAAGTTGAGGCTCCGAATGACATGGTAGCAGGTACTCTTGTTGTCCTCTAAAAACTAGCATGTACTTTGTTTGATTCTGGTTCTACACCTTCCTTTATTTCCTCCATGTTTCCAATGAATATAGAATCAATCCCCAAACTGCTAGAGGTAGAGTTTTCATTCAAGACTCCATGTGGGATTATCCATGCATCAATAGTGTTTATATACTCTAGTGTTTACTTTAGTGAGCATAATCTTATCGCAAATCTATTATTCATTCCCATGATTGAATTCAAGGTTATACTGGAGATGGACTGGCTCTTAAAGTATATTTCTAAGATCAAATGCAGAAGTATGGAAATCTCAGTAGTCTTGAATGAATGACCTAAAATTATCTTCCAAGGAGAGATATCCCGACTTGATTGTTGTCTAGAGTCACCTCCTATAGCCTTATTTATGGAGTTAATCGGTGAGGATGATGAAGGGAAAGGGATTATATGAAAAGAATATGTTCTGATTGTTTAAGAATACATTGATGTATTACCGGAGGAGTTGCCTGGACCTCCCCCAGAAAGAGAGGTAGAGTTATCCATTGAACTCATACCTGGATCTCATCTGATATCAAATACCTTGTATAGGATGGAAAAAGTGGAGCTGGGGGAATTAAAGAAACAACTACAAGACCTTTTGGAGAAAGGGTTTATCTGACCGAGTGTGTCTCCTTGGCGAGCACTAGTTATCTCTGTGAAGAAAAATGATGGATAGATGCGGCTATGCATTGATTATAGATAACTGAATGGGATCATAGTGAATAACAAATACCATCTTCCAAGAATTCATGACTTATTTGAAAAACTTCATGGGGCACAATTCTTCTCTAAGATTTATCTTCGATCTATTTATCATCAATTGAGGGTGATGAAAGAAGATGTTCCAAAAACTGCCTTCCAATCAAGATATGGGAATTATGAGTTCACTGTTGTGCCCTTCGGCTTGACTAATACTCCTACTATTTTCATTGATTTGATGAATAGAGTCTTTAAGTATTACCTTTTTAACTTTTTGGTTGTTTTTATTGATGATATTTTGATATATTCAAAAAGTTGTGAGGATCATGAAGATCATCTCTGGGTTATTTTGCAAACACTTCGGAAGGAGAGGCTCTTTGTAAAGTTAAGCATGTGTGTGTTTGGTTACAAAAAGTGTCTTTCCTGGTGTACATCATAACCAATGAAGGAATATCGATTGACCTTGGAAAGACCATGGTTGTGGAGGAGTGGCCCCAACCCACAACAGTAACTGAGATTCGTAGTTTCCATGGTTTAGCATGATATTATAGGAGGTTTGTGAAAAACATTTCACGGAATTCTAATCCACTAAACATGTTTACTCGAAAATGGGTTAAGTTCAACTGGACAAAGAAATGCGAGGAAAGTTTCCAATAGGTGAAGAAGCGATTGGTTATTGCGCTTGTGTTTACACTACCCTCTATCAGAGAAAGATTCATTATTTTTAGCGATGCATCTCTAAAAGGGATTGGGTGCATCCTCATTCAAAATCACCAGGTCATTGCTTATGCATCTCGACAGTTGAAGATTCATGAGCAGAATTACCATACGCATGATCTGGAGCTGGATGCGGTCGTTTTTGCTATGACGATTTGGAGGCACTATCTTTATGGGGAGAAATGTGATATATACACCGACCACCTAATTTTAAAGTATATTTTCACACAGAAAGAATTGAACATGAGGCAAAGGAGATGGTTGGAGCTTATTAAAGACTATGATTGTTCAATTCATTGTCACCCTGGAAGAGCAAACAATATTGTGGATGTGTTAATTAGGAAAGAACCTACTATTATGGAAACAATGAGGATCCTAGGAGATCCCTTGATTAAGGATCTAGTAAAACTAGATATGGAAATTGTATGGGAAGGTAAATCATCAACCCTATCCTAAATGATTTATCAACCTTCATTACTAGAGAAGATCAAAAAGGATCAAAAAGAAGATCTTTTTTTTGTCAGAGAAGTTTGATTCTGTGAAGGATGGGATGTTTCCTCATTTTAATATTGATTAAGAAGGTGTATTAATATTTAGTATAGGACTATATGTTCCATCTTTTTCGGAGATAATGAAAGAACTCATGGATGAATCTCATAGATATAATTTCTCTATACATCTGGGAAGCACTAAAATGTATAGAGACATTCATGATCATTATTGGTGGGATAACATGAAGCTGGAGATTAATTATTACAATACAAGGTGCCTGGTGTGTCAACCAGTAAAGGCATAATGACAACTTCCTAGGGGGGTATTACAACAGCTATCCATACCAGCATGGAAGTGGGATAATATCACTATGGACTTTGTTGCTGGTCTCCTGAAAACATACAATGGGAACAATGCGATATGGGTTATAGTGGACCGTCTCACCAAGACTACCCATTTTATCTCTATTTGGGATGATTTCTCTTTTGATCAACTTGCCAGGATTTACGTGAATGAAGTGGTAGGGCTACATGGAGTTCCACTTTCTATCGTATCTGATCGTGGTCTAAGGTTCACATCAAAAATCTGGAGAAGTCTTCAATATGTGCTGAGCACTGAATTGAATTTCATTACAGCCTATCACCCCCAAACTGATGGCCAATCTAAAAGGACTATTCAAACACTCGAGGACATGTGGAGAACATGTTAAATGGAATTTAAAGGTGGATGGGATCAAAATCTCCCTTTAGTTGAGCTCTCTTATAACAACATCTTCCACTCCAGCATTCAAATGAAACCCTATAAATCTCTATATGGGAAGAGATATAGAACTCCTACTTGTTGGGATGAATCTGGTGATAGAAAGCTTCTTGGGCATGATCTTGTGTAAGAGATGACATAAGAAGTCCATGCCATCCAACAACACATTAAGGCTGCTCAAAGTTGGTAAAAGATCTATGCTGACAACCATTGAATGGATATGGAGTTTGATGTCGGTGAAAATGTATTTCTTTGAATTTTACCTTGGAATAGAATCATGAGGTTTGGGAAGAAAGGGAAGCTCAACCCTAGGTACATTGGCCCCTATGAAATTCTTGATTGTGTGGGACCAGTGGCCTATCAGCTTTCACCTCTTCCAAATGTTGCACAAGTTCATGATATCTTCCATGTATCCCTCTTAAGGAAGTACATTCCAGGCCCTTCACATGTACTAAACCCTGAGGTGGTACAACTGGAACATGACCTCTCTTATGAGGAGCAACCAGTGGAGATCTTCGATCATAGAACAACGTTCAATGTAACAAGACAGGCCACCTTGTTAAGGTGTTGTGGAGGAACCATAAATATGAAGAAGCCACATGTGAACCAGAAGAGTCTATGAGGCAGAAGTACCCACAACTATTCTTTTCTGAGGGTATGGGTTAAAATTATGGGACGAAGTTTCTTAAGGGGGGAAGAATGTAACGACCAGAACTTTTAATAATTTATGTGTCCTCTTTTTGTGTGTTATTTTATTTTATACTCAACGAAACTATTTAACTTAATGAAATGAATATAATTAAAGTGAGACCGTCAGGTTTAGACTGTTATATGACCGTTGGTCAATATGACAGTTGGTCAATATGACCGTTCGAAACTAAACTCTTAATGTTGTGTTTTGTTTCTATAAAAAAAACAAGTGAACTTGGTTAATTAATACAGAAAGAAGATATGATGGCATCATTCAGTAGTCTCGGGCCTATAGAAGCCCATATGATGGAACTGGGGAAGGAGGTATCACCACTGGGTTTTTCTCTGGACCAAACCCAAGCTTAACGTCACTGTGTGAAGCTAGAATGAAATCACCTTCGAGAGAAGTTCAACCTTATTGAAATCACTACTCATGCAATGTTGGTCAAGCATCCCTCAGATTCTCTCACCATTTCACAACTTACACTTAGGTGATATGTTGGTGTTTTAAGGGGATATGTAACGAGACCGTAGCTACTTTTTTTCATCCATTGAGATAAATAAAATTGTGATTTCTTCCTATGGTGAATTTTTTGAATTTTCAGATGTCTGAATAAAAATATGATGTATCTTATGGATGAATTTTGAAAAAATGGATATTTTAAAATATTTATGTAAACCTTAAATATTAATTTTGTGTAAGGATTTTCAAAAATGGTCTTCTGCAAATTTGTTTAGTAAGAAATTTAGAGTCTAATAAGATCAACTTAATGTTTGGTGAATAGTAATTTCTGAATAGTGATTTGATGCTTAGGATTAGTAATGTGACCAAATGGATTAGTAATCTCTCTTAATGAAATTATTTATATAATTTAGTCACCTTGATTAAGTTATTTGATTCAATAAAATAGGTATATAACTGTTTCAGAAATTATTAGTTAAGTATTAGTTTTTTCGGGTGAATAGTGTTTTTTATATAAAAATAAAATAAAAATTATTTAGAAAATTATTTTTATAAAATGGAGTTCATTTTTGAATTCAAATCATCTATATTATGTTAAGGTGAATTTTTGGGATTTTTTCTGAAAAAAGTTTAATTTTCAGTGAATAGTGAATTTTCAGTTTATAGTTTCTGGTGTTTAAGGACATCATTAAGGATGTAAAAATTATGTAATCATTATGGTAGACTTATGAATAGTAATATAAGGTATTAGGTGTCCCATGTGGCCAATACCATGGTCAAATACTGTGGCAAATCCCATGGTTTTTCCAATACCACCGATGAGGTGTCCCTTGGCCATTAATGACTTGTCCCCTCACTTCTCATATTAATACCAAGACTTTACATCATCCTTTCCATTAAAAAATCCTCCTCAATAATGTTCTGGTATCCTTACCTCCCATGTAGTCCTCCCAAGGTTCCCTCAATCCCCCCAAGGCCCCAAACATTATGATATTGAAGTAACTTTTCATGGTAAGGGATTCTTTCACTCTTCCCGTTTTCAAAGTTCTACTTTTATGTCAAGTCTTTCAAGTTCCTTTTTATTATGTTGGGGTATTATCCCTATATCCATAATACCTTCCTTATCTGTTCATATGATGAGATACCCTATTTTATATCATCAATTCATTTTTTAGAAGTTTTAAGTTACGCTGTTAGGCTGCCAAATTTTTTAAGAGAAATCTTATTTTTGTCTTCCTTTTATGTTTTTTTTATTTCATATTATTTGTATTTAAAATTTAATTACCATGTTATTATATCCTTTATATTATGTCCCTATAATGTTTTTTTGGATCATTTATGTGTGGTTAACCCATGTCCCCTCTCTTTTCAATGTTTTCTAAAACCCTATAACATAGCCGTTCTGCTGTAGAATTTTCGTCTCAAAATGTCTCTCTATTTTTCTAAAAGTCATTTATTTTATTATTTAAATACTCAAAACACTTTATTATATAGGTTATTCACATATATATCAAAATTTTCTATTTTAAATTCATGTATTTACATACATGAGACCCAGTTTCCTTTTTATGTGGGTTTAAACTGACATAAAGATCACGTCTTTAAAGCAGTTTTTAAAATGTTATGACAATGAAATGAAACCCATTTCTTTTATGATATATGGGTAATTTATGAAATTATTTATGATGAAATATGTGTCTCACATGATAATAAATACAAATTAAGGATGCACCAATATAATTCTCTAATTCATTGGGTAAATACTTAATCTCTAGAGATGACCATTTTTAACGACACCTTGGTAAATTTTTTAACAACACCTTGGGGATGGACCTTGGTGATACATAAATGATTGTATAAGTTAAATGTTATAGCCACATATTCATGTTATGAAACACATTATTTTTATTATCATATGCCTCATGATCTCTTTCTCATGCTTTAAAGTTATTCATCATGACTTTATTGATGTATCCCATGTTCGCATGTAAAATGTTTCTCTTGTTTCCCTTACTAGGCCTTCTGCTCACCCTTTCCTTTGATGTATGATCCCAGTTTATGAGATGATGTAATGAACTTATTATGAACAATTAAGAAGCCTTTCAAGTGTTTAAGAAGAATTTTTTATGTCATTTTCATGTTTTATGCCCTTGATTTCCAAGACACTAGACTTTAAAGATCCTCTGTTTGTAAAATATAATGAAAATTTATGTTATAAAAGGGCAAGGTGCCATAGTCCATGCCCCGTTGGATATGACCAAACCTCATTGGATTGACCATTAACAAACCAAGAACATTTTGGGTGAGGAAACAAACCTTGTGAGACCATTTTGAAATAGGTAGGTTCAAAGTCACCTCCCCATTATTTCCAATATTTTATACCTCATGTATATGTAAATTCCATGTTATTCTAATGATTAAACAATATGAAATGATTCCCTTAAATATTCCAATGTTATCCAGATACATTAGTTGAAATTTAAGACCCTTATGTGGTTCCCATAGTTACATTATAATTATGAGAACACAATTGGGTGCCTCTTTCATAGGCCAACCCTATAATGGTATGTTTGTAGATGTGTATATATTGTTGGAAGTTTACCCTAGAACTTAAACCAATTTGTATGTTCAATGTGGATGATATGACGATGATAGGCCTAGATGTTCATCCGAAACTTCTGTTTTGTTTATTTTTAATTATATTTAAGATATATGATATGTGATTGGACAAGAATCCTAGGAAATGACCATTAGGCATGAAACTAATGTTATTGGATGTGATGATCGATAATAACATGTTGAGATCAATGAGACCTTGGGATTTTCTGAATTATTGGGATCAGGTGTCATAGTATATTGGTAGTGGATTCCTAGGCCAGAAAGTGTCCAATTATTATTTTTTATTTGATTGGATGCCTAGAGTATGTACCTACGATCCAAAACAAGATCTGTTTGATTTGAGAAAATGCAAAAAAATCATGTTCCGTATGGAATTTTATTGATATCATGAGGCTACTGGTACTTCTTAATAAACCTAAGTTTTAATGGTGTTATTATTATACTATTTCGAATAACAATGATAACTTGGAGTAGAATGGAGACATGAGATGATGTGTTGGAATATATCACTAATCTTGTATGTTCTAAATCCCATGTTTTATTGTTATATCCCCTTGATTGATTCATAGTATACCAATAGGATCAGGTGAATTCAATAATGATAGTCTAACTGAGGAGTGGTCAAATATTTTATGCCCTAATGACGGACCATGTAATCCATGATAGTTATTCCAATTTCATTTCATAATCCTCAATAGAATGAGTCACACTTTGATTTATAGTTTTTTGTAATGACTCCCTCTCATAGGATGTAAATGTGGGTGTGAAATAAATACGGGACTGGCCCTACTATGGGATTCATCCTAAGGTCTAATAGATTAGGGATGCCTATTAACACCCCATGATCCCCTACTGATCTAGGGAGGTGTGATTTCGGGATCACCATTGTGTGGAAAGGGGGTCCCCTAATGAGTTTCTCATGATTTGAGATATATTGTCATTATTAGAGGTAGGTGTGTTCGATCAAGCCCACAAGACTCAAGATAGTCATGGATATTGGGAATATTACAGGCTATATTTATACTCATATGGGATGTTTATAATATTATTCTTTATAGGTCATACTAATTTTATTAAATACATTCAACCATTAGTTTGAGGCCATTATTATTAGTGTTTTATTTAAAATTATGTTCTATATATTTTTTATTGATTACTGTTAAGCATGTCATATGAACATATCGTGACCTATTCAAGTTAGTATGTTATATAATCAGTTGTTCATAAAATTATTTTTTAATAAAACCTTGTGTGGTACAACATTTCACGTTGGTACCCAAGCTATGATCACATGGATATTGCAGAAAATGTAACAAGATACGAATTATATTATGTTTATCATGGTCAAGTGATATTGATTGAATGATATAGTGTCATTAGAATGTGATCTAGCATAGAGTGGGGGTAGAACCTAATTTATTCTCATTTATCTATCATATGTAAATTGATTGACTAGTGCGAAATTTCTCAATATTTTATATTATGAGAATGGATGATTTATTTTTTTGATGCATTTCAATTCATGATAGGGTGTTTAGATTTTTCATTATTATATATTTTACGATGTGTACAATATTCTTTAATTTATAACTATTGATTAATGTAATATAGGGGTATAACCCCACCATGGTACTTAGCTAGAAACCCACTACTTTTAGGAATCCTCTAACTTTCATGGCGTGGGTCCTATGGTCATGTGCATGCTTGGCCCAGAAAGTAATTTGATGAAAATGGGTTGGGATTTTAGAATTTTTCATTAGAGAATTTATATTTTTTGTCCAATTTTTTCAAGGTTTTCTATACTAGAGACTTTGGAATTGGTGTAGACTAGTTACAGAACCCAGTTTGGTGGATTGAAAATATGTTTTTTGGTAGAAGTCATATATACCAACGATATGTGAGAAATTTTTTTAGCACAAGATGTAATTATTATTTTCTTTCTCACTTAGCATGAGTACTTGAGATTCATGATTTTTTATTTATGATTTATTATATTATTTCTCATGGGAATTTTAAAGAATATAGTTATATATTTTACACTAAACCTATAAGAAAAAGGCATCTCATTCATCATATCAGTAATGTATGATTCCATTTATAGAGTATTGTTTGTGAACTAGTTTTCATTGATGATTTTTTATCAAAGGTTTAATATGTTAACAATTGGTCATATGATGTTTTCCAATTATAATTTATTTTTGAAATTATACATGGTTAGACTGTATTTTATATAAATTTTATCTAGTGGTAGGTCTTATAGATCCTATGGTGTGATGACTTATGGTTACAATAATGGTGCCTTCCCATCACAGAGGGATGGGTAGAGACCTATAGGTGTTACTGGGAGAATTTAATTTCATATAAATGAACCAATTGATGTGAGTATTGCATAGGCTCAATTATTTTATGTGATTGTGATAAACTTTATGGTTTATCCCCATGTATATAGGATTAAAAGTTCTATTAAATTAATAATATGATTGTGGTTCAAGGGATATAGATAATCATGAAGAGATATTGATTGTATATGTGAACTTCTGTCATGAAACTAAAAATTAATTTGTCTAATCAGATTAATAGATGCTCGGAGCTATTGAGTTCACAATGTTATAATATTTAATGATTCATTAAAAAAATATATGTTTCTTTCTCAATTTTCTTTGAATATTTTTATATATAACCAGTACTTGAGACTATAGTTCTTTAAAAAATACCATCTCATATTATTATCGGGTGACTATATGAAGTTATCGATTCTCTAGGGAGTAGTATTCTAGAGGGATACCGGGATATAATCAGTTCCATGGATTGAATTTCTGTTCACATATGTTGTCTCTTCATAGATGATAATTACGAGTATTAGTGATAATAAGGAATGTACCTCCTTAGTATTTTGATCATCATAAGTGGATCAGGTGTGGTGGCATGACCAATAAGGGTTTTTCAAATTTTAGAGTATCATTGGATAGATGATCATAGATCAGGGGGAGAAACACAATGACATTGATGGAACCTTTTAAGGTGGTTATCAAGTAGAGTTATAAATTAATGCACATAGTGGGAAATGCATTATTGGACATTTGAGGGACCATGCATCATTATAGTTTTTAATTTTATTGGATTTGAGTAAAAAGTTATGTGGATGATGAACATGAAATTAAACATGTTTATACATGTGGTTAATTAGGATAAATAGGGTTACATATATTTGTTACATGTGTATATGGATGGGGAATGGGTTGTGGTTGTATTAGGATCAATCATTGGATAGTCTATGTGGTGAATATAATTTAGTGAGATATAAATATTATTTAACAAATTCCATGGTAAATACAAATTATTATACTTATATGAGATATTGGATGAAAACATGTGCTAAAATTGGGAATCATTTGTTTTTTCATCAAATGGTGGTTTTTTGAGTACAAATGTCGGTTTTCACACTATTTAGAGGGTTATTATCTTTCTTTATGTGGTTTAGTGGGTGAATAGGTGATTTGTGATGTGTTTTATGGGGTAATATTGTTTATTGACATCATTTAGGGGATGAAAATGTTTCTTATGATTATTCAATGGGTGATTCTTGTCACGATATGATATAATATTTTTTATCGATGATTCAATTACTAGAAAATATATAAGATTATGTACTATGATTTTTCTACATAATATTTGTTACAATTGGAGTATTTATTGTGTTGTAGGGACGTTTTGAATAATTTTAAATATATATAGGTCTAATAAATGTGGGTTTTGATATATTGAAAATTGATATGGAATTAGAGATGAGTGGTGGTGTTGACTCCTAGTGGGATTTTTATACAATTTTGGTTCTAATAATAGGGATATAAATTTAACCCTATGCCAACATAGATGGGAAATAATTTTTATAGAACAATTGAACATAATTCCTGAATAAAATGTCCTTCATTCTTCAAAGACATTTTCCATTCTCAAAATGATTAGTAATTTTAAAAGAATATAATTTAGTATAAAATACTTTTGAAAACTTTTATTGGAAGCATCATTGAAAAATTTGTTATAAAGAATTAAAAATCAATTCCTTCAATATATGATAAAAATATTCTTCATATACTTTTGTCAGAAATTTCAAAAAGTACCTCGTATTGTAAACATAGGAATGATTCCTTACAAACAATGCAGTTAAAGTAAAAATGGGTAAAAATGGACATAAATATACATAAAATAATATTAAACTTTTAGTGATCATATTCTTAGAAATCATGGAAATGGATATTAAATATTCCCCCAATAAATACATATGTATACCCAATCTCTGATAAAAACAAGATTTGAAAATTTATCCCTTAACATAGGTCTGATATTCATCATATGTATCCAAACCGCATGTATAATTATTTAAATAATGTTATAGATTAATTTAATAATCATTCTCATTTTTTTATAACATCTATGATCATATTTTCATTTGATTGTTAGTAAAATTTCAATATTACCCGTTATTTGGGTATTAACAACATTATGTTATTATACATGTTTTTTCGGATGTGTTCTTATTACTATTTCTAGGTTATAGTTAAATCATTTATAGCATGGTATTATAATAATATATATATCATATTTACTCATTCAATTCATTTATATATTAATGGTTTAATGATGATTATGTAGAACAAATCACATCGCTTCGTGGAGACGGTAAGTTGTACATATGCACAAGCGACGATCTCGTTCACATAATTATTGAATTGTATTGAAGAATAAAGTATCTCATAATTAATATAATGTTATAATAATAATATATATTTATTATTTCCACCATTATAACCATTCATGTCTAGTGGTGGTGAAAAACAGATTACCCCACGACGTGGAGACGGTAAGTCGAACGTACGCACGCGCGGTATTTTTATTTTTCCAAGAATATATAGATTGTGATATAAGATTATTTCATATTTATAATATCATATTGGTATATTAGTGATACTAATTTTATTGTGTTATAATGAAACAAAAAAAAAGAGGATTTATAAGAACAAAGAAATTTGAAAGAATCGGTATAAGATATTTCCTCTTCTTCGATGTACCTCCTTTAAATTTTTTCTTAGGGAAGTAGAGTTGGTCTTTTGAGAATAAGATAACCTCTATAATTTAACTATAGAAGTTTAGAAGATATATTTTCTAGTTTTGGTTGATCTTGAATGCTCAATATAGAGTGAAGAGGGGAGGGAAGAGTTTCCCTTTTATAATTGTGGAGCGGGGCATTTTCGCAAACCTCAGAAATATTAATCCATAATAAAATAATACCTAACATAAAATCCACCAAAATTTCCCAATTTAGATGAGTATATGTTATATTGTTGTAAAAACATTAACCAATAAATTATAGACAAGTTTTTATGTCAATTTAAGCATTATCATTTTAATTAACACTTATTTATTCTATTTAATTCTAATTGTTATAATAAAATTCTAAATGATTAATTATTCATGAATATTTACTTATATGTTGTTAATTTACAATAAATAGTAATTTTCTAACATTTAGGATCTAATAATTATCACATTGTTATTTTTAATTGTTTTAATGATTTTTCAATAATTTAAAAAATATTTATTTTTATAAAATATCAATTGTGTCAATTTTGTTGCTATTCATCTATTTGATTTAATATAATATCATCACAAAAGATAAATTCGAAAATGAATATTGAATACACATCTATAAAGTCATAGTCACCTAGAAAATTCATGGATCGCTCTAATTATTTTATATGATATTTCTTTTTTATATTTTTAAAATAATTTATCTGATATTTCTATTAATAAAATAATTTTTAGTTTACTATAGTGTCATCATTAATAATAATTAATTAATCTATAAAAATTATAAATAAATTAATATGATGTATATAATTTAATTATGTTTTAATCGACTATTTACTTTCAATGATTTTTGAATTTTGTCATTGAATTAAAATTATTAAACTTATAAGATATAAGAGAGTGACATGTTACCACTTTGTTTTGATTTAATAATAATTAGATATATTTTTATGAAAAAATTTCCTGAAATGAATCTATTCTAACCATAAGGTGATATGGGTCGACTTTTATACATCCAAAAAAAATTTAGTAGGTGTTAGGGTAATGTTAAAATTTTATTTTTACCCACAATAACACGATTGACCTTTAACGATTTTAATAAAAATAATTACCAAAGTTACTATTCATAATGCCCAAAAAATAAAATTAGCCCATTTACATAATTTGGACCCACTGTTCCCAAATATGGAATCAGTTTTTTTAAAATTCAAAACATAGATGTTGCAATAATTAATTTAAAATTATTCTCGTTACCCAAAAAACATATTTTTGTTAAAATTTTAAAACATTCCAAAATGTTGAATTGTTTTTACAAATGAATTCAATGTTGAATTAATGTCAATAACATACTTTTTTTAATGTATACAAATATATTCTATTTATAATTTAAATCCATTCAATTATATATTTTAACAATATAAATTTTTTCTATGAAATAATTTTTTTTCAATTAAAATTTTGGGTAATTTCACTATTTATTAAAATATATATGTTATCAGAAAAATATAAAAAAAATCATCAAAAGTAAAAATTTATTTCCCTATTCCAATTAATAAGTTTATTTTATCAAATTTAACTCATAAAAGTTTCTAAAACAATATTTAAATTGGGTGCACCATCAAAATTTTGTAAAGTAACATTTTTTGAAAAATGCTTCTTCTATCAGAAAATTTAAATTTTCTCTTATAAAATGTTATAGAAAATACAATAGATGAATGTTAATTTTCTAAAATTTAAAATTTGTTTAATATTATTCCTAACATCTAGTTAATATACCATTATAATAATTTAATAATATATCATTGTTTTGTGAAACTCGGTATTACATACCACACAAGAAAACGAGGAAGGTCTCTCTTGCTTGTATCACAAGTCAAGATTAGTGTTTCATATACTAATTTCTAATATGGTGTTGTGTATAGAGAAATATAATATTGGTTTGTCATAAGACACAAGATATCAATGAAAATTAATTGAATCACTCCCCAAAAATCTTAGGGTGTCACATTCTACCCCCTTTAAAAGGAATTTCACCCATGAAATTCATCGGGTTATAAAACTTTTACTACGTGAAATATTTTTTCATGGAAGCCTACATCGTAAAAAGGTATAATAAAACTCCATTTTAAAAAGGAATGTTACAAACATAATGTTTATCCATAGTAACTCATCACTAGGTTTTCACAAAAAACAACAAAAGTGGGAAATAAAAACATGGTTTTGGAAGAGAAAATTAACCATCATGTTGTGATAGAGAGTGATATATAAAATGATTTAGAGAAAGTTAACATCCAGAATGACTTATATCTACTATTATTTAAGGGACCATATGACTCATCATATAAGAAGTTACTAGGATAACATCGTTGTTTCAAGATCTTTTTCCTGAAGTTTCTAGATTTTTACTTGAGGACAAATACATTCATGATTTCAAAAAAATATCAATGTTGGTCATTCCCAAAATAGTTTCTACTTCATCTCTTATTTAAATAAATGATATTGAACTTTTCATTATTTATGTTTTATCAGATCATGTGATAGAATGTTATGTCATCCTATCTATCCCAACAAAATGGTTAGAAGAAGTTATCAAATATACATAAGTCCACCTATAGTGAGAAAACACATTAATTTTACAAACACTAAGCAGAATATAACTTATACTATCCATTAATGGATAAAATTACAATCCATCCAAAAATAGAAAATATAAATCTTTAAAAAGAGGTGAACTAAATTGACTTAACATTTTTCTCCCATATCTCATTTTGCAGTTCTAGGTTGTTAGAACCCAAACATCTGAATACCTCATTCATGTATTCTCATGAACCATGGAAATGACATGAATTACCATATAACCATATTGAAAACATAAAATATGTCAAAATTAAATCCTTCCAAATACAAAAAATTCTATATACTCAATCCTTGATTTCACTTTGTCCTCATATCATTTACGATCTCATTAATACTATCAAATATATCATTATCTCCTTATCTATTCATTCGTTACATTTAAAGTGCTTTCCAAAAATATTTCAATCACTTTTCATGGACTGGTACCATATAATTATGGAAAACCACAATGGACCAATACATTTATATCACAATATTATATAATTCTATAAATGATATTCCACAAAATTATATTGGAATGTCATTAAATAAACACTTACTCATTCTTCCAATTAGTTGTTTTAATCATAATCATCAATATATTTCACATGTAACCACATGTTGTCTCATGAAATAATAGGATATTGATGTTGATCATCATTAACCCATGGATTAGGGAATTTTTATCATAATTCCCCATTTCATTACACTTGTATCATTGAAGTGTTGGTGGTGTATTTTCTATAGAATTTTCTCCATTCACGTCATTGGATAACATTTTACCATTACATCAACACTCAACTACTCAATTACCTTCTTTTCCACACTTGAAACATTTTCAAGTCCCCTTAATACAATCTCCACAATGCTTCTTTCCACATATTGACAAAAGGAATCATTTATCTTCATTTCACTATTGTTTGAGATTTTCCCATGAACTCCATTTTTTGTTTCTTTTCAAAACCATGAGATGGATATGTAACACCAACTTCAAGTTCTACCATGATAACACAATGAAAAATTTCTTCATATATACTGAATTTTATTTTATCTAATTCCATTTGATGACTTTGTTTTAATCCACTAATGAATCAATCAACATTACTTTCAAGTTGGATGATAAAGTCAAACCCATTCCACATAAGACTTGTAAAATTCACCTCATATGTACCAAAAGATTCATCACCCTTTTTCTTAAGATCAGGGAACACATTTTCCATCAATTCTTGATGAATACAAGGGAAGTACTTATTGAAATATTTGTTCTTGAACTGGTCCCATTCCATGGATTCAATTTCATCTTGCATCCTTGTATTATTAATTACAGTTAACCACTGGTCTATTTCTTATTCTAAACGATAGATAGCCAAAATGAATTTTTCATGTTCTGAACAATGAAGGATGGAAACTAACTTTTCAATATATTTGACATTTTTCTCCAAAACAAGTGGATTAGAAGACCCACTGAACTATGGTTGATGTTTCCCAAAGAAGGACTCAATATAATGTTGTTGCCTTCTCTAATCATTTGGGTGACCAGAATGATTCATTGCATGTGTATGTATATCAATTATTTTTTTCCTTCAATATCTCATACCATTTGGTTGTGTAGGAGGAAAATCATTTCATTTCCTAGTGTATTGATCAATAACATGGTTCCTTTGCGTTCTAGCCATTGTCTAAAACTCAAAAATAATAACGTGATAGAAATAATCATACAATGAAAACTACATAATCAAGAAGGAATACTTTCAATATCTATCATCATTGTTTTTATCCAAGGTTATTCTTTATTTTAATAAATATTCTAGCACTATAACCTATAATTATACTCTAACTTAGGGACATCCATAGACATGCCTAAGAAATAACTCTAGGGATCTCCCAAAAGTTTTCACATCTAAGTTTAAAAATGTTAACTATACCTTCTCTCTGATACAAACTGTAGAGACCCATACATGACATAAATGTACATTATATTTCTTTTTAAGAATACTCAATGCATGAAACAAACATACACCCAAAGATCGTATTAGTTTAGTGTCTTAAAAACTCAGAACACAATCTATTAACTCGGTGAAAGATCATAAACATATCCCATGAAGATCTTCCCATATTGATTTCATACCTAATAAAATTCTTTATATCCTTGGAAAATGATATCATAAAACCTTTTGATCACAAATTCTTGGTAATGTTAATAATGGAGAACACAAAAAAAATAAATATATTTGAATGTAAAACCATGAACATAAAGTTTAAACATCAAAATCATGAGTCATTAACTAAATCTTGGCAGTTCGTAAGGAATATATCATAATGTAACATTAAGGAAGATGGAATAACATTTTTATAAAACATGTAATTTTGGGAAAATAATATTCACATAATATAATTTCCATAGTATCCAAGGCATTTCTTCCAAGACCATCATAGTGGACAAAGTACATTACTGAACTGGGTTTACTTTCCATTACATCCACGTATTACAAAACCAGATTTACTTGTTGATCCAATCATGTCTAACTTATGAGATATAAATCATTACCCAATGCATTGGATGGTGATATCTGTCCCAACCATCTCATAATTAAATCATTCTTACATGTACCACAAATAAATTAACTATTCATCATAGCATAACCCATGAAAGAAAATTGGTTTCTTAAATATCATTCCATCATAAAAAAAGACATATAAAATAAAGGGATTTAAAAAAAATAAATACCAAATAAATCAATGAAATTATAGGGATATAAACACAACCATATGACGTCTTATATGGGAAATAATTTTGATAAAACACTTCAACTTAATTCATGAAGAAAATATCTTTTCTTCATCAAAAACAATTTCTTTTCTCAAAATGTTGATAAATTTTATAAGAAAATAATTTAGATGAAAATACAGTTTATAATGTGTTAATAACTCATTGTGGAAATTAGGTGTTTGTAAGATGCTATATCTGTTCATTCTGTATAAGATAAAAAAAATGTTCTTCACATAATTTTTCCAGAAAAGTAAAAAAGTACCTTGTATGGTAAACGTAGGAAGGATTCCTTCAAAACCATTTAGTAAGACTGAAAATGTATAAAAATGACTTTAATCATACCTAGAATAATAGTTACCATTTAATGATAATATTATTAGAAAATATGTATATGGATATTAAATATTCACCCATTAAATACATATGTATACATGATCTCAGATAAAAATGATATTTGCAAATTTATCCCCTAACATAAGTCTAATATTCTTCATATGTATCCGAACCTCCTATATAATTATTTAAATAAAGTTACTGATACATTCCAAAGTCATAATAATTTTAATGAAATAACCCATGATCATATTTTCATCCGTTTGTTAGTAACATTTCATTATTACTCGTTATTTCGGTATTAACTACTTTATGAACTTATGCATGTTTTGTTGGATAAGATCATATTTGAATTTTTTGGATATAGTAAAATAATTTTAATCATGGTTTTATTATAATAAATATCATATTTATTCGTTCAATTCATTTTTATAATCATGGTTTAATGAATATTATGTAGAAGTAATCACATCACATCGTGGAGAAGGTACACTATAAGTACGCACGAACGATGATATCGTTACAATATTTGTTGAATGGAAATGAAGTGTATATTATATCAGAATTATTATAAAGTTAAAATAATAATATATAGTTTTTAATTCCACAATTATACCCATCCAAGTACGGTGGTGGGGAAATAACCAATTACACCACGACATGAAGATGGTAAGACATACGTACGCACGCGTAGCGGTTTCATTTTTAGTAGGATGAATAGAAGGTGAAATAGGTTTATTTAATATTTATAATAACATATAATTATATGAGTAATACAAATAATATTACTTTATAATGAAAAAACTATATAAGTGGAAGTAGAAGAATAATGAAATTTTAAATAATGAGTAGAAGAGATTAATTATTATTCGATGTGATTTCTTTAAATTTACTCTTAGGGAACTATAATTGGACATTTTCGAATTCCAAATCCAATAAAATGTTTCTAGGGATTTAGATAATATAAATGGGAAGGATATAGATGAGCATGAAGACACAAAATGAAGTGAAGAGGAGATGGTGGTGGTTCCCTTTTATAATAGAGGTGAGGGGTACTTTTAGAAACCTCAAGAATGTTAATTTATAATAAATTAAAACAACCTTAAAATACTCTATAATTACCCAATTTGGAATAATAGATGATATAGGGTTGTAATCACACTAAAAAATATGTTTTAGACAAGTGTTTTTGTAAATTTAAGCATTTTCATTTTAATTAACACTAAGTTAGTCTATTAAAGTCTAATTGTGGTAATCACATTCTAATTATTTAATGATTATAAATTTTTACTTATATGGTGTTAATTGACCAAAATAGGTAGTGTACGAAATTTTCATTATTATAATTATAACTTTATAATTTCTAAGTATTTTTATTATTTTTAAATAAAATAATAAATTTCATTTTAAAAAAATATCTGAAATGTCAATTTTGATACAAATCATCTATTTGAAATTATATAAAATCCTCAATGAGATAAATTCAACAAAAATATTTAATACACTTCTATAATGTCATATTCACATATAAAATTCTTGGATTACATTAATTAGTTCAAATGATATTTCTTATAATATTTTTAAAACCATTTATTTGATATTTTTATTAATAAAAAAATTTTACATCACTATTGTGTCATAACTAATGGTAAATAATTAATCTCAAAAAATTATAAACAAATAAAAATGATGTCTATATTTTATTTATCATTATATTGACAATTTTATTTTCTTTATTTATAAATTTTATTTCTAAATTGAAATTATTACACTTAAAATATATAAGAGTGACATGTTGTCTCTTTCTTTTGTTTTAATAATAATTACATCCTTTTCATGGAAAAAAGCCCTTGAAATGAATCTGTTACGACCCTTAGGAGATATGGGTCGACATTTATTCATCCAATATAATTTTGGCTGGTGTTAGTGTAATTTTATAATGTTATTTTTTCCCAAAATTACATGATTTACCTTTAACGATGGTAATAAAATTAATTACCAATGTAAATATTAATAATGCCCAAAAATTAAAAGTATAACATTAAGATAATTTCGACATATTATTCCAAATATGGTATCCATTTTTTCAAAATTCCCAACATAGAGGTTGTATTTATTAATTTATAATTAATCTTGTTGTCTAAAAAAATAAGTTTCTCTTAAAAATTTAAATCATTGCAAAAGATGGAAATGTTTTTACATATGAATTCAATGTAAAATTTACCACAATGACTTATACTTTCTTAAAACATAAAAACAAGTTCTATTTATATATTAATTCTAATCAATAATATATTTTAACCATATACATTATTTCAAGAAAAAGCTGTTTTCAATTAAAATTTAGCTTATTATCAATATTTATCAAAATATTAATGTTATCAGAAAAATATCACAAATTCATCCAAATTAAAAAACATTATCCTTCTTCCAATGAAGAATTTTATTTTGTCATATTGCGTACAACATATGCTATCGAGGAAGGTCTCGCATTCATGTATCACAAGTCAAGAATTGTATTGCATATACAACATGTTAATATGATGTTCTATATAGAAAAAGAGAATATTTGATTAGTGTACAACAGAAAACATCAATGAAAATAAAAGAATCAATCCCATAAAATCTATGGGTCTCACATTCTACAACCATTAAAATTATTTTCTCACATGAAATTTGGCGGGGTTATAAATCATTTACTACTTGAATGTTT
This sequence comes from Viscum album, assembly GCA_963277665.1. Lineage (NCBI taxonomy): Eukaryota > Viridiplantae > Streptophyta > Magnoliopsida > Santalales > Viscaceae > Viscum > Viscum album. The sequence continues at coordinate 267,173,007 of OY728128.1, read as the reverse complement.
CTTCTATAGAAACACACATCGTAAAAAGGGAATACTAAAATTACATTTTAAAATTAAAAGTTAGATAAGTAATGGTTACCATAGTTACTCATCACTATGTTTCCACATAATAGAACATAAGTGGGAAGTGAAAACAAGGATGTAGAAGAGAAATATAACCATCTTGTTCAGGTGGATAGTGATATAGAATAAGGATTGGTGAAAGTTTACTACCAGAAAGGCTTATATCTGTGAGTTTTTAATGGACTATATGACTTATTGGATAATAAGGTATGAGGATATCATTTTTTATTTCTAGAACATTTTCCAAATGTTGATGAATTTTTACATGAGAAGAAATATTGTCATGAATTTAGTACAATATCACTGTTGGTCATTCCTAAACAATTTCCACTTCATCTCTTATTTAAATAAATGATGTTTCATTTTCCATTATTGATGTTTTATCATATCATGTGATAGAATGATAGGTTATTCCATCTATCTAAACGAATGGGTTAGAATAGATTATCAAATATGCATAAGTCCACCTATAGTGAGATAACACATTAATCAAACAAACATAAACTAGAATTTAACATATACTATACATCAATCGATAACATTACAATCCATCAAAAAACTAAAAATGTAAATCTTTAAAAATAGTTGATCTTAGTCGAGATAAAATTTTCTCCCATATCTCATTTGGTAGTTCCTGGTTTTTATAATCCAAACATGTGAATACATCACTCATGTGTTCTCTTGAAACATGGTAATGACTTGAATTCCCATATATCCTTTGTGAAAACATAAAATCAATAAAAATTAACTCTTTCCACATAAGAAAAATTCCATATACTCAAACTATGATATCACATTATCCTTATATCGTTTATGAGTTCATTAATACTATCAAACATCTCATTATCTCCTTATCCATTCATTATGTCCATATCATGTTCTTTCCAAAAATATTTCAATCAATTTTCATGGTTACTGATACCATATATTTATGGAACACCATAATGGACCAATACATTGATATTAAAAGAATCTATAACACTGTAAATGAGATTCCGCTACGCAATTTTGGAATCCCATTACATACAAAAATAATCATTCCCCCACTACATTTTTATACTCAACATCACCAATAGGTGTTGCATGAAAATTCCCTTTATCCTGTGACATAAGAGGTTGCTGACATCGATCATCATTAACCCTTTGATTAGGGAATTGGTTATCAAAATTCCCTAATTACTTGGAGTTGTAGAATTTAAGTGTTGGTGGTGCATTCCTTGTAGTATTTTCTCCATTCACATCATTAGAAATATTATTCCCACTACTTTAGCACTCCACTCCTTGATGAACTTCATTTCCACACATGAAACATTTTCAGGTCCCTTTAATACAACCTCCACCATGTTTCTTTCCACACTATGAGCATAATGAAACATTTATCTTCTTTTCACCATTATATTGAGATTTTCCCTTGAACTCAATATTTATTTTCTTGTCTAAAACATGAAATGGATATGTAACACCAACTTTCAGTTCTACCATGATAACACATTTCTCAATCTCTTCATATCTACTGAATTATCTTATAGTTAATTCCCTTTAGTGACTTGGTTTTAATCCACTAAGGAATTGAACAACCTTACATTTAGGTTTGATGATAAAGCTGGAAGCCTAACTTTCATGTCTTGTAAAATTAACCTCATATGTAGCAACACATTCATCATCTTTTTTATTAAGTCCAAGGAACTCCATTTCCATTTTTGTTTAAAGAATATGAGAGAAGTACTTATTGAAAAATAAGTTCATGAACTTGTACCATTCCATTGATTCAATTTCATCTTGCTACCTTGTAATCTTAATTAGATTCTACCACTGGTCTGCATTACCTTCTAAATGATTGAAAACCAAATTGAATTTTTCATGTTCTGAACTACAAATTAAGGAAAATATATTTTCAGTTTTATTAATTTTTTGTTCCAAAACAAGTTGGTCAGAAGACCCATTGAAAATGGCCGACGTTTCCCCAAGAAGGACTCAATAAAAATTTGTTTCATTATCTTCTCATTTGGGGGGTCTAGAATGATTCATAGTTTGGTTAAGTATAGAAATAATATTTTTAATTCAATCTCCCATAACATTTGGTTGTTCAGGAGGAAAATCATTGCATTTCCTAGTGCATTGATTATTAACATGGTTCTTTCGGGTTCCAAACATTGTCCAAAACCAAAAAAAGTCTAGATTGAGAGGAAATGATCATACTAGGAAAACAACATAATCGAAGGGGGTTACATTCAATCTATGACATATTAGTTTTTATCATAGGTTATTCATGATGGTTACCATAATTCTTGGACTCTAGCCTATATTTATAATTTTCTGTAGGGATATCCCAAGACATAAGTTAAAAATATCCCTAGGGATCTCAAAAAAGTTTTCGCATTCCAATTTCCAAAGTTAAACTAATCCTTCGATATGATACCAACTGGAGAGACCCATGTTTCATGTAAATGGGCATTAAATTTCATTTTTATAATATTTCAGGCATGAAACAAATATACACCCAAAGAGAATATTAGTTTAGTGTCTTTAGAAAATCATAACACAATCATCTAACATAGTAGATGATCTTCAACATCTCTCATAAAGATTGTCACATTTATCTTTACTACCTAAAACCATTTTTATATGATCTAGAAAAGAAAATTTAAAAAGTTCTGAACTCAAATTATATGTAAGGTTAATCATGGAGAACGTAAAACAACCCATATAAATTCTGATGCAAATACATGAACATAATGATTTAAAATCAGTATATTGAATCATGATTTAAATCTTGGAATTTCGTAAGACATATATCATAATTTAACATAAACCATGATGGAATATCATTTGTATAAAACATATAATTGTGGTAAAATAAGAAGTACATAATATTACTACAATAGTATCCAATGAATTGCTACAGAAACCATTATAGTGTACAAGGTCCATTACTAGACTGGGTTTACATTCTGTTCCCTCAATGTATTACTAAACTAGATTTACTTATCATTATAGTCATGTATATATCATTAGATATAAAACTTTACCCAATTCATTTTATGCAAATATAGGTCCCACCCATCTAATAACTAAATCATTCTTACATGTGTCACCTAAAAAATAAACCATTCATCATATTATAACCCAAGAAATTTAAAGGGTCTCTTAAATATCATTCCATAATAAGAAAATACAAATATAATAAATTGATTTAAAAGAAATAAATCCATAATAAATCAACGTAATAATTTCGATATAAACATAACTATATCTCATCCTATATGGGAAATATTTTGGATAAAATACTTGAACATAATTCTTGAGGAAAATGTCAATTCTTATTAAAAAACATTTTCTTTTCTCAAAATGATAAGAAAATTAAAAGAAAATAATTTAGTTGAAATTAAAATTGAAAACATTAATAGAAATATTCATTGAAATAAGTTGTTATTATGAGGTAAAAATCCATTAGTTAGGTGTACGATAAAAAACATTCTTCTCATACTTTTGGTAGAAAAGTCAAAAAGGGCATCGTATGATAAACGTAAGAAAGATTCCTTCCAAATTATATAGTAAAAAAATTACTTAAATGACTTTAATAATACATTGATAAATAGTAAAAATTTATGGATAATATTTTTAGAAAACATGGAAATGGATTTTAAATAAACCCCCAGTAAATACTTACGTATACACAATCTTAGATAAAAATGAGATTTGAACATTTATCCCTTAACATAGTTCTGATATGATTCATATGAATCTGAACCTCTAGTATAACGATTTAAACAATGTTACCTATTTATTCCAGAATTATAATAATTTTTATGATAACATCTATGATTATATTTTCATCTATTGGTTATTAACATTTCATTTTTCCTCGTTATTTTGGTATTAACTAGTTTATGTACTTAGGATTGTTTTCTCAGAAAAAAACTTATTCATTTTTTTTAGATATATAATTCAAATAATGTTATTATTATAATGAATATCATATTTATTAATTCAATTCATTTATATAATCATGGTTTAATGAAGATTATGTAGAACAAATCACAATCCATCGTGGATTTGGTAAGTTGTACATAGGCAGGAGTGATGATATTGTTCTCATAATTATTGAATGGTATTGAAGTGTACAATATATAATAATTAGTGTAATGTTATAATAATCATATATAGATATTATTTACACCATTATACCCATCCATGTATGGTGTTTTTGAAAAAACATATTACAACACGACGTGGACACGGTAAGCCATACGTACGTACGCGTGACACTTTTATTTATTGTAGGATGAATAGAATGTGAAATAGTGTTATTTAATATGTATAATAAAATATTATTATATGTATGATACTGATGATAATACTTTATAATGAGAAAACCAAATAATAGGATGTAGAATAATAAAAAATTTGAATGAATCAGTAGAAGAGATTACATCCTCTTGGATGTGTCATGTTTAAATTTCCTCTTAGGGAACTAGAATTGGTCTTTTGAGAAGACCTAAACCTCTTGAATTTCGCTATTGAATTTTATAATAGTAATGTTGTGGGGATTTCCTAGCATGAAGAGTAAAAATGGAGTGAAGATGATAGGGAGGATGTGCCCTTTAATAATTGAGGTGAGGGTCGCTTTTGGAATCCTCAAAAACATTAATTTATAATAAATTAAAACCCCAGATAAAATCCACCATAATGTTCCAAATAATAATATTAGATGATATACAGTTTTAATCGCATTAATAAATAAATTTATGACAAGTTTTTATTTAAATTTAAGCATTATCATTTTAATTAACATTTAGCTATTCTATTATATTAAAATTGTGGTAATGACATTATAAATGATTAATTGTTACAAATATTTACTTATATGGTTATAATTGACCAAAATAGGTAGTGTGTGACATTTTCTATCTTAAAAGTATCACTTTTTAATTTTTATATATTTATATGATTTTTAAAAAATTTAATAAAATGACATTTTTATAAAATATCTATAGTGAAAATTTTGAAAGTATTAATCTATTTGAATTTTAATAAAATCCTCAAAAAATATAAATTCAAAAAAATATATATTTAAAAAACTCTTATCATGTCATAGTCATCTGGATAATTCGTGGATCACTTTAATTAGTTCATATGATATTTATTTTAATATTTTTTAACCCATTTATTTGATATTTATGTTAATAAAATAATTTTTACATCACGATCATATCGTCATTAATGATAATTAATTAATCTACAAATATTTTAATAAATTGAAATTATTAATATATTAGAAATATTTTTCTATTTACCATTTACTTTCTATTTTTTATGAACATTATATCAAAATTAAAATTAATACACTTATGAAGAATAAGATAGTGTCATGTAGTCACTTTCTTTTGTTTTAATAAAAATTACATCATATTCAAGGAAAAATGTTCATGAAATGAGTCTATTCTGAACCTTAGGTGATATGGATCTACTTTTATTCATCCATTAAAAATTTTGGAATGTGTTTGGGTAATTTTATAATTTTTTGTTTACCCATAATTACCCGATTTACCATTAACGATGGTGATACAAATAATTACAAATGGAACTATTCATAATACCAAAAAAATAAAAGTTGACCATTAAAATAATTTGGTCCAACTGATTCCAAATATGGAAACCGTTATTTCAAAATTTTATACATAGATGTAGATGAAGTTTATTTTAACTTAATCTCATTTATCAAAAAATCTATTTTTGATAATAATTTAAAACATTCCAAAATATTGAAAAGTTTTTGCATATGAATTAAATTTAAAATTAATTACAATGACCTAAATTTTATTTAACTATAAAAATGTATAATATTTATAATTTAAATCCATTCAATTGTATATTTTATCCATATAAATTATTTTGAGGAAAATGTAGTTTCCAATTAAAATTTAGCATATTTTAATGATTTATCAAAAATATGAATGTTATCATCAAAATATCAAAAAATAATCAAAGAAAAATATTATATCCCTCTTAAAATGAAGAATATTATTTTTTCAAATTGAATTCATAAATTTTTCAAAAACTATATTTTAAATGGGTGCTCCTTCAAAAGGTGGTAAAACAACATTTTTTAAAAAGATACTTTATTTATCTAAAAATTTTCATCTGTACTTATATCATGTTTTTGAAAATACATAAGATGAATATTAATTTTATAAAAATCAAAATGTGGTTAATATTATTCATAACTGTTATTTTATATCCCACTATAATATTTTAATAATATACATTTGTAAAGTGAAACATGGTTTTGCGTACAACACAAGCTATTGAGGATGGTCTCTTATCCTTGTATTGAAAGTCAAGAATAGTGATTGATATACTACATGATAAATGGTGTTTCATATAGAAAAATATAATATTGGTGTATTTTACAACACTATACATCAATGAAAATTAAATGATTCAATCCCCTAAAATATCAGGGTGTCACATTTACCACCCATGAAATGAATTTCACCCATGAAATTCATCGGGTTATAAATCATTTACTACTTGAATGTATTTTATTAGAACCCCACTTCGTAAAATTGAATTATAAAACTCCATTTTAAAAAGGAAAGTTAGAAACATAATGGTTACCCATAGTAACTCATCACTAGGATTCCACTTAGGAGAACATTGGTGGGAAGTGAAAACATGGACATGAAAGAGAAATCTAACCATTGTGTTATGATGGATAGTTATATAGAATAATCTTTGGATAATGTTAACTACCAGAAAGCACTAAATTGACAATTTTTTAGTGACCATATGACACATAGAATAAGAAGTTACTCAGATAAATGTTTTTTCACAATCGTTTTCCAAAAGTTGATTAATTTTTACATGAGAAGAAATACTTTCATGATTTTAGTACAATCTCATTATTGTCTGTTCCCTGAACAATTTCCACTTCATCTCTATTTTATATAAATGATGTTGAATTTTTCATTCATGATGTTTTATCAGATCATGTGATAGAATGATAGGTCATTCCATCTGTCGCGACAAAATGGTTAGAACAGGTTATCAAATATACATAGGTCCACCTATTGTTAGATAAAACATTAATCTAAAAAACATCAACCAAAATATAACTTATACTATCCCATAATGGATACCATTACAATCCATCCAAAAATAAAAAATATGAATCTTTAGAAATAGGTGAACTAAATCGAATTTACATTTTTATCCCATATCTCAATTGGCAGTTCTGGGTTGTAACATTCCACACACGCGAATTCCTCATTCATCAATTATATTGAAACATGGTAAGGACATAAATTACCATATAACCTTAGTGAAAAAATAAAATCTATCAAAACTAACTCTTTCCACATATGAAAAATTCTATATACTCAATCCATTATATCACTTGGTCCTTATATCATTTATGAGCTCATTAATTCTTTCACGCTTCCCACTATCTTCTTACTCGTTCATTATGTTCATATCATGTGCATTACAAAAATATTTGATTCACTTTTCATGGATACATGTACCATATGATTATGGAAAAATAAAATGGACTAATAAATTGATATTACAAGTTTCTATATTATTATAAATGAGATTACACAAAAATATTTTTGAATACCATTACATAAACACTTAATCATTCCACCACATAATTGTTATACTAAACATCGCCAATAGGGATAGTGTATGAATTCCCATTGTCTCTTGAATTGGGAGGTTTCTGAATTTGATCATCATCAACCATTGGATTTGGTCATTGTTTAGTATAATTCCTCATTTCCTTTTAGTTGTGGCATTGAAGTGTTGGAGGTGCATTCTATGTAGTTTTTTCTCCATTTTTATCATTAGAAATGTTTTTCCCATTACTTTATCACAAATATTCATGATAACCTTCTTTTCCACACTAGAAAAGTTTTAAGTACCTTTATGAAAATATCCACAGTGCTTCTTTCCACACATTGAGCATAACAAAACATTTATCTTCTTTTAACAACTAGTTTATGATTTTCTCATGAACTCCATTATTTGTTTCTTGTGAAAACCATTGGATGGATATGTAACACTAACTTCTAGTTATACCATGATAGCACAATTAAAAATATATTCATAGGTACTTACTTATCTTATAGATAATTTTCTTTGGTGGCTTTGATTTAAACCACTAATGATTTGATCAACATTACATTAAGGTTGGTTGATAAATCCAGATTCATACCTTACAAGTCTTGTAAAATTCACCTCATATGTACCAACTGATTCATAATCCATTTCCATAAGCTCAATGAACATTTTTACTATATTTATTATAATAATATGAGGGAAGTAATTATTGAAAAATAAGTTCTTTAACTCCTCCCATTCCATTTATTCAATTTAATCTTGCTTCATTGTATTCTTAATTAGATTCCACCAATGTTCTGCTTCTCCTTCAAAATGATAGGCATCCAAACTGACTTTTTATGTACTAAAAAATGAAGGATGGAAAATATCATTTCAATAGTAATGATTTTTTCATCCAAAACTAGTGTATTAGAAGACCCACTAAAATATGGTGGACGTTTCCTCATGAAGTACTCAATAGGGACATCCATAGAAAGACCATAGATAGGCTTTATAAATATATCTATGGATCTCTCAAAAGTTTTTGCATCATATTCTACAAAAGATTACTAAACCTTCACTATGATACCAACTATAAATACCCATGTTGATGTACATGGAAATTAAATTTCATTTTCATAATACGTAATTCATGACACAAACAGACAGCAAAAGACCGTATTAGTTTAACGTCTTTAAAAACTCAAAACAAAATCTTCTAACTTGGTGAAAGACCTTTAACATCTACCGTAAAGATATCCCCTTCTAGTTTACCTACCAAAAACAATTCATTATATTCTAGGTTAATGAAAACATAAAACATATTTAGCTCAAATTCTCAGTAAAGATATTCATAGAGAACATAACACAAATCGTGTACATTTGAATGTAAAAACATGAACATAATGTTTAAACAACAAAATCATCAGTCATGAACTAAATCCTGGTTGTCCATATGTCATATTTCATAATGTAACATTCACCATGATGGAATAACATTTGAATAAAACATATAATTATGGAAAACAAATTAGCAAAAATTATGATTTATATAGTAGCCATGTCATTTCTTCCATGACCATAATAGTGGACAAAGTCCATTACATAATCGGGTTTACATTCCATTCAAGCCATGTATTACTAAACTGTATTTACTAGTCATTCTAGTCATGTCTATTTCAGGAAATATAAATATTTACCCAAGGAATTGATGGGATATATAGGTCCCACCCATCTCATAATGAAACCAATCATACATGTGAAACAAAAAAATTAACCATTCATCATAGCATATACCATGATATAAAATAGGTATCTTAAATATCAATCCATCAGACAAAATTCGATATAAAATAAATGGATTTAATAAAAATAAATAAAAAAATAAATGTAATAATATGGATATAAACATAAACCAATGTTATCATAGATGGAAAATAATTTTGATAAAACACTTGAACTTAATTCATGAGGATAATATCCTTTCCTCTTTAAAAACATTTTCCTTTCTCTAAATAATGATAAAGTTTAAATGAAAAGAATTTAGTTGAAAATATTGTTGAAAACATTTAGTGGAATATTCATGGAAATAATGTGTTATAACTATTTAAAAATAGGGACTTTCTGTATAAGATAAAAAATATTCTTCTCGTACTTTTTCCAGAAAAGTCAAAAAGTACCTCAAATGGAAAACATAAGAAAGATTTTTTCCAAACCATGTGGTAAAGTCAAAATGGGGAAAATTGACTTTTAACATACGTAAAATAATAGTAAAAATTTATTTTGAATATTAATTGAAAACATGGAAATGGATATTAAATATTCCCCTAGTAAATAATTATGTATACACAATCTATGATTAAATTGAGATTTTCACATTTATCAGTTAATGCATAATATTCATCATATGTATCTAAACCTCTTGTATAATGATTTAAATTAATGTTAATGATTTATTCCAGAATTATAATAATTTTTATGATAACATCTAGTATCATACATTCATCCATTGGTTAGTATCATTTCATTTTTACTAGTAATTCGGTTATTAACTACTTTATGTACATATGCATGTTTTTTCAGATAAAACATTATTCCCATTTTTTTAATATTTATATCATTTAAATCATGTTATTAGTATAATAAATATCATATTTATTCATTCAATTATTTTATATAATCATGGTTTAATTAAGATTATTTAAAATGAATCACATCGCATCGTGGAGATGGTAAGTTGTACTTACACACGAGCGATGATAATGCACCCATAATTATGGAATGGTATTGATGTGTATAGTATATTAGAATTATTATAATTTTATAATAATCATATATAGTTATTTTTTCCACCATTATAAATATTCAATTAAGGTGGTGGTGAAAAAATATATTACACCTCGTCGTAGAGAAAGTAATCCATATGTAGGCATGCAGGGTTGTTTCATTTTTCGTACGATGGATAGAATGTGGAATAGGGTTATTTAATATTTATAATAACATATAAATATATGAGTGATAATTACTATATTACTTTACAATGGAAAAACAAAATAAAAGAAGGTATAAGAAGAACAAAATTTGAAAGAATCGGTAGAAGAGATTACCTCTTCTTCGATGTGACTTCTTTAAATTTCCACTTAAGGTCTAGAATTGGTCTTTTTAGAAGACCCAAATCACTATAATGTATCTTGGTAATTTGATAAGAGAAATGGATAGGGTCTTTCCAGGCATGATGACAGACAATGGAATGAAGATGAGAGGGAGGAGGTGCCCTTTTATAATTGAGGTTAGGGAACTTTTGGAAACCTTAAAAATATTAATTTATAATAAAATAAAACACCACATAAAATCCTAAAAAATATCCTAATTATTAATATTAGATGATATAGTGTTGAAGTCCCATTAAAAAAATATTTTAGAAATGTTTTTATATAAGAATTAACATTTAAACTAACACTTAGTTATTCTATTCAATTATAATTTTGGAAATAACATTCAAAATGTTTTATTGTTATAAATATTTACTTATATGTTTTTAATTGACCAAAATAGGTGTGGTATTACATTTCAAATCATATAATTATCACATTGTAATTTTTAAATATTTATATGAATTTTTAATAATATAATAAAAGATAATCTTTGTAAAATATTAGTAGTGACCATTTTGACATTATTCATCTATTTGACTTTTAATAAAATTTACAGAAGAGATAAATTCAATAAAAAATATTTAATACACTAATAACAAGTCATAGTCACTTTTAAAATTAGTGGATTACTTTAATTAGATCATATGTTATTTCTTTTAATATTTTTAAAAAACATTTTTTGTTATAGCTATTCATAAAACAATTATCACATCACTATTGTGTCAACATTAATGAGAATTAATTAATATCTAGAAATTTTAAATAAATTAACATGATTTTTATATTTTAATTATATTTATATTTATTATTTTCCTTATATTTTATATTAGTTTTATTTCTAATTAAAATTATTCAATATATAATATATAAGAGAGTGACATGTTGTCACTTTCTTTTGTTTTAATAATAATTACATCATTTTCATTGAAAAAAGTCTATAAAATGAATTTATTCCAACCCTTAGGTGATATGGTTTGAACATTATAAATCCAATACAATTTTTACTGGTTTCAAAGGAATTATATATTATTTTTTAGTCATAATTACCCAATTTACCATTAACTATGATAGTAAAAGTATTTACCAAAGTCACCATTCATAATGCCCAAATAATCAAAGTAGCCCATTAACATAATTTTTACCTACTGATTCCAAATATATAATCCATTTTTTTCAAAATTAAAAACACATAAGTTTTAGTAATTGATTTTCAATTAATCTCATCATTCAAAAATAATAGGTTTTAGTTTAAAAATTATAACATTGAAAAAAGATTTAAATGTTTATACATATGAATTAAATGTAAAAATAATGAAAAATAATTACATTGTCTTAAACTATAAAAATGTATTCCATTACTCTTTAAAACCATTCAGTATAATTGTTTAACTATATAAAATATTTTGATGAAAAAAAAAATTCAATTAAAATATACAGTTTTTTCACTATTCATCAAAATATGAAAGTTAACAGAAAAATATCAAAAATTCATCCAATTTAATTTTTTTATATCCCACATAGAAATAAAAGGATAATTTATTCAAATTGAACATATAAATATGTGAAAAACTATATTTAAAATTGGTGCACCATTAAAAGGTGGTAAAATTACATTTCTTGAAAAATAAATCTTTTATCTGAAAAATTAAAATTGTTCTTATATCTTTTTCTAGATAATAAATAATATGAATTTTAATTTTATAAAATTCAAAATAATGTTAATACTATTCAAAGTGTTTATATCCCATTATAAAATTTTAATAATATATATTTGTTTAGTTAAACTAAGTATTGCATAAAACGCAAGGTATTCTAGGAAGCATGCTCTTGTATGTATCAAATTTCATGAATAGTGTTTCATATACTACATGATAGTACGGTGTTGAATATAGTGTAAGCTAATTTTGGTGTAGCATAAAACACCAAACATCAATGAAATTAAAATGTATAAATGCCCTAAAATCTCTGGGTGTCCTAATGATGAGTATAATTAAATAATGGTCTCTTAGTATTGTTGGGTGTCATGGATAACCATATAGTTGTTTTTGTACTAGTTATGAGTGATGGAAATGGTCATGATAAATTCATTGACTATTGTTTTGAGTTGTTAATGAGATCTCATTTAGTGTTCTATAGTAGAGAGAGATAAACTATGCATGGATTTTTGACATAAGTTGGTCGAGGGTATTGATTAAATGGTTTACAATAATTCACCGAGATGAGATGTTTTATATTGGAGATATTTTAACACATAATTTCTATACTGGATAAAAAATTCAGTAGGTTTTTTTATTTTTCATTTTAAAGATTGATATTTTTTAGAATCATGAAATAAAATGTGTATCTCCCTTTTATAGTCTATTATTATCATGTTTTTTTACATTTTTTGAGAATTTATGGTGGAATTGGTGTTTAGGTGAGAACCTAATGAATATCATGTGGTCATGGAAAAAATATATTCCACATAAAAACATTCAAGGAATGATTATAGAGGTCGCACTTTCACTATTCAAGATAAAAGGGAACATCACATCTAATAGGAGAGATCATAGTGTGAATTAATTTTCCAAATAGTGACACATGATGAATGTATTTTTATTAATGTTTGGATCGTTCTCAGTCCACAATTTATTCTCCAGAATAATGGCACATACATGGTGGTTTTATCCAAACATCCCAATCCCTCTTTTTCTTCTATATTAGGTGATTTTGTGTGAATTTTTATGGAAATATAGGTATTGTTCCTCCTCATCCATCCCATATCCATATTTTCTCTATAATATTTCTAATTACTATGTGAACCAGTTTAATTTGTTTTGAAATTTCATCTAGGGTAATGTGGAAATCACCATAATTATTGTGGCTTCCCTATATGCTATTTAGATGATGTATAAGGAGAATTTATTCCTTCTATAATTCATTGTTTTAACAAAGTTACATCATATGAATGAATTATTTATGGATTTTATTTAAATTTATTAAAATTAATTATAGAAAAAGGTCATGTTCATAGTTCATGGTTCTAAATTTGTATTGAGGGTCTGTTTTAGACATCCTGCAACTAGTTGGGCTTGGTTATGATTTATTGCAGCAACCCAGTGAGTTGTTCAATGATTACTATTTAGGAGATTGAATTAAATAATTATATATTCATTTTTATCAATAATTATTTACAATATATGATATTGGGAAGGATATCTAGAGATGAGTCTGTCTTGTAAAGAGAATGGACGATATCGGCTAGGATTTTGAAGTAGTTGTTGATCCATTGCAATAAATTGGGAAATTTTTAATTGATGTAGGTGGTCAGCAAACATTAGAAATTTAATTTCGGATTTTGAAATATTGAATTTGACATTTCACCCCACCACAATACGTGGGTCACTCATTTTAGATTGGAATATTTTAATTGCTTTATATATTTTAATTAAAATGATTATAAATTAAACACCTTGAGATATAGGAATGATCACCTAGACCATATTTATCACTATGTTTCGATATGATTCATCAGTTGTTGATAGTTGAGCCCTTGACATGGGTTATCTAATGAGATGTAGACGCCCAAAATTTGGGGTGTTACACAATGTAATGTAACGTACTAGACCCATTGTAGAAGCTTTATACTTCTCCATATATATGATTGTGGTGATTTGGGATAGTTGGCCTGAGTTAGTTGTGTGAGATCCTTATAAGGTATTAGGTCCATTAGGATCATTGTACTAACTAGGTTTTAGTGGTCCTACAAGTTTCTCATGTGTCTGTGACATTGTAGAAGGACCTTTTATTTCCATATATTTTGTTGGGTGAGAAGACCAACCCAGTGTGACATTGATGATAATGAGGGATGTGGACCATCTCTTATATTGATTCATGTATGGTTTACCTTATTCAATTTTAGAAGATATATTATTTGAAATTTAATTAATTAAAACTTTGTATTTTAAATAATTGGTTGTTGACACTAGACCATATAAGATAATAATTACCCTATGTGAGGGTCATAAGTTATGTTGTCACTAGTTATATAAGAGTGGGAGACCCCCTGGTTGGCTGTTCATTGTCAGTATATATGAAAATCAATAAAGATGGTTATAGATGTCTCCTAGAACCGACACTACCTTTTAGTAATGATGGGGTATAAATGATGATGCATCCACTATAATTCAACTAGACCTTGTGGAATATCTATATTGACTTATATTTTATTCTTGATGATTTGTGATCAACCAAGATGGCTGAGAATCATCTGTTAGTCTTAACCATGATGTTATTATCTAGGATTTTTTAGACACTTTTTGATATAGATGAGACCCTTGGATTCTAGAAATATTTGGGATCATTCACTATAGTATGTCCTAAGAGGATACATCAAAAAAGTAATTTCTAGTGATATTATTAATGTTGGTGTTCATATGTAGAGTTGAAACCTATGATCCAACATCAGAGATATATAATTTCATGTATATAGGAATTACATAGATATATTGGTATCATTTAATATTGTTTGACCATTGCGAATATCAAAGGAGCCTATGATTTGAATAGATATTCCATTAGACCATTAAGAATTATGGAGATTCTCATGATTTGAATAGTGATATAGCATTTTTTCTTGGCATATGTTACTAAGAACATACATCAGATATCCTACAGATTATTTTTTGATCACGCCAATTGATTAAAAGGATAATCTCCTTGATTAGCTGAATTCACCAGTGATGGATTGACTAAGGTTTTTCAAGATATTAGTTTCCTATCAGACTGATCATGGGATCAGTGAGGTTATTTTTAGTTAGATTTTGATGGTTTTAGTTCAATTAATCATGACATGATTGATTAGGCATTCTAAAGAATCCCACTACTAGGAATTAGTCTTCATCGTGACTTCTAGAATTCTAAGGTACTACAATGGGGTTTCATCTAAGGGGTTGAGAGTAAGGGATAACTAGTGATGAAATGATATCCCCTATTAATCAAAGTAGGTGTAAGTGAAGGATCACCATTATATGGGAACATGTTTCCCTAAGATAAAAATCATTCATATATATATTTCATTGGTGGTTTATGAGGTTATGTCTGACCAGGATCATGGAACTATGTATGAAAAAATGGTTATTTTCCATTTCATATGTTATTTATTTATTCCCTTAATTTGAAAATGATATTATGGAGGTGCACTATTTATGGTGTACTCAAACAAATTTCATCGTCATCATGAATAAGTTATAATTAGAGGTTTTATTATCATTATATTCAAATAATTAATTATTATTTATTGATTATCATGTATCATGAACATATCCCAATAAATTCAAATAAAAAATGATAACATTTTATGTTCCCTACTAATTTTTGTACCAAAACCCTAGTTGGTAGTCATTTTACATGTGTACCTAAGATGTGTTGACAAGTATATTGTAGGAACTTGTAGGGTAGAGAACTTTGGTCAGTATTAACACGGTTGATCAAGATAGATAAATGATATACGGGGATTGGGATATTATATAGATCATATCTTAGTTACATGCTAGATTAATTTATTTTATACTTATTTTATGTATATCAATCTACCTAGGGATTATGTCTTTGTATTTATTATTTTGGTCATGATAATTCGAGTTATATAATGCGTTTAATTTAGTTATATGACATTCAATTTATTTCATATTAAATTTAATATGTTGTGTCTCATTTTTTGTTTTTTAATATTCTATCATAATTTGAAAAGGGGGTATAGCCTCCCTACATTACCTCTATAGAAAACCAATATTGGTAAAAAGACTCTGAAATTCATGGAGATTCCCATAAGGTCATGTTGTGGTCTTTTTTAGCAATAGTTCAGTGTTATCTTTGTTTGGTAATTAAAGAAATTCCAAAGAATATTATCCTTAAATATCCAAAACCTTTAACTTAAAAACATTTTAATTTGTTGAATTCCATTGAAATTATCTATCATACATCTCAATTGATCAAAATGGTCATATTCTTTCCTTAAATAAATTATTATTTATCTAAGAAACAATACCATTAAATGTACCAAAAACTCTTAAAATACTAGATTGACCAATTGAAATGTTAAATTAAGTAATTTTTTTAAATTGAATTGTATCGATGACATTTGGGAATTATTATGAAAACTATAAATGGTGGAATTAAAAATGTCTTACAATACTATTATTTTTAAATGATATACCATTGGTAAATAAATTATTATGAACCATCTATATCAATAATATGTAATGAAAGGCTATCAATCCATAAAAGTGGGTTAAAATTCATCACCATCTCCTTATTCAATGATATATAATATAAAGAGAGTTTAAAATCTATATCTGTGTTATAGTGAAATAATAATATACCCAAAAAGTATACAATCAATAAATAATGAAACCATTTTGAAATTATAAATTTATATAATATGAAACTACAATATATTTTATGGTTTTATCCTATAATGGGTATAAGGAGGAAAACATTTATGAGTGAAAATGACTTGTGAATAAATAAAAATGTTTCTAAAAACATTTTTATGATATTTATTTTATTATTCTCTACGATTATAAAATATAACAATAATTATCCTATCAGACATAAAAACTGATAAGCATCATATTGGTTTATAATATAGTCATCCAATAGTGACCATTATGACTAGTATATGTTATGGGTTATAATAATTTCCTATTATCATATAAAGAAGAAGTATTCCCCGTGAGTATTGGGATTATACCCTATAAATCCAATTTATTAGAGATGTTAGGGGAAATAAAATCATATTGACTTATCAGTTTCAAATACAATTACAAGATTCAACAACTAAATCATTATAAGAACTATTTGTGGGAGGAGTTCATGATTATTGAGATAACCACTAAAAACATTTTCATATAACAACTTTATGAATATTCCACTCCAACACAACATTCTATTTGGTGGACACTAGTGTTATATTGGGTTTTTTATCTGAACCCAAGTAGTTTGAATTCATAATTTTTTAGTAAATAAAAACATATATTTATCACATTTCAACATTACATTAAAAATATAAATATATATTATATAATGATTTTGATAAAAATTGATTTTGGTATGAATAAAGATGAATTATATTTTTAAGATAAAATATATATGTGTATATATTCCACCAAAACAATGATTTTTCAAAATGAAAAAAAATTAAATAACATAATTTTTCATGAACTATTATAATTAAATAATAATTATTTATAAAAATATTACAATATATTTTAATATTGTCCAATATAATATTCATAACTGTCAGAAATTTGTTACTCTCGTAAAAAATAGTAATTTATAATAAAGAATGAGTATTATTTAAACGTTTAAATTATTATATATAGAAATTTAATTTATAATAATAAATATTAGTTTTTAAATCAACTCTCAATGATTATACGATGGTGAATATTTCAAAAATAGTCTATTACATAATGATTGTGTTAAAAATTAAATAATGTATAAAAATACAGTATGTATCATGACATAATAATGTACCAAAATTCATTTAAAATATACTATAAATACATCCAAGATCAAAATTATATTTCCCATTTAAAATAATGCGTTTTTATAATTATTTCTTTACTCCAACAATAAATCTTCAAAAAATAATATTATATATTATTGTTTAAAAAAATATTTGTGAACAAGATTCACTGACAAAAAATGAATGATATTATTTGTTGGGTTTTAGTTCCATTAATAATAAAATAATGAAAACCCATCGTATTAGGATGTAAAAGTGAGGAAACTATAGAAACGATTTTTAGTTTTGATTGATTTTTTGATTAGAGTCAAAAACCAATGTTTATGATTTAATAATGAATTCCCCTCACTTATATTATAAATACCCATCCAACATCTCATTCCCCTTCTATAAAAAAACATCGAGAACAATGTTTATATCCCACTCAATCATTAATTACCTCTAATGGTCTACCACAACTCTAAATAATATCATCCCAATAATTTAAAATGACCCCATCATGTTAAGGGATTCTCCCCACTTACATTTAATTCATGTTCATTCTTTATACTATTACATTCGATTTCAGATTGGTCATGTTTTGATGTTTCATTATAAATTCCATTATTATCTTATGATTCTCATGTAATGATATATCCCCTTCAACAATCATTAATCACATCCATGATCCTTTATTTACACCTATTATGGTGCCAAAATTCATCAATTATTTTATATGATAAACTTTTTTTTTCTGAATAATCATTTATGTTTCCTCTCTAGGGTATTCCCCAAAATGTACCTATACATAATTAATTTTTGATTTAAATATATATAACCCATTTTCCTATGTTAGTGGATAAAAATTTATCAAATTTACATAATAAGAATGTGACCAATGGTCCCAAAATTATATATCCCTCCAATTCATACGGTAATGTTTTCATGTCATGAGAAATATTTTATAGTAGATGAGAAATAAGACTAAGAGCACTATTTGATTAAATAATTTTTTAATCCTTAACATATGCTAATGATTTCCTAGTTTTTGTTATTTCCACTTGTCTAGGAATCCTTAATGACATCATCTTACATCATGGTTCAATATTCATGATTATGGTTGTCAACTTTATTCACCATTTTATGATCCATGGCACATTTTTACTTATTTACTTCATTACATTCATACAATAAACACATATTGAAATGTATAGATCACCCCTTTTTATATACATCTCATTTTTATCTTATTAAATTTTAAAAAAACAATTTAATTTTAATTCTATGTCAGGGAGTTTGTAAAAAATTTCATTATATACATGATTCATGTTAATGTAATTTATCAAATTAAACAAATTAATTATACCTCTCAATATGTTGGGATTTAATTATTTCTATATTTATGGAAAAAACATGAAATAAAAAATGTTAATTATTTGGGTTGACATTAGGATATATTGTGATAGAATAATCAACAGAATAATGATTTATCGAGAACATTAATTCACATCAATGATATACTATCCTAACATATCTAAAATTATACATATCAAAGAACACCAGCATAACTCTAAGAAAATTTTTCATTTTTTTAGCCAGATTAAATATTCATATTATGAGTAAATATGATATAATCTAATACATTGTATATGGTGGAATAACTCACTAATAATGGTTAGATATTAATTTTCGTTTTTTTTAATACCACTATCATCTGATAAAAAAATATTTCACATAAAATTAATTAATTCATATAATAAATGAATAAGTAAGGTTATAATAATAACATAAAAAACATTATGACCAAATTATACAGCCTTATAATTGGTGATAAGCCCCAACACACCTCCTTTAATCTAAGATTATCCCAAATTGGTTTTAACTGAAAATTATCTATTAATTAAGAAAATAACATTAATATAAAATTTGGGATACCCTTAAAGTTCCAAAATAGGAATCAACCTAAAAAGATAGAAATAGATGATATATTGAATGAATTTTTATGGAATTTGTTGATCCTACCACTATAAAGCTTCCATTTGCGATCAATAACATTCATATCCAAAAAATCATTTATAACGTCTTTAAAATTATAGGCCATGGTTTCCAAAGTATGGATAAACTATTTGACACTAATCATCATTTCATTGAATCCATGTGTCAAAATTTGATTTTTTTTCATTGATCCAAACACACTATTTTTCATTAGTTTCCAGTCCAATCATCTACAAAACCATCCTTTCAAACTCCTTATGTATAGAATTTACATAAAATTAAACCACTAAAATTATTCATTGGTGTGATGGATGGGGTCAAATTATTCCCATTTATACTGATCCTCATCTTTTTTCATGTCCTTATTGTTTATTACGACATATTGTTGAATCAAAACTACAATTGCAACATTACCTCGTTTGGATTTCGTAGCCTCTTCACACAACCCAACATGATCTTCACTATGAAAATATGAACTCTCCATATCTCCTTTTTTACAATACATGTCTTCACTCAATACAAAATTCCTTTTACTAGACCTTATTTCCATAATGTTTGGTAACATTTTGTATTCCTTTCATTATTTAGACTTATTTTTCTTTAAAAAAATCATCTACCTATATACCTTTCTCTTTTCCACCCCTTTATTCATTTTTGGTTATGTATGCCTCTTTAAGTAACTTCGTCATCATGGTCATTTGAAAATTTGGTGGAAAACTCATATTCTGAATCTGACCCAAAAATATTTGATCATCAATAAGTATTATTCTTAGTGTTGTTGTCTGGATGGACAATACAGCTTGTATAGAATTCACTAATTCTATTACCTTGTTTTCTATCTCTAGAAATTTAAATAGTTTTAAAATGTTTAAATTTAGAACGGACCCTCCTATTCTCATCCTGATTGATTCCTTCCCCCATCCCCTACAAACTCCACTATTTATACAAGCAGATACAACATTCTCACCAATAGCCTTCAACACCTCCTTGTCTCTAACTCTATCTTATAATAAAATTTCATCCTCATTTTATGTTAGTAGAGTTTCATTACTTGATCCAAAAACCATTTTTTAAACATCCCCTCCAATTCACACTTCAATTTATCATGTATTTCATCAACATTCAGATCATGTAATAATGGTTTTTCCACCTAATGTATGTTGTCCTCCTTAGTCTGCAGTTAAACTATGGGACTGTCATAAAATTCTATCCCAACCGACTCCCCATCATCCAATGATTCTTGCAACAAAACATATGAGTAGTTACCTCACATAAATAAAACATCACTTGGACCAATACTATCAGACAGTCACTTGAACTGAAAACCAATCCTAGACCATTACAATCTAATACTACATGTATCCTCTAAAATATTATTAACATCTCATGCCAACATACTTCCATATAGTGAATTATTTTCTTGAATGAGGTACATAATTAAATCATAACTCAAAATTAATAGGTTTCATATAGTGGAACTCTTTTATATCTGTAACCCAAAAAAATTGTGCATCTAAAAAAATTGACCACCACACCTTTTCTATGAGAAATAAGATGATAGATAGACATGGTTCTACTATCATAACATAGATATTTTCCAACAAGGATTCCAAACACACAAATAATTAAAGGATTTCAGAAATGGTATATAAGTTCAGGGAAACTATACCAAATCAAAATGGTATGATTATCTTCTTTCATTTTGAAAATATAGGTCTAAAATAAGAGGACAACCCCAAAACCATGGTAGACATAGTGAGCACCGGACCAGGACATATCCAAGTAACTCTCCAAAGAAAACTGAATAATCATTTTCTTGTTTTCATTGGAACCTAGTGTAGATTAGTCATGTAAACCCCAAGATTCAAAAATAAAGTTATCAAATGTATCTGTTAACATATGACATTGTAGGAGGTGAGATTTCAATTCCATGTTCAGCATGGAAGAAGAATCAGTTTCCATCGATTTTTATATATACAGTTGTGGGAATCCATCTAAAAGATCATATAATTTAGGGCTAAGAGGTCTTTGTGGGAAGTGTGGGAGGCACTCACAGACTATGATGTAGATGTAAAAATTACTAAAACAAAATTTTGACCTAAAAGTGCCAATCCAGTATCACATTTTTTAATCCACTCTAACTAATAAATTTTTTGTATACATATATGTTTGATATCCTTTAAAAAAATATAATTAAATAGGGAAAAATATATTCATAGTATTCATTTTAGAAAAACTAGCCCTATAGAATCTAATAAATGAGGGTTATTGGAATGTATTAAAATGTCATAATATTAAAAAAAATTAAAATTTTATTCTTGATACATATATATCTTCCATTAAAATTTATTATAAATACCATAAATAATCATATCAATTCACGTAAACACTTTATTCTTCACCACATCCACACTAATCACCTCAATATAGGTTGACAACAGGAATGAGTTAACTAGGTTTAGATTCTCCATGGATAATCCCTCCTTAAAATGTCATCATCACACCTCAAAATTTCAAAAAAAAATGAATTTTTTCTATAACAAATGAAGATAATAAACATGAATCCAAACACTCAAATGAATGATTTTTATGTCCCATATAATTATTATAAAAAAATTATTTTCTTCATACAATATCCATTAGATAATTTAATACCTATTATTTCATTATCTGAGAATTATACGCATAATAAATTTATATTCACTCTAATTATAGTTACTTGTTTTAAAAAACATGAAAATTTATCGGATAATGATATAATATTGAAAATTATAGTATCATAATTTAATAAAAAAAATATAAGAGATTAATTTTTGTTTTGAAGAATACTAAAGGAAATGGAATATAGATGAAACAGAATGATATAGATTTTATGAGATGAATTTATTTTCTAGAATGTATAGAATATAATAGGGTTAATTTGATCATTATAAGGGAAATGTTACAATTGTAATTTTTATCAAAATTGTAACATATTAACGGAAATGTGGCAGTTGTACATACACCTATATAAAAATAATATGAAAATACATTTATTAATAATATAATTACTAATTTTTTAGATTGAATATTGATCAATGAATACTGATATAATTACATCAATATATCTTAGAATACAATATTGTTCTACAAAAAATGTTTTTTTATTACTTTTTATACCAAACAAAAGATCATGAAAAATTAAAAAAATTATTATTAAAACATATTTCAAGAGATTACAAAAATAATCATTGGGAATTCAAATTTATATTTTTATCAAAATATGTAAATGGTGAATTATTTATGGTTTTCTATTGAATTCAATATTTGGGTTAAATATAAAAATATAGAATGAAAAAATAGAAGGTATTGCGACTCTATATGGATGTAAAAATAGTTTTATAATATATATAATATTATTTCATTGAAAATATAATTCAATTTATTATGATTACATATTTTATATTATTAATATATATTTCTAGAACTATAATGTACTCTCGAATGAAATAAGTATAAAAGGTTTTAAAATTTCATAGAGAATAATGTTTTATTCAGTAGACAGTGAAATATTAAAACTAATTTTTTTCTTAAAAGAATAATTTTGAAAATTCATGACATGAATTTCAAAATTCTTGGTTTAAACCCACATATATGAAATGAGTTTCCATTATCCACGACCAATAATTATGAATCCTATATCAT
Source organism: Viscum album (assembly GCA_963277665.1). Lineage (NCBI taxonomy): Eukaryota > Viridiplantae > Streptophyta > Magnoliopsida > Santalales > Viscaceae > Viscum > Viscum album. Next base: position 267,149,019 of record OY728128.1, on the reverse strand, counting down.
GTGTGTTATTACACAATTATCTTTTATTTCCTCTAAATACACATCCTTCATTCCATTACACATCAGTCTAAAAATATTGAGCACATTTTTCATATATATAAATTTTGAAATAGTTCTGGTAATGATCTATTATGTATTTAAATAATTCAAAATCATGTTTTAATAAATATAAATATAATTATAGGACTTCATAATAACCTCTCCTCCTTTCTTTGGGAATCCCAGTAAATTCCATTTCACCTCACAATGAAATTTATTTTTCATATTTATTATTAATTCCATATTTCTATATGAATGAGTAATAATTGTTCCCACTCATTAAATGATATTCAAAAGACCTTATAATATAAATTATTCCCACAAAAAGAACCCCATTATGTAAATTGGGACAACCTAGGTATTTTTTATATAACAAATTTTCATTTATTCATTAGATTTATTTGAAATTGTTATTTTCATTCTAAAAACAATAGAAAATTTTTAGTCCAAAAATGAAGAATATTTATTTCTTACTAAATTGGATTTATATGCATTATGTGGTTTTATTTAAAATATTTTTCTATAAATTATGTAATTTTAATATGGGAAAATGAAATTAATTTTTGAATTGATCATGAAAAAATTATATTAGGATGAATCATTTTATAATTTTTAGAAAATATTAATTTTAAAATGAGTAATAAATAATATTATTTCTTTTGAAAAAAAAATTATTTAAATTATTAAATAATTCAAATTATCAATTTTGTTAGTTTCAACATTCAATTTGATCCTTCTGATTTGTAATAATAAAATTCTATTTTTTGAAATCTATTTTATACTTTAATAATACATAAGAAATTATATTTAAAAATTATATTTATTGTAAATCAGGTCTTTTTTGGAGGCTAACCAATTTAATTTATAATTTAATACTTAAGATTATATATTTTTATTTTTGAAAAATGGATTCCACATTTAGAATCAGTTGGTCTAAATTTTAAATGTATTCCCCTTTTATTTTTTGTCAATATGAATTGTAACCATAGTAATTATTATTGACATGGTAAAGGTTATATCGAGTAATTAAAGGTTAAAAATAAGATGATAAGGACTATAAAATGACACTAAAAAATTACTAAATTATATTGGATGAGTAAAAATTTAAAAAATTTCCGAATGTCATATATACGTTATTTTTTAATTTGGACTAGATTATGACCTTTATAATACATTATTTCAATAAAAGTAAAAAATTCACACTTATTTTAAATAAATATAATATTTTTATCATGTGGAAAAAGAATATATGTTCATTTATAAAAATGATTTTGAAATTTAATATTTTCCCTTCATCGTGCTTATTAAGGATTAATTAATAGTTTATAAATAATCACCTAAAATGTGTATACATCACTATCATGGTAATAATTAAATTAATGAAAAAAATATTATATTAAAATTAATTAAAGTAAAAAAATATTTGATAAATATAAAGATATAAGAATTTTCAATATTAACAAGTGATGTTAGAGATATAATAATTATTTTTCTCATTCTACTTCTTTTTATTTGTCTTATTAAAATCATGGTAATGAATAGTTTTAATAATTTACATTTATGATATATTATAATAAATAATATTTTACTAGATGATATAATGTTGATTAGAGACATATATTATTCCATGTGACAATGATATGGATTATAATTTCAACCCTCATATATTTTTGTGATGGTTTCATATTTATGATATGTATATTGACCTGTAATAAATAAAAAATCATGTCGTCATGATATGTTTAAAAAAATTTAACATAAGGTTAAAGATATAAGGATAAATAAATACTCAAAACATGTCTATAATGTATTCTATCAGCATATATTGACCCATAATCATCCAATATTAGAAATAAATTAGTTTCGATCCATGTATAATTAAATATAAGTATATATTAATTTCATATTTTGAGGAATTCTAGTAGTCCCCTCCCATGTATTATAAAAGGGAACATATTACATTCTATTAATTGAACATAAACCCCCATATTGATCAACCAATACCATCCAATATAACATGATACAATCCAAAAACTAATTATAATGGTTCTATATTAATCACAATACAAACTGTAGAGGTCTTATGGTTTAAATCAAAATAGACTTTGAAAAAAAGCTATATTTTTTAACTACTTGTTTTGGTTTCATTTATTCATTCACGTATTATAATTTTTCAAAAACTGTGATAATATAATAACACAAGATTAGGAAATATAATTAGTTGTTATAATGCTAATATAGTAACCTTTATCCATATCCTCTCTGATGAAATGGGAAATGAAACCGGGGTTTGTGTGTATGGATTCCTACATCCTCATGAATTGATGTTATTTTTTTGTTATCTTTATACTTTTTGGGTCGATAATAATTAGGGATTTAAGTTATGTATAGTATATTCATAACATTTCTATCAGTTGGAAATGAAAATATTACACATATTTTCATATGTTTCCACACACTATAAAATGATAAGGTAGTTTCTGTGTTGGTGTGGACAATCACCCCCCCAAAAGTGATGTGATTAGTTATTCATCACCAAATCACATGGTTGGTGTGTAAAGTATATTCAATGTAGTAATATAATATTAATTATATTATTAACAATATCGAGTTATAAAATTGTAAATTCCTTATTTCTATAATGATCATTGAAAAATTAAAACATTACTCATGAGTATGTATTCCATATCATATCCACTAATTTAACATAGTTCATTTTTCATAACCACATTGAATACCTCGATATAAAATATTTAATTATATATAAAATTAATTATTGTTTTATAAATATTATTTTAAATAATTTAAAATGTTGAAATAAATGGCCATTTTCAATATATCGATGTAATTTCATTGGAATTTTACGAGTCTGTGCCTTCTGACGGCACCTGATTCTGAGGCGCGGTGTGCACGGAATCAATTTTTGAAGTTTAGCTCGGGTACCTTCAGTGAATGAATGAGCAGGTTTTTCTATCTTTTGAACTGGTGCTCGGAATTGAAATCTGAGGGCACCGATTAACTCGCAATGCCAGTAATTTCTTAAGGGGTACTTTACCGCAGTTGCGTTTGTGCGGGATGAGAAGTTAAAATTTGTGGATTGAATTAGTAGTGAATAAAATTATGGAACAATTTTATTTTATATCTAAGGTGGTTATATCCAACATGGGGGAGTTGGTGTGGGACCCACAATCACTTAACTACCCATGTGAGAATATATGTGAGGTGGGGCCCACATGATCCCTAACCTTTATCATTCCCTAAACTCCTTTTAAACCCCCTCTATAAACTCCCCAAATATCTCCCTTAAACCCCTTTTTAATTAACTTGTTAACTCCTCAACTCCCCTATCAATAAAGACTCTTTCTCTTCCTCTCCCTCTCTTAAATGGTTGCCAACCCAAGTTAATAAATGAATTCTAAATATTCACATAATTATATTATGTTGTTTGAATTTTGAAATACTTGTGAGAATTAAATAATAGCTTTGATATTATTTTATTTTGGGCATTTGTTGGGTTGAGATTTTTGTGAGAGCTCTGGAGGAATAGAAAAGGGTGTTCTTATCTCAAAGAAAGAACACCACCCACTTTGACGAAAAATGCCTCTGATGAAGGACTTTCTCCCTCGAGGAAGAATGCCTCCGATGAAGGACTTTTTCACTCGACGATGTATACTTTACGATTCGAAGAATGCGTTTTTTTCAATGATGTTTCCACCTTGGACGCACCACGACGTCCATGGAATCGTCGACCGATCTCTGCGACGTCGTTCTCCAACACCATATGCTGCGACGCCCAATGTTCGACATCAATTTTTGAGGTAGGGGAAATTTTGTTTATTTCTCATTTGAGTGGTTTTATCTCACAAGCATGAGCGTTTATTTATATGATGTTAGTATAATTTATTATTGAAAAAATTATACCCTTATCATTGTTGAAAGCATGTGTTTGTTTATTGCAAATTGATAACGCCTAACACGGAGGGCACGGGCCGAACAAACATGGCTCGATGACCATCCTTTGGTTGTTCGTTTGTGCGCGGGATGACGGGAGACGATGAAACGGGACCGCAACGGCGTTTGGAAGCCTTCTTAGTGATGAGCGGATCCCGGGAGAGCCGTAGGCGCAAGCGGTGGTCCGTAGAAGGGGATGTTGGCGTGCCACGTCGGAATGGTGGCGCCAGCAACCGGAGGTGGTGGCCGAAGCCACCCGGCCGCCTGGAGGCGGCGGTGCCCCAGTGTGCCGCTGGATAGGATCCGTCGCGGCAACAGCTACGGCGGTGACGCGGTGGATCTTATGACCACGTGGGATCTGGGACGACGGCGGGGCGGGGCCAGCGGGCGCCACCGGTGTCAATAAACCCCCCCCCCCCCCCACTTGGCGCAACGCGCTCAGCCAACTGGTAGAGCCAGATACCCAGGCCGGGCCGGGGCGGGCCACACGGGCCGGGCCGTGCCGGTCGGGCCGGGCTACGCCGGCAGGGCCGGGGCGTGCTGGCTAGGCCGGGCCGCGCCCAACCGGGATGGACCTAGATCTAGGTCGGGTCGGCCCGGTTCGGTCTGACCCAGGTTGTGTCGGGCAGGTCAGACTGTGCCCTGACCCTCTATTTTCACACCATTTTCAGTTAAATGCCCAGGACATGAGTTGTGGACCTCCGATCGACGAACAGTCAGTTTCGTGGGATTCCTTTGATCGAGACGGTCATTTCGGTATATTAAACATAAGGTTTTGGCAATGTTTGGGTATGACTAGATAGGTTCTAACCCAAAACCAACTGGGCCCTCGGAGCGGAAACGCTTATAACATGAGCTCTGGACGTCTGATTGACGTGACATCAACTTTACTGGATTCCTTTTGATGACACGGTTCTTTTGGTATACTTCACCTAAGTTTTGGATGCAGTTGGTGTATGGTCGGGTTGGATTGTACCCGAAATCCAACTAGGCCCCTAGAACGAAAAAGTCAATAACTCTTAGACCAGACGTCTGTTTGAAGAACCATCAGTGGTGTTGGAAATTACGGTGAGAAAATATTACTTTTAGTATACCCCATGGGAATTCAGGGTATAGTTGAGATACGGCTGGGTTGGTTCACACACAAAACCAACCAGGTCCCGGGACTAAAAGTCTAATAACTCACAAACCGGGCATCCTATTGACACACCATCTATTGCATTGAGACCCCTATGAGGAGGCGGTCCTTTGAGATATTTACATGTGATATTATGTTCCACTTTGAAGTATCGACCAGTATCTCATGGAGTGGACCCTCCCCGAGATGATCATATGGAGTACGGAGACCTTGTAGCTGGCTGAGACCTGATGATTTCCTGTCTGATTCGAGTCGGAGTGAATTGACTAGCCCAGTGGGGAGCACTACTATGTTTGGGTGGAAGACCCATGGTGGGGAGCACTACTTTGTTTGGGTGGAAGACCCACGGTACTCGACAGATGGAGTACCTCTGTAGGCTATTAGGGGGAGCACTACTGTGTTTGGGTGGTAGACCCATGGCGGGGAGCACTACTATGTTTTGGTGGCAGACCCGCGGTACTCGACATGAGGTGTACCTCAGCAGTCTAAGGTTAGTGGGAAATGCCTCAAAGTTGTGATAGGATCACTGTACTCGTCAGATGAGGATCTCTTCAACAGTTTTTGTTTCGATATCATTAATGAAAATCCTGGTTTGAGCTGAGTCAATGACTTTTGTGTTTCCTCGTAATTGAGATGGGTTACTTGATAACTTAGGTATAAGTATGGGTTTATACCTAAGTAAGGGTTATCTGTTGAGATCCTTCTATGTGGTTATCCTTGTTGGATTTAGTGTGACCTTGAGTGTCTCGGGGTCTCTACTAAGTATCGTTATACTCACCCCTGCACGAGATATGCCCACTCCTAGTTGTGTTGGATGAAGACGATGGACAGCGCTGACAGAGACCGATTGTATGAGGACTGGACGGGACCCAGAGGTAGACCTCACAACGAGTCAGTACCCATAGGTGGAACTCACGAAGATTCTGTACTCGAAGGTGAACTTCACGACGAGATGGTACTCAGAGGTGGTTGGATGGAGAGAGCATTGTGGAGGCTATCTGTACCTACCCTTCAGGTAGGATCTGTGGTAGACGACCCAGGAGCTATTTCTATCTTCTAGCTATTTTTCTTTTCTGTTGTACTTTCGTTCAGTTGTAGTTGTACTTTTCAGTTGGGTTTGTATTTTGGCCCATTTACATTTCAGCACTTTATTTTTTACTAAGTATATTACTTCTGCTTGTACTCTGGTTGGATGTGTTTATGTTTTATAAAGGAAATGCCTTCCTAGTTATAGGGATTTACGCCTTTGGTTCTAGTCGCCAGCCCCTGGCCTATGGAAGGCGGGCATGGGGTAGTCAAGGCATGGGCCCCGAGGATGGGTCATGATAAATTGGTATCAGAGGATGTCGGTTCTACCGTAGAACTTATGACTATGATATTTTCTTTCTGTGAAGCAATATTGTCAAGCGTACCGAGTGCAGTTTTCAGTTTAGGGAGTCCAGTGTTGGTGTGGCGGCCAACGTATCCATACACCAGGACCCTGACTACTAATTTTCGACTCAGTACACGAAAACACTGATTCTTTGTGTGTCTTCAAAAGTTTTATTTATGTCATCTCAAACCAGGTCATCCCACCAGGTTTTAATCATTTGACAATGTCACATCTTTTCATGATGTCTCCATGCAGACAGTCAGTTGGAGTTCCGAAAGAGTACTCGATGACAGCCCACCGAGGGATAAGACTCCGGCCCAGGGCCCTCTTTCTATTTTGGTGCCCTCGGGTGGTGTACCAGTAGCACCACCACCCATTGGGAAGAAGATGCCACCATCCATACTAGCAGATGGTTCATGTTGACAGAGCATTTTGCATGAGTTCCAGTAGCACAGGCCTCCATGCTTACGAGGCGATATAGATTCCCAGGAAGCATAGGACTGGATGAAGGCAATTTCTAGAGTTGTACACCTATTTTAGACACTAGTAGAGAAGATGGTGATCTTAGATACCATTTTTTCCCTGTGAGTGACCATGAGGTTGGTCCCTATAGTAATGAGGCTTTGGTACGTGGACCAATGCCTGAGATAGTACCATCAGGTAGTGTGCCAGTTATATAACTACCTGTTGGTCAGCAATTTCAACCAATGGTACCGGTAGATGACACATGTAGGTTTAGTGATTTACACGTGTTTCAGCATTAGATACCCCTCAGGTTTCGAGGAGAGCCCAACTCATAGGCGGCTGAAGACTGGCTTGAGGAGGTGGCTGGGAGTTTTCTAGAGCTTATACAGCTTCGGCAGGACGACATGTCGGTACCTGAGTATTCATCGGGGCATACCGACCATTCCTGGTACTCGATGAATACGATGTGATCAGTGCTTCACGGATTGGACTTCTGAGGGAGGTGTGTTTAAAGGACATCTGATCCAGCACTTCTTCCTCTATGCATTCTTAATTATGCTAGGGTGATTGTGGGAACCTTTTTGGTTGAATTTTTTTTGGCTAAATGAATACAGCTGGTGAATGTAAGCAGTAAGAAACAGGAATCTGGCGCCGATCTCATAGACTTGGGCATGTAAAATGTTTCAAGAAGAATAAGTGTTAAGGATATATGAATCTTTATAGTAGAAGATGTGGAAGTATAGCTACGAGAGAAGCATGAGGTGGTGTACATTTCGACATGTTACAACCACCCACCATTGTAGTTCCCACCAGGATCAGGGTGCAGGAGTGCAGGGGAAGAGAGTAGCTGCATGCATTCAAGGAGTGTGACCCAAGGACTCTAGGAATGATTTGAAGTACGGTCTGAGTCTACTACAAGCTTCCGTAACAGCAGACATTGATACGAATCATCCCTTCCTTCCATGAATCTTGTCCCAAACCTATAGTTTCTAGTTAAGCCGTTTAGTTGAACCTTACATCTAGAGATACCTTTGGGAGGAGACTCGATAATCATGCTTATGCCGACAGTGTGATCTGACCCTTGAGGCGAGCGTTTCGGTTGGAACCTCTTGGTGGCAGCATTGAGGCCTTACAAAGTTAGTTTGGGTATAGACTGGGCAACTACATTTCATACACAGATTGACTGTATTAAGCAAAAAGGTTGTGGTTTACCTAAAAAATTGGGATGGATTTTCCTCTGTCGAGGAAAAGGAAACCCCAGGAAGCACAGGATAGAATCATGCATAAGTGGGTGCAGTCGATCACTCATGGGTCGGCCAGACTTAGATTTGTGCTAGACTTCACCAGAGTTTCTGAACCGCTTTTAACTTTGACGAAGAAGGGTAAAACTCTTCGTGTGGTCAGAGAGATGCCAGTAGAGCTTTTGAGGAGCTCAGGTAGAGGTTGAACAATACGCTCATCTTCAGGATACCAGAGAAGGTGCATATCATCCAGGAGAGGATGAAGACTGCACATAGTAGACAGAAGTCCTATGCTGATAGGATAAGGAGACCTCTGGAGTTCGGGGATGGTGACCACGTCTTTATACGGGTCTGACCTCGATGAGGTATACCGAGATGTGGCCAAAGCGGAATGTTATCTATGAGGTTCATCGGACCCTTCTAGGTCCCCATAAGGGTAGGCTAGGTGGTTTACCACTTGACCTTTCCACCACAGTTGCACCAGGTGCATGATGTCTTCCACATATCTCTGCTGAGGAGATACGTGCACGATCCATCACACATCATCGATCGTGAGGAGTTGGATGTCGATGACAGGGTGACATTCATGGAGGTTCCATTGGAGATTGAGGATCGATGGGAGCAGGTCCTACAAGGATGGTCGATTCCTCTAGTATGCATTCACTGGCATCACGAGAACCTCCAGAAGAGCACATGGGAGCGAAAGGCTAATATGCGTGCTCAGTACCTTCTTTTTTTTCCCTAGTGTGTGTTGTAGCATTACAGGGATGTAAATCCCTGAGGTGGGAGTAGTATAAAGACCCGGAAATTTCAAGGAAAATTTTTTCTTATTATCTTTGAAATTTTACGAGTCTGTGGCTTCTGACAACACCTGATTCTGAGGCCCGGTGTGCCTGGAATCAATTTCTGAAGTTTAGCTCGGGTACGTTCAGTGAATGAATGAGCGGGTTTTTCTATCTTTTGAACTAGTGCTCGGAATTGAAATCTGAACACCCCAATGAACTCGCAACGCTAGTAATTTCATAAGGGGACCTTTATCGCAGTTGCATTTATGCAGGAGGAGAAGTTAAAATTTGTGGATTAAATTAGAAGTGGATAAAATTGTGGAACAATTTTATTTTATATCTAAGGTGGTTATATCCTACATGGGGGAGTTGGGGTGGGACCCACAAGCACCTAACTACCCATGTGAGGAAATATGTGAGGTGGGTCCCACACAAGCCCCAAGTTTTCACATTCCCTAAACTCCTTTTAAACCCCCTCTTTAAACTCCCCAAATATCTCCCTTAAACCCCTTTTTAATTAACTTGTTAACTCCTTAACTCCTCTATTAATAAGGACTCTTCCTCTTCCTCTCCCCCTCTTAAATGTTTTCCAACACAAGTTAATAAATGAATTATAACTCTTCAATTAATTAAATTAAGTTTTTTTAATTTTGAAATACTTGTGAGAATTAAATAATAGATTTGCTATTATTTTATTTTGGGCATTTGTTGGGTTTAGATTTGGGTGAGAGCTCTGGAGGAATTGAGAAGGGTGTTCTTCTCTCAAAGAAATAACACCACCCTCTTCGATGAAGAACACCTATGACGAAGGAATTTCTCCCTCGATGAATAATACCTCCGACGAATGACTTTATCCCTCGATGAGGAACGCTTTACGATCCGAAGAACGCATTGTCACCAATGTTGTTTCCTCCTCGGACACACCCCGATGTCCACGGAATCGTCAACCGATCTCCGCGACGCCATTCTTCGATGCCATCTACCGTGACGACCGATGTTCGACAACAATTGTTGAGCTAGGGGAAATTTTTTTTATTTCTCATTTGAGTGGTTTTATCTCACGAGCCTGAGAGTTTATTTATAGGATGTTAGTATAATTTATTCTTTAATAAATTATACCCTTATCATTGTTCAAATAATGTGTTTGTTTATTGCCAATTGATAACACCTAACGCGGAGGGTGCGGGATGAACAAACACGGACTGACGACACTCCTTTGGTTGTTCGTTTGTGCGAGGGATGACAGGTGACGATGAAACGGGATAGCAATGACGGTTAGAAGCCGTCGCTGTGAAGAGCAGATCCTGGGAGAGCCGAAGGCGCAAATGGTGGTCCGTGGAAGGGGCTGCCGGCACTCCATGCCAGAACGGAGGCTCCGGCAACTGGAGGCTGTAGCTGGAGCTGTCCGGCTACCTGGAGGCGGTGCCACCCCTGCGCGCCGCCGGATAGGATCCTCCGCGGCAATAGCCTTGACAGTGACGCGGTGGATCGTGTGACCGCGTGGGGTCCGGGACGACGACGGGGTGGCGCCAGCAGGCGCTACCGGTGTCAATAAACTGGGGTCGCGCCCCCCTACTCGGCGCAACACGCTCGGCAAACTGGCCGAGCCAGCTCCCCTTGTCAGGCCGGGGTGGGCCACGCAGGCCAGGCCACGCCACACCCAACCGGTCAGGACACGGATCCGGGTCAGGTCGACCCGGTTCGGGCCCACCCAGGGGGTGTTGGGCCGGGTCAGACCGGGCCCAGACCCCCTATTTTCGGACCATCTTCTGTTAAACCTCCATAACATGAGATGTGGACCTCCAATAGATGAATCTCCGGTTGCGTAGGATTCCTCGGATCGATTCGGTCGTTTCAATATATTACACTCAAGGTTTCGGCGAAGTTTGGGTATGGCCGAATTGGTTCGAACCCGAAACCAACTGGGCCCTCGGAGCGGAAACGATTATAACTTGAGTTTCGGACGTCTGATTGGCATGTCGTCGAATTTGTTGGATTCATCATGATGAGATTGTTCTTTTTGCATACTTCACCTGAGTTTTAGAGGCAGATAGAGTATGGATGGTTTGGATTGTACCTGAAATCCATCCAGGCCCCTGGAACAGAAAAGTCAATAACTCTCAGACCGGACGTCTGTTTGACGAACCGTCAGGGGAGTTGGTAATCACATTGAGAAACAGTTCCTTTTAGTATACCCCATGGGAATTCGGGGTATAGTTGAGATACGGATGGGGTGGTACGTACATAAAACCAACCAGGCCCTCGAGACTAAAAGGCTAATAACTCACTGACTGGGCGTCCGATTGACGTGTTGTCTATTGCGTTGAGACCCCTATGATGAGGTGGTCCTTTGAGATACTTCCATGTGAGATTACGTGCCACTTGGAAGTATCGACCAGTAGCTTGTGGAGTGGACTCTCCCGGAGATGAGCATACGGAGTACGGAGACCTTGTAGCTAGCTGAGACCTAATGATTTCATGTCTGATTCGAGTCAGAGTGACTTGACTAGCCCAGTCGGGTGCACTACTGTGTTTGGGTGGCAGACCCATGGTGGGGAGAACTACTGTGTTTGGGAGGTAGACCTGTGGTACTCGACAAAATGAGTACCTCTGTAGGCTATTATAGGGTGCACTACTATGTTCGGGTGGCAGACCCATGGCGGGGAGCACTTCTGTGTTTGGGTGGTAGACCTGCGGTACTCGATAGGAGGAGTACCTCAGCAATATAAGGATAGTGATCAACACCTCGGAGTTGTTACAGGATCATTGTACACGTCATAGGAGGATCTCTTCAGCATTTGTGGTTTAGATATCATTAATGAAAATCCCGGTTTGATCTGAGTCAATGACCTTTGTGTTTCCTCATGATTGAGATGGGTTACTTGATAACTTGGGTATATGTATTGGCTTATACATAAGTAAGGGTTATCTGTTGAGATCCTTATTTGTGGTTATCCTTGTTGGATTTAGTGAGACCTTGAGGGTCTCTGGTCCATACTGAGTATAGTTATACTCACCCCTGCACGGGATACGCCCGCACCTCGTTGTGTTGGATACAGACGACAGACAATGCTGATAGAGACCGAGTGTACAAGGACTGGACGGTACCTAGAGGTGGACCTCACAATGAGTCAGTACCCAGAGATTTACCTCACGAAGAGTCAGTACCCAGAGGTGAACTTCACGACGAGATGGTACTCAGAGGTGGTTGGCGGGAGAGAGTATTGAGGAGTCCATCTATACCTACCCTTCAGGTAGGATCTGAGGTGGACGACCCAGGATCTGTTTCAATCTTCCATCTGTTTGTCTTTTCTGTTGTACTTTCATTCATTTGTAGTTGTACTTTTCAGTTGGGTTTGTATCCTGGCCCATTTAATTTTCAGCACATTCTTTTGTACTTAGTGTATTACTTCCACTTGTACTCTGGTTGGACGTGTTTATGTTTTATAAAGGCAATGTCTTCCCAGTTATCGGGATTTACGCCTATAGTGCTAGTCGCCAGCCCCTGGCCTTTGGAAGGCGGGCTTGGGGTAGTCACGACATGGGCCCCGAGGACGGGTCATGACATAACATGGTATTATTTGATATAAAAAGATTATTGAATAAAAAATGGTTATTAGAAAATAAATAAATATACTTTTTTTAATCTTTGATTATTGATATCCTACATGATGAGTCGGACTCAAAGAACATGATTTTCTTTCAAATCATATTTTAATGTTTCCCACTCAACACATTTTTACCAAATTCAAAAGTAGGTTTTTTAACACATACGGAATGATTTCAAATTCACATCATCATAAATAATACATTGTTTATAGATTAATTATTATTTTTTCATGTTTTTTAACTAAAATGGTTTCAATATAATGTTCACTATTTTTAGATTTTCAAAATTAAATTGCAAATTAAAAATCATGTAGTGATATATAAAAGTGATGTCAAAATGGTTTTATTAGACATTTTTTAGAAGGGTCTATCCCTTATTATATCACATGGGTGACTTCCTTATTTTTCTATAATGAATGCACCAAAATTGCTCTTGAATGTATTTGGTTCCCTAGATGATTATGTTGACTGTATGGTTATTCCATTTGTAAGAGTTATTGAAAGAGTGATATGGAAATTATTTTATAGGGAACAAACATTAATTTTCAATTATTTATAATGTGTTTTCATTGAAATAGTTTTATATTCATAAGGTAATATAAAACCATTTTTGTAAAATATTATTCCCCTTTGAGGTATAAATTTATGTTTTTAATAAAAAAATAATGGATTTTTAATTTTTCACTTGACTAGAGACACCCAAATTTTTGGCTCCCTTTATATTATTTTTTGGACATCCCATATTTAAAACAATGTTCACATGGCTTATTGATATATAATGGAATTGAAAAATTCAATCTAAAAATTATGATTATTTTTTATGAAAATATAACATGTCTCATTATAATGATTAAATTTTTTTAAGGTGGATACTAAGTAGAAATTAACGCCTAATATCTTTTTGTAATATATGATTTATTTCCAAATTACCAAATAATATAAATAAAATATATATTTTGTATAATAATGTGATTTTTTATTTAAAATCAAAAGAATTTGTATTTCTAATTTTCAATTCTATATAGTTTGTATTAGTTTAATGTTTAGATTTTTTAAGAGGTTTTGATATAGTATGTTAAGAAACATACAATAATTTAATATATGATAATAAAATTATAGAATATCAAAATTTCACTATTTAATCATTTAAAATATTATTATTTCGCCTGGATTTCCATAACGGATACTGGGGAGCTATAGTAGGAATTCACCAAGAGAAAGATATCGTTCCAAATTAGCATCACTAAATGGTTGTTATTAAAACATTGTAGTTTGATGTTTTAATGGATTTACCTATCACATGATATAAATTTTTTTCAAATACATATTAGATTGAATCCATATATTCCTCAGCAGAAATTCATTATTGTGGAGTACATTATGAGATAACATCAAAAATATTTCATTGTATTCTTATTCCTATGGGGGATAATGAATTAATCAATGCACAATAAAAGATTATTTATTTAAAATTATTTTTAGAACATAAAACTTTTACCATGGTAATTTATCATTATGAAGGTGAATCTGATAAATTATGGTCTCTGATTAATAATAACAGAGAGAATGATGATCACTATTTCATGGTAGGTTATTCTTTTAGGAATTTTTTTCTAGAGATTTTTTAAATTAGATTATTGAAATTTGAATGGAGAATCAACTAATCAAACTGAATAAAATAGATGAATATTGTGTATATTTTTATGAATAAAATTTTACTACACTATTTGATAATGTTAATTATTTTTTTCATGACATTGATTAAAAAATTATTAGAATTTATTCTTGCCAAAAACATGATTACGAAGAGCTATGGATGGATGATAATTTAAAACATGTGATAATGTTTTTTGATGTGTTGAAAGATTTATAATATAGTTTTTTCACAAATATATCATTCTTGGTGATAATATTTACATGAATCTAGGTTTATAGTTGATTTATAAATATCACACCAGAAGTTTTAAAGTATATATATCAATAATCGTTTTTTTTATAAGTGTGGTAAAAATAATCCTATAGAATAACGTGTAAAAATTGGCATATTTTATAAATGTGACATTATTGGACATATAGATCATTATCCAAAGGAAAATGGCCATAAAAATAAAAAAATCAATGGTATGATGATTTAACATAAGAAATAGAGGTCATTTGGGTAACGTGTTTCCAAATTAGCTCACTCTGGGGGAAATCCTGAGGACCAAAAAGGGAAATTTTTTTAAACATCAGTTACCAATGCTAAGGTTGATGATGGGACATCTAATATTCTATGTAAAAGTATGTCACTTCTTCCAAATTAATATAATACCCAATATTATTATTTATCTTTTTATAAAATTATTATTAGAAAATTATAATATAAATTATGAATATTACATAATAAACGTACGATAAAACATTTATTTAACACACTGGGATGAAATATTAAAGAAAAAATGATTTATATGAATCATCTAATTTTTATCAATGGAATTTCCTTTCCTTAGAATCATATTATATTGTCCATGGTAGATTTTTATATTATTTTTTGAATAGATTGGATTTCATTTTATTGCATTAAAATATATTAATGATCAAATAATGCATTTTTTAGTGATTTCATACCTATAATAACCTACCAAGATGTAGAAAAATTGATTTGAACTGGTAGGGAATGATTTTTATAAAATGTTTTTAACCAAAAATAAGTGATTAATTTTAGTGATGTCTAATTAGTGAATGAATATAATGATATTTTTCTGTAATATTTATTTGGTTTTATTCAAGATCATGTCGTTTTTTAACTATTTACTTATAAACGATGTTATTCCAATTTCTAAAACCCAATATCAAACTAATCTGGTTGATCTTCTAGAATTGAAAATGTAACTGATATAGTCTCTCGATAATGGTTTCATTTATCTATGTATTTCACCCTAGGGTAATCATTTTTTTTTTGATAAAGGGAATTATGGTTCAATAATCCATTGGATTTATTATATATATTTTAACAACATTACTGTTAAGAAAAAGTATCATTTAAAGCATATATATTTCTTTTTAATAGATCTTGGGAGCATATAATTATTCAATGTTTTATCTAAGGATGAGGTAAATTCAATTAATGGAAAAGGAGGATGATATTCTAGAGTCTATATTTCAGATTATATATTTTATTCATGAGTTTGTACTTATTAACATTGGTTTTTCTAATTCAAAAGCTATATTTATAGATCATATAAATATATTCTTCCATGGATATTTGTATATGATTATAGATCCATGCAATGAATAACTACTTTTTCATACAGAAAACATGTTTCTTATTGTTGGAATCTTTTCTGGTTGTGTTTATTGAAGACATATTGGTGTAATTTTAAATTTTGGAGTAACCTAAAAGTTACAAAAATATTTCATTGAAATCATTAAAAAGTATACAAAGACATATTCGTGTAATTTTAAAATTTGGAGTAACCTAAAAGTTACAAAAATATTTCATTGAAATCATTAAAAAGTATACAAATTTATAGTAAATTTAGTTAGATTGAATTTTTGTTTCAATAAATCAATTTCCATTGAAATATTTTATCAATATAAGGAAAAATTATTGACATTAATAAATCTAACATTGTTTTTCGGTATCCTAGACCTACCAATATCACTGAGGTTCATTGATTTGTTTGTTTTGTATATTACAATACCCAGTTTATTGAAAAAATTTCTATGTTATTTTTCATACCGATTAAGATAACTCATAAGGGAGAAAAAATAATCTAGGTAAATGGATTGGAGAATATTTTAAGGAAGTAAATAGTTTATTAGTGAATTATCCAATTTTCCCATTCCTTATAGAGATGGTAAGTTTTCCTATATAGTGATACTATATTGAAGGAAAAAAATTTCTGATATATACTAATATTGTTATTTATTATAATTTATGTCAATTGAAATCTCAAGAGATAAGTTAACATATACATGATCTCAAATTACCAGCTATGATTTATTCTTTGAAAATTTAAAGGCATCATAAATGTGTATTATTGTCTAAAATATATGCTGATCAAAAAAGTTTAAGGAATATATTCTCCTAGAGATAATTTAACATGAGATAGATAATATGGATAAAACAATTCAAGGACTATGATTTAAAAATTCCTAGTCATATGGGGATGGTAAAGAATGTTTTAGGTTCTTTATGTTACCAATATATTATTTCATTAATAATGTTTTCTTTAAAACATGAAACTTTTGTTAACAATTTATTGAATCTTGGTCTATAATTTGTCGATATAGCGGAAATTTTTTTTATTAGTGATTTAATAAAATTAAATTGGTAAGAAATAATAAAATAATCTCATTAAGTGAATAGTGAATTAATGTAGAAGGTAAAATATGTTTAGAAGGGTATGTTTCCAATGTCTAATGTAGATAGAAAATATTCTCAGATATTTTGAAATATATTATCTCTTCCTAGTGATTATTAAGAAAATATATAATTTTTTAATGAAGCTCATTGTTCTATATTTCCCATTCATCCTAGTTTCACTAATATGTAGAAATACTATAACAAACCAACCATATTCAAATAAAAATCCCACTAAAGTCGGCTCGTCACAGTTGTATGTTGAAATGAGAAATTAGAATTTATTCTTATATAATGAAAAAATGCATACAAAACAAATAAAATCTAAAATAAAGAGAAAAATGCATATTCCATACAATCCAATAAAAGATATCTAATATATAAAGTATAAATAAAATACCTCAACAAGTCTCTATTTCACCAATTACCACCTCCAAAACCATACCAAACATATATAAGTGACAATAAGTGAAGAAATCCTGTTACATGATTACCAACCTTTTACCTACATCCATAAATACATTATATAAAACAACCAAAAAGAAAAACAAGGGTGTTATAACAAATCCCAATAGGATCACACCATTGATTCTATAAAGGTTCTGAAATCAAGATTGTTGTAGTTTAGGTTTTTAAAACAAAAAAATATATAGAAATCATTTTCCAAAATGAAAACTCATTTGTCAATAATTTTCCTTTTGGTTATCATAAAATACATTCGTATTGAAAATTCCCAAAATCTGAGATGTTTAAGTGATAAATGTTTTTTATAATGTTGAAACATAATAATGTAAGAACGTAAACACAAATCCATGACATAATCCATCATGTGAAAGCATCTCATTCAACCTCATTTCAAAAAAAATGGCCAACAATCCCTAAAAAATGTCTCATGTGTTTTATAAACCATAATTTAAAAAAATAACTCGGTATTAAAACCAAAACTATAATAATATGTAATAGGAAAAATTAGTTCATGAACATAGAAAATATATTGGTACCAACCTATAACAAGTCTCACTATAGTCCATTGATATCAAAAAACAAACCATGTATGGTACCACGTAGAGTAGGGTCATCGATCTCCCTTTTCGGACACACCCATTTTTTCATTGTTTAATTTTAAAAATCCACCATAAATCCAAACACTTAACATATAAAAGAAATTAAAATCCATGGAATTATTCTTCAGATATGAAAATTCATATCTATTTTAAACCCACCATTCATGAATTTAATCAAACACATGGTTACCAAAAAACATTTTTAACAAAAATCCCCATTAAAACATGAACCATTATATGATAACCCTCAAAACAATATATAAATTCAATTCAGAGAAAAATTGAAAATAATTTTACTAGAACAATAAGAAATTCATTGAATTATGCAATTGTATAGAAACACATACCTAAATATGGAGGTAGCACAAATCGTCTTTAATAACCATTGTCGGAGAAGAATTTTTTCTGCCATCGCAATCCCTAATCTATATAAAATAAATTCAATAATACAAAAATAACATTGTAAATAGAATATCATCACAATTTCATTCTAGAAAGAGGAGAGGATTAGATATCCATCATTAATATAAATGATGGAGGGGAAATAGGTTAAAAACACAACATACAACAAGATGATCTATCATGAATGATGTATCTCCACCAAGAATTTAAGAGGAGTGTCCTGTAATGTGATAGGGAAGGTTTAGAATTAGAGAATATGAAATTATAAGATAATATATATTTAAAATGAAAAAATGATAAAAGGATAAAATCTGTACTTTTAGAATATTATATGGATTTATAATGTTTCCCAGAGGAGGGCGCATGGCCCAACTAACGGTGAGCCTTAATCGTGCACTTATAACATTCTTTCAGTCTAGGGGTCAAAGGTTTGTAGTGGATGATTCATGGTCAACATAATAATGTTATTAAATCTTGTGGGACCCTTATAATACCACCAAACACCCCACATGGTTCATTGGGGTTGTTGCATGTTAGGTCTATTTGTGCCCAAATCATATGAAATGACATTAGGACCTCACAAAGGAGTACGAGACGCTTGCAACATGGATAAACTAACCATGAACATTATTTTTGTGCCTTGCCATTTGGCCCAAAATACACTTATTTGTTACCTCCAAACCCCTGAATTATCTGAGACCCTAAAAGAGAATAACAATGTATTGATTAAGACATACTTGTGACCCAAAGTATGTCATCATTCTCCCCCCCCCCCCCATAATATCACTTTGTACTTTTAAGTTCCGCCTATTCCTAAACCCAAAAATAGAGAAGGAAACTAATACCTCATCAATTATCCCCACTCACACATCTCATTGTTAGCTAATCTACACATCCATAATACACAAACCAAGGGAATCAGTTTACCATAGATTTCCTTGTCCTAGATATTCATATTATGAACTCGTAATGCGATAATTGGGGTCCCTATATTCAGATCATCATCTTATCTTCCAATCCAATAGTAAGGATCTATGTGATGTCTCCTGGAAAATGATAAAAGAATCATATCATGAATTCTAGATGTGTGAGATGGTATGTCCAAATGATATTCAACCATTACAAGTCATTCCATGATGTCAAAGAGTCCAATAATCATTAGCTCCAACATACCCAACTCATCCAACTGATAATGTTCCATGGGATTCAAACACTAAGAAAACACTTATAAACTATATATAACTATAGTTTATAATATATATAGTCGATAATAGATATCTAATGATATCCAAAAGGTCTAGTTTATGGTCATCATGCCCGGACCAAATATTATGTATCTAAGGGCAAGGAATGGAAATAGTTACAAGGGGTTATTACAAAGTCGTGTATGTAGGGAACCACACATGTCTGCATCAAACATGGGAATAAAAAAATCAAGGGTTCTAAATAAACACAACATATGTATATACAAGACCACCTTCTTCGATAAGGCATCTTATACTTTATTTGCTTCCCGAAAATATTGTGGGATACCAAAATCGAGATGATCAATAATACTAAGATAATGAATACAATAATGAAGAATTTTCTGGGGCATATTCATTGATCATGTTTTAAGATATTTAATCAAAACATTTGAATTACATTTAATCCATACGATATTCCACTCATATTGAATGGTGTACGGAACATCGTGCACAATAGGACATACTTCTGCTTCATAGGCCACTCTTACTCTACTGTTATGATCAAAGAATCCCTTTACAAAGTTGTGGTAAGTGAATAAAGGACCAATAGAACCTGAGGGTCCAGGAATTCCAGAGGTTTTTCCATCATCTTTTACCATGATCCACAAATTTATAGGTGGGATCCATCGTATAAATATATGCACATTTGGTTTTCTCAGCCTGCCTAAAACACCCAACTGTTGAATAGTGTCAAGGAATTCAAGGATGTTTAAAATGCTTCTGGTTTTCATAACTGATGCAGTGTACACCTCCCTATGAATCAACACCCTTACCACACACAAAAATGACTATTGATCAACAATGGTTTTTGTATTCCTTGCAATCCAGACTACTAAATAAATGGTTGTAGCGGCTTCAAGAAGAAATTTTTGAATTTGGTCACTTCTACATGCATTGTTTAGAAGCTCCATAATATAATACACCTAAATTTGAGTATTAAAAACATTCCAAACCGATATCCAACACATGACCACAACCTCTGCACAAAACTAAATTTATAGAATAGATTTGGAGAATCTTCCTCATCTTTGAAACATAGAAGATAGATTGAAACCATGTGTTGTCTAGTCTTCCAAATGTGGCCATGCCTAGGGTGTTTATGATTCCATATCATCCAAATGAAAATAAATCATGATGCTTTTATAATGGGTTCCCTAAATATCAAAATCCATTATAGTGGTTTATTGAATGCTATGAAATGTATGTAACAGTAATCCATGGTGTTTAAGTGACCAAACCTTATGTGTCTCTATATATGAGTATCACGATTCACGAAGAAGTAATTTTAAATGTGCAGCTAATCTTAAGTGGGTAGAATGTGATAATGTTTTGGTAATTTGTAACAAAAGCATCAATTTTCATGTTCATAAGACTAGGTGGTATGCTGACATGGTTCTCCAGTGGGCTGCAAAGCCAATTTTTTGTCCAACAGTTGAGAGTAGAATCTCTTATAACCAACCATTGAATATCCTGAGTGATATTAGTGAAATATTTCTTAAGAGTCATCCAGAGAGAAGATGTGAGACAAAATTTATATCTGATCAATAATTTCACTATGTACCAGCCAGATAAAAATTCATAAGCCACGTCATTATTAAGAATATTTCATGTAAATTTCCCAATGATTCCATCATTAAATAATTTAAGATAATTAATCCAAAGAACTCCCATTATAATGGGATTAATTAACTAATTCAATGAAATTGTTATCAATTTCATTTCATAAACTTACCCAGACCAAATCAAGTTCCTAATGATACCGTAAATCTCTTTAATAAGACCTCTAGGCCATCTGTAGGGGGAAAATAGAAAAATAATTTTGAGTTTATCACTGAGTTAACCAGGAATACCCTTTCAGTAAGGGAAATTATGTTCCCTTTCTAGCTCACCATTTCATTACCAATGCTATTGCATATAACTTCTAGGTGTTGTCTATGAAAGTTACTCCAAAAGAGAGGAACACAATGATAATAAAATGGATGATTCCATTTCTAGACACCAAGATGGTTGCCTATCATGTTTTGTTTCCATACCATAATCCCATTACTAATGGTAATAAATGATTTTTCAAATATTTTGGCTTCACTCTCATCCTCTTCATAATATGAAAATAGAAAGCTTTTCTAAGGAATGGATGCTATTTATGATCTTGATTAAATAAAAAGAGAAACCATACCTTCTACGAACATCTAGGATAAATATCCATTTCTTCATGTGAAATTCTTTGATGATGTCAATTTTGAGCACAATATTATCCAAAATTGTTTTATTCATCATAAGATTAACACTTTCTGAAGTTATAAAGAGAAAATTCTGGATTTTCCCAACTTGTAAAACACCAAAATGTATTTGAGAAATGAATTTTTTTGGGATCTACCCTACTATGTTCATGATAATTTTTCTCATAAGAATATGAATTGTGTTCCATATAGAAACATGCCTAATGTGTTTAGTATAAAGTGCTTTTTCTTCTTAGGGAGAAAGGAAATGATGATTGTGCTAACCCCATAATTGATTGAGCAGTGATGGAAGAATTATTTCTTTTTAAAAGTAATTTTCTCTGACAAAATGTCCCAATAAAACATATCAAACTTATTTGTAAACCCATGAGGGCCTGGTGAACTCCCCATGTTGAGAGACAATAGGGTTGATATTATTTCCTCTTTAGAGGGAACCATGATAAGGACACAATATTTTTGACCATAAATGCATGGATCAATATTATCAACCACTTTACGTGTTCCATCCTAACCATTATATATGTGGATAACCTTGATGAATTCCACAAGAGCATGAGTGATCTCATCTTCAGAACTATGAATATATCCATTAATACTAATATCTTTTTTGTTGCCCTTTTCCCATTTCTCATCATGAAATATGAGAAAGAACATAGAGTTCCTATCACTATACATTAACAATTTCACATTCAATTTATTTTTTCTATCCTTTCCATTATCATTAGAAGGTCATCAAGCTTGTGATGGACTTCAATTCAATCACTAGATGGTGAGATATGGTGGTGACTTCTTACTTGAAAGAAAGAAAGTTCTTATTAAACACTCTTATCCTCTACATCATGCTTGGGGAAATATTTCTTAATCCATTTTTGAGTAAATTTTTCTATTCTTTAATTTAGAAGAAAACCTTTTGAGGGGCTACCAATGGGCTCAATTTTTCAGGATTCAATCACAATTTCTCTGAATCCTGGAGCAACAATCCATCAATTATTAAATTTAAAATGAATATGTTTTGACCTTATCGAACATGTAGAAACCTCCACAAGAATGGGATTAGGATCCGAATGATTCTTGGGGAGGGTAAAACTAGAGACACCATGGGAACCACATTTATCATCCATTTGAATAATTCATCATTCAAGTTTTCTATCCTGTCATCCACTCAAATTATACTAACTCTATCATGACCCAACCAAATGGGGCTCGAGCCACGACTCCCCAAGCCTTCCTCCAATAGTCCAGGGGCTAGAGACAAGCACTGAGTAGGCTATCACACACATGGGAGGCATTAACCTAAGGTACCCGTACACACGCACCCACATACACCTCCATGCAATAGTGCAGAGATATATAAAACTAAATAGTAGATTCATGCATACATCTATCCCAAACCAGAGTGAAATAGAAGTTGAAAAGATCAAAATAGGTCCCACAAATTTTAAACTGCAAAGGCGTCCAACCTGCTCGGAAGAAGGGGTACGGTGCCAAAAGCACCACCAGAAAGCACCTCGGCACAGCTCCGGTAAGACTCCAAGGTCAATCCCACTCACTCAGCTCCACCTGCTCTGGGTCCTCTTGGGACACCGTCAAAAGGAAAGTGGTCTTCACATGACATAAACATGTGTGGGAAAATCCCGTGTACGGGTGAGTATAACAATACTCAGTAGGCACCCTAAAAACCCCAAACAAAATAGAGAAACTAAAAGGCAACAGCCCGCTCATCCCAGCCAAAGGGAACCCAGACAAGAGAGAAACTCTATCATGTGACCATCCTCAGCTAAACACACCTAATCATCTCAGCTCAGGTGTATTCCCGTACATACGCCATGAAAAATACAGATATACTCGGCTCATGCACCAAGCCACATGAGGTACCGACCTCATCACCAGCAATGGTTCACAACCAGGAGAACACAATCCATGATCACTGTCATCCCAGATGACACCCATCAAAGAGATACACTCCATTGGGTCCCACAAAAACATCTCAAACGCTCACTTGAGAAATCACACTCGTCAGATACCGTCACTGAGGAAACCTCGATGAAACAACAGAAACACCAAACTCCTCATATAGGGGATCACTACTAGGGTTCTCTAAGGGATACCAAATCCCACACTAGTATACGAAGTTATAACAGATAGGGGAACACTCTCAGTGTATAATGGGGGATACCACAACCCGATATGGCATTCATAGATCTCACAAATAAGGGATCACTCTCAGGATCCAATGGGGGATACCACAACTCGATCTGGAACTTGAAAAAAACATGTCACTCATATAGAGGATTGTCACCCATGTCACGACGGTCAAAATGCTACTGAAACGGTATCTAGTACATCTCGACCTGTAGGGGATCGAACTGACGATGCCACAACCCTATTGACACCACACGCAGAGTAGGGGACCATATAACCAATGATACTGCAACCCTACTATAATCCTAATGTTGACTAGGGGATCGTACACCCGATGATGCCACAACCCTACTGAGCACTGACCACTGCGTAAGGGATCATATTCCTGATGATGCCACAAACCCTACGGGGTTAACCTGATGAATAGAGGATCACTTCCCATGGATAAGTGGTCA
Organism: Viscum album; assembly: GCA_963277665.1. Taxonomy (NCBI): domain Eukaryota; kingdom Viridiplantae; phylum Streptophyta; class Magnoliopsida; order Santalales; family Viscaceae; genus Viscum; species Viscum album. Next base: position 267,124,524 of record OY728128.1, on the reverse strand, counting down.
CAATGATACCAAGAACCCGATCTAGGGGAACGATGCTAGAGGATATCGCTTAGGACCCACTGGAGGGATTCCACAGCTCTAACAGATTAAAAATACCATTGAGAGGATCACAAATCTTTACTAAGGTTGTGATGTCGCGCGAAACCTCGTAGGAATGAACCAAGGGAGTACCCTCAACCACTGCTGGTCCAAATTTCACTAACCCAAGAGACCCTCCACGACTCTACTCCACGCATCTCCAAGTACGATACCGAGGCCACCATAACGAACCAACTGGAAGAACACACAAGATAGGTTGTTTACTCACCCGAAATGGAAAACCAGTGAAAAAGGAACTATTCACCATAGCTAGCCCGTGCGGGGCCCACACCATGATCTTGAAACTAATCAAGAAGATCATACCACTGCGATCCCCTCGGAAAAACACATGGGATCGACTTCTCGTTCATCCCAAGAAGTCCCCCAGTTAAAAAGGTAATATTCACCGAAGACGTCCCTAGTGGGGCCCATGCCTCGATCCCAGAACAGATCGAACGGGTCATACCATTGTGATCCTCTCACTAAAACACATAGGATCAACTATTCATCTGCCAAAATCGGACTCCTTGTGGGAAAGTTGTGTTTCTCCATAAACGCCCATTACTGGGCCCCGTGGGGCCCGCACCCCAATCTCAGTCCCAACACCTGAAAACCATCAAGGAAAGTCCATCGTACCATTAGGGTCTCAATTCCACTTATAGTACATCAATCGGACATTGCGCGTAGAAGATACAACGACCCGAATTTGAATAATAATAAAATATCATTATTTGATTCGAGGTTTCTAGCACCCTATCCATAATCCTGAACATCAAAACCCCCGAACCCAAACTGAAGGGTTTTCCTCGTCGCCAGGGTCGCGTCGTCGCAGATGGAACATGATTCGAGTCTCGAGGGGGCATGATATTGGAGTTTTAAAACCCATGTGTACAAGAAGAGGGCTGGACCAGCCTTAACCGGCCGGTCCGACTGGCCTTGGCCGACCTGGCCGCTGTCGCCACCGGAAGCTCTGGGCGGCGAAACGCGCCCCTTCACTCGGCGCCGCACGGGCACGCGGCCGCCCCCCTCACGGGGTCGCCTCTAATTGGCAGTCGGACCGCCGCTGGGGGGTCCACCGCGCGCGCGCAGTGTCGCGCTGCGACGGCGCGGTCCCCCAGCCAGATCGGGTGGTTCAGGCCGGTCCGGCCCTCTTCTTGTACACAGGGGTTTTAAAACCCTTGTATCTTGATCCCTCGAGATCTGAATCGTGTGACGTCTATGGTAACGCGACCCTGGCGACGAGTCAAACCCTTCGGTGTGAGTTCGGGGGTTTCAAAGTTCAGGATTATGGCCCAGGTGCTAGAAACGTCGAATAAAATAATGATATTTTATTATTATTCGACTTCAGATCGTTTTATCTTCTACCCGGAGCACCAGATTGACGTGCCATCAGTGGAGTTGAGACCCTCAAGGTACAAACAACATTCCTCGATGGTTTTTGGGTGTTGGGAATGAGATTGGGGTGCGGGCCCCATGAGACCCGGTTTGGGGTGTTTACGGAGAAACACAACTATATCACCAGGAGTCCGATTTTGGCAGATGAATAGTTGATCCTGTGTGTTTTTCCGAGAGGATCACAATGGTGTGATCCATTCAATGTGTTCTAGGATCGAGGAGTGGGATCCACTCGGGCTGGCTTTAGTGAATAGTATTTTTTTCACCGGGTGACCGTTTGGGACAAACAAGTTGTCAACCTCGTGCGTTTTTCTATGGGGATCGTAGTGGTATGATCCGCTTGTTGAGTTTCAGGATTGTGGTGTGGGCCCCGCACGGGCTAGCTACAGTGAATAGTAAATTTTTCACCGGTTGTCTATTTTGGCCGAGTAAATAGCCTATCCTACGTGTTTTTCAACGTGGAACATGGTGGTGGCCTCGGTATTGGCCTTGGAGGTGCGCTGTGTGGCATTGTGGAGGGTCACTCAGGTTAGTGATGTTTGGACCAACTGTGGTTGTGGTTACTCCTTTGTTTCATTCCTATAAGGGTTGGTGCAGAATCACTACCTTATTATAGGTTTCTGATCCTCTCGATGGGATGTTTAATCTGTTAGAGTTGTGGCATCCCTCTGGTGGGCCAGGAGCGGGATCCTCTAGCATCGTTCCCCTAGATCGGGTTCTTGGTATCGCAATGACCGCTTATCAACGGGCGGCGACCCCTTATCTAGAAGTTTAATCCAGTAGGTTTTGTGGAATCATCGGGAATATAATCCCCTGCAAAGTTGTCCGTGCTCAGTAGGTTTGTGGCATTGTCGGGTGTATGATCCCCTACTCATCCTGGGGATTATAGTAGTGTTGTAGTATCATCGGTTATACGGCCCCCTTCTCAGCGCGTGGTGTCAGTAGTGTTGTGGCATCGTCAGTTAGACCCCCTACAGCATGAGATGTACCAGATAGGGTTTTGGTATCGTCATTACCATCATATCACGAGTGATGATCCCCTATCTGAGTGACGTGTTTCTTTCAAGCGCTAGATCAGGTTGTGGTATCCCCAAGCGGATCCTTGGAGTGATACCCTATTTTTGAGATCTACGAATGCCAGATCGGGTTATGGTACCCCCCAGCGAACCCTTGGAGTGATCCCATATCTGTGAGATCTTCGTATACCAGTGTGGGTTCTGGTATCCCCTAGTGGACCCAAGGAGTGATCCCTTATCTGAAAATTTTGGTGTTATTGTTGTTTCAGCAAGGTTTCCTCAGTGACGGTATCCGACGAGCATTATCTCTCGGGTCAGCGTCTGAGATTTTTGTGTGGTACCCGATGGAGTGTATCTCTTGGATGGGTTTCATCTAGGATGACAATGATCATGAAGTCTGTTCTCCAGGTTTTGAACCATTTCTGGTGATGAGGATGGTACCTCCTATGTCTTGGTGCGTGAGCTGAGTATATCTGGATTGTTCATGGTCTATGTATGGGAATACACGTGAGATGATCTGACTAGTTGAGATTAGCTGAGGATGGTAACGATTTGGAGTTTCTCTCTTATCTGGGTTCCCTCTGGATGGGATGAGCAAATTTTTTTCATTTCTTTTCTTCTCTTTTGTTTTGGGTTTTTGGGGTGCCTACTGAGTATTGATATACTCACCCATGCACGGGCTTTGCTCGCACATGTTTCTGTCTTATGCAGACCACATGCCTTTCAATGGTGTCCAAGGAGGACCCAGAGAAGGTGGAGCTGAGTGAATGGGACTGACCGTGGAGTCTTACCGGAGCTGTTCTGAGGTGCTTTCTGGTGGTGCTTTTGGCAGTGTACCCCTTCTTCCGAGCATGTTGTACGCCTTTGTAGTTTTCTTTTGGTGGGCCCTGTTTTTTCCTTTTTTACTTCTATTGCACTCTAGTTTGGGATAGATGTATGCATGAATTTACTATTTAGTTTAATATATCTCTGAACTTTTGTATGGAGGTGTATGTGGGTGTGTGTGTGTATAGGTACCTTAGGCTAATGCCTCCCATGTGTGTGATAGCCTACAAGGCACTAGTCGCCAGCCCCTGGCCTATTGGAGGAGGGCTTGGAGAGTCGTAGCTCGAGCCCCGTTAGGTCGATTTGTGACAGAGTGGTACCAGAGGAGGTTCCACCTTTGTGATCGCTAAGCATAGTTGGTTTAGTTGTGAGCTTGGTTTTGGTTTCATATTGTAATTTTCAATATGATTCGAGTTCATCTTTCAGGCCAGGGACCCCATTATTGGTACGGCGACCGACGTATCCATTCTGCAAGACTCTGACAACCTGCTTTTCAACTCGAGATGTTTGTACACTGGTCACTAGGGGAAAATAATGGGACATGCATCATATAGGACTTGCTTTTTGGTTTTTCCTTGTCCACATTGAGTCAGCTCTACAGATATACTCATTGATCATGGTTCATCTTGATTGTATTTCAGGATTCCTCCTGTGGGTGTGATAGCCTTCTCGGATCTAGATTCCAGCCCCTCGCCTATTGGAGGTGGGCTTGGGGAGTCGCGGGATTATCCCTGTTGGGTCGGGTCATGATAGATTCCATGTGATGTTAGCTCCTACAAAAGGAAACTCAATAATATTTAAATGATCAATACAAAAAGATAATTCCATTGATGCAATTCTATTAACGTGATGTCCATTATTCTATTTAGGATTCAATGTAGTTTTAAAGATGACATGGTTAATCCATTTGATATCCATAATTTCAGTAGTGCCTACTAGATCATCCAAAAGCACCCTCTTATTTAAATAAGATGTGTAAGCATACACAAATCATATGAAGAAATCATTCCATACAATGTTGTATGATACTAATAAACCCTGAGGCTTCCTAATGCATGATGTAATTTCAATACATGTAAGAGGTAAAACCCAAGTATTATCCATGTTAGAGGTATGCATATTCTATGATATAATTTGGTATCTATGAGAGTCCCATTTGAAATTTTTCTTATTCTCAAATAGGATATTAGGTTCAGCAATGCCAATAAGATATGGTTTATTGGAAAAAATAGATTGTTTATGGGCTTTGGATAATTTTTAATTCCCATGACCATTAAAGTTACGATAAATAATCCCCTATGTTTAATATATTTATCCCTCGTCTGAGTTCCTCCTTGATGTTCCATTTCATTTTCATTTATTTTTTCATTTACCCATCCTCTACCGCACCTTGGCAGTGCTAGTTAATACTGACCTTTTTATATCTGCATCGAATGGACCTCCATAATTACTTGGAGACTAACTAGAAAGAAAAATTGGAGCGGCCTCACCTTTTTTATTCCAAAAAACCCATTTAAAGGGTTAAAATGGTTCAATAAATTCCCATTTTATAAGATTTCTATGTGGTTATTTTCCTCCTAGATGCCTAAGTGGAAGGGACTTTAGATAATTCCACTTCAAGTTAACTTATATCAGCTTACTGAACCATATGTTTCCTCTCATTAACATTCTTATGAATTTTCACAGTATGTTGTGAGGCCACATCCTTGCATGGATTCACATGTAGAGTCAAACATTCACCCGCCGGTTGTACTGCCTACTCATTGTGTTTTTTTCAATCGCAGGAAATTAATGTTTACCTGCACTGGATCCCTACTCTAGGTCCATTTCATTTGTTCATGAACTGATCTCACTATGAGGGATGAGGGTCTGTCTAGAGATATTGAAATTCTGAATTTTCACCTATGTTGAGAAATCCCATGAAACAATGACCAAGTGTGTTCCATCATGATGATGTTGTTGAAAAATGATAGTTTTCTCATCTTCTGATGCCTTCTTAGGGATACATTAATTATGGAAAATCATGTTAGTATCATTACCACCCATATGATCATTGATAGGAGCTAAATAAATTTGGGTTGCTGACTCATACACATTAGTAACTACATGGACATCTATATGTTCTTTACCCAACATAATTGGTGTTGAATGTTGTCCAAAACAACCAGACTCTTATATAAGAGATTGATAAGTTCTACCATCATTGATGGAGGGGTAATGCAAGTCATTATACGGTATAGAGGTTATAGTGAATATAACTTTCATCTTACAACATGCAGTGGAATCATGACCCTTCATGTTGTAGAAACTTCAATCAATGTCCCATTAAAATTTAGAGGCAATATCACAATAATATTTCCAACACATAATGAATTTGGATTTTTTTTCATATTGAATTTAAATGTAAATAATATCATATCTAATTGTTTTCAAAACACCCTCCTTTAGATTATTAGACATATCAACTTCCACCAATATCCTAGCATAGTGGTCGAACCTCAGGTTGACTGTTTTTTTGTCCAATCTAAATAGTTTCCCAACCATGTATGCAATGTCCCACATGATTCTTGGATAAAAGTAAAGCCAGTAATGCCACATAATTTCCGGGTGTTCAAAACTAATTTTATTTCAAGTGAAACACCATGATACAAAATATAAAAATGGCCAACTCATCAAGGATATCCCAACAAAAATTAAAGTCATTGTAAATCATTATATTCCAAGGGTGTATGGAACATCATGAAAAGTATACATTTTAAATCAAATAATACCTTAGAAAAATCAAAACTAACAACCTAATATAGAGAAAAATGATCTAATGTGATATTAAGATAAATCATCCCCCACACCAACAATGAAGTGGATCACATGAATTCCCTACTAAAAATACATAACACTATATACCCCTAAATATCATATAGACTATTGTCCTTAGGTATAACTGATTCTTCTAATACCACTATATCACACCAATCCCAAGGGGTCCCATTCCTTGAGTTCCACAAGCCAACATCCAATACACCATGGGATGTAGACTACCCCCAAGTAGGCATATCTGTCACAAGGGATGCCTATCCTAATGTAATTGTACCCACATAGAAATATTCATTCCCATAAGATGATTAAATGTAAAAAATCTGATAAACCATGCATGAATAATTCTTACTACTATAATTATATTACAACAACATGTAATAGAAACTATTAGGCCAAATTAAAATCCCACCACAATTAAATTTAATAAATTACCAACCTTAATGAATCAAAGGGGCATGTTTCCAATTTAACCACTAGAACACTCCTTGGCCAATCTGACTCAGTTAGACCTTACCTATCCTAGTTACTCTATGACTACATAAAAAATATTGATAATATACATAAGACATGAAACATGCAGGAAAATCATATGTAGTTGTGAGTATAACAATACCCTATAGGATACCTAGAAATCACTAATAAATAACAACACGAATAACAGTCATGTCAATACAAGTATATGACTACACCACATATAACAAGAATATCTGTATAGACAAAAAATTATGCATTGTTTCAATGTGATGTTACAACTATAATTCTAGTCAAGGAATCATGCTCAAAAGTTCCACATAGATCTCACTAGGGGTAACATTCTCCAAAATTCAAGTAGAAATTATGGAATCTTTATGATATGTAATTCTCATCACGTATCACCATATGATGTATACCTAGGATGATTGAAAATAACAACACACATATGATTCACATTCCCATGTATATGGGTAATTCCAAGAACTATCTTTAGAATAACCCACTATTCATATGATTAGTGTCTGTATGCTATTGGTCATGATGATGCCAATATATCCACATATGGAATGATGATGATAGATTATCTCAATATGTGCCTCACGGATATATTATGAAAACTCTCTCATTTAATTCCAACTAAAAGTATCAGCATAATATATGTAGGATGATGTTGTGTGTTGTCCCTTAGGGAATGGGTCTAGGTAATTCCCCCAAAAGAAACATTCTCAAGTTAAAAAGGTCAAGGACTATGAAACTTCCATGAAGGGATACATGTCTTGTATATGTAGTACGTGATATTTCAATCAAAAACATGGTCATTACCATGTATCATAGCCCAAGCATGATTCTATGTATTTGCGTGAGTAAACAGTATGTCTGAGCCCAATTACATTTCTCTTTGTTCACGTCTGATTAGTCTTGTTCAATTAGTGCTAATAATTCTGGTTTTCAAGTACCACTACAGGTTCACTACAAGCATCCATTTAAGGGTACCATATTGTGTGATTGGGATCTAATGTTGTGTGATATTAATATTCTCATAGAAACCCATTCCATGCACTACGGTGTCTCTCACTCCATGTAATTCATGATTACCTGCCATGTTTGGTGGGTTATCATAGTACCCATCAATCTTTGTTCAATTATTTTTCCCACTCCTCTAGATTCCAATATGGCCTTGAATCGTGCCAAGATGTTCATATCATCTCTAACTCACCACGACCATCACCACTAAATAGAGTCATATTCATTGGATTCTCATGATGAATAATCATCACCACCCCTTATTGTCACCATACTCAAAATCCGGTAGAAGGTGGATTGTTGGACCGATCATGATCCACTATCACCAACTTCATAGTTTGATATGGTCATCAATCAAAAAAAAATTATATCCACACATTGAACCATGAAATGTGCATGAACTTATTGATTCATCAATATTTCATCGAACTACCAGTCAAAATTAATATCGATGATGAAAGAATGAGGAAAAATAAGATAACTCTAGAAAACATGGATAATAGGATTGAACCCTATCTAGGTTTGGTTGGCATCGTTCCATTTCCAATATAATTAAAAATGAGGTACTATATTAAATAAATAATTCTCCCAATAATCCATGCATGTAAACCCATACCTACAATACATATGATGGGAAAATCAATACATTGGTCGATTGAATATAATTCCTCATAGAAATAATAAACTGGGAAAAATCCCAAAAACACATCCATCCTAAATCAATCTAGATCAGTTGGTGGAAATGATTGATTCAATATTTTTGTCATTAGAAATATACTCGATCATTATATCACAGTGATTGATGGTCCATGATCTGATCAGCGTTCACTAAGGAAATCACTTCTAACAATCTCTTATGGATCATATCAATTTGTAGGGTTTTCTGGGTAACCCTACAATTTCAACGTATAATATTTTATATAAAATGTTTATTTTTTCCGGGTAAATAATTTAATTAATTTTTAAATTAAATTATTTTATTTTAACATCTTCCAATGGTTTTTCCCAAATTGAATGTACTACACACTCAATGGTTATATCACCCCTATGGAAAAAACCATGCTCTAAACTCAATAAAGGCCTAAAATTTCATATCGGATACTCCATTAAGGATTTATTAGACTTATTTCAGATAAAAGATCATTAAAGTATCTAATATAATTAATATATTTTCAGAAATTATTTTTTGTTACATCGAAGCTTGTAATTTTATATCGTCATAGTGACTTGCTATGAATATAGTCCACATAATATTCTAAAAAAATTATTGGAAAAATTGTAGTCACTATTGTACATTTTAGATCCTTATGAAACTTATCTTTCATGATATAGTCCCACCATCTCCTTCTCTATTCCTCAAGCATGTGTATGGAGAAACCTGCATTAGTATCCTAAGGTGTCCTAAAAAAATTGAATATAATATCATTTTTCTCTTTCCAATCATCATATTCATGTGTTTCATTATCACCTCATTTGATTGGTGAATGATTCATAGTAATCTAAGATCAATGATTCAGAAAAAATTCTAGGTTATAGACACCCACTATTCCAAAAAAAATATTTCATGGATTCCATCTACATCAATTGATTGGTCCACTAGGGGATTCTATTATAGATCCTATCTTAAAACTTCCTCTATAAAATTTGGTTGTTCTCATCTTGGAGTTAATTGATGTTAAGAACAAGATAAAATTGAATCATCTTTATAGCAAAACCCATTATCAGAAGTTCAACTTTAATAATTAACATTCATACATTAAAACATCTGGAATTTAACCTATGAATGAATTACATGAACAGAAAACAATTATTTAAAAATTAACAATCCAATTTAAAAAAATCATTCCATTCAATTATTTTAAATGAACTCAAAAAAATTGTCTTACCCAAAAAAAATTATGACCACCCATTGAAACTCGAGTTCATACACAAAAGATTGATGTCTAGGTACCCTCTTTAACTTACTACCTAGATTCAATATATCCTAACACCTATATAACTAAGAAACAATGAAAAAACAATGAATTTTGAACATACATTATACATAGAATCACTCTTATACAATTCTATAACGAACCAACCAAGATTAATTTGAAAAACCACCATATCCGTCTTGTCATGATAGTGAGGTGAAATAAATAATATAAAATGATTCGTGTACAAATATAAAGGACTTGTAATACAAAATTAAAACATTAAATAATTAAATCCATTTGAAATCAATACAATCCAATTCCAACCCCTTATCCTAGAATTTATGAAAAAAATAAGACACACAAGTCACGATGTGGCCAATAGTCACCTATATAAAATATAGATCTAATGGAAGTGGAAACAACATAATACAACATGATACAACATGATTTTCCATTTACATGAACCCAACAATAAAACATCAAAAACAAGTCAAATTAAAATGTTTGGTGCGATAAAAAATCCAATTAGGATACCGACATAGTTTCTGTAAACATTTTATAATCAGGAATGCATCAGTTCTATCTTTTAAAGAAATAAATTTATAAGTCATGTTTGTAAACTCAAATCCATTTTTAAAAAATTATCATTTCAATTTCCATAATATCTATTCATATTCACAATGAATATAATATGAAAATTCAACGGGATAAAATATGTAATCATATCCACACACCATAAGGTAAGAATGTAAACACACAACTAATACATTATCCATCATTGAAAACAATTTCATACCTCCCCATGTGAAAAATGGGAGAAATAATACATTAAAAAATTTTGTCATTTGATATATAAATCATAAATGAAAAAACAAACATTATTGGTACCTAACCATTAGAAATACACAACAAACATAATAGATCCTATATTAGGTATATATAGTGTAGTACCCCTAGTTTCAAGATCATAACCATTTATTCATGTATATTATTGGTATTTAATGTTTAATTTTATTTTCTATAGGTTCAGAGATTTTTTTGAAAATATTTGGTGCTTTTATATATGTTCATGGTTTGATCAAGTTAGAAGAAACCATGAAACACCTGCCAAGAAAATGTGAAACTGAATCAATTAGCATTGGGTAAGAGCACAGTTAGGCACATGGTTTGGCCAATTAATGTTACATCCATAGTGAAAACATTAATGGTCAAACATGGTGGCTTAACATGGTTTCTGAATGGTTTTCAAAACTATGTGAGAAATCCATGTGTGTGGTGTTTAGTGGTAATGGCTAACAAATAGTATTCCAGGGGGTTTCCCCATTTTTCACCCAAGCTATACAATGTAAAAAATTAGATCCATATTTTCTGTATCTCAATAATTTTACCACCATAGTGCACATTATTTCCTAATCAAGTTACTACTAAAAATCCATTTCATCCAATGTATTTGGAGACCATTCCCTTTGATTTGGGAATCACATTTCTGAGAATCTAAGTGTGTTAGAATCTTGGATCCCTTGGTAAGTTCTTATTTATGGATATTTTCCAAAGATTTCTATGCCATCCCTCTCTTAGATTCAGGAATATAATACATTGGTGATTGATTCTTGTTTTCTTGATGAAAATCATTATGATATATGGAATTTTAAAGGGAAACAATATATAAGGTTTTTTAGGTGTTTTAATCTACTTTTTTGATTTTTTTTAGGTTCATATTTTTTTCCAATTATTGAGAGACGGGATGATTGAATATTGAATCCTCATGGTTATAAATTTAATAATTTAATTAATATTGATTTATTTTTTGGTTTTTTTTTTGTAAAATAAATGTGTAACCATCATGGAGAACATATTTAGTTACTGTTTTGTGAAATTTTGATATTATATTTATTTTGGGAAGAAAATTTTAAGATTATAAAAACAATATTTTCAAATTATTGTTTGATTTTGATGCATAAAATGGTTTTTAAAATATTTACATTCAATCATATATACCGTTGAATCTTTTTTCATGGTTGGTTTTAAAACATTTTTATCATACATGGTTTTGTTGTTTTTAAGTGCATTTGGGATGTATAAGGGAATGATATTTCCCCCATTAAAATAATGGGACAGATATCTGTGTGATGTTTCCCGAGAAAAAATTGTTCATAAAGTGATGACATATGGAATTTATGGGTTATAACTTGCGAGTATACATTGTTCCATGGATGAAATGCTTGGGTATATTCGTTTGGTTTTGAAGAGTTGTGAGAAATAATGGGAATGAAATCATAGAAATTTGGAAATGTTTTAATGATTTGATAGGTTTCGCTCCATGGAATACTATTTTTTCATTACAATTATTTTGAATATTATAAAAAATGAAATAAATCATTTTAAAATATTTTATATAAATTTTCATAAATGCTGATCCTAGATACCTGAGTGGGGAAGACAATCATGATATCCTACAAGGTTTTATACTCCCCACCATCATGGGAACTTTGGGTAATTTCAACATATTGTATAAGAGGATATAAGTAATGGAATTGTATATCATTTATTATGTGATGAATCATGATACCACAGTCATATCATGTTGAGTTGGTGCATGGTGAATGTTAGGAGTAGATGAGAAGTGGTCTTCTTTTTTGTTGAGTTCTCTCATTTTAGTTTTCTCATTTGTAATTTTATATTTTTGGTTTTGTTTGTTTTTTTTTTAGTTTTGTTTTCCTTGTGTTATATCTAGTACCCATGGATAATATATTAGTTGTTTGGTTATGGTTGTATTGTGTTGGTTATTTTATTTTCAAAAGAAAAATCAGCACCTGATTTTTTATAAAGACCTTCTCATTTATTTACATCCTTTGGTGTCTTCGGGATGTCATCAAGGGCTTTGTAGGATACCCCTTACTTCTTAATCCAAAGAGGAGGGGTGAGATATAAAAAATGGTGTCTATGTTTGTCAGACCATGTTTCCTTTTAAGACAAATTGTATCAGTTTTTTAGTCCTTGTATTGGAAAATTCTTCTTTTATTCCTTTAGTAGGGTTGGTAGTAATGAAATAAGATTATTGAAACATGAAATCCATAGTAATAAACGGTATATTAGTCCTATTTATTTTGAAATTAATGTTATTATGGATTTTGGGTACATGAGTGTTTCGAACCAATTCTAGGAGCTATAACCTCATTGTCTGGGGTTTAGATGGCTACACGATCATGAATTGCACATATGAAGATGAATATGCACTATGAGTTCATATTTCATTTTATGTACTTATTTATGATTTGGTGAAAAATGTGTCGATATTTTAAAATAGTTTAATATGGATAGATATTAAAAAAATTATATTATGTTCAAAAGTGTTTTTAGAAATAATATTTTTTTAATTTTGTAATGTCTTGTTGTCATATGTATGAAGTGGTAAATTTTAAATTGCTAAAACATCAGTTTCTAGAGACTGATACAAAATAGAAATTTTTTTAGGGAATATAAAATGAAACTGTTTTACACTACATATAAAAATAAGATGAGCTTTCTGAGAATGTGGTTTCACCATAGTCGCATGTTAACCAAACTGTTATAAAAGATAATTGGAAAGTATTTTCATGTTCTATATAGAGGGAGAAGAAGGGATGACCCATGTAAAGTGGATCATGTTTTTTAGTTTCAAAAGTAGAATCCTACCATCAATAGGGGTGATTTCTAGGTAGAAATAGAAGATGTGTGGCTGAATGGGATGAATGGATTATTTGATTTTAGAAATACCAACTATGATGAAGGTGATGTATGGAAACCTACATACTAGAAGATCTCAGACACCATCGGTGGGATTTTGTAGTTCATAATAAATTTTATCAAGACACATCATGGGAGGGTGTTGAATAATTTTTGAACAAATAAATGTGTCATTTCACATTCAAAATTACTAGAATAATGTAATTTTTCATCCCAAATAAGGAGAACCTTAATGTGATATAGTATAATTCTATATTTAATTATTTATTCATCACTATATAGGTGGTTTCTGCATTTACATCCACAAATGAAACCACATTGATTTGGGATTAGGGATATATATTCTCTAAATGATTGGCGTACATTTTATAATGAATTATATAGAGACTGTAAATTGAGGGATGATTGATGTGTATGAAATCATAGGATCTATGAGTAGAGGAATAATTTTTATACCTATATAAAATTGTTGGAAGTTAAATAATAGGAATACATGGAAAAATTGAAGCTTTCTCTCTGATAGGGGTATGACTCGTAATCTAACAGTGGGACCATTAAATCTTCTTCTTTATCTAATGTGTAAGTTGGTATGTGGATGATGTGGTACTTTTGAGATCGTGAAATGAGATTCTATGGAACCACCTAGATAATGAAACAATTTTAACTAGATGAGGAATTTTAAGATCTATTATCACAATTCCCCATAGTCAGGTTCAAGAGATAGATCTCACATTCCACCAATGTCATATGATTTGATAAGAAGAGTGTAGTTGAATAAATATAATTATTAGAATAGAGAAATAAATGATAATTCATGGAATACAATAACTCATTAACTAGTGTAATGTTAATGGCGTAACAAAGATCATAGTGCAGTGTGTTTGAAATTATATGGAGATTAGAAAATGATCGTGGTTAATCAATCTGGACCGTTGATGGTTAAAAGAATGGTTTTATTAAAATTTTCCCTGATACATGATTTTTTATACAGATGCATCGAATTCAATTATTTTTCACAGGAACATTTATCCTCTTGGTCTTTATGTTGATATTATAACTTCAATATTGAAACCTTAAACTCCCCATAGAAAAAAATGTTGGTCCATTGTGTGAAAAGAATGTTCTTAAACTTTTGATGCGGGTGAATTGATTTGGTATTTCACAATACTTGAGATAAATTAATATAAACAAATAATGGTTATGGATTGGTTGACAATGTTCAATGCTCACATCGACTGTTATTCTAAAAGGTTACTTTTACAAATAATGATGGCATTATGAATCTCCCTAGAGGAGACTAGAATTTTATCAAAATTGGTGTAGTATTTTTTGAACAAACAGTTGGAACTAAGTCATACCAATATCATGTCTTGGCCTTTGAATCTGTGGATGAAATCAGAAATACTGGTTTTCTAAAAATTATGGACTTGTTTCCCGATTTCTTCCAAAATATTTCTCATGGTTTTTACAAATAACATAAGTATATTTATATATATATATATTACTAGGGACACTATCTCACATCCATCTTATAATATTACACCAACATAATTAAGGGAACTAAAGTTCTTATAGGAAGAGATAAAAAATGTTTCATACAACCTAATAAGTCTTCATGGGTATCACTAGATATTTTTATGAACAAGTGGATATAACTCTTTAGATTTTTATAAATTATCTTAAGAATTACCAAGATATATAATGATTTATTATCCACATCCATGAATTTATTAAGGTTTGAATAATTGAAGGGAGCCTATTGGTTCATTAAAAATGATTTAGATTTGTGATCTTACCAATTGTTGGTTCAGAAGGAGGATATTCCATAGATAGATTTTATAAGTAGATATGCCTTGCAAGAATATGGTTATGAATTTTTTTATAATAAATTCACCATTAGTATTTATGGAATTGATTAACTAGATATTTTAAATGTTTGTTGAATCATTTTTTGTGGTCTTTTTTTATGATGAAATTTGGTATTCTAATATAATGGTTGGGGGAAAAACAATTTGTGATAGTGTTATTTATCTTCCAGGATCATCATCTATATGTTGAACATTAAATGATTAATTTTTGGATTCAATTGGTACCATTAATAGGTCATGTAATCTCAAATAGAAGATATTTATGTGGATTTGTAAATGATAGAGGTTGTGATATCTTGAAAAATTTGGAATAAAGTCATTTATATTCACTATTTCCATGAATTGGTGGATTATTAAAAATATATTGTTCATGAATTTCCTTTACTATATTCACCAATGACACCATTGAAAAAGAAATATTTTCCATATTAATGGAAAAAATGAATGTTATAAGTATTTTTAATAAGGAAAATCAATCGTTATACCATCTTCAATCTTGATATTTATAGAACTAAGAAAAGGTTATATGGTGTATTGTGATGATTCGTGATCAGGGTTGTGGTCGGTGCTCATTGGGGGTGACCATAATGTTCAAATTTATCACATCAGTTATAGTTTCATAAATAGAACTTCCCAACACACAATTAGTAGTTATCTATTTTATTCCATTAATTTACCACTTGGCTTCATTACCTATATGAATACATTGTGTTATTACTCATTTTATGTGATAATGAATGTGTAATTAATATTTCAAAAAAAACCCCATAATTCACTCAAGAACTAATAATATTGATAAAAGACATCATTTTATAAGATATCAATTTTATAAAATATATATACCTTTAGAATTTAATATTATTATGTATCATCTTTCAAATATTTTCAATATACCACATACCCCTAGTGGTTTTGAATTTTTTATGGTGGGGTGTAGGAATATTTATATTTTAATAAAATTTTAATTTATTTCCTCCATTCATTATTAATATTTTTACATATTTATAACCATCTAATATTGTTTTAATTTTTTAGTCAAATAAAATTACAATATATTGGTATTTTTAAAAAGGTTTGTCTTTCTAATAATTAGATAATGATTACTTAGATTATTTTCTTGGAAAATCATATCTGATATCGTTCAAAACCATTATAAACACTTTCAATATCATTATCACTATTAACTTATGTATTTTAACCCATTAAACATAGATTTATCTTTATTTCCTATCAAAAAACTACAATTTGGGACTTCAATGATCTGATTATTAGAAATATATACGATCATGATGAAAAATGAAGTAACACCAAGTTGAATAATGTGTCAACGCGTCACTTATTAAAAAATTATTCAAGGATTAGTAATATATTTTTAATGGATTTATCATAGGAATCTTTTACTAAGGAATTATTTAGCCTATCAAGGATTATAATTTCATTTTATAAAAGGGAATATATTTTTTTTATATATAGGTCAAATAGTTTAATAGAAATGATCCATTTAGTTTCAGAGACACATATGACATCATTGTTTCCAAGGGAAATTATAAGAAATTTTATATTTCTTTAATATAAACATAAATGATCATTTAGTTTCCTCAAAAAGGAGTTATTTTTTCCAGTCATCGATCTATTTCAACATTAAATGTAATTATAAGGAAATTATATCTTATCTTTTCCGGAATAATTTTATTTTATAAATATTTCTAAAGGATATTGAGGCTAACCAGATAGTACTACTCAATTTTATTTAGTGAACAACACAATTGATAATTTTTGAGTTGGAAAATATTATATATTCATATATGATTATAAATTTTTTATGATGAAGAGTATTATGTTTAATTTCCCTATATACATTTTTTGATACATTCATCCCTGGTGTTAGATATAAACAATGATGTAAATATATTTGTGTGGACATATTTTTTTAATATTTTATTTAGGAATTGAACTATTATTGATGTACATATGTACAGTAGGTATGATAATTGTAGCATTATGAATACTGGAAGGTAGAGAAAATAAGTTTCTTTTATTGTAGAGTTAGAGTAATGTTTTCACCTGTTGGTGCTGAATAAATTAAAAAATATTTTCCTAATTGTCGAGGAAAGGAAGAATAGAATAGATTATAAGGTTTAGTTCATATTTTCAAAATTGATGTGGCAGAATCTAGAATAGAATATGTTAGTCAAAAAAAGGTACAGAAAATAAGGTATGTTGTCTCTAAATAATATAATGAAATATAGATTCCTCAATCTCTTGATGAATATTTGGAAGAAATGAACAATGAATCACTGGTCATTTCTCCCCGAAAAAGGGAAGAACATATAGACTATGCTCCTTATTTTCAAGCACCAGAAGTTGTAGCAACTAGAACTAGTGAATTTGAACAACCTTTGTTGATAGAAGACACTATGAATCCTAAGGAACAACAACATGATTCTCAAGAAGACAACATATCATAGAGAGAGATGTTCATGATTAAAGAATGATTAAAAAATATTATTCTGAAAAAATCAATAAAATGAATCTACTTGTGTATGTGAGAGAGAACTACTATAATATGCTAGCTCGGGACAACTAGATTTGTAACATGATAAAGCCCAGTATTGGGATCGGTAAAATAGAGAAAATTATACATGTTGGTAATTTCATCAAAACAATTAAAAAACAAGAGTACAATGTAGAAACAAAATAATGATTTAACAGTTCCAAAAAAGATGACCCTAACAAATACTTGGGGAATCTAGACAAAAAAATCTTTAGTGATAAATAATCACCTCCAAACTATCTCGCAATGAACTACAACAGAATGAGATTCCTATCAACACTACTTTATGCATATTCTTTTACCTCAATCATACAAAATAGGCTTAGAGTTTCCCAAAGGTAGATGTAGGGTGAAAGAAACATATCCTAGAATGATACCATCAAAAAATATAGACATGTACAAATAAAGATAATTAACAAGTTCATGTTTTAGATTAATAATTTTAAAAAGTACTTTTATAAATAAATTATTTTGAAATTATTTTTAAAATAATCCATGAATTTTCACAAATTGAATTTCATGTATCCAAAACCAAAAAATAAAGAAGTAAAAGACACTTAAAAAATAAATATTCTTGTAATCCAACATCAATGATATAAAATATTAGGTAATAAACTACCATAAATAAAAATTCAAAAACAAGTAACACTATATCCAACCAGAAACGATGTACTAGATGCTCAAAATATAAACAAGTCAAAAATATGGTCCCAATGTTTTATCATGGATTTGTATATACTATCTACATATAACATGTTAACTACTAGTTCTGTCACCAATAATAATTCTAGTCATTTCTCTATCTCTACATGACAGTGTTTGCTTTTGGGAAATGTTTGTCATCTATTATTTTAAAAACCATGCTCTCATTTTTGTAAAAAAATTTCAAATCCAATATAATATGATTATGGTTTTGAGAAACAAATTTTTATTTAAAATTATTGTAATTCTATATTCAATGAAATCACCCTTATAAAATGAGAACCCAGGTCATTTTCAATTTCAACATAATAAATTCCCTTTAAAATCACAATAAAACAATATGAACAATAAGAAGTTCAAAAAATTGGAAGAATTGAATAGATCAACCTACCTCAAGAGTGTATAAAAACTAAATACCTTTAGGAAACGTGTATTGGAATCCAAAATATCTACCAATAAAATAAAATGAATTACTGATGATTTAACATGATTGATAGAAAAAAATCAATCACAAATCCATATAATAAATATTGTAGCAACCACGAAAGAGAATGAAATAAAGGGGGCACTTTGACAGAATATATGAAGTTCTTAACCCTACTAATCAAAAACATAATTAATCGATCTGTATTGAAGAAAGAAACCCAAAATTTCCTAGAATAAAAACTCTAGATGAGTATAGGGGGATGAAAAAACAAACGAACCCTCAAATACCTTCTTGAAAACCTAAAAACTGGATCATGGGGAATGACATGCCATGAATCTAATTAATTTTGAATTAGATTGTAATAAAACATTAGTATTTTAGTTGAAAAATGGATTTAACATTACATGATGTGTAAACCTTACACACTATTAAATATCTCACAATGTGAATTCCACTCACATGATGAGTTCGGGTGACATTACAAATTATGAAACTCTATAAAAATTTTGTAACTACCCAATGACAAACAGATAAATACCATGGAAAATTGAAAATCCAAATAAAGTATAACTTTACCAATATTGGTATCCTCACAATTCAGGATGAAATAATAACCCAAAGAAAGAGGGAATCCAATGAAAAAGATGAGAACATACCTTATAGAATGGTAACATGGAATTATAATCACCCCAATATAAAATCATCATTTTCATAGAATGTGGACAAAATCATAGATCCGATAAAAGATTAGGCCACTATTTCCTCATAAGGGAATCATGCTCTAACATCTCATGGAGATCCTGTCTGGAAAACCATAGTTCCCGAACAAAAGGGAAATTTTAACTACAAAGTAACTTTTTTGGGAGATCCATTTTTTTAAGTGGCTGCTCAATCAAACTGGTATCAGGATCAATAAAAACATCCTCTTGTCAAATCACATAGGAAGGATATAATTACATACATCCTCGTCGAAGAGACATGAATCATTTCATGTATCGATGTCAAGACAAAAAATATATTCAACTAGATATCCCCCCTCCACTGTCACTCAATAATCTCAAGGTATCCTGATTCCATGGTACTGACTAACCCTACATACACAAATGATGATGTCCCATGGGAGACGAATCTCTGGGAAACACCCAATCACAATCATCGAACTCCATCGGTCAGTGATGATGATCCAAATAATATTTATGATGACTTTTTATTGTGATCTAACACCTCTGGATCAAATTCACTACCTTTTTCATCTCATGAAAAACACTCTACCCAACCATGGACCACTCTCCCAACTCTACATGTCCTAAGGGAGATCGAAAAGGCCACCAATACATGCCCTCAAAGGGTGCCATCCTGATCAAAACTTTATAGCTATTGTTAAACGAGAATTCAGCCAAAGTAATTTTTTTCCATGATCAACAAAATTCAAGCTACCAAGCCCTACAAATTTCCTCATGAACCTCAATATCCCTATCTTTATGTCCTTCCATAGGTGGATGAGAATACACAATTAATTTTGATGAAGATACTCGTGCCTCGTGAAATCATTTATTAATCTGTATGTGATCCTCAAGTCCCTCATAGAAACGAATGTGGAAGGAACTACATAAAGCATAAAAATCTCTTGGAAGTACATGTCCTTATGTGGTTCCAAATTATTCATATGATTTATTGTCATAAAATGTGAGGATTTAGTGAATATTTCAACAATCACACAAATCTAACCCTTCCCACTAGAATTCTATGGAAACCAATGGAAAATGCAATGAAATATTATTCCTTTTCCAAACATGAATGGGTAAAGGCTCTAAAAATATATATATCAATAGTTGATAAGCCACTAAATGAGGCTAATATTCACTGTTAATATACATAATATTAATGTTCATTTTTATTCATAAACACCATTTTAGTGCATTTTACACTTTGAACGTCATTTCACATTGTGATTGTAATACCTTCTTAAAATGCATTATTATGTGGTACATTTTTTGACATCATTTAAAGTACATAATGATTCATCTGATTTTAAGGAATTTAATTATCCATATTTCAATTTTATATTTTGGTAAACTTATTTATACTTCAATGTGATCATGTTTCATTTAGGGGATCAATGGAGAATTCATGGAAGAAGATGGGGATGTTTTGTGATGAAAGGAAGCAATTCTGGAGAAGTCTGATTGGAAACCATCCCCCTGATGAGATTGTGGGGCTCAACATACAGGCCCAATGAATCCCAACTGTTGTTTGAATATATAAGACATGTATAGGAACAAATAAATCTTCAGGATCCAATGATAATTCGGCCTACATTGTGGTCATTTAGGCGTCCCAATTAGAGATAAAATTCTGGGCCAGATTCGACGGCCCAGAAAAACATACCACAAATATGATGATATCTCGGAATCCACAACTCCAAATGGGACCAAATTTTACAGGATGTTATAATACATCCACATATCCATTTTCGTATTCTATGGACCACTCTGATTCGGCCATCTACAAGGTCATCCAAGCGCTTCTGTTTGGTGAAGGAAATCTGGCTGCCACCTCGGGTCAAGGGTGGAAAAATCAACTCTCCCTTACTTTCCACCCACCTATGGCCTACCAAAATTAATTGAGGAGACTTGGACTATTGGAGGCTCAACCCAAGGGCTCAAAAATTCCTATTTAAGGCAGTGTTGTTGGAGGATTGAAGGATCTTGTATGCTTTGTTCAATTGTATTGTTATGCTGCAATTTTGTTGTCTCAAATTTTTCTTTCACATGTATGTTGTTCAATTCACTTTAGTTTCTTAATAAAAGTTATTCTTATACTATTATTATGTTGTTATTCATATAACTTTTATACCATTGGATCATGGTGTGAATTTATTCACACCAAACCTTGTGAAATTATTCACACAACGGTGGAGTGATCATTTTATTTTTGTTGTTTTCTTTACTTCTCCATTTCCTCCCTCATGAGTCTACTTTCCACTTCCATTGAAACCATCGGATCAATGGAGGGATAACCCACTTATGGGATGATCCAAGGGATTATAAAGGGGCTGTATTGGATGTTATTTATCACCTCATTAATGTATAATCACTTCTTTAATTGAGATTTTTATTTGATGATTTTTAAACTCCATCGTCCTTGTTGAATTTAAGGCCACACACTTCAAGTGATAATACGAACCTTTAACTTGAAGTGATAAAAAATTGATCCTTCAGGTGTATAGGTGATTAGTATTAAAGGGTGTAGGAATTAAACTAGTAAGTTATTATGTTGTTTTATCTCCTTAAATGAACCCATCTCAAATATAAGAAATTGAAATCATTAAAAAGGAAAAATGTCCAATCCACCCCGAGCGATAACCTAGGATCAACTCATTATTTTAAATTGAATTCCCTTAAGTCTATTAGAGTTCCTTTAAACCCATCTAAAATAAACCCAAGTTGGCCACTTCATATCCAAAAATAGTCCATATAATCTATGTGTCTATAGGTTACTTCTTAGGTCTTTGAGGATTCGACAACCCAAGCTAAACTACAAGGACCGTCTTACCTTCTTCTCTTGGGTAAATTTGAGCGAGAATAAAATTTGGGTGTTGTTTCCGGGGACCCAAGTAAGTCATATAAACACCCATTCTATTCTCCCCCATTTCTTCTTTTCTCATCCAAATTCTCTTATCTTTTCCCTTTCTCGTTTTTTTTCTTTTGGCACATGTCCGCCTACAACCGCGATCAATCAAACCGTCCAGTTAGGGTGGATAGTCCTGGGGTTGGGGAGTCAATTACACCAAGGGAACTTATTCCATTAGATCCTAATCTTTCTAATACTCTAGAGTCCAAAATTGAGGAAATTTCAATGGAAGGTCTTCAAAGAAACCAACTCATAAACCCGGGTGGGAACCAAAATGGAAACCCAAATGTGGATGCCCCAAACTTGGGGAATGCAATTGATCAAACCATGAATGACTACCTCACACCTTCCTGGACCAATGCCCCCTCATGAATTAGACACAATTACCTAGGAGATGACAACTACATCTTTAAACCTCGTATCCTAAACCACCTTCCCACATTCCATGGAATGGAGTCCGAAATGTCATACCTGCACATTAAGGAGTTCAATGACATTGTAGAAACCATGTGTCCCCCACATCAACTAGAATCATCTAAGATGAGGATATTTCCTTTTTATTTAAAGGATTGAGCTAAAAATTGGCTAAAAAATTTGAGACCATCATCCATAAACTCTTGGGACCAACTACAAAGATAATTCTACAACAAATACTTTCCCCACCACAAAACAATTGCACTTAAAAAGAGTATCCAAAACATTTTTGAAAAAGAGGGAGAGTTATTCTATGAAACATGGGAGAGGTTCAAAGACACTCTAAACATGGTTCCACACCATGGTTTTTCTATTCTGGAACAAGTGATAATTTTCTATGAAGGGTTGGGTCCGGGGAACAAACAATTCATTGACATGATGTGTAATGGAACCTTTAAAAACAAAGCCCCAAATGATGCTTACGAGTATCTAGAAATCCTTTCTGAACCAAACCAAACATGGGGAACTTCACCTTATTCAGAAAAGCCACAAAGAACTTCTGAAATTCATACACTTAGAGAAGAGGAAATCCTTAGGGCTATACTCGCAGCACTCTCTAGGAAGGTTGAAGAAATAGACCTTAGGAAAGTCCATGAAATCCAAACTATAGACCATGTTTACACAATTTGTGACAAACATGACCATAAGACAGACAACTTCCCAACCATTCCATCCATCAAGGATGTTATTTTTGGAGGACCTCCAGTGGAAGTAAATGCTTTGAACTTTCAAAAGCCTCAATATGAAAACACCTTCAACCCAAGGTATAACGACCACCCAGGCTTCCGCTGGAAAGATAACCAAAAACCTAGCCAACCACAGGGACAAAATCCTTACCCCCGTCAGAACTACCAAACCCATAACCAGTTCCAAACCCAACCTATCCAATACCAACAGCCACCGGTCCATTTTCAACAAACCATACCACCTAAAAAATATCCCCCTGGGATAAACCAATCTTCTCAAGCACCAACCCAAACTGTTCCAAAAAGCCTACTATAACAACTTTGCAAAAAAATGGAGAGGATGAACTCAGAAGTCTCTTCCCTAAAACAAGAACTTCAAATTATCAAAAAAATAGAAAGGCACCCATGCCTACTCAGGCAGTTCCATCCTCAACTTCAAGGGGAGAGTCAAGTTGTGCTCAAACAACTCATGAACAACTAAAGGTTGTGACTGTTTTAAAAAGTGGGAAATCAATTGAGAAACATGAAAAACTAATTCAAAACCCACCTGAAGATTCAAACATGGATGAAAATTCAAATGAACCCCAAGATCAAACTAAGGAAACTGATAACATTGTCAAGGAAACAACTCTTCAACAAACAACCCCACAACCTGCACCATTTCCTCAACGCATGAGGGGGAATCCCAAGCCTGAACTGAGTGAAACATTGAGGGAAATCTTTTCACAAGTCAAGTTGAACATACCCCTTCTTGATTCAATCCAAACCATACCTACCTACTCAAAGTATCTTAAGTACTTTTTCACTTTTAAAAGAAAATTTTCACATAAAAACCAAGTCCTTTTGGTTGTTAAGGTGTGTACCACCATTCAAGGGACCATTCCTCCTAAGTTGAAAGACCTGGGTTGCCCTTACATCAATGTTGAACTAGGATATAGCAAAGTTTTCAAGGCCTTGTGTGACCTAGGTGCTAGTGTCAATCTCATCCCTAATGTTGTTTACTTCCAGTTAGATCTAGAAGAACTACAACCCACATCTGTCACACTTCAACTTGTTGATCGTAGCATTAGGGTTCCAAAGGGGATTTTAAAGTACGTTCTGGTAAAGGTTGAAAACTTCATCTACCCTGCTGAATTCATTGTCCTTGACAACCATCCAAACTTAGGAAATAAAGAACAAACCCCAATCATCCTTGGTCATCCTTTTCTTGAAACAATCAACTCTGTTATCCGAGTCCGAAATGGGATCATGACCATCACCTTTGGGAACATGAGTCTAGACTTTAACATCTATAATGAAAGCTCACAAATAGGGGATGACAAGGACATTCATGAACTAAACATGATAGGAAGCATTGATAATGAATCTGTAGAACATCAAGGAATATTTGTTGAATGTTTAAGTCAGGATGAGATTGATTTCCTTTGTTCACATGAAGGAAGTTTATCTCCTTGGCTTGAATCATTTTCAAATTTCTCTTATGATGAAGTCTTAGGTCCAACAATTAGTGAAAACTTTCAGGAAACCAATTTCATGGATACCAATCTAACATCCTTCCCTAAATTCGATCAAGCCAATCTAGTAGCTGAATCTTCTTCAGATGGGGAATCAATCCTATCTGAAACTCTAAAAAAGGAAAATGAACTTGATCAATGTCCCAATCTTATTTTGAAATTCTGAACCAACCTGATATTGAATTGATGGAACTTCCCGCTACACTCAAGTATTCTTTCCAAGGGGACAATCAAACACATCCTATTGTCATTTCTTCTTTTATTGAATCCAATCATGAAAGGATGCTTCTATATGTCCTTATAAAGCATAAGAAAGCCATTGGTTGGACCCTTTCTGATATTCCTGGGATTATCCCACTTATCGGGACTCATAGGATTGTTCTGGAATCTGATTCAAAGCCATGTCGTCAACCTCAATGGCGACTCAATCCTAATCTCATGGAGGTAGTAAGGAAAGAACTTCTGAAATTGTTAAAAGCTAGTATCATATATCCCATAGCTGAGAGTGAATGGGTGAGCCCAATCCAAGTGGTTCCAAAAAAGGCTGGAATCACAGTGATAACCAATGAGGATGGAGAGATTCTTCCAACAAGGGTGAGTAGTGGATGGAGGGTATGCATTGACTATAGGAAGTTAAAATCATTCACCGAGACGGACCATTTCCCCTTATCATTCATTGACCAAGTCCTTGAGAGAGTGGAAGGTCATGCGTTCTATTGTTTCTTAGATGGGTACTCAGGGTATAATGAAATTGAGGTCTCCCTAGAGGATCAAGGGAAGACTACATTCACATGTCCATTTAGAACCTTTGCTTTCAAACGCATGCCCTTCGGGTTATGCAATGCCCCTGAAACCTTCCAACGGTGCATGATGGGAATCTTCTCAGACATGGTAGGGGATTTTATAGTGGTCTTCATAGATGACTTCTCTGAGTTTGGGGATACATTTGAGGGATGTTTGAGGAATGTAGAGAGAGTCTTTTCAATATGTGAAGAAAATAATCTAGTCCTAAACTGGGAAAAATGTCATTTCATGGTTAAAGAGGGACTAGTTCTAGGCCATCTGGTCTCAGGTAGGGGGATAGAAGTTGATAATTCCAAGGTTGAAATCATTCGTCACCTTCCATCACCCAAAACTATCAACTAAGTGATGTATTTCTTAGGAAATGTTGGTTTCTATAGCAGATTCATCAAGGAATTTAGTTCAATATCATGTCCCCTTTGTGCTCTCCTAGTAAAGGATGCTCCATTTGTTTGGATAGAAAGTTGTGAGGGTTCATTCTCAACCCTCAAATCCTCTCTCACTTCTCCTCCCATTATAAAATCTCCAAATTGGAACCTTTCTTTTTAACTTATGTGTGATTCCAGTGACTTTACTGTAGGAGCTGTGTTAGGACAATGTTGTGACAAAAATCCTTATTTCATTGATTATGTAAGAAAATACTTAAATGATGTCCAAATCAACTACACCACCATTGAAAAGGAGTTACTTTCTATTGTGTTTACCTTAGATAATTTTAGGTCCTACCTCTTAGGATACCCTATCACTGTGTTCACTGACCATTCTGCACTAAAATACCTCTTCCAAAAACAATATGCTAAGGCTAGACTAATTAGGTGGGTCCTTCTCTTACAAGAATTTGACCTCATAATCAAGGATACAAATGGCGTTAAAAATGTTGTAGTTGATCACCTCTCTAAGATGGAATTCAAGGACAACTCAAATCACCTTTCTGTGTCTGATTCATTTCCTGATGAACACCTATACTCTGTGAGTAACTTCCCTTGGTATGCTGACATAGCCAATTTATTAGTTACAGGATTCATTCCAAAATTCTTAGGAACTCAAGCCCGAAGGAAATTCCTTTCTGATGTTAGACACTATGTGTATGATGATCCATATCTCTATAAGTTCTACCCTGACCAATTCATTAGGAGGTGTGTCCCAGAATCTGAACAAGAGTCCATCCTTAAATTCTGTCATAGTGAGGCATGTGGAGGTCACTTCCCCTATAAGAAAACATCTGCTAAGATTCTTCAATGTGGTCTCTTCTGGCCCACCCTCTCAAGGGACTCTTACACATTTTATCAAAGTTTTCCTAGGTGTTAACAAGTAGGGTCCATCACAAAAAGGAATCAAATGCCACTCACTCCCATCTTAGTGGTAGAAATATTTGACTGTTGGGGAATTGATTTCATGAGACCCTTCCCAAACTCTAGGGGATACCTCTATATCCTTTTAGCTGTTGATTGTGTCTCAAAATGGGTTGAAACCATTCCCACTAAGTCTAATGACCATCATGTTGTGATCTAATTTCTGAAAGAGCACATATTTTCTCGATTTGGAATTCCTAGGGCTATAATCAGTGATCGAGGAACCCATTTCTGCAATTTCCCATTATCTTCACTAATGTCTTTGTATGTTATTTCTCATAAAGTTTACACTGCATACCATCCTCAAACCAATGGTCATGCAGAGTTAGAAAATAGAGAGACTAAGCAAATTCTTGAAAAAACTGTCAACCCCTCTAGGAAAGATTGGTCTGAGAAACTATTAGATGATCTTTGGGGATATTGTACATCATTCAAAACCATCCAAGGAATGTCCCCATATAGGTTGGTTTATGGAAAATCATTCCATTTACCTTTTGAAATTGAGAATAAGGCCTTTTGGACAATTAAGAAAATGGATTATGACCTCTCATTGGCCGGAACAAAAAGGAAATTAGATCTCAATGAACTGGAGGAACTAAGGATAGAGGATTTTGAAAATTCAAGGATCAATAAACCTAGAGTTCAAGCCTACCAATCTAGGAATATCATGGTCAAAAATTTTGAACTGGGAAAACATGTGCTCTTGTATAGTTCAAAACTTCATTTACACATGGGAAAGTTACGGTCTAGATGGTCAGGTCCTTTCATAGTGCATCATGTATACCCTCATGGGGCAGTAGAGATTCATGATCCCACAAGTGGTTACATTTTCAAGGTCAATGGCCAAAGGTTAAAATCATTCATTGAATCATTTAATAAACAAGAAATAGAGGTTGAGTTAACTGAGCCAACCTATGAACCAGGAAAAAATTGATAGATTTAGGGTCCATGTCTGGCTAACGACATTAAACAAAGCACTACATGGGAGGAAACCCATATTTTTCAAGTTTTCTATCATTTTGTTGTTTTAATAAAATTTATATTTTAAATAGGATTAAATAATCATTTTTATATTTTTTTTTAAAAAAGATTGTTGACCTGTTCTTATATTATGAGTATGGATGGGTATGAAAGGGGAGCATCGTATTCATCCGTGTCACGCAGTGTGATCCCTGAGTAATACCTTACCCAGAAAATTAAAAGAAGACAATGTATCATTAGTTTGATTTAAAAAAACAGAAAAATAGGAAAACCCATAAAAATGATGATACTTGGAATTACATAAGTCATTGTGTTGTTTGTTTTGTCTGGTTTGTTCTTATTTTTATGGTTCAGGTACAATTTTGGGTGATACATGTTCAATCAAGGAGGTGCCTACATCCCCCAAGAGATCAAAGGACTAAATTGGAGCAGTAAGAACTTCAAACTTCAACCACCAGGTGACTTCATTCCATGATCCTAATATTTCAATTTCCTTATTGAACTCCCCTTTTATTCCTCTACCCCCTTCTTAATTTTCTTTTCTTTAAACACTAGGGACAGTGTTATTTTAAGTTGGGGGGGGAGATAAAATAAAAAAAATGATTTCGTGTCAAAAAAATGAATGATTTGAAAAAAAAACGTTTCTGTACATGGAAGGAAAAATTCATTTAACTTTGATCATGGTAATACACATTGCACACTTTGAAACTGAATATCAAATAATTTAGCATGCCCTGATCCTGATTTTAAACCTTGTATAATTTCATGATCATAGATAGTGTAAAGTGTGGCTGTCCAATGTGATATTTCATTTTTTATATTTTCATCCAAATAAAAAAAGATCATAATGCACGTCCTTTGGATAGTGGGGTATTATTTTGAGTTCATGGGTTCCCCTAAATAAATAGCATAGGTTTGGTGATCATTTTAGTTTAATATGAGTATTCAAAAAAAACAAAATGCGCGTAGAGCAATGAAATGACCTAATGCGTGGCTTTAGGCACTTGGGGATCGTGACTCCATAGTTGTCTGGCCTAGAGTTAGTAATTTTATCTCTATTTTTGGTAATTTGAATTTTTTTTTGACTGAGTTAACTCGATATGATGCCCAAGTATGTGGGCTTCACTTGGTGCCCTATGGTCTCTGAGCCTGGGAGTCATCGTCAATGTCTTGTTATAGGGGTTGACTCTTTTGAGTGAAATTTCAATTACCATGGAAAAATTGCAACAAAAAAAACAAAAAAACAAAAAAACAAAAAAAAAATTATAATACAAAAAAAAATTGAATACCCATATTAATATTGAAATGTGATTCCACCTAGCGCTTCCGTAATTTTCCCCTTGAATAAAGATGAACGCCCATGTCTATTGTGATGCACAACACATCCTCATACTTAATTGATATTGGATGAAATATGGAAATGAATTTGAAAAAAGTAATGGGTTTGGGATTGGGATATTATTATGAAACTATCTTGTATTAAAATATTTTTATGGGTTTCATGATTTTTTGGTATATGGGTTTCTGGTGATCATTGTGTATAAAAAAAATTTGGAAAAGGGAATTCGAATTTCATATTGTTGAGATATATTTTGCTCAGGACTAGCAAAACTCAAGTTGGGGGGTGTGATTAGCCACTAAATGAGGCTAATATTCATTGTTAATATACATAATATTCATGTTATTTTTTATTCATAAACACCATTTTAGTGCATTTTACACTTTGAACATCATTTCACATTATGATTGTAATACCTTCTTAAAATGCACTATTATGTGGTACATTTTTTAACATCATTTAAATTACCCAATGATTCATCTGATTTTAAGGAATGTAATTATACATATTTAAATTATATATTTTGGTAAATTTATTTACACTTCAATATGATCATGTTTCATTTATGGGATCAATGGAGAATTCATGGAAGAAGATGGGGATATTTTGTGATGAAAGGAAGCATTTCTGGAGAAGTCTGATTGGAAACCATCCCACTGATGAGACTGTGGGGACAAACATACAGGCCCAATTAATTCCAAATTTTTTGGGATTCTATAAGACATGTATAGAAACAAATCACTCTTCAGGATCCAATGCTAATTCAGCCTACATTGCGGTCATTTAGGAGGCCCAAGTAGAGATAAAATTCTGGGCCAGATTCTGCGGCCCAGAAAAACAGACCACTAGTATGATCATATCTCGGAATCCAGAACTCCAAATGGGCCCAAATTTTATATTCTATTAGAATACATCCGCATATCTATTTTCCTCCTCTATGGAACACTCTTATTAGGCCATCTAGAATGTCTTACAAACGCTTCTTTTCGGTGAAGGAAAGCTGGATGCCACCTCGTGTCAAGGGTGGAAAATCAACTCTCCCTTACTTTCCACCCACCTATGGCCTACCAAAATTAATTGAGAATACTTGTACTGTCATAGGATCTACCCAAGGGTTCAAAAATTCAGTGGTGTTGGAGGATTGAAGGATCTTGGATGCTTTGTTCAATTGTAATGTTATGCTGCAATTTTGTTGTCTCAAATTTTTCTTTCACATGTAAGTTGTTCAATTCACTTTAGTTTCTTAATAAAAGTTCTTCTTCTACTCTTATTCTGTTGTTCTTCATATCACTTTGATATAGTTGGATCAAGGTGTGAATTTATTCACACCAAACCTTGTGAAATTATTCACACAATGGTGGAGTGATCATTTTATTTTTGTTGTTTTCTTTACTTCTCCATTTCCTCCCTCATGAGTCTACTTTCAACTTCCATTGAAACCATTGGATAAATGGAGGGATAACCCACTTATGGGTTGATCCAAGGGAGTAGAAAGGGGGTTTATTGGATGTTATTTATCACCTCATTAATGTATAATCACTTCTTTAATTGAGATTTTTATTTGATGATTCTTAAACTTCATCGTCCTTGTTGAATTTAAGGCCACACACTTCAAGTGCTAATACGAACCTTTACCTTGATGTTCTCAAAACTTTGATCCTTCAAGTGTATAGGTGATTAGTGTTAAATGGTGTAGGCATTAAACAAGTAAGTGATGATGTTTTTTTATCTCCTTAAACGAACCCATCTCAAATATAAGAAATTGAAATCATTAAAAAGGAAATATGTCCAATCCATCTAGAGAAATAACCTAGGATCAACTCATTTTTTTAAATTTAATTCACTTAAGTCTCTTAGATTTCCTTTAAACCCATCAAAAATCAACCTAAGTTGGCCACTTCATAGCCAAAACAGTCCATAAAATGTACGTGTCTATAGGTTACTTCTTAGGTCTCTGAGGATTCGACAACCCAAGCTAAACTACAAGGACCGTCTTACCTTCTTCTCTTGGGTAAATTTGAGCAAGAATAAATAGTTTTCCTCCTTATCTCTTTGATAAGTTATAAACTATGCAACAAAATATAAAACTAGAAGCCTCATCACCATCCACCAATATTGACATCTCAAATCATGTTACATCTTAGTAGCCCTAGTGTGAATGGACCAAGAGGACATTTGTCCAATGACCAGCTACTCTAACATCAAGGAGAAATAAAAAAGAATTAAACTATAGAAGTACAATGATCCTCCAGGAGAGTGAGATAGCTTTCCTGATGTCTCTCCACCATTTAGTATTTCTCCCATGAATCATTGGGCAATGTAAATCATTTTCATCATGTGATAGGTCATCTTTTATAAAAGACATGAACACATGTCCATCAACATCCTTCACTCCCAAGCTCATCATGGATAGCAGACTCATATGATACCACTAATTAGTAGATTTCTCCATGGTGGTGTTGTTATTTTTCTACTCAATGTTTGTTTACCAAGTTGAAATTCTCAGGGGTATGAATAGTAACAAAACCAATGTCTTAATGATACTAAATCTAAAATATCTACAGTATGTTCCATTCTCCAAAAGTGAAATTATGCACCATGATTTTGTGATTAGAATATACCATGAACTTCTCTTTAATGAGATATTGAATCCATGTTTTCAGAACATACATAATATCTTTGAACTCATGATCATTGGTAGGGTAGTTTTTCAGTTGATTATTTACCTTTCGTGATCCCAAATCCAAAACATGATTCACATGCATTAAGACATATCCAAAAAATTTACCCAAACAATCATAGAGAACATCATAGCATGAATGTAGTTCATGAAGAATAGAAACTGGTTATGAAGTAAAATACATTTTCAACTCTTTAAAAGTTCTAGGAATCATATGTATCCATTCAAACATTACAACCATATGGTTTATGGAAATCAATGATGATACAGGATTGGATAAGTGATAAAATAACAATCTACAATATCCTAAAATCCATAACAATATTCAAATATCAAATATGTATTTAGGCTGCTCACAATACCTAAATGCCTTCACATTTAAAGGATCAATTCATAAACCCCTATCATAGATCACATGCTCGATAAAAATCACTACCGATATAAAAATCATACACATATAAGGCCCACCATATAGAAGATATTATCTAAATGATTGAATAATGATATTAGAATAGTCCTTATTCTCCTACTATGACATTGAAAATTCCAATATATCATATAAAAATACAACTACAAATGATTAAATAAACTGATGAAGGATTCAGTTAATCAATGCCATGAGCACTATAGGATTGTTATTAAGTCTGACTGATATAACTGAAAAAATGAAATTCATATATTGAATCTAAAATGATGTCTTGGGAATATTATGTTCTTAGAATCTCAACTGTTAGTACCCTGACTATAATTTAATCTTAGGAACCATCAATCCACACATTTTTTGTCAAATAGAACATCAATATTGGTTAATGGATACTTGTTCTTAATGGTAACTCTACTCAACTTTGTATAGTCACTAAAATGTCTAAAACTCAAATCTACCTTTTTATCAATGAGTATAAGTGATGAAAATGGGGACCATTTTGAATTAAATGTTTCATTCACCTCTAGGTCCACATTCTAGACTTTATGGTCCCCTAACTCAGTAATTTATTTTTTATAGGATGGAATAGAAATGTATATCATCTCATTTAATAGTTAAATACTAAACTCAACCTCTGAAAATAGATTTGAACTTGAAAAATCATATATAATGCCCTCAGGGTATTCACATAGAACAAGAGGTAGATAACCACCCAAGAAATGGTCAATTTCATTTGAAACAAATATGAAAACTAGCATGTGATTAAATAGAAAAAAGGAACAACCGAGTTAGACCAACCAAATCTAGAGTCCCACTCACCATGAAACAAATAATTTAACCCATTGTTGAATAATAACTTAACCAAATGATGATAACAATATATCTAGTCCTTAATGTTAATCATCCAACCCATATAGATGATCATCTAAGTGATGTGAATATCACGAACTACGAAGTCCCAAACTATTAAGATGTCACATATAACCACTAGAAAAATGGGAAATTTGAAACCATGTTAATTTTTTTTTTAAATAGATTTAAATGATTGAAAAATATTTGTATAATATCCAAAAACAAACCGATCATTTCAACAAACATTGACAATATAAAATAATGACTAACACATCTATCAAAAAAAGCTATCGATAAAGAAGATGAGATGAAAATTGTACCTATAATGGAAGTTTTCCATACATTAGATTCATCATGTATATACTCGACCACATAAATCCACCTAGACATAGACATAAGGATAACCACTATGGCATGCTAATGATTCCCACCATCATTGGAAGCATTAAACTAAACATCCATGTCCTAAGGGAAATTGGATCCCATATTACATCCTTATGACATATTATAACAAAAATGATTCATATGAAGGGATCACCTAGAAATATAAAATGTTCTAGGATCCTCCAAAAATTGAGGCCTGGTATGACCACTCCTCCCACAGTGGAAACAAATAACATTTTACGACCATGTTAACCCACTAAAATGTGTGTTGTAGGAAACTAACTACTCTTGTATTTGAATGATATTTTCTAGGAGGAATTTTCTATTAAAAAAAGTACAATATCCACTCATATATGATAAACTTACAAAACTATTAAACCATAAAATAAGAATCGAAATAAATTCATAAAAAAATTAAATCATTTTTAAATTTCATCAAAAAAATAAAACACCTTTTTAAAAGAAATGGTCCATCTAAATAAACTCACCACATTGCTAATTAAAAATAAAATACACACAAAAAGACCTCATACATTTAGGATAAGATAATTTGAATAAAAATCCCAGAATATTTATTCAAATGTACCAAAATACATAGTCTTGGACGTAGTAATGATTTCCTAACCACCAAGGGATACATAGATTCAGTAACAGGAGTGTGTTGTCTATGATAATAATGCACACATATTTTTCAAATTATAAATATGATACTCTGGTCCATTCGAGACACATAAAAAATCAATATGTGATAACATGCATCAACATGAGTAACCCCACTGATACCAAATTAAACTAGACTAACCCGGGAAAACTAGACAAATCACCTAATCAGTCACATTATGGGGTTGAGTAAAAAGGTAAAACAGAAAAAATCATTAATATCATCAAATCAATACATAAAATGATAGAACTGTGTAGAAAAAATGGAAGATACAACTAATAAAAACATGTTATACTAAAAAAAACATGTGTATATATAACTGGTCTCCATGTTACCAATCACCACCTCCAAATAATATCAAAATGAAAAACAATGTAAATATAAAATCTATATAAATAATGTATGCACATCCCTTTAGCCAAATACTAAAATAAAAAGTCATCCATCACCCACAGGTTGAAGTAGGGTGTCCGACAAAATTCTTGATAGGATTCCAAAAAAATATTTATACATGATCTAATAAAAATAATTCATAAGTATAATATTTCTTAAAAAAATATACAAATATCTTTATAAATAAGTCAATTTCAAATCCTTTATCTAATAATATTTGAGTTTTCATTAAGATTATTTTATATTAAAAAATCTGTTGAAAAAAAGTATGTAAAGATAATGAAAATTATATATATATATATGTGTGTGTGTGTGTGTGTGTGTGTGTTTGTGTGTGTGTGATCCAGTATACATGAAATAAAATATCCTATAAAAACAACCACAAACAAAGATACTCCTACCAGCTAGGCTATACCAATAAGACAATATGAACATGTCACTCACAAGCCAAAAAAGGAATAAAATTTGATATCAGCTTATATTGAGTCTTCCATAGAAAACATACATAAAATAGTACACCTCTTAGTCATGTCAAACAAAATGAGGCTATTTTTTTCTCTATCATGATGTACCCATTGTTCTCTTTATGCTATGATTGTAAATTTCTATTTTAAAAACCATTTTTAATTTTTTATAAACAATTTCAAGGAAAATATAACCTTCTTATGGGTTTGAGAATCCTTTTTCCATTTCAAATCATGTAAAATAATTTTTCAAAAAATACATCTATTTCAAATGAAAACCCATGCCCTTTTCAATTTCAATACATGAAATTCTATTTCAAATATCTAGTAAACAATATAAAAAGAAATAAATTACAGAAATTAGAATAGTTTAATAGATCCACCAAACTTCAAAGTATACAAAATATATCCTCTATTGAATATGGGATTAGAATCTACCAGGTCTACCTTCAAAGGAAAAGGCAATACTAAATACTAAAATTGATTGATATAAAACATTATCCAATAAATAATATCCAAAACAAACGGTTTTTCAACCACTAATGAGAATTAATCTAAGTCGGAAGCTAACATGAATAGATGAATCCCTTCAAATCGATTTGATTAATGAATCGATATAGATGGTAGGAAGACACAAAACAATTCATATGGTATGTTCCATGGTTTGGTGGATGGAGCCACCAAAACAAATGATCCCTAAACCACCCACCCAACACCCTAAAAATGGAAACTCGATGAATGACATGGCATGTTATATTTTATGCATCTTAAATTCATTTAATTTTGAGTTATGTCGAAAAACACATTGTCTTTTTAATTAAATATATGATTTCAAATTACACGTCGTGTAAACATTAAACATCATGTAAAAACTATAATTTTTAATTACACTAACTGGATGCTCAATTTTAGAATTACATATTATGAAGCCCTCTAATACATCAAGTGAAAACCAAGAAAATATTTTAAATTCCCCCGGAAAATAAGAAATACCAAAAAATAAGTGACTTCATCAATTTAGGTATCCTCCCAATTCTAGGTGGAAAATA
Source organism: Viscum album (assembly GCA_963277665.1). NCBI lineage: Eukaryota > Viridiplantae > Streptophyta > Magnoliopsida > Santalales > Viscaceae > Viscum > Viscum album. The sequence goes on along the minus strand of OY728128.1, from coordinate 267,088,016 downwards.
ATACCACAATGAAAATTGGAATCCAATGATTAATATTGAAATATATCTATCAGAAATATAATAGGGTGTGATAAAAAACTTTTATTAATTAAGAATACTAGGTTAATTTAAAATAGAACAATATATGTTGTTGCAGATTCTTTGAACAAAGCAATTTATGCATCTACCGCGAGGAAAAAGGTTCATGACATTGCATCTTAATCCTATAGTTAATTGGATAAAATAAATACCATAGGTGTGGATGATTGTGTAATCCATCAATAAACCAAGAAAATTTTATTTTATTTCTCTTCATATATAATTGAATAATTAGTTCTTATGTTCTATTGAATTAAGATGGATAATCTAACATTTAAAATTCGGGATGATAATACTAAGATTAATTAGAATATTTGTGAATTTCTTCAATAACTAGAAATTAATTTGAAATTGTGCAAGGAGAGATGGAATCACTAATTGGATGATCAGTTTCTATAATAGATTTTGATGCATTTTAATGAGAAATAAATGATCAGTTTTGAAATATCTTAGAAGATTCTACTTTAAAAAAATATTTTGGAGACTTAGAAAGATATTTGGGAAGCCAGTTCGAATCAGTATAAAATTGGGATAATTAGTCCAAATAATGTATATTGTCCCATAAAACATTTCCATATTTAATCAAAAGGTTTTAATGAAATAACAACATAATGTCTCCATTTATTGATCATCTCCATTCTCTTCATTGTGACAGCGTAACTCTGAATGTGTTGTTGAAAAATGATAGGGAACATGTAGTGAAACTAACTTCAAGTAGCCTAGTTTTAGAAGTATTCTAAATAAATTCTATTATATTCTCTCATAATTTTTCAAGCATAATAAATTGTTCTTGATTATTTAAAATCCAATATAGAATAATATTTTAGGGTGGTTTTGGATTCCAGAAATTTGAGGAGGCAAATGGGTGATAACATAACTAAATATTTAATATGTTTTTTAGTGGAGTTAAATGATGTTTTTGAGGTTTTTTATGTTTCTTAATATTCTAAAACCTCTTTAGAACCAACCATTTCATCCTCATTAGGTCTTACATTTTAAAATTTATCCTCCAACTGAATCTTATAATCAAAACCAGCTTTTAATTTTTTGGTATGTTGTGATTATATCTATTTGGTGATAACATTTTTTTCCATTTCTAAAACAAGTACACAAATAATTTTTTTTTAGATTTTAAAAAATTGTCATATATAGTTTTGTGCTAAATTCAATATGTTTTATAAAACATTCAAATACTATATTATAGATATCTCAACGGGGGAAAAAATTGTGTAATCACAACACTCATTGTTTTGTTAACATTTATTATACTACATAAAAAGAATGGTCTTTTATTATAAACCAATATTAAATACCAAATATAATGTATATATATTGTCATTAAAGTTATTATCTCATTTTTTTACATATCATATATTTTCTATAATTAATGATTATGGAATTTCTGATCATTATAAATGTGGAGATTTTTGGGCATGTATTGTTTCAACAATACACTATGAATATTATTTATTTTTATGCTCCCAAATACCCTTGATTGTTTTACTAATGAAATTTATTTTTTTTTATTTTTTTGGGAAATTATTTTATAATAAAATTATCTTATTTAAAAAATAAAATAATTTTACAAGTATTATTAACTTGTATGAAATTATTCTAAAAACATTGTTCATACCATAAATTTATAATCATAACATATTATTTGGAAACCTAGTGTTTGGATTAAAATGTATTGATCATGCAACCTAAGTTGTTTATATATATAGACCATCAACCCTATATTAAAATGAAATATGATGTTTTGTGAATAATCATATCGATCATAAATGTAACATACCAAGTATGTAAAGAATAATATATTTTCATATATATGTCTACTTATGAATTAGATTGTGTTTTAGAGGCTTAAAATTAGATTAAATCCAATCTTAAGCATAGAATACTCTAGTATTTTTAAAAGATTGTTTTACCGCCTTTTGATAAAAACCCATATTGAAATAAATCATTTGAAAATTTTATAAGATTTATTTGTAAAAATAAACTTATTTTTATAATTGGGACATTGAAATTTACTTATGATAAATTTTTGTATTTTTCTGACAATGTTCATTTTTTTAATGAATAGTGAAAAATACTGCATTTTACTTCAAAACTGATTTTTAATATAATTTAATTATATCATTAGATTAAATTTTTATTTGGTTTTAAAGTGTAATTAAAATATATATTTACCATTTATTTCAATGGTGTTCATTGAAATTAATTTCACTTTTAAATTGTACATAAACAAGTGTCAATATTTTGATAGATATTGTTTCTTAAAAACATGCTATTTGTTTTGACAACTAGAATTATTTTTAAATTAATTACTGCAGATCTTGTGTTTAGAATTTAGTAAAATGGATTCCATATTTGGAATCAGAATTTCAAAATTATGTAATTAAGATTCTTTTGTTTTTGGACATTATGAATAGTAACAACGACAATTATCTTTAATTATCGGGATTAATTAGCAATCCAATAGTTAAGGGTAATAAAAAATATCATAATATTATAAAATGACCCCAACATGTTTCTAAATCTTATTTTTTTAGTAATTTCCAACCATTGGAATATTTTTACCGAGCTTTAGGGCCCATGGAGTCACATGGGTGTGATAGTGATATTTATGACATTATTTTTAGAAAGAAGAGAAATATAACAATATTTTGTATATCCTAAGTAGAACAATATTAATATTGTTTAAATAAATTATATCATAGACTATAAATAGTAATTGTAAATCTAAAATGATTTCCTACATCATGGTATTTTTTTATAATTTTGAGACATTAAATAAATAAAGTTATTTATGACACCATGATGATGCAGTGATTAACTTAGTAATGAACGATTTAAATAAAATAAAAAAATATGGTAAAATCTAAGAATTAAACTTGTCAAAAACCTATTAGATGGGTGGATTTCGAACCCTTATCACCTTATCCTCAAAATATATCATTGTGGGACCTTTAAAATCCGAATATCATTTTATAATAAAGTAACATTTCTAGACATTCCAAAAGTGACCCTCCTCCCTCCTATAAAAGGCCCCCACATCTACCCCATTACCCTACACCTATCAATCCCTTCGCTCATCCATCCTATACTCATATTATCTCTCCAAATCCCTCTATTACTCTTAAAAGCCTCACTTTGCGCAGAAGAATTTCCAAGGAAGCCTTTGGCTCAAATCAAAAAGAGTTACCCGATTTAGAGGTAATGTATTCTCTCAAGTTTCTTCCTTTTATTTTCCTTCTTCACTCACCAATATCTTCTTATTATTTGATCCCATAATAACAAAGGTATCCTCAATATACTAGGATGTTGTTATGATAAGTATTCTACCTACACTTATACACACCTATGTCTAATGGTTAAAGAACATACTGTTTCTTTGGGTGACAAATTACTCCCACACGAAACGATGATTGTTAAATCTTCTTTTAACACCTTTCATGGTGGCGATTATGATTTCACGGTAATTATATATGATATATATGGTATCTATTTTTTATATATTCTTTATAATTGTATGTTTAAATCACATCGTTATGCTTTTCAAGTTGTGGAACTGTGATAATTTCATCTGAGGAAATGAGGACTACCGCCCCCTCAAGTGATGTGAATCGTTCATGCCATACAAAGAACATATAAAGAATGGACTAAATGAACTTATATGACATATATAAAAAATATATTATACTTGAATTATAATGTATATATATGTCTCATTTAGTTTTAATTCCTTTAATATGACAAAGAAATGAAAGTAGCGTTCATGTATATGTACGGCCTACCGTCTCCATGAACGATGCATTTAATTTTTTCTCTACAATTTTTATGGAGTAGTATAAAATGAATATATACTGGATATACATGATATTAAAATCATTAACACCATTCTAGAGATGATGTACTTATTACTACATGGGAAATTCTTTTCAAACAAGTTAGTTTTTGACTCATGTACCGAACATCGATAAAATTTATGATATATACTCACATAATTAACTAATTATTATAACATGATAATATGTTATATGAATTGAATAATAAACTGTAAAGGAAGTCCTTATGCAATTATAAATTGGAGAAAGTTTATTATTCAGGAATATAAAGAACGAATGAGAACAAGTCATACTTGAGGTAAGGGACTTCATCTCAATCTCCTTTCGTTGAGGCATACTTCAATTTATATATGACCATGTTTTATTAGTTGTATAATAAATAATTTTGACTTTTAATTTCATTTAAAATGAATCTTTTTACATGAAATCATTTTACTAAATGACAAAAGGAATGTTTTTGTCAAATGTATGCGGCGACAACGACTTCTCTACTGTTGTGACCATTATTGGAGTTTTGGCTACCTCTGCAAGACATAACATTTTTAAATTAAAAATAAATACCATGTTATAATTTTCTTTTATTTTATAATTGAAAATGGTTTCATAATGTTTTTATTATATCAATGTTTGTATTGATATCTTGTGATTGAAATGTATAAATGTTATATTTCCTTTGTGCATGTTTTATGTGATATGATTATGTTATGGTTCTTGGGAATTGTTTATGAAGATGGTTTGTTCTGTGATTAACTAAGGGTGGGTGAGCCCAAGATATCTCACCAATGCATTGGGTAACGCAAATGAGTTAAATGCTAAGGTTTCTCTGAAGATATTTAGGGAATATACTATGATGGATATTCCAAATGTAACCATGAGGGTTACTCCAAACGTATGAATTTTATGAATTCCTTAAGGTGCCATTATGATATATGATTTCTATGATTTATTCATAAATCTTATGATTTCATGAGGTATGTTAAAGTGATTATGTTTTATGAGTAATGTTTGATTACATTGATTTGTATGTATACATGGACTAATGTTTTCTTCCCGTATTTTTATATCCCTTACTGATCTTTTTATGCTCATCCCAAGTTGTTGAAATGTTTTTTACAGGTCAAGGGAAAAGTACACGATGTGGTGATAGTGTCAAGGAAGTGTCAAGAAAGAAACCATGTTTTATTTTAAATATGTTTCCTTAGCTGGAAAAAAATGAATATTGTATTTGATGTAACCATGATGATTAAATGTGTAATGTAATGCATTATTTATCATCTAATTCTCTAAAAATCCAAAACTGAAATGATCTTCAATGTGAATTCATGAAATAACCCAACATTAAGTAATGTTTAATGTTGGGGCCTTATAGTTGGTATCAAAGGTCGGTTTAGATAACTTTAGGAGTTAGAATTCAATTAAATGATTATCCAGAAATATTTTTATACAAATTATGGTCAAATTTAAATGATATATCATTTGAAGATTACCATGTTTCTTCATCTAAGACATGTTTGTTCAGAATGGTTTTCCACAGTGGAAACAGGGAAGCAGTGCTAGTAAGGAATACATAAGGAAATGACCTTTCAAATCAGCATCCTGAGATGGTCCGAATTTGAACTGAATAGTTTGTTGCAGTAATGGTGCAGTTGACTCAAGAGATAAATGGTGGTGGTATCCATGCATGAGATTTACTAGATAAACTGCAGAGGAACATGTTAGTGGTGGAACATTTCATGAGGCAACATCCCCCATGATTCAGAGAATCATCTGACCCTAAGCTAGAGAAAGGAAGGATTAATTCACTAGAGAAGATTTTTGATGTCATGGGTTGTTCAGACAATCAAAAGGTTAGTCTTGATGTTTACCATTTTGAGGGTGAAGAAGATCAGTGGTGGTTGATGGTTAAAAATATGAGGGACGCTGATGAGATTGGTGCTCTTGACTGGGATGAATTCAAAGGTATGTTTCTTGAGAAATATTTTCCTAAGGATGTTCGACTTAGGATGGAAAACTAATTCTTCGAATTGAGGCAAGATGACGACTCTATGGCTGCTTATGAAAAAAAGTTCACTCGATTGGCATGGTATGCTCCAAATTTTATCTGAGACCTTGGTAGTAAAATAAATCATTTTTTACTCAGGATTAAATCCAAAATATCGAATGTCATTAGCTTCTCGTGAGTAAGAATATTATGAAAAGCTTGTTCGATGTACTGAGAAGGTGGAAATGGAGTTTTCTGATGAGCAAGTGTTCTATGACAACCAACAGAAGAAGAGACCAAGGTGGCAGGATAAAGGGAAGAATCCTTCAAAAAGGTTTCATGGTAATAAAACTAAGTTTGTAGTTTGTGATAAATGTGGTAAAAAACGTGATGGGGAATGTCTTTTGAATTCAGGAAAGTTCTTCTGATGTGGTAAGATGGGACATTACACTACAGGAAAAATGGGTATTTGCGACGGGTTATTTGCGATAGGGACAAATCCCATCGCAAATAGTCCCGTTAGAAATTTATTTGCGATGGGGGAATTTGCCCGTCGCAAATAACTACTTATTTGCGACGGGGAAAGCTAACCCGTTGCAAAAGGTCTGGCGCGAAATGCGCGCCAAATCGCGGGAAAGTTATTTGCGACAGGGGGTTACCACCCGTCGCAAATAACCGGCGGCGGTAAAAGATATTTGCAACGGGGAAAGCTCTCCGTCGCAAAAGGTTATTTGCGGGAAAGTTATTTGCGACGGGGGGTAACCCCCCGTCGCAAATAACCGGCGGCGGTAAAAAACATTTGCGACGGGAATATACCCCTATCGCAAATAGATTGTCGGCAGGTTATTATTTGCGACGGGTCCCGTCGCAAATAACTATTTAACCGTTGACCGTGATAAATGCGGGCTAAGGTATTTGCGACGGGTACCGTCGCAAATAATACTATTTGTGACGGGATACCCGTCGCAAATGGTCCCGTTGCAAATAAGCTAACCTATAAATACCCCCATCCGTTTTTTTCCATTCATTCTCAAACTCTATCTTCTACTTTTCTCAAAAATCTATTTTTAGAGTTCAGAATTTCTTAAGTTTAATTTTTATTTCCGGAGTTGATATTGAAGTCTGCAACAACGATCAGAGATCAACCTCAGATCAATTTTAAAGGTATTTATGTTCATTTTAATTTCATATTTATTTTAAATTTTTTATTAGTTTGAATTATTCTTAATTAGTTGTAATTTAATTATGTTTAGATTGTTTTGTTACTTAATAAATTTAAATTATTAGTATTCATTGTTCATAGTTAATGGTAATTAGGAATAATTAGTAATAATTACCAATAATTAAGAATAAATACTAATAATTAGTAATAAATACCAATAATTAGGAATAATTAGTAATAATTACCAATAATTAGTAATAATTACCAGTAATTAGTAATAAATAGTAATAATTAGTAATAATTACCAATAATTAGGAATAATTAGTAATAGTTACCAATAATTACCAATACTTAGTAATAATTAGTAATAATTACCAATAATTAGCAATAATTAGTAATAATTACCAATAATTCGAAATAATTACCAATAATTACCAATAATTAGTAATAATTACCAATAATTATCCATAATTAGTAATAATTACCAATAATTGCCAATAATTACCAATAATTAGTAATAATTTACTAATTACCAATAATTATCCATAATAAGTAATAATTACCCATAATTACCAATAATTACCAATAATTGGTAATAATTGGTAATAATTAGTAATAATTACCAATAATTCGTAATAGTTAGAAATAATTACCAATAATTACCAATAACTAGTAATAATTAATAATAATTACCAATAATTAGTAATAATTAGTAATAAATACCAATAATTAGTAATAATTAGTAATAATTACCAATAATTAGTAATAATTACCAATAATTACCAATAATTAGTAATAATTACCAATAATTATCCATAATTAGTAATAATTACCAATAATTACCAATAATTGGTAATAATTGGTAATAATTATCACTAATTACTAATAATTAGTAATAATTAGTAATAATTACCAATAATTAGTAATAATTAGTAATAATTACCAATAATTAGTAATAATTAGTAATAATTACCAATAATTACCAATAATTACCAATAATTAGTAATAATTAGTAATAATTATCAATAATTTGTAATAATTACCAATAATTAGTAATAATTAGTAATAATTACCAATAATTAGTAATAATTAGTAATAATTACCAATAATTACCATTAATTAGAAATAATTACCAATAATTACCATTAGTTAGAAATAATTACCAATAATTACCATTAATTAGTAATAATTAATATAATTACCAATAATTACCAATAATTATCAGTAATTAGTAATAATTACCAATATTTAGTAATAATTATCAATAATTACTAATAATTACTAATAATTACTAGTAATTACCAATAATTACCATTAATTAGTAAAAATTACCAATAATTACCAATAATTACTAATAAATGGTAATAATTACCAATAATTACCAATAATTACCAGTAATTAGTAATAATTACCAATATTTAGTAATAATTATCAATAATTACTAATAATTACTAATAATTACCAGTAATTACCAATAATTATTAATAATTAGTAATAATTAGTAATAATTAGTAATAATTAGTAATAATTAGTAATAATTACCAATAATTAGTAATAATTACCAATAATTACCAATAATTACCCATAATTACCAATAATTAGTAATAATTAGTAATAATTAGTAATAATTAGTAATAATTATTAATAATTAGTAATAATTTGTAATAATTATTAATAATTAGTAATAATTTGTAATAATTTGTAATAATTTGTAATAATTTGTAATAATTAGTAATAATTACCAAACAATTGGTAATAATTAACAATAATTACCAATAACTAGTAATAATTACTAATAATTACCAATAATTACCAATAATTACCAATAATTATTAATAATTAGTAATAATTAGTAATAATTAGTAATAATTAGTAATAATTAGTAATAATCACCAATAATTAGTAATAATTTCCAATAATTACAAATAATTATTAATATTTCCAATAATTACTGATAATTAGTAATAATTACCAATAATTACCAATAATTACCAATAATTACCAATAATTACCAATAATTAGTAATATTTACCAATAATTAGTAATAATTACCAATAATTAGTAATAATTCGTAATAATTATGAATAATTACCAAGAATTACCAAGAATTACCAATAATTACTGATAATTAGTAATAATTACCAATAATTACCAATAATTACCAATAATTACCAATAATTACCAATAATTACCAATAATTAGTAACAATTAGTAATATTTACCAATAATTAGTAATAATTACCAATAATTAGTAATAATTCGTAATAATTAGGAATAATTACCAATAATTAGGAATAATTATTAATAATTAGTAATAATTAGTAATATTTACCAATAATTGCCAATAGTGTCAATATTTACCAAAAATTCCCAATACTTGTCAATATTTACCAATAATTAGGAATATTTACCAATAATTAGGAATAATTACTAATAATTAGGAATAATTAGGAATAGTAACCAATAATTAGGAATAATTACCAATAATTAGGAATAATTAGCAATAATTAGGAATAATTGGGAATAATTAAGAATACTTAGGAATAATTAAAAATAATTAGGAATAATTACCAATAATTAGGAATAATTACCAATAATTAGGAATAATTACCAATAATTAGGAATAATTACCAATAATTAGGAATAATTACCAATAATTAGGAATAAGTACCAATAATTAGGAATAATTACCAATAATTAGGAATAATAACATTATTACATTATTTGTATATTTTATTGTTAATATTAAAATAATAAAATTTTCTATATTATATACAATTCACCTTTCATCTGTGTGTTTTCTGTCTCCACATGTAATATTTGCATTCTTTTTCAAAATTATCAACCTACTCACCAATGGAGAGGTGAAAGTGAATGCAAATATTACATGTAGAGACAGAATATTAAACACACAGATGAAAGGATAATTGTATATAATATAGAAAATTATATTATTTTAATATTAATAATAAAATATACTAATAATGTAATAATTTTATTATTATATAATTAATATTTATGTAAAAATAATATTACTATTATTAAAATAGTAAAAAATTTATATAATATTAAAATTATCAATATTTGTAACAGGTTTTGCTTTATTCTCAACATATTCAATTCTTAAAGGGTCAATTTTTAGGTCTATCTCAATAAAAAGTTTGTGTCAGTCGTGTCTGATGTAGACTATAATTATCCTTGCTTGAGTGTTTTTTCTAACAAATTATTCAAAACCAGTAATTCTTTTATATTTTATAGGAAAATATGGAACAACGAGGTCGTCAACAGTCATTATTAGATGACCGCATATGGATAAATCAATGTAGAAATCCAAACGGTTCTGGTTTAAATCCACTATATATAGAGGGTGTGGAGACTTTTTTATCATTTGCGGTATCAAATCAAGAATTTGTTACAGAAGGCAAAATAAAATGCCCTTGTAGAAAATGTGCATTGAGAACGTTTGACACGTTTGACAAAGTGGGGGGACATCTCTTGCATTTTGGTTTTCAGCCAGATTATGTTTTTTGGTATCAACACGGTGAACGCAGTTCCAGAGTAGGTGATACCAACTTGATTCCAGATCCATCCCGGTTTCAAGATTTAGTATAGGATGTTGCAGGTTCATCTGTTCAACATACAGAATCTCCGGCTAATGTAGCTTCAGATCCTGAGTTGCACCATCTAAATTTTATGAGTTGTTGAGGTCTGCTGAGGATGCATTATATCCTGGCTGCAAGATGAGCAAATTAGAAGCAGTTGAAAAATTTATGGCTATCAAATCAGATAATGGAATTTCAAACACTTGTTTTGACCATATATTTGCTTTGCTTAAAACACTGTTACCCGAAGGAAATGTTTTTCCTGCAAATTACTATGAGAGTAAGAGGTTGGTTCGAAATTTGGGACTTACTTGTCAGAATATTCATGCATGTTCAAATGACTGCATTTTATATTATGGGGAAAATGAGTCGTTGGATAGTTGTCCCACATGTGGGCAACTGAGATATAAAGAAGGGCAACATGGGAAGTCTGTTTTGATTCCTGTAAAACAGTTGAGATATTTTCCGCTTACATCTAGACTTCAGCGTTTATTCATGTCTAAGAATACAACGACAATGATGTCATGGCATAAAGTGAATATTTCAACCGATAAAATCTTGAATCATCCAGCCGATGGTGATTCATGGAAACATTTTGATAGAGTGAATCCATCCTTTGCTTTAGAAGCTAGAAATTTTCGACTGGGCATTTCCACTGATGGTTTCTGTCCGTTCGGATCTTATGGTAGTCAATATTCATGTTGGCCTGTTTTTTTAACTCCGTACAATTTACCTCCATGGATGTTGATGAAAGAGCCATATATCTTTTTGACTTTACTAATTCCAGGACATCCGAAGAAGAATATTGATTTTTATTTGAAACCATTGATTGATGAATTAAGTTTATTGTGGAGTACTGGTGTTAGTGCATATGATGTTGCTACGAAACAGAATTTCATACTGAGAGCAGCATTGATGTGGACAATTAGTGACTTCTAGGCTTATGGGATGTTATCTGGCTAGAGTACACATGGTCAGAAATCATGTCCTTACTGTATGGGAGAGAACAAAGAATTTATGCTCATTCATGGAATGAAACCTTGTTATTTTGACTGTCATCGCAGATTTCTTCCAGCTGATCATCCTTTTCACAGAAACAGATCTCATTTCAGAAAAGGAACAATTGAAAGGGATGGACCTCCAAAAATGCTATCAGTTTCGGAGTTAAAATCAGTTGTATTTTCATTACCTCCCATCACTTTTGGTCCCACAATAAACCAACAGAAAATTTCCGGTTTTGGGAAAGAACACAATTGGATTAAACGTAGCATATTTTGGGATTTCCCATATTGGTCTGATTTCTTGGTCCGCCACATGTTGGATGTCATGCATATTGAGAAGAACTATTTTGATAATTTGTTTCATACAGTTTTGGATACGCCAGGACAGAGAAAAGACAATGTAAATGCATGTTTAGATCTTGCCCAAATTTGCAGGCGTCCAGAACTGGAACTGTTTGAGAATGTCAGAATAGAAAGGTTACTGAAACCAAAAGCAGCTTATACACTGTATAAAGAAAACCATTTATTATTTTGTCAGTGTATTTTAGATTTGAGACTTCCATATGGTTGTGCTTCCAATTTGGGTAGATGTGTAAAGAATGGTCATATTACTGGATTAAAAAGTCATGATTGTCATGTTATAATGGAAAGACTTCTACCTATTGGAATAAGAGGTCTGTTGAATTCTGTGATTTGGGATTCCATAACAAACATGTCTCATTTTTTCGCGAAATTTGTGCGGCTACAGCAGATTATGATGCTCTATGCAAACTTGAAGAAGATGTTGTTGTAATTATATGTAAACTGGAAAAAATATTTCCGCCGTCTTTCTTTGACTCAATGGAACATTTGATGTTACATTTTCCATATGAAGCCAAATGTGGAGGTCCAGTACAGTTTCAATGGATGTACCCATTTGAAATATGCATGCAAAAATTGAAAAGAAAAGTACGTAACAAAGCATCTGTTGAAGGATCTATTGCAGAAGCTTATTTTCAAGAGGAAATATCTTTTTTCTGCTCCCGTTATTTTGAATCTTAGTATCCTTCAAAACACAACCGAATGGGACAGAACGAGAGGAATATTGATGAAATCGACAATCAATTATCTGTTTTCAACCAGCCAGAGCTTGGTTTTGGTGGAGTTTATGAACGCTGGATTTTGGATGATGAACATCACAGAGCTAATACATATGTTCTGTTCAACTGTGAAGAGATTACATCAGTTGTACTGTAAGTGATTATATCACTTATTCTATCATTTATGTTACATTAAATAACTTTGTTTGTTTATAAGTTGTATGATAATCATATCAAGAAACAAATTCCACAAATTACAGCAGCTGCTCTCAAAGAATGCCGACAGAAAAAATTCTCTCAGTGGTTTCAAAAACTGGTAACCTAAATTCTTTATCTTTTAGCAACTCATTCAATATATAGTTTACTATATTGATAATTATTTCACAAATTTTCAGGTGTCTCGACATGCTGATAAAATTGAAAAATGGTTGTGTATATTGAGTAACCCACCTTACAAACTTGTTAAAACTTATAATGCATATGTGGTGAATAGATTTCGATTTCACACACATGCATATGGGGAATAAAAAAAATCAATGAACAGTTGAGTTAGCTTGAGAGGATCTCATCATCGAGAAAATGAAGTTGACTTTTATGGCATACTTGATGAAATCATTGAACTCTGTTATCTTGGACAACATTACATAACCATGTTCAAATGTCGGTGGTTGGATACAGAGAGAGGCATGCGTGTTCATCCGACTCATGGAATCATCGATATTAAATGTAAAAGTGTTCTCGCAGTAAATGAACCATTCTTATTGGCTAAACAGGCACAGCAAGTTTATTACACAAAGTACTGTGCTACATCAAGATACTTGACTGATTGGTGGAGTATAATAAAAATCAAAATTCGAGACAATCAGTTTAGTCAAAGTGAATGTGCTTTCACTGATGTGCAAAGAATTGATGTTTTTCAAGAGAGTACTCAAAATCAATCTTTTTTACAAAGATACATGAGTATCGATGACGACACCCCACATTTAAGAGTCGGTGATGACGATGATGTTAATGATGTCACATATGAATTTGAAATGGTAAGAGATGAAGCAACTGGAACTCGAATGCATATCGATGATGTTGTGGAGGAATATGAAGATGACATTGACATATATGAAGATGAAAATTGATAGAATTCCATGGTAGTTATATACAATCATAACTAATATATATGTATATATAATAGTAATTATCAATTATTTGCAAACAACATTAACATTTTCTATTTTAGATGGATGACGAGAAATTTTGTGAGTTGGCGGATGCTGACCTGCCTTTCGATGCAGATGAGTTGCTGGCAGATTACCCTCAGCCTACAGGTGCTCCAGGGAGTAAGCGGAGGGGGCGCGGTCTTGCATGATTGATGATTCCTGACCCCGTCCCCGAGTGACATCCACGTCTTGGGTTTGATCCACGCACACAGAGGTGTGATAACCTATGTGATAACCTGTGGATTTGACTAAGATTTCATTAATCTATTCACATAATAAATGTTTATTATTTTTACATTTTTCCACATATAGCAGTCAGACAGGGCAGCGCTATTTTGCGCAACTATTTCTGTCAGCCTTGGACCACATGGGAGCAGATTCCCATTGATGTGCAGCAGGCCATGTTCGGCCATTGGTTGGTATGTACATAAATAAATAATTTTTATTTTGAAAATTATTTCATTTCTAACTTGATATTTTGATTTATTTGTAGGGTTTATGGTATCCGATCGAGGATACCATGCGTGACGCCATCCACGAGGCATGGGAGGTGGCCATGCGTGATCACTTTCGTCAGTTTTTGCACAATTTAAGAAAAGCTGCCATGAAGAAAGCAGGAGTGTAAAATTTTGATGAGTCATGTAAAGAACACCGACCAGAGTACATTTCATCCCATGTATGGGATGGATTATGTGTCCACTGGTTGAGTGAGGCTTTTCAGAGGAGATCATCGGTGGGGAGGCAGAATCGGGGGAGACATGGGGTGACTCATCGAGCTGGGAGTCGTACTTTCAGTACTCATAGACATCATATGGTATGTACATTATTTATAAATATTTTATATAACTATAAATATTAACAGTTTATTTTTTATTCTTATAGGTTGTCGAGCACCCCGATATTACAGAGTACGACGTATATCGACAGATGAATAGTGATCCTGCTACTGGGGAGCTCAGAGGTGATCGTCAGCGTCACATCGTGGTCAGTATTATTTGTTTTCAAGTTTAAAAATTAACTGCATATAATATATTCACAATTTTAATTTTAAATTGCAACTACAGGAGTCATATGAGGACGCAGCGCCACAGGCCCGGCCTGAGAGTCAGGCCGAGTCATCAGATCAGACCACTGGCTGTCAGTTTGATGAGGCGGCATGGATGCAGGCCACCCAGTATGCCTTTGAGAAGGGTCGGGTAGTTGGTATCAGCTCTCGACTGACTCCCGGAGATTATTATGGCAGCGCTGCGATGTCGGCGTCCAGCTCGAGAGGAGCTCGTGCATCTTCTTCTACTACACAGTATGAGGATCAGTTGCGATCTCAGACTGCACTG
This sequence comes from Viscum album, assembly GCA_963277665.1. Lineage (NCBI taxonomy): Eukaryota > Viridiplantae > Streptophyta > Magnoliopsida > Santalales > Viscaceae > Viscum > Viscum album. The sequence goes on along the minus strand of OY728128.1, from coordinate 267,072,720 downwards.
ATAGAGAGTCTCCGACAGGAGCAGGAGCAGATGCGTCAGCAGCAGCAGCAGCATGAGGAGGAGCGTCGACGCCAGCAGCAGCTGTATGAGGAGCAGATGAGTCGGTGGCAGCAGTAGCATCAGGAGCAGATAGAGTACATGCGCTGACTCACTCATGCTTTAGGGATGGATTTTCCTCCACCAGCATCTGCAGATCCCCCCCCTCCCCCCTCCCCCCCTCCTTCAGATTAGAGTTTTTTTTATGTTATAAAGTTTGTTAAATCAAAATATGAATTTTTTTCTATTTTTAGTTTCTGTCTCATTATAAAATATTAATAATATTATATTTTGAAATAACAATACTAATATGAATAATAATATTATTTATATTTTATAATATTACATTTTATATATATATTAAAATTTTATAATATTATTATTTTATTATTATTTTTTGTAATATTAGAATTATTTTAATATTTTAATGTAAAATAATTCTATTATTTTTATATTAATTAAAATAATTTATTAATATTTTTTTATTTATGAATTATAATTCTAATATTATTATATTAATTAAAATCATTTATTAATATTCTATTATTTTATATTTTCGAATTATAATTCTATTATTATTATATTAATTAAAATAATTTATTAATAATTTATTATTTTTATTTGTGAATTATAATTCTATTATTATATTAATTAAAATCATTTATTAAAATTTTATTATTTTTTATTTTTGAATTATAATTATATTATTATTATATTAATTAAAATAATTTATTAATAATTTATTATTTTTATTTGTGAATTATAATTCTATTATTATATTAATTAAAATCATTTATTGAAATTTTTTATTTTTGAATTATAATTGGATTGTTATTATATTAATTATAATAATTTGTTAATAATTTATTTTTTTTATTTTTTTAAAGTATTTGCGACGGGATACTATGCCCGTCGCAAATAGTATTATTATTATATTCATTAAAATAATTTATTAATTTTTTTAATTTTTTTTTAAAAAAAAGTAATTGCGACGGGCCCATCGCAATTACTTTTTTAAATAGTTTTCACAAATATACGGACTAATATTTGCGACAGGAAGGATCGTCGTCGCAAATAATACCTTTAGCGATGGTCCCGTCGCAAATAATTGTTGTTGCGATGCCATTTTCCGCGACGGGCTATTTGCGACGAGCCCCCGTCGTAAAAGCCTATTAGCAACGGGATCCCGACGCAAATGCCTCGTGGAAAATGCCATAATTTCCAGTAGTGTTAGGCCCGTGATTTCATTGGATAAGATCAGGGTAATGGTAAGACCAAATTTTATTTACAGTTAGTGAAATGTTTCAAGTGCAATGAAATGGGTTATTATGCAAACGAGTGTTCGAAAAAGAGCTAGAATGATGAGAAGAAGTCAGACTATAAGTAGAATGGTGTGGTGAAATCCTTTGCAACTACTTCAGAAGATGTTGGGCCACCAAATGAAGTGGTATCAGGTACATTGTTTGTTTCTTCAGATTATGGAAATGTGTTGTTTCATTCAGGGTCTACACATTCTATGATCTCTGAAAAAATTTCTAGTAAACTGGGAATTCCATCTCATGAAATGACTCCTGAACATGTGGTAAAAACACCTGGGAGAAATGTTGAGGAAAAAAGAATTTATAAGAATCTCCCTATCCTTATCTATGGAAAGAACCTACTTGCAAACCTTATTATTTTACCTCTAGTAGAGTTTGATGTTATCTTGTTGATGTATTGGCTCTCTTTTTACCATGCTAAGATTCATTATAGACATAAATAAGTTTCCTTTTAGAAAGACTTTCAGTTTGTGTAAAAGAATGAACCCTTACTATTTATAACATATCAAGTGGCTGAGAAACTTTTAAAAGATGGAAATGAATGTTACCTTGCACATATTGTTAAAAACAAAGGAACCATTCAGATTAATGTTGTTCCAGTGGTAAATGAGTATCCAGATGTTTTTCCTGATGACTTTCTTGGAATAATACCAGATTGGGAAGTTGAATTTACTGTTGACATATTTTCTGATGCTAAGGCAATTTCAAAACCACCTTATAGAATGGCTCAAATTGAACTTTCATATTTCAAGGAGCAATTGCATGATTTATTAGTGAAAGTTTTCATTCAACCTATCATATCACCATGGTGTTCTCCTGTTTTATTTTTTAATTAGATAGATATGTCAATGTGACTTTGCATTGATTATAGAGCCTTGAATAACTTCACTGTTAAGGAAAAATATCCTTTTCCTCATATCGATGATTTGATTCATCAACTCCAGGGAGCTCAGTATTTTTCAAAGATTGACTTGAGATCTGGGTACAATCAGTTGAAGGTAAAAGAAGCAGATATTCTGAAGACTACATTTCATACAAGATATGGCCATTATGAATTTGTAGTTATTCCTTTTGGTTTAACCAATGAACATACTGTATTCATGGACGTTATGAATAGAATTTTCCATGAGTTCTTGGATAAGATTGTAGTTGTTTTCATTGATGATATTTTGGTGTTTTCTAAAATTAAAGAGGAGCGTGAAATTCATTTAAGGGTTATTTTGAAATCCTTAAAAGAAAATAAATTTTATGGTAAATTCAGCAAGTGAGATTTTTGGTTGCAACAATTTTCTTTCCTTGGTAACATTGTTTCTAAAGATGGAATAACTATTGATCCTGCAAAAAAAAGGTGGTTGAAGAATGGCCAAGACCGAAAAATGTATCAGAGATTCGTAGTTTTCTTGGTTTGGCAGGCTATTACCAAAGGTTTGTTAAAAATTTTACATGATTGTCCAGCCCACTGACTAAGCTAAAGGGTTTTAAGTTTATATGGACAAAATAATGTGATGATTGTTTTCAGGAATTGAAAAGAGGATTGGTGAATGCTCCAGTATTAGTACTACCTTCCAGGAATGGTGAGATTGTTTTCTATAGTGATTCTTCATTGAAATAACTTGGTTGCGTCCTAATGCAGAATGATCATGTAATTTCTTATGCTTCATGTCAGTTGAAAACTCATGAGATAATTTACCCTACACATGATTTGGAATTAGCTGCATTGTTTTCACTTTAAAAATTTGGAAGGCATCATTTGTATGGTGTAAAGTGTGAAATATATACTGATAAAAAAATATTAAAGTATATATTCACTCAGAAATAATTGAATATGAGACATAGGAGATGGCTAGAAATAATCATGTATTATGAATGTACAATTCATTACCATCCGGGAAAAGAAAATAAAGTGGCAGATGCTTTGAGTTGAAAAAGTAATGCTTCATTAACCATGTTACATTCAGAACGTGATCCTTTGGTTAAGTATTTGATGAATTTTGGTTTGGAAGTTGTTGGTGTAGGAAATTATTATGTATTGTTTCATGTATCAGTGAAATATTCTCTATCAGATAGAATTAAGCAAGCACAGAAGCAAGACAGTGAGTTTCCGAAAAGGGTAGAGCTAGTTTAGAAGGGTATGTTACCTGAATTAAACATTGATATTGATTATGTTTTGAGATTTGGGAAGAGATTGTGTCTACCTTGTGATTCATAGTTTAAGAGAGAGTTGTTATGTGAAGCTCATAGTTCTCCATTTTCAGTTCATCCAGGCAGTACTAAGATGTATAGAGATATTCGAGAGTATTTCTGGTGGGATGGAATAAAAAGAGATATTACTGATTTTACAATGAGGTGTTTGACTTGTCAACAGGTTAAGGCAGAGCGGATGTTACCAAAAGGGATGCTTCAGCCATTACCAGTGCCAGAGTGGAAATGGGAGAATATATCCATGGACTTCATTTTGGGATTACCGAAGACACGTCGATTTAATAGTGCAATCTGGGATATTGTTGATTGCATGAGTAAATCTGCTCATTTACATTCTATACGAGATACTTTTTCCCGAGATCAACTTTCTTGATTGTATCTTAAAGAAATAGTCAGGTTACATAGAGTTCCCCTCTCCATTGTATTTGATCGTGATCCCAGGTTCACTTTTTTGCGTTTGGAAAGGCCTTCAGAAGTCCTTGGGTACTGAATTTAATTTTAGTACATCTTTTCATCCTTAATCAGATGGGTAGTCAGAATGAACAATTTAGACTTTCGAGGATATTCTACATTCTAGTTCAATGGATTATCAGGGATATTGGGACCAGCAGCTTTCATTGGTTGAGTTTTCTTATAATAACAGTTTTCATTCCAGTATACAGATGGCACCATTTGAGGCATTATATGGGAAGCGGTGTCGAACTCCAGCTGTTTGGGATAAAGTATGTGAAAGAAAGTTTATGGGACCTGAATTGGTATAATATATGGAAGAAAAAGTTCAGTTTATATAGAGACACAGGATAACAGCTCAGAGTAGGCATCAAATTTATGCGGACAACTGGAGGAAGGATCTCGCTTTTGAGGTAGGTGATCATGTCTTCCTTAATTTTTCACTATGGAAAAGTGTGATTCCATTTGGTAAGAAAGGAAATATTATCCCAAGGTTCATTGGACCATATGTAATTTTGGAAAGAGTTATATCAGTTGCATACCGAGTGTCTTTACCTCCAAATTTATCTCAGGTACACAATATTTTTCAGGATTCATTGTTGAGAAGTATATGCCAGATCCAACTCATGTTTTGAGTCTAGAGGTTGTTCACCAGAAATAGAATCTATCTTATGAGGAACAACCAGTCCATATTCTTGACCACGGGGATCAATTTTTGCGTAATAAGGTGATTCATCAAGTAAAGGTTTTCTGAAAAAACCATATAGTCAACGAGGAAACATGGGAATCTGAAAATGCAATGTGGGATAAATACCCACACATATTTGATAAGTAAATAAATTGTGGGGAAATAATTTCAAAAGGGGGGGAAGGATGTAACATCACATGTAAGTAATGAATAATATATTTTCATATCTATGTCTATTTTTGAATTTTATTGTGTTTTAGAGGCTTCAAATGAGAATAAATCAAATCATAAGCATAGAATACTCGAATACTTTTAAAAGACTATTTTACCACATTTTGAGGGAAATCCATTTATAAATCTAAATTTTGACAATTTTATAAGCTATATATTTTAAAATAAACTTATTCTTTAGAATTGGGACATTGAAATTTACTTTGGATAAATTTTTGGTATTTTTCTGACAATGTTCATTTATTAATGAATTGTGAAAAATACTCCATTTTACTTCAAAACTGCTTTTTCATCTAATTTAATTATAAGGATAGATTATATTTTTAATTGGTTTTAAAGATTAATTAGAATATATTTTTACCATTTAATTCAATGTTAGTCATTTGAATTAATTTCACTTTGAAATTTGACATAAACAAGTGTCAATATTTTGATAGATATTGTTTCTTAAAAACATGCTATTTTTTGACAACAGGAATTATTTTTAAATTAATTACTGAAATTTTTGTGATTTGAATTTGTAAAAATGGATTCTATATTTGGAATAATAAGGAAAAAATTATGTAATTAAGACTCTTTTTTTGGACATTATGAATAGTAATGACGACAATTATCTTTAATTATCGTGATTAATTAGTAATCGGTGAGTTAAGGGTAGTAAAATAATATCATAATAACATAAAATGACCCCAACATGTGTCCAAATCCACCTTTTGAGTCATGGACGACCATGGGAATATTTTTACCAAACTTGAGGGCCCATGGAGTCACATGGGTGTGATAGGGACATTTATGACATTATTTTTAAAAAGAAGAGAAATATAACAAAGGTTTTTATATCCTATGTAAAACAATTTTAATTTTATTTTACATATATAATCTCTTAGACTATAAATAGTCATTGGAAATATAAAAATATTTCCTACAACATGGTATTTTTTTATAATTTTTAGACATTAAATAAATAGATTTATTTTTTACACCATGATGATGTAGTGATTACCTCATTAATGAACAATTTATATAAAATGATAAGATAAGGTAAAATCTAATACATACACTTTTTGAAAACCTATTGGAAGGGTGAATTTCGAACCCTAATCATCTTATCCTAAAAATATATCATTGTGGGACCTTTAAAATCATAATATCATTTTATAATAAACTAAAATTTCAAGACTTTCCAAAAGTGACCCTTCTCCCTCTTATAAAAGGCCCCCACCTATACCCCCTTACCCACACCTCTCAGGACCTTAGCTCATCCAACCTCTACTAATATTATCTCTCAACATCCCTCTCTTACTCTTAGATGCCTCACTTTGGGCAGAAGTCTTTTCAAGGAAGCCTTTGGCTCAAATCAAAAAGAGTTACCTGATTTAGAGGTAATGTCTTCTCTTGAGTTTCTTCCCTTAATTTTCCTTCTTCACTCACCACTATCTTTATTATTATTTTATCCCATAACAAAAACAATATCCTCAATATACTAGGATTTTTTTATGATAAGGATTCAACCTACACTTACACACACCTCTGTCAAATGGTTAAAAAACATACTATTTATGTGGGTGGTGAATTACTGCCTTGCGAAATGATGATTGTTCAATCATATTTTAACACCTTTCATAGTGTCCATTATGATGTCACTGTATTTATATATGATATATATGGTATTTTTTTTTTATGTTTCTGGATTTTATGTTTAAATCACATCGTTATGCTTTTCATGTTGTGGAACTGCGATAATTTCATCTGAGGAAGTGTGGACTATCGCCCCCTCAAGTGATGTGACTCGTTCATGCCATACATGGAACATATAAAGAATAGAATAAATCAACTTATGTGACCTAAATAACATATATATTATATTGTAGTTATAATATATATATGTATCGTTTAGTTTTAATTCCTTTAATATGACAAAGAAATGAAAGTAGTGTTCATGCGTACGTACGGCCTACCGTCTCCTTGAACAGTGAATTTCATTTTTACCTCCAAATGTTATAGAATAGTATAAAATGAATATATACTAGATATATATGATATTTAAATCACAAAAACCATTATGTATATGACTTACTTATAACTACAAGGGAAATTCTTTTCAAACAATATCATTTTTGACTCATATGCCGAACATCGACAAAATGTATGATATGGACCCACATAATTAACTAATTATTATAACATGATAATATGTGATATTAAATTATTAATAAACTTTAAAGGATGTCCTTTAACAATTATAAATTGACCTAAGTTTATTATTCTGGAATACAAAGGCCGAACAAGAACAAGTCGGACTTGAGGTAAGGGACTTCATCTCAATCTCCTTTCGTTGATGCATACATAAATTTATATACGACCTTATTTTATTAGTTGTATAATAAACCCTTTTGACATTTAATTTCATTCAAAATGAATATTTTTACATGAATCATTTTACTAAATGAAAAAATAAATGTTTTTGTCTTATGTATGCGGCGACAAGACTTCTCCGCCAACGTGACCATTATTTGAGTTTCGGCTTCCTCTACAAGCCATAACTTTTTTAAATGAAAAATAAATACCATGTCTAACTTTTCTTTTATTTTGGTATTGAGAATGGTTTTGATAATGTTTTGATTATATCAATGTGTTGTATTGATATCTTGTGATTGAAATGTGGAAATTTTATGTTTCCTTTATGCGTGTTTTATGTGATATGATTATGTTATGGTTCTTGGGCATTGTTTATGATGTCGGGTGGTTCCGTGATAAAATATGGGTGGGTGGCCCGAGATAGATCTCCAATTCATTGGGAAACACTAAGGAGTTAAAATCTGAGGTTTCTATAAAGATATTTAATGAATATAATGTGATGGGTATTCCAAACGTAACCATGAGGGTTACTCCCTACGTAAGAATGTTATGAGTGCCTTAAGGTAACTTTATGATTTATGATTTCTATGATTTATTCATAAATATTACGATTTCATGAGGTATGTTAAAGTTCTTATGTTTTATGAGTAATGTATGATTTCATTGATTTTTATTTATACATGGACTAATGTTTTCTTCCCGTATTTTTTTATCCCTTAGTGAGATTTTTATGGTCATCCCATGTTTTTTAAATGTTTTTCACCTGTCAAGAGAAAAGTACATGATGTGATGATAGTTTCGAGGAAGTGTAAATAACTAAAGCATGTTTTATTTTAAATATGTTTCCTCTGTTGGAAAAAAATGAATATTGTCCTTGATGTAACCACCTTTTTTAAATGTGGAATGTAATGCGTGATTTATGATCCAATTCTCTAAAACTCTAAACGTGAAAAGATCCTCAATGTGAATTCTTCAAATAACACAAGATTAAGTATTGTTTATCGTTGGGGCCTTATAATAAATCCTACATTTGTAACAACCATATATTTTCAACCCTACTTTGGCAGTTTTTTAGTTAAATGAATGAACAATACATTTTTTATTCAATTGTGGAGTTTTTATTTAATTATATTTTTCATTTTTTCTATAACAATTTGCCAAAAAATTACCTATTGAAATCTATTTTCAAATTCTTTAATGTCTTGTATTTAGTTGACTAAATCATTAAAATTTTAAGGGATATAATGATTCAATTAAATGATTCCGAAATTCAAAGGATCTATATTTTTGTTTGATATTCTTGTAATTATTCAAAAGAGTGATATCCATATTTCTCATGATAAATATAATTATTATTTTCATTTTCTATATCATGTTATTGAAATATATTTTTGAATAGGTAACTGTTGGAAAAGAAAAAAATCAAACCTAAATGATATTCTAAAGAACCATCACTTCGGATATATATATGATTTGAACAAGTGGTGTATAAGCTCTTAATAAACTATTACTATGGTTAATTTCTTATTGATGTTTTCATAGAAGATCTTCTGAAACTGGGAAAAATTTGAAGCTATTCTATTTTTAATAAATTATTATTTGAATGAGAAGATATATTTTCTATCAGTTATTGTTTCAACTTTGAACATGACTCGGTTTATTTGAACAATAAAACTATTTTGATCGATTGGATTGTTAGTTGTTAGGACCCTATCACGATATAATACCATCTTACTAGACTAAACAATAGATAATTCAGTTCCCTATAAAATAACATGATGTTCATGTACAATCATTGTTAAGGTGTAAACTACATATACTCATTTTTTATGTTTCAGTGATAAGAATACTCCTATAGAGAAAATAACAAATCTTACATATGTGTAATTATTGGAGTTGACTATGAGATATTAGTACCCCATACACTATTAAAATTTATGTGTTCTTCCTATATTTTAATCCACTGCACAACATACATAAATAATAGAATACATCATATCTGTAAAAATATAATAGAAGACTAAAAATCAAAATCATTCTAAGATTATCAAAAGGGAAAAATTAACCCCCCCCCCCCTCTTAGGTATGAAATGAAGTGTAAATATATTGAAACACAACCAAATGACGGGATTATTCTTTTTAAATGGAATTTAATCTTGTTTATTTACTAAAATGATTTTTGGAATGTAAATGAAGCCAACAATGCTAAGAAAATGATTTCAAAACAAAAACTGTATCCTTTTACTTTTCATTCATAAAAATAAATGTTCATTTAACCGATAATTGATTTATGGTTTTTGATGGTCGATTCTCTTTTGAATATATTCTATATTACTATCCATCATAACATGAGGTTTAGATTTTTCTTTCACATCCATATTTTCACGTCACGCTAATTTTATCCCATTTCAATGCCTTATTATGTGGCGACCTTCACATTTAACTCTCTCTTTTTTCATAGGAAGGTTTTTAAATCAATTTTATGATGTGGGATTTCAATAATGGTATTTTAAAATAAGATATAAATTATTAAGAATCACATTTTGTATTTTTAGGATATTATTTATTGAATTTTGAGATAATATAATACCCAAATATTTCATGGTATGTCTCTTTTTAAATATAACTTCTTCGATGGCTTATGAGATTAAAAAGATGATTAATTTTTTTTCATTGTGTTATTTATCACCTAGACATTAGACAGAAATGAATGATTGATTATGAGTAATTGATAAAAATATAGTTCAAACATGTTTATAATATGAATTATTTTGTTTCAAATTATATATAAATGAAAATAAAAACCAATTTAACATAATGGATTTTATTTTATAAAAAAGACTATTTTGATGACTACTGTGGAATTTTATGTTAAATTTGTTTTAATATAGATGAATAAATGATCATAATGATATTTAATTGTTATATATTAAATAAAATGTTTATAAATTCAACCAATATGTTTAATTGTTATAAGAAAAAATTAATCCAATTTTACCCAATAAATGTTTTACTTTCGGAATGGGAATTTCACCGCCTTGTGATGGTGAAAATATTTTAAATATATGTTTTCAATAATTTATAAAATATTTTAAAAAAAAACTCAGTTTTTAAATTCATAATGTGTAAAATATAAGAGGATTATTTTTTTTGGTATTTATAGAAATAATATTGTCCTATGAATAGTGAAAAATATCTATTTTTATAAAATTATAAATTTCATTATATTGAATGTATTTTTATGATTTTAATTTGATCCTAATTTAAAATATATAATATTTATATTAAAATAATATATTTTAATTTATTTTTATGATAATTACACCTCATTTTGTTATATGTACAACTTTTTCATTAAAATTATATTTTTCAATAAATTTGTTTTTCATTTAATTTTTTGGGATAATTTTTAAATTAAATTATGAAACATCTATTTTTTAAAATTGAAAAATGGATTTCATATTTTTATTTAAAATTTTAAAAATGAATAATTTTTTAATTTTTTTTCCAAAATAAATTTAAACATTTTTTATTTGTGTTACCACTTTAACGGGTAAATTGGGTAATTTAGGTTTAAATGAAAATGAGAAGAATTATAAAACTACACTAAATCATTACCAAATCATTTTTTATAATTTATATTATACCCTTAACTCATGTGGTTGTAATTTTATTTATTCAATGGACAATTTTCTGCGACAATGACTTTGATAATATTTAAATGATAGAAAATCACAAAATAGAGCATTCTCATTTTTAATAATTATATTATTTTTTCTATGTTTTTATTATAAATATATCAATAAATATATTTTTTTTAAGATAAAATATTTATATACATCATGGTATTTTAGTTTTGAATTTTTATGAGGAAATAATTTCCATAAATAACAATTTAAAGTTGATGAATTAATTGTTTTCATAATGAAATAATCAAATAATTCATGATTTTAATTTAATGATAAATATATAATATTTTGAGAAATATTTTTATATTATGGATTCCATTTTTTTAATCTGTGGGTCTAAAAATGGTCAGGGATGAATATTGGGATTTTTCTAAAAAAGTATATTTTTGGTGAATATTGAAATATAGTAATTTATGATATTAAAAATAAAATAATTATCGAGTCTAGGTTGATATGTGTATTAATTAGGACAAATTATCAAGAATTAAAATTCACTAGATACTTTAATTAGTCACAATACTCATCATTATTGATTATCTTGATCATGAATAATAAACATATGAATAAAATAATCAAAAACATGCATCTCTTATCCCTATAAATTTCTTCCATCACCACACCTTCTCCTTAGAAATTAAAATCCTTTTGGACTGTCTAAATTATTTCAAATTAAATTACAAATACTCTTCCCCACATGTGATACATTCTATTCTTACAAAAAGACCAAATCCATGTGTCTTGAGAAAGTCCTCAGGGAGACAATATTCTTGATCTAAAATCATCCTTTATATTTTATTTTCCATTATTTTTATATAATCTAAAAAACTAAAATTTCCAAATTTTAATGGTAATTAAATTATCATATATATAATGTCATTTTGTTCTACTAATGTAATATTCATCGTCAAATCTCTTATATTCCATTTCTATTTTAGAATAAGAAAACATCATCTTCGATGTGTCGATTCTCCACCTTCATAGACCATAATTTTTTTCCATTATTTCCTTAAAGGATGGTCATAAACCAATTATTATGAATATATAATATTATAGTATGAAAATTAAATTTTTTTTCATGTTTTGGGTCCAACATTTAAACATTATTTTAAATTAAATGACATATGATTATAATGATCGTAAAACATCCAAAATAAATTAATACATTTTAATCAAAATTATATCTATTGAATCATCCACATATAATAAAACTAAATTATATATTAGACTTTATAAAATTATTTCACTTAATTAATACAAAATTATTTCACTCATGGTGTGTTTTTCATTTGAAAAAAACTCCCATAATTAAAAAAAAGGAACTGACCATATGACTACAAAACAAACTCTACTAGAAAAATGAAATTAATTATTGAAACTAATTAGAATTTCCCAAATGAATTTAATAAAATTATAATAAATAATATATATGTTTTTTGGTTATAAATTATGTAATTAATGAATCTAATTTGATTATAAAAGATATTATTTACATGTGTAGACCACTTTCAAAAATAAGGTAAGGGTTTTCTCAAATCACTCTTACTTATATGAGATATATTTCTTATTCACTGATTATTTCTTTTTTGTTTTGTATTTATACTACCCTTTGATATATAATATCATTAATTTAATTATATTCATGGAATTGAGTCTACCATTTTGTAATTATTAAATTCATGGTGTAGAGGATTCGACTGATTATAAGGTGAAATGGTATTTCTTAACACAATTTTAAATACTTTTCATAAACATATAATTAACAAATTATGTCATGATTAAGTTATGTGTAAAATTTATTGTCATTATCTTATATTTTAATTCAATTTTTATGTTGAAATATATTGAATATATGTAATATATTTATTTTTAATTATATTATCTTCATAAGGGACTTCATCATAATTTTATTTTATTAAGGGATATTTTTTATTTTATGCACCTATTTTGATAACTATGATATATATACATCCTCATTTGTTTATGAACATATATCACTGATGATTACATTAAATATGCATATTAATTGATTCATGGATATGATTATTATTTAATAAATATTTCAATATTAAATATAGTGTTTACTATAACGACCCATACTTTACATACATTTTTATTACTTCATAATTGAAGCATACTTATTACAACATATAACAAAACCATGAAAGGACCGTATAGGTATAGTGTATTTAGAAACTGGGAAACATAAACAATTGTTTCAAAAAGAATCTACTTTTCCTCCCATTTATTTCATCGTATCTAGAGTCCCTTTTTGGCATATTCTACTTAATAACCTTCTTCCTGACCTGGGGAAATAAAACATACAAAAGGGTGATCTCAAATGCTCAGTAAGGGTAAACAAAATAAATATCAATCACATCATATTCATAAGAACATAACATTTTGGAAATCTTAACCTGCAAAAGAGAGCATAATTTCATAACATGGGATAAATCATAGTAGTGAAATGAAATCCCAATAATCATAACTTAAAACATGAAACTTTGTGGCATATACACATAATCATAGAGAATCATTTCTTATTAGTCAAGACTCATTGCCAAGACTATATTAGTGGACAAAGTCCATTTCTGAACCGAGTCACCCTCGTTTCAGTCCTGTTTCACTGAACCGGTATAACCTACCGTTCCAGCCATGTCTATTTCATGAGATATAAAATCTTTACCCAATGCATTGGAGGGATATATAGGTCCCACCCATCTCATAATGATACCATTCTTATGTGTGCCACAAAATCTTAAATCATACATCATTGCATAACCCATGTAATAAAAATGGGAATCTCAAACATCATGACATCATAAAACAATTCATATAGGATAAAGGAATTCATAAAAATAATTCCATCACAACATAATCAAATCAATATAATAATAGGGATATAAACAGAACCCTATATTATCTTAGATGGAAAATAATTTTGATAAAGCACTTGAACTCCATTCTTGAGGAAAATATCCTTTTTACTTCAAAAACATTTTCCTTTCTTTAACATGTCATACAATTTTAAACTAAAAGAAGTTGGTTAAAAATAAACTTGAAAACTTGTAAAGTAAGATTCTTGGAAATATTGTTTTAAAAATCCATTCATGCCGTATAAGTTAAAAAAAACATTCTTCTCGTACTTTTGTCGGAAAAGTCAAAAAAGTACCTCGTACGAAAAATGACAAAAGATTCCTTTCATATCTTTTACTAAAAACTCACCGAAGGGTAAAATTGGATTTAAACAAGTGTGGGTTGATGGAAACAATATTACATATTGAGGAATCATGGATGTGGATGATAAAATACACCCCAGTAAATACCAAAGTATAAACAATCTCGGATAAAATGAGATTGTGATATTTTCCCTTACCTTAGGTCCGATATGCTTTGTACGTGTCCGAACCTCCTGTATAATGATTTAAATAATGTTATTGACTTATTCCAGAATCATATATATTTTTATGATATCATATTTGGTCATATTCTTAGCTTCTTAGTAGTAATATTTCATTGCTACTTGTTATTCGGGTGTTTATAACTTTTTGTTCTTATGCGTGTTTTGTCAAATAAATTCTTATTCTTATATTTAGGTTATAGATACCTAATTTCCAGAATGGTATTAGTGTAATATATATCATATTAATTCATTCAATTCATTTATATAATCATTATGAAATGAAGATCATGTAGAACGAGTCGCATCATATCGTGGAGACGGTATTCCGTACGTACGCACGAGTGATGATATCGTTCCTATGATCGTGGAATTGTATTGGAGTGTATATATACTATTTCAAAATCAGTATCACTTTATAATAGTCATATATAGTCATTATTTACACCATTATACCCATCCAAGTAAGGTGGTGGTGGAAAATAGATTACACCACGGCGTGGAGATGGTATTCCGTACGTACGCACGCGCGGTGATTTCTTTTTCCGTAGGATGGATAGATGGTGAAATAGGGTTGTTTCATACTTATAATAACATATCAGTATATGAGTGATACTGATTTTATTACTTCATAATGAAACAACTAAATAATAAGAAGTGGAAGAAGAAATAAAGATGAAAGAATCGGTAACGAACATTACCTCTTCTTTGAAGTGCTTCTTTGAGACCTCCTTTTAGGGAACTAAAATGGGTCTTTGAAGAATACCAGAACCTCTAGGATGTTTCTAGGGAAGTAGAGAGAAGAAATTTGCAGGGGTTGTCCGAGCTTGAAAGCTCAAATTGTTGTGAGGAAGAGAGGGAGGAGGTTCCCTTTTATAAGGGAGGAGAGGGGCACCTTTGGAATAACTAAATATATTATTTTATTATAAAGTCAAGTTCGGTTTTAAATAGCTCCAAATTGATTTATTTCGAGGCTAAGGTGGGGATGGGTCCAAATACTCTCATCCAATAGAATTTAGACAAGTTTAGGTTCCTATTTTAACCTTATCATGTAGATTTAACATTAAGTTAAATAATTTTACTTTTACCGTGTCTTCTTGTGTTCTTATACTATAAGGTTAATAAACTTACTATATCAAGACAAACGAACCCCAAGTTGTTTATTATTAATATATATAACCTTATCTAAGTAATTTGGCCGAACCTTAGATTTTTAGGAATAAAATAACAATTAATAATATAATATTTGTTTTAAAAACTATTTTATGTCAATTTTGACACTATTTAGTAATTGATTTTTGTGAAAATCATAACAGAATGATAAGTTCGAAAAAAGTTAATTAAATCAATACTAACATGTCATATTAACCTATAAAATTAGTGTAATTCATAAAAAGTCTCAAATTATATTTATTTGGGTATTTATAACATTAATTATGTCAATATTTCATTAATAAGATAATTACTGCATCATCGTTGTGTCATAAATAAATTATATTATTTAATGACTAAAAATTACAAATAAAATACCATTATGTAGGAAATCTTTTTATCTTTCTAATTAATATTTATAGTCGAATTTATCATATGTATAACCCCATATTAAAAATGAATTACTTATTGAACTTTGATTTTAACTATTTTAACCATTCTTTAAATAAATTAATAATAAATGTCCTAATCTAATCCAAGTGGGCCTAAATGGTCATATTTTATTCCTAAGGTTGTTTTTGGTCGAATTAAATTTGTCCAATAGAATTAGGACATGTGTTAGGGTAATAATTATATCATTTTTACCCTTAATTACCCTAATTACTTTTAACCGTGGTAAAAAAAAGTAAAACGTTACTATTCACCAAAAAATTATTTTCATCTCATTGAACCACATTTTACTTACTGACATCAACCATGTCTCTCGGATTTTCGAAATTCCACTCACAGAAGCGGTAAAATTAAGTTTTATGAAATATTCAGTTTTTTAACTACCACTTAATGGTTTCACTATTCATCAAAAATTGAAAGTTTTCAGAAAAATACTAAAATTTCACCCTATGATAATTTCGATATTAAGAATCCAAAAAAAGAAGTCCATTTTGAAAAATAAAATTTATAAAATTTCAAAAAGTGGTTATTACTATTCATAACGGCTAGTTTTAATAATATTTTAATAGTATATCGTTGTTTAGTAAAACTCGGTATTGCGTACGACGCAAGCTATTGAGGAAACTCGTGATTTCGTGTAAATCAATCCAAGCAAATGTTGTGTGTAGAAAAATATTCCTTTGATGATTAATATAACATAAAAGTCTCGGGTGTTACATTCTACCCCCCTTAAAATGAATTTTACCCTCGAAATTCGTCACTTTGTAACAAACATATGAGGATACCTCTCCCTCATCATATCCTCAAGCTCCCATGTATCTTCTTCCAATTGGTGGTTCCTCCATAAAACATTCAGCAATCGAGTGGTCTTGTTTCGTAGGACTTTTTCGCTACGATCCGGAATCTCTATCGGTTGTTCTTCATAAGAAAGATCTTGCTCCAGCGGTACAACTTCTGAGCTGAGTACATGTGAAGGATCAGGTATGTACTTTCTCAGGAGAGATACATGGAACACATCGTGAACTTGAGAGAGATTCGGTGGAAGCGCCAATCGGTAAGCTACCTTCCCAACACGATCCAGTATTTCGAAAGGACCAATATATCTAGGGCTCAACTTCCCCTTCTTTCAAAATCTCATAACCCTCTTCCAGGGAGATATTCGTAAGAACACTTTATCACCCACTTCAAACTCTAGGTCTTTTCTTCGGTTGTCGGCATAACTTTTTTGTCGACTCTGAGCTGCTCTTATGTGTTGTTGAATAGATCTGACCTTTTCTGCCATTTCATCAACGAGATCGGGTCCTAATAGCTTTCTTTCCCCAACTTCATCCCAGCAAGTTGGAGTCCTGCATTTCTTTCCATAGAGAGCTTCATAAGGAGCCATCTGAATACTGGAGTGAAAGCTATTTTTATAAGAAAATTCCACCAATGGTAGGTTTTGATCCCAACCACATTTGAAATCCATAGAGCAAGCTCTCAACATATCTTCTAGAGTTTGAATTGTTCTCTCAAACTGACCGTCTGTCTGAGGATGATAAGCAGTGCTGAAACTCAACTCTGTATCCAGAGTATGCTGAAGACTTCTCCAGAACTTCGAGGTAAATCTCGGATCCCGATCAGATATAATAGAAAGTGGTACTCCATGCAATCTTACCACTTCCTTTACATATATCCTGGAAAGTTGATCCAGAGAGAAATCCTCTCTAATAGAAATGAAGTGTGCAGACTTTGTAAGACGGTCAACTATGACCCAGATAGCATTATTGCCTTTGGATTTTTTAGGAAGTCCTGTGACAAAGTCCATAGTGATGTTTTCCCATTTCCATTCGGGTATGGGTAATGGTTGTAACATCCCATTAGACTTCTGTCTCTCAGCTTTAACTTGTTGACAAACCAAGCATTGAGAGACATATTCAGCAAAATCTCTTTTCATGCCATCCCACTAGAAGTACTCTTTCAGGTCCTATACATCTCCGTGCTTCCAGGATGAATAGAGAATGAAGAACTATGTGCCTCATCCAGCAGCTCCTTCTTTAATTCGGGGATGGGAGGAACACAAACCCGATTCGTGAACTTTATTATCCCATCACAATCAAGGTTGAATTCAGGAACATTTCTCACCTTCTTTTGTAACTCAACATCTTCTTTCTGTGCCTCTTTAATCTTCACATGTATAGATGGTTGAACATTCATTTGAGAAAGATACGATTTTTCCCCTTTCATTATAATTCCAAGATCCATCCTTTGTAAATCCATAAATATTGGATCTTTTGTGATCCTCATCATAGATAAACTAGAATGGTCTTGTCGACTTAATGCATCTGCCACCTTGTTTACTTTCCCAGGGTGGTAATGGATTGAGCAGTCGTAATCCTTAATCAGCTCAAACCATCTTCTTTGGCGCATATTCAGCTCCTTTTGTGTGAAAATATACTTTAAACTTTTATGATCAGTATAAATATCACACCTTTCACCATAAAGGTAATGCCTCCAAATCTTTAATGCAAAGATTATCGCAGCTAACTACAAATCATGTGTTGGGTAATTTTTCTCATGGATTTTCAACTATCGTGAGGCATAAGCTATCACCATATCATTTTGCATAAGAACACACCCCAATTCCTTCTTCGATGCATCACTATAGATCACAAACCTTTCTCCACTACAAGGCAGTGTGAGCACAGGTGCACTGGATAACCTTCTTTTCAACTCCTTGAAATTCTCTTCACATTCCTCCGTCCAAACAAACTTAACTCCTTTCCGAGTCAACTTGGTGAGTGGATTAGATAATCATGAAAAATCTTTCACAAAACGTCGATAATATCCAGCCAAACCAAGAAAACTTCGGATCTCAGTCACTGTTGTTGGTCTCGACCATCTTTCGATAACCTCTGTTTTTGCTGGATCCACAGATATCCCCTCTTTTGAGATTATGTGACCCAAAAATGCAACTTTTTGAAGCCAAAATTCACACTTGGTAAATTTGGCATAAAGCTTCTCCTTTCTCAGGGTCTTCAATATAATTCTCAAGTGATCTTCATGTTCTTCCTTGCTATTTGAATAGACAAGAATATCGTCTATAAAGACTACCACAAACTGATCAAGATAGTCTTTAAAGACTCTATTCATTAGATCCATGAAGATAACAGGGGCATTAGTAAGACCAAATGGCATCACTATAAATTCATAGTGTCCATACCTTGTACGGAAAGCCGTCTTTGGTATATCCTCCCTTTTGACCCTTAATTGATGATACCCTGAATGAAGATCAATCTTGGAAAAGTATTGAGCTCCGCGTAGTTGGTCAAATAGGTCATCAATGCATGGGAGAGGATATTTGTTCTTGATAGTGATCTTTTTAAGTTCTCGATAATCAATGCAGAGTCTCATTGATCCATATTTCTTCTTAATAAACAGAACAGGTGCTCCCCAAGGTGACGCACTAGGGTATATGAACCCCTTATCAAGATTCTCTTGGAGTTGCTTCTTCAATTCCTGCAACTCAATTGGGGCCATTCTATAAGGTGTCTTTGAAATAAGCAAAGCACCCGGTACGAGTTCTATTGAAAACTCAACTTCACGATTCGGTGGAAGACCCGGTAATTCCTCCGGAAAGACATCATCAAACTCCCGTACAATGGGCATATTCTTAATCGTGAGTTTCTCACCAACCATTTGAGATAAATAACCTTCATTTAGTGGAATCAATACCCATAAAATGGAAGAAATTTCCAATACAAGGTTATGTTCATCCTTGCATCGATAGACGATCATAGATTGATCTGGAATATGAAATGTGACTTCCCTTCTTTGGCAATTGATATGATCTCCATGTAGAGAAAGCCAATCCATGCCAAGAATCACATCAAATTCCACTATAGGAATGATCACAAGATTTTCAGGAAGCACTTTCCCACAAACTTCAATCGGAGAATAATTATAAACTTTTGATGCGACTTTTGTGCCATTAGGTGTTGTCACAGCTAACTCAACATCTAATTGTTGAGGTAATACGGTGATACCCTTAGAAAATTCTTCAAAAATAAAGGAGTGGGTGGATCCAGAATCAAATAAAACATTTTCTACTTTAGATTGGATGGTAAGTGTACCTTTCACCACATCGTTATCATACTCCACATCACTGATAGAAATTGCATGTGACTTTCCTTTGTCTTTAGCCTTAAGAGTTTGTTGACGTCGACCATCATCATCAACCCTTGGATTAGGTCATTTATTGGCATAATGTCCCATCTCCTTGCACTTGAAACATTGAAGTGTAGTAGGTTCATTCTGTGTATCCCTTCCTTTGTTTGCATCATTAGACATCTTATTCCCATCATCGTGGCATTCAAATGCCCGATGACCTTCCTTTCCACATTTGAAACATTTACTTGTCCCTTTAAGACAACTCCCTCCATGTTTCTTTCCACACTTTGAGCATAAGGGAAATCTCATCTTCTTTTTAGTGTGCTCTTTAAATTTTCCTTTGAATTCCATTTTCCTCTTATTATCAACCCCATATGACTGATGGGTTACTCCAATCTCCATCTCAACTTTGAGAGCACATCTAACGATTTCCTCATAGCTATTGAAGTCCCTTATAGCTAAGGCCCTTCGAAGACTTGGTTTTAAGCCACTAAATAATCGATCGATCTTACTCTCAGGTTGGATAATAATACCAGAAGCGTACCTTGCAAGTCTTGTAAAATTTGCTTCATAGGTACCAACAAATTCATCATCCTTTTGCTTCAGTTCAAGAAACTCTTTCTCCATATTTGTTCGGAGAATATGAGGGAAGTACTTATTGAAAAATAAGTTCTTGAACTCATCCCATTCCATGGACTCAATTTTATCCCTTTTCCTCGTATTCTTAATAAGATTCCACCATTGATCAGCATCACCTTCCAAACGATACACTGCTAAGATGACTTTATCATGCTCAGAACATTGAAGAATTGAAAATATCTTTTCATCAGTACTAATCCATTGTTCAGCAACTAATGGATCAATAGACCCACTGAATGAAGGTGGACGCTGTCTCATGATGGATTCAATAGAATGTTGCTCCTTCCTTTGCTCATTTGGAATTCATGCATGATTCATAGCTTGAGAAAGTTGTGTGAGCATGGCTATAAGATTTTGCATTCCAGCTTCCATAACGTTAGGTTGCTCAGGGGAACAATCATTGCATTGCACGCCGCATTCCGCATTAACACGGTTCCTTCGGGTTCCAGCCATTGACTAAAACCAAGAAGAATAGTGTGAGCAACACTAATTATAATAGGAAAACCACATAATCAAGAATAAAATTTCACACTTAAGGTCTTATCCTAGGTTATTCATGGCCATTTCTAAAACACTAAGATTGTGTTCTATGCTTAGACTTATCCTTTGGTTCTTACTCAGGCTTTCACATCCTACTTTCCAAAGGTTGACTATACCTTTCCTCTGATACCAACTATAACGACCCATACTTTACATACATTGTTATTACTTCAGAATTGAAGCATACTTATTACAACATATAACAAAACCATGAAAGGACCGTATAGGTATAGTGTCTTTAGAAACTGGGAAACATAAACAACTGGTTCATAAATCATCTACTTTACCTCCCATTTATTTCATTATATCTAGAGTCCCTTTTTGGAATATTCTACTTAATAACCTTCCTCCTGACCTGGGGAAATAAAACATACAAAAGGGTGAGCTCAAATGCTCAGTAAGGGTAAAAAAAAAAATATCAATCACATCATATTCATAAGAACATAACATTTTGGAAATCTTAACCTGCAAAAGAGAGCATAATTTCATAACATGGGATAAATCATAGTAGTGAAATGAAATCCCAATAATCATAACTTAAAACATGAAACTTTTTGTCATATACACATAATCATAGAGAATCATTTCTTATTAGTCAAGACTCATTGCCAAGACTATCTTAGTGGACAAAGTCCATTTCTGAACCGAGTCACCCTCGTTTCAGTCCTGTTTCACTGAACCGGTATAACCTACCGTTCCAGCCCTGTCTATATCATGAGATATAAAATCTTTACCCAATGAATTGGAGGGAGATATAGGTCCCACCCATATCATAATGATACCATTCTTATGTGTGCCACAAAATCTTAAATCATACATCATTGCATAACCCATGTAATAAAAATGGGAATCTCAAACATCATGACATCATAAAACAATTCATATAGCATAAAGGAATTCATAAAAATAATTCCATCACAACATAATCAAATCAATGTAATAATAGGGATAGAAACAGAACCCTATATTATCTTAGATGGAAAATAATTTTGATAAAGCACTTGAACTCCATTCTTGAGGAAAATATCCTTTCTACTTCAAATTTTTTTTCCTTTCTTTAACATGTCATACAATTTTAAACTAAAAGAAGTTGATTAAAAATAAACTTGAAAACTTGTAAAGGAAGATTCTTGTAAATATTTTTTTAAAAATCCATTCATGCCGTATAAGTTAAAAAAACATTCTTCTCGTACTTTTGTCGGAAAAGTCAAAAAAGTACCTCGTACGAAAAACGACAAAATATTCATTTCATATCTTTTACTAAAAACTCACCGAAGGGTAAAATTTGATTTAAACAAGTGTATGTGGATGGAAACAATATTACATATTTAGGAATCATGGATGTGGATGATAAAATACACCCCAGTAAATACCAAAGTATAAACAATCTCGGATAAAATGAGATTGTGATATTTTCCCTTACCTTAGGTCCGATATGCTTTGTACGTGTCCGAACCTCCTGTATAATGATTTAAATAATGTTATTGACTTATTACAGAATCATACATATTTTTATGATATCATATTTGGTCATATTCTTAGCTTCTTAGTAGTAATATTTCACTGCTACTTGTTATTCGGGTGTTTATAACTTTTTGTTCTTATGCGTGTTTTGTCGAATAAATTCTTATTCTTCTCTTTAGGTTATAGATACCTAATTTACAGAATGGTATTAGTGTAATATATATCATATTAATTCATTCAATTCATTTATATAATCATTATGAAATGAAGATCATGTAGAACGAGTCACATCACATCGTGGAGACGGTATTCCGTACGTACGCACGAGTGATGATATCATTCCTATGATCGTGGAATTTTATTGGAGTGTATGTATACTATTTCAGAATCAGTATCACTTTATAATAGTCATATATATTCATTATTTACACCATTATAAACATCCAAGTAATGTGGTGGTGGAAAATAGATTACACCATGGCGTGGAGATGGTATTCCATACGTACGCACGCGCGGTGATTTCTTTTTCCATAGGATGGATAGATGGTGAAATAGGTTTGTTTAATACTTATAATAACATATAAGTATATGAGAGATACTTATTTTATTACTTCATAATGAAAAAACTAAAGAAGAATAAGTGGAAGAAGAAATAAAGATGAAAGAATCGGTAACGGACATTACATCTTCTTTGAAGTGCTTCTTTGAGACCTACTTTTAGGGCACTAAAATGGGTCTTTTAAGAAGGCCAAAACCTCTAGGATGTTTCTATGGAAGTGGAGAGAATAAATTGGCAGGGGTTGGACGATCTTGAAGGCTCAAAGTGGTGTGAGGAAGAGAGGGAGGAGGTGCCCTTTTATAAGGGAGGAGAGGGGCACCTTTGGAATAACTAAAAATATTATTTTATTATAAAATCAAGTTTGGTTTTAAATAGATCCAAATTTATTTATTTCTAGGATAAGGTGGTGATGTGTCGAAATCCTCTCATCCAATATAATTTAGACAAGTTTAGGTTCCTATTTTAACCTTATCATGTAGATTTAACATTAAGTTAAATAATTTTACTTTTACCGTGTCTTCTTGTGTTATTATACTATAAGGTTAATAAACTTACTATATCAAGCCAAACGAACCCCAAGTTGTTTATTATTAATATATATAACCTTATCTAAGTCATTTGGAAGAACCTTATATTTTTAGGAATAGAATAACAATTAATAATATAATATTTGTTTTAAAAACTATTTTATGTCAATTTTGACACTATTTAGTAATTGATTTTTGTGAAAATCATAAAATAATGATAAGTTCAAAAAAAGATAATTAAATCAATACTAACATGTCATATTAACCTATAAAATTAGTATAATTCATAAAAAGTCACAAATTATATTTATCTGGGTATTTATAACATCAATTATTTCAATATTTCATTAATAAGATAATTACTGCATCATCGTTGTGTTATAACTAAATTAAATTTTTTAATGTCTAAAAATTACAAATAAAATACCATTATGTAGGAAATCTTTTTATATTTCTAATGATTATTTATAGTCGAATTTATCATATGTATAACCCCATATTAAAAATGATTTACTTATTAAACTTTGATTTTAACTATTTTAACCCTTCTTTAAATAAATTAATAATAAATGTCCTAATCTAATCCAAGTGGGCCTAAATGGTCATATTTTATTCCTAAGGTTGTTTTTGGTCGAATTACACTTGTCCAATAGAATTAGGACATGTGTTAGGGTAATAATAATATCATTTTTACCCTTAATTACCCTATTTACTTTTAACCGTGGTAAAAAAAAGTAAAAAATTACTATTCACCAAAAAATTATTTTCATCTCATTGAACCACATTTTATTTACTGACATCAACCGTGTCTCTCGAATTTTCAAAATTCCACTCACAGAAGCGGTAAAATTAAGTTTTATGAAAAATTCAGTTTTTTAACTACCACTTAGTGGTTTCATTATTCATCAAAAATTGAAAGTTTTCAGAAAAATACCAAAATTTCACCCTATGGTAATTTCGATATTACGAATCCAAAAATGAAGTCCATTTTGAAAAATAAAATTTATAAAATTTCAAAAAGTGGTTATTACTATTCATAACGGCTAGTTTTAATAATATTTTAATAGTATATCGTTGTTTAGTGAAACTCGGTATTGCGTACGACGCAAGCTATTGAGGAAACTCGTGATTTCGTGTAAATCAAGCCAAGAAAATGTTGTGTGTAGAAAAAGATTACTTTAATGATTTATATAACATAAAAGTCTCGGGTTTTACATTTACCTTGATAGTTAATTGAATAACTGGGGAAATTTTATATATATCTGTCTTTTCATATTACAGATATTTTATGATAAATTATATTATTTACTAAATAAATTAGTTTATATATGTGTAATTATTTGGAATGTTATGAAATGGGTTGGGGACCATTTAATTCTATCCCTATGGGTTGGGGACTAGTTAATTATAGCCACATCATGCCTCGGTGGTCTCATGAGATGAAATTAGTTGGTGATAAAACCTTCATGTTTGTGTCCAATAAGTATCTAATGAGTTTATACCCACTGAAAAAACTATATTGTGAAAGTACTTCAATTTAAAATTTCTCATGTTCCAAGTATATAAAATCCAATAATTAATCATTTTTTGCATTTAGAATTTAATTATTATTATCTAGAGGGTTTTCACAATTAGAAAATATATGGATGCATTTTTTTTCTTAGTTAATTGATTGGTATGTTATTTCAGTTATTTACCATTCCTTATTAATTATAATGATTTTTTCAAGTTATCTTCCACTATACCTAATCATTAATGAGCACTTGAGCTCACCCCTTTTTAATTTTTATTTTTTCCTTTGGTGTCCAAGAAGTATATTATGATTGACATTCAATGTTATTCTATGGGGATTAATTGTGTTCGAATGGATAATATTTTTTTATTTAATATATGAAATGAAATTATAATATAAAATATTTATGTATGTTACCAATAATAACAAATTATTTGGTTATCTATGATGGGACTTCATGTATCTTATAACAATGTAATAAAGTAAGGCAGCGACTCTAGGATAATGGGATCATGTTTGTTACACAAGAAACCCCCTCTTTGTATAGTTATTCGATATGATTTAAAAAATATGAGCCAATCATTCTTTCAATGCTACCTCTCCTCAATAAAAAGGCACTTGGATTGTATAAAACTGTGTGTATCCCGTGAACCAAGCCTCATATTATCCTCATATATAAACGGTTCCCCTAAGACCATTTATGGTCTGTCATTTACTATGTGAAAAGAATTAAATCAAACCATCATTAGGTCAAAAAATCTAAAAAATCTTAATGCATCCATGTTACCCATTGTTTCAAATAAATCATGCACACCTGATCGTTCATCCTTTCCAAAAGTCTCTGAAACTCACGAAACATAACCTGATGACTCAAAATATCAACAAAACTCTTAGTACACCCCATTCTCCATCATTCCTGATCCCAAAAGAAAACATTGATCCAATATAACCATCAAAACTCTATTTAGAGTTTTGAATCAAGATTCGACCCATCTGGTAATGAAAATTAAAATTTCATAAGATGTTTCAATCAAACTGGATGCGTGTTAATAAAACCTCCCCATCATAATACATTATATCCTTTTTAAGTAATAGTGTTCCTCAACAAACACCACCAGACACACACCAGTAACCATATATTCTACCAATATCACTGGATGACCTCTGATAGCCCATAACACTCCTGACGGAAAACCTCCAACTTAAGGTCATAAAGTGGTCAAAAATTAAAGAAACCACTATTGTAAAATCAAACAACATTAAGGAACATAATTGATACCATCAAGTGGAATCAATTATTTACCATCATAGGATTAATCATCATGTTATAATGATACCCACCATAATCCTTATCGTATAACCACAAACTCCTGAAACATATAAATCTTTCTATCTGGAAAACCGAACTAAACCTAAACATGTGATCCAAAAACATACCCATCCTGATTCACAACCTACTACCCCCCCCCCAATTTCCTAAGTTAACTCCAATCGTCATTGGTTCATCGTCTTCATAAAAAACATTCCAAACCAGATGCATGCCCATAATCCATGGTTGAACAATTAAAATACCATCGTTTCATAAAAATATAAACTCAAAATAGAATGAAATCATTACTCATAAAATGAAACACATGATGTAGATCATAACATTTTACCTCCAAATTTTGTGTTATACCAATCAATCAATTCTTTCCCAACCCCTTCCTAGAGTGCTCAACTCCATCTTTCATCACATCATCACCTCACATGATCATAATTTATTAGATCCCAAAGGAATTTCAAAACCACCCAATCAAAACAAATATAGTCCACATGAGACCCCCAGTGAGATTATATATTAAGATCCTCTACTGAATCATCAACGTAGTCGTGTCCTACCACACAGAATATATCACATCAAATATTCATCTCTAGCATAATGTTTCTACCCAAAATAATCCACATATAACTATAAACACCAAAAACCCATCCACAAAAATGGTCATTTCAATATAATAAATAACTCACTAAACATTAAAATTGTTTCTTTATCACCGAAATACCCAAACACCATAAACTATATTGTTCCATGACCCAACCACTACTATCCCAAGAGTCGGGCGTGGCCACCTTGCCCACACATGAGTAAAAAACAATAACAAACACCCATAATCATCATACAAGAATAGAAAATAATGTATTCATCAACATTCATTCTATATTGAGGACATCATTTATAAAATGTGGATATTTCATATCCGAGTACACAACTCCACATTCACCTCTCTATGAGTGTAACCTTCAAGAGGAATTGTATCTAACCAAAAGATAATATGGTTGTTAGGAATATATGCATGTCTCAATCTATGTACAAGAACAATTATAATATTTTGGTATTTATAATATATACTAATATCACTATAATATTTCATTAATGAACACCTCCACTACACATCCATTTTTTATGTAACCCATATTTATAAGGATGTAACAAACCCAACCAAATGACATAGGTCATCCTGCCAACAACATCTCATCCCATTCACAATATTCCCCAACAAAATCGTAGATTCGTTCTCGAAACAAATGTTGGTATTATTCTTTCATTACATCCAATCCACAAAAAAATTTCAAAAAATATTCCCATCGACTTGTTCCATGATGAACCCAAAAATGTTTTTTCATTATACACAGTCTTGTGTGACCCCACCACAGACCCTGATTTTTCCACCAATGATTCAATCCTCACAAAACCATGGATAAAATCCAAATAAATTGGACATTCCAAACCTGAATTCCTATATCATCCAAATTAGATAATCCTTTGTACTTCCCAAATCCAAATGTAACTCATGGATCTGAAAACGCTTTCATGAACACTCAATACATGATCATCATTCAAAAGTTCATCTATATTAATGAATGTTATCTTCATGTTCCCAGAGATGGAGCCCATGAAAATAGGGTCATGAACCTAGCCAGTTTGTCCCCACTAAACCACATTTTATTCAATAACACCAACACTCCATGAACATAAAATATCAAGTAATCCAGATATCTCTATGTTCCTCTTTCCAAGACATTCCCATGGGTGTTAACCACTAAAAATTAACTCATACACAAGAACCTAACGTTCCTCGATCACAAATTGTGATTCCAATCTAGCTAAAAACATTATTCATAACTTGTATGCACAATCAACACTTGGATAGACACCAAAATAATAGATCCCCTCTATAAAACTCCATAAAATTCCAAGCATCCTTTTTTCCCCTTACACCAAAAATCACATAAAATAGGTCCATCCCCTCTCAAGGGTCACCCTAGAAATCTGCACGGTTCCACTCCAAATATTGTATTAACATAAAAGTGTCATTTGGTAAAATTAAACATGATCGTTTCCTACTAATAGAAGCCCAAAACATAGGGGTATATATCATGCACACATATTATAATCACAAAAAACGAACAACCCGTAGCACCTTCCTCTAGGTGTTCACACTAAAAATATTTCATATACCAACCAACCTTCAAAAAATAGCGTGGTCTTCCTCATTGTGTTTATGAACATCATAAAACTTCATATATTACTTGTACACCCAATATAACTCAAACAAAAACCACCCATAAGGGATATCATGATTCTATACTCACTACGTATGACCCACTAATGTCACTAAAACAACAATGCATGAGGACCACACCAATGTCTTTATCATTGAGTCTCTTACCATACATCCACATAACCTAACATTATAAATTATTCCATGAAATAAAACTCTAGAATGCCTATGATATGTTGATACTACATTCCTTTTATGATGAATGAGATGCCTCTTGCCTTTGTAGGCAATGAGTCAATTCTAGGTCACTTGCCTCTTACCAATGGGCCATGATTCCAAAATATTTCATAAATCATAAATTCCAAAAATAACTTTGTGTCTATCAATGAAAATATCATATAAAACCATAACATCATAAAAATATATAAATCACATCAAATAATAACCGAGACATCCTAATATAATAGGTCTTCATGATGTTCCATCCCAATATCCATCACATTCTCTAACACATCCATATATCACCTATCTTCCATGTCCCATATATAAAAATAAATGGAAAGTAATGGATTCCATACCACTTTCTAACTTCCCAACCCAGAATCCACAGAACTGGTTCCCCGAGCAGGACCACAACATGACCTCATGTGCAACTCCCCACACGCCCGAGGTAGACAACCAGTGGAATGGTTATAAAATGGATCTATGGGGAGTTTATTCCACCATATTAGTGTGAAGAACATGAAGAATATATTCAAATATATTTGACAACAATGTACATGAAAATAATAAAAAAACTAAAACTAAAACATCTATTAATAAAATGAAATTAAATAATGGCTTCAAACTACATGTCATACATATATCCGACCTTCTATTGGACTGGATAAATAACACACCAAAAGAAAAGAACCATATAATTCTCCACAGTATCACCAATCCAAACCCATCCAGTCCTCCAATACTGCTCAATCAATCTTGATTGAACCATCAAAACTCAACACAAGAACATAACCCAATTCAATTCCAGTAATTAATTAGTGAGAGATTATTAGGTACCCAAGTGAAATTGTATCCTAATAATAGTGTGAGTAAAACGCTTTAGGACACCAAAAATGTTGCCAAAATCAAATAATTTTCCGTACAACTATGCATTTATGAAATGTAATAGCTATACAAAATTTGTTAAATAAATTTGGTTCATTTTTTAAAATTATTTGTTTAATCACCTATATTATTTGTTCCATGTGCACCCATATCCATTAAACCATCCTGTACCAAATCAGGTAATTGGCGCCTTATGTCATAGGGGTCACTAGTTGGATGATAAAGATCCTCAATCCAAGAATCCAACCAGAAGCTAGAATGCAATTTCCAACCATCCAAATCTCTAGGACACAAGTCACCAATCATGGAACATTAGTCCAAGAATCCAATCAGGATCTAGTATGTCAGGTACATTTATCCCACACTCTTGGTAACAAGTCATAAACATGGAGCTTCAATCCATGAATCAATTAAAGACATGAAAATTCAATGATTATCCATCCCATCCATGATATAGAATGTCATGGCCAAAACATTGGGTTTAGGAGTGTTAGTCATTTCCTTGGAAAACTACACTACACAAGGGAACCTCTAGCAATTGATTTTCCCACCAATAACCAGTTAGTTGAGTGTTAGTAAGACAAACGAAAGACATTAATAGTAGGTCAAAAACATGGATCATCAGTCCTGGAATTCAATTGGGATTCAGCATGTCATGTCTGACCATCCCCAACAACTCTGTTATCAATTAATTGAATTTCATTCAAAATCTCTATAATCCACTATATTCATAAATGAATCTAATTTAAAAAATAAACATATTCACCATTTAGTTAAATATATATTTGTTAAATTTTCTTTAATCCATTTGACAATAAACCACACCCCTTTTATTCATTTCCTTTTAATTTTTCACTCAAAACATTTATCATGGATCCAAATTTCTTTTCAATCAATGCATGGATCAAAATAAAATAAACCTCCTTTATAAATGAAATAAAAAACTATAATAACATTCACATAAAACACTGTGAAGATGCCCATAAAATCATGGGTCTTCTTATTTTGAAATACATGAGTTTCATTTCCTTTATTTCCCATAAAAACTAAAAATTATCACGATGCAATTTTCAAAAAAGTACACTGAAGAACCATTTCCAATAAATCATTTAAATAAATTTTAAATGAATTATATTAAACCACACGGAGGCTAACAAATAATTCTATCAAATTATAATTTTAAAAAATTTATTTCCCACAATGGAGACAACAACAAAATCAAAATCTAAAAAACACCATTTATACATTCAAAGAGTGCCTCATAATTTTTTACCAAAACAAACCACTCGAATAGTCTAGTTTTTAAGGTGATTAAACACCTTGGGGATATATATATGGTCTCACAACATCCAATAGATACATTAGGGTCCTGTAATATTCTAATTTATATATCTAAATCTAAAAACAATGTATATAATCAATGGAGAAATAAATTCACACATAATCTCTTATTAATATATCTCAACGCACATCTAAAACAAAAAATTAAGACTATGGGTAAATATCATAGACCACCATCCTTGTTAATGAATCCTTATAATCTAATTTTAATGAATAGGGGCATTGTTAAGGCCCATCAAAGCATCATGCAAACCCCTCAACAGCCAACTGAGCTTGTCATAATCACCCAAACTCTATTCTCACAAAAAACAATAATAATGTCTTATTTATAGCAATTATAATTAATAAATTTTCTAAAATCAAACAAGGGATAATGCTAGAAAACTCACTAGTTCATTATTCCACTACAAAACCAAATTCAACAAATCACTAATGGCCCACAATTTAACCTCAGACACTTTTTGGTCTAAAAACCTTAGAGATTATACCAATTTGAAAAAAAAAGTAAATTAAAATGATAGAAAATACCTATTAAATTCACCATGGTCTCAGATTATCAAAAAAAATTCTCAATACATTGTGCGGAATCTATCTCAATATATCCTCTACCTAGGCTGCACAAACCCCCATTAGAAATGGTTGATTCCACCTTGATTCAGGGGGATTGTAAAAAAAATTAAAGCCTTGATGCCCAAAATTATAGATAAATAATAATATGAATAAAATATATCATCATAAGGGGAGAAATAAACTCAACACCAATAAATATCCCAGAGAAAAAAATAATGTTTACTAAGGGAGGTGGATAATGGGGTTGGAATCTCTAGTTTGTGCACCTATAATGGGTGAGAAGTGTGATGGAGAGGATTACAAATCTGGGGGGGGTTTGAGAATATCCCTTTGTAATGAATTATGGGAAGCCTCATAGTTTGGCTACATAGTCTACTAAATTGTGCATAATCCTTAAAAAACTACTATCTGAAACCCCTATCATTTCATGGTTGTTCAAATAGTTTGAAAAACTATTCATTCAGAACTCCCACCCCCTCTGTACAAAGGAACATGGTTTTTCTCATACGTTTTACTACTTGTCCTCCACGCCTCTAAACATCCCTAGCCTCAAACCATTTCCCATTAGACCATTCATGGTTTTTCCATAACTATGTGATAACCATGTAACCCAAATATTCTTAGTTAAATATAAATTAAAAAAGAACTAATAATCCTGGTGTGACACTGTTTAATCTAAACAACATAAAAAAAACCATTCACTCATTCCAGTAGTATCCAAAACACACAAAACCTATCTTGAACCATCCAAATCTCATAAAAACACTCAGGAAAAATTTTGATCCATCATTACTCAACAAAAAAATATCTTTTATTAAATACAATCTCATAAATCAATTCAATGCCTTGAATCATTATTGGAACCATCCAGTATAAAAAATTCAAATTACTTCAGAAATATCAATCTATCCAAACATAGGATCTTATACATATTCCCTATGAGCATGTCTGTAAAATTCTTATATGGGAATCCCAGAATCACTGAAGGTTGGGATATTCCATATTCTATATGAGACTATCCATAGAATCCTAGAAGGTAATCCTGGAATCAATCAACACATTTATAATACATATTCTCTATTAATCCATCCAAGGAATTCATACATGGGAATCCATGTATCACTCAATGTTTATATAATATATCTTCCATATGAGTCTATCTTTGGATTTAGTACATGGTAATCCAAGTATCAATTATGTAATATATAATTCTTCTATCCTATGAGCCCTTAAATGTAATTCATCTATCAAAATATTTGTACCAATAAAGTAATGTATTATTAATTCTCCTAATGAGTCTACCCAAGGAATTCATACATTAAAATATATGTATTACCCATTGAATATATAATCCATCTGCACTACGATTCTATCCATGGAATACCATTATGGGAATCCATGTATCACTCAATTCATATAGAATCAATCTTCCCAGTGATTCTATATTACTAAATTCTACTTGGGAATCAAATTATCCCCATTGTACTATATAATCATTCAACTTTATCAGTCCATCCCAGGAATTCCTTCAATGTAATCTATGTATAACTCAAGTTGTAAACCTAAGATGTACATTTGGGAATATAAATCATATAAAAATCATTAAAAGTATCAATTAGTGGATCGTAAGATGAACTTATCTGCATCCTAGATCACATATTTCATTGCATCAAGCACATCAACCATACAATAGAAATCATCCCTATATAAATAGTAAACATGTGAATGTTAAAAGAAAATGGTGATAGTTCCTAAATAAATAAAATATATACAACATCCACAACCTCATGGATTACATTTCTGGTAAGGGTTCTAAGATAACACATGATATTTTCTCATCCAAAACTCGACATAACAGATCAGGTTTGGTAAAACACTCAGGCACCAACTAGGTCCAAAAAATGCACCCTACAAGGGATATTTAAAATATAAACATATGTAAAGGTTTAAAACATCTAAACCTCCTTAATGTTTTTAAATTGTTGTAATACTACATCGGATCTTCAGAAGAAGATTTAAAAAAGAGAAATCATACTCATAATTCTTTAGGCCAAAACAAAAGTAGAGGCATCCTATGTGTGGTGCATAGAAAATAAATGTTTTCATATGATACCTATATAGGATCCTAAAATACATAAAATAGGTAGAGGGATCTTATATGGGATTCTGTATGTCATAATGTATGTGAATTTGTACCATAATGGACCCATAGAAATATTATTATGGTCGAGGAATCATAAATGGGATCCTCTAGATAAAATGAGAAGTTGTCCTCTTGGAATAAGAATGAAAACTATTTAATTAACAATCCTATGATATGTATTATGGACTCCCTGAGATCAAGGGCCTCACTCTGAATGGATGGTCGGATTTATTTACCCTAGTAAGAATCTATTTGATTAGTAAAAATCTCAAAACACGTCCTATGATTCCTAAAATAACCTCATGGTTTTTATCATCATGATCAAAAAGGAATAAAATTGAAAGGGGACTAATAATGAACCCAATTCTCAATTTAGGAAATCAAAATAAGTACCCACCTAAAAATGGGAGCATGAAAGGATTTCACTTTGTGAATACCAGACTACATGGCATCTACCATCAAATCTACACCTAGGCATGTACTTAAACTGGACATTTCTTGTAAAAACACACAGAAATGTTATGTATACCATGTACATTGTGTGTAAGATGCA
Source organism: Viscum album (assembly GCA_963277665.1). Taxonomy (NCBI): domain Eukaryota; kingdom Viridiplantae; phylum Streptophyta; class Magnoliopsida; order Santalales; family Viscaceae; genus Viscum; species Viscum album. The sequence continues at coordinate 267,038,101 of OY728128.1, read as the reverse complement.
TGTGGTATCATTTGGTGTATTGAAATTTTCATATCAATGTATTCTACCAACCTTTTAACTTCTACATGGCATGCATCACAACCAGTCTCTGACCATGTATATTAAACAGCCATGTACCAATACATGGGATGTCTGGCTAGGTTCTCGACAACATGGTCATGTACCAATACAGGGCATGCATACCCTATACACGGTGTTTAATTAAAAATAATCATCCCCAAATGGGTAGAACAAAAGTTGTGTATTCATGAACTATATGTCATGGAATCAATATTTCCAATAATAAAACTCCTCAAATTTTCCTAAAACATCATTTTTCTCCATAATGGCTTTTGATCGACCTTTGACATATACAATGCATTCATATATGGAGATAAATCTATGATTTGGTAAATATATACAGATATATGGAATATGTATAAAAAATGACATCCTTCCGGAAAAATTTACTAATGCTTTGTAGTGATTCGTATTCCATTAGTGTATCACAATGATCCAAATCCTCCAAAGCTCCATAGTGGAACCTCTCTAATTTAATCCATCTATTTATCTCACTCTATATAAATATATATCTCTTACTATACCTTTTCCATCTAGATCATGAGATATACGAGGCATGAGGGGTTGTATGTGTGAAGATATAGGGGGAATAGAATAAAAATTAGAAAAACAAAATGAGGAAAATGAAATGAAGATATGAATAAAAAGGTGATCAGAACTGAACTGATGGCCTAGAGTATGTATAAGGACCAGCCTTAAACATTACATAATATTGAATTAAATGAATAATTCACATTGAGGATCTTTTCTGGTATAGAGTTTAAGAGAGTTTGTCCATAACTATTAAATCTCAAAAGATTACAAGGTATACATTTCTACATAGTTTCCATTTTTTTCAGAAAAAAACTCTTGAAAAAAGAGTCATGTCTAGTTCCATGTTTTAGACAGCATGACTTTTCCTTGATCCCATCGTTAACCTTATTCATCTTTAAGTCTTGTGAAAACATTTCAAAACTTGGGATGAGCATAAAAGGCTCAGTAAGGGTAATAAAAAAATGAATCAAAACATTTGTTGATAAATACATAAAAAACATGAACTCTTTTACTTACCTCATGAAATCATAAGATTTATGAAAGACATAAAGAAATCATAAACCATAAAGGAAACTTGCGGCATCCATACCATACTTACATTTAATCTATCACAACTACATATAGAGTTACTTTGGAATACCCATCACAGTATATTCTATAAATCTCTTAGGAGAAACATTCACGTTTACCTCTATCACGTTACCCAATGCATTGGAGTGCTATCTCAGGCTCACCCACCCTAGGCTTATCATAGAACAACCCGTATACGTAAATAATACCCAAGAACCATAACATGGTCATAACACATAACATAAGCATAAAGAAAAGATAACATTCCCACATTGTAATAGAAAAAATATAATTTCAAGATATTGAAATAATAAATCCATGCTAAAAATCATTTTAAATACCAAAATACGTAAAATGAGTATGTGGTATTTATTTTTCCATTAAAAAACATTACGGCTTGTTAAGGAATCCAAAGATCAAATAATACTCGTGGCGGCGGAAAGGTCATTGTCACCGCTTACATTAAAAAAACATTCATGTTTGTCATTTAGTAAAATGATTTTTATAAAAATATTCCCTTTTAATAAAATGAAAAGTAAAAGGGGTTTATACAATGTATAAAATAATGTTGTGTATAAAACTAAAAATTCGTCAACGAAAGTAGATTGAGACGAAGTCCCTTACCACGTGTCTGACTTGACTCGATTGTTCTTTAATCTCCTGTATAATAAACTAAAGTTAATTTCAACTTTCTTAAGAACTTTTTTCAAGTTTATTATTCCTTTTATACCACTTATTACCATTTTATAAACATTATGTAATCATTTAAGTTAATAACATTCATTTTGTCGATATTTGGTACTTGAGTCAAAAATGAACACCTTATATTTACAATTTGTCCATGTGTTCAATATTCCATTATATCCAGAATTATATTCATGATTTAAATATCACATATATCATATATATTCAGTATATACATGTATTTATAATAGTACATAACATATGGAGGTAAGAAATGAAATGCACTGTTCATGGAGATGGTAAGCCGTACGTACACATGAACACTACTTTCATTTCTATTTATTATTTTAATGGAATTGAAACATAATGATACATAGGTATATTATAATTATAGTATAATATCATACATAATATCATCAACTCTAAACTTTATACATCCCACATAAGGCATTAACGAATCACATCATTTTGAGGGGGCGGTAGTCCGCACTTCCTCTAATGAGATTATCATATTTACCCACAATGGAAAGCATAAAGGATGGATATAATTGAAAAGCGCAGAAACATATGGAAATAATAAACATAATATATATCATATATGAATAAAGTTCCATCATAATGGACACCATGAGAGGCAGTAATATGTAATTGAAAAATCATCGTTTCGTGAGGCGTTAGTTTGCCATCCACAGAAACATTATGTTCTTCATCCATTAGATAGAGGTGTGTGTAAGTGTAGTTCGAATATTTCTCATAAAAACATCCTAGTATTTTTATTATACTGGTTTTGTTACAAAATAAATGAAATAGAAAGATTTTAGGGGTTGGAAAAGTTAAACAAAAGAAATAAATTTAAGAGAAATTGTTACCTTTAATTTGGGTAACTCTTTTTGGTTTGAACCGAAATACTTTTTGAAGTGCCTTATGCCTAAGGTGAGGCTTCTAGGAGGAGGAGAGGGATGTAGGGAGTGTAATTGGGTATATTCTGGACATTCCAAATGGCTTGAGAGGCGTGAGAAATTGGTTATAAGTGGTCACCTTTTATAAGGGAGAGGAGGGGCTCTTTAGGGAAGTGTGAAAATAATATTTTATATTGTAATGATATTCGGTTTATAATGGTCCAAAAATCATTAAGGGAAAAGATAAGATGACTCATATTTGAAATAAAATCATCCAATCAAAATTGGACATGTTTTGGATAATAATTTAATCATTATAATATTATTTATTTAAATCATTTATTAATGAGGTATATACTAAATCATTAATGTGTAATAAAAATTTTAATTTATTTGATGTCTAAAAATTATAAAAAAATACCATGATGTAGGAAATCCGTTTATCTTTCCTAAAAATATTTTTAGTTGAAAATAGAACTTATATAACACCATATAAAAATTAATTACTAAAAGAGTTTTGTTAATGTCAATTTTGTCTTCACATTAAATTAATTAATATAAATTGTCATTTTCACTCCCAAGTAGCTCAATGGGGTCCCGAAATCGACCCCAAGATTCCCATGGTCGTTAATGACTCGACCAATAAGGTTTGTACAAGTGTTAAGGTAATTTTTAATTATTATAATATTCTTTTTAACTTGAATTACCCTATTTACCTTTAACCGCGATAAATAAAAGTCAAAAGTTACTATTCACCAAAAATTATTATCATCTTATTGAACCACATATTACTTCTTGATAACAACCATGTATTTCAGATTTTCGAAATTCCATTCACAGAAGTGGTAGAATTTCATTTAAATGAAAAAGTCATTTTTTTAACTACCACTAAGTGGTTTCACTATTCATCAAAAATTGATGTTTTTCAGAAAAATACCAAAAATTCAGCCTAAGATATATTATATATTATGAATTCACAAATGATATCTATTTTTTCAAATTAAAAACATATAAGTGGCATTAATTAATTTTAAAATTAATTCCAGTTATCAAAACAAATAGCGTGTTTTTAAGAAACAATAACTATTAAAGGATTGATACTTGTTTATGTCCAATTTCAAACTGAAATTAATTCCAATGACCAAAATTGGATTAAATGGTAAAAATATATTTTAATTTCACTTTAAAAACAATTAAAAAGATAATCTATCCATATAAATAAATTAGATTCAAAGGTACTTTTGAATTAAAATACAATATTTTTCACTATTCATTAAAAAGTGTACTTTATCAGAATAATACCAAAAAAAATTACCCAAAGTAAAATTTGATGTACCCATTATAAAGAAGGATTTTATTTGGTCAATTAAAATGTAATAAAGTGAAAAAACTATATTTAAAGAGGTTTCTCCATTAAAAGGCGATAAATCGGCCTTTAAATGTAAATTATGCTTAAAATTTTATTCATTCACATTTTAAGCCTCTATATTTTATTGGATAAATGTAAATACATTTAAAATTTATGTATAATAATATTTTAGTTAGTTTCATTCATTCCGCCAATACAACGTCTAGGAGTTAACTACCATTTAAAATAATAATATTATATTATTAGTGTGAATCGTAAGATTCCAAAGAAACCCATTGTTGCGTATCGGGTACGCTATCGAACATAGAAACCCCTTTAAAGTAAAATCAATATTTAATTCACAAATATTAATAAATATGAAATATGTATTATTCTTCATTTACATGGGATGTTACATCCTTCCCCCTTTTGGGAATTGCGTCCTCGCAATTTTCATTCACTTATCAAAATAAGTGGGGGTATTTATCCCTCATAGAATTTTCAGATTCCCACATTGCCTCTTCAACCATATGGTTTTTTCACAAAACCATTACCTGGTGAATTACCTTATTCCACAACACTTTCTCTCTACGGTCAAGAATATGAACTGGTTTTTAATCATAAGAGAGATTCTCTTCAAACCGAACTACCTCTGGGATCAAAACATGAGATGGATCTGGCATATACCCTTTCAACATCAAAACATGAAAAACATTATGTGCCTGGGATAAACTTTGTGGTAAATCCACTTTATACGCAACTGATCCAACATTCTCCAGAATTTCATAAGGTCTAATGAACCTCAGACTCAACTAGAGTTTGACAACGCTTTTCATATAATGCCTCAAATAAACCCATCTGTATACTAGAATGAAAACGGTTATTATATGAAAATTCAACCAAAGAAAGGTGTTGGTCCCAACTTCCCTGATAATCCATCGATCAACCACGTAGCATATCCTCCAATGTCTGAATTGTTCATTCTGATTGCCCATCTGATTGAGGATGAAAAGATGTACAAAATTTTAATTCAGTACCCAATGACTTCTGAAGGCCTTTCCAAAAGTTAGAAGCAATCCTAGGATCATGATCAGATAAAATGGAGAGGGGAACTCCATGCAACCAGACTGTCTCTTTAACATACAATCGAGCAAGTTGATCTTGAGACAAAGTATCTCTAATTGGAAGGAAATGAGCAGATTTAGTCAATCAGTCAACTATAACCCAGATTGCATTATTACCTCGATATATCATTGGTAATCTCACAACAATGTCCATGGATATATTTTCTCATTTCCACTCTGGCACTGGTAAAGGCTGAAGCATCCTTTTTGGTAACTGTTGCACTGCTTTAACCTTCTAAAAAGTCAAACACTTCATAGTAAAATCAGTAATATCTCCTTTGATTACATCCCACTAGTAATACTCCTGATCATCTATGTACATCTTAGTACTGTCAGGATGAACTGAAAACAGAGAACTATGAGCTTCACATAACAACTCATTCTTCAACTGTGAATCACAAGGCACACATAATCTCATTCAAAATCTCAAAACACAATCATTATCAACGTTAAAATTAGTCAAATTACCCTTTTGAACCAACACAACCTTTTTCTGCAACTCACTATCTTCCTTTTGTGCTTGCTTAATTCTGTGTGATAGAGATGATTTCACTGACACCAGAAACAAAACAGAATAATTTCCTGCAACAACAACTTCAATGCCAAAGTTCATCAAATCAAAAACCAAAGGATCTCATTCCAAATGTAACATGGTTAATTAAGTATTACTTTTTAGACTCAAATCATCATCCACTTTATTTGATTTACTCGGATGATAAAGGATCATGCAATCATAATCCTTGATTAATTCCAATCATCACCCCTGTCTCATGTTCAATTCTTCCTGAGTGAATATGTACTTAAAACTTCTATGATCAGTATATATTTCATAGTTCACTCCATAAAAATGTTGCCTCCAAATTTTTAAAGAAAAAACAACAACAGCTAATTCCAAATCTTGTGTAGGGTAATTTAACTCATGTGGTTTCAACTAACGTGGAGCATAAGCAATTACCTGATAATTTTACATTAGGACACAACCCAGTCCATTCAACGAAACATCACTATAGATAACAAAATCACCATTTTTGGAAGGTCGTGCCAATAATGGAGCATTCACCAATCTTATTTTTATTTCCTGAAAACAATCATCATGTTCTTTTATCCAGATGAACATAACACCTTTTCGAGTTAACTTAGTCATTGGATAGATAACCATGAAAAATTTTCAACAAACCTCCGGTAATAACCTGCCAAACCAAGAAAACTATGAATCTCGGTAATATTTGTGGGTCTGGGACATTCTTCAACAACTTTTTTTTAGCAGGATAAATAGTTATGCCATTTTTTGAAACAATGTTACCAAGAAACGAAATTTGTTGTAACCAAAACTCACACATTTTGAATTCACCAAATAGTTTCTTTTCTTTTAAGGTTTGCACGAAAACCCTTAAATGAAATTCATGTTCCTCCTTACTATTTGGATAAACCAAAATATCATCAATGAACACAACCACAAACTTGTCCTAGAACTCGTGGAAAATTATATTCATAAGATCCATGAATACAGCCGGTGCATTGGTTAACCCAAAAGGAATAACTAAAAATTCATAATGGCCATATGTAGTTCAAAACGCAGTCTTCGGAATGACTGCTTCCTTCACTTTCAACTGATGGTACCACGACCTCAAGTCAATCTTAGAAAAATACTAAGCTTCCTAGATCTGATCAAACAAATCATCGATATGAGGAAAATGATACTTATTCTTAACAGTGATGTTATTCAATGCTCTATAATCAATGAAAAGTCTCATTGAACCATCATTATTTTTAACAAACAAGATAGGATCACCCCATGGTGATGTGCTAGGTCAAATGAAACCTTTATCTAATAACACCTAAAATTGCTTCTTTAACTCTAAAAGTTCAATTTGAGCCATTCGATAAGGGGTTTTGAAATTGGCATAGCATCAGGAACTAAGTCAATAGTAAATTAAACTTCCTGATCAGGTATAATACCTGGAAACTCATCAGGAAAAACATCAAGGTACTCATTTACCACTGGCACATCATTAATCTAAACAGTTCCTTTGCTTTCAACAATATGTGCAAGGTAACATTCATTTCCATCTTTTACCAGTTTTTTGACGTCCTCATATGTTATCAAAAGGAAGGTTTCATTCTTGTACAAAAACTGAAATCATTCTGAAAATAAACCTCTTTAGCTCTGCAGTCAATCTTAGCATGATAAACAGAAATCCAATCCATGTCCAATATAAAATCAAACTATACTAGAGGAAAAACAATAAGGTTTTAAGGTAGATTCTTTATGCACACAAGGACAAGAATGTTCTTATGTTTTTTTATCTCAAAATTTCCTCCTGTTGTTTTTACCATAAGTTCAGTATCCATATCATGAGATGGAATTCCCAATTTACTAGAAAACTTCTCAGAAATGAATGAATGTTTAGACCCTGAATCAAACAACACATTGGGATAATCTAAACAAAAAAACAGTGTACCTGATACTACTTTATTTGATGGACCAACATCTGTTGAAGTAGTTGCAATGGATTTATCCACCCCTTTAGACTTGTAGTCTGGCTGCTTTCCTTCAGTTGAGTTCTTTGTTGGACACTCATTTTCATAATGACCCATTTAATTTCTCTTAAAACATTTTACTGATTGTAAATCAGACTTCATCCTACCATTACCCTGATCTTTTTCAGTGCAATTACGAGCCTTATGAACCATTTTACCACATCGGTAGCACTTACCAGAATTCAAAAGACATTCCCCAACATGCTTTTTACCACAATTTTCACAAACTGTAAACTTAAGTTTCTTACCATAAGACTTTTTTGAAGAGTTCTTCCATTTCGCATGCCACCTTGACATCTAATTCTGTTGTTTGTCAAAGAATACCTGATCATCAGCAAACTCCTTTTCCACCCTCTCCGCACAATGAACATGTTTTTAATAACTTTTGAACTCACGAGAAGCTAAATCCCTTTGATACTTTGTCTTTAATCCTGAGTAAAAACAGTTGATTTTACAATCAAGATCTCCTATGAAATTTAGAGCATACCTTTCTAGTCGAGTGAATTTTTCTTCATAAGCATACATTGAGTCATCCTCCTGCCTCAATTCTAGGAATTTTTTTTCCATCCTAAGACGAACCACCTTAGGAAAATATTTCTCAAGAAACATACCTTTGAATTCATCCCAATCGAGAGCATCAATCTCCTCACTATCCTTGATATTTTTCACCATCGACCACCACTGATCGGCTTCACCTTCAAAACGGTTAACTACAAGACTAACCTTTTGATGTTCTGAACAACCCATGACATCAAAAATCTTCTCCAGTTCTTTAATCCACCCTTCAGCTATCACAGGGTTTGATGATCCTCTAAATGATGGAGGATATTGCCTCATGAAATGCTACACTGCTGACATGTTCCTCTGTGGTTGATCTGGCTAATCTCATACTTGGATACCGCCACCGTTTATCGCCTGATTCAATTGTTCAATCACTGCAAAAAAAATTAGTTACGATTCCGACCATCTCAGGTTGCCGATTTGGAAGGTTATCGTTCTCCTGATGTCATCCCAATATACAAGCCTTATTTCCTCTGCGGAAAACCATTCTGAACAAAGAAATATCTTAGGCGAAGCAACATGGTAATCTGTAAATGATATATGATTTCAATATTAACATAAATTACTTTATGGACATTTATTTAACAACTCACTAACTCCTATAGTTATTTAAACCGACCTCTGATACCAAAAATAAGGACCGACCTTAAACATTACATAATTTTGATTTAAATGAATAATTCACATTGAGGATTATTTCAGGTTTAGAGTTTTAGAGAGTTAGGCCATAACTATAACATCTCAAAATATTATATGGTAGACATTTCTATACATTTTACATTTTTTTCAAAAAATAAAAACTCTTGAAAAAAAGAGTCATATCTAGTTCCAAATTTTAGATAGCATGACTTTTCCTTGATCCCACCCTTGACCATATTCAACTTTAAGTCCTGTGAAAACATTTCAAAACTTGGGATGAGCATAAAAGGCTCTGTAAGTGTTATAAAACTATGAATGAAAACATTTGTTCCTAAATACATAAAAAACATGATCCCTTTTACTTACCTCATGAAATCATAATATTTATTAAAGACACATAGAAATCATAAATAATAAATGTAACTTGTGGAATCCATACCATACTTACATTGTATCTATCACAGCTACATAGGGAGTTACTTTGGAATACCCATCACAGCATATTACATAAATCTCTTAGGAGAAATATTCACGTTTACCTCCATCATGTTACCCAATGCATTGGAGATATATCTCGGGCTCACCTTCCCTAGGTTTATCACAGAACCACTCGTATATGTAAATAATTCCCGAGAACCATAACATGATCATAACACATAACATAAGCATAATGAAAAGATTAAATTCCCACATTACAATAGAAAAATATCATTTCAAGTTATTGAAATAATAAATCTATTCTCAAAATCATTTTCAATACCAAAATACATAATAAGAGTATATGGAATTTATTTTTCCATTTAAAAACCTTATGGCTTGTTAAGGAAGCAAAAGATCAAATAATACTTGCGGCGGTGGAAAGGTTGTTTTCACTGCTTCCATTAAAAAAACATTCCTTTTTGTCGTTTAATAATACGCTTTGTATAAAAATATTCCCTTTGAATAAAATAAAAATTCAAAGGGGTTTATACACCGTATAAAATAAAGTCATGTCTAAAACTAAAAATGCCTCAATGAAAGGAGATTGAGACGAAGTCCCTTACCTCGTGTCCGACTTGACTCGACCATTCTTTAATCTCATAAAATATAAACTAAAGTTAATTTATACTTTATTAAGAAACTTCTTATTGTTTATTATTCCTTTTATATCACTTATTACCATGTTATACACATTATGTAATCATTTATGTTAATAACATTCATTTTGTCGATATTTGGTACTTGAGTCAAAAATAAACACCTTATATTTACAAGTTGTCAATGTGGTCAATAGTCCATTATATCCAGAATGATATTTATTATTTAAATATCATATAAATCATATATATTCAATATATAAATTTATTTATAATAGTACATAACATTTGGAGGTAAGAAATGAAATGCACCATTCATGGAGACGGTAAGTCGTACGTACGCATGAACGATACTTTAATTTTTATTTCTTATTTTAATGGAATTAAAACATAATGATACATAGGTATATTATAATTATAGTATATTATCATACACAATATCATCAACTCAATCCATTATACATCCCACATAATGCATTAACGAATCCCATCACTTTGAGGGGGTGGTAGTCTACACTTCCTCTAAGGAGATTATCATATTTACCCACTATGGAAACCATAACAGCTTGATATAATTTGGAAGTACATAACCATAATGAAATTAGAAACATAATATATATCATATTTAAATATAGTTCCATCAAAATTTCCACCATGAGAGGCGGTAAGATGTAATTGAACAATCATCATTTCGTGAGGCGTTAGTTTTCCATCCACAAAAACATTATGTTCTCCATCCATTAGATGGAGGTGTGTGTAAGTGTAGTTCAAATAGTTCTCATAAAAACATCCTAGTATATTTAGGATACCTTTTTTGTAATTAAATAAAGGAAATAAAAAGATTTTAGGGGTTGGAGAAGTAAAATAAAAGAAAACAATTTAAGAGAAACTGTAACCTATAATTTGGGTAACTCCCTTTGTTTGAACCAAAGGACTTCTTAGAGTGACTTCTGCGTAAGGTAAGGCTTCAAGGAGGAGGATAGGAAGGTAGGGAGTGTAATTTGGCAGAGTTTGGACGAGCCAAATGTCTTGAGAGGTGTGAGGAATTGTTTATAAGTGGTCTTTTTTTATAAGGGAGAGGAGGGGCTCATTAGGAAAATGTGAAAATATTATTTTATAATATAATGATATTCGGTTTATAATGGTCCAAAAATTATTAAGTTAGAAGCTAAGATGACTCATATTATAAATAATATCATCCAATCATAATTTGAAATGTTTTGGATAATAATTTAATCATTATAATCTTATTTATTTAAATCATTTATTAATGAGGTAAATACTGCATCATTATTGTGTCATAAATAATTTAATTTATATTATTTCTAAAAATTATAAAACAAATACCATGATGTAGTAAATATTTTTATCTTTACAAATAATATTTCAAGTCTTAAATAGGACTTATATAACACCTTATAAAAAAATAACTAAAAGATTTTTGTTAATGACATTTTGGTCTTCACATTAAATTAATTAATATAAATTGTCATTTTCACTCCCAAGTGGCTTAATGGGGTTTCAAAATTGACCCAAATATGTACATGGTCGTTAATGACTCGACCAATAAGGTTTGGACAAGTGTTAAAGTAATTTTTAATTATTATAATATACTTTTTACCTTGAATTACCCTATTTAGCTTTAATCGCGGTAAATATAAGTCAAAAGTTACGATTCATGAAAAATTATTTTCATCTTATTGAAACACATTTTACATCCAAATAAAAACCTTGTATGTCAGATTTTCTAAATTCAATTCACATAAGTGGTAAAATTTCATTTAAATTAAAAAGTTAGTTTTGTAACTACCACAAAGTGGTTTCACTATTCATTGAAAATTGAAGTTTTTCAGAAAAATACCATAAATTCACCCTAAGCTATATTTGATATTATGAATTTAAAAATGATGCCTATTTTTACAAATTCAAAACATAGAAGTGGCATTAATTAGTTTTAAAATCAATGCCTGTTATCAAAACAAATAGCTTCTTTTTAAGAAACAATAACTATCACAAAATTGATACCTGTTTATGTCCAATTTCAAAGTGAAATTAATTACAATGACAAAAAATTGGATTAAATGGTAAAAATATATTTTAATTTCACTTTACAACAAATTAAAAAGATAATCTAACAATATAAATTAATTAGATTAAAAGGCACTTTTGAATTAAAATACAATATTTTTCAATATTCATTAAAAAATGAACTTTATCAAAAAAATACCAAAAAAACTAACCAAAGTAAAATTTGATGTCCTCATTCTAAAGAAAGATTTTATTTGGTAAATTAGATTGTATTAAAGTAAACAAAACTATTTTTAAAGAGGTTTCTCCATTAAAAGGAGTTAAATCGGCCTTTTAATGTAAATTATGCTTAAAATTAGGTTCATTAAAATTTTAAGCCTCTAACTTTTATTGGATAAATGAAAATACATATTAAAAATTTGTATAATCATATTGTAGTTTGTTTCATTCATTCCTGCCGATACAACGGCTAGGATTTAACTACCATTTAAAATAATAATATTATATTATTAGTATGAAACATATGATTCCAAAGAAACCTGTTGTTGCGTATCGGGTACGCTATCGAACATAGCAACCCCTTTATAGTAAAATTAATATTTAATTAAAAAATATTAATAAATATGAAATATGTATTATTCTTCATTTACCTGGGATGTTACAATATATTTATTACATAAAAATGAAAATCCACCCATTCTAAACTCAACAGTAGAGATAGAATCATTAAAAAGTGCTTTGTTCAAATTATATTGAAAAATGAACTTGTAAGAAAAAATTAATATTTAATTATGTACATAATAACTATTAATTATTCCACATAAATACAAATGAAATATAATTCTTAAAAACTCATGTCTAAATGATATATACCAAATTATTAGACCAACAGTGTGGTCATAAAAAATGTTAGAGTTCTTCTTCAAGGGAAAATTTACCATTTTACCCTTTATGAGAATTTAAAATTAAAAAATATTTTTTTAATAAATTTCTATTCTGAGAACAAGGGTCCTTACAAAATTCCTTTATTAATCAACCTCATGAATATTTGTTCCAAACTATATTACATAGTTTCATTAGGGTCATAAATATTTTCATATCCCATTTTTTAAAATTCATTACTTATCCTCCCCTGAAATTATTCTGAAATGAAAATTTTGTTTATATTATGGTTTTTCCACCACAACCATGAATGATGAATTTCATTTTCAACCACCAAAATTATATGTGGATTAACATTGATTCAAATTTTAAATATTTACATTATAATGTATTTTTTATTTTTTTACTTACCCTCTTTTGAAATTTTAATGTAGTGTTAAATATAAATTAAACCATGTATGTTAATAACTGTTAGGGAAAACACCATCATTAAATAACAAAAAAAATACTAAATTCTATACTCTCTCAGTCATGATTATTTTTCAATAATTTGGGATTATATGAAACATCGTATCATTAGTAAAATAATTAAATCAATGTCATCACATCTATTGAAATATGTAACCAAACCATAGGAAATATAATAGTAACCTAAACCAAATACAAAAATGTACACTTTACACGAAAATCCATGGGATAGATAATAGTTATTCATTATCGTAATTAAATGAATATAAAATAAAATTAAATCAAAATAATAAATATTGTTGAATTAGTGCCTAATTTTTTTATTAAATTTAATTTTATCATTTATTATATTAGGTTAATGTAAAAATTGAATATAAACATGTGGTTAGGTAACTCTTTGAACCACCCACTATTCTGAGTTATATGAATTTTTTCTCCCTACGACATTTTCACTCTCTATTTAATGTTATGGAATTATTAAAAAAATGTATATATGTAAATGGAAATTATATATATAGAGTTATTTCTCCACTTCCTTATGGGGGACATAAATTCCTTACAATCATTCCTCCATACCTTAATTAAAATCAAAATAAATAAATTTATTCCTTTCAATCTCTCAATAATTTTTATAAGAATCATTATAAATACTTTCATTGTTCCTGATTTCATAAAATATGAAATATTTAAGATTAAAATCATTTTCCCTCTTTTTTCTAATAATGTTCCATTTTTTTATATTTTTAAACTTTTGGTTACCAATTCCATAAAACAATATATTAAATTTCTATTTATATACGCATTTTAGAACACATTCTCATGAATTTCAGTCAAATAAAATCTATATCTCATACCTATTCTTATTGATAGAATTTTTATCATCCAAAATATTTAATTCATTATTCTTCTAAAAATATTTATAAAATATTATTTTCTTATTCTTTGAAGAATAAATATGTAAACCCTTACTTTACATGGTAATTATATATACATATGGATTATGTTTGATTCCCTTATATGAAACAAATATTCATGTAAATTTTATAATGGGTGCACCAAGATAGTACTACAATGAATTGGGAAATGATAATACTTATTGAGATGATAAAAATGATATTATTCATCAAACGTAACCCATTAAATAAATATGTCCATTACTTTATGATTTCATGATTGTGAGCCGTAAATTTTGCTAATAATTTCATATATTTTAAGGTAAAACATCCATATGATATCCTGATAATATGAATCCATATTAATTATTTCAAACATCCATTTGATAATTCATATGAAATATATTTTATCCTATCATGGAATTCTATTTGAGTTATATGTTATGATTTTTTACCATGTGGATTACCTTACTGAGAATTATATAATTTAAATTATATATTCCTCAGGTTCTCCAATATAGTTTTAGAATATCAATGTGACCAAGGATCACATATGGGAGTTTTAATTTTTACATTCTATATGAGGTCATTGTTTATTTATTTATCAATCAAATCTACTATGTATATTCTCCTCATGACCCGTGGGTTGTGTATCATGAATATTATTCTTAAAAATAATGAATTAATATGTAAAAAAGTTTTGTTCATTGTAGTTATTAATAAATAAATTGAAGCATATTTTTTTTATTAGAGAAATAATGCATTTTTAAAAACTATAAGGATAAGTTTTAATATTAAAAAATATCCCAACATTTTTTATAATGTATTGAGAAAATTGTTTCTAAATAATTTAATCCCTATATGGATAGTACATGTTTTTATGTGTCTATCATTGATGTCATTATGGATAATAAACCTAAAATGAATCATTAGGTATTTAATCAATACTGGTGAGGCGCAGTTCCAAGTAGTTAGAATGGGTTGTATGTAATGATTGAAATCCTATGGGAAATGAATTCCTCTAAAGCATATGGTCCATGTAATATTTATACCTATGAGCCTTTTAAGGATTCCAACTCACCCCTTGAAAGGTGTATTATCAAAAAATTAATAAAAAAATGAAGTCCTTTGTGCGATTGGATGGATGGATGGTATTGAATCAACATACACTATGTATTTGAGAAAGAATCCATTTTCACCAAGGGTTAGAACATTCAAAGTGATATGCAATGATAAATTCAAATTTTATTAACAAAATATTATGAAGGACATAAATAAATTAGTTTGTTAGAAACCCCAATATTAAAATTACCATGGATAAACTATAATTATTCATAAAGAGTTATATGAAATTATTAACATGTCAATTATATGTTATTACATATATGTTCAAATTTTACCCTTTAATACATTTATTAGTTTAATAATTCTCCTTACTAATTTTCCATTATTTGATTTAATAGTGAAAAATAATAATAATCATGTTAAAAAGACGTATGATGTATAATTTAAAGAGTAACCTAATGAGATTCCTAACATAGTAAGAGTGGGATCCCAGAACAACATGGTAAAACATTCTCAGCAAACTCCTGACATGAATATTATTTTTAATCTTCTATAAAACCTTCTTACTAATAATAAATGTTAAATTTTGTTTTATTCCTTTATGTAAAAAAAGTGATTTTATATTTCATGGAACCTCAAATACCCTAACTGAAGAATAATGTATTACATCCATTCATAAGAAACTATTTTTCCTAAAATGTCATTAAGAATGTTATATCACACATATCATCTATCTATGAGAGGTTAATGCTTATTATTTATGTACATTAATAAATAATACAAAACCATAGAGGATAAAAAATCCTTATATTATAATTATTTCAATAATACATTTTTCAATAAATATTTTTAGTAATCTGTATATAATAAAATGATTAGAGTGTTCAGTGTATTGAGGAGAAATGATGTTGGTTCTACTAGGGAATATAAGGACAAATCCATGATTATTTCATTTAATGCCTCTAAATTTATCATTGATAATTAATGTAAGGAATACAGCATTTTTAGTATATTAATCCCAATTTTATAAAAATATTTATTCATTCAATAAATTGAAATATATGAACTTATTATCAATTTTTCATTTATTTTTGAGATGGTATTGGTAATTAAAAGTGGACTTATGGGCTTGGAGATAAAAAGTTATAAAATCGAATTTCAGTTGGTTGAATTGATTTATAATTCTAATAGAATAATTAAAACTATACACCATATGAGATAAATATGTTTGAAGAAGAATTATAGAAATTGACTCAGGGGAATAAGGTGAATCTTTTAGTGTGTAAATGATTGGTATTAGGTTAATAAATGATATTTGGATATGAATAATTCCACAAATGTTATGTAATTATAGTATCTTCTGATCAATGCACATCTTATATTAAATGTTTTCAACTACATGGAACATGAAAATTAAGGAATAAAATACATTAGGATAATTTACTTATTTGATAATCAACGAAATAATCCTCCATGGATTAGAGAAAAATATTATTATCATATATTTAAAAACTAGTTGGACCCCAATAATGATGTGATGATAGGTACATTATATATTAATTAAATAATATATAATGTATTATTTGGTTTTAGTTTAAAACTTTTATTCATATCATGAACTTTTTATAGAGCTACTCAAACTCCACATAAAAACCTAGATACTAAGTTACCTATGAGATAAATTCATTGGAAATTTATTTTATCCAATGTATATAACTTTTCCTCATTAAATTGTTTTGTATTGGAAAACAATTAAAAAATATTTTACATCCATTAATAAAATTTGGGGTTATAATAGTAATTAATTTTTTGTCCTTATATAAAGAAAATAGCATCTTATTTGTGATGGAAATGAACCTCCATATCATGAATCATTCGTCTACATTTCATATAGTTAATGGATTTCATGAATCCCTTTTTTAATATTTTTTCATGCATGGGTGTTACTTCAATATGAGAAACCATATTTTTCCTCAATCGATTAATATTATATAGTGAATCATACTTGAATACATGCGTATTGAGAGGGTCTGTAATAATGTAATACCTAAAGTGTTTCATGGTATTCGTCCTTGGTTGGAAGTGTAGTTATGTTGTATATATATATATATATATATATATATATATCTAGATCGCTTCCCATATCGAATACTACCTATAGAATAGAAATAATAAATTTATAAGAATGAATGAAATAGTCATAAGAGAATCTAGAGAAGGGTTTTATATTCCTTATTTCATCACAAGGTTGTGTGTTGGTCTACAATATATATAATAAGGCGGGGATAATAAACCTATAAACTGATTATCATTAATTTAATAGAATTAAAAAAATATTATTCAATGTATTGATGACTTTTTAAATCATCTTTGTTAGGCCCTATATATATTTATATGGAATCCCTAGTTGGGTTATCTCCAATTAAATGAGATGAAGAATGTTTCACCCATGAGTTGAATTAAAATGAGGAATATACATGACGAGTTCATTTTGATTCCATTCACACTCACTAATTACTTAAAAAATTTCACTGAATTCTATAATATCGTCTTTATAGTATAACTGATATTGTATGTGATCGAATTTATAGATCAAAATATAATTAACTAAAAGGTATTGTATTAAGATACTTAGAGTTTTAGTATTGTTAAAAATAAATGTTAAGGAAATATATATATATATCATAGAAACTATTAGTATTTTTGTAGAATTTATGCTTATTAGGGAATTATTTCTCAGGAAAAAAGTATTATATGGATCATTGAAAGGAAAAATATATTGATGATTTTCCAATACCAAAATTTAAAATGAAGATATATTATTTCCATTGACTATCTTGGTACTATGGATTAATTTTAAGTTACTTATCATTATTATCAAATATGTCGAACTAGATAACTCATAAGGGATTGAAAATGAATAGTGAGGTTTTAGGAATTGAAAAAACGTTGGATCACTAAACCAGTACTCACACTAACCTTCAATGGATAATTATTCATGGTATCCCATGATTCTTTAAGTAATTTAATGGAACATGTAGTGTGGAAAAATGATAATGTCATATCTTATGCATCCAGCTAGTCTTAATTTAATAAGAATAATTATCCAATTCATGATCAAGAGTTTGAAGTAGGGTATTTCTTATTGTAGATTTGGTGGTGTAATATTTGTTGTAAGAGGAGTATTATATGTATATATTAAAGGATTGAAAAATATATATTCACATAGAACATGTTTAATTTTAATTTTAATTTATGGTTAGAGAAGAAAAACTTCTATAACTACTCAATATATTTCCATAATAGGAAGGAAAATAAATTTTATGATTCTCTATGTATAAAGGATTATGAAAACATATAAATTATGATAACTGGGAGCGATAATGTCAACTTATATATTAAAAGTATATACATTTATTTTATAATGGAAGAAATAATATCCTACCAAGGTCAAATGATTTCCCAAATATCTATTCTATAGAAGATAAATGATGCTCAATGTTATGAAATTGAAGTATGAAATAAGAATGAATCAATAATAAAAAGGAATCCATTTAAATTACAAATTTATTGAATATGTGGTTTAATATATGATTCAATACTATTTTTTTTCATAATGTCCATAGATAAAGGATTTTAAGAACGATAATTATATATCTACATTCTTTATCCAACCAGGGGCCAAAAATTTATATAAAAATATTTTAGAGAACTATTAGTGGTAAAATTTAAATTGTGAAAATTACGAATACATGTCATTGTTTCTTATATACACAAGTGAAGGATTAAAGAAAAAAATAGCAAGGTGTTCTTTCAATAATTACTCATACCATCATTCAAATGGGAGAAAATCACCATGGAATTTCTCTTGTTTTATCCAATGAAATACAATGTGAAAAATTCCATATGGGTTATATTATATTTAATTATAATGAAAAAAGCTATTTTTAAGGACATCAAACAAGATAATCTCTTAATGATATATATTAGAGAAGTGGTAAGGCATTAAGGAACACCATTTTAAATTTCATATGATCAATAATTGAGATTCAACAAACCATTCTAGATAAGTTGCAACAAGCTATGGACACATAATTTAAAAATAATGTGATATGTCACCATAATATTGATTGACTATATAAGTGGGAAATAATGATAGGTTATGATATGTTGAGGGCTTTTTCAATGGAGATAAAATAAGGATATCGTCAAAATATTCCTTTTATTGACTTATCATATAAAATTTAATTTTAATTGATAATTCATGCGGATTTATATAAATCACTCATCAAAATGAATGTATGACATCAATATTTTGGGATTATTCTATAGAATGAAATAAATTGGTACCTTAACTACTAGATGAAATAACTGAGAAGTCTATTTCCATTCAATACACTACTAGAAAAACAGGTATTTGTGACGGGTCATTTGCGATGGGATCCCGTCGCAAATCGCCCGTTGCGGAAAACGCCGTCGCAACAACAATTATTTGCGATGGGCCCGTCTCTAAAGATATTATTTGTGACGGGGATCCTTCCCGTCACAAATATTACTCCGTATATTTGTAAAAACTTTTAAAATAGTAATTGCGACGGGCCCCGTCGCAATTAATATTTTTAAAAAAAAATTAAAAACTATTATTAAATTATTTTAATGAATATAATAATAATACTATTTACGACGGGCATAGTATCCCATCGCAAATACTATAAAAAAAATAAAAAAAAATAAATTCTTAATAAATTATTTTAATTAATATAATAATAATCCAATTATAATTCAAAAATAATAAAATAATAAATTATTAATAAATTATTTTAATTAATATAATAATAGAATTATAATTCACAAATAAAAATAATAAATTTATAATAAATTATTTAAATTAATATAATAATAATAGGATTATAATTCAAAAATAAAAAATAATAGAATATTAATAAATGATTTAATTAATATAATAATATTAGAATTATAATTCATAAATAAAAAAAATATTAATAAGTTATTTTAATTAATATAAAAATAATAGAATTATTTTACATTCAAATATTAAAATAATTCAAATATTACAAAAAAGTATAATTAAATTATAATATTATAAAATTTTAATATATATATAAAATTTAATATTATAAAATATAAATAATATTATTATTCATATTAATATTGTTATTTCAAAATATAATATTATTAATATTTTAAAAGCATTACTGGTTTTGAATAATTTGTTAGAAAAAACACTCAAGCAAGGATAATTATAGAGTTTACATCATACACGACTGACGAAAACTTTTTATTGAGATAGACCTAAAAATTGACCCTTTAATAATTGAATATGTTGAGAATAAAGCAAAACCTATTACAAATATTGATAATTTTAATATTATATAAATTTTTTATTATTTTCATAGTACTAATATTATTTTTTCATAAATATTAATTATATAATAATAACATTATTACATTATTAGTATATTTTATTATTAATATTAAAATAATATAATTTTCTATATTATATAAAATTCTCCTTTCATCTGTGTGTTTAACATTCTATCTCCACATGTAATATTTGCATTCACTTTCACCTCTCCATTAGTGAGTAGGTTGATAATTTTGAAAAAGAATGCAAATATTACATGTGGAGACAGAAAACACACAGATGAAAGGAGAATTGTATATAATATAGAAAATTATATTATTTTAATATTAATAATAAAATATACTAATAATGTAATAATGTTATTATTCATAATTATTGGTAATTATTCCTAATTATTGGTAATTATTCCTAATTATTGATAATTATTTCTAACTAATGGTAATTATTGGTAATTAATGGTAATTATTCCTAATTATTGGTAATTATTGGTAATTATTCCTAATTATTGGTAATTATTCATATAATTACCAATAATTAGGAATAATAAAATTATTAGTATATTTTATTATTAATATTAAAATAATATAATTTTCTATATTATTTACAATTCTCCTTTCATCTGTGTGTTTTCTGTTTCCACATACAAATATTACATGTGGAGACAGAAAACACACAGATGAAAGGAGAATTGTATATAATATAAAAAATTATATTATTTTAATATTAATAATAAAATATACTAATAATGTAATAATGTTATTATTCCTAATTATTGGTAATTATTCCTAATTATAGGTAATTCTTACTAATTATTGATAATTATTACTAATTATTGGTAATCATTACGAATCATTACTAATTATTGTTAATTATTCCTAATTATTGGTAATTATTCCTAATTATTGGTAATTATTCCTAATTATTGGTAATTATTCCAAATTATTTGTAATTATTCCTAATTATTGGTAATTATTCCTAATTATTGGTAATTATTGGTAATTATTGGTAATTATTGGTAATTATTGGTAATTTTTGGTAATTATTATTAATTATTGGTAATTATTACTAATTATTGGTAATTATTACTAATTATGGGTAATTATTACTAATTATTGGTAATTATTACTAAATATTACTAATTATTACTAATTATTGGTAATTATTACTAATTATTACTAATTATTGGTAATTATTATTAATTATTACTGATTATTGGTAATTATTATTAATTATTACTAATTAGTGGTAATTATTGGTAATTATTACTAATTATTACCAATTATTACTTATTATTGGTAATTATTGGTAATTATTGGTAATTATTACTAATTATGGATAATTATCGGTAATTATTACTAATTATGGATAATTATTGGTAATTATTTCTAACTAATGGTAATTATTGGTAATTATTGGTAATTATTGGTAATTATTATTAATTATTGATAGTTATTACTAATTATTGGTAATTATTACTAATTATTGGTAATTATTACTAATTATTGGTAATTATTACTAATTATTACTAATTATTGGTAATTATTACTAATTATTACTAATTATTGGTAATTATTATTAATTATTACTAATTATTGGTAATTATTATTAATTATTACTAATTAGTGGTAATTATTGGTAATTATTACTAATTATTGCCAATTATTACTAATTATTGGTAATTATTGGTAATTATTACTAATTATGGATAATTATCGGTAATTATTACTAATTATGGATAATTATTGGTAATTATTTCTAACTAATGGTAAATATTGGTAATTATTTCTAATTATTACTAATTATTGGTAATTATTACTAATTATTGGTAATTATTACTAATTATTGGTAATTATTACTAATTATTACTAATTATTGGTAATTATTACTAATTATGGATAATTATTGGTAATTAGTAAATTATGACTAATTATTCATAATTATCGGTAATTATTACTAATTATGGATAATTATTGGTAATTAGAAAATTATTACTAATTATTGGTAATTCTTGGTAATTATTGGTAATTATTACTAATTATGGATAATTATTGGTAATTATTACTAATTATGGATAATTATTGGTAATTATTACTAATTATGGATAATTATTGGTAATTATTACTAATTATTGATAATTATTTGTAATTGTTACTAATTATTGGTAATTATTACTAATTATTGCTAATTATTGGTAATTATTATTAATTATTACTAATTATTGGTAATTATTGGTAATTATTACTAATTACTCCTAATTATTGGTAATTATTACTAATTATTACTATTTAGTACTAAATATTGGTAATTATTGGTAATTATTACTAATTATTGGTAATTATTACTAATTATTAGTAATTATTAGTAATTATTACTAATTATTGTTAATTATTAGTAATTATTACTAATTATTACTAATTATTGGTAATTATTGGAAATTATTACTAATTATTGGTAATTATTGGAAATTATTACTAATTATTGGTAATTATTATGAATTATTAGTAATTATTACGAATTATTACTAATTATTGGTAATTATTGGTAATTATTACTAATTATTGGTAATTATTGGTAATTATTACTAATTATTCCTAATTATTGGTATTTATTACTAATTATTAGCATTTATTCTTAATTATTGGAAATTATTACTAATTATTCCTAAGTACCATTAACTATGAACAATGAATACTAATAATTTAAATTTATTAAGTAACAAAACAATGTAAACATAATTAAATTACTACTAATTAAGAATAATTGAAACTAATAAAAAATTTAAAATAACTATTAAATTAAAATGAACATAAATATCTTTAAAATTGATCTGAGGTTGATCTCTGATCGTTGTTGAAAACTTCAATATCAACTCCGGAAAAAAAAATTAAACTTAAGAAATGTTGAACTCTAAAAATAGAGTTTTGAGAGAAGGAGAAGATCGAGTTTGAGAATGAATGAAAAAAAAACGGATGGGGGGGTATTTATAGGTTAGATCATTTGTGACGGGTCTATTTGCAACAGGTATCCCGTCGCAAATACCTTAGCCCTCATTTATTACGGTCAACGGTTAAATAGTTATTTGCGACGGGACCCGTCGCAAATAATAACCTGCCGACATACTATTTGCGACGGGGGTATATTCCCGTCGCAAATAGCTTTTACCGCCGCTGGTTATTTGCGATGAGCGGTAACCGCCCGTCGCAAATAACTTTCCCGCGATTTGGCGTGCAAAGCGCGCCAATCCTTTTGCGACGAGGAAAGCTAACCCGTCGTAAATAAGTTTCTAACGGGACTATTTGCGACGGGATCTATCCCCGTCGCAAATACCCATTTTTTCCGTAGTGATAATACATAATAGCTCCAAAAATTCAATGGAAGAGTTATTATTTTAAATGTCAATGTGATCTATATTTTTACATTCGTGATAATTATTATATACATGTATCTTCTTATAAGAGTGTCTTAAGGATTTAGAAAAAGGGAAATAAATTTATTTTGTATATTATAACCCTATAACTGTTGATTACACTAGAGATGAGTCCTATTAATATCAATACCACTAAACATGTTCCATGTAAATGGATGTTCCAATATATACCTCATAATGAAATGAATTTATGAAACCTTATATGTACTATATCATGAAGTGGTTCATTTGGTGAATGATCCCTCTTATTAGAAGCATCTGGTGAGGATCATGGATAGTAAAGATATTGTTTTTCAAAAACAAATCACCTAGTATTGTTACGTTGATGGAGTAATAAATCCTTAGAGGCGGATTATGAACTCGAAGGATAAATAAAGAATAAATTCCATCATTTTTCACCTTAATACATGGAATGGAATTTCTAGTTTGAAATTTCATAAGTGAGGAAGATTATACATTCTTTACAATTACCACTATTATTAACATAAATCATGTTTCACTATGAATTATTTATTATGATTAGAAATATATACATATATAAATATATTAAATTTTCAATGTAATAGAACAGATCATGAAATAATGATTACTATAGTAGTAAGGAATAATACACTGAATAAATGAAAAACCATAATGTACCCACTAATGAAAACTCTTCATGCTCGATTTCTTCCATTATGTGCACTCATACCTAAAATAAAATAAAAAGAAAACAAAAATTTGGGAATATTATATAAATTATTAATTGAAGTATGGAACCTGGTAATAGTTGTATTGAACAATCTGGTATCAATGTGATGAAGTATATATATGGTGTAATATAAAACTTGAAATTTTGGATTTGACTATTTCTTAACCTGTTTAATGTGACAATTATATTACTGATGGAAAAAATTGTGAACATTGGGAAATGTAAATAGACTAGTATAATAGTAAAATAATATTTATAAAGTAATATAAATAGTTATAATAATAATAACAATAATAAATTCTTCAATATGATAAAATAAATATTTTAAATATCGAAATGAAATTTATATATTTGAAAAAATATATTTTATTTTTCTTCATTAAAATAAATTATTATGATAAATTAAAATTAAATATAAAAATTAACATTATAAAAATGTTCCACAAAATTTATATATATTGCAATAAATATGTTAATATAATATTATGAAACTGATATTAATTTTTATATCTATTGAAATTCTGATCACTTCATAGAAAAGTATTTATATACATAGTAATTATATCACAAAATAAAATTTCATATATTTTGAAAATGATTTTATTTAAATGGATATCATTATTGGAATTAGTATTTTGAAAATTTCTATGTCTAATTATTGGTATTTATAAAAGTAATTTTTTTGAGATTATAAATTTACCTTAAAATATTGTCTTTAAATTATAATTTAAATACATCAATAATTTCATAAGGGGTAGTGTATGTATCCATTATTTAATTCTCATATTAAAAAAATACTATATTTTCTCACAATATTAATCAATTTAACAAGTATTTAGAAAGAAATATTCATATTAATATTGCATTAAGAAACAAAAATACCCTCCATAAATAAATACCACCCCTTCTCATCACACCTTCTAACAATAGAATCAATCATAAAATAATCACATTTACCTCTAAAATACTCTTATAAGTGTTTAAAGAGTTATAGTTTTTCACAAATACCATCCCAAAGAGCTTTCAGAGGTATACAACAGTACACACCCCAATGGAGAGGTGAAATTAGTAACCTGTTCTCATTTTATTACTTTATTTTCAAATGTCCCATATATATATTTCATCAACCTTGAAATAGTAACAAAATTATCCTAAATACAATAATATATTATTATTATGTTTAAATTAACAATTTATAACCTACCCTTAATTGATTCATAAATGAAAAATTGTCCATTTTATATAGATTTTTATCTAACCCAAGTGAACTCTCATAATATGTAAAAAACAATATGAACTTGGACACTTGACACGAATGACCATTGGACATTTAATATAAACTCATCAGCTCAATTAAATGAATATAAAAATGCATTAAATTTTAATTATTGAGAAAAAATCATTTAATTATGATCTCAACCAATATTTTAATAAATCCAATTTGATCATTCATCATATAATGTGAAATTTCATAAATAATAATTACAAAAAATTATGAAACTCCCTATACCTCTATCTTTTCTGTAACTCGTGTATTATATCTATGTACCTTACTTGTTATCTGTTATTATAATTATAGAATGATGTTTCAATTTTTTAATATTTCTCTTACATATATTACATTCTTACCTTCCCATTTATTCTTGGTCTTATACTGGACATATTTTCTATCTCAATACCATCTTTAATATCAAGACGAGTTAAGGATAAATTTTCAATCCCTTAATCCTTTCATGAGTCACTCCATAAAAAAAATTTACCACTTATTATTTTATAAAAAAAGATATATTATAGGTTTAGAAACATTATATTATCATTGGATTCAAAAATAATGACATATTATTTCCATTTTTAAGGTCTTTAAAATTCCCCTAAATAATTTAAAGGGCCATTTCTAAATACAATTCTAAAAAAATCAAATATTATTTCATATGAACTTAATATTTGAGAACTAGGATTATTGACTAAAATAATAACATTAAAATTATTTATCCCCTTTTTCTTTTTGGAATTTTTTTGAAATATTATTTGATAATTATTTGTCTGGAATGTTTATGTGACCCATTAATTTCCTTGTATTTTCATATACGAACATTGTATTATTAATTCACTTATGTGGAACACATATTCATGTTTATTTTATGATTTTTGTACCCTATTATAACTATAATGATTTATATAATTTTGGAATCTCCTAATATGATATACTGGGATTAGGGATTAATCCTAATTGATTATGGGTCTGTTTCCCCCATAAGATGACGTCTGAGGGGTGAGTCATGACATATTCTTAATAAATTATGTATTATGTTATTTTGAACATCATATGATTCCATGATATAGGTCATGTTTTAATATGACTATTCATGATACATGATTTTTTTGATATCATGTTATGGACGTTTATTCCTATTCTATGGTACATTATCATGCTTATTCCATTACTATTTTTATATTTTACAAAAATTTTATTAATTATATTGGCTATCGAATGTAGTATTATAATCTCAATGGGATATAGGACTAAATTATGAATTTTTTAATAATGATTCAATACATTAAATTCCTATAGATAATTTATGAAACTATTATCACAAAGAAAAAACTCTATCAGATATTTTGAAATTGTTTATCGAATTTTTAAGAAATATATAATAATATGAGTATGATGTTTGCATCATTATATGCAAGGAGTAATACATGATTTATCGGGCACCTAATTTGGTTATAGTGGATTTTAATATTCTTCAGGATATTACAAGAATTATCTGAAACTAAAATCCCACATGACTAATTCACTATCAAGGATTCATACATAATGAGTTTAGTGTTATTTAACTATTGAGTTTAAAATGGAATATCAATAATTATATAATAATTTAAATATATACATACATATAGTATTTTTTATTATATCAAGAAAAATGTAGTTCTTTAATAAGGGGAATAATATATAGTTTATACTATATAAAAGTTTATGGATTCATAGTGTATTTCATCAATAAAAATGATAGGATATGAAATTGTAAATTTTATTACATTATGTTTAGTAACAATTTAATTAAAATAAAAACTAATTTAAATAAACTATATATAAGTAATATTTTAATGATCCAAATTTCAAGAATCATAAATTAAATAAATATAAAATAAATTAAACAAAATATCATTTATACTTTTATGTTGGTCTTTTTTCTAAATATTATAAATTACAATATTTAATTAAGGGTTATTGATTTTTATAGTTCTGTAGGGGTACTAACTAGAGAATATTCATGCATAGTTATAAGAAGATATAATTGACATTAGATTCATTTGAATTCATATGATTAATCACTCTTTTTAGGACATTAGTTTATGTCATCTAAACTATCATTATTATCTTTTATAGCAATTTACTTTATAATATTATTGTTATATTATATATAACCACATTATGATTATATTCAAATAATATAAAATTGATCACATTATTCTTATTTGTATATAATTATAACTCTGAGATCTAGTGGGTCGTCTAGGATTTAAAGTGGTACTAGGGTAATTTAAGACACCTTATATTTTTTATGTGTGTATATCATATCAGGAAACTTTTTATTTTAAATTTATCTTTTCTCTTATAGTATTACTTGTTATTCAGGTATTTTTCGGTTTTCTATTTTGAATTTTAATAACGTGCCACCATGATGACCACATATTTTGTAACACCATGGATATATAGTGTAAAATTTCATTTTAAATCCATTATTATTTTACTTTTATAAATCATTGGAAAAAAATTAACAATTATTTATTAAATTAATGTAGACAATTACACAAAACAATTGTGTACATTACAGTATAGTTGAAATTTAATTTTATATTTAATAATAAATAAAACCACAGGTAAATAAAAATATAAGAAGAAATAATTATTTCTCTTCCCAATCATCCTTCGTGATCATGTCGATGTTATTAATGATAGGAATAATAAAACTAGTTATAATTATGATATAAATATTTATAAAATAATTAAGATGATATAAGAATTATTTTGCCGAACATTGTGAGGTTATACATATGAATAAAATATGATCATTATATATATATATTCAATGTGATTATATTTTCATTATGATAGTATAGAAACCTATTATATATGAACATTGGGATAATATTTTGACATAAAAATTATGAAGGTGATAAATTAATATTTTATTTTCTATATTTTTAAATTAAAATGTGGTTATTATAACATAGTCTTTAAATTAATGGGAAAATTTGGATGAATCCACATTAAGATTCAATATTATAAAAGGTAAATAATGGAATAATGTAGTATAATTATTTAATTTGAGCCTCACTTCATTATGGTTAGAAAGGAGGTGTTATAATTATATATTAACTTATAAAATTTCAAAGTGTATCATTAAAAATAACAACACCAGTGATATTGTTTGTAGTAGAAGTTCAATATTCTCACTAAGAGATCCATTTTTTTCAAAAATCAACACACTACTACAACCATTTAATATCAAATTATGATTTTTTAATTTAATGCGTATAATATTTTTTTGTATAGAATTAGAAATGATATTCAATATTAATTATAAATGCGAGAAATGAAATTTTTTCATTACTACATGTAATTTAGATATAATTGTATTGATATTAAAATTTGGGTACAATGGTGAAAGCGGCACACACACAAGGAAGAAAATTACATGTAAATCACAAGCCCGGGGACTTGACCTCGCGACTTGCCCCTCACCCCCAAGCCCTTACCACCCCACCACCAACAGTGGGGCTCTAATTGTATTGATATTACATTTAATTTGAAATAATTTAATTATTATAATGATAATTTATTTTATAATATTTTTATAAAATTTAGGTTTTTTTAAAAAAAGATGTGATTTGATGAATTAGTAATAACATAATCCAATAGGAAAAAATAGAGATTTTGATGAGTTTTTTTATGTATATCCCAGTATGATAACATTATTAAATAAATATATTGAATAATTTTGTTTATAGAATATAAAAAATAGTAAGTAATTCTACTAAATATTCGTATATAGTATGGAATTTAAATATAAAAATTATAATTCCTACATATGAATTTTTCAAAAAAACAATTTGTTGGGACTTCTGAATATGTGTATTAAATTTAATTTTAATTATATTTTGAAATATAATAAATTTAAATGGATATATTATTTTTAATATTATTTTATGAGTTTATTAATATAGATAATTTTATTTTTAAATATAAAAATTAGTTACTACAATAAAATTGTGTTACCAAAACAATGGGATAATTACATTAGATGGTTAGATTAAGGGGTAAACCCTTAAAATGTCACAATAATTTCTATAAATATATGAATGATGGAATTCACAACATTAAATTTTCCCATGAATATTATTTTACATATTTGGATTCACCATCCATGAAAAAATACAATCAAAACTAAATATAGAACTACTTTTCATTGAAAATTCCACTCTAGCTGACCTATAAATGGAGCCCTGTAAAATCCATATCAATGTATACTATTACATATGATTATTCTAGAATACAGACATAAAATACATCTTTAAAAATAAATATCATGTTGGGAAACCACATTCCATATGAAAATATCCGGAAACATTGTTTTCTAGTAGTCTATCTAAGAGAAGATTCATTTCTTCTAAATATGTGTTATCATATACCTAACCATTTGACATTATATTTTGTGTTTCCAACTTATTAAATATAGTTTTTCACATTAAAAAATTATTTAAAAAAAAATATTCATCTTTAATGGTCATATTATATCTATATGATAACTTCTTCTTGTCCATTAATTTATTATAATTTGGTCATCTTTCGGTTATTTTTATGACATATATAAATACTGTTAAAACTGTAATTTTAGGAATGATTATAAAATTGAAACTATAGTTACATAACATAATAATGATATATGTAATCCATTTTCATTACTCTTTAGTGGTAATATATATATATATATATATTCATATATATATATATACAATAGTAAAATATTTTCATTTACTCTTTTTTAATAAAACAATTTGTTAACCACTACATTGGAAAACTCACCAAAACATCCAAAAATTGAACAATGGAAAAATAATATTATCAACCACTCCTATATTACAATGAATTATATTCTAGTGATGTATTTAACATATTCAAGGATCAAGTACTGTAGCCTCTATATCGAAGATAACATATAAAAAATGGGATAATACACAATAAAATATAATTTTTACAAAGAATTATTAATACAGGTGTATTAATAAATTTTATAATGTATAAGAAATAAATTTTTTCTCTTATATTAAAACATAATAATCATAAATTTATTATATAGGAGGTTATATCATGTATGGGATTTAAAGTATCCAAGGTAATATTTTTCTTCACTAATTCTATATTCCATGAGTGATAAAATCACTTTATTGGACATATTATTATATGACTGATATGTTATATAAAATTACTTCTAAAATGATATTTAATTTTATATTATAGGAAAATTATATTTTCCTACCATAATAACATCATTTATTGATTTATATCATTATAAAATTTTGACATTATAAACAATTATACTCAACCACCTTTTAGGAGTTTTTCTCCCATATCTATATTCAATTTATGTCAATAATAACTACAATTATTATTTTTATATCCAAAATAGTAATTATATTTTTTATTATTCATATTTATCTTAATCTGGTTTCAAAGTAAAATTTCCAAACTCATCAATCAATATAGAATTTCAAAAAAAATCCAACGAAAGAAAAACAAATTAATTTCAATTCACTTCCAGATATTTTTTATCTTCCAAATATAATTTAATAAGATTTAAATATTTTCATTTAATTATTTAATAAATGAAAATTATTTTAGGGTAATGTTTTTAAATCCTGTTCTTTTCACCTTCTTGATTCATATAAAATTTACATTTAACATAATTTTCTTTAAGAATGATATAAAAAAGATTTATGAGTTTTTAAATTATTTATATCACCTCCATTTTCATCTAAATCATAAAATATTCATCTCTTTTATATTATTATTCACCATAATCTTATAAATTTTAATATTATATAAATCATTTGAGATATTAATTTTTTTATCAAATTATCTAATTTAATATGTCATGTTATTTATGGTAGGGATTAGGCTTACCTATTCCCAAAACAATATAGGAAAAAAATTTAAAATTTTTCTTTATAAAATAATGTTTGGAATTTTTTTTGTTATCCATATTCACCACATTTGGATTTCATATGTTTATTTTTATTGAATAATCCTATTTTATTTCCTATTGATCATTATTATTATCCAATGTTAAGTATTTTTATTCCATAATATTTGATGTTATTTTTAAGAGGATCGTACTTTGTTTATTTTCCCTTATATTAGTTCATATGTATAATTAGTTTGAGTAAATTACTCTTTTAATTATTTTATTCTATTATTTTTCTTTTTTTGAATAATTATTATTATCTAATTCCCTAGGTATCATTAATATACACGAACACACACATATATATATATATATACTTTAATATGCATCTTATCCCACTCCTTAAGGTTTTTATTTTCCCCCCTAAAAATATAAGTATCAATATAACTAATTGGATTACATGTGTATATATTTTTTGTGGGGGTTTTAAAATTGATAATATGAAATTTTATGTCTATATTGATAATATGTATGAACTACGAATGTTTGGGTTTTTCTATTTTTTTTATTTTAGATTTATAATGATTAAAATTTGAATGAATTAGGAAAAATATGTGCATTCCTTTATAAATTTCATCTTAATTTGCTTCAGATCATGGTTTAGATATTTTTTGGGAATAGGTTATCAATAATAATAACGATGAACAAAATATTTCCACTGATGAAACACATGTGATCTTAAATAAACATAATATTTCATATGTTGAAATAATGTAGTCATTATTAAAGAAAACATATAATTATCATGTGATTGTTTACTATATATATAAATTATAATATATATATATATTATTTATCTATATAAAAACAATCCCTTTTTGATTTAGTAATGGATTAAATATAAAATTATGATATTAAGTTGAATAATGCTTCAATAAATATTTAAAACTAAATATTTAATCATGGTTTTAGGAATAAAAATATATCTAAAAATAGAAATAATATGACTAGTTTATATTATAGAAGATTTTATATTGAATTTTTTTTGAAAACTCCTAGTGACATTAGGATTACAACCCATTTCTATAACACAAATTTTTTAGATATATGTGAGAATTTTATTTTATTTGAATCTTAATATTGTGCCATTTTTCTTCTTTTTTGATATTTTGGACATGGGATAGATCTATCTAAATAGATCCCATATTAATATTCAATAAAGGGAAATCGAATTACAAATAACAACAAATCGTATGGCCATATATCTTTGAACTGATGACTATTAACTCTTAATGGGAATTAATTTCCTAACAATTTTTTATTAAACAATCATGGGGGTTAATATAAACTAATTATTTTAGATAATATACATATTTTTGTAGTGATAATTATAAATGAATATATATATTTTTTTCAAGAAAAGTTACATAGTCCTCTTCCAAATAATAAGGATTATTTTTTATTAAACACATACATGATTCTATGAATATATCAAATACTCGATTAAATGTATCATCTATTTAATAGGTTGAATTAAAGAATAATATACATGAAAATATGGATAAGGATTCTATATGACCATGTTTTTCACAATAGGGTGTATGATTACCATTTTTAGGAATAAAAATGAATATATTCATCATCAAAATAATTATCATGGACAAAAAAAGATCACAATCAACAAAATTTATCCTCTTACCCATATAAATGGCTTGTCTAATCAAATATTATGGCCTCAATACTTCTAATTGTTAAACCTTCAGTGTGGATTTCCTAAATTTATTTTGAAAAGTAAAAATATAAAAATGATAACAATTCATATAAGATATTAAAACCATGAAATTACCTTGATTCATTTTTAGCTTAAAAATACACGTATTATCTTCAAGAAAGAGAAGAATTGAATTTTCAAGATCACCATGACCAACACTAAAAATTAATTATAAAAAATATTATTTATTAATAGAGAATCGAAGTACATGTAGTCCCACTAATGATTTTTTATAGACTTATAAAAGTAAATATTTAAAAAAATTATCATGTGTAATTATAACTAAAGAATTTATCCATCATGGATCATGTCATCACAATTGAGGGAGTATATGTAGTTCCTTCAAAGATAAAAGTGTTTGAAAAATATCACATAAAAAAATATAACTAATATCCAGAACATGATTTTGTTGACTAGATATTATCAATGGATTATAATAAATTATTAATTCTTTTAAAATCCACTAACAATGTTAACATAGAAGATATTTAGGTTCTCCTAAATATATGACTATAGGGAAACATTTTAACACATTTAAAAGTTATTGGTAATTTTACTTATACTCACACTACCATATAGTGAATACATTTTTGTGACATACAATGATTCATAAAATAAGAGTAGTTATTTTCCCTAATGAATTATTACTTGGTACTTGATAATAGATGCTAAAAATTAAAGATTAATGAAGAATAATTTTACGCATTATTTTGAGAAAGTTGATGTCATACATTAATTAATGATATGGAATCATCATATCTATAGTGAATATTGTTAAATATATAC
Organism: Viscum album; assembly: GCA_963277665.1. Taxonomy (NCBI): domain Eukaryota; kingdom Viridiplantae; phylum Streptophyta; class Magnoliopsida; order Santalales; family Viscaceae; genus Viscum; species Viscum album. The sequence goes on along the minus strand of OY728128.1, from coordinate 267,003,478 downwards.
TAAATAAAAAATAATAAAGTATACAATCTCGTTGAAGGAGTTGAACGTGTGTTGAATGATATTGTTATAATTGAACAAAAACTATTATTTCTCAACACATTACAAACCATGGGATAAAAATAAGGTATTTGATGCACTAATGAAAAATTATCATGATATATTTTATAAAATGATATTTGAAAGAGTAAAACTATTATATTTATACTGTGTGAAATTTTAAATCATAATGTAATGGATGAAATGATCCATTTTCTAGAATATATCAGTATAACTTAAATTTTTCTATATCTTCACCTCTCAAAGGATCTGTATTAGCATCCATCCATACAAGGATCATTGAAAATTTGACGGAATATATAGAGAAACATAATATATTATAATTACATTTAAACATCAACTTTGAAAATAATGTATTTATAATATTCAATAAATTGATATGTGGTCCTTCAAAATATAATTAAAAAAGAATATTATTTACAATATAGATAACATGTCAATAAAAAACCCCTAGGAACAAATAACATTTATATAGATCCCAAAAAAACATATTTGTTGGTATAAAATGAAGAATGAGATAACATCAGTACATATCCCAATCATTAGTCTTGTATAAATTCAATTATGAACCCCAAAATCCTAAGTGGACAAATTAGTTATTACTCGTACATAAGTGGAATTAGAAGAATATCACCATATATTTTAGAATTGGACATCCAAAGACCTATATAAAAAATAATTTCATTTCAGTTTTGGATTATCAATATATGATTTTTTTTAACTTTTTATTTATTCAATAGAATTTATCACTGAGTCTACATTACATGTTATACATAAAGGTATAGGTAATTCAAATTGATGTACCAAATTTAAGTGAATCTAATAGATATATAAGATTGACATAGATTATTATGTAATTCCTCCAATAATAATTGTATGTTGTAATAAAAAATTTCATGTCATTTACACTATAAAATGATGATCATTGAAAATGTATCATTCATACATTTTATGTTTTTTCAGATATTCTCCAATATATTTTAGAGGAATTTATGAAAAACTGCTTTAACTATTCAAGGGTTAATATAGCAATAATTTCTACATTTTTATTCAAATGAAAAATATATAATTATATATATATAAATAATTATTAATATATAAAATTTGGGGATGATGTAATAAAGTTGAAGAAATGTTAAGTTATTTTTATTTAATAAATTATGTATAAATTCAAAAACCATTCCATGAAATATCAATGAATTAAAAAATAAATAAAACTGATATGAGGATAATCATTGAAAATACATTGAGTATTATTTTGGAGATAATTTATTCACTATAATACCTACTTGGAATATTTTTATGATTTTAAAGGATAAAGGCTTGTGTAAACCAAGATACATAGGTCCCATTAAAATTATTGATCATGTAAGGTCTATATATTTTCACTAGAATTTTCAACCAAACATATAATTGGTGTATAATGTGTATCATATATCATTTTTTAGGAAGTATATATCAAATAAATAACATGTAATAAACTTAGAATTTGTGATATTAATAATGATAAAATTTATGTAGAATTACAGCCAGAGAACATGGGTCATTGATACAATGATGTATATCTCATTAAGGTATAAAATTAAAATATTAAATTAAATTAATTAAATGATAAATAAATAAAATAGAATTATAACATTATATAAATTGAATAAAACTACATTAATATTTAATAAATTTGTTAATATACATCATCTTGATTAGAAATATATATTATATAGCTAATAATAATAATTGAATAATTATAATAAGATATATTTATGAAAAACATATATTTAATATATATAAGAAGAATATATGAATTATTTTCCCGAAGTTTGTGTGGTCTTTATAGGAATTTATTATGGCCATTGTATATATGGATTGTGATATTATATGATAACTTGGATTATATGGTCATTGGGAATATATATTTTGACTTCATAGTTATATATTTGAATAATTAATGTGATAAATTATAAAATTAATTGATATAGTATAAAATAAAAATATAGTTCTTATAACATTGCTAATGAAATAGTGGGTATAAATAAAAGTTATTGAAATATGAATCCTATTTATAATGTAGAAATAAGGGAATCAATTCATATTTTTTTGAGGATAAAAAATATGAGAATTTATTGAAGGTATAATCACTATGATTTCTCGAAGACAAGGCCAATGTTGATCTTCAATATCTAATATTAAGGGAAAAATCATCTCCATGAGAAGTTCAAGATTTTATAATTCAGTTTGAGATTCATTTAGACAAATCAACGCCTGAGGATGATCTATTGGATTATATTACACAATAGTCTATGTATTATTTATTTATCGGTTTTTTAAATAGTTGTTAATGTTTTATAAATATGTTATTAGTATCAAATTAATTATATATATGTACATTATTTTGGGTATTTACTTAGATTTTACATTTTTATAAAATTTACAATAACAGATAAATGTAAATAAATGAGAAGTTTTGTTTTTATATTAATATATTGTGAAATTCAATAATATATTGTTAAATAATTATGAATCATTACTGAATTTTGAATAAATTAATCTAATGTTATATAGGGTTCTTCTCAAAGAATTGTTTATGTGTAACGTATTTTTAAAAATTATTAATAATGGTTCTATTGATATCTAATTAAGGAATATAAAAACTATAAACCATAATGTAATCCTTGTTACTTGTAATATAATATGATTACATTAATTTTTTCATAAAATAAATTTTTATAATATTTTTTTATATACAATATAATTACTCATATTAAAATCCATTTTTTGTATATTTAAATTGATACAAATGAAGAAGATTTAATATTTATAATGGAAATAAAAAAAGTATCTAATATGTTTAATATCAATATTTATATTTATAATATCTTACATTGTTATTAAAACATACAACTATATAGGTAAAATGAGTTAAAAGGGTAAAATTATACGGAAAATTGCTAAAATATCATTAAAAAATTATAAATTCAATGTGGCTGGGGGAATTTTTACCCATTATTATACTATAAATATTTTATGTTTCATTTTTTATCAATATTCGATGATAAATCTTTTTACATAATAATTAATTAATGTGTATTTTTTTATATGTCACTCATGGGGACCTATAAAGGAACTCCTCCTCTATTAACAATAAGGAAATCCTTCTTAGAAATTTTTATTCTATATACACCCAAATTATCTCCCAAAAATCTCAATTTAATTTTTTATCAATGGAAATTTTTAATCAATTCCAAACACTTATTTTATATGAGTCTTTATAAGATATGATTCAACACATCAGTATAAGTATAATCACCTCCCAATTCATTTTTTATCTTTTTCATCCTCCACTTATTACATATGATTTATCACATTAATAGAATGGTGTTGAAACCATTTTTCATTTTTAAAGGTGGTATTAAATATATATGTTAACAAGTTATTATTCATTCATTCATTATGAAAAATTTGTGTTTGGGATGATTCTACAACCTATATGAACAATTCATTAATGGTTATCACATTAATCACTAGGAAAGCCAAAATACTGGTAAAAATAATGAAATAATGAGGAATGTTATATGATTTTATTATAGTTTATTTGTAATATATATAAATATTATATGAATTAAAAAATTAATTATTTTTATTGGATTCCAATTAAAAAACATAATTTTGACTGCTCTTCATGAACCTTAACTATACCATTACTAAAATTTCCATTATATATAAAATCTATTTCAAACATAAATATCTAACTTCCATGTAAATGCTTGATTTTATGAACACATCAGCATGGATAAATGATAAAAAAACTACAATTACAAATATGTTATAAAGAAAATGTGAAAATTAACAAATGAATACTAAATTTAGAACAGATTAGTTTATAAATTGTTAATAAGAGATTATAAATGAATCATATTAAATTCAATAAATATAAATATGATCAATATATAGATTAATTATAAATCTTATTTGAATATACAAAATCTTATAAAATTTCTACCATAGTGGAAATCAAAGGTAGAATTGTTTTTTGACTTAATATCTTTTCCTAGAGTCAAATTTAATTTTCATAGACAATGTTACTATATTATTGATATACTATATCATTTTCTATCTCGATTGGTATTTTATAATCATGTATTGGGAAAATTATTTTCATGTCATAATATTATAATTTAATGGATTTAATTCATTATAAAAATATTTCATTTGGAAAAATAATTCAAATTCTCTATGTTTAAACATTATCCTTTATATACAAAATATTTTTACAATAAAAATTTTATTTTTTTATTTTGAAATTAAAATACATGTTATCATGTATACTGTGAATTTCTTCCTTTATAACTTTTCAAATAGATATTTCATATACAATGATTGTTTTTTTTTCAATTTAACACATTGGTATATTTAGAAAAAATATTTTTCAATTATTGTGCGGTGTTCTACTGCTTGTGGAGCCCTAATGGTGATGTTATAAAATTATTAAATATAGTATATCATTTCAAATGTTTTTTTTCAAATTTATAAGAATATCACATGAATAATGTCTCATTGGAAAAATATGATACTATAATTAATTCCAGAATATGTGTTTTACCCTTGACGTGACATAAGTTTATTCGATGTTGGGGATTCTATTAGAGTGAATTTACTAAAAGGATTTATACAAAATATATTAATTAAAATAATATTTTTTAAATTTAATAATATAATTTATAAACATAAAAAACAGTCAACTAATATCCATCTTGTTGTAGTATATACATTTATTAACATAACTCTATGATTTTAAAGGTGGAATGCCATAGGGATTTCCATTGGGAGTGATTGAGGGATTCAAGGAGATAATGATGAAAACACAAGATTCATCAAAAACCTCACATGAGAGAAAATAATCCTCAATTGTGGATATGATTCAATATAATATGTTTTTATTTAATTTTTTGGTTTAATTAATCCACATTATTTATTATACTATGAAAAAACCCAAAGTAATTAATTATTAAAATAATTCATGTATCATTATTGTTGGTTTATTAATTGAATTACATAAATTACTATATAAAAATATTTAATTCATTATTATCAACATGCTTATTTATTTCTCCATTAAAGTGACAATTCAAAAAATATATATTGGGAAATTTTTATTTCAAAAATTCATTTTCAATCATTTCACCCCATATTCATTGAACAATCACTGTTAAAAATTCATTTACCTAAAGCTTTGACTCTATCTGAAAATTAGCCACTGTTAAATTGAAATCTACACGTACAAATTATTTCCATGGGTTTGTATTTAGTAGTCAATATGATTTTTAGGATTCATTAGAATGATCAAATAATTGATATTTGATTGAATGATTTCATTTCATGAGTTTTGGTGTTTTTTAGATTTGATGCAACGTGAGACGTTTTAATAGCATATGGATGTCCAAAATCGTTCAACTAATGATGGATTAGTCTGGGTCAGAGTAAAATATTGATTTTACAGTCAATATACATAGCTAAAGTGATGGAGTATTAGATGTGGTGATATATTCATGATGACCATTGGTTTCAAGAAAATCATGGTTTACTAGTTGTGTAGTTTATCTAAAAAAACATTGTTTGGACCCCCCATTAATAGTAAATAGGGTTTATGTGTATTGATATGTATCACTTGGAAATGTAACATAACCCCACATCATGACACGTAAATCCAATGACCTGAATATTATACTTGTGTATTAGGGAATGGAAAAGGGTAGTGCTCAAAAAAATAACCAATGTTCAAAGATATTACATGAGTATATAGACATAGGATGAAAAAAGGGAATGGTCATAAGTAAGTTTGGGATTATTAGGACACACCATGTGCCCCTTTATACTATATCTACTTCCATTATCGGTTGAATTTATCCCTTGTTAGCCTCATTCTTGTATCAGTATTATTTTAGGTGAATTACATTAGTATTTCTCTATTTGGGTACATTGATGCACCCCATCTAGGGTATTGAATTTTAGCTCATGATAGATAAAGGTATCCCTCTATGTTTCCTTGTGTGTGATCGAACGTCATTATTCACTAAATTTAGTCATGTATCCTATTTTATATATCATTTTCATGTTATACCATTCTTAGTTTTTTATCCCATATAAGGTTATGTATACCTTATTTTACCTCATTGTGATCCCCTATTTTTCATTTGATTTATTTTCAGTTCGAAATCCTAATATAAAATGATTTTCATGATGACTTCCACCTTTTAATTGTGTTCCATAAGTTACAACGAGACTTAAGAAGTTAGTTATCTCATAAAATCATAACTGAGGATCCATGAGAATAGTCCTTGGATGATAATGGGGGCATGATCATACATTAATTCATATAGTATATGAGCATATCTAGGTTGTTCTCCTCTTTTGATTTGATAAAAACACCTATGTTATCTTTTTATGCATTTCTATGATGCTTTATATTTATTGATTTTGGGTTTTCATTATTGGTAGGTGACGCACGCCTATCGTAGGACGTGGAAAAAAAATTCTTTCCTAAGTTAAAATGTAGTAAAGTGGTTGACCTAGGATGTCTCCCGAAGAGGAGTGCACACAAAACGAGGGTAAAAAAATGTTGTCTTTTTTAAATGAAATTTGAAATTAAAATGATTGAAAAACTATGATATTAAAAAGGGTGATTAGGTCGGGGTCGGTTTCCTAATTCTAATGCTATTCTTGTTCAATTTAATTCAAACCTATTCTTCTTTGTTGATTAAAGTGAGTTTCCACAATCGTTTCCTCTCACTTCCTTGGTGAAATTATTATTGTGAGAGAAAACCTTACCAAGATCTCGGTTTGGTCAACTCTCCTTCCTTGTGTAAAATAGTTGTATTGAATATCCTTAATTGAAATGGTCAATACCTGATCGGGTTTTGTTTATCCCAAACAATCAAGAACATTCACTACACTTTTTACACGTACTGACAATCGTTGAGTACTTCACCACTAATTCCTGGTTTATTCCATCGTATATAAACTAGAAATTAGTGGAGAGAGATATTGATTATTTTACCATGGTAGAAATCAATAACAGAATTAATATTCAAGAACGATCGAACTTGATAATAAAATCTGCTATAAGAAATTGAAAACAACTTTGAAGAAGAAAGAAATTTATTCAATTGCGTCCAAGAACTCAAGCATTACAATATAGAAAACCAACCCTTCCCCAATCACTCCAAAAGTTTACCCCACCATGGTAAGGGTAATAGAGATGAATGGGGAAGAATAAGGCATTAAAAAACTATGATAAAGAAAATAAATAAAAGAGAAATCTGAGAATTTCTTCTCCTTGGTGTCCCAGGAAGAATGGGATGGAGAATGGGATGCTTTGAGAGGGTGGGGCTCTCCTCATTTTATAGCTAGAATTTTTCCCCTGGATTTTGATGCCTTGTAGCCCAATTAAATGACATCTTCATGCGTTTACCCCTTCTTGAATGTTGTTCATAATTACCTTTTCCGTGTCTCCTTAAAATATCAGCGGATTTGGACATGTATTCCAAGAGTTATAGCCGTTTTACTCTGAGCATTTATTTTGTCCAGTTAGACTCTCCAAAATGAAATCCTCCGGATTAGGGTGATTTAATGACCCCATAAACGTCCAGTTAACTCGATTCTTCCTTCATACAAGATTATCCAAAAACTCATTTCACATCCACCCACATAATTTCACAAGCTTTGGGCCCACCATGGATGAGTTATGGATCCCACACCAAAACTATGAAGAACTGAAAACAGTTTTCTTTCTCCCACTTGTGAGCTTCTTTTGTGCTTCCATATGGCTGATTCAGATTTTAGTCCAAAACTAGTAAATGAAGAACTAGATGTGTATTATATGTAAAATAATGAATTTTTCAATTTGGATCAGTGTAGATAATGTTATGGCCAAACTACATAAATAATTTAAAACTGTTAAAAATCCAAAATGGCGAATTTTTACTATTCAGCTCAAAATAACACCATTATCATAAAAATGAAACAATTAATCTTATAGGAACACTTTTGTGGGTTTAGAACAATGATATTCAATATAAATTAATTGAAAATATTTTCTCTACCAATTCCCCCACACTTAGCACTTGGAATCCTTGACAAGTAAAAATCAAATCAAATCAAATCCAAAACACATATCAATGAGATCTATCAAATCAATTACAAGAAACAAAAAGATATAATGCCTCATCAAAAACAATTATTTCAAGTTCTCCATTTTAGATTTTAATATATTTCCACTTAATTTCTTATACCATGCACACAAAACACCTACCTCACATGAATTTTCTCTCATCTCACAAATGTAAATGCTGAACAAGGCTTTTCTCATCCAAACTCACACAAGAGTCACCATAGGCTTGATAAATTCCTACTTCTCTACCCAATGTGAGTCAAGGACATGTGTTTCTCATGAGGAATTTTCAGGGTTGTTATGTGGCTTCCGGTTGGTAGGATTTAGATGTTAAACATTCTGAGGCCGAAAAAGGAGGGCTTTGCTCTTTTTGAAGCAAAATTGAAAGATTGTAATTTTTACTCAAGTATGGTCTCCTTCACTTCCCCTTTGTAGAAAATAGGGTCCATAAACATTAAATCATCTCAGTAGTAAAAAATTTAATCCTTTCAAACATGATTTTTCTTGAAAGCTCCAGATAGGCACAGCCTTCATTTTTTACATTGGAAGCTCCATAAAGGCACAGATTCTCTTATCATAAAAGCTCTAGAAAAGGCACAGTTTTCAACAGAATAATTTTTCAGAATCACACACATCTCTACCACAATTTATTTTTCACCCAAAGTATCAACAAATGAGGTAGTACACCACATGACATCTTCCCCCACACTTATGTTCAACTATATCATGCAATTTCACTTCAAGAGCAGGTAGGATATAGAAAATTTGCTTATAATGTGGCTAACCTAACAGGCAATTCATGGCTACTAGGGGATACAATAAAGGATAAATGTAAAGGTGGGCCATAATGAAAAGGATTATTTTGAAAAGGGGGCTTCAAACCAAATAAATGCCTCAATCATTTAAAACACGCGTACCCCAAACCCTCAAGTTTTGAAAGAAATAAATCAAATTCTGGTTTAAGAAAGCATGGTCTGGTTCTCTCAAGAAATGAGGCGAATGAAAAGAATATGAAAAAAATGGTTCATAAGCCTCACAAGAAAGTGATTTTAAAGATATAGACAGTGAAATATGGCATGGGTTTCAAAAATCAGTGTACTTTTCATTAAATTCCAAAAGATTTGAACTTGAAACAAAGTTATTTCAGCATTCATTTAAACTCAGTTTCATGGAATAGATTGGTTTACTCATTGAAATGGCTTTCAAAAATGGTATTGATAATCATTTCAGCTCAAAAGTTTCAGAAACACACCAAAAATTGAAAAATAAACACACAAAAATTTGAAAACACACAATTTTTTTTTGTGAAAACAAACATCAAATGAAAATCATATAATAAAAAGGTTCCCTCCCTCGCACTTAAATTATACAGTGTCCTCAATGCATTCAAGTTTATTTAACATGTAAGCCAATTTTAAAATAAATCACAACATCAAGAAAATGTGAAGGAGAGGTACAACCTGATTTATTCGCAGTGTAACATTGTGTTAACCTCCTAAGTGTTTCACTTTGAAAACCTACAAATAAAAGAACAAAATTAAACATAAGATATTTATTAAAAGAAATGAAAATAGAAATAGGATGAGAATATAAGGATAAATCTTGTTTTAATCCCCTAAGTGGGCCCTGGGTTTTGACTACCTCTAGAGGGGCAGTTGTAATTGGTTATCCCCAATCTGATGGTGGGTGAAGTTTCTTGCTCATGAACTAACAAAAACTTTTCTTTCCATGATGAACTTCTTCCTTTTTCTTGAGGGTTCCATCAATAAAATGCACCAAGTCCACCCCCATTATAATGAGATACAACATGCATGGTGGGGTTAGGACAATGAATGAGTCCTCCTCTTTCTTGGGTTCCGCGTGAACAACAACTTCTTTATTCTCCAGTGGTTTCTGAAGGTATGATACATCTGGGAAAAAATCAAAGGGAATGTCAGATTTTAATTCTATTTGAAAAAAAATTAAATCATGAAGAATCAATATCAAAATCTTCCCTTTCAAATTAAGTATCTTGTGTCTCATTTTCCTCCAAAAAATTCACTTTGATCTTCTCATGTACTCCCTCCATTAAATGTTCAACAGGTTTTGGGAGCTCTATATGTTCTTCCATGGATGACTCTTCTTTTTCATCATCTTCCTCCAAGGAAATACATGTGTTGGATGAATCTGAAAAATTAAAAGAAGGGGATGAAATACTCAATTTAGTTTCCACTAAATCAAAAGATAATGAGTTTATGAAAATATTAACTCCCTGAGCTTGTTTGGATTCAATTTCTTATTCAAAGGGAGGTGTCTATTGGAGTTGAATTTCCATAGATAGAGGTAGGTAGTCAGACTCCTCTATCTTCTCTTCAAATTCCACTGCTTGGTTAGTTTCTTACTTCAATATTTCTGAATCATCTACATGATCAGGAATAGTTGGATCAAGAAGTTCCTCACACTCATTCCATAAGTTATCCAGATCTTTTTGATCTCCCATATGCATTTCAATAGCTAAATATTCTTCATCAATCTTCTCCAACATTGATTGAGATGGGCTCAATGGATCTTCTCTTAATTTCATCAAGGCCTCCATGGGTTCTTCAACTTGAAGGATTTGTGAGGATACTTCTTCCATCAATTTTTCTGGTTCTGGTTATTGTTCTGGCTCCAGTTGTGGATCCTGGGATGCATGTACTTGTTTTTCTATCCACTGTATTGAGGTCTCTAGGTTTTGAATTGTTTGACTAATTCTTTCAAATTGGGCTTCAATATCCTTGTGAACTTCTTATTCTTGGTGTTGTAAATTTATCATTTCTTGATAAAATTCCAGAAAATACTCCTGAAGTTCAATTAATTCTCTTGCCAAACCCTCCAAAACTGGTTATTCGAGGTTCTCTTTAAGGTTTTCAATGAGATCATTGAATTCATCCTCTGTTATGATTTGGATTCGAGCTCCCCGAATTTTTTTAGCCAAGAAAGAAACTTTATACTCTATAGACCAAGGTGATTCAATAACTGGTTCTCTCACTTGTGGGTAATAGTTCCATGAATTAAAAAAATATTCATTTGAAAACAACATGGTAAAAGATTTTTTTAAAAAAAATTAATTTTGAAAAGGGGAAATACTTACAAATAAATTGTAGCACTACCTCCCTGGAAATGGTGCCAAGTTTGACACACGCCTGTCATAGGGTGTGGCAAAAAATTTATTTCCAAAGATAAAATGTAGTAAAGTGGTTGACCTAGGATGTCTCCCGAAGAGGAGTACACAAAAAACGAGTTGTCACTTTAAAATGAGGGTAAAAAAATGTTGTGTTTTTTAAATGAAATTTGAAATTAAAATGATTGAAAAACTATGATATTAAAAAATCTGATTAGTTCGGGGTTGGTTTCATAATTTTAATGCTATCCTTGTTCAATTTAATTCAAACCTATTCTTCTTTGTTGATTAAAGTGAGTTTCCACAATCGTTTCCTCTCACTTCCTTGGTGAAATTATTATTGTGAGAGAAAACCTTACCAAGATCTCGGTTTGGTCAACTCTCCTTCCATGTGTAAAATAGTTGTATTGAATATCCTTAATTGAAATGGGCAATACTTGATCGGGTTTTGTTTATCCCAAACAATCAAGAACATTCACTACACCTTTTACATGTACTGATGATCGTCGAGTACTTCACCACTAATTCCTGGTTTATTCCATCGTATATAAACTAGAAATTACTGGAGGGAGATATTGATTATTTTACCAAGGAAAAAATAAATAACAGAATTAATATTCAAGAATGATCGAACTTGATAATAAAATCCGCTATAAGAAATTGAAAACAACTTTTAAGTAGAAAGAAATTTATTCAATTGCGTCTAAGAACTCAAGCATTACAATGTAGAAAACCAACCCTTCCCCAATCACTCCAAAAGTTTACCCCACCATGTTAAGGGTAATCAAGATGAATGGGGAAGAAGAAGGCATTAAAAAACTATGAAAAAGAAAATAAATAAAAGATAAAGTTGAGAAGTTCTTCTCCTTGGTGTCCCGGGAGGAATGGGATGGAGAATGGGATGCTTTGAGAGGGTGGGGCTCTCCTCCTTTTATAGCTAGAATTTGTCCCCAATATGTTTACGCCTTTTAGCCCCAATAAATGACATCTTCACGCATTGATCCCTTCTTGAATTTTGTTCATAATTACCTTGGTAGTGTCTCCTCAAAAGATCATCGTATTTGGACATGTATTCCAAGAGTTATGGCCGTTTTATGCTGAGACTTTATTCTGTCCAGTCAGACTCTCCAAAATAAAATCCTATAGATTAGGGTGATTTAATGACCACATAAGCGGCCAATTAACTCGGTTCTTCCTTCATAAAAGATCCTTCAAAACTCCTTTCGCGTCCACCCACCTAATTTCACAAGATTTGGGCCCACAATGGATGAGTTATGGATCCCACACTAAAACTATGCAGAACTGAAAACAATTTTCTTTCTCCCACTTGTGAGCTTCTTTTGAGCTTCCATATGGCCGATTCAGATTTTAGTCCAAAAATAGTAAATAAATCCCTAGATGTGTAGTATCTTTATAATAAATAATTTTTTAATTTGGATCAGTGTAGATAATTTCATGGCCAAACTACATAAATAATTTAAAACTATTAAAAATCCAAAATGGCCAATTTTTACTATTCAGCTCAAAATAACACCATTATCATTAAAATGAAACAATTCATCTTAGAGGAACACTTTTTGTGGGTTTAGAAAAATGATATTCAATATAAATTAATTGAAAATATTTTCTCTATCAGTAGGCTTATAATGACACATGTATGGGATGTTCCCACACATGTGATATCTTATACGGATGACAGAATTTTCTACGGAGTCCTACATGGATGAGAAGTAGGTGGAGGTTAGTTTTTCTAGATTGAACACATAAGGATTCAAATTTGGATTTGACAGTAATCTTATTATAATTAGTAGGTTAAAATATTTTCCATTTATGGTGGTATTACACTCGTCTATTCTATAATGTCATATTATTTATTATGCATGAATATATGGTATTAGTTGTTTACCTTTTACAAATTGTACTATTGTTTCAAAATGTTTCAATGTATACATGTTCATTATGGATAAGAACTTCCATGTGTGTCATATTCCTACTCGGTAGTAGTCAACATCCTCTATCCTAATGGATTTGGCCTTATATTTTTACACTCAATTATTTGTCATCTATGATCGCCCTAGTAGGATAGGTCATGATATAGTGGTATCATATCTGAAGATATATTAGTACTAGTGTTGTGATATAGTGAAGTTGTGAGGATTGATTAGGGTACTTGGGTAATAGTAGTAAAGTTTCCAACAAACAGCTTTCAAGACAAGTAACCTATTAATGGTTTTGTAATTAATAAATCCATTCACTAGGAATATTAAAAGAAACTTATTTTATTGGTACATATTATATATTATTTCATTAAAGAAACAGAAACATTCATCATATAGTAAGGGTTTTCATATTCCATTTCATCTTGAGACAACTCTAAATATATTATCATTGACTATAGTGTATCTTTAATTATTTAGGACTCCTCCATAACAACCTCCTGTGATAAATTCATAGAAGTATCATGAAGTTGATCAACTTAGAAATGTGTAATTGTTCATGGGACATGTACATGAGTTGGTTCCTCAATGTTTGTTTACAGATATTACATTTTCCAATTCAATAGTTGATTATTCTATCAGTACTAGAATATTATTGGAATATAAGAAAAAAAATCACAAGTCCCATAGGCAGTGACCATTATAGTTTATAGGTGATATAGACAACCTAGAAATAGAGGACAATTTCATGGATGTTGTGAGAGTTTCAATCCTAGTTATAACCACATGTAATTATATGGTGGTTATTATTGTATTCCTTCTCCATTTCCCTGTAGATTGATGACGGAGTATTGTGACACACACACACTTGATGAGAAGACTCTCATTTAGATATAGTTTGTGTACCACATTTTGGATGCGTTATAGCTAGAAATATTGGGGTCTTAACAAATATAGGACATTAAACACTCAAATTTGGATATTTTCAGTCAATGATTATGTATTAAGTCCCTTATCCACTCTTGATAAACCATCGACCTGTTTGGTGATGTTTAATTGGTACAATGAAATATTGATAGGTGAATTCTTTGTAAAAAATTTGTTGGAGTGGTATCTATATATATCCATTTTGATGTTGGGGTACTTGATCGTGTCATAGTATGAGTGGGATTCCAAAGATGATTAGTTTTCACCCATTATTTCTGGAATTGGGAACCATGGATCTGAAACCTAGCCATCGATAGTCAATTTTAGACATGAAGATCTAGGAATGGTAGGTAGATTTATAAGTATTCTTAATATATTGTATCACCATATTAATGATCACATGGAGATTTTAGTCCGATCAGTTATAATATGTGTTTCTCATATAATTATAAAGTCTAGATCATGTATATTACAAGACCCACTATTTAAAAAATATGAGAGATTCTTAATTGACCACCATGAATGAGGCAGTGGCTTGATTATGAAGGTTTTTATCTTGGAATTCGTAATAGATAAGTCGGGAGATAAGAATTTCATTTCATGTTATAATGTCTTAGAATCGCGACCACAACATGGTTGTCCTATACATGATCAGGGTGTCAATAGTCTGGATTGGTTATTGATATATAAAATGGATGATAATGACTTAGAGTCTGTTGGAAAATCTAAGGCATGATCAGTGTAATTTCAAATTTAGCTGTATTATCAATTGGCAGTGGTGCAGAACACTCCTTCCTTGATGAATCCATCATTTGAGATAAAATATTCATGTTTGGGATTAGTCATGATAGATCCACTTATATACTCCCACCTAGGAAGTTTCAAAGATGACACACTTTTTTTCTTGTGTGTCCTCACTCCTAAAGTTAAGATATTTGGATGGGATTTTTGAGTAACCACGATGTTTACATACAATGTTATTAGAGTTATGGATATGATCTATATGGTTCTTACTCAAATTGGGTATTTTATTTGTAATATGTGTTTTAGGTTTACGGGAAGAGTTTTTATTTCATAACGTAAAATTAAACCAATCCAATTCATAATGGGCATGTCTAAAAAAAAGATACTATTTATTTCTCATTAGTTGGTTATTATGTACATTATAGGAGTATACATTGTGATCACTTATATTCCACCAGTTGTGGGAGAATATAGGTAATACATTCTTGAGGACTTGTCAGGCCCACATCTACATGGCAAGATCATGTTCTGTAAAGACATACACCTTAGTGATAACCCAATATCTAAACTAGTATATTAGAAGGACCCCACTTTGATTTTAGAGCTTAAGAATGAGTTTTAGGACATATAGAGGAAATTATTTGATAGAACAAGCAGTCCCCATGTGGACCTCCAATGTTGTTCTCCAAAATTTCAGATAGTATCATGGGGTTATGTGTACATTACCATCACAAAAACATTTTGACCATAATGAATAAGACTACACTTATGAGGATCATGACCACATTCACTTGATGAATGGGGTACGGTTTTTCGATTAGATTTACAACAGGATGGGATATTGCTAACTCCATCTTCAAGAGGACATCTAGATGTTGAAATTACTGTTCTTTTGTGGAATCTATGAGTAATTAAGTATTCTCATTATCATAATTAACTACCAAGTTGTATTCATTAGTCTCATGAACTAGATATCTTAATCATTATTAGAGTTTTTTTTATTTTCTTCATCAACAAAATACTCATTTACTCATCATAAGAGGGGAATGTGAGATATTTGGGAAGGATAAAGAGATACTCAAAAACACCATCTTTGTTAGAAGCACAATAAATGTATGTTCTATATTTTGGAGTTCTATTTCTGGAGACATGTCACCTCTTATGTTTATTTAGCAGTTGATATGATAGAGATCGAACAAATTATAGCTTGTGATCTATCCAATATCATGGAAGATCTGTCAAGACTCATAGGGTTTATATGATATTATAGATTATCCATGAACATTTTTTCTCAGGTAATGGAACCTATTTTGTTTTGACCTGAATGTGGTAGCCTTTCTAGGGGATGAAGAAGCTCTATATGTATTTTTAAGAGTTCTGATATAGGTTAACATGTTCCCCCATCTTGAGTAAACTGATAGAGGGATTTGAGTGTCTGGTATCTTTTATTTATTTTGAAATAGTATTTTTTGCATTCTCATGTTAACATAGGTGATTATGTTTTTAGTCCCTGATAGATATGAATGAATGAGTTAAACAATGTGACCCATGACCGGGAGCTAGAAGCATCAGTACTCACATTGATATCTTGAAAATTAAATCTCATATATGAGTGATTCATCATATATTCTAACCATAAGTTTCTTAGGTATATCATTTCATATAAAGACTCTATCTATATGCGTATTAAATGGTAGGATATCCTTTAAAATTATTAATTTGATATAGTATATTCTCTCAATAAGGGGAACATTCTATCATACTCCCCCAATATGAAATCATATTCACCTTTATTGGATTAGAGGCCAAACTAGTTTTCCTCATTACATTTATACCTAGTGGATGAGTGTTGTGCAGTATACCAACAATTGGTTGTTTTTAACCCTCCCCAAATTCAGTGTATTTGGGAGGCACATCGTGGGGTTATTTATTTCGAGGACTTTCTTGAATAGATATCCCTTGAACACACTCTTGATGGTTATTCTAAATGTGTTAAGTATGATATCATTTTTGCATATGCATTCTCATACTGGAATTGCATCAAGACGGTGTGCTAATTGAATTTCACAAATCCCTCTTAGTTGTACATCATGGGTTGGTATTGATGTTCATGTAACTTATCCTATATATTTGGTGTCATGGAATGAAGTATTGTGTAATCAATTTCATATCTCAATTATTATCTTCTAGAAGGCGCAAGATGAGCACCATGATTTAGTAGGTTTGGCCTAGATTCATAAGGTACCGAAATGTAAGTTATATAATATCTCATTGGAATTTTTAATGAGACGTAAACAATCATATAGAGATCAAATTTAAATTTTTATGATCGTAGACTGACTCTCCATAATAGCTAAAATCCTATCAATTTGACGTAATCATTTACTAGAGTGAATTAGATTAATGTACTAGCAAGTTATAATGAAGATCATTTAATTTTCCAATAGATTCATTTCATATCATGATTCTAAATTCAAGTCACTAATATTAAAATGATCACAAGAGGTCTTTGGGACTCAATTATGGTTGAGAACAATGTTCCCCCTGATAAACATCCAAATTTAAAACACTATTCTGGTTTTATTTGATATGATTTGGGTTGAGTGATTTCTTTTTATCTCATTTGGAAGGAATATATACCCTTTTGGAGTTTGTGTACCATAATATTTAATAGTCCACAATTGGTATCGATCCAATTAAAGCCTTGTATAAGAGAACATGTCGTTCATCACTATTCTAGATGGATATGTGGGAGATAATTTGTGTGGGACCTATGTTGGTGTGGGTGATTTTAGAGAATATACAGATCATCGTGTAGTGGAGGAGTTTCAGCTATACCTATGGAAAAAATATGGGAGACTCAGGCATAGGTGTTCAAGGAGGCATCCAAAAGTATCATAAATAAGATTATAATACACAAATAACATCCATCGTAAAATGTTTTCTAAGGAAAAATCATGCTTTCAACATCTCACATCGTCTCTGGTATACCTCTATGAAGGCCACTATCATCTTCATCATGAAAAAAACATAGGATACTCCCCTTTAGGGCCAAAATAAAAGACCAATCAAAAGAGATACAAGAGGATGAAGCTAAATAAGGGAATACATGGTGTTTATATGGGTCTACATTGTATATGACCCCACCTCTTTTCTTATCCATGTTTCATTTCAATATTGTTTAGAAGAAATATTATTGTAAAAGTAATTTATAGGTGATACATGGTGTGTATCGACTAATTAAGGCTTACCCATTTGTTTTTATTCATGCCTGTGGGATTTGGGTATTTCCCACATCCCTACATATGTAAATCTCCATGCCATGATGTCAATCCATACTCATGTACTCCCAGAGTACATGGTGTGTCTAACTACATGAGATCTTGTGTGTGTATAGGTGAAACATGGCCTATATTCCCAAGTCGGGTCACACAGTGTGTGGGCATAGACCCAAATTGTGTGATACATAACTATGGTAAAAACCCTAACACAACATATGGGATACAGCACAATATGACTTAATCTAGGCTACATGACATGTCTTCATGTTTATTAAATGAACAAAATCATGGATTTCAAGTCTCTAAATATCCTTCATCCAAGTTGTGAATATCTCCATTTAACAATATAAAATAAATGAATAACACCTACAATCTTCAATTTGATGAATTATATAGATTTAAATCTAAATTTGGTAATCCAAAGGAAGAACACATTGTAGTCTATCATTCCTCACATCATGTTCTTCCTAGTTTCATCAACGCTGAAGATCCCATATCCTTGATGAATCATCCACATACCATGATCCATACTAATCTATCCCAAAATCCACCAATTCATTCATCATACAGAACATCCTCTATTTATTTGGGGTATATTTCATTTCTCTCTCACCACTTCATATTAAGACTATCCCATTTGAATTGTACCTCCATTTTTTTTGTGATGGATATTTAGATGTATATGTTTGGACTCAGTGGTGGTGTCTAATATTCCACCTCCCCTCTTCCCTTGATGGTCAACCTATCGTGCTCGACCCCATTATTGTCAGACTTGATGAGGGATTCAGTTTAACATGGGATTGTTTTAGAGGGTGGATAATTGTAGTCTTAGTATTGTCCATTGTTAACATTGGCTTCATTCCCTCCTTAGATTGGTTTATTCATTTATACTGATTTGGATTTTGTTTCTGATGATGATTTTTATATTCGATATCTTTTTTTATGATTCTCTTAAAAATGATGTTGGTGAAAAAAAATTGTAATAACTTGGTATTTTCTATCCTTTTTCAAGGTGTTGGATCGACTCTCTATAGAGGCTTGATCTTCTCAAATATTCCCTCGACTCAATTCCCATATATCCTCCCTAGTTTTTTCTATTTTAGTGGTTACTTGATGCTTTGGATTGTTTTTTCAGGTAGAAAATTGTTTTCTAGGATGTGATTTCTTCATTTGGATGTTCGGTGTGTTGGGGAATGGTTGTTCCATTAAGGAATTTCTATATTTTGTTACCAAATTTTGATGATGTTGATGTTTATTCTAAGTATAGGTGTTGTATTATCTGAAAATGATGGTGAATATATGTCTATGTGGTTTAATATTTTGAAGTGGTATTCTATGTTTTGGTTGATCTGGTCATCTTTTATCATCAATTAATGATCTAACACTGAAAGTAATCTACAACAATGGTGTTTTGAAGACATTATAAGACTATCTATTCTCAGAACTGTTATTCTATTGTTCTATATTATTTCCATCACTTGTCATGGGATATGGATGAAGATGATGTTGTCTATCACTTTAGGGTGTTATACTCAAGGAAGGTAACTATCTTTGGTATGAAGTGTATTATTTTTGGAATTTAAATTTGGAATTGGAATATTATTCTTTGGGATGGTTTTTTGGAGTCTGTTTTCTATTTCAGTTTGTTTTGATGGAAATTTTGATTCCATGTTTGTGGGGTTCCCACTAATAAACTGTTTATTTAACAAATGAAAATATTATTTGGAGGAATGAAATAATGAAAAAATAAATAAATTAAAATTAATATTTTAATTTATTAAAATAATCTCATGTTTTGTAATAATAATCACATATCAAAATCAAATAATAAAAAATTATAATTATTTTAATCAAAATGTAGAAATACACAATTTATAAGACATCCCTCAATTTGGATCGATGTATTGTGAAGAATTAATCTTCCAAGGAAAATGTTGATCAACTGTATTCCTTACCCCTTGACAATCCATGGTTTTATCCCTTGTTAACCTCTAATGAGATATTCCAAAAACGAAATCTCATAGATCCACTAAAAGATCACACGGCTTATACAGAAAACCCTGTAGAATTTTTATAATGTTGTATAAATAGGGGAAATTATGTCATGGTAAATTAAAAATAATAATAATTTAAATTCTTTATTTTAATTAAAAAACATCATTGATGACTGCCTCAAATGGAGTCCGAGAAACAATAAAAATTCCATCTCATATTGGGAAAACCATGCATTCTAGAATTATCCATAGTCTTTGATTTCCAATATCAGACACCATTAATGAGTTATTCCACTATTTTAGGAATATTATTCATGTGTTATTTTAATATATTTAATAGTTTTATAATATCAATATCACACTTACCAGGCCTCATAATCTCATATCGACTCAGTGTCTACATTCAAAAATATTACTTAATATATTTAGAAGTATTACTAAGAAAAACACAATCACTAAATTCTCTAATACATCATGGTTTCTCTACCCGAAAAGAAAAATCTAAATAAAAAATTTGGGGTTCATGAGCCTGCATATACCTCTCTCACTTCAATTAAATCTTGTGTGTTCTACCATGCATCCATAAAAAAATAATGTGATTGGTCTATCCTATAATTATGCTCTCCTTTGGATCCCCAATCACCGCTCGGTACTCCATGAAGGTGGATCCATCCCTAAGGTCCAGATCATCTGAGTCAATAATGTACATAGGAACATGCATGTATCTTCTAATTTGTAGAACCTAGAATACATCATGAACCCTATCCAACTATAGGGTAATTTTAGGTGGTGGTAAACCCCTTATAGCCCTCAACGGTATCTAGAATTCCTTGATAAACACCAAGGATATCATTCATACCTAGAAAAATCTCCACATTCCTCATAATGGGGAGACCCTCAGGTATACATTGTATACTTGGTTGAACTATAATGGCATATGTCATCCATTTTCATATGATATTTGCCTAATATAGGATTTAATCATATGTTTTAGGATCATGTGAACCTTCTCTACCATCACCCTAACCATTTATGGTCCAACAATAGATGTCTCATCAAACTCAACCTATTATAAGTGTGACCTATATAGTCTCTTGTATTGTGCCTCAAAATATTCTATTCCATTTAATGGGAAATGATCCTCCCATATTCATCTGATGTTTTACACAAAATACATAAGTCTATCCTCTAACAAATTGATATTCCTCGTATTATATGTTTTCATATAGTGATGGAACATAGTGCTCATATTTACCTAGGTCCCGAATGAATTTTTGAAGCCTCTCTAATACCACGATGTAAATTTTGCATCATAATAAAATACAATCATAATGGGTACCCCCATGGATTAAAATGATATCCAATAGGTTAAACTAACCAAAACTCTACACTAAACCCTTCTATATGATAGAATAGATTAAATATCATTCCACTGGTAGTTATGAAAAACGTTCATGTGAGGCTAAATATGTCCCCATAGAGTCGGGTCGTATATTTTTTAATTGTGTGTGATCACTAATCCTCTTTGTTGAAAACTCTAACATTGGGTTTGTGAAAAAAAAGTCACTACTAGTATTTATACAAATTGAATACGGGTTTCATCCAAGGATAAATTTCTTATGTCCAAGAACAAAAAATTTTATTGGAGTAGAAAATATATAGGTTATACCAGGATCACGCTTAGAGCCTTGGTGTATTATAACACTACTACTTAAATACATCTTCTTCCTTTCGTGGGTTTTTTCTATAGAAAGGGATTTATCAGACACCTTATGACATCAAAATGAATTCAAACATTAATGTCAAAGTAATTCATCTTCAACACCCCATTATTATCCACTTTGGGATATAATGACTCACCCACAATGATTTAATCATTTCAAAAGTATGTATCTTAGTGGGGGATGGTTCCCTCTCTCTTTCATGAATTAATTCACATTGTACATTAAAAACAACAGGATATACTAATTTCCAATCTTGTTATAGTGAATTGTTTCACATAGGACCACCATCATGTGGGTTCTTATACAAAAATGGATTTCATAACATAGGCTCATGAAAGTTATCTAACACTTGAAAAGGGAGTCTAGATCACCCTGGAACCTTTTTTGTCTCCAAATATGGAACCCATGAGGTTAAAATGATGTATTTGTTTTAATTTTTGAAAACATAGGAATTAGATTCTCCTCTATAAAGAAGACACATTGTAAGAACCACCCTTCAGTTGGTTGGGATCCACATATGAAGGAAAATAAAGTCCACTAATTTGAGAAATCCATCCACTTTCTAAGGGTATTACTCTATAAGAAACCTTAGTTGTCTATGTATCTAAATATCACGTTATAAAATAAGCATGTTCAAACAATCATCCTATCTTTTTGACATCCAACTACTTCTTCACATGAAAATGATATTCCACCACAACCACTATAGGTTGTTCCATTTTTTTCCAACAGGTGGAATCACTTCTTAGTGCCCACATAATGGTTACACAACATAAAATGGTCTCTGAACTATTAAAACAATCCTTAACTAGTCATATTAAGGACACTATCTCAAAATCCTAGGTGTATATCATCAGAAATACATATTGAATGTTATAATGATATACCATGGTCAATGATATCATATAGGTAGATGACTAATTAGTACATGAAAATAACAATATAATAACCTATATGAGGCATGTACCATTGGTTCCCTACAACATAAGATTCATTATTCTATGTCGACTAGGAATTAGTGAGTGTCCTCGTGAATGGATACATCATCCATTGAAAAAAATTTGGGTTATATAACCTGAATAAAACACATGAGAAAATTTGAAAATGATGAAAAAGATACCTACAAATGAAACATAAATGTGAACACTCTAATAGCTTCCTCAATGAATGAACTACTCTAAAACCACTGTGTAATGACCTCACTAATTGGGGATTGCATGGTCGGTGAAGGGTTGAGCACCCCCAACCCCGAGACCACCTCAAATAGTCTTGGGGGAAAAAACAAGCATCGAGAGGACATAAATGAAAAGTGGGTTATTTTCATAATATACATGTACACATGAACGAAACCATAACCATGAATAATTATAATATATTATAGATTTTATTAACATATAGAGTGTAAAAATGAATGTAATTACCCTTATAAAAATACATCTGAGTAAAAAACAAACCAAAAGGGGGAAAATACACAAAAAACTAGAAATGAATCCCCCGCATGATAGAATCATGAATAAAAGAAAATAGAGAGATAATTGATCCTGATATATTTGTCCCAACCATTGTATAAAGTCAACGGACCCATGTATTACTATGCTCTACCAATATCATAATTGATCCATAAATCATATGAATAATACCTAAATCATGTAGGTAACACCAATGAACGGGTGAGTATATAAACACTGAGTAGTATCACCGAAGGAATGAATATGAAGAAATAGATATATATAGTATAATTTCAAAAAAACCAATCAAAGACAAGAAAATCAGAAATTGAGACATCAATCTTAAATAGAAAATAGATATTCACAACAAGAATATCATATGATAGAGAATGGGTATTCCTATTTCCACAACCGACCTAAAGAAGGTGATTTCACATGTTTCTATTTTTTTTCCTTCGAAGCCCAGTATCCTGTAAAAGTAACTTAGAAACCATTTCGATGTCATTGTAGCTCACTGTGATAATACATAGTCATGGGAGCCACAACACTGATCCATGCATCTCGTGTAACCTGGCCACAATATGTGTGGAGGGTCTTGGTCCTCACTATTTCACTCCATATATGAGTTATCTATTACACCCATGAAAGGCCTAATCCCCATAGGTTCTAAATGATGGAATAGTTTCACTCCTGTAGATAAAATTCATTGTTGTTTCATAGTGTGGGGGAGTTCAAACACTACCTGTAAAAAAGAATATATGAGAACTTCACCATTGTGTTCTAGGGGATTTCTTACCTAGAAATCACAACAATGATTCTTCCTTGATCACTACCATAAAAAAATTTCACCTAATAAAGGATGGTTCAATTAATTGATGTAACATGAGGGTAGTAAAATCCTATACATTCTTAAACATTAAATATAACCACACATTTCAAACATTTTTCAAATGGGAGTATAAAGTGACACATTGGGAAAATGTGTATAAATATCATTTTTAATACATCTATAAAATAAGGTTAAATATTGTGTAAAATAACATTAATAAATAATTAATATATTTAAAAAGTTAATTTTAGAAAGAAATGATATAGAAGAGAAAGATTCCCCAACATAAAAGAAGAAACAAGATAAGTTTCAATTTTTATTGACTTGCATGATGTTTCATTATTAGATTAGGGGAGAAATAGAGACATTACATGTAACCCACAACAATAATAAATTATAATAAAATATTATTTTTTCAAAAAAATAAGACCTTATTATTTCACAACAAGGAACATTCAACATAAACAATCTCCAAAATAAAAGTGATTTTCACATAAAGACTTTTCCACTTTGGTAACTCTTCTATCATAAGCCCCTCAAGAATAATGTCAAATAATTATTTATATATCCTGGTCATAGGGACATTCAATACATATTTTTTTATAATTTCAGTATATAATCCATATTAATGAATCATGGTTCACATGAAAAACATATGTTCAAGGGAAATGGGATTTTAGATGAATAAACCTCACAAATATCAAATCCTTTAATTAAAAATTTATAATTGAAGATATTATGTTTAAATGTATTAAATATTGAAATTAAAAGTAGAAACAAAAAATAATAAATTAATGATAAATTAATATATAAAATGGACATGACCTCTTAAAATAAATAGATTTATAGCGCCATGAAAGGAAATTGAGTTTGGAATTCTTTTACAACATGGTAACCTTCCCCAATAATCCCCATGGGTGACGTAATTAAAATTTCAACAAAATAATTCATTATGTAAAAAATGTTTTATGATATAACATTTATATTGGGATTATACAAACCATATTAAAAAATTAATGTGCGTAAAAATAAAATATGCATCAATGAAGGATAATTGAGACAAAATCTTATAACTCGAGTCTTGAATTTAGATGTATATATATTATAACACTCGTATAATAAACCAAGAATAATTATTTTATTTTTTAATTTAATGTTATATTTAAAATAAATTATCCTCGAAAATATTATATAATTTATCTTAGTTATGTAGTTAATAACTTAATCAGTTTGGTCCATGTTAACTGTTTTGAGAATGTTGATTTTATAAGTTCAAAATGACTTTTTGTGGTTGAATAAGTTCAATGTAATCATCAATCCATGGTATCTATAATAATTTTAATAAAATAATTATCATTATTTTATATTAATTATAATTTTTAATCCAACTGTTATATAAAACTATGAGAAATTAACTATGTAACCTTTTTAGAAATGGTTGGTCGTACATACGCATGAGTGACATTTTGATTTTTCAAAGATAAATATGGAATGAATATAAGTATTATTTTATGATTACATTATTATAATAGTTTCATAAATATAACATTGAATATTTTAAAATACTTACATATATCATCCCTGAGATGTGGTGGTAAAAACGAACCACATCGCTTTTCCGAGGTGGTACCTTAAACATATGCACGAACAACATTATCATTTCTAGTGAATGTAATCTTAAGATGGTAAATGATATTTTATTTTTGGGAATGATAAATATTTCATCACTATTATTTTTATAAATTAATTATGTCACTATAATCCATCCATGGGACATGGTTATGGAAATTGAATTACAATGATTTCCAAGGTGGTAATCCACTGTACACAGGTACAATAGCTTTGTTTCCCATTTTATAGAAGCGGATATGAATATAGGTTGCGATATGTAAATAAAAAAACACCAGATAATAATTTAAATAATTTTTTTATAATATAATCATGTTTAATGAATATTTTAAGGAGGTTCATGATGAAATGAAACATAAATTCTTGATTAAAATTGATACATATTTTTGAAAAACCTCTGTTTCCGAACACCTTAAGTCCAATATGGTTGTAGTTATTCACTAAATGCGGCCTCTATAAGTAGTGGATGGATATTAGTATGTTATTTGGCCTGATATTGGCCAATAAATGTTTTTATCCATTAATTAAGGGTAATAATATATTCCATTTTAAAATATTACAGAGGGGTACCCTTGTAATTTCTCAAAATATTAAATAAATATAATTTAATATTAAATTAAAAATGGATAAAATATTATTTGTTTAAAAAATAATTTAAATGGATTTAATTCTCCAAATAAATTAAAATTTAGATATCTTTTAATAAAATTTAAATATTATATTTTTCTTTTAACACCTCATTAAGGCCTTTTACACTTGCTTTAAAAATAAATGTATTTACACTTTGAGGGTTAATATATATTCAATACATTGAAAAATGGTACTTTAATGGATAGTGGATGATATTATTAACAATATCTTAATCAATTGGTTGAAAATAATATTCCTTACAATTTAATAGTTTTTAATAAAATAATATTTATTATAATATATTGTTAATTTTAATATTTAGATCTATTCATTAAATTAATTTTAAATTAAATAAGGAAAATAAGTAAAATTGTAAAAAACTATTTTATATATCTATAAGATGTCATAATAATAAATAATATTCATGTATAATATTAAATATCACAAATTATAAATATTTTAATATTTTAATTATCATTTTCTTTATTTTTCTATTCATTGAATAATTAATTCATCGGCATTGTGTAAATTCTTATGGTAATTATTTCATCAATATAATTTATTAATAAATTACCATTATGAATATTAATAATATATCTCTCAAAAATATATTTATAAGTAGACATATCATCAGTTTACTCTTTTGTTAAAAATGTTATTTTTATTAAAATGTAGGGTATGACATTTTTCCAATTTCATTGAATTAAATATAATAAAAAATGTAATCCCATCCAAATAGAATTTTTTTCCATATAATCAAATAATGAATTATATTATATTAACCATACTCATCCAAAATAAAAATTTAAACATTTAAGGTAATTTAATAGTCTATGTAATATTATTTTAATCCTTATTTACCACATTTACCCTTTACCATTGTAATAATAATTAATATTGAAATAAAATATATGAGGGTAATATTAAATAAATTTGAACCTACTAATTACAAATATATAATCATTTATTAAATTTTCATAATAAAAAAGTGTAAGAATTTATTTTAATATCATTCGGTATGAACATGAGAAAAACAGTATTTCTCAAAAATTCATCATCAAAATATAAAATGTTATTATACTAAATTATTTTATAAAATTTCTTAAAAAACATTATTTGGGTAAAATTAATTCAAATAATTGTAATTAAAATAAAAATTAATTCCAATATTGAATCTCACTATTACAATTCTTTGAAACAAAATACAGTTTTCAATAGAATTAATTATTTTTCAATATTCACTAAAAATGAAAATTTTCTTAAAAAATTCCAAAATGAAAACCAAATTTAATTTTTATATGATTATATATAAAATAATTTTTATTTTATAAAATAAAATTTTTATTACTTATAAAAATTAATTTTAGTATTCAATCACAAAAATCAATAATTTTTTTTGAAAACATATTTCTAAAGTTAATAATGACATTACTAAAAATTGAGTGATTACTTTATTATAATTAATAAATAAATTTATATTTATTAGATACAATATTTATATTTCTTAAATTATCTAATCTTATTTATATCGAAAAATTTATTGTATATTATATAAGGGTATGATTTCAACAATATTAATTCATTTTTACGTTTATGCTTGGTGATGTGTATATTGTATAGTATAGAACATAATATTCCTTTTTAAAAATATTTAGATATTAATTTCTATCTCCTAAAATATACTATTGTGTTTTCATGAATCCATGGAAATTAAAAAATAAATATGTCTATCATCCAGAATTATTCTACACTAAAAACAACCATATGATGTATTTTTATTATAGTAAAAAAATATGATTAAGATTCTCATGAAGCCTCTCTCATATATCATTAAATGAATCATTGAATGGAGAAAAAATAACCATCATATATCATAACAATTTATTATTTTTATTTTTATTCAAAATATTCAATAAAATCATCAGGAATATATTGATATGTCTTCCAAAATGTTAACAGTTCTTTTCTTGATTTTATTTATTATATTTTCAAGAGTTTATATTCTTCCAAAATTTGTTGACAATAATCTATAATGGTAATTATTCATTGGGTCCCCAAATCTCATCCTTTATTATTTTTGTGAACTTGTATTGGTCTCATTGTCCCTCATTGATAGAAAAATCCAAGTCATTCAAATATTCCATATTCAGTACAAGAAAAATTCCAAAAAAAATTATTTATGATTTTATTTCAGATTATCTAAGTCCAATTGTGTCTCGTGTTACTCTATGAAATTAGTTAAAAAGGATATTTGATTCAAAATTTATTTTGTTTAATTCTGAACCTCATTCAACATTACTATTATAAAATATCACTACTATTTTATAATTAATAGTTATACACTATCCCTATATTAAAAATTTGAGAAACATCATTTCTCATCATCATCTAATGATTTCAATTTCTATATCATCAAATTTAATCAGACTAATTCACCCTTGGTATTTATTCTCCTTCACATCATTGAAACATTTATAGGAAAATTTAAACATCATTTGTAACCATAAAAAAGTTCTTCTCACATATATCATTATATATTTAATCATAGTATCATCTGTAAGTAACATATATACATTATAATACCAATTATTTTTTCATTTAGTTGTAAAAAATATATATATTAATATTACTATTATGAATAAATGATTTCATTTATATATTTTTCATTCTCATCAAGCTAGTCATAAATACAACATAGATATTATTATTTGATAAATTATCAAACCAAAATTATAAAAAGACTATATATAAGTATAATTTGTGAAGGAAAATCAAATTTTTATCTTATAGAGGAATGTGTTTAGAAACTATAGTTAATCTATTTTCCATTAGATTTTATAAAAATTGTTTTTCCTATATCATATTTTTTTCATCACATATATTTGTTGTAATTAATATATTATTTTAGGTTATTCATAATTTTTTTAATACATACAATATTATAACCTTATCATATATGTATATAATATTTCATTTATATATCATTAATTAAATTTCAATAAAAAAACTAACAACCAGTGGAAGTGATCCCTTTCTAGGGTTTACACCATTTATTTTATAATGATTAATAATATTACTCTATTTGATAATCCTAAAAATAACCTGCATAAAAAATATAAGGGTATTTAATGTAAGTCCTTTTTAATATTTTATTATTTATTACTCTCTAATTTTATCTATAATAAAAACAATTATATAATTTAAAATAATTATTTATTACAAACAGATTATTCCATGAGATTTTAGTAAACTCTTACTCTTTGAAAAAACATTTACTAATGTTTTCCCATTTTGATTGCTATATTGGGTGTATTAATATGATTCCTCACTTGGAACATCTATTTATTTTGTCTCCATTATATATATAGGTAGTATTTTTTTAGAATAGTTTCATCATTACCCAATATTTTCTACTTATTTTATTGAAACTTCTCTTGTATTATGTCAATATTTATTGTTTTTTGCCTTTATAAATAACATAAAAATCATGTTATCATACATGGTATTGAGTGTATCTCTAGATCAGCAAAAATACATCATGATTTATCCTCCTTATAATCAAACAAATAGTTAACTGCATATTATCATTTAATGTTAATGTAAATATATTAAATATCATATTGTGTTCCTCAACCATTATCTTGAGATTAAATATTTAATCTCGATATTCATCCATTTCGTACATCAAGAATTTATCATCTCTATTATTTAAATTAATCGCTATTTTCTACAATTTAATGTTAATTTCTAAATCCTCAGAAACTATATTATCCACCATTTCGTGCTTCCTTTTTTGTCAACAGCATCATATTAAGCCACTACTTTTACGTATAATTTAATATATTTTTATTCAATGTAATTTATATATCCAATATGAAAATTAAAATCATAAATTGTAAAAAAGAATTTAATTTGTTTTATGATACATTTTATCTTCTTATTCCAAATAAAGAAAAACATTTGGGAGGATGAACATTTATATTTTAAATTTATCACATTGATTTTATTTCTTAGAGATATATTACATTTATGAATCTTAATCATCATCTACATACCCTAGATATCATTTTCTAAATGTATTAAAACTAATATAGAACATTTCTATATTTAAACCATGTAATAATATATTTACCTATAAATTTACCTTTTCCACTTCTATTCCCGGAAGATAGAAACATCATCACTAACTCTACTATTTTATCATTAATATCACATTTAGTTACTATATTCAAAAATGATTTAAAACATAACACTATGATTTTTTTCCTTATTGGGGAGAATAAAACATCATTCACACACTATATGATATTATTATACTGTAGTTATCTTCTAAATATAATTCAATGTTGTCTTGTTCCTTTATTATAGATAACATTGGATTGATATATATTTGAAGAAATTATAATAGTATCTTAATATTTTTAACATCAACAACTTTCTATTAAAAACGATGCATGTAATATACTAGTATAATACCATGATATAAAGGGAAACCAAAATATAATAATGAATCATAATCAAAATATTAAAAATTCAAAATATATATCTCATTAATTATATGAAATTTAATTTACTATTATATATACTAATAAGCTTCCCATAAATTTCAATTATTATTTATATCCCATTCATTTTTATACAATTTATATAATGGTGATTTCCATATGTCATTCATCCTATTTAAATCAATAGTTAGATCAGTACAATTATTATCCATGCGTACTCATCCCCCAAAAAATATAAACTAAATTTCATGATAGATATAATTATAGATAATTATTCCATCTTATCTCAAAAGGTATTGCATCTAATTTTCAATATATGGAAACTATATATTTTAAAAAAAATGTGTTTTATTTTGGTTCAATGGGGTCAAAATTAATTTCTAGAGAAAGTGATCAAACAAAATTAACATTGATATGATACCATTATATATTACCAAATATTGATTAAGAAAACAACGGGTGAATAAGAATTTAAAAAAAGTAATTTTTTCCTTTCCAAATAATATGTGTCAATTAAGAGAAAAATATTTCTATCAATACCACATTGCAATGTAAATAATAATAAATAAATATTAAAAAATATATAATAATTAACCAATTTCTTCATCCAATATAAATGATCGGATTTTATGATTCAATATATGAATAAACATAAAAATAATTTACTAAAATACATTTATGTCAATGAATGATATCATATACAATTTATTTATTTACATCTATTCAATACATTTTATATAAAAACAATAATTATACATTATTTTAAACTTGTTTGATTAACATGACATAATTAATAATAAATAGGCCAAACAAAATCATTTAAAATGTTAACCCCAAAAAAATTAATTGTTACATTTTGGTGGGAATAAAAAAACCATATTATTGACATGGAATAAATGGTGAATAAAATGATTTCATAATATACATATAGTCATAAAAAATAAATTTTATCAACTTCTCACTTCATCAAACATATATATAAAGATATCATAAATTAAAAAAGTATGGAAAACATTATTTAAATCATAATATTATTATTGAAACTGGTATCTTTAATGGATCCTTTACTTAAAAGAGTTATGTAATTTAATATTTGAAACTAATAAAATTTTATACATTGTAATGTAAGAAAAATATAAAAAACAATCTATATAACAAATTCATTCAAAAATATTATTATTATTTAAAAATCAATCACAAAATTGAATTTATCAACCATTAAGATATGATCACACTATTTTTATACATTATGTTCATTTAATTATATTATCGTTGAACAGTTACATTGTTCTATAAACCTAATTTTACATCAAAATACACTTAGACATATTACACCCAATTCTCCATTATAAAATTATATTCTTGTCTCCCTATATTCTTCTAATATGAAATGTATAAATATATATATATATATATATCAAAAATAATAGAATATTACAATTAAACAAAATCTTATCTCATTGAGTTTGAATAAATATTTCTATCCTCATATCGTAAATTTCACCAAAATAGTAATGATGATGTGTACATATAATCTATTTTGAATCACTTCTTATTCCCAAAATCCAACTGATAAAAATAATATATATTTTCATCATCATGACAATTAATAACAACCACATCATGTGATATAAAATTTAAAAAGAAATTAATTATATAAATTGATTAGAAAAAAACTATTCATAATAAATATATTCATCTTTGTAATATGATCTATGTAGTGGTCACATTAATCACCTAATTTAAAACCATGATCATTAAACATGCCAAGTTTTAATCCTTATGTAAAATGGTATAATCATCATGAACTCCTAGAAATCAATATAAATTATTTTGAATTATAATATTTCTATAATTATAAACAAATCATTTAATGAATAATATATTACAAAAAATATGTATTGAAATATAATCATGGCATGTTTTCTATATGTGAGAATTAAATTTCAATTCCAATATTCTTTAATTTAAAAATCATTGAGTAATTTATATTAATTTTTAAAAGTGATAAACAATCGACTGTATAAATAACAGATCATACATTGTTACCCTATTCAATATAAATCATGTACAACATAAATATGTGTCACCCCATATCTGATTATCTATATAACATGGTGTGCCATATGGCCTCAAGAACTCATCAATGTACATGAGAGGAAACCAACTATCATCAGAGGACTAATCAATATAATGGGGAGATAATCACATTGAATCAAAGTCATGAAAAACAATAGATGACCCAACAATTCGATAACATAATTACAGTATTCATAATCAATAAACACAATTTTATATAAAATTTAAATCATGTAACTCATATTTATATTCCTAAGTTGGTCTCTTGCTGGTTTGATCATATATATAAAGTTAACAAAAAAATAACAGAACATGAACCACATATGTCCACAACCTTTACAGAACAAATCTTCAAATACCCATCAATATTCACTAGCATGATCCACTAAAAATTTTAAGTTGAACGACAAATTAAACATACGGTATAAAATCAAACTGAAGTGCCGATGAAATGTGTGAGAAAAACATCATAGTATGAACTCACCATGTATCCATTGTATACATAATTATATATGTACATGCTTGAGGAAAAAAATGTGACACAAGATCCTTGAATTTCATTTGAAAACCAAGACACCACATATCCCCTTGAATCATATATCTATATACTAACTAAGGAAATATGAAACATGATAGTAAAATATTCAACTCTATTATAGAACATTAATCATCATCTCATTACATCGCCCACATTACCCATCCTTTACCATATGACACATGATAGGTCATCATCCTTCTCTTAACTACTACCCCAAGTGGAAGGCTTGGGTTATGTATGGGATCACATTCCCTCTCAATGGTGACCCATGAACAACACAACTCTACTATATCACTCATGGTGATGTCAATGAATATGATCATACAAAAAAACTAGGCCCCATATCACTCATGATTATTCCTATTATCAAGAATCGCATCTCGTTCTATTATAGAATATATTTCAATTATTTAATCTCATTTTATGATATCATTAGATCACATTTAGGATTGCATATAACTCATGGAGATCTAACAACTATCATCTGACACATGGAATGTCCCAGACATCCAATCAAACTCATGTAGACACCAAATGTACCAAGATGCACTATCTCAATCCCGATAATATAATAATTCGTACATTGTGAGGACTCCATATGAAACATGTAATTACATCTATCACAATATCAGTCAAAGGGGTCTGATTCCTTTAAGGAATCATCCACACCGATGTTTATCACTATGTATAATCACATGAAGATAAAATCATTAAGAAATAAGGTTCCAAATCATCTCATTAATAACAAGATGATCACATAATTAATAGGGAACATGTAAATAAATACATATCCCTTAATCTCATAAACATCACAACTCACCCATCAGAGTCTCTAATAGTGTCATATAGAACCGTCTAGACCTCTACTCATTAATATCAACTCATCAACATCTCCCCATGATGGCTTCACATCCATAATGATCTCCTTAAATTTATCCTCAAGAGGTGGGGATAAATAATTTTTAACCATATTATCCCACCATGGTTCTAATAACCCATAGATTATCCCAAGTTCTCACGTCAAAAATCATTTTAAAACCCAATAGCATATCCTTATCAAATACCAATTTACCACACTCAGAACTCATATCATGTCTAATATTGGGAGTCTGCTCAACCAATCATGTGGATAAAACATGAATCTAACAAACCTCGTCTATTCTTAAAGGAATATTCCTCCTGATCATGCTTATAAAATCCCAAACCATCTTTATGTGGGTATCTATCACCTCATGTGATATATAAAACCATGTCACCAATTATCACAATCCCCAATTCACCAAATCCTATCCAAATAGCAGTAGGGCACCCATCATAGTATAATAAAATCACAAAACCTTCCCTAAAACATTACCAATGCCTCAAAATTTTCTCATGAAACGTTATATTAATATAGTAACATAGTCTCTAGGTTATTTGAGACATTTTAAGTATGAATGAAATTTTAAACCGAGCATGGTAGGACTAACTCCCTCCTATTTGTTCAATCCATAGAATTCTTAATCACTATCAATATTCCTAACCAAATTATTTATTCACGTAATAAAAAATCATTCAAAATAATCATATTCATTTTAATTATATGAACAAAATACCTTCATAAAGGAGTTTCCATCTATACCATGCTCTATTAAACCTCTCCCAATCCCACTCTTTCCTTGTCCAACATTGTAATTCAACCAAAGCTTCAGTTTTTTATGATACACCATTGATGATAAATTATATAAATTTATAATTAACTAATAAATTAAATTTATAATGGTATAATTGGCTACAAACTGATTGGCTAACACCATCAAACTAAAACATCAACTAACATCTAAATGATGGTTAGTTTCCCACCCCTAACACCTTCCTAGGAAAAACCATTTCAAAATATACTCTATCAAAATAAATTTTACATTAATCAATGAAAAACCACTAAATTAATTAAATATGGGGAATACAATTAATATAATTGTACGAATCAATGCTAAGACACACTTAGAATACTCCACTATCCATTGTATATAAATAACTCATAATGATTTATCTATTCCAAAATGCATTGATGGAATCAACACTATGACCTAGAACTTTTCACATAGAATCTGTGAGGTATATGGGGAATATAAAAATGTTTGAAAGATATATAATGTAATTCCCCAACCCTAGTTAACCATAGTTAGTGAATTATTACATAAAATTTTCATGATCACAAAATATCATGTCTCGAAATACCGAATAGTTTAGCAGCCTTGGAAATACTAGATTCATTCACCACGTTTACATTAAATTATAAAATGAAAAACTAAAACAACATAATCTCCATAGGCCAAACTCATATCCATTAGACTATCCCTGCAGGTCAGTAATAATATACATCTTCACATCCTGGAAAAAATAAAACATAGAATGGGGTGAGCTCAGATGCTCAGTAAGGATAACAATATAGTGGAATGATTCATAAATAAGCATAATCATTTAAGGAAATGTAATACAAGAACAAAATACTTTTAAACATAATCTTCAGAATAATTTGGAAAAGATAAAACCCAATAATTCCCTTTAATTATTCACATAGATATTCTACTAGTTGAAAAATCACATGCAATATCAATAGCTACTTTCATAATGATGGAATGCATAATGCCAGACTTCATAACCACATGTCATGTCCTTGTTCCATGTCTTCAAATATTTTTTGGTCAAATCCTGGTGCCAAGACACTAGTTTTCCTCAGGATACCGACTGATGCATCGAAGATCTATAGCGGGCTCCACCAATCACTTACTAATTCCATTGCATTCCTCATATGAAAAGGATGAAACATAACATAAAAATTAATATTAAAACTATCATGAAAAATGAAATAACTTTTTCCTTAAAACATGAATGGTATAGAAATAACACATCCATAGTCAAACATATCACAAAACCTTCAATACAATATGGAAGATTTGGGTAATAATAAATCAACCTCGATCTAGAATAATATCTCGTAAAGGATGTTAACATAGTTGAAAATGATAAGTAAAAATCATTGAGAGAAATATCCCTTTTTCATAAAATCATTTAAAAGTCACAAATTTACAAATGAATTCATTTAAAAGATGGTTCTGAATCAAATTGTCCCATACCACTTTGAAACTTTTCAATGTAATTAATATTTTAATACAATCATGTCCATAGAAATAAATCCTTAAAACCATTTTGAAAATAGGGACATTAATGAGAAAGGTTTAGAAGAATAAATCATTAAAACATTTAAAATGATGTTTTAGTAAAAAATACCTTTAAAAATTCCTTTGAAAACACTTTTATGAAATATGTACAAAGATACTAAATATGTCCCTGTAGATACTTACATAAAAACAGCCTGAGATAATAAGGAGATTGTGAAATTAACCCTTACCTTTTACTTTTCCATGGTTGAGGGTAGATTAAACTCTCGTATAATGGTGAAATTATTGTTATTAAATTATACAATAACTATATACATTAATATTATGTCATATATGATCTTCTAATATTTCTTTGTTAATGATGTTTCTGTAGTATCATCGTTTCAGGTGTTAACTGATTCATTTTACTTGATATGATTTGTTACGTAAGTAATGATTGTTATGGATAGGATATATCTTATTAATATTAATAATGATATTAAGTCTATAAACATTATTTTTATTCATCAAATGAAAATTATTCTTGAATGGTTATGATGGGAAATGAATCTCTTCGCGTTCATGAAGACGATAATTCGTAAGTACGCATGAGAGACAATACCATTCTTTTGATATTAAAATCCTATATAATCAAATGGAAGATAATATATAGAGAATAATTATTAGGTTATATTTATTATTTTCATCATTTATACTCATTATTATACCCATCCAAATGATGAAGTGTTTGAGTAACATACTACACCACGACGTGTAGATTGTAATCTGTACGTATGCACGTATGGTGACTTTGTCATTTATTGGGCGGGAAGAATAATGAATATGGTAGTAACCTTTTTATAATAACATCACAGTATATTGAATATACTTGAGGTATTATTTTATAATGGAATCAACAATGAAAGAGGAAGTGTAAGAATAATATAACTTGAATGAGGTGATGGAATATTTACTGCTTCTTCGGGTTCTTCCTTTTGATTTGATCAAAGGGGCTCCATAGGTTAGATTTCTAACTAAAGTAATGCCTCTAGGATGAAGGTAGGATATTTAGGATGATATTTGGGTGGGGTTTGGCCAAGAAAAATGGCTTTGATGGTGTTAATTTGAGAGAATGGTACGTCTCCTTTTATAAGAGGGGTGAGGGGCACCTTAGGAAAAGATTGAAATATTATTTTATAATAAAATAATTTTCGGTTTTTAATGGCACCAAAATGATTCATTTCGAGTCAAAGGAGGTTATGGGTTTAAAAACACTCAACCAATTTGTTTTAGATAGGTTTGGGTCACTATATTGACTAAATCTTTTAGATTTAACTCTTAGTTAAATAGTTTGACATTTACCATGTCTCTTTGTATTTTTATATTATATGGTTAATAAACTTAATATAACCTTCCAAGATATTCTAAAGTGTTTCAATAATGAAATATATAAAATTATTTAATACCTTTTCCTGAACCTTCAATTTTTATGAATAGAATATCAATTAATAATATAATATTTATTTTAAAAACTCTTTTATGTCAATTTTGACACTCT
This sequence comes from Viscum album, assembly GCA_963277665.1. Classification (NCBI taxonomy): domain Eukaryota; kingdom Viridiplantae; phylum Streptophyta; class Magnoliopsida; order Santalales; family Viscaceae; genus Viscum; species Viscum album. The sequence goes on along the minus strand of OY728128.1, from coordinate 266,965,149 downwards.
TTGGTATTTTGTTTTTTCTAAATTCATAATTGCATTTTTACATTGAAAAAAATTAATTTAATCAACACTAACATGTAATATTAACCTCTAAAAATATTTTAATTCCAAAAAAGTGTAAAATTACATTTATTTGGGTATTTATAATATCTTTTATTTTAATATTTCATTAATAATATAATTATTGCATCATCACTGTGTCATAAACTAATTAAATTATTTAATATATAAATATTATATATAAAATACCATTATGTAGGAAATATTTTTAGATTTCTAAATAATATTTATTGTCAAATTTATCTTATGTGTAACCCTATATAAAAAAATTGTTTAGTTATTAAACATTAAATTTAACACTTTTAACTCTTCTTTAAATTATATAATAATAAATGTCCTAATCTAATCTAACAAGACCTAAAGGATCATATTTTATTCCTAAGGTTTTTTTTGGTCGAATTACACTTATCTAATAGAATTAATAAACGTGTTAGGTAATAATAATATCATTTTTACCTTTAATTACCCTATTTACTTTTTACCATGGTATATAAAAGTCAAAAATTACTATTTAGCAAAAAATAATTTTATCTTATTAGAGAACCTTTTATATACTGATATCAATCGTGTCTATTTTATTTTTTAAATTCAATTCATAGATGCGGTAAAATTCTATTTTATACAAATTTGGAAATGCTCATAGGATGTGGGTAAAAGATAGTAAAAAGTTCAATAAAGTTTTTATATATCTAAAATTATTATAAAATGACTCCAATGAATTACATTGAAATTATATAGGTATTGTTTATATATTTTGACATAAAATAAAATAAAATAAAATAAATAATTATTTAAATAAAATGAAAATTTTGAACATTAACTCAGTGTTTTCCACTATCCATCAAAAATTGAATGTTTTCAGAAAAATGACAAAAAAGAACTCTAAGATAATTTCGATATTTTGAACACAAAAATGAAGTCCATTTTGGATGATAAAATTGATAAAATTTAAAAAATTGGGTATTACTATTCATAACTTCTAGTTTGATTGGTTTTGGTGTGTTTGAACTTGAAGTTGTGTACAACACAAGCCATTGTATTATTTAAAGGGAAACGTACCGTGGAAGATTGGGGTGTTACATTCTCCCGTCCTTCAAAAAATTTCATCCTCAAAATTTCTAGAATATTACTTCATAAAAATATTTGAGTGTTTCTTAATCATAAGTTCCTCGGGTTCCCATGTTGACTATTCCATCTTATAGTTTCTCCATAGAACTTCTCCCAGACGAGTTTCCCGGTTTCTCAGCACTTTTTCTCTGGTATCAAGAATTTTTACTGGCACTTCACAATAAGATAGATCAGTTCCAGTTCAATTTCCTCATATGTGAGTACATTTATTGGGTCATGCTTGTATTTTCTCAATAATGATATGTGGAACACCTCGTGAACTTTAGAGAGACTTAGCGGCATTGCCAAATGGTAAGCTAAAGCCCCAATTTGATCAAGAATTTCGTAAGGTCCGATGTACCTGGGACTTACTTAAGCCTTCTTACCAAATAATAAAACTCCCTTCCATGGAGAAACCTTCATGAAATCATGATCTCCTACCTGAATTTCCAAATCTTTCCATTGTTTATCGACATAGCTCTTTTGTCTTCTTTGTGCTGTTCGGATGTGGGTTTGGATAACCATCACCTTTTCCATCATTTCCTAAATGAGTTTTGGACCAATTATTTTCTTTCACCTACATCATATCATCAAGTTGGTGTGTGACATATCTTTCCATATAACGCTTCATATGGTTCCATCTAAATACTTGAATGGAAGAAATTATTATAGGAAAAATCTACTCGAGGTAAATAATGATCCCACATACCTTGAAAGTCAAGTGAGAAAGACCTCAACATGTCTTCTATGGGTTGAATATTATGTTCTGATTGTCCATGAGTTTGAGGTTGGTAGGCAGTGCTCAAACAATGTTCAGTATCCAGGTCTTTCTGAAGACATTTCTAGAATCTTGGTGTAAAACAGGGATCATGATCAGAAACAATCGATATGGGTACACCATGGAGTCTTACAACTTTATTAATATATAGACTTTCTAAATGTTCAAGTGGTTAATCATCTCTTATAGCAAGAAAATCTGCTGACTTGGTAAGATGATCAACAATGAGCCATGTTGCATCATTCATTTTATGTGTCTCTGGTAGCCCCATGACAAATTACATCGTAATATTATCTCATTTCCACTCATTTATGGGAAGAGGTTGCATGACTCCTCCAGGATATTGCGTTCAAGCTTTCACTTATTGAAAAACTGTACATCGGGACAAAAAATCAGCAATCTCCCTCTTCATGTTATCCCACCAAAAATGTTCCTTCATATCTCTATCCATATTAGTGAAACCAAGGTGTATAGAGAAATTGGAGCTATGAGAATCATCCATAAATTCCCTTTTTAGATCAGGTATGTTAGGAACACAAAGGCTCTTCCAAAATTTCAAAATTTCATCTTCATATGAAGTCACTCAATCTCTCATCATTCACAGGTTTAATTTTCTTTTGAAAATCCTCGTCATCATCCTAATAAATTTTTATCTTTTCAATTATAGATGGTTTGGAAACCTTCTAAAAAAGTATTGATGTTTCACCTTCCATGATTATTCCCATATCCATTTTCAATAGATCCATGAAAATAGGATCCCTTTCAATTCTCATCTTCTTCAAAACTCAATTATTCTTTCTGCTTAAAGCACCTTCCACCTTATTTGTCTTCCCCTAGTGGTAGTGTATTGTGATATCATAATACTTGAGTAGTTCAAGATGTCTCCTTTTCCTCATGTTGAGTTCGTTCTGTGAGAAAATATACTTACAACTATTTTGATCGGTATATATCTCACATTTTTTACCATAGAGATAATGTCTCTATATCATCAAAGCAATGATTATAGATTCTATATATAGATCATGAGTATGATATTTTTGCTCATAAATTTTTAGCTTCCAAAATTCATAGGCAATAACTCTATCATTTTTCATAAGTACACAACAATGTCCTTTCATTAAAAAAACTCTATAAATCACAAACCTATCATTCCCCGATAGTAGAGTCAAGATAGGATCATTGAATAATAACCTCTTCAGTTTGTCAAAACATTCTTCTAACTCTTTTTTCCAAAAAAATTTAACCCCTTTACATGTGAGCTTTGATAATTGGTTAGCCATACGGGAAAAATTCGGGATGAAACATCAATAATAACATGCTAAACCAATAAAATTATGTACCTCAGTTATATTCATCGGTGTATGACATTCTTGGATTTCCATGGTCTTTGAAGGATCAATGGATATTCCATCCTTAGAGACAATATGGCCAAGAAAATAAATCTCTAGAATCCAGAATTCACATTTACTAAATTTCCCACATGATTCATTTCTTCTGAAAGTATTTAGAATAATGCGCAAGTAATTTTCATGATCTTCTTACCTTTTAGAGTATACCAACAAATCATCAATAAATACCACTAAAAAGTCATAAAGATATTCCTTGAAAACTCTATTCATTAGATCCATGAAGACATATGGTGCATTAGTCAATCCAAAAGGCATTACTGTAAACGTGTAATGCTCGTACCTAGTTCGAATTGATGTTTTCAAAATGTCTTCCGTTTTCACACACAACTGATGATATCCAGATATAAGGACAATCAATGAAAAATATTTAGCTCCATTAAGTTAGTATAATAAATCATCAATACAAGGTAGGGGATACTTTTTCTTTACTGTTATAGCATTGATCACCATGTAGTCAATGCACATCCTCATAGATCCATATTTCTTCTTAACAAAAAGGACAAGGGATCCCCATGGAGAAACACTTTGGTGAAAAAATCCCATATTACTCAATTTCTCTAGTTTTTTATTTCGTTCCACTAATTCCACAGTGGAAATTCTATATGGGGTCTTCAATATGGGCCTTTAACTAGGAATTAAATCAACGAAAAACTCAATTTCTCATTCTAGAGGATGTCTAGGAAAATCTTCTGGAAACACATCAACATATTCTTTCAAATAGGTATGTCCTCTATTAGAACATTCTTTTACTCACCCATAGTTATTTCATTCTCTTATTCCCAAATAATTGAATTTAATAGATCTATCGGGGGTGTATCTAGATTGGAATCTGGTGGTGACGTTTCTGCTCTATAGTTAAGGTACTCCTTATCATCATCGAAAATTGTAAACTCTATCTTCTTACAATAAATTTTCACAAAATAGTACGAAATCCAATCCATTATGAGCATTATATCAAATCAATCATGGGTATGATGATGATATTAGCAGATAAATAAAATTTATATTCCATAATGGGAACTAATTCACAAAACATTGTTTCGATGATACATCCCTTATGAGTTTTGACTGACAACACCCTTGTTATGTCAAATTGAAAATATATACTTTTCATAGAAAACTGTCAAGATATTAAACAATTCAATGATACAGAATCAAATAAAGCATTGGAAAAACATTAGGAAACCAGTTAATTACCTGCCGCCATGACTTTTGGAGCTTCAACCTCAATTGTAGTGATCACATAATATTGGCCATGATAATTTATCATTTTCTGAGGTTTGTGTCTTTAGCTCTTAGGACATTCATTTTTATAATGCCCCCTTTCTATAAAATTGTAGCATTCAACATTTACAACCTCTTTCTTCCCCTTGAAATCATGAGCTTGGTGGCCTTTTTCACCACACATGTAACAGACTCCCATTCACTTCATGAAAGTACCAGGATGTTTCTTCCAAAATTTACTACAGGATGGATATCCAACATTTCCCTTCATCAACATATTTACATTTATAGAGTGTTCAGCAGATCTCTTCTTCTCTTTCATTACTTTTAAGTTGTAAGACTTAGAGAATTCAATTTATATCTTGATAGCACATGAGACAATATCTTCCTATGATAAGACGGATTGTGAGACTAATGCTCGCCAGAGAAATGGTTGTAACCCATAAATGAATTGATCAATATTACTCTTTGGGTTTTTATATAATCAGCTGCATGCCTAGTTAACCTTTAAATGGTAGCCTCATACATTGTGACATTATCATCCTCTTTTTACCTCAGACTCAGAAATTGTCTTTCCATATCCATTGCTCAGCTACTAATGGATTTGTATTCCCATTTATTGTTGGTGGTTGATTCCTCATGAAGTGGTCTCACATTGATCATCCATGTTGTGGATCAGGGTGCTCCATAAAGGTATGGATATTATTCATAACCTTAGTGAGTTGTCCTCGAATGGTGATAAGCTAATATGCACCAGTTGATTCACTAGCTCTACTATAATTATCTTGACTAGGAGGGAAATACCTACATGGATTACAAGCATGGATAAAGTTTCCATTCCTTCCACTAGGAACCATTAATAAACAATGGCATACACAAGATTAGTTTATGAATCGCAATAAAAAATTCCAAACTTGTAAAAAAGTTAACAAAAATTGAATAGTTTATGGATATAATCCATAATCAATAAAAAAAATTATTTGAGAAAGAATATACTCATAAACCCTTTATAATGGATTGTAAAGAAAATTATAGTTATCATAAGCATATCCATGAGGAGTGTCTAAACCAAGAGTGAAGCAGGGCCCATTTTCGTGCATCAGTTCCAGTTAAAGTCTAGCTCAAAGCGGTGTTTTCGGGTTTTACCCCTAGGTACATCTGTGCCAGAGCCACCTCTACCTTATCGTATCCAAACAGGGATGTATTACATGGATAACTCACAAAATCTCTACAGTAAGAAAATTCTTGGAAGTTCTTCTATACTAATCCTAAAAGTATATCTTAGGGTAATGTGCTCTAATTAGAGTTTATCTAAATCTATATTCCAAGGTTTGTACTAAACTTCTTATGATACCAACTGTAACGCCCCGACCCCAGTTACCCAGAGTCGGTGCATTATTATATAACATTGGAATTATAACAAAATATCTAGTCTCGAAATACTGATAAGTTTAGTATCCATGGAAATACTAGATACATTCATCAGTTTAGTAATACATTTTAAAATGGAAAACTAAAAAAACCTAGTCTCCATAGGAAACAGTCATATCCCTTAGATTATCCTTGAAGGTCAGCCATAATATACTTCTTCGCATCATAGGAAAAATAAAAAATAGAAAGGGGTGTGCTAAGATGCTTAATAAGGATAACAATATAGCAGAAACATTCATAAATAAGAAGAAATAATTATGGTATTGTAATACTAGAACAAATGAATTTCAAACATGAACTTTAGAATAATATGTAAAAGATAAAATCAAATAATTCTCTTTACTTATTCACATGGATATTCTATAGTTTTTATAATCAGGAGAAATATAAATAGCCACTTCCATAATGATGGAATGCATAATGCCAGACTTCATAACCACATAGTCAAAGTCTTATGACCAGATTTCAAATTAGATTTTGTCAAGGCCTTGTGTCAAGACATAAGATTGTCTTAAGAGACCTACCAATGCATCTAAGAGCTATAACAAATTCCACCTGTCACTTACTAATTCCAATGCTTTCCTTATATGAAAAGGCTAAAACATAACATAAACATTCGTATTAAAACATTCATAAAAAATGTAAATACTTCACCCATAAACCATGAATGGTATAGAAATAACACATCCACATTCAAACATATCACAAAAACTTCAATACAATATGGAAGATTTGTGTCATAATAAATCAACCTCTATCTAGAATAATATCCCATAATGGATGTTGAAATACTTGAAAATGATTTGAAAAAATCCTTGAGAGAAATATCCCTTTTTCATGAAATCATTTAAAAGGCACATAATTTATAAAGAAAGTCATTTATAATATAGTTTTTGATCAAAGTTTCCCATACCACTTTGAAACTTTTTAAGGTAATTAACATTTTAAAACAATAATGTCCATAGAAATAAATCCTTAAAACAATTTTAAAAACATGTACTTTAATGATAAAGGTTTTGAATAATAAATCATTAAATCAGTTAAAATGATGTTTTAGTAAAAAATTCCTTTAAAAATCCCTTTGAACACTCTTTTAGCAAACAAGTACAAAGATAATAAATATTTCCTAGTAGAAACTTATGTAAAAACAACCTCAGATAATAAAGAGATTGTGAAATTAACCCTTACCTTGTACATTTATTTGGTCAAGGGTAGGTTAACCTACTATATAATGGTGAAATAATTGTTATTAAATAATACAAGAACCATATAGATAAATATGATATCATATATTATTTCCTAATATTTCTCTGTTAATGATATTTCAGTAGTATCATCGTTCCTTGTGTTAAGTGATTCGTTTTTCTTTATATGATTTGTTACGTATGTAATGTTTATTATGGATAGGATGTATCTTATTCCATATTCAGAATGATATTATGTCTTTAAAAATTATTTTTAATCATCAAATAAAACTAGTCTTGAATTCATACGACGCGGAATGAATCTCACCATGTTTGGGGAGACGGTAATATGTACTTACTCACGAGCGACAATATCATTCTTTTGATATTAAAATCATATATAATTGGATATAATATCATATAAAAATAATAATTATCATGTTATATTTATTATTTTCATCATTTATAAAAATTATTATACCCATCCAAATGATGAAGTGTTTTAAAAACAAACTACACCAGGACGTGGAGACGGTAATCTGTACGTACGCACGTATAGTGACTTTGTCATTTATAGGATGACTAGAATAATTAATATGGTTTTACCATAATTATAATAACAACACATAATATATAAGATACTGGATTTATTATTTTATAATGTAAATAAAAAGGAAAGAGGATGTGGAAGAAGAAAAGAACTTGAAATAGGTGATGGAATATTTATCTCTTATTCGGGTTCTTCCTTTTGATTTGATCAAAAGTGATCCTTAGGATGGGTTTATGACTAATGTAAGGTTGGTATGGGTCTAAATCCACTCAACCAATGGGTTTTAGATAGTTTTGGGTCACTATATTACCTTTATCTTTTAGGGTTAACTCTTAGTTAAATAGTTTGACATTATCATGTCTCTTTGTATTTTTATATTATATGGTTAATAAACATACTATAAACTTTCTAGAGAACCTCAAGTGGTTGATTAATGAAATAAATAATATTCTTTAAGACCATTTTCTAACCCTTAGAGTTTTAGGAAAATAACATAAATTAATAATATAATATTTGTTTTAAAAACTCTTATATGTCAATTTTGACACTATTTAGTATTTTGTTTTTTCTAAATTCATAACAACATTATTAATTCCAAAAAAATCATTTAATCAACCCTAACATGTCATATTAACCTAGGAAATTAGTGTTATTCATAAAAAGTCTCAAATTAAATTTATTTGTGTTTTTATAATATTAATTACTTTAATATTTCATTAATTAGGTAATTAATGCATAATCATTGTGTCATAAATAAATTAAATTATTTAATTTCTAAAATTTATAAATAAAATACCATTATGTAGGAAATATTATTATCTTTCTATTGAAAATTTATAGTCGAATTTATCTTTTGTGTAACCCGATTTTAAAAATGGGTTAGTTATTAAACATTTAATATAACACTTTTAACTCTTCTTTGAATTAAATAAAAATAAATGTCCTAATCTAATCCAAGTTGACCTAAATGATAATATTTTATTCCTAAGGTTTTTTTGGGTAATTTACACTTATCCAATATAATTAGTACATATGTTAGGGTAATTATAATATAATTTTTACCTTTAATTACCCTTTTTACTTTTAACTGTGGTAAATAAAAGCCAAAAGTTACTATTCACCAAAAATTGTTTTTATCTTATTGAACCACATTTTACATACTGATATAAAAAATTTGTCTTGGATTTTTGAAATGAAATTCATAGAAGTGGTAAAATTAATTTTTATACAAATTTGTAAATGCTCATAGGAGGTGGGTAAAAGACGGTGAAAAGTTCAATAAAATTTTTATATATCTAAAATTATTATAAATTGACTCCAATGAATTACATTGAACATAAATAGTTATTATGTGTTTATTTTTACCTAAAATAAATTTAAATAAAATAAATAATTATTTAAATAAAAAGGCAATTTTGAATAATAACAGTGTTTTTCACTATTCATCAAAAATTGTAAGTTTTCAGAAAAATACAAAAAAATCACTCTAAGATAATTTCATCATTCTGAACCAAAAAAAAGAAGCCCATTTTGAATGATAAAATTTATTATATTTCAAAAGGTGGGTATTAATTTTCATAACAGCTAGTTTGATTGGTTGTGGTTTTTTTCAACTCGAAGTTGCGTAGAACACAAGCCATTGTATAATTCAAAGAGAAACAAACCATGGAAGCTTGGGTTGTTACATATAATCAACTAAAACACCATTTTATGGTAAAAATACCCTTAGCTTGATGATAGATCAAATGGGTGGAAAATAAATTAGAAATCTGATGGAAATATGCTTTTTATAACTCCCATACCACCTTAATCATTTGGGCCACTGACCCCCAAAATAAAAAATCTTACATACTAGAAAAAATTACCCAATAACCATTCACAGTAGGAAATCATATATCAATACATGAACCATTCAATGAATCATGCTAGGAGGGATAACTCGACACTTTCACCATGTGAATCTCTGCTTAAAAAATGTGAAATTTGGGGTATGGTACCTTATTTTCTCTATAAGGTCACATTCATGTAATTAAATACCTGTATATGGTTCCAGAACTACATAAATGTAATTAATTGGGTGAATGACTTCATTACACCAAGAATGGCCTACAACTACAAAATTTTAGCAACCTAACCTCCTGGATTTTCTTCAGCAGCCATATAAGAAATCGATAAACCAACTAGAGATTATTTTATATCCAAAAGACATCATTTAAGGAAATCCATGATCTAAAAATACTATTATAGGTTTCAATTATCAAAATTTACCCCTTAAAAATCATATATTCCAAACACACCCAATAATTTTCAACATATAAATATAATGGTCATTAAAAACACCCCACTAATAGGGTTCACATCATTAGAAGTAATGATTTCCCTTAAAACACATATCTTGAGATATCAAAATATTCAATTCACTTAAAAAATTCCATATTCTATCACTATACATAAAACACAAATCAACATTAAAACTCTATATACCCATTTACAAAAACTACCAATATCATTTCTATACCATCTCAAATGAATCCTAAATAATGTTCTAGAAGATGTTATCACATAAATATATCTAATTTGTGTCCCAAGAAAAACTGGACCTCCCCTATATAAAATTTAATGAAAATAATAAACCTCAACAACTTTTTAAACACTAAAGGCATCCCAAATTACAATTATATATATATTAATCCATCATAAAACCACTATAAAAGAACATTGAAGTCAAATACTATATTCTATTATAACTTCATTAATAGAACACAAACCACCACCCATGCTTTTAGGATCTTACCCATAGAACTGATGACCATCGTACATGATTCTTCAATGAATCTATGTAACTATACATTGAGCATGATGTTAATGTTATCTATCCATCCAGTAACACATCTAAATCCTTATTCTATTATTTACGGTGTAAATAAATCCTATTAGATCTTTCAGACAATAAAATCTAGATTCCACATTAACCATCCATTTATTAGTCTAATCACAACCATAAACCATCCAGAATAAGTGTCCCTTTACCTGTGAATGAAATTATTCACACAAACCTAAGAGTATCACTGTCATCACCACTCTTAACAAAACACATAATGTCGAGGTTACATGCTTCATCTATCACCAAACACAGTGAATAAACCTAGTTGTAAAACTCATAATTGAGAATAAAAAAATTCATCAATTGCCAAATATGTGGTACCGAACATTATTACTCTATATTACTAATCATTGAACGGTGACCTAGAATGATCCATCAACATACCTCCCTGATGAAACCCTTATCCAGGAATAAAACCTGAAGTCAACATGTTTACAAATATCTCTCCACCATGAATTCATCACAATGGTAACTCCAAGGTAGTGGATCATCTTAGCACTCAGGATGTGTGTCCTTAAAATTGGTGAGTTTAATGTATAACGTAAATCATTTAATTAAAATCTCAAAAATAGAATTGATTAAGAGTTATTAAATTAAGAAATAAAATCAAATTCAACCCTTTCTACTCCCTTGGATCAACTCATTATAGGATTATCCAACCATTGATGATATTCAATCAATGAAAGTGGGTAGTATACTTATGATGGAATAATTGGGGAAGAAGAAAAAAATAGCAATCATTCCACCGTTGTGTGAAGAGTTTCACAAAAGATAATGTGAATAACCTCACTCCCTAAGGAAAAATTATCAACATGATAAATAAAAAGAAATAAAAAATTAAGAAGAAGATGGTGATGATGATATTTTATTAATTAAATTATGTTTAATGAAATACTTACATGTGAGAAACTGACAAAGCGATTAAAAAATGAAAGCAGGACCATACAATTGAAAGAAAATAAAAACCTCCATTCCAAAGGAAAATATTCAACGCTAATTCCATTCACCACCATATCCTTATATAGGAATATTTATAGCCTTAGATACACCCCAAAAAATAAATTACATCTCCATTAATTGGGAGAGTTAAAAGGTGGGTGAGGAAATCAAGGCAATTTGACGTTTCAAAGTTGACCCGGAAATTCATCCAGATTCGTACACCGGTTTGACGTGTGAATTTGTAATTGAAGAAGGCCGAATCTGGAGTGGTTGTTGAATTGAACTATTCTCTTCCATCGGTCCTCTATTATATATAAAAATTTCAGGCAATTTGGTGTAGTAGTGTGGATGTTATGAACGAAATGGTGGGAAGACATTATGGGCGTTAAGGTCGGGCACACCATTTAAATGTTAAAATCATATCCATATATCTCCATGAAAAATTCGTAATTTTCTCTGGAAATAGTTGAATAAAATGATCCCAATATTTGTCTATTTCTACAGTAAAAATTTGAGCTTCATTGGGCCTGGTTAGTGGGCCCCACTTCTATTTTATGTGCCTTAGGCCCATTATTCTTTTTCCGAAAAATTTTTGCATTCATGCTGAAAAATCTCTATTATCTCTTGGGATTAATCCATCAATCCTAATATATAAAATATTCCAAACAATGTTATCATTCATATAAGAAAATATCAAATTTAAAAAACGATTATAATGTTCTCCACAAAAATATGATTGATTGGGCCCAAATTTTCATTTTAAACATGAATTGCATTTGTGATGAGAAATGAAGTTATATTTATATAATGCACTAAAAACGATGTTTATGGACTTTGGAAAATTGAATATAAAGATATTAACAATGAATATTATCCACTTACAATGGCTAATCACACAGCATTGTCCATGATCATTCACAACCCAACCCATTCTCGATGGACCACACATAGACCATTCACCAATCTGATACATAATAGAGTACAATTAATACCTAGTGCACACCTACATTTATAACCTAACACATTCCTTAAATGATTGACTAATGAGAACACTCATTCATCCATGTGGAGTGATCCAATATGATGCCTCTCATTGGTTCCCGCTCATGATTTTACTAACTCTCACTGACACCCAATGATGTATTATCTTCTACACTAAATCGAACAATTGACTAACACTCCTATGATTCATGTCACACTAATCCTAGAATCATGTTGATAAATAACTATCCATGACCTACATTCAAAATTGTCATATTAAATCACCCAATGGATATAAATCATTCTATATTTTATCCCATGATTACCTATAGTATTGGAATATGTCTACAACTAGGAGGATATACCATTTCTATCAACCCCAAAAAAAAATCCATGAACCCAATTATCCTACCTTATAGTATATCCTCTATCCCAATAGCACCACATTTACTCTAAATCACATCAAAAGGAATGTTCCTTATTTAAGTATCTACAACTCCTCGGGGATTCACCATTTATAGATAAATTTGTTTCTATCCCCATATAATCACTGAGGCGTCCTATTCCATTATCAAGTTATCAACATGGCACTAAATTCCTTCACTATACTATTAAAGTTCATTATATAACCCTTAAACATGGGATCACATCATCATATTCAATAAATAATATCCTAAAAAAATATCCACGTGGCCATGCATTAGAGAATATAATGGTTTTCACCTATTTAGAATATAATCAAAAATTTATATTTGAAAACACTATATAAGTTGTTGTTAACATGTTAAAACAATACACCCCAACATGATAATCCTATCACACATATGCATGAATATGTAATTTTATTCCTACATTCATGGTTAGAAAACATAGACCTCTATCCAAGATGGAAATATCAAAATCCATAAAATCATCATTGGTGAAATCATCACTTTTAATAGAAATCCCAATCATAAAATCACAAACCATGAATAGACATATCATTTTCCTATTAACCATGATATCCTACCAAAAACATGTTCTTGATACAATAGTCAAATTTATGTAAAAATGTTTTTCACATTTCTAAGCATACTATATATGATCTCCCCAAATTGAAATATAAAAAAAACACTTAATACATCATTTATATACCGAATCTCGAAATGTCCTTCCAAGCCTATATTCCACATGGCATTAAGAACACCTCATATATTCCATAGATTACAAACTAGTGATATAGTAATAATCTCCACTTTGTTAGGCTTTTCCATCAAATCACATACATAAAAAACAGTATATAAAATAGAATTACATCGTATGATTAAATTATTAAATATCCATTAAAACAATGATATATCATTTAAACCATTCATAATTATTTCAATCATACATAAAATGATTAACCACTTGGCAGATTATATATTAAAATTATGAAACAACTATTGGAACTAATACCATCATTGCGCCTCTTCACACCCGGTCTTGAAATACATGTTGATCTGCACTAGCCTAATCCACTAAATTTCATATATTGAATCTAATAGTGGACATATGTTACCATTTATGATGTGAAGAATACTTCTTAATTGGGTCTCACATATTTCCCCTAGTATACACCAACATATACATGTATGCATGTGGGAAATAAACATGTCTTATAAGAACCTCAATGGTCATGGGTTAACTAATGCACTATGAATCCATGAAAATATTGTCACTATGTTATAATTTGTCCAGCAAGGTATGGAATTATAGCTACTTCAGTTCCATGTTAGAACTCTCAGTATAATACATTGAAATCACCGTATAAATAATCACATACTTGATGACATGGGGTAGTTAATTTTCCCACTACTAATTGATACCTAAAAGGGAAATTTGGGGTAATATTTCCATGATCCTGACTCTTATTATCCCTCAATGATGTCTCATATCCAATAATAATCCCCAATAATCCCATTCACTATACAATCCATAAATTTTATTCTACTTCAAATGTGAACCCTATATCACTCATGGTTGCTTCCATTATATCGTCTCACATCTCATCTCATCTCGGACTCTATATCAACTATGAAATCTTGTATTAAGATATTATCAGATCATTTTTGTGAGCCTATAATACAAATGGAGGTCTTACCACAAACACATCACTCATTTCATGACTTGAGCATCCATTTTCACTCATAGAGATGTGAAATGTCTCAAGGAACATCATCTAAGACATGGTTGTGCCATACATCATGCAAAAAGAGGACGCCATTTCCCTCATGGTAGTTTATACAGTGTAATCTCACTTCAATAAAGTTAATGCATTAGGATCCATCGCCCACGATGAAGTCTATGTTATATTACAAGAATAAGATCATGAATGAATCAAAAAATAGGGACCCTAATCAGTTAGAAATCTAACTCTCTCGTCGTATAATTTGTAAGGTCTGAGTCCCCCAATCCATTCCCCTCTCCTCAAAAAATACTCAGCCAACAGGTTAGGTAATCCTCTTGGTCCCTTTACCAAAATATCTAAATCTTCACATACAAACTGAAATTTATCCCCCCATGGTGACTCCACATTGTATGGACCCACAATGAGGTTGAACTTAGGTGGTAGGGTCCAGTCCTAGTCTAGAAAAATATCCCAACACTATATTAATACGTTTTTTACTACATAATTTAATATAATCCCAAACCTGTTAGAAAACATACATCAAATCCCTAACCACAAACCATGAACCACAATTGGGTCTTATCATATGAATCCAAGGGCGGACCACTTGACACGTTACTCTGACGAAACCAATCTATTCCTCGCCTTATTTTGTCTTGATGTACATGCCATTTTCAATTGGTTCAAAAAACTTCATTCTACCCACAATAGTGTTTCATTCAATTGGAATTACATTTATTTTCATCTAAACTATCATTATTAGAGTTAAGCCTCCAACTATAATAAAATATCTGAAGGGAAATTGTCCCGAGCTACCAGTATCACCGCTCATTCTTTGAGGCCAACCCAAATCCCCTTGTAAGATAAAACATAATTCATTTCCAAAGGCTATAGAGTCTCTTGGTAATCCCAGACATCTAAACATCTAAAATAAATTTAAATGCGCATATGAGGCCCAACAATTTCCAATTAGCTCCTTAGAGGGCATTCAAGGTCCCTACCTCTCTACCAGATCCCAGGAAACATGAATTAAAAAGGAATCGAACATAATAAGAATATGCAATGAATTAAAGGGATAACCTACCTCTACATAATATTTACCATCTATTCTAGTTTCCCCTAATTCGAATTCAATCATTGTAATACATTATCCAATCTCATAAAACCTATCGATATCCTATCATATACCCTACACCATAACTAAATAATTATTCAAAATTATAATTAATTACATTATTAAATAAAAATATTTATACTCTATCAATATATCATGGAGAATCATAATCACACTAAAACCATAACCAACCACTGACAGATGTTTAGAGGCATAACCCTAGAACAATCCCCAAAAAAGTCTCTAATGCGCAACTCCCAGTTAAAAGGTAAATTCATCCAATTTAAAAATAATAACATTAAATTAATTTAATTGGTGACATACCTTAATCTCAATAGTAAACAAAATCATGAATACATAACCTTAGTTCCTCCTCTTTTCATTATACAAGAAATCCATATTTCCCTAAATCAATTCCAATATTCTTTGCTAGAATCGCAACCAAAATTTAGCATGATTCATCCAATTTTAATGAATATCAAGGTGCAATTAAATATATTTGAGAAGGATATGATAAAATCCAAACCAATCCACTAAACACAAAAAAATAAAC
The DNA here is from genome assembly GCA_963277665.1 of Viscum album. Classification (NCBI taxonomy): domain Eukaryota; kingdom Viridiplantae; phylum Streptophyta; class Magnoliopsida; order Santalales; family Viscaceae; genus Viscum; species Viscum album. Next base: position 266,948,789 of record OY728128.1, on the reverse strand, counting down.
CCCTCTTATAGGAGGATAAAATGCGATGAAAAAGAGAATGAGAGAAAATTGATACCTCCATTCTCTCCCCAATACCTTCTAATCATGATAGACCATAAACCCTAAAATATGGAATTGAATCTTCACAAATGAAATTTCACAATCACCATTCAGGGAATGAACCATTACTTTATTATTAGAATGATTAAATGTAGTGGGACCACTGGCATAATATGAAACAGTCATGATAAGAATCCCTGCTACATAGTATAAAATTGTCACGAGGTTCCACACCCACCATTGTATTTTAACGTTCATAGTGTAAATTCCTTGTATATGGTATCATTCACCTTATTATGGTTCTTGGAAAAATATAAAAATAATTTTTGGAATGAATGACTCCTAAATGATGTGAATATAATGTTATTATAAAATATCAGCATACTAGAATCCTAAAACTTCTCCAAAACTCACCTAAGAATCCAAAAACCATATATGACTTGTACCATGTGTAGAACCATCCTTAAAGGATTTCCAGACCCTGAAAATTAGATATAATTACTAATTATAAAAAGATAATCATCTCCATATAAAAAATGAAAACATACCACAACAATTCACTACCTATAAGTATTGGGGTCATTACAATATAGACAATATAATCATTATAATTTTCAATACATAAATAAACTATTCATAGACATAGTAAAAACATGTTAAAATGGAATCTAGGAAAATATTGACCTTCCTTTGCATCATAAGACATAATTATAAAAATCTCCTCATAAATTTTATTTGTATTTAAATAAATAAATATGAAACTTATGTACATATCTCCACTATTTTCACTTTCCTAATTAAATGATCTAAATTAATATGTAAATATTTCTTAAAAATTTATTATCATAATAAAATATCATTTTAAGAAATGAATATTATTATAATTTCATAAAATATAGAGTCCTTTGACAAATATATCTCTTGGTTAGTGATTTAATTTCAATTATAGATTTTATGTCATATTTTCAATAACATGATATATGAATCAACAATTAAAATGGGGAATTCTTAATATAATTACTATTAAAGTAATTACCTCACTCCCTACAAAATGATATCAAAAAATTAATTTGAATATATCTATTTTTTGTGTAATCAAATTATAATAATTTTTTATAAATCATTCTCTATATATTATCAAAAAATATTTAACCACTATTCTCTAAATGAATAAAATTATATTATCATCATAAAATAAATTCATACTAAACATGAAAAATCTAACTCACACATATTATAATGACATTTAATTCATATATTATCCAATATATTTAGCCACTTAAAAATATTATACCGATTTTTTTGAAGAGGATAGTATTCATGATTTATTTAATCATCACAGAATTAGGTAGTGGTAGTCCAAATTATAAATAAAAATTGGAGGGGAATACATTCTTAAAACTTCTAAAATGTGATTCTAAAATCACATAAATTGCATAAATCTATAAAATGTAAATTATAAAAAATAATTGGTAAAACATTTAATTTTATATATTTTTATAATAAAAAAAATACGAAAATTTATTATTCAGAACTTTATTGAAAAATTTATTCTTGATATTAATATAAATTTAAAATATTATATTAATTAAATTTTTATAAAATGATTATTATTATCTGATTATAAAAATATAAGAATAAAAAATAATGACCTTCATGAAAGGCCTTATAATTGAGTTCATTTCTATCAATACTAAGTCATAACATATTCAATATCCATATATTCAAATTTTATCAAACTCAATGTTAATGAATCACTATAGGAAATAAATAATTTTGTGGTGGGTTTTTTGTGGTGATTTTAAAAACTGCTACTTATTATTTTAGAGAAAAAATTTTGCATATATTTTTAGAAGAGGATTTACAAAAAAAGCTAAATATGTTTAAAATATTTCATTAAAATTTTATGATAAAAAATAATTTTATATTTAGCAGTGGTTTTTTAATACCTCCGCTAAATTAAAAAAAATAAAAATAATAAATTATTTATATATCATTTTTTATTTATTATTTAATATCATATATAGTGTATTATTTATAAATTAAATTTATTATAATGTTTTTATTAATAAATATTTATAATTATTAGTCAATAATAATTTTAGAATGAAAATAAATCATCTGTAAGTTGAATAACAGAGTTTAGCATGAAATGACAATAAATTTTGATCTAGGAGTCCATTTTTGCACCATAGATAGTTGAATCGAAGATTCTGAAATGAGCTAAAACATGTTTTGTTTAAATTAGAACATAATGAAATGAATAGAATTTTTTATTACTATATGAAAAGTTGGAAATCAATCTTGATGATCAAACGACCATAACTTTTGATCCCGATGTCTATTTGGGATTTACTAAATATAAAATAGAATAATTTGATAATATTTATGATTTTATGTCTTTTTGTTCCCTAATTACTATTATCACATGGTCAAAAGTGGCCCTGAAGGCCACCAAAACTGAGTTTTTAGTCGGGTTACCACAATTTATTAACATTTAATGGAATTTCAACTTCGTTTATAGGGTTATTACATTCTTCTTTTTTTAATGGGGACTAGATTTTTTCTCATGTCTTACATTCATATTAATATTATAGTTCTGTTGTTTTTTTATTTCTAACAATATATCTTTCTTCATAATCAAATATATGCATATTTTAATATGTTTACTTGTAATAAATCTCTTGTATAAATACATACATACATAAAAATGTATTTTTAAACATATAAATCATATAAAAATAAATATTTTATGTCATTTAATTTAAAATATATAATTTTTGTTCTTATTTACCTTATATAAATTCATTCATATGAATATATTTATAAATATGCAATTAATTTTTATATATAAACATGTGTGTCCATAAAAAATTATATTTTTGTGTATGTAGTAATATATGTTAATAAATACTTATATATATATATTTGTGTTTTAAATAATATATATTTGTATTTTTATATAATTATATCATTATCATTAAATATAATATAAAAATGAATTTCAAGTAAAACTGTATTAATATATATAAACACATATATAGATAAGGATTTCATATACATATAAATGTGCATTGATAATCATTTTTATATATATATATATATATATATTATATCCAAATTAATATTGATACATAATATATTTTAAACAAATTAAGTTTATATATTTGAAAAAAATTCGATGATACTTCATCATCGCTAAAGAGTTTCTTTGTATTATTTTTAGGTGACTTATGATTTTATTCCAATGAATTACATTCATATTGGTTAGGTGGGGTTGCAATTATTTTGATTTGTCATTTTTTTATTTTTTATCTATTATATATATCTATATATATGAATTTATTAATAATTGTATATATTTATATAAATTCGTACATATTTATACATATTTATGATGAATTATTTTCATATCATATATGTGTAAATATATATATATATATATATATATATTTATATGTATATTTACTTATGTTTATATATATATCTATATATATTTATATATTTATATATCTGAGTGTCACTATATATGTTTATGTAAAATATATGTGTGTTTATATATATTTACATCTATCCTTTTATATGTTTATATATTTATAGAAATTTACATCCATTTATTATATTATAATTTTATTATTTTATTATGATATTATTATTTTGTTATTATTTTTATTTATTGTTAATCATTTATTATTTATTATTTATTATTTATTATTTATAATTTTAATATTTATTTATTTTTTACTGATTTATTTTTATCATTAAATTATTTTTAAATAATTATTCAATAATTATTTATTTTTTATTTTTTATTATTTAATATTACTTTTTAATTATTAATTATTTATAAATTAGTAGAAATAATCTATTATTTACTATTTACTATTTTCTATTTTTTATCTTTTATTTATTATTTATTTTTCATTATTATTTTATTTTTTATTTTTTTATTTATTTATTATTAATTTCTTTATGAATCTATTATTTATTATTTATTATTAATTATTTATATAATATTATTTATTATTTTGTTATTCTGTATACATTAGTTATTAATGTATTTTAAAATTATTTATTTTATTATTAATTTGAAAATTTTAATTAACATTTTATTCATTATTTATAATTTATAATTTATTTATCATTTATTTATCATTTATTTATCATTTACTCTATCAAAACTATTATTTTATTATTTATTATTTATTAGTTATTAGTTATTATATATTATTTATTATTTATTATTTATTATTTACTATATATTATGTATTATTTATTCAATTTTTTTCTTCATATTATGATAACTATTTAATTAATTTTTAATTTATACGTTACTTATATATTATATATTATATACTATATACTATATATTATATATTACTTATTATATTTTCCTTTTTTCTTTTTTCTTTTTTCTTTTTGAATTTTGAATTTTTATTTTGTTATTTCTTATTTATTTTTTCTTTTTTATTATGTATTATTTATTATTTATTAATTGTAATTTACTATTTTTGATTTATTATTATTATTATTTCACTTTTTTATTTAACATTTATTTCCATATTATTTATTTATTTATTTATTTATCGTTTATATTGTATTTATTATTTAGTAATTTGTAGTTAGTAATTATTAAATATTAATAATTAGTTATTAGTTAGTTGATAGTAATTATTAATTATTAATTATATATTATTGATTAACAAATATGCATTATTCATTATCGATTAATCATTATTGATTAGTCATTATTGATAAGTAATTATTTTTTTATCTATTTGTTATTTGTTATTTTTTTCAATATATATATATATAAGTATATTAAATTCTATTTATTCAACGAATGAAGAGTTTGCGGGAGTGGTAAAGTCTTTGTAGAATGAGAAAGTGGTAAGGGGTTCAAATTTCACCCAATATAGAATTTACATATTTGTAGAAAATAATTGAATGTGCGTGTTCATGGTAATATATAATAAAAAATTTATATATGATAAATTAATAAATGAATAAATAAATAATAAAATAATATAATTATGAAATAATGAAATATTGATGTAATAAAATAATAAAAACAAATATATATATATATATATAAATTACAATGATTCATAATTAATAAAATAATTAAATCAGAATTTAATAAAATAAACAAATAATAAAATAATAATAATAATAAAATATTAAAATAACAAAATTAAATAAATAATTAAAAGTAATAAAATTAAAGAAATAAAATAGAAATTTTTAAAAAAAAATACAAAGATTTGTTGTCTAGAGTGATTCTCTCTAGAGGGAGGTGAATTGATTATCCAACAAGAATTTCAATTTAAAAAGGATAATTTTGAAATCCCACAAATATTTAGTTATGGGAAACTTGAAAAAAAATAACTTGTTTGATATATATCTAATTCATTCAAAATATTTCTCTAAATATAGATTTGTTCTTGAATGACTAATATAAAATACTTATGAATCCCTTGAAATCAATTTACTTTATCGAAATAATATATGATCACAAATTAAGATAAACTATCAAAATATGATTTTTTTTAATAGGTAAAAACAGTTTTATGTTATATAGAGACAATAATGTAATAGAAAGTTATAACCACATAGCGGAAAGATCAAATACAAAAGTTTTAGTCTCAATTCAAGACTTAGTCTTCGACACTTGGTGATCAGCGACCACCAAGTAGTTTATATAACATACACTCAATGACCCCAAACCTAGATTAGGTTTTAAAATATTTAACATTTTCTGGGTCGCACGTGACCTCTTCCACATTTATTCGTGAGAGAAAAATGAACCATGCCACACAATAATTTCTACCACTCTTGTTCATGGGAAAATCAAATAAGAAAATATTCTGAGAAGATATCTAGCATCTTCTAATTTATATAATGGTGCAATGTGGATATATAAAATAAAGTATAGTAGACACCGCTAGAAAAAATATAAACAGAATGATGTAATTTATGAGTGTAGAGTTTTGAGACCCTCAGTCTATTTCAATATATCTTGTGGCTCCTTATTTAATTCATTAATGAAGATTGAGTTGGGTTTGTTCGAAATCATAAGGAAAACAGAGTTTCATAACACTTTTTTCTAATGGGATGAATAAACTGAATGTGATGAAGTTTGGATACCTCAGTCGATTATTCAATACAGTTGAGCTATTCATGTTTTCAATCTGGTTTACTTCATTAGCTCCTAGATATTCAGTAAATCATGAAAACTTTCTTTCTATAGTGTTTCTTCTATCTTCATGTTTTTCTTTATATGAATCTCTGTATATTTCATGAGGGAGGGTGTTCCAATTTTTGCAGTAGCACTGGGAACATCTGAATCACCTTCCTCATACTACATGTTATGACATGATTTGGTGTCTTAATATTTCCGCGTGACTTGACTTTTTGTTGTATTACTCTAGTGTTGTGACACTCGTAGTGGCAATCTCCAGTGGTAATTTTCTTGATATATTTATCTAGTGATGCCTTAGACCTAGGAAAACTTTTAGTATAATGGGGGTGCCTATAGACTGATGGTGTCTTGGACATAGGAAAATTTTCAATGTTAGTTGAATGATTATAATAGTGTGATGTCTTGTGTTATCTCATACGTAGCCAACTTTATGTTCTGGAGGCATGCAGTCTTAGCATTGTGTCAGCCAACGACATCTCATAATTTTTGAATTACTCATTCTTGTTATAAGACTGTCTGATAGTGTAAAACCCTGATAGCATCTTAGAACTAGATATTTTTATGCTGGCGGCACTTCATGGAAAATGTTTTTTGTCTGAATGGTGTCTCATACCAATCCTGGTTTATCACTTATTCTCCGAAAGTCGATTTCTTATTGGAACACATGATTTCCATTAGTGTTATTAGAATGATTTTGTGATCATTAAAACTAAGAGGTCAACAATATCCCCCTTTTTTATCATTACAAATCATGGAATTAAAATAATATTGGAAATGTAAAAATAGGTCATCACATGTATTTAAATTGTTTAAATAGGATATCAAATGTATGATCAAAATATAAATGAAGACTTATTATTAATATTCTATATAGATGGATCAATGAAAATAAAAATAATGTATGATGAATCAATGGAAAGTAATGAAAAAAATAATTATCAATTTTAATAAAGTTATTAAATTTATAAACATAATTCCATAAAAAACATCAAAAAATTATTTATGCATGCCATAAATATTCTAAGAAACACATTTTCATTAATCAAATTCACCCTTTGGGAATATAAAAAAGGTAAAGAAAAAAGATAAATAAATTAATTGTTGGAAGAATATTTGAATGACAGTTAAATGTAAAAATAGATGGAAATAATATACATTCAAATTGTTGAGCACAAAATTATTACAAGTAAGATCATATTAAATATGGTATATTAGAATCAATCAAAATAATAAGGTTAAGGTTTGGTAGATGAATCCATCAGTTCTTTACCTTTAGCTTCATCATTCTATTTCTCCTTAGCCAAGGATGTAGGATCAATATTATGTATATTACAGGGAACACCATGAGAATTATCAAGAAGATACCTGATAGAATGATCTTCCAAAACAACAACTGGCATGAGATGGAAAATTTCATAAGTATTATCAATTGAATAATATATAAAACTCACTGGAAGAGGTACATGAGAATCACTAATAACATTATGTATTAAGGAAAATTGAGGCGTAATTAGAATGGATGACTAAAAACCCAATGTTTGTTGTTGAAAATGATGAAAATGCTTCATGATATTGATGAAATCCATTATTATTTTACCATACATTTCCATGGAACCAAAAAATCCACCCTTCTCATCGATAAACTTGTTTAAAACTAACGTCATCTCCTTATGTAGTCTGACGATCTCTTTTAAATCTTATGTCATAGGAGGAATACCAATATTCTTATTAATGAGTTTTATATTCACTTCCCTGGCACTATTTTTATATATTTGATAGATGTAGTACATAATGTCCTTAGTAATAGTCTCTCTATCATTATCCATGTCTTTCACAGTCTTTTAGATCATCCATTTATCATTCTGAGTTCTTTTCTCAAATATCACTATATCTTCAAAAGGAACATATTTTCTCAACTAGAGAGGCCACTTGAGACAGCTGCAACTTCATCTTGAATTATAGTTTTAACTGGTCAACATTCATGGATGTAGTTGAAGGAATAAAAGAATATGATGAAATATCCTAAAGATTTTTTAAAATACTTTCCGCTAAATCATTAAACTCGTATGATTTTTCTTCAAGTAAATAATTGATTGAATCGATAACATTTAAAAAAATTATTTTCAATTTCCAAATAATTTATGTGATGCATAAATTTTGGTTGGATATGTAGGATAACCATCTATAACCAATACTGATCATCCTCCTCACGAGATTTTTCAAAACATGGTTTGATTTATTTCACACATGTGAAACATAGAAAAAAACGTTTCAAAAAAATATCATGTCATCTAGAGTTACCACATCCACTAGGACAATTGTAGGAGATGGAGATGGTTTAGGTGCATGAGCTATCACATAACTGAACATTTCCAGTAGACCTTCAAGATCAACATGGGATATCAAATATCACTTATGATCACCTTCAATACTAACTTCTGGATTATCATTCATTGAAGATATTATTATAATATTATAGATGATTCCCCACTCATATATTATAGGATCAACACAATGGTGTGAAACAATTACAATGGAAGAATGTACTACACTGGCAGAAACAACTGAAACTTCTAGATTCCTCTATCCTTCTAAACTTTCAACAGCCACTGGGTGATCAACACTAGTAAGATAGGATTCCAATTCGGTACCAATAGTTGGTGCATCTTGTATCTCAAAATCATTTGAGATTCAAAAGCAGTGGATTGACATTCCACACATTTATCAACTAGAGACTTAAGAACATTTTCAACAACAATATCATCCTTTCCAAATTCATCGTCAATAAGTTACTTCTACTATTGCTTCGTAACATGATGTTCCATAGTATCTAAAACACATAACTAATACTCCATAATATAATACCAATATTATTAACCAATGGTAACAGAACTGGACTCAACGTCAGCAATAGCTAGAGAATCATGAAAAATATCCAGTTGGTAGAATTATCCCCCTCAAAAATGCTTCTGAAATCTTTGGTGTTATTTCCATGTCCTTCTTCTTGATTCAGAAACTATCATTATCAGGTTCAGAAACCCTTCTGTCATCACTTGAATATTGTGTGTCATCTCCTTTATCCTTTTCATCATCCTAATCCTTACAAGCACCGCCAGTGGATTTTTAACGTTTATATTGATCCTCTCTAGAGACCTCAGTCTCGTCATCATCACTTTTAACAAACTTATCTTTTATTGGAAATTTTATATGTGTACATGGATCAACAAGATAATGGTTGAGGATTTTGGAGAATAGTCAGGGCCACTCTCAACATAAATAGGTTTTTCTTATTCCATTTCTTTACTAATGGATTTTTCATCATCTGAGTATTCCACCACATCATTAGGCCCCATACACGGATCAACATCATCCCTAACTCTGGTAAGATGGTTAATAATATTATACTCAGTATATAACTTCTCAATATCAATAACACATTGTTTCTTCCATGACTTCTAGAATATCTTCATTTTTGAACACAGTACACTGGTTGTTATGAAACCACCAAAGTCAGTAACAGACTCTTCATCAACATAAACAATGCCATTGGCTAGTAAAATGGTTGAAAACATCTTTGGGTATATTAATGAATTTGATCTGGAGTATGTTTTGATCATCTCATACATATTTACCAATAGATGTCTATATCTATTAATCTTGTGACCTTGTTTCATAAGAAATATGAGATAAACATATTGATACCTAAGGGTGAAAATTCACCATTTTTTGAAGACAACATATTCTAGAAAAACATAAACATCTATCTACATTCACTATCCAACACTAAGAAATAGGCATTCAAGTTGAACTGTTTCCTGATAGCATAGAAATAACATCCTCATAAATTAACATATCACTAGATTCTAGAATACATCCTTGATAATCATCAAAGACTCCATCATGAGATATATTTATACACATATACTATTTTTATGAAGAAAACCCAAACTATTTTCATCTATAATAACATTTATTCCAATATGAATCATCTTTATTAAATAAAAAATCTATGTTCTAATAGAACTCATATACTAGAATCTGGTAGAAATGACTCTTAATTGTTAAAACCCTCTCCAACCACCCTTGTTTTTGGATAACCTTATGTAACATAGACTAAAATGATTGAATCCAATTCAATACTATTTCCTTTTATTCAAAAAAAAACTCGGTTAACAAGCTCTTGATTAACTAATGAAACAGGATCAGATACACTAAGATCTTTTTTCTACTTCATAAAATAATTTTACTTAGAGTGATAAAACTAAAATGAACAATTCATTTGAATCAGATTGGAAGGCTCAATCGAAGTTAAGGGGAAAGTATGAAATTATGGAGGAAAAGGGTTTCTCTTAGCTTTATAGAGAGAGAGATATGCATTTATCACATGGGGATTAGGGTAAGTTGTTAATAGACATATGAAACATTAATATCATTTGAGATATTGGGTTTTATAAAATTAAAAGTATACCTAACATCGAAATAATAATTGTGAAAAAACATGAATCATGATTATTGAATAATATAATTATCAATATATACCAATGGTTAAAAATATCGATTACTAGAAGGGAAAATTTTACCATGGCCTGAAAGGAAATGGCTTGAAAACTCTACGGTATTACATAGACATAGGTATGACATGCCCAATGGTAGACAATGATAATTTATAATAACCAAATTTATCAATCCTATTTCATGTTTGATATAATTTATTATATTAAAATTCATTGACATAGTGAATATATCATCTTTTAGATGTTCTATGAAAATAAATTGAATTGTAATATATCCCATTTGAAAATGATCTATGAGGAAGTGATATATTACATAAATGTTCATTGCACTATAATGAGAAACATAATTCTTATAAATGTTAATTTCAATTGTGTTGTCATAGTTTATGGGGACATGTTAGAATATATATCTATAGTATAGAATAGTGTGTTTCTTCCAGAAAATTTCTATACAGAAACAACATACAGATGTGTATTAAATGTTAATAATAGAAAATGAAACATAATTTTTATTTTTATTAAACTATGAAACTAGAGACATTCCTAAAAATTGACATATACCATATGTGTTTTTATCTAACATCCATCAACAAAAATTAGCATCATAATAACATATTGAATCTAATTCATTTCAAAAAGGGTAAAAAAATCTTAAATTGTATATATACATTTGGTATTTCAACATTCCTTAAACATTAATAATAATTGACTATTTTGGGTTTTCTAGAAAAAAAGCACAGATAAACTCAGTAAACATAATATCAGGTAAACTAGCATTCAAATAGATAATACCACCAACAATACATCTATTACGTGTTAGATGATCATGTTTCCCAACCTCATAAAGATCAAATTTATTGATTTTACCCATGTGATTATCGCTAATTTTATTGATATTTAGATTATAACATTTTAAAAGTTTTTTTCTATAGCTATTTGGTTAATGTAATTCCATCTATTTTTGAAAAATCTAAAATACAAATAATAATTTGAGTTCACCCTTGAAGCATTTTCCAAATTCATATAACATAATCTTAGAAAAATCAGTACATAGATAATTTTTTGACGATCCCAAAATAATATCATCAACAAATATTTTTACTACTAATACATATTTTGAAATTAATTTTATTAAAATGGTATGATTAACTATTCATTTTGGAAATCCTATTGAAATTAAGAAATAGGCGAGCTTATCATTCTGAGATATAGGAGTTTATTTTAAAACAACTAAAGCATTGGTTAATTTGAAAACATTATTTATAAAGTGGGTATTTTGAATACATGGGGGTTGTTGTTACACAAAACATCATTAATTATAAATCCATTAATGAATTCACTCTCGAAATCTATTTGAAAATCCTATAAATCTTGATGATCTTCAAAAGAAATCAGGATACTTGTGGACTCATGTATGGCCACAGGTTCAAAGGTTTCCTCATAGTAAATCCATTCAACCCAATTATAACCTTATAGAACAAGTCTAGAATTTTTTTCTAACTATCTTACCTAACTCACAAGTTTTATTACTAAACACCCATTTAGTTAAGATAATCAAGGCATCCTTGGGTCTATCAACATGTTTCCACACATTTTTCCTTCAAAACTGATTTAACCCTTTTAATATTTCTATTACTCAGAATTCATCACTAATAGCATCATTGTTGTTCTTAATTTCATGTTGAGACAAAAAAGAATGATTTTCAACCTAGTTTATAAGGGAATATCTTATTTGAATACCTTGATTTTCATCACCTACAACAGCCTCTATAAGATGTCAATTAATGGATTATGCACCTAAATGATAGGAGGAACTGATCACTTGGAGATTCTTAGGAATAGGTTATGGATGATATGATAATTTTTTAGAACATAGATTATTTAAATTATTTTTTTAAAATATATTGTAATGGTTTGGAATTTATTTCCATAGAAGATAAATCATCTTCTAGATTTCATCAAGAGTTCATAGGCTCATGTGGATGTATTTAATTAGATTTTACATGAACTGATTCTTCCTCATTTTTTGTCTTCTTATTGAAAATTCTATTGTGTTTTCTAGATATATAATAACCAATGGAAAATCCATCATCACTTTGGGAATTATAATTTGTCCAAATTATCCATAGTGTTATGAATAAAGGCTTTGAAACCAAAAACATTAATTTAATTAACAATAGGATTCCTGTTATTCTAAAATTCAATCGGGGTCTTATTAAGAATAGGTCTAATCAAATAACTATTGATAATATAGAAGGTGTAATAACAGCATTAGCCCAAAAATATATTTTTAGGTCATACAGATTCATCAATGTCTAAGATATCTCTTGTAATGTTTGACTTATTCTTTCAAAAAATTCATTCATCATGGGTGTACTAAGAGAAAAAATTATTAATTTATCCATTTTTGAGAAAAAAATTAAAAATATTGATTTTCAATCTCACAGATTTGGTCATTACATATGATATTTATCATTAATATAATAATATTTTCTATATAATTAGCTTACTTGATTAAATAAAAGAAGGATTCACTGTTGTGAGTGAGAATATGTACAGACGTGTACCGAGAAAAATCATCCACATGAACATAAACAAAGTTCATCCCATTACGACATAAAATTATAGATGGTACAAACAAATCCATATGATCCAACTCAATAGGTTGAGAAGATGAATCATGTTTTTTAATTTAAAATAAATGTTATGTTGTTTCACTTTTTCCTAGGGGTTACAGACAATTTTAGTTGGGAAAAAAATATTAGGTAGATCTCGAACTAACCATTTCCAAGTTATCTTCCTAGGTGATTTAATGTTGGAATTCCCTAGTATCATATTCCAAATACAATATTAGTTATGAAATATACATAAGAAATAAACATTAAAAGAAACAAGTTAATTTATGTCAACAACATAATCATTTTCATTTCCTAAATATGTAAAATTTAAATAATTTATAAAATCAAAAATATTTCAAGCATCAATCTAAATCATAACAAAAAATCATCACACAAATATGAAATTATAATCATATTATACATTAAAACATAAACATATAAAACACAATAATTTAAAATTATGTTTTTGTTACCAATCGATGAATTTTTCTTTTACGTAATCAGAAAAGGTGACATGATCACCCTCAACCATTACCAGTCTCTTAAAGTATCAATAATATCCTCTAATATTCACTAAAAATCCTTAATCCAACTATCTTAGACGTCTATTGGAGTTCATCATGTAATTTTTTCAACAATGAAATTTTAAAAATGAATGTATATTGGCACCCAAAACTCTTTGTGTCCAAAAATGTTGGTGATAAGTCCTTTGGGAACCCACATTTTCATTATGGTATCCTATAAATATATTCCAAACTCTTATATATAAAAAATCGTTTTCCCATTTGAAAAATTCTTTTTAGATGACGTTTTAGAAATATATTATGGGACAAAACCATTCTTAGATATTATCTTATTTCAAGGTTCATATGTTGTCCCAATGACATGTTTGGGAGGATATTTTATTCCTTTTATTTTTGTGTGTCTATCTCTAATGATTGTAAAATTTTCAAGGTATTTCTTCAATTCCTCATTAAATAGTTTATGTTCCTTGTTCTCTTTAAGAATTTGACCATTTTTAGCATTTATATAGACAGTTTAGACATTGTATTAATAGTTAGATAAGGTTTTAATTTAAGACACTTATGCATATAATTTAATTAATTATTGTTATCCTCTAGCATGTTTCAATATTCTAAGAATTCATTATTTTATATATTGTCATCATGCATTCCATTTTTAGAATTATCAGACATATGCATATGAAAAATATCATAAATAGTGGTTAATGCATATTTCTCACTAACATTCATCATAAATCACTTATTTTCAATGTATTTATTTTCATCAGGTGAAGAATCCTAGTCACTTTAACTATCTTCATATGCACTCCAAGTGACATTCATAGCCTTCGCATATCTTCATTCTTTGTCCATGTTTTTAATTTTGTATTTTATCTTTGGATAGTCAAGTTTTATGTATCCTTTTCTATTTCATCCATAGTGGGCAATTTCCTTTCAATCATCATCAATTTTCATCCAATTTAAACTATTATCACATTTTCATTATATTTTGGGTTTTTAAAAACTATTTATTCTTACATAACTTCTTAAAAATGTTGGGTTGGTGATTCTTCTCCTCATCACAATCAGATGAAAATTCATTATCACTCACATCTATATATTGTACCTTTTTGTTTTATTCTACCTACTATTGTCTAGGAGGCATAGTTGGGATATATACTGACTTCCAAAAAGGTACTTTATCCTCCCCATTGTTTACTATTAGTTCTTATACAGAAATCATAATTTTACCTTTCAATTCTTTTACTAGTAATTTACTAATATCACAAGATTCACTAATTGACATTGAAGTGACTCTCCTACATTCAGGTAGACATCTAAAAAATCTCATTATTTTTTCCTTATAATAAACATGATTTCCAAGAGAGCTGATTATATTGAAGAAATCGTTAAACCTAAGGTACATATCATAAATGGGTTCATCAGGTTTCATATTAAAATTAGAGTATTTAATTTTATTATTAATAAGCCTCATTTCATTAACATTTTAAGATACCACATGGGAGACATAAAAGTATCAAAAATTTTAAATTGTGTTTTCAAGAAGAAATTCTATTAAATTCATCATCACTAAGATCATTTTACAAGGCATTCATAGCATTATTGTTATTATTATAGGATAATTTTTTAGTATCATCCCTATGACATGTAATAGTAATATGTATTACATATTCATATTATATAACAAACCAAGTATCAATAAAGATACTCTCTAAGTGAATATGAATCTTTATTTTCCATTGGACATAATTGGTTCCATTGCAGAAACGAGGAAAGTTGGTAGCAGAACCTTCTTGAGGATTATTGATTTTAAAAAACAAAATTTTGAACTAAAATAAATCAATTATATTCAATGTATAAATAAATTCATTGTTAAAATAATTATAAAACTATAATACCATAGAATGGAAAACCAATGATAACAAATTTTGGTCTTAATGAGTATCTCATGGGGGGTTAATTGGGTACCGAATAAATATTTATGTTAAAATTGTATTATTTCGAAATCCCTAAAACATTTAAATATGTTCATGTTTATCAAAAAATGATGTATGATATATATCATAATCATTATAAAGATTTATCTAAAGATTGATCAATTCTTGGATGAATAATTTAAAATATTATTGAATCCTTTTAAATATATTTACATGATTGAAATACAATACGAATGTGAATGAAGATAAACTATAAAATTATGAATTTCATTTATTCATAAAAATAGTTTTCAGTTTTAAACTAAAAATAATGTAATAAAAATCTAAAACACAATGGAAATATTTAATAGAAGAGATTCAGTCTCAATTCGAGAAGTTGTCCTATTCACTTGGTGATAACCCAATACTAAGTTGTTTATATAAAGTAAACTCAATGATAACAAATATGGATCATGTTTTACAATATTCAAGACTATATTGGAAACACACAACCTTTTCCACAGTTATTCATATTTGTAAAATGAAAGGGGACAAAGAAGGACCTATTCCAATCTTATCTATGGGATAAAAAGAAAAGAATTTTAGAAGATATCAAGTATCTTCTATTTTAGCACATGAGATTGTGTGCCTATATAAAGTATATTAGAGGACATAGTAGTGAAAAAATAATAAATATGAATAAAATCAATCAATATATGAGTGTTGAGTTTAGAGATGTTCAGTTTGTTTTAATATTGCTTTTTACTCTTGATTTGATTCAGTAATGAATCTTTAGTCAGATTATTTCTAAATCATCAGGAAAATAGTGTGTCTCAACACTTGATTATTAACTTGAGGAAATAACTATATGTGATGATCTTTGGCTTCCTTAGTCGAGTGTTCATATTAGGTGTCCTATTTTTCTTGTCAATCAGGTATATCTCATTTGTTCTTAGATATTCAGTAAATCATGAGCTCCTATTATCCATAACATTTATTTTAGCTTCCTGTAGTTATCTATATGACACTTTGTATATTGCATGATGAAGTGAGTTACAGATTTATCAGCAGCAGTATGAATATTGTAACTATCTTCCTCATACTACACATTTAGATATGCTCTGGTGTCATAAGATCTTGCAGCGTGAAGCACTAGTGGTTTGTTGCTAGGATGGTGTGACACTCGCAGTTTAAAGCTCTAGTGATATCCTACTAAGGTATGTTTCTTGTGGTATCTTTGACATATCCAAATTTTTAGTATGCTTGCAGCGTCTATGCACTTTGTAACAACCCGAAATGTTATGAATAAAATTAACATTTTAATTTAATTAAATAGAAATAACATTATCTTGTTTTGTTTTATTATATCAAAATAGATTTAAATGAACATTATGTATCTTTACTATTGATAAATTAGTCTTTGGGTACTGACCACATGACTAGTATATATATAGGGTTCTAACAAATCCTTTTGGAATAGACAGATGATGTAAGACCACAATTATTAGGATCATACCCTAATAAGACCGTTTATCAGTGAGTTTGAGGTAGATATCATTTATGGGCTATTCCCTAGACCAATATCAAGCTAATGTCTGACAACATAATCATGAGTGAAACTGTTTATCAGAGAAGATCAAGCTCATTGAGATCACAACACAATCCATGATCACCGAATGACCACTTGAAATCCCCACCATCACACACCTTACACTTTGGGAAAATGATACTGTATTAAAGGGATATTTATCAATACCATCTAAATAGTAATATGTACAACATTTTTTATAGAATAATGAATATATTTTCATCCGATTATTTTTATTTTATAAATCATTTTTATTTTGATTCATTAAAGCAAAAATTGTATTTTTGGATAAAATTAATATTCAATTAATGAATTTATGGATTTATGGATTTTTTAAATAAATAATATTTTAATAAAATACTAATTTTAACAAAATTATTGATTATAAATAATCAAATACTTTTTATCATTTCAAATGTAAAATTTATATGTGTTTAAAAAAATGTGGTCGTAAAAAACCTGTAAACTTAAATAAATGGTGGTTTTATTATAAAAGTAAAAATTCATATATTTATAAATTATTTAGATAAAATGACTATTATTTTTTTATTCCTATAATATAAATTATCTAATTGTTAATTTTTCATTATTTTCTAGGACAGTTAAATTTTTGGGAAAAAGTTAAATATTGTATAAATATACGGTGTGTTGTAAGATGTCATGATGGACCTCTAGTGATGTAATAAATAAAATAAAAGTTATCCTATGAAAAAATATAAATTTTTCCATTAAGATAATTTAATTTTATGTTTATTTTATATATTTTTTAAAGACTTCATGAATCCGCCAAGACATATAATATATTATTAAATATTAAAATCCTTTCATTAATAGTGTGACTCGCCTAAACATAAGAAAGGGAATTATTTTATTATAATTGTCCCTTGTAATTATAAAATAATTTAACCAGTTATCCATTGGATAAAAATATGTGATTAAACCATGGTATAGTTTGTGTTTTTGAATATTTTATAATGTAGTTTCCAAAACCAAAAAAATAATGAAATTCCACTCATTTACTATATAAAATCACTCATGCTACCATTTCTCTTCAGTTAAAATATTTTAAGAATAAACACACTCTAATTCCTTCTCCATATATTCCACCCAAGGCACCCCAATTTCTTAATAATCCCATCCCAAGCATTTTGGGTAACACATTCAAGTAGGGGATCCTCACCTTTCTATCCTCCTTTAAATTCAAGAACATTATTTGAAAGTAGTGTTATTCATTTAAAATTTTTATGTTATTTTTATTTAATAATCATAACCATACTATAAAATTGAATTTTTATTAAGGATAGATCACTTATCTTCTCTTATTTTAACCCTTACCTAAGATATTACTTTGTCTATATTCTGTTAGGGATTCTCTCTCTCTCTTCTTTTTTTAACAATCACTTCATTTTTTATATTAATTATAATTTCAATTTTTTTAGTTAGGATACAATCATACATATACCACTAAATATCCACATTATTTATAAATAATGGGATCCCCTTTCACTCTCATTTACCCATTGTATAAATCCTTATGTAAACCTGTTACTATGCTGAAATTCTGTAAGGGGTCCTTGCCTTCCTCTCCTTCTTTCAATTCAAGAACCATCCTAGAAATTAGACGTTATAATTTCAATTGGTAATATTTTAATTCATTTAACATGATTAACATACTTAAAAATTAATATTATTTTAATTATATATTATATATCCTCTATTATTTATTAATTTATATAAGATGTTACTGTATAATAATTTTATAACTGATCTTCCACTCTATTCTTTTATCGAGAACTCATTTAATGTTATGTATTTTATATTTAATCATTTTATATTGGGATATAAAATTACATATCCCCCATAATTTACATTTTACGTATAAATTATGATACTCTCTTTCACTCAAATTTATCCCTCCTATGAACCTTCATGCGCACCAGTTACCATGTCGAAATTTTGTAAGGGTTCTTTCCTTTTTCTTCTTTATTAATGTTTATTTATTATAATATAACTTATATATACAATTACATATTTTGTAACATGTCTTCCCATGTCCCCCATAATATTAGTTTCATCTCTAAATTAAAAGAGTCCCAATTCTATCTCATAAACCCATTTTATGAATTATTATGTAATGTTCTTATGCAAAAGAAATTACACCATGATTTTCCATGACAGAAAAATTATGTAGTGAATACCATAAACATTTTGATATCAATGGTAGTAAAATTTATGAAAATATTATTATATATTGTGGACTTACATCTATTTATTCTATCTTCATTGAACATGGAATAAATTTGGATCTTGAATAAATCCATGTAGTATGATTTATGTGGTACACATAAGCATGAGAATGAAATGATTATGAAGTGCATGCTAGGATATAGCTCAGTTGGACTTATTAATGTTTAGTATCATGATACGTCATTAGAAATGGTTTTGAAAGATACACTAGATTCATGATCCTTAATGTTCAATGAACCTTGTCTCGTGATCCTCCATGTACAGTGAGCCTTTTCTCATTATCCTCCATGTGAAATGAGCCATGACTAATTCTTATGTATTTTTGTATGTTGTTTCCACAATTCCCATGTTATATATATCCTGAAATATCATTCCTTTTTACTATTTTTCCATTTATTATTCATTGATATGCCGATTTTATGACATGTATTATCTTCATCATGTTATGCCTTATTTATTTCCCATACTGGGCTTTATTGATCAGCCCTCTCTTATGTTGTCCCTAGGATATCCCATGCAGTTTTAAAATTCTTGGAATATTATGATCATGTCAAGGATGTTGTAAAAAAATTTTAATCCCATGTTCATTATATTATGTTTTATTACAATTTCCCAATGATATTTGGCCTCTCGGTCTTCTGAGATGTTTTAAGTGTAATTTTTTGTAATAGTTAATGTTTAAATGTTAATTAAAGTGCGTTATTATTATAGTTGGTATCCGAGGATATGTTTTGTTATTTCTGGGATTAGGATTATAAAACTCTAGTGAAAGCCTTAGGATTATATAACTCTATATTATGCCTTATGGATAAGACTATGTATATGAAAACATTACTAAATTTTGGTTAGTATAGAATATTTGGTTTACAATGAAAATACATCCATGGTTTGAAACTAAAAGTGGACATGGTTCTTGAATAAATGTACCTATGGGTAATAACTCAGATAAGATGTTTTGAGCCTACCTAAGGATAATCTGGTACACAGTAATGACCCTTACTGTGCATCATGTTTGATAATTATGAAGGACATTCTGTGGTAAACTCATAATATCTTTGTTTACCATCATTAAGGGAATAATAAAACGCTCATAAGAATATTTATTTGGAAACAGATCATGGATAACATATATTGAAACCAAAAAATTCATAAGTTTTTGAAATACATGTAATTTATAAGTTAAACCATTAATTTCGTGGAATTACCCTTTATGTGTTTAATAGTATAAAATTAGTAATCCCTTTGCCAATATCTGGTAAATTAAAATGTGAATCAAAAAGTAAAAGGTGTGTTTAATGAACATAGTTCTACACATTCCTTAATATCATGATTTTTTAGTAGAAATATCCAAAACAACAAAAAATAATTAATGTATATTTTTTGGTGAAAATTTAAAATGGGGAAATTATTGCATCCCATGTATATAACTTCTCCCTTATCAATATTGGTTGGATGAACATTCTATATAACCTTTTCATACTTCTGTTGGTGAAATTTGATTAGATTATGGGAATGGATTGCATTTCCCAATATTGAGCCAAGATCAATTTCCACAAGAGTGAAACCTATGTCTGTAAGGCGAATCAACCCTGATTCAATACAAGTGAAAGGAGTAAGATTAATCTTATCTTGCACTGTCCTCCCAATAATGAATATTATTTATATATAAGAAGTTGTATCTGGATCAAGTTATTCATTATAAGGAAAGTATCATCCATGAAGACATGCATATGTTGAGGTAATATGTTGATGTCTTTTTTGAGGAATCTTCTTGTCTTCTATCTAGCCAAGTGGTTGAATTTTCAATGTAGCATATACATAGAGAATTACCATATATGAAAGACTCTGTATAGGATTTCTTTTATGGAAATTGAGGAACAAAAGAAACTACTATAGGATAATCTAGATAAAGGATTCAAACACCCATGATATTCACCATTGGTTACACTAGTCCCCTTCACCATGAAGAAGGAATGGTCAATGTTCCTTTTGATTAATTATTGTGAGATAAAAATGATCACGAAAAAGAAAAACTATCATTTTCCATGTATTGATGACATGTTCAATCAGCTATATGGTGCTAAATACATCTCCAAGTTTGATCTATGTTCAAGATATTACCGTGTTAGGGTAAAGAAGTTTGACATTAGTAAGACTATGTTTTTTTATGAGGTAGATGTACAAAGAGGTCATAGTGTTTCTTTTGGATTCACTAATGCTCTAAAAGTCTTCATTGTATTGACTAATATAATCATTAGATACTATATCAAAGAATTATTGTTTGTCTTTATATATGAAATTTTAATATATTTAAAAACCATGGAGGACCATGAGGATTATATGATCATTGTGCTAAATATCTTCCGAAAGGAGAATATCAATGATAAGTATAGAAAGTGTGATTTATGGTTAAAGGAAGTCTCAATTTTGGTGCATGTCATCATAAGGAATGAGATATATATAGATCCTTAACATGGAAATGAAATTGAACTATTTATGAGGAAGTCATCTATGATAGTTATACATAGTTTCCATAGGTTAGATAGATATTATCTTTGAGTTCTGAGAACGTTTTGAGGATTTTCAAACCATATTACAAAGATAATGTTGAGGGTGTCAATTCTTCTTTGAATAATGATTTTGAAGAAATATTCATGGAGTTGAAACAGAGACATGTCACTTCCCCGGTTCTCACACTACCCGCAAATGGGGAACCATTATTAATTTTCAATGATTCTTCAAAGAAGGGTCTGGACAATGTGTTAATGAAAATTGGCAAATACATAGCTTATGATTCAATGTAGTAGAAAAATCGTGAGAGAAAAAATCACACACATGTTCTAGAGTTGGTAGATGTGATCTTCAATTTGAAAATTTTGTTGCATTATTTATTTGGGTTATAAGTGTGAAATATAAACAGATTAAAAAAGTATTAAATATATATTCATATAGAAATAGATTAATATGTGCCAACAAATAGGGTTATAGATAATTAAGGATAATTTATAATCAATCCACTACCATCATGGTAAATTCAACAAAGTGGATGATTCGCTAAGAAGACACGATCTAGAAATCATATCATCCATGAAAATTGAGAATGATCTGATCTTCTTAGATTTGTAGTGGATGGACAAGGGAATCATAAAAGAAAGAACATCATCAGTCTTTTCAAAAATTATTCTCAACCATCACTTCTTGAAAGGTTAATGGACACTCAAAAACATGATGTGGGAATTTATAATAATATGGAAAATATAAAAAAACTGAAATCCTTATAGTTCAATATAAATTAATAAGGAAATATTATATTTGGGTCAAGACAAGGTATTCCATCAAATACTGAGTTATAAAGGGAAGTCTAGGATGATTCACATAGTTCAACATTCTCCATTCACATATGAATCACATATATGTATTGAGGTCTACAATTTACCTATTAGTGGGATAACATTAAGAACGATATTAGTGATTGTAATTCAAATTTCCTGATATGTCAGCTTGTTTTGGAAGAAAGGAAGAAGACTAATAAGATGATGCAACCATTACTTATACCAACATGAAAATGGAAAAAATCACTATTGACTTTGTCCCCGGATATTAAAATACATCCAAGGGAAATAATTCTATCTAGGTTTTTGTGGATCATATTACAAATTCAGTACAATTCATTGGGATTCAAGAAAATTTTCTTCTAGATTAACTGGTATTGATATACATCAGAGAAGTGATAAGGTTGCATTGAGTACCACTATCAATTTTATTTGATCGAGAAACAAGATTCACCTATATGTTTTGGAAAGTCTTACAACATGGTATAAACAGTAGGATAATATTTACTAGAGATTATCATCCGCAAACTTATGGTCAATCTAAGCACACTATCCAAACACTCGAGGGAATGTTGATAGATTTAAAAATGGGCATCAATAGAGGATGGGACCAACATCTCCATCTATTTGAGAGCTCTTACAACCATATATTCCCATCGATCATCGAAATTCATCACAATAAATTCCTTTATAAGGAGAGGTGAAAAACATTGGAATGTTTGGGTGAAGCTGGGGAACAAAAACTTCTAGGTACATAAATGCTTGAATAAATAGTGGATAAGGTTAAGACCATTCAGCATCACATCAAAGCTGCATAGATTAGACAAAGAGTTATACTGAAAATCATTGTTGAGAACCATAGTACTATGATGAGGATATGGTATTTCTTCAAATATCTCTATTGAATAGAGTGTTAAGATTAGGGAAGAAGGGAAATCTTATTCCATGGTACATCAACCCTTTTGAGATCCTTGATTACATCAGAGAAGTGGAATGTTCACAATCACTCCCACCAAACATGTCTTAATTACATGATGTATTCCATTTATCCCTATTAAGAAAGTACACACTAGACCAAACAAATGTACTAAATCAGTGGTAGTACCACTAGTGAGTGATCTTTCTTTTGAGGATATGTTGGTGAAGATCCTATATCGTAGAGAAAATTTCTACCAAATAAGACAATACCCCTCATCAAAGTGGTGTGGAGAAAGAAATATTTTGATAAAGAAATGTTGGAACCTGAAGAGGTGATAAATCAGAGTTAAACACATATATTTTCATGTGGGAAAAAATTTTCTAGAGAGAAAATTATAAATTGGGAATATTTGGTTGACATGGACTATTATGAACAAAATTCAAATTTTTTATTTAATAAAATAGATTGAACATGAACTTATTTTGTTTTATTTTACCCAGTAGTATTTAAATGACCATTAATTATCATTACCATTGATAATATAGCAATATAATAGTGATCAATTGATTACTTTAAATATAGGGTTTAAACAAATCCTTTTGTAACTGACAAAGGAAGTGATGTACTGAACTAGTCGGATCGTACCCAATGAAGCCCATTTATCAGAGAATCCAAGTGAGATAGAATTTTTTGGGTTTTTGGAAGAAAAAATCAATTTGAGATCCAAAAAATTATGCATGAGTGAAACGGTTTATGTGATATGTCCAATCCCTTCCAAATCACTACCCAAACATTGATCACTGAATGACCCCATGAAATCCCTGCTATCATGCACATTAATCATAAGGTGTATGCTAGTGTATTAATGATACATGTATCAGGACCATAGGAATAGTAATTTTTAAATTATTTTATGAGAAATAATTAATATATTTTCATCCTAATATTGTTACATAAAAAATTATTATTATTTTCATTCAATAAAGAACAAATTCTATTTTTGGTTAACATTCAATTAAGGTAACTGAATTATTAAGTTAATGGATTTTCTAAATAAATATTATTTTAATAAAATATTATTATTATATAACATTTATTGAATTTAAATTATCAATTAATTTTTACTATGTTTAGTATAATGTTAATAAGGGTTCAAACAATGTTATTGTAAAAAACCCATCATTTTTAATAAATGTTTTATTTTAATTTAAAAGATAAAATTCAAATATTAAAAAATATATTGATAAAAATAAAGTTTTTTTTTTGAATCAGGATTTTTAATCTTTATAATGGTTAATTTTTCATAATTTTCTGTGATAATCGATTTTTTTGGTGAAAAATTAAATAGCGTATAAATATATGGCATGTTTTATGATATCATAGTGGCCTAATAGTTATGTAATATATACTATAAAATGTATCCTAAACCAACTAATTTTTTTCCATTTAAGATAATGTTATTTTATTTTTATTTTGTTTATTTCATAAAGCCTTAATTAATCCCCCATGACTTATAATTTATTTTATGATTTCAAAATAATTTCTTTGAGTGTGTGACACACCTCCATATAATAAAGGAAAATATTTTATTATTTTAGTCTATTTTACTTTTAAAATAGTGTAAACCAGTTATTTTTACATAAACCATATTCCAAAACCATGGTATAGTTTTGTGTTTTGAATATTTTATAATATAGTTTCCAAACCCAATATAATAATGAAATCCCCCACTTTTCCCATATAAAACCATGTAAGATCCAATTTTTATTCAAAAGATTATTTGGAGAACGACCAAACTCTACCATCTACTATATAAAGCTATCCCAAGGTGCATCAATCTCTCCTGAATCCCCTACCAAGCCTTTGTACACACACATTCATGTGTGGGAACTTCACCATTATCTCCACCTTTCCATTCAAACAAATTATTTGAACATAGTATTCTTTATTCAAAATTTTTATATTTTAATTATTTAATAATAATTCAATTATAGTAAAATTGATTTTATATTAATGATATATAATTTATCCTCTCAAAATTTTAACCTTACTTAATTCGTTACTATGCTAAAATTCTGTAATGGATTCTGTCTCTTTACTTTTTTTTATCAAGAACATTATTTATTATAA
Source organism: Viscum album (assembly GCA_963277665.1). Taxonomy (NCBI): domain Eukaryota; kingdom Viridiplantae; phylum Streptophyta; class Magnoliopsida; order Santalales; family Viscaceae; genus Viscum; species Viscum album. The sequence goes on along the minus strand of OY728128.1, from coordinate 266,922,760 downwards.
TCTTTTTCAGATAAATTGAATTAAGTTGGGATATATTATTAATTATACCCAATAATTTCCCTATTATTTTTAAAATATGGTATCCCATTTCACTCTCATCTATCCCTCTTATGAACCCTTATGTACACCTGTTACTTTGCCAATATTTCCTAAGGGATCCTCACCTTCCTCTCCTTCATTCAATTCAAGAATATTCCTTGAAATTTGTCTTCATAATTTAAATTGGTTATATTTTAATTAATTTAATATTATTTTATTAAATTCCAATATATGTTATTTTAACTATATATTATATATCCTTTCCTATTTTTTAATTAATATAATTCATTACTCTTTGAAATTTCATAAGGGTTCTTCCACAATCCTCTTTTATCTATCACTCATTGAATGTTATGTTTTTTAATTTCCATTTTATTTGTATGGGATATGTTATTCCATATCACCATTACTTTAAATTTTATGTATATATTATGAGATCTAATTTCACACTCATTTATCCTTCCTAGAAATTTTTATACACACTCGTTACCATGTTGAAATTTTTTAAGAGTTTTTTCCTTCCATCATGTTATTTATGTTTTTTTACTATGTGATGAATTCTATATACAATTACTTAAATAGGGACTTGTCCTTACATGTATCGTTACTATAAATTTCTTTTATAAATTATGATCATCCCATTTTTATCCCATCAACATTTTTTATGAATGTTTATATAATTATGTTATACTTCTGAAGTTTCATTACAATTTTTTATATCAAAATAATTTTGTATTGAATACCACGCCTATTTTTCAATTATGTGTATTCACCATTATTCACATATAAATATTGATTTTGTTATTTAAAAGTACTAATTCCACATTTATTGATAATATATAAAATTATTACCTTGAATGAATCCATATCATGTCATCTATATTGCACACTAAATCGTTAGAATGCAATGATTATGAAGAGTGTATACTGATAGCACTCTAACACATTGGTTAATGTTTAAAATCAATATAAATTATTTAAAATGTTCTTGTATGCTTTCCTTATCTCAGAATCCACCATGTGAAATGATCCATACATCATCCTATACCATGTGTAGTGAGCCTTGTCTCATCCTCTTGCCATGTTATATGTGGTTTCCCTATTTCCTATGAAATAATTATTATGTAATACAATTCCTTATTATTCATGTTCCTTTTATTATCCATTTATATGCCTATTTTCTAACATGTATTATCTTCTCCATGTTATTCTTTATTTATTTCCATTAATGAGGTTTATAGCTCATCTATTTCTTCTGTTGTCCCCTGGATATCCTTGGATATTTTAAGATCATTGGAATATTATGATAATGTCAAGAAAGTTGTCAATAATTTTGTGGTATCCCATGTCCATGATGTTATGTTTTGTTAATATTTCTCAAATACAGTAGACATATTTATATTCTATGTAGTATTAAGTGTAGTTTTATGAAACAAATCATGCTTAATTGTTAATTATAGAGTAGGGTTGTTATATTCTGACAGCTTATTCTCTGACGACGTCTCAGTCAAAAGAATGTTTTCAGTGATTACGGTATGAGTCTCACGGTGCGATATCTAGAGTTATATTTTACTTACCCAACATTAAATTCTAGATGAATGATATCCTACCAGTGTGTTGAACAACAGAGTCTCATACTTTTTCATTTCTTCAGTATAGTGGTTTGACATCTTAATGTGGTGAAATAATTATGGTATATCATACAATGAGATTTTTATGATTTTTGTGTGTCATGGATGATGGTTTATGTATCAATGGTGTCTCATACTTAGATAGATTTATCACATATTCACTGGAAACAAATATCATATAGAGAAACATGAAATTCATTAGTATTTTTAGAATCGTGATTTTGTGATATTTAAAACATGGAGGTAAACAAAATTAAAATTCACCACTATATGAGTTTGAGACCATTTAAACCGCTTCTATATTGTACTTTGACAGTTTTGAAAAAAAAATGTTGATAATTTATTATCAATGCACAATTTAGTTGTGGTATTCCAAAACCATTGTTAATGTATTTAGCCATGGTTTAAGCTGCTGTTAAACTCTAATTTTGGATTTCTAAATTATTCCACATTATGATTAATGATATAGATTTTTCTGTTATAAGAACACACCTATTAACATAAACATTTCATCATCAATGCTATCAATCCAAGATACATGATTTAATCTAAAATGGTATTCATTTAATTTTCTTTAAAACATTTTATATTTATATCACACCATAAAATTATCATTACTATAATGATTATAGTTTTTTTGTAGTAATTTTATGTAGGTTACACATTTAAATAGCATATATAAATTGTTAGAATCTTTTTTATAGCTTTCATTTGTATTTATCAATTAAAAAATTAATTATAAAAAATATAAAATAATTTATCAAGAGATTTAATGTAATTAATAAATCGCATCTCAAAGTATATAATTTATGTACATTTTTAGTTTTCATCATTTGTTATTTTTTTCATATTATATGGCTTGTTGTATGGCTAGTACACCACATTTGACATGTTGCAATGTATTTATTTTATTCTAGGTAACAATTATCATGTTATATCTTATTAAATGAAATTATGGGTGTATTTTAATCATCTCAACAACAAAACAATTTATACTACTTACACTATTAATTTGGATGTGCTATTAAATTTCCTAGATGGTCTATTTATCTCTTGATATTTCAATAGGACCAAAAATTAATAATAAACAAACCTATGTTTGTGTGTGTCTATGTGGTTTTATATATTTAATTTTTTATTCCACTATTCTAGAATGGAACATATATTTTTTCTAAAATCATTAGATGAGGCATAATGAAATTAGGTTCAGTAAGGAACCTCCTCATATATGCAATTTTGTATAAATAAACTTCTTATATGAGATTCTTTAATAATGAATCTATATTATTATATGGACTTATCTTTTATTATTTTATGATGGAATACATTAATGTTTAGGAAAATAATTTATATGTGAGGTTGAAATCACCCAATATATATTAATTTACTAATATATTTGTCATATATTTAAGGTATATGTGATGACATTCCATTTGAGATCTTGGTAAATTGAAGGAACTCGTAGGTAAAAGCTAGTAAAAAAAATTAACTATATTGCATGGAGTGACTCTTTCGTTGATTAAATTTAATAAATTAGTGGATGACATGTAAGTTATTTAAAATACCATTCTAGTGTGTTTGAAAGCACAAAACCACCTTTTTTATCCTTATGTATTATTTTCATGTAAATCATATGTATATGTGGTTTTTGTGAAATGTCATAGTCTTTTTTTCATTATAAAAATATTTGGAGCATGTTTTGTGTCTGTGACATCAAATTTCATGTTATGATTTGGTATATTGTCATAATTTTCATCCATTATTATTTTTCCACAATTTTATTACTTATTTAACTAATATTTGGATAGTTAATTACATATATGGGTTAGGAATTGTTATATTTATTGCATCCTTATAAGGGTAAACCTTCTTCCATTAGTGTAATACTACACCACTGCTGTTTTTAGCATCTAAATACCAACAAAACTAGAAATTGAAACATTTTTATTAGAAAATTGTGACGGGTCCCCATGGTAAAATGTCATTTGTGAGGGGAATTTGCCCCATTGAAAATAGTTTATCCTAGGTTTTCACATTCTCATTTCATGATTGTCCCGTCAGAAAAAACTAAAAAAATAATTAATATTAATAAAATTTCATATAATAATAATGATAATAAAATAGTAATAACAAAAAATGATAAAATTGTAAAATATTTAATGCAAATAATAAAATTATAGAAAACACGCTATATACAGCAATATAAAAATAAAACTAGAAAATAATATAATAAATTATAAATTATAGTTGTAAAAATAATATAATAATAATAATATTATAATAATATAATAATAATAAATAAATAAAATAATAAAAAAAATATTCATAATAATAAAATAAATTGTACAATATATAAATATAAATATATGGAATAATAAAATTATTACAAAAAGATTTAAATTAAAATTATTATCATAAAAAGTAAATATGTCCAACAGGAGAGGGGTTAATCTGGAGGAGTTGAAGGATATGGATGAGAGAACATCATTCTTAAACCATGAGTCATACATAAAAGGTACCATATCATCTACTCATGCTGTTGATACTGCCATCATCGCATCTCTTCCTATTGTTACTACTATTGTTGATGAAGCTCATCCTTCTCCCTAATAATTCTCTTTATACGCTCACTCTACGCTCACATTTTCTTCTGATACAGTGTAGCAGATGATGATGACTCTTCATTAGTTTCTCCTGATATGCATGATGACATTGTAACACTACCATAAAAACTCTTTGGTGTCTATTGAGAGTTGATACTAAAAATTAATCCTTTGTCGAAGGCATACTCGGTTACATGCATCCAAGCTGCGTCATCTAATCTTACTTCACAAGTCTGATCTTCAGTATCTTCAGGACCCTCAATCTATGTCTAAGAAATCACAGCATCATATGAATGATTCAACAGAAATTTATTATTAAAGTAGTTAATCTAATATTTAAAGATAATATTTAAACTAAAAAATACATTATACAGACCACAATCAAACATGGTTGATCAAATCTAATCTCTCCAGTGATAGGATTGTTGTAACACCCGAGACTTTTATGTTATATAAATCATCAAAGGAATCTTTTTCTACACACAACATTTTCTTGGCTTTCTTTACATGAAATCGCAAGTTTCCTCAATAGCTCGCATCGTACGCAATACCGAGTTTCACTAAACAACGATATACTATTAAAATATTATTAAAACTAGCCGTTATGAATAGTAATAACCACTTTTTGAAATTTTATAAATTTTATTTTTCAAAATGGACTTCATTTTTGGATTCGTAATATCGAAATTAGCATAGGGTGAAATTTTGGTATTTTTCTGAGAACTTTCAATTTTTGATGAATAGGGAAACCACTAAGTGGTAGTTAAAAAACTGAATTTTTCATAAAAATTAATTTTACCGCTTCTGTGAGTGGAATTTCAAAAATCCGAGAGAAACGGTTGATGTCAGTAAGTAAAATGTGGTTCAATGAGATGAAAATAATTTTTTGGTGAATAGTAACTTTTTACTTTTTTTTACCACGGTTAAAAGTAAATAGGGTAATTAAGGGTAAAAATGATATTATTATTACCCTAAAACATGTACTAATTCTATTGGACAAGTTTAATTCGACCAAAAACAACCTCAGAAATAAAATATGACCATTTAGGCCCACTTGGATTAGATTAGGACATTTATTATTAATTTATTTAAAGAAGGGTTAAAATAGTTAAAATCAAAGTTTAATAAGTAAATCATTTTTAATATGGGTTTATACATATGATAAATTCAACTATAAATATTAATTAGAAAGATAAAAAGATTTCCTACATAATGGTATTTTATTTGTAATTTTTATACATTAAATAATTTAATTTATTTATGACACAACGATGATGTAGTAATTATCTTATTAATGAAATATTGACATAATTGATGTTATAAATACCCAAATAAATATAATTTGAGACTTTTTATGAATTCCACTAATTTTCTAGGTTAATATGACATGTTAGTATTGATTTAATTAACTTTTTTCGAACTTATCATTCTGTTATGATTTTCACAAAAATCAATTACTAAATAGTGTCAAAATTGACATAAAATAGTTTTTAAAACAAATATTATATTATTAATTGTTATTTTATTCCTAAAAAACTATGGTTCGGCCAAATGACTTAGATAAGGTTATATATATTAATACTAAACTACTTGGGGTTCGTTTGTCTTGATATAGTAAGTTTATTAACCTTATAGTATAAGAACACAAGAAGACACGGTAAAAGTAAAATTATTTAACTTAATTTTAAATCTACATGATAAGGTTAATATAGGAACCTAAACTTGTCTAAATTCTATTGGATGAGAGGATTTCGACCCATCCCCACCTTATCCTCTAAATAAATCAATTTGGAGCTATTTAAAACCGAACTTGACTTTATAATAAAATAATATTTTTAGTTATTCCAAAGGTGCCCCTCTCCTCCCTTATAAAAGGGCACCTCCTCCCTCTCTTCCTCACACCACTTTGAGCCTTCAATATCGGCCAAACCCTGCCAATTTCTTCTCTCCACTTACCTAGAAACATCCTAGAGGTTATGGTCTTCTTCAAAGACCCATTTTAGTGCCCTAAAAGGAGGTCTCAAAGAAGCACATCAAAGAAGAGGTAATGTCCGTTACCGATTCTTTCATCTTTATTTCTTCTTCCACTTCTTCTTCTTTAGTTGTTTCATTATGAAGTAATAACATCAGTATCACTAATATACTGATATGTTATTATAAGTATTAAACAACCCTATTTCACCATCTATCCATCCTACGGAAAAAGAAATCAACGCGCGTGCGTACGTACGGAATACCGTCTCCACACCGTGGTGTAATCTATTTTCCACCACCACCTTAATTGGATGGGTATAATGGTGTAAATAATGACTATATATGACTATTATAAAGTGATACTGATTCTGAAATAGTATACATACACTCCAATACAATTCCACGATCATAGGAACGATATCATCACTCGTGCGTATGTACGGAATACCGTCTCCACGATGTGATGTGACTCGTTCTACATGATCTTCATTTCATAATGATTATATAAATGAATTGAATGAATTAATATTAAATATATTACACTAATACCATTCTGTAAATTAGTTATCTATAACCTAAAGAGAAGAATAAGAATTTATTCGACAAAACACGCATAAGAACAAAAAGTTATAAACACCCGAATAACAAGTAGCAATGAAATATTACTACTAAGAAGCTAAGAATATGACCAAATATGATATCATAAAAATATTTATGATTATGGAATAAGTCAATAACATTATTTAAATCATTATACAGGAGGTTCGGACACGTACAAAGCATATCTGACCTAAGGTAAGGGAAAATATCACAATCTCATTTTATCTGAGATTGTTTATACTTTGGTATTTACTGGGGTGTATTTTATCATCCACATCCATGATTCCTCAATATGTAATATTTTTTCCATCTACCTACACTTGTTTAAATCCAATTTTACCCTTCGGTGAGTTTTTAGTAAAAGATATGAAAGGAATCTTTTGTCGTTTTTCGTACGAGGTACTTTTTTGACTTTTCTGACAAAAGTACGAGAAGAATGTTTTTTTAACTTATACGGCATGAATGGATTTTTAAAACATTATTTCCAAGAAGCTTCCTTTAAAAGTTTTCAAGTTTATTTTTAATCAACTTATTTTAGTTTAGAATTGTATGACATGTTAGAAAAGGAAAAGTTTTTCTGAAGTAGAAAGGATATTTTCCTCAAGAATGGAGTTCAAATGTTTTATAAAAATTATTTTCCATATAAGATAATATAGAGTTCTATTTATATCCCTATTATTACATTTATTTGATTATGTTGTGATGGAAATATTTTTATGAATTCCTTTATCTTATATGAATTGTTTTATGATGTCATGATGTTTAAGATTCCCATTTTTATTACATGGGTTATGCAATGATTTATGGTTTATGATTTTGTGGCACACATAAGAATGGTATCATTATGAGATGGGTAGGACCTATATCTCCCTCAAATACATTGGGTAAAGATTTTATATCTCATGAGATAGACATGGCTGGAACGGTAGGTTATACCGGTTCAGTGAAAAAGGACTGAAACGAGGGTGACTCGGTTCAAAAATGGACTTTGTCCACTAAGATAGTCTTGGCAATGAGTCTTGACTAATAAGAAATAATTCCCTATGATTATGTGTGTATGCCACAAAGTTTCATGTTTTAAGTTATGATTATTGGGATTTCATTCCACTACTATGATTTATCCCATGTTATGAAATTATGCTCTCTTTTGCAGGTTAAGATTTCCAAAATGTTATGTTCTTATGAATATGATGTGATTTATATTTCTTTTGTTTACCCTTACTGAGTATTTGAGCTCACCCTTTTTATGTTTTATTTACCCAGGTCAGGAAGAAGGTTATTAAGTAGAATATGCCAAAAAGGGACTCTAGATATGATGAAATAAATGGGAGGCAAAGTAGATTCTTTATGAACCAGTTGTTTATGTTTCCCAGTTTCTAAAGACACTATACCTATATGGTCCTTTCGTGGTTTTGTTATATGTTTTAATAAGTATGCTTCAATTCTGAAGTAATAACAATGTATGTAAAGTATGGGTCGTTATAGTTGGTATCAGAGGAAAGGTATAGTCAACCTTTGGAAACTATGATTTGAAAGCCTTAGTAAGAACCCTAAGGATAATTCTAAGCATAAAACACAATCTTAGTGTTTTAGAAATGGCCATTAATAACCTAGGATAAGACCTTAAGTGTGAAATTTTATTCTTGATTATGTGGTTTTCCTAATATAATTAGTGTTGCTCACACTATTCTTCTTGGTTTTAGTCAATGGATGGAACCCGAAGGAACCGTGTTAATGCGGAATGTGACGGGCAATGCAATGATTGTCCCCATGAGCAACCAAACGTTATGGAAGCTGGAATGCAAAATCTTGTAGCCATGATCACACAACTTTATCAAGCTATGAATCATGCAGGACTTCCAAACGAGCAAAGGAAGGAGCAACATTCTGTTGAATCCTTCATGAGACAGCGTCCACCTTCATTCAGCGGGTCTACTGATCCATTAGTTGATGAACAATGGATTAGTACTATTGAAAATATATTTTCAGTTCTTCAATGTTCTGAGCATGATAAAGTCATATTAGCAGTTTATCGTTTGGAAGGTGATGTTGATCAATGGTGGAATCTTATAAAGAATACGAGGCAAAGGGATGAAATTGAGTCCATAGAATGGGACGAGTTCAAGAACTTATTTTTCAATAAGTACTTCCCTCGTATTCTCCGAACAAAGATGGAGAAATAGTTTCTTGAACTGAAGCAAAAGGATGATGAATCTGTTGGTACCTATGAAGAAAATTTTACAAGACTTGCAAGGTACGCTTCTGGTATTATTATCCAACCTGAGAGTAAGATCGATCGATTCTTTAGTGGCTTAAAACCAAGTCTTCGAAGGGCCTTAGCCATAAGGGACTTCAATAGATACTAGGAAATCGTTCGATGTGCTCTCAAAGTTGAGATGGAGATTGGAGTAACCCATCAGTCATATGGGATTGATAAGAAGAGTAAAATGGAATTTAAAGGAAAATATAAAGAGCACACTGAAAAGAAGATGAGCTTTCCCTTATGCTCAAAGTGTGGAAAGAAACATGGAGGGAGTTGTCTTAAAGGGACAAGTAAATGTTTCAAATGTGGAAAGAAAGTTCATCGGGCATTTGAATGCCACGATGATGGGAATAAGATGTCTAATGATGCAAACAAAGGAAGGGATACACAGAATGAACCTACTACACTTCAATGTTTCAAGTGCAAGGATATGGGACATTATGCCAATAAATTCCCTAATCCAAGGGTTGATGATGATGGTCGACATCAACAAACTCTTAAGGCTAAAGAAAAAGGAAAGTCACATGCAACTTCTATCAGCGATGTGGAGTACGATAACGATGTGGTGAAAGGTACACTTACCATCCACTCTAAAGTAGCAAATGTTTTATTTGATTCTGGATCCACCCACTCCTTTATTTCTGAAGAATTTTCTAGGGGTATCATCGTATTACCTCAACAATTAGATTTTGAGTTAGCTGTGACAACACCTAATGGCACAACAGTCGCATCAAAAGTTTATAATTCTTCTCCGATTGAAGTTTGTGGGAAAGTGCTTCCTGTAAATCTTGTGATCCTTTCTATAGTGTAATTTGATGTGATTCTTGGCATGGATTGGATTTCTCTACATGGAGCTCATATCAATTGCCAAAGAAGGGAAGTCACATTTCATATTCCAGATCAATCTATGATCGTCTATCGATGCAAGGATGAACATAACCTTACAGTGGAAATTTCTTCCATTTTATGGGTATTGATTCCACTAAATGAAGGTTATTTATCTCAAATGGTTGGTGAGAAACTCACGATTAAGAATATTCCCATTGTACGGGAGTTTGATGATGTCTTTCCGAAGGAATTACCGGGTCTTCCACCGAATCGTGAAGTTGAGTTTTCAATAGAACTCGTACTGGGTGCTTTGCCTATTTCAAAGACACCTTATAGAATGGCCCCAATTGAGTTGCAGAAATTGAAGAAGAAAATCCAAGAGAATCTTGATAAGGGGTTCATACGCCCTAGTGCGTCACCTTGGGGATCACCTGTTCTGTTTGTTAAGAAGAAAGATGGATCAATGAGACTCTGCATTGATTATTGAGAACTTAACAAGATCACTATCATGAAAAAATATCATCTCCCGCACATTGATGACCTATTTGACCAACTACGCGGAGCTCAATACTTTTCCAAGATTGATCTTCGTTCAGGGTATCATCAATTAAGGGTCAAAAGGGAGGATATACCAAAGACGGCTTTCCGTACAAGGTGTGGACACTATGAATTTAGATTGATGCCATTTGGTCTTACTAATTCCCCTGTTATCTTCATGGATCTAATGAATAGAGTCTTTAAATACTATCTTGATCAGTTTGTGGTAGTCTTTATAGACAATATTCTTGTCTATTCAAAGAGCAAGGAAGAACATGAAGATCACTTGAGAATTATATTGAAGACCCTGAGAAAGGAGAAGCATTATGCCAAATTTACCAAGTGTGAATTTTGGCTTCAAAAAGTTGCATTTTTGGGTCACATAATCTCAAAAGAGGGGATATCTGTGGATCCAGCAAAAACAGAGGTTATCGAAAGATGGTCGAGACCAACAACAGTGACTGAGATCCGAAGTTTTCTTGGTTTGGGTGGATATTATCAACGTTTTGTGAAAGATTTTTCACGATTATCTAATCCACTCACCAAGTTGACTCGGAAAGGAGTTAAGTTTGTTTGGACGGAGGAATGTGAAGAGAATTTCAAGGAGTTGAAAAGAAGGTTATCCAATGCACCTGTTCTCACACTGCCTTGTAGTGGAGAAAGGTTTGTGATCTACAGTGATGCATCCAAGAAGGGATTGGGGTGTGTTCTTATGAAAAATGATATGGTGATAGCTTATGCCTCATGACAGTTGAAAATCCATGAGAAAAATTACCCAACACATGATTTGGAGTTAGCTGCGGTAATCTTTGCATTAAAGATTTGGAGGCATTACCTTTATGGTGAAAGGTGTGATATTTATACTGATCATAAAAGTTTAAAGTATATTTTCACACAAAAGGAGCTGAATATGCGCCAAAGAAGATGGTTCGAGCTAATTAAGGATTACGACTGCTCAATCCATTACCACCCTGGGAAAGAAAACAAGGTGGCAGATTCATTAATTCAACAAGACCATGCTAGTTTATCCATGATGAGGATCACAAAAGATCCAATATTTATGGATTTACAAAGGATGGATCTTGGAATTATAATGAAAGGGGGAAAATCGTATCTTTCTCAAATGAATGTTCAACCATCTATACATGTGAAGATTAAAGAGGCACATAAAGAAGATGTCGAGTTACAAAAAAAGGTGATAAATGTTCCTGAATTCAACCTTGATTGTGATAGGATAATAAAGTTCACGAATCGGGTTTGTGTTCCTCCCATCCCCGAATTAAAGAAGGAGCTTCTGGATGAGGCACATAGTTCTTCATTCTCTATTCATCCTGGAAGCACGAAGATGTATAGGGACCTGAAAGAGTACTTCTGGTGCGAGGGCATGAAAAGATATGTTGCTGAATATGTCTCTCGATGCTTGGTTTGTCAACAAGTTAAAGCTGAGAGACAGAAGTCTAAGGGGATGTTACCACCATTACCCATACCCGAATGGAAATGGGAAAACATCACTATGGACTTTGTCACAGGACTTCCTAAAACATCCAAAGGCAATAATACTATCTGGGTCATAGTTGATCATCTTACAAAGTCTGCACACTTCATTTCTATTAGAGAGGATTTCTCTCTGGATCAGCTTGCCAGGATATATGTAAAGTAAGTGGTAAGATTTAATGGAGTACCACTTTCTATTATATCTGATCGGGATCCGAGATTTACCTCGAAGTTCTGGCGAAGTCTTCAGCATACTCTGGATACAGAGTTGAGTTTCAGCACTGCTTATCATCCTCAGACATACGGTCAGTCTGAGAGAACAATTCAAACTCTAGAAGATATGTTGAGAGCTTGCTCTATGGATTTCAAATGTGGTTAGGATCAACACCTACCATTGGTGTAATTTTCTTATAATAAGAGCTTTCACTCCAGTATTCAGATGGCTCCTTATGAAGCTCTCTATATAAATAAATGCAGGACTCCAACTTGCTGGGATGAAGTTGGGGAAAGAAAGCTATTAGGACCCGATCTCATTGATGAAATGGCAGAAAATGTCAGATCTATTCAAAAACACATAAGAGAAGCTCAGAGTCGACAGAAAAGTTATGCCGACAACCGAAGAAAAGACCTAGAGTTTGAAGTGGGTGATAAAGTGTTCTTACGAATATCTCCCTAGAAGAGGGTTATGAGATTTGGAAAGAAGGGGAAGTTGAGCCCTAGATATATCGGTCCTTTCGAAATACTGGATTGTGTTGGGAAGGTAGCTTACCGATTGGTGCTTCCACCAAATCTCTCTCAAGTTCACAATGTGTTTCATGTATCTCTCCTGAGAAAGTATATACCTGATCCTTCACATGTACTCAGCTCAGAAGTTGTACCGCTGGAGCAAGATCTTTCTTATGAAGAACAACCGATAGAGATTCTGGATCGTAGCGAAAAAGTCCTACGAAACAAGACCAATCGATTGGTGAAAGTTTTATGGAGGAACCACCAATTAGAAGAAGCTACATGGGAGCTTGAGGATATGATGAGGGAGAGGTATCCTCATCTGTTTGTTACAAAGTGACGAATTTCGAGGGCGAAATTCATTTTAAGGGGGGTAGAATGTAACACCCGAGACTTTTATGTTATATAAATCATCAAAGGAATATTTTTCTACACACAAAATTTTCTTGGCTTGCTTTACACGAAATCGTGAGTTTCCTCAATAGGTTGCGTCGTACGCAATACCGAGTTTCACTAAACAACGATATACTATTAAAATATTATTAAAACAAGCCATTATGAATAGTAATAACCACTTTTTTAAATTTTATAAATTTTATTTTTCAAAATGGACTTCATTTTTGGATTCTTAATATTGAAATTAGCATAGGGTGAAATTTTGGTATTTTTCTGAAAACTTTCAATTTTTGATGAATAGTGAAACCACTAAGTGGTAGTTAAAAACTGAATTTTTCATAAAACATGATTTTACCGCTTCTGTTAGTGGAATTTCGAAAATCTGAGAGACACGGTTGATTTCAGTAAGTAAAATGTGGTTCAATAAGATGAAAATAATTTTTTGGTGAATAGTAACTTTTTACTTTTTTTACCACGGTTAAAAGTAAATAGGGTAATTAAGGGTAAAAATGATATTATTATTACCCTAACACATGTCCTAATTCTATTGGAAAAGTGTAATTCGACCAAAAACAACCTTAGGAATAAAATATGACCATTTAGGCCCACTTGGATTAGATTAGGACATTTATTATTAATTTATTTAAAGAAGGGTTAAAATAGTTAAAATCAAAGTTTAATAAGTAAATCATTTTTAATATGGGGTTATACATACGATAAATTCGACTATAAATATTCATTAGAAATATAAAAATATTTCCTACATAATGGTATTTTATTTTCAATTTTTAGACATTAAATAATTTAATTTATTTATGACACAACGATGATGCAGTAATTATCTTATTAATGAAATATTGACATAATTGATGTTATAAATACCCAAAAAAATATAATTTGAGACTTTTTATGAATTACACTAATTTTCTAGGTTAATATGACATGTTAGTATTGATTTAATTAACTTTTTTCGAACTTATCATTCTGTTATGATTTTCAAAAAAAATCAATTACTAAATAGTGTCAAAATTGACATAAAATAGTTTTTAAAACAAATATTATATTATTAATTGTTATTTTATTCCTAAAAATCTAAGGTTTGGCCAAATGACTTAGATAAAGTTATATATATTAATAATAAACAACTTGGGGTTCTTTTGGCTTGATATAGTAAGTTTATTAACCTTATAGTATAAGAACACAAGAAGACACGGTAAAAGTAAAATTATTTAACTTAATGTTAAATCTACATGATAAGGTTAAAATATGAACCTAAACTTGTCTAAATTATATTTGATAAGAGGATTTCGACCCCTCCCCACCTTATCCTCGAAATAAATCAATTTCGAGCTATTTAAAACTGAACTTGACTTTATAATAAAATAATATTTTTAGTTATTCCAAAGGTGCCCCTCTCCTCCCTTATAAAAGGGCACCTCCTCCATCTCTTCCTCACACCATTTTGAGCCTTCAAGCTCGGCCAACCCCTGCCAATTTCTTCTCTCCACTTTCCTAGAAACATACTAGAGGTTCTGGTCTTCTTCAAAGACCCATTTTATTGCCCTAAAAAGAGGTCTCAAAGAAGCACTTCAAAGAAGAGGTAATGTCTGTTACCGATTCTTTCACCATTATTTCTTCTTCCACTTCTTCTTCTTTAGTTGTTTAATTATGAAGTAATAACATCAGTATCACTCATATACTGATATGTTATTATAATTATGAAACAACCCTATTTCACCATCTATCCATCCTACGGAAAAAGAAATCACCGCGCTTGCGTACGTACAGAATACCGTCTCCACGCCGTGGTGTAATCTATTTTCCACCACCACCTTACTTGGATGGGTATAATGGTGTAAATAATGACTATATATGACTATTATAAAGTGATACTGATTCTGAAATATTATAAATACACTCCAATAAAATTCCACGATCATAGGAACGATATCATCACTCGTGCGTACGTACGGAATACTGTCTCCACGATGTGATGCGACTCGTTCTACATGATCTTCATTTCATAATGATTATATAAATGAATTGAATGAATGAATATGATATATATTACACTAATACAATTCTGTAAATTAGGTATCTATAACCTAAAGAAAAGAATAAGAATTTATTCGACAAAACACGCATAAGAACAAAAAGTTATAAACACCCGAATAACAAGTAGAAATGAAATATTACTACTAAGAAGCTAAGAATATGACCAAATATGATATAATAAAAATATTTATGATTCTGGAATAAGTCAATAACATTATTTAAATCATTATACAGGAGGTTCGGACACGTACAAAGCATATCGGACCTAAGGTAAGGGAAAATATCACAATCTCATTTTATCCGAGATTGTTTATACTTTGGTATTTACTGGGGTGTATTTTATCATCCACATCCATGATTACTCAATATGTAATATTGTTTCCATCCACCTAAACTTGTTTAATTCCAATTTTACCCTTCGGTGAGTTTTTAGTAAAAGATATGAAAGGAATCTTTTGTCGTTTTTCGTACGAGGTACTTTTTTGACTTTTCCGAAAAAAGTACGAGAAGAATGTTTTTTTTAACTTATACGGCATGAATGGATTTTTAAAACATTATTTCCAAGAATCTTCCTTTACAAGTTTTCAAGTTTATTTTTAATCAACTTCTTTTAGTTTAGAATTGTATGACATGTTAGGAAAGGAAAAGTTTTTTTGAAGTAGAAAGGATATTTTCCTCAAGAATGGAGTTCAAATGTTTTATCAAAATTATTTTCCATCTAAGATAATATAGAGTTATGTTTCTATCCCTATTATTACATTGATTTGATTATGTTGTGATGGAAATATTTTTATGGATTCCTTTATCTTATATGAATTGTTTTATGATGTCATGATGTTTAAGATTCCCATTTTTATTACATGGGTTATGCAATGATGTATGGTTTATGATTTTGTGGCACACATAAGAATGGTATCATTATGAGATGGGTGGGACCTATATCTCCCTCCAATGCATTGGGTAAAGATTTTATATCTCATGAGATAGACATGGCTGGAACGGTAGGTTATACCGGTTCAGTGAAACAGGACTGAAACGAGGGTGACTCGGTTCAGAAATGGACTTTGTCCACTAAGATAGTCTTGGCAATGAGTCTTGACTAATAAGAAATGATTCTCTATGATTATGTGTGTATGCCACAAAGTTTCATGTTTTAAGTTATGATTATTGGGATTTCATTTCACTACTATGATTTATCCCATGTTATGAAATTATGCTCTCTTTTGCAGGTTAAGATTTCCAAAATGTTATGTTCTTATGAATATGATGTGATTGATATTTCTTTTGTTTACCCTTACTGAGCATTTTAGCTCACCCTTTTGTATGTTTTATTTCCCTAGGTCAGGAAGAAGGTTATTAAGTAGAATATGCCAAAAAGGGACTCTAGATATGATGAAATAAATGGGAGGCAAAGTAGATTCTTTATAAACCAGTTGTTTATGTTTCCCAGTTTCTAAAGACACTATACCTATACAGTCCTTTCGTGGTTTTGTTATATGTTGTAATAAGTATGCTTCAATTCTGAAGTAATAACAATGTATGTAAAGTGTGGGTCGTTATAATCGTTGTACATCCTCCTATAAATATCAAACCCCATAATATGAGGTTTTTTTAATGCCTATATAAATATAAAATAATCAACTAACATTTAATGTTATATTAATTAAATAAAAAAGTTCATACCATATATTCCCTATGTGAACTTATTATCAGACTACAAGATTTATGTGTCATCTCATATCACCCTATGTTATGTTGAACTACTGATGATATCCTTTGAAAATTACCACCCATCCAATTTGAACATAATCTATCTCAAACCTGAGATGAAATGAAATCAGCTAAGTGGTTAAAACAGGACTGATCAAACACTGTGAATCCATCATTCCTCATTGGTGTCCTACTCAAATTGTGTAAAAACTAAATTCAACACTCATGAATATTACCCCCTCTTGCCTGATAGATAGAGTTACAAATTCTCTCATCAACGAGATTCCATAATCCCATCAATGAATTATTTATATCATGTCAATAGTTAAAAAAAATTAAAAAAATATTATTTATTTACATACCATCAAATGATCAATCATACATTTTTGAACATCAATCGTTATCTCATCCCATGTAACCCATACACTAAACAATTAATTCTTTAATATAGAACTCACCATTCCAAGACCAATAAAAAAATCAATGAAAAAAGAGAACAAATAATAAGGCAATTAATATATAAATAAACTAATGATAATTAATGAAAACAAACTAAAATACACAATTAAACATACCTATACATGAGAACTTTTAATCAATGTCATGGACCTCTCTTGGGGATAGGGTCAAGAATCATCAATCTCACAAGGCCACGACACCTCTAAGTCATTGTTGAAATCCCAACACATTGAGGGTTGGATGATCCAATATCCTACTCTTTACTAGGTAGATCATCCCCCTCCAACTCACAAAATAGATATGGTTCCATTTGAAACCAGAAATTATTTTTGTTAGAAAACAATTTAAAAAACTATTATATATAGATATATTTTATATATTATTATAACCATCATTTTAAAATTTCAATCTTCATCTTCATCCATGTATTTTTATTTGGTGGTGTCAATATATTCATATTACTCCTCATTATCATAAATTTATATAGGAGTATTGGTTTATCATCTCTTTTCATTTCAAATAAATTTTTTAAATCAATAACATCATCATCACCATCGTCCATTAACAGCTGGGTGTCATCATTGATATTCATCCACAGACATTTAAAAATCATTATGTAATTCTATCCTAGATAACACAGTTTAATTATTTTTTCTAGCATGTTGTAAAACTAAAATGAAATTTCTATATAAGGAGATCCTCTCATGAAGACACTACTATTAAATTTTTTATACCCCATATTCATGTGTATGAAATAGAAAACCATTAACTACATACTCATTTTATTATTTATCCATTTTGGATGTTCACTTACTCAATACCCAAAATCAATTATCAATTTTGTCAACATTCTGAGAAACCTGAATATTTTTAAAACAATTATCAATATATAATGTAATAAAATGATATTATATTTGAAAATGTAAATAATTTTCTTTACGAGTTTTTTAAACCATAACAAAAAATGATTTTTTCAAAGTTCTTCCAGAGAAACTACCATCATGGGAAACGTTTCTTTATATGATTATCATAAAACCTTCAAAAAATAATATTAATTTAATTTAACAAATATTATAGAATAATTTATTGGAGAACTCATAGTACTAATGGTTTCATTTCATCAAAATTTAGTTGACTATATGTAGGATCCCAAAATTGTTCATCATCTGAAATCTGTCATTCATGAACTCCACCAAATCTATGTTTGTGCTGATTAAAAACTGGTAATTAATTTTCATTTCATCATCAAAATTACAATCCTTACAAACCATGAGATTATTTTTTGAGGGGTAATCATATTAAAAATAATTAGAACAAAAAAATTAATTTCTTATAATAAATAAGCTTATACAATTGATCCTTCAATGGATTATTTGTTAAGTACTTTTATCTTCAATTTATGCATGAATCTCTCTAATGTTTCCATCAAAATAAACTATACTAGACCCCCACATTTTTATTCATTCGGAAAATGCAATATAAAATGTTCCATTTTGTTAAAGTAATATGGTGGGAATATTTTACCCAGTTTTCATAAAATTAAAACAACAACATCTAATAGTCCACATAGTGAATCATTGTCTCTTTTCACCAAAAATATGTCTTTGAAAAAAATTTATAATAGGCATTCGGATTCATTAACTTATGTGATCGAATATTTTAAAATAGTTCAAGTTCTAGTCTCCTCAAAATTTGGGAATGATCTAATCATCCGTATAGATATCCTTATTCTTAACTGGTGTATCCAAAATTATATAAAATATATTATCAAAATAGTTCTTCTCATTATTTATGACATCCATCATGTTACGGACTGACAAATCAGACCGATGTGGAAGATCCCAAAAACTAATATGTTTTATCCCATTATTTTATTTCCCAAATACATCAATATTATATTAGTTAATAATTGCTAAAAATTTAATATGAGTTAATGATGAGGAAAATGATTTTAACTCCACACCTATGATAATTTTTTGAGTTCTATCACTTTTAGTTGTGCATTATTGATAATGATTTCTGTTCTTTTGAAAACGATTATTAGTTGGAAGGAATCTTTGATAAATGACTAAAAAACAAGGTTTCCAATAGTTAAAGTTCTTGAACACTTTTTTTGTCTCTCATACTATACTGACATAATTTAAGACCATCTATACACCAACTAGATAACATTTCATATGTTTTGAAGTCAATTAATTGTCTACATCAATGTACCTTTTAGTAGGAAATTTTTTTCCACAACATCATCATAGGTGATGACATAATTACTCCATAATACATTTTACTCATCAATCAATAGATTAAATATAGATCAATATTCTTTTTTGGAATCCATTTAATTAATAAGGTCAAAAAATTATATGGATCATTAAATAACATATGATCAGGTAAATTGTATAGATTTATATATATTGGACAATAAGAATATTGACTACATTATGAAAAAAAGGGATAAAGACCATCAGTAGAAAGGCGTAATCTAACATATTAGGATTTGATGAAATGAGAAGATGTACATGGTAAATATGTTTCCATAAATCACCATCAGAGGGATGATTTATGATTTTACTAATTGAAATATGGGTCTTATTCAATGACATAAAAGATTTTGTATTATGATACATAAATAAACACTACAAACTGGGTGTAAGTGGGAAATTTCTCAACTATTTTACAGGAATCAATCCAAGATTCCCTACTTTATCCTCGTTATACCACGTTTTTTCACAAGGTGGAAAAAATATCTAACGACTCATTTTCACTATAATATAAGATGAAATCATTTGACCATGCATGATTCTTCATATAGCCATAACCCAATTACGATCTTTCCTCACTCTCACAATGAAATTTATATACATCACATTTTCATTCTGATAAAATTGTTTTAACCTATGAGAATATCTAATCAAAAATATTATTTTACATTCCACTATATGTTTTAATATTAAAAAAATTAACCACTTCAAATTCTCTTATCTTGAAACAAATATATAACGCATCCTCAGCAAACATCAGAAACTCATAAAATTGATATTGTTCCACCTTATGACTGAAATTTATATCCTCCCGAGTTCCAGTTTGTTGAAAATATAGACCTATCACATCATGTTCTAAATTTTGAAACTATGATGGATTGGGATCCAAATTGTAAGTATATTCTCTGAAAGTGTATTCACATTGCTGATACCAATAAAACATAATCAGTTCAAAAAATCAAAACTCAATTGATGAACCCTAATGCTTCAAAATGTGTCAAACATCCTCATAACTCATTTCTTGCATGGAAACATAATTGTGACATCTGAAACAAAATCTAGTTTTGATGATGCAAATGATAATAATGTTTCAACACCCTAGATATATACAAGATTTATTAAAAAACAGTTTCAATTCCTATATTTATTTATCCAAGAACACTCATCTAATAAAAGAAATTTGCCTACTTCCTTGTTCCACATTTCTCTCAAAAATATAAAATAATTAATTTTTTACTATAAATTTGATAAAAGAAAAAATGATCCCAAAAAAATTAATTGTACCTAAGTATTCCAAATTATGAGTTATTAATCCTAAATAATGATAATTATTTGTAAATATAAATAATTATTGGTTATTATTGCTAACTACTTTTAGTTATTCCTAATTACCACTAATTTTCAATAATTTCCACTAATTATAACTACTTATTACTAATTATTAATATTTATAAGTAATTATTAATAATTATTACTATTTATTAGTAATTATTACTTTTTATTACTAATTACTAAAATTTATATCAATTATTTCTATTTATTTTTAATTACTCTTAATTATTGCTAATTAATACAAATTATTCCTAATTGTTACTAATTATTACTATTTATTACTAATTATTCTAATTTTTTTAATTATTTCTATTTATTAATAATTATTCATAATTACTATTAATTACCAATATTGATTTCAAATTATTACTAATTAACACAATTTATGACTAATTAATACTAATTACTCTTATTTATTTCTAATTATTACTAATTACAATATTTTATTACTAATTATTGATAAATACCACAAATTTCCGTTAATTGATGCAAATTACCACAAATTACTTCAAATTACTGCTAGTTTCCATTAATTACCACTAATTACCTCTAATTATTACAATTTGTTATTAACTATTCCTATTTATTACTAATTACCATTAATTAAAAATAGTTCCTTATGATTATAACTACGCACCAATAATTGTTACTATTTAATGCTAATTATTACTTATTACTGCTAATTATTACTAATTATTTATAATTTTTATTAATTATTACTAATGATAGCTATTTATTACTAATTACAGTTAATTATAATCATTTATAACAAATTATTACTATTTATTACAAATTATTACAAATTATAGCTATTTATTACAAATTATATTTATTTATTACTAATTATTACAAATTCCCATTATTTAATAGTAATTATAAATATTTAATAATTATTATTGCTATTTATTAAAATTATTAATAATTACATATAATTATTACTATTTATTACCATATAAAGCTAATTATTACTAATTACCACTATGTATTACTAATTACCACTATTTTTTACAAAAATTTTCTAATTATTTCTATTTATTACCAATTTGTACTAATTATTACAAATTATTTCCAATTATTTCTAATTATTAATAGTTATTACTAATTCATACTAATTATAAAAAATTATTGATATTTATAAGTAATTATTAAAAATTATTTATAATTATTGAAAATTATAACAAATTATTTTTAATTATATCTATTTAATACAAATTATTTCTAATTATTACTAATTATGACAAATTATTCCAAATTATTCTTTATTATTCCTAATTTTTCTAATTTTTTCAAATTACCGCTATTTATTACAATTTAATAATGTTTATAACTCTTTAACACTAATTAATAATAATTATTTCTAATTATTACTATTTTGTAATATTTACCACTATTTGTTACTATTTACCATTATTTAAAACTAATTATTACTAATAACCATTATTTATTAGTATTTATTACTAATGATTAATAATTACCTCTATTTATTACTATTTATAAATAATTATTCATAAATTTTACTAATTATTGCTAATTATTTCTAATTATTACTATTTACAAATATTTATTATTATTTATAATTATTTATAACTAATTACTGCTATTAATTTATATTTATTAATATCCATTCCTAATTATTACATATTATTACTAATTATTACTAATTATTATTATTGTCCACTATTTATTACCATTTATTAAAACTTATTACTTTTTATTACTAATTGCCACTATTGTCATTAATTATTCATAATTGATAATATTTACAACTAATTATTAATAATTATTGCTATTTATTAGTAATTACTGCTAATTACTACTAATTATTACTAATTATTACTAATTATTATTAATTATTACAAATTATAACGATTTACCAGTATTTATTACTATTTATTACTGTTAATTACTATTTATTAATATTTACCACTCTTTAATAACAACTATTCATAATTATTAGTAATTAACGCTAATTATTACTATTTATTACAATTTATTACTCATTAATACTAAATAATACTAATTTATAATAATTTATACAGATAAAAAATAATTAATACTAATTACAAACAATTGTTGTTAATTATTGATAATTGAACAAAATTATTACAAATTAATATTATTAAATTTTAAATTAAAAAATAAATCTTAATGAAACAATATATTTGTAAAAATAAATATTAAAAAATAAATCCATCTCATCTAATTTAATTCAATTAAAAATAATTATACATAATTATTACTTATTATAATAAAAATATATTATTTAAAAATTAAAAGAAACAAAAAATACCTTAAAATTGAATCATTTTTTTGATGCAAAACCAAAAAAATGATCCGTTTTAAAATTTAAAAGTATTAAGAACCTAAGTAGTGAAATATGATAACAGGAGTGAGAGATGAATTTAGAGAATAGTGAATTAGGAAAAATCATATAGTGTTTATATAGGTTAGATCATTTGTGATGGACCTCGTCAAAAAGGATGAACCCCTATTAATTGCGGTCGGTCGTTAAAAAGGATGAACCCTATAATTATTACTTATTATAATAAAAATATATTATCTATGACTGGTCTTCACAGACATATATATATATAGATATATAAATTGCGATGTGACCCATCAAAAATAATTCACTGGTTGTTGATTGAGGAAGTGGAAAAGATTGAATTTGTAATGGGTTAATATTCCTTTTGCAAATAATCACTTTCACAGGACTATTTCTTACAGTCCCTAGGACAATCTGAAATTCCCCATCACAAAAAATCTTTTTTGTATTTCAAGTGGCCTACTTGATATGTTTTAATTACTTTATTTTAGTTTTTGTAGCATATTAATGTCATATACATTGTGAAATAGTCATAACGATTGCACTGAAGAATCTTGGTAATGGGACTTGAGAGTATCCAAGAGAATGGAAAATTTGGATGGTGAATGTAAACCTTAAATAGTCATGGATAGTGTAATTATTATAGATACCTATGATTCAATAAGTATTTCTATATTTATTCTTTTTTCCTATTTGTAATGTATTGTTTTTCAGATTCTCATTCAACATAAAATAATTGATTAGAAAACAATATTATGGAACCTTTCCATGTCGCATGCTTTCATTTATTTGTTTATTAGGCTATATACTGAAGAAGTTGACAATTTATATCAACTAAAATAGTAATTGTATTTAAATAGTGTTTTTATATACATTTTCTGACTGATTTTGTTATTATATATTTCAAAATGATTTATTTTGTTGATAATCTCATTATATGTGAATAATAGTTGTTTCCTCCATATTATGTTTTATGAGTTCTTCTATATATTATTAGTGGATTTCATACCTTGTAACTAACTATGAATAAACGACAAAAGAAATTAAAAATAATTTTTTTAATAATATGTAATAAGGGATTGAATGAATGGTTGTTATACCTGCCTGAGTGTGCGGTTTTTTTCATTTAGATGCTTGTTTTTTGAGAGGGTCTTGATGTTTCTCCCTACATTAGAATAGTTTATTGTTTCTCAACTGTCACCATAAACTTTTAATGAAGGTTTTGATCAAATTATTCCACTATATATTCAAATATTTAATCCTTGGGATTTGGAGGATCCCACATATCTATTTCAACTATATGGATAAAGTGCTTCAAAAATGTACCCAACCATCTCTTATAAAATTATGGATTTTATGTTCCTCAATACCTTAATATATCTTTGTGATGTATCTTTTTAGGTGTACATGGGGTTAATCGAACACCTCTTTCATATATTTGAGTTCATTAAAATTTAGAAATTGCATTGAGTGTGGTTATCAAACTTTATAATGGAATGGGAGGCTCAATGATGTCCAGACATAATTCTTAAGGCTAAGAAGGATTGCTTCCTCTACTGGGGAATGATTCATGATCTATTTTCTGATAAATTCTCCCTAGAAATATTGTATCTAAAGTAGAAATATGTATTTTTTTAAATTAAAACATGTTCTACGTCAATTTTAAAATATTCTAACACATTTAGAGATCTATTATGATTAACTCCCTATCTAAATATTTTTTAATAATCTATTACATGGATATTTGAAATGGTCATTATGGTCCCTTTTAAAAAACCAGTCATAGTTTTATTATTCTATACTTCGTATAAGTGTTTATAAAATCTACACCGCATAGGATTGGATCCAAATAATTTTAACATATGAGTGGCTCACAACCTTACAAGAAATAAAGAGATGGATCTTTTTTCAATTATAAGTGATGTAAAGTGGAGAAGAAACTGATTGAATCAAATTTTTGGTTCACGGAGTTGGTATACAATTATTTCCTAACATTAGAATAATGTTTTTTCTCTCTCATTAGTTTTAAATACCTAGATAAATCTAGACTACTTATACCATCATGATGAAATAATATAACATGTGTTTTTAGTATGGCCATCATCTAAGGTTTTAACAATGGGTAATATTAGAGAGTGACACAAGGCATTCTCATTATACACAATAATATCAAGCATATTTAATTTTTCAGCATAATACATGAAATTGACCACTGTTAGGATGATCTGATCTTGAATGAAAATATGGAAGTCAAGGAAATTTATTGTTGTGTGATCCTATATGTTTGAATTTATACCTGATGGTATAAATATGTAATAACTAGGTATGTACACTATGGAAAGTTTTATTTTTGAGACTAGAGTTGGAGATTTTCTCTAATATATTTACTATTCATGTATCTTTTAACTTATCATGTTCTTAATTTGACGTAGGATCATCTTAATATTTTATTTTTAATAAACCATTGTCTCATATAGATAATAATATGTAATTATTAACTTAATATATGAGTCTTAGTTTTCAATTAGGGGATAAATATTAAGAAGACACAAAATATTTCCTCAAATAAATTGGTTAAGGGATCCTAATAGATATCAAGGATCTTTTTAATATGGTCCCCTTCTGCGTAATTATTCTAGTGCAGTTTTTATCTTAATTTTGAACAAGAATTGACTTTTATAATTGCATTTTATGCATATCATATTATTCTTTTAATCAATAAACTCTCCATATATAGAGGGAGTTCAAGGATATCATGTTGTACTTGATTCGAGGAAAAAAAATTATTATATAGAAAAAATATAGTATTTTCATATTATTACATGAGTCTAATTTATTCCACCTATAGTGTATTTATATCTTGATTTGTTCATTAAGGGATTTTATGAATTTCTATCTATTTTAGGGGTGGCATGTACTATCAATTTTTTTCTTGTATCTAAATCAATTTCTATTACCCTATTTGGGATAAAACCAACCATTTTTTGTGGTATTAATATTCATTTGGAGTATATTTAATCCAAATGGTTTATTAAGTAATTCACATCATCATGGGGTCCTTTAATGAAATTTTAAAATCCAATATGATGCAAGGAAACATTTATATATGGAATATAAAAAATTTTAAAAGTAATGATCAATAATATTTATAAATTTCTAAGAATTTTTTTTACAAGTCCAATACATTTATTGAAAATAAAACAATATTAAAACATTCTAACAGATGTGATTTTACAATGTTCTCATTTAAAGAGAGGCAAGAAAACCTCATGCAGTACAATAGAAGGAATTATATTCTCATAGCATTCGCCTTTATCTTCAATTCCAACCACAAGGTAATTTTCCTCATCAAAAACATTAGTGATGACTTAATTAATTCTTGAGAGAGATTCCATGAATTTTTTAAATTCAATGAATATCTTCCATGATAATTTAATTTTACGTGTTCTAATATCATACACTATAAAAGTAGAGTCACATTCAAACCATGTAATTTTTTATCATATTTTGAAATTTTTCTTTACTTATTTGATTAATCCAATCATTTCTACCTCAGTGGTTAATGGAGTTATACGTGATTTAAAAGGGTATCAATTGATACACCAATTATGTTCTGTGAAAGCTAGACCAAATCCCAAATGACATGTTTTCCCTCATTAATAACCCTCATTATGGCATTTGATCCATCCAATAAATGGTGATATCATTATTACTTATAGTGTTTCATTAGGAGGAAAATAATAACCTTCAATATAAAAATAATTATGGACAAAAAAGTCAGAAATATAGTTGTTATATAGATCCTTTTTTATAGAATTGGAACCTCATTCAACCACTATAATTTGACCTAATGTACATTGTATGTTGACTAGTGGTTTTCCATGCTTGCCCCTATTCCTTTTGAACGAGAAGACATGAAACAATTTAAGACTGCCACTATGAAATGATTAATAATTTTTTGAGAGATATGATGTTTTTTCTAGGCCATAATATTATTATTTATTGAATGTACATTCACATAACTGACCTCAAAAAAAATAAAATTCCATCAACCGTAAATCTGAGGCCAGGTTACATCATTGTAATAGATGTTTGAAATATTATTTATGCTTATGGAATAATGGTAGAGACAAATTCAATACATATTTTATAAAAATCAATGGTTTTAAATGGATTGTTAACAAAAATACACATGAAATCAAATTTTCTATTGAAAAGTTTGAAATTATAAATATGTAATTAAAATTGGTATATTTTAATGAAATAATGTTGGATTATAAGTTGGTTTGGATTTATTTATTTTGGAGTGGAATGTTTTTTGAAGTCAATTAAAATTTTATATCAAATTTTTATTTTGTTTTCTAAAAAAAATAGAGGCCAATCCAAGAAGAACCTAAACCTAGCTACAAAGCCTCATAACTAATCCTCGATAGGGACAATTGGCCAGGAATAGTGTTGGAACAGTATACATTGTATGTCATGGGAACTTGGTGGGTGGAGAGGCCACTGGGGTAGGTTGGGCCCAAAGGCTTACTCTTCATAGGTTGTGCGGCCTCACCCATGTGAGCATTTGTGTGTTTCCAATATCCCTCCCTAGTGTGGGATTCTGAGTAGTAAATACCACACTTTGTAAATTACACAAGAGTGATCCCCATATTTCATTCATTTGTGGGATGAGATCATCTAGGTCATTATTCATATCTTTAAATCCCACCTCCTCACTCTCAGTAATAAAAATTTTTCATCTATGCTATAGGTATTCCACTAAACATTATTTTGTGCCCTCTATTATCAGTATGAACACCATGTTCAATGCCCGATAATCTCAAATCTCTCTTGATATCCAATTTTAAACACGTTTAACACCAATGATCACTATGTAACCCTCGACTGACCTCAATTTATTCCATATCAAGTACTCATTTGTCCACTATGAAGGCTAGAAGATGGAGTAGTATCAATGTCGTTGATGCCTTCCCCTCCCCACAACCATGCACATTCAAAATCATCCATCACCACGTTAATCTTATGAAGTTGGACTTTCCCATGCAGGTTATGATCCCATTCCATATAAATTGTGAACACCGAAAAACCATGCGTGTATTCCAATTTATCCATATGGATCTCGTGTATGATCAATAAAATTGATATATTTTAAACCGAGAATATCATAGTTTTTTGAAGTAACACCATGTAGGATCTTTTCCTTCACTATAAAAGATGGCCTTGGGCCATTTCAGAGGGGGTTTTTGACACCCATGATAGAGGAAGAATACCTGAGGTTGATTATTCTGCTTAGTTTTATTTTTTACCCTCTTCTATATTATTTTTTATTGTTTTATTTTTATTTTATGTTTAGAGTTAATTAAAATTTCATTTATTAAAATCATCATTCATCAATTTTTTGTAATGTTACCCACCCATCACCTTTTTTCTTCTTATTCATCTAAGATTCTATCTACTTATATTGGTTTTATTGATTTTATTTAATATTATATTACACTTCTAGTAATCTCTTTATATTTTCTTATTTTATTTTATTTTATTCTTCCATCACTATATTTTATTATTATTTTTATATATTTTACACTCTTAGTTTAATCCACCATAGTGATCACATTCCATTGAAAATGAGGGTATGCATTGAGGCTTGGCTCTAGGGAGGTTATTTTGTTCTTGAATAATTTATTAATGATTGTTTTATGTTTTTGATTGATTAAAATTGTTGACATGGGTGTGGTGATTTTCCCCCTCACTATGCAACTCAATTTGATTTTTATTATTTTATTTTATTTCTTTTACCTCTCTTCCAATGATAATATCTTCATATGATATTGATGTAATGTCCCAGATATTCCATGTAATTTTTTTTATATTATATATGGATTATTTCAAGACTAGACCCTTAGACAACACTAGATTCGGAGGCCCAGTTAGCCTGGAATAGATTTCGGAACCTTTTTTGTTCATTTAAGTAAATGAAAGAGAAGTTTTATCAATAATTTAAACTAGTACATATAAAAAAATAAAAGGAAAGTATTGAACTCAAAATTTCAGGATTCACCATGAAAGCACCTAACATTGAACTGCATGATCCGACCAGAAAAGTTCTTTTTCTGACTTTTTCGGATAAAATTAAAAATAACATAAAAGTTACTTTTTTTTTGCTTCCCTCACCATTGAGAAGTGACACATCTACATTGTAGTGAGTTTATGAGGTGACGATGAGTTTTGTTAAATGAATCAATTTATTGGATCTTTATTATGCATCACAACAACTCATTAGATAAATTGTCACTCAGACGTTGTTTCATAAATGATACAGTTTAAGGACGCGATGACACATCGTAACAGAAACTCAGCAACACGTTGGTCTTTTAATTTATTAATGGGGATGGAGAAATTGTATCAAAATCATGGAACTCCTCTGATTAATTGATGGAGAGGAATCCTATCCAATAAATTCAAACTAATCTCTAGCTACATCGGCACACCTCAAAGAATGGGACCGGTGAGCGACGAACGTTGATGGCTTCAAAAAGATTTACTCTAATGATGAACCCTATATTGGTATGTATTATTTTTGTTTTATGTTTCCCCATTATTTATCCTAAAATAAAGAATTAGGATCAACCCATGAACATGTTGATCTACAGATTGCTTGATCTTATAGGAGGGTGATTATACATGAGGTTTGATTCTGGGTTACATTGTTGATAAATTCTTGAACCTCCAATTGTTTTATACTGTAATGTAGAGGGATTAGGACAACAATAACAAGGACCAAGACCCTCCTCCTTGTTCATTATTTTTTTTTTTGAACCTCCATGTCGATGGTAAAGCAGTTTCAAGGCCTTAGTAGAGAATGTAGCTCCCCATGGAGGTATGTTGGACATACAACATGAGGAACATACCACCATAGTGAAGTCGGTGGTCCGATGAAGGCACCGATTGTGGTCGTGGGTGGGTGGATGCACTCCACTATGTTGAAATTTTGGAGGTTACATAGCCGACTCGGGCCATGATGTTGAGGCAGGAGCCTCCAGCAGGGAGGCAGCAGCTGGGGGACAGAGACAAGGCCACCGAGTCAGGCCATTGGGGGTGGCCCGGGCCGTGTGGATCTCGACTTCCCACTTCCACGTGGCCCAGAGACCACATTTAGTTCCAAAAAAATGGTCGTCAAAGCTGGTTGTGGGGTTCTAGAACCGGATTCCACAAGGATTTCGGGCTGGAGAAGGCTGGCGCACCGGTTGTGGGCCGAATCAGGGGGTAAACTAGGTTGCGTGGTAGCCCATGATTGAGTAATTCTTTTATTCTTTTACAAGTCGGGCCGGTGGTATAATTATATTTTGATTGGAGGCTTAGGATGGGGATGAACGAGCTGTCCTATTACAAGTCGTGATGGATGGAAAAATGTCGCTAGGCGACCCGGCAGGCTAGACCCCTAGTCGAACTTGTTCGGGTCCAGCAAGGCCTAATTGGCCAAGTCCAGTGGCCAGGCCAGACCGAGCTAGCCCATACCCGAATAGGTTATGGACAGATCAGTCAAAATTGGTCGTGGAATGTGGGGCCCCCCAGCCAGGTTGTTTGGGTCGGTCCGACTATGTCGAATTGTTCCTAGAAACGACTGACTCCTGATTACTAAAATGCCAATAACTTTTAGACCGATAATATGATTGATGTGTCATTTGTTGCATTGCAATCCTCACGATGAAGTGGTTATTCATTAATACTCTATGTATGTTTTAATAGATGTTGAAATTTGAAAAATGACTTGAGTAGCAGTTTCTACCTGAATCAAATGCACTATATGCGAGAATCCTGTAGTTGGATGAGACACTAAGATTGCGTACAAGAAACCCTATGTGGATCAGCAACAAGTGATACTATGGGTATCAGCTAAAATGACCTAGTGGGAAGTGACTCTGTGTGACCCAACAAGGCCATGGTAGGGGGTGACTCTCTATGACTGGAAAGACACGTGATACTTATTAGGGAAGGGCACCTCTATACGATGGCCATGGTGAGAATCTTCTCTATGTGACCTAGCATACCCAAAGTGGGGAAAAGATTTGTGTTCCCCAACATACCCACAGTAGTCATTAGGGATGTGTACCCTAGAAGTCTAAGGGTTTCAGTGTTACGACTGATAGTATTGCTTCTCGTCCGTAATATTATACCTTTTTGAGGTTTCTTGCTTCTCGATTATGATTTATGGGTTGATTTGTGGTTTCTTTGTTGCCTTTACTTTGTGATTTGGGGTCCCTATTGAGAATTTTTTACTCACACCTTCACGGGATTTTCCTGCACATTTCGTGTGTTGTGTAGATAACTAAATCCAAGAAAGAGGTCTTGGTGGCCTTGGAACAGGGGGGCCCAGTGAGATCTGTCAGGAGGGGCATCCAACTACAGATTCCAGCATATACTCTACACATATCATTAGGTGGGAGTTTCAGCAGATGGATTTCCTAAGATCCTTGTAGTTTCTTTTTTTAGTTTTTCTTTTGTTCGATTGGTATTCTTGACTATTAACCTACTGCTTGTACCTTTTCTCAGTGGTTGGTTAGTGGAATTCATGGTTTACCATTCGAGTTTTTGGGATGTGGTTGTGTGTGTTTCTGTGCGTAATGGTACTCAGGAAAATGCCTCTGATTTTCATGTGGATTGCTTCGACGCTAGTTTCCAACCCCTAGACTTCGAGAGGTAGGCTTGGGGGAGTCACGACATAGGCCCTGGTGGACAGGTCCTGAAAATTGGTGGCAGAGGAGGTTGGTTCTACCATAAAGGCTGGGAGTCAGTTATTTTTCATATGGGAAACAATGTTAAATGATTCATGTTCAACATTTATATTCGGGGAATCAAGTTTTGGTATTGTGGCTAACGTATCCATACACTAGGAAGATAAATTCTTCTTTTTAGCTCAATACATAAAAACATTGGTTGTGTGCATCATATATGAATTAAGTGTTTCGTCATGTTCATCATGAATTAGAGTCAACTCACTAGGTATATCGAATTGACATTGGTACATCGTAATCTATTTCAGGATGCCTCCATGTAGATAGACAACATGGTTTCTGATACATGGTCATCTGGATAGCCTGCCTTATGATGAGGCATTGGTTCAGGGACAAATGCTAGTTATGGTCCCTTCATGTGGTGCACCCATTGTAACACTCCATGTTGATCAATAGTTACTACCATCATTACCGATGGAGGATTCACACAATCTTAGTGCCATGCCTGAGTTTCAGAAATAAAGATAGCCTAGGTTTAAGGGAGAGATAGATCCATAGGTCACCGAGGACTGGCTAGGGAGGTGATGCGGGTCTTCTGTTTTGTTAGGGCGCCACATCTCTGATGGTTATATTAGCCATGATATTTCTTCATGAATCATCTAGGTGGTGGTGGAGTTTGACCGTTCAGACTCATGATGAGGTGACCCTCTCCTAGGATGACTTCGAGCAGCTTTTCTGAGATGAGTTCTTTCCCGTGACCTTGCACTCAGTGTGCATACAAGTGATGCATCACATAATGAATAGAAAAAATTAAATAAATGAGTAATCTTTGAGATTTACATACCTCTCCCTCTAGTATTAGGATATGGTTCATGGCCCTTTTTTCCGGCCCCATAATGTTGAGTAGGGACTCCAATGGGAGACTAGGGCATTGATGATTTCCCTCAGCAACCCCACTCTAGCCGGAGTGCTAGAGAGAGATCTACTTGTAGAGAGCTTCATCAGAGAGTAGGAACCAATGGTGGGAGCTACCACTGGGTTAAATGTGGCTGATCCATCTATGGTGAGTAGCCGACAGATGAAACAGATGTCCAAGCAGGTCAGAAAACCCGGAGGGGGATCCCAGGACTCTGTGTCGATAGTGTGGGGATACCAGAGTAGAGGGAGTCAGGAGGGGGCTAGGATGTTCATTACATGGGGAGGGTAGATACACATTTATTTTGACATCCCAACCTGCCACATAGATGATAAGAGGATGATCGAGGGACCGCTGAGGCAGAGATATAAGTTCAAGCGAAGAGGTTTGCAGGGCAGCTAACATGGCCAGGGAGCATGTCAAGAATAGTTGGTGGGTGATGGTTTGAGGTACTACCTCCAGAACCCCCAACTAGACCACCATGATCTCAGGTATTAGCTTGCAAGGGGAGAACTCGAATTCAGGCAGTAGAGGCCTTTGGCCACGGTGCTTCGGAAATGATTAGAGGTATGATCTGTGTCTTCTCCTACATAGGTGAAGATATTAGAGACATAAGTTCCAGTCACCCATTCCCTTACATAGACCTCATTGAAGGATCTGATATTTTGGTATATAATTTGGAATGATACTTAGGGTCAGAGACTTATATAGGATAGGTATCAATGATTACACACAGGTGCAGACAATATGAGCTTACTCGTGGAGGAGAGAGCTTCAACTGTGAACTTCTCACAGCGGGGTTGAGGCCTTAAGATGTCATCATGGATATTGAATAGTTGTCCAAAGTTCATTCTCAGATAAACTGTGATAGGTTAAGAGTGTTGTGTGTCCGTGATAATGGGACATGGTTTTCCTTCACTTGCGAGAATGGATCTCGTGTAGCACATGACAGACTTTCTCAATGGAGGGTGCAACCGATCACTCACTAGTAGGATAGACTCACCCTTGGTGCGGTGGATGAGAGGAGTCTAGGTATTCCTATAGTGGTGGAAATATTTTAATATTTCATTCTGTGGGATGCTCCTAGGATACCCTCTCATAGGGAGGAAGATTTTTGCATCAACATGTACCCCGACACAACACTGATATCCACACTGACATATCATATGTATCCCGTAGAGCTTTGTGAGATGATGTTACAACTAGAAGACTTGTAGGGGAAGTGCTTCATAAGGCCAAATGTTTCACCACTAGAAACCCATGTATTTTTTTCCAAGAATGTAGCCAAAAGTTCTAGGATTTATGTAGATAATCGACACCTAAACCAGGAGACCATGAATAACAGATATCCACTATCATGAATTTATGATTTCTTTGACCAGATGTAGTGGGAAAGATGGTTTTCAATGATAGACATCATATTATTCTATCAACAACATTGGGTATGTGATAATGATGTACTGAAGATATCCCTCAGGTGCTATTATGGGCACTATGAGTTCTTGATGATGCCAATCTACATAACCAATTCCACCGAAGTGTTAATCAGACTAATGAATAGGATCTTACAGCCTTACCAAAAACGTTTCATGGTGGTCTTAATTGATTAGATATTGGTGTACTTAGAGTTATATTAGTAAAATGCTACAAAGTTGCATATAGTCCTTGATAAACTCCTAGATCTATAACTTTATGGGAATATCTCGATGTGCCATTTCTATATTAGGGAGGTACAATTTCTGGGACACGTCATCTCAGAGGCTGGAGTTGTAGTGGTCTTTGCTATGAAGATGTGGAGACATTGTAGTATTGGTGAACGATTTACTGTCTACTCCAAACAAAAGAGTCTTAGGTATATCTTCTCCAAGATGGAACTGAACTCGAGAAAGTAGCAATGTATAGAGTTCTAACAGGACTATGACTTCAAGATATTCTATTCTTGTGGGAAGGGGAACGTGGTGGCAGACACACTCAGAAGGAGATCAAGTTTTCTGCTGCGTGGTGAGGTGACATAAAAGCTAGCTGCAATGTAGATATCCCTCATAGAAGATGATAGAGCAGCATACCTTCAGTCAATGATTGTCACTCTCACTCTAACACCAAAAGTTAGGGAGGTATAGATTGTGGATGTTGACTATGAGGCCCGATGTGCTTATTTATACTTAGGGAAGGCTCCTAAAGTATTTTAGATAGGTGGGGAGCACATTGTCCTTTTAGTAGGATACACAGTTTTACTAGTGGCATTTGAGTTTAGATTCTGAGGGATTTTCATACCTCCCCCTTTTCAGTACATCCTAGAGTGGAAAAATGTACCATGATCTCCCATGATAGTACTTATGGACCTGGATAAAGAAATAAGTGGCCATGTTTATTTCATGGTGCCTCAATTTTTAGAAATTAGAGGCTGGTAATCAAGTTCCAGTAGGATTGGCACAACCACTTGAGGTTCCAGAATGGAAGTGGGACGGTATCTCGATGGACTTCATGATGAGATTACCACTCATATCCATGGTCCACGATATAATCAGGGTGATCGTTAACTGAATCACCCTGTCATCTCACTTTCTACCAATCCAGGAGTAGGGATCAGTAGAGGGATTAGGAAACCTCTTTGTCTAGAAGATAGTGTGGTTTCATGGGGTTCCCTCAACATTGTTCTAAGACCATGATGGTCAATTCAGATCCTGTTTATGGGAAGGATTACAAGAGGCGTTCGGGAAACATATGCACTTGAGCACAAATTTTCATACACAGACTGATTGTTAGATGGTGTAGACCCTACATACCTTGGAGGACATTTTTTGTGCACGCATCCTTGATTTTGGTCATATATGGGGTGACCACATGAAGCTGGTGGAGTTTTCATACAACAACAGCTACCACTCCACCATTGGCATGGAACCATTCATTGATTTGTACGGGCAACCTTCCAGATCACCTCTACGCAGGACAGACCCAAGAGAGTCATCACTAATGGGGTCTAGAGCTAGTTGGGGAAATCACTAAGAAGGTACAGATCATCAAGGATTGGATGAGGATAGTACAGAGCAGGAAAAATTCATATGCTGACAACAGACAATTTCCCTTAGAGTTAAATGAGGTAGAGCTTGTGTTCAATAGGGTCTCACCCTGATAGGGATTACCGAGATTTTCCGAGGCAGCAAGTTATCTTCGTGGTTTATCATACCATTCCAGATTCTACATAGAGTTTGTGCGGGGGAGTACCTCATAACTCTCACCCCACAGATGAAATGGGTGCATGATATTTTCCACATGTCATATCTGGAGAGGTATGTACATGATCGATCACACGTCATCCACTTGGGAGAGCTAGACATTGACGATGGGGCGACATTTTCAGAGTTCCCATTGATGATAGGGGACCAATAGGTGTGGGTCCTTCATGTACGGTCAGTTTCTATGATTCAGGTTTTGTGGAAATTCAATAATCTCTAGAAGGGAACATGGTAGTGGAAGACTCAAATTCATGAGTAGTACCCCATTTGTTTTTTTATCTGTTTTGGCATTAGGGGAAGTGAATCCCTAAATATTGTGGTAATGTATTTTCCTGAAAATTTCATGTATTGTTTTAAATTATATGAGATTATTTTGAGACCATATGCTCAGACATCACTTGATTCTGAGGCCCGATGTGCCCGGACTTGAATATTGAGCTTTATTTATTTTATTTAAATAAACATGCATGTAGATTTATCTATCTTTTTATCGGGTGCTCCGATAATATATCTAAGGGCACAATTTAAATCAAAACATCCATATTATCCTAGAATTAAACTATCTTCGATCAGCGATGATCGACCGTAAAAGTTAGTACTCAAACTTTTCATGAGAAAAATAAAAATACCATAAAATTTTATATTTTGTGTCCCCTACACGGTTGAGTGGTGACATGTCCACACTATAGAGCGACGATGTGGTGATGATGATTTTCATCCATTTATTCCCTTTAATGGATTTTTAATGTGCATTGCAATGATTAATTAGATAAATCGTATCCAATATGTTGTTTCATAAATGGAACAACCTAATGAGGCGATGACACAGCATAAAAGAAATATTGTGAGGCATTTATCATTTACTGTAAAAATGGGGATGAAGAAATGGTATAAAAAACCTGTATCTTTTATGATGAATCAATGGAGAGGAATCCTCTCCAAAAAATGATGGGTAATCGCTGGACACTTCGACGCACCTCGAATAACAAGACCGGTTATCAACGAATGCATACAGATTCAAACAAATCAACACCAAAGATGAACAATCTCCAGGTAGGGGTTAGTTTTGTTTTGAGATTCCCATTTTTCATTAATATAAAATGTCTATAGATCATTCCATGAATAGGTTGATTGATGGATTTATTTTTTTGGGTGGGAGGGAGCTTATAATTGGGGATTGTATCATCGATACCTTATTGTTATTATCATGAAAATAACCCTTGTTTTAAACTCTAATGCAGGGGGAATGGGCAAACAGGAACATGGCCTAGACCCACCCCCTTGTTCTTTCATCATGTTTGAACCTCCATGTTTACGAAAAAGTGGTTTTGAGGACATAGTATTCAAGGAGGAACCCCATGGAGGCTGGAGGCGCAAATAACACCAGGAAAAGACCACATGAGTGGACCTGGTAGTCCGTGGAAGGCACCATCGATGCGCTAGCACCAGTGGCCCCGTGCGGGGAGGAGTCAATGGTAGAGTTCAAGAACCGAATGCAAAACGACATCTATGATACAGATAGTCATCCTTCTAGTTACAGGTCAGACCATGGGGCGTGAACCGGGCCAGAAGGTAGCTCGGCCAGGAGTAAAGCCAACCAGCTTCTATAGGGCAGGACAATAGTATAAATCTGGGCTGCTGGGTGGCCGGGTCTCTGGATGAACTGGCCCACCTGTTCCGGGCCATGCCGTAAGGAACATGGTCGATGGGTGACCCTGCAGGCTAGACCCCCAACCGAACCGGGATATGACTAGAAATTCCTTTGGGGATTTTCCAACGGCCAAGCCGGTCAAGGCCGACCCATAACCGAATTGGGTCGAGTCTGATCGGTCGAACTAGGACGGGGCATGTGGGCCCCCCCAGGTCTGCTTGGTTGGGTCATTCAGACATGGCATTGACATGACTGTCCCCCGATTACTTTAACACGAATAACTTTCCGAAAAGGCATCTAATTGACATGTCGTTTGTGGAGTTTGAACCATCGCCACAAGGAAGTTCTTTTGGAATAAAATAATGTTGTTTTTTGGAATTTAAAATGAGTCTAATGGCTTGAGGTTTAGTTTCTCATGGAATAAAGAACACTACATGTGAGAATCTTACTGCTGACTAAGACATGAAGACAAATGACAAGAGACCCTATGTGGATCAGCTACAAAAGACCTTGTGTGTATCAGCTACGATGGCCCAGTTGGAAGGGTCTCATTGTGACCCAGAAGGCCCACAGTGGAGAGTAGTATTGGGTGATGCAGTAGACCCATAATACCAATTAGAGATGAGTACCTCAGTATGATAGCCAATGGGGGAAGCAGTTCTGTGTTACTCAGTATGTCCATGGTGGGGAGTAGCTCTGTGTGACCCAGAATACCCATGATACTCATTTGGGATGATTACCCTAGTATTCTATGGTGTTCAATGTTACAACTGATAGTCTTTCTTTCTTTACATTGGATTATACCTATGTGAGTGGTCTTGCTTCTTGATTATGCTTCTTGGATTTCTTTGTGGATTTCATTGTGGTATTTTTTGTGGATTGTGGTCCTTTATTAATATTTTGTTACTCACCCCTTCATGGGATTCTCTCGCACCTATCATGTCTTGTAAAAATAAGCAACACCTAGGTGAAGGGCTTTGTGGCCTATGACCAAGATGGGCATAGTGAGATCTGGATGGCGGGGCATCCATCTATAGATCCAGAAGCTACTCTGCACATAACATTAGGTGGGGTATTTAGAGGACAACATTCCTATGATCCTTGTACATCCCGGTTTTCATTTATTATTTTATTGGGATAATATTCTACCTCATTGACTTAAAATATGTACCTTTATTTAGTGGTTTTTTAGTGGCATGCATCTTTTAACATTCCAGTATATTGGATGTGGTTGTGTGTGTGTGAGAACAAGTACACATAAAAATACCATCCCTTTTCTGGTTGATGCCTTCAGTGCTTTTCACCAACCCCTAGCCTTCAGGAGGCATGATTGGGGGAGTCACATAATGGTTATTGGGGGACGAGTCAAGAGAGTTGATGAAAAAAATGGACGAAATACCATATGATGGATCTGGGACCTATAAGATATCACACTATTGGTAGAGGTTTTCTAACCTCCATGTTTAAAGGAGGATGTAGAACATAGATTTCACATGGCATTTGATATTTCACAACAATAAATAAAAGGATATTAAATCATAATAAGAATTCATGATTATATCTTCAATATAAATTTAAACATTTGGAGGAGAGTAATGTTATTACACAAAACTAAACACAAAACAAAATGAATTCTCTCTAATCGCATTCTATTTTTAATTAAATTTTTGTTTAGTTTGAATTTTCATTTTTATTTACATTTAAATATTATTATAAAATAAAAAATCCTAAACACATAATTCATTTCTTTAATGAATAATAAAAACATCAAAAAAAATATTTTAGGTGAATTTGATTAAATGGGTAAACAGAATGGGAATCTATTCAAGTGAGATGACCCTAGTCATCCACTATGTTTCACAATAAAAAAATAATTAGAAAATATATATTGCAACACCCCATGATAAGAAATCTATCAAAAATTGTGTCACATCAAAGTTGTTGATCAGTGGTTTTATTTATTTTTGTATTTTAACGTTCTAGATTGTTTTTAATTGTTTTATTTAATATTTTTTAGAAAATAAGTCATCATGATTTATTAAGGATGGCGTTTCCCTATTTAGTAGAGAGTGAATGGATCCCAATGAAAAAATATGAAATGTGATGTAATGCAAATACCTCATCTAGTATCATAAAAAAACCCTCAAAACTAGGTATTGAAATAATGACTATATAGTTATCTAAATTCTCAGAGTACATTTTATTATTTTTACATTTAGTGGCCAAGACACAAGTATAGTCATACATTTTTCCTCCAAAAACATCTAAAGAGATTCCATAGGTGAATATTTAGGAGAACGTGGCCAATAATGAAAAAAATTGAAATACCAAATAAATAAGTGATGGTACAAAGTCATTACCAAAAATGGATTGGATAATTGAAAAACATTGATGTATCACCAGAGAAACCAAAAACTGAACCAGAAGATGATCCACTTGTCTTTCCTGATTTTTATGAGGACATCCACGAAGTTGAGTCCGTGATTGAGAATTGTACATATCGCAACCATATTAAATATTATATCCAAGATGACCATGATGAGAAATACATAATCTATAATGAGGAAGGATTGACTTATGAGATATATGTGGGGGGTAAAAAATATCTTAGCGAATTATGGAATGGTTATGAAGTACAACATGTTCAACTTATACCCTACAATGTATAAGTGGAATCACCAATGAATATATCTCTATTCATGGTGGAATACAACACCAATAGGTTGGAGTTTGATGAAAATAAGGAATAGACTAGATACCAAACCCAAAATTATACAATCATACTCCTAAAGGGACTAACCATTGAAGAAGAAATTGAATCTGATCCAATTAATGGAGTTGATATTATCTAAAAATCTATTTTATTTTATTTAATTAAAAATTATTGGAGTAATAATTATCACTTTGTTGATTTTTTAGATTCGTAAAAGTTGTTTTATGCCATAGATTAAGATGATGAAACTGAACATGCACCTATTATGGAACACATAGAGATCCATAACATTATTGAACATGAATTTGAAGAAACCCTTGAGAAATTCCATGTTCATTATCATGATTAAACAAAGACATAGGTTTCTCAAATTTAAATGGATATATTTCATATTAGTAATTGAAATATATATTGTCTACACATAAAATGTCCTACATAATTTACCTTTATATATTATATTCATATAGGCCAATTTGATAATGTACTGAAAATGTGGATGAGGTTGAACCAGTAGGAACCACAAAGGAGTATGATCCATACATAATACCACAATATACATGCATGCTATAAATAATTTTGATGGGGTTACATCTCGTATACAATACCCATGGGACATTCTACACAATAATAGAATATTTTGATGCTAATAAAACCCACATGTAGGGATTTTAGTAAATTAAGCTCCATCCATCATCACACTTTGGATAATATATGGTACTACCATATAGAGATTGAAACGAGCCATTACAAACTTGGGGGATCACACTATTAAATATCCTTATATTTTCCTTCCTAGATATTATATTTCAATGGAATTTTTTTATTAATCATGCATCCTCACTCCATCTATATATATTGATCTTAAAGGATATTCTCATTGTGAAAAATAGAGAAATTCAATTTTGAAGAACAATGATGTCACAAGGAAACCCTGAAATTGACAAGGAGGAAGGATGACTGATCTTCATGGTATAGGGGTTTCATTCCTTGATTTACTATTTTTTGACTCCTTGTATTCTTATTTAAAAACATGTTCTGATTTATAAACTAGAAAATTACATTCCCATGCTTGACATTTGTTTTACATGACATATATTAGATATAAGATATTCTTAGGAATTCAATGTATATTTTTGTACGAATTAATTGATAATAATATTTAATGTTGAAAATTTATAATTGAGTTGTTAAAGTGAAGCTTGGATATTAAAATAATGACTTCTAATTTGATGGAATTTTCGGTTTTAATTCAATGTTATTTATCAACAATTAATCATTCTTTAAATTTGTGATATTCAAGTTAGGTGATTTGAAATTAGTATTTATTCCTAGAGTGATTAATAAAAGTTATAATTTACCTTCTTGAGAGGATTTCAATACCAAGTATTTTCTATTTATTCTTGATTATATTTCTAGACTGATATTGGGTCATTCCACATATTTGAACTTTGATTTGAACTTAAAAATGAAATTAATATGAAAAAAATTGATTTAATATTATTGGGTACTAAATTTTAAAATCCCTTAATCTTTAAGACCACCCTTACATCAATGTGTTTTATCTTGTAGAGTCCTTGAAAAAAATTGTTTTGAATGACCCCTATTTTAATCCATTTTTTCCATTCCTACCCACCTATTTTAATTTTCATTATATATTAATGTTGATCTATTGGGTTTGAGAAATTCATTTTAAATGGCATAAAATAAATTGTACGTAAAATATGTGTGTGTGCTACTTTGTTAGTGATAACGGCATTCTTTTAAATCATTATTCTTCATATATTCCCTTATTGAAATAAATGAACAAATTAATATTGCGTTGTTACATAGAATAATCATATATCACCATCACTTGACAAATTATTGTTATCATATGTGTTCAGGTAGTATATTTTATGTTTATTATAATAAAAAATTTATAAACTGGAAAAAAAAATTAAATGCAATTTAAAAAAAATTAAAAAAATTAAAAAATTAACGAA
This sequence comes from Viscum album, assembly GCA_963277665.1. NCBI lineage: Eukaryota > Viridiplantae > Streptophyta > Magnoliopsida > Santalales > Viscaceae > Viscum > Viscum album. Next base: position 266,880,293 of record OY728128.1, on the reverse strand, counting down.
TATATCAAGAAGGTGAACACATCATCCATTAGGCCTTATTTTGATGATTTCCTTAATATTGGGTTGGGGGGAATATGATTTTCTAAATTATGTGTAAGTATTTTATTACACTTTTTTATTTTTATCTTTCATTGTACATTATGAAATGTACCTCCTCTTTGAGAAAAAATTTTTAAACATCAATTCCTATCTAATGTAAGCATGACAGTTGTTAGAACATTGATTGAAAAGTTCACATGATTTAATATCACTTTTATCTTTTCAAAGTAGAGAATGTATTTCCAATTACATCTTTGGGATAAGGAGAATATTCTCCTAATATTAGAATAACTCTCCTTGAATTACATCATGGGTGATGAGTGAAAAGATTAAAATGAGAGGGAGTTCATGATTTCACATGTTATATAATAATTAATAAAGGAACATGAATGAATGAGAATATAATTATCATTATTTTGAAATGGAAAAAATTAAAATACATGTGTTTATTATTTCTATGAAAATTGAAAATTTGATTTTATATTCCAAGTGGAATTTCAAATTTCGATTTCACATTGATACTTTTTTAATTTTAATTAATTGAAATTTGATAAATGGAATAATGGTTCCACTTGAATTATATGATGATATTTCATGCTTGGGTACAAGTATTATTAATGTGTTGGGGTATTTGATAGATATAAATTTCATGAATATTTTTAAAGAGTGTTCAATGGTTTTAAATGAATTTTTAAGGAAGATACCCATGAAATAAAATGTTTTATTAAGAAGTGGGAAATTATTAATAAATAATTAACAATTTTTTCCTTTTAATTAAAGAATTTCGAATTGGAAGTTGAAATAGATTTAATTATTCTAGATTGATATTTTTTAAATTTTTATTAAAATGTAATATCTTATTTTTCTACTTTTTCCTAAAAAATAGATGCCAAGAAAAGAATAACCTCAACTAGGCTAGAAATATTCTTAACTAGGCCAGGAAAGGCCTAGACATCCATAAATATAATAGGGAAAGCCCACATTGGAATGAATGGGGTCATGGCATGCTGAGAGGCCACTATATTAGAGATTGGTTGATGGCCTTTGTGAGCCAGGTGGTGCGGCGTAGCCAAGTTGGGTGTATGTGAGTGAATCTAAGAGCCCATCCCATTGTAGACTTATGAACATTGTAACTAATATCTCGTAATTTATAAATGAGTTCTCTCGATGTTTCTTTCTAATATGGGATGTGTTCAGATTGGAAATTATTCATATTTTTTAATCCTGCCTCATCATGATCGATTATATCTTGTCGATTAATTAACCATGTAACCACTGCTCGATGCCCTATAATGCACTCTAATATCATGAGGAACACGTTGGCTGACTCACTGAAATATAGTCTTGAAATTTATTATATTTGATGAAAACCTCCACCATCATGGATCACCTTGGGACCCTTGGCTAACGTCCATTCTAGACATCCTGATTCCATATATATCCATTGTGAAGGTATTATAACAGATGATCACTACTACCATTTCTTCCTTCTCCTCACTATTTCCATGAATGCACCACTTCTACGAGCACCTCAACAATTACATAAAGAGTACCATTCCTATTAATGCTATGATCCAATTCCATTGAAATACTAATAACCCAAAAACCAAGTTAGTTCCATGATACATCATCACATTTCTCATGGATGATTTATAAATTAAATCTACGTCGTACTATGAAGACCTGGGATATTATTAAGGAAAACTAAGTCGGATCAATTACTTACCTATAAAAATATGACCCTTGTCCATTACTGAGGTGGAGTTGGATACCCATGGATGTGGGATAATCCTTAAGGTGGATTCATTTTCATGATTTTATTTTAGTTCATTTTCCCCTTATTTATTTTATTATTGTATTCTTATTTAAAATTTAGTTTTAATTAAAATTAATTTTATTAAAATAAACATTAAAGAATTTCCATTTAAATTGAACCACCCACCTTGTTCTTGTTCTTAATCTTCTTCATTTTTTAAAATTTTGTCTTTATATATTATATAATTTATATTATTTGATTCTACTTTACTCTTCATCTAATTTCATTCCTGAATTATATTATATTTTATTTTATTCTTCACTATCTCTCTACTATTTTTTATTTATTTTATGCACTTATTTCTATCCACTATAGTGATCTCTTACCGTTGGAAATGTGGGATTGAACCATGGATTGACTTGGGGGAGGTTAACATGATCTTGAATTATTTATTAATGTTTATTAAATGTTTATAATATGTGAGAGTGCCATTCACATGTGTGTTAACCCCCCCCCCCCCACAACATGCAACTAAAATTTATTTATATCATATATTTTATGTAGTTTACTTATCATTATATGATTTTGTATTGACATGATAATGTTTAGCCAATAAACTTATGAAACAAAATATGAGGGAGTTGGGTCCTAGATGATATAACATCCCCAATTGAGGTGTTCCATAATCATTGATTAATTTTGGAGTTGGAATTTAGATTTCATAAGGCATTTGGGATTTCACAACATGAAATTAAATTACTGTAATTTAACACAATATTTAATTATAGGATTATAAAAATAAATTTAAATAGAAATTGGAGATTAATAATAGAACCCATAAGTAAAATTAGAACAAATTAATTTCCCACTAATTGAATTATGATTATCATTTAATGTTAGTTTAGTTTAAATTATCACTCGGCATTCCATTTCAATTTTGTAATTAAATAGAAAAAAAATCCATTAACATTCCCTTTCATATATAATAAAAACAAAAAACAAGTAGTTTATGTGAATTATATTATGTTTGTAAACAAACTGAGAAGATCCCCAAGGTAGACTTCCCTAGTCAACCACTATGCTTCCCTAGAAAAAATAATTAGTAATTCCCTTTTCCAAAACCCATGATAGGTGTTCTGTCAAATAAATATCATCTAGATAAATTATAAATATCCACTGATTTAATACCATCATCAACAAGATACTTTGAGAATCATATCCTCTAAATTAGTGGGAATATGGGGGATATCACCCATTTGTTATTGAATCTTCTGATCTATTTATGAACCTTTATAAGACTGTCATTATATTAATATAGACATAAATTGATAATAACATTAGTTAAAGGTACCCAATTCATAATATACTCCTGGTCTATGATATTATAATTCATCATAATATGAATAATCTCCACCTAAATGAACTATAGATTGTTAATTTGGTCATTAATTTAAATTTTGATATCAAAATCTTGATTAGAATATTTAACGAGATCCCCTGGATAAAAACCTATACAATTTTCAATCAAAAAATTCTAATATGAATTTTTATTGAAAATGTTATGGGAATTTAATGTAATACTAGAAATTAAAATTTAAAAAACTGTAAAACCAAAGATTCATAATAGTTCAGGTTTCAAAATTTAATCACTCTAAAAAATAGAGAGTTGAGAAATCCAACAGAGTATGATTTTTAATTGAATAATCTCTGGATAAAATGATCTTGAAGGATTGATTGAAGTTATCAAGGTTCTTGATTCCAAGCCATCCAAGATTATGTGGTTTATAAAATTTCTTCCAAGGCCTATTGAATATATTTCATTCAAGGATAGAATCAATTCAATGAAACAAATTTATGGATGTATTCATATTCATGAGTATATTGGTGGGAAATATATAAATAATGATATAGATGAGACACATAAAAATAGTATAGTTAACAAGTAACAGTCTTCACACCATTGAGACAGATATTATTTTCAAGATACCAAGAGCCTTTAAACATGACCCAAGATAAGACTATAGTGAAGGGAACATGGTATTCACAAAAATAGAGGATCACTTAGGTATGTTAAAGGTAACACCATCTCTTGGATTCCCAAATAATTAAACATTTCAAATTTTCTTCATTCAAATTTTTTTCTTAAATAAGATATAATATTTACACAAAGTGATCAACTTCTCCAAGAATCCTTCATAATATCGAAGAACATTTTTAATATTTATGATATTTATTTTTTCAAATTTAGTAGACAATATAATTTCCTCTTCATTTAATATTTGTGAAGTAGTAGGCAAATCTCTATTTTCCCTAATGGTCTTCAACATAATAGTATCCATCATATTTTGAAAAAATAGGCTAATTTAATTGTATATAATGGAAATAATGATAGATGAAAGAAGATATCATAATAAAAACACTCTTGAGAATTAGAAGGATCCCTTGAGAGATCTATTAATAAGAATAAATTTGATTGATGAGGTCAAAATAATTTTGATCCAATGGGTAAATCCATCATTAATGAAAAAATAGATAAATAAATTACATATGAATCCCCAATACATAGTTTCAAATACATTTTTTATGTATATAATAAAATCAATGTTTCCACCATTAAAATATATTATTTAAAAACTCACACACTTTGAGGCCATCCTCTGGAAATAATTTATGATTATCCATTTAACAATGACATAAGTATTCCCGGTTATAACATTATTGAAAATTCGTACGAACCTATTAGTATGAATACTAAAAATAATTTTTTGAATGGTATTCACCAGAGCCAGAAGACCAAAAGATCCTATATCAGATGAAATAATTATCATTTTATTTAGATTTATATTTTTTTCATTTACACCATTTTTGAGATAACCATCATCGAAAACATGATTGACCATATTGAAAACATCATGTTGAATAATATCCCATTATTTTTTTGACAAAAAATTAGTGAAACCATCTGGACTAAGATCACTTTTTTTATTAAATCCAAAGACTACTTGTTTAATCTTGAATCTGAATGGGTTTGAGGTTTACATGGATTTAACCTCTAAATTCATCACATTAGGAATGATACATTCAATAAAATATTAATTACACATGGGAACATTAAATATATCCAAAAAAATGGAACCACATGATCAAAAAATGATTCCCAATCATCCATGACCTATTCTCCATCCTTTATTTCTCATAAATGTTTCTTTACCCTTCTAACTATTTGGAATGAATTTAAAATGTTTATGTTTCTATCACCATCGTCTAACCACCATGATTTAAAGGTATATTTTTTATTCCATTCCTCTAGATTTAAGTGATCATTAAGCATAGTTGGAACAACATTATCATTTTATAGATTTATAAAGTTTTCACAACTAGTTTTCCATTATTTAATGGGTTGTGGGATAGCTTCAAGAGAATCAATCTGCGTATTTAATTCAGTAAAATAGGATATACTAAACATATTTAATCACCACATGGTTGTTTTATGGCTGATAAAATATTATAGTACATTTCCTATATAGTCAATTGAGTTCATGATTTCACTAGATATATATTTTCAATTCATATTGATACTCAAATAATTAATATACACAAATGGAATGGGAGGTTTTACTTCTCTTATCATGAGTCTCGTGATGATAGGTTGATGGTCAGAGTAAATTCTTGCAAATGTAGCACATTAAATGGATGTCCAAGCATTCAAGAGGCCACATTAGAAAAATCTTAGTCAATTTTTATAACCACCAATAATGAGAGCCTTCCTAAATCATATGTTTTTTATCCTACAATTTCGATATTAAGGAGATTACTATTCTAAATATCTGTCATAAAGTCCCCTTAAAAACGAATTTTTTTATATGTCCTAGCTTCTCAACAGTATTAATATTGAAATTGAAACCTCAAATTAAAATCCATGGATATTTGATAAATTGAGAGGGGTATCAAATATAAAACCACAAAGACCTTTTTGCTTGATACATATTAAAGGCATAAGAAAAATAACAAAAGATTATTTCTCTATCCCATTTAGAATTTCATATTATCAGATGTCCACTAAAACTAACAATAGTAGGAAATTGATGTTTAGAATGAACCAAAAACCGTAATCACATTATTCCCATTTATGAGTAATTCATACACAGCGGTTGAAATCCCCATCTTTCTATGGAAGAAAATCAAGAAGTCAATGAACCTTTAGGTTAATCCAATATAATCAAATCTAAATTATGGTTTTCAATTAAAAACCCAAGGGTAATGAAAGTGTCAATGTTTTCCATACATTTACATTTGAAAAATATGATTTTTATTTTCTGTAGCAAGAAGGGGTGGATCCCCATCTATTTTTACAACTTCGTTTCATCAACCAACTTTTTTTCCTAGTCCAATCCTCCATATTATGATCTATAGCAGTGTTATTATACCTGTAGCTATAAAATTTATCATCTTTATTTCCATTTTTTGAAATTTAATGTTGTATACAAGTATCCCTTTACAATATAGGCTTCAATAACCTCTTCCATCAACAATCTAGTATTTTGAGAGACAATTTCATCCCCTATTATAGGAGCATCAATGTGTTGTCTCGATTGGTTAGCAGTTGTGCTCATGTTGAACTTTGAGTTACTTTTTATATTCCTACCTCATTGTCAAACTGAAATAACACTAACTATATTTAAACAAAATGATTTGGGACTACCAGATTCTTGATTTTATTGAAACTATCATTAAACGATTTAGAGTCATTATAATCTATTAAAGGTATATTTTTCTTCCTCTTTTCATATAGAAATAATGGAAATTTCCTTTCATCGTAATATTAGGAGACAACTAAATCCTTTATAACATTATAAAATCCATACCTAATCCACTGCCAAAATCATCATTAAATGTCCTCTCATCTTTCTCACATTCATTATACATGACAAGGAAACAAGATCCATTAGTGATTCTAGAAATATTTTATTTAATTTTTCTTCAACTGCAACAAGATAATCCCATTAACTGATAGAAGTAATGGGTTTTAATTGTGAATTTACCTATATATTGAAAAAAATTATCTTTATAGGTTCTTCCTAATTCAAAAAACTGGGATTTGTTCATCCTATTTTTATCATCATTACAAAATTCTTTAGCTTCATAACATGGACTTATTTTCATCTTCATAACTCTATAATTGGAAATAGAATGTCCAATCAACATATATACCTCAAAAAATGGTTATATGAACTATCATCCAACCGATACCTCAATATTAAGATCATTGATGATAAGGATAAAAACATTCAGTGGATTTTATTCTTGGTTGACTTCAACAAGAATAGTAGCTTACATCCCAATGTCCCCAATGAGAGTAAGATGATAAACCATTAAAAAAAATTCCAATTCATGGTGCTAAATCATTGAGAATCATTAGATTTAAGAATTCCCAAAGGTGGCCATAACGTCTAATCGATATTTGGGCAGTAGATTACATTTTATTAAAAGGTTTGAAATTAATATCTCATTCAAATTGGTAAAGAATTGCATATTTCAACTTGATATTTCCCATGTTCTATGAATTTTTCAAGTAGCCATTATTCTCAAATATGAATTGAATGTAACATTTAACAATTTGGATTGATCTCTAGTTGAATAAATTATAAAAGTGTGTGATTCAGGGCTTGAGATCTTCATTTCACCATGACTTGTATCCTATTATATACGAAATTAAACCACATTAATAGAAAATAAAAAGATCCAAAAAATGTTACAGAGCCACCATATGTGCTTCCAACAACATGAAAATATATTTTTATTATTTTAATTTTCAGATTTATGACTGAATTTATTTCTGAGATGTTCGATTTCGATAACACTTATTCAAAATAGACGCTTTATTCTTTTATAAATATAACATTTCATCTCAGATTCAACCTACTTCAATCTCAAAGATATCATCACCAATAATTAATTCTTAACTATTTTCCACACATCCTCCTTGTATGATCTTTCCAAATCTAGATTTTACAAGTTCATTAATTCCTTAAAGATCTAGAAGATTTATGTTTCAGCATCTAAATTTGGAAGAGGCTTATTACCAGCTCTCAATATCTCTATACTCTATTGGAATAATTATTGAAATCTTAACAAAATTAAAATTGGTGATAAGGATATAAAAAATTAACATGTTATCATGTTAGAGTATACATAAAATTAGGCTAGAAGATATTCCAATTAATTTATTTAATATTTGTATAGTTTTTATTAGAATCTATTAATTCCCATTGAATTGAATAATTTTCTAGTTATTTTTACAGAATTAATTAATATCATCAATCAACCAATTTTATATTCTTTTATATTTTAATTTATTATTGATATTTTTTATAAATTATGTCTCATCATGATCATGGATCATATTTTGTCATAATTATGGTCACCTTTCCGGAACATGTACTCTTTGAAATGTTTTCAAAATAATATTTATCGATCAAGTAAGATAAATTCGATAGGTATATGATCATTTAATCCTACTACTAATTGGATCCTAAGAAGGTTGTGTAGATGAAGACCTTTAATATTCCATTACATGTATTTGATTTAAATAATTACCTATATTTTTTAATTATTAATATTTGATCATTCAGTATTTTTATAGGATTTATACTCCTATAACAACATTAGAGAAGAATATTGTAATTCTCATTAGTCATAAAAATATAATTAAAAATAACTAAATTGGAAAGAATGGTTGAATATATCCCATGATAAAATTAAACATTATACAAGATTGACGTTTTATGTTTATTTTGATGTATCATCTGTTAACCAAGGAAATTGGCTAATAAAGGGTGATCAGGTAGTGATGTATTATTATTTCTAGTTGTGCCATTGTGAAAGGAACTACCACATCCTGGTTTGTAATTTTATATTATTTTTCATTTCATGAACTACTTATTAAAATATATATTTTCTCAATAAAAAATTATTCTCAGGAAATGTCTCAAGGTAGAGTAACTTATTTCATTTAATTTTGATATCTACTAAGTATTGTTAGAGAAAACAATGTTTTTAATGCTCTTGTCTTCAAGGAATACCCTACAGTGGTGAATTAGGTAATGGATAAATGGAAATTAATATCACTATTATCTATAAATCACATTAATGTGACTATGTATTAGAGTGGAAAATATATACATAAGGAGGAACATACATTACCTCTTTGGGTGAATTTCATAGAATCCTAGATATAAAATCATGGTAATATCATTATTTTAGAAAAACCCAATGTTGGTTAGAATATATACATTTAGTTTTCTGAAAAATCATCATTTTTATACATCCATGGTAGGATTATAATCCCCAATTCTATAATAAAAATATAGATTAGATAATTTATATTGTCTTAATGGATTATTAAACATGGAATTGTAAATATGTATATTTACATTCATTACTTGTTAGAGTGGTTGGGAATTTTAAATAAGATGATAGGATATCCTTTTAGATTTATCTAATATGTCCTTCTAAATACATATAACTATAGATTTTGGAGAATACTTCATCCAATTTATTTATTGTTGATATTGGTAGAGATCACAGTGTACTTCAATAAAATTTTAGAAAAATAATTAAAATTTTATAAAGTATAGTTAATGATCATGAATTATTTAATTAATTTTGAATACTTTTATCCTTTTAAAGATGCATCATCAATAAATGATCCTTTGTAACTATACGTTAAAACATTTATAATGATTTATGGCATAAATCTGGAAAAATCTTATATTAGTTTTCATGTTTCAAATGTTTGTTCTAGAATGAACCATAAAGGTCTTTGTGTTTTAATATCAACATAAATACAAAATTCCACCTCTGAATTGTTGGCCAATCATAATAAGAGATCCAAATTTTAGAGGGTATTCCCTAATCCTCTATCCTAAATTTATGTAGCCAATGGAAGTATAACCTCGCCCTTGGGTAATTTTCATATAGGAACAGATTCCAATCATTAATTTATTGGGATGTATATGATTCGTTATATGTAATGTTATTTCATTATCATATATGTTTGATTGTAATGGTAAATAAAAATATTTTGTTGAATATAATTGTTTAGTAGGTTTCATATCTAGGGAAATTATCTTTGATTCAACATATAACAAATTAAATATATAAAAAATCTTATACAAAACATTGAATAAAACCCTTTAAAATGATTTTATTAACCATGTATACATTTAGTTTTAACCAATTCTGGGTTATTAGTTATAGGGTAAATTTTGGATGTCAATTATTATATTTATGACACCATTTTAAATCCTATATATAGTGATAAAATATCCTTTTCATCTTTCTCAACCTCCTAAGTTCATTTCAATATATAACACCTTCCATGTTTCTTAATTAAGAAAATAAATAACATTTACTAATCCAAAGTGAGATATTTAAATGTTTTTCAATTTATTTCTATGATATTAATACTTTAGGGTTCATTTAAGGAATCTATATATGGTTTTTTGGAGTTTTTAGTGGGTTTTGATGGATGCATGGTTAGAACATGACTATGGGAAATCAAGACTTTTTTTTAGTTAATTTAGTAGGAATGAGTATGGTTACCTGAATATACACATGGTTGGTTCCAGATTTTGATAAATAAAGCTTATATATTTTGGATAAATTAAATTTTTTAGTAGTGGATATTTTATTATTAGTTTATAGATTTCAAACAATGTATCCAAGCTATGAATCCCTATGTTATATAAAATAACACTCCAATGAATTTGGAGAAATTTTTCACACCCAGAATCCAAAATATGTGAGACATTAAAAAGACAATAAATGTATTTTAACATGATATCTATTTAAAAATATCATTTCTCTCATCCTTTCTTGGGCTCTCAATACCCAAGGGTTATTTTGGAAATGTTTTTGGCTCTTTACATTTTATAGCTCACTCTCTCCTCAAATAATAATGTGATTGACCAAGGAACAAATTACAAGAACATGTTACTTTATTTTCCTCTCTTTTATTACAAATTACATTTATAGAAAACACTAACTTGGGTTTACCAAACCTGAATCACAATTGACAATGTATTTATTTATTTATTTATTTTATATTCCCTTTTTTATTTTTTATTTTATCTCAAATCCCTTTTTTTCATTTTCTAAATAAACCATTTAAGGGTGAGTGGGAACCTCACAATACAAGAGCCCAAATTCAAACATTAAAAGACCAAATTCAAGCATCACAAACAGCTTCCAAAATCCACCCGAAAACATCAAAACACAAATTCAGATTTCAAAACCTCCTCCTCAAGGCACGCTCCTAGATTCATAGTCTACCCAACGTCGCCATCTCAACCCGCAAGTCCGAAGCCCTCGGGAAGGACTCGTTTCCGTTGTCAAAAAAACAAACAGAAAAACATCACAATAGGTGTCAAACCTCCGCCATCATCCTCAATCCATCAAAAATCAGAGAAATCAACAATGCCAAATCAAGCAGAAACCAAACAATCTTCAGAGCCAACCACACATCAACCAATCTTCACTGCTTCTCCATCGCACATGCACAAACACATAAACATACATAAACATCCAAATCATGTCGGCAGGAAACCCTCACCATTGCGGCTTCAAATTATCATTCACTAAGATTCACCATTGCCATGAAGAATTCCTGAAGTAACTAGTCAAAATTGCCGCTGCAACACCGACGACGCCACCGGACCAAAACCAAATGAACTTTGCAACCCAGCAAAAGCCTCCGCATATAACAAATCAAGCAAAACTCACATCCAAACACCGAATTCCAACACGAATATAAAAACCAGAACGAAAAAAGAAGAATCCTGAAGACATCAGCAAGACCTTACCGCGAACAAGAACAAGATCCCATCGCCGCCTTCACCTTATTACCTGGAGACCACCTGGAACCACCGCGCACGCATCCAGCTGACATAGAACCGCGCGCCAACCCACTTCCAGGAGAAGTTGGAACAACGGCCGCCGGATTTACCGCACCGCCAAATGAGACCCTACCCAGCAAACAGGGTAGAGAGGGAGAAGGCCGGAAAATGGTGAGAAGTGTCACGCCGGCCGCATCCTCGAAGACAACTCTGCCTCTGGGTTCGCCGACACGAGAGCGCCGAGAAGGAGCAACAAAGAGGTGATTCAAAGTCGATCCAAGGCAGAGCGAGGAGAGGCGGCGACAGGGGAAACCCTAACGAGACAGCACCCCTTACGGGCTCATCGAATTTTGGGGGCATGGTTCTTCAACATTATAGTTTTATTTCTTTGAGGGAATATAATTTTTTGTGGGTTTCATCTCTTGCGCTCTATTATTCAGTAACATAAAAATATTTTCATTAGAAAACTAAATGATGATGTTGGATTATGGAAAACCCATGGTAAATCCACTAATAGATTGATGTTGTTCTTTTCGATTTCTAGTAATAAATATTATGGGTGAATCCAAAAATGTTTTTAGTAATATTAATATATGGTATTTGTTAAAATTGAATGTGTTTGTGTGTTTGGGTGAGAAAATGGAAAGTAATTTGGTTATTGTGTCTTAATAAAGTATATAGAAGGGGAATTATATAAGGACCCTACCTTAGACGATACATAATATTATGTTATATCAATAATTCACTTTTAACCACATACATGGTCTTTTCATGTTTATATATTTATAGAATTAGGTCATATGTCATATATAAAATCATAACTATTACAAATAGACACTTCTACTCACTATAATTTTTTTTCATAAAACAAAATCTTTTTAAAATGAAAAATGGTTTGTTTTATGTTTAAATAACAGGAATTTTCTTGAAACTCTACATGACTCTATTCTTCCTTAAGTCACATGAAAAAAATTTCAAAACATGAGATGAGAATAAAAATCTCCATAAAAGATACATAATGAATGAAAACTGTCAGTCTTAAGAAATATATGCAAAACATGATTACTTTATCATAAAGTAATATTTTTCAACTTTAAGAAGTAGAAAAAAAACATAACTGGATATAAGATCATTGCTTAACCTTTTTGTAACAAATATATTTGTAACCAATATATTACCGTAAATCCCATAGAAATAAACAAATAACATATAAAGTTAACATGGGACATAAACATGCATAAATGGAATAACAATACGATCAACCTCTGCACATATCACTAAATCGAAAAGTCATAAAACAGACTTCCATACCCATTGAATTTGAGGTTATAACGTAACCATCCATACTAGGTGTATAATTGAAGCACCCATATTAGGATTATCACAAAACCAAATGTCTTTGGTTTATCATTTAACCACCCATCAAATGTCCAAATATCATTATATAATCATAAAATATAAAAGATTGATATTTTCAACATCTCACTCATAAAATAACATTTCTAATCAAAATAGAAAATTTCAAGATATTTAAACAGTATATTCACATTGAAAACCATTTTAAATACCAAAACACCCAAAAATGGAATTAGGTATTTCTTTTCCTTTTGAAGTCATTAAGGCTTATAGAGGAAGCCAAATATCAAATAACAGTTACGGTGGCAGAGAAGTCATTGTCACTGCATATTTTTTAATTTTTTTTTTCATTTTGTAAACATGTCATTGAAAAAGGATTATCTTGGAATGAAATTAAAAGTCAAAGAGGATTATTATATACAGTATAAAATAAGGCGTTGTGTAACGATAAAATATACCTCAAAATTTGAGAATTAGACGAAGTCCCATACAATGAATGTATCCTTAGGTTAAGTATAAATCAATCACATAATTATGTTTGAAAAATATTAATACACCCAAAATAAGTGTATATTTTGTGTAAAATAATTAGACGTCATTCACACATATTCTTTAAAAAACGAAACTGAACACCTCAATATTTAACTCAATGAAATGAGATTGAGTTAAGATATCCCTTACCATGTGTACCACTTGTCTGGTTCGTTATATAATTTCTTGAATAATATAATTAGGTTAATTTATTCATTCATCAGAACCATATACATGTTAATAATTCATTTTATATCACTTATAACCACTTTATAATAATTAGATAAGTATTTGAGTTATATCGGATGTTTTGTCGATGTATGGTACTGTAGTAAAAAATTAAATTGTTTTGAAGTAAATTGTCTTTGTGGTCATAATTTAATGATATCAAAATTGAGAATCTTTATTTAAATATCATAATTATACATTATATATTTATTTTTAATTATCTATAACATTGGTAGATAAGAAAGGAAATTCACCGTTCTTGGAGACGATAGGTTGTATGTACGCATGAATGATACTTTCATTTCTTTCTCATATGAAAAAAATAAAAAATGAATGATACATAGGTATATTGTAATATGAGTATAATATCCATGTTATATATGTTAAAAAATTTCAATAATTCCATCATTTATACGTTCCATGTATTTTATGAATGAGTCACATCACTAGGAAGGGGCAGTAGTCCACACTTCCTCAAACGAAACTATCATATTTACAAATAATTGAAATCATAAAATAATGTCGTGAAAAACTAAAGATTAATAGAGAATATATATATATATATATATATAATATCATATATATATATATAGTTCCATTAAAATTTCCCCCACGAGAGGTTGTAGGAGAAAATCGAACAATCATCATTTCGTGAGGCAGTAGTTTATCATACATAGAAACAAAATGTTCGTATCCATTTGAAGGATTTGTGTGTATGTGTTGTTCAAATAATTATCTTAACAATATCATAGTATATTTATGATACTATTTTTTATGTAATCATATAATATGAAGAGCATAGTGTGTGGTGAATAAATATAATGGAAAGGAATTTTAGAGAAGACACTTCCCCAAAAACGGGTAACTCCATTGGATTTGAGATAAAAGGTTTTCGTGAATTTTCCTTATACCCAAGGAATGGATAATAGGATAAAGGCAGGGATTTTGGGAGCATTTTTATCATATTTTGGAAAATATAAGTGGATTTAGATGTGTGAGTAAGTAAGTAGAAGTGGTGGCCTTTTATAAGAGGGAGGAGGGGCACTTTTGGAAGGTCATGAAATGTTATTATATTATACATTTTTTATTCTAATTTTAATAGTTAAAATTGATATATATATATATAGTAAAATATGAGGATTGTTCTAAATACATTCAGTTAATATGTTTTTGAATGTTTAGTTCATAAAAACATCCTTATCTTTTAGCATTAACCCTTAGTTAAAAAATTAACTCTAACCATTTCTTCTGGTATTTTCATAACATATGTTTACAATAGCTACTATAAAAATACAATAGAACCATAACTGGATCATTAATTTGATTCTTAACATTATATATGTCACTTGGAAAAATATTAGTTTTTTCATACTATTATATCTTTTTATAAAATTTTATTTGTACTTAAAAAACCATTTGTGTCAATTTTGGCACAATTTAGTAATTGATTTTTGTTAAAGTCATAAGAAATTTTTTAATTATAAAAAAAGGAATTAAATCATCCATAAAATGTAAATATCATCCATAAAATTATTTTATGGCATCAACATGTTCATATTTTATTTATTGTAATATTTTTAATATCATTTATTTGAATATTTCATTAATAGGGTAATCATTGCATCATCATTAGGAGGAAAATAAATTTATATATATAATGTATAAAATTTATAAAAAAATACCATGACGTTGTAAATATTTTTATCTTTCTAATTACTATTTACATTAAAATAAAAAATTCGTATAACCCCACCTTATAACCATTTTATTAAAAGAAACATCTTTATGTTATATTTCTCTTTACATTAAATTAATTATTATAACATGTCATTATCACAACCATATGGCTCCATGGGGTCCTAAAATAGGCACAAGTATTCCTGTGGTCAGCCATATCTCATAAAATATTATTAGGACACATGTTGGGGTATTTTTATAATAATATAATATTATTTTTACCCTTATTTACCAAATTTACACTTTAATAATGATAAATAAAAATAATTAATGAATCCACTATTCAGAATTTCAAAAAATAACTGTTACATATCTACATAATTTGAAATTTATAATTCCAAACATGGAGTCCATTTTGGGAATTTAAAAACACATAATGGGTAGAAAATTATTTAAAATTAATTCTCTATGTCAAAACCAGAATGAGGGTTTTTAAGAAATAAAAACTATCAGAAGCTTTCATGTGTTTATGCCCAATTTCAAGGTGAAATTGCATCCAATGAAATAAAATTAGATTAAATTATAAAATAATAATCTAATTTCAATTTAATAATAGCTAAATGAAAAATCTATCTATGTAAATATACTACTTGAAAAGGTAGTTTTGAATTAAAATACTGTATTTTTCACTATTCATTTAAATATTAATTTTATTAGAAACATAACAAAAATTTCTACCAAAGTAACTATTATTGTACCAATTCTAAAAAAGAAGATTATTTTTTCAAATAGAACATATAAAATTGACAAAAAACAACATTTAAAAGTGGTTTCCATCAAAAGGTGGTAAAATGTCCTTTTAAAAATATTAGAGTATTTTATGCTATAGATGGATTCATTATCATTTTAAGCCACTACAGTTCATTGGATAAATATAAAAACATTTTGAAAATTTATAAAATCAAAATATAGTTATTTTTTGCAGTACCTCTAGTACAATGGCCAGTAATTAACTACCATTAAAAATAATCATATTATTGTTGTATTATGTTTTGGTATAACTCGGTGTTATGTGAAATGTAAGATTTTGGAGAAACCTTTTGTTGTGGGTCATGTATGCTATCATACATAGTGTAATCATTGAACTAAAATTAATATTAAATTCCAAAATATTAATATATATGAAGATGTTTTATTCTATAAATAGAAGAGATGAAAAATCATTCGCCCCTTTTGAAAATTATATCCTTTCAATTTTAAAATTGTGTTCGTAAACATCATTGAAAATCTCACCTCGGAAAAAGACTCAATAAAAATTCAACTCTAAAATAATGAATGTGAATTAAAAAGATCAATTGAGATAACAAATTCTAGGGTTCCATTTAGAAAATATGGACATAGAAGAGGGACCAAACTATGATGTTCTGATTGAGAGTGATATAAAACATGATGTGGAGAAAGGTAAACATAATAAAACAATAAATACGAGATTGGTTAAAAGGTTTATGTTTTCATATTATGTAAAGAAATCAGATATAGTTTTTTTTGATCTGTTTCATATAATTGAGAAATTTATTTATGAGAATGACTATGAACCTAAGGAAACAAACTTACTTGTGAAGTATAGTTTAATCCTTTAATAAATATCTACCACAGACTCATAATTTATCCAAACGATGAGTATTTAATATTACATTTTCACACATAAAGTGTTTGAATAATCTTAGAGAGAATCACATAATCCATAAATTATTAACTATATATTTTCTCTTTTTATTAGACATTAACAAAAAACCAAATGGTTAGTACAAGATGAGATAATCCCCAAAAAGTATAATCCTTTATAGGAATAAAACCTAATATTAATCTCCAAAATTCATAAAAGACCATTCAATACATAATTTTCATTAAAATTGTTAAAACAAATACAAAATATTATTGAATCAAAAAATTCTTAAGGATTTGATCACATAATCTCCCATGATAAATCTAACATTTACCTCCAAATATCATCAACTACTCTTAAATTATCATATATAAATGTTATTAATCTAATCACATGTTTTACATGATAGGTTAATCATTTCCATAAATAAATGAAATGACCATATGTCCATTATAAAAACATATATTCTTCCAAAATAAAATTCAACTATTACATATCAAATTAAATCACATATTGTTATATTTTCCTTTGTCAAATTGTTCTCCCAAAAGAAAAAAAAATCTTACAAAATGACAATTATCAATTAATCACCAAATAATTTTCTTATTCTAAGGAAATCCATTTGATATAACATAAGTTCCCAAAATTAACTTATTCATGATCCATAAAAACATTTTTCTAAAAAATATAAGTAATACTAACTAGGGACCTCACGTAGGCCTGTGGTAGGTGATGCACCCTTGTCGCCCATCAGTTTTGGGTTTGATTCCTGAGGCCTTTCTAGACGTGACGGGTCGTCGCCCATCTTCTGGGTAGTCCTATTTTATAAAACTCAAAAATATCCTAGACATGTTTAAATCACAAATGTTTTATAATACATATCATTTTTGTCCCAACTCAAAGTTACAATTACATATGAATTCTTGAAGTCTTATATGTATTGAATTTTTTATTTCCCTTCCATATGATAAATTTAACTATTCCCAATAGAAAGAACATAATACCTTGATCATGGTGTCCCCCTGGATTCATTTTAATCTTGTTCTCTTAGATAGAAGGTAAATGCATTGTAAATATGATTTATAGATTCTTCAAAATAATTTTATTCCTTTATCCAAATACACCTTTTTGAACATGGGTCATAAGGGTTTTCAGAGAATAATTACTTCAAAAAATAGTCATGTATGACATATAACTTCAATACATCTGATTACACATGATTTTTATAAAATTGATGTAATGAGTTTGGGTTGGAACTTTCAATCAATGGTCTTTTTAGATACCATAAGTATGCACTGAAAGACTATATTTTAGAAGAAAAAATAAATTGGCTGCACAAGGTTATCCTTCTTCAATATCTTTTTCAAAACCATAATATTCTTCAAAATCATTGGTAAGGTAGAATATTTTCAAATAACTTGATAAAATATACCATTAATGAAAAAATTATAATATTGAGAAAATAGGATTTGATTAAATAAAACCCATGATCCACAATGGTATCGAGTTATAGTGGAAGTGTTTGATATCTCAAACAAATTCTTTCAGTTGAGTTGTACGTCAGAAAAATATTCAAAATAATCCTGACATGACTTTACAATAGGTATTACAATATAATCATTAGGAAGAGATATGAATGTTGTTTGAGATCCTCTTCCTTAAATTTGTAACCGATCTACCATGATCAAAAAAATTTATCAAACAAGGATCTATCTAAAAGAATAGAACTAGAGACATACCATCTGGTTATTGAAAACACTTAATCCCTAATGTTTTCTAAAATATTCCAATGATACCAACTATAAGGACCCGACCTTAAACAATTCATAATACTGAGTTAAGTTAATAATTTTACTTTTAATCACATCATGGATCTTTTTAGGTATATTTATTTAAGGAATTAATGCATAACATGTACTTAATAACATAAATATTACAGGTATACACTTATACTCACTATCCATTTTTTTCAAAAAATAGAATCATTTTAAAATGAAACATGGTTCATTTCATGTTTAAATAGAATGAATTTTCCTTGATCCCATCAGTGACTATATTATTATTTATGTCATCTGAAAAACATTTCAAAACATAGGATGAGCAGAAAAATATCAGTAAGGGATACACAAATAATTAAAACTATTAGTCTTATGAAAACATGTTAAAAATTAATAATTTATCATAATGTAATAATTTTAACAATTAAGATGTAGAAAAAAAACTTCACAAAATATAATCATGTTTCATACCCCTATTGTAAATAATAGATTACCATAAATATCATAGAAAGAAACATATAACAAATAAAGGTAACTTAGGACATAAACATAAAAAATTTAATAACCATATATTCGACATCCACAAATAACACTAAATAGAATAGCCATACGACCAACTTTCACACCCAATGAATTAGAGGTTATAATATATCCACCCATCCTTTGTTTATCAAGGATCCACCTACCTTTACCTTATCATGTAACCAGCAATCATTTGGTTATCACTTAACCACATTACAAATGTCTAAGTACCATTATATAATCACAAAAACTAAAAGATTGGAATTTTCAACCTTCCATTCATAAAATTACATTTGAAATCATAGGAGATAATTTCAAGATATTTTAACAGTAAATCCACTTTCAAATCCATTTTCAACACAAAAAAAATAAAATTATGTAATAAGGGATTTTTTTCTTTTTAAAAATAATAAGGATTATAAAGGAAGGCCAATATCAAATAACATTTATTGAAGCAGAGAAGTCATTGTCACCACATACATTAAAAAACATTCTTTTTTTTTCATTCTGTAAATGCTTCATAGAAAAAAATATTCCTTTTGAATGAAATTAAATATCAATGTAATTTATTATACATCGTATAAATGAAGGTGTTGTATAACATAAAAATATGCCTCAACAAAAGGGGATTGAGATGAATTCCATTAAAATTATCATATCCTTATTTTAAGTATTAATCAATGACATATTTTTGAGTGAAAAATATAAATACACCCCATATAAGTGTATATTCAATGTAAAATAATCATAGGTCATTCACACCTATTCATGGAAAAAACAAATGACATGGATATTTAACGGTAACATCCCAGGTAAATGAAGAATAAGACATATTTCATATTTATTAATATTTGTGAATTAAATATTAATTTTACTTTAAAGGGGTTTCTATGTTCGATAGCGTACCCGATACACAACAACGAGTTTCTTTGGAATCCTACGTTGCACACTAATAATATTATATTATTATTTTAAATGGTAGTTAACTCCTAGCCATTTTATTGGCAGGAATGAATGAAACTAACTATAATATGATTATACATATTTGTTAAATATATTTACATTTATCCAATAAAAGTTAGAGCCTTAAAATGTGAATGAATCTATTTTTAAGCATAATTTACATTAAAAGGCCAATTTATCACTTTTTAATGGCAAACCCTCTTTAAATATAGTTTTGGTCACTTTAATACATTCTAATTGACCAAATAAAATCCTTCTTTAGAATTTGGAAATCAAATTTTACTTTGGGTAATTTGTTTTGTATTTTTCTGATAAAGATCATTTTTTAATGAATAGTGAAAAATATGTATTTTATATCAAAAGTGCCTTTTAATCTAATTTATTTATATGGATGTATTATATTATTTATTGGTTTTAAAGTGAAATTAAAATATATTTTTACCATTTAATCCAATTTTGGTCATTGTAATTAATTTCACTTTGAAATTGGACATAAACAAGTATCAATCTTTCGATAGTTATTGTTTCTTAAAAACACGCTATTGGTTTTGATAACGGGAATTAATTTTAAAATTAATTAATTCCACTTATATGTTTTGAATTTGGAAAAATAGACATAATTTTTTAATTCAGAATATCAAATATATCTTAGGCTTAATTTTTGGTATTTTTCTGAAAAACTTTAATTTTTGATGAATAGTGAAACCACTTAGTGGCAGTTAAAAAACTGAATTTTTCATTTAAATGAAATTCTACCCGTATGTGAATTGAATTTCGACAATCCAACATACATGGTTGTTATCAATAATTAAAATGTGGTTCAATAAGATGAAAATAATTTTTGGAGATTAGTAACTTTTGACTTTTATTTACCGCGGTTAAAGGTAAATAGGACAATTCAAGGTAAAAAGAATATTATAATAATTCAAACCTACCTTAGAACTTGTCCAAACCTTATTGGTCGAGTCATTAACAACTATAGGCATATGTGGGTCGATTTTGGGACCCATTGAGCCACATGGGAGTGAAAATGACAATTTAGATTAATTAATTTAATGTGAAGACAAAATTGACATTAACAAAAATCTTTTAGTAATTAATTTTTATATGGTGTTATAGAAGTCCTATTTTCAACTAAAAGTATTATTTGGAAAGATAAAACGATTTCCTACATCATGTTATTTTTTTATAATTTTTATACGTCAAATAAATTAAATTATTTATGACACAATACTGATGCAGTATTTTCCTCATTAATATATGATTTAAATAAATAAGATTATAATGATAACATTATTATCCAAAACATGTCCAATTTTGATTGGATGATTTTATTTCGAATATGAATCATATTAGCTTCATAATTAATGATTTTTGGACCATTAGAAACCGAATATCATTATATTATAAAATAATATTTTCACACTTTCCTAAAGAGACCCTCGTCTCCCTTATAAAAGTAGATCACTTATGACCAATTCCTCACACCTCTAAAGCCATTTGTATGGAGAAAAATCTGCCCAATTACACTACCTACATCCCTATACTCCTTCTAGAAGCCTTACCTTAGTTAGAAGGCACTTTAAGAAGTCCATTGTTCAAACCAAAGGGAGTTACCCAAAATAAAGGTAACAATTTCTTTTAAATTGTTTCCTTTTATTTTACTTATACAACCCCAAAAATCATTTTATTTCCTTTATTTTGTAACAAAAAAAGTATTCTAAATATACTAGGATGTTTTTATGAGAACTATTCTAACTACACTTATACACACCTCTATCTAATGGATGAAGAACTTAATGTTTATGTGGATGGAAAACTAACGCCTCACAAAACGATGATTGTTCAATTAAATCTTACCGCCTCTCATGGTGGCCATTAGGGTGGAAATATATTTATATATGATATATATTATGTTTATTATTTACTTATGCTTCTGTAATTCCCAATTATATCAATCCGTTATGGTTTCCATAGTGGGTAAATACTATAATCTCATTACAGGAAGTGCGGACTACCGCCCCCTCAAAGTGATGTGATTCGTTAATGCCTTATGTGGGATGTATAAAGGATAGATTTGATGAAATTATGTATGATATTATAATGGATTATAATATACCTATGTATAATTATGTTTTAATTCCATTAAAATAAGAAATAGAAATGAAAGTAGCGTTCATGCATACGTACGACTTACCGTCTCTATGAACGGTGCATTTCATTTCTTACCTCCAAATGGTATGTACTATTATAAATACATGTATATAATTAATATATATGATATATATGATATTTAAATCATGAATATCATTCTGGATATAATGGAATATTGACCACATGGACAACTTGTAAATATAAGGTGTTCATTTTTGACTCAAGTACCAAATATCGATAAAATTAACATTATTAACGCAAATGATTACATAAGGTTTATAACATGATAATAAGTGATATAAAAGGAATAATAAACTTGAAAAAGTTTCTTAAGAAAGTAGAAATTAACTTTATTTTATTATTCAGGAGATTAAAGAATGATCGAGTCAAGTCGGACACGAGGTAAGAGACTTCGTCTCAATCTCCTTTCATTGAGTCATTTTTTGTTTTATACACGGATTTATTTTATACGGTGTATAAACCACTTTGACTTTTCATTTTATTCAAAGGGAATATTTTTATACAAAGTGTAACAACCCAAGTTTTCACGATACACTTCTCTTTCAATAATGCAATAGCTTGCATTGTACGCAAGTTTGAGATTCTAACACACCGCGACTAATCAAAGTAGCAGTTATGAATAGTAATACCCACTTTTTGAAATTATATAAATTTTATATTTCAAAATGGAATTCATTTTTTGTATTCAGAATATCGAAATTATCCTATGTTGAATTTTTTGTAATTTTCTGAGAACTTCCAATTTTTATTGAATAGTGAAAAATACTTAAAAGAAACTTTTTTAATAAAAATAATTTATAGTGATAAATTATAATATTTAGTGGTTTTAAATTATAATTACAATACATTTTTATCATTTTATCCAATGGTGGTAATTAGAATTAATTTCACTTTGAAATTGGACATAAACAATTGTCAATCTTTTGATATATATTGTTTCTTAAAAACGCGCTATTTATTGTGACAACGGGAATTAATTATAAAATTAATTAATGCAAATTATATGTTTGTAATTTTGTAAAATAGAAATCATTTTTTAATTCGGAATATCAATTATATCTTAGGGTGAAATTTTGGCATTGTTCTGAAAAACCTCAATTTTTGATGAATAGTGAAACCACTAAGTGGTAGTTAAAAAACTGATTTTTCGTTTAAATGAAAAATTACCATTTCTGTGATTTGATTTTAAAAAATCTGACATACATGTTTTTCATTAGGAAGTAAAATTTGGTTCAATGGGATTAAAATAATTTTTGGTGAATAGTAACTTTTAAGTTTAATTAATCGCAATTAAAGGTAATTAGTGAAATTTAAGGTAAAAATGATATTATAAAAATATGAAAATACCATTACACTAGTCCTAACCTTATTGTATGAGTCATGTCCGACCAAGAAAATCCATGAGTCAACTTGGGGACCCCATGGAGCCACTTTGGTAGGAAAATGACATTAAAAACTTTTTATTTAATGTTAAAATAAAAATGTCACAAACATGAGTTGTTTTACTAAAACAATTTTTAAATGGGGTTATAAAAGTCATAGTTTTGACTAAAAATATTAATTAGAAATCTAAAAATATTTCTAAAATAATGATATTTATTTTATAATTTTTAAACATTAAATAAATTAAATTATTTATGACACCATGATAATGCAGCGATTACATCATTATTTAAATATTTAAATAAAATGAAAAGATAATGTAAAATATAAGACTTACACTTGTAAAAAACCTATTGGATGGGTATATTTCTAACCCTTATCACCTTAGCCTCGAAATATATAATTTTAGGACCTTTTAAATCTGAAAATCATTTTATAATAAAGTAACATTTTATAACTTTCCAAGAGTGCCCCTCCTCTCCTCTTATAAAAGGCCCCCACCTCTACCACCTTATTCACACCTTCAAGCCATATGGCTCGGCCAAAATCTGCCAAAATACTCTCCCAAAATCTCTCTATAACTCCTAGAAGTATCACTTTGGGCAGAATTCTTCCCAAGGAAGCCTTTTCCTCAAATCAAAAAAGAGTTACCCGATTTTAAGGTAATGTCTTCTCTTATGTTATTTTGTTTTATTTTGCTTCTCCAACCCCTTAAACTCTTTTTATTCATTTATTTTGCAACAAAACCAGTATCTTAAATATACTAGGATGTTTTTATAAGAATTATTCGAGCTACACTTACACACACCTACATCTAATGGTTAAAGAACATACTGTTTCTGTGGATGACGAATTTCTGCCTCAGAAAACGATGATTGTTCAACACTCATATAACACCTTCAAAGGTGGCCATTAAGATGTAACTATATTTATATATGATATATAATATGTTTATGTTTTCCTTAGGCTTCTTTATTTTTCATTTATGGCATACCTTTATGGTTTCCATTATAGGTAAACGTGATATTTTCATTTTAGGAAGTGCGGACTACCGCCCCCTCAAAGTGATTTGAATCGTTAATGCCATATGTGGGATGTATGAAGGATGGAGTAAATAATATTATACATGATATTATACTGGAATTATATTATACCTTTATATAATTATAATTTCATTCCAATAAATATGAAATATAAATGAATGTAGTGTTCATGCGTACGTACGGCTTACCGTCTCCATGAACGGTGCATTTCATTTATTACTTCAAAATGTTATGTAATATTATAAATGAATGTATATACTGAATATATATTATATATATGATATATACATTATGAATATAATTCTGGAGATAATGGATATTCTACCACATAAACAACATGTAATTATAAGAAGTTTATTGTTGACTCAAGTACTAAAGATCGACAAAACAACCGTTATTAACTTAAATGACTACATAATTTTCGTAACATTGTAATAAGTGATATAAAAGGGATAATGAACTTGAAAAAGGTTCTTAAGAAAGTAGAGATTAACTCTAGTTTATTATTCAGGAGGTTAAAGAGCGGTCGATTCAAGTCAGACATGAGGTAAGGGAACTTCTTAACCCAATTTACATTCTTTGGGTTAATCTCCTACTTTCAAATTATGTCATATCTTGTATTTGTACTTTATTTATGTTTACCTATAGTGAATACACATAATAGATCTATTTTATTTAAAAAATGATCTTTGTAAGGGACTTCGTCTCAATCTCCTTCCATTGAGGCATATTTGGTTTTATACACAACTTTCCTTTATACGGTGTATAAACTCCTTTGACTTTTACTTTTATTCAAAAGGAATCTTTTTATATGAAGAGTTTTTACTAAACGACAAAATGAATGTTTTTTTGTACGTATGCGGCGACAACGACTTCTCCACTTCCGTGACCATTATTTGAGTTTCGGCTTCCTCTACAAGCCATAACTTTTTTTTAAATGAAAAATAAATACAAAGTTTTAATTTTCTTTTATTTTGGTATTGAAAATGGTTTTGAAAGTGTTTTTATTATATCAATGTGTTGTATTGATATCTTGTGATTGAAATGTGGAAATGTTATGTTTATTTTATGCATGTTTTATGTGATACGATTATGTTATGGTTTATGATATGTTTAAACCTATTCATATGAGGAATGCATTGGACTTAATAAGTGACGGGTGGAGCCTGCTATAGCTCCTCGATGCATCGGTAGGTCTCATGAGACAAACTAGTGTCTTGGCATGAGGCCTTGACAAAATCTTATTTGTGGTCTTGGCACGAGGCCTTGTCTATGTGGTTATGATAGTCTGGAATTATGCATTCCATCATTATGAAAGTGGTTATTGATATTGCATGTGATTATTCGACCAGTAGAATATCCATGTGAATAAGTAAATGGAATTATCTCATTTTACTTTTGCCATATTATGTTGAAATTAAAGTTTAAAAGGCTTTTTTTTAGTTATACATTCCCTTAAATGTTAATGTTTATTTATGAAAGCTTACGCTATATTGTTATCCTTACTGAGCATCTGAGATCACCCCTTACAATGTTTTAATTTTTCCAAGATGTGAAGAAGTATACTATGAATGACCTACATGGATAGTATGAGGGGATATGAAGACAAGATGTTGTTGTAGTTTTGTTTTACTTTATGATGTAATGTAAGACTTATGAATGTATCTAGTGTTTCCAAGGATACTAAACTAATCGGTCTTTTGAGACTTGATCTTTTGTGATCATGCCAATGTTACGCAATAATGCACCGACTCTGGGTAACTGGGGTCGGGGTGTTACAGTTGGTATCAGAGGCAGTTTAGTACTAACCTTGGAAGCTAGATTTAGATAAGCTCTGATTAGAGCACATACCTCGAAGATGGACCTTGAGGATTAGTATAGAAGAACTTCCTAGAATTTTGGTATTATAGAGATTTTGTGAGTTTTCCGAGCAATACATCCCTGTCTGGATACGAGCAGGTAGAGGCGGCTCTGGCACAGATGTACCTAGGGGTAAAACCAGAAAACACCGCTTTGAGCTAGACTCAAACGGGAACTGGTTCACGACAACGGGGCTTGCTGCACTCTTAGTTACGACACTCCCGGGGGATATGCTTAGGATAATTATAATTTTCTTTACAAACCAATATGAAGGGATTATGAGCACATACTTCCTCAAAGAAAACATTTTTATGATTATGGATTATATCCATAAATAGTTCAATTTACGTTAAGTGTTTTACAAGTATGGAATTATGTATTTCAATTCATATACTAATCTAGTTTATGCCATTGTTTAGAAATAGCGCCTAGTGGGAGGAATGGAAACTGTATCAATGCACGCACTCCGTGTAGGGATTTCCCTCCTGCTCAAGATAATTATTGTGGAGCTGGAGATACAACTGGTGCTGATCAACTTATTACCATACTAGGACAACTCACTCAGCCTATGAATAATAACCTTACTCGTATGGAGCACCCTGATACGCAACGTGGAGGATCAATGTTAGACCACTTCATGAGGCAACAACCACCAACATTCAATGGAATTAAAAATCCCTTAGTAGCTGAGCAATGGATAAATTCCTTAGAGAAAATATTCCATGCCTTAGGGCGTAGTGAAAGGGAAAAGGTTATCATGGCAGTTTACCGCCTCACTGGAGATGCCGATCAATTGTGGTCACTGATTTAAAACACAAAGGAAGATGAAGAAGTATCAAGTATGGAATAGAGGGAGTTTAAGGAAATTTTCTTAGAAAAATACTTTCCACATGACCATCGATCATATATGGAAAGGCAATTTATGAGTCTGAGGCAGGAGGGTGAGATTATCACAAAGTATGAGGCCAAATTTACAAGGTTAGCAAGACATGCAGCAGATTATAGACGTAACCCAAGAAGTAAGATTGATCGTTTCTTTGATGGGTTAAAACCATTTCTCCTTCGAGATTTAGTATCACAATCTTTCTCATCGTACGGAGATATTGTCTCGTGTGCTATCAAGACAGAAAAGGAATTCTCTAAGTCTTATGACAATAAAGTAAAGCAAGAGAGGAAGAGAATGGTGGAACAAGAGACAGATAAAGGGAAAAAGGGAAAGAAGGATTTTCCATTATGCGATAATTGTGGGAAGAATAACCCTGGTACTTGCCTAAAAGGAATGAGAGTTTGTTATAAATGTGGAGAAAAAGGTCACCGGGCACGTGATTGTAAGGGAAAGAAAGAGGCTATCAATGTTGAATGATACAATTTTAGGGAAATGGGGAATTATGCAAATGAATGTCCTAAGCGTTAGGGAAACTTACCTCAGAAAAGGCCAAGGGATCAAGGCCAATCTTATGCTGTTACTACAGTTGAAGTGTAATAATTAATGTTTTGGTGCTTTTGGACTCAAGGATTATATTATGGTTATAATAATAATGTGATATATATAAGGATTGTACTATAGTACTTGTTTTTTTCATTAAGGATTTAATATGATGAAGGTAATAATATTTTTAGTATGTGACAATAAGAAAAAAATTTACTTTGTTTGGGGAATCTGATGTTACAATTGATTTTGGAATTTAGAGTCCTTTTAGAGAAAGACTGGATAAAGGTATTTTGGATAACTATAAAGGTTGGAATGAATTAAGTTGAACTTTGGATAGTATTGTTTAAGGTTAAAATATTTTTGAAGATTATTTTTGGAATATTATAATACTATACTTTTAGGAAAAGGACAACCTGCAGGTTGGGGGACAACCCGTCGTGTCGGATAAAGCTGTAGGAATCGAACCCACAACCATAGTGAAACAAGCCTTTATTTACCACTAGCCTACATGAAGTCCCTGGTTATTACAAAATAGTTTTCCTAATCTAAATGGTATGTGGTAATATTTGGAACCTTATACAATTAGGATAAATAGAATATTTTTGAGTTCTGTTAACATTTGGAGTGAAAGATGGGTTCGTGGTAAAAATTTATTAAAGAATGAAAGCCTACATGACAAGTAAGTATATTTCCTTGCGTTCTTATTAAATCTCTTAATTAAATTACTCAACTTTATGAAAGGTAACTTAAAACAAAAACGTTGTCGGTTAACTTTTCCAACCGAGGATTCAATGACTGTTGAACCAATCACAAGTTTGTGATTTTCTTGTGGTTAAATTTCTCCTAATCCTGTTTTCTACAACTCTCCATCAGAACTTGATGGTTTTTTTCCTCCATATCCATATTTTCATATAATCCTAGTATGGGCTATCTCAGGTGACCTTTGTACCTCTCTTTCTTTCTTTTAATGTTATATTTTTATTAACCCTATTTCTGATGTGGGTTTTCCACAAAGGTATTTTCTATTTTCAACCTTTTATTTTCGAAGAACATTTTCAAATTGCGAGGACACAATTTATTGAAGGAGGGTAGAATGTAACACCCCAAGTTTTCATGATACACTTCTCTTTTAATAATGCAATAGCTTGCATTGTACGCAAGTTCAAGATTCTAACACACTACGACCAATCAAAGTAGCAGTTATGAATAATAATACCCACTTTTTGAAATTATATAAATTTTATATTTCAAAATGGACTTCATTTTTGTATTCTGAATATCAAAATTATCCTAAGTTGAATTTTTTGTAATTTTCTGAGAACTTCCAATTTTTATTGAATAGTGAAAAATACTTAAAAGCAACTTTTTTAATAAAAATAATTTATAGTGATAAATTATACTATTGAGTGGTTTCAAAGTATAATTAGAAAATATTTTTACCATTTTATCCAATGGTGGTCATTATAATTAATTTCACTTTGAAATTGGATATAAAGAATTGTCAATCTTTTGATATATATTGTTTCTTAAAAACACGCTATTTGTTGTGACAGCTGGAATTAATTATAAAATTAATTAATGAAACTTATATTTTTGAAATTTTTTAAAATAGACATCATTTTTGAATTCAGAATATCAATTATAGCTTAGGGTGAAATTTTGGCATTGTTCTGAAAAACTTCAATTTTTGATGAATAGTGAAACCACTAAGTGGTAGTTAAAAAACTGATTTTTCGTTTAAATGAAAAATTACCACTTCTGTGATTTGATTTTCAAAAATCTGACATAAATGGTTGTAATTAGGAATTAAAATGTGGTTCAATGGGATTAAAATAATTTTTTGGTGAATAGTAACTTTTAAGTTTAATTAATCGTGATTAAAGGTAATTAGTGAAATTTAAGGTAAAAATGATATTATAAAAATATGAAAATACCGTTACACTTGTCCTACCCTTATTGGATGAGTCATGGAAGACCAAGAAAATCAATGGGTCAACTTGGGGACCCCATGGAGCCACTTTTTTAGGAAAATGACATTAAAAACTTTTTATTTAATGTTAAAATAAAAATGTCACAAACATGAGTTGTTTTACTAAAACAATTTTTAAATGGGGTTATAAAAGTCATATTTTTGACTAAAAATATTCATTATAAAGATAAAAATATTTCCTACATAATGATATTTATTTTATATTTTTTAGACATTAAATAAATTAAATTATTTATGACACCATGATGATGTAGCGATTACATCATTATTTAAAGATTTAAATAAAATGAAAAGATAATGTAAAATACAAGACTTACACTTGTCAAAAACCTATTGTATGGATATATTTAGAAACCTTATCACCTTATCCTAGAAATATATAATTTTGTGACCATTTAAATCCAAAAATCATTTTATAATAAAGTAACCTTTTATAACTTTCCAAGAGTGCCCCTCCTCTCCTCTTATAAAAGGCCCCCACCTCTACCACCTTATTCACACCTTCAAGCCATTTGGATTGGCCAAAATCTGCCCAAATACTCTCCCAACTTTCCTCTCTTACTCCTAGAAGCCTCACTTTGGGCAGAATTCCTCCCAAGGAAGCCTTTGGCTCAAATCAAAAAAGAGTTACCCGATTTTAAGGTAATGTCTTCTCTTTTGTTATTTTGTTTTATTTTGCTTCTCTAACCCATTAAAATCTTTTTATTACTTTATTTTGTAACAAAACCAGTATATTAAATATACTAGGATGTTGTTATAAGAAGTATTCTAGCTACACTTACACACACCTACATCTAATGGTTAAAGAACATATTGTTTCTGTGGATGGCGAATTTCTGTCTCACGAAATGATGATTGTTTAACACTCATATAACACCTTCAAAGGTGGACATTAAGATGTCACTATATTTATATATGATATATAATATGTTTATGTTTTCTTTAGGCTTCTTTATTTTTCATTTATGGCCTAAATTTATGGTTCCCATTATGGGTAAACGCGATATTTTCATTTTAGGAAGTGCGGACTACCGCCCCCTTAAAGTGATTTGAATCGTTAATGCCATATTTGGGATGTATAAAGGGTGGAGTAAATGGTATTATACATTATATTATACTGTAATTATATTATACCTTTATATAATTATAATTTCATTCCATTAAACATGAAATAGAAATGAAAGTAGCGTTCATGCGTACGTACGGCTTACCGTCTCCATGAACTGTGCATTTCATTTCTTACCTCTAAATGTTATGTAATATTATAAATGAATGTATATAATAGATATATATGATATATATGATATCTAAATCATGAATATAATTCTGGAGATAATGGATATTCTACCATATAAACAACTTGTAATTATAAGAAGTTTATTGTTGACTCAAGTACTAAAGATCAAAAAAACGACCGTTATTAACTTCAATGACTACATAATTTTCGTAAAATTGTAATAAGTTATATAAAAGGGATAATGAACTTGAAAAAGGTTCTTAATCAAGTAGAGATTAACTCTATTTTATTATTCAGGAGGTTAAAGAGCGGTCGAGTCAAGTCAGACATGAGGTAAGGGAACTTCTTAACCCAATTTATATTCTTTGGGTCAATCTCCTAATTTCAAATTATGTCATTATATTATTATGTCCTATATTGTATTTTTACTTTATTTATGTGTACCTATAATGAATAAACATAATTGATCTATTTTATTTAAAAAATGATCTTTTTAAGGGACTTCGTCTCAATCTCCTTTCATTGAGGCATATTTAGTTTTATACACAACTTTCCTTTATATGGTGTATAAAACCCTTTGACTTTTAATTTTATTCAAAAGGAATATTTTTATACGAAGCGTTTTTACTAAACTACAAAAGGAATGTTTTTTGTACGTATGCGGTGACAACGACTTCTCCGCCACCATGACCATTATTTGAGTTTTGGATTCCTCTACAAGTCATAACTTTTTTTAAATTAAAAATAAATACAAATTTTTAATTTTATTTTATTTTGGTATTGAAAATGGTTTTGAAAGTTTTTTTATTATATTAATGTGTTGTATTGATATCTTGTGATTGAGATGTGGAAATGTTATGTTTCCTTTATGCATGTTTTATGTGATACGATAATGTTATGGTTTATGATATGTTTAAACCTATTCATATGAGGAATGCATTGGAATTAATAAGTGACGGGTGGAGCCTGCTATAGCTCCTCGATGCATCGGTGGGTCTCATGAGACAAACTAGTGTCTTGGCACAAGGTCTTGACAAAATCTTATTTGTGGTCTTGGCACGAGGCCTTGGCTACGTGGTTATGATAGTCTGACATTATGCATTCCATCATTATGAAAGTGGTTATTGATATTGCATGTGATTATTCGTCCAGTAGAATATCCATGTGAATAAGTAAATGTCATTATCTCATTTTACTTTTTCAATATTATGTTGAAATTCAAGTTTAAAAGGCTTTTGTTTTAGTTATACATTGCCTTAAATGTTAATGTTTATTTATGAAATCTTCCGCTATATTGTTATCCTTACTGAGCATCTGAGCTCACCCCTTCCAATGTTTTAATTTTTCTAGGATGTGAAGAAGTATACCATGAATGAACTACAGGTATAGTATGAGGGGATATGAAGAAAAGATGTTGTTGTAGTTTTTTTTTACTTTATGATGTAATGTAAGACTTATGAATGTATCTAGTATTTCCAAGGCTACTAAACTAATCAATCTTTCGAGACTTGATCTTTTGTGATCATGCCAATGTTACACAATAATGCACCGACTCTGGGTAACTGGGGTCGGGGCGTTACACAAAGCGTTTCACTAAATGAAAAAAATGAAAGTTTTTTTAACGTAAACGGTGACAAAGACCTTTCTGCCGTCACGATTATTATTTTATCTTTGGCTTCCTTTTAAGGTTCCGGGCGTAGCGAAAGCGCGTTGGTGGGTTTTCCCAACTTTAATTTTAACATTAAACAACGTTCAATCCGAGATTCTTCACGATATAAAACGCCGAATCTTCGGAATAGAATGAAGAACGAAAAGAAAAGAAGAGTCCCGGAACCCTTGAGGAGGATCATCATATGTTGATTATAATTAATTTAATTAATGCATAAGAATTACCTCGTTGGAATTATTTTTTCGTTGATGTGTCCGATCATGATTCGGTGATCCGTCGTTGTGTCGTAGAATCCAAGTGAAGGATTCCTCTAGCGGTGATCCAAACGTGTGTCACGTATCTCCAGACGTCGCCGAAGAGATCTCCGGGTGCTAGCGCAGAAGAACCTTCGCTTGCGATGTACGCCTTCGACCGCCTTGATCCGGTAGAGGATCTTGCTCTCGTAACTTGAGGGCGTTCTTGGTGGAAAGGGAATTCTCTCTTGTCTTGAGAGTATTTCCAAATCCATTGTGCACAACCAATCGCTCTTCAAAATGTTGGGGTTGTGAGGATATTTATAATCATGTTTGAGGTTAATAGAGTTATGACAATAAATAAACGCGTTACGCGTTTTTTTTATTTCATTAACTCTTATTGAAAACCCCCCCATGTCGAATTATTAATTCCTTGACATGTGCCCTCACTGATTATAATAAATATCATTTAATAAAATAATATTAAATCCTCAAAATCCCAACTGGAAAAACTACACGGCATGTAATAATTAATACACGGTGTGTACTTGTTTTCCATAAAACTACACGGCGTGTATATTTAATATACACGGCGTGTACTTTTATTTTCCATTTTTCTCCACCACATTTATTAGACCTTGAGTAATGACTATTTATTTCTTAAATAAATTTAACTGCATTACTCGCTAATAAATATATTATTTTGTCCACAATATATTCTCTCGAATAACTAGTGTCAAAATAAATGCGATCAGACATTCTTAAATAATTATTAAACCACAGTCGGGAATAATATTTATTTAACTTGTTAAATTAATATTTAACTGAGATACATGGACACAATTAGTGTGTGACCCTCTAGGCCTCTTTCTCAGTGGCATTAGGTTGAGCCTGACTAAAGTCCAAGGTTAGCGTCTAGAAACACGCCGAGGCACCCATAGAGAAAGAAGTTAACGCCGCAATGACATGTTACCTCCTACGAATGCTTACCGTGTAATATAATCCCTTTGTCTCGATATCTCCAATCAAGCGGGTTGCATGCTAGTGCCATCAACCCATGTGCTTGATTATTATTTCTTTGACTTCCCGGAATTGAACTTGCCCATACCTTACCATGGCCATGGATTTATTTAGGCTATATCAATTTCATCAAAGGGCCTGAGATATCTACTTCCGTTATGGAACGGAAGGGACAAATCCTTTCTCGCATTATCTATTAATGCGGTATTACTCATGACGCACCCAACGTATCCTACCTCGCTGCGAACAGTGTGTCGTCACAGTTTTCATCAATACATCTAAGTGCGCGAGTTGTAATACCCATTAATAATAATCTTAAAGTCTAAGGATCAATACACACGTCCGTAGATAGGAACATCCAATGACACTATGAAATGTGGATTTCCTACTGGCGGGTCTCTTTCTCATAATATCCTCCTGGATATTACCAAGGGCACACACCATGAGAAGGTTCCTCAAAGTTTTATGAGTCCTCACCCCTAATGACCTGTATTATTTGTGTCCCTCAAATAATATCATCTGGCCATAGAACATACATTCAAGAATAGTGTTATGGCACTTCCGGGTTCTCATCATAGCAGGGATCTGCTACAACCCTTTAATGAAACAGCTGTTCTTAGGACATTATCACATGACATGTCACGCAGAAGAACAATCAAGATGTGATAAGGCTTTTATTTAATGAATAAAGTATAAATTAGTTGGTTCTAGACCACCAACTCCAACATCCTTAACAAGACATAATGTTTTTAAATGGACAAATAAATACCATATACTCTTTTTACGTATTTTGGTATTGAAATTGATTTTGAGAATGGAATTATTATTTCAATATCTTGAAATGATATTTTTCTATTACAATGTGGGAATGTTATCTTTTTTTTTATGATTATGTTATGTGTTATGGTCATGTTATGGTTCTTGGGAATTATTTACGTATATGGGTGGTTCCATGATAAACCTAGGGTGGGTGAGCCCAAGATAGCTCTCCAATGCATCAGGTAACATGAAGGAGGTAAACATGAATGTTTCTCCTAAGAGATTTAGGGAATATACTATGATGGGTATTCCAAAGTAACTCCCTATGTAGTTATGATAACTACAATGTAAGTATGGTATGGATACCGCAAGTTACCTTTATGATTTATTATTTCTATGTGTCTTTCATAAATCTTATGATTTCATAAGGTAAGTAAAAGAGTTCATGTTTTGTATGTATTTATGAACAAATGTTTTCTTTCATTGTTTTATAACCCTTACTGAGCCTTTTATGCTCACCCCAAGTTTTTGAAATGTTTTCCACAGGACTTAAAGATAAATAGGTTCAAGGATGGGATCAAGGAAAAATCATACTTTATAAAACATGGAACTAGACATGTGTCTTTTTAAGAGTTTTTATATTATAAAAAAATGAATACTGAGTAGTAGTGTATACTTGTAATATTCAGGTTGATATGTAATAGTTATAACCTAATTATCTAAAACTCTAAACCAGAAAACATCCTCAATGTGAATTATTCATTTAATTCAATATTATGTAATTTTTAAGGCAGGATCCTTATATTAACTCAATGAAATGAAACTATATTAATATTTCCCTTACATTGGGTCAGACTTGTCTCATTCATTCTATAATTTCAAGAGTAACAAACATTTGTTAATTTCTACATGATTTACAAACTTTTTAAAGTTTATTATCCATTTAATATGACTTATTACAATGTTATAACAATTATATTATTATTTGAGTTCATACTGGATGTTTTTTCGATGTTCAATACTTAAAGTCAAAAATGAAATTGTGTTGATTAAAATTTTCAATGTTGTAATAATTAAATTATATATAGAATGATATTAATGAATTAAATATCATATATATACAGTATATATGTATTTATAATAGTCCATTACATTTGGACATAATAAATGAAATGCACCGTTCGTGGAGATGGTAGGTCATACATACACATGAATCCTACATTCATTTCTTTGTCATATTAATGGAATGAAAACTAAATGATACATCAATATATTATAATTCTTGAATAATATCTATGTTTTATATGATAAATATTTTCATTAACTCAATCATTATACCTTACATGTATGGCATGAGTGAGTCATATCATTTTTAGGGGGTTGTAGTCCACACTTTCTCAAATGAAATTATAGTATTTGCAAATTTAGGAAAGAATAAAGGCATGTATTCAATAAAAATTAGAGAATAATAGAGACAATATTAATATAATATATATCATATATAAATAAAGCACCATCATAATGTCCTCTATAAGGGGTCGTAATGGAAAATTGAACAATAATCATTTTGTGAGGCAGTAGTTTGTCGTACATAGAAAGAGTATGCTCGTATCCATTAGAGGAAGGGTTGTGTAAGTTTAGTTTGAATATTTCTCATAAATATACCATAATATATTGGGGATATTGTTTCAGTTTTGTAATCATATAATAATAAGTTCATATGTAGAGAGTAAAGAAAATAAAGGAAATGAACTTTTGGGATGACGCTACCTCTAAAACTAGTTACTCCTTTTGATTTGTAGAAAAAGACTTCCTAAAATTGATTTATTATAAAGTTAATTCTTCTATGTGTAATTAATTTATATTGGGAGTGTATTTGAGCTAGTTATGGATGATTCAAGTAGCTTGATAGGTGTGAGTAAGTGGGTAGAAGTGTTGGACATGAATAAGAGGGAGGATGGGCACATTAGAAAAGTATTTAAATATTATTTTATTGTAAATTTATTTTCTAATTATAAGAGTTCCAGAGTGATATATATCAATATTAATTGATTTTGGGTCTAAATCCCCTCAATAAATATGTTTTACAAAATTTTGGGTCCAAAAAGTAACATTATCTTTTAGCTTTAACCCTTAGTTAAAAACATTATCTTTTACCATGTACTCTTGTATTTTCCTTATATATGGTTACTATACATACAATTATATGAAAATAGAACCAAAAGTATATCATTAATGGAATTTTACAAATTATATTAGCTATTTTGTCGATTATTATATTTTAAGACTATTATATCATTTAATAAAATATTATTTGTTTTTAAAAACACATTTATGTAAATTTTGACACTATTTATTAATTGATTCTTATTAAAGACATAAAAAAATTATTCCTTAGAGTGAAAATGCATTAAATCATCCCTCAAAAGTCTATTTCACCAAAAAATATTTTGATGGAATCAAAATTCTCTAATTACATTTACTGTAATATTTATAAAATAATTAATTTGAGTATTTCATTAATAATGTAATCATTAAATCTTCATTGTGTCATAAATAAATTACATTTTATAATATCTAAAAATTGTAAATAAAATTCCATGATGTTGGAAATAATGTTTTTTTTCTAATTACTATTTCTATTTAATGATATCAATTATATAACCCCACCTTAAAATTGATTGAGTAAAAAGATACATTATTATGTTATATATCACTATACTTTAAATTAATTATTATAATATGTCATTATCACACCCATGGGACTCCATGGGGTCCAAAAATCTACCCATGTATATCCATGGTCAGCCATATCTCATCCAATTAGATTGGGAAATTTGTTAGGGTTGTTTTATATTATTATAACATTATTTCTTTACTATTATTTACTTGATTTAACGTTTCACCATGGTAAACAAAAATACTTACTAATGTTACAATTAAAAATGTATATAAATAAATGATACCTATATACCTAATATGGACCTTATAATTCTATATATGTAATCCATTTTTCCTAATTCACAAAATATATTTGGCAGAAATTAATTTAAAATTAATTCTTATTTTCAAAACTGGAAAGCAGGTTTTTAAGAAATAAAAACTATCAAAAGATTAACTTGTTTTTATATCCAATTTTCATGTGAAATTACAAATGATGAAAAAAATTGGATTAAATGTTTTAAAATTAATCCAGTTATATAATAAATCAAATTTTAAGGACAATATTACAATATAAATAAATTAGTTTAAATGGCTGTTTGAAATTAAAAATCATTATTTTTCATTCTTAAAGAAAATAAGAATTTAATTAGAATAATTTCAAAATTTATACCAACGGAAATATTTATTTTACTCTCCTAAATATGACATTTGATTTTTCAAATATAACATATTAATGTGAAAAAAAACTAGATATTAAAATGGTTCTCCATCAAAAGGCAATGAAAAAAAACCGTTTAAATATACTGTAGTATTTTATTCCTAAAATGGGATTATTTATCAGTTTAAGAATCCCAAATTCGATGGATAAATGAAAAAAAAATTTAAAAAAAATTTAAAATTATAATATTGTTAATTATACTCATTCCTACCAATACAATGACCTGAATTTTACTAAAATTTAAAATAATAATAATATTGTGGTATTATTTTTCGGTATAACTCTATGTTGTGGGCATTGTAAGATTTTAGAGAAACCCATTTTTACATTTCGAGTATACTACCATAAATAGTGTCCCTATTAAACTAAAATTAACATTAAATTAATAAATATTAATATATATGAAAAATTAATATTCTATAAATACCTAGGATGTTACGAATTGATTGTATTGACATTGATGTTAATGTCATTTTAGTGGGAACATGTTTCTTTTGGAAAGATGGTGATATTGAATTATAATAAGTTAATATGTGTTCATGATGCTTAAGTATTTGTCCCTATTTGTTATGAAATGGATTATGGTACAATATTTGTGGAAATTGATTTTACAAGCAAGTGAAAACATGGGTTAGGGTGGTCGTGTTTCTGCTCCTGGTTTTGGGTCATTCAGAGGACCCTATTGGATCATAGATGCATTTTGTTGGGGCATTTAATCAGTGATTCTGTTTTTAGAAAGGCTTTATGAATTTTTTTTTGTGATTATAGGACAAAATTAAGTATTTAAATTACTATGGATATTTTTGGGAGTTTCTCATATAGTTACTTTTAATCTTCTTTAATCTATTATTCTCATTCCTTAACTATTTTAAACTGCTTCCATCTTATTCTTGTTTATATGGTATGTGTTGGGAGTATTTTGGGGTTTTCATATTATGTTATAAACTCAACTACATGAATATTTACCATGGTGTGAATGGAGATGTTTTTCAACATTATTTAGGTATGGGGAATATATCATGATTAATTAGTAGAGAATCTTGGATTTTTCTTCATGAGATTTGGGACGATGGAGATCATAGATTGTCTAGAAGTAGATCATGTTATAATTCCATGTTTGAAACCCTTGTTTTATTATTTTTTGAAGGTATTGTGGGATTATTTAGTATTTTAATGGCTAATTTGACATTGATTGTTTTCATTTTATTTTATAATAATTTCATTTTGATTTCATAACCCATCATATTAAAATTATGAAATAATATTTATTCATTTATATTCTGAATTTTGTGTAAGGAATAATCAACCCTAAATGATTTGTTAAATCCCTAGACTTTTGATTCCATAATTGTTCATCAAGGGCATAAAAATAATACTTTTGGAATATTTATCTTATCCAATCTAATGGTTTTGGTTTGGGATATTAAAAATGTTATCAATTTGTGACCTTCTATTAGTTTGGGTTGTTATGTTAGAGATTGAATGTGCTAGGGAATGAAATGTAGGAAATAAAAAATGAATACCTATCCTTTTTATACTAAACTCTTTGTTACTAGTATTCTCTAGGTATACAATAAAACATTGATACACACATCGTGGGGTTTACCTCATTTTATGGGTTTGGTGGATTATATTTGTCAATAATACCAAATTAATGATTTTAGCACTTTTATTTAATCATCATATGATATTTTACCAATTATAATATAAAAAATTATATTGTAATCCTATATTCATTATTAATTTTATTTATGTGAATTAAATTGGATGCGTCTAAGAAGTTTTCTCCAGAATAATGTAAAATAATTTTTCCAAGATTACGCTTGAACATATTTCAGAATTTATGTTTTCTAATATTAATATTTTTAAAATTCATAAACATATGTTTTAGGTGATTTTATATTTAGTATCTCCTTTGTTTCTTAAAGGATGATAAATCCCATGTTATATTGAAACATACGTATGTAATAAATCCTTTTGGGAATAACAGATAAAATTATTATTTGTGATGTCATTATTATAAAAATATGATATCAATTTCTTGATTACTAGTTAATTTCAGTAATATATAATTACTTTAAAGATTTCGTATTTATTTGTGGCATCAAAATAACCTAAAATACATGATATTATTTTAAGTTATCTTTATTTATCCTAAAATGTATCTCTGTAAAAATAACAAATTTTTGTTATTAATCTAAATACTAATACATTTATTTAATTATCCAAGAATGTTTATATTAATGAGTCTTACCGAAAGAAACATTTTCTAATACTTTAAATGGAAGATCCATTAATAACGTTTAATTTATTTTGGGTCTCCTAATATTGGAAGTTCACTGGTCTCTAGTGCATTCTAAAATCTATAACTTGCTAAAACTGAGTATTCAATTTTAAATTTATTAATTTTTTTTATGGTAAATATATATATACATATGTTTAATATACAGAGAAATAAAATATAGAAAACTATTATTTTTCTTATAAATAATTTTATTCTTACTTGATGACTAGTTCGTATGCATATGATTATTAGAACATTATTTATGATTCCTTTATTTTGCAGTTAGTTATTGACCATGAGTATACATTGTGTTTTTATACACTTATACTCATATTAAATGATGAATTTATATTTTTATTGTATATTTATTTTTGTTTACATAATTTATTTTATGAAGATATTTTATTGCTGTAGAGAAGCTTATCAAGTTAAATAATGTATTATTCTTGTTTATTTATTAATGGATATATGGATTTCAATTTGGGCTTACAACTAGGATCATGTGAGATATTTTATAACTAGTTTTCATGATTATGGGGTCAAGGAAGTGTCTAAATAGTTGTATTTAAAAGGTATTTGGTGAAGCGGTGTAAGAAATGATAACCTTAATTTTTTTGAATCTTGATATTTAGGTGTGACAATTAGTGAATGTTTTTTCATATTGAATTTATGTGTGGAAGAATTATAATGACATGATGTAATTTAGGGTAGGGAGTTTCTATTTCCTAGTATGGTAGTATCTAATATTTTTTCATTTTAAATTGTTGTGTGGGTTTTTTGGTTCTTGTTGTGTGGTATCCACAATATGTTAAAGAACATGTAGGGGGTTTGGAGTGGAAATTAGATCTTACGTAATGTAAATCAAGACACACCTTTAGCAATGGAATATCATGGGAATAAAATTGGATATAAATTTAAATTATGACATACACTTTCTAATTTGTGTGGAGTCCATCATTTTGTTGATTATTATATTCAATATTAATTTTTTGGGAAATGTGGTTTTTGGAATTCGCAACCCGTATCGATTATTATTCCTAATGTGTAACTTCAAAATTTAATTATGGAATTGCACATATTTTCCATAACGTATGGTATATATATTATTATAGATATGTCCTTAATATAAAGTGGCTATTACCATCATTCATCTATTACTAACTGGAAAACATGAACTGATATTTCATTGTGTATGATAGAAAAATAGTTTCAACATCCTTTTAAAATAACTTTTTGATTAAAAATTAAATGATATGAAGGATTGGTATTGATTTTTTTTTTACGATTTTTAACTCACTTAAAATTTTTAGTGTGTGTTTCTAGGATTATAACACATATTTAAGGAACTTATGCTTCGCTATTATTGGGACATCAATATCCATGACTAA
Source organism: Viscum album (assembly GCA_963277665.1). Taxonomy (NCBI): domain Eukaryota; kingdom Viridiplantae; phylum Streptophyta; class Magnoliopsida; order Santalales; family Viscaceae; genus Viscum; species Viscum album. The sequence goes on along the minus strand of OY728128.1, from coordinate 266,838,026 downwards.
AGGAGGTGGATATTCCAAATACTCCATTTAGAATTGTCCATATACAAAATTAATAAAAGTTCATGTAATTTGGAGTTACAAATGTGTTAGTTTACTCTATATCATTAGTGAATGGTGTCATTCAATTATTCAACAACTACACTCATCGTATGTGTATAGTGGGTTATTATTAGTGGGTCATTCAGGTTTTCTTGTGTCCTGTCTCAATGATAACTAATCTGAATTATATACTAGTTTCATAATTGACAAATCATTAATTTATTGGTATTAAATGTCATCAGATCAAAATAGTCTCACCCCCATTACATTACCACTATTTCCTCCCTTGAGGGTCACAAATCTACAACCGATTGATAAAGGATATGAATTCAGTCTTGTTTTTTTTATCCAAATGTTGTTCTGCCTCTATGATTAAATATTTATCAAAGACACCAGATAATCAGAGTGGGTTTTACCTCTTTAAATTTTAAGGATATTTAATGCAAAAGATCAACAATATTGGGGGTTGACTATAAAACTGAATGGGGAAAAGAAATGGATTATGTCCCTTACCTGTGAACTAGTGAAAGTCAAACACATACAACTACATATCATTTCAAAATAGATTTGCATATTGATAATTAAGTGGTATTACATTAAATAGTATTTTATATTAGTATTTTATCAAATTTATTCAATAATGTTTATATTTTTATAATTATTAAATGAATCACAAATTTCCTAGATTCATTCTCATATATGAGTATAGTAATATGGATTTTTTTCAAAATTGTATATCCGTGAAGTATTATGGTTTCAAAGTGCACTAATTGTTATTTTTTTAGGGGGAAACATGATTTTTAATAAATATTTATGGTTATTACAATTTTACTTTACAACATATATTTCCATTAAAATAACATACCCTCATCAAAGTGACTGAGCATTATAGGGATCAATTCATAAATTCGACGTCTTTCTTAGAGAGTTTGTTTTAAATTTGCGAGGTTCATAGATTTTTATTTTTCATTAGTGTAGTTTATTCATACGAATAAAATCATCCATGAATAATTAATATTTCAATATTTGATGTATTTTATAAGTTCATGGGTAATTGTCTACTTTTAGGGGAAGATTTTAGAAGAATCCCTTTATATAGACAAACTTTTATATGAGAGATTATAATTAATTTTTATTTATCTATAAATAAAAAGAAATGAATCATAGCCATTATATATATTATTCAAATGATAATTTTTTTCTAATTATAAAGGTTTAAAATAAAGTATTATTCTAAGTATTTCAAGTTTATAGAGCTTTCTTCTAGGTTTGAATGGGTAGCCAGTACATCTGTAAATTAGGAACATTGTGATTTCCATGATCATTGATTATTTTTATTAAATATTATTAGTTCCATACCAATTTTGTGAAAAATGATGTATTTTTTTCATATCCCATCATGATAATTACCAAACCCTTCCTTTTAATGGTATTGATTTAGATCACATTAGAACTATTCCGGATGCATCATTTGTACACAGAAAGATTCATTTTTTCAGATATCCAACATAAGAATTTGTATCATGGAAGGATGTATTTATCACATGTGTTATAATGACTTGGTTGGATTCATGAAGTGTCTAGTAAAGTGATAAACCATTATAATATTATTACGGTCATTTGGAATGTGTTAATGACGCATATGGATGGGAAATTGTAGGTTTTAACTTTTCTATTAGTTCCTTTTAGGTTTGAACATGGATTAAACTACAATTTTATAAATTGTATCCTGAGGTATGGGATTAAACTTCATATGATGGGATATTTAGTGTAACCTCTTTGATTTAGGATTCATTTGGTGGGTCTATTTCATGGTCGAGTGAGATAATTGTATAATTGTGTGAGTTGTGTTACATATTGCATGCTAAAATAATGGGTTGATGAAGTGAATATTTTCGTGTAGGACGCATAGGTAGTTAATTTTATATTTTTTATAGTATTGTTTTTAGTACATGTTTGTTAATTATTTGATCTTACTTTATCATGGTTATTTGGAATTTTTGGGATGTCTTTGCTGGTTTTCCTACTAAATTTTACACACATTCTCCATATATTCACCTCGGAATATATTAAAATGTTGTCTAACATGATTAAATTAAACGAAATACTACATACATCTCAAATGAAACATCTTTATGTAGTGGTTAATGGTGATGAGGGGGAGATCTTGGAGGGGTCTTTGGGTGGAGCTTAGTGTAGTCACTTTTTTGGAACCATAGATAATTTATGAATTTTAGGGATGTGTTAACATATTATGTGTTTTTATATCTAATATATATTTGTTTATTATTATGTAATGTTATTGTAATTTAATCTATCTATTATCTCGAATTGTATTTATATTGTGAAATTATAATACATTAGTTCCATGTTGTGTCATGTGCAATGTTCAGTCATCCCTAACAGATTAGGTTAATAAAAAAGCATGTATTGAATTCCTTTATTATATATGAGGTGAATATATGGTTAGTATCATTCATATAATGTTAAATCCAATAGGATGGGTCTAGGGTGTAACAATAACTAACAATAATTGTGTCATCCTATAAGATGATATAGTGATTTTGGTAAATCCATCCTATATGGATCATCTAGTAAATATTATCAATCGGAGATAGATGTTTCTATTTGGAAAGTTTATCCCTCTTATTTTATTTATTTTGAGTAATGGAATTATCTAAGATGAAAAACCTGAGTAGAATTATAGTATGATGTCTTAATGGAAGAAAATTTCCTTTCGATAATTCCTATCGTATTTGGGGATGATTGGCCAGATAGTGACAAGGTTATAAATTTGGTAACCTCTATGACCTAGTAATATACATTTATTGTATTATCTCATACCAATTTTCAAGTGTATTTTATAGATTTTGATTCTTTGTGGAGATATGAATGTTTAGGGACCATGTTTCAATTGATGGGGTTGGTCTGTGGAAATTAATATATGATAAATCCTCTAATAGAAGAATATTGAATGCATAGATTAATTTTGGAGGCCAATGAAGTGTCTTATCACCTTACATTAGTGTTATTTTATATTCCACCATAGTTTTATTGGTTCTTATCTGTTTATAATTAAAAAAGTGAAAAAATCACATTTTTCGAAAATATTACAGAAATCCACTAATTAAAGCCACTAAAATTGTTTTATTTTCTATTGAAAAACATTGAAGACCATCTTTGGATTTCAAACTCTTATTATGTTATTTATGTTAATATATCTTCCATCATTTTTATATGGGGATTTGATTGGTCATACAATATTATTCTATATAAGGTAAGTATTTTCATCCATTCAATAATCCTTATATACTTATTTGTACATTGAATTAGCGGTGGAACAACATATATTTTAGTATTTGATGTTAGAAATTCAATAATTTTCTTGGAATCACTTTGGTTCATCTACTACATGATATTATCACAAGTTAATCATTGGTATACTCATTGTTCATATTTATAGATTCACTCTATATCGATGTTAATATTCAAAATCCCTACAAAATATCTCTTGGGATGTATTTTTATCTATTGGTGGTATTTCTCATATCCATAGGTTCATGGAAAAATGTAGTATTAAATTTTTAGGTGTACACATTTTGTTTTTTCATAATAATATAGTTTTATCCTGGTAATGGTATGGGGTCGAGTGACCCTAATTAAATCCAATCATTCAAATCTAATAATTTTTTCCATAAACTATAATTAAAATTGATATATTTATTTATGTCATCATTTGTTGCCTTTAAAATGCTTATTATGATAAATTGTTAATTTATTTACTATTTTTTTATTTTATACATAATCAAAATGTATAATTTTTTTATACATAGTGGAACCTGAATGGGTATGTAAATTTATTTTTCTATATTGATTCCCACTATATTGGAATTATATTATTTTATTTTTCATCAATATATAATTTTCTTCATATACTATGTCATATTTTATTGTTTTTCAACCATATTTTCCATGTTATTATAAAATTATTTCATAGAATGTGAAATTTAGTCCATAACCACCTATCAACAGAAAAATGGGTTTTGTGGGGAATGCTTGAAATGCGTTGATTTGTAAAAACCCATTCTTTTATTCCATAGTATGGGATAAATGATTTCCCTATCATTATATACATTAATACCTTTCATATAGGGTTTCCTTCTACTTTCCAACTTAGTGAAACATGAACATATATATATCTGTGTGTGTGTGTGTGTGTGAGGCTCTAAATATATAATTTCTTTCCAATATCCCTTGTTCGATATCACGAACGTTTCGCCTCAGATACCATTTTGATGATCAATATAGGTAATAATAGTAAATACACACCTCATGAAAGTAATTATATATAAATACACTTGGTACGTCTAAGTATTTTAATTATAATATATTTTATTATATTGTATATTCCATTATCTTTGTATTGCTGTTTGAACACTATATAATTTATGATATTTTACCTTTAGTGAGGTGGTGGATACTTACTTGAAATTGTCATAAAGAAACCCATCATGTTACCCAATGGTATGTATGTAAAATATTTTATAAATTTCCTATGTAATGTAAAGTTACCCATGAAAAACTTCTTGTTACACAATGATTGTAAATGTTAGGAAGACTTCTTCATGTATTTTGATAGTTTATAGAGGGTATGAGAAATAGGGATTCCCTATAACCTATCATAAGATGTTCCATGAATAAGATAACTATTTTTCAACCCTATGTGCATGTTTCTTATAAACCACACACACACACATAGATATATATAAATGTGGGTGTGTGTGTGTGTGCCTGTGGGTTTTATATCAGAACGCATAATTTCTAATCCTGATGGTGTTATTTGAACCATTTCATATATAAATATAATTTAATTTACATTTTAAAATGTTGAGAACATAAAATGTCATGAAAAATTTAAAATGTTATACATTTTACCCACTACCATTTTTGTAGTGGTTTCATTTTTTATTTTATTAAATATTGTATCCTTCATGCCACATATATGAATAAAAAAATTTCAATTTATGATATATTTTAATGTGGATAACCATATTCCACTAATATATTTCCCAAAACTAGGTATTTACATCTACCTATGTTTAATTTTTTGTGTACCGTAGGTGATAAATAGATGTGATTTGGGAATCTCTTAGGAATTAGGGTCATTGATGTTACACTCATGGTGTACTAGACACATAGTTGAATGTAATATGTGAATTAAGGACTTGGATTTATTGTTTTGGGGATCTAGTCTCATGTAAACTTCGTAAAATTATTTATAATGGACTAAATTACATTATATTGTGTTCAAAAAACCCATTCATCTCATACATTTATCAAATTTTTATTAATGAATGAAACATTTAACAATTAGAACTATTTGAATCCTGTGATTTTATAAACTATCATTTAAGTTTTAAATAATCATAATATATTTTCATAATAATTATAATATCATACTTCTGTATTTTATATAGAATTCAATATCTTTTATGTAGATAAATAGAATTTAAAAACATCAAATCATATCAAACGAAAGATGCACTGTTATACACTAACCTATGATGTAAAAACACTCACAATAACAAGATTTATTCTAGTAAAAAAATCTTTCGGATTAGACCAAAAATAGATAAATTTTATCAATAATGAATAATTATATCAATTATGGATGTTGGTGATAAATGGTAATGATATTTGGAAATGTTATTTTAAAATAATGAAGTTTTGGGTTTTCCCATAAATTTCAACCATTCAATGACCTTTACAATCATCAAGGACACTCTCCACATTAATTCTTCATATAACTTGTATTTTGTGTCGGTTGATTTTGTTATTGTATTCTATTATTTATTTTAAAAATATGAAATCAATATGGTGAATCAATATTTTTTTTACTCCAAAAAAAGTTCATGGGTTTATACTCCATAAATGTTTCAATAGATTAATGAATTAAAATATGTAGAAAAAAAATGTTTCATACATTAAAGATAATAAATATATATAAATGTTATGGGATTGATAATTTTTATATCTTACATAATTTTGTGGCATGTATTTTTTTTATATAAATGATATGATTATTTAAAAATCATAGAAGAAAATGAATGGTTTTATAAAACGAAATATAATTCTTCAGTCTATGTCAAAAGACCTCAAAGAAGAAAGGGAGGTTTTAAAGATGATAAACACTATGGAAATTAGGATCATGTGTTAGTGATTTCATATGTGGGATAAATTATTTTTATATGCTTCAATATGCTAAATTAGTCGACATATTATTCGCTATTCAAATTTCTCTAAATGTTATTCAAAAAGTGGCCACGTATTGAAGAAGAAGTTATTAAGTATATTGTTAAGGAATATAATTTATTGGTTACATGAATATTGATTTATACCATACAAGGTATATGAACTAATTTTTTTCATTATATTGGAGTTTTTATGATATATAGGTATAATAAATAATCATCATAAAACTATGATGTGGATATTGATGAATTTCAATTAAACCTATGAAGAATCATTATGTTTTGTGGATTGAAATTTAAAAAACCTGTGTAAGGATATTCGACATAGAGGTGATGTCGAGGGAAGGAAGATTATAACTTGTTTGGTTTTTAATTGATGAGGGACTTTTTGAAGATATATATCTATGTAGTAGATGGATACGCTTATGTAAAACATGATAAAAGGGAATATTATAATAACTGTTGTTGGGAAGAAAATATTTTTTCCAAATAATATCTTAGTCCTTTTTCATTGTAGGTGATAGGAGCATTCTGTTAGCTATGACCGTTATATTTTAACATATATCAAGTATAAAATTTAGTTTCCTTCTATGATAAACCCTATTTAGATCATGATCTATTAATTTATTGTCTTAATAGCTGATAATTTTTTTAAATTACAAAATATTTGAAGAACCAATAACATAAAAATCTAATTTTATTATTTTAATAGATATTGATATGTTGCGGGTTGTGTTCCCTCTATTGGACAAAAATTATGAAAGATAGTGTGACTAACATATTTTCTAATGTATATTGTGGTGGAATAAAAATAGTTAGTTTTTTATCTTAATATTTATATGGGTGACGAATTATATTATATAGTTTTATATAACATTCATATTATAAATTTTTATAATTTTATGATGGGAATAAATAAAGAATCAATTTTATAATGTTGGAGTTACACCTCTATAATTTTTAAAACAATTTATATAAAAAATTGGATGATAAATGAATTTATTCATAATAAAAATTATCAAAAATAGTCATCACATTCAAACTAACACATATAATTATTAATCTAATAATTATTTTGGAAATTAGAATATATAATTTTCATAATAACCATAGAACACATGAAATGTATAATTAAAAAATTTTCATTCACACAAACTAGTTAGTCATAAAAAAAATAAAATAAAGTCTTCATTAATAATATCCTATGAATATATTATGATCTATTTATCATAATCAAATAAACTACCAACATTAAAATTTAATCTTCAGTTTGGTTGGATTCCACTTCATATCCACTACTTTCTATTAAAAAAATCTCATATTTTGGTATATCTTCATCGATAAAATTAAGAATTCCACATAAATATAAAAAATTATTATAAGTATATAATTAGTTGATAATATTATCAAAATAATTCTGCATTAACACAAATAATTTTCTCCAGGCATCAATTATCATATGTAAATTTCTCAATAGTATCATATATACACCCTAATTAATAAATGAGTGAAATTATAGCCACAATCCTCACTATAATATCTGAACAACATTTATTTGGTCAAATATTTCTAAATGAGCACACCATAACATTAAAATTATAATAATGACTCTCAATTCCCACCCACATAACCCAATCATTAGTTGTTTTCTAGATATTCCATGTGGTATCAATCAATACTCTCACACTGATACCCACACAAATAAAAATTGTAGATCCCGTAGAGTGGATTAATCTATTTGTAAAATTTTCCACTTATATGTGGCGCAACAGTTTCATGTCATCATCTTTGGGATTCATAGTCATTCAAATAATATGGATTAGTTCCATTTTGAGAGAATCTATCCATCCCAATGCCCATGTTGAGAATGGGAGAGAATAGTTGCCCTCCCACTATTATACAATCAAATATAAAATGTATCATGCCACTCAATCACCCCGTTACTATGTTATGATATTTTTATTCCTTAAACATTAGTATATTTCCAAAAAAACATAAAACTAAAATTATAAATTAACAAAAACTTATAATTTTTAATATGATAAGATATAAAAATAATATTTTTATAAAATGAGTAATAAAATAAAGTGTATATGATAATGTGTAATGTATTGGTTAAAATAATTTTATCTCTAAAATAATCATTAATCCGTAACATAGACATTCAAAATAATAGTTTCTTTGAATTCATCTCATCGTTACATTCATTGTGATTTATGGTAAAATTTTAGAACCAACTCTTAGATAATTTTATCTTATATTAATAAATGAAATATATACCTAAATATTATTCATTAATATATATAGAAATATTTTACATATAATTGAAATTATTTCTCATATTAATTCTTGATATTTTTATCCACATGTTGATATAAATTTTGTTAATGGATCACTTAATAAAAACTTTTGTCAGTAATTTAATTTTAATGAATAATAATGAGAATGAAACATGAATAAATTAATTAGAATCAATGAAATATACCTTCTAGACGTTATCCTTCTCAATATTCATTAATCTCCCACACTTTATGGACTGACATATAATTATAATGACAGAATACAGATATGGTTCATCATGAACATCTAAAACATACATACTATATTTAATAATAAAAATTAATTTCATTCAATATTTTTCAAAACATTTCAAGGAGAATATTATTTAAATTATATATGAATAGTTAAAACTTTTAACCCAATTAAAAATTTTTATAAACGAATGTTTCCAAATGGTTATTTCCTAATCTGTTTTTCATTTTAGAATAAAATTATACTTTGGATAATTGTTGTCCTTGGAGTACAATGAAAATATTTATATTGAAAAACTCTCATTATACCAAGGTGATCCTTCATTACACACAATTTAATATATATATATATATATATAATGAATGTAATTAATCTAATATAATTGAATGAGAATCCAAACAATGATAATAATATTTGTCATTAAAAAAATTAACATCATTTTTGTACAACCTCTAGGATAATAATAAAAAATTATCCTCAAATAAAAAATAAAAAATTGTATTAGATATTATGGTAACTAAAACATTATCATGTATGTTGTTTTTGTGATAATTCTGTTTGAAAAATATCTTTCCAAATATTATTTTAGAAAACCAAAAATCATGAAATTTAAAAAAAAAATCAGCGACCAAAAAACAAAAAAATACCTCACATTCTTATCATCTTATGAAATAAAATTTCTATATTATTATAAACTTCACTTTATGATAATGGGGGAACCACACAATCACCCCTGAATCATATACAGATTCTAGTATAATAATGTAAAATGAATAACACACCACAACACAAATAACATTAATATATTAATAAATATATTAATTTCAGTAAAAATAAATTACCCAAGTATGTGAATATAAGAAAACCCATTTTCATGAAATAATAAATATTATTATTACATTTATGTAAATACTATATGTTTTTTCTTAATCATTATATTCTTTATTACAACTCTTCAATGTTATTGTCAATAAAATATAATAAAATAATTAATAAAGTCATTTCAAGTAAACATTAGGAATTATTGGTTGTAAATATAACCATTAGATAATATAAATTTTCAATAAATATTTATATATGCGAAAATAAATAAATATTTATTATTAATAATATATTTTAAAATAAAAATAAATTACTAGTAATAATATTATTTTTGTTATTATAGTTTCTATTACTACAAAAAACCATCATATTATAGTAAACATTATTGAAAAGGTAAAATATATTCTATTACCATAAAATTATTATCATTAATAATTATAAATAATAATAAAATTTTTAATAATAAAAAATAGTTAATATTTACTATGACAAATAATTATATTTTTTAAATAATGTCTAATAATAATAAATTATTGTTTACTAATAAATAATTACTCTTGAGATAATAGTAGTGTATTATTAATATTTTATATTTTATATTTTAATTGATGAAAATTTATATTTATGTTGTGTAATAATGATGATAAATGTTAAAAATTAATTTAAAAAAATTATGATAATTTATTTTTATTTAAAATGATCATTGAATCATCTCTAATTATGTGTATCATGAACAGAATATGTTCATACAATTAATATGGTATTATAAATGGAAATTATTCTGTATTCATATAATTATAAAATTATATCAAATTTGAAGCACCCCAGACCCACCATCCCAGATCTAGTGTAAAATATATTTTCCATAAAAAATATCTATTTTGAAATTGAATATTTCCAATCATTATTTTATGAAATTTCCATCGTATAATCATTTCAACTCATAAAAAAATTCAAAATAACAATTTTTCTATTTAAGTTTCATCTTTATACAAATATTATATTCCAATACATGATTACATTCCAATATATACAAACTACAATATATCAACTTCTATATATCTACTAGGTTATACAAATTTTTATTATATTGCGAAAGAAAATATAATAATGGGGTGAGCTCAAATTCTCAATAAGGGAGTTATAATAAAAATGTTATCAATATTTAAATAATACGTATATGAGAAATCATGGGTATCAGAGAAATATATTTTTAAAATAACATTCAAGTATATAATTATTTTACAAGTAATAAAATAAATGATTGAAATCTAAAATGAATTATATATAACATGGAAGAGGTTGTGAAATCAATGGATAATAAACATGATCAATGGAGAATAATTGTAAGAATATTAATTGGAAATGTTACCATCCCATGAGTAATATCATAAAAAAATAATTATGGATTTAATAAGAATTGGGAAATTATAGCATTGTAAAAAATACCACATTTCTGATTGTGAATAAAATCTACACAATTAACTCTCCAAAAAAAATTCCCACACTTAATGTTCACATGACAAAAAATGCCAAAACTACATATTTTGAATTAACAAAATAAAATAATTAATGTTTTAAATAAGAAAAACTCATTCATCATGTTTTAAAAAATTACAGTGATTAATGTTGTGTACCAAAAAAATACCCACACTTCATGTTGTGACAAAAAAAAATTCCCATGATTCATGTTGGGAAAAAAACCATGCTTAACATCATTTTCTAATGAGATATTAATTCATAGAGAATTCATTGGTGTGATATATAAGAGCCAACCCATCAATATTCATTCATTTTTTTCCACTTAAAATCTAATAATTCATCTTATCATATATATCCCATGAGAATAAAAAAAATTTCATAACATTTCTAATTTTAACCACACATTAAGAAAATGATCAGTTGATTATATAAACAGAAACTATAAAAGGAGTATTTATGAATATTATATATTGGGGTATTTATTAACCATTTATCAATTGGAGAATAATCAACTATATATAGAAGAGAAATCATGAAAAATGATTTTTATTGAAGAAATATTTCTTAAAATATTTTTTAAGACATGATTTTCATGTCAAATTCTAAACACCATTTTTTATGATGAAGTGAAAACATTTTTTAAATGACTCCAAATAAATTTCATTAAAAGGGATTTGATATAAAATAAAACATATTACATAATATGATATAGAAGTGAATAATATATGATCATGGAAAGAAAACTCATTTAATGTATTTTAAAACACCAATATTGAAACCCCGACACATAAAAAGGATAACGAAACTTTTGATTTAAAATAATAAATGTGGTTATAATTATCATTAGAGATAAAAATATTGTGATTATTTGGTGACCTAATTTTTTTTACATGAATATTAAAAAGAAATTATATAAATTATGTAACAATAAAGCATATAAGGATCAAAAGGTGTAGTATCCTGGGAAAATTAATCTCAATCATAAATTGTAAAAAGAATTTATTTAATTACATAATATAAATCTAGATAAAATAAGTTTCATTATCCTTAGTACATGTAATCACATAATGTTACACACCAAATAAAGGAGTAAGTTTAAAGACTTGTAAGGTGAGGGATAACATAGAATGAATAACATACATGAATCAATAGTACATGATAGATCAAAATTATCATCATCATTTCTAAATAATTAGATCATCATATTAGGAATGAATGAAAAATTTGGAAATGTAATTTAATGTGGAGTATTCATAATAATGAAATATCATAGGCTTTTGGTTACATATGGCACACTGTTGTGTACAAATCTAGCATGTCATTCACATAAAAGAATGTACATAAATCTTATCATCACAATTGTGAACATATATAAATCATGATTATGTTTAATACACATAATATCATGAGATATATCACATTATAAAATTAATTTATGTTATGTATAATGTTAGATCCACCATTCCCATTACATAATTCACATAGTCATTCGTTCCACATAAAACATAAAACAAATAATAGTCATGTAATAATCCAATGAAATAAAATGAGTTTCATATTGGTTTGGTAAATAATACATTTATTAATAACCTTCAGAATTTCAAAATGAATAATAGAAATCATATTTTTTTCATTAAACATCATTATTCATCAGTGAATAAAAACACTCAATATGAGTTAATGTGGTGTTTTGGAATATAAAGTCAATTTGAAAAATATATATTTATTAATGGATTTGAAAACATATTGAAATGGTAAAATCATTTTTATATCACAAATATAAAATGTAAATTAAATGCGAATGAAAATTTGATTATATAATAAGTAAATACATAGAGAAAAAATTTAAGGGATTAGATAACCCAACAAATGTATTATGGGTTCGACAATCCCTATACCTTAATTCATGTTTTATTTATTAAATTTTACACCAAATATATAAAAATATTATTTTTACTAAAACATATTACAATCATTGAATTATATTTTTTACAGTTTTTATAAATTATATTAATTTTAATATATTTTTTTAATTCCCAACGTTTATGGTGAAACATTTTGATTCAATATTTTCATTAAAATAACTCATCTATCTTTGATTTAATTATCCTAAATTATTATTATTAATACAATATTAATATTAACATAAGACGCATATAAATAAATATATTTAAACATTTTTATAATATAAATAATCTAGTATGATCATATATAAGGTTAGTCTTAATAAAACAAATCGAAACGTCCTCATTAAGAGTTAATTAATAGTTTCTATGATATTTTCAAAAGAGAAGGTAGAGAATTATGAATTTTATATACATCATAAATATAATATTTTTAGTGTGTTAATATAATTAATAAAATGAAAAATTAATAATTAATCTTAGAAAAATTATGTTTGAATATAATTGTGAAGAAATATGATGAGAAGAGGAAAATTATAGATTAGTTGAGGAAATATTACACTTTTCTTTGTGTTTCTTTTTTTCTATGGTATTAAATTCATTTGATGATATGAGTTAATTTATTATATAATTTCCATAAGGATGTAAGTGGGTAAAAAGATGTTATTATTTTATATCATTTTCTTCTGAATGTTAATGAGGAATGGATTTCTAGGTAGTGGGAGATATATATACCATATTAGAGGTTTATATTTATGACAATATATTGAATAAAAAGAAATATCAATGGTAAATCATTAGATTATGCTATTTTTAACATTATAAATCATGTTTTAATTAAATAACATTATTTATGTGTTTTAAATTCATTGTAATATTAATTTATTTCAACAATATGAAAGAATGTTGGAAAATGAAATAATATTATTTTAATTGAGTATTTTATACATTTTACATTGGAAATTAGTTTTTGGTTTTAGAAGGCATGTTTATTAAATTTAAATAACTCATTTATCAAATTAAATATGATTTTATTTTGTCAAATAATTCATTAATTGATTAGGAAAATATTAGATAATGAATGATGAAATTTAAAATACACTCATTTGGAAAAAACATTACTTTTACTAAACACATAAAAATTGAGTAATTTTAATAAAATTACTAAAAAGCAAAGGTAATATTATAATATATTGATTCAAAAAATAAATTAATTTAGTAAATATTATTTTTCTTTATATTTAATGTTAATATTAGTATAATTTTTTTTAAACATTAAAAAAACTTTTTAAAAATGTTCTTATATTTTATTTCAATTTCTGATAAAGAAATTTGTTTTTGGAATCATAATATATATATTTTTTGACATTACAGTTCATAAATTTTATTTTCATTACATTTTATTATTTTAATGTTAAATTTAAATTCCAAATAACCAAATTTACTATACTTAATGATCTGGAAAAAATTACAATAGTAACAATATGATTCCAATGGTCATATTAACTCTTATAAACACTTATTCATTCATTTATACATTATTATTTACCATTAATCCCATGGATCCATTATTTCCCATTCAAATATATCAATTATATTTTTATTGTTCTATTGTTTAAATTGTTTTGTTCACGAGTGTAACGATTCTTATTGATTAGATGGATCCAAATTTTTTCTTATAAATTATTCTTATTTTCTAGTTTTATGAAAATATTATTTTTTCCTATTATCATGGTTTTAGTTGCTAACTAATTTAATGAAATAATTTAATTAAAAAATGTTTTTTAGTTTTTTTATGTGTCTTATGTGTATAATAATATATAATATAAAAAAAATTTATTTAGGAAAAAAATTTCACTAATAAATTATTGGCCTTATAGATTTTATGAGGGAATAGAGAATATTAGTGTTATATAAAAAAGGATATTGGGAAATTCCAATAAAATAAATGTTCTTTTTTTATTTAAACTATACATTTTTTGCGAAACATTAATTTCAAAAAGAAATAACACTTGGTTTTGAAACATTATTTCCCATAAAAGTGGATTGGAATACATGATAAAAACACCATAGTGTTGGATAATTATATATAAAATATTATAATAAAAGTAGAGTTATATGTCACAAAATAAATATTTTGTTCTAGAAAATCCCTTATGATTTTTGGAGCGTTTAACTCAAAACCTCTTTAAAGAGTGAGATATTTAAATTAATCATAAATTTCCCTAAAAATGGAAATTTATGATATAGAATCTCTATTATGGTATTTATAAACATATTAAAATGAATTTTTATCATAATACAAAACATATCCTAAAGAGATTAATTTCCTATGAAAGCTCTTACCAAATTAGTGATTTCTTAATAAAAAAGTCAATAGAAGAAAGAATATCATATGAATTATAAATATCATGAATTAAATCAAATTTTTATTAAAAAAAAATTTATTTGAAATTTAATACAACATACAAATAAGAAATTGGAACATTATATTAATGCAAGTCTTAATGAAGAGAAATTGATACATAAATCTCTGACTATATTCCTAATTAAGTTTTGGAACACACCTATTTTCTTGAAAAATAAAATTATTTTTATTAAAAACCTTATTACTAACCTAATTATTATATATTTAACTTCATATCATCAATTTATTATCATATTTGGTTTATTTATTATATATTTTTCTTCCCAATGTTGAGTACTTATGGTTATTTTATTGATTTGTTTTTCAAAACACCTTTGTTTGTTTTCAATAATAAAACATTTTTTAAAATAATTTCATATTATCCATAATCTTAATTATGTTTTGGAAATATTTTTTATATTTATAATATATTTTTAACATTTTCTAGGGTGATTGGTGTAGGTAACAAAAACTTACTTCTCATGGAGGAAATAGTCCACATGTATGAAATATTAATGTTTCTATTTCAGAAATAATAAAAATGAAATACATTATTTGATAATATAATATTTAAAAATAAATTATATATTTTTTGTATCATACATATTAATCAATAAAATATTTGGAATATACCATGATATGGGGTTATGAAAATTTAACGACATAGCTTTAAGACGGTGGTAGTCTGCACGTATATACGATTGATGTTATACTATTTGTCATAGAGGATATAAATGATTGAATAATTTTTGTTCAATTAATACAATATCATGTAAGTATACTATTGATACTAATTTAATTATTTTAAAAATTTGAAAAATTATTATGAAGGAGTTGAGTAAAATAAATAACTAGTAGAAAGTAGTAGTCAAGTTAGAAGCATGATTTTTCCCCGAGAAGATTCCTTTGAAATGTATGGTATAAAAAACATTTACAATAATCTCATGTAATTGGTAGAGTAATATAAGAGGAGAAATGTTTAATAATTTCTTCCACAAAATTAATTTATTGGTGTGTCCTTATGTGTTGAAGGTGTTAACTTTTTATAAGTTAACTGAAGGGTGGTTTTGGAAGTATACAATTAATTCCAACAATGATACATCTATATTAATGGGATAAATGATTCAAAAAGGGAAAGCTAAGGAAATAAGGGTAATTTGTGTAGATTCACACATAAAACATCCATTTTGGACATGATTTAAATTTTATTTAACAATTATCAGGTGTAAACAACGTATAATGAAATTTATTTTTTGTCATGGTATCAAAATATTATGAATAGTAATATTTTCCAAAGTTAAATTAGACAGTAAAAAATAATTAAAAACATTTATATTAAATGTTGGAAATAAATTTATTATATAAAATGGAAAACACTATTATATTTTAATATTAAATAAAAATCATATAATCCTGTAATAACTTCTTTTTGACAATTTTTGTTTTTTAGCATAAAATTTATGTATAAGAAAAAATTATCATGGTTAAATTCTTCGATGTCCTAAATTGATTTAATATATGATTAATAATAGATTATTAGATTTTATATCTTAAAAAATAATATGTCAACTTAAACCCTAATTATTTAAATAAATTCCCAATAACTATTTTTAAAGCAACATTATACATTAGTTTTAAAAATATTAGATATAGTTTTTACAAGTTAAAAAAATGCATTGAAATGTATAGTTTTATTCCATAACTAAATAGTTTATTACTTGAATGATTTTTTATTATTCTATGTCAATATTATATAATGATAAAATCAATAACATAATTATTTTTTTAAAAAATGTTTTTTACTAAAAAACACAGTCTACATAAGAAGCTCAGAATTTCATAATAATTAAATTTTGATTTGAGGGAAAAAAATTATTTTATAATATTTTTTTATATAAATTTAACATTGATTTTTTAAAATGATATACATAATATTATAGAAATTTATTATTATTAAAAAACATGTTTAGATATTAACTTATATTAATTATGTATCTTCTAATTGTAATAAAATTTAATGGTTTACCACTATTGATCACATAGGTATCTATATCTCATTGATAATGTTTATCACTTAGGTCATAAGGATCTTTTCTCCCACTGTTCCCTGAGAGCCATGGATACATTTAATCAAGCATCGCCTTTGGTGACAACTAGTTTAAATAATAATTTTGTGGAGGTTACCCAATTAGATACCAATTATTCCTTCAATGATTTTACCTCTTTTATAATAGGCAGAGTGGTCAAGCAATGAAGGATTACAAATGTTTCTTCCAATTTGACTTCCATTGAGGAAATTGATTATCTCTATAGGTTTTTGATTATTATACGATCCCATACCCTTAAATGTGTGTGTATGTGGGCATTCAATAATCTGAATAATAGAATCGTTGTTGTTTGGGGCTTCGAGGATTGGAAATGAAAGCTATGAGAAGAGGTGTCTTCCATATTATCATCCCTAATGATGAATTCAAAATGTGAGCCTAGATTTTTGGATCTATCTCTCTAATTCCAGGTATACTTTGAATTAAGGAATGGGATCATAACGTCAATCCATTTAATGTCATCAACAATCTTGTGTAGATTGGGGTTCAGATATACAAGATCAACTAGATATATTGGAATCCTCAAATTCAATAGGAAATTTTATCTTCCATGGGAAACCCTATAAGAATAGACTGTCAAACTATTAATTTCTAATTTGGGGGTTTTGATTAAGTCCTTATTTAGTTTTACATGGTATGCACATTGGTCGAGGAAGTGGTTCTTATAACCAAATATGATACTATCTCCTTATGAATTTTCAATAAAAGGAACCTGAAATTATACAGAGAGTGTAATTTCATCCGGCACCTCTCTGAGGAATGTAGAAGGGAGACCACATGTTCCTTTTATAATTTCAAGGGCCATGATGTGTCAACTTGTATAAAGGCTGCTGATAAGACACAAAATTGAGTGTCATACCTCCTTTGATCCAAATAATGTGGGGTCTGGGCAAGATGTTCGGAATGGTGGAATTCTCGTGCATTCTTGAATTTTTTATATTGAGCATATGGCAGAGGAAATTATCCCACATCATGAATTTATTTCTTTGGGTCTAAAGATTACCTTCATTTGTGTGCTAGATCTTTTGAAGGGGAATTAAGTCATTCCTTCTCATGACGTTCCTTAGGATGGTGGTACTGATGATGAAGCTCTGCATAGTTCAGTGAGGTAGAACTTCTTGAATACTTCCCAATCAAATGATTCCACTATGTTGATTCTCGATAATTCTGTTAAAGGTTCTCATTAACCTAGTGATGAGAATCACATGATGACAAGGATGACCCTATATGTTGAGAACGTTGTGACTCGTCCCCTTGAGACAAACATTATGAATCATTTAGTGGTCATCCCCTCTCAGACCTCTGTCAGGGACAACCTATGTAATCCTCCACATGATACCTCATTGCTTTCAGTGAGTTCTGCTTCACAAGATGTTCTGACTGAGTCCAATCATGAGCCATACATACAAGAAATGTCCTTTCACCCTTAGTTGCTAGATCCTACATAGATATTGGATAGTTCCTTGGTGGGGGTTGAGGGTTTTATCCAACTTCCCTATAATAGGACATAAAAGAGAAGAATGGAAGATGAGGCTATTGAGGGAATTTTCTAATCTGCTAATAAGTTTTTCCTTATTTCAGGTGTGTTTTGGTCTCATGATTCGGGGGCCGATCAGTCATCTGAGGAATCAGTTATTGTATATAACGTTGCTGATCCAGGGGTCATTCATGAGTAAAATATCTCGAATAAAAAGAATGGGATGAGAAACAATTCAAAACAACAGGTTACTAGAGATACACCTCATTAAATTTTCATCACATCCTAACTGAAGAGTCTTGGGATATATTGGACCTCATGCCATCACATCTTACCCAAAAAGTTTTGGGATACTCAGGAAAGGGAGTAGAAAAGGAGCTAATAACTAGCCACTCAAAAGAGTGTTGTGAAAAACACCCTCCCCCATGAAATGGGGGTGTTCGGCCTAAAGTGATTAACTTGGGTGAGGAGTGAATAATAAATATAAGAACTAAATTAAACATATAGGTAATTAAGAACCCATACCAACCTAGGGTTTCCAAAACCCGCGCATACACAAATGCCCTCATTACTATTCATTCATAAGAAGCACCACTTCCACAACCAAGTTACAACCAAATCCCAGAAAACAATTCACCATTGACACCATTATTTTTTTTCATATTCAAATGATTCCAATAAAATAATTATTCACTTCTGGGAAAATAACATGCATTGACACATGCCAAGGAAGAAAAAACAACCAAGAAACAAATTAAGCATTCACAACCGGTACTCTTGTATAGTCACAATGACAAAAGTGATTAGTGGGAACCCTCAAAGTACTAGAACCAAAATGAGCCCCAAAATACGGCCCCACATAGCCTCAGATCCACAAACCAACAACTCCAAAATAATAGAAACCATCCCCATCCACGTCACCCCACTTGCATCATGTAAACTGACCACACGTGTTACCAAGACAGACTAAGTGAGTTAATTTTCTGATTCAAACACACCATTCATTATGATCATTCATTCTGTTTGGTTATCTGCAGTGATCATAAAAGGATTCTTGTTCATTTTACATCATTTTACACAACCAAGTTTACATAAAAAATCTATTTCCATGTTACATACATTCAATCTTCAAATAAGACACAGGTTCATTTGTGTGCAATGATAGACCACCAACAACCCTAATTTTCAGTTGACATAAGATCATACAATTGACAACATGTAAGAAAGGGTAAAACGGTACAACATCATCATCAAACACGACCCTTTATCTTTGAATGTATGTTATCTTTGTTAATGTTTTGTTTCATCTATCCTCATGGGATCATTATCATACCCACACTAAATGATACACAATAACGAGTGATGAAGGAAGATCCCTCTGTGGATTATCAATGGTATATGTTTTTCTCCTTGTTCCAAGAACTAGGGATATGTGACTATAAGGGGAGAAACATAGGGGACACCAAGAGTGATTAGGAAAGGCTCCAGTATAGATGCACCAGTACCTTAGGGAAGGGGGACTCCAAACCCACCATGGAAATAATAAGAGACCATCCAAGAAGAATAAATAATTCCGATGTAATAAAAGGCGAGATCATGGAGTTACGAGATTTTAATTTTGAACAACATTAAAGGAGGATTGTGTTTTTACCACAAAGTTGGACAGTTAATCATGATAGAATTAATTGTTACTTAATAATTCACATTGGAGCAGTGGCCATAAACATTTTGAGTTAAAGGGTTCCAATTAAACATAGGAAAACATCTAACATGGTAGGAACTGGAAGTATGAGAAAATGGTGTGGCATAGAGGAAAAAGCCTTGCGTTTTGCTAAGTCATGGGTATCCTAGATATTGGGGGATTTATTATATCACTTTTGGGTTTTTAATGGCTTAGAAAGTGGTATAATAACACTTTTACATGAAAGGATATGTTGCAGGAGAAGAAAAAGTTGGAAACTGGAAAAAAATGAACAAGGGTCGGACACCATTTGTTGAGCCACTGTAACTGTGCCACGGTCACGGTGCCACCATCACGGTGCCACCCTCATTGTGCCACCTTCATGGAGCCACTGTCATGGTGACACCGTTTCAGTGAGTTACCAAGATGGTGTGACCGCCATGGTGCCACCGTCACGGTGCCTCTGTGACCAGTGCCACCTTTTCGGTGCCACTTTTTCTATGGGACCATTTTATGGGACCATGTTTTTGGAAATGTACAAGAATATTAGGGTCTAAACCATTACATCAGATACATCTCAATGTAATATCATCCTCAAGAATTCAAGGATAAACCGAAGAAAGTAGAGGGGTCTGAACAACCACCTCGAAGATACCTCACAGGAGTAAACCTCATCGACATCTAGGAAAACCTCTCCCACAAGTAACCAAAAAAACATATAAAGGATTCATTGTCCTGACATATGAATTAAGGATCCTTATGACCCCATGTCGTGATACTGTCTTCTTTTGGTGGCACTAACTCACCTGCATGGATTTTATCACATCCACCTTAATGGGTCTTGATTAAGGATCAGGTCCTCACCTCCCCACAGTCATTACTCTTCACATACATTTAGAAAATATGGAAAATAGACCATCTCATAGTTAATAAGTTAAATAACTGCATATCAAAAAAGTAAAAACCAAAACAGAAAAAAACTCAAAATATCTCTGGGTACTAGGCGTGCATCTGTGCGTCATATTCCCAGGTACTCTCCTCGGTGCCACAATGCCTCCATAACACACGAACCAAGGAAATGGTTCTTCTATAAAACTCCTTCTCTTCATTATCATGGATCCTCACTAGTCTATCTACAAACATCACATCGTCCTCAATACCCATATCCACCCAGTTGAGGACATGAAAATAATTGTGTAGATAATGATGGATCTGAGACACAAGGAAGACATCATCCACTCTCATTAGCGGTGGTAGTAGCACCTGCAGATAAGACACTTCGCCAACTCTCCGCAACACCTCAAAGGGTCTAACGAATTTGGGAGAAAGATTACTCCCCCTGTCAAACCTCAATTTCCTACACTGTGGGGAGACCTTCAAGAACATGTGATCGCTAACCTTGATCTCCAAGGGTCTCCTCATATGATTAGAATATGAATTCTACCAGTCCTGATCCACCTTAATCATCCCTCGTATAAGCTGAACCTTCTCTGTTGTGCTCTGCAATACCTTCGGTTCAAGAACCTTGGCTTCCCCATCCTCTGTCGAACAAACAGGCGAGCAACAATACCTCCTCTACAAAGATTCAAACGGAGATTTTACAATAGTATATTTATATCTATTATTTTAATAAAACTCTACCAGATGAATTTGTCTTACCCACGACCCCCCAATTTCAAAAACACAGTCCCATAGAATATCATCCAACGTCTGGATGGTGAAATCTATCTGCCCATCTATCTAGTGGCGGAATGTAGTGTCGAGGCATTCCTGGGTGCCAAACACATGTTGCAATCATTTTCATACTCATGAGGTAAACCAAGTATCACGATCTGAGACTATAGAACTTGGAACTCAATCCAATCACACATACTTGTCTACGTACCTTAGTGATAGGGCGTCCACCGCACTCGACTCCTTGATTTACAAGAGGTGATCTGATTTCATCAGTTAATCCACAAATACCCATATATTATCACAGCATCCTTGAAACCTTAGTTGACCCAGGAAAAAATCCATTGAGATATCATCCCACTTCCACATAGGGACATTTAAATACTGCAATAGACCTTCTTGGACATAGTGTTCATCCTTCACCACCTAAAACACCAGGCACCTTGGCACAATCTCTGCCACAACCCGCTTTATCCTAGGCCACCAAAACTGACCCCACAAGCCCCATTACATCTTGGAAACTCATGGGTGCACCACCAGGGGTGAGTTTTGGAACTCACCAAGAACTCTCTCATGAATTTCTATGGGGATGAACAACTTTCCATGAAACAACATATAATTATGCCTATCTTTCGACCATACTCCTAGAATATCACCCTGGATAACACGATCCTGCATCACTTTTGCCTCTATGTCCCCCCCTAAGACTCTTCCACCTGCTATAACAGGTAGTTCTAAACATTCATCAGGAACAACCAACCTCTACCATTCTCCTCCCTTTCATCTAAGTGTAGGGCAGTCAACTTCTCCATCGCCTTCCAAGCATCTCTCGATACTCGAACCACATCCTTTTGCTGCTTACTGCTCAGGGAATCAGCTACCAAGTTCCCATTTCCCAAAGTATAGGAAATTTCAATATTGTATTCGTAAAAATACTACATCCACATCCGCTGACGTAGGTTCAGGTCTCAATGAGAGAAGATATAAGTCATTCTCTAGTTATCTGTGAAGACCAAAAAGTGTTCCCCGATGAGGTAGTGCCACCAAAACATTAGTGTGAACACAACCACTACGAGCTCCAAGTCAAGGGTGGCATAGTAATGCTCATGGAGATGCAACTACCTAGACCCCTATGAGATCACCCCCATGCTGCATCAACACACACTCCAATTAATGGACACAATCATCATAGAACACCTCATACGTCACCACTTCTTCTGGAAACCTCAGTACTGGGGCATTCACTAGCTTCCACTTTAGATAAATAAAGGTTGCTTGTCAATACTAACTCCATTAAAATGTTTGGTCTTTCATGTTCAATACTGTCAAAGGTGTCATGACTCGAGAGAATATGGGAACATACATCCAATAGTAACCCACTAGAACACGGACAATACAAAATTTTGAACCATTGAAAATATAATATCTAAAATGAACAATTAAATCAAATTATAAAATGTGTCAATTCATGGTCATTTATAAGGAATAAAAAAAATCAACATGAAAATGGATATTCAAAAAGAACCTAAAATCAATCCATTAATATTTGATTTATTATATTCTAAGAAAATCATTATTTTGAAAATTAAGGATTATAATTATTTTCCAATTATATTCTTGAGAGTTCCCATCATTAATAAGTACAACTATAGAAACTGAGATTTTTAGTGATAAAAATGGATTTCATTAGTGCAAAAATGTATTGAAAAAAATTACATTAGTTTATAAAAAATGAACCAATAAATGATTCCATTTATCATAGTGCATTTATAGTTGAAAATTATGTCCATTTATCATTAGTTTCTTTAGATCTAATGATGGGAATTTTTCTCATTGCTATTTTTATCACTGATAAAATTATCATTTCATTAATTCCCAACTACAATTTAGATGACACTAAAACATAAATTTATATAAGATAAATTAAAATTTATTTACACACAATATAAAAAAATATTTCACAATTCAAATAAACATTAAAATGAAAACATTGATATATATAATGTCATTGTTATAAATGATGTTTTACAAAGATTATTAAATAAAATTCAACAAAACATTATTCTAGTGTCTTTGGGACCCCATTTTGAAAGTTCCTTATGATGCACCTTCTTGTTAGAAAAACCATGCTAAGTCAAACAAAATATGAATATGATATTATTAAATACTAATTTATATGTCCATAATATAACAAAGAAAAAAATGAATCCAAAATATTATACAAATTCATATAAAAAATTAAAAAAAGAAAACATTAATGCTAAATTATTGATAATTAATAAAAAAATAACAAATTAAATAAATAAAACATATCATTAAGTAATATCAAGATGATATCACTGTTTTAACTAGTTTTTTCATAGTTTCATCATATTTTTAATTATTTTTAAATTTTATACAGAAAATACTCACTATTATTCATATCATCCACATCATGCATTATTTTTGCGAGAAAATGATTCCTATAAATCATAAATAACAGAGGGATAATTTTCCCTAGTTTAAAATGCTTGCTAATTTTGATTGATTAGTTTGATATAGGTCACACATTTTGTGAACAGAAATGTCAATTTTAAATGAACACATATAATTTTTGTCACATCATCTACATCATGTGTTAAACTAATGTATTGTTGAATCCTAAGAAAAAATTTTATTCCTAGATAAGTACCCTATAAGTCTTTGATTTATGGTCTTGTTTAATAAGTTCTTAGAATGTTATGCATTTATTTAAAAAAATGTTGTATTAAATTGAAAATAATTTATTTTTAGTCATTCCATCAATACCATTTACTGAAATGACATGATTTTTAATCCAACATTTAATAACTAAACATGGATTTATCTAATAAATTATAAAGACAACATGAGTGTGTTTGATTAATTCTGAATGAGGGATGCATGTTTTGACATAAAATTTCATTTTTAAACTCAAAGAAAATACTTTTAGTTATAACAAACATACTAAGGGTTAGTTCGACAAGTTGTTGATTCCTACGTGTAAGATATTTTATATGGAATATTCTACTAAATTATTAAGATAATCATAGTATATTATCATTATTTCTAATGATTACTACATGTTTTAAAATAAAATATTTTAATTGAAACAAATGCTTTTCATCTACCAGTCATACCATGTATCAGGGTAACATGTTGATTATTCCTATTCATCACAAAATACATTAGGATAATTTTCATAAAATCTCAGGAATATCTATATCTATTTTAACTGTTTTTAGTAATTAACACATTTTATTAAATAAAATCTCACATTTAAAATAAAAAACACACTTTTAGAAATAGATGTCACTCTATGTATTTGATATATGTTAGGATACATCCAATATATGAAAAAGTAAATGAAGATTATTTCAAAATAACATCAATATAATATATGTGTTTTTTCTTAGTTTTCAGTATGTGGTAGATGTTTTAAACTAAAATTTCACTATTAAATTGAAAACACATAAATTTATTCATAACAAGGACATAGTGTGTCCAATTAAAATGGTAGATTACCACATATGAAATCTGACCTATGGATCTTTATCCAAAATTATCAAGGTTTAATATTCTTGGATTTGAACATGGGGTGCATGTTTTGAACCAAAATTTTTAATTTAAATAAACAAAATTTATTATAGTTATATTTGGGAAAATGGATATTGAATTGATATGTGGTTCATTCCTACCTGAGAAAAAACTATTTAATGATTTTTTTCAAATGTATCAATAATTAATAAGTGTTTTTCATAGATTTAAATTATTTCCATACATTTTGATCTAAAATGTCACATTTATATTGAAAACATGAATTTTGAGTCATATATAGAACACTATGTATCAGATAGATGTGTGGTTGATTCCAATACATAAAAAATGATTAATGGGTAATTTATTAATAATAAAAAATTTAAATATTTTTTCATTATTTTAATTTGTTAGGAAGTAATTTAAACTAATATATTACTTTTAAATTGAAAACACACATTTATAGTTATACAAGGAAGATCATTTATTTGATTGATGGGTGGTTAATTACTATATCTCCCAAATTATTCAATGATTTTTTTCCATAAGTTATCTAGAATATAAAATTATTCCTTTCCGGTTTTGAGTACATTGTATTTTTATTAAACTAAAATGTCAATTTTAAATAAAAACTCTTATTTAATTTAAAATTAGGCACACCATGTTTTTTTAGCTTGTGATTGACACAAACACACAATAAAAGACATGTGGAACATTTTTGTAATATATTATGATAATTAATGTGTTTTTTTTCAAACAATTAGCGAGTGATGGATTTTTGAACTGTAGTTTTGATTAAAAATTGAAAACACACCAACAAAATTATTTTGGAAACACTATACATCTAATAGAATTTTTCATGATTATTACATGTCAAAAATAATTTATGAATCATTATTATAAATTATCAAAAATATCAACTATTATTAGTCTATATTATGTATAGGGAATTTATTTTGAAAATAAATTATATTTTTAATTAAAAACAGTCCCTTTTTACAATGCTTGTCATATAGTGAGTTGGATTAGAATTAGTTTGATTCATGTATTTAAAAATTAATTCTCTATTATATTCTTACAGTATTAATAAATTATATTTATTTATGAGGGACATGTTTTTTCCATTATAATATAACATTTTAATTGAAAAAACCACTATGTAGTATCAGACACTGTGTGTGTCAGATTGTCATGTGGTTGATTATTACACATAAAAAATAATTTATGGGTCATTTTCCTATTTTATATTGTCAAAATAATATACTCATTTCTTATATTAGGTATCATGTTTTTTACTAAAATTTCTATGCTAAATAAAAACATGAAATTTAATTCATAGTTGGTCCATCATGTGTCATATTTATGTGTACTCAATTCCCGTTCGTCACAAATTAAAAATAGATTACTCAAATAATATATAATGACTATATTAGTGTTTTTTCTTGTTTTTTTGTGTGTGACATTTTTTAACTAAAATGTCACTTTTAAATTGAAAACACAGACTTTGAGTTATATTGGTCGCACTGGTGTCAGATTGAAGTGTGGTTGATTCATACATTTGAAAAATGATTTATTGAACATTTAGATAATTTTCTATGATTATATATGTGATTGTTATTATATTGGACTATGTGGTATGTCTTTTGGTATAAAATTTCAATTAAAAATAAATAGTCACTTTCAATCATATTGGGAAAACCGTGTTTGAGATTGGCCTGTAGTTGCTTCTTACACATCTCAAATGACTTATGGATTGTTTTCAAAATGTAAATTGAAAATTGGAGAATGTTTTAGTAGATTTCAAGGATCAATGTGAATTTTTAAATAAAATATAACTATTAAATTAAAAAAATTTACATTCATACTTATGGGGTAAATATTGTGTCTGATTTACACATGATGGATTCATACATGTCACAGTAATTTATAGACACTTTTTCCAATGTATCTAGATAAATATTAGGTTTTTTATCCTATTTGGATATATGGTCTTTACTTAATGTAGAACTATGAATCCTTTTAAATTATATATAAATAATTTCACTATCTATATGGGAGTTCCAAATAATTTTATGTAGGTTTTTGGAGCATATAGTGCTTATTTTTAGCCCAAAGCATTCATTTTTTAGAAGAATAATGAGCTACATGATTGGTGCGTAGTTGTTCATAACCATAAATATTAACCACAAAACCGATATATAGATGAGGAAAGTTATTTTAACTATACAAGGGAGGTTTTTTGTCTTTATGAAACATTTAATAATTTTCAAGTGTGTTTCACAAGGTTGGAACACTTTTTATTTTTATCCTAAATCAAACATGTGTGGGGGTGGAGGACGTGGTAATGAGGAAACATGAGTTGTTAATAATTTTTAAAACACTATGCCTCTCTATGTAAGGAGGGGAAATCTGGATAGATTCTACTACCTTATTTCTACATGGTTTAGTAAAACATGTAGTGAAACTATGTACCCCATTAAAATGGGGGAATTATAATTTTTCTTCAATCTCATTAAACATTTAACCCTCCTTATCTTCCCTCAAACACATAACAACTTCTCAATTTTAGATCACCCATTGGAACTCAACAATGTATATGATCGATATTATATGTTCAGTGTCCAAATCAATAATTTTTTTCATGTTGGAAGCCTCTCTATAATTATTCTCCATTGTTTTCATTTTCTAGCTTAGCTTACCATATTAAATGTTATCATAAAAAAACTAATATGAAATTTTTCCAAGGTGATTTTCAATTTATTTAATTTTTATCATTCCATTATGAATTAAAGGATAACACTGAATGTGGAGTCCTCTACCCTTCTAAGGTAGGTTTTTTATACCTTTTAATTATATGTGTTTATATTTATATCATTAACAATTATGTGACATAACATATCCTCAATGAATTTATTTTATAATATATAATGTGAAAATATTAATTTAGACCAATATACTGATGTACCATATCCCCTTTTACAATGTTGGATTTTTTAAACCTCAAACCAAAAAACCCCTTTAGGTGAGATCGATTAAATTTATATGAGTAAGCCACCCCCATAGGGTGTTCTGGGCTTCAAAAATTTATGTAGAAGATGTATTTGATTTTAAATGGATTTTTAAGGGTTTAGTACCCCTTTTAGAACTGTTTCGTTCATAAATTCAACTGTTAATGAAGTGTATTAAACAAAAATTTATAAATTGGATGGATAATATATTAGATTATGTCTTTTTATGTTAAAAATTTATAATGTTCAATGGAAATCAACAAGGCCACATTTTTATCACTAGTCAATGGATTGATTAATTAAGCGAATCTGACGAATTAAATTTACAGAGGTAATGGACACTAACATGGAACCATTTTATCCATTTTTTGATATGATAGGAAAAAAATATTTTTATATGACACCAACCATGGATGTTTATATATGGTACCATCCAGTGTATTATGGTATAGAAGCGACATCATGTTTTATTATGTTTTATGAGCCTATATTTTTAGGTTTTTTATTTTTATGAATTATCTCCTTATATCTTCCATGTTGTATGAACCACATTGGATTATCTCCTTGGGATACAATCATGTCTTTACCTAGATAACAATAGATGAGTTACGTGGACTCTAGGAGGATCCCTTGTTCACTGAACATGGTTCCTAGACTATATATGTTTGATACATGATATGACTAGTGTATGTCATAACTAATGGTTTAATGTTTGTATATAATTTACAAAATTTTATAGAGGTCTCTTTATTACACTTGTTATATTATAATAGATTACATTATACTTTAATTGTATAGATTTACTCTCAATATACCAACACATTTATATTATTGTTATTCATATACTAGATTGGTTATTGATGTCATTTCTAGAATCCTACTAAGTTTCACTCACACACTATTCATGCAATCAATTTGAACGTGGATAGACTTTATGGACACAGGTAGGGACATTGGGGAGTTCCATTCCATTGAAGATTGATTTTCTATACTAGGAAAGATTATAAGAACATAGGATTGTGTTTGTGGTCATGATTCCATTTTAGAGAGGTTTTGAAATTTTTGTTTATTTCTTATATAAAATAGTATTTATGCATACTAACAGGTTCCCTTTTTTCCCTTTTTTGTACATCATCATGAAATAATAGTTTTTTATATAATACTAGATATTAACTTTTTTTTATTTTTATTTGGATTATTTTCTTCTGTTGTTTATATTAATATTCTATTATTTATCTATTATATTTTTTCCACTACTAATTATTATTATTATTATCCATTATGATCCACTATAATTATGGGGTATTGTCTCTACACCACACCATAACTGATCACCGCTTCTTGTTGGAAGCCTCTAGCATAATGGGAGGTGCTCTTGAGGCCACATGGCCAGTAATGATTGTATTTTTAAGAGTAAACATAGTTTGGGTTGTTACAATTCATATTGGATCATTATTTTCCTTTATCTTACTATTTTTAGTTTTATGAAATGAGACAAGGAATGTGTTGGAATATAGAAATGGATCAACACCTAGGAGTATGTATACCATGTATTGGGAAAATGTCATGTTAACTAATATGGGTTTTGATATTCTGGTTCATTCATATTAGAGTTGTATTAATTTCACATATGGGTGGGGCACATGATTTTTGGAATTAATTATTACTATTATGGATTATATTTATCAATTTTCTATGTACATAATGTATTTTTTCTCATAAATTGTCATAGGAATTGGAGGATTTATATGACATTCATTTTTTACATTATTATATACATTTATTATATTATTTCTTACTACCTTGATTGGAATACCTATTATGCGAGTAATGATTTTTGATGATGAATGAGATAAATAATTGGTTAATCAATGTTTCAACATCAACATAATTGTTTTCACAAATTGAATCATGGTGGTACTAACTTCCCAATTAAGGAATATTTGAGCCATAGACCATTGGTTATGTTGTTTGAAATGTTAGTTTTTGAAATTAAATGGATTTCAAATTCAATTTATAATTAATATCATTCTATATAAATTATTTTTGTAGTTAGTCCACCAAAAAAGTCATGCTATCGATACATGAATTACCAATTGTAACATATGAGATATTGGCCATCATAACATTTGAATGGAAGACATATCTGACAGAACCATGAGATATATAAGTATATATTGAATAATAATTACAAAATGAAATGATATTCATGAAATGGACTTTACAATTACAAAATTAATGTTGTTTTCCTATATAACATTCATTATACACCCCATATACTATAACCCCTATTTTGATTCACGAACATTTACACAAACCGAGTCTTAATAGTGGGTAGTTGCGAGAGACTCTAGGGTATTATGGTTTTGAACCTATCCTATTACTTTTTTATATGATATATTATATTATAAAATCATGTTCTAAGGTGTTAATTTGGAAGTGCAGAAATATGCCCGCACAACAAACTTGGGATGTGGTGTAGATGGATTTACAAGATTCCTTATGTGACTATTTAATTCCATCAAGTTTGGGGGCTATCCAAAAAATAGATTTTAGGAACCTTGAGTAGGAAATTTTTCTATTAAGTATTTATCTACTTTTTTCAAGAAGAATCATTGTTTCATTACTGATCTCCTTGTCGAAAATATATCCCGAAGAAGGGGATTTGTGGAAGGACATAAAGAAGCCATCTATTCATAAATAATTTTCTTTCTGTTGATGGTCATTTATAAAATAGTCAATCCTGAGCTTATATATTAATGTAACATAAGGAAAGGTAATGGTTTTAGGAATTGTAGTTTTGTACCTAAAATGTGATGTAGTTTTTCTTATATAATGAATCACCTATTTGAGTTGTTTATTTATGGGTTTAACAGTTATGGTGTGTGTACTAGACACTTTTTAATATTACATCAATGTGGTAAAAATGGTCATATGTATCAATAGTTCGTCAGATATCCTTCTGAGTGATGAACATATAGTATAATGGCCAAGCATTATAGGTTTAGTTGGACCTTTCAACCTAGTTCATGCAGAAGTGAAACTATAGAAAAACTGCTTCCTAGTGTAGGATCTTTAGATCCACGTCATGAACTGAGATAGACTATGACATTCCACACAGATCGTGGTGGTGGATGATTTTGAGGAATTCATACTTATTATATGTAGTTACCACGTAGAGAACCTACCCATGGTAGTTAGGTTGAGACTTTATGTCATGGATTAAGCCATATTTATGACGTACAAACTACTTTTGTGGAGTAGAGTACTGGTCTTTCTACAGTTTGAGGTATGATTTTGTTAGCATCTACTTTAGTATCTTTCTTATTTGATACAGTTTCATCCTAATTTTTTATATATCTAAAAATCATAGAATTTATTATTCTTTGTGTTTAGTTCATCTATGAAATTGTATATTTTTATACACTACTGGATGTATACAAAGAAATATAATGCCAATGAAGATAATTCTCCCTTGAAATTTGTGGCTATGTTCTCTTAGTGTATATTTTTATCCCCAAGATGATGAGATTTGATATCATTCTTCAGATGGACTAGTTCGTCACCTATCACACTCTTATAAAATTCTCACATTAGTGTGTTTCCTTCATATCACCTAATTGTTTTAGATGTTTTCATGGTTGAGAATGGGATATCCATAAAATTTGAGATGGACCTGAGCATCAAAGGCTGGGCAGAGTGACAATCTAGATTTACAATCATTTTCTAACTGATCAAGTTAAAATTCATGTAAATTTTTTTCATGTATTGGGCCATTTTATTGAAATATTTATGGATGAATTTTATGGGCTACCTCCTAAGATAGAGTTGGAGTTTAAAATTGATCTTATTCTTGGTGTTGGAACTATGTCAATTCTAACTTATAGGATGGAAGTTTCTATGATTTGAGAACTCAAATGTTAGTTAGAGAACATGAAATATAATTGCTTTATATGTCCAAGTACATCACCAATTCATTCACCCATCCATTTCTCCTAGAAGGTGGATGAGACCCTCCAGATTTGGGTAGATTACTAAAAATTGAATTAGTAAATGGCTAAAAACTGATATTCACAACCTATAATAGATGAACACTTTTATTAGCTATGAGGAGCTATGGTTTTCCCCATGATTGATCTGAGGTTGGTCAATCACCAATTAAGTGATAAACACACAGAAATAATAGATACAAAATTTTTTAGAGTATATTTCTTATATTATAATTTGATTATACTTTTCAGTCTCACAAATATGGTAGCTATTTTCTTTCCACTAATGAATCTGGTTTTCAACCTACAACTGGATTATTTTATGGTCATTATTATATATGATATAATTGTATACTGAAAAATATGAAAAAAATCAACCAAAACACCATGATATCATATTTATAACATTGGGAAATCATATTTTAATTTAAAATCTCATAAAAAACCTCACCTAGATTGATAACAGTCACTTTATAGGTTATGTTATCCTAGATTTGTGAGTATCAGTTGAACCAAAGAACGGTATATCCATGATTTCTTAGGAAAACAAAAAGTTCCTTTAATATTCAGAGTTCTTTTGTTTTTATGGATATTATAATATTTTTATTCATAATTTTTCATGCCTTGGAGAACATATTTCAATAGTGAAAAATAGTGTTATTAAATTCTTATTGTTTGAAGCCTTTGAAAAATACTTTTCCATTATACGCAATGAAGACTTACCTTATCTTTAATTATGGTTATTCAAAAGAATCATAAAGGACATATAGTATATTTTGATACATTATAAATTGGGTTGGGGGAATTTTTCTTCCATGTTGATTGAGTTTTGGGAGATGGTTCTCATTGGTTGAGGCCTTATATGGATAATTCATAATCCATGTCCCCTATTAAGTAGTTATTTATCATTCCTGGAGAAGTTGGAAGTTATATTTAATTTGAAAATGATTAATTTTATACATAGATCACGAATTACTCAAATACATATTAACTCATTATGATATTAACAATATACGATGAATATGGTTTGAAAAAATATAGAATTTGGAATTTTATCATGATTATATACATACAAAATGAAATAAATTGGATGATGCTTTGAGTTGGAGGACTCAATGATAGGTAGTTTTGGAAGGAAATACAGAATGGAAGTTGATGGTTTTATTATATAAATTTTTATGTGCATGGCCATCCCTCACACCCTATACTCAAATCATTATTAGTTAACTCTTCACTACTATATAGAGTAAACATGAATTATATTTCAGATGAAAATTGATTAGTCAAAAGGGATATCATATCAGGTGAGCTCCCACCACATCTCTGTATTTCTAAGGAGGATGAGATATTATATTTTCATGGGATCATGTGGGTTCATATTGACTTTCAAGAAGAGTTCATTTGAGAATATCATTCTTCCAAATGATCATTACATCATAGAGTTACTAAAAAACTATAATGATTTAAAATACTTTTATTGGTGTTCGGTGATAAAGATAAAGATATCAAGTATCATTTATTGATGTTCCACATATTAGTCAGTGAATGTGGAACATGACTGAAATTTAAGGATTTTACATCCAATACTCATTTAGTAGTGGAAATGGTATGATGTAATGATTGATTTTGTGATGGGTTTATCAAAATCCCATCATGTTAGTGACACCATATGAATTATGATTTATTCACTGATAAAATTCTCATATTTATTTCAAATTAAAGTGTCCTTGTCACAAGATGAACTATATAGGCTATTTTTTAAAGAGATTAAATGCCATCATAGAGTTCATCTTTTTATTATATTTTAAAACGATGCTAATTTTATTCCATGGTTCTAGAAGGGGTTGTATAAGGTTTTTCATTCACATGTACTTCTGTGTATAGCCTCTAACCTCAGAGTGATAGTTAGTTAGAGCATACGATATAGGTGTTATATAACATTATATATCCCTTATTTTGGGATTATTAGGAGTAAAAATACTTACATATGAGTTTTCAAATAATAATTTCTTTCAAGTGATTATACATATGTCGCCCTATGATACCCAACACAATAGGTCATTTCATTCAATCATATACTGTTTAGAGATTGGAGAGGGAGTGCTATAGAGGTATTGTCTCATTCAGGATTGTTTGGAGAAGTTCCTACTAATTAAGAACCATATGGATGTAGATCCATTGGGTTAGAAGTCCTATTCCGACTATCTTCATCGACCTCTAGTGTTTGAGGCGTGAGATAGTGTCTTAATGCATGTATTTCCAAGATCGGGTCATCAAAAAATTCAAAGGCAAGGAATGTTGTCATCTAGATTCGTCAAACCCTTTTATATTTTGGAGAGGTCAAACAAATGATTTATCGCATAAAAAATCACTTGGAGTAATAGTTTTATAAATTATGTTTTTCATGTTTCTCTAGTTTTTCATCATGATGAGGATTTGTTCCATGTCCTTCATAATAAAAATGATGAGTAGGATATTTATTACTATTTTTAAAAGTATCATATAAGTATTATTAATCATACCACGATGTTTTTTAAGGATGTTTATTTCCTATATTATGGGTTTTATGGAAGTTCATCTACGTACTAGGAGTGACCAGTGAGAGATAGACAGACATACAAGCACAATGAGTAGAATTATTCTTTGATGATATTCAGCTTCCCAGGGTAGGTAAACTTGAGGAAGACTTTTTTAAGGATGAGAGGTTATATGGTCACTAAATTTTGTATAAATATATATCTTTATAAAATTTTTATAAATATTTTGTTTTATCCATATAGTATTTAATAATGAATTCATGGAGGTATTGGGAGAAGATAGGAATTCATCAGTGCACAATGTTCTAGTTTTGGGTGAGAAATATTGATGCACATGGTTGGTTCATTGTTAGTAGTAATTGCATGGATCAATAGTGTGACCCATATATATAGGATCACAGTTTGAATAACAGTGTGATAGAGGCCACATTATCTTGAGAACTGTTCAATAATTTATATTTATGTGTCACATAGATGGACCAAGGATTATATTTAGTGTAATCATAACTGTGTTAGGGGTGGATGCTATGGACTATGAGAAATCCTGTGTTATGAAGAGTTTATTATTTTATGGGCCTAGATATTAAATAGTGTGACACCATGGAATTATCCAGCCACACAATTGGGAAAACTATAATACCACACCATTCCCCTATTTAAAAGTGGGGAAATTCAAATTTTCCCTATGTCCCTTTTAAAATTTAACCCTCATTCTAATCCCTAAAAGAAGAACATAATTGGTTTGATATCTCCTATATAAACTCATCCATGGAAATAAAGTATCTTCTTCGTATGATATCCTATTCAAGAGTATTTCATCTCATTGTAAGCCTAATATTATGTCTATTGATCCTCATTTTTTTTCTAGATTACGTCACCATATTAAATGTCATCTTCTTACGAGATAATATGCCCAATTTTGTGGGAGTTAGTATACTTCTTCGATTTCTTTGATTCTAGCTAGTTTTAAAGTTCAATACGTTATGAGGAATAATATAACCATACATGTTAGGTTGTCTACACCTTTTCCCTTGATGGCTTGAGGTTTAAATATTGTTCCCTTATGCCACATGAAGGACCCTCTGTACATTTTTCTAATTATGAAATACCTCAAATTAATTACATAAACAATTATCATTATTTAATTAATCCCATTTACATGGGTGTGGGATTTAGACCCCAAGCCTCTCCTCCCATTGTGGTTCATTCAATTAAAAAATATGACAATTCCACCCTCTTTGGGGTGATAATATTAACACTTGTGAGGTAAAGGTGTATAAGAATTTAAATTGATTTTTAACGATCAAGTACTTATTTTGAAAATTTTAATTTTATAAATGAATGGGATGATGAATTTTATTAAATTTATATTGTAAAATTGTAATGAAAATCTCTTGAGTTATATCTGTTTATGTTAACGGTTTGTAATGTTTCATGAACAATATCATAACCCCTTTTATCACTGGTCATGGAATTCATTATTGAAGTGAATGTGTTTATTTGAAAAAATAAATTACATGGAAGTTAACAAGGAATCATTTTTATCCCATATATGATATATAAAATAATGGATATTTTGGTATGATAAAAACCATGGATACATCATTATGAAATCAACCATGGGTATGGCATTATGGCCTTGACAATGAGGTATGGAACCAACAATACACATATATTCTGAATTTTTCTATGCATTGGAATTATATCCATAGATTTAAAATGACGTATGGACCACCACATATATGCTCTTTGTGAATTGGTCATGTCATTATTGAGTTTTACATGGATTATTTCCTTGGACTTTTGGAGGAATCTATGGTGTTGAGCCCTAGATCATGTCACATTTTGGTCTAACACATGAAAGGACAATAATATGTGGTACCTGATGGTTTTACATTAGGGTATAATTACCCAAATTTTATATATCTCACATTGTTACAAAATATATTTTTGGGAAATATTATAATAATCAAACATTTACATGTTTAATCTTATTATATATAAATACAAATATAACAATTTTCACTTATTGGATTTTTATAGATAGTGCTATTGCTGGAATATTGAGATTTTCTCATGAAATGTTCAGGACACTGATTAGTACTCAGGTAGACATTAATGGCTGTAGACTGGGAAAATAAACTCTACCTACTATGTATAATTGATTCTCTATTCTAGATTTGAGTAAGAGAGTATAGTAATGATCTTATGGTTTCTATGATATAGAAAATATATATTTGTGTTTATGTTAATTTTTAATCGAATTTATTTTGTGTATATACTACATTGTTCCCATTATATACCCCATTATTTTATAGAATAATTTAATTTTCATTTTTTATATGATATGAGAGACTGAATTTTCAATTATATTTATCAGAATGGATTATTTCTTCTTCTTATGTTACTCTTTTACTCTTCATTAATTATATTTTTTCTACTACTTATTATTGTTATTCACTATTATACTACACTCAGAATATGATGGTATAATATCCGTATAGTAATACAATAGACCCTCACTACTAACCAATTACCTCTAGAATATAAGTAGGAATGTATGAGGCTCATTGACCTATCAGGTTCGGCTACTTTGGATTGAACCATGTCAGAGTCGTCACATTGAATAAGTCTTTAATGATGATAGTATGCATAAATATATAAAACTTCCCCAAAATGAGTACAAATAATTGTATACAATTGATACTTATTTTTTTGTCAGTAAAAATATATGTCTTACAAATATGTGGTTAAATGTTATTGGACAGAAAATAGAAATATTTATATCACCTTTGATAATAAAAAAATTATATATTCATTAAAAAATATCCCTTTATCGAACAATGAGAATTACATTACTTTATTACCATTTTAAATTATTTCAAAATGAATCTTTTTTTCTGAAAATATTTTGTGCCTTTGATGTGGCCAAGTAGTATCCAAACAGATTCAAGGGTCTTTCATAAAGGCTAATATAAATTGACCTTCTGAATCCCACATCATGTCAAATAATCATTTCCACTTTTGGATTCTTGTTTCACCTCTATAGAAATGATTTTATCCTATAAATATAAGCTAGAAATTAGTTAGGGGAAATATTATCCTCTTTAAAGGTAACAAATTCTTGGAGAAAATTTAATTTAAAATCACTACATAATGATCTATAAAAAAACTATCTTAATTAAATTTTTTTTAAAATGGTATGGGAATTAAAAAAAAGTTGATAAAGCTATATGGAAATTCAAAAATAAATTAGAAGAAAAAAAATTCATGATCTCTATGAAATTTTAAAAATACAATCATCAAAAGAAATCACCCCATCATGATGTTTTCAAAAAAAAATTGACAATGCATTATTCCCTTCTCATTCGTCAACAAATCAGAATTCTATTTTGAATACAGGTTCTTTTTATATTATTTTTCGTTCTATAAGAATATAAATAAAAATAATATTTATTTTAAATTATATTGTGATTATCATAAAAACATCACCTTTATATATGCTAGTTTTATAATTTGATATGATATATTTCATAAATTTATAAATATAACTTCCATAATAAATGAAATTATTTGATTTAGAAAATATAAAAATAAAGTGAAAAATAAGAAATATATTTTCCTATATGTTTTGATAGTCAAATATTATTATATATACCCAAATACATAGCCATTATATTAATAAATCATTTTATATTGTTTAATGGTTGTCCACATACCATGATTTTTATAATTATTAATCAAAACCTTATCATAAAAATAAATATTACATAATAGTATAAAAAGGATATTTAACAGTTTATTTGCATACCTTTTATGGGTTTTTACTAAAAAATTATAAGGGAAACCATGTCTATTTGATTTGTTGGTTATCCATGTTTTCAATACAAAAAATAAATCATTGGAGTATACAAATTGATTTCAAGTTTAAACAAATTCTACCTAAAAAATAAAATAAATATTAAAAAAAAGAATAATATATTTTATATGATTATATTATATAGTTCTAAAAAATAAATGTGGGTATTAATAATAATATATTTTATATTTGTTTATTTTCAAATGATTCATATTGTTACTATATAACTACTTCAATTTTATCTTTTGCGACAAACCTTTGTCATTAGATTATATGAGAGGACTAATGAGTCTAATTTTTTTGGAAGTGTTTTCCATTACATCAGATTTATATGCCTATAATATAATCAAAAATTATAAATACTAATTAAAATTGAAGTTTAAATGTAGGAAAATGATAAAATAAAAGAATACATTGTAAACACATTCACAATTGTGCCTCCCAACCAATCGTGTTTTTGAATTTCACAAATACTATCAAAACCAATAATGTATGGAATATCACCAATAAACATTAGTTCAAATAATTAAATATATTATATATATTTATATTAAGATATTTTATCTAAAATAAATATTAATGTTATTAAATATGAAAATTTAATTGGTTATGATAATTTACGAAAAGAATGGTTTTTTGATTTTTAGGTTGATATTTTAGATTGATCAGATTCAACCTTTTCTTTCCCCATTCATTTATCTATTTATAAAAAATCCCATAGTACACAAATTTTCTCATTATTTTTTAAGGGTTTTAAATAAAAAATTAACTTTAATGTTCATACCTCATTATCATCATGTATTTTTATAAGATTAAACATCCATAATATGAATGTTATAATAGCATGTTAGACTGTGTGAACATCCATAACATCTAGAGGAATAGAAATATCTATGTTCATCCAATGAGATAATTGAACCGCAACATTCCCATGATATTTTGGATTTTTTTAAATGAATAATATCTATATAGATATGATACATTGTACCCTTTGAAACAAGGGGATGGGGGGTGATTATATTTATTAATCAAAATCAATTTCACTGTGCTTATTTTTTTTTCAGGAATGATATCAGTGCCTATTACATTCATATTTGAAAAAAATGTTTTGATAAAAATGATTCTCTCTATTATAGTAGGCCTTTAAGTGAAATGTATTATTTCAATGTTAGGTGGTTCAATCATCATTTAAAGTTTTTTTCATAGATTTTTATTCTCCTGATTCCTTTCCATTAAATTCTTTAACTACTCATTTTGCCAAATATGATCCTCTTTTAAATATGTTATCTAAGCTTCATTGTCATATATTCTCTTATTTTTACTAATTTGACTCATTTATTTCTCAAAATATACTCGTTCAATGACTCTAAATCCTTTTTCCTCTAATACAACCATATTTTTTATTCCGCTTTAAGGACATTGAAAGTATTTGTTTCATGGCTAAAACTGATGATGATTCTTATTTCTAAACTACATACAAAATATAGGAAAATAAGTAGCCAATTTTATTTAAGAATTATTTAATGATGAATAAATATTTACTATTTCACCATATAGGATTTCATTACACTTTTTTTTTGTTTTCATCTACTATTTTATCCTATTTATTTACATGATCCTACATCCATAGAAAGTAACATGTAATGGTTGGTGCACTGTATTTTTATTTATCAATCAATATGTTCTCAAATAAACACAAATATGTATTCATGTTATATCAAATAGAATTATTACTATATATTTAAAATCAATAATATTTTTTCAAATGAAACATATCTAATACTTGATTTATAGAAGGGTTATATTGGTTTTAATTAATGTTACATACATTTATCACTCAGTTTTTTTATATATAGAAAAATTTATTAAAAGTTATTTATTCATATAATGTTATCTATTTTTTACCAATTATGGTGAACCAGAGATGATGAATCCTCACGATGATCAATGAAAAAAATCATTAACTCAATGTTTATCATGTTTGTATATATATATGGTTGGTGTGGATTTATATTCCCTTCAACATCACTAAGATGATTATTTTTTATAATTGTCATAAAGGATCAATGAGCCTATATTCAACCATTAATAAAAAATAAGGACAATCATCTAATATAAATACACCATAAAAGGGATAAAAAAATAAATCAAAATTTAATTTTTTATATTTTTTATAATAATATATCAAATTTATTATAATATTACACAAATATGTACCCATGAATGCTCTTTTGGCATTGGAAAAATATTTTACCTAAAAACTTCAACAATCTGCATGAATTCAAGTATTCTCCCCAATGTAACTCAAATAAATTAATTTTTGAGGTTAAAATATTAGGTTTTTTCCATCCCATGAATACTCTAATTTGATTCCTTTTCTTATCATTTTAATATATTTTAATAATACTATCTTAGTTTAATGCTCACATTTATTTTCAAACATAGGTTGTCCACCTTTTACGATTTCCACAATTTTGAAATTTATAATTTATTAATCCTCCATATTTGTATCGTCATCATGTAGAGAATTAATTAACTCTAAAATTATTTTAATATTTAATTTATATCATTTTAATATATTAGTGAACATATCATATCATGTGGCAAATAAATTTACTTGTAAAAAAAACCTATTAGCTAACTATTTTTTATATTTAAAAGTTATAGGGATTCAATCATGTTAGGTCAAAAAGGATAGATAACCTGAGAGGGGGGTGAAAGTGTGTATGATAGATTAAAAGAAATTACCCTATTGATCATGTTTCATTGTTGGACCAATCTCTCTTCTCTCTCCTTCCTATGGAAGATCATGAACCAATCATAAAGCAAGTATATGACACCACAATTAAACATGGTTCACCCTCACTTGGCTACATCCAAGGATCATACACAAATGATGTGTTGATGTACAAAATCCACTAAAAGTGCAAAAATGTTAATAATGTTATGAGAAAACTCCATGTCCCTATGAGTTTATAACCACTCACAACATGAATGCTCACTGCTCTCTCAAGTGAAGTATGTTCACTGCTTCTTCAGAAGATCCAATCTCATTT
Organism: Viscum album; assembly: GCA_963277665.1. NCBI lineage: Eukaryota > Viridiplantae > Streptophyta > Magnoliopsida > Santalales > Viscaceae > Viscum > Viscum album. The sequence continues at coordinate 266,795,669 of OY728128.1, read as the reverse complement.
TAATGACATGTAGGTCCCTTAATTATAAAAATTGAATGCATCTTCCACTGTATGTAGATTCTATGTTGATGTTCCACTTTAATTCATTGATTAATACCCCTTTACTATAGGTTTACTAGGCTATATTCCAATGTTTTCACAACCCTAAAATGATCAACGAGATTCTCCAAGCATGGAGCACTAGTGTCACCAAACCTGTTGCATGAAACTCCATTTATTACCTCAAAACATGTGTTACTCACATCATTTAAAGCCTAAACCAATATTGGCATGAAACTATTAACTATTTTTCAACTTTTCAATAAATTTATACTTGTATTCCAAAACCACCACTTGTGCGACCAAACTACTTGCATGAATTAGCTCAAATTCACTCTATGTGATGAGGTTTTTCTAAAATGAATAGAGGTTCCCCTTTATTTATAGGCATTTGAGGCAGCTTGATCACCACACATAAATTTCCTCTCGGTGCTCAAGTCCATCCACCGGAGCCTCTCTCGCCCAATTCACCTTACGTGCCCAATGAAAAACATGTGCGCCCCTCATTTCATTGACAAATTTTGAGGTACTTCTCTTGAAAAACATATATTGAGAAACATTCCCAACCTCCAATATCCTAGCATGAAATTCCCTTTTCCAAAAAAACTTTCCTCAATATTTCAATTTTGTGGAACAAAATTTTAGAAAACATTGAAAATTGTTCCACCTTGTATATGTTCTTTTTGTTCCGCCTCCACATCATCCATTATTTTGTCATGGATCTTCTTCCAATCATGGATTATAGAAAAAATATCTTAAAATATCAAACCTACCTTATTTACCCCCCCATTGTCAACAAATTGAACATAGTGGTCTTTTTTGTCAACAAACACAATATGGAGGGCCTCTTTTTCAGAAAATATAATCACCTCAAAAATGAATCAATGATATCTTGAGGGATATTTGAAAAAAAAAATATATATTGAGTGTTTGACTACTCTTATTAAGTTCCCCTATAATATAATTTATATCATGAATTTTCATACCACTATGAAATTATTATGACAACACACTAGAAATTTCATCCCCAATGGAATTTTCATTTGTCCATGTAGTGGTTTTAATTGAAAATAAAACCATTAATTTTTTTCACACTTAAGTATATAGAATATGTGTACAATATATTATATTATTGTGAAATATTCATCCCCATTCAATCCAGTAACGAAATTCACTTTTAAGAATCCCAATTCACTGATTTTAACTATTGTCTTGTTATCAACCCATTTTAATCAAAAATTATAACATGGAAAACTGTATAATCCAATACCATATTTATTAGATGATTAAAATGATTTAAATATTTTCATAATTGGAATTTCATTCATTATTTTAAGATTTGTGTATAAATTCAAACACAATATTAACTCCAATATTTTTCATTATATTTTCGTCATCATGTACCTTTGAATATATCTATAACTATTAAATACACAAATAATGTATGATATTACATGTACACATAGTCACATGGATACCTAATGAAATCATTATGAAATGGAATTTGAAATTATAGATAAAACACTAGAGATATTATCACTAATCCATCCAATAAACAATAGAATATGTGTATTTTTAATCAATCTTTCATATTGTGATAGAATTGAAATATTACTTTTTGAGATTTAACATCTAGAATAACATCAATATTTTTGTCTCAAATGTTATGGTGATCCTTATAATACTATAAAATAATAACATCAAAACCATATATTATGTAAATTAATTCACTAATAAGGTGCCCACTATATTGAAATTTTTAGTGACCAATTCTATCCTTATAAGATAGGTAATTAGTATATTACTCAATAGATTCTTTGAGAATAGAGCACTCTTGAAATAAACCTTCTATAATTACTTAATTATTGTGGTACCCATTAAAAATCATCAAATTCAATTCAATTGGTTGTGTCCATATATATGGTTCAAGACTACATAGAGAGATGTATCTATCTATGTGCACCATCAATTATGCCATCATATATAAAATTATAATAGGAAGAATATATGAAAATTTACTAATATGACATAAATTTTCTTTTCCATGTAATTAAAATTTTATAGGACTATGAATTTACTATATAAAGCTTTGATAAAGAAAAATTTATGGTTAATTTTTGTTAATCAATTTTACAAAAATTGAAATAAAAAGATACAAGGATTAATTATTTTTCAAAACATAAAATCAATATAATTGTAAATTTTTATGTGAAATAATTCATTTACTCATTTATATTGATATTTGAAAAATACCACTATGAAACCATTTCATTATTCAGGATGATGTAAAACTTATATTTCTATTTCATATAAATAATGTAATCTAATAGGGGAAGAACATTATTTATTTCACCATTCACTAGTGCCAAGACATGCCATATCAACTTGTCAATATTATCTAAAATAAACATAATGTCCTCCTTTGTTGCCATGGGTGGATTTAGTAATGTGAAAATTACACAATTTCATATGTTTCATTCTTTGTGTATGACATAAATTAATTTTTTTAAGTAAAAATAATTCTACTATGGAAAATGAAAAAAAATCTCTTTCTCCAACTATTTATCAAATGGTTTTTTGAAATAAAACTATATTTGAATGACAATAACAATTTTCTTCAGATAATATAGTTCGCCAATTAGTAGAGACAATGTTATATCTTCTCCTAAATTATAATTATACCATGTAATTAAATATGGTTTTTAATTTCCAAAGTAAAAAATATTTGATTTCCAAGAAACCCCATTTTGATGTAATGATTCAAACTAACAGAGTGTATACATAGTTCACAAATGGGACACAATGTAATTGTATTAATGAAATATTCTAAAAAATTCCTACAATTAAGAATGTTATTCATTATCTCATATAATATGTCTTACCATGGGAAATAATTATTTCCATATGCATCATTAAATATTAGACATTAATACTACATTAATGTTATATTTTTGATTAGATGTTACAAAATAAACATCATTATACTTACCCAACAATTTTGGTATTGGTATAGTTTTTTAAAACATAATGTATTTTCGCTTCATATAGAAACATAGTCGAAATTTATAATTTACCAACATAACTAGATATGTTTAATAAATGTTTCTTTCTACAACAAAAGGACCCATTCAATATGTTGATATCGTATGAAGGTAGTTTCTTAGCTTAATCCAAATTTTAGAACATTCATGATCAATTTACTTTAATAAGGTGATTATTTTTGATGATAGAGTTACACATCATGATTTCTTGAATATATGTTCCATTCCAATTGTATTCAATTAAACATACTTCAATATGAGAACATAAGCATTTGAATGATTGGAAAGTACCATAAATGTATCACACTATATGATATTTATTCCAAGTATCCAGACTCATCACACTTAAGGTGTTTTTAAGTGACTTATTGTATTTTATAGACAATATACATCCATTTATACATGATCAAATTCATTCATATATAACACTAATTAAACATAGAATTAATTTAGCATTATATATCTAGAATGGAATCCAATTATATTATAGTATTATATTATTCAAGTGAGAATATTATTTTTTAATACTAGTTTCAATATTTCCTTTTGTAGTATTCAAATTATAATGCTTCTGTGTGGATTATAATATATTATATTTAATAAAACATGTACATAAAGAAAACAATACAGGGGTATTTAATGTATCAAATAAATTTGGAAAATCCTAAATTTCACCATTAAAATATTTTTTTAATTTAATCATCATGATATACCTCATCAATTATACATATAATCATATCCTCTATATTATATTCATTATTTTTCACACTAGTAATCATTTTAGTGGATCTATAAAGGAATTATTGTCTATATCACTAGATACATTTAGTTATTCCCTTTTTTAGTCTCATATTTAAAATTTTGATATATTCATTTACAAATAAAATGTTCTTACAAATATTCTAGTATAATTAGCATTGAGTAACCACAACATAATTATATGAAAATGATTCGAGGAGGGTATTATCGATGATATTTAGGATCCTTGATGAACTATTTCACATCATCTACACAATTATTTGTCAAGGGATTGAAATATCTCCATTTTTGATTCGTATAAATATATTTTTTAATAATCCTTATAATTAACAGCGTATGAAAATATAAAAATGTTATGAAATTAGATTACAAATATTTTTTTTATAAATACACACATTTAGTCATCATATTTTATATGACATGTTGTTGCTTCCAAAACTCAGGAGAATATATAAATATGAATATTTATCTAAATATAATTTCAAAAAAAATATATAATTTTTTTATTATAGTTTTCATATAATAAATAATTATATGATTTATAATGGAATTTTAAAGGGAAATAAATCACTCCCTCTCACTGTCAATGTATATAAAACCTTTGTATTTTTATATGTAGATATGTATTGGGGGATATATATTATGATTTTATTATCAAATCATATATAAAAAATTATTAGTTTTTTCAATGTATACATCGTTTTTAAAAATGTTGTAACATAGATTATGGTTATGTGATTTATAATTTTTTTTAGTAATATCATATTCCATTCAAGACCTCTCATTTGCATCAAGGTATTTTCTATATTAATCATTTTAACACATATTGATTATGTGTGAACATCGATTTCATCATGTTTTATAAATAACTTTAATTTACCAATTTATTATTTTTTTAGAATTTTATATATTACATAATAAAATAAATATAATTTAAATAATTTTTTTGCTAAATTAATACATTTTCTTCATGTTTTTTGAATATTTTTTATAAAATATATCTTTATATAATAATGGATTCCAAAAATATGAAATTTGAAGGCCAGTTTTAATTCCCTGACCCAAGTTACCTAGATTCAGTGCATTATCTTAATACATTGGCAGGATTACAAGGAATCATATCCCGAACGACCGATAAGTTTGGAAGTCATGGGAAATAGATTACATAAATGAATGTTACATTAAATTATAAAATGAAAACAACCACAAAAATGTCTCCATTGACCACATTCATATCCCTTATACTATCCCTGCAGGTCAGTCATAACATACTTCTTCCCATAATAGGAGAGATAAAACATAGAAATGGGTGATCTCAGATGCTTAGTAAGGATAAAAATATTGCAGAAACATTCATAAATAAGAATAAACATTTAAAGAAACGTATAAAACGTAAACAAAAGCCTTTTAAACTTAAATATCAGAATAATATGGCAATGATAAAGAAAGTAATTACATTTACTAATTAACATGTATATTATACTAGTCGAATAATAACATTTAATATCAATAGGTAATTATATAATGATGGAATCCATAAAGATTGAATTCATAACCACGCTGTCAAGGCCTTATGCCAAGACTACAAATAATATTTTGTCAAGGCCAGGTGCCAATACACTAGTTTGTCTCCTGAGACCTACCGATGCATTGAAGAGCAATCATGGGCTCCACCCATCACATACTATGTCTAATTCATTCCTAATATGAAATGTCTTAAACATAACAAAAATATTCTTATTAATACTTGCATATGAAATGTCAATACTTTATCGATAAACAATGAATGGTATAAAAATAACACATCCACAATCAAACATCTCACAAAACCTTCAATACAATATTGATGATTTGTATCATAATAAATCAACCTCGATCAAGAATAATATCCCATAAAGTTTGTTGACAAAGTTGAAAATGATCAGTAAAAATCATTGAGAGAAATATCACTTTTTCATGAAATCGTTTAAAAATCATATAAAAGAATTAATTTAAAAGATATTTTAGAATAAAAATTTCCCATACCACATTTTAAATTTTTAAATAAATTATCATTTTAAAAAATTCATGTCCATATAAATAAATCCTTAAAAATATTTAGAAAACATTGACATTAATGAAAATGGTTTAGAAGAATAAATCATTCAAACATTTAAGATGATGTTTTAGTACATAGTCCCTTAAAAATAATCCCTTTGAAAAATATTTTATGAAACATGGACATGGATAATAAATATGTCCCAGTAGATACTTATACAAACACATCCTTGAATAATAAAGAGATTGTGAAATTAACCCTTACCTTGCACTTTGCTTTGGTCAAGGGTACGTTTAACCTCTGATAAAATTACCATAGTATGTTAATAAATTATACTAGAACCATATTCAAATTTATTATATCCTACATGATTCATTTAGGATATTATACTTCCTATTTAATAATTATTTCCATGTTAATTAACATATTGGGTAATAATCCCTTTCTTTATTATATGTGTTTTAACTTGTTATTCTTTCTCATATCATTTATATCTTGAAAAAAATACATCCATAATATAAAACTTTATTTAAATATTATATATATTTATAATATTAATATTTATTATTGATAGATATATGAAATGTAAGGCATCATTGATGGAAATTATAGGCCGTACTTACGCATAAATGTTGTTTCTGTTTTCATATCGTATTGAATAGAAGTAAGTGAATAAGATATATGTAAGTACACACACAGATATATATACAAATATATACATATATATATATATATATATATATCCATTATAATTATAATTTCATATATTACATACTTACTAATAATATATATTTTTATAATCATAGTTGACTGGTGAGCGTGAGAATGATTCTCATCGCGTGGTGGAGACGGTAATCCGTATGTACGCACAAGTGAAAATATCATTATATCGATGATGAAATTGTATGTAATTGGATGGTATATCGTATATAAATAATAATTAACATGTAATATTTATTATTTACATCATTTATACTCATTATTATACCGATCCAAATAATGATGTGTTCGAATAACAAACTACACCACGACGTGGAGACGGTAAGACGTACGTACACACGTATGTTGACTTTGTAATTTATAGGATGGATAGAATAATGAATATAGTTGTACCATATTTATAATAACATTACAGTATGTATAATGTACTATATTTATTATTTTATTATGAAAACAAGAATGAAATTGGACGTTGAAGGAAAATGAACATGAAAGAGGGTGGTGAAATTATTAACTCGTCTTAAGGAGTTTCCTTTTGAGTTTACCAAAAGGTCTCCATAGGATGGATTTATGATCAATATAAGGAATCTATGTTGAAGGGAGAATAGTTGAGAGGTTATTTGGGTAGGGTTAAGGGTGATCCAAATGGATTTGGATGTGTGAAATTAAGAGAAGGGGAAGTACCCTTTTAAAAAAAGATGTGAGGATCACTTTTGGAAAAGCATGAAATATTATTTTAAAATAAAATATATTTTGGTTTATAATGGCTCCAAAATGATTTATTTAGAGGATAATGTGGGGATGAGTCTAGAACCACTCAACCAATAGGTTTTAGACAGGTTTAGGTAACCATTTTAACCTTATCTTCTATATTTAACTCTTAGTTAAATAGTTTGTCATTTACCATCTCTCTTTGTATTTTTAAATTATATCGTTAATAAACATACTATAAACTCCTAGGAGAACCCCAAGTGGTACATTATTAATATATATATATATATATATATATATCCTTTTTTAAGTCTTTTGGAAGATCCTAATATTTTTAGGAATATTATATCAATCTATAATATAGTATTTGTTTTAAAAAACCCAATTATTTTAAATTTGACACTCTTTTGTATTTGATTTTTTAAAAGAAATAAAAACATTATCAATTTGAATAAAATTTATTTAATCAATACTAACATGTAATATTTACTGTAAATACTAGTGGATGTCATCAAAACCCTTAAATTATATTTATTTTAATATTTCATTAAGAAGGTAATTACTGCATCATCATTGTGTCATAAATAAATTTACTTATATAATATATAAAATATAAAAATAAAATACCATTATGGAGGAAATATTTTTATCTTTCTGATTAATATTTATAGGCCAATTTATCTTATGTATAACTATATATTAAAAATGGTTTAGTTAATAATATTTGAATATAACACTTCTAACTATTCTTTAAATAAAATTATAATAAATGTCATAATCTTATAAAAGTGGTCCTAAAGGATCATATTTTATTCCTAATGTTGTTTTTGGTCTAATTACACTTATCCAATAGAATTGGGACATGTGTTAGGGTAATTATAATATAATTTTTACCATAAATTACCCTATTTACTTAACAGTGGTATATAAAAGTCAAAAATTACTTTTCAACACAAATAATTTTCATCTTATTGAATCACATTTTAAATATAGGTATAAACCATCAATCTCAGAATTTTGAATTTCATCTCACAGAAGCGATAAAATTACGTTTTTTCCAAATTTGCAAACGTTCCTTGAAGGTGGTAAAAGAGGTTAAAAAGTAAAATCAAATTTTATAAATCAAATTTTATTATAAAATGACTCAAATGAATTATATTTAACTTATATAGGTATTATATATCTATTTTTAATTAAAATAAATTTAAATAAAAAATCATTTTAAATAATAACATAGTGCTTTTCTAATATTTATAAAAAATTTAATGTTTTCAGAAAAATACAAAAAATTCACCCTAATCTAATTATGATATTTCGAATTAAAAAATGATGTCTGTTTTACCAAATTCCAAATATAGACATTTCATTTATTAATTTAAAATTAACTCCCATTGTCAAAACGAAAAAATGGGTTTTTAAAAAGTAATAACTATCAAAAGATGGGATATTGTTTATAGAGAATTTAATTGTTATGTTACTTATAATGACCTATGTTGTATTAAATGATAATAATATAATCAAATTAAAGTTATAAGACTCTCAAATAAATAATTTAACACTATATATTGTTTCGATTAAAAAAGCTATTTTCAATAAAACATAGCATTTTTCACAATTCGTCAAAATATAAAAGTTATCAGAAAAGATCCAAAAATTTATCCATAGCAAATTTTTTATTTCCCACTTCTAAAGAAGAAATTTATTTCATTAAATTTAATATATAAAAGTTTAAAATATTGGTTTTAAAAAGGATTCACCTTTGAAAGGTAGTAAAATTGATTTTTTAAAAAATACACCATTTATTTAAAAAAATGAGTTTGTTTTATATTATGTCTAACAAAAACATAATATGGATGTTAAAATTATATAGTGTATATAAGATTCAAAATTCAGTTAATAATATTCATAACAACTTTTTGAATGGCTTGTTTGGTAAGTTATGGTGTGCTCGAACTCGGTGTTATGTGCAGCGTAAGCTATTGAATTACATTAATAATATAACATAGTATGAAACCTTGGGCTGTTACATTCTACCCTCTTTCAATAAATTATGTTCTCGAAATTTGAAATTGATTTTCGAATACAAATGGTTAAAAATAGAAAAATAATTTTTTTGGAAAATCCACATCGGAAATTGGTTTAATAAAATTTACTCTTAATATGAGAGAAAGGGAATGAAAAAGTCTCAAAAAAATTATGATCTTTATTAGGTGAACATTATTGGATATTAGAGAAACATAATTGGAGGAAAAATGTAAATATTTATAGGGGTGATTGAAGTCATCAATCACAAACAAGTGTAAAATTGAGGGCCTCAGATCCCTCAATATAAGATGATTTAGAATATAATTAGTTCAACAAAACATAACGTATTAGGATAACATATTTTTGGTTTTAAGATCCATTCTATAAATTTTAATAATTAATTTATTCATATAATAAGAGGAAAAAATATACATGACATGTAGAGTTTCATCCTTCAACTAATTCCTACCACTAACTCATCTTTCACTGCCAAAGATTATAGAATTCCAAAATAATAGATTTATCCAAATCATATTGGGTTCCTAAAATAACGAATTTATAATTAATTTGTCAGACAATATAAAAAAATTACATTATACAATTAGGGACATCGCGTATGCATGTGGTAGGTAATCCACCCTTAACGGCCTTCGGTTGCGGGATCAAGTCTCACAGCCATGCTAGACGCAACGAGTTGTCGCCCAACCTCTGGGTTGTCTTTTTTTTTATGACAATCCAAAAATAATATCAAGAAATAATTTAACCTTAACAATAGTATCCAATGACAAACTTAATCAATTCAAACTGTTAGACTTATATGAAATACTTATGTCCATACTCACAGTACTAATTTTATAAGGTAAACATAAAGAGGATCATTTTTTCCATGTAATAACATGTGAATAACCTCATCATGTATTCTTTTAAAACACTATAACACCCTGAATTACTGTAAACCATATATATAACATTCATTCTCTCTTATTCCTTATAGAATACTGGATATACTCTTTATATCCAAAAATGTTGTAAATTACAACTATGATGGAATATACACATTATTAATCAGTTTTATGGTAGTCAATAATATCCTATATAATTTATCCAAATAAATCATATATCATTACAAATTCACAACCTCTGTATCATAACAATATTTTGGTTAATCATTCTCTCAAAGATATATTTTCCAAAAAAAAATTAACCTGCTATTGAGTAACTTTTCTTGGTTTCACACAATCTCAAGTCCCAACTGAAATAGTACTGCAGTACAATTCATTTTATACTCAATAATTCTATTAAAATGTACTTCATTAATAAAATACTCAAATTACAAAATAATTTAATGACAACATATGAAATCTAATCATTCCTCTTCATCTTCGATAGTATCATAACATGATTATTATTAAATGGAAGCATTTGGGGAATGCTCGGATGATTTTGACATTGCTTCATGTAGTGTCCCAACTCCTTGCAGATGAATCATTGTACATTTTAATCCTTTTTATTACCCATGAAATGGCGTAATTTGTGTCATTTTTTTCCACACATATAACAAACTCACATTACATTCATGAATTTACCAAGGTGATTGGTTCCATAGTTATCACATATGGGAAAATCCTTCTTTCACCTCTTCCCTTTATACATCTGTCTCTCTTCCATCCTTTTCTTCTCTAGCTTCCCTTCAAATACATTGGACTCAGATAATTTGTTAATTATCTTATTAACACATGATACTATTTCTTATTATTATTAGAATATGTGGGAGATTATTTCACTTTTAAATGTTTTCTTAATACCATGATAGATATGATCTATCTTAATATTTCGATCATGCATATTCCTGGAATTTTCATTCCTTCTACTAGGCGCTATTTCTAAATAATGGAATACACATGGCTAGTTTATGAATCGTAGGGAATAATTCCAAAATATTAAAATACGAAACACAAATTGAAAATATAATGCATATAATCTATAATCATAAAATGTTTTCATTGAGGAAGTATTTACTCTTAAATCCTTCATAATGTGTTTTAATGAAAATGTGAATTATCCTAAGAATATCCCCTTGGATTTTCATAACCTAGAGTGCATCATAGCTTGTTTTCATGTACTGGGATACACCAGGTCAAGCCCAAAACTCCTTGTCAGAGTTTTCACTCTTAGGTACATTTGCGCCAGAGCTACCTCTACCTGCTCGTATTTAGATAGGGATGTATTTAATGGAAAATTCACAGAATCTCTACATTATCAAAATTCTATGATGTACTTCTATACTAATCCTCAATGTCCATCTTAGGGTAATGTTCACTAATCTTAGTCGGTATAAATCTATTTCTATTATGGTTTTAAACTTCCTCTCTTACCAACTATAACACCTTGACCCCAGTTACCCAGAGTTGGTGCATTATTTTAATTGATTAGCTTGATTACAAAGAATTATGTCCTGAAGGACCGATAAGTTTAGTAGTCATGGAAAATTTATTACATAAATGAACATTTCATTACATTATAAATTGAAAAACACAACAAAATTTTCTCCATTGACCACATTCATATCCCTTAGACTATCCCTCCAGGCCAGCCATAGTATACTTCTTCACATCCTAGGAATAATAAAACATAGAAAGGGGTGAAATCATATTCTTAGTAAGGACAAAAATATTGCGGAAACATTCATAAAAAAGAAAAAATATTTAAGGCCATGAATAAAAGTAAAAAAAATACTTTTAAAAATAAACTTCGGCATAATATGGATAAGATAAATTAAATAATTCCATTTACTTATTCACATGGATATTCTACTAGTCGAATAATCACAAGTAATATCAACAACTAATTTCATAATGATGGAATTCATCATGACAGACTTTATAACAACATATTCAAGGCCTTGTCCCAAGACTACAAATAGGATATGTCAAGGTCGTGTACCAAGACACTAGTTTGACTCATTAGACCTACCGATGCATCGAGAACCTATAGTGGGCTCCACCTGTCACTTACGACGACCAATGCATTCCTCATATGAAAAGGTTTAAACATAACATAAACATCCGTCTTAAAACTAGCATACAAAATTTCAATACATTATCCATAATCCATGAATGGTATAAAAATAAAACATTCACAATCAGTAAAATCACCAATCCTTCAATACAATATTGATGATTTGTATCATAATTATTCAACCTCGATCAAGAATAAGATCTCTTAAAGGATGTTGATATAGTTGAAAATGATCAGTAAAAATCTATGAGAGAAATATCCTTTTTTAATGAAATAATTTAAAATTCATATAAAAAGTCATTTAAAAGGTAGTTTTGAATCCAAGTGTCTCATACCACATTGAAACTTTTGAATGTAATTATCATTTTAAAACACTCATGTCCATATAAATAAATCCTTAAAAGCATTTTGAAAACATGGACATAAATGAGAAATGTTAAGAAGAATAAATCCTAAAAACATTTAAAATAATGTTTTAGTAAAAAGTCCCTTAAAATGAATCCCTTTGAAAACTCTTCTATGAATCATGGACATGGATAATAAATAGGCCCCAGTAGATACTTATGTATAAACAACATCGGATAATAAAGCGATTGTGAAATTAACCCTTACGTTGAACTTTACTTTGGTCGATGATACATTTAACCTCCTTTATAATTACCATAGTATGTTATTAAATTACACCAGAACCATATTCAAATTTATTAAATCATACATGATTAATGTATGACATAATAATACCCATTTAATAATGATTTCCATGTTAAATTAACATTTAGGGAAATAATCTCTTTATTTATCATACATGTTTTAAGTTGTTAATCATCATTGTATCATTTAGATAATGATTTAAATACTTCCAGAAAATAAAACATCATGTATATATCATATATATTTATAATATAAATATTTATAATAAATAGATATATGAAATGGAATGCACCGTTTATGGAGATGGTAGGCCGTACGTACGCATAAACGCTGTTTCCGTTTTCAGATCATATTGTACAGAAGTAAGATAATAATACATATGTAAGTACACACATATATATATTTATCCAGTAGAAATATTATTTCATATATTACATAGTTATTAATAATATATATTTTAAAAATCATCTTTTAATGGTGAATGTGGGAACGAATTTCATTGCATTGTGGAGACGGTAATCTGTACATACGTAGTAGCGAAAATATCATCATATTGATGGTCAAATTATATTTAATTGGATGGTATATGATATATATAGAATAATTAACATGTTATATTTATTATTATATCAGTTATATTCATTATTATTCCCATCCAAATAATTAAGCGTTTTAATAACAAACTACACAACGACGTGGAGACGGAAAGTCATACGTACGCACGTATGGTGACTTCGTCATTTATAGGATCGATAGAATAAAGAATATGGTGGTACCATATTTATATTAAGATCATAGTTTGTATAAGGCAATAGAGTAATTATTTTGGTATTGAAACATCAAAGAGAGTGGAGGTGGAAGAAGAAAATAACTTGAAAGAGGGTGATGAAATTATTACCTCTTTTTCGGGTGTTTCCTTCTGAGTTGATCAAAAGGAATCTATAGGATGGATTTATGTTCAAGGTAAGGCCTCTATGATTAAGGGAGGATAGTTGAGAGGATATTTGGATAGTGTTTGGCCAAGCCAAATGGATTTTGAGGAGTCAAATTAAGATAAGGGGAAGTACCCTTTGATAAGAGAGGTGAGGGTCACATTAGAAAAAACATGAAATATTATTTTATTATAAAATAATTTTCTACTTATAATGGCTGAAAAATGAATTATTTTGAGGATAAGGTGGGGATGGGTCTAAAAAATCTCAACCAATAGGCTTCAGATAGGTTTAGGTTACCATATAAACCATATATTTTAAATTAAACTCTTAGTTAAATTGTTTTACATTTACCATGTCTCTTTGTAATTTTTTTTAAAAAACTCAATTATGTTAATTTTGACAATATTTAGTATTTGATTTTTTTGAAATCCATAAAACATTATCACTTAGAATAAAATTTATTTAATCAATACTATTATGTCATATTAACCTATAAAATTATAGGATGGGATCAAAATTTTTAAATTATATTTATTTTTATATTTATAATATAAAATATTTTAATATTTCATTAAGAAGGTAATTAGTACATCATCATGGGGTCAAAAATAAATTTAATTATTTCATCTCTAAAAATTATAAATAAAATACCATTATGTGGGAAATCGTTTTATATTTATAATTAATATTTATAGTCTAATTTGTCTTTGGTATAACCATATATTAAAAATGGTTTAGTTAACAAACATTGAAATTGACACTTTTAACTCTTCATTAAATAGAATAAAAATAAAGGTTCTAATCTAATCCAACTGAACCTAAAGGATCATATCTTATTCCTAAGGTTTTTTTGTCTAATTAAACTTATAAATCGAATTAGAACACGTGTAAGGTTAATTAGAATATCATTTCTACCTTTAATTACATTACTTACTTTTTTCCAAGATAAATAAAAGTCAAAAGCTACTATTCACCCAAAATTATTTTCAACTTATTGAATCAAATTTTACTTATTGATAACAACCGTGTCTCTCGGGTTTTTGAAATTAAACTAACAGAAGTTGTAAAATTATGTTTTATGCAAATTTTCTAATGTGCCTAGAAGGTGGGCAGAATAGGTTAAAAAGTTTAATAAAATTTTATACATATAATTTTATTATAAAATGACTCCAATGAATTAAATTGAAATTATAGGGGTATTAAATATATATTTTGACTTAAAATAAATTTAAATAAAATAAAAAACAATTTAAATAAAAATTCGGTTTTAAATAATAACGTAGTGTTTTTCACAATTTATCAAAATTTGAAAGTTTTCAGAAAAATATCAAAAATTCACCCATATCTAATTACGATATTAAAAATTAAAAAATGAAATCTATTTCACCAAATTCAATACATAGAAGTTTCATTTATTAATTTAAAATTAATTCCCAATTACAAAACCGAAAAAGTGGGTTTTTGAAAAGTAAAAAATATCAAAAGATTGACATGTGTTTTTACCAAATTTATATGTGAAATTACTTATAATGAACTAAATTGTATTAAATGATAATAATTTCATCTAATTATACTTAAAATCCTTTAAAATTAATAATTTAACAAGATAAATTATTTTGATTAAAAAATATGTATACAATTAATACATATTATTTTTCATTATTCGTCAAAATATGAAAGTTATCACAAATGTACCAAAAAATTATCCAAACTACATTTTTATTTCCCAATTCTAAATAAGAATTTAATTTCCTTAAATTGAATATATAAAAGTTTCAAATACTAGTTTTAAAAAGGGATACCATTAAAAGGATATAAAATTGCATTTTTTTGGAAAATGCTTCTTGTAAGTGAAAATATGAATTTGTTCTTATATTATGTCTATGAAACACATAATATGGATGTTAAATTTATATAGAGTATATAATATTCAAAATACAGTTAATACTATTCATAATCTCTTTTTGAACGACTAGTTTGGTATGTTGTGGTGTGCTCGATCATGCTGTTGCGTGCAACACAAGATTTTGAATTACTTTAATGAGTTATAATACAATTAAATCTATGGGTTTTATACATTTTATAATGATAGTATAAATCAAATAATGAGGTATCATAACATGTTATTGGGTATAAAATGGAAAATATAAATAAACATATGAAATAATTTTTGTTGACTTATTATCATAGTTTTTCTGAAAACCAATAGAAACTAATTTTAAAGTATCAGCATTAAAATTATTCTAATTTATAATAATTTATAGCACATAATTACTCAATAAAATTCATAATTTTTTCCCCATTAACAAAGCATTTTGGCATGCATTATTAAGAAATCATCATCCAAATTACATGTAAAATCTCATCCCATTAAATGTAATTTCTGGCATGGCCATGCTATTTTTACCACACACATTTAGGAAAATGTACCCCAGAAATATATAATAAATTATTCTAACTATCATGGAATTCTCATCCCCATTAAAAATGAATTATCCTCTAAATAAAAATCATTTATTGAAGAAAATATCCAAATTAAAAAAACATAATTTCCTTCCATACACAAAAATAATTTATTAAATCTCATTTAAGAACAAGATGGCTTAATGTAGAATCAAATCACTCAAATCACAAAATATTCAACATATAAATATAAATATAAATTTTATTAATTTTAATTTAATCAAATATATATTTTCTCCCAATACATTACCTTTTATTATGTATTAAACACCATTATGAAACATATTTACACAATATTATTCAGATTAACAATTGAATAATTGAAATTAAATATAAATAATGAAAAAATCCTTGAAATTAATATCTAATATTTAATTTAATTTTTAATGTGAATAACCATTAATTATATTTTATGTAACATATATAAAATTTTTATCAAGCATAGTCAGATTCTAAACAATATAATATTGAAATAAGGGTAATCAATAGATTAGGAAAACAATCTTAATGGGGAAAACAAAAAATAATCTTAGTGAGGGCTACAAATCAGGCATATGATAAGAACAACCACAAATCCTTAAAAAGAAAAAAATATCTAGAAAACCTAATAAAATAGTCCCAAATCATAGAATCTTATTCTTGATCTATTAAAATGTGTAAAAATAACATATGTTCTATTTTTAGGGTTGGTTCAACCCAAAAATGTGAAGGATTTGGAAATAGATTTAGTCTTCTCATAGTGATTGAATGGTGAATATATGGGGTGATCTCTATTAGGGTTATTTTAAGTGGGAAATTTGATTTATCATTTATAGTAAAAAACCATAAAAAAATATACGTTTATCATCACCAAAATGGAAATCATTGATAATGATATGATTCTACTGATTAAGTTAACACTTCTAAAGACTCATATTCCTCAATGCTAAAAAATGCTAAAATCATACAATTATTGGCCAAAATATATAAACACTAATAAATAGATTGATCCTAGTGATTAATATAATAACAATAAATACTGGTGAATAACTAAATTTTAGAATATAAAGATATAATTAAATTAATCTGAAAATTACATAAAAATGAATATAAAAAATTATATTTTAATATAAAATACATTTTAAAAATAAATAAATTAAAAAATATATATAAAATAAAATAATATTATTTGTCTTAATTATATTAATAAAAATAATAATGTTATGATAAATTTATTATATTATAATAATTTTATTATATTATTATTAATTTTTTAATATTAAAATTAAAATTTATTAATTAATTTATTAATATTCTACTTAATTTTTTATTAATTAATATAGTATAAGTGTTATAAATTTTTTGTTAACAAATTATTTAATATTATAATTTTTTCATTATTATGTAGTTCTTTTTTATCTCAAATCATGTTTGTTATTATTCTATTGATTTATATGTTGGATAATAATAATATTTTTTTATGAAAATATGGTAAGTGTTGGGTTGATCATATTTTATTTTGGATCCACAATATATAAATTTCATCAACTGTATGAAAAATATATCGTAATGAAAAATTACCAATGTACCCATTCAAACACATGAACATATTATTGACTTCATAACAACTTGATCAACACTATTTCATAGAAAATCAATCGTTTTAGGAAGAGTTAGAATTTTATACGTATTGAATCAACTTTAAAATGAAATTAAATCGATCATATGAGGATAATAAATACACTATGAAAGTATATTGATTATTATTAAAAATATTATTGGACCGATCAATAATTCATTTTCTCATTTCTATTGATATTTGAAAAATACCACTATGAAACCATTTCATTATTCAGTATGATGTAAAACTTATATTTCTATTTCAAATAAATAATGTAATCTAATAGGGGAAGAACATTATTTATTTAACCATTCACTAGTGCCAAGACATGCCATATCAACTTGTCAATATTATCCAAAATAAACATAATGTCCTCCTTTGTTTCCATGGGTGGATTTAGTAATATGAAAATTACACAATTTCATATGTTTCATTCTTTTTGTGTGACATAAATTAATTTTTTTGAAGTAAATATAATTCTACTATGGAAAATGAAAAAAAATCTCTTTCTCCAACTATTTATCAAATGGTTTTTTGAAATAAAACTATATTTGAATAACCATACCAATTTTCTTCAGATAATATAATTCACCAATTAGTAGAGATAGTGTTATATCTTCCCCTAAATTATAATTATACCATGTAATTAAAGATGGTTTTTCATTTCCAAAGTAAAAAATATTTTATTTCCAAGAAACTCCATTTTTATGTAATTATTCAAACTAACAGAGTGTATACATAGTTCACAAATGGGACACAATGTAATTGTATTAATGAAATATCCTAAAAAATTCCTACAATTAAGAATGTTATTCATTATCTCATATAATATGTCTTACTATGGGAAATAATTATTTCCATATGCATCATTAAATATTACACATAAATACTACATTAATGTTATATTTTTGATTAAAGTTACAAAATAAACATCATTATACTTACCCAACAATTTTGGTATTGATATAGTTTTTTAAAACATAATTTATTTTCACTTCATATAGAAACATAGTCGAAATTTATAATTTACCAACATAACTAGATATGTAAAATAAGTGTTACTTTCTACACCAAAAGGACCCATTCAATATGTTGATATCGTATGAAGAGGTTTCTTAGCTTAATCCAAATTTTATAACATTCATGATCAATTTACTTTAATAAGGTGATTCTTTTTTATGATAGAGTTACACATCATGATTTCTTGAATATATGTTCCATTCCAATTGTATTCAATTAAACATACTTCAATATGAGAACATAAACATTTGAATGATTGGAAAGTACCATACATGTATCACACTATGTGATTTTTATTCCTAGTATCAAGACTCATCACACTTAAGGTGTTTTTATGTGACTTATTGTATTTTATAGACAATATACATCCATTTATACATGATAAAATTCATTCATATATAACACTAATTAAACCTAGAATTAATTTAGAATTATATATCTAGAATGAAATCCAATTATATTATAGTATCATACTATTCAAGTGAGAATATTATTTTTTAATACTAGTTTCACTATATCCTTTTGTAGTATTCAAATTATAATGATTCTGTTTGGATTATAATATATTATGTTTAATAAAACAAGTACATAAAGAAAACAATACAGGGGTATTTAATGTATCAAATAACTTTGGAAAATTTTAAATTTCACCATTAAAATATTTTTTTCATTTAATCATCATGATATACCTCATCAATTATACATATAATCATATCCTCTATATCATATTCATTATTTTTCACACTAGTAATCATTATAGTGGATCTATAAAGGAATTATTGTACATATCACTAGATACATTTAGTTATTCCCTTTTTCAGTCTCATATTTAAAAATTTGATATATTCATTTACAAATAAAATGTTCTTAAAAATATTCTAGTATAAGTAGCATTGAATAACCACAACATAATTATATAAAAATGATTCATTGAGGGTATTATGAATGATATTTAGGATCCTCGATGAACTATTTCACATCATCTACACAAATATTTTTCAAGGGATCGAAATATCTCCATTTTTGATTTTTATAAATATTTTTTTAATATTTTTTATAATTAACAACGTATGAAAATATAAAAATGTTATGAAATTAGATTAAAAATATATTTTTTTATAAATACACACATTTAGTCATCATATTTTATATAACATGTTGTTGCTTCAAAAACTCAGGAGAATATATAAATATGAATATTTATATATATAATTTAAAATAAAATATATAATTTTTTTAATATAGTTTTCATATAATAAATAATTATATGATTTATAATGGAATTTTCAAGGGAAATAAATCACTCCCTATCACTGTCAATGTATATAAAAACATTGTATTTTTATATGTAGATATGTATTGGGGGATATATAATATGATTTTATTATCAAATCATATATAAAAAATTATTAGTTTTTTCAATGTCTACATCATTTTTAAAAATGTTGTAACATATATTATGGTTATGTGATTTATAATTTTTTTAATAATATGATATTCCATTCATGACCTCTCATTTTCATCGAGGTATTTTCTATATTAATCATTTTAACACATATCCATTATGTGTGAACATAAATTTCATCATGTTTTATAAATAACTTTAATTTATCAATTTATTATTTTTTTAGAATTTTATATATTACATAATAAAATAAATATAATTTAAATAATTTTTTTGGCTGAAATAATACTTTTTCTTCATGTTTTATGAATATTTTTTATAAAATATATATTTATATAATAAGGTATTCCAAAAATAAGAAATCTGAAGGTCATTTTGTAATTCCCCGACCCAAGTTACCTAGATTCGGTGCATTATTTTAATACATTGGCAGGATTACAAGGAATCATGTCCCGAATGACAGATACGTTTGCCAGTCATGGGAAATATATTACATAAATGAACGTTACATTAAATTATAAAATGATAAAAAGCCACAAAAATGTCTCCATTGACCACATTCATATCCCTTAGACTATCCCTGCAGGTCAGTCATAATATACTTCTTCACATAATAGGAGAGATAAAACATATAAAGGGGTGATCTCAGATGCTTAGTAAGGATAAAAATATTGCGGAAACATCCATAAATAAGAATAAACATTAAAAAAAATGTATAAAACGTAAACAAATGCCTTTTAAACTTAAATAATTGAATAATATGGCAATGATAAAGAGAATAATTCCATTTACTAATTAACATGGATATTATACTAGTCGAATAATAACATGTAATATCAATAGGTAATTATATAATGATGGAATCCATAAAGATTGAATTCATAACCACGTTGTCAAGGCCTTGTGCCAAGACTACAAATAATATTTTGTCAAGGCCACGTGCCAATACACTAGTTTGTCTCATGAGACCTACCGATGCATTGAGGAGCTATTGTGGGCTCCAACCGTCACTTACTATGTCTAATTCATTCCTAATATGAAATGTCTTAAACATAAAAAAACATTCTTATTAAAACATGCATATTAAATGTCAATACTTTATCCATAGACAATGAATGGTATAAAAATAACACATCCACAATCAAACATCTCACAAAACCTTCAATACAATATTGATGATTTGTATCATAATAAATCAACCTCGATCAAGAATAACATCCCATAAATCTTGTTGACAAAGTTTAAAATGATCAGTAAAAATCAATGAGAGAAATATCACTTTTTCATGAAATCGTTTAAAAGTCATATAAAAGAAGTAATTTAAAAGATAGTTTAGAATAAAAATGTCCCATACCACATATTAACTTTTTAAATGAATTATAATTTTAAAAAATTCATGTCCATATAAATAAATCCTTAAAAATATTTTGAAAACATGGAAATTAATGAGAATGGTTTAGAAGAATAAATCATTCAAACATTTAAAATAATGTTTTAGTAAATAGTCCCTTAAAATAATCCCTTTGAAAAATGGTTTAGTTAATAATATTTGAATATAACACTTCTAACTCTTATTTAAATAAAATTAGAATAAAAGTCACAATCTTATCAAAGTGGTCCTAAAGGATCATATTTTATTCCTAAGGTTGTTTTTGGTCTAATTACACTTATCCAATAGAATTGGGACATGTGTTAAGGATATTATAAAATAATTTTTACCATAAATTACCCTATTTACTTTTAACAATGGTATATAAAAGTCAAAAATTGCTTTTCAACACAAATAATTTTCATCTTATTGAATCAAATTTTAAATATAGTTATAAACCATCAATCTCGGAATTTTGAATTTTATCTCACGAAAGCGATAAAATTACGTTTTTTCCAAATTTGCTAACGTTCCTTGAAGGTGGTAAAAGAGGTTAAAAAGTAAAATCAAATTTTATAAATCAAATTTTATTATAAAATGACTCAAATGAATTATATTTAACTTATATAGGTATTATATATCTATTTTTAATTAAAATAAATTAAAATAAAAAATTATTTTAAATAATAACACAATATTTTTCAATATTTATAAAAACTTTAATGTTTTCAGAAAAATACAAAAAATTTACCCTAAGAGAATTATGATATTTTGAATTAAAAAATTAAGTATGTTTTACCAAATTCCAAATATAGACATTTCATTTATTAATTTAAAATTAACTCCCATTGTCAAAACAAAAAAATGGGTTTTTAAAAAGTAATAACTATCAAAAGATGGGATATTATTTATAGCAAATTTAATTATTATGTTACTTATAATGAACTATTATGTATTAAATGATAATAATATAATCAAATTAAAGTTTTAAGCCTCTCAAATAAATAATTTAACACTATATATTGTTTCGATTAAAAAGGCTATAAGTATGTTGTATTTTTCACTATTCATCAAAATATAAAAGTTATTAGAAAAGATCCAAAAATTTATCCATACCAAATTTTTTATTTCCCTATTCTAAATAAGAATTTTATTTCATTAAATTTAATATATAAAAGTGTCAAATATTGGTTTTAAAAAGGATTCACCTTTTAAAGGTGGTAAAATTGATTTTTTTAAAAATACATTATTTATTTAAAAAAATGAGTTTGTTTTATATTATGTATAACAAAAACATAATATGGATGTTAAAATTATATAGTGTATATAATATTAAAAATAAAGTTAATAATATTCATAACATCTTTTTGAATGGCTTGTTTGGTATGTTGTGGTGTGCTCGAACTCGGTGTTATGTGCAACATAAGCTATTGAATTACTTTAATAATATAACATACTATGAAACCTTGGGATGTTACATTCTACCCTCTTTCAATAAATTGTGTTTTCGAAATTTGAAATTGATTTTCAAATACAAATGGTTAAAAATAGAAAAATACTTTTTTTGGAAAACCCACATCGGAAATTGGTTTAATAAAATTTAGTCTTAATAAGAGAGAAAGGGAATGAAAAAGTCTCAACCAAATTATGATATTTATTAGGTGAACATTATTGGATATTAGAGACACATAATTGGAGGAAAAACTTAAATATTTATAGGGGTGATTGAAGTCATCAATCACAAACAAGTGTAAAATTAAGGGCCTCAGATCCATCAATATAAGATGATTTAGAATATAATTAGTTCAACAAAACATAAGGTATTAGGATAATACATTTTTGGTTTTAAGATCCATTCCATAAATTTTAAGAATTAATTTATTCATAGAATAAGAGAAAAAAATATACATGACATGTAGAGTTTCGTCCTTCAACTAATTCCAACCACTAACTCATCTTTCACTGCCAAAGATTATAGAATTCCAAAATAATAGATTTATCCAAATCATATTGGGTTCCTAAAATATTGAATTTATAATTCATTTGTAAAACTATATAAAAAAATTACATTATAAAATCAGGGACATCGCGTATGCATGTGGTAGGTAATCCACCCTTAACGGCCTTTGGTTGCGGGATAAAGTCTTACAGCCATGCCAGACACAACGAGTTGTCGCCCAACCTCTGGGTTGTCTTTTTTATGTCAATCCAAAAATAATATCAAGAAATAATTTAACCTTAACAATAGTATCCAATGACAAACTTTATCAATTCCAACTGTTAGACTTATCTGAAATACTTATGTCCATACTCACAGTCCTAATTTTATAAGGTAAACATAAAGTGGATCATTTTTTCCATGTAATAACATGTGAATAACCTCATCATGTATTCTTTTAAAACACTATAACACCCTGAATTACCATAAACCATATATATAACATTCATTATCTCTTATTCCTTATAGAATACTGGATATACTCTTTATATAAATTTTTTTTGTATATTATAACTATGATGGAATATACACATCGTTAATCAGTTTTATGGTAGTCAATAATATCCTATATAATTTATCCAAATCAATCATATATCATTCCAAATTCACAACCTCTGTATCATAACTATATTTTGGTTAATCATTCTCTCAAAGATATATTTTCCAAAAAACATTAACCTGCTATTGAGTAACTTTTCTTGGTTCCACACAATCTCAAGTCCCAAATGAAATAGTACTGTAGTACAATTCATTTTATACTCAATAATTCTATTAAAATGTACTTCATTAATAAAATACTCAAATTACACAATACTTTAATAACAACATATGAAATCTAATCATTCCTCTTCATCTTCGATAGTATCATAACATGATTATTATTTAATGGTATCATTTGGGGAATGCTCAGATGATTTTGACATTGCTTCGCGTAGTGTCCCAACTCCTTGCAGATGAATCATTGTACATTTTAATACTTTTTCTTACCCATACAGTGGCGTAATTTGTGTCATTTTTATACACACATATAAAAAACTCACATTACATTCACAAATTTACCTAGGTGATTGGTTTCACTGTTATCACATATGGGAAAATCCTTCTTTCACCTCTTCCCTTTATACATCTGTCTCTCTTCCATCCTTTTCTTCTATAGCTTCCCTTCAAATCCATTGGACTCAGAGAATTCATTTATTATCTTATTTACACATGATACTATTTCTTATTATTATTAAAATATATGGGAGAGTATATCACTTTTAAATGTTTTCTTAATACCATGATATATATGATCTATCTTAATATTTCGATCATGCGTATTGCTAGAATTCTCATTCCTTATACTAGGCGCTATTTCTAAATAATGGCATACACATGGCTAGTTTATGAATCGTAGGGAATAATTCCAAAATTTTAAAATATGAAACCCAAATTGAAAATATAATGAATATAATCTATAATAATAAAATTTTTTCATTGAGGAAGTATTTACTCTAAAATCCTTAATAATTTCTTGTAATGAAAATGTTAATTATCCTAAGAATATCACCTTGTATTTTCATAACCTAGAGTGCATCACGACTTGTTGTCATGTACTGGGATACACCAAGTCAAGCATGAAACTCCTTGTCAGAGTTTTCACTCTTAGGTACATTTGTGCCAGAGCTGCCTTTACCTGCTCGTATTCAAATAGGGATGTTTTTCATGGAAAATGCACAGAATCTCTACATTAAACAAATTATAGAATGTTTTTCTATACTAATCCTAAATGTCCATCTTAGGGTAATGTTCACTAATATTAGTGGGTCTAAATCTATTTCCATTATGGTTTTAAACTTCATCTTTTACCAACTATAACGCCTTGACCCCAATTACCCATAGTTGGTGCATTATTTTAATTCATTAGCATGATTACAAAGAATTATGTCCTGAAGGACCGATAAGTTTAGTAGTCATGGAAAATTTATTACATAAATGAACATTTCATTACATTATAAATTAAAAAACACAACAAAATTTTCTCCATTGACCACATTCATATCCCTTAGACTATCCCTCCAGGTCAGTCATAGTATACTTCTCCACATCCTGGGAATAATAAAACATAGAAAGGGGTGAACTCCGATGCTTAGTAAGGAGAACAATATTGCGGAAACATTCATAAAAAAGAAAAAATATTTAAGGCCATGAATAAAAGAAAAAAAAGCCTTTTAACAATAAACTTCGGCATAATATGGATAAGATAAATCAAACAATTCCATTTACTTACTCACATGGATATTATACTAGTCGAATAATCACAAGTAATATCAATAACTAATTTCATAATTATAGAATGAATCATGACTTACTTTATAAAAACATATTCAAGGCCTTTTCCCAAGACTACAAATAGGATATGTCAAGGCCGTGTACCAAGACACTAGTTTGACTCATGAGACCTACCGATGCATCAAGAACCTATAGTGGGCTCCACCTGTCACTTACGATGACCAATGAATTCCTCATATAAAAATGTTTAAACATAACATAAACATTCATATTAAAACTAGCATACGAAATTTCAATACATTATCCATAATCCATGAATGGTATAAAAATAAAACATTCACAATCAGTAAAATCACCAAACCTTCAATACAATATTGATGATTTTTATCATAATTATTCAACCTCGATCAAGAATAATATCTCGTAAAGGATGTTGATATAGTTGAAAATGATCAGTAAAAATCTATGAGAGAAATATCCTTTTTTAATGAAATCATTTAAAATTCATATAAAAAGTCATTTAAAAGGTAGTTTTGAATCCAAGTGTCTCATACCACATTGAAACTTTTGAATGTAATTATCACTTTAAAACACTCATGTCCATATAAATAAATCCTTAAAACCATTTTGAAAACATGGACATAAATGAGAAAGGTTAAGAAGAATAAATCCTTAAAACATTTAAAATAATGTTTTAGTAAAATGTCCCTTAAAATGAATCCCTTTGAAAACTCTTCTATGAATCATGGTCATGGATAATAAATAGGTCCCAGTATATACTTATGTATAAACAACATCGGATAATAAAGCGATTGTGAAATTAACCCTTACGTTGAACTTTACTTTGGTCAACGGTACATTTAACATCCTTTATAATGACCATAGTATGTTATTAAATTACACCAGAACCATATTCATATTTATTATATCATACATGATTAATTTATGACATAATAATACCCATTTAATAATTATTTCCATGTTAAATTAACATTTAGGGAAATAATCTCTTTATTTATCGTACGTGTTTTAACTTGTTAATCATTATTGTGTCATTTAGATTATGATTTAAATACATCCAGAAAATAAAACATCATGTATATATCATATATATATATAATATAAATATTTATAATAAATAGATATATGAAATGGAATGCACCGTTTATGGAGACGGTAGGCCGTACGTACACATAAACGCTGTTTCCATTTTTAGATCATATTGTACAGAAGTAAGATAATAAGACATATGTAAGTACACACAAATATATATATTTATCCAGTAGAAATATTATTTCATATATTACATAGTTATTAATAATATATATTTTAAAAATCATCTTTTATTGTTGAATATGGGAATGAATTTCATTGCATTGTGGAGACGGAAATCTGTACATATGTAGGTGCGAAAATATCATCATATTGATGGTCAAATTGTATTTAATTGGATTATATATCATATATGTAGAATAATTAACATGTTATATTCATTATTATATCATTTATACTCATTATTATTCCCATACAAATAATTAAGTGTTTGAATAACAAAGTACACAACGACGTGGAGACGGAAAGTCATACGTACGCATATATGGTGACTTCGTCATTTATAGGATGGATAAAATAAAGAATATGGTGGTACCATATTTATAATAAGGTCATATTTTGTATAAGGCACTGGAGTTATTATTTTGGTATTGAAGCATCAAAGAGAGTGGAGGTGGAAGAAGAAATGAACTTGAAAGAGGGTGATGAAATTATTACCTCTTTTTCGGGTGTTTCCTTCTAAGTTGATCAAAAGGGATCCATAGGATGGATTTATGTTCAAGGTAAGGCCTCTATGATTAAGAGAGGATAGTTGAGAGGATATTTGGATAGTGTTTGGCCAAGACAAATGGATTTGGAGGAGTCAAATTAAGATAAGGGGAAGTACCCTTTGATAAGAGAGGTGAGGGTCACATTAGGAAAAGCATGAAATATTATTTTATTATAAAATAATTTTCTGCTTATAATGGCTGAAAAATGAATTATTTCGAGGATAAGGTGGGGATGGGTCTAAAAACTCTCAACCAATATGTTTTAGACAATTTTAGGTTACCATATAAACCATATTTTTTAGATTAAACTCTTAGTTAAATTGTTTTACATTTACCATGTCTCTTTGTAATTTTTTTTAAAAACTCAATTATGTTAATTTTGACAATATTTAGTATTTGATTTTTTTGAAATCCATAAAACATTTTCACTTAGAATAAAATTTATTTAATCAATACTATTATGTCACATTAACCTATAAAATTATAGGATGGGATCAAAAATTTTAAATTATATTTATTTTTATATTTATAATATAAAATATTTTAATATTTCATTAAGAGGGTAATTACTACATCATCATGGGGTCAAAAATAAATTTAATTATTTCATCTCTAAAAATTATAAATAAAATTCCATTATGTGGGAAATCTTTTTATATTTATTATTAATATTTATATTCTAATTTTTCTTTTGTATAACCATATATTAAAAATGGTTTAGTTAACAAACATTGAAATTATCACTTTTAACTCTTCATTAAATAGAATAAAAATAAAGATTCTAATCTAATCCAACTGATCCTAAAGGATAATATCTTATTCCTAAGGTTTTCTTTGGTCTAATTAAACTTATAAATCGAATTAGAACACGTGTAAGGTTAATTAGAATATCATTTCTACCTTTAATTACACTATTTACTTTTTACCGAGATAAATAAAATTCAAAAGATACTATTCACCCAAAATTATTTTCAACTTATTGAATAAAATTTTACTTATTGATAACAACTGTGTCTCTTAGGTTTTTTAAATTAAACTAAAAAAAGTTGTAAAATTATGTTTTATGCAAATTTGCTAACATGCCTAGAAGGTGGGCAGAAGAGGTTAAAAAGTTTAATAAAATTTTATACATATAATTTTATTATAAAATGACTCCAATGAATTAAATTGAAATTATAGGGGTATTAAATATCTATTTTTACTTATAATAAATTTAAATAAAATAAAAAAAAATTTAAATAAAAAGTCGGTTTTAAATAATAACGTAGTGGTTTTCACAATTTATCAAAATTTGAATGTTTTCAGAAAAATATCAAAAATTCACCCATATCTAATTATGATATTACGAATTCAAAAATGAAATATATTTTACCAAATTAAATACATATAAGTTTCATTTATTAATTTAAAATTAATTCCAAATTATAAAACCAAAAAAGTGGGTTTTTAAAAAGTAAAAACTATCAAAAGATTGATATGTGTTTTTACCAAATTTATATGTGAAATTACTTATAATGAACTAAATTGTATTAAATAATAATAATTTCATCTAATTATAATTAAAATACTTTAAAATTAATAATTTAACAAGATAAATTATTTTGATTAAAAAATATGTATACAATTAATACATAGTATTTGTCATTATTCGTGAAAATATGAAAGTTATCACAAATGTAACAAAAAATTATCCAAACTAAATTTTTATTTCACAATTTTAAATAAGAATTTAATTTCCTTAAATTGAATATATAAAAGTTTCAAATATTGGTTTTAAAAATGGATACCATTAAAAGGCTATAAAATTGCATTTTTTTGGAAAATGCTTCTTTTAACTGAAAATATGAGTTTGTTCTTATATTATGTCTATGAAACACATAATATGGATGTTAAATTTATATAGAGTATATAAGATTCAAAATATAGTTAATACTATTCATAATGTCCTTTTGAACGACTAGTTTGGTATATTGTGGTTTGCTCGATCATGCTGTTGCGTGCAACACAAGCTTTTGAATTACTTTAATGAGTTATAATACTATGAAATCTAGGGGTTTTATACATTTTATAATGATATTATAAATAAAATAACGAGGTATCATAACATGTTATTGGGTATAAAATGGAAAATCTAAATTAACGTATAAAATAATTTTTTTTGACTTATTATCATAGTTTTTATGAAAACAAATAGAAACTAATTTTAAATTATCTACATTAATATTATTCTAATTAATAATAATTTATAGCACATAATTACTCAATAATATTCATCATTGTTTCCACATTAACAAATCATTTTGGCATGCATTATTAAGAAATCATCATCCAAATTAAATGTAAAATTTCATCCCATTAAATGTAATTTCTCGCATGGCCATGCTATTTTTTCCACACACATTTAGGAAAATGTACCCCAGAAATATATAATAAATTCTTCTAACTATCATGGAATTATCATCCCCATTAAAAATGAATTATCCTATAAATAAAAATCATTTATAGAAGAAAATATCCAAATTAACAAAACATAATTTCCTTCCATGCATGAAAATAATTTATTAAATCTCATTTAAGAACAAGATGACTTAATGTAGAATCAAATCACTCAAATCAAAAAATATTCAACATATAAATATAAATATAAATTTTATTAATTTTAATTTAATCAAATATATATTTTCTCCCAATACATTACCTTTTATTATGTATTAATCTCCATTAAGAAACATATTTACACAATATTATTCAGAATAAAAATTGAATAATTGTAAATAAATATACATAATGAAAAAATACTTGAAATTAATATCTAATATTTACTTTAATTTTTAATGTGAATAACCATTAATTATTTTTTATGTAACATATATATAATTTTTATCAAGCATAATCAGATTCTAAGCACTATAATATTGAAATAAGGGCAATCAATAGATTAGGAAAACAATCTTAATGGGAAAAAAATAATCTTAGTGAGGGCCACAAATCAGGCATATGATAAGAACAACCATAAATCCGGAAAAAGAAAAAAATATCTAGAAAACCTAATAAAAGAGTCCCAAATCATAGAATCTTATTCTTGATCAATTAAAATGTGTAAAAATAACATATGTTCTATTTTCAGGGTTGGTTCAACCCAAATATGTGAAGGATGTGGAAATAGATTGCGTCTTCTCATTGTGATTGAATGGTGAATATATGGGGTGATCTCTATCACGGTTATTTTAAGTGGGAAATTTGATTTATCATTTATATTAAAAAACCATAAAAAATATACGTTTATCATCACCAAAATGGAAATCATTGATAATGATATGATTCTATTGATTAAGTTAACACTTCTAAAGACTCATATTCCTCAATGCTAAAAAATGCTAAAATCATACAATTATTGGCCAAAATATATAAACACTAATAAATAGATCGATCCTAGTGATTAATATAATAACCATAAATACTAGTGAATAACTAAATTTTAAAATATAAAGTTATAATTAAATTAATCTGAAAATTACATAAAAATGCATATAAAAAATTACATTTTAATATAAAATACATTTTAAAAATAAATAAATTAAAAAATATTTATAAAATAAAATAATATTATTTTTATTAATTATATTAATAAAAATAATAATGTTATGATAAATGTATTATATTATAATAATTATATTATATTATTATTAATTTTTTAATATTAAAATTTAAATTTATTAATTAATTTATTAATATTCTACTTCATTTTTTATTAATTAATATAGTATAAGTATTATAAATTTTTTGTTAAAAAATTATTTAATATTATAATTTTTTCATTATTATGTAGTTCTTTTTTATCTCAAATCATGTTTGTTATTATTCTATTGATTTATATGTTGGATAATAATAATATTTTTTTTATGAAAATATGGTAAGTGCTGGGTTGATCATATTTTGTTTTGGATCAACAATATATAAATTTCATCAGCTATATGAAAAAATTGATCATAATGAAAAATTACCAATTTACTCATTCAAACACATGAACATATTATTGACTGCATAACAACTTGATCAACACTATTTCATAGAAAATCAATCATTTTAGGAAGAGTTAGAATTTTTTTATGTATTGAATAAACTTTAAAATGAAATTAAATCGATCATATGTTGATAATAAATACACTAGGAAAGTATATTGATTATTATTAAAAATATTATTGGACCGATCAAATATTGATTCCAATATACTACATGATGTCTCAAAGCAACCACATGATAAAGCTATTGTATGATGAATTCCTATATATACAACAAGTATTGATTTTAGTCATGAAAAATGTTCCTACCATGATAGTTACTATCCAACAATAAAAATTAAACTACATCATGTTACAATAACTTAATAATATTTATCACTAATATTCTCCTTTTGTACATAAGATTTCATCAGTTATTTTTTTTACCATTTAATAAATGTGTCATAGAATTTGAGTATTTTTTTAGGATGTTATAAAATCCAAGAACCTAAAATCACATATTTGGTATATAAATCGTAAACATTATATTTCTGGATTTATTACTGATGGAGGTTACCCAATTTTCACCATAAAAACAAACAAAATCAAAAGGAAATATTAGATCACTTAAATAATCAAGGACCTTTAAGGTTTATTGTTTTAGAGAATAAGGGAATTATATTACATAAACAAAACACTTTAGTTTTAGAGTTAATAATTCTGAGTATAATGATATTTTTATATTCCATATGAAGTCACCAATGTTATCTCTATGAAACCATTATAGTCATAATTCATTAATCATGAGACAGGTTAACTAATGGAAATAAAATCATAAGAAGTGTGATCTCAAATGATTAGTTAGGTATGGAAAAATAATTAAAAATTAAATTTCAATAAGTTGTATAATTATAGGATAAGAGAATAATGACATAATCAGAGTGCATGAATTTAATAGTGCATGCCCTCTTAGTCTTTTATTTGTCCTGTTTTTGTTTTTGGAGGCGTT
This sequence comes from Viscum album, assembly GCA_963277665.1. NCBI lineage: Eukaryota > Viridiplantae > Streptophyta > Magnoliopsida > Santalales > Viscaceae > Viscum > Viscum album. The sequence continues at coordinate 266,762,772 of OY728128.1, read as the reverse complement.
ATGAGGAGGGATGGAAGAGTATTTAGATTTTAATTTACTAATATATATACAAAATTAGATTAAACTTTGTGTAACTAAATTAATCTATTTGAAATTTTATTTCATGGCTCGCCTTGGAGGCTTCATGATGTGTAGAAATTTAACACTTCATGAAAGAGGCATTCATGATGGGAAATACCTCGGGGTCTGAAAAAAATAATCGACATGCTATGTGTTTTTTAGAGGAATTAAACCTTAGGGAAATACATATATTTAACGGGTATTACAGTTCATTTAATACTCAACTAAATTAACATTAACGTACTTTTCCAACCACTCGAGTTGTTATACCCTACCGCTATAGTGACCCTTGGTCGACCCCTTGCGACTCGGGGACCCCTCTTCATCCTTTGGAGGATTCCTTTATCAAGTATTGACTCATTGCTCCCCACCTTCAATCTGTAGTGATCCATATTCCATATTCAGTGCATTCTTTATCAATTTATTGAGTTTATTTGGGTTTATTCCAATTACCCACTTTGTTTTTCCTGCCATGTATTGGAAGATTCTCTCTCATAGTTCTAAATGGGACTCTTTTCGATTTTTTATGATTCAGTGTTGTTGTGTCATCATTGCATGGATACAGATCATGCGAGATAGGTGATTAGAGATCTTATTTTTCGCATGTTCTTGTGTGAGTATCATTGACACCCTTTCATGGCGGGTTTTATATTATTTCTCTTAATTTTTCATAAGATGGGAGGCATTCAACTTTTTTTTTTCATTTGGATTTTAGTTGTTTCGGAGTAATACAAAATAATAATTTTTTAAATGAAATTTAATGTTGTATATGGATTCATTTTTCATTTTCATGTAGTTAGAAAATTATTTTGGTGATATTGTGACTATGGTCTAAACGCCCTATTGAAAATTGTGGTCATTGGTTGATTTGCTAATGCTGGAAATGTGATGATTGGTTTTTCTTTATCAAGATTTTTTAGTGTCACCAAAAAATAGGAATTTCTTAATCAGGTATATCTATGTTTTTAATGTATTCCCAATGATCATATACCTGTGTGATAATCCCATTTCAATACAAATGGAATAAAATAAAGAATTACTTGTCAAATATAGAATTTTCTTTTTCCATGGTAAATGGAGTGATGAGATGTGTGGGTTTTCTCTGGTTTTGTATGTAGTATGGTTGTGAGCGTGGTTGTGTTTTGTGGGATGGCTTGGCTAGTATCAAGGAATCTCAGGTCGAGAGATTGATTTATCATGGAATGGATGAGATATTTTTTGAATTGGGAATGTGAGACTAGTTTTTAGGTTATGTGAATTAGTTGGGGTTTTCAATGGGGGGTTGGTTCTATTGATACGTGACATTGGTGAGAAGAGTTTTAAAGAGGTTAATAGTGACTATTATCGGTAATTTTATCATAGAGTCTCCATGAGTAACATGACAAAAGCATCAATATTGGTTTAGTGTTATGATATATGATATATCAAGAATGTGTGTTAAAATTAGAGGAAGTATTAATCCATGATAACATTCGTATTAGGGATCTTAAACTTTTGAGATGAATATTGTTGTGATTAGTATTGTTTATTATTCAAAAAAGTTTATTGGTTAGTGGTGGAATTTATAAATTACATGATTAATAAATAATTTATTTGGTTAAATTAATTGGTTGGGAAAGTTAATGAGGTTTTGTCGCTCCTTGTATGGTGTTTTTCATTTAGAGGTGGAAGAAAAGGTGGTAGTTGTGAGATTTTCTTCATTGTGAACCCATAGGTTGGGATTTATTGTTTGTTTTCATATATTTATATACTTTTATTTTCATTTTTATTTTTATATGTAACCCTAGGTGATCACTATGTTCCTAAAACACCCATCATCACGGGGGAGAGTGTCTTTCCCAAACATCTCAGTGGGTGGATGGATTGTTGGACACCCTCTTCCCATCTCTATATTCTATGTAATGATAGACAATGATTCCTCGGGTTTGTTTTGGTTTGTGAGGATTATGAGTGTGGGGTGAGTTTTTCTTTCCCAAGTATCTATGGGATGATATGTGTTGTTCTTTCCATGTTGTCTTTGGATTGAGGTGTGGTTTGTGGACTAGCTGTTAGTGTGACCAATGAGTTATTTTTGTGGCCCAAATGTCTCTCGGAAGGATGTGATGTGGTTTGTGGTGCATGTGTGTACAAGTTAGATGTGATGTGGTTTTGGTCCTTGGTACTTAAGGGCGATATGTGATGTGGTTTGTGGACCAAGTGTCTGCCGGAGGGATGTAGTGTTGTTTGTGGGGCCCATGTGTGGGTGGGTGGGTTGTGATGTGGTACTTTCAGAACGAATGGAAATGTGAAGACATTTTTTATTTGGAAATAGAAGATAATCTATGGGAAATGGTGTGGGGTACACTGTTATTGATGTTCATTATATTACATTACTTGACATGCATTATTTGGTGAGTGTGCCATGGTGACTTTGGGATGGTTAGTATACAAGTTTTGTTTTGTTTGGTTTTTCTTCTTTATAATAAGGGAAATAATATGCTACTTTCAAAAATTATCAGGCGTCTTTGACTTTCTTACTTAGTATTCCTATCTTCTCAGCTTATATATATAACTGTTTTCAAGTTTCCATGAGGATTTCATGGACCATTATAGACCTTACTAGTTCAAGAATGGGAAAATTGATGTTTTATTGCATAGCTTTACTTTTGTTATTATCATGGTGAATTTTTTACATGTAATAGTTGTATTTTTAAAACATTCATGTGGTTTGGTTTTTGTATTTATTTTATATATGTCACGGATTGGTTTTATCGATGACCCATCTTATCTCATTATCTTGTTTCAATAAAAAGGTAATTACTCCAATATTGTGATATCTGTATACCCTTAGTGCTAGTTACTAACCAATGGCCTATGGGGTGTGGGACTTATGTTTCATTATTCCCATTTTTTTTCCATCCCATGAGGGGCATTTTTGGAGGGAAGGGGTCATGAAAAAATGGTATTATAGGATATGGTTGATATATAGGATGGATTTTGGTTAGGAAAAGTGATGACTACATGGGTTGGCTGGGAAACAATGTAATGTGATCTTGGTGTCTGTCATACTCTATGGAATACTGGATAGGACATGAGATTTTTGGCCCCATGATCTGATGAAATCACTCTAATCCTACTGAATGACCAAGTGAGGCTACACCATTATCAGTTTAGAGACCCTTAGGAAGGTACATGCATCATAATGACTTGTCTTATTTTTTAAATAATTTTGTTTTGGGAAAGATGGATTTAATAGAGAAATGAGTTAAGTGAATTAAAATAATTCTGAAAATATTACATAGTACCCGGTCTTAGGAACTCTTTTCTTACTTTTCATCTATGGATCCTAGTCGTCATTTGAACATGAATAGTGTACATGAGGCTCAGCAGGCTAATATGATTTTTTGATGTAGGTTTGATCCGATTGAAAATTTTGAATAGTGCTATAGGTCATTTTGTGTTTTCAAGAGGAAGGATTTGTGAAAGAATGAGGGAATCATTTTATACCTGGTGACAGAAATCTTGCACAGAGAACATTAGATCACCTTTAGTTTGATCATGGCCCAAATGGAGTACTAGGTTTCTTTGGTTGTTCGATATATGTGAGGAGCTACACATGAGTGGTGGATACATTATCTAGGGAATCATAAAGAATCATTTTATTTTCTATTAACATTGATAAGGAATTCCGAGTAAACATCGTATCAAAAAGCATAAAGGGTGAGAAGAGGTAGGAGTTACTCTCCCTTCACCAGGGGAGTATTTCACTATAGGAGCTCGGGATCATGATCAAGGACCTAATTATTTACACTAGATCTATTTTTGGATGAGGTGAGCCATTCAATATGTCTCTAGGAGGTTCTTTTTCATTCGATCTAGTTTGAAGTAAAACTTTTTAAATTGACAAAATACATTGAGGTTTGGAAAAAGGAAGTGTTGATTGAATATATGCACTCTCAAGAGGGTATGCCCTGAGCAGAGAGCCAGTATAGTTCTTCAAGAGGTAGGGTTAACTGTGGGAGGTCTCAAATACACGAACCTTCTATATTTCGATCGAAAGGGATACAACATTAATGGTTCCCTTTTATACCTTCATTTCCTCATTACCTTCCTATTGTATAGGAGATTAGGTGTTTATTTTGTGGTGTTCATGATTGTATTCATAACTATGCTCTACCAGCTTTCCGAGATTAGTTTGGTGGAGGTGGATAGGATCATTGTTAGCCTAAATAGTAGTTTATGATGATATATATTTAGTATCCGGGACAACATGATTTTCTCCACTGTGGGGAGATAGAGCTGGGAGATATCGACCCCATTATATTCCTCATGTTCAAGGTCATTCACCCAATAATGGTCATGGAGGCGGTAATCAACACAGAGGTAGAGGAGTTAGGCATGGCCAGTTGTATATGGCGGAGGTGGGAGTTCATGTGGGGCCACATATCATTAAATGTGTGATTAGTTTGTATAATACTCATCCATGTTCTTTGTTTGATTCTGGATATTTTCACCAATTTGTTCCACCCTTTCATTCCCATGATCTGAGATTAGACGTAGAGAGGCTTCACATACCCCTATGTGTTGTATATTCTAGTCGAAAGCTAGACTAGTTTGTTTGATGTGTTCTAAGGTTGTAGATTGGTGTTGAGACCACAAATTCCCATGGGGATATCATATATATTTATATGCATCCATAAAATTTAATCCTCATAATTGGGTGGTTGTATTCTATGCATGCTGTTATTGACTATTTCTTGAAGAGAGTATTATTTTCAGACATAGGTGGCTAGTGTGTTGTTTTCAGTTGAGAGTGGAGTTGTCAAGTGGAAAGTCAGAATTCAGATCCACTTCTTTCTTTATTGTTTATATAATCAGTGTAATTGGTTGATACTGAGATATTAAATGTTCTTAGGGTCATTCAGGAGTTCTTGGACATTTTCCATGGAGAGGTTGTGATGTTACCCCCTCAACGTGATGTTGAGTTTGGGATAAATTTGTAGCCTGGTGCTTATCTGGTTTTAAGGGACCCATATTGATTGGGACATTCTGAGATACAGGACATGAGGATTCATATAGATGATCTTATGAATAAGTGTTTTATCCAGACTAGTGTGTCATTGTGGGGTGCTCCGGTGTGGTTCTACCTAAGATCAGATGATATTCATAGACTTTCTATAGACCACCTAAGGTTTAATTTGGTAACTATCAAGAACAGTTACCCTTTTATGAGGATATATGATATTTTTTACAAGTTTATAAGAATGTGATGGTTTTCATAGAGTGATATACAGTCTATATATCACTAATTGAGGGTGAATGAGCACTATATTCTATAGGCAGCCTTTAGAAGTGGGTATGGGAACTTCGAGCTTATAGTCATGTCGTTTAGTATTGTGAATACACCATCGATGTTCATGATGCTTATGAACTCAATGTTTTGTTACGTCCTAGATCTATTCATAGAAATGTTCATATATGATATCTTAATCCACTTGATTTCATCTAAAAAGAACACTAATATTCTCAGAACTATCTTTGTGGTTTTTTGATGCCATTTTCCCTATGAAACTCTAATAAAGTGTGTGTTCTCGACACAATAGTTTCATTTCTTTGGGCATGTGGTCTCTTATAATGGTGTATATGTCAATTTTTCAATGGTTGATGAAATTGTTTCTTGATTAGCTCTTAAGAATATGGAAGTGGTTTGTAGTTTTCATGGTCTATCAAGATATTATTAAAGGTTAGTACCCAATTTCTCTCAATTTTCATCACCATCTATAGTATAAACATGTAAGGAAAAAAAATTTGTGTGGATTAAGCAATGGAAGGATTCATTCAGCTACCTAAATGGGATGTTGGTTAGTTCTCCATCTTCCAGTTTCCAATGGAAGGGTTTTTGTTTGAGGTGTCCCTTGACTCTTACCATAATGGCATGGGATGCATAGTGATTCAGAAATGAGAAGAGATCTATTATGGTTCTAGGAAATTATTCCCCTTTAAGAATAACTATTCCACCTAGGATTTGGATTTGGTAGCATTGGTTTCCACAAAAATATGTGGCAGAATTACCTCATTAGAGAGTGTGTTGTGGTCATCACAGATCACAAGAGTTTGAGGTATATCTCTTCCCAGTGAGATCTAAACATGAGATAGTGGTGGTGGATGGAGTTCCATTAGGTCTATGATTTTCAGATCCCATGAAGCTTTGTAAAAGATAATATTGTGGCTAAAGCCTTGATAATTTAACTAAATAAAGAGGTTTTTCAAGAATATGAAAATTCATGGAGATTAATGGAGGATTTGGAAGCATTGAACATGGATGTATGAGTGGATGGAGGTAGAGGATACTTGTTTCACATGATTGTTTATTCTTTGAGGGTGTAGTAGGTGGATCCATCTTAGTGGGGAGTCTCAAAGGTAGAGGTGTTGCACGGTCATGTTTTCCACGGTGATGCTCGAGATGGATAGTTGAAATTGGATGGGGTTCTAGAAGATATTGTTTATTTCAGTGGAGATGCATGAGGTAGTCCTTAATGAGTTTCAAACCTCACCCTTGATTGTCCATGTATATGTTTCAAATATGATTCGTGGTTTGATAGTGATTTTTTTTGTGGATTTGGATGAAGCGGGAAGTAGAAGAGTATGTGGAAAGATGTATTGTCTTCCAGAAATTAAATTTCATGAATTGTGTTCCTAGTTGTTTTTTTAGCACATGGATGTTATCGAGTTGATTTGGGATAAAATCTAGATACATTTTGTCTCATGAATACCCAGATCCTTGGGAGGATGGAATGATATCTGAGTAATAGAGTATCAGCTGATGAAATCATCTTAATTCATAGCGATCATTCAGTCAGGAATAGTAGATGCCCTAGAAAAAATAAATGTGGAAATGGTGGTGCAGCTACAATTATTTTATATATTCATTGTCCCAGATCAGGAAAAATTATTTACCTTGATATTATAGAGGAGATTGGATCATTCATTTGGCACCCAGTTACTCTTTCGCACTACTTTTCACCCCCAAACAGATGGTCATATAGAGCATATTATCCATACATTGGAGGATATGTGGCGAAAATGTGTCATGTACACTAACCTTCAAGAAATAGATATTTCTTATAATAATATCCATCAATCATCCATTGGCATTGATCATTTTGAGGATTTTTATAGAATACTATTTAATTCACCGTTATGATGGACACAGGCTGGGGAGATAGTTGTTATTAGACCAGATTTCATGCAGAGCATGACATGGTAGTATCTTCTTGTTCATGAAAATATGAATGAAGAACAAAACATGTAGAAGTCCTCTGTTTATCACAAGAGGAGGAACATGGAGTTCACGGTTTAGGACTATGTTTTTGACATGGGAGAGATGGAAATATGAGATGCTGCAACATTATTAGAGCAGCTAGTAGAAATCCCTGATCATCAAGAGATGTTACTACATTGGCGGACCAATCGCTTGGTTCATGTGTTATGGAGGTTAGAGTACTTGGTAGTGAGAAATGCATATGAATTCCTAGTACCTAGGGTTGTTATGATTTTCCCTTCCTCTTTTTTTGTTCGATATGTAATGTTCAAACCTTATTTTATAAGATGAACTCATTTTCCCTTCATTTGAGATTTGTTTTGTGTGATATGATATAGATTATGGACCTACAAATAGGGGGAATATATTACTAATTGAGAAGAATTAAGAGTGATGTGATTAAACCTGTGTGGGTGAGTCAGTCCCACATTGAGAAGAAAATATATTGACATGGAGGAAATAATTTCAGGATTTGGGTTTTCTGAACAATGTAGATCATTTTCCATAACAGTTTCTTGTTTGGGATGTGTAAAGGTGGATACGATTATGTGGTGGTTCTATAGAACTATGGTTATAAGAGAGGAGACACATGTGGTTGTGTAGGGTGTTTGTGGTTGTTTGTTGTTGTGCATTTGGATTTTAGTTACATTTGAGACATGACAAGATCATTGAGAGGTATCTCATGGGGTGGTTGTTCAAGCCCCTTTTCATCAAGGTTTGTTATTTGATTCTCGAGGGAGAGAACCATTTGAGAGGTATACATCGTAATGGTTTTTTCCCACATGGTCTCTTACTATTAAATTTTTTGTTGTTGGAGGCATTTGGAGGAGTCTTTATAGAGTTCATAGAATTTAGGTTACTAAAAGATAGAATAAAGAGGACTACAATTCTTGTAACCTAATTAAATTGTGTGAGGTTACATTTTTTATCTTTTCCTCATGGTATCATTATGTGTATACATTTTACACACTTTAAATGTGGGATTCATGATGTGAAATGTTTCAAGGTTTAAAAAATTCAAGTGGAAATGAGTTTTTTTTGTGGAGGTCGGCCATGGGGAATTACACAGTGTGAAAGGGTATTACACATCATGTAATACCCAATTGTTGTAACTTTTATGTGCCTTTCTAGCCACTCAGTTTGTCGAACCCTATAGTTGAAATGTCCCATCCCTGAACCATGTGACCTGATGACCCCTAGTTGAAAATTTTAGGATTCTATCATTTAGGATAGATTCCTATATTACCTCATTAGATTTGTGCCAATTCATCTTCGGTCTAATTGGAATTCTTCCTCTTTTCTCATGGTTTATTTTGGTTTGGTCTCTATCCCCAATAGTTTCTTCATGCCATGTGATGGAGGATGATATCCCATGTTTATAAATGGGATTCTCATCAATTATTGTTGGTGTGGTGGTGTTGTGGAATCCTCATATAGATGCATATCTTACGGGAGAGATGATCATAGATCTGTTGTGTGGATTGTTCTTATGTGAGGATCATTGTCCCCCTTTCAAGGTAGTTTTTCCAGCATTTAAAATAATTTTAAATCATGTGTGATTTTTTTACCTATAGATTTTGGCTCTTCCATAAAAATAAATGAATAGAATCAGTTAAATGAAATTTATAGGGGTATACATATTCATATTTCACGTCCTTGCAGTTTTTATATTATGTAGGTCATATTGTGACAACATGATAAGAGCCTTATTGAAAATTATGATCATTGGTGACTTTTCAAAGGCTGGGTATGTTTTTTGCAGTTACAACTTGGTCATGATTATTTGGTATCACCCAAAAATTGAAATGGGTTAATCATGTATATATAGAGAGTGAATAGATTCCCCATGATCGTATACTTCTTTGATAACCCCTAAATTAAACATTTGGAATTAAATAAGAAATGCATTCTTGAATTTGGAATTGTGTTTTTACCTAGTACATAGGTGATGTAATGTGTGGGTTTGATCTAGTTTGTGTTTTAGAATGGTTATGAGAAAATTTATGTGATGTGGGATGGATTTGGTGGTGTAATTGAATCTCATGATGAGAGATTGATTAATTGTAGAATGAAGGAGGTGTTTTGTGTAGCAGGGCTGTAAAACTGGTTGTGAGGTAATATGTTAAAATTTGGGGTAGTGATATGTGTGTTGTTAATGTTGGTATGTGACCTATTTGGATTAAGTTTGAATGTGTAAAGTATTGATTAGTATGTGTAATTGGACTGGATATTCTCAGTGGGTAACAAGTAGAATGATCAACCCATTATAATGATATTTACATTTGATATATCATGAATGGGTGTTAAATGTTGAAAAAATGTGAATCCTATTTTACAACATATCATGAATATTTACCTTATGATATGAATTTATATGTGATTCATGTTTTTTGTCGTACTTTGCAGTATCCAAGGTAGTGGTGGAATTGATAAATGATCTATTAAATAAATAATTATGTTGGTTAAATAAATAGGTTTCAAATGTGATTCTTTTTTGTGGCTAATTGTAGTGTGTTGGGAATTTAGATGTAGAAGCAATGGTGGTAATTGTGAGATGTTATTTGTTGTGAACCCATTGGTTGGGATTGAGTGTTTGGTATCATATATGTATATAATTGTTTTTCAATTTCATTTCAATATGCACTCCACCCTGGTTGAGAAATATGTGCCAAACACCCCAATTGTCAAGGGGAAGGGTGCATTTCCCAAACATCCATGTGGGAGGTTTGATGGATGTACACTCACACTCCTATTATACTTCTTAATGGTGGTGAAACCCATGATTCATCAAGTAGGTTGTGGTTTGTGTGGCCTTCGTGTGTGTGGGTGAGTTGTGCTTTCCAGAATGTCTTCAAGATGATATGTGTTGTGATTCCCCATGGGTAATTGGGATTAGTTGTGGTTTTTGGGTTAGGTGTTTTAGGTCAAGGAGAGATGCGGTTTGTATTACAGGGGTCCGCAAGAGGGATTTGATGTGGTTTGTGTCCTAGATGTTTAAGGGCCAGATGTGATGTGGGTTGTGGACCAGGTGTGTGATGGTGGGATGTGATGTGGTATGTTTTCCAGGTGTCTACATGCGAGATATGGTGTGGTCCATGACACTCAGATGTGTGTGGGTAGGTTGTGTCCTTGTGCATTCATAAGGGCTGGGATCATATGGTCATTTTTTGTTTGGCTAGAGAATCTAATATGTGCGATGTGGGGTGTGGTACCCTATCATCGATGTGAATATTACATTACATGACTTGTGTTATTTGTTTAGAATGCATTTGTGTGATTGGGATGTTTAGTATACCTATTAGGTGTTGTTTGGTTCAGTTTTTTTCTCCCAGGGGAATTAGTATGCTTCTTTCACATGTGCATGAGAGGATTTGGACATCCTACTGAGTATACATGAATTCTTGACCTATGTATATAAAACTATTTTCAAGTTTCCATGATTATTTCTCAGATCGTGTGGGACCATACTGGTTCGGTCTTTGGAGGATAGTTGTGTCACCAATTTGCATTACTTTTGGTATTTACATGAGTACTTTTGTACTTTTAACAACTCATTTTTAAAACATTCATGTGGTGTGAGATTTTTCTTTTTTATAAATATTTTCTACAGTTTTTTTGTTGATTTTCCATCATATCAATCGATCATGTTTCAGAAAAAAGGTAATGAAATCCATATTGTGTGATCTATATACCTCAGGTGCAAGTTGATAACATGAATCCTACAATAGTAGGGAATCATGGTTGATTATATCCCATTCTTAATTTCTAGATGAGGAGGGGCATCATTGAAGGTCGGGGGACATGTAAATGAAATAATCTGAAATGAAATCATACTCATAAATACCATAACCATCAATCAAGAAACATGGAATAAGGATTTATGAAGGGAAATAATCATAAGGGTGATAAATCTCGATCCATGAAATATCAATATAAATTGAAGGAAACATTATAACATTATGGAAATTATAGATAAACCATGTTGGAAACGTGAAAAATCATCAACATATACTTGTTGAAAAACCATTATATAATCCATAAAAATTAAATAACCAGTTTTTCTACATCCAAAATAATTCCCTATGGAATATAATTATTACCCAATGAATTAGACTGTTATCTAGGTGCACCCATCATATAATCTATATCGTGATCCCCTAGTGCTATTTGGTAGTTCCCTTCATATAAGCTATAACGGGATCACCTCCTACTATTTGGGTCCACCAATCATATATAATGTCCAAGAACCATATCATGAATAATGTAAATAGAGCTTTTATTTCATCATAAATATCAAAGAAATAATCAATATTCATTATCTAACATGATTAACAATAGAAAAAATTGGTTTTCATGTTAATATGTTTGAAACATGATTATCCCATGGAAATGTAATGGGTTCCATAAAATTCTATTTGAAACATGGTTAACTCATGGAAAAAAATAGGTTCCATAAAAATATTTTTCAAACATGATTAACCTAGGGAAACAAAATGGGTCCCATAAAATTCCCCTGGAAAAAATCTTAATCAATCAAAAGAAACAACAAGTATCTTACCAATACAACATATAACCATTTGAGTTATAATAAATGCTTCTTTTAATAGAGTAAAGTAAATAACATAAAAATATTTCTAAAAACATTATTGTGGGAAATTAAATTTAATATTGAACATTAGTTTTTAAAATCAATATTTAAAATAGTAATTGGAAATTAATTTAATTAGAAAATAATATTCAAAACATATAAATTATGTTTCAAATGTTATGAATATCGTAATGAGTTATAATGAAGTAGTGAAACAGTTTTGATGAAGGTGTTTGGATATATGGATGTCTTGGTGTTGTTTCCATTGAACCGAGGCACTAGAGTTTATTAAATAGGGAAACTGAGCGAGAATTTCATTTTGATCCTAGTGTTCAATATCAGAATTGTTTGGGGTTTTATCAAGCATTGGATTTTGGTTGTCTTCGTCCAGTCATTCTACAAAAATATAATCCTAAATAGGTTTAGAGTAGGTGCATCCAACATGCATGAATATTCAGATTTGGATGTTTGAGAGGGTATGTCTCAACCATCGGTACTAGCCCCATACAGTTCTGCATTGGAAAGCTTGCTGAACATTCATTCCTTGGTAGAGGTTTTTTCATACTGATGTTGTTGTTGAGGTGGGGTATTTCTATGTATTTTTATTCTGTTCTTTGACATTCAAATCATGTTTAGGTTCTATCTCTTTTATTCCATGTGAGGTTTAACCTTGTATTCCTTCAAAGGTGGTTTATTTCAAAATATATAAAATTTTTGGCCTTTTGGCCATTCAGTCAGTTCTAGATACTATAGTCCATATGTAGTATGAGTATCGTTTCCATTTTCAATATTCATTATGGAAAGTAGTTAAGAAAAAATTTATGTTTAAAAAATTATCATAATATCTTATATAACATATTATTTATTTAAATAAACTTATATATATCATAAATATGGGTTGGTGATGAAAACAGAGTTGCATCACATCATGATGGAGGTATACAACACATAAACAAACATTTTTAACATTTTAAATGTAAAAAAATAAAATGACATATTTTTTTAATGATAAATATTTCATTAATAAAATAATAATTCCATTTATATAATATATATTCATTATATTTACCCTTTTTACTATAATTGTAAATTGTTTTTGAAAATGAATCACATCACCTCATGAGCCTATTGTCTATTGTACAGATGAATGAATTATCATATCCCATACTAATTGAAAAGTAAAAAGGTATGAATGATATAATGACTATATGTGAATAAATACGTTATAAATATCATATATATATATATTTTATTTCTATTGTTGGAATCACCTGTTTTGATAATCCCAAATCATGCTTAAACATTGATGATGATGTATTAAAACCTTGCATTAATCTTATTATTCTATGCTTAAACGTATTTTATTCTAAACAGTTCATATTCTTACTCTCATAACTTTACTGTAACAGCTTACAGTAGCATTTACATAAGTTTGGTATTGTTAGCTACCAGTCAGAGTTTTCTTTTCAAAGTCACAGTTACAGCTAACTGTCACCTTAAGTTACTGTTGCAATAAGTTCACAGTTACAAGGTTACAGTCGAAGACTAATACAAGCTTACAGTCACGAGTCTACCGCTATCTATTGTCAAAGCTCACAGACGAAGGTCACAGTTACAAGAATTATGTTCAAAGTTTTCTCTGCTCAAGTTCATAGTCGAACAAGTCTACAGTTGGAACAAGTTCTCAGTCGAACAAGTCTACAGTTATAAGTCTACAGTCAAGGTTACAGTTAGACAGCGTCTGTCGACTAAGTCTACTGATGATCGAGGTCTACCGTTGATAAAGGTTACAGTTCTACAAATTTGATGTTACAAGTCTACAGTTAGAGAGGCTACAGTTACATGAAGTAAAAGCTACCATTGAAAGCCTACAGACAGCAAGACTTTTGTTGAAGTCAGCAGTCAGAAGGAAGTCCACAGTTGGAAGACCACAGTTGAAGTCCACAGTGACATACATTCTCGACCAGTCTATTATTATTATATTCCTAATTTTTTTTCTTTACCAATTTGATTAATACTAATCTAACGGTCATGTCTAGACAAATTGATACACCTAACATTATTTATTGATATTTGCAGACATATCAAGAAATAATACAATGTACGAGGAAGATTGCACGTGTAACTCAAGACTATTTATCTTGTCGGCCTCGGGTGAACAAAAAAGGGCATATATGGAGGAGTATAAAAAGAAGAGAGAAGCATTCAAGAAAGATTTGATGAATGGAAGAGTCTAACATCTACAACTGAGAAGTAGATACGCATATACACAAAAAGAAGAACTCTCGAGCATTCATTCTGAAGAACAAAAGAGTCTCAAGTGAACCGACTGAAAGAACCGTCTCCTAAAAGCCATGCTGTGAAGCAATCAAACTAAAAGAAGCTGATCACTTGAACATATGGAAGTCTGGAAATCACGACACTCTGTTTTAGTGTCAACTTACAGAAAAAGGACCAAAGCTTCAAGTCACGCATTCCTACGAGTCCAGAACTGATCTGCCAACACTATAGAGCACTCTAAACCTTCTTCTTTCTATCTCTTGCTCTACTGTATTTTAGTTTTCTACATTTTGAGCAGTGTGTGTTATCTGCTGTATTAAACACACACACTGACTCCTGTACTTTCACTGGAGGATCTGTAAATCCTCAGCAAACCCTTTTACACTTCATTTCCCACTGTGGATAGTGGTAGAGGTCTTGTGACCTGGACAACTGGATGCTGTTGTTTGTTTTCCCACGAAGAACTGTGGTAGAGGTCTTGTGACCTGGACAGTGGACAGTGTGTTCACTGTTGTTAACCCCGATCCAGGGTGTGGATCATTTTTATATAAACTTTTGAGAGGACTAAGTCTCGGCTTGAGACTGAACCTCTTGGTTAATTCTCTGTGTTTGTAGTTATACTCTATATCCATACTATACATATTTATTTCATATTCCGCTGCTATTACTTTGAAATATAATCTATCTTCAAAGCTACTTTGATAATTAAATTAGCAAGTGTTTATATTTGTTATAAATCAGTAAGTTAGTTTCAAAAGTTAATTTAATCATAAGATTAAGTTAACTGAGAATTAATCAATCTTTGAGAAACTAATTGAACCTTTATAATCTATATAAATTCACTACAGTTTAATTTGTTTTTGAAATTGGGGGATTTTAATAGAAATTGTTTTTAACAGAAATTTTAATTGGAACTCAATTCACCCCCCTCTTGAGTGTCCACTCCGACCAACATTTGGTATCAGAGGGAAGTTTATCTCTGTTATACTTGCTCAAAGTTTTATTTTAACTCTCTGTTTTTAAACTGTGATTGTAGTTTTATCTAAAAGATCTTAAATTTCTGTTAGTTCTAAATTTTATCTCTTTAAAACCTTTTCTAAAATTTCCTTATGGATAATAGACTAGAAGGTGCTTCTACTAACAGGCCACCCTTCTTTAATGGTGTGAATTATGCCCAATGGAAGCTCAAAATGAAAATTCATTTGGAAAGTATGGGTTTTGATATTTGGACTGCTATAGAGTCTCAATACAAGATTCCAGAAACTGAAAGAATAACTTGGGATGAACCTACTAAGGTAGCTTACAATAATAATTGTAAGGCTGTGAATGCTCTCTACTGTGCTCTAGGAGATGAGGAGTTCAATAGAATTTCTGCATGTAAAACTGCTTTTGAAATCTGGGACACCTTAGCTGTTTCTCATGAAGGAACAACTAATGTCAAGGAAATGCGGTTAAATACTTATACTATCAAATACGATAACTTTAAGATGAAAGCTGATGAACCTATTTCTGATATGTATCTCAGGTTTAATGAGATAGTCAACACAATGAGCTCACTCGGAAAGATTGTTCCAGCAAAGGAGCAAATCATGAGATTATTGAGATGTCTGCCTGACAGATGGAGAGGCACATCCGTTTCAATTAGAGAATCCTGTGATATTGGAACTTTGCCTGTCAAGGAGTTAATTGGTAAGCTGATGATGTACGAAGAAGAGCTCAAGGTAAATAAAGAGGAAGATGAGGAACCAAAACGAAAATCTGTAGCTTTTAAGTCTACTGCATCAAAGAGCAAAGACAAGGAGAAAGTGCATATACCAACTGAAAGCTCATCTAGTGAAGACTTAGATTCTGACAGTGATGCCGAGATGGCACAAATATCAAGGAGATTCAAGAAGTTCTATAGGAAGAAGAAGTTCTTCAGAAAACCAAACTACAAGGGTAAGTATGATAGACAAGGTAAGTGGAAGAAAGATTGGAAGAAAGCTGATAAAGAAGAAGACATAGTTTGCTATGAATGTAAAAGGAAAGGACACATCAAAGCCGACTGTCCTAAGTTAAAATTCAAGAAGAAATATGAGTACAAGGACAAGAATTATAAGAAAGCTATGAAGGCCACCTGGAGTGCTTCAGAAGACAGCACAAGTGAATCAGAGTCCAGTGATTCTGAAAGAAATCGTGCTAATATGTGTTTCATGACAAACACATCTGAGGTAACCTTAGACACTCCCACTTTAAACTCTTATTATTCTGAAGGTGAAGCAGAATCTGGTTCTGATTCTGAAAATATGTCTAAAGATGAATTGTTTGAATATTGTAATATGCTGGAAGAAATGTGTAATGAACTAAAGGATAAATATAAGTCTTTAAAGAAACAGCATGCTCTTACTGCAAGTGTCAAGTCTGCACTTGATGTAGAAAAAGAGAAAAATGTTCAATTATTAAAGGAGAATACAGAACTGAAACTATCTAATGAACAACTTAGAAAGGACTTAGAAACATTCACAAATGGAAAAGATACTCTAACCCAACTTCTAGGAAAGCAAGTTGCACCTAAGTATGCTACTGGGTTGGGATACCAACCTGGACAAAGACAGTTTACTAAAACCCGATTTATCAAGTCTGGAAAAAATCCTGCTAGTTCCAGTTTTGGAAATTCGTATGCCTCAACTGGTTATTTAAATAGTTGTAGATCAAATAAAGTATATCTCTCTAAATCTGTTGCATCTATTAATTGTATGGGACCCATAAAACAAATCTGGGTACCTAAATCCTTGATTGCTAACATATCTGGACCCAAGAAAATCTGGGTACCAAAGTCATTTCCTGTCTAATCTGTTTTGTAGGAAATCTGTTTGAAAAGCAATTACAAGAAGGTATGGTACTTAGACAGTGGATGTTCAAGACACATGTCTGGGGACTATTCGTGCTTCAAAAGCTTAATAAAGGTTGATGGAGGATATGTCACTTTTGGTGATAACTCAAAAGGAAAAATCATCGGCTTAGGCCAGATTGGTAACACTGACTCAGTATTAATTTCCAAAGTTTTATTTGTTGATGGACTTAAGTACAACCTACTTAGCATTTCTCAATTGTGTGATGATGGTTTTAATGTCAAGTTTGAAAACAATTCTTGTGATGTTTATAATTCCAAAAATGATTTAATATTTTCTGCCTTAAGAAATGAAAATGTTTATGCTGTTGACTTAAACACTTTAGCTAAACATAATGTTTCTTGCTTAAATGCTTTTCATAAAGAGTCTTGGCTGTGGCATAGGAGATTAGGACACTGCAACATTCACTCACTTAGAAAACTCTCTAAGAAACACCTAGTTAGAGACCTACCTAAGCTTGAATTCCCAAATGACAAAGTGTGTAATCCCTGTCAAAAGGGAAAACAACACAAAGTTTCTTTTAAACCAAAGAAAGAAGTTTCAACTTCTCAACCACTTGAACTGGTTCACATGGATTTGTTTGGACCATCAAGAATTTCAAGTCTAAATGGGAAGCACTATGTTTATGTTCTTGTAGATGACTTTTCTAGATATACTTGGGTATACTTTTTAGATCACAAAAGTGAAGCCTGCTCTTCCTTTGTTAAATACTCAGTCTGTAGAAAATCTTAGTGGACTTAAGATTAAGACCTTGAGGAGTGATCATGGCCGTGAGTTTGAGAATCAAGAATTTGAATCTTACTGCTCACACAATGGCTATACTCACAATTTTTCTGCTCCTAGGACACCTCAACAGAATGGTGTAGTGGAAAGAAGAAACCGAACCCTGCAAGAAATTGCAAGGACTATGCTTAATGAATATGACCTGCCTGTTTACTTTTGGGCTGAAGCTGTAAATACAGCCTGCTATGTTATTAATAGAGTCTTGATTAGACCGGTTCTTAAGAAAACCCCTTATGAGTTGTGGAATAATAGGAAGCCTAAGGTTAATTACTTTATAGTTTTTGGTTGCAAAGTCTTTATTCTGAATACTAAAGATAATCTTGATAAATTTGCTCCAAAAAGTGATGAAGGAATTTTCCTGGGTTACTCTATGACTAGTAAAGCCTATAGAGTGTTCAATAAGAAAACCAAATGTGTGGAAGAATCTGTTCACATCAAGTTTGATGAGACTGATCCACATAAGTCTAAAACTTCTCTTGAAGATGTTGAAGAAGACTTATCTGTTTTGGACCTAAATGACAAATCTAAAGAACCTGTAATAAAAACATCCAGTTCTGGACTTTTTCCAGAATCTTCCTCTGTGGAACCCGAACCTATAAATGAACCTGAAATCTCTAGTCCAACCTTTACCAAATCAACTAGGATTCTAAAGAATCATCCTTTAGATGCTGTTGTTGGTAATCTTGATAGAGGAACACAAACTAGAGCTTCTCTAAGAAATCAAGTTGAACATCAAGCTTTTCTTTCACAGCTTGAACCCAAAAATGTCAATGATTCTATTAGTGATGAATTCTGGGTAATGGCTATGCAAGAAGAACTAAATCAGTTTGAAAGAAACAAAGTTTTGGAATTAGTGGAAAGACCTAAAGACACTCTTACCATAGGCACTAAATGGGTGTTTAGAAACAAAGTTGATGAGTTTGGTAATATAATCAGAAACAAAGCTAGGCTAGTTGCACAAGGGTATAGTCAGGAAGAAGGAATAGACTATGAGGAAACCTTTTCACCCGTGGCTATACTAGAGGCCATTAGGATATTACTTGCTTATGCTGCTCATCTGAATTTCAAACTATATCAAATGGATGTTAAAAGTGCTTTTCTAAATGGATATATAATTGAGGATGTATTTGTGGAACAACCTCCTGGTTTTACAAATCCCCATTTTTCTAATCATGTTTTTAAACTATCTAAAGCTTTATATGGTTTAAAGCAAGCTCCAAGAGCTTGGTATGATAGGCTCAGCTCTTTTCTTATTTCGAAAGGATTTACTAAAGGGATAGCTGATCCTACTCTTTTTATTAAATGGATTTCTAAAGATGTCTTAATAGTACAAATTTATGTGGATGATATTATTTTTGGATCCTCTAAAAATTCTTTATGTGTTGATTTTTCAAAAATAATGGAAAATGAGTTTGAAATGAGTTTAATGGGAGAACTCAAATTTTTCCTTGGATTTC
The DNA here is from genome assembly GCA_963277665.1 of Viscum album. NCBI lineage: Eukaryota > Viridiplantae > Streptophyta > Magnoliopsida > Santalales > Viscaceae > Viscum > Viscum album. Next base: position 266,743,413 of record OY728128.1, on the reverse strand, counting down.
AGATCTTTCAAAATAAAAATGGTATCATTTTGAACCAAAGTAAATATATTAAAGATCTTCTAAAACGTTTTTCTTTGGATGGCACCAAAGGCAGTGACACACCTATGAGCACCACTTGCAAGTTGGACAGTGATGAAACTGGTGAACCAGTGGATCAAACCAATTACAGAGGTATGATAGGTAGTCTACTGTACCTTACTTCCAGTAGACCTGACATCATGTTCAGTGTATGCATGTGTGCTCGGTTTCAAGCCAATCCAAAAGAGTCTCATTTGACTGCTGTTAAAAGGATTTTCAAATATCTAAAACATACTCCCAATTTGGGATTATTTTATCCAAAAGGACAATCATTTGATTTATTAAGTTATTCTGATGCTGATTTTGCTGGCTACAAGTTAGATAGAAAGAGCACCTCTGGAACATGTCACATTTTAGGCAAGTCACTAGTATCTTGGTGTAGTAAGAAGTAGAATTCTGTTGCATTGTCTACTGCCGAAGCTGAGTATATAGCTGCTGGTAGCTGTTGTGCACAAATCTTGTGGATGAAACACACTTTACTAGACTATGGATATCAATTCAAACATGTCTCTATAAGGTGTGACAATACAAGTGCTATTAAAATTTCTAAAAATCCAGTATCTCATGCTAGGACAAAACATATTGATGTGAGACATCACTTTCTGAGGGATCATTATCAAAAAGGTGATATCACTCTTGAGTTCATTGGCACTGAACATCAGTTAGCTGATATTTTTACAAAGCCTTTGAATTCTGAGAGATTAAGTTACATCAAACATGAGTTAGGTATGATTAATTATAGCACAGTTGAAACCTCACAGTTGAAACCTCACAGTTGAAACCTCACAGTTGAAACCTCACAGTTGAAACCTCACAGTTGAAACCTCACAGTTGAAACCTCACAGTTGAAACCTCACAGTTGAAACCTCACAGTTGAAACCTCACAGTTGAAACCTCACAGTTGAAACCTCACAGTTGAAACCTCACAGTTGAAACCTCACAGTTAGACCTCACCGATGTACCTCACTGTTACATCTCTCTGTAGGCTGTTTCGCTGTTTAACCTTATTTTATTTTGCGGGAATTCGAACCGTTTCTTTTCTTTATTCTTTTTATTTCTAAATCCCTAAATGATAAAACTTAGAACATCGAACATATCTCAATCCACTCATCTCGACCCTTGCTCTCTCAAGTCCTAAACCCTAAACCTTCAACCGAACCTCGAAACCTCATTCAGTTCCAATGGTCAGAACAAAGCGACCCCCGACTGTCAATGAAGATGAACCAATGCCAAAGAGGACTCGAGTCGAATCCAGTGGCACCGGGAACGCCTCGATAAGACCTGTTAATCCACATCTGACTAAGAGAGAAATAGTTGCTGAGAAGGAGCTAAGTGAAGAGTGGATTTTATCGAGCAGATCATTAGTACTGGCAGTGCTTAATGAGCAAGGATGGACCGAATGTTTCGCAAACAATAATGGACCGTACTACCCGAAGCTGGTGAAGGAATTCTATGAATATCTACAGTTCGAGGAAGAGGATGATCTGCATAGACTGGTATCCAGAGTAAACGGCAATGAGGTCAGTTTTTCATCCGTTGAATGGGCTGCATGTTTAAGAGTTCCTCATGAGGGTATTTACAACTACTATTCTGGAGCGGCTCCTCCAAATAGTAGAATCTTTGATCATGAGACGGCTCTGGAAGAATTTACAGGCAATGGCACAGTAAGAAAGATTATTGCTGCTGAAATGAGTGGAGAGGACAGGCTTCTGTTTAAGTTTATTCAGCATGTACTGAGTCCTAGAAGAGGAGATTTTTCAACTCTGAAGCACCAGGATATTTACTTGATGTACTTATTAAAACATGGAAGGAAGGTCAACCTTTGTAGGTTGCTGATGGCTCAGATGGAGGACATGATAAAGGCAAGCTCAAAATCAAGTGCCTTGTTCCATGCTAAACTCATTTCGGTTATGTTGAAAGTGAAAGGTGCAGCTGGAAGTCAGGAAGAGTTGATAGTGGCAAAGAACAGTGTATGTATCTCGAATGTAATCTGCAAATTCATGAAGATCAGTTGGAATCCCTGGAAGAAATCATGGGTGAATGATGAGGAGAGAATCTATGAGAAATTTAGCCCTTCTACTCATCCCTCTAGACCGAGAGATAGGAGAGATCCAGGCTTAAAGCCTGATGAGCCTGAACCTGTATACTCAGATGATGAACAGACTGCAGTAGTTGGTGACTCTGCAAGAGAGAACACCCCAATTGATGAAGGGAGTGATCCTGATACTACTCACAGTCCTGTCAGGATAGTGACGTTTGGAGCAGCAAGCCCTCCAAAAGAACTACCTAGTAGAGAACCTGTTCTAAGAGACAGTGAGACTGAGTCTACAGAAGAAGAAGAAGAAGAATCTCAATATTTTGTCAAGGACACCTCTGACGAGGATGATACAGTCAAAGCAGAAGAGGCTGGAACTTCAAATGAAAATCAAGAAACTGTTGCAGAAGAACTTAGTATGAGCCCTCTGATAGGGTATACAGACAAGTCAGTGTCTGACTAGGAAGCAGGAGTGGTCTCTACTACTGTTGTCATGGAAGTGGTTGATGACCCAACAGAGAGGGAGGCTAACCTCACTGCTGAACCTACAGAGGAAGCAAATATGGAAACTGCTAGAGCTACAGAAGAGCTGTAAAGACCCGTAAAATTCAAGGAAAATTTTTTCTTAATTTTCTTTAGAATTTTACAAGAGCGCGGTTTCAGACAGCACCTGATTCCGAGGCCCGGAGTGCCCGGAATTAATTTCCGAAGTTTGGCTCGGGTACGTTCAGTGAACGAACGAGCGGGAATTCCTAACTTTTGATCCGGTGCTCGGAATTGAAATCCGAGGGCACCGATGAACTCGCAGCACCGATATTCGCTTAAAGAGACCTTTTCGGAAGTTGCGTTTGTTGCGGGTTGAAAGTTAGTTTTGGGGATTAAAAGTTTAGTAAAATAAAATTGTGTGAATTTTATTTTATTCGTGGTGGTTAGACTCTCACATGGGAAGTTGTTGGTGGGGCCCACAACCACCCAACTCCCCATGTGTGGTTATGAGGGAGGTGGGGCCCACACGAGCCCCCACCTTTTCAAATTCCCTAACCCCTCTAAACCCCCTCTTAAATTTTGTGGATCTCCCCTACATTAATTCTTGCCAACTTATCTCTTCATTTAAATTTTGACAACTCTAGATTTAATTAATGTAATGAATTCAACTTTTGAAATTTGAAAGGTTGGCAAAGTGAAAATAAAATAAGGTGTAGCTTATTTTATTTTGGGAGTTGCTGTGTTGTGTGGAGATTTGAGAGAAGAAGTGTTCTACACTTTGAAGAACTTCATCTTCCTACTTGAAGAACGCGAAGAACACTGACACGCCGTTCTATCTTCTCTCCACATCAAATAAAGGGAGACACCGCTTCCTCCTCGGTTTTCCTTCGTCGACTTGAGAAGTTTCGCCAACGACGTATCGCATCGGACGCATCCCTTTGTCAACGGATTTGACGAACGACGACCGCGACGCCCGACCTCCGCGACGTCGTCTTCCGCGGAACGTAGACAAATCTTCGAACCTTATACCAAGGTAGGGGTTGTTGATTTCTTTTTGGTTTAATTATTTTTATTCTTGATCGTGAATTTAGCAAGTCTAACGTGTGGCTTTGAATTATTTAAAGTTGCGTTATTATTTTAACGTGAGGGGGCCGGACCGCACGAACACGGCCGAACCCCCTCCAACGATCTTGTTGTTTATTCTTGCGGGTGGAAGCAAGGTGACGTGGTGCCGTCGCACCACGCGGATAATTGTGCAATTATTTTACGCGGCGCCGTCGCGCCACGCCGAGGAAGAATCTTCAAGAACGTGACGCCGTCGCGCCGCGTCGAAAGGAATCAAGGCACGGCGAAGGGGCGCGGTGCCGTCGCACCGCGCCAGACGACGAACATCGCGGCCGGTTCCGGGCCGCGGCGGGACGAGGAGACCGCGGCCGGTTCCGGGCCGCGGCGGGAAGAGAAGACTGGCGGCCGGGCCGCCGGCGTCGGAAGCCGAAGGGGGGACCGGAATTTCCGGTCCCGTTGGAGAAAACCGGCCGGCCAGCTGGCCGGCCGGATGACGTTAAACCGGGGGAATTAATCCCCTGGCCAGCGTATAAAACCCCCCTCTTAAAGAGGGGGGCAGTTCCATGAAGGGGGGGCAGCAGCCCCCCGGTTTATTTCTCCAAAACCGGCCCCCACGTGGGGGCCGTTTTGTTGCAAAGGCGCGGCACAAAGGCCGCGCCGCCTTCAATCAGCGGGTGCTTAGCCCCCCGCGTGCCCACCTCGCGGAGACAGGCCGCCGCGGTCCCCGCGGCCTCCGCGCCGCCGCGCCGCCCCAGGGGGGGGGGGGGGTCGGGCCGGGTCGGCCCGGACCCGGACCCCCCCGTTTCGAACCAGTTCCGGTCTTTTGGCCATATCTTGAGCCTCGGACCTCCGAATGATGAACCGTCTGTGGCAACGCGATACTTAGATCGAGACGGTCGTTTCGGTATATTGCACTCAAGGTTTCGGTTTACTTTGAGTTCGGCCGGGTTGGTTCGTTCACGAAACCAACCGGGCCTTCGGAGCGGAAACGCTCATATCTTGAGCTACGGACGTCCGATTGACGTGCCGTCAGCTGTGTTGTGTCCCTCTTAGTGAGACGAATCTTTTTGCATACTCCGCCCGAGGTTTGGACGTAGGTGGAGTACGGTCGGGTTGGTTTTTCCTTAAAAACCAACCGGGCCCCGGAGACGAAAATCCCAATAACTCTCAGACCGGGCGTCCGATCGACGCGCCGTCTGTTGCGTTGAGTTCCTGTTGACGATACGGAACTTTTGGATACATCAACTCTGGTCTTCGTGACAGTTGATGTATCAGCCTCTCGGCTCGTGGAGCGGACCCTCCGAACGAGCTTGCTATGTGCGGGAACCCTAGTGCTGGCTGCGACTGTTCTACTGCTACGACTGCTACTGTGACTGCGACGACGACAGTACAGAGATCCTGTGTGGATTCGACAACGACGACTTCAGCACTCACCGATCCTACGTGGATCAGTGCTACAGGTCCTGTGTGGGCCCGATCATGTGTGGGTCCTTGCGCTCAGCAGTTCTGTGTGAGCCAGCGCCTACAGGTCCTGTGTGGGCCCGATCCTGTGTGGGTCATTGCGGGGGTTAGTTACCTATCGATCCTTCGTGGGTCCGACGACTTAGATGGATCAGTGATCATCTTTATCGTCCTCTGAAGAAGTATACCTGTGTGAGCTGAATCCTGTTATTTTCCTGTGTGGATTATGTTGTGCAATCCTGTGTGGATTACGTTTTGCTTTTCTGTGTGGAATACATTTACTTTCCTGTGTGGACTGAGTTGTACTTGGGCTCGGAGGTTGGAGCGTATTTGAATTGATGACTTAGGTATATGTATGGGCATATACCTAAGCAGTGTCGGTTATTACTTCGTGATTGTTACATTTCTTCGTGGTTTATCCTTTGTGGATTTGAGAGACCTTCAGGGGTCTCGGGGTCCCTACTGAGTAGCTTATACTCACCCCTGCACGGGCTTTGCCCGCACTACGTTGTGTTGGTTGCAGACGACGGACAGCATTGACCTTAGCTGAGGCTTGCAGAGCGGGACGGTACCCGGAGGTGGACCACTGGGCGGGACGTGCACGGAGCGGACGGCGGGACCCGTGGAGCAGAGGAGCTATCTGTACCCACCCTTCAGGTGGGATTTCCAGTGGACAGCTCAGTGTAGCGGCTTTTACTTTTCAGTTGCTGTTTTCCCTTTCGAGTTGTACTTTACTTTTAGTTCGGGTTTGTATTCTGGCCCATTTACTTTTCCGCACTTTCAGTTGTACTCTGCTTTGTTTAGTGTTTACTTTCCGCTTGCTTACTCTGTGGTGTTTGTTACTTTTCAAAGGCAATGCCTTCCCTTTTTACCGGGATTTACGCCTTGGTGCTAGTCGCCAGCCCCTGGCCTATGGAAGGCGGGCTTGGGGTAGTCACGGCACTGACCCCGAGGGCGGGTCGTGACTAATTGGTATCAGAGGAGTTCGGTTCTACCGCGAACTCTGATATTTTCTATGTGAAGCAATAATGTTTAGCGTATTGAGTGTGGTTATCAGTCCAGGGAGTCCAGTGTTGGTGCGGCGGCCGACGTATCCGTACACCAGGACCCTGACTTTTGATTTCCGACTTAATGCACGAAAACATTGTTTGCGTGTGTGTTTCAAAGTTTTCTTTGTGATTACTTATATCAGCTCACCACGTATACTGTTCTAACCGTGGCGGACCTGTTTCCTTTTCAGGATGGCCCCACGACGACAGCCAGCTAGGGTTCCGAGAGTCGAGCGAGACGACAGCCCACCGAGCGACGAGGCCTCGGTGCAGGGCCCTTTGCCAGTAGTGGCACCGGCGGTAGCTTTACCCGCCGAGCCCCCGATGCTTCCAGCAGCAGCCGCTGACGATGCACGTCGCCTCAGCGCACTGCATGAGTTTCAGCGCCAGCGACCGCCTAGGTTCCACGGGGAGACGAATCCCCAGGCAGCAGAGGACTGGCTGGAGGTAGTGGTTCGAGTGTTTAGGCTAGTGAGGACACCAGCAGACCTCATGGTGATCCTCGCTGCGAGCCTACTACACGCAGCAGCAGGACGATGGTGGAGCTTGATGTTCCAGGTGCACGATGAGGCATCCCTACTTTGGACGGACTTTGAGAGCCTCTTCCGCTCGGAGTTCGTCCCAGCCACCCTTCGTGCGGTGCGTATCCAGGAGCTTCTTCAGCTGCGGCAGGGCAGCATGACGGTCGCTCAGTACTCGGCGAGATTTACCGATCTCTCGCGCTACTCGACCGACATGGTACGAGACCCATTCTTCCGGGCCCGGACCTTCGAGCAGGGTTTGAGACACGAGATCAGGGCATCACTGATCTCCCTCAGCATACCGACTCAGACAGGAGTACTGGAGCGGGCCCTTCTGATCGAGAGCTTCCTTGCTGAGTCTACACCAGCACAGCGACCCACCGCAGGGCGGCACGTGGCAGAGTCATCTACAGCAGGCAGTCGACGGATGACTCAGGGGTCCAGACAGACCAGACCTTCAGGAAGACGATCTCAGGGCACTGGCTCAGCAGTGCGGGGCACACAGCGCGGAGCCAGTCTTACGAGAGGCAGACAGTGCTACTCGTGCGGCGGGCAGGGCCACATGGCTCGTGACTGCCCGACCCGCCGTGCCGAGGAGCAGCAGACGGTTGAGGGACCACCGAGGCAGAGGCAGAGGGTCGACCGTGGCAGTCCGCAGGGAGGAGGCGGACGAGGCAGAGGAGCTGGAGGAGCAGCCGGTGGTGGCCGACGCTTTGAGGCTCTACCACCACCACCACCAGGAGGTCCACCCCGACCACAGGGAGCTGGCAGGCAGCGACAGGCACAGCTCCAGGCAGCAGAGGCCTACGACCACGGCGCACCCGAGATGATTCGAGGTACTATCTGTGTCTACTCCACCCTTGCTGCAGTTCTTATAGACACAGGAGCGAGTCACTCTTTCATAGACGCTGCCCTTGTTCGGAGCTCGGAGATTCCGACAGAGCCGTTGGCTCGATCCTTACGGCTAGAGACTCCTACGGGAGCAGACTCGACGATTACGCACTGGTGCCGGCAGTGTGAGCTTACTCTAGGAGGCGAGAGCTTCGGCTGTGATCTTCTTGTAGCAGCGTCGAGGCCTTACGACGTCATCTTGGGCATGGATTGACTATCTACGGTCCATGCACAGATTGACTGTTTTAGGCGCAAGGTGCGATGTGTACGCACCGACGGGAGCAGGTTCACCTTCACCGGCGAGAAGGGAGCCTTACCAGCACAGGATGGACTTCCGCGGAGGAGAGGACAGCCCATCACTCATCAGTTGGCTAGCCTCATCCTTGGAGCAGTTGACGTGCGGAGTCCTGGTTTTCCTGCAGTGGTGGATCAGTTTGCGGACGTTTTTCCCGACGATGTTCCAGGGCTACCTCCTCGCAGAGAGGTAGACTTTTATATTGACTTGTACCCCGGGACAGCCCCGATATCCACTCCAACATATCGGATGGCCCCCGCCGAGATTCGAGAGCTACGGGTACAGTTGGAGGACTTGCAGGGCAAGGGGTTCATCCGACCCAGTGTTTCACCCTGGGCTTCCCCGATGTTGTTCGCCAAGAAAGCGGACGGGAGCTTGCGACTTTGTGTTGACTATCGTCGCCTGAACCAGGTGACAGTGAGGAACAAGTATCCGCTACCGAGGATTGATGACCTCTTTGATCAGCTCAAGGGAGTACGGTGGTTCTCGAAGATAGACCTCAGGTCAGGCTACCATCAGCTCAGAGTCAGAGACGAGGATGTGCAGAAGACAGCCTTCAGATGTCGGTATGGCCACTATGAGTTCTTGGTTATGCCTTTCGGTGTAACCAATGCTCCAGCAGTATTCATGGCTCTCATGAACAGGATATTTCAGCCATACCTCGATCGGTTTGTCGTGGTCTTCATCGACGACATTCTGATTTACTCTACGACAGAGGAGGAGCACGCCTATCACTTGCGAGTTGTATTAGACACACTCCGAGAGCACCAGCTTTATGGTAAGCTCTCGAAGTGCCAGTTCTGGATACGTGAGGTCCACTTTTTGGGACACGTTATCTCTGAGGCGGGAGTTGCAGTGGATCCCGCGAAGATTGAGGCTGTGTTAGCTTGGGAGCCACCCAGGAGCGTGACTGAGGTTCGGAGTTTCTTGGGACTAGCTGGATACTATCGGAGATTCGTGCCAGACTTCTCTAGAGTTGCGGCATCACTCACAGCTTTGACGAAGAAGGGGAAACCCTTCGTGTGGTCAGACAGATGTCAGCAGAGCTTCCAGGAGCTGAGACAGAGATTGACTAGCGCACCTATCTTGAGGTTGCCTGAGGAGGGATTAGGGTACGTAGTTTACTGCGATGCATCAGGGACCGGACTCGGATGTGTTCTGATGCAGGAGCGGGCAGTGATCGCCTATGGATCACGACAGTTGAGGCCGCATGAGCAGAATTACACTACCCATGACCTGGAGTTAGCAGCAGTGGTCTTCGCTCTGAAGACATGGCGACATTATCTGATGGGCGAGCGCTTTACAGTCTTTTCCGATCATCAGAGTCTCAGGTATATCTTCTCGCAGAAGGACCTGAACCTGAGACAACGGCGATGGCTCGAGTTCCTCCAGGACTATGACTTTGAGATAGTCTATACTCCTGGGAAGGGGAACGTAGTAGCCGATGCCCTCAGTAGGAGGACGAGTATTCAGCTACTTGAGGAGGCGACGGAGCAGCTAGCCTCTTTGCAGATATCCTTCGTGGATAGAGATGGAGCAGCCTTTCTTCAGTCTCTCACAGTCACTCCTCCACTACTGCAGCGAGTCAGGGAGGCACAGCGCGGGGACGCTGACTGTGAGACACGGCGTGCACAGATATCCTCGGGACAGGCACCTGATGGTTTCTCCCTTGGAGCAGAGCACAACATCCTTTTCAGAGGACGTACCATGGTGCCAGTAACTTTGCGAGAGGAAGTGCTGAGAGAGTTTCACACTTCTCCTTTGGCGGTACATCCTGGAGTGGCGAAGATGTACCAGAACCTCAGACGACAGCACTGGTGGACGGGCATGAAGAAGGCAGTAGCAGAGTTCATTTCTCGATGCCTTACCTGACAAAAGGTGAAGGCAGAGCATCAGGTACCAGTAGGCTTTGTACAACCCTTGGAGGTTCCGGAGTGGAAGTGGGATGGCATATCTATGGACTTCGTGACTGGACTTCCACGCACTTCCAGAGGTCACGACTCCATCTGGGTGATTGTTGACCGACTCACCAAGTCGGCACACTTCTTACCCATCAGAGAGCAGGGCTCAGAAGAGAGCTTGGGACATCTCTACGTTCAGGAGATTGTGCGGCTCCACGACGTGCCATCATCTATCGTCTCCGATCGAGATGCCCGCTTTACTTCCCGACTTTGGAAGGGGTTACAGGAAGTATTCGGGACACAGCTACGTCTGAGCACAACCTTTCACTCTCAGACGGATGGTCAGACGGAGAGGACCATTCAGACTCTCGAGGACATGCTCCGCGCATGTGTCCTCGACTTTGGTCGTAGCTGGGAGGACCACCTACCCTTGGTGGAGTTTGCGTACAACAACAGCTACCACTCCACCATCGGGATGGCACCGTATGAGGCATTGTACGGCCGACCTTGTAGATCTCCTTTGTGCTGGACAGACCCTGGAGAGTCAGCACTGGTGGGACCGGAGATGGTCCAGGCCACGACAGAGAAAGTCCAGGTCATCCAGGAGCGGATGAGGACAGCTCAGAGCCGGCAGAAGTCTTATGCTGACAGGAGGCGGAGGCCACTAGAGTTCGAGGATGGCGACCACGTCTTCTTGCGGGTCTCACCTCGACGTGGTATTCAGAGATTTGGCCGAGGCGGCAAGTTATCTCCGCGCTTCATCGGACCCTTCCAGGTCCTCAGCAGGGTTGGCGAGGTGGCTTATCGCTTGGATCTACCACCTCAGTTGCACCGGGTGCACGACGTCTTCCACGTATCCCAGCTGAGGAGATACGTGCACGACCCGATGCACATCATTGATCATGGGGAGCTTGACGTTGACGATGGGGCAACTTTTGCGGAGGTCCTGGTGGAGATAGAGGATCGACAGGAGCGGGTCCTGCGTGGGCGATCGATTCCTCTTGTGCGCATCAGATGGCAGCACGGGAATCTCCAGGAGAGCACATGGGAGCGGGAGGCTCAGATGCGTGCTCAGTTCCCTCATTTGTTTCCCTAGTTTTTGATGTATCTTTACGGGGACGTAAAGCCCTGAGGTGGGAGTAATGTAAAGACCCGTAAAATTCAAGGAAATTTTTTTCTTAATTTTCTTTAGAATTTTACAAGAGCGCGGTTTCAGACAGCACCTGATTCCGAGGCCCGGAGTGCCTGGAATTAATTTCCGAAGTTTGGCTCGGGTACGTTCAGTGAACGAACGAGCGAGAATTCCTAACTTTTGATCCGGTGCTCGGAATTGAAATCCGAGGGCACCGATGAACTCGCAGCACCGATATTCGCTTAAAGAGACCTTTTCGGAAGTTGCGTTTGTTGCGGGTTGAAAGTTAGTTTTGAGGATTAAAAGTTTAGTAAAATAAAATTGTGTGAATTTTATTTTATTCGTGGTGGTTAGACTCTCACATGGGAAGTTGTTGGTGGGGCCCACAACCACCCAACTTCCCATGTGTGGTTATGAGGGAGGTGGGGCCCACACGATCCCCCACCTTTTCAAATTCCCTAACCCCTCTAAACCCCCTCTTAAATTTTGTGGCTCTCCCCTACATTAATTCTTGCCAACTTATCTCTTCATTTAAATTTTGACAACTCTAGATTTAATTAATGTAATGAATTCAACTTTTGAAATTTGAAAGGTTGGTAAAGTGAAAATAAAATAAGGTGTAGCTTATTTTATTTTGGGAGTTGCTGTGTTGTGTGGATATTTGAGAGAAGAAGAGTTCTACACTTTGAAGAACTTCATCTTACTCCTTGAAGAACGCGAAGAACACCGACACGCCGTTCTATCTTCTCTCCACGTCAAAGAAAGGGAGACACCGCTTCCTCCTCGGTTTTCCTTCGTCGACTTGAGAAGTTTCGCCAACGACGTATCGCATCGGACGCATCCCTTCGTCAACGGATTTGACGAACGACGACCGCGACGCCCGACCTCCGCGACGTCATCTTCCGCGGAACGTAGACAAATCTTAGAACCTTATACCAAGGTAGGGGTTGTTGATTTCTTTTTGGTTTAATTATTTTTATTCTTGATCGTGAATTTAGCAAGTCTAACGTGTGGCTTTGAATTATTTAAAGTTGCGTTATTATTTTAACGTGAGGGGGCCGGACCGCACGAACACGGCCGAACCCCCTCCAACGATCTTGTTGTTTATTCTTGCGGGTGGAAGCAAGGTGGCGTGTTGCTGTCGCACCATGCGGAAAATCGTGCAATTATTTTACGCGGCGCCGTCGCGCCACGCCGAGGAAGAATCTTCAAGAACGCGACGCCGTCGCGCCGCGTTGAAAGGAATCAAGGCACGGCGAAGGGGCGCGGTGCCGTCGCACCGCGCCGGACGACGAACACCGCGGCCGGTTCCGGGCCGCGGCGGGACGAGGAGACCGCGGCCGGTTCCGGGCCGCGGCGGGAAGAGAAGACCGGCGGCCGGGCCGCCGGCGTCGGAAGCCGAAGGGGGGACCGGAATTTCCGGTCCCGTTGGAGAAAACCGGCCGGCCAGCTGGCCGGCCGGATGACGTTAAACCGGGGGAATTAATCCCCCGGCCAGCGTATAAAACCCCCCTCTTAAAGAGGGGGGTGGTTCCATGAAGGGGGGGGGGCAGCAGCCCCCCGGTTTATTTCTCCAAAACCGGCCCCCACGTGGGGGCCGTTTTGTTGCAAAGGCGCGGCACAAAGGCCGCGCCGCCTTCAATCAGCGGGGGCTTAGCCCCCCGCGTGCCCACCTCGCGGAGACAGGCCGCCGCGGTCCCCGCGGCCTCCGCGCCGCCGCGCCGCCGCGCCGCCCCAGGGGGGGGTCGGGCCGGGTCGGCCCGGACCCGGACCCCCCCGTTTCGAACCAGTTCCGGTCTTTTGGCCATATCTTGAGCCTTGGACCTCCGAATGACGAACCGTCTGCGGAAACGCGATCCTTAGATCGAGACGGTCGTTTCGGTATATTGCACTCAAGGTTTCGGTTTACTTTGAGTTCGGCCGGGTTGGTTCGTTCACGAAACCAACCGGGCCTTCGGAGCGGAAACGCTCATATCTTGAGCTACGGACGTCCGATTGACGTGCCGTCAGCTGTGTTGTGTCCCTCTTAGTGAGACGAATCTTTTTGCATACTCCGCCCGAGGTTTGGACGCAGGTGGAGTACGGTCGGGTTGGTTTTGCCTTAAAAACCAACCGGGCCCCGGAGACGAAAATGCCAATAACTCTCAGACCGGGCGTCCGATCGACGCGCCGTCTGTTGCGTTGAGTTCCTGTTGACGATACGGAACTTTTGGATACATCAACTCTGGTCTTCGTGACAGTTGATGTATCAGCCTCTCGGCTCGTGGAGCGGACCCTCCGAACGAGCTTGCTATGTGCGGGAACCCTAGTGCTGGCTGCGACTATTCTACTGCTACGACTGCTACTGTGACTGCGGCGACGACAGTACAGAGATCCTGTGTGGATTCGACGATGACGACTTCAGCACTCAGCGATCCTACGTGGATCAGTGCTACAGGTCCTGTGTGGGCCCGATCCTGTGTGGGTCCTTGCGCTCAGCGGTTCTGTGTGAGCCAGCGCCTACAGGTCCTGTGTGGGCCCGATCCTGTGTGGGTCATTGCGGGGGTTAGTTACCTATCGATCCTTCGTGGGTCCGACGACTTAGATGGATCAGTGATCATCTTTATCGTCCTCTGAAGAAGTATACCTGTGTGAGATGAATCCTGTTATTTTCCTGTGTGGATTGTGTTGTGCAATCCTGTGTGGATTACGTTTTTCTTTCCTGTGTGGAATACGTTTACTTTCCTGTGTGGACTGAGTTGTACTTGGGCTCGGAGGTTGGAGCGTATTTGAATTGATGACTTAGGTATATGTATGGGCATATACCTAAGAAGTGTCGGTTATTACTTCGTGATTGTTACTTTTCTTCGTGGTTTATCCTTTGTGGATTTGAGAGACCTTCAGGGGTCTCGGGGTCCCTACTGAGTAGCTTATACTCACCCCTGCACGGGCTTTGCCCGCACTACATTGTTTTGGTTGCAGACGACGGACAGCGTTGACCATAGCTGAGGCTTGCAGAGCGGGACGGTACCCGGAGGTGGACCACTGGGCGGGACGTGCACGGAGCGGACGACGGGACCCGTGGAGCAGAGGAGCTATCTGTACCCACCCTTCAGGTGGGATTTCCAGTGGACAGCTCGGTGTAGCGGCTTTTACTTTTCAGTTGCTGTTTTCCCTTTCGAGTTGTACTTTACTTTTAGTTTGGGTTTGTATTCTGGCCCATTTACTTTTCCGCACTTTCAGTTGTACTCTGCTTTGTTTAGTGTTTACTTTCCGCTTGCTTACTCTGTGGTGTTTGTTACTTTTCAAAGGAAATGCCTTCCCTTTTTACCGGGATTTACGCCTTGGTGCTAGTCGCCAGCCCCTGGCCTATGGAAGGCGGGCTTGGGGTAGTCACGGCACTGACCCCGAGGGCGGGTCGTGACAAGAGCACTTAGAGTTACCCAGAGTTGAGCAGATAGTAGAAAATGTTCAGGAAGGAGCTCCAAGTGAGGGGGAGCGTTTTGGTTCAGTCTCTGTACTGTATGATATAGAAGGATGGACCTCAGATCCAGGATACATGGTGTTAGGACTCAATTATGAGGATTCAGATGAGGAAAACCAACCACCAAGAAATCCAGTTATCCTAACTAACAGCTCTCCAGTGTTAGAAACTGAAGATTGGCCACCAAGGAAGACCTTGAATCCTTAAAAAATGAAATGAAGGAGACCATCAGACAGTCTGTTGCTGAATTGAAAACCAGTCTTTTTGATGAGCTAAAAAATGTAGAACAATCCTTAGAATTATCTCTAGGATGTGTTGTAGGAAGTCCAATCAAAGAAGTGATGGATGAAATGAAAGTGTGCCACACTCAAATTGAAAGCTGGACTGGAGCAGTAGTGGCCCTCAGACAATCAGTTGCTTCTTTAACTGCCCTGAGCAGTTCTCAGACACAAGTGGCCAGTGAGATTCGTTACATCAAAGAAGTGGTCAAGCAGTTTGTGGAAGTATTTGAGGCTTTCAAGAAATCAGTAAAAGAACACTTTAGCAATCAGGATGTTGTCATTCAGAAAGTGATTGGAAATCTGACTCAGTCTTTCAAGGAGACAGTGGCATTCTCATCCAAGTCCCTTCCTTCATCTAGCTCTCCTGTGAACCTTGAGCAGTTTAGAAGCCTGCTCAGAGAAGAGATTACTCAGGCCCGTGAAAATGACACATCAGACCTACAGATCCTTGCTACTACAAGAGAAGTCAGTGGCTTTGTTCGTGAGCACCTTCAGGCTGCTACTGCTTCTCAGGAGGCCATCAAAAGTAAAGTGGATCATTACTTTGATCGGATTTTCACCAAGCATCAGTTGAACCATCACTTCAAGCTCATGCTAGAAACTATGAAGCTGCCTCCTGTAACTCAAGCTTTCAAAGAACAAGTTAGAAAGCTACGAGAGTTGACCCCGACTTTGGATAAATTCTTGGAAAACAAAAATGAATTCTTATCTGCCATGGACAGAGGAGGAAACATCATCATGGATTTCAGAAATCTGCTCCTACCTTTTCTTCATGTGGACTGCACACCTATTATAGTTCCTCCTGCCCTACCTGTCTCCAACTCCAGTGGTTCTTCAGTAATGTCTCCTGCTGATGCCCTCAGAAGCCTTAGACCACTGATACCTCGGCAAGCTACTCACTACAGGCCTTCAGGAGCATCTGTTGCTGCCCCTCCAGACATTCCTGCTGCAATTCCTCAGCCTGTTGATCTTTCACCTACTGCTCCATCTTCTTCCTCCAAAGGAAAAGACCCCTTACCTACAGATGAAGAGGATTGAGTCTGTTTATTTTTTTTGATAGGGATCATGTATTCACGTTTTGGGTCATGTAATGCACTCATTATTAATACAATGTTTATTTTCTCTCTCTCTGTCTTTCTTTTTGTTAATCACAAAGGGGGAGAAATAGGGAGAAATAGGGAGAAATAGATAGGGAGAAATAGGGAGAAATAGGGGAAACTCGGGGGAGATATGAACCTATACAAAGAGGGAGAAATCCTTGCGGATTATACCTAATTTTTGTGCTCATATTTCTAATACTGTGTTTTGCACACTTCTCTCTGATACATCTATATTTCATTCCATACTGACATAATTTGTGATTATCAAAAAGGGGGAGATTGTTGGAATCACCTGTTTTGATAATCCCAAATCATGCTTAAACATTGATGATGATGTATTAAAACCTTGCATTAATCTTATTATTCTATGCTTAAACGTATTTTATTCTAAACAGTTCATATTCTTACTCTCATAACTTTACTGTAACAGCTTACAGTAGCATTTACATAAGTTTGGTATTGTTAGCTACCAGTCAGAGTTTTCTTTTCAAAGTCACAGTTACAGCTAACTGTCACCTTAAGTTACTGTTGCAATAAGTTCACAGTTACAAGGTTACAGTCGAAGACTAATACAAGCTTACAGTCACGAGTCTACCGCTATCTATTGTCAAAGCTCACAGACGAAGGTCACAGTTACAAGACTTCTGTTCAAAGTTTTCTCTGCTCAATTTCACAGTCGAACAAGTCTACAGTTGGAACAAGTTCGCAGTCGAACAAGTCTACAGTTATAAGTCTACAGTCAAGGTTACAGTTAGACAGCGTCTGTCGACTAAGTCTACTGATGATCGAGGTCTACCGTTGATAAAGGTTACAGTTCTACAAATTTGATGTTACAAGTCTACAGTTAGAGAGGCTACAGTTACATGAAGTAAAAGCTACCATTGCAAGCCTACAGACAGCAAGCCTTTTGTTGAAGTCAGCAGTCAGAAGGAAGTCCACAGTTGGAAGACCACAGTTGAAGTCCACAGTGACATACATTCTCGACCAGTCTATTATTATTATATTCCTACTTTTTTTTGTTTACCAATTTGATTAATACTAATCTAACGGTCATGTCTAGACAAATTGATACACCTAACATTATTTATTGATATTTGCAGACATATCAAGAAATAATACAATGTACGAGGAAGATTGCACGTGTAACTCAAGACTATTTATCTTGTCGGCCTCGGGTGAACAAAAAAGGGCATATATGGAGGAGTATAAAAAGAAGAGAGAAGCATTCAAGAAAGATTTGATGAATGGAAGAGTCTAACATCTACAACTGAGAAGGAGATACACATATACACAAAAAGAAGAACTCCCGAGCATTCATTCTGAAGAACAAAAGAGTCTCAAGTGAACCGACTGAAAGAACTGTCTCCTAAAAGCCATGCTGTGAAGCACTCAAACTAAAAGAAGCTGATCACTTGAACATCTGGAAGTCTAGAAATCACGACACTCTGTTTTAGTGTCAACTTACAGAAAAAGGACCAAAGCTTCAAGTCACGCATTCCTACGAGTCCAGAACTGATCTGCCAACACTATAGAGCACTCTAAACCTTCTTCTTTCTATCTCTTGCTCTACTGTATTTTAGTTTTCTACATTTTGAGCAGTGTGTGTTATCTGCTGTATTAAACACACACACTGACTCCTGTACTTTCACTGGAGGATCTGTAAATCCTCAGCAAACCCTTTTACACTTCATTTCCCACTGTGGATAGTGGTAGAGGTCTTGTGACCTGGACAGCTGGCTGCTGTTGTTTGTTTTCCCATGAAGAACTGTGGTAGAGGTCTTGTGACCTGGACAGTGGACAGTGTGTTCACTGTTGTTAACCCCGATCCAGGGTGTGGATCATTTTTATATAAACTTTTGAGAGGACTAAGTCTCGTCTTGAGACTGAACCTCTTGGTTAATTCTCTATGTTTGTAGTTATACTCTATATCCATACTATACATATTTATTTCATATTCCGCTGCTATTACTTTGAAATATAATCTACCTTCAAAGCTACTTTGATAATTAAATTAGCAAGTGTTTATATTTGTTATAAATCAGTAAGTTAGTTTCAAAAGTTAATTTAATCATAATATTAAGTTAACTGAGAATTAATCAATCTTTGAGAAACTAATTGAACCTTTATAATCTATATAAATTCACTACAGTTTAATTTGTTTTTGAAATTGGGGGATTTTAATAGAAATTGTTTTTAACAGAAATTTTAATTGGAACTCAATTCACCCCCCCTCTAGAGTGTCCACTCCGACCAACAATTTCTATCATAATACATAATATTGAGAGGTGGTAATGGAAAAATAAAGGACATCAGTTCGTGAGGTGGTAGTCCACCATTAACATAAATGATGATATTGGTACCCATTTGACAGAAGATAAAAAGGGTTTAGGTAATTTTATCAACATGATAAAATTAAAGTATATTTACGATACATTTTTTGTTATATAATCACTGTTTAAGAAGATATTAAGTTGTGGTGGAAGAAATAAAATTAAAATTCTCCTTAATGAATGTTACCTCTTTTTCAGGTAATAACTTTTGAATCCCACTAAAGACCTTCTATAGATTTATTTATTACATTTATAAGGATTTTAGGTTTAAAATAGAGAATTATAAAAGTTATTGGGTATGTATTTTCCAAACCAATGGGTTTTTAAGGCATTAATAGAGGAGGATAGCGAGTTTCCTTTTAAAAGTGTGGTCAGGTGTGGCCTTTTAATTATTGAAAAGAATGAAATTCACACATATGTTTTCATGTAAAAAATTATAATAATAAAAAATTATTTATACCATAATTTATAAAGTCAAAAATTCTCTATATGATATGTTTTATACATTTATTATGTCATTTTGATCCTTATATTATTAGTTTAACCATGATTAAATCCAAATTTTCCTTTATAAAGGTATTTAATTTTTACTGTTTTCACTATACATTTAAGAAAAAACATAGGTTGACCTTGTTAAATAATATAAATTATAATGAATTAAAATATGAAATATTTTTTCCCAAAATTCTAGTCACCAAAATATGGAAATATTAGTTTAAAATTCGTTTGGCATATTATTCTCAAGGGTTAGAAGATTTTAATTTAAAATTAGTCCGACATATTATAATTTTAAATAATTTAATTTAAACCAAAACTTGTAATCATGACCAAAAAGCGGTTTTTTGAGAAATTTATTATTCTCAAGCGTTAGATGCTTTTATAATAACTCTATGACTAATAATAAAAATTAAATGAGAATTAATTGAAATTTTATGATATATAATATATAAAAAAACATTTTAAATGAATCTAAATAGGGATAATTTAAAAAAATTAAAATGGAGAAACATTATTCACATTATAATAGTTTTTAGAGAACAAACCCCTTTTAAACCAAAAAACATAAACTAAAATTCAATATATTGATGATTGAATTGAAATTAACTAGATTAAAAATAAATAAAATTATTTCTGTTATATTAAAACTTATTTCATATATAATTTTACTTTTAAATTAATTTATTTATTAAAATGAAATGAAATATTATACCAAAATCAGAATTTTTCTCTATTCACTAGAAAAAATATTTTCTTAAAAATCCAAAATTTCACCAAAAATAAATTTTCATATTATTATTTAAAGAAAATAAGTTAATATTATAAAATAAACTTTATAATTTTTCCAAAAATTAATTAAAATTTAATTTTCATTAAAACCAAAAAAATTGGATGAAAAAATATTTTAGAAAAATAAAATTACATTCTAAAAATAAATTAATTATTTACTAAAATTGCGTTAAATTTTTTTTTGATTATGAAATATATATATATATATATATATATAACTTATTTAATACCCTCCAATTTTATTTTCTATGTTATTATGATAATATCTATATACATATATATATATCATAGGTTTTTTATGATCGTTGTTGCATTCTGAATACACCATCGAACGTAAAAATCGTAGGGTTTTATGTATCACTATATATTAAAAATATAAGATTCAATAAATTTATATATCATAAAGTATCAGGGAGTTAAATTCTCATATAAGATAATTTTTTCTTATCTATTAGGACACAATCATAATATTATTCTTTTAAAATAATTGGGTGTTATATCCACCCCCTTTAATAAATTGTTTCCTCCTAAAATAAACATTATCTCGGTGATCAAAGGAAGTAAATTTGAGAATAATTTTTTTATACCCACATCATAAAATTCGTTAATAAAACATCATATTAATAATTGATAAAGATAATTATGGGGGTAATCTGGAATAACATATACCAATTATTCAAATAAGTGAACATTTGTGTGTAGCGAAGATTTTGACATGGAATACATTTTTTAATAATTTTGGGGAATGATCGATTTCTTTAATTGGAAGCAAATGAAAAGGTAATATAATGTTAAGGGCCAAAAACCCATAAATATGGGATGATTTAAAAGAAAATATTATCCATTTGATATGAATATAGTAGGATTATATTTTCATCTTAGGATCATGTTAATATAGTTGAGGAATTATTGCACCCTCAATACTGAATAAATATTGAAATATACCTACTAAAGAAGTATAATTTCATATTTTTACCAATTTACAAGAGATTCCCATATTTTTCATGAAATGATGAGTATTCAAGATGAATTTTCCAAGTCTGAACCACAAAAAATAAAATTTTAATAGATTATATATCCATAAAAGTATAACAAAATATTCCACCTCTATTTTTAAAATAACCAAAAAAAAAATTGTTTAAAACATGGTAAGATAATTCCAAAAAAGGGTAAACCATTTTATGAGAAAATCATACATTACTCTACAAAATTAAAATTGAATACTAATAGTAAAAACAAAATCATTCCAAAAAAATATCAACGTTAATGAATAATTTATCCGCACATATTATCTCATAACATTCATCTTATTATCCAAGAATATGGAGTTCATTAAATAAATTAAATCTTGTAGTTACCAAGTTACTTTTCAATGTTGGGATTATCTATATGATAAAACTTGTGTTCCCATAATTACCACAATATTAAAGATAATATAATCCGGAATGTTTATCAATAAATAAAATATTATTTCAATGGAATGAAAATTCTTAATTCACAATCATCCAATGTAGTACGTATAAATCATCCTAATAAAACATCTCATAATGTTTTATTAATCACTTTAACATCTCATATTTTTAAACCTAAAATATGGGTGTCTAAGACTTTTATGTATTGAACATCCTTAATCTGATAGAAATATTATGTTATTGATAAATCATAAGTTAACCTCACATTAAAACATCCTTATGTATAATGTTAATTATAATGATGTCTAATATCAACTATAACAACCCAAAACCAGAACTTGTGGATTTGATGATTAAATCATAAATTTTAAATTTATTATATTGGTACTATTAGTGTTTTCAAAATTTTCAATATCCAAAACACACCATATTAAAAGTAAATTATGGATCACATACATTCTCAATAAAATTTTAGATATATATTTTTATAGAATTAGGAAAAAATCTTACATAAATAGTACCTGTGAATTCAATTTATTATTGTTCCCATTGTATCATATTATTCACATTCTATATCAATTCATGAATATTATCCATATAAAACCCTTCTTTTTTTAAATTCATTCAATGTAAAACTTAATAACATGTAGAAAATAAAAAATTATAATAGTGAGGTAAAATTATCAATAAGGATAAACACATTCATTAACAATTGAATTTGATCAGTGAGACAATGAAGAGAATAAGGATATAATGACATAATTATATTGAATGACCATGTTATAAAATAAATCATACCCATAAATTCCTAAATCATCAATCACAATACATTGAATAATTATTTTAAAAAAGAAAATTTTCATTAAAACCAATAATAATGATCCACATATTATCAATGTTGAACAAAATAATAATTATAAACTAATTAAATGTATTAATAAAAAATGTTGGTATCATAGAAAATTTCCTTCAAATAACACTAGTTAAACCCTTAAAAATTTAATAACCATACTGTCAACATCCAATATAATAATCCAAATAATATAAACATTACCTAATTCATTGGAATGTAATATGGGAGGAACCCATCGTATAAGCTATATTGGACCCAACGAGTTTTATCTGGGTGCACCCATCATATATAATGCCCAATCACCACAATATTAATAAAGTACGCATATCTTTGATTTTATAATAAAAATCCAAGAAATAAAAATTCCTAATATTATGACATTTAAACGTAAGTAAAAGTACAATATTTCACATAAATATCTTTGAAAAAATATTAAAATGTGGGAAAAGGAATAGTTTCCACAAAAATATCATTTAATCACTATCAACTCATGGAAATGAAATGTTTTTCTACAAAATATATTTGAAAAATTATTAAACCATGAAAAATAAATGAGTTACATAATAAACACTTTTAAAAAATTGTAATCCAACAAAAGAATGAATAAATATAATACCAACAAATTATATAAACATTATAGTATGAATAAATATTTGTCATTAATTATGAATTTAAATACTATTAAAATAATATTGAAAACATTTTTTTAGGAAAATATCCATTTAATTGGAAATATTATTTTAAAACTAAATGATCACAAAACTTATTGAAAATAATTTTATCAGAAAATAAATATTAAAACATATAAAGGATGTTTTAAATCATTTTAGTGGTCATAATGTCTTAAAATTTCATTCATTTTGTACACATTAAAATAATTATACTTTTCATTATTTTTTCAAATCCAAAAAATAATTTTTGGGAAGTTAACATAAAACTTAAATTTAAAATAATTAATAAAAATAAAAGCAATTAATACAATTAAATTTTAATTTTTTTTTGTAAATGTTAAAATCACATTTATAACTACTTTTTTGAAACAAAATTTTGGAGGGAAACCGATTTTTTGTCGAATGCATAAATGAATTTGGTTTTTTTTAATTCAATTCTTGATTTATTTTATATACAGAAGAGTGGAAATGTGTAATAATACTAGTAATGATCATTGAGAACTGGTGTAAAAGAAACATAAATTGGTTTTTTAGTAAATGTTAGAATAATTTCTCCCAACTAATATTAAATAATAAAAAATCATTATTATAATAATATTGTTAAATAAAACCTTATAATTATCAAAACATTGATGAATGGATAGGTGACTGATTAAATTATGATTATTTATTGTAGACACACACAAGATAAGTGGAAATAAAAAATAAGATAATCAAAACTCATTTCACAAATAATCTCATAATAAAAAAAAATGATAAATAACTAATATAACCTAGTGAAACGAAGTTGAGATCTTAAATTCCTTACCTCTGGTTAACTTTTAATACAAATCCCACATATAAAATATTTCAAATTGAAACATAAAATAAAATTAAGTAGGAATTATTCATAACATTAAATGAAATTTTTATGAATATACTCCATATAAATTAAAATAGGTTCATAACATTACAGTATGAATCAATGATATTAAATTGATTTGAAATCCATTTCCTCGTGCTTAATTTAAATTGAACATGATTTAAGCTCGAATTTAGTGGTTTTATCATGTTATTAACTTATTAAATAACCATTTTAGTATTTATAATATCAAATATTATCCTTTTATAACATATTATGACCCTTCCGTCAATAATAATACATTATTTTCATTATTTCAGGTGTTAATTTCCATGTTCTCTCAAGTGTGTCCAATCATGAAAGATCCATATCATTTGAGTATTATATAGTCCTATCAGATTAAAAGCAATTATCATTAAAAAATATAATAATTTATGATCAATTGTACTTATAAAACAATTCATGAAATATTATTATTAAAAATAGACTATGTTATAATCATGGAGATAGTATGCCATACGTACGGATGAGTAATGCTTTTATTTCCCAATGATCCTTAAAGAAAGGAGGTATGTAATATCTTATATTTATGTAATTATAATAATATCAGATATAACATATTTTTTCCTTAACAATACCTATTTATATCATCCATGTGGTGTGGTGATAAAAAAAGAGTCACATTGCTTTGTGATGGAGGTAGTCCACGAGTACATGAACAATGTTATCATTTTCAACGTAAAAACTAAAATGATATATTAACATTATATAATGATAAATATGTGTATAATATCATAATTTTTATTTCAATATCATATATATTTGTTATATTTTATATTATTACCTTCCGTGTAATGGGATAGAAAAAATGAATCACATCGCATTGTGGGGTGGTGGTCTGTCGTACACATGAATGATATTATCGTATCCCAAAAAAAATTTTAAATTAAAAACTGTATATGTTTTATAATTAATAATTATGTATAATTAATTTTTAAATGTAATATGTATTCTTTATATACATTATTTTACACACCGTTCACAAGTGAAAATGTAAAAATGAATGACATCAGTTCACAATGTGGTTGTCCTCCAAACAGACGAATGGTGATTTTGCAACCCATTTGATAGAAGAGGATAAGGATATAAGTTATTAAATTAACGTAATTAAATATAAGTTTAATTAATATACTTATTATATTATATAATCATGGTTTTATACTAATTTTTGGGGCTAGAGTAAAAAATAATATAATAACACTCTTTGAAGAACGTTACCACTTCTTTGGGTATCCTTTTTGGTTTGCACCAAACACCTTCCTTGAATGGGGTTAAACAGAAAATAAGGGATTTTAAATTATATTAAGGGATTTTAAAATTTTATTATGTAGGTATTTTATTAATCAATGGGTTTTGAAGGTGTGTAGAGAGAAGGAGAGGTTGTGGCCTTTAAAAGTGAGGACAGTTTGACCCATGTAATTTTTTAAATGAGCGAGTCACTATCATGTTTATTTTTAACATTATGAATTAAAAATGGACCCAAATTTATCAAAAAATGTATAAGGTCTACATTTATCTAAAAATAGATTTTATACCCACTTTTAGGTCATTTAAAACTATATTTTTTTAGTCTAACCCATGTTACTTTCATTTTAACCATCACCACAATAATTTTTTTACTCTATTCACTATTAATTTTTTTCAAAAATTATGTTTAAATTTTTATAAATATTAATTCAAATATTATATATATTTTTCTATATAATATTCACATAATTATGGAAATTAATTTTAAATTAATCTTGCATGTACGATGAGAAATAAGGCTTTCAAATAGAAAATTCTGACATGTTTACAAAGTTTATATATCCAATTTCAATATGAAATTTATTAAAATTAACTAAAATATATTTATAGATATATAATTTAACAAATATTACATTAAAAATAAATAATTATATTATTCAAATTTCTAAATAATTTAAACAAAAATGGTTGTTTTCAATTAAAAGTCAATATTTTTCTCTATTCATGAAAAAATTAATCTTTTAAGAAAATTATAAAAAAATCATCCCAATTATAATTTTTACATGCTTATTTCAATAAATTTTTTTTCTAAAAAACAATTTAATTTTTTTCAAAATTTAATTTAAAACGAAACACAATGACACGACAAAATAGTGGGTTTTTGAGAAGTGTATTTTTCCAAGCACAAGATGATTTTATATCTACTATTTCTTATAATAATAATTGTATAAATTTAAATTTAAATTTATTGATATATAATCTATAAATTTAATTTAATATAAATTCCAATTTCTTATTATTTTAATTAATTAAAATGGAGAAACATTGCACACCATAAAATAGTTTTCATAATAAAAAATCACGTTTTAACCGAAAATAATCAATACTAAAATAAAATATAATAATGATTAAATTTTTATTAATTGGTTTAAATATAACTAAATAACTAATTATGTTATGTTATATTATATTCAAGAAATATTTTTTATTTTAGATTAATTTATATATTGAAATGGAATGATATTTTTACCAAAATGGGTAATTTTTTACAATTCACTAAAAATATATATTTTTCGTAAAATCCAAAAATTTAACAAACAAATTAATATTTATATTATAATTTTTATGTTAATATTATCAATAAAGATTATATAATTACAAAAATTAATTATAATATATTTTTTCATTAAACCTAACAAAAGTAATTGTTGTAGGAAATTTATTTTTAAAGAATAACATTACTATACTAAAAATTGATTTTTTTACTTAAAATTTAACAATAATTTATATTCAGTATTAAATAAATAAATATATATATATATCATATTATTTTTAATATTATTCATACTAGTTAATTTATCATCTGGAATATATTGGTTACATATATCATGAGTTTTTCAAGATCAGTGTTTCATGATGAATACTCTTTTGAACATAAAAATATCAAGGTTGCATGCACCGTATGTCATCAAATAGATTAAATTTAAATATAAAGAAATATATCATAAATTCTGGGGATGATTTATTATGATATAATCTCAATGTTGTGTGTCATTTATGATATCAAAAATAATATTCTTATTTTATAATCCATTGGTGTGACAAATGTTATTCATTATGACTATATTCCAATAGTTAAATGAAAAATATTATTCTTCAAATAAGAGGAACACATGATGGTTACAAGTAAATGAGTGTTATGTGATAATATTATAACATTTCTCACCTATTGGACACTCTATTTCACTACATGACATTGAAAAAACTAAGTGGTTTCCTGAAAAACTAATCCATATAACATAAAAGTAATTATATAATCATAGACGGAAAAGGAAATTTACATATCAAACGAATGAGATTGGGTAATAGATGATTCAAACTTATCATTTTACATTACACACTATATATATATATATTTCTGATTATATTTGATTTATACATTCTTTTTCGATAAATTTATTTAGCACACAATCTTGAACATTAATGAATAGAATTAATATACTCTTACCATTCCTTCAAAATAACAAAATATTCATTTATAGGATAATTATTTTAGTAATATCTATATAAAATATCTAAATACAACTTCTCTATTTTCCCAGTAAATCATTAGAATCTATCCAATAACATTTTTCTTGCTAGTCACTGAGACGATATGAGATTCCAAGGGCCAAAGAGCCTCAATACTGATATAATAATAAAATAATAAATGAATTATATCCCACATGGATTGATTTTAATTTATATTGTAATAAATTCTAAACATGGATGTTTTTTGGGAAATCTGAGACTCACATTGAGTCCAAAATATGAGTTTTACCCAATGAGAAACATAATATTTTTTGGCTTTAGGAATTTTGATAAATTATACACGTGGGTGTAATTAATAAATTAAAAAAATACATTTTCATTTTGTAACATTTAAAAATATGGTCCTAATTTCCTATATAAATATATGGTTATACCAGATCCTAGATTCATATCTCTTGGATTGAGAGATAATCCATTGATCAATATTCTAGTGTTCTACAAAGGAGCAAGGATCATTATCACCAATGGATATTTGAAGATCTCACAAATTAGAAATAACCTGATTCATTATTCATCTACAATCAATAATAATCTGAGGTTGGGAATTTTATTGTTTAGTTTACTTCCATATTTTTTTCAGGACAAAAGTGAATCAAATCAGCTAACAAATTGATTCATTGATTGAAAATCACTATTAGAAATACCGGATTTAACATATAGTATATAACTTTTCATTCTTATAGACAAACATTAATTTTTTTAAAACAACTATAAGTTTGTTTTGATTGAATACAATTTTAAATTTAATTTAATATGTTTTTAGCATTGTTTTTCTATAGAACCTACACTACAAATCCTTCAAAATAAATTTTAACATTTATTTCTTTAAAAATATACATTTAAAATAAAATGAATCTTTTGGCATTGGTTTTACCAATAATCAACCATAAGTATTAATTAAAAAATATTTCAATGAGGTTTTATTAAAATATAAATTTTAAAACAATACAAATAATCATTGTACGAACACCCATTTTATTTTTTTTGAAATGAATTTTCTCTAATCCTACGATAGCACCGACTGCCACACACTAATCTTCCACCTTAATATTAGTCAATTTCAATCGATTTTAATCATATTCTCTTTTCATTGATCATTAATTTATATTAATTTTAATTTTTTCATGATCAAAAAAAGTATTTATTTCCCAAAAAAAAATATTATTTTCATCCATAGAAATAGTGTTTGAAGGTTTTTTTCTATTTCATTGTTCTTTTTTTAAACATTTATCTCCGATCTAGTAGTGTTTATCCTACCACTGACATCGAGTGATTAAATATATGTTCATGATCAATTCATCATTGTTGAAGTCCAAATTTTTTATTTTATTTTTTAAATTATAAAGATAAATTATTTATCTGTTACATATAAATTTAATTTACGCATTCATTTTAAATCATTCATTTCATTTGTAATTATATATCTATTTGTTCATGTTTATTAAATTTTATAAATTTTTATTAGATGGAACTATAAAATCTGTCTTCCAAAAATTGTATATAAATATATATATATATAATCTAGTAACCATAGTGGTTTTAGTTTTTTATTCTCACCAAATAATATTTTTTATCAAAAATAAAAACAACAATCAAATATAGTCTCATTTATGTCTTAAAATAATTATTACAATTCAGTATTTTTTTTACTTAATAGATCAAATTTTTTATTCATTTCAACCAAAATAAATAATTAATGTTAATGAGAACCAATAACATTTTTAATCATTTTAACTTTATGATATGCTTTCAATTTATTAGAATCACCTTTGTCTAGTTGTTTCCTAAGTAAATAATAAGTAATAACAAAATTTACGATATTAAATAAATTTTTTCTATTCAACATTCTTATTTTAATTGAATTTTAAAATTAGAGAAAAACATATTACCAAAAGGTAATAGTTTTTCCAATGATAATTATGAATCAAATAAGTTGAATTTTTTTGTTTGACATATTAGAAGACATATTTTTCATAAATGAATTCATATTATTTAATGGTGATGATGAATGCTTAATTTATTTCCCTATCATATTAAAATATTGATTTTGGTGATTTAAATCAATGAGTTATTTCAATAGTCATCTTATTGTAGTCAATAATTCCCATGATAATGATTTATTACCCAATAAAATTTAATTTTCTAGTTGATAATGTAAATTATTCTTTTAGTATTAACATTATTAATTCTAGGTTAACTAAAGTGGAAGATTGATGACTATGACGAACGATCATGGAAGTCTAGAAGGGATGTTGAGTAAAATCAATAATAAATCTATATAAAAATGAAAAATTAACCTAATTCCATTACTAATGTGACTTCCTCAACTCAGTTCACTCTCGTGTAACCAAATTATTTTATCCACATGTCCTTAGGAAAGCCTTCTCGTGCTCTAGAGGTTGCATACTAATAGTGATGGACTAGGGATTATATGTCTGGAGAATATGACTTCCTATTAGTGTAACATATAAAGGACATAATATAAGTGAATAAATAGTGTAATCAATATAATAATGAACAATTATTTCAATCAATGTAAGCATAATAATATATGGAGTAGAGAAATAATAATAGATATTTAAATTAAATTGTGTCATATACAAATTGAAAATTTCATTTGATTTCCCTATAAAAGGAATGAATGAATAAGTTGTAGTAGAGAATTATTACAATACACGGTATAAAATATAATAATAAAGAATTTAAATCTATCCATGAATCATGATCTATGGCCACATCATCTACAACCAATATCCCATCAGAATGTATGCTTGTCAGGTGTCCAAAATGAGTCACTTACAATTATCCACACACGAGATCTTATCATTTTTATAGGTACCAAAAACTGACCCAGGAATCATGTGAGATAATTCTTAGTATGCCCCAGTCAACAATGTTTATAAAAATATTTTCTTTTTATATAATTATAATGGTCTGATGTTATAAATAAAATTTAAGAATTTAAAAAATAAACAATCCATAATTGATTCATCCTCATGTCGTAATGTCTCTCACCATGAGATCATTTTATTATTAATTTTATATTTAGTTTATAGATACAAAACATGTGAGGTTTTTAATTTTTTTAAAATAGATTATTATACTAATAAAATATAATCCAAGTTGATTCCAAGGATTCCTTATCCTGTTGGGCGAGGCCAACTCATAATAGTACCTCATGTATTCTGGATATATGTATCTGAGTGTAATTATAGGGGTACACCCAAAGCATTACACTTTAATAGATTCTAATTGTAGCATTGGATCTCATCCTTAGTAATCATGGAATAAGAAAAACTAGGCCCAATGTGGTGAATCCATGATTCCCCGTGTCCACAGATATCAAGTTGAATCCAAGGGGTGTATCCAGGGAGGTCTAATATCCAGAAAATATGTGAATTGAATCATTGGGTCTTCTCTATGGGATTGCAATAATATTACAATGATTAGATTCTATTATTGGTATGTTCCATGGAAATTAGATCAATGAATCATAGTGGAAACCTTTGAGGGAACAAGGTATACCCTTGATAGTCCTTAGTCGGATCATGTATGAATACTCTTATAAATATGAAATGGTCCAATGGAATAGTCACATTATACTCATTCCATTTATATAAAATATAGTCATATGATATGTAATACTCATTCCTTGTAATCATTTAATTGTTTCAATTCATTTCCTTTAAATAAAAAAAAACTAGGTTAATTAGGGACATGCAACTGTTATCAAATGAATTTTATAATTGTTTTAATGGTTCATTCAATTACCTTTCATCATTCATGACATGATGATTTAGGGACATGAAACCAAAATAAATTCAATTATAAATAACTATACTAATTGATATCTAGAAATATATAATCCATTTAACAATTAGAAGAAGTATTTATTTATGATTTAACACATACCTTAATAAGTCCAATTAAATCAAACATGAACAGTGTCATAAATAATTCACTATAAAGGGGAAAATTAATAAAATGGTATGTAATCTAGTTTGGTGTATGGTGTTGAGGTCCCATAATCGAAAAGACTATATAACATGTGTAATTATGTATTTAAAATAAAATCTAAACAAATATATTTAATGAATATTAATTTTGTCAACATAGCATGATGAAATCAGTATTCTAACAATGAATGAAATTTTTAAAAAACTAGAATAATTGGTAAATTTCATAGTCCACAAAATTTTGTATTGTTTTAGATTCCTCATCCAATATCATCCATTCGTTATTTTTTGGGTTGGAAGAAAATTAAATAATAGATAAACATCCTCAAAATTGGGAATAATAGCCTACATCAATATATTATCATCAATATGATGAATAATAACTAAATTTTCCAAATTATTCTGGATCATAATGATGAGTATCCAATGAGGTGAGGAAATATTGATTTTGAGGTCTGGCGGATTATTTATCAATGAACCTAGGTGGTGGAATATAGAGCTTCAATGGGGGAGAAATAGACCTATTGCATGTTGGATAGAATAAATGAAGAATTAAATTAGGATATATTTTATTTTCTTATATTTTCAATGTATTATTTTAAAATATTATATGGAATTATTTATGAGACCATACCTTTCGACAGCGTGCGATTCCGAGGTCTGAAGTGCCCAGAATAACTGTTTGAAATAAATAAAAATTTAAAATAGTGTGGTGAGTGATTTTCATGAAAAAGTGGAATATTTTTTGAACGCATGCCCGAATCAGATATCCGAGGGAACCGTTTCGTTTAGATAAGTGACTTTACCTTAGGTGGGGCCTAACATCAACCGATATCGGTCAACTGCCAATGTTAGTTTTGGGTGTTTTAGAAGGAATCACTTTATAAGAAATAAAATAAAATAAATTAATATTTTATTTTTAATATTTTAAAATGATTTATTTTAACACAGCAACCTAATCCTCCACTATAAGCTCATGCTTATGGAATTTTCATAGGGATTAGCCTCATAAAACTGTGAAGTGAGAGAGAGTGAGTGAGCCTCTTGGAGATTTGGAAGAGGTGGACCCATTGGCGAACGATGAATACGTGATCAAGCACCACTCGGATTCAACGAATCCCGCAAATTATGCTACATAGTGATCGTTCTTCAACCAGATCGAGTTTGGGGTTGTTATATTGTGTCTTCTTTCCCTAATTATTAATTTAAACAATGAATGTGGATCAACCATGAACATGTTGATCCACGAATCCGTACGTTCTTACGGGAGGGTTTTTTTGGGTTGATTTTTGGGAATTAATCCATGTTGAATTGTTGTTGATTTCTAGTGTGTTTGATCCTACTAATGGAAGTGGATAAAAGCCATGATGAATGATGGTGGATGTTTGTTCCTCGATTTTCTTATTGGATTTATTCCCCATTTCTTTCATCATGTGTTCTTCTCATTCTTCTGAGGGTGAGGAATAACGTATCGTTGTGCATTCATTTTGCGACACAACGATCCCAAGTTGAAGATTCGACGTCAAGATGACCAAGAGGAGGTGCAGTGACGATAGTGGATGACGAATAGGACTGGATTTGGAAAGAGGGTTCTCCGAGTGTTCTTCATGCTAGTGGATCGTTACCTATTTTTGGGACTGATTGGAAGACTGAAAACAACAGAATCAACTTCATGCTGTTAGGGAGA
This sequence comes from Viscum album, assembly GCA_963277665.1. Classification (NCBI taxonomy): domain Eukaryota; kingdom Viridiplantae; phylum Streptophyta; class Magnoliopsida; order Santalales; family Viscaceae; genus Viscum; species Viscum album. The sequence goes on along the minus strand of OY728128.1, from coordinate 266,711,000 downwards.
CCAAGAACCACGAGTTTCATGGTGATCGGACGGCCGGATCGACGAACATGGCAGCACAGAAGGCGTGATGGCAGATGTTCGAGATTCAGGGAATTTCTAGAATACACGGCGTGAATCCCGAAGAACATTCTGTGTTGACCAACTCAGTGACGAAAATGGTTTCAGGCATCAGACAGGTATCACAAGGGGTGTGACCAGGTCACATGTCATGTTGGACCTTCCCCAAAGTATGGTGTGTATTATGGGAAATTCACATTCACGGGATGAACAGCATGGATTCAGAATACGGCGTGTAGACCCTAGGAGGCGTAGAGGCAACTACACAGTACTCTGCGTGTATCCAGGGGACACCCAGACTTGGGATAGAGTACACATCCATGTACTCCACCACATGACCAGGAGAGGGCAGTAACGTGGGCCACCCCATGTACCAATTACACTGGTTAGCATACCTGGGTTGAGGCCGTGTACGGGCACATGGCTAGCATACATGGAGCCGACCCCAGTTACTCAGACACGACATGTAATCCATAACACACACCATGTACTGGATTTTTCTACACGACCAACCTTATGACATGAGCTATTCTACACATGCAGTACATAGGGTCATAAGACATGGTGTGTGACTTTTCTACACACCGTGTACTTTTTGGAAAATGTCTTAGTCCTCTTGTCCACTGTATCATGGACATGTTTCGTTTGGGTTAGTGCCCCATTTTCTTGTTCCCTGGAAGATCAGGAAATGTTTCCTTCTATTGGAGTATGATCCCTTCTGCAAGACTTTACGTGATAGAGTTAGGAATCTCTCTGAGTGTCCTAGAGAGAGAACCTCTATCCATTCTTGACTCTAGGTAGTCATTCATCGACGTGACCAACTCCACAGAGCATCAATCTTCTACCTAGCTGGTGAATATAGATAATTCGTGGTATCTGCCATGGCCCAAGCCGTGATCCTAATCTGTGTATCATGATCTTTCCCTCTCAGGAGTGTGTTCTCCTGTAATGAGTGTATCTATCTATCGTGATCTTCCCCACTCAGAAGTGTGTTCACTCGTAGTGAGTGTATCTATATCTCGTGGATTTTCCTGAAGAACATTTCTTCTTAGACGGACGTCATCAGAGCTATTAGAATCATGTAGTGAGTTCTCCCAGAATGAGTGCTTCATGGAATCTTAGAACGAAATACCTAGTGGGGGCATGCTATTGTGTGACATGTTCCTAGATTAATAGTTTGGGATTTGAGTATATCTAGATTGTGTTCTCCTATATTCAGTAGACATATACTATGTGGAGTTGACTGTATTTTTCCTTTGTGCATTGTTGTATGATTTTTGGGGTCTTCTACTAAATATTGTTATACTCATCTCTGCACGAGCTCTACCCACACATGTTGTGTCTTGTTCAGATGAATAGCCTTTTGAAAAAGTTCCGGGCGGACAAGGACAAGACTGAGTTTTCTGAGTTTCCCACAGGCCGAGGCATTCCTACGGCTACGAGTAGCAGTCCCAACACCTCTTTGTTTCTACTCGTTGGACCTTTTTGTTTTCAGAATCTTCTTTTTGGAGGGCTTGTATTCTGGACCATTTTACATTCAGTACATTACCTTCTATCATACACTGTTTGTTGGGTTTAGATGTATTCATGATTGTTATTCGTTAGTGGTTTTTTTACTTTTCAGAATTTGGGGGCATGGATATGTTTGTGTGTATAGTTTCTTAGGAAATGCCTACCATGTTAGTAATATGCCGACTCCGTGATAGTCAATAGCCCCTGACCTATTGGTGGTAGGCTTGGTGAGTCACGATGCAGGCCCCATTGGGATGGGTCATGACAGAGTAGTATCAGAGGTGGTCGGTCCTACCTTAAGACCAAGAGTCTGTGAGATTTGTTTGGGGCATCAGTGTTCAGTGTTTCGAGGTCAGCTTTCAAACCAGAGACTCCAGTGTAGGAGTGGGTGACCGACATATCCATACACTAGGACTCTGATAACCTGTTTTCAACTTGGTACCTGAAAACACTAGTTAAGAAAAAAGAAAAGAATGGTACATGCATTATATAGAAATTGGTTGTGTTTTCCATGTCCTTGTGTTAGCTATTCAGATATACTCATTGAACATGGTACATATTGTTTCCTTACAGGATTCCTCCACAACGCATACCCGCTAGGATTCAGCATCGTGATCATGAGGATAACCCCCTTAGAGACAAGGCTTAGAAACAAGGACTAGTTCCCCATGCATGGACACCAGGTGGTGTACTTGCTATACCACCACCAGTCTAGCAGCTGGTGTTACCTATAGTACCGACCGACGAAGAGAGATGGCTTAGCATGCTTCATGAGTTCTAGAGAAATATACACCTCAGGTTCCGAGGTGAGCCCAAACCTCAGGCGTCTGAGGACTTGCTTAAGGTGGTGTCCAAAGTTTTATATCTAGTGAGGACACCGACAGTCAAGATGGTGATCCTAAGAGCGAGCCTTCTTCATGGTTCGATGGGTCGATGGTGGTGTCTAACACACATACTCACAATTAGGATACTCTTTTGTGGGAGGAGTTTGAGTGACTTATTAGGGAGGAGTTCTTTCCATTTACACTGAGAGCAGTGAGCATCCAGGAGCTTCTTCAGCTCCAGTAGGGTAGTTTGACAGTAGCTGACTATTCATCGAGGTTCACCATTCTAGCCAGGTACTCGATGGATATGGTCAGAGATCAGTACTTCAGAGCTCAGACATTCGAGAGAGTTCTATAATGAGACATATGAGATAGTGTTATGCCTTAATGAATTACAACTTATGCTGGAGTGGTTGAGCAGGCCGTAGTGATCCAGAGCTTCTTGGCCGAGTAGAGACAGCCGACGTCAATCAGCACCAGGGAGACATGCGCAAAGATCTCAACAGCGGGGAGCTGACTTTAGGCATAGGGATCTTGATGTAGGAAATGTCATAGGAGGAAAAAAGACAGGGGATCTAAATTCAATGGATCTCTGGCTGGATCCATTCATACAAGGGAAAAGCGGTGCTACTCGTGCGGCAGAAGGAAACATCTCGCTAGGGATTGTCCGACCCGTCGAGCTGCTGACCAGGAAGTGGTGGATGGACCACCGAGGTAGAGGTTGAGAATAGAGCTAACAGACCTTCTAGGTAGAAGACGTGGCAGATGAGAAGGGAGAGCTACAGGTGGTGGCAGAGGCTTCGAACTACTTCCACCACCACCCCCAGGAGGTTCGCACCAGGCTTAGGGAGATGGCGGACATGGGTGGGGAAAACTATATGTAGTCGAGGCGTATGACCCAGGGACTCCAAGGAAGATCCGATGTACGATCTTTTTCTTTTCTACCATAGTTTCCATACTTATAGACAAAGGTTCCAGTCATTCCTTCATCTCAACATGTCTTGTGCGAAACCTTGATATTCAGGTAGAGCTGTTGACTCGATCCTTACGCTTGGAGACAACTACGAAAGGATACTCGATGATCACACACCTTTGAAAACAGTGTGATATTACCCTTGGAGGGGAGATTTTCAGTTGTAACCTCTTAGTGGTATCATCGAGGCCTTACGATGTCATTCTCGGTATGGATTGGTTATCTTCGGGCCATGCCCAGATTGACTGTTGTAGGAGAAGAGTGCGGTGTGTCTGCAGTGATGGGACAATGTTTTCCTTTGTCAGAGAAAAGGAGACACATGTAGCATAGAATGGGCTCATGCATAGTAGGGTGCAGCTGGTCACTCATGAGTTGTCTTGCCTTTCCCTCAGAGCAGTAGATGTGATGAGTTCTCAGTTCCCAATAGTAGTGGCAGAGTACGAGGACATATTTCCCGATGTTATTCCAGGATTACCTCCCCATCGGGAAATTAACTTCTGCATTGACTTAAACCCTGGGATGACACCATCTTTCTCACTATCATATCGGATGTCTCCCGTATATCTTCACAAGCAGATGGTGCATTTGGAGGATTTACAGAGCAAGGGTTTCATAAGACCCAACATTTCCCCCAAGCCGCCACAATCTTGTTTTCCAAGATGGCAGATAGGTGTTTGATGTTGTCCGTGGATTATCAGTTCCTAAATCAAGTAACGGTGAAGAACAAGTATCCACTGCTGAGAATCGATGACCACTTCGATCAACTAAGTGGGGCACCGTGGTTCTTGATGGTTGACCATCGATCATGATATCACTAGTTATGGGTAAGGGATGTGGATATAACAAAGGAATCTTCTAGATGCCTCTACGGTCACTATGAGTTCTTGGTGATTCCTTTCAACGTGAAAAACACCCCTGTAGTGTTCATGGGACTGATGAACCAGATCTTCTATCCATACATGGACCAATTCGAAGAGGTCTTCATAGGAGACATCCTTGTGTACTCGAATTCAGAGGAGGAGCACAGAAACCACCTGCGGATGGTTCAAGACGTACCTTGAGGGCCCCAAAATTTTAGGAATCTCTCGAAGTTCTAGTTCTGGAATCAAAAAAGTCCACTTTATGGGACATTTCATCTCAGCGGATGGTGTATCTGTAGACCTAGCCAAGGTGGAGGCAGTGCTAGCATGGGAGCCACCTCATAGCGTGACGGAGGCGTGAAGAATCCTTTGGTTGGAAGGATATTACAGGATATTCATTCCATATTTCTCCTAGATATTAGTAATTTTGACAGCCTTGACTAGGAAGGGGAAACTCTTCTTGTGGATGGAGAAGTGTCAGCGGTCTTTTGAGCAGTTGAGACAGTGTTTGACGAGCGCCCTATTTTTTAGATTACCGGAGGATGGTGTTGAGTACGTAGTTTTCTGTGACACATTAGGGACTGGTCTTGGCTGTGTCCTGATGAAAATGGAGGTAGTGATTACATTTGGTTTGTGCCAACTTAGGGTAAATGGGAATAACTATGCAACCCATGATCTTGAGTTAGCGGCGGTAGTTTTCGCTTTGAAGATTTGGTGAAATTACCTTATGGGAAAGTGGTTTATCATCTACTCTAACCACAAGAGACTCAAGTACATCTTTTTGTAGAAGGATATGAATCATAGAAAGAGGAATTGGTTATAGTTACACCTAGACTATGATTTTGAGATCATCTATACTCCTAAGAAGGGGAACAAGGTGGCTGATGCTATCAGCATAAGGTCGAGCACACAACTGTTGAGTGAGGTGAAAGATCAGTTAGCCATGATGAATATATCCTTTGTGGATAGAGAGGATGTAGCTTACCTGTAGTCGATGGTTTTCACCCCTCCACTCTTTCAATGTGTTAGGGAGGCACAACTTGGAGATGTTGACTATGAGGCCTTGCGTGCTTAATTATCCATAGGACATGCTTTAGATAGATATTCGCAATATGGGGAGCATGTAATTATTTTCATAGGACACACTATTATACCAGTAGCATTGCAGGAAGAGGTCCTTTTGGAATTCCATAAAACTCCCTGGCGGTATATCCTAGAGTGGAAAAAATGTACCAGGATTTTCGACGAAATTTCTGGTGGTCGGGCATGAAGAAGGAAGTAGCAGAGTTCATTCCTCGATGCCTTACATGCCATCAAGTGAAGACTGAGGAACAGTTTCTAGCAAGATTATCTCACCCTTGGAATTTCCAGAGTGGAATTGGGATGGAATATCTATGGACATTGAGACAGGCTATCCACAGACATCCAAGGGGCCTGATTTCATTTGGGTGATCATTGACCAACAATCCAAGTCAGCCCAGTCCCTAACTACCTGATAGCGGAGTTCCATAGAGAGCATGGGATGCCTCTAAGTGTAGGAGATAGTTTATCTTCATGACATACCTTTGAAAATAGTATCACATTGAGATTCCCACTTCACATTCTAGTTGTGGAATGGATTACAGAAGGGTTTTGGGACTCCACTACGCTGGAGCACGACATTCAATCCCCTGAAATATGGATAGACAGAGAGGACCATTTGGGATCTGGAAGATATATTGTTGGCCTATATCTTGGACTTTGGTCGTAGTTGGAAGGAACACCTAACACTAGTGGAGTTTTCATACAACAAAAGATACCACTCCACCATTGGTATGGAAACCTATGTGGCCTTTTATGGGAGATCCTGACGGTCACTAATTTGTTGGACCGACCTTAGAGAGTCAGCCCTCGTAGTTCTAGAGTTGATAAGAGCTACCACTGAAAAGGTGAAGATCATCTGGGAGTGGATGAAGACTCCATAGACCCGACATAAGTCTTATAATGACAGACTACATAGGCCTCTAGAGTTCTAGGTGGGTGACCACATCTTTCTTCGGGTCTCACCTCGATGAGGGTTACAGAGGTTTAGAAGGAGTGGAAATCTATCTCCATGGTTCATCGGACCTTTCCAAATATTGTGTAGAGTTGGAGAGGTGGCATAACACCTATCTCTACTACCACAGTTGTATCGGGTACATGATGTCTTCCACGTGTCATAGCTGGGGAGGTATGTGCATAACCCATCGCACGACATCAACTGGGGAAGGCTGGACATCGATGATTGAGGGAACTTTTATGAGAACTCGGTGGAGATTGAGGATTGACAGAAGAGGATCCTTCATGGGATATCGATTCCCATGGTTCATGTCTGGTGGCAGCACAGAAATCTTCAGGAGTGCATGTGGCAGCGGGATGCTCAAATACGTGCCCAATACCCACATCTTTTTGGGTAGCCATGTTTTTCCTTTTCAGGGACATAAAGCCCCATGGTGGGGAGAATTTAGTGTCTCATATTTTCTATGTATTAGTTTTATATGTTATTTGGGAATTTTTCTAAGACCAAATCTTTCGATGGGGTGTGATTCCGAGGTCCGGAGTGCCCATAATCACTATTTGAAATAAATTAAAATTTTAAACAACACCCATGATTGATTTTCCTAAAAAAGTGGAATATCTTTTGAACGTGTGCCCGAATCAGAAATCTGAGGGCACCGTTGTGTTAAGAGTAGCGACTTTACATTAGGCAGGGCCTAACATCAACTGACACGGGTCTTCTGCAAAAGATAGTTTTGGGAGTTTTAAGAGGAAGAACATTAGAAGAAATAAAATAAATTAATAAATTATTTTTATTATTTCAAAATGTATCCTTTTTGCGCTACGACCTAATCCTCCCCTATAAGTTCATGCATATGGAATGTTCGCAGGGATTATCCTCATAACCCAGCGAATTGAGAGAGAGATAGAGAGAGAGAGAGACTCTTGGAGCTTTGTACAAGGAGGCCCATTGGAAGACGATGACGATGCAAGACAGTGCCTCTCAGATTTGACGAATCCCGCCAAAAAATGTGACACAGTGATCGTTCTTCAAACAGATCTAGGTTAGGGTTGTTATTTTGTTTCTTCATTTCCCATTTTTGAATTTAAATGAAAAACAAGGTTCAACTTCGAACATGTTGATCCACAGATTCGAACGTTCTTGAGGGAGGATTTTTTTGGGTTGATTTCATGGAATTAATCCATGTTTAATTGTTGTTGATTTCTTCTCTATTTGATCCAACTAATGGGAGAAGATCAACACCGTGAAGAACAATGGTGGCGGTTTGTTCCTTGATTTTATTATTGGATTTCTCCCCCCTTCCTTTCATCGTGTGTTCATCGTGTTCTTCGCAGGTCGAGGAACAACAAATTGTTTCACATTCTTTTTGTGACACAATGATCCCATTTTGAAGATCCTGCGTCACTACGACCTAGCGGAGGTGCGATGACGATAGCGGACGATGAATCAGGCCAGATTGGGAACGACCGTTCTTCGAGCGTTCTTCACACGGGTGGAACGTTACATGTTTTTGGGACCAATCAGAGGCCCAAAAACAACATAATCATCTTCTTGGTGTCGGGGCGACCAATACCTGTGAGTTTCATGGCTATCAAATAGCTGGATCGACAAGGGGGATGCACAGAATGTGCGACAATTGAAGTCTGTGATTCTATAAATTTCTTGAATACACAACATGTATCTTGAAGAACACGTCGTGTGGAGAATCTCAGTGGCATATAGGGTTTCAAGCATCATATAGTCATAACAATGCATGTTACCTCAGTCACACGGTGTGTTGGACCTTCCCCGAATCTCAGCATGTATTCTAAGAAATACATGGTGATAGGATGGACTACATGGCTTCAAAATATAGTGTGTAGAACATATGTGGCATGTTAGAGGAAACTACATAGGACTCGGCGTGTATCCAGGGGATAAATGGACATGGGATGGAGTACACAATAATGTAATCCACCACACGGCCAGGAGAGGCCAGTAACATGGGTCACCCCGTGTACTGATTACAAGGGTTGGCATACCTGGGTTGAGGTTATGTATTGGAACATGGCCAACGTACACGGAGCCGACCCCAGTTACTTGGACATGACGTGTAATCTGTACCAAACACTATGTACTAGTTTTTGCTACATGACCTGCCTTATGACATGGGATGTTGTACACAGGCAGTACCCGAGTTCATAAGGCTTGGCTTGTGACTTTCTACACATCATTTACTTTTTGGAAAATGGCTTGGTCCTCCTGTCCACCGTATCATGGACATGTTTTGTTTGGATTAGTGCCCTTTCTTATCATTCCCCAGAATATTAGACATTATTTCCTTCTATAGGAGTATGATCCCATCAGCAAGACTTTTTGAGATAGGGTCAGGAATTCATATGAGAGGCCAGGAGCGGGATCCTCTATCCATTCTTGACCCTAGGTAGACTCAGGCATCGATGTGACCAACTCCACAAAGCATCGATCCATTACCTAGCTTGTTAATCTAGATGAGTCGCGGTATCCGATATGGCCCTGGAAGGGATCCTCATCTGTGTATCATGATCTTTCCCACATAGGAGTGTGTTCTACCTTAATGAGTGCATCTATCTATCCTGATCTATCCAACTCAGGAGTGTGTTCTCCCATAATGAGGGTATCTATATCTCATGGATTTTCCCGAAGAACAATTCTTCTCGAACGGATGTCATCAGAGTTATCAGACTCATGGAGTGAGTTCTCCCAGAACGAGTGATTTGTGGAATCTTCGAATGAAATCCCTAGTGGGGGAATGCTATTGTGTGACTTGTCCCTGGATTATGAGATTGGTATTTGAGTATATATGGATTATGTTCTCCTATATTCAGTAGACATATAATGTGTGGAGATGACTGTACTTTTCCTTTTTGTATTACTTTTTGGTTTTTGGGGTCCTCTACTGAGTATTGTTATAATCACCAATGCACTGGCTCTGCCAGCACTAGTTGTGTCTTGTGCAGATGAGCAACCTTTTGATAGAGTCTAGGGTGGACTAGTACATGAATGAACTTTCTATGTTCCCCATTGTATAAGGCATTCCTACAGCTACGAGCAGAAGTCCAAGTACATCATTGAGTTTACAAGTTGGACCTTGTATTTTTCATACTCTTCTTTTTGGTGGGCTGGTATTCTGACCCATTTTACTTTTAGTACATTACCTTCTGTCATACTCTGTTGGTTGGGTTTAGTTGTATTCATTCATTTTATTCCTTAGTGGTTTTTACTTTTCATAATTTGTGGTCTTGGAGATGTGTGCATGTGTATAGGTTCTTAGGCAATGCCTCCTATGATAGTAATATTCCTACTCGATGCTAGTCACCAGCCCCCGCCATATTGGAGGCGGGCTTTGGGAGTCATGGTACGGGCCCCACAGGGACGGTCGTGACATATATGAATTTATATAGAAAAATATTAATTTTACCTAAAAATTAGGGGTCACATAGTTTGAGATACCGCATTAAAACCTTGTGTTTTTCTTATACTAATAATTTCGTAGACATCGTATGGGAATGTGGCCTACGTCTCATGCTTTGGGAAAACCATGAACCCTAATTATCTCATTGAAACCCCTCACCTGGTTTAAAGAAACCTTGCAGATTGTTCATCCCTGTTTTTAATTACCATTTGAGTTTGTGGTGCCTTCAACCATTCTGGGTTCCGAGCAATGAACAAGGCCGAATCACCATCATTTCCTCCATAGACTGACTATTCAATACTATTTGAAAGAACCAAAAGAATTAGAAAAAATTTATTGGATTCATACAACCAAATAAAATTGGTTTCTTACATTATTACCCCTTAAAGGAACTCATCCCTGAGTATCCCTTAATGTGGTGGTAGAATGCTATCTGAGAATAAATCTCACCACTAAGAATGTATGCTTTCCTCCCACAACCATGTCTCATCATCTACACAACAATGATGCCTCAACACCGATACTAAAGGGAAAGGCAACCCTTATAGATACTTCCACATTATATTAATGATTTTATTGTGTTAGTATTAAAAAAGAATCATCTTCTTCCAATTCAACATCCATCAGATCAAATATATGAGATGGGTCACCATGGTAATGGTGATTTTGTGAAACCTAGAAGACGTAACTCAGGGAAAAATACATTTGATGTAATAGAAACAGATAAGTTACTAGACTAACACTATCTATAATCTTAAATATCTTGACCAAAAGATATATCATCTTCCCTATCAATTGTATCTTCCTATCCTAATTCAAGGTGATACCCATAGGAAATCCAGATCCCCTACCTCAAACTTCAAAGGTCATTGATAGAGATCATGATATGATTTCTTTTTATATTGAGTGGTAGACATAAACTTTATGATCAGATATATATACATTGAACACTTCTTCATGAGATAACGACCAAATAGTACTACCTCCCCTGCCTCTATCCAAAATACTGGCTAATGGAATGGACTAGCATATAAGGCCACATAAAGATCCATCTGAAATGTTTCCTGAAATATATTATTAATGAAAAAATCAATGATATGGATATGTGGTTGATCATGTGTTGATTCAAAAATTTTGTAAATTTCTTTTTAGATTTGATTCTCACATTGGACCATATTTAAGTTACTAATTTGTTTTCAGTTTTGAGAATTTTAGGATGATAATTTCCATTAGAATATTTTTTCTCAATATTTATTTGAGTCATTAATTTGTGGAAAATATTTTTTGAATTATTCTTGAGGTGTTTAACTATATTTTGGATACACTATTAATAAACTGTGTTTGTATGTGTAATGTATGGATCATTAACCTTTCATTTGAAAATAAATATATGGATCATGTACCCTTCATTATTGTATAGTTATGGTTAAAGAACCCAATGATTCCATGAAACCCAATGTTAGAGGAAACAAACATATGGTATGTTAACCCTAATTTAGTGCTAAATTGTACATTTTCAAAAAAATATTTGGAGTTTTTCCATAACATGATGGAACCCTATGTTTGACTCTTCAACGATGGAGTTTTAAATATAAGATATTATCTATGAGTTTGAAAAAATATTACAAATAAGAAAATATCAATTCAATGGCTCAATATGATGGATTTAAATGACCAAATTCGAGGGAGTAAATCATTTCTATTCTTATTGGATGATACATATCAGTTGAATTATTTTGAAATCAAATATTCAAAATGTATTGTCTGATATTTCAATATATAGTTTCACCTAGTTTTATTTGACCTAAATTAAAATTATCTATAAGTTCTACATGGAAAAAAGGGTAGATATACATAAGGAAATGTTGGGTTTCAAAGAAAAAATGTGTGTGATTTCTTCATTATATAAACCTTGGATACATACATATTTTTATATAGCTGATCAAATCACAATTATTACTATCGATGTTACTGTTTCTTATTGTAACATCTCCTTATACAATATCAAAGAAGTATGTTTTAGAGTTATAGTTTGGAGACATATATGATTATATATCTATTTATTATTTTGTCAATAATTTTTCTAGAAAATTTTGTGCAGCATTTAAAAAAAAATTTCTTTTGGGTGTTACTTAAGATCAATTACATCTCTCAGTTGCTACTATAATTGTGATGTTTAATATGTGTTCTCAATTAAATAAAACTTTTTGTATTAATTATAGTTTTTCCTTCTCTATGTTATTCATGGTAACATGTCATCTTCTTATACTACGATGAGGATATATAATTACTTGTAAAAGAACCATAAGGCCATATAGAATCCTTGTATTATTTTAACTATCTATAATAAATTTTTTGTTCTCTTAACATGATGGCCTGCTTGTGAAAATGACAAATCTCATGGGGTTGAGCATTGGTGGAGTGGAGTTGGGATATATTTTTTCCAAATCCACTATGCATAATTCTGTTCTATTCCAAAATTTTATTCCACTTATCACTCACCATTTAGATAATAGGTATGGTTTTATGGAAAATTATACAGGTGTTTTGAATATAACGAAATATTTATTTACTTAATTCCCCTCCTCTGGTTTCTTTGTCTTCATGACCATCACCCTTAACTAACAACTAGAATCATAGGAAGATCACAATTGGTATATTTTCTTCTTGAAAGTTATTTTCCCTACCTGATATCATCAACTTATATCAAAGGAGTATAATTTTTTCATAATCAAGAATATCTTCTTGTTATAACAATCCTAAGTTAAAGATTTATAAAGAGGCAACTTGAAATGGATGATAATTTAGCGGTCCCAAAGCTTGGCGTACATGGATATTACATTACTTTTGCGGAATACTTAATACATAACAAAAACCAACACATAAGGACAGTAATAGTTTAGTGTCTTTGGAAACTCGGAACATAATCTTCAAACCATGGTGAATGATCATCAACATCTACCATAAAGATCTCCCCCTTTTATTTTCTTACCTAAAACCTTTGTTTATATCCTGGGAAAAAGAAAAAATAAAAAGGGTGAGATCAAATTCTCAGTAAGGGTAAACATGGAGAACAAAAAACAATCCATAGACATTAGAATGTAAAAACATGATCATAAAATCTATACATCAAAATCATGAGCAATGACATACAACATTGCAGTACATAAGGCATAGAACATAAAAGAACATTAATCATGATAAAATAACATGGGAATAAAACCTGTAATTGTGGAAAAACATTAATCACATTATATGATTTCCATAGTAGCCAAGAAATTTCTGCCAAGACCATCTTAGTGGACAAAGTCCCTTACTGAATCGGGTTTACTTGCCGTTCCAGCCCTGTATTACTGAACCAGATTTACTTTCCATTCCAGCCATGTCTATATCGTGAGATATAAATCTTTACCCAATTAATTGGAGGGAGATATAGGTCCCACCAATCTCATAATTAAATCATTATTACATGTGACACAACAGGAACATAAATCATTGATCATTACCCAAAGAATAAAATGGGTTTTATAAACATCATTACATAATTCATATAATAAATTGGTTATCATTTCATCATAAGAAAATTGAAACCATGTAAATCATAGAGAAATTATACTTGAAACAAAAACATATGAAATAATGTCATCTTAGATGGAAAATAGTTTTGATAAAACACATGAAAATAATTATTGAGGAAAATATCCTTTCTTCTTCAAAATGATTTTATTTTCACAAAATTCCATGAAATTTTAAAAGAAAATTATTTTGTTGAAAATAGTCATGAAATATTTTATAGGAAGATTCATTGAAATAATTCTTTATGAAACTGTAAAAATCCGTTCATGCTGCATAAGTTAAAAAATACATTCTTCTCGAACTTTTGTAGGAAAAGTAAAAAAGTAAATCGTATGGTAAACAAAAGAAAGATTCCTTCCATACAATGTGGTAAAAGTAAAAAAAGGGTAAAAATGACTTTAAACATACATGGAATAAAAGTAAACATCTTATGAAAACATTTTGAGAACATAAGGACATGGATGATAAACATAACCCCAGTAAATACTTACAAATAAACAATCTCGGATAAGAATGAGATTGGAATAATTATCCCTTTCCTTAGGTCTGATATGCTTCATATGTATCCGAACCTCCTGTATAATGATTTAAATAATGTCATTGACTTATTACAGAATAATATTCATTGTTTTGTTATCATATATGGTTCAGATATGACATTATATTACCCGTTCTTTTGAAAATTCCATCTTAAAGCAGCGTTTTGGGTAAAATCATTTTATTTATCGTACGTGATTGGACTTGTTGTTCTTGATATTATTATTACTTATATCATGATTCAATTAATTATAGAATGTAAATAATTATTTATATATAATATATATTTAGTATATATATATATATATTTATAATAGATAGATGAATGAAATTAAATACACCGTTCATGGAGACGGTAGGCCGTACGTACGCATGAACACTGTTTTCCATTCCTTATGGACTTGAATGGAAGTAAGTAGATGAAAGATATATATATATACATAAATCTAGTAGCTTCATTATGTAATATATTTAATTATTATTCATTATATGTACTTAATAATCATTCTTGAATGGTTAACATGGAAAATGAATCTCATCGCATCGTGGAGACGGTAATCCGTACGTATGAACGAGCGATGATATCGTTACCGTAATTATTTAATTGAATTGGAGTAGATGATATAATATCTCAGAATCAGTATGATGTTATAATAACTATATATAGTTATTCTTGACACCATTATACCCATCCAAGTAAGTTGGTGGTGGAAAATCATATTACACCACGACATGGAGATGGTATTCCGTACGTACGCACGTGCAGGGATTTCATTTTCTGTAGGATGGATAAAAGGTGAAATGGGGTTGTTTCGTATTTATAATAATATATCAGTATATTAGTGATACTGATGTTATTACTTTATAATGAAACAACTAAAGAATTAGAAATTGAAGAAGAAAGAAACTAGAAAGAATCGGTAGAAGAGATTACCTCTTCTTCGGCGCACCTCTTTTAAGATTCCTCTTAAGGCACTAGAGTTTGTCTTTTGAAGAGACAATAACCTCTATAATTTTTATAGGGAAGTTTAGAAGGGAAATGGATAGGGTTTGGCCGAGCTTGACAGCTCAAAATTGTTTAAAGAGAAGAGGTATAAGTTTCCCTTTTATAAGGGAGGAGAGGGGCACCTTAGGAATAACATAAAATATTATTTTATAATAAAGTTATATTCAGTTTATAATTGCTCCAAATTGATTTATTTCGAAGCTAAAGTGGAGATGGATAGAAATACTCTAACCAATAGGTTTTATACAAGTTTAGGTTACTATTGTAACCTTATCATTTAGATTTAACTCTAAGTTAAATAATTTAACTTTTACCGTGTCTTCTTGTTTTATTACACTATATGGTTAATAAATTTACTATAAAAAGACAAAAAAACCCCAAGTGGTTCATTATTAATATATATAACCTTATTTAAGTCATTTGGAATAACCTTAGTTTTTTAGTAATGGAATTACAAATAATAATATAATATTTATTTTAAAAAATATTTTACGACAATTTTGACACTATTTGGTAATTGATTTTCTTGAAAATCATGACAGCATGATTAGTTAGGAAAAATTTAATTAAATATATAATAACAAGTAATATTAACCTAAAAAATTATTTTAATTTATAAAAACACTCAAATTACATTTATTTGGTTATTTATAACATCAATTATGTTAATATTTCTTTAATAAGGTAATTACTGCATCATCATTGTGTCATAAATAAATTAAATTATTTAATGTCTAAAAATTATAAATAAAATACAATTATGTTGTAAATATTATTATTTTTTTAATTAATATTTATAGTCTAATTTATCTTATGTATAACCCTATATTAAAAATGTTTTAGTTATTAATCTTTGACATTAACTATTTTTACTATTCATTAAATAAAATAATAATAAATGTCCTAATCTAATCCAAGGGGACCTAAAGGGTAATATTTTATTACTAATGTTGTTTTTGGTCTAATTACACACATCCAATAGAATTAGGACATGTGTTAGGATAATAATAATATCATTTTTACCCTTAATTACCTTATTTACTTTTAACCGTGTTAAATAAAAGTAATCAATTACTATTCACCAAAAATTATTTTTAACTTATTTAAAGACTTTTTACTCCATGATATTAACCTTGTCTCTAGGATTTTCAAAATTCCACTCATAGAAGTTATAAAAATATTTTTTATGTAAATTTTCAAATTACCCAAGGAGGTGGGTAAAAGACGGTGAAAAGTTCAATAAATTTTTTATATATCAATAATTATTATAAAATGACTCCAATTAATTACATTGAACTTATATAGGTATTATGTATCAATTTTTTCCTAAATTAATTTCAATAAAATAAATAATAATTTAAATAAAAAGTCGGTTTTTAAATAGTTACCCAGTGTTTTCACTATTCATCAAAAATTGAATGTTTTCAGAAAAATACCAAAAATTCACCCTAGGATAATTTCGATATTACGAATCCAAAAATGAAGTCCATTTTGAAAGAAAAAATTTCTAAAATTTAAAATAGTGGGTATTACTATTCATAATGGCTAGTTCATAATATTATAATAATATCTCGTTTAGTGAAACTCGGTATTGTGTGCTACACACTCTATCGAACAAGGTCTTGATTGCGTGTAATTCAAGCCAAGTTAGGGATGCGTGTAGTGAAATCTCTGTTTGGTGTTTCATATAACATAATCAAAACTTATTTCATTTATACATTAAAAAAAATCTATACATAATTTTGTGTAGAATAATTTCTAAATAACATACTTGAAGTTGTGTGTAACACGAGCCAAGAATAGTGTTGCGTATACTGCAAGATAATACCATGTTGTATATAGTTCAAGCAGATCTTGGTGAAGCTTAAAATAAAAGACATCACAGAAACTAAAAAGAATAATTCTCATAAAATGTCGGGGTGTTACATTCTACCCCCCTTAAAATGAATTTTGCCCAAGAAATTTGTCAGGGTTAGAAATCTTTTACTACTTGAAAGTTTCATTCATAAAAACCCACATTGTAAAAGGAATACTAAAACATAATTTTAAAAAGTGAATTATGAAACATAATGGTTAACCAAATTAACTCCTCACTAGGTTTCCACATAGTTGAACATACATGGGAATATGGATATGGAAGAGAAATCTAACCATCAAGTTCTGATGGAGAGTGGTAGAGAATAGGGCTATGAAAAAAAATCCAACAGTCACAATGAAATAAATTTGTGATGATCTAAGTTACCATATAATTCATCAGATATTAGAGCACTATGACAACATTTTTGGTTTTCAAGATCATTTCCCTAAAGTTGAAGAATTTGAATTAGAAGAAATACTTACTTTATTTCGGTACAATCTCACTGTTGTTCGTGCCTTGAACAATTTCCACTTAATCTCTTAAAGAAATGAAGTTGAATTTTTCATTCATTAAGTGTAAGTAGATCATGTGATAGAATGATAGGTCATTCCATCTGTCTCAAACATAGGACTAGCAAAAGTTATATACATAAGTCCATCTTATGGTGACATTAATCATATATGGTTCCAAAAATGGACTTATACATCATCTATCATACCGCTTAATAAAATAAAACTAGTTTCTACTAACCAGGGACTTTTGGTAGGTCAGTGGTAGGTGATAAAGGCCTATCACACTTCGGTTGTGGGTTCAATTCCCACAGCCTTGTCCAACACAATGGGTTGTTTCTCGTCCTGTATGTAGTCCCTTTTTCTAAAACTACACTATAACAACATTCCAGAAATAATATAAAAAAAATGTTATATCCTTAAACAATACTGTCTGATGTCCTACATAATCCATTCCAATCTTTAGGATTATCCAAAATACATATGTCCAATCTCATAGTATAAAGAAAATGATTACTTGAAAGGTCACATAATAAGCACGTGAATACCATCATTTAGCCCCCATATATCATAAGATATATCTTGTTGGTCACATTCCAAACACGTGAATACCTTAATCATGTATTCTTTTGAAAAATTAATTACCATAGAACCTTAGTGAAAACATGAGTGCTGTCAAAAGTTAACTCTTTCCACGTACCAAAATCAAACAATTTCTATATACTCAAACCATGATATCACTTTGTTCTTATACCAGTTATGGGCTCATTAATACTATCAAACATCTCATTATCTCCTTATCATTTCATTATGCACATATCAGCCACCTTCCAAAAATATTTGAATAACCTTTCATGGTTACTGGTACCATTATCCATATACTCAAGTAAAGACAACAGTGTAACAATCCTTAGATTTTTCCTTATTCCATAGTACCATAAATTATTCTGGATAAACATACAATCATTACACTACCTTTTTAAACCACTGACTGAGCTTCATCATTTCTTTCATCTCATATATCATTTTTAGTCTCTTCATCATCATCCACATAAATACTACCCATATGACCATGATGATTCTCTTCATGAGATTTTCCCTTAGGGTATTGGTTTTCATAATGCCCATACATTCCACATTTAAAATATTTAACCGTTGTTGATGTCTTAGCAATCTCATTATCCTTGTCCATGGTGTTAACTGAACATTTTCCTTTACAATTATTGGATTTGTGTCTTTATTTTCCACACCTAAAGCATCTTCTAGTTCCTTTGAAATATTTTCCCAGATGCCTCTTCCCACATGATTGACATGATGGAAATTGAACGTTCTTTCCTCTATGATCATCATGAAACTCCATCTATCTCTTATTAGCTGATTCAGGAAACATACCAAAGTTGAGATTATTGATCATAATATGAGATTGCTAATTAGGAATAATAACGATATGTGGACTTCCAAATCCAATTTTATTTGGTTTCTCATGAATAATATCATTCCATTGTCCATCATATCCTCCATTATCAGGAATCTTCCTGTTTCTAGCCATTTTCTAAAACCCAAACAGAATAGTGTGAGAGGAAAAAATCATAATCAAGGGGGAGCACCTTCAATATCTAACATATTAGGTTTAATTATAATATTATAACCATAATTCTAGGACTATAACCTATACTTATACTTAACCTTAGGGACATCCCTACACATACATTAGAAATATCTATAGGAATCTCACTAAAGTTTTCGCATCCTAGTTTCCAAAGGTTAACTAAACCTTTCCTCTGATACCAACTGTAGAGGTCCCAAATCTTGGAGTACATGTACATTAAATTACTTTTGCGGAATACTTAATACATAACAAAAACCAACACACAAGGATTGTAATAGCTTAGTGTCTTTGGAAACACGGAACATAATCTTCCAATCACGGTGAAAGATCATCAACATCTCCCATAATGATCTTCCCCTTTTGTGTTCTTACCTAAAACCTTTCTTTAAATCCTGGGGAAAAGATAACATAAAAAGAGTGAGCTCAAATTCTCAGTAAGGTTAAATACAGAGAACACAAAACAATCCATAGACATTTTAATGTAAAAACATGAGCATAAAATCAAAACCACAAAATCTTGAGCAATGACATAAAACATTGTAGTACATAAATCATAGATAAAAAAGAACATTAATAATGATAAAATAGTAGGGGAATAAAACTTGTAATTGTGGAAAAACATTAAGAACATGATATGATTTCCATATTAGCCAAGTCATTGCTACCAAGACCATCTTAGTGGACAAAGTCCCTTACTGAACTGGGATTACATGCAGTTCCATCCCTGTATTACTGAACCAGATTTACTTTCCATTACAGCTATGTCTATCTCATGAGATATAAATCTTAACCCAATGTATTGGGGGGAGATATAGTTCCCAACAATATCATAATGAAATCATTCTTACGTGTGCCACAACATGAACATAAATCATTCATCATTACCCAAAGAATAAAATGGGTTTCATAAACATCATTCCATCATAACATAATCCATATAAAAAAATGGATATAATTTCATCATAAGAAAAGTGAAACCATGTAAATGATATAGACATTATACTTGAAACATACACATATGAAATATTGTCATCATATATGGAAAATAGTTTTGATAAAACACTTGAAATGAATTCTTGAGGAAAATATCATTTCATCTTCAAAATCATTTTCTTTTCACAAAATGCCAGGAAATTTTAAAAGAAATTTATTTTTTTGAATATAGTCATGAAATCTTTTAGATGAAGCTTCATTGAAATTATTCGTTATGAAGCTGTAAAAATCCGTTCATGTCGTATAAGTTAAAAAAATACATTCTTCTCGAACTTTTGTAGGAAAAGTCAAAAAGTACCTCGTATGGTAAACAAAAGAAAAATTCCTTCCATACGATGTGGTAAAAGTAAAAAAGGGTAAAAATGACTTTAAACATACATGGAATAAAAGTAAACATCTTATTAAAACATTTTGAGAACATATTGATATGTATGATAAACATAACCCCAGTAAATACTTACAAATAAACAATCTCGGATAAGAATGAGATTGGAATAATTATCCCTTAACATAGGTTTGATATGCTTCATACGTATCCTAAATTTCTGTATAATGAGTTAAATAATGTCATTGACTTATTACAGAATCATATTCTTTGTTATGATATCATATATGGTTCACTTATGACTTTATATTACCCGCTCTTTTGTAAATTCCATGTTAAAGCAGCATTTTGGGTAAAATCGTTTTATTTATCGTACGTGTTTGGACATGTTGTTCTTGATATTATTATTACTTATATCATGATTTAATTACTTATAGAATGTAAATCATGATTTATATATCATATATATTCAGTATATATATATATATAAAAGATAGATAAATGAAATGTAATACACCGTTCATAGAGACGGTAGGTCGTACGTACGCATGAACGCTGTTTTCCTTTCCTTATTGACTTGAATGGAATTAAGTAGATGATATATATATATATATATATAAATATAGTAGCTTTATCATGTCATATATTTCATTATTATTCATTATATATACTTTATAATCATTCTTGAGTGGTTAACATGGAGAATGAATCTCATCATGTCGTGGAGATGGTAATCTGTACGTACGCACGAGCGAGTATATCATACCCATAATTATTGAATTGAATTGGAGTGGATGATATAATATATCAGAATCAGTATGATGTTATAATAACTATATATAGTTATTCTTTACACCATTATAACCATCCAAGTAAGGTGGTGGTGGAAAAACAGATTACTCCACGGCGTGGAGACGGTATTCTGTACATACGCACACGTAGGGATTTCATTTTCCGTAGGATGGATAGAAGGTGAAATGGGGTAGTTTTATATTTATAATAACATAATAGTATATTAGTGATACTGATGTTATTACTTTATAATGAAACAACTAAAGAAGATGAAGTTGAAGAAGAAAGAAACTTGAAAGAATCGGTAGAACATATTACCTCTTCTTCGACGCACCTCTTTTAAGCTTCCTCTTAAGGAACTAGAATTGGTGTTTTGAGGAGACCAGAACCACTATAATGTTTCTATGGAAGTTTATAAGGGAAATAGGAAGGGGTTGGCGAGCTTGAAATCTAAAAATTGTTTAAGGAGAAGAGGGAGTAGGTGCCCTTTTATAAGGGAGGAGAGGTGAACCTTAGAAAAAACATAAAATATTATTTTATAATAACGTCATATTCAGTTTATAATAGCTCCAAATTGATTTATTTATAATCTAAATAGGTTATGCTTCGAAATAATCTCAAAAAATAGGTTTTATATAAGTTTTAGTTACTATTTTAACCATATCATTTAGATTTAACTCTAAGTTAAATAATTTAACTTTTACCGTGTCTTCTTGTTTTATTACTATATATAGTTAATAAACTTACTATAAAAAGACAAGAGAACCCCAAGTTGTTCATTATTAATATATATAACCTTATATTTGTCATTTTTCCGATTATTAGATTTTTAGGAATATAATAACAATTAATAATATAATATTTGTTTTAAAAACTATTTTATGTCAATTTTGACAATATTTGGTAATTGATTTTCGTGAAAATTATAACAGAATTATTAGTTATAAAAAAGTTACTTAAATCAATACTAACATGTCATATTAACCAAAAAAATTATTGGAATTTATAAAAATCTTCAAATTTCATTTATTTGGGTAGTTATAACATCAATTTTGTTAATATTTCATTAATAAGGTAATTAGTGCATCATCATTGTGTCATAAATAAATTAAATTATTTAATATCTAAAAATAATAAATAAAATACCATTATGTAGGAAATATTTTTATCTTGATAATGAATATTTATAGTCAAATTTATCTTATTTATAACCCTATATTGAAAATTATTTAGTTATTAAACTTTGATTTCAACTATTTTAACTACTCTTTAAATAACCTTATATTTGTCATTTTTCCGATTATTAGATTTTTAGGAATATAATAACAATTAATAATATAATATTTGTTTTAAAAACTATTTTATGTCAATTTTGACAATATTTGGTAATTGATTTTCGTGAAAATTATAACAGAATTATTAGTTATAAAAAAGTTACTTAAATCAATACTAACATGTCATATTAACCAAAAAAATTATTGGAATTTATAAAAATCTTCAAATTTCATTTATTTGGGTAGTTATAACATCAATTTTGTTAATATTTCATTAATAAGGTAATTAGTGCATCATCATTGTGTCATAAATAAATTAAATTATTTAATATCTAAAAATAATAAATAAAATACCATTATGTAGGAAATATTTTTATCTTGATAATGAATATTTATAGTCAAATTTATCTTATTTATAACCCTATATTGAAAATTATTTAGTTATTAAACTTTGATTTCAACTATTTTAACTACTCTTTAAATAAAATAATAATAAATGTCCTAATCTAATCCATGTGGACCTAAAGGCTAATATTTTATTCATAAGGTTGTTTTTGGTCGAATTAAACTTATAAAATAGAAATAGGACATGTGTTAAGGTAATAATAATATCATTTTTACCCTTAATTACCCTATTTACTTTTAACCGTGGTAAATAAAAGTAAAATGTTACTATTTGCCAAAAATTATTTTTATCTTATTGAACCAAATTTTACTCCTTGATATTATCCATGTCTCTTATATTTTTTAAATTCCACTCATAGAAGCGGTAAAATTATGTTTTATGTAAATTTTCAAATTCTCCTAGGAGGTGAGTTTTAGACGGTGAAAAGTTCAATAAAAGTTTTATATATCTAAAATTATTATAAAATGACTCCAAGTAATTACATTGAACATATATAGGTATTTTGTATCAATTTTTACCTAAAATAAATTTAAATAAAATAAATAAGTATTTAAATAAAAATTCGTTTTTTAAATAATAACCCTGTGTTTTCACTATTCATAAAAAATGAATGCTTTCAGAAAAATAACAAAAAAATCACCCTAGGATAATTTCGATATTCCGAATCCAAAAATGAAGTCCATTTTGAAAGATAAAATTTATAAAATTTCAAAAATTGGGTATTACTATTCATAATGGCTACTTCATAATATTGTAATAATATCTCGTTTAATAAAACTCGGTATTGCGTACTACACACGCTATCGAAGAAGGTATTGATTGTGTGTAATGAAAGCCATGTCAGGGCTGTGTGTAGTGAATGATCTTTTTGGTGTTGAGTATAACATAATCAAAAATTATTTCATTTATACATTAAACAAAATCTATACTTAAAATTGCGTAGAATAATTTCCACAAAAAAACATGAAATTGTGTGTAACAGGAGCCAAGAATAGTTTTGCATCTACTGCAAGATAATATGGTGTTGCGTATAGTACAAGATCATCGTTGTGAAGTGTACAACAAAAGACATCAATGAAATTAAAAAGAATAATTTTCATAAAATCTCAGGGTGTTATAGATAATATGTAAAGTATGTAAATGATTTATTCTACATACATTAATTGTGATAATTATAGATACTAGAAACCTTGTTTAGTTATTTTATTAAAAAACGATTGATTAATGGTTTATTTAATGTTTTTAATGACTTATGAGGTTTCAAAGGAATATTGTGATGAATTGAATGATGATCAATAGAGAGAATATGATCTCAATATAAAATCATTGAATTTTGTTGTGTGCAGTTTTGGAACTAATGAGTTCGATCAAGTTTCTCAATTTCCTACTCCATATGAGATGTAAAGGACTTATTTTTTCATACAAGGGAATAAAATATGTATAAACAATTAAGACACGCTTGAGTAAATATAATGTTTTGATAAATTGAAAATTTATGAGGTTGAAACTATCACTCAAATTAATTGAATATTGATAGATATTGTCCATAATGTTTTAACTTTGTGAGATCCAGTTTTACAATAAAAACAAGCGTAAAATGTACTTTGAGTACTGACTTCTTTGTGGAATGGAATATCTTCTTCGATATTTGAATATAGCAGTATAAAAAATAGTTATAAAGGAGTTTATTAGGTCTTTAATGGTGTTTGAAGCTGAGATACAGGTTTAATCTGAAAATCATCTAAAACATAAATAAGATTATCTCAAAAATACAATGGATGAGTCATCTAATTAAATTAATATGAATTAAATAAATAATTATGAAAAAGTTCTATGATATTTGATGAACTATAAAAAATAAAAAAAAACTACTGAAGAAAATAGGTGTTTTTAATGCAAGGAAAAAGTTTATCCAATGGATAAGTGTCTTGTGATGAAATATCAAAGGAAAGAAGATTATAATAAAAAGGGAATAAAATAATAAAGGCTATTTGGAGTAATACTCCTGGTTCACATGATTGTTCTTCTACAGATTCTAGGAGTTATCATAAAATGAAATCTTTATGTGTAATTGATCATAATGATGAGGTATAATATTTTTACTCTTATAAAAATAGTTGAGAAAAAAATTATTCTAATAAATTATTTTTGTATTACCTTATGATACATGATAAATATTAATCCCAAACGAAATTCCATTGAAAATTTTGAAAATAATATGATACAATTTTTTTCAATAATAAAAAATTGACAAATTAGAATATATATTTGAAATCTAATTCTTCTAAAAAAAATTATGATATTCATGATAATAAAATTTATGATTTATTAGAAGAAGTTGATGTTTTTAAATAATATTCTATTATGCTGATAAATGGATATTTTTTTAATGAAATTGTTGGTAAAAAAATATCCAGATAACAGATTTTGGAATATGAAGCAATGGTGGAAGACCAAAATTATATAAAAAATATTTTTATCCTGGTTTAAATAAAAAAACATATCTATTATTAACTTTTTTTATTTTTTATAATAATGGTCATTATTTTAATGACTTTTTATTTATAAAACATTAAATTTATAATGATAAATAGTTTTATTATTAAAAAGAACTATTTGGCATAAATAGTATAAAATCAAATAAGAATAAACATGTTTTATTAACTTGAAATTTAATTGCTAATAATACTAGACCCAAAAGCATATGGGTTGAAAAAATCACTTTACTTTTATGTTTTGGAGGAATACACCACTGATTTTCATTGCTAAAACTTTATGTGGTTGATTGAGTTATATATGAAATATTCTACCAAATATGTGATCAACTATAAAGTAGTTTGTTATTAATATTCTTCATTATTAAAATACCTGATCAAGGTAGTAAATCATTTTTATATATCTACATGACTATGGTGAATTAACTATTTTATATAGGGAGGGGACCCTCTTAAAATTTGATAAATACTCTTATTTACTTTTAAAATATAGTATTAATATTTTTTGATTATATAATTAATTTCTTATAAAATTTCAAAAATCCCTTTAAATATTTTGCAATATTTTTGATATATAAAGAACATCATTAAATTTTGGAGGAACACATATATTTTATCATTAAACCAATTAAAGTTGTGGTATTTTATGTTTTTAAATTTTATTTAGGTAACTATGAAAACTTTTCTTACGTAACATGCCTCTTTAATAATAATAAAAATTACTGATTATTCTTAATATTTTTGATAATGAATATGAATATTCTTACACAAAGAGTAAGAATAAAACATGTTATCTTATACTAGAAACATATTATCATTATTCAATAAATTTTCCATGTTTGAATGTTTTCCAAAAACATGTCACAACAAGGTGAATCTATCATGTACATTCTGTTCAGAATAAAAACATCCTTATAAAAGGACAAAATATAATCCTTATGATTTTTTAAAATAACTGTTAGTTTCTTGTTTTAAGGATTAATTTGAAAAGTATTCTAAAGGATATAATTATGTTTAAAATAATGATTAACTCATATTTTATTCATCTCAATTTAATTATCAAAAGATCCCAGCCAAAGTAAGTTCATGAAAGAAGAAAATGGGAAGTTGAAAGACAATCAGGACGCATATAGAAAATTTAATGAATAACTACATAGAGAATCAATGTCATAAATTGTTTCTGATTTGATATGAGGGGAATATCATATTTTGGAAGTTGGATCTGTTTAAAAACAATATTTTAAATATTATAATGTAGAAATGATCACTCAAAAAAACAGTAATTTTGCAACCATTTTTTAGAGATGATTTTAAGGACTCATCACTAATTTAACGATGCTTCCCAAAAACTTTACTAATTCATAAATTCTTCTTAAAAAAGTTGCTTATTAATAAAATTTAAAAAACACAACAATTTACAGGTATTTTATGAAAAAATTACAAATTTGAATGATTCTTTATTACAACCCCCTCTAATTTAGCAACATTTCCTAAAAATGTTTCTAATTTAACGATGATTTTGAAAAATTGTTTCTAATATAATGACTCTTGGTAAAAAATAATCCTAATTTATGGATGTTTATTAAAAACGTTTATAATTTAGCTGTTTTCCTATAAACATCACCTATTTATCGATGTTTTCTGAAAAATTATTCTAAATTAACAATGTTTTCTAAAAAAATGCTAAATTAGTGATGTTTCATGAAAAACATCATTAAATTAGAAACATTTCCAGAATAGATTCAATAAATTAGTTACATTTCCAAAAAAGAGTATCTAAATTATCAATGTTTCCTATAAAATATCAGTATTTTGGTGATTCTTCATTAAGAGAGTCCATAATTTAGGAATTTTACTTGAAAAGAGTCACTAATTTAGCGACAATTTCAGAAGAAATAAATAATTTATCCATGTTTTTAAGGAAACATCCCTAAATTGGTGATGTTTTTTTTAAGAATAATGCTTACAAAATATCTATATATATATGACCAATTTCCAAATGTTGAATTATATATATATATCGAGGTATATATATTTATACATAAAAACATATAGAAATATAAAAACATATATATAAAAACATATCTCTTCTTAAATAAAAAAGCACACACACACATAGATATATAAATATATAAATATATATAGACATATATTTATATATTTAAATTCATATATATATCTATATATTAAATTTAGTCATGTTTTTTAGAAAATGTGGCTATTTTAAAGAAATTTTACAAGTGTTTAAAACGTGTCTATTTTGATATATATATAAATATAACTGTAATTATATATATATATACATACACATATCTAATAATATACACAGACACATATATATTAAGATATATATAAACATAAAAATATATACGTGTTTAAACATATATATACAAAAAATATAAAAATAAAATTTTAACATATATATATATATATAAGATATAAAATGTAAACATAAAATATAAATGTAGATATTAAAAATATAAATTATAAACATATTGATATATAAAAAGAAATATATATAACATAAATATAAATATATATATATATATATAATTTAAAATAAAAAGACATATTTACAATATAAACATATATTTATATATAATAGAAACTTGTATATATACATTAAATATAAAATATAAAATATAATCTTATATATATTAATTTTTTAACTACTGACACAGAAATGTATTCACATATAAACACACAGATATATTTATATATATATATATATAGACACCCAAATATATATAAACTAATATATAAATATAAATATATTTATATATATATAATATATATATAAATATATATATTCACATATATATAAACAGCCACATATATATAAATACATAATTATATTAATATATATATATATATATTAAAATATATATAAACATGCATATAATTTAAATTTAGTCACCTTTTTTAGAAAACGTGACTATTTTACTATAAATTTTACCTTTGTTTTAAAAAATAGTTAATTATATACATATATTATTCTAATTCTAATTATATATATGTATAGATACACAGGTATATTTATACACACATAGACACACAAATATAATATATATATATATATATATAATATAAACATAAATATAATATAAAAATATTGATGAACATAAAATATAAACAGAGACATATATATATATATATAATATAAAATATAAACAAATATATACATATAAAATAATAATTAAAATTTAGAAAAAGTATTTGTGTAGCAGATTTTTTTTTCCAAAAGTTGGAAAAACCATCTAAATTTTTTTAAACTTGTATGATTTAAAATATTTATGTATTTAAGGAAAAAAAAAATTACTGACATTTTTAAAAAACATTAGAAAAGGAGGTGGTACTAAATAAAATGGTTTATAATTTTTGTTAATATAACATCATTTATTACCCTTTTTGTCTCAAAAATGTCGATAATCGTTGTATCACTAAAAGGAAATGTGTATAAATATCTCTAAATTCACAATATTTATAAACATCTCTAAATTAGTGACGATGTATTTAGAGATGTTTTTCAGAAACATTAGTGCATGAATTAGTGACATTTTGAAATGTCTCTAATTAGATATTTTTAGTGTCTATGTCATTTAGAGATACACAAAATGAAGGATTTTACATAACTAGATCCAGATAAGCTAAAACTATTCTTTGTTGAACAGTGTTCAACACCATCATATCAAAGAACAATAGATGCTTGGATCAAATTAAAATAAATATCAAGATTTTAAGATGCTTTAAGTGAAAAGGATCAAATTTTAGAATGTTTATGTAAGGACCCGACCGAAAACATTACAGAATTCTGAATTAAATGAATAATTCACTATCTGGGTCATTTCAATTTTATAGTTTTAGAGAATTAATCCATAACTATTACATTTCAACTTGAATATTACATGTAGACACTACTACTCAGTATCCATATTTTTAAAAAATAAAAACTCTTAAAAAGAAACATATCTAGTTATATGCTTTAGATTGCTTGAAATTTCCTCGATCCCATCCTGACCCTTATTTATCTTTATGTCTTATGAAAAAAATTTCAAAAACATGGGATGAGCATAAAATTCTCATTAATGGATAGAAAAAAATGAATGAAAACATTATCCCATCAATAAATACAAAACAATGAAACTATACTTTTCAATCCTAACATACCTTGTGAAATAATAAGATTTTTGAATAATATACAAATATCATAAATCATAAAGGTAACTTATGGAATATATAAAATACATACATTGTAGATATCAAAACTATGTAGGGAGTTATGTTGGAATACCCATCACATTATATTCCCTAAATCTCTCAGGAGAAACATTAAAGATTACCTTCATCATGTTACCCAATGTATTAGAGAGCTATCTCAGAATCACCCATGCTAGGTTTATCACATAACTTCCCCTATACGTAAACAATGACCAACAACCATAACATATTCATAACACATAACACAATCATAAAATAAAGAAAACATTTCCACCTTCAAATCACAATATATAATTTCAATATATTGATATAATTGAGGATTTTTAAAAACCATTTTCCAAGCCATTTAAAACATTTAATAATGATATTTTTGAATCAAAGTGTCCCATACCAAATTGAATATTTTAAAGGAATTAAAATTTAAAAATATTAATGTCCATATAAATAATTACTACAAACCATTTTGAAAACATGCACATTGATGAAAATGAATTAAAAGAATAAATCTATAAAACAATATTTTAGTCTAATAGTTTTTAACGAATTGAGATATGCATGAATACAAATAACTGTTGAATTCAATTAAATTAAAACATTACAATCTCACGAATATAAAGGGATTCATGATATAAAATTTCAAAGGATAGCATATATACTGTATAAAAGTGAATTGGTGTATAACGACAATGAAGTCTCAATGGAATGTAAATTTAGATGAATTCCCTTATAAAAAATTTATACTTAGATTTAGGATAAACCAATTAAATAATACTGTCTGAAAAATATAAATACACCCAATATTATGTGATATTCAATGTAAATAATTCATAGGAAATCCACACATGTTCTTTTTAAGACAAAACCAATTACTTGGATGTTTAGCTCAATGAATGGAAATTGAGTTAAAATTACTCTTATCAAATTCATATCTATAATTGAGAATTTATCAATGGAGCGATTATGTGTATCAAAATTATATCCTCAAAAAGGGGAGATTAAATTACAACATAAAAAAATAAATAGTGATTCCACCCATTATCATAGCATGACATAATGAAGAATTAGAAAATTAACCAAAGGAATTGAAATTGGGATATAAGGTTCCCTTACCTATTTGGTATCTTATGAAACATACAAAACATGAAATAAGGATCATAAAATGAAGATTTAAATACCTATAAATTTAATTATATTACACAATTAATACAATCAAGGTCATTACATACATTAAAAAAGGAAATATTTGAAAATATAGCATGAAACTCACTGGAATAAAATGTCAGATGAAAATCCCTTACCACGTTGTTATCAATCGAGTCGAATGAACAAAAGTTAATATCCACCAAATTATTCACATAATAACATGA
Organism: Viscum album; assembly: GCA_963277665.1. Taxonomy (NCBI): domain Eukaryota; kingdom Viridiplantae; phylum Streptophyta; class Magnoliopsida; order Santalales; family Viscaceae; genus Viscum; species Viscum album. The sequence continues at coordinate 266,680,338 of OY728128.1, read as the reverse complement.
ATATATAGAGTTCCATGATAATATATATAAAATTTCACTACACAATACACCACATTCAATAAATTTGTGGTGAACAATGGAAATATCACGGAATTAAAAGTGAGATAAAAACCCCATACCTTTTGTCTGACCTGACACATTTGTTCCTTGTTCTTCTAGAATAATAAAAATAAGATAACTTAAACTTTAATAATATACTTTATTAATTTTATTATTCCTTTTATATCATTTATTACAAAGTTATAAACATTTTGTAATCATTTAAAATAAAAAAGGTCGTTTTGCTGATATTTGGTGCTTAAGTCCAAAATGAACTTCTTATAATTACACGTTGTTCATTTGGTAAAAGTTCCATTATATACAGAATTATAATAATGATTTAGATATCATATATATATTATATATCCAATTTATACATTTATTTATAATATTATATAACATTTGGAGGTATGAAATGAAATACACCGTTCATGGAGACGGTAAGTCGTACGTACACATGAACGCTACTTTCATTTAAATTTATTATTATAACATAATTATAACATAATGATATGTAGGTATATTATAATTCCAGTATAATATCATATATAATATCATTAACTCCATATTTTATACATCCCACATATGTCATTAACGAGTCATATCACATAGAGGGGGCGGTAGTCCGCACTTTCTCACATGAAATTATCACGTTTACCCATTATGAAAACCATAAAGGTATGGTATAAATAGAAAATAAAGAAGAATAAAGAAAAAATAGAAAAAATATATATCATATATAAATACAATTCCATCATAATGTCCCCCATGTGAGGTAGTAGGAGATAATTGAACAATCATCGATTTGTGAGGCTTTAGTTATCCATCCACAGAAACAATATGTTCTATATCCATTAGATAGAGGTGTGTGTAAGTTTAGTTCGAATCCATCTCATGAAAATATCCTAGTATATTGAGGATATTGGTGATGTTATAAAATAAAGTAATAAAAAGAGTTTTGGGGGTTGGAGAAATAAAATAATATAAAATAACTAAAGAGAAGACATTACCTTTAAGTCGGGTAACTCCCTTTTGTTTGAACAACAATGGTTTGTTGAAGTGCCTTCTACCCATTTTATGTCATCTAGGAGGAGGATAGAGATATAGGGAGCTTATTTGGTAGAGGTTGGAAAAGCTAAGGGCTTGAGATGTGTGTCAAATGAGTTAGAGGTGAGGGAATTTTATAAGGGGGGGAGGGGCTCTTTAGGAAAGTATGAAAATATTATTTTATTACATAATTATTTTCGGTTTCTAAATGTCCAAAACATAATAACATTGAATATAAAATGACTAATGGTCGAAATAAAATCATCCAATTAAAAATTGGACAGGTTTTTAATATTAATTTAATCTTTATAATCATATTAGTTTAAATTCGTTATTAATGAGGTGATCATTACATCATTATTATTTCATAAATAATTTAATTTATTCAGTGCATAAAAATTATAAAAAAACACAATGATTTAGGAAAAAATTTCATATTTCAAAATAATATTTATAGTTGAAATGATATCTTATATTACCCAATGTAAAAACTGATTTACTAAAAGATATTTGTTTACGTCATTTTTGACTTTACTTTAAGTTATTTAAAATAAAGTGCCATTATCTTTCCCATGTGGCCCCATGGGGTCCCAAAATTGACCCAAGAAAGTCCATGGTTGGAAATGTATCATTAAATAGGATTAGGAAGAATGTTATGGTAATTTTATATTATTATAATAATATTTGTTTACCGTAATTTACCAGATAAACCGTATAACCATGGTAAATACAATTTTTACGGAAGTAAATATTAATTATGTCTAAAAATAAAATGTTCTTATTTACACAATTTGGACCACCTGATTCAAAATATGAAATCCATTTTTCCAAATTCAAAACATATAAGTGGAAGAAAAAAATTTAAAATTAATTCCCGTAGTCAAAACGAAAAGCGTGTTTTTTAGAAATATTAACTCTTAAAAGATTGACAGATGTTTATTTCCAAATTTCAAAGTGAAATTAATTACAATGACCAAAAATGGATTAAATGGTAAAAATATAATCTAAATAGACAATAAAACCAATTAAAAATATAATCTAACCATATAAATATGTTTTATTATAAGTGGTATTGAATTAAAATACAATATTTTACACTATTCCTAAAAAATTAATTTTATCAGAAAAATACAAAAATTTTACCCAAAGTGAATTATTATGTTCTGATTCTCAAGATAAATTTTATTTTAAAAAAACATGATTTTTATAAAATAGTCAGACCGAATTTTAGTTGAAACTTTCAAAAAATTGTCCTTTTAAAATACCATAAGTATGTGTTGAGAGACTGTATTGTAAATGGAAATTAAAATAGGTTGCACAAAGGTCTCCATCTTTAGCACCATTTACAAAATCATAAGATGCTTCAAAATCTTGTGATAAGGAAAAATAATTTAAAATGATTTGATAATATTTAACTTTCATGAAAATATGAGAATGTTGAGAAAATAGGATTGGATTAAATAAAACCCATTATCCACAATGATATCGAGGATTAGTGGAGGTGTTTGATATCACAAAAAACTGCTTGCAAGTGAGTTGTATGCTAGAATAAGTTTCGAAATCATCTAAACATGACTTTTCAATAATTATTGAAATCATGTAATCTAGAAGAGAAATAAATTTCATTTGAGAAATTCCTACTTTCTTTTGTAATATAATTTCGTAGATCTATAAGAGTTTTAAAACAATGATTTAACTTAAAAAGTATTCAAAGTAACAATACATTTGTCTAACAAAAACTCTAAATCCCTAAAGTTTCCTAAACTGAAATTTGAATCCAACTAAAAGGACTCGCCCTTAATCATTACATAATTCTGAATTAAATGAATAATTAACATTGAGGGTCTTTTAAAGTTTAGAGTTTTATAGATTTAGGCCATAACTATTACATATCAACTTAAATATTACAGGTAGATAGTACTAATCAGTATCCATTTAAAAAAAATAAAAACTCTTAGAAGGAAACATGTCTAGTTACATGTTTTATACAACATGATTTTTCCTTGATCCCATCCATAACCCTTATTCATCTTTAAGTCATGTGGAATACCTTTCCAAAACTTGGTATGAGCATAAAAATATCAGTAAGGGATATAAAACAAGTAATAAAATCATTATCCCTTTAATAAATACAAAATAATGAAACCATACTTTTCATTCACAACATACATTATGAAATCATAAGATTTATGAAAAACATAAAAAAAATCCTAAATCAAAATGGTATCTTCTGGAATACATAAAATACTTACATTATATTTATCACATCTATGTTGGGAGTTAAATTTTTATACTTGTCAAAATATATTCCTTAAATCCCATAGGATAAAAATTAACGTTTACCTATGTCACTTTACCCAATGCATTGGAGAGCTATCTCGGGATCACCCTCCCTAGGTTTATCATGGAACCACCCATATATATAAACAATGCCCAGTAACTGTAAAATATTCATAACACATAACATAAGAATAAAATAAAGATCACATTTTCACATTTGAATCACAATATATAATTTCAAGATAATTACATAACCAATGATTTTTCAAATCCACTTTCATAACCATTTAAAACATTTAATAAAGATATTTTCGAATTAATGTGTCCCATAACACATTGAATCTTTTAATGTAATTAAAATTTTAAAACATTAATTTCCATATAAATTAATACTAAAAACAATTTTTGAAAACATGGACATTGATGTGAAATATTTAGAAGAATAAATCTTAAAAAAAATATTGTAATTAATGAGTTCTTAACCAAATGAGATATGCTTGAATAAAAATAAATAGATGAATAAAATTAAATAATAACATTATAATATCATGAGATTAACAAGATTAATGATATAATATGCCAAAGGATATTATATACAGAGTATAAAAGTGAATTGGAGCATAAATACAATGTAGTCTCAATGGAATGTAAATTGAGACGAAATCCCTTAAAAAAATATCTTATATTAAGGATAAATCGATTAAATAATAATGTGCGAAAAAAATTAATATACACAATATGATTGGATATTCAGTGTAAATCATTCATATGAAATTAACACATGTTCTTTTTAAGACAAAACCAATGACTTGGATGATTAACTCAATGAATGGAAATTGAGTTAAAATTTCTATTATCAAGATCATATTAATGAATTAAGAATTTATCAATGGAGTGATTGTGTGTATAAAATGTATATCCATGCAGAAAATAGTGGAAATTGCAACATAAAAAAATAAATAGTGATTCAACAAATAATCATAGCATGACATAATTAAGAAATAGAAGATTATCCCTAGGAATGGAAATTGGGTTAAAAGGTTCCCTTACCGATTTGGTAACTCACAAAACATACAACCCATGAAAGAAGGATCATAAAATGAAGATTTAAATACCCATAAATTGAATTATATTAGTCAATTATTACAATAATGGGCAGTGCATACACCACACAAAAGTAAACAGTGGAAAATATAGAATGAATCTCATGGGAATTAAAAGTGCGATGAAAATATTTTACCACATTGTAATCAATTGAGTCGTATGACCAATAGTTAATAACCACCAAACTATTCACAGAAAAACATGAATATAAATATGATAATGATAATATATATCAAATTTTAGTACACAATACACCACATTAAATAAATTAGTGGTGAACAGTGGAAATCTTACAGAAATAAAAGTGAGATAAGAAACCACTTACCATGGGTACGATCGAACTCGTTTGTTCCTTGTTATTATTGAATAATAAAACTAAGTTAATTTATAATTTATTGATAACTTTTTTTAATTTTATAATTCATTTCATATCACTTATTAAAATGTTATAAAATTTATGAAATTATTTAAGTTAAAAATGGTTGTTTTGTCGATATTTGGTACTTGAATCAAAAATAACCTTCTTATAATTACAAGTTGTTCATGTGGTAAAATGACCATTATATCCAATATTATATTCCTGATTTAAATATAATATATATCATATATATCTGGTATATACATGTATTTATAATAGTACATAACATTTGGAGGTAAGAAATGAAATGCCCTGTTCATGGAGACGGTAAGCTGTACGTAGGAATTAATGCTACTTTCATTTCTATTTCTTATTTTAATGGGTTAAAACATAATGATACATAGTTATATTATAATTACAAGTAAATATGATATATAATATTATTAACTTCATACTTTATACGTCCCACATATGGCATTAACGAGTCATATAACTTTGAGGGGGTGGTAGTCTGCACTTCCTCAAAGGAAATTATCACATTTACCAATAATGGAAAAAATAAATGTATAATATAAATGGAAAATACAGAATCATAAATAAAAAATAAAATATATATATCATATATTAATACAGTTCAATCATAATGTCCTCCATGAGATGTGGTAAGAGATAATTGAACAATAATCGTTTCATTAGGTGTTAGTCTCCCATCCACAAAAACAGTATGTTCTTTACAAATTATATGGAGGTGTGTGTAAGTGTAGTTCGAATTCTTCTCATAAAAACATCCTAGTATGTTGAGGATACTGTTTTTGATATAATATAATGAAATAAAAATATTTTAGGGGGTTGGAGAAGTAAAATAAATAAATAACTTAAGATAAGATGTTACCTTTAAATTGGGAAACTCCATTTGGTTTGAACCAAAAGGGTTTTTTGAAGTTCCTTCTACCAATTTTACTAATTCTTTGAGGAGGAGAGGGTTGTAGGGAGCTTAATAGGGTAGAGGTGAGGGCTTTTTATAAGGGGAAGAGGGGCTCTTTTGAAAAGTGTGAAAATATTATTTTATTACATAATGATTTTCGATTTCTAAATGTCCAAAACGTCATAAATTATATGATAAGATGACTCAAGGTCTAAATAAAATCATCTAATAATAATTGGACAGGTTTTGGATATTATTTTAATCTTTATAATATTATTTATTTAAATCCTTTATTATTGAGGTAAGCACTAAATCATTATTTTTTCATAAATAATTTAATTTATTTAAAGTCTTAAAATTATAAAAAAATAACCATGATGTAGGAAATATTTATATCTATTCAAATAATATTTATATTCGAAATGATATCTTATATATCCATATGTAAAAATTGATTTAATAAAAGATATTTTTTTATGTCATTTTTTTCTTTACATTTAGTTAATTAAAATAAACTGTCATTGTCACTCCCATGTGGCCCCATGGGGTCACCAAATCGACCTAAGGATGCCCGTGGTCAGAAATGTATCTACCAATAGGATTAGGACACATGTTAGGGTAATCATATATTATTATAATAATATTTGTTTACCCATATTTACCAGATTTACCATTTAACGATGGTAAATAATTTTTTTTTTCTGAAATAAATATTCATTATGTCTACAAATAAAAGTTACTTATTTAAACAATTTGAACATCCATATTCATAATATGAAATCTATTTTTCCAAATTAAAAACATCTAATTGGAATAAAATAATGTAAAAGTAATTCCTACTATCAAAACGTTAACCATGTTTTTTAGAAATATTATCTTTCAAAAGATTGACACTTTTTTATGCCCTCTTTCATAGTGAAATTAATTCCAATTACCCATATTGTATTAAATTGTAAAAATATAATCTAATTATACTTTGAAAACAATTAAAAAGATAATATAACCATAAAAATAAATGAGACTAAAAGGAAATTTGGAATTAAGATACAATATATTTCCCTATTCATCAAAAAATGAATTTTATCAGAAAAAATACCAAAATTTTACCATAAGGGAATTTTGATGACACAATTCAGTGAATAATTTTATTTTTCCAATAAGAACATAAAAAAGTGACCCATACTAGATTTAATGATGGTTCACCAATAAAAGTCTGTAAATTAACCGCTTAAAGTAAATTAGATTCATTCATATTTTAAGCCTCTAACATCTTTTGGATAAATGTAAAAATATTTAACAAACATGTATAATCATTTTGTAATTATATTTATTTATTCCCTCTATTACAATATCTAGGTATTAACTACCATTTAAAATAATAATATTATTATATCGTTTTCTAGTTTTACTCAACATTGTGTGCAACGTAAGATTTCAAAGGAACTTGTTGTTGTGTATCAGGTATGAAATCAAACATATCACCCCCTTTAATATAAAATTAATAATTAATTTAAATTTTTTAATAAATATGAAAATGTCATATTCTTTATTTACCTAGGATGTTATAGTTTATAAGTACTTTATACTTATTCCAAACCATTAAATGTTATTATCTATTCATTCTTTGAATTCAATGTTATATATACTATTTTAAATATACTATTTAGTGAGAATATTTTGTATAAGTTGCTTCAAAATTTTTATTATGTTATCTTATATAAGCATAAACTTGAGATTTCATTATCTCATTACATGAAGAAGGTTATTGTTGTAAATAAAAAATAAATTTGTTTTAAATATTACAATTGAAAAAATATGTTAAAGGTATTTTATTTCCTTTAAAATAATTTAATTATTTGAATATCCCATATTCTTGGACATAGTGTGAGTTTTCATAAAATCCCCTTTTTTCTTCATTAATTAAATTATATAATCTTTTTTTGTAATTCATTTTTTTAAGAAATAATGATTTTTTATCCTTTAATTCGAAATACTTTTTACTCTAATATTTTTTCTGTCACAAAATGGTGATAATATTTTAGTTTTGGTTTTCATGTTTATTTTCATGTTATAGAAGATTGAGAAGTCTATCCTTCATAACCTTAACATGAGGATAAGTTTTGGTCCATATTATAATGGGGGAGAATTTTTCTGTAATAAATTTTTTGTAAAGAGATAATAGGAAGAAATTAATATATGAAATGATTGATAAAAAATAAATGTGTGTTTAATTTATCCATGGTTATGAAAAAACTGTTTTTTTATTTAAATTTTTATTAGTTTTATGGTCATAAAAAATATATATATTTTTGATCATGTGTTGATTCAATAATTTTATTAAATTCTATTTGGTTTTTATTTCCACAAACAAAAACATTTACGTTACTAAAGTAATTTATTTTTAGTCAATTTAAAAGGGATAATATTCATTAGAATATTTATTATGGAAATTTATTTAATTCATTTTTCCATGGGAACTATTTGTTGGATAATTCTAGTTATGTTAGAAAGTATTCTCAACACATTTTTATTACCCAATGTTTGTAAGTGTAACCTATGGATCAGTAACCCAATGTTTGAGACATCACGTATGGATCCTGTACACATCACTCTTGGATAAGTATTGTCATGGAACCCTATATTTTCAAAAATTGCTTCGTTTGAGGAAACAATAAGATTGTATATCAATGATAATTTTGTGATCTACCATAAATTTTCAACACTAAATATATATTTTATTCACCACAAAAATGAAACATACATTTGAATATTCAACGATATAGTTTTACATCTATGATATTATCTATGATTACCAGAATCATTTTAACAGAAGAAAAAAATTCTATTAAGAAGATCATTCAGATTTATTTAGAGTTTTATATTCAAAAGAGTAAATCAGTTCTATCCATATAAGAAATTATACTTCTCATGAATGATTTTGAAATCAAATATTCATTATTTATTGTTAAATATTTATGGAGTTGGTTTGACATGGAAGTACTCGACCTACAGTATAAAAATCGAGACATTCCTTATCAAAATGTAGTGTATATATACATAAGTAAAATATATGTTTGAAAAAAATGTGTTGATTACTTCATAGATAAAACTTGGATACATACATGTTTGTATCAATATGATTGATTCATTGTGGTTGTTGTTGCTGCTACTGCATATTATTGTTACATATTCTTAAACAATATCTATGAATCATTTTAAAATGTATCACTTTTGATAAAGATGAAATCATGTGCAATGTTGATGATCTATTTTCTTATGTGTATTATTGAAGGTAAATTACATTTTAAATTTGCTTTTGAAACAATGATTTTTAACCTATGTTCTTATTCAAATCAAACACTATTGATTTATTGGAGTTTTGAAAACTAATAATAGGTTGCCGTAATGTTTTCACTTAATTTTCCTAAGTTGTGGATTTTCGATTACTTATAAAATAAACATAAGGCCCAGTAAAATCATTCTACGGTATCAACATCATTTACTCAGTTGTAGTGGTCTCCTAATAGGTGGACCTAGTAGTGAAAATCCCCAAGGTTGTGAATTTTAGCATTGGTTGAGTGTACTAGTTGATATATTTTCCCTGAACCATTATAAATATTTGTGTTCTTTTCCATTACATATTTCTTCTACCCAATCATGTTTAAGATATAAGGGAATGTTCTCTTCATAATAAGAGAGGTTTTTTGAATCTATAATATTTTTGAAGAACACAATTGACCCCATCTTATGCTTTCATATTAATCATCTGCATCCAAACCAAACTTAAAATTCTATTAAGAACCATGTATTTCAAGGAAACGTTCAAGAAAAATTTACTCTAACATCTATATAATTAGTACAAACTAGACATGAGTCTGAGTGTGAAAAATTATACTCTAAATCTATGGTTAACAAAATGTTTTTTAACCCTTTCAAAATATTAAAGGGAGACAAGTGCCCTTATCTGAAATGATATTACAAGGTAACATGTGTAATCATATAATCTCATGAATATAAAGTCCTCTCATCTCATCAACTGAAAAGTCTCCCAAAGATGTTGTAATTGGGATACAATTTTCTGTCAATACAAGAAAAACTATCACACATTTCTAACTTAAATAATACTTAAAAATCCAACCACAAAATCAATCATGACATCTTCGCATTCCAATTTTCGGATAAGAAATATACCTGACAATGCATCAGGATACTGTTTCTCCACCTTCACCTTAAATAGGTGGAACCCCTTGAAAAAAAATCTATAATATAATGTTTCATCTCAGGACACCAAGACTAGAAATGAATTTAATGATACTTCTTGGAGATAAATTTATGTACATCCCATTAAGAAGCATTATAATCATTTAAAATATCCTATTCTATATCCATTTAATCGTAGATACACCCACATATAAGTTTCCCATCATCTCCATCAATACAACAATCCAGATGTGGGTCCTAACATGAAATACTCTCTCAGAGGACCAACCCCTCTAGGTATGAAAACAACCTTCTCGTCACCTTATCAAGGAGTGAATATGTAACTATAAATTACATAATAATATAATTATCATGAATATCATGAAACTATAGATTCATATCATAATTAATTTTAATCAATTCCATTTATCATTGGTTTCCAGTATGAATAATTCCTAAATTATCCATCTTATCACATCAGCCTCGACATTTTCCTATGTTGGAATATATTTAAGATCTATGTTACAATACCAAAGGTATTCAGTCCATATTTTTTGTATGAGATTTAATTCATGCTACGTAAAGATATATGAGACTCTCTTCTGGTTTTTATTTTCTCAAACGTGCTCACTCATCAGATAATTCCTCCAAAAATTTAAGTCATGAATGAGAGTTTTATGCTTAAGGTCCTACAAATGGTAATTACGCTCGTGAGGACTCCACTCATGGGAGTCTTGAAAAATAAATTGATACTCCTCCATCAATATAGAACCCATCCAGATGTATAATGAATCTAATAACACTATATTGGCTCTTCTATGATCTAGTAAAATCTAAATATGCACCTAATTAATCCTACCTTTCATCTCTTTAATGGCATTCTCAAATGCTTCATATCGTAAGAGCCTCACAACATTCATAGTAATACCAGTAACTGGTGTAGTAAGGTGTGAAAATTACAATATAAAATTCCCATTATATCCAACCATCCCCAAGAAAATCAATATATCAATCTTATTATTAGGATTCATTCAAGAAACAATAGTACTCACCTTCTCTAGGTCAGTAGATACTCTTGATTTCGAGATAATATGACCCATTAAATGAACAATGTTGATACAAATGTGGACATGAAGATCATAGAATACAAATTAAGTTATCTCAATCTATTCAAATCAATCAAAATTTTCTTAGAAGGGCCACTCTGAGAATTAGAATAAATCAGTACAATATCCCAAAAAACAATGAAAAAGTAATATAGATAAGGGTGGAAAACACTATTCACTAAGACATTCATAATAGTGGGTGCATTTGTATTCTTGAATGACATGGTAAGATACTCATATAAATATAACTACTATTGGAAAGTTTTAAAATAATTATCTAAAGGCTTTACTCACACTTGATGAGTGTGTGGTCTGAGGTCAATATTTAAGAACAACATAACTGCACAGAGATGGTCGAAGAGATCAACTATTTGAGGCAATGTATATAGGTTCCTAACAGAAATTTGGTTCTACAATCATAAATCCATTCATATCCTAAGGGTATCATCATTATTTTTGAAAAAATAACAAGTCAATACTAGAATGGTGTTTCAGGTCAATAAAACCCTTAGATTCTAAATAACCTAAGAATCTTTTGAGCTCCTAGGTCTTATTGTGTTCCTACATCTAAGAAGGAATAGATATTTCATTTTTTCCTAGAACATTATTAATAGTAAACTATATCACTCTTTTTAGAGGAATTATTGAAAAGTCTCCTAGGAAAACAACCATAAAATAATCAATAATTTTTCAAAAATTCTTCATATGCATTGTCTAATCATTGAAAAAAAGGATGTAAATCTATATTGGACTCCTACTAGATCATGATTCCCTTGTCTAGATCTACTGGCCTAGATATTCCACTCACCCTTGTGAAGATAACATCCACCATTTAGTTAGGCAAATGATACCCTATGGAAATAGTGTTATATAAAGGCATGATAGGGGAACAACCAATCCGTCCCATGAATGACATCAAGGTCCTTCATCCTTTGGGAAGATAGGTCCCATACGAACCAAAAAATACCAACCTCAAGGGGACATTATTATCATTGTCATATATTATCTAACCATATTATCAATGGTGTGTCTTTGGTCATCACCACAAAAAAGTAATGAATTTTCATCCTAATGAATTCTACATTTGATAAATTGGTAAATGAGTTAGAGGAATATATATCTAATAAAACAAACATCATAGTAGAGGCTATTATAATAGTATGTCATGTAGTAGACCATCCTGTAATTTGATTATTAGGTATCATGTGTAATACATGAAATTATACTAATCTATGGCATTGTGCTACAACTGGACTACCCCAATATGTTCTATTTTACTAACAATGATAATTAGAATTATAGATACCAAAACCATGACCAATTACTCAAAATGTTAAGACATCTCTTCCCTAGATTCCTTCCTAATGTGTCATAACTGATCCCCCTCCTAAAGGTGGATCTGAGGTGAGACCACTTCTATTAGAAGTAGAAAGAAAGGTCAAGTGGATGCTCTGATGATAAGACATCTGGCCTTAAAAACAAAACTAAAGTGATCCTCTATCACATAGAGTATTTACATGACCTATCATATAAACTAATGGAATATGATGGAGATTCCAATACAGATACTCAATCCACCACTACTCTAACAAGGAACCTAAAGGATATACTACATACTATTGAGTGAAATATTCTATCATCTCAGCACTAATCCTATATTCCATGTACTATTTACTTCCCTAAAGTTGTTCTCAATAGTAAGATTCTAATTTATGATCAAAAAATAATTTATATAGTAGAAATACATTCACTTTCAAGTATATGTCATCCTTTATACCATCCTTGATGTGTCTCACTCTCAATAACTCATCACCAGAAAGAAGTAGTGAAAAGAATGGAATCTTAATGAAATTATCTAAATTGAACATGAAAAATTCTGCACTCTTCTCTATGTGTTGTAACTATGTGGCTCTGATAGATCATAACATCTGATGGAAAAGTTAATCCAAGAAGGTAGTTAGAACATCCTCCTAAAAAATTCCCTAATGAAGACCTTCATGGGTAATCACATCCGACTAATTCATAGGGGAATCATGCGGCATGTAGGTGGGATGAATGATCCTACTATGTGGAGTCATCTATATATGCATAAAGATATAAAGAATGACCTTAATCCAAGTCTCAAAAACATTTGGGATACCATCTGCTAATAAAATGGGAGAATTATATTTCTGTTACTCATGAGTCAGATCATACATCATAGGTGTAGGTTGTAGAGCACCCTGCTTCGATAAAATAAAAAATACGTAACTCTTTTGAAGCTACGTGATAGTGTCAAGTTTGGGTAAGCAGGTGGTGGTGAAAGTAGAACTTCTTATAGTAATACTAGTGTATGAAGGACCACCATCTCTAGAGCATGATCATCACCACCCTCCTAGCACATGACATGATGATATCATGATGGCATAAATATATAAATTCCAAGAACATGGCTCTAAATAATATTAAAAAAATAGGATCTCTTGAAGAATTTGAAATAAAGAGAAGGGATCACTACCCAAATTTATAATCCAACATTCCACATAGAATTAAAAGTTATTTTTATGTGTTATTTATTTTATTTATAGTTATTCCATTATTCGGAGGTTTAATTTTACATCTCCTTCTCATTAACTGAAATCCATTTCATTTAGATTTTTAATATACCTTTTATGATAATTAGTTATTTTATTAATAATAAAAGGTTCAATTAAATGTATATTAATTCCCAGTTAATAAAGGAAAATACTATTTATATCTGAAATCGACACCCAGATAATTACATTAATCATCGCATACATACTGTCTCTGAATGTAACTGGAAAGATATGATTGACCACTATTGATTAATATACCTTTCCAATTAATAGTATACCATACACCTTATAAATTTAAATTTTTAATAATGAAATTATAGTCCAGACATGGCTCATGTAACCAGGGTTACATAGCTTACATGGGTAAAAAATAACTGATTAAGATGCAACTATCAATCTATATTGGAAAACACTGTTTATAATGATGATGAATTTTTAAGAAACTCTTTTCCATTCCTTATAAAAGAGTTTTTTAGAATATGAATATATAAAAACCAAGGATCACTCAAAAATCATAGGAAACAACAGTATGAAAACAACAACATGAACCAATATTTCATGGAATACGAATGACATGTGAAACATATGTGCCTATAATGATGCACATAACAATGTTCCTTATCGTACCAGGCCAATGAAAAATATCAATATTGTATAAAAATTACCATAATTATTTTTCATCTCCCAATGGTTAAAATATATAAAATGTAATTTTTAAAATATAGAACAACATATTCCCATTCTTAGGAAACATGGTATTTAATGCGAACATGGGATAACGACTCCTAAGAAAAGATTATAACCGTGTTCCAACATTTTTTTAATCTAATTTCTATATTTCCCAAACAATAAAATAAAATAATAAACCATTGATACCACCTTGTAATGTAACAAACCTAATTACTATTTAGAAAGATACATAGAATAAAAAATAATCATAAAAAAGAAAAATCAATATAATAATCTCATGATATGGCATGTTCATATGTTACCAAGATCCCTTCCTAAACCAAGAAAGGAAAGTTTCCAAAACAGGATACTTCACCTTGTCCACACCTGAGATCATATAATATGTCTCGTTACCAATTACATTCCATATTGGGTGTGATACAAATCTCAGTAGGTCACCACCGACAACATATATGAATAACCAGTCTATGTATCAAAAAGGAATAATTTATAGGTAAATATAAAAGTAATGAAATTTTAACATAACTAATCAAGAATTTCATAACCTCATATAGTTATGTCTCTAAACATGTTATCATTTAATTAATTAATTTATGGTTTTGTTTATAAATATATAACACTTGAAGGTGTTAGTAGCAATGAAATAGACTATTTTAATAATAAAATATGATCTAATGTGAAATTAAGGCATCATTGACCTCACAATTCAAGATATGTAATAGTAATAACTCATGTAGTCTGGAATTAAGGTTCATTGTGCAATCCAAGGTGAACATAAAATAAATTTCATTGTAATAGAGTCTAACCAAGTCAATGTAGCTCATCCGTTGTAATCACAATCTATAAATGACTGTGCCCAATGTGGTGAATCTAGGGAACCCCATGTCCAAGGAAACTGATATAAATAAAATGATTGTAAACTATGGATTTTGATAACTAGAAAATAGGTTAAGTGGATTGTTGGTACATCTTTGATGAATTAACATAATAAGATAATAACTAGGTTATATGTTGGTTATCTATGATGGATATCATCTCAATGAATGAGAGTGGTGTCCTCTGAGTGCACATGGAATTCCCATTAGAATCCATGGCTGGATCAAGCCTGAATAGACTTATACATATGATATGTTCCAAATAAATATTCACCATATACACATTCCATTTATATCATATATATTCATAAACCATGTATTACACTTTTTGTTTAATTATTTAATTTGTTCTTCAATTACCTTTCAATATACATTACAAGGTAAAATAGGGTCATCCCACCGTTATAAATTCAATTAAATAATCCTTTAATAGTTTTATGACATTAATTTTCATAATTGATGATATGTTTACTTAGACAAATTAAACAAAAAATAATAAAATTATAATTATCTAGGAAATTTGATATCTATAAATATACTTAAAATTTAACAATTATAAGATACATTTATTTATGAAACACCACATACCATAACAAGGACAAGTTAATCATACCCTAATAGTGTCACATATTATAACAAATGAATGGGAAAATTAATAGAATTGAAAAAACCCAAGTTGGGTATATGGAGTTGTGGACTCATCTAGCAATGGAATTTTTGAAATGTATAATTATTTCATTATAACATAAGATAAAAAATTATTGTTTTGTAATAATAAATTTTGAAGCATATCCCAGTGAAACTAATGTGATGATATTCAATGAAATTTTTAAATGAATATAATTTGATGGATAATTCCTATACCACTAACCCTATTCATATCGTAAACACCTCATCCATTATAATCCCATATATTTCAATGGATGGTAGGAAAATTTAATAATTGAATAATTCCCTGAAAATAGGTCATAAGAGGCATCCTAAAAATATCATAATTGAGAGGAAGAATAAATAATAAACAAGCATGTTCAACAAATTAGTGGTCTATGGCTATCTGAAAAGATGATCAAATCTCGATACTGAGGTTAGGATGAAGATTTATTGATGAAAAAAGGAGGAGGTAAAGTGGATTTTCAATAGGAGAGTAATGGACCTCCTACAGGACAGAAAGAAGAAAGATGGAAAATGATTAGATTGCAATAATTGTAGTGTAAAAATAATTATTTTACCCAAAAATTTGGGGTATCAATATTTTTCCACATGTTTGGATAAACCATGCACCAACAATGTGAAAGGAACTATAAAAAGATGGGTCCTTCATGTGTTTTTACACTACAAAAAATTATAGAGTCTCTACAGGGGCATGCGGCATGGGTCACAATATTATGGAAAACATTGTCTCATCATATACTCACTAAAATACACATAACCTATTAGGATGAACAATACAGTCTAGGATAAATGGTTTTTACTGACCATTCTTCCTTGTGGGTTCTTCCGCAAGCTAGGATTGCTGGCTCTCCACAAGCCATGGAAACTATCATGTCCCACATATCCTCACCTTCTAATGATATTAGGACAAAATCAATGAAAAATACTGAAAATTATTGGATTTGTACCTCAAGTAAAAACTAGGATCTTACAAATAATATCACAAAAAATTCTATCTAATTAATTATTTAAATAAAATATATACTTATAGTAATTTATTATTTATTGTATTCCTATTAATAATTCCCATATGATCATTAATCATTATGATTATATGTTTTTATGTTAAAAATTTATCTGTTTATATATAATTTTAATTATTTTTTATATAGTCATCAGTTATATTGTAATCATAGGTTTTTAAGGGATCATAATTGTGTAAATTTATGAAAAATTAAAAATGAATATATCAAAGGACTTGGAAATTTCAAATAATTTTATAAATAAAATTTTAAAACAAATATTTAATCTTATGTCAATAAATATTGTTTTTTAAAATGAGAAAGTAAAATTGCATTGAAATCAATTATCATATCATTTTATGTCATTTTAGCAATAATTATACATGATGGATTTATCATGGTGAATTAATGGAAAACTAAACATATTATATGGATGAAAATATTCATAATGATATCAAGGATTGTGTTGAAGAATTAATTTGTGATGTAGGCATTGAGACCATTGAAAAAATAGAATCAAATGAATGATTTTATGTAGATTTTGAGAAACCATTATTCGCAGGTTTCACCAAATATATAGTTTTATCAGATGTATTATGATTAGTTAACCTTAATGTATGAAATACTTGTAGTGATAGAGTTTTCACTGAGATTATTAATCTTCTAAAAGAGATACTTCCATAATAAAATGGGACTCCCAAATCCAAATATAAGGTAAGGAAAATATTATACCTGATGGGATTGGGGTATTAAAAAATAATTTCATTCCCCAATGATTTTTTTTGTATAGTAATGAATATGAATAATTATCAAAATTTCCTAAATGTTTGAAATCAAACATGATGATGAATTAAAAATTCCACTCTAATTCATTTTCAGGTACATTCATCAAACCTCATACTATGTAAATGTTGTACCTTAGAAAAATTAATTCTAATAATTCCTTCCAGTAATTTCTATAATTTATCTTTGATTCATTCTCAGGATCCAGAACCATACCTCATGCTAATTGAATTTGTTATCCTCAAATTATTCCTTATTTGAAGAAACTATTTGAAAATTAAATTTATTAAAAAGGTATAATATGGCATACTGATGAGTTAATCTATGATGAAAACATATGTTAACATATTAAATCACTATAGTGGATGATGTATGAAATAAATCACCATATTTTGTGAATGATGTTATAAATATCATAATGGGGATGTGCATAAATATAATGAATACATATCCTAGCCTAAGTTCCAACATAGTTCATGGACAATTTTTTTGGTAGTTTATAATTTATTCCCATATATATGTTTTAAATAATATTGACGTTCTTGAAGATTTCTATTCCAAAAATTCCAAGAAATGATATAGATGTGTGTTTTTGAGCATATATAACATATATAAATCATATATGAGAGTCAAGTGATATTTTTTTTCAAGCATAAAAGAAATCTTATTTTCTTTTACATACTATGATATTGGTCACTATAAAATACTTTCCTAAATATAGAAAATTATCATAACAATTTGTTATAGGATATAAATAATACATATTTTGTGAAGAAGATACTTCATATTAAAAATTGTAAAATGGGATAAAGATCGTGTACATAGGAAATCAGATTTTCAAGAATTAGTCATCCATATTATAGATTGAAAAAATAATTTAATGGTTTATATAAATATAATCTTCGCACACATCCATTTTCAGTTGAAGGATATTATAATGGGGTGAAAAATGTTATGTTTAAATTTATGAGGAAATAATGTTATGGTCATAAAAACGTATCTAGATGGAACAACATATCTTATTGAACTACCTTATTTAAGGATTTTAGAGATAAATCATAACATTTACATTATTCATGTTGATAAGAACTAATTTGATAGTTTGATTGGAACTATATTTACCATAAAAGGAAATAAAATATGAATTTCATTCTAGGATTGAATTGATACTAGTGGGAATACGCTTAGAGGAAGCTACCAGTATTAAATGAAACAAAACATATTTATCTCTATCTTTTCACACATTAATTAGGAGTGGGAAGTTGAATTTTTTTCGTTGTATGCATGGTATTAATGTACATAGTTGATATTATAAAAAATTGAGGAATGATTTTTTCATTTATGGATTGTAAATTAATAGGTATCAAATCCCATGATTGTAGTGTATTGATTAAACAACTCAAAATGATCACATTGCGATGTATATTTTGGACACCTATCTAAAAGAAGATCATTAGATTATGAATTTGTTTTCAAAATCATTTATAGATAATTCATTGATCCAAATTTTCAGTATTTATTGGTGAATAAAGATAGATTTATTCACCATCAACTATAATTGTATTCCCCACTTATAATTTTTTAATATTTTTCTTTATCTGGTTATTTATCTAGTGCATGAGGTAAGGATATGTGGGCATGTGTATTTATGTAGGATATATCCTTTTGAAGAATTTATGAAAATTTTAGAGTGATATGTCATGACCCCATCTCTAAAAAGTGTAACCCTTCAAGTCTAACAATGGGACCAGAGAGATAATGACCCCTAAGTCCTGCCTCCTGTAGGCCCTGTGTTGGCGACTAAAACTAATGGTATAATAAACCTGTAGATGGGAGGTGTTAACCTATAAGAGAAACATAATAAAAATGGAGAGATAAGACAAACACAGACCAAATCCTGATCAAAATATATTAGTAATGAATCCAAAAGTACATAAATGGTATTTCATTCAATAACTACTACAACTAAAAGGGAAAACTAAAAGTACCAATGAATGTAATGATGACAGTGACCATGAATCCCAAATAGATCTTATGACACACAATCTAATTATAACTAGACTGATCACCATCTTCCTCTAGATTACTAGAAAAAATAATTTATATATATATATATGCCGATTTTAACAGTATTCATAGTAGGATACTCCCTGGAGACTCTCATGAAAAAGTAAATAATGTATTATAAAGAGCAGTTAACAGTAAGTGAAACAAACTCATCACCTTATCATGTATAATATGTTCCCAACACCACCAGGGATAATCTCACCATGTATCACCTAAAAGAGCATGTAATATAATAATTAATATCATGGGTACCCTGCTACTACTTCCCAACTGGTTTACCACTCTTCCCTAACGTCACGTGTCCTATGTATCTCCCTCCCAAAAGGCTAGTTCGTAGACACATGGGTGAAGAAACTAACCAAGAACATCGTGCAATACACCACCACTTCCACATAAAAAATGTAAGTAGGTAATATTTTTGAGTCAAAAAAATGTTAATAACATGTTTCATATGATGGGTATTATACCTCAGGCCATCACAACCTATACAATGAGTAAGGATCCTCAAGCCATCATAGCCATTACACGTTATTCCTATAATAGTGTTTAGGATAACATATCAATAATAATTTTTGTGTGAAATAACCAGATGAAAATATGGCCCTATACACAAATATATTTGGGAACTAACTACAATGTATACTAGCACAAGTTACTACAAAGATAATTAAGAGGGTCCAATGTGGGGAGTCAGCAATTTATCCTCCCACCAGCATGTTATAGAGAACTCCCTCATAGGGATCAAAATCCCTCGGGTGTTAGTTTCTGTTACAGATAGGGTGGAGTAGCTTATAGAAAAAAATACATGATATTATATAGCTCAAAACAACAAAATGTGAATATACTAATCTTTGATATAGATGTAGGTAACTTCTCTTGCACTACCAAAATCAACTTCCACGACTAGATATAAAATAAGCACATAACCATTTATAGTGCTACATTAAATTACCATATTATTTTTCATTAGTTTCACATTATGTTAATTAACTCTTAACAATTAATTAACCATTTTAATTTCCACATAACATCACATTGTCATTTCAACAAACATCAATTACTTCGATGAAGTTTCAAACTATGTCCACAACTTCTCATAATTTCCACCTCCCCATTGCATCCTAGCAAGCTCCAACCCCATGGGTTAAATTTTTTTCCTTTTATTTAAAAACATTACTTGTATATCACTAGGTTCCCTAGGAAAACATTCTACACTCCCAAAACACAAGGGGATCAACATGGTGAATAGATGAACTATCCATTGACTCTCTTCCACCTATAGTAGGAGAGTAAACTCATCCAACAATGAATATCTAAAGAGAAAAATCATGTAGCAATCACACATGTGTTCTCCTACCATAGAAGGAGATTAGAAAAACACATTTGTCTGACTCAAGTAGTGGGGAATGAAAAATCAGATAAAAAAATTAGTCTTTCCCCCAAACTACTGATTCAACAAAAATCCAACATTGATAAAAATGGGTAAGCCTAGATTAAACATGTTCCATCACCTTTGGTGTCCTCCCTAACACACATAGTCATTAACTGATGCATCTCACCACTCCAAGAATCAGTTACATCAAAAAAAAACTTGTCCTCTATACCACTCAAACCACAATATCTCTCCAGGATCATCCATCCCATGCTCACATCACATCTGGGACCACTTTCCTGACATACCACAATATCCCTCTTCAATTGTCCTTCCCAAGCTCATGCCACATCACATGCAGCATGAAATTGTTTTGAATCCATGGCTCTTGGTCCAAAATCAATGCATTTAGCATTCAGAAGTAGTGATATCTCATGGATCAATATAATAACTCACATGTAATTTACAAGAAAGAGGGAAACTCAGACCTTATGAAGAATTATCTTTATCATAGAACTAGTTTTTATTCTACCTTGTATTAACAATCTCAATGTTCATAGGATCAAACTTTGGTATACCTAAGCAACAATCTATCACAAGCAACAAAAAATTAATTAAATAATTAATTTTTAGTGGCTTTGATTCATTTACCAACAAACATCGACATGCATTAGGTTCATTAACCAATTAAAATAAACAAGTATAATTTCATCAATTTTATAAACATCAAATTATAACACAAACTCGATTCACTAGTCCGAAATCTTATCTTATAGAAAATTAATTATCCTTAAATTTTACCATTACATTATTTTCCAATTTCAATAAAAAACATATTGAACCAAGAAATGCATAGATATCACACTATCTATAAAATCATGAGGAAAACTATTATCATAGTACAAAGTAATAACATCATTATGTGATCAAAACAAAATCACTAATCTTGTTAAAGTATTTAATTATTCCAATTTCAGAAATATCCATATGGGAAAACCATACTAACTCTATGATTCCACATAATGAAATAAAGAAGCATTGAATCTCCTTCCTCAAAAGGTCGACAATGTTCATTGCATAAAAATAGATTGTGAAATGGATCTCCAATCAAATCTCCCACAAAATAACATCCAATCGAGGACATCATGGAAACACATCACCTATAAAAATGGAGACAAACACCATTAGACTCAGGGGTAGGAAACCTCCATAGGATGGAGAGAATATATGAGAGGAAATGAGGTCAAAACCAGGATAAACTGCAAGAAAACCGAGGAAAAATCACCTCGGATTCAGCCGAGTCACCATGGATTGAAGATAGAAGCCTGAGGATTATTTACATTGATGATATTTCCAAAACATAGAGGAGTGGAATATTGTGTCCCCTGGGATCAGAGGGATGAAAGATGTAGCTGTTGGGTTTCAAAAACTGAGTAGAGGGAATGTTTAAAAATAATACAGCAATGGGGGATTATGCGACTTCTAATCCCCTTTCACGCTGTGTAATTCCTCAAGGTTACATTTCATCAAAAAAACCACCACATTTTAAATTTTTATTATTTTCACGCCCCATAATATTACATGATGTGAATACCTGTATCACATTTTGAAATATTTCAACACGGTGTAAAAACCACTTCCACACTCTGAATGTTCCCAACTCCTAGTTCTAAACACACGAGTCCCTCTAGAATTCCTATATCCCTCTTATGCTCATTTTATCATTGGGAACATGAAATGAGTTGATCCAGGAAGACTTGGGAAATTACATCGGATGCCTCTCATAACATTCTCATCGTTGAGAATCCAAAACAAGCCTAGAGAGGAAATAAAAATGTGTTATTAGAACAACCACACTATTAGATACCACTCAAAATAGAGAAATCCACATCAAGAAACAAGACAAAGCCATATCACAAAAATAAACATCTATAACTATATAAAATAATAATACATGAGATAGTATTAACATAAAACACATCAGGGAAATGAGCATGTATCTACAACTCACATTCCTAGGTACTCTCCTCCTCACCATTGTGCCAAAAAAAGACACAAACCAAGACGATATAATGCTCATGCAACAACTTCTCTTGGATGTCCTTGATCAATATAGGCTGCCACATAATGGTCACATCATCATCAACATCGATCTCACCCCGATCTATGATGATAGAGTTGTCCTGAAGTTAATGATGTTGCTATGACATGTGAAAAATATTGTGTATCTGGCCCATCTTTGGGGGAAGAACTATCTGATACTTGGTAGCTCTAATAGGATCCAACACCTCGAATGTCCCAAAATGACAAGGAGAAATCGTACACCCATGTACAAACCATCACATCCCATAAAGGGGGTTCACCATTAGAAACACATGATCCCAACATAGAACATCAGAGGACTCCTCCTATGATCATCACTAATTTTGGATTATTTTGTGCTTCTTTCATCCTCTTGAAAATCACATAAACCATCTCTATCGCAATCTTTATTAGTTCCATCCTAATAATCGTATACTCTATAACCGTATTCCAACACAATGGAGAATGGAATGGTCCGCCATTCAAGGCCTCATGTAGTTCTATACCGATGGTGTATTGAAAAATATTATTTTACATCAACTCTCTCAATAGAATGTACCTCATCTAGAAAACTCCAAAATCCAGGACACATGAGCACAAAATGTCTTCAAGAGTCTAGATGGTCTGCTCTTTCTGATTATCTATTTATGGAAAAAACAATTCTAAGCATAGTTAAGAATAATACACATGTGGAAGACCTCCACACACTATGGAGGTAAAATAAGGATCTCAATCGGATGTGATTATCCTCAGGGTGTCGTGGAGTCTCACCACCTTATCTATATACTTCCTCGATAAAACCTCCACCTTGATTGACTCCTTGATCTCTATAATGTGAGCCGATTTTTTTTCAAATGATCCAATAATTCCTATATAGTGTCATAGAACGAATAAGATCAAGGTAAACTAGTAAAAAATTCCTTTGATATCTCCACCCACTTCCACTAAGAAACATCTAATGGCTGGACAAAAAATCCTAGAAAAATATGCACAACATTCACCTTTTGGAAAACCAAACAGAGATACATACGCACTACAACTACATGCTTCAACCCATGGAACTCAAAAAGACATCTCAAAGCATGATACATCATTGTCACACCAGGAAATACCAGTAAGGGTGATTTATTGGACTCTTTGAGAACCATCTCACAAATCACCATTGGAATAAAATCTATCCCTGGGGCAACACATGGTGTTGTTAATCCTCAGACCAACAATTAGGGTCCTCACAAAAAACAATTTAGTCTCTCCAGGCCTCCACCTCAAGATCCCCAAATTGGGATTCCTTCACCTGCTGCACAAGAGATGACTACCCCATCATTTGAAAAATACAACATCTTCCCTATAATTCTCCAATATCTAGATGTAATGATGAAGGTTACTCTAATGCTCTCTAAGAATCGAGAGATTCACGCACTTTATCCAAACGTGACTTCTTGATCAGAACAGCGGCTCAAAAAATCCAATTTCCAGGTGCATACAAGACCAAGAAGTGGTAACCAATAGGAACTCCATCCACTAATGTTGATGAATGTTCAATTCATGTTTGGAGAGACATAACTAATGCTCTTAAGATCGGTGAAGACCACAAAGAACTCACTGATGAGATAACGTCTCCAATACAAAAGGGAAAACACCACTTCCAGAAAATTACTATTATAGGAATAATAGTTATTCTCATGGGGGTTAATCTTTTTGTAAAAAGAAGAAATGACCAATATCTACTACATCAGAACATTTTTCATCCTAAGACATGAAGATTCGCATAAAAACTGAAACGAATCTCCATCTATAGGTTGTCAATGAACTGGAAAACTAACAAAATTTTCATTAAAATACTCAAAAGTTGTCAGACACTGATCATTCAACATAAATGCCTGATCCTTTCTAGTCAACACTCTCATTGTAGTCTCAAACTAAGAAGAATCATCTATGAACCTCATCTAACAGTCGGAATGACAAAAAAAACCTCCCAAATCATCAAAAATATTGGGGGATGCATCTGGAAAAACTGATTTAATATTTAATGGATCCATAGATACTCCCAAATGGGATACAACATTCCATATTAAACAGACTTATATAGATGAAATCCCACACTTCGAAAAATTCCCAAAAAACATATCATGTATGAGAACTACCATGATAGTATGAAGATTCCATATATTCTCATTCTTAGATGTGGAGTTCACAAGCATGAAATTGATGAAAACCATAATGAACATAACACAGTACTCACATAACAAAACATTCATTAATCTTATGGACACATATGGATAATTCATCACACCGAATGGCATCACAATGAACTCGTAATTTATATGATGACAATTAAAAACAACCTTCTGAATATCTTCATCGGTTACATGAATTTGATGACTTCTAGATTGAAGATTGATCATCGAGAACCAAGATACACCCTTTTGTTTATCAAAGTAATCATCAATCCCTGGATGATGATAATGATTCTCAACAATCACTTGGATTAGGCGATGATAATCGATACACAACTAAAAACATAATTCATCATTATTTATGAACTAAATGATTGCACCCCATAGTTGCAAAATTGTCTGAACTAATCCACACCACAATAGAATGTTGAGATGTATATGCATCAATGGTAAATATAAAGGCACAATGACATATAGAGACAATGATGTAGGAGACATGCATGGTTGTAGCTCGATGTCGAACATGATCTCTCATCATGGGAGTAATGCTACAACCTCATCTGGATAGACATTAAGGTAGTCTTCTACAACCTTGGGAAATGTCGACTGCTAAACCTCCAATGAACTTAGTATCATCATTGAAATAAAGGATGATAATGATGGAACATTCCTCTAACCCATATGAGGGTCTTACTTGCCAACAAACATTTCCAACACTCCATCAACACCAATGAATACCATTTAACTCCTGAAGTGATCCACAATATCTTATACCAAATACAAAAAATCTATAACAAGGCTGATGTGATATGGTTGTAATCATTAACATAGGGAATCTCAAGAAAAGAGATGTTTCCCCATCACTATTTCATAGTTTCTATATAATTCAAAATGCCAGCTCGACCTCTATCTGGAGTAATCATCCCCAAGGGAACTGGAAGCCACTATACCTAAAGTCCAAAATCATAGACAAGGGAAGGTTATATGAATTACATGGACACTCCAATATCAACGAGATCATGTCCCCAATTAGAAAAAATGAAAAGGGTACCTCGAATGATTTCTTGCTAATCTAGCGATGGAAAAGATATGGAATGATGATGCCCACAAACTACTCCATGGCCTCTTTGACTATTATGATGAACACCTCTAAGGATGTTCTTAGCAATCTGATGATGGGAGAATCCTGATGTTATCCAATAACTTCCCCATACACTCTCTAATAAATCCAAACTAGGGAAACCTTCTGCTACTACCTCAACTAGATCTACCTCAATTAAGGAACCTAAAGTGGAACAATAGTAGCCTTCTAGAAGCCTAGAAATGATAGAAAATACCATAACATAAGACCTAGACCTCCATTAGATAAACATTCATATGACCCCTAAGAATAGGTATGAGAGTCACCTACACCGAAGAAATGACACATTGAGGGTTGGGACCTACCTCTGGCTTATCAGATGCTCTTCTATCATGACAACTGGGATAATGAAACATAGATCAGATTATTGAGTAATCCTAACAAACCCCCTCTCATGATGACTTAGTTTTGGTTAAAGTTCTCTTGATGACTAATTCTATCACCATCACCTCATGAAATGTATTTAGAGTAAATAGGGTTGACATGTTACTAGTTCTATGGACTCAATGACACATCGAAATTACACTCCTTGGCTTCCTCATTTGGAACTAGGTGTTAGGAATATTCCAAAATGTTCATGAAACATATTCTGAAATCTCTCACAATTAGAGGTCCCCTTCTGAAGGGTAAGAAGCACCTAGAAACTATCCACCATCATTGTAAAATAAAGGGACTCAGCTCAAAACTGGTCTAGTAAATCCTCTCTCAAGACTCCCAACTCCTCGTGATCCCAATCAAATAAAAAAAACCTCCACCTCGCTACCCCATACCACATTGTAAAAGCCAATGATTCTTAGTTCTCCTTTAAATAACAGATTAATCTAAATTATATCTCAAGATCCCCCAACTAGTCTTCTATGACTGTATTTAAAATGAATCCCTGATACCTCTTCAAACTCTTTCACTGAATGTCTGTGAGTGTCCCCTACAAAGTATCATCATCGTAAACCTCTACAATTCGGAAATCTTGTGGTTCAACATGATAAACATATTCTAATAGACCCTGATTAGGATGTTGGTAGGGATCCATAACTACAAAATAATAAATATTTAGTAGTCATAAACCTCTAATATGGAAGATATTACATTAATTAATTTTTTTCGATTATTAATTTTAGGGTAATTTGTCCCATGGTCTACCCATTAAAACACAGTTGAAAAGAAGAATAAGGAATGATACTTCCCATGATCATCACCTATCGAATAGTATCACCTTGTTTAGTAGCCACTATAAATTTAATTATTCATGAATTGAGTAACAAGGGACCTCAACACCTATGTCTCAGCCTGAATCTGATTTTTACATCTCTTGTAAAACTATGATTACACTGTTTCCCTACCAACCCATGAATCCTCACCTATGACTAACTCAATACTCCAACATATCCTTCAAAATACCTTTATTACCACTCTATCATGACCCCTCCCCCACAATGTGTACCCCTCCTGGGTCGTTAATGGGAGAAGAAAGATAGTGACCCCCATGTCCTGCCCCCAGTAGACCCCAAGTTGGAAACTAGCACTTAGGGTATAATATACATGCATATGGGAGGCATTATCCTCTATGATAAACTATTGATGAAGAAATAGGTATGAAAGACATCAACCAACATCTTCTCATACTACAATATAAAGGAAAACCTTTGTATGAAAATGTAATTTCATGAAATAACTACTACAACTAAAAGGAAAAACATCAAATACCAAACCATTGTAATGCATACAGTGACCACAAATCCCAAATGGGTCATGAAACCAACTAAATAATAATAACCATCCTAATATACAACCAAATACAACTAAATTGAAAAAAATTACATATACGTAGGGTGATTGGGATAATATAATTAGTTCAATCCAACCTAAAGACTCCAGTGTAAAAGTAATGAAAGAATGATAAAGAACGGTGAACAAAAAAGTTAAACTACTTCGTCACCTAAATAGGTATACTAATTTCTCATCCTCACCATGGATAATCTCACAATTTATATCATACATGAACATATAATATAATAACAAATGTAAAGGGTACCCCACTACTACATCCCCGCATGTTTTCTACTCTACCTCAATGTAATAAGTCCTAATAATATCTCTCTAAAAAGGCTATCCCACAGACCCCTGGGTGAAACACCACAACATGAACCTCTTGAAGAAGACCACCACATACACATAACAAAAAGTAACTATGTTGTTTTTGGGAGCCCCTAGAACTCAAATAACGTGTATCATACATAAGGTATTATACCTCAATCCATCACAGTCTATACACTGAGTAAGGATCCTCAGGCCATTACAACCTATATGTGTTAAACCTATAGTAGTACATAGGAAACTATATATTGAATTAATGGGTGTGAAATAACCAAAACCAATTATAGAAAACGTCAAACACATATTTGGAAAGCTTACCACCATTCATACCAGAAAAAGTAACTACCAAGAGAAGATAGTGGGTCCAAATGGGGTAGTCATCCACCCATCATCCCTCCGGGATGTGTGTGAAAACACACTCCCACGGCTCAGAATCCCATGGGCTTTAATTTCCTAAGATGATAGTGTGGATTAATGTATAGACAAAAAAAATTTAAATGATATAATATATCTCACAACCACACTAAGGGAATATGCTAGTCTAAGAAACAATAGTATCTAATGCCTCTCAGACTCTTGAATGCCACCACCCAGACCGAATATCCTATAAGCACACAACCATTTAATGACCTAAATGAAATTATCCTATTTATTTTCAAAAGTTACATATTACATTAATTAATTATTAAAAATTAACTAACCATTATAATTTCACCATTAATTCACATTTCCATTTAAAAAATGAATTATTCCCTTAACGCATTGGGAAACTGAGACCTTGACTTCTTAGAATTTCAACATTATCATTGAATCCCAACAAGATCAAACCCCATGGGTCGAACCATTATTCATTTATTTTACAAAATTACCTCCATATAAAAATGTTCTATAGGAAAATATTATAATCTCCCAAAACATAAGTGGTTCAAAATGGTTAGTGTATGAACTACACATATTTTCTTTTACACATATATCAAGTGATATGACTCATCCATCCACGATGAGCTAAACTTAAAAAGAACATGGAATTACCTTTGTGTCTTCACCTCCCAAGGAAATATATTATCCAAACAAATCCATGTACCTTTTTTAGTGGGGAATGGTAAATATATAATCAAACAACCTAGCTTCCATCCAAATAATATATTAAATAAGTATCCAACTTTCTTAAAAATGGGTTTGTCAAGATTTCACATGATTGGTCACCTATGGTGTCCTCCCTAACACACACATCCATAATCCAATGCATCTCTCCACACTAGGAATCAACAAATGCCACAAATATCAGGATTCCCTGCTCCTCATACCACAACAACCCTCCAGGCTCACCTATCCAAGGCTCACATTACATATGGGCATCCCTACCCCACATACCACAACATCCCATTAGGCTCAACCATACCTAGCTCATGTCACAGCCTATGAATCGGGAAACAAATAGGGAAAATGGTATCCTAACCAAAAAATAAAGTCATTAAAACTTCACAGTGAATGAGATATCACAGT
The DNA here is from genome assembly GCA_963277665.1 of Viscum album. Taxonomy (NCBI): domain Eukaryota; kingdom Viridiplantae; phylum Streptophyta; class Magnoliopsida; order Santalales; family Viscaceae; genus Viscum; species Viscum album. Next base: position 266,650,243 of record OY728128.1, on the reverse strand, counting down.
TCCATAACATAAGTCACATGAACTATAAAATAATGTGGGGGAATACAGGCCAACGAAGGCATTACATTTATCACAAAACCAATTCTTATTCCATCATGAATTAATGGATTCATTATCCATTGGTTCCAACTACATGAAACTTATGAAACAAGATATCACATGATATCACAAATTAATTAAACAACTAATTTCAAAATCTTTTTATTCTTATATAAATAAGAATCAACAAGCTTCATGTTTATTAACGAATACATGTAAACATGCTTTCTTGCCTCAATTTTCCTAATATAAATTTACAACAAAACCAGAATTCATTAAACACATCTCTATGCCTTTTAGAAAATTAATTACAAATTAATTTCATATTATGTTATTTAATAATTACCATCATGAGAAACATGATAATCAAATCATGGAATATATATAACACTATCTACAAAATCAAAAGGAAAACTATAGTAAGGGTACAAAGAAACTACATTAGTATACAATCGAAACTAATTCATTAATCTAGTTCAATTATTTAATTAGGTCAATTTATTTACAATACAAGTGGATAAACCATGATAAATATATTATTATACATATGGAAATAGAGATTCAAAGAATTCCCTTCAGAAAATGGGCATCAACATTATTTATATGAGAATGGACCACACAATGAATCATTGTTCACATATCCCACAAAACAACATCCAACCGAGGACGTTGTGGAACCACCGCACCAACAAAAATTGATAGAAATGCCATGAGAATCATGGGTAGGTAAATTCCATAGCACAAAGACAAGATATGAGAGAAAAATACATCTAAAATGGGAGAAACTGCTAGAAAATGGAGTAAAAAAATCTGAGATCAAACTAGGTCCCCAATAATCGAATATGAATTCCTGAGATTGATTCCAATTGAAGGGATATATTAAACACTAAAGAGGGGAATATCAGGTCAACTAGAATGATGGGGAGAGAAGTTGCAACTATAGGGTTTGACATCTAGAGCAGATGGAATGTTTCAAAACATTACAGAATCGGTGGATTACACTATATTTAATCACCTTTCACATCATGTAATTCCTCAAGGTATATATCCACTAATTTTTTTAACCTTTTGAATTTATTTTGTTTTTCAAACCCCATTATGTTACATGAATTTAATCCCACATTCATGTTTTAAAATTGTTCTATATGGCATAAAACCCACATTCATGTCGTGGAAGTTCTATAATCCGAGTTCTCAACACCCTAGTACCTTTAGACTTCCTCTAATCCTCCTCTGAGATCTGTATCCATGGGAACATGAAAATCATCGATCCATGTGGATCCAGGCCCTTATAGGATATATTTAAAATACATATTGAACAAAGGCTTCTATTGTCAAAATATTATTATCAAAAGAGGTGATTGAGTTAAATACTAATTATTTGTATTAATTTCTGTATATTGGTATTAATATATAATGACATTTGACCATTTATAGTTATGGTAGAGGGATTCAAGGAATATAGGTACTGTTAATTCCATGTTATGATGTGATTTTTAAAAATTTATACATTTTGACTAAAACCATTGAGGATCAACCATATATAATCATTTATTACCTAAGAAAATAAATGATATCCAAAAATAAATTAAAATTGGTTGATTGTTGAGCATAAAAATACATTTGTTTCGTGGATTAATGAGAAATTCATCACAAATATATATATAAATATATGTGCATTTGAAAATTGAAATGGTTGGTTTGGTGACCGTATCTTAATATGATCACATGGTAAAGTTTTGATATTAATGGGTAAACATTCTAAACAAAAAATTATTATGACAATACTACCATTAAAAATAGTGGGGTAATGGACTTCGAGGAAGCGTTACATTTTTCAAGTATAAAGATAACAACTCATTTTTTCATTTTGAAGTTCTTAAGAATATATAAGAAATTTATACTACTAAATTTGGAGACTTGGTGTTTATGTTTTACTAGATTGATATTAATGGTGTTGTGAAACATAAAGATTATGGGTTTACACTTGTATATTTGAATTGATTTAGTTGTAAAGAGAAACCATTAATACTGGTGATACATGAGAGGAAAATATTTTATTCCAACGATTCATCGAATGATGAATGGTCCATCATTTTTAAAGTGTATATAATTAATTTCATTGACATGGATGATTATAAACTTATTGATTTATGTCAATGTTATTCATCAAAAAATCTATTTCTGGAAGATAACAATGACTATAATGCATACATATTTTATGGTATACCAAATAATCATGCAATAGGGGTATGAGAAAACACTAAATTAAACAAATATTTGTTATAGTAAATGTTTTTTTTAAATATATATTTCGAAAAATATATTTATGTATTAATTATTAGTTTTTTTATTAATTTTTTTTATATTTATAGGATTTTTTTATTTTATATTCAATAATTATGGAGTGAATTTTATTATTTAAATACCCAACATACATCATTATGTTTTGGTAAAATTTATGCATGTAAAAACCATTTTTTGTAACTATGATATTAAAATTTATTAATGTTTCTATCATTTTAGAATTAATGTTTTTATTTAATAATTTATCATCATTAATTATTGGTTAATAAACATGAAATCATTAATACATTTTAAACATACACATTTGTGGCATTATTTTTTTAATAACATATTTTTGTAATAATTATGTTTCTATATTAACATTTCTAATAATATTTAGGTACATAGAATTTCATAAAACATTCATATTTCAATGATACAAGAATAATAAGTATAAATTCTTCTATTTATAATGTATTTTGTAATGTTATTAAATATGTAACAAATTACTATTTAATGAAATATAACATTAATTTATATAAAATAATTATTAGATTATGGAAATGCCTCATATGGAGGTTTCTTCAACATTTTCAGTATAGAAATAAATTTATCGAGTTCGTAAATGTGGGATTACATGTTTTCCAAAACTACCACTTTCTCAGGGATAATAGAGAATACATATAAAATTTATGGATAATAATTCTCAAACTGGCCCAAATGTAAGGAAATTTACACATAATAACATTATGGATAGATGTTTCAGTATTATCATTTTATATCATTATTGGAATTCTACAAAAAAAATGAAGCAAGAGGATCTATGGGATCCCATAAATGTAAAATTTCTCAATTGATTTTTTAATCCCATTTTTTTAATATTATATATTTTAAATTTCTAATATCCAATTTATTAAATTGTGTATGGTATTAAATTTTGATGAAACAAAAGAACTTAAAAAAATCACCATCTTTAGTTTGGGTTATACGATGAAATTTTAAAAAAAATTATTAAATATTATGTTTTTTGGGAGATGAAGTATGAAAAACCATGCATTAAGTGTGGGTTATTAGAAACAGATACAAAGGATAAATTTTTCACCAGCATACATGATGACTAAATTATTGTATGATAAGTATTTAATATTGTATAATACTTTTATTATTATTGGATTAATTATAATTTTATTTTTAGGTAATAAGACACCATGATATCTCATTTGGATATCTGTTTTTAGAATGTATACCAACATACATTATCATATTGTGGGTATCATTTATTAGAGGAAAAAATGATAATAAAAATGTTTGATGCATTAAGGGAACAATATACCATTGGTTTAGAAGTATTCAAGTACAATCATCCTTGTCCCCCCAAAACTATATAAAAAATAGAAAAGAGATTGATGAAAAAAATGACATGTATGTCACAAATAAATATAGGGAAGTATCTAAAAAAATTTTAAGAAATTATTTTTTATATTCCATGAATGTATTTATATTGTAAATTAACAACACTTATATATCATTTTAATTTTTCATTTCAATATGAACTTTTAATGAAAGGGATGTGGAATACGTTTTTCCTTGTGGGTAAGAGGGAAATCCTTTCTATAACTTTAGAAAATCCAATACATCTGGGCCACGTAAGAGGATATGAGCCTGGTGTGAGTGTTAGGAATGTTCGTGGACCTAAATTTAATATATCAAGGGAACCAGAATATAATCTATAAAATATGAGCTAAAAGACCTAAAAAAATCTATGGATGACAAAAATCATTCAACAATGATTTATAGATTTGATAAAATGATGAGACAATCATAGCCTATGTAGTTATAATAGCCTACACATCCTAAAAATCATGCATATCTTCCTCAGCATCCATACTCAAATCCTATAACTTCTCATTTAGAGGTGACCATTTATTGTGAGTTGTTTGCTGATGATACCCAAGTATGTATTATTGTGTGTAGATTAACATATATTTCTTGGGATTTTGGACATCTCTAGAATGTGTAGTTGGGTTAGGTAAGAAATTCATTACATGGTATTATTGATCCAACTAATATAAAATATATTCCTATTGAGGAGGTTACCATAGTTGTAGATTATATGGGTCATTTTTAATTTTTCCACAACCATTAGTCATTCTGTGACATACGAACTGTGCATTATTTTATATAGGTTATTTATATTCCATTTAAAATTACTAATAATTTTTTCTAATTTTTTTATAGTAGTATCAAATATAAAAATATTTAATTCAAAATAAACTAACTTTTTATGCACCAACAATATCAGATACTTCCAATATTTTAGATAGGATAAAAAATTATATTATGTCACTTCTTTCTTGGAAACATTTTTTAGGTTTAAAATGAATTGTGATATTTATAGAAGAGACTATCCATTGAGAATATATGAAAAAATATAATTTATGTGGTTAATTTTTATGATCTCAATGTTCCTTTGTGGATGTTGTTTAACATGTATGATTTTTTTTTATTTTTTTATTCATTAAATAAATATTTTTTCATATAAATTAATATATTAATTATTTAATTAGGTATCTAAACAAGATTCTTATTTAAAACGTCACAATTGGTGTTTAAATTATTATAAATCTTGATTTCATTTCAAAGGTCGTGAAAGATATGAAAAATACTTTTGGGGTTTCATAGAGATATAAATAATTATAAAATACAATGATTTGGTGATTGTATTTCCATTACTTAATGGCTAATATCCCTAAGATAATTTTAATTTAATTTTCACTATAATATTATTAATTTATATCTTTTTATTTTGTGGATTTCATTGGATGTTAGCTATATTCATCCAAAATGAATGGGAATTATAACTTTTTCCTCTTTATTAGGATGTATTTTTAATTTTTTTTAAACATGTTAAAAAATGAGTTTTATTATTTTTTATATCTTATTTATATTTAATTTTTATTCTTTATAAATTTTTTATTAGTTTATATATATAAAAACACTGGCTATTAAAGTTTTTTAAAAAATTTCAAATTCTGATAAAGCAGGAAAATAAAATCCAATACGTGGAAGTGATGGTAAATATATTTTATATTAGTTAATATTTTGTTATATATATATATATATTTGTTTTTTTCAATTTAATGTTTTCTAAACACACTTTCATCGTGAAAAAGGAAGGGTGTAATTTGGATATTATGTTTTAGGATTCATGTATAAGACAATGACAATAGAGTCAATGAATGAATTTGATAAGTTTAGTTCTATTAATTATTTTTTTAATATAAAAATATTCTATTATTTAATCATATAAAATTTATTTGTATTGTATTATTTCAATGACACCGAGTAGTATATGACGGAACAATATACCCATATCTTTTGTTTGTATGTAAATATTTTTTAAATATGATTCTGATTTAAATTATGAGATATGTATCTCGTAATTAAAATCAAAAAATGAGTATTTAGATAATAACTTTATTCATTAGCTTTTTTTATTAAGTTTATTATTATAGAGCAGTTATATATTATATTATCGTTTATTGATTTATAAATAAAATCTATACACTATGTATTCCATTAAATTTTCAAATGTGAATATTTTGTTTAATTTTTATAAAATGATTTATTATACAATATTATTTACATTAAATAATATATATTTTACATTTTATAGGTTTTATATGTTTTAGCTATGACTATTTTAATTAAATTCAAATAATTTATTATATTTATAAATTATATTTTGTGTTTTTTGGTATATTTTGTTTTATTTTACAGGGGTTTTCTTTTCCTTATGTTATCTTATTAGGTTGAATACATAAAACTTTTAGAAAAATTTTAATCAAGCATGTTTTAACATTTTTTATATGTTATTTATTCTAAATTAGTATAGTTTATACATATTTTTATAATAAATGTATTAAAATTCAGGTCAATAGTTTTTCCATATGTGTGTTGCAAGAAATATAATTCATGACATTAATGATAATAGATCACCAAGTATTTTTAATTATTAGTAATTTTATTTTCATTAAAGAGTAATTAAAATACCATTTACCTATTTATGGTAATTTACGTCTTCTCTGACAAATGCATCGTTAGTTTTTAACTATTCATGTCATTTCATTTAGACATGAGGGGTTTCAAATAATACAAAATTAAAATTTATTTCCCTCATTTTTTATACATAAAATGGTTATCTTAAACAAGTTCTTATTCCAGTTATTATTTAATTGATAGGTTTTTTTCTAGACCTATAATTTAAGAAAAAAAGTGATTTGGTAATTTGAAACTTTTTAATACCTTCAATGAAATTTTAGCCATAATTTTTTCCCATCCCCAAAAATATCTATCAGTATATATACTAAAAATAATAATTTATTTCATTTATAATAAATTTAATTCAATATATTTTTTGAATTAATTTTATATATTTAATATGTGTGTTTTAGTTTTGAATTTATATTAACTATGACGAAATGATTTTTATTATCATGGTCTATAAGTATTGATAAAAATATTAGTTGATAGCTATTATTATTTTTGAAAATATTTATATTTTCATCCATTTATATTTTAATTATTGTCAACTTTATATTTTGATCAAAATATATATTAATTCAAAAGAAATATTATGATCTAACATATTTTGTTTTCATTTTACCTGATAAATGAACCTTACACTTTTATTATTATCATTTTCCTACATAAAGGATGATTATGATTTTGAAACATTGGATGGTTCATAAAATAGAGATGAGGAATGATGTTTGTAGAAATTGGTATAAAACTACCTGATTACATCAAATAATTATCAAGATTCAATAAAAATTCATATCTTTGATTATACGTCCATGTATGAACTAGATTAATGTTAACTTCTCAGTAAAAATAGATTCAAGGAATTCTCCTGTTATTTTTAGTGAATCATTACTTCCCAATGATTGTATATAAAGTGGTATATAAATTCTAAAGAGGTGGTAATTATTTAACATTCATAAATATCATAATATTATCAAATATTTATGGTCTTAATTTGATGAATAATATTTCATATCCATATAACTTCAACTAAAAAACCAATTACTGAAAATGTTTATTGCAATTTAAGTTCATCAAATGAAACAGGTATGATTGTATAAAATATAATTCTAACACAATATTTTACATAGAAATATATTCAAGGATTACTTTGTATTTTTATGTTTTCTGGATAAATATCTTATAAAATGTCTATTAGTAACAATTTTCCCATTTTCAACTATAAATGAACTATGAACCTTGTGAAATACATTTGCTATCTAATTATTTTTTTGGTTTTTTCATATTGAGTAGGAATTTCCTATTAAAATTTTATTTTAGAATAGTTTTCCTTATTGATTATTTGTCGGGATTACTTCTCTCATGTTTTAAAAAATTCATTATCTTGGGAAAAAACCATCCACAGCTTCTACTATAACAATGTTGTACCTTAACAAAAGAAAATTCAAGATATTAAAAATTCTAAATAGGTAACATGTTTTTATGTTTCATCTTATCATGTTCAATATTATATAATTTCATTATTATTTATCTATGAATTTAATATAGTAATACTATTTTTACATTATTTGAACATATTTTAAAACATGAGTAGATTTATTATTAAAACTAATGTCTTGATTTTAACATCAATTTTTTTTGTGAATATTAATATTTACGAAATAATTTTCTAGTTTAGGGTTTAAAATTATTTTTGTTTTTATAGGCGTCTTATCATTTGTATAACATGTATCATTATTGTATGTTTTTAATGGATTTATATTTCATGACATATAATATATTTTTGTTTTTTAAAAAATACATATATATTCCACGTTGATTTTTTTTACAAATCAACATGGAATCTAAAATATTTAACATTCAATGTCATCTAAAAAAAATTAATGTAATCACTGATAATTTCAACATTTGTTTTTTTAGAAAAATGATATTAAAAAACACATTCAATTTTTTCATTAAAAAAAACTAATATTGAAAATCATTTGAATTTTTTTTAATCAGACATTCAATGTCATTATTATGTAATAAACGATGGTTAATTTCTATTTTAATGTCAGTTTTCTATAAACCAACATTAACAGTTTCTTTAAAAATTGGTGTTCAACAAAATTCAAGATTCAATGACTTCATTATTTTACTTATATATAATAATACTTTCAAAATCAATGTTAAATAAAACTGACATTAAAATTTTGATGCTACTATTTCCTTGTTAGTGTTACTTTCAAATCAACCTTGAAATATATTTCCAAAATCAGTTTCCTATAAACCAATGTTAAAAGTTCCCTTAAAATAAAATTTTTGGTAAATATTTAGGCATCGTTATTAATATTATTGATATCAAACTTATTAATTATAATATATCCTGCATAAAAATTTGTTAAAAACAATTTTAAAATTAAAAAAATGATGTGGAATTTTTTTCCCACTACTGCATGTTGCACGTGTGGGTTAATTGAACTAGGATTTTATAAACTTAATATTTTTTTTAAATTTTTTCTTTATTTTTAGTTACATTGTTAAAAATTTAATGATAACATCAATACGATATGATGTTTATTTATAATTTTTTATGTGTGCATTTCTTTTTAATTTCTCCTCTTGTTCATCATTGATAATTTGATTGGTCAGTGTTTCAAAGAATAAATGAAATTAAATCATTGTATGATCATTAATCTGTGAAATATAATGATATTAAGTGGTTATATTCATTAATGATAGTAAAATATATTTTTAATGATGATTGTAGATGATCAAAGGTGGATCAGGATCGTACTAGTGATTCTCGTTTCCCTAATTGGACAAGATATGACAGCCTGGGTTGAATGTAACTTTGATATGAGTAGTTCAATGTAAGGATTATGTTCACCAGTAATTGTGAGGTTTGGTGAACCAAAATCCATCATTTTCCTTTATAGTAGATTGCTTGATCATCATGGGAAATTCATAAATGAAAATAAGTGTTATAAAACCTTGGGTTTTTGAAAAAATCTCACATTACACTAACTGTAGTCTAATGAAAATGGGTTGTGGGAATCCCTAATGTAGTAGTCAGAGTTTACATGTGAAATATTATATCACACTTATGGTGAAGTGTGTCACATGTTATTATACTTGGAACTAGTCGCTTATCTTGATTCATAGTGTCTACACGATCATAGACACGACCTGACCAATAGGTCGGGGCAGAATACAAGAGAATGATTGGGAAATCCGATATTGAAAAATGACCCAAACATAGAAAGGTGCATGTTCATGGCTATAACACATGGGACAGAATAGTGGTATAATGAAATAGATTCTGGTGCACAAGAAGACTAGGGTCAGAAGAAACACGTTCTGTACTGACAACGAATGTTGTGTAATTTTCTATGGAAATGGGAGGCCCCTATCTATTCAGTATAGATTATTTTTAGTTAAATGTGATTCCTTGGTCCATCAATATTATTTTACAATGTAGAATTACTTCTATTGTATAGTATTATTATCACCTCTATGGTTTTAATCTCAGATAGAGTTTGGTGTATCGCTCCATGTAACCAAATTGGTATCCTCATTCAATTACTCATTCAAACTAAGTAGGGTTAATGCTACCAACATGTAAATCATTAATAGGTCATTTATCCCTTATATATTTTCCTAATACAATATGTTTTTATGCTATAATTTCCTTTAGTTATGTCCCATTCTAAGATAAAGAAATCATTAATGATCTAGTGAGTACTTAATTGGAAAGACCTAGTGAGGATGACCTCTCAGATGAGAACATTATGTGACAACATTTATCAGGTAGTGGTTTCTCCCCAAATTATAATTAACATTAATCTTCAATAAAAATCATATGGCTAGTAGTATGGTTTAGACCCATTGTATATTAGAATATATTAAGAGTATATTTTTTATTAACATTTTATTTTATATGTTAATGGAAATACCATTGTATTTATGAGATGAATATTCATTATTATTTATGTTTACAAATATCAATGTTTCCCACTAGTTTTTTTGATACTCACTCATGTTTGACCTCATCCCATACATGTGATTTCTTTTAATGATATAAGGACTTTAAAAAGAGTCATGGGAGGACTAAGAGTATAAAGACTATATATTTGAGATACACATTTTGAGGTACATAATAGTGTTTCATTTGATATTATTCCCCATCCTTCTATGTTTATTATGAATTATTTACAATTTTTGTGGTGTTTTATTTATCCCTAATGATTTCTTATACATTTTCATACTCTGATATCCAGATAGATGTATGAATACATTTGTATCAATTGTAATTTTTTTTCATCATTGTATGTTTTTAAAGATTGATGTGTTTATATGCATACTTTATGATAATTCCTCCCATATGTTTAATGTCATCTCATTTTATTTTTTCAACACCTGGACATTTGGAATCATGGTTGGGGTTGACATGTTTATCATGATGATGGAAAAGTAGACCACGGTATTTCTAGTCGTGATATAGTGGTATCATAGCACTTATCATCTTATGATAAGATTTTAAAGATTTTCTAGTATTGAAATTAGTTTGGGAAATGGGAAAAATATGTTAAAATGCTTCAAGTTCATCTATTAGGATAAAAACTCTAGTTTTGGTACAGTGGCTAAAATATCCATTCAATTGGACAATGATAACCTACATGCGGATTCAGTATATTTGTACATGGGTTCTAGGGATAAACTTTTGAACAGAAATTATATTTTAATGGGTTTTTTTTCATGTACATGTGAGTAATAATACCATATATACTCATTGATTTAGGAAAATCTTATTTATTTTAGGATGTCTCCCCAATGACAGTCATCCCAGATTCCACTCCAGAATCACAAGGTTGATCTATCAAGTGATGAGACTTTAGTAAAAGGTTATGTGTAGTGGGTGGTACCTCAGAGTGGAATTCTCATTATTCCACCACACATTGTGCTTCATATTTTTTCGACATTACCCAATGAAGGATGTGTAGAGGCAGAGTGAAATACATGAGTTTTAGAGGTAGTTAAATATAATTTTTTGTGGTGATCAATAATCTATGTAGATGTAGACTGGCTAGAGGTAGTCACCTACGTTTTTCTATTTGTGATGACACATAAAAATAACATTATAGTTACAGTGATGTTTCTCTGTCTGGGATATTATGGAAATTTGTTGATACTGGATACTCATTCACATGAAGATAAATATTTCTCCAAGTCATATATTGAGTATATGTATATAGAGGAGTTATATCCTTACATGTTTTTATTATTGGGAATTATATGGCTTATATAGTATCATCAATGAAGCATGATCATTTCATTGTACCTAGTGTGGTTCACAGGGTTTTCATGATTCTATTTGGATATGGTTTAACATTATTTCATCTAAGAACATACATTTGAGTAGGAAATTCATTACGATATTAGCTATGGGGAGTTATCTTTTTCAATTCCCACCTATGATGGAGTGTTCAACGGGTATTTATTAGTGGGGATCATCCTTTTAATGAATATTCCAAAACTATGTATTGGCAGTGGGTAATAAGGAGTTGATACCATAGAAGCTAGTATCTCATGCTTGTCAAATAGATCTAAGTGATCTTGATGCTTTGGGAGGTGATCCCAATATCGAGTGTTGGTAGTTCAGGGATCTCAAGGATGTTATAGTCATTCGTGAGTGATGTTGAATTTATATTTCACTGGTTAGGTCCTCCTTGATCATGATTGTCTAAACCATTTTAGTAGATAGATAAATTTTTGATGGGTCACCTAGGAAAAGTGAGTGGTAGGAAAAAAGAGTTATGTAAAGTGAAAGATGTAGAAAATGGGCATTGATATTTGGAAGAGGTGGAAGTTGGTTTTACTTATTATGAAAAACACCTCTGTGTAGTATATTATAGGATCATGGGGTTAGTGGATAGTGATGATGAAACATCTGGGAAGTGAAAGAATATGACCTAGAAGATCCATGGATAATTTGAGGCAATATCTATTTCTTTAATACTAAATCTTTAGTGCTGATAATAATAGGTTTGAGCAACTCTTTTCATTCGTGTACTCTAGTTCGGGACAAAAAGATTATGGTTAAGAATATGGATTGACCCTTAAGATTAAATATTCCAATCAATTGTGTCTCAATGATCACTAACTTTATATAATAACGCGACCTAACTCCTGTAGGTGATATAACCTTAAGGGATATCATGGTAAGAGAGACGTTTCCTTATGATTTCATCATAGCTATAGATTTTATATCCACAATTCATTCCTTAATTGACTGTTTTAGGTGGATGATGTGATGTTTTCAAGGTGATGATAATTTGTTTTAGTTATATGAGAAGGAAACACTCTCAACATAGGATGTTCTAATAAAAAGGAGGATACATGTGATTACTAACTAGATACCTAGTATTACCCTTCAGGAATTGGATGGTATGGAATTTTATCTTCTGGAATGGTGGTGGATTATTATGACATTGTTCCTATGTATTTTATTTTCTTACCTCCCCACATTTAGGTAGTCTTTTGAATACACACTCACCCAAGAACAGACCCAATATATTTTCCAATATATTTAATGGATCCCTCGAAGACTTGTGATATTGAGGTGTATTTGGAGTACATATAGGTGAAGGGATTTATCTGACATGGTGTTTCATCCAGTGAAATTCCAGTGTTGTTCACATAGAAGGTATATGGGAGAAACTGTTGTTTATGGAATAATATCCCATGAACATGGTAAATGGGAAGAATTAGTATCCCCTACAAATGATTGATGACCACATTGAATATCTAAGAGGGGAGAGATGTTTCTCAAAGATAGACCTATGATCATGTAATCATCGGATTCACGTATGAGATATGGATAAACTAAAGATAGCATTTGGCTGTTACTATGTTCATTATCAGTACTTTTTGATACATTTCCTGCTAAAGAACACCCTAGAAGTGTTCATGGGACTATTTATCCTTGACATATAGCCTTTCTTATACCATTTTTTTATTTTACATCATTTATGACATTCTATTTTACTCTGTATATAAATAGGAACACAATTGACACATGAGGAAGGTTCTAGGCATACTCAGAGGGCACAATATTTTTTAGAAGCACTCAAAGTGTCATTTATATATTCTAGAAGTAAACATTAAAGTACATGTCACCTAAAAAAGGCTATGCTAGTAGATCTAGTGAATATTTGGGTAGTATTAGATAGTTATCCACCCAAGATCATGGTATAGGTGTATAGAATACTTTGATTGGACACTACAAAATATTCATGCCCCATTTTAATAGGATGTCTGCTTGTTTGACCGCATTAACCCAAGAGGGGCACATTCATGTGGATGGGATGGTGCCAATATTCTTTTTTGAAGTCGATGAATAGTTTTATGGTTCCCCAATATTGATATTTCTATAGGAGGTTGTTGATTATTTTTTGATCTATGATTCCTCATGGAAAAGACATGAATATTTTGAGATATGGAGGCACATGACAACCCATATTTTTAATTCACATTATTTTAGTATTAAATACATAATGGTAAAGTGAATACAATCCCAAAATATCATGAAGTCAATTGTATTTTAATAATTAGATATATAACATAAAAACATGCAAATTTAGTATAAAAACATTATTTAAAAACATCATAACATGTTCTTATAACCCATGGTTCATTGAAAACTACTTGGGAAAACTTGAAAATGCACATAACAAATGGGGGAGCTATAAATCCTTGTAAAATAATAATAGAAGAATAGAATAAGTTAAAGTAGTACATGCGATCTAATAGGTAAATCAATTTATCATAAATGGGTTGAAATAAAAATGATAAATAATGAAGCATAATATTACATGATAACATAAAGGAAAAATGGGGATGTGGTAATAACATAAAACATGAAATAAGAATATGTTAAGGATATCTATATAAACAACATCACATAGAGTATAAATTACCAAAATGTATTAGGTTTAATACCAAATTCCATATATGATGTATCATGGGACTAAGTCATTTCCCAATTAATTAAGGGCTATAAGGTCACATTCATCATTTTCATATCATATATATGCTAAAGGGTGCCACATGAATCTTACAATATAGAGATGACCTTAATCATTATTGTTCCCATAAAAATGGTGTGGGTTATATACATGGTATTTCAAAATCGTTTAAGGATAAGCATATCTAGTTGAATACTCATGAGTGGTAATATGTATAGGTATTTATAAAAAATGATTGGCAATATGAAATTATAGGATAATTCTAGAATTCTAAAGGGGATATCTTAAGTTTAATGTAATGAATTAATGATAGTGAAAGGGATATCTTCGCACATGGAAATAATATAATAATTAAGAGGGATATGTGATAATATAATTCAACAGGAACATTTTGAAATTAAATTTTATAGGACAATGAATGTATTTAAATAAAGTGTTATAAAGGATTTCATACCTTGATAGGGAACTTCAAAATGCTTGTGAGGATATTCAGAATATCTTGGGTGAACACTTGGAAGATGATAGAGAGGGAAGGGTATAATAATTTAATTCTCCAATTGTTTTGAGTGAATATAAATGGCAGGATGGGTGGGTTTATATGAAAAATGGGAGTAAAATTCTTTATTAATTACCAAACTTTTGTTTTGAACTCCATAAGATAATGTAATCAAACACATAATCCTTATAATCTATTTTAACATGGTTTCTAAAACACTAATGTTTTTTTAATTATTTTAAATTTAAAATAATTCATATCACTAAAATAATAGGATTGATTATTTTGAATTGATACATGTTTATAAACAATTCATTTTAACATGTAAGAATAAAATATGCATTTTTGAGGATTCATTAGTATTTATAAAATTTATTAAATAACCTAAAAACAAATTATTTTAAATGTAATATATATATATATATTGACATGTATAAATTTATAGGATATATTATTTAACATTTTTTTCTATATGATGTCATATAACTCACTTTATATTTATAGCGTATTAAATTTTGAACTAGTAATTTGTCAGTCTCCAAAAATTATGAAAAAACACTATTGGATAATTTTGACAAGATGAGTTCAAAAAATTATTTATTTTATCCAAAAAATTTTTTGAGTTTTGATGCGTTAATTTTTCAAATAAAAACTAAATAATTATTGAAAAATACAAGTTTTGAAAATAATAGTTTTTTTGAACATTATAACAATTACATTTGAATTCGTAAAATTAAATAATCATTTTTTAATATGTATTATTTAATAATAATATTTTTCATAAATATAATTTAATTAAAAAATTATTAAATACTAAAAAAAGGCTATTATGATTGAAGCTACATATTTCCAAAAAAAATCAATGTTTTTCATCACATCAGAATCTCATATTTATAAAACGCATTACTTAACAATTTAAAATTAGTATTAAAATGTGTAAATATCATAATTTTTTATTGAATGAAAAATATAAAAAATTACACTATTAGAGTCTAGATACATAGCCTTTTATTACAATTAAAAAAACCATAAACGTAAGGTGTGCAATGGTGATTTTTTAGGGTGGTTTAACGTTCAAGGTTTATGTTTTTACTTCTATGATATTGAAATTATCTGTTAAATAGTTTCATTCATGTTTTTGGTGAAATAATATCATGGTATTGATCAAGGAAAATGTACAATGATTTTATATCTCATAAACGATATGATAACAAGGCTTCATATGGTACCATCATTCCACATGAAGCCATATCATCTTTCATCTTTGTCAATTTCACTTTATCATAATCCTTTATATGTAATACTAATAAAATAATTTTTCAAAGGCTATATTATCAATGGTAATGATGTTTAAAGTTCATCCAAATCTGAAAGAATATATCATTCTAAAATAACCTACGTATTGCATATGTTATATATCACTTAATTACATGATAATGTAATAAATTATTGAAAAAGATAGAATTTCATTTATCAATGATGGGTTATTAAGTTATTACCCTAGTATAACTTCAACCTTAAATGATTCATTTCATACACTAATATAGGTGAGGGTGTATATGTTTCATCACATATTCTGTTTTATATGCCTCTTCTTCATGCTTTTGATTCGGTCATAACTCTTTGACCAAGTTGGTAGTAATTATTTATATAACTTTGCCCCTAAAATCTAATATCATCGTAGGGTACTTCTCATATTAAAAGTAATTTTTCCATGGTACCACCCCTATACATAGTACATTAGTGGGGTATGGTATATTAATTCTCAATAGAAAAAAATATAACACATCATGTTCATTAGATAGGTTAGGTGGGGTTGTTAGTCATCAGCCACTACACTGATGTGAAAAATGGTCTCAAAGGGTCCAATGTACATATGTCTACGATTTACTTTTTCCCTAAACCACATGACATTATCCCATTGTGATATATGATAGAACCATTTATCTCTAACCTTAATCTCTAGGTATATTTGATGATTTTATCATAGATTTTATTCCAACATTATTTTGATTTCATATAACATTTAATGGTTTGAAATTCCTCTTCTATTTCATTGATAACTTCAGGTACAATTAGATTTTTATCTGCGACATCATCTAAACATGTTGGTTTCAGAAACCGATTCCCATACAGATCCTCAGAGGGTGTTATTTTCATAAAATAATAGAAAATGTTTTTATATGAGATCTATGATAAAATAATCTTTTATTGTCACCATACTAGGAATTAGATTATATATGATCCCACCATATCTTCAAGAGTTTGATAAGTCATTTCTAACTAACATTCCATATAAGGGTGAAATGCTATGTTGAAAAATAGTTATGTATGCAACTCTTTCTGAAGGATTCTCCAAAACATCAATGTAATCCATTAATCTCAATCAGATACAGTTGAGTGTGGAACTCTATATAGTCTAACCACTACCCTTATGTATATCATTGAATTTTTATCAAAAGAGAAATATTCATTATTTTAAATGAAATGATCAATCTTGTTAATGAGTTAAAATATCACCCATATTTAATTACTATGATTATTAATCCTTGGGGAATCTTTTGATGAAATTAACAGCCATATTTTAAAATTTCCATACTGGTTGGGTCAATGGTTGCAAAATAGAATTGGACTTCTGTAAATCTATCATTAATTATTGGCATAGAACGGTTCATGAAATAAACTAAACAATATCACTCTTCATGTAATCCCAAATGATATTTTTTCATAATATATCAATACATATTAGTTCATCCTTGTTTAATAGTGATTTATAAACTGTGTGAATAATCTAGAAGTTCCCTCTTCAACTCTAGTTTGGATGGGACACATATCCTAGTTCTAAATGATATAACTGCATCTTCCAAAAAGCTAAAATCCTGAATATTCACTACCATATTTTATATCACCCCTTCTACTTTCTGATACTATCAAGAATATATTGTTCTTTTCTTATTTGAGTTGGTTAATATTAAGATAATTTTTTTATTCCCATGTCCATTCACTGCATGTCCATATATATTGGATCCTATTAAATCATAATAGTGGATAGGATTATAGGATATATTCTACTTAGATAATCCATCATTTTTTACCTTAATATTATGGTAATGTATTGAAAAATCATTAAAAATTATCCTCTAAAACATCATTTTTTGGAAAATATTTTGATCATATTGTGTAAATATATACATTAGCCTTTTATGGTTTGTGTATATTTCACAATTCTACCCATATAGATAACCACACAAATATCCAATGAAATGTTCAATAAAACCTCTTATAGATCATGATTTTTGATGTTATTCTCATAGATATTAAATTGGTGGGATGAATAGGCTATCACATTGTTATCGTCGATGACTAAAAAACACATTCCATTTTTGGATGCATTATTTTAGATAACAAAAACATATCCACTAGTTGGTTGTGTGGATATATGTTTAATTATAAAACTATTACTAAACTAATTAAAATATTGAACATGTTATTCATTCTAGAATAATTTTACCCCCTTCTATGCTTTCATAGTCAGGGGATTTAGAATTATGATTTGTTTCAAAAAAAATGGAATATAGTGCCTAGATAATCAATCATTACTGTGAATTTCGATTATAGAAGCAGGTCTGTGAGATCCTTTAGTTTACTCATTTTTTAGGGATCCATAAATATACCTTTAATATTCATAAAATGTCCTAATAAAATTACTATCTACATAAAAAATACATATTTACTATATTTCACAAAAATATTTTATTTCTAAAAGGTATTCAGTATAGTAATCAGCTTCTCCTCAAGTTCCTCTGTGAATTAGGAGTAGATGAGAATTTAATTTTTAAATACTACCACAAATTTATTGAGGTAATATATATAGAATAAATTCATCATGTTCATGAATATTTTTTGGGAATTAGTGGTTATAAATATATTCCCTATGAATTCATAGTGGTCATACGTTGTATGAAACCAGTTGTATGGATATCCTCTTTCTTCATCATAACATAATAATATCCCAATCAATGATGAACCTTAAATAAATGATAGGATCCATGTAGATGATATAACAATTCATCAATCCATAGCGTAGGGTAATTATTATTTATCATTATCATGTTCATCTCATGATAATGAATGAATAGTTTCATGGATTCATCCTTATTGATGAATATGAACAATTCACCACATAGTGATTCACATGGGAATATAAATCAATTATCTAGATTCTCCTATTATTATTTCCCTTTTTATCACCATGTTAAAAAAATCCCATTCATTATTTAGTATTGGATATTGGAAAAGATATAGGTATGAGGTTTATAGAGAACTCAATATCACATAAAGGGGGAATACATATAGATCCATGATTAAAAACAACAATGAATTCCCATATAGTGGGATTTTTTATCAATTATGATCTTTTCTATACTTCCAATCTATTGAGTGAGATATTCTTGATCATGAGGAATTAATATCCATACATGAGATATTGGTAATAAATAATATTTACCCCCCTTCTTTAAATTCTATATAATTGGAAGGGGATTTGTGGGGTGGAGGGTGATTTCCTTCTCTTAGATATTTACATTGGATCAGTATAAGTGAAGAAAATCCAAGCTCAAAATCACATCATATTATGATAAACATAGTATCATAAGATTTTCTAGGATTTTCATATCAAACCTTTTGATAAGGTGATGACTAATATACATGGGAGACAATAATTTCTCCACTTATATTCTTCAATTATAACTCAATTTTAAAATTTTTAGGTGGTGTTTGAATAGTTATACTAAACATGCATGATATGAATAAATGTGTTGAACCATGGATGATATGCCAACATGTCAAAATTTAATTTTTTTATATTTATTTATTCCATCCAAAATAGACTTAAGTATGATTATTGTTAAATATTAAATACATAAAAGGCATACTATGATCATTAAATTGTTGACTCATAAATTTAATATATTCCTGAACCTATGAATTCTTTGGATTCAATATACATGTTCTACGAACTACATTGAAATATTAAATCTTATTTGATGTTTTTTATGTTAATAATGATTCTTAAAAATCTTGTGAATTTACCAAACAATATCCACTAGTAGTGTAAAACTAGTTATACCACATGGACCAGTTTCAAACATGAGGTAACAATTGAGTCTAGCTCAATGCACCTTTTTTGTGATTATTACACCTATGTACATTTGTGTCAGAGACACATCAACCTATAGTATCCAGACATGGATATATTTTCATGGAAATCACATAATCTATACTTTTAAAAAATTTAGGGATTTTTTCTAATATTTATTATTACCCTTATGTATTACAAATGAGTTTTTTAATCATAATCCTTGAAAATAAATAAAATTTTCTCTAATACAAATTATTACAACTCATATCATTAAAAATCTAAATTTCATGGTTTATTACATAATGGTACATGTAATAAAATTTCAAAAGATCATAAAGACTAGTGTATTTTAGAGAATTGGTATATATAATAAAAATTTAAAATTGATTATAACAAAATTCATTAAAAATTTCATAATATGTGCATATATTCATTGGATTTTACAAACCTACATGAGATAACCTGGGGAAATATATACTAAATGGGTGAGCTATAAATCATAGTAATGGAATAAACATAGGATATAATAATGTAAATAAAGACATTTGATACATGTTTCCTATCAAGATAACATAAAGGGGTTGATAATCATAGTTCATAAAAATAAGGAATGATATAACATGATTATATAAAGGTGAAAAAGGAATTTGGAAACAACATAAATCGTTAAATTATCATCATCTAATGATAAATTCGATGATAAAATCACAGTGTATAAATATACCCATAATGGATTAGGCTTACTTCTTAATTACATACAAGATGACTCAAAAAACTACTGTGTTACCCAATGCATTAAAGTGTTATTCAGGTTCACCTACCATGTTCAAATCATGCACATGCATTAGTGTTCTACATGAATAATATAATAAATATAAATATATGAATTTCATCAATTTTAGTACTAGGATCATTTATTATGGATTAAACATAGGGAATTTCCCAAAAATTAATTATATTTATATTTAGTTGAATACAATTTATTGTAAATTGTATGCTTATTGATAATAAATATTTTTAGCATTGAAAATTATCAAAACAATTCTAGCTATATAATGGGGGTATGTAAAGGTTCATGGAAGGGATGAATGAATAATAATATAGTATATCATCAATGGTAAATAATATATGTACTAATAGAGATCTATAAGAAGATAATCCCAGATAGACAATTATTGATTAAAATGCAGTGTATAAATAAGGTTCAGGAATTAATAGGAGGAGAATATGATCCCTTAACAAGAGAAGGTGCTTATAAAATCATGGGTGGTGCTTTATAAGAGACTTGTGGAAACTAGGGAGGATGTTAGAGAGATAATTGAAGAGTAACATAATTATTTAATTATTTTTTGTAATGATAAATGGGAATTCAAAAGTGTTTATACAGAAAAATATAGAATAATTAATTATTAATTTCCAAATATATGTTTTTTTTTCAAAATAATAATTTTGTAAAAAAACATCCCATGATTTCTTTAAAGGGATTATCCAATGTATCTTGGTTTTAATTACCTTCTATTCTTATGATAATTCTAACCCTACCAGATCTACCCCACTTCATCGAAAAATGTCCTAGAGCTGGTAGGGGTATAATTATCCATGAAAAGGTGGGATGATACATTATGGTTGAGTTGTTTACCGTCTACTATAACCACAGGTGTCTCACATATACTTTCTCGCATAAGGTTCATAACATGAAATATGTGTTCTATCTAGTTCTCCTCTTGGATTTTGACTTCATGATAGTTTATTCTCCTGAGATGTAGAAGATTTTGTAAGATTCTCTTAATAGTATATCTTGTTCATAGTTGTTGACTATAGCATTGAAGTGGTTAGCATCGTTAAATTTGTTATTAGTTTATGATGATGATGGGGCATAACTACTATTGACGGTCATTACCCCCACCATTTATACAATATTGTAGGTAACCCAAGAATGGAAATACCAACTATGATACCATGTTCTCTCATTTTTCTACCAGATGTTCTCCTGATGTATTTTATTTGGGCCAGAAGCATGTAATCTTTTTAGAGGATGGATGATCATTTCAGTGATGATTCATTGGGAGTTTTTATTATACTTTAATAAATATATCTTGGAGGGACATTTAGGTGTGGAAAATACATGAAAAGAACTATGTCATTAAATTGGGATTCCATGTATAAAATTATTATAGAATATTTTTTCTCTAGATGAAACACTTGTCATTGGGTTAAGGATGAGCACAAAGTTTCTATAGGATTAGCTAAACCCCTTGAGGATCTAGAGTTGAAGAGGAATGTTATATCTTTATCCTTCCTGATATAGATACCATGGAAGGTATGGGGAGTCTGATGAGCCCTATGGCCACCATAAATAATGTTTACAGATAGCTCCACATGTATTTTGTGCCTCGTGCCTCTTTATAAGGATCACGCCATTCACATGGTCCATCTTAGCATGTATATCCCATTATTCCCATTGCTACTCTTTGAAGAACCTGGGAATATGACAATGAATAAGCCCCAAAAAACCTATAATCATCCAACCAAGTGTATTCCTAGTGTGAAGGGAAGCTAACCATGGGTAATACCCACACCATACCACTTTCAAATATAAGGGTTTTTATCCTTGTATTCTAAATATGGTACATAGGAAGCCTCTATGATGTTAAATCCAATCCAATTGTAAACCATGGTGACTCCCTCACTGGGGTGCACCTTCGCTTATTTTCCCTCCTATTTTTCCCTTAGTGGTGTCTGAATAAGTCTTCAAAATGAGAAACCTTACCTTTATGGGATGCACCACACTTGGGTCAGACCTCATTGGGCATTTTGATCCATCTATCAGGTAAACATTCCAGGTGCTCCCTCTTAGATATTTACCTACATGATCCACCTTTATTAGTGTTTTGATCCACCCATTACATCTCTGTAAGACATTAAATCATGACCCTCTATCCTTGTGGGATGTTGAACTCATGGAATACCACAAGTTCAACATGGGATACCATTTTATTGAGAATCCCTTTGATGACGATGAATACAGGTTACCAATGTTCTAGTGTACATACATTCGACTGATTCCCAATGTGAATACATTCATAACTGAAGTATTATGCCCTATAATGAACCTTTGGAATGCCCTGATATAATCATTGTGATTAACCATCATCCATAAAGAGATGGAACTAGGAACAAGTTTCACGAACAACGTCTTATTCTATAAGGGAGACTCATACTAGGTAATGAATTCTGAGGAGGAATCCTTGGATAGAAAGAACAACATCCCATCACCCAGTTTCAATCAAGGAGAAGACATCTCTTTATAAGTGATGAATGTCACTCACCTTTGTAACAAATGAATGTGTGGTACAATGCACCACCATCGAACGTCAACATGCTCCAGGCAACGTGCCCCTGCAGAAAGTGTCAAAAACATATGTCATGCTCAATCATACATGGCTTCCCACGTTCTCATAGGGACCTCTCCAAAAAAAAATATGTAAAATGAGGTTCCCTATAAAAGACTATAGTAGAATTAAATCCATGTAAAAAGATAATATCAATTAAATAATGAATTTTGATTTTATTATAATTTTTTTCATATAAAATGTATATAAATTTAGATTATTTGGTCATCCAATTGATAAAAACCCATATTTAATTCTTCCATAGAGGGGTACATGAAAACCTAACCTAATATCCAATAGAAATCTTGTCCCACTTCGATGTCAGAACTAGAAGTATTTGAAGAAAACATGAAGGTCTCTAATGATCAGATTTGATGTATTGGTATGTATAATAATGAGAGAAATTTTCATTAATATCTCATCTAATACAAGGACACAAGAATCTTCATGGTATATCATATAACATATGATTAGTACATTGGTACACTTCCAATGGGGAATTATGGAATTCCATAATAAAAAAAACAATCATCGAAAACGGTACAATATATCAGTTCTAATAGGTGTTTCAGACATGTATTGGGGGCAGAGGGATGTCATTGGGTTTTGGGAGGATATAAATGATGATTTGGGTAGTCATTCTATTGAAATGTAGTAGCATTAGGCTATTCATAGTGTGAAAAGGTAATTCACAACATGAATGCATTTAATAGGGTGATAATGGTCGTGAATGGTGAAAAGGGGTCAAGTAAGGGTTTGGAACCAAAATATAGTGATGTCACCACTTGGTTCATTTCATGTAACATGATTTAAAACTTATTTTTATGTGGGTGATGGGTTTATAAAGTATAAACCTCCTCAGGTTTCTTCGTTTGGACACAAAGTTCTTAGGGTGTGGCCAAACCTCATTCCCCTCCTTCCTTCCCCTTAGGCCTGAGTGGATTATCGGTTGTTCGTCATTTCGAATCAATGTGGTATCTTCTCCTACATATTCCTTGCTTCTGTAACTTCTTGATCAAATATTGGCATCAAGTTTTTAGTGTTCTAGGTGTAATAATTATACTATAGTATGGATAAATCATTTTTCTTCATGGGATTTTTATATATGACTCTTAGAGCATGTCTCAAAATTTCATAAACTAGTAATCAACCATTATTTGATGCATATTATATTTTATAGAAGATTTATTTATCTGTTTTCAAAAATTTAGGCTTAATTTGTCATAAATTTAGTAATATAGATTGGGGATTTAGTGTTTTATAGGCTTAGGGGTGCGTCAGGAGTGGATCACACCTAGTTTCTCAGCATTCTGGCTTTGTTGGATTACACAATGAGTTTGGCGCCTATTATACCATGCTGGATGTTTGGTTAAAATTAACTAATTATGTAATTTAATGTTGTTAGACATTAATGCATGTGATCATGGACTCAGTTGTGGTTGGTATGAACTGTAGATAGTTTATGGTACTTCTGGTTTAGGTAAGGGCATTGACCTAATTGTGTCTTTGGGTTAATTGGTTATTTTATGTTTTGTGCCTCACTAGTATAATTCCATTTAGAAACCCCATTAATTATTTCATTATTGTATTACTAACATAATATTTGTTTTCTTATGTAGGTGAAATCATTTTCCTCAGTTCGAATACTTTGTTGGGAAACCTCCACTATGGATGACAATTTTTTAGAGCGGATGGATACAGAAATGATGGAACATCATTGTTTTTTAACAATGGTGGATAATTGTAATTGTAACCAAATACAAAATTGATTGAAATGTATATAACATCGTGTTGTTTTTTATTCATGATTTCAAGTAAATGTATATAGAATTTTTGTTCTTATGTGCTTTGTGTGTGGGTGTTGTTTGTGCTGTGTGTAGGTGCTGTAATTTTTCCAGGTTCTGTGCAGGTTTTGGTTTTGCACAGGATATTTGCCCTTTATCAGTGCTAGTTAAGCGCTAATAAATGGATGATATATCAGTTCTATTTTGAGCATTGATAAAGGTATTTTTTATCAGCTCTCAAAGTAGTGCTGATAAAGGTAGTGTTTATTAGCGATATTTTTAGTGCTGATATATTATATATTTATCAGCGCTAGTTTTAGCATTGAAAAAGGGGACCCACCCCTTAATCTTTTCCGAGATTGAAAGTGCTTTTTAGTACTGTTAAAGGCAGTTTTTTGTGCCATTATAATCCATATTTTTAGTAGTGATACAACACATCAAATACTAATAAAAATAATTTGAATACCTATTCATCAAAATATAGAAATATTAAAATTAAATATTATGAATATATTTTTAAAATGTACTAAATTATCAGTTACAATAAAAGTACAATTAATACACCTATACTGAACATCGATGTCAAAAAAAGTGATGAAAAATGTAAGAAATATACCTAAGAAATGGAGAGGCATAAAATATTCCATAATACAATCATGTGATGCTAATAAAATGAGAATCAATGAGGTGGATGGAATCTCAATGATGTTTAAGGAAGAACATATATGATACAATATGGATGATTAATAAAGGAAATATATTTCATTCAAGACATGGGAACTAGAATTTATGGAAGTATTAAATAATTATAATACATGTAGATTGGAATATGAATTTTACACTGATAAAGATATTTCTTACATAGATTGGATATTTATAAGGTTTTACAATAAGAATATTATTTTAGGAAATAATATTTTTAGGGAAAATATCACAAGATGGGAAAGGTTAATGAAATTGTAATGCCCCGACCCCAGTTACCCAGAGCCGGTTCATCATTACATAACATTGGCATGATCACAAATGATCTAGTCTCAAAAGACCGATTAGTTCAGTAGCCATTGAAGTAGTAGATAAATTCATAAGGTTTACATTACATCATAAAATGAAAAAAACTAAGACAAAATTGTTTCCATGAACCACACTCATATCCCATCAGACTATCTCTACAAGAAAGTCATAAAATACTTCTTCGCATCATGGGAAAAATAAAACAAATAAAGGGGTGAGTTCATATGCTCAGTAAAGAAAACAATATAGCAGAAACTTTCATAAATAAGCACAAACACTGAAGGAAATGTATATGACTGAATCAAATGCCTTTTAAACATGAACTTATGAATAATATGGATAAGATAAAATCAAATAATTCCATTTACTTACTCACATTGATATTATACTAGGTGAATAATTACATGAAATATCAATATCCACTTTCATAATGATGGAAATCATAATGCCATAATTTCATAACCACATAGTCCAGGCCTTGTGCCAAGACAATAAATAAGATTTTGTGAAGTACTTTTTCCCAAAAACTAGTTTGTCTCATGAGACATACAGATGCATCGAGGAGCTATAGCGGGCTCCACCCGTCACTTACTATGTCCAATGAATTCCTCATATGAAAATGTTTAAACATAACAAAAACATTCATATTAAAACTAGCATACCAAATGTAAATACTTTCTCTATAAACCATGAATTGTATAAAAGTAACACATCCACATTTCAAACATATCACAAAACCTTCAATACAATATGGATGTTTTGTATCATAACAAATGAACTTCAAATAGGCTTAAAATCCACCAAAGGATGTTGACATAGATGAAATCAAATCCTTTTTTAGAGAAATATCTCTTACTAATCTGAAATCATTTAAAAGTCATATAATTTTAAATGATTTTTTTGATAGTATTATTATATGATTTTAAGGGAAGATTTGACGTTGTTATAACAATAGAAAATAGTCTCACCCACTGTATAAGTTAAAAAAAGACATGATTACCTTATTTTTGTCGAAAAGGATATAAAGGACCTTGTTTGGAAAACGAAGAAAAATTCTTTTATAAACAGCTTATCAAAATTCAAACAAGGGTACAAATGACCTTAACCCATTGTCTATAAAAAAATAATAATTATTTCAAATATATATTTAAGAAACATGGATGTGGGTGAAAAAGAGGTCCTAGTAGATAATTACGTATAAACAATCTCTGATAATGATGAGATTGTATAATTAACCCTTAACTTGTACTTTTCCTTGGTTGATGGTAGGTTAACCTCCAGTATAATGGAGAAATAATTATTATTAAATTATAAAAGAATCATATGCATTAATGTGATATCATATATGATCTTTTATCATTTCTTTGTTAGTAATATCTTAGTATTATGGTTGTTTCGAGTGTTAACAGATTCATTTTCATTTATATTATTTGTTATGTGAGTCATATTTGTTATGTATGTGGTGTATCTAATTCTTATCCATAATGATATCAAGTCTTTAAACATTATTTTTAATCATCAAACGAATATTATTCTTGAATGGATACGATGGTGAATGAATCTCATTGTGTTCATTGAGACGGTATTCTGTACGTACGCACGAGCGACAATATCATTTGTTTGATATTAAAATAATATTTAATTGGATGGTATATCATATATAAAGAATCATTATATTGTTATATTTATTATTTACATCAATTAAACTTAATTATTATACCCATCAAAATAATAATGTATTGAATAACAATTACTCCATGATGTGGAGATGGTAAGTCGTACGTACGCACGTATGGTGACATGTCATTGAAATAAAGGATAGAATAATGAATTTGGTTGTACCATATTTATAATAACAACACAGTATATTGAATATACTGGATTTATTATTTTATAATGGAAACAACAATGAAAAAGGAAGTGGAATAAGAAAGGAACGTGAAAGAGGAGATGAAATATTTACCTCTACTTCGGGTTCTTCCTTTTGATTTGATCAAAAGGGCTCCGTTGGATAGCTTTATGACTAATGTAATTCCTCTAGGATGAATAGAGGACAGTTGAGAGGGTATTTGGGTGGAGGTTGGATGAGTCAAATGGCATTGATGGTGTGAATTAGAGATAATGGTGAGTTCCCTTTTATAAAAGGGGTGAGGGGCACCTTAGGAAAAGCTAGAAATATTACTTTATAATAAAATCATTTTCGGTATCTAATGGCTCCAAAATGAATTATTTAGATTCTATGGTGGATATAGGTCGAAAACCACTCAACCAATAGGTTTTATATATGTTTGGGTCACTATATGATCCTTATCTTTTATATTTAACTCTTAGTTAAATAGTTTGACATTACCATGTCTCTTTGTATTTTTATATTACATGGTTAATAAATGTACTATATATTTCAAAGTGAACCCCAAGTGGTTAATTAATGATACAAATATCATTATATAAGTATTTTTGTTGATCCTTAGATTTTTTGGAATATAATATCAATTAATAATATAATATTTGTTTTAAAAACACATATATGTCACTTTTGACACTATTTGGTATTTTATTTTTTCTAAATTAACAAAATCATTATTACTTCATAAAAAATACATCTAACTAACCCTAATATGTAATATTAACCTTTAAAATTAGTGCATTTCCTAAAAAGTCTCATATTACATTTTTTTAGATATTTATAATATCAATTATTTTAATCATTCATTAATACGGTAATTACTGCATCATCATTATGTCAAAAATAAATTAAATTATTAAATGTCTAAAAAATATAAATAAAATACCATTACGTAGTAAATATTTTTATATTTATAATGAATATTTATAGTCTAATTTATCTTATGTGTAACCCTATATTAAAAATGGTTTAGTTATTAAACTTTGAATTTAACACTTTTAACTCTTTTTTGAATTAAATAATAATAAATGTCTTAATCTAATCCTAGTGGACCAAAAAGGTTCATATTTTATTTCTAAGGTTGTTTTAGTTGAATTATACATATCCAATAGAATTAATACATGTGTCAAGGTAATAATAATATCATTTTTACCCTTAATTAACATATTTACTTTTAACCATGGTAAATAAAAGTCAAAAGTTACAATTCACCAAAAAATATTTTCATCTCATTTTACCACATTTTACTTACTGATATCAACCATGTGTCTCGGAATTTCGAAATTCAACTCACAAAAATGGTAAAATTAAATTTTATGTAAATTTTCATATGCTCCTAGGAGTTGGGTAAAAGACGGTAAAAAGTTCAATAAAATTTTATATATATAATATTATTTCAAAATGACTCTAATGAATTACATTGAACATATATAGGTATAATGTATCTATTTTTTAGCTAAAATAAAATAAAATAAAATAAATAATTATTTAAATGAATAGTCGGTTTTAACCAATAACACAATGTTTTTCACTATTCATAAAAAATTTAATGTTTTCAATAACATATCAAAAATTCACCCAACATAATTTTGATATTAAGAATTCAGAAGTGAAATCTATTTTACCAAATTAAAAACATATAAATTTCATTTATTAATTTAAAATTAATTCCCATTGTCAAAACCAAAAAGTGTATTTTTAAGAGATAATAACTACCAAAATATGGACACTTGTCTATGTCCAATTTCAAAGTAAAATTACTTCTAATGACCAACATTAGATTAAATAGTAAAAATATAATCTAGTTATACCTCCAAAACATTCATATGTATATTTTAACACTATAAATTATTTTTATTAAAAAAACCATTTTCTGTTAAATTTTAGTATTTTGCACTAGTCACCCAAATATGAAAGTTATCATAAAAACACCAAAAACTTATCAAAAATAAATTTTTATGTTACGATTCTATAGAAGATGTTTATTTTGTCAAATTTAATATATAAAAGTTTCAAATATTGGATTTAAAAAAAGTTTTGCCAAGAAAAGGAAGTAAAATTGCATTTTAAAAAACTTCTTTTATCTGAAAAAATGAATTTTTTTATATATTATGTCAAAGTAACTCATAATATGGTTTCTAAAATTATAAGGATTATATAAAATTAAAAATTCAGTTTTTACTATTCATTTCAACTTTTTAACGGATAGTTTGGTAAGTCGTGGTGCGCTTGAACTCAGTGTTGTTTGTAGTGCAAGTTGCAGAATTATTTTGAAGAAATAATGTACTATTAAATCTTGTGGTGTTATAGAAATTCTATGTTATAAATAATTTTCAAAAGATTATATATAATAATAAATTTGATGATAATGGAAATGAACAAAATTGGAAATAAATTCCTGAATCAATGCATGAAATGATAATTCTAGTGATTTAAATAAGGCTGATCCAAGAGAATAAGAAAATTTATATTTCATTTTTACTACATCTATGGTACAAGTTACTGACACTAAATCTACAATTTCCTCGAGATCATTTTGAGATTTATGGTTATAAATTGAAATATTGTTATTATATGATTAGGTAAATGATAAATAATCGTAAACATAAATATAAAACAATAATGATGTTGTATTCTCTATGTTTTACGGATAAAAATTATCATACTAATGAAAATGAAAAGAATGAATAGTTGTTAAAAATAGTGATTTAAAATTGGACAATGAAAAGAATTGGAATGGATTGGAATAGTTTACTAAATTCACATATTCCCTTAAAAAGAGTTTAATTAATCAAACTATACCTAAATTCAGAACTAGTATTGGTTATCAGTATAGATAGAGAATAATTGTTTAAAAAATTATTTTTTTCATAGTTCTAAAAATGAAAGTAGGGACTTCATATATAATACTTATTTATATTATGGTCATTGGGAATCCAAAATTATACCTAAGGGAACATTTTTCTCAAATACATTTAATTATAAAATTAATAAACCTACCTATGAAACAAACATTAATACTAATGGCTTTATTTACTAGATTTTCTAGACCCAATAATGCCAGGGTACCAAAAAAATTTCATGTAAAATAATATATCTGTAAAATTTATATAGAGATTGTCTAAGATTATTTGGTATATATATATTGTGGATGTTTTAAACATATTACTAGATACTTCTGAATCATCTATGATCATAAAAACATTAATAGTATACATGTCACATTTTTTGATAATAAAAAAGGTAAAATATTTTGTCTTGGAAATATTTGTAACACATATACTATATTGATTTCTAATGTCACAAATATTATTGGATTAAAATATATATTTTTTTCAATTATGTGATGATTGTTTTCATGTTATGTATTAGAATTATTCTTGATTATTTTATGGTTATAAGTTTGATTTAATCGTTATTATTATGATAAATGATAATATTATGTTGTTTAAAAATATTTTCTATTTACTCTAAATTTATCTTTCTTAAGTGATTTTGTCAATGAATATTAATTCCATAACAAGAAATGGGGAAACTAAATTGTTCAGTCACTATGGAAGTTAGTTATAAAATTCTAAATCATGGATCTAGACAAACTAAAATTCCCAAATGAAAAATTGTGCAGTCATTATCAAAAAGGGAAGTGGCATAAAATCTCCTTCAAAAAAATGAAAGAGTTATATACCACTCAAACCGAGAGTTGGTCCAGATGATATTTTTTAAGATATATTTTTTATACTCTAAGTGTAAATCAATACGTTTATATCATGATTTATGAATTTTCAATATTTACATGGGTCTTTCTCATAGCATACAAAAACGAATCTTGTTCCTATTTTAAAAATTATACAAAATAAATTTATAACCATAGTTGACATAAAATTAGTACATTGAGAAATGACTAGGTTTGGGAATTTTAGAATTGATATATTGAGATTCTTGGTTCATAACATGGTTATAGATGTAAATTTTCTACTCCTAAAACACATAGTGAAATGGGGTTATTTATAATAGAAATATAACATTATAGTAAATTTAATATAATGGAAATAATGATAGATATTTTAATTTTTTTCAGTAGTAATGTATATATTATTAATATAAAATATAATAATTAAAAATCATTTGAAAGAGTAATGAAAGAATTTTTCATGGTCTTTGAACCACTATTAACAATTGAATATTATTTAATAGATAAATAGAGATTGTACAAAAATCTTTTATGGTCATATTAAATGAAACAGATCTATATGAATCTAATATTTCATTAAGAGACCATTAAAACAATATTTATAATCTAAAAATTAATAATTTCACTAATACCACTAACCATAGAGATGATATAAATGAAAAACCTTCAATCACAAACCGAACATGCTACCCTGACCTTGAGTTAAACCTAGGATTCATTTATAGTAATTTTCATTCAAGAGAAACAATAACACAATGCATGTAGCTTCATTCAAGAAAATATTTTATACCTAAAAAATATAAATGTTATTTTGTGAAAAAATTTTCGTTTTTGAATTTTCCATGTGATAATAATATGAGGATGAAAATTTGATATTTTTTAGGAATAATGGATTTTAATTTTATTAATCAGAAATATTGGTTTTAAAAAATCGTCAGATTTCTGAAATTATAATTATATAATAATATGTAATTTTTTTAAACTTTTTGTCTAATAAGAATATATATATAAGTATTAAATAATTCATTTTAAAATATAATTTTTAAAAAATAAATATATATTTCTAACATTTTTGATGTTTTTGTAATGTTATTATTCAAAAAAAATATTTTTAGATATAATGTTTTAATAATTTTTTATAAGGGTTCATATTATTTTTGTTTGGTTTGAATGAATTTATTAAACATAATGTAAGATCCTGACCATTTTGGAGTTATTTTGGGCATGATTTTAGGTAATTTTTTTTGTTTTTTACTTAATATATATTTTATGTTTGTAAGGGCTTGGGGTTATTTTTAGTGAAGTCTATGAAAACCATAGAGAAAAGAGGTTGTGTGTGGTTAATGTAGGGTTTGTACCAACTGTGCGACAGACGTTGAAAAGCTGTGTGATCCATTATCTTTCTGGCAGTAGTTTCAGCACAGTTTGGTAGGTCATGTGAGGTGGTCATTCAAAGAACACCTTTGAAAAAGTGGCTAATACATAGTTAGTCCAAAGTTTGTCAAACCATGTGACTAATTTATTTGAGGGACGACAGTGAGATAATAAAATTTTCGATCTCACTTGCCTTACACATTTAATGACTTGTTTTACCTTCTATGTGGCCCTAACAAGGGATTTTACTTTCTAATGAGTAATGTAATGTTATCCTATCCATTGGGATGGATTCCAAGGCATTACAAACACCTTTCTTCAAGATGTATATCCTGAATTGAAGATCCTCTCTTCTCCCAGTAAGTGGATTTCACCTCGATGTTTCTCCCAATTTTTATTCTCCATTTCCTTGTTCTTTTCATAGAAGTTATCCTCTGTTTCCTTGGATCTAAACCTATTTAGTGAGATCTAGTTATAGGATTGTGAATCTAGATCTATATTTATCGGATCATAATGTCTTTGATCATGATTTTGGTTTACGATTTTAGATCCAGGACTTTTATCAGTGTCGTCATGATTATAAAATTTTGGTGATTCTCATTTAGAAAACATCTACCAATGAATTGATGTAGTTGGTATAAATCAAATTATAATAGTATGGGATTTGATATTTATATGAAATATTGTAGAATTTCTAGCATCCTTTAGAAATTGATTTCCTTTACTATGGTTAATTAGATTGACCAATTGAGTTATTAATGTTATGTTGAAATTGGTTTTTAATAATGGAATTAATAATGTGATTAAGGGGATACAATATTAGATAATTAATTTGGGGAAAATTTGTTTTAAGAGATTGGGTTTTAATCTAGATAATTAATTGGAAAATCAATTATGAGATATCGAATTGGATATGCTGAGATAATTAATTGTGAATTAATTATGTGGTTTGAAACTAAGATGTATATAATTAATTGAGGGATTAATGATGATTATTTGAAATTTAGAATGAGATAATTAATTATATAAAATTAATTATTAAAGATGATTTTTGGTGTTGGTTAATTAATTAATGAATTAAATAATGGGATTAAAGAATTTAGTTTATTGTTGTGTTAACTTTTTATTTTGAGGATTTTATATAATTTTTTAATTAGTATTGGTATTGGGGGGAAAATTAATAGGTAAATTATTTATGTGATAAAGAATGGGATAATGGACAATTTAAATTGATATGTACATATGGTAACAAGCTAGAGTACTTATGAGTAAAGAGATTGAGAACATAGTCATTCTATATTGAGTAGTATACTTGGTAACATGGTCAATATACTTATGATTATATAGAATGGGAACATGGTCATTATACTAGGGAGTAAGTATGGTAACATGGTAATGTTACTTATGTCTGTTATATTGGTATCATTGGAAATTCTTCTTTTAAATGTGAAGTTAAAGAATGGAACTAATGGAGCTCTGATTTATGGCCTCACATGGGAATATTCGACTATAGCATGAGTCGAATTAGGCATTGAGTTATCATAGTACCATTGTCTACTTCAAGATTCAACTAGAAGAATATATTATGTAATGGTATCACCTAGGGACACTTCAGGATTCAGTATGAGATGAAGTTCGTATGGTGGTACATGTATCCTTGGGAGCCTAGGATTTAAGGATGTTAGATATGATAAATGGAAATGTGATAAATAGTTTATTATTACATTGTACTTATTTCCTTATAGAAATTCATGCATTATATTTTGACCGTAAATTTTTAGACATCATTGGTGGTGACCTATTGAGTTGTAATCACACCCTATTCAGGCTGCATGATTGCTACCTAAATAGAT
The DNA here is from genome assembly GCA_963277665.1 of Viscum album. Lineage (NCBI taxonomy): Eukaryota > Viridiplantae > Streptophyta > Magnoliopsida > Santalales > Viscaceae > Viscum > Viscum album. Next base: position 266,615,221 of record OY728128.1, on the reverse strand, counting down.
TATATTGTTACAGGATTGGATAAGGGAAAGGGACTAGAGATATGTGGCTAATTGGTGATAGAGCAAGGTGGATCTAACCATACATGGTTCGAGATCCATTTTGGGATTTTTAGGGTCATTATATTCGGTAGCATTATAGACACATAACACTTGTATTGGGATAACATGTGTTCCCTTTCAGTTGAGTATTGTATTTCTTGATTGGTTATCTTGTGAGATGAGAATAGTTCTTGTTGTATAAGATTCTTGTATTGTTTATTTATTTATACTAGAATTTTAATTTGACAAATGAGGGTATTATCTCTACATGAATTACATACCAAACCCTCACCACTAGTTGGTAGCCCCTTGCATTTGAGGAGGAAGGCAGGAGGTCATGTGGTGAATTGGCTCAGGGCACCGTGTCGTGGAAACCAAGTCAAGATATTACAATGTGGTATCATATTTATAGTTTTAATTCTTCTTATATTTTCATACTATTTTGGGAATGGTAGATTTTATACGAGGAAAAGTCGAGGCTTGGTAATGATCTCGTGCATGGGATTTTCAAACCCATTTATTGGGGAAACTTGATTAATCAATGAATGAATATTGATAATGTCGTTTACTATTACAATTGAATATTATCTCACCTTGGGTGATGCGCTTGTGGTGTGAGGTGATTATTGTTTATGAAATTTTTTTATTATTGATTCATAGCCCAAAAAGAAACAATAGTTTAGTCTTCATGCATCATTAGAGGAACTCTTGGTTATTGTGACATGGATAATTTTAGGCACACATGGGGAAACATGATATTGGTATGTGTATGATCATGACCTATTTTCCTTTTTTTGAGATTATAATGAAAAAATGGTTCCTGATATGAATTGATAATGATTGTAAAAAGATGAAAATTGAGAATAATTGGTTGTCTAAATCAGAATATTGATTATGATAGTGTGTTTACCTTGTTAACCATAGCCTAGTAGTATGATAGTTAAGGGTAGTAATACTGCATTGGTTTTTACCATGTAGCGAGAACAGGGGAAAGGTTTGTTGTAATATTTTCCTCTTATGTATAGGTTATGATCTTTTGTTATGAAACCTATGTTGATTGTCTGGATTTTAAGAGAGTATTCCTCCATGAAGTTTGTTGAGGGGATGACAGAGGTGTCGACTTTTAATGAATTCCCAGTCATAGAACATGACGAACCGATCGTGGCATCTAAAAATAAAGGGGATATGTTTTAAGAGAACATCACTCACCTCATTCAATTAATGGAATGAAAACCAAGGATGGTTGTGAAATGTTTTTCTAACTTAACAATGGAGTTTTAGTTTGATCACCCTCCGAATTTTACTAGAGAGGGTGGACATAAGGTGATGAATTCTTGGTTGAATCCACATAGACAATACGAGATCATTTGGATACTCTATCTAAGAGAAGGTTAAAATTGGTCCCTTATATGAAATGGGGATCCATGAAGTTATTATTGGACATTCATCCAAAAACTGTGCAGACTGATGGTATGTTATAGAAGGACTTTTTGGACTGGTTATTGGAACAGTTTTATCCAGAGACACCAATACAAGAGAAATTTGCTGAGTTCATGCATTTGACTCAGGGGAGAATGTTTGTGATGGACTATGAAGGATTCTAGATATATTTTTAATTATTTTTTCCCACATTAGTTGGAGATGAAGTAGCTATAATGAATAATTATTTGGAAGGACTTATGTTTGAGATTTTGTCCCAGAGGAATAACATAATGCTGAAGATGTTTACAGAAGTGGTGGATCATGTTTTCATAGTTGACAGGAACCCAAGGGAGGCATCTTATGCTGGACAGGTAGTTTATAGTAGATGATCATGAGGTGCGACTTCTATGAGAAGGAAGTGACTTTAAGAAAACATTATTCAAGGAAGTGAGAATCATAGTATTCCTATAAGAGGGTTGATTGGATAGGACCTCACTGGGGTGAACTATCATTACTATGGTAGGTCGAGACACTATATCTGACATTGTTCTTAAGAACTAGTATAATGTTGATCTAGTGGGAATAAGGAGAATCAAGATATGTTTTATAGGTCACTGCGAATTACAGATACTGAATGAGTGGTTAGGCAGAGTCTGACTGTGGAAAAATGATCTTCTACACCCTATCAGGATGGCAGTTTGTGTTCTACTAGATGAGGTGATAGAGATTGGGGTGTGGTACTACTGGGAAGGAGTTCTAGTATCATGATAGTGGTTCTACTCAATGGATTCAGATAGTATCACATGGAAGAGGAGAAACATATTTACATGTAGTACAACCTACACTAGTGTATTGTGAGGATGGACAATTGATTGTGGGAGGAACTATTATAGTTGCATCTATTTTATCTAGTTGATTGTTTGACGCATGTGTGTCTCAATACTTTATATATGCAAAATTATTAATGGTTTTATCGTATAGGAAATGTTTGGGAGCGAGGTTATGAGTATAGATACACTATTGCAAGTGTGTTATAGATATAACTATCTATTTACTAGATGTTTACTAGAGATCAGGGAATATAATTTCTTATAAGATCTCTATGTTCTGGATAAGATAGGATTCAATCTAATTCTAGGCATAAACTAGCTAGTAAAAAATGAGACCATATTGACTGTTACTATAGGAGGGTTACATTTATATCACCTATGGGTGAGTAGTATATTCATCATAGAGAATGGGATATCTAGTAAGGCCTAGAAGGTCCAATTACTTAGTAACAGGGAGATCTCAAAGCCCAAGTTTCTAGTCTTTTGTTCTATGAAATGTATGTTAGAATGCTGTCTGACCACCATCAATTGATATGTTTCAGGGTGGATTTCCTGAAGAATTTTCTAGGAAACCACATGAGAGAGATGTGGAATTCACAATTGATCTCATTTAGGGGGTTGTTCCAATATGTATTCCACCATAAAAAATGGAACTGACTGAGAATCAAGAGCTTAAGACTCTATTGGAGGAGTTAAAGAATAAGGGATTTATCTTTCCATGTATATCACCTTGAGGATAACATATTTCTTTCATAAAGAATGCAGATAGGAGTTTGCACTTTTTTTTCGATTAACGAATATTGAAAAAAATAACACTGAAGAACTGATATCCTCTTCCACATATCAGTGATATTTCAGACCAGTTAAAGGGAGATTGTGTGTTTTCAAAGATCGATTTGTGAATTGGTTATCATCAGTTGAGAGTGATGACTTCTGATATACTAAAGACTAATTTTAGTAGATGGTATGGTCTTTATGAGTTTATCATAATGTTTTTTGGGTTAAAAAATAACCTATAGTGTTTATGGAATTGATGAACAAGATATTTTATCTGTATCAAGATTAGTTCATTGGGGTGTTTGTGGAAAACATCTTGGTGTACTCCAAGACTCTTGAAAATCATGCCCAAAATCTTAACATCATCCTGATTACAATTATAGAGAATCTATTATATAATGATCTATCTAAGATTTAGTTTTTAATTGATCTGGCACTCTTTGTTTGGCACATCATCTTGGAGGAAAGTGTGTTAGTGGACACTAAAAAGGTTTAGGTAGTGTTTTCTTCAGAGCATCCCAAAAATGTTTTAAATATATAATGCTTTATAGGATTATCTGGATGTTAAATGATATTATCCAAGAATAATCCCATTTGGTAGCGCCACATTCATGCTTGAACAAAATGGGAGTAATGACTGAATGGTCAGAGGATTAGGAGAAATATTTTAAGCAGTTGAATAAGTTTTTAAAGGTAGCACCATTTTTGATCCAACATGATTCAGGTGTGCTGTATATGATTTAATGTGATGCTTACTAGTTCATACATGGAGATTTAATGATGTAGGGATATCGAGTAATGGGGTATGGGTCTCGAATTTTAAGAGATCATGAACGGATTTTACCAACTGATGACATTGATTTCAAAGAAGTATTTATTCTATAAATTGTTGGAGACACTATATTTTGTGATAATATTTTACAATATACAAAGATCACAAGATTATGATATATATATTTTCACATCGTGATTTGAATCATCATCAGCAGATATTGGTAGATTATATGAAATCTTTTAAGGGTCAAATGACAAAAACACCTGGGATGGGAAATAGTGTGGTTGGTGCCTTTGTCACGCCCTGTCCTCGGGGCCCATGCCGTGACTACCCCAAGCCCGGCTTCCATAGGCCAGGGGCTGGCGACTTTCACCAAAGGCATAAATCCCTAAGCTGGGAAGGCATTTCCTTTATAAAATTAAACTAAAAAAATAGAGTACCCGAAATGAAGTAAACACTAAGTAAAACTGAATACATAATAGTGTTCTGGAAAGTATATGGTCCAATATACAAACCAAAATAAACAACAAGTTCAAGTAAAAGGGACAAAAATTTGAAAGTAAGAGAAGCTCATGGATCATCCTCTGTGGATTCATACCTGAAGTGTAGGTACAGATGCTACCTCAGCACTCACGTACATCAGTCTCCTCCGTGTGCTGACTCTTCTCAAGGTCAACCTCCGGGTACCGTCCAGTTGTGGCACTCTCGTTCACCGTCAGCGTTTGTCCGTCGTTTTCATCCAACACAACGAGGTGTGGGCATAGCCCGTGCAAGGGAGAGTATAATGATACTCAATAGGTACCCCGAGACCCACAAGGTCTCACAATATCCTCTACAGATAAACCACAAAGTAGAATGATACAATCACGAAGTACCAACCAATTTCCTACTTAGGTATATGCCCATACATATACCTAAGTTACTAGTCACAACCCGGATCCAACTCTTGAGCCCAAACACAACCTAGTCCACACATGAAGTAAATTCAATCACATCGATGATATAGATTGAAAGACAAGAATCAGTTCACACAGGTATCCAACTCACAAAGATGGGAAGAGATGATTATATATAGCCTCTAAATCATCTTCTCTATCGAACCCACATTGGATCCAAGAACAATATCAGCACTATCAAACCCACGTAGGATACTGGAACAGATGTCGTCACAGTCAATCCCACACAGGATTCTGGTAAAGTATTCATCGCTGTTGAACCCATATAGGATCCTGGTATAGAAGTAACTGGTGTCGAACCCACAGAGGATCCCGGTACAGAAGTCATCACTTTCGATCCCACATAGGATTCTGGTATAGTGGTTGTAGCTGTCAAACCCACGTCAGTTCCTGGTACAGAAGTCACCGCTGTCGAACCCATAGAGGATCCCAGTATAGAATTCATCACTGTTTAACCCATGTAGGAAACGATATAGTGGTTGCTGCTGTCGAACGCACGTAGAATCCTGGTACAAAAGTCGTCATCGTCGCAACCAGCTCTAGAGTTCCTGCACATAGCACGCTCAATTCCGGGTGGGTTCGATCCTCGAGAAAAATAGGTATATACATAAAATATCACTAATTACTGAGTTAATGTATCCAAAAGTTCCGTCTCATCATAAGGAACCCAATGCGATAGATGGTGCGTCAATCAGACACCCGATCTGAGAGTTATTGGCATTTTCGTTCCAAGAGGCCGGTCAGATTTTGGGTACAATCCAACCGAGCCATACTCCACCCACATATGAATCTTGTGTGGAATATTCCAAAATAATCTTATCATCAAAATGAATCCAACATAGATGACGACACGTCAATCGGACGTCCGGTCCTTAAGTTATAAGTGTTTCCGCTCTGAGGGCCTGGTTGATTTCGGGTTCGAATCAACCCGGCCGTACCCGAACTTTTCCAAAACCTAGATTGTGATATAAAAAAATGACTGTCTCGATCCCATGAATCCTATGCAACTGACGGTGCATCGATCAGAGGTCCGTAGCTCATGTTATGAGTTAAAAACCTAAAGTGGCCCAAAGAGGGGGGTCTGGGTCCGGTCCGACCCAACTCAACCCACCCTGGGTCGGCCCAAACAAGGTTGATCCGACCCGGATCCGGGTCTAGCCCGGTATGGCATGGCCCGACCTAGCAGCTGTGGCTCGATCCATGCAATGCTGGCCCGACCCACGCAAGTGCGGCCCGGCCCGAGCGACAGGACCCCCCGGCCCGCGCGAGGGCGGCTTGACACACGTGTGGGCCGCCCGGAGTCGTTCCGTTGATCCATTCTGCCTCTCGTCTTCGCCTACTTCCTCCTCGGATCATTCTCTTCACTACGAAGGCCTCAAATTAAGGTTTCCCTTTCGTTCATCCATCGCCCAACAAACCACGCATCAAGAATGAAATGGCAGAGGGTGCAGAAATGTTCATTATCCTGTGCCCTCTATGTTGGAGGCACAAACAATTATCCAATATATATTCACCAAATTACGATGGTATAATTTTATTCATTTAAAATTATAAAAAACCCTCTACCTCGATTCAAGGTACGTTTTTCATAGTCACGAAGAATGGCGTCGCAGAAGATGGGGTCATTCTGTCAACTTCGGAGGGAGAGTCGTTGTCATTGTTGACATCCTTCACGGGTGGTGTCTTCTCCCTTGGCATGGGTGAAGAAGAAAGAAGAAGACGTTCGAGGGCCTTGTGATCTTCGTCGAGAGAGTACGTCGTTCTTCATGAGAAGAATGTTCTCCCTAATCTCCAAAGCTCCACCAAAACATGAAGTGCCTATCCAAAAATAATAGCTTGGATATTATTTTTATTCCTGTTATGAATTCCAATATAATTCAAATTTGGTGATCCAATTAATTAATTTATAATTAATTACATTAGTGTTGTAATCTTTAATGGAAGGAGGTGAAAGGTTTAAGAGTTAAAGGTTGTTCATGGCACTTAAAGGGGTAGTTGAGGGGTTAGGTGCTCATGTGGGCCCTACCAAACATTATCCTCTCATGGGAGGTAATGTGGGGTTTAGGCCCCACCTCTGACTCCTCTTCGGTGAAGACAACCACCCCTTAACAAAAATTATGTAACTCATAATTGTTAATTTATTTTAAAGAAACACCAAAAGATTAACTTCTCCTCCCAAGAAAAAACAACTACAGTAAAGGACCCCTTAGGGAAATTCCGATGCAGCAGGTTAACCAGAATCCTTAGATTTCAATTTCGAGTACTGGTTCAAAAGATATAAAAACTCGCACGTAATTTTACTGAATGTACGTGAACAAAACATCAGAAATTGATCCTTGGCACACCGTGCCCCAGAATAAGGCACCGTCAGAAACTACGGACTCTTGAAATTAAAAATAATTTAAGAAAAATTTTCCTTGAAATTTCTGTGTTTTAAAGCCTTCTATTGGAAAACTTATTCATAGTTGGTTTTGGATTCATGTACAAAGTGTATGATGATGATCTTACTGACATAAATTCTTGTGGTGGTTCAGGAGAGTCCAGAGCATATGACTTTGGATTTAGTTTCAATGGATTTTACACTTATGTGGCAGATCGAGGATAAAAAGTATGAGGTTCTAGATTTTTTATCCTTTTCAGAAGATTTAAAGACATGGATATGTATTCAGAAAGATTCATAGATGAGGATGGGATCATCTAGGTGAGGAGTTTATTTGTGGTACCTAAGAGCATGTGAGAGGAGCTCATGATGGAATTTCATATCTCCATGTGGATGGTGCATCTAGGTGTAAAAAAAATATACAAGGACCAATGATAATAGTTTCGGAGGCTCAGAATAAAAAAGTAAATAGTAGTTTTTGTGACATGATGATTCACCTTCCTATTGGTTATGGAAGAGCATAAATGACCTAGAGGATTACTAAATCTCTTTCCAATTCTGTAATAGATGCGGGATGATGTGAAAATGGATTTTTTGGTGGGTTATCCAATGACTCTTAGAAATAATAACACTATTTTTTAATTGTTGATCGACTGACAAAGGTATAAAATTTCTAGACTGTAAGGGAAACCCTTACACTAGAATATCTGGGATTACATTTGTTTGAAAGATTTTCTCTCTTCACGGAGTCCTACATACTATATTTTCATATCTTGATTCACCCATTACATCATTCTTCTGGTAGGGATATCATAATTTTCTTGACACACATGTTTTATAGAGTTTAAATTTCTGCCCACAGATAGATGGGTAGTTGGAATGTACTATATAGTTTCTTCAGGATACGCTATGGGATTATGCGAATGATGTTGGTGGATCTTCAGAAAATAATTTCATCTTAGGGGAGTTTTCCTATAATAATATTTGTCCAGAAACTATACAGATGACACCTTACATTGGTTTTTATAGTTATACATGTAGATCACCACTATTTTGGATTGAGGCTGGTGAGTTAGAGTTGTTGGGGCCGAGTCATGTACCGAAGATGAAAGAGCTTGAGGTGTTGATTCAGAAATATATGGCTACGGCTCATAGAATAAAAAATTCATATGCTGATAGAAAGATATTTCCCCTTGAATTTGTAGACGGTGATCATTTATTCCCTCAAGTTTCCCCTAGGGTTGGTTATCACAAGATACAGAGTCAGGTCATGTTTGCACCCCTAGATTGTTGGACCTTTTGAGATATTGGGGAGAATCATGTCCATAGTGCACTGATTGTATCTTCCATAGAGAAAAAATGCCATACATGAGGTTTTCCTATTTCAAAACTAAGGAAGTATCATCCTGACACTTCTTATGTGATCAATATGGATGAGTTTGACCATGAGATAGATGTGACCTTTGAGTAGCATTAGATACATGTGTTGGATCACAACGAGAATGTGTTTTGAGGAAATACTATGGAGATTGATTGTGTGTTATGGAAATAAGGATATGTGTAGGAAGAAACATTCAAAAGGTAGATATAATGGATCAATGACATAGTCTTTTTTTTAGAATCATAGAAAGGATTGGAGGTGGAGCTTGAGGACAAGCTGTTATAAAGTTTAGAGGTTGTTAGATCCTGTACTTTTTTGGAGTAATCTCGAGTGTGATTCTATGTTATTTATATTTTTACATATGTACCATTGGTGGAAGTAATGTCTTGAGGTTATTTGGGGTGAATTTTATTAATATTATTAAGATAATACGATTAACATGGTTGAAACACAGTTTGTACAAACTGTGTGGCATGCTAGGAGAAACCATGAAATCTTTGGTCATTGAGGTAGTTTCTTCATCATGGTAACCACACAGTTTGGTTGTTCATGTGGGGTGGTTTTGAGAAGACCCCCCTTGAATAATATGCTAACAAAAAACTAATGACCTGATTCTCAAACCATGGTAGGTTTGACAAGGAGATCCTAGAATTGTTGATCTGACTCATTTTAAAAAATTAATGTCATTTTTCACTGCTTTCGCTGTCCAAACTCAAGATTTTAACATTCCTAAGGGTAAAGTATGGTTATACCATCAACTCAAAGGGATTCTGAGGACTTATGAGAACTGTTCTTTGTGATCGAAATTCGGATTTGAAGATCATCTCTTCCCCGGTATGAGGATTTTGTCCTGATGCTTTACATGTTCTTTCTTCTATCATTCCCTAATATTTTCATGGAAGTTATCCTTTATTTCCATGTATCTAAACCTATGTGGTAAGATATAGATCTAGGATTTTGGATCTTGGTCAACATTTATTAGATCATGATGTCTTTGATCATGATTTCTATTTAGCAAATTAGATAAGAAATATTTATCAAGGCCGTTGTGCTACACCAATTTTTGGGATTTAGGTTGGGAAAACATCTTTCAAAAAATCCATCTACGTGGTCTAAATCCAATTCCTATATTCATGGATTTCAAATTTATACTAAATATTGTTGAATTACCTTCATCCTTTAGCAATTAATTTCATTTAATTGGGTTAATTATGTTTACCAATGTTAGTTATTGATGTTGTGTTGAAATATGTGATTAATTGGTGAATTAATCATGGGATTAAGGGGATTCCATATTAGATTATTAATATGGATAAAGTTTGTTATAAGGGATAGGGGTGGTAATCTAGAAAATTCATTTGGAAATTAATTATGAGAGATAAAATTGGCTATGTTATGATAACAAACTATGAACTATCTATGTTCATTTAGATTATGATCTAGATATTTTATTGTATGATTAATTATGAATAATTGATATTTAGAATTAGATAATTAATTTAGGAAAATTAATTATGGGAATGATCTATGGTGTAGGTTAATTAATTAATGAATTAATTAATAGGGTTGTGGTATTTAGTTAATTATTTTGTTAACTATTATTTTTATGTGTTTAACTAATTTTTGAATTAGTACAGGAAATGGGGTGGATAACTAATTGGTAAATTAATTATGTGATAAAGAATGGTAACGTGGTAATTCTAAATTTATAACTATAAATGGTTACATAGTCTTTATACTTATGATTAAGGAGAATGGGAACACAGTCATTCTAAATTGAGAAGTATACATGGTAACATGTTCATTATAATTATTAGTAATTTGAATGGGAACATGGTCATTAAATTGAATAGTAAGCATGATAACATGGTCATCTTTCATACTTTTATGACATTGGTAAATTTGGCAATGTGGATATTAAATGTGATGTTAAAGAATGTAACTAATGGCACACTGAGTTTTGGCCTCACTTGAGAATATTTGACTCCAACATGAGTCAAATCAGGTATTGAGATATCGTAGAACCTTTGAATACTTCAAGAATTATCTAGAAGCTGGTATCATAGATATGGTATTACCTAGGGAACATATCGGGCATCAGTAAGATATGGAGTTAGTATTGTGGTAAGGGTATTCTTGGGAACCCTGGAGTTAATTTCATTATATATGAATAAATGAAAATTTAAAAAACGGCTTATTATTTTATTGAAATATTTTTCTATTTGAAATACATGCACTATCTTTTGACTGGAATTGTTTTATACACTAATGTTAGTGGCCTACTGGGTTTTACTAACACCATATTCGGGCTTCCAGATTGGTACCCGAATAGATAATATTGTTGTAGGATAGGATAAGGTAAAAGGCCCTAGGATAGGTGGATGATTGGGGATGGAACATGGGGGAGGGAATCGAACATGGTTCGGGACCTTTTTGGGGAGTCGTACTATCCAATCTTTTAGTTGCATTACAGACACATGATCGTTGTATTAGCATAACATGTTTTCCCTTTTAGTTTGGTATAGTATTTCCCAATGTGTTATCTTTGGACCTGAGTATTTTTCTAGTTATATATGCTTCCACTACTGTTTATTTATTTCTGATAGCATCTTACACTAATAAAAGAGGGTATATTATCCACATGAATGACTTACCATACACTCACTGCTAGTCTGTAGCCTCTAGCGTACAGGGAGGTTCAATTATGGTCATGTGGAGGATTGACTCGGGTCACTATAGTGTGGAACCTGGTTTGGGACATTACGCAAAATCTAATTAATTACATTTGAATCAAAATTAAAAATTATTTTTCTATAAATTCATCTTTTTTACTTAATAATTCATTTTTCTGGAAAACTATTTTTCATTGGTTTGTGCGAAGTAATTTCAAAAAAAATCTAATTATATAAAATAAATTTTTATAAAATGGAATCCATATTTAAAATTATCATATAATATTTTTTACAATTCCAATTTCCTTTTTTCATTATTAATATTCACTTTCGTAAAATAGATAGTATTCACTGTAGGAGTTAAAACATGTTTTAAGGTTTAAAACTAAAAAGATATGTGTTAAAATAAGATTAAAAAATTTATAAAAATATAAATTATAAATATTCTAACACTATTTCATAAACACCTTTATTTTTATTTGTATTGGTGTCATTTTTCTATAGTAATAAATTAATATATTTTAATCTTTTGAAAATTCTCATGTCTGCCCTCCCCCTCACTTATATGTAGACACCACATATCATATCTTTTATAAATGTAAAGTGAATATTGAAAAACAAAATACCTACCTAAATCATTCCTTACCAACCTTAAATATGTATTATATGTCATTTTTTTATCACAATATCATCCTAGTAATTTTTTAGATATTAACATAAGGAGGTTGTCTGAAAAACAGAGGTATATCATAACTAAGAAATTGATTTTTTATTGCTTCATTTACATCCTTATAAAATCTCATAAACGTTATGACATAATAAAATTATTATCATACATATAATTAACCATTATTATATTTATTGTATAATATTTTTTATCTACCTATTTATCTAATGTAAAATTAAATTATCTTTCATTTAATCATGCAAACTACCACCATGTGAAGATGATGTATTTTATTTTTCATCACTACCACATATAATTTGTAATTATTATGGATCCTAATAAAAAATAATGAATATATGATATAAAATTTTCTATTTAAATGTATATAAATAGTTTAATTTTTTCTTTCCCATCTAATGAATTTTACATACATCATCCATGTGTACACATGGTGTACTATATCCACATAGTAGTGTAAATTTTTTCATCAATAATTCTATTGAATTGTATTAAGGATATAAATGAGGAAAATATTTTATATTTAAGAGATAATTAATATTCTTAAATTTTATATGTCATTCACCTTCTTAACATTAAACCCATTAAAAAATGATAACATCAATTTTGATAATATCTGGACTACAACCTCCATGAAGTGATGTGAATGGTGTAAGTGTACCCCATTCAAGAATGATTATAAATTTTCATGAAATCAATTTATATTACACACACATATATATAATGATTTAATTTATGAAGATGATGAAACCAATTAAAATGTTGGGACTGAAACTACCAAACTGAATCATACAAAATAAAAGAAACATTAAACACTTGAAAAAATCAATTACAAAAATTAATTACAAATAAATAATTATTCAAATGTTATAAGTGGATCATATATTATATTATAAGTATAAATATTGTAATTTTATTGATTTATATTATATTTAAATTTATTAAACACATAATTAAAATATATTAAAAGTTATGGAAAACATGAGGTAATGAATTTCAATGGTAATATCATTTTATTTCAAGATTTTTTACATCTAGATTTCCTTTTGAAAAAATATATGATCTCACTATTTTATACCCCATATTTTTACCTTTCATCTAGTTAGGTTTTTTTTATATTTAATTTATTATTTTTTGGAAGAAAATAAATTAAATTTAACTATAATTTACTTTATTATAATAATAATGACTTGACATTTTACTATCAACTCTTTTTCTTTTATATCCAGATTTTGATTATGATTGTTTCATGAATTTTATTAATATTATATAAAGGTTTTTAATAAATTTTTTACACAATGTTTGATTTTTTTAACAATTATTAAAAGTTATCTTCTTTAAATATTATGAATGATGATCTTTTTACCAAATATGTGAATAGAATATTTATTTTAATTCACATCACAGGAGCTAATTTTCCTGAAATAATGATCAATAATTTATTCAAAACACTATTTAAAATATTCCTTGGTTATTTAAAAAAATATTTTTACAATGTTTTGGCAATTTCAATTTAATATGATATTATATTAAAATGTTGTAATTTTTTGAAAGGAATGAAAATAAATTTTAAGAGTTATTTATAAATCTTTTACCACTAAAGTTACAAGTAATTCATATTTAATATATGTGTTATATTTTATTTTATAATGTCTTCATTTTACTTTAAATAATTCATTATTGATGATTTAATGGTATTATATCATCCTTTTTAGATAATGTATTATACCTAATTGTGAGATAATTTACTTTCTTGTGATCATGTTCATTATTGCTCTCTATTATTCCGTGGATATTGTTTTTTCTTCTTCATGTTTATATTTTTTAAGATATATTTTATTAATTAATTGAAAATTATATTAAATTGATAATGCTTCATCCATATACCATTTCTATATATGATATAATTTTAAGTATGTTTATTAATAAATTTATTTAATTTATTTTGTAAATATTGGTGTTTCATATTCTCTATTGACTATTGATGATTTTTTGCATAAAAATAATTTCTAGATTAAAAAGTATTTATAATTAAACATGTGGAGATAAAATATGATTCAAAAGTGATTTGTGGGACACAATTATAGATATCCCATCGAGGAATCAAAAGGCATCATGAGAAAAACATGCAAGAATTCCATTTTGGATGGGTATCTAGATTACAATTATCAATTTTTAATAATGATGTCATGGTAGTGATTACATAATGGTAAGATTAATGATACCATGTTTGCGGGGACATTATAATGAATTTTTAGATTTATTATTTTCATTATTAATAATTCTTAATTTTTTATCCATGTAATTTTCTTGTTGATATTATCCTTGGATATTCATTGAAATGATTTTTTTATTTAACCAAATGTGGTTCCATTATCTACTATGAAATATTGATTATGCAAGATTTACTCATAATATATTTGGTTCTACATACCCCTAAATGAGATTCTGAGCTCACTCTTTACTTTTTTACTTTCCCATTAATATGTATAATTATATTATAAATTATTTGAAGAATGTATTAATGTTTTTAAGAAATTTTTTCATAAAATCAAAGTAATATGTTAAATATATTTTTATATTGGTTTTTGAGACAAATAAGCTAATCAATCATATGTGGTGAAGTCCAAGATATCTTGTAAAAATAATATAATGCAACAAAAAATATCTATTTTTCTAGAGTATGGTTACTACAACATTGAGGTGAATTGGATGAATCATTCACTTAAATATGTATAATTATTAAGACGTAGAAGAACTATAATACTAACGTTGTTGTAGGTGATTATGATAAGGTCACTCAACAAATTGATTATCATAGAAAGAAGGTTTAATATCAAGAGAACATGCCTCATCTAGAAACTAAGAACATAACTAAATAATTAATACATTAATACTAGGTAATTGATATGTAAGAATAATTAATTTGTTTAAAAGAAATAAGGTTTGGTAATTTTTAGAGACACAAAAAGTATTTTGTTATTGAAACAATGTTGGTATTTAGAAATAAGGGTTGTGTTCTAGGAACTATAGTTCGAAACAATCCTAGATTGGTTACATGATGTTATTATGACGAATAATTAATAGATTATGAAGAGACCTCTCCACCTAAATATAGAGTCACATACATTAAAATATGTAAATCCTATATAGCTCATCTCAATTTCAATCTATATCAATGTTATTTTAAAATTGGATTTCATAATGGATATAATAAGAATAATTTTTATAGAGAAACTCTTATTTTTTCAAATACATATATTACAAATTATGATCTTAAACAATATAAATATATTTATGGTTTTAAACTAACTCCACTATATTTTTATGATAAAACTACCTATTTCCTTATTTCAAATGATTGTTCTAGAGGTAGATATTATCTTACCCAATTTATAAAAATAATTTCAAGTGTTGTTTAGGTTGTGAAAATCTCTAATGATGATATT
Source organism: Viscum album (assembly GCA_963277665.1). Taxonomy (NCBI): domain Eukaryota; kingdom Viridiplantae; phylum Streptophyta; class Magnoliopsida; order Santalales; family Viscaceae; genus Viscum; species Viscum album. The sequence goes on along the minus strand of OY728128.1, from coordinate 266,599,855 downwards.
ATATTAGTTTTATCTAAAATAATTGTTTGTATTGAATTATCTAACATAATAAAAAATAATTTTAAATGAGTTTAATTGGTGATTTGATGTTCTTTCAAGATTTTTTATTTTTTAAAATATATAAACATTTTTTTAAATCACATAGAATAAGAAAGATATCATCTAAAATTATTTGTTATATATAAAAATAAAGTCTGTGATAATCATTTAAATAATACCTATAAATTAAATTAATATGAAATTAGGAAACCAATTTACTAAATAATTTTTAAATATATCATTGGGAATTTTCTGTACATACCTACAAGTCAACCAGATATAATTATATTTCTGTTTTTTTCTCATTTTCAATAAATTACAAAGGTATATCATTTAAATAATGTTAATAGGATTTTAAAAATCCAATATAATGTAAAAAAATATTTTCTTCTACTATAGATGTCATTATATTGAGTTATATAGTTATTCTGATGTAGATATTAGTTGTTGTAATGTAAATAAAATCCCATCTTAAAAATTTCACTTTTGGGAAAGTAACTAGAATAATGGTGTATTAATATGTAATGTTCATAATCAATGTCATCATTTTATGTTCAATATATAATTTCATTTTTTTGCATTTTTTTGAGTGAAACAAAATCTACTGGAAATTGATATCAATTTAGACATATCCCTATATATTTTGATAATATAAGTTCATTAAATATTTCTAAGAATTTTATTTCACAGTAAATGACATCACATTTTGAAATAATATGTTACATTCTAAGAGATAGTATTTAAAAATTTTAGACCACACTAAATTCATTAGCGCTATATGTTAGGTTACAGATATCCTCACAAAAGTCATTTAATGTGGAGGGATTTTTTATATCATAAATGATTTGAGAAAGCTTAACTACTCAAAAATTATTTCTTTCCATATTTTATTCAATAATTTTATAATATGCAATGCATTATTTTTAAATAAGTCATTTCAGTTTTTCACATTCTATTTTACGTGGATGTTTTTATGCTTTATGATTAGTATTATATTTTATTTTTGAGTTATACATGATTAATTATTTTATATAGTAGTGGTTTACTTTAAAACTTCATAATTAATAATACATATCATGTTACCATGGTATATTTCATGTGGTAATTGAGGTGATCCAAGCATAATAAACATAAATATTTCACCAATTTAGTCTAATATTTAATAAATTTCTCAATAATATAAATATGAAGACCATAACGGTTTAGTGTATTTAAATATGTGATAAATAATAATTATATTTTTTTAAATATTTTCAATATAATAAAGGAATTATTTTTTAAAATAACCCTTATTAGATATATTCTACTTAAAACCATTATTCATTAAATATTTATATTTGATATCAGGGGAAAGGGGGAGCTATGAAACCTATTAAGGGTAAACATTGGAGATAATAATCAAAAATCACATGAAAACATAAGATAAGATTAATGATATAAGAAAATTATTTAAAATTAAAATGTTCATACCTAATCAATCATAGATCATATATCCTCATTCATGGTATAAAAATTAATATTTTGAAATACACGAGTTATAAGAATGTGGAATCATCATTAATAAATATTGATCCATAACTTCAAAAAAATATTCATAAGAATATATAATTATTATTTTAAAACAATAATAATAATATAAAATCATTTCATTAATCAATTATTTCTTCTATTATTATCATAGTGGAAATGATCCCATAGTGAATTGGGTTCACTCCCCATTATATTGTATCATTATTCAAGGTTTATTCCCAAGAATATCATACTAGAATGAACTCGTTGCTAAACCAGTTTCTCTACCAACTCGAGTCTATATTATCTCAAAGGATATCAATCATTACCAAATGAATTGGTCTGATTTAATGGATCAAACCAACACATAAAGAAAATTAAAAATATGTTTGGCACAAAATCATAAAATAGTTCATCAATAAATCATATAATAACCAATGAAAATTAAATTGGTTTTATAATAATTTTATAATACAATCATAAAAAATTATCAAGAAAAATGGAATGTATTTTTTAAATATATATTATTCAAATTTAATCATAATAGAAAACTATTTATATTTACTTATACGGAAAATAATTTTCAAAGTGTATTTCAAAATATCATTCTAAATTTGGGAAAATATCATTTTCCTATTATATATTAAAAAATTATTTAATATTGATAAATATATTTTTCATTGAAAATAAAAATTTATTAATATAATGGGACTTATAAGAAAAGTGTTCATGATATTGGAATATAATCTCATCTTGTGTTATATATTAAAAAATGATTCATTTCTCACATTTTTTATAAATTCAGAAAGTATTTCATTCATAAAAAAATAATAAGATTCTATTTAAAACAATATATTTAAAATAAAATATTGATTAAATTAAAATTAAATAATCATTTTATAATAAAAAACAACATTAATAAAAAAAATAACTAGCATTGATGTGGTAGAAACAATTCATCTAAAAAATATGAAAAAGGGTTTACTTTTCTTGAAAAACATTTTATTGTTAATTTTATATACCTAAGAAAGGGAAATGAAATGAAAAACAAAAAACCCCAAAAACCGATCTATATGACGTGAACATATATGTGTTTCAAGATATAAATTTCACATAATTCCTGTAAAATATATCCCTTCAAAAAAAATATTTCTAACAACTAATATTAAAACATAAACCCTTACATTATATCATGAAATTCAATTGGGGATTTCTTAAGATCATCTTCATTCAAAAATTACCTTCAAATCACATTTTAAGTACCTTTTTAATAGTATTTTAATATAAAAAGAACCTATGGAAGGATAGAGAATTCGAAAGGATATTTGGGCATGGTTAAATGGTGATAAGTTAACCAAAAAGGTGTGTGTAAGTGAAGAGAGGTGATTCCTTTTTATATGTTGGTGGGTTGATATCATGTAAATATATAAAAAATTAAAATATAATAATGAAATAATATATTAAAATTAGAACCAAGGTAATATAAATTAGTATATAATCAATCTCAATGGCTAAATATATTAAAGTAATCAAATTTAAATAATTTTAACTAATAGTTTTAACCTTATCATTTAGTTAAACACCCTTGTTAAACATTTTAAACCTTAAAAGATGTGATAAATTTTTACATTAGTTACTCTTCATTATGAAAAATAACTAAAGCGGCCTCAATAAAAAAATTATTAATGGTGATTTCAAAAATTTGTGTGATTTTAAGAAATTAAATTTCTATAATTAGTGGAAATATGATTAAAATTACTTTAAAATAAGTAAGAAAATAGTTTTTTGAATAAACAATTTTTATGTTGGAAATGTAACTCATTATAATTCTATACATATTAAAAACATTTTAACGAATGTTAAAATATTTTATTGATTATATTATATATATAATTCATTTATATTATTCATTAATGGTGTTTAAATTAATGTATTATTCCAAAATACATTACATGTATATAGTCATATATTAATAAAATATTATTTTTTGATATTAAATTTCATTTATATTTGTTTCAAAAAAATTTAAATAAAATGAATTATTTGTATTATTATGTAAATAATAATTTTTTATAAATATTATATGTTAAATTATTTTTAAATAAATCGTATATGAATATAAATATTCTTATAAAAAATAATTCCAAATTGTTTTTTATGACCAATATTATTTCTTAAATGAATTTGAAAACATTTTCAATATTTTTATTTCATTTAAATACTATAAAATTTGTATAAATTTATAATCTATTAGAATTATCCAATGTATTTTAGGCTTTCCATATACTCATTATATCAAAAAAATATATTTATTGAAAATAAATATATTTTAAAGTATCTGAGTGTTATATTTTTCCAATATTTTTGAATTTATCCATAGATGCTATGTTACTCAGATACAAAAAACTAAGGATAAATCAACCTCATCATATCCTTATGTTCCCAAATACATTAATCAAATTATTTATTCCACCAACAAACCATAACCGTGTGAGTAGTTTTTTCCATTCCACTTTATCACAATAATTCAACATTTCACCTATTAATTGTTCATAAGAAATTTCATGCTCCAATATTATGACCATTAAGTTTATTACATGTCATGGATCTAGAATATAAATTCTCAAAAGAGATATATATAATATATAATGAACTTGGGCTATTTTTGTAGGAAGTACCAAGTGGTATGATACCATCGTAATGAAATAATGAATCTCCAAGGGACATATATATCTGGGTTTTATCTTCCCTATTTTAAAAATATAATACATTCATACAAATTGATATTTTATGTAATAACTTATTAACTACATTAAACTCTATATATCTCCACTGATTTCCATTATAATTTATCCTTTCTCTTTTTGCTTTTCTGGTATGTTGTTGAATGACTCAAACATTATCTTTTATTAACTAAATTAGATCCGGTCCTAATAGATTTCCTTCTAAAAATTCATCCAAGCATATTAGATACCTACTCTTCTTTCCGTATAGAGATTAATAAGATGTCATATGAATGCAATAGTGAATTAATTTGTAATAAGAAAAATCATTTAGAGAATTTTGTTTATCCCAACATCCATTGAAATGAATATAGAATGATTCAGAATATCTTTTATAGATTTATGTTCCCTCTATGAATGACTAGTTGTATGATGTGATATTTAATGATAATGTTTTACTAAAAATCCAATACTAGTTTAATACTTCTCTAAAACATTGATTTTAACCTCAAATATTCGTGAGAAATGATTGACATTGGTACTAAATGAAAAAAAACCACGTTTATAATGAATAACCTCATGATTTGATCAAGAGAGAAATATTGTTTGATGATAATTAAATTTGATAATTTATAAAGGTGATCATCTACAACCGAAAACGATTGTTCCCTTTAATTTTTTTGGGGGAATCCTATAATGAATTCTATGGTTGTTGTTTCCCATTTCCACTTATGTAAGGTTATGGGTTGTAACATTCCCTCATGATCTGGTCACTCAGCCTTAACATTCTACCATACAATGAAACATGATTTGTAATTTTTAATATTTATCTTTATGTTAAACAACTATAAATACTCTTTGATATCTTTATACATCTTTTTAGCTCAAAGACGATTAAATGGTGATTAAGTGTGATCATAATATAACTGATCATTTTTCTATATTTTTTTGATGATACATATACACTTTTCCAATACCTTATCATTTCTTCACCTTGAAGAATAAATTCAAAAATATTCTTAACCAACTTTTATAGATTTAAATATTTCTCATGTTCTATTTTAAACAACCCTTCAATAGATTGTTTAACATTTATAAATGAAATATATGATCATTCTCCCTCCCAATTATTTTATGGTCAATAATCTGTAAAATATATATGTATTGGATTTCATTCAATCATCATAATGGAAAAAGTAACACAGTCGATCTCACTCATAGATTCATCCAACACTCTCTCCTTCCCCAGTATGTTATGTGTTCAAGAGTCATAATCCTTAATCAGTTCAAAAAAGATCCTCTGACTCATATTAACTATTTATATGATAATTTAAACTTCAATATTTTATGATCTCTTTATATTTCACAATTTTTTATTTACATATAATGCCTCAACATTATAAAATAAATAATTACCACGGCTAGTTTCAAATAATGAGTTTGGTAATTGTTATCATTATCCTACAGTTGTCATGTGGTATAAGCTACTAAAATATCATTCATAATTATAATTCATCTCAATAACTTGTTTTAAAATTCTCTATTTATCACAAACCATTCTTAACAACATGTTATTTTGATCATAGTTTCATGAAACAACTTTTACTTCAGTTTATTGAATTTTTAAAAAGTTTTATTTGTCCAATGAAACATGGATTCCATATCTGTCAAATTTTTTATTGGATTTTATATCCATGGGAGTTTTTTCACAATGAATAAATAGTATCCATTCAATAAAAAATATGAATTTCTTTCCCAGGGATGGTTCAAGACATTATTAAATCTGTATTATATTTTTGGGATCCATCGATATACTCTTTGTTATAATTATGTGAACCAATAATGATAATTATAATAAACAGAATTCAAATTTACAAAATTAAAAATAATATTTATCCTTCATATAGGTCTTAAAAACAATCCACAAATGAAATTACCACTATTACTTGCTAATATAATATATAAAAATATCATCTATAAAGAGTACCAAACACTAATCCATGTAATATCAAACAACTCTACTGATTGGATCCATGAAGACAAATGGGGAATTGGTTAGTCCAAATGGAATATAAATATATATATACAGTGAATATATTATTCAGAAGGGAATATTATATACTCTCTTTTTTTAACCCCAACTAATCTTTTCTAGATTTGAAATTAATCACTAAAAATTATTGATCATGAAGTTGATAAAAAACTACAATATGGGGTAGATGATACTTTTTATTGATTGTAATATTATCATGTTCTTCACAATCAATAAAAATAATTATTGATTCATCATTTATATTAATAAAAAATCATGTTCTCCTCATAGGGATAGACATGAAAAAATTAATCCATTATCAATATTATCTTTCAGTTCATCTTCAAATCCTGTAAATAAATCAGGGTTATTCTATATGGTTTATTTGAAACAAACATAGCACCATGTAAGGATTCCATTTTATAATGAAATTTTTTACTGGGGGAATATTAAGTAACTCCTCAAGAAATAAATCAATGAATTCCTAAACAGTACACACATATTAATTATTGACTATTTCCCCACCCATTGGAGATATATACTGACCATGAATAGAACACAAGAGTCATGAAATGAAAGTAGTTTCTACATAATGATCATATTTTTCATCACACTAAAAAATAATCATGGATTTATCTGTAATATCAAACAATACATCCCTTCATCAGTAATTCATATAGGCTATTTATATAAAGATCCAACCAAATATAAAATTATATAAAATTCAACTAGAGGGAGAATCATAATATTTGTTGGATTACAATTCTGGATATATTCTATTAGGTATAATATATATATTTAGATGTTTTCATTACAACATAAGGATTTTTACCAATACATAACCATCTTATCATTGTGGTTGTTATATGAAAACCTTATAAATGTATTCAAATGTAAACGATTGTGTATTAGCAGAATTAAATACCATAATTATTATTATAGATTTAATGATAAGTGCACCATTCACAACTATATTATTATATCTAATTTTTGAAGTTGTGATCATATGATATTTACCTTTATCACATGGAGAAAGAGGATAATCAATCCAATTGTTAAATTGAATACATAAATTTAGACAATAGTTGGGAAAGTTTCTCTTACTCATTGACATTGTCACATTGTAGTGTGGCTGGTTCATTAAACTGATCTTTATCAATATTATTTAAAATTACATACTTCTATCAATATCATTTATAATAACATTATTAATAACCATCCATTACAAATTAAAAATATTTTTTGTCCCCCACACACAATAACCACATTTCTTATTTCTATGTTTCTTTCAAAAAGGACAATTCTTTTTATTACATCCATGTGTATTATTATTAAAATTTCCTCAAAATATCATATTTCCATTCATATAAAAACCAATAGAATTATGGTATTTCTTACATTCCATTTATACATTGTAATAATATCAAATAATTTTTGTATAGAAAATAATGTTCCTTTTGGCTTCTATATTCCTATGACTTTATTTTAGACAATTGATGAACTCAAAAAAAATTCATCAAAGATAAATAATAGATCATAAATGGTTCCACATAGGTCTTTTAAAATTTACCTCATATATAGAATTATATTCCATACCATTATAATTAATCTCTAGTAATTCCCTTTCTATGTTCATGTGATGATATTGTGGAATGAACACATAGGTAAATACCCTCATAAACATATCTCATTCCAGTGATTCAGTTTCTTCATCTTGCTTCTTCTTCTACAAAACATTCCTTCATTGGCCTTTTATCATTCCAAATGATTCAAGAAATAAAAAATCCTTCCATTTGAACTTGATAATAGATAATATCTTCTCAATTTTACAGATCCACTAACCAATTACCATTAGATCAAATGAAAAACTAAAATAAGTTGGATGTTCCCCATTGATAGACTTAATGGTACATTTATCCCTTATTTTCTCACTTGGATACTCATCGCGATTTCTATGTTGAGAGAGTTTTTTGATAATAAAAACTATAGTTTAAATTTTAACTCTCATTTCATTAATTTTTTCAATAGGATGACGTAACACCCAAACCCAGTGCCACTATAATAGCTACCCTAATCTGTATCCCATCATTACTATAATGCACCTTCCCGTAGGGCCGAGGCTTCCAAATAATAACAAGGGTCTAATAAGACACATGGGGACACAATACCCACTTCATACTAGTAAAACATAATAGATAAAATAAGAAATTAGAGAAAAATTATAAACCATAAACATGAATCATAAATCCATTCCCCATATCTGGTACATAACCAAAACTAAATAGTAACCATTCCATGTCCAGTGATAAAGTAACATATGTGATGGAAACCCAAAATAAAGGCAATATGAACAATACCCAAAATTGTTCATGACACTATTTCTATACCCCTAATCTATTCACATATCTAATCCACAAATAAAAAATCTTAAATAGGTCCCTTTCCCTTATACTGGACTCTAAAATGAATTATGATCAAGGACCTATGGTCAACAAAAGCATGGTTTCGCTATAACTTAGTAGGCCACCACAAATGGTGCCTACAAAATTTCTATTCCAAGAATAATTTACGTAGAAGTATGGAACAATGAAATAAAAAAAGGGATAAACTAGGGTCCACTCATTAATAGGTATAGATTATATATTTTCCCAATTAGTTCCAGGAGTTACCCATTATCTGGGTGCTTCAAATGACCTTGGAGCCTCAGTCCATGTAATCATTCTATAAACATTCATTAGCAGCAAAAGGCATCTATCTGACATACTAACACATGAAATCCTATGGTGGCCCCCCTGAGAAACACTCAATACTAACACATGGGTTGCAGCCTCATTCCAATTCCCCCAAAAAAACATGTATCCATGTTCACACGATTCATTAAATGTTTAACACATTTACCATTTACATGCCATAACACATTCAACACATTCAAGATAATCCAAACACCCCATATTCCATCTTAAAAAACAAAAAACATTTATCATAGTTTTTATTAAGTAAACCCATTATTTTTAACATAATAAACATAATTATCATTGGTTAATTATCATAAATCCTTCTAATTACAATTTACCAACTCATTTCAAAATTCACTAATGAGGCACACCATATGGGTGTCCTTTAGCCCATTCCAATTAACCTCAACATATCCCACAGAGACCATCTGGGGATAAATTCAACATTCAGTCAACAAATTTATCATTTCACATAAAAATTATAATATAAATCCCAATGACAACAATTATTAGCCACATACACAAATATTATGGAATCAAGAATATGATATATAACTTGAAGACCACAACCCTCATTTGTGTAAATAAACATTATCTTTATCTTAGCCCTAGTTTAGAACTCAAAAAAATACAATCCCCAACAAATAAATCATCAATAAAATATTCTTTTATGGAATTCTTTGGATAATAATTATTATATAAGTAATCTTCTAGAAAATAGTGGCATATGGTGTGCTAGACTCACCCAGATCATTGATCCACATGTAATGGCACCCCAATTGTGTAGGTCAGAGTAAATGACTCAAGAGGGGGGGGGGGTTAATTGAGTATCATTAAAAATATCAATTAAAATGGGTTATTTAAAAAATATACAATAATTATAATATAATCAATGTCAGTCTGTAGTGAATTTTTAAAGTCCTGAATATTAAATTAATTTCTGTTAAGAATGATTTGTTCTCAGCTTTACCAATCTAATTATTTGAAAAACTTTTAAAACTAATATAATTATTCAAAACTAATATAAACAATTTATAAAATTAATATCAATGTTTAATTTAGTTATATTTTAAATCATTTAAAAAAATATTATATTAAAACAAAAGGCAAAAACACAGAGGATAAAAAACAAGAGGTTCTGTCTCAAGCTGAGTCTTAGTCCTCTCATCTTGGTGATCACCTGCCACCAAGTAGTTTATATTAATTTTTTTTGATCCACTCCCTCAATCAGGGTTCACAATATCACACAAGGCTATCTAGGTAACACTTGACCTCTACCATAATTATTCATGGGAATACAAACAAAAAAATCCCACATGATCTCTTCTAATGTTCTACATGGTATACATGAGTAAAAAGAGATTGAGTGTAAAGATTTTTAGTATCCGCCAGTAATGCATATGATATAGTGTGTGTGAAACAAACAGATGTACACAATACTTGAAAAAGTAAACACAAGATTACAACAGAGTTATAAATGAAAAATATAGTTTATAAATATATGTGTGCTATGCAGTGAAGCTCTGGAGTCAATGGAAGTAGGGAAATGATATTTGAGTCCTCTTCTAGAAGTGGGATTTAGAACACTGTATCACAACATTTGTACTTTATCTTCTTGGAGTTAAATGTTCAGCTCTTTTTTTAGGATATTCAAAGAGCTTCAACAGGTTATTGCTTGTAATATTTAAATCCTTGTGTACTCATGCTTCGAGTTCTTCTATTTTTAATATCTCTCACATTCACTTGGTCTGTCTTTATCTTCTTCTATATCATTCCCTATCTATTATGGTTTATCTTGTAATCCTTTTATATTTCATAGTCCTATAGGAATTATAATCTCTCCATGTGATTTTACGTCGTACTGTCTCTGGAGAGTCCTACATAAAACATTATATAATGTCAGAAACATTAATTTTTCTAAATATGACCGTTACAAAAAAATTAAATTAATAAATATGAAATCGTATTTATGGCTATTGGTGAGTCATAATTATTGGTGACTCATTTTCATCAGTCTATTATAATCATTTTGTCGCCATCGGTGAGTCATTTTCATCCGTATTAGTGACATAGTGTATCAGTGAGTCATTTTTTCTCTCAGTCTATCAACATCAGTTTGTCAAATTCATTGAGTTGTCATTAGTGAGTCAATCATTGGTCTTTCATTCATCAGTGTGGAAATCATTAGTTTTTTGTCCATCTGTGTGTCGATCATTGGTGTGTCATCCATCAGTGTGTCGACGATCGATGAGTCTTCCATTAGTGTTTCAATCATTGGTGTGTTGCCAATAGGCGAGTCATCTATCAGGGTGTCGATCATCGGTGCCAAGGACTCTTGGAAACATATGAAGTGCCAGTCTTACGCATGCCACTACTTGATTACGTGATATCCATAAATACACGTAAATATACACTTTTAAGTATATTGATGCATAAATATAGTTTATTGAGTAACTGAATTTTATTTTACTGTATGTCATAATTGATTTATGTAGAGATATTATATGACATGAAATAGTAGAATTTGTTGATTGAAAAAATTTGTGACTATGAAAACCATTATATCATAGTGGGTCAAAAAATCTCCCCCTTTTTGAGAATCACAAATTAAGGCATACATGTAATGTTATGGAAGAATAATAACATGAATTAACATACCTTGATGAATGTGAGATTTCAAAATAACTAAGGCTTTCCCTTGGTTTTTCTTTTAAAAAAATGCTCCAAAATCATTATTGGATTATGAGAAAAAAATATGTATATATATCATGTTGTGTAAATCCCCGACCCCAGTTACCCAGATTCAGTGCATTATTACATAACATTTTCATGATCACAAGAAAGATCAAATCTCGAAAGACCGATTGGTTTAGTATCCTTGGAAACACTAGATATATTCATAAAGTTTTACATTACATCATAAAGTGAAAAACTACTACAACATCATATTTTCTTCATATTCCACACTCATATCCCCACATACTATCCCTACAGGTCATTCATAATTTACTTCTTCATACCCTGGGAAAAATAAAACATAGAAAAGGGGTGAGCTCAAATGCCCAGTAAGGATAACAATATAGGGAAAACTTTCATATATAAGAATAAACATTGAAGGCAATGTATAACTAAAACAAAATCCATTTAAACTTGAACTTAAACATAGTATGGAAAAGATAAAATCAAATAATTCCATTTACTTATTCACATGGATATTCTACTAATCGAATAATAACATGCAATATCAATAACCACTTTCATAATGATGGAATGCATAATGCCAGACTATCATAACCACATAGCCAAGGCCTCGTGCCAAGACTACAAATAAGATTTTTCCAAGGCCTTGTGCCAAGACACTAGTTTGTCTCATGAGACCTACCGATGCATCGAGGAGCTATAGCGGGCTCCACTCGTCACATATTAAGTCTAATTCATTCCCATATGAAAAGGTTTAAACATAACATAAACATTCGTATTAAAACTAGAATACAAAATGTCAATACTTTCACCATAAACTATGAATGGTATAAAAATAGCACATCCATAGTCAAACATATCACAAAACCTTCAATACAATATAGAAGTTTTGTATCATAATAAATCAACTTCAAATAAGCGCAAAATCCATCAAAGGATGTTGACATAGATGAAATCGAAACTCTTTTTAGAGAAATATCTCTTTCTATTTTGAAATCATTTAAGAGTCATATATTTATAAAATAAAACATTTTATTTGAAAATATTCTTATAAGCTTGTAAAGGAAGCTTCGACAATTTTATAACGGCGGAAAATAACTGCACCCGCTGTATAAGTTAAAAAAACATTCTTACCTTAATTCTGTCGAAAAGGTTAAAAAGAACCTTGTTTGGAAAACGACGGAAAGATTCCTTTATAAAACACTTATAAAAAGTCAAACAAGGGTATAAATGACTTTAAACCATATTCTTTTAAATATTAAAAATGTTTTGAAATACATTTTTAAGAAACATGGATGTGGATGATAAAGATATCCCAGTATATTATTACGTATAAACAACCTCGGATAATGAAGAGATTGTGAAATAACCCTTACCTTGTACTTTTCCTTGGTTGGGGAAGGTTAAACTCCTGTATAATGGTTAAATAATTTTTATTAAATTATAAAAGAATCATATATATTAATATGATATCATATATGATCTTTTAACATTGATTTGTTAATAATATCTTAGAATTATCGTCATTTCAGGTGTTAACTTACTCATTTTATTTTATATGTTTTGTTACATAAGCCATGTTTATTATGGATAGGTTGTATCTTATTCATATACAGAATGATATCAAGTCCTTAAAAATCATTTTTAAATCATCAAATTATAATTATACTTGAATGGATACTATGGAGAATGAATCTCATCGCGTTCGTGGAGACGGTAGTCCGTACGTACGCACGAGCGAAAATATCATTCTTTGATATTAAAATAATATATAAATGGATGGTATATCATATATACAGAATAATTAACATGTTATATTTATTATTTACATGAGTTACACATCATTATTATACCCATCCAAATAATAATATATTGAATAACAATTACACCACGACGTGGAGACAGTAAGCCGTACGTACGCACGTATGGTGAAATGTTATTCAAAGGGTGGATAGAATACTGAATATGGTTGTACCATATTTATAATAACATCACAATATATATAAGATACTGGAGTTATTATTTTAGAATGGTAATAACAATGAATGAAGAAGTGGAAGAAGAAAGGAACATGAAAAGGGGTGGTGAAAACATTACCTCTTCTTCGGGTTCTTCCTTTTGATTTGATCAAAAGGGATCCTTAGGTTGGCTTTATGATCAAACTAAGGCCTCTCAGTTGTATTGAGGTAAGTTGGGAGAGTATTTTGTCAGAATTTGGCCGAACCAAAAGGCTTTGAAGGTGTGAAGAAATGAGAAGGAGGAGTGCCCTTTTATAAGAGGGGTGAGGGGCACCTTTGGAAAAGTTAGAAATATTAATTTATAATAAATTAATATTCAATTTATAATGGCTCAAAAGTGGATTATTTAAATTTTAAGGTGGATATGGGTTGAAAACCACTCAACCAATATAATTTAGACAGGTTTGGGTTACTATATTAACCATATCTTTAAGTATTAACTCTAAGTTAATTAGTTTCACTTTTACAATGTCTCTTTGTATTTTTATATTATATAGTTAATAAACTTACCATATACATCCAAGCGACCCCCAAGTGGTCCATTAATGATACAAATATCATTATATAAGTCTCTAGGCCGATCCTTAGAATTTTAGGAATTTAATATCAATTAATAATATAATATTTGTTTTAAAAACTCTTTTATGTCAATTTTGACGCTATTCAATAATTGACTTTTGTAAAAATCATAACAGAATTATTAATTATAACAAAGTATACTAAATAAATAATAATATGTCATATTATCCTATAAAATTAGTGTAATTCATTAAAAGTCTCAAATTATATTTATTTGGGTATTTATAATATCAATTATTTTAATTTGTCACTATTATGGTAATTACTGCATCATAATTGTGTCATAAATAAATTAACATATTTAAAGTCTAAAAATTATAAATAAAATATAATTTTGTAGGATATTGTTTTACGGTTCTAATGAATATTTATAGTTGAAAATCCAACATATATATCCCTATGTAAAAATTGTTTTTCTAAAAGATATATGCTTATGTCATTTTTGTACTTATTTTAACTTAATTGAAATTAAGTGTCCCTATCACCTACAAGTGGCTCCATGGGGTTCCAAAATCGACCCAAAGATGCCTATGGACAAACATGTATCAACCAATAAGGCTAGGACACGTTTCAGGGTAATTTAGTATTATTATAATATTATTTTTTTAACCCTTATTTACCAGATTTACCCTTAACCATGGTACATAAAATATTTACCGAAGTAATTATTCAAAATGTATAAAAATAAAAGTTACCTATTTACACAATTTTAACATCCTGATTCCAAATATGGAATCCATTTTTCCAAATTCAAAACACATAAGTGGCAGAAATTAATTTAAAATTAATTCCCGTTGTTAAAACAAAAAGCGTGTTTTTAGGAGATAATAACTATCAAAAGATTAACACTTGTTTATATTCGGTTTAATTGTAAAATTATGTCCAATGACAAAAATTGTATTAAATGGTAAAAATATATTCTAAATATACTTTAAAACCACTCAAATTCATAATTTATCACTATTAATTATTTTGATTAAAAAAGTTGTTTTTAATTAAAATTTAATAATTTTCACTATTCATCAAAATATTAAAGTTATCTGAAAAGTACCAAAATTTCACCTTAGGCTAAATTCGATATTCTGAATCAAAAAATGAAGTTCATTTTGAAATATAAAATATATTTAATTTCAAAAATTAGGTATTACTATTCATAATAGCTAGTTTGATTGGTTATGGTGTGTTAGAACTCGGTGTTGCGTACAACACACACTATCACATTATTCAAAGAGAAGCGTACCATAGAAGCTTGGGGTGTTACATTATCCCCTCCTTCAAATAATTTCGTCCTCGAAATTTCTAGAATAATTATCACATGAAAAGGCTCGGGTAGTTCTTCATCATAAGTTCCTCGGGTTCCCACGTTTCCTCTTCCATCATATGGTTTCTCCGTAAAACTTTTACCAGACGCGTCGTCCGGTTTCTCAGTACTTGTTCTCTAGTATCAAGAATCTTGACGGACTCTTCACAATAAGACAGATCGGGTTCTAGTTCTAATTCTTCATAGGTGAGTACATGTGTTGGGTCAGGCATGTATTTCTTCAACAGAGATACGTGGAACACATCGTGAACTTTGGAGAGACTTGGCAGCATTGCCAATCAGTAAGCTACAACCCCAATTAGTTCTAGAATTTCTAAAGGTCTGATGTACCTGAGACTCAATTTACCTTTCTTACCAAAATGTATGACTCCCTTCCATGGAGATACCTTCAGGAAAACATGATCACCGACATGAAATTCAAAATCCTTCCTTCGATTATCGGCATAGATCTTCTACCTACTTTGAGCTGCTTTGATGTGATTTTGGATTACCTTCACCTTTTCTATCATTTCCTCCACCAGTTCTAGACCTACAAGTTTTTTTTCACCAACGTCATCCCAAAAAGTTGGTGTGAAACATCTCTTTCCTTATAACGCTTCATATGGTGCCATTTGAATACTCGAATGGAAGCTATTGTTATAGGAAAATTCTACCAGAGGTAAATACTGATCCCACATACCCTGAAAGTCAAGTGAGAAGGATCTCAACATGTCTTCAAAAGTTTGAATAGTCCGTTCTAATTGTCCGTCTGTCTAAGGGTGGTAGGAAGTGATCAAATTAAGTTCAGTATCCAGGGATTTCTAAAGACTCTTCCAGAATCTTGAAGTAAAACGGGGATCACAATCAGAAACAATCGATAGGGGTACTCCATGAAGTCTCACAACTTCATTAATATATAGTCTTGCTAGACTTTCCAGTGGTAGATCCTATATTATAGCAAGAAAATGTGCTGAATTGGTAAGATGATCAACAATAACCCATATTGCATCGTTCCTTCTAGGAGTATTTGGTAGCCCCATTACAAAGTCCATCGTAATATTGTCCCATTTCCACTCCGGTATGGGAAGAGGTTGCATGACTTATCCAGGGTGTTGCCTTACAGCTTTCACTTGTTGACAAACCATACATCTTGACACAAAATCAGCAATCTCCCTCTTCATATTGTCCCACCAAAAATTTTCCTTCAAATCTCTATACATTTTGGTGCTCCTAGGGTGTATAGAGAAATTGGAACTATGAGCATCATCCATCAATTCCATTTTTAGATCAGGTATATTGGGAACACAAAGTCTCTTCCCGAATTTCAAAATTCCATCTTCATACACAAAGTCTCTTAGTCTCCCATCATTCACAGCTTTAATATTCTTTTAAAATTCTTCATCATCGGTCTGAGAACACTTAATCCTTTCTAGTAAAGATGGTTTGGCAACCATTTGAAAAAGAATTGATGTTTCTCCTTCCCTGGTTATTCCCATGTCCATCTTCACTAGATCCATGAAAATTGGATCCCTTTCAATTCTCATATTGTTCAAAACTCCATGATATTTTCTGCTCAAATCATCTGCCACCTTGTTTGTCTTCCCCAGGTGGTAGTGTATCGTGCAATAATAATCCTTGAGTAATTCAAGCCATCTCCTTTGCCTCATGTTGAGTTATTTTTGTGAGAAAATATACTTCAAACTCTTGTGATCAGTATAAATCTCACATTTTTCACCATAGAGGTAGTGCCTCCATATCATCAAAGCAAAGATCACAAATTCTAACTCGAGATCATGAGTAGGATAGTTTTGTTTATGAATTTTCAACTGTCGTGATGCATAGGCAATAACTCTATCATTCTGCATAAGGACAAAACCATGCCCTTTCTTCGATGCATCACTATAAATAACGAACCCATCATTCCCCGATGGTAGAGTCACTATAGGAGCATTGAATAATCTTCTCTTCAGTTCTTCGAAACATTCTTCACACTCTTTTTTCCAAACAAATTTAACCCCTTTACGTGTGAGCTTCATTAATGGGTTAGCCAATCGGGCAAAATTCTGGACGAAACGTCGATAATAACCTGCTAAACCAATAAAACTATGTACCTCAGTTATACTCGTCGGTGTTGGCCATTCTTGGATTTACTTGGTCTTAGAAGGATCAACATAGATTCCATCTTTAGAGACAATATGGCCAAGAAAAGAAATCTCCTGAAGCCATAATTCACACTTGCTAAACTTCCCACATAATTCATGTCTTCTTAGAGTCTTCAAGATAATGCGCAAGTGATTTTCATGATCTTCGTAGATTTTTGAGTATACCAAGATATCATCAATAAATACCACTACAAATTCATCGAGATATTCCTTGAAAACTCTATTCATCAGATCCATGAATACAGAGGGTGCATTAGTCAATCCAAAAGGCATTACAGTAAACTTGTAATGCCCGTACCTGGTTTGAAATGCTATCTTCGGAATGTCTTCCTTCTTCACACACAACTGATGGTATCCATATCGAAGTTCAATCTTTGAAAAGTATTGAGCTCCATGCAGTTGGTCAAATAAATCATCAATGCTTGGTAGGGGATACTTGTTCTTTATTGTTATAGCATTGATCTCCCTGTAGTCGATACATAACCTCATAGATCCGTCTTTCTTTTTAACAAAAAGAACATGGGATCCCCATGGAGAAACACTAGGGAGAATAAATCCCTTATTACTTAATTCCTCTAGTTGTTTCTTTAGTTCGACTAATTCTACAGTGGCCATTCTATAAGGGGTCTTCGATATAGGCCTTGATCCATGAATTAAATCAATGGAAAACTCAACTTCTCGTTCTGGAGGATGTCCAGGTAAATCTTTCGGAAACACATCTACATATTCTTTCACAACAGGTACATCCTCTATTTGAACATTCCTTTACTCACCCACAGTCATTTCATTCTCTTCCTCCCCAATAATTGAATTTAGTTGAGCTACTGGGGGTGAATCTAGATAAGAATTAGGTGGTGACGATTCTGCTCTAAAGATAAGGTGTTCCTTATCATCATCATCAAGAATCGTAACCTCTTTATTCTTACAATAAATCTTCGCATCATAGTCCGAAAGCCAGTCCATACCAAGGATTATATCAAACTCAATCATAGGTATAACGATGAGATCAGAAGATAAAGAACATTTATGTGCTCTAATGGGGACTGATTCACAAAACTTTGTTGCAATGATACTTCCCTTAAGAGTTTTAACTGAAAACTCCCTTGTTAAATAAAATTTGAAATATCTAATTTTCATAGCAAACTGGGAAGATATAAAACAATTCGATGATCCAGAATCAAATATTGCATTTTCTAAACTTGAGGAAACTATTAAATTACCTGCCACCACGTCTTTCGGAGCTTCTACATCAGTAGTAGTGATAGCATAAGCTTGGCCTTGATCCCTTGGCCTTTTCTGAGGTAAGTTCTCTTGACGCTTAGGATATTCATTTGCATAATGCCCCATCTCCCTGCAATTGTAGCACTGAACATTGGTAGCTTCCTTCTTCCCCTTGCAATCACGAGCTTGGTGGCCTTTTTCACCACACTTGTAACAGACTCCTGTTACCTTCAAGCAAGTACCGGGGTGTTTCTTACCACATTTACCACATGATGGATATTCAACCTTTCCCTTATTCCCCTTATTTCCATTCCCAGATTGATCAGCAGGTCTCTTCTTCTCTTTCTTTTCTTTAAAGTCATAATACTTAGAGAATTCCTTTTTGGTTTTGATAGCACATGAGACAATGTCTTCGTACGATGAAAAGGATTGTGAGACTAATTATCGTCGGATAAATGGTTTTAACCCATCAAAGAAATGATCAATATTACTTCTTGGGTTACGTATATAATCTCCAGCATACCTTTCTAACCTTGTAAAGTTAGCCTCATACTTTGTGACATTCTCATCCTCCTTCTGTTTCAGACTCAGAAATTGCCTTTCGATATCTACTCGATGGTCACAAGGAAAGTATTTTTCTAAAAACAGATCTTTGAACTCCCTCCATTCCATATTTGATACGTTATCATCTTCCTTCGTGTTTTGAATCAATGACCACCATTGATCAGCATCTCTAGTGAGGTGGTAAACTTCCATGATAACTTTTTCCCTTTCACTACTCCCCAAACCCTGAAATATTTTCTCTAGGGAATTTATCCATTGCTCAGCTACTAAGGGAATTGTACTCCCATTGAACGTTGGTGGTTTTTTCCTCATGAATAGATCTAACATTGATCCTCCACGCTGCGGATTAGGGTGCTCCATACGGGTAAGGTTATTATTCATAACCTGAGGGAGTTGTCCCAGTATGGTGATTAGCTGATCGGCACCAGTTGCATCACCAGCTCCACTATAATTATCTTGAGCAGGAGGGCGATCCATACATGGAGTGCGTGCATTGATACAGTTTCCATTTCTTCCACTAGGTGCCATTTCTAAACAATGGCATAAACTAGACCATTTTATGAATCAAAAGACATAATCCCATACTTATAAAACACTTAACATAAATTGAACTATTTATGGATATAATCCATAATCATAAGAATTTTTTCTTTGAGGAAGTATTTACTCATAAACCCTTTATAATTATTTTTAAAGAAAATTAGAGTTATCCTAATCATAACCCCCGAGAGTGTCGTAACCAAGAGTGCATCAAGGCCCGTTGTCGTGCACTAGTTCCCGTTCGAGTCTAGCTCAAAGCGGTGTTTTCAGGTTTTACCCCTAGGCACATCTGTGCCAGATCCGCCTCTAACTGCTCATATCCAGATAGGGATGTATTGCTTGGAAAACTCACAAAATCTCTACAATACCAAAATTATAGGAACTTCTTCTATACTAATCCTCAAAGTTCATCTTTGGTCTATGTGCTCTAATCAGAGTTTATCTAAATCTAGCTTCCAAGGTTTGTACTAAACTCCCTCTAATACCAACTGTAACGCCCTAACCCCAGTTACCTAGAGTCGGTGCATTGTTACATAACATTTGTATGATCACAATAAAGATAAAATCTCGAAAGACAGATTGGTTTAGTAGCCTTAGAAACACTAGATATATTAATAAAGTTTTACATTACATCATAAAGTGAAAAACTACTACAACATCATATTTTATTCATATTCCACACTCATATCCCCACATACTATCCCTGCAGGTCATTCGTAATTTACTTCTTCATACCCTGTGAAAAATAAAACATAGAAAAGGGGTGAGCTCAAAAGCCCAGTAAGGATAACAATATAGCAGAAACTTTTATAAATAAGAATAAACATTTAAGGAAATGTATAACTAAAACAAAATCCTTTTAAACTTGAACTTAAACATAGTATGGAAAAAATAAAATGAAATAATTCCATTTACTTATTCACATGGATATTCTACTAATCGAATAATCACATGCAATATTAGTAACCACTTTCATAATGATGGAATGCATAATACCAGACTACCATAACCACATAGCAAAGGCCTCGTGCCAAGACTACAAATAAGATTTTGCCAAGGCCTTGTTTCAAGACACTAGTTTGTCTCATGAGACCTACCGATGCATCGAGAAGCTATAGCGGGCTCCACCCGTCACATATTAAGTCCAATGCATTCCTATATGAAAAGGTTTAAACATAACATAAACATTCGTATTAAAACTAGCATACGAAATGTCAATACTTTCACCATAAACTATGAATGGTATAAAAATATCACATCCACACTCAAACATATCACAAAACCTTCAATACAAAATAGAAGTTTTGTATTATAATAAATCAACTTCAAATAAGCGTAAAATCCATCAAAGGATGTTGACATAGATGAAATCAATACTCTTTTTAGAGAAATATATCTTTCTATTTTGAAATCATTTAAGAGTCATATATTTATAAAATAAAACATTTTCTTTGAAAATATTCTTATAAGCTTGTAAGGGAAGCTTCAACGATTTTATAACGGCGGAAAATAACCGCACCCGCCGTATAAGTTAAAAAAACTTTTTTACCTTAATTTTGTCGAAAAGGTTAAAAAGCACCTTGTTTGGAAAAAGATGGAAAGATTCCTTTATAAAACTCTTATAAAAATTCAAACAATGGTATAAATGACTTTAACCCATATTCTTTTAAATAGTAAAAATGTTTTGAAATACATTTTTAAGAAACATGGATGTGGATGATAAAGAGATCCCAGTAGATTATTACGTATAAACAACCTCGGATAATGAAGAGATTGTGAAATAAACATTACCTTGTACTTTTCCTTGGTTGGGGTAGGTTAAACTCCTGTATAATGGTGAAATAATGGTTATTAAATTATACATGAATCATATATATTAATATGATATCATATATGATCTTTTAACATTGATTTGTTAATAATATCTTAGAATTATCGCTGTTTCGTGTGTTAACTTACTCGTTTTATTTTATATGTTTTGTTACATAAGCCATGTTTGTTATGGATAAGTTGTATATTATTCATATACATAATTATATCAAGTCCTTGAACATTATTTTTAAATCATAAAATGAAAATTATACTTGAATGGATACGATGGAGAATGAATCTCATCGCGTTCGTGGAGACGGTTGTCCGTACATACGCATGAGCAACAATATCATTCTTTTGATATTAAAATAATATATAAATGGATGGTATATCATATATACAGAATAATTAACATGTTATATTTATTATTTACATGAGTTACACATAATTATTATACCCATCCAAATAATAATATATTGAATAACAATTACACCACGACGTGGAGACGGTAAGCCGTACGTACGCACGTATGGTGACATGTTATTCAAAGGGTGGATAGAATACTGAATATGGTTGTACCATATTTATAATAACATCACAATTTATATAAGACACTGTAGTTATTATTTTATAATGGTAATAACAATGAATGAAGAAGTGGAAGAAGAAAGGAACTTGAAAATGGGTGGTGAAAACATTACCTCTTCTTCGGGTTCTTCCTTTTGATTTGATCAAAAGGGCTCTTTATGTTGGCTTTATGATCAAACTAAGGCCTCTAGGATGTATTGAGGGAAGTTGGGAGAGTATTTGGGAAGATTTTGGCCGAACCAAAAGGCTTTTAATGTGTGAAAAAATGAGAATGAGGAGTTCCCTTTTATAAGAGGGGTGAGGGGCACCTTTGGAAAATTTAGAAATATTAATTTATAATAAATTTATATTCGGTTTATAATGGCTCCAAAGTGGATTATTTAAATTTTAAGGTGGGTATGGATCAAAAACCACTCAACCAATAGAATTTAGACATGTTTGGGTTACTATATTAACCTTATCTTTAAGTATTAACTCTAAGTTAATTAGTTTCACTTTTACAATGTCTCTTTGTATTTTTATATTATATGGTTAATAAACTTACCATATACATCTAAGATACCCCCAAGTGGTCCATTAATGATACAACTATAATTATATAAGTCTCTTGGATGATCATTATAATTTTAGGAATTTAATATCAATTAATAATATAATATTTTTTTTAAAACTCTTTTATGTCAATTTTGACACTATTCAATAATTGATTTTTGTAAAACTCATAACAGAATTATTACTTCGAAAAGATTCGATTAAATCAATCCTAATATGTCCTATTATCCTAGAAAATTAGTTTAATTAATTAAAAGTCTCAAATTATATTTATTTGGGTATTTATAATAGCAATTAGTTTAATTTTTCACTATTATGGTAATTACTGCATCATAATTGTGTCATAATTAAATTAACATATTTAAAGTCTAAAAATTATAAATAAAATATCATTATGTAGGAAATATTTTTATATTTCTAATGAATATTTATAGTCGAAAATCCAACATATATAACCCTATGTAAAAATTGTTTTTCTAAAATATATATGCTTATGTTATTTTTGTACTTATTTTAACTTAATTAAAATTAAGTGTCCCTATCACCTACAAGTGGCTCCATGGGGTCCCATAATCGACCAAAAGATGAATATGGTCGAAAATGTATCAACCAATAATTATAGGACACGTTTTAGGGTAATTTAGTATTATTATAATATTATTTTTTTAACCCTTATTTACCGGATTTGCCCTTAACCGTGGTAAATAAAATATTTACCGAAGTAATTATTCAAAATGTATAAAAATAAAAGTTACCTATTTACACAATTTGAACATCATGATTCCAAATATGGAATCCATTTTTCCAAATTCAAAACATAGAAGTGGCAGAAATTAATTTAAAATTAATTCCCGTTGTTAAAACAAAAAGCATGTTTTTAAGAGATAATAACTATCAAAAGATTGACACTTGTTTATGTCCGGTTTAATTGTAAAATTATGTTGAATGACCAACATTGTATTAAATGGTAAAAATATATTCTAAAAATACTTTAAAACCACTCAAATTCATAATTTATCACTATTAATTATTTTGATTAAAAAAGTTGTTTTTAATTAAAATTTATTAATTTTCACTGTTCATCAAAATATTAAAGTTATCCGAAAAGTACCAAAATTTCACCTTAGGCTAAATTCGATTTTACGAATCCAATAATGAAGTTCATTTTGAAATATAAAATATATATAATTTCAAAAATTAGGTATTACTATTCACAACGGCTAGTTTGCTTGGTTATGGTGTGTTAGAACTCGGTGTTGCGTACAACACACGCTATCACATTATTTAAAGAGAAGCGTACCGTAGAAGCTTGGGGTGTTACATGATGAGTACATGACATGTGTCCTATTATAGAGGTTATCCCACTGAAATTAATAATGTATGCCTAAACCATTCTCCCCCTTTTGTGATAAGCAATAAAAAGGTTAATAGAAGGAGAAAGAATAAAGAGAATGATCATAAAACAAAAATAAGAAACAAAGAGATGAAAAAAGGGTTTCCATTAAGTGTCAAAATATCACATTCAACCAAATAAATTGAAAAAACCCTATCAAATAGATAATCCACAAATTAGGGTTTGGCTTCAGAGGGTATTCTCTTTTACCTTTATCTAAAGGATTAGGAGGAGGATCAGAAGGATATCAAGTTGTAATTGGAAGAGGTGTCTTGATGATAAAAAAAAATGCTAGGCAACACCTGTAGGGAAATTTTCTGTAAGGTTATGCCTTCATTAAGAGATGACATGGTTATAAGGATGAAATTTAATGATTGGTCGAATCTGGGGAAGGTCCTAGGAGACATTCATTGGAGTAGGAGGCCGAGGAGTAGTTCCTGTGGAAGCAGTAGGAGGAACCACAATTGCTTCAGCTTGAACATGAAGATATAAATTTAGGATATTGTTTAAATCAATTACAATTTCACCAATATATTTCATGTACATCTCAAAATCTTCTTTATTCTCCATTAATTAATTTAGAAGTGGGGTAAAATCTTTCAATTGAACAACATGATTCTTGGAGGCTTCTATTATTAGAAGAATTCTATGATTTTTAGATAGAATCATTATGTTATTGATGAGATCATTCCTGGTATAGATGTAACACCCCAAGCTTCCACAATACGTTTCCCTTTGAATAATGCAATGACGTGCATCGTACGCAACTTTGAGAATCTAACACACCACAACCAATCAAACTAGCCGTTATGAATAGTAATACATACTTTTTGAAATTTTATAAATTTTATCTTTCTAAATGGACTTCAGTTTTGCATTCGTAATATCAAAATTAGCTTAGGGTGAAATTTTGGTACTTTTTAGAAAACTTTCATATTTTGATGAATAGTGAAAATTACTAAATTTTAATTAAAAACAACGTTTTAATCAAAATAATTAATAGTGATAAATTATTAATTTGAATGGTTTTAAAGTATATTTAGAATTTATTTTTACCATTTAATACAATGTTGGTCATTGGATGATATTTCCCATTTAAACCAGACATAAACAAGTGTCAATCTTTTGATAGTTATTATCTCTTAAAAACACGCTATTTGTTTTGAAGACGGGAATTAATTTTTAAATTAATTAATTCAACTGATATGTTTTGAATTTGTTAAAATAGACATAATTTTTAAATTCACAATATCAAATATATCTTAGGCCTAATTTTTGGTATTGTTCTGAAAAACATCAATTTTTGATGAATAGTGAAACCACTAAGTGGTAGTTAAAAAACTGAATTTTTCATAAAATATAATTTTACCGCTTCTGTGAATGGAATTTTGAAAATCCGAGAGACACGGTTAATATGAATTAGTAAAATGTGGTTCAATGAGATGAAAATAATTTTTGGTGAATAGTAACTTTTTACTTTTATTTACCACAGTTAAAAGTAAATAGGGTAATTAACGGTAAAAATGATATTAATATTACCCTAACACATGTCCTAATTCTATTGGACAAATGTATCTCGACCAAAAACATCCTTAGGAATAAAATATTATCATTTAGGTCCACTTGGATTAGATTAGAACATTTATTATTATTTAATTCAAAGAAGAGTTAAAAGAGTTAAAATCAAAGTTTATTTACTAACACATTTTTAATATAGGGTTATACATCAGATAAATGCGATTATAAATATTCATTAGGAAGGTAAGAATATTTAATAAATAATTATATTTTATTTATAATTTTTATAAATTAAATAATTTAATTTATTTATGAGACAATGATGATGCAGTAATTACCATAATAGTGAAGATTTAAAATAATTGATATTATAAATACCCAAATAAATATAATTGTAGACTTTTATTGAATTAAAATAATTTTATAGGTTAATATGACATATTAGGATTTATTTAATTGGATTTTTTATAAGTAATCATTCTATTATGAGTTTCAAAAAATCAATTATTGAATAGTGTCAAAATTGACATAAAAGAGTTTTTAAAACAAATATTATATTATTAATTGATATTAAATTCCTAAAAATCTAATTTTCGGCCAAGAGACTTATATCATGATAGGTGTATCATTAATGGACCACTTGGAGGTCTATTGGATGTATATAGTATTATATTAACTATATAATATAAAAATACAAAGTGACATGGTAAATGTCAAACTAATTAACTAAGAGTTAAAACTAAAGGATAAGGTCAGTATAATGACCCAAACCTATCTATATTCTATTGGTTGAGTGGTTCTTGATCCATCCCTACCTTAAACTCTAAATAATACACTTTGGATCCATTAGAAACTGAATATAAATTTATTATAAAATAATATTTCTAGCTTTTCCAAAGGTTCCCCTCACCCCTCTTATAAAAGGGCACTCCCCCTTCTCATTAATTCACACCTTAAAAAACTTTTGGTTCGGAAAACCCTACCCAAATACTCTCTCAACTTCCCTCAATACAACCTAGAGGCATTACATTGATCATAAATCCAACCTATGGAGCCCTTTTGATCAAATCAAAAGGAAGAACCCGAAGAATAGGTAATGATTTCACCACCCTTTTCAAGTTCCTTTCTTCTTCCACTTCTTCTTTCTTTGTTATTACCATCCTAAAATAATAACTCCAGAATATTATATATACTTAGATGTTACTATAAACATTTGACAACCATATTTCAGTATTCTATCCATCCGTTGAATAACATGTCACCATACGTGCGTACGTATGACTTACCCTCTCCACGTTGTGGTGTAATTGTTATTCAATAAATTATTATTTGGATGGGTATAATAATGATGTTTAATTCATGTAAATAATAAATATAACATGATAATTATTCTTTATATATGATATAACATATAATTATATATTATTTTAATATCAAAAGAATGATATTCTCGCTCGTGCGTACGTTCGGACTACAGTCTCCACGAACGCAATGAGATTCATTCTCCATCGTATCCATTCAAGTATAATTATCATTTTATGATTTAAAAATAATGTTTAAGGACTTGATATAATTCTGTATATGAATAAGATACAACCTATCCATGACAAACATGGCTTACGTAACAAAACATATAAAAGAATACGAGTAAGTTAACACCCGAAACAACGATAATACTAAGATATTATTAACAAATCAATGTTAAAAGATCATATATGATATCATATTAATGTATATGATTCATTTGATAATTTAATAACAATTATTTCACCATTATACAGGAGTTTAACCTACCCTCAACCAAGGAAAAGTACAAGGTAAGGGTTTATTTCGCAATCTCTTCATTTTCCGAGGTTGTTTAAACATAGTAATCTACTGGGATATCTTTATCATCCACATCCATGTTTCTTAAAAATGTATTTCAAAACATTCTTACTATTTTAGAGAATATGGGTTAAAGTCATTTATACCCTTGTTTTACTTTTTATAAGAAGTTTATAAAGGAATATTTCCATCGTTTTCCAAATAAGGTTCTTTTTAACCTTTTCGACAGAATTAAGGAAAGATTTTTTTAATTTATACGGCGGGTGCATCTATTTTCCATCGAAGCTTCCCTTACAATCATATAAGAATATTTTCAAATAAAATTTTTTATATTATAAATATATGACTCTTAAATGATTTCAAAATAGAAATATATATTTCTCTAAAAAGAGTTTTGATTTCATCTATGTCAACATCCTTTGATGGATTTTACGCCTATTTGAAGTTGATTTATTATGATACAAAACTTTTATATTGTATTGAAGGTTTTGTGATATGTTTTACTGTGAATGTGTTATTTTTATACCATTCATGGTTTATGGATGAAGAATTTACATTTATTATGCTAGTTTTAATGCGGATTTTTATGTTATGTTTAAACCTTTTCATATGGGAATGCAATGGATTTAATATGTGACGGGTGGAGCCCGCTATAGCTCCTCGATTCATCGGTAGGTCTCATGAGATAAACTAGTGTCTTGGCACAAGGCCTTGACAAAATATTATTTGCAGTCTTGGCACGAGGCCTTGGCTATGTGGTTATGATAGTCTTGCATTATGCATTCCATCATTATGAAAGTGGTTATTGATATTGCATGCGATTATTCTATTAGTATAATATTCATGTGAATAAGTAAATGGAATTATTTCATTTAATTTTTGACATACTATGTTGAAGTTCAAGTTTAAAAGTCTTTTGTTTTAGTTATACATTGCCTTAAATGTTTATTCTTATTTATGAAATTTTCTTCTATATTGTTATCCTTACTGGGCATTTGAGCTCACCCCTTTCAATGTTTTATTTTTCCCAGGATGTGAAGAAGTAATTTATGGATGACCTGCAGGGATAGTATGTGGGGATATGAGTGTGGACTATGAAGAAAATATGTTGTTTTAGTTTTCATTTTTATTATGTAATGTAAGACTTATGAATATATCTAGTGTTTCCAAGGCTACTAAACCAATTGGTCTTTTGAGATTTGATCTTTCTTGGGATCATGCCAATGTTATGTAATAATGCACCAACTCTGGGTAACTGGGGCTGGGGCGTTATAGTTGGTATCAGAGGATGTTTAGTACAATCCTTGGAAGCTAGATTTAGATAAACTCTGATTAGATCACGTAGACCTAAGATGAACTTTGAGGATTAGTATAGAAGAACTTCCTAGAATTTTGGTATTGTAGAGATTTTGTGAGTTTTCCAAGAAATACATCCCTGTCTGGATACGAGCAGGTAGAGGTGGCTCTGGCACAAATGTACCTAGGGGTAAAACCTGAAAACACCTCTTTGAGCTAGACACAAATGGGAACTAGTGCACGACAACGGGGCTTGCTGCACTCTTGGTTATGACACTCCCGGGGGATATGCTTAGGATTATTTACATTTTCTTTACTAACCGATTCGAAGTATTAAATATATAAGATGAGAGTAAATGGCCTTGGTTAATCCTAATGTGTTTCAAATATGTTAATCTCTAAATGATTTTATGACTACTGTTACTCACACAATGCTTTCTGGTTTTAGTCAATGGATGGATTCCAAGGAAGTCATAGTGACTTTGAGAATGATGTACAAGGTGGGAACTGTGGTGGAAATGAGAAAAAAATGGAATTTTGATAGGTGTAGAAGATATCATCTTTATGACAAATCAATTTTCCAAAAATATGATCAACAATATATATATTAACCAATTCCCGGACTCAACAAAGAAGATAAAGGCGATGAATGATAAGAGCTCCAGTATTGGAGACCATGGAGAAAGGAATCCTCAATTTCCACCATGCAGGAAATGTGGAAGGAGACACCCAGGAAAGTGTCTCAATGGGACAAAGAAATGCTTTACGTGCGGGAAGGAAGGGCATAAAGTGAATAATTGCCGAAGAAAAATGAAGAGTACTATGGAAGAAGATAAAAATGGTCCCAAGAGTCCATTTACAGTCATTTTCCGTAAATGTAGGGAACCTGGACATTACCCGAATGAATGCCCTATTCTATAGGATATTTTCTTGGACAAAGAAGAATCTATGTGGAAATAAATGGTTGGAGAAATGTTTAGAAAGTATTTGTGCACCTTGTTGACGGGTTTACTTTGGAATAATTTTCTATTGTATTTGTAACCCTACAGTTTGCCATGTGAGAATGATATTTTATGAAGAATTATCTTTTCTCTTGTGGATAAATTTATAAATAACCATTTAGTTTTATATGATCATTGGGTTTGAGGAAATTACAAGTTATTATAATTTGGGATGAAAATGCAAGGTATGAGATAACATTTGTGGTAAAATTATGTTACGTTTATTTTGAGGAATTTATGTCATTTTGGTAATGTTGTAAAATATAGTTTTTGAAAAAGGACAACACGCAGACCGTGTGACAGCTCGTCGTGTTGGACAAAGCTGTGGGAATCGAACCCCCAACCAAAGTGCGATTGAGATTTATCACCTACCACTTGACTACGTGAAGTCCCTGGTTAGTGTGACTATTATTTTTAGTTAAATGATTTTGTTGATCATTAATAATTTGATTTGGGATCTTATGTATTATCAAATGAATACCATTAGTATAGGAAAATGATTTTGTAATTAAGTGATAAATGTTATTTTGGATGTTGTTCTCTTTGTTGTATGGAAAATAGAATAGTATGGGATTTCATTTGTGGAGTAAATGTGGATTTTTATCTATGTTTTTATTGTGGATTTTTAGTGATTTGGGTTGTTTATGGAAATGATTAGGTTAATTACATCTACGTATGTGACTTTAAGAGTAATTAATTTCATTTGGAGATACAATTTAACATGGAAGACTACATTCTTATAAGTTTTCAGTTTCAATATTAGTTTGGATTATATTGAAGGATTTTAAGGACAATTGATTATTGAATGGTATTTATTTAACTTTGGGGTATTGATGGTTTAATTTTAGAAATTAAGATTAGTATTTTTTTTCTCTAATGAAATATCCATTTGGGGGGTCATCAGATATTATACTACCCATTTTGGTTTTGATTAATCTCTAAAGACAAGGTAAATATATAGTTTATCCTATGTGGATCATGTATTTCTATAGATGTTTATTCTAGCTCTTCCATTGTGACCAAGTCTTCTTGAATAATCATTGTAAGAAAAAACGAGTTAGTGGTAAACAGTTATTAAATAATGAAACTCTACTTAAAAAGTAAGTATATCTCTTTATGTTCTTAGTCAATATCATAAATGAATTCCTCGTCCTTATGTAATGTAACTTAAAACAAAAAAAATGTTGTCCGTTTACTTTTCCTACTGGGATACTAAGGACCATTTGTCCCAACACAAGTTTGTGATCTTCTTATTGTTAACTTTCTCTTGATCATGTTTTCTATCCCTCTCCATCAGAACTGAACACTTAGTTTATCGTCCATATCCATGTTTTCCTACATGGAATCCTAGTATGGGTTATCTTGGGTGACCTTTATACCTCTCTCCCTTTCTTTTAAAGTGATAGTTTTATTGACTCTTTTTCCGATGTGGGACATTCCATTATATTCTCAAGACCAATATTAAAAAAATTGCGAGGACGAAATTTATTTAAGGAGGGGAGAATGTGACACCCCAAGCTTCCACGATACGTTTCCCTTTGAATAATGCAAGGACATGCATTGTACGCAACTTCAAGATTCTAACACACCACAACCAATCAAACTAGCCGTTATGAATAGTAATACCTACTTTTTGAAATTTTATAAATTTTATCTTTTGAAATGGACTTCAGTTTTGGATTCATAATATCGAAATTATCTTAGGGTGAAATTTTGGTACTTTTCAGATAACTTTCATATTTTGATGAATAGTGAAAATTTCTAAATTTTAATTAAAAACAACTTTTTTAATAGAAATAATTAATAGTGATAAATTATTAATTTGAATGGTTTTAAAGTATATTTAGAATTCATTTTTACCATTTAATACAATGTTGGTCATTGGATGAGATTTCACATTTAAACCAAACATAAACAAGTGTCAATCTTTGGATAGTTATTATCTCTTAAAAACACGCTATTTGTTTTGACGATGGGAATTAATTTTTAAATTAATTATTTCAACTGATATGTTTTGAATTTGGTAAAATAGACATCATTTTTTAATTCATAATATCAAATATATCTTAGGCCTAATTTTTGGCATTGTTCTGAAAAACTTCAATTTTTGATGAATAGTGAAACCACTAAGTGGTAGTTAAAAAACTAAATTTTTCATAAAAATTAATTTTAACTCTTTTGTGAATGGATTTTCGAAAATCCGAGAGACACGGTTAATATCAAGTAGTAAAATGTGGTTCAATGAGATGAAAATAATTTTTGGTGAATATTAACTTTTTACTTTTATTTACCACGGTTAAAAGTAAATACGGTAATTAAGGGTAAAAATGATATTAATATTACCCTAAAACATGTACTAATTCTATTGGAGAAGTGTATCTCGACCAAAAACAACCTTATGAATAAAATATTATCATTTAGGTCCACTTGGATTAGATTTGGACATTTATTATTATTTAATTCAAAGAAGAGTTAAAAGAGTTAAAATCAAAGTTTATTTACTATAACATTTTTAATATAAGGTTATTCATTATATAAATTCGATTATAAATATTCATTAAAAATATAAAAAGATTTCCTACATAATTATATTTTATTTATAATTTTTAGACATTATATAATTTAATTTATTTATGACACAATGATGATGCAGTAATTACCATAATAGTGAAAAATTTAAATAATTGATATTATAAATACCAAAATAAATATAATTGGAGACTTTTATTGAATTAAAATAATTTTCTAGGTTAATATGACATAGTAGGATTGATTTAATTGACTTTTTTCTAAGTAATAATTCTGTTATGAGTTTCAGAAAAATCAATTATTTATAGTGTCAAAATTGACATAAAAGAGTTTTTAAAACAAATATTATATTATTAATTGATATTAAATTCTTAAAAATCTAAGGTTCAGAAAAGAGACTTATATCATGATAGGTGTATCATTAATGGACCACTTGGGGGTATCTTGGATGTATATAGTAAGTTTATTAACTATATAATATAAAAATACAAAGTGACATGGTAAATGTCAAACAAATTAACTAAGAGTTAAAACTAAAAGATAAGGTTAATATAATGACCAAAACCTGTATAAATTCTATTTGTTGAGTGGTTTTCGACCCATACCCACCTTAAACTTTAAATAATACACTTTGGATCCATTAGAAAAAGAATATAAATTTATTATAAAATAATATTTCTAGCTTTTCCAAAGGTGCTCCTCACCCCTCTTATAAAAGGGAACTCCCCCTTCTCATTAATTCACACCTTCAAAGCCTTTTGGTTCGGACAAACCCTGCCCAAATACTCTCTCAACTTCCCTCACTACAAACTAGAGGCCTTAGTTTGATCAGAAAGCCAACCTATGGAGCCCTTTTGATCAAATCAAAAGGAAGAACCCGAAGAAGAGGCAATGATTTCACCACCATCTTTCAAGTTCCTTTCTTCTTCCACTACTTCTTTCTTTGTTATTACCATCCTAAAATAATAACTCCAGCATATTATATATACTTTGATGTTATTATAAACATTTTACAACCATATTTAAGTATTCTATCCATCCTTTGAATAACATGTCACCATACGTGCGTACGTACGGCTTACCGTCTCCACGTCGTGGTGTAATTGTTATTCAATAAATTATTATTTGGATGGGTATAATAATGATGTGTAATTCATGTAAATAATAAATATAACATGATAATTATTCTATATATATGATATACCATATAATTATATATTATTTTAATATCAAAAGAATGATATTGTCGCTCGTGCGTACGTACAGACTACGGTCTCCACGAACGCAATGAGATTCATTCTCCATCGTATCCATTCAAGTATAATTATCATTTGATGATTTAAAAATAATGTTTAAGGACTTTATATAATTCTGGATATTAATAAGATACAAACTATCCATGAAAAACATGGCTTACGTAACAAAACATATA
This sequence comes from Viscum album, assembly GCA_963277665.1. NCBI lineage: Eukaryota > Viridiplantae > Streptophyta > Magnoliopsida > Santalales > Viscaceae > Viscum > Viscum album. The sequence goes on along the minus strand of OY728128.1, from coordinate 266,565,788 downwards.
AAAGAATACAAGTAAGTTAACACCCGAAACAACGATAATACTAAGATATTATTAACAAATAAATTTTAAAAGATCATATATTATATCATATTAATGTATATGATTCTTTTATAATTTAATAACAATTATTTAACCATTATACAGGAGGTTAAACTAACCTCAACCAAGGAAAAGTACAAGTTAAGGGCTTATTTCGCAATCTCTTCATTATCCGAGGTTGTTTAAACGTAGTAATCTACTGTGATATCTTTATCATCCACATCCATGTTTCTTAAAAATGTATTTCAAAACATTCTTACTATTTTACAAAATATGGGTTAAAGTCATTTATACCCTTTTTTGACTTTTTATAAGAAGTTTATAAAGGAATCTTTCCGTCGTTTTCCAAACAAGGTGCTTTTTAACCTTTTCGACAGAATTAAGGAAAGAATTTTTTTTAACTTATACGACGGGTGCAGCTATTTTCCGTCGAAGTTTCCCTTACAATCTTATAAGAATATTTTCAAAGAAAATGTTTTATTTTATAAATATATGACTCTTAAATGATTTCAAAATAGAAATATATATTTCTCTAAAAAGAGTTTTGATTTCATCTATGTCAACATCTTTTGATGGATTTTACGCTTATTTGAAGCTGATTTATTATGATACAAACCTTTTATATTGTATTGAAGGTTTTGTGATATGTTTGACTGTGAATGTGTTATTTTTATACCATTCATGGTTTATGGATGAAGTATTTACATTTCGTATGCTAGTTTTAATACGGATTTTTATGTTATGTTTAAACCTTTTCATATGGGAATTCATTGGATTTAATATGTGACGGGTGGAGCCCGCTATAGCTCCTCGATTCTTCGGTAGGTCTCATGAGACAAACTAGTGTCTTGGCACAAGGCCTTGACAAAATTTTATTTGCAGTCTTGGAATGAGGCCTTGGCTATGTGGTTATGATATTCTGGAATTATACATTCCATCATTATGAAAGTGGTTATTGATATTGCATGCGATTATTCTATTAGTAGAATATGCATGTGAATAAGTAAATGGAATTATTTCATTTTATTTTTGACATACTATGTTGAAGTTCAAGTTTAAAAGGCTTTTGTTTTAGTTATACATTGCCTTAAATGTTTATTATTATTTAAGAAATTTTCTGCTATATTGTTATCCTTACTGGGCATTTGAGCTCACCCCTTTCAATGTTTTATTTTTCCCAGGATGTGAAGAAGAAATTTATGAATGACCTGCTGGGATAGTATCTGGGGATATGAGTGTGGACTATGAATAAAATATGTTGTTGTAGTTTTAATTTTTATGATGTAATGTAAGACTTATGAATATATCTAGTGTTTCCAAGGCTACTAAACCAATCGGTCTTTTAAGATTTGATATTTCTTGTGATCATGCCAATGTTATGTAATAATGCACCGACTCTGGGTAACTGGGGTTGGGGCGTTACATAGATATTTGTAAAGTACCTATCCAATTTTTCTTTGATCTCTTTCTAAGCAGTAGCGGCATAATTTGTGCACATCCTTGACATATTTTTCAGAAGGTATGTATTTCTATGTAACTTTTCAAGAGTTTCTTTGTCTGAATAACTTTGGAGATTCTAATGTTCTTTAATGATCATATCCTTGAGAGATTCCGATTCAGCAACAACACTTTTCAAACCTCTAGAACAAGAAAGAACAATGATCATATTGCCAATATCCACTTTCATTTTCATTAAATCTATAATTAGTAGATGAGAAACCATGTTCCTAAGAACATACAAAACCCCACTAAAGGAGGTGTTGAAATCTGTGGTTATATAATTTAACTCATTGCTCATCTCCCTTACTTCTTGTCTCATCTAGGTTACATGTATAATGATGGATTCAAATGTGGTAATGAGATTAGGTTGAATCACTTGGCACACCATTTTTCAATCATTGTTGCATCTTTATCCGAAATTCCCATTGTATTAGAGGATTAATTTCTGGATATTACTGAGGCATTCACTAACTCATATATTTATATTTTGAAATTCTCTAAATCAGCCTTAGTGACATAATCACTAGGCACCGAGTGTGCTACTGGCTAAACTGTGGGAGGTACAACTAGTGAACTAGGTGAATCCGAGTCAACATCATCTTGAACTTGAGTAGATATAGGAGGTGGTGTGATCTCCTCATCTGAGTAATATTGAAAACTAGATAGAAAGTATCATGGATCTATATTCCAATCACGAGTACATGTCCAGTTACTTGGATCAACTGTGACTACCATGATTCTTCTTCCCCGAGGCTCTGGTATAATCTCTTCTTCAACTTCTTCTTTATCCTGTCCTCTAGAAAAATTAAATTTTTTGGGCATAGGTATCAACTGAAACTGAGGTTCTACACGAGCTTCATCGACTTTAACTTCTCCAGGATCTTCCTCAATATGAGGAACATAATCCTCTGCCTCTTCCTCATGGCCACCAACAATATTTCATTCAACTCTTAAATGATTTAATGATTTTAAACTATAGAATGGTGAGATATGAACTCATGACCAACATCTCCATGATCAAAAACCTCATATTCAACACGATAAGCTTCATCAACAGCTGTAGGTATAGATTCGTCATAGGATCTATCAACTACTTGTTGTCAAACTTTTGACAAATCACTGAAATGATGAACATTTCCTCCTTTATCATCATCCTCATCATCATCTGATACTTCATCTGACTTACTCACATTACCTTCCATGCTTGGGACTTCTGTCTCTTCCACATCCTCATATCCTTACAAAGGTTCCCTTGAGTGTAAATCCAAAGGTGGAATAGTTGGTCCATAAGACGTATCTTTTTGGCCTTCAGAAATATCAGCATCACTCTTATTATCAAAAGGACATATGACTTCCCTTGGCAAATAAGTCTCAGCTTCCTCATTAGAATAATCAAGTTCCTCTCCTAGTTTTAGGCCTGGATAAACATGTTCCTTTGGTCTGGTAGTATGGTCAATCAGATGGATCTCCTCATATAGACTTTCTTCATATCCTACCCAGTATTTCATCCATGGGTTACAGAAAATATTCATCCTCATGTAAATATGTTTTTTAAGGAATATACCACTGTACGAACATATAATTTTATCTCTATCTTCCACACAACCCTAATTATATTGCATGGGATAGATTATCCTGGGATAGTACAAACATGTTTCTTTCATGTAGGGTTTTATAACATCATAATTGTTCACCATTAGATACCAATAAAGGTTCACATTTATCACATTTTTAACCGATAGAGCAGGAATACATCATGATACTTCACAAAAAATAAATCTCTATTCCTTGGGAAAATATGATGTTGAATAAAATTAAAAAGTAACATTACCTCTCCTTCGAATTCACTGGCTTTAGTCCTCCTAGATTCTTCACTTCTAGTAAGCATCTTCAGAGAATTTTCATACAAAATCTAATCAAAGGAAGGTGTATTGATTCCCTAATAATCATCATAGACACCATCATGAGGCATCTCCAAGTACTCAATACATTCCTTAGATAAAAAAGCTATCTCTTTTCCCTTCAACACTAACTTCATCCATACATCCATAGCTCCATCCATGGATATCACAATTTTTCAATAAAACTCATATACTAGTTTTTGATAATAAGGCCTTTCATTATTTAAGAACTAGCTTAGTCACCATTGAGATTCTGGTACTCTCATGAAAAAACAATTTCATGACAGAATCCACTCAACATACACTTCCTTCTCAGCTATAAAAACTAGGATTTACAAACATAGTTTTGTAGTCCTGATAGACTCACACTTATTATTCTTAGCTGATAGATATTTTCTTAGTTTTTCCATTTCACAATTAGTTCATTCCATTTCAAGGGTTTAGATTCAAAATGAGTTGAGAGGATGAGTGTTGATAGATAGAGTGACAAAGGAATGATGGTTTTAAGGCCGAGGGAATGTGAAAGGTCGACGTGGATTGAAATTGTTTTATCATTTAGTGATCATAAATATATAAAACATAAAATTTAAATGCAGTAAAAAAAACAAAACAACGTTGTTTTACTTATAATAGGAAGAATTACAAAGGGTTCCTTGAAGCCATAATTTTTACTCAATAAGTTTCAAGATATCGGTTTCCAGGGATCGGTTTCACCTGATCGGTTAAACATTATCTATTTCATAGATCAGTTTCAAATATTGGTTTCACAAATCGGTTTCAAAGATAAGTTTCACAAATCAGTTTCATTGATAGGTTTCACATATCAGTTTCACATATCAGTTTCACAGATCAGTTTCATAGATTGGTTTCCAAAATCAGTTTCACACATCAATTTCATAGATCACTTGCAAATATCGGTTTCACAGATCTTAAAAGAAAAGAGAAGATTGTCAAGATATTATAGATTTATCATTCAATGTTTATGTATGATGTAGTTCATTCTCCCATAGTTTAAGGGATTAGTGAAAACGTCAGCAAGTTAATGCTCAGTTCCAATAAACTCAAGAGTTATATCACCTATTTGATAATGATATCTCAAAATGTGATATCTTACATCAATATGTTTTATTCTATAATGTTATATTAGATTCTTAGAAATGTTAACAGCACTTGTGTTGTCCCAGTTTATGGGGATATGTATAAACATAAATCCATAGACTAATAAGTTGTGTTTCATCCACAAAATTGGTGCATAGAAACTACCATCACGAAAGTACTCTGCTTTAGAAATCGATAATGAATCTTAATTTTTCTTTTTACTACACCGTGATATTAGAGACTTTCCCAAAAATTGATATGTTCTAGAAGTACTTTTTCAATCAAATATACATCCACCAAAGTCAGCATCTGAATAACTAACTAAATCAAAATGTGGTCCCTTAGGATAAAACAATCCTAAATTAGTTATATACATATGGTATTTTAAAATTATTTTAACAACATTCAAATGTGAGTCTTTTGGGTTTTCTTGAAATTATGCACACATAAACACACTAAAAATAATATCTAGTACACTTGTAGTAATGTACATCAAACTCCCAATCATTCCTCTGTAAGATATTTGATCAACAATTGTTTTATTTTCATCATGATCTGACTTACATGTAGATGTCATAGGGGTTTCACTACTTTTAATGTTATCAAACCCATATCTTTTCAAAATGTCTTTAGTGTACTTACTTTGATTTATAATAATACCTTATTTATTTTGAAGTATTTTAAATCCAAGATGATTTTAATTTTCACCCATCAAACTCATTTTAAACTCACATTGCATTATTTTTGAAAAATCATTACATAATGTATTTCTGAAATATTCCATGATTATATCATCTATTTATATTTGAGATATTAAAACATATTTTAAAGTTATTATTATAAAGAAAGTAGTATATGCAATTCCTTTTGTAAAGCCTTTAGAAATATGAAAATAAAAAAATCATTCATACCATGCTCTTGGAGCTTGTTTCAAACCATATAATGATTTATATAATTTTAACACTTGATTTGGGAAATGAGGATTTGTAAAACCTGGTGGTTGTTCAAAAAAAACATCCTAAAATATATAACCATTAAAGAATTCACTTTTTTCATCCATTTGGTAATGTTTATAATCCATTTGTGTTGCATAGGCATGTAAGATTTTAATAGCTTCAATTATAGCTACTGGTTCCATGGGATCTACATAATCAATTCCCTCTTCATGATTATGTTATTTTAAAACCATCCTAGCATTGTTTCTAACTATATTTATAGCTATATATACATTATTTCTAGACACCCATTTTCTTCCTATTGTCAAAGTAATCTTGGGAATATCCAAAAATTTCCAAAAATTATTTCTTTCAATCTAGTTAATTTATTCTTTCATGACCATTATCCAAATTTCATCATTGATTACCTCAATGAATTTTTTTGGTTTAGGATGTGACAAGAATTCTTGATGTTCAACCTAGTTTCTAAAGGAATCTCATGTTTGTGCATCTAAATCTCCAACAACAACATCTAACCTATGATTTTTAGGGTCCTCGTTGGTCTAGAAAAGTTAGGACTTGTTATTTCAGGTTGGTCAATTTTATATGGTTCATTGTGGCTAGAATCTGGAGAATTTCTTGAACTGGATATTTTCATATATTCCTTCACATGATTATTTGATGATTTATCATTAATTTCCATATTTTTCATACCCACTTAAATATTTTCTAGTGAGATCTATGTCTCATGTAGATATGTATTATGAAACATGACATTTATAGATTCCTCCACACATTTGGTTTCCTTACAAAAGAAACTATAGGCTTTTCTGGATGTTGAATATCCAAGAAATATTCATTCATCAATTTTGGAGGAAAATTTATCTAAATTATCATAAGTGTTCCTAATATAAACCTTACATCCAAACACTTTAAAATAGCATACAATGGTTTTCCTATTTTTTCACAAATCATAATGAGTTTTCTAAATGATGTTTCTGGTTAAGACTCTTTTTCATTATCTAACATGATATATTAATAGCTTCAGTATAGAAATAAATCAGTCGGTCATATTCATTTAGCATAGTTCGTCCAATTTCATGTAGGGTTTTATATCTTCTATCTACCACACCATTTTTTTGAGCTGTCCTAGGGGAAGAGAAGTTATGATTATAGCCATTTTGGGAAAAATAATAATCAAAATATTGATTCTCAAACTCACAACCAAGATCACTTCTTAATTATTAAATCTTATGTCCACTATTAATTTCTACAGTCCTAGAATACATGGTTAATTGAAAACAAGCTAAACTGTTGTTAGCTAAGAAAATGGTCTTGGTGTACCTAGAGTAATCATCTACAATAACAAAAACATAGTGCTTCCCATTAGGACTTGGAACACTAGATTGTCCAAAAAAATCCATATGAACCAACTCGAGAGGTTGAGAATTAGTTACTTCTTTCTTTGGATTGAGGGGGATTTTATGTTTCTTTTCTTTTTGACAAGGATTTCACACCTTATCGTCTAGAAAATATAATTTGGGTAGGAATTTAACTAAATATTTTATAGCGAACTTCTTAAAAGAGTGTATGTTGTAATTTCCCAGTCTTCTATACCGGATCTAAGACCCTTTTTGAAAGAAATTTAGACAACAAACATCTTGTGAGGCTAGTGTGTCTAAATTTATAGCATATACATTATCATTTCTATGAGAAGTAAATACTACATTATTCATGGCATCAAAAAAATGGAATGAATAATTTTTGAATTTTACATTTAATCCATCATCCATCAATAGTGATATGATGAGCAGGTTATACATTAAACCATCAACGCAATGTACTTTGGAAATTGAAAAGAGTTAAGGGTACCTATCTGGCCTTGGTAGATGATTTATCCTTTACAATTGTAACAAAATGTGATATGTCCTCTATTAATCTTGATAATAAATTTTATGATTTAATTTTCCCCTATCATATGTCTTGAACAAAAACAATATATTTACCACATCTTTCTTCAGGATCTCTTTTTTCAATTTACATACAAAGCAGTTCTTCCATGAAAAGGTTTGTACCAATATTGTTTGGGTCCACATACATTAGTGATATATGATTTAGGAACCCACAATTATCTTATGGGATTCGTATATGCCGAATATATAGTGATCTAAAAATAAACACTTTTTGGTCATAAATAATTCAATGTAGTAAAAGAATTATTGGAAGTTATACTAGGAATAAAATTCAGGTTTTTTAAAAGGGTAACAGATTTTCCTGATTTGGCCACAAATTGGGTTTTGGATAAATTCCTTTTACCTGGTTGATATCATATCCCAGAAGTATACTTTGGATCTATTTTATTACCACAAATTTTATTAAGTGTCTTTTTCTCAATGGTAATCTTTTCTAAGTCCTTGAATTTCTCATTAGTCAATTTTAACTCATTTTTCTCCATGAGAAGTTGATAATTTGTCTCTTTGTCAATTTTATGTTCTGATTTAGTAGTCACAGTAAGAGAATATAGTTTCTTTAAAGTTTTATACTTATCTTTCAACTCATTAAATGTTTCTTCTAGAATATTGAATTATTCAAATAATATCTCATATGTCATATTCTCAGACTCTCTTTATTTTTTAGAATAATAAGAATTATCAACAAGAGATTCTACGGATTCCTTAGTATAGTTTGTCATAAAAAACATATAAGCCATATCATATCTCTCATTTTGAGAAGAAGAAGATTCACTTGTGCTATCCTGAGAGGAACTCTAGGTGTCCTTCATTGATTTTTTAAACTTTCTAACCTTATTTTCATACTTTTTCTTGTATTTAATCTTTGGAAAATCAACCTGGACATTTCCATTCCTTTTTAAATTCATATAAGATTATATCTTATGATTTTATGTTTATCTTCAATCCCATTTTACAATGTTATCATAAATTCCATTGTAATTGGGATTTCTGAAAATTTTCATTTTCCTAAAATATTTCTTGAATATTCTAGCTAGCTGAGCCATTTCACCATTAGTATCTGAAGTTGATTCTTCACCGCTAGAGAAATAAGAAACTTATTAAACTTTCTCCTGTCTTTTCATTTATATGAATTTATCTTGGATGCTACATAAATTCTTTTAGGTTCATCCTCTTCTTGATTTACCTTTAATTCCACTTCATAAATCATTAATTTTTTTGATCAATTCCTCCATGGGCATCTTATTAATGTCACATGATTCCCTAATGGATACATTTGTCACATTCCATATTTCTAGTAAGCATCACAGAATCCTCATAATCTTCTCTTTGGCTAAAACTCCTCTTCCTAATGAAATCAGGGTATTCAAAATTTCATTGAACAAAAGATGCATATTATAAATAGATTCATCATCTTTTTTTATAAAGTTTTCTTATTAAAAAGAATAATAATTCAATCTTATTTCCTTGAAATTAGATGTTTCCTCATGATAAACAAATATAGTATCAAAAATATCATGTGAATTTTAACAAGAAGAAATATGGTTAAACTCTTAATCTCCTAGAATAGAGTACAAAGCATTCATTACTTTACAATTATTGTTATAGGTTGTCTTGGTAGGTTTATCCCATGTGTTTCTCTTAGTTTCAGGGATTTCATATTTACTATCAGTAGCAGTCTTTATTTCAATTCACAAGCTTTCTAGACCAATTTTCATTTTAACCTTCCACTGAGCATAGTTAGATAAATTAAAGAAAGGTGGTTTATCAGTAGAATTAACTTCTAATATATTATCCATGATACAAATTGCAGTCAAAATTCCTAGAGATAAAAATTTATAAATGACAAAAATTATGAGATCTTGGAAATACAACTACAATCACAATTGACAAGATTATGAAAACTGACAATAATTTATAATTCTTATGATACCAAATGTTGGTCGATGTAGATGAATCAAGATGGGGGTTAATTGAGCATCTATAAAAATATCTATGAAAAAGGGTTCCATGAAAAGTATCCCCCAATTAAAATATAATGAATGTCAGATTGTATTGAATTTTTAAAAGTATGGAATGTTCAATTAATTTCATCGATGATTGATTAGTTCTCATCATTACCAATCTAAATATTAGTCAATATTTTTAAACTAATCTAATGATTCAAAATAAACATAAAAACATTCTATAATAAATATCGATGTTCAATTTAGTTTTATTCGAACTTAATAAAACATATATCATATTAAAACAATTGACAAATACACATCGGATAAAAAACATTAGGATCGGTCTCAAGTTGAGACTTAGTCTTATCTACACTATAATCACCTACAACCAATCAGTTTATATTAAAATTTTTTTTGATCCCCACCCTGGATTGGGGTTTACAAAAGCACACAGGGCTCTCTAGGACACACTTTTCCTCTACAAAAAAATATTCATGGGAAAACAAACAAACAAATCACACAATATCTCTTACACTATTCTATATGGGATAAAAGTGTAAAAAAATATTTAGTGTGAGGATATTTAGTATTCTATAGATATGAATTGGAGAATTTGTGTGTGAAACACATAGATGAATACACTTCCCAAAAAAGTAAACACAATATCACACTAAATTTATAAACAAAGAATAGAGTTTATAAATATCTATGTGTTATGTAGTGAAGCTCTAAACCCAATGTAAGTAGAGAAAATGATATTGGAGTCCTTTCCTGGATGTTGTCTTTAGAACAGAGTTTTGAAACCTCTATTCTCTATCTTCCATGAGTGAAAAGTTCTTCTCTTTGATGTTCGGATATTCAGAGAGCTTTTGCAAGTTGTTTCATGTAATACTGAACCCCTTGTTCACTCATGCATTGAGTTCTTCTATTTTCAATATCTTTCACATTGACATGGTCTGTCTCAATCTTTATCTATATTTTCTCTATCTGTTACGGTTTAGCTTGTAATCCTTTTATACTTCATGGTAAATTAGTCATGAATATCACCCCACGTGCATGTATTTCATACTATCTACAAATAGTCCTACAAACAACATTTAATAATCTCATAAACATTAAATTGTCTAAATATGAAAATTAGAAATAATTTTGAATTAATAAATTTGAAATAATATTAATGAAAATTAGTGATTCATATGTTTTAGTGACTCATTTTCATCGTTCTATTATCATGAGTCTATCATCATGGATCTTTTATAATTACTGAGTCATTTCCATCGGTATCGGGGACTTAGTTTATCGGTGAGTCAATTGTGTTATCGGTCTGTCAGCATTTGTGACTCATTTCCATCAGAATCGGTGACTTAGTGTATCGGTGAGTCATTTGTGCAATCAATATGTAAGCATCTATTTTTCAGCATCAATGAGTTATCATCGGTGAGTCGATCATCAGTGGGTCATCCATTGGTGTGACCATCATTAGTGTGTCATTCATAGGTGTGTTGAACATCGGTGTGTCATCCATATGTGTGTCAACGATCAGTGTGTCATCCATCATTGTGTCGATCATTGGTGTGTAGTCCATTGATGATTCATCCATCGATGTGTCAATCATCGGTGCCCAGGACTCTGGGAATCTTATGAAGTGTTTGTTTTACACAGCCATCTACATTATTTGGGGACATCCATAAATACATGTAAATATACACTTATAAGAATATCAAAGCATAAATATAGTTTATTATGTTTTTGAAATGTATTGTAATGTATGAAATAATTGATTTACATAATGATACTAAATGACATGAAATAGTAGAAACTGTATATTGACATTATTTGTGATTATGAAAACCATTATATCATGGAGGGTCAAAACTATGTGTCACCTTCTATCCAAGAAGGGACTGGGTTTCATGTACTCTTGGGGAGATCAAACTATTTAGGAAACTATGGGATTACTGTTTGGTATGGATATTACCAAGCCTAAATGATTTACTCCCCCCTCCATGCATAGTTTACCAACTGTGAACCACCCCTCTAGAGGGTGAATTATTCTAGCGCATGTTTAGCACTAGACATGAAACCTGCACTGGTTGACCATGTTTCCTCCTCATTATTATCCCGAACCCCAGGGTCAACACTAGGTCTCCTAATATTCCCAATAAACAATTAATTAATTATTTCATATAGTCTTAAACCAATTATTAATTAATAATGTACCACATTATAAGATTGGGATCATTGAACCTCACAGCCATATAAGATACCATCCTTGATCTACCCTTCTAAGCATCACTAGGATTCTAATGAAAAGTATTTACGCCATTGGGCATGCATAACCATATATCATTACCATATATCTTCCGAAATGTTACCATGATTTTATAATACATAGATAAATAGCACAGACCTACACCACAAGGCATTCTCACTATGAAGCGAAATAAGAATCAGATTCCCCTCAAAAGATTCATCATCCTCAATCTCTACATCATCAACATCATTTACATGATAAAGGTCTGCATGATACTATCAATTCTATGGAATATGAAAAACATCGATAATTATACTATACCAGTGTGGATGAGGCAATAAGTATGTCACTACTAAGACCCACTCCATAATCTCAAATTTCCCTATGTACCTGGGTTCCAATTTACCATGTTTCTGAATATGATGGTGACCTGACCCTAGAAACACCCATATGAACATGTGATCACCCACCATAAATGCAATAGGTTGATAACACCAATCATCATGATACTTCATCCAAATTTGATCTGTAGTCATACATTTATAAATCAACTAAACCTATTTCATTATCTCCAATCTGATTGTCATCCCAAAAAACTCGTATTCCCCATCTTCTATCCATCTCAATGGGAATCTACATGGCCTACCATAGAACACTTCATATAGTTCCATATAAAGAATCCACAGAGAACTATTATTATATTGAAACACAAAAATCTCCAATTGCTACCCCCAGGATACCCCAAATTCTATGACAGATGTCATCTCCATTCCTTATAACACCTATATACTATGTTATGACTGCCCATATGTTTTCGGGTGATACTAATACTCAAAATAACCTCAGTACCAAGAACCTTATTCAACCCATTACATAAGTTTAAAGTAAAATGATGACTATGATATGAAAAAAATTACATCTATGTAAATAATGAAAACATACTATTTTTGAAATTATAATTCAACCAACAGATCCACATTAAAGGTATATTTTATTGAAATGAAATGTTCCAACATGGTCAACCATTATATAATTACCCATATCAGGTCAATATTATTTGGAATCCTTAAAAAACCCACCATAAAATCCATGGTTACATCATCCTACTTTAATTTAGGAATGGGTAATAGAAGTTAAAAAAATCATAGTCATAGATGTTCATCCTTCACCTACTGATCGGTGTAGCACCAAGTCAAGATACATGGAACCAATTCATCTTCCCTACTCACAAATACTATCAACATAGATTAGGATACATTTTGGTTAAATGATGATGAATTTCCTATTTTGAGGCACGGGACACATGCATCAACTCTTCCCTCATATAAGTAGTCAAAACAACATAGCCAAAAACGTAAATGTTCTCATCATCATCAGTTGTCCAGTCAGAAGAATAGTCCCTATATCACAACATTCCATATCCTCATATTTCATCTTTTTGATCCTAAATAGACATGTAGACACAACAGAATAGAATAAAAGTCTCATCTTCCTCATTACAATAAGAACCACTATATGAATCTCATTGAATATGTCCATCATCTTCCACTCGGAACTAGACTCTCGCACTACCCGAGCCTATGTCTTTTAGTTCTAGGATTCTGAAACACTATTTCCATTCGTCAACATGTATGATTACTCAAAATCCAAATAATTAATGTTCTCAACCCATATCCACTACTATATATTCAAATCTTGTTAATGGAACATGTACATAAGGATTTTATGGTTGGTATGCACAAAAAAAATTAATACAAAATATAAGGCCACTAACATTTAAATGTATAAAGCATTAAATTCAAATCTAGATCTTTCCTAGTGTAATTTCACACATGCAGGCACATCTTCCATGATTAATATTCAAAAACATGATCTCCCAACATCAACACTACCCCAATCCCAATACTAAATGAATAAAAAACAAGGTATACTCCTTACATTACATTGATACGATAAAAATTGGTGGATTAATAAACAACTTATTCAACTCCTAGAATGTATTCTTACATGCTTTGTAGTACTAAAAATTGATAGAATTATTATTTAAACCATAAATGTTTGCTTATAGGTGAGATAGTACCCTTATAAACCACTAGTAATATCCTAGTAAACACAAAATCTTCTGATATTAAAAAAATATAGGGATTCTCACAAGATACCATTGCTTTCTCATTCTGTAGGTCCAAAAAACACACCTTTCTTAATGATGATGTGGCCCAATAAATTTATTCACACACTCTAGAACTAACACATAGATAGTTTGGTGTATATCATATGCTCTATCAGTGTACTCAAGAGGAAGTACATGTGTTTGGCACGATCATCATGAGTTTTTTAGTACACTGTATTATCAGTCAAAAATATAATGGAGATCTAATATATTGATGGTTATATGATTTTTCCCCTAAATTCCACAAAAACTATTGTGGCATTAATCAAACCAAACATCATCATAGAGAACTGGTACAAACCATACCATCTTATAAAATCATTTTGAGGTATATCAAAATGTCTCAACCTCAACTGATGATTCCCTAAAGTCAAATAAATTTTTTAGATAAAAAATAACCATTTATTTGTTCAATAAGGTCATCGAGATGAAATGTAGGATATTAGTTTTTAACTATTAACGGATTCAACTTATGGTAATCAACACATAACTACAACTTCACATCAACATTCTTAGAAAAAAATTAGATATCCCCAAGGTGAATTGTTTGGACATATAAATCCATTATCTGCCAATTCCTTCAACTGAGCCTAATGATCTTGGGGTTCATCTGGTGCCACTATATACCGTGGAATGGATACTATCACATCACTTGTAATTTTTATGATCTGGAAAAAAATGGAATCCCTAAGAATCCCTCAAGAAATACATCCTCAAAACAAATCTACCAAAGGAAGAAATGCATCATTTCTGGTTCACCCATTGTCAAGAACAATTTATTCCAATTAGGTTGTGAGTTTACCTAACTAATAATAAACTAGACCTATATGAACTGTCCAGATATTCCATTCCCCTAAGTGAACATAAGTTCCACCCCCAAGTGACTAACTTGTTTTCCATCTATTTGAATAGATGATATGGGATTGATAAAACACCATCTAATAATTCCCTAATATCATATCAAAAACTGGCATATCAATCACATTATGGTACCAAATAAAATTGTACCCACCAACCATGAGAGCACACTCCTTACATTGCTAGTAGTTTTATTATTTTACCCCAAATGGTGTGTTAATCAACATAACTCCACACATATTATCTACTTCTAAAGAATACATGTTCACAAACTAATAATATATAAAATTAATTGTGTCCCTTATATCAAATAAGTCACTAGAATTTATAGAATATATTAGAATCATACCTCAAAAGTCTATGGTCCAACCATTCCCCTACAAGGTGAAAGCTGATCTACATGTAGATGACCTAACCCACTCCACTAGGATCCATTCTAAGACCTCAATGTTGTACTTCCTTGGATATAGGGATGATCTTCTCTTAATGAACCATGTTCATCACCTCAGCTTATATATCCATTATAACACCAATTAGATTCATTTTATGTGGTAGGGACCCCTTCAAACAATATATATATTCCTTGATCCTCTATTACATACCAACAATAAATGGTTCATATAGAACCTATACACATGCCCCAACTGAGTACATTCTCACCAAACCACTGGTGGTTAGAGATAGTAGGAATACACGGTTACCATACATCAACATTGATAAAAACCTAGGTCCCTACACTGAGAGACCAATCCCTTTACCTAGATACTCTATCTACCACTTCTCCAGGGAGATCCTATGAAAAGAAATTTCACAAAATTAGATGTTGTACCGCTAGACTATCCATATAGAACTACATGATCACAACCAGAAGCCTCCTTTAGGTTCGCCTATAAAATAAGATATTGATCGGCTCACCCATTAAACCTTTTTAAATGAAAAATAATTACCTATGAGTTTATCTAAAATATATGTCCATCTTGAAAATGTCCCATGGTTGTCTACTGATATACAAAAAATGAAATAGATAAATATAATGTTATTGAAATATACATCATAATCCATAATGAACATGGTCCCTTGAGTCAACATCATAAATTCAGAATATTTATCCTATCTCAATGTATCTGGATTATAGTTATCCAAAAACACATCCAGGAAAACATTACATTATATACCATCTCACTTCGTAGTCTAAAACAATATATCCATCTATACCTTTACATGTTCTCGAAACATGTAACCTGGTAGCATGACTCACTTCTCATGTAGAGTCTCTGGGTGATCTAGAATTCTTAGGATGGAATCTATCTAGAACATGGACACCTTAGGTCTACCCTATCTTCCAATCGCTGGAGGGCTCTACAACTGAAACTCTATAGTTAGGTCAAACATACATGGTCCAACCCTCCATATATCTCATTCAATAACATTCATAAAAATACCAATGTTCTCATGGAACTTCTCTTTCCCTCTCATACATAAATCTAGAGGGTTAGAATTCTCCTCTACTAGAGGGGAATTTTCAGTGATATCCTCATGTTTCCCAACCGGTATACATCATCGTAATGAAATCTCTCAACATTTCCAAATGAACATCTCATAACACCTTACATATGTTTTACCCAATTAAACAAATGAGGGATCACTACTATCCACAAACAACCAATAATACATAAACTTTCGTAATGTACATGATCATGTATCTATAACTATTCTCGACGAACCCAATCTCAAGTCATGGTTAATACAGTTAAACCCCCAAACATAAATAAACACATGCCATTTATTGACAACCATATCATACAATTTCACATTAAAAATTACATTTCTTCTCATTTAGGAAGTGTTTTAACCATTTAAAAACATTATTCAGGTCATTTTTGAACTATAAAATCTCTATTAGGAATATTTTCTTTTAAAACTCATTGTAATTTAATATGAATTTCCAGTTCCCTTACAAAATTGATACATGTTTTCACATGTGTGCCTAATATGATGCATGTAACTTATATATCCAGGTTCCTAAAATGATTCATGAATATACAATCCTCATTCCATTTGGTCCCATGAGAAAAATATTATTTAATAATAACACCACAAATAAAGTGCATCATCGACGGTAAAATAACATTCCACTATATGGTGAAGAAAAACCCCACCCTGGTTACTTGGGTTTTGCCTAATAAATTTTTTATCTACTCCCATGAATACTCTCATTAAAAATTCCCTATAAATCATTATCTCTTTCTAAAACCCCGATAAAATAATGAATTAAAAAAAGTCACTGATACAACTTTGTAATGACCCAACTCAGGTGCCACTATAACTCATTCATTCATTTGGTTGAATACTTGACCTTGGGCATTCCTACTAATATTACACATGATTTCTATTAGAAGTGAGGGTCTATTGAGACATGTGGGGATATTATAACCTCTTTATAATATTACTCAATAATAGATAAAATAGTAAGTAGTTAAAATATAATAAACAATAAACATACATCACAAAACCATTCCCCAACACTTGGTATATAAATACAACCAAACCTTAAATATGAAATTTCATGTCATATAATGACACTGGTGATGGAAACCCAAAATAAAAACAAGAAAAAACATCCCAATAATTGTTCCTAACACCAAGTCAAGCTTCCTCATCCATGAACATCCCTGAGCCCCAAATCACCGATCTAGCATATTCAACTTCCACTTATCACGACCTGCCACAATGGATTCTACCTAGGTACCCAAGGGTTGACCAAGCGGGGTGTGATTACAAATCAAAACTCAACCACCAATGGTTTCAAAAAAATAATCATTCTATTGATAATGTATGTTGTATTATGGTAAAACAAGATAAAAAATTAGATAAACCGAGGTCGGCTTATTAATATGTTTAAATAATCTGTTGTCATTATTTCTTCTATGAGCTTCCCATATTCATCAAATTCACCTTAGCCATGTTAGTTCAATAGTAATACATTTTGGGGGACAAGTTCCCAACATCATATGAACAGTCATTTCATGGAATAGTATACAAAAACTTACCCTAGTTCTTTAGTCATGCTGTATCAACTTACCTTAAATCCAATGTCTAGGTAATAATACTACATTCCATCGTTAGGGGCATATAGTCTCATTCTAAAACCCAAACCCATGTAATCCAAGGGTGGGGCCTAGAGAATCAGTCTAATTTGACTATGGGGTGGATCCATAATCCATAACCCCACTCATTCCACTTAGACATGTACAAATTATTAATTATCTATTTAATAGATATACCATTTATGTTACATAAATTTTTTAACACATTCAAGTTAATGAAAAAACCCCCTTATGACAGGTTAAAAAACTAAACACATTTATCATTGATTTGATTTCATAAACCCATCCTAGTTAACATGATAAAAATAATTATTATATATTCTATATATTAATATAATAAATTTTCTATTTAACAACTCATTTCCAAATTCACCAATGAGGGACACCCCATGGATGTACTTTAGTCATGTATAATTAATCTTAAATGATCACACATGGATCATGAGGGGTTCGATTCATTATTTAATCCACTAATTTATCATTTTACACCATGGAAAACAAATATAAATCATAGAGACCCCAAATAACAATAACAAACACATGAATTATGGAATTAAGGCTGTGGGATATAACTTTTAGACCACCTACCTATATCCCTTGACAATTGATCTCTTAATATTATCCATTAATTCAAAAAAAAACTATCATAAATTACCCATACAATAATATTATTGAAAAGGATTTATTATGTCTAAAATGTATAATAATATCTATATATTTCCCTTTCTAGAAAGTAGAGGTAAGTGGACTGTTAGGCTCAACAGGGGCTTTGATCCACAACCAACAGAACTAAAATCGTATTAGAATCATGGGAGATTCATCTATTGGATGTTTTGAAGTGTTTGTACTATCACCTAGACTATTATAGAAATAATTATTAAGCAATTTTTGTGAGGTTTAATAAATACTAAGGGGGAAATGGTAAAACTATATTTTTTATGGGTAGAATAGTTTTGGGGCATAGTTTTCCAAACCGTGCACCAACTGTGATCTCACATCCTTTAATGAGTAGGAAAGGTTGAACGACCTCCTATGGAGCCCATTGGTTTTGAAAAACCATGTGGTGACTATTTTCGATGGCTCTATCTAAGACTATATGGTTTGTTCACCCCTCTATTATCGATTTACCAACTGTGCAACACCGCTCTCTATGGTGTATAGTTCGGGAGCATGGTTGTAACTACAATTTCACAAAACATGAAACCTACCCCTAGAGGCCTATTTTCCACCTATTTCTAATCTCAAACCCTAGGTTTTGCCCCAAGTCTCATCATAATTAAGGAAATATTTCATTAACCATTTCAAAGGTACTAATGCCAAATTGTATACAATAATGTATCCCATTATAAGATCAAGATATTACACACAATCGATAGATTTTATACCACCATTTTCTGAAATTATTAATCCAATTTAAAATCATTATCTAAAACAAAAATGAATATTGTATGCATTGGGATACTATAATCAGTTTATGAAATCATATAATCATGAAAATCATTCCAGTTATGTCCAAAATTACGACACCTTCTTATCAACATATAAAAATATTAGGTTTAGCCTATATCACATTAAATTTTGTAATGATTATATTATGTTCTATCCATATATTCATCATATATTAATCTCAAAAATAATTAAACCCACCTCTAATATCATATATGGATATATGAGTATAATATATATAAATATTAACTCATTAAAAATGAATATACTATAAAATTTTCCATAATATACACTTTTGGACAATAAAGGTTCATTACATTGAATTGTAGATACTTAATAATTGTATTTCATAGAAAATATTCAATATATATAAGAAATTCTTTCTCTCACATTTCTGTTCTTAGAAAAAAATTACATAGAAACATTCTTTATAACTTATGGGAATGGAAACAGAAGAAAGTGTGATCTATGATACACAATAACGGGAAAATGGGAGATATCAATCTATGGTCATATCCAATCATAATATAATAATCATTGTATGCGAGATTGATTATTACTCAATATGTTCATATGAAATCAATAATAAATCATAAATCATGAGTCATGGCATGAATAATTTTAATTTCAGAAGTCATAAGTCAAAAGAGTGACAATTCATCATTTATCAATAATGATCCATGAGATCATATAGTAAGAATAAGAACATGTAAAAGGGGTTCTGGAACAAGAAAAAATATAAATAAATTTCATTATTTAATACTCACTTTTAATACTATAATATTGGAAAAATTACACATAGTGTATTGAGTTAACTCCCCATTCTGTCATTTCCTTAGTCAAGGTTTACTCCTATGGCTATCATAGTAGACCTAGTCCCTTACAAAATTTGGTCCAATCAATACTATAGTCCATATTATCTTAAGAGTTCTCAATAAATAATCAATGAATTACATGTATTTAAAAAAAATATCCATATAATGAATATACAATATATGTGTTCCACAAGATCACAAAAACATTCATCAATCCCTTCTAGCGTATTGCATGAAAAAGAAATTATTATAATAATCATTCCATTTTCATATGACCATATGTTAACAAGTAAAAGATTGTGGATGAAATAATTATATATTATCTCCAATTAATCATAATAAATGTCAAAGTATGTAGACAATAATTATAAATTCCTTTAAAAGTGATGTTCTAACATCTCATTGAAAAAAAGGGAAAATATCACTTTCCATTAATATCTTTAATAGAGTAAATTTTCACGATAAGAAGAAAAATAGATTCTTTTCAAATAAATTTTTAAATTTTTAAATTAATGATCAAATTATATAATGGTCATGAAGGTCATAAAATCCATCCAGGTGGTAAATTTAAAAACATATATTACAATCACACTTTTGGTAAAAAGTTAAAAGATTATTCTTTTGGAAAATTAAAAAATTTTCCTTTTAAAACATTGAAAATCATTTCAAAAATTGACCGAAATTACATTAAATAATAATTTGATCATAAAATATAATATTAATGGAAAAATATTCAACAAGACCATCATGGAAGAAGAAGTCTATCGACCAAATAATAAATATGCATGAATTATCTTGTAAAACATTTTCATTATTTGTTTATGTAAAAAAGAGATGAAAATGAGAGGAAAAATATAAAAACAAATCGAGAAGAAAATATATAGGTTTATAGACATAAATATCATATAATTACCCCAATTTTAATTTAATCCTAAAAAATGAATAAAAATTTGTCTACAATATGATACCTTACCTTAGATCTTGACATTCAATGTATTCTCTCTCAAAATCTGCATTATTTCACATCTGAACTTGGATATCATATTACGATCCACTGTGTTTGTGTTTTATTGATAATTTACCCCCTAAAATTGTATAAGGATGTTTATAGGTTACTTGGGAATTGTTTTTAAAGATATGTATCTCAATACGATGCGATTAAGAGAGTAGTGGAGGTTCCCTCTTATAAGAGAAGTTTGTGGAAAATTTATAAAAAAATATAATAAATTAATATACATGTGAAAGAAGAACCAAGGAGTCCCAAATATAATATTAGAATAATTACGGTAGAAATATAAACAACCAAAAAAATTTAGATAACATTATAAAATATTTTAATCCTGATCATTTAGATTAACCCCTTTGTTAATCCATTTATTCCTAATTTAGGTGATTTTTTATTACCATAGTTATTATTAATTATGACCAAAAATGAATCTTGGAACATTGCTAAAATTTTGAATTCTCTTTTTAAATTTTAAAACATTTTTAACAAATGAAATTTAAAAAATGAAAGATGTTTTTTAACATAATCTCATAAAACAAAAAGAAAACGATGATTAGAAATATTCATTTTAAGCATAAAGAGAAATTTGACCCAACTCCTTATCATATAAAAACAATTAAATGTATGTTATATTATTTTATAAAATATATAATTTATTTATATCATTATCATAACTCATTTATTAGGATTAATTTATGTTATTAAGATGAAAATATAGTGATCTCGTAAAATATGTTTTTTTTGAAAAAGAACATCCATTAATCCCTAAAGTGATTGTATCTTGATTTCTAACCAATTTACATCCAATTAATTCATTTTATTCATAAATAATTAATTAATTTTCATATATTAAAAATTAAAAAAAATTTATATAAAATATATGACCTATAGACATGGTTATAAATAGAATACTACTAAACAGATACATAAGATCAATATTGTGTCAAATATGACTTAGAAATTATATTCACAAGTTTTATATCATTTAAATAAAACTGAGTGTTATTAATTTAATACATTATATTAACTATTAATAGATTTTTAGGGTTTAATTAATTATAAAATATCTACTACATTTATTTACTAAAGAAATATTTTCCAAAATCCCCAGGTGTTACAATATGTCATGTTTTTATGATAATAAAATATTTTTTCCATTGGCCATGCACTAGATCAATATACCAATATTCATTAATACTATTTAAGATGAATCATATAGTTAGTTGACCAAATATATCTCTCTTATATTTTTTTATTAAAAAACTAATATATCTTCCCATATTTTTGAATTTTCTTCCAAAATTTATTTTACATTCTCAAATTAGATTTAAAATTAGTTCCCCTTGAAACCCTTAAACTATTTAAACAATTGATACTATCCTATTTCTCACTTGAATCCATCCCCTTACTTCAGTATTATGATAAATCAATTAAATATAGTGGAAATTATTTAAATAATGGAGTTCAAATCTTTATATGTGTTTCCACTTGGGAAGAAATGGGAACTTTGATGGATCTTACAAGAATTTAATCCAACATCCCTCAAACCATATGGTGAAACATGTGAATGAAATCTATGATAAATTATTAATTTTTTAAGAAATATTGTTTATAAATCTATTAGGGAAATAAATTATACTTCTTCTCTGAAAATAAAAAAAATTAGGATTAAAAAACTATTTTACATAAATGTAGATTTTAAATCAGATAAAAGAGAAAGATTTAATATGTAAAGCACTGTTATTGGATATAATATGGTTTTAGCTTTGAAAAAATGGAAATGTTTTTAGAAGTTCCCTAAAAATATTACATTGATTATTTCCAAATATATTATCAAATGGGTCTAGTGAATATTGTAATTGATAAAGATATTGATATGATAATTGGGAATACAAACTCTTGGAGGAAAAATAAAATAGATATTACTATAAAATATAGGTAATTAGATTAGATATTTTAGTACTTGGTATACCAATGTAATATAGATTTCAATATATTGATGCATATATAGTTTTAAATTGAAAATTAATTAACGAATGGAAGAAAAATATCTTTTAGTAGATTTATGGTGTTGTATATAGAGGAATTATAATATAACTCCCCTTAGTTCAACTCTCTTCCAACAGCAATGATCATTTTTCTATTTTATTATGATAAAAAGGATTATTACTTAGTGAGAAGTACAATAATATGCTTAAACCATATTATATAATATAAAATTATAATATATTAGAATCCCTGGAGAAATATATTGGTAGTATACATTGAAAAGATATCAAGGATCTATAATATTGTGAAAAATACACTGATGCATAAATACAAGACTCAACCTAGACTTGAACCCAAGGATTTGTTATATTAATAATATAATGAATCAATAATTATTTTATTATTGATGATATAAGAGTTTATAATAAATAATTTGGTTCCCATTGAGTAGAATAAGGGAGGATATCATGGGATGAAAAGAGTTTTTCAACTGATCCAGTAACTGTTCAATGTTCCCTGATAGAAGGTGTTTCTTTTAGTCCAATTGAATCCCATCAATAATTTCGTTATAATAAATAATTTTTTTATAAAATCCATGATATTGTGAACTCTGTGACTAATCCTAATAGAAAAATAGGTTTCAAAGCAGTTGATGTATTTGATAAGGATTTCATTCCCTCGGTTGATGAAGAAGAAGATATTGCAGAGAGGTCCATTACACTATTATATAATGAATGTGGATATTATCTCCATGATATACCACCATATAAGGGAATTAATTTCACATTATCTAATTCTTGGGTACAAAAAAACCATCAATATGATAATGATGGTGATCATGATAATATAGGTAGTTCTTCTGAGCATGACAGACCATCAATCTTAGTTTTCCATTATCTTGATTAATGATCCATAGTTGATCATAATTATGAAGATAAATTTATTGTTACACATACTAAAATATATGACACACCTAATGAAGGAAACAAGTAATTAGATCAAACTATGGAGAAAGGGTTGGATGATATCTGTAGACCTAAACATCTAAATCATGTAAAATTTCTATGGATGGTTGAGCCTGTTGAATCAGAACAATATAATCAATATACTCTAGAATATACTACTTCCTCCTCCCACTCAATCTTAAACATATTTTATTATAGATGTTTTGAATGATTTCATTGTTAATCTGTTTTCTATGTTGAATCACTTATTTTTTTACAATGGATGTTGTTTTGATTCTGAAAAATAAAATATATTTTCAATAGTTGGTTCATCTATTTTGCAACATATGCAACAAAGAATATTTTGAAACCATGATCTTATAAAGAAAATAAATTCCATGTTTAAATGAGCTAATTGAAGTTATATGAATATTTTTTTTGGATTTGATGATGATACAATATCATATAGATCAGAGTCAATCTACGCAGGCCTCTATCTCTTATGAATCTCTAATTTCATTAGTTATTAATAAATATTTCAAAAGCTATATTGTGAGAGATGAGTTGGAATATATCATGAATTCCGTTTTAGAAACCATTTTGATGTTAAAATTAGTGTATTCATTCATCGACCTTTCTCTCATAAGGAACCAATTCTTGGAAAATAATGAAGAATAAAGGATAATAACCCCCGAGTCTCTCCTTCAACAGGCCACGGGTCGGTGGAAATCACTGAGGGTATAAATATTTACATAAATGGATGAAATTACCCTCAATAAATAGGTTAAATAGAAATGATGTATCATTCACAAGAAACTATATGAAATAATATAATATAAAACCCAAAACCAACAAAAAATGTTTTTATAATGTAAATAAAATAAATAACATCCAAATAAATACTGAAAAGAAAATAATACAGAAGAAACTCAACAAGAAAAAAAAAATAGATCTAATAGTGTTAAGAATTGTTAATATAGTTCTTCTATAAACTTGAAAACAATATATATAAATATGGTGATTATACATGTATACTTAGTCAGATCATACCAAATGTCTCCTATGTGCATGTTAAAAGAGTATACTATTAAACCAATGAGAATATAGTAGAACAAAAAATATATAAATAGTTCAACTAAAAAAATCTCTTCTTCACCATCTAAAAAATTCCAAATGACACGTCCAATTATTAAATTATAATAATAAGTATACCAATAAATATTTTACCCTGTACCACATTCCTTATCAATTTGATGCTCTTAGATGCCAACATCATACATACTGGTTATCCCGTCTCTTTTATGAAATCACATCATATAAAATGTCCCTCAGTGACACCTATTCCCTCACATGATATCACAAATCTACTGATGACTCCTAGGACATTTCATCTCTAATGTAGATACGTAGTACATCTTGTCAAATCACATCTTTACTACAGACACCATGGCCATCAAAACTCATCCTGAACCACATAACCTAAATAGTAGGGTATTGTAAACATGGTAGACATCATAAAAATTCCATACTCCTACCATGAATCACCCGATCCATAATACACATTCTAAATTAGAAAATATAACTAAACAACACATTTTACTTATGTTCACTACATATTGTCCATGTCAACATCATCTAGCAAATAGATTGGAGAAGTGAATGTATCCAACCATCCATTCAAAACATCCAGATATTGGGAAATGAACCCCTAAAAGATTTGGTTGTCATCATGTGGTTCTCGACATGGATAAGGTACATAAAGAAATAACAAGGATTAATATATATATATATATATATGTCCTCACACAATCCCAAACTATGACTTTTCATCAAAAATCCCAACCAACCCAAATATCACAACCAATACCAAAAAACCCACCAAATTTTCCATATCCTCTAAGTGCATAATATGACCCAAAAGATGTCATAAATAAAACTAATTTCATTCCTAGGTAACACATTTTTCTATTTATTTTATTCTCTAACCCACTTAATAAAAAAAATCACTTTTATTTCAAATATAAACATCCACCTTATTTAATCACAATCCCCATTTCATTTCATTCATTCATTTTCTTATTCAATTTAAATTTATTTAAATTTAGAACTAGGTTACTAGAATGAAAAATCACAACACAATAAACACCCAAATTTATCATGCTAATACTCCCCACACTACTATCCATTCACAACCATCGCCACATACCAATAACAAAAACTTCATTCAATGCCAAAATCATAAAACATACATAACATACATCACTTCTACACATCCTCACCCCATAATAAAATGATTTACAATCATATTTACCACTAATCATAACCATAACCCATCCCATAAAACCCAACAACACTATCACTTCATAAAAAATCATGACATATTTTAGATTTAAAAAATGGTCTTCACATAAATTATCAATTTATTTTTTAATGTTATATAATCACAAAAAATATTTCTGTAGGAATCCATTTTAGTAACAGGATATAAGTTATTATCCAATTCCAATTAATTTTATATAATAAAATTCAAAAAACAATATCTCCCCAGCACATGATTTATCAACACAAAAAAGGGCTCCCCAGACATTTTATTTTCAACAATGCATCAAGCCCCTATAATTTCAATATCAAAAAAATTTAAAATTATAAAAACAAAAGTTTCACCCCCTTATTCTTTAAATTTCAATTAAAACAAATAAGTATCTCCATTATTCCAATTCATAATATCATCTAAGAAGATAACAAGATCAAAATATCTCCAACATGATACAAATAGATTAGGCATAAAGGATCACCAATCTCGATGAGCTATTTAAAACTCTAAGGAAGGTATGATCAAAAGGGGACAAATATCAACCACAAAAAAAGATTAACACCTTTATCCAACTATAAAAAACACCCCACATAACATAATTAATAAAACATCACAAAAAACATTGAATTTTAATTGAGGTATCCTTTTAAGACTAGAATTTGTGAAAAAATAGTGGAAAATAAGAGAAAACAAGGGAATCTTCCTAATTAAAAAAGGATAAATCACTAATGTTTGGATTTAAAAGCCAATAAAATAGGGGATGAATGATATTATTGGTAAATACATGGGTTTCCCAAAAAATTAGATAATATAATGTTGAATAGAGGAGTTCAATGGGATTTCTGAATTTATATGTGGTTTCAAAAATTATCTCTAGGACATAGCCCCTACAATAACACTCTATAAATACTGAAAATGTGGAGGACCATGACATAGTCAAAGGTAATATTCCATAAGGGTGATGGTCAAAGTGACTCTACGATATGTAGCTATAGCTATGAAATATATCCAAAATAATAAGGATTTTAGAATAGTGTAACAAAAACCGCTACACTGTTAGCCCTGAAAGACCAAAGAGGATGTTATTCCATTTGCATGCTCCAAAGCACAACAACCCAAAAAGTTATAATCGAAGAAAACAATAACAGATCCACAATGGTGTATCTAGCCACCCACCACTGCAAGACTGACTAAAACTATGTCACATCTCATTATCATGATGTAGTCATCTCGAAAATGAACGTGGAATCAAAAAACATCCTCCGAAATCAATATTTAGTACCTGACACCTATACGTCATATCCACAAAAACTTATCGTACATTATATCCATCCATTATAAATGAATTTTATTTCTATATTTTCTCATCTACAACTCCACTACTAACTAAAAAACTACTCAAAACCTACTATGCATACCTACATAACCTAAATTCAAAAAAATAAATAGATTAGAATTATAAAAACATTACATATTCAACTCAAGAAGATGATAGTTTTTTATTTGGTAATCACTGATTCTAACCATACTGACATTTATAGAGAAACCATTATAATGGTATTTATTTATTGTAACTAAGGTGTAATTTCAGTACTTATTTCATTCCTTATCAAGTGAAATTAATATCCCACTAGTTTCTATATCAATTACGACTCAAAAAAATATGTTGAAATCATTTTCACTAATATGGGAAATTTTATTAATGGTTATGGAGAAATTTTTTAACATAATGATTAATGGTTATGTTTCCTTAAGGGATTTTACCAGGGTAAGGGAACCCTATTATTATGTTTCCAAAAATAAATTTATTTTTGATCCATATATTTATTTAAATCCTTCTACTAATCATGTACCTTTTACTATTACAATGAATACCTATATACTTTTTTTCTCTAACTCAGTCCCTAAAACATCTCAAATATATTGCTTTATGTGTAGTTGTTAGTGACTCTTATTCTCCTATTCTAAATAAAAATATTAGGCCTTCTAAAGGAAAATAAAAAAAAACCTATATATCCTAATACCATGAATAATTATCCTTATGATTCATATTTGAGTTTATACTAGGGAAATATTTTATTTTATTTAGTTATTATAAAAATAATTGAGGAATATTTTCCATTTCCTTCCTTAATTTCTTATCTATTAATTTTACATAATTTTCATTACCACTTAAACTTTTTCTATAATTTTTTTTAACAAATTTTAAATTATTCCATTAATTTTTTTTGTTTTTTTATAATCATAAAATTGGAAGAAGTGATCTAGAAAAAGATATTTCTAGTTTTAGCAGTATGTAACTAAATGTATATTTAGTGTTTGTTTAATTCGATGTAATTTATTTTTACATATGAAAATTTCTTCTCCATGTTTTTTGATAATGAAAAAGGATATAAATATTGGATTAGTTAATCAATTCCTTATTTTAATAAAATCACTGGTGTTATTATTCTAGTGATTTCTATATTGTATTTCAGTAAATTGTTTTTTTAGGAAAAAAATCATCCATTATATCAACCACATGTAATGTTGGATTGACCAGATGTATTATGAATCAACCACATAAACAAGATATTGACAACTTAACCACTAAATATTCATTATTTATAAAACAATCAACCATATTAGGTGGCTTTGAAATTTTTCCGAAGTGTTGAACTGATCACATGTTGATTCCAAGATATAAAATGATGACTCCAACCAATCTTATAATAAAACAACTGCTCGAAGAAGTCCAATATTTGATGTAATTATTTATCTATTACAAGATAAAAGGACCTACCATGGAAGTGACTATTCAAAAAATATGAGAAACCATCTATAACATATAATCACCTACAAGGGTAGACTCTTATAATTGAACTGTTGTTTCTTAAATTTCCAATATCTACATTTCAGAGCCTCTAATGATGGTGTCAGAGAAGTTAAGGATATTCAGTATGATGTTATTCTTTATGATGAAATAATAATAGACAATTTTAGACTACACTTCTACATATAAGTGGAAGTCTCTCACTTATAATCTAAATGTTTGTTAAAAGATGGTTTTCATACATTTAACACCATTGTGATACACTATTTCACTATATCACATGACAAAAAACTAAAAAGAAACTTGATTGACTACTCCATATCCTCTTAAAATAATTTTAATTTCATAAAAGTGGAAGGAGACGTATTAATCAACAAAATTTGATTCGATTATAGTGGAACCAAACTTCTCACTACACTTTTCCATCTATCTGACTCTCTTTAATTATGTTTACATACTATTTTTGATCTCTTTGTACATTTATTTATTTGACATACACTCTGGAACTATATAGAATAATGTTTTCATACTCATACCTATTTATTGTTCACATTATTCTCCCATGGGTAACTATGGGAGATGTTAGGTTCTAAGCCTATACTGCTTGTGTTTTGTTTTCATCGTGTATAACTGATCTATGTTGTGGATCATTACACAAAATATAGTTTGTGAATCATTATTCCTGATTCATGTTTTGAATCAGTTTATTTATAATGAAATTTTTTTATGGGGATTAATATCCAATGGATATGATTGTGTTCCATCAAGGAACCACAACCATTGTCTTTAAATCCACAGTTTGATTTTGTTTTATTGGCATTCACTTCAATACTTTTGATTGAGTGATTTGAAAATCGTGTTTGAAGTGGAAAACAATGATAGTAAGAATTTATCAGTTATATATACTTTTGGGTGTGAGTAAATTAATTTAAAAAGTTAGAGAAAAAATATTTTTTAACAGAGTATTGATTTCTACCTTTGTGAATGTATTTTAATACATGAAATTATGAATAGTTATTTTGATTTTTTTTGATATATTTTAGCATTTAGGTTATTTAAAATTATTCATGTAAATAAAATTATTTTTAATCAGAATCTAAATTCAACCCCTCTTGAGAATTCAATAGAGACCATCAATAATAAATGTTTTATTAGTTAATGTATTGATATTTTTATAACTAAAATGAATAAAGCTACGAAAATTATAATAAATAATTAAAAATAAAAAATAATATTAATTTTATAAAATTATTAATAGATGTTGTAATATTATGATAAATTTAGTTTATTATACAAAAATTATTAATAATATGATAAAATTATTAATATTATAACTAAATTATTATTATTATTTTGTCAATAAACTTGTATATTTTTTATAAATAAATTATTCTAACTCTTCAAAAGTTTTAATACTAAATTTATTAACATTTTAAAAAATATTATGAATAACATTAATACTATCATAATAAATTATTAAAAATAAATAAAATATATTATTTTTAAAAAATGCATTTATACGTGTGATAATATAATGATAATAATTTTATATTATAATATAGGTATTAATATTTTAATAAGTTATATAATTTTATAATATATGTTTTATTAGTAAATGTATTTATAATTTAATCAATATTTTTAAGGCCTTAGCAGTTACAATCAAAAGAATCACACATAACCAGTAGGATAGTCGGATTCCTACATAACCCCCTAGGGATAGTCCCACATGTCCCTAAGTCCCTATGTTGTATCAGTGTGAAACTATGATTGAAAGAGTTTAATTTGTTAGCCTAGTTGCATTACATATGCCAATATCACAAACTAAAAATCCCCAAAATGATTTCAGGAATCGAACTCGATTCTTATGGATGTGGTGGTCAGGGTGAATACTAATATTATGATAAATTACAGCTTTCAAAATTCATTATTAGTTAGTATTGAAAATATTTAAAACAAATAAAATATAAATAATTATTATGTACATTTGAAAATTTTAATTTCCATTAAAATAACTATTAATTGTATAACTGAATAAATATTTTTTAAAATATATCTTTAATAAATTTATAAAAAAATATAATATATATATTTTTACATAATATATAATTTATTATAAAAATATAAAACTGAAAGTAATATTTTAATTATTTATTTTCATATAGAAATATATTTTTCATATGAAAATAAACATTATTATTACTAAATTAATTATATGGATATATATAGTGTTCCTTATATATAGAAAATATAATAAATTATTAACGATATTAATAAATTTTAATTATTATTAAAAATATGTTTATTATAATGTATACGTATTTTCTTATGTTTTTATGTGATGTATTGATGAACTAACTCCTATATTTTATATTGTATCTAGTTTACTACACATAAATGTATATAGACAAATAAATGCACATATGTATACAAATATAACATTGACATAATTCCATCCCCATACACACATTCACACACACACACAAAGAGAGACTTTCATAGATGTATTAACCCATCATTGCACACTCGCACACAAATATATATATATATATATATATATATATATGTATGTGTGTGTGTGGTATGTCAAAATATATATATATATATATATATATTACATATATATATATATATAATAATTTATATAATATAAAATTAAACATAAAACATTATGTTTGAATATATATATATATATAAGTATGTATGTATGTATAATTTGAAATGATATAATGTGAATTTGGACATATTATAGACAATAAATAAATTATTAAAAATATATTTATACTGTATTTAAAAAAATATTAATTTATTTTTATATAAATGAAAATTAATATTATATTAATATGTAAATATAAAATTTGATTCAATTTATTGAAAAAAAATCAATGATAAAAGCTATCCTTTATAACTGAAAATACTTTTCACTAAGAAAATTATAACTTTTTTTAACATTTCATTAGTTTTGATAAAGGATAGTTCTTAACATCGATAAATATTTACTCATTGAGAAAATTACCAAACAAATTAATGACAGTCCTTCTGAATTATGTAAACAATTCCATTAAATTTTTGGGATTTCAAAATTTATCTCAATATTAAATATTAATCTTTCACATGAATAATAATCATTAGCATTATAATATACTCCAAAAATATATGAAATTTAAATTTCAAAAAAATTGAATGAATTAAAATAAGAAATATTGTATTTAGAATGAGGATTATAGTATTAATCATCATCATTCATGGAATTGAAATAATATTATAATATAGTTGGATGAGTAATCATTTTTAAACTATAATTAATTTTACATGGAAAGTAAAAGGAGATGTTTGAAAATAAGAACATACTACTATATGAATAATGCATAAACTAGTTAATAGGCCAAGAGCTACCATTGAGAATCTATGACTCATAGGAATCAAAATATCATACTAAGAAAGAAATGACATATGAAGAAAACAAGTTAAGGATGAACTTCACATTAATCTCACAATTGATAGAACTCATATGAAAACCTCTCTTCACATATGAATCCATGCCCATGAATCCCACCTTTGGTAATCATGTATTGGCCATTAGGCCACTAGGCCTTTGGGTCATTAAAATTGAAATGTGCCTTTTTGCCACTCGGTCATTTGCTGATGACATGGTGTACCTCTCATCCAAGTTGTAAAAATAAGGCTTATTTTCTTAATTAAAAAGGCAGTGTTTCCCCCTACCAGTTAAAATAATATTTATTCATTCATTTATGTATTTCATAGAAATAAAATGAATGTAGACATTAATTTATTTAAGTTAGTGAAATATAAATAAAATTATATTTTTTAGTTTCAATTTACTATTCAAATACACAAAACAATAAATAATTTAATTATTCACAAAGTAATTAAATCCTTATCCATAAAATACAAAACATTAATAATTATAATTTTACAAAAGAATAATTAATTTTTTTCAAATTAAATAAAAATATCAGAATTTATGTAATTAATATTTTAAATTATATGAAATTTCTAAAGAATACATTTAACATAAATTATAAGGAAAATTTATATAGATCATTAAAAACATTTATAAAAATTTCTAATAATTAATTTCAAGTTATTTTTAATTGGATGATATTCAAGGAATTTAAGAATTTAATATTATTGGAAAGAAATACTATTATGATATCAATCATGTTTTTGAGGAATATAATCTTAAAAACCTCAAGAAAAATTAATTACATCATTAAAAATTGAAGTTTATTATTTATT
Source organism: Viscum album (assembly GCA_963277665.1). Taxonomy (NCBI): domain Eukaryota; kingdom Viridiplantae; phylum Streptophyta; class Magnoliopsida; order Santalales; family Viscaceae; genus Viscum; species Viscum album. The sequence continues at coordinate 266,532,421 of OY728128.1, read as the reverse complement.
GTTTTTTATAATTATGTTAACATATTTTTATTTTAATATTTTTGAAAAAAATTAATAACATTAGGAATCATAATGTTTTATATAAAAATGGTCAATTTTTTAATTCTATAAGAGTACAAAAAATGAGGATAAGATACACTATGACATAAATTGGTTTGATTGATAGTTCATATCAATTAATTCACAAGAAATTGATTTATAAAATGAATGTTATAGATTTTGGATTGAAATAATGAATGTAGATGCTCAATATAGAAGAGGGGGGGGGGGTGAATTTTATCCTTTAAAAATTCCATTAGAACCTTTAAAGTTGGTATAAAACATTCATTTTTAACCTTGAGGAAAACCATATTTTACAAAGTTAAGCAAGGTAAATTCACAAGACCTCTAAGTTCTACAAACTTTCTATGTTCAAGAAATATGGTTCCGAAAATGAAACTTAATAAAAGCTTACAAGGAAAAAGATTATACCTTAATGTGTATAGAATTTTACTAATTAGAGTATACAAGTACAAGAAAGTATAAGATAGTTATACTTTTCTTATTAATTAAAATGCAGAGAAAAATAAACTTGAAATAATACACGTTACTATTATGAAATCTTTTAACCCAAAGAGTAGGGTATACAACAACCATTGATAAAATTCCCTTTATTTATACTTTCAAGAATGTCTTTCTTACCCACACCAGGGTAAGCCCTCGATAGGAATACTGGATTATTTCTTGTTATCCCTGAAAGCCCTATAACTTCAAGGTATTTGGTACCTCTGTATTCTATATCAAGGAAGTCCCCGAACATTAAATTAGTATGCACCTCTCTCTTCCTATCCTCAGAAGCCCTCGAACTTTAAAGAAGTTGACACCTCTGTCTTCCTATCTGCAGAAGCCCTTAACTGAACACACCAACAATTGGAGTCGCATGAAGCCATCTGAACAAGATGTTCTGTATACACAATCCATGTGAGTCACTCTCTCTAGAAATCACTTCAGCATCATGTAATCTCTATAGTTCTAGATCATTCATTCTTCGGTATTGAGATCTTTCAGATGAGCTCTTATTTGTTGGAATTTTCCCAGCGGTTGGCTACCTCCTCCAGTGGTATTATTTATCCTTGAATCCCAAAGGGACCTATAAACATGTCACTCAAACAATGGTTTATTAGAAATAGAAAGCATGCCATTGTTCCATAACTATAACACGTGTTAGTAAAATATGGCCGCTCATCCAAATCTATTTTTTGGAGTCTAAGGAAAATTTATGTTTGATGTCTAAGGAAAAATAATGATCGGAATCTAATGAAAAATAACGTTTAGAGTCTTAGGAAAAAAACATTAAGAGTCAATATTACATAGATTTTTGGATTCTGTTTTTAATGGATTTTGGAATCATAATTCTATAGACATCGAAGTCTGAATTCTATGAAATTAAGAACCAGACATCTAAGTAATTCAGAATCTGAATTCTGAGGAATTTAGAGTCTGAATTATGAAGAATTCAGAGTCAGAATTCTAAAGTTTTCAGAACCTAAATTCAGGGGAATTTAGAATCTAAATTTAAAGAATTCAGAGTCCAAATTAATAAAAATTTGTAATTAGAATTTAAAAGAATTTGGAATCTCTATTTAGAGGAATTCAGAATCTTAATTTCTGAGAATTCGGAATCTGAATTCTGAGGAATTCGGAGTCTGAATTTTAGAGAATTCAAAATAAGGTTTTTAGAGAAATCAGATTATGAATTCAGAACCTAAAAACAATATACTCTATATGTAATTCCCCGACCCAAGAAGCCCGACGATGCTGTATTATTTTAATTAATTGGCATGATTACAAGTAATCAACTCCAGAAGGACCGATCCGTTTAGCAGTTTTGGAAAATAGATTACATACATGTACTTTACATTACCAATTAGAAAAAAAAGACAACATAAATGAGCCTTTGAGAACGCTATTAATCCCCTAGATCAACCCTGATTATCCATCATAATGTAATTATTGGTATTCTTGGAAAATAAAACATAAGAAATGGGTGATCTAAAAAACTAATTAAGGGTAAGAAATACATCGGAAGATAACATAAAAATTAGGCATGATTAATAATTTAAAGCACATGCCATAACAAATAATAAACATGAACACTTTATGGCAGGAATATGAGATGAGTATATAATTACATAATAAAACATAATCATGGGTACTGTACTGGTCGAATAACTACATGAACCATCAATATTATTTTCATAAAGAGGGAATGTATAATGCCGATCATTCTGAATCAATTTTCAAAATCCTCGACCAAGATGTCTAAAAATTGTTAAGGCCTCATCCAAAATCATATATCAAATTGGGAAAGGCCTTGAACAACTCCACATTTAATTATCTCATTTGACCTACCAATGAATTGAGGAGCTATAGTGGGATCCACCCGTCACTTACAAAGTCCAATACATTCCTCATATGAAAAGGTTTAAACATAATATAATCTTTTGTATTAAGACTAGCATACAAAATGTCAATACATTAACCATAAATCATGAATGGTATAAAAATAACACATCCACACTCAAACATATCAAAAAACATTCAATACAATATAGAATATTTTTATCATAATAAATCAACCTCGATCAAGAATAATATCCCATAAAAGAATGTTGATATAATAGAAAATGATTAGTAGAAATAATTGAGAGAAATATCCCTTTTCATGATATTATTTAAAATTCATTTAAATGATATCATTAAAAAGATAGTTTTGAATAAAATTTTCCCATACCAATTTGATACATTTGAATGGAATACACATTTTAAAACATTCATGTCCATATAAATAAATCCTTAAAAAATATTTTTAAAACCTGGACATTAATGAGAAAGTTTTAGAAGAATAAATATTTAAAACATTTAAAATGATGTTTTTGTAAAATTTCCCTTAAAAATAATCCATTTTAAAACTATTTTATGAAACATGGACATGGATAATAAATATGTCCCAATATATAATTACGTAAAAACCACCTCAGATAATAAAGAGATTGGGAAATTAACTCTTACCTTGAACTTTCCTTTGGTCGAGGGTACGTTTAACATCCTGTATAATGACCATAGTATGTTATAAGACTATAATAGAACCATATTCATATTTATTATATTATATATGATTCATTTATGACTTTATACTACCCATTTAATAATGATTTCCAATTAAATTAAAATTTCGGGTAATAATCACTTTCTTTATCGTATGTGTTTTAACTTGTTATTTTTGATCATATCATTTAGATCATGATTTACATAATTCTAAAATATAACACAATATTTATATATCATATATATTTAGAATATAAATATGTATAATAGATAGATATATGAAATGGGAAACTCCGTTTATTGAAATGGTAGGTCGTACGTACAAATAAACATTGTTTTCGTTTTCATATCATAATGAATAGATGTAAATGACTGAGATATATGTAAGTAAATGAATACATATATATATATATATATATATATTCAGTAGCATTATTATTTAATATATGACATACTAATTAATAAAATAAATTTTCATAATCATCGTTGAATGGTGAATTTGGAAATGAATCTCATCACGTCGTGGAGACTGTAATTCATATATACGCACAAGAGACAATATCATTATATTTATAGAGAAATAATATGAAATTGGATGGTATATCAAATATTAAGAATCAATAAAATTTTATAATTATTATTTAAATCAGTTATACTCATTATTATACACATCCCAAAAATGATCTGTTTAATTACAAACTACAACACGACATTGAGACGGTAAGCCATACGTATGCACATATGGCGACTTTGTCATTTATTGGACGGATAGAATAACAAATATGGTTGTGAAATATTTATAATAACATCAAATTATGTATAAGGTACTGTAATTATTATTTTGTTATGGAATCTACATGGAATGAGGAAGTGTATGGAGAAAAGAATATGATAGAGGGTGGTGAAATTATTACATCTTTTTCGGGTGTTTCATTTTGAGTTGATCAAAAGGGCTCCCTAGGTTGGATTTATGATAAAATAAAGGACTCTATATTGATTTTAGGTACTGTGGGAGGATGTTTGAGTAGATTTTAGCCATGAAAAAATGTTTTGGAGGTGGTATTTTTAGATAAGGGATAATTCCCTTTTATAAGAGAGGTGAGGGTCACTTTAGGAAAAGCTTGAAATAGTATTATATAATAAAATAATTTTCTGTTTCTAATTGCTACAAAATTATTTATTTCAAGGATAAGGTGTGGTTGGGTATAAAACTTGTCAAAAAATACGGTTTATATTGGTTTGGGTCACCATATTAACCTTATCTTTTTGATTTAAATCGTAGTTAAATAGTTTAACTTTAAACATGTATTCTTGTATTTTTATAATAATTGGTCAATAGAAATATTATAAAAAGGAAATCGAACCACAAGTGGCTCATTAATTATATACCTATAATTATATATGTTCTTTGTTAGAACTAGAGTTTTTTTGACTATTATATAATTTAATAATATAATATTTGTTTTAAAAACTCATTTATGTCAATTTTGACACTTTTTAGTATTTTGTTTTTGTGAAAGTCATAAGAACATGATTAAATAAAACCAAATACATTAATTCAATAACAAAATGTCATATACACCTATCAAATACATGGATCTAGTAAAAACATTGAAAGTATATTTAATTTAATATTTATAATACTATTAATTTGATTATTTCATTAATAAGGTAATTACTGCATCATCATTGTGTCATAAATAAATTTAATTATTTATTGTCTAGAAAATATAAATAATCTACCATTATTTAGGAAATATTTTTACCTTTATAATTACTATTTATAATCTAAATTATAACTTATATAACACCTTGTAAAAATTGTTTTACTAAATGATATATGTTTTTGTTATTTTTGACATTACTTTAAATTAATTAACAAAAAGTACCATTATCACTCTCATGTTGCTACAAGTGGTCCCAAAATCGATCCAAGGATGACCAGTGTCATATATGAATCAACCAATAGGAATAGAACACATGTTAGGGTAATTTAATATTATTATAATAATATTTTCTTACCCTTATTTACAAGATTTACCCTTTAACCATGATAAATAAAATATTTACTCAAATAAATATTCATTATTTAAAAAAATAAAACATACCAATTTACACAATATGGAACTCCTGATTCAATATATGGAATCAATTTTTTCAAATTCAAAACACATAACTGGAAAAAATTAATTTAAAATTAATTTCCGTTATCAAAACAAAAAGCATGTTTTTAAGAAATAATAACTATCAATTGATTAACGCATGTTTATGGCCAGTATAAATGTGAAATTAAATACAATGGCCTAAATTATATTAAATGATAAAAACATAATCTAGTGATACTTTAAAACAACTCAAATGTATAATTTAACACTATAAATTATTTCGATAAAAAAAATTGTTTTTAATTAAAATTTAGTATTTATCACTATTCATCAAAATATGATAGTTATCAGAAAACCACCAAAATGTTATCAAAACTAAATTTGTATATCCCAATTATTAAGAAGAAGTTTATTTTTTTCAAATTTATAATAAGGAAGGTTTCAAATATTGTATTTAAAAAGGCTTCTCCATTAAAAGGCAGCAAAATTGCATTTTTTTAAAAAATATTTCTTTTTTATGAAAAATTGAATGTGCTCTTATATTGTTTCTAAAAAACATAATATGGATGTTAAAATTAAATTTAGTATATAAAATTCAAAATCCAGATAATACTATTCCTAACCACTTTTTGAACGACTAGTTCGGTATGTCGTGGTGGGCTCGAACTCGGTGTTGAGTGTAGTGCACGTTATTGAGTTTCTTGAAAGAGATAACATACTATGATATGGTGGGGTGTAACATTATCCTCCACTTAAATAAATAGTTTACCTGCAATTTGAAATTGTAATTTGAAAATAAATGGTAAAACATACAAAAATACCTTTGTTGAAAATCCACATAGGAAATAGGTTTAATAAATTTTAGTCTTAATAAGAGGGAAAGAGAAAGGAAAAAGTCACCAAAAAATAATGATCTAGATTAGAACAAAATTTATTTTAGTTAGACTCATATAATTGGATGAAAAATGTCATTATCTTTTGGGAATGATTGAGGTCATCAATCACAAATAAGAGTAAAATTGAGGGCCTCAAAGCCATTAATCTTAGATGATGTAAAATATCATTGGGTCATCAAAACATATGGTATTAAGATAACACATTTTTGGTTTTAAGATCCCTTCCATAAAGTTTATGAATTAATTTATTCATAGAATAAGAGGAATATATATATATATATACTTGACATGTAGAGTTTCATCCCTCATCTAATTCCTACCAAAAAATAATCTTTCACTCCAAAAGATAATTGAATTCAAAAATATTCTATTTATCCAAATCATATAGGGCTCCAAAAATAATGAATTTAGAATTCATTTTTTCGGCGATCAAAAAACTAGAAAATACAAACCAGGAAATCATGAATTCTTGTGGTAGGTGATCCAACCCAGTCATTGTTCGGTTGTGGGTTTATGTCTCACGACCATGCTGGACGCGACAGGTTGTCACCTGACCTCTAGGTTTTCCTTTTTATAACAATACCACAAATAATATTAAGAAACTATTTAACCTTATTAATAGTATCCAATGTCAAAATTAATCAATTCCAACATTTAACATTTCTAAAATAATTCATTCCAAACTCATAGTCCAAAATTTATAAAGAAGTTAAACAAAATGAAGATCTATTTGACCATGTATTACATAATAATACCTTCATCGTGTATTCTTTTTAAAACATGGTTACACCATAAATTAATATAAAACCTTATTGATTACATTCATGATCTCTTATTCCTTATATAATACTAGATATATTTTTTATATCCAAAACATTTTTGAATATTCCAACAATGATGGAATAAACAAACCATTAATTATTACCTAGTTATTCATGAATATCTATCCTAATGTGTCCAAATAAACCTTATATTATTCACAAATCACAACCTCAGTATCAGGACCATATTATGGTTTACCATTCCTTCAACAATGTATTTTTCTAAATGTTTAACCAGAAATTGTGTCACTTTAATTGGTACCATACAATCTCAAATCCATAATGAAAAAGTACAACAAGAAAATCCTTAATTATTTCCATATTTCATATAACTAGTACATCATTGATACAACACTCAAGTGAAATAATTATATAATAAAAACCTAATAAGATTAGTCATTCCTCTTTATCTGTGGTAGTATCATAACATGATTATTATCCAATAGTATTCATTTGTGGAAAACTTTGATGATTTGGACATTGATTTGCGTAGTGTCCCAACTCTTTGTTGATGAAACATTCTACATTTGAAACCTTTTATTTACCCTTGCAATCACATACTTGGTGTCCTTTTTCTCAAATCTTATAATAAACTCCCATTCCCTTTATGCATTTACCAAGGTGATTCTTTCCTCATTTATTATATATAAAAAAATCATTCTTTCCCCTCTTCCCTTTATCCATATTTTTCTCTACCATCCTTTCCTCTCTTGCTTCCTTTCAAAGCCATAGGAATCAGAGCATTATTTACATATCTTATTAACAAATTATATAAATTTTTTATCCGATGAGAATACATGGGTGAATATTTCCATTTTAAATGTTGGATTAATACAATGAATGATATGATCCTTATTAATCTTATGATATTTCGTATTGCAAGAATTATCATTCCTTCAACTTGGTTCTATTTCTAAAAAATGGAATACACCAGTTTAGTTTACAAATTTAAATGAATAATTCAAAACATGATAAATACCTAACGTAAATTGAAAAGACTATACATATTATCAATAATTCTAAAATGTTTTCATTTAGGATGAATTTACTCCTAAATCATTCATAATGTCTTGTAAAGAAAATTTAAATTATCTTAAGAATATCCCCCAAGTGTTTCGTAACTAATAGTGTAGCAAGGCCTGTGGTTGTGTTCCCAGTTACCCCGAGTCAAGACCAAAAATCCTTGTCAGAGATTTCACTCCTAGGTACATTGGTGCTAGATCCACCTCTACCTGCTCATATCTAGACATGGATGTATTTCTTGGAAAATTCCCAAAATCTCCACATTACCCAAATTCTAGGAAGTTATTCTATAATAATCACCAATGTCTATCTTAGGGTATAGTTCTCTAATAAAAGTTTATCAAAATCTGGTTTCCATGGTTTTTACTAGTCATCATATGATACCAACTGTATCGCGCTGACCCCAGAATCCTGGTGCCGGTGCATTATTTTAAGATATTGGAATGATTACAAGGAATCAAGTCCTAAGAGACAGATCATTTTATCCATCTTGGAAAATAGATTACATATATTAATGTTTCATTACACATTAGAAGAATGAAACACAACATAAATAATCCTTTAATAATTCCATTAATCCCCTATCATAACCCTACTTATCAATCATAACACCCTTCTTGGAATCCTGGGAAAATAAAAGTTAAGAAAGTGGTGAGCTCAAACTCTCACTAAGTGTACGAAATACAAAAGAAGATAACATAAAACATAGGCATAGGGAATGTAGAGACACATAGCCTAATTTACATGTACATTATGTTACTTATGCGGAATACTTAATACATAAAAAAAACCAACACTCAAGGATCGTAATAGTTTAGTGTCTTTTGAAACTCGAAGCATAATCTTCTAATCATGGTGAAAGAACTTCAATATCTTCCATAAAGATCTTCCCCTTTTGTTTTCTTTCCTAAAACCATTATTTATATATTGGGGAAAAGAAAACATATAAAGGGTGAGCTCAAATGCTTAGTAAGGGTTAGCATAGAGATAATAAAACAAACCATATACATTTGAACTTAAATACATGAACATAATGTTTAAACATAAAAATCTTGAGCAATGACATAAACAATTGCAGTATATAATGAATAGATCATAAAATAACATTAATCATGATACAATATCATGGGAATAAAACTTGTAATTGTGGAAAAACATTAAGCACATGATATGATTTCAATAGTAGCAATGGCATTACTGCCAAGACCATCTTAGTGGACAAAGTCCCTTACTGAACCGGGTTTATTTGCCGTTCCAGCCCTGTATTATTGAACCAGATTTACTTGCCATTCCATCCATGTCTATCTAATGAGATATAAATCTTTACCAAATGCATTGGAGGAAGATATAGGTCCCACCCATCTCATAATGAAATCATGCTTATGTGTACCACATCATAAACATACATCATTCATCATAACCCAAAGAATAAAATGGGTTTCATAAACATCATCCCATATTAAAATAATCCATATAAAACAAATGGATATAATTTCATCATAAGAAAAGTGAAACCATGTAAATCATAGAGACATTATACTTGAAACATACACATATGAAATATTGTCATCTTAGATGGAAAATGGTTTTGAAAAAACACTTGAAATGAATTCTTGAGAAAAATATCCTTTATTCTTGAAAATCATTTTATTTTCACAAAATGAAATGAAATTTTAAAAGAAAATGATTTTTTTGAAAATAGTCATGAAATAATGTAGAGTAATCTTAATTATAATAGGGCATTATGAAACAGTAAAAATCCGTTCATGCCGTATAAGTTAAAAAATATTCTCCTCGTACTTTTTTCGGAAAAGTCAAAAAGTTCCTCGTATGGTAAACAAAAAAAATATTCCTTTCATAACATGAGGTAAAAGTAAAAAATGGTTAAAAATGACTTTAAAAATAAATAATAACACACTTATAAAACATGGACATGGATGATAACAATTACCCAAGTAAATACTTACGAATAAACAATCTTGGAAAAGAACGAGATTGGAATAATTATCCCTTACCTTAAGCCAGATATTATTCATACGTATCCGAAAATATTGTATAATGATTTAAATAATTTCATTTACTCATTATAGAATCATATTCATTGTTATTATATCATATATGGTTCACTTATGACATTATATTACCCGTTCTTTTGTAAATTCCATGTTAAAGCAGCGTTTTGGGTAAAATCGTTTTATTTATCGTACGTGTCTGGACTTGTTGTTCCTGATATTATTATTACTTATATAATGATTTAATTACTTCCAGAATGTAAATAATGATTTATATATCATATATATTCAGTATATATATATATATATATATATATATAATAGACAAATAAATGAAATGAAATACACCGTTCATGGAGTCGGTTGGCCGTACATACGCTCAAACACTGTTTTCCTTTCCTTATTGACTTGAATGGAAGTAAATAGATGAAATATATATATATATATATAAATTAAGTAGCTTTATCATGTCATATATATCATTATTATTCCTTATATATAGTTTATAATCTTTCTAGAGTGGTTAACATGGAGAATGAATCTCGTCGCGTCATGGAGATGGTAATCCTTACGTACGCACGACTGATGATATCATTACCATAATTATTGAATTGAATTGGAGTGGATGATATAATATCTCTGAATCAATAAGATGTTATAATAACTATATATAGTTATTCTTTACACCATTATACCCATCCAAGCAAGGTGGTGGTGGAAAAACATATTACACCATGGCGTGGAGACGGTATTCTGTACGTACGCACGCGCGTTGATTTAGTTTTCTGTTGGATTGATAGAAGGTTAAATGGGGTTGTTTAATATTTATAATAACATATCAGTATATTAGTGATATTGATGTGATTAATTTATAATGAAACAACTAAATAAGAAGATGTTCAAGAAGAAAGAAAACTTAAAATAATCGGTAGAAGAGATTACCTCTTCTTCGACACACCTCTTTTACACTTCCTCTTATGGCCTTAGAGTTTGACTTTTGAGGAGAAAAAAACCTATATAATATTTCTAGGGAAGTTTAAAAGAGAAATGGGTAGGGTTGGGCTGAGCTTGAAAGCTCTAAATTGTGTAATGAGAAGAGGGAGGAGGTGCCCTTTTATAAGGGAGGAGAGGGGCACTATAGGAAAAAACATAAAATATTATTTTATAATAATGTCATATTCGGTTTATAACGGCTCCAAAGTGACTTATTTGAAAGTTAAAGTGGGTATGGGTCGAAATACTCTCAACCTATAGGTTTTAGACAAGTTTTAGTTACTATTTTAACCTTATCATTTACATTTAACTCAAAGTTAAATAATTTAACTTTTACCGTGTCTTCAAGTTTTCTTACACTATATGGTTAATAAAATTACTATAACAAGAAAAAATAACACCAAGTGGTTAATTATTAATATATATAACCTTATGTAAATCATTTTTCTGAAACTTAGATTTTTAGGAATAGAATAACAATTAATAATATAATATTTATTTTAAAAACTATTTTATGTCACTTTTGACAGTATTTAGTAATTGATTTTTGTTAAAATCATAACACCATGATTAGTTCGAAAAAATTTAATTGAATCAATACTAACATGTCATGTTAACTTAAATAAATTAGTTGAATTTATAAAAAGTCTCAAATTACATTTATTTGGGTATTTATAACATCAATTATGTTAATATTTCATTAATAAGGTAATTACTATATTATCATTGTGTCATAAATAAATTAAATTATTTAATTTCTAAAAAATATAAATAAAATTCCATTATTTATTAAATCTCTTTAGCTTTATAATTAATATTTATATTCGAATTTATCTTTTGTATAACCCTATATTAAAAATGTTTTAGTTATTAAACTTTGATTTTAACTCTTTTAACTCTTCATTAAATAAAATAATACTAAATGTCCTAATCTAATACATGTGTTAGGGTAATAATAATATCATTTGTACCCTTAATTACCCTATTAACTTTTAACCGTGGTAAATAAATGTAAAAAGTTACTATTCACTAAAAATTATTTTTATCTTATTGATCCGCATTTTACTCCTTGATATTAACCATGTCTCTCATATTTTTGAAATCCCACTCACAGAAGCGTTAAAATTATGTTTTATGTAAAATTTAAAAATATCCTAGGAGATGAGTAAAATACGGTGAAAAGTTCAATAAAATTTTTATATATCTATAATTATTATAAATTGACTCCAACATCCTGGTTCCAGAAGACACCCAGTGGTGCCCCGTACCCGGTTGGTCACATGGCCTTAAGCGCATTTCCCCAAATGACAGAGACTACCGACTAGTAGCGAGGGCCTTGGGTGTGACAGTGGGGAAACTATGCCCTCATTGGCAGAGTATAGAATAGAAGAAAAATAAACATGCACCAACAGAAGAGGTAATAACCAACAATATAAACTGTGGAAAACTAAATCAACAAACTGGAGCACATATGTATATATAAAATGATGCATGATAAATATCTAGAAAAGCAGCAAAACAGGTTGCAATGCTGAAACAACACAGTACCAAAACAAGTAAAAAAGAAAATAAAACAGCTCCTCATCATCAGAAGACAATGCTTCGTCCCATGCTCTCCCACTCCAAGCATTCAAGTACCAGAAGTCGAAGGGCGCTTGCCCTTGTCTATACCTGAAACAACATAGTCTGTTTGGGCCCAAAAGCTTGACCCAAACAGGGTGTGAGACTAAATCCCAGTAGGCATTCACCCAAAGATATGTGCCTAATAGTCAGTGAGTATATGGAAGGTAAAAGCACAATAAGCAGTAAGAAACAACATCAAAATAGTAAGAAGTAAACATTAAGCAATAAAGTCGGATGATACACAACAATGATCAACTATAGTAGTGAATTAAAACAACTAACAAGCACGAAATCCCTCTGGGATGTACTCATAGACATCCCCTCTAGTCTTATCCAAGAAGTACCATAGCCCTCTGGGCAGTGCGCTTGGCCTAACCCCTCTGGTTTGGTAATATGAATTTATGAGACTCTCTGGGGAAGCACACTCAGTCAATAACCCTTATAGTCTATGTTAGTAAGGGGCTCTCTAGGGAAGATCACGCAGTTGAATACTCTTAGCCCCAAGGTCGAGAGACTCTCTGAGGAAGATATCTTAGTCAATTCCTCTTATAGCCTCAGGTATACCACAGACTCTCTGAGGAAGCTCACTCGGTTAATTCCTCCTCTAGCCTGGGAAGGTTCTTAAAGAGATTAAAACAAGGTAAGACTCTATGAGGAAGCTCACTCTGTCTACCCTCCTATAGTTTATAATATCCAAGACTCTATGGGAGCTCAATCGGTCCATCCCCTGTAGTCTATAATGTCTAAGACTCTTTGGGAAGCTCACTCGGTCTATCCCTTATAGTCTATAGCACCAGGTTCTCTCAGCCCTGTGCCAGTCAGTTCATAATAATGGTATAAGTCCAAAGTACACCTATAGAGCTACTTGGATAACCAATGTACACCTACAGAGATACTTAGCTAAATAGTCTGCAAGGCAACAAGCATGTCATGAGTTTCAATTCAAACTATAACCGTAAGGCATGGAAACAGGTGTAACAACCAAAGGAAAATGAGACCCAAATCTCATAAACAGAAAAAAGCAATGGAAAATACCACCAAGACCCAAAAATTATCCTCTAACGTGGTCAATTTACCTCTAAACATGCATACAAGCAAGGTAGGAAAACAACAAAGGCAAAAAGGTAAACACGTCAAACCCCGTTCATGGGTTTCGGTGGAAATTTTCACATAAAACTAAGATACATTGAACGGTAAGGCAGAAACCACCTACCTCGATCCTAGGAGATCGATATACTTGAACCAAAATGAAGGATTCTCCCTAGAACATCATAGATCTGAGAAAACGCACAAAATGTTCAACCTTAAATAACCTGAGATGGAGGAAGAATTGGAAAACAAGGCTCAAGCAGAAGGGAGAAATCACCGTTGCGCATCCAATGCAATCGACAGAGCTCAAACCAGAGAACGAATGGAGACTCAAGAATCTGGAGAAGATTCGCGGTCATACGGTGTCTATCGGTCGAACCAGAACTAAAAGAAGATGATTATGGCGATTAGGCGTGACCTCGGTCTATTTAATGAAAAAAAAGAAAAGTACATAGTGTGTACTTTTATAGTACACGGCGTGTAGTGGTTTTTTACATACTCTACCAAAATTTTCCTCCACATCACCCCACACATCGTGTGTGTGGCCCGGACACGGCCAAAACATGGCTTCGAGCTGAAAAAGAGTACACGACAGGTACTCAGAAAGTACACGGCGTGTACTACCAAAATTTCCAAAAACCTTATTTTTTTTCGAAAAACTCCAGAAAAATGAAAAACATACCTGAAACAAAGATCTGGGTTCTTAAAAATGAATTACATTGAACTTTTATAGGAATTATATATCAATTTTGACCTAAAATAAATTTAAATTAAATAAATATTTATTTAAATAAAAAGTCTGTTTTTAAATATTAACCTAGGGTTTTAACTATTCATAAAAAATTTAAAGTTTTCACAAAAATTCCATAAATTCACCCTAGGATAATTTCGATATTCCATATCCAAAAATGAATTCCATTTTGGAAGATAAAATTTATAAAATTTCAAAAAGTGGGTATTACTATTCATAAAGTTTTGTTCATAAAAATATTATAACAATATATCGTTTAATGAAACTCGGTCTTGAGTACTGCACACGCTATCGAAGAAGGTCTTGATTGCATGTAATGCAAGCCAAGTCAGGGATGCATGTAGTGAAAGCTATGTTTGGTGTTATGTATAACATAATTAAAACTTATTTTATTTTTACATTAAACAAAATCTATTTTTAATTTTGTGTAGAATAATTTCTACAAAACAAACTTGAAATTGTGTGTAACAGGAGCCAAGAATATTGTTGCGTATACTGCATAATAATACGGTGTTGCGTATAGTACAAGATAATCTTGGTTTAGTCTATAATATAAGACATCAAAGAAATTAAAAATAATATATCTCATAAAATCTCGGGGTGTTACATTCTACCCCCCTTAAAATTAATTTCTCCCTCAAAATTCTTCTGGGTTATAAATCGTTTACTACTTGAAAGATTTGTTCATAGAAACCCACATCGTAAAAAGAATACTAAAACATAATTTTAAAAATTAAAGTAGGAAATGTAACGGTTACCCAGATTAACTCATCATTGTGTTTCCACATAGGAGAACATAGGTGGAAATATGGATATGGAAGAAAAATCTAACCATCAAGTTCTGATGGAGAGTGGTAGAGAACATGGCTGTGAAAAATCCAACAATCACAAAGCCATCAATTTGCGATTATCTAAGGTACCATCTGATTCATCGGATATGAGGGTACTAGGAAAACGTTTTTAGTTCTCAAGATCATTTCCGTAATGTTGAAAAATTATTGAATTAAAATAAATACTTATTTGATTTTGGTACAATATCACCATTTTTAGTTTCTTGAACAATTTCCACTTCATCTCTTAAAGAAATAAAGTTGAATTTGTTATTCATGAAGTGTTAGTAGATCATGTGATATAATGACAGGTCATTCCATATGTTTATATCGCAAAAAGTTTAGCACAATTTATTAAATATACATAAGTCCATATTTGCTGAGATTAATCACATATGGTTGCTAAAACAAACTTATACTTCTTCTATCATAGCGATTAATAAAATAAAACTAGTTCATACTAACCAGGGACTACCTGTAGGACAGTGGTAGGCAATAAAGGCCTGTCGCACTTCGGTTGTGGGTTCCATTCCCATAGACTTGTCTGACACGACGGGTTGTCGCCCATCCTACAGGTTGTCCTTTTTCTAAAACTACATTATTATAACATCCCATCAATAATATCAAAAAAAGTTCTATCCTTAAAGGATACTATATGATGTCCAACATAATCCATTCCAATCTTTAGGCTTATCCAAAATACTTCGGTCTAATCTCATAGTATAAAGAAAACAATTACTTGAAAGGTCACATAACAAGCACATGAATACCATCATTTATCACAGATATATCTTGTTTATCGCATTCCAAACATGTGAATACCTTAATCATGTATTCTATTGAATCATAAATTACCATAGAACCTTAGTGAAAACATGAATGCTGTCAAAAGTAATCTCTTTCCACATACTAAAATCCCAAAAACTCTTTATACTCAAACCATGATATCACTTTGTCCTTATATTATTCATGAGATCATGAATACTATCAAACATATTATTCTTTATTTATCCCTTCGTTATGCGCACATAATCTACCTTCCAAAAATATTTCAATCACTTTTCATGGTTACCGATGCCATATTCTTATGGAAAACCACAATGGACCAATACATAGATATTCCAATATACCATAAAAGTACCTCAACAATATTATTCTTGAATACCAATAAATAAACACTTTAATCCATCCTCTTCAATGATTTACATGCAATAAGTCCTTCCGTGATTTAGAAGTAACCTCTTAGGTCAGTGAATTGAGTTGGGTAATGCCCATGTTCTCCACAAATAAGACATTGAACTCCATAACAGTCTGTCACTCTATGACCCTTTTCTCCACACAGATAACATCTTCCCCTCTATTTGAGGTATTTTTCAAGGTTCTTCTTTCCTTCATCTGGATACGTAGAAAGATTTTTCTTTGTTCCTCTATGTTTTTCTCTATGGGAACATGTATAAATGTTAATCTTCCTCTTATTTGATGTCTTAGGAATACCACCAAAGTTCACCATGTTAATCATATATCGTGATGACTGATTCGGCATAATCACAATATCATTCTCTCTAGGCATTACACAATTTGGATGATCACATTAACCAGTTTGTCCATCAGAATCAATGTTAATTGAATTCTTTCTCATTTCCTCCATTGACTAAAACCAGAAACCATAGTGTAAGAATCATTTAAAATAATGAGTAACCACATTCTCATTAAAAATCACTTATGGGATGTCTAACTTATCACACATTCTTAAATCCATGATACCTTAGGTTCACCCTAGGTTATTCATGATCGTCAACGTAACTCCAGTACTGTAACCTATAGTTATACTAAACCTCAGGGACATCCCTAGACATACCTTATAAATATCTCTAGGGATCTCACTAAAGTTTTCACATCCTAGTTTCCAAAGGTTAACTAAAAATTTCCACTAATACCAACTGTAGAGACCCATATCCTGACGTACAAGGAAATTAAATTACTTTTGCAGAATACTTAATACATAACAAAAACCAACACTCAAGTACCGTAATAGTTTAGTGCCTTTGGAAACATGGAACATAATCTTCTAATCATGGTGAAAGTTCTTCAACATCTCCCATAAATATCTTCCCATTTTTTTTCTTACCTAAAACCTTTATTTATATCCTAGGGAAAAAATATATAAAGGGTGAGCTCAAATGCTCAGTAAGGGTAAGCATGGAGAAAATAAATCAAACCATATACATTTGAACTTAAAAACATGAAAATAATGTTTAAACATAAAAATCTTGAGCAATGACATAAAACATTGCAGTACATAAGGTACAGATCATAGAAGAACATTAATCAGGATAAAATAGCATGGGAGTAAAACTTGTAATTGTGGAAAAACATTAATCACATGATATGATTTTGATAATAGAAAAGTCATTGCGGTCAAGACCATCTTAGTGGACAAAGTCCCTTATTGAACCGGGTTTACTCGTCGTTCCAGCCCTGTATTACTGAACTGGATTTACTTCCCATTCCAGCCATGTTTATCTCATGAGATATAAATTTTTACCCAATTCATTGGAGGGAGATATAGGTCCCACCCATCTCATAATGAAATAATTCTTACGTGTGCCACTACATAAACATACATCATTTATCATAAACCAAAGAATAAAATGGGTTTCATAAACATCATCCCATCTTAACATAATCCATATAAAACAAATGGATATCATTTCATTATATGAAAATTGAAACTATTTAAATCATAGAGACATTATACTTGAAACATACACATATGAAATATTGTCATCTTAGATGGAAAATGGTTTTGATAAAACACTTGAAATGAATTATTGAGGAAAATGTCCTTTCTTCTTCAAAATCATTTTCTTTTCACAAAATGCCATGAAATTTTAAATGAAAAGGATTTTGTTGAAAATAGTAATGAAATCTTTTAGAGTAAGCTTTATGAAAATAGGGTGTTATGAAACTCTAAAAATCTGTTCAAGCCATATAAGTTAAAAAAATTCTCCTCGTACTTTTGTCAGAAAAGTCAAAAAGTTCCTCGTATGGTAAACAAAAGAAATATTCCTTTCATACCATGTGGTAAAAGTAAAAAATGGGTAACAAGGATTTTAAAAATACATAAAAACACTTTTAGAAAACATGTACATGGATGATAACAATAACCCCAATTAATACTTACGAATAAACAATCTCGGATAAGAACGATATTGGAATAATTATCCCTTACCTTAGGTCTGATATGCTTCATACGTATCCGAACCTCCTGTATAATGATTTAAATAATGTCATTGACTTATTACAGAATCATATTCATTGTTATTATATCATATATGGTTCACTTATGACTTTATAATACCCGTTATTTTGTAAATTCCATGTTAAAGCATCGTTTTGGGCAAAATCATTTTATTTATCGTATGTGTTTGGACTTGTTGTTCTTGATATTATTATTACATATATCATGATTTAATTACTTAAATAATGTAAATCATGATTTATATATCATATATATTAAGTATATATATATATATATATATAATAGTTAGATAAATAAAATTAAATACACCGTTCTTGGAAATGGTAGGTCGTACGTACGCATGAACGATGTTTTCCTTTCCTTATTGACTTGAATGGAAGTAAGTGGATGACATATATATATACATAAATCCAATAGAATTATAATATCATATATTTTATTATTATTATTCATTATATATACTTTATAATCATTCATGAGTGGTTAACATGGAGAATGAATCTTATTGCGTCATGGAGACGGTAATCCGTACGTACGCACAAGCGATGATATCATTCGCATAATTATTGAATTGAATTGGAGTGGATGATATAATATCTCAGAATCAATATGATGTTAAAATAACTATATATAGTTATTTTTTACACCATTATACCCATCCAAGTAAGGTGGTGGTGGAAAAACAGATTACACCACGGCGTGGAGACGATATTCCGTATGTACGCCCGCACGATGATTTGGTTTTCCATAGGATGGATAGAAGGTGAAATGGGGTTGTTTCCTATTTATAATAACATATTAGTATATTAGTGATACTTATGGTATTACTTTATAATGAAACAACTAATTAAGAAGATGTTGAATAAGAAAGAAAACTTCAAAGGATCTGTAGAAGAGATTACATCTTCTTCAACACACCTCTTTTAAGCTTCCTCTTATGGCACTAGTGTTGGTCTTTTGAGGAGACCAGAACCTCTATAATGTTTCTAGGAAAGTTGAGAAGGGAAATGGGCAGTGGTTGGCTGTAACATCCCAAGTAAGTAATGAATAATAGATATTTTTATCTATGTCTACTATTGAATTAGATAGTGTTTTAGAGGCTTAAAATGAGAATAAATCCAATATTAAGCATGGAATACACTAATATTTTTAAAAGATTGTTTTACTGCCTTTTGATGGAAAACCATTTTTAAATCAAACTTTTGACAACTTTATAAGCTATATTTTTCAAAATAAACTTATTCTTTATGATTGTAACATTAAAATTTACTTTGGATAAATTTTTGGTATTTTTCCGATAAAGTTCATTTTTTCAATGAATAGTGAAAAAAGTTGTATTTTAATTCAAAACCTATTTTTAATCTAATTTATTTATATGATTAGGTAATCTTTTGAATTGGTTTTAAAGTTCAATTAGAATATATTTTTACCATTTAATCCAATAGTGGTCGTTGGAATTAATTTCACTTTGAAATTGGACTTAAACTAGTGTCAATCTTTTGATACTTATTGTTTCATAAAAACACGCTATTTGCTCTGACAGCGGGAATTAATAATTAAATTAATTAATGTAACTTATATGTTTTGAATTTTTTAAAATAGACATAATTTTTGAATTCGGAATATGAAATATATCTTAGGGTGAAGTTTTGGTATTTTTCTAAAAAACTTCAATTTTTGATGAATACTGAAACCACTAAGTGGTACTTAAAAAAACTGATTTTTCGTTTAAATGAAATTTTACCACCTCTATGTTTTGAATTTCAAAAATCTGACATACATGGTTTTCATTAAGAAGTAAAATGTGGTTCAATGGGATTAAAATAATTTTTTGGTGAATAGTAACTTTTAAGTTTTTAATCGCGATTAGAGGTAATTAGTGTAATTTAAGGTAAGAATAATGTTTTAATAATATGAAATGAACTTGAGACATGTCCTACCATTATTGGATGTGTCATGGCAGACCAAGAAAATCCATGGGTCAACTTGGGGACCCCATGGAGCCACTTTGAAAGGAAAATGACATTAATATTTTTTTATTTAATGTAAAAGTAAAAATGACACAAACATGAGTTGTTTTACTAAAACAATTTTTAAATGGGGTTATACAAGTCATATTTTTGAATATAAATATTCATTGGAAATATAAAAAGATTCTATACATCATAGTATTTTTTTATAATTTTTAGACATTAAATAAGTTAAATTATTTATGACATCATGATGATGCAGCGATTACCTCATTATTTAATGATTTAAATAAAATGAAAATATAATATAAAATCTAAGACCTAAACTTGTCAAAAACCTATTGGACGGGTATATTTCGAACCCTTATAACCTTATCATCGAATTATATCAATGTGGGACCTTTTAAATCCGAAACTCATTTTAAAATAAAGTATCATTTCTTTACTTTTCAAGAGTGCCCCTCCTCTCCTCTTATAATAGGCCCCCACCTCTACCACCTTACCCACACATCGAGAGCCTTCAGATCGGCCAAAACCTGACCATTTTTTCTCTACACATCCCTCTCTAACTCCTAGAAGCCTCACTTTGGGCATAAGTCTTCACAAGGAAGCCTTTGAGCTCAAATCAAAAAGACTTACCCGATTTAAAGGTACTGTCTTCTATTGTGTTCTTATGCTTTATTTTGCTTCTCCAACTACCTAAACTCTTTTTATTCATTTCTTTTGTAACAAAACCAGTATATTCCATATACTAGGATGTTTTTATAATAATTATTCAAGATACACTTACACACACCTACATATAATGTTTAAAGAACATACTGTTTCCGTGGATGGCGAATTTCTGCCTCACGAAACGATGATTGTTCAATATTATTTAAACACCTTAAAAGGTGGCCATTAAGATGAAACTATATTTATATATGATATATAATCTGTATAGGTTTTACTTAATCTTCTGTATTTTTAATTTATGTAATACCTTTATGGTTTCCATTATGGGTAAACTCAATATCTTCATTTTAGGAAGTGCGGACTACCGCCCCCTCAAAGTGATTTGATTCGTTAATACCATATGTGGGATATATAAAGATTTAATTAATGATATTATGTATGATATTATACTGGAATTATAATATAACTTTATATCATTATGATTCCATTCCATAAAATAAGAAATAGAAATGAAAGTAGCGTTCATGCGTACGTACGACTTACCATCTCCATGAACGGTGCATTTCATTTCTTACCTCTAAACGTTGTGTAATATTATAAATTCATGTATATACTAGATGTATATGATATATATGATATATAAATCATTATTATAACTCTGGATATAATGGATACATGAAAAACATGTAATTATAAAGAGCATATTTTGACTCAAGTACCAATGATCGTTAAAACGACCGTTATTAACTTAAATAATTGCATAGTGTTCATGACATGGTGATAGTGATATAAAAATAATAATGAACTTGAAAAATTTTCTTAAGAAAGTATAAATTAACTTGAGTTTATTATTCAGGAGGTTAAGGAATGATCGAGTCAAGTCGGACCCGAGGTAAGGGAACTTCTTAACCCAATTTCTATTCTTTGGGTTAATCTCTTATTTTCAAATTATATCATGTTATTATTATGTACTGTCTTGTATTTATACTTTCTTTATGTGTATATATAGTTAATACACATAATAGATCTATTTTCTTTAAATATTATCTTTGTATGGAACTTCGTCTCAATCTCCTTTCATTGAGGCATATTTTGTTTTATACACAACCTTCTTTTATACTATGTATAAACCCCTTTGACTTTTATGTTTATCCAAAAGGAATATTTTTTATATGAAGCATTTTACTAAACAACAAAAGGGAAGGTTTTTTTCGTACGTATGCGGTGACAATGACTTCTCCACCTCCATGACCATTATTTGAGTTTCGGCTTCCCCTACAAGCCATATATTTTTTTAAAAGAAAAATAAATACCTTGTTTTACTTTTCTTTTATTTTGGTGTTGAAAATGGTTTTCATAATGTTTTTATATCAATGTGTCGTATTGATATCTTGTGATTGAAAAGTGGAAATGTTATGTTTCATTTATGCATGTTTTATGTGATACGATTATGTTATGGTTCTTGGGCATTATTATGAAGACGGGTGGTTCTGTGATAAACTAAGGGCGGGTGAGCCCGATATAGCTCTCCAATGCATTGGGTAACGTAAAGGAGTTAAAAATTAATGTTTCTCCGAAGAGATTTAGGGAATATACTGTGATGGGTATTCCAAACGTAACCAAGAGGGTTACTCCCTACGTAAGAATGTTATGAATGACTCAAGTTACCTTTATGTCTTATGATTTCTACGATTTATTCATGATTTGATGAGGTATGTTAAAGTGCTTATGTTTTATGAGTAGAGTATGATTTCATTGATTCTTATGTATACATGTACTCATGTTTCCTTTCCATATTTTTATATCCCTTACTGAGCTTTTTATGCTCATCCCAAGTTTTTGAAATGTTTTCATAGGTCAAGGGAAGGGTACATGATATGATGATAGTGTCAAGGAAGTGTCAAGAAAGAATCCATGTTTTATTTTAAATATGTTTCCGTTGATGGAAAAAAATGAATAATATCTTTTATTGTAACCACTTTGTTTAAATGTGGGATGTAATGCATGTTTTATGATCTAATTCTCTAAAAATATAAACCTGAAAAGATCCTCAAGGTGTATTCTTGAAATATAACAAGATTAAGTAATGTTTAAGGTTGGGGACTTATAGTCCGTATCATAGGTCGGTTTAGATAACTTTAGGAGTTAGAATTTTATTAAATGGTTATCCAAAAATATATTTTTTTATGGTCAAGTTGAAATGATATAACATTTGAAGATTACCATGTTGCTTCATCTAAGACATGTTTGTTCAGAATAGTTTTCCGTAGAGGAAATAGGGCAGCAATGCTAGGAAGGCATACAGAAGGAAATAACCTTCCGAATCAGCATCCTGAGATGGTCGGAATTGGAACTGAACAGTTTGTTGTAGTAATGGCACAGTTGACTCAAGCGATAAATGGTGGTGGTATCCATGCACGAGATCAGCCAGATCAGCTGCAGAGGAATATGTCAGTGGTGGAACATTTTATGAGGCAACATCCCCCATCATTTAGAGGATCATCTGACCCTATGCTAGCTGAAGGGTTGATTAAAGAACTGGAGAAGATTTTCGATGTCATGGGATGTTCAGAAAATCAAAAGGTTAGTCTTGTTATTTACCATTTGGAGGGTGAGGCAGATCAGTGGTGGTCTATGGTTAAAAATATCAGGGACGCTGAAGAGATTGATGCTCTCGACTGGGATGAATTTAAAGGTATGTTTCTTGAGAAGTATTTTCCTAAGGATGTTCGACTTAGGATGGAAAAACAGTTCCTGGAATTGATGCAAGAGGAAGACTCAGTGGCTGCCTATGAAGAAATGTTCACTCGATTGGAAAGGTATGCTCCTAATTTTATCCGAGGCCTTGATAGTAAAATCAATAATTTTTACTCAGGATTAAATCCAAAATATCTAAGGGAATTAGATTCTTGTGATTTCAAAAGATATGAAAAGCTTGTTCGATGTGCTGAGAAGATGGAAATGGAGTTTTCCGATGATCAAGTCTTCTATAACAACCAACAGAAGAAGAGACCGAGGTGGCAGGAGAAAGGAATGAATTCTTCAAAAAGGTCTAACGGTAAGAAAACTAAGTTTCCAGTTTGTGATAAATATGGGAAAAGGCATCCTGGGGAATGACTTCTGAATTCTGGAAAGTGCTAATGATGTGGTAAGATGGGACATAAGGCTCGTGATTGCACTGAAAAAGATCAAGGTGATGGTAAGTCCAAATTTGATTTGAAGTTAGTGAAATGTTTTAAGTGTAATGAGATGGGTCACTATGCAAATGAGTGTCCAACAAAGAGTTTTAGTGATGGGAAGCAGTTAGAATACAAGCAGAAAGGGGTGGTTAAATCCTTTGCAACTACTTCAACATATGTCAGGCCATCAAATGAAGTTGTATCAGGTACTTTGTTTGGTTTTTCAGATTATGCCAGTGTGTTGCTTGATTCGGGGTCTACGCATTCTTTTATTTCTGAATCCTTTTCTAGTAAAATTGGAATACCATCTCAAGAAATGACTCCTGAACTTGTGGTAAAAACACATGGGGTAAATGTTGAGGCAAAAAGAATTTGTAAGAATATTACTATCCTTATCCGTGGAAAGAACCTACTTGTAAACCTTATTGTTTTACCTCTAGTAGAGTTTGATGTTATCCAGGGTATGGATTGGCTCTCTATTTACCATGCTAAGATTGACTGTAGAGATAAAGAAGTTTCCTTTCATAAATACTTTCAGTTTGTGTACAAGAATGAACCCTTACTGTTGATAACATATCAAGAGGCTGAGAAACTTGTAAAAGATGGAAATGAATGTTACCTTGCACACATCATTGAAAATAACAGAACTTTTCAGATTAATGATGTTCCAGTGGTAAATGAGTATCCTGATGTTTTTCCTAATGAGTTTCCTGGAATAATACTAAATCGGGAAGTTGAATTTACTGTTGACTTAGTTCCTGATGCTAAGCCAATTTCAAAACCCCATTATCGAATGCCTCAAATTGAAATTTTAGAGTTGAAGGAGAAATTTCAAGATTTATTAGAGAAAGGTTTCATTCTACCTAGCACATCACCATGGGGTGCTCCTGTTTTATTTGTTAAAAGGAAAGATGGTTCTATGAGACTTTTCATTGATTATAGAGCCTTGAATAACATCACTATTAGGAAAAAATATCTTTTTCCTCATATCGATGATTTGTTTGATCAGCTCCAGGGAGCTCAGTATTTTTCAAAGATTGACCTAAGAGCGGGGTACCATTAGTTGAAAGTAAAAGAAGCAGACGTTCCGAAGACTGCGTTCCGTACTAGATATGGCCATTATGAAATTGTAGTTATGCCTTTTGGGTTAACCAATGCACCTGCTTTATTCATGGACCTTATGAATAGAATTTTCCATGAGTTCTTGGATAAGTTTTTGGTTGTTTTCATTGATGGTATTTTGGTGTTTTATAAAAGTAAAGAGGAGCATGAAAGAAATGTAAGGGTTATTTTGAAAACCTTAAAAGAAAAGAAATTGTATGGGAATTTCAGAAAGTGTGAGTTTTGGTTGCAATAAATTTCTTTCCTTGGTCACATTGTTTATAAAGATGGGATAACTGTTGATCTTGCAAAAACAAAGTTTGTGGAAGAATGACCAAGACCCACAAATGTAACTGAGATTTGTAGCTTCCTTGGTTTGGCAGGCTATTACCGAAGGTTTGTTAGAAATTTTTCCAGATTATCTAGTCCAATGACTATGCTAACTCGGAAGGGTGTTATGTTTATCTGGACAAAAGAATGTGATGATTGTTTTCAGGAACTGAAAAGAAGATTGGTGAATGCTCCAGTTTTGGAACTACCTTCAAGGAATGGGGGGTTTTTTATCTACAACGACTCTTCATTGAAAGGACTTGGTTGTGTCCTAATGCAGAATGATCTGGTAATTTCTTATGCTTCACGTCAGTTAAAAACTCATGAGGTAAATTATCCTACACATGATTTGGTATTAGCTGTTGTTGTTTTCGCTTTAAAAATTTGGAGGAATCATTTGTATGGAGTAAAGTGTGAAATATATACTGATCAAAAAAGTTTAAATATATATTCACTCAGAAATAATTGAACATGAGACTGAGGAGATGGTAGGAATTAATCAAGGATTATGATTGTACAATTCATTACCATCTGGGAAAAGCAAATAAAGTGGCTGATGCTTTGAGTCGAAAAAGTAATGCTTCATTAACAATGTTGCATTTGGAACGTAATCCTTTGGTTAAGGATTTGATGAACTTTGTCATAGAAGTTGTTGGTGCAGGATGTCCTTCTGTTTTGTTTCAGGTTTCAGTGAAATCTTCTCTATCAGACAGAATCATGCAAGCACAGAAGCAAGACAGTGAGTTGCAGAAAAAGGTAGAGCTGGTTTAGAAAGGTAAGTTTCCTGACATCAACATTGATAATGATTGTGTTTTGAGATTTGGGAAGAGATTGTGTGTGCCTTGTGATTCATAGTTGAAGAGAGAGTTGTTATGTGAAGCTCATAGTTCTCCGTTTTCAGTTCATCTTGGAAGTACTAAGATGTACAGAGATCTGCAGGAGTATTACTAGTTGGATGGAATGAAAAGAGATATTGCTGATTTTACCATGAAGTGTTTGACATGTCAACAGGTTAAAGTAGAGCAGCAGTTACCGAAAGGGATGCTTCATCCTTTACCAGTTCCAAAGTGGAAATGGGAGAATATGTCCATGGACTTTGTTGTGGGATTACCGAAGACATCTCGAGATAATAATGCAATCTGGGTTATTGTTGATCGCTTGACTAAATCTGCTCATTTCCTTTCTATACGAGATACTTTTTCCCTATATCAACTTTCCTCTTTGTATATTAAAGAGATAGTCAGGTTACATGGAGTGTCTCTATTGTATCTGACCATGATCCTAGGTTCACTTCTAACTTTTGGAAAGGCCTTCAGAAGTCATTGGGTACTGAATTAAATTTTAGTACAGCTTTTCATCCTCAATCAGATGGGAAATCAAAATGAAAAATTCAGACTTTGGAGGATATTCTATGTGCTTGTTTGATGGATTATCAGGGAAGTTGGGACCAATATCTTTCTTTGGTTGAGTTTTCATATAATAGCAGTTTTCATTCCAGTATACAGATGGTACCATTTGAGGTGTTATATGGGAAGCGGTGTCGAACTCCAACATTCTAGGATGAAGTGGGTGAAAGGAAGTTAATGGGACCAGAATTGGTAGAAGAGTTGGCAAAAAAAGTTCAGCTGATACAGAAACACATGAGAATAGCTCAGAGAAGGCTGAAGAGTTATGCAGACAACAGGAGGAAGGATATATCTTTTGAGGTAGGTGATCGTGTTTTTCTCAAACTCTCACCATGGAAAAGTGTGATGCGATTTGGTAAGAAAGGAAAGATAAGTCCAAGGTTCATTGGACCATATGAAATTCTGGAGAGAGTTGGATCAGTTGCATACCGAGTGGCTTTACCTCCGAGTTTATCTCAGGTACACAATTTTTTTTATGTTTCCATGTTAAGGAAGTAAATGTCAGATCCATCTCATGTTTTAAGTCCAGAGGTAGTTCAGCTGGAAGAGAACCTATATTATGAGGAACAAACGGTCCAGATTCTTGACCACAGGGAGAAAGTGTGATAGAATAAGGTGATTCATCAGGTAAATATTTTGTGAAAAAACCACATGGTTGAAGAGGCAACATGGGAATCTGAAAATGCAATGATGGCTAAATACCCCCACTTATTCGATAAGTAAATAAATTGCGGGGATGTAATTTTCTAAAAGGGGGAAGGATGTAACATCCCAAGTAAGTAATGAATAATATATATTTTTATCTATGTCTACTAATTAATTATATAGTGTTTTATAGGCTTAAAATGAGAATAAATCCAATCTTAAGCATGGAATACACTAATATTTTTAAAAGATTGTTTTACTGCCTTTTGATGGAAAACCATTTTTAAATCAAACTTTTGACAACTTTATAAGATATATTTTTCAAAATGAACTTATTCTTTATGATTGGGACATTGAAATTTACTTTGGATAAATTTTTGGTATTTTTCCGATAAAGTTCATTTTTTTAATGAATAGTGAAAAATGTTTTATTTTAATTCAAAACCATTTTTAATCTAATTTATTTATATGATTAGATTATCTTTTGAATTGGTTTTAAAGGTCAATTAGAATATATTTTTACCATTTCATCCATTAGTGGTCGTTGTAATTAATTTCACTTTGAAATTGGACTTAAACTAGTGTCAATCTTTTGATACTTATTGTTTCATAAAAACACGCTATTTTCTCTGATAGCGGGAAATAATTATTAAATTAATTAATGTAAATTATATGTTTTGAATTTTTTAAAATAGACATCATTTTTGAATTCGGAATATCAAATATATCTTAGGGTGATGTTTTGGTATTTTTCTAAAAAACTTCAATTTTTGATGAATAGTGAAACCACTAAGTGGTACTTAAAAAAACTGATTTTTCATTTAAAAGAAATTTTACCACCTCTATGTTTTGAATTTAAAAAATCCGACATACATGGTTTTCATTAATAAGTAAAATGTGGTTCAATGAGATTAAAATAATTTTTTGGTGAATAGTAACTAAAAAGTTTTTAATCGCAATTAGAGGTAATTAGTGTAATTTAAGGTAATAATAATATTTTAATAATATTAAATGAACTTGACACATGTCCTACCCATATTGGATGTGTCATGGCCAACCAAGACAATCCATGGGTCAACTTAAGGACCCCATGGAGCCACTTTGGAAGGAAAATGACATTAATATCTTTTTATTTAATGTAAAAGTAAAAATGACACAAACATGAGTTGTTTTACTAAAAAAATTTTTAAATGGGGTTATAAAATTCAGAGTTTTGACTATAAATAGTAATTGGAAAGATAATAAGATTATCTACTTCATAGTATTTTTTTTATAATTTTTAGGCATTAATTAAATTAAATTATTTATGAGATCATGATGATGTAGCGATTACCTCATTATTTAACGATTTAAATAAAATGAAACGATAATGTAAACTCTAAGACTTAAACTTGTCAAAAACCTATTGTATGGGTTTATTTAGAACCCTTATCACCTTATCCTCGAATTATATCAATTTGGGACCTTTTAAATCCGAAACTCATTTTAAAAAAAAGTAACATTTCTTTACTTTCCAAGAGTGCCTCTCCTCTCCTCTTATAAAAGGCCCCCACCTCTACCACCTTACCCCCACATCAAGAGCCTTTGGCGAGGCCAACCCCTGCCCATTTTGTCTCTCCAAATCCCTATCTAACTCCTAAAAGCCTCACTTTGGGAATGAGTCTTCCCAAGGAAGCGTTTGAGCTCAAATCAAAAAGAGTTACCCGATTTAAAGATAGTGTCTTCTATTGTGTTCTTATGTTTTATTTTGCTTCTCCAACCCCCTAAACTCTTTTTATTAATGTATTTTTTAACAAAAACAGTATATTCCATATAATAGGATGTTTTTATAAGAAGGATTAGAGCTACACTTACACACACCTACATCTAATGGTTAAAGAACATACTATTTCCGTGGATGGCGAATTTCTGCCTCACGAAATGATGATTGTTCAATATTCTTTTAACACCTTCAAAGGTGGACATTAAGATGACACTATATTTATATATGATATATAATATGTTTATTTTTTACATAATATTATGTATTTTTCATTTATGGCATACCTTTATGGTTTCCATTATGGGTAAATGCGATATCTTCATTTTAGGAAGTGCGGACTACCGCCCCCTCAAAGTGATTTGATTCGTTAATAACATATGTGGGATGTATAAAGGATTTAATTAATTATATAATGTATGATATTATACTGGAATTATAATATACCTATATATCATTATGATTCCATTCCATAAAATATAAAATAGAAATGAAAGTAGCGTTCATGCGTACGTACGACTTACCATCTCCATGAACGGTGCATTTTATTTCTTACCTCTAAACGTTGTGTAATATTATAAATGCATGTATATACTGGATATATATGATATATATGATATATATGATATATAAATCATGAGTATAACTCTGGATATAATGGATACATGAAAAACTTGTAATTATAAAGAGCATATTTTGACTCAAGTACCAATGATCGTTAAAACGACCATTATTAACTTAAATAATTGCATAGTGTTCATGATATGGTAATAAGTGATATAAAAGAAATAATGAACTCAAAAAAGGTTCTTAAGAAAGTAGAAATTAACTCAAGTTTATTATTCAGGAGGTTAATGAATGATTGAGTCAAGTCGGACCTGAGGTAAGGGAACTTCTTAACCCAATTTCTATTCTTTAGGTTAATCTTTTATTTTTAAATTATATCATGATATTATTATGTCCTATCTTGTATTTATACTTTCTTTATGTGTAAATATAGTTAATACACATAATAGATCTATTTTATTTAGAAATTATCTTTTTAAGGGACTTCGTCTCAATCTCCTTTCATTGAGGCATATTTTGTTTTATACACAACCTACTTTTATACGGTGTATAAACCCCTTTGACTTTTAGGTTTATCCAAAAGGAATCTTTTTTATATGAAGCATTTTACTAAACGAAAAAAGGGAATGTTTTTATCGTATGTATGCGGTGAAAACGACTTCTCCGCCGCCATGACCATTATTTGAGTTTTAGCTTCCTCTACAAGCCATACAATTTTTTAAAAGATAAATAAATACCTTGTTTTACTTTGCTTTTATTTTGGTATTGAAAATCGTTTTCATAATGTTTTTATATCAATGTGTCGTATTGATATCTTGTGATTGAAAAGTGTAAATGTTATGTTTCCTTTATGCATGTTTTATGTGATACGATTATGTTATGGTTCTTGGGAATTATTATGAAGATGGGTGGTTCCGTGATAAACTAAGGACGGGTGAGCCCGATATAGCTTTCCAATGCATTGGGTAACGCAAAGGAGTTAAACGTTAAGGTTTCTCTGAAGAGATTTTGGGAATATACTATGATGGGTATTCCAAACGTAACCAAGAGGGTTACTCCCTACGTAAGAATGTTATGAATGCCTCAAGTTACCTTTATGTATTATGATTTCTATGATTTATTCATGATTTGATGAGGTATGTTAATGTGATTATGTTTTATGAGTATAGTATGATTTCGTTGATTCTTATGTATACATGTACTCATGTTTCCTTTCCATATTTTTATATCCCTTACTGATATTTTTATGCTCATCCCAATTTTTTGAAATGTTTCCACAGGTCAAGGGAAGGGTACAAGATATGATGATAATGCCAAGGAAGTGTCAAGAAAGAATCCATGTTTAATTTTAAATATGTTTTCATTGATGGGAAAAAATGAATACTATATTTTATTGTAACCACATTGTTTAAATGTGGGATGTAATGCATGTTTTATGATCTAATTCTCTAAAAATCTAAACCTGAAAATATCCTCAAGGTGTATTATTGAAATATCTCAAGATTAAGTAATGTTTAATGCTGGGGCCTTATATTGGATGATATAGAAAGCTCAAAATTGTTTAAAGAGAAGAGGGAGAAGGTGCGATTTTATAAGTGAGGAGAGGGGCACTTTAGGAATAAACTTAAAATATAAATTTATAATAAAGTAATATTCGGTTTATATTGTCTACAAAGAGATTATTTAGAAGATAATGTTGTAATGGGTCGAAATCCCTTCAAAAAATACGTTTTAGACAAGTTTTGGTTACTATTTTAACCTTATCATTTAGATTTAACTCTAATTTAAATAATTTAACTTTTACAGCGTCTTCTTGTTTTCTTACACTATATGGTTAATAAAAAAACTATAATAAGAAAAAAGAACCCCAAGTGGTTCATTATTAATATATATAATATTATCTAAGTCATTTTTCCGAACCTTATATTTTTAGGAATAGAATAACAATTAATAATATAATATTTTTTTAAAGAATTATTTTACGTCAATTTTGGAACTATTTGGTAATTTATTTTTCTAAAAATCACAACATCATGATTAGTTCAAAAAAATTAAATTTAATCAATACTAACATTTCATGTTAACTTAAAAAATTAGTGGATTTTATAAAAAGTCTCAAATTACATTTATTTTGGTATTTATAACATCAATTATGTTAATATTTCATTAATAAGGTAATTAATGTATCATGATTGTGTCATAAATAAATTAAATTATTTAATTTCTAAAAATTATAAATAAATTTATATTATGTAGTAAATATTCTTATCTTTCTAATGAATATTTATAGTCTAAGTTATCTTATACATAACCCTATATTAAAAATGTTTTAGTTATTAGACATTGATTTTAACTCTTTTAAATCTTCTTTAAATAAAATAATAATAAATGACCTAATCTAATCCAGGTGGAATTAAATGATAATATTATATTCCTAAGGTTGTTTTGGTCGAATTATACTTATCCAGAAGATTTGTACTTGTGTTAGTGTAATAATAATATCATTTTCACCCGTAATTACCTTATTTACTTTTAACGGTGGTAAATAAAAGTAAAAAGTTACTATTCACAAAAAAATATTTTTATCTTATTGAACCACATTTTACTCCTTGATATTAACCGTGTCTCTCGGATTTTCGAAATTTCACTCATTGAAGCGGTAAAATTATGTTTTATGTAAATTTTCAAATTTTCCTAGGAGGTGGGTAAAAGACGGTGAAATGTTAAATAAAATTTTTATATATCTAAAATTATGTTAAAATGACTCCAATGAATTACATTGAACATATATAGGTATTATGTATCAATTTTAACCTAAAATAAATTTAAATAAAATAAATAATTATTTAAATAAAAAGTCTATTTTTAAATAGTAACATAGTGTTTTCACTATTAATCAAAAATTGAATGTTTTCAGAAAAATACCATAAATTCACCATAGGCTAATTTAGATATTCCAAATCCAAAAATGAATTCCATTTTGAATGTTAAAATTTATAAAATTTCAAAAAGTTGGTATTACTATTCATAAAGGATAATTCATAATAATATTTTAATAATATATCTTTTAGTGAAACTCGGTCTTGCATACTACACACGCTATCGAAGAAGGTATTGATTACGTGTAATGCAAGAAAGTCTGGGCTGTGTGTAGTGAATGCTCTATTTTGTGTTGTGTATAACATAATCAAAACTAATTTCATTTATACATTAAAAAAAATCTATATTTAGTTTTGTGTAGAATAATTTCTACAAAACAAACTTGAAATTTTGTGTCACATGATCCAAGAATAGTGTTGCGTATACTGAATGATAATATAGTGTTTCTTATAGTACAAGCTGATCATGGTGTAGTTTAAAATAGAATACATTAATGAAAATAAAAATAATATATCTCATAAAATCTCGGGGTGTTACAGTGAATAATTGAAAACACGTGCCTTTAAAAATAATAAACATGAATATTTTATGGCAGGGATATGAGTTGAGTAAATAATGAAATAATAAAACATAGTCATGGGTATTCTACATGTGTAATAACCACATGAACCATTAATATTATTTTCATAATGAGGGAATTTATAATGCCAGATATTCAGAATCATTTTGTCCAGGCCTCACCCAATACATCTAAAAATGATTAAGGCCTTTCCCAGAACCATATATCAAATTGGGAAAAGCCTTATCCAATTCCACATATTAGTGTCTCATGAGACCTACCGATGCACTGAGGAGCTATAGCAGGCTCCAACCATCACTTACTAAGTCCAATACATTTATCTTATTAAATGGTTGAAACATAACATAAAAATTCATATTAAAACTAGAATATAAAATTTTAATACTTTTTAAATAGACAATGAATGGTATAAAAAATCAAATATACAAAAAACAATATCATAACTCATTCAATACAATATAGAATATTTTATAATAAATCAACCTCTCTCAGGAATAATATCCCATAAAGGATGTTGACATAGTGGAAAATTGTTAGTAAAAATATTTGTGAGAAATATTTTTTTTCATGAAATAATTTAAATGTCCCATAATTATGAAGTCATTTAAATGGTTGTTTTTATTCATAGTATCCCATACCACTTTGAATATTTTAAAAGGAATTTTGATTTTAATACATTCATTTCCATATAAATAAATCCTAAGAAATATTTTGAAAACATGGTCATTAATGAGAAAGGTTTAGAAGAATAAATCTTTAAAACTTTTAAAATGAATTTTTAGTAAGAGATTCCATTAAAAATAATCCCTGTAAAATCTCTGTTATGAAATATTGTCATGGATAATAAATATTTCCCAGTAGATACTTACATAAAAACAACATCGGATAATAATGAGATTGTGAAATTAACCCTTACTATGAACTTTCATTTGGTGGAGGGTACGTTTAACCTCCTGTATAATGGCCATAGTATGTTATTAAATTATTCAAGAACCATATTAATATTTATTATATCAAAAAATTATACATTTATGACATTGTAATACCCATTTAATAATGATTTTCATCTTAAATTAACATTGCGGGCAATAATCTCTTTCTTTATCATACGTGATTTAACTTGTTATTCATGATCGTATAATTTAGATCATTATTTAAATACTTACAGAATATGAAACATTATTTATATATCATATATTTTATCAATATAATTATGTATAATAGATAGATATATGAAATGGAAAACACAGTTTATGGACACAGTAGGCCGTACAAATGCGTAAATGATGTTTCTATTTTCATATCGTATTGAATGGAAGTAAGTGAATAAGATATATGTAAGTAAATTAATATATACATATATATTAAGTAGAATTATTATGTCATATATTACATACTTCTTAATAATATATAATTTTATAATCATCGTTGAATGGTGAATGTGGAAATAAATCTCATCGTGTTGTGGAGATGGTAATCCGTACGTATGCACGAGTTGAAATATGATTATATTGATCATGAAATCATATGTAATTGGATTTTAAATTATATATAAAGAATCATGAACATGTTATTTTTATTATTTAAATCAGTTATACTCATTATCATACCCTTTCCAAATAATGGTGTGTTTGAATAACAAACTACACCACGACATGGAGATGGTAAGTCGTACGTATGCATATATGGTGACTTTGTCATTTATAGGATGGATAGAATAAATAATAAGGTTGTACCATATTTATAATAAATCACATTATGTATTAGGTACTGGATTTATTATTTATCCATGTAAAAAAAAAGAATGATGAAGTAGAATAAGAAAAGAACTTGAGGGAGGGTGGTGAAATTATTACCTCCTCTTTGGGCATTTCATTCTGATTTGATCAAGAGGGCTCCATAATATGGCTTTATAATCAATGTAAGGACTTTAGGTTGATGTGAGAGATTTTTTGAGGACAAATTGGAAAGGGTTGGCCGAGCCAAATGTCTTTTAAGGTGTGATTTTGAGGGAAGGGGAAGTACCCTTTTATAAGAGAGGTGAGTGTCACTTTTGGAAAAGATTGAAATATTATTTTATAATAAAATAAATTTCATGTTATAATGTCTCCAAAATGATTTATTTCTAGGATAAGGTGGGTATGTGTTGAAACCCACTCAGAAAATAGGTTTTATAATGGTTTATGTCACCACAATAACCTTATCTTTTAGATTTAACTCTTAGTTACATAATTTAACTTTTACAGTGTATCCTTGTATTCTTACACTATATGGTTAATAAAAATAAAATAAACATCAAAGAAAACCTATAGTGGTTCATTAATGAAATATATAATATTATTTAAGCCCTTTGGAATAACCATTGATTTTTAGGAATATTATATAATTTTATAATATAATATTTGTTTTAAAAACTCATTTATATCAATTTTGACACTATTTAGTATTTGGTTTTTGTGAAAGCCATCACTACTTCATTAATTCAAAAAAGATACATTGAATAAATCCTAACATGTCATATTTACATATAAAATTCTTGGATGTCATAAAAACTTTGATACTATATTTATATTAATATTTATAATACCAATTATTTGATTCATTCATTAATTAGTAATTACTGCATGATAATTGTGTCATAAATAAAATTAATTATTAAATTATAAAAATTATAAATAAAATACGATTAGGTATGAAATATTTTTATCTTTCTAATAAATATTTATAGTTGAATATATATCTTATATAACACCTTGTAATAATTGTTTGACTAAAAGATATATGTTTATGTCATTTTTGTCTTTATATTAAATTAATTAATATAATGTGTCCTTATCACACTCATGTTGCTCCATGTGGTCCGCAAATATACCCTAGGATACCCATTGTAGGCCAAGTATCATAAAATAAAAATAGTACACATTTTAGTGTAATTTGATATTATTATAATAATATTTGTTTACCCTTTTTTATGATATTTACCCTTTATCCATGTTAAATAAAATATTTATTGAAGTAAATATTCAAAATTTCTAAAAATAAAAGTTACCAATTTCCACAATTTGGAAATTCTAATTTCAATTATGGAATCAATTTTTCCAAATTAAAAATACAGAATAAGTAGAAATTAATTTAAAATTAAATCCCGTGTTCAAAACAAAAAGCGTGTTTTTATGAAATAATAATTATCAAAAGATTAACACTTGTTTATTGCCAGTTTAAATGTGAAATTACATAGAATGAACAAAATTATATGAAATGATAAAAATATAATATAATTATAATTTAAAACTTCTCAAATTTATAATTTATCACTATAGATTATTTTGATTATAAAAGTTGTTTTAATTAAAATTTTGTATTTTTCTCTATTCATCAATATTTGAGAGTTATTAGAAAAGTACCCAAAATTTATCCATATTAAATTTATAAGTCCCAATTATAAATAATAGTTTAATTTCATTAAATTTAATATATAATAGTTTCAAAAAAAAATTTAAAACAATTTCTCCATTAAAAAGCGGTAAAATTGCATTTTAACAAAAATACATCTTTTATCTGAAAAAATGAATTATTTATTATATTATGACTAATAAAATCATAATAAGGATTATAATATTATATGGAGTATAAAAAATTCATATTTTAGTTAGTACTATTCATAACGGCTTTTTGAATGACTAGTTTGATAAGTCATGGTGCGCTCGAACTTAGTGTTCCGTGTAGCAGAAGTTATTAAATTTTTTTGAAGGGATAATGTACTATGAAATATTGTGGCGTTAAATTATCCCCTATTTAAATAAATATTTTCCTCACAATTTGAAATTTTTCCTCAAAAATAAATGGTTAAAAATAAAAAAATACCTTCGTGGAAAACCCACATAAAAAATTGGGTTAATAAAATTTAGTCTTAATAAGAGGGAAAGGGAAATAAAAAAGATACCACCAAATTATGATATCTATTATAAGAACATTGTTTGAAATTAGATACACATAATTGGAGGAAAAAATAAATATTTATATGGAGTTATTGAGGCCATAAATCACAAACAAGTGTAAAATTGAGGGCCTCAAAGCCATCAATATAAGATGATGTAAAATACCATCAATTGAAAAAACATATAGTATTGAGATAACACATTTTTGGTTTTAATATCACTTCCCTAAAGTATATTAATTAATTTATTCATATAATAAGTGGAATATATATATTTATATGTATATACACTTGAAAAGTAGAGTTTCATCATTCAACTAATTCCTACCACAAACTCATCTTTCACTCCAAAAGATAATAGAATTCAAAAATATTCTATTTATCCTTATCGTATAGCGTTCCAAAAAAAATGAATTTATAATTCATTTGTCTGGCTATTGAAAATACTAGATAATACAAACCAAGATATCATGTATGCTAGTGGTTGGTGATCCACCCTTGTCACCCTTCGGTTGCGGGTTCAAGTCCCACGACCTTGCCGGATGTGACAGACATTCTGAAACATTTTTCAAGGTCTTATCTAAGATGTATAAATACGATTAAGGCCTCGGACTAAAACATATATCACATTGGGAATGGCCTCGACCAATTCTACATCTAATTGTCCAATGAGATATACTGATGCATAGAGGAGCTATAGCGGGCTCCACCCACCACTTACTGAGTACAATACATTCCTCTTGTGAAAAGGTGTAAACATAACATAAACAATCGTAATTAAACTAGCATATGAAATGTAAACACATTATCAATAAACCTATATTTTTATATAAATAACACATCCAGATTCAATAATATCACAAATCTTTCAATACAATATGGCAGATTAGTATCATAATAAATCAACCTCGATCAAAAATAATATCACGTAAAGGAAGTTGACATAGTTGAAAATGATCTGTAAAAATCATTGAGAGAAATATCCCTTTTCATGAATTTATTTAAACATCATATAATGGAAGTGATTTAAAAAATATTTTTGAATCAAACTGTCCCATACCACATTGATACATTTGAATGGAATTAACATTTTAAAACATTTATGTGCATATAAATAAATACTTAAAACCATTTCGAAAACATGGACATTGATGAGAAAGGTTTAGAAGAATAAATATTTAAAACATTTAAAATGTTGATTTAGTAAAATGTCCCTTAAGAAATACCCCTCAAAAAAATCCTTAATGATATATGTTTATGGATAATAAATATGTCTGAGTAGGTAAATAAAAAAGAAAACCCTTGGATAATAGAGGGATTGAGAAATTAACCCTTACCTTTCACTTTCCATGGGTCAAGCATACGTTTAAACTTCTGTATAATGACCATAGTATGTTATTAAATTATACCAGAACCATATTCATATTTATTATATCATAAATGATTCATTTATTACTTTATAATACCCATTTAATATAAATTTCCATGTTAAATTAACATTTCGGGTAATAATCGCTTTCAATATCGTACGTGTTTTAACGTTGTTATTCTTGATTATATCATTTAGATAATTATTTTAATATTTATATAATATAACAAATGATTTATTTATCATATATATTTATAATATAAATATGTATAATATATAGATATATGAAATGGAAAACACCGTTTATGTAGACGATAGTCCATATGTACGTATAAACGTTGTTTCGGTTTTCATATCTTAATGAATGGAAGTAAGTGAATAAGATATATGCATGTAAAGACACACACACACACACAGATATATATATATATATATATATTCAGTAGAATTATTATTTCATATATTAAATACTTATTAATAATATGTATTTCTGTAATCGTCGTTGTATGGTGAATGTGGAAAGGAATCTCATTACGTCATAGAGATGGTAATATGTACGTACTTACGGGCGACAATATCCTTGTATTGATGGTGAAAAAGTTTTAATTGGATGGTTTATAATATATAAAGAATAATTAAAATGTTATTTTTATTATTAAAATCAGTAAAACTCATTATTATACCATTCAAAATGTTGAAGTGTTTGAATAAAAAACTACACCACGACGTGTAGACAGTAAGCTATACGTACGCACGTATGATGAATTTTTCATTTATTGGAAGGATAGAATAATGAATATGGTTGTACCATATTTATAATAACATAATATTTTGTATAAGGTACTGGTATTGTTATTTTGGTATGGAAACAACAATCAAGGAGGATGTGGAATAAGAAAAGATCTTGAAAGAGGGGGTGAAATCATGACCTCTTCTTCGAGTGTTTCCTTTTGAGGTGATCAAGAGGGCTCTATAGGTTGGAATTCAGATCAAAATTAAGTCTAGGTTGATGTGAGGGAATTTGGGAGGGTATTTATGCCGGTTTTTTCCGAGCCAAAAGGATTTGGTGGTGTGATTTTTAGAGAAGGGGAAGTTCCCTTTTATAAGAGAGGTGAGGGTCACTTTTGGAAAAGCTTGAAATAATATTTTTTAATAAAATCATTTTCAATTTCTAGTGGCTGAAAATTAATTCATTTATAGGCTACATTAGTTATGTGTTGAAAACCTTTCTACCAATTTTTATTAGACAAGTTTGGTTCACCATATCAACCATATCTTTTAGATTTAATTCTTAGTAACATAGTTAAACCATTACTATTTATTTTGTTTTGTTATAATAATTGGTTAATAAAATAACTCTAAAATGAAAATATAACCAAAATTGGTTCATTAATGATATACTTACCATTATTTCATTGTCACAAAATTATATTTTTTGGACTAATATAAAATTTAATAATATAATATTTGTGTTAACAACACATTTATGTCATTTTTGACACTATTTAGTATTTGGTTTTGGTGAAAGTCATCACAACTTGATTACTTATAATCAAATATATTGAACCAATATTAAATGTCATATTCACCTATAAGATTATTTTATTTCAAAAAAACATTGAAATTATATTTATTTTAATATTTAAAATACCATTTATTTGATCCTTTCATTAATAAGGTAATTACTGCATTATCATTATGTCATAAATAAATTTAATTATTTAATTCCTAAAAAATAAAAATAAAATACCATTATGTATTAAATTTTTATATATTTCTAACTAATATTTATAGGGGAAAAGATAACTTATATAACACCTTGTAATAAAATGTTACTAAAAGATATATGTTTATGTCATTTTGGACTTA
Source organism: Viscum album (assembly GCA_963277665.1). Taxonomy (NCBI): domain Eukaryota; kingdom Viridiplantae; phylum Streptophyta; class Magnoliopsida; order Santalales; family Viscaceae; genus Viscum; species Viscum album. The sequence goes on along the minus strand of OY728128.1, from coordinate 266,491,662 downwards.
ACATTAAATTAATTAATATAAAATGTGATTATCACTCTCAAGTGGATCAAAGATGTCCAAAAACTAAACCAAGGATTCCTATGGTCTGAAATGTATCAACAAATAGGAATAGGACACATGTTATTATAATTTAACATTATTATAATAATAATTTTTTACCCTTATTTACCAGATTTACCTATTAACCATGGTAAACAAAATATTTACTAGAGTAAAAATTCTCAATGTCTAAAAAAGGTAAATATTTACACAATTTGGACCTTCTGATTCCAAATATGTAATCTATTTTTCCAAATTCAAAACACATAATTGGAAAAATTAATTTTAAATTAATTCCCGTTGTCAAAACAAAAAAGCGTGTTTTTAAGAAAAAATAACTATCAAAAGATTAACACTTTTTATGTCCAGTTTAAATGTGAAATTACATCCAATGATCTGAATTAAATTAAATGATAAACATATAAACTAATGATTCTTTAAAAAAAACTCAAATGTTCAATTCAATACTATACATTATTTCGATTAAAAAAGTTATTTTTAATTAAAATTTAGTATTTTTCACTAGACATCAAAATATGAATGTTATCAGAAAAACACATAAATTTTATCCATACTAAATTTGTATGTCACGATTCTAATGATGAAGTTTTTTTTATCAAATTGAATATAATTTTTTTTCAAATATTGTATTTAAAAAGAGTTCAACATTAAAAGGCGGTAAAAGTACATTTTAAAAAAAATACTTCTTTTATATGAAAATTTCAATTTTTTCTTTTATTATGTCCAAAAAAACATAATATGGATGTTAAAATTATATGTATTATATAAAAATCAAAATTTTGTTAATATTATTGATAACATTTTTTGCACGACTAGTTTGGTATGTCATGGTGCGCTCGAACTCGGTGTTGCGTATATCACAAGTTATTGAATTTCATTGAAGAGATAACGTTTAATGAAATATTGGGATGTTACACTATATGTATGTATTTATTGGATTATGAGGTTTTTGATATGAAAATGATTTTTATAATTTAGAAATAAAATGAGTTATATTTAGAGAAACTATAATATGAACAACGAAAGAAATGGTAAAGATAATGTTTCCTGGGGAAGGAATGTTTTCTTTTTATGATATTCTCTGGGGAAATAAAATTTTCCTTAAGATAGAGTGTTTGTGATTTTCAAAACATAATGGAATGGAAATTTCATAATAAAAACATATTCATTCAACAATATCCCCCTTTTGGAAAGCACAAAAACTCTTACAATTAGGAATAGAAGGACACAGAAATATTATGGACATGAAAATAAAAACATATCTCCCATAACTTATGGATCAAAGTGAACATGAATAACTCCTTCTAAGGATTTGGAATCACTAAGGTTCATATTCTTGATTTCCTGAATGTGATTTTTCATTTTTGTGCATTTGAAAAAACATCATTGATATGAAATTTCTTCTAGATGAACTCTCCCTTAGGGAAGTCTCTTCTTGAATTTTTAATTTTTTTTTATTCTAATCACCCCCTTTGTGATTTTAAAAAATGAATAAATTTAATGGAAAAATAGATAAGTAAAACATTAGTACTAGACAACCAAATATATTGAATAAATGAAAATTTCATTATGCTTGACATAATTTTTACAATGAAGAAAATACAACAATAGATAGGAATGTAATGAATTTATAATTCATTCTCCTTTGGCATCGATTTCATTAAAATTGTTTTTAGCTTCATGAGCTCTTTGTGATGCTCTTCTTCCTGCTTAATAAACTGATCATTATCTTCACTTTTCTTCTCTAATTATTTATTTTTTTCTTTATAAGACTTTAGAAATTCAACTTCATCATTCAACACATCAACTTTCTTAACAAGATTCTCTCCAAATTCAATTCTAAGATCCCTTTACCTCTTCCAAATCATGGACACAGAATTAAGAATTCCACTCAGATACTTAACTTCTTGCTTCTGAGTTGTCTTTTCGAGGGTTACCATTTCCTCAAAACTATTAGTATGATCCTTGATCATCCCATCTTCGGTGTCAATAGAATCCTTGAAATTCTAATGAAATTCATCGAAGATTATCATTTCATCGATTGTCTTCTTTGAACAGCTTATAATATTCTTGCATGATCCTCTATGAGCCTCATAACCAATGAGGATGGTTTTGAAATCATCCCCTAGTCCAACACATTTGTCCATAACCAGGGATAATAAATCTGATTTCTGATTTATTTTATGCTGAAGCATCTAGAATCTTGGGTCAATTCTTCAAAATAAATGAATAGTACCAACAAGCCTTTTCAATGACTGAACAAAAAAATCAATTCCATTGGAAGAGGATTCTGAATCCTAGTGTTTGTTTGGTGAGGATGATTTTTCTATGTCATTATCATTCCACTTTTATGCAACACTAACATATTTTTTCTACATCACATCTTTACTAGGTTTATCTACTACCACCTACTTTCCCTTATCTTCTCTCAGAATGATGTCTTTTTCTTTGGGAGATTCGGGTTCACTATCTGAATGCTAAAAAACTTATCTACATCTACTTCTTCTTTCATAGCTTTTAACACAACATCCTATGGCTGGATAAAATCATGAATGATACATTCCTCTTCAGACAATTTATTAAATTCTTCTTCACCATTATCATCTCTTTTTGTAGAATCAAGTTTTGAAGACTCAGCATCAGATGTGTGGGTTGATAATTTCTTAGAAATACATTCCTTCACATGATAACCATCTACTTGACTTATTATATCCTCAGTAACACCACTACCTTCTTCTTATCCTTCTTTTCCTAATTCTTCAACTACATTTTCATCAACTATTTCTTCTTCATGATGTTATTCCAGAATCACCACATTTTTTCCCGGAGACACAGGAAGTGCTTCTATCAAAAATGATTCCAGTACTGGGGGTTTTTAGATGTTTTCTCAGCATCCTAGAGATTTGATTAAATAATTTCATCTTCTGATAACTACTTCCTTTGCTTCTTCTCATTCGGTTTATTCTCAAGTTCTTCAGCAACCATTATTTTTAATGATTTTTCCTCATTAGGGTTCGAGACAAACATATTATCCCCTTCCTTATAGTTTTTCTTACCCTCTCTCCATATATCCACTACTTCAATAGTATAAGGGTTTTTCTTCTTTGGCTTCAGTGGTACTGACTAAGATTCCATAGCCACATTAGTTTTCCTATTCTCTTCTAATTACTTAGCCTTTCTCTTCCTTCTACCTTTCATAGAGGTTTCCGCCACTTCTAGCTTCTTTGAAAAATATTCTACATCTTCATTAGATAGATCATAAAATCTTCTTGATTCACTAGAAAAACCAATTTTCATTCTCCTTTGATTATCAGCACTCAGCAACATCACCATGTAATTTTTCGGCTTGGAACCGCAAGGAATTCAGAATGACTAAATTAAAATAACAATAATCAATGAAAGAATTGATGGATACATGATAATATGAGACTTCAGGTATCCATTCTTTTTATTCTCAATAGAAACCGAGATATACATGACAATGTTTATCTTCTAAAGAACCACCATAAAATCTAATATATAGATATCAGTCTCCTTTAGAGTATCATTATCCCCTTTCCGTGGAATTATAAAAACCTGAACACACAATTAAAGAATCTTTATGTTTGTAGAAAGATGAACAATCTTCGGATATTTCACTCCTTTCATGCCAAGACACTCCATAACTTTTTCATTATAAAAAAACCTTGATACATCAGGTAATTTGTGAGTACAGAATTCTGCATCTCCTTCGTAAGGAATTCCAATCAGACTTGCTGCCTTGAGGTAAGAATGAGAGTAGGTCTATCCATAACACATTAAAGAAAACTTGTCTCTGCCTTCTTCCTTAAGGAAACAAGTTTTCTCATATAACTCAATAAACAAGTTTTGATATACCAGATCTTATGATTTCGGTTTAGATACACATACAATTTTCTAACCATTCATCATGCCATTATCTTATATGATAGAGTTATACTTATCATAAAAATTAGGATCAACCAACATTTTTCAGTATATCTGCCACTCAGAGATTTCCATAACAGTCGACATTTCATTATGAGGAGAGGCTTCAGAAGAAATTTGGATCTAAGGAAACTTTTGATGATTCAAAATGACCATAACAATAGAGACTGAGATTCAATACACAAAAGCTTGAAAAAAATGTATAGGACAACCATCTCGAGGGCTTTATATAGGGGGTTTAGGTAACAATTCCACTTCCATGTTTGATCCAATGGTTGAAAATATATCTGATCAAATATAATGATTGAGATGATAACCAATGAAGCATTTTGATAGGTTCTGATCTTTTGAGGGGTTTTAAGATAAAAAATCAGATTTAATAAAAAGTGAATCTAAAAAATTTAGAACCAAATGAAAATACCAGCAAGTAAAAATAGGATTACATAAACATAGGAAAAGAAAAAAACCTTTCAAATTACTTATATAAATTATTTATAATGAGAAATTTTTTTCTTAACTACGAAAAATTATGAATACGAAAAAAATTTTGACTACGGAAAAATTTTGACAACGAAAAATTTTTACTACGAAAAATTTTGGCTAAAAAAAATTTTGACTATGAAAAAATTTTGATTGCGAAAAATTTTGATTACGAAAAATTTTGGTTACGAAAGATTTTGATTACAATAAATATTATTAAGAAAAAATTTGACTACCAGAACATTTTGACAACAAAAAATTTTGATTGCGAAAAATTTTGATTACGAATAATTTTGATTACGAAATTTTTTTTATCCAGACAAATGTACTCCCCCTATGAAAATGAGTTTCTTAATGAAATGAGATAGGTTTCAACAAGAAGTTAATATGGATGATTAACTTATGGTTATAATTCCTAACATCTATTTAATATATTCAAATATATCAGAGGGTAAGGATATTTTGTAGATATCAGCAAGTCGATCCTACATTCTGATAAATTTAAGAATGATATCCCATTTTAGTGTGTGATATCTAAGAAAGTGATGTCTAATATCAATGTGTTTTTCATGAGAGAGATATGTAGGGTTTTTACCTAATGTAATGTCACTAGTATTATCACACATTATTTGTGTTTTGGTAAAACTCATACCATATTCTGTGAGTGTGTTGCATCCACAAAACATGAGCACAACAACTTCCAACTGCTACATACTCATCTTAAGCAGTGTAATGTGATACTGAGTGTTTCTTTTTTGCATGACCAAGAATCTAATGAATCTCCTAAGAAATTAAATGTTCCAGATGTATATTTCTTATCCATTCTACATCCACCAAATTCTACATCCGAAAAACATTTTAAAACAAAATCCTTCTCGATGAATAAAATAGTCCTAAATCCATAGTACACATTATGTAATGAAAACTTCCTTTCACTACCTTTAAATTAGATTCCATAAGATTGGATTGATATCTTTCACATAAAAATATTCAAAACATTATGTATGAATGACTCATTATCATGTAATGAAGACATCCTATCATTTCTTTAAAAGATGTTTGATCCACTGGTTTCCCAGGTTTATTAAGATCATGTGAATTTGAGGTACCAATTGGAGTACTTATACACTTAGTGTTGTCATATCTATACATTTTATGATGATATTTAATATACGTAAGTTGTGATATATAAAAATCTTATGCTTTTCATGAAACTTCAAAACTAAGGAAAAATGTTAACTCACCCATCGTACTCATTTCAAAATCAAATTTCATTAGATCTGCAAAGGAATCAGTTAATGATTGTTGAGTTGAAGAAAATACAATGTCATAAACATATATTTGAAAAATAAAAACATTTTTCTTAACATTATATAGAAAAAAGGTTGGATCAACATTTCCCATAGTGTAATTGTTTTTAAGAAAAAACAATTTATGTCTACCATACTGAGTTCTTGGGGCTTGATTAAGTACATATAAATCATTGGTTAGTTTGAAAACATGTTACGGATGTTTTTTATCTTCAAAACCAAGATCTTGTTCAACAAAAACATCTTCTTGAACATACCCATTATGGAAGCCACATTTAACATCCATTTGAAAATGTTTGAAGTTAATGAATGCTGCAAAGCCAAGTAAAATTCAAATAGATTCATGTCTAGCTAATGGATCATATGTTTTTTCATAGTCTATACCTTCTTTTTGATTATATCCTTTAGAAATCTATATAGATTTATTTCTTTCTATGATCATATTCTTGTCACACTTATTTCTGAAGACCCATTTTACTCTAATAACAAAAGTTTCCTTAGAACTTTCAACCAAGGTCCATACATTATTCCTTTAGAATTAATTTAGCTCATATTTTATAGAGTTTATCCAATCATAAACACCCCAATATTCATTAGTGATTTTATGTTCTAATTTAGAATGGAATATTAGAAGTTCTACATGATTTAATAAGGAACTTATGGTCCTTATAGGTTGATTTATATGACCAATGATGCTATCACTGTGATGATTCTTAAGAAAAAATAGATTTGGGTTTTGTAAAACCTGTTCATCAATATATGGTAGGAAATATTTTATAGTTAATGTCTCAGAAACATTTTATTGAAAATTTTCCTTATCAGAAGGATCTTCTATCTGGGTTTGAAAATCTGTTTTTGAAAACACAAAAGAAGATATTGGTTGAGGTTGTTTAAAAACAGAAGGATTAGTTTCATAGAATTTAACATGTGCAATTTCTTTAATAGTACATGTATTTTTATTGAAAACTCTCTAAGCCTTAGAATTTGTGGAGTAGCCTAAGAAAATTCCTTCATCAGATTTTGGTGAGAATTTATGAAGATTATCTTTAGTATTCAGAATGAATACTTTGAAACCAAATACCATGAAGTAGGAACGTATAGGTTTTCTACCATTCCATAACTCATAAGGGGTTTTTTTAAGAAAATTTCTAATCAAAAAATGATTTCTAGTATAACTAGTAGTACTTATAGCTTCAGCCCAAAAATGAATGGCTACTGAATACTCACCCAATATGGTTCTTGTTATCTCTTGAAAAATTCAATATCTTATTTCAACAACACCATTCTGTTGAGGAGATTATGGTGTAGAGAATTTACAAGTAATTTCTTTTTTACTACAAAAAGTTTCAAAAACAGAATTTTAATTCTTCTCCATGATCACTATACATAGTTTTCAATTGATGGTTTTTCTCATTTTTAACTTTGGATTGAAATTTTTTTAATTAATAATAATCTTCAGATTTCATTACAAGAAAATATACCCATGTTAATAATGTGTAATCATCAACTTGGAAAAATACATATTACTTGCCTCCAATGCATCCTGTTTGTGTTGGACCAAAAATATATATATGAACCAACTGTAATGCATCAGTAGTTGAGACGTTACTGACTAATTTATTACTTGATTTATGGTTCTCTCCATATTGACCTGGATCACAAACATTTGAAGAAGAAAATCTATGCTCTGGTAGGTCCTTAACTAGTCTATTCATAGAGAGTTCTCAAAGGTTTATAAGGTTACAATGTCCTAATATTCTATGTCATAACCAAGAATGATCATCCATTTCACTATGAAACGGTAGATCTTGGCTCCTAAGGTCTTTTTAGTTTTCTTTGTAAACATTCTATTTCATATGGGAATAATGAATAATCTTTTCCTTGGAATTGTGTTCTAAACACTTATCATTCTTAAAATTCACAAGGTAAACTTCATCATAAAATTCAATCATGATAATAAGGTTATTGTTAAGACCCTTAACAAATAAGACATTCGAAATCATTGTTTTTCTTAGAAGAACAATAATACCTCTACCAATAATTTCTCCCTAATCATTATCTATGAAAGCGATTTTTCCTCCATTTGCCTTTATAATATTTTCAAATAAGTTTTTGTAACTATTCATGTGCTGGGAACATCAACTATCCATTTACCATGTATTTCTATTGTTACTATATTTAAATTCCAGAAAATACGAGTGTTAGACTTTCAGAAGCCAAACTTTCTTGGATATGGAATCTTTATTAAGAAAAATTTTAGGAATCAACATTTTCTTATAAAAATAATCCTTATAAAAACCTATAGACATATTTTTGTTTAAGGAACAATTTTTTTCCCAATTCCAACCACACCGAAACTTAGTGTATAATGGATTACTTTGAGGAACAAAAAAATTATTCCTAAAAACAGGTTTTGAATGAGTATAACCAAATATATAATAACTCCATAGATGTCAAATTTGGGAATACATTTTATAAATGTTTTCCTTACCTAAGTTAATGTTTGACAAACACTTACTCATGGAAAATATTTCTGACTTTAGTCTAATAACAATTTTTTTATCCTCAAAACATTATTTTTATCACTATAGTTAGTCTCTAAAACATTTTTCTTTGAAATTAAATTTTCTAGATCATTAGAATGTTTATCCTTCTCAGAAATAACATTCGCAAGGTTTTTTGAAATACTATCAAAATCATAAATTATTTTATCAAGATATTTAGAAAGATCGGATAATTCTTTAGTATGAAAAGAAATTATAGAATTTTCCTTATCAAGATTTTTCATGACTTTAAAATTTTCATTCTCAAGAGGATTAGCAAACCTAGAAAATTATTTATAATTAGGTAATGTATTATCTTTATCAGAAGAAAATTATTCATCCAAATATTCATAATATTTATAATCACTATAATTAGAATTCATGTATACATTTTTTATAGATTCCGCATTCTGTACCTTGGCATTTAAACAATGAATTTCATTAGGTAACATGGTTAGTAACCCAAGATTCTTCTAACCAGAAGATTCATACTCATAGGATTTATCTAAAGAGTCTCCACCATTGTCACTCCAGGTGTCATTATCTTTCAAAACATTCTTTGCTTTAGATTTTTCGTACTTCTTCTTATTTCAACCAGAATGATTTTTTCTTTCTCTCATTTTACTTAATCATAAGACAATCTAGCCTTATATTCCCTGATGTTTTGCATTCATAACAAGGGACTTCAGAGTCACTCTTATCCTTTCATTCATTCTTCTTAAATCTATACTAAAATTTTTCCTTCCCAACAATCTTGTTCATCCTTTAAGCAATATTAGCTAGATCATTCTCAGAATGTTCATTTTCAATTGATTCCAATAAAACATGATCTTTCTTGATATGGATTTAGTAACCCTTTCAGGAGTCATCACTTTAGTAGTTGTAAATGCTACACTTACATTTATATTATTATTTTTATTCAAATCAACATCTCTTTTCATTCTTGTCTCATGTTGAAGAAACATTCTCAAAAGCTAATCAATAGTAATCTGAGATACATTAATATTATCAAAAATATATATTATCTTAGATTCCCATTCATTATCCATGATATATATAAACTTTTCCACAGGTGTCTCATCGTATAACCTTTATCACCTAGGGATTGTAAACTGTTAACAATAGTCATAAACCATTGTAGAACCTTGAACACTGGACCTCTATAAGAAAATAAAAAACATGATATTATACTCTAATAATATCTCTTCTAGTTTCTATAACATTTGATGTACCAAAATGAGTAACCTCCAACTTCTTCAAAATACAATTTTCAGCTTCACAAGAAGAAATATGTCAATATATATTATTTGTCCTAGAACACAAAATAGTATTGTATACCTTGTAGTTTAGTTGATATTCTGAATTATTTTTATTATTAAAAGTTCTTACTTCCATATCTGGAATCTTGTAATCTCCAGTAATCATAAAAAAGTTTTCCACTCATGTATAAATAAAAAAATTCTTCATACGATCTCTCCAATATTCATAATCATTCTTATTAAATATAGGAGGCCTAGTCGGATTTTGATTGTCAATAGAAGCAACATTCATTCCTGCAATCTAAAAGAAAATATCATTTCCAAAAAGCATGTTAATAAAAAAAGTTTATAAACAAGGATAAAAATACTATGAAAGGAAATTATTGAACAATGATAACTTGAGAAAAAAACTTATATGAGAATATAAGTATTTTAGACACCTCCTATAATGACAATTCTAAGATCAAAATAATTAATGTAGATGCTCAATATACGAGAGGGGGAGAATTTTATACTTTAAAAATTCTTTTGGTAGCATTAAAGATGGTTTAAAACATTATTTTTTAACCTTGAGGTAAACTATGTTTAACAAAGATAAACAATGTAAATTCACAATACCTCTTTTTTCTAAAAACATGTTAGGTTCCGGAAATATGTTTCTGGTAATTAATCTTAAGAAAATTTTAAATGGAAAAAGATACTATACAAAATCATATTGAATCTTACTAATCATAGTATCCAAATAAAAGATTTTATAAGATAGTTATTCTTTCCATGTTAATCAAAATGAATTGGAAAATAAACATGAAACAATACAAGTAACCAGTATGAATTCATTTGAACCAAAGAGTAGGGTATCAAATAACACTGGATAAAGGTACCATGATTTATACATTCTAGAAATTCTGTCTTACCCACACCACGATAATCCCTAGATAGGAATATCAGATTCTGAATTGCTGTCCCTGCAAGCTCATGATCTTCATGGTAGTCGACAACTCTGTATTCCTTATCTAGGAAGTCCTCGAACTTTAAGATAGTCAGCACCTCTGTCTTCATATCCCTGGAAGCCCTTGATTGTTGTAACATCCCAAGTAAGTAATGAATAATAGATATTTTTATCTATGTCTATTAATGATTAAGATAGTGTTATAGAGGCTTAAAATGAAAATAAATACAATCTTATGCATGGAATACACTAATATTCTTAAAAGATTGTTTTACTGCCTTTTGATGGAAAACCATTTTTGAATCTATATTTTGACAATTTTATAAACTATGTTTGTCAAAATAAACTTATCCTTTATGATTGGGACATCAAAATTTACTTTGTGTGAATTTTTGGTATTTTTCTGAAAATGTTCATTTTTTAATGAATAGTGAAAAATACTGCATTTTACATCAAAACTACTTTTTAATATAATTTATTTATATGATTAGATTATGTTTTGAATTGGTTTTGAAGTGAAATAAGAATATATTTTTACCATTTTATCCAATGGTGGTCATTGGAAACAATTTCACTTTGAAATTAGACTTAAACTGGTGTCAATCTTTTGATACTTATTGTTTTGTAAAAACACGCTATTTGCTCTGGCAGCGGGAATTAATTATTAAATTAATTAATGTGACTTATATGATTTGAATTTTTTAAAATAGACTTCATTTTTGAATTCGGAATATCAAATATAGCTTAGGGTGAATTTTTGGTAATTTTCTGAAAAACTTCAATTTTTGATGAATAGTGAAACTACTAAGTGGTAATCAGGCAAACTGATTTTTCAGTTAAATGAAAGTTTACCACTAATGTGTATTGAATTTTGAAAATCCTACATACATGGTTGTCATTAAGAAGTAAAATGTGGTTCAATGAGATTAAAATAATTTTTTGGTGAATAGTAACTTATTAAGTTCTTAATCTCGATTAGTGGTAATTAGGGTAGTTTAAGGTATAAATAATGCTTTAATAATAGGCAATGACCTAGAAACATGTCCCAACCTTATTGGTTGTGTCATGGCCGACCAATAAAAGCCATGGGTCAACTTGGGGACCCCATGGAGACACTTTGGTTTGGAAATGACATAAATAACTTTTTATTAAATGTTAAAGTAAAAATGGCACAAACAAGAGATGTTTTACGAAAACAATTTTTACATGGGGTTATAAAGATCATATTTTTGACTATAAATATTCATTGTAAAGATAAAAAGATTTAATACATCATAGTATTTGTTTTATGATTTTTAGACATTAAATAAATTAAATTAGTTATGACATAATAATGATGCAGCGATGACATCATTATTTGACGATTTAAATAAAATGGAAAGATAATGTAAAATCTATGAACTACACATGTCCAAAACTTATTGGATGAGTGTATTTCGAAGCCTTATCACCTTATCCACTAATTATATCAATGTGGTACCTTTTAAAACCGAAACACATTTTCAAATAAAGTAATATTTCTTTACTTTCCAAAAGTGCCCCTCCTCTCCTCTTATAAAAGGCCCCCACCTCTACCTCATTTCACACACACCTCAAGCCTTTGGATCGGCCAAACCCTGCCCATTTACTCTCTCCACATCCCTCTCCTCATCCTAGAGGATTTCCCTTGGGCATAATCTTTTCAAAGGAAGCCTTTAGGCTCAAATCAAAAGGAGTTACACTTTTAAAGGTAATTCATTCTCTCATGTTCATTTGTTTTATTTTGCTTCTCCAACCCCCTAAACTCTTTTTATTTACTTTTTTTGTAACAACACCAGTATCATAAATATACAAGGATGTTGTTATAATATTTATTTGAGCTACACTCTCACACAACTACATCAGATGGTTAAAGAACATACGGTTTCCGTGGATGACGAAATTCTGCCTCCCGAAACGATGATTGTTCAACACTCATTTAACACCTTCAAAGGTGGCCATTATGATGTCACTATTTTTATATATGATATATAATATGTTTATGTTTTCCTTAAGCTTCTGTTTTTTTAATTTTAGGCATACCTTTATGGTTTCCATTATGGGTAAACACGATATCTTCATTTTAGGAAGTGCGGACTACCGCCCCCTCAAAGTGATTTGATTCGTTAAATACCATATGTGGGACATATAAAGGATGGAACTATGATATTATATATGATATTATACTGGAATTACAGTATACCTTTATATCATTATGATTCCATTCTATAAAATACGAAATAGAAATGAAAGTAGCGTTCATGCGTACGTACGGCTTACCGTCTCCATGAACGGTGCATTTCATTTCTTACCTCTAAATGATTATGTAATATTATAAATGCATGTATGTACTGGATATATATGACATATATGATATCTACATCATGAATACCATTCTGGATATAATGAACCTTTGACCAAATTAACAACATATGAGTGTAAGAAGTCTATTTTTGACTTAAGAACCAAATACCGACAAAATGAACATTATTAACTTAACTGATTACATGATGTTCATAACCTGGTATAAAAGGAATAATGAACTTGAAAAAGATTCATAAGCAAGTAGAGATTAACTCAAGTTTATTATTCAGGAGATTAAAGAACGGTCGGGTCAAGTCGGATACGAGGTATGGGACTTCGTCTCAATCTCCTTTCATTGAGGCATATTTTATTTTATACACAACTTTCTTTTATACGGTGTATAAACCCCTTTGACTTTTACGTTTATTCAAAAGGAATCTTTTTTATACGAAGCGTTTACTAAACGACAAAAGGTAATGTTTTTGTCATACGTATGCGGCGACAACGACTTCTCGGCCGTCATGACCGTTATTTGAGTTTCGACTTCCTCTACAATCCATACCTTCTTTTTAAAAGAAAAACAAATACCATGTTTTACATTTCTTTTACTTTGGTATTGAAAATGGTTTTCATAATGTTTTTATTATATCAATGTGTTGTATTGATATCTAGTGATTGAAATGTGGAAATTTTATGTTTCCTTTATGCATGTTTTATGTGATATGATTATGTTATGGTTCTTGGGCATTATTATGAAGACAGGTGGTTCCGTGATAAACTAAGGGCGGGTGAGCCCGTTATAGCTCTCCAATGCATTGGGTAACGTGAAGGAGTGAAACGTTAATGTTTCTCCGAAGAGATTTTAGGGAATATACTGTGATGGGTATTCCAAACGTAACCAAGAGGGTTACTCCCTACGTAAGAATGTTATGAATGCCTAAAGTTGCCTTTATGTCTTATGATTTCTATGATTTATTCATGATTTTATGAGGTATGTTAAAGTGCCTATGTTTTATGGGTAAAGTATGATTTCATTCTTATGTATATATGAACTCATGTTTCCTTTCCATGTTTTTTTATAACCCATACTGAGCTTTTTATGCTCATCCCAAGTTTTTTTGAAATGTTTTTCACAGGTCAAGGGAAAGGTACATGATATGATGATAGTGTCAAGGAAGTGTCAAGAAACAATCCATGTTTTATTTTAAATGTGTTTCCATTGATGGGAATGAAGAATACTATCTTTATGTAACCACTTTGTTTATACGTGGAATGTAATGCAAGTTTTATGATTTAATTCTCTAAAACTCTAAACCCGAAAAGATCCTCAATGTGTAATCTTGTAATAACTCATGATTAAGTAATATTTAAGGCTGGGGACTTATAATTGTACATAGAAACAACCAAAGTCACACAAAGCAAGCTGAACAAGAAGTTCACTACACAAAAGGCAATATAGTCTCTCTCTCTAGAAATCACTTTAGCATCATGTAATCTCTAGAGTTATAGTTCAGTCATTCATCAGTATTGAGATCGTTCAAATGATCTCATATTTATAGAAATTTTCCCCATGGTTGGCTCCCTCTTCCAACGATCATATTTTTCATAGAATCTTGGATGGACATGTACACATGTCACTAAAAAATTGGTTAGATAGAATCAAAAAGCATGACATCGTTTCATAACTATAAAAAGGGTAAGTAAAATATGGTTGCTCAACCAAATCTATTTTTCCGAGTATAACGAAATAATGTTCGAAGTATAAAGAAAAATAATGTTCAGAGTCTAAGGAAAATTAATATTCGTATTCTAAGGAAATAAACATTAGAATTCTATATTACATGGATATTAGGATTTTGTTTTTCGTATAATTTAGTATCATATTTCTATAGAATTGGGATTCTGAATTCTGTGGAATTAAGAACATGAATTCTTATAAATTCAGAACCTAAATTATGAGGAATAAGAGTCAGAATTCTGAGGAATGAGAATTCTGAATTCTGAATAATTCAGAGTTTGAAGAATAAAGAATTCAGAACCTGAATTCTGTGGAATTCAAAGTATGAATTTTGAGTTTTCGGAATCTGAATTCATTGGAATTCAGAATCTGAATTTTAGAGAATTCAGAATCTGAATTCAGGGAAATTATAAATCTGAATTCAGAGAAATTTTGAATAGATATTTTAGAGAATTCAGAATCTGAATTCTAAGGAGTTTTGAGTCTAAATTTCCATGAATTCAGACTCTGAATTTTAGAGAATTTGTAATTTGAATTAAGACCATGAAAACAGAATACTCTATATCTATGTATATAAAGGATTTCGAGGTTTTTTATATGAAACCGAATTTTAAACTATAGAAATAAAATGAGCTAGATTTAGAGAAACTATAACATGAACAATGAAAACAAAGTTAAGGAGAAAATTTCCTTGGGGATGGAAAATTTACTTATTAAGATAAATCCTCAAGGAAATTAAATTTTCCTTGAGATAGAGTATTTGTGATTTTCAAAACATAAAGGAGTGGAGAAGTCATAAGGAACCCTTATTGAATCAACATAAGTTGTAAATAAATGAACCACGAATACAGTCACCTATATTGAGGGATAACCTTGTTAAAATATTTTCATGCCTGGAAAATTTTTATACCATTTAAATGACAGGGTTATAAAAAATATTGAATTATATCATTCACCTTATTTTCTAATAGGGGATACATATTTTCATTTGTTAAAATATAGAAGTGTATCCAATAACTCATTTAATGATTCTTTCAATATATTTTTTTATTAAAATTTATGAAAATCCAAAAATCATTTTATAATAATCATCACAATAACATCCAACATAATTACTTATTCATTATTTCGAATAATTCCAAAACTAAATTAAAATTGTTTGTCTATTTTTGAAAATAAATTAAATTGAAACAAAAAATTAACATCTTCAACATATATTCCATGCATTTTTAAATATTAATATGTAAATTATATAGAAATATTTCTTATGTATTACACCTCATGAGTCACAATTCTTACCATTTTATGCCTAAGTAGTCATATCTCACAAGATAACATCTTGGACAAGTATAACAACACTAGTCAAATAAAGAATGTTATATATATATATTTGTGTGTGTGTTCATATATTTATATGTATATATATTTGTATGTATGATTTTATAAATCCCACACAAATAAATTACATGTTCATTAGAGAATAGATCTCTTCCTTCTACATGATATATAGATATCATATAAATTATCATTGGGATTAATTTTAATGATTTATTAATTCATTCTAAATGATTTATGGGTACTTTTTACTAATTTTTTTTAATTTTATGGTATATTATATAGAAAAAAATAATCTATATAGGAGAAATCATTTCATTTTTTCTAAATAAATAGTGGCATCAAATTTTGGCCCAAGATATGTGGCTAAGAGGTGGGTTAGTAGGGTCTTACAAAAAAATTAATGGTTCTTTATTTATAATAATAGATTACGCTATTAAATATATATATATATATATATGAAATTATTTTGTATTCTCACACCAAAATTAATTACTATAACCATAGTTATTTTATCTTGACATATATTTAAGAAATATATATATATATATACACAATAATATTCATGTAACAATCACTTTTATATAAAACGATCATTATCTATGACTCTAAAGCCAAAAAACTATTCATTTATCAGGTTCATTCCTCAACGAATAGTAACATTTTTCACTCATTAGGGGGAAATAAAACATCATTAAATTTATATTTGTTTTTATTTATCAATGAATTTTTTTATTTCCTCTAATTTAAAAACTATAATGGAATAATATTGATTATAGTTCAAATTTAAAACTAGAGAAAATGATTTTATTTTTTCTGTAATATATATATCCTAATGTTTGTATTATTAATTTGAGTTATTATATTTTATGTTATCCAAACTATAAATAAATGGAAAAAATAAAAGATATAAATTTTATGTGAAAAAATTATTTTTTTCTTATAAGTTACATTGTGTTTTATTATCCAAATATTAATTATGTTAAGGTATACTAATTCACTTATCGTAGGGATGTATAATAAATAATTTATTTTCAATATTTATCATAGAGAATGACCAAGGTAATATCAGATGCGGGACATTGTATAAAATAAATCTCAAATTCTAATTTATCTAAAATAATTCTTTTTATTATTATTATTTTATTAAAACAATAATATTTTTTGTATTTGGGTATTAGAAAAATGATGAAATAAAAAAATAAAACCTAAATACATATTAAAAAATAATAATTCTATCCATTAATTATTATTTAATCAAACAAAGTCAATAATTAATTTCACTTTCCCACTTTTGAACGAAAACATTTCTCTTATCCAGTAATTTTAATTTCACATTTCATCAATATTGTGTAATACACATTAAATTTTCCTCACATTGAGTAATCCTTACTCATCTATCGAGGTTGAAAAAAATAATGGTGTTTTTTCAAAAATATCAAGTACATGTCACATACCATTGGATAGAAATGGATATAAAATCTCCACACATAAAGGAAGTGATCAAATATAATAATGATGAATTTTTATTAAGATTTAAACATATCATTGGATTATGGTTGGATGTTTATAGATAAAAAAAATATTAAAATGTGGTTGGACTATTAACCATTAAACCTTATATAGAATTTTAATCATAATGAAAAACACTAGAAAATTTCAACTAAACATTCCTCAAATCTTAAAGTGGTCACATAATACAAGTAAGAATAAACAATGAATCTCACTATCATTATATATTTTCCATGATTCATTTTATATGTTTTATCTTTTTCAAATTTTTTTCTTAAATTTAATCTCTCATCCACCACATAACCACTGTGATGAAAATCATCAGACTAGAAATGGTGAATTTTAATCCAACCATGACAGAACCCAATTTTATTATATTATTTTCATTTTTTATTGAAATAGGTGAATAATAATTTTCTAATAATAATCATATGGACTCTCTATAAATCAAACTAAACCCCATGAATCTCATAAATTAATTAAATCCCCATCAACAATGTAAAACGTCTCATCCACACATAGTCATTCTAATATCATGCATCATACTAAGAGTGTTATAAGAATGTATATAATTGTCTAGGTAAGATTGAAAATTTCATAACAAGTTAATTGATGGATTATATGAGTAAAATAAAGATTTATATCATGGTGGGTCCAAGAGAGGGTTCTAAACAAATAAAATTACTTAAAAATATTAAAAATGATGTTTTTAGTAATATCCACGATAGGAATACTGAAAAGTTCTAAAAGAAAAACACACCTAAATATCTCTTGAAATATAATATATGATGAAATGGAATATATTATTATATAATTCTTATCATAGATGAGAATATATGGTTTTAGATATTTACATTGGGAAAATAATAAAAAACCAATATATATTAATTTTATAAATTAAAGTCATATCAAATCTAAGATTAATTTAATTTAGAACAATGAACTGATATATTAAAATCATAACTTATTTATATTATTCACCTTATTCTAACCATTTTTCATTAATATTTTCACTTCACTCATATAACAATTTAAATAATAAAATTAAAACTAGACATAGTGATCATCATATGTATCTAATGTCTCCTAGATCCATTATAGAGTTCAAAAATTCGAAGTGTTGCATACAATTTTAATTTTAATCTATAAATAAAAAAATATCGTGAGTATGAAAAAATTAATTATATATTCGCTTAATTACATTACAATTATTACTAATTATCATTTGTGCATGTTTCCTTTGAAAAATTATATCCCGTATTATTTTTTATTCCATTAATTATAATTGTACGAGGTGAATTCACCATTTAAAATAAATATTCTTCTTTACATATTGATCTTTTTGGGGAAGCCCCCCTCAATTTTATCCTTCCAATTATTTAATCTATCTAATATACATATAAAATTTCATCATCCATTTTTAAGGATTATAGTAAGTAATTACAAAAAATAGAGTAATAGAGGTTAATCCTAATAACTAATTCATAAACTAAAAATTAAAAATATAAATTTCTATATTTAAAACAAAAAAATAAATGAGGGTGTAAATATTCATATCATTACCCAAGTGAACATTTGGTATTACATCCTTTAGAATGGAATTATCAACTATAATCCATAATCCTCTACTTGCAGTTTTTCGTGGATTCTATCCACTACATATTTTTTTATTCGAATTATATTTCACTGTTGTGAAGGAATCAAGGGATATATTACACTGGATATTCCCCCCTACAAAATGATATACATCATTCATGGTGGGGGTAGGGTGAAGTGTGGGTCCTCCTCTATATAATTGTGTTCTTATGAAACTTATCTTTTACCTTGATGTGCCTTCACAAGATGTTCTACCTCAATTGGAAAACCAAAGGGATATTGAAAATAAAATTTTATATGGAAAAAATTGAATTTTGTGAAATAACTGAAAAAATTCCCCTTTAGTGTATGTAGTTTTTAAAATTTTCTCTTCATGAAGGGACATATGGATAACATTAAGGGTTTCCTCTAATTAATTTTTAATAGTTTAATTATTCTACCAATATTCCCCAATATGTGTATTTTTTACATTATCATCCTCAAAGTCATATCATGAGTTGGTTGAATATGAAAATTAAAAACAATAGGGAGTGATGAAAAAATCAGAAATAAATAAATCATATGATATTGAATTTAAGAAGAAAACATCTCCCAAATTTGTTTCAGATTCAATAAATTTATTATTGTATAGTGCATCTTGGAGATTATTTTAATTTTATGGTGGAAGGTAGTCAATATCCTCCATTTTATATTAAAATTCTACTATAACGGTGTATTATCCTCTTTCATTGAATGTGATTGTTAAATATGTGTTTCTTATTTTATATTGTACACATGGATATCATTTTTAAATTTATCTCATTCCCTTTCACTCCAATATTGATCTAGGATATTTTAATCCCTCATATTTATATCATCATGTGAGTATTCAACTTTAATTTTTATCCCGCAACTATAATTTTGAATCTCTCTTGTTGGATTGTTTGGATGTTGATGTTCTGGAAATACAATAAAAAATTATTTTATTTTATTAGAAAAATTATATAGAATTCACGATACATCCTCCATACCTTTGGGTTTAGGCTCAAGCTACACAAGGGATGCATTAACATATGTAGTTAGCCTTTCCATTTTATATCCTAAGTCATCCAATGTGTCCCACATCCTTTTCACCAGATCATTTAAACAATAACAAAAAATTTCTTGTTATTCACGTTTTATATGTGATTTTTCACTACATGCATAATAATTTTCATTATAATATATCATATGAATTTTTTAATATTTCTAATTTCACATAATGAAAATAATGGAAAATTTATATAATGAGAAAGAAATATAAAAATGAATAAACTGCTTATATCCTTTGGAATAGTGCCTGTTTTGGCATGCCAATCATAGGGTTGTACTAAAGATAATTTATTTTCCTAATTCATCATTGTGGATAAATAAGTACATCTCAATTGATGGGTTTTTTAGAAAATAAATAAATAATATTAATTCCCCAATACTACTTATCTTGGTTCTTTTGTTATTTTTTTAAATAATGAGATATTTCTTTCTTTATTGGGAAAATATTGCAATGAAAAATAAAAATCTAAAAACATATGAATAATATAATGAATAGTGGTAAAAATAAAGTTTCTAGTAGATAGTTTCGGGATAAATGGTTTCTATCATTATTAATTTTTATTTGATAATATGTTCCTCCATTAATGTATTTTTATTCACTACCATGACTGTAATTTTAATCATACCTAGTAAACCTCTATGAAAAACCATATTTCACCTACTCATTTGTAAAAAAAAATGAATAAATTTGTGATTCATGTCATGGTTGATAGTCTATACACCCGTTCACTGCACTCTCATTCACCAAAAATTAAATTGAAACATTTAAATTATTAATGCACAATTATTTTAGAACACCCTGAAACCTCCCCCAATGACAAGACTCATGTTAGTCACTTTTCATCATAAAGTCATGAGATTCTGGTGGAAGAAGAGAAGGTATATATATATATAGAGATTTAAGAATAATTAATTGAGAAAGGGGAAACACTTGAATTATAATATGATTATGAATTACATGGGAAAAACGAAAAAATGAATAAATTAAAATAAAACCAAAAAGTTGTAACATAACCCTATTCCTCAACAAATTGACTAATTCATTATATTAGTTAATTAATTATTTATCCACCCTTACCCACTTTTATTAGCATCAATCAACACTAATATCTGAAAATTGAATCATAAATAGATCATTAGTATTTTAGGTCATAAAGGGGTCATGAAAACAAGGATTGGGAATTGAATTCATCAAACATAATGATTTTTTTGGGTTCTTACATGTGTTTTATATAGTAAAATGTCTTTAATGGTATAATATATTCAAGGAAGTACATAAAATAATTATTGGACTGAACATACTTCTATAAGATAATTGAAGTACTATCATGACATGACACATATATGACACACCATGAAACATTATAGTTACTTCTCTAGATACTTATTTCCCATGTAGATTATCTTATGTCTAGAATTCATCAATTATTACATTTTATGTTGACTATTATTGACACAAATATCTATGTTTCAGCCGATTATTCCCCTATTTCACTTGATTATTTTTTTAGTTATGTGATTGGGACATATCCTATCATTTTTCAATTGGAAAATTTTTATTCATGAATTCATCACCCTTCAGGACTTTTTATAAAAATTACAACGCTGCAACAAATTATAAATATGGTTTAATTCCAGCTGAATTAATCAAATAAATTGAATAATTTTTTTATATTAAAATAATCAATCAAAATAATACTTCTTTAAATAATTTATTCTTATTTTATATAAACAAATATATTTACATGGTATAATATATGTAATGAAACTTAATTAAAATATATTTAAAATAAACTGAAGGTAAAAAAACAAATCACACATTCATTTCCGAAAAAACAAAGCAAAGATCAAAACTAATAATTTCTTCTATAATTAAATAAAATGTAAATAGATAATAAAAATTTATAATGAATTTAATTTTGTTTCCTTATATGAAACATAAGACTAGAAAAATATTATTAATATTATTAAAACATGAAATTATGCAAATTTTAGGATTTTCATTTTGGAGGTAATATGTTACAAAACTCTACCTCCAAAAAACCTTAACATTAATCCAATGATAAACAATCAAAATGGATTAAATAAAATTTCAAATCACCATATTATTTCATGAATGTGGTTTAGAAGCCTTCACAACGGTATAAATTTTCATTATCTATTATGGAATGAGATACTATCAAAGAGATCTAAAATCATTAGGAATATGTCTAATGTAGAATTATTATTTTTTATCTAAAAAATCTACCACAATACTTTGATTTCTCAAAACCTTATAACTATTTATTTATTTATTATTTAGTTTCTTTCAGGATTTTTATATCTAGTTTTTTAATTTATTTTCGTATATAATGTAAAAAATTCACAATTTTCTTAAATATAAATTTATATTTCATTTCAAATCCACAAAAAAATCAATTAATGTTATCCTATAAACATTAATATTTTTAATTCCTAACTAATAATTAAATATTTATTTCCCAAAAATTCATTTTAGAGGATGAGGGTCAACTAGAAGATAAAAATATATAACTAAAAGATAATATTAATTTGACCTCACCACATCACTCTAAAAACATTTAAATAAATTAATACATTACACCCTAGGTAATCTCCAGTTAATTGGAAACTCTTTCGCATCTCTTTAATATTTAATGATGTCATGTATACTATTAGACCACATTTGTAAATAACTATCATAATGGATTATAATAGATTTTATATTTCAAAATTTTTTTTATAAAAACCATTTGTAATAAAAAAACTAGATTTTTTTTTTATTTTTTTTACTATTATCAATAAAATATCCTTAAGAGAAGTGATTCATGTATTAATTAACATCTATTAATGAGAGGATAATTTAAAAAGTAGATATTGGTTTGTCATACTCTGTATATGTAACTTAAAATACATAATTATTATATTCACAATAAATGTACAATTTTTTCTATTAATGTTTTCAATTTTCTTCATAATAAAAATATCCTTGTTTTATTTATCATACATTATTAATAACTCATTATGCCTTCTGGGACACAAAATAACCAATTAAATAAGTATTATAAGAGGAAAAATTAATTAAATTTAATATTATAAACCATAAAATAGTATCACAGCCCGACCCCTGTGGCCCATGTTGTGAATACCCCAAGACCACCTTCCATATGCCAGGTGCTGGTGACTAGAGCCAAAGGCATAAATCCCCAAAACTGGGAAGGCATTGCCTTTATAACCTGTAAACAAACACACAATCAAGCACATAGCTGGATAAAAAACACCAAGTAAACTGTATTACAAAAGTGTACAGAAAGTAAAAGGGGCCGGAATTCAAGCCCAAAAGTAAAGTACAAGAAACTGAAATTTATAATACAACTAAAGAAAAAAAAAAGAAAATAGCTACTGGGTCATATTCCAAGGTTCCTAACTGAATGGTAGGTACAGATCTCCTCCTTAGCACTCCTCATCTATTTGTCTCCTCCGTGTACCGACACATCGTAAGGTCCACCTCCGGGTACCTTCTAGACCTGGTACACTCAACCTCCTTCAGCGTTGTTCATCGTCTCTATCCAACACAACAAGGTGCGGGCATAGCCCGTGCAGGGGTGAGTATAACGATACTCAGTAGGGACTCTAAGACCCTCTATGTCTCACAAAATACATCATGGATAAAACCCAATGTTTGAAAACTACAGATAACCTTACATAGGTATATGCCCATACATATTCCTAAGTTATCAAGTGATCTATCTCAATCATGAGAAAAACACAGAAAAACTGACTCAGCACAAACCAGGATTTTATTCTAGGGGTAGTTTCAAGTAACATACCCAATCACATTATTGAAACCTCGGCAGCTGGAGAACTCCTCCTCTATTGATTACAATGGGCCTTTTACGACACCAAGCTTGCTTCCCACTGACCTTGGAATGATGAGGTACTACTCCTGTCAAGTACCATGGATCTTCCACGTCACCAAGCGTGCTTTCCACCATGGGTTTGCCGCATCACAAAGAATTCTCCCCCTCATATACTGTTGAGGTACTCCTCCTATCGAGTACCGTGAGTCTGCTGTGACACAATTGAGCTCCCCACTGTGGGTCTGTCGTGATGCCAAGGCGCTCTTCACTAGGCATGTAGAGTCACTCAGAGTCAAAACGGTCTACAGTCATCAGGTCTCAGCTAGCTACTAGGTCTCTGCAATACGCTCGCTCATATCTGAGAGGATCAGCTCCAAGAGCTACTGGTCGATACTCCAACTATCACAAAGTCTCACGAAAAAGTATCTCAAAGGTCAGCCACATCATTAGGGTCTCAATGCAAAAGGTGGTGGATCAATCAGATGCCCGGTCTATGAGTTATTATACATTTAGTCTTGGAGACCTAGTTGGATTTGTGCTCAATCCAACCTGGCCATTTCCCATCACAAACCAAAACTCCATTTGAGTATACTTAAAGGGACCGTCCCACTCCAAGATTTCTAGTGTCGCTGAAGGTTCATCAAACAGAAGTCCGGTGCCAAAGAGATGGAAAAAAAGTAAAGGGTTGTAGTGGGTCTCGGTCGATTCGTACCCAGTCGGACCGACCCTGCCCAACCCGGTCTGTGCAAACCTAGTACATGTCAACACGGCCAGACCTATTGGGTCTGGCCCAGCCCGCTGGGCCTCGCCCAGCCGACCGTGAGGGGTCGTGGAGAGCCGTGAGGGCATGGACCACATGCGAGGGCATGGACTGACCTTGGGTCGGATCAAGGGTGGTTCGACAAGGAGGGCACCGCACGGGTGGTTCGGCACGGACGACGCCATGAGGGCTGCTCAGCCAGGGGTGCGGGGCCGGTTTGTCTTGGAGGGCCGCGGGGGCGTGGCTCAGGGCGGCTCGTCCCGGTGGACAGGGAAGTGTGGCTGGGGCCGGTTCAGCTAGCTGGCGGTATGAACAGTGCCGGTTCAACCTGGAGGCTAGAGCAGATGGGGTAGCTCAGCTGGTGGATGGCGTGGCCGGCATGACCAATGGGTGGGGTGGCCGGCGGGCGGTGCATCCAGGGCAGCTCGGCCAGGGTGGCCAGGGCACAGTGTGGCCCATGGCCGGTTCGGCCGGCAGTAGTACGAGGCCAGTTCAGGCGGGATGTCAGGGTGCTGGGGGTGTGGTGCAGGTTGTGGAGGCCGCAGGTGGCGGCTTCATTGCCTTCGCCGCCTTCATCGCCTTCATTGGCTTCATCACCTTCCTCCAGTTCAAAGAGCACTGCAAATCAACACAAGAGTTATGGAGAGGACGATCCATGTATGTTTGGCCCACACTCTCTGCATTAGAGTGGTAGCAAGAGGTTCACAAGAACAAATAACATGAAACCCTCCCGCAAAGTTTCTTCCCAACCAGCAAAAGAAAAGAAGGGGTGTACTTGTGAAGTGATAAAAAAATTGCATTAAACCCCTACCTTTGTTCGATTGATGTCGTTGGCACAAGAAAGAATTATCGATGTTTGTCTCATACTCCACACAACTCCAATTCTGGGATGATGTGTCGGTTCTTTGTAGTCAAAGATGTGGACATCCCACATCGGAAGAAGTCTCGATGAAGAAGGTCGAAAGAGGTCGACGTTCCTCATCAGTGGTGATTTATTCATTGGAGAGCGTAATACTCCAAGTGTTTGGTGTCACGGAACTATACCAGTGCTTCGTCGGATGGTGACGCTATCCCAAATCCTCTTATGAAGCTTCATATATATAGGATATTGGGAGAGGTAAGTAACGATTGTGGAATTTATGACAGTTCACTTATTAGGAAGCTTCCTAAATTCCAACGATGCTATTACTTAATATTTAAAAATGTTCAAGCCAATTAATTTATGTTGGCATAAAAAAGTGGTATGTTGGAACAATTTAATGTGGAGGAAGTCAAGAGGCCCCTCCACATTAATGAGGGGGGTTGAGGGTTTCTCACCATTTAAAGGGAGGTTTAATCCTGGGGGGTCCCCACCACCATAAGATCTCGTAGGAGATTAGGTTTGGGTGGTCCCCACCACAATAACCTCACATGGGTGGTTATGGTATGGTGGTCCCCACTACTCAACTTCCACATGTAGGATAAAACTCATGTTGTCCCACCTCTACAATATTCACATTGGTGCTTCAAATAAAAATAAATATTTTTCAATTTTTTTTTTATTTTATTCTTTCACAAAAAACCGAAAAACTAACTTTCACCCTCGACCAACAGCCGTCGAGGTGGAAGTCTCCTTAAGAAAAAACCAGCACTTCATGTTCAACAGTGCCATTAGATTTCAATTCTGAGCACCAGTTTAAAAGTTATATAATCCGAGTCATATGTTTACTAAACGTACTTGAAAAAAAGTTCATAAAATTATTACCAAACACCCTTGACCCGCACTGGTCGATGTTAATCTATGCCCTAGTGAAACACGCCCTAGCGAGCCCAATGGCACTCTCGAATTTCCAATCCGAGATACTATTTAAAAGATATGGATTTGACAATAAAATAATTATCACTTAATTATTTTATTTACGGCCATCAAATAACTTTCAATGGTGGCCCGCGCCGTCCAATGATAGTATCTACAAATATAAAGCATGCCATCACGAGTTCAGTGGTGGTCTCAGATATTTAATATGAGCTACTATTTGTGAGTTATCATAATTTGAAAAATAAAATAATTTATTTAATTATTTTATTTATGGTTATTCCATTATTGGGTTTTCTCACAGGAGGCCCATGTCAACTAAACATAAGTTGCGCTTATGGTAAACCTTTCATATAGAGCGCAATGTCACCCTCATATTTCTGATCTGAGTAACTGTTTAAGAGTTATTCCACTTATTTAGGAAAACATCTTATGTGCGATCATTAATGCTTAACAAAACATTAACATATTATTCCGGGTACTTTGGGCCTCAAAATCATGAATCGTCAGATTTCGCAGTCTCAAAACATTCCCATGTAATTTACAAAAATTACATTGAATTTCCAGGTCTTTACATTCTACCCTCCTCAGGGCTTTGTGTCCCAGAAAGCCACATTAAAAATTCTCGGAAAAACAATTGGGGGTACTTAGAACGAATCAGAGCCTCCCACTCCCATGTGCTTTCCTAGAGGTTCATGTACTACCAACAGACACGCACTAAAGGTATCGACTATCAATGAAGGACCCACTCATGTTGATCGTCAATCTCTACTGGAGCCTCCTTAAAAGTATCCCCATCATCAACGTCCAACTCACCAAGGTTGATGATGTGAGAAGAGCCGTGCACGTATATTTTCATCTGGGATACATGGAAGACAACATGAAACTGGTGCAACTGATGTGGAAGAGCTAAGGGGTATGCCACCTTACCAACTCCACTGAGGACCCGAAAAGGTCTGATGAACCTCAAAGTTAACTTTCCACTCGGAAAAATCTCCACAAACCTCATCGAGATGAGACCAGTAGAAAGACATAGTCACCATCCTCGAACTACAGAGGTCTTCATCTCTTGTCAGCATATGACTTATGCCTAGTCTGTATAATCTTCATCCACTCCTGGATGATATGAACCTTCTCTATGGTAGCCCATACCATCTCTGGTCCCACTAGTGCTGCCTCTCTTTGGTCAGTCTATCACAAAGGAGATCTCTAAGGTCGCCCACATAACGACTCAAAAGGAACCATCTAAATGGTGGAGTGATAGCCACCTCCTCTAATGGAAAAAAGAAAGTCTTCACATTCACATATTTTTTAATCACAAAAATTATATATATATATATATTATTGTACATCTTCATTATAACATATAAAATGACTTCATATAATCACACCCATATTTTTCAGACTATTGTTCTTGTTTGGGTTACCATGTTAAATTCCAAGAGAAGGGGATGAGTTATGGTGTGATAGATTGGAAAACCATAACTTTGAATTATTTTTCCTCATAAAAAAGAATATTCTCTTTATAGCTACTAAAAATGTATTATTATAAATGAAATCATGCACAATAAATAGTAATATTAATTGGTTCACCTACATTGGGCTACATCCCATGAGCATACACAGTAAATGTACCTTGTACAAAATCTAAAAGCATGAAACTCAATTCTAAATTTAATAGTAGAATCACGATAACTAATGGTTCAATACCAATCATAGCTTCAAATATCACTTCTCTCTCAAATAATGTGTGTTCCATGCCCCATTAAAAGGTATTTGAATTGATCACTTGAATGAATAGATTTTAAACTTAATTTGGTGCATCATGAAGTTACACATTCACCCAATTTATGAATAACAATATACCAAATAATTTCATTGTAATTAAGTATTTTTCATATATATTCACCTTTAAATTCTCTTTCTAAACATTCACAAAACATTTTAGTCCTTAAAAAACATCTCACCTTCAAAAATCCCAGAATCATTGAAAAACAAAAAAATAATCATGAATATTTTAACAAATTCATGAAACTTCCTTATCTTGGTTGGCACATGTTTTTTATTCATGTAAAAAATTATTCTTATGAATCCCTGAAAAGAAAAACAATTATTAAAGAAACTCATTCAAAATTTAGATATTTTTATCTTTATTATATATTCCTTGTTGAAATTTTTGGGTTGTATGCCTCTTCATATATATTTACAACCATTTATGAATCTTCATTACTCACCACTACTTTTTATTGAAACTCTTCATGTAGTTCACAAAACTCACCACCCCTACAAAACTTTTGGTTGAATATTCATAGGTAAAAAACTTTATATTTTGTGGAACATTCTTACACGGAACTTGAATTTTGAAACAGAATATTTCATGAATTACATTCCTTTTACATATTTTTATGACGTATTCTTGGATATTCATCAGTTAGGAATGCATTTACCTCTTCCAAATATATGAACCCAAAAATTTGGGAAAAAATGGGAAATGAATACACCTTGTACATGAAATATTATGTACAAATTTCAAATAATTCATACATATATATGTGAACATTTTCAAAATTCCTAATTAATAATCACATTAAAACTCAACAACTAATGTTGATCACATTCCGTTTCATTAAACAAAATCAACCAAATACACAACAATTTCACTTAGTAGGATTGTTTCCCAATAGTTCCTCATTGAAATATTTCTATAAATTTAATCTATATGATAAAAATTTTTATTAGTTAATAAATTTAGATAAGTAATTAAACCAAGAATACAATATTGCATGTCTAATTACATTAATATATCTTATAAAACTAATATAAAATTAATTTGATCATTTAAATATCCATATCAATATTTCATATATCTTGGAAGAGTATTTTATTATCTATTTTTAGAGATCCTTTAAAATTATATAATTTTTACTAAAAATTATATTATTATATTAAATTATTTGGACAATATATCTTATGTATATCATTAAATATCATGTTTGTTTCATTAAATTAATAAAAAATGAATGAATCTATTTATTAAATCATAATAAAAATTGTTTAAGAATAACATCCATATGACACTGATTCATTGAATTGAATAAATTATTCTTATCTTTCCAATTTATATTACACTATTGAGGTAGGGTTTCATTTCTATATTCTGCACCATAAATAACACAACAATCCAATATCACATATCCAAGACACAATTTTTTCATTATTCATAAACATCGATTTTATCTCATGAAAATTCCATTATTGTCTTTTATTCAATATGCTTTGTTGATAATTCAAGAATCTATTTTTAATTCAAAAAATACCTTACAAAAATGTAATCATAATTCACCAATACCATCATCATTTTTTATTATTATTCCATCTTGTTAATAGGAAAAATAAAATACACTAATAATAAATTTGATACACATATCTTCACATTTTGATTTTTTATCAATATGTATTATAATCATTTATCTCAATTGGCACTCACATCAATAAAATAAATTTTTCCTAGTTTAATTCAAATTATAATTCTTTAAATTATCAATAATTATCCATTATTACCTCTATGTTTATATGATTCATATCATATTGTGAAGTACAAGGGGTAGGATGGACCACTGACGGGGGTGAATTTTTTTTATTATTTTATTATTTCAACTAATTTAAAATTTATCTTCATAAATTAATAAATGATCATGATTTTCTTAGTGATATTTCATAGTGACTCGCCTAATGTGTAGTAATAAACTAAAAGAATTCCCAAAATGATAAATACGATGTTTAGTATAAAGTCCAAATCCTTACAATAACCAATTATTTCCCCATAATACATATTATTTACTATATATAAGTTTTTATACACATGGAATGTATGAAACCCATAAAAAATATGTAGAACAGTGTTCCCACTCTAAAATCCCTATAGTGATAAAAAATTCCCACATATATAACTGTTCAACAAAGAGTCCCACTATTTTTCTCCCCCTCTAGAGTCCAAACTCAGTATTCATCTTCTATTAAATGAGTAGCCAACATAGTTATAGCTTCTTCCTCTATTTTGTTTCATATGAACCACTAAAAAATAAAATCTTACTCGATGAAACAATGGATCAACAAGTGTGTATGTGTACCACTTCTATATCATAAGCTGCATCTTCGAACATGTCTTCTAGTGTTTAATCTCTTACAAATCTAATGAATTTTTGAATCTATATTGATTCTTTGAATAATCAAGTATATCGACTTTAAGATACTCCTAAATTTGACAAACTTTCTTTACTCCTTCAAACATGATGTATCAGTATCTCAAATAATCTAACAATTTTCACAAAAGATATCAGTTATAAACATTAATTCTTTTATACCAACGCTACATATTTTTATTCACAAAATCACTATGAATATTATTATAAATATTTGATATAAAATATTTACATATTTTTATTATTAAATCCCCATGATCCTCTATTGTGGGATCATCTCATTCAAAGAAATCAATGGATTCCACATTTATCATTCATTTAAACCCATTTGAATTACCATTAATATATTCATATAAATACTCTAAGGGATTGGGATTCACTCTACAATGTCATATATAAATATCTATAATCCCATAAATTTACTCATATCTCTATTATTCTAATAAAAAAGAGATTTTAATGCCTTATTGATATTATCAACTTCATAGTAACCATCTATGTCAGAATTGGTAATATGGTTTCATTATAATAGTCTCATTAGGCTATGTGGATCTTTTAAGCTATGTAACAATTGGTTACATTGCTTACAATGGCTACAAGATTCAATACTGAATTTATAGATTTAAAATTTTCCTATGTGATTTTTCTATGTGGATTTTTACATATCTATATCTCATAATTGGCTATGCGAGATGTTTTTCTACATTAATAATTTGGCTACAATGAGTTTGAAACATGCTCAAAATACTTATATGAAGAAATGAAATTCAATATTTCAATAAAAATCATTATATCTTTAATTTCTAACATCGAATCCTTTCCAACAACATGAACACTTCCCAAAAATTTCATATATAGTGCTATTTCATTGATAAATTCTTTTCATTACATAAATTGAATATTAGTATACCAATCATAAAAAATTTACATTTTCACATTTTATGGAACTCATCCTCAAATATTTTTTTGTATATAGACTTATGATTTATTTTCCATAAAAAATAAATAATGAACAATCATCAAATATGTAACGGTCCAGGCCATACAAAAATCAAGGCATTGTCCTGTTTGGTCATAGACTACATTGTTTTTCTTTCCCCTATGATCAAACCCTTTAGCTTCCACACTAGTGCAGAAAACGTTTTTAAAGTAACCATTTTTGACGTCAGTTATATATAACCGATGTGAAAATCAGTGATATTTGGTTTTTTACGTCGATTATAAAATAACTGACCTAAAACATATTGAGAGTAAATTTTTTACATCGGTTATTTGATAACCGACTTAAAAAATGAGGCATCTAAGGAATTTTTTACGTCGTTTATAAAATATCCGACATATAATATGTGGCATCTGAGGCCTTTTTGATGTCAGTTATTTGATAACCGACGTAAAAACCCAACCCCCAGAATTTTTTTCGACGGTTATGTTATAACCGACATAAAAAACCAACACACAACAGTTTTAACGTTGGTTATAGAATAAACGACCTAAAAAACCAACACACGACTTTTTTTATGTCGGTTATAAAATAACTAACATAAAAAATGTGGTATCTGAAACATTTATAACATCAATTATTATAAAAAATGACGTTATAAATGTAATAAAAAATAGTCTATAATGCCGGTTATTAAACAACCGACATTATAAAACATTTAAAAAATTTATCACGCCCCGTGGATTGTGATTACTAATTTTTCGATCGACAGATCTGCGACTCATCTCTCTCCCGCGGAAAACCTAGAAATGACTCTTCAATATAGTTTCTTTAAAATCGTTTTTCCATCATCCTTTATCATCTATACTCTACTCAGATCTATCATCTCCACTCGCAACACTCATGTAAGATTCCGAAAACTTTATTTCGTTCATTTTTTTTCTAGATAGTCTATATTTATGTTATGCTATTTTTTTGTTTAAACTAGGTATGATTATTAAATTTTGAACCCCCTTACCTCATTTTTCCATCATCATATTATTTATTATCACTAGATCTATTAGATAGACTTTCTATATTCAAGTAATCCTTACCTACTTCTATTTTTTTTGTTTTTTTTCGCGGATGCCCTACATTTATGGTTATATTTGTTGTAATTGACAATTAACGATATCATTCATCTATATTACTGCAATTTATATCTAAACCATTATGATACACCAATTTTGTGTAATAGTGTGATTTATTTTATAAGTATATATGGTTTTTCATGGCGGATTTTTTGTATTGGATCCTTGGTTGTTTCTATTTTGGGTATCACATTTTCTTGTTCCATAAAATATTTACGTCACTTATTTTCGTGGACTATTATAAGTCTTCATATGATATTGAAACCAGATTCATTGAACAATATAGTATTTTAGGCTAGTAGGAGATATAGTTCATGGTTCTCATTTTGAATAATGGCATGATACAAAAACTAGTAGCTTGAAGTTAAAATCCCTGATGTTCCAAGACTAGTATCTTGAGGTTAATATCCCATGGTTCTGGGAGGATATCCAGAGGGTTGGGCGCTGTCCTGGGGGTTGGGGCCTGTCCAGAGAGTTGGGGGCTGTCCAGGGTGTCCATGGTGGTGGTGGGGGGGGGGAGTCTAGGGGTGTGTGTTTGGGGGGGGGGGGGTTGTCCAAGGGGTTGGGGGCCTGGCCAGAGGGTTTGGGGGGTTGTCCGGGGGTGGGGGGATTTCCAGAGGGTTGGGGTGTCCAGGGAGGTGTCCAAGGGGGTAGGGGGTGGGGGTGGTGTCCGGGAGGGGTGGGGGTGTCCAATGGGGTGGGGGATTTTTATGGGGGTGGTGGTGTCCTGGGGGTGTCCAAGGGGGTGGGGGTGGTGTCCATAGGGTTCAGGGGCTGTCCATAGGGTTGGGGGGCGTCCAGGGTGTCCATAGAGGGGGGGGGGGGGGTGTAGTCTAGCGGTGTGTGTGTGTGTGGGGGGGGGGGGTCCAAGGGAGTGGGGGTGTCTAAAAGGGTGGTGGGGCTGTCCAAGGGGGAGAGGGCCTGTCCAGAGGGCTTGGGGGTTGTTTGGGGCGTGTCTAGAGGGTTGGGGGTGTCCAGGGGGGAGTCCAAGGGGGTAGGAGGTTGGTGGTGTTGTCCAGGAGGGGTGGGGTGTCCAAGAGGGTGGTGGTGTCCAGGGGGGGGGGGGGGGTTGTCCAGGGGGTGGGGTGGTGTCATGAGGGGTGGGTGGGGGATGTCCAAGGTTGTGGTGGTCTCTAGGGGGTGTCCAAGGGGGTAGGAGATGTCCATGGGGGTGGTGGTGTCTAGGGGTGTCCAAGGGGGTGGGGGTGGGGGGGATGTCCAATGGGATGGTGGTGTCCATGGGATGTCCAAGGGGGTGGGGGTGGTGTCCATGATGTGGGGGGCTGTCTAAGGGTGTGGTGGTGTCCAGGGGTTGTCCAAGGGAGTGGGTGATAAGTGTCAGTTGGTATTTACTATTGCATCGTGGTTTGTGAGATTATGACTTGATGATTGTACTGTTTCATGGATATTAGGGTTGCAATATTATTCTATTGGGTTATATATATTTTGACCAGTCATCAACTATGAGAAAATAATGGGATATGGGGTAGACCAGGTCGTGGATTTTAAATATGCGTAGTTATCCTGACCCCATTGTGTCATGATTATTGGCTTTACATTGTGATTTTATCCATCCGAGTTTTTATTTTAATTTTGATTTTATTCTCAGGTTTACTCCAATTTCTCCAATTTTATATCAACCATTAGAGACCCCATGGTTTTCTATGATTCCATTGAATTTAAAACTATTATATCTAACTATATTTTATTTTTAAAATCTTATTCAAACATATTTTTTAAAATATGCATAGATTGGTTTTATATTTCAAAATTATTTTTCATTCAAATTATGATTTTTTTCATAAAAACATATAATTGTATTATCTTAAAAAGTTGTATAATTTTGATATTTGTTATAGGTAATAATTAGTCAATGTTGGATTAAGTCACATCGAATAAGCAATGAATATGAGGAAGGTGTTAATGCCTTTTTGGAATTTCTTAAACGAAATGTTCCAAGTAGTGACATTTTTTTCTGTCCATGCCGAAAATGTTTTCATATGAATAAAATGAAAAGTAGAGAGATAAAAGATCATCAGAATTTTCAATGTTTTAATCCAAGTTACAAACATGGATTTTTCATTGTAAAACTAGATGGAATATCACTGATGATGATGATTCACAAGATGGTAATGACGATGGAATTGAAGAAATGATTCTCGATATTGCAGCAGAACAAATTGAGATAGAACTGACAGTGGAACGTCTCTATGGTGATGCTGAAAAACCAATATATCCTATTTGTACAGATGTTATGGTTTTTTCGGCGGTGTTATGATTGATTAACATGAAGGAAAAACATGGATTGAGTGATAGAAGTTTTACAGAGCAGCTATAATTGATGAAAGACATTCTTCAAAAAGATAAAAATCTTCCAGATTCACATTATAAGGCCAAGAAAATATTATGACCAATGGGATTGGGATAAAAGAAAATATGTGCCTGTCCGAATAACTATATGATATATAGGAATCAATATAAATTTCTATCAGAGTGTCCTAAATGTGGGACATCACGATATAAGTTGAAAGAAAAATCATAGGCTGATGTAGAGATTACAAAGATCCCTTCAAAGGTATTTTGGTATCTTCCTATAATTCATTGTTTCAAACATTTATTTTCTTATTCACATGATGCAAAAAGTTCAAGATGGCATGCAGATGAGCAGTTATGTGATGGAAAAATATGCCATCTGGATAATTTTCCACAATGGAAGTAAATTGATGAGTAGTATTCTACATTTGGAAATGAAATTAAAAATCTTATACTAGGGTTCTCCACATATGGAATGAATCCATACCAAAACCTCAGTAGCACACATAGTTCATGGCCTGTTTTATAGGTAATTTACAACCTCTCTCCTGAAGTTTGTATGAAGAATAAATATGTCATGTTGAGTATAATGATCTCTGGTCCGAAGCAACCCGACAATGATATTGATGTTATCTTGTCACCGTTGATTGATGATTTGAATGTTTAATGGTTGGATGGTATTAGGGTGTATGATTCTTATAAATTGGAATATTTTCAACTACATGAAGTTCTTTTGGTCACTATAAATAACATCCCAAAATATGGAAATTTTTCTGCATACATTGTTAAAAGGCATAAACATGACCAATTTGCGAACAACACACATCATATTGTCAATTGAATCATGGGAGGAAAACAATGTACATTGGTAATCGAATGTTTTTTCCTATGGATCACCCTTATAGAAGACAAAAAAGGCATTCAATGGCTCACAAGAATTTTATATTTCTCTAAAACCATTATCCCCGGATCTGTATTTTGAGAGGGTGAATAACCATGATGTGACATTAGGAAAGACACAGAAATCTGGTAATGATAGACATATTTGGAAGAAAAGGTCAATATTTTTTGAGATACCATATTAGAAATATCATGAAGTTAAACATAATATTGATGTAAATCATGTGGATAAGAATATCTGTGATTGTTTGATTTGAACATTATTAGATATTATAGGAAATACAAAATATGGGTTGAATACAAGATTAGACTTACTATCAATGGGAATACATTTAGAGTTTGGTCCCACTCTTAATGTAAGACTAAAATTTCTTCCCCAACTTGTCATAAATTATCGAAGAGGGATAAAATTAGCTTTTTTCATTGTCTTCATGATATCAAACTGCCTCAAGGTTATTATTCGAATGTAAAAAATTTTGTCTCGTTGAAGGACTTGAAGTTGATAGGTATGAAATATCATGACATTCACATCATGATGCAATGACTTATACCTATTTCATTGTGTGGAATATTTCCCATCCATGTCAGAAAGACTATAATTAAGTTGTGTTATTTTTTCAATTCAATTTGTAAGAAGGCGATTGATGTGAATTCTTTGAACATTTTGGAAAAGAATGAAATTTTATAACTTTGTCAATTGGAAATGTATTTTCCTCAAACGTTTTTGGATATAATGGTGCATTTAATGATTCATTTATTTCGATAAATAAAGATTTTTGGACCTATATATCTTCGTTGGATGTATGATTTTGAAAGGTATATAAAAATATTGAAGGGGTATGTTAAGAATCCATATCGTCCTAATGCCTCCATTATTGAAAATTTTATTTCTGAGAAGTTTGCAGAGTTTTGTAAAAGCTACTTGGCTACGGCGCATCACATAGGTTTGCCTCTATCTCTCTATGAACGAGTTAGTAATGAGGGAATGGGGATTCATGGATTGAATGTCAAATCATTGTCAACTGAACAGATGAAGAAGTTAGAATCATACATCTTGAATAACATAGCTGATTCTAAACTGTACATAACATTGCATATTAATGAGTTGAAACAATGTCATCCAAAGAAGAAAGAAATATAGATTTTGAATGATCACAACAATATTTTTTTTCATTGTTTAAAAATAACATTCTTGGTTGATTAGAAGTATCAGATACATTAAAATGGATAATGCGTGGTCCATGTTTAAATGTGATAACATGGTCTTGTTATGACATTAATGGCTATACATTTCATATGAAAGCTCAGGAAAATAGATGTTCAGTTCAGAATAGTGGTGTATTGGTGTTTGTAGAAGCTATGAATTTTTCAAGTGCTAAGGAAAAAAACCCAATTTCTGCATCAAGTGAATATTATGGAGTGGCTGAAGACATATGGGAGGTTGATTACTTTAATATTAATGTTCCCGTTTTTAACTGTAAATGGTTTATTGGTTACAACAGTGTGAAACATGTTGAACTTGGAATGAAACTTGCTAATCTGAATAGATTGGAAGGCACAACTAATTATTTTATAATGGAAACACATGAATTTTTTTTCTATGTACTAGATCAATCAGATATGGATTGGGCTGTTGTTTTACAAGGGAAAAACAATATGTTTGTGAGGATGAACATGATGAAGATGCTGATTAATGTGAGATCCCTACTTCAATGGAAAGATTAGTAGAACATAATTATGAGCTTGTTGAAGTCATGGTTTATGCCATAAAGAATGACCACGATGAAGGAATTTGGGAAAACAATCCATTTTTACATTCATAAAATTATAGATAACATTTTTTTATTTCTGGTTTACATTTATTTTTTTCATAAAATGATAGATATTGTAAGTTTTTTCTTTATTAAAACATGTATTAAAACAAAATTTGTATAAGTTTTTTTTGTTTTATGTTTGTTTAGATTAATTTATCATGTTTACCATTACATAAATTATATATCTAATATTTTTGTTCTGTGCAAATTAATTTACCATGTTTACTAGGTTTACTGGGTTTACTATGTTTACAATGTTTACCACCTTGACCATCTTTACCATTGTTTAACATGATTACCATATTAACCATTTTTACTATTATGTAACTTAGTACAATTTTCTATTTTCCGATTATAGTAGTATTAAAATATTTGAATTTGTATATTTGTGAACTATTTCTTGTTTTTTTTGATTTGAAGGATAATGACAGATCAATCAGTTGATCAACCACATGATTCTTGAGATGAGCATATTGGTCATACCTCTGGGGAGGAAAATTCACATGCTCCTATTATTGTTCCCCAATCATCCTCATGTTCTCCTATTACAACAAAGAGTTCAAGAGTCGGTAAATGTGGGTGCACACGTTTACGAAAATTATCCCTTTCCCGTACGTAGGATTAGAGGATACACATTGATTTTGGTAAAGAGGATATTCCTAGAGGTCCCAATGTAAAAGATTTAAAGATTTTTTTTTATCAACTCTAGGTAAGATCAATGTAAGCATTCTGTATGATGACTGGAGAAGTTTGGATAAAGCGATAATCACTCAGTTGTGGGAGAATATTTTGGTAAGATATTTTTCTATTGGTTTCCTATTCTTTAAATGTTTCTAGTATATATAATATGTTTAAACTCTTCTTTATCGGATGACATTTGATATTACTGACACTGGAGGAGTCAGGAATAAATGCTTATTTATTGCTGCCAGGAGATGTAGGGATTTCAAATCAACCTTCTCATATGATTTCACTTTTGGTCATAAGATTCATGACAATCCATGTCATATATATCCTTTTACAGATGAAGACACATGGAGGCAGATTGTTGAAAGTAGAAGAAATGAGTCATTTTTTGTAAGGGCAATGTAAAAATTTATAAGATTTCTTATATAAATGATCACAATAATGTTTTATTAATGATTTATTATTCTTAATTTACAGAAAACAAGGAATGCTCATCAGGAGATCAAATATAAAAATATATACCCTCATATTTTATCTCATGGACGGTATGCATTTTTGGAAGAAAAAATGATGGATGAAAAATTACAAAAACTAAGAGCTGAGTCATCATGCTCTGGAGAGGTGGCCCCTCTGTCCCCTCCATCTAGACATGAAAAATCGAAGAGATCTTGGATGGGAAAAAAAGGGAAATATCTTTCAGAATAATCGAGAATCATAGCTGAGAGGATTGTAAGATAACTATTATATTTATTCAAGTTTACTAGTTTCTTCATATAATTTGAAACATTATAGAATTGTTCAATTAATTAATACATGATTCTATTGTGGAGAAGAGCTCACAAAGGGTACTTATAGCTGCTCGGAGGCAAGATATTTTATCTGAAACATTGGGAAATCCCGAACATCCTGGTCGTGTACGAGGATATTCGGTAGGTGTATCGGTAAGAAAAGTGTTGCCATGTTCTTCAACTTCTATCATTGATGGTGTTTATAAAAAATATAGAATCCTTAGAGGGTGAAGTTCATAACATTAATGCGACGATGGAGGAAAAGATTAGAGTGTCGGTATAGTCTATGTTGGAAAACATGAAAAGAAAATTTCGTACTGCAGCTCCCACTCCTCCACCTCCCCCTGTAGACCCCGTTATTTATCCTCCACCTCTGCCAGTAGCTCCCACTCCCCCACCTCATCCTACAGACCCAATTTTTTTATCCTACTCCTCCGCCTCAGCATACAACTTATTTCAAGTTGTATTTTGATGATCCTCAACATTATATAGTTGCATAAGGGTTGGTATATTGTATAGGAGATATAGTTAATCATCAATAATTAGAGGTAGAGAATTAGAGGTTCAATGTACAGGATATTATAGATAGATCAGTTCGAGTACCATTACCAACAGATGAGGTGATGACAGTTGGACATAGTATCATCCATTTTTTAATTTGGCCATCCAGACTCCTTTGAATGATTACCATAGAGGTATGTATGTTATATCATCTTTTTTATTTTATTTATTAAATCTGTTTTATCATTTGAAAACTAATATATTTTTCAATTTATTTTTACAGGAATACTTAAACGGTAAAGAAATACTGTATAGACAACAAAAAAGACAAATGGCTGTGACATCTGATACAGATTCTAGTAGTCTTGACAGATTGTCAAGATATTCAAATTTCTTATTGTGTCATTATGAGTATCCAATGGAAGCTCATGTTTGTGGATGTGCAATAACAGTGGGGATTGTGAAAACTGATATCATGAAGCTTGTTACCGGAGATAAGTTGGGCATCAACAGGGTGTAAATTTTTTCCATGTAGGTCTTAACACCTTTTCCATATGTTATATTTATTAAAAATTTATACATAAGTCTGTTTTGTATTAGGTTTCTTTATAACATTTGTGA
The DNA here is from genome assembly GCA_963277665.1 of Viscum album. Classification (NCBI taxonomy): domain Eukaryota; kingdom Viridiplantae; phylum Streptophyta; class Magnoliopsida; order Santalales; family Viscaceae; genus Viscum; species Viscum album. The sequence continues at coordinate 266,451,234 of OY728128.1, read as the reverse complement.
GAAGAATGAGCGGACAAATGTATATGGATTCATGGACCCGCAATTGATATCCCCTGAAGCATGTGCATTGTATGAGGAACAAATATTGCTTTATATTGCTGAAAGACATGAACTAAATATAGTCACACAATGTTGGATGATTACTTTTTGTGAGAGGTTTGAAACACATCTCTCTCAAAGAGATCATTAAATTTTAACATAAAAAACCAATAACCTTAAATTTTCTTTTATCAGTGATCATTGGATGTTATGGGATTTTTTCCAAGGGAGAAAAAAAATTATTGGATATGCTCTGTCCACGGTGATGTGTAGGAAAGATTTAAGAAAATGTTGGAAAAGTAAGTTTCAAACTATCATTAGTTTTATATGTTATAATGAATTTTGAATTTACCCCATTCGTATTATTTTCTAACAGGGGATGGGTCTACTTTCGAAAAAACCCCAAGAAAAGTATTGCAAAGATCAAATATGTAAATGTGAAGGTAAATATAAATTTATAATTTATACTTTTGGATTTATTACATAATAATAATATATTGAATTTAAACACATTAAAATATAATTCTCATGAACAAAAATGCGTCATCGAATGCGGATATTATATGTTAAGATTTATGTATGAAATAATAACAACTAGGATAGTTGTGAACATTGACCTAGTAAGATTCCCTTTAAAATATTTCCATAATATTTCAATTTAATTTATTCAATATACAAGTTAACTACTATACATTATATTTGTAGCTATTTGATGACCCTCAACCCTATATTTCTCAAGACATCAAACACTGACATGTGGAATGGTCTAATTATTTTACAGGTTTGATTGTGTTGGGACCAGGGTCTTAAAAGCTTGACTTAGCATATGGTTTGTGTTTGTTTTCAATCATCAGTGGAAGTTCAGGATGTGTATCAACAAAGAGATCATACCGTTCAAGACGAAAACAGTAGTGAAGGTGGCGCTGTTTCCCAGTGTTTTCCAATTTTTTGGGCCTGAAAATCGGCCAATAAAGTAAAGTGTTTTTGGAAAAGGTACTTGCGCGCTGAGGTATTGGAGGATAGAAGACTTGTGCCCCATATGCTTTTGAGGATCAGAACATCAAAATTTGGGTAAGGAAATAAGGTCGCGCAAGTATTGGTTAGGTCGCGCAAGTGAGTTGCGCGATAGAGGTTATTGGAGACAAGACTTGCGCGCCGACGAGGGACTTGCGCGCCGCCGCGCAGGGGGTCCAGTTTGCCTATAAATACTGGACCACCCCTTCTCATTTCCAACGGAGCTCAAGACTTCAAGATTGTTCGAGCTCTCGTCGCGCAGGTGGTTGAGCCGCGCAGGTGGTAGTTTTTTCGTGCAAGAAGAGCTTGCGCGCCGGTTGTTGGCTGTGAGCCCAAGGCAGTTTGGAAGAGAAAGGAAGTGGACCGCGCAAGTTTGTAGTTGTGGAAGGAAGAGTCGCGCAGGTGCGTTGATGACACTTGCGCACCAATTTGGACTTGCACGCCGTAGTGGGACTTGCGCGACTGTCTTGGAGAAGCGCGCCTGATTTTGCTGAAGCCCACTGGCCTGTTTGAAGCTGCACGAAAGTCGGGAGACTACCCGATACATTCGAGGAAAAGTGATATTCTTCTTCTGGTGAGAATCGGACTCCAATAGAGCATCTACATACAACAAAGGATGCATTCTTATGCAAATGATGAATAGAACTTCATGTTTATAAACTGAGTGGGACTTCACCAATGACAGTGAGCCAGGGGAGTCAACGAGAGTGACCTGAGGGAAGCAGTGAGCTATCCCTAAACCTTTGTAAAGGCAGTGAGCCTGGGACAGAGTGACTGTACCCGAACATTTGTAATCTACAGCTAGTGAAGCATAGTGGATTTTGGTATGACCGACAACCTGTCGGCGTATGCTCCTTGGACGTAGCCCTTAGTAGTGAACCAAGTAAAAATGGATCTATCTTCTCTGTGCTTGTGAATGTTTTCTTTCTAATCATAATCATCATATAGGTTCAACAAGTTCCTAACAACTTGGGAACAAGATCCATCACATTAAAAGAAAAAGTGGTCACCCTGATTCACCCCTCCCCTCTCAGGGTGTCCCGGGGTCCTTCAAGTGGTATCAGAGCTTAAAGGTTGCTGGTGTTGAATCTGCCCCTTTTCGTCATGGAAAACGCGGTCAATATCAGGGGAGTCCCTCACTTCGATGGAAGTAATTTCCAGATCTGGAAGAACAGAATGAGATCTCATCTATGATCTCTTGTAATGGAAGTTCTTTTTTCTACTGTGCAAGGAATACAAGTCACTGATCCAACAGGTCTGGCTATGACTGAAACAGACAGGAAACTTCTTGATGCAGATGCTAAAGCACAGAATGCTCTCACTGCTGCCCTTTCTGATCAGATCTACCTGAAGGTGATGAATTGAACCTCAACAAAATCAATGTGGGATAAACTTGAGAATATTTATGAAGGAGATAACAAAGTGAAGGAGGTGAAACTACAAGTGCTACACAATCGGTTTGATGATCTGAAGATGCATCCAGACGAGAATGCAAACTCTTTCTTCAATCGAATTACTGAAGTGGTTAGAGCAATTCGGGGTCTAGGAGAAGAAATCAAAGATATTGATATTGTAAAGAAAATATTAAGAAGACTTCCACTTCTGTATAATGCGAAGGTGTCAGCCCTTGAGGAAAGAGATCTTTCAAAACTTTATCTAGATGATCTACTGAGCATCTTGGTTGCATATGAAATGAGAGTCAAACCAGAAGATGCTACGACTCGGGTGAGCAAGGAAATGGCATTCAAGGCCATGGATAAATTGAAAATCTCAAAGGATAGTAGCGGTGATGATGACGAAGAGAAAGAAATTCTTTCTCTCATTTCAAAGAAGTTCCAGAAGGGGAAAGGGAAATTCAAAGGGAAGTTACCTCTCGCATGTTTCCATTGTGGAAAAGTTGGGCACATTGCCTCTCAGTGCTTGAAGAATATCAATGATGATGACAGTGAAGATGAAAACTTCAAGAAGCCTCAGAGAAGGTTCTTCAAAAAGGGAGACTTCAAATCTGGTAAGAAAATGCAAAGGAAGAGTTTTGTATGCGAAGAGGAAGAAGATAATAATGAATTCTATGATGAAGAAGAACTAGAATTCAAAACTGGGAACCATGCTTCTATGATGGCCACTGTTGAAAAGTCAGAAGATACTGATGGAGAAAAACAACTGAGAACTTGTGTAGATCCTGAGGTGAAACATAAGGATGTGGTTAGTAAGCTTAAGAATAAATGTAAGAGCTACAATAAGTGGAAATCAATTGTTGAAGAATCAACTGAATACGTTTATCAACTTGAAGTTGAAATTGAACGACTGGAAGAATTTGTGAAGGTACAGTCTAAAATAATTGAAAGCAATGATGATGTAGTAGATCTGAAGCTGAGAATTGAAGAGCAGGCAAAGGTCATCAATGACCTCACATCCAGACTGGATGAAAAATCCAAGACTACTGAGGGTCTTAAGGAGGAAATAGTTACACTAAGGAGTAAACTGGAGACTGAATCAGTTCCAAAAGAATCAAGGAAGAAAATACAGTTTGTAAGATTCTCAGATACAGAATTAATAGAAAGAGCCAAGTGTGGTTCAGATGGGGTTGGAAAAATCTTGAGTGATCAAAGACCCGCTTGCATGGGAAAGAGTGGAATTGGCTGTGAGGCTGAGTCATCAACTACTGGAAGTGAAAAGATCCAAAAGAAAGATAAGATGAAAGTTTAACATGTTGAAATTTTACCTAGAGTGCTGAAAAAGGAACCCTCAATCCAAACTAAAAGGAGACCTGAAAATTATCCTCAAACTTTCAAAAATGGCACACAGTCTTACTATTCTCCCAAGGAAGAAGCCATAAGGATAATTCAAGTGAGAAGACATTTCTTCTCATGAAGTGTCAGTTCTGTGGCTATCTGGGCCATACCATGTCTTATTTCGAAGAGGCAAGAAGCTATCTGAATGGAGAAGATATAGATGCTCAACAAAGGAGAACAATTTTATATCCTAATTCTTATAGAAGAAATAATTTCTATGGATATTGTTTTTTTTGTTCTAACTTTGGTCATAAGGCCATTAATTGCAGGAAGAGAAGGGACATTGACACCTCATACCGAAGTTCCAGACAAGTCAAGTCTCGTCAGCAAGACAGTGTTGCTCTTTCAAACAGGTTCTCACCTCTCAAAGAATACTTTGACTATGAAGAACTTGGGTTTGTGGAAGAGATAGTTGAAAGGCCATCAGTTCTATATACTCAATCTAATGCCTCATGGAAGGAAAGGAAGAAGATTGAGAAATCGAACCTTGCAGAGGTAGCCCTCAAAGCTACAAAGAACAACAGTACCTGGATTCTGGATAGCGGTTGTTCATCTCATAAGACTGGTAATGCTAGCCTACTAACAAATATCATAAATAATGTTGATGGTACATTAAGATTTGGTAATGATGGGGATCTGAAAATCAAAGGGAGTGGAAGTACCAAATTAGCTAATGGAGAACTAAAGAAGACTGAAGTCCTTTACGTAGATGGCCTACGTCATAATCTCCTCAGCGTGAGTCAACTCTGTGACTCAGGACTTATTGTTACTTTTAATCAGAAAGGCTACACTATCAAGGGAAAAACCGACAATTCACTTATGAAGGGATGCAGAACAGAAGGCAACTTGTATCAGTTTGATAGTGAAGAAAATGTATGTTACATGACTGTTGAAGAAGAAAACAATCTGTGGCATCAGAGATTGGGACACATCAATCAACAAGACATGGAGAAAATATCAAAATTGAGAATTGTCATGGACATTCCCAACCTGAAGTGTGAGCGTGAAAAATCTTGTGATGCTTGCATTCGTGGGAAGCTGGTCTGCAGTTCATATCGGCCAAAGAAGAAAAGGGCATCTCACCTACTTGATCTGATTCATACAGATGTTTGTGGTATAATAAATGTTGCAGGAACACATGGAGAAAGGTACTTTGTCCTTTTCATAGATGATTACAGTAGAATGGCATGTGTGATGGTCATCCACAGGAAACGACAAGTCCTTGACTGCATGAAAACATATCGGCGAATCGCCGAGTATGATACTAGACGAACAATCAAAGTGTTGCGATTTGACAATGGAGGAGAATACACGTCCATTGAATTTGAGAATTATCTAGAGAAGCATGGGATACATCATGAGGTAGCTGCTGTGAGAACTCCACAACAAAATGGAGTTGTTGAACGTAGGAATCAACAGGTGAACAACATGGCACGAACTATGCTAATTGAGAGTCGTATTCCACGACATTACTGGAAAGAGGCTATTCAAGCTGCAGTGTACTTTCAGAATCGAACAGGACTTTATATGGGTGAGATGAAGACACCATATGAATTGTGGCATGGATGGAATCCTTCTCTAAAATAATTTCGTGTCTTTAGAAGTAAATGCTTCATCAGGAACAAAGAAGGAAATCAAGGGAAATATGGAGACAATGTAGATGAAGGAATTTTCCTTGGTTACTCAATGAACAGAAAAACCTACAAATGTTTCAACAAGTGTTTGGGAAGAATTGTGGAAAGCAGTGATGTTAAGATAATTGAAGAGAAAACCACAAATGCTTCAAGGAAGTCATATGCTGATGTGATAGAAGGTCAGGAAGAATGTGAACGTGAAGAAAATACAAGTGCAGAAATAGATGAAGTTGTTCAAAACACTCAGCTGTCACATCATGATGTTGACTTAGAAGAATAATCTGAAGAAGAAACTATGGCTGAAGAAAATGCTACTGAACCTCACAGGAGAAATCGAAGAGCTGAGATTGATCCATCCAACATAATTGGGGACAGAAGTGCACCCACTCAAACAAGGAGGATGAGGAATAACATGCAATCTGCATTTCTATCAGTTGTAGAGCCATCCTCATTCGAAGAGGCTGAAAATGATGAATCTTGGGTGAAAGCCATGAATGATGAATTAGATCAGATTGACAAGAATCAGACATGGGATCTTGCCCAGAGACCCAAAGGTCAAAATGTGATTGGTACAAAATGGATCTTCAAAAATAAGTTTGATGAGCATGGAAGTGTCATCAGAAACAAGGCACGACTGGTATTTAAAGATACTCTCAGATTGAAGGCATTGATGTTGAAGAAACCTTTGCTCCAGTGGCTAGACTGGAGTCAATCAGGCTTTTCCTTGCCATGGAAGTCCAAAAAGGATATAAAGTATATCAAATGGATGTTAAGACAACATTCTTGAATGGTGTACTCGAAGAAGAAGTCTACATTGAACAAACAATGGGCTTTGTTTTGGGTACTGATGAAACAAAGGTCTACAAACTGAAGAAAGCTCTATATGGTTTGAAGCAGGCACCACGGGCGTGGTACTCACGGTTGGATTCATATCTTAAGAAGTTGGAATTCAAAAGAGGAGGAGTTGATCACAATCTCTATGTGAAGAATTCTCCAAAAGATCAATTCATGGTTCTTGTCTACGTTGATGATATCATATTTGGTAGAAGTAGGCAGAAATCGGTGGATGAATTTTCCAACCACATGAAATCAGAATTTGAAATGTCTATGATTGGGGAGCTCACATATTTCTTGGGGCTGTAGGTCATTCAAAAGAAGGAATACACCTTCATTTCTCAGGAAAAATATGCAAGAGAGTTACTGAAGAAGTTCAATATGCAAGACTCCAAACCAATGTCAACTCCAATTGCAGTTGGAACTAAACTTGGAAAGAATGAGGATGGGGACTCTGTTGATCCCACTATGTACAAGAGGATCATTGGAAGCCTACTATATCTGACAGCGACAAGGCCAGATATTGTCTTTGCCACATGCCTTGCGGCCCGCTTTCAGAGTAATCCAAAAGAGGAACATATGGCAGCAGTAAAAAGAATCATGAGGTACATTCAAGGTATACATAATTTTAGGTTATTTTTTTGCTGCAGGCAAGGACAGTGAATTATCCGCATTTTCTGATGCTGACTGGGCTGGTGATGTGGTAGATAGAAAGTCCACTAGTGGTGGAGCTTTCTATATTGGGCAGAAATGTGTTGGCTGGTTGAGCAAGAAATAAGAATGTACTTCTCTTAGTACGGCTGAAGTTGAGTATATCTTTGCCACAAAGGCATGCACTCAATTGCTTTGGATGAAGCAGCAACTAATAGATATTGGTGATAAGGTGCAGCAACAATGGTGATTTACTGTGATAAGAAAAGCGCAATTGATCTTACGAAGAATCCGGTTCAGCATTCTCGTACAAAACATATTGAAATACGGTATCATTTTATCAAAGAAAAGGTTGAACAAGGTGTGATTAGAATGGATCATCTGGGAACTGATGAGCAAGTGGCTGATATCCTGACCAAGCCATTGTCCGCGGCTGTGTTTGAGAAGCATCTGTTGAACCTCGGTGTTCAACCACCTCCTACTGCATAAGGAGGCTCCGGAAATCCCCTCTCCCTGTTTGTTTTAACTGTTTTTATCTGCTTATGGCTGTGATGCAGGTTTATGGGGGAGATACAATCCAGGAGGAGTATGGCTTGAGCTGAACATTGAACAACTTATCGGTCTTTGGTTTTATTGTCAATGGGGGAGAAAGGAATAAATTAAAGGCAAGAAATTCAAGGCAAGAAATTCTTTTGTGATGAGAAGTTTAAGAAGGATAACATTGGGCGTCATGGAGAATTTCAAAACACTGGAACCCAATTCAAGCTTCCTCTCTTGTTTTCTATACCAATCATTGCTCACATAGACTTAGAGTGTTGGCTGAGTTGATTCTTGTATTTTGGGTTTGCTCATGGTTGGAAATAAATTGAATTTATTTTGATTGCCAACAAACCAAAAGGGGGAGATTGTTGGGACCAGAGTCTTCAAAGCATGACTTGGCATATGGTTTGTGTTTTTTGTCAATCCTCAGTGGAAGTTCAGGATGTGTATCAACAAAGAGATCATACCGTTCAAGCATAAAACATTAGTGAAGGTGGCGCCGTTTCCCAGTGTTTGCCAAATATTTGGGCCTGAAAATCAGCCAGTAAAGTAAAGTGTTTTTGGCAAAGGTACTTGCGCGCCGAGGTCTTGGAGGATAGAAGACTTGCGCGCCATATGCTTTTGAGGATCAGAACTTCAAAATTTGGGTAAGGAAATAAGGTCGCGCAAGTATTGGTTGGGTCGTGCAAGTGAGTTGCGCGACAGAGGTTACTAGAGACAAGACTTGCGCGCCGTTGAGGGACTTGCGCGCTGCCGTGCAGGGGGTCCAGTTTGCCTATAAATACTGGACCACCCCTTCTCATTTCCAACGGAGCTCAAGACTTCAAGTTTGTTCGAGCTCTCATCGTGCAGGTGGTTGAGCCACGCATGTGGTAGTTTTGTCGTGCAAGAAGAGCTTGCGCGCCGGTTGTTGGCTGTGTTCCCAAGGCGGTTTGGAAGAGAAAGGAAGTGGACCGCGCAAGTTTGTAGTCGAGGAAGGAAGAGTCACGCAGGTGTGTTGATGACACTTGTGCACCAGTTTGGACTTGCGCACCGTAGTGGGACTTGCGCGACTGTCTTGGAGAAGTGCGCCTGATTTTGCTGAAGCCCACTGGCCTGTTTGAAGCTGCACAAAATCTGGGAGACTACCCGATACATTCGAGGAAAAGTGATATTCTTCTTCTGGTGAGAATCGTACTTCAATAGAGCATCTACATACAACAAAGGATGCATTCTTATGAAAATGATGAAGAGACCTTCATGTCTATAAACTGAGTGGGACTTCACCAACGGCAGTGAGCTAGGGGGAGTCAACGGGAGTGACCCGAGGGAAGTAGTGAGCTATCCCTGAACCTTTGTAAAGGTAGTGAGCCTGGGACAAAGTGACTGTACCCGAACTTTTGTAATCTACAGCTAGTGAAGCATAGTGGATTTTTTTACGACCGACAACCTGTCGCATATGCTCCTTGGACGTAGCCCTTAGTGGTGAACCAAGTAAAAATGGCTGTGTCTTCTCTGTGCTTGTGAATGTTTTCTTTCTAATCATAATCATCATATAGGTTCAACAAGTTCCTACCAACGTGGGAACAAGATCCATCACATTAAAAGAAAAATTGGTCACCCTGATTCACCCCTCCCCTCTCAGGGTGTCCTAGGGTCCTTCCGATTGAATTTTAGTTTTTTGTAGTGTAAAATGTAATTTTTGAATATTGTCGTTTTAATTGTGTATTTTTTAGTCGTTTAGGTTGGATTAAGTTTTTTTGAAGTTGACAGTGTAATTTTTGAATGTTATATATGTGAATGTCTAATTTTTCTCTACTTCTTGTTTTGGTCTACTTAGGATGGTTTTTCTGGTATGGATTCTGGTCTGGGAGGGGGGGGGGGAGGGGTTCCAAGGGTTTGGGGGGTTGTTCAGTGGGGTGGGGGTGTCCAAGGGTGTGGGAGGGCTATTCGGTGGGGGGGGGGGGGGTCATGGGAGTCCATGAGAGTGGGGGGCAGTCCAGGGGGTGGGAGCGTTTCCAGGAGGGTGGAAGGGATTTCCAGGGGGAGTGGCAGGCTGTCCAGGGGGGTGTCTAGGGCTATGGGGGTGTCCTGTGGGGTGAGGGGGGTTTCCATGGGTGTGGGAGGGTTGTCCTGTTGGGAGGTGGGGGGTGGGGGGGGGGGGGGCTTTCCAGTGGGGTGGGGGCATGGTCCAGGGTGTCCATGGGGATGCAGGGGGGGGGGGCAGTCTATGGGGGTGGTAGAGGAGGCGCCGCCATCCCTCGGGGGGATGAACGACACTGGTAGGTAATTATCACACCCACATGGGATACATTTTGAGATCTCAAGCATCGCATGTGGGAGTGATGAGTACCTTCCAATAGCGTTCCCCCCGAGGGGGTGTCCATGAGGGTGTCTAGGAGGGTGGGGGTGTCAAGGGGGTGTCCAAGAGGGTGGGGGGTAGTCCCAAGGGTGGGGGCAGTCCAGGGGTGTGGGGGGTGTCCAGGTAGGTGGGGGGGTTGTCTAGGGGTGTGAGGGGCTGTCGGGGGTTGGGGCAGTCCAGGGGTGTGGGGGTGGTCAGGAGGGTGGGGGCAGTCCTAGGGGTGGGGGCAGTCCAAGGATGTGGGGGGATGTCCAGGGGTGTTGGGGGGGGGGATTGTCCAAAGGTGTTGGGGGCTGTCCATGGGGTGGGGGGGGGGGGGCATTCCAAGGGTGTGGAGGTGTCCAGGGGTGTGGTGGGGGTTGTCCAGTGGGGTGAGGGGTTTATGGTCTATTTTTGGTAACATTATGGATGGTTTCAAGGGTGTGGGAGGGCTGTAGAGGGGTGTGGGAGTGCTGTTCCGGGGGTGGGGGTATACAGCAGGGTGGGGGATGTCCAGGGGTGGTGGTGATGTCAAGGGGTGTGGGGGGTGTCCAGGGGGTGTGGTAGGGGATTCCAGTGGGGTGAGGGGGTTCTGGTCTGTTTTTGGTAACTTTGGTCTATTTCAGGGGTGTGAGAGGGCTCTCCAGGGGTGTGGGAGTGATGTCCATGGGGTGGGGGGTCACATGAGGGTGGGGGGGTTGTCTAGGGGTGTGGGGGTATTTCCAGGGGTGGTGGGGATGTCCAGGGGTGTTTTGGGCTGGCTAGGGGGACGAGGGGCAGTCTAGGGGTGTGGTGGTGTCCAGGGGTGTGGTGGGGGCTGTCCAGTGGGGTGAGGGAAGCTGTCCAGGTGGTGGTAGGGGCTATCCAGTGGGGTATGTTTTAAATGTTGTCAATGTAAATTCTTGATTTTTCATTGTTTAACATTTTGGTCTACTTATTTTTTTCTATTATGAATTCTTGGTTTGGTTTTTGGTTGTTTCTAGGGAGAGCAGTGGACTGCTATCTATTTAATAAAATATGTTTTCCACGTCGGTGATTTTATAACCGACATGATAAAGGAAGGGGGAAGGGTTTATCACATCAGTTATTTGAATAACCGATGTGATAAACACCTGTGAAATGCTTTATCACATCAGATATTGAATAATTGATGTGATAAACACCCCCCCTTGTGCACTAGTTTATCACATCGGTTATTAAATAACTGACGTGATAAACCCTCCGCCATGGTTTTTCACATCAGTTTTTTAATAAAATACATGATAAACCATTTCCCAAGTGTTTATCAAGTTGGTAATTTAATAACCGACGTGATAAACACCCTCCCCCCCGCAATGGTTTATCACGTCAGTTATTAAATAACCAACATGATAAAACCTCTCCCTCTAGTTTTTCACGTTGGTTATTTAATAACCGACGTGATAAAGGATTTGGTAGGGGTTATAACGTCAGTTATGAGAATAACCGACGTGATAACACATGGGAAATGGTTTATCAGGTCAGTTATTAAATAACCGACATGATAAACACCGCAATGTTATTTTTTACATCGGTTTCTAAATAACCAACGTAAAAAAATATTTATAATGTCGTCCGTATTAACGTCGGCTAAAAACCGACATAAAAATGAAAAATAACCAACGTAAAAAACGTTTTTTCAACTACTGCCACCAGGAATAGGAATCACCATGGGAGATTAATCAGCAAACCCTTACAAAGGTTTGATTCATGCCCCTCCACCTTCAATATGGGATTTCCATAATCCCCCACCCCACCTAGAAGGGTCTATAGTCCTTTCTAGCACATTGAGTGTACACTTACTTTGATACAACATTTAAATGTCCCATCCTGGGTGCCCATACACAGGTTCTCTGAGATGGTCGATCACGAGACTTCAAGCGCGCCTCCCTGTATACTAGAGGCTTCGGACCAATAGTGAGGGTCTGATAAGTTTATCATGGGGAGACTATACACTCTTTTATCATATTAATACACTAATATAAATAAATAGACAATATAAGATGCATATATTACCAAAAAAATACCGGAAAATCATGATAATCAATGTTGGAAAAACAATATCCAACTAAATCAAGAAAACATGTCATGTTAATGTACGTGTCAAGTGTCTAAAATTAGTGATAAAAATAATGTTAGCAACACCTCCCATGTGCATCCCAGACAACATATGGTTCCATAATTCAAGATCCATTACCAAATCAATAATCTTACTTATGGACTTCTCTATTAACCTTCCCTACAACAAGAATTTTTATTTTGGTGCTTATCAGGAAGCATGATTTGGTGCTTATCAGGAAGCATGAGTAGGGTGTGAATAATATTAATAATCCACTGTCATTGGTCTTTAAATCTAATACAGTCAATGATGGTTAATGTAGTGGTATAAAGTAATAGGAATAATGAATAAATAAATTGTTATCACATTATCAATTATTATTTATTTAATAACATTTACACTCGAGTTCCCAAGGACACCCAAACCACAATACATACTTTGACCCATGTCAGAGTCTAATCCATTCCACATTATAAATTGAAAACTCATTAAACAAAAAGGTTTTTCATTATCCATTTCAATTCAATCTATAATATAGGTAATTGTAGCCATAGTCTAATTCCAACTATTTGGGTGTAGTTTGTCAATCCTAGTACCGAGTGGGATTCCCAAATAGTAGACCATGTACAACACAAGTCTATAACTATGGGCATTAGAAACAGAAGACCATGTCACACTCTCATGGGATTTGGAAATAGCGTACCATGTCCCACACACATTTTTTACAGAGTCTATGTCAATGGGGTTTGGAAATAGCAGGCCATGTCCCACACATGAAGGATTTGGAAACAACATATCATGTCCCACACATGTTTTAGAATATATATATATATATAACCAATATCACAAAAAATCACTATATCACATCAATCAATATTATTCAACAGTAATCCTATTATCAAAATAATTCTCCTTAATTAATATGAATATTGATTAATCACACTCATACACTTAATTAGTCATAAAATTAATAAATCAAAAATATTCAATTAATTAATTCAATAATTAATTATGTCTATTTTAGCAATAATAATATATCATAATAATTTCCATGATTAATTATCTAATTAAAAATTTTAGTATCTCATAATAATATCACTAATTAATTATTTAATTCATAATATTAATATAACATAATTAATCCTTCAATTATTTATCTCTAATAATTATCTAAATATCACATAATTAATAACACTAATAAATATTCCGAAATCCCATAATTTCACATTTCCTCCATTAATTAGTTATCCAAAAAAATTATTTAATCAAGAACATCAATTCCTAAAAAACCATTTTTTTTAATTTTCATAAGTTTAATAAAATACATGTCTATTGGATTTCAATATTAGACCACCTACCTCAATTTATTGATGATTGATTACCCAAGAAGAAATCCCAATAATTGTGCCTCCAAACAGCATAGAATAGGTTCTAGATCTACAACCCTAAATCAAGATAATGAAATTAAAGATATAATAGATAGAGATATAGATACATAATACCAGATCTAGATTCATAATATATTGATCTAGATCTAGAAAAAATTTAAGTTTACTACACAAAATGAAAGAATGATCAATAGAGGATAAATGAGAAAAAAGATGTACTAGATACCCTTTTTGAGAGGGATGTGCATCTTCGATTTGGGATTAAAATTGTGAATAATGTAGGTCGGATGGGCATGGAATTTGTCGAGAGAGCTCCAAATTGTGAAATATAACATACATTCAAATGTGGTAGAAATAGATGAGTTTCAGGGGTTTTTTTTGTTTTTAAAATAATATTTGGGCAACATTAATTCCCGAGAATGGTTTTCTTGGAAATGGTGCATAGTTTTCCAATACCGTGTGCAAACTGCATATCCCAACCAAGTAAACAATGAAACCTTAGACAATGGGAGATTGCACGGTTGATGAATGGTTTTCAAACAATATTCCCAAAATGGAAAAATAGTTCAGTACTAAAATAACAAGTACACAGTTGGCACACGGTTAGGGAAAACTATGTTTCCCTTCCCATCAAACTAAACGTGTAAATTAAAGTCACCCAGAAATTAATTTATAAATAAAATGAAACCCAAAACAATATCACAAATTTTGACACCAATTCAACACTATGAGGTCTTCCAAGATTTCAGATCTCTCCATACAAATTGCACAACCATCTGACCTCTATTATTTTCATTTCGAAGCCCGTATTGAAGATCTACATCCCTCTCGGTAAATGTATATTATCCTACTACAATATTGTTCGTCCTCCTTTGTACACTATTTATTTTCGTATTATTATTCCACTTTTTTGAGAGATATAGATCTATATATTTTTATCTAGATATAGGAATATGGATCCATATTTAGATCTTAGAGATCTTGAATTGATTAATCAGTATTTAGTGTTATAGATCTAGATCCCATTCTATGTCGTTTTGATGCTTAATTTTGTGGATTTCCATTTGGAGATATTTCATCAAAAAAATAGGATTATGAGGTCTATTATTCAAATCACATTTTTATGGTTTTGATTATGTGTATGAAACATTTTAAATTGATAGGGTTGTTTTATCAATGAAAATTCTTGATTATATTATCTAATTTAGTATAATTAAATAATGATTGAATTGAGAAATTTTGGTATTTGGGAATAATTAATTTTGAAGTTAATTAAATGATATTAAGATAATTATTTGAGATAAATAATATTTTAATTAATTATGTTATATTGATTTTATGAATGAAATAATTAATCGTTGAATTAATTATGGGATATTAATATTGAGAATAATATAATTAATAATAGAATTATTTATGAGATATTTTAATTTCTGAAATATAACTAATTAATTCTTAAATTAATAATAATAATGGATGTGATTAATTAATTTTATAATAAATTAATCGTATGAGTTGGATATATTATTTTTAAATTAATTTATTATAATTATTATGATAAGTGGATTAATGTTGATTAATCAAGATTTATATGATATATTTATTTTTTTGATATATATATATATTTGTGTTTATTATATATATATGAATGTTTGAAAAAAATGTGTGGGGCATGGTCTTCTAGTTTTAAAGCCCACATGAGCTGGACATGGTCTGGTATTTCTATTTTCCATGGAGATAAACTATTTTTATAAAAAATTGTGGGACATGGTATACTATTTCAAAATCCCCTAAGAGAAATACTTGGTATGCTATTTCCAAAGCCCATAGTGATAAACCTATGTGTCACATGGTTTGCAATTTTTTATGCCCATGGTATCCTAGGATTGGTGACCTAGACCCAAATAGTTGGAAATTGACTATAGTTCCAATTATTCTTATTATAGATTGAATTAAAATGGATAATAAAATCCCTTTTTTAATGATTTGTTAATTGATAATGTGAAATGGTTCAAAATCCAGTATGGGCCAATGTATTTATTGAGGGTTGGGTGTCCATAAGAACCTATGAGTAAATGTGAATAAATAAAGCATAATTTATAATTTGATAACTATTTATTTAAAAACAGAACTTATTTCTTTATATAACTACATATTATATTATTGACTTGATTTTTTATATACGTAGTTGGTGGTGGCCTACAAAGTTGCAGTAACTTCCTACTTGTGCTACTAGATCGGTAACCAAACAGAATTTATTGTTGTATGAGTGTTTAAGGGAAACAGCACTAGGTTTGGTTGATAATATCATAATTGAGCATTGATGTTGGAGCCAAATATGGTTCCAGACCCACTTGAGATTATTTAGTGTATTTATTTTAGACATTCTTTTTAGAAACATTACATATACATTAGTGGGACTTGTTTTCTTCTTTTGTTTGATATTGTTTTTACGCTTTGATTATCCTAAGTTTTTAGTATTGTTATTGGTTATATATTCTTCCCAAATATTCTATATATTCTTTCTAGAGTAATACCCAGATAAAAGAGGGAATATTCTATCAATTATCGAGTTATTAGACAGTCACTGCTAGTTATTAGGCTCTTGAATACAAGGAGGCACACTTGAGGTCACATGACCGACTAACTCAAGGCACTGATTTGTGGAACCCGAGTTGGGACACAAAAATACATTCTAATATGTATGACATCAAATTACTTTTCATCAATCCATAATAATGATCTATGAATCATTAATAACATGTTTATAACCATTGAAGATAAATTTAATAATTACTTGGGCACAATAATATCCCCCTTTGAATTAGTTGTCCCATAAGGACCCCCCATTTAATTATATTGTTATACCATTCCCCAATATAAATATGTTTTGTTCTATAAATAATCTATTTCTCTCCCATATTGACAATTAATTTCAATTGTCAACCTATGGTTCTTATCATCTCATTTTCTTCCATTGAAGGAACTCCCTTTCTCTTAAACTTTTTTCTAAGAGAATAATGTTAATCATTGGTTCTATTATACTATATCCTTTAGTTTTTCTTCTCCAAGAATATATAGGTAATAATGGTTTTCAAAACAAGAGATATAAAGATAAGCTGTTTTTTTCATTATTAAATATATCACACAAGGTATATCATGCTCAAAATTTCTTAATTTTCAAATTGGGGAGGTATAAAAATAGATTTTTTAATGAAACATGTTACCTAAGAACATCTCAACAGGCTATCAAAACATTTCATGAAAACGTCATGTAACTCCACTTGTTCCCATATTAATATAACAAACACTACCCCTTAATAAGTGAATTTAACAAAATCATAATAATGGTTTGTAAGTGTGTTTCTCATACCTCATCCTTCATGTTAAAAATATGTCTCAATTTCTTGATACACCAAAATTCAGTATAATGACATATTCTTATCAATATTCACATGACCCATAAGGTATTCACTCCATTACTTATTTCATATAATTAAAAACACTCCATTAATGATAATCCATTCATGTTTCTAGTATAAATAATAAATAGTTTTATTTTTTATAATTCATTGCATGTTAGTTCCATGAAAAAAATAGGGAGTAAAGATGCACCTATAGGTTTTTTCACAAAAAACAATCAAGTGGTGACATTCATCTCAACCTGGGATGATATTTCTCCCCTAACTCAAATTTTACATTGTGTGAATATTGTTTTCAAATTTAGTCAACTGAGAACATTATTTTTTATGTGACTTTCATTTATAAATTAATAGCTACTAATATCAAGGAATCCATGTTAAAAAATTACTGGTTGTACGTCCTAACTTCTTGCACCTATAACACATGTCATTGTCCATCATAATGTTTCCATTTATGGGGATGTATCATTTTTTTCTTTGAATTATTTTGATTTATTACCTGAAACATATCACTTTTGTACTCATAATGGCATACTCATGATTATCTTAAATATTATGATTTTTTATAGAATATTTTTTTTTTCAATTAATATTTTCTCCCCCTTTTTTAGAGAACTTTATTGTTCATATGAATATAAATGTTATGAGTGTATTCCAATTACTTTTTTCTAAAAAAATTAAAAATATAAATAATATTTGAATATTCTTCTATAATATTTTAATATATAATGTATTGATTTCAAATATTGTGATGCTTTTTTGGTCCTACCACAACTAATTCAAATACTTTTGGTGGAACATATCTTCATTTATCTTATCTCATCCACCTTCACTAAAATGATGAGTTTATCAATATTCTCCACCATCTGTATTCTCCATTTTCATTTAATATTATAGTAGAAAGTAAAATAATATAAATATATAATAAATTTTCTATGTTATGCGATAAAATCCTATTTTTGGATGATTCAATATTTTTAGAGGATGATTTCATGAACTTATTTCCAAAAAATGGAGTCCTCTTCTAGTAATCAATCTCAATGTAAAATTTTATAGAAATATCTATTTTTTTGTATAATGTGGCTCATTCTCACTTGAGGTGTTTCCTGACTCTTCATTCTCACATCAAACATAAAACACATCATTTTGAGGGATTTCATTTCATCCTCAATAGATCTCATCTTGTTTTCCCAATATTCTTTTATCTTCATTATTTATTACTCATATATTTTTCTGGATTGTTGTAATGGATATTAAATATCTTTTACCGTTTTTTTCACTAACCTCAAATGGATCAAGTTTTTATATCTGTAGAAACATATTTTTATTTTTCAAAAGAATTTAAATATTCTAATAAATAATATCACAATCAATATTCTCATTTGTACAACTTTTATATTCTTCTTTATAAGGGATACATATTGTATTAAAAAGCCATATATATTATACTCTGGTTTCAATAAGTTCTATGTGAGAAGTGTACATGCTGAACATCATACAATGTGTATCCTCCATCTCTGAAAATTATTATTCTATTTGTGATTTAGAGAAATAATTCCCCATAAAATCACCAAAAAATAAATTTAATACTTCTGTGAGGATATACATTAGATGTTCTTGGCATTTAGAATGAGGATCACTAAGTGAAACATCATCATCCCAACAAGAACAATATGTATTGGAAAAATCATATTCAAGATAATTATTGCAACATCTACGACACTTATTCCCCTATGATATTGGTTCCTCCTCCATTATACTTGGACTCTATGATGACCTCATTAACACTATTTTCTTCTTATTTTTCATATTTTCCTTATTTATCCCAAAAAAATCCATAAATTTTTATCTGGACGAGTAAATTTAATTTTTTCTATCATAAGAAACTCAAATTATCCATAAAATCTGCACTCCAAAATTATTAATATTTAATTTGTGAGAACATTGAATCTTTAGAGGTAACCTTTCCATAAAACAATGTGAAGTGCCATGGGTCAGATGGACCACTGTGATTTGGTGGGAATAAGAGTTATTAATTTTTTAATTCATTTAATTTTAAATTAAACCTTTTAAAATGGATAATTTTTCTTCTAATAAATGATATATTTTATATCTTCACCCCAAGTGTAATTATAAAATAAAAGAAATCATCACATAGTAATTATATGTTTTGGTAAAAATACAATCACCATGATGGAAATTTTTCTACACTAATTTATATATTATTCACTATATATAGAAGATTATATCTAAGGAAAGTCTAATTCCATTAAACACTAACCCTAGTGTGTTCCCACTATATATTCTCACATGAAATAACTAATTCCAACCTAATAAAGCATTAAAAATAGTCATACTTTTTCTTTTCTAGATCCAAAGTCCCATTGGATTCATCCTCTACCCATTAATGAGAATCCATAATTGAAAAAAATTGTTCTTATACTTATTTACTTCTTAAAAACTAGAAGATATGATCTTCCATCATTAGTTGGTGGATTAGTAGGTCTACGTATCTACATCTTTAGGATCATCATAGGATTCTTGAAACAAGTATGTTGTTCATTAAACTCCTTCCATGTCAGGTGAAATATGGGTTATCCTTTTATTATTCAAATAACCATATATATATATCCTTCAAGAGATACCCATTATCATCTTGCCTTCTTTGATCCTCAATACTAGATGTATTATACTATCTGATAATCTTGTAGTGCATTCAAGAGTTCTTAATTCTAAACACTCTTTCATTGTTAATTTTATAAAAAAATTATATAAAAAAAATAAAGAATAATATTATTCTAAAAATTAAATATCTAGTGTTCCCATATATAAATTATTGAAACCCCATGATATTGATTAATATGATATTATTATTCAAATAGGTCAATTGATTCCCAATTAATCACTTATTTAAATCATTTTAATTCCTATTAAAATCTATTTTTGAATCCCTTAAATATAGAGGATTCATTCTTCCATGTGATATAGAAATATCCATGATCTAATTTTTTTTAATAACTCACTCATTAAAACAAAAATTTTATTTCCATGCCTTCATGAAATTTTCTATTTTCCAACCAGTTATGTTTTTCACTTCGACTAGGTCACAATCAGTTATGTATCTCTCATCCAGATTATATAAATTAGATATGTCACTCATTTAAGCTATGTGATTCTCTAAATAATTCCTACATAGAATATCTACCTTTTTAATCCAGCTATGTGGATATGCACATAGCTATATCGCATATTTGGATACACGATATTTTCATATATATAAATTATCTGGCTGTATTGATATGTTTGTATGATCAAAACGCTAATGTTATTTTTTTAAATTAAATATTTTAATTAAACAAAATTGGCATGTCTTTGTTTGAAGTCCAAGTAATCAAAACAATGTCAACACTTCTTGATATTATTGTATAAACTTATCCTTTATCCATGAAAACTAACATTTCATTCCATTTAATATCATCTCATCAATCCTCACAAATTAATTTTCCACACATATTATTTAACTTATAAACTCAAGTTCTTCATTTTTAGCCTCTCATGTCGATTAAAATTGATTAATGATGTACTTAAATCATTTTATGGTCTTATATATATGAAATATTATTACATCTATTTAATCCATATTAACACTCTGTGCATCATCAACAACAAATATTGAACCATTGACAAAAAAAATCAATACTTACATAAGAAAAACATATTTTAAAAATTATGAAAAAATGTATTTGAATTCATAGTCATTTTCCAATATTTAATTACTTATATTATTTTAATATATTATATATAAATTATAAATAATAATTAGAAAGTTACCTTATATTTGTAATCTATCAAGTGCTATTTATCATATAATGTTTTCTGGAACATTACTCCAATAACATTTTGACATATTTGGAATAAACTACCCCTTTTTAGATATTATTTTTCTTTTACATCACCAAAATATGTATGTAAATTAAAATTTTATTAGTCACTTTTTTAAAATTAAAAGGATTTATAGCCCCAATATATTTTATCAGAATAAAATCTATAATGAATATATACAATGTAAATTAACTATTATTATTATTCTATTGAATGAAACGAAAAAACTGTTTTTAATATTACCATTTAGAACAACACATTTAATTTTCCTAGTTCCATATGATTAATTTGTCTCCATCCTCATGCAACATCCTCCATGTTTCATATATCTAAATGAATATTCATTCATTGTATTTGTAAAAAGATATCAATAAGAATATTTAGGGGAGGGAACATCTCAGTTTCTATAATTGGATAAATAATGTCAGGTCTGATTGTTTAATAATTTTTTATTTAACATATATTTACACCTCTATCATATTTAACTTTTAATGATTTTTTTTGGAATGTACAAAAAGTTGTTATTCATATTAATCTTTTTTAAAATATTTATGACCTTCTTCCCTAATTATTAAAAATAATTTTCAATTTATATCACATGTTTTGATTTTCTTTTGAAAGAACAATCTTGGATTTGAATATGTCCTTTCTATGGGTATAATCATCAACATACATAAAAATAAATAAATAAATAATTTACCAATAAAAATCAAATAAGAAATCAATAAAATGGAATTGTAAATCTCCACCATATGGGACATATAGTGTAATTTATTTTTTGTATTAACTTTGTATATATACTATAATTTCATTTTTATAGAGGGAAAATGAAAAAAAAATAATATTTTCCCACTGTAAAATAATCTAATCCATGGGGATCTTTTTTGAAAATTGTATTGAATATTTATCTATTTTTTATGTTAAAATAATTCATATCATTCCACATTCAATTATAAAATACTTTATAACATAATCCATCATTACCACAATAATATTATCTGCATTGGTCATCATATTCCTTCAATTTTCATTAAAATGAAATAGAATTCACATCATATTAGGTTCCTATAAAAATCATAAATATTTTATAGTTTTTATATTAGGTAATGATATTTTTAAATAAAATACTAAATAGCTTAGTGATTAAACTAATTAATCTTATAAATTTATAATCATATTACTATAATTTTATATTATAAAATGAAACCCATCAATAATCAATATATTTACCCATCTTCTATAATGATATCATAATTTTATTTTGTATTTTAGGTGTTTTTATATAATAATTCATTAATTATTATAATTTAGATGATATTTTACTCCAGTTATTGATTATAAATCATTAATTCTTATGAAATTTAATTGGACTTCATTGTATTTATTTTTGGAATATAAATATCATTGAATTATGCCTCTCATTTTCCAATTAATTTCACCACTTATTTTTATTCAATATCTTCTTAGTCCCTAATATTAGAATTATATTAATAATTATCAATATTAAAGTAATTTTCATTTGAATACATAGTATCATCCAAATCATTTATTGAAATATATTTTGGGAGAATATTTATCATCTCATTACATTTTCAAATGGTCATAGCTTTCCATCGCCATTATAATTTTTAAAGCATCATATATAAATGGTATTAAGATGTATAATTTTATGTAATATGAAATAAGGATGTGGATTTTTTCTTTAAATTTAGATTTTTAACTTTAAACAACAACTAAGAGAACCATTATCATTTCTCTTCATCATTTTTATTGGGATTATCCTCAAATAAAATGTTGTAAATGGATTAAAATCCATCCCTAATGGATATATATATTATGTTAGAGCTTAATCCATAAATTTTATATAAGATTTTAATGATTTATGTTAGATATTATAGAAATATTTTATTTATTTATTATTCTAATATCATCAAAACTGTTTGATTTAAATAACTAGGAAGCCTGAACCATAGTGACTTGATAAATCTTACTTCTTCTATAGTCTCTGAAAATATGTAAATATTGCATATTAATAATATAAATTGAATAATTAATACACCATATATCTTGTATGGATACACCATATAATCATTATAATTGTTTCATTGTGATTATAACATTTAACTTTTAATATTGGGTTTATATTCCTTAATATTAACTAGATTCCAATATATTCCATGGATGAATTAAATCACTTAAATTTCATGGATTTTAGATTAAATATATATCTTCCTTTGTGTTCAACAATTTTACATTAGTAGTTATCTACTTCAAATCATCTGGTTGGAGATTTCAAAATCCAATATATAAACTGGATATTTCATAAAATAAAAAATTATAAAAATCCATTTCATTTGATTAAAAACAATATCCTTTATTTTTCTATATCCTAAAATAACATTCATAAAAAATATAATGATTTCTATTTTGTAAAATTTGTCAATTATATGATATTTTTGAGAAAATAATTTTAGAAATTCAATATGATATAATGCCACTATTACTAAAATGAGAAAGGATTACCTTGGAATTGGGTGAATATGGGTATTAAAATATTTAATTATCTTAATTATTTATATTCCACTACGGATAAGTGGAAACTATTTGTATTAATAATTCATTAATTATATTTTAAATAGAAACCAATAGTACAAAAACATGATTTATTTACTAGTGTCATGCTCTAATGTTAATAATATAATTTATATATTCCAATGTTACGAATACCCACATAATGATTATATTTTAGGGGATTTGAATCAAGGATTGGCATTATCATTAATGTTTGGATGAATTAACTAAATGTTTTTCAGCTTATTATATTAATAAAAAAAATTCATAAGATTATTTTATTAATGCACATTAAATAAGAATCAATAACTCTAAAATAACCATTTTCAATTTCATAAATCAATTAATAATGGCTACATCCCTGGATTGACACAATAAAACTAGTCTCACCAATAAAGATAAAAACTCTATCAAATATAAATTATTGAATATTATTCCTTCACTAGTGAAAAATAATCTCTTTAGTTATCTTACTTCTTCATATATGCAGAGATATTGGATAATTTTAGTGATATTGGACCATTTTCATTAAATTTTTCATATTCCCATGAAAATTACTAACTTACTTTATGTTTTCACTTCAATTACTAAAATTCTTAAATTGTTAAATTTTTTAGGAATATTTGGTAGACTAGGTATCAAAAAAATAAATTGCAATGTTTTTTCAAGGATAATAATGACTTAATACTACATGGAAATATAAACACAACCATAAAAAATGTGTTATCACCCTCAAATATATTATCAAATGATGTTTTATCTTCATGATAAATTTTAAATATTTTCCTTTCATGCTTATTTATTTTTTTAACTATGTTATCTAGTATTATCAATAAGACAAAATTACAAATTACCATTTTTACCTCTGAAATTGTAGCATTGTGGTGTAATAAATAATCCAATCATAAAGAGGCTATAAATAAGAAGAGATATCATTTCTCACTTTTTTTCAATTATTTATTTTTTAAAACAATAAAATTGGTGAATCGATGTTGTCAAAAAAGAAAAAGAAATTCATAACAATTAAAATCTTAATGAACTAAATAAAAATTGTGTGTTATTTTTTATACTATTTATTTCAACCAATTATTGATCTAATTGGTTTATTATTCATCTATTTTTCCTATAAACAAATATATCACAACATAATATCTATTATTTTAGAGTGAATTTTTTTGATTAATTTGTAATTACAATAGTTTATTCTTCATGATCAAACTAGTTTATACACTAATTTCGAATATAGTGGTGCCCAATGCTCACCCAACAAAACATATTCACTAAATGTAGGTATTCTTAGCAAACAAGTCATATGTAGTGCGCCAAATAGTATGTAGAAATTATTATGAATGAAACCATCAATTGACCCATAATTATTCATTGATATATTAGACTTCAAAATATCCTTGATTAGGAATATATTAAAGAGAAATAATCTAAATTATATGTAATGATCAGAAACTACAACATACTTCCACCACATCACATGTTGATTTTTTAGTGTAAATAAAAATATAGAAAAAATTGACATAAATTTATTAAAATATATACCCTTTACATTTATTATCCCTCACGCTATTAATATATTTTCTTCCACCATAGAAATTGATTTAAAAACAAATAATATAATAATATATCATAAATATAATGAAAAAAAATTTCAACATATTAACTATATTTAAAATTTAATCCACCATTAATTTTCATTCTTTTTTGATGATTTGTTTAGTTTATTGGTTCACACACTATGTTTAAGTGTTTGGATAATACCACGTGGATAAGATTCATGATAAGGATATTTACATGATGATAGTGAATCATAACGGTGCCTTCATCACTATTCCTCAATGAGGTTGGAAACAGTTCCCATGATCTTTTATAACCTATTTCATAGGTCAGTAACTATGGTATTTATTTGATGTAGGATTACTTAATTTTTGTAACGACCTAATATTTTTCAATGGAAATTAATTTCTTATAAACATGTCATAATCTCATGAAATCAAAAAATAATGAACTAATAAGTGCAATGTGACCTTTATACATAAGTTTATCACTTCTGTGATGTGAATTTCGAAAATCTAACATACACGATTGTGATCATTAAGTTATTTGGAGTCCGATAAGAAGAACAAAATTATTGGTGAATAGTATCTTACCTTTATGATAACTAACATACTCATATGAGTAATTACATACCCTAATGAATAGTAACATTACATATGATAGTATATAAATAATTTTCAAGTTGATGTACTATATACAAATGTTTTTTACTAAGTAAATAACTGTTTTAAAATTGGTTTTTAGAATAAATTATGATTTTAGTTGAATATGAAATTACCCTTATTTAGAAATTTATTTTTAAAAAATGGACTTTATTTTTGGATTCTACATTTCAAAAAATAGTCGGGGTGAATTTTTTGATTTATTTTGAAATACTTGAATTTTTTATGATTAGTGAAATACCATATGTTACAAAATATGCTAAATACATTAATTATAATGTCATGTATGATTTTATTATGATGTAAGCAAAAATGATTCGGATTAATATGGTAAAATTACTAATATTGGTCATGGAAGACTCCATATTCCTTATCCTGAGGATATATAATAAATTAATTAATGTAAAATTGAGAAATCACATCTCCCCTCCACTATAAAACCCACATCACTCCTCTTCTCTTCACTCATCTCAAGCCTTGTGCCTTCACCATATTCTAGAAAAATATCATCCCAATATCCTCTTTCAGGTCTATCCATCCTTGCTCTCATAAAAAGATCAAAACCTCTCCATTTAGGAGGCCCTCTAGGATGTTTGGTTCAAGAGGTAAATTCCTCTTTTTAATTCATTGTCTTTCTATTCAAGTTCATTTGTTTTATTTTTCTATTATTGCCTCTCCTTATTCAAATTTGGTAATTCAACCAGTAACGTACATGTACTGGAATATTTTCAGGATAGTGTAATAATTTATCATCATCTCTTCCTTTTACCTTCTTTTATTCTAGTATTATGAACACCATATGAGATGTGTCAATTTACCACATTCAAGGATGATGGGATTTCAATTTCAATTATCCTTCTCAATTCTGGTCAAGAATCCATTCTTGTTATCTTTCAAAAAGATTATTATCTATTTAATATAACCTATTTAAGGTTATTTAATGCCATTGTACAATTTGTTTTATGTTATAATGAAAAATGAGTTTGGTGTAATCAAAACCCACAAATTAACGAAAACAGTTATCATTAAAGTTATATATAATATTTCATCCTCATCCCATGTATCCAAGTTCTATAAATGAACACCATCACCTATGAATTATCATAAATAATATTTTAATTCAAATATGGGGATTTACATCCATTCCCAATGAACTACATTACTTATGAACAAGTTAACCGATTATGAAAATAATGAAAGAGAACATTGTAAAACGATGAAAATCAATATAATAACTTATCTATAAGTGAATAAATGAACTGAATAGAATTATGATAAAATAAATACGTATCTAATATGTTATAAAACAAATTATTAATATTTATAACTTCATATTCCATGAGCTTATGTTCATTAGAAGAACACATTTGTTTTAAAGGTAACAGTTTTTTCACCCGAACTTCTATTTTCATTCGCATTATTTTGATTGTCTAATTACCTCAATGAAATTATTATTTATTAAAATAAACTCTTAATTAATTATGTTGTTGTATTCAATATATTTTTACCATCCATAACCAATATTTATTGTATGGATAGTTACACGATTTAAAAGGAAACTTTCAAAATTGATTCCAAAATACAAAACAGATTCGAGGGAATTTCTCAAACTCTTACCCATTTTAAATTGAACCATATAACATTTTTTTTGGAAAAAATTAGCTTTATAAAATCAAAAAATTTATTATGAAAATACTAATTTACTTCACTTGTGGTGTTATACCAATATTTTTTCCAAAAGAACTCTTCTTTTCAATGTAAAATTGTATTTATCTCAAGAATTACTCCAAGATTTTATAAGAGTATCTTCATATATTTGAACAATCTTATTGAATCCTATGTATTATTGGGATTAATATTTCATGGTATCATATACCATATTTAATTTTTCTATTTATGAATATTTTTTATGTAAATGTTATATCTTAGAACCATTCATCAATTTACTTCAAATGGATAGTGTTTATGCTTAATGTTCAAAAAAAGTTATCTAAAATTCATATATTAGTTTCAATATGAATTTATTTGTTGTTTTTATTTATCCCCATTATTATTAGTAATGCATTGGACATATTAGGTTTCATTTGGGGTCTTCTAAAGTCTCTCGGTGCATCGGTAGGTTTAATGAGACAATCTACGGTCTTGTCACAAGGCCTTGACAAAATGATTATTAATGTTCTTGGCACGAGGCCTTGATAGTATGGTTATGTAGTCACACAGTATGAATTTCTGAATTATGGAAAAATTATTCATGGATTATGATGTTATTAGACTAGTATAATACCCATAATTATGTCATGTTATGAAAATATTTACTCAGCTCATTTTTCTTCCATATTATGTTCATGTTTTTTTAGAGGTATGTGTTTTCAATTATTCACCATGTCTAATGTTTATGTTATCTTTCTTAGTATTTCATACCCATACTATGTATTTGAGCTCATCCCTTTATAATGATTTAAATTCTCAAGGCATGATGAATTTTTTTAATAATTTCATGCTGATATAAACTAAGAGTTATGGAAGTTGTCTAAGGAGTTTCTATGTTGTTTTTCACTTCAAGTTGTAATAATGAAATTGTGTATGTATCTTGTTTCCAATTAAACTACACCACTCGGTCCTTTATGATGATTATTTCTTCTTTTTATTCCAATATTAATAAATAGAAAAAAATCTCTGGGAATCTAGGGTTGGGACCTTATAGTTGGAATCAGAGCAAGTTTTGTAGAAAACTCAGAAACTAGATTAAGAAAATGTAGATTAGGGAAGATTACATAAGATATACATTGAGTATAAACATACAAGAACTATATGGTATTTAGTAAGGAATAGATTATGTGAATATTTCCAGAAATAAATCCATGTCTGTATATGAGCAGGTTGATGCGACTTTGGCACATATGTACCAAGGATAGAAAGATCAAACTACGAGTTTCAAGCTTGACCCAGGGTATCCTGGTACATGACAATGGGCCTTGTTTCACTCTTGGTTACGACACTCTCGAGGGATATTCTTATGATAATTCGGATTATTTTTAGAATCCATTATGAAAAATTTAAACGAAAATATTTCCTCAATGAAAACATTTTTGTGATTATGATATTATCCTTGCGAAGGATCTCAATTTATGTTAAGTATTCTATGATGTTAAGATTATACCTTATGATTCAAAACCTAATCAAGTGTAATTCATCATAGAGAAATGGCTCCCATTTGTTGGAATTGAATCCACATGAACGCTTGTGTCCCTGGTTGAGATTTACCCCTGATGCAAGATAATGATATTGGTTCAACTATTGTGACTGGTGATGAGCAACTCATAACTATGATGGGACAACATACTCAGGATTTGAACAATAACCATACCCTTATGGAGCATATGGATCCACCATATAGAGGATCTAGGCTAGATCACTTTATGCGATAATATCCTCCATCATTAAATGGGACTACATACCCATTTGCATCAGAGAAGTGAATATGTTCCCTATAGAATATATTTCTCTCATTGGGATGTAATGAAAGGGATATGGTTTTCATGGATGTTTATTGTTTATAGGGAGATGCGGATCAGTGGGGGTCGTTAATCCAAAATACAACTGAGGAGGAAGAAATTAAAGAGATGTAATATAGGGATTTTAATGAAATATTACAAGAAAGATATTTCCCTTGTTAAAAGTGAGAAAATATGGGGAGGAATTTCTTCAATCTGAGGAGATGGATGATGGAAATATTTCAAAGAATTAAGCCAACTTTACAAGGCATGAAAGGAATACTGAGGACTACATATGTAATCCAAGGAGAAAAATTGAATGATTCTTTTATGTTTTAAAACCCTTCCTCTGAAGGGATATAGACTCCCAATGTTCTCATCATATGAAGATAAAGTCTCATGTGATTTAAAGAAAGAAAAGTAATTTCTAAGACAAATAACTTTAAAGGAAAAAATGAAAATAAGAGGGATGATAAAAACACCAGAAAAGGAAATAATGTAATGGGTAAGAAGGAAAGAGTTGAATTTCTATCCTATAATAATTGTTAGAAGAAACACCATGGAAGTTTCCTAAAGGGAATGGGTGTCTATTATAAGTGTGGATAAGAGGGCCACCAAGATCAATATTGTAAGGGGAAGAAAGAAGCTACCTATTTTTTTTATAAAAATTTTAGGGAGATGGGGCATTATTCATATGAATGTACTACAAATCAGGGAATCATTCCCCAAAGAGGGACAAGGGAGAAAGTCCAATATTATGGGATCCCAACCGCAAAGGTTGAAGTTCCCAACGAAGTGGTGGCAGGTACATTAATCGTTACATTAATTTTAGCCAATACATTATTTGATTTTTGATCGCCACATTCATTTATATCTTCCCAGTTTTCCAAGGAAATTACATGTGTCCAATTTGAATGAATAAATGATTAATCAGTCAAAAACCCTAGTGGATGTAACATTGCAACCAAGGTGTGTTGATTATTCCCCCTCATGACACATTAACATGCCTTATATACTAACCTTATCATCATACCAATGGTTGAATATGATATAATTCTCAGTATAAATTTCCTTTCAAATTATGATGCGATGATCTATTACAACAAGAAGAAAGTTACAATTTTCAAGAATGGTGTTGAATCCCTTAATATTAGTGAGAAACCTCTACTTTTGATTATCATCTAGATCCACCTACAGTAGCTCTACCGAATTCCATTTTTTGGGACAAAGGGAATAAAATAAATATGGGTGAGGAGTTGAATCTACAGATATATGATTTACCAATTCTGCAAGAATATATTGACATCTTTCAAAATATTTACATGGAAAACATCTAGAGGGGAAAATTGAGTTTTACATTCACTTAATTCCCAATTCAATACCCTTATCTAAGATCCCTTATAGAATGGACACTATGATGTTAGTGGAACTAAAGAAACATCTAGTGGAATTTAGTAACAAAAGATTTATTTGATCTAGTGATTCTCAATGGGGTGCCCCTATCCTCTTTGTCATGAAGAAAGATTAATCTATGAGGTCATGCATTGATTATAGGGAAATCAATGCTATTGCAATAATGAATCAGTATCCTCTACCATGATTTTATGATTTATTTGATGTACAAAATGGAGACCAATATTTATTTATGGTTCATCTTAGATCTGGATATCATTAGTTTCTTGTGAGGAAGTAAGAAATTACAAAAATAACATTTCAAACTAGGTATGGGAATTATGAGTATATAGTAATTCCTTTTGGACTACCTAATGAACAATCTATTTTTATTGATATAATGAATTTTTTTTTTCATGGAATATCCTGTTGACTTTGTAGTGGTGTTTATTGATGATATCCCTGTATACTTTAAAATCCTTGATGATCAATAAAATCAAATACACAATATTCTGAAGACACATCGAAGAAATAAATTATGTTGGATGTTTAGCAAGTGTGATTTTTGGCTCAAATCAGTTTCGTTTCTTGGCCACATTTTCTCTAAGGAGGGAATATCTATAGATCCTACAAAGGAAGAGGATATATATGAATGACCTACCCTAGTGAACGTAATGAGGTACATACATTTATTAGTATACCAGGATATTATCGTCATTTTGTATAAAACATCACCCGTTTAGCCAACCAAATGACCCATCACACATGAATATGGGTTAAGTTCATAAGTACAATTCAATGTAAAGATTGATTTGAATAATTCAAGAGGAGGATAATGAATTCTTTGATCCTAACCCTACTATCAGGGAATGATGGTTTTGTTATCTATAGTGACGCATAAAATAAAGGACATGGTTGTTTCCTTAGGCAAAATGATCGAGTGATTGACTATCTATCATGGAAGAAAAAAAATCATGAAAAAAAATATCCAAATCATTCTCATGAGTTAGCAGTGGTGATAATTGCTATGATGATTTGGAGACATTACCTCTATGGTGAAACATTTGAGATATATACTAATCAAATTAATTTGAAATATATATTCTCCCATAAAGAACTCAACATGAGTAAAATGAGATTGATTGAGTTACCCAAATATTATGATTGCAAAATACACTACCACCCAGGGAGGGAAAATAAGTTTGCAGATGCTTTGAGCAGAAATGATCATGGAGTTTTGAACAAGATGAACGTTGAAAGGGATCCTTTGTTTTTGGATCTAGTAAAGATGGATACATGAATAATAATGAAAGGTAACACATCAAAACATTTTCAAATGGTTTCTAAACCATCTTTACTAGAAAGGATAAAATGTTTTCAGGAGTATGATGAGTAGTTTCAATAGAAAATTAATTCTATAAATGATGGTTTGTTAATTGACATCGTATATGAATGTGGCATTTTGAAAATCTGAATTAGGATTTGTGTTCCTCCTCTTCATTATCTAAAGAAGGAAATGTTGGATGATTCTCATAGATCAAATTTTTTTATACACCATAGTATCACAATAATTTATAGACATCCAAAGGATCATTTTTGGTGGGAAACATGAAGAAAGAGATTGCTGATTATGGGTTGAGCTGTTTGGTGTGTCAACAGGTGAATGCTGGAAGAAAATATATGTTAGGAGTCATGCATCCCCTTCCTATTCATAGGTGAAAATGGTTGATATTACAATAGAAATTTTCATGGTACTACCAATACTCCAAGAACAAATGATGCGATATGGGTCATTGTTGACAATCGTAAAAATTCAGCACATTTTCTTTCTATAAGAAAATATTTATCACTTAAATGTTTAGCAATAATATATATTAATGATATTATAAGACTTCATGGTGTACCCTTATCAATAGTTTCAGATCCTAATCCTCTTTTTAAATCACAATTCTTGAAAAGTCATTACATGGACCTATATAGAGATCTTCAATTGAGTACTGCCTACCAACCACTAACTGATGGACTATCGGAATGGACTATTCGAACATTGGAACACATGTTGAGGTTTTGTTCACTTGACTTTAAAGTCTCGTGGGATCAATATTTAACTCTTGTAAAATTTTCCTATACTAATAGCTTCTATTCATGTATTAATATGTCACCATATGAAGCATTGTATGGAACGAGATGTTGAACACCAACTTACTGGGATGATGTGGGTGAATGAAAGCTTATAGGCTCAGAACATGTTGAGGAATCAATGAAAAAGGTAAATATTATCGAAACCCATTTCAGAATAGAACAATTTAGAAAAGAGAGCTATGGAAACAACCGAAAGAAGGATTAGTAATTTTAAGAAGGAGATCGTGTTTTCTTATTGGTATCTCCATGGAAGGGTATTATATGATTCAGTATTAATGGAAAATTATGTCCCATGTAAATCAGAGCTTTTGAAATTCTGGATCAAATTAGAGGTGTAGAATACCTTTTGGAAATATTTCCAAGAATCTCCAAAGTTCATACTCTATTCTTCGTTTCAATGTTAAGGATATACATGCCAGACCCCACACATATACCCACCTATGATGAACTAGAACATGATCCCAATTTGCCTTATTATGAAGAGCCTATTATGATTATTGATACCAGAGAACATGTATTGATAAATCAAATGAATCATCTAGTAAAGGTTATTTGGGGGATCCATAAGATGGAAGAGGAAACAGGGGAGCCTGAGGAGTTTATGTTGAAGGCATACCCGAGTCTTTTAGGGTAACATTTTTTGAATTTCGATGACGATATTTTTGTAAAGATGGGTGAATGTAATGACCCAATATTTTTTTAACCAAAATTAATTTCATATAAACATATCATAATCACATGAAATCACAACATAATGAAAATTTAAGTTTTATGTGAGATTTAAACATAAGTTTGTCACTTTTGTGATGTGAATTTCAAAAATCAGACATACACGATTGCGATCAGTATGTTTTTTGGAGTCCGATACGAAAAACATAATTTTTTTGTGAATAATAACCTACCCTTATGAATAGTTACATAACTTTATTAATAGTTATATATGCTAATGAATAGTAACCTTACCTATGATATTATATAATTAATAATCAAGTTGAAGTATGATATACCTATGTTTTGGAATTAGTAAATAAATTTTTTAAAACTTTCATAGAAAAAATTACGATTTTAATTTAATATAAAATTATTAATATTTATAAATTTATTTTTGAAAAATGGAAATCATTTTATGATTCCATAGGTCCAAAAATGGTTTGGATGGATTTTTTGGATTTTTGGGAAAAACATAAATCTTTTATGAATAGTGAAATACCATAATTTATAGAATAAGCTAAATACACCAATTATAGAGTAATGAATGATGTTCTAATGATATATGCCCAATTTATTCGGATTCACTTGATAAAATTTCTATTATTGGACATGGATGACTCCCTATTCCTTATCATCAGGAGATATAGTAAACTAATGAATATAAAATTGGAAAATCCCCTCTCCCATCTACTATAAAAACCTCCCATTAGTCCCTCTTCTTTTCACTCCTCTCAAGCCTTGTTCCTTCTCCAAATTCTCTTCATATATCCTTAAAACCTCCTATCCAATTTTATTAAATGCTTGGTAACATAAAAATGGAAAAAACTCTCTCATAAAGTGGCACTCAATGAAGTCCAGTTCAAGAGGTAAATTCATCTTTTTAATTCTTTATCTTTCCTTTCATGTTCATTTGATTTCTTTTTCTATTATTTCCAATTTGTGTCCAAATGTTGGGAATAATCTTGTACCTTTCATGTATTATAAGTTTTTTCATGATATTGGAATAAGTTATCATCATCGATTCCTTTTACATTCTTTTATACTAGTGGCAAGAATACCATCCAAGATGTGTCAATTTACCACATACAAGGACGATGGGCTTTCGATTTCGTTTATAATTCTCAATTATGGTCGTGAAACCATTTGTGTTATGGTTGAACTAGATTATTATATATTACAAATACCCTATTTAATGTTTTTTAATCCCATTGTACAAATGGAATTAAGATATAAAGGGAAAATAGTTTATTGTAATCAAAACCCAAAAATTAACCGAATCATTTATCATTAATGTTCTATATAATAATTCATCCTCATGATATGTAAAAATGTTATATAATTGACCTATAAAAACTCTGGATGATCATAAATAATATTATAATTCAATTCTGGAGATTGAAATCAATTCCATATGAACTTCATTACATAAGGTCTAGTAAACCGATTATGAAAATAAACAAAACGAACACTACAGAATGACGAAATTCAATATAATAACTTATCAAAAAGGAAATAAATGAACTAACCTGAATTATGAAAATACAAATACATGTCTAATAGGTTCTTAAATATGTAAGTAATAAGTATAATTTCATATTCCAGGAGCATACATTCTGGAATGGAACACGTTCAGATTTAAGGTATGGGTTTTTTCTCCCGAACATCCATTTTCATTCAGGTTACTTTGATTGTCTAATTACCTAGATGAAATTATTATGTAGTATTATGTACTATTAATAAATTATTTTTGAGATTTCTATATATTTTTACCAACCAGAACCCTTCCTTATTTCTGGATAGTTACACATTTTTAAATGAAACATTCAAAATTGCTTCCAAAATACAATCCTGATTCAACAGAATTTCTCAAACTCTTACCCATTTTCAAGGGCACCCTATAATCATTTTTATGAAAATCATTTATTTATAAATTCAAAAGTTATATTATGAATATATTACATTATTTCACTTCTTTTTTTATACAAATATTATTCCAAAAGAACACTTCCTTTCCTAGTAAAAGGGTATTTATCTCATGAATTACTCAACGATTTTATAAGAGTCTGTTGATCTATTTCAACAATTTTGTTGATTCTTATGTATTATTGGGATTAATATTTCATGGTTTCATATAGCATATTTAATTTAACATTTTATAAATATTTTGTGTGTGGATGTGAAATATTAAAACCATTCATCAATTTACTCTTAATGGTTAGTGTTTATTCTTAATGTTCGGGGAAAGATATTTACATTTCATATACTATTTTCAATATGATTTTATATGTTGTTTGAATTAATCCAATGTTAATATGAGGAAATAATTGGACATTTTGTGTTTCAGGTGGGGAACACTACCTCCCCCAGTTCATCCATAGGTCTCATGAGATAAACTACGGTCTTGGCATAAGGCCTTGACAAAATGATTATTTATGGTCATGGTATGATGCCTTGACAGTATGGTAATGTTGTCCCAGATAATGAATTCTCTCAATATGAAAATTATATTAACTATTCATGTGGTTATTTTACTACAGGAATTACCATGATTATGTTATGATATGTAAATATTTACTTCTTTCATTTTTCTACCATATTATATTCATGTTTATATTTAGAGGTATGTGTTTTCAATTATTCACCATGTCTAATGATTACGTTATCTTTCAATGTATTTCTAACCCTTACTAAGATTTTGTGCTCACACCATTCCTCTATTTCATTTTCTCTAGACATGACGAATATTATTTGGAATGACATTCTAAAATAACCCATGAGTTATGGATGTTGTATAAAAAGTTTTGATGTTGTTTTTTATTTCATGTTATAATAATGAACTTATGTATGTATCTTGTTTCCAATAATACTATACTACTCGGTCCATTGGGATGATTATTCCTTATTTTTATTTCAATGTAATCAAATATGACACAAGATCAGGGAAATTGGGGTTGGGTCCTTACAATTTCATTTTCCAATATTATAGGGAATAGTTTACAGTCACATTCGGAATCCATGTGCACACCAATGGAATTCATCTTCCTTAAAAATCATGGATTCTCAAAAATAATATTTATGGTTTCTTTTCACACCTACATTGAAGTGGTGAGGTAGTAAATTATGTTATGATATTATCCTTATAAAAGGTAAGGTATTTTCCAAAATTTTCATCACATTACCGATTATCTTACCACTCATTTATCATTAATAGAACTAATGGCATTGGATCATTAGAAATATCATTTTCCTATCTATTCATATTCCTCAATATAGGGTTTCCCAAAAAAATTACTTTGGTTACATATAACTATATATGATGATGATGTAGATAGATTAACATCACTGGAACATTCCTAGTGTGATGATACAGAATGAATCCATGTTGGAAAAAATATTTTTTTATAGAAATTTGATATGATAAAATGTTCTACACTATCATATGATCTAGAACAGGGATATTGAATAAGAGAGTCGTATAAGATTATGATGTGGAAACATTACCCACATATCACTACTTTTATAGGTAATAAAATTCTATAATACCCATTTACCATCAATATATATTGTATCATAATTGATTATTTACTATTTAAAATATATAAAAAAACGTTATTTTTTGTAATATTAATTATTTAAAAAAACATTAATAAATAAATAAATTTCACTAAATTAAACTATATTTGACATTTAATTTTGAAATATCTTAAAATCCATCAACTCAATATGATTTACCCATCAAATTTATGGTTTTAGTATATTTTAAATTTAATTTCAATATGAAAATAATTGATAATTTCAAATAATAATATTCCACAAATAATTAATTACTCCCCTCAAAAAATATTCATACTAAATACAAGTAAATTTATTTTACAAAATATTGTATAGTATTCAATAATAGACTATGATGTACCTCTTCCAATAAAAATACCCACATCCCTTCAATTATTCTATTATAATCTATATACATATAATTCAATTTTCATCGAATAAAATATCATTTAAACCATTAATTACCACCCACGATCATTTTCACTTAATTTCCTACATATGATTTCCCTCATCAGAAACTGCTCATATTTCAAGTGTATTCACAATCTCAAACCCCATTAATAAATCATAAGAGGACTACATATCTTAGTATTTATCCACTATAGAGTAAATGATACATTTCATCCTATGGAACCTTTTAATCATATCTCTTTGTGCTATGGTGAGAGGGATAAGTGTAAAAATAAATGAATAATTAGGGATTTAATCACTTAAATGAAAAATGAATTATTTATAAGTGTTTTAGCCATGAATTGTATTGTTTTAAATCCCCTTTCATATTATACAGAAATATCAATACTTTCCATTTCATCATAGAGTATATCATGAAAATATTTATAATGAATTATATATCCTCATTTTCTAAAATTTGTTTTTAATTTACATTTATAAGACTTTTTTTCATGGAGAACAATTGAGATCATGTATTTAAATGAGTGAACTTAATTCACTAACACAAGACTAGATGAAAAACCAGAAAATAATAACAAAAATAAATATTCACTCCCTTAAATTCCATATAATATCCATCTCCCATAATTGTTTATTATAATAACAATATAAAATTATCAAGATCTATATAGGTGAGGATAATTCATTTTATATGTGAAATCATAATCAATTATTCATGGATTCTAGAGAAAATATAAAAAGGTAGAATTGTAAGTGTGGGATTTATTTGAGTGATATTTTAAAATGGATTTCAATTTAATCACCCAATTATTTTGAAACAGTTTACTAGTTTTTTTAAAAAAATTAAAATAATATTAAAATGTTCAAGTTATATAATATTTATTGTGTTATTTCAAAACATAGAGAAATGATATAACATTAAAACAAGGTTTATAAACTTCCCAATTCTAAATGATTTTGAAATAGATAGTGCTTTCTGTATAAATTTCCATATCAAATGAATTAGTAATTAAGATCAAAAATTGAATTAAAGGATATTCATTTATTTTTATAATCCTCTGTGGATTACATTTTACAAACCAAAAAATTATACTGAACCCAAAAAATAAAACTCATTATAAATGGTAATTCCATTTTGATAAATAATTTTATATTTTAAATATATTGAAAAAAATAAAAAATATATAAAAAACATGAAAATATAAGAGCTCGAAAATGAACCTCCCCAATAAATTGATTTTAATTACTTTTAATGAGGTTAGGATGTCACTAATAAACTAGGTCCAAAAAAACAAAACATCATGAAAATAATGATTTTTTATCTTTATGTTTCAATGTGAATTAATATTATATAAGATATGTCTTGGTACATATAAGAATATTAAACAATTAAATTAGTTTTTATAACCAAGAAAATGATTTGGGAAATACAAATTAAAATAAGTATTCAGTTAATCCCACTAATAGGTGTTACATTTTCACTCATTGACGTATGTAGTAAAATTAAATCCTTAATCTTGAAATGGAAGAAAAATTTTATGTGGTATTTTAAAACACCTAATTTTTATAATATTAAATTTATAAAACACTGAAATTTATCGACCCCGTTACTATTTTTTGGTTTGTATAACCAGTTTCTAGAAAAATAATGCTCAAATGGTAAGAATTATAGAATGGATTTGGTATTTTCCCTTTCATCATGATGTTTTATTCTTTTTGTTATTATGAATCATTTCATCCAATTACTATAATTATCTTTATTTATTATGAGCTTTTAAATTAGTCCCTTTTCCTCTTAGTACCAACCCCATATTCATTAATAGTATATGACCAAGAAAGATCCTATAACCACTATTCACATGTGAACACTACTCATTGGTATTTGTCTTCAAAATTATACAAGTAATTCATCATTTTTTAAATATATATTTTCCTATTAATTGATTGTATTGTAATATGTTTTTAAAATAATTTATGAAAGGATATGAACATATAGAATTAAATCCCCCTTGACGTTTTTGGTTTCAATATCTCCATACCTTTGGTATTAAAAAGAAAATATATTATTATGAGAGATAATAAGTATGAGTTCAATACACATATGCATCTTATTCCCGATGAATTATTTAATAAATTAGGAATAAAAATATTTATATAATATAAAATCATCTCATATGGATTCATCCTACTATTATTGGGTAGTCAATTATAATATCGATATTAATTTATATTTGGGTAAATTACACCCTTCCCATTTCATCTAAATAATTTTATCATTGTTGGAATAGGTTAGTTACTATAATTCACGTATTTTTCATGATGTGTTCCTCGTGAAATTTTTATTCATTTTTAATAGGTGAATTTAAAATATTCAAATAAATATTATGCATGTATAAATAAAAATTTCATATGGTAATATATTTTAACTTGTATGGCCTCCCTAGAAATGGAATCACAAGTTGAAGTGGTATATTGTCTCTTTGATTCTCTAGAAACATAATATTTCAAAACACATAAAATTCACCGCAATTTCAAACCTGAGTGGTACCCCTTAAGATGTCTACCAAAAACAATTAATCCTCATTTTTTACTTTATTATATTTTTATTTTTTATTTTTTGAAAAATTGGAATTTGGTAATGTTTTTAATGAAACAGGGAACAAAAATTCATGAAAATATAATGGAATATAACATATTTTCAATTATGAGATTTACTTTATGATATTATAAGATTCGCTCTACTGGAGTTCAAATTAAATATTCTATATCTATTTATCCTAAGTGTATTTCTGTAACAAAAGTATAAATACAATTATAATATGAAATCTGTGTATTGAATTCAAAATTATAATGATCAAATAAATATACATCAACTGATGCTCAAATTATGGGATTATATAGTATTACCTTAGGCGTAGTTATCTCGAAAAAAATTTCTCAATGTGTGCATTCTCAAGAAACAAATCTAAATATGTTTAGCCCAACACATAGATTCACTGTCATAGATAACTACCTATATAATCAATTAGTTCCCCAATCATAATATAGATTTTTTCAGAATGGGATAAACTAATAATATATTAATGATATTGAAAATCATTAATTTATAATGGTATGAAACTTTCATTAACACCCATAAGATCATATCAGGAATTTTTGGAATGGAAAATAAGAAAAATAAATCATTAGAAATATTTTCAACCTAAATAATTACTACAAAATATCATTCTTATATTAAGAACATGGGGTTAAATATAAATAAGTAAAAATCAAACACATAATTTATATAATGAAAATATCAATAATAATAAAAAATGTTCTATTTAAATAATTCCATGGAGTCATTATATCATGGTAATTTTTCCTATATCAATGTTCATATATTTATAAGCTACCATGTAATAAATAGTTATATGGATCACTGTTATGTCGTTAAAATTACTCATTGTTAAATTTTCACATTTCTTTTCAATCGTGAAGGGGACTTTATATTTAAGCTGTTGTAATTTGGGAGTCAATGCCTCGATCTTCCCTTCATATATCATAGACCATTCAATGCATAATATTATATTAATGGGTTTCCTTAATTAGTTAGGTATTTTGCATGTACAATATTTGATAGTCCTCCTAGATATGGATGTATTCCATATGCTATTCAAATATTTAATAATACATGGATCCCAAACAACTTATTTACTTTTTTTCTTTTTTAAAGGTATTGATGTGACAGTAAAATTTTCTTTGTGAGTTTATTAGATTATGAAATAGGGATTTAATTATCTTTATCATCATCATAAGTTACATTTATATCCCTTTCGTTTCATGTTGGTGAGGCAATTGGCTTATATTCACCACTTCTATGTTTATATAATATATTCATTCACCTGATACAGAAATCCAAAAATCATATTACATTCTGTGTTATTCATTTGTTTAATTAAAACACAATTTTTTTTGTATTTTTTATGTTTTATTTGAATGATAAAAAAGATATATTATTTATTGAAACTTCATTACGAATAAACATTGGTCAACGTTTAACTAGATATGTAATATTAAAACCATTAACATATAATACATTATTATATGACTATATAAGGACAAAACATATTCCTCATTACTATCTTATCACTACATGAGATATGAGATTGAATTATAACATCCCATTAGATATTCAGTATAAATTTTCTCACCATTCCTTATTTCATCTATCAAATAATAAAATTACTGTGTAATACTTTTTGGTAAACTAATTATTTCACAAAACATAAAATAATTAATGAATACATACAAATTACACACAATGAAAAAAATTATCTATAAATTTTTAAATGTTAGTTTACTCCAAATGTTAACCAGTAAATTTTATGATTTATATTTTTTATAGAATGATATATCAAAAATAACATCATTTATTCACTAATGTCTTGTATTTTTCAACTTGAAAATACCCAGATTTACATGAAACTCAATTTTTATTTTCCCTCATTTTTTCATTATTACATTATATTATAGAAAATTAGTATCTATTATGGACAATAGGAAACACTAAAATTTTAGCATAAAAATGATATATATAGATTATATGTTGATGATTATTTCACAAATGATCTAAGACGTTTTTTCTTTTAAAAATAATGACAAAGTGTTTATTAAAAAGATTTCATTTTTTCTTCAAGAATAAAAATAAAAAAACAATACATGTTTTTAATACAATAAAAATTATCCCCAATGTCCATTAATAAAAAGTCATATGGAATGATAATTTTTTTATATAATCTCAATAAATAAAAAATCATTCTAAACCATTACATTTCATAATGAAATGTTATTCACTGGGTGGTAACCAAAAATAACACATTAAACCCTATGACCTATAAACATGATGTGCATTTTTTCCTGATGTCATTAAGTGAAAAACATTTCACTTCTGAAATACCAAAAAATATTATATTGAACTATAATAATAATATGATGAAATGGAATAGAATTTCAGTATAACTACACATAAAACTATGACAAGAAAATAAATATTCACCATGTTTTTTCACTACACCACAAAAAAATTGTCAACATTCTCTAGAAATTTATATAACTATTTAATAAAGTGAAAAAATCTCAAATATCTACATTTAATTACACTTGTATTATGCTAATTGGATTAAAAAAAGAATAACATATTTATACTATATAATCAAAAAAATACTTTTAATTAAATTGACCAATGAACTCTACTTTATACCATTATTTAAAAACCATATATTAAAAAATACAAAATCCTTATAATTATGTGAAAATGTAATAAACATAAACACTATTTAATTTTACTATAAAAAATTAACATAATTTTACTCAGAAATATAAATATCTGCCAATTTCATTTTTTTAAAAATATTTATTAAACTGAAACACATTGATGATCATGTCAACATCATAAGAGTTGTTATAAATGAGAAATAACAAATCTTAATCTATAAATAAATTTTAGGAGAATTATACAATTATCTCTTACCATGGTAAATTTTCATTAAAAATAAATGATAAACAACATAATTTTATAGTGGAATAATTAAATAGAGACCTAATAAATCCATTCAAAAACAATTATACCCTCTATTATTAAAATATTTACAATAAAAAATTTTAGATCAAGGAGATAGAATTTTATGGTGGGGACCGCCTCTATGTGATGCAGAAAAACAATAGTACCTGACAGGAAGAGTACCTCTACAGTCCAAGGATAGTGGGA
This sequence comes from Viscum album, assembly GCA_963277665.1. Lineage (NCBI taxonomy): Eukaryota > Viridiplantae > Streptophyta > Magnoliopsida > Santalales > Viscaceae > Viscum > Viscum album. The sequence continues at coordinate 266,408,391 of OY728128.1, read as the reverse complement.
ATCAACACTATGTAATATTTCAGGCCCACTTTACTAATTAGAGAAGGGGTTTTCCAGCAGCCGATGTGTTCGATGTTGTGACTAGGAATGTTACTTGTTCCGGGGCGTAGAGAATCTGTGTCTAGCTATCATCATTCACAGCGATCCTATGTGGGTCAGCTTCATAATCCCATTTCTCAGATTTTTTTTCTTGTTTTGAGCTATGAATCTAATTGATATGTGTCTATTTATTTTTTGCATTGTGATTGGGATCATGCTTTGTGGATTTCCTTGTGGAATTATGAGAAGACTTTTTGAGTCTCGAGGTTCCCTATTGAGTATCATTATACTCTCCCATGCACAGGCTACACCCGCACATTGTTCTTTCTTGTGCTGATGACGTACAACTGGGCTGACATTTGGGGGATCTAGGACTAGGTGGTAAATAGAGGGGACATGCGGGCGTGGAGTGCTAAGGAGGTGATCGGTACCTACACTTCTGGTAGAATCCTCAGAAGACGACTCAATAGCTATTTTTCCTTTTTAGAAGTATTTTTACTTTACATTTGTACTCGTACTTTCAGTTGGTCTGGTATTCTAGTCCACTTTACATTCAATAATCCTTATACTACAATATTTTACTTCATAGGTTCTTCTTGTTGTATTCTCAGAACTTGTTTTTGTACAGGTTTAAAGGAAATTCCTTCTCGTTTAAAGGATTATGCCTTTTGGCGCTAGTTTCCATCCCCAACCTTATAGAAGGAAGGCTTGGGGTTATCACGAAATGGGCCCCAAGGGACAGTTCTTGGTAATATTGGGTTTATAGAGGTCATAATGGTGTCATGGTCTTGTTCAGATCCAAGATTTGCAACGTTTTTCAAAAAATTGGGCCATAAAATTATAAGAAATAGTGCATCTGAACCCTCACAGTGTACCTAAACATATAGTGAATTTAGGGGAGGTGAGGGGGGTGTTTTTTTATACCGTGTGATCAAAATATCAGGCATGTATGGGTTGGTGATTGTTTAGGATAGTTCTTTGTTCATGAATTGAGTAGGGTTAGCCCAACCTTTTGCTTAGTTCAGTTGGGTACTTCCTTATGTAGTTGTGTGGCACACAGTCGGTTCATGGTTGGTGAACTAATTGTCCTACCATGTATCCAAACAATGAGCATCTTTCTTGATGGGTTAAATTATATTTTCCCATAAATTTATTAATATATCTCCCTCCTTTCCCCCTTTTCAATTCCAGTGGGTGAACACCTCTCTCGTCTCCTATGATATATCCTTATCATCTACCTTGGGATCTAATTTTCTCTTACATACATTCTATGAATAAATTTTCATCAGGATAATTTTATCTTTATTTATAATATAACTAATCATATTTCATCCACTCTTGGATTTTCATCATAAATCATACACAATTTAGTTACAGGCTCCATCCCCCTATTTTTGGGGCATTTGACCATTCTTAATTTTTATGTAGATATAATTCAAATCTGAAGATGATATTGGATGAGTATTCATCTAAGTCCTTAAGGTAGTAGTCCTAGTTGTTTCTATTAAATCTGATTCATTTTCCTATATTCGTCGGTATGTCTTCCACCATCAGTTTCCATTCATTTACATAAAATGGATTCAGTCATTATAAATAAACATATCATGATTTTATACTCCCATAGACCATTTTCATGTAGTTATAGGATTCTTCCCTATGATATATCCACTCCTATGGATGTTCTAGATTAATTTACCCTGTAATCTAAAATTTCAAATTACTGTAACAACCTCTATTTTTATGTCATGTCATGTAAATGGATTAACACAATCTTATAAAACATTTAGGTTGACCAAATCACATGATATGTACTTCGATTATCATGAGATTGAATTTTCTTAACATATGTTTGAATAGATTAGTTTTCAGATGATATTAATTGCTAAAATGAAATAAATGTATTTTTAGAAAGGAATAAAATGTGTTCCATGGCCATGATTATTATAATATTATAATTAAATGTGATTTAAATGATATATTAGAGCCTTAGTTGTTATGGTCTTCATGTTTATGATTCCTAGGATTTGATCCCTCATGTTATTATTATTATTATATGCCACTTATATTGAAATTGGAATGATTGTTAAGGGAATTTTTAATCATGAAGTTTCCCTCTCCATTACATCGGGTGTTGAGCCTGATGTTCATTACCATTATGTTATTATCTGGGAGATGGGAGAGAAATTCTATGTACCTATATTTTGGGTGTTGGGCATGATGCCTCACCCCTCCTATATTGAGTGTCGATCATGGTGTCACTCATTCATTATGATATTCAATTAAAAACCATGTTGGAGTCTATATTTTATTAGATGGGTTATGGATGCTTGATTTTGTCCCTGGATATAAATAACAGACACCGGTTGCAGAGCTTAATCAAAAGAAATTATATTATTCTCATAAAACCATGTTGCTAACTATGGCCATCTCACTTGAGGAGTCCTTCAGTTTGGTTGACTCACTTAATCTATTTCACCTAATCTATATTTTTTTTGTTTTATTAATTTAACAAAACAATGCAAACATATTTGGTTTTGATATTAAATAACTTTCAAAATGATAATTTAAACTGACATTCAAATTAAAATAATGATTTCATAAGAAAGAGCATGTTCATGGGTTCATCCTTATATTCAATCATTATTTTAATTTATTTCCTTGATTTCTATTTGATAATACAGACATGAAATATCATGTTTGGACTATTTTTCAATATTTACATATTTTTTTAATATCATTGAATGTGTAATCACTCTTAATTCTACCTCCACCTTAAATCATGGTTGATTAAAATCCTTGGTCTATGAGGTTTCATCTTCCTGGACATAGCTTATTCGATATTGTTTGTACCATTGATTATCTCTCCTCCAAAATGTGAAGAACTGACCAAAAGAGAGGGGGACAAGTTATTAAATAAAATAATAGAGATACATTTAGTTGTATATCATTGGGGGTCATAACCACACAAGGGACACTCAAATCATTGATGCATGATACTCAATTCTTTCTAAAAACTTATAATTAAACCTTAATGAAAATTCATGAACACCTTAACCTCCCCTGGGCCAAGGCTTGTGGTTAATCTCCCATTTCCAAGTGTAATATATCACTTGGTTGAGTGGTTAGACAAGAAGAATAATATGGAAAATAAAATAAAGAATGGTGGATGAATATAATAATAATGGATAATTGGTGGAGGAGGATATAGATAGATATATACAGAGAGAGAGATAAAATAAAATAAAATAAGAAATGAAATAAAATATATAATTTTTAAATAATTTTAAAATAATAATAATTATTTTTTCAATTAAATGAATTTTATTTTGAAAAATAAAAGGCAGAAAGTAATAGATTAAATAGTTTTAAAATAAAAATTTCATGGTTATAATAAAAATCATAATATTAATATTAATATTAATACTGATACTAATAATAATAATACTTATAAATAAAAGAATAAAATTGAGAATAATTTTGGAATATATGGAGAGACAAATGCACGGATTTATTTAATAAAACAAAAATTTAAAGTATAATATAAAATAAAATAAAAATAAATAAAAATAAAAAATGAAGAAGAATAATGGGGGGATGAATTAGAGCATGCAACTTTAGTACTCAATCACTAGGTATATCCTCCTTGGTGTCATGTATGGCTTGGGATAGACTAGAATGATTTGGGATGGAGCGACACTCCTCCTTTTATAGGATTGATTTTCTTATCCAGAGGATCATCACAGTAGACCCATTAAAAGGATGATTCATGTGTTTAATCATTAATTAATTAATTTCATTAATTTATTTCCCATATCTCTTCCAAATTTCATAATATTTAATCTTATGTATAGAGACTTAATTCTATTTTACTCCCAGGATTTAATCTTCCCAGACAGACAATCCATATTCTTGATTTACGGTATCCCATGCATTAGTGTCCATCCAAACGGCCGATTCATGTGTATCCACCATCATGGGATTTCATAAAAAAATTCCTCCATGTCTACACTAAAACATTTCAGAGCATATGGGCCTTCCAATAATGAGATATGGTCCTACCATCAGAAATCATCAGATTTGTGAACAGTTTTGAAGTCCAATCCTGTTATCTTGTTTTTGGAATCCAAACGATAGATTGAACATGTGTTCTAGATTGATATAATATTTCCCATGATGTCTAAAATCCTAAATAAATTAATTTCACAATTTCAATTAGTTTTTAAAATGTAATTTCAGGTAAATATAATAAAAATAAAATGGTTACATCACAAAATTATGCCATTTTTAAAATTAAGATCCAAATCCCACCAAAATGTGCAAATTTATAATAATATAACACTGTGGTGGGATCAAAAACATTGAAATTGAGTGTAAAATTATAGAAAATATTAGTTCAATAAATTCCCCACACATAAACCATGCTTATCATCAAGGATTAAATCAAATCCTTCAAATTCACTGGGCAACAATGTTATCAATATTAATATTACAATTAAATATAATTAAAAATACCTATATCAAATAGAAATATCATATTACACATTAAACTTCAATTCAATTTTCCATTTTTTAAAGATTCAGTCAACTCATGTATTTTAATTTTCCACTTTTAAAAATAATGAAACTTCTCTTTTCAATCATTCAGGCTCCTCAATTCAATAATATTAAACATGATTTATAACAAAAATTTAGTTCTCATTTTTACTCATTTAATAATATCAACATTTAAAAATAAAACATGTAACCATAGAATTTATATGAAACTCATGACTCCTAGATTATTCATGTTAAGCATGAATTCATGTTTGATCTTTCAATTTTCACATTAAAGATCAACGTATGATTTGGACAAAAATGTAGACAGTTTATAAGATAAACACTAAAAGGGAACTAAAATTTGAAATGAAGCTTATTACTCCTCCTTTCAACTATTTGAGGTTTCCTTTTCCCATTGATTTACCTACAAAATGGTTTTAGTAAATTAATAACACAGATCATGTCATTAAATCCCAAAAAGTTATAGAGGTGTGGGCTACATGCTGATCTAATCCTCAAATAAGTAATAGAAATATAAATCCCTAGATTGCATCAAAAGATAAATCGTGGTATGATCCCCAAAATACTGCATGAATATTTACTACCTCCATAGGGAAGAACCATCTATTATCCAAATTCAGATGGTGGGTGAATATTCTTTTATTTGAACCACAACATGTACCTTTTCCCATCTGGTGTTTAATACTTATGGGTAAGGAATGAGTGATGGATAGATTACACCAGATCCACCCCCAATATAATGAGGTATAGATTTCAGGGAATAGGTTGTATTAAGTATTAATCACCCCTTTCATTATTTCCACTTGTGAATACTTCTTCTATTTCAGGGTAAGCTTCATAGAGGATGCATGAAATGAAGGATTGAAGTGGAAGTAAATTGGTATTTTTTTCAATAAAATGTGAATTTTAAATAATTAATTTCTCCAATTTAATAAATTCATCCTCTTATCTGATATCCTTGGTCTCAAAAACACTAGTCTCTTCATTATGGGGATCCTAAAACGTGTTTTCTTCAAAATTGGGGATCCCTATGTGTCCCTCAACAGATGAACATCCATGTTCATCATCTTCCTCTTAGGAATAGAAAAGAGTGTCTGATTATATATATTTATATAAATAATGAGTAATGAAAATTTTAGATTCAATACAATAATTATATAATTATTTTAAAGAAATATCAAATCCTTATGATTTTTCTGTCCCAATCAGTTCCTTAGTGATGAGTACCTCTTGGAGACTTATGGTGGTAAGTGAAGGTAGTTAGTCAGGCTCCTCCACCTCAATAATGGCCTCAAGTTCTTTGATTTCATTAGAAAAATAAGGAAATACCAATATCACCTCCTTCATGGAATCCTCATGTGGGGAAATTGGCTCATGGTCTTGTCATGTTCATGAATTGATGTATCCAATGGTTCTTGCACAAATTTAGTTATCAAATCAATTTAGTCTTGAATAATTTTCACCATCTCTTGATGATCTTGAATTTCATAATTTTTTTTATTTTTTTTTCAATTTCACCTAGTAATATTCTAGTGGAAATTATCCAAAACCAATTAGAGTAATCAAAGAGCACTCTCCTTGTCTCTCATCCCCCTCTTAATGAATCTCTATGAAGTACACCTCCAATTCAGCTATCTCCCTAGCCAATCCATTAACAACTTGTTGATCATGGGTCTCCTTGAGCTTTTGGATGAGGTCCTTGAATTCCTCAAAAATGAAAATTTTGTTTTAGGCTACCTTTAATTATATAAACCATAATGAAACACTCTTTTCTGTAGACAAGGGGATTTAACTATTAGTTCCTTCACTAGTGAGTAATTGTCAGTCCATATAGAATAATAATCATTTGGTGTTAGCATGGAAATTTTTTTTAGTTTTTATTTATATAAAAGAAATAAAATATGACTAAAATGTAAAAATAGATAATTTAAATTAGTGAATGATTTTCTCCCCAACAAAGGTGCATGTTTTGACACATGCCTTTCATAGGTAGTGGTCAAAATGAATTATATTTTTCCCCGTGTAGCACAGAGGCTGACCAGGGTCATCATGCTTGAGGATCCTTTATGTTTGGTTCACTTACAAAATATATGTCACATTATCTATCTATTTTTTGTTCTAATTAATTTATGAATACTATGGAAATATTTATGGGATTATGATTAAATGAAATGAAAATTGAGAATTTTAATTAACATTAAAACTAATCCAAATGAGTCATGAAGATTTAAAATGGTCTTAGGTTTGTCCTTGTATTCAATTATTATTCACATTTATATTTATGATTTTAATTTGATAATTCAAACATTAAATCTCATGTTTTGAAAATTATTTTTTATTTATAAATGATGGTATATCATTAAATTTCAAAGCCCTATTAATTCTACCACCTCCATTAATCTTGGTTGATGACACTCCTTCATCGAGGAGGTGTTATTTTCCAAGACCCATCTCAATTTATTTTGTTTCATCTATTGATTATATCAACTAAAATGTGTGATGAACTAACCATTATAGAGAGTTAAAAGTGATTAAATAAAATAATAGAGATAAATTGAGTTGTATTTCATTAGGGGCTATCACTACATTAGGGAAATTCGCCTCACCCATTCATGTTACTCAATTGTATCTATAAATATAAAATTTAGCATTAAATAAAATTCATGAACACCTTCTCCGCCACTCGGGCCAAGCCTTGAGGATAGCCTCTCATTTCCAAGAGTAAGAGATCACTTGGTGGATTGGGTGGGAGTTAAGAATAATAAATATAATCAAATAAATAATGGTTGATTAATAAACTAAAAAAAGATGAATAAGGGATGGGGAGATAGATATATATAGAGATGGACAAGGATAAATAAATTAAATAAGAAAATATATAAAATATATAATATACAAATAATTTTATATTAATAATAATAATAATAATTATAATTATTACAAGAATAATTTTTTAAAAATAATATGGAGAAAGAAATGGATAAACTAATTTTAAAATGAGAATTTTATAATTATATTAATAAAAATAATAATAATAATAACCATATTATTATTATTATTCTTATTAATACTAAAAATATTGATAGATAATATTAAAATGATAAAAATTGAGAAGAAAAGATGTGGAATGGATGGAGAAAAAAATTGGAATAATTTATTAAAACTAAAATTAAAATTTCAATTGGAAATTAAACTAAAATGAAGTAATTAGAATATAAAGAGGATGAAATGGGGGAGTAAGACCTGAATTGAGCATCTAAACTCCCCTGATGGATATCTCCTCCAAGGTTCCACAAATGAAATGGGGGTGATTGGAATGATTTGGAAAGGAGGAGATCTTCTCCTTTTATAGGCTAGAATTTACCATCAAACATTTTTGTATGATATACCCATTAAATAGTAGATTCACATGTCGTCTCTTTAATTAATGTTCTTCATAATTGTCTTATGTGTCTCACCAAAAACTTTTATCATATTTTTCCATTTTTAAGAGATTCATTCTCATTGTACTCTGAGAATATAATATTCCTAGACATACTCTCTATATTCCTTGTTTCTGTAATCCCATTCATTAATGGCCTTCCATATGATCAATTCAGGTGTATCCTCATTAATGAGAGTGTTTTATAAATGTATTTCAAAAATAAAATCCAAATTATGGATAATTTGGGCCATTCAATCATGATATATGGTCCCACCATCAAAAATGCCAAAATTTTTGAACAGTTTTGAAGGCCCAACTTATGAACTAGTTTTGGGCTTCCAAATGATGGATTGAGCATGTGGTCGAGAAGGATGTAATGTAGCCCAAGGTTCAGGAATCCTAAAAAGGGGAAATTTACCAATATCAATTAGTTTATATAATGTTACTGTATAAAAATAGAATTAAAATAAAATAGTTTAATTCCAAATTTAGTTCATTTTTACAATTATGTTCAAAATTAAACAAAAAAACAAAAATGTGAAAATTTAAATAAAATATAACACTATTTTGTGATTAAAAACAATAAAAGTCAATGTAAAATTATGATAAATATTGGTTTGTAAATATCCATCACCTAATATCAATCTATATGCCTACCTATATCCCAAAGTAGTTATTTCATATAGGTAGATCTGATATATAACTGTAGGTATGTTATTAGGAATAATTATATATATATATATATGGTTACTAATTAGACATATACAACCATGAGATGATGTAGGTAGAGATACAAGGTTCCCTTTAGGAATCTGATTCTATTTCTATTTTTTATTTCTGTCATTTCATTTTATTCAGATATATGTACACATTGTTGTTTCTAAAAACACTATTTGGATTATCTCTATACACTATTAGTAGTCGTCTACTGGAATTTTATCTAACAAACTAATTGCGACACCTTTGGTTGCTGAGTTTATTAAATGTCTATAAGTATGGGTAAGGTCATGGTCCCTACCATAGCTTATGGATTCAATTTATTTAATAATGGATCATGGGAGCAGAGGGCTGAAAATATACTAAAGATTCTAGGGGATCAATTTTTTAGCTTTTTGTACATTTTTATAGCATGATGCATATACCTATCCTTTATTCCAATTTTTTATATCATCATTCCATTACATAATTATTTATAATTTTAAATTATTCTGTCGTTACATATTCTATTTTATTAATGCTTCATCTGTTTATTATTATTATTGTGTTTCTGATGTGCCATTCTGTTATATCATGTTTCCACTACAACATGATACTGGTCATGTTGCTATATTTTCTACTTATATATTCTTCTATCGTTTTCTAAATATTCAATATATTCATTGTTCCACATTAATATAAGGGTATTTTCTCCCACAACCCCACATTATATCCTAGCTTATTGTTGGCAGCCTCTGGCATACAGAGATGTTCGCATTAGGTCATGTGACCCGCCAGCTAGGGGCATGGGTTTGGGTGAACTTGTATTGAGACATTACTCTTTAAAATCACCTATTATATTTTGAGAGGCATGTCCATGCTGAAACTACGGAATTATATTATTTATTTCAATAATAAAATTTCTTTTTATATTATTAATATCATGGAAACTTTTTCTTCTAAACCATGTTGTGGTGTACCCCGTGTAACAACACCTTCCATAAAAAAAACAATACCATTTCTCTATGTGAATTCATTTTATTCATGATATTTATGATTTCAAACATCTGAAATTTGAATTTTATTATACATACCTACATCAGGCTTATCTTATATATAAAATATTTCTATATTAACAATGTCTATTTTCCTTGTAAACTTTGACATAGTTATATCTGTTTATAATGCTAATAGTTTTTGAAAATATTATATACTCATAATTAATAATCAATTTTGTGGTTTTATAATATCAAGAAGATAACCCTTATTTTTCTCTTAATAAATGTCATGGATTTGAAGACTGTACGAACTATAACCATTTTATAAAAATAACATCCATGTTCATGAAATTTTAATTTGAATGATTTCTTTATTGATATTAAAATCTAATAAAATTGTTATAATTGTGGATTTGATTACACTTATGAGATTTAAATGGGAAATCACATGACCAATGCAATATAATTAATCAACATAAACTTTTTATACAACAATATCATTCTATTAATTTTGACTAAATAAAATAAATAAAATACTAATTCCATTTCATTATTGATCTAGTCTAACTAATATCATTTACATGAGATATATGATGATTATTAATATATAGAAAACTAAATCAATCTCTTTGATCATTAATGTCTTGTATGAATCTCCATGTTAATGAAAACTATTATTTATTTTTTATTAGTTGTCTAGAGAGATCATTTATAGAGAGAGAGATAGATAGATACTTTTCATTAACAATTTTCCATTTAATATGTTACATTCTAATGAAATAATGTAAAATTCACAATCCAAAACCCTTTTTTATAGGACCCTAATTATCGAAAAGTTCTCTCAAACACATAGGATACAAATTGGAATGTTTCAGAAAAGTTTTAAATGTTACAAACCTTTGAATCTCTTTACCCATCATTTTAATCAATTTTAAAAAATTTGCTAATTTTTTTGAGAATTTAATCATTTCAAATCATCAATAAATGATGATAAAATAAATTATCATATTATAATAGGGAAATAAAATTTATCATGTAACATATATATATTCATATATTAAACCACATCATAGTAACTATTTCCACCCATAATTTGGAATCAGACACATTTCCATCTGAGATTCAGGAAGTGTGATGATTATGAAAAAATAATGATCAGATTTATATGAGGGGCTTCGAAATAGATTGTGATTTGGTTTATATGGGTTGATAATTTATACATTTTAATATCTATTTTAATTATATAATTATACTAATTATATTATGGATATTCACTTAGTAAAACAAATTATCTATCCTTACAAACTTGCTTACCAGCTCAACCAATGGAATATATGGGAGTCAACTCTACCACACCCCATGTGCCAGCCAGCTGACCAACTAGGTGAAAAAATGTGTGAGTGAGCATAGAAGTCATAGTGAGAATACCTGGAACATGAAGGTGGGCCTAATAGGGTGGCCCAATGGGAGGGTCTTTCTAATGAGGGTGTGAGTGCATGTGTTACAGGTTCCGACCCTACTGCCATCTTGATGAATTGTAATCATGGAATAAATAACTAAGAATTGATATCATGCATACAAAAACCATTGGGGTAGTTCTGAAAAAACATGTATTATTCCTCTATAAAAGAATAAATGTATAACCATGTTCATCTAATCAAATCAATTTGAGTCATCTGATCATTCCACAACATCATATTCTGTAACACCCCGCCCCTAGATACCTAGAGTCGGTGCATTATTAAATAACATTGGCATGATCACAAGAAAGATGAAGTCTCGAAAGACAGATTAGTTTCGTAGCCTTGGAAACACTAGATATATTCATAAAGTTTACATTACATCAATAAGTGAAAAACTACAACAACAAATTATCTTCACATCCACTCATACCATCCCTATAGGTCATTCATAAAATACTTCTTCCCTTCCTGGGAAAAATAAAACATTGAAAGGGGTGAGCTCAGATGCTCAGTAAGGATAACAATTAAGCAGAAACTTTCATAAATAAACATAAAAATTTAAAGCAATGTATAACTAAAATAGAATACTTTTAAAATTGAACTTCAGCATAATATGGCAAGGATAAAATGAAATAATTCCATTTAATTATTCACATGGATATTATACTAGTCGAATAATCACATGAAAATATTAATCACCACTTTCATAACGACAGAATAGATAATGCAAGACTATCATAACCACCTAGCCAAGGCCTCATGCCAAGAGTACAAATAAGATTTTGTCAAGGCCTCGTGCCAAGACACTAGTTTGTCTCATGAGACCTACCGATGCATCGATGAGCTATAGTGGGCTCCACCCGTCACTTACTAAGTCCAATGCATTCCTCATATGAAAAGTTTTAAACATAACATAAAAATTCATATTAAAACTAGCATACGAAATGTCAATACTTTATCCACAAACCATGAATGGTATAAAAATAGCACATCCACAGTCAAACATAACTCATTTGATACAATATAGATGATTTTATTATATCATATTAACCTCAATCGAGAATGATGAAGGATATTGACATAGATGAAAATAATAATCAAAACAATTAGAGTGAAATATCCCCCTTTATCTTGAAATCATTTAAAAGTCACCCTATTTGTCAAGAGTCCATTTAAAATAGATTTTAGAATAAAAGTGTCCCATACCACTTTGAAACTTTTAAAAAGAATTTTTATTTGAAAAATTTAATGTCCATATAAATAAATCCTTAAAACCATTTTTAAAACATGGACATTAATGAGAAAGATTTAGATTAATCAATATTTAAAACATTTTAAAATGTCATTTTAGTTACAGTTCCTAACCAGAAGAGAGACACTTGAATAAAAATAATTTAGGAAATAAAAACTTTGTAATATCATGAGAATAAAGGGATTCATGATATATTATATCAAAGTACATTATATACACCATATAAAAGTGATTTTATTTATAGAAATAAAAGAGTCTTAATGGAATGTAAATTGAGATGAAATCTATCATAAAGACCGTATCCTTAGGATAAGGATAAATCAATGACATAATTATTAGTGAAAAATATAAATACACTCAATATGATTAGATATTCATTGTAAAACAATCAAAGGACATTCACACATATTCTTGTAAAAACAACACCAATGAATTGGATGTTTAACTCGACAAATCGAGATTGAGTAAAAATTACTCTTATCAAGTTCATACCGATGACCTGATAATTTATCAATGGAGTGATTATGTGTATCAAAAGTATATCCACAGAAAGTGGAGTGGAATTTATGACATAATCAAATGAATAGTAATTCTACACATAATATTGGAGAAAAATAATCAATGAAGTATGCGTAAAGCCGAATGAGTGGAAATTGAAATTTCTAATTCACTTATTTATTTGGTAACATACAAAACATACACCCATGAAAGAAGTATCATAAAATTATGATTTAAATATACATGAATTAAAGTATATTACACAATTAATACAAACATGGGCAGTACACACACCACATGTAATAAATAAGTGGTGAACAATGGAATTCTCACGGAATTAATAGTGAGATAAGAGACCCCTTTCTTTGAACTTTTTCCTTGGTCGATGGTAGGTTAAACTCCTGTATAATGGTAAAATAATTGTTATTGAATTATAAAAGAATCATTTACATTAATATGATATCATATATGATCTTTTAACATTTATTTGTTAATAATATCTTAGTATTATTGTCATTTCGGGTGTTAACTTACTAGTTTTCCTTTATATTATTTATTACGTAAGCCATGTTTGTTATGGATAGGTTGTATATTATTCATATCCAGAATTATATCATGTCATTAAACATTATTTTTAATCATCAAATGAGAATTATACTTGAATGGATACGATGGAGAATGAATCTCATCGCGTTCGTGGAGACAGTAGTCCGTACGTACACACGAGCAACAATATCATTCTTTTGATGTTAAAATAATATATAATTGGATGGTATATAATATAGAAAGAATAATTATCATGTTATATTTATTATTTAAATGAATTAAACATCATTTTTATACCCATACAAATAATAATTTATTGAATGAGAATTACACCACGACGTGGAGACGGTGAGCCGTACGTACGCACCTATGGTCACATGCCATTCAAAGGATGGATAGAATACTGAAATATGGTTGTACCATGTTTATAATAACATCAAATTTTATATAATATACTGGAGTTATTATTTTTTACTGGTAATAACATAGAAAGAAGAAGTGGAAGAAGAAAGGAACTTGAAAAAAGGGTTGTGAAAACATTACCTCTTCTTCAGGTTCTTCATTCATATTTCATCAAAAGGGCTCCTTAGGTTGGCTTTCTGATCAATATAAGGCCTCTAAGTTGTAGTTAGGGAAGTTGAGAGAGTATTTGGGAAGGTCTGGCTGAACCAAAAGTCTTTTATGTTGAGAATTAACGAGAAGGGGGTGTGCCCTTTTATAAGAGGGGTGAGAGACACCTTTAGAAAAGCTAGAAATATTATTTTATAATAAATTCATATTAATTTTATAATGGTTCCAAAGTGGATTATTTAAAAGTTAAGGTGGGTATGGGTCGAAACCCACTCAACCAATATAATTTATAGAGGTTTGGGTCATTATATTAACCTTATCTTTTTGTTTTAACTCTTAGTTAATTAGTTTGACACTTACCATGTCACTTTGTATTTTTATATTATATAGTTAATAAACATACTATATACCTCCATGAGACCCCCAAGTGGTCCATTAATGATACACCTATAATGATATAAGTCTCTTGGATGATCCTTAGATTTTTAGGAATTTCATATCAATTAATAATATAATTTTTTTTTAAAAACTCTTTTATGTAAATTTTGACACTATTTTGAAAACTGATTTTTGTGAAAATCATAATAGAATTATTACTACAAAAAAAGTTAATTAAATAATTCTTAACATGTCATATTAATCTATAAAATTAGTTTAATTCATATAAAGTCTCAAATTATATTTATTTGGGTATTTATAATATAAATTATTTTAATATTTTACTATTATGGTAATTACTACATCATCTTTGTGTCATAAATAAATTAAATTATTTATTGTCTAAAAATTATAAATAAAATATCATTATCTAGGAAATAATTTTATATTTCTAATGAATATTTAAAATCTAATTTAACTCATTTATAACCCTATATTAAAAATATTTTTGTAAATAAACCTTGATTTTAACTGTTTTAACTCTTCTTTGAATTAAATAAAAATAAATGTCCTAGTCTAATCCAAGTGGATCTAAATGATAATATTTTACTCCTAAGGTTGTTTTTGGTCGATATACACTTGTCCAATAGAATTAGGAAATATTTTAGGGTAATATTAATATCATTTTTACCCTTAATTACCCTATTTACTTTTAACCGTGGAAAATAAAAGTAAAAAGTTACTATTCACCAAAAAATATTTTCTTCTCATTGAACCAAATTTTACGCCTTGATATTAACCACGTCTCTCGGGTTTTTTAAATTCTACTCACAGAATCTGTAAAATTAAGTTTTATGAAAAATTCAGTTTTCTAACTACCACTTAGTGGTTTCACTATTCATCAAAAAATGAATGTTTCCAGAAAAATACCAAAAATTAGGCCTAAAATATATTTGATATTATGAATTCAAAAATGTTGTCTATTTTACCAAATTAAAAACATATCAGTTGCATTAATTAATTTAAAAATTAATTCCTGTTGTCAAAACAAATAGCGTGTTTTTAAGAGATAATAACTATCAAAAGATTGACACTTGTTTATGTCCGGTTTAAATGTGAAATTACATCCAATGACCCACATTGTATTAAATGGTA
Source organism: Viscum album (assembly GCA_963277665.1). Lineage (NCBI taxonomy): Eukaryota > Viridiplantae > Streptophyta > Magnoliopsida > Santalales > Viscaceae > Viscum > Viscum album. The sequence goes on along the minus strand of OY728128.1, from coordinate 266,392,815 downwards.
AAAATATATTATAAATATACTTTAAAACCACTCAAATTAATACTTTATCACTATTAATTATATCGATTAAAAAAATTGTTTTTAATTAAAATTTAGTAATTTTCACTATTCATCAAAATATGAAAGTTATCCGAAAAGTACCAAAATTTCACCCCAATCTAATTTCGATATTACGATTCAAAAAATGAAGTCTATTTCAAAAGATAATATTTTTTAAAATTTCAAAAAGCTGGTATTACTATTCATAACAGTTAGTTTGATTGGTTGTGGTGTGTTAGAATCTCAAAGTTGCATACAATGCACACCATTGCATTATTAAAAGGGAAACGTACCATGGAAGACTGGGTTGTTACATTCTCCCGTCCTTCAATAAATTGTGTCCCCAATTTTTTTTTAAAATTGGGCTTGAGAATATAATGGAATGTCCCACATCGGGAAAAGAGTCAATAAAACTATCACTTTAAAAGAAAGGAAGAGAGGTATAAAGGTCACCCAAGATAACCCATACTAGGATTCCATGTAGGAAAACATGGATATGGATGATAAAATATGTGTTAAGTTCTGATGGAGAGGGATAGAAATCATGATCAGGAGAAAGTTAACAATAAGAAAATCATAAACTTCTGTTGGGTCAAACGGTCGTCAGTCTCCCAGTAGGAAAAGAAAATGGACAACATTTATTTTTTTAAGTTACATTACATAAGGACAAGGAATTAATTTATGATATTGAATAAGAACATATAGAGATATAATTACTTTTTAAGTAGAGTTTCATTCTTTAATAAATTTTTACCACTAACTCATTTTTTTTGAACAATGAGTATTCAAGAAGACTTGGTCACAATGGAAGAGATAGAATAAACTTCTATAGAAATACATGATCCATGTAGGATAAACTATATATTTACCTTGTATTTAGAGATTAATCAAAACCAAAATGGTTAGTATAATATCTGATGACCCCCCAAATGGATATTCCATTAGAGAAAAAAACACTAATCTTAATTTCTAAATTTAAACCATCAATACCCCAATGTTAAATAAATACTATTCAATAATCAATTGTTATTAAAATCCTTCAATATACTCCAAACTAATATTGAAACCCAAAACTTATAAGAAGGCAGTCTTCCACGTTAAATTGTATATCCAAATGGCATTAATTACTCTTAAAGTCACATACTTAAAAGTAATTAACCTAATCATTTCCATAAATAACCCAAATCACTATAAATCCACAGTAAAAACATAGATAAAAATCCAACATTACTCCTCAAATGAAATCCCATACTATTATATTTTCCTTGGGAATATAGTGTTCACAACAAAGCGAACAACTTCCAAAATAACATTTACCACTTAATCACCAAATCATTTTCCTATACTAAGGGTATTCATTTTATAAGACATAAGATCCCAAATCAAATTATTATTGATCAATAAAATCATTTAACTTAAAATAATAGTCCTACTAACCAGGGACTTCACGTAGTCCTGTGGTAGGTGATAAATCCCAATCGCACTTTGTTTGTGGGTTCGATTCCCAAAGCTTTGTCCGACGCGACGAGTTGTCACATGTTCTTTGTGTTGTCCTTTTTCAAAAACTATATTTTATAACATTACCAAAATGATATAAATTCCTCAAAATAACCATAACATAATTTAACCACAAATCTTATCTCATACCATTCATTTTCTTCCCAAATTATTATAACTTGTAATTGCCTCAAACCCACGGATCATTTAAAACCAAATGGTTATTTATAACTATATCCACAAGAGAAAAGATAATTCTTCCTCAAATATCATTCTCACATGGAAAACTGTAGGGTTAAAAATACAAGAAAAAATTATTCCAAAGTAAACCCATCAACAAGGAGCACCAATACTTTTTAAACATTTCTCCAACCATTTATTTCCACATAGATTCTTCTTTGTCCAATAAAATATCCTATAGAATAGAGAATTCACTCGGGTAATGTCCAGGTCCCCTACATTTACGGAAAATGACTGTAAATGGATTCTTGAGACCATTTTTATCTTCTTCCATAGTACTCTTCATTTTTCTTCAGCAATTCTTCACTTTATGTCCTTCCTTCCCGCACGTAAAGCATTTCTTTGTCCCATTCAGACATTTTCCTGGGCATCTCCTTCCAAATTTCCTGCATGATGGAAATTTAGGATTCCTTTCTCCATGGTCTCCACTGCGGGAGCTCTTATCATTCATCACCTTTATCTTCTTTTTTGTGTCTGGGAATTGGTTAATATATATATTGTTGATCATATTTTTGGAAAATTGATTTGGCATAAAGACGATATCTTTTACACCTATCAACATTCCATTTTGTTGGTCATTCCCACCACCGTTACCACCTTGTACATCATTCTGAAAGTCACTATGACTTCCCTGGAATCTAGCCATTAACTAAAACCAGAAAGCATTATGTGAGTAACAGTAGTCATAAAATAATTTAGAGATTAAAATGTCACCATATTGCCAATTTGAAACACATTACGATTAACCAAGGTTATTTACTCTCATATTATATATATAATACTTCAAATCAATTTGTAAAAAAAATTTAAATTATCTTAACCATATCCCTTAGGAGTGTCATAACCAAGAGTGCAGCAAGGCCCATTGTCATGCACCAGTTCCCATTTGAGTCTAGCTCAAAGCGGTGTTTTCGGGTTTTAACCCTAGGTACATCTGTGCCAGAGCCGCCTCTACCTGCTCGTATCTAGACTGGGATGTATTGCTCAGAAAACTCACAATATCTCTATAATACCAAAATTCTAGGATGTTATCCTATATTAATCCTCAAAGTTCATCTTAGGTTTACGTGCTCTAATAAGAGTTTATCTAAATCTAGCTTCCAAGTTTTGTACTAAACTTCCTATGATACAAACTGTAACACCCCGACCCTAGATACCCAACGTCGGTGCATTATTACATAACATTGGCATGATCACAAGAAAGATCAAGTCTCAAAAGACCAATTAGTTTAGTAGCCTTGGAAACACTATATATGTTCATAATGTTTACATTACTTCAATAAGTTAAAAACTAAAACAACATATTGTCTTCATATCATCTCACACTATCCCTGTAGGTAATTTATAAAATACTTCTTCACATCCTGGGAAAAATAAAACATCGAAAGGGGTGAGCTCAGATGCTCAGTAAGGATAACAATATAGAGGAAACTTTCATAAATAAACATAAAAATTTAAGGCAATGTATAACTAAAACAAAAGCCTTTTAAACATGAACTTCAGCATAATATGGAAAGGATAAAATGAAATAATTCTATTTAATTATTCCCATGGATATTCTACTAGTCGAATAATCACATGAAAATATTAATAACCACTTTCATAATGACGGAATGGATAATTCCAGACTATCATAACCACCTAGCCAAGGCCTCGTGCCAAGAGTACAAATAAGATTTTGTCAAGGCCTCGTGCCAAGACACTAGCTTGTCTCATGAGACCTACCGATGCATCAATGAGCTATAACGGGCTCCACCCATCACTTACTAAGTCCAATGCATTCCTCATATTAAAAGTTTTAAAGATAACATAAATATTCATATTAAAACTAGCATAAAAAATGTCAATACTTTATCCATAAACCATGAATGGTATAAAAATAGAACATCCACAGTCAAACATAACTCATTAGATAAAATATGAATGATTGTATTGTATCATATTAACCTCAATTGATAATGATGAAGGATATTGAAATATATGAAAATAATCATAAAAAAAATTAGAGTGAAATATCCCCCTTTTTCTTGAAATCATTTAAAAGTCACACTATTTGTCAAGAATCCATTTAAAATAGATTTTAGAATCAAAGTGTCCCATACCACATTGAAAATTTTAAAAGGAATTTTGATTTGAAAAATTTAATTTACATATAAATAAATCCTTAAAACCATTTTTAAAACATGGAAATTAATGAGAAATATTTAGATTAATCAATCATTAAAACATTTTAAAATGTCATTTTAGTTAGAGTTCCTAACCAAAAGAGAGACACCTGAATAAAAATAATTGAGGAAAAAAAACTTTATAATATCATAAGAATAAAGTGATTCATGATATATTATGTCAAAGTACATTATATACACCATATAAAAGTGATTTGGTGTATAGAAATAAAGGAGTCTCAATGGAATGTAAATTGAGATGAAATCTCTCATAAAGGCCATATCCTTAGGTTAAGGATAAATCAATGACATAATTATGAGTGAAAAATGTGAGATGAAATCTCTCATAATGGCCATATCCTTAGGTTACAGATAAATCAATGACATAATTATGAGTGAAAAATATAAATACACTTAATATTATTGGATATTATGTGTAAAACAGTAAAAGGACATTCACACATATTCTTGTAAAAACAACACCAATGAATTGGATGTTTATCTCAACAAATCGAGATTGAGTAAAAATTACTCTAATCATGTTCATACCGATGACCTGATAATTTATCAATGGAGTGATTATGTGTATCAAAATTATATACACAGAAAGGGGAGTGGAATTTATGACATAATCAAATGAATAGTGGTTCTACACATAATCTTGGAGTAAAATAATCAATGAAGTATGCGTAAAGCCGAATGAGTGGAAATTGAAATTTAAAATTCCCTTATTGATTTGGTAACATAAAAAACATACACCCATTAATAAAATATCATAAAATTATGGTGTAAATATAAATGAATTAATGTATACTACACAATGAATACAAACATGGGCAGTACACACACCACATGTAATAAATAAGTGGTGAACAATGGAATTCTCACGGAATTAAAAGTGAGAGAAGAAACCCCTTACTTTGTAATTTTTCCCTGGTCGATGGTAGGTTAACTTCCTGTATAATGGTGAAATAATTTTTATTGAATTATAAAAGAATCATTTACATTAATATGATATCATATATGATCTTTTAACATTGATTTGTTAATAATATTTTAGTATTATCGTCATTTCGGGTGTTAACTTAATCGTTTTCCTTTATATTATTTGTTACATAAGCCGTGTTTTTATGGATATGTTGTATCTCATTCATATAAATAATTACTTCAAGTCCTTAAACATTATTTTTTATCATCAAATTAGAATTATAATTGAATGTATATGATGGAGAATGAATCTCATCGCGTTATTGGAGACTGTAGTCCGTACGTACGCACGAGCGACAATATCATTATTTTGTTGTTAAAATAATATATAATTGGATGAAATATCATATAAAAAGAATAATTATCATGTTATATTTATTATTTATATGAATTACACATCATTATTATACCCATCCAAATAATAATTTATTGAATGACAATTACACCACGACGTGGAGACAGCAAGCCGTACGTACGCACCTATGGTGACATGCCATTAAAAAGATGGATATAATACTGAAATATGGTTGTAACATGTTTATAATAACATCAAAATATATATAATATACTGGATTTGTTATTTTAGAATGTTAATAACAAAGAAATAATAAGTGGAAGAAGAAAGGAACTTGAAAAAAGGGTGGTGAAAACATTACCTCTTCTTTGGGTTCTTCCTTTTGATTTGATCAAAAGGGATCCTTAGGTTTGCTTTATTATCAAAATAAGGAATCTAGGTTGTATTGAGGGAAGTTGAGAGAGTATTTTTTCAGGGATTTTCCGAACAAAAATGCTTTGAAGGTGTGAATTAATGAGAAGGGGGAGTGCCCTTTTATAAGAGGGGTGAGGGGCACCTTTGGAAAAGCTAGAAATATTATTTTATAATAAATTCATATTCGGTTTTTAATGGCTACAAAGTTGATTATATAAAGGTTAATGTGGGGATGGGTCGAAAAACACTCAACCAATAGAATTTAGATAGGTTTGGGTAATTATATTAACCTTATCTTTTAGTTTTAACTCTTAGTTAATTAGTTTGACACTTACCATGTCACATTGTATTTTTATATTATATAGTTAATAAACTTACTATATACCTCCAAGAGACCCCCAAGTTTTCCATTAATGATACAACTACTATTATATAACTCTCTTGGAAGATCCTTATATTTTTTAAAATTGATTATCGATTAATAATATTATATTGTTTTTAAAAACTCTTTTATGTCAATTTTGACACTATTTGGAAAATTGATTTTTTTGAAACTCATAACAGAATTATTACTTATAAAAAAGTTAATATAATCATTAATAACATGTCATATTAACCTAGAAAATTAGTTTAATTCATAAAAAATCTAAAATTATATTTATTTGGGTATTTATAATATCAATTATTTTAATTTTTCACTATTATGGAAATTACTGCATCATCTTTGTGTTATAAATAAATTTAATTATTTATGGTCTAAAAATTATAAATAAAATATCATTATGTAGGAAATCGTTTTATATTTCTAATTAATATTTAAAATTGAATTTAACTTAACTATAACCCTATATTTAAAATGTTTTAGTAAATAAACATGGATTTTAACTCTTTTAACTCTTCTTTGAATTAAATAATAATAAATGTCCTAATCTAATCCAAGTGGACCTAAATGATAATATTTTACTCCTAAGTATGTTTTTGGTCAAGATACACTGGTCCAATAGAATTAGGACATGTGTTAGGGTAATATTAATATTATTTTTACCCTTAATTACCCTATTTACTTTTAACCGTGGTAAATAAATGTAAAAAGTTACTATTCACAAAAATTATTTTCATCTCATTCAACCACATTTTACTCCTTGATATTAACTGTTTCTCTTGGTTTTTCTAAATACCACTCACAGAAGTGATAAAATTAAGTTTTATGAAAAATTTAGTTTTTAACTACCACTTAGTGGTTTCACTATTCATTAAAAAATGAAAGTTTCCTGAAAAATACCAAAAATTATGCCTAAGATATATTTGATGTTATGAATTAAAAAATTATATCCATTTTACCAAATTAAAAACATATGAGTTGCATTAATTAATTTAAAAATTAATTCCCATCGTCAAAACTAATAGCGTGTTTTTAAGAGATAATAACTATCAAAAGATTGACACTTGTTTATGTATGGTTTAAATGTGAAATTACATCCAATGACCAAAATTGTATTAAATGGTAAAAATATATTCTAAATATACTTTAAAACCACTCAAATTAATAATTTATCACTATTAATTATTTCAATTAAAAAAAGTTGTTATTGATTAAAATTTTGTAATTTTCACTATTCATCAAAATATGAAAGTTATCTGAAAAGTACCAAAATTTCACCCTAAGATAATTTCGATATTATGAATCCAAAAATGAAGTCCATTTAAAAATAAAAAATTTATTAAATTTCAAAAAGTAGGTATTACTATTCATAACGGCTAGTTTGATTTGTTGTGGTGTGTTAGAATCTTGAAGTTGCGTGCAATGCACGCCATTGCATTATTCAAAGGGAAACGTACTGTGGAAGCTTGGGGTGTTACATCTTCAACCACCCTCTCACCTTCTACAATTGATGACCCCTGGTTTGTCATCATGAGATGCACCTGAAAACCTTCGATGATGTTAATGAAAGACCAATATAATCAACCATCACCTCCAGTTTTCATAACCCTCCATATATGATATAACTAAGATTAAGGAAACATAATCAACATCCTTGATACATGCATGAGACTTTGTTTTTAATGTATTCTTTTTTAGGAGGAATATAATCTATCAATTAATTAAAATAAATCCATTGGATTAATCTTATAAATACATCATGTGAATCCATCATAATATATATAGTGGATTTCACTTTCTAATGGAATCAATCATATGAGTCCATCAACAGTTGTATTCCACATTGTCATATGAATGAAATAAAATATGAGGCCATGAATTCCTGGAACATATGTGATGTACAAAAGAATATCCATCACATATATATTTATCACATGATCATGTGAATCCATTTTGAGAGTTTCTGAGGATTATGTGATCAATGTATGATTTTCTTGACAAGTCATTTTGACATCACTGATGCATCATATAAAAAATAACATCTTTTTTATTGTAATATCCTCCTATCTTCCACAAAATCATTCTAATATGGATGGAATATAATCATATGAAGCATATAAATCTATCATGATAATATCTCAATGTTTTAATAGATATTCATTTCATGATGAAAAAAATATCATTCCATTACTTGGATCCAATGGCATTAATTTTTCTTGCAATCGCATTATTTTGACCATAAGAATACCCCACCACCCCAAGCTGATGTGTGCATAATATTCCCCATAGAAAGTGGAAAAAATAATCAAACATCCTCCTTTATATACCCTTCATTCTATAATAAACACACATATTCAAGGGGATGTGGAGAAATGTAGATGGAATGAAATGAAGAAAAAGGAAAAATAGGGAGGGGAGGATCTGCTTATGCCATTGAAGTAATTTTTAGCTAATTGTGAGACCCATTGTGGAAAACTGATCGTATGATCACATGATGTTTTGAACATCATGTGATGTTATCTAGTGAATATATAGGCCTTTAAAAACTCTTAAATCACTTTACATATCATTATTACAAACCCATTATCATGTGGGAATCCACCATTAGTTTGAGTGGCCTAGAAAGATATCCCTGGATGATGCCCTCTACATGCCCATGATTCCTCTAGTCACAAGATAATAAGATATCACACATTCCCTTGGTCTCTCTATGTTTTCATGCATACCTAGTTATGGATGCCTTGACATGCAAGCCTATTTACATACTCCCCTTTCTTACATGATAGTCTCATAGGGATTGATTAACCTCAACCATGCACACTCATCCGTACATATGGATCCAATGTTCATCCAACCATCATGTTCATGTAAACCTTTCCATAACCCCTTGTGGTCAATCAAACCACATGAGAAGTTGAGAATCTTGTGGGAGTCCCAGGACATGAATGTGAATAAGGAATACATGTGAAATAATGGGTAAGCCCACCTATAACCATGTAATCCATAGGATGCGAGGACGCAATATGAACCATCCATCATGAACCCGTCCTTGCATTTACATTGTTTCCCACTCTGTGATGGAATTATTCCTTTGGACATGAAACATCAACAATTGGATATGCACAAAATCCGGCACAAGTTTGTGAGACATAGCTACATGACTCACTTAGGATCATGCACTCACATGGCTCCTCACTGGTATTTTGATTCCACCATGTAGCCTTAGACATGTTTGTTTGATCACATTAAATTCCTTGTACAATTCAAGTTGATCATACAAAAGCATCATGTATAATTTAGGTTGATCATGTGAAGATAACATTGAAAATTATGTTTTATCATGAAATGATGTACCCAAAAAGATAGATATGTCATATAAAGACATCCTAGGAATGGTACTTGATCATGTGAAAGGAGCTATACATGTTGTCTTTAATCATGAGAAGACATCATTGACATGTCCCATTGATTATGTGAATAAATCATGGGCATGTCACATAGATCATGCAAAGACATCAGGGACATGTTAGCTTTGATCTTGAGAAACACCTTGGACATGTAAGCTTGGATCATCTGAAAGATCTTGGAAATATCTATAAAACACCCTTGGATAGGACTTCTATGTTAGACCAACACACTAAACATGTCACAAAATAAATCAAGGTAAGTCGAAAAGATAATAAAGACATGTCTAGAAGAAATCAAGACATGATGTGCATACATCTCAAATTAATCTAGTATAAATACTAGTAAATACACCACGTAAATTATCATCAATGAACCTTCATCAAAGATCCCACATTATAAGGGGATTGTCCCTAATGGTTTAAGGTCGCACACAAATGTGACCCTATTTATTACATAATCTGTGATAGGCCCCCTGTGTTGCACAGAACATATTTGAAATACCTTTTATTGTAGCCATATCTATTTATCCATCTGAGGATAAAGAATGAATAATTATCATGATAATCCCTAATTGTATAAGATAATATATTTTCTAAGACTCATGGATGATAATAATTTATCCTGAGTGTAATCACTCACCCTAACCCATAAGTGAGTTAATTGGTAACAGAACCATGATAACACAGATTCCTATATAGTCAGGATACATATGAAGCCTTCCTAAGGCTTGATTTCCAATTGGAATATGACCTGATATAAGACCCTCTATATACCAAATATTATTAAACCTTGGGAGTATATTCGCCCAAAATGTTACCTTTCTTCTTCATCAAGTAGTAGACAAGAAGTGGTATTGTATATGTGTTTCCTTCCAAGTGTTATCCCTGACCATTCCCTCATGTTACTAAAACCCATCAATGGTTTAGGGATGATTCGAACAACAATGAATATGATTACATTATAAATATGATACATAAGATTCCATCCAAAGGGTTGATCTCCAAAACACATTCTCCATGAGAATGGTATTCATAACTCTCTATGTGAAACTTCAATGTGTTATAACTATTGAAATTTTATCTCATGCAATGTGTCCAATATTAAATTATTTCTTTTTTTACACACCAAGACTGAATCGCTTTGGGTTAGATAGTGGATATGTCTATACAAAAATCATGATGATTATTCAACCATTGTGGTCCTTTATTGGGATGTAAACACGATTATGCCTCATTTTCACTCAATGGTTCATACTCCCAATAAGTAAATTCAGGGAAGACTTTCATGCATAATCCCCTCTCAGGGCCACTTTTTTCTATTCTTTTATTAGAATATATATCATAACATGGACTAAATAAACTCTAATTTCGATAAAAATAATATATAGAGGATGACACCTAGTGTCTTAATCCCTATATTCACATCCTTATCGCATGATGGTAAACTATAATGTACATTTTTATCATATGACTTTAAACTATATCAGACAAACAATGTGGGTTTTGATTCCTATTATCATAAAATACAAAGGTCATCTCAAAGTGGTTCAATACCATCACTAAAACAATAAATGACTCCATAGACGGAAATAAACTCCGAATATCCTGAACATGGCTATAAAATAAATCATTATAATTGAATAATATAATGATGTATAACCCATGGAACCTATATTTGTTCCCATAAATACATGGATTTATTCATTTCACGAGCACAAGGGTAACCAGTCCTCTATGAGTGCATGGGAAGGATTTCATGAACATATCATAAGTCTATAGTATAGTTTTGGAATTCAAAATAATTCCCAAAAAATGGTGAAATGATCCCAACCTATCATCCTCTAGGCCAAAGTGATATATTAATCATAATTGGGTCCAAAACCCCAGTTGACTACCATTGAAAAGAATTTTGGTGTGTGTTCATGGATATGTGAACAATTTTTAGTTTTCATTAATGAAAAATATAGTAAAACTGATGAAAATGATTATGAAATGAACCTCAATCACCCACAATCGACCATAAAAAAACCAATCCTAATTTTGTTGGAAACAAAATGGTAATCCAAATGTGAAATTATTTAATTATTCCATCCATTTTAATATTTAGAAATGATAGATCACTGTAATATTATATTCCCTTCTTTTTCCAATTTTTTTAGGAATCTGAATTGTTAACTTTATAAGAACTATTTTAACAGTGTTGAACCTCAAATAAAAGGGGTAACACTTCTTCATTATTTAATTGTGAACATAATTGGTTGACTGTGTACTTTTATAAATGATGATTCTCTAATGTTTTTCCTTCTTTCCTCATTGGTACATCTCAACTTTCATACAATCCAAATGGAATCGTCGAATTTGCCAATGGATTCTAAGACAGTGCAACAAGATAGCAAATCCTAAAGAACATCTCAAGATGCTATGAACAACCATTTGGTACATTGATCATGTGAATCTTCCACTATAGAAGATTTATCCCTGAGACCCTGATATATGATGTAACAAATGAAACACCTCTAGTTACATTTAGTGAACATTGTGGTGTGAGAGTACCACATCAATGGATCCATTCAGAATTCTGAGTCATCTCACGAAATCCACTGGAGAATAATAAAACGATGGGCCCTATTTACTATGATATAATATCAAAGAGATATTTTCGGTAGTTTCTATATTCAATAATATTATAATTTTATCGAAAGAGAGTTGCAACACATACATTATATACCTGAGGGTGGTGGGTGATAAAAATCACCATGTTAACTTAACCAATTTGGGGTTTCATGGAAGGATCACATCCAATGTGTTCATCTACATTAACATATGACAATAATTTTACTGGGAGATACAATGGAATTTTATCCTATCCTAGGCATACAAATTGAGTAATCCAGATATAAGACACTCCTAAGGTATCCAAACAATGAAACACTATAGCATGCTTATATTCTAGTTACAACCAATCTATCTGGAGACTTCTAGTGTGTCATGATAGTGGCCCAGAATAATTATCTTATTAACAATAGACATGATACTCTAACTTCATAAAATATATCCTATGTGACAATGGAATCCCTAGGAGAACCCCAGTCCATAGATCATGGGGTATTTTTATCATATTTTACACTGGAATTGTCTTCAAGATGGGAACCGACCCCCCAAATGGTATTGTGGAAAAAACCCATCAAATGGTGCTACATGCAACAATGAATCAAATTTTACAATGACAACCATCCCTTAAAAGGGTAAAGTGTGTGTTGAAACACAAAACTATATAGTAGGCCCCATCCCAGTAAATGGAGTATATTGGGAACTAGCCAGTAAAATGAAATAATCAATGGAAGAGGGGCACCATCCCATATATGTATCTTTAAAGATGATATAAAACAAATCATAGGAATTAAAATAATATAAAAATGATAAAACTCTATAAAATTATAATCATATCCTCCTCAAATAATCCATGTAATATTAGGTCAGGCCATATTCTACCTCCATCACATGAAAGGAAGGGCTTGGTGGTATAGTTCATGCTTCTACAGAATGAATTATTAACAATGTTGATGTTTCATAGTGAAATATAAATACATCTTATGGCTAGAAAAAATAGATTATTTAGTATTTGGGGTCTACCTTGAGACTCCACTCATAATCCACTCACCCTATCATTGATAAAGGAAAGGGTATTTTTATTGATCCTTCTAATAAACCCCATAAATATGATAAGGCATTTTATAAGGAGAAGAAGATCATTCAGCTCCAATAAGAGATCGTGGATATCTGAGAAATATTTTTCGGGATAATAATAGTTTATCTTCCCCATAAGGACTCATCAGTTCCTTCCATTAGAGGTCTCCATTGTAGTGATTTTCCTTAGTGCACATGGCTAGTGGAATTTCATATTTTTTATCCCCTCATCGGGTGAATTATAGGCTTTGTTCTAACTCATCATAGACCACAGGGATGGGGAATATTCATATTCTCATGTACCTCTTTATAAAATGACGTGAAATTTCCCTATTTTCCACATCCTCCTTAAGGGTACCCTATACTCGTAACTCATCCATGATCCCAGGAAAAACAGTGGCACACGTATCATGTTGGAGATTTAGTGTGTTCTATTATCCATGATGACAAGAAGAAAAATTATATTCTTTCAAAAAAAAAATTCCCTAATGTACATTGACTATTCCATGGAAAATGGTTTGATAGAACTCCCAATTACGAGGAATCTTAGTGATGCAAGGATGATATTTCATGACAATAACAACCCCTACCACCGACACCTCGGCCAAAAAAATAGTGAGTTTATTTATCTTTAAATACTTCCTAGGGAAGTGGTTATGTGAAGGCATGATATATTAAGAGTACCTCCAAATAAATTCAATATTTATAATATTCATCCAAGATCCATTAAAAATGATCCCTCCATATAGGTTACAAACCTGATACATCTTGTGTTCACGATGATAAATATTAAAATATGTCCTCATCACATGATGTTAAACAACATGTTACATCTTGGTCACATTACATTAATCTACCCAAAACATCCTAGTCATATGATGTTAAATTGTATGCTAATTCCTAGGTCCATGATGTTAAATTGTACAACAAAATATTTACCATATAACGTGAAATTATATAGAACATGTCATAGACATATGATAGTAAACAATGTGATTTCACAATCCTTGGGAGATATCATTAAAATTATGTGGAAGTTATAAAGTCATTTATTCTATCCATGATTTTAAAATAAATCATAGAGGAACTCATCATGCCCCTATAGATCTCAAATTAGTTAGATAAAGAAGTTACTGCAACATAGGTTTACAGGGTAGAAACAATGACATCAGCAATCCATGCCACTATCTAATTCACAGAACTAGATCAGGAATAAGTTATACCAAGATATATCATTCACCATTATATTTTCAAAAAACCTTACAATGTGGAAATATGAAGGTCTATGTTTGAAATTGGTTTCAAGATCAATTTCATTTTAATTCCGAGCCTCAAACATTTGGTGTATACAAAGGGTGAAAAATAACTTATAAATATAACTATTAATGTTTATTATAATATCTAGAATAGTCATCTATGGATGATCAATATCAAGGATTATTTTGGGTATCTCACACACAACATTGAGTTCATGGTTATCCAACAAGATACTTCAAATAAATTCCTTCTTGGAATACATTTTCTTTAAAGCCATGTAGTGGTACCTTTAAAATTCCATCAGTCCCTAAAGTACCCCATCGATGGGATGTTCATCATAAAATATATTGATGTTTCCCCAGTATAGACTTTAGAATATATATATATTGAAGAAGGTTCTCTAAAAAGGTGGTAGAACAGCCAATGGAGGATGGAGATATGTAGTTTTCATCCCCAAATGGCTTGGGGACCACCCCTTTAAATCCATAATGTATTTTCAATAGTGAATATGTGTTACCCATAATCATGAGTGAGATAGTAGACCTAATCCTAGGTTTCCACTATCCCCCTTCCTGAATGATTTTATTAAAAGAAACATTCATCTCTAGAATCTCATTAAAATGAATCTAGATGTTTGGGTTACTAATGTCTCATATCACAAAGATTCTCTTACCTTGAAAGTGACATAGATGTCCCTATATCACAAATCATATCTATATATTCCACCATGAACTCATACATGGAATATACAATGACCCAAGGAAATCCCGTATCAAAATTGATGATGGCATGTACACCATCAGTGATGTGCTCCGGAGGGTGAATTTGGGAAAATAAGAGGAAATGTAACCGCTGAAGATTACTGTCACAACACCTCTGGATGATAGGGAGATGTATATTTCATTTATAAAGAATCATAAATGTGTCTTCAAGTTTAATTATATGTAATTTCATGGGCCATATCTTGATATGTCTACACATAACTTAGGTATACCCGATGATCATCAAGGTTTCAAGTAAATAACAAAAGGAACTCACCCCTATCATGAAACTAATTCCTAGACTAAACACATTAAAATATAATATGTCCTATGTACTAGTCACATAACATTAAACCATATGAAATAATTCTTATAATAATTACTATAAACTAGACAACATCCCATGTCCTGGCAACAAGACATTAAACTTTATAGAATCACTTGACCTTACAAAATGATGTAAAATTTCATGGATGTTTTCATGGTTGTATAACCTAAGAGTAAAAGAAAGGATTTTTCCATAACACATGATTCGAAACTAAAAAATGTGCTCCTTTTCAAAAACCCTAAATGGAATGACCTATATCATCCCAGTCAAAAGACATTAATCTATATAACAACGTCTTCAACACATGACATTAAAAAGTTGTATTTCCCTATGTAGTATGAATATAATTCCCTTAAAAACATGCTAAATAATACTCATTTAAAAAAATTGATTCCTCATATAGAATGATTTCTAGATTCCCTAGACATCATTTATGGGGATTCATGCCTTCTTCTTCATGTCGGGTAAACCTCATCCATGTAGCATGATTTCAAACTACATTGATGATGTCTATTCTGTTTGATGTTATTATGTTACTAGAACTATGTATGTCCTAACTCTCATTACAATGAGTTACAGAGAGATTCCTATATCATATATCATGGCTCTTCCTCTATATGATATAATTTCCGAATTCCTTTCTTTTAATTTCCTCGGTGTGGTGAATGAGAAAATTTTTATTTCTTGTTTCTCTAACAAAAAAATAGATCTAATACGCTTTTTTGTTTTTTTATATAGGATTCGCCACATGATTTATATTAATAATTTCACATCATATTTAGCATGTTCCTGGATAAAAGAAATTAAATGTCACACAAAACATCATTACCTCACGATGTTAAAATGCATGGTTAACCTATTTTTCATGAGGTAGACCTGTTTATTATATTTCCATCACCCTAAAGGACCACAATGCATGATGTTCACCTCCCACAACACCATTCAATAACTATGTGTGTCTTGGATCCTACCATCATAAGATACATAGTGATTAATGGATATCTAATACTAGGTCCACCCGCAACATCAATAGAAAAATTAGCCCATGTGTATATGATTGAAACTAATGTGGAAAGTTAATAATTTAAGAACTAGGTGGGGATTGTTTCCAATTAATGTCAGAAATGTAATGATGCCCAAAAATAAAATCTCGAGTCCATATTCCTTAATCCTTAGGAAAAATGCCCCTATTAAAATGTTTCTAACCTGTATGGAGTGTTTCCAATTTAAGAACTATGTGTGACTTGATTCCTTAAATCACATGATACATAGTGAATCCTGAGTTTCTAATCCTTCTTACAGCCTCAACATAAAATCAAAAAAATACCCCCTTTATGTATGGGTCATACCTACAAAGAGAATTTTCCATCAAATTACTATATGTGGGTTGATTCCAATTACCATATGGAAAGTAGTGATGCCTAAATCTACAATATTGCGTCTAGAATAAATAATCAATAGGAAAAGTTACCCTTATGCTTATAGTTCATACCTGTTTCAAGATCTTCCAATACAGTAACTACATATGTCTTCGTTTACTAAATCATCTAATTTGTTGTGATGTTCGAATCTACAATCATGTTTCAATCAATAATAATCAACCATAAAAATTCCACCAGTTGAATTTTTTCAAACTTACCTGGAGATTTTTCCATTCATGAACTATGCCTTTCATGATTGATACTATCATAGGATTCATAGGAATGCACAAATCCCAATTCATAGGTACATCCACAAAAATAATTGGAAAACATTCACCTATATGTGTATCGGTCATCCTTATGTGGAGCTTTTTCCAATTAATAACAACCCATTTCATTATTCCTTCCATCATATGATACATAATGACAATGAGATCATCAATTCTGGGATTATACATAGTATAAAAAATGATAAATTTCCCCCCGCACTATTTTTTTTATAAATTCAAAAATATTTTTCTATTCGAGAACTATATGTGGCTTGACTAATCCTATAATTTGACACATAATTACACTCAATTTTCCAATCCTTGGTCCTACCATAAAATATAAATGTGTAAATGGAGCCTTTGCATATGGTTCAAACATTCAATAAGAGTTTTACATTCATAAAATATGTTTTGATTGATTAATATTACTACAGTATATGTAGAGAAAAAATGAATTTCAATCATGGGTTCATTTTCAATGTAAAAAATGCTCCCCCTAAAAGTTATGGGTCAGAATTGAGCAGGGAACATTCATAAAAGTAATAAATGTGTATTGATTCTTCCCATTATAAGATACATAATGATTATCAGATCTCTAATATGGGGTCCATTCGTAACATATAAAATGATAATAATGAAACCCCAATTTATGGGACATACCTATAGAGAGAAATCTATAATAACTAATTGTATCTTTATTCCTTCAATCATATAATACATCGTGACACCTGTATTCTCCATTTTAGGCCATGTCATGGGTTTCCATCACCCCTAATCATGTTCCTCCATGAGAGTTATATCCATGTAGAAGTTATAGTCTAAAATAAATTGTTGACCACCCCTCTAATGTATTTCCCAAAAATTACTCAAGAATAATTTAATGGGCTATATAGTTATCCCTTATTTCTCATATTGACTAAGGATCATGTGATTTTAGGGAACCTAGAAAAGTGCTCTGGCTTGTGAATCCGAGACATTTCATGTAGGGGGAACCATGTGAATGTTACATGAAGTTAAAATACATGATAATATTCGTGTTTCATTGTGTTAAACATCACTAAAATATTCTATTTTCATGACATTAAACCGCGTGACATAGGGTATCTCATGTAAAACCTAAAACTTCTTCTATGGGACCATCTTATACAAGAATATGTGCTAGGGATGGATTTTATGAAATCATACAAGAATAAAATTGGAAAATTATTTATCTCTATGTATATGTAAAATATATTCAGAGGACCCATTAGCGAACCAAGATGTCTGGAATCACTAAGAGAAGAAGAAGAAATTACCCTCTCCCCAACATACGAGTTAGATCAATGTAGAAGGATCTCCTTAAAGGTGATTATTAATGAATGATTCATTCCATAAAAATGTTAAAAGGTACAAAAGGAACCCCATCCATGAATGTAACATATACCCTTATTTAAATTGGTCCATCTAATAAAGACTATATCTTCCTATGTAGGAGTAAGATCTACATATGGCTTCTTTTCAAGTGAGATAATTTTCTAATATATGGGGTAAAACATAAGGATAACCATAAATAGTCATATGAATCGGTAAAATGTTTTTATAACATATAATTTTACACAACTTGTGATAATATTACACAATTATTTATTTCAAAATTACACATCGTTCCCCACATACATAACACATGATGTTAAACTAAAAATAAAATGTCAATGTCACAAGATGATAAACTTCATAATAGATATATCCCATATAAATGATGTTAATGTTTGTAGAAAACCACCAATTTTCAATCCATTTCAATGGACCATAATATTCTAACTCTTCTCAACTGTAGTATGGGGTTCTTTCATCATAACTTATTCTCTTTAACCCATAAACCACAATTCATGTCCCAAGATCCTCATGTTTCCACAACCCGTTCACAAACTTGTAATTGAAAAAGATCTATCTTTTTTACCATTCTAGAGGGGGATTAGAATAATGTATTTTACCCACCAACCAGAGATATCATGGACCAACAAAATGTTTTTTAACTCCTTGTTAGCCATGGTATCCTTGTAGTGAAACTCATCACCTTAAGGTTTTTTGGGTTATATCTTGTATGATTTTTTCATACAATTATTCATGAACTGATAAACTACACCCATGATTTACAAAATTTTCATATCCATCTCAAAATGATGTGGATAACTCTTGACCCTATGTATCCTAATTAGGTTATTTTTTATAATTACATTCATACTATGTCCACATAAATCATAAAAAAAACTACATGAACTTCAGTAAAATATGTACAACCTTAAACATTAGAAATTTATAGTCTAAATCACAATACCCTAAATCATCTATTAAAAGTGACACAAATATTTTAGAATAAAACAAAGAGGTGGGAATCATAAGGAAAATTCAATTATCCCCACACTAAAATCTTCATCTATTGTATGTATAAAAATGATAGAGAATTCATAAAGAGGAATAAAGATCATATGGGACACTCTATGGCCCTAGTAAAATCTATTACACAATATTTATACCCCCCATGTCTAGGAAAAAATTGGAGGAATTATTTGTGACATCTCCTTGCCTGGATAACATGTTCACTATGTAGTGAAACGACATTGAGGGTGCCCGAACCCTTAATGAATATTATGTTTTCCATAAACCACCATCAGTTATTTGATGTCTAAAATGAAATTATAAATTACATGAGTTATTGTTCATCTCATATAACCCCATATACATTGGGATCAATATTTCCAAGTTATTCCCTATACAAAACTGGTAACAAGGAATGGATATTCAAGAAGGACCCCGATAGAATTAATTAAATAATTATACCTTACCAAATAGGTACTACCAAGGGGATTGGACCAATATAAGTGGTCCCCCATTAATCTACGTGTTATTGTCCTAAATTTGTGGAATATGTGCTTCCCTGATTACCAATTGTTAACATGTAACCACTAGTTTCAACCTCCATTTAACACAGATATTCTGGGAATATGCATTAAAATTTCTTTAATTGAACTATTCAAGAGTATTTTACTTCATCTGGTTTGCATCATACTTTATTGTACACTTTATCAATGAAAGAATGTGACATTCTATTCGTGATACTTTTATTGGACCACACCATGTAACACAAAATCACATAGTGTTGGGAACAAGGCTACCAAATGAAATCTATATTTACATAGGATGTCTGAAACCACCTTGAAATAATTTCTCTCCATTACCTACATCATAATCCATACATTTTAGATTACATAAATATTTCTTCTCCGTGGGAAAATAGAGGGGATACTAATACCTGCCCATGCATGTGATACCTTAGAGCCCCAACATAAGGACTTCTGACCTAAAAAATAGAGGGAACTACTAATTTAATGAAAGTAACTATAATCATCACGAAACTATATAACATAATGGGGGATATTAGCACCTTAGGATGTTATGTGTCAACAAGTTATGTCTTCCACATTCCACTCGTGAGCCCAAATAATTTCATATGGGAACTCTGCACCTTAGGGTGTTTTGGTTCTACCCTGGTATTTCTTCCCCATTATATGTTCATTGATTCAAAATAAAATACATGGGATTACCTAACCCATATTCCAACAACCCACGTGGGCACAACATCCCTATAATTCTATTAAGTCCTCACAAAAATACTCTAAACTACATAGAATATCATTTCCTAGAAGCAAGAATCTATAAAATACATTATCTCCTCTCATAAAAGCAATACTCTAAACTTTATAACATCTTATGTCTGGGAAATATGATGCTAAACTTATCATTATATCATTCCCTAATAGAAATACTCTAAACTATGTAGTATCTATAGTACTCAGAGTAATGCTTTAAAATGCATGTCAGAAAACAATAACGAATGACATTAAACATCAAAGAAGACATCCATACCATATGATGTTAAACTGAAAAGAATAAATCCCTAATCCATGATGTTAACCTATACATAGAACATTAATTCACAAATGGTTCACCACAATTAATAGAGGGACTAATCTAGAATACCCTAAAATATACCAACTGATGGTTTAAGCTGGAAGACCCCAAACCACACCATTGATACAGTCTTGTTTGAAAGACCTAAAAATGACCATTTGAAACAGAAATAATGCTCTCCAGATTACAAATATTAATTGGGAACCCTATGAAAAAGTTGATTCTCTACATTATGGACATGTACTTTGTGTTATCGTGGAAATATTGAGAACTTATAAAATTAAAAAGGCACAAAACATTTCAAGTAAAAGAAAATTATGAGGGAATAATAAGAAAAATAATCATTCAAATATTTCTTCAAATAAATATAAAGAAATAGATATTTAATTGAAAGAAATGATTAAAAAAATCTTTTAGGGACCAATATTTTTCCATATAAAAAATCAAGATATCTCACTAGGTCCACTAATCTATGAATAAAAAATAGTGCATCTCTATTTATCCGGACCCCCCCTGGAGGATACCTAGTCCTCTCAAGACATTTAATTACATGAGAACTTGTCCATACTATAGGAGCATAAATAGATCAGAGTGGAATACTTTCTGGGGCAAGTAATGTGTCATGGGAGCCAGATCCATGAAATATATCTTCCATATAATGGATCTATAGCCATTAATTCATTTTATAAAGATGACATTCCACTTCTTATATATGTACTATATCTACATAAGTACATTAATCATTGATCTATTGAAATATGGACCAATGTTCCATATTCATGGGTTTTATAAGTATTAGAGTTTATATTATAATTATGTATTACTTCATTGCAATTATGTTTGGATACATATCTATGTCCATGCCTCGTATCATGGATCCAACCAAAAATATGTTTCCATCCTATAATATGAACCTACTCTATAATATATAGTATCTATTCCTTTAGTAGATTTTATTCATATGATAAACCCAATTCCTTGAAAAGAGCACCCATTGTGGACATCTATACTATATACATTCTATAAACTCTAAATAATGTAGTCATGAATGTTCATTTTGGGGTTCTCAAAGGGCTATCAAACGTACAATTATATATATATATTTTTAAATTTACCTTAGAATTGAATTCATTCATTCCAAATTTCTACAATTCCAAAGCGGACATTTATTTATTACCCTAATTTTTCATTAGACACTTCTCCACCATAGATTCAAAAGATATGAATATTATGAAAAAAATATGAATATGATTTAAATGAAGAACTTATAATTGTCTTGGAATTCATTTTACAAGGTCATATATTTATGAACGTATTATATAATTTTTACTAAGAAAATTATACTACGTATTTTAGGGAAATTAACTTTGAGGATTAATTGGCCAACCAAATGATGCAAACAACTATCTCATCCAAGGTAACTTGTGCATGTCACCTCAACCGCACCCTCAGAGTCATCCACCTAGACAACGATTCATCTAAATGTTAGTGTGATCATGGTGCTCTGTGTGAGTGCTAATTCTATATTCTATTGTTTTTATAATGACCCCATAATGGGAGGGATCGACCGGGGAGGGGTGAGTGAAATGTTTTTTTTTTCGACCCCTCTATTGGCCCAATGAAGAGCTATTGCAGAATCAATTGTTAATTGTAGATATCCTTCCTCAAAAAAATTTGTAGAATGTCCCATCATCATATCCACTATTGATTCATAATAAATAAATGTACATAACAACATTTATTTGATCAAATAAAACAAATCCATCTAATTCCACATGCATCATCTTTAATCTCACACTCCCGAACTACACTCACCTACCCTACCTCGATGTCATGATTTGTGACCAACACCCACTGAATTTTTTTATTTAGGACTAATACAATAAACCCTTGAATCTATTGTTCATAATCCTTATTCAATGATAAATATGAGATAAAGGAGACATACTAAATATCTTAATCCATGCATGATAGATTTTTTTTCATGAATTCCATATTTTTAGGAATAGAAAATAATATCATAAAAAATAATATCAATACAACACATGAATCTAATCAATATTTAATTCAAATTCATCCAAATATGTGAAATGGAACAAATGATTAAATGAAATTAGCAATCTAGGAAATCATCAGTAGTCTTCCACCCTATTTCGTAAAGGATAAGAAATTTTAGGTCATGCTTTCCATATATACATATCATCTTCAAAAATAGAGTCATCGGAAAAAAGATGATCACATGATCATGTGAATCACTTGAGAGAGTTTTTGAGGATTTTATGATAGAATAATCACACTCAAGCATAGCCATTTAGACATCACTAAAGATTCTCATAAAATCGAACATATATTTTCCTCACAACAGTCTCCCTTGATCAACATGATCATTTTGTGATGGAGTAAATAAAATTATGTGAATCCTCTAAATCCAACATAAAAACCCTGAAAGGGAATTTGGAGATCCATCAAATGAAAAAAAGTGATCACGTGCCACCTTAGATCCAATCAAAAAAACCCATATTTCAATCTATTGATTTCAATCATGAAAATAATATGAACTAATGTTAGTGTACATGGGATCTTCAAGGTGGGAAGAAGACTCAACCTCATTCAACTTAGACTAAAAAAACCCTTACTCTTTATAAAAACACATGCTTGTGAGGGGAAGATGAGGAGATTGTATAAGTAGTGAAGAAGGGAATGGAAATAGAGGAAGGGGAGGATTGGATACCTCCTTTGGAGGAATTGTCTATGTAATAATACGACCCATCACACAACAACCTTCATGAGATCACATGATTTTTTATACATAATGAAACATTATCATGTGAAGCCCAGGGCATGGAAGCCCTCCTTAATCTTTGTGAGGGCCATTTGAATTATACCCTATCATGAATAATTCACCCTTTAGTCTGAGCGGCCTGAACAGATATCCCTCGATGCATTCCCTCTACACGTACGACGTATCCATAAAGTCTCAAATTGGATATCGCATGAAAGATAGTTCTCAAAATGTTTTTTTATTTTAACATGTGATGTGGTTACCATAACAGGATGTCCTATTTACATACTCCCCTTGGTCAGATGAAGACATCATAGGGATTGACTACCCTCTCCCATTCACCCTTGTCCATGTGTGTGGCTATAATGTCAAACCCAAATACATGTTCCCAAAACCCCATGAAGGACCCCCTTGGGGTCACGTGAATCATATGTGAAATTGAACATCATGATACACCATCATGTCAAAGTCCTAAACATATTTGTGTCCTCTTGATACATGTAGTCCCACGGGAAATCCCTCTTCTAATCTTGAAATTACTAGGATATGATCTCTCAAAATGAATCTGTAAGCATTAACTAATTTAGACATGCATGTTGTTGCCCATACGGTTGTGGAATGATCCATTTTGAAATGAAAACTCATCAATTAGACATGTGATTGATCTTGTACATGGTCACAAGACCCAACTATGTGAGTCCCTCAAGACCATGCTGTCATATGACTCCTCATTGGCCTCATAAGTCCCACATGCATCCTTATATTTTCAGTTTGATCATTCGTAGGCCTTTGACTATATAGTTTGATCGTACAATGATATCCCGGAAAATCTAGGTTGATAAGGTGTAGATATCCCTAACAATTCTGTTTTATCATGAAAATAAATCTAGGAAATCATAGGTTCATCATGAGAATACGACATTGTAATGCCAAGTGATCATGTGAAAGGGCCTAGACATATACTCTTTGATAATGAAAAAAAAGTTGACAAGTCTATCCGATAATTAAATGATATCCTAGACTAGTGACATTGATCGTCCGAATACAACCTGCACATGTCAACCTCAATCATAAAAAATACCAAGTACATGTAATCTTTGATCATGTGAATCATCATGTACACATCGGGCAGACAACATTGGGCATTTCCACCTTGTCAGATAGACACCCTAAGCATGTCAAAATGAAAATCATGAAATGTTAGGAAGATAATCAAGGCAGATTGTGTGGAAAATCAAAAAATTTTGGGAAGATAATCAATAAATTGCATGAAAAGAATCAATACATATCGGGTAGGCATGTCAACTATATATAAAAATCACACATATATATTAACCAAGTAAATCCTTAGACATAAAATTTTTACCAAGTGCCCCTTTTATAAGGGGAGTTTCATTAATGGGTTAGGGTTGTGAACTCATGTGACCCTATTATGACATGAAATAAAATGGTCCCGCAGTTTCCTTCCAAACATATTCAACTTAATTTTCATGGTCATCATCTCTCTTTATCCTCCAAATGATAAAGAATGTATATGTAACCTATGAATGCATCCTTGTATTAGCCCCTATATTTTCTATGACTTGATGATTAAAATAATCTCTCTGAGTGTAATCACCCACCACAACCCATCTGCAAGTTAGAGGTAATTGAACTACAAGAACATTAATTCATGTACAAAGAGGATATATATGATGCCTTCACAAGGCCAGATATCCATTGGGCATCCACCATGGGTAAGTCCATCTATATCTAAAATATGCTTATCTCATGGAACTAAATTCTCTAATAAGTATAGCATCTGTCAACATATATTATCACCCAAGAAGTGGGATTGTACACATGCATCCATTTATGTATAAGAACCAACCATGACCCCACGCACCTCAAACCCCTCAATGGTTTTATGAAAAATCAATCTATAAGGACATTAAATCTTGTTATAAAAAAGGTATGTATGATGTATTCTTAAGGCCAGATCATCATAGAACATCCTCCATGATACTGTTAATCATACCTTTATAATGGAATAATTAATGTGTATGCCCCGTATAAGTTTCCACTCATTTTATATGTCCAATATTTTTCTATCTCTTGTTTCTCACACCAATCATGTCACAAGTGGGGTTATAAACATTCGATGATTGTACCAATATTTCGATGAGTATTCCGCCAATGCGGGAACATCATTTGGATTTAAACCCGATTGCATATAATCCACAGTCAAAGGTTCATACTCCAAATGAGGCAATTCAGGGAAACCTCACATGTGTAAATTCATGTTGAAGGCCTCTTTTGTCACGTATTTTAAAATATAGGTACTCATAACTTGAACTACGTAGACACTAATTCCTATCTTAACATGATATGTATGATGTATCCTTAAGGGTTGGGCCCAATATTAATGTTCATTCCACAATATGGTAAACTAAATGATATAGTCCTGTCATATGACCTTAAACAATTTCAAATGAACTATGTGGGTTTTGATTCATTATGTAACGACCCGGACCCGGCCAGCCACCCGAACAGTGCCAAACGGGTCGGGTGTTACTACCTTTGGCGCACCTCCCCTGAACACAAAAGGATTATGACTAGCAGTGAGGGTCTGAAAAGGTATAGTGGGGAGGATATACCCTCTTGGAGGAATAGAAATGGTACTGGTCCAAGTATAAACTAAAAAGATGCAGCGAAAATAAAGGACTCAGCAGACTCGAACCAGACCCGCATAGAAGAAGCATATAAAATAACAATAAACCAGTGGAAGCAATATAGAAACCACAACATCCGAAAGTAAACAGAACAACAGGATAAAAATACAAGCAACTACTACCACAAACAATAAGGCATGCATCGAAAACTAGTTAATATAGCTCAAAATATAATGGACCCATTGGCTAATCAACAATTGCTACATAAAAATATAATCATGATGATACAAAATGAAAACTAAAAAAAATAACTCCAGCAAGGCACGACCTCAAGGTCCCTACCCGTATCCATGCCAATAGCACTACAGTCCAGCTCCTGAGGCTGACCCTCTACCTACACACAATATCATAAAGTCTACACATGTCCCGAAGGGTCCATGTAGGGTGTGAGACAAGTCTCAGAAGGATACCACCCAAGGGTGAGTACCTAATATAAGTTTTTACGCAGACATTCTTACATAAGAAAAAGATTAAACAGTACAATTCCCAAAAGTAACACAAGCTCCACTGGTGCTCAGTAGCCACCAGGGAGTGTCACCTGCTTCGGCCAGCGCCGGAAGCTCTAGTCTGTATCCCTACATCTCGTGCCCCCTGACACCATGTGTCTCAAGTACCGACGTCCCGAAGGCACACCCAACCATCGTAACCCAGCTCAGAAGCTCCACCTGCCCATGGCACAACACCCAGAGGAACAACAATACCTTTCCTCATAAGATAACTGGAGGGACATCGATGTGTGCCCTCAAATCACGGCGACCCTATGCCCCCAACCTGACCACCTCAAATCTGTCTCTCGAAGGCTCCTCACCTTCCACAAGGCTTCTTATGGAATGCACCCCCAAACCAAATATACCTAACTGAATCTACCCGTGGCCTATAACCAACGAGTGGTCGTACCACCTCATCTCATAGTCTATTTGTGTGAACACTACTCAAAAGTACCCGGTGAGCGGTAATCACCTCAGTATTTCCCAACCCACAACACCTCTGACACCTCGTGACCCTGCGAACATGTCGTTCAAGTCTGATGGCCTCGCCATCCAAGTAAATCGGGCCAAAGCCCAACCCGATAGTCCAATTGCCTCAACCGATGTCCTTGACGCCTAATCCCGTTATAGCAACCACCAGAAGAAAACTGAGAAAAATCCCCAACCTGTGATCCCCATCACACAACAATATATCCGGGCCATGCCCAACACAACATGCAGTTCAACACAAGAAATATCACACATTGCATATTCATACTTGAAAACATTACATTAAACAGGTAATCACTAAATAGTCAAATTGCACTAACTTGTGCTATCCCACACTAGCATCTAAGGTCTTAAACACCTTGAACAAATTAATAATATGCCTTAACATATCAAACATAGCAGTTTAATCCAAAAAAATAAAAAGAAGTATAAACTCAGTAGTTAACACAACGGTCTACGTCATACGCAATTCGGCACCCCCGGCCGAATTTCCCCAAATGAGCAACAACCCCTAACCCGGCCTCGCTCAAACACAAAAAGGGTCAGGGAATACCCAGAGGCATCCCACAATGTAGGTAAATGATTAAAAGTAAATAAAATAGGGTTCTTCTCAATACCCACGTTGCGCCCGAAGGTCAAAACTACAAACTATCTACGA
Organism: Viscum album; assembly: GCA_963277665.1. Lineage (NCBI taxonomy): Eukaryota > Viridiplantae > Streptophyta > Magnoliopsida > Santalales > Viscaceae > Viscum > Viscum album. The sequence continues at coordinate 266,364,587 of OY728128.1, read as the reverse complement.
AAACACAAAAGAAGATATGCTCCACCTACCTCATACTCATATGACGCCACTCCTTTGATTTCAGCCACTGAATCAGACTGAATCACGGTAGATCTGCATTTCCGTAAAATCAGGCAATTCCGTTCGGATGGAATCTATGGAGGAATAGGTGAAGGATCAAGGACGAAGAAGGGTGCGCGGGGTTATCCTCTCCGATGCGGTCCTGCTGCCACTGACGGATCGAATAACGGAGGTCGTACAGAGATTCTGGAAGGGTTTGAGTTTTTCAGTTTCCCTCAGATGGACTGTTCATCCAATGGGGAAGAAGAAGGTGTTTCCTGAAATAAGACAGAACGAAATCTCCAGTGATCAATTAAAAATAAAAGTACACGAAACGTATTTCCAAAGTACATGCCATGTAGTTGTGTTTCCGTAATCCGACTTAAGCGGAGTCCAGCCCACGACTTGGACTAAGTACACGATCAACACACGGCCAGGGACCCGTCTGCTACACGGAACAAAGGTACATGGCGTGTCAAGAAAGACAACATGCTGTGTAGATAGAAATTTACACTTGGACGCCACACGGCAGGTACTTGGCCTTGCACGGGTAAGGGATACATGACGTGTCCATAAGTACATGTTGTGTAGTAAGAAACTTCTACACGGTCTTCACACGGCATGTACTCGGCGAGCACACAGCCGGTCACTCGGGTAACTCATACACATCATGTACTTAAAGTACACGGCATGTAGTCTGGAAATATCCAAAAACCGCCCAGATTTTCCAGAGTTCCCAAAAACCGGTCAAAAGTTTAAACAATGTCGGGTTTTGACCCATTTCTAAAAACTTGGGTTCTTACAAACTCCCCACCATAACATAACTCATCCCCGAGCTACCAAATGAAACCAGGAGATGGAATAGAACACTCCCATCCCAGTTAAACAACCCGGACCTCCCCGGTTTCAAGGTTCTTTCTAAATTCCTAAAAAGGGCTCCCCACCATAGGAATCACCTACTCGGTCTCAACCCGAACAAATATCAAAGCAAACAAATAAACAAACAAGGCCCAACAACCTATTTCCCTGACCCATTGTCCTCCCATGATGCATCGTCACCCCTGAACCTCCTCGGTTCCCACGTGTCTCTTTCGACACCCAACGTAACTCTCACCGCATCAGCGTCTGCCTCCCTGAGGTCCTGCATCTTGTAGATGCTCAATTCAAAACTGGTGTCATGCACCTCAAGTGACCCGCATCCACGATGACCCGATGCCCACGACACCTCAAGTAACCTATATCCTTGATGCTCCAGATTCCACGCATCTCAAATATATAAAGAAAATATAAAACACATCCGATATGATGCCAATCCCACTTACTAGCATGTAGTCAGTCCACAAGTATCCTGTGAAACCTGTGCACTCAACTAGACATGCCTCAAGAAGCCATGCCAAAAGAAAGTAAAGAAACTCACGACCACACCCACAGTGTACTTTCCACCGTCATCAGCTCTCCAACCTGTTATATCCCTGGCAGCTCCACAATGTGCACCTAGCCTGAAGCCCGACTACCTGATTCCTGACCTCCCTGCGGTGCTTCTCATGTCACCGGCCACTGGCCCCTCAGTTGGATCCCACTATCCTGGTCACGTCCTCCGCGTGCAGTTGAACCTTGGCTACCCTCTCCTGGTACCGAACCTGAACAAGCTCCTAACGCCACCATCTGTCCTAGTCCCTGCCTTCCGGCTGTTTGAGAAGGCTGCATGCAAAAACTCTCCAGATGCCCGACCTGTCCACATGCCCGACACTCCTTCGGGGGCCTATCGCACTTAGCTTGAACATGTCCCGGCTATCCACACTGAAAGCAAACCACCACTGAGCTGCCACGGGGTGGTCTAACTAAGTCCGTGGCCTCCCTGCCCTACTAGAACTCGTACCTGCCTCCCTTCCTGCTGTCTGGACAGTCACCTGATGCTGTCACTCTGCCGAAACGAGATTTATCTCTCTTGTTTCCCTTGGCTATTAGCACCTGGTTCACATTCTCGGAGAAGGAACCCAACCTGAAGATGTTTAGATGAACCCGAATCGCTCGTCGTTAGCCATCCTCAAAGTGCCTCACCCTAGCTGCATCATCTCTTACCATAACAGGTGAAAAATGGGACAACTCTGTGATGGTAGCTGTGTAGTCCATAACGGACATATCTCCCTGCTGAAGACTCAAGAACTCCCGAGCACACTCCGCCCTCAGCGTCTCCGGGTAAAAGTGCTTGAAGAACATATCCTCGAAGTCCTTCCAAGCGAGTCCCTCGTGCCTATGAGCCTGTACCTGTACGTCCCACCAACGCTTCGCCGGTCCTCTCAGCATGTATATCGCCAACTTGACCCTCCACCCTGGAGGCGTCTCCAGCTGCTCAAAGATCATATGCATGCTCTCTATCCAGTTCTCTACCGCCTGTGGACCACCCTCACCCTGAAAAAGCGGCGGGTGCAGTGACTGGAACTCCCGCGTCAGATATGCCATAGAAGGATCTGTACCCTGCGCGCCTTTGTCAATCCCCTCTAAGATTCATACCAGGCTAGCTTGGAGTTGATCGTCAAGCCATGGTCTGAACCCTGCCAAACCTGGCTGCTGCCCTGCCTGCACTAGATCTTGAACCTGATCCTGTCCCTGATCCTGTACCTGCGGCTCCTACCCTGCCTGCACCGGATTCTGAACCAGATCTTGCGGTACTGTATCCTCTCCTGCCTGAGGCTTCATCGTGTCATGAATGAGTAACCCACTGAATACCATCAATGGTCAGACAACCCACATATATATTTAACAATATATTCTTCGTAGATAAAGAAAGAAGTAAAAGGAAGTTCATAACAACTACCCTTACTCCCCCTCACCACAACCCATGCCCTCGGCATTCCGACCTCACGGAATCCTTACACACCCTTAATAGAGCCAATCACCAATAGTACCTCGGGCCATGCCCGTCCTGACAACCAACGTTTCCTCAACCCCGATGACCAAGTCGCCCAATCCTGACAGTTTAACTGCGTCAAACAGAGTACATGCCTGCTCTTATAAGAGCCAGAAACAAAAATCCTTCACATGCAATTCTACAAAATACAAAGCATGGCATCCACATTATAATAACTAGGAAATTTTATCAGGAGTTTCACCTATTCACATTTCATAGCATACATAGCATGGCGATTGATTTTATTCACATGGTAATATCACTTCACAAAGAATACATGCAATTATGAAATTGAAATACCATATAATGTGCCTATCAGAATCCAAGCAAGAAACCCTTTCCATACCAGCCAAGGTTTACATATCATAATCAATAACATCGCACAACAAGTGAGCCACCGAGGTGGAAATCATATCTACTGTAATCTGAGTAAAAAGCAAACAAAAATTCCCTCCCCCAGAAACTCAATACATCTCTCATACATGGGGCTACAGGCACCCAAGGACAAGTTCAAAAATAAAGTTCCAATAACAACCTATCTCCAGTCTACCATATCCCAAATTGTAAAACCATAAAAAATAAAAAGAGAAGTCTCAAACTCATTAGTAGCCAACAAATCAATTCTACTAAATCCTTGTCATGAATACCTCTGATACCTCTTTGTAATGACCCGGACCCGTCCAGCCACCTAAACAGTTCCAAACGGGTCGGTTGTTACTTCCTTAGGTGCACCTCCCATAAACGCCAAAGGCTGCCGACTAGCAGCAAGGGTCTAAAAAGGTATAGTGGGGAGGTTATACCCTCTTGGAGGAATAGAAATGGTACTGGTCCGAGTATAAACTAAAAAGATGTAGTGGAAATAAAGGACTCAGCAAACTCGAACCAGACCCACATAGAGGAAGCATATCAAATAACAATAAACTAGAGGAAGAAATATAGAAACAACAGCTGCAGAAAGTAAACAGAATAACATGCTGAAAATACAAGCAGACACTACAACAAACAACAAGGCATGCATTCATTAATAGTTAATATAGCTCAAAATATAATGGCGCCAATGGCTAGACAAAAATTGCTACATAACAAGATAAGAATGCTGATACAAAAGGAAAAATAAAAAAAATAACTCCAGCAAGGCATGAACTCAAGGTCCCTACCCGTCTCTATGCCAACAGAACTACAGTCCAGCTCCTGAGGATGACCCTCTACCTACATGCAATTTCATAAAGTCTACGCGTGTCCCGAAGGGCCCGTGTAGGGTGTGAGAAAAGTCTCAGTAGGATACCACCCAAGGGTGCGTACCTAATATAAGTGTTTACGTAGACATGCTTACAAAAGAAAAATAGTAAACAGTTCAATGCCCAAAAGTAAACACAAGCTCCAATGGTGCTCAGTAGCCACCTGGGAGTGTCACCTGCTTCGGCCAGCGCCAGAATCTCTGGTCTGTAGCCCGACACCTCATGCCCCCTGACACTATGTGTCTCAAGTACCGACTTCCCAAAGGCACGCCCAACCATTGTAACCTAGCTCAGAATCTCCACCTTCCCATGGCACAAAACCCTGAGGAACAATGATACCTGTCCTTATAAGATAACCGGAGGGACAACGATGTATGCCCTCAAATCATGACGAGCCTATGTTGCCAACCTGACCACCTCAAAGCTATCTCTCGAAGTGTACTCACCTTCCATGTGGCTTCATATGGAAAGCACCCCCAAACCAAATATACCTAACCGCATCTACCTGGGGCCTCTACCAAGTGAGTGGTCATACCACCTCATCTCGGAGTCTATCGGTGTGCACCCTAATCAAAATTACCCGGTGAGCGGTAATCCCCTCAGTATGTACCAAGCTACAACACCTTTGACACCTCATGTCCCTAAGAACCTGTCACTCAAGTCTGATGGCCTCGCCATCCAAGTAACCTGGGCCAAAGCCCAACTAGACAGTCCAACTGCCTCAACCGACATCCATGACGCCCAATCCCGTGGTAGCAACCACCCAATGAAAACCGAGAAATATCCCCAACCTGTGATCCCCATCACACAACAATATATCTGGGCCACGCCTAATACAACAAGCAGTTCAACACAAGAAATATCACACATTGCATATTCATACTTGAAAACGTTACATTAAACATGCAATCACTAAACAGTCAAATTGCACTAACTTGTGCTATCCCAAACCATCATCTAAGGTCTTAAACACCTTGAAAAAATTAATAATATCCCTAAAAGAATTGAACTTCGTAGTTTAATCCAAAAACTTCAAAAGCAGCCTAAACTCAGCAGTTAACACAACGGTCCAGTTCATAAGCAATTCGGCACCCCGACCAAATTTCCCTAAACTAGAAATAACCCCTAACCAGGCCTCGCTCAAACACAACAAGGGTCAGGTAATACCCAGAGGCATCCCACAATGTATGTAAACTATTAAAAGTAAATAAACTAGGGTTCCGCTCAATACCCACGTTGTGCCTGAAGGTCGCAACCCAAAACTATCTACGAAAACACGAAACAAGGTTTGCACCACCTACCTCATACTTGTAAAATGCCACTCCTTTGATTTCAGCCTCGGAATTAGGCCGAATCGCAGTAGATCTGTGTTTCCATAAAATCTGGAAATTCCGTTAGTATAGAATCTGTGGAAGAATCAGTGAAGGATCAAGGACGAAGAAGGGTGCGAGGGGTTAGCCTCTCTAATGCGGTCCTTCTACCACCGACAGATTGAAGAACGGAGATCGTACGAAGATTATAGAAGGGTTTGGATTTTTTTCCCTCAGATGGACTATTCATCCAATGGGGAAGGATAAGGTGTTTCCCGAAATAAGACGCGACGGCGTCTCCAATGATCAATTAAAAATAAAATTACATAACGTGTATTTTTAAAGTACATGCCATGTAGTTGTGTTTTCATACTCCGAATTAAGTGAAGTCTAGCACACGACATGGACTGAGTACACGGAAACACACGGCCAGGGACTTGGCCGCTACACAGAACAAACATACACGACGTTTCAAGAAATACCACACGCCATGTAGATAGAAATTTACACCTGGACGCCACACGTTAGGTACTTGGCCTTTCACGGGTAAGGGATACATGGTGTTTTCATAAGTACACGCCGTGTTGTAAGAAACTTCTACACGGCCTTCACGCGGCATGTACTCGGGGAGCACACGGCCAGTCACTCGGGTAACTCATACACGGTGTGTACTTAAAGTACACGGCGTGTAGTCTGGAAATTTCCAGAAACCGACCAGATTTTCCAGACTTCCCAAAAACCGGTCAAAAGTTTAAACAAGGCTGGGTTTTGACCCGTTTCTAAAAACATGGGTTCTTACACTTTTTCTCATAGGACACATAGGAAAATTTTTAGAGGTTTAGTCTCTTCCAAAAGACATAAACTAACTCCATATATGGAAATAAACTGCTGAGAGACCAAACATGGTAAGAAACTAAAGCATCAAAAATTACAGATAAAATGATATAGAACCCATGGAACACATTGTTGTTCCATCAATATAGGATTTTAAACAAGTTATTAGAACAAGGAAAACTAGTCCCTTGATAGGGAATGTGATGGATTTGTGGAACATATATTAAATATATATATGCAAGTCCCAAAATATTAAATATTTCACCATAATAGGGAGTGATGATCAAAAAATCTCGTCCCCTTGTCCAATGTGAGTTCTTAAACATCATTGTGTCTAATATCCCAGTTGACCACCTGAATTAGGAGAGCAGATTCATGCCTTTTCATGGATGTGGGAACCATTGGGAGTTATAATAAACGAAATATATGGTTTACTTGATGAAAATGTTTTTGAGACACCATCAATCACCCACATACAAGAATCGGGTGAAACCAATCAAATTTTTTTCAAAAATACTAACATTCATTGGGTTTTAGATTACTACATGATGAACCAATAGATTGTTTAATTAAATAAATCACTCTTTTTTCATTATTCTATAATTCTAATATTATATATTTAATAACTTAAGAAATGTGTCAAAATCATAGAACCGTACAATCCTAAAATACACCAACACAATATTCATTGATCCCCATATCATTTAGTATTTCCACCTATTGAGAATAATATGTGATGATGTGAGTTTTTTAAAAAATTTGAATAATTGATAAATATAAATTTTTTATTAATTTTAATTTAATTTTATTTAAATTATTTAAATTATTTTAAAAAAACTCTAATTTCAACTATGTGTCAAATTAGTTTTAAATTGTTACAGAAATACAAACATATTATCCTTGTTTAAAATGATATTTTCTTCAAAATCCAATGAACATTTTCATAGATAATATTAATTTCATCCCCATTGGTGCAGGGATCCTAAATAAATTATCTCTTCAAACATATTTGGATACTCAACTAAACGTTCAACAAATGAAATTTATTAAAAAATTTAACCATAAAAAATAACAAAATATAATTTCAATAAAAAATTGGATAATATATATCTCAGTTGATAAAAGTACCCATCGTTGTATATTATTCCAACCACTATATCATTATAGAAATATGTTATTTTTAATTAAGTTTTTATGTTAAAACTAAAGAAAAATTTGATTTTACTAAACACACAATTTATATATTTGAATATATATTTTTAAACTCCAAAACCCATATCCCCTTCCCTCCCTCCATCCCTCCTCATCTATCTATTTATCATAAACTTTTTTAAGGAAGATCATGTACATATTCATGATAAATAATAACTAATTTAAATACATACATATATATACATATATATTAACAAAAATTAGGAATGCCAATAATTTTTTTAAAATATATATAAATTTATATGAACATAAAATTAATACTATTGAATTAATAATACAATTTGGAAATTGAGAGTAATAATTGCGATCCTTAATAAAACCATTGATTATTAATATTTTTACTAAAATATAATTATAAAATGAGTAATTATTTTAAAACATTAATTATTATAATTTTTAATTGATAAAAAATATATAATTAAAATAATTAATAATTATTATAGTTAATGTTGTTAATAATAAATATTAATATTAACAGTATAAAACTAAATTAATATATATATATATATGAATAGTATTAATATTTTTTTTGGTTTTTTATTATTTTTGTTTGTGTGGGTGTTTCAACTATTGTAAATAAGGTTTTGTTTTTATTGTTGATGATTATATTCATAATAGGAGTGGTTGTGGTGTTGCTGCAAATGTTTTCGTGAAAATTATTGTGATTTATTTTATCAATTTCACTTAATAAAATTAATAATTATTATCTTAATTATTTTTATTAACCAATAATATTATATATCATAATAAAAAATAATCACTATTTTCTTTGTAAAATAATTATATTGGTATCAAAATTTATACTAATTTTATTTAAATTAATAATAATACCTAAAAAATATTAATAATATTTTATAATAATAATATCAAATTAATCATTAAGCTTTTACAATGGAATAATATTATTATTAATGTTTATTGTATATATTAAAATTCAATGTTGCATAAATATTAGATTAAAATTATTAAGTGTTAAAAATAAGTTTTTATAGTAATTAAAAACATCATAAAAAAATCTCCACATAAGTACATATGGAGTCTAAAATGTCTATAATATGAATATTTTACAATTATTTTATATTATTCATGAGTAAATTAATAAAAGATCTTATATCAAATAAATAATTCATCACTTTAATGATTGTGGGAAACCATTTTTGGAAGAATGATTAGAAACATTATTTTATCTATTCCTCAAATTATCAATACTGAAAATAAAATCATTATATTTTTATAATATTTTTTCTTAAAAGTTAAAGTATTTTTTAAAAGTGATATGATGATGAAGTTGGTGTATTAAAGAAAAAATAAATAGTAGAGGACTCATACTTGAATGGAAAATATATTGTTAATCACAAAAAATTATTTTGATGCCCTATGATGTAGGGTGTGATTCATTATTGGAAATGAATTATAAATCTATTGATAAATGTTTAATATTAATGTAAATTATGTTAATTAAATTGGAATTTTTGAATTAATATTTATTTAGTGATTATGAGATTAAAGTTCAGTTTGATAGTGATGTTCAATATGAGTGAATGTTTCCATTTAAAATTCAAATATTGGTTTCTTTAAGTTTCTCATTGTATTGAATGAAGGTAATTTTTATAATTTTACAGCAACTTCATATTTTTATGTATCCATTCTATAAATATTTCCTTGATCATATTGTATTCATTTAATAGTAAAAAAAAAATCAAAAATGATAATACGGATTCTGTAAAATGTTTTAATGGGATTCACTTTCCCTTGATTTCCATAAAAAATATTGAAATTATATATCAGATTAAGATATTAACATAAAATTAATTTATCCATAAATATTACATGAGAGCCTTTTGAAATCACAAGTGTTCTGGGTTAATGACTTCTTTTATTTCAATCGTGGAATAATCTAAAGATGGTGAATTTATTGAGTTCTATATACATTCACAAATATATTGGATTAACTATTAATTGATGTAAAAAATTTAAAGGCTGTTTAATTATTTAGTAAATGATTCCCAAATTTTTTATTGATTTTAGTTAATTATGAAAAATAATTATTATTTAATAGAAAAAAACTATAATGAGAGGGGTAGAATGTGTTGAGGTAACATACATCCAATAGTAAAAGTCTTCACATGAAACTAGAGTGAATTATGTTGTAACGAACAGAATAAACATATGGTGAGCCTGTTCTACCATGAAAATATTTTAATTATATCTCTAAATGTATTCATTTCTAGGATCTAGGACAACACAAGATTCTGAGGCCGGGTATGCCCAGAATTAATCTAAAAAAAAGATTAAATATTTTGTATCTCACTTATGCACATCTCTAAAAAATAATAGAATATCTATTAAATGGAGTCTCTAAATGGAAATTTGAAATAATAGTTTAATCCTAATAATGGGTTTTACCCTTGGAATGACATAAAGTCAGTCGGCATGGGAATTCTAAAAAATGTGGTCATTGGAGGGTATGTTTAGTGATATAATTAATTAATTAATTTATTAATTCATTAAATGGAATAAAATATAATACTTTATAAATATTATATGATAAAAAATATAGAGGTCTAGAGACATAACCCTTGGACCATTTAGAAGATAAATCTACTATTCATCATTGGCATATTGATATCTGATGATGAGGATCTTCAAGATTAAGTCGAATGGAGGCACAAAGAAGCCAACTGATCTTCCCCATCTTTGGTAGATGTGTTCTTCACTAATGAATTATCAAATATCATGTTAGAACTCATTATTTGTTGTTTTCAGCCTTATTATTAAATTATTGAGCATGTTAAAATTTTATTATTTTATGTGATTTTAAATTGAACCCTTTCATGAGCTCGTGTGCCAAATTTAGATTTTTAATTTGATTTATCATTGTATTTCCATGTTTATCACACCAAACAACACAAAACTATATTTACTGGACAAGAACTCTTGGAAAATGATTGTTCGTCCTTTGGTTTAGGATATTTTATCACATAAGTCTTCATGATCATTGTAATTGGCATACGGGGTCTTGGTTCAACATTATCGGGTGGGATATAGCATAATTAAACATATAGATTCATTGTATATTCACATGAGATGGATATATTAGAAATTTTAGGAATGATCAAGATAGTTTCTGGGATGTGGGTTGTTATTCAGATACATATAGGATTCAGTACCAATCAGTTAGGATGGGAGTTCTGAGAGGCATCCAATATTCCATCTTGCATCAAAAGATACCAATTTTCATCCATTGGGGGGTTGTAATCAAAGAAAGAAAGGCCTTCCTTCGATTTAGGGAAAAACATCAGGCATAATTATGCATAGAATCAGAAATTATTAGATCCAAATAATTTATATGAGTTTCTTTGAAAAACATGAATACATGAAATGTATTCTGATAAACAGACACCCTTAGAAACCCATCTGTGGTGGCTTGGGGTTTTGAGAGAGTTAAATATCACACACCATGTGATACCCCCAAAACAAAATGTTACTATGTACTTGTGACGCCAAACATGCACAGGGAGCACCTGGACATGGAAAAAAATTGGAAAATGCATTTTAAAATAACATGGCTAGGTTTCATGGACATGGAATGGTATCCTTACTTTTTAATATAGAACTTTTCATTACATATTACATATAATTGGTGATTAAAGTTTAGTGTCTTGGAAAAAAGGTACATAATACATAAAAATATGAAATTATTGTTCTAACCCACTTGAAATTATTCATTAAGGATTATCATATGTTAATTTATTGAATCTCATAAACTAGGGACATAAATAAAAGGAAATAGTGAGAGGAAGTCCCAGTAAAGTAAAATAAGTGAAGCAGTTTACATGTGAACTTGAGAATTATCAATAAGAACATGTGGAATATCGTTAAGGTATAGTAAAGAGGCATATAAAAATTAATATATATTTAATAATAAATTAAAATTCTATGTAAAAAATTAATTTATACATTCATAAGAATATCACCACGTTCCATCTCCATTGGGTCATAAAAATTACCATGGTTATTCATTAAGGTTTCAAAAAAATTCATCATTTATATAGATTAATTTATTTACCCAATGAATTGGAGAACTATTAGGTAGCACCCTTAAAATTTCTTTATTTCATGTCATCCACATATATCATAATAAAATATTTCATAAATAATCCAATGGGAATTAATGAAATGGTTTTCATTTCAAAATCATGGTGTTTTAAAAAGTGCTTAAAATAGGATCATTATGTCATTTATAACCCAAGGAAGGGAATTACGGTTTTATGTATGTGAATTATTGAATAAAATAAATAATTTGAATTTATTTATGATTAAACTTATAAATCTAATAGGTTTGGGTATTCATATAAGAAATTAAAATAATTTCATGATTGAAAGAGAGTGATTTTGATACAATAATTCTGCCGCATAATGGTATGAAACTTGGATTTATAAAATATTAAAATGAGTGTGGATTGGGGTCACCCATTCATAAAAGACTCATAATATAGTAGTGTTATAGAATCAAATGGAATTAAGAACATTGTATGTAATTTGAAATACATACCACATAAATTAAAATTTGAATGGAAAAGAGAAGTGGATAATTCACTTACCTTGAAGAGAAACTTTAAAAACTATAAGATTTGGACCTTGGGGGAATAAGGGAACCTTGGGGAGACTCAATGAGATGTAATAATATTAAAAATTCTATGAAATATTCTTATAATGAATGGATATGAAGAAATTTGTGGGTATTTATAGTAAAAGAAATAGTTATTATTAATTTCAAAGGACACCTTATTAGTGGTATTTGAAAAACCATGGGAATTCCCAGGGTATTTTCCCATGGTATTGGCCACATAGTATACCTCATTTCATATTTTATTACGCAAGAGTCTACCTGAATTATTACATCATGATTACATCATTAATGATGACATTAAATATACTGAAAACTCAAAACTGTATTTTTACTATTGATCGAAAAACAAAACTTTTTTAAAAAAATCATAAATTCACTATAACCAAATATTGACGTTCTAAATTCAAAAATAACATTTATTTTGACTTTATAAATATCAACATATGCTAAATGTATTTTTTGACTAAAAAACTACATGATTATTAAAAATAATAGCGAACAAAAAATGCAAAGTGAAATGCCTAAAAAAATTTACACTTGAAAAAAATAAAATATTTTTATCATTTTTAATTAAAAACATGTATTTTATAAAACTATTTCATTATAATAGATATTAATTAATAAATCCTTATTTTATTTTGACAATTTATATCTTTCGGGAAAACATCACTTTTTCCAGAAAAAAAAATTTATCAAATTCTATTTCAATTTTTTTAAACATTTATTTAAACATAGAAGATGAAATAATTTTTTTTTAAAAACAAAATTATTACATTTATTTAAGTATGAACTTGACATATAAACCATTAAAACACCCACATACAACCTAAGGGTAATTTCTGCAATGGTGATGGAGTCTTGGTGCTTCTCGGATAACATCGCCTTAGTGGTAATCTCTACTAACATGAATTTTATCGTAGGAAATTTTACTTAAGTATAACACGTTGAAGCACTTCATGGGTTTGGTCCAATGCGATATCCGGTGATGCTTCCTTTATCCCTAGATCTAACAAATGGTCTTCGTACGACTTGATTCTATTGGATGAGGCCATCAAATTTTTTTTCTACATTAATTATCCATTATAATTTCTATTTATAAACTATAATTATAACACTAAAAAATTTATTATATTTCCAATGGATATTTTAACCAACGTTCATATAATGTTTAAATCCCAATGGTCACATTTAATTTATACTTAAATATTTTTATTGATTATGACATAGTATGATGTAAATTTTGAGAGAAAAATATTATTCCATCATTTGGGTCATTACATACTTCCCCCCTTAATAAATTTTGTCCCCAAAATTTCAACCCGGGCCCTTAAAAGAGAAAAGGTGTGGGTACTTATACATCATATTCTCATCTAGTTACCATGTGTCTTCTTCATATTTGTGGTTTTTCCACAACACTTTAACAATGTGGGTATCCTTGTTGCATTGAACCTTGTCTCTACAGTCCCAGATCTCCACTGGATGCCCCTCATAAGAGAGGTTGTGTTCCAGTTGTACCAACTCTAGATTTTGTACATGTTAAGGGTCAGATATGTACATCCTCAAGAGAGATACATGTAATACATTAGGAAATATGCTATATTTGGATGACGTGAAAGCTGATAGGCCACTACTCTGATACGATCAAGGATTTCAAAGCATCTAGTATACATAGGGATGAGCTTCAATTTCTTTCTATACTGCTTGAGTCCCTTTCATGGAGAAATTAGCTGGAAGACCATGTCATCAACAACAAACTCCATGTCCTTCTAACAGTTGCCAACATAGCTCTTCAGCAGACTCTGAGCCAAAATATTGTGTTTTCAGATAGCATGAACATTTTTTGTCATATCTTGAACGTGATCAGGACCCAAAATCTTTCTCTCACAAACTTCATCCCATCATGTATGATTTTTACATCATTTCCCATATAGAGCTTCATAGGGTTCCATTTGAATACTCGATTGGAATATGTTGTTGTATGAGAACTCAACTATTTGGAGATGTTAATACCATCCATCTTTAAATTCCTTTGATCATATCCTCAGCATGTCCATAGGTGTCTAAATAGTTTTTATCTTGTACATTAGTTTGGGGGTGATATTCCATACTGAAATTCAAATTGGTACATATAGCATGTTGAAGACTTCATCATAATTTGTATGTGAACCATGGATCACGATCAGATATTATAGAAAATGGAACACAGTGTAGCCTTACCACATACCTCATATAAATCTATGAAGGTTTATCTAGAGATAAATCTTCCCAAATAGATATAAAATATGCAGTCATGATAAGACAGTCCACTATAAACCATATCACATTGTTTCCCTTATATTTTATCAGGAGAGCTGTGAAAAAGTCCATATTGATATTGTCTAACTTCCATGATAGTATAGGCAGTGGTTGTAATACCCCTTTTAGATGTAATCACATTTCCTTCACTTCCTCACATAACAGGATCCTTATAGTGTAGTTAGAAATCTCAATTTCCATATTATCCCACTAATAATGATCATGAAAATCACTATAAATTTTCGTGCTTCCATGATGTATACAGAATGTAGATCTATGACCATCATTCATCATCTCATTCTTTATTTCAAGAATATATTGGACACATAGCCTTGTACGAAATTTCAGTATAGCTTCTTGATCAATATTAAACTCAGGAATCTTCTCATGCCTCACAACCTCATACTTCATCTATAACAATGGATTTTATTTTGGAGATTTCTTGATCTTCTCTTGTAATAATGGTTGAAAATTATTTTGGAAAATGATTGATGATTTCTCTCCCCTTACAATTCAAATATCCATTTTAACTAGGTTTTAAATCAATGGATCTCCTTGTATCCCCATAATTTCTTTAACAATAGGTTCATTCCTACATAATTCATCGACAAAATTATTTTCTCTTTAGGGATGATAATTAATTGAACAATCATAGTCATTAAGAAGATAAAACCATCTCCTCTATCTCATGTTCATTTAAATTTTTATGAAAATATAAATCAATCATTGATGGAATTTTTATATCTAAAACATATCCCCATAAAGATAGTTTCCCCATATCATCAGATGATTAAAACTGTATGTAACTCATGATCAGGAATAGGAAAATTATATTCTCGAGGCTTTAGAAGCTGATGTGCAAAAGAAATTTCATTATCATTTTTCATGATGATGCACCAAATACCTTTTAGAAATGCATCACAAAAAATAATTATCCTTATCTTATTTAGGGTAATGTTTTCATGGATGTAGTAACTAATATATTATTTAGCTCATGGAAAAATTCTTCACACTCCATTGTCCAGATGAACTTGAACCCATTTCGAGTTCACTTTGTTAATGAATTAGAATGCCACAAATGTTTTCTTCACAAACCTCCTATAATATCCTTTTAATCAAAGGAAATTAAAAATAACAATTACTATTATAGGATGAGTCCACTCCTATACAACCATTTTCTTTTTAGGATTAGTTGTGATTCCTTCACTGGTTATAACGTTCCCCAATAAAGAAAAATGTTGTAAAAAAACTCACACTTGCTAAAATTTCCAAATAACCTTTGTTTCCTAAGAATGTGAAATATAACCCATATATGATCTTCATGATCCATCCAAAATTTTCAATATATCATAATATCATCAATGAAAACTACTAAATATTAATAAATATGGTCTTTAAAGATTCTATTCATCAAATACATAAGAATAGCAGGTGTATTAGTTAATATAAAGGGCATAACAAGAAAATCGTAATGCCCATATCCTTATCAGAAGGAGGCATTTGGAATATCATGTTTCATCACCCTCAAATAATGATAACCATATCGAAGATCAATCTTGGAGAAGAAATGATCCCCCCAATTATAGTAAAGTAAATTATCAATTATTTCTTGAGTGTACTTTTTATTTACTATAATATCGTTCAGTTCCTTATAATCCAGGAAAACTTGCATTAATACATCCTTATTCATCACAAATAGAACTGGTTCCCACCTACGAGACACACATTTCTAGATAAAACCCTTTTCTAATATGTCTTGTAGTTTCTTCTTTTATTCCTATAACTCCGCATTATCAATTCGATACAGTGTACTTGAAATCATCTTGGAACTAGGCGTGAGTTCAGTGGAGAACTCTACCTATCATTCTTGGGGAGGTCCTGAAAACCCCTTATGAAATAATTCAATGTATTCTTAAACAATGGAGAAAATATCTATCCATATACTCTTAGTTACTTCTTCTTCTTCACAGATATAATCTATAAATAAGGCTATATGAGGTGCTTCTAGACAAAGGTTAGATCAATATATCTCTATGTTGAAGATAATTGTAGGTTTTCCATCCAAGAATACTAATATTTCCTTACTTATGTATTAGATCTTAGCATTATAATTTTTGATCCATTCCCTACATATTATAATGTAGAAATAAAAAATGTGAATAACTACTAGATTTGGGATAATATTGTGCATGATAAAATAAATTCTAGAGTTTCTAAACATTGTTGATTCTTGGATAATCCCTCTAGGAGACCTGACTGATGAGTTTACATTTAGCAGTTCATGAAATGATTCTATATTCCTTGAGAACATGGATTATATAATGGAATGTGTAGAATTATAATCATACAATGTACTTTTTATCTTTGAGATAATAAAAACACAACCTTCCACAACATCATTTGGATCATCAACATCATAAGTCAAGCTTGAAAATTAATGATCTTGGTCCATTTTACTTTGATAAGGTAGATTGCGATTCACCTCTACCACCCCTGGATTCAGACATTGATTAGAAAATTTCAAAAGATATCCAGATATGAAGCATTGGACTTCAGGTAGGGATTCCACCATCTTGTCATTTCCTTCATTGTATTGAAATTGAAGTTTCACCTCACTACAACAATTTCGAGTTATATGGCCATCTCTTCCACACTTTTAACACTTCCCCCACCAGAGTCGGTAGTTCATTGAATAATTCATCCCAATTATGTTACACAGGGGAAGTTTAAATTTATTTACACCTCTTACCTATTCAAATATCTTCTATAAGCATAGCTCCATGAATATCTTATTTTCATTAGAAACATGGGACCGTTACATATCAATAAAGTCAATTTCTACATTCATGGAAATTCTTATGACATCCACATAGCTATCATAGTCTCAGTTTTCCAGATTCTTTTTTAGATGAGGTATTGGTCCACCTAAGAATATATAAACCATACCATTATGATCCATGACAATGCAATATGTTTAATGTGAAAGAATTGTGAAGTTAAACCAACAACATCCCATAAATTCATTATCCCTCTACATCATCTCATGAAATTCAATCTCCATTATCATTCTCGTCAATTGAGGAAATACTTATTGAAGAAGATCCCTCTAAACACATCGCCCTCCATAGCATCAGTCTCCCCTCTTGGACTCATGTTCTAATGATCACCCACCACTACTATCTTCTCCCACTAACCATTAAAGAACTAGGGAAAATTTTCCTTGATCAAAACAACGATATATAGAAAATAACTTTTTTATAGATCTTATACACTGTTTCTCAATCAATGGGTTAGTAGATCAACTGAACTTTGGGGGTCATTGATGAAAAAATGACTTAATTTAATTTTGATCCCTTTGTGGTAAAACCTGTCTCTCATCCCGATTCATGTTATTTCCTATAACATGAGTCATTTGATTAATCATTCTCATGAAAATTTCTATTCAATCTTCTGTCGAAGGACGATTAGTACGTGATCCATTGCAGTCTACATTTGCGCAGTTCCACTTATTTCCAACTATGTTATAATGGAAGAAAATAATATTTAGAATCATGTTTCATTTAAGAATCATAAAACTATAAAGGAGTTTTAGGCCTTAAAATATCGATCTTAAAAACATTAGTCATTGTGATAATTTAAAATTTCTATAAATCCTACATAATGGTTCATAAAATGCTTGGGATTAACCAAACATATCCCCTTTGAGGGTCAAACATTGAGTGAAGCAAGGCCCATTTTCATGCACTAATTCATATACAATTCTAGCTCAATGTGGTGTTTTCATGTTTTACCCCTAGATGCATTTTCACCTAAGCCACATCCAATTTTTCGTATCCTGAGGGGGATTTATTTTTTGGAAACCACTTATTTAAAATTTAAACAAAATACAATGAATATTTGTTATATTCAAATTTTTTGGTAGGTTTATTCTTAATGATTTAATATCCTAATTTCCATTAATAAGAAAAAATTCTTTTGATACTAGCTATGCCATCCCACCATTTTATTATATAACTTTTCATTACATTTTACTAATAGTTTATAATTAAAGTATAGTGTCCTGGAAAATAGTTAAATAATACATGAAAACATGAAAAAATTCTTATAATACAATTGAAAGTATTATCAAGTTTCATGCTAATTAAATATCTTTCATCTCATAACTAGAGGGAAATACATCAAAGTAAAGGGTTTGCAGAAGGCCTGGTAAGGGAATATATGTGAAAATGTTACATGTGAAATTGAGAAATATAAATATGAACATGAGGAATATCATAAATGAATGATAAATAATAATATAATTATAATATCTTTATTAATAACTTGAAATTGTGGCTAAAACATTTATTTTATAAATTCATAAGCATATCAATAAGGTCCATCCCCATGGTGACATAAAAATTACTTTGGTTATTCACCAATGTATCGTAAAACTAGTTATCTCTAGTTATTAATTTATTCACCCACAGTTTTGGAGTTCTGTTATTAAACACCCCAAATATGAATTTATTTTCATGTAAGACATATATATTGAAATCTATCTAGTCATAAATAACCCAAACTGAATGAAAAATAGGGTTTCATATCCAAATGATGGTGTTTTAAAAAGTGCTCAAAACATGATCATTATTTCATCTATAACCCATAGAAATGAAATTAGGGTATTATTTATATAAATTAATGAATAAAATAAATAATTTTTATGTGTGGATTATTACCCCTTGAAATGAAATAGGTTCTGGAATTCATGAGAAGAAAATAAATGAATTTCTTGATAAAAGAGAGAGTTTTTTAGAAGAGAATTCTGTCGCATAACGAGTATGAAACATGGTTTTATAAAACATTAAAAAGAGAATGGATAGGGCTCACCCATTAATAAAAGATTAATAATACACTATAGGCATAGAATAAAATTGAAATAATAACATGCTATAATAATTCGAAATAAAGACCACATAAAATAGGACATGATAGGAAAAGAGAGGTTGAGAATTCCCTAACCTTGAAGAGTAACATCTAAAACAATATGATCGGGAAATTGGGGGCTTAAGGTCACCTTGAATGGACTCCTGAGTAGAAAATTATATCATAACATCATGCAGAATGATTTAATAATGATATTAAAAATGGAATGGGAGTGTATTTATAGTAAAATAGAGGGTGTATTTTAATAATTTTAATGGACGCCTCATTAGAGGTATTTGAATCTCCATGGGCATTCCCAAGGTATTTTACCATAGTATAAGCCACCTTGGACACCTCATATGAAATTTTATTACTGAAGAGTCTACCAGAATTATTACATCAATATTTCATCTTTATTACATCATTAAACATACCAAGAACTCAAAACATTATTTTTACTATTAAACGAAAAACAAAACACTTTATACAAATCTCATAAATTCACAATAAGCTAATATCGATTTTATGGATTAAAAAATGAAATTTAATTTACCTTAATAAATAACTAAATATTAAAAATTAAAATATTAACTATAGAATAACTTTATTAGAAAAAATAATAGCGTAAATAAAATTTATAGTTACAAGAATTTTAAAATTTTTTAAACTTGAAGAAATAAAATTATTTTACCATTTGTAATTAAAAAGAATTTTTCTATAAAACTAATTCATTATAAGAAACATTCTTTAATAAATAATTTTTTTAATATTTCATTTTAAATAATTCTTAAAATTACAATTTTTACCCAAAAAATCAATTTATCAAATTCTATCCTAATTATTATGCAAAATTACTCTTTAAAAGTAAATGATGAAATAATTTGTTATCAAAATAATGGTATTTAATTTTATGTAACTAGGCCCTCGAAAAATAACCCCTTAAAATACCCGCATATTACCTAAGGGTAAGGTGTGTGAAGGTTATGGATTCTTGGGGTGGATCGGATAACATCTCTCGAGTGGTACTCTCTTATCACTTATATTTCTCTCATAGGTGATTTTTTTGAAGGTTAACAAGTTAAATATTTGCATAGGCTTGGGCCAATGACAAGCCTGGTGACGCAACCTACTTCCCAAGCTCTAACAATTGGGCTTCGTATGGCCTGAGTCTACATGATGAGGCCATCAAATCTTCGTTCTATATTAATTATCCATTATCATTTTTATTCATAAACAATAATTATAATGTTAAAAAATTATTGTTATTTTCAATGGACATTTTAAAAAATGGTCATATAACCGTAAAATCTGGATGGTCAAATTTTATTTATACTTATATATTTTTAAGGATTATGACATAGTATGACATACATTTTTTTTGAAAAAGTATTATTCAGAAGATCAGGTTGGTACATGTGGCTAGGGTAAACAGATACGGCCTGAAGGACATAGGCACGTCCAGGGGGACATAGATCCACATTGAGTGGTTGATACATGTTGTTTATTTCTATAGAAGCCGAGTACTACTACATAGATCAGGTTCTATGTTCTGGTGAGGAAACATCTCGGTAAAGGAGTAGTGCCATATGCTGTTTAGACCCCATCTATGTCGTGTTCCCCTCTTTTAAGAATCATATACCTCTTTTATCACAATAATTTGGAATCATATTTTTCCGATGAGTAAACTGTACATGGTGTTCCATCACATGGAAAATGATAGTGTAATTTATAGTTTACTTTTTAGATACAAGGAATGTTTTTCTTACTATTATTATTCTTTAATTTTCACTCTACAACAATATTTATAGGATAATATCATTAGAGGGGAACCCAAAAATAGACTATGGTGTGGGTCCAATATGTAATTAGAAGTACCCACTAATGGACTAGTGTCAGGGTCCTCTGTCTACTTTCTGGAACCCCTTAATGTACTAAGGAACATTCCATCTACCTTTTTGAGTGGTACCCCCTTCCATACATTCGCCAGGGTCCTCCACATGCAAAGTGGAACCCTCCTGATGTAGTAGGGAACATGTCCTCAACCTACTGTGTGTACCACTTATCATAAAATATCATTGATCCAAAATCAACTGAGTGGTAACCCCACTATGCATTATGGTGAGAGTCCTCTATCTACTAAGTGGTACCTCTAGACATATAGGGGTATGATTTCTCTACCTTTTAAGTTGTACTACCTAAAATACTAGGGCCTGGGTCTTCCATACATTGTGTGGCACCCCATAACTACCAATGGCATGGGTCCTTAACTTGTATATTATACCCCAAGACTGTGCAACATGGTGGTGAGGTGTGGGATCTCTACACAGTTACTTATATGGAAATAAATGCAATATTCAAGGCATCATTTGTGGATATTTTTGGAACTAATGGAAGATTTATCATCCTAGGAAGGGGTGTGAGATAGATACCCCCTTTACTTTTCATGGGGCTTCATTTTAAAATACACACACATATATATATATCCTTTTTGTTGGATATTATTTATGACAATTTTTTGAGATTTTTATTCCCTTCAGGTCTCCTACTAATCCCCCTTAAATTTTCAGTGTATCCTACTAGGTATGAATATACTAACCATTTCATGGTATTTTCCCACTTGTGTCATGTTTAATGTAGAAGATTAATTGGTCAGAAGGGATTACATAAGACTATAAGTGATACTCAAGTGAATTTGACCACATATGGTGGTCGGGGTTTGAGGATCTGGAGTTAATATTTCTCATTTTTTAAATTTCAATTTATTGATAGGTTGGGACATATTTCTAGATAGGAATGTATTTCCATTAAATTTACAAATTTCACTATCACATTATTATATTTTCCGTAGAATTTTTTAAATAAATGGATATTATTCTTTTGTCACATCCTTTTAATTTATTTTTACACACTTCTATATAATCATGCTTCAGTACGTGCATACAGGTACACATAGAAAAGGCCAACCATATTAATTATTCTTTTTGGTTATTGTCACCAACACTTCTCCTTGGGAGGTGTTGTTGGGGTAATTTTGGCTTGGCTCCCCATCGGCCATGTGGGCCACAATAGTATGGGTCATAACGAATTTGTATCAATGGTGGTTTAACATTTGTATAATTTTTAGGAGGTATCTCTGATGATTTTGGTCTGAGAACCATGGAAAATATTGTAAAAGTGTCTTGAGGGTGAATTTTAGGATATGTAATCCAGTGTTTTTGTGGTTCTGAAGGTATCTATACATCAGGACTATGAACGCCTGATTATTGACATGTCAAACTGAGGAATTGGTTATATGGAACATTATTACTTTCATAAAAAAGGATTGAGATGTTGAATAAAATCTTTGGATTTCTTACCATATATATATATTTGTGTGTGTGTGTGTCCATATAATTTTTGTATTTCTTGATTCAAATATTTAGGATGCCTTTGCAAAGACAGTCATCAAGGTTACTAATTTAGGATCATGACGCCAACCAGAAGAGTTATGAGGCCTCAGTTTTAGGTCCATCATCAAGATCCTTCCTCCATGCAGATAGGAATAAGCACAAAAACCTACTGAGTAGAACATAATACCATCATAGAATGATGAGGATGCATGTGTCCTTAGCAATCTCAATTATTTCTATCACCATAGGCCATTGAGATTCTCTGGTGATGTGGATCCCTAATGATCGAATTATTCTCTATATTTGGTTTTCCTATTGTTTATACATATATATACCTTGATAGATCATGTGGTCGTATTGTACACCAACCATTTTCATTGAGTATTTTGTCACTGGTGGAGTTGATTCACCCAGATACATGATTAGTAAACACTTTCATGGATCGAATTCCAACAATTATTTCATGAGATGTATTACCCCTCATTATTATGCATAGTTCAGATTCAAATGTTTTTCTATCTACAATAGAGATCTATGATGGATACTGAGTTTGTTGTGGGGTTCACTAACCTCATGTGGTACTCCCACAACATGATTATAGAAGGTTACATATAAGGTATAATGTTTGAGTAGGTTCTCCACATATACTTATGTGATAGTGTGGTGACCCATTGCATTCCCACGTATACCAGAGTATTGGTGTGGGTGATTGTGATGGATAGAATCTTGTCTGATGGATGCCACACCATTGGAGCTAGCAGTTGGCATCATGGGATGAGTAATTTGTACTAGTTGATAGGCTTTATTCGATAGGTTATCAGCATATGAGACCTTACCATGACCATAATTAAACACATGGTCATGTATCACAGGTACCACACATAGGGATATGGAAGACCATATAGTAGATATTCTATACAAGTGATTGGAGATTCCACATGGCACATGACTTCGCAACTCAACGTGCTGAGGTAGGAAGGAATATAGTTCAAAGAACTCCATTGAAGTGATACAACTATAATCATGGTAATTCTATTTATTGCATCGGTAGCCCCTAAGTATGCCAAGATGGAATAGGATTAGTTTTTTCTTCCAAATGAGGATCTATGTGTAGTGGATATTATTATGGTGTCCATTCAACACCAACACCAAGTGTCCAATGCTAGGTTCAATAATCA
Organism: Viscum album; assembly: GCA_963277665.1. Classification (NCBI taxonomy): domain Eukaryota; kingdom Viridiplantae; phylum Streptophyta; class Magnoliopsida; order Santalales; family Viscaceae; genus Viscum; species Viscum album. The sequence goes on along the minus strand of OY728128.1, from coordinate 266,340,643 downwards.
AGCAATCAGGGTAATGGGAAACATCTCAAAATGGAGTCAAAAAACCTATATGCTCTCTAGATTATTAAATTTACAATATGTGTTTATTATACTCTTGGTTATGAACAATTAGACACATATTAATTTTATTCCTTCAAATATTTACTCTTATTTCAAGAGTTAAGGATCCATATTGATACTTATTCCTAGTATATTTTCCCTGAGGTTCCTACATAGAATTTTAATTTGATATCATTCATTTGAAATTATTGTGTGGTTTCTCTTGGCCGAGTGTTTTTCTAATGGGACATTGTGTTAATCATGATGAGGCCTTATGACATAATCTTGGGTGTGGACTAGTTTTATAAGGTCTGGGCCAATATTGGATGTCAGCACAGATGAAATAGATGCTTTCACACTGATGGGTTGAGATTCTCCTATTTGGGTTATGGAGATATCAGGATAGATTGTGTGGATCTTATTATAAAGTAGATGTACCCCATAACCCATAAATTGGAGTGTATCCCTATGAACATTAGGCTATTCATGTATCTGGATTCCTTTAATCATGGTGGATCTTATGGAATTATATCTTGATGATTTTTCTGGACTACCTCTGATGTGAGATGAATTATTTTTTTTGAATTTCACCATTGGATCACTCCAACTTCATCTTCAAGATATCATATTTCCCATATTGATTTTCTAAAGATACAATTGTAGTTTGAGTACCTTCGAGAGAATGGTTTTATCAATCCTAATGGATCACACTAGGAAGCTCCAGAATTATTTAGGAAAAATGTGGATGGGAGATTATGGATTCACGTAGATTATCATATTTTAAACTAGTATATGATAAAGAACAGAAACCCATATTGACTGTTGAAAATTACATTTGATAGTTGTGATGTGCGAGATGGTTCTCAATGATCAATATCATGTTAGACTACCATAAGTTGAGAGTTCTTGAGGATGGTATTCTGATACTAGAATGCTGATGTTTCAACAAACACTATGAATTAACAGTGATTCTTTTTTTGTGTGTTGAATTCTCCTACTGTGATTATGGATTGATGAACCAAATATTCATGCAGTACATCGATGGATTGGTTGTTATCTTTATTGATGACATAGTCATATACTTAGTGTCAGATGAGCGTGAAGATCATTTAAATGTGGCACTAGACATTATTTAAGAGCACTCGCATTAGGGTTAGCTCTCAATGTTCTTGTTTTCTATCCAAAAGGTTCATTTTCTGGGAAATTTCATTTATATTAATGGATTATTTTCCCTCCCAGTAAAGATCAATTTAGTACTTTCATTTCAACGAATGGATTATTTGTGCCCACAGAGTGGTTTGGATTTTTCCCTTCTCTATTTTCATTCCAATTTTATGTTTGGACCATTTTATTTTATTATGAAATATGTCATTTTCCCCTTGATTTTATGTGTCTTTTTTTATGGGTGATATTGGTTTGACATGAGAAAAATGGAATATAAGATTCCGATTCAAGATAAATTTTACTTCATTGTGATTAAACCTTTGTAGGTGAGTCAGTGATTCCCAGAGTGGCTAGTATCTTGACACAGAGGATGGAATTCACTAATTCATAGGTTTTTTATTTACATTTAAATTAATAGTTGTCTGTGTTAATGGTAGAATGTTGAGTTGATCAAAGCATTTCAGGTGTAATGAGAACCATGAAAGGTATCTCATGGTATGGTTGTTTGGACGCATTCACTCCTTATTTTTGGGTAGGTTTTGTATTCTTGAGGGTTAGAATAGTTTGATAGGAATCTGATGTAACTTACCAAACCATATAGACCATTACATTACAAAAAATATGTTAGTTGAGGTGTTATAGGGAGTCCAAGTTGTTTTCGGAACATGTGAGTCATTCTAATGGTGATTCATTTCAACAGTTTTTGAAATATCTAGTTTTAAATGGTGACTCATCCTGACAGTGACTCATCGTGGTAGTGAATCATCCTAGGGGTGAATCCTCCTAGTTGAAACTCATCCATGAAGTGATTCGTCTTTGAGGTGACTCATCCTTGGGGTGACTCTTTTTGGAGGTGACTCATCCTTGTGGTGACTCATCTTGATTGTGGGATGACTCTTTCTGGTGGTGACTGAACCTATAAGTGACCCATTCTAGTGGTGACGCATCCTGTTGGGGACTCGTCTTGGCAGTGACTAATCCTAGTAGCGACTCATTCTTAATTTTTTCTATTTTTCAATAATTTGCCTATTTTACATGTTTTTGACTTCTTTCATCCTTTTTTGAGGTGAAATGGTTTTAATAACTTATTTAATGGATTTTAAATCCACTACAAAATAGATCTATTATTTTATATGTTTCTAAAAAGTCTAGAGAAGCATTTAATGGATGTGGTTTTAATGAGATCCTCCTTTAATGGTCATGTAAAATATTTCCAATCCCATAAGTTTTGGATCTAATTTTACCGAGGTTGAAATATTCCCTTCATTTGTTCCTTCTTATTTTTCTTACTATGGTAGTTTCGAAATCCCTATTCCTTAGTTTATTATAATTGGTGGATTTCATTGGTTCGATTCCCCCAAAATAATTTCCATCACGTACGTGTGGCCCTAGTTTTCTACATCATGGTAGGTGAATAGTGTCTCCTTCAATGAATTTTTTTTCCATCATATCTTCATATATGTATCGTGCATGGTTAGTTTATTATTATTATATCATGTTAACATTTTTGAATCTTGATTAACAAAGATATCGAATCTGTTTTAATTCAATTTAAAGGGGGTAGGGGAATATGAAATTTGATCTTACGTCTTATAAATGATTGGAATTGATTTTTTTTTGATATTGTGACTTTATTGGCAGAATGGATAGGTGAAAATTGTGTCTATTGGTGGATGGGTTATGGTGTAGTGACTGTTCATGGACCCTCTTTTTTTTGTGATTCAATGATGTCAGCATAAATAACAGGTTAAAAATATATATTATGTTAATGATATAATATGCTAAAAGATGTTCATTAAATAAATTAAAGAGGTTGTTAAAGTGAAATTTACTGATATAAAAAGTCTCTAGAAAATGACTTAATGAATAAAATATAAACATTAGATTCTATTTTTTTCTTCTGATTTTATGAATTTTGTGGTGGTAGCGATTATGTCAATTTTGTGAGATCCTTAGTTCATGTTGTAAAAAAATTTGATGGGAATCTATGTTGTAACTCTATATGTTGATACATTTTATATTCTTTGGATTTCTATACACACCCCGACCATTTAGCGAACTATGTGACCATACCCTCATAATCACACAAGGGGTGTATTTCTCAACATCCCAGTGGAAGGATGGATGGTTTTCCACCTATCCTTCCCTACTCTTTGATCCTGGTGATACTGGATATGGTGTCTTCGGGTGAGATGTGATGTGTGGTCCCAGGTGTTTTCGGGATGAGTTGTGACGTGTTGTCCTAGTTGTCTTTTAGATGAGTCCAGGTATATTGTCTTAGGTGTCTTCAAGATGAGATTCGAAGTGTGTCTAATGTGTGATTGGTCATGATGATATTTAATGTTAAGTTTTGTGATGGCCTAGGTGTGTGTGGGTGGGATGTGATTTATTGAGATGGGTTGTGTGTGTGTAGGAGGGATACGAAGTGATGTTATGTTATTCCAAAGAGGTGGGAGCACCATGATATTTGATGCTGGGGTGTGAGAGTGGCTAATTAGTGGTAAAGTGGTGGAGTGTACTCTTTAATTGATGTGATTCAAATTATATAGTATTATATTTGGATGAATTATTTAGTGAGTGAGCCTTAGTGAGGATGGGGTTTTTGCTAGTACACAAGATTATGTGTTTTTTCAAATAAATTCACACTAGTGCATTAGTATTCTCTTTTCACTTGTGCATGAGAGAAATTGGTTTTCATACTATGTATATATGTTTCTCACAATAATTAAATATTTTTTTATGATTCCTGGTGGATGTTGTGAACCATGCTGGACATTTCTATTTCAGACCTATGGAGTGGTTTCTGGGTCACTTTCATAGAATTTATTTATTTTTGACTTTCATTTGGTGACTTTAATATGTATCAGCATAATTTATAAATTAATTGGGGGAATTTTTTTATTTGTTTTAAATTATATCATTTAGTTTATTGAGGGAAATAAATTTAATCTCATGATATTTCTTTCTTATATGGGGTAATTCCTCCTACATTGTGATATTTTTTATACCCTAGTTGCTAGTCATAAACCCAGGGCTTACTAGAGGTGGGACTCGAGAGGAAATTATCTCTCTAAACTTTTTATATCATCTTCAGTGGGAGTGGGTGTCAAATAAATGAAATATTTGAAAGGTATTTTTCATTTAATTTCCATTAATGCTTTGTTTTGAGGGTATTGAAGTGTTTTATGGAGAAATAGGTGAGTTTTCATGAATTGGGCCAAACCGTGAGCCCAATTCCAAATTTAAAAATAAATTGTTTTTCTTTTATAACATTTTCCTTTTTCAATATTTTTTACTCATTGAAACTCCTAAATGTCCTCCCCTGATATAGTAACACCACCAAGTCAATTTAGAGCCTTTAGAAATCAATAATCATGCTTTATTTGTGTTCTTATTTAAGGGGTTGGGCCTTCCCAAAAGCCCAGTTCTAGTTTTAAAAATGAATATTTTTTTCTTTACAACTTATTCAATTGTTGGGATTTTTCAGTGATTCTAAGTCTCCCTCAAGACCATTGAAATCATCCATGTGTCTAAACTCTTTTCCCCCTATTTGGAGCTCTGGTTCATTGAGAATTGGTGCAGAACATCAAAGGTTTCCTCAAATCATCCAGATTTGAAGATGTAACTTCGTTCATCCATAACTCTCTCAATTATTAATATATTTCCTTAATTATAGTTCTGTAATGGCCTATAGATTCTTGTTCGAACGAACCCTGAGTTGTGGTAGTTTTAAATTTAAGATACTGGTTTTTTGAGTGATTAATTAAAGATAATTCACGTACGTGAGTCCATTTCTTTCCTCTTTCAAATTTCTTAGGGTTCATTTATTTTGATTAGTTATTATTCCATCTTCCTTGAAGTCCCAAATGACCATGGGGTTGGGTTTCTAACCTAAAGTTTAACCTTGGGTTTTCTTTTTCAATTCTTGTGGTTTTAGGTTTGTTCTAGGTCCCTCTTGGTGCAGCGGTGGTGCGAATTAATTTTCACATGGTGATTCAAGGGTTTTCCATAATTTGGTAGGTTATTCAATTTTTTATGTAGTTATTGTGAATTGGATACTATGTTAATGGTATTTTCATGCTTATTTAATTTTATTATTGGTGAATAAAATAGTTTTAGTGGTGTTTTTATTTCAAATGAATCTGCAATTTTAATTTCATGTGAAATTGAGGGATTTTCATTGAAATGTTTTATTAGTTAATTTGGGTACACCCTATAAGTAATTAGTTGATTTTATTGAACTTTAATAGTTCGGAAAATACTGTTTTTAAAGATTATACCTTGTTTTTTTTTGCTGAGAAATCTGATTTTAATGTTGTTTGTGAACAACATGAAATTTTAAGAGATGTGTTGTGTAAAAATGGAGGTTTAGAAATGATTTCATTTCTTGAACCATATGGGGCTTCCCTAAAAATTATTTTGTGTATTAAATGAAATTTATTAGGCTTCCAATTTTGTTTTTGAATCTTTAAAATGTTCACATAGTGTGCAAGCGGGGTTTTAAGGAGTTTTGTGTCCGAAACACTATGGGGTTTTGAGGAATTTTTTAATAAAAAACAAAGTGTTTTGTTGGGTGTTTTAAGTGGTATAAAATTTGATAGATAATGTATTTATTTTATTTGAACAGTAATGTTTTTTATTTGAAAATTGATTTATGTTGCAGGCTAAAATCGATTGAGCACAAAAGGGGATGCCCGGGTACCTAGGTGGGGCAGATTCGTACTAGTACGACTAGTGGACCAGATATGTTTTTTCCCTGATTCACATAGAATTTGGATGAAGGCAACTGTAACTAAACTTTGTGGATGATTATTGGGGATCAATAGGTTATGGGTATGTTCCCTACTATTGGCTCGTGCACAAGAATGAATTTTTCTATGTTTACTTTACACTGAGGTACGAGGTACATAGGGCCCAAGACGACCTAGTGCCTAGGGGTGTTCCCAATGTTGTTTCTCATTGGATTTGTAGTATTTACCCTAGTAATAGGGTGTGTTTGGAAATATATTATAGTAGCTAACATTTCTATTTAAATGTGTGAACATTGTGAAATTTTTGGATTTAAAAATGTTTCCATTTGAATGTTACATTTCATGGATTTTTAACTCTGCCTTTCCTTGCCTATCTAAACTGCTTGCTTCTTCACATTTTATTGCATGATATTTGGAATCATTGGGTGGTATCATATTGGGATTAGGCTCACACCCTACTCACACCCCTTGGGTGTAAGTAGACATGGTTATGTTTGGCATGGGTAAAGGAAAGCCTAAGGGTGATGGCAGTTCAGGTTGTTAGTTCCCATCCTTCGTGCGGAGTTGTGGAGACGACTTGTGGGTGATTACCGCTTTCAACGTGGAGTACATGGGTCTATCTTGATGCTATATTTATTTGTATTTGGACAACTTTTATTTTCTTTAATACAATGCATTCAGTTATGGTTTTTGTTTAGGACTTTTTTGGGTCGAAAATTTCAGATTTATATTATGGATTATTTTAATGTGTTATGCTTTAATACTCGGGTAAATCATTACCAAACCTAAATTAATGATACTCAGGAACTTGTTCCAACCTGTGGGGATAAGGAACGCCCTTCAGAACTTGTCACGGGCTGGGTTTGTTCATGGTATTAGTGGAAACCTGATTCAGTTCGTGACAAAAGAGTATCAAAGGAGGTTAATGTTTTTGGGTTATATTGCTATTTTGGGATGAGTCGGGATAGACAAGAGCTAGGACTTTCAGGGCTCGGGGTTTTGGTTGTGAGTAGGGTTCCTGGCCCACACCTCTCGTGGCAGACTCTGAGTCACCAGGGGTCGTTGGAATTTATGGATTGACTTCACTTCCAGGTGAGACGTGTGGGCTGCAGACCACACGTGGACATCAGGCGGAGGTGGAGTAGTTGTTTCTTTTATTACTGGAATATGTTTAGATTATTTATACTTGATTTATTTGATTAAAATTTTCATAATTGTGGTATTTATTATTGTTTTGTGACTGTTGCATTTTGTAGAAACATGCCTCCCTAGAAAGCTCCCACGACCCACGGGAGGAATCCAGAGAGAGTTCTCCAACACCAATTGATTAGAGGCTAGTCGAGGCCATGGTTAGGGATGTCAAGGCTCTAGGATATGGAATATATCTTATTATAGCTCCTTTTAGAGAGGATGATATTTTTCCTAGAAAGGACAAGGCTCAAGAATTCCGAAAAAATAATCCTCCAACCTTCCGTGGCAGCTCAGAACCCCAAGAAGTAGAGGAATGGCTTGAGAAGATCGAGCATATGTTTGAGTTTCTTGAAACACCAGAGGAGATCAGGGTGAAGTATACCTTATTTCTATTGGAGGGTTCCAGCCGTAAGTGGTGGTAGACTGTGCTTCAAACTGGGAAGATTGAGCAGATGCACTGGGGAGATTTCAAGGCCATCTTTAATGAACAGTACTGCCATGAGGTCTTGGAATATGCCAAGTCTAGAGAGTTCATGGACCTTGTTCAGGGGAATCTATTTGTGATGGAGTATGCCAACTGTTTTGCTGAGTTGGTTTGGTTTTCTCCAGAAATCATCTCCAATGATCAGGCGAAGGCCTAGAGGATTGAGAAAGGCTTGAGACTAGAGATATACTCCCAGGTATTCTTGTTAAAGCTGAGGACCTATGCTGAGGTCATTGATCGAGAGTTCATGGGGGAGATTGATAGGAATGTCAGGGCTGGTTTCTCTTGTTCAGTATCAGTTTTGGTAAGTGTCATATCCTTAGAGAAGAAAATTAAGCAAGAGGAACAAGTGTAGAAAGGAGGTGGCTGTTTAGGCCTATTATACAGGAAGTTTTCATCTGCAACTTCTGATGCGAGATCCGTCATGATCCACCAATGTGGGAATCTAGGGAACATCCATCTAATATACCCACTTCATCTGAAGCCTTGTTACTAGTGTGGAGGCATGGTTCATTTAAAACTATTTTGTGGGCTGGAACGTCTAGTTCCGAGTGTTGTAGGGTTGGTGGCTTCAATAGGAGTGCCAGCAAAGTCTGAGTCATTGAGGACTAGGGGATCTTGATTTGGATGCCGTGGTGGTAGGGATGGGTCATCTTCTGGGAAGAGGTTGTTCAGGGCACTACCACAGACTAGCAGTCATCTTCAGGCAGTGACCGGACATTTCCATGCGGTGGATCAGGCACCAACAAGATCAGTGGTGGGACTGTCAACAGTTCGAGGTACCGTTTTGATCACATCCTCTATAGTTGCTTCTCTTTTGTATACTGGTGCCTCTATTTCATTTATTTCTACCAGTTTTGTGGACGTGCTGAATTTTCCAAACAATTTAATGTCTTTCACGATGGAGTTGGTGACACTGGTGGGAAAGAAGGAGCAGGGCCTCAGGTTCCCCTCACGTGCGCTTTCTGTGTCAGGGGTTGAGATGGAGTGGGACCTCCTGGTTCTAGATATGGAAATGCTTGAAATAATACTTGGCATGGATTGGATATTACACATCAAGGCACACATTGATTTCTATAGGAGGTGAGTGACTTTCACGGCACCTGATGGGAGTCGTCAGGTTTTTCGGGGAGAATTGGATCCTCAGTCGGGTTGGGCATGACCTCCACTCCCTGAGTTGGGAAGTCTTACCATCTCATTTTCATCTCTCATTATAGAAGATAATTGTATTTCCCCTAAAGGTGCACTACCCCATTTTTTTAATGAGTTTCCGGTGGTATTCCTGGATGATTTATTAGGATTTCCTCCAGAGCGGGATGTGGAGTTTTCGATTGATCTGGCACCGAGAACACAATCGATATCTCTTCCCTCTTATCGTATGGCCCCCAACGAGATGAGGAAATTAATGATACATCGAGATGACTTATATTCCAAAGGATTCATTCATCAGAGAATATCTCCTTGGGACTCTCATGTGTTGTTCGCAAAAAAGGGTGACAGGTCCCTCCAGTTGTGCATTGACTACCGGAAGATGAATAAGGCAACAATTAATAACAAATAACATTTTCCTAGAATAGATGATATTTTTGATCTGTTGAAGGGGGTAAAGTGGTTCTCAAAAATAGACTTTCATTTGGGTTATCAACAGTTTAGGGTGAAGGATTCATATATCCCTAAGACAACCTTCCAAATTAGGTACGACCATTTTGAGTGTTTGGTCATGCCCTTCGGATTGACCAGTGCTCCAGTGGTCTTTATGGAACTCATGAATAGGGTGTTTCAATAGTATCTTGATTCCTTTGTTGTGGTGTTCGTGGATGACATTCTAGTATACTCTGGATCTGAGGAGGAACACGAACAACACTTGTGGATCTTTTTGGGTACATTACGGGATCACCACCTTTATGAAAAGTTGTCAAAGTTCAGTTTTTGGATTAGGAAATTGAGATTTATGGGGCATGTGATCTCTGAGCAGGGGGTTTTAGTGAACCCTGAGAAGATTGGTGCGGTTATGTCATGGGATTAGCTGAAGAATGGGTTCGAGATCAGGATATTTCTTGGCCTGGCAAGTTATTACAAGTGATTTGTTCGGGATTTGTCTCGGCTTGCTTCACCGATGATTGTGCTCACCCGAAAAGGGGTGAAGTTTGTATGGGTTTTAGAATTTTAGGTGTCGTTCTTGGAGCTGAAGAGGCGGTTGACTACCTTCCACTTGCGGATTTTTCTTGAGGTCGGTAAGGTGTATTTGGTCTATTGTGTCACTTTAGGTATGGGCCATGGGTGCGTGCTTTTACAGGATGATCATGTGGTGTCGTATGGATCTCTCCAACTCCGACCACTTGAAAATAATTACCCTATGCACGACTTGGATTTGGAAGTGGTGATGCATTCTTTGAATACATGGCATAACTACCTCTTTGGGAAGAAGTTTGTGGTCTAATCTGATCAGAAAAGCTTAGCCTATATCTTCTCACCGAAGGACCTAAACTTGAGGCAGTGTCATTGGATCAAGTACATGCAAAGGTTTGACTTTGACATTGTCTATACCCTAGGCAAGGGTAATGTGGTGGCCGAAACATTTATCATAAGAGTTCTAGTGCAGGATTTGAGGAAGTCTAGTTTGAGTTGACATTGATGTGGCTCTATTCTCAGATGCATGTGGAGACTAGGGAACACAGTAGAGGGGAATTTTTTGTGAGCGTCCAGTTGACTCATTCTCTGTTGGAGTTGATACAGCGGGAACATCCCAGTGATGAGATTTTTCAGTGGTCCAAGCATTTTCATCATGATGGGGAGATATCCTCTGATTTGCCGCCGTCTCCTGAGGGAATATTGTGCTTTAAGTACCATTAAATAGTTCCATTATCCCTGCGGAAGGTGGTGATGCAGGATAGACACTAGTCTCAGTCGGTAGTCCATCCCAGTGCCACCAAGATGTAGTATGATTTCTGTCAGCAGTTTTGGTGGATTGGTATGAGATGAGACATAGAGGACTTTGTGTCGAAATGCTACACATTCCATCAGAGGAAAGCATAGCACCAAATGCCCTCCGGTTTTCCCCAACCACTACCTGTTCATACCTGTAAGTGGGATGATGTCTGCAAGGACTTCATTATTGTCTTACCTCGTAAACCTCGGTGTAAGAATTCCATTTGGGTCGTGATTGATCATCTAACCAAATCATCCCACTTCATTCCGATAAAAGATACAACTAAAGTGGATGAGTTGGGCCATTTGGAACTTTAGGAAGTGGTGAGACTCCATGTTGTACCATCAGTAGTTGTCTCATATTGAGACCGATGCTTCACTTCTTGATTTTGGGAAGGCCTTGGGGTATCAGATTAAGATGAGCACGGTATACCACCCTCAGACGGATGGTCAGACAGAGCGAGCGAATCAGATTTTAGAGGACATGCTTCGTGCATGTGTCCTGGATTTTGGAGGTTCTTAGGATAGACATTTGGGGCTCATTGAGTTTTCATATAATAACAGTTACCAATAATCCATTTGAATGGCTCCTTTTGAGGTTCTCTATTGTCGCCCTTGTCAGTCCCCCCTGTGTTGGACCGAGGTAGGTGAGACCTCACTGTTTGGGCCAAGTCTGGTGTAGGAGACTTCTGAGAAGGTCAAGTTGATTAGGCATCATTTATTTACAGGTCAAAGCCTCCATAAATCATATGTTGACTGAAGGCATCAAGAACCGGAGTTTTCTGTGGGTGATAGGGTATTCTTGAAATTGGCCCCCCGTCCGGGCCATCGTCATTTGGGGAATCAAGGTAAGCTAATGTCATGGTATTTCAGGACATTTGAGATCTCCATCCGTATTGGAATCGTGGCATACAGGTTGGCATTACCTTCTCAGATTAATTCTATCCATGATTTCTTACATTTCTCCCAGTTAAAGAAATACAACCCGGATCCATCCCATGTGCTGAGTTTGGAAGAATTGGAGCTAGAGCATGACTTGTCTGTTATTGAGCGACCGGTGAAAATAGTGGACTCCCAAGAGAGGGTTCTTAGAGGTAAGTCTATTCCGTTTGTCCGGGTTCGTTGGAAGCATGGTAATGATACACATGAGACATGGGAGAAGAATTCATGGGTTGAGGAAGCGTATCCATTCTTGTTTTCTGATCAAGCATCAGGCAGAATTTTTTGGGAAAAAAATTTTTCATGATGGGGAGAGTTGTCATATACATGAAATATTTTAAAAGTATTTTTCATTTAATTTTCTTTAAATCTATGTTTTGGAGGTTTCAAAATGTTTTATTGAGGAATAGGTGAGTTTTCATGAATAGGGCCAAACCGTGAGACCAATTCCAGATTTAAAAATAAATTTTTTTCCTTTCATAACATATTAATTTTTTTAATATTTTTCACTAATTCCAACTCCTAAATACCCTCCCCTGATATATTAACACCACTAACTCAACTTAAAGACATTATAAATCTATAACCAATGTTTATTTGTGTTTTTATTTAAGGGGTTGGGCTTGCCAGAAAGACCAATTCCAGTTTTAAAAATTAATTGTGTTAATATTATAACATATTGAATTTTGGGGATATTTCGGTGATTCAAAGTCTCACTAAAGCCCATGGAACCCATCCACACGTCTAGACTCTCTCCCCCCTCTTTGGAGCTCTGGTTAATCGCGAATTAGTGCAGAACTTAGAAGGGTTCCTCAAATCTTATAGATTTGAAGAGGTAACTTCTTTCTTTAATAAATCTCTCAATTCTTAATATTTTCCCTCCATTATAGTTTTTAAATGACCTAGTGATTCCTGTTCGAACGAACCCTGAATTGTGGCGGTTTTAAAATTCAGATACTACTGTTTTGGAGTGATTACATCAAGGTACTTCAAGTATATGAGTCCATTTCTTTCCTCCTTCAAATTGATTAGGGTTCATTTATTTTGATTAGGGTTTATTCACACTTCCATGAAGTCAAAAATGACCAGGGGTAGGTTTTAGAACCTAGGGTTTAACCCTGTGTTTTCTTTTTCAATTGTTTTGGTTCTAGGTTTGTTCTAGGTCCCTCCTGGTGCAGCGGCGGTGCAAATTAATTTTCGCATGGTGATTCGAAGGTTTTCCTTAATTTGGTTGGTGATTCCTTTGTGTATGTAGTCTTTGTGAATTGGATGTTATGTTAATTTTATTTTCATGCTTATTTAATTTTATAATTGATTAAAAAATAGTTTTAGTGGTGTTTGTATTTCAAATGAATCTTAAATGCCAATTTCATGTGAAATTGGCAGATTTTCAAAGAAATGTTTTATTAGTTTATTTGGGGCCACCCTATAAGTAATTAGTTGATTTTATTGAACTGTAATAGGGAACAAAATACTGTTTTTAATGATTATCCATTGTTTTTGTTGCTGTGAAAGCTGGTTTTAATGGAGTTTGTGAGCCACATGAAATTCTAAGAGCTGTGTTGTGTAAAAATGGAGGTTTTGCAAATATGTCATTTCTTGACCCATATAGGGCTGCCCTAAAAATGATATTGTGTATTCAATGAAATTTATTTGGATTACCATTATTTTTTAGACACATAATAATGTGCCCATAGTGTTCAAGCGGGGTTTTGTGGAGTTTTGTGTTCGAAACACTACGTGATTTTGAGAAATTGTTGTAATAAAAATCTAAGTGTTTTGTTGCATGTTTTAAGTGGTATAAAATGTGATAGCCACTTTATTGGTTGTGTTTTACCAGTAATGTTGTTTTATATGAAAATATAAATATGTTGCATTCTGAAATTTATTGAGCACAACAGGGAATGCCCGGGTACCTAGGTGGGGCAGATTGGTACTAGTATGGCTATTGGACAGGATGTGTTTTGTACCTGTATCACATAGTATTTGGATAATGAAAACTCTAACTAAACAATGTGGATGATTATTGGAGACCACTAGGTTATGGTTATGTTAGCTTTTAGTCACTCGTGCATGAGAACATATTTTTCTATGGTTACATTACACCAATGTACGAGGTACATTGGGCCCACGACAACATAGTTCCTAGGGGTGTTACCAATGTTGTTTCTCATTGTATTTGTATTATTTACCATTATCATAGGGTGTGTTTTGAAATTAATTACAGTAGAGAACATTTCGATTAAAATTTGGGAACATTCTGAAAATTTTGGATTGAAAAATGTTTTCAAATGAAAGTTACATTTCATGGTATTTTACCTCTACTTTTCCTTTCCTATTAAAAATACTTGATTTTTAACATTGTATTGTATTATATTTGGAATAATTGGGTGGTATACTATTGGGATTATACTCACACCATGCTTACACTCCTTGAGTGTAAGTAGACTTGGTTATGTTTGACTCAGGTAAAGGAAAGGGTAAGGGTGATGACAGTTCAGGGTGTTAGTTCACATCTATGGTGCTGAGTTGTGGAGACGGCTTGTGGGAGATTAACACTTGTCATGTGGAGTACATGGGGATGTATTGCTGATATATTTATTTTTATTTGGACCTATTTTATTTTCGTTAAACCAACGTATTCAGTTCTGGTGTTTTGGAGTGATTATTTCAAGATTCTTCAAGAACAGGAGTCCATTTCTTTACTCCTTCAAATTTCATAGAGATATTTTATTTTGATATGGGTTTAATCCTTCATCTATGAAGTCACAAACGACCAGGGGGTAGGGATTATAACCTAAGGTTTAACCCCGGGTGTTCTCTTTCAATTCTTTTGGTTTTTGGTTTGTTCGAGGTCCCTCTTGGTGCGGTGGTGGTGCAAATTAATTTTCACATGGTGATTCAAGGGTTTTCCTTAATTTGGTAAGTGATTCAATTCTGTATGAAGTATATGTTAATTGGAAACTGTTTTAATGGTATTTTCATGCTTATTTAATTTTATTATTGATGAAAAAAATAGTTTTAGTGGTGTTTTTATTTCAAATGAATCTTAAATGCCAACTTCATGTGAAATTGTGGGATTTTCATATAAATGTTTTATTAGTTTATTTGGGGCCACCCTATATTTAATTAGTTGATTTTATTCAACTATAATAGGGATTAAAATATTTTTTTAATTATTTTCCCTTGTGTTAGTTGCTGGGAAAGCTGGTTTTAGTGGTGTTTGCGAACCACATGATATTCTAAGAGTTGTGTTGTGTAAAAATGGAGGTTTTGCAATGATATCATTTCCTGAACAATATAGGGCTTCCCTAAAAATGATTTTATTTATTCAATGAAATTTATTTGTCTTCCCATTCAGTTTTAGAATCATAAAAATGTGCACATAGTGTGCAAGAGGGGTTTTAAAGAGTTTTGTGTCTGAAACACTACGGGATTTTGAGAAATTGTTTTAATAAAATTCTAAGTGTTTAGTTGCATGTTTTAAGTGGTATAAACTGTGATAGCTACTATTTTGGTTGTGTTTGACCAATAATGGTGTTTTATATGAAAATATTTTTATGTTTCATGCTTAAATTTATTGAGCACAAAAGGGGAAGCCCGAGTACCTAAGTGGGGAGGATTTGTACTAGTACGACTAGTGGACGGGATGGGTTTTGTCCCTGTTTCACATAGAATTTGGATAAGTACAAATCTACATAAACTATGAGGATGATTATTGGAGACCACTAGGTTATGGTTATTTTACCTTCTAGTGTCTCGTGCATGATAATGGAGTTTTCTATGTTTACTTTACACCAAGGTACGTGGTACATAGGGCCCAAGACAACCTAGTGACTAGGGGTGTTCCTAATGTTGTTGCTCATTTGATTTGTAGTATATACCAATGTATTCGGGTGTGATTGGAAATAAATTAAATTAGATAACATTTTTATTTAAATGTGTGAACATTCTGAAAATTTTGGATTGAAAAATGTTTTCAAATGAATGTATCAATTCATGGAATTTTAACTCTGCGTTTCCTTGCCTATTAAAACTAATTTTTTTCACATTATATTGCATTATCATTAGAATCATTTGGTGGTATCCTATTGGAATTAGGCTAACAAAATACTTAACCTCCTTG
This sequence comes from Viscum album, assembly GCA_963277665.1. Taxonomy (NCBI): domain Eukaryota; kingdom Viridiplantae; phylum Streptophyta; class Magnoliopsida; order Santalales; family Viscaceae; genus Viscum; species Viscum album. Next base: position 266,325,021 of record OY728128.1, on the reverse strand, counting down.
GGTATATGTAGACTTGGTAATGTTTGACTCATGTAAAGGAAATCATAAGGGTGATGGTAGTTCAGGGTGTTATTTCCCATCCTTGGTGCGGAGTTGTGGAGACGGCTTGTGGGTGATTAACCCTTGTCATGTGGAGTCCTTGGGGATGTCTTTATACTATATTTATTTTCATTTGGACCTAATTTATTGTCTTTAAACCAATTTTTTCTGTTCTGGGTTTTCATTAAGGTTTTTTTGGCTCAAAAATTTCAGATTTATATTATGGATTTTTTTAATGTCTTAAGCTTTCATACTCAGGTAAATCATTCCCAAACCTATATTAATGATACCTGGGAACTTGTGCCAGCCTTTGGGAATATAGAACTCCCTTAGGGCCTTGTCACCTGTTGGGTTTGGTGCCGGTATTGGTGTCAACCAGATTCGGTTCGTGACAGGGGGTCATGATAAATCTCTATTTTGTTGATTTAGTTCCTTTAATTAAGTGAAAAATATATTTCTTCTGTTAAGTTGTTTTAAATTATCAAATAGAATTTTTTATTATCAACTATAATCATATTACGTTTTTTGTTCTATTATGTTTAATTTATTTGTTTTGTGATCATTATCTCACTCTTCTATGTTTTGGTTTACATACAATGGAATAAATAAGGGATTATTGGTGATGTAATTAGTGATTGTTAGTATATCTGGGTGGGGTAGAGAACACTATTGATTATTTAAGATAAAAAATACCTACATTGGTATTACGTATGTGAATTAAGAGTATTTTCTATAACTCTCTCACACATAGGAAGGAGGGTATCCCATGATGATAATTTTTAGGGTTATTTCTCACCACACCTATTTGACTAAGTGAGTGAGATGAACTAATAGTTGAATGTCACATTAATTGACTTAGCCGAAGTGGATTATTGAAATTAAAACTATAATAGCATTATAATTAGGACAATTATATTTTTCTGGTAGTCCTTCAAATATCAGTATTTTAATCACTTTATTTGTAAATATTTATTTAATATTTTTATTTATTTCATTATTTATTTTCAATAACTAATAATTTAAAAAACACACCCTTTTCATGATAATATTATTTGAATAAATTTTACTATTTTACTCTCCACTTTGTATAAACCCTCATTTAACCACTATAAAAAAATTTAAATTCGGAAATATTTTTTTTACCCTCCCTCCAGTAGGAATTTTTGAAAAAAATGCATCCATTTTCAAAGGTAGTACCAACAATTTAATTTTAATTATCTTAATGCATTCAATTTAGAAATTAAAATTAATTTTTTAACTCAACTTTGTATTTAGAAATACTTTTATTTTATTTTATAAACATATCAATGGATACTAATGTTGAATCATAGTATAGGAGGGACTCAAAAATCTATTAAAGCACCATAATGTGACCCTTGAATACAATGAGCTAGAGAGATTGGGAAAAATTAACAAACATCTATGAGTACATCATATAATTTTATCTTGAAAAGGTAGAGGAACAAAATAATTCTACCTTGTTTCCATCCAATTTTATTTGATGAAATTTTATATGTGAAACATCAATGAAATGTTTTTTGGAAATGTTATATGATACTTGTTACAACAAATTGTATAGAAGATACCATGATTGATTGAAAAAATAGGAAAAACCTTTTTGAGTGTCAAGAGTATCCCGATCATGATCCCATAGTTTTATTAATTTTCGACACATATTCAATGTAGAAGATCCAAATAATGTAAAAGTGGAGATACCTAAAGACCCATTCTACCTCTCCCGGCCAATGTTGGATTAGGTCCTTCTGATGTATGTATATGAGATAAACAAGAATTAGATGACATCCAGAATGAATTTGAGATGAAATATGATATCCTCCACTTGTAAGAAGAGGAAAAATAAATACCACCATACCCATACCTAGTCTTGGAAGAATGATGTATTTTTGTGGTGGAATTTTAAATGATTATAGAGGATCCTCACTACCATCCTCCACCTATTATAATATAACTCTAATATGAACATTCTACTAAAGATGAATTTAAAATCTAACCAAATCATGGATAAGATCATATCTACATCTTATTTAAATCCAATTTTATTGAATCTAAATTGAGTATCACCTCTCATTGTATTGAATTTTCAAATTAAACCTATACAGGGTTTTTTCCATAGACGAATATGAATAAATAGAAGATACACCTGATGAGTAACACATGTTAGTCATATAACATGTGGAACATTTATTAGAGGTAGTACATGAAGTGATGAAAGTGAATTTTAATAAGGAAACCAAGACAAAAGATTCATTTATTAAAAGTGAATTTTTTTATTAAATCATAATGATTTAATTTTATTCAAATTGAATTACACTCTAACATTTAGTTTGATTATTCCATTGATGGAGCATACATAATGAAATAAATAGAAAATGAATAATTCGTTATGAAATTGAAAATCAAGAATGAGGATGATCCATTATTTTACCTACCCCCACGATAATATATGTATCCAATTGATGTGAGGATGGATTAGTGTACTCAATTCATGTATTAATCAAAAAAAAAGAATAATGTTAAAGATAGATAGAATAATTTTCTGTGGTTTGAATAAACGAAACATCAATGACCGTCAGACTCTAGATGATATCTTGTACTTACATCTGGAGGAACATAGCACCCATGTACTTATTTTGGTTTAAAACCAGATTTATCTTATTTCCCTTTAAAAATAAATCATATTTTATTTTAATTTAATAAATTTATTATGTTATATTGTCTCATGTTTCATTTTTATTTTTAGTGAGAAATACCTAAAACATTAAAAAATTATTGAAAATATAATAATCTGTGTTTTACCACACCGTAACACTTACATTTATTATTTGATTCAATTTAAAATATAATTACATGTTAAATATACATGAATTAATTGACGAAAATATATCATTTCAGTTTTGCGTATGTGTCCTTTATAGTCAAGAAGTTTTGATTTTCTTTTTAAAAAAAATTCGATGTGTATATTTTTTTTTCACTAAATAAGTTTTTCTTGAAAATTATAATCTCAAATGAATAATTTTTCCATTTTTGAAAACCATGTAAATTAGAGAACGAATTTATCCTATGAAACCAAACATAAATAAACTTATAAAATTACTTGGTTTTAGGATCAAATCACTGAGAATTTCAATTAAAGTAGTATATTGTTTTTGACTCCCAGGTCACATCTCCTTGTATTTATCTTTAAAATTAACTTTTTATAATGCCTCTAGAAATTTTAGTCATATTACTTTCATTTAACTCATTTCATGAGAGATCCAATTCATCATTTCTTTAACCAAAATTTGAATTTTGTCTAAAAACATTTTGATGCTAATTTTGATTTAAAATTTTGAGGTATTTATTCTATTTAAAAATAAAATTTTCATGAAAATATAATTTATTCTATCCAAAAATATAAAATAAATCATGTTATCCATTAGTATCCAAGAATATACCATCATTTTTATCAGCATTTCAAGATAATTTTCTTATCCAACCTACTCTATTAATGAAAAATCAGGATCATGTTGATCATAAATATATGGAAAGGATATATTATGGTGAGCTACATATTTTTTTCTTAATTGGTAGGAAATTTAAAATTTTAATATATGTTTTATTCTATTGATAAATGTTCTTCTTCTGAAATGTGTACTTTGCTGGTTCTTTCTAGAAGTAGGTTTCTGAGAATAAATATATTTTATATGTTTATAAAAAAATATCATTTATAATAATAAAATTATGAATATTGTTCAACATATCTAACTATTAAATGAATATTTTACATGTATTTGATGCCATGTAAACTAAGTATGAAACCATATTTGAGTGAAAATTAGAATCATGCAATTTTTCTTAATAATGATTTGACTCCTAATTATTCCTTGTAATTATTGACATCTAAAAACTATGAACAAAATCCCGCTGAAAAAACCTAAATATTAATCATGATAAAAACGTTTCCTTGACCCATATCAGGTTGATATGTATAAAGTTATCAAGATTATGTGGCCTCTTGCATGTGTTTGGATGATAAAATTCCTTTTTAAAATTAAAATTTGTGTGATGAATGGAAATTTATGTAGGGTATGTGTTTTGTCTGCATGATAGAAAAAATTTAAGTGGAAATAGATTTATTAAGTGGAATCAAGAAAAATTAATAATATTTTTTTAGGAGTCATGATATATATATTTTCTTGGTGATAAAATTGTGGATCTCATGGGAATATGTTTTAATTTATTTTTATCGGATTTTGATTCTTACTTTTCCAAAATTATAATTTCTAGGTGTGAGGGAATTTATAGAAATAATATTTCCATTATTTTACATGTATATTTCAATGATTTGATTCCCACCAATTTAACCATTTGAGCTAAATTACAACATTTTTTTATTTTAGGGATGGTTGGATCTTAAATGTAAAAAATAATAATTTTGTAATTTTAGCTAGTTTCTATCTCTTCGATATTTTGAAATATTATTAGAAATTGAGGAATTTTTTGTGAACCTTTTTCATATTATTTATCTTCTATAACTAAACCATGTACTAATTTAAAATTTATTAGGACAAATTAAATCATTCAAGGTGGAAAATTTTTTTTTTGAAAAAATTGATATTCCACCATTAAATGACTTGTTTCTCAAGATACATCTAAATAATGAGCTTATACTATATTAATAAAAAATGGAAATTTATTTTTAATGTGAAAAATAAATTTCATGGATAAATTATCTAATTAAATCCACCATTTGATATGTTAATGTGGTGGAATATAAATTGTCTATTTTTCCAAAAAAAGAGTGATTCAGTAAAATATATGTCCCTTTTTTAAACAAGTCCAAATGATTTGAACTATTTTGGATCTACATAAAACACAATTCAATACAACTCTAAAAAAACCTTAGTTTGTTTTTTCCCCTAGTGAATATAAACTAAAAAAATATTTGATTCAAGAATTCTATGGAATAAATTTTATATTATTCTATTTATGTTTTATTTTCTTAGTAATGAATTCATATTCCCCATTCTTCTATGTTTCCATTAACATAATATTTTTGACTTAAGAGAGGTTGGTGGAAGGTGAGTTTCTTCTTTTATAATTCTTGAGTTACTACACATAAAGGAATAAAATCCTTGGATTTCATCAGTTATTTTAGTTTCAATAGTCTAATGGATGTTTTTATTACAATGTATGATAAAATATTTTTTTATATTTTTTTATTGTTAATTTTGTTTTCAATTATCATTATCTCCCTCCATTATGATAAGTTTTATATAAGATGGAATGTTCTGGGTCTTAGGGGTGATTTACACATCATTTTTTCAATACATGTGGTTGAGGGGGGATGTAGTGGACACTCATGATTATTTCTCCTAATCAATTACCAATGAGACAAAGAGAATATTAATTGAGGGTATTATTTGGAACCCTTTTACAGAAATTAAGGTGTGTAGTCTAATTTTATATTTAGTCATGGCTTATTCTAATCGTCACTATTTGATTACGGGAGTGAATTGAAGTTATTATGAAATATCAAATTAATTGACATAGATGTAGAGGATTAAACAACATAGAGATTAGATAGAATTTCAATTGGAATGTTAAACCAAATGTAATCACCCTTCTCATATCACTATTTTTAATCACCTACATTATTGATATTATTTTAGTATTTTTATTCTTTTCATTCTTTTATTTAAAAAATAAATCAAGTTCAAGAACAACATCCATTTTTTTCTAATAGATGGTGATAAAAATTATTTCTACACGATCCACTCTAGAGAAAATCTATGTTAACCACTACACTTCATTTTTAATTAGGAAACAATTTTATCTCCCCACCACATGATATTCATGAGTCCCCATGTCCAACCATAACTCATCAACATGGAATTCCATGTCCAACCATAAACCATGGATGATGATTTGTATGTATGATATCCTAAACCATTGTTGAGGATTGTAATATCCAATGTCTCAATCCATGGATAAGTATTTCCATGTCTAATATTTTAATCATTGGATGAAGATCACCATGTCTAATATCCTATTTCATGGATTTGGAGAACCGCGTACCACATCAAAAACTATATAATGTTAATACCACTTGTTCCTTGAACGTTATTATGGAATATAAAAAAATCCATTATTTTTAAAATACAATGGTTCAACATTGTAACATTGCAAACTGTTTAAAGACAAAAAATAGACTGTTTTAAAACCTTATCAATTACCATGTTCGAAAGATTCTTTAACAACAAAACATGACCAAGAATGTAGAGACCTTTTTACATATCAAACCACTCTTCGCAATACATTTGGTAAAATGATGAATATCATACATCAATTTATGGATAAATTTTCCAGACACCCATAAAACATATGACTTCTACATTTTCACCAAATATGAGACCAAGATTGTCATTTCCTTAAAAACCGTTAAAATCTCCATAAACTAATTTTAAAAAAAATGGAAACCCAGACACAAAAAAAATCAATAATTGAATATCATCTACAAACCCATTTCCAAATTATTTAGAGTTTTGAAAATAATTTAAAATAAATCCACTACAATGAAAAGTTTCTCATTTAAAATAAATATTTTAAAATCCCCCAGAAATTCATTTCAAAATCACATGGAGGTAAGGAAATCATTTAAAATATTTCCACTTCATCATATAGTTTTCACTCATTAATACCTGATCCGGTTAAAAATCCATCTCATCTAATTAATTCCATTTTAGAATCTGCTAGGAATATCTCCAAACTCAACACAAGATAACATTTCATTCTCAATATTTTTCACCTTCCATGAATGGCCATGGGATGGGTCTTATACTCTCTTATGTATCTGATAGAATTAGTTGAACATCCAACACATCAATATAAAGTCCAAAAAAAATCATCAGACATGAATGAAACACAAGACACATTGTAATTGAAATACCTAATACATATAGATGTAAATTAAATAACAAGACTGTGGGTAGGGTTCAAAGACCACCTACCTCATCAAAAATGGATTCTATAACATTTCTATTCCCTAGTGACCTTACTATGTACAAGAAAAGCCTTTTATAAACTCCTCATCAACTAAGCCAGCTTGTATTGAAAACCCAAGCTCCAATATCATGTTAAAAGGAAAAAATTATTTAATTATAATAACTTCTATTAATTGATTAAATAAATCCCAACATGTTATATTGACAAAAAAACTAATCTATCACTCACCTCTTATCATATCTCCTAGAAACCACCATGATGAAATGGAATCATAAAAAATCCTAAACCGTAGAAAACTAAAATTAGATTTAAGGAAGAAATAAGATGGTGGAAGTTGTGAGATGGTGATATTAACCTCCAATAACACCCAAATATTATTATAAATGAATCCTAAAATCATGTTTTGGAGAAGGAATAAGTAGTTGGGAGTGCCCTAGGTTTGTAAGAACCTAATAGGGGCTGAAGATGTGTGAGTAAATAAAAACCCATAGAGGAATTTTGGTAGTTTCCCATTATTAGAGAAAATTTTACCAGAGAAAATGAACGGTTTAGCATTCTGTTTTTATAAATGATAAAATAACCATGTTCCCTTCATAAGGAATTAAAAAACTAGTAGCATATTATGGTTTAATTATTATATAAAATTTCTTCCAAATATTATATCAAAACTACATCTCCTCTATAATATATTGAACATTTTTCAAAAACCATGAAAATACCATGTTCCATGCCTCATTCCCTCCACCACGTCACACGGTTTCTCTTTTAGATAACATGGTTTCCCCAGAAAAATCTACAACTTCGAAAAATAAACCTGATTATTTGAAAATAATAGGGTTGTAATCCTATAAATCCCCTTTGGGGATTGATGATGAAGGAACTGATGCTGATAGTGATATTGGGGGTGGTTACATAGGCAAATGGTGACACAAGCACTATATGGGCAACCTTTCCTTGGGCATATGGTCTATATAATGGGTCTCACTATACCTAGATATATATATGTCTTTGATTTCATAATAAAAAAATAGTCATCAAAGTCAATTTTTTTAAAAAAAGAATTGTGAATCAAGGTGTCTCATAGTAGCATCTACAATTTGCAAACTAAATAATTCACCAATGCGAGAAAAATTCAAAACCCCTTGAATCATAACTTAACATTCATGTTTCTCACTTGAACAACTAAATTTCTTTCTAAGAATTTTTACATGACTAAAAACATCACCATGAAGGATTGAAACAATTGTAATGTATTTATCAGACTAGAATCAAAATTAAAAATGACATGTATGTGAAAAATAAATTTTTTTACGAAATATTAAACTCTTTTATACTTGGGATCCTAGAACCACCATGCTATAATATTTCTAACACTTGATGATTCATGGAATTCATCCAACTGCACAACAAAACCAATGTCAGTCACTAGTTATAACCAATGGAATCATTCAGTTTCTAAATCCCTGAAACACATACAGGGCACAACCTCTTACATAAGGCACTCAACCAACCAAAACCCAAGCCAAAACTAATTGTCAAACCAAAAACACCAATATGGAACATACCCAATCCCATCCAATTGAAAAATTTATTATTTCATCATTGATTCAATCATGAGAGATTTTGATCTCCCATACTAAGAATAAATTTACAACAACAAAAATATCAAACTATCCATCCAGATTATCATAAATTTTAATATAACATTTAACTCAAGCTCCAAAAATGATCTTGAAATTATTCAAAACATACTGTCCCCAAAACCCCACACTATCACCAATAAATATCTATAGCCATCATTATCATTCAAAACCAACTGGAGTGGATACATTCCCACTATCCATACATGAACTAAGGAAAAAATATATTTTCTTGTAAATCAAGGTTTACTTTCTCAAACGTATCCATAATTTTAAATATGACCCCTCATATTTGGTTTCAACTTATCACATCTGATCCATCTACTAACTGTTACTAGTATTTCCTTGTATGACTCATCCTAAAAATCCATGCTCCAAATATCATCTTGTCACCAACTCACCAAATCATGATGCCTTCATACCCAAAGGCTTTTAGTTACCACCTTAACATTCCACAAAGATTTCAAACCAGACTTCTGAGGATACTCGATAGCCAAAACCTTCACTTAGTAAAAAAAATTAATTTTTCCTACTACACAAATGGTGCACCACATATTATCTTTTTAGAACATGATTTTCCCGAAATTCATTGATCAATTGACCATCTACCCCATATAATTTCCTCTTAAAATTTTATATAAATTTTAATCACAAGCCTCATAATTTCATTAATGACATCACAGTTGAACCACTACCGATAAATAACGTTTTCTATAAACCATCAACCCTTCATGCATAAGGGTCACACCTATATGACTGACATGTCACTCCCCACATAGGGGTGTCTCTTTCACTACATCACTTGAGAAACACTTACCACCAAAACCTATTTCCACTTCATTCCCATCTTGGGATTTATATGTGGTTATCACGCGCTTTCTAGATCTAAAAAATGAAGTGTAACTATAGCCTATTTTCTGGTACTCATGGAATTCACTAACATTAATTCCCTTGCAATGGCCTTACCTAGAGATGGTTGATGGTTCTATTCTCACACCAGAACATCACTTACACCACTCCATGAGTAAAGCAACCAAAAAATAACTTCATAATAGAAAAAATAAATTCGGATATATTGTTGAATAATACATTCTACCTTAGCATACATATGATGATTTCATGTTATTTGGTATGATCCCATCATAACATTGAGTACACAAAGATTTCACTGATTAACACCATAATAAACCATCCATTTCCAATTTTACATTTAACATTAGTGAAATTTGAAACCCAATAAATGTACCTTGGACTCGCTACTCCAAAGGGCCTCATAATACCCACTTCAATTATCATCCTACACATGCTTGTATGTTTAACTCGAGAACATATGTCATATGATCCCATAATGTTTGATCTATGAACCAAATGATATCATGTGTTACAATGGTTTCCTGCCTCCAATATCCCCTTAAATGTTAAAGATTACATGTTCTTGTGTAACCCAACCCCAATACATGTTTAAGACTCATTCATGTCACATATCAAATACATTCATATCACATTTCCTATCCACTATCCCTTCATACACTACATTCCCATCTAATACATCATAGATAGCCATTGGTTTTATAAAAAAGTATTGAAAACTCAATTATGAAAAACAACATTCATAATAATTCAGGACCATATCATCACTCAAGAGTACTATTTCATTCACTTACACTCCAAAATAATTCTTATAGATACATCCAATGATTCCCAGATCGGGCACCTAACCCAGAATTATCTCAAAAAACAACATTCTCTACCAAATCATAATCACTCAAAGTGAGTTTAAACTAATGAAAACCCTAAATTTATATATGGACCACACAAAAACCCTTCTTATATATATCCCTATCCATAGGTTTCACCTTCTCAATCCTTTTCAATACAGCTAGTTTTACCTCACCTGTGTGGCCACTACCAAAATCACCTTTGTGCACCTAGATCCACATACACATGAGAACCTCATATTCTCTTGGAACATGTCATAATTAGTATAGACATATCACCTACACAACTATTACCTGATGTAAGAACCCAAGTGATCCTTCCCTTAATGAAACTAACTAGATGTATGAAGAACTAACAGATAAGTTATCCCTCTAAAAACTTAAGGTGTCCAATGCACATAAACTCCATACTATGATACACCATTCATGCAAAATTTTCCAAATTCCCAAAACATCCAACCAGGAATCAAAAACCTTAAAACCCTCAAATCATGGCTGACCCCCCTCAAAGGTCAGCATAAAAAGTCATAATATACTAAAACCATAAACAAGAGTCATTTCAATAATTTCAATATGCTCTCCCACCTTGTACTATCATTAAAGTATCCTGAGAATCCACTAGGACCAACCATGTAGGTCCACACTAACTCACAAAATACTGTAACCCATAGGCCATGAATATTATTTTATCCAAACATCACACGAAATTGAAATGTAAAACTATGCATCATTTGGGTATCAGATTTGGAAAGCATCATATGCCACAAAAACAAACCAAAATTAGGTCACCTACACTCACCGATCATCTCTACACCATACCACATCCTAGAGGACCATTCCACCCAACCAACATCAAACAATAACTAACCACATGGTTCATGTGGTCATATACATATACAATTCTGCCCCTCTAGTGCAACTACCACTACTATGCTTGAGTAACACATCTAAATCAAAATTTTAGAGTTTTCAGCATAGATTTACATGACCTTCCATCATCAAAGAAAAGATAAAAAACATTTCCAAGCTATGTAAAATTCCACCATGTAATTATATAGTAAAATGATGCAGGAGGATTTATTGACACTTTAAATTATTTCTCCTCATTCATCAGTGAACTCTATCTCTAGAAAGTGTATATGTCATGTGAATCCCATGTGCTTGATATGATGCATGTGATGCCTTTTGCATCTACAAGATAAGATATAGAACAGAATAAAATTCCTCTTTCCAATCGGACAGGATCCAAAAATCCTAAATAAATCAAAAAATATGAACCACAGGTACATTGAAAATTTTGAAAATGAAATGTGACCATAACAACAAAAACCATAACAAAAATCACATCACTGGTATCTAGGACATCCAACCAAAACAGATTTTCTCAATGAACTAGTTCAATATCCATAACATGATTCAAAAAAAATCTACATCTCCAGTATACCAAATCAAAAATAGTAAATCAATAGGAATGTGAATACAATAATATCATTTTCTTACATCCCATTCTGGGATCCACTCAGTCAATGCCCCAAGACATTTCACTAGAATACGTTATGTGTTCTTCATCACATGCCATAGGATGATGACTAGCAACGATGTGGTATTGTGAGGAAAATATCCATTCATTTCATAGTGTATAAAGGAAATTAAAATATCTAACAACATTCACATCATAGTATGAATAATGAATTAATAGACAACAAAATCTCAAAAAAAAAACAAGCAATATAAGCATATAAATATAACATGATTATAAAACAAATAAAATGTAGTAATGTATGAAAAATAATAAAATCAATATAACTAACCACCCACCGGGCTAATTATAAACATTAAAACATAAAATAAACTAAGAAATAAGTATATAACTCATCTATTAGACAAACCCCATCTAGTTTCCTAATATCATATAATCTATCCAGCCCAACATTGTCCATAGCCCAATCTTCAACCTAAAATAAATATGTTAGAGATGCACGTGTACCCATATACAGTGGTTTCTTGAGTCGTGTGTGAGTAAAACACACTAGGATACTAAAAAATGACCAAAATTATAACAATAATAGCCAAATATTATTTAGATTAATAGTGGGATAAATAAAACTTATAGAAATGGGGATACATATGAAAAAACGATTTACTTATTACCATTTTGGCCATTAGATTCTGTAGAGACACAGAGGAAAAACAAACCTTCATCAACAAAAGTTGATTGTCTGATTCATGAGAAATTTGATGGTAAAAACTATATATTTAATAAGGTGTTCTTTATTTATCTTTTAACACTTAATACATAAAACACCACTCTAAGTATCCATATCTTGTTCTTGGTCTATCTGTTCCAAGACTACCAATCAGGAATCTTAACCATGTATCTCTATCAATCGTACATGGAACCTCATTCCAACACCTAAACCATGTAGAAATAAATCTATACTGATACCAATCATTATGTCCAATTTCCAAATCCACTGGTGTATAATATCACATCAAACATTAACAATCAATGCGAAACACCATGTCTGACCTTTAATCAGAAATCTATAATTCCTAGTCCTAAATTAAACCATGGATGAGGACATCCATGTTTAACATCCTAAAAAATGGATGTGGATCTCCTTGTATAACATCCTAATACAACGTTGAGGATCACCATGTCAAAAATCCTAAACCTGGTACGATAATTTTCGTATCAAACATCGTAAACAATAGATATGAAGCACCATGTCCAACATCACAAACCATATCAAAAGAATATTATTGGTCATGAAACATGAATATGGAATCTAAAAGATTACATAATTTTTCAATTACTATAGTTCGACATCTTAAACTTACAAAAAATTCAATGACAAAAAACAATACCTTTTAAACACATATCAATTACCAATGTCCCAAATTTATTTTACACAAAAACACGGCCCAAAATGCTAATCAATTTCTATATATCAAATGAAACATACAAAATTTCTTTATAAAAAGATATATATCAAACATCCATTTATGTAATCATTTTTAGTTGATACTTAAAACATGTTTCATCCACTTTTGCACCCAAAACAAGTTGAAGGCCTTTCATTCCATCTAAACCATTAAAATATCCATTATTGAATTTTCATAAAATGGAATCCAATAATATTTTAATATAAATACATGAAACTCATATGGAAACTCCTATCCAAAAAAAAATGGATTTAATCTACTCATTTTAAAAGAAACCAACATTAATGCATAGTTTTCCACTCAATGAGAATCGAACCAATCAAAAACCTAACTCACCTGATCAAAACCATTTTTGAATCCCCAAAGGTATTCTAGAAAAACCATCACATTAAAATATTTTATCCTATTTATTTGACATTCCCTATGGGTTTCCATATGTCTTGACTCGTAATCACCCATAGAACTGATTGAATCTACTGAAGCTCCAAGAGATCAACCTAAAGAAAAAAATCCTATTATGATGATACTTAGATGCAACACCCCACACAGTGGAACTAATAAAACAACTATATGTTCATGAAAATTAATATAAAAGAATATGGTTAACGTTTTTATAACACATACCTCATTAACAAATAATATTATGACATTTACAAAGCCATGTGGCCTTGTTATAACTAATATAAGAATCATTGAAACTATTAAACATCCAAATGAGGTTTTATTGACTATCCAATCACAATCCTCATTTTTTGAATAAGTTAATAATTAATAATAAAAATTACAATTAATTAATTAACTAAACCCTAACATTACCTAATGCTAGAATACCCATCATGCACACACCTCTTGATGAAACGCTATAAAACCAGTATTGGTGATCCACAACATACTCCTGACTCTGTTCTCATGAAAATACAAAAAACATTGATACATCTATAACAAGTAATTGAATTAATTAATTATGTAAAACAAATACAATTATCCATGAAAGTATTCCTTAATGAAAGTTTATGTTACGATGTGTGGATGTTTTCTTTGCATCTCCTATATGCATGTCGACCCAGATCCCCCTACGAAATGAACGATTCAACCAGGCACACAGGAACACCAGATATATATTTTAAGACCCATTCATAGTATAAAAACATCACCTTGATGTATTAAATCTCTCATAATTCAATTTTATGTCAAACATAAAAAAATCTGATATGTTTAGTATGTAAAAAATCGAATTCCTTATGGAAATTTCAACTCATACAGATGAAGGAATATAAACAAAAACATACCATATTTGACATGATTAATTTTTTACAATATTATTTAAATTTTTTTGTTGGGGATCTGTTCTGACCTAATAAAATAGCATGTTCCATAATAATGTTTTTAGTCAATGTATATTTAGAGGATTATTGATTTAAAGATTGAAACATTCATCTTGATGGTTATAGGAGTATAAGAAATGTGATTTATTTACCCCCCAAACAAAAATGTATTTTAGAATTTTATATACTTATTTCCACATTCCATTTTATTTTATTATTTTTTTTGTTTTAATAAGGATAATATTTTGGTAAATGTGATGTGAATTTTTTGAAGGAATTTGGAATGCTCAAATTTTAGGCATAACATGGATGGTTCAATAAATTTTTTTTAGGATGGTAGATGTTTTTACATATTTATGTCCAAGTTTGTGATATATGGTTTGGATGTAAATATGTATCCATCATTAAAAATAATTTATGACACCTGTTTAACCCATGGAAAATATATTTTATTATCATAAAATAATATATATAATGATCTAATATAAATGAGGAGAACATATAATGTGAGTGGTTATGATGGCAATGAGATATGTGGTTTCGGAAAAAATATGCGACTCAAAATTTAATAAATACCTTTTAATAATTTGATTCAAGTCATGTTTATTACTAAGAAATTTATCGAAAAATATTATCCTAAAAATTTATTAATGATGTATGACGTGATGTGAATTTCTAAACCCATGTGTTAGGATTGTGATTGATACTAAGATAAAATAAAAAAATTTACTGGATCTAAAATTGGTGTTTTACACATCACTATGTATCCTTTATAATTGGAATCAAGCCACATTTAATTATTTATTGAGTTTATATATGTATTTTCCTTAAATTTAGGGGTAATGGAAATGCCTTCCTTCAGGTGGTTGAAGGATATGAATGGGAATCCTCAAATGAATTGAATTGAAAAACTCAAAAGTAATGGTGGGAATGATATTAAAATAAAATTTGAGGCTGGGTCCATGATAGTAAATCGATAAATTTACATATTTCTTGAATGTATAATAATTAATACCCAAATAATTCAGATGAATGGCCTCTACATAGACATATATTGATGACATGGTAAATAGTAGTAAAATAGATATGTTTAATAGTGATAGAAGTTAGAATAAACCAATGGGTATGAGAAGAAGTCTTGTTTCCAAGGTGAATAATGTTATTCCACTACAATACAGGGGTATTATAATCGATATGTGATTTAGGTGAAAACTAATTTTTTTGATGAATAAGGGAATTAAGTTATTTTTGTGGTTTGTAATGGACGGTCCAGACAACAGTTTGTATCATCCTCTAATAAGAATCAAGAAACACATAATTTTAAAAATGTTTTATTCATATATATAGATCATTATCATGAGGAAAATTTATTGATTCTATCTTATAGTTAAGCTGTGAAGGTAAACCCCCAATGTGAACAATATATTACCCATGCACTGGGATATAATGGATGGAATGGGTATAATGAGATTTAAAAAAATATATCAAAAACTCAAGAATCACTATATATACTAATATTTTAGTAATATTGGCACATGTAGTTTTTATAAATGGGTAAATTTTAATTCTAGTATAATCATATGAATAGTGGTATATGGACTAGGAACTCTTACATGATTTATGTTCTTAGGTATAGAAACTAGGACAACCATTATAGTCCCCTCATTGAAGTTTAATGGTGTTTTTAGGAATATCATTTTCTTGTAATTTAACATAAATGGAAAAAGATGATATGATTTGCATTTTAAATTCATGTATTAGAGACTTAGGTATCATATATTTTAGGATCATGTGGTAAGAACATATTCCATGAAATTTAAAGTCATAATAATAGACTTTTGTAACCCAAAATAAATTTATAAAAGGTATATATAATGAAACCATACATTGAATGTAGTCTTGACACACTCTCTATAAGGACCCACAAATAGATACATGTTGTTTTTTCATCTGAATAATCTTTTGATTCATATTTAAAAATATAATATAATATGTTACACATAAAAAATAATATTAAATACCATCAATGTTTTTCCATTAATTTTGATTATTATGTAATAAATATACATTTTAAATATTATAATATTATAATGTGGAAATAAACAAAAAAACTAAATTATAATATGAAAACTTTATATCATTTCGAACCACTAGGTTTATCACACTGAAGAATAATACTGTAAATATGAAACAAAACATTAGTAATGATCTTTTTTTGAAAATTAAGAATGTATAATACTACTAGAAATTCAATTTAATAGTGACAAATATGATGTATTTATTGTTTTTATAAAACCAATATATTTATTTTAATAGTAATATTGTCATTATAAACAGTAATATGACAACTATGGATAATATCTTGAATCCCGGGAAAATAATTTGATCATTAGAATAATAACATAAAAAATAAAAAATTATAATATTGTTTAAAATATATTTACAATAAATAGAATAGGTATTTATAAAAATTATAATTCCATAATGTAAATAGTAACTCAATAAATGTATAAATACATTATATTAATATAATTTTTAATTAAAAAATAATTATTTGTCAATAAGTTCATTTTTGGATTCATCATGTTGAAATTACAGAAGGGGGGATTTTTGATAATTTTTTGAAAAACATCTATTTTTGATCAATAGAAAAATTAGAGTTTTTATATAAATGATACATTTTTATTAGATAACTAAAAATATACTAAATTTCTAATAAATTAAATAATTTTTGTATGAAAAAAAATATCATGATAAATAATCTGATAAAATAATATGAAATTCTAAATCCAAACATGAAATGTTAAATCCAAAGTTTGAAATTGTAATTCAATCTATTAAAAAATAAATTATTAATTAATATTCTATAATTTGGTAAAAATGAATAAATTCAATGTATAAATTGTTTTAATGTATCAAATATATATATATATATATATTGAAATAAAATTTATAATGTAAAAAATATCATGATTATATGTTTAAAATTTGGAAATTTTTTTTATAAAATATTTTAAACCAAAACTCTTATCCACTAATATATAAACACCCCCACTCCCTTCCCTTGTAAAACCCAAATAATAGGGTACAAAAAATTAAATCCTCTTCGGTCTCCTGATATGCTTAGAAAAATTATTGTTTCATTTAATCCTAATACCTCATGACTTTACATTTTTTGAATCATTAATACTTCAAAGAAGAGGTAATCCACTTTCATTCCACTCAATTTCATTCAAATAAACCAATATATATTATTTTCCAACATTACTAAATAATTTAATCCATATCTATATAACTTATAATTATTATTACATTATGGTACACATATTTTTATTTTAATATGTTCTATATACTCTCTTTCTACATCCTCTTTTGACATATCTCATCAATAGTTGTTTTCGTCTTCCTATATTGTTGTGGTGAATGATTTACAAAGAAACACATCTAAATAGGGTTATTATAAATTATATATTTTAATTATAAAATAAATCAAATTTATTGTAATTTTCTAAATGTTTTTTTGGATAAAAATATTGTTTAGAAAGAATCAGAACAATGAATTAGAAATGAAAATTCGATAATAAAAATAAAGAATCCAATAAATAAATTTTATATTTAATAAAATAATGATCACTAAATACCTTATAATTTTTATAATTGATCAATAATAAAAAAATTAATATAATTATATTCTATATTAGGGTTTAATTAAATTTACTTTGTTATATAGGTGGTGAATGTTTAATAATATTAATACATACCTAAGGTAAATGTGATTTTGAATTAAACTCTTTATTTTGGGTAATCCTATTTCCCTCTATAATTTATAATTATTATTATCAAATTCCTGCTAAATATTCTTTGAATTTTAAATCCCTCTTCATTTCTTGTGGGGATTCATGGTTATATTATATTGGGAAGATTTCAAGGATTCTTATAATGTTTTATGGAAATGAATTTATTATTAATATAGCACATTAATTCCTATTGAGTTGTTTTTATTTTCTCCATGACATGTTATCCTTTGTTAAAATATTTTATCTATTAAAATATTTTTTCTATTCTTATTCTGGGAACCTATCATGAACTGAATCAGGTTGACTTTGAACCTCTCACAAGAACCGATCTGTGGCAAGTCCTGAGAGGCGTTCCTGATCCTCTCGGGTTGGCGACAAGCTACAAGGGCAACATAAGAGAAAAATGGAATGATTTTGAAAAAACAAAAAACATTGAAACCAAATAATTAATAGAACAAAACAAATTAAAAATTATTTTCCAAAACATTACATTTTTTACTACTATAGTGGAAGGAACAAAAAACTAAACCCAAAAATCCAAACCCATCATAACACCCAATACACCTCCATGTGACCTAGAGGGTCACTCTCCAATACATACCCAACATCACCCAAGGATATTTATCCCATATTTGAAACTGTAGTAGAAAAAACTCAATGAAACTATAGACATGAGTATTAAAACTCAGTAATAAGGTCGGAATAACTCTACTCTAAATGCACATTCTTAATATAAAGAAACATTGTTTAACATAATTGAACTAAATATATATATATACATATTTTTCACACTAAAAAAAGAATATTTCATATCCATCTTGATTTAAAACAAGGTTCAGTGGGAGCTATTAGAAGGGAACCTAATAGGAAATGCTAATTTTTAAAAAAATGACAATTGGGAGAGAGTTAATTCATTCAAAAACACTTTTCCTGAAATAATTTTTTAGCCAAACACATATTCAAAATTTAAAAAAATAATACAAACTAAACCCAAGATTATGATTTCACACAGTGAGGGAAATGGAACTAAAGGTACTATTATTTGAGGAAGATAAGAAAACCTAGGAATATAGAGGAGAACTGGAACATACAAATACATGAGACCACATCACCTGAATCATGACAGACATGATGAAATCAATACAACCAATTTCACGACCCCCTAACATTGGATAGACCGAGGGGGCCAATCCCTTAGCTAAAAAACCCAAATTTTCACCTACTATGTGGCGCTTTTTAGTTCATTAACTACCATTGATGAAATAATTCACAAGAATCTATATATCTATTTTAGATTCCCATTCAATGTTCATAAAGGGTGGTTGTAAAAAGGATCAATCTACAATGAATATACATTCCATCACACATAACACACAAACTCGCACCACCCCTGCCACCTTAAGTAGTAATCCTTTCTTTTAAAAAATAATTATACAAGGGATATCCCATACCGAGTACACTCACATACTATGGTCATCCATCATAGAATGTCTAACTGCTTGGAGGTTTGTAGCACCGCGAGATTTTATGAGATATATTATTTTAAATTTTATTGATGTATTTTATTATAAACTAAACCAAGATTAGCTTGTACTATACGCAACACTGTATTAGCTTGAAGTATACACAACACTATTCTTGGCTCGTGTTACACACAATTTCAAGTTCATTTTGTAAAAATTATTCTACGCAAAATTAAATAATGATTTTGTATAATGTATAAATGAAATATGTTTTGATTATGTTATACAGAACACCAAATAGAGCATTCACTAAATGGATCCCTAACTTGGCTTGCATTACACGTAATCAAGACCTTCTTCGATAGCGGGTGTAGTATACAAGACCGAGTTTCACTAAACGAGATATTATTATAATATTATTATGAACTAGCGGTTATGAATAGAAATACCCACTTTTTGAAGTTTTGTAAATTTTATCTTTCAAAATGGACTTCATTTTTGGATTCGGAATATCAAAATTAGCCTAGGGTAAATTTATCGTATTTTTCTGAAAACATTAAATTTTTGATGAATAGAGAAAACACCGGGTTACTATTTAAAAATAGACTTTTTATTTAAATAATAATTTATTTTATTTAATTTTTTAGGTCAAAATTAATACATAATACCTATATAATTTCAATGTAATTGATTGGAGTCATTTTATAATAATATTAGATATATAAAAATTTTATTGAACTTTTCACCGTCTTTTACCCACATAATAGGAGAATTTGAAAATTTACATAAAATAGAATTTTACCGCTTCTGTGAGTGAGATTTTGAAAATACAAGAGTCACGGTTAATATCAAGGAGTAAAATGTGGTTCAATAGGATAAAAATATTTTTTTTGGTGAATAGTAACTTTTTAATTTTATTTACCAAGGTTAATAGTACATAGGGTAATTAAGGGTAAAAATGATATTATTATTATCCTAACACATGTCCTAATTCTATTGGATAAGTATAATTCGGCCAAAAAAACCTTAGGAATATAATATTATCATATAAGTCCACTTGGATTAGATTAGGACATTTAATATTATTATATTTAAAGAAGAGTTAAAAGAGTTAAAATCAATGTTTAATAACTAAATAATTTTTAATTTAGAGTTATACATAAGATAAAATTGACTATAAATATTCATTAGAAAGATAAAAATATTTCCTACATAATGGAATTTTATTTATAATTTTTAGACCATATATAATTTAGTTTATTTATGACAAAATGATGATGCAGTAATTACCTTACTAATGAAATATTAACATAATTGATGTTATAAATACCCAAATAAATGTAATATGAGAATTTTTATAAATTACACTAATATTTTTAAGTTAACATGAAATTTTAGTATTGATTCAATTAACTTTGTTCGAACTAATCAGGCTGTTATGATTTTCACAAAAATCAATTACCAAATAGTGTCAAAATTGACATAAAATAGTTTTTAAAACAAATATTATATTATTAATTGTATTCCTAAAAATCTAAGGTTCGGCCAAATGACTTAGATAAGGTTATATATATTAATAATGAACCAATTGGAGTTTTTTTCTCTTGTTATAGTAAGTTTATTAACCATATAGTGTAAGAAAACAAGAAGACACGGTGAAAGTTAAATTATTTAACTTAGAGTTAAATCTAAACGATAAGGTTAAAATAGTAACCTAAACTTGTTTAAAACCAATTGTTTGAGAGGAGTTCTACTCATACCCACTTTATCTTCGAAATAAGTTACTTTTGAGCCATTATAAACCGAATATGACTTTACTATAAAATAATATTTTATGTTTTTTCCTAAAGTGCCCCTCTCCTCCCTTATAAAAGGGAACCTCCTACCTCTTCTCATTTCAAAATTTGGAGCATTAAAGCTTGGCCAAGACCTGCCCATTTCCCTTCTAAACTTCCCTTGAAACATTATAGAGGTCCTGGTCTCCTCAAAAGACCAACTCTAGTGCCTTAAGAGGAAGCTTAAAAGAGATGTGTCGAAGAAGAGGTAATCTCTTCTACCAATTCATTAAAGTTTTCTTTCTTATTAAAATTATTCTTATTTAGTTGTTTCATTATAAAGTAATAACATTAGTATCACTAATATAATGATATATTATTATAAATATGAAACAACCCCATTTCTCCTTCTATCCATCCTACAAAAAACGAAATCACCGCGCATGAGTACGTACGGAATATCGTCTCCATGTCGTGGTGTAATCTATTTTTCCACCACCACCTTTCTTGGATGGGTATAATGGTGTAAAGAATTACTATATATAGTTATTATAACATCATTATGATTCTGATATATTATATCATCCACTCCAATTGAATTCAATAATTATGGGAATGATATCATCAATCGTGCGTACGTACGGATTACCGTCTCCACAGCGCGATGAGATTCATTCTCCATGTTAACCACACAAGAATGATTATAAAGTATATATAATGAATTATAATGAAATATATGACATGATAAAGCTACTGGATTTATATATATATGTATATATTGCATCTACTTACTTCCATTCAAGTCAACAAGGAAAGGAAAACTACGTTTGTGCGTTTGTACAGCCTACCATCTCCATGAACGGTGTATTTCATTTCATTTATCTATCTATTATATATATATATAAAGAATATATATGATATATAAATCATGATTTAAATTCTGTAAATAATTAAATCATGACATAAGTAATAATAATATCAAGAACAACAAGTCCAAACACGTACGATAAATAAAACGATTTTAACCAAAATGGTTCTTTAACATGGAATTTACAGAATAACGGTTAATATAAAGTCATCAGTGATCGAAATATGATATAACAACAATGAGTATGATTCTGTAATAATTAAATGACATTATTTAAATCATTATATAGGAGGTTATGAAACATACGAAGCATATCAGACCTACGTTAAGGGATAATTATTCGAATCTCATCCTTATCCTAGATTGTTTATTCATAAGTATTTACTAAGGCTATTGTTATCATCCATGTCCATGTTTTCTAAAAGTTTATTTATGTATGTTTAAAGACCTTTTTACCAATTTTTTACTTTTACCACAAGTTATGAAAGGAATATTTCCTTCATTTACCATATGAGGAACTTTTTGACTTTTCCGACAACAGTACGAGGAGAATGTTTGTTTAACTTATACAGTATGAATGGATTTTTATGGTTTCATAACGCCCTATTTCCATAAAACTTACTCTACAAGATTTCAGGACTATTTTCAAAAAAATAAATTTCATTTAAAATTTCATGGCATTTTGTGCAAAGAAAATGATTTTGAAGAAGAAAGGATATTTTCCTCAAGAATTCATTTCAAGTGTTTTATCAAAACCATTTTCCATCTAAGATGACAATATTTAATATGTGTACGTTTCAAGTATAATTTCTCTTTGATTTATATGGATTCAATTTTATTTTGATGAAATTATATCCATTTTTTTATATGGATTTTGTTAAGATGGGATGATGTTTATGAAACTCATTTTATTGTTTGGGTTATGATGAATGATGTATGTTTATGTTGTGGCACACGCAAGAATGATTTCATTATTAAATGGGTGGGACCTATATCACCCTCCAATGAATTGGGAAAAGATTTATATCTCATGAGATAGACATGGCTGGAATAGAAAGTAAATTCAGTTTAGTAATACAGGGCTGGAACGACAAGTATACCTGGTTCAGTAAGCGACTTTGTCCACTATGATGGTCTTGGCAGTAATGCCTTGGCTACTATTAAAATAATATCATGTGTTTAATGTTTTTCCATAATTACAAGTTTTATTCCCATGATATTTTATCATGATTAATGTTTTTTTATGATCTATGCCTTATGTACTGCAATGTTTTATGTCATTTCTCAAGGTTTTGAAATTTAAGCATTATGTTCGTGTTTTTAATTTCAAATGTATATGGTTTGTTTTATTTTCTCCATGATTACCCTTACTGAGCATTTGAGCTCACCCTTTATATGTTTTATTTTCCCCAAGATATAAATAAAGGTTTATGGTAAGAAATCAAAAGGGGAAGATCTTTATGGGAGATGTTAGGATCTTTCACCATGATTCAAAGATTATGATCCGAGTTTCAAAAGACACTAAACTATTAAGATCCTTGAGTGTTGGTTTTTGTTATGTATTAATTATTCCGAAAAATTAATGCAATGTTCATGTACGTCAGGCTATGGGTCTCTATAGTTCGTATCAGAGGAAAGGTTTAGTTAACCTTTTGAAACTAGGATGAAAAACCTTTAGTGAGATCCCTAGAGATATTTCTAAGGTATGTCTAGGGATATCCCTATGGTTTATTATGACTATATGTTATAGTTCTAGAGTTATGTTGACGATCATGAATAACAAAGTGTGAAACTAAGGTATCATGGATTAATGAATGTGTGATAAGTTAGACATCCCATAAGTGAATTTTAATGAGAATGTGGTTCCTCGTTATTTTAAATGTTTCTTACAATATGGTTTATGGTTTTAGTCAATGGAGGAAACGAGAAGGAATTCAGTTAACGTTGATTCTGATGGAAAAATTGGTGACTGTGATCAACAAAATTGAGTAATTCCTAGAGAGAATGATATTGTGATTATACCGAATTAGTCATCATGATATATTATTAACACAGTGAACTTTTGTGGTATTACTAAGTCATAAAATAAGAGGAAGATGGACTTTTATACATGTTCGCCTGGAGAGGAACATAGAGGAAGGAAGAAAAATCAATCTACGTATCAAGAAGAAGGAAAGAAGAAACTTGTGGAATACCTAAAATGGAGGGGAATATGTTATTTTTGTGGAGAAAAGGGTCATAGAGTGATAGAATGTTATGTAGATCAATGTCTTATTTGTGGAGAACATGGGCATTACCCAACTCAATTCCCTAAACTAAGAGGTTACTTCTAAATCAAGGATGGATTTATTCCATGGAAATCATTGAAGAGGATGGATTAAAGTGTTTATGTATTGGTATTAAAGAATAATGTTGTTGAGGTACTTTTATGGTATATTTCAATATATATGTATTGGTCCATTGTGATTTTACATAAGAATATGGAATCGATAACCATGACCAGTTATTGAAATATTTTTGGAAAGCAGATGATGTGCGCATAATGAAGGGATAAAGAGAAAATAATATGTTTGATAGTATTCATGAGCTCATGATTAATATAAGGACAAATTGATAACATGGTTTGAGTATAAAGAATTTTTGGGATTTTGGTATGTGAAACGTTATAAATTTTGATAGAATTCATGTGTTCACAAAGGTTATATGGTAATTTATGTTTCAAGAGAATACATGATTAAGGTATTCACATGTTTGGAATGCGATCAACAAGATATATATGGGATAAATGATGGTATTCAGGTTCTTGGTATGTGACCTTTCAAGTAATCCTTTTCTATCTACTATGAGATTGGATGTAAGTATTTTTGATAAGCCTAATGATTGGAATGAATTATGTTGGACATCATATAGTATCGTTTAAGGATAGAATTTTTTTTGATATTATTGATGGGATGTTATAATAATGTAGTTTTAGAAAATGGAAAACGTGCAGGACGGGTGACAACCAGTCACGTCGGACAAGGCTATGGGAATCGAACCCACAACCGAAGTGTGATAGGCCTTTATCACCTACCACTGGCCCACAGGAAGTCCATGGGTAGTAGAAACTAGTTTTATTTTATTAAGCGCTATGATTGATGAAGTATAAGTCTAATTTAGCAACCATATATGATTAATCTTAGCATAGATTGACTTATGTATATTTAATAAATTGTGCTAAAATTTTTGCGATAGAAACAGATGGAATGACCTATCATTATATCACATGATCTGCTAACACATCATGAATAAAAAATTCAACTTTATTTCTTTATTATATGACATGGAAATTTTTTAAGGCACGAACAACGGTGAGATTGAACCAAAATCAAGTAAGTATTTATTTTAATTCAATAATTTTTCAACATTAGGGAAATGATCTTGAGAGCTAAAAACGTTGTAATAGTACCCTCATTTCCGATGAATCAAATGGTACCTTAGATCATCACAAATTTATTGCTTTGGTATTGTTGGCCTTTTCAGATCCATGTTCTCTACCACTCTCCATCAAAACTCGATGGTTAGTTTTTTCTTTCATATCCATATTTCCATCTATGTTCTCCTATGTGGAAACCCAATGATGAGTTAATCTAGGTAACCATTACATTTCATTCTTTACTTTTTAAAATTATGCTTTAGTATTCCTTTTAAAATTTGGGTTTCTATGAATGAATATTTCAATTAGTAAACAACATGTGACCCCGAGGAATTTCGAGGGTGAAATTCATTTTAAGGGGGGTAGAATGTAACACCCCGAGATTTATTGAGATATATTATTTTTAATTTCTTTGATGTCTTCTATAATAAACTACCCCAATATTAGCTTCAACTATACGCAACACCGTATTAGATTACAGTATACGCAACACTATTCTTGGCTCATGTTACACACAATTTCATGTTCGTTTTGTCGAAATTATTCTACGAAAAATTAAATATTGATTTTGATTAATTTATAAATGAAATAAGTTTTTATTATGTTATAAACAACACCAAATAGATCTTTAACTACACGCAGCCCTGACTTGGCTTGCATTACACGCAATCAAGACATTCTTAGATAGCGTGTGTAGTAAGAAAGACCAAGTTTTACTAAACGAGATATTATTATAATATTATTATGAATTAGCCATTATGAATAGTAATAACCACATTTTTGAAATTTTATAAATTTTATCCTTTAAAATGGACTTCATTTTTGGATTCGGAATATCAAAATTATCCTAGGGTGAGTTTATGGTATTTTTCTGAAAACATTCAATTTTTGATGAATAGTGAAAACACTAGGTTACTATTTAAAAACAGGCTTTTTATTTAAATAATTATTTATTTTTCTTAAATTTATATTATGTCAATTTTGACACATAATACCTATATAAGTTCAATGTAATTCATTGGAGTCATTTTATAATAATTTTATATTTGAAAAAATTTTATTGATCTTTTTACAGTCTTTTACCCACCTCCTAGGATATTTTGAAAATTTACATAAAACTTAATTTTACCTCTTCTGTGAGTGGAATTTAGAAAATATGAGAAACACCGTTAATATAAAGGTGTAAAATGTGGTTCAATAAGATAAAAATAATTTTGTAAATAGTATCTTTTTTACTTTTATTTACAACGGTTAAAAGGAAATAGGGTAATTAAGGGTAAAATTGATATTATTATTACGCTAAGACATGTCCTAATTCTATTGGATAAGTATAAATCGACCAAAACATACTTTGGAATATAATATTATCATTTATGTCCACTTGGATTATATTAGGACATTTATTATTATTTTATTTAAATAAGAGTTAAAAGAGTTAAAATCAAAGTTTTATAACTAAAACATTTTTAACATAGGGTTATACATATGATACATTATACAATAAATATTAATTATAAATCATAAAATATTTAATACATAATGTAATTTTATTTATAATTTTTAGAGATTATATAATTTAATTTATTTGTGACACAATGATGATGCAGTAATTACCTTATTAATGAAATATTAACATAATTAATGTTATAAATACCCAAATAAATGTAATTTGAGACTTTTTATAAATTAAAATAATTATTTTATGATAAAATGGCATGTTCGTATTGATTCAATTAATGTTTTTCGAACTAATCATGCAGTTATGATTTTCACAAAAATCAATTACCAAGTAGTGTCAAAGTTGACATAAAATAGTTTTGAAATAAAATATTATATTACTAATTATAATTCTATTATTAAAAATCCAAGGCATGGCCAAATGACATAGATAAGGATATATATATTAATAATTAACCACTTGGGGTTCGTTTGTCTTGTTATAGTATGTTTATTAAGCATATAGTGTAAAAAAACAAGAAGACACGGTAAAAGTCAAATTATTTAACATAGAGCTAAATCAAAATGATAAGGTTAAAATAGTAATAAAAACATGTCTAAAACATATTGGTTGAGATTATTGAGACCCATCCACACTTTATCTTATAAATAAGTCACTTTGGAGCCATTATAACCCGAATATGACTTTATTATAAAATAATATTTTATGTTTTTTCCTAAAGTGCCTCTCTCCTCTGGTATAAAAGGCCACCTCCTCCCTCTTCTATTTACACAATTTTGATCTTTCAAGATCGTCCAAACCCTGCCCATTTTACTTATCAACATCCCTAGAAACATTATAGAGGTTCTGGTTTCATCAAAAGAGCAACTCTAGTGCCACAAAAGGAAGCTTAAAAGTG
This sequence comes from Viscum album, assembly GCA_963277665.1. Taxonomy (NCBI): domain Eukaryota; kingdom Viridiplantae; phylum Streptophyta; class Magnoliopsida; order Santalales; family Viscaceae; genus Viscum; species Viscum album. The sequence goes on along the minus strand of OY728128.1, from coordinate 266,296,673 downwards.
GTTCGTTGAAAACAACGGTAATCTCTTCTACCGATTCTTTCAAGTTTTCTTTCTTCCTCAACTTATTCTTCCTTAGTTGTTTCATTATAAAGTAATAACATAAGTATCAATAATATACGGATATGTTATTATAAATATCAATTAACCCCATTTCACCTTCTATCCATCCTACGGAAAATGAAATCACCGTGCGTGCGTTTGTATGAAATACCGTCTCCACGCCGTGGTGTAATATGTTTTTCCACCACCTTACTTGGATGGGTATAATGGTGTAAAGAATAACTATATATAGTTATTATAATATCATACTTATTCGGAGATATTATATCATCCACTCCAATTCAATTATATAATTATGCGAATGATATCATCACTCTTGCGTACATACGGATTACTGTCTCCACGACACGATGAGATTCATTCTCCATGTTAACCACTCAAGAATGATTATAAAGTATATATAATGAATAATAATGAAATATATGACATGATAATGATACGGGATTTATGTATATATATATGAATATATGTGTCATCGACATACATCCATTCAAGTCAATATGGAATGGAAAATAGCCTTCATGTGTACACACGACCTACCGTCTCCATGAATGGTGTATTTCATTTCATTTATCTATCTATTATATGTATATATATATATAGTGAATATATATGTTATATAAATCATGATTTAAATTCTATAAGTAATTATATCATGATATAAGTAATAATAATATCAAGAACAACAAGTACAAACATGTATGATAAATAAAATGATTTTACCCAAAATGCTTCTTTAACATGCAATTTACAAAAGAAAGGGTAATATAAAGTCATAAGGGAATAATATATGATATAATAAAAATGAATATTATTCTGTAATAAGTAAATGACATTATTTAAATCATTATAAATGAGGTTTGGATATGTACGAAGCATATCAGACCTAAGGTAAGGGATAATTATTCCAATCTTGTTCTTATCCGAGATTTTTTATTCATAAGTATTTACTGGGGTTATTGTTATCATCAATGTACATGTTTTATAAATGTGTTTTTATAATTTTTATAGTCATGTTTACTGATTTTTGACTTTTACCAAATGTTTTGAAAGGAATATTTCTTTTATTTACCATACAAGGAACTTTTTGACTTTTAGGAAAAAAGTACGAGGAGAATGTTTTTTTAACTTATACGGAATGAACAGATTTTTACAGTTTCATAATGCCATATTTTTTATAAAGCTTAATATATAAGATTTCATGACTCTTTTCAACAAAATCCTTTTCTTTTAAAATTTCATGGCATTTTTTGAAAAGAAAATGATTTTGAAGAAAAAAGGATATTTTCCCCAAGAATTCATTTCAAGTGTTTCATCAAAACCATTTTCCATCTAAGATGACAATATTTCATATGTGTATGTTTCATGTATAAAGTCCCTATGATTTACATGGTTTCACTTTTCTTATGATTAAATGAATTCCAATTTTTTTATGGATTATGTTAATATGGGATGATGTTTATGAAACCCATTTTATTTTTTGGTTTATGATGAATGATGTATGTTTATGTTGTGGCACACATAAGAATGATTTCATTGTGAGATGTGTGGGTCCTATATCTCCCTCCAATGAATTGGGTAAAGATTTATATCTCATGAGATAGACATGGATGGAAAGGCAAGTAAATCTGGTTCAGTAATACAGTGCTGGAACGGCAGGTAAACCTGGTTCACTAAGGGACTTTGTCTACTAAAATGGTCTTGGAATCAATGCATTGGATACTATAAAAATCTTCTCACGTGCTTAATGTTTTTCCACAATTACAATTTTTATTCCAAAGATATTATATCATGATTAATGTTCTTTTATGATCTATTCCTTATGTACTGCATTGTTTTATGTCATTGCTTAAGATTTTGATGTTTAAACATTATGTTCACGTTTTTAAGTTCAAATATATATGTTTTGTTTTATTTTCTCCATGCTTACCGTTGCTAACCATTTGAGCTCACCCTTTATATATTTTCTTTTTCCCAGGATATAAATAATGGTTTTAGGTAAGAAAACAAATGGGGAAGCTCTTTATGGGAGATTTTGAAGATCTTTCACCATTATTAGAAGATTATGCTCTGAGTTTCCAAAGACACTAAACTATTACAGTCCTTGAGTGTTGGTTTTTTTATGTATTAAGTATTCTGCAAAAGTAATTTAATGTCCACGTATGTCAGGCTATAGGTCTCGACATGGTTTTTCCAAATAAACCACTATAGTGATGCCAAACGAGCCTCACAACATTTCCACATTTTAAACCCTTATATGAATAACTATGAAAACATCTATTATAAAATAAAACTCCTTAGAAACCCATTTCTAAAATAATATACACCATTTTAGATATCATAAATTCATTTACATAAAAAATAAATCATGATTTTAAAAAACATAATCCACTAAAAAATCCAATAGGTCCATTTGACCAATATGTGGTTTTCATATCTCTAAAAAACATCCCACACATTTAAAATCCATTTTTGAAATCATATGCAATCAAAAGAAATTACATGACATTCTTCTCACATTTGTAAAAATTTAAATAATCATTAAAATAGTTTATAAAACATTTTCAATAAAAAACCCAAGGATATTACATCAAATATGCAGACAAACCCTCATTTAAAACCAATCACACACCAAAACCACTTCAATGAAAAATTTACACCAACTATATAATTCAATAAATAATCTATACCATTTATAAAATTATTTCAAGACACTTAAAAAACTCTCATGAAGTTCAACCGCACATCAATGCTATAAGAAAACCCAATTTTCATCCCACACATTGGTTCATAAACTTGTTTTATTCTTTATAAAATTATATCAAATGACAGACAAGGATTTTACCATGAAAAAATCCCTATTTCACATAAAACCTCCACCTTAAAAATTAATGTCATGCTCAATCATAGGAAATACTAGTAGCGCATGACATGAATAATTTAAAAATTCTGTTATACAATGTATATATCATTAAAATTTTTACATCCTACATTTTCACCCAAAACACACCCGGTTTCAAAAAAAATGCCACCTTAAAACCAACCACGGAAGATATAATTATTCTAATAATAAAATGTCACTAATTTACTGTCATGGATGGTGTGAAAGATAATAAATCAATGAAATCTATCATTTAAAATCTATGTGAAAAGGGTTCCTACATCATATGATGTTGAACATCCAAAATCCAGTGCGAAAACTCAATCACACTTCATTCAAAACATAAGGAAGTTAAATCCAAACCTAGAATAAAATTTGACCCAAAAATTTAAGTATCAAAATTAAAAATAAAACCCTAAAATCTAGGGTTCCAAAAAATTCCAAAACCCACATGGAAACCCCAAATCAATGAACCCTTACTTAGGGGTGTAAACCATTTCAATAGGAGGAGGAGGCCATTGAGGGGGGCACCGTTGGAGAGGAAATGGCGAAGGTAAGATAGTGTGGTGGAGAATGTGGGTCGACTGTGATGGGGTCAGTCGACTGGGTTTCATGTGAGTAAGGCGATCGAGCGAGATAGATGGTGTGAGAAAGATGTGGAGATAAGTGGAGGAGTCGACCCGAGAAGAGAGGGGATGTCTTATAGGAGATCTATGCTAGCAGCAAAGGGAGCATAACCGAAGGTGGTCATAGAGGTGTTAGGTGGATTCAGGGTAGGAGGACCGCTAAAGGAATTCCTTGGGAGAAGAATTTTATATAGAGGTTGGTCTATAAGGGGGTGCATACCAAACACGGGAGGAGTGGGGGAGGTCATGTGGGGTGGAGGGTCCAAATGAACCACTAAAAACCATAATAATAAAAATAGTAACCTTAATTAATTTAATAAAAATAACTATTATGATTTTAATATAATGATATAAATAATAAAAAGGTTCATTCATTTTTAAATAATAATATTATTAATAACAAAAACAATAATAATAATATAATAATAATAGTAATAAGTTTAAAAATAATAATGATAACAATTATTTTAATAATATCATTATTATTTTTCACCCTAATAATAATATTATTTTTATTACTATAAAAACACTTGTATCACTTTATTATAATTTTTCTCATCCCATTTCATTTTATTCATTTAATTTATTTGAATGCTAATAAAATGTACCGCAATCACACGACTCAAGTGACTGTGCATGAACTGTGTGGTGGCTTCTGCCCACTCTAGAAGAAGTCTCATGGGTTTTTAGGCTAACTGTGTGGTTTCAACTAACCAGGTGGTGCCTTCGCACCAACCTAAAACTCACCACTACTCTCGATAATGATAATAATAATAATAATAATAATAATAATAATAATAATCTTTATGGTAATATAATAATAATTATTATTTTTGAAAATATATGTTCAATTTTATTTTACTTTTTAATATTTTATCTTAAATTTCATTTAACTTTATTTTACTATATATTTATCTTTTAATTTATTAAGAACATCGGGCAAGCCATACAGTAACTAGGATGTAGCTGAGCAGTCTCCAAACCATGATCTACCTGTGTGCCAGATACACCAATACAAAAAATAATTATATATATATATATAAAAAAATCGAACCGGTACTCAACCTGTACCCTGAAAAAATTATCCAAAGCCAGTAAAATAATAATACAAATACTTTTCAAAAATTTTGGTGATACAATTTTCCCCATCATAATACTTTCTACCCACAAAAATACACAACAAGATTTAACCCAAAAACTAAAACGGTTACTCCTTCATAGATTAAGGACATCCCCAAAAATTGATAAATATTAAGAGACAAAATAAATATCAACAAAGGGTTGAATTATAAAATAAATTGTAAAGACCTAGAATAGAATATCCACTAAGTGTCACTTGTCACTAAATGTATAAAAACCTCCAATAGATCAATCCAAAAGACATAAGACATTCCCATAACTACATCCTACTTCAAAACATGAACATCGTAAACATCACAAAGTGGAAAACATAAGATCCATTTAAACAAATGCACAAATATAAATCCCATCCCATGGAAAACTTTATAACATTACTCAACTCATAACCACTCGAATAATCTCATCTCATAATTTACTCAAGGGGAGAGCATAGAATTAGGTGTCTTATAAAAATAACCACCACCACCAAACTGATACCAAGAAAAAAACTGAGATATTGACACTAGGAGGCCCAAATAGACTCCCCACTATAATAATCTGGCTAAAAAAAATTATGTGGGACCCATGATGGTTCTCCCCACCATAAGAACTAATAATGTTTAAAAAACTCAAAAACAACCATCACTAACCAAAAATCCCCACCACAATGGGAGGGGAGGGGAGGGCCCAACTAACGAAGCCTCAAAACAAAAACCAAAACATCCCTACAACTTCACACCCTATGAAGAACACAAACCATTCCATGATAACCATATAAATTAAACCAAAGCATTTTTACACTGCTGGGTTCTCTGGACTATGTGCCACATTCACTTCGGAAACTATGGCTTGAGGTGTGATGTTTGAAGCATCTCCTTCTTCACAGCTAGGAATAAGAAACCCCCAAATATATTGAAATGATAAATAATTATAAAAAAACACTCCCATTAAAATAGAATTTCAAAAGGATTTGACAAAAAAATCCTTACAATTGAAAAATAAAGGAACACAACAAAATCCAAAACGTACGACTATTACATGCAAGGAAAACTATAAAGAGAAAACACTAAACTGGTTCTGAAAGTTGCATACTCCTATGGATGGGAAGAGGTGAACTTTAATGAGATAGTTCTGGATTCAAAAAGATTAATGGAAAAACCCCAATAGAATATCCTCAAGTGAACCAACCATCCACAGGTGTGGCATATTCTACGAACATTCTAGAATAGTGGTGTGTTATGAACCTAATTACCACACTGATGAAAAAGCATGACATTATCCACTAAAGAAGTAGATACATGGCCTGAAGGCCTCCTAATTCCAATACTAGCAGTACATGTTTTAGGTCTCCTCCAAATATTCTTACCAGTATCCTCTTCACCACCTCTAACGACAATTAGAGTATTCTCCATCCCATGTCCTCCTGCTGACTCGTCTTCCGCACATAATTGTTGTCTCACCACATTGGTGATGGTGGTTAGGTTGAGCTATACCACCTCCTATTATATTTCAAGAAGGATCTAAAACTCCTTATTTCAAGCCATCACATGATACTATGAAAAATAACCTTGGTCTTATTGAATTAGATCAAAAAATCATCTATATAATTCTAATTTTATTTAACACCCAATTGAAAATCGCACAAATACATTCTCTTTCTCTCCCACGTCATCTCATTAAAGTAATTATGGATGAATAAATACTTGAATAACTCATAGTTAAGATATTCTCATGGCTTACATTGAGACATAGATCTCATCCATTTCCAATTTGGACCTTCAAGAGTGAAGGTACAAAATGTTATCATTAATATATCAGGTAGCACAAGGAAGCTGAAGTCTCTCTTAATCCTATTCATTATTTCCTCCACCTCATTGGGATCCTCTTTACCCTAAAATATTGGTGGATTCAACTTTCAGAACTCTAGGATGTTGTTTATGGGATGATCAGCTGGTGTGTTTCCTAATGATGCACCACCTAAAGCTTCACCTTCGGGATCCATCAAATCATTGTTGTGGAGGACACTAAGAAACACAGAATTATGGAACATAATAAAAATAAGTAAATTTCCATTTTATATTCATAATTTAACAATTCCATAGTAGGAAATTACAAAACCATATTTCTTGAATTAATGATGACCCATAATGGTTCACAAGGGGAAACATGTGTTGATGGGTGACTTGGAAATATGGTTGCAACCATATTCCAATCATGCCCCCAAAAAATGAGGTTATTATATGGAAATGTCTCTGGATCAACATGGAATTCCAGGCACTATGATCTCATTGAGGCCACATCCCAACTCAATTTTTATTTCCCAATAATAAAAAAACCACAATAATCAAAGGACACTGAAAAACCCGAGCACCCCAAGGCGACCCGAGGTTCGGAATGAGAAAGGGTTCATGAAGTCCTTCTCGTTCCAACACCTTAATTCCCAATTATCCTAATCCTTCTACACTGACCGCACCATGTACAAATGGGAACTCAAAAAAGTCAAGGTCCACTAAAGACTCGACCTTATCTGATACAATTTTGTCACAAACAACCCTAGGTTGACCCTAAACTAGTCAACTGAGCTGATCTGTGCAATTCCCATGAGGCACTACGGATCCTACAAGGCTAGATAAAACCTCCAATGTCATCATAATAGACAAAAAATATGATTCCACCCAACAAATGAATATGGAAACTGAAAAATTAAAAGAACAAAACAAACTAGAAATGATTTTTCAAAACATTGAATTATTTACAATTGCAATGGAAGGAACAACAAACTGAACAAAAAAATCAAAATTGAACCTCACACTAAAGACTCATCCATGTGAACCTAAGGGTCTCTCTCTAATACATAACAAACACCACCCATAGTGATTGAGCTTAAGAAAGAAACTGTATCAGAAAATAAATACCAAAGGAAACTATATGAATTAGTATTAAAACACAGTAGGTAGGCCCAAAAAACTCTGTTACAGATGAAAATTATTTAAATAAGGAAACATTTATTAATAATATTGAAATAAAGAAATAAATTTAGGTTATCCACACATTTCATTTACCAAAATTCATATTTCATAGTCCTCTTGTTTTAACATAAGGCTCATGAGGATAACTTAAAAGGGAACCTAATTATAGTGGATCATTTTGGATAAAATTGAAAAAGAGGATAGTTATAATTCTTTTTGAAACATTATTCTTGAAATATTCTTTAATAAAAACACATATTCAAAATTTCCCAAAACAATACCAAACCAAGCCCAAGATTATGATTCCACAAATTGAGGGGTATGTATATATAGGAACTAGAATCGAAGGAATACGAGGAAACCTAATAACTCATTGGAGAACAAGAACATACAAATACAAAAGACCCCAACCCCGGTAGAATTCCACACATTATGAAATTAAACCACCCAAACAACCATCCAACCTAACTCAGGACAGACCGAGGGGCCAAATCCTATAGTAATAAACACAGATGTCCCCCTACAATGCAGAATTTGTCAGTTCATAAACTACCAGTGAAACAATCATTATTAGTAATCCATGTTTCTTCTCTATGATCCCATTAATTTTTAGTAAAGGTGTGTTCCCAAAAAGATCAATAAATAAGGAATGTACATTCCATCACATATAACACACAAACCAGCACCACCGCAGCCACCTCAGGGAGTAATCCATACTATTAAATAATAATAATACAAGGTAGATCACATAACTATTAATCTCCTATCCTATGGTCAAACAACAACAATATCCTTACTCCTCCATGGGTTTTCCAAAAAAACTAATTCAATGATTAAAAATGGGCCTCAAAACATTTCCACATTTCAAGCCCTATTATGAATAACAATACACACATCTTTTTTAAAACCAAAAAATTTGGAAACCCATTTTTGAAACACCATGAACATTTTTAGATATTTAAAACTCATTTACAAAAAAAATAAAATATGCTTTTAATAATCATTATCCATTGGAAAAAAACCAAGTAGACCATTTGACCAGCATATTGTATACATTGTTCAACAAAAACATACCACACATTCAAAATTCAATTTTAAAATCATTCCCACCCTAAAACGTTCTCCAAATATTCTACTCTCATTTTTATACTTTAATAAAACGTTAAAAAAATTTATTAAACATTTTAAATAAACTACTCAAGGATTTTACTTCAATGATGCACCCAAAACCCTATTTAAAAACCAAGATCACTCCCAAACCATTTCAAATAACAATTCTCACCACCTATACAATTCAATAAATAATTTATACAATATATAATATCATTTCAAGAAACACTAATAGGAATTACACCCAAAATACACTCAAAATCCTCACATTAAGTTCAAATGCATGTAAATGCTATATCAAAACATAATTCGCAGCACACACAAAGTTTAATAAACAAGTTTCATGATATATTAAATGGAAACTAATTAAACACAAGGGTTTTTCATGAAAAATACCTAGATTCATATAAAACTACCACTTTAAAAATTAAACACATGATCAATCATTCGAATTACCACTATCGCATCACATGAATGATTTGACAATTCATTTAAAAATGTATAAAACATTAACACATGGTTAAAGAAATGTTTTCACCAAAAAAACACCCGGTTTCATATTGAAATGCCATTTTAAAACCAACTGCACATGAAAAAATTATTCCAAACATCATAGGTCGCTAATCTACTATCATGGAAGGTGTGAAAATACAAGAAATCAATGAAATGTTAAATTTAAAGGCAATGTGAAAATAAATCCTACATCAAATGATAAAAAACATCTAGAATATGGTGGAAATACAAAAACTAATCTCATTTTCACCCTTAGTAGGCTAAATAATATCCTATGCACCAAATTGGAACTAAAATTTTAGGGATCAATATTTAAAATTGATCCATAGTAACTAGGTTTTTATCCATATCAAACCCCCACATGGGAACCCAAAAAAAAACCCTCACAGGAGGGGTGAAAACTATCATTGTAGGAGGAGGGTAGTGGTGAGGGGGAGATGGTCAGTGAAGAGGCAACCCATGTATGGAAGCACACTAGAGAAAGATGGTCGGTCGAGTAGTGGTTAGTCTGTATGGTTGTGCGCGAGAAGGGGGTCGTGCGGCTTGGATGGTGGACGCTTGAATTGGTGATCACTATAGGAGTGAGTGGGAGAAGATAGGGGAGGTCATGTCGGAGATCCACTCTAGAATTTAAGGTAGCACAATAGTATGGGGTCACAGGGGGGGGTCAAGCGTGCGCAGTGTTGGTGGATCATTAGGGGAATTAGCCTAGAGAAGAAGCCTTCGAAGGGGCTGGCCTTCAAGGGGGTGTGCGTCAAATAAGGTATGAGGGAAAGTGGTCATTTAGTGGGAGAAAGGGTGGGGAGTCCAAAAGGAACCTAAAAAATAATGAAAACATTAATAATATAAATAATAGAAATAATAACAATAGTGATAATTTTAATAATCATAATGATAATGATATTAATATAATGATAAAAATATAAATAATGTCAATTTCATTTTTAATAATAATAATAATAATTTTACATTTATTTTTGAAAATATATTTTTTAATAACGGTAAAAATTATTTTTATAATAATATTATTATTCACAAAAATAATAATATTATTATTACAGTTAAAACATCAACTGCTCCTTATTTTAAATTTTTCACATCTTGTTTTATTTTATTCAGTTTATTTATTTAAATATTGTGAAAACACATGACCCATGCACTGCTCAAGAGACCATTCATGAAATGTGCAGTATCCCTTTCCCACTCCAGATGTGGCTGCATGGGTACCAAGGGTGACTGTATGGTTCCCTCTAACCAATTGGTGCCTACGAACTTTCCAAAAACCCACCACAACTCTCAATAATGATAGTAGTAATAAAAAAATTATTATTATTATAAATTTAATAATAATAATAATAATAATATTATTATTATTATTATTAAAATATTATTTTTAATTTTTTTTAATATTCCATATTTTCTTGTAAATATAGCTTAACATTATTATTTATTCATTTAACTTTTAATTTATTTTGAACATCGATCATGATGCACAATGACCAGGGCATAGCCACATGGTCTCCAAACCTTGATCTTCATATGTGTCAGATGCCACCATTACTAAAGCATCAATTTTAAATAAAAACTCAAAAATTCAAATCAAGACTCAACCCAAACACCCAAAAAACTATCTAATACTAGAAAAATAATAAAATAAAGAATTCACAAAAGTCGAGGTTCGAGAAAATCTCAATAATTATTTAATGATATGTGATTGCCGGTATTGTTATGAATCACTTTCATTTCATAGGGGTTTATTTCATCTTTATGGTTGATATATGTTACAGTTCTTTATAACCAACATGAATATGAGAATTTCATTATGTAAATGGTGGTACTATAATTACTTGTACCTATATTTCATTGGGTAATATTATATACCTCATGAGATTATTTTCCTTATCCATGAACAAGATTCTAGATTTCTTCATAATTTATGAAGTGGTGATTTGAACACGTATTTTACGAGTGAACATGATGTCATTTTTATTCACAATTATTGTGTTGGGTTTTAAAAAAATTTTATGATTCTTAAATATCATGAGTATTCCACATTCCATGTATAATTAAAATGATTTATCTGTGTTTACAATGGTGGTACATTTATTATGTAATGATAAAAATGGTTATTCTCACCCATGTGCTATTTTATTTCCCATATTACATTGTTATTACTCCACCCATTAATGGGATTTCAGCTCACCCCGTTCATGATGCATGTCCTTTGGTGATTACATTTAATATGTATGATATGAATACTGCTAGGTGGAATATACATATATTGTTTAATAATGTTCAATGGTTTATATATGATTATGTTTTATTACCATAATATTCCAAATATTCTAAATTATTTTATTCATGATTATATTATAATTTAGTTCGTTATCTTAAAATTTATTTAAAAATATCTTATTTAATATTATAGTTCCAATAGTTGGTATTTGAGTGTGGTTTAATAAATTTTGGAGTTATATTTTAAAGATAAAACAAATTATAAAAATCGATATCTCATAAATAAATAATTTAGAATTTAATTAGACATGTTAATTAGTTATTTATCAATGATTTGTAGACTTATGTTCAGTTATAAAATTTTATATTTTTGAAAATGGTTGGAATTAGGAGAAACAAGAATGAAATACCATGTGATGTATAATTAAACAATTGTTTTAATGACATTCCTAATATAATTTGAGGTTGAGTTGAAATTTTTTGTTTAGAACCTAACAATATATTTCTCGTTTGGAATAGTATCTTGAACCATGTTGAACAACTATCATCACCCAAGAATGAGAAATTGGCCATAATTTCCTTTCATTCACTAATAACCAATCAAACATATTGGACCTTCTAATCCACCTGTGTTTTAGTGATTAATAAACTAAATGGAAAATATCATTTTAGTTCATAATTATTCTGATAAATAGATAGTTTCTATGATCTATTACACTTTATATAGGGAATCTGACCTGTTATAGAAATTGATTAATAATATAAATCTACAGAATGATGTGGAATAAATGAATTTTTTATGTCTTTATGATGATATTTTTTGACAATTATTTCCCTTAGAAAATTTACATTAATATAGAGATATAATTTCTAAATATTTAGAATAAGTGGAGTGAATCATTTACGACATATGAGGTTATGTTTACAAGGTTTCCAAGAAACCCTATGAGTATTTTTATAAAAATTGACAGTAAAAAAATGACTCTTTATTTTCTTGAAACAATATATATTAATACTTTAGATATACAAAACATAATTTCTAATCAGAAGTAATTATATATGTTCTCAAAAAAGAAATAGTGTTCGTATAATAGTCCCATATACATGAAGATATGAATTTTTAAATACATATTTAATTATTTAAATAAATGATAAAGGTTTAAAGAAGATCCAACCACCCACATGTCAAAGATAGGGAAAAAATGTTAAGAAAATTTCTTTAAGGGAATAATGAAAATCATAAACTCTGGGAGATAACATAAATGTAAAAGATGCATTAATAATCAATTCAATTTAAAAGAGTAAATGATGGAATGAAATCATGAACCAAATATTGTACAATTCATCAATTGTAAGTAACATGGGTACTATGAAAGGTAGTTCCCCAAACTAAGGGTACTTGTGGGAAATAATGGTAGGAAACTACAAATTCCAGGGGAGTAAGGTAAACATTAAACCGTAAACACCATTAACATGAACCAACAAAATTATATAGTGTGTGGTTCACTTATTATTCAATGATAATGGTGAATGTTTTATTTGTTTTACATTAAAAAAATTATTTTAAATCATTTATGGTTTTTAGAACTATCAAATATCCATCCCAATACCTTGTTATATATATATATATATGAAAAAAAATTGTGTTGAAATCATTGAGACTCAAGTGTAGGATAATTACGCAGTAATTATTAGACAATTTCCTATTTTGTTCTTATGGGACTATTCTTCTAGGGAATCTCATAACCCTTTGTTTTTGTAGAATTAATTCTGTATTTGGTATCTATTGGTTCCCAATAAAAATAGATCACAACAACTATGGGGAAAAGGATATTTCTTTCTATTTCTTAAAACATATTATGCTCTATATAGTTTCAAGGAAGATAAGTAATAAATTTTTGAAAATACCACAATTTTGTCGGTTTTGATAACCATTGAATAAGAAATTACATCCCAAATAGTTGGGCCAAATAATATAATCAACCTTGATTATGTTCCCATTATAATGGAGTATACCAATGTATTTCTAGAAACTTTTTTTGGCCATCTAATAAATATTGAGGCATAATTCTTAATAGAACATATAATCTGATAAGCACCATTATAAATGAGTTATTAAATTATATAACATATAAAACTAGAGTACTAAATGAAGAAAATTCAAGATAATTTGTATAAAATGGTCATATTACCCAATTCATCACCTTTGGGTTCAATATTATTATTTTCATGATGAGGGGTTGGTCAACGCAGTTGTGAATTGATTAACAAGAGCTCAAATAGATCACCACAAAGTATAAGTATCCATTGGAATGGATTGATAACTTTTTAAGTCAACTTCAAGGATACTAGAACTTCTTAAATGATGATCATCATTTTATATATTATTGACTAAAGGGGAAAGGAGAAGTTATATAAAAGATAGTGTGATATACTAAATATGGACACTATGAGTCGACAGTGATTCAAATTTCAATTATAAATTCCCATAAAATTATAATTCCATTAAAGAATAGAGTCGATATATAGAATATAGATAAATATGTGTTAGTGTTTATGGAGGAAATTCACAAATACTCCAAGAGAAAAAATATATTTAAGAATATAAAATTGAGGGGTTTTTTATATTAAGGAATTATAAGTTTTATTGGGTGTTTAGAATGTGTGACTTTTAAATTTAAAATGATTGATTATTTAGTTATATGATCATGAGGGGTTAATTTCTGTAGATCATGCAATGAAACAATAAATTTAGGAGTGGTCCATACACACAATATTCATTGAGATATATCATTTTAATTTATTGTCTAGGTATTATTGATGCTTTGTGAGAAAATTATAGGCCACATACAAGAATTACATCTAATTGATTATTGTAAATCTGGATGAAATAATGTGAGGAAATATTTAAGAGATGAAGAAGAGGTTAATCAGAGAAACATTAATCACACTACCCTAAAATGGATAAAGGGTTTTGATAGAAAGAGATGATTCAATTAAATGAATAGGTTTTATGATCATGTAAAATTACAAATTAACTTCATTTTTCTGAAAAAAAATATTATCATTGAGAAAATTACCCAACACATGAACTGGAGGTAGTAGGTGTGATCTATGCATTGAAAAATTAGAGGCATTACATTAGTAGACAATTGTGTGGAATATATAATTATCATAAGATTTTTAATTATATATTCACATAGAGGGAGATAAACATACATCAATGAATACAGATAACGTTAACCTTGAAATATGATTTCTTAATTTACTACCATCCTAATGAAGTTAATATAGAAACATAAGATCTTAACTGAAAGAAATTAGTTTCCTTATCAAAGATGGTGGTTAGGAAATACCCTATCATAATATATATTCAACGTATATATTTAAAAATTCTATTGGGCAAGAATATATAATACCTTATCCATATGATTCCAAAAGAATCTGTCCATGATATGATTAAGGAGACACAAAGTGATGATTTGGAGCTCCAAAATAAGTTGAGAGAAACAAAGGAAGGAAAATATCAATATTTTAACATAGAAACATTGAATTTAATTTATTTTGGATTAGACTATGTTTTATATCATCTAATGTGATAAATAATTATCTATTATATAATTCACCTAGCTCATCTACCTCCTTAAATCATGGAAGTACTATGATGTATTGATAACTTTGTTATAACTTCTAATGGGAAAACATGAAGAAATAGATTGTTGAGTGCATGTCAATTTGGTCAGTATATTAGTAAATCAAATAAGAATGTTAAATGTACAAAATAATGATGTAACCATTACACATAACTATATGGGATTGGTAAAACATAAATATAAATACTTACATGGGTCCTTCAAAGACATCTAAATTTAACACCACCATACCAGTTTTGTTGGATTGACTAAAAAAGATGGGTCACATAATCTCTTTTCTAGAATATTTATCATGTGATCAAATTTTCCTGATATACCCAAAGTATTTGGCGAGTTTTATCATGGAATGAATCTATATCATATATAAAAGAAGTAATATGTTTCACTTGTATGTTTTTAGGAGTCTTCAACAAGCCCTAAATAATTAGTTAAAAATTATTATAAACTCTCACCACTGATCTGATTTCTAATATCCTCATAAAATATGCTTTTAATTTAATATAAATTTACCTTTTAAGATTATGTTAGAACCCCAAAAAATAAAGATCCAAATATATAAACCAATAATGAAATTAAGAAAAATCACTCCAAAATGCCCTGAATCCCAATGCCTCCACGTGACCTCTACCAGATGAGACCCTTTTCCACTGGCTACACTCAATAAAAAATTTGTCACATCATCAAACAATGAACCAGGAACAACCCATCACCATGATTTTTTATCCTCGTAGTTAAATTTTTTAGGAAACATTTAATGAATTACTTAAAACATCATCATGGATCTTCACCAAAGTATTCAAATTGACCTCAATAAAGCTCCATATAGGATGATATGTAACATTAAAGAATTTTGGGATGATGTTGGTGTATAGAATAAAATTGTATATGATATTGTAAATGGGTTTTTAGAGAATTTTGAAGCCATTGAACAACATATTAATCACTTATAGAGTCAATAAAATAGCTACATTGACTATTGTTAATGGGACATCTAGATTGAGGATGGAAACAAAATTTCCATTCAAATATCATCATATAAGGGAGTAATGTGGATTCTAAAGAAGGTAAATATAATTACATGGTTCATTTTCCCCTTTTATATTCTTGATCGCATTGAATTTTTGAACTAATAATTAACACTTCCACCAAATCAAGGTTAAGTTAATGATATTTTCCACATATCTTTCTTGAATAAGTACATACCAAATCCATCATACATAATGATTATAAAACATTTAAATCTATATCTTTTATGGAGAAATCATTTATGTTCTTATATTATAGAGACACCATTACAAACAACAGGGAAACTAACCTTGTTAATATATATAAGAGAAATATTAGCTATAAAGAAGAAACACGAGAACTTAAGGATGAAATGAAATAAAAGTAACAGAATATATTCTTAACCATGAATACGAGTTTCAATTTTGAGGGTGATGTATATCAATAGGGGAATAATATATTGACTAATAATTTGATACATAAAATTTTACCTTCAAAATAGTCATTTCTATCATATTTTGAAATATTATATAGTATAAATCACATACACTTGATAAATAATAATATATATTATGCCTATAAAAGGGGGTGAATTATAGATTAATATCCTAAACTAAAAGAAATCACAAAACCACTTAAATTTAAAATATCATACACATGTATTGCCTAATTATCCGAGTGTCAAAATTGGAACCAGGAACTGTCTAATTATATCAGAGCTATTTATTGATTCCTTAATAATTTAGATAAACTAATATTAGAAATATAAATAAAAATTAATTTTTATAGTTTATTTATAACATAATGTAATTTTTTTAAAAATAATAAATATGAAATCCTATAATAGTAATAATAACATAAAAAATTATAAAATAATTTACCCTTAAACCTTAATAGTTAATGATGTCAGTAAACCATTACTTATATATCCATATTTTTATACCTATTATAACGTGTATCTCTCCTTTATAGGAAATAATTTTATATAATGATTGATCATTGTCTTCCAATCCCTTTAAATGCATCGGTATGATAATCATAATCCATATACAAATCCTAGAATTCATCAATATGATAGATCAGATTCACTATCCTTTTATCCCCATAATCTGTCTATCATTAACATAATTTGAAAATGAATTCAAAATAAATTTTTTTCCAATGGAATTACACCTCTCACAATGATTCCATACAATTTAAACTCCATAAAAAATTACATAGAATATTAATGATAATTTCATGTAGGGAATTATTTTGATGACTTGAGTTGTGAAATTGCATTAGCTCCCAACTCTTCAAATGACCTCCTTCTTATAAGAGAAGCTTCAAATGGTTATATTTATAAGTTCGTTTCAATGGCCACAAACTACTTGAACTTGAGAGATCATAATTATTTGAATTAACATAATGTTTATCATTATTTTTATCCTTATTACAATGTTATTTAGTATTATATCTTGTAGAAACAATTTAATATACTCTGATTATAAAATCTAGATAGCCAGATTGACTTTTTTTTTATTTTTTAATCTGATAAACAGAATAAGGGTCCATCCAATGTACCAGTACCCATTTTATTATAATATTCATGAAATCTATCAATATAATTGAAAGGAAATAAGTCTAAACATGTGTTAGAAAGTAGGTTAGTCTGATTTTCCATGTGTCCCTTCAATCAGAGGGATTTGATTGATTAATAGAATTTTATATTCATATTATATTTGGTATATTTTATCATTCAATATAAAATAATGTTTTCTGAAAAAACTAAATAATTTGGGAAATAAAAAGTTATTAAATAATGTTTTAAGACAAAGTTTTTGATTTCAAAATCTAAGGGAATGGAAATATAGATAGTAAGACATTGAACTCAACAATCTCCCCCTTTTGGAAATCAAAAAACACAACATTTAAAAATGAAAATAATAACAATGAAAAACATTCATCCATTTATTCTTCTAATAACATTGAAAATATTCTCCATATATTTATAACCCATGTTTTTTTATTCCGCAAGATTTGATGGAAAGAATTAATATGTTGAATTCTTCATTTTTCAAAATTTTCTAAAAATATTCTCAAAGACTTATCCCCCTTTTTAGAATTCTTCCCCTTAACCATATCATACGCCTTAAAACCAATATTCCCCTTTAAAATATGTTTTTATAATATGTCCCCCTTTGTAATTTTCAAATAGAATATTGAAGGTATATCACCTAAAAAGGTAATACGATTAATAACCTACAAAATAGTTATATGTAAACTATATTATCCTTAATGGAAAAAATGCATGAAAAAACAGTCCAAATATAAATGGACAAAATTAAAAAATAGTTATTTGGATAAAAAGTCCATTCAGGTGTAACATTCATTCAAATGTAACATCCATTCAATTATCTGAAATCTATTACATCAATAGTTTAAAATTATATTTCCATTATTTCTTCTTTAACATTTCCAAAATAAAATTAATTTTCATGGACTCTTTAGGATATGTATGGGACTTTGTGACTGAATTTTGTAGCTTCATGATCTAGTCCTCCATCACTATCTACTTTTTATATTCTAACTTTAGGCATTCAACAGCCTCAGTGATCTTTTTATTTTCCTCCTTCATAAATAAAATATCATCTTCACATGTTTTGATTATAATATTCTCTAACTCCATACCATGGACCTTTTATTTCAGAACTTCAAATTTCACATTATGTTCATCAGTATTATCATTGAATTCATTCAAAAATTTCAAAAATTCCAAAACATCTGTAAATAACTTTTCAAAATATTTATACATTTTCATATAATGTTTTCCCACATAAAAAATGGATTCTCCTAGTCCGTGAGTTCACTATCAACCTTGTTTGACCACATAACCTTTTGATTATATGATCGTTTTTAAAGCATTTTATTTTTTTCAAAATAATTTAACCTTGTATTAATCCAGAATACTGATTCTATAAACACTTTTAAGGACTCTTATTTTTTATTATGACTATTTTGAATTTGTTTCCACTTTGCATCTATTTTTGATAGATATTGAATTGAATCACATAACCTTCTCATGGTTCTAAATATGAAATCCAAGCATTTTAGGGAAATTGTAGATTCTGAATATGATTATCATAAAAGAAATATAGTAGAGTTTTATATGGAGGATATGGAATCTATGTTTTCTCTTACCTCAACTTTTTATTTTCCTTTCTGATAAACAATCTCATTATTAGAATATTTTAAAACTTCCAATTCTTTATCTGATTTAATATTTTATAATTGTTTATTGTGGGATTGTTGTTATTATTCATATGCCTTGGAATATGAATTTACATCCACATTTAGTGATTATTTTTATTCTAATTATCCTTCTATGTCTCCATCCTTATTAGATAAGTAAGGAACAACTGCTAATGAGGATGATGACTCTGCTGTTTTAATTTCCTTTATCTCTTGATCTATATCTATTTCTTGTTCTAAAGTATTTTCATATTCTTCCTCTACTTATTACTTAAATTTCTTTCTACTTTTTGTTTCTATTATAGTTCCTCAAGTTCTATTTCCAATTATCTCATAGTATTAGGAACACACTTACTTTTTTAAGAGTTGATTCTTTTTTCCTAAAATTTTTAGTCTGAACCATTTTTGGGAATCATTATTAAGAAACCTATTTCAATTTTCCCTTACCAGAATCTAATGTTTATAAAAATGGATCAATTGATGTTTCTCCAAAATATATTGTAGATTTAGGAATGATCAGATTGGTATGAGTTGGTTGTCCTACTGAAAGTGGTGAAATTTTGAGAATTGGATTCTCTAAATCACTTTCTACAACATTCAATAATCATTCTCCTATGTTTCATTTTGAAAATATCACAATTTTTTTCAATATATTTTCTTCTTCTTGTAAATATCAGTCCTTAGAAATTTTCAAGGATTTGGCCTCAGCTATACCATGTTTGAATTATCAATTCCTAGTTTTCATTGATTCGATATGAGACATAAATTTTTTGAATAATTTATAGGAAACTTTAATTTTTTTTGTAGGATAGATTAAGATTTTATTTTACATTTCTATTCTTATTTCATATTAGACCATTGATCATAGGATGTATCTCCATCAACTATTTCAAAAAACATCTTCAACATTGAATCAAATAGTAATTTTATCCTTGAGATGGCTTCATCACCAATGAAAGAAATATCTTCCCATTTTAGATAGGTCTTATTTTCAATAATTTAAATATCAATACATTTTATTAAAACCATGTTGATTATACATGGAATCACAAAGTATTCTATTTCATTGAGGCCTTTTTGATTACTCCTACCATAATGAGAACGTAAATTTCCAGATTAATTTACCTAAAATTCAAAAAATAGTCTAAAAAAATGTCTGGAACATGTAAAGTGAATTTTTCATATTTTCAAGGTATGAGATAACCAATCATTTAACATGAGATAACTCTAGAATCTGGGGAATGGTCTGAAACATTTTTCACATTCTCAAAATATTGAAATATAGATTCCTTAGCTTTTAATCAGACAAAACTTCCATTCTTATGAGGAAATATATGTGATGGAAGATAACATTAACTATAAAAATGAAATACAACAAATTCTAAAACATGTCTATCTGAAGGCTAACACTTTTTAGAAAATAACACAAAATACACAACATCCTTATCATATTTTGATAAAAACTCTACCAAATCATATAATTCTCAATAAAAAGCATGGAAAAGAATTTTAAAGTCTATATACGTTTTTTCCATGAAACAATTTTCCCAGCCTTGTAGAGAAATCATAATTTTCAAAATAAGGTCATAATTTTCAAACCATTTATTTTATATTTGTATTTCATTGATGACCTATACCTTTGAACATTCCTAATGACTTTTCAACTTCTTGAGACTTATTCTGGTTGATTGGATGAATTCAAAAAAATCAGTTTGAGCTCTAAAAGGAAGAAAAGTGTTCGTGAGAAAATCTCTAAAAAACTGATGTGGGGCACGAAGTGTCCCTCCATTAAATTCGATTGTGGGATAAGGTTCAACTTCCCAATTATTTTCAATGGATTATATTAAAAATAATTTCTTATATAATAGTCATGAATTATTCCAATAAGTAATTTAAATATGATTTTTAACACATAAAGTTATTTTGAATAATATTCTCCCGAGTGAATCTCAATATTACTCGAATACATTTTTTTGAATAAAATAACCAGGTATTAGAAATTATATAGTATGTACAAGAAGAATTATATACTAATGTAATGTATTGGTACAAAAAGTATAAAACCAGAAGAGTAACATTTAATATAGAAAACTTTTATCTACACAAATAACCTATTCTTCTTGGTTTTTGTAAAAAACTGTTTATGAAAATAAATGATTACAATAGTCTATAATAAAACATTATTATGATAGATTAGAAAAAATAATAATTATTAGTTTATAAAAAATATATTATTATAGTTCTGTATTAAAAAAATTGTCCACAATGTTTTAAATATTTTTGAGCCTGAAGATTTTGTGACTCCAGAATACTTTTTAATAAATTTTGTGACATTATAGTATATAAATAATTTTATTCTATAAACTATTAATTTAAAAAAAACAAGAAATATTTTAATTTTGGGTAAAAATCAATTAATTTAGAAAACAAATGTTTTTAGAAAACTATAAAACATATCTAGTCTGAATTTGAAAATTATTACATTGATGTATATAGAATAGTAAACAAGAGTTAGATATTAATAATCCCTTAATATTTATAATTACAATATTCAATTAAATTTATTCAAATCAATTAGAACTAAGGGGTTTAGTAAAAATGTGAGCCCGATGTTATTTTATCCCAATGAATTGGAAAATTAAATCTCATTCTTCTATTTGACCCTAAAGGAAATAGTTTTAATGTCTATATGATTATAACTCTAGTGATGTTTTGTGTTTTTAAATAGGTAAATAGAAATTTTCATACAAAAACTTATTTTTGTTTTAGTAAAAATAATTATGTTGTTAGAGAGTTTGTGTTTCATCCAAATAACATGAGAACAACATCTTTTAGCTGCCAAATATTCATCTTCGATTGTATAAATGATACTGAGTGTAATTTAATAAAATACCAATAAACTAAAGAGTATCCAAATAAATGACATGATTAGGGTGTACATTTTCTATCCATTCTACATGAACCAATGTCATCTTTCAAAAAATTAGTTCAAAATCATTTCCAGATGTATATAATAAGCCAAAACCCATAGTTCTCTTATTGTTAATAAATATATTCAGCAACTCTAGGATGGTATTTTTTTGGATTGCTGTGATATCATGCACATATTAATACTGAAAAAAACAAATCTATATATAAAACTATTAAGTAAAGGAAACCTCTAATCATACCTCTAAAAGTCTATTGAACGATATCTTTGATAGCTTCCACAATATCTATATTCTTTATGGTTCTAATGAGAGTACTAATACTTTTAGTGTTGTCGTACTAAACTTCTTATGTAAATATATTTTATGATTTTTTCAAGATACAAAAGTTCCATTAGATTTTATTGATATTTGAAAACATATAATGTTTGTTAACTCATCCATCATAATCATTTCAAGATCATACTTCATAAAACCTAAAAAGAAATATGTTAATGATTTTTTTGAACCAAATATAATTTCATTAGCATATATTTTTACAGACCTAATATTATTATTAACTTATTTTATAAATATTTAGGGATCCAAAGCTCCCTTAACAAAAAATATTTTTTTTTTAAAAAATATAGTGGATCAATCATTCAATTCTCTAGGGCCATGTTAATGTACATAAAGTTCCTTCATAATTGTATAAACACATACTATATTTTTTTGTTTTTAAAAACCAGGTTGTTGTTCTGCAAAAAATTACTCCAAAACATATCCATTAATGAAAACACAATTCAAATCCATTTGAAATATTTTGAAATTTATGAATGCTACATAAACATGATTTATTCAAATAGTCTCAAGTCTTTCTATCAAATAATGAATTTTTTATAGTCTATTACCTCTTGTTGGTTGTAACCCATAGAAATAATTATATATTTGTTTATAAATATTATTCCATTCTCATCATATTTTAACTAAAAACCCTTTTAAAAAAATTTATAGAAGTATCTTTTAGATGTTCATCTAAAGTATATACTTGGTTCCTTTAAAACTTATTTAGTACATATTTCATTTCTTTTATCCAATCATCATATCCTAAATCCTCATTAGAATTATTATATTAGAATTTAGATAAGAATGATAGATGTTAAATTTTATTTCACTAAGAACCTCTAGTCCTGACTAGATAATTCATGTCACCAATGATATTATCACTAGGATAATTCCTAAGAAACACTTTAATTCTTTGATTTTCCAAATTTTTTTCTTCAGAAATAGTTTGAAAATATTCTTAACGAATATTATCTAAAATATATTTTGGAGTTTGTTTCCTTATGATATGTTTTTTTTAAAATGGGTTGTTAATTTGTGGTAGAAATAACCTCCAATGAAATACATTGAGGGTTTTTAAAAATCAGATGAATAGTTTCATCAAACATAACATGTATTATTTAATCAAATAAACAAGAATATCTATTAAAAACTCTATATGGATTACTTGTTATTGAATAACCTAAATATATTACATCATCATATTTTGGTTTAAAATTCAATATTCTATCCCTACTATTAAAGAGGAATACATTTCATTGAAAACAATAAAGTAAGAAACATTTGGTTTTATTCCATTCATCATCTCATGAAGAGTGTTATTAATAAATATTATTACTAAAACTAAATTTATATTATACTAGAAAGTAATAACTACATCTACCAAAAAAATTATATACTATGTTTTCAATAAGAATTGTTCGAGTAATCTACTAAATAACTCTAATTAACCTTTTGACAACACTATATAGATATATATTTCTAGGTTCAAAAAAAATTTATAATACATTTCATTCTACCAAATGATTAAAATTTAAAATTTTCAAATACTCCTCTATGATAATTATATATAGTTGTCTAGGAGTGGTTTTTCTCCTTTTTAAATCTGGAAAAAAATTTAAATAATTAAAGGCTTCGAATATCATTTCTTGAAAGTAAAACCATGTGTATATAGTGTAATCATGAAAAAATACATATGCAAAGTATTTTACACTAAAAAATCCATTTTCTGTATGGCCAAATAGGTACATTTGAACTATTTTTAATGAATACAAAGTTGAGACATCATTAATATATTTAAAATGTGACTTATTTTGCTTACAATATTGAGAACGACCACAAAATTTTGAATTATCAAACATAATGTTTTGTATATACTTTGCAAGTCCATTATTAGTCAACTAAGATAAATTCATAAAGTTTTTGTGTCTTAACCATCTAAGAAATAAACAATATTGATCATCCATTATACTAAGGTAATGTAAGTCTTGGATATTACGGTCTCTATGATTAAGGTGTAAATACTCACATGTTTATTGGAAGAAAAAATAAACTAATTTTTTGAACTATGTATATTAAATTATTAATTTCAGATATTTACAAGAAAAACCTCATTAAATAATATAATTATTCTATTAAGCTTATTCTTATGTACTATAATAAGTAACAAATTTGAAAATAATTTTTTACAAAAAATAACATTGTTCCTAATTCTGATAATATCTACTTGAAATTATCTCTGAAAGTGACTTTGATAACATTGGTTTTAAGGATCATATTGAAGAAATATTTATTTCATATCATATGTATAGAGAAACCACTATCAATCTTCCTAATGTTCTTATTTATTATACTTTCATTATTTTCATGTAAATAAAATAATTAGTGTTTTGAAGTCCAAACATATGGGGTTATGTTTCGTTATAAAGTAATATTTTTGGTATATAATTTTTTCAATGAATACAATGTTGAAAAAATGAAATTTCCATAGAAAAATTATATATATGGAATCCCAAAGAATGGAAATTTTTAAAAAAACTTGTTTTCTTCCAATTTCCACCATTCAAACATATAGTGAAAATTTGATCACTTTTAGGAAAAATTTAATTTTTATTAATAATTTTTTTATTAGTATAACCCATTATGATAATATTATTATAAGGTCTAATTTTTTGAACATATTATCAAAATATTACTTCCTAGAGGTTCACTTTTACAATAGTTTATTCAAACCATATATTTATGATTTTAATTTCATAACTACATTTAATCCTAATTTTTAATTTTACTTGAACTATGATTTTCCAAATTAGTTTGTAAATAATTTGTTTAGAATTTTCTTTCAATATAATTTTAAATACTATCCTTCTCAGTATATTACTTATTATGATCTTTATAATGATATCATAATTCAATAGTTAAAATAGATTGTCTTGAATATTCCTTAATAAGTTATTTTTATTATCAGTTTTGTTAAAAAAATTTACACTTCTTATTTTAATGTTGTTTAGAAGACCATGGTACATCTTCTAAACTAAGTAGAGTACTATTTTCATCTTTAGAGTAATTTTCTTTATCAGAATATGTAGAATATTTCTCATCAATACTTCTCGAGAAATTATAATGTAACAAATGATTGGTAAGGGATTCTATAGTGGGTGCCTAATCAATAATCCATTTTTATCAAAGGTATTTCTATAAATAATCAAATATTACAGTTTCTTGAAATATTTTTATCAGATGAACTTTCTAAAGAACTATATCCTCAACTTTGACTCTATGAGTCATAAGCTTCCAATTATTTTTTATCTGATGCTCATAACAGTTTTTTGAATTTCTATGAATATTTATTTGTTTATTATCATTCTATTTCAACCTAGGACCATCGAGTTGAATTTTTCATGTATTTTTACAATTATAACAAATAAATAAATAAAATATTTTGTTTAATTATTATATTTATGGATTTTCATATAATCATATAGAATGATATTTTTTAGATTAATCATATTCATCCTTGTAAATATATTTTATAACATATTATTTTAATGTTTAAAAGAACTAGAATCAGAACTAAACAAAAACATTATACATTTTATAATGTCTTACAACATTTTCAACAAAATATGTTTTACTAGGAAAATTTTCTATTTTTGTAAAATACACTACTCCATTTTTATTTTTTATCTTCTCGGAATCTATTTTCAGTCTTCCAACATATTTCATAATGGTTACTATATGATCATCAAGTGATAGATCAGAAATTATCATAGTATCATCCAATGAAAATATAAGTACCCAACATTTATAAATAAAATTTCTATTATGTTTTAAATTAAATGTCTTATTATGTAATTTGGTTTTAGAATATAAATGCACATATTTGGTTTTATTATTTTTTAATTGATTTAGAAAATGGTTATGTATCCTTACCATTTATAATTAATTCGTTGAACTTTGATCATGTGATTAGTATAAATATAGGGTTTTGATCAATCTAATTGACATAGAAAAAAGAAGTTATGGCTGAAAGATGTAGTATCATACATGATGGATCTCATTTATTGGATATTTTGAAGGATATTGTATCACTGGTATTTTCCATTGTACAATCATTGGATGAGATCCAATAACTTATGAATGAGAAAAACTAATTATGTGAGAATTTCATGCTCATCGAGATCACGACCCAATACATTTAATTCGAACCACCCCACGAAAGTCTCATTGTCTCACACCTTACACATAGGGTGTTTAGTAGAGTATTAAAGGGATATGTATTAATACCATAATAATAGGAATATTTATATGTTATTTTCCAATGAATAATGTTCATAACTTTTTCTTATCATTAATTTAAAAATTATTCTTTATTTAGGTACAATAAAATCCAAATATTATTTTTAATTAAATTTCAATTTAGATGTTTATTTTGATTATAATTTTATTTTTTGAAATAAGTAATATTTTAATTAAATAGTATTAATAAATAATTTTTATAAAATATAAATTATAATATAATTTATTGGAAGTCAAAAGTAATTTTTATATGTTTTTGAAAACTGTTATTATAAAAAAAATGCAACATTTCTCAATAAATGATGATTCATATTTCAAATGTGAAAATAGAAATATTTAGAAAATTATTTTGATAAAAATACTATTTTTTAATCATAACATCAATGTAATCCATCAGTGAAAATTTCATAATTTCTTGAGATAGTCAAATTTTCGGGTGAAAATTAAATTCCCTATAAATATACGATGATTATTATGAAATCATATTGATCCAAAAGTGATGTAATAATTACCATAAAGGGTTCCCTGCCAAAATATATTTGTTACCTTTAAATTAATGTGATTTTATTTTTATTTGATTAATTTTATAAATCCATTATAAATTGTCTAAAAAATATATCGTATCTTATGTTTATAAAATCATTTCTTTAAATCTATGAGTGACCTCCACATCACCAAGGGCAATATTTTGTTATGTTCATCACTTATAAATATAAAAGAATGAAATCCACCCCATTTTAGAAGATCCCATGGGAAAAAACCACGGGACAGTTCGTAATTTTAGTCTTTTTATTATATAGATTCCAAACCCAGTGTTGAAAAATAATAAAGAAATATCACAATTTTTATATGTTTCCATAACCAAGATACCACTTATAATCAATAGAAAATACATGGATAATTTAATTACTCTTGCATCCCCTCTCAATATTCTTCCAATGGTTCACCCAAGCACTGGATAATCTTCTACCAACCATTTGGAGTAACTCCCTCAAGGTTAGGGATCCCCTCCTTTCGATATTTTTTATAGTATATTCTTTATATTATGAATTCAATTTTCAATTAATAATTTTGGTATATGTTTTTTCCTGTAAAAATTAGATACCATTTTATTTCGAAATTTTGAAATAATACTTTCACTATCATCAATCCAATTTATAAATCCTTATGTGACACAATTATGGTGTCGAAATTTTATCGCAATTCTCCATCCAAACAAATTTGTATTGAATTTCAATACCCTTTTTTCCTATAGATAGTGTTCACCTTCATGAACTTATACTTAATTGATTTTGGAAATAAATTCACTTATTTCACACGTCATGATCATGTAATTATATGTGATGATAAATTATTCAATGTTTTTTATCTATGTTGCACACATAAAAATTATTATAAAATAAATGTGATGATTGCGCCCAGAATTACATATTTCTCCAATGCATTGGTTAGTGTTTAGTCTCATTAGACATGATGTTGGGATGTGGAATAATATTATTCCATTTCAGTACTTTATCCATCACAAGGAATTGGATGTTATCCTTAAACTATGTTCATGATGTAGTGCTTTATGTTGTTCTCATATTTACCATGTTGCCTTTATGTTATCAATTTTTTTCATTCCTTGTTATTCAAGTTTATGATTCTAACAAATTTTATACCCCATTGATATTCCTACTGTCTAACATGCATTATTCTCTTCTTGTTATTCCATGTTTATTCCCTTTCATAGATTTATAGATCACCCCTCTCTAATGTATGTCTCTTGGTCATCGCATGCAGTATTATGTGTAAGCAAGTTAAGGAAGGATTCCATGTATATGTTTCCTTCAATACAAT
The DNA here is from genome assembly GCA_963277665.1 of Viscum album. Taxonomy (NCBI): domain Eukaryota; kingdom Viridiplantae; phylum Streptophyta; class Magnoliopsida; order Santalales; family Viscaceae; genus Viscum; species Viscum album. The sequence goes on along the minus strand of OY728128.1, from coordinate 266,267,885 downwards.
ATGTCGAAATGTAATGTTCCTAATTCCTAAAGACACTATAATTACTAGTAATCCTGGTTGTATTAAGTGTAATATTATGCAGAAAATCCGGTATTAATGTGTAATAAAGAGAAGGGTTTTAATTGTTTTCATGAATGTAAATGTTTTATTATTTTTGGGATTAGAATTAGAAAAATCTATTCAAAGCCTAAGGGATATGATTATGTATAAGAAATCAAGACTAATGATTTGTGATTATTGAGTAAGTGGATTATCAAAGAAATAAATCTCTATCTGGAGACTACATGTGGATATGGCTATGGCATAGAAGTATATAGGTGTAAAAATCAAAAACACCACATTGAGGCCGAATTGGCTCGGTGCGTGTGAATGAAAATGGGCCTTTATGCACACCTAGTTTGACACACCCATGAGATATTCTTTGTTAAATTCATATGATCATTATGAACTATTATTAAGGGGGTATATATTACCTATAAGAATATATTCTAAGAAATGCATCATGGATAACATAGAATGAAGCCTTGAAATTCATAAGTTAGGAAATAAATTTAATTTACAAGTCATATCATTAATTCCATTTCATTATTATTTATGTGTTTAATAGTTTAAAATTAATCTTCCCTAATTTTTCATTTATTCAGTCTAATGTTCAGAAATATAAACAATGAGGTAAATAATCAATGCAACATGAAATGTGATTACTGCCCCAATGAGATCCCAAACCTGATGGGATTGGGTGCCATAAACATTGGGATAATACTCTCTTAACTGAATTGAGGTTTGAATAAAATACGGGAAAAAAAGTGTGCCCAAACACCCCTATGAAATAACAAGGTATAATTGAAGGTTTTAAGAAAAAAAGTCTACTAACATTCAATGGGTATCCCAATCCCTTAATTGTGGAAAAAAGAATTGACTACATTGAGAAGATCTTCTCCATCATTCAATATTTTAATGTAGACATGGTTCTAATGGATGTTTACTATATATAGATAGAAAGTGATCAGTTGATTAAATTTATTACTAATATTAATCCTAAGGGAGAGATTGAAGCGTTGGGGTTGAAGGAATTCTGGAAAAAACAAATTCAATAATTTTTTTACACAAAGTCTGATACATAAAATGGAAATGGATTTACATGAACTCAACAAAAAAATATAATGAATATATCTAGGTGTATGGGGTAAACCTCCCAAGACAAGCATGATACACCTTCATATTTCATGGTACTCCTGAATGAAAGGTTTAATATTTCTTTTGTGGCATAAAACCTAGGCTATGAAAATACCTTGTAATTCTAAAATTTTATATCTGTGAAGAAATTGTCAGATGTGATATCAAAGTTGAAATGGATATAGGAAAATTTTAAGTGTATCATGGGGATAAAAAGTGGAATGTGGAGTTTAATTATGGAGTTCTAATGGAATTATCTAATGGTTCTAGGAAATTTCAAAATCCCAATTTTCAATAGTGTAGAAAGAAGTTTGAAATAAATTGCATAGGAGTATGAGGAAATGTTTTCAGTGATGGAAGGAAGGGATCCCATATAATGATTACTAGTAGTATAAACCAACTAATGTGTTAGAGGAGGTTAATTCTCAAGTCAACCCTTAGTGTATTGTTCATTGATTCTACTGGAAAGAAACAGGGCACATTGAAAACCAATTCACTAAGCCATGGGTTTTCAGACACAACCAAAAACCTCCCAGGATGTATGGGAAATCATTTTCCATCATAACCATTGAGCTGAATTCCAAAAATGATGTGTTGATAGGTACACTAGTTATTCATTCAAAAATAGTGAACATGCTTTTTTATTCTAATACTATGCATTCCTTCATATCACAAATGTTGTGTGGATCTATTCAAAAACCACTAAAAATCAGGGAAATAGAGTTTTTAGTGAAAATGGGAAATGTGAAAATAATTACCTCCTGAGTATATAACTCCTACCATATAAAATTTTTGGGATGAACATCCCAGAAATCATTTTCATACTATGTTTGGTGTAATTTTTTGAAATTATGGGTATAAATTGGAGTTCCTTATACTTATCTAACATAAATTTATTTGATATGGAAATCATCCTCTATATCAGGAATCGAACCCCAATTCTATACAAGTGCATGGAGGAGGATAATTATTCTTTTTCACAAACATCTCAACAATGGATACTATTTATTGGAAAGAAAACATATCTATCTCAAATGGTTGGGGCTAATGAATGAATCATCGGTGAAGTCATTCCCATTATGAGGGAATATGATGACGTGTTTCATGATGAATTTTATGGAATTTATCCAAGCCATGAGGTTGAAATGTCAATCAAGCCTATACCTAGGGTGTTACCATTATCCCAAACTATACATGGAATGGTTGTTTTGGAACATGATAAGCTGAAGAAACAACTAAAAGAGAATCTAGATAGAGGGTTCATATGTCATGTGCATCACCTTAGGGTGAACCAACCCTTTTTTAAAGAAGAGGGATGAGATATTTTTCATTTTCACTGATTATCATGAGCTAAAAAATATCATTATAAAGAAAAAGTATCATATTCAATGGATTTATGAATTTATCAATTAGTTATGTGGAGCATAATAAATCTCAAACATGGGGTTATGGTTGGTATATTACCATTCCAGGTTGAAGAAGGAGGATATTCCCAAGATTTCATTGCATAAAAGATATAGGAACTAAGAGTTCCTAGTAATTCCACTCAAACATACCAATTCTATAGTATTATTCATGTACTTGAGGAATATGTTCATTAGATATTATATTAAAAAAATTGGGTTTCTTTATAGATGATGTTATAATATCTTCTAAAATAATGTAGTATTGGAGCATCTAATAACTGTCTTAAATACCCTGTGAATGGATATTCATTAGCAAAAGTAAAAAAAGTTTGAGTTTTGGTTAATGTGAGTCTCATTATTTAGGCATATAATATAATGAAATGGCCTATCTATGGACCATCAATGAAATATACAATTTATGGATTGATGAGACCAACATCCATAATAGATAAATGTTGTTTCCTTGGAATAGCTCGGTACAATCATATATTTGTGATAAATATCTCATGATTTTAAAACCCTCTAACCAATATAAATCAGAATGGAGTAAAGATTTATCAGATCTAAGAATGTGAAGAGAGATTAAAGGATATGAAAAAATGATTCTTATTTCACCTATACTCACACTACATACAAGTGGGAAACATTTTTTGGTATTAAATGATGAGTTGAAGAAGGGATTTGGCCATGTTTTAATACAGAAAAAAAAAACAGTATAGCCTATGATTCAAGGAATTTGATTATTCTCCAATAAAACTACACAACACATGATCTAGAGATGGATGATGTTATCATCGTTTTGAACATATAACAACATTTTCTATTGGGGGTGAATTTTGAAATATATAAAAATCACAAAAGCCTCAGGTATATAATCATATAGAAAGAGATAAATATATGCCAATGAAGATGGTTTGAGCTATTCAAGGACTTTGACTTTTCGATTCACTACTTTCCCAGATAGCGAATAAAGTGGTAGATTCTCTATGTATAAATGATCCAAAAATTCTATCATTGATAATAATTGATAGGGATATGATCGTTATAGATTTAGAAATAATGGAAATGGGAATTATAAATGGTGAAGCATCATAAATCATGTCAAAATTGATTTCTCAATCTACCCTTCTGAAGAAGATAAATGTTGTTAAAAATTATGATGTGCCAATTCATAAGAATGTTGAAACAATAAGAAATGTGAAATACTCTGAGTTCAATGTTAATGAAGAAGGATTTGTAATATTTTGGTCAAGTATACATGTACCATAGAATCTTGAGTTAAAAAAAGGAGTTGATAGATGATTCACATAGTTTGACCTTCTCAATCAATCCTAGAAGCACCAAGATGTATATTTATATATGAGATTGCTGTTAGAGGAAATATATGAAGAATGAAATCATTGAATATACATCTAGATGTCTTGTATTTCCGCATGTGAGGGTTGAAAGGAAAATATCCAATGGGGTGATGCAACAATTACCCATACCTCCATGGAAATTAGAAAACATCACCCTGAAAATCATAATTGGTCTTTTGAATACATCAATAATATATATATATATCTAGGTTATAGTAGATCATATTAAAAAACATTTAATTGTGATTAAAAAGTATTTCTCACTCCATCAACTTGAAAAGAAATACAATTCAGATGTTTGGAGGTTCTATGAAACACCACTATCAACTGTATATAATCAAGATCCATGTTTTACCTCAATGTTCTCCAAGAGTCTCCAACATTCTCTGAATAATATGTTTAACTACATAATATCATAGAACACTCAAACTCATAGACATTATGATTTAACAATATATACACTTGATGACATGTTGAGAGCATTAAAAATTGACTTCAAAGGATTATGGGATCAACATCTTCCTCTAGTTGAGTTCTTGTACAATAACAATTTCCACTCAAGAATAAAAATGGCTATATATGAATTCCATTATGGGAAGAGGAGATGAAAACATACATGATGGTATGAAGTTGGGGAATTAAAGCTGCTAGATCTAGAAATGTTTGAGGAAATGTAGGAAAAAGGTTAAGATCATTTAAAAGAACATCATGGCTAATCAAATTCGATAGATGGGATATGCTTCCAATCATCGATGAGAACTGGAGATTGATACGTGTTCCATGGATTTTCTCCACATATCTCCAATAAATAAATTCATGATATTTGGGATGATGGGAAATCTTATTCCAAGATACTTCATCCCATCTAAGATCCTTTATCTCATCAGAGTGGTGGCCTATCAACATCCCCCCCACCAACCCTATATCAAGTATATGATGTATTCAATGAATCCCTCTTGAGTAAATATATTCCAAACCCCTCACATGTACTAAATAAATTGGTTTTATAGTTGGATAATGATTTACTCAATGACGAGAAGTTGGTGAAGATCCTACATCATAGATAAAGAGTTCTAAATAAATAAGATAATTGACCTAGTCAAAGTGCATTGGGGAAACCACGTGATTAATGAAGCGATGTGGGAACTGGAAGTGATGAAATAGAATTAACTTTGTTTTTCTTATAATGAGAAAATAAAATTTTGAGGCTGAAATTTCTGAAGGGGGGATATTGAAATGAGAAAAATATTTATTAATACTATTTTCTGTATGATTTAAATTAAATTTCATATTATTTAATATGTTTATAGAAAACACATGGCCTTATTTAGTTTAATTATATCCTATTGGATTTCAAATACATTCATGGTTCATTATCATCGATAATATATATGTTTAATTGTGATGCCATGATTGGTATAAATATAGGGTATTAATAAATCTAAGTGACACAAAAAAATGATATGCTTAACCAGTAGGACTGTATGTTATGAAGCACATTTATCATATATTAAAAGAAATATTTCATCACTAGGATTTGACCTTGACTAATCCCTTGAAATTATCCAATAACATAAGCATGATCGAATTGCTTACAGGATAAGTTCATGCTCATCGAGATCCCGACCCAAACCAAGTATGCTGAACCACCCCATGAAAGTCACATCATCATGAACCATACCCATGGTGATTTTTTTCAGTTTAATAAAGGGATACGTATCAATTACATACTAATATAAGTATTTATATTTAGTTTTTAATAGAATAATTTTCATATTTTCTTTTAATGGATACATTATAAATGATTTTAATATTTTTACAATAGAACACAATTTTTTAAATTCAACTACAATTAAGAATTTTATTTTGATGAATTTATTTTTTTAAATAATTAATATTTTAATAAAAATATCATTATCAAATAAATTTTGTTAAATATAAATGATCATATAGTTTCTATGAAGTCAAATGTAATTTTTGTAACGGTTCAAAAAATATTGTTGTCCAAATAACAAGAAATTCTCCATAAATATTGATTCTGATTTTATAACAGAAAATGAAAGTATTTAAAAATATTTAAATGAATATTATTTTTGTAAACATAACATCAATATTATCTAATGGTTAATTTTTCACAATTTTATAAGATAGTCGAATTTTTGTGTAAAAATTAATTACCTTATAAATATGAGGTGGGTATTACTACATCATAAGAACCAAAAATTGATATAATAAATTCTATAAAAGTTATATGTGACCAAATGTAATTTTTCACTTAAAAAAAATTTAATTATATGTTCATTTAATTAATTTTATAAATAAATTATGATTCCTCCAAAATTTAAAACATATCTTAATGTTTTAATATCATTTTTTTAAAGTATTAATCCCTTCCACATAACAAAGGGTAATATTTTATTAGTTGCATATCTTAACTAGTGAAAAAAATTAAAACCACCCATTTCTAAAAGAACCCATGGGTGAAATCCATGGTAAGTTTGTGGATTCTTTTATTTTATTATATAAATTACAAAAACTAGGTTTGAGAAATAATAAAGAAATCCCCACACTTTTCCAATATAATCCCACCCATGATCCAACTAATCTTCACTAAAAATATTTGGAGCACGGTCATACTCTCCCCTCCCCAATCTATGGTCCTCTCATGGTTCCCCAAAGCTTTCATGAAACTCCTCCCAACCACATGGAGTCAGAATCTCATGGTAAGGGATCCTATCAATCTCATATTTATTCAAGTATCATATATATCTTATGCCTTCTATTTATAATTCCTAATCATGTTACATGTTTTTTCAAGTCCCCATTATTATCTCTTTAATAAAAAAATTATTACAGTTCCCATTCACTCTAATCAATGAATTTTTTGAATCTTTATGTGATGTTGTTTTGCTTCTAAAATATCATCGTGGTTTTCTATACCAAAAAAATGAACAGTGAATAACCATACCATTGTTTATCACAAGGATGTTCACCATTATTCACTTATATTAATTTGACTATGTAATTAATTTTATTTATTCCAAACTCTATGAATATGAAACAAAATTTGATGAAAAATTACTCCATGTTTCATGATCCATGTGTCACATTTAAACATGAGAATGAAATGAATGTGACAGGTGCGCCTGGAATTATATACCACTCCAATGCATTGGCTATGGATTAGTCTCATGAGGCATCACGTTGGGACAAGTAGTAAACCTGATTCCTTTATAGTGAATTTTCTATCATGATGTATTGTCAGTTAGCCTTGGTTTATGTTTATGATTTAGTTTTTTATGTTGCTTCAAAATCCCCCTTGTTGGCTTTATTTTGTCATAATATATCATGCCTTATTATTCATGATTATGATTATTATCCCTCTTATGACCCCATTGATTTGACTATTTTCTAACATGTATTATTGTCTTCATGTTACTCCATTTTTCCCCTTACTGGGCTTCATATCACACTCATCTCTTATGTATGTTTTCCAATTATCCCCGCTAGTTTTATCTTCATGGAAGTTAAAGAATTTTTCAGTAAAGAGGATGTATTTACTATATTATGCTATTATGTAATATAAATAATTCTCAAAGACACAAGGCTTATCAATATTTTGGGTTATATTATGTTTACTATTTTATAATAAATCATGAATTAATGTGTAATAAAGATAAGTTTTTTCATTATAATCCATTTGGATTACCACTAATTTGGAATGATTTAAATTATTTTCTCAAATAGGATTCCATATGGTAGACCCTCTCTCCAAGTGAGTGAAAATATTGACAATAGTCTTAAATCATTGCCAATTTTTTTCTAATGATTATACAATTATAATTTAAAATGCTCAATAATATTCCCTCCTCATTTTTCTTTTGGTATCAAAAACTATAGAAGTTCATAACTGTGTTACTTCTACATTTTTCCAAATTATATTAACAGCTTCATATGAAGAAATACAACTATATATATACCTAGTAATGGAACATAGAAGTGTTTCCCTTTCTCTATAACTAAGTTCATATTATTAATTTTCCTAATGTGTGAAGATATTAATTTCTATTTGATTGATCTTATAGTCACTAGTAAGCATAAAAATTATCTAAACCTTTATTTAAAAATAAAGGTCATCATTTGATCTCTATGGAACTCATAATCATGACAACCAATGATAGGTGGCTGACATGGATTCATATTTTCTAAAGATATAGAAATAAGACATGTATTATTATGATGAATAGAAACTCATTTATATAATAACATGTTAATATTCATAAATTATAAGCAATAAATTTATTAAAAACATAATAACATACAGTTGGTAAAAAAAGAGACAACTTAGAATGTATAAAGAAGTATAAAAAAGTTCTGATACCAATTGTTGGATCATAGTAGTTTCGATGTATACAAGAGCGGTTAATGGTAGTATAAGAACATAAACTAAAAAAACTCTTAAATTGAAAAAACAAGACTCATTAATCATCTTATTATCACTATGTCAAAATCAATATCCATAACTGTCTAAATTTATCATATTTCTTTATCATTATGATAATAAGTTTGATAAACTAATATTATAAAGAAAAGTAATAACATACATTCTAGAATATATGAATAGAAGAATTTAACTATTTTATAAACTATAACAATGAATAAATTTGTAAGAAAGAATGAATTACATGATTAATAAAGGAAATTACTCTTTTTTCTTAATAGTTAAAAAAGGCCATAAAACCTAACATAGTTACCAAACATTTTATACCTACTATATATTAGTTATCTCCTCAACAATAAATCAATCAATGTGATGATCTGATTCTCTGTTACAATACCCTGGGGGCCCTCAAAAAAATTAAGGGACACTATATTCCATTCCCCAGAATACATCAATCTGGTGGATCAGATACAACACCATTCTATCCCCAAAACACAATAATTAGTACCATGATTGAATAATGAATAGAAATGAAAATTTGTAGTAAAGAAATTACAAACCTCATAATGATTTCATAGAAATTAAACTCTTTAATGATTTATAAGTAATTCAAATGATAATTTCACATAGATAAATCTTTAGATGACTTGGGTTGAAAAATTGCATCTGCTTCCATCTATTAAAATGACCAACTATTTATAGGTCAAGCTACAATGATCATATTTCAAAGTTAGTAGAAATATCCATGGACAATTATCAAATGAAATGTCAAAATAATCTATATTAAATGAATGTCAGGAATTATTTAGTAACATAAAAATGTTATTTTGTATTCCATATAATAGAAACAAATCAATATACACAAATTATAGAAGTCGGATAGTCTAATGTACTTCCATTGTTTTTTTAATTTTATAAATAGAATAAGGCTGTTACACCCCAGGTAAATAAAGAATATGAAATTTTCATATTTATCCATATTTGTGAATAAAATATTAATATGACTTTAAAGGGGACGCTATGCTCGATGGCGTACCCAACACGCAACAACGAGTTTCTTGGGAATCTTACATTGCACTCTAATAATAAAATAATATTATTTTAAATGGTAGTTAACATGTAGCCGTTTTATTGGTGGTAATGGATAGAAATAACTAAAATATGATTATATATGTTTTTAAATGTTTTTACATTTATCCAATTAAAATAAAGGCATAAAATACGGAAAGAATTCAATTTTAGGCGTATATGCCCTAGTTTTCACTAAAGGTTCACTTATCGCCTTTTGATGGAGAACCGTCATTAAATATAGTTTTGTTCACCCTTATACATCCTTTAGGACCAAATAAAACTCTTCTTAAGAATTGGGACATCAAAATTTACTTTGTGTAAATTTTTGGTATCTTTCTGATAAAGATCATTTTTTAATGAATAGTGTAAAATGTTGTATTTTAATTCAAAACCTCTTTTTAATCTAATTTATCTATATGATTAGATTATCTTTTGAATTGGTTTTAAAGAGAAATTAGTATATATTTTTACCATTAAATCCAATAGTGGTCATTGGAATTAATTTCACTTTGAAATCAGACTTAAACTAGTGTGAATCTTTTGATACATATTGTTCCATAAAAACACGCTATTTGCTCTGACAGCGGGAATTAATTATTAAATTCATTAATGTGACTTATATGTTTTGAATTTTTTAAAATACACATCATTTTTTAATTCTAAATATCAAATATAGCTTATGGTGAATTTTTGGGATTTTTCTGAAAAACTTCAATTTTTGGATGAATAGTGAAACCACTAAGTGGTACTTATAAAAACTGATTTTTCCATTTAAATGATATTTTGTCATCTTTGTATTTTTAATTTCAAAAATCCGACATAAATGGTTGTCATTAAGAATTAAAATGTGGTTCAATGGGATAAAAATAATTTTTTGGTGAATAGTAACTTATTATGTTTTTAATCGCGATTAGAGGTAATTAGTGTAGTTTAAGGTAAAAATAATGTTTTATTAATATGAAATGAACATGACAGATGTCCTAACCTCATTGGATGTGTCATGTCTGACCAAGACAACCCATGGGTCAACTTGGGGACCCCATGAAGCCACTTTGGTTGGAAAATGACATTAATATCGTTTTATTTAAAGTTAAAGTAAAAATGAGACAAACATGAAATGTTTTACTAAAACAATTTTTACATGGAGTTATACAAATCCGATTTTTGACTATAAATATTAATTGGAAAGATAAAGCTATTTCCTACATCATAGTACTTTTTTTATAATTTGTACACATTAAATAAATTAAATTATTTATGAAATCATGATGATGCATCGATGACCTCATTATTTAACGATTTAAATAAAATGGAAAGATAATGTAATATCTAAGACCTAAACATGTACAAAACCTATTGGATGAGTGGATTTAGAACCCTTATCACCTTATACTCGAAACACATCAATGTGGGACCTCTTAAATCCGAATACCATTTTAAAATAAAGTGACTTTTCTTTACCTTCCAAGAGTGCCCCTCCTCTCCTCTTATAAAAGGCCCCCACCTCTACCTCCTTACCCACACTACCAAAGCCTTTGGCTCAGACAACCTCTACCCATTTTGTCTCTAAACTTACCTCTCTTACTCCTTGAAGCCTCACTTTGGGCAGAAGTCTTCCCAAGGAAGCTTTTGAGCTCAAACAAAAGGGAGTTACCCGATTTTAAGGTAATGTCTTCACTTGAGTCCTTTTGTTTCATTTTGCTTCTCCAACCCCCTAAAATCTTTTTATTCATTTCTTCTGTAACAAATCCAGTATAATCAATATACTAGGATGTTTTTACAAGAAGGATTCGAGCTACACTTTCACACACCAACATCTAATGGTTAAAGAACATACTGTTTCAGTGGATGGTGAATTCCAGCCTCCCGAAACGATGACTGTTCAATATTCTTTTAACACCTTCAAAGGTGGCCATTAAGATGACACTATATTTATATATGATATATAATATGTTTATGTTTTCCTTAAGCTTCTGTATTTTTCATTTCTGGCATACCTTTATGGTTTCCATTATGGGTAAACGCGATATCTTCATTTAAGGAAGTGCAGACTACCGCCCCCTCAAAGTGATTTGATTCGTTAATACCATATGTGGTACGTATAAAGGATATATTTAATGATATTATATATGATTTTATACTGGAATTATAATATACCTCTATATCATTATTATTCAATTCCATAAAAATATGATATATAAATGAAAGTAGCATTCATGCGTACGTACGGCATACCGTCTCCATGAACGGTGCATTTCATTTCTTATCCCCAAATGTAATGTACTATTATAAGTACATGTATATAATGGATATATATGATGAATGATACATCTAAATGATTAATATAATTCTGGAATTAAAATATAAATACATCTCATTTAGTTTTAATTCCATTAATATGACATAGAAATGAAAGTAGCGTTCATGTGTACGTACGGCTTACCGTCTCCATGAATGGTGCATTTCATTTCTTACCTCTAAATGATTATTTAATATTATAAATACATCTATATTCTGGATATATATGATATAAATGATATCCAAATCATGAATATAATTCTGGATATAATGAAAATTTGACCACACGAACAACATGTAATTGTAAGAAGTCCACTTTCGACTTAAGAACCAAATATCGACAAAACAAACATTATTAACATAAATGATTACATAATTTTTATAACATGGAAATAAGTGATATAAAAGGAATAATGATCTAGGAAAATGTTCTTAATAAAGTGGAAATTAACTAAAGTTTATTATTCAGGATGTTAAAGAACGATCGAGTCATGTCGGAACCGAGGTAAGGGATCCTACTCCACTCTTTCTTTTTAAGTACACACTTTTATGTCATTCCATTTAAAGCTCATCTTTCTTGTTATTGGGATGTTATTTTATATTAATCATACTGTAATTTTTATGTTCATATGATGAGAGACCCTGTTCTCTCTCATCAATCCATTTTGGAAGTTTTGAGTGGAGCTGTTAGGCTGCCAAATTTTCGTAAGAGATCTAACCTCACTCTTTCTTTTTAAGTACTCTCCTTTATGTCACTTATTTTATGATCCTATTTTTTATGTTGGGGGATGTTCTTTTTTATTCCTATTTCTATAAACATTAAGTTAATATTATGAGAAACCCTATTTGATCTCATCAATCCATTTTTGGAAGCTTTAAGTGGCGCCGTTAGGCTGCCGAGTTTTCATAAGGGATTTTCATCTCACTTTCATTCCCGTGAGATTTATGCTACATTTGCCACAATTTCCTTTGAGTGGTGTATGTATTGCCCATTATTTTAATCATTGAGTAATATACTTTATATTATGAGTATTTTCATCAATGTTGTATTTTACTTCTTTCACGAGTTGTATGATTCGAAAGATACCCATGTCGGTAAGGGAACCTTTCACCCTCCTCTTTTTAAAAAACTTCTTTTGTTGGGTCTTTTAATTTACATACTGTTATGTTGGGATATGTTCTCATATATCCTTATTGATATAAATTTTATGTCCAAGTGATGAGATACACTTTTTATCTCTCATCAACTCATTTTGATGTGACGCCGTTAGGCTGTCAAGGGAACTTCTTAATGCAACTTCGATTTCTTTGGGTTCAACATGTAGTTATTGAATATGTCATCCATTGAATATGTGTGAATGACCTTTGATTATTTTACACTTAATATACATTTATATTTGGTTTATTCGTTTGTCACATATAATTATGTAATTGATTTATCCTTAAACCAAGGATACCGTCTTTGTATGGGACTTCGTCTCAATCTCCTTTCATTGAGGCATATTTTGTTTTATACAAAACCTTATTTCATATGGTGTATAAACCCCTTTTGACTTTTACGTTTATCCAAAAGGAATCTTTTTTATACGAATCATTTTACTTAATGACAAAAGGGAATGTTTTTGTCGTACGTATGCGGCGACAACGACTTCTCCGCCGCTGTGACCATTATTTGAGTTTCGGGTTCCTCTACAAGCCATAACTTTTTTTTAAAAGAAAAATAAATACCATGTTTTAATTTTATTTTATTTTGGTATTAAAAATGGTTTTCATAATGTTTTTATTATATCAATGTGTTGTATTGATATCTTGTGATTGAAATGTGGAAATGTTATGTTTCCTTTATGCATGTTTTATGTGATACAATTAAGTTATGGTTCTTGGGCATTATTATGAAGACAGGTGGTTCCGTGATAAACTAAGGGCGGGTGAGCCCGATATAGCTCTCCATTGCATTGGGTAACGCGAAGGAGTGAAATGTTAAGGTTTCTCCGAATAGATTTAGGGAATATACTGTGATGGGTATTCCAAACGTAACCAAGAGGGTTACTCCCTACGTAAGAATGTTATGAATGCCTCAAGTTACCTTTATGTCTTTATGATTACTATGATTTATTCATGATTTTATGCGGTATATTAAAGTGCCTATGTTTTAAGGGTAAAGTATGATTTCATTCTTATGTATATATGAACCCATGTTTCCATTCCATATTTTTATAACCCTTACTGAGCTTTTTATGCTCATCCTAAGATTTTGAAATGATTTTCACAGGTCAAGGGAAAGGTACATGATGTGATGGTAGTGTCAAGGATGTGTCAAGAAAGAATCCGTGTTTTATTTTAAATATGTTTCCGTTGATGGGAAGAGTGAATATTGTCTTTTATGTAACCACTTTGTTTAAATGTGGAATGTAATGCAAGTTTCATGATCTAATTCTCTAAAACTCTAAACCTAAAAAGATCCTCAATGCGTAATCTTGTAATAAATCAATATTAAGTAAGGTTTAAGGCTAGGGCCTTATAAAGGCTTAGTCCATTGTATTAGTACAAATTTCAGTTCAATGATCATGATTTTTTTTAGTCTGATAGAGATGACATATGTCTAACCGATGCTCAGAATATAGGTTGGTTTGATGTACTAGACATGATTTCAATCTGTTGCGTCAAACTAAGTAATATAATTTTATATTCCTACTATATTAGATCAATTGTATCATTTGGTATAAATGATTTTTTAAAATAATATACTAAAAAACTAGTGAAACTGTCATGACCCGCCTTCACCAAGATGAGGGAAGGGACAACAGATTTCCAGACCCTTCCTTCTTCAAGTTGAAGGAGAGATAATGACCCCCAAGACCCGCCTTCAATAGGTCCCTGAGTGGCGGCTAGAACCAAGGGTATAAAATCACACAGTAATGGAAAAAATAACCCTTTTTCTTTTAATAGGATCGAGAAGTACCACAACACCAAAACTGAAAGTACAAGTACGGCTGAATGTAAACCATTCCCATATGCATGTCCAAAGGTAAAAGATACAAGAAACAAAACTCCAAAGGTCAAAAGATACCAATAAAAGGAAATCGACAACAAAAACATCCCCAAAGGTCTGAGATAGTAATGTCCCACACGATCCCTGAAGTCCTCCTGGAAACCTGAAAATAGTTTTATATACGTAGGGTGAGCAAACAAGTATACTCACTAGGGAAAGCCAAAGACTCTCGTGCACAAGTGAGGAGACATTCTAATGTCCCGTGGGAAAAGATATAACCAAACACCCAACAAAGAAAATCTATCCACCCAAACCTCATCAAGGCACGCTCCCCAAATAATGCAAGTCATGTAACGTATAGTAATAGCACATCGATATTTGGGTACCCCACACCACTTTCCCACTAGTAATTGAAGACATCCTATGCATCGAACCAATCTTTCCATTCTTACCACAATACCACAGCCACACCCCGACCGCACACACCTGGGCCACATCCTCCCATAGTCCCACTACCAAACCCCACCCATAGACACCTGGGCCACAACCGCACATCCCGCTCGAAGACACCTAGGCCACAACCGCCGTGCGTACCCACACCCACAAACACCTGGGTCAGAACAACTATTGCCACGCCCGAAGACACCTGGTCTAGAAAACTACTTTCACACCCGAAGACACCTGGGCCTCATCCTGAAGACACTTGGGAAACAAACTTCCCACATACACCTAGGCCAACCATCACAGCTACCCTGCCCGATTATTCGGGAGATAATAATGGACTTCAGGCCATCACAGCCAGCCCGATGAGTCTTGGTCTACTCGATAAAGGGATCAGAAAAGGAGATAATTACCAGCCACTCATAGGAGTGTTGGAAAAAACACCCACCCCCATGAGATGGGAGTAATTGAAACTTAAGTGCTCAACTTGGGTGGGTCACGAATAAGAAACATAAATACTACAAGTATATACATAAGTAAAATAGCACTCAACCCAACCTAGGGTTCCGAAACCAGCCTAAGCACAAACACCACGTTACTATTCATTAATGAAAGATATACCACCTACAGCCACGTCACAATCCATCATAGAACCAATTTCCCCATTTATCTCATTCGTGTTTTCATGTTCAAGTGATCCCATTTAGATGAAAATTATATTACTGGACAACTAATAAGCACAACTACCATTCAGAGAAGGGAAACAACCAAAAAAAAATTAAGTACTCACACCCGGTTATCTTATAGAGTCACAACAACAATGTGATAAGTGAAATCCCTCAAAGTACTGGAACCAAAAAAAACCCTAAGACACAGCCCCATGCCCCCAAAATCCAGGATCCAACAGTTTCTCGACAACAGAAGATTCCACCCCAATTTTTGATATAAGCAGAGTAACCACACAGCCTCAGATTCACAACTAGTGAAAGTATAACAACAAGGGATCCCATCCCCACTTTGTTTAAATGTGGAATGTAATGCATGTTTCATGATCTAATTCTCTAACACTCTAAACCTAAAAAGATCCTCAATGCGTAATCTTGTAATAACTCAAGATTAAGTAAGGTTTAAGGCTGGGGCCTTATAGTTGGTATCAAAGGTCAGTTTAGATAACTGTAGAGGTTAGGGTATTCTTTAAGCATAAGTGACATTACCATAATGGTTAGGATTTCAGAAAGATTACTAGTTTTAGATAAAGTGAATGTGTAAGTATATCTTAGTGTTTACCTTCCTCATTAGTACATGATGGTTTTTTTGATATACTCACACAGACATTTCTGTTTTTAGTGAATGGATGGATCTAGCAGGCACCAAAGAGACAGCAGGTTTGAAGGAAACTGTGGTGGTTCTCTGATTAAGATACTAGATAAAATAAAGGATTCAATGAGGAAACTTGTGGTTGTTCTAAACCAAATATCAAGGAGTCATGATCAACCACTTGAACCTTGGTATGTTCTGTAATGCATCATGTACGAGATGACCAATCTATGTAGAAGTTCAGGTAATAATTATAAAGGTAACCATTAGAGTTTATATGATCCTTACTTTTGAGGTAATTATGGGTTATTATATGACATGATGGAAAATGAAAGGCATGAGATAAACTTGAGGTTAAAATATGTTATGATAATTTTTGATTATTTTATCTCTTTTTGGGGAATGATTTAAGAATTATATATTTTTGGAAAAAGGACAACACGCAGACCGTGTGACTACCTGTCGCGTCGGACAAAGCTGCAGGAATCAAACCCACAACCAAAGTGCGACTGGTATTTATCGCCTACCACTGGACTACGTGAAGTCCCTGGTAAGTTTGACTAATTCTTTTTAGTTATATGATTTTATGAATTAAGAGTAAGTTGATTTTGGGTTATTTATGAAAATGAATAACCTATCATGGAGGATATATGATTAGGTTAATTACTTTTCAATACGAGACTTTTGGAGAAACTGATGTTGTTTGGAGATAAATGTTATGATTTAACTTGGAAGACTATGTGACAAAATCCTTCAAATATTTGGGTTTCAATCTTATATTGGTTTACTTTGAAGAATTTTAGGGACAAATTTTTAATCGGATGGTCCTCGTTGAAATTTGGGTTTTGTTGGACAAATTTTGGAGATTAAGCATAGATTTTCTTTTTAATGGGTTATCCTTTTCTGGATTACCTGACCTTGTACTATCCTTTTTGGTTTTGGTTTTGGTTAAAGACTAAAGACATGGGATGTATATAGTTCTTTTTGGTGGATTAGGTGATTATCTAGAAGTTGATTATAGAACTCTTAATGCGAACAAGTCTCCCTAAATACTCGTATTTTGGAAAAAAATATGTGTTTGATTAAGGAATATAGTAAAAGTTGAAAGTCAACATGATAAGTGATTATGTTTCCTTATGAATAAATTCCTCAATAAAAAGTAACTTATAACAAAAACGTTGTCTATTAACTTTTCCTATTGGGGAATCGAATACCGTTTAACCCATCATAAGTTTGTGATTTTCTTATGGTTAACCTTCTCCTAGACATGTTTACTATCACTCTCCCTCAAGAACATGAACCTTTGCTTTTTCTTCCATGTCCATGTTTTTCTAAATATGGGTTAACTCGGGTGACCTCTGTACTTATCTTCCTTTATTTTAAATTGATTGTTTTACCGACTCTTGTTCCGATGTGGGACTTTCAAGGATGTTTCCAAGCTCAATTTTAAAAATTGCGAGGACGCAATTCCCAAAAGGGGGGAAGGATGTAACACCCCAGGTAAATAAAGAATATGAAATTTTCATATTTATCCATATTTGTGAATAAAATATTAATATGACTTTAAAGGGGATGCTATGCTCGATGGCGTACCCAACACACAACAACTAGTTTCTTGGGAATCTTACGTTGCACTCTAATAATAAAATAATATTATTTTAAATGGTAGTTAACATGTAGCCGTTGTATTGGCGGGAATGGATAGAAATAACTAAAATATGATTATATATGTTTTTAAATGTTTTTACATTTATCCAATAAAAGATAAAGGCATAAAATACGGAAAGAATTCAATTTTAGGCGTATATGCCCTAGTTTTCACTAAAGGTTCACTTATCGCCTTTTGAGGGAGAACCGTCATTAAATATAGTTTTGTTCACTCTTATACATCCTTTTGGACAAAATAAAACTATTCTTAAGAATTGGGACATCAAAATTTACTTTGTGTAAATTTTTGGTATCTTTTTGATAAAGTTCATTTTTTAATGAATAGTGTAAAATATTGTATTTTAATTCAAAACCTCTTTTTAATCTAATTTATTAATATGATTAGATTATCTTTTGAATTGGTTTTAAAGGGAAATTAGTATATATTTTTACCATTAAATCTAATAGTGTTCGTTGGAATTAATTTCACTTTGAAATCAGACTTAAACTAGTGTCAATCTTTTGATACTAATTGTTTCATAAAAACACGCTATTTGCTCTGACAGCGGGAATTAATTATTAAATTAATTAATGTGACTTATATGTTTTGAATTTTGTAAAATAGACTTCATTTATGAAATCTTAATATAAAATATAGCTTAGGGTGAATTTTTGGGATTTTTCTGAAAAACATCAATTTTTGGATGAATAGTGAAACCACTAAGTGGTACTTATAAAAACTGATTTTTCCATTTAAATGAAATTTTTTCATCTTTGTGTTTTGAATTTAAAAAATCCGACATACATGGTTGTCATTAAGAATTAAAATGTGGTTCAATGGGATAAAAATATTTTTTTTTGTGAATAGTAACTTATTATGTTTTTAATCGTGATTAGAGGTAATTAGTGTAGTTTAAGGTAAAAATAATGTTTTAATAATATGAAATGAACTTGACACATGTCCTAACCTAATTGGATGTGTCATGGCCGACCAAGACAACCCATGGGTCAACTTGGGGACCCCATGAAGCCACATTGGTTTGAAAATGACATTAATATCGTTCTATTTAAAGTTAAAGTAAATATGAGACAAACATGAAATGTTTTACTAAAATAATTTTTACATGGATTTATACAAATAAGATTATTGACTATAAATATTCATTGGAAAGATAAAAATATTTCCTACATCATAGTATTTTTTTATAATTTTTAGACATTAAATAAATTAAATTATTTATGACATCATGATGATGCACCAATTACCTCATTATTTAACGATTTAAATAAAATGGAAAGAAAATGTAATATCTAAGACCTACACATGTCCAAAACCTATTGGATGAGTGGATTTAGAACCCTTATCACCTTATCCTCGAAACAAATCAATGCGGGACCTCTTAAATCCGAATACCATTTTAAAATAAAGTGACTTTTCTTTACCTTCCAAGAGTGCCCCTCCTCTCCTCTTATAAAAGGCCCCCACATCTACCTCTTTACCCACACTACCAAAGCCTTTGGATCTGCCACACTCTGCCCATTTTGTCTCTACACTTCCCTCTCTTACTCCTTGAAGCCTCACTTTGGGCAGAAGTCTTCCCAAGGAAGCCTTTGAGCTCAAACAAAAGGGAGTTACCCGATTTTAAGGTAATGTCTTCACTTGAGTCCTTTTGTTTTATTTTGCTTCTCCAACCCCCTAAACTATTTTTATTCATTTCTTTTGTAACAACTCTAGTATCATCAATATAGTAGTATGTTGTTATAATAATGATTCGAGATACACTTTCACACACCTACATCTAATGGTTAAAGAACATACTGTTTCCGTGGATGGCGAATTTCGGCCTCCCGAAACGATGATTGTTCAACATTATTTTAACACCTTCAAAAGTGGCCATTAAGATGAAACTATATTTATATAAGATATATTATATGTTTATGTTTTCCTTAAGCTTCTGTATTTTTCATTTTGGTCATACCTTTATGGTTTCCATTATGGGTAAACACGATATCTTCATTTAAGGAAGTGCGGACTACCGCCCCTTCAAAGTGATGTGATTCGTTAATGCCATATGTGGGACGTATAAAGGATGGATTTAAAGTTATTATATATGATGTTATACTGGAATTATAAAATACCTCTATATCATTATTATTCAATTCCATAAAAATATGAAATAGAAATGAAAGTAGCATTCATGCGTACGTACGGCTTACCATCTCCATGAACGGTGCATTTCATTTCTTATCCCAAAATTCAATGTACTATTATAAGTACATGTATATAATGGATATATATGATGAATGATACATCTAAATGATTAATATAATTCTGGAATTAAAATATACATACCTCTCATGTAGTTTTAATTCCATTAATATGACATAGAAATGCAAGTAGCGTTCATGCGTACGTACGGCTTACCGTCTCCATGAACGGTGCATTTCATTTCTTACCTATAAATGATTATGTAATATTATAAATACATCTATATTCTGGATATATATGATATCCAAATCATGAATATAATTCTAGATATAATGAACATTTGACCACACAAACAACGTGTAATTGTAAGAAGTCCACTTTCGACTTAAGAACCAAATATCGACAAAACAAACATTATTAACTTAAATGATTACATAATGTTTATAACATGGAAATAAGTGATATAAAAGGAATAATGAACTAGGAAAATGTTCTTAATAAAGTGTAAATTAACTCAAGTGTATTATTCCGGACTTTAAAGAACGATCGAGTCAAGTCGGACCCGAGGTAAGGGATCCCTCTCCACTCTTTCTTTTTAAGTACACTCTTTTATGTCATTCCTTTTAAAGCTCATCTTTCTTGTTATTGGGATGTTATTTTATATTAATAATACTTTAATTTTTATGTCCATATGATGAGATACCCTACTCTCTCTCATCAACCCATTTTGGAAGTTTTGAGTGGCGCCGTTAGGCTGCCAAATTTTCGTAAGAGATCTAACCTCACTCTTTCTTTTTAAGTACTCTCCTTTATGTCACTTCTTTTATGATCCTCTTTTTTATGTTGGGGGATGTTCTTTTATATTCCTCTTTCTATAAACTTTAAGTTAATATGATGAGATACCCTATTTGATCTCATCAATCCATTTTTGGAAGTTTTAAGTGGCGCCGTTAGGCTACCGAGTTTTCGTAAGGGATTTTTCATCTCACTTTTATTCCCGTGATATTTATGCTACATTTTCCACAATTTCCTTTGAGTGGTGTATGTATTTCCCATTATTTTACTCATTGTGTAATATACTTTATTTTATGAGTATTTACATCAATGTTTTATTGTCCTTCTTTCACGAGGTGTATGTTTCGAAAGATACCCATGTCGGTAAGGGAACCTTTCACCCTCCTCTTTTTAAAAGACTTCTTTTGTTGGGTCTTTTAATTTACATACTGTTATGTTGGGATATGTTCTCATATATCCTTATTGATATAAATTTTATGTCCAAGTGATGAGATACACTTTTTATCTCTCATCAACTCATTTTGATGTGACGCCGTTAGGCTATCAAGGGAACTTCTTAACCCAATTTCAATTTCTTTGGGTTCAACATGTAGTTATTGAATATGTCATCCTTTGAATATGTGTGAATGACCATTGATTATTTTACACTTAATATCCACTTATATTTTGTGTATTCATTTGTCACATATAATTATGTAATTGATTTATCCTTAAACCAAGGATACCGTCTTTGTATGGGACTTCGTCTCAATCTCCTTTCATTGAGGCATATTTTGTTTTATAAAAAACCTTCTTTTATACGGTGTATAAACCGCTTTTGACTTTTATGTTTATCCAAAAGTAATATTTTTTACACGAAGCATTTTACTAAATGACAAAAGGGAATGTTTTTGTCGTACGTATGCGGCGACAACGACTTCTCCACCACCGTGACCATTATTTGAGTTTCGGCTTCCTCTACAAGCCATACCTTTTTTTAAAATGAAAAATAAATACCATGTTTTACTTTTATTTTATTTTGGTATTAAAAATGGTTTTCATAATTTTTTTATTATATCTATGTGTTGTATCGATATCTTGTGATTGAAATATGAAAATGTTATGTTTCCTTTATACATGTTTTATGTGATACAATTATGTTTTGGTTCTTGGGCATTATTATGAAGATGGGTGGTTCCGTGATAAACTAAGGGAGGGTGAGCCTGATATAGCTCTCCAATGCATTGGGTAACGCGAAGGAGTGAAATGTTAAGGTTTCTCTGAAGAGATTTAGGGAATATACTGTGATGGGTATTCCAAACGTAACGAAGTGGGTTACTCCCTACGTAAGAATGTTATGAAAGCCTCATGTTACCTTTATGTCTTTATGATTACTATGATTTATTCATGATTTTATGCGGTATATTAAAGTGCCTATGTTTTAAGGGTAAAGTATGATTTCATTCTTATGTATATATGAACCCATGTTTCCTTTCCATATTTTTATAACCCTTACTGAGCTTTTTATGCTCATCCTATGATTTTGAAATTATTTTCACAGGTCAAGGGAAAGGTACATGATGTGATGATAGTGTCAAGGATGTGTCAAGAAAGAATCCATCTTTTATTTTAAATATGTTTCCGTTGATGGAAAGAATGAATATTGTCTTTTATGTAACCACTTTGTTTAAATGTGGAATGTAATGCAAGTTTCATGATCTAATTCTCTAAAACTCTAAACCTAAAAAGATCCTCAATGCGTAATCTTGTAATAAATCAAGATTAAGTAAGGTTTAAGGCTAGGGCCTTATAAAGGCTTAGTCCATTGTATTAGTAAAAATTTCAGTTCAATGATCATGATTTTTTTTAGTCTGATAGAGATGACATATGTCTAACCGATGTTCAAAATATAGGTTGGTTTGATGTACTAGACATGATTTCAATCCGTTGCGTCAAACTAAGTAATATAATTTTATATTCCTACTATATTAGATCAATTGTATCATTTGGTATAAATGATTTTTTAAAATAATATACTAAAAAACTAGTGAAACTGTCACGACTCGCCTTCACCAAGATGAGGGAAGGGACAACAGATTTCCAGACCCTTCCTTCTTCAAGTTGAAGGAGAGATAATGACCCCCAAGACCCGCCTTCAATAGGTCCCTGAGTGGAGGCTAGAACCAAGGGTATAAAATCACACAGTAATGGAAAAAATAACCCTTTTTCTTTTAATAGGATCGAGAAGTCCCACAACACCAAAACTGAAAGTACAAGTACGGCTGAATGTAAACCATTCCCATATGCATGTCGAAAGGTAAAAGATACAAGAAACAAAACTCCAAAGGTCAAAAGATACTAATAAAAGGAAATCAACAACAAAAACTTCCCCAAAGGTCTGAGCTAGTAAAGTCCCACACGATCCCTGAAGTCCTCATGGAAACCTGAAAATAGTTTTATATACGTAGGGTGAGCAAACAAGTATACTCACTAGGGAAAGCCAAAGACTCTCGTGCACAAGTGAGGAGACATTCTAATGTCCTGTGGGAAAAGATATAACCAAACACCCAACAAAGAAAATCTATCCACCCAAACCTCATCGAGGCACGCTCCCCAAATAATGCAAGTCATGTAACGTATAGTAATAGCACATCGATATTTGGGTACCCCACACCACTTTCCCACTAGTAATTGAAGACATCCTATGCATCGAACCAATCTTGCCATTCTTACCACAGTACCACAGTCACACCCCGACCGCACACACCTGGGCCACATCCTCCCATAGTCTCACTACCAAACCCCACCCACAGACACCTGGGCCACAACCGCACATCCCGCTCGAAGACACCTAGGCCACAACCGCCGTGCGTACCCACACCCACAAACACCTGGGTCAGAACAACTATTGCCACGCCCGAAGACACCTGGTCTAGAAAACTACTTTCACACCCGAAGACACCAGGGCCTCATCCTGAAGACACTTGGGAATCAAACTTCCCACATACACCTAGGCCAACCATCACAGCTACCCTTCCCAATTATTCGGGAGATAATAATGGACTTCAGGCCTTCACAGCCAGCCCGATGAGTCTTGGGCTACTTGATAAAGGGATCAGAAAAGGAGATAATTACCATCCACTCATAGGAGTGTTGGAAAAAACACCCACCCCCATGAGATGGGGGTAATTGAAACTTAAGTGCTCAACTTGGGTGGGTCACGAATAAGAAACATAAATACTACAAGTATATACATAAGTAAACAAGCACTCAACCCAACCTAGGGTTCCGAAACCAGCCTAAGCACAAACACCACGTTACTATTCATTAATGAAAGATATACCACCTACAGCCACGTCACAATCCATCATAGAACCAATTTACCCATTTATCTCATTCGTGTTTTCATGTTCAAGTGATCCCATTTAGATGAAAATTATATTACTGGGCAACTAACAAGCACAACTACCATTCAGAGAAGGGAAACAACCAAAAAAAATTTAAGTACTCACACCCGGTTATCTTCTAGAGTCAAAACAACAATGTGATAAGTGAAATCCCTCAAAGTACTGGAACCAAAAAAAACCCTAAGACACAGCCCCATGACCCCAAAATCCAGGATCCAACAGATTCTCGACAACAGAAGATTCCACCCCAATTTGTGATATAAGCAGAGTAACCACACAGCCTCAGATTCACAACTAGTGAAAGTATAACAACAAGGGATCCCATCCCCACCCATATCACCCCAGAAATCTAAGACCCCATTCGAGAAAACCATAAAGTCTCCCAAAATCATCCCATGAAAGAAAGCAACCAAACCACTACCAGCAACACAAGGCAGGCCCATGCATGTATTTTCATATTTGAAAGATTTAACACACTCCATGGTTTCAATTCCACTATGCTTTAACCGGGGTTATCACAGAATGGGGTTTCTCCAGGTGCTTTAAATTTATTTAACCGAGTATACGTAATTAACCAATTCCATGTTACCGTTATTTAAACATCCAAGAGCACCGAGGTTCATTAGTGCGCAGATATAGACCACCAATGACCATTATTTTCACTGAGCATAGGCTTGTACAATTCACAACACATATCAACATAAAAAGAGTACAGTAGAACATAGATCACTCCCCCATTTCATTCAATAAAGGTACATTAATTATCATTATTAAGTTCTGTTTCATCAATTACATAGAGACAAAAGCATGACCACCCACATGATAAACATAAAGGAGAGATGAAGGAGAAAATACTTACCAGATTGATCAAGGATCAATGTTTTTTTACACGCACCAAGAACAGGGGATGCACGATTTACAGGTGAGGGACATCGAGAACTCCAAGGACGACCAGACGACTCGAGCGCAGGCGCGCCACGAGTCTCGAGAAGGGGGGGGGGAGAACTCCAGGCGCACTTGGGAGAAAGAGAGGATTTGTCCAAAAGGAAGAAGAGAAAGAATAACTTCCTCTTCGATATATTGAAAAAATCTCTTTGTTACGAGATATGGAGATTTTAAACGCCTTGAAAGTCGGATCATGGTTTCCCACATGGTTTGGGAGGATACACATGATGGTATTAAGTTGTTATTTAATATCCCCCATCAAGGATATTTCTTGGTATTTTTATGTATTAATTATGGCCTTTAAAAAGGGTAAAAGAAGTAATTTACTGTGGGAGCTGAAAGGTCGGGGACTGGAAAAGAACTAAGAGGACATGATGCCACCGTCACGATGTGACCCTCACGGTGTCACCATCACAGTTTCAGCCTCACGGTGCCATCCTCACGGTGTCACCCTCACGGTAACACCATCATGGTTCCAACGTGAAAGGTGCCACCGGGACTGGTGCCACCATCACGGTGCCACCGTGACTGGTGCTACTGTCATGGTGCCACTGTTTTGGTGGAGCCTCACATTTGGCAAAGTAATGGGCCAGTAGGGTCTGGGCCATTACCGAAACAATTATCATATACTGTTTTAAGAAAATGTTAGTGATTTCTGAAACTAAATGAAGTGAAAAGTAGAAAATATTAATTTGGACTCAACAAAAATATATATAAGAAACCAATCATGCCTTATTTTATTAATTGGAAACATTTCACAATAAACATGATCAAAAAATTTAAAATATAACATGGAAAAATAAAAACATAAATAAAATAAAAAAACAATAAAATAGAATTTTTTATAATTTTGATCTACTAAAATTATCACACATATAAACAATATTATTAAAAAGAAACAAAACATTAGTAGTGAAATAAACTTTTTTAGAGTGAATAATATATAATATAGAGAGTAATTAATGTGAATGGGGAATATTATAAATTGTACGTTTTAAAGGATGTGTATAACCAATATCAACAATCAAATAATAATTTGGCTAATATAAATAACAACATGATCATTGGGAATAATAACATGGTTAATAGAATTAAAATTTTTCCATCAAAATATTACTGTACCCAATTAAACAATATAATAGCATAAAATAATATTTATAATAAATAAATAAATGAAATATTAATTTTATAATATAAAAAAAGAAATAGAAACATAATGAAAATATAAATTAATTCATAAAAGTATATTTTATTAAACATTATAATAAAATAATAATTTTAAAATTAATAAATTAAATTAGCTAAAAATACATAAAATAAATATTTTCTTCTGATTTGGGACATTTACGTTATCCATAGTTTAATTTCATAAATTTTTTTAAAAAACTACAACTATAATGTAAATATAAAAAATAATTCTTTTATGTCAATGATCTGTTTTAATCACATCATTGAGATGAAATAAAGAACTAATAAATTATAGATTGGTTGGATCTATCCACAAAATAAAAAGTTAAATATTTAATTTATGATAAATTAAATTAATATTACTAGGCTAAAAATTATTTTTCAACGTCTAAAATTTTAAAGTATTTCAATATAAATAATTTCTCATTTTTCTTCTTTACATATGTATAACTTATTAATTTTTTTTAAAAAAAATTTAACATATTTGTAAAACAAATATTTTAATACATTATAATTCATAAATTTGAAAATATCATTATTACATGGTTTACTCTAAATATAATAATTTATTCAATATTTGATCCCAAAATTACCAATCCCCTATGGTATAAATACCACCTATCCCTTCCCTTAAAAACTCATACAAAGCTAAAATCCAAATATATTAAAAAATTGACCTCTTATGCCTCCCTAGAACCATAGGTTAGTTTTTTCATCCAATCCCAATCTCTCAAGGCATTTGTTCCATAGTATATCATTAAAGATTTAAAAATTTGTAAGAAGTGATCCTTTCTTTAAATTTTTTTCCTATTTTATAATCTCTATACTTATTTTCTTTACCAACCTCAATAAATAATTTAATTTACATAAATATAAAAAATTTATTTTTATTATGATATGGTATAAACATTTTAATTCATTTAATTTATATATACTCTCTTATTCTTTCATCGTTTTTCATGTCATGTTAATAGTTGGTTTCATCCGACTACGAGGATATTTGTAATACCTTATATAAAACCACATCTATGGATGGTTTGTGTAGATTGCATATTATATTGATATATCTATTTTAATTTGTTATAATATCTTATAACTAATTGAATAAAAATATAAATTATAATGAATCAAAATAATAAAAGAAACATGAGAATAGGTTAAGTTATTTTAAAATTGTCAATCAATCCATTACATTTTTAATTGAATAAAGGTCAGTAAACAGATTACATTGTAATATTTGATTAATAATGACATATATGAGTAGATAAAGATTTTGGATAAGTGTTCTAATAAGTAATATTTTATTACTCATGATAAGTAATCATAATGAATCAAAAATAGGACCAATGATATGGGGACTCTCTAACCCAACATCTTCTTTTGAATTATCCACTTTTCTTATATCATATATAATTGTTCCCTTAAATTCCTTGTAAATGAGAATTTATATTATTTCCATTTTCTATTCTCTAGGATATGTATGTTTCTAATTCATTTGGATGGATTCTAAGCAACTTATAATGAGTTTTTTTTATAAAAATATATTCTTTTACAAGAATCTCATTGATCCCTCTTAATTTCTTCTTCTTATCTACATGACTAATTACCTTTTATGAAAATATTTATTTCCCAAAAATATTTTTTACCATTTTATTTTTGAAACTATGTTTTTTATTCATTAATAGGTACATTATACTATCTTTATGAAAAACATTATTTTCTCAATGGATTATTTTATATTTATTACTAATATAGGTTCCCTTACTCTATGTTATTTATGATTATAAACATTTAATTTTGCAATTGGAATCCCCAAATTATATATCCCTTTAACTAATAATGTAATTTTATTTATCCTAAAATATTATTCATATTATTAAAGAACTTGTGGCTTTCTTTTTTCACAGTTTATTTGTGGAAATTTTCTAAAATGTTATGAAAAGTCATTCTCATGAATATTATAAATTCTATTTTTTTATTCCATCAATTTTATGATGATGATAATTTTATTATCATATATGAAAAATTATTATTCTCATCCATGGAATATTTCATGTCTCATGTTAATTTCTGAGTATTCCTCCAATTAATGGGGTTTTAGATCACTGTTTCATTGATGTAGGACCTCACTATACAAAATAAGGATAATTGGAAATATATTAGAAGTACTATGATAATGGAATTAAATAAATTTTTTTATGCATGATTTGGTTTTATGATTTGAATTCTCCAAAGATAGTAAACATTTCATTAGATATCGCAGACCCATGATTTAGATGTGATGTTGAAAAATGTATATATATTTCTTATAAATATTTTTTTTCATTTATAGTACATACATTTTTATGTATAATTTAGTTTTCGAGTTTTAGAGGATTTGGAAAATTTTAAAAAATACTATCTCACTCAAATATATATTTTTTACCTAATTAAATATAATAAAATTTCAACACCACTCCAACTATAACAAATAATCATTAATCCATTCAAAATTAGTTTCTAATTATCATTATCCTTGTGAAAAAAATTATTTTCCAACATATAATGAGAAAATAGATTAATAAGGGGTTTTAAAATAAAAATATCTATTTTTGGAAATAAACTAAAACATTTATTGAAAATTAATCTTTTATAAATTTTAAAAATAAATTTATATACATAATTATTTAAATATAAAATTACCTTTTCCCTTACATAAATAAGTATTTTTAAAGGAAAATTAATTTTTGAAGCATATTTCTCATTTAAGATCACATTAAAGTCACAAAACCAATTTTATTGAAAATCAGTCCATAAAATAGAACCATTAATGGTATAATAAATAACATATTATTGACTATGGGAATACTTAAAAAATTAATATTAAAAATAATCTAGTCATTTTTCTACAAAAAAATTAATAACCATATAAAACAAAATGGAGAGGAAACATGAAACATTGAATGGTGTATGGGACATATCCATCATGGTGGAAATAATCCCTTTAGTTTTTTATTCACTACTTTTTCCTCACCATATATGTTTACAAATTACAATCACTGAATTTTCATAAATCGGTTTCGATCTTGACATTTTCCGCACTATTATTCAATCATATTTTAAAAACTAGGACAATGGATATATATATATATATAGAAGGGAATATATATATATCATCATAGAATAAGATGTAATCAATACATATTATAATACCACTATGTATTTAGATGATGATTAACACGCATGGAATCCCAAATATAAATAAACTATGTTGAGCATATAATAATATACTAATAAAGAACATCCATAAATAAAAAAAATTAAGAAGAATACATGAATTTATAAAATAAAGAATGTGTATATTTAAGAAGTTAAAATATTTGTTTCCAAATAAAATCCAAAAAATTAAACACGCTAACAAGATTTGTAATATATACATTTTAAAATACAGTTCCAAAGAAAATAAGGTCTTGGAATGTTTAATGTTGATGTATTTCAAATATATTTTTTGATTTAAATTAATACTTCTAATCTTCTTAAACCAACATTAAGGTCAACATATAAACATAAATACCGTTCAAGGATGGTTTTTCTAAACTAGAAATTGGGCTTTTTTTTAAAACATTAGAGGGATTATTGTAAATTGTAAACTTGTGATTAAATATTTTAAAAATTTGGGTCCGTTATTACACTAACGATACATAAGAAGAACGGTCTAGGGACTTAATCCTACGACTGATGCCCCACACCCTAACCCCCTATGCCACCCCAGCTTCTTGTCAAGGGGTAGTTATGACATATTTTGTTCCGATACAAAGAAGAGTCATTTTTGGTAAATTTAAGAGAGAAATTTTTAAATAAATTTCTATTAGAAAATTAAAATTTAAAAACATAATCCTATATTTTGAAACAATGGGTTCTAATTTACATAAAAAATAAAATATTGACAAATTAAAAACTATAAAATTAACGATTCTGAATTTAGTGACTGATAATTTTTCTTGATATAGTAATCCTTAAAATCATCTTTTGAATTGATGATATTTTATTCGTAAAATTAAAATTTGAATTTTGAGATCCACATACCATATTTCTAATCAACACCGTTTCCTCCATTTTTAGGACCCCTTTATAATGTAAATCTTAAAAACACATCCTTCATAATTACTATCTCCCTCTCTCTCTCAACATTGAATTGTGAACTAATGAAGTGTCTCAGTTGTGCTCATATTCCCATGAAAAACATAATATAATTCCACATGAATGGTATAAGCTATATTATGACAATAATTATTTTTTGAGATGATATATATATAATCATTTATATTTCCCATGTGTGGGAGCCTGTAGGGAAGGGACTCTAGTTTCCATCTTCTCTTGTTGTCAAATCATAACCATTCAAAGAATGAACTCATTTTTAAATGACTATATTATGGCCACCCACATATGCATTAGAGTTTTGATTACTACATATTAATATATATATATATACTATTTCTATTACAAAAACATAAGAATATAATGTTTAGGGTTGTAATTTGGGATGGCTGTTTAGGGTTGTTGTACATCGATGTGGATTGGGAATTTTTTGATATCATCAGTGGGGGAAGATTAAAAACACATAGGAGATGAGAATTATAGTTGTTAGCAAGGGATGATGTTTTCCATGTATTGTTCATCGGTAATAGGATTAGAGCATAGAAAGGTAGGGGATGGTGATGGTTGAATGTGTTTTCATCAGGTAATGTGGGAATGGATGGGCAAGTGGCATCGATCATTGGTGGGTCATTAGTGAAGTAGCTCAGTAGTGGGTGTGCTGTCTGAGAAGATGAAAATTGAGTTTTTTGTGTTTTGGTATTTTTTTAAATGTGTGTAATTGATTTATATAAGTGTATTCTTGAAAAGTGGTGGTGGTGCCACATTCCCCCCCCTACAGCCTTGCCTTGGATTAGTGATGGGGAAAAGATGGAAGGGGGGCACGAATTTTTCCTAAAGTGAATGAAAAAGGTAGTCTGGGCACACTATTCTCCTATGGTAAAAGTGGAAGCCCCCCCACCCATCACCATTCATTAAATTCCCTATAAAATCCCCCCCCCCACAGACACACATTTTCCTCACATAAAAATGAAAAAATTTATCTACATTCCATCCTCTATAACACTCTAGATGAATCCTTCTATAGGCATAGTGGATTTCTTTTCCTAAAATAAGTCTATGTTTTTTTGTGAGGCATCATTTAGAGTTATGTTTTCTTATTTAATTTAATGTTATTTATTTTTTTAATTAAATTATTTTTAATTAGTTTAAAATAAGTTATTTAATGAGCATTTTACAATGATATATATAATTATAAATAATAGTTGTAATTATTCAGGAATAATTATAGATTTATTTATGATTATGTTATGATTATGTAATTATTAAAGATGGAATGGTTATTGATTAAATATTTTTTGAATTATGAATAAGTATATAATAAAAAATTGTTGATTTACAATTATTTATGTAATGATTAATTATTTTTAATGTATTGATAAACTATTGATTATGTAACGATTAACGAATAATTAAGTAATCATTAAAGAATAACTAAGTAATGATTAAGGTATAATTTAGTAATAATTAAATAATGATTAAAGGATGATTACAGAATGATAAAGGGATGATTACAGGTTCAATAGGGATGATTAAATAATTATTATGGAATTGATAATAAATGTTTAAATAATGTGTATGAATTTATTGGCTAATGACAAAAATGTTGAATTAATGGTTTATTATTGATGAAATAATTGTTATATAATGACTAACTACTTTTTAAGTAATGATTAATTTTATCTTTCATGATATAAAAAATGTTATAAATTTTTGGTATCATAAATATTATGTG
This sequence comes from Viscum album, assembly GCA_963277665.1. Classification (NCBI taxonomy): domain Eukaryota; kingdom Viridiplantae; phylum Streptophyta; class Magnoliopsida; order Santalales; family Viscaceae; genus Viscum; species Viscum album. Next base: position 266,235,346 of record OY728128.1, on the reverse strand, counting down.
GTTATATAAGATATAAAAATACTATGTAGGTAAAAACATGTGGATGTCTCTCTAGAAGAGATGTACCAAGGAGTTACAACTCTGATAACTTATCTGAAGCCTAACTCGGGGTAACCTAGTACCTGAAAAAAGGTCATGCTACATAATTGTATGACACTCCTAGAAGATATGCTTTAGATGATTCATATTTTTATTATAAACTAATAAAATACCTTTATTATGATTGTTAAGTGTACTAAGAAACATTAGTATCATAGTTTATTATATAAGAATGTTGTCAAAAATTTTAAAATCATAATGTTTAAATGGTTAAACCTCATTGTCAGCAATAATCATAGAATATTTTTGTAATGCCTGGACCCTAGTTACCTAGAGTTGGTGCATTATTATATAACGTTATCATGATCATAAGAGATCAACTCTCGAATGACCGATTATTTTAGTATACTTTGAAATACTAGATACATATATAGGTTTTACATTACATCATGAAATAAAAAACAACAACAACATTGTGTCCCTATTGATCACACATATATCCCTTAGCCAATATGTGAAATTAAATCATAATATACTTCTTCAAAATACATTGAAAAAGAAAGCATAGGAAAGGGATAAGCCCAGATGCTCAGTAAGGTAACAACATTGTAGAAACCATCATAAATAAGTATAAACAATAAAGGAAATATATAAGACTAAATAAAAAGCATTTTAAATATAAAATATAGAATAATATTTCAAATTTAAATCTAAATAATTCCATTTAATTATTCACATGGATATTCTACTTGTCAAAAAATCATATTTAATATCAATAGCTAATTTCATAGTGATGGAATGCATATTGTCGGACATCGTGACCACATAGTCAAGACCTCATGCCAAGACTACAAATAATAGTTTCTGAAGGCCATATGACAAGAAAATTGTTTATCTTATGAGACCTACTAATGCATCAAGGAGTTATAGCGGGCATTACTTGTCACTTACTAAGTCCAATTTATTTTTCATTGGAAAATGATAAGCCATAATATAATTTTTTTTATTAAAACTAGCCTACAAAATGTCAACACATTATCCATAAACCAATAATGGTATAAAAATAAGACATCCAAAATCAAACATATCACAAAACCGTTAATAAAATATGGAAGATTTTATCATAATAAATCAACTTCAAACAAGTGTAAAAATCATCAATCGATGATGAAGAAGATAAAATCAAAATATTTTGAGAGAAATAACTCTTTCTATTTGGAATTAATATGAAATTCGCATAAATAAAAAAGGAAAAATTTATTTGGAAAATAATCTTATAATATTTAAAGGGATGATTATAATGTGTTATAAAGGTGTAAAAAAGCCATACCTTCCATATATGTTAAAAAACATTCTTACCCTAATTTTCATAAAAAGGTCATAAAGTACCATGTTCGGAAAATGACGGAAATAATCCTTTCAAAAAAATTAATAAAAATTAAAAAAATGGAATAAATGACTTTAGTCTAGTAAATATTAAAAATGTTTTGAAATACATTTTTACGAAACATGGATGTGGATGATAAAGAGGTCCAAGTAGATACTAACGTTCAAACAACCTCAGAGAATAATGAGATTGTATAATTAACCATTACATTGTACTTTTCCTTAGTCAAGGGTATGTTAACCTCCTATATAATTGTTAAATAATTTTTATTATATTATAAAAGTCCCACATAATTAAATATTATATCATATAAGATATTTTAATATTTCATTGTTAATAATATATCAGAAGTATCATTGTTTTGGCTGGTAACGGATTTGTTTTACTTTATTTATTTTGTTATGTAAGTCATGTATGTTATAGATAGGATGTAAATAATTCATATCTAGAATGATATTTAGTTCATAAACATTATTTTGAAACATAAAATGAAATTTATTCTTGAATGGTTATGATGGGTAATGAATCTCATCATGTTAGTGGAGACGATAATCTGTACTTATGCACGAGCAACAATATCAGTCTATTGTGGTGAAATAGTATATAATTGGATGGTATATAATATATGAATATTAATCAACATGTTTTATTTCTTATTTAAATCAATTATACTCATTATTATACCCATCCAAATAAATAAGTGTTGAAAAATAAACAACATTGCGATGTGGAGATGATAAGCCATACGTACGCACGTATGAAGACCTTGTCATTCATAGGATGGATATGATAATGAATGTGGTTGTACTATATTTATAATAACATCATATAATGTAGAAGGTACTAGAGTTATTATTTTGGTATTGTAATAACAAATAAATAGGAAGTGGAAAAAGAAAATAACTTGAAAGAGTTGAGGAAATAATTACCTCTTCTTTGGCTGCTACCTTTGATTTGATCAAAATGGATATTTATGATGGATTATGATCAATGTAAGGCCTCCAAGACGAATTTAGGGTATTTGGGAGGATATTTATGCTTGGTTTGGCTGAAGAAAATGTCTTTGAATGTGTGAAATTATGATAATGTAAATTATCCTTTAATAAGTGAGGTGAGGGTCAGTTTAGGAAAAAGTTAAATATTATTTTATTATAAATTTATTTTCGGATTCTAATGGATCCAAAAGGATTTATTTAGATTAAAAAGTTGGTATGGGTCGAAATATTATCAAAAAATATTTTTTATACAAGTTAATATTACCATATTAGCCTTATCTTTTAAATCTAACTCTTAGTTAAATAGTTTAACTTTTACCTTTTCTTCTTGTATTGTTTAATTACAGAGTTAATAAACATACTATAAAATTCAAAGAGAACCTCATGTGGTTCATTAATTATATATATATATCTTTATATAACTTCTTTGGATTATCCTTATATTTTAAAGAATATTAAATCAATTAATAAAATAGTATTTTGTGTAAAAACTAATTTTAGTAAATTTTGACACTATTTAGTATTTGGTTTTTGTGAAAGTGATAAAAACATTATTATGTCAAAAAAATAGTTTCATCAACCCTAAAATGTCATATTATCCTAATAAATCTGTTAAATTCATCAAAAATCTAAATTTACGTTTATTTGGATATTTATAATGTCAATTGTTTTAATCATTCATTAATATAGTAATTACTGTGTAATCATTGTTTCATAAATAAATTTAATAATTTAACATTTAACAATTATAAATAAATTACCATGAGGTAGGAGTTCCTTTTATATTTATAAAGATTATTTATAGTCGAAATTAGCTCACGTATAACGCTATATAAAAAATACATCAGTTATTAAAAGTTGAATTTAACAATTTTAACCCTTCTTTAAATAAAATAATAATAAACTTCCTTATCTAATCTAAGTGGATAAAATAGGTTCATATTTAATTCCGATTGTGTATTTTTGTGAAAATAAACTTATCCAATAGAATTATGATAGGTGTTAAGGTAATTATAATATAATTTTCACTTTCAATTACCCTATTTACTTTTAACCGTGGTAAATAAAATTCAAAATTTACTATTCAACAAACATTATTTTCATCCGATTGAAAAACATTTTATTTACTGATTCAACTGTGTATCTTCGATTTTTGAAATTAAATTCACATAACCCTTGTATTTATATTTTATGCTAATTTGAAAATGTGCCTATATGCTGGGTAAACGATGTTAAATAGTTCAATAAAATTTTATATTTCTAATATTATTATAAAACAACTCCAATTAATTAAATTTAATTAATATAGGTATTATGATTCTATTTTCACATTAAAATAAATTTAAAAAAATTAATAATTATTTAAAAAGTCGGTTTTAAACAATAACACAATGTTTTTTACTATTTATCAAAAATTGATTGTTTTATAAAAAATACCAAAAAAATCATCCTCAGATAGTTTTGGTATTATGGATCCATAAATGAAGTCCATTTTGAAATGTAAAATTTATAAAATTTCAAAAAATTGGAATTACTATTCACAATGGCTAGTTTAATTATTTGTTGTGTTCTAGAACTCGAAGTCGCATATAGTGCAGGATATTGAATTATTCAAAGAGAATCATACCATGTATGTTTGGGGTGTTACATTATACTCTACATTATATAAATTAATCCTCAAAATTTAAAGAATATTAGTACAAAAAAAGAATCTGGTGGTTCTTCATCATAAGTTCCTCGAGTTCCCACATTGCATCTTCCATTTTATGGTTTCTCTAAAGATCATTTACCAGACGAGTCATCTGGTTTCTCAACACTTGTTCTATGGTATCGAGAATCCTGATAAGATCATCACAAAAAGACAGATTGATTTGAAGTTCAATTTCATTATATTTGACTACATGTGTTGGGTTTCACATGTATTTTCTCAACAGTGATACACAGAACACAACATAAACATTGGAGAGATTTGGATGAATTCTCGAATGGTAAGCTGTAACTCCAATTTGTTCTAGAATTTCTAAAGTTACGACATACCTGGGACTTAATTTACCCTTCTTACCAAATCGTATAACACCCTTCCATGGAGATACCTTCAAGAAAACAAGATCTCCGAATTGAAATTACAAATCCTTCATTCTTTTATCTTCATTGCACTTTTGCCTTCATTCAGCTAATTTTGATGTGGGTTTGGATAATATTCACATTTTCCACTGTTTCCTCAACATGTTTTGGACTATGAGTTTTCTTTCTCCAATGATATAACAACAAGTTTGTGTGCGACATCTCTTTCCATATAACACTTAATATCATGCCATATATATACGTTTGTGGAAGCTATTGTTATAAAAAATTATACATTAGGAAAATGCTGATCCCACATACCTTGAATGTCAAGTTATAATGATCTCATCATGTGTTAAAAGGTTTGAATAGTATGTTCTGATTGTACATTAGTTTGAGGGTGGTTGGTAGTGGTCAAATGAAGTTTAGTATCTAGGGCTTTTAGAAGACATTTCCAGAAATTTGATGAAAAATGGGTATCACAATCAGAAATAAATATATAGGGTTAAAAAATGATTTCTTAAAACATCACTAATATATAGTATTGAAAAGGATTCAAGTGGTAAATCTTCTCATGAATTACATTAAAGTCTTAAGGCTTAGAAAACTCATTTTATATCTTGATACCACATGAGACAATATCTTCGTATGAAGAAAATGATTGTGAGACTAATTCTAGAAGAAGAAATGGTTTTAACCCATCAATGAATCAATAAATCTTACCCCATGGGTTAAATATATAATCTACATATTTCCTTGCAAACCCTGTAAAGTTAACCTCATAATTTACGAAATTACCATCCTCTATTGGCCTTAGAATCAGAAATTGTATTTCCATATCCACTCAATGGTAACGGTAAATGTATTTTTCTAAAAAAATATATTTAATCTAAATACATTCCATAAATTATATTTCTTCATCCTCCTTTGTGTTTTTAGTTAATGACGGCCACTGATCTACTTCTCATGTTTAGTGATAAGCTTCCGCTATAGCTTTCTCCCTTTCTCTACTCCATAAAGCCTGAAATAATTTCTCCACAGAACTTATCAATTACTCAGCAACCAATGGATTTTTAGGCCAACTGAATGTTAGTGGTTGTTTCCTCATGAAGTGTTATAACATTGATCCTCCATGTGGTGGATAAGAGTGCACCATATGGGTAAGGTTATTATTCATAACCTGAGTGAGTTGTCTTAGTATGGTTGTATGTTTTTATACACCACGTGCATCACTAGAACCACTATAATTATCTTGAATAGGATGGAAATCCATAAATGGATTACGTGCATTGATATAGTTCCCATTATTTCCTCTAGGATTAATTTCTAAAAAATGTCATACATTTGGTCAATTTATGAATCGCAATACAAAATTCCATACTTGTAAAAAAGATAACATAAATTAATATGTTTATGAAAATAATCCTTAATCATAAAAATTTTTTCTTTGAGAAAGTATTTACACATAAATCCTTCATAATGGCTTGTAATGAAAATTTAAATTATCCTACGCATATCCCCCAGGAGTGTCATGACCAAGAGTGTAGAAAGACCCGTTGTCGTGTACCAGGATACCCCAGGTCAATCCTAAAACACCTTGTCGGTTTTTTCACTCTAAGGTACATTTATTCCAGAGCCGCCTCTACCTACTTATATCCTTATAGAGATGTATTTCTTGAATAATTCACAAAACCTCTATATTTCCAAAATATTTGGATGTTATTCTATACTAATCCTCAATGCTTACCTTAGGGAAATGTTCTCTAATCATAGATTTTCTAAATCTAGTTTCCTAGTTTTTTACTAAACATCTTCTAATATCTATTGTAATTCCCCAACCATAGTTACCCAGAGTCGGTACATTATTATATAACATTGTCACAATCACAAGAGATCATGTCTCGAAAAACTGATTAGTTTAGTAGCCTTAGAAGTACTAGATACATACAAAAGTTTTAGATAACATCATAAAATTAAAAAAAAAAATTGGGTCCCATTTGAACACACTTATATCTTTTAGCCCATACCTGTATGTCAATCAACATATATTTCATCATATCTTGGAAAAAACATATGTATGGGGTGTGCTCAGATGCTCAGTAAGGATAACAATATAGTAGAACCATTCATAAAAAAGCATAAACATTTATGGAAATGCATAAGATGAAAACACAAGCCTTTTAATCATAAAATTCAGAATAATATGGAAAATATAATTCAAAATAATAAGACTTACTCAATCACATAGATATTCAACGAGTAAAATAATAATATGTAATATCAATAGTTAATTTCATAATGATGGAATTCATAAATCCGGACATCATAACCACATAGTCAAGGCATCGTGCCATGGCCACAAATAATATTCTAGTAAGGCCTTATGCCATGAAACTAGATTGTCTTGTGAGACATAACAATTCATCGAGGTGCTGTAGCAGCCTCCACATGTGACTTATTAAGTACAATGCTTTCCTCATAATAAAAGGAATAAACATAATATCAACAATTATTTTTGAAAATATCATACAAAATGATAATACATTAACCATAAACCATGAATGGTATAGAAATAACACATCCATAGTCAAACTTATCAAAAAACCACAAATACAAGATGGAAGATTGTATCATAAATAATCAACTTCAAACAAATGTAAAATCCATCAAAGAATGTTGTCACAGATGAAATCAAAACTATCTCGGAGAAATATATCTGTCTATTTTGAAATAATTTGAATGTCATATAATTATAAAAGAAAATATTAATTTTGAAAATATTCTTATAAGCTTGTAAGGGAAGCTTCGAAGGTTTTATAATGGCAGAAAGTAGATACACTTGCGGTATAAGTTAAAAAACATTCTTACCTTCATTTTATTAAAAAGTACATAGTGTAACTTACTTAGAAAACGACGGAATGATTAAATTCAAAACATTTTATAAAAAGTAAAAAAGGGTATAAATGGAATTAACCCATATTATAGGAAATTGAAAAAATGTTTTGAAATATATTTTTATGAAACACATATGTGGATGATAAAGAGGTCTCGGTAAATATTTACGTACAAACAACCTCAGATAATAAAGAGATTGTAAAATTAACCCTTACCTTGTAATTTTCTATAGTCGAGTGTACATTAAGTTCCTGTATAATAGTTAAATCAGTGTTATTTAATTATATAATAAACACATTACTAAATATGATATCATTTAATATCTTATATTATTGCTTGGTTAATAATATTTCAGTAGTATCATTTTTTTGGGTGTTAACTGATTCATTTTTCTTTATATGTTTTCTTACATAAGACATGTTTGTTATGGATATGATGTATTTTCTTAATATCCAGAATGATATTAAATTAATAAACACTATTTTTAATCATCAAATTGAAATTATTCTTGAATGGATAAGATGGGGAATGAATCTAATCGCGTTCATTGAAACGGTAATCTGTACGTAAGCACGACTGACAATATCACTCTATTGATGGTGAAATCAAATGTAATTTGATTATATATTATAAATAAAGATTAATTAATGTGTTATATTTATTATATAAATCAATTACACTCATAATTATAACCATAATTTCAATTAAGTGCTGATTAACTAACAACCCCACGACATGGAGACAATAAGCCAAATGTACACAAGTATGGTGACATTGTCATTCATAGGATGGATATGATAATGAATATAAATTTACCATATTTATAATATCATAATAGTATGTATAAGGTATTGAATTAATTATTTTTATAAGGGAATAATTATGAAAAATGAATTGGTTAAAGAAAATAACTTGAATGAGGTGATGAAATAATTACCTTTTCTATGAGTGCTTCCTTTTGATTTCATCAAAATGTCTCCTTAGATTGTATTATGACCCATGTAAGTCCTAGAGTATGAATTTGGGGTAGTTGGGAAGATATTTGATTAGAGTTTGGTTGAGAAAAATGGATGTGGAGGTTTGAAATTAAGATAAGGGGAAGAACCCTTAAATAAGAGAGGTGAGGGAAAATTTAAAAAAATATGAAATATTATTTTATTAAAAAATAATATTCAGTTTATAATGGGTAAAAATAAATCTATTTCAATGATATCGTGGATATGGGTCTAAATAATCTAAAAAAATAATTTTTTGACAACTTTATGTCACCATATTAACCATATCCTTTATATTTAACTTTATGCTAAATAGATTATCATTTATCATGGATTCTTGTATTTTAATATTAAATTGTTAACAAACATAATATAAAATGAAAAGAGAACCAAAAGTGGATCATTAATGATATATCAATCATTATATATGTCCTTTCGCTGAACAATTGATTTTTAGGAATACTATATCATTTAATAAAATAAAATTTCTTTAGAAAACTCATTTATTTCAATTCTGACACTATTTAGTATTTAATTTTTTTGAACGTCATAAAAACAGTATTACTTCAAAAAAATATATTTAATCATCCCTAAAATGACACATTATCCTAAATAATTAGTGGAATGAATCTAGAGCCTCAATTTAATTTAATTAGATATTTATAATACCAATTATTTTCATCATTCATTAATATGATAATTACTTCATCATCATTGTTTCACTTATAAATTTTATTTTTTAATGTCTAAAAATTATAAATAAAATACAATGAAGTATTAAACCAATTTATTTTTCTAATGAATATTTATAGTAGAAATTATATTATGTATAATTCAATATAAAAATTATTTAAGTTATTAAATTTTGAATTTAACACTTTTAACTCTTCATTAAATAAATTAATAATAAACATCCTAATCTAATCCATGTGGATCAAAGAGGATCATATTTTATTAATATGGTGGATTCTGGTTAAAATAATCATATCCAATATAATTAGGACCTGTTTTAGGGTAATTATAATATCATTTTATCCATTAATTACCATATTTACTTTTAACCGTGGTAAATAAAATTTCAAAGTTACTATTCACCAAGAATTATATTCCTCCTATTGATCCACATTTTACATATTGATTTCAACTGTGTCTCTCAGTTTGATGTAATTTAATTCATTGAGCTGGTAAAATTATGTTTTATGCAAATTTGTAAATGTGCCTAGATGGTAGTCAAAAGGAGTTAAATAGTTCAATAAAGTTGTATATATCTAATTTATTGTAAAAGGACTTCAATGAATTAAATTGGATTAATATAGGTATTATGTATATGTTTCATCATTAAAATAAATTAAAATTAAAATAATATTTATTTAATAGGCCATTTTTAAACAATAACAAAGTTTTATCACTATTCCAATAAAATTTAATTTTTTCAGAGAAATACCAAAAAGTAACCCTAAGCTAATTTTTATATTCCTAATCTGAAAATGAAGTCCATTTTGAAAAATAAAATGTATAAAATTTTGAAAGGTTGATTTTACTATTCATAACGGCTAGTTTGATTTGTCGTGGTGTGCTAGAACTCCAAGTTGCGTATAGTGCAGGCTATTACATTATTCAAAGACATGCGTACCGAAGAATATTGGGGTGTTTAAATTTTGTAAAGTAATGTAAAAATAATAAAACCTAAAATAAATTTAATTACCAATGATAAAATGAATATTATGATCATATAAAGTGAAATGGAGAAGAAAAAACACATTAAATAACATTTAAATTATTTAAAACATATAATAAATATCATCAAATTTTCTAATAGATAATGCTTTAGATGAGATGAGACTCACATTGGAGAAGAGGTAAAATCCAACTTATCTTCACATGGTTTCTTAATAACATCTTAAAAAGATATTTACTTAACATTAGATTTTTTTAAAATATTTCTAACTTATAATAACATATAATATATGTTATTAGTAGGGGAGAAATCCAACATTCCAAATTAATGTGAATGCCCTTCGAAGATGTTATTAAGATACCAAGTGAAAATGACCCGGATTTTACCTCACGTCTGATGTTAGGCTCATCTTATCTAAACCATTTTCTATTGTAAAATGCCAATGTTTTTTATTATTTTGTAAATAATTAATGTATATTTTAATGTATGTGTTACTATCTATTTCACTTTATATGATCGTAATTTTTATTTTTTCAATGATAATTATACTGATTTGAGGTTTTCACTTCTTGTTTACCGCAACTTCAAAAACATTATTTGACTTATATTCTGAAAAACATTATTAAAAAGAAAAATTAGTATCATATTTTAGAGTATAAAAAATATGTTATTACTTTTTTTGTATAATGAATATTATATGGTAAAAAAACATTTTCAATATTACTTACACTACCAAAATCTTGATCAGAAATAATTTTTGGCATAGAGAGACATGTTTTCCAGCATGTAATACCACAAGGGCGTTGTTCAAAATAACAAACGATCATCATATAGTAAACATCCAATAAAAATGGTTAATAGAGATGATTGTGTAACCCTGAGTAAACTATAGGACAAAATTTGTGTTACATAAATATAGGACCCAATCATGATATCAAGTCAATGAGCTATTGACATTTACAATTCCTGGATACACTGTGGCATCTAGATTTTCCATTGGTTGATGATTCATAGTGGGTCCTAAAAATAAACATATTTTCCCAATGGTAAGATGGTTGCATGATAGTGTTATATGATGTTGTTTTTTCTATAAAACAACACTATCCAATTATATAAATATGTTGACATACTAGAGTGGTTGAAGATATAACCCATGATATTGATCCTATTCTAAATTATGAAGAAGATGAAAAACTAGAAGATCTCGAAGAAATATATGTCAATCCGACTTCAGATGAGGATATTCATAATGATGGAATTGATGGTGAAAATAGTGCCGATGAGGAGGGAGTAACGGATGTTAGAGAGGAAACTTCTATAAAGTCATTAGTTTTATTGTAGTCTCGACCCATGATAGATCATCCACCACTCATTATATCTTGGTCAAATGTAATTACATGTGTTCCTAACTTTTACTACAATTTTCTCACACTTTTAACTGAGTTTCCATAACTTGTACCCGATAGGTTTTGTGAGAAGGACAATAACTTACATCGTGAATGGTTTTTCCATGTAAATATACATTAATAACAAAGTAAAGAGATTTATCATTTAGAGTCACTATAGATATATATTTCAAAAATATAGAAATAATAAATACCTCACATGTTGTGACAAGTATGGGGATGATTGTATATTCTACTTGAGGGAGAGTCTGGACATTTCATTTAGATATTGGAGAATATTGTCGATTTAGTTAGCTCATACTTGTTTCCATCCCATACTAACCCATGATCATACCTCATTGGATTCTGAATTTTTATCATCCATTGTAGTTAAGATGATTACAATATTAAAACATGTTCCTATATCCCTTTTTCAAGATAGGGTATAACAAATATTCAGTTATATGATTTCCAATAATAAGACATGGATTGAGAAAACAACGTCAATTGTGATGGTCCATAGTGATTAGGATGACTCATATCAGGTGCTTCCAAAATTTCTAGTCATACTGAGACACAAAAACTATGTAGTCTTCCTTCTTCAAATGAATGAACATTAGTATAAAGATAAATGACTTGATCTGTCTCACGATCAGTTTCATCTATTGTTTGGGGAATTTCTTCCATGTATCTCAACATTTCGTTTTAGGAAATAGTTATTTTAGATTAATGGAATGTTTTTATATGGAAAATAATAGTGTTAATTTTTTATTGAGGAAACCCAATATGGAAACCATTCGCATTTTTCTCTTTCCATTTCCATTGAGGATAATGAAAACATTGAATCATGGAGTTTCTTTGGGCATGTATTTGAAACTATTTCACACAAATTATGGGTTTATGTTTGATATTTGATCAACATTAGGGAAATAAATGTGGTAATCCATGTGGACCATGATACATGGAAAACCCTAAATTCCCATCATCGATACAGAATTAGACACAGCTCTAGTAATGTGAGGAAAACATTCCATAATGAACCTATAAATAAATAAATCATCAGGATAGGTATGCAATGTCTTTTGGTCTTTGTTACTATTTCAATGTAAAGGTAAAATCAGTTTATGTGTAACATGATCACTTCAATATAGAATATGATATAGATCAATTATGGTTTGAAGAATGTTTCAAACTAAACCACGAGGATCATCGGGATGTGTATGATTATATGATGTATATTCCAAATGGAAAATGAACCTTTGCATACGATGACTGGAAGAGATATGGAAACATGTGCACAAACATTGTGGAGTTCATTATTGGTGTCTTCAAGGGGATTGGTATGTTTCCTAAAACAATCCAAGATTAAGAGACATTATATCTTACATGAAGTACTTTTTTGATAGACAAAAACTAGACCCTGATGGAAGTTAGTTGGGGAGAAGGTAATGAAGGATAATTCAATGAGATATTAAAAAAACATTAATCTATATTCTAGTTATCATTCCATCCTTTTCCACCAAGAAGACTCTTTATTTGATGTTCAATACTATTCATGACCCATCACAAATAGCATCGGTGAAAATAATGGTGGTATTACTAGAAGCGAGGTAATGCTAGATTAGAAACTCCCAGGAATTATGTTTTCCATTAACACACGCCATTACAACAATAGAATCTATAAATATATCATGTTGATGATATTTTGATCTAGTGTACCAGGTTGATGCCATTGATATCTGTTATGTTGTACCATGGGCACCAATTGGGGAGTTTTGATATTTCCCAATGCCCAAAGTCCGCCCCATAGTGATACCTAACATCAACTGGTTATGAAAATGTGGAAGACTGAAGTCTAGTAGGATGCAGAATGAGTTGGAATGGCATGAAGAACATGTGAAAATTATGAGATGCACCACATTTCATCAAGAAGGTCATCATCAAAAATGATTCCCTTGAATTACTGGATCGAGTTCACACTCTCATCCACGATGATGTATTTTCTCTTATGTGATATTTTAATATTGTCAATTATATTGTGTTATTAAAAGATTATTACTTTTTTAGAACTGTCTAACATCATGAAATATATTTACTATCAAATAACAGTAATCCTTTTATATTCATATTAAAAGTAATATGAAATGTACATTTGAGGGTACATTAATAAAAAACCAATCTTTCCACGATTAAACCCTAAATAAAACACTTGAATAAATAATCATGAAACATAACATCATGTAAGAATGTGTTCATAATTTACAAAGCACCGTATTTTCTTTGAAAATTTTAGATAATGAATAAAAAATGTTTATATATATATATTACCATATCTTACAAAACAAAATTTTATAAAAAAAAAACTATCTAAAAAACTCTTTTGTTATATGATTTGAAAAACATGGAGACATTCCCTTTTCATAGGTAATAAATAACTTCATGAAAAATTTATAAAAACATTTCATATAATACATTCTACATGTTATAACATTCTACTGACCATAACAATAAACATTAATTTTACACATACAACTCATTTCATTTTTTCACATAAAGATGGATGATACCATAATAATCACTAAGTAGGATACAAATGATTCCCAATTTGTGCTAAATGACAGTGAGTTTCAAGAGATCAGGGTGCATCAAGTAGACCATTTTGATTATATTCTGTCTACACCTTCCATTATACCATTCCTACATCGTGCTGGAACCTACATCATTTTAGTAGTACATTTATATTTTTTTGACCATCACCAACATGCTTCCCTCAGGATAGGTGGAGTCTAGAGACACATACATTCTACCAGCATGATGAAGAGATGACCATCACAATTGAGGATGTGGCAGTGCTTCTTGTTCTTCCTATTGAAGGGGATGTCGTTATTGGACCCACTCAAGAATCTTGGACTGACCATGTTCCAAAATTGTTATAGATAAATATATTTTATGACCATAGGGTGAATGATGGTGGGTCAATATCTATGATCTATATAAATGTTATGTTTTCACATATACCTAATGACGCTGATGTCCAGATTGTCATGTTTTGTAGACATCCATATATATTCTGGCTCATTCGAGGGACCGTGTGTGCTGACTACTTGGGGAAGCTTGTAAAAATGATGCATCTAGGCCTACTAGAGGTCTATGCTCAGTCTAGGACATATGGTTGGGGATCAGCCTCCTTGGAAAACACATATATATCATTATGCATGGTATGTCATAGAGATCACACAGATCATGGGGGGGGGGGGGGGTGCTTCATCCTTCTAGAATATGTTGTCATGGGTGCGCATCCCATTATTATTACCTATGTATGCTGGTATGCTAATGCTGGTAGATGTGTCAGATGATTCTCCGCATGGACATAGGTATCCTCACTCATCTTTATTTGTTTCTAGTGCTAGTAGTAGTCATTAAATTTAATTTCTTATTATTTATAACTTTTGATGTTGTATTTTATAGTAGATACAGAGACACTCATTCATCACTTTTCTGATGCACCATTTGGGTTCATAGTATGTCATGTTGGATAGCCCCAACTCGGCTAGGTAATGCAATAAAATATATCATTGTATGAAAAATTTAATAAATCATTATTTAGGTTTTTATTATGAACCTTTTTTGACAAATGTCACCTGCCTTTTTCAAGTTAAATGGATTCTATATTGGGCTATACTCGACTACTTTCAAGCATACTGAATAGTTGGTCATCTTGTTTCTATGACTGCAGTGCCTGTCATTCAATTCAATATTTTTGTGTTGCAGCAGCATGATAGAGACATGAAATAGTTTGGTTGTATTAATTCAATTGCATTATTGTCAAGATAGACAGTATGACTTCATCAGGTGAATCTAACAGTGAGGGAGGATGAGGACAGACGCTGAGTACATGTCGACTAGCTTGACCTCTAGGGAAGACATACAAATATTTTTATCCAGGGTGTACATACAAAGAGACTCTATAATTCATACTAGGTCGAGTATGAGCCATGGTATAGACAGATTTCTGTAATGTATCTTACCTGACACAACAGAGAGATTCATAATAATGTAAGTCAATAATTAACCATTAGTTTGATAATTTATGTATTTATTAATTCATTTTGAATCTCTTTACAGCATACTCACTCAGAGAATATTATTTTCATATGTGATATATTAGAGGAGGGGTCCTTAGAAGGGAAGGGGTCCATGATACAATGGAGGAGTTGAGTTTATCTTATCTTATGATTATTGATAGCATCTTCCAGAATCCAATCTCATTTGGGGAGGTTTGTACCCTAGTACTGTGTGTTAAAAATCAGGAAAATCTTCCAGAAAATGCTATTCCAGATGATCCATGACCATAAAAATCACGTATACTGTGATTTCATTCACATGATACTTCACATGTTCTATAGGAAGAGGTAAATCCTTTAGAAGTCTAGAATCAACTGATTATGGATGTGCATCAGGAGGCATGGGATCATTTTTTTGATAGGATATCAATATATCTATCAAACATGGGGTCTAGATCCATCATTTCCTTGGCTCCCCACAACGATGATGGATGTCCCTTCGACTACCCGAGTGGGAGATGGATCAATAGCACAGTACGACATGGAGTGGACACCTCCTTCTAATAACACATAGGTGGATCATGTGACAATTGGCATTCTAGTTCTCATGGATCTACCCTCTCCATGTCATCGGGCTCCACCCCTGTATAGAGCTCTGCGATATCGATATGGGTGCACCCATTGTACACAACCATGTGGGACATAATCTCCTCCCCATATACATTGATTTAACTTGTTCATGTATCTGTTTAATGTCAATTTAAATCAATATATGGTTATTACTATCATCAATTTTTACATGTTTAGAAAATGTTTTAATTTTCATTAATATTTTAGTCACATTTTATATTTTAAAATCATTCATTTTTTACTACTTCAAATATAGGAAAACTTATTAAAATTCAAGTATGTAACTTTAATATTTTATAAAATATACATTATAAAAACAATCTAAATAAATTTAAAAAAATAGCCTAAAAAGTAATTTTATTGAAAATAATATTAATTTCATAAATATAATAAATATATGAAAAATGAAAGAAATTTTAATAAAACATTAATAAATACCATTGTATTGGTATAGAATAATACAAGAGTTTATTTTTATTAAAATATTGTTGATTTGGGACATTATAGATTCAAACTACCCCGATATATTGAACCCTAATAACATGAATAATATCTATGGAAAGTAGAATTTTGTGGGATTTAAACACGGAAACTAGAGAAAAGTTTTCATTGTATCAAATGCCTTATTATTGTTTAAATTGTTTAGTCACCAGCCTTTCTTCATATTTCTTCACATTAAATTCCAGGACCATTTTTCTCTTAAAACCCATTTTTACCCATTGATATTTACATCAACGTGATGATCAACTAGAACCTATACCATGTTTTCATAGATGGAATACATTTTATATTTCATGAATTCATTCCATCATGTATCTTTTGAGCTCTCTCTTACCTCTTTATAGGATAGAGGGTTATTATTTTCCACCAATAATGAGTCTCCAGATTTGATGACCAAAATTATTTAATCTAAATCGTCGAATACATACTATATTTTGGTTTTTGTTGGATATCCTATAAATGTACACTTCATTCCCTATGGGTCTACTTTTGTTTCATGGTATATCCAAAAAAATTGTCTCAAATCTATATGCATGCATGTTTGTAAAAAGAACTTCCTTCCCAATCCATATATAACTGGTGTGGAATATTGTATGAAACATTGGTTGGAATAATGTTTAGTTTTTATGTTGTTATTTTTAATGAATATCAATAAAAGGATAAGGTAATACTATCATGACTCATCATAGTCATCAATTTTTACCAATTATAGATGCTATATTACCATTTTACCTTATCCAATAAATAATGGTTTGGTTATTTCTCCTTGTAAAAAAGTGTGACATTTTTCATTTTGTTTTATCCACAAAGAGTATAAGTAATCATCTTCATAAAGCGTTGTCCAATTATTATTATTTATGTATCCAATATGATGTTTCAACAACTTGGTCTGAAATGAGTCATGCTAACTTCTTTTTTATCAATAGACAATACTTGTTTTTCATAATATAATATATAAACACCATTATTGTGTTGTGATATATCATGAAACATTTTTTTGTTATAAAATATCATTATATATTTTAAATTGTGAAAATAAGTCATTCCATGTCAGGGATAGAAATTTTTGGTCGGAGTGGATACTCAAGAGGGGGGATTTTAGTTCCAATAAAAATTTCTGTTTAAAATATTTCTCATAAAATCCCCTAATTTAAAAACAACGTTAAAATGTAGTGAATTTATACAGAATGTAAATGTTCAATCAGTTTCTCAATGATTGATTTGGTCTTAGTTAACTTAATCTGAGGATTAAATTAACATTTGAAACTAACTTACTGGTTTACAATAAGTATAAACACTTTCTAATTTAACTATCAATGTAGCTTTAAAATAGTTTTGTATTTCAAAGTAACAGTAGTGGTATATGAAATAAATATATATAGTATACTGAACACATAAACAAAAAATGCACAGCAGTGGTAACCAAGAGGTTCAGTCTCAAGCCGAGACTTAGTCCTCTTAACAATTTATATAAATTGATCCACAACCTGGATCAGGGTTAAAAATATTACAATACTGTCCAGGTCCAAAGACCTCTACCATAGTTCTACATGGGAAAATAAACAACAGCTCAAAGTTGTCCAGGTCTTACTCGACCACTACTACTATCCACAGTGGGAATCAAGAGAGTTGTAGAGTTTGAATGAGGATTTTAGAATCCTCAATCTTATAACAGGAGATAGTGTGTGTGAAAAAGTAAACAGGGTACACGCACTGCTCGAAATGTAAATGAAAGAATCAATAAAGTAAGTGATAATGAGTTTAGAAGAGATTTAGTGATTGGCAGTGCAGCTCTGGACTCGTTTGTTTGGTCAGAGAAGCTACTGAGTCCTTCTTTGGTTATTGTTATGAAAAATAGAGTGTCGTTTTGTTCCTTGGTTCTAGGTTCAGCTTATCATCCTGAGTGCATGATGTGTTTGTTGTAGTTCTTCACTCACGATGCAGCTTGTGTTCTCCTCTAGCAAAGAATTTCTTCATTTTTGTTCAGTGTTCTTGGAGTATAGATGTAGCCTTGTGTGAATTCTCCGCATTTCAATGATGTTGGGCCTTTTATTTTTCACCATCCTGTGCCTTCTTAGTTCCTTGGTTCTCTCGGTTTCATTACATCAACACACACACATTCAGCTAGGTCTTTATCCTCCCTTTAATAGCTTTCAGCTCCGACAAAAAAGAATTATTAATTTTTTCATGGGTACTAGGTACGGTTCCCTGACATGGCAATAAAACTCATTATATAACATTAACTTCATTAAAAACATCAAATGTAACTGTTATATTAACAAATAAATAGTATTAAGAGTATAGAGTTTGACTAGTTGGTCAATCATTAGTAGCCTTCTGTTGGTAGATGTGTACGGTGGACTTTGTGTAGCATCAATCTTTTTTCGGTAGCTCTTTGAACTTAAATCGGTAGCTCTTTGCATCGGTAGCTCTCAGTATCAGTAACCCATTCTATCGGTAGAATTAATCTATTAGTAGCTCTATGTATTGGTGATTCTGTACTTGTATCGGTAGTTCTGGTTATCAGTAGCTCCTTGCATCGGTAGCTGTTTTCACTTGTAGGTAGACTTACTCTATCGGCAGACTTCTATCGGTATCTTTTTGAGCTGGTTCTATCAGTAGACTTCTGCATATCGGTAACCTTTTTCTATGCTTACCAGTGGCTCTGTTAATATAGGTAGCTCCGTACATATCGGTAGCCATAGCTTATCGATGACTCTGTCTATTAGTAGACTAAGTCTATCGGTAGACTAAGTACCGGTAGCTCTCTTATCAGTAGCTATACACAGATTAGTGACTAACAGTTCTGTTTTATGCACAACATATCTGATTGGGTTATAATTACTTCAGAACTCATATAAACGTGGATAAACATTGATTAACATATCTCAAGGATTATTTTAATATTATTATCATCTTGATAATAGAATATCATATATTGAGAGAATTAGAATATAGATAAACATCACTTGGGATTATCAAAGTATATGAAAGCATAATTGGGATTATCAAAACAGGTGAGGTCAACAGAAATGAATATGATGTTCTTGGGAAAAATGATAATATAATAAAAGTTATTTAAGACCAAAATAAGTCATGTAATAAATATATGGTTGTAGGACAAATGGCTATAGAAACTAACCTCCTTCCATTAGAAACATGTAAATCTGCCTCCCCTCATATGATTTATCAAAATCTAGTCGGTTTTTTAATTTGTATAGAATTTTGAGCACCATAAAATCTATTTCTTAAAAAATAACATTTTCACTTTCAAATGATCATGACATAATTCTAAACAACAAGAAACAAACATAATATATATATATATATATAATAAAATATAATTAAATAGATTTTTTTTTCTAAAAGGTGGTAGGCCACGGATGCCTTTCAAATTAACAGAATGTTAGAATCACACCATTCACCTTTCATGCATAGTTATAAAAAAAGTTAACCTACACACATTAAAAAAATACCAAAACATATAAAAAATTCAATGAAGAACCATCACCATTTTTTTAAATGTTCTATTATTTTGAATTAAATATTTATATATTCTTGTGTATATATATTAGTATATTTAAATATTCCACTATAAATATTCAATTGATTTTTTTTAAATTTTACACTTCTAAAAAATTTAAGGATTATAATTAGTTATATGTATTTTTTTCAAATTAATATATTTTATCCATGTTTTTAATAAATGTAATAATTTTTTGAATTGTTTCAAGGTTAAGGAAATTTATTCAATAAGAAGGCCTCTTTTAAAAATGGGGAAAATAAAAAATGCATTACAATAAATGAGTAAATATTACCATAAATCAAGGTCAATTAGTGGCCACACTGTCCAAAGGTTATAAAATTAGTATAATATTTTATTTCACAAAATAATACGTGTGTTTATATATATAAATATATATTTTTATGTGTATTCCATATTTCAAATAAAATTTCACATAATTATTCAAAAGTATTCATTTTATACAAATATAATTGGATTGTGAATACTCATGATTTACGTTTCAATTTATTGCATCTTCAATCACTACAACCGATACACCAGTTTTCAACACTCTAAAGGGATTTTAATATTTTTAAAAAAATCATTGAAACTATTAGCACTATAAATGAGGGACCTTATCTATGATCAAAGAAGAACTGATAAATACCCACACCCCTTATCAGAGCTATTTTACCACTGATAAAGGTCTATGTTGATGCAATTTGCT
Source organism: Viscum album (assembly GCA_963277665.1). NCBI lineage: Eukaryota > Viridiplantae > Streptophyta > Magnoliopsida > Santalales > Viscaceae > Viscum > Viscum album. The sequence continues at coordinate 266,214,481 of OY728128.1, read as the reverse complement.
ATTAAAATAACAACACACCCAGCAAAAAACTATAACCTTTCAAAGAATAATTTATAATTTAATTAAAATAAAATTTTCATCATGAATAAAAAAACACTAAAATGTTTATTTGAAGTAATTTTTTATATAATTACATATAAAATTATCTAAAAACATTTTAAACACTAATCTTTCATGTTTTAACACTCACGATCCCCTCTCAAAAATGTCCTCCCATGGTATCACTTGTAGAAATAATAATCTCAATCTATGAAAATGGTTCCACCAATAAAAGAAATGGAATATTTGGTTAGTAATACTATAAAGAAATAAATTAAAAAATAATAAAAAGTAATTCATTAATAAAATGATAATTTTTAATAAAAAAGACACATTTGGAGTTATACAGGCCACACCATGAATCTTATTGAGGTGGGGTTGATTACTACCCATAAAAAATTTGTTATGGATCATTTTACTAACATAAAAAAACAATCCAAATGTGGTTTCTCAGTTTTGATTATGTCACATTTTCATTTAGTAAAATTAATTTCAATTTTAAATAATGACACATTTGGTGTTAAACTAGTCACACCATACATCACATTGAGTCTCAGTTGATTCAAAACTAAAAAAATTAATTATGGATCATTCTATTAATGTATCAACACATTCTTACCGTGGTTTCTTGATTTTTAGTATTCTAGTTATGATTTTTTACTTAAATTTAATTTCAAACCGAAAACACGTATTTTGAGTCATATAGGTGGCATCGTGAATCAGTATGACCAGAGACTTATTCATACACATCAAAAATACCTTATGTATCACATTCCTAAATTATCAAGGCAATCATAGTGTGTTTTTATGGTTTTTAGTGAGTGACACATTCTGAACTACAATGTCAATTTTAAATTGATAATGGATAGTTTTTGTCATAACGATCACAAATTTCATCGGATTGAAGTGTGTTTTATTCCATCACATCAAAAATGGCTCATATATCATTTTCCTAAAGTATCAAAGAAATCTAAACGTGTTCGATTAGTTTTGAGTATCCTGCTTTTACTTTTAACTTAAATTAATTTCTATTTGAAATTAAATGTCACAATTGGAGTCATTACGGTAACATATTGCATCCAAATGAGGTGTGGTTGACTCCTACACGTCACAAATGTCTCGGGGATCTTTTTCATAAATTATGTAAACAATATGAATGTGTTTTCTCAATTTTCAGTATGTCACTTATTCTATTTACTAATATTAATGGTAGTTTATAATAAAAATATGGACTTTGAGTGATACCTGCCACATTTTTTATCATATTGAGCATTAGTTTATTCCTATATTTCAAAAATGAATTATTGATCATTATCCAAATGTAACAAAATAGTCTGAATTTTTTTTATGTTTTCAGTGTTCAAGTAGTGTTTTTTATACTAAAATGTCACTTCAAACTGTAAACATGAATTTTGAGTCTTGTTGGTCTCATCGTGCATCAATTTTATGTGAGAAAACCTCATAAACATAAAAATAACTTATTAATGACATTCCAAAATAATCAAGACAATCGATGAACATTTTCCCAATTTTTAGTGAATCTTTTTGAGCTAGAATGTCGATTTTAAACTCATAAATGAAACTTTTGGTCTCACCGATGAAACCAAGAATCAAATTAGAGTGTGTTTGATTCCAAAACATCCCCAATTACTTGTGGAACAATTTTTAAATGTATCAAATCAATCATAATGTGTTTGGTTAGTATTCAATAAGTCAATTTTTCTTTTTTACTTAAATTAATGTCAATTTAAAATAAAAATGCACCCATGGAGTAATATCTGTCACCATGTGCATCCAATTTTTTGGTGTTTGACTATAACATGTCACAAATGAATAATGCCTCAATTTTGTAAATTATTAAAACAATTTAAATGTGTTTTCTCATTCATTTGTATGTAGCTTTTTCTTTTTACTAAAATTAATTTCATTTTTAAATAAAAAGATACACTCTGACTTATATTTGGCCACACCATGAATCATATTGATGTGGAATATATACCTACACATAAAAAATTACATATATATATTTTTCAAATTGTTTGAAAAAAATTATAATTCAATTTATTTTTATTTAGTATTCCAATTGTGTTTTTACAAAAATGTCATTTTAAAAAAGTAACATGCATTTAGTGTCATACCAGTCACATTGTGCATAGTTTGGACAAGATACATCCAAATACAAGGAAAAATTTTCTTCTTGAATATCATTCATAAATTATCAAGATTATAAGAGAATGTTTTTTTTGGTTTTTAATGTGTTACATGTTTTTAGCTAAAATGTATATTTTAAACAACTAACAAATTTTTTTTGTCAAACCAGTCATAGTATGGATCAGATTATGGTGTGATTGCATTCTACATGTAAAAAGTGGCTCATGGATCATTTTCCAAAAGTAAAGAAATAATCCTAATTTGTTTGGTTAGTTTTCAGTTTGTCACTTATTATTTTTACATAAATTAATGTCATTTTAAATTAAAATAGACACTTTGAGTTTAAACAGTCACACAATGCATCATATTGTAGAATTATTGATTCCTACACATAAAAAATCACTTATAGATCATTATTGTAATGTAGAAAAACAATAAAAATGAATTTTATTGATTTTTACTGTGTCACTTTTTCTTTTTACAAAAAATTATTTCAAATTTAAATAAAAAGAAACACATAGAGTTATAAGAGTTACACTATGTGTCAGGTTATGGTGCTGTTGAATCCTACCCATGATAAATGAAATATGGTTATGTGTCCAAAGTTATCAAATGAATGTAAATGAATTTTATCATAATTTAGTATGTCACTTGTTCTTTTTGGAAAAATTAATGGAAATTTTTAATAAATAGTCAAACATGGATTTATATTGGTCACATCAGGAATCATATTGGGGGACACTTGATTCAAACATATCACAAATGAATTATATATCATTTCTGTAAATTTTCAAAAAAATTCTATTGTTTTGCTAGGTTTTAGTGTGTCACACGTTCTGTTTTACATAAATTAATATCAATTTCAAATAAATAGACACACATAGAGTTATAGTGTCACACCATGCATCCGATTGAGGTGCGGTTGATTCCTATATGTCAAAAATGACATATGGATCATTTTACTAAAGTAAAAAAATAATATAAATGTTTTTTGGGGTTTTAGTATGTCACTTGTACTTTTTATTAAAATTTATTTCAGTTTTGAAAAAATAATAGGTATTCACCTTATCATGATGGTCATATACATTCATGACAGATTTCTATAGTGTCATCATAAAATTTGTAGTCTCAAGGCCCAATCTATCCTGACCATGAGTATCTTCAAACAAACAAACTCTACTAGTCCAAAAGAATCCATTTGTATACAAAAAAAACTCATATGTGATTAATACTAAAAAGAAATAAATTTAAAATAAATATAAAACAATCCATCACATCAATGGAAGTCATGTCTTCATGATATTTGTGTACATTCTGGCATCAGTTATGTTACCTATTCGTTTCTAAAAAAATATATGTCCTCTTATAAATATGACTCTTTTTCATAGTCATAGTAGTACCTAAAAAAAAATACCCAAAGGTTTAATAAATATTAATAAAGAAATAGTAATTGTCTTTGATAATACCTCTTCATGGATGTTATTTTGTTTATGGAATATGAACAATATCATAAATTTATAAACCCCAAAACCACCATCTTCTCCATTTGTTTGTTTCACAGAATATAAAAACATTGGGGAGAATAAGAAAATTGTTTTGAGATTTTTTGGATACTGAAATGTTATTATACATACCCAAATACTTATCCCATTGTAGTACTTTTCAGGGTCCTTGTTCTTAGCCTCTGGCCTTATTCTTTTTTTTTACGATTCTTGTGAACTGCCCCATCATAACAGAATATTCATTAAAATATAATATTAATAATATGACAATAGGTACAGTTCAAGTGAAATTTCATATAGTGTATTAAAAATTAAAAACAGACATCACGTGTGGTTAGTTTGTTGGGTATCCTTGTTGTGAATCCATGAAAATAAATCCTTGGGGTATCCAAATTTACCATAATGAACATCCAACATTGTTTAAAAACACAATAAGGAATATGTAATGAAGGAAATAAAAATAAATTTTATATGATTTACCTATATAATTATACACATAAAATTTTGGTATTAAGATGGTTTTGTCATCCGAATTTTTTTAGTTAAATGAATTGGCTAGGCCTTCCAACATTTCATCCTTTTTTTGTTCTGTAATGGTGGTATGAGGAATAATTATTCAAAACAATCATGGGGAAATCCATTTAATTGATTTTTATATATATTCCTACATGAAATATGAAATGTATTTAGTCATAATTAGAATTATATATCATCTTTTGGAAAATGAAATCATTAAAACATAACTCAATTAAATATTTAAACCTTAGGTGCATCGACAATCATCTTCTAGTATTTCACTTACATTCTTAGTACCAATACAGTCTTCACATTCCTCTCCATACATATAGTCATCAAAATCAAATATGTGAATACTACCATTTTTTAACATTTTATCAACATGAACCATTATTGCTAGAAAATGAAGATATGGAATGATAAATGTAATGATTATTTAGAGAGATATTTGTGAATTGTTTGTCCATCCTTTAGATGATTTTCATTTGGTGTTCAATTTCAGCCACTACCTTTTCTGTATATAATAACATTCATTGGTTCAGAAATTTTTCAATAATTGATAATGTTTTACCCTGAAAAATAAATTGTAAATGAATACCTCCTTATTAACATGTTTTTATTTCTAGATGTGATGGTCATAAACTAAATGTTCCAACAGCACGGGTTACCATATTATTATTGTCTCCATCAAGTGGAACAATTATCTTAGAACTTGTGTTATGAGCTATGTTAATCACCCTTCTCACAGGACCTATTGTAAGTGGACTATTGTGTATACATTCATCTTGGATATTTAACATCGTATCCCTCTATACATATTGATGGGTGGGTTTCTATAGATATAAAAAAAAAATTCACCATGTATAATATCACTACATGAAAGGTATCCATTTTTTCTGATTCACGTTTCACAGAAAAAATTATTAGAATGATGATTACCATTAATACAATAGATCTTTGATGAGAATGGCTCACCTCAAATATTCTGGTGTGGGATGAAAACTTCACATAGTGGTTTTTCATGAGTAACTACTTATCCTTTCTCCCCAACATAAAAGTTTCAAGAAACTGCCTCTCCCATTAGAATTGGTCATCAATCGTATCTAGTTTCTCTTTTATCTATTTAATTTCTTTATTGTTATCCTCCTCTTGTATTTTTCTCAAACAATGTTTGGTGTGTCATGCCAAAAACTCCTCCTTTGAAAAAACCATAATGTTCTAAATGCTTCATGGTCACCGATATTATGTGTTCATCCAATACTGGTGATGATGATTCCTATGACTATGTTAGATATAATTCAAAGGAAAATAGGTAATAATTTTTATGAAATAGTGATTAAATCAAAAGAAATGTTTATTTTTTCGTAAATACAATTGTTTACAACACTTTTCTTCAAGTATTCTTATATTAGTATCTTATCATTATTTATACACACCCCCTTTCTTTGTACATGTAAATGGATGAAAGTTTCTTTGGATACAGATTCATCAATCCACATATAAATAATAGTACATAATTATGATGTTGTTTAATGTCACAAAAATGTATTACAGTATATTTAGAATATGTACCAATTATTTTCTTGTAAAGAATACATTTTCCTTTAATTAAGGATGGGGTACATTGGTTTTACTAACCATTCCTTATTTTCAACACTTAGTAGTTGTTTCGTAAGAAAACAAATTTCAAACTAATTTATGAATATAATTTTTTCCAAAAAATGTATCAGTAGACACAATCTACCTGAAAAGACACATCTTAACTATGGCTAGTGAATGCATCCCAAGCTTCTTGGGTTATTTGGTGTTCATAGATATGTGGTGGGTGCAAGTTAATTTTCCATTCATTATCATTAAGATGATGTCTGATAATAGTTATGTGAAATACTCAATGAATTATTCCATTAAGCAGTAATAGATATTTCTTATGGGAGTCATGTACTATAAATGAACATTGAAATAGATAATGAAGTGTAACTAAAATTTTCAATATTTTATATTTTATTAAAATAATGAAATGATACCATAATGTTACCATAATATCGTCCCACATTAGTGTTTTATGTGCTAGAACAACAGGTTTCCATAAATTTAAATCAATCAACCTACATTTTCGAGTGATAATTCCAATATAACTACTGAACATAGAATTTTGGGGCTAACGTGTTGTACTCTTGTATACCACTTGACAATATATTTGATGCCTTTGATATTTTACCAGAATTATTTTTTCTAACACAATAAAACAATGGTGATACATTTTTCTACAATGTCAGTCCTTCATCTTCTGCCATGAATTGGTAGCATCGACATGTGAAGATGGTCGTTGTACCAATATAATTGTAATAAAAATTATTTGAGAAACCGATTGTTTCTTAGGATTAGAAGTGCCTACACATACAGAAGGTCATTGTTCTCTTCACTATGAGAAACTGTATGTTGAGAGTCTTGTTGTTCCTCATGATTGGGATCACAATCACATACATAAATCATTATATCCAAAATTTGTTTATAATTTAACATAGATTACATAAATGAATTAGGGAATAGATAAAAACCTTCGGTAAAACAATGTTTATTATAGGAAAATATAAAAAGATTATTGAAGTCTATTTTTTAAGGATAATGGGATTTCAACCCTCTATCTACTATCTAAATAAAATCATTTGGGTCTCTAATGACCTAAAAATCTGGTGTACATTAATACCACTATGAAATTATTACATTGTCCCAATGAAGGGGTAATCCTATGTTGAATTTTAATTTTACCCATTAGTGGCTTTGGTTGATAACAAAATAATTGACTACATTCAGTGTTTGAGATCTGGAACATAAAATAATTTCACTTCATAGGATTTCATTATAAATGGATTGTCTTTGTACCCTTCCATAGTGAAATCAACCTTCAAAAATATGAATTTATCTATTTTAAAAGTACTTATGTTATCAACCCACTTTCATTGAAAAAATAACACCAAGAATGTTGTATAATGAAAATCCCATATTTTTTTGATGATATCAAAGTATGAAATATTTGTGTAAATTTTATTTCTATCATTAGAACCAGAAACATTCATCACTTTATCCACAAGTGTAAATACACTATTATTCATGCTACTATCTTCATCGTGATCATTTTTATAGAAAATATAACAATTAATTAAATAACATAAATATATATATACATATAGGAAGGCGATGGGTACTATAGAGTGAGGTCAATGGTGAAGACCTAGCGGTGATGGTGGACGTGCCAACCCCTCCCTCCCCAGAGGGGGGAGGGGGAATCATATCGAGTTTTCTCCCCTTCACGAACCCCTCTCTCTTTCTTCCTTTCCCGACGATTTCTTTGTGCCCTAAGGTCCCTGACCTTCATAAGGTATTTCCACGGCTCGCGCTGTCCATGAAGGAGTTCAACGGCCCTTCAGATCTCTTCAGGACAACGTCGGTCGCTCGCTTTAGGGGTATCTGCCCTTTAGTGGATGCCTTTGATCGATTCATGTTCGAATCTTGGGGACTTCAAGACCGCACGGTTGTCGGGATGCTCGACCGGTGGCAGATGATGGTTCTGTTTTCCTCTGAGAGCAATTTGATTGCTGCTTGGTCCAATTCACCCTGAACCCTCAATGGTTGTAGATTTTACCTCGTTCACTGTCACTCGAATCCATCAGGAATCGGGACGAACCGACAACGGTGGTGTGGGTAAGCTTCCCGGATTTGCCGCTTCCTTTCTAGATTCCGTCAATAATAAGAATATTAGGGAACATGGTTGGTAGATTTACCTGTTTGGATAGTCGGACTTCTATTGTTTGTCATCCTATCAACCCTCGTGTTTATGTTGAGGTAGACGTCTTGAAGCCTCCTATAGAGTGGCTTTGGATTTCGGCTGGCGAATAATTCAGATGGAAACAGCAGGTGGTCTTTGAGTCTTGGCCAGCGTTTTTCTCTAGTTGCCATCGTCTAGAACATTCGGTCTATGGATGTCGTCGAGGTCCAAGGGATCAGCAACCTTTGAATTCCCAACCAGTATAGTCTCAGGAGCATGCCATTCCCGGTGTGATTCAGCTATCGGATGGAGCAGGACTGCAAAGGCCTGCAGAGGCGTGCGAGGTAGATCTGGGGGAACGAGATCCAGGTGGGGCTCATTTTGGTCCAGGCGAGGTTTTGAGGCTGGAAACTGAAAGCATTCCTCAAGAGGGCCAACCTTTACAGGGGACCTATCCGGTGGTTCCAGAAGCAGTGAAGGTTGTGGAGGCTAGTACCTCATATCTATGGGTTGTGGATGTCATATCTCGGTTAAGATAGGATTTGGGGATCAATTCGTTGTAGGATAATGGAGTGGAGGTAGTGTAGGGGGGAGGAAAGGAGCTATCCTTGCATGTGGATGTGGTGTAGCATCCAGTCTAAGATAGAATTGTTGATATTGGTGTGGTGAAGGGTGATAGCGAGGTCCATAAACCAGGGGGTCCTCAAGGTTGGGAATGGGAGGGATCTAACCAGCAGTCTCAATTTCGAAAGGAGGCCGAACCATCTGTCAAGACATTGCAGGGAAAATGCTTTTTGCATGTAGCTACAATCTCTTTCCACGGTCAAGGAAGGCAGGACGGTCAAGGTAGGCATGAAGGGGATAACGTATTGGGTCCTCTTGGCCCAAACACACACATTTTAAAGTCCACCTTTCAGATGATTGGGAGCGAGGGGGAGAAGAATAAGGACTTGTCGGCCAAAGTAGGCAAGTTGGACTCTTCGGGTAGGCTGAGGGCTCTGAAAAAAGGGCTGGGGGTTGAAGTGAAAAACCGATTTGAAGGCCTAGAAACTCAATAATAATCATTTTCATAAGAGGATACGGATTCAGGTGATGATAGTTTTAGCCAACTCATAGTTGACAGCCTAGACCAGTTCCAAGGGAAAGTTCCCCATGTCCAAGAAGGAAGAAGGGGAAAAAAGGAAAGCGCGACTCAGGGAAATTCATAGTGGTTCAGGGGGAAAACCCCAAGGGGTTCAAAGACTAATCTCACTTTCTGAAACCAATGGAAACCAGGTCATCCAAGAAATGTAAAATCAAGGAAAGCAAAGACCTTCAAGATGGGGAAAATGGGGATCCACGTAGAGAATCAAGAGTAATAGAGGAAGAGGGTGCGTAGTGTCTAAGGCTCATCTGCCACTCTATGGAAGAGATGATTGAAAAATTCCTTCATCCAAACACATCAAATGAAGTGATTTTAAGGATTTTTGAAATACGTCTACAGACTGAGGCCATAGAGGAGAAAAAAGCGTGGATAGACGAGCAAGACCGAATCATCGTCCAAAGCTTTAACCAAGGCAGAATCACCTTGGAGGAATTCATCCAGATAATGGACAGAATGATCTCTCAACATGAAGTACATATTAGGGAAGATCCAAACATCCAGGTTAGTACTCTGCACTAGGAATTATACAGAGCATCTGACTCAAATAAGTTTAGTCTTGTGTTTAACAATTCTGTGAGCTCTTTCAGCATGTAGTCCTTGTGTGTGAACTTTGGTTTCCCACTTTTCCTTAAAGTGGATTAATAAAAAATTATAGTTGGACATTAAATAACCATTATAAGATAATATATACACACTTAGTCCTCAATCTAGCCATAATAGTATTCTAAAATTGAATCCATTTTTCATATGAATCTTTAAAAATATGGTCCTTAAACCATCATATAAACATTTTAATATGTGTATTTGATATCCATCATTCATCCATTGAGGTATTAAAATTCTTAATAAATTCATTGTTCATTTTGATATATGGTTCAACCATCAAGCTATTTTGAAAAAGTTAAATGTGGGCTTACTCATGTCTTTAATATTACGTGTGACAACATCTCTTCTGAAAATTTCTTCACCTATATGTCGTCCATTGTGATAAGATTTCCGTAGACTAATGGATCTCGCATAGGACTAGTATTTAGTATAGAATGGAACGGATTTATCAAAAATATCTCTCTCCGCAATAAAACCTTTTGGAAATTGTCGATTTTTGTCATAAAATTTCCAAATATTAATATAACATTCAATGGGGTACATGTATCTATAGTGTACAAGAACACACAGTCGAATATCTCTCATCAAGTGAACCATCAAATGAACCATCATATCATTCAATTTTGGTGGGATGAATTTTTCCAATCAACATAATATGATATAAATTTATATTTCCATTGTACAAAATTTCATCAGGTCTATAAAATTGTGGAATATACCATTTATGATGATACAGAGCTTGGTTTGTGTATGAAGGACATTCTAGGGAAAAATTAATATAAAGATATAGTAATTAGATCTTATTTCAAAACCTGGAATTCAAGTTATTTCATACCCTTTAGCATTAAATCGGCCATTATCATGATATTATTGATATTTTATTAATACCCCTCTGGAACCTTTACATAAATCATGATGTTGAAAAACAAATATCCCTCCTTCCTTGATAGAGTGTAAGTAGTTCTATGGAGAAAATATTATTTTTCCCCCTTCACATGATCAACTCTTAATGTATTCCCATGACAAACATATACAACCTATCCTTAATTATGTCCTTTTTTTTGGATTCATTAAGAAATGTTTCAATGATAATGTCATATATATTTTCCAATATTTCATATCATTAAGAAAATTTTTAAGTTACAAACTATTAAGATATGGTAATTAAAAAAACATACCCCATTTTCCAAACGGGTTTCATAACTTTTCAAAAAAATTGTATACCAAAAGTAATGTCCACATATTTTACTTTATCATATAGTTGATCAATTATTAGTGGATATAGTTTTGTATTTTATTTTTAACATCCATCGAACAATGTAATCCAAGATAGGTACCTATGTCATCAGGGAACAAATCATTGAGGTCCTAGAAACAATATTTTTCAAGAATGTTTCAACCTAATTGTCTATATACCTTGTTTGTAAATGGGAAACCCTTGAGGGCCTTAAATTATATATCCTAAAAACTTTCTATAAGTAGGAAATTCATTTATCATCCCATAAAAAATGGCTCTCAATGTGAAATATAAATTTCAATAAGCATCATACAATGTTACACCTAAATCCCACAAAAATTTAAATTCCCCAATCAATGGAGCCTAACAAACATCAATATCATTACACATTTGTTTTGGTCATTATATAATAATATATGACATAATGTATTTTTTTTTCATGCTTAAACATGGTAAAAATATATAATTTACCATCATAACCCACCATGTACTGTGAGTTCTACATAGAAAACCAAAAGGACTCGCTCCATCTATAGATAATCTACGTTGATGGTTTCTTGGCACATTTCCAAATTTAGGTTACTCATGATTAATTCAATTCCATTGAGGAGAGTATGTCGGGTGACGTAGTTACCAATATTTATTTTGGTATCTGTATTCCACATCAAATTCCCTATAGTCTCCAAACTTCTATATAGGCTCTTGAACTATTGAATGATCAAAAAGTACCCTAAAATAGTCATTGGACGATGTTTCTGAATCTTTCACTGGGGTGTGAATCCTTCTATTGGAGGACATGTTGTTTGTTTCCCTGTATTCCCTCTTTTAATAGGCGGGTGACATCTGTCACTTATTTAGGTGTGTTTCTTCCATGGTCAAAACGAAGATGATGGGATGTCGGGTCCTCCTTCCGTGGATTCCTCCTCAGAACTCATCACCAATTCCAGGTATCCCTCAAAGTTTTAAGGAATTTTTCATTATTCTCTTCACAGTTCAATGTATTTATTGATAACGATTTATTAAACTTCTTCAGCCAAGACATTCCAAGGGTTCTTGATTGGGTAGAAACCTTCGGTTGGGGGAATACTTTTGTCGGACATTACTGGCATGTCTAGACACATGGATAATGATGCATCTGGGTTTCTTCCCCTTATGATAGGGCTTCTCAAGGGAAAGATTGCTCGAGGAATTCCACATCGAGTGTAGGGAATTATATTCCATAGGAATGTATCTGTGTTTTTCACTATCTTCACATGTTTAACACAAGGCATGCCACATTTTTAATATATAGCAGAGACAAATGAGACTGGTTAGAATAGAGATAAAAGTGGATCAGAAGGGTGAAACCCCATGAGGGAAAACTGATGTTGGGACTAACACATGGTTAGTTACATGATTGTAACTATAAGAAGTGATAAAGTGGATTAAAAGATCTCACCTGGATGTGGTAGCTTAGGTAAAAATAGTATGGATATAGATTCTTGATAGTGGATGGAGAATTAGATTGAACCAATGTGAGGAAGATGGTGATGTTGGGATTGAACCTTGATGAGTCCTCCTACGTATCAATGTGTCAAGGAATCAATGTCCACAGAGATTGGTAGGGCGATGAGAAACCTAAGGATTCGACCCCATATAATGGATGCATGGATGGGATCTGGAGGAAGTAGAACCTCTGGGATGGGGCATGACCTTCTCAAAACACATAGGCTCGAGGTAGAGACCACGATGGGACATGAGTGATGGGATTGATCTTTTGGGAGGTGTCCTACATATCCCTGGGGCAGGGAATCAATGTCCACAGACTTCATAATGGGGGATTTAATTGGGGTGTATGCCTAAGACGATGACTAGACTATATACTAGGAATTTCACGTTGTCAACAGACCAGTTTTGTCTGACTGCATGGGGGAAAACAACAGATGTAGGTCCTCGAGAAGTGGATTACAACGACTTACCTTAAATTGCAGACTATAATGGATTACCACTATTTAGATTTGACAACATATTATAGTTGGAGAAGGGTCACAATAGCTTACCGCTATATAGGAATCACAATGACTTACCGCTGGATAGGGATCACAATGGATTGTCAGAGGATAGGGATCACAAAGGCATACAACTTGAAGGGGATCACAATGGCTTACTACTGGATGGGATTTCAATGGCTTACCAGCATTTGGGATTGAACCATAGGGAGGCTTCCTAAGTACCTTGTCAAGGAGACAAGGATCAATACCCACATAGTTCAGAATAGGTATAGTTTAACATCTTAAGAGAAGAAGTGGTGTACAGTTTAATGTCATGCAGGACGGATATGAACCGACGTGAAGGGGTCGACACAGGTAGGTGTTGGGATTGAATCTCAAGGAGGACTGCTACATACCATGTCTATGAGTCAAGGATCAGTGTCCATGTAGTATGAAATGGTTTGGGGCTTACATTAAGAGGTGTCCCTTGATGGATGACATAGTAAATGCTAACTCTAAGCCCACATGAGTCATGCTCGGTGTGAGATATAAGAGGCAGCAAAGACCAAACAATCAGGTCATGAATGATGCGTACGTGTGAAGTGAATTAGGGCTTACACATGGTTGTTGGCTCATTGAAAAAGACACGGGCTTATGGATGTATACCGGCCTAAGGAGATAGAGATTGGGACTTACTCTAGGATGGAGGCCTTATAACATCCCAGGTAAATAAAGAATAATACATTGTTCATATTTATTAATATTTTTGAATTAAATATTAATATAACTTTAAAGGGGTTTCATTGTTCAATGGCACACTCGATAGGCAACAACGAGTTTCATTGAAATCTTACATTGGACTCTAACAATATAACATTATTATTATAAATGGTAGTTAACGCCTAGCTATTGTATTGTTGGGAGTGAATAGAACTAACTACAATATGATTAAACATGTTTGATAAATGTTTTTACATTTATCCAATAAATTTTAGGGGCATAAAAGATGAATGAATCTAATTTTAAGCATAAATACTCTTATATTCACTAAAAGGTCAATTTACCACCATTTCATAGATAATCCTCTTTAAATATAGTTTTGGTAATTTTTATATGTTATATTTGACGAAATAAAATTATTATTTGGATTCAGGATAGAAAATTTACATTGGTGAATTTTTGTTATTTTTTTGATAAAATTCATTTTTTATGAATAGTGAAATATACTGTATTTTTAATTCAAAAGTTATTTTTTGTAAAATTTATATATATTGTTTGATTATCTTTATAATTGGTACTAATGTTCAATTAGAATATATTTTTACCATTTAATCCAATTTTGGTCATTTTAATTAATTTCACTTTGAAATTGAACATAAAAAATGTCAATCTTTTGATAGTTTTTGTTTCTTAAAAACAAGCTATTTGTTTGGACTACAGAAATTAAATTTAAATTAATTAATTGAACTTATATGTTGTTAATTTGGTAAAATATACATCATTATTGAATTTTTAATTTCAAATATATCTTAGGATGAATTTTTGGTAGTTTTCAAAAAAACTTCAATTTTTTATGAATAGTGAAACCACTAAGTAGTAGTTAGACACTGACATTTTCATTTAAATGTAATTTTACCACTTCTGAGGATTATATATTGAAAATTCAACACACATGGTTGTAATTAGTAACTAAAATGTGGTTCCATAGCTGAAAATATTTTTTGGTAAATAGAAACTTTTGACTTTTATTTACCCCATTTAAAGGTAAATAAGGTAATTCAAGGTAAAAAGAATATTATAATAATACAAAATTACCTTAAACCATATCCTAACCATATTGGTTGAGTCATTAACGACAATGAGATTCTTTGGGTCTATTTTGCGACGCCATGGAGCCACTTGGGAGTGATAATGACACTTTATTTTAATTAACTTAAAGTAAAGGCAAAAATGATGTAAACAAATATCTTATAGTAAATTAATTTTTCATGGGGTTATATAAGTTATCTTTTTGTATAAAAATATTAATAATAAAGATAAAAATATTTCCAAAATTATGGTATTTCTTTAATAATTTTTATACATCATATAAATTAATTTATTTATGAAACAATAGTAATGCAGTATTTACCTCATTAATAAATGATTTAAATAAATAAGATTATAAATGTTAATATAATATCCAAAAATTTTCCAAATCTTATTGAATGATTTTATATAGACCATTAGTCTTCTTATATTCATCTTTAATTAGTATTGTGTTTTTAGAAACTGAAGATAAGTTTATAATAAAATAAAATTTTCAAACTTTCCCAAAGAGCCCCTCCTCCCCTTATAAAAATCCCTCACGTATACCTAATTCCTAAAACCTCTCAAGCCCTTTGTCTCATCCAAAAAACAGACCAAATAATATCTCACGATCTCTCTCCTCCTCCTAGAATCCTTACCTTAGGAAGAAGGCACATCAAGTAGTCCTTTTGATTCAATCCAAAGGAAGTTAACCAAACTAAAGGTAACAATTTCTCTTAAATTATTTTCTATTATTTTACTAATCCAACCCCTAAACTCTTTTTATTCCTTTATTTTATAACAACTACAATATCCTCAATATACTAGGATGTTTTTATTAGAAGGATTCGAATTACACTTATTCACACCTACATCTAATGGATGAAGAACATAATGTTTCTGTTAATGGAAAACTAATGCCTCACGGAACGATGATTGTTTGATTATCTCCTAAATCCTCTCATGGTGGATATTAAGATGACAATATATTTATATATGATATATAATATGTTTATTTTTTCTTTATTATTCTTTATTTTGGATTTATATCATACCATTAAGGTTTCAAAAATGGGCAAACGAGATAATTTCATTTGTGGAAGTGTGGACTACCGCCCCCTCAAAGTGATATGACTCGTTAATTCCTTAACTGGGAAATATAAAGGATTGAGTTAATGATATTATATATAAAATTATACTTGAATTATAATATACCTTTATATCCTTATATTTTCATTAAATGAAATATGAAATAAAAAATGAAAGTAGTGTTCATGCGTACATATGACTTACCGTCTCCATGAACGGTGCATTTCAGTTCATACCTCAAAATGTAATGCATTGTTTTAAATAAAAATATATACTGGATATATAAGCTATATTTGGTATCTAAATCATTAATATAATTCTGGTGATAATGGACTCTTGACCAAATGGTCAACATGTAATTATAAGAAGTTCATTTTTGACTCAAGTACCAAATATCAACAAAATGACTGTTATTAACATAAATGATTACATAATTTTTATAACATGGTAATAACTTATATAAAGAGAATAATAAACATGAAAAACGTTCTTAAGAATTTAGAAACTAACTTTAGTTTATTATTCAGGAGATTAAAGGACCAATGGGTCAAATCGGACACGAGGTAAGGGACTTTGTCTAAATCTACTTTCGTTGATGCTTATTTCGATAATATATACCTTCTTATTTTACATGGTTTATAATAAAACCCTTTTAATTTTACCTTCATTCAAATTTAATCTTTTTTCTATGAAGCATTTTACTAAACGACAAAAAAATGTTTCTTATTCAGTTTCTAAGTGTATTGGTATTGAAAATGGTTTTTGAAATGGATTTATTATTTCAATATCTTGAAATTATTTCTTGTGATTGCAAATTAATTTTTTTTAGTGAAATGTTTATATTATAAATATTTTATATGCTATGATTTTATAATTGTACATGAACATTGGAAGGGTGGTTATGTGATAAAACAAATGACGGGTGATGTCGTGATAAACCAGGATGGGTGGTTACATTATAACATCCAATTCGTTGGGTATGTAAGTTGGACGTATGGCTATTCCATTTAGCGATATTTGTGGAAGCTGGCTGTACGGTTTTTCCATTTATGTATGTTTATGTCCCATGTTACCTTTATATGTTATGTGTTTATTAAAAGGGCTTTATTTTAATATTTTGGTTACAAAATGGTAAGAAATAATCTTTTATTCTGTGAATAGTATTTACTACTTCATAAAGGTGAAAAATGGTACTTATGATAATGTATTCATGGTTTACTTGTTGTTTAAAAAAAATAATAGTTTCTTTCTTTGTGTATCCTTTCCTAAGAATTTTATTCTCATCCCAAGTTACCGTGAAACTTTTTTCATAGGGCATAAAGAGGAATATGGTCAAGGATGCAATAGAGGAAAATTCATGCTCTCTAAAACATGGAACTAGAAACGACACTTTTTTCAAGAGTTTTTGTTTTGTGAAAAAAGGAAACTGAGTAGATGTGTCTACATGTAATTTTCAAGTTGTTATGTATATGTTAATACATAATTCTCAAAATAACTATACCTGAAAAGATCCTCAATGTTATTTAAAAACATAATTCAAGATTATGCAATGTTTAATGTCGGGCACTTCTAGTTGGTATTAGAGGTCCGTTTAGAAAAATTTAGGAGTTAGAATATAGTTAAATTAATATCCTAAAAATAATTTAGTTTATGTTAAGATTGAAATGATATAGCATTTAATAATTACCATATTGCTTCTCCTTAGCTATTTCTGTGTTCAGATTGTTTTTCCATGTAGGAAACAGGTCAGCTATGTTGAGACGACATCTGGAGGAAGACAAACTTCCAAAATCAGCATCTTGAGATGGTCAGACTCAGAACCGAACTGTTTTTTATAGTGATGGATCAGTTGACTCAGGTGACAAAGTGTGGTTGTGTTATAAGTGATAATTCGGTTTATTTTAAATTTAAATAGAAACATGAAATTCATTTAAGGGTAGTCTTGAAAACCTTTATAGAAAATAAACTATTTGGGAAATTCAGCAAATGTAAGTTTTGGTTATAACAAATTTCATTCCATGGTAACATTGTTTAAAAAAGGCATAAATTATGATCCTGCTAAAACAAAAGTTGATGAATAATGGCCAAGACCCACAAATATAACCAAGATCCGTAGTACTATTGGTTTTGCTGGTTATTATCAGAGGTTTTTTTGAGAATTTTGCATAGTTATCTTGTCCAATGAATAAATTAACTCGAAAAGGTGTTAAGTTTATTTGGACAAAAGAATATGGTGATTGTTTTCAGGAATTGAGAAGAATATGGGTGAATGATCTAGTTTTGGAATTACATTTCAGATATGGAGAATTTTTTATTTACAATGATGCTTCTTTGAAAGGACATAGCTGGGTCCTTATGCAGAATGATCAGGTATTTTCTTATCCATCACGTCACTTGAAATCTCATGAGTTATATTACCCTAAACATTATTTGGAATTAGTTTTTTTTATTTAAAAATTTGGAGGCATCATTTGTATGGATTAAAATGTGAAATGTATACTGACCACCAAAGTTCAATGTATATATTTACTCATAAATAATTGAACATGATACATAGGAGATGGATGGAATTAATCAAGTAATATGATTCCACGATCCATTACCATCCAGGAAAATAAAATAAAGTGATTGATGTTTTGAGTCGAAAAGTAATGCTTCATTGACCAGGCTACCTTTGGAACAAGATCATTTGGTTTTTTATTTCATGAACATGGGCATATAAGTTGTTGGTGTTGGAAGTTCTTTTGTTTTGTTTCAGGTGTCAGTGAGATTATCATTGTTAGATTGATTTAAGAAAGCACAGATTGAAGACATTGTTTTCTAGAAAAAGGTATAGTTGTTTCAGGAATTTAATGTTTCCAAAATTTAACATTGAAAATGATTGTGTTTTGAGGTTTGGAAAGAGATTATGTCTGCCTTGTGATTCACTATTGAAGAATGAGTTGTTATGTGAAGATCATGATTCTCTATTTTCTATTAATCCTGGACGTACTAAGATGTAGAGTGATCTTTGGATGTATTACTATTGGGATGGAATGAAATGAGATATTTTTGAAGTTATTGTGATGTTTTTTTAAGGGTTGGGGCCGAAGCCTAAATTTATTATTTAAAGCAAAGACATTTTTAGGCAGCATAGAGGGAAACCCATTATATAGCCCAAAGGCCCAAGGCCGAGTGCCCTGAAGACTAGACTTGAAAGCCCTTTTTTGCTCAAAGAGCCCCTCGGTGAATAGTATGGCTACAACACCCATGCTGCTACAGTACTTGCTACAGTACCACTGCCGCTACAGTTCCTACTACAATGCCTCTGCCACTACAATACTGCTACAGGTTCATGCTATAGTGCTGACTATCTCTTTAACATACAACCCAAAAAGTTGATCTAGAGACAAAGTATCTCGAATAGGAATGAAAAGATCCGATTTAGTCAACCAACCAACAATAACCTAGATTACATTACTACCTTGAGAATCTTTTGGTAATCTCACAATAATGTCCATCGAGGCATCATATGGAAAGTGGGGTTGAACTCTAGCATTTTTGTGTTGAATTAGGTGAAAGAAAATTTATGGGACAAGAATTAGAAATGAGATGGCAGCAAAAGTTAAGTTGATTAAAAAGAGCATGAGAATAGATCCGTGTTGGAAGAAAAGTTATGCGGATAACTGGAGGAAGGATCTTTCTTTTGAGATAGGTGATCATGTATTTCTGAATGTTTCTCCATAGAAAATTGTTATGTGTTTTAGTAAAAAGGGAAAATTGAGACTAAGGATCATTGGACCTTATGAAATCCCAGAAAAGGTTGGATCAGTTGAATACATAGTGGCTTTACTTCCATTTTTATCCCATATACACAATGTTTTTAATGTTTCAATGTTGAGAAAGTATATGCCAGATCCATCTCATGTTTTGAGCCCAGAGGTTGCTTAGTTGGAAGAGAATATCTCTTATGAGGATCCACCAATCCAGATTCTTGGCCATAGAGAGAACGTGTTGTGGAATAAGGTAATTCAGCAGGTAAAGGTTTTGAAAAAAAAACATACGGTTGAAGATGAAATTTGGAAATCTGAAAATGCAATGAGGGATAAATACCCCAACTTATTTGATAAGTCAATAAAAATTGTGAGGATGCAATTTCCAAAAGGGGGAAGGTTGTAACATCCCAGGTAAATAAAGAATAAGATATTTCTCATATTTATTAATATTTGTGAATTAAATATTAACTTTACTTTATAGAGGTTTCTATGTTTGATGGCGTACCTGAAATGAAATAATGGGTTTCGTTGAAATCTTACGCTGCACACTGACTATATATTAATATTATTTTAAATGGAAGTTAACACCTAGTCATTGTATTGGTAGGAATGAATATAACTAACTAAAATATTAATATAAATGTTTGTTAAATTTTATTACATTTATCCAATAAAATATAGGGTCTTAATATATGAAATAATCTAATTTTAAGTCTAACAACTCTAATATTCACTAAAAAGTTGATTTACATCCTTTTGATGGAAAAACCACTTTAAATATAGTAATGGACATTTTTATAAGTTCTATTTGACAAAATATAATTATCTTTTAGATTAGGGACATCAAAATTTATTTGGGTAAATTTCTGGTATTTTTGTGATAAAATTGAATTTTTTATAAATAGTAAAAAATACTTTATTTTTAATTTAAAAGTGAATTTTAATATATTTTATTTATATGGTTAGATTAACTTTCTCATTGGGTTTAATGTTTAATTTGAATATATTTTTACCATTTAATCCAATGTTGGTTATTGTAATTAATTTCACTTTGAAATTTGACATAAAAAAGTGTCAATCATTGGATAATTATTGTTTCATAAAAACACGCTATTAATTTTGAGAACTGAAATTAATTTTAAATTAATTAATGCAACTTCTATGCTTTGAATTTGATAAAATCGATATCATTTTTTAATTTGGAATATCAAATATATCTTAGGCTAAATTTTTTGTAGTTTTCTGAAAAACATCAATTTTTGATGAATAGTGATACCATTAAGTAGTAGTTAAAAACTGACATTTTCCTTAAAATGAAATTTTACCACTTCAGTGGATTAAATTTATAATGTAATACATACCTGATTTTAATTATTAAGTAAAATTTTGTACAATAAGATGAAAATAATTTTTGGTGAATATTAACTTTTGACTTTTATTTACCACAGTTTAAGGTAAATAGGGTAATTCAAGGTAAAAAGAATATTATAATAATACAAAATTACCTTAACTCTTTTCCTAACCTTATTTTTTGAGTCAATTAAGACCATGGTCATATTTGGGTAAATTTTGAGACCCCATGGAGCTACATTAGAGTGATAATGACACTTTATTTTAATTAACATAATGTAAAGGCAAAAGTGACAATCACAAATATCATATAGAAAATTGATTTTTTCATGAGGTTATATATTTTATATTTTTGACTATAAATATTAATAATAAATATAAATATATTTCTAACATTATGATATTCTACTATAGTATTTATAAATTAAATAAATAAAATTCTTTAAGATACAATAATGATAAAATATTTACCACATTAATAAATGATTTAAATAAATAAGATTATAAATATTAAAAAAATATCCAAAACATGTCCCATTCTTGTTTAATGATTTTATTTTGACCATTAGTAATCTTAAATTGATCTTAATGAATTTTTTGATCTTTATAAACTGAATATATGTTTATAATAAAATAATATTTTTAAACTTTCTTAAAGATCACTTCCTCCCCTTATAAAAATCCCTCACTTATAACGCTTTTAACACACCTCTCAATCCCATTACCTAGTCCAAAACCAGAACAAATAAGCTCTCAACACCCATATCCTGCTCCTAGAAGCCTTACCTTGGTCATATGTCACTTCAAGAAGACTTTTTGTTTTAAACCGAAAGAATTTACCCAAATTAAAGCTAATAGTTTCTCTTAAATTATTTTCTATTATTTTACGTCTCTAGCCCCTAAACACTTTTTATTCCTTTATTATACAACAAAACATGTATCCTAAATATACTATAATGTTGTTATGATAAATATTCGAACTACACTTACACACACCTCCATCTAATGGGTGAAGAAAATATTGTTTCTGTGAATAGAAAACTAACGCCTCATAAAACGATGATTGTTTGATTATATCAAACCGCCTCTCATGGTGTCCATTAAGATGAAACTATATTTATATATTATATATATTATGTTTATTTTTTACTTATAATTAATTAATTTACAATTATATCCTACCTTTATGGTTTCCATAATGGTTAAAGGCGATAATTTCATTTGGGGAAGTGCGGACTACCGCCCCCTCAGTGTAATATGAATTGTTTATGTATTATATAGGTCATAAAAAGGATGGAGTTAATGATGTTGTATATGATATTATACTGGAATTATAATATTCCTTTATATCATTATGTTTTCATTCCTTTAAATACGAAATATAAAATGAAAGTAGTGTTCACACGTACGTACGGATTACTGTCTCCATGGAGGGTGCATTTTATTTCTTACCTCCCAAAGTTATGTATTGTTGTTAATACATATATATAATGAATATATAAGCTATATATGGTATCTAAATAATTATTATAATTCTATAGATAGTGTACTCTCAACCAAATGGAGAAACATGTAATTGTAAGAACATCATTTTTGACTCAAGTGACAAATATCGACAAAATGACCATTAATAACATAATTGATTACATAATGTTTATAACATGGTAATAAGTGATATAAAAGGAATAAAAAACTTGAAAATGGTTCTTAAGAAAGATGAAATTAACTTTAGTTTATTATTCAGGAGATTAAAGGACAAACGGCTTAAGTTGGACATGAGGTAAGGGAAATCATCTCAATCTCCTTTCATTGAGGCATATTTCGATAATATGTGCCTTCTTTTTTTACATGGTGTATAATAAAACCCTTTGAATTTGACTTTGATTTAAAGGGAATATATTTTCTATGAAGTGTTTTACTAAATGACAAACTGAATGTCTTTAATGTTTGATATGACAATGACCTTTTTGCCACCGTAATTGTTATTTGGATTCCTCTATAAAACTTATTGTTTTCTAAAATGAAAAGGAAATATCTTATTCTGTTTTGAGTGTTTTGGTATTGAGAATGGTTTTTGAAATGGATTGATTATTTCAATATATTGAAATTATTTATTTTGATTACAAATTTAATGTTATTAGTGAAATGTTTATATTTGTAATATTTTATGTGTAATGATTTTATAATGGTACATTGACATTTTACGGGAGGTTAAATGATAAACCAAATGACGGGTGGTGTCGTGATAAACCAAGATGGTTGGTTACATTATAACTTCCAATGTATTGGTTATGGAAGTCAGACATATGGCTATTCCATTTAGTGATATAGGTGGACATCGACCATATGGTTATTCCATTTATGTATGATTATGTACCAAGTTACCTTTATATGTTATGTGTTCTTTCTAAGGGTTTTATGGTAAAATTTTGGTTAAAAAATGTCTAGAAATTATCTTTAATACAATGAAGAGTACTTAATACTTCAAAAAGGTGACAAGTGTTACATATGATAAAATATTCGTGGTTTACAAGTTGTTTTGAAAAACTAATAGTTTTCCTTCTTTGTGTATCCATTACTGAGCTTTTAACACTCATCCCAAGTTTCCATTAATTTTTTTCACAAGAAATAAATAGGAATAGGGTCAAGGATGGGATTAAGAAAAAGTAATGCAATTTAAAACATGGAACAAGAGATGAATCTTTTTTTTCAAGAGTTTTTATTTTGTTAAAAAAATGGAAACTGAGTAGATGTGTCTACATGTAATATTCAAGTTGTTATGTATATGTTAAGACATAATTCTCTAATGATATAAACTTGAATATATCCTCAATGTGAATTACTAAATTAATTCAATATTATGCAATGTTTATGGCCTGGCCCTCAATGTCCTGATGGAAAAAAATCCCAGAGTGAGAGGGAAGGTGTAACGAAGGTTTATGTGACCATCTCTCCTATAGTATTTGGAACAGAAGAGCATATGAGGATCATGGATGCTACTTAATGCATGAATTTCTAGGGGCGTACAACAAGATGGTTTCCCTTCCCCGAGGACAGACGAAGCTCCAGTAAAGTGGATCTTGTTCTATGTAAGGAAGATCTCACTGCCGTAGAGATGAACGGGCATGGAGAATGTCTTAGATGGGGCCCACAAATGTATTTTTCATGGGGTGAGGCAACAATTTAATGGCATTTTCTCAGGACGATGGTGTTTGGTAGTTTAACATAATGTAGCTCGGACGAGGTGGGTTCACTCCACAATCCTAGGATATACATAATAGATACCCACCCACCCTTGTGGAATGGAAGGCCTCAACAATGGCATGGTGAGGCATTGTTGTTGAGTGATCAATTGAGGGGTCCACGTTAGTTAGGCTATGTGAAGAAGAAAAAGTTGTTAGTGTGCATATGTGATGAAGCATAAGGCTAAGCACTACGATTTAAATAACATCCCAAGGGACCTTCAAATCACTTCTTATGAACCTGGACGGTCGTACAAGAGAATGTTGTGCACGATAGTGGTGTCGTACATTAGTGGGGCTCGGACATGGTGCCTTAGGGTGAGAAGAACACATGAAAAACATGAGGGGACCATGCATGATGAGAAGATGAACGAAGGATGGGATAGTTGTGCCCAAGAGGGGTAGTTGCATGCAAGAGGGGACATTTGCCTACAATATGGGATAGTTTCACAATAAACTGTTCTATGTAAGAATAAACATGAACCCAAGATGGATCTTATGTAGGATAATGCCTTAGGTTAAGAGGAAATGGGAAAGGATCAAGACCATGTTGGTCCCCCTGAAGGAGGACCTAGGGGAGACCTATAATGCAAAATCCAATACCATGAGACCAATGTGTTTTTCATACGGTCATAGAAGAGGTGTCTTTCAGGAAATGGAGCATCAGTCCATCTTCTATCACCATCCCTGATGTGCGGGGGGGGGGGGGTGCTTTTATTTCTTGCCTAAATCCTTTGAGGAGGCACAAAAGAGGAGTTGTGTGCAAGTGACTATTTGTGATCGTGTTGGGAACAAAAGGGTTTTCCTACCTAGGGGAATCCAAAATGACATATTATCTTCCTCCATACACTTTCCATGGCTAGAAATTTTAATGGATGTCGGGAAAGGATCTTTTTTACACCTTATTAGGCATGCAAGGGTTTGCATACTGAGGGGATTCTTGCACACTTTCCTAAACATTGCACGCCAGTTCCTTGGAGAGTAAGTGGCTGATTTCCATGGAAGCCTTCATTTGACATCACATTAGGCATGCAAGAGATTTTGCACAATGGGGGATCTTTCTTGCGGCCCATAATTCTTTCACACAACTCCATATCATATCACAAAATAATCTTTTCATTATCAACATGCCTTTGGTTTCATTAAAAGATCCAACCCATGGACCTATCCAAATTTCAGCATCAACCAAAGCCCCAAACCTCATATTTTGAGCTTAAGGGGGACTCGAATGTCAGTTTCTAAGGGTCATCCCAAAAATAGAGATGTTTTTAGTCATTGTGCACAAAAATGGTGTTTTGGTGCACAAAACACCTCCACATGATTGAAAGTTGTGGTCTGCACCCATAAATACACTGAGCCCCCCCTGTGGGTCCCACTTTGACTTTTCTATATGAAAATATTTTTCTATAACACGCTAAAATGCTCCACATCTCTGTGTGGGTTCTCACGAATGATTTTGAGTTTTTCAAAAACCCTGGAATCATTTTAACCATCAACCATTTTTTGGACATAGAGTATTTTTTAGTAGCATTATTGTGTGCCACTGGAAATTTTTTGCACCAACTCTCCATTTTTTCGTACACTTTTCTTTGTGTTTTTGAAAACATGACAATATGCCTTACCAAAAAATCGACACCGAGTGGGAGGCCTCCTCAGCTGCACAGAGGCTCCATATGATCACGAACCCAAATATTCTTCATATGATTTGGGTTGTGACTAATAATCAAATATTTTTTGGCAATTTTATTCATTCAAAAAAAAAAAGAATACTCCCTGAGTGATAGCCCAGTGATGTTGAACATAGGAATTGCTTAGAAAGTACTGATGATTGGATTTGAAACTAATACCCTACTATCATGGGTGGCTTGTTAGGATTTACTCTCAAAATTCAACCTCATGAAAAATGGCCATCCAACTAGGGAAACATAGAACACATCCATATATGTTCTGAATTTGAAGGCTAGGACTATTTTATTGAGTAATCCATTTCCCGAGGAATCACTCACACTTTGTGCAGTCACCTTCAGAAGAAACATTATTGATGAGACGAAGGGTATGTAGGAATGGGACTTCAGGTCCAGGGGAAACCTCACAAGTGAATGGGCTTGGGAATACTGAGTATTCCGAACATGAAATAAGTTCAGACCAGAGCTGGGGTTTTTTGGTCTTTTGGAAGTTGTCTAGACATCCCAATTTCATTTCTACTGGGAGCATGGCATGTACCAGAACAATTTAGTTAGTGGTTTCCCAACACCCACACCATCTACCTACACCACTGGGAGGTAGGTATAAATATGTGGGACATCCATTTCATTAGGGGAATCTCATTGGAGGGGTACTTGTATGATGAGTTCCGCCCAACATAGAATGTCTGACGTGATAGGATGTGCTGAACTATCCTGACATGGCATCTGCATGTGCTTTCTAAGGAGGAGTTGAAAATAAATTATGGTTTGAATAAAATATCATATCTGGGATGGATCAGTCATTTTATGATGTAGGACAAGGCTATGAATATTCCAAGATGAGGGATGAAATTCTCAGACACATCTCCTAGGGGAAAAGTGGGATCATATTGGATAGTCCTTGATGCAAGAGAGTACCGATCATGGGAATTTTGAAGAAACGAGAGTCGGGACCTGAATGTAGAATATGTTGGGTTCCTATCTTCATTCTTGAGAGGGTTTTTGTTTCTAGTGAGGGTCACAAGGATGGGGGTCCATAAAGGGACACAAGTGTTGGCCAACATCATGGTGGTGAAGAACAAGGTAAACCTGGGGGTGCCCATATTTGCTAAGCTATACAGCATTCCAGAGAGTATCTCAAAGGAATATATGCCCAAAAGGATATGTGGACCATTACAAGTTATTCATAGTAGGGTCACCGCCCACTCTAGTGGATATGACTTCCTGAATTCCATTTTCCCTCTAGGTGATGGTATGTGGCCATCCCTCTTGAACATTACTAGAATCCCCCACTATCTCTCAGATAAGAAGGGTTGAAGCCCAAGATCAGTAGCCGTACCTATTTATACTTTCACCCATTCTGAACCCAAGAAGGATAGATGGTACATTATGGGTGGGGTTCATTTGAGTAGAGGGAATACCTGTAAAGCATCAGGGTTGGTGTTCTGGTAGCCCAGATCGATGGAAAATCATTTACGAAACATACATGATGACATGGTTTTCAAGCTAGTTCGGGTGCATCCAGTGGATAAAAAAGAAAGTAGACATAGAGGTTTGAGAAGATAAACCCCCTTGAATTCTATTCTAACTGTGGCTTATGTTCATGACTGCAGGCCTAGGTGAAATCATCACTGTTTCCCTACCAATTTCAGTGATGGCCTATCAACAGAATATGCAAAACATGAGAAAATAACATACCGCAAAGAGGTTCTACAGAAACGCATCTGGAAAATCAATATTGCTAGTGTAGATCCCAGAGAGAAAGGAGGTAGATAGAGTGATATGGGAGTGGTGAGATGATCAACGGGAGAAGTGGATGGCATGACATGGGGCCAAACATCATCGGTAGGCGTACTGTAAGGTAAGAACTTGCCTTGGCCTTCTAAGGATAGGTGGTCCCATGGGTGTTCTCATGGGCCAGCCAGGGAACATCCTAGGAAATAGCTTAGGCACCTCCTAAGGAAGACACCCAATGCTATTATCCCATCTCTCAAGTCTGGATGGAGGATGTTGTGACAATCTATGTCTACCGAAGAGTTATGGCAGAGTGTGGGGCATACTAGGCATGACTATCCCGACATACGGAGCATCTAGGTGGAAGAATGGTTAAACTTTAATCATCAACATATGTATATGACATCCATGGATATGTAACTGTGCCAGTGGGGACAGTATTAAGAGCCACATCTTTTGATGAAAGTGATTATAGGCCATGATCATAACCCAAAAAAGATTCCATCCATGGATGAAGGTGTAATGGAGGAGGAATTTGAATAAGAAGAGGAGGAATAAGGCAATGAATACATATTTGAATATAAAGAAGCGGAAGAAAAGGTAAAAGTTATTGGTGTTAAAGGACCATCAGAAACTAATGCATGCCTGCAAAGTCCTTGCAAGGGCGAAAAGATTTTGGGCTCCAATGCAGAATTGGCTGAGAAGCTAAAGGTGATATTAACACTTGTCTCCACTTTCCATTCAATTCTAAAAAACCTAATGTATTTATAAAATTATATCCATTTTAGGAACACATGGACGATGGTTCTCAATAAGCCTTCTGCTCAAAGGATGAAGATGTGCCTATGATGGTAAGATAACATCCTCAGGAATCTATCTTCAGATCTGAGCACGGTGTGGAACCAACCACGGTTGGCGTATGCAGCGATAATCCAGAAGGAAGAGATGAAGTGGCATCCTCTGTGTTTCCCACATTCCTAAACATTTATGAGGATCCAGTTCTAGTGATCGAGTTAACAAGTGATGAGGGATGTCCTCTAGTGGAAGCTCCCACCCTGACACAGTTACTGAATACTTCCACGATTGGATAACTTATGTCTCTATCTCCATAGGATCTCATTTTTGTTGGGAAGTTCAACTAACCAAGATACTGACTCGCAATGTAGTGATCACATGTATGGAGGCTTGATAGACCGCTGATTCTAGAACATCTGCAGGATCCCTGCGTGTGATCACATCAACTCATACAGCACAAAAGATTCTAGTTGTCCTCGATGTAGTACTCGATGAGCTGAAAGTTGCGATCATGGGTGATAATGCTTCTAAGAAGGAGTTCTAGTCTAGTGAGGTCAAATTCACTGAAGATTAAATAATTATATAGCTTGACCCTATCAGTAAAATCTTGGCTTCGTTTCCTGACTACATGACTGGGGACCCTGAGGAGAAAGATGATTCTAACCTAGATGTGACTGAGGTGAGACACATGATGTGGCTCAATGTATGGAAGTGAATCAAAAAATTTCTCAATCAATCCATGAAATAATGGATAAACATGATGAGGTTGCTTCTCACCTAGCTACGTTTTCTAGAATATGGAGGGTTAGATGTGCAACATCTTCATGTAATGATATTCCATTACATCAGTGATAAAATATAAGAGAATAAACAATGATCTAACATTAGCTAGTGCTAAAAGTAGATAATGAATGTACCAAAATTCCTTAAGGCTGAGAAAGAATTTTGACTCCAAGAACAAAATGCAAAAGAAATGAAGAAATTTATCACAACTCACTCTGAGCTCATTGAACAGTTGAGGACCCAGCTAGTGGATGCCTAGGAGTAGGTAGTGTCGGAAATTATTCAAATGATTGACCTCCATGCAAAAAAATCATGAGCGTAGTCATGGGATAATTAGTTACTCTCTAAAACTGCTAATGAATATAGGGATATCATGGAGGGGGTGGTAGTCTTGGAGGCCACATGCCAGAAGGTGGCCAAAGTGTAGAAATATACGAAACTCGATGATCCTTAAGGGATATGTTTTGGCTGAACTCATGAACCTAGCCGTATTTGTTTCTTTTTATTCTGAACTATGGGCATGAATGGATCATTTGTTTTCTTTTTTATTTCAACCCATTCTGACTACAATCAGGATGTGATTAACTATCGATCCATATGCTCACGCGGGTCATGCCTGATGTCAGTAACAAAGGTGGGCACATCAAATCAATGGTTCAATGTTGGAGTGCCAACAATTATTTGGGAATCCTTGGTATAAATGTCCCATTCAAGCTTCTGGGAAGAAATAAAGATGCCTAACTGGAGAATGAGATTCTCAGAATAGTTGAATTGTGGTTTTCCCAATGTACTCTAGTGCACGAGAGGAGTAACTCTAGGGGTGTTAGAATCAATACGAATGTAGGGGAGTGGATTGTGTGAATCAAGATACCCTAAATTTGTAACACAATAGGGGCATCATGATGATGAAGGAATATTATTGACCATATTCAAAACACTGTATCCCTATTGCGTTACCCAGAAATGGGGATAACTAATGAGGGCCGACCTCTGACCAAGTTCGAAACACATTTTATGACTCGAGATGCCATCCATTAGCCTTCTAGAACAATAGCCTACAATAGTATGTGAGAAATAAGACAAGAATCCATACTGTTATGGGGTTTCCTCAAGCATGAATTGGGATGAGGATCCAAATAAAGGGCACATAAAGTGTGTAGTAGGGAGTGATGGGTTGTTCTTATTGAGTTAAACACCCATGAAATTACACCACCATGGTGGAAACACATTAGATGAGCACATTGTTTTGATCATGTATCATACCTACATCCAGATTGGACCTCTCTGGCGAAGACCTAGAATGACATTCTATTTTATGTATTACCAATTAAAACGATAGACATAATGTTTAATGTCGTACAATGTGGATGGTGTACATAGTTTTAAAGTCATAATTCTTGAACCGTTATTGGGGTCGAGGGGCCAGAATGATTAATGACCCTAGGGCTTGGCCCATGGATAAATTCCTAGGATTCTCTATGTATCTCATAAGGGAGAAAATCAAGTCAAACATTGTTCTTAACCATATCATGGGTATAGACCAGTGCAAGTTGGGGAAATCCTCCCTGGTGAGGAAACACATGCATCCAATATATATCATGGGGTATCCTAAAGTGGTTCATGGTAGATCTATTGTTTTATTTCATGCATTGAGTACATGGTTTCCCAGAAAGGAAATGTACAGCGTTTTCATATCCTGATGGGAATGAGAGCCCAAGAGGTACTTGCCACACCTCATGTTCCCAAAAGAGTTTGGGCCAATGGGATGAAAAAGGGGGGGTAGGATTTAAGATTCTTGGGGCTAGACCCATAGACAGAATGTTCAGGAATTACTATGTATCCCCTTAAGATGGTAATCAAGACACATATAGTTCTGGAAGAAGTTGAGCAGTTTTACATCTTATGGAAAGGACTTGAAGAGACCTTAGTTTTAAGGTCTTAGAGCACAGATCATTGATGTAATGGAATGATGTAGACACATGGTGTAGTAATTATAAAACCCCACGTGAATGAGAATTGTAGGAGTCCTTATCACCATGTTTTCCTTGGGGATTTTTTAGGTCGATGGATAGAAAATGAATGTTAGGCTGGGCCCAAGGAAAAGTGTTTGGGCATTCCGACATACCCCATGATGATGGGGATCAAACAATACAATGTTATAGAATTTGAAAGGTAGGGTATCTATACTAGGGACAAAATTTTCATGTGGTTTTGGCCCACACACGAAATGAAGCATCATTTAATAGATCTTGGTTGTCCTCTTAAATGGATATGTGTGTATTTTTTTGGTTAAATGACGAAACATAGACGATGAATCCTAGCATCGCTATAGAAGTCAAGCCAAAATAAGGCCTCGAAAAATTGTTTGTTGGATGACTAATACCAAACATGATGTCCCCTCGAGTGATGACAACACAATGTGGTGGTGTTTTTCATAATGCGTCCAAGCCGATAGTGTCATGGTTTAGGGTTGTATGATAGGAAAAACCTTTTCTTTTTAACATCTAACTGTGATGACTCTATTGATTACTTCAATGTGGGACTAGTTAGCATAGTTTAAAGTCATATTGATCAAAAACTTATAGAAGAAACAATTTGGGGGGGTGGGTGGGTGGGGAATATGGCATTATAAATCATACCTGACATGAATGTGGATGACGTCCACACCACACCATATGAAATTATAGAGAATAAAACTCCGAATAAGGGGCTATAAAAGGTAAGGGAGTATGGGGATGGACCTGTGGATGAAGCGTCTATGTGTTCCTACATATCTTATGAGGATGGGAATCAATCAATACATAGTTATAATAGTTCAATTTAATGTCATGAAGTACAGGATACATGAGCGAATAGTTCCTCGAAATGGAATATGTGGTGCATATATTGTAAACAATATGTAAATGAGGACATAAGCCCACACCACACCAAGAAAACCTATGATAGTTAGGGACAAAAGGTTGAACAGAAGAGGTAATTAGTGGAAACTGAGCTGGACCCGAAAATGAGATGTTTGGGCGTCCCTAAGTATCCCATGAGGATGGGAATCAAGCAATATGTAGTTCAAGGAGTTGTGGTTTTTATGCCTTTAATAAAGGACTTATAGAGATCATAGATTATGGTTATAGAGCTCAGAAAATAGAGAAGAGAGACTTTTCCAAACGAGTGTAAACCTCAACAAAATCACTACGCCCACATGAGCTATGCTCGATGCGGGAAACAAGGGTGGAGAAGGTCTTGGAAAAATGTGGAATACATAAAAAGGGGAAAACGGTTTGGATCCCTAAATGACGCATCACCATGGATTCATCATCCTAACACGCAAAAACAAACTGATGTGTAACCCCATGTGTGTAGAAATTCCACATGGATATAATGGAGTAGAAAAAAATGTGAATCCTAAAAACAACATTTAGGGCTTGATGGGGTGTCCTGATGATGGAGGATAACTATTTACCATGCTCAAAACACCACATCCATATCATGTGACCTAAAATTGGAATAACAAATGAGCATCAGTCGTCGACCATATTCACTATGCGAGAATTGTATCAATTTTCCTTCGAAATTCTCGAGGATGTTAGCCCGATGTTGTAGGAGGGACTGGGGTCGAGCATCCATGTCTTTCAGGGGTCCTATAATATGTGAAAGAGGATGAAAGCCTAAATGATGGGGAATATGATGCATGAAAATGGGCGATAACATGTCTATGTAGAATCCAACATTGTAGGTCTTGAATCAGACTTCTCTTGGGAACATTGGAGAACTGCCAAAGAGGGTTGGGGGCCGAACTGTAGAGCCTAACTTGAAATGATTAGTATATAATAGGGGAAGGAAGAGCTCTTAGTAGGGAGAGGTACATGGAGTGTCCATTACAAACCTGGCGTGAATGAGGACTTGGAGTCCATGCTACACCAAATACCACGTTTTGAGGAACTCAAACCCGGGAGGCAGAAAGATGACAAGGTTTCTATGAAATAAGGATTGACATAAAGTATAAATGTCTAGGTGTTCCTACGAATCCCATGAAGATGGAAATCAAGCCACATGTAGTTCTGGAAGTGGCATGTAGTTTAACATTGTGTGGTAAGGCCGATGAGTGAAAGAAGGATGTCTCAAGGGGATATGTGTGGCACAATAAAAAATTCTTGAGGTGAATGAGGAGCTAATCCCATACCAGAATGCGCAATCCTAAATGATAACACGGGACAATGGCCAAAAAGGTTGAGGGAAATGAGACATTATTTCCCAGTTATTTTTATGATTAATTTCTTTTGGTGAGGACGCTGAATGATTGATGTTTAAGGTCATAGAGCTTGGGCCATATATAAATGACCTAATAAGAGGATATTGCCTTACCAAAGCTCCTAATCCCATGTGAGAAATGATTAGTGGGGAACATAAGTAATAGGATCAGGCTCTCCCAATCAAATAGCGTTATGGAAATGTGGGAAGGAGATTGAGAATGGTCGATCATGATAAATAAACATTCCTTCACATGGTAGCCAGATGTTTGAAAGGGATAACATGAAAAAATGAACCACAACACCTAATATTTGGGACATACATGGATGGTGCTAATTATGGT
The DNA here is from genome assembly GCA_963277665.1 of Viscum album. NCBI lineage: Eukaryota > Viridiplantae > Streptophyta > Magnoliopsida > Santalales > Viscaceae > Viscum > Viscum album. The sequence goes on along the minus strand of OY728128.1, from coordinate 266,180,741 downwards.
GAATGATTGTTTACCCTGTATGAAATGCAACATCCATATAATGTGACCTGAAATGAGATCAAAAAAATGAGTGTCAACCGCTGACCATATTCGCAATGTGACACGTGTATCAATTTATTTCATGAGATACTTGAGGACGTTGGCCCAAAATAGTAGGAGATCCCTATGGCCCAGCATCCATTCTGTTCAGGGGACATTTTGGATGTGAAATATGATGACGACCCAAATAAATGGGATAAGTGATGTTGGAATATGCTTGTGCATTTTTAACGTCATACAGGACGATGAAAGAGGTGGAGATCTCCAAGGAGATGTTTACATGGTGCATCAATGATGAACATGATGTGAATTAAGGAAAAATCATGCACCACACCACGTGTTTAGTCCCATGGGGAGATCTTGAGGTTTGGGGTTGGGCCTATGGACTTAATGTCTGGGCATTCATATATATCCCATGAGGATGGGAATCAAGCCATACATAGTTCTAAAAGGGCCAAGAAGATTAACGTCGTGTGGTGGGGACATGGGATGTTGTAAGAATAGAGAGAGGGAAATGGTGGGATCATCTTAACACCAATATGTGTGGGGCCATCTAATTCAATGCGCCACCATGTGGGGTTATCCAAGGAAACATACATCCATGGGGTAGTTAAAGAGAAGAGTTTGGGGGATGGACTCTAAGATAATACGTCTGGGCATTCCTATGTATCCCATGAGGATAGGAATCGATCCATACGTAGTTATTGAAATACTGTGTAGTTTAACATATTAAAGCATGGGCATGATAGATATTAGTTTATGGTCATAGAGCTCAGACTATTTGGTAGTTCATCTGCTACTCACAGTTTAATGTCATGCAGGATGGGTGCTGAGTTGTTTTATATCCTTATGCTTGGATGGATCACTCAGTTTAAAAATTTTTTTACGACGAAATAGTTTATTGTCTTGTATGAACGTTTTCTAATGAAACATATTTCTTGAAGAATTTGGAATTCATGGGATGAGTTAAACGCTAACAATCCTTGGTAACCTGGGAGTAAGAACCATTGGGGTAAACCTTGTGAATAATGTATGGTAATTAACATATGGGCTCTAGTTTGGGTGGTTACCTACTGGGTATCATCTGCATTCTCAGAACCTAAACCATGTCTCATTTAATGAAATAACATAGGTGAAATTTCTTGTTGAAAGCTATTGTTATCTTGTTCTGATGCCTTTCTAGATTGTGTAGGGCAGAAATCCCGTTCTCATTGAGTGTTTCCAGTTCAAGAAGATGTACATCAGTTTCCTTATCTGGTACTTGATGATCATAGGTAGTTTTGCGTAATGAATGAAAATTAATCCCAATGGGTGGGACTACCTCTATTCTATACACTCGCAAATATGGGGTAACTTGTGTGGAATTGTGAGTCATCCTCTAATAGTCCCAGAGTTCGTTGGGGAGCATGTTCGGCCAACTCTTCTTTTTCTGAACAAAAATTTTCGGCAGATTGTTAGAGGGGTTTTTGTTGAACACCTCGATCATCCCATTTTATTGCACATGATAGCAGGAGGTATAGTTAAAAAGGATGTTTTACATGGTGTAAATTTTCTTTTTCTCAGTTGCCTAGATGATGTTGTTGTTATTGGTGGGGATGGAAAGAGGGACTCCAAATTAGTAGATGATGATAGAGCTCATAAATTCAACAATAGAACGGTCTATGACCTCTATGAGCGGAACATCCTCACCCCATATGGAAATTAAATCCACAGTGGTCAAGAAGAATATGCACTGGCGAGCTGTCGCTGATAGATATGGACCCATGACATTGAGTCTCAAGACCGCGAAGGGATAAAAGTATTTGGTAGTGTAGAGAGGCTCAGACAGCTAATGAAAAAAATTATCATGGTTTGGACACACATGGTACCTCTTGGAAAACTCGATAAATTCACAAATCATGTAAGGCCAAAAATATCCTAATATATAGATCTGGTGGGATAGTTTCGTCGCTATCTGATGAGCACCATAGGAACCAACCTGAACATCTTGCATGACCTCATAAATCTCACCTATGTGAATGAAACGGAGGAGAACCCCTGCAATCTTGATCTTGTAGAGGATTTGTTCTAGACCAGGACCACTCTAGAGGGTAAACTTTAGTGCATTCCTTCAGATACGGTCACAATCGACTAGATCAGAAGGGATATTGTTGTGTTAGATGTACTCAATTAAATCAGTCCCCCTATTCGAAGTCACTTCCCAAACTATTTCATAGGGTCGTAGGGATCTTGACATGGATGCTCCAGAAGTAATGTGACTTACCTGTGGGCTTTCATCATCTTACAGATTGATGTGGGTGATGACTCTCTAGTGTTCTACATGGATAATAAAATCATCCTAGCTGGGTTCTTCAAGGGATTCATCCATGATAACCATGGATTCAGCTCGGCGGTTCTGCAAACGAGATACATGTGTAAGATCTTGCTGAGATAGGAACTGTGCCATCAACTGGGAGGTACGTTCCCATAGGGGTATGATCTCTAGCTTCTAGATAACTTAGTAATTATTGGTCTAATTGAGAACTAGTTTGGAGTCCCCTTTCACATGAAGGTTGGGAACATCGATTGTGAGGACCAACTCAAGGCTAGTAATGATAGTCTGATACTTTACTTCATTGTTGGTATAAACTTATAACAATTAGAATGAATATGGAAGAACGGTTAGCATTGTCTTGAAGAAGATGATAACCAGGCCCAGTCTATTATGTCTGGGGTCATTCAGTCTTCTTCCATATGGCTTCGATAAGCACCATCAAATTGAATCTTCCACCATAAAATAGCTTGGTATACTAAGAGTATTGCCTCAATCACAAAATCAATGTCCATAGATAGCTCCATGGGAGCTGGGTGGGCTGCAGGGAAGTCCTCCAATGCTTTCCCCTTAATAGACTTTTGGGGGACGAACCTGATGTTGAACTACTGGTGGATTACTGCCCATCATGCTAGTTGGCCTGTCAACATGGGGTGGTTCAGGATGTACTTCAGTGGATCAACTTAGGATACTAGTTGTATCTCATGGTGCTTCAAGTAATGTCACAATTTTTGTACTGTTAAAACCGGCGCCAAGCAGCTTTTCCCGATAGAGGAGTATCTAGTCTCTGTATTAAGGATCATGCTACTAAGATAGTACAAACCATTCTCTATTCCCTCATTTTCTTCTGGGAGATAAGGGTTCCAAGAGATCACACTAGGGTGGTCTTATAAAGGAATGATGGATTTTTGAAAATGTGTGGCATCATGACCACATGCTATAACATGTACTACTTCATTTCTTCAAAAATCAATCTTACATTCCTCATCCAACTAATAACAAGTTCCTATCTTCATGTTCCTAGAAAATGGATTCCACTTGCCTACCAAATTGGTGATGAATTGGCGTATGTAGGAAAAGTGGCCATGAAAGCCTCACAACTCACAAATATTGTGCGGAGGAGACATCCGACTAATGGACATAATCTTCTCTGGATCGATATCGATGCCACTATATCTGACAAAGAATCCGAGAATCATTTCAGAGGTGACCCCTAAGGAACAGTATAATGGGTTCATCTTCTGATGGAGAGAATGGAGGAAGTTTAATGCTTTATCAAGGTTTTTGAGATGGTCCTACCGCTGGTGAGGCTTTACCACCAGATATTACAAATAGAATTACACCTATGTCATGAGGATCAGCTTGAATATGAAATGCATGGAACGCTGATAGGAGGAACCTGCATTCATTAGACCACAAGGCATTACCCGGTTGGAAAAAATAACGTATGGTTCCCTTAAGGCTGTAGATTTTACATATTTGGGGGGCCTTTCGAATTTGGTTATACTCGGAATAACCATCCATGATGGAGAGAGTCTGGAATCCAGTGGTTGCGTTAGTCAACAGTTCCATTTTAAGAAGTGGAAATTCATCATTCAGACAGTGACGATTGAGATCCCAGAAGTCAATACTGACTCTGACCTTTCTATTCTTCTTCCTAATGGGCACAATTTTGGCTAACATCCTTGGGTACTAGACCTCCATGATGATGTTTTATCTGATTATCTTATCATCATTGGTCTCGATCATTGCACCATAAGAAGGCTTCGTATTCCTGGGAGGTTGATTGAACTCGTGATGATTTGATGGAAAGCTGAGGAAGTGGAACAAGACATGATGATCTTGTCCCATAATCTTGTTTTAACTCTTGAAAACACATCATGATTATGCTTCAATAAATCCATGTGTTTTTGTTGGTCTTCGATGGGAATATCGGCACTGATCAACCTGGGTTTTAGATCCCTCTGTTATTGAGGCACACTTAAACAAATTCATCAACCATGGTGGAGACACCCACTTAGAATTCCATAGGGGAATCTTCTAAATAAGCCTTTATACTTATATAGGAGGGTTATTCAGAGGGAGAATATTCCTCTAAATCAATATGTCCTAATTAGATGCCAGTTCCCACTGGAGCGGTGGTAGACACTACATCGAGGGACTCCTGTTCTTCCAAAACCATAGAAATGAAATCTATCATCCCAATTAAATCATGCCATTAGCCCAATGGGGCACACATAATGACATAAAAGCAATTGTGGTGCATTTTCCTGAGACAGTTTATCCCATCCCAGTGAATCAATCAACGATGACATATTTCCTATTCCATGGGGCATGCATCCTAATGCCTTATTGGGCTGTGGGATTACCATAGCTTGATTTGTGTTTAATATGATGTTATCATCCCCTCCCCTACACATGCGAATGTTCATTCCCTTTTTTTGTGAAATAAATAAACATTTACCTCGATCTGGGGTCGTAGCCTCCAATTGGTGAACCAGAAAAATGTAAGAATCATCCAGGTATGTCCATGGATCGGTCATAGCTATAGTGTGTTCAACCTCATTAGCCTGAATCATCTTTTCCTTGAACATGAAATAGTCAGAATCTAGGTAGCGGGCTACACAGAGACAAAGGGATATGTGTCACCATGGAGCATTCCCACTCTAACATTAAGAGAGTACTTATGGAACTGGTGATACGATGATGGGACAACCATATGTAGGTTAATACATGGTCTAACCATCAACACATTGTATGTGGTTTCCTTTGAAACAACCATGAACTCAGTGCTGGATACCAGAACAATGAACTGGGACTTCAGGAGGATCATTCCAACCGTTGATTGTTCCTTCATCTCATAAACATGAATTTTCGGGTCAGAGGGACCCAAATCATGTTCAGACCACCACATTTTTTGAAGTGTCTGAGTTAGGATTAGGTTGATCGCAGAGCTAGTTTGGACAAGATAGTATTGAACCTCCAAGCCATTGAAGTTGAATTTGATGTACATAGGGGGGGATTTTCCCTTGTATGGGATATCCTTCATATTCTCCAGAGAAAGAGATAATGGAATATCATTCTGCATGATCGACTTCCTTAGCATGGAAGGCTTCTGTAGCTTACACATCCGTCTTAAGCAGGAGGGGGCTTCCTAAAGCCTCAGCGAGTGCTTCACAACAACCCATATACTGGAGAAGAGCCTCAAGGTTAGAGATCCTCATAGGAATGATATAAATATTCTTAAGTATATTGTATTTCTATGTCAATAATGAAACACTACTTATATAAGGTCGTTCTATGGTAGGGGGTATGGCGGGCCCTTCCGGCTGAACCGACTATTGGCTGGTGGTTGGAATGTCCTGTTGCTTGTTTTTCAAAGCTCATGGAGTGACTACAGGATCCGGGAAATATTACTCAGGATATTTCATAATAGTGTGTGGTTAATCTCATCATGGTTGTGGCAGATCTACCTAATTAGATAACAAAAATGGAGGTGAAGGTAGACCTAATGACACTAGATGAGAAGGCTGTGCAAGATGAGCTCTGTGCTTAGCATGTCGTTTGTTTCAATGGAAAGCACAACCTAGATAGAATTATTGATAGAGGAATTCTAATGACCCATATATTCGTGGCTCTGTTGGCACTGGCGATGACTAAAGACATTGGGAGGATCTATTTGGTGCTCCATGTCATCAATAATCATGTAGGGGTTAACCCATTCCATGGTGTTAACCGAAGAGTACCCTTGATAGTCACATAAAGAATCCTCCACTACTACTCAGATTCTTGATGGTAACCTCTCTTTGTGAGGGCATGAAGTCACTGAGAGTGCGGGATGACGGTGGGATCAGTGGGGGACGTTTTTCCATTGCATTACCTATTCTTGCTCTTATGAGAAGGGGTAGGCTGAGACATTGACACAGTAGTGGTTGTGGATGATGTGACATATTCTGAAGGATCAAGTTGATTTAGACGTTCATTGATAATACCATGGGAATGACCAAATATATTACAAACCATCTTGTCGTCATAATTTTCAGACCCACGATTAGGAACATGTTTCCACATGACATCGATATCATTTCTACTATTTGGATTCACGAATATGGACTCCACATTTTCTGTAGATAGGCCTTACAGAACTATGATTTTATCAACAAGGACTTGATTCCATTTTTTAACACATATCATTGTTTGATGGTTTTCCCCAGGATCTGGTGATAGGGTTGGTAATTGGGGTGATCAGTGAGATTCGCCTCTTCAGGCCTCCTACATTCAGGTAGTTGTAGAATTCCCTATTCTAAGGAAGGTCAGAAATTACCGAGGACCTGAGCCTCATTAAATGACTTGGTATGGTTTTTCAAATCCGGGAAGTGGGATCTGGGAGCATGGCCTTGATAAGGGGATTCATGAGCTTTTCGAGGAGGTGGAACCTAGTTATCTTGCCTAAGATGTGGAGCAACATTACGTGGGTGTGCCCGCCGATTTTGAAGTGTGTTCTGCTGGGTCAGAGGCTCTGCCTTTGGGGGTGGGCCTCTGCGAGGCTGTAGAGGTGGATCCACTGGTAATAAATCATGTTTCCTGGGGGCCTCTATCTGGGCAACCTCAGCCGGCTCGTCCTTAGCATCCATTCTTACTAAATTTGTAGGAGGCAACAAACGTGCCTTCTTTTCATGTTGTAAGGATTCCTTAAGACATCGGTCCATAGTAGAGAAATCCAGAAATACACCAAGGTAATTCTAAGTAATAAAAGAGGGGACCAGTTTGGTTCTGACATTTCCCACAAAAATTGTAAGCTGTTGTTCCTGAGTCAGCAACATGTACAGGGAGTAGGTGTGACTGCTCCATTGGGTGACAAAGTCTACAATGCGGTCGACATGCCTCTGCTTAGATAAAACCACTAAACGATCCAAAAAAATATTCTAGTTTCATGTTCGTCATCGCTAGGCATTATTAAGAAAAGGACTTGAATTGAATATAATTAAACTAGGTTTTCATTACCAAACCTATCCACACACATGAAAGTGCCATCAATATAGGTTGTCAATAATTAACATACACACATTGTATCCAAAGCTACAATGGTCATACAAGAATCAGTGTGGCTTAAGAGGGTATAATACATTTTTCGAAAAGTCATTTTTATAAAATTTCAAATGGACCTTATCTTTTCAAAAAATTCTTTGAATTCCAATCCATTTTATCATTTATAATATCCAACCCAATATATATTCTTCAGACCAATTTTATCTAAACACCATTGAAACTCAAATGGGAATTTACACTACCCTTTAAACGAATATTTAAAAACATTCAAAGACACAATAGGTCTCATAATAAAATTCACAAGAGAAAACACACACTTTTGAAATAATACATCTCATTTTGAAATCACATAATCATAAAACACCCCAAAACATTGATATAAAAATTAACCAAGGCTAAAAAGTGGTTTTAAATATAGAACATATGGGTTTACTCACAACCATATAAAACATTCCATCATTTCTAACTCTTTGAAATCATCAAACTATTGGTTTTATATTCTATTAACACAAGAATAATTTTTAAAACATCTATTTTATGATTACCATTAATTTTAAAATAATAATCATTATTTTAAATAACTAATTTTGGTATATTCCCAATCAGTTTTCATCGAATATCATTCCATAAAAATATATAAAACCACATGGAAAATAGAATTTATAACTTATAGGAACTCATATAGGCATCATTATAATAAAGAAACACATTCAAAATAATAGTCCATTAATGATTAAGAAACTATTACAGAAATGAAAAATATTGGGATCATGGTATATAAGAAAGATGGTAAAAAATATGATGTCGCAAGGACTGAGAAGGACACATAAAATCTAACCAAACTATATCCATAAATGACACATTATCCCTTTATAAAATAGATAATCCATGGAATGGATTAACATTAATATGAAATGTTAATGGAAATTTTCAAGGATGAGTAAATCAACATCACATTAATAATTGAAATCTCATGAATTTATTCATATGCCAAGTTCTTTATGTAACTCGTTTATAATAAAAATAATTAAAGATATAAGAGTTATTTTTCAAAGAGATTATTTATTGATTATTATTCAATGAAATATTCCACTAATATTTTAATGTCCATGTTTTTTTATATTACATGAAATATGAATTATTGAACATTCTAGAATTACCTTATTTGATTTCTAGGGGCTATCTAGCCGATGAAACAAAATATTTTCAGGAAAATTAATGAAAATCAAATATATGTTATTCTTTAAAATCTGGACTAGTCCATCAAGTGAGTCGTTGAAATTTATGATGATTTCATGGTCTATGTAGGGATATTAACCATTCCCTTTGATATTATAATTCTTGAAAATGTGTAAGAATTATATGTACAAATAATCGTGGATGAAATTTCATATCCATGGGGATGTTGTTCATTAATTTTAATCTAGACTAATATCTATCATTTTTTAACAACATAGATCTGTCTACTCTAGATCACTGAACACTATTCATAGTTACAATTTTTTTTTAAAAAAAATATGCCCAAAAGGTGTTCACTTATCATGACCATGTTGTAAAAATGTTTTGTATAATAAAAATGTACTTGGAATCCTTAAAAACCCGATACATGATTCAAAAAATACATTATATCCAACAATGAGATTTGAAACTCAAGAAAAGGCTTTCTTGCAGTACTTGTTTGGTATAAATGAGGACGAACTCCCTTATAAGTACACTTAATCATCTAACGAGAACCAAATAGTAGTATTTCATCTTGAATGATATGCGAAAACCCTAAATACCATGATCAAATTGCATTGTTGGCATTCCATGTAGCCACAACATAGACATGCTACAAGAGAACCACAACAACACCATATCATTAATGGGCATATGAATATTCATTAGAGTTCAAGAAATCCCATAAAAAATTAAAACCAAAACATTAGAATGAACCCATCACCATCTCCGAGTTTCTAGGACCTTATAGAGCTAGAGAATTCTTCATCATCATCAAACTGTTATCTTGACCCAATTCTTCATATATGTAGTGTGATCGATAGATAATTAAAGGGAAGGGGGAGGATACCTTATCTTGTGGGGGGTTCAATGGCAGTGGTAGGGTTCGAAGGCAGTAGAGCGGTCGACAGTCACGATAGTTGCAGCAACAACATCGATTGAGGTTGGGATTGCAGTTGTAGAGGAGGTGTTTAATTGTGGTGGAGGTGGGGTTCCACACAATCTTGAAGGCAAAAGTTAGAAGAAACTATTATGGTTATATTTAAAACATCCAGGAAGACTTTTATGAACACTTCACCAAAAGAGCAGATCAATGTATGTCAAATCTGTGCTAAAATATAAAGCACTGATAAAACCTACCATTATTAGCACTTTTTTATTGCTGATAAAGATATAATGTTAATAATTTATTAATATATTTATATATATATTTAAAATTATATAAATACTAAATATATTCTTATTTATTTGTAATTACAACTATATATAAATATTTATGTCTTTATATTTATATATATATATTAAATATATTTATATAATTACATATATTTTTAAACTTATAAATATTATAAATAAATAAATACTTATTTTTAATTTTAAATTATAATTAATATATTTATTATATTTATGATTATATATAATAAATATTTCGAATTAATAATTTTTTTACAAAAAACTATAAATATATATATATTTGTAATTATAACTATAAATTTATATTTATTTATTTATACTTATACAAAGAAATAAAAATTTATTTATTTATATATTTACCTATAAATTTATATATAACCATTTAAATAGTTATAAAATTATAATGACATTATTTCTTATATATATAATTATATGAATATATGTAATTAAGAAATTAAATACATATATTTATATGGTTATAAATATAATAAATATATTTATTATAATTTTATAATTATATAAATCAATATTTACTTATTTATATTTATGACTATAAATAAATATATTTTTATATATTTAAATTAATATAAAATTTAATAAAAATATTTATTATACTTATAATTTTAAAAAAATAATTCGTAAATAATTTTATTATAATTTTATAATTATTAAAATATATATATTTATAAATATATATTTATTTATTTGCAACTATAATTATAAATAACTGTATTTATTTATAATTATTGTTATATATGTATAAATTGATTTATTTAATTATATATATTTATAACATTAAAATTATAATAAATATAATTATTTATAATTGTAATTATAAATATTTGTAATTATTTATAAAATGATAATTCATTTCTAAATATTTTGTATTTATTTATAAATATTTGTATTTATTTATAAATATTTTTATATATTTATATTCCATTTATTTAATTTTATATATTTATAAATTAATAGGTGTAAAAAATATATTTTTTTATAATTTTATAATCATTTAAATAAATAAATATTTATTTATAATTATAAATATAAATATATAATTTTTTTCAATTAAAAATATAATAAATATATATTTATTTATTTTTATAATTATAATTACATATATTTAAATAATTATAAAACTATCAAAAATATATTTATTATATTAAAATTTTCATATAATTGTATAATTAATATATTAATAATAATTTGATAATTATTTAAATATATCTATAATTATTTAGAATTATAATTATAAATATGTGTATTTATTTAATAATAATCATTCATGATTAATACATAACATATGAACGTCAATTAAACTCAATCATCAATATGTTTATTCACCAAAATCCTTAGAAAAATAATTATATATTTTTAATTATAATTATTAATATATATATATATATATTAAAAGTATTTATATATAATTATAAAAATATATTTATAAAAATATATTTATAAAAATATAATTACAAATATAATAAATATATATTATTTAATACAATTTATGATAATCTGATAATTATTTAAATATATATTTATTCAATTATAATCTTATAAATACATTTTTTAAAATATTATGTATATATTTTATTTATTAAAAAAATTACATTAATTTTAAACATGCGTCTTTTATTTGATATATATATATAAACATTTTTTTTAAATTAAACATAATAATTTGAAATAAATTAATAATGTTTTTTATTAATAACTTTTTTCAGCGCCAATAATAACATTGATAAAGGGTAGATTTATCATTTCATTTACCTAGCACTCATAAAGGCCCACCTTTTATGAGAGCATTTTTCTTAGTGTTGATAAGAGTCAGCATTCGCCTTGTATTGTTCAGTTGTAGTGAGTATTTATATATATTTGTGTCAAATTAATATATTTTATTTATGACTATATCCATTTTAAATTAATATTTCAATTATTATTTATATCTATTATTAAACATATATATATATTCATGAACTATATATATATCATAATACATAGTATATTACCTTTATAATATATTTCAATTCATATTAAAAAATATACTTCAATATGATATTATCAACTTAAAATTACATTTAATTTCAATTAATATTTTACTAATATTTTTGAAGATACATATTTTATCTACCATAATAAAAATCAAGTTATTATCAGAATATATACTTATAATTGACTATATTTATTTTTACAATAAATTCAAATATAAATAATGTAGTATTTTCAAATATTATGAATATTTACATATAATTTTTTCAAAATCGAAAATAAAAATATTTATTAAATAGAATTAATTTACACTAAAATCCATTTGAGTCACACCCCTTCCCCAAAATAAATTGTGTCCTCACAGTTTAAATAATCTATGATATGTTTACTTCCAAATTTGGCGAAGACAATATATATATATATATATATATGATTTTTTATGTAACTACATAAAGGATATTTTACTTAAAAAAATATATGTAATTAATCCTAAAAAAATGGTTTCCATATAGACGGATGTTCTACCTTGTCTTAAATAAAAAATATTGAATCCTTATAAATAACATGATATTATCCCTTAGATTCAAATGGTTGTTGATCATAAGAGTTTCCAAATACACAATTACCTGAAACATCAAATGAATATTCCTTACCCTTAGATTATCCACAATATTCTAATCTCTAAAGTTGTCTAAATTTTTCCTCTGATACAAACTGTGGCATCCTAGGCTTGTGGTCCTAGATCTAGTTGTCAAAGCATTGTATTGTTTTTTATAGTTACAAAAATTTAATATCTAAAGAAAAATATAAATTTCTTACATTTCTAAGGATCATTTAGGTCATTGATTTCAATGTATTTAGAATAAATTTAAACAGGGATATCTAATTCAAATATACATTTTCTTATATAAATACATCAAATACAACTCCAACTACACACTTACCAAAACCAAAAATCACGTATCGATTCGAAAATCACTTCTACTAATCATTATCCCTATTAAAAACTTTTTCAAACAGGAGGTTATAAAATAGCCCATTAATTAGATTCTAAATCAAAATATCAATATTTAAAAAAAATACAACAAAGCATTCATTGAAAATAATCCATTTTAAATTTTAAAATATTGTTTTTATCAAGACGTTTTTTAAATATGAAATTGAATTTTTTCCTTTGAAATACAAAAAATATGTCTGAAAAAAATTCAAAAACATTTTTATCCTTTATAATTACTTCAAATTATTAATCAATCATTAGAATAAAACCGTGATATTATTTACAAATAGATCATTTTTCACTATTGGAATACGTAAAATGATTTTAGTGGTTTTTTTGAAAAACATTTCAAATGATTGTAAAGAAAAACTCTGAGGTATGTTGGAACAATTAAGACTGTATAGGGCATACCTGTCTTTCTGGACAACATCCCTTGTGGTTTTCATCAATTCCTCATTCCTCATCATGTTTACAAAATCCAAATACTAAATTTTCAAAAAACATTTTAGAGTTTTCCATTTCCTCTATAGTTTTCGATGATATTTTTATAAATATGACAATAGATATATATATATATACATATATATACACGTGTATTTATATATGCATTTTATCATTTAATATGAAACAGTAAAAAAGTGTGATAATACTAGGTTGGACTGAGATAACACATAACATGCAAGGATTAGAAAATCAGAATAAATTGTTAATGGTCATGTATCAAATTACCCACAAACAACATCCATGATGATAAATCTATTTTCATTGAATAAGACATGAATTAATAAAATGCGGAAATTTTAAATTTAGGAATAAAAAAAATTCTACGTTAAATTATATATTTTCAACCCCATTACTATCTTGGGAATATATATAGTTTTTTTAAAATAAAACACCCCTATGAAGATGTTTTGAAAAACCTAATGTAGAATTTTTATCAAAAATACATTTCAATTAAAATAACACATATAATCTTCTTCAACAAAATTGGAATTCAATGTCTAAAACAAAAATCTCATAAATATAATGATTTTGGAAAGAAATTAGCAATTTATTTTTGTTTAACCTAATGAGGGCATAAAAAAAATTTCAATAGGGATTAAATATTTTTCCCTCACGATGAAGATTCTTTTTTGGAAAATTTAATGAAAATATTTTGGAATAAATTTCCCTTACAAAATAAAAATTTTAAGACATAAAATAATAATTTGATAATATGGGTTCCCGTTACATAGAATAAGGCTTTTAAAAAATAAAAAAAATATATATTTTAAAATAAGAGTCAAACAAAATTATATTCCATATCTAAATAAGATGCAATTAGAACTAGTGATAATACAACAATAGACTGACAGAATGGTAAAATGCATTCATTCTCAAATCATAATCAATTATACATGGACATGTTATAAGTTATTAAAAATCCATATCCATAGTACCAAATATTTTAGTTTATCTAGTGCTACCCATTATCAGCTCTAAAAAAAGTGATGGTAAAGGAGGTACCTTTATGAGTTCTAAAAAACTCAGTTAAAAGTAGCGTTTATCATCAATAATAAAAGAACCCCTTTATCAGTGTTTTTTATGTGCCAAGAAATAATACATTTATTAGTGAATTTTTTAGCACTATGAAATGTTATATTTCATAAAAAAGAGTTATAAGACATTAAAATTAATATATTTGTACATAAATATGTTTACATTGAAATAAATAAAATATATTTTATAAAATATGAATTACATATTGTTAAATATGTAATCATGCATAATATAAATTATATTGAGTCAAAAATGGTTTATAAAATAATTCAAAAAAAAATATTAAATAAATTTTTTCTAATTATTATTTAGTAATAGTAATTTTATAAAAAATTGATGAATGAAAAGATTATAAAATTAATAAATGATCTTAAATAAGTTGAAAATATGACCTCAACTTCAAACAGCTAAAATGTTTGATCTGAGTGGTTGTTTGAGCTCTACTGCAAATAAAATTGAAGAATGTGAAATGATCTATTCCGTAATGATCAAGGATATCCTGATCATCATTTTTTTGGTAAAAAATTCTTAAGTGTCCTCTAAAATTGAGTGTTTTTTCATGTGTAATGTCTCTGATCTAAGTGCCACACAAAGGTGCCCTGAACTGTGTTGGTCGCATGACCTAAAACAAATTTCCCCAAAAGCCAGATGTTTCTAACAAGAGGAAAGGGACAATGTGTGATAATGGGAAAAATATGCCTACATTGGAAGAGTATATACAACATAAAGAAAATAGTAAACAATTATAGGAGAAATAATACCATACAACAGAAGTAAACAATGAAAGTCTAATAGCAATAAAAAAACTTGAGCATATATATAAATGATGAATACCACATGTTTGTTGGAAAGCATCCAAACAAGTAACATTGCTGGAAATAAAATACATAATCCATGTACTGAAAAACGTGAAATCTCCAACAGAATCACGATCCTTAGCTTGGTCTCATGCTCTCCTGCTCCAAGAAAAATCATGTACCTGGTGAATAAGGGAACATCCCTTATCTATAACTACAACCATATAATATTGATGTGTCCAAAACATGACCCAAATAGGATGTGAGATGAATCCAAGTAGGAATCCAAAAAAGGATCAGTTCACAACTCTTAGTGAATATATATAGCAGGGATTATGAAAAATGAAGCAACAAACTATGATGTACACAAAATTAAACAGTCCTACAGTTTTCAATTATATGCATTTAAATTTATTTTTCATCATTTAAATATTTTAATCTCAGTATCTAGCCAAATATCTATATCCACCTGTGTATGTTCACAAAAAAAGATGTCTCAGAATACCGTCTAAATAATCAAGTATGACTGAGTCCAAGTGTCACGACCCGCCCTCGGGGTCCGTGCCGTGACTACCCCAAGCCCACCTTCCATAGGCCAGGGGCTGGCATATAGCACCAAGGCGTAAATCCCAGTAAAAAGGGAAGGCATTGCCTTTGAAAAGTAAACAAACACCACAGAGTAAACAAGCGGAAAGTAAACACTAAACAATAGCAGAGTACGACTGAAGTGCAGAAAAGTAAATGGGCCAGAATACAAACCCAAACTGAAAGTAAAGTACAACTCGAAAAGGGGAAAACACCAACTAAAAAGTAAAAGCTGATACTCCGATCTGTCCACTGGAAATCCCACCTGAAGGGTGGGTACAGATAGCTCCTCTGCTCCACGGGTCCCGCCGTCCGCTCCGAGCACATCCCGCCCAGTGGTCCACCTCCGGGTACCGTCCCGCTCTGCAAGCCTCAGCTAAGGTCAACGCTGCCCGTCGTCTGCAACCAACACAACGTAGTGCGGGCAAAGCCCGTGCAGGGGTGAGTATAAACTACTCAGTAGGGACCACGAGACCCCTGAAGGTCTCTCAAATCCACAAAGGATAAACCACGAAGAAAAGTAACAAACACGAAGTAATAACCGACACTGCTTAGGTATATGCCCATACATATACCTAAGTCATCAATTCAAATACGCTCCAACCTCCGAGCCAAAGTACAACTCAGTCCACACAGGAAAGTAAACGTATTCCACACAGGAAAGTAAAACGTAATCCACACAGGATTGCACAACACAATCCACACAGGAAGGCAATAGGATTCAGCTCACACAGGTATACTTCTTCAAGGACGATAAAGATGATCACTGATCCATCTAAGTCGTCGGACCCACGAAGGATCGATAGGTCACTAACCCCCGCAAAGACCCACACAGGATCGGGCCCACACAGGACCTGTAGGTGCTGGCTCACACAGAACCGCTGAGCGCGGACCCACACAGGATCGGGCCCACACAGGACCTGTAGCACTGATCCACGTAGGATCGCTGAGTGCTGTAGTCGTCGTCGTCGAATCCACACAGGATCTCTGTACTGTCGTCGTCGCAGTCACAGTAGCAGTCGTAGCAGTAGTAGTCACAGTAACAGTCGCAGCAGTAGTAGTCACAGTAACAGTCGCAACAGTAGTAGTCACAGTAACAGTCGCAGCAGTAGTAGTCACAGTAACAGTCGCAACCAGCACTAGGGTTCCCGCACACAGCAAGCTCGTTCGGAGGGTCCGCTCCACGAGACGAGAGGCTGATACATCAACTGTCACGAAGACCAGGGTTGATGTATCCAAAAGTTCTGTATCGTCAACAGGAACTCAACGTAACAGACGGCGCGTTGATCGGACGCCCGGTCTGAGAGTTATTGGCATTTTCGTCTCCGGGGCCCGGTTGGTTTTTAAGGCAAAACCAACCCGACCGTACTCCGCCTGCATCCAAACCTCGGGCGGAGTATGCCAAAAGATTCGTCTCACTAAGAGGGACACAACACAGCTGACGACACGTCAATCGGACGTCCGTAGCTCAAGATATGAGCGTTTCCGCTCCGAAGGCCCGGTTGGTTTCGTGAACGAACCAACCCGTCCGAACTCAAAGTAAACCGAAACCTTGAGTGCGATATACCGAAACGACCGTCTCGATCCAAGGATCGCGTTTTCGCAGACGGTTCGTCATTCGGAGGTTCGAGGCTCACGATATGGCCCAAAAACCGATTCTGGTTCGAAACGGGGGGTCCGGGTCCGGGCCGACCCGGCCCGCCCCCCCCCCCCCCCTGGGGTGGCGCGGCGGCGCGGCGAGCCGCGGCGGCTTGGCGGCTGGCGCCACATGTGGTCGGCACGCGGGGGGCAAGCCCCCGCTGATTTGGGAAGCGGCGCGGCCTTTGTGCAGCGCCTTTGCAACAAAACGGCCCCCGCACGTGGGGGCCGGATGGAAACAAACCGGGGGGCCGGCTGCCCCCCTCTCTTCAAAGAACCTCCCCCCTCATAATGAGGGGGGTTTTGTGTGTTGGCCGGGGGAATTAATTCCCCCGGTTTAATGCCTTCCGGCCGGCCAGCTGGCCGACCGGTTTTCTCCAACGGGACCAGAAATTCCGGTCCCCCCTTCGGCTTCCGACGCCGGCGGCCCGGCCGCCGGTCTTCTCTTCCCGCCACGGCCCGGAACCGGCCGCGGTCTCCTCGTCCCACCGCGGCCCGGAACCGGCCGCGGTGTTCGTCATCCAGCGCGGTGCGACGACACCGCGCCCCTTCCCGTGCCTTGATTCCTTTCAACGCGGCGCGACGGCGTCGCGTTCTTGAAGATTCTTCCTCGGCGTGGCGCGACGGCGCCGCATAAATATATTTGCACGATCATCCGCGTGGTGCGACGGCACCACGCCACTTGCTTCCACCCGCAAGAATAAACATGAACGATGGAGGGGGTTCGGCCGTGTTCGTGCGGTCCGGCCCCCTCACGTTAAAATAATAACGCGACTTTAAATAATTCAAAGCCACACGTTAGACTTGCTAAATTCACGATCAAGAATAAAATAGTTAAACCAAAAAGAAAAACAACAACCCCTACCTCGGGTATAAGGTTCGAAGATTGTGAACGTTCCACGGAAGACGACATCGCGGAGGTCGGGCGTCGCGGTAGCCGTTCGTCAAATCCGATGACGAAGGGATGCGTTCGAAGAGACACGTCGTTGGAGAAACTTGTACGCCGGCGAAGGTTGTCCGAGGAAGAAGTGGCGTCCCCTTCGTTGACACGGTAAACGAAGAATGGAGGTGCGGCGTTCTTCGTCGGAGCTTGAGGGTTCTTCGTCAAGATGAACGTTCTTCGAGTTCTTCGTCAGAGTTGAAGAAGAAGAAGAGCTCTCCACCTCTCAAGAAGACAAACAAATAACCCAAAATAATATAAGACAACAACTTATTTTATTATTACATAACACAATAGAATTTCAAAAGTTTGAAATTCAAAAGGATTAACTCCCATAATTAAATAAGTAACTCAAGTCAATAAATGAGGCGTTAAGGGAGTTGGGAGAATTTGAAAGGTTTAGGGGTTCGTGTGGGCCCCACCACACTTAATCCTCCCAAGGGAGGTTAAGTGGGTGTGGGTCCCACTTCCAACCCCCTTTGGTAGGTTTTTAACAAGTTATAATAAAATTTGTTCTATACAAATTTTATTTAACTCAAACTAAAAACACCTAAAATAAACTTTCAACCCTCAACAAACGCAATTCCCGAAAAGGTCTCTTTAAGCGAATATCGGCGCTGCGAGTTCATCGGTGCCCTCAGATTTCAATTCCGAGCACCGGAACAAAAGTTAGGAATTCCCGCTCGTTCGTTCACTGAACGTACCCGAGCCAAACTTCGGAAATTAATTCCGGGCACTCCGGGTCTCGGAATCAGGTGCCGTCTGAAACTGCGCTCTTGTGAAATTCTAAAGAAAATTAAGAAAAAATTTCCCTTGAATTTTACGGGTCTTTACATTACTCCCACCTCAGGGATTTACGTCCCCGTAAAGATACATCAAAAACTAGGGAAACAAATGAGGGTACTGAGCACGCATCTGAGCCTCCCGCTCCCATGTGCTCTCCTGAAGATTCCCGTGCTGCCATCTGATGCGCACAAGAGGAATCGATCACCCACGCAGGACCCGCTCCTGTCGATCCTCTATCTCCACCGGGACCTCCGTAAAAGTCTCCCCATTGTCGACGTCAAGCTCCCCATGGTCAATGATGTGCGTCGGGTCGTGCACGTATCTCCTCAGCTGGGATACGTGGAAGACGTCGTGCACCCGGTGCAACTGAGGTGGTAGAGCCAGGCGATAAGCCACCTCGCCAATCCTACTGAGAATCTGGAAGGGTCCGATGAAGCGCGGAGATAACTTGCCGCCTCGGCCAAATCTCCGAATACCACGTCGAGGTGAGACCCGCAAGAAGACGTGGTCGCCATCCTCGAACTCCAGTGGCCTCCGCCTCCTGTCAGCATATGACTTCTGCCGGCTCTGAGCTGTCCTCATCCGCTCCTGGATGACCTGGACCTTCTCTGTCGTGGCCTGGACCATCTCCGGTCCCACCAGTGCTGACTCCCCAGGGTCTGTCCAGCACAAAGGAGATCTACATGGTCGGCCGTACAACGCCTCGTACGGTGCCATCCCGATGGTGGTGTGGTAGCTGTTGTTGTATGCGAACTCCACCAATGGTAGGTGGTCCTCCCAGCTACGACCAAAGTCGAGGACACATGCGCGGAGCATGTCCTCGAGAGTCTGAATGGTCCTCTCCGTCTGACCATCCGTCTGAGGGTGAAAAGCTATGCTAAGACGTAGCTACGTACCGAACGCCTCCTGTAACCCCTTCCAAAGCCGGGAAGTAAAGCGGGCATCTCGATCGGAAATGATAGATGATGGCACGCCGTGGAGCCGCACAATCTCCTGAACGTAGAGACGTCCCAAGCTCTCCACTGAGCCCTGCTCTCTGATTGGTAAGAAGTGTGCCGACTTGGTGAGTCGGTCAACAATCACCCAGATGGAGTCGTGACCTCTGGAAGTGCGTGAGAGTCGAGTCACGAAGTCCATAGATATGCCGTCCCACTTCCATTCCGGAACCTCCAAGGGTTGTACCAAGCCTGCTGGTACCTGATGCTCAGCCTTCACCTGCTGGCAGGTGAGGCATCGAGAAACGAACTCTGCTACTGCCTTCTTCATGCCCGGCCACCAGTGCTGTCGTCTAAGGTCCTGGTACATCTTCGCCACTCCAGGATGTACCGCCAAAGGAGAAGTGTGAAACTCCCTCAGCACTTCCTCTCGCAATGCGACTGGTACCATGGTACGTCCTCTGAAAAGGATGCCGTGCTCTGCTCCAAGGGAGAAACCATCAGGTGCCTGTCCCGAGGATATCTGCGCACGCCGTATCTCACAGTCAGCGTCCCCGCGCTGTGCCTCCCTGACTCGCTGCAGTAGTGGAGGAGTGACTGTGAGAGACTGAAGAAAGGCTGCTCCATCTCTATCCACGAAGGATATCTGCAAAGAGGCTAGCTGCTCCGTCGCCTCCTCGAGTAGCTGAATGCCCGTCCTCCTGCTGAGGGCATCAGCTACTACATTCCCCTTCCCAGGAGTATAGACTATCTCAAAGTCATAGTCCTGGAGGAACTCGAGCCATCGCCGCTATCTCAGGTTCAGGTCCTTCTGCGAGAAGATATACCTGAGACTCTGATGATCGGAAAAGACTGTAAAGCGCTCTCCCAACAGATAGTGTCGCCAAGTCTTCAGAGCGAAGACCACTGTTGCTAACTCCAGGTCATGGGTAGCGTAATTCTGCTCATGTGGCCTCAACTGTCGTGATCCATAGGCGATCACTGCCCGCTCCTGCATCAGAACACATCCGAGTCCGGTCCCTGATGCATCGCAGTAGACTACGTACCCTACTCCCTCCTCAGGCAACCTCAAGATAGGTGCGCTAGTCAATCTCTGTCTCAGCTCCTGGAAGCTCTGCTGACAACTGTCTGACCACACGAAGGGTTTCCCCTTCTTCGTCAAAGCTGTGAGTGATGCCGCAACTCTGGAGAAGTTCGGCACAAATCTCCGATAGTATCCAGCTAGTCCCAAGAAACTCCGAACCTCAGTCACGCTCCTGGGTGGCTCCCATGCTAACACAGCCTCAATCTTCGCGGGATCCACTGCAACTCCCACCTCAGAGATAACGTGTCCCAAAAAGTGGACCTCACATATCCAGAACTGGCACTTCGAGAGATTACCATAAAGCTGGTGCTCTCGGAGTGTGTCAAGAACAACTCGCAAGTGATAGGCGTGCTCCTCCTCTGTCGTAGAGTAAATCAGAATGTCGTCGATGAAGACTACGACAAACCGATCGAGGTATGGCTGAAAGATCCTATTCATGAGAGCCATGAACACAGCTGGAGAATTGGTTACACCGAAAGGCATAACCAAGAACTCATAGTGGTCATACCGACATCTGAAGGCCGTCTTCTGCACATCCTCGTCTCTGACTCTGAGCTGATGATAGCCTGACCTGAGGTCTATCTTCGAGAACCACCGTGCTCCCTTGAGCTGATCAAAGAGGTCGTCAATCCTCGGTAGCGGATACTTGTTCCTCACTGTCACCTGGTTCAGGCGACGATAGTCAACACAAAGTCGCAAGCTCCCGTCCGCCTTCTTGGCGAACAATATCGGGGAAGCCCAGGGTGAAACACTGGGTCGGATGAATCCCTTGCCCTGCAAGTCCTCCAACTGTACCCGTAGCTCTCGAAGCTCGGCGGGGGCCATCCGATATGCTGGAGTGGATATCGGGGCTGTCCCGGGGTACAAGTCAATATAAAAGTCTACCTCTCTGTGAGGAGGTAGCCTTGGAACGCCGTCGGGAAAAACGTCCGCAAACTGATCCACCACTGCAGGAAAACCAGGACTCCGCACGTCAACTGCTCCAAGGATAAGGCTAGCCAACTGATGAGTGATGGGCTGTCCTCTCCTCCGCGGAAGTCCATCCTGTGCTGTTAAGGCTCCCTTCTCGCCGGTGAAGGTGAACCTGCTCCCGTCGGTGCGTACACATCGCACCTTGCGCCTAAAACAGTCAATCTGTGCATGGACCGTAGATAGCCAATCCATGCCCAAGATGACGTCGTAAGGCCTCGACGCTGCTACAAGAAGATCCCAGCCGAAGCTCTCGCCTCCTATAGTAAGCTCAAACTGCCGGCACCAGTGCGTAATCGTCGAGTCTGCTCCCGTAGGAGTCTCTAGCCGTAAGGATCGAGCCAACGGCTCTGTCGGAATCTCCGAGCTCCGAACAAGGGCAGCGGCTATGAAAGAATGACTCACTCCTGTGTCTATAAGAACTGCAGCAAGGGTGGAATAGACACCGATAGTACCTCGAATCATCTCGTGTGCGCCGTGGTCGTAGGTCTCTGATGCCTGGAGCTGTGCCTGACGCTGCCCGCCAGCTCCCTGTGGTCGGGGTGGACCTCCTGGTGGTGGTGGTGGTAGAGCCTCAAAGCGTCGACCACCACCAGCTGCTCGTCCAGCTCCTCTGCCTCGTCCGACTCCTCCCTGCGGACCGCCACGGTCGATCCTCTGCCTCTGCCTCGGTGGTCCATCAACTGACTGCTGCTCCTCGGCACGGCGGGTCGGGCAGTCACGAGCCATGTGGCCCTGCCCGCCGCACGAGTAGCACTGTCTGCCTCTCGTAAGACTGGCTTCGCGCTGTGTGCCCCGCACTGCTGAGCCAGTGCCCTGAGATCGTCTGCCTGAAGGTCTGGTCTGTCTGGACCCCTGAGTCATCCGTCGACTGCCTGCTGCAGATGACTCTGCCACGTGCCGCCCTGCGGTGGGTCGCTGTGCTGGTGTAGACTCAGCAAGGAAGCTCTCGATCAGAAGGGCCCGCTCTAGTACTCCTGTCTGAGTCGGTATGCTGAGGGAGATCAGCGATGCCCTGATCTCGTGTCTCAAACCCTGCTCGAAGGTCCGGGCCTGGAAGAATGGGTCCCGTACCATGTCGGTCGAGTAGCGCGAGAGATCGGTAAATCTCGCCGAGTACTGAGCGACCGTCATGCTGCCCTGCCGCAGCTGTAGAAGCTCCTGGATACGCACCGCACGAAGGGTGGCTGGGACGAACTCCGAGCGGAAGAGGCTCTCAAAGTCCGTCCAAAGTAGGGATGCCTCATCGTGCACCTGGAGCATCAGGCTCCACCATCGTCCTGCTGCTGCGTGTAGTAGGCTCGCAGCGAGGATCACCATGAGGTCTGCTGGTGTCCTCACTAGCCTAAACACTCAAACCACTGCCTCCAGCCAGTCCTCTGCTGCCTGGGGATCCGTCTCCCTGCGAAACCTGGGTGGTCGCTGGCGCTGAAACTCATGCAGTGCACTGAGGCGACGTGCATCGTCAGCGGCTGCTGCTGGAAGCATCGGGGGCTCGGCGGGTAAAGCTACCGCCGGTGCCACTACTGGAAAAGGGCCCTGTACCGAGGCCTAGTCGCTCGGTGGGCTATCGTCTCGCTCGACTCTCGGAACCCTAGCTGGCTGCCGTCGTGGGGCCATCCTGAAAAGGAAACAGGTGCGCCATGGTTAGAACAGTATACCTGGTGAGCTGATATAAGTAATCACAAAGAAAACTTTGAAACACACACGCAATCAATGTTTTCGTGCATTAAGTCGGAAATCAGAAGTCAGGGTCCTGGTGTACGGATACGTCGGCCGCCGCACCAACACTGGACTCCCTGGACTGATAACCACACTCAATACGCTAAACATTATTTCTTCACATAGAAAAGATCAGAGTTCGCGGTAGAACCGAACTCCTCTGATACCAATTTGTCACGACCCGCCCTCGGGGTCCGTGCCGTGACTACCCCAAGCCCGCCTTCCATAGGCCAGGGGCTGGAGACTAGCACCAAGGCTTAAATCCCAGTAAAAAGGGAAGGCATTGCCTTTGAAAAGTAAACAAACACCACAGAGTAAACAAGCGGAAAGTAAACACTAAACAATAGCAGAGTACGACTGAAGTGCGGAAAAGTAAATGGGCCAGAATACAAACCCAAACTGAAAGTAAAGTACAACTCGAAAAGGGGAAAACATCAACTAAAAAGTAAAAGCTGCTACTCCGAGCTGTCCACTGGAAATCCCACCTGAAGGGTGGGTACAGATAGCTCCTCTGCTCCACGGGTCCCGCCGTCCGCTCCGAGCACATCCCGCCCAGTGGTCCACCTCCGGGTACCGTCCCGCTCTGCAAGCCTCAGCTAAGGTCAACACTGCCCGTCGTCTGCAACCAACACAACGTAGTGCGGGCAAAGCCCGTGCAGGGGTGAGTATAAACTACTCAGTAGGGACCCCGAGACCCCTGAAGGTCTCTCAAATCCACAAAGGATAAACCATGAAGAAAAGTAACAAACACGAAGTAATAACCAACACTGCTTAGGTATATGCCCATACATATACCTAAGTCATCAATTCAAATACGCTCCAACCTCCGAGCCCAAGTACAACTCAGTCCACACAGGAAAGTAAACGTATTCCACACAGGAAAGTAAAACGTAATCCACACAGGATTGCACAACACAATCCACACAGGAAGGCAATAGGATTCAGCTCACACAGGTATACTTCTTCAAGGACGATAAAGATGATCACTGATCCATCTAAGTTGTCGGACCCACGAAGGATCGATAGGTAACTAACCCCCGCAAAGACCCACACAGGATCGGGCCCACACAGGACCTGTAGGCGCTGGCTCATACAGAACCACTGAGCGCGGACCCACACAGGATCGGGCCCACACAGGACCTGTAGCACTGATCCACGTAGGATCGCTGAGTGCTGTAGTCGTCGTCGTCGAATCCACACAGGATCTCTGTACTGTCGTCGTCGCAGTCACAGTAGCAGTCGTAGCAGTAGTAGTCACAGTAACAATCGCAGCAGTAGTAGTCACAGTAACAGTCGCAGCCAGCACTAGGGTTCCCGCACACAGCAAGCTCGTTCGGAGGGTCCGCTCCACGAGCCGAGAGGCTGATACATCAACTGTCACGAAGACCAGGGTTGATGTATCCAAAAGTTCCGTATCGTCAACAGGAACTCAACGTAACAGACGGCGCGTCGATCGGACGCCCGGTCTGAGAGTTATTGGCATTTTCGTCTCCGGGGCCCGGTTGGTTTTTAAGGCAAAACCAACCCGACCGTACTCCACCTGCATCCAAACCTCGGGCGGAGAATTCCAAAAGTTTCGTCTCACTAAGAGGGACACAACACAGCTGACGACACGTCAATCGGACGTTCGTAGCTCAAGATATGAGCGTTTCCGCTCCGAAGGCCCGGTTGGTTTCGTGAACGAACCAACCCGGCCGAATTCAAAGTAAACCGAAATCTTGAGTGCGATATACCGAAACGACCGTCTCGATCCAAGGATCGCGTTGCCGCAGACGGTTCGTCATTTGGAGGTCTGAGGCTCAAGATATGGCCCAAAAACCGATTCTGGTTCGAAACGGGGGGTCCGGGTCCGGGCCGACCCGGCCCGACCCCCCCCCCCCTGGGGCGGCGCGGCGGCGCGGCGGCGCCGTGAGCCACGGCGGCTTGGCGGCCGGCGCCGCATGTGGTCGGCACGCGGGGGGCAAGCCCCCGCTGATTTGGGAAGCGGCGCGGCCTTTGTGCCGCGCCTTTGCAACAAAACGGCCCCCGCACGTGGGGGCCCGCTGGAAACAAACCGGGGGGCCGGCTGCCCCCCTCTCTTCAAAGAACCGCCCCCCTCATAATGAGGGAGGTTTTGTGTGTTGGCTGGGGGAATTAAATCCCCCGGTTTAATGCCTTCCGGCCAGCCAGCTGGCCGGTCGGTTTTCTCCAACGGGACCGGAAATTCCGGTCCCCCCTTCGGCTTCCGACGCCGGCGGCCCGGCCGCCGGTCTTCTCTTCCCGCCGCGGTCCGGAACCGGCCGCGGTCTCCTCGTCCCGCTGCGGCCCAGAACCGGCCGCGGTGTTCGTCATCCGGCACGGTGCGACGGCACCGCGCCCCTTCCCGTGCCTTGATTCCTTTCAACGCGGCGCGACGGCGTCGCGTTCTTGAAGATTCTTCCTCGGCGTGGCGCGACGGCGCCGCGTAAAAATATTTGCACGATCATCCGCGTGGTGTGACGGCACCACGCCACTTGCTTCCACCCGCAAGAATAAACATGAACGATGGAGGGGGTTCGGCCGTGTTCGTGCGGTCCGGCCCCCTCACGTTAAAATAATAACGCGACTTTAAATAATTCAAAGCCACACGTTAGACTTTCTAAATTCACGATCAAGAATAAAATAGTTAAACCAAAAAGAAAAACAACAACCCCTACCTCGGGTATAAGGTTCGAAGATTGTGAACGTTCCGCGGAAGATGACGTCGCGGAGGTCGGGCGTCGCGGTAGCCGTTCGTCAAATCCGATGACGAAGGGATGCGTTCGAAGAGACACGTCGTTGGCAAAACTTGTACGCCGACGAAGGTTGTCCGAGGAAGAAGTGGCGTCCCCTTCGTTGAAACGGTAAACGAAGAATGGAGGTGCGGCGTTCTTCGTCGGTGCTTGAGCGTTCTTCGTCAAGATGAACGTTCTTCGAGTTCTTCGTCAGAGTTGAAGAAGAAGAAGAGCTCTCCACCTCTCAAGAAGACAAACAAATAACCCAACATAAAATAAGACAACAACTTATTTTATTATTACATAACACAATAGAATTTCAAAAGTTTGAAATTCAAAAGGATTAACTCCCATAATTAAATAAGTAACTCAAGTCAATAAATGAGGCGTTAAGGGAGTTGGGAGAATTTGAAAGGTTTAGGGGTTCGTGTGGGCCCCACCACACTTAATCCTCCCAAGGGAGGTTAAGTGGGTGTGGGTCCCACTTCCAACCCCATTTGGTAGGTTTTTAACAAGTTATAATAAAATTTGTTCTATACAAATTTTATTTAACTCAAACTAAAAACCCCTAAAATAAACTTTCAACCCGCAACAAACGCAATTCCCGAAAAGGTCTCTTTAAGCGAATATCGGCGCTGCGAGTTCATCGGTGCCCTCAGATTTCAATTCCGAGCACCGGAACAAAAGTTAGGAATTCCCGCTCGTTCGTTCACTGAACGTACCCGAGCCAAACTTCGGAAATTAATTCCGGGCACTCCGGGTCTCGGAATCATGTGCCGTCTAAAACCGCGCTCTTGTAAAATTCTAAAGAAAATTAAGAAAAAATTTCCCTTGAATTTTACGGGTCTTTACACCAAGCTTGTGATTTTTCTTGGATGACACTTCACAATCATTCGGTTATTCACAATGACCCGTTGGAAATGTTCTCATAGTCTAATCACATAGTCTAAAATAACAACAAAATCATTTAATAATGAACGTTTGGGAAATCATTCATGGTCTAACAACTTTGTTCTAACATAGTATAATCACTTACAAACAAACCCTTCAGCATGCTATTACAGTCTAAACCCTTTGTTCTATCAATAATTCAATAAATAGGGATGATCACATGGGAATCCATCACAGTCTAACCCCTTTGGGAAGCTCCCATTGTTAAATACACATTGGTCAACATTCACATTGCATATAACAAAAATATCAAATATTCTGCAACTACATTCTAACAAAACAAGGCATGGAAAAAATGGAAACCCCTAAGAGTCATTCTAGATCAAATTTCTATAAACAAACTGACAAGTGAAACACATTCATAGGGTGTCCCATAAAAAAATTTCTATTCATACCCATTAGAAACAACCCTTTATCAAATAGTCAACGAAATATTGTAATTAAATAGTGTTAAATTCCAAATCAAAAAATACCCAAAATGTTGGTATGCCACACTTTTAGCACATGTACTCCAATGATAATCAAGAATGTAAGAAACTGCCTACCTCGATGTCATATGATCAATATACGTGAACTTCAGCCCCTGAATCCGCCTAGATCAGTGTAGGTCTAGAAAAAGGTAAAAAAACAACCAACCTAGAATAACTCAAATGAGAGTAAGAATCGGGAAGGAATGATCTAGGGGTGTCAGAAATCAATAGTGGGAATCCAATGCACCAAACGATGTATCAATCAGAAATCAGATAGATATTGGGGAGGGGATCAAAGTTCTTCAACCATTCCATCTCTCTCCAATATAAACCACATGGATAATAAGATGTTTAGAAAATAACACATGACCCCAATTTGATATATTAATTTAAAATAAAAAAATGAATGTTCATTAAATGTACAAACTTCATAATTACCTTAACTGGTCTCAGAATTAAGTGGTCGGCCAGGTCACTACACGACCATGTACTCTGCTATTACATGACCAGTATGTGGTTGTACACGGAATCCGAGTACTCATCACCCACTCTTATGTATATAGTGTGTACTCATAAAATCCTAATTTCTTCATTTTTTCCAAAAAAAACATCTTTAAATCAAGATCCATACCTGAAATGAAAATTTGGGTTCTTACGAACTTCCCCACTAAAATCAATTCGTCCCCAAATTACCCTTCCAATGGTGGTGACGAAAAATCCATAGAAAACATTCGACACTGAAATCTCACATCTGCCTCCCTCTACCTTGTCTCATCTAAAACTCATCATTGTTTCAATAGCACCCATACTAGAGTAATTGAAGGGCCATGAAGAAATTTCATGTTTTGATCCACATTACAAATATGGTGCTCCTTGAAGGATGAATCCACCTGAAACTCAACCTACTCGGGTTAAAAAACATGAGACACATATGAAATTTAACTTCATAGCTGAGAAAAATTAAATATTTCATTCATATCCTGGTACCACTGAGGTATCTATTACTAATAGGAAACCGGCCGAACTCTTTTAAAAACATAAAATGGCCCAACGTTCCTCGGTGAATGTTTCCAATGTCTCCTAATCATTTTATTTACTAACCTCAGTGTGACCCACATGACAAACTGATCTCCGAACTCAAACTCCAGAGGTCATTTCCATTGATCATCACAGGGTTTATGGATTGATTGTGAAGTATCCATCCTATTCTAAATCAACTCCACCCACACAGTGGTATCCTTGACTAGATAATGTCCCAACATCGCTGCCTCTTCTTCCTCTAGCCTATATATGTGTGATTGGAATTTAGTACCGTACAAATCCTCTTAAGGTGCCATCTGAATCATAGCCATAATACTATTATTATAGGACAACACATGTATGGGTATGTGTCTCTCCCAAGAGAAACTAAATTACAGGATTCATGATCAAAGCATATCCTCCAAAATAATTATTGTGTGCTCAGACTGACCATCATTCTGTGAATGGAATGCTATACTCAGAAGTACCTATGTACCCACGACCATATGTAATCCCTTACAGACATGATAAGTATACTAGGAATCCCTATCTAAAGCAATATAGTATGGAACCAGATGGAAACATACTATCTCTCAGATATACAACCTTCAAATCTCATCAACACAGATGATTCCTTTATTCAAAAGGTAATGTGAAACCTTCGCAAGGTTGGGGATAACCACAAAAATTGCATCATTTACTCACAATAAAATCAGAAAAACAATCACAAAATCCATCATGAAATCATTCTACATCCACTCATTAATGGGTAACTATTTTAAAATACATTTGGGTCACTGATTCTCTACCATTACTAGTTTTCAGGTGGAATATCTCATAACAAAACCATCAACATACCTCTTTTTACCTATTTGACAAAATAGACGATGTAGATCTCCATACATCATAGTGACACCAGGATGAACTGTCCAAACAAATTCTTGAATATGTCACAACATAACCTCGTGCATGTCTGTTTACACCCATATACATCCATAAAAACGTATGACCACATCATTGACTATGGTCCACTGAGGAGTATGGACTTCATCCGACACACTCTCCCATTAGAATAGGCCTTCAAAATCTAATAGATGCCTCATTATTACTAGATCCAGATGAGAAAAGGTAATGAATATAGAAAAAAAGAAACATCTCTCCCTTTTTGTCATGATCCTCCATATTCATCTCAGAAAACATATCCATAGGCTTCCACTCACTACCGGCCTCCTAAACTGCTTGTATCTGGGTCCTCCTACTCCATGCATCAGCCATTGTGTTTCCTTTCCCAGATGTTTAGTCAATATCAATGTTAAAATACTGAAGTTACTCAACCCACCTTCACTATCTAAAATTCAGATCTCAGGAAGTAAAGATATACATCAGGATTTTGTGGTCAGTGTATACCACAAAATTCATTCCCAAATGATAATGTCTCCAACCACACAAATAAGGAACCACGACAGCTAACTCAAGATCCTGTGTCGGGTAATTCCTCTCATGTGGCCTCAACATCCAATA
Source organism: Viscum album (assembly GCA_963277665.1). Lineage (NCBI taxonomy): Eukaryota > Viridiplantae > Streptophyta > Magnoliopsida > Santalales > Viscaceae > Viscum > Viscum album. The sequence continues at coordinate 266,150,255 of OY728128.1, read as the reverse complement.
ACCACAAACAATGACCCCCTCCCATTGTATAAACCATACCCCCAATCTGATAAATGATGCATCATAGTACATAGTTTAACTCTTTCCCGACTCCGGTAAAATCTGAGTCATTGCAGAATTCAATCTTCCTTTCATCTCTTGAAAGAATGAATCACATGAATCGATCCACAAGTACATATCACCATTTTTGTTTGAATCATCAATGGGGATACTAATTGTGAACATACATGAATTGAGAATCTATAGTAACTAGAAATCCATATAAAACATTGTATTTCAATGTTATTCTTTGGATGCTCTAAGGGAACTACTACTCACCTTCTATGGGTATACTTTTACTCATGTATCAGAGATAACATGACCAATGAAATGAATTTGGTCCATCCAAAAGTGGCACTTTGAGAGTATATCATATATTTAATGCTCTCTAAGTCTACATAATACGATCTGAAGACAGGTGGCACAGTTGTGTCGAGTGTGATAGTACACTAAGATATTGTCCACATAGACTTCCAAAAAAACCAAGTAAGGATGGATCACTCAGTTTATCAGTGCCATGAAAATTTTCAGTGCATTCGTGAGTCTGAACAACATAACCAAATACTCATATAGACCATACCTACTCCAAAAGTCATTAAGAGGTATATCGGATCGTCTAATGAACAAGTGATGATAATAGGATCTCTAATCAATCTTTGAGAACACCCGGGCTAATTGAATATGATAAAAATGATCATCAATCCTCAGTAAGGGATATCAGTTTTTAGCCACCAAGTTGTTCAATAATCAATAATCTACACAAAGTCAGAGGGTGCCATTTTTATTTTTCGGTAAAAGAATAGGTGAACCCTAAAGAGAAGTATTGGGTCAGATGGGAACCTCTGCGTACAACTATTCCAATAACATCAGGTGATCCTTTAACTCTGGTGTAGCCATCATAAATGGTGGAATGGACACCAATTACACTTTTTGAACAATATATATAGAGAAATATACCACACAATTTGAATGTAAACCTAAAAATGCATCTTGAAAGACATCTCTAAAATGATTCACCACTGGATGATAGTCTTTATGTGAAGTCCCCAAGTCATCTAGATAAAATCTAGAAATATGATTTGTGATTCTACTTATCTCATGATGATCGGGTCCATCTCTACTCGTTTGGACATCCCATTTTCCATTACGTAGAAGAGTTCTTCCCTCTAGAGACTGGAAACTCACCCTACAATGATAAAAATCAACAATGTCCTGAATGGAGACCAACCAGCCGATTTTGAGAATGACATCGAAGTCTGTCATTTCTATGACATAGAGGTCCCATAAGAAGTGACACCGACTGACCTCAAGAGGGAACTCCTTGCACTGATGTACAATAGTCGTCCTAATCCCCAACTGAGTTTCTAGCATCACAACATCATTAGATTTAATGAAACAGATCTCAAGCCTCTCCTCAATGGAAATATATATATAAATACGGGATGCCCATGTATCCAAATGGAAAGAATCCAAAACTGAGGCAACTAGAATCATACATCTAACTATAGAGGGTCTGGGATCCAACTCATTCTAGGACTGCTCCACCACAAAAGTCTAACATGTACCATGACCCTACGACCATGCATATCTACACTGATTTGATCCACCATGTTTTCACTAAAAACCTATTTTCCAGCATCCATGGACATGACTACCTCCCCACACTCACATGCTCCAGTTCCCAGACTGATGAGAAACTTGTGGTCCTTCACATGATCATGGATTCATAACAAATCACTTTGCACTAGCTGATGGTGAGAAAATCATAAAAAATTGCTAAATGTGGCCAATCTTGTCATAAGATAGGAACTTGACTGGGTCATTCAGGAAATTTAGTCTCATGTTCCCACAAATTCCACACTGGTATCACACCACCCTACTACCTGAAAAAAACATCACTTGAGAGCTCCCAGTTTCACTTGCTTCTTGTTGTCGAAGGAGTACCAACCCTAGATACTACACAGCCTTGGATCACAGCTGCCAACCCCCTTAGATTGTTCATGATAATCAACGCTTGTATTACTATATTGGACACAAATGGTAACCTGAAAACATTCACCTGTGACCAGATGACATACCTAATAGTAATCTCAAAACTCCTAGACAGTGATAAATCGTCACCCCCGGGACAAGTGTGAAGCGCTGAAGCTATGTAATGCATGATGTGTAATCCATCAATAAAAGAGAACCCTATACAAAATTCATGAACTCTAAGTCTTATTTGGCCCTCAATATCTCAGGGTAGAATTATTCATAAGAGTTTCTTTGAAACTCTTCACAAGACAAATCCTGATGACGTCCCACATGTGAGATAACATCCTAGCATCTCTTGGACAAATCATGAAGCTTGTATGTCTCTATCTTCTCCCACCTCTCAGGAGACCTCTCCATATGATTGAAGATTAATAGAATGGCCTCAAACCATGAATTTTTAGCCAACGGTCCTCCATCCCCTGAAATGGTTGGAGGATGTTGCTGCTGGAACACCCTCATTAGATTTTCCATAGTCGAGGCAGGATGTGGTGCTCCTTGAAATGGATAAATCTTCATCATAATGAATTCACGAAACAGTGTGTCATAATTTTAATTTTTAATAACATTTGTTTCCAATAGAGTCATGAAGATAGGTTTTACTGGTAGTCCTTGATCTACCATTTGTGGTATTTGTTCATCACCATATTCCTGGCATACAACTGAAGGATGTCTTTGTGGAATGAAATTGTAAGGTCAGGCACAAAAATCAGAAAAAGATTAATAGAACTGCGACTAAGATGTACAAGAATGGAACATAAGATGGTAAAATATTAATTTTTTTAAAAAAATGGGTTACATGGCATGTAGATCCAATACACAGTGTGTTCCCATAAGCCTTAACATGGGTGTGTACCTCTACCAACCTGATCATGTAACACCCCATACACACTGTGCGTTCATCATGTGACATGGTGTGTACATTAATATTACCCCCAGTCCCATTACATCAACACGACATGAAATACATGGCTCCGATGGTATAATACTACACAACGTGCACTCTCGAGAAAGGGTGTGTACCCTGTAAGATCAATCCACTTGTGTCGTTAGTCACACAGCCAGATACACGGTCTTTTTCTACAAGGCATGTATAACCTAGACCTAGTGGATGAAACCCAAATTTCATCCACATGGGTCATTAGTCACATTTCAAGATACATGGTCTTAAATAGAAGGACATGTACTCCCAGTACACCATGACTCTTCTCCAAAAGTCAGTCACATTGTCAACCACTACTCGATGTGTACATATGGTACACAGAGTGTACTTAAGAAAATTAGTTTCTTCCAGAATAGAAGAACACATGGTGTGGGTTCATAAAAAAACACACTATGATGTCTTGGTTTCTGGACATTAAGCCTCTAAAGATTCTCTGGAACCCCCAATTTTTTTTTTCAAATTTATGAAATGTTCTGATTTGTGAGAGCATATACTCACCGTGAATAAATTTTTTAAGTCTATATTAATGTCATATATTAACAGAATTTAAATAATTTTCAAATAGGATTGACCAAATTCTCATCCATATAGGTCCATAACCCATTGGTCAGAGGATAAAATCCTACCATTGATACCACTTTGTAACATCCCATATCCGGGTACCACCCAAAAGGTTCCTCAAACTTGATTGGTTACATGTCATCAAGAAGATTTCCCAAAATATCAGAGGTTTTCGACTAGCAGCGAGGGACAATATGTGACAATGGGGAAATTATTATCTCATAGAAAGATTATATACATCCGAATGAAAATATTAAAAATTGGTGGAAGCTGTAATACCATACAAAAGAAGTAAACAACCGAAGGCTAATAGAAATAAAACAACTAGAGAATATATATAAATGATTCTTGTCACATGTGTCTAGGAAAGAATCTAAACAATTCACAATGATATAAATAAAATATAGAAACCATGTAGTGAAAACAAAGAAAAAATTAACTGTATCACAATCCTCATCTTGGTCCCAGCTCTCGAACTCCAAAAACTATCATGAAACTAATGATGAAGGGTGCTTACCTTATCTACACCTGCAACCATATAATCAGCTTTTGTCTAAACCCTGACCCAAATAGGCGGTCAGAAAAATCCTAGTTGGAAACCTCCAAAAGATATGCGCCTAATATCAGTGATTATATATCACAGGTATGATGAAAAATGGAGAAATAAACTTGGAAGTACATTAAATTAACAATCCTATACTTTTCAATTACATTCATATACATTTATTTTTCATCATTTGAATCATGTAATCTCATGATCATGCCTATGATCCAAATCCCCCTATTTAAAGTAACCAAAATAGATGTCTCAGAAGACTATATAAGCAATCAAGTAATACCGAGTCTATGTTTGAGATTTGTCTTGGAGGACTCTTTGGGAATGATCTCACAATATTTAAATTCCTCACAATAACCCTTTTGGAAAATTCTTATAATCTAACCCCTTGGTCCAAACTATTAAAAAAATCATTTAATAATTACTCTTTAGGGAAGATCTTATAGTCTAATCCCTTTGTCCTAACATAGTATCATCAATTACAAATGAACACTTGGGAAAGCTCTCACTGTCTAAACCATTGGTTACCACATTCATTAAATCAAATACTAATGATCACTTGAAAAAACTCTAATAGTCTAACTCAGAAATTATAAATGACCACCTCGATAGCTCTCACAACTTAACCCTTGGGGATTCTCTCACAGTCTGTTATGAATTAGTCAACTTTCCAATCCATTTCAAATGCATTTTCTATAAATAGAAACTCCATCCTAAATAAACAAGGCATGAAAAACCAGGCATGATTCCCATGAATTCTATACCAAATAGCCATAAACAAATGATCACGTGAAACACAACCATGGGGTGTCCCATAAACACGATATAGAATCTTACACATAAGCAACAACCCCTTATCTAGCATTCAACGATAACAGGTAATTAAACAGGGTGAAATTACAAATCATGCAATTCCCAAAATGTCGTTATGCGGCACTTTTAGCAGATATAATCCAAATACAAATAATGAAAGGAAAAAACCACCTTCCATGATGTCATTTGATCGATATACTTGAAACTCGGACCATGAATAAGCCTAGATCAGCATAGATCTAAAATAGGTGAAAAACTCCCAACCATGAATTACTCATGTTAGAGGAAGTATCTAGAAGAAAGGCTCTAGGTGATTCAAGACCTCACTAGTGGGATTCCAACACACCCAAAAATGTATAAATTAGTGCATGAATGGAGAATTGGGAGGGGTTCGAAGTTCGTCGGCCATTTTGTCGCTCTCCTATACAAACAACAGGGACAATAAGATATTTACGGACTTAAGATGCGACCCCGCTCCGATATATCAATTTGAAAGAAAACTAGATTATGTTTTCATTAAATGTACATGTTGTGTAGTCACCTTAACTAGTGCCTGAATTAAGTTCTTTTTTCGGATCACTACATGTCCATGTACTCCGCCGTTACACTTCCAGTACGAGGCTATACGTTGGTACCAGGTAGACAGCCTTTACTCATATGTACACAACCTATACTCATAAAAACAACATTTTGTCCTTTTTTCCCTAAAATACTACCCAAAATCTTGATCCATTCCTAAAATGTTGATCTGGGTTCTTATATCAGGGTACCCACCATTTTTTGAGATTTTATTGAATTTCATCATTGTTTAAAAGTGTCTTTTTTTGTGGTGGATCAATTGTATCTCAATTCTTCTCCTCAGATGAATTATATGTTGATTATATTTTATCATTTTACAATTTTTACCCTAATTTATAATATATATATATATATTAATATATTTGTATATATAAACACCTAAAAATTTAATTTTATAAATATATATCTAAATATATTAACATTTTATATATATTTATTTATATATAAGCCATATCTAAATAAAAATAAAATTCATTTTACTAAAAATTAAAATGTTTGAATATTTATAAACATATACAAGTAATTTATATATAATGTTTTTATATATAAATATATTTTTGTGTACATATTGAAAAACCTAAATATATTTATCTATATATTATAACATATGTATAAAATTATTAATATATAATATATGTAAATATATAAAATTATGTAAAATTATATTTATATAAAGACTTAAATATAAATAAATATATATTTACTTTTGTATGTATGTGTTTATAAATACACACAGACACAAAAAATATTTGAAATATGTATTTAAAAATAATTATATATATATAGTTAAAAAATGTAACCAAATATATTTAAATAAATGGATATATTATAAAATAATGAACAAAATAATATAGGGGAGTTGAAAAGGTTTGAGCAAGGGAGGAAGAGGTCTCAAGTTCAAATCCCTACAAAGGTAAGGGTGCATGGGTGTGTGAAAGAGGTGGCCTAGAATTGATAAATGGGTGTGGAAGATAAGTGTGCACTTTTAAAAGAGGGGTCGAGTGCTGATAAAAGTGTGGGTTTCGTCTTCAAATTTTTAGAATAAAATTTTTTCTTTTAAAATTATAATTCATACTGTTATCATTTTTTTGGTGATGATAAAAGGGGCCTTTATAAAAGAAACCTCCTTTTAATGGTGTTTAGATTATTAGTTCTTTCCTAGAACAGATAAATAAAATTTCTCACAATATTAAAATGGGTATTTATTGTAGATTCATGATGATAATAATATTTGTCACCAGAATAAATTAATTACTAAAACACAAAAAGTGGAAATTTATGAAATAAAACTTTTTTTCTGACATAAAATATCATTTTTTAGACACCTTAACTATAATTCATATATATATAATATAATATAACACCCTTGAAAATTGTATCTTATTAAAATTGAAATGGAAAAATCTCAAATATAATTTCACATAAAATAATACCTCTAAACTAATTAAACCATCATTGACGTCAATATCGAAACCTTAACTCCCTTAGAAAGAAGGGATTTTTAAAGGAATTAGAATTTGTGGTCTTTTAAAACATTAGTGGTTTTGGTGTATAATTTATAATAGCGATTTAATTGTTTTCCCCTTAATATGAGTAGAATTCATTGGAAAATTTAGGAAATAAATTTTGAAATAAAATTACAAAACATAATAAAAATTATAAAATATAAACATATTGATTAAAAATTTGGGTTCCCCTTCCATAAAATATAGACATTGGAAAAAAATTATTGATGTCGAAATAAGAGTCTAATAAAAATATATATATTCTAAACCACAAAATGGGGCCAGGGAAGTGACTCATTTTATCAGTGTTAAACACAAAGCACTGATTAGGGGGGGCTTTATCAGCGCTAGTTAAAACCACTCATAATAGTATCCATTATTAGAACTAAAACGTACCAAATAAAGGGTACTCATTTATCAGTTCTATTTTTTATCATTGATAAAATTTTTGAATAATAATTTATATACAATTATTATACTTATATGAAAAAATAATATTTATTTGTATACATAAAACAAAAAAGGCATGTTTATAATTAGTATATATTTTTTAATAATCCAAAAATATATATATAATGTTTTGAAGAAATTATTTCTTATATTATAATTAAATATATATTTTTTATAATGAATTTTGTCAATAAATATATCGATCATGCATGCATAAGTGTTATGTAGCATCATGAATATTCATTTATACACTACATTCTTCTTATTTTTTTTAAAAGGTTGGGGCTGAAGCCTCATTTTTATTAATAAAGAAAAGCAAATACCTCTTTTAACTGGGTATAGGGAGACCCATTACATAGCCCGAAGGCCTAGTGGGCTTGTAGCCCATTACATAGCCCGTAGGCCCAAAGTTTTTTGCCAAATTCCTATTCTGTGAATAGTAACCCGGCTGCTACAGTACCCGCTACAGTACCGTCACTGCTATAGTGCCCTGCTGCCGCTACAGTTCCCGCCGATCAACAGTAGTGCCGCTGCAACAGTACACACTACAATAGTGATACATAAACCTGCGCCCAATGGGTTTTGAACCCCCATTTTTCATGTAGTATTACGGGGTGCTTACCACTAAGCCAATCCCCAACTACACATTACATTCTTCTTATTATTCATGTTATTCATTGATGTCTTGTTTTTTATTATGTATATTATTCTAGGTGTATATGATAAATTCATCAAGGTAACCCATATATAAACTATATTATTTTCTCAATAATTATAATTACATTAAATATATTTATAGAATAAATATATTTATTATATTTAAAATTATTAAATTTTTATTATAAATAAATACCTTTAAAATATATTTATTTTTAATTATAATTATAAATATATATATATATATATATATATATATTTATACAAAAACATTATAATTACAATATATAGATATATAAATTATAATTGTATAAATATATATATTTATATAAAGATATGCAAATATTTATAAATATATATTATTGTAGATAGAATTATAACTATAAATAAATAAATATATGTATTTAAATAAAAAATTATAATAAACTTATTTATTTTAGTACTTATAAAGCTATAAAAATATAATTTAATAAATAAATAAAAATATTTATAAATAAATAAAAATATTTATAATTATAATTGCAAAATAAACATTGATATATTTAAATAATTATAAGTTTATAATAAATATATTAATTGTTTATATTTATATTCAAATAACTTTTAAAAAATAGTAATAGGTATATATATAATTGTAAAATAATATAGATATATTTAAAATTTTTAAAAAATATAAAAAATATAAAAAATATATATAATTATAAAATTATAAATATATTTTCTTAATTATATATATTTTTATTTACAACAATGAATAATATATTTATTATAATTTAAATTACAATGAAATTTATGATTATTTAAATAATTATTAATTCATAAAAAAAATATATTTATTATTTTCATTTATAATTATATATATAATTAAATAAATAAATTTCAAAATATATTTACGAATATATATAAAATTTGAGAAATTAATAGTAATATTTATATTTATTGTTATAAATAAATACATATATATTTAAATAGAAATAAAATTATATTAAATATATGAAATATATATTAATAATATAAAAAATATTAGAAATATTAATTTATTATAATTTTGTAATTATTTAAATAAACATATATTCAATTATAATTATATATATATATATATATATATTCAGATAAATAATTATAAAATTATAAGAAATACAGTTATATACATCTATAATCTTATAAATATATATAATTAATATATTGATTATACATATTTCTAAGATTATATTTATAAAAAGTATATTTCTTATAATATTATAATTATTTAAATTATAATTTTATAAATATAAATATATATTTATCATGTACATATTTTTACAAATATATATGAGAATGTAAATAAATTACTAGCATTATATATTTATGAGTTCTTATTTAGTGCTAATAAATGCATATCATTATCAACGCTATAAAAGAAATGATAAAATGTTTCCTTCTTTGCCTTATATATTTTTCACTAATAAAGACATCCTTTTTAGTGCTTTTTTAGCACATATTATGGCCTATAATTATCAGTGCTAAAAAGTGATGATAAAGGAATGTTTTTTCATCTCTTTCTCTTTCAGCATTGATAAAACATACCCTTATTAGTGGTTTTTAGCTAGCGCTAATAAAATGTTCACCAGGTTTTATAATGAAACCCTAAATCTGTCCTCCTTCCTTACACCCCTCAACCTCTCACGGAAGCCTATCGCTACCGCCACCACCTCCCCCTTCTCCTCATCCTCTCCCGTTGACTCCTCCACCGTGAACCCAGATCACATGCGTGCACCTCCTCCACCTATGTGATTCCCTTTTCTGTGAACCCTGCATCCCAATGTGCCTATCCTCTATTGCTTTCCTCACATTAATGGAGGAATCATCGTTCATTCACATCTCCTTTTCCAGGGGACTCCTCGACCATGCGCCTCTCCTCCATAGCGAACACTCTTCTGCAGTGAACGCACCTTTTCCACATGATGAACCCCACCTTCACAATTATTTTTATACTATTTCTCATTAATTATTCATGTTATTAAAGTTTTATTTTAATTTTTATAATTTAAATATAAGGGGATAAATGACCCACTAAAAAATGTAGTCAGTGGTGGTCTTGGTATGTGCATTAAACAAGTTTCATGTTGGATGTCCTTCTTTGGGAACTAAATGAATTGCATGTTAGTTGTCCTTACTATTTTTTTTATCATTACTGTTGTATAATTTCACCTTGGGTGATACAATTGAGTTTGAATATTATGTTTTAATGGTTTTGGATCATTGATTATTAGTAAGAGGCCCATGCCCATGCATCATCTTAGTCATACAGGATTAACATGACATATAATTTTCTATGTGTGAATTCCCTAAAAATGAAGGTTTAGTTTTATGATGTATATTCAACAACAATTTTTTACTCCTTATATATTTATCTCCATCTTATTTATTATCTAATGTTTCTACATAAAATAATTTTCCATGTACTATAGAATCCTCAGTACATGTAATCTATATTCTCTATACTCATCTACTTTCTTGTCCATATTTTTCATTGTCTAGTGGATATTAAATGTCACCTCTACTCCACTAACACAAAAAAATAACTACACACATTGAAATTATATGAATTATGTTCCATTTATGGGTACGTTCCACTCATGATTATAAGAACATTATCTTTTTCCATGATTATCTAAAGAATCTCCACTGGTAATTTTAATTTGTCCACCATGAAAGTGAATTCATCAAGAGAACCTAGTGTATGAAAAAATGAATTATTTACAATTTAATTCATAACTTAGGTTTTACTAATCAATATCAATTCATTTATTTTAAATATTAAGTAAGACATTACGTGCATAATAACTCATAATCCACTCAATGCCTTACCAAACTCATTGGACCCAATATTAATCAGAATGGAAAAGTTATCAAAATAACATTACTTATTCTATAGGATTCATCATACTAAAATATAACAATACCCCATCAACTTTATGGTAAATATTTCACTATATTTATCTTTTTATAAACCATTTCATTCATAAAATTTGTTTAGGTAGAAATTTTCACTATGCCTAAAATATTCTATGTTAATTTATTATTTCATAATCTACTCTAAAAGTTTATCACATTTTTCATTATAATCTAATGTCCATTCACTCCGTTGAATGTGTAGAAGTGGTTTATATTTTCGTGGTTCTTCCTCACTAACTAACCTCTCATCTTATATTTCTTTTCCATTTGTCTTTTATCTTCTTACCTTTCTTTCTCAAATGATTCCTCATCCTTATTTATGCTCCTTTTAGAATATATCTTCTAATATCTTTCCCAATTTTCAGAACTATCATAGGTTTTTTTACACTCCTTAGGGTTCATGTTTTAGGGAAGGTGTTCCAAACCTCCATTGGTGAGATAGAGATATTCCTACCATGTGTTATCTATTAGCAATTATAGTGAGATTTGGTGGGGAGTACTATTTTTAGGGGCTTGGATGTGTGTTGCTTATCTTAAAATTCATTGGTCATGTAGGGGTATTATATCACCAAGGGATAATAGTATAAATATATGCCTTTTGGGTAGGAGTGTGGATGCATTGGACTTGGTTTGTGGAGTTTTCTGAATGCTCTTGATCTTGTAGTTGGGTTCATGCTTATAGATGTTCATATGTGTACTTATAAAGGTAGGAACCAATAATAATTCATGTGAGTGACATATACATTGTTCATAGAGTGTAGAACAAATTTATTTGTTTTAATCCATTGATCATTGGGATATTTTAGTGTTTGTAGTAAAATGGGACATGAGTGTTTAATGGTTGTGAGTGTGGTCACTGACTATGGAACTTATCCGTTGGGACTATGGTGTTGTGGTGAAGGAAATTTAATATAACTGAACAATTGACACATGGATAAGGGATATCCGATGGTGGGAATCAAAATACCAAATCCTTTTGGAAATTATTATTATTACACCAACCTTTGGGATAATGTGATACAATCATACAACATAGATTGAATTGCGATGAATCAAGGTATTTTCTATATAAATTTTATAAATAGCCTATCTGGGGATCAATGTCATTGTGAAAATGAATAAGTTTCTATTTTAAATTGATTCAAGTGGTTTCAAATGTCTCTTAAAGGGTTATCTATCATTTTTAATGAATTAGATTATTAGTTCATAAATGTTCCTTGACATTTAAAAAAAAGGAATTGTGGTTTTTTGAAAGAGTGTTTGGAACTGAAGGGTTTATTTTCAAAATGGGATTGTTATTTTTAAGGGGATTTTTTTGTAAATGGTTACTTTTTTTAATGGGATTTCATGTGTGATTTTTTAATAGTTTACAAACTACATTTGAACTGTAGTATTCCATAATCATTTATGGTTATATTTTTATATATTTAGTGAATCCATAACATTATATCAATATTTTATGTATTTATTTGTCTAAATACTGATATCATTGAATCAAATTGGAGGGTTATGAATAATTAATGGTTAGATTCCAATCATTTGACAAAATCATATTGAGATGGAGTGAGATAGTTCATCATGTTTTCAAAAAGATCATGCATATGACACTTCTCAAGAACTCTGTATATGTTTGCATTGTTGTTATTACTTAAAAGTAAGACTACAAGAGATGGAAGAATAATTGATCTGTCACGAAATGTATCAAAGATATAAATGTTTGAATAAATATGGGGGAAAAGATAATGTAGAAAGTGTCTGGGATAACAATGCATTTTATGGATCATCTGATATGATTAAACGTGTGTATAATAAAGAAGACACTATTGAGGATTTTGTTACTAATTTGAATAACGATGAAGATCGTATTAAGGAAATGATAAGGAGAGTTGATAAAAACTTTGTGATTGTCGAAAATTGTTTCCACAGTTAAATAGTTATGAAAAGAAGCCTTTGTATAGAAGTTTCACTAAACATACAAAATTTTCATCCATACTGAAGCTGTACAATTTGAAACAAGGAAATGGATAGAGTGATTCCATTTTTACAAAATACATGATCTATTGAATGACATGATTCCTGATGATAATGAGCTCCCGATCAGAACATGTGATTCCAAAAAAAACGCTACACTCGATTGGTGTGATCCCTAAATGAATACATGCATGCCCTAATGATTGTATACTATTTATCGGGTATCAAAAATCAATTTGAGACTTCAAAAAGTGGTTTGATTCTCTATATAATAATGGTGAATCTTTTCCAATGAATGTTGTATGGTAATTTCCTATCATTCCAAGGGTTAGTCACGTATATGGAAGTGGGGATACTACATGAAAATTTACTACTACAAAAACAACCTATATCAGTGCTAAAAAGGGCTTTACCAGCATTAAAAAGCGCATTAAAACTCAGCGATAATATAGGGGGTTTCCTTTTATTAGTGCTCTGAAAAGTGCTAATAAGGGCCCCTTTTATTAGCGCTAAAAAAACGACTGATAAAAGATCCCTTTATCTTTTCTTTTTTTAGCACTGATAAATGGGGACTTTATCAGTGATTTTTATAACACTAATAAATGTCAAAAAAAATTTAAAAAAATATAAAAAATTTAAAATAATCTAGGGAGTGATTTTATCAGCGCTTCACACCCCATTTATCTATGATAGGAGGTCTCCTGCGTGCTTCCATTCCCGCGCATCCTCATATAGGCGCACCCCCTTCAGTTCCACTCAAACTCGAACCTGGAACATCCCCCCTTTCGCGGTTGCACCTTTACCAGTAAGCCATTTAGTTTTGTTCTCTATTTAATGATATATCTATATATATATTTATATTTATTCACATATTGTTATAGATTCATATTAATATAAATATATTTATTCATATATTAGTATATATATATTAATTCGTATATTAATATGTTAATATATATTTTTAGTTATAATTTTTTATAAGTATATTTATTAGTATATTAATATATACATACGAGATTATTTTTAAGTACATTTATGAAGAAATATGTTTTTATGTGTGTTTATAAATAAATACATACATACATACATACATACATACATAGATATATACAACACATAGATACACACAGAGACCCACAAACACAGAACCACATATATATTTACGTATAAATACATATATATGTGTACTTAAAAAGACATAGAATATACATATAAGATTAGTTTTATGTACATTTATGAAAAAATGTTTTTTTGATGTGTGTTTATAATTAAATAAATAAATACATACATATATTCATATATACAACACATATAAACACACATAGAAACTCACACAAACACAGAGAGACAAATATATTTACAAATAAATACATATATATGTGTATTTGAAAAGCCATAGAATGTTAAAAATACCATAACTTATAATCTATAATCTCATTTCAATTCCACAACTAGTTAAATCGAAGAAAATGAAACAATATTCGATATGATATGTGGTACAGGCCTAACAGACATCCGGATCTGAAGTTATACTTGTTTGAATGTTAACAAATCAGGGTATCCTGACTAAAAACTCAGTTTTAAAGGCTTTCTGGGCCTTTTATAGGCTCGAAAATTGTGACAAAGGCTTTTTCTGGGTCACTTTCGCGTAGATCTCGTAGCAGGCTTCGATTTGATATGATGTAGAGCTCAAACGGACACCCAGATCAAAAGTTATGGCCCTTTGAAGTTCGAGTTACATTTTCAACATATTTTAGATCTTTTATTAATTTTTTTCATTTTTTGTGTCTTCAAATTTTTATTAAATGATTTTTAATAGATAATAATAATGAAATTAATAATTAATAATATTTTTTAAAAATATTTTGAAGCCATTTTCACTAAATTTATTATATATTAAATGTAATAGTCTATTTATATGTATCTATAACATATTTAAAAAATATACATTGTATTTATATTAATATTAATATACTTATATAAAAATATATTATTTTTCAAGAATTTTTTTTTGAAATATAAAATTTATCAGCGCTTAGGAAAAGCCATGATAAATCCTCCCATTATCAGCGGTACTAAAAGAAGCGCTGATAAAGGGTTCCCATTTATCAGCACTAAAAAATAACGCTGATATAGGGGGTCCTTTATCAGCGCTAGAAAAAGAGCTGATAAAGGGGGCCTTTATCATCACTTTTTTTAGCACTGATAAACGTGAATTGCACCCCTTTCCCATTTTTGTAGTACTGATTGATGTGTTAAGCAGACAGAATAAGTAATGATTGGAAACTACATCACATGGAAGACTCAGCTTAGTGGAAGAAAATTTATCATGTGTGTGCTAATTTTGGAAATGTGTTGAGAGACCATTGTCTTGCTTTATTTATAGATGGAGTGAATCCTTTTGGTTTTCAAAAATGATCTCATAGTACATGGCATGTTATGTTGGTAAATTATATCATTCCACTGTGGTAATGCATGAAACAAAAACCAATCATGCTATCCATTCTTATTTCAGGTCCGAAACATTCAGTTAAGTATATTGATTTTTATTGGGCTCTATCGATCAAGGATTTGAAATTATTGTGGGATTCAGGTGTTACGTATTATGATGCATTCAGAAATGATAAATTCACATTGAAATCCATGTTGTAGAGGAAGATAAATTACATTCCTACTTATGGAAATTTTTTATGATATAGAATTAAAGGTATTCATGGGTGTCCAATCTACGAACATGGTACATAGTAAATTAGGTTGAAACATCCATGGAAAAACAGATTTCTGGGACATATCAAATATATACCCCAATGAGATAAGTTCAAATCATGGACAAAAATAATTGAAATATATTTGAATGAAAGTACAACACTGTATCCTCTAAAATGTGATCATGTATTTGAGAAAGTATAAGATATGGACACTGGTTTTGGTAAACCATTTTTAGGAAACCTAATGAAATCTAGTTGGATAAAGAGATCATTTCAACTTGAGTTACCACACTTGAATTTTCGGTATGTCATAAACGTTCTTCATGTTATTCATATTGAAACAAATGTATGTTATAGTGTCATTAACATGTTCCTAAATGCACTCGGTAAAACAAAGGATAGAATTAAGGCTAAGTTGGGCATGGTTGACATGGGAATACGAGAAGAGTTAGTGCCAGTGAAGGGTGAAAATTAACTTTTCTTCCTCTAGCTACGTACACTCATTTGAGGCAGGTGAGATATAATTTTTAAACTTATTGAATGATGTAATAGTCCAACAGGGGTATTCATCATATATCAGTAACATCATGTCAATAACCAATCTAATGATAAAGGGTCCGAAATCACATGACTTCCTCCCTTTGATACAAGATCAAATTCATAAATCATTACCTTTCAGTTTTCCAAGGAATATCTCTTATACATTAACAAATCTCTGTTTATTCATCAAATCTATATGTAGTAATGTTATAGACCTAATGAAATTTTCATGTGTGGAAAGGGAAATCAAAGTCATACTATGTGAATTGGAAATGTTCTTCCCATCATAATTCTTTTATATGATTCTTAATTTAAATATACACTTACTAATAGAGATTCAAATATGAGGTCCAATACACTATATATGGATGTACAAAGTTGAATGGTATATGATGATTTTGAAACGGTATGTCTGAAATCGATGTAGGCTATATGTTTGTTTCATAGATTGATGTATTGTTGAGGAAGACATTGAATTATTTATCAAATACCTATCAGGTGTTGAAAGTATTCGTCTTATGAAATCTCATCACACTAGGAAGATTGTGGGTGGATGAATTTTTGGAAGAGAGGTTTCCCTAATCAATATTACTGATCCGGAGTAGGCCCACAATTTGGTTTTCCATAATAGTTTAGAGGTTGACCCATTTTTCAAAGCCAATAAAAACACTTTGTCATTTGAATAAATCATCGGTAAAAATGGGTATCAAATTAACATAATCGATGGTTTATAGGATAGTTTCGAAACAATATATTTAAGGAGTCAAATTTAAATCAAGACTCAATTTTAGAACAACTTTGATAGCTAGATGAAGGACCAATTGTGAATGTATTATCTTATAATTCCTATGTAATTTACAGTTGTACATTCTATAGTAATGAACATGATAAAGATAGTAGCATTTAGAGTATTGGAGTTACCCATGTGGCGGAAGCGATTCATGTTTCTGGTGCTATGGATAGAAATCAAATTTATGCCAATATGTCATAATTTAGCATCATAAAAAAATATGGGAGTTGGATTATACCAAATTATAAAGTGTGTATTTTTCAATGAAAGTGGGTCGATAACATGAGTGATGTAAAAATAGATGAGTTTGGATTCATGTAATTTCATTATAGTAGGGAAATATATAATGAATAACCACTTATAATGGAATAATAGGAAGTTCAATTATTTTATGTTCCAGATCGCACACATTGAAACTGGTCAAATGTACTATTATTAACCAAAACCCCTAAAGGGTGAGATGTAAATTCAATGGAGGATGACCATTTAAATGGGAAATTGTAATAATTTCTAAAAAGTACCAATGTAGAAGGTTTTTTTTATTTCAGTGGATTCCACAATGAAATAATTTTTATACTCGATAGAGGGGTCAAATATCATTATCCTTAAATAAAGTGAGTTCAACAATCATGTTATGTTTTTTTGTAATATAGATCACATTACCTATTTTTTTATTTCACTGCTAGTTTTAGGTAATCTATATTAAATGATAGACCATTTCTATATATAATTTCTTCTACATGTGATGATGCTCCTAATACTAAGGCACAAAAGATGTCCCAACTGGATGTTTCTCATAGTGCAGAGGCACAATATGTCTCTCAATCTGCTACATCTCACAGTATAGGTAAACAATAGTTCTCCTAGAAAGCTATTTCTCATTGTACAGAGGACCAAGAGGTTTCACAACATGCTGTTGTTGCTCCCAGTGTAGATGTATAACCACCATCTCCACATGTTAATTCTATCTCTTTGGAAGAACATATTGATGAGGATGAAACCGAGGAAATAATAGAATATGAATCAAGGGAGGTGGAAAAAAAATCGGAGCACCTAAGATTGACGGTGTTTGAAGATATAATTAAGTAAAAAAGTTAAAGGAATAAAATATGAGGTGTGATGCAATATGAAAGACTAACATCTTTACCCCATCAAAGCCATGTTCAGTAGTTAAATTGGAATCGTCACTCGGAAGCATGTGCCGATTGATGTATTTTCATTGAACCAATTTTTCACTGAGCTTATTAAAATTATGAGGGAGATATTACTGTAACATTATGATATCATTTCTTTAATTTACATAAAAACAAAAAAATTAAACTATGACATACTCTTCATCCTCCCTTCTTGAGTGAATTTATAGTAGATGACCCCCATAAAAACAATGTATTAATTATTTCTATAAGGATTCATAGAGGCTTTCAAAAAACTTTAATGAGATACCATCTTAAAAATACTGAAGGGAAAATTAACCCATACCACCTCCTCTTTAAAGACACTAGATAACCCAACGAGAATTGGATGAATTTACTATACATCATGTTGATCCTTATTTTCAAGTACATTGTGTTTAGTAATACTTTGATTGATGATATATGTACTCACCACATTGATTGATAGTTTTTTATTTATGAAACAACATATTAGTGCTAAAAATAAGGAATGAGTAGCAAAACCGGCATACACCTACCATAATTCATGGATGGGGTATGCTTCACTTGAAAAAAAATTGTACACATTTAAATCTACTATAATACTTTTATGTGACATAAAAAAATACCATTACAATATTTGATTATTTATATGTATATTAATGAATCCAAATCCAATGTCACTTCCATCCCATGACATGTTCTATAGAAGGAGGCATGTGAAAATAAAGATGGAATATTAGTATGTTTAATAACCCAAAGTTTGGAAAACATTTGTAAGTATTAAATAATAAATATTTTTTTTGATTCAAACCGATATTAAAAAGAAATGATTACTTATTTTTCAATATTTTCTATCTGACATAGTCATAAGAATATGAAACATCCAAAATAGATGCAGACAAAAATTTGGTGGCCTTAAAGAAGACAGAAAAGTATGTCCGCATTAGAGGTGCATCTTTTGGTGACACCCCAAACATTTTTATAGAAACAAACAACATGAT
Organism: Viscum album; assembly: GCA_963277665.1. Classification (NCBI taxonomy): domain Eukaryota; kingdom Viridiplantae; phylum Streptophyta; class Magnoliopsida; order Santalales; family Viscaceae; genus Viscum; species Viscum album. Next base: position 266,131,020 of record OY728128.1, on the reverse strand, counting down.
GATGAATGTGAATAAATGAAAATGATGCGAGAATGAGTAGATAACCTTGAATAAAAAATAAAATTTCATAGAGATATTATACCCAATTTTATAGTGGGGGAAAAGAGATTAAGAATATCAAGAACTACCAGTGCATTAAGATCCCGACCCACCCCCACCAACTCTCTGTCAAGCCATTCCACTCAATAATTTATTTTAATTGAAGAAATAAATTGTCTAATAAATGTTTCTAGGAAGTGTCAGTTATATAGACACTGATACATTTTATGTACTAATATTATATAGGGTAAATTGTTTTGTGATTTATATCTATCAACATCCACCCATCGACCTGTATCAAGGGCTACGTTGTTCAATATTCCAAATGACATGTTACACAACATAACACATCCAACAGGTCATGTTAATGTGTTTATTAACATAGCCCATTAGTATAGCGTCAACCATTGAATTCCAATTTATGCTGATGATATTCATAATTTCAAACAATCTCTTATAACAATCATCTAATGGCTGTGACTAATTGTAAAAAAAATGTTGATAAAGAGGTATTCATTTACAATTTATTTTTCCAGATAAAACATTATCATTTTATGAAATAAGGTCTGAACTAATATATATTATTATAGCTTAACACATGGAAGCAGGTGAGAAGAATGAACAACTTTAAATGATATCAAGGATCAACCAACTGATCGAAACGATCTATTGAAAGAAACTTATACATGCCCATTATATATCCACATTTATTATCATTGAAGGATCATATGAATATGAAGTTGGAAGATTTTGGTACTGAGAAAATAGTTTTTGGTGAAAATATATATAGTGGGGAATATCCGGATTTCATTATTGTTGATATTGTCAGTGAAATCTCGGAGTATGATTGGCTAGGAGGATTTCTTGTAAATGTATATATAAGGTATGTTTTTGTGATTTTATATTCAAAACATAAATAAACTATGATAATTAGGACTAAAAACATTTTATATAATATTCCGTCATATATATGAAATAAAATTGAAGGGATTTCCCCATGAACAAAAACATGGACTCGTTATTCCTCATGTCACCTCTATAGATGAAAACACAGAATCCCATAAATAGGGTGAAATAGTGGCAGGCCTGCTCAAATCATTTAATAGAAAAATTATGAATGATAGACTCTTCTTAATACCAACAATGTAGTGGTAAAACTATATAATTTAATCATATAATATATAATTTAATTTCATTCGTTCCTTATTCTTTTTTTTTGTTCATTGATAGCATTGGATTATCATTGCGGTCAATTTGGATACTCCTACAATATATATCTTGGATTCAATGCATAGATATTGAAAAAACCAACCACACATGATCGAATTATTCAAATTTAAATACTCTACATCCAAATTTTTTAAACAAAATATCTAATTGTATAATTTATATTACCTTTTAATGAAGATTTTATATGATGGGACGGTGAATGAATATCATCTACATCAAAGAATGGGGCTAGGGGGAATAGACAAGAAACATCACATGTACAAAAACTGGATAAATATCAAGGTATATATACAATAATATTTCACGATACAAACACATATAAAAAAATTATTTATATTTCTCAATGTTTTCATATTGTTCGAAACAATAAAATGGAAGATAATGTGGTGTTTATGTATTTAGATTTATAAAATAGGTTGTAATCCATTAATAAACTGGCATCCCTATTGTGTTATTTTAAAAAATATTTACTGTTTCATTTATTATATATATTAATCCTTTTTGTATTTATATTTTTTCAGTACTGTCGTGATGGTTGAGAAGACTCATATTCACAAGATTATATATATTTTTTTATATACGTAGGGGAAGCATACCTGATTTAATAATGAATACAAATAGCCTAAAAATGTGATTCGTATTACATGAAGTGTTTGTTTTTATTTTAAATTGATATTATTTTTAATAACAAAACAAGTGACAAACTAAAACTAATAAAATTAATTAGGATTGATTTAAATCTTCAAGATAATTACCCATAAGTCATTTCTGATGTGTAAAAATCAACTGGGCCTAAATCTGACTGACGGTGTGAACATAATGACATTAAGTGTTTAATTTTATAATAAATTAACAATAATATTAGAAAAAATGAAAAAGTAACATACGAGAAACCAACCTAATTCATTCTAATTGATTTGATACGCTAGGAATACTATATATCAGGCATTTGTGATATGTAGGAATCAACAACCCATCAATCCAACAAACGGTGTAACCAATACGACTAAAATTTTTAATTGTCAGTTTAAAATTGACATATCAGTTCAAAATTTGTCACTCACAAAAAACTATGAAAACTTGCTCTGATAGAATTTATAGTTTAGGAAAACAATTCAGTGTTCCTTGTGACATGTATAAAGCTGTCTCATTTCAAACCGACTCACAATGCCTCCAGTATGACTCATAATGTGTGTTTCAAGTTTGGGATGATATTTAATAAAAAACATAAATAACATACTAAATATAGTGAAAATATAATCATATTGTTTTAATGCATTAGTAAAATGATCTATATGCCACTTTTGATGTGTAGGAATCATCCACACCTCATTCTGACCCACGGTGTGATCGGTAAGGCTTAAAGTGTCTCTTTTTATTTAAAACATACATTAATTAAATTATAAAAATACAACTACCATATTAAAAATAGAGAAAAAACATTCATATTTTTTTGATAATTTATGAAAAATGATCCTTGAGTCATTTGTAACGTTTAGGAATCAACCCCACCTAAATAAAAACTAATATGTGACCAATCTAAATCTAAATGTATTTTTTATTTAAAATTGTCATTAATTTATGTAAAAAGAACAAGTGACATACTAAAAACAAAAAAAAATCATTTGGATTGTTTTGATATATTAAGAAAATGATCCATGAGTCATTTTTGATGTTTAGATGTCAACCACACACCAATAAGAAGCACAATGTGACTTGTATTACTAAAATTGTCTCTTATCGGTTAAAAATACTAATTTTAGGCCAAAATAAGTCAGTCACTGAAATCCATGAAATGAAATTCTGAATCATCATAATTTGGTATAATTATAAGTATGTCCTTTGTGACATGTATGAAGTAGTGTCACATCAAACCAACCCACTATGAGACCTGTATGAATAAAAAATTATGTTCTTGATTTTGAATGATATTTTAGTAAAAAAACAAAACTGACATACTGAAAATCAATATAACACATTTATATTGAATTGATACTTTAGGATAATGATCCATGAGTCATTTTTGACATGTTGAAATCTAACACACCTCAATCTAATTAATGATGTGATTGGTATAATTCCAAATGTGTTATTATCTAAAATTTTCATTAACTAAAGTAAATAAATAAGTGACATATTGAAAACCAAGAAAACATTTTCACAATGTTTTCATACATTAAGGAAATTATCTATAAGTCATTTTTGAGGGGTAGGAATCTACCACACATCAATCCAATGTATGGTGTGACTAGTATGACTAAAATTATTCATTATCAGATTAAAATTTACATATTAGCATAAAACAATTCACTTTCCTAGAAACAAGGAAAATCACTACAATTGACTTTGTAATTTATAAGAGAAATTGATAATTCCATTTGTGATGTGTTTGAGGCAGTCTCTACCCAAACGGACGCATGATTCGACCGGTATGACTCAAAATGTGTGTTTCGAATTTGAAATGATGTTTTAGTAAAAAACACAATAGACATATTGGAAATAGAGAAAATTCATTTTTATTGTTTTAATACTTTAGATCAATTAATCATGAGTCATTTTGATGTGTAGAAATATAACAAACCTCAATCCAGTGAATGATGTGACTAGAATAAATCCAAATGTCTCATTTAAATTTGATATTAATTTTAGTAAAATAACGAGCGACATACTCAAAACTAAGAAAAATCATTTGGATTTTTTAATATTTTAGAAAAACGATCCATAACTCATTTGTGGCATTTAATAATCAAATCCATATGAATACGATGCACGGTGGGACCAGTATAACTCCAAATGTGTATTTTTTAATAAAAAATTGTATTTTATTAATGTATTCTTTGATATTAATGTTTAATTTTTTTTCATTATATAATTACAAACAAAATAATTGTTTTCCTATATAGGTGGAACCTTTTTATTGAGTTCTGATTTTTTTCGGAAACTAATACCATTGGCGGACATTTTTAATATGGGATCACAGATGTCAAAGGATAAAACGTTAATGTTTTTTTGTGTTTTTTTCGATAATTGTAAATGTAATTATATAATACATTGTTGGAAATGTATATAGCATTGTTTTTAAAGCCCTTATGTGTGCTGAATTGTTATTTACTGCACTATTGTGTGTGTTTCTTTGTTCATTCCAGCGTTGTGAAGGTGTTGTTTTGAACAGGTGGTGTGTGCGCTAAACATAAATCGTTGATAAAGGGTAGCCTTTATCAGCACTTACTAAAAAGTGTGGATAAATGTATCCTTTAGTAGCAGTTAAAAATGTGTAGATAAAAGGTAGACGTTTATCATCTCTTTTATTAGCATTGATAAAGGACTCATTTATCTTAGCTATTTTTGGTGATGAAAAAGTATTTTAATAATAATTTATATACAATTATTATATTTAATTTTAAAAACAATGTTTATTTTTATACATTAAAAAACGACATTCATTATAATTAATATATATGTTTTAAATTTTTTAAATATATATATATATATATATAATGTTTCAAAAAATGTATATCTATGATTATAATTAAATATATATGTGTTTCCAATGAATTTATTAAATAAATATATTTATCAGGTGTGCATGTATGTAATGTATCATCATGAATGTTCATTTACACATTACACTTTTCTTATTATTCATTTTTCCCTTGATGGATCATTTTTTATGTTGTCTATTTTACTAGGTGTATATGATAAATTCATGCATGTTACCCATATATATACTATTATACTTTCTCAATACTTATAAAATTGCATTAAATATATTTAATGAAAAAATATATTTATTACAATTTTATATATTAAATTTTAATTATATATTAATACCTTTTAAATATATTTATTTTTAATTCTAAATATAACTAAATATATTTATATTAATTTAAAATCACAATAAATATATACATATATTATAATATTATATATAAATAAATTTATTTATTTAGTAAATTATAAATTTATTTTGTATAATATTATATTTATATATATATATATAATTACAACTATAAATAATATCATTTTTATATTTTTTAATTTCAAATAAATATATATTTATTTATTAGTTATATATATAAATAAATAAATAATTATTTTATTAAATAATAAATCAAAAAAATTAATTATTTTCATATATAATGTTATATATAATTAAATAAATATATTTATAAATATATTTACAAAAATATAGAAATATTGAGAAATAAATAAAAATATTATTATTTATAGTTATAAATAAACATAGATATATTTAAATAATAATATAATTTTAATAAATACATTAAATATATATAATAATAAAATTATAAATATAATAAATATTAATTGGTTATAATTTTAAAATTATTTAAATAAATATATAAATATTCACTTATAATTATATATATATAAATATATATATTCCTATAAATAAATATATAATTAGATTTAATGTAGTTATATACATCAATAATATAATAAATATATATTATAAATATATTTTTATATATATTTCATTGATTATAAATATAATAAGTATATTTCTTATAATTTTATTAAAATTAAAATTATATTTTTATAAATACAAATATATGTTTACTTTTATATAATTTTATAAATATATATAATAATATAAAATGTGTCTTTATGAGTGCTGTATTTTTAGTGCTGATAAAGGTATGTTTTATTAGTGCTATAAATTTTAGCACAGAAAAAACATACCTTTATCCGCACTTTTTTTCCTAGAAATAATAAAAGGAACACTAGGTTTTATAAAGAATCCCTAAATTTCATTCCCTTCCTCACACCACTCAAGCACTCATGGAAGTTGATCACTGTCGCCACCTCTTCCTCATCCTCCTCCTCCTCCTCATCGTATCTTGAAAACTCCTCTACTTCTAACCATTCTTCTCCATAGGCCTCTCCTCTATTGTGTGCATCTCCTCAGCTATGCGACTCTCCTCTGTAGCATAGTACTCCTCTACCAGATGAATCCTCCTTCGCTGACTGCTATACCTCCATGACTCCCTCTTCCATGAACCAAGAATCTTCGTGCACCTCTCCTCCAACGTTTTCCTCTCCTCCACCAGAGGACTCCTCTGTATGGAACATCTCCTCCTCCAGAGGAATCCTCTGTCTTGTTCCTCTCTTCCACCACCTACTGAACCATACCTCCACTGTGAGTTTTCAATTCTTTCTCATCTGTTTCATATGTTATTATATTTTGATATTAATGGGGATGTTGTGAATTGTTCGGGAGAAACACCACACTAAAAATCGAGGTCGTTGCAGAAAATGAATTGCTGGTTGGTTATACTTGTTTGCACAGTAAATTAATTTCATGTTGGTTTCCCTTTCACTTTGTTGTCATTTTTACAATTGTGTGATTTCACCTCGGGTGATAAAGTTGATTTTTAATATTATGATTTAAGGGTTTTGGATCTCGAATAATTGGTACGATTCCCAAGCCCATGCATCATTCAAGGCATGTAGGGTTAACATGACACATGCTTTTATACGTGTGATTTCACTAAAATTGAAGGTTTAGTTTTATGAAGTATCTGAAACAACCTATTTTCTACATGCATCATTTTCACCCACTTATTTATAAAGAAATGTTTTGACATAAAAAATTTTCTGAGGAATTTATTATCCTCAATTACTTATAATCTTTTTTATCTCTACTCATCTACTTTCTTATCGAGACTTTTCATTGCTCGGTGGATATTTAATGTCACATACACTCCACTAACTCTAAATAATAACTACACACTATTAAATTATATCAGTTAACTACCATTTATGAGTATGTTCCTCACAATATTTTAAGAACCTTGTCTTTTTCCATGTCCATCAAAAGAAAGTCCACTATGAATTTGAACTTGTCCAGCTTGAAAATGAAATCCCCATGAAAACCCAGTGGATACTAGAATACAGTATTAACAAGTCAAAACATAAATCTAGTGGGATTAATAGCTCTCAATACCTAGATTTTAAATATAAAGTATAACATTACATTAATGATAACTCATAATCTTATCAAACCCTGACCAAACTCATTATACCCAATATTAATCCGAATGTAAATGTTAACGAGATCACATTAATTCATAAATAGGCATCTTTATAAAGTATTAGAACAATACTACATCAATGATATGATAACCAATTCCATTTTTATTATAGTTTCACATATCAAGTAATTCATAAATTATGTTTAGGTAGACATGTTCATTATAGCCTCAAAAAATGCTATGTTAATTTATTTATCCTTAACCAACTCTAAAAATTTCTCTCACTTTTATTATACTCTCATTTTCCTTTTAATCCCTTTAAAGGTTAGTAGTGCTTGATATTACAGTGGTTCTTCCCCAATAACCAACCACTAGTCTTCTATTTATTTTCCATTTCCCAGTGATATTCTTAACTCTATTTCTCGAATGTTTACCCAGCCTACTTTATGCTCCATTTAACTTATATCGTTAATATCATTCCCAATTTTCAGTACCATCATAAATTTTTTTTGACACTCTTCAATGTTCATATTTTTGTGAAGGTGTTCCAAACCCCCATAGGGGAGAAGGGGAAATTCCAACCCGATGTTATCTATCAGGCCTTATAGTGGGAGATGAGAGGACTACTTTTCTTCATTGGTTTGGATGACTGTGGCTGATCTTCTAATTCATTGAGCCTATATGGTTCTTCTATCAACAAGAGATTATTATATAAAAATGAACCCTTTTGGGTAAGCATGTGGATGCATTGGACATGATAAGTGTATTTTTGGGAGAAATCTTTATGTTGTAGTTGGGTTCATGCATATAGATTTTTAAGTGTACATATAATGGATGGAACCAGGTGTACTTAATGTGAGAGACATATACATTGTTGTTGGTGTGTACAACCAATTGATTTAGTTTTAGGAAATGATCTCTGTGATAATGAAGTGATTTTAGTAAACTGGAACAGAAGTGTTTCAGGTTTGTGAGTGTAGTCATTATCTATGGAATATATCCGTTGGGACTCCTGTGTTGTGGTGAAGGATAAATGATATTTCTGAATAATGGAAGCATGGATAACAGATATCAAATGGTAGGGATAAAAATATTAAATTCTTATGGAAATTACTATTATTACACCAACCATTGGAATAATGTTATGGAATCATGAAGCACTAATTTATTTGCAATGAATCAATGAATTTTTTATATATCTTTTATAAATTTCTTATCTTGGGATCTGTGTATATATAAAAATTCCTAAGTGAATATTTTAAAATTATTCATGTGTTTTGAAATGTTTCATAAGTGTTGTTTCTCATTTTAAATGATTATTATTTTTGGGTCATGAAATTTCCTTTTATTTTATAAAAAAGTAATTGTTTTTTTGTGAAAGATTGCTTAAAACTAATTGATATATTTTACAAAGGTTATATTATATTTAATAGGAAGTTTTTAAATGGATGGGTTTTTTAATGGAATTTCATCTGTGATTTTTAAATAGTTTACAAAGGAAATTTGAAATGTATTTTTTCCCTAATCATTTATCTTTATTTATATATATAATTTGAAAAGCCACTAAATTATATCAGTATTCTATGTATTTATTTCATTAAATAAAAACATCACCCAATAAAATAGGATGAATATGAATAAATAATTAATGGATGTCAATCATTTAACAAATGTATCTGGAGATGGAGTGAAAGAGTTCATCATGTTTACAAAAGATCATTTATATGACCCTTCTCAAATCCTTTTTCTGTTTTAACATTATTATAATTCAAGACAAGTTATTCTAGGGGATTTGAAAGAGCACTTGATCCATCAAGGAATAGATCAATGTTATAAATGTTGGAATAAGCACAAAGAAAAAGTGAATGTAGTTAGTGGCTGGGATGACTGTGCGTTTTATAGATCATTTGATATTATTACATGTGCAGAAAATGAAGAGGACAATATTGAGGATGTGATTGTAGATGTGAATGATGATGACTATTTTATTGAGTAAATGACAATGACAGTTTAAGATAAACTTCTGGATTGCATAAAATTGATTGAGCAGTTAACGATCTATGAAAATATGCCTTTGTCTGGTGGTTGGAGTAAATATATTTCATTGTCAACTATACTAAATCTATATAATTTGATATTAGGAAACAAATTGAATGTATCCAGTTTTACATAATTACTTTCTATCTTTAATGAAATGATCTGAGAAGATAATGAGATCCTGAGTAGAACATATGATTCAAATGAATACTATTCTTGATGGGTATGATCTCTGAAAGAATACAGTCCTTCCTAAATGATTGTATACTAACTCTCAAGGACCACAAATCAGTAAGATAATTTCCAAATCATGGCGCTTCTAAATACATGAATGATGAATCTGGTCCTATGATAGTATTATGGTACATTCCAATAATTAAAAGGTTTATACTCCTATATGGAATTGAGGATACTGATGGTTAATTAACATGGCACGAAGAAAGAAGAAATAAATTTGGGAAACAACATCACCCAACATACACTCCTTAGTAGAAGTGAATCAATCATGAGTATCCTGATTTTGGAAACAAGTTGAGAGGCCATCTCTTTTCATTATCTATATATGGAGTAAATTCATTTGGTTTTAAAAGAAGAATTGAAAATACATGGAAGGTTATGTTAGTAAATTAAACATGACACCGTGGTTGTGCATGAAAAAAAACACATCTTGCTAACAATACTTTATATCATGATCGAAACAATCAAGTAATGATCTTGATCATTATTTTTCACCATTGATTGAGGATTTGAAATTATTGTGTGATTCAGGTGTTAGGTTTTACGATTCTTATAGAAATGAATCGTTTAAATTGAGTAAAATGTTGTATGGGATGAAAAATGACTTTCCTACCTATGGATATTTTTTAGGAAATAACATTAAAGGCTCTCATGTGTGTCCCATCTGCGAAGATGGTACATATGGAATTCTTTCAAAACAATCATCAACAACATTATTTCTAAGACATCATAGAATTGTACCCCTAAGACACAAGTAACAATCTTGGAAGGCATCACTCAATGGATGATTATAAGAATGTACAAAATAGTATCTACTACCATGTGATAAATATTTTGAGTAAGTAATGGTTAAAGACATCGATTTTGATAAACCATTTTCAAAAAAACCTTACGAAAACCGTTTTGATAAAGATATATTTCGTTGAATTACCATAATGGAATTTTTTGTACGTCAAACACTTTCTTGAGTTTTTTCATGTTGAAAAAAATGTATGTGATTATGTCATTAGAGCATTGCTAAATGAACCCTACAAAAAAAGAGGATGGAATTATAGATAGGTTGGATATGGATGACATGGGAATTCAATAAGAGTTAGCACTAGAAATGGGTGAAAATGTAATTTTATTCCTTCATATTCTTACAATATTTCTAGGAAGGAGAGATATCAGTTTTGCAACTTTTTCAATGACATAAAGCTTCCTGAGTGGTATTCATCGAATATAGAGAACATCATGTCAATGAATAATTTTAATTTAAAGGTTTTAAAAACACATGACTACCAAATTTTAATAAAAGATCGAATTCCAATAGCTTTGGGTTTTATTTTTTCCAAGAATGCATATTATACAATAACAAACCTATTTTTCTTATTCAAATATATATGTAGGAATGTTATAGGCCTAGAAAAATTTCCATGAATGGAAAGTGAAATTTATGTCATATTATGTGAATTGGAAATGTTCATCCCACTTATGTTCCTTGATATGAATGTTCATTTGATAGTTCACTTAGTGAGAGTGTTTTGAATACGTGGTCCTATACACTATATATGGATGTATCCCATTGAATAATATATGATGATTTTGAAAGGGTATGTTTGAAATCAAAGTTGGAAAGATGGTTTTATTCTATAGTGATATATTTTTGAGGAAGCTAATGAATTATATAATGAATACCTATCTAGTGTGGAAAACATTGGTCTACCAAAATCACATCACACTGGCTAGCTTTCAGGTGAAGGAATTTCTCAAAGAGAGGTGTTCACAAAAATATTATATACTAGGAGCATCCCACCTTTATGTTTTGCATAAAATTTTAGAGGATGATCCATATGTCAAAACCCACAAAGAAATTATTTGGAATATGAATCCATAAAGGGATAAAAATGGTTATCTAATACACATCATTGACACTTTATAGGATGGTTTCATGCCTATATATTTATGAAGTCCTATGAAAATCAAGACTCAATTTCTGAATGAATTTTATAGCTAGCTAGAGGAACCGGTGTGTATGTATAACCCTATTCGTCTATTTTAATTAATAGTAATAAATATTATACTAATGAACAAGATGAGTATTATACCATGATGAATAGTGAAGTTACAATTGTGGATGATGCGATGCAAGTTTCAGGAGTTACGGATAGAAATCAAATTTCTGTGAATATTTCATACTTTGGAATCATAAAAAATATAGGAGTTGTATTATATAAAATTACAAGGGATGATTTTTCAATGAAAGTGGGTTTATAACAAGAGTGATATTAAAATAGAGGATTTGGGATTCATGAATGTTTATTACAACAAATAAAAGTACAAAGATGAACCATTTATAATGGCATCATAAGTTGTACATGTATTTTATGTCCCAGATCCTACAAATAGAAATTGGTCAGTTCTTCTTTTATCGGCCAAAACCATAGATGGGTTAGATAAAATTTCATAAGAGGATGACCCTTTCATTTGGATGTCACAATAATTACACATAGGTCCCATTATTGTTGACATTTTGAACATCAGAGAGACTAAAATGATGATATTTTTATAATATCTAGTGATGTAGTATCCATATAGCCTTTAAAAAATAGAGTTCAATAATCAGTTTATATTATTTTTTAATATATGTCATGTTACATTCTATTATTGTCTGTTATCTGCTTCTTCAATGCAATCTTAAATAAATGTTAAACCACATATGAAAATAATGACTTCTATATGTGATGATGCTACAAATCCTGAGGCACTCTATGTCTCTCATCCTACTGATGCTCGTAGTACATAGGCACAACAAGTCCCTAAACCATCTATTCCTCATAATTCAAAGGAACAATAGGTCTCTCCACCTACGGTTTCTTATAGTGCAGGGTATTAACAGATTTCTAAACCTACTACAACTACACCTAGTGCTGACGTACTACTACCATATTCATATGCCGATGCTTGTGCATCAAAGGAATGTGTTTTTGATATTGAAATTGAAGAAATGGTAAGCAATGAAAAACCTGTGGTGCCAAAAAAACAGGAGTTTCATTGTTTGATGGTGTTAGAAAAAATAGTTAAGGATAAAATATGAAATCATTAAATATCATGTTCTATGGAATAAGAAGGGGTATAATATTAACAACAATAGGGACATGTTCAATAACAACATTGGAATCATCACTCAGCAACACGTGATGATTTATGTATTCTAATGGTTCTATGTTGTCGTAGTGTATACGACATTGATATGGGGAGATATTATGATAAAAATATGATATCAATTCTTTAATTTACAGAAAAAATAAAAAAAATGAAATATTGAATTAATCTTCATCATCCCTTGTAGAGTGAATTTATAGAAGATGACTCACACAAGGACTGTGTATTAAGGGTTAGTGGAAGGATTAACAGAGGATTTCAAAAAAAATTCAAGATATTATCATAAAAATGCTGAAGGTAAATTAAACCCACACCTATATCTTTTTTAGGCACTCCTGACAACACAATGTGTGTGAGATGCATTTACTAGCGGTCATTAGGAGTAGTTTTTTTAAGTACACTATTTTTGGTAATATTTATATTTAAAATACATGTATTGATCACTTTGATTGATATTTTTGTATTTATGAAACAACAACTATGTGCTGAAAGTAAGGAAAGAACAATAATACTGACATAACCCAACAGTAAAGCAAGGATGGACTACGCTTCCCATGAATTTTTTTTACATAATTTAAATCTATCGTTATACTTTAATGTGACATAAAACAACACAATAAGTATGTTACACTATTTATATAAATATTAATAAATCTAAATCGAAAGTCACATCCATCCCACGCCTTGTGATATGGAATGAAGAACCTGTAAATATATATTGGATACTAATAGACAAAAACGCAAAAATGAGAGGTAAAAAAGTGTATGTTTGACATAATAAATATGTCATTTTCTTAAATCAATATTTCATAAAAATTATTAAATATTTTCCCATATTTTCTATCTGACATAGTTTCAGGAATCAACATCATCAAAAATGGATGTAGACATACTATCGGCGGCCTTAAAGTAACTAAAATTGTATTGTTGCATCAGAGGTTTGGATTTTGAAGTGACACCCCAATTTTTTTGAGAAAAAAATAATAAGAGGATCAAGGTGAAGAAATAAAAAAGATGAGAGAAAGAGTAATTATAATTGAATAAGAAATGCAATGGAAGTAAGAGATCTTAAACAATTTAATGGTGGGGGGAAATAATAAGAAGAAACTCAAGAACAACCGGTGCATGAAGATGCCTCCCCACCCCCACCAGCTTTGTGGTGGGTTATTCCCTCCGAAAACCAATCTTTGATGTGGTAATAAATGTTATAATTATTCTTTCCATGAATTGTGAATCAAATAGACACTAATACATTTTCTATACTTATATTCTATCTGGTAAAAATGATTGTAATTTATATCTATCAACAACCACCCATCACCAAGCAGTAAGTGATACAATGATCAATATCCAAAACACCACGCTACCCAATAGACCTCTTCCAACTGGTCATGTCTAAATATTGATAAACATATCCCATTAGCTGATCGCTGAGCTACTTATTCCCACTGATGATTAAGATATTCATATGGTCTAATAACTTATTGGAACATTCATTTCATTATCATCACCGCTTGTAAATAACATGTCGAAAAGGAGGTATTCATTTATAATTTTTTTCAAGATAAAAAAATAACATTAAATGAAAAAAAGACTGTACTAATGAAGGTTATTACAAAATGACACATGGAATGGGGGAAAAGAAATAATACATCAAAACCATCTCAATGATCAACCAATCGATCTAAAACATTTACACAAGAAACTTAAACACACTTGTTCTACATACACATTTATTATAATTTTAGTCTCATGTTATTACTATGTTGACATATGGTGGTACTCACACATTTGTTTTTATTGAAAATATTTACTAAAGGGAAGAACAATATTTCATTAGTGTTGAAAATGTATGTGAAATCCTAGAGTATGATTTTCTAGGAGACTATGTTTTAAATGTATAAATGAGGTATATTTTAATGATTTGATTATATATAAGCTAATATATTATGGTAATTATGACTAAATACATTTCATTCTTTTACAGTAGATCATATGAAAAAATGATGGATTTTGCAATGAAAAAAATTGGACTTGTTAGTCCTCATATCACCTCTAGGGAACACAGTATATAGAATCTAATAAAGTGGGTGAAATAGAAGCATGCCTACTCAACATTTTTAACAGTAAAATTATAGATGGAAGAATCAATTTAATACCAATGATGAAGAGAAATAATAGTATGATTTAATAATATAAAATTTATTTTAATTTTATTCATTATTTATTATTTGGTATGTTCTTAGGCATCATTGGATGCTCCTTGCGGTCAATATTGATACTTAAATGATTTATTTCCTAGATTCAACGCATTGATATCCAATAAACGGACCACACATGATGACCTTTATCCATTTGTAATACACTACATCAAACATTTTAGAACTAAAAATATAGTTATATAATTTATATTATATTCTAATGAGGATTCTATTATGACAATGTTGTGTGTGAATACCTTCAACATCATAGAATGAGGCTGATGAAAAAAATAATAATCATCAAAAGTACTATGTCTGGATAAATGTCAGGGTATATATAATAAGATTTCACTATCCAAAAACATATTAAAAAATTAATTATTTTTTCTCAATGTTTCTACATTTTCCAGAACAAAAAAAAAGAAAATATTATGGTTATTGTGATTGTAAATTTATGATAGAGATCATATCCATAAACAAACCAACATCCCTAGAGAAGTATTTTAAAAAATAATAACAATTTGATTTAAAATATTTATTAATCATTAGTGTATTTAAATTTTTTCAGTACTACCATGTCTGTCAAAAATACTCATATTCACTATACGATATATATATTTTTTGAAACGAAGGGGAAACATACCTAATGGATGAATGTAAACAAATAGCATAAAGATGTGACATATGTGATTGGAAGTGTCTATTTTCATTTAAAATTGATAGTATTTTTAAAATAAAACATGTAGCATAATAAAATATAAAAAATGCTTTAGGATTGATTTCATACTTTAGGGAAATAATCCATACATCATTTTTGATGTTTAGTAATCAACTGTACCTAATTCAGTTGCATGATGTGAACATTATTACTTTAATTGTTTACTTTTATATTAAATTAACAATAAATTTAGAAAAGAGAACAAGTGATATACTAAAAATAGGGAAACACATTAATATGGGATTGATGCATTAGTACAATGATCCATCTGTCCATTGTGATGTGTATAAATCATCCACACTTCAATCCAACGAACAGTTTCAGAGATATGAATAAAAGTGTATAATATCAGTTAGAAATTAACATTTATTTCAAAACAAGTCACTAACTTAAAACCAAAAAATATCACTCTGATTGTATTCATAATTTTTGACAATAATTCATAATTTATTTGTGATATGTATAAAGCATTATCATGTGATACTAACACACAATGTGATCTGTATGGCTCATAATGTGTGTTTCTAATTTGAAATGATATTTTAGTACGAAATTTGACTGACATAATAAAAACTAAGAAAACACATTCATAATTATTTTATACCTTAGTAAATCAATCAATAAGTCATTTTTACATGTATAAATCAAACAAACCTTAATACAATGCACGGTTCCACATGTATGTCTAAAAGTGTTTATTTTTATTTAAAATTGTAATTAATTTTATTATGAAAACCTAAATTGCATACTGAAAATCAAGAAAAGGAATTTTGATTATTTTGATTACTTAGGAGAATGATCTAGAAG
This sequence comes from Viscum album, assembly GCA_963277665.1. Lineage (NCBI taxonomy): Eukaryota > Viridiplantae > Streptophyta > Magnoliopsida > Santalales > Viscaceae > Viscum > Viscum album. The sequence continues at coordinate 266,114,614 of OY728128.1, read as the reverse complement.
TAATTTTTTATTTTTAATAATCAAACCACCCAAATAAAATTCATTATGGGACAAGTATAAATCCAAATGTTTCTTTTTATTATAAATTTTCATTAATTTAATTAAAAAAGACCAAGTGATATACTGAAAACTGAGAAAACTCATTCAGATTGTTTTGATACTTCAAGACAATGATCCGTGATTAATATTTAATATGTATGAATCAACCACATATCAATCTTATGCATGGTGTGGCCAATATGATTAAAAGTACATATTATCAGTTCAAAATTTATATTTTAGCTCAGAATGTGTCAATCACTGAAAACCAAGTACACATTTTCATATAGTATTTATAATATAGAAAATTGATTCATATGTCCTTTTCATCATTTATGATGTAGTTTCAAATTGAACCCATTAATAATGTCCCTAGATGGAATCATAAAGTGTGTTTCTGGTGTGAAATGATATTTTATTAAAAAAACACAACTGACATACAGAAAACCAAGAAAACCCATTTGAAATTTATTACACATTATAACAATGATTCATGAGTAGTTTTTTATGTTTATTAATTAACTACATCTCAATAAGATGAATTATGTGAAATTATAAATTCACAGGTGGTTTTATTTATAATTGGGAATAATTGAAGTAAAAAAAGAACAAGTGACATAATAAAAATTGATAAAACGGATTCCCATTGTTTTGAAATATCAAGACAATGATCCATGATTCATATTCGATGTGTATGAATCAACTATACCGAAATTCGACACACAGTGTGACCAATATGACTAAAAGTGTCTGTTTTTATTTTAAAATTGGAATTTTAGCTCAAAATGTTTCACTCATTGAAAACCAAGAAAATGCCCTCTGATTGATTTTGTAATTTATGATAGAGATTAATATGTACATCAATACATGTACTAAGAGGTCTCACATCAAACTGATGCACTATGTGACTAGAATGACTAAAAATGAGTGTTTATGTTTTGAAATAAAATGTTAGTAAAAAAACACAGCTAACATACAAAAACAAATAAAATGCACTCGGATTGTTTTGATACTTTAGAACAATTATCCATGAGTCATTTGTGAGATGTCGGAATCAAAAACTCCTCAATCGGTATAATTATGTGACTTTTATAAATCTAAATGATACATTTAATTTTGATATTAATTTTAGTAAAAGAACAGTGGACATACTCAAATCCTATAAAACACTTTTGGATTGTATCAATATTTTAGAACAATGATCCATAACACATTTTTGAGGTGTTGGAGTCATCACCACCTCAATATGATACACATTTTGACCTTTATTACTCCAAATGTGACTTTTTTACTAATAAATGACATTTTATTAATGTGTTCATTCACATTAGTGTTGTATTTATTTATTTATAGTATCATTAACATAATATTTGTTTTATTATATAGGTGGAACATATTTCTAGAGATGTCATGATTTGTTCGGAAACTACTATCATGGGCGGAAATTTTTTAGAGGGGATCTAAAATGTTAAAGGTTGAAACATTGATTTTTTTACTGTTTGATAGATAATTGTAAATTTAATAACATAAAATATTTTTTATAAAATTATATAGAATTGTTTTTCAAACCCTTGTGTGTGTTGCATTGTTCATGTGTGTGTTGCTGTGTGCGATGCTTTGTTCTTGTGTGTGCTATTCAGGTTCTGTATTGTGCAGGAGGTGTGTGTGAACTGTGTAGTTGTTGGTGGGTGGTCTTTATAAAAACACCACTTCACATGCAACTAGGACTTTATTAGCACTATTTTGAGTTCTGATAATGTCTCCCTTTTTCAGTGTTATTTCAGTTGCTAATAAAGGCCCCCTTTATTAGCTCTATTTTTAGCACTGATAAAGGGAGGCCTTTATTAGTGCTTTATTAGTGCGGAAAAAGGACCCTCTTTGACATATCTATTTTAATGTTGATAATGGGGACCCCCTTTATCTTTTCTATGATTAATGACGCTTTTCAAGAACCGTTAAAAGCCGTTTCTGGTGATTTTAAAAGAACTATATTTAGTACTTTAATTTTAGGATATATGAAATGATAAAATCAGTAGTTGGGGGCTTGACTGAGTGGTAAATTCTCCCTATAATCATGAATCTGTTCCAGGTTAAAATCCGGGTGGTATTGAATTTCCACTTTTAGGTGGGGATGCATATATGGTGCATGAAAATAGTGATGCAGGCATGATGTTGCATTGGGTCTTCAGGCCAATTTGTGGACCTTTGTGACAAGTAATGGGCTTCATTCCAACTGGGAATTCATTCCTTGAATTGAATTAAAATGATTTGATGGTTGGACTATCCCTTGGAGAGGTTATTCTCTTCATTTCTAGCTAGTGTGTGTTGTGTGAGTGTTTAATATAATTGTACCGCGAAACATCAAATATAAATGAAATGTTAAAATATGACATTGAAATGAATATATATTACACGTAAAATTATAATTTTAAGACATGAGTTCTCTTTACCAAATTTCTAATCAAAACTGAATCCTCTATTATCAGGACACCTTCCTGCTACATTTATATGAACACACCCTTCCTTATTTCTCCCTCTCTCCCTCTAAATATCCAATGTTGTACCACTGTGGATGGGGCTTGGTGGTGGTCCTATACAAAAGAACACCTTTTCATAATTCCATATTCACGGTATAAGGTATATTTGTTTGAGATGTTATATATATATATATATATATACTATTTTATATCTTTTTTGTTGGAGATGAAGACATATAAGGACTACAGTTTTCATATGCTCTTGTTGTCGGTCCTCCAAGGCTCATAACCCATCTAATAGTGCTGTAATGCCTATATGGGTAGATTCGATACTTACTCAATTAATTCCAAATTATTGAAATAATGTTTATTGAATATATATATATATATATTCTCTTTCTGAGTTAGAAATGGGGGGGAATATGATTTTTTGGGGTTCTAAAATTCAAAGGATTATAATGGTTGTGCTAAAATGATGAGGCTCTAAGATGGAACAAAAGTGTCATCGATGGATGGGGGAGAAGATGATGATATTGAGTTCTATACATGAAGATGTTGGAGGAGGCCGGTGATGTTAAGAAATAGGTCAGTCGAATGAGAATATATATATAACCGTGATGCGTGAATTGAATTCACTATCAAAAAGGCTTTGATCCTCCCCTATGTTGATGGTGTATGGTTATGGATGGATGAATCCCTTGAGGATAGCACCATGTTTTCGGGAATGTTGAACACTCATTTATGATTGCACTTCTACACCGATGTTGGGTGAAATATGGAAAATTTAATGGATTGAAAAATTAATTAACCCATAAGAGATCTCATCATATCTTTTTTATAAATCAAAATTGGTGAAAATTTCATTGGTTCAGTAAAAAAAATTGGTTCAATTAAATCTAGAAAAATCTTGGTGAGCGATGAATCGGTTTGATCACTCCGTTTTAGTCAATGAACACATTTGTCAACAGAAACGACACTACTCTTGGTGAGGGACACACCAAATCCAATATTAATAAATGATCTATTGATTTAAATAAATAATTTGAATAACATTATTAATATAAAATATTTTGAATATAATAATCAAAATCCCCCACTTTTATTCATAAATATATACTCTTCAGATCAAAAGTGAGTCATTATACATAATAAATGTATCCTTCAATTTAAACCATTAGATAGTTTAAATATCTCTATGTTTTAAAGATTTATATGCTATTGAAACATTAAAAATATTAAAATTTTAAGATAAACCATATATATCATACATACAATGAAACATTCATCCAAAATCCCATTTTGTAGCACTTTTATGGCCATGTTCTTATATCCTTTTCATGAACTCTCTATAGTGTAAACTCATTAAATCCTGTAAGAAGCGACACCAATTCAATGTTCTCATAGGAAAAATATAATAATGTTCTTCTATTATTAGAGAACATAACACATTCAGTCTTAATATTTTGTTAAGATTTTATAACTCATCCTCTATTCATAACGAACAATATTAACACCTAAAAATTGTGGCTATAATTGCCAATATCAATAATCATATTCGAAACTTTTTCCCCATTAAACACATTGATTAGGATATACCTAAAGGATGTATTGGATTTACATTATATAAATGATTTATTCTTTGGATTTTAACCCCATATCATTATTAGTTACCTGTATAATCTCTCTCAGTAGAGATTTTGTAATCCGATCCGCAATGTTTTTACATGATCTCACATAAATAATTTTTATGGTACAATCTTCAAACAATTGTCTCAAATAATCATGTCTCAGAATTATATGTCTAGTCATTCCACTGTATATGAAACTATATACCCCTTATATTGTTTCTTCAATATCACAAATGATAGAGATATGATGCCTTGGACTTAGACAAAATCTAATATTGAATAATACATTCCTAATGAATTTAGCTTCCTATCCACATCTCGTTTAGGTGATAAATACCGAATCCATGGTGGAATGTGAAATACATGTTTGTTTCTTACTCTCCCAATAAACAGAACAACCTCAATGAGTAAACAACCTTCCAGAAGTGGATTGGAAATCAATAATAATGGTAATATTGTAGGAATCTTTGTGTATTTATAGTACAGTCGGATAATCATTATAGTTTAAACTCAAATATTTGGTCTTTCTTAAGTACTCAAAAATCCACATTACACATCTCTAATGACACATTCATGGATTAATAGAATATATAATCATTTTACATACTACAAAATAAATATTAGGGATTATTAAATGCATTACATACATTAAACAACAAATAACACTAGTATACCCATGTTGTGCTAGATCAATACATGTATTTATAAAAAATATTATAACAAGATTCAATTGGAGTACTAGTATCTTTGAAACCAAGATAATAAAACCTCTTTAACATTTATATATGTAATGAGACTGACATAAAGAATAACCCCCACTATGTATTCTTATGTTAATACCTAGAATAGTATCAACATTTATATGGTCATTCATTTTAAACTTTAAAGATAAGAAATTATTTTTTATCAATAACACCAATCATATTGGTTCCAAAAATTAATGTATCATCAAAATATAGACACAGAATAACTTCATATTTTTTTATAAACATTGAATGAAAACATTTATCAAAATTATTATGAGAAAATATTTAGATAAAATAATTGAATTGAATTTTTCATGTCATTGCTTTAGAGAATGTTTAAGACCATAAACAGATTTATCTAGTTTACATACTTTTCTTTTATTACCCAGTAAAACCAACCCTTTGGGTCTTCAGTATAAATATCTTCCATTAAATCCCCATACTATAAATTATTTTTATCAAAAATTTTATAAACATAAAAATGATTAATTGAAACAATAGAAAATTATATCCTTAAAAATGAAATATGAGCTACATGAGCATAAGTATCAAAATAATCATTCCTTTTTTTGAAACATTTGGGAACCAATATTGCTTGAAAAGATTTAATATTACCATTGGAATCATATTTCTTTCTAAAAACACATTTACATAAAATATTTTTTTAACGACTTGGAAAAATATAAAGACCCATGCATTATTAACGGAAGTGGAATCCATTTGATCATTAATTTATTCTTTCAAAAAATAAAAATATATCGAATCCATATTCTCATTATTAGTAATTAGGTCTCATCAATGGTTTTTCTATCATAATGTGTTGAGAATTTTTCCTTGACACAAAACATCATCTTTTTATTGTTTCTTCCTCACTGTCAGAATCTTCTCGACTTGATTCACATCAAAGGTTTTTCTATCATAATTTTATGTAGGATCCTCCAGAATTGGAGGAATATTTAATTCTAGAATTTAAGAAATATTCTATAACATTAATAGATACTACATCATGTCCTGCCATCATGAGAAGTTGTTTCCATCAAAATGGTAATGTATGACCATGTTAGGTTCATGAAATTCTGAGATTTAGAATCCATATTCTTGGTTCTACCTGCAGTATCAAACCTTTTTGATTATTATAAAATCGGTAGGTAGAATGATAATATGGAATGATCATTGATGTGTCAATTGAATTCACTATGCAAAAGGGTTTGATCCACCCCTACATTAACGGTTTAGGGTTACCGATGAATATATCCTGTGATGATTTCATTAAATATTGGGGAAAATAGAACACCATTTTCTGATATCCCTACTCCACTAATTTTTTGAAAACTCTGGAGAATTTTTTGGATTGAAAAATTAGATAGGCCATAGTTGATCTCTTAATCACTTATTTATAAATTAGAATCAATGAGAATTACACCGATTTAGTCAAAGAACACATTGGTTTAACTAAAACAAGGCAACTATGGGTGAGGAGAATAATGGTTTTATTCGACCATTTCAGCAAAATAACACATAGGTTATACCAAAACGAGACTTCTCTTGGTGATAGACAGTCCGATTCAAATTTGAAAAAAATACAATATTTATTTTCATGAATAATTTGGATAAAATAATAATAATAATTTTTTGGAATAAAATTATAACAGGTGATGCATAGGTTAATGGTCATGGTCTAGGATTGGTTAGAGGTTGGGGATGATGATGGTTGAATTGGTGGTAATCAGGGAATGATGGCACAACTAGGTGTGTGGCATCTATCTGTAGCTAGTCATGAGTATGGAAAATGTTGTTTCTAATTATTAATAATAATATATATATATATACATATATTTATATACACATTTATATAAATATTCTGTTATTTAATATAAAACCAATATTTCATATACCAAAATATTTATATTTACCAAATTATATTTTAAATCATTATTTTTATTTCTATTTTTCATAATAATATTCAATTAAATTTAGGGTATTATTTTTTCTTCACAAACCATATGTCTGTGTTTATCTGTTTTTGTATGTGTTCCATATATCCAATATAATTGTACATTATAATTCAAATATTTTTTCTAAAAACTTTTTATTTATGATTGTTTCATGATTTTCCTTTAAAATTAATGTACTATTATTTATTGAATATATTTGTTTGAAATTAATATAATTTATTAAGGAATTTTTTCATTTTGAAATAATATTCTATTTTATATATATTCATCTTAGTTTACATGTTTATAATCATATACTCTATATATCATAATATTTCATAGATTACCTTTGAAATATATTTCACTCTAAATTTGAATTTTTAATTCAATTTGAAATTATAAACTTCAAAATATATTTCCTTTCAAATAATATATTATTTATTTTTGTCACATTACATATTTCATATGTCATAATAATTATCATGTTTTATTCAGAATTTATAATTATAATTGAATATATTTATCCAAAAATTAATTGAAATTTACATATTGTAGTTTTTATATAAGATGAATATTTTAATTTAATTTATTCCAAATACTATATATGAAATTTTAATATCAAAGAATAAATTTACACTAAAATAAAAAGGGGGATACATTTTCAATCGAAATTATGTTTTTATTATGTTTTAATCATAAAAATGATATAATAATCGTGTTTAGATGATGTTGGTAAATATACTTTCCATACATTATCATCAAAGAATAATCTCGATTAGACTTGTCCTTGTGTTTGATGGAATGTCAATCCAATTTTTTCCCTCATTATGTGGAATATTTCTAGGTATCATTGGATCTCTCATGTAAAATACCAATTATCCTTAAATGAATTAACATATGATAACCTTCTAATGAAATGGTCGTAAAACATGATTTTGTAAGACATCAAAGTTTTATAGTTTGTGTAATATTTTTTTCATCAAGTAATTTCAGACAAACAAGTCATATATTAAAATTTTTATCTTATATAATCTAATGAAAAATATAACATCCCAAGATTTTACATGTATTTAATTTGAAATAAACATGGAAGTATTGAATATATTTCCTTATATGCAACCCTGAGAATATACGTTCAATGATATAGAAAATCATAATAACATAGCCGTTAAAATGTAATAAATTAATTGTAAAAAAAATTCCCTAAAAATATGTACAAATTTATTGTTTATTAAAAATAATTGATTAATTCATAATAAATTAGTGATCAGTTTTCAGTAAACTAATTTTATAATTCAAAAATATATTCTCATAAAAATTGGGATTTATCACATTTTTTCAAACAACTGTTATAATTAATTATTCCACTTATAAAAATATTATTTTATAAAATGAATATAATTTTTAAAATCATCATGTCAATGTTACCTTAAGATGATTTTTTTTGATTTTCATAGAGAGATTCAATTTTTAATGAATAGTGAATGATATTGATTTTTGTGAAAATTACCATTTATTTTCAAGTAAATATCCCATAATGTTTTGAATTCAAATATAAAGTTACAAAATCATTATTTAATTAAAAATAATATAATTAATTTGATAGTAATGATGGTTACACTTTATTTTGGTATAGGTTGATTTTATAACTAAAAAAATTATTTTTTAACAAAACTATTTTTTAAGAATAATGCGTTTTTATATTAATAAATTAAATTTATTACTATTTATTAATTCTTTTAATGAAATATATAGCCTAAAAATAAAATATAATACTGTAACATTCATTTTATGATTTTTAATAGACATATAATTGTTACAAATTATGTTGTATGATTAAAAATTCATTTCTAAAAAATCGATTTTCCTTGTAGTTTGCTTGCTTACATTAAATTAAATCACGATCCTCATAGAAATTGATTACTGTAAATTATATTTAATAGTTCGAATAAAAATATTTAATATAATTTAATAGGTTCGACATACTTTTTGGTCGTAGTGAATATTAAAAATAGTAAAATTTTGTTACCATAATAAAGGTTAAAATGTGTTTACCATGGTGTAAAAATGTGGGATAAAAGTAGGATTTCCACCGACATATTTAATAATAATATTTCTCGAAGATATTTAAAAATATATTGTCCAATATTTGAATACCTATCAATTTAGATCCTTCTTCCCATGATTGGGACGATAAAATTTTGAAATCTTTTTAGAGATTCGATGTGTGTCCCCGTAACTTTGAAAAGGGAACCACTTCTCCAACCATATTCACACTATTTGGACCATCTAACATAGAAACTCAACAATCCAAAAAATAATCCAGTGCATCCCTTCATCTTATAGATTCTTTTATTCTTATATGTCCAACCCTTCAAGAATTAAGGTGTAATCCATAGAAGGTCTCTCCAAGAATATGTATATATCTTAACCCAACTATTTCAATTTTATCACTTCATCCAATTAATAAAAAATTGAAGTATCCATAAAAAAATTATTATTATAGTTTTATAAATATAATAATATGTTATTATTATTATTGAACAAAAATTTACCACCCATTCTCATTCCAATGGGAGATGAAAGTTTCGGTCGTGCGTACTTGTGGACTACCACCTTCACGCATCGATACTTCTAATTTTACCCCACCATAATTAATTGATTTATACTATGATATATTAAATTTTTATATATAGTATTTATGTTATAATAATTATTTTATATATATCAATTAATATTTACATTTCTATTCCTCCATCCATTGAAAAATTGAAACGTCGACCAAGCGTACGTAAGGACAATCGTCTCCATTTAGTGATGTAATTAAGTTTTCATCACCAGTTTATAGGAATGATTATAAATAGTAATATAATGAAAATATATTACACATATATATTTATAAAAAAATTTGGTGATGAATTATCTATGATCAATGTTTAAGAACCATAACTGCCGAATGAAAACATAAATGGAAAACGAAGTAGTTAATACTCGTAATAATGGTGATTATAAAAGATTTATAGCAAAAGATTAATAGGATGTCATAAGTAAACAAATTATGGTATAATAGGTATGATTATGGTTATGGTATACATGTATAAAAAATTAATATTTATTATACACAATGTCAGAGCACATAATAAGAAAGACATACTTGATGTACAAGTATTAAGTTACAATCACATTTTTACTCAGATTCATTATGAATAAATTTTATGATGATAAAATTATGTCATATTTCTATCTAAAGTATTATATATTTTCTAATCCTATATTTATTTTAAATATATTTCATGTTTTTTATAAATTTTCCTCTCCATAAGTAATAAGGAGACCAATAGAATGATTTTATGAAAAAATACCTTGTTTTTCTTGTCAGTCAAAAATTTGTTCTTCCATGTTCATATTTCTCATTAAATATTTACAAGAATGTTTTTAATATTAATTAAATATATATTAATTTAATTTTTATCCATTATGTATTTTTTTAATTTGTTTAAATGTACCTACTTTTCATTTTCTGAAAAAGGTTCATTTGAAATTTTACAAAAAATATAAAAAAAATTGGTTTTAACGCACACTGTATTAATGAATATCTCTTCCATCATGAATACTCATTTATATGAATAGTAAATTATTATAATATTGCATTATATTTTGGCTCATATAGAATTAAATGAAATTTATTCCTTATTATTTTTGGATATTTTTAAATTCTGAATAAGAGATTATGAATAAAATGGGACTTTTCCCTAAGAAATATTTTTTTGGTCTTCTAATGGTATGTTTATCAATAAAAAAATCATTTTATGTTTATAATGATTTACTAGGTATATGATTCAATTTTATTATATTAATTCATTATTTGGATGGTTTATGATTATATGGATGAAATATTAATGGAACCTGTATCAATTGGGTTATTGTTGGATGATACGATGAATGTTTTACGATCATGAGAAAAAATATATATCGTTTTTAATTATACCAAAAAGTGGTCCAAAAATTATATATCCCTTCAGTACATTTGTTAGGTAATGATATCTCATGATATAATAAGGATTGGAATGGGGAGTTAACATAAATGATGGTTTTATTCAGTTAATCCTCATTAAAATATTAATAACTATAGACTATAGTAATTTAGTGACTAGGATTTTTTCCTAATGAGACTTCCTTTTAGGGGTAGAATTTTCATGTTTTTATTAATTTTAGATTATTAGATTATTTTATTTTTTTTAATTACTATTTATGTAATAAATATTCTAATTTCCCAATGAAAAAAATCTATTTTAGACAGAAAAAATAAGTCATAAAACTAATTGAAAGAGTGTGTGAAAGTATTGGGAATCATACAATAAAGGATATCATAGAGATATAGGTGGTCAAATATCATAGGTCTAATGGAATTAGAATTCTAAAATTCATGAAAATTTTAATTTAAAACACTCTCTATGAATTAATATAATTATCAATAGGTGCATTATAATTGGTTTTGAAAGAAATCATGTTCGTAAACTAAAATTTCAGTTTTAAGCTTCTTTCATTATGTGTCAATCATCAAACCCGTAACATGATTTGGTAAATAGTTTTCACTAAAAAAATGATATAATATGATTCAATATCGGTCAATCACAATGGGAATGAAAATATGAATACAAAATGATAAAAAAATGGTCAGTGTACATCGATAGGCAGTTATGTTTACACAATTATTATGCATAAATTAGTATATGATCATGTAATAAAATCTATATATGAATTCCCCAATAAAATCTACAAGATCTAGAAACTAGGAAACTACCCAATCATGTTCACAGAGTATAGATGACACCCGATCATCATCCATAGTGGATGTGGTGAATGTCATGCATAAGATTGTTCACATCACACTCATGTCGTTCTGTAAGGAAAAAGTCCATCTTTGATTCTTCTGTCTATTATAGAATCTAGAAATTAATTTTTTATGTTATTGTTAGATTATATATTTTATATTTCAGTTGATTTTAACCACCACCTCATTTAATTTAAAATTATATATATACCCCCTTAGTAATTGTTTCCATATTACTCTACTAATGAGTCATCATTTTATTTTACTAATTGACCCACAAATGAAAGTCATCTTACCAATGAAGTTTGTCTCTCCAAATGAGATGATTTATATAAAATAGATTCCATACATCCTAATGAAATTTTTTAACCAAAATACCAACACCACCACCCCATTTTCACAATAGTATTTCATTTTCCCAACCCTCATCACTCACCTGAACAATCATATCAATATTTCATTGAGCACCATATTTTTAGGTTAGAATAATCCCTGAATAAAAACAATGCTCTCAACCTGAATCTCCCAATTTAGTCCTATAATATATTTTATCAATTAACACTAAAAAATTCTCCACTTCATTAATAACAACAGTAAAAAGAACCCCCTCTTCCACTCAACAACAACTTTCATAATATGAATCAATTAAAAGGAAAAAAGAAGGTTACAAAATCCCAATTTTGTCATCAAATCTATGATTGAGGGGATTAAAAATATGGTTTGTTATATCTTTGGGACTTATCTAAAATTAATAATAAATCAAACTCCAAAAAATATAGTATCCATTATTCTTGGAAAACATTTTTATATTAAATTGATATCAGGGGTGGAATCATAAAAAGGATTTGGGGCTTCATAAATCATATTCTTCCAATCAGATCAATATCTCAGATGTGAAACAACCTTTGGGTTTGATGGCCTAAAAAATGAATATATGTAGGATTTAGAAGGGTTGGGATCTTCATCGATGGAAGCGAAAGTGACTGAACAATGGTAGTAGAGAGTAGCAGTCATATTCAACATCCAAAACCTATCACTGTTCATCTTACTAAGAAATTATGGACCCTTATATGTGGGTTCTCTATAAAAATAATAAAGGAATAAACTTAAAAAATATTCCATTGTAAGAAATTTTCTAGAATTTATAATTATATGATCAGAAAATTTATTTAATAAAAGGAATATTTTACTTACCTCTAGCCATTTTAAAAACTAGAAATGATGGAATAAAGTTTGGAATTCCTTCTACACTCTTCCTGGTGATGTAGATGGTTTATATTTCAATAATACTCTATGTGTAGGGGGATTATATTTATTTGGGGATATAATATCATGATCCCACCACAATTTACTCAATCGTCAAGGAGTATTAATGTATGGAGATTAATTTCCAGCAATATAATATTTAAATGGGTCAAAATGAATTTAATGAATTAAATACATATATAATAAATTTTCATATTTATTATATTGTACCATATTAATATTTAGGTAATATAAATTTTTAGCCATTAATTAATTACATTATTAATTAATTGAAGGACTATTTTTTTATATTCTCCCACATGGTCCAAACCAATTAATGTGAATGAATTCAATCCACCTCTGTAAATGGAAACCTAATATATCAATTATATAGGTATACCTATAATTAACAAGTAATCCATTCCATGTATCATAAAATACCATTTAAGATTAGATAACTATATGATTAAACCTTATCCACATTGTTTTTTATTCATTTGAACAATCCTTAACCTTACGGTCTATTCTGTTTCCCCAAAAATATTTCTCAACTAATGAATGTATACCCATAAAATGAAGAGATAAATACATAAATATAAAGAGTTAAAAATAAAATTCAACAAATATAAAATGTATTACATAATCCTATACATATGACATGTTCCTTGAATTTAAATAGTGTCATTCCTTTATTCAAAGGATCTGTAATCATCAATTTGTAGCTGATGTGCAGATTGACCAACTTTTTATCTTTAACACATTCCCTAATGGGTATGTATTTTATGTATATGTTCTTACATCCTCTTCCACTTTCTTTATTATTATCCATAATGAAAGAAGTTGAATTGTAGAAATATATAATAAATGGCCTTGAAAAAGAATCCATAACTCTAAATCCCAAAATGAAACTCTTTATCCATATACCGTGAGCAGTGGAATCAAAACATGAAACAAACTCAGCCACCATAGTAGAAGTCGCCATTAGTGTATATTTGGTACTTCTCTATGACATACCTCCTCCAGCCATCATAAATACTTATACAGATGTTGATTGGTCTGAATTGACACATCCAGTAAAGTTTGAATCTGAGTATCAATTGTCATCCAAATTGTGAGTTTGTTTGTATATAATCATGTAGTTTTTAGTACCTTTGTTGTATCTCAATTCCTTCTTAACGTCTTTCCAGTTTCCTATACCCGGATCACATTGATATCATCCCTAAATTCCAAAAACAAATGAAATATCAGTCCCCTTTCTTAATTTATAAAAAATTAAATGAAAAACAATGAATGAAAATAGGATGGATTTAATTGGTTCTCATTGAAAATAATTTTTAAGGATTTGGAAAGTCTTAATTTAACACCCATAACAATGCCTTCTATACATGGTTCATGGTATTTCATAAAAAAATCACTCTAAGAATTTATTAATATTAGTTTCACGAGAAAATAATAGAATGCCTCTAATCCAATCCTTATGGATCCTTAAGCCAATGACATATAAGGCATCACCCATATCATTAATGTTAAATGTTTTAGAGAGAATATTTTTATCCTCATATAGAAAAAACCTATCATTATAGGAATGTATAAATTCATCTACATATAAGACCATCAAATATATTTTACTCCCACTAACCTTCTGGTAAATACATTGATCCATAATTTTTCATCAAATCCAAATGAAGTAATTACATCATGAAATCGTAAATACGAGTTCCAGGATGCTTGTTCTAAAACATATATTTACCAATTGACATTTCATACCAAATTCTGACCTTTACTAGGGATAAACCGTTCAGGTAGTATCATGTAAACCTCCATATCTAGGTTACTATTCAAAAACCTGTTCTCACAACCATTTTTTGTAATTAAAAAAATGAGCTACTAATTCTAATATAATTCATATAGAATACTTTTTTGGATACTAGAGAATTTTTTTAGCATAATCAATCACTTCCTTTTGATTTTACCCTTTAGAAACAAGTCAGACCTTGTACATTTTAATTTTTCCTAAAGTCTATTTCAAGGTTTTAAAAAACCATTTAAATCCAACAGTTTTTACACAAAAGAAAACTCAAAATGATCCCAAAAACCATTACTATTCACAGAATTCAACTCCTCCATCATGGCATTGTACCTATTATTTTACTGCTCAAAATTGATGGAATGTGAATATGTTTCAGGATCATTTTCAACTCAAATATTATAGTCATATTCATGTAGATAAACTATATTATCACTGGAATTTGATAGATTTTTCGAACTTGTGGATCTTCTCAATGTTTCACCATTTTATTGTGAAATTTATGGTTCAACTGATTGTTCAATGGTTTTTGATTCTTGAACAATTTGATCCAAAAGATGATTATCTACTATTTATGGAATGATGATTCTTCAAAATTGAGGTTTGTATTGAACAATTATCAATCAAAAACCATTTTTATACGGTTTATCATATGAATAGTCCTCATCAATAATTTTGAAGATAAGATCACTCCCACTAATTAGGTAATTTTCATGAAATTTTTCATTTCTTGATTCCACAATTCTCATGCTCAATGATAGACTGTAAAGGCAATACCCATCAGACATTTCCATATATCCAATGATGTAGCCTATAATGTACCTAGGATCCATATTATTTTCATGAGGATTATAAAGATGGGAACCTGAAGGACATCCCCAAATGTGTATATACAGAAAACTCGGTTACCAACCCTAATACAAGTCAAAAGGTGTATTTGTAAATGACTTTGTTTGTACTGGATTCAAAATCTATGATGCCTATTTATGTGCATATGTCCACAAAAATATAGATAGATTAGAGTTACAAAGAATAATTCCAACCATTTCACTTAATTTTTAGTTTAATATTTCAACTACACCATTTTTGTTTGGTGAACATGTCATAGTTTATTGTGAAAATATTTCATTTTCTAGAGGAAACCAAGAAAACAGTCCATCCTCAGTGTACATCCCATAATATTCTCCACATAGATCTCACCCCATGATCATTATTTATGTACCATATTGTTCATATGATTCCTCCATAACATTTATTAAGGTGTCAAGTTATTAATTTTTATTGTGAAGAAAATATATTTACACATATTGAGAATAATCATCATTGAATGAAATGAAGAATATATGATTATGTAAATCCATACCTGAGTTACATATGAATTTATTTATGATTTATAACAAGGGAAAACTTATATTTGCATCTTTCTTTGAGTTATTGGTTTTATTACAATTAATGCAATCCACACAAGTTTCAAAATGATTGAAATCAAGATTACAAATTTACCCATCCTTATCTAATCTTCGAATACTTTATTTTGAGATACGATCTAATATTTGATTCCATAACATATAAGTTTTTTTCTTTATAATATTTCATTTAATTATTTTATAAACAATTATGTTATCATTATCTTTCATGCTTTAAAAATAAATTTTGAAAATCCCATCCTTTAAAGAACCACATCCCATGATGTCAATTCTAAATATCATGGTAAAAATATTTTCACAAACATAAATTTAAAAATACATGGAACATGATTTCAAACTAAAATTTAGTTTCTGGAGAATCTAGGAATATAAAATTTCATTTCCAAAAAAAATTAATCCCTACTGTTATCATGAATACGCATGTCCCCATGTCTTCGAGATGTCAGTGAAACATGTTTCTTGAATAAACACCAAGCTCACTATTTATTGGATTCATTAGGTTTTGCATACCCTTCAAGGTATTGAAAATGTGGATTGTAGAACTAGAATCAATCCACCATGTGTTATAAATTTTATCAACAATATTTTATTCATAAAAAACCAATGACTTTGAAATAAAATTCTTTTCAAGTCATTTTTAAAATTTAGGACAACCTTTATTTACTTTCTCTTTTAGTTTACAGAAGAAACAAATGACTTCATTCAAAATATTTGTTTGTTGAAGCGATTTATCTTTCCCCTTTTTATTGGTGTGAAAATTATAAACCTTGGTTTCATTACTTTGTAAACATAATGGATTCTCCCATTTCCACGACAATCCTTTCCTCCTATTGAACAGACATAGTCATTAATTCATTAATTTTCCATTTATATTTATCTATTTTATAAGAGATTTTAAAAATCCTATATTGATGTAGCAAAGTGTTGAGAAAAGAATCCCTTAAGAACGCCTTAGATATATCAACCTCAAGATTCTTATGTTGATCAGAAATATCCATCACCTACTCGATGTGATCGCACAGACCATTAATAATGGTGAGTCACATAGAGGAGAACTTCATTATTAATTTTCTTGCTAATGCTTTATCTGAAGATATGAATTGTTCATATATAGGTTTTAAAAATTTAGGAACATTATTATTCCCATTGACTAAACATCAAATGCTAGCACATATTTTTTTTATTAACATCGTACTGAGAAGGTTTGACCACTAAAAATGTTTATAAAGAGATATATAATCTAGTTTGATATCATTATTTACTACATGTGGTTCATCTTTCATAATAGTGTAATCAATGTCCATCCATCCTAGATGATGAATAATTCTCTACTTCCAATATTTTTATTTTTCACCCTTTAATTCAAGAATGTCACAATGAGTATTAGAAAATCCTAATGGAATAACTCTAAATTAAACACATTCTTGTTAGTCCTAATTATATAATTTTAAAAGTAAATTTTGTCAACTCGAGCCTCAAAAATTTAAAATTCCTTGTTGAAGAAATTTATATTTAAATTAATAATGAAATCCATCAAGAATTATAATGTAATATGTTAATTCATTAATTTGAATTATAATTTGATAATTAAACATAACATATGACAAAATAATAACATTTTAAAATAAATAATACATATCAGAAAATTATTAATATTAAATTGAATATTTCATCAAATGAAATATAATAAATATTATTAAGGGATAAAAATTATTATATTATCTAACGTGTTTTAATTAATATGTAATTTTTTATTTAATTGTGAATTATGTAGGAAAACCTAATCAATTATTTTTTACAAAAGATATATAATTATAAATTGATAGTTTAAATGAAAATTTATATAATTATAATTTGATAATTCAACCATATGACAAAATATTAAAATTTTAATATTCATAATACCTGTGGGAAAATTATAAAAAATAAATTTTATACTTGACTAATGAAAATGATGATATATAAATAACTTTTGATTACTAAAATTGCTCTGAGTGAATGAATTATTTAATGTGATTTTACTGAATATGCCAATTTTATTTAATTTGAAATGCAGTGGAGAAACCTAATTTTATTAAAATTTACAAAAAATCCATACTAATGAATTAAGGACGTGTATAAAATATTTAATATTCGAAAAAGAACCAATCAAGAGGATAGTGGTAGACAAGGAGATGTGTCATTTTCAAAACCAAATATTTAAGAGTTTTTTGATAAATAGAGTGTAAGAAGTTCTATTTCAAGATAGTGGTATATTATTTACTCTAATTCCAAATGTAAGAAACTTTCCATAATGTATGTTTTTATGTTCAGAAAATTTTATTAATAAAATGTATATTTTACTTTCCTCCAGTTATTATAAAACTAGTTAATGGTGGAATTAAAACCTGAATGCCTTTTACACTTTGCACTAGGATATTGATGGTGTATATTTTCGTAATCCAATGAGTGTGGGGGATTTTATTTATAGGGGTTTCTACCATTAATAACCCACCACAATTTACTCTATCGACAAGGAGCATTATTTTATGGAGGTTAATTATCAGTAATGTAACAAATAAAATTGTCCAGATTAATTTAATACATTAAATACATATATTCTAAATTACCTTATTTATCATAACATACCGTATTAATATTTTGATAACATAATTTCTTTTGAATAGTTTATAACATTATTAATTAAATTATGGTCATTTATTATATCCATTACACTAGATCCGTTCACATCGGTGGCCCAGTTGACAGTTGACGGAGGCTCGATCTCGTCGTAGTGTTGACAATGGTGAATAAAAAACTAGCGTCAGTATTTTTCCCCAAATGGTGGTTCCAGATTCCCTATAAAATTTAATGAAACTAGGGATAGTATTTATTAAGAATAAAAACAAAAGTTCTATTCATGGGTGGTACTTCACTGGTTGGATCCGTAGGAAAATAGAGAATTCACAATGGTTGCGACCAGAGGCTCATACATGGTTCAATTTTTTTGGACGGTACAATGTATGAGATTTTTCATTTACACAAATATTTGAATAACTAGTTGGGTTGTGAGATCATTTTGGTACATGAGATGATGATAATATACCAATTTTGGTTGGCCATCTTTAATTTGGCTACACAGAGCTGATGAAAATCTCATATGTAACAAATTTTTCTACATGAAATTAATATTGGTTAGAAAACTGGATCCATGATTATGATGCTTAAATGGATAAATGGGTCATTGAAAAATTATCTATGTTAGCATTGTATAAGTAACCAGTGTGAAGCCTTGTATGATATGGATACATGGCTACACTGGAAAAAGAATTACGTAGAAATTGTTGAATTACAAGAATATAAAATTTGATGAATCCAAAAACATTATAATTCAATGGATTATTAAAAAAATCAAAGAATAAGTTAATAAATTTCATTTTATAATTAATTAATAAAATTAAATAACATTAAAATGAAATAAATTTATAATAAATAAATTCTAATATAATATAAAGATTAAATTTTAATAAATAAACTACTCAAAAAATATATGATCAAATAATTAACAAAAATATGAATGGATAAAAATTAAAAAAGGAATTACTTATAAATTAATGGATGTAATTATTAAATAATTTAAATAAATGAAATTAAAAACATCACATCACTTAATTTATTTAATACAAATACAAGGAAAATATAAATTGAATATGCAAAAAATATATTTAAATCAACATTTCAAAATAATCTTCCAAATTAAATAATAAAATAATATTCAAATAATATTTTTCTTAAAATATAATGATTCATTAATTAAACATAAAATCAATAAAATGACTCCCCTTAAAAATATAAATTCAAATTAAACCCATTTAAATTTATATTCAACTAAAATTATAAACATTTCTTTACTTATAGTCGAAAAAATATCATAAATTAGAAAACTAAATAATTCTGACATTCTACGTTTATGATAGAACATAATTAATTTATTCGAGTATAAATAACTCAGCAGCCATCTTAAAGAGTCATTTATTTAGTTCAACCTGGCTTGGGGTTTTCATTTCATAATACTTATGAATTCATATCTTATGATATTGAATCCAATTTAAAAACTTCAAATGCAATGATAGCTGTATAATATTCAGAATTGTTTTTAAGAAAATCAACCACTTTTTCAAAAGTGAAATTTATAAGAACCTAGAACACCCTGAGAGGGGAACAATGAATCCTGGTGTTATCTTTTTCTTCAAATAAGACAGATATTATTGCCACATTGTTAGGAACTAGTTAAACACATCTAATGGAATTGCACAACTATGGAACAACCATATGAAAAAATAGAATCAAAACACAGAAGCTTTTACATGGTTTACCACTAAGGGATAATCCATAGATCATACACCATGAGTGTGTAAGTCATACTGGAATCTACCGAACATCACTATGTTTTGTTGACTAATATTGTTCATTCAAGGTCATTCCATGTCAGGTAGAATACCTTAGAATTATTTTAGGGATAACACACTACCTCTCTCATATCTCATCCATTGACTCCCCGTTTCTCACTACCTTGGGTAATGTCTTACTCAGTTTATGAACAAATTTTTTTCTTTAATAGATTGGTTATATAAGAAATTTACACTAATTATCATCGTACAATTCTTTCACCATAGTCATGAATAAATACATTTGAATGAACTATTCACTTAAACAAGATGTTGAACAATACTATTTTTGAAGCTCCAAGACTTCACGAAATATAATTATTATTTCAAATATATTTCTTTATTTTCTAACCAACACACTTTTGGGATGATCCAAGCCCTCATGAAGTACCATTCCTTCAAGGAACTCCAAACCTTCCCGAAGATCTGAACATAATGGGAACAAAAGAAATCCTGAAAATCATAGAATTTTTGTAACCCCCGTTATTCATGAAATATTTTTCACCATTCACGATCCCTAATAAATTAACAAAGCCCCTAGACTTTGCAAATATCCCAACCTTCATGAAACTAAAACCAACCACTAAACTTGTAGACATTGTGATACTCACATTTCTGAGAAGACATTGTGTCCATTAGTTCTTACCCATATTGTTTAAAAACATGAGTTTGTGAAGAGTTACATATTTTCAAAGGAATTACATTCATGATGAGCCTTCACAAAATCAGATAATTTCACCCTAATTTAAATTCTCTCTATTATTTTAAAATCATCAGTTGCTGACTATTTATAAACATTGCATTTCTAAAAAAAAATTAGCACACCTAGGCCATTTCGTTAACCTCTTCATTCATGTTCATCAACCTCCCCACCACTGTGAGACCTCAATGAAATTATCATTCATGAAAATTCTTATAATAGCATAGCTGTTATCTTTTCATCACACCTCATCAATTATTGACACAAATCTTTTTGTGAACCTTCCAACCATCATGACTCCAGTCTCCAGATGCCTTTTCAATGCTCCACATCTTTTCAAAACATTAATCCATACATTGCCAACATCCAAAAATTTGATAATCTTAAAACATCATGAAATACATTCCATTTTCACTTTCGTAAAGATCCAGTCTATGATATATATATTTCACAAAGCACCATATTTTCACAAATCATCAATCAACATGAAATCCTTATCTTTACCATATTTTCAAATAGTTTGTTCTGGATAAACATGTTTCAAAATGATTAAACCTTCCACATAATTTTTAAATCCCAAAATTTTAAAAAATTAGGAAATTACACAACTATTAAATATTAAATTCACTGAAAACATGAAATCTCATGGCCTACAAAATTCCTAATCAAATCACTATTGATTGAAAAATGAAAAAAAATCTATTCCCATATATGTAAACCATTGGTTCCTATAATATCCCCTTTGGGTTTGATGGAAATATGTAGATAAATTCTATAAGGAAACATCCTCAATACAAAACTTTATAAGAGTGAAATAAATAATCCACAACTCTATATTTATGTGAGAAATGATCAGTATAGAAAAAAATAGTTGAAAATAGATTTTCACATCTCAATATACCACTAACAACCAATTTTGAAATCCTACAAGCCTTCATTGAATATGATATATCTAACCATTTTTTAATAAACCCAAAGAACACGAATTGTGTTCTTAGAATTCAAATCAAAATCCTCTAGATTTTATCTACCCAATAAACATGCATAAAAATTACAAAAAAAATAAAATAGTTTACACAAATGGGATAGGGAATAAAAAATATCATCCTCATAAAAAGGAAGGTGGCTAAACACTAATGTTAAAATGATGTTTATCCCACATTTTTTTGCCAATGTCTTAGTCATTATTTCATACAATTGACAAATAATATCAACATGTTGTATTTCAATCACACGTTGTTTATATTTTTCATTGATAAAGTGTTATCAGATCTCAATATATTTTTTATGAGGGTGATGAACCAGATTTTTTGTAAGATCAATCGCGCTGTAGTTGTCACATGGAATCACCATGGGTTGTTTACCCTCATCCCCAATATCAGTATGTTTCTACTTCGTCTAAAATAGTTGAGTGCATGATTTTTTCCCAAAAATATACTACTATTCTTCTATTTTAAGATAAGTTCTTTCTTATTTGTTTGTCAACTAGAATACACATTTGATTCCAATAATGAATGAACCCCCACACGAAGAATTTCTTTACATGACATATCCTTCACAATCATCATCATGAAATGATGATGATTAATTATCAATTTCAACTGAAAATTATAAGAAAACATTGTGAGTACCTTGAATATATATCATTATTATTTTAAATTCATCTTAATACACTTCTTGCAGATAACATTGTAATTGAGCCACTAAAAATGATGTAAAGATAATTTATGGTCATGTTGTAGTCAGATATAATATTCTTCTACTGATATTCATGTTCAAGTTAGGATTGATATATTTATAATCCTTTTTCTTTACATGTATCATCTTGACCATAATCAGAGACATCATTTGTTTGGTGTCATGCATGTTAAATGTTTTCTAAATCTCTATCTCATACTTTTCCTAAGAAATGGAAGCCCATCCATTCATTTAAATTACTTGATTCCCTATAAAAGTAAATTAGTTTTCCAATCATGAACATTTTAATTTCATATTTCATGTGATTAGAAAATTCGTCCATTGATCCATTTCTCCTTCTACCAAATATAATATCAGAAATATAAAAAAGATCCAAAAATTGTTCTCTATATGAATTCCTCATATAGAAATTATTATCAACACCAACTCTTTTAAATTTTGGATTTTTCAAATACTGATTTTATCGAAAATACAATGTTTATGGGTCCTGATTCAGAAAATAAATATATTTTTTTAATATATTTACCTTTATTTAATAATTTCCAATTATAAATCCCATAGGTTGTTAAATAGGATTTTTTATTCAGGAAATATATTTTAGAATTCCTCTCAGACATACATATGATAAAATTGGTATACTTTTTGATTTTCCATGGATAGAAAGTGCCTGATTGACTCTAGTTGTGATACTAGGGAGAAATTTTCGTCAACATTGATTCCTTAAATCTCTACATATTCATTACCCAATAGTAGTGCTATTTTTAGGATCACATTTCCCAGCTCATAAATTTTATTTGAAGATCTACTTTGTTCCAATCAAATTGTGGCTTTCTAGTCTATTAAGATGATCCCGTGTTGGGTTTTTAATCAATATGATCAAGTTCTTAATTCATGGTATGAAACCATGATGTAAAATTTTCATATTCTTTAAAAGAGGTTGGATCAATAATTAATAAGATAGAAAAATGTGCTTGATTACTCATTCTTATTGTCTATGTAGGTGCATTCCAATCCCTAATGATGTTGGATTGATCAAACTATACCATTCAATTTCTCCTATAATGTTCTGAAAATGTTTCTTCTGCAATGGTTTCCTCTTTTAATTATAATTCAAAATCATTATCATTTTGAGATCCCTAAATATTGGGAAAGACTTCATCAATAACTATATATTAAAAATCCAATATTACACATTCTTATTAATCATTTATCATATAAACAAATGAGATCCTTGAGTTATTCAGTGTTTTATCCTCAATGATATTGAAATAATTAATTTCATTCATATTTTTAGGATTATTATAGTAGTATTTGTATGAATTACTCTTTATGGAGTATTCAGGGAACATTAGATCATCAAAAAAATCACCATACATTCTCTAATTTTCTTCATTGCATTCGATGAAACATTTGCTTCCAAAAAAAAAGATAATAGTTTACATAGGGCTTTCTTCCCTACCATATCTCATATAGTGAACTATAATTTCCTATTAATAGTTATTTTTATATTGAATTTACATAAATACAAAAACAACCCATTTTTAGAAATTATACGAAACACGACCCTCAATCCGCTTTATTTTGGCCATATTATTTACCTATTGATTTCTTTTTTCAACAACACCATTTTGTTGAGGTGTTCTTAGTAAAAACACCTCATTATTTATCCCACATTTTTAACTAATTTTCAAAATCAATAGATGTGTATTATATTCTATTATCTTATCATATTATCTCGATTTTGTTTCTAGTTTCATTATAAATACATTGTAGATATTTCTTCATGGAGTGAATATATATTCATTTCCACAACATAAACATCACACATTCTGTTCAACTATAATAATCAATGAAAATAATAAATTAATGTTATCCATATGTGATATACAAATTTAATGGACAACACACATCTATGTTGTCAATATCATGTAGATTCGATTCCCTTCTGTTCATCAGCCAATAATAATTTGGGACCATCTTTCCCCATATGAAGGAATAACATGTATTTCATTGATCAAACATCATATTGAGAATGTCGACCACAACCGTTAGAAAGGTTATTTTTTCTATGCTCTATTTATTAATGTGACCTATCCTCTAATTATATATGTTTTTTCCTCTTCAATTTTTAAAAACTATATTTTTATTTAATGTGCAGCAGGTATAATTTACCATTTTCCCACAGCCTTTCATGAGAGAATTTCATGTCTTCCATTTGATTGTGTTCCCCTGTCATGAGTAATCAATTTGACACACAATGAGGATATTAGTATGTAATAAATCCATATATAGTACTTCAATTTTCCTTATCTCGTAATTTATAATTCATTATTTTAACTTCCCTATATCATTATGGACACATAGTTATCAATTATCACTATTCCATCAACCCTTTTTGTAACAGTATTCAAAAATTATCATTTACTATTAGGTTGGATGATCATACACTATCCATAATCTAGGTGAATCATTTCAATGTAACCCTTAGAGTGTTTTTTTGAAGCCAGATTCCTTAGTCTTTTTCTTTTCCTTCCATGTGACACATAATTTAGTGGAGGAAAAATATGGCATATCCAATCTATTTTCTACATTCTTCGTTCAATCATACTAATGTTATTCATTAATATAAAAATATATATTTTCAATGTTTATTATACTTGGTTTAATGATAATGAATTTGTTCATAGATCTGTAGTTATTGTTCCCACATTTAAAATGCCTATAATGAATAGACTAATGGTCATAATTAGAACAGTGAAAACTATATCGACAGAAACTATTCCAAATATATGATTTGACCAACATTCCACTTCACTTTTTTCGGCTCATCATGTTTCCATTCATCAATGTTTCGGTATCACATCCAATCCCACTATTTCCCATGATGTTAAATCTTTAATTATTCAAGGATTTCTATACTCCTTAGGAAATATGTTTATATATTTCAAAAATCACTTCATCTAAAAATCATTAAATCATTTATTTATTAGTGCTTTCCATTGATTTGGACCCAATTTATAGTTTATGCCTTAATGAAATGACTTGTTCCTCCAAAGCCTCAACTTTATAATTTTTTTCCGATAATCTATATCTAAGTTCATTGATATATTTTTTTCTATTCATTTTTGAGTTTAAACTCCACAACCCCTTCTATGATTTTATTATTTGTCAAATGTTATTCTACTTCTCATATTGTAGTTGATAAAATTCTAATTCAAACTAGTCCACATATGTGGAAATTTCAAGACTCGAGTGAGATCGATCTGAGAAATTTAATAAAGAAAATAGATATATTGTCAAACAGAACAGACATGAGTCCTAGAAAACACTATCAAACTGGAAAACTGAAAAAACAAATACCACCCCAAAACAAAAAATATTCCAATGAGCCACACACCATCACTCATAGACATCCAAAATACAATGGCCTAAATTATACCCACACAAAAACTCTAGGAATAAGGCCTAGTGAGAATTTTAAATTCCCACAATACACATCTCTAATATGAGTGGACAAGAAATTGTTCACTAACTTATCTGAATTAATTTCCACCAACCATGCACAGATGTTGGAAGGGCCCAGAATACATGATCATTAGGAAATCATCTAATTAACAGCCTATTGCCCATTATGTGTCACTCATTTTCCACTCCAATCTCATCCCCACCCCTCGTATCAAGAAAATATTATGACCCAAACATTTCTCATAATCCATATGTACATTTCATGGAATCATTCCTCAAGGTCTTTGTCACCTCCAGCTAGCACAATCCCCATCAATGGGTAGCCACCATCACCCACACCATTGAGCCAGCCACAAGCATTATCCCAATATCAGAAAGATCCTCACATCCCAATGTCAATGAAAAAACCACACATCAAGTTTTATTTGGTGGTCATCAATGGTTTGATAACTACACCAAGGTCCTCGTCATATTTCACTCTATATTGGTTATCAGCCGCTACTACCACACTTTTCTACGGCATCATACACCACTGAGAGGCTCCCAAAATCTATGATCTATAGTACTAAGGGTACCTTCCCCTCTATCTAATAGGACCTGAAGTAACTAAGTCACACCGCCATTGTAAATATCTTCTTTATCTATCCATATTGGTCATGACAGCCATGATTGACAATGTCCTAGAATCGAATAGTCCATATAAAATATTTCACAAGAATAGGGTTTACGTGATTTGGGATTCCCAAAAAACTAGTCATCTTAATGATATTCACTTGTTTTGAATGATATGAGGATTTTTTCAGCTACTAATTCTTCAAACCAAGTCATTCCCTCAAATTCAAGCTCTCACATTATGCTACATGCTGAAAAAACGTCAAAATGATTAATGATTTCAACAAAATTTCTTGAGAAGAATTAGGTTGCACTGTTAATGGTGATGCAATCCCCCTTGAAATAAATAGAGTAATTCTCTCCATTGTAGAGAGTGGGTCTCTCCATCAAACCATTTGATCCACATACTCTGATATGTATTTTACAATATCATATATATTTTGGATTTTCATTCATGGAATGTCAAGATCATCCAAAGAACACTCAAGTTCCACCTTGGTATCTACCACACCATTTTACTAATTGACTTCATCCTTCATAGGTTTTTATTTTTCAACTATATCCATCATATACATTTAGAAATTTTATTTAATCTCTAGTTATAAATCCTCCAAAAATTCATTATTATCTTGTTTATAATTGAAAAAAAGTTATTTCCCTGTAATTTCTTCTAGGATTTGATGTCTCACTTTTTTTGAAACCTCCTTTGTGGACTTTTCATTAATTGTGATTCAATTTCAACTTCATAGAATCTAATTAATCACCTATTAGTCCAATTAGGTTAAATAATGTAAGAGGAGGGGGAATTAAGGTATGAAAGATTAACACTAACACCCATTTGGATATTCTTCTATTCATAAAAAAACTCATCACTCCTTCTCCTACTACAATGTATGAACAAAAATGAAATCATGCATATGATACAACGATTTTACATAGTTCACCTTAACATGGCTATGTCCAAGGAGCATACAACAGTTGTGTTCAAATGAAGAAAATACATTAAGGCTCACTGCCAAATTACAAGGTTCGGGATATATCACTTCAATGCTCAGCTTCAGCACCTTTACATTGTTTAGGGTAAGCTCACTGTTTTCCAATGGATCACTCCCTAAGACACTTTCTCTGGATCACTACTAGTGGAAATGATCATTGTATTCCTCTTCCTATTATCACTACTCTTGGAAGGGATCCAATCATTGTTTAGGTACTTGTAGGAAGCATCATTTTCAAGAAAGAACACATCCTCAACTACAGAAAGATGCTCAATTGATGTGTTGTTTTCACCCATAGATGAAATTCACTTTTCCTTATATTGTTTGTTTGCAGATAATATTTTTAGAACCATTTTAGTCCCTTTGTGAACTTCCTCAATTCCTCAGTGAACTTCCTTACATCGCATGGATATGGAGATTGTTGGACAATGTTTTTCTTCTTCGAGTCATTGCTACATCATATATAAACTCTAATTTAATGGGAAACTTTTACTTTGTGGACCACTAATGTCTCACAGACCTCATATCCTCCATAGACGCTTCTTCCTTTGCGGACTACATTGCCCCGCTAAACCCCTTTAGTGAAATCTCCTTGTGGACCACTTCTCCTTTTGGGGAATTATCCCCTGTGAACACATGTGGACATCAATGAATTATTTCCCAAAGAAAAGATGTTTTCTTATGAAAACTTATTTATGTAAGGATGAAATTAGTGGTCCTCATATATGCAAAATAGATCTGCAAATTCTGCTCATCTTTTTTATTCAATTCATTGATGCCATAAATCCTTCACTTCATAATATGCACCTCCCCCTAAAGGAAAACAATGTTTTAGTGGTGGTTTTCAAAACAACCACTAAATGTCTTTCTGGAAAATATTTAACTCTGATTTTTAAAACCGCCCATAATTTGAATATGTTTTTAATTTTTTATTAATTATTAATTATAATTTACTATCATATATAGTTTATTATTTATAATATTATGTATTTATAAGGATCCGATTAATAAATATTTATAATTGTTAGATATTAAGGATTTTAAATTGAAAAAATTTCTTAATTATGTTAAAAATCATATTTCAACCTCAAATTACCTTAACTTTTGATACGGGAGTCAGTTTCAGGCCCAACACCAGTGAAATCGAAGCCTATGAATTTATATAAAACCATATTAGATTTAATTTTCATAATAATTAAAAGAATAAAATTTATAGTATTTTAAAGAGTAAATTGAAATCAAACTCCAAATTCAAATGACCATAATTTTTTATCATTGTGTTTGTTTGATCTCTACCACATGTCAAATCAAACCCTATGATGAGTTTTATCCCCCTGATGACATAGGTATACCTCAGTCATATTTTTTTATCCCCAAAAAGACATAGAAGGCCTCCAAAACTATGTTTTTAGTCAGGGTAAACCATTTTTTTAACATTTCATGGATTTTCACCCTGGTTTAAGGGGTATATTTCCACTTTTGTAGTGAGGGAAGAATTTATTCTCATAGCGTAAAATAATATATATAAAATGGTTTTTAATTTTTTCTAGTTTTCATAACGTAGTTTTATTTATAATTAGAGATATTTAGTTGTTCATATATTTTATAAAAATAAATCACTTTTATAAATACATATTTACATAGAAATTAATATTTAAACATATAAACTATAAAAAAATAAATATTTATAATTAATTTCATTTTAAATAAATAATTTTTTTCTTTATTCACCTTATAAAAATGGATTAATATGTATATATATACCTGTACATTTAATGTTTATATATAAAAATGTGTGGCTCAAAAAAACTATATATTTTAATTTTCTAATATATTTAAATAAATATTTATATATGTAAATATTTCTGTGTATAAACAATATATAATTTTATATTTATATTAATATTTCATTGTCATTAAAATATATCATATAAAAAAAATTATAGAAAATGTATAAGAATATATATATATATAAACATACATAAATAATGACTATAAATACATATGCATGTTTATTGATAAATAGATACATATATATATATTCTAATATATGAAAATGAATATTAATATATAATATAATTAAATAAATTAATCTTTATAAATATATATCATACCAATTCAATAAGATTTCATATTTGTTTAAGAGTGTCTTCATATACTTTTTATGCCATTTATGCTCTTATTATATTGATTTACATTCATATAGATTTGATGGTGTTGCAATTATTGTATTTTCACTTTTGTTGGTAATTTATTAATAATTAAATATATATTTTTATAATAATTTATTAATATTTATGTAAATATTTATACATATTTATGTTTATATATTTTTATATCATATATGATTATATATATAGATAATTATATTTACATCTCTTTATATTTTTATTTATATTAATATACAATGATATATCTAAGTGTGTTTATATATATTAATATAACATATATGTGTCTTTATATATATCTATGTAAATTTTGTTACATGTATATATATTTATAGATATTTATATCAATTGATTATTTAATAGTGGTTATTTTTTATCTTTTATTATTTAGTATTTATTATTTAATATTTTTTTGTAATTCATTAATTAATTTTTTTATATATTTTCAAAATTAATAAATTTCATTATTTATTTATTTTCATAATTAATTAATTACTTAATTTATTTATTTTCATAATTAATTAATTACATAACTAATTAATTTTAATAATTAATTAACTAATTAATCAATTTATTTAACTATCTTCATATTTATTATTTATTATTAATATATTATTTATTTATTTTCATAATTATTTAATTATTATATTTAATTATTTATTTATTTTTCTTTGTAATTAAATAATTTATTTTTTTATTAATTATTTAATTTAATTTCTTATTTTCAACATTAATTAATTAATTAATTATTTTTATTTTTCATAATTAATTAAATAAATTTCTTAAATATTCTTTTTCATAAATAATTAATAATTTTATTATTTGTTTGTTATATATTATATATTATATATTTTATTTTTTATTTTATTATTTATTGTTTTTTATGTTGTATTATTATTTATGATTTATTTTTTTTGGTAATTAATTCATTATTTTTTTTATGTGTTTTGGTAATTAATTAATTAATTTACTAATTAATTTACTTATTTATTTATTTGTTTAAGTAACTAATTGATTTATTATTTTTCATTTATTATTTATTATTATTAATTATTAATTATTAATTATTAATTATTGATTAGTCGTTATGGATTAATAATTCTATAATATTTAATCTATTTGTTGTCAATTATTTATTTTTTATATTAATATAAATAAATACAAGAATATGAAATTCAATTTATTCACCACATGAAGAGCCTTTAAAAGTGGTAATAAATAAGAAAATAATACGTTAAAAGGTAAATAACAAGTAATAAATAATAAATAATAAATAAAAAATATATTAATTATTTAGTTATCTAATTAATAAAAAATAAAAAAACACACAATTTGTATTGGACGGTTTTGAAAACCCAACGCTAATTGATTGCCGACACACGATTCAGCGACGATTTTCCTAAACCATCACAGAATGATTTAACGGTGGTTTAAACCACTGCTAAATGCCAAAGGTGGATTTGATTCCCAAGAACCATTTTCCTTCCCAAGTCTGTGTAGCGCCTTTCTTTCCTAACGGTGTCCAATTCCTTATAGAAATGAATCATTACCTCTCAACCGCAAATGAAAGCCATCTTTTAAACATCATGCCTCCTGTGAATTTTGATCCTCCCACGAACCATTTCACCTAAGAAATTTTCATACCATGCTTTGTAGTCCGCATAATGCTACTATGCAGAAATCCTTTGCAGATTTTGTTCTCCATTCCACACACTACATTTGTAGTCTGCGAACTATGCTTCACAGTCTCTGAACTATGTTCTATGAAAAAACATCCCGTTACCAAAAACCAAAGTCACGATTTTGTGGCCAAAAATATGGAAAACACTAGGAAACTACGCCACCTTTGAAAACACCTTTTGAAATATCAACCATAGTCACTCATGATCATATAGCATTATCAATAAACCCAATCACCCAAAAATCACCAAGATGATGCCTTGATGGATTTTGGCCAAACAATCTCCTCCTTTGGGTTAGTTGAAAATTCTTCATATTTTGATATACTATTTAAGGTCATTCCTTCTTCTCTCAGCATTCACATTATTTCAATGATGATAGTGATCAATGATTAAGTCCTTACATAATCAAATCCAACATGATCCCTGCTCACCATGAAAATCAAGAGTATAATGCTACGTTTATCAATGAATCTTAGCGGTCCATTCTTAACCAACTCATATACATTCATAACACACTGCATTTGTCTTGCTATATAATCTTTGATCGATCTAATTTAGCATTGTCAGATTTAATACTCCCCCTTTTTCATTGATCCATCTTTGAGCTCGCATTGCTACCCCATTTAGATTCTCACCTTTCCTAGTTTAGACAATTTCCCTCATTTTACAGTGACAATTTCTTCCCGTTTTTCAACAAACTCAAAGGCCATTCCATTTATTTATTGAATTGTGTAAAGAACACAAATTAGCACATTATAGAAAAAACACACCATATATCATGGATAGGGGTCCCACATCTACAATTTTTCATGTGTGGAGAGTTGAATGAACTCCCACATCTAGTCGATGCTTGTCAAATGATTTTTTGGTCTGTTCATTATTAGAATGTGTAAAACCTATAGTATTGTTGACACATATTCCAACTTCATAAGAAGTTTCTCTACCTTCTCCTTGATAAAATGATACTTGATTTGAATGTGATTTTTCCATGGGTGATGGAATTCATTTTTTTATATGAATCATAAAATTTTAATTATTTTAATGAATTCGGATTGGATACATGACATCAATTCTCATATCATCAAGTTGTTGTTTCATCCACTTTAACTTTGTTCACAGTTGAGTATCCGAAATATATTCATCTTCAATGATGCTGAATTAAATTAAATCTTGATACTTTAGATGAAAAGAAATACATAATCTACTAAGAAAGAATGAACTACCTAAGGTGGATTTTTATCATCTACTGAACCATCTCAATATGCTTCTCAATATCCCACTAACTCTTACTAATATTATTTATTATTCATCATAACAAAATCCATCAGGCCCTTGATATAATGAAGTATTATTTTCACTAAAATAAAGTGGGTTTCATTGGTATTAATTTGATATCTTGCATCTTGTCAAGGGATAGAGACAATATCATGTCTTGTTGATGTCATGTACAATAGACTACCAAATATTTGCCAAAATTTTGTAATATTGATAGCATTTCCTTCATCATCCGATGAATGATTTCAAGGTATCTACCATAGCTTTTTTATCCGTGGAATTATCCATTCTAAATAATCATAGAAGCCACATGGAATATTTCTAATGAAAAATAAATATTCAATTCTTCCCACACGTAACCTATAAACAAATACAAAATTTCCATTCAGCGATCATCAACATTTCAAATTCACTTTTCATGAATTATATGAATATCTTGAATTGAGCTTCATCTGATCCACCAAATATTATTCCATCAATATATTACAACACCATCATTCTTTTATTACAGACATGGATGACATATAAACTGTAATCAACTCCACCACACAAGAAAACTGAGCTTTTTTAGAAACTGATATAGCCTTGAATACTCTTCTCTTTGTGCATTCTTCAATCCATATAAATCCTTCTTCAGATGAAAAGAAATGTATTCATCTTTATGAATGATAAATCCATCTGATTGTTCAATATAAACTTTTTCTTCTAGAACCCCATTCTAAAATGATAACTTGAAATCCATCTAAAATCCTTGGACTTTAGTGGTACTGTTATGTCCGAGAATAATCATATTTTCTCTACCCTTTCAAAAGGTCAAAATGTTTCATCAACTTGATACCCTCTATTTGGGAGTACCCGATTCCCAATAGTCATGATTTCTCTCCAATTACCGCACTATATTCATTCATTTTGTGGCTAAATACCCATTAATTCCCAACTCCTTTCTTATCTATTAGTCTTGAAACAATATCCAATGGCAGATTATTCATAGTTTGGTAATGCTCTTCATTTTTTTCCAAAACCCAATTCTCATCTCCTGCCACATCTTCAAAATATTTATGCACAACCAGTGGTGAGTAAGATTCATACAATACAATCTTCATCCTCCTTTTCTTCCCTAGCACATTCTTATCACTAATTAAATTCTTTCTTTCAATTTAGGATATTCTATAAGGTCATTGTTTAGATAATGAATTCCAATAATCCTTTTCATCATCAGAAATGTTCTCTAACTCAGCCTCTAGAAATCTAATATCCCCTAATATTCTTATCTCTTCATCAATATCCTCCCCAGACTAATAATTTCATTACTAAAGATTTTTATAATTTTACATTATAGTTTTATCATGGATTTTAATAAATTTTCCATCCTCTTTTTAATGAATTTGGTAGCTTTTATTTTCTTTGAGATTCTATGAAATTTCCCTTCATCTCAATGGGATTAAAACATCCTATGTTTGTTTTTAATGAGAAATAAACATTTACTTCTGAACACTCTGATGTACTTTAATTTTGGGGTTTTCCAAGACATAAATCATATTGAGTCTTCTCTTTTTTGGGACACAATAAATTTTTATTTGATGTGTAGACTGATTTCATCACTACTTCTTTATAAAAATTCTCTAGAAATACATCTTCAACGGGAAATTTTCTACCATGTATTTGATAATTTGGTTTCTTCTCTCAACTACTTCATTCTACAATGGAGTTCTCTCCACTGAAACATGGTTCCCTATCCCATGTTTCTCAAAATAATCCCCCACATGGAAATTAATGAACATTGTTACATTATCTATTCTAATCTTATGGTTTTTTTGACCTAGCCTATTTTCCACATCCCATGGATATCTTCTAATGAAATTGAACACATTATACTTATGGGTCATGATTTATACCCACAAATTTTTGTTAAAATCATCAATTAATATAAGATATAATCTCTTCTCATTGAATGATATTTGTGAAATAAGTCCACAAACATCAATATTCACCATCTCAAGTAGTCTTATTGACCATTTATCATTTTTACTTATATTTAATTATAATGATCTTCCCTTCCTGACAGTCATCACATGTATGTGTATGATCACATGATAACTTAGGGAGTTCAAGAGATACATCATATTTCCCCATATCTTTGAAGGAGGTTTGGGTTAAGGGATTAATACATTATTGACATAACTTGTTTTCCTCTTCCTTGGACTGAAAACACATATCTTCTTCTCATAACAAAATATTGGGATTTCATTTCGTACACTTTCCCTATAAAAAAATTACACCATACTTCCCCTTGATTACACATAATTTCTTTCAATATATTATCAAATGTTTGGATCCACACAGTTGAGTGACCCTATGAATGTTGGGACTATGAACTACACAAACCATGATATTAGCATGTCTCTTGTCTTTCCCCCCAAACATGTATTTTTTAATGACAACAATATTACAGCCTTAATCATTACCAAATATTACAATACATTCCTTATCATACCTGATTCTGGTATCAATAGTGTTATTTCCTTTCATATGCAAGCTGCACCAATTGTTAATTACCCATATTACAGTGAAATATAATACATTAAAAACAATATCTGAAACCACTACATGTGCACCTCCTTTGTTTCTGATCCATGATTTTGACTTCAAACATGATTCATATAAGGTATTTTTATATTCTTCTATGTATGATGGACTAGAATCATCACATAGAACAAAAAATTTATTTTTTATTTTCCAATCATTTGATGATACCTTTAAATATTTCATATGGCTATATTCATTCTGTTTCAACACATTTTGTTGCATTGTGTATGAGAAGTATCTCACAATATGCCTGAATCCATCAAACCAGAATCATTGACCATCAAATGATGTCATGGAATATAGATCCCTATATTTTCACCTCCATTGGTGTTGTTATATTTGATACCTATTTTTATGGAACAAACAATTTCTTAGTGTCCCATATTTCCACATCAATAGAAACTAATGTGAGGTGCCTTCTGGTGTGGAAATATGGCTCTATCAGTTTTCCCTTTGGTTCTCTCGGTCTTCTGATTCGGATTTATATTTCAATTAATCACCCACCTCTAAGTGGTAGAGTTTGGTCAATCTTCAACAATTATCATGGTTGCATTCTTCCCTTGTTTGTTAATTTCCCACAACTTCCACTATAACGTCTCCTTCATGATCCTTGTGGTCCTCATCCTTTTCAGCATAAAATTATTCCAAATGGTCATCTTCTATAGATAGTATATTCCTCTTCTTAAAGGAGTTTATATTATATTTTTCATGCCTTTATTGTAGGTAGATAAATATTTTCACATAATTTCAACATTTTATACTTCGTCATCTTAAAACATGTTTGGATTGTTTTTTAAAAATTTCCCATTTATCTGCATCTAAAGAATGAAAGTGGATGTTTACCGTTGAAATTTTCTCTTCTTCTGTTGATTTAGGAAAGAAATGAGATTAAATCATCCAGATTTTCTTTTTCTTGACTATCCTCAATAAATAGATTTTTCATGTCCTTCAATTACACTTCCTTATACTTCCCCTTTTCAATAGCATTGTCATAATCATTTATCCTTAAATATTCAAAAATATTATTAGGATATGTAAGCAATGTCATATATTTTAGATCTTTATCTTCAAATAGAGAAACCACCGGATTAAATGAAGTTGTAAGTTTTCTCCAGATGCAGTTTAAAATATTTATATCTTCAATAACATCACTATGTTTGTGTATGTATTCCACAAAAAATTCACCCGATCAACCAAATTATCAATAGAGTCATTAGGATGGATTATGAGATCCTCATATTCATTCCACAGAACCTAAAACTTTTCTTCTCGGACTTTTGTGTCACCTTCATAAATGATCACCTACCTTTAAAATATAGCATGTGATGTTTTAAAATACAACACCTTTGTATAGATCATATTATATAGAGTCCCCCCCCCCAAAAGAGTTGATTCATGTGGCGTTAGCATATAATTTCCTTTAGTCAACTTATGATAAAGCACCACTATCGATATTGGCTAAAATTCTATGCATTAGTTTTGAAAAGATATCCATTCCAAATGATTATAAGTAGTTAACAATCAGATTATTCTATAATTGAAATTTTTTTGCATCAAATATCATAATCCCATTCCCATTGGAATCCTCCATTTCTAAAATTTATGGAAATCATCTAACATTCTTCATTTACCTATGATACCAATTATTATCCATATTAGGATTAATTCTCTGAGTGGGAAGGGGTGAATCATGGGATGAATGATTAAAACTTCCTTCCATTCGAATCTTATTACATCATTAAAAAACACTCCTATATCCCTCCCCCATAACAATTTATGATTAGAAATGAAATAATGCATGGGACAATGCAATATTTCTTCTTCCACCCTTTGCAGGGTACACCCAAGCATCATACAACTGAGGTGTGCCGATGTACCAAATTCACTATGGCTCACATATAAAATTTATGGTTTTGGCTAGATAACTTATATTCATATGATCACTAACTTTATAAGGGTTAGGGTTAGCCAACAAATTTACCATGGGTCACTCCCTATGTCTATTTTTCTGGCTCCCATCCAGTGGACAAGATCATCATCTTCCTCATCCTGTAATAACTCCTCTTGTAAGGGATCCGCTTATATTTTATTGAAATGTAAGTCCCGTAAATTTTTTCAAAGAAAGAATCCTTAGTTCTTGATAGATTCTATATTGAATTATTGTTTTCACCGGTATATGAATTGCACTTTTTTCATACTGTTAGTTGGGGAATATTAATATTGTGAACAACTTTATTCCCTTCAGGAAAATTCACAACTCCATTGTGAACTGCATTACCCCGCATGGCATGAGTGTTTCGTGGACCACATTTGTCTTCCATAGACCGTCACTTCATTACAGATAGATTCTTATTCCACAAAGCACTTCTCCTCTGCAGTCATATGATATAATATATACCACCTCTCCTTTTTGATCACTTCTTCCGTTGCTAGTTGTAGTGCCCCACAAAACCCCTTCCCTGAACTATCTTTACAGAACACTTATCATTTCCCATAATTCTTCCTTCCAAAAACTTTTTGACTTCACCGAATTATTCCCATATAAATGATGTTTTCATATGAATATTTCTCAATGTAATTATAGAATTAGTGGTCCTTCTATAGTAATATAGATCTGCAAAATTTTCTAATACATTTTACTCAAATATTCAATGTGGTACATCCATTACTATAGACTGTGCCCCTACCACAAACCCTTATCCTTCAGTAGACTATGTAGCACTATTCTTCCCTTGTGGAGACCAATTACATACACAAATTAATCACTACCTCTCATCTTCAAATGATATCCATATCGTGAACTACAATCCTCACATGAACTACATCCCCTACATGATATGTATACCACACTTCGTCGTCCACATAGTATTACTATGCATAAATCCTTACGTTTTGGTTTTTCTCACCATTCTTGAAACTATATTTACAATACATGAACAATGCATTATGTTTTGATAAAAATTTTCAATACAGAAAATTTATTTTCCAAAAAACAAACTCTCAATTTTGATGCCAAAAAATTTGACGAACAATAGAAAACTACCCCACTACAACCTTATATACCATATTGAGCAACATCAACCATACCCATTCATGGTAATC
This sequence comes from Viscum album, assembly GCA_963277665.1. Lineage (NCBI taxonomy): Eukaryota > Viridiplantae > Streptophyta > Magnoliopsida > Santalales > Viscaceae > Viscum > Viscum album. The sequence goes on along the minus strand of OY728128.1, from coordinate 266,075,767 downwards.
TAGATTTTAAAACAAACCAAATCACACAAAAAAAACCAAGAGGATTCCTTGATATATTTTTTCCCAAAATAACTGAATGATAATTTTCCATACTTTACCACACTGAAAACAAGCCAAAGGAATCATGACAATAAATCTCCCTTTTCATCTCTAAATTTTTATGGAAAAAAGAGAAATATTATTGTTATTATTTTTAACACCATCATTAATAAATATTTAAATATTTAAAATTTGTCTTTTGATTTGAATTCCATTACCTTCCTTTCCTAAATATTTATATCTTTTGGTTTGACTCTAATTTCATAAGCCACTAGAGTACATAGGAGAAAATCAATAGAAATATTACACATATATCTTTCCTCGAGGGATAAAACTTTTAGATTGTAAATATGGAGGATCCTTCTCAGAATTTTCAACTTAATTTTATTATCCTTAATTTAAAACTTTTTTCATGGAATAGCTGAAACAAGTTATGTAATCAAATTAATGAAAAAATCAAGATTTTATGCTAGATGCATTTTCAGATTACCAAATTGATTGTGAAAACTTTAATATTCGGACACCTTAACTTTGTTATCACCTTCGTATATACTCTATGGAATCTAACACATGGAATTGGATATAGTTAATCTCATATCCTTCAATTAGATTTTATCATATAGGTCTATAATATGATAATTTTTAGCGTTGGAATCTGTATGAAGCATTTTTTCATCTGTCTCAGTAATATAAGACTTGATACCTAAATCCCATGAAAACTTCCACCATAAGAGATAAAAGATGAGATCTAATTCTATCCATACAAAAATTGAATTTACTTATATAAAAAATGGCAATGACACTAAATATAATGGAATTATAAATGAAAAATACATAGGATATATTTAACACTTAAAACTGATACACTCTGATACAACTTGTGGGACCCAATAACAACCACATATGGGAGGGTGAATCAATTGGCAATTTTTTTTCAAATAAGATATATCTTTTCAGAAAATTGTTTAGAACCGATTAAACCAATCTAATGGAATTATGAAATTATAAAACAACCATATTTAGAAATAGAATATCAACATATCATCTTTTACAAGTATCCCCACTAAGGGATAGTCCAAGGAGTATACACTGATAGTGTGTTAGTCATACCGGAATACACAATGATTCACAAGTATTTGTGGATTACAATTTTTTGGGTGCAGTCACTCTTTTCCAAGAACACAACCCTTTTTAGGATTCTAGGGATAATACACTATTATCCTCATATGATTCCTCCGACTACCCATTACTCACTTCCTTGAGTGAAGACATACATAGTTTATCGACTTAAAGGTCACTTTATGAGATTTCAAATATATGATTTTTTGACTAATTAGCAAGATAATATTTTTGTACCATAGTTTTGAATTGATGCATATGAATAAACTATTTTCTAAAACCATATGTTCAACAATACTACTCATAATGCTATTGGCCTTCACAAAACCCCATTTTTATTTCAATGATTCTCGAGTATTTGAGAACTCAAAAACATTCATTAAGATCCTTTCCTTCATGATGAAATCTTCTTTAAATTATCTAAAGAATCATAAATATCACAATTTTCTTGTAACCCAAAACATTTACAGAAGTCTCAGTCTTCATGAAACCACAGTTCTGACCCAAATATGTTTTAGCATTTAGGATCCCACATTGTTTTGTCAATCCCCCAACCATGACAAGGATTTTTCCTTCACAGAACTAAAAAGTATCATGAAGCTCCATGTAATCATGAAACTACCATTACTAAAAAGTCATAGCATCAATTATTAATTAACCATAAATTTCATGAAGCTTAATTTAATAAAGTTTTCAAAATTGTCAAAGGAATTACCTTCACGAATCACCTTCATGAAATTAGAATATTTCACAAATCATCCAAATTATAATCATTGTATGAAAATGATCAATTGAAACCCATTTATAAAAAAGATTATTTCTTGAATCTTTGATATCACCTTATGCATTTTGTGAACCACTCCATTCATTATCATGAAGATCCCTTCTATTTCAATACTTCAGTGTCATTCCCATTCATGAAGCTTCTCATAATCATGTAGATACCACATTTTAATCACACCTCATCCATTCATCATGAAAAGCCTTTCATTAAACTTCAAACCATCATGACACCAGCCACTATATTCCTTCACAGTGATCCACATCTTCATGAAACTTAAATCCATATTTCATGAAGCTCCATATATTCATGAAGCTTTAATCGTCTCAAAATCCATGAATATGTGCCTTTTGTAAACTGTAAGTCCAGAAAATCCATTTTTATTAAAGATATATGTATATAAATCTATGCAAAACTTTAAACTGCTAAAAATACCTTCTTTTATATATTTGAAAAGTGATAGTCTTTGATATCCATTTTCCACAATGATTGACCGTTTTCATGATTTTCAGCACAAAAATTCATAAAACACTAGGAAATGATGCTATATTTTTATGCCAAATCATCCTATATCGTGATATCACTATTCATGTAAACTCCAAAAAAATATTAGCGTGGATTGATAACAAACACACAAAAACATCCACTTCTATATGTGAAGAACCTTAGTTCTAAGATAATGAAATTTTTTTTCTCGACAAATTCCAAGGGGTAATATAGAATTTACCTCCCATAAGTGGATATAAAGCACATTAACATAATAAATATTAAATACTTATGAATAATAACTATAAAAATTTGATAAAAAACAAAATTTGAAACATTTTAGGGGCTTTTGATTGGATCAGAATGTGGTACCATTTTAAACATGTTAATACCGATTCACCCACACTAATGCTAAACATTGTACATAATTTTGAATTTGAGTTTGAGAAAAAATATAAATTAAATTCTAATGTTCAAAATGATTTGAAAATTAAAAAGACATGCTTTATTTTTTATGGGTTACATGAAATAATAATGATGTTTCCTACACACATAAAATAAATTAAAAACCCCAAAATGAACAATAGTTTTTCTTAATGTTTACCACTTCAATAATTAAGTTCAACAATAAAACGTGTATACTTTTCAAAGATAAAAACTATTATTAGTCAAACAATGAATATTAACATCTAATATAAACTCCTATGTAATCAATTTAATTAATGAAATCAAAAAGTTAAACATAAAAAATTAAGCATGAAAAATCAACCCTGTTTTGACACATTAATAAAAAATTTACCTAAAAAAAGAATCATTAAATAGACTTTAGAAAATAATGGAAATGAGCAGGATTTGAAAATATAAATTCCCTGAATTATATTATTTATTTTTGTCAAAATAATCACATATTACCTTCCTTTATTTACTATAATAATATTTTTTATGATTAGAAAATATTAGGATTTGAAGTATTGAACCACATGAAATATAATATCTAAAAAATAACAACTGTTGAATAAAAAAATAGTTTATAATGTGTAAGTGCAAATAAGAAAATCTTCATGTATCTTCTAGGAATCATTCTGAAGTGAAAATAATATACTAAAAATGGAAAACATAATGGAGAGATTCACCAAATTGAATCTTCATAGTTGAATTTATTGGATATTGTTTGTGAATATAAATAATATTGTCTTTCTATTAAGATCAGTTTATTTATTTAAATGATATAATAAAGAAAATAAAAAGAAAATATCAACACTAAAAAATGTTATTACCCCCCCCCCCACTTCATCCTAAAAATTACAAAAATTAATTGATGAAAGAAACCTAATTTATTTAGTGATACCCATCTTTTATCATCCAAATTTCTTCCAATGGAGGTTCCATATTACATTTTATAAATATATTAATTAATTTATATTAATAATAAATGTGACATCCTTCCTAGGATATTTTATAGGTATAAAACCAAAATTGAATACATGAGTTACAATAAAAGTTTCATCCCATTTGGAATGAAATTTTTCAGGGAGAATCTACATTCATAAAATTCACAACAACAACATAACTCCAATCCATAACACTTTGTTCGAAATAATCATTTCATATAAAACATTAATTTTATCCTTTAAAATACACGAATTTTCATAATAATTTTTACATATCTCTTCAAACTATTGAAAGCATATCTTCCACACTTTTCTAGATTCAATAATATTCAAATTATATGATTCGACATCACAAAAATAAATATGATCGACTTATACATGGAAATGAGATTTTTTTCAAATAAATTATCCTATGTGGTGTCGTCCCAATTGAAGAATTTTTGGAAATAATATACTCACAAATAAAATCCTATAGCCTCAAGAACCAATATTTTATTTTAGGGATAACATTTTTTTCAATAATACTCTTATTCCATCTCTCCAACACTTCATCCATCGCATTAGTTTGAGGATGATATGGTGTAGAACCCATACGAATTACGCCATATATTTTCATAAAATCCATAGGAGTATTATTTTATAAATGAGTTCCTTGGTCAATGAGAATAAATATAGAAATCCCAAATCCACTAAAAAAATACTATTAACAAATTGGGACACCAACCTAGTATCATATGTTGTACTGGACACAAAATTAATCCTCTATGACACATTGTCAACCCCAAGTCATATATACAAGTAACAATTGGAATTACGAAAATGAACCATAAATTCCATTCCACAGACATCAAATAAATCAGATAAAGAAAAAGGTTGTTATGGAATATCATGTCTTTGAAAAATATTTCCTTGGAATTGAAAATATTTACAACTCTTCAAAATTTAAAGATAATATTTAAAAAATATGGGCCAAATAGTCTTAAATCCACATCATTCATGTTTGTTCTATGCAGCCCAGAATGACTCCAATATATAATACTATGGATGAAATTTATAATTGAAGAAAATTAAAAATTAAATATATATATCCTAAGGATTAGATCAAATCCCCTTTTCCATATGTATGGATCATACAAACATATTTCATTTATTAAAAAATTAATTTATAATCCTATATCTAAGAAAAATATTATAGAAAAATTTCAGTATCTATGTATTTCATAATATTAGAAAATAATGGCCTTTTGTTCACGAAAAGAAAATAAGACTTCTCCCTAGGAAAATTTCACTTATAGGTTTAACAAATTAATTTCTTGAACAAGATTAATAAGGAATCCTACTCGTTTGATCATCCACTATATATTTAATTCCTATTCTATATTGGATCTATATATAAAATCTTGGATTAATAATATCTAGCTAACCATCCTTATTTTGATTATTTATTTTGATGAGATATTTAATATCATAATGATCAGTGGAAAAAAAACAAATTTAGATCCCAAAAGTTAAATCAAGAACTAATTAATAGAAAACACAAAAACTAATAAAACCTTATGTTTTGTTCTATAATTTTATTGAGAAGGATCTGGATTCCTAGAATGATAAGCACTAACACATGACTTCATCTTCAATATTTTCCCAAGAACTACATCAAAAGGAAAATGCGAAGCATTGGTCATCAACTCAAATGAAAAACTCTAATCATGTGGTTGATCTATTGGTGGGGATACAAGATTATTCTGGATTTTATTAAAGTCTTTCTTACACATATCTTCAAAGGAATATGGTATTTCTTTTTTAATATTTCATTTAAATGGAAAAGAATTCAGATTGATGTCATTAATGAATCTTCTATAGAATACAGTAAGGCTAATAAAATATCTAATATCCTTCAATGTCATATAAATAAGGTGTGAATATATGATTCCATCGTTATAAATTTCTACCCAAATTCTAATCTATGATACGTCATAACCAAGAAAAATTATAGTTTCAACCAGAATTTGTCATCTTTTGTAGTTCAGAATAGGGTTCTTTGAACTACAAACTCGATGAAAATCATCTAATCCCGTCAAACATCTCTTAAAATATATACCATACATCATAAATTCATCTATAAATAGTTTCATTAATTCCTCAATAAATTTAGGAAAAAGTATAAGCATTCATCTCAATAAGGGTGAAGTGGAATTACATAGTTTGAATGTCAATATACAAAAAGAAAAGGAACTAAAAGTTCATTTAAATATAATTGTATCCTATCCCTTTAGATCTATGTTATTTTTTATATGTCCAGAAAAAAAATCCTATGAGGTAATAATGGTATTGAACTGATAATCTTTCAACAATTTGATCTAGAAAAGGAAATTGAATATGGTCTTTCCATGTCACTAAATTAAGCATCCTATAGTCAATGCATAACATCTACTTCATAGGAAACCTATTTGGAATTAACACTCTATTTTTTTAAGAATAATGAATCCACCCTATTTAGGATGTATTTGAAGAATAATGACACCATGAAAATCATAAAAGTGGTAAATTATACCCAGACCCAATAACATATTTACTTATTTGTTAACAACCTCATGAAGTGTAGGATTCAATCTCCTTTGAAATTTTTTAACAAAATTTAAGTCACCCACATGAATAATACTATACATGAAAAATGAAGGAATAATACCTTAAAGATCATATAATGACTAACCTATGGACTTCCTATTATTCTTTAGTATATCTAAGATTATATTTTCTATTTCAATAGATAGTATACTGTAAATTAAAAGAAGAAATTTTTATTTTTCTTCAATGTATAAATATTTATGATTTTTAGCTATTGGGTTTTATTCAAATGGATTAGGGATTCCCTCTTTTGCAAAAATAGGTCAAATGGAATTTTTAATAACATTTTCAGTCACTAAAACATCCTTAAGAATAGAAAACGTATAATCTCTAATATAATTTGATATTTTATTTTCAAGAAAAAATGTTGGGTCTTGAAAATAATTTTCATATTCCAGTTCACCTTTATGGGTTATATTTTTTATGACATTTTAATTATATTTTAAATTAATTTCTTAAGAATATAAATCAGAGTCATCCCTTTCTGATTCAATTATAGATACAAAATCATAATTTTGAGTATATGTAATTGTTTCAATTGTTTTGGAATCAGTCTCATCATTTTCAGTGTAACTTTAATAAAATACATCATTTACAAAAAGTACAGAAATTACCAAATAGTGTGAAGTATTCCAAAAATAAATATTAATTTTCATAATCATCATAATAGAAGTATTAAGAAGTTTTTGAATCAAATACTACATGAATAGAAAATGGATTAATTTATATAGAATGTTATTCTTATGATGAATATATAGGTCACTTATCCTGAATAAAACTACAGAACATTTTTTTTGGAAAACCAGTCTTTGATGAAAATTTGGTGTGATGAATTATCTTCCATATGGAGTTTAATTTTTTCACAATATTTAAAATTAACTGTATTACTTTGAATCACTAAAGATTAAGAACCTTTATGAATATTTATTTTTTCCTTAATAGTTTTCTAGAATGGTATTCTTAAATTTATTGATTCATCTGAACTAAGAAAACCATATTCAATATACAGTACGTAAAAATCAGCAGTGGAAAATAAATATTTTGCACTATAAAAACATATTCAATGACTCCATCTAGTTTATCTAGGATCCAAACACCTAACGTGATTACATTTCCAGATTTATAAATCTCTCCAAACTGTATAGATGAAAAGATAGAATAAGAAATAACATTTATTGGGGATCAAAAATATATCAACGTATCTTCAATCTGATGTTTACCAATAAAAATTGTGAGAAAAAACATACCTAGATCATTTCATTTAATAAGTAGATGTTTTATAATCATGGAATAAATGGTGCTTCCCATATTAATATTCTAACATCCCTTTAACTTCATTTTATGACTACATATATTCTTAAGAAATATTTCCTAATGGGGGATATTTTTTATAGCATCTAACAAAGGTATATTAACATATAATTTCATAACAATTTCGAGTAATTTCATATACATTTATATTTTAACTGTGTTCTTGACAGGAGGGAATCCAAAAGGATAAGGTGGAGCTCCCAATACATTTTAAAGTCCTTGTCAACATTCTTCTTCCCTTTGAAGGAGCCCATTATGTTCTCAAAATTCCTACTGGTTCTCTAATTTTTTTTCCTCTTTTAATTTTTTTCTTTTTCAATATTTCAATTTACAACAGGTTGTTCAACATTTTCAGAAGGTTTTAAAGTTATTTCAGTTTGTATTTTCACAAATTCAGTAGGTGGTTCTATAGTTTTAGCAGGTGATTCGACCATTGTTTCAGAATAAAAACTAAATCTTTCATGTTCTTGTTCAATTTTTTAGTTAGTTGTTTTGAATTTTAGTTCAATATCTCAAGTTTATATAACTTAAATTTTTTCTCCCTATTGGGTTCATTTCAGATTGAGATGGAAAATTTTAACTTATTTGATATTTTAAAATAATAATTTTCATTGTCATTTAAACCATTTGTGAACCCTTTATTTTAGAAACACTTGTTATTATTATGAAATTAATTTTTTTAATCATGACATTAATATGTTAATAGATTCATTTATTTCTTTATTTCTTTCGATTCCATTGATTCTAGGAAATAGTGAAATTTCATCCTGATGGGTTTCTAAAATGGTTTTGAATATACCTTGGTTGTTGTTCAAATGCTTGGGGCTGGAAAGTCCTTTTTGGTTGATCAATTGGAATAAACTGATTATTTTTTTTGTTGTTCAGTTATTGATTATTATTATAATTAATTGATTAAAATTTAAAAGGATTAAAGACTTGATTTGGAAAATGACTATTTGGATTATTCTAGAATGGTTCTCTATGAATGATTCCATTAAATGATTCAACTGTTTCATGTAGCTCCTAAAATTGGTAATTAAAATGTTTATAATCCAAGTAAATTCTATCATGCATTTTGATAGGATATACTATTTTTATCTTTCAATGTAAAGAAATTGAATTATTCCACATTTTATTCATCATGATTGCTTTTTCACTATGATGACACTCAATTTAGCTATTGTCATAATTGGATGTAGACACCTCCATAGAGAGGTTGACTTGGATAAGGATCATAGTACCAAATTTCCATGAATTTTAGTCTATCTTTGAGACAATATTCCAAGAACTGATAGGAGTCTTATCAGACAATGATCAAATAGTAATAACACCAATCATTCTCCCATACGTTAAAATTAATCCCTAATAGAAATATTTGGTTTAAGAGATGTATAGAAATCTAAGGGTGAGGCCAGCTAGAAAATATATCCTAAAATCTCCCCCAACACTCATTTATGGCATCCCCATACAGCTACCTATTTCCACAAATGACTTTTCATAGTGAGGTAGTCATAACGGCTGTGAAAAAATTTATATAAAAATATTCACAAACTAATTCCAACTCCAAATAGTTGTGGAATATGAGTAGAAAAATCACTATTTCGATAAAATTTCCAATAAAAATGATAAATATCTCATTTTAATTTCATCCTCAATTACACGTTGGGGTTTTCATGTGAAATTCACCATGTGAAATTCTTCTAGGTGCTTCTGAGGATACTCTGCCAATAGATGATGAAATTTTTATAGATGTCAGATTACTCATGTTCGATGCTTGAGACTTAGTGAAATATCAGGATACCCAAGAAAATTTTGATTATTCATAATATCAATAGCAATGAACTATTTACATTTCCTACATTCACTCATATTTCCTATGTTTTGAAATATTTATGTTTTAAATGATTATTTTTTTGTTTCTTTTTGTGATATTTCATTTTTTAATGTTTTTTGAAATCAACATCTCGTTTTTTCATGATTTTTTGATTATTATAATTTTAAAATTGTATTTTGTTTGTTTTTATATTTTTTCGAAGATATTGAAATGTCCACATAAAATTGTTTATGAATTTTTTTTTTCATTAACATTTTTATAAGAATTTTATTAATATTTTGACACATGGGTTTCCTCCATGGCAACAACACCAATTTAAACAAGGTTTATTAGATTGTTAAATTGATTTCAAATATTAATACCTAAGTACTATATTAAATTATTGATCGTTATTGTCTCACAAGGAGACAACCTTATAGGGGGTCAATTTTTCATTACTTGTTGGATTTTAAACTTTTATATATTTAACTATTTTTTGAGAAAATAAAATTACCATAAGAAAAAAATATTCTATTTTCAAAATGAAAAAAATATTTAAATAAAGAAATATAAAGACTAAAAACTAATTGAAATAGGGTGTGGAAATAATGGTTAACGAGAAGGAAAGGTTAATAAAGATTGAGAGGTGACTAGATATTGTTGTTATCAATGATCAAACCTTGTTTATCAAATGAAATGATTTTTGTAAAACTCTCTCTATGCCCTAATTTAAATGAGAAACTATGAATTTCATATGGTAGGAAAGAAGTCAAGGATTTAAAATAAATTCTCAATTTTAACCTTATTTTTTATGAGTTAATTATCAAATCACTAATCAGACTGAGTTAGTAGTCCACACTCAATGAATGATACACATTGATCTGATATGTTTGGATCCCAAATTGTAATAAAAAATATGAAAGAAAAATCATTGAAAAATGATCATTAATCCTTAATATACTATTCATTTTACAAAATCATAGAGATATAAAATAATAGATGATCACGAAATAATATCTACAAAATAAATTAGGAATAGAATATATATGATCTTCTTTCAGGGAAACTAATATCTCATGTTTGCAGAGAAAATTTGATAGTCGATGTTCATATATATCGAAAGTGAATAATGTATTGTAATAGATCAACCTCTTAATGATCTTTTAATTCTTCCATGAAATTTTTTTTCTTTGTTTCTACATTCTTTTTAAGAATATTGGAATTAAAATATTTCCATGATATTTGATTCTTTATTTTATATCTCATATTTTTCGAATCACTAAAAAATATAATTTAAAATTATAGATATTCCCCCTAAATCATTGTTACTCCATTAATATTATAATGTTTCATCACTTTATTTGATTGGTCGACCCACAAATGAAAACCATCTTTTATATGAATCTTTAGTCTCTAAATGAAATCAATCACTTTAAACAGATTCCATGAAGAATAAAGAATAAAAAACCCAAACAAAAAACTCTTCTACCTTAATAATACTTAGTTTTATTACTTTCTCAACCCTCATCACTAAACTGGACTCATATATCAACATTTCATTGAGGAAACTATGTATAGTCCATAAAAACCTATGAACACAAATTTCATTGTTACCCTAAATCACATAAATGAGATTTTCAATATAATTCAATATTGAACACTCGACAATTACACGCTCATTTTACAACAATATAAAACCAAACACTCTATTCCCATGAGTGACATCCTTTATCATTAGAATGACTTCAAAGGCATATAGAAAGTAACAAATATGCAACATCTTCTTAAAAATTCAGCTCATGTGGATAAAAAATGTAGTCCATTGTAGGTTTGAATTTTAGCTTAATGAAATCTATAATTTATATTCTCCAAATATGATTTTTTATTATTCTTTGAAAAGAATCATTAGATTCAATTGATGTTGTGGGTGGACTCCTAAAAAGGATTTGGGGATTATAAAATATTCTTCATTGTATCAGATCTATATCTAGTATATGGATCGAACTATGGGTTGTTAGCCTAAAAATAAAATGTAGGGAACTTCATAGGTTTGAGTGTCCTCATCGATGGTGGTAAAAGTTACTCAACTACGGTGGTGGAGGCTTACATTCATCTTAAATGTCAAAAATCAGCCACCAGTCATCCTTCTCAATAGAAACAAAACCAAATTCTTAGGATTGATTCAAAAACTTATAAAGGAAACTTTTCCAACAAGCTTCTCTAACATGTGATATATTCTCTATTTTTGTCCAATTGACCATTGGAAATAACAAATATAATTGGTAAATTGTGTATCCAAATAAAACAACCTCAAATTCAACAATAAAAAGACTTTAATTATATTCAATAAAAATGAGTCAAATTAAGTGGAACAAAATAAATATTAAATTTAAAATACAAGTAGGTAATAGAAAATAGGGTTTCAAAAGGAACACTTAGATTTCATTAAGAAGAGAAAATATTTTACCCTTTATAAATTAAGTATTCTATAGTTATAAAAAAATATTTTTTACTAAAATTTTAAACCTTAATAGTTTGAATTCATATTAAACCAATTTCAAGTTGAATTCAACCAACTGACATATCTTCTCTTTATCACTAGGACAAAAAATTAGATAAATTGGAAAAACATTTAAACACTCTTCATTGATGATACAACTTAATAAATTAAAAAGACTATAAATAACTCATCCAATATACTAAATAACTAAATAATTATTTCGTCACGGATTAGGATATTCATTTCATAGCCCATTTGAATGAATATCATAAAAGTGAAAATCCAATTTCATAAATTATAAGGTAATGATAATGAGTTAATTTTCAAAATATTTTCTAAAATCAACTGTATTTCAAGAGGAAAATTGAAAATGATTTTATATATTAATTATAATGGGTAATAGAGAATTAACCAGCTCAAAGTGGCTACACAACACTTAATCTTCATAAAAATTTAATACTACGTAATACTAGTCATAAAACATAAGAAACAATCAAATTTAAAAAAAATATGGGACTTGGTGGGATTACATTATGGTATAGTTTATCATAGTGAAATACCCACTCCCCTATACTAAATATCAACATTTTCCTAAATGATGAATCCATGGTGGAGAAAATATGTAAATTCAATTCTATTGTTCTAATGGATTTAAAAATTCAATAGACATGATTTATATTTCAAGGTTTATAAGAAATCTCAATGATGTTTTTCCACACAAAAAATAAATTATAATAACAAATGTATGTGAAAAATTACTTATTTTTTACCACTTCAATCATTAATCTCAAATATAAAATGTGAAAAATTATCAAGTTTAAAAATATATTCAGTCAAAAAAATAATATTTATCTCTAATAATATTTTCCAAATAATCAATTTAATTCAACCAACCGCATGATCATGCTAAATATTTCAGCATGAAAAATCTACACAACATCATCTCTTCATAAAATAATTTTGTTCCAAAATTAGAAAGATCACAATAAATTTAGAAAAGAGTGATGATGATCAGAATTTTAATAGGTATCTTCTTGGAATTATAAGTCTTATTTCTATATGAATTCACTTAAATTACCTCCATTTTTTATGAAAAAATCTACTCGGTTTAGAAAATCTCAGTCTATAAAAAATTGATGAATATAAAAATTTTAATCTAAATATGTTTTCTACAGTAAAATAAAACTAGGGTTTATAAATTAAGGGTTTAAATAAAAATATTTCTTCTTTTAGATTCTTTGAATAATTTTTTAGTGAAAATAATATACTCCCAAAGGAAAATTAAGTGGAGGGAGGCCCCAAATGGATTTATTAGGGTCAAATGTTGCAGATACTGGTGGTGAACACCATTATAACATATTTTTATTAAGATCAATTTATTCAATAAGATGAAACAATAAATAAACTAAAAAAATTATAACCAGAAATAAGGTTAGCACCCCCCCCAACACATTTATCTAAAATAAAAAACAAAAAATTATAGAAGAAACCACATGATTCATCCGGTTTTATTCATCTTCTACCAATGATATTTCCTCCCATAAAAGTTATGTGTTACCTTCTCTAAATATTTTTATCTGATGTCCATTAACAATAATTGGGAAATAATTCAAAGGATAATTAATCTTCAAAGAAACAAAATGTAAAATTGGAGTTATCAAAAAAGGTCCAACTAATATGGAATGAAATTAACCTGATAAAATCATTATCCATTAGTTTTATAGAAACACTGTATGTCTAATTTATAACTATTTTGGAAAAATCATCTTATCATAATAAACTACTTTTTTCTTTTTAAAAGTCATTACAATCATTGTTCCATACCTATTTCAACCATTTCAAAAACAACTTCCACTATGTTCCATATTAAAATATATTGATATTATATGATTTTAAAACCACGATAATATTTATTATCAAAATCTATAGGAAAATATAAATCTATTCTAAAAAATATCCAATAAGGAGAAATCCCTATTCGAGTCGTACATGTTGTCCTATATCCCAAAAGAACATCTCCAAACCTCATGATCCAATCATTCATATCCGAGTAAATATTTTTCTTGAGAATATTCATAATCCCTCCATTTTACACATCATTAAATTCATTAGATTTGGGGAAATGGGGTATAGAAACATTATGGCGTACCCCATATATTTTTATCAAAGGCTCAAAAATCCAATTATAAAAATAAGTTCCTTGGTCTGTGGGAATAAATCTGATCATCCTTAATCTATAAAATAGATTACTCTTGGAATATTTTGATACCAACATACCATATTATATTCTATTGGTCACTGCACCAATCCCCTTAAACACATATTCATCCATAAGAAGTATGTATAAGTTTCAAGAGGAATTATGAAAAATGACCCCTAAATTCCATTCCCAAAAATAAATACATTATAGATAAAAAAGGTTCGTATGGACACATTTTTCATTGATAAATGTTTCCTTATAATTGAAAAATTTTACCCCTCCAAAAAATCATTACTATTATAAAAATATTTAGATAAAATTATAATTATTCCACTTTCTATGTAGTCCACTGTGGCCAAAAGTGACCATTATTACTCCAACTATGGATGAACATTAACTAATAATATTTCAAAATTAGTGATACATCTCCATGTATTTTTAAACCAACTAATTTTTCAATAGTATGTATAATAAGAAACAAAATTACATGATTCAAAAATCTATTTATCAAACCCTTTCTTGGTAAACTAGTGTGGAACAATTTCAACAGCTATATAATTAACTATATTTGTAAACCATACCCATTATCCATAATTGAAAAATAAAAAATCTCCCTAGAAAACACCTATTATTTTTTCAATAAATTAATTTGATGAAAATATACAATATTTATCCTAATCAAATGATCATTCATAATATTCTATATTTATATTTCAATCATGGATCTCTATATCAAATTCATTGTCTAATATGATCTATCTACCTATACTTTTAATTGATTCTTGATTTTTTCTGGAGATATTATACAGAAGAATGTTATTCTATAACCACAGATTTATATCTAGAATGATAACTGATGATCTTATCATGGGAAAAAAATATATCTAACAACTGTTTCAATGTTATAGTGTAATTTTATTGGGATGTATCTGGAGCCCTATAGGTATAGGAAATGATATGTGACTTTATCTTCACTATTATCCTAAGAATATCCAATGAATGAAAATATACATTAATGATCATAATCATAAAAGGAATACTCTAATATGGTGGTTAAAATAATTTTTTGGATACAAGATTCTATTTTAGTTCATTAACGGCTTTGTTTAACTTATCATCAAAGGAAAAAGGAACTTAATTCTGAAGCAGTTTTTTCAAATATAAATGAATTATAAATAAAGTCCTTTACAAATCTAATATACAATCGATCATGGAAACTAAAATATATAACAACATTCGCTGTATTAAGAAAATGGAGTGATGATATGATGTCAACTGTGGACTTTCCCAAAAAAAAATATCCTTATATACTTCATGACCGATCACAATTCCACTTTGAACAATAAAATGGCATTTTTCATAGTTCAAAACATGGTTTGTATCAATAAACACATCAATAAAATATCCAAAAATAATTGTAATTATCTTAAATGGATGAATATACACCATAATGTCGCCAATAAACACTTAATTTTATTTCTTAATAAATTCATAACAAATGGAAATCAAGAATTTTGGAATATGGTAGAGGAATTACATAATTTAAAATGAATTATATAATAAGAAAAGCTACCTAAAGGATATGAAAAAAGACATTTTTTCCTAGTTATATGGAGATTTTTGAATCCAAAAAATAGCTTTAAAATCCATCGATAAAGCGGTAATTAAATTGACCGTGTAACCTTATTAGTATTTGATCATGAAAATGATAGAGAAAGTGGTCTTTCTATGTCACTATGTTCAGTCTTCTATAATCGATGGACACTCTACACATTATTGAAAATATATCAAAGAAAAAAACATTCTAAAATAATTTTTACGAATTGTCAATCCACCCTTTTTAGGAATGATCTGAACTGCACATACCCATCATTTATAAGAAATGGGATAAATTTTACTTCTAGACAATAATGTAGTATTTTTTTCGTAACCATTTTGACAATGGTAAGATTACATATACCTTGAAATTGTCTATAAGGTTTTAAATATTTATATAAAATAACCCAATGTATTCACATTAAAGTAATAATTCTAGGTAGATCATCTAAAGACATGCATATTGACTTCTTATAACCAATTCAATACATATATCCAAGAATTCATAAAGAATCGAATCGATTGAGTTAATGGAACTGTAGAATGAACTTCATGAGAATCATGAAAAGGGATTCCTTTGTCCAATTACATCACCCATGGGAGGATATGTACTTTTTTATGAATAAAATGGATCAATGTGACTCTACATTGGTTATTAAAAACATAATAATATCATGATCATGAATAAGTATCTTATAACTCGTATTAATTTTTTATTTTATTAATTATAAGGAGACATGGATATTTCCAAGATTTATTACCAATCTGTATAGTATAAGTTGACGGTAAAAAGTGATGGAATTCCAAAGATATATTTCTTTTTTAGTTATAGAAACAATAAATTTATAGTGATTCAATGTGGTATTACTAATTCCCCCACTATATTCATGGATTAATTAAATAGATTCATTCAATATTTACTTGATAAGATTTTGGTTGTCACCATAGAAAATATCTTAATATATTATAATAGAAAAGAAGTGTATGAAGATGACATGGGGATTTTACTAAAGTCTATAATGAAGGAGAATTTGATGGAAAAATTTAACAATTTTGAAATATGGATACATATTTCTTCATTTTAGAGTTTTATATTTTATTGCTAGGGTATATAATTAGAACCATAAAATATGGAAGTTATTGATCACTAGCCTCAACATACCACTGTGATAGAATTTCATAGTTTAAATGGATTTTAATGACATTGTCAACACATTTTGAATGATTTCACATTGAAATATAATCTAATAACCATGTTAACTAAAAAGGGAGCCCACTTCCTTTGGGAGATAAATTGTGAAGAAAATTTCATGAAACTATATAAAATGATGGTTAGTGCACCCATGCTGACAATAACATATATTAGAGAAGGGTTTCTGATTGGAAGTGATGAAATAAACTAAGGTATAAGATGTGCTCTCATGAAAAATTATATAGAAATTTTTTATACCTCACGATAACTAATGGATGATTAGAGAAAGTTTTAATCTTAAGATTTACATTTAACATTGAAAATAATTTCATTATATATATGGATTAATTATCATTATGGAGAAAAGTGTTATATACATAATGATCATAAAATTTGAAAGTATATATTATCAAAAATATATATAATATTCACCAATTTATATAGTTCTAGTTGATTAATCATTATGACCGATCAATACACTATGACACTTGCAAAGTGAAAAAGGTGGTTGATGATTCAATTCAAAATTATGAAGCTACCTTATCTATTTTAATGATCATAAATGATTTAATATTAATGGATTATTATAATATGGACCATGAAATCATAAAGGAAGGGAAGAATTATTATCATTCTTGAATGAGTGTTCAACCATCATTACTTTTAAATATTAAATTTCTGAAAACAGAGGATTTTATCTATGAAAGATGACAATAAATATTCCTGACTTCATCCTTGATTGGGGTCGAATAATAAGGTTCTGAAACTAAGTATGAATATCTTTAATATTATACATGAAGAAGGAACTATTGGAAGAAGCTCATGAATCATCATTATCCATTAATAATTGAAGAATAATGTTTTATAGATATCTAAAAGAGTGTTTCTAGTGGGATTACATTAGGTAGGCTATTATAGAGTATATATATTGGTACATTGTATATCAAAAATTTAAGGCTGGGAGATAGCTATTTATGTGGATGTTATAACCGTTTACCATACTATAATATAAATATGAAAACAAATCACCATGTATTCCATTGTTATACTCCCCAAAACATCAAATGTTCATAATGCCCATTGGTTTGTACATGATCTCCTTACAAAGTTAGTGCACATCATTTCTATTAGGAAATATTTCACTACGGATCAACTTTTAAGGAAATGCATTAAGTATGTAATAAGGTTACATGAGGTTAAAAATTCTATAGTATATAATCTAAATCAAAGGGTGACCTTGAATTTTTCGATATGTCATTATAAAATTATAGTTATATAGTAGTAGTTCAACACTACTTATTTTAAAAACCAGTGTTTTTAATAGGTCGGAATTCCCAAGTATATTTGAATTTTTAAGTTTGGTGAGTGGTCCAACATTAAAATTGGTCCTCAAAGAATAATTTCAAGAATTAAATGTGTTAGAATATTGTTTTTAGATGGGTTTTTATGATCTAGTATGTTTCTAGAAGTTTTAGTTCGGCTTTGAGAGTGTCAATATTTGATATCCAATGTTAGGGAAACACAATTCTAGGTTCATGGTTGGTAGATAATTTGTTCTAACATTGTGTCCCATTTGAACTAAAGCTTTGTTAGAAAAGCCCATAGGAGGTGTCTAGAAACCGTTAAAGGGTCCTAAAATAAATTTTTGACGGTGTGCATGGGAAATTATGGTTTGAAAAACCATGTCTTTATCTGGCGTACATAGTTCCACCTTGACAATGAGGGCACACAATTTGCACTTGGTCTAGCTAAGCTATGTGGAAAAATTGTGTGACCCATTTTTAATGGCCCCCCTATATATAGTGGCACTGCATAGTGGGAAAAAATTTATCCAAATCCTACATCCAAACTATGTAGTTCATCAATGAGGGTGAATTTGAAAAACAATCCCTCTGTCATTATTTATTCAGTCACCTATTTTTTCCTCCTGTTCATGCACACAGTAGTGGGGAGTTCTCCCTAATATTCAACCTTTAGGATTTTTCTGAACTCCCTCATCCAACATCAATCCCAATAATTTTCATTGGATAGTTAGTGATGAGTATTTAAACCTTATTTCTAAAATTGTTCTTTTTTTTCAATGTAGGGAATTCTAATTCAATGGGAGTTCATTTTTACAATTTCTATGGTGTTTTTATAAAATACTAATTTCTCCTATTTGGGATTTGATTAGAGGAAGATATTCAAGGAGTGAGAACCTACATGAATAAGGTAGGTGCTGCATATATTTCATCTTAAATATTATCCTATCATGGTATTCATACCTAAATAATAAAGTTTGTGATTTCTAGGTGATAACTTTAATAAATTAATTATTATATTTAAACCAAAATTAATTTTGTTGGATTTCGATAGTCAAGATCGTGTATTTTTTAATGCATTGAGACCGGTATGGGGATTCTTTTCTATTTTTTTAAATTTTTTATTAATTATATTAATTATGTTTTTATATGATGATATTGGTTCTATAGGAACATGTTGGGATTATCAACAGATATGTGGAGGGGTATTGATCACCAAAACTGAGATGATGATGTTTTTTAGCCTGATAGAATGTCCTATAATGTGTGGGATGATGGTGGCAATCAGAATTTATGATTTGAGATCCTAATGTTGGAGAATATGGTGATGACCATACCATGGATTGACGATGATGTTAGCATGTGTCAATGAGGTCTCCATTTGGTGTGGAAAAAATATTGATGACAATTTTTTATTACTATGATTGGCCTATAGCACTTTTGGAGTCATGTGGACATATATGGGGACCCAGTTGAGGTGGTGTTTACCAATTTTTATGGGTGGAGGCATATGTAGATTTAGTATTTCAGGGGATGGTGTTTTCCCCTAGTTTTGGAGGAGATTCTCACAGTATAAATCCATGGTTGAAGGTGTTTCATACCCTTAGATGTGGTTTGAGGATCTCCATGAAATTGATGACCGATGGGATGGGATGATTGGATGATAGATCTCACCCAACCTCTGGATGTTGTGATGTTGTGTTGATAATGATTTATTACTCATTCAATGATGTATATCTCCATTCATTGGGATGTATGGGTGTTGATGTATCACCCTGACCCCAGATTCCCAGAGCTAGGGAATTACTTGTTACACTGGAATGATGAAAATGAATCAAATCACAATGGAACGATCAGTTTAGTAGTCTTGAAGAAACAAGATACATACATGTATCTCATATTACATTGGGAAGGTAAAAAATACAATACATACCAAAAACTAATAAACTGCATCCATAATAACATTGTAAATGGTCTTCTACACATAACCTGTTAAAGGTAATGAAAAGAAAGGGGTGATATAAAATTCATTGTAATGGTTAAAAATTGAGGAAGCATGAATAAAAAATAATTGAATCATAAAAAATTTGGCATAGTCAATATGGAACAGTGAGTAAAGGATAATCACACACCATTTATAAACTAATAATGAAACTCCATCCATATATTTTGTCATAGTGAAATCCTCTTGGATAATAATAACTTAAAGTGAATAAATGGATGTTATAATTAATTGTAATTAATGTATCTATCACATGATACCAATGTACCATTGAAATATATCAATTCTGTCGGTAGAAACCTATATGATTTTTGGAAAAAACTCGATGTGTTTATCACCAACTAATTTATCACATGAAACCTTTTGATATATATATGGGATATAGTAGGACCGACTCATCTCTTAATGTAGAAATCATTATATATACATATATTTAATACATGTAAAATATTCAATCTGAATATCTGTATATAATAGAGGATACAGATTCATCAATATTTCCATAGTAACAATAACATTTCAAATAAACATCGTATGTCAAAGGGTATATAACCTAAAAAAATAATCATATCCTTGAAACAATAATATGAATATTTAAAATATTTACCTATTAAAGTAAAAAATTCTCTCCAATTTGAATTGGATACACCACATAAGAATGATTAGGTGCACAATACCAAGTAAATCCCAATAAAATTGAAATCGAAACAAAGCCCCTTTCCATATTATAATCAATAAAGTCATATTGTGAAAATTTAATAACCACCATAGGAATAAAAAAATACCATAATAAAAAGAGATTCATGATAATATATATCAAATGTTAGTACAAAATAAACCACATTCACGAAATAAATGGAAACCAATGGAAATCTCATGGAAAAGGTGAGATGAGAAACCCCTTAGCTTATGACTGAATGTATTCATTATTTGATCTTAATGACATGAATTAACTAATTTGGATTCCTTAATTAATAATTCACCAACCTTCTATACATGTATTGTATTTATTATAACCTTATTAGGGTCATTCATTTCTTTTTTTTTGATGGGTTTAAAAAGAAATTTTTTTTATTTTAGAAGCATTTTCTTCCCTGGTTTGCATGATCAGTTTACTGGTATTTATTAATGGATGTTCATTTGAAATATTGATAAAAAATGCATAATTTTATAATATATATTATTAGTGAAATTTAAGATATATAAATGATCTTATAATTATGTTTGATTATATGCCATGAGGATGACTCGTTAGTTAAAAGATAATGATACACTCTTTGATTATCTTAGCAGTTCTATGCATAATGAAATTGTTTTGTATTATTATATTTCATTATGAGTGTGTAAGGATTATAGAATATATAATAAGGAAAAATACATATATAATGATCTATTTAAACAAATAAAATCATATAATGACCTATAATTCAGATAGTAATAGAAATTGGAAACTCATCATACTTGAATGTGATAAATTAACACAACTCGAACAGTATTTTCATTAATAGTGTAAGAGGATGGTGAAAAAGAGAGCTGATGATGAAATATTAGATTATCGTAACAAAATTCTATTATATTTATAGTACTAGAATTATCACAGAATTTTGATTTGGGGAGATGAGGAGAGTGAATCAAAATAATGTAACTTGAAAATGATGTTGAATGAAAAAGGAAGAGAGGTTCACCTCTAGAGTGATCTTCCATGAGAGTCCACATATTGACATTGTTTTAGGTCCTTTTTGAGACTAGATGTTTTTGGAATTGGGTGGAGTGATTGGGAAGTGTATTTGGTTGATTTTAGGAAAAGCTCAAAGCTTGAGTGGTGTGGGAGGAATAGGGGGTGAGGGGTGGTTTATATACTGGAGGGCAGGAAGGTTTTCTTAATATTATAATCATTAATTTATTAATTCATCAAAGTATAAAAATAGTGATTATTACATGACCTAGAATAGTAATAAGTGCATGTGAGTTCTGGACTTGGGTTCTTACATCACTCATGATGCTAGGAATAGTTAATTAAAATTATAATGTTTTTATACGGTAAATTAATGTATTTATCTATTCCCAAAAAATTAATGTATTTCAAAATAATCCCAAATATTGAACCTAAACATTTTTCCATGGGTTGAATCCAAAAAATGAAACTCATGGTTTAGAAATAATATTCTATATATGATAAATTTAATTTTTAATTGAAATCATTATTTAATTGAAAAATACAAACATTTAAAATAGTCATCTGCATTTTATGGTGCCTAAATTTTATATACAATTTCAACTGTATGGTTACCATTCAAAAGAGTCATATTAAAATTCATAAGTGTAACTAAATATTCATAAGGATATGTTATTATTCATAAGGGTATATTACTATTCACCGAAAATTAATTTGATTATATTAGTCTCTAAATATCACCCTATTCCCAACTATGTAGGTCTATTTTTTGAAATTCAAAACACATACGTGGAAAATTCAAGTTTAATGGAAATTTTATGATTGTACCCTATAAATAACCAATTTTTGTTTCCAAGGGACTTGGTGCTTCATGTAATATAGGATATGAATTGAATGTATTTAAGAGAAACATATCACAAATTGTTTGGTGTGCTATATTATTCCCACCATTATAGATTTCACTCTCAAAATATTTCTTGTATGAAGACCATCAAAAATATATTGGTGGTTATTATTTATAACACCCTAATTTTACCATGCCGCTTCTTCCATTTTATGGTTTCTTACAAGAACATTAACAAGACGGGTTGTCTGATTTCTCAGTACCTACTCCCTTGTGTCAAGAATCTCAATAGGCTTTTCATAGTATGAAAAATATGATTCTGGTTTTATTTTTTCATATGTTAGTACACGAATTTAGTATAACATGTATTTGTTTATCAATGAAACATAGAACACATTACGATCTTTAAGGAGACATTGTGGAATTTCAAAACGGTATTCAAAAACTCTGCGCCTTTCCAGAATTTCAAACTGTCTGATGTACCTAGGGCTTAGTTTCCCATTCTTACCGAACCTTAATACACCATTCCACACAGATACAATTAGAAAGAAATGATAGACTACTTGAAATTCCAAATACTTCCTCCGGTTTTAAACATAACACTCTTTCCTACATTGGGCTACATTAATATGGGCCTAAATTTTCATTACCTTTTGAGTTTTCTCTTTGATAAATTCTAGGCCTATGTGTTTCCTCTCAAAAATATCATCCCAACAAGTTCGAGTTCGACACCACTTAGCATATAATGCTTCATAAGGAAATATTTAAATGCTTGAATGAAAACTATTATTGTAGGAAAATACACCCAATGAAATTATTGATCCCACAAACCTTGAATGTCAAGAGATCATGATGTCAACAAGACTTCTTGTGATTGAATAGTCCTTTTAGACTATTTTTTGGTTTGGGGGGGGGATAACAATACACATATGAATCTCAGTATCCAAAGTCATCTGGAGACCTTTCCCAAATTTTGATATAAACTGGGGATCTCGATCAGACACAATCAAAAAAGGTTTTCCATGAAGTCTTAAAAATTAATTATTATAACGTGTTTTCAGGTTCTCATGTTGTAAATCCTCTCTTATAGTATGTAATTGTGCTGATTTGGTGAGACAATCAACGATTACCCATATTTCATCATTCTTTCAAGGATTCCATGATATTCTTGGGAAAAAATAGATCATAATTTCATCTCACTAAAACATAGGAATAGGTAGAAGTTTCATCAGCCCTCTAGGATATTGTTTCTCTTCCTTTACCTATTGACAGACTAGAAACCTTGAGACATAGTAAGGGATTTCTTGATTCATGTTATCCCACTAAAATTGTTCCTATAGATCACTATAAATCTTAGTGATACCATGGCGTATAGAAACATTTGAGCTAATATTATCAACTAATTGTTCATTTTTACCTTAGGTACTAACTTCACACAAAACCTCTTCCCAAATTTTAGAAGTCCAACCTCAAAAACAAAGTCATCCAATCTCCCATCCTTAACAAAATAAATTTTCTTGTGTAGACTATCATCATCTAATTGAGAGCATTTTATCCTCTCTTGTAATGATGGTTTATCAGTCACTTGAAAGAATAAATATGTCCCCCTATCACAACAATTCCCATATCCATCTTTAGTAGATCCATAAATATATGATATCTCTCTATCCTCATTTGGGTAAGAAATCCATGATCAATCCTACTTAATGCATCTTCCACCTTATTTAACTTCCCTAGGTGGTAGTGTATTGAACAATCATAATCCATGAGTAACTTGAGCCATCTCTACTACCTCATGTTGAATACTTTATGTGTAAAATTTTATTTCAAACTATTGTGATATGTATATATCTCACATCTTTCACCATATAAATAATGTCCCCACCTTTTCATAGAAATGATTACGGTTGATAAATAAAGATCATGAGTTGGGTGATTTTCCTCATGAGTTCTCAACTGCCTTGATGCATATGAAATATCTTTATAATTTTTTCCTTTGGATGCAACCCAGTCCATTGCTTGATGCATCACTATATATAAAAAATCACTCAATTAGAGATGGAAGGTTCAAAATTATAGCATTGAATAATCTTCTATTCATTTCTTCTACGAATTCCGTACATTCTTTCGTACATTCAAACATAACCCATTTACATGTGATCTTGGTTAGAGGGTTATCTATTTGGGAAAATTTTTGAACAAAACACTGATAAAAACATACTAATCCAATAAATCCACTCACCTCAGTTATTCTCCTTGGGCTGGGACATTCATGGATTTAATTTTTGATCATTGGAAAAAATATAATTTCATCCTTAAAAAAATATCAATATGAAACAAAGCTAATTGGATCCAAAATTTACACTTGATAAAATTACCTTATAAGTCATTTCATATAAGAATTTTCAAAATCACCCACAAATGATTCTCATGGTCTTCATAGATTTTTTATTATACTACATATCATCGATAAATATCACAAAAAATCATCATGATATTCCATGAAAAGTATATTCATTGGATCAATGAAAACCAAGGGTGCATTAGCCAGTCCAAAATGAATTACTCTAAGTTAATAAGGCCTATAACTTGTCTGAAATGTTGTCATTGGAATATATTCCTTTCCCACACACAGTTGATGATATCCCGATCAAATGTCAATCTTTAAAAAATATTGGGCTCCTTAATGTTGATCAAATACATCATCAAGTTGTGGCGGAGGATAATTGTACATTAATGTAATAACATTGATTTACCTATAACAAATTCATATCCTCATTGATTCATCTTTCTTCTTGAAAAAGAGGATAGGGACTCCCCATGGGGAAACACATGGTAGAATAAATCCTTTACCACTAAATTACTCATGTAGTTTGTTTATCTCCAGTTATTATAGAGTTTCTAAAATATAGAGGGTCATTGATATAGCTCTTGCACCATGAATTAAATCAATAGAGAACAAAACTTCCAACTCTGGAGTATATCCATGTAAATCCTATAGAAATAAATCAATGTATTCTTTCCCAATATTTATGTCATCAATTGGAATATTTTTTTCCACAGCTATAGATATTGTGTTCCCTTTATCTCTTTGAATTGAATTTATTAGAGCTACTGGGGGTGGATCTAGATTATAATCATATGTCATTGTTTCTCCTCTAAAGATAAAGGATTTTACACCATTTTCAAAAATTGTAAAATCCCTCTTCTTCAAACAGGTCTTAGAATCAAATTTGAAAGCAAATTCATACTGAGAATTATAACAAAGTTACACCTTGGTCTAATGATATGGCTAGAAACTAAAGCATGTTTATGGGTCATGATGGGGACAGATAGTCACATCTTTGTTGCAATGATGCATCCCCCAGAAGATTTAACTAACCACTCATTTATTAAATAAAATTGTACATTTCTAATTTCCATGCAAAAATGAGAAGATATAAATGAATGAGATGATCCAGAATCAAATTAAGGATTGTATAAATTTGAGGTAACAACTGAAGTACATGTCACATCATCATTAAGAACTTCAACCTCTATGTTTGTAATAAAATAATATTTCCCTTACTCTCATGGACTTTTATGAGGTATTTTTCCTTGGCGCGTAGGACACTCATCTTCATAGTGTCCCATCTCTCTACAATTATTTCATTTAACATCATTGAATTGTATTTTCCCCTCACAATCATTAGATAAATGACCCTTTTCTCCACAATTATCGAAAACACCCATTTCATTCCAGAATTTCCCAAGATGATTATTTCTAAAGTTCTCACATAATGGAAATTAATTCATTATCTTTTTCTTCATTGGCACATCAGATTTTCCATGGTTATTACAATACTTCTTCTTATCATGATTTTCCTTGAACAAATGTGTTGCTGAAAATTCTTCTCTTTTTTGATGGATGTTGATAAAATTTCTACATATGAGGAAAATTATTGAGAATCCAGTTCCCTTATAAGACTTGTCTTATGGACTTAAAATAATAGATCAATCATTTCTTCCAAATCATGTATGCAATCTATAGCATACCTGACAAATCTTGTGAAGATACCCTCATACTTCCATCCCTCTCTTTATCCCTTTTCATCAAGATATGTGATTACTTCTTCATATAAATTTGTTTTGCACAAGGAAAATATTTTTCAAATAATATTTCCTTCATATTTTCCCATCCCACATCATCTATTTATTCTTCCTCTATCGTATTTGGGATCAATAACCACCAATCATTAGAATCACCCATTAAGAAATATACTACTTATACTAACATTACATTTTCATTAATTCTTAATTATAGAAATATATTTTCAAGGGACATTATACAATCCTCATCTACAACAAGATTAGTTGTCCCACTAAAATTTGGGGGATTCTGCCACATAAAACAATACAGTACGAGTGTAGCATGTTTATTAATCACAGCTTGAGTAAGATGTCCCAATATGTTCATGATCTGATCTTCTACAATATTGACTGTATTGACTTTCTCAGTGGAACAATCCCTACATTTTCCACACGTATTTATTCACCTTCTTCAATTAGGATGTATCACTAAATAATGGAATAATATAAATTAGGTTATAATTCCTAATTTCTAACTAGAAATCATTTAACATTATCTGAAAACTTATGCACAACTAATCTCATAATAATAAACATTTTTTCTATGTACATTTAAATCCTTCATAAATGGTTTGTATATAAAATGTGAATTATCCTAAGAATATGACCATGGAGGGTCAAAACAGGTGTGTAATAAGGCCTGTTGTTGTGTACCAGGATACCTTGAGTCAAGCCTAAAACACCCTGTCTGAGTTTTCACACCAAGGTACAGTTGTTCAAAAACCATGTCCAATATTAGTATCAAGAGAGGGATGTATTTTCTAGAATGATCTGCATAATTACTATCTTAAAAAACTTCCTAGATGTTCTAGTATGTTTATATTCATATACTATCTTAGTGGGTTGTTCTGTAATCAACGTTCTCTAAATCTAGATTCCATGTTTTCTACTAAACATCCTTTGATTTCAATTGTACCCCATCCCTAGAAGACTAAAGCTAGTGCATTACTTATTCTATTGGAATTATTAAAATGAATGAAATCTAGAAATAATTTTTAGTTTAGTAGTCTTGATGAAACTAGATACATACACGCAACTCATATTACATTGGGAAAGGTAAAAAAAATATAATACATAACATAAACTAATAAACTATATCCACGAGAACTCAATAAATGCTATCCTCCTTATAACCTATTAAATGTAAAAAAATAATGGGGTGAGATAAAATGCTTAGTAAGGGTTAAAAATAAAGGAATCATGAATAAAAAATAACTAAATCATAAAAAATTGGAATAGTCACTATTCCACTGTGAATAAATGAAAAACACATGCCATTATTAAACTGATAATGAAATTGTATCATAAGATTTTTTCATAGTTAAAAATCATGATTAGTAATAACTGAAAATGAATAAAGAGATATTCTTATTAATTGGACGACATGTATCTAGAACATGATAACACTATAACATCAAAATGGTTTATTTTGTGGGTAAAAACCCGACTGATTTTTGAAAAAACACTCGAAAAGTTTGTCACCAAATGATTTGTCTCATGAGACCTGTCGATGCATTGAGGGGAAATAGTGGTCCCCTCCCATTGCTGCACTTCAAAATAATTATTTATACATAGATTTAAAACATATACAATATAACTTATCAATAATCTTATATATTTGAGGATACAGAGTCATTGGTATTTCCATAGGTAAAACTACATTTCAAATAAAAATCATATGTAAAAGGGTATACTTATTAAGACAATGACCATATCCATGAAACGAGAATATGGATATATAATATATTTTCCATTTCACATGAAAAATTATCTCATATGGGTATTCTATACACCACATAAGAACTATTAGGTACACAATACCAAGTAAATCCGAATGAAATGGAAACCGAAACCAACTCCCTTACAACATTGTAATCAATAAAGTTGTATGATAAAAATTTATTAAACACCAAATAAATCAGGGAATCCAATGAATATAAAGAGAATAATGATAATTTATATCATTTGTTAGTACAAAATAAACCAAATTCAAGAAATAAGTGTGGAAGAATGGAAATCTCATTGAAATACACGTGAGATGGGAGACCCTTACATTAGGCCCAAATGTATTCTTCATTTGTTATTTAAGACCAAAATAATAAAATCTAGATTCATTAATTAATATGTACTAAAGTGCCTATAAATTTAATTGATTTATTATAACCTTTTTAGGTTAATTCATTTTATTTTTTATGGGTTTAAGAGGATCAATTTTTTTGGTTCCATTTTCTTCCTGGGTTTTCATAATCGTTTTACTTGTGTTTCGTAATGTAATTTTATTTGAAATGTTGTTAAACATAAAATATTGTTATGTTAAAAATTAAATTTAATATACATATAAACTATATTATAATGATTTTTGATTACATTCCATTAGGATGACACATTAAATAAAAGTTACTGATACACACTTGGATTAAATTGGATGTTTTGTTCATAATGAACTTGTTTTGTATTATTATTTTAAATTATGATTTTCTGATTGTATTATAGAACATTTAATGAGGTAAAATAAATATAAAATTATCTAGATAAACTATTTAAACTGGATCATGACTAGTCTTGATGTTATTAATAGAAATTGAATACCTGTCTTCCTTGAGTTTGATAAATTAACACATCTCAAACGGTATTTTCATTATTAATGTTACAGGAGGGGGAAAAGATAGTTGATGATGAAATATTCCATTATAATAATAAAATTCTAATCAATGTATGGTATTGGAATTAACATAACATTTGGATGTGTGGATGTGTGGAGAGAGAAACAAAAGATTGAAACTTACACAAGAAGATGAAAGAAATAGGATGAGAGGTTCACATCTTGAGTACTCCTCCTTGGAAATCCCTATAAGGACTTTCTTTTATTCCTTTTAGAGAGACCAACAGTTCATGGACGTGGGGGAGGTCTTGGGATGTTTATTTGGAAGATAATAGACAAGTATCAAAGCATTATTGTTATGGGAGGAAGAGGGGGAGAGGGTGGTTTATATTGTAGAGGGGAGGAGGGTTTTCTTAATATTATAATCATTGGTTTTTTATATCTTCACAAGACAATAAATAATTAGTATTACAAGACCTATAATAGTTATTAGTGCATGTGAGTTTGAGATTTTTGTTCTTACATCACTCATGCTGCTAGTAATAGTTAATTTATATTATAATTGATTTATTTAGTAAATTGATGTATTTTACCATTCACAAAAAATTCCTATATTTCATAAAATTTAAAAAATTCTCCTAACCATTATTTGAAATAAATTTACATCAATTTTCAAAAATAATATTCTAAATATGATAAATTTAATTTTAAATTAAAATCAATTTTTAATAAAAAATACAAACACCTAAACTATTCATCTGCATTTTGAAGGTGCCGAAATTTTATTTACACATTCATGGGTTTGGTTACCATTCATAATATTAATATTTCTACTCATAAAAGTAAATTATATTGATAAGGTTATGTTACTACTCATAATGGTAGGTAAATATTCATCTAAAGTTATGTTTATTCTATAAGATACCAAATATCACCCTAATCGCAACCGTTTATGTCTGTTTTTCGAAATTAAAAACACAGAAGTGGAAAATTTGAGTTTAATAGCTAGGTTATGACTATATTCTATAAATAACCATTTTTTTATTTTATATAGACATAATTCTTCATGAAATATTGGATATTAATTGAATTTTTTAGGTGAAACATACCATAAAATACTTGGGGTGTTATAGTTGAGCTAATGAATTTTGTTCAAGAAGATATCCATGGAACATATGATTGATTCTTGGATGTTAGGTTATTGATTAAGTTGTTTTTATTCAAGTACAAGTTCTGGGGACATGTGAAACACATATTCAGCATGCCGATGGGTTTATAGGATGACTCAATATGTGTAATTTTTGGTATTGGATTGAATGATGATCCATGCGACATATATGTGGATGAGATACCGATGATCTTATATGATTTACTATGGATACATAATTACAATCTAGTACTTTCAAAATATTTTAAACACATCCTTGTGGACTTTGAGAATGTGTAAAGACGGTTATGTATTTTGTGCATGACTGAAATTTTTATTTATATTATTTATGACTACACTTATATAAATATGGATATAATATATGAACACATTGGTGGTAGACTATTTAGTTCATACTCACATCCTACATGACCCCCAAGAGATGTGTGTAGAATTTTGGGCTATGAGATTAGAACAGGGACAATGATTATGCTTTGGTCCATAGTGAATTGGGATTCACATGTGAATGGTATATATGATAGATGGATCATGGAAGTTATTTACATTTAACTAGGGTGTATTTAGGGGATTTTAATTGTGTCCTATGATTATCCATGGGTGATATTGCATTACTATTTTTTAAGGAATTCAAAACCATACATTTTATCTGAATTGTATCTAGATATATTCTTTTCTATTGTAATTTCCCATGATTCATTTATTTATTTGGAAATTTTATTTCATTGCTTCCACATGTTTGTTATTATATGAAAATTATTTTTATCATCACTAGAGGGTATAGTCTCAACAATTTCACATAATTGTACTCTTACTACTGGTTATCATCCTTTGGCATTTGGTGAGGTGCACCTAAGAACCAATAGCCCACTAGTCTGAATCACTGGGATAGGGGACATGTGGATGGGTATTTTCAAATGGTATTATTGGTGGTTCTTTCATTGTGTTTTCTAATGGAATAGTTTTGAATGGCTATAAAATGTTAACCAATTTTATTTTGTTACAAATGGAATCATTTTTTTGAATTATTATTTTGGCTATGGTATACTAGAGACTAATTTTTAGTCGAAAATAGGATATTAAATCCCCAAGAATAGTGGATAGTACATGTTTCCAGTTGTAGGAAATGGATGTTATATTGATTGATTTTATGGATGAAAAATTTCCAACTCAAGTGGGACAATTGGTTGTGATATTATTTGGTTTTGAGAATATGATCCTTGTCCTAGAATGAATGGGGGAATATTTATACAACACGATAGGAACATATGATCATATGATGTGTGAATATACTTGTTACTATTGTCCGCAACTTCTAATATACAAAAATTGGTTGGCCTATTTAAAGTATCATAAAAAAATGTAAAATGAATTTTCTTATATATCATTCTATTGGAATTCCACTAAGCCAACCATGGTCTGTGGTACCTAGTATGATGATAGAAGATCCTCAGTGTGTAATTATAAGGGCACAAATTATATAATGGGTATGAATGAATAAATAAATGGGGTGAGTTATTTAGAATTTCAACAGACATGTAATTTTATCTTAAATTGGTTCATGGTGGAATTATACTTATAACCTATAGTAAACCAATCTAAACACACATTTATATTAAATCATTTTGGATGAACACTCATAGAATTAAAAAATAAAGGCCTAATGACTGTAATAGTTTAGTGTATTTGGAAACACTGAAACCTAATCTTCTAACAAGTTGAAAGATCGTCAATATCTCCCTTAAAGATATTCCCCTTTTGTACTCCTACATAAAATAATTCATCATAACCTATGGAAAAGAAACATAATAAAGGGGTGATCTTAGATGCTCAGTAATTGTAAAAAATGGATATATATATATATATATATATATGAATAACAAGAGCATAAGTGTATTAGAATGTGATCACCACATTAGAAGATTATACCATACATACCGATGATAATAATCAATATTCATAGCATAATGATTGGTAGTTCATAATACATGAATTGTAAGGTTATTAAGTTCATAATCCATGAAATCATAACATAGGTATATTACATGGAATTGTTGGAGACATATTAAAATTTAATATAATTCCCTACAACGAAAGGGGTATTTTATAAAGCATATCAGGGAACTACATGGGAACTACACCTACTGGGAGGGACACACCACCATACCTGGACACATTTCATTCCCTTTGAGGGATAGGGTTTCCCATTCTTCCCATACTGTATCAATTTTCCCCTATCTTATAAAGTGGATTGAGTTTCCCTTCTTCCCATAGTGGATTGGGTCTCCTCTTCTTGCAATAGTGGATCCAATTTCACCTTCTTCAAATAGTGGATCAAGCCCGTCGACTGTTTTCCCAACATTATCTCTTCAAATAAAAATATTTACCTAATGAATTAGAGAGAGATATAGGTCCCACCCATATCATAATGAAATCATACATACGAGTTCCATATGACAATTTAACATTCATCATATCATGTCTTATAAAAATATCTGGGTTTCATAAAAATCAAATCATAACCCATGAAATAAAATTGAAATCATAAATATTCCACAACATCATAACATGTTGGAAAGATAAATTATTCATAATTATTACATAAAATAATAACCCTTGAATCGTAACCAGATTCAAAATAATTTAATCTTTAGAATATAAATTGGTTTTTAAAACATATATACCCTAAAAGTTAAATGGGTTTCATAACCATCATTCCATTAAAAAATTAAATATTCATTAAAATAATATTAATGACCCCCATAGATCATAGAAAAAAACGAATGAGTAACACGAAATGATGAAATCTTGGATGGTAAATAATTTTGAAATATATTTTTTTAAAAAAATTATAAGGAAAATATCCTTTCTTCATTGAAAAAACCTTTTTTAAAGATAAAACCTTTGGAAAAAATTTTATTTAAAAATATCTTTGGAAACATAAAAAGGAATATTAAAATATTTTTGAAACCCTATCGTTTAAAATTAATTTTGAATACTCAGAATTGTTGACCTGAAAAAATTGAAATCATTTTATTTGAAAATATGTTTAAAATACAATTTAAAAACATTCCTAAAAACAATTTTAGAAACCATGGGTTTTTAAGAACATGTATTTCTGGTTGAAATGATAATTAAAGTTTCATTTTATTAAAAAATTTTTCTTAATTAAATTAAGTAAAAGATAGTGGAATAATTATACCATTACATTAATATATCATTAATAACCATATGAGATAGGAATTCATGATAATTCTTGAGATATGGTTCAAAATATTTCATCAATGGAAGCATAATTATAAAAAACCTTGATAAACTTTGAGATTATATCAAAAAAATATTACAACATTGGTAACATTGAATCATAATATCAATGAGATTATAACCCTAAATGAATATTTAACTATCATCAATAAAATAAATTCACGATGAAACATTTTAATGGGTAGAATATACACTCCATAGAAAAACATAGATTCATAACATTGCATGTATCTCAAACAAGTTAATTTGAGACCAAAATTACTTTAATGATTTGTTATAATTTGATCCATAAACTCCATGAAAGAGATATAACAAAATGGATATGTAAATAAATATAAAATTAAGGAAATTAATCATATAATACATTAATTTGATTTATATAAACCACACAAAATAAATAGGCAGTGGGGAAGCAATTACGCTCGTAGAAGTAAAAGGAAGACTCAAAATACCCATACTAAATGAGAAGAATGTGAATCATGAGATATATGAATGAAAATTTTCAATTAAAACATTTATTATAATTAAATAAATTAAATTAATGATATAAAATTTCATAGGGAAATATATATACCACAAAAAAAGGAGTGTTGAATATGGAATGTATCTCACACATATAAGAAGTGAGATTGAATTCCCTTACCTTAAGTCTTAACATTTTGCGTACACATTCTAATGTAATGTATAATAAATATATGATTATAATAAATATACCACAGAAGTATATTTTTATATATCATATGATATATTATTAATTAGAACATTATATTACCTTTTTTTAACAATTCCGGGTAAAATTTATGTTTCGGGTAATAACAACTTCATTTTGTTTGTTGTATATGTATTGAATTGATATTACTTATCCTCTTACATAAAAACAGTTTTAATAATTTAAATAATTTAAAAAATGTTATAAATATCATATATATTCATTATAAAAATATTTTTATGATTCTTTATAATAATGAAATATGAAATAATATACACCATTCATGGAGACTGTATGCCGCACCTACACATGAACTCTATTTTCCTTTTATTTTCATATTAATGGAAGGAAAGTAAATTACCTACATATATATATATTATAATTATTATTTCATATATATCAAATTAGTTTACAAAACTCATCTTTATCACATTCCATGTAAAGCCTGAACGAATCACATCACTTTGAGGAGGCGACTGTCCACATGTCCCCAAAAAAAGTTATCATATTCCATAAAAATGGATACCATGAAGGTATGTGTTATATAATAATTATATAATTATAAAAAAATCATAAATACCATATATTTAATATAAAATCATAATTTTTTTCATTATTTCCAACATTGATAGTTGGAAAGAAAAGAACGTATGATATCAGATTGAGAGGAGGTAGTTCACCATACACATGATCTATGATTGCATATCCAAGTTGATTGATATGTCTTTGTATATAGGTATTAAACTTATCAAAACAAAAAATATATATTTATGGTATTTATAGAATTATATAATCATGAAATTTGAATAATTTAGGGGATGAATAACGAATAAATACATTTCTTATTGAAGGTTGTTACCTATAATTTGTGTAACTCCTTTTGGTTTTCAGCCAAGTGTTTCCTTGGATTAATTTATTTCGATTTTGAGGCCTTTGAAATAGGGTATGGACTTTGGGAGTTTATTTTGGTACTGGATTGATTATCCAAATGTTATTGAGAGGTGTGATGTTAGGAGGATGAGAGGAGGCCATTTATAAGGTGGTGGAGGACACATCGAGTATTCTTGAAAGGATTTGAGTGATCCTTATGTTTTAATTGTCCCTAAAGGTTTAAAAATAGACCATTATATATTATTGAAGTTTTTATGGTTGTAATATGGCCATAAATTTTTTTTCTTGTGACGTTTATATATATTTTTACACATCGTATTCTATGATTAATAGATAAGTAAGCTTGTTTTAACCTTAATCAATGTAATTATTTTTAATTACATTCACAAATAAATTTTGTCAAACCCTATGTTGAAATTATTATAAATTATAAATTATACTAATTTAAAATATTTACTCTCTTTTTCCAAATTCTAATCACATAATTGGAATAGTGGAATTTAAAATTAATCCTGCAGAGAGGATGCGACGATGGGTTTTTAACCTTATAAAGTTTTAAATGTTTTCATATAAAATATAAATCTTAAATTGGTTATAAACACTAAATTAGATTAATTTTTATTAATTTAATTTAAAATTATTTAAAATATAATTTAAGTATATATATAAATTAGATTAAAAAGTATCTTCCAAATTAAATTCACTATTTTTTCACAATTCATTAAAAAATGGAACTTCTCATAAAAATATACAAAATTCACGCAATGAAAATTCTGATTATAAACATTAAAAAATAATGTTTATATTTTAAAATAAAAATTAAAAAATAAAAAAAATAAAAAAATTTATGTTAAAAATAATTCTTCCATTTAAACGAGTTTATATTATATTTTTAAAAATATACATCTTTTTATTTCATAAAATTATATTTAATATTATGTTATAACTAAAAAATTTATTGGATTAGTGTCAAAAAATTGATTGAACATATAATATATATATATATATATTATTATTATAAATGTCCATCAAAATTGGTTTTTTTAATTCATTGAGATAAAATTGTATATACATATAAAAATAGTTTTCATCGAAAATTAATTTCTTTATTTTCTGATAGTTCATACTTCCATTTTTGTCTAATTGATAAACATATGATTCATTTTATATACTTATGTATGTAATATATTATAAATTTATTTAATCTTATTTTTAAATTACTTCCAATGATAGGAGGTGACTAAATTATATTTTAATAACAAATTAATAATATATTTTGGTTCGGTAAAACTCATCCTTACGTGGAACGCAAGCTGTCGAAGGAACTTGAAATTTTGTGTAGCACAATCCAAACATATTTTTTCATGTACCCAAAGATAATATAAGTCTTTTATAGAGTTAATGATTAATTTTGTGTTGTGTGAAATTCCAACCAAACATCCTTCTTTCATATAACACAAGTTATATTATGCGATATGTGGAATTTAGAATAATGAAAATTTTAAATTCATTTTAATAAAATATTTCCCAAAATCACAAGGTGTTACATTCTAATACCGTTAAAATCAATTTCTCTCACAAAATTTAGATGGGTTTTCAAATGTTTAATTCATGAAAGTTCCTTAAAAATTAACCCCGCATCATAAAATTGTGTAGTAAAACACCCTTTGAAAATAATAAGGATAGAACAATAATTGTTGCCCAAAGTAACTAATAACTATGTTTAAATGTAGTATAACATTTGTGTAATTCGAAAAAAATGTCATTGAAGAGAAACATGATTATAATGTTATTATGGGTAGTGGTAGAGTCAATGTCTATGAAAAAGATAAAAATAACAATTCCATAAACCAAACAGGCTTAGAAATTTTAATTGATATCATCCAAAATAATGATAACAGAAAAAATTATTTCATGTATCTTTTCCCAACATTGAATAATTTTCACAAGGTGATATATATAAATTTATTTCATTTATTTTCATATTTCCATTCTCACCCATTGGTTGTTTCATGCCCAATTTTTACATCATCTCCAAATTCAAAACAAAGGTAAATTTATTGTTAAATAAGAACTAATAGATCCTAGTATCAATGTGTAGAACTATTATTTATTCCATATATATTTATTTCATATATCTATAGTTATCATTATACTAAAAAGTTTCTTATAAGTTATACAATTTTCATAAATCCTCATATATAGATATTATAAATTTTTCTTTGAAGCATCAAACAACAATTGACAAAAACCATTCCATAAATAGTCAACCATTTAACCCTACAGAAATATAATGATCCAAAAATTATGAAATAGGCTTGCTGAATTTATCAAAATCTTTTTTATATTGATCACCTATATATCATAAATTGTCTCTTCGTTGTCACATACAAAACATGTGAATTACTTAATCATGTTTTCTCATAAAACAATGTAATAACCTGAATTACCATTAATATTAATTGAAAACACGCATGATTTATTATATAAATAACCATTGGATATAATCTTTAAATAATAAAAATCTCACAAACTCTATCCATGATATCATAAACCACTATTTCAATAAATCTTTTATCAATTATATGGTCATAAATACTATCCAATTTTCATTATCCATATCATTATTTCTTTATCCATATATAATAATATTTACTAATACTTAGAAACATGTTAAGGGTTACCGTATCATAATTTAAACATCCCATTAAATAAGATTTCTTGGTCATCAATGTCGTCAAAGAAAATCCTAAAAATCATTAAGGAAAATATTCTCCAAAAAATCATTTGATACTTCATGATCCATATAACATAATCATTGAATTCAAAAAATTATACACTTCAATCATCCAAATATATTCATTACCCATTACTCAAGAATAATCATCTTATTCAGTAAATACCACATTCATATATTATGAAATATGAATCACATCATAAGGTTCCTCAACCTTAGTAGATTCATGATTCTTTTGTTTAATGTAAACAATACCATTAGATCATACGGGTAAAAAATACCTAAATATCTTCATGATATTTCCTCTTTGTACATAAATTCTAATAACTCCCATACTTTACACATCTGAAACATTCGATGTTAACCCTATCCCATCTAGTTCCCACTACTGATTAATATCAGAAATTATAGTGTGAGACACAACAATCATGGCTAAAAAACACATAATAATAAAAAATTACTTATAGTCTTCCTAAATTATAAAACATATTTTTAAATATATAAAACCATAGGCATATATTTAGAGACATCCCGAGACATGTTCTTCGAAAAATACCTCTGGAACTCACAAAAGTTTTCTCATCATAGTTTGTAATGGATGACTAAATATTTCCTTTGACACCAAATATAGGGACCTAGAATAGACATACATGCATATTACTTAATTTTAGATGAATATTCACCACATTAAAAAAAACACACAAGGAATAAAAATGTTTATTGACATTTTAATATTGGAAACATAATATTCTTACTTGTTGAAGGTTATCCATCATCTTCCTTAATGGTCTTCCCCATTAGCAGACCTACTTGAAAACATTCTACATATCTTTGGGAAAGGAGTCATAAGAATGGGGTGGGTTTAGATTCTTATAATTTCTAAAATATAGAGATATATAAGTATAACATGATTATAAGAGCAAGATAACATGATCATAACGTTAGTAGATCATACATTGCATAACAAATGTCATAGTCATTGGTCATGGAATATTAATTAGTTATTCCTAAGACATGAATCAACAGTGAATATTGATCATAATCCATGAAATAATGAAATTATAACAATAAATAGAATTGTGGAATTCAAATGAATGTTTAATATAACTCCTTGTAATTCATTGTTTAGTTCCAAAACATATTAGGGAACTTCATGAGGACTGCACCTACTAGGTGGGACAAACCATCATCCCTAGTCAATTTACATTCCTTATAAGGGAAATGTTTTCCCTTTCATCTCATACAATATCAGTTTTATCCTTCTTCCTAGTGTGTATTGTGTTTCTACTTTTTCCCATAGTGGATAGAGTTTCCCTTTCATCCCATAGAGGATTAGGTTTCCACTTCTTCTCATCATGGGTCATGCCCGTCAACATGTTTCTCATCACAATCTAATTATATATAAAAAATTTCCAATAAATTTGAGGGAAATATAAGTCTCACCCATGTCATAATGAAATCATATATATGTTTTAAACAAAATAGAAAAACAATTATCATACCATATCCCACAAAAGGGATGGATTTCATAGACATCTTATCATAAACTGCGAAATAAAATTGTTATCATTAACAAGCCATAATATCATTACCTTTGTAAAGCATAATGGTTTCATAATTATTTCTTCAAAAAATATCCCATGAAAGGAAGATGATTTCAATATAATATAAACAGTGTAAGAGAAATAGATTTAAAAAAACTGGCCCCATAAAAGAGAAAAAGTTGTTATTACCATCTTTTAATGAAAACATAAAATATGCATAGAAATAATATTAAGGGAACCCCTGGATAATATCCTCAGAAAAGAATGAATAACACATGCACATGTCATACTAGATTGTAAATAATTTTTAAATATATATTAAAAATATTTCTTGAGGAAAACATCCTTTCTTCTATGAAAAATAATTTTTTAAAAATAAAACAATTTGAAAACCATTTTATGTAAAAAGATGCTTGAAAATGTATAATGGAATCTTGAATAAAAATTTGGAAATCATTTATTTGAAAATAGATTTGATTTTATATAAATGAATATTTGAAGAAAAAAATGAAATTAGTTTCTTTACAAATAAATTAAAAAAAATCAGTTAAAAACATTTTTGAAAACATTTTTAGAAAAAATGGTTTTGGAATACAAATATTTCTAACATAAATTTTAAATAAATTCTAATTTTATTAAACAAATTTTAATAATATTAAGTTCCAATGATAGGAAAAATGTCAAAATTACGTTAGGGTTTCATGATTAACAATAGGAGAATAAAATTCTTGAAAATTGATGAGAGATGGATCATATGATTTCGTCAATGAAAGCATCATCATAAACAATCATGATAAATGATGAGATTGTAGAAATTAACTTTTACTACTCTGGTATATTTGAATCCAAATTCCCATGAGATTATAAAATCAATTTAATCATAAAATGTCTTTAAAATAAATATATTCATGATAATACAAGTCAAAGGGTAATATATATTCCCCATATAAAAATATATCGGCCTTAAATGGCATGTATATTGAAGAGGGAACGTTGAGATGAATAATACATTATATATTTGGTATATTTTATAAATATATACCCCATGAAATAGATATCATAACATGGAAATGTAAATACTCCAAAATATAACTATAGTTATCATATAATACATTTATCGTTAGTATATAAACCACATAAATTAAACGAGTGATGGATAATGTATAAGTCTCATATAAATAAAAGTGATACTATAAATCAACAAACAACTTGAGTAACATATGAATCTCGATATATATGGACGAATGGAAATAATTAAAACATTTAATGTAATGAAATTTATTAAATTAATGATATTACATGACACAATTTATTATATACACAACACAAATGAAACAATTTCTTAATATGACAAGTATCTCATAGATATAAAATGTGAGACGAAATTCCATCATCTTAAGTCTTGTTTTTTTGATAAACATTCAACCTTATTGAATAATAAATATATGTTTATTATAATTATTCCATCACTACTGGAAAACCAGGTATTTGCGACGGGCTATTTGCGACGGGATCCCGTCGCAAATAGCCATTTGCGACGGGGTCCCGTCGCAAATAGCCCGTTGCGGAAAACGCCGTCGCAACTAAACTTATTTGCGACGGGACCGTCGCTAAAGCCCTTTTTTGCGACGGGCATTCTCCCCGTCGCAAATAGTATTCCGTTTTTTGTAAAAAACTTTTTAAACAGTTATTGCGACGGGCCCGTCGCAAATACCTTTTGCGACGGTTCCCGTCGCAAATTGTTTTTGCGACGGGCCCGTCGCAATAACATTTTTTTTTAAAAAATAAAAAAAATAATAATACTAGTATTTGCGACGGGAACCGGGACCCGTCGCAATTACTATGAATAGTATTTGCGACGGGACCCGTCGCAAATACTCTTTTTAAAAAAAAATAAAAAAATATTAATAATACTAGTATTTGCGACGGGCATAGTATCCCGTCGCAAATACTATAAAAAAAATAAAAAAAAATTATTAATAAATTATTTTAATTAATATAATAATAGAATTATAATTTACAAATGAAAATAATAAATTATTTTAATTAATATAATAATAGTAGAATTATAATTCAAAAATAAAAATAATAGAATACTAATAAATAATTTAATTAATATAATAATATTATAATTATAATTCATAAATAAAAAAATATTAATAAGTTATTTTAATTAATATAAAAATAATAGAATTATTTTACATTCAAATATTAAAATAATTCAAGTATTACCAAAAAATAATTAAATTATAATATTATAAAATTTTAATATATATATAAAATTTTAATATATATATAAAATTTAATATTATAAAATATAAATATTATTATTATTCATATTAATATTGTTATTTAAAAATATAATATTATTAATATTTTATAATGAGACAGAAACTACGAATAGAAAAAAAAAATATTTTGATTTCACAAATTTTATAACAGAAATACAAACTCTAATCTGTAGGAGGGGGGGGAGGTGGGGGATCTGCAGATGGTGGTGGAGGAAACTCCATCCCTAAAGCATGAGTGAGTCGGCGCATGTACTCCATCTGCTCCTGATGCTGCTGCTGCCACCGACTCGTCTGCTCCTCGTACAGCTGCTGCTGGCGTCGACGCTCCTCCTCATGCTGCTGACGTATCTGCTCCTGCTCCTGTCGGAGACTCTCTATCTGTGCAGTCTGAGATCGCAACTGCTCCTCATACTGTGTAGAAGAAGATGCACGAGCTCCCCTCGAGCTGGACGCCGACATCGCAGCACTGCCATAATAATCTCCGGGAGTCAGTCGAGAGCCGATACCAACTACCCGGCCCTTCTCGAAGGCATACTGGGTGGCCTGCATCCATGCCGCCTCATCAAACTGACGGGCAGTGGTCTGATCTGATGACTCGGCCTGACTCTCAGGCCGGGCCTGTGCCGCTGCGGCCTCATATGACTCCTACAGTTGCAATTTAAAATTAAAATTGTGAATATATTATATGCAGTTAATTTTTAAACTTGAAAACAAATAATACTGACCACGATGTGATGCTGACGATCACCTCTAAGCTCCCCAGTAGCAGGATCACTATACATCCTCCGATATACGTCGTACTCTGTAATATCGGGGTGCTCGACAGCCTATAAGAATAAAAAATAAACTGTTAATATTTATAGTTATATAAAATATTTATAAATAATGTACGTACCAGATGCTGTCTATGAGTACTGAAAGAACGACTCCCAGCTCGATGAGTCACCTCCTGCCTCCCCCGATTCTGCCTCCCCACCGATGATCTCCTCTGAAAGGCACCACTCA
Organism: Viscum album; assembly: GCA_963277665.1. Lineage (NCBI taxonomy): Eukaryota > Viridiplantae > Streptophyta > Magnoliopsida > Santalales > Viscaceae > Viscum > Viscum album. The sequence goes on along the minus strand of OY728128.1, from coordinate 266,032,556 downwards.
ACCAGTGCGCACATAATCCATCCCATACATGGGATGAAATGTACTCTGGTCGGTGTGCTCTACATGACTCCTCAAAATCTGACACTCCTGATTTCTTCATCGCAGCTTTTCTTAAATTGTGCAAAAACTGACGAAGGCGATCACGCATGGCCACCTCCCATGCCTCGTGGATGGCGTCACGCATGGTATCCTCGATCGGATACCATAAACCCTACAAATAAATCAAAATATCAAGTTAGAAATGAAATAATTTTCAAAATAAAAATTATTTATTTACGTACGTACCAACCAATGGCCGAACATGGCCTGCTGCACATCAATGGGAATCTGCTCCCATGTGGTCCACGGCTGAGAAAAATAGTTGCGCAAAATAGCGCTGCCCTGTCCGACTGCTATATGCGAAAAACTGAAAAAATAATAAACATTTATTATGTGAATAGATTAATGAAATCTTAGTCAAATTCACAAGTTATTACACAGGTTATCACACCTCCGGGTGCGCGGATCAAACCCAAGACGTGGACGTCGCTCGGGGACGGGGTCAGGAATCATCAATCGTGCAAGACCGCGCCCCCTCCGCGTACTCCCTGAAGCGCCTGCAGGCTGAGGGTCATCTGCCAACAACTCATCCGCATCGAAAGGCAGGTCAGCCTCCGTCAACTCACGAAATGTGGCCTCGTCCATCTGAAACAGAAAATGTTAATATTAGCAAATAATTGATAATTACTATTATATATACATATATATACATATTATGATTGTATATAAATACCATGGAATTCTATAAGTGTTCATCTTCATCATCATCTTCATATATGTCAATGTCATCTTCATATTCCTCCTCAACATCATCGATATCCATTCGAGTTGCAGTTGCTTCATCTCTTACCATTTCAAATTCATGTGTGACATCATTAACATCATCGTCATCACCGACTCTTAAATGTGGGGTGTCGTCATCGATACTCATATCTCTTTGTAAAAAAGATTGATTTTGAGTACTTTCTTGAAAAACTTCAATTCTTTGCACATCAGTGAAAGCACATTCACTTTGACTAAACTGATTGTCTCGAATTTTGATTTTTATTACACTCCACCAATCAGTCAAGTCTCTTGATGTTGCACAGTACTTTGCATAATAAACTTGATATGCCTGTTGAGCCAATAAGAATGGTTCATTTACTGCGAGAACACTTTTACATTTAATATCGATGATTCCATGAGTCGGATGAACACGCACGCCTCTCTCTGTATCCAACCACCGACATTTGAACATGGTTATGTAATGTTGTCCAAGATAACAGAGTTCAATGATTTCATCAAGCATGCCATAAAAGTCAACTTCATTTTCTCGATGATGAGATCCTCTCAAGCTAACTCCACTGTTCATTGTTTTTTTCGATTCCCCATATGCATGCGTGTGGAATCGAAATCCATTCACCACATATGCATTATAAGTTTTAACAAGTTTGGAAGGTGGGTTACTCAATACACAGAGCCGTTTGTCAATTTTATCAGCATGTCGAGACACCTGAAGATTTGTGAAATAATTATCAATATAGTAAACTATACATTGAATGAGTTGCTAAATGATAAAGAATTTATGTTACCAGTTTTTGAAACCACTGAGAGAAATTTTTCAGTCGCCGTTCTTCGAGAGCAGCTGCTGTAATTTGTGGAATTTGTTTCTTGATATGATTATCATACAACCTATAAAAACCAAAGTTATTTACTGTAACATAAATGATAGAATAAGTGATATAAACACTTACAGTACAACTGATGTCATCTCTTCACAGTTGAGCAGAACATACGTATGAGCTCTATGATGTTCATCATCTGAAAGCCAGCGTTCAGAAACTCCACCAAAACCAAGCTCTGACTGGTTGAAAACAGATAATTGATTGTCGATTTCATCAATATTCCTCTCATTCCGTCCCATTCGGTTGTGTTTTGAAGGATACTCAGATTCAAAATAATGGGAGCAGAAAAAAGATATTTCCTCTTGCAAATAAGCTTCTGCAATAGATCCTTCAACAGATGCTTTGTTGCGTACTTTTCTTTTCAATTTTTGCATGCATCTTTCAAATGGGTACATCCATCGAAACTGTACCGGACCTCCACATTTGGCTTCATATGGCAAATGTAACATCAAATGTTCCATTGAGTCGAAGAAAGACGGCGGGAATATTTTTTCCAGTTTACATATAATTACAACAACATCTTTTTCAAGTTTGCCTAGAGCATCATAATCTGCCGTAGCCGCACAAATTTCCCGAAAAAAATGAGACATGTCTGTTATGGAATCCCAAATCACAGAATTCAACAGACCTCTTAATCCAATTGGTAGAAGTCTCTCCATTATAACATGACAATCATGACTTTTCAATCCAGTAATATGACCATTCTTTACACATCTACCCAAATTGGAAGCACAGCCATCTGGAAGTCTCAAATCTGCAATCCACTGACAAAATAATAAACGGTTTTCTTTAGACAGTGTATAAGCTGCTTTTGGTTTCAGTAACCTTTCTGTTCTGACATTCTCAAATAGTTCCAATTCTGGACGTCTGCAAATTTGGGCAAGATCTAAACGTGCATTTACATTGTCTTTGCTCTTTCCTGGCGTATCCAAAACTGTATGAAACAAATTATCAAAACAGTTCTTCTCAATATGCATGACATCTAACATGTGTCGGACCAACAAATCAGACCAATATGGCAAATCCCAAAATATGCTACGTTTAATCCAATTGTGTTCTTTCCCAAAACCAGAAATTTTCTGTTGGTTTATTGTGGGACCAAAAGTGATGGGAGGTAATGAAAATAAAACCGATTTTAACTCCGAACCTGATAGCATTTTTGGAGGTCCATCCCTTTCAACTGTTCCTTTTCTGAAATGAGATCTGTTTCTGCGAAAAGGATGATCAGCTGGAAGAAATCTGCGATGACAGTCAAAATAACAAGGTTTCTTTCCATGAATGAGCATAAATGCTTTGTTCTCTCCCATACAGTAAGGACATGATTTCTGACCATGTGTACTCCAGCCAGATAACATCCCATAAGCCGGGAAGTCACTTATTGTCCACATCAATGCTGCTCTCAGTATGAAATTCTGTTTCGTTGCAACATCATATGTACTGACACCAGTACTCCACAATAAATTTAATTCATCAATCAATGGCTTCAAATAAACATCAATATTTTTCTTCGGATGTCCTGGAATTAGTAAAGTCAAAAAGATATATGGCTCCTTCATCAACATCCATGGAGGTAAATTATACGGAGTTAAAAAAACAGGCCAACATGAATATTGACTACCATAAGATCCAAACGGACAGAAACCATCAGTGGAAAGGCCCAGTCGAACATTTCTAGCTTCTAAAGCAAATGATGGATGCACTCTATCAAAATGTTTCCATGAATCACCATCGGCTGGATGATTCAAGCTTTTATCGGTTGAAATATTCTCTTTATGCCATGACATCATTGTCGCTGTATTCTTAGACATGAATAAACGCTGAAGTCTGGATGTAAGCGGAAAATATCTCAACTGTTTTACAGGAATCAAACCAGACTTCCCGTGTTGTCCTTCTTTATATCTCTGTTGCCCACATGTGGGACAACTATCCAACGACTCATTTTCCCCTGAATATAAAATGCAGTCATTTGAACATGCATGAATCTTCTGACAAGTAAGCCCCAAATTTCGAACCAACCTCTTACTTTCATAGTAATTTGCAGGTAAAACATTTCCTTCGGGTAACAGTGTTTTCAGCAAAGAAAATATCTGGTCAAAACATGTGTTTGACATTCCGTTATCTGATTTGATAGCCATAAATTTTGCAACTGCTTCTAATTTGCTCATCTTGCAGCCAGGATATAATGCATCCTCAGCAGACTTCAACAACTCATAAAATTCAGACGGTCCCAACTCAGGATTTGAAGCTATATCAGCCGGAGTTTCTGTATGTTGAACAGATGAACCTGCAACATCATGTACTAAATCTTGAAACTGGGATGGATCCGGAATCAAGTTGGTATCAGCTGCTCTGGAACTGCGTTCACCGTGTTGATACCAAAAAACATAATCAGCTTGAAAACCAAAACGCAAGAGATGTTCCCCCACTTTGTCAAACGTGTCAAACGTTCTCAATGCACATTTTCTGCAAGGGCATTTTATCTTTCCTTCTGAAACAAATTCTGAATTTGATGCCGCAAATGATAAAAAAATCTCCACACCCTCTATATATACTGGATTTAAACCAGAACCATTTGGATTTCTGCGTTGATTTATCCATATGCGGTCATCTAATAATGACTGTTGACGACCTCGCTGTTCCATATTTTTCTATAAAATATAAAAGCATTACTGGTTTTGAATAATTTGTTAGAAAAAACACTCAAGCAAGGATTACTAATTATTACAATTTATTACTAATTATTACAATTTATTGCTAATTATTACTATTTATTACTAATTTAGCAATACTTAGCAATACTTAGCAAAAGGAAAACTGCTTGAATAATGAAAGGAAATTTGATAATCATCGTTGTGGAGATGGTTATAAATTTTCCCTTCATTATCCAAGCAGATTTCGTTTACTAATTATTAGTAATAAAAAAAATATTATCAATATTTACGAAAAAACAATATTAATATTATTAAAATAATAAAAAAAATTAAAAAATATTAAAATTATCAATATTCAGAACAAACTTTGTTCTATTATTAACATGTTCAAATCTTAAAGGGTCGTCAATTGTCAATTTTTTGCTAAGTGTTCTTGAGTATTCCTGAGTATTCCTGAGTATTCCTGATTATTTGTGAGTATTCCTGATTATTTGTGAGTATTCGTGAGTATTCGTGATTATTCGTGAGTATTCGTGATTATACGTGAGTATTCGTGAGTATTCGTGAGTATTCGTGAGTATTCCTGAGTATTCCTGATTATTCCTAATTATTCCTAATTATTTGCAATTATTCCTAATTATTTGCAATTATTGGTAATTATTGGCAATTATTGGTCATTATTGGCAATTATTACTAATTATTCCTAATTAATCCTAATTATTCCTAATTAATCCTACTTATTCCTAATTAATCCTACTTATTCCTAATTATTCCTAATTATTACTAATTATTCCTAATTATTGCTAATTATTACTAATTATTGCTAATTATTTCTAATTATTGCTAATTATTTCTAATTATTGCTAATTATTTCTAATTATTGCTAATTATTTCAAATTATTGCTAATTATTGCTAATTATTGCTAATTATTGGTAATTATTTCTAATTATTTCTAATTATTTCTAATTATTCGTAATTATTACTAATTATTAGTAATTAATACTAATTATTGGTAATTATTGCTAATTATTGGTAATTATTGCTAATTATTGGTAATTATTGCTAATTATTGGTAATTAATACTAATTATTGGTAATTATTACTAATTATTGTTAATTATTACTAATTATTGGTAATTATTACTAATTATTGGTAATTATTACTAATTATTGGTAATTATTACTAATTATTCGTAATTAATACTAATTATTCCTAATTAATACTAATTATTCCTAATTAATACTAATTATTCCTAATTATTGTTAATTAGTCCTAATTATTACTAATTATTGTTAATTATTCCTAATTATTACTAATTATTGTTAATTATTCCTAATTATTACTAATTATTGGTAATTAATACTAATTATTGGTAATTATTACTAATTATTCCTAATTAATACTAATTATTGGTAATTATTACTAATTATTCCTAATTAATACTAATTATTACTAATTATTGTTAATTATTCCTAATTAATACTAATTATTACTAATTATTGTTAATTATTCCTAATTATTACTAATTATTGTTAATTATTCCTAGTTATTACTAATTATTGTTAATTATTCCTAATTAATACTAATTATTGGTAATTATTACTAATTATTGGTAATTATTACTAATTATTGGTAATTATTACTAATTATTCCTAATTAATACTAATTATTCCTAATTATTGTTAATTAGTCCTAATTATTATTAATTATTGTTAATTATTCCTAATTATTACTAATTATTGTTAATTATTCCTAATTATTACTAATTATTGGTAATTAATACTAATTATTGGTAATTAATACTAATTATTGGTAATTATTACTAATTATTCCTAATTAATACTAATTATTCGTAATTATTCCTACTTATTGTTAATTATTCCTAATTATTACTAATTATTGTTAATTATTCCTAATTATTACTAATTATTGGTAATTAATACTAATTATTGGTAATTAATACTAATTATTGGTAATTAATACTAATTATTGGTAATTAATACTAATTATTGGTAATTAATACTAATTATTCCTAATTAATACTAATTATTTGTAATTAATACGAATTATTTGTAATTAAAACTAATTATTGGTAATTATTACTAATTATTGGTAATTAATACTAATTATTGGTAATTAATACTAATTATTCCTAATTAATACTAATTATTCCTAATTATTCCTAATTATTACTAATTATTCCTAATTATTACTAATTATTCCTAATTATTACTAATTATTCCTAATTATTACTAATTATTCCTAATTATTCCTAATTATTACTAATTATTCCTAATTATTGTTAATTATTCCTAATTATTACTAATTATTGTTAATTATTCCTAATTATTACGAATTATTGGTAATTAATACTAATTATTACGAATTATTGGTAATTAATACTAATTATTGGTAATTAATACTACTTATTGGTAATTAAGACTAATTATTTGTAATTAATACTAATTATTCCTAATTAATACTAATTATTTGTAATTAATACTAATTATTCCTAATTATTCCTAATTATTGGTAATTATTACTAATTATTCCTAATTAATACTAATTATTCCTAATTATTCTTAATTATTACTAATTATTCCTAATTATTCCTAATTATTACTAATTATTCCTAATTATTACTAATTATTGTTAATTATTCGTAATTATTGTTAATTATTCCTAATTATTAGTAATTATTGTTAATTATTCCTAATTATTACGAATTATTGGTAATTAATACTAATTATTGGTAATTAATACTAATTAATGGTAATTAATACTAATTATAGGTAATTAATACTAATTATTGTTAATTATTGGTAATTATTACTAATTATTCTTAATTATTGATAATTATTAGTAATAAAATGAATAATTATCAATAATTAGAAATAATTACCAATAATTACAAATAATAACATTATTAATATATTTTATTATTAATATTAAAATAATATAATTTTCTAATTTATATACAGTTCTTTTTTCATCTGTGCGTTTTCTATCTCCACATACAAATAATACATGTGAAGACAGCAAACACACAGATGAAAAAAGAACTGTATATATATAAAAAATTATATTATTTTAATATTAATAATAAAATAAACTAATAATGTAATAATGTTCTTATTCCTAATTATTGGTATTTATTACTAGTTATTAATATTTATTCTTAATTATTAAAAATTATTACTAATTATTCCTAATTACCATATAAACAATACTAATAATTTAAATTTATTAAGTAATAAAACAATGTAAACAAAATTAAATTACAACTAATTAATAATAATAAAAACTAATAAAAAATTAAAAATAAATAAAAAATTAAAATGAAGATAAATACCTTGAAAATTGATCTGTTCTGATCGTTCTTCAAAACTTTAATATCAGCTCCGGAGAAAAAACTTAAACTGGAGAAAAACTAAACTCTAGAAATATGATTCTGAGAGAGAGAGAAGATAAAGAATGAGAATGAAATGAAAAAAACGGATGGGGGTATTTATAGGTTAGATTAGTTGCGACGGGTCCATTTGCGACGGGATTCCCGTCGCAAATAGTATTATTTGCGACGGGTCCCGTCGCAAATACCTTCGCCAACATTTATTACGGTCAACCGGTAAATAGTTATTTGCGACGGGTCCCGTCGCAAATAACCCTCTGCCGACATAGTATTTGCGACGGGGGAATATTCCCGTCGCAAATACCATTTACCGCCGCCGGCTATTTGCGACGGGAATATTTCCCCGTCGCAAATACGTTTCCCGCGATTTGGCGCGCATCGCGGGAAAACTATTTGCGACGGGGAAAGCAATCCCGTCGCAAATGCCTCATTATTTGCGACGGGGATGTACCCCCGTCGCAAATACTTTTTTAACATGACTATTTGCGACGGGATTTAATCCCGTCGCAAATAACCCGTCGCAATTGCTCATTTTTCCCGTAGTGCATTGAACCACATAATTATATAAAATACTATATATGTATTTATTATGTCTTTATAATACCCATTTCATAGCAATTCCATGCAAAAGTTATGTTTTGGGTAATAAATAATTTGTTTTTTTATATGTTTGGACTCTTTATTTTTGATTATATTACATAGAAGATGATTTAATTACTTATATAATTGTAAAAATGATATATATATATAATAAATATTCAGTATAAAAATCTTTATATCAAAATTTAGAAGATATAAATAGGAAATGGAATACACTGTTCATGGAGATGGCAGGCAATACGTATGTACATGTGATATTTCTATTTTTATATTGTATTTAAAGAAATAAAATAAATGAAATAAATTAATTTATATATATTGTCATTATGGTAGAATAATTATTTCATATAAATGATATAATTTTACTAAACCCTTCATTAATAGCTTCCATATAATTTGTGAACAAATCACATTGCTTTGAGGTGGCGGTAGTCCACACTTCTATAATCAAAGTTATCGTATTCCCACAAAATAGAAAGCATTAATATATGTGTTACATAGTAATTAAAAAATCCTAAAGGCATATGATATATAATATATCTTATATTAAATTTAAATTACATCATTCTTCTCATCCATGAAACATGAAATGAACGAATGAACAACACCAGTCCGTGAGGGAGTAGTCCACCGTACTGACCAAAAATGATAGTGTTTCCCATTTTATAGATGGTTGTCTGAATTTAGGTTTTACAATTATTCAAAAAATATATCTGTATATTTATGATAATATGGTTATTATATAATCATATAATAATAATTATTTTGGGAGTGGAGAAATAAATAAACAAACATTCTTTTTGAAAGATATTACCTCTTCTTTGGGTAAATCCTTTTGGTTTTCAGCAAAGGAATTCCTTGGATGGATTTAATAGAATATTGAGGACTTTATTCTTATGGGAGGGATATTGGGAGTTGATTGGGGCATGCATTTTATGATTATAAAATGTCATGAGATGTGTGATAAAAGGAGGAAGAGAGATGACATTTTAAAAATATAGAAAAAGGAAAAATTGGGTATTCTTAAAGAGATTTGAGTACTCCACACTTTTTACCTTTCCCTAAAGGTTAATTATAATGCCTGGACCCTAGAAGCCCAGACCCAGTGTATTAATTTTAATACATTTGAATGTATATATGGAATCAAATCTCAAAGGACCGATCTATTTAGAAATATTGGAAAATAGATTACATACTTCAGCATTACATTATACATTCTAAAAAAACACTACATAAATAATTCATCAAAAAATCCATTATTCTCTTCCCATAACCTTGTATATTAGTCATAATACACTTTTGGAATCCTATAAAAATAAAACATATGAAATTGGTGATCTCAACTTCTCAGTAAGGATAAAATGCATGGCAGAAGCTACCGTAAATAATCATAAAATTTTATGGAATGGTATTAAATTGAAACACAATCACTTTTGTTGGAATCACCTGTTTTGATAATTCCAAATCATGTTTAAATATTGATGATGATATATTAAGTCAGTTGCTAATCTTTTTTTAATCTGTATTTATAATTATTTTATCCTGAACAATGCATACGGACTTTGCTGCATTAGCATACAGTTTATATTTATCCAAATATATGTGTTCATAGTTAAAGGATACTGGTAAGAGTCTTCTATTCAAAGTCACCTTTATAGCACACTGATTCTGGAAGACTATTGTTGATGATCTTCAGTCACTGTTGGAAGCTACCTATACAAGGTTACTGTCACAAGTCTACCGTTGATCTGCTTATCAAAGCTCACAGACCAAGTGTCACCGTCACAGGGTCACTGCTGTGACAAGGGTTCTGTTAGATGTTCACTGCTAGACTCCTTCTCAAGACTTCTCTTAATAACCTCACTGTTCAAAGTCGATAGTTGGACATGTCTACCATTAGTAGAAGGGTACCGCTGGACAACCCCTACTGTCGAGATAGTCAGCTGTTGTTCAATGTCTACTGATGGACATACTCCACTATTAATGAAATTACCTATTGAGATAAGTCTACAGTTGGAATGTTATACTGTTGAGACTACCAATGAATTTCAATGATACAGAGTTACTGTTACATATAGTAACAACTACCATTACAAGCCTACAGAAAAAGAACCTACCGTTGAAGCTCAAAGTTGAATAGTCTTCTGATGAAGTCCACAGTTGGAAAGACCATAGTTGAAGTCTATTGTGTGCATGCATCTACTACCAGTCTAATGATATTATATTCTTTTCAATACTAATTTTATTAATACTATTATAATGGTGATGTCTGGACAAATTAATACACCTGACATTGTTTAATGCAATTTGCAGTCATATCAAGAAACATTACGATGTATGAGGAAGACCACACATCGTTGAAACATTTTTCCTGTCAGCAACTTCCAAACCAAATGAGAAAAGGTGAACTAAAAATGAGTATATATATAACAAGAGAGAGAAATTAAAAGGGGGATCAACCAATATACATACAGAAGCAAGAGATAATTGTGGATATACTGAATAGACACATAAGAACAAAAAGCCTCAAAAGGATCAATTGAAAGAATCTCTTTCAAGCTGTTGTGGTGTGATTCAAAGAGCTTAAAACCAAAGAAGCAGATCATATCAACATCTAGAAGTCAAAAACAGAAAGTTGCGATGCTATGTTTTGGAGTAAAGTTACAGAGAAGGACTAAAACTTAATTTCATTCATTCCAATAAGTCCATAACTGATATGCCAACACAACAGAGCATTCTAAAATTATTCCTACTATATTTATATCTACTTTGTTTAAGTATTTTACATTTGTGAGCAGTGTGTATGTGTTACACACATTGACTCTTGTTTCTGAACTGAGGGATACTGAAAATTCCAATATCAAACATTTTACACTTGTTACCCATGCATAACTATGGAAGAAGCCTGGTGTGGCTTGCTAGTTTATTTTTTCCCACGTATAACTGTGGTAGAGTTTGCAAAACCTGGAAAATTTGTGAAAACTGTTGTAAAGCTCAATACAGGCTGTGTATCACTTTTAATATAATTTCATGGTGGCAGATGATCACCAAGTGGAGAGGGCTAGGTCTTTTCTTAAGACTGAACCTATTTTTTAATTTGTTGTGTTCCTCTTTCATTACTTTGTTTTACATTTATCTGTTGTGCTTATATTTGAAAAGATAGAAATATGTTTTTATATTCACTCTAATAGTTATTTCTGGTAAGTGTGTATATCTAATTTATTTAGTAAACATGTTTCAAAAGTGGAATTACTTCTCATACTGATTCTACTAATGACTAATGAACCATTGAGAAACCTATTGAACAATAAGTCACTTATATCTCTACTGCCTTAATTTACTGCACTGTTCTAATTTGAGGGATTTTGGTCCTAAAATTTTTTAATAGAAATTTTAATTAGAACTCAATTCACACCTTTTTGAGTATCCACTTCAACAAACATTTGGTATCAGAGGTGGCATCATTATATAAAAAGTTTTCAAGCCCTCTATTTTTTAATCTATGATTTTAGTTTTATCTTAAAGATCTTAAATTTCTGTTAGTTCAAAATTTTCTCTCTTTAATATATTTTCTAAAATCTAGTTATGGACAATAGACTAGAAGGTGCTTCTACAAACATGCCACCTTTCTGTAATGGTGTGAATTATGCTCAATGGAAAATTAAAATGAAGATTCATTTGGAATGTATTGGTTTAGAAATGTGTTCTTCTATAGAATCAGAATATTAGATCCCCAAGATTGCTAGATCTACATGGGACGATTCTACAAAGTCTGAGTATAACAATAACTGTAATGTTATGAATGCCTTTTATTTCTCTTTAGGAGATGAGGAATTTAATCAAATTTCTGCATGTAAAACAGCTCATGAAATCTGGGACACCTTGGCTGTTTCTCATGAAGGAACAACAAATGTGAAGGAAATGATATTAATTACTTACACTTTTAAATATGATAAATTTAAGATGAGACCCGATGAACCCATTTCAGACATGTACCTTAGGTTTAATGAGATTGTCAACACCATGAGTTCACTGAAAAAAGCTATTCCAGAGAAGGAGCAGATCATGAGAATATTGAGATGATTGCCAAACAAATGGAGAGGCACTTCTGTGTCTATCCGAGAGTCATGTGACATCAGCAAGCTACCTATTAAGGAGTTTATTGGTAAAATAATGAGGTATGAATAATAACTGAAGGTGAACAAAGAAGAAGATGATGAACCAAAAATAAAATCTTTGGCATTCAAGTCTACTGCTTCGAAGAGAAAATACAATGATAAAACACATGTACCTACTTAACGATCCACTAGTGAAGATTCATATTCAGACAGTGATGATGAAATGGCTCAAATAGCTAGGAGACTTAAGAAGTTCTATAGGAATAAGAAGTTTTTCAGAAAACCAAACTACAAGGGTCATTGTGATCAATAAGGTATGTAGAAGATGTATTGGAATAAATCTAACAAGGCAGATGATATAGTCTGCTAGGAATGAAAGAGGAAAGGACACATCAAGGCTGACTGTCTGAAGTTAAAGTTCAAAAATAAATATGATTATAAAGACAACAAGTACAAGAAATCCATGAAAGCAACCTGGAGTTCTTCGGAAGATAGCACAAGTGAATCAGAAGCTACTAATTCTTAAAATAATCATGCCATCATGTGCTTCATGACTAACATATCTGAGGTACCTATTTCTCCTATTATAAATGATAATTATTATAGAAATAATAGTGATTCAGATAATGATGAAAATATTTCTATGGATGAACTGTTCGAATATTGCAATATACTGGAATATACCAGCAATGAACTAAAATATAAATATAAATCTTTGAAGAGACATCATGCTTAACTAGTAATATTAGAATAGATCTATGTGTAGAAAAAAAAGAATGATCAACTGTTTAAAGAGAACACCCAACATAAATTATCTAATGAACAATTAATAAAGGATATTGAGAAGATCACTACTGGTAGGGATACCTTGACACAACTGTTAGGAAAACAATATGTTCCTAAATATACAACTGGTCTTGGATATCAGCCTGGACTGAGACAGATTAGCAAAACCAAATTTATTCCAAAATCTGGATAGTTCCCTACTAGTTCTTGACCATCATTTGAGAATCAATTTTCTAAAGGACCGAACAAGGTATTTATGTCTCAAAATTTGTTTTTTTGATTTTAGAAAACCAATAAAGCAAATATGGGTTCCCAAAGTTTTATTGTCTAACCTTTCTGGACCCAACAAGCTCTGGGTACCAAAAGTATCCCATGTATAATCTGTTTTTCATGGAAGTTTCTTAAAGAGTTCCTATAATACACTATGGTACTTGGACAATGTATGTTCAAAAATATGACATGAGACTATTCTTGCTTCAAGAGTCTAATTAAGGTTTATGGTGGGCATGTCACTTTTGGTGACAATGAAAAAGGAAAAACCATCAGCATAGGCCAGATTGGTAACCCTGATATAGTATTAATTTCTAAAGTACTTTTTGTTGATTGATTAAAGTATAATTTGCATAGCATATCTCAGTTATGTGATGATGGTATTATTGTTATGTTGGAAAATTATTCATGCAATTTTTTTAATTCAAAAAATTATTTAGTTTTCACTGCATGTAGAAATGATAATGTTTATGTTGTCGATTTAAATTCATTAGCCAAAAAAAATGTTTCCTGCTTAAATTCTTTTCATAAAGAGTCTTGGTTGTGGTATAGAAGACAATGACACTATAATGTGCACTCTCTTAGGAAGCTGGCTAAGAAATTTTTAGTTAGATACTGGCCTAAATTAGAATTCCCAATTGATAAAGTGTGTGATCTCTGTGAAAAGGGAAAACAACACAAAGTTTCTTTCAAACCAATGAAATATGTTTCAACTTCTCAACCACTTGAGTTGGTTCAAAAGTATTTGTTTGGACCATCAGGAGTTTTGAGTATAAACGGGAAGCACTATGTTTATGTTCTTGTAGATGAATTTTCTAGATATACTTGGGTATACTTTCTGGCCCACAAAAGTGAAGCTTGTTCATATTTTTTCAAATATTCCAAGTCTGTAGAAAACATTAGTGGACTTAATATTAAGACCCTAAGAAGTGATCATTGCCGAGAGTTTGAGAATCATGAGTTTGAATCCTACAGCTCACATAATGGCTATAGTCACAACATTTATGCACCTAGGACACCTCATCAAAATGGAGTTGTGGAAAGAAGAAATAGGAACCTTCAAAAAATTGCAAGGACTATGCTTAATGAGTATGACTTAAATGTTTATTTTTGGGCTGAAGCTGTAAATACATCTTGTTACGTTATCAATAGATTTTTAATTAGACCTATTCTAAAAAGGACCCCTTATTAACATTGGAATAATAGGAAGCCAAAGGTTAATTATTTTCGAGTTTTTGGTCGCAAAGTCTTTATTCTTAATACTAAAGATAATCATGAAAAATTTTCTCCCAATAGTGAAGAAGGAATTTTTCTGGGTTATTCTATTACAAGTAAAGCCCATAGAGTGTTAAATAAGAAAACCAAATCTGTGGAAGAATCATTTCATTTCAAATTCAATGAGACTGATCCACATGAGCGTAAAACCTCTCTTGAACACCCTGAGGAAGATTTGTCAAATCTAGGCCTTAATGATATGAATAGTGAGTCCCCTGTAAAAGTGTCCAGTTCTGCAAATTTTGTAGAATCTGCACAATCTGATTCTGAACCAATAGACAACAATGAAGAATCTAGTTCAACTCTTCCCAGAGGTATTAGGACTCTCAAGAGTCATCCTCTAGATGCTGTTGTAGGTGATTTAAATAGAGGAACACAAACCAGAGCTTCTCTAAGAAACCAGGTTGAACATCAAGCTTTTCTTTCACAGCTTGAACCTAAAAATATTAATGATTCTATCAATGATGAATTTTGGGTAATGGCTATGTAAGAAGAACTAAATCAGTTTGAAAGAAACAAAGTTTGGGAATTAGTGGAAATACCTAAGGACACCTTGACCATAGGCACTAAATGGGTGTTTAGGAACAAAGTATATGAGTCTGGGAATATAGTTAGAAACAAGGGTGGGTTAGTTTCACAAGGATATAGTCAAGAGGAAGGAATAGAATATGAGGAGACCTTTGCACCTATAGCTAGATTAGAAGCTGTTAGGATACTACTTGCTTATGCAGCTCATCTGAATTTCAAACTTTATCAAACGGATATTAAAAGTGATTTTTTAAATGCGTATATAGTTGAGGATGTATTTGTTGAACAACATCCTAGTTTTACAAATCCCCATTTATTCAATCATGCTTTTAAACAATCTAACGCTTTATATGGCTTAATACAATCTCCAAGAGCATGGTATGATAGGCTCAACTCTTTTCGTATTTCAAAAGGTTTTAGCAAATGGATAGTCGATCCTACTCTTTTCATTAAATAGATGTCTAAATATGTTTTGATAGTGAAGATCTATTTCGATGATATTACTTTTGGATCATTTAAAAATTCATTATGTGTTGAATTTTCAAAAATGATGCAGAATGGGTTTGAAATGAGTTTAATGGGAGAACTCAAATTTTTCCTTGGATTTTAGATTTTTCAAAACAAAATGGCATTGTTCTGAATCAATGTAAATATATTAAGGATCTTTTAAAAAGTTTTTCTGTGGATGGTAGTCAAGGTAGTGACACAACTAGGTGTACCACCTCTAAGTTGGATGCTCATGAAACTGGAGAACCAGTGGATCAAACCAACTACATAGGTATGATAGGGAGTCTACTCTATCTTATAACTAGTAGACCTGACATGATGTTTAGTGTATTCATGTGTTCTCACATTCAATCCAATCCAAAAGAGACTCATTTAACTGTTGTTAAAAGGATTTTTAAATATCTCAAAAATAATCCCAACTTAGTATTATTTTATCCAAAAGGACAATCATTTGATATTTTGAGTTATTCTAATGCTGATTTTTCTGGCTGCAAGTTAGATAGAAAAAGCACCTCTGGGAAATGTCACATTTTATGAAAGTCACTAGTATCTTGGTGTAGTAAGAAGCAGAATTCTGTTGCATTATCTACTGCTGAAGCTGAGTACATAGCTACTGGTAGTTGTTGTGCTCAAATTCTTTGGATGAAACACACTTTACTAGACTATGGATATCAATTCAAACATATATATATAATGTGTGACAACACAAGTGCTATTAACATTTCCAAAAATCTAGTATCTCATGCTAGGACAAAGCATATTGATGTGATAAATCACTTTTTGGGATATCATTATCAAAAGGGTGATATCACTCTTGAATTCATTGGCAGTGAAAATCAATTGGCTGATATATTCACAAAGCCTTTGAATTCTGAGAGGTTAAATTACATCAAACATGTGTTAGGTATGATTAATTTCAGCATAGTTAAACCTCACAGTTAAACATCACAGTCATACCACATAGTCATACCTCACAGTCATACCTCACAGTTAGACCTCATAGTTATACCTCACTGTTTCACCTCACCGGTGTACCTCACTGGTACATCTCACTTATGGATACCTTGCTGATTGTTTTTATTATTTTTACGGGAATTAGAACAATTTTTATTCCTATTTATTATTTCTATTTTATTTTGATTTAATCTCTAAATGATAAAATCAAAGGCAACGAACATATCTCAATCCACCATTATATCTCAATCTCGAACCTTGATCTCAAAATTCCTAAACCCTAACATTTCACCTGAGCCATCGAACCTCTTTCACTCTCCATGGCTAGAACCAAGCGACCCTTGGCTGTCAATGAGAATGCGCCAAGGCCAAAGAGGACTCTAGATGAATCCAGTGGAACCAGTAGTGCTCCGACTAGACCTATAAACCCGCATCTCATCATGAGACAAATCATTACAGAGAAGGAGTTAAGTGAAGAATGGCTGCTACGAGCAAGTCATTAGTGCTGGAAGTACTAGATGCCCAAGGATGGACTGAATGTTTTTCCAATAACAGTGGACAATACAACCCAAAGCTTTTGAAAGAATTCTATGAATATCTAAAGTACTAATAGGAAGATGATGTGCATATGCTAATATCCAGAGTCAATGGGAATGAAGTCAGTTTATCATCAGCTGAGTGGGCGACCTGTTTGAGAGTTCCTCATGAAGGACTATATGATTACTACTCTAGAGTGTCTCCTCCAGATAGTTTTGTTTTTGAATATGAAATAGCTCAGGAAGAATTGACAGGAGATGGAAAATCAAGGAGGATCATTGCAGCTGAGATGAATGGAGAAGAAAAGGTTTTATTCAAATTCATTTAGCATGTACTTAGTCCGAGGAGAGGAGACTTTGCAGTGATGAAGTTCCAGGACTTATTCTTGATGTACTTACTCAAGCATGGAACAAAGATTAACCTATGTAGGTTACTGATGGCACAATTGGAGGATATGACTAAGAAAAGCTCAAAATCTAATGCCCTATTCCATGCCAAGATTATTTCAGTAATGCTAAAGGTAAAGGGTGTGACTGCAAATCAAGAAGAGATGATAGTGGCCAAGAACAGTGTCTGTATCTCCATGGTGATTTGAAAGTTCATGAAAATTAGCTGGAATCCCTGTAAGAAGGCATGGGTGAATGAGGAAGAAAAGGTATATGAAATGGTTTACCCCACTACACATCCATTTAAGCCAAAAGACAAGTGAGATCCAGCCCTGAAGCCTGATGAGCCAGAACCTGCCTATTCAGATGAGGAGGTGGCTGAAGGAGCTGTGGACACTAAAAGAGAAAACACCCCCATTGATGATGGGAGTGATACTGATTTTCCTCACAGTCATGTAAGGACAGTAGCTTTCGGAGCATCTAGCCCTCAAAAATAACTGCCAAGAATAGAGACTGTTCTGAAGGATAGTGATACTGAGACCATTGAAGAAGAAGAAAAAGCATATCAGAATATTGTCGAGGACACCTCTGAAGAGGAAGAGGCCACCGAGTCAGATCATTTTGCTCATGAAGCAAAGGAGACTGTTGGTGGAGCTGATGATGAGGACAATGAAGAGGAAGAGCTCAGTTTTATCCCTCTGATAGATAATACAGACAATATAGTGTCTGGTCAGGAAGCAGGAGTGGCATCTACTACCATTGATATGTAAGTCATTGATGACTCAGAGAAGGATAAGACTCACCCTACTATTGAACTAACAGAGCAAATGGTTATTAAATCTGATGGAGTTGGAGAGGAGGTTGTGCAGTTACCTAGAACATAACAGATAGAGGAGATTCCTCAGGAGAGAGCTCTAAGTGAGGGGGAGCATCATGGTTCAGTTTCTGTACTGCATGACATAGAAGGTTGGTCATCATATCCAGGGTAGATGGTACTTGGAATTGATTATGAATATTCTAATGAGGAAGGCCATCCCCAAAGGGATTCTGTTATCCTACCTGAAAGTGTTCCAGTAGTTATGGCTGACAATTTCGAAACTAAGGAAGACCTTGAGTCTTTGAAATTTGAAATAAAAGAGGTAGTGAGACAATCAATAGCAGATTTCAAGAATATCCTCATTGAAGAGCTGAGGAGTGTGGAGTAATCCATGGAGATGTCTCTGGGATGTGATGTTTCTAGTCCAGTGAAAGAACTGATGGATGAAGTTAATGTGTGCCACACTCAAATTGAATGTTGGACAGGAGCCGTGGTTGATCTAAGACAATCAGTTGCTTCATTGGCTGCATTGATCAGTTCTCAAAACCAAGTGAATGCTAAGATTCGATATATCAAAGAAGTAGTCAACCAGTTTGTGGTTGTTTTTAGGATTTTAAGAAATCATTCATAGAACATATGAATAGTCATGATGCACTTGTTCAGAAGGTGATTAGTAAGTTGACTCATTCCTTGAAATAGACAGTATCTTTCTTGGTCAAACCCCTACCCTCATCTAGCTCCTCTATGAACATTGACCATATTAGAACTGTGATCCAGGAAGAGCATGCTAAGTCCAGTCGCAGTGGAACCTCTGATTCTCAGATACTTACTACCACTAGGGATGTCAATAGTTTTGTTCATGAACACTTGCGGGAAGCTACTTCTTTTCAAGAGGCCATTAAGAATAAAGTAGATTCTTACTTTGAGAAGGTCTATACCAAGCATCAAATGACCAACCACTTCAAGCTCTTGATAAATAATATGACACTGCCTCCAGTGTCTCAAGAATTCAAGGAGCAGGTCAGCAAGCTAAGAGAATTGACCCCTTCTTTGGATAAGTTTTTGGAGAATAAAGATGATTTTTTATCTTCTATGGACAGAAGAGTAAGCATTATTATGGACTTCAGAAACCTTTTTCTCCCCTTTCTCCATGTGGACTTCACCCCTGTCATCATCCCTCCTGGCTTGCCTACATCTCAAACCAGTGGTTCTTCCACGATTTCTCCTTCTGAAGCTATCAGAAGCCTTACTCCACTGATCCCTCAACAAGCTACCCACTACAGACCAACAAGAGCTTCTGTTGCTGCCCCTCTAGTCATTCATGCAACCCTTCCTAAACCTGCTGATCCACCAGCTCATCCTCCATCTTCTACATCCCAATGGAAAGACTCATTTCCTGAGGCTAATATGGATTGAGTCTGTTTATGTCTTTTGATAGGGACTATTTATTTCCTTTTTGGGTCATGTAATGTAATTTCATTAATACAATATTTCTATGTTTTCTATATTTGTGCTTATTTTTTATAGTCACAAAGGGAGGGAAATAATGTGTGCTAAATCTAGAATAATCATGTGATCTGTGATTGGTGGGAAAACTGCAAATATAGTACTATAATTCTATGTTGAATCTTATCTACCTTTCTCTCTGCTACCATGTACCAATATTTTCAGGTTTTACATTATTATTAATCTCTGATACGCGAGACATTTTTTAGCTTTGTTTAATAACTGTATTATATATGACATCTATCTTTAATACATACTAACATGATTTGTGATTATCAAAAAGGGGGAGATTGTTGGACTCACCTGTTTTGATAATCCCAAATCATGTTTAAATATTGATCATGATATATTAAGTGAGTTTCTAAACTTTTTTTAATATGCATTTATAATTATTTTATCCTGAACAATGCATACTGACTTTGATGCATTAGCTTATAGTTTATATTTATCTAAATATATGTCTTCACTATTAAAGGCTACTGGTAAGAGTATTCTATTCAAAGTCACTATTATAGCTCACTAATGCTGGAAGACTACTGTTGAAGATCTACAGTCACTATTGGAAGCTACCGATAAAAGGTTACTGTCACAAGTGTACCATTGATCTGCTTATCAAATCTCACGACAAATAGTCACTGTCACAAGGTCACTGCTATGACAAGGATTTTGTTAGAAGTTCACTCTCCGACTACTTCTCAAGTATCCTGTTGAAAACCTCAATGTTCAAAGTCTACAGTTGGACATGTCTACCGTTATTAGAAGGCTACCACTGGACAACCCCTACTGTTGAGATAGTCGACTGTTGTTCAACGTCTACTGATGGACACACTCCACTGTTAATGAAATTACCTGTTGGATAAGTCTACAGTTGGAAAGGTCAACTGTTGAGCCTACCGATGAAGCTCACTGATAATGAGTTACTGTTACATAGAGTAAGAGCTACCGTTACAAGCCTACAGACAAAGAACCTACCATTGAAGCTCACAGATGAATAGTTTACTGATAAAGTCCACGGGTGGAAAGACCACAGTTGATGTCTATCGCGTGACATGCATCTGCTACCAGTCTAATGATATTATATTCTTTTCTGCCGAATTTTATTAATACTATTATAACGGTCATGTCTGAACAAATTAATACACCTGACATTATTTAATGCTATTTGCAGGCATATCAGGAAACAGTACGATGTATGAGGAAGACCACTCGTGGTTGAAACATTTTTCATTTCGGCCCCTACTAAACCAAATGAGAAAATGTGAATTGAAAAATAGTATATATATATATATAATAAGAGAGATACAATAAAAGGGGGATCAACCAATATACATACAGAAACAATAGATAATCATGGATATACTGAATACACACAGAATAACACATAGCTTCAAATGGATCAATTAAAAGAATCTCTTTCAAGCTGTCGTGGTGTGATTCAAAGAGCTTAAAACCCAAGAAGCTGATCATCTCTACATATGGATGTTAGAAACTGAAAGTTGCGATGCTCTATTTTGGATTAAACCTATAGAGAATGACTAAAACTTCATTTCATTCATTCCAATGAGTCCAAAATTGATCTTCCAACACAACAGAGCATTCTAAACTTATTCCTAATATATTTAGCTCTACTATGTTTAAGTATTTTACATTTGTGAGTTGTGTGTCTATATTACACACACTGACTCTTGTTCCTGAATTGAGTTATACTTAAAATCCCCATATCAAACTCTTTTTACTTTTTTTACCCACGCATAACTGTGGAAGAATCCTCGTCTGGCTTGGTAGTTTATTTTTTCCCACGTATAAATGTGGTAGAGGTTTCAAAACATGGAAAGTTTGTGAAAACTATTGTAAAGCCTGATACATGCTATGTATCAATTTTAATATAATTGCTTAGTGGCAGGTGATAACCAAGTGGAGAGGACTAGGTCTTGTCTTAAGACTGAACGTCTTGTTTAATTTTTTGTGTTCCTCTTTCATTACTCTGTTGTACATTTATCTGTTGTTCTTATATTTGCAAAGATAAAAATATGTTTTTACATTCAATATGATAGTTAGTTTTGGTTAGTGTGTATATCTGATTTATTTAGTAAACTTGTTTCAAAAGAGGAATTAGTTCTCATATTGATTCTACTAAGGAGTAATCAACCTTTGAAAAACCTGTTGAACAATAAGTAACTTATATCTCTACTGCCTTAATTGACTGGGCAGTTCTAATTTGGTGGATTTTAATCCTAAAGGTTTTTAACAGAAATTTTAATTGGAACTCAATTCACCACCTTCTTGAGTATCCACTCCGACCAACAACTTTAAACATAAACATAAGCATAATATGTCAAAGATAAATCGAAAAATTCCTTTTAATTATTTCTTAATGATAGAACTCGCAATGATGGACATCTTAACCACAAATCCAAGGCCTTGTGCTAGGACCCTAAATGTAAATTTGGTCAAGGCCTTGTTCCAAGACACTATTTTGTCTCTTGATACCTACCGATGCATCGAGAAGCTATAGCAGGCTCGACCCGTCACATAATATGCCAAATTCATTCCTAATATGAAAAGGGTGAAACATAGTATAATCATTCTGATTAGGAAAAAAATAAAAAATGTCTATTCTTTAACCATAAATTGTGAAGGGTATAAAAAAAGAACATCTACATTCCATTATATCATAACTCCTTCAATAAATTATTGAATATTTTATTATAATAAATCGACCCAATCATGTATAATATCCAGTAAAGGATGATGACATAACTAAAAATGATTTGTAAATCTCTTTGACTTAAATATCTCTTTTTCAAGTAATAATTTTAATAACTCAAAATTTATAATGGAATTAATTTAAAACATGTTATTGAATCGAAGTGCACATACCAATTTGAAACTATTGATTGTAATTAAAATTTTAAAATAAAGATATCCACATAAATAAATCCTTAAAATAATTTTTAAAACATGGACATTAATTAAAAATATTTAAAATAATAAATATTTAAAACATATAAAATGATGATATAGTGAAACAAGAACCTTTCATAAAAACATATAATATTTCTTTTGAAATCATATTTATGAAATTTGGACATGGATGATAAATATTTCCTAGTAAATACTAACACACAAATAATCTCAGAAAATAATGAGATTGAGGAATTAACCCTTACTATCCACTTTCCTTTGGTCGAGGGTACGTTTAACCTACTCTATAATAACCATAGTATTTATTAAATTTTAATAAACCATAATCATATTTATTGTATCATACATTATTTATTTATGACTTTATAATACGAATTAAAAATTAATTTTCATGTTAAAATAACATTTCAGGTAATAATCTCTTTCTTTATCGTACGTATTTTAACTTCTTTTTCTTGAACATATCACCTATATCATGATAAAATTGATTCCAGAATAGAAAAAATTATTTCTGTATTATATATATTTAGAATATAAATATGTATAATAGAATATAAATAAAATGGAATACACCCTAAATGGAGACGGTATGCTATAAATTCGCATAAACACTGTTTCCGTTTTCATATCGTATTGAACGGAAGTAACTGAATGAGATATATGTATATATATATATATATATATCCAGTACCATTATTATGTCATATATTACATAATGAATAATAATATATATTATCATAGTCATCGTTTAATGGTGAACATGGAAATGAATCTCATCACGTCGTGGAGACACTAAGCTGTACTTAAGCACAAGTGGCGATATCATTCTATTTATGGTGAAATAGTATATAATTGGATGGTATATTATATATAAAGAACCAGTAACATGTTATATTTATTATTTGCATCAATTATACTCATTATTATACCCATCCAAAAAATGTATTATTGAATAAAAAACTACAGCATAACGTGGAGACGGTAAGCCATGCATACAGACGTATGTTGACTATGTCATTAATAAGACTGATAGAATAGTAAATATTGTTGTACCATATTTATAATAACATATTTGTATTTAGAAGTTTCTATATTTATTATTTTATTATGGAAACAATAAATAAAGAGGATGTGTAAGAATAAAAGATCATTGAAAGAGGTGATAAAATATTTACCTCTTTTTCGGGTTCTTCCTTTTGATTTGAACAAAAAAATATCATTAGGATGGATTTATGATCAATGTAATGCCTCTATGTTGAATTGTGGGTATTTAGGAGGAGATTGGATTTGGGCTGGACGATTCAAATGGCTTTGGATGTTTGAATTCCAGAGAGGGGTATGTATCCTTCTATTAGAGATTTGTGGGGCACTTTAAGAAGAGCTTCAAATATTAATTGACTATCAAATAATTTTTAGTTTCTAATAGCTTCCAGTGGATTTATTCTTAGTATAAGGTGTGGTGCGACAAAACACGCTCAACCAATAGGTTTTAGATATGATTTGGTCATTATACTAACGTTATCATTGAGATTTAACTCTTAGTTAAAAATTTGAACTCTTACCATGTCTTCTTTTATTTTTCTACTACAAGGTAAATATTGTTATAATAAAATTCCAAGGAAAACCCAAGTTTTTCATTAATGAAATATCTCTAATTATATAATTCCATTTACCAAGAGATTCATTTTGAAGAATATTTCTTAATTTAATAATATAGTGTTTGTCTAAAAAACCCATTTATGTCAATTTTTCTACAACTTAGTATTTTTTTTGTGAAAGTCAAATAAAAATGATTACATAGAAAAAATACATTAAATAAATCATAACATGTCATATTAACATATAAAATTCATGGAATTTATCATAAATAAATTTAATTATTTAATGTCTAATCATTATAAATAAAATACAATGATGTAGAAAATCATTTTATATTTCTAATTGATATTTATAGTATAATATATATTATGTATAACTCTATATTAAAAATATATTAGTCAATAAAATTTGAATTTAACACCTATAACACTGGTTTCAATAAAATATAATAAATTTATTAATGTAACACAAATAGAACCACAAGGATCTTATTTTTGTCTTAATTTTGATTCTGGTCGAAATAAACAAATCCAAAAGAAATAGGACATGTGTTGGGTTTATTTTAATATTTTTTAACCTTTAATTTCTATATTTACTTTTAAATGTGGTAAATAATATTCAAATGTTACTATTCAACAAAAATTATTTTCATCCTATTGAACCAATCTTTACTTACTGAGGAGAATCATGTGTGTCGTATTTTTTAATTTCAGTTAATCGATGTTGTAAAATTACTTTTAATGCCAATTTTTAAATGTACCTAGAAAGTGGGTAAATGTGAATAGAAGGTGGGTAAAAAGATGTTAAAAAAGATCAGATAATTATTATATTTAATTCTATTATTATGTGACTAAAATGACTTAAATCAGGCGGATATTTTTATTATGTATTAATTTTTATTTTAAGATAAATTTTAATTAAAATTTATTATTTAAATGAAAATGTCGTTTTTATGGACTATGTAGTATATTCCACTATTCATAAAATTAGAATGTCTTCAAAAAAATACCAAACATTTACCCTAGGATGATGTTGATATTCCAAATTCAAAATTATGTATATTTTACCATAATCAATTATTAGGAGTGTCTAAAATTTCTATAATTATTGATCACAATTGGTCATAATAAGTTTTTCTTTGAAGGAATTTTTTTTTCTAAATATATAACTATTTAAAAAATTATAAATTACATTATAAATAGGTTTCCTTTATTTGAAGAAATTATAAATAATATTAAAAATTTATTTATTTCTATTCATTTTAAAAAATGTAATTGATAAATAAATATATCATTTAAAAAATTATAATACTATTGTGTTGTTTTTCAGAAACTAGATCTTGCGTATAAGGGAATCCTAACTAGTGTTGCATGCAATATAAGACATTAAATTACATTAAAGAGAAAATTTACTATGAAATCATGGGGTTTTACTTTCTCCCCATTCAGTAAATTGAATCCTTGCAATTTAGATATTGTTCTTCAAAAATAAATGGATAATAATAGAAAATACGCTGGTGAAAAACCAACACCATAAATAGGTTTATAAACATTTAGTCTTAATAAGAGTGAATGGGAAAAGAAAAACTCACCCCCAAATTATTATTTTGTATAAAATAATATTTTTGGAAATTAGAGAAACATAATCGGTGGAAAACATAAATATTAATATTTTGTGATTGAGGTCATCAATCACCAAATGGTGATCAATAAATGGAAAATTGAGCTCCTCAAATCCATATCTCTATAATGACTTAAAATATTATCGGTTCAAAAGAACATAGGATATTATGATAACAAATTATTGATTTTATGATCCATTCCATAATTTTTAAGGGGAAAAAATAATACATGAAATGTAGAGTTCAATTATTTATCTAATTTCTACCACAAACTCATCTTTCACTTCGAAAAATAATAGGACTCAAAAATATTCTATTTAACTTAATTTTATAGGAATAAAAAAATGATTTTATAATTCATCAATAAGACCATTAATAGTAACTACATTATAAAAAGAAAAACATCATGTAGTCCAGTTGTACGTGATGCACCCCTATCACCCTTCAGTTGCGTGTTCAAGTCTCGCGGCCTTACCGAATGCGATGGGTTATCACCTGATCTATGGGTTGTCCATTTTATAACAATACCAAAATAATCTTAATAATTTTTTAACCTTAAAAAATACTATCCAATGTCTAGAATTATCCATTCCAACCTTTAGACCTATCCAAAATACTTCTGTCCAACCCCACAGTCCAAAATTTATTTGGAAGATAAACATAATTAAGATCTCTTTTTCCACTTAATAACATGTTAATGAATTCATCATGTATTCTATTAAAGGACGATAACACCCAGAATTACCCTAAAACCTTATTGATTACATTCATTCTCCCATATTACTTTTAGAATACAGGATATACTCCTTATATCCAAAAATATTTTAAACTCCTACATAGCTAGAAGAAACAAACCATTAATTAGTTCTAAGGTAATCCAGAATATCCAATATAATTTATCCAAATCAATCTTCTCTTCTTCCAAAATCACTTATACAGTATCAGGACCATATTAAGGTTTATCTTTCCCTCAAATATGCATTTTCCAAAAAATTCATCTTGAAATTGTGTGGCTTTACATGGTATCATACAATCTCAAATCTTTAATGAAATAGTACGGTAGTAGAATCCTTATACACTATCTAATTATTATAAATTGTAAATAATTACTAAAAAACTCAAATGAATCTATTCTTTTAAAAACATAAGAATACTAGATATTCCTCTTCATCTGAAATAGTATCATAACATGATAATTATCTGAAAGCATCATTTGGGGTCTACTCTGATGATTTGGGCATTGATTTGCGTAGTTTCCAAGCTCTTTACTGATAAAGAATTGTACAATTGAAAAACATTTCTTACCCGTACCATCTCCGACATGGTGTCCTTTTTTCTGCACTTATTAAAAAAATCTCATTCCCTTAAAGCATTTAAGAAGGAGATTCTTTCCACAATTATCAGATGTGGGAAAATCCTTCTTTCCTTTCTTCACTTTATCCATTTTTTTCTCAGCCATCTTCTTCTTCTCTTTCTTCCCTTCAATGCCATAAGACTCGAAAAATTCATTACTTATCTTATTAACACATGATACCATTTCTTCATATGATGACAATACATGGGAGAATATTTCCCTTATAAATGGTTTCATTAGACCATGAATGATATTATCCTTCATACTCTATAGATCATGTGTAGTGCTACATATCTCACTCCTTCTACTGGGAGCCATTTTTATATGACGACATACACTAGGTTAGATCATATCATAATTTATAATCGAAAAACAAGAAAAATTACCAAAATTAATTTATTATTTTAACATATCAAGTATCATTATCATAAAAATGGTTTCTTTTCTAACATAATTACACATAAATCCTTCAAAATGGTTTGTAAAAAAATGTGAATTATCAGATGCATATCCCCCAAGAGTGTCAAACCAGGTTCACTATAATGTCTATTATCATGTACTAGGATACCTCGGGTCAAGCCCAAAACTCCTTATTAGAGTTCTCACTACTAGGTACATATGTGCCAAACTGACATCCACTAGTATTATACAGACAGCGATGTATGGTTTGGAAAACCCACATATTGTCTACATTACCAAAATTTTTGGATGTTCTTCAATACTAATCCGCTAAGTCTATCATTGGGAAATGTTTTCTAATAATAGTTTAACTAAATCTATTTCCAAGGTTGTTTCTAATCTACCTCTGATACAAACTGTAATGCCATGAACCCCAAATCCCAGAGAAAGTGCATTATATTAATACATTATCATGATTACAAGGAATGAAGTCCCAAAGGATAGATCAACTTAGCAGTATTAGAAAATAAATTACATACGTGAAAATTACATCACACATTCTAACAAAAAACACAACACAAATAATTCTTCAAGAACTACATTATTCCCCTAGCATAACCTTACAAAATAATAATAAAATAATTGGAATCCTGGGAAAATAAAACATAAGAAAGGGGTGATCTCAGATGCTCTGTAAGGATAAACCATATAACAGAAGCTAGTGTAAAAAATCAAAAACATTTTGGAAAGGTATAACATTGAAACAGAAACCCTTCAAACATAAAATTCAGTAAAATATGGAAAATATAAATCAAATAATGTCATTTACTTGTTCACATTGATTTTACACTTTTAAAATTATCACATGAATCATTAAAAACTAATCTCATAATGATGGAATGCATAATGTCAGACAACATAACCATAATTTCAAGGCCTCTATCCAAGACCTTAAATATAAATTTTGTCAAGGCCTTGTTCTAAGACAATATTTGTCTCAGGAGACGTACTGATGCATCGAGGAGCTATATTAGGCTCCACCCATCACTTAATAAGTCCAATTCATTCCTCATAGGAAAGGGGTGAAACGTAGTATAAAAATTCGTATTAAAACTAGCATATGAAATATCTATACTTTGACCATAAACCACGAAGATTATAAATAAAGTACATCCACAGTCAATAATATCATTACTTATTCAACATATAAATACATATTTTTTATAATAAATCAACCTCAATCAAGAATATTATCCTGTAATGGATGTTGACAAAGTAAAAAATGACCGATAAAACACTGTGATAGAAATATCCCATTTTTATGAAATAAATTAAAAGTCTCAAAATATAAAAATGAATTCACTTAAATGTGATTTTTGAATCAATGTGTCCCATACAACTTTTAAACTCTGGAACTTAATTAACTTTTTTATAGAATTATGCCCATTCAAATAAATTCTTAAAATCATTTCCAAAACATGGTGATTAATTAAAACAATTTGGAAAATTAAATATATAAAACATTTAAAATGATGATATAGGTAAATAGACCCTTCTATAAAACCAAAAAATATTCATTTTGAATAAATTTTTATTAAATTTTTTCATGGATGATAAATATGTCCCAGTAAATACTTATACATAAACAATCTCAGATAACAATGATACTGATAAATTAACCCTTACCTTGTACTTTCCATTGGTCGCGGGTATGTTTATCATCCTGTATAATGACCCCAGTTTGTTATTAAATATTAAATGAACCATACTCATATTTATTATAATATACATTATTCATTTATGTCATTTTTCTACCCATTAAATATTAATTTCCATTTTAAAATAACATTTTGGATAATAATCGCTTTCTTTATCATACGTGTTTAAACATGTTATTCTTGAACGTACCACTTATATAATGAATTAATTACTGAAATAATAGAAAACATTATTTATGTATTATATATATTCATAATATTAATATATATAATATATAGATATATGAAATGAAAACACTGTTTACGGAGACAGTGGGCCGTACATATGCATAAACGTGGTTTCCGTTTTCATATCCTATTGAAATAAAGTAAGTGAATGAGATATATGTAAATATATTTATTTATATGCATTATAAATATTTTTTCATATATTAAATAAAGAGTAATAATATATGTTTTTATAATAATCGTTGAATGGTTGATGTGGAAATGATTCACATCGCTTCATGGAGACTATAAGTCGTACGTACGCACGAGTGACGATATAAATCAATTATAGTGAAATTGTATGTAATAGGATGTTATGTTATACATAAATAATCACTAACATATTATAGTTATAATTTACATAAATTATACTCATTTTATACCCATCCAAAGAATGTAGTGTTGAATAACAAACTACACCACCACGTGTAGACGGTAAGTCGTACGTACGCCTGTATGGTGACAATGTCATTAATAGGATGGATAGAATAATGAAAATGATTTTACCATATTAATAATAACATCATATTTTGTATAAGGTACTTGAGTTATTATTTTATTATGGAAAAAACCAAGTAAGAGGAAGTGTATGAATAAACGAACTATGAAAGAGGTGATAAAATAATGACCTCTTCTTTGGGTATTGTCTTTTGATTTGAACAAAAAGGCACCTTCAGTTGGCTTTTTGATCAGATTAATGCCTCTAGGTTCAAGTGAGGGTAGTTTATAGGATATTTAATCATGTTTTGGCTAAGACAAATGGATTTTGAGGTCTAAATTTGAGAGAAGGGGATGTTTCCTTTTATAAGAGAGGTGAGATACACTTTAGGAAGAGCTTGAAATGTTAATTTATTATAAAATAATTTTCAGTTTGTAATAGCTCCAAATGGATTTATTTCAAGGATATGGTGGGGATGGGTCAAAATCCTCTCAAAAAATAGGTTTTAAACATGTTTAGTTCCTCATATTCACCTTATAATTTAGATTTAACCCTTAGTTAAATAGTTTTACTCTTATCTTGTCTTCTTGTGTTTTTCAATTTCAAGGATAATATAGTTACTATAAAATTGCAATAAAAACTCAAGTGGTTAATTAATGACTTATCTAAAATTTAATATGTTTATTTTCTGAATCACAGATTTTTACGAATATTATATCATTTCACAATATAGTATTATTTTTTAAAATTCATTTTTGAGAATTTTACCACTATTTAGTATTTGGTTATATTAAAAGTCATAAAAACATGATTAATTTGAATAAAATACAATCAATCAACCCTAAAAAGTAATATTAACCTATATAATTAATGTATGGCATCAAATGTTTCAATTATCTTTTATTTTAGTATTTATAACATAAATTATTTTAATCTTTCATTAATAAGTTAATTAATGCATCATCATTTTGTCATAAATAATTATAAATATTTAAGGAATAAAAGTTACAAATATAATATGATGATGTTATAAATATGTTGAGATTTTTAATGAATATTTATAATTCAATTTTTCTTATGTATTACTCTATATTAAAAATGGTTTAGTAAATAAAATTTTAATTTATCATTTTTAACACTTCTTTAAATAAATTATAATAAATGTGCTAATGTTATCCAAATGGATCTAAAATGATCTTATTTTAGTTCTAAGGTTTATCTTTGTGGAAATAAACTTTTCCAGTAGAATTAGGACAAGTGTTTGGTTAATTATAAAATTATGTTTTACCTTTAATTACACAATTTACTATTAATCGTGGTATATAAAATTAGAAAGACACTGTTCACAAAAAAAAATTATTTTTATCCTATTTAACCTCATTTTACTTATTGATGACCACTGTGTTTGTTGAATATTTGAAATTAAATTCCTATAAGTGGTAAAATTATCTTCTATGCCTACTTTCAAATGTACCTAGATGGTGAGTAAAAAGAGGTTTAAAAAAGTTCAATGAATTTTTATATCTATTTTTATTATAAAATTTCTCAAATGACATACATTGGGATAATGTATATATTATGTATCAATTTTTACATTAAGATAAATTTTCATTAAATATAATTATTTTAATGAAAAAATTGGTTTTTATATACTCTGAAGTACTTTTCACTATTTATCCAAAAATTGAATGTTTTCAGAAAAAATAAAAAACATTCACACTATGATAATTTGGATATTACAAATTAAAATATGAAGTTCATTTTACCAAATTCTGTTTTTAGAACTGTCTAAAAGTAATTTTATTATTTTTCACAAAATAACAAAAAAAGTTGTTCTTTTAAGAGAATAGTTTTTCTAAATATATAACTATTTTAACAAAAAAATATATCTTTCATTAAAAATATGTTTTCATTATGTGAAAATATTTTAAAAATCATTTAATTTTTTTGATATATTTCATATTACAATATCTAATTGATAAGTAAATATAATTTTTACAAAATTATAATACAAATGTGTTGTTTCACAGAAACTCAATCTTGCATATAACGCAGGCTAAGTCGGTTTCACATGAAATATATGCTTTTAAATTACTTTAATGAGATAACATACTATGAAATCATTGGGTTTAAATTTAATAACTGATAATTATAGACACTTATAGCTTTTATGGTAAAAATATTTCCATAAAAAACTTTCATACAAGTTTAGGGAAATTTTTACACATTATAGTATAAGTATAATCATTAATTAATCTTGTTTTACCTTAATAAAAATTATAAAAATTACTTACTTTAAATAATCATTTTGGTACAAAAATAATTTTAACTTATTACAAATTTCAAATTTTTATGATTCAAAATATTAAATCCATTTTTATATATTATAAAGACAAAATTGGGGTAAATTAATCTAAAATTTATCCCAAAGACAAGATGAGATGATGGGTTTCTAATGTGAAGAAACATAAATTTTTGAAATGTATTTATATATAATATCTAAATGAAATTGGTTCCAAAGTCCTAAATAAGATTAATTTATTAATAATTGAACTAAATATAATCTAAAAATATTAAAAAGATAATTTAATATTGTAAATAAATTTCATTAAAAATTCATTTTTAGTTAAAATTCAATGAATTTTCACTACTCATCAAAAATTGAAACATCTCAAGAAAATACAAAAAATAACTGAAAGAAAATTTTGATATTTGTATTTCAAAAAAACATATAAACATTTAAAAATTATAATTATAAAAGGATATTTATTAAAAGATGTTAAAATTACCTTTTATAAAAATACAACTTTTATTCATAAAATTGGAATTGTTCTTATCATATACTAAAAAATCTATTATATGATATTTAAAAAAATTGAGTATATAATATATAAATTTTATTTAAAAAATTCATCAAAAGAGATATTTTAGATTTGTTAAAATAATATTGTGTTCGAACATTGACAAATAATTTTTTTTGAAAAATAATTTATTTATTTATGGATAGTTCTTACAATCATTTATAACTAATTGATAATAATAAGTACATTATATATATATTAGTAAATCATATTTTTACAGTTTCTTTAAAATTATTTCTAAATTTCATTCCAACAGCTTAGTGGTAAATATAATAATAATTTAATTGAATTATTAATAATATATATTAGTTTGGTAAAACTCGGACTTGCATGTAATGCATGATATCAAAGGAACTCAACATTATGTGTAACAGAAGCCAAACATAGTATTGCATATACTAGAAGCTAATATAATTCTTTCATGTAGTGAAATATTATCTTGGTGTTTTTTAAACACAAGCCTAACATAGTGCTTTTAAATAACCCAAGCAATATTGAGTGATCCATGAAATGAAAAATATCAAATTTTTTAAATTAATATGAAAAAATATTTCAAAAATTACTTGGGTGTTAATGTAACCCCATCTCGATGATATATTCTATGAATTATATGTGGAATCTAGCGTAGATATGGGTAAGTAGGGTTACATGAGGCGCTATGATGTGTGATATGGATGATGCAGGTATGTGTAAGGGTGGATAGGTGCCCTTCATATTACATCATCCCTTATTTGTGATATATATAATGTTTTTAATTTTATTGACCATGATCTTTTTTCTTCTGCATGATTTAACCTAGACATGATCGGACGGGGCGTGAGAAGGGCAGAGATGTGATGCCTCTAGTGGAGAATAGGTTTAGGCCCTTGAGGGTTGGGATGTGGCCCATGAGGGTCAGGATGATCATTTTCTGCAGGCAGAGTCTTTGTGATATGTGGGGCATCCACAAAAATTCCAACGTTTCTCATTATGGATAGATGATAAGCTATGGGTTATCTTGGAATGTGTCATGAAAATTATGGAAAATTGAGCTTAGGTGGCTGAACTATTAATGTAATATCTGATGTAGGAGTTCCAGTCTCAACACCCAACATTGGTTTTTGGTGTGTGTGCATAAAAGGTGGTAAATAACTGGATCACGTTTTAACAAAGGATATTTGACCATATTAGGACACCCCCACATCAGATGGTGAAGTTTTCTAATTATATTCTCATAGCACTAGAAGAGCATTGGCTGGATATACTGGTAGATTTTGGTATTTATGGTGGTATATCATAAAAGGATTTCAATGCTAGATTCCTCAATAATTTCTTCCAAAATATGTTGATTTCAGATAGTGGGTATGATTTCATGAACCTATAGTGGTGGAAACATATTTTATAGATTATAAAAAAATTAATGAACTTTCCTGATTCCTACATTCTATGGTATGTGACATCATTTTTAGGGTGAGATGGATTGGGGAAAATTTGAGGAATGTTATCCGGGTGTAGGTAAATATATTTTCATTGACCTTGTTCTAATAGTGGGTGAACCATAGTTTAATATTTGATCAAAACATTATGTATATGAATTATTCGTGTTGGGTAACAGATCTATGTTTTCACGACCCGTCCCTAGGGCCTGTGTGGTGACTACCCCATGCTAGCCTTCCATTTGCTCGGGGTTGGCGACTTCCATTGGAATGGCATGTCCCTAAAATGGGATCGTATTTCCATTAAACCTACAAAAAACAAACCAGGTACACCAAAAGAACAAACCACATAGTATAATGTCTAAATGTAAAAGTGGGAATTGAGGGAGAATGGGCCAAAATCTAATCCAAACTAAAAGAAAATATATGAAAAAGGGAAAATAGATCATGAGGTCATCTGTCAAGGATCATACCTGAAAGGTAGGTACAACTCGTCATTGCATCTCTCCATGTCAAAAAACCACCTCTATGCACCATATGGTCATGGATTCCTAGCCTCTACTAAGGTTGTATACCCTATCAACAAGACACAACCTGGTACGGGCGAAGCACATGTTGGAGTGAGTATAAAAATACCCAGTAGGGGCCCCAAGACCTCCGAAGGTATCCCAGAATATCACAATGTTAAAAACCACAATTCATGATCCCAATCACAAATCACAATAGAATACTCTCCTCAAACCGGGTATATACCTTAATGAACATGAATACATATGATTAGTCATAAATATAATTCATCTTATTCCATTGAGAACATCCACTATAGAACCACGAAGAATTCACTCTATCACTGATCCACATAGGGTCATATGTCACTGATCCACATAGGGTTGTAAGATATCGATCCACCAAGGGTCATAAGACGATGATCCATGATAGGCCACTCAAAGGCTTGTCCCCATCGGTTCGTACTACTGTTGATCCACACAGGATCGTAAGTCGTTGATCCAAAAAGGGTCATAATTCGGCGATCCACACAGGGTCATAAGTCACCTAACCACGTTGGGTCGTAATTCATTGATCCATGATGGGCTGCTCTAGGGATTTTCCACATCAGGACAAGCTACTATTTATCAACACAAGGGGATCTATTGTAGATCCACAAAGGTTCATATTTTACCAAAACAGATAGTCATAGTATTCATGAACTTATTGCGCATGAGTTTCTGAGAAACAACCCTTTTTGATATCCATCATACCTAAACCACCAAGATTTCACACGAAAAAATATCTCGAAGAACCACCATGTCATAAGGGTTCCAACACAACTAACAACGCGTCAATCGGATGCATAGTATTTAAGTTATAAGAATTTCAGTGTCAGGGGACCGGTTGGATTGGAGTCTGATCCAATCCGGCCATAATCCAGCATTATCAAAAATCCAAGTGGAGAATAGAAAAAGGACTGCCACTTCCTAAGGGTTCCAGTGCTCTAGACTATTCGTCAAATGGACATTTGGTTTAGAAGATAATCCTCATTATGTGGAACTAGGAAAAAAAGGATCAGGGTCCGGTCCGACATGTTCAGACTGACCCGGACTAGTCTATTGGGCCCGACCTGAATAGGATGGGCTCGGCCCTATCCAGCTGGGCCTGGTCCAGCCTACTGGGGTGCGTGCTCGGCCCGTTGGGCTGTAGGCTCGGCACGACTTACCCGGCTGGGGGAATATTCCAACTGGATGGGTTGCGGCTTCCTCAAAAAAGACTAACAGTTCCTTCGGTCTTCAATCAGCATCATCGATCAGCACCGCTCAACCTGACTAGTCTATGTGGACAGGCAATAGCTGGACCCATAGGGCGTGGGTCGGCCCTCCGTCGTAGCTTGAAGCCATGACCTTCCTCTGCGGTGTGCCTTGGTAGTGCGCTGCACGCTGCTAATGCAGCTGGTGTAGGCTGACCACCCCCTATCTGTCGTGTCGCCTTTGGATGCTGGCACCTCCTAGCGACTAGTGATAGATGGCCGCCCTCTCCTCTGGTAGCCATCACCGCCGCTCTATCAGTGCTTCCCGAGGCCACTGGTGAATCTCTGGAGGTCCTTTTTATTTTCTTACTAGGCCTACGGGCCTCCCGAGACGTCTCTTATATCGTGTGGTCGTCGGTTTAGCCTTTCCACTTTTCTTCTTGGTCACCCACAAAGAACACTACAAAAAAAAGAACAAAACAGTGTCTGGGCCTTGATAGGATTTCCCAAAACCTTCTGTGTTAGCGTTATTACCATGGTAGAGTTAAAAATTCATCAAGGGAAGTATAATTCTAAAATGATTAGAAATAAAATATCACAAAACCCTAAATGGAACTCATATAATGGTGTTGTAGATGAGGGAGGGATAAACCGCATTTTAAGGGTGTTCATTGGAATTTGTTGATCTCTAGATCGAATCCTCATTGGTGTCGCCAAATTATCCATTGTTCGTTGAAGGAAGATGTCTCCCACACTTCCTCAAAGGTTCAACTATTGGGTCTTCGAAACCCATGCCAAATAATTGATTAAAGAAGGGTAAAGGAACCTCCCTCATTGCATTTCATTAGTATGGTTCATTAAAGAACAACAATGAATTTCACATTAAAACCTATGAGAGTATCGGTTACGAATCAAATGGTCATGTCATTAAATTACTTCAATTGAAGCCTGACGTTAAACTGTGTTCCCTCCACCGTCGCACAACAATTGAAAGAAAAATAAAACAACTAATGGAGTTAATTTATTATTTTTTGTAATGTCCAAAAATTATCTTCATTTTCATACCCTTTCTGGTCGAAGTAAAGATTCACCAAAGAAAATCTTGATTCTAAGAACTCCACGGTGCCCCAGATTTTAATTATGTGCACCATTTCAGAAGATAGAAATCATTGCTCACATGTTTTCTGAGCATATATAAAAAAGTTAAAAAAAATTAGTAGTCACCCTTGACCCAGACCAGTGGTGGGTAGGATCTATAAAAGGGGAACACACCCTCATGAGTTCAACAATTCTCTCATATTTCCAATCAGATTTACTATTTAGGAGTAAGAAGGATTTGAAAATAAAATAGTTATTACTTTATTATTATTTTTATAGAAAAAAATAACGTCCATTATTGGCCCGTGCCAGCCAATGTTGGGATCTTACACAAGAATACATACCCATAAGAGTTCATTGGTGGTCTCAGATATTTAATATGAGTCACCATTCATTTGTTTTATGAATTTGAAAAATAAAATAAAATAATTTAATTTTTTTGTTTCGGTTGATCCATTTCATTATTTTCTCATAGGGGGCCATCCCCAACTAAAAATTAGTCATGCTGAGGGTAAAAATGTCATCATGAATGAAATGATGCCCCCATATTTCTGATCTGGGAATCCATTTAAGAGTAATTATTCTTTTTTAGGAAAATTTCTCAAGCGCAATATTTAACGCTTAACATTTTTTTCACTAATCATTCAGGAACATTGTCCTTGGAGTCATGTGTCGTAAATTATCACAGGCTCGTAATAATTCAATATAATTAAAAGAAATTTATATAGAATTTATGGTTCCTTACATTCTCCCCACCTTATGGTTTTATTTCCCCGAAAGCCTCAATAAAAACTAAGGAATCAAATGGGGGTAATGAGAATGAATATGAGCCTCCCATTCCCATGTGCTCTCTTAGAGCTCCCTGTGCTGCCACTAAACTCACACCAGAGGGATCGACCATCCAAGAAGGACCCACTCCTATAGTTCCTCGATCTCCATTGTGAATTCAACTAATTTTACCAAATCTTCAATGTCCAACTCACCCCAGTCAATAACGTGTGATGGATCATGTACGTACCTCCCCAGCTATGAAACATGGAAAACATTATACTCCAGGTCCATCTGTGTGGGGGGAGAAATTAGAAGTATGACACAACACCAACTCTACTGATATTCTGGAAAGGTCTGATGAACTTTTTAGATATCCTATCTCCCCAACCAAATATTCGCAATCCTCGTCGGTGTGAGACCCATAGGAATACTTGGTATCCATCCTAGAACTTCATGGGTCTTCGTCTCCTATCAGCATAAGACTTTTATCTTCCCTATGCAGTCTTCATCCTCTCCTGGATTATTCACACCTTCCTAGTGGTAGTCAGTACCAACTCTTGACCTGTAGGTGATGACTCCCCTGAGTCATTACTGAATAGAGTTGATCTGTATGGACGCCCATACAAGACATCAAATGATTCCATTCCAATAGTGAAGTGATAGCTATTTTTGTACGAAAACTCCACCAGTGGTAGGTTATCCTACCAACTTCTACCAAATTCCATCACATAAGAACAATGAATGTCCTCCTATGCCTATATGGTCTCTTACGTCTAACGAATTATTTGGGGGTAAATGGTTTTTCTCATGTGTGTTGAAATATGATGCTCATCTTTCACTTGCTGATAAGTGTGGCATCATGAAATGAACCATTCCACTGATTTCTTCATCCATAGCCACTAATGCTGACACCATAGGTCATGTTACAACTTCCCCACACCATGGTTTACCGCTAAAGGGGATGAATGGAACTCCCTCAACACCTCCTCTCAGAGCACCAATGGTACAGTGGTACATCCTCTAAAACGATTGACATGCTCCCCACCTTAATAAAAACATTCAGGAGCCTATCCTGAGGATATCAGAACATGTATAGCCTCAAAGTCAACATCCACATGTTATGACTCCCTAACTCATTGATGGAGTAAGGGAGTGATAGTCATATACAAGAGGTAAGATACTCCATCATCATCCATGAAGGATATCGACATTGTAGTTAGCTGCGTCATTGCCATACTCAATTGCTTTAACCAAAACCTCCTACTGAGCACATCTTCTACCACGTCCCCTTTCCCAGGAGTATATACTACGTCAATGTCATAGTCCTTGAGTAACTCTAACCATCACCACTATCTCATCTACTGAAGAGTCTATGTGCACCAATCCATCTTCGCAAACGGTTGCCCCCATTAAATAATTTATATGCACATAGATCCTTTGGTAGTTTTTACTAGCTCTCCACCATCACTTGGTTAAGTTGTCAGTAGTCTACACATAACCTCATACATAGGGTATTACTAAGCCCTTACTCTTAATGACCTCTACATATGATAACTGCTTGCGAATGTAACGACCCAAAATTTTGAATAAATCTTGTTTCCTAATTTTTTGTGTTATTTTTTTTATACTCAACAAAACTGTTTCATTTGATAACATGAGTATAATTAAAATGGGACCGTTGGGTTTTGACTGTTATCTGACCATTGGTCAGTATGACCAATGGAAACTAAGAGTTATGATTAGTGTCTCTAAATAATAGTAATCTTTGTTAATTAATATAGAAATAATATTCGAT
Organism: Viscum album; assembly: GCA_963277665.1. NCBI lineage: Eukaryota > Viridiplantae > Streptophyta > Magnoliopsida > Santalales > Viscaceae > Viscum > Viscum album. The sequence goes on along the minus strand of OY728128.1, from coordinate 265,992,505 downwards.
GGCCTCACCCAGTAGTCTTGGACCGATGGAAGCCCATCTAACAGAACTTGGGAAGGTGGTAGCACCACTGGGCTTTGCTCTAGAACAATCTCAAGACGAACTTCATCGTGTGAAGCTAGAATGGAATCTCCTTCACAAGAAGTTAAAATTGATAGAAATTACTACTCGTGCGATGTTGGTCGAGGCTCCCATGGATTCTCTCAACTTAGCACACCTTACACTTAGGTCCTATGCTGGTGTGATAAGGGGCTATGAAAGGATACCTTAACTTCCTTGTGTAACCCTTTTTTTAAATAAAAATTTTGTTTTCTTCTTATGATGAAGTTTATGAGTTTTCAAATGTCTGGATAAATATAGTATGCATATTTTTGATGAATTTTAGAAAAAAGGATATTTCAAAATTTCTTAGGTAAACCTTAATTAATTAAAAATGTGTAATGATTTTCAAAAAATGGTCTTCTACAATTATGTTCAGTAAAAAATATAGAGTCTAATAAGATGAAATTGATTTTTGATGAATAGTAAATTATGAGTAGTGATTTTATGATTAGGATTAGTAATGTGTCCAAATGGATTAGTAATCTCACTTAAAGAAAGTATTAATATAATCTAGGCACTTTGATTAAGTAATGTGATTCAATAAAATGGTTAAATAACGGTTTCATAAATTATTATTCAAGTAATAGTTTTTTGGGTGAATAGTGTTTTTTAATTAAAAATTAAATTAAAAATATTTAGAAAATTATTTTTATAAAATGGATTTCATTTTTGAACTCAGAGCATCGATATTATGTTAAGGTAATTTTTGGGGTTTTTTCTGAAAAAATGAATTTTCAGTGAATACTGTATTTATTTAAAAATTAAATTAAAAATATTTAGAAAATTATTTTTATAAAATGGAGTTCAATTTTGAAATCAGAGCATTGATATTTGGTAAATGTGAAATTTTTGGATTTTTCAGAGAAAGTGGAATTTTCAGTGAATAGTAAAAAATACAGTTTTAGGGTTTCAGTATGTTTAATGACATCATAACTATGTCATGATGATTCCATGAGTTATTTTAAGGGATGGTCGTCTAAAGGGGATTAATTATTTTATGAGGTGTCCCACGTGGCCAATACCACGGGCAAATACCATTGGCAAGCCCATGGTTTTGCCAAAACCACCAATGAGGTGTCCCTTGGCCATTAATGCCGTGTCCCCTCACTATCCCTATAAATACCAAGCAATACTCTCATCCTTTCGACTCCCAACTCTCCCCCAACGAATATCCTGTCTCAATAACTCCCAAGGAGTCCTCCCAAGGTGCCCCCAAGCCTTCAAGGTCCCATCCATTGAGTTTTAAGAGTTACGTTTTAAGGTAAGGGATCCGACCTCTCTCTTTCTTTTCAAGTAATCTCTTTTGTGTCATTACTTTCATGCTCCATGTTCTTATTTTAAACTATGTTCTTTTATATTCCACATACTTCCCTTTTCATGTTCATATAATGAGATATCCCCTCTTACTCTCATTATTTTATTTTATGAATGTTTAAGTGGCATCGTTAGGCTGCCGAAATTTTTGTAACAGATTCTTTCTCCCTTCTCATTTTTCAAGATCTATTTTCATGTAAATTATTTCAAGTTCCTTTTTATTATATTGGGGTATGATCTCTATATCTATAATACTGATCTTTTATGATAATATGATGAGAGACCCCATTTTATATCTTCAATTCAATATTTTGATGTTTTAAGTGGCGTCGTTAGGCTGCCGAATTATTAAGTGGTTCTTTCACCCTTCTCGTTTTCAAGTCCTACTTTCATGTCAAGTCTTTAAAGTTACTTTTTATTATGTTGGGGTATGATATCTATATATATAATACTTATATTTTATGATCATATGATGATAGACCCCATTTTATCTCTTCAATTCAGTATTTTGAAGTTTTAAGTGGTGCCGTTAGGCTGCCGAATTTTCAAGTGGTTCTTTCACCCTTCTCGTTTTCAAGTTCTACTTTCATGTCAAGTCATTCAAGTTACTTTTTATTATTTTGGGTTATGATATCTATATCTATCATACTGATATTTTATTATCATAGGATGAGAGACCCCATTTGATCGCTTCAATTCCGTATTTTGACGTTTTAAGTGGCGCCGTTAGGCTGCCGAATTTTTAAGTGGTTCTTTCACCTTTCTCCTTTTTCAAAATTTTAATTCCTTGTCAAGTATTGTAAGTTAATTTGTATTATGTTGGGATATTACCTCTATATATATCATACTGATATTTTATTTTCATGTGATGAGAGTCCCTATTTGATCTCATCAATTCATTTTAGTTGAAGTATATCTGATGCCTTTAGGCTGCCGAATTTTCATAAGAGAAATCTTATTTTTGTCTTCCATTCATGTTCTTCATTTCATATGGTATATTTTAAAATTTCATTAACATTTTCTTAAATCCCTTATATTCTGTCCCTATACTGTTTTATGGGCCATTTTTAAATGTTTGACCCATGTCCCCTCTCTTTTCAGTGTTTTTTAAAACCCTGTAACATAGCCGTTATGCTGCTGAATTTTCGTCTCAAAATGTATCTCTCTTTTTCTAAAGTTATATTATTTTATTAAGTGAATACTCAAAGCTCTCTCTTCTATATGGGTATTCAAATATATACAAAAATTTTCTATTTTATATTCTTGTATTTACATACATGAAACCCACTTTACCTTTCTTTGGGTTTAAAGTGACACAAAGATCATGTCATTAAAGTACTTTTTAAAACGTTATGATTATGAAATGAAACCCATTTATTTTATGCTATATGGGTTTTTTATGAAATTATTGATGATGATATATGTGTCTCACATGATAATAAATACATTTCAAGAGTGCGCCCAGAGAGCGCTCTAATGCATTGGGTAAAGACTTAATCTCTAGAGATGACCTTTTAGACTGATAACTTGGTGAATAACCTTGGTAATTTTTTTAATGAAACCTTAGGGATAGACCTTGGTGAAACGAAATGATTTTAAATATTAAATGTTGTATCCACATCTTCATGTTATGAAAAATGTTATTTTTATTATGATATATCTCATGATTTCTTTCTCATGCCTTAAAGTTCTTTTCACGACCTTATTGAAGTATCTCAAGTTCAAATGTAAAATGTTTCTCTTGTTTCCCTTACTGGGCCTTCTACTCACCCTTTCTTTTGATGTATGTCCCCAGGTTATGATATGTAGTAATTAACCTAGGATGAACATGAGGAGAATCCTTTCAAGTGTTTAAGAATAATGTTTTATGTTTTCATGTTTTATGTTCCTGGTTTCCAAGACACTAAACCGTAAAGATCCTCGGTTTTGTAAAATGTAATGAAAGTTTATGTGATAAAAAGGTAGGAGGCTATAGTGAAGCTCTAAAAAATCACTTTGATACACTGATATGGATATAAATTCCATATCAGGTGTAGTTATATAAAGAATTCACTCTTTTTATGGGGAGGTAATCTTGGAAACATCTTTTGAAAGGACGTTCCCACACCCCGACACAACCGTTGGGAACTAAAAACACCAAACATCTGTTGCCATGAGGGTATGGCAGGCTAACTCATGAGTGATTAGCCACACCCTCCTACGCATGATTTTTTCTCATGCTGCCTTGGTTTCTTTTTTTACTAACAAAGGAAAACCTCATTTAATCAATGAGGACATACATCATTCTTTTTGGCTAAAATATTCTATCTAAACATGAACAATGGATGATCATTCGATACCCGAACATACATCGTAAGGCCTCCACGGTCCCACTAAGTGGGTCCAACCAAAAATCTAACCTCAAGGGTCAGATCACATCATCAGTTTAATTGGGACTATATATTCACCTCCCATATGTATCCCCAAATGTAAGGATCAATTCAACAGTTTTACCAGAAACTCTAGGTGTTGAACAATATTCATTAGAGGAAGTAATGATTAGTACATATGTCTATCAATACAAATGCTAGTAGTAGATATAGATCATACCTCAAATAATTCCTAGTGCCCTTGGGTCACACTCCTTGACCACATGAAACAACTCCCTTCATCTAGCCTCTACCTCTTATAGCCTAGTGGGGGCCAAATTGGGGTGTTTGTGGTAACATTTCCCAACATAAACCACCTCATGATGCTCTCATATATCCTCTTCCTAGTTTGATGTCCTAAAGATTCATCTATCCTTTCACTTCCTCTTCCTTAAACAATTGACATGTCCAAGTCTCTGAGACTAAAATCCATTTCCCACTTTCCCACTTCTATGATTCACTATTTGTATCTTCTCATCCAAAAAAATTCAACCACTAAGGTTCTCCCGTGCATTCTAACATAATTGGGAATATATAAGGTAATAGTGATGTCTCAGATGTCCCTAAAGAAATCTCTCTCAGATGTCTGATCCATAAATAATTGGTTGCTTCTTATTCATCAAGTACCTGGAATGGTCGGTGCGCCTCTATAAATACTCAGCTACCAACATGTTTTCCTATCGAAGCTGTAGAAGATCTTGGGAACACTTACCCGATAGATTTTTATGGCAACATAACTCTTCTCTAAGAATTATTATAAACCAATGTCCTGGGAAACTGACCTCATCGTAAGATAGAGGTAATTTAAACAATTCCATCACCCTGCTAAGCCATGTAGAATTCCCACTACTAGGACCACAATCTAATCTAATAGTGCCAATGCTAGATGGAAACTCGGTCACCACCTCAAGCTAGTCCTCATCCACCTGTGAGTCAGGCTCACCTCAAAACGTGAAGGGTATCAGTCCCTAAAATTCTTGTAAGTCACTAAGCCTACATGAGTCCTCTATCGATTGTGCCGGTAATGAATGGTGATCAACGTGAAATAGTATTTTTGGGATACCACCCAAAAGTTCACTCCCGGGCAACAGTCCTTGCACTGAATTATCATCACTATGTGGACTGTCCTCATGGTCATGCATTGGAAGACAGAATGGCTATTTACGTGGAGGCATCTTGAGTGAGAATAAAGATGAACCACATTCAATAAGTTATACATAGTTAGATTAGTCAAAAGAGATCACAAATAAAATCATTTCAAAGACACACGAAACTAGTGTTTCCATGTACCAAGATAAAAATCAGAATTTAGGGTCCTTGTGTATGGATACATCGGCCACCACACCAACACTAGACTCTCTAGACTAAAACCTAATTCAAGACACTTAACACTATTTCCCCCATTGAAAATAAAGACTCTTTGTTCTCCTGCTAGAACCGACCGCGCTCTAATACCACTTTTTCATGACTCATCTCCCGGAGCCCATGTTGTGCCTACGCCAAGCCCACCATCTATAAGTCAGGGGATGGTGACTAGCACTAGAACGGAATATCCCAAAAAAATGGGAAGTAATTGAATTTAAACCTACTAACACATAGACTAGGTAAACCACAAGAACAAACCATGTAGTATAACTGTTGAATGTAAATGTTTGAACTGATGAATTATTAGAAAGAATACTAACCCAACTAAAAGAAAATACAACAAAAAGTGAAAACAAATCCTGAGGTTTTTGTCAATGAATATCAAAGAAGGGTAGGTATAGCTCGTCAAGGGGGATCTCCATGTCAACTGGTCACATATGTATACCATCTTGTCCAAGTAACCTAACCTCAGTCAGTGTTGATGGTCATCTACATAAGACACAACAAGGTGGGGTCGAAGCCCTTGAAGGGGTGATTATAACAATACCCAGTATAGACCCCGAGAGCCCCAAAGGTCTTCGATATTTCCACAATATAAAACTCCCAAATCATGATCCCAATAACAATGCACATGTTAAGATTCAACTGAAACCAGATATATAACATAATGAATAGGAATAATGATTATTAGTCGTAAATCTAATTCAAATTATTCTATTGATATGTTCCACTACTGAACCATGAATAAGGCGCTCTTTCACCGATCCACACAGGTTCGTAAGTCACTGATCCTCCCATGGTCGAAAGTCATCGATCCACACAGGGTCATATGTCGTTGATCCACGATGGGCTGCTCTATGGATGGTCTTAATCAGGTCACGCTGCTGCTGATTCACATAGGGCCGTAAGTTGTTGATCCACACAAAGACATAAGTCATCGATCCACACCGGGTCGTAATTCACTGATCCACATTGGGGTGCCCTAAGTTTTTTCCTCATCGGGTCGAGCTACTACTGATCCACAAAGGGTCATCTTGATGCCGATCTACAATGGGTTTTATGTTACATGACATCCAGCCACATGATTCCCACACATTTTTAGCTTTAGTTTCTATGAAACTCCTCTTCAAGATATTGGTTGTACCTCTACCACCACGAAGTCCCACAATAATGAATCTGGAAGAAACTCCATGTCATAAGGGTTCCAATGAAAAAAATGGAAGTCAATCACACGTTCAGTCTACATGTTATATGCATTTTAGTGCCTGGGGGCCTGGTTGGATTCAGGAACAATCCATCCATGCTTTAATCCAATTATATCCAAAACCCATGTGGAGTATCACAAAGGACAGCTTATTCGTAAGAGTTCCAGTGCCACATACGGGTTGTCAAACAGATGCCTGTTATAGGAGACAAGCCCTTAAGAGAATCTAGGATTAAAAGTTTCGGTGATCGGTTTGTACCGGATGGACCATATAGACTTTGTCCGGTGGGCCTGACCTGAACAATAATGGCTCAGTCTAGCTTGTTGTGCCTGACCCCAACCGTCTCGACATGGTACGACCTACTAGGCCGCATGTAGGCCCAATGAGCCGTGAAATTGACCTGACCCACCAGGCTAGGCATGACCTGCTGGGCTTCAGAACTGGCCCGGCCCACTGGCTTGGCACGGCCCGTGAGCTGGGTGGGGGCAACTTCCTCTGAATGAATAATGTGTACATTCCGTCTTCAATTAGCTATGTAAGTTGAAACTGCTCCACCTGAATGATCCCCATAGAATGGTCAATAATGGGACCCGTAGGGCGCATGTCTACCCTTATCCATGACAAGGAACCACGACCATTCACTATGGCATGCCGAATGCTGTCAATACAGACATCCTCATGAATCCACCCCCGATCCGATGTGGTTCCTTCAGGAACCGCCGCCTCCTTGCGGCCGATGACAACAAGTCATCGTCTCTTCCAAAAGCCGACACCGTAGGACCGACAGAGCTTCTGCGGGCCTGCGATAAATATCTTGAGGTCCGTTTTCTTTTTTGACTGCACCTACAGGCCTCCTTGGATATCAACTCCACTACATGTCCCCCATTTTAGCATTTCATCCTTGTTTCATAGTCACCCACCAAGAACGAAACCAAACCAAGAATGACGGAGGGTCTGAACCTGGTTCTGTTTGGCCTGCACCCTCCGCGTTAGCGTTATAAGAAAGGATGAGTTGAAACACCGTCAAGAGAAGATAAATTCATAAAATCATATAAATAAAATAAAACAAAACCCAAACTGGAACTCATTGGAAGACAATATAGATGAAGGAGGGAGAACCTCCGTCTAAGGGAGTTCATTGGCATTCATTGATCACCGGATCAAATCATCAATGGTGTCTCTAAATTCACAATTCTTAATTAGAGGATGATTTCTCCATCACTTTGTCAGAGGTTCCTCTCGTGGTTCTCCAAAACCCACTCCAAAGCATTGTTTATGATGGGGGAATGGAACCTCCCTCGTTGTGTTTCTTTAATGGGGTTCATTAATTAACCACATTGAATGCACCATTAAAACCTATAAGTATCGTGGTTATGGATACCCAGGTTGTGTCATTATATGACACCCACTCAAGCTTGATGTTACACTATGTTCCCACCTCTGTCCCTCAACTGTTGAATGAAAAATAAAATTAATCATGGAGCTATTTTATTATATTTTAAAAATTCCAGAAATTAAATTTGTAGTTTGACTCTTACTGGTCGAAGTTAATCATATCCAAATTGAATCTTGATGTTGTGAATTCCACAGTTCCCTCTAATTATTTATCTGAGAACTGATTCAAATGATATAAATCACTAATCACATGTTTACTGAACTTACATTAACAAAAGTTCAAAATTACTAATCAGTCACCCTCCACCCACAGCGGTCGAGGTTAGGCTCTGAATAAGAGGAAGACACCTCCACGAGCTAAACTGTACTCTCAGATTTCCAATCCATGTTACCATTCGAGAGATATTAGGATTTTACAATAAAATAATTGTTACTTAATTATTTTATTTAGGGCCAAGAACCAAATTCCACTGTTGGCTTGCACTAGAAATTTTTTTGATATACCTAGGGAAATAATACCATCACAAGTTCAGAAATGGTAAAAAATTCTTAATCTGGTTCACTGTTCGTGAATTATAATAATTTGAAAAATAAAATATTTTTATTTAAATATTTTATATATGATTATGCCAATTTTTGGTTTTCTCACTGGAGGCATGTACCGACAAAACAAAAGTTACACCTAGTGTCAACCCACCATCATGATTGTAACAGTGCCCTCCGATTTTTTATCAAGGAACCCATTTAAGATTTATTCTACTTTTATAGGAAAACTACTCAGGTTTGCTATTTAATGCTTTACATTTCTTGATAGATCATTCAAGGAACTATACACCCCAGAATCATGTTCCTTCAATTTTGACAGACTCGTAATAATTACATATGAAAAAAATATATATGGAATTTAATAGTCTTTACATAGGTGAATGTGGTGGAGATGATTCAACTGGATGAAGGAATGATTGAGAGGAGCTTCTACGATGCAATCATGATTATGATTTTGGTAGACCATTGAGGGGTGGGTCATTGACAGTGTGATTACTATATGGTAGGTTGTGACATGTGTATACCCTATTTGAGTGACCTATGATGTAGTTTTAGACATGTGGTCAGATGGGAACTTGGATGGGTTCTATAAGAAGACATATCGGAAAACTGGGAGTCAGGTATGGGGTGACACTCAAGGATCTAAGGTAGGACCGAGAGTGCTACCAGTTGGTGGTATGTTGGATTGAAATACATGTTTAGGTCATTTATAGTGTACATCCAATTGTGGGGAGCCATGGATGGAAATGACCAGTGACTGAGTTATCAGGGTAGATAAGGGTGATATTTATGAGATGAGTGTGTTTGATATCCTCTTAGTATGAGACCAAATAGCATGTAAATGTGCTATTTTATGTTGGGGAAATAATAATGTATTCAGTTTTTTAATTTTTTATAATTCCCATGTAAATTGTAACTTTTCTATTTGGTGGGTGGTAAACATTTTAATTAGGGATTCAATGAATAAATTTGATAATTAAAATGAGTTCATATATTTTTTTGGATGTGGTTAACACCTCATTATGATTCTAGAAGGTTCTATTTGGTTTCAAGAGTGTTGTGCTTTAAGAATAACAGTTTTGGGGTCATAAAACTGGGTGTAGGGTTGGCACATGGTTAGTTATAACCAAAAAAAAAACTTTATGACCCATATAAACTATATTAAAATCAAAACAAATCATGTGAGGTGTCCAACAAACCATATGAGGCCCCTGCTATAAATTGAAGTGGGTATAACAAGATTGGGAGTGGTTTGAGAAACCATGCACCTATCTTACACCATTAGCTCCAATTAGATAGTGAGTGCGCACAGTTGGATCATGGTTTGGCCAAACCATACAACCCATTTCCAAGGGGGTTACCATTAGATAGTTTCATAAATGGTTTTGTTCATTATTATCCAAATCATGCATCCATATCATACAGTTCCTTATAGTGTTTAATTTATAACACAACCAACCCTCTCTATTTCTTATTTATCCCACCTTCTCTTACCATTTACTTCAACAATAATGGGAAGTTATCCCTTTTATTCATCATTTTGGATATGTCCTAACAACCTCATTAATGATCAGATTCCTGCTCGAACGGTTGTGTTGGATAGCTAGAAGTGATTATTCAAATAAACTTTCTTATATTGTCATTTTATTTCACCATTTGGAATGATAATACTATGTGAGATACGTTTTCCTAACAATAAGGCCTTTTATCTAAAATTCCAACTTCTATCAGTTCAGATTGAATTATAGACTGGTATTCGATGAGTGAGTGCTTAAAAGAATAAGGTAGGTGATTCATATATTTCTCCTTAAATATATGCATGTTATTGGATTCATACCTATATAAACATGTGTGGACTGTCTTGGTGAAATCAGTAATGAATTAATTCTTATATATAAATCATAATTAAAACTGTGAGATGCAGATGAGAAGGAGATTGCCAATTTGAATATGTTGAGCTGAGTATATTGATCATAGATGATTGGGAATTTTATTTAGATTGATTTAATTTATTTAATTATATATTTATATTATGATATTGGTTCTATGGGAACATGTTAGTCTTATCCCATGATACACTGGGTTATGGTGATCACAAATATTGAGATGAAGAATTTTATTAGGATGAGGGAATGGCCTGAGATATGTGACATAGTGATGAACATATAAATTTAGGTGATGTGATCTCTAGGTTGGTGAGGATGGTGATAACCATTCCATAGATGAGATATGAGGTTCCTGATGTGAAAATATGGTTTCAAATTTTTTGGATTAGGTATGGTGGGTGATTTATGCTTACTTTGAATGGCTAATAAAACCCTATGAGTCGTGTTCACCAAGATGTTGTAGCATTGACAACTAATTGTGGGTCGAGACCTTTTAATATTTTTCATCTTATGGAATGGTGACAACCATAATTTATGGAGAGGTGATCACAAAATAAATCCACAACTAATAGTTAGTGATACCATTTAACGGGTGATGAGTCTTGATGTGACATTGATATCCAATGGACTTGGATAATGGGAGGATGATTTTCAATATACCTTGGGACATTAAGCTAATTCGTTTATAGTGATTAATTACTCAATGAAGGATTGATGTCATCGTGTAATGGGACTTCATGATGTTGAGATGAAAACATGTATTCACATAAAAGTATGAGGGACTTGTGATTTATTTCAAGATTTTGGGATGTTGAGCAGTTGTTGTTTGATCAAATGAACATCTGAGGGACATGTGATAAACTCATTAGGCATGCTGATGTGATTCCATGATGACAAGATATGTTGTTTATGTGGTATAGAATAGAATGTGGTTACATGTGATTTTTTTGGAATAGATACCATGGTTCTTCATGAATTACTAACCGTGGATACAAAATTCCACTCCATCTTTAGACGAAGCATGAAAATTATACCTTTTGGCTTCTGAGCATGAGTAATATAGGTTATGTATTCTGTACAAGAGTTAAATTTCTTTTTATTTTACATATGAATCCAATTTTAATAAATATTAGTGTTATATAATAACATGTTGGTGGTGGAAAACTATATTCATAGTCACAATCTACATGGTACTTTCTAGACACATGTAGACATTAGGATTTTGAGATCATTTCAAGGATTGAGATCATTCAGTGGACCAGAGTATTTGGGGAGGATCCTACTGAGTATACTGTTATACTCATCCTTTGTATATATAAAGTGTTTTTCAGGTCACTTGGAGTAGGTTGGAGATCAAGATGGTTTCTACTAGCTTGGGGTTGTAGGAGCTGTTTGGGCTGGTGGTTGCTGTTGTTTTTTTACTTTCTTCTAGGTACTTGAACTTTTTCCCTTCCAGTTGTAGTAATTTTTCTAGACAATAGAAATGTGAACTTGGGTATTCTTTTATATATTAGTTCTGAGTTGGAGTTGGTTGGTGTCTATCTTATCTCCCTCTTCTGCATGTATTCTCTTAGAGGGAAATTCTTCCCATTTGTGTGTTTACTAAACCCTCGGTGCTAGTCACCAACCCGGGGCCCACTGGAGGCGGGACTCAGTGGTCATTATCTACCTCCTCACATTGCCGTACTTGGAGGGGTACAATTTGTGGGGATTTGGTCATGACAGAGTGGTATTAGTGGTCTGGGTGAGGGATATGATGGAGTTTGGAGTCAGGCATCAGTGAGGAAGCATGGGTTGGTAGGGAAAGAGTGTCATTCATGTTTAGAATGTGAGGTAAACACTAGAGACCGGCTGAGACATATGCATTTAAGGCCCCCTATGATCTGATGTACGAGCCTTTAAGTTTACAATGGCTACTAAATAAGGTGATACTAGTTGCAGGGTAGAGAACTAGGAAATGATCATGCATCATTCTTCTTTGTGCCTATGTTTGATTGGGTAGACCTTGGGATAGGTTAACCTAAAATGAATAAAAGAATACAATTAATTAATTAATGTTGAGTCTTCTATATTCCATGGTTAAGAGCAATAATAGTTTTTTATTTTACACGTATGGCTCTAGGTCAACGCCCTCATCATGTTTGCGTAGATGATGTCCAGCAGGCTATTCCAGCATATCGCTGCAGGGTAGAGGTTGACGACAATGACACTTGGAAGAAGGCACTCCGAGATTACAGCACTAGATTCTTCAGAAGTAAGATGGATCAGTTTCAGATGCAGTCACAAATGACTGGTTAGAGGAGGTCAAGATAGGCTTCAGTTCAATTTGTGCTCGAAAGGAGCACTGGGTGTCCTTGTTTGTGAAGATGTTTCCTGGATTAGTGAGGTAGTGTTGGTTCATTTTCCTCAGGGATGGTGAGGAGTCAGTGATCTCATGGGAGGAGTTCCGAGACAAGTTTAGAGTCAGGTTTCTTTCTTTGACTGTGAATACCTCCAGTATCTAGGAGCTACATACCCTTAGACAGGGGATCTCCAGTGTTCGAGAGGTTGGAATCAGTTTCTGGAACCTTTTACAATAAGCTTCGGAACTGTTTCCAGATGAGTTGGCTAGGGACAGACATTTCGACGAGGCTTTTCATCTTGATATCTGGCGCCAAATCACCCCATTTATGCTGAACACATATCTTGAGGTACAAAAGAGGGTATATTTTGTCTAGAGGACTTTATCCAGGACAAGATCATCATGAGAGGGGAATTGTCCTGATTCCTCATGAAGCATAGACGTGGTCCGTGATTCTCGGTTTTCAAGGAAAGAATATTTTTTGTTCAGCCGGGGGTTGGTCCCAACCCTTCACATATATAGTCTCCATAGTCAAAAACTCTCAGGACTATGCCAAGGGATTAGGAGAATTTTTTCTTGTGGTGGTCATGGTCATCAGCAGCGGGAGTTCCGGACCTTTCAGAGCGGTCATCGTGCACCAGGTGCTACACTCCAAGTTCCTCCGTTAAGGCTATTCCAACTGAGGCAGTAGTAGCCGATTGCACTAGCATTAGATTAGCAAAGGGTAGATGGGGCAGGTAGAGGACAACCCCATCATGCTCCCCATCCTCAGAGATCAGAGCATGGCTATGATGGTAGTCATCATCAGGGTCAGATAGGTTGTGAAGGAGGTCGTGGTCAGCTTCATTCTCTAGCATTGCCAACTCCATGTGAGCCAGATGTCATTCGAGGTACCCTTTGCTTGTTTTCTACCTTGGTGTATGCCTTGTTTGATTTAGAAGAGACACACTCCTTCATATCACCTACCCTTGTCCATGCTTTGGGACTTGAGGTTGAGAGGCTTCTAGTTCCCTTGGCATTTACTACGCCAGTTGGAGGTCGAGCTAAATTGTTTGATGTATGTAGAGACTGTGAGATAGTGTTGGGGAAACACCGCTATTAGGGATATTTACTATGTTTATGAATACAACTATATGATATCATCATTGGCATGGATTGGTTGTATTCGGTGCAGGATATCGTGGATTGCTTCAGGAAGAAGGTCATTTTCATTGGTGCGAATGGAGAGAAAGTGGTGCTTGTAGGTGAGCGAGATCCATGTATGGGTCGTAGGCGCGTTCCATCCTTATCATCCATGATGGCTGAGATGATGCTGAGTTCTTCAGAGGTTCAATAGTTGGCATTTCCTAGGGTCATTGAGGAGTACCATGACGTCTTTCCAGAAGAGGTTTTATCATTACCCACTTGACGATAGATCGATTTTGGGATAGAGCTACATCCAGGAGTGTCTCCTATCTCTATGTATCTATATAGGAAAGCCCATTCCGAGTTACAAGAGATATGTATACAGCTTGATGGTCTATTATAGTGCGGTTTTGTTTGGCCAAGTGTGTCACCGTGGGGTGCACCATTTTTGTTCGTGAAGAAGGGGGACTACAGTTTGCGGTTGTCTGTCGATTATCATTGCTTAAACAAATTAGAAATAAAGAATCACTATCATATTCCACGGATTGGTGATTTATTCGATCAACTGAAGGGTGTAAGATGGATCTAAAAGATAGAATTGTGGTCAGGATATTATCAGATGCATGTGAAGGATGAGGATATCTTGAAGACTTATTTTCATTGTAATCATGGGCAATATGAGTTCATGTTAATGTCGTTTGGCATGAAAAATGCTGCAGCTGTATTCATGGGATTGATGAATGTTGTGTTTTGTGAGTTTCTAGACATGTTCATGGTAGTTTTCATCGACGACATCCTTGTGTACTCCACATTTGAGGAGAATCATATAGAGCATCTCCAAGCCATTTTGGGAGTCCTTCGTGAACATCAGTTTTTCGGGAAGTTGTCGAAGTGTGAGTTTTGGGATCAAGATATCTATTGTGTGGGGCATGTTGTGTCCCTACAGGGAGTAGCTATGGATCCATCGGAGATAGAGGCAGTTGTGTCATGGTAAGCCCCCAAGACAATGTCATAGGTGAAAATATTCCTTGGTCTCGTAGGCTACTACAGGAGGTTCGTAGCCAATTTCTCATGAGCTTCAACTCCACTGACAACTTTGACCAGGAAGGATCAAGAAATCTTATGGACTGATCAGTTTCTGGTAGCTTTCAAGTATCTAAAGGAGATGTTAGTAAGTTCTCCAATCCTTTATCTTCAAGATGAGGGGGTTCAGTTTGATTTTTTTTGTGATGCTTCACATCTGGGGTTAGGCTATGTTCTCATGTCATAGAGGTCGGTTGTTTCTTATGGGTCTCGACAGTTGCATCCCCAGGAACGAAACTATGCCACCAATGATCTTGAGTTGACACCCATGGTTTATTCTCTGAAGTTGTGTAGAGATTACCTCATTGGTGAGTTCTTTGTGGTTTTCACCGATTATAATATTTTGAGGTATATTTTCTCCCAGCATGACTTGAACTTTTGACAACATTGGTGGATGGAGTTATTATGGGAATACGACTTCAAAATATCTTTTACACCTGGAAAGGGGAATGTTTTAGCTGATGCGCTGAGTTAGAAGTCATGTACTGATGTTGTGGGTGAATCCAGCGATTCCTGGAGAGTAATGGAAGAACTGTCAGCATTACATCTTGAAATGGGAGATGTTTGTGGAAGAGGTCAACTTTTTAAGATGATGGTACATTCATCCCTGATGCAGAAGGTGGATTAGTCCCAGTTGGGAGATCTAGAGGTGGAGGTCTGAAGAGACTATGTTGTTTATGGTGAGGCCCTTGATGGTTGGTCAGAGGATGAACAACACCGAGTGTTGTATCATGGAAGGCTTTTTGTTCTCTTGATGATGTGCAAGACGGTTCTCAGAGAATTCCATAGTTCACCTATAGCAGCACTTCCTGGCGTAAAAAATATGTACCCATCCTTGATGAGTATGTTTTGGTGGCCTAGGATGAAGTGTGTGGTTGCAGAGTTTGTGACTCGATGTTTAGTCTGCCCGAAGGGGACAACCAAACAATGTGTTCCTGGTGTTCTTCTCTAGCCATTAGAGATTTATCAGTGGAAGGGGGAGGACATCTCAATGAACTTTTTTACCGGTTTACCTTGAACTCCGGGAGGACATGATGATATTTGCGTGGTAGTGGACCATTTATCAAAATTGTCCCACTTCATAGAGATCAAGGATTCGACGTCAGTGAATGTTTTGTCGAGGGAATATCTAGAAGAGGTGGTGAGACTTCATGGAGTCCCTAGAATGATTATTTATGATCGAGATCCTCATTTTACCTCCAGGGTGTGGAGATGTCTATAGCAAGCTTTTTGTTCTCAACTAAGCCTTAGCACTGCTTTTCATCCTCAAACGGATGATCTGACAGAGAAAACCATCCAGACTCTTGAATACAAGTTACACTATTGTGTTGTTGATTTTGGAGGCTCACGGATTAGGGACGTAACCTTGGTGGAGTTCACTTACAACAATCGTTTTCACTCCACCATAAGTATGGAACCTTTTGAAGCCTTTTAAGGTCGACCATGTCATTCTTCGTTGTGCTAGACTGGGGTCAGAGAGTCAGCAATTCTTGGACATGAACTAGTGCAGAATAAAACAGATATGGTTAAGGTGATCCATGAGAGGATGAAGACAGTGGAAGATCGTCAGAATTCATATGCTTATGAAAGAAGGAGACCCTTAGAGTTTAATGTTGGGGATCATGTGTTTCTGAATGTGACTCCCCATTGTGGGAAACAAATGTTTGGGCATGGAAGTGAGCATTCTCGAAGGTTTGTTGGGGCTTTTGAGGTGTTAGCTCATGTTGGAGATGTGGCCTATCGAGTAGCACATCCCCCACAAGTGAGTAGGATACATGATGTTTTCCATGTATCACAGCTCTGTCGTTATCTTCATGACGACTGTCACAATATCGAATGGGGAGAGATCGATGTTGATGATGATGGAACCTTTGAGGACCGACCTATATAGATCTAAGACTACAAGGAGAAGGTGTGGCAGGGGCATTCTATCCCCATAGTTTGTGTCTTGTTGAGACACGTTGGCATGGAAGAGAGTACCTAGGAATGTGATTCACAGATACATTCTCAATACACAGAGTTGTTTGATGTTTAACTCTTTTCATGTAACAATGTTCCCTCCATGGTTAGACCATTCATGTTTTATTTATGATTTTCTTTTGTTTCTTTTCTTGGCTTGCTCTCTTTTGAGAGGTATCTCGATGGGTGGTTGTTCAGACCCCGTTTCATTTTTCCCTTTTAGTGAGTATTCAATTCAGGAGGATGAGAATGTTTTGAGAGGTATATGATGTAATGTCTTAGACCTCTCTGGTCCATTACTTTGTGAAAATTGTGTGTTTTAGGTGTTCTGGGAGGTCAAGGTGACTTATACCCAACTCTTTTTCAAATTTCCAATTCAGCGAACAGTTCTATCAGTGAGATTCTGTGAACAGTTCTATCAGTGATGTTCTGTGAACAGTTCTATCGGTGAGGTCTCTCAGTATCCTCTAACATTAGGTGTACAGTAACTGTAGGTGTACAATAACGGTAGGTGTACAGTAATGGTAGGTGTATAGTAACGGTAGGTGTATAGTAACAGTAGATATATAGTGTTTCCATAATGTTGACGTCTATTGGTAGCCTCTAACAGTAGGTGTACAGTAACGGTAGGTGTGCAGTAATGGTAGTTGTACAGTTTTTCTAGAATGCTGAGGTTTCTCGATAACCTCTATCGGTAACCTCTAATGGTTGGTGTAAAATAACATTAGGTGTATAGAGTTTCCAAAATGCTGAGGTCTTTTCATCCCATCTATCAGTAACCTCTAACGGTAGGTGTAAAGTAACTGTAGGTGTACAGTAATGTTAGGTGTACAGTGTTTCCAGCTTCCTACAGTTTCGCCCCTTTAGCATTTCCATTGATGTAAAATACACTAAAATCCTTATTTTAAGGACTCATAAGGTTGATTTAAAGGCCATAAATCCTATATTAATTATTCCTATGGATCAGGATGTTTTTACTTGGTCAAACACCGTGGATTAATGAAATCCACTTTTAATGGGGAATTAAGTGTATCTTAAACCGTCGCCCATTAAATCATCAAAAGGGACATGATATCTTCCTCCATTGTTCTTCTTCTATTTTCTCGGCTATGTGACACTAGAACCTTTCACTCCTTCCCATAGGAGTTTCACAATAAAACATTACTCCTCGGATTGGTTCCACTCTATTTTGATGCAACCAATCTGTATCGATAAATATTCGATATAAGGTATGTTTTATCATAATTATTTTAGTGTTCATCTTCTCATGTTTCTGATTTCCATATCATACATTTATTCTCCATGCTTCTAATGGGGGGTTTTCCTTGGGGTTTGGTTGGTATGGTCGTACTGTGGAATCCTCTGGTGGATGGATTTGTCGCGAGAGGAGGATCGTGATCCATTGTGTGTTTAAAGAATGTCAAGAACTTTTTGAGGTAGGGGATTCGTTGCTTATCTTTTATTTTACATGTAACTGTATTGTTAGAATGTTTAATCCCACTGTATGATAATGGGATTGATATATTAAATATTTTAACTGGATAAATAAATTGATATTGATCAAATTTTATTGCCTCATGTTTTTCTAGATAGTGTTATATCTATGCTTTATTTGATTAGCTATTCGTTCTTGTTGGAAATCGGTAAAGAACATAAATTGGGATTAATTGATAATAATTCAGCTAATTATAAAGAGGAATGTAAACGAAAATGGTTCTTGTTGTAATTTGATGTTAATCAAATTGGCACAATAAGCATGTTTAATTATTTGTGATATCTTACTGATTATATGTCCCGAATTTGGAACCTACGAATAATAAATCTGTTAATTCAAGATTGATTAATGAACTGGTTGTTTGATAATTCCATAAAGGGTTCTGAGTTACCCTCTTGATTGTTAAAGGGACAAGAGCCCAAATAATGTGATGTTTGTTTTCTTGCTGCTTGTGCTATGATGTGATCCTGGATGACTGTTGAGATATATTGGGGCATGGAGGCTTTTGGTTGTGGCAGTAGATCACACCTAGAGTGGAGAGATGCATCGGTTTATGCATGTGGGTATCAAGGATGACACCAGGGATGATGGAATGGGATGGATGTGATTGTTGGATGCTTGTTGTTTCATTTATTTTTTATCTGCTTTACTATTCCCCACTACTCAAGGCAGCAGGTCTTACTTACCCTTATTCCAAAAGAGGTGAAGACTCATGGGGTATGCCACGTGATTTCCCTGTTTCACTTCTCAAGGAAGGATGGGTATATGATCTTTCTATAAACGAAAAAGACTTGAAGATTACTACATCTGCTCACCGTGTTGAGCCCCCTATTGTTTAGTAGCATAGAATGTTTTTCTAGAATGCCTGGGGATGTGGGAAATTATTTTACTGTAATGAATAATTGAATTAATGGTGTTAACCCGTAGGGTTGCTGTTTTCTGGAAAATAATTATGAGGTTGTAATTTTGAAGGAACAATTGACTTGGATATAAACTATTATACAAGGATATAAATATTACATATTTAGGAAACATGGAGATGGATGATAAAATACACCCCAACAAATACCAAAGTATAAACAATCTCTAATAAAAATGAGATTGTGATATTTTCCCTTACCTTAGGTCTAATTTGCTTCGTAAGTGTCCGAACCTCCTGTATAATGATTTAAATAATGTTATTGACTTATTCCATAATCATAATTATTTTTATGATATCATATATGGTCATAATTGTAGCTTCTTATTAGTAATATTCCATTACTACTTGTTATTCAGGTGTTAATTACTTTTTGTTCGTATGCGTGTTTTGTCGAATAAATTCTTATTTTTATTTTTAGGTTATAGATACCTCATTTAAATAATGGTATTAGTGTAATATATATCATTTTTATTCCATAAATTAATTTATATTATCATTATGAAATGAAGATCATGTAGAACAAGTCACATCACATCATTGAGACGGTATTCCGTACGTACGCACGAGCGATGATATCATTCCCATGATCATGGAATTGTATTGGACTGTATGTATACTATTTCAGAATAAATATCACTTTACAATAGTCATATATAGTCATTATTTACACCATTATACCTATCAAAGTAAGGTGGTGGTGGAAAATAGATTACACCACGGCGTGGAGGAACAAAAACCCGATTCGGGGATGGGAGGAACACAAACCCGATTCCTGAACTTTATTATCCCATCACAATCAAGGTTGAATTATGGAACATTTCTCACCTTCTTTTGTAACTCGACATCTTCTTTTGTGCCTCTTTAATCTTCACATGTATAGACGGTTGAACATTCATTTGATAAAGATATGATTGTCCCCTTTCATTATAATTACAAGATCCATCGTTTGTAAATCCATAAATATTGGATCTTTTGTGATCCTCATCAAGGATAAACTGGCATGGACTTGTCGACTTAATGCATCTGCCAACTTGTTTGCTTTCCCAAGGTGGTAATGGATTGAGTAGTTGTAATCCTTAATCAGCTCCAACAATCTTCTTTGGTGCATATTCAACTCCTTTTGTGTGAAAATATACTTTAAAATTTTTGATCAGTATAAATGCCACAACTTTCTCCATAAAGATAATACCTCCAAATCTTTAATGCAACGATTACCACAGCTAACTCCAAATAATCAGTACGGTAATTTTGCTCATGTATTTTCTATTTTCGTGAGGCATAAGCTATCACCATATCATTTTGCATAAGAACACACCCCAATCCCTACTTGGATGCATCACTGTAGATCACAAACCTTTCTCCACTACAAGGCAGTGTGAGCACTGTTGCACTGGATAACCTTCTTTTCAACTCCTTGAAATTCTCTTCACATTCCCACGTCCAAACAAACTTAACTCCTTTCCTGGTCAACATTGTGAGTGGATTAGATAATCGTGAAAAATCTTTCACAAAATGTCGATAATATCCAGCCAAGCCAAGAAAACATCAGATCTCAGTTACTGTTGTTGGTCTCGACCATATTTCGATAACCTCTGTTTTTGTTGGATCCACAGATATCCCCTCTTTTGAGATTATGTGACCCAAAAATGCAACTTTTTGATGCCAAAATTCACACTTGGTAAATTTGGCATAAAGCTTCTCATTTCTCAGGGTCTTCAATATAATTCTGAAGTGATCTTCATGTTCTTCTTTTCTCTTTGAATATACCAGAATATCGCCTATAAAGACTACCAAAAACTGATCAAGATAGTCTCTAAAGACTCTATTCATTGTATCCATGATGATAGTAGGGGCATTAGTAAGACCAAATGGCATCACTATAAATTCATAGTGTCCATACCTTATACCGAAAGCCGTCGTTGGTATATCCTCCCTTTCGACCCTTAATTGATGATACCCTGAATGAATATCAATCTTGGAAATGTATTGAGCTCTGCATAGTTGGTCAAATAAGTCATCAATGCGTGGAAGAGGATATTTTTTCTTGATAGTGATCTTGTTATGTTCTCGATAATCAATTCAGAGTCTCACTGATCCATCTTTATTATTAACAAATAGAACAGGTGCTCCCAAAGGTGAATCACTAGGGCGTATGAATCCCTTATCATGATTTTCTTGGAGTTTCTTCTTCAATTCCTGCAACTCAATTGGGGACATTATATAAGGTGTGTCTGAAATAGGCAAAGCACCCGATATGAGTTCTATTGAAAACTCAACTTCACGATTTGGTGCAAGACCTGGTAATTACTCCGAAAAAACATCGTCAATCTCCCGTACAATGGGAATATTTTTAATCATGAGTTTCTCACCAACCATTTGAGATAAATAACCTTCATTTAGTGGAATTAGGACCCATAAGACAGAAGAAATTTCCACTAGAAGGTTATGTTCGTCCTTGCATCGATAGACGATCATAGATTGATCTGGAATATGAAATGTGACTTCCCTTCTTTGGAAATTGATATGTGCTCCATGTAGAGAAAGCCAATCCATGCCAATAATCACATCAAATTACACTATAGGAAGGATCAAAAGATTTTCAGGAATCACTTTCCCACAAACTTCGATTAGAGAAGAATTATAAACTTTTGATGCGACTGTTGTGCCATTAGGGGTTGTCACAGCTAACTCAAAATCTAATTGTTGAGGTAATACAGTGATATTCTTAGAAACTTCTTCAACAATAATGGAGTGGGTGGATCCAGAATCAAATAAAACATTTGCTACTTTAGAGTGGATGGTAAGTGTACCTTTCACCACATCGTTATCGTACTCCATATCACTGATAGAAATTGCATGTGACTTTCCTTTGTCTTTATCCATAAGAGTTTGTTGACGTCGACCATCATCATCAACCATTGGATTTGGTCATTGATTGGCATAATGCCCCATCTACTTGCACTTGAAACATTGATGTGTAGTAGGTTCATTCTGTGTATCCCTTCCTTTTTTTGCATCATTAGACATCTTCTTCCCATCATTGTGATATTCAAATTCCATATGACCTTCCTTTCCACATTTGAAACATTTACTTGTCCCTTTAAGACAACTCCCTCCATGTTTCTTTCCATACTTTTAGCATAAGGGAAATCTCATCTTCTTTTCAGTATGCTCTTTATATTTTCCTTTGAATTCCATTTTCCTCTTCTTATCTAACCCATATGACTGATGGGTTACTCCAAACTCCATCTCAACATTGAGAGCAAATCGAACGATTTCCTCATAGCTATTGAAGTCCCTTATGGATAACTCCCTTCGAAGACTTGGTTTTAAGCCACTAAAGAATCGATCGATCTTACTCTCAGGTTGGATAATAATACCAGAATCGTACCTTGCAAGTCTTGTAAAATTTGCTTCATAGGTAACAACAGATTCATCATCCTTTTGCTTCAGTTGAAGAAACTCTTTCTCCATCTTTGTTCAGAGAATACGAGGGAAGTACTTATTGAAAAATAAGCTCTTGAACTCATCCCATTCCATGGACTCAATTTCATCTCTTTTCCTCATATTCTAGATAAGATTCCACCATTGATCAACATCACCTTCCAAACGATACACTGCTAAGATAACTTTATCATGTTCAGAACATTGAATATCGGAAAATATCTTTTCAGTAGTACTAATCCATTTTTCAGAAACTAATGGATCAGTAGACCTGCTGAATGAAGGCGGATGCTGTCTCATGAAGGATTCAACAGAATTTTGCTCCTTCCTTTGATCCTTTGGATGTCCTGCATGATTCATAGCTTGAGAAGGTTGTGTGAGCATGGCTACAAGATTTTTCATTCTAGCTCCTATAACTTTTGGTTGCTCAGGGGGACAATCATTGCTTTGCCCGTCGCATTCCGCATTAACACGGATCCTTCGGGTTCCATCCATTGACTAAAACCATGAAGAATAGTGTGACCAACACTAATTATAATAGGAAACCAACATAATAAAAAATAAAAATTCACACTTAAGGTCTTATCCTAGGTTATTCATGGCCATTTCTAAAACACTAATATTGTTTTCTATACTTGGACTTATCCTTAGGGTTCTTACTAAGGCTTTCACATCCTAGTTTCCAAAGGTTGACTATACCTTTCCTATAATACCAACTATAACAACCCATACTTTACATACATTGTCATTACTTCAGAATTTAAGCACACTTACTACAACATATAACAAAACTAGGAAAGGACCGTATAGGTATAGAGTCTTTAGAAACTGGGAAACAGAAACAACTGGTTCATAAAGCATCTACTTTTCCTCCCATTTATTCATCATATATAGAGTCCCTTTTTGGAATATCCTACTTAATAACCTTCTTCCTGACATGGGGAAAGAAAACATACAAAAGGGTGAGCTCAAATGCTCAATATGGGTAAACAAAAGATGTATCAATCCAATCATATACATAAGAACATAACTTTTGGAAATCTTAACCTGCAAAAGAAATCTTAATTTCATAACATGGGATAAATCATAGTAGTGAAATGTAATCCCAATAATCATAACACAAAACATGAAACTTTGTGGCATACAGACATAATCATAGATAATCATTTCTTATTAGTCAAGACTCATTACCAAGACTATCTTAGTGGACAAAGTCCATTTCCTAACTGAGTTCACTCCTTGTTTCAGTCTTGTTTCACTGAACCAGTTTAACCTGCCGTTCCATCCATGTCTATCTCATGAGATATAAAATCTTTACCTAATGCATTGGAGGGAGATATAGGTCCTACCCATCTCATAATGATACCATTCTTATTTGTGCCACAAAATCATAAACCATATATCATAGCATAACCCATGTAATAAAAAGGGGAATCTTAAACATCATGACATCATAAAACAATTCAAATAAGATAAAGGAATTCATAAAAATAATTCCATCACAACATTATCAAATAAATGTAATAATAGGGATATAAATAGAACCCTTTATTATCTTATATGGAAAATAATTTTTATAAAACACTTGAACTCCAGTCTTGAGGAAAATATCCTTTCTACTTCAAAAACACTTTTCCTTTTTAACATGACATACAATTATAAGCTAAAAGAAGTTGATTAAAAATAAACTTGAAAACATGTATAGGAAGATTCTTGGAAATAATGTTTTAAAAATCCATTCATGCCATATAAGTTAAAAAAACATTCTTCTCGTACTTTTTTTGGAAAAGTCAAAAAGTACCTCGTACGAAAAACATCAAAAGATTCCTTTCATATCTTTTACTAAAAACTCACCAAAGGGTAAAATAGGATATAAACTACTGTATAAGGATATAAATATTACATATTGAGGAAACATGGATTTGGATGATAAAATACACCCCAGTAAATACCAAAGTATAAAAAATCTCTGATACAAATGAGATTGTGATATTTTCCCTTACCTTAGGTCTGATTTGCTTCATAAGTGTTCAAACCTCCTGTATAATGATTTAAATAATGTTATTGACATATTCTATAATCATACTTATTTTTATGATATCATATATGGTCATATTCTTAGCTTCTTATTAGTAATATTTCTTTACTACTTGTTATTCAGGTGTTTATTACTTTTTGTTCTTATGCGTGTTTTGTCGAATAAATTCTTATTTTTCTTTTTAGGTTATAGATAACCCATTTCCAGAATGGTATTAGTGTAATATATATCATATTTATTCACTCAATTCATTTATATTATCATTATGCAATGAAAATCATGTAGAACGAGTCGCATCACATCGTGGAGACGGTATTCCGTACGTACGCACGAGCGATGATATCATTCCCATGATCGTGGAATTGTATTGGAGTGTATGTATACTATTTCAGAATCAATATCACTTTAAAATAGTCATATATAGACATTATTTACACCATTATACCCATCCAAGTAAAGTGGTGGTGGAAAATAGATTACACCACGGCGTGGAGATGGTATTCCGTACGTACGCACGCGCGGTGATTTTGTTTTCCGTAGGATGGATAGGTGGTGAAATAGAGTTGTTTAATACATATAATAACATATCAGTATATGAGTGATACTGATGTTATTACTTAATAATGAAACAACTAAAGAAGAAGAAGTGGAAGAAGAAATAAAGTTGAAGGAATTGGTAATGGACATTACCACTTCTTTGAAGCGCCTCTTTGAGACCTCCTTTTAGGGAACTAAAACTAGTCTTTGAAGAAGACCAGGACCTCTAGGATGTTTCTAGGGAAGTGGAGAGGAGAAATTGGTAGTGGTTGGCCGTGATTTAAGGCTCAAAGTGGTGTGAGGAAGAGAGGGAGGAGGTTCCATTTTATAAGGTAGGAGAGGGGCACCTTTGGAATAACTAAAACAATTATTTTATTATAAAGTCAAATTCGGTTTTAAATAGCTCCAAATTGATTTATTTAGAATCTAAGCTAGGGATGGGTCGAAATCCTCTCATCCAATAGAATTTAGACAAGTTTAGGTTCCTATTTTAACCTTATCATTTAGAATAAACATTTAGTTAAATAATTTTACTTTTTCTGTGTCTTCTTTTGTTCTTATACTATAATGTTAATAAACTTACTATAAAAAGACAAACGAACCCCAAGTTGTCTATTATTAATATATATATAACCTTATCTAAGTCATTTGGCCGAGCTATCGATTTTTAGGAATAAACTAACAATTAATAATATAATATTTGTTTTAAAAACAATATTATGTAAATGTTGACACTATTTAGTAATTGATTTATGTGAAAATCATAACAGAATTATTAGTTCAAAAAAAGTTAATTAAATCAATAATAACATGTCATATTAACCTATAAAATTATTTTAATTCATAAAAAGTCTCAAATTATTTTGATTTGGGTATTTATAACATCAATTATGTCAATATTTCATTAATAAGATAATTACTGCATCATCTTTGTTGTCATAAATAAATTAAATTATTTAATGTCTAAAAATTACAAATAAAATATCAATATGTAGGAAATCTTTTTATATTTCTAATTAATATTTATAGTCGAATTTATCTTATATATAACCCTATATTAAAAATGATTTTTTTTAAACATTGATTTTAACTATTTTAACCATTCTTTAAATAAATTAATAATAAATGTCCTAATCTAATCAAAGTGGTCCTAAATGGTCATATGTTATTTTTAAGGTTGTTTTTGGTCGAATTACACTTATCCAATAGAATTAGGACATGTGTTAGGGTAATAATAATATCATTTTTACCCCTAATTACACTATTTACTTTTAACTATGGTAAATAAAATTAAAAAGTTACTATTCACTAAAAATTATTTTCATCTCATTGAACCACATTTTACTTACTGACATCAACCGTGTCTCTCATATTTTTGAAATTCCACTCACAGAAGCGGTAAAATTATGTTTTATGAAAAATTCAATTTTTTTCACTACCACTTAGTGGTTTCACTATTCATCAACAATTGAAAGTTTTCAGAAAAATACCAAAATTTCACCGTAGGCTAATTTCGATATTCCGAATCCAAAAATGATGTCAATTTTGAAAAATAAAATTTCTAAATTTTCAAAAAGTTGTTATTACTATTCATAACGGCTATTTTAATAATATTTTAATAGCATATCGTTGTTCAGTGAAACTCGGTATTGCGTACGACGCAAGCTATCAAGGAAGGTTGCGATTTCGTGTAAAGAAAGCCAAGAAAGTGAAAGATTCCTTTGATGATTTATATAACATAAAAGTATCGGGTGTTACAGTTTTCCCCAACATTCTCGTGGGAGGATAGATGGCTGACTACCCCCTTTGTCCCCTCTCTCTTCTCATAGTAGTTACTTGTACTGGCATGCACATTGGTTAGTTTTCCCCATATTTGTGTGTAGAGGGCTGTAATGGATTGTGGTTATTTAGACATATATACTCTAGATATAGTATCCTACGGACTACTATAGGTGTAACCTGTATACATTGTGATGGATTGAGGATCCTTACATGGTGTATGGGTTGTAATGTAATGATGTATAATACCCGACGTATGATACACATTATGCTAGCTGTGGTGGCTCCCAGAAACTACCTGGTTACTTTGGTGTGTAGACATGGTGGTTTTGTTGAATTAGGTTTATATTGTGGTGCTTCACCCTGGTGTCTGTGGGCACACCTTTTTGGAGAGAGATGCTTAGGATGTGCGATGTTGGGGCAAAGTGGAAGACCAGTGGGGAAGTAATAGTGGGTGACCCTTGATATTATTTATTATATGATATATTATTGTATGGGTTACTTTGTGAAAGTATCCATGGTGTGGCTGGGAACTTAGTATACCTGTTTAGGTGACGAGTTTGTTTTACTTGTTGTTCATTCTGCTTTAGCAAGCTTCCTCAAATTTTGCAAGAGAGTCTTTGGGGAGGATCTTAATGAGTATACTATTATACTCACCCTATGTATATATAAACTGTTTTCAGTTCACTTGTAGAAGGTTGGATATCAAGCTTGTTTCTACTAGCTTATGGTTGAATGATCTGTTCGCGCTAGTGTTTGCTAAGGTTTTTACTTTCTTTTGGGTACTTGTAGTTTTTCCCTTCTAGTTGTAGTACTTTTGCATGAAATTACATATGTGAACTTGGGTTTTCTTTTATATTTCTGTACTGAGTTAGGGTTGGTTGGCATATATGTTATCTCTCTCTTCCGCAAGTGTTCCCTTAGAGGGTAATTCCTCCCATTTGTGTGTTTACTATACCCTCGGTGCTAGTCGTGAACCTAGGGGCTACTGGAGGCGGGACTTGAGGGTCATTATCACCCTTCTCACATTTTATACCCAGGAGGGGTACACGTTGTTGGGAGGGGGTCGTGACAGTAATTAATTTCAACCAATTTTAGAAATTTTATTTGAGGAAATTAATATCATTTATAAAATAATTATGTAAAAATATACTCGATTTTGATATCTGTTAATTTACTGGGATTAGAAGCAAATTATTATGGAAGATTGGTTTTTTTCACACAATGTGTTTTCATCTTAATAATAGAATTATATCCCTGATTATTAATTATTTTAAAACAATTTTATGATTATATATTCAATATAATATTTTTACATTAATTATATGATTTTTAAAATCAATTAATTGGATGTAGATTCAGTTTATTGTTAAAAATTAATTTTTCAAAAATAGATTTTCAATGACGTTTGAAAATTTAATTAATGTTAAATTCTGAAACTAGTATAAATTGTATCCATTAAAATTTATTTATTATTTTTGATCATCATAACTAATATATCATATTATTTGAAGCATATTTTTTTCATAGTAAATATTAAAAACATGATATTTTTTGTTACCACGGTTAAGGTTAAAACTAGTTTCACAGGGGTTAAACCATGTGAAAAGTGAATTAATTCCTACAATGGATATAAAATTATTATTATTACAAGATATTTATACCTTATATTATTATAACATACAATTATCTTCCATTTTGTTCAACCTTCCAATGAATGTGACCTTAAATCTATTAAATATTTAAAAAAACTCTATGTGTGTCCCTCCCCGAACATATAAAAGGGAACTTATTATCCCTCCATTTTGACACAATTATACCCTTATATCATTAAAAAACCGGATAAATAACCATTTTAAAATTCTTCCCATCATCCTATATCATCTTTCTCCTCATAATACCATTTTTCATGCCATAAAATAAATCCAATGGAGGACACTCATAGAATATATATATATTGTAACAAACATAATTCAATTTTATTTCTAATTATAATTCCAATAAATCTGAATTATAAATAAAAAAATATGTATAAAAATTTGAAATATATCATTATTTTGTAATTATTATTATTATGTAACAATTGTTTTGCCCTACTTCTCAATCCAAAGGGAAATGAAAGCATCGCTCGTGTGTACATGTAGACAACCACCTCAACGTAGTGATACCACTCATTTTCCACCATCATAAGTCATGTTTGGTTATTATGATAGATTTAATGTTTATATATATATAATTTTCATGTTATAATAATTAGTCTATTAATGTGAATTTATATTTTCCTTTCTTTCGTTCCATCCATCGAAAAATGGAATCATTACTCATGTGTACGAATGAACTACTGTCACCACATATTGATATAATTAATTTATTATTTCCACTTTATATTAATGGGTATAAATATGTATATGATTACTATATATGTTATTTTTTTATTTAAACTATAAATACTGGGAACCAAGATCAAAATTCAATCACTGTAACCGATGAACCAAAAGCTAATGAAAAATGAAGTAGTTAACAAACAAAAATGTTGATGACATTAAATGATTTTTGATAAAAGTGTGATAAGATGTTATAAGTAAACCATTTATGGTAGTATATTTATGTATATGTTTATTTTTTATATTTATAATAAATTTAAATTTATTTTATAAAAGGTTTGAGTGCTTACTAAGTGAGACAGAATTTAGATAATGGTATTAAGATACAATCTCATTTTAACTAGGATTATTTATGATTATATTTTTTGATGATGAAATTATATGATATATCTATACAATGTATTATATAATTTATTTTTATCTAGTAAATTCTATATATTTTAATTTTTCCATTCATTTTATGCTCTTTAATTACTCATGATATTGAACAACATGCTTCCTAATTTATTACCCAAAATGAGAAATGAATTATTATTTTAACATAAATAACATGAATGGATATATTAAAAAAAATTAATATTTTTTTGAATATTCAATTATAATATTTTTTTGAAATTTTAAAATAAATGTTTTCAATAAATTTTTAGATATTATTATATTTCAAATAAATAGGTTATTTTCCTCAGGAAATATCCTATTAATATTTTAAAGGTATTTTTATCTATAAAAAATCTACTGATATTTCTTATGATTTACTATGATTATGATCAAATTTTACTATATCTAGTCTTTCTATATATGTTTTAAGACTATGATGATGAAATTTCTATGAAACTCGAATCCTTTTCATTGATTGTGAATTGATGATATGATGAATGTTTAATGATCTTGCAGAACACATATAAATGGTTTTAATTATATGATGAATTGGAAAAAAATTATATATCCCTCTAATTTACTAGGGAAATATTGGTATCACATTGGATAAAAAGTATAGTGATAGAGATTAAACCAAGATCAGTAAGTGATTTTTTCAAATAATATCATCTTGCGAGTGGGCTGAGACTAAGGAAATTATGGAATATTTAGTGAACCCAAATCCACTATGAAATTAATGGTAGATAGTCTTGGATATGGAAATTATTTTTTATACATATGTGCATGGGAAAAACAAATATCTTGTTATTTTGATATTTTTAAATAAATCATGATTAATTATTGATGATTCTTTACACATTAACCATATTTCATTTACTTGATAATATAATTTGATTTGATTCATACTTAATGGTATTTGACTAATTATGTAGGATTATTTTAAGTGTTGATTATATTATAATACCCTTATGCTTATCTTATGATCAGTTATGAACTTTGATTGATATATCATATGTTTACCATTACTAGGAATCTGATCCCACCCATGTTTCCAATCCTTGGGGGGTGAAGAATGGGTTTAAGTATTATATATCAATGAATGGGGATATCTTTGATGAAATTAATTGTAACTAATGTAGAAATTGTATGTACCAGTTGTTTACATATCCATGTTTTCAAAGATAAAAACCACTATTGTCCTCATGAGTGTATTATTGTGAAATTTATTGAATATTTATCTAAAATGATGTAATATGTATGTATTAAAAGTATGGGTCACTATAAAAATGGAAGTTAAAAGTGTTGTAAAACATTTATAGATCATATTTCTTCTATCACATATACCTTAATATGTCCGGACTCATGTGGTAATGTATATTTTTAATATTTATATTCCCAAAAACCATGAAGGTGTTTTTTGAGAAAATACAACATGTCATTTTCAACCACTTTCTAATTCTTATTTTATATAGTTTTGTTGAAATTATCCTGCAATATATTTATAATAATATAATATTAGCATGTATGATAGGATTAAATATTAAACTCCTTGTATAGTTTCTTTAAATTAATCGAATATATTATTTTATGATTTTTTTCTAGGGTTATGTGAAAAACTTCTAATTGTCAAATGTTATTGAAAGTAATGAAGTCAATTATATAATTTTTATTAACCTCATTAAGTGGTACAATATTTACCAATTTATATAGGAATTCAGTAGTTGTATGGTTGATCTGAAATTTCTTGATTGAGGATATATGATAAAGACCCATAACAACACTCCCTTGTAAAAAATCAACAGATATATTTATAAATGTAATAAAATTAATATTTTGTAATTAATAATGGAATATATCAATCACACATATCATTTCACTGTAATTTCAAGGAAATATTTCATTGTCTATGGCATGTAATATCAATTTCTTATGATCTAGTGGAAGGTATTTCATCTTGATAGATGAGAATCTAAAGAACTGGTATAGACTTCCATTATAATAGTGGGGGTCTCTCCACTCTCAATGAAACTGGATAGGACCCCAAGAAATCCTTATTCATAGAGGAATTTCTAAGAATTATTGTTCACATATACTATGGAATTTTCTATCCAAGTGAAAAATTTATTCTTTATAGGTAAATACAATGGAAGACTCTTATTGTTGGTTATATTTTATTATTAGATACATATAATAGTTTTTGTTGTTGATAATGATTAATTCTCTCCTTAACAAGTGATTATATTAATTACATTGATATCCTTCATATCCAGGAAGATAAATGGATTTACTATATCTATATCAATCATTGAGGTTATTTTTATTTCCAACATGTCATATTAATAATTATGTTATCACATAATAGGGGACAATTCATTCTATAATGGGTACATTGACATTAGCACTCAAACATGGATAATAAAGGGACTAGTTCATCATTCATGATATCATATTCACCGTAAATATTCCTGATCATCAACACTAAATCACGCATGATATTTCATTTTACAATTAGTATTTGTTTATCCAATTCCAAACTTCTAATTATGGTCTGGTATTCATCCTCATTGTTGTTACACTCTTCTCATTAGAGAAATGAATAGGAAACAACTATCTATTTTAGAAAAAAACAAAATCCCTATGAGGAACCAATGGTGTTTTGGGTCTTCAAGATCTATCATAGTTAGATATTTAAAATCACCATAAAAATAAATTTTCATTATTCAAGAAGTATTATAGATGATAGATATTTCTTAATCTTGTAGATATTTATCTGATTATACCTACTCCGATGTAGCATATGCTCCAACGAAAATGACACTTTCTTTTCCCTTGATCACCTTCTAGGATAAAAATACTATGTTGATTTTTTGGATGAAATCCCATCATATTAATATTTACATTGACATGTTTATCCCTATAACATATTTATACATGTTAATATGAAAATCTGATAGATCCCATGATAATGATGAAATCATAAATGGTTTGGTATCACAAATATCATCTTTATATATTTCTTCTCTATTTACTTGTATCAAGTCTCATCATCAAAACTGTTCTACAATGTAGTAATGACTATTTTGTATTCAATAATTATTTTTTATGTATGGTGGGTTCTGGGTGACTATTCCATGGTTTCCACATAGGGGATTATTGGTTTCCCTTATAAAATAGAAATCAACATTTTTAGTTCAATGGATAATTCTTGATATAATAAATGTACTCCAAAGATTTGTCATACCACATGCAAGTTACTATTTTAATTATCAATTTCATGAGAGATAATCATTTATTAATAAGGTATGTGAAGATCCACATTATATTGGGAGGATGGAACTATATTCTTATAAACTCTTGATGGTTTCAAAGATGGAGAATATCATTAATTGGATTGGTTTTTTAGAAATTAAAATGATTTATTGATGATGGACCATTAATGAGATTAAATTTCCTAACATCACGACAAAGTCTATTTTTAGGGATTCATTTTAATGAAATACTCATACTCCATTTTAACACTATACAACGTTTTGTAATGTAATAATTAAATAGTTGGAATTTTAGAACCATGTAATCCACATATAATTCCTCCATCACCCCCAAAATTAAATAATGATATAGTGCATAGAACATTAGAAGGTAGTGACAATATTTTTCATGTAAAAGGGAAGAAAAAATATAAATATTCCCCTTGCGGTGACCTATGAATAGTGGACTATTCATCCTCAAAAAATATTCTGATTTAATTATAGTAATAATACCAATATGTAAATGATAGGTATCTTAAAGAAACATTTGTATAAATTAGTGTCTCTATAATTGGGACTATAAAATCATACTGTATAAAATAGAGGATCATATCTCTGAAATAAATACAAACTCTATATTTTACAATTTTTTTCATTATCAGGTAAATATTAGCAATCTAGTTTAGATGTTTATCAATCTAGATGATGATTCATTTAATATACTTGTCATTGAATTATTTCACCTTGTTTATAAGAGCTATATGAATTATTTTAATTAGTTGTTTATAACTATGGTGATTTTCTTATAATTCAAAACAAAGACAATCTATTGAGCGATAATATCATGGAATATCAATATAATTATATATGAGAACATCTAGATGTTTATTAGGAAATATATGTATTTATATTATCCATAAATATCTATAGTTATACATAATATTATTGTTTGGGAGTTTTTTCCCATTATAGAAAAATATTGTTTATCAAATGTGGAAAAAACATCTTCTCTGAAATCCAGATGTGAATAATTCATCTATTCTTATACATTATTTTTGGGGGTGGAGGATGAGATATTATCTTATTATTATAGAGTAACTATATCTATTTCATCACTTACATTAATATCCCTCCTATACAAGGAGTACGAGTGTTCTTTTGAAATATATGACACTATTAAAAAAGAGAATCACGGTGGATATACCCAATAATCTCTTTTGTGAGTTCATATCATGCCATTATAAGAGACATGGTAAAGATTTCTAAATATCGGTTTCCCCTATATCCAATTAGGGAAGTAAAAAGATATATATTTTTTATATTTAATGTATGTGATTCCCTTCTTATATTTATAATGGACATTAAATTGAAGTGTCTTATTAACCATCATATGAGAGGATTTTAATCTAAGATTCAATATCATTTTCCATGACTACTGAATGAATCCTCTGATACTGATATTATTCATTGATTATGTTTATGATAAACTTGAAACCATTATATATTCTACTCTATATAATGAGTGTAGAAAATTAATGTTCATTAAGGGTAGAAATTTCTCTGACATTAACCATGAATTGATTTTTACCATACCTTTTATAATATATCATGTCAATGTATCCATAGTTTTAGTATTTAGAATGGGATTTTTCATCATATATCACATATATCTTCCCATAAATATATTATCTATGTAATGTTTTATATACTGAGTGGAATACTCCATGAATATGTATCCATGGATTTTTAAATAAGTCATATATATATAAATTCCATGGTAGACCACCCTGATTTTGGATTCAAAATGTGATCTCTGGATGGGGAAATCAAATTGATCCTCAGGAATGGCCTCTACTAAAACATTTCATATTCTTGTATTATCTTATTGAGAGGAGAGATAATATGTCCCTATAATCCAAATTAGAGACGTTATAATTGTATATTTGATTGATGGTGTTAATAATATAAACTATATTTAGAGAACAATGATATCATAATTCTTTCTATAATCATATACTGTTACAATATTCCACTTTATAATTTTTTTCTAGTCCTGATTGATGAATAAAATGACAATATGTCACTCTATGAGCCTATTTCAATATGATATCAACAATAAAAAGTTTAGTTATAAAATTTTAATGTTCAAAAATTGATTCAATAAGTGGTTTGCTAAAATCCTTATTGAGTTGGGTTGCATCCAAAATTTAAATTCATTAAGGTGTGATAGAGAGGTGCATCAAAAAATCATACCTATAGATTTTATGCCAATTAAATTGTCTCCATGGATCCCCTTTATCTTGGGGTTAACAAGATTGAGTTACTTTTAATGATAATTCACTACATTGGTCTGAATTTGGTGTAATATTTTTCATTTTACAATCTATAATAGTAATATTTCATGTTTCTTGAGGTTAAATTTTTTTTATTCCAAATAATTGATCAAAAAATATGAAAATTTTAATCAAAATTAATATGATCTGATTGATTTTCTTATTGAGGTCAATGGAATTCATCTCTTCGATTATCAGTTGCATATATTTTCATGGTGGGAATGAAATCGAAATACATGGATCCACCATGGCCTCAAATTCCACGTCCTTTAGATCATCCTCTAAAACTTTTATTAGGAAATACTTCATCATTTAACTATCATGTATTTGTGAATTAAATTTTCCGGTGGATGAAGTTATCACAATATCATTGTGGCTTCTCATTAGAGTAGTTTTTTGTGTGGTGATATCAATATTTTCTAGAGTATGTCAATAATAATAAAAAATACAAGGTTTTCCCCCAAAAATATAATGGAATGGTTAGTTTTTTTAATGTTCTGTGATAAATAACTTCTGTGATTAGTTTATCTCTATCAACACAACAAGATTATTTTATAATTCTCTAATAAATTATCTAGGAACACTCAATTTTAAGAAATAATAGTTATTTTTTTCATATATTTCAAATTTAATTTATTAATCATTCATTCCTGAAAAGAGAGGGTGTTTTTGTTATTTCAACAGAGGAATGATTTCATTGTAATATTTATGTTCTGGATTTGGATAGAAAAAGGAGTTCTACTTAAGTGTGACTATATAGTTTCTTCATTTTAATATTCTATTCCAGGTGATTAATAATTTGGAAGCTATTTTACTTTATAATATTCATGGGAATAATCTAATTGTTATTCCACTAAAATATATTATTATAATTTGATTGGATACTTCAGGGGGATAAGCGGTGTATTAATCTACTATTTGAGATTCTCAATAATAATTTTTTTGAAATGTCTTATTTAGGAGATCCATATTAATGGTATAGGATAATGAATTCAACCTTGTGATGATGTAAAAATTATCTCATTTTCATAATGTAAATTTTTTTAGAGGTCTATGGTTGTCCTCCTTCTAACCATGTAATGTAATTATAATGTAATTATTTTCAAATATCTCCCAAAATGGAATTACATCTACCTATCAGATACCGATACATGACAAAAATAGGTCATTTCAAAGATTGTATAAAATAATAAGTATTTAATATTATAATATACTAGGGAATTATTAATATAGACCTACATTGATACATGAAATTAATGGTATGTTGTTTTATTTCCCCTATATCATTGAACATCAAGGAGGGTGGATTCAAAAATTTCTATAGAGAAATGTAAAAATAAACCGAATCTTGATGTGTATTTATTTCAGTTACATTGGTTATAATTATCCTTTCATGCTCTCCATTTTTTCATCATCATATATAATATATTCAAGGGTCTCTTTAGCAATTAATCATTTGGAATTTTTGTAGGAATGATCAGTGGAGTCTCATATGGTCAAACTATCTTCACCAGTAAATGATAACTAGCATAAGACACTGACATAGATTTTCCCCAAATCCACAGTGCAAGTGATTTATTTATCCATTACATTAGTGGTAGTATGAAAATATTGTATGTCATTAAATAATTATATCATGAATTTAAATTAACAAATTATGTTATAAAATAATCTTTATCATAATGAATTTCTATTACTTAGAATTTTAATTTATAATTCATGTGATTTTATTTTGATAAACCATGGAAACTAAAAATTAAATGTTTACCATTAATATATCATTAAAAAAATATCAATGATATAACATTTAATAAGAAAAAATGGGTATTTCAGTTTGTATGTGGGTTACGATAGATGTAACCAAAATAATTCAATCATACATGGTGAAACATGTGAGTGAATATATACCTAACTTGGCAGTGTCCCGATGTGCTATAAAAGGAGTTTATAATCATTAAGGTGGTAACTATTATTTTCCAAATACATCTCCCATTTATTATTGATGTCTCTTCCATCCCCTTGCATATGTATCATGAGATAATCACATATAGCGATAAGGAGGAGGGACTTTCCCCTGAAATGAGTGATTTATAAACACATGTGGATTCACTAATGAGGTAGGATTCTATTGATTTCTTCATAGTGATCTATATCAACCATAATTGTTAATTAACAAAGGAAATTGGTGGTACTCGTTGTATGATATTCATATGTTATTTATTTATTTATACATGGTTTGAAATTAATATATGGTATATCATCCTAATGAAATCTACAATTTTTTTGAAAACCGATTATGTTAATAATATTGTATAGAAATAAATTAGTTTTGTTTGACCCGTGATCATTTATTCATGAAATTATTTATTTAAATGAAGACATATATTTATCATATAATTTTAACATATTTTACTATAAAAACAATGGTTATTTTGTGTTGTGGATCTTTATATTACATGGGATTATATGAGCTATGGTTAAGTATCATAATATAACATCTGACAACATAGGTTGTGACACAACATGGGCCCTATATATATATCATATTATCATAGAATATGATATGTCATATTATGAGGAATGGTGTAACTAAATTCCTCCAATAAAATCATGAATCAAATCACCTTAGCTATATCAATTCATGTCATATAATATTAACCAAAAATAGGAGTTTGATAAATAAACAATTAGAATTATATATCATAAAATTTGATAGATAATATAAGCAAATAAGGGATTAGGATTCCACATTTTTTTGAAAATATCATTTTAAGGAAAATCTAATACTTCAAACATTTAAATTATTAAGTGAATTATTCGTAAGGTTGTTTTTGGTCGAATTACACTTATCCAATAGAATTAGGACATGTGTTAGGGTAATAATAATATCATTTTTACCCTTAATTACACTATTTACTTTTAACTGTGGTAAATAAAATTAAAAAGTTACTATTCACTAAAAACTATTTTCATCTCATTGAACCACATTTTACTTACTAACATGAACCGTGTCTCTCATATTTTTGAAATTCCTCTCACAGAAGTGGTAAAATTAAGTTTTATGAAAAATTCAGTTTTTTTCACTACCACTTAGTGGTTTCACTATTCATCAACAATTGAAAGTTTTTAGAAAAATACCAAAATTTCACCCTAGGCTAATTTCGATATTCCGAATCCAAAAATGAAGTCAATTTTGAAAAGTAAAATTTCCAAAATTTCAAAAAGTGGTTATTACTATTCATAACGGATAGTTTTAATAATATTTTAATAGCATATCGTTGTTCAGTGAAACTCGGTATTGCGTACGATGCAAGCTATCGAGGAAGGTTTTGATTTCATGTAAATAAAGCCAAGAAAGTGAAAGATTCCTTTGATGATTTATATAACATAAAAGTATTGGGTGTTACAGTTTTCCCCAACATTCTCGTGAGAGGATAGATGGCTGACTACCCCCTTTGTCCCCTCTCTCTTCTCATAGTAGTTACTTGTACTGGCATGCACACTGGTTAGTTTTCCCCATATATGTGTGTAGAGGGCTGTAATGGATTGTGGTTATTCAGACATATATACTCTGGATATAGTATCCTACGGACTACTATAGGTGTAACCTGTATACATTGTGATGGATTGAGGATCCTTACATGGTGTATGGGTTGTAATGTTATGATGTATAATACCCGACGTATGATACACATTATGAGAGCTGTGGTGGCTCTCGGAAACTACCTGGTTACTTTTCTGTGTAGACATGGTGGTTTTTTTGAATGAGGTTCATATTGTGGTGCTTCACCCTGGTGTCTGTGGGAACGCCTTTTTGGAGAGAGATGCTTAGGATGTGCGATGTTGTGGAAAAGTGGAAGACCAGTGGGGAAGTAATAGTGGGTGACCCTTGATATTCTTTATTATATGATATATTATTGTATGCGTTACTTTGTGAAAGTATGCATGGTGTGGCTGATAACTTAGTATACCTGTTTATGTGACGAGTTTTTTTACTTGTTGTTAATTGTGCTTTAGCAAGCTTCCTCAACTTTTGCAAGAGAGTCTTTGTGGAGGATCTTAATGAGTATACTATTATACTCACCCTATGTATATATAAACTGTTTCAGTTCACTTGTAGAAGGTTGGATATCAAGCTTGTTTCTACTAGCTTATAGTTGAAGGAGCTGTTCGCGCTAGTGGTTGCTAAGGTTTTTACTTTCTTTTGGGTACTTGTAGTTTTTCCCTTCCAGTTGTAGTAATTTTGCATGAAATTACATATGTGAACTTGGGTTTTCTTTTATATTTCTGTTCTGAGTTAGGGTTGGTTGGAATATATGTTATCTCTCTCTTCTACAAGTGTTCCCTTAGAGGGTAATTCCTCCCATTTGTGTGTTTACTATACCCTCGGTGCTAGTCGTGAACCCAGGGGCTACTGGAGGCGGGACTTGAGGGTCATTATCTCCCTTCCCACATTGTATAACCAGGAGGGGTACACGTTGTTGGGTGGGGGTCATGACAATAATTAATTTCAACCAATTTTAGAAATTTTATTTGAGGAAATTAATATCATTTATAAAATAATGATGTAAAAATATACTCGATTTTGATATCTGTTAATTTACTGGGATTAGAAGCAAATTTTTATGGAAGATTGGTTTTTTTCACACAATGAGTTTTCATCTTAATAAAAGAATTATATCCCTGATTATTAATTATTTTAAAAAAAAATTATGATTATATATTCAATATAATATTTTTACATTAATTATATGATTTTTAAAATCAATTAATTGGATGTAGATTCAGTTTTTTGGTAAAAATTCATTTTTCAAAAACAGGTTTTCAATGATGTTTGAACATTTAATTAATGTTAAATTCTGAAACTTGTATAAATTTTATCCATTAAAATTTATTTATTATTTTTAACCATCATAACTAATATATCATATTATTTGTAGCATATTTTTTTCATAGTAGATATTAAAAACATGATATTTTTTGTTACCACGGTTAAGGTTAAAACTAGTTTCACAGGGGTTAAACCATGTCAAAAGTGAATTACTTCCTACAATGGATATAAAATTATTATTATTACAAGATATTTATACCTTATATTATTCTAACATACAATTCTCTTCCATTTTGTTCAACCTTCCAATGAATGTGACCTTAAATCAATGAAATATTTAAAAAAACTCTATGTGTGTCCCTCCCCGTACATATAAAAGGGAACTTATTATCCCCCGATTTTGACACAATTTTACCCTCATATCATTAAAAAACCGGATTAATAACCATTTTAAAATTCTTCCCATCATCCTATATCATCTTTCTCCTCATAATACCATTTTTCATGCCATAAAATAAATCCAATGGAGGACACTCATAGAATATATATAGATTGTAACAAACATAATTCAATTTTATTTCTAATTATAATTCAAATAAATCTGAATTATAAATAATAAATATATGTATAAAAATTTGAAATATATCATTATTTTGTAATTATTATTATTATGTAACAATTTTTTTGCACTACTTCTCAATCCAAAGGGAAATGAAAGCATCGCTCGTGTGTACATGTGGACAACCACCTCCACGTAGTGATACCACTCATTTTCCACCATCTAAAGTCACATTTTTTTATTATGATAGATTTAATGTTTATATATATAATTTTCATGTTATAATAATTAGTCTATTAATGTGAATTTATATTTTCCTTTCTTTCATTCCATCCATTGAAAAATGGAATAATTACTCATGTGTACGAATGAACTACTATCACCACATATTGATATAATTAATTTATTATTTCCACTTTATATTAATGGGTATAAATATGTATATGATTACTATATATGTTATTTTTTTATTATTTAAACTATAAATACTAGGAACCAAGATCAAAATTCAATCACTGTAACCGATGAACCAAAAGCTAATGAAAAATGAAGTAGTTAACAAACAAAAATGTTGATGACATTAAATGATTTTTGATGAATGTGTGATAAGATGTTATAAGTA
Organism: Viscum album; assembly: GCA_963277665.1. Lineage (NCBI taxonomy): Eukaryota > Viridiplantae > Streptophyta > Magnoliopsida > Santalales > Viscaceae > Viscum > Viscum album. The sequence goes on along the minus strand of OY728128.1, from coordinate 265,951,209 downwards.
AACAACTTATGGTAGTATATGTATGTCTATGTTTATTTTTTATATTTATAATAAATTTAAATTTATCTTATAAAAGGTTTGAGTGATTACTAAGTGAGACAGACTTTAGAGAATGGTATTTGGATACAATCTCATTTTAACTAGGATTATTTGTGATTATATTTTTTTATGATGAAATTATATGATATATCTATACCATGTATTATATAATTTATTTTTATCTAGTAAATTCTATATATTTTAATTTTTCCATTCATTTTATGCTCTTTAATTACTCAAGATATTGAACGAATGTTTTTAAGGATAAGAAATTTTGTTTTTCACTTCAGTGTGGAATATTTTTTTAATGTCCATATTTTCATAAAAATCATAGTAAGAATTTATTAAATATTATCAAAATATAAATTAAATTATTTCTTACCCATGTTTTACATTCTATATTTTTTAATAGAATATTTATGTTTAATCTTAACAACATGCTTCCTAATTTATTACACAAAATGAGAAATGAATTCTTATTTTAACATAAATAACATGAATGGATATATTCAAAAAAATTAAAAAAAATTATTTGAATATTAAATTATAATTTTTTTTGAAATTTTAAAATAATAGTTTTCAATAAATTTTTAGATATTATTATATTTCAAATAAATAGGTTATTTTCCTCAGGAATTATCCTATTAATATTTTAAAGGTATTTTTATTTATAAAAAAATATACTGATATTTCTTATAATTTACTATGATTATGATCAAATTTTACTATATCTAGTCTTTCTATATATGTTTTAAGACTATGATGATGAAATTTCTATGAAACTCGAATCCTTTTCATTGATTGTGAATTGATGATATGATGAATGTTTAATGATCTTGCAGAACACATATAAATGGTTTTAATTATATGATGAATTGGAAAAAAATTATATATCCCTCTAATTTACTTGGGAAATATTGGTATCACATTGGATAAAAAGTACAGTGATAGAGATTAAACCTAAATCAATAAGGGATTTTTTCAAATAATATCATCTTGCGAGTGGGCTGAGACTAAGGAAATTATGGAATATTTAGTGAACTGAAATCCACTATGAAATTAATGGTAGATAGTCTTGGATATGGAAATTATTTTTTATACATATGTGCATGAAAAAAACAAATATCTTGTTATTTTGATATTTTTAAATAAATCATGATTAATTTTTGATGATTCTTTACACATTAAGAATATTTCATTTACTTGATAATATCATTTGATATGATTCATACTTAATGGTATTTGACTAATTATGTAGGATTATTTTATGTGTTGATTATATTATAATACCCTTATGCTTGTCTTATGATCAATTATGAACGTTGATTGAAATATCATATGTTTTCCATTACTAGTCATCTGATCCCACCCATGTTTCCAATCCTTAGGGGGTGAAGAATGGGTTTAAGTATTATATATCAATGAATGGCGATATCTTTGATGAAATTAATTGTAACTAATGTAGAAATTGTATGTACCAGTTGTTTACATATCCATGTTTTCAAAGATAAAAACCACTATTGTCCTCATGATTGTATTATTGTGAAATTTATTGAATATTTATCTAAAATGATGTAATATGTATGTATTAAAAGTATGGGTCACTATAAAAATGGAAATTAAAAGTGTTGGAAAACATTTATAGATCATATTTCTTCTATCACATATACCTTAATATGTCAGGACTCGTGTGGTAATGTATAGTTTTAATATTTATATTCCCAAAAACCATGAAGGTGTTTTTTGAGAAAATACATCATGTCATTTTCAACCACTTTCTAATTATTATTGTATATAGTTTTGTTGAAATTATCCAGCAATATATTTATAATAATATAATATTAGCATGTATGATAGGATTAAATATTATACTCCCTGTATAGTTTCTTTAATTTAATCGAATATATTATTTTTTAATTTTTTTTCTAGGGTTATGTGAAAAACTTATAATTGTAATATGTTATTCAAAGTAATGAAGTCAATTATATAATTTTTATTAACCTCATTAAGTGGTACAATATTTACCAATTTATATACGAATTCAGTAGTTGTATGGTTGATCCAGAATTTCTTGATTGAGGATATATGATAAAGACCCATAACAACACTCCCTTGTAAAAAATCAATAGATATATTTAGAAATGTAATAAAATTAATATTTTGTAATTAATAATGGAATATATCAATCATACATATCATTTCACTGTAATTTCAAGGTAATATTTCATTGTCTATGGCATGTAATATCAATTTCTTATGATCCAGTGGAAGGTATTTCATCTTGATAGATGAGAATCTAATGAACTTGTATAGACTTCAATTATAATAGTGGGGGTCTCTCCACTCTCAATGAAACTGGATAGGACCCCAAGAAATCCTTATTCATAGAGGAATTTCTAAGAATTATTGTTCACATATACTGTGGAAATTTCTATCCAAGTGAAAAATTTATTCTTTATAGGTAAATATAATGGAAGACTCTTATTGTTGGTGATATTTTATTTTTAGATACATATAATAGTTTTTGTTGTTGATAATGATTAATTCTCTCCTTGACAAGTGATTATATTAAATACATTGATATCCTTCATATCTGGGAAGATAAATGGATTTACTAGATCTATATCAATCATTGAGGTTATTTTTCTTTCCAACATGTCATATTAATAATTATGTTATCACACAATAGGGTACAATTCATTTTATAGTGGATACTTTGACATTAGCACTCAAACATGGATAATGAAGGGACTAGTTCATCATTCATGATATCATATTCACCATAAATATTCCTGATCATCAACACTAAATCACGCATGATATTTCATTTTACAATTAGTATTTGTTTATCCAATTCGAAACTTCTAATTATGGTCAGGTATTCATCCTCATTGTTGTTACACTCTTCTCATTAGAGAAATGAATAGGAAACGACTATCTATTTTAGAAAAAAAAAACAAAATCCCTATAAGGAACCAATGGTGTTTTGGGTCTTCAAGATCTATCATAGTTAGATATTTAAAATCACCTTAAAAATAAATTTTCATTATTCAAGAAGTATTATAGATGATAGATATTTCATAATCTTGTAGATATTTATCTGATTATACCTACTCCGATGTAGCATATGCTCCAACAAAAATAACAAGTTCTTTTCCCTTGATCACCTTCTAGGATAAAAAGACTATGTTGATTTTTTGGATGAAATCCCATCATATTAATATTTACCTTTACATGTTTATCCCTATAACATATTTATACATGTTAATATGAAAATCAGATAGATCCCATGATAATGATGAAATCATCAAAGGTTTGGTATCACAAATATCATCTTTATATATTTCTTCTCTATTTACTTGTATCAAGTCTCATCATCCAAATTGTTCTACAATGTAGTAAAGACTATTTTGTATTCAATAATTATTTTTTAGGTATGGTGGGTTCTGGGTGACTATTCCATGGTTTCCACATAGAGGATTATTGGTTTCCCTTATAAAATAGAAATAAACATTTTTAGTTCAATGGATAATTCTTGATATAAAAATGTACTCCAATGATTTGTCATCCCACATCCAAGTTAATATTTTAATTATCAATTTCATGAGAGATAATCATTTATTAATAAGGTATGTGAAGATCCACATTATATTGGGAGGATGGCACTATGTTCTTCTAAACTCTTGATGGTTTCAAAGATGGCGAATATCATGAATTGGATTGGTTTTTTAGAAATTAAATTGATTTTTTGATGATGTACCATTAATGAGATTAAATTTCTTAACATCACCCCCAAATTCTATTTTCAGGGATTCATTTTAATGAAATAATCATATTCCATTTTAACACTATACAACATTTCGTAATGTTATTATTAAATAGTTGGAATTTTAGAACCATGTAATCCACATATAATTCCTCCATCACCCCCAAAATTAAATAATGATATAGTGCATAGAACATTAGAAGGTAGTGACAATATTTTTCCTATAAAAGGGAAGAAAAAATATAACTACTCCCCTTACGGTGACCTATGAATAGTGGACTATTCATCCTCAAAGGATATTCTAATTTAATTATAGTAGTAATACCAATATGTAAATGATAGGTATCGTAAAACAAAATTTGTATAAATTAGTGTCTCTATAATTGAAACTATAAAATCATACTGTAGAAAATAGAGGATCATATCTCTGAAATAAATAAAAACTCTATATTTTACAATTTTTTTCATTATCAGGTAAATATTAGAAATCTAGTTTAGATATTTATCTCCCTAGATGATGATTCATTTAATATACTTGTCATTGAATTATTTCACCTTGTTTATAAGAGTTATATGAATTATTTTAATTATTTGTTTATAATTATGGTGATTTTCTTATAATTCAAAACAAAGACAGTCTATTGAGTGATAATATCAAGGAATATCAATATAAATATATATGAGAACATCTAGATGTTTATTAGGAAATTTATGTATTTATATTATCCATAAATATCTATAGTTATACATAATATTATTGTTTGGGAGTTTTTTTTCCCATTTTAGAAAAATATTGTTTATCAAATGTGGTAAAAACATCTTCTCTGAAATCCAGATGTGAATAATTCATCTGTTCTTATACATTATTATTAGGGGTGGAGGATGAGATATTATCTTATTATTATAGAGTAACTATATCTATTTCATCACTTACATTAATATCCCTCCTATACAAGGAGTGCGAGTGTTCTTTGGAAATATATGACACTATTAAAAAAGAGAATCACGGTGGATATACCCAATAATCTCTTTTGTGAGTTCATATCATGCCATTATAAGAGACATGGTAAAGATTTCTAAATATCGGTTTCCCCTATATCCAATTAGGGAAGTAAAAAGATATATATTTTTTATATTTAATGTATGTGATTCCCTTCTTATATTTATAATGGACATTCAATTGAGGTGTCTTATTAACCATCATATGAGAGGATTTTAATCTAAGATTCAATATCATTTTCCATAACTACTGAATGAATCCTCTGATCCTAATATAATTCATTGATTATGTTGATGATAAACTTGAAACCATTATATATTCTACTCTATATAATGAGTGTACAAAATTAATGTTCATTAAGGGTAGAAATTTGTGTGACATTAACCATGAATTGATTTTTACCATACCTTTTATAATATATAATGTCAATGTATCCATAGTTTTAGTATTTAGAAAGGGATTTTTCATCATATATCACATATATCTTCCCTTAAATATATTATCTATGTAATGTTTTATATACTGAGTGAAATACTCCATGAATATGTATCCATGGATTTTTAAATAAGTCATATATATATATAAATTTCATGGTAGACCACCCTGATTTTGGATTCAAAATGTGATCTCTGGATGGGGAAATCAAATTGATCCTCAGGAATAGCCTCTAATAAAACATTTCATATTCTTGTATTATCTTATTGAGAGGAGAGATAATATGTCCCTATAATCCAAATTAGAGACGTTATAGTTGTATATTTAATTGATGGTGTTAATAATATAAACTATATATAGAGAACAATGATATCATAATTATTTCAATAATAATATACTGTTACAATATTCCACTTTATAATTGTTTTCTAGTCCTCATTGATGAATAAAATGACAATATGTCACTCTATGAGCCTATTTCAATATGATATCAACAATAAAAAGTTTAGTTATAAACTTTCAATGTTCATAAATTGATTCAATAAGTGGTTCGCTAAGATCCTTATTGATTTGGTTTGCATCCAAAATTTAAATTCATTGAGGTGTGATAGAGAGGTGCATCAAAAAATCATACCTATAGATTTTATGCTAATTAAATTGTCTCCATGGATCCCCTTTATCTTGGGGATAACAAGATTGAGTTACTTTTAATGATAATTCACTACATTGGTCTGAATTTGGTGTAATCTTTTTCATTTGACAATCTAGAATAGTAATATTTCATGTTTCTTGAGGTTAAATTTTTTTTATTCCAGAGAATTGATCAAAAAAATATTAAAATTTTAATCAAAATTCATATGATATGATTGATTTTCCTATTGAGGTCAATGGAATTCATCTCTTCGATTATCAGTTGCATATATTTTCATGGTGGGAATGAAATCGAAATACTTGGATCCACCATGGACTCAAATTCAACGTCCTTTAGATCATCCTATATAACTTTTATTAGGAAATACTTCTTCATTTAACTATCATGTATTTGTGAATTACATTTTCAGGTGGATGAAGTTATCACAATATCATTGTGGCTTCTCATTAGAGTATTTTTTTGTGAGGTGATATCAATATTTTCTAGAGTATGTCAATAATAATAAAAAATACAAGGTTTTCCCCCAAAAATATAATGGCATGGTTTGTTGTTTTAATGTTCTGTGATACACAACATATGTGATTAGTTTATCTCTATCAACACAAAAAGATTATTTTATAATTCTCTAATAAATTATCTAGGAACACTCAATTTTAAGAAATAATAGTTATTTTTTTCATATATTTAAAATTTAATTTATTAATCATTCATCCCTGACAAGAGAGGGTGTTTTTGTTATTTCAACAGAGGAATGGTTTCATTGTAATATTTATGTTCTGGATTTGGAGAGAAAAAGGAGTTCTACTTAAGTGTGACTATATAGTTTCTTCATTTTAATATTCCATTCCAGGTGATTAATAATTTGGAAGCTATTTTACTTTATAATATTCATGGGAATCATCTAATTTTTATTCCACTAAAATATATTATTATAATTCGATTGGATACTTCAGGGGGATAAACGGTGTATAAATCTACTATTTGAGATTCTCTATAATAATTTTTTTGAAATTTCTTATTTAGGAGATCCATATTAATGGTATAGGTTAATGAATTCAACCTTGTGATGATGTAAGAAATTATCTCATTTTCATAATGTAAATTTTTTTAGAGGTCTATGGTTGTCCTCCTTATAACCATGTAATGTAATTATAATGTAATTATTTTCAAATATCTCCCAAAATGGAATTACATCTACCTATCAGATATCGATACATGACAAAAATAGGTCATTTCAAAGATTGTATAAAATAATAATTATTTAATATTAAAATATACTATGGAATTATTAATATAGACCTACATTGATACATGAAATTAATGGTATGTTGTTTTATTTCCCCTATATCATTGAACATCAAGGAGGGTGGATTCAAAAATTTCTATAGAGAAATGTAAAAATAAACCGAATCTTGATGTGTATTTATTTCAGTTACATCGGTTCTAATTATCCTTTCATGCTCTCCATTTTTTCTTCATCATATATAATATATTCAAGTGTCTCTTTAGCAATTAATCATTTGGAATTTTTGCAGGAATGATCAGTGGAGTCTCATATGGTCAAACTATCTTCACTAGTAAATGATAACTAGAATAAGACACTGACATAGATTTTCCCCAAATCCAGAGTGCATGTGATTTATTTATCCATTACATTAGTGGTAGTATGAAAATATTGTATGTCATTATATCATTATATCATGAATTTGAATTAACAAATTATTTAATAAAATTATCTTTATCATTATTAATTTCTATTACTTATAATTGTAATTTATAATTCATGTGATTTTATTTTGATAAACCATGGAAACTAAAAATTAAATGTTTACCATTAATACATGATTAAGAAAACATAAATGATATAACATTTAATAAGAAAAAATGTGTATTTCAGTTTGTATGTGGGTTATGATAGATGTAACCAAAATATTTCAATCATACATGGTTAAACAAGTGAGGGAATATATACCTAACTTGGTAGTGTCCCGATGTGCTATAAAAGGATTTTATAATCATTAAGGTGGTAACTATTATTTTCCAAATACATCTCCCATTTATTATTGATGTCTCTTCCATCCCCTTGCATATGTTTCATGAGATAATCATATATAGCGATAAGGAGGAGGGACTTTCCCCTGAAATGAGTGATTTATAAACACATGTGGATGCACTAATGAGGTAGGATTCTATTGATTTCTTAATAGTGATCTATATCAACCAAAATTGTTAATTAACAAAGTAAATTGGTGGTCCTCATTGTATGATATTCATATGTTACTCATTTTTTTATACATGGTTTGAAATTAATATATGGTAGATCATCGTAATGAAATCTACAATTTTTTTGAAAACTGATTACGTTAATAATATTGTATAGAAATAAATTAGTTGTGTTTGACCCGTGATCATGTATTCATGAAATCATTTATTTAAATGAAGACATATATTTATCATATAATTTTCACATATTTTACTATAAAAAAAATTGTTATTTTGTTTTATGGATCTTTATATTACATGGGATTCTATGAGCTATGGTTAAGTATCACAATATAAAATCTGACAACATAGGTTGTGACACAACATGAGCCCTATATATATATATCATATTATCATAGAATATGATATGTCATATTATGAGGAATGGTGTAACTAAATTCCTACAATAAAATCATGCATCATATCACCTTAGCTATATCAATTCATGTAATATAATATTAACTGAAAATTGGAGTTTGATAAATCATCAATTAGAATTATATATCATAAAATTTGATAGATAATATAAGAAAATAAGGGATTAGGATTCCACATTTTTTAGAAAATATCATAATAAGGAAAATCTAATACTTCAAACATTTAAATTATTAAGTGAATTATAAAGTGTATTAAATGTTTATAAGTTATTGAAAAAGTTATTTGGGTATATTAATTTAAAATAAAATTGTTTATAAAACACTTAATAATTAAATGTTCTTAAATAATTATTATGTATTTTGAAACATTGAATTTCAAAATATTTTGTAATATAAAATTTTAATGTTAAATAACTCTTGAAATTATATATGATGAATTAAAATTTGAATACAATTGGTTTATAGAAAATTCATATATGTAATTAATATTGTTTGTATGGATAAAAAATATGTCTAATTATAAATGGGTTTATATAAATTATGATTTTTTCATAATTATGGATTTTAATTGTAAAAATTTGTGTCCTTATATAAGGAAATTTTTAAACCTTTGAATAAAGATTTTTAAAACATTTATAAGATCTATGTTTGTATAAAAATTAATATATTATATATTTGACAAAAAAATAATATATATGAATACTTCATATATATAATGTTAATATTTGAAATATAATATATTTAATGTTAATTTTTTTTAAAGAATAATATTAAATAGTTATTATTAGATATTAATTAAAATTATTAGTATTTATTAAATTATGGAAGTTCATAATACATGTATAAGTTATAATGTTTTAATAATTTATTTGTATATTATTTTTTCATAAATTATTTATCCCATGTTTAAATATATGAATTATTAACTTATTTTATTTATTCTTGTTATTATTAATTAATATAATTATAATATTATGAACAGAATTATATTATAGTATAAATTAAAAAATTACTAAGATAAACTTTCTTACATGAAATTATGTGGTCCCATGTAAGATATGATAGTTGAATTAGTTTTCTTCCTACTTTAATTTTTCTTGTAATAGGGCTTGATCATGAAATAATAAGTTAATTATATTTTATTCAAATTATGTGTTATATTCAATATTAAATTGATGTTTCTATTGTGTAAATCATCCTTAGGTATAGAGAATCTTCATCATAATACTCACTGACCTTATGGCTTATTCTTTATCTACAAAATTTGGGTTCAGTTATCTATCACTCCATAATTACTCTAGTGGTGACTGTTGGTTTCATATGATTCCAAGGCTTTAGATTAAATTGATTCACCTAACTTATTTTTTGGATTCAATTGGATATTTATGAATATTGATGTATTTTAGTTTTGGTTAATAAGCGTTGTATTCTTTAAATAGTTACAGATCAATATGATTTTTACATAATTATTTAGTGGAAGGAATAGTATTTCAAAATAAATAATTAGTTGCATGAATACATATAAATGTCATTCATGAGATCAGATGGATAGATTAAATCTATTTATAAAACATACAGTTTATTTTGTTAATTCCAACGTTAACACAAGTCCAACATTTGGTCATTAAACATGGTTGGTTCTACCATAGAAGAGTGTCCATTGTTTATCTTTTATTACGCATGATGGAAATAGACACCTGAAAGAGTTGATTAAAAAATGTCACATTCATATCATTTTTTACACATATCTATAAAATCTATATGATAATATACTTGAATAATATTGTTTGGTTTTTTCATATGATGAATTATAGAAAGAGTTGAATGTTTAAAAATCCCAGAGTCGTATATTCTATGTCTGGTATTTGGGGAAACCTAAATATTTATGATGTTAGATGAATTCTAAAAATAAATAATTTGATAGTAAAATATAGATCATATATAAAAAAATGGATATAAGGATATTAAAATGGGTCACTATTTTAGTGAGATCCCATTTAATAAAAAACTATATAAATTGAAAGTAAAACATGATGCTCATCTAATATAACCACATATAAAAACATTATTATCAGTAAACCTAACATTGAGTCCAATATTACTGAAAGGGGATAGTTTTTTTCTAAAAATTATAAAACATGTACAGAAACATAATAAAATGTCATAATGTAATAAAGGTCTCTATGTTAAAGAAAAAATTTCGTAAGTAAGATATAGTTGAATATGCTCAATATATGAATCCAGATTATTATTTGAATAATAGAATTATTCAATTTATATTTAAATAATTATTATAAGAAAGATGTATTATGGAACTCTATCATATAATTTTGTACCCAATGTGATTTTTTTTAAACAATTTAGTGACACTGAAGGTTTCCTAAATGTTTTATTATCATTACAAATATAATTTCATGATCATCATTAGAAATAATATGAAAAATTGACTGGGTTATTTAGTATAATAGCCTCTATTATCAATTTTTATTATATATAAATCAATATATATGATATATAGTTTAATGTGTTTTATTGACTGTACATGTGGAAATTATTACAAAATAGACGAATAAATGTTAGATAGAATATTTAATTATATTTCATCCAAATAATCCTTACTGCATAATATAACCCCAATGTATAGTTTTAATGGAATGAAATTATTTCCATATAATGGAATTATATAAGATACATAAACTAATATTAGAAACTCCAATGAATGTCAAATTCGACAAATCCATTTGTTAGAGATAAATTATATTATTTTTTTGGATATAAAATAAAAAAAATATACTTTAATAATATAATATGAATACATATGTTAAAAATAAGGGTAAGAAATGTATAATATTATAGCTTTCATTCAATTGATTAAAAAAACTATTACTGAGTCATATGTTATAATAAAATAGAATATAACAAGATCAATGAGATGTTTTGAAAGTATGTGTATATTTATTTCCTATAACATATGAGATAATAGATGTTGTCTATTATTTATGTGTTCCTATAAAAAATATGAGATGATATATTTAATACACATGTTTTCTGTTCCAAAAAATTCTATAACATGTTTAAGAGGATGTTAATAATAAAAAGTTGAATCAATGGTAAATAAGTTTATGAATATGTTTGTTAAAATATAAGATATTTTTTTCCAGTGACTGAGTCATATTCTGTATAATAACAAAAATTTCTTAATAATGACCTAAACACATAGAACACATTATAATATATGGATAATGTAGATAATTTTTTAAATATTAACACTAGAGGAAATATGTTTTATTTATAAATTCATAAGTATTTTCAAATCATAACATGAAATTATATGGAGAATATAATGGTTAATTGTAAATTGGGAGCATGTTTGGACTTTGATAAGGACAATGTAAATAAATAAACAATTATTCTTATCTATATCCAATGTGAGTGAAAATTTATATACTAAAGGTGGTTACACTATTTTTTAATGAAAACTACGCAGAGTTTCACATTGTTTACACAATGATCTTAAGGAAAATATTTTATGGAATGTGCATGAATAAGGATGGTAGTAGTGAAAATAAATAGTGTTTTAGGTACAGAAGATAGGTTTTTAACATCATAATAGTATTTTTTTATCTTATGGAGTTTAATTAATATTTTCATGTAGTTTAACAATTGTAATATGTCTATTAATTCGTATTATTATGAAAACTAACATTCTATATAGATTTTACTCACCAATGAGTTATGTGGTATGTCTTTAATATATGATCACATACATTTTTTGTAATAATTACATAAGTATGTAAAAATTTTATCAAAACAAAAAAAAATTAAAATTAATTTTATTCTAGTAGTATTTTATATATTATATGATGAGTCTAGTACTTATTTAATGTTCTTTTTAATTTAATTAAATAAATTTGGGACTATAAAATATACATTATTATTCAAAATATAAATCTACAGGTCAAATTTTTTTATATTTCCTTCACCTAATCCGGAAGTTAAAAGATAACTGGTCCAAAAAATATTTGATTTTGAGTAATCCACAACTATTGATCATGTTAAGAAGCATCTGAGTTTACCCATGAACCTAAATCCTGACCATTTATTGATATAGACCTATAGAAGTTCTTGATCCCCCAAGAGTCGGACAGTAGTTCCTAGTTCTCAAGGAATCCATTTTTGAATGATTTTCCCATCACATTAATAAATACTATCCTAATTAATGTAAAAAAATAATCCATAAAAATCCATAATAATGAATATATACAAAATTATAAATATATATATTTATAACCAATTACAAAAATAAACAAAATTAAAGTGACAAAAAAGTGAGCAACGTGTCTCCATGTGACGCTTAGTACAACCACAAATTATGTATTTTCCAACATCTAACATAAAATACACTAGCATGAATACCAACCACCTCTAGATTAATCCTTTCACTTACCCACATTAGAAAAGACAATGTCTCAATACACCTATTGGGTGTATGTATAGTGTCATCCCATCTTTACTAGTAGGATCCCACCAATAGTTTAGTGAATAACCATTATTTGACTAATATAAAAATTATAGTGTAATTTTTAAATAGATTTGAAAACATGATCATTGGATTTATTTAAAAATATTTAAAATCTAGAAAATTATGAATAAGAAATAACAAACATAAAAACAATCAGAAACCCTAGGAAACAAAGGTGGAGTTTCATCCTAGGATCCTTATACTATTGGAGATCTATAAACACATGGATGTTCTCATGAATGATCATTTGGGATGGTTGAAGAAATACTACCAATGATAATAATCATTTAACATCATAATATAGTTTAGTTAGTATTATCTATCAATATGTCTAGGTAGGCATGTCAATGATTATAGTAATTGTCTTTGTCTACCAACTTAGCTACTCAATATTTCCAAGTGCCATTCCTGTTGCATGTTCATGATATAAATTTCATTTTATTCACACTACATAATAAAACATTCCAAATTTTTCCATTTATTACCATTATTGAGAGGGATGTCAGTTATAAACCATCACACTCCCTGAACCATATTTGTAAAAAACCTTTTACACACACTTAATCAATTTTAGATAATATTAAATATAGTTTTAAGTAAATTAAAATTTTAAAAATAAAGGTTCAACATGGAAATACCCACATTTACTTATAAACCTACCAAGAACTAGTTTTAATCTAAAATCCATTAATTGTGGGAAAACTATGGGAGTAAGAAAAACCCATTAATATCAATAATCACACCATACATATCAGATGAGTATAATACTAAGTCTTCTCAAAAATTTAGTATTAGCAAAATCATTGAGGAATAGTGTAATATCCCGTAATAATAGAGACATGATATTTACATGAGTTTTAGAAATAATCATGAATAAATCTACCTAATAACAAATACAAGAGTTGAGGAGGAAGGAGGGAAAACATTCATAGGTAATGAGATTTAAAAATTACTAAGATTATATCATTAATATATTTAAATTGATCGAATGGTAATTTTGGAATTCCAAATATCTGTTATTTTGGGAAAGATGTGCTATTTTCAAAATAGTATAAAAACCATGCGGGTCCGTTTATTTTGGAAATAACATGCTCCATGGGATCTGACATGGTTTTAAAAATCATAAATAACCTATTAAAACCACACATGCCATGCTCTGTAACTCTTGCATGATTTCTAGATGCTTTCATGTAACCATGTTCCGATCATGCATATTACCTTATACAACTGAATAATTATATTTAAAAAATAAATAAATGAAAATATATAAATAAACTACCAAATATTAAATAATAAGTAAATACCTAATAATGGAACCCTAGGTGTAAAAATTATCCCCACCATGTCCCTTTACAGCCATACAAAATCATTCTACAGCACAAATCAGAAATAAATTGAGGTTATCACTCCTTTACATAATACTCTTTCTCCCGAGTCATATGATCATCACTACTATGTTACCATATAATCTGATCTAACTAGAAGGATTTCCCTCACAACACCATCACTTATTAATGAATGAAAAAAATCATTTGTTTAGTGGCTGATTATCATGTTCTAGCTTAATATCTTCCCAATTCAACAACAAAAAAGGGTATATATTATACATTTAAAATCAAAAGACAAGGAAAAATTTCAGAATAAACATCAATAGGGTGTGAAATTACAAATTGTATGTGAATTTCCATATTTTTGTTATAAAAAAGGTCTTAAATAAGATGTAACAATTTTACCTTCCATTCCAATTAGACTATGCCCCAAATTTGGTGTCACTTTTCAATACACTTGGACACCCAATTCAAATTTCAAGTTTCATATTAAGGTATTTGAATATAATTTAAAATGAAAATTTTTTGTCATAAAAAAAATCCTAATCATCTATAATTTTTATTTCATCTCTTACACGATTCTTGGTCAAACAAAAGAAGTATTTTCTATCGAAAACAAACACAAAAAAGACCGTTAATTCCTATTATACATGGATTATAAAGTATAAATATGGATTGAGGGAAAAAAATTTATTTTAGGAAAATTAAACTGAACCAAGATGGTTTTACCCGGAACATTTGATAGAAAAATATAGGCACAATGAATATTCTCTAGGTTTTGGTTCAGTCGCCTTGTCATACTGTAACAGCCCGAGATTTTATTCTTTTTATTTTACTAATGTCTTGTGTTATACGCTACACCAAAAGGAGATTGCACAACACGCATCCTTGTCTTGCCTTGCATTACACGCAATCGCGACCTTCCTCGATAGCGTGTGTAATACGCAATACCGAGTTTCACTAAACAACGATGTGCTATTAAAATATTATTAAAACTAGCTGTTATGAATAGTAATAACCACTTTTTAAAATTCTTTAAATCTTATTTTTCAAAATGAACTTCATTCTTGGATTCGGAGTATCGAATTTAGCCTAAGGTGAAATTTTGGTACTTTTCGGATAACTTTCATATTCTGATGAATAGTGAAAATTACTAAATTATAATTAAAAACAACTTTTTTAATCGAAATAATTAATAGTGATAAATTATTAATTTGAGTGGTTTTAAAGTATATTTAGAATATATTTTTACAATTTAATACAATGTTGGTCATTGGTTGTAATTTCACATTTAAACCAGACATAATCAAGTGTCAATCTTTTGATATATATTGTTTCCTAAAAACACGCTATTTATTTTAACAGCGGGATTTAATTATAAAATTAATTAATGAATCTTCTATGTTATGAATTTGGTAAAATAGATTTCATTTTTGAATTCGGAATATGAAATATAGCTTAGGATGAAATTTTGGCATTAATCTGAAAAACATCAATTTTTGATGAATAGTGAAACTACTAAGTAGTAGGTTAAAAACTGAATTTTGCATAAAACTTAATTTTACCGCTTCTGTGAATGGAATTTCGAAAATCCGACAGACACGGTTGATCTTAGTAAGTAAAATGTGGTTCAATCAGATAAAAATAATTTTTGGTGAATAGTAACTTTTTACTTTTTTTACCGCGGTTAATAGTAAATAGGGTAACTAAGGGTAAATATGATATTAATATTACCCTAACACATGTCCTAATTCTATTGGACAAGTGTAATTCGACCAAAAACAAACTTAGGAATAAAATATGACCATTTAGGCCCACTTGGATTAGATTTGGACATTTATTATTAATTTATTTAAAGAAGGGTTAAAATAGTTAAAATCAAAGTTTAATAAGTAAATCATTTTTAATATGGGGTTATACATAAGATAAATTAGACTATAAATATTCCTTAGAACGCTAAAAAGATTTCCTACATGATGATATTTTATTTGTAAATTTTAGACATCATATAATTTAATTTATTTATGACACAAAGATGATGCAGTAATTATCTTATTAATGAAATATTGACATAATTGATAATATAAATATCAAAATAAATTTAATTTAAGACTTTTTATGAATTCCACTAATTTTATAGGTTACTATGATATATTAGTGTTGATTTAATCAACTTGGTTCGAACATATAATTCTGTTATGACTTTCACAAAAATCATATATCAAATAGTGTCAAAATTGACACAAAATAGTTTTTAAATCAAATATTATATTATTAATTGTTATTTTATTCCTAAAAATCTAAGGTTCGGCCAAATGACTTAGATAAGGATATATGTATTAATAATATACAATTTGGGGTTCTTTTGGCATGTTATAGTAAGTTTATTAACCATATAGTGAAAGAAAACAAAAAGACATGGTAAAAGTTAAATTATTTAACTTAGAGTTAAATTTAATTGATAAGGTTAAAATAATATCCTAAACTTGTCTAAATTCTATTGGTTGATAGGATTTCGACCCCTCCCCACCTTATCTTCGAAATAAGACCCTTTGGACCATTATAAACCGATTTTGACTTTAATATAAAATAATATTTTGAGATATTCCTAAGGTGCCCCTCTCCTCCCTTATAAAAGGACACCTCCTCCCCCTCCTCCTCACACCAATTTGAGCACTCAATCTCGTCCAACCCCTGCCAAAATCCCTTCTAAACTTCCCTAGCAACATCATAGAGGTTCTGGTCTTCCTCAAAGACCAATTCTAGTGCCCTAAGAGGAGGTCTCAAAGAGGCACATCAAAGAAGAGGTAATTACCGTTACCAATTCTTTCATCTTTATTTCTTCTTCCACTTCTTCTTCTTAGGTTGTTTCATTATGAAGTAATAACATCAGTATCACTCAAATACTGATATGTTATTATAAGTATGAAACAAACCTATTTCACCATCTATCCAACCTACGGAAAAAGAAATCACCGCGTGTGCGTACGTACGGAATACCGTCTCCACGCCGTGGTGTAATCTATTTTCCACCACCACCTTACATGGATGGGTATAATGGTGTAAAGAATAACTATACATAGTTATTACAACATCATATTGATTCTGATATATTGTATAATCCACTCCAATTCAATTCAATATTTATAGAAATGATATCATCGCTCGTGCGTACGTACGGACTACCGTCTCCACGACGCGATGAGATTCATTCTCCATGTTAACCATTTAAGAATGATTATAATGTATATATAAGAAATAATTATGAAATATATGACATTATAAAGCTACTGGATTTATGTATATATATACATATGTATGTCATCTACTTACTTCCATTTCAAGACAATAAGGAAAGAAAAACAGCGTTCATGCGTACGTACGGACTACCGTCTCCATGAACGGTGTTTTTCATTTTATTTATCTATCTATTATATGTATATATATACTGAATATATATGATATATAAATCATATTTTATATTCTGGAAGTAAGTAAATCATGATATAAGTAATAATTATGTCAAGAACAACAAGTCAAAACACCTACGATAAATGAAACGATTTTACCCAAAACGCTTCTTTAACATGGAATTTACAAAAGAACGGGTAATATAATGTCATAAGTGAACAATATATGATATCATAACAATGAATATGATTCTGTAATAAGTCAATGACATTATTTAAATCATTATACAGGAGGTTCAGACACATACGAAGCAAATTGGACCTAAGGTAAGGGAAATATCACAATCTCATTTTTATCCGAGATTGTTTATTCGTAAGTATTTACTGGGGTGTATTTTATCATCCACATCCATGTTTCATCAATATGTAATATTATTTCCATCCACCTACAATTTTTTAAATCCATTTTTACCCTTCGGTGAGTTTTTAGTAATAGAAGTGAAAGGAATCTTTTGTCGTTTTCCGTACGAGGTACTTTTTGACTTTTCCGACAAAAGTACGAAGAATGTTTTTTTTAACTTATACAACCTGAATGGATTTTTAAAACATTATTTCTAAGAAACTTCCTTTACAAGTTTTCAAGTTTATTTTTAATCAACTTATTTTATTTTAAATTCGTATGAAATGTTATGAAAGGAAAAAAAATGTTTTTGAAGAAGAAAGGATATTTTCCTCAAGAATAGAGTTGAAGTATTTTATCAAAATTATTTTCCATCTAAGATAATAAAAGGGTTCTGTTTTTATCCCTATAATTACATTGGTTTGATTATGTTGTGATGGAAATATTTTTATGAATTCCTTTATCTTATATGAATTGTTTTATGATGTCATGTTGTTTAAGAATCCCATTTTATTTCATGGGTTATGCAATGATGTATGATTTATGATTTTGTGGCACACATAAGAATGGTATCATTATGAGATGGGTGGGACCTATATCACCCTCCAATGCATTGGGTAATGATTTTATATCTCATGAGATAGACATGGCTGAAATGGTAGGTTATACCGGTTCAGTGAAACAGGACTGAAATGAGGGTTACTCGATTCAGAAAGGGACTTTGTCCACTAAGATAGTCTTGGCAATGAGTCTTGACTAACAAGAAATGATTTTCTATGATTATGTGTGTATGACACAAAGTTTCATGTTTTATGTTATGATTATTGGTATTACATTTCACTTCTATGATATATCCCATGTTATGATATTATGAGCTCTTTTGCAGGTTAAGATTTCCAAAAGCTATGTATATGATGTGATTGATTTTTCTTTTGTTTACCCTTACTGAGCATTTGAGCTCACCCTTTTATGTTTTCTTTTCCCCAGGATATAAAGAAAGGTTTTAGGTAGAAAAAGGGATGACCTTTATGGGAGATATTGAAGAACTTTCACCACGATTAGAAGATTACGTTCCGAGTTTCCAAAGACACTAAACTATTACGATCCTTGTGTGTGTGTTTTTGTTATGTACTAAGTATTCCGCAAAAGTAATGTAATGTCCGTGTACGTCAAGCTTCGGGTCTCTACAGTTGGTATCAGAGGAAAGTTTTAGTCAACCTTTGGAAACTAGGATGCGAAAACGTTAGTGAGATCCCTAGAGATATTTCTAAGGTATGTCTAGGGATGTCCCTAGGGATAAGTATACGTATAGGTTATAGTAATAGAATTACGCTAACGATTATAGAATTAAACCTAAGATGTTTGATATTGAAGGTACTCCCCCTTTATTATGTTGTTTTCCCTAGCATGATTTTTGCCTCTCACACTATTCTTTTTGGGTTTTAGACGATGGCTGGAACCCGAAGGAACCGTGTTGATCAATGCAATGGACAATGCAATGATTGCGCTCCTGAACAAACAAATGTTATGGGAGATGGAGTGGAAAATCTTATTGTTATACTTACACAAGCTATGAATCATTCTGGACTTCCAAATGAGCAGAGAAGGGAACAATATTCTATTGAGTCCTTCATGAGGCAACGTCCACCTTCTTTCAGTGGGACTTCCGATCCACTTGTTGCTGAACAATGGATCAGTACCACTGAAAAGATATTTTCAGTTCTTCAATGTTCTGAACATGATAAAGTCATCTTAGCAGTATATCGTTTGGAAGGTGAAGCTGATCAATGGTGGAATCTTATCAAGAATACGAGGCCAAGGGATGAAATTGAGTCTATGGAATGGGACGAGTTCAAGAAATTATTTTTCAATAAGTACTTCCCTCGTATTCTCCGAACAAAGATGGAGAAAGAGTTTCTTGAACTGAAGCAAAGGGATGATGAATCTGTTGGTACCTATGAAGCAAATTTTACAAGACTTGCAAGGTACACTTCTGGTATTATCATCCAACCTGAAAGTAAAGTTGATCGATTTTTCAATGGCTTAAAACCAAGTCTTCGAAGGGCATTAGCTATAAGAGACTTCAGTAGCTATGAAGAAATTGTGTGTTGTGCTATCAAGTTAGAAATGGAAGTTGGTGTTACATATCCATCTCATGGTTTTGACAAGAAACGAAAGATGGAGTTCAAGGAGAAATCTCAGAATAATGATGAAAAGAAGATGAATGTTTCCTTATGCACAAAGTGTGGGAAGAAGCATGGTGGAGATTGTCTTAAAGGGACTAGAAAATGTTTTAAGTGTGGAAAAGAAGGACATCGAGCAGCTGAGTGTCAAAGTAATGGAAAAAGGGTTTCTAATGATGTGAATAAAGCAAACACTGCAGAGAACGCACCGCCAACACTTCAATACTTCAAGTGCAAGGAAATGGGGCATTATGCTAATAATTGCCCTAATCCAAGGGTTAGTGATGATCAACATGAGCAACCACTGAAGGAAAAGGACAAAGGGAAATCACATGCGATCACTATTGGCAATGTTGAATATGACAACGATGTGGTGGAATGATTAAGTGTTTATGTAATGGGATTCCAAAATAATGTTGTATCATTAAGTATTGCAATATTTATTGATGTGGTATTCAAAGTGATTGAGATATTTTTTTTGGAAATAAGATGATATGCGCATAATGAAGACAAGAAAATGAAATGTTTAACAGTATTCATGAGCTCATGATTGATATAAGGACTAAGTGATATCATGGATTGAGTATATAGAATTTTGAGGATTTTGGTATGTGGAAAGTGTTAACTTTTAACTGCATTCATGTTTTCACTAAGGTATTCAAGAGAATACATGATTAAGGACTTTGAATGTTTAGAATGTGACCAACAAAACATATCTTATGATATATGGGGATCAACGATGGTATTAAATCTTTGGTAATCGTTTTCACTATGTTATGAGAGTGGACTGTAGTATTATGTATAAGCCTAAAGATTAGACTGGATTATGATGGACATAAGTTAGTATTGTTTAAGGATAGAAGATTTTCGATATTATTGATGGGATGTTATAGTAACTTAGTTTTAGAAAAAGGACAACCTGCAGGACGGGCGACAGCCCATCGCTTCGGACAAGGCTGTAGGAATCGAACCCACAACCGAAGTGCGACTGGCCTTTATCGCCTACCACTGACCTACAGGAAGTCCCTGTTTAGTAGAAACTAGTGTTATTATATTAAGCAGTATGATATATGAAGTATAAGTCCATTTTAGGAACCATATGTGATTAATCTCACTATAGAATGACTTATGTATATTTAATAACTTTTTCTAACCTTTTGTTTGAGACAGATGGAATGACCCATCATTCTATCACATAATCTGCTAACACTTCACAAATAACAAATTCAACTTCATTTATTTAAGAGATGAAGTAGAAATTGTTCAAGGCACGAACAAAAGTGAGATTGTACCAAAATAAAGTAAGTATTTATTTTAAGCAAATTTTCAACTTTAGGGAAATGATCTTGAAAACCAAAAATGTTGTCCTAGTGATCTTATACCTGATGAATCAGATGGTACCTTATATCATCACAAATCTATGGATTTGTGATTACTGGCTTTTCCATAGCCATGTTCACTACCACTCTCCATCAGAACATGATGGTTAGATTTCTCTTCCATATCCATATTTTCACCTATGTGGAAACCCAGTGATTAGTTTATTTGGGTAATCGTTACATTTCATACTTTAGTTTTTAAAAGCCAAGTTTTGGTATTCCCTTTTATGATGTGGGTTTCTATTAAAGAAACTTTCAAATAGTAAACCATTTATAACCCCGACGAATTTCGAGGGCGAAATTCATTTTAAGGGGGGTAGAATGTAACAGCCCGAGATTTTATTCTTTTTATTTTACTAATGTCTTGTGTTATACGCTACACCAAAAGGATCTTGCACAACACGCATCCTTGTCTTGCCTTGCATTACACACAATCGCGACCTTCCTCGATAGCGTGTGTAATACGCAATACCGAGTTTCACTAAACAACGATGTGCTATTAAAATATTATTAAAACTATCCGTTATGAATAGTAATAACCACTTTTTAAAATTCTTTAAATCTTATTTTTCAAAATGAACTTCATTCTTGGATTCGGAGTATCTAATTTAGCCTAAGGTGAAATTTTGGTACTTTTCGGATAACTTTCATATTCTGATGAATAGTGAAAATTACTAAATTATAATTAAAAACAACTTTTTTAATCGAAATAATTAATAGTGATTAGTTATTAATTTGAGTGGTTTTAAAGTATATTTAGAATGTATTTTTACAATTTAATACAATGTTGGTCATTGGTTGTAATTTCACATTTAAACCAGACATAATCAAGTGTCAATCTTTGGATATATATTGTTTCCTAAAAACACGCTATTTATTTTAACAGCGGGATTTAATTATAAAATTAATTAATGAATCTTCTATGTTATGAATTTGGTAAAATATATTTCATTTTTGAATTCGGAATATGAAATATAGCTTAGGATGAAATTTTGGCATTAATCTGGAAAACATCAATTTTTGATGAATAGTGAAACTACTAAGTGGTAGGTTAAAAACTGAATTTTGCATAAAACTTAATTTTACCGCTTATGTGAATGGAATTTCGAAAATCCGACAGACACGGTTGATATTAGTAAGTAAAATGTGGTTCAATCAGATAAAAATAATTTTTGGTGAATAGTAACTTTTTACTTTTTTTACCGCGGTTAATAGTAAATAGGGTAACTAAGGGTAAATATGATATTAATATTACCCTAACACATGTCCTAATTCTATTGGACAAGTGTAATTCGACCAAAAACAAACTTAGGAATAAAATATGACCATTTAGGCCCACTTTGATTAGATTTGGACATTTATTATTAATTTATTTAAAGAAGGGTTAAAATAGTTAAAATCAAAGTTTAATAAGTAAATCATTTTTAATATGGGGTTATACATAAGATAAATTAGACTATAAATATTCATTAGAAAGATAAAAAGATTTCCTACATTATGATATTTTATTTCTAATTTTTAGACATCAAATAATTTAATTTATTTATGACACAAAGATGATGCAGTAATTATCTTATTAATGAAATATTGACATAATTGATAATATAAATATCAAAATAAATGTAATTTAAGACTTTTTATGAATTCCACTAATTTTATAGGTTACTATGATATATTAGTGTTGATTTAATAAACTTGGTTCGAACATATAATTCTGTTATGACTTTCAAAAAAATCATATATCAAATAGTGTCAAAATTGACACAAAATAGTTTTTAAATCAAATATTATATTATTAATTGTTATTTTATTCCTAAAAATCTAAGGTTCGGCCAAATGACTTAGATAAGGATATATGTATTAATAATATACAATTTGGGGTTCGTTTGCCATGTTATAGTAAGTTTATTAACCATATAGTGAAAGAAAACAAAAAGACATGGTAAAAGTTAAATTATTTAACTTAGAGTTAAATTTAATTGATAAGGTTAAAATAATATCCTAAACTTGTCTAAATTCTATTGGTTGATAGGATGTCGACCCCTCCCCACCTTATCTTCGAAATAAGACCCTTTGGAACCATTATAAACCGATTTTGACTTTAATATAAAATAATATTTTGAGATCTTCCTAAGGTGCCCCTCTCCTCCCTTATAAATGGACACCTCCTCCCCCTCCTCCTCACACCAATTTGAGCACTCAAGCTCGTCCAAACCCTGAAAAAATCCCTTATCCACTTCCCTAGAAACATCCTAGAGGTTCTGGTCTTCCTCAAAGACCAATTCTAGTGCCCTAAGAGGAGGTCTCAAAGAGGCACTTCAAAGAAGAGGTAATTACCGTTACCAATTCTTTCATCTTTATTTCTTCTTCCACTTCTTCTTCTTAGGTTGTTTCATTATGAAGTAATAACATCAGTATCACTCATATACTGATATGTTATTATAAGTATGAAACGACCCTATTTCACCATCTATCCATCCTACGGAAAAAGAAATCACCGCGCGTGCGTACGTACGGAATACCGTCTCCACGCCGTGGTGTAATCTATTTTCCACCACCACCTTACATGGATGGGTATAATGGTGTAAAGAATAACTATACATAGTTATTACAACATCATATTGATTCTGATATATTGTATAATCCACTCCAATTCAATTCAATATTTATAGAAATGATATCATCGCTCGTGCGTACGTACGGACTACCGTCTCCACGACGCGATGAGATTCATTCTCCATGTTAACCATTTAAGAATGATTATAATGTATATATAAGAAATAATAATGAAATATATGACATTATAAAGCTACTGGATTTATGTATATATATACATATGTATGTCATCTACTTACTTCCATTTCAAGACAATAAGGAAAGAAAAACAGCGTTCAAGCGTACGTACGGACTACCGTCTCCATGAACGGTGTTTTTCATTTTATTTATCTATCTATTATATATATATATATACTGAATATATATGATATATATCATATTTTATATTCTGGAAGTAAGTAAATCATGATATAAGTAATAATTATGTCAAGAACAACAAGTCAAAACACCTACGATAAATGAAACGATTTTACCCAAAACGCTTCTTTAACATGGAATTTAAAAAAGAACGGGTAATATAATGTCATAAGTGAACCATATATGATATCATAACAATGAATATGATTCTGTAATAAGTCAATGACATTATTTAAATCATTATACAGGAGGTTCGGACACATACGAAGCAAATTGGACCTAAGGTAAGGGAAATATCACAATCTCATTTTAATCCGAGATTGTTTATTCGTAAGTATTTACTGGGGTGTATTTTATCATCCACATCCATGTTTCATCAATATGTAATATTATTTCCGTCCACCTACAATTGTTTAAATCCATTTTTACCCTTCGGTGAGTTTTTAGTAAAATAAGTGAAAGGAATCTTTTGTCGTTTTCCGTACGAGGTACTTTTTGACTTTTCCGACAAAAGTACGAAGAATGTTTTTTTTAACTTATACGACCTGAATGGATTTTTAAAACATTATTTCTAAGAAACTTCCTTTACAAGTTTTCAAGTTTATTTTTAATCAACTTCCTTTATTTTAAATTCGTATGACATGTTATGAAAGGAAAAAAATGTTTTTGAAGAAGAAAGGATATTTTCCTCAAGAATAGAGTTGAAGTATTTTATCAAAATTATTTTTCCATCTAAGATAATAAAAGGGTTCTGTTTTTATCCCTATTATTACATTGGTTTGATTATGTTCTGATGGAAATATTTTTATGAATTCCTTTATCTTATATGAATTGTTTTATGATGTCATGTTGTTTAAGAATCCCATTTTATTTCATGGGTTATGCAATGATGTATGATTTATGATTTTGTGGCACACATAAGAATGGTATCATTATGAGATGGGTGGGACCTATATCTCCCTCCAATGCATTGGGTAAAGATTTTATATCTCATGAGATAGACATGGCTGAAATGGTAGGTTATACCGGTTCAGTGAAACAGGACTGAAACGAGGGTTACTCGATTCAGAAAGGGACTTTGTCCACTAAGATAGTCTTGGCAATGAGTCTTGACTAACAAGAAATGATTTTCTATGATTATCTGTGTATGCCACAAAGTTTCATGTTTTATGTTATGATTATTGGGATTACATTTCACTTCTATGATATATCCCATGTTATGATATTATGAGCTCTTTTGCAGGTTAAGATTTCCAAAAGCTATGTATATGATGTGATTGATTTTTCTTTTGTTTACCCTTACTGAGCATTTGAGCTCACCCTTTTATGTTTTCTTTTCCCCAGGATATAAAGAAAGGTTTTAGGTAGAAAAAGGGATGACCTTTATGGGAGATATTGAAGAACTTTCACCACGATTAGAAGATTACGTTCCGAGTTTCCAAAGACACTAAACTATTACGATCCTTGTGTGTGTGTTTTTGTTATGTACTAAGTATTCCGCAAAAGTAATGTAATGTCCGTGTACGTCAAGCTTCGGGTCTCTACACATACAATCTATGTGTTGATGGAATGTCATGATAATATTATCCAATGATAAAATTAACTCTTGGAGACCATCCAAATACTATGAGGTGAATCATGGATATATATTAAAAATTATAGGATATGGAACCCCCATGGAATCTCTTTATCTCTTGAAAATAAATCCTTCACTCTTCTTCAACCATGTTGGTGTACTTGATCAGGTTAATGTGATAATATTTCTTAAAATGGCCCATCAATACCCATATGGAATTCCTTTGTAAGGGAGTATAGTGTATATGCATGATAAAAAACACGGAAATTTTTTCCAACAGCCATGTTATAATGTGATGAGCTTGGAGCACGTCTTACTATTATTTTTCCTCAGATATGATATGATGACTATTAAAACATATAGAATCAATGTTATAAATTTCCTTCCTCTTGACTGGCCACCAGAGTTGTTTACACATGTCATAATGCTTCTCGGTGGAACTTGGATTCATATCCCACTATTACTAATGTGTTTATTTAATTATCACCATAATAACCACATATGTTATATGTACTTATATTGAAATGAACATAAATTATTCGACAACATTCTTTACACACAACATTGATTCTAAATTAACAATGATATAATATAACTTTATAAAGTTTCCTTTGAAATTGACGGTTTGATTTTGATTAAATAAATTATGATAAAACTCCATTAATAATTTATTTAATGAAATTGTATTGATTAATTCATATAAAATTTTAAATCAATATTCGTAAAGTAATTTTATACTTCCAAAATATGTTTTCATTAGAAATAATATATATTTTATTTTGTGTGTGGATATTAAATATAATTTTCATGACTTTTAGAAAATGTAAAATAAAAAAATGTTATCATATTTGAAATAATTATATCAAATAATTATTATAATGATATTTTTTGTATTTTTATAATAGGATAATGTTTTTTAGTGAATATTAATAAATTACTAATTTTATGAAAATTATCATTCCTATTGAAGTATCAAAAACTATAATTTTTATGATTTTTTTGAAAAAAATATATATAAATTTATTGAAAAAAATAATCCAGTTGATTTAATTAGAATCAATATAATGCAAATTTTTGTATAAAACCATTTTTATATTTAAAATTGTATTTTCTTGATACCGTGTTTCATTTTTCTTTGCGGGTTTATTTTAAAAGTAATTTATGACACTAATAGATTTTTATTTGACAAAATGGATTGAATATTTGGACTAATAATTATTAATATTATAAAATAAGTTCAACATAAATTTTGTTCATTATAAAATTTAAACGTGGTAAATATTCATTACTACATTAAGGATAAAAAAATTTATTGGTTGTTGAACAAATAGATAAGTATGATATTTTCAATTAAACTCATATTAATCTAATTTTATGGAATTATTTCTCACTTATAATATCTTACCTTTAATAATTTTCCATTTTGAAATAATTTTTTTGGTATGACAATATTATATTTTAATCTTTTGAAAAAATCCATTTGTGTCTTGTCCCTCCCTTATAAAATATTACCCCTAATATCTCTTATTTACACGAAATTCATCCACCAACATAAAAATATATATAAAAATTTATTTTCAGAACATTATTATCCATGATTTAGTTGTTTTGGTAGTCTTGTATAACTCTTTACAGGGTCCTTGGGGAGGGATCTAAAATAGGAATACTGAATAAGAGTTAATCGTCCTACCCAAAATCCCTCAATTTATTTCTTCATTGGCCTCCTATAAATATATGTTATTAGGTATAAATAAATATATTACTTATTATAAATATACAAAAACATTATTATTATTATGAAACCACAATCATCCAAACTCTTTTCTATCAAATGGAAAATGAAAGTATAACTTGTGCATATGTCTGAATTACCGCTTTCATGAAGCGATATTAATCATTCCACATCACAATAGTGAATAGTTTATTATTATTATTAATTTAATTTTCATGTATTATATTTATGAAATTTTTATACATTTTTAATTATAATTTATTATCCACCATCGAACCTTTTTATCCACTGTAAAATAAAAACTTTGCTTGGGCATACGTTGTGACTACAACCCCCATAAAGCAAGGTTATTTGGTTATTCAATTTAGCATTACGTGGATGGTAATATGTATAGATTTAATGAATATATATTATGTATATAATTTAATTATTACTCTAAAAATATTACATGTTATTTACAATTCTTTCATTCAAAACATCAGATTTGGAAACATCACTCGTGTGTATATATGGACAACCGTCTCCTCAATGCAAAGTTATTCACTAATCATCTCCACATTATATGAATTTTTTCAAGTATATATGATTAATAAATAATATATAAATTTAATTATTGAAATTATTAAAAAACTTAAAACTTGATCTAGGTGAAACCATCATAATAATCTAACCAAAACATACGTGAAAAATGAAACATTTATCACCCAGAACAGTGGTATTAAAAATAATTGTTAATAAATGGATGATATGATGTTATAAGTAAACATTATTTGGTATAATATGTATGAATATGGATTTTGGATTATATTTATAATAAATCTATATTTATTATACTTTAGGATATAATGTTAATGATGCAATTCAAATTCGAGGTAAGTGTTTTTTGTTACAATATCATATTTACCAGAATTTATTCTGATTCAAATTATGATGTTGAATTATATGATATATCACTAAAAAATATAATCAGATTTAATATAATATATTCATTTATATATTTTATATATTTTTCATTTCATTTTATTCTATTTACATATTGAAAATCTTGAATTATTTTTATGAAGTAATTACGTTATTTATCTCTTGGTTAGGAATAAATTTATTACATGTACATGTTTTCATTAAAATGATTTCAATAATGTTTTAAATATTCTCAAATTATATTTACTATAATTTTACCCATTTTTTAATTTAAATAAAAATGTTTTCAAATCTTATTGTCATTTTTTGAGTGCATCAATTTTTACTTTTTACAAAAAATGTTTAAGGAATCATTGTTTTAATATATGAAAAATGATCAGGATTTACCTCTTCCATGAACAAACAATGTTTTGAAGAATAATTTTAACTTTTACAAAGTTAATTTGATGGAAAATTATTCTTTATTATTTTTGATTTTTTTGATTTAAAATATGAAATTTCAAAATTAATAGTGTACTTCCCCATGAATTATTTTAGTGTTATTTTAAAGGTTCTTTCCATCTAGAATAACATCCTTTGATTTTAATTATTATTTAATATGGATATGTTGTAATTATACTGTTCCTGTTACATTATTGTATCATTTATTATAATTATTTTTATATGTTTATGAAACACATTTAATTTCTATTTGTCATGATATGATGATATATTGATTTTTTTATATCTTATGACATACATATGCATTGATTATGATTATGAGATGGTTATGACAAGAATTATATATCCCTCCAATTAATTGGGTAAATATTATAGTTTTATTATCTAAAAGGGTACACAAGAGGTTATCACATGCCCGATATTAGATACATGGTAGGCTATCTGGAGCCCAAAAGAAAATGCAAGGTTGGTTATCCCAAGACTGAAAGAGGTCAAATAAGAGGTTACCCCATTGTTGAAGTAGGTTCACATGGGGGTATCCCAAGAATAACATGTGATGAATGTATGTTTACATATCCATAACATAATATTTGTATGATTATGATTGTTAATCTTGTTTATAACATGATATTTCATCAATGATATGTTCTCGTGGATAATGTTATTTGATTAATTTATGAATTATGAATTATAAAAAATCAAGAATTATTCCATGATTTGTCATTATTATTTATGAATTAGTGGGAATGTGTTTAAATGAATAAAATCATGTTGATATAACATTATTCAATTTTATTCTTAATTGATGATTGATAACTCAATTATTTACCCTTAAAGAGAGTTTAAAGACACCCTTTATATGTTTCCTTTTCGCTGGGATATAAATAAAGGATTTTTGTATAATATTTATAATAAGAGATATTTGATTTATAAACATATCTGTTGAGGGTGTAAATATTTTTTTAAAATTTTTTATATATCAATCGTTCGAAATAAACCATTATATTAAGGTCCTAACAAGGATTTTAATTATATATAATGAATATTTATCTAATAATATGTAATATTTCTCTTTGAAATATATGGGTCACTATAATGTACATCAAAGTAAGGATTTTTTATTATTGAAAAAAGTATTAGAAAACATTATTGAAAATCATTATGATATGAATAAGTATTGGATGAAATCATAAATTATGGTAATTAAATGAGTATTATTTTCAAGAAATACATACCTTTATATATATTATAGTGGGATGTTGTTTGGTAATAGATTCATCTATGGTTAATATCCTAAGAAATGTTATATGTGTATATCTATGCCAAGAATGAACTCTTAATTCACACCTAGTTTGAAACTCCAGTTAGATATTCTAGGGTAAAATAACATTTTATTAACACGTAATTAGGATGTATTTGAATAAATAATGAACATGGATGAACTAGGTTGCACTTATGGTATCATAGGTTAAAAAATATGTATCACGATTTAGAAGTCATATAAATGAATTTTAACGAATATATGGTTTCTTACTCGGAATATTTTTATTCACACTATGTTTTTTTTGTTTCGAAAAATGTTTAGAACATGAAAAATCATATTAATTCTAAATAAAATGAAATTATTTTCGAATATAGAAACAAAATTTTGTATGAGTTAGAATGAAAAATCTTGTTGTTATGATCACACAAATTTTTAAATCCATGAATCATGATGATTTTGCAAAAGATAAAATGAGTGAATAATGTTTTATTGATTCTATCATGAGGATACAAAAAAAAATCATTTTTTAGGTCCACTGATCCAGTAGTTATTGAGTTATAAAAAATACCTTTTGAAAGATATTTTCAATTCCCAAGTATGTGGATCAAGAAAAATTATTTTGGATTTTTAATTTTTGGATGGTAAAATAGATATTTGGTGGTATCTTATCTATAAATTATGGATATAGGAATAAATTGATAGAGTATTGTGGGAAGTGTTTTGAAGTTTATTTTTTAAAATTTAATTTTATCATATTCTTTATATGAAAATAGAGAAGGAATTCATTGAGAAAAATCATAAGGATGGCGAATCTATTAGTACATATGATGAAAATTTTAGAATAATTTTGAGATATTATTATAACTTTATCATTGAACCATAATTTAAGATTGATCGATTTTTCAATGGCTTAAAACAATGTCCTTAAAGGGGTTTATGCATAAGGGAATTTTTTAGAAATAAATAAAGTGTTCAATGTTGTAACAAGGTAGAAAGGTAAGTTGGAGTTACCTATTAATGTCATTGTATTTATAAGAAGAGAATGGATAAATTTAAGGATATTAGAATAATAAAAACCATGAAGGGATTAATATTAGTATCCCTTTATACAAGAAATATGGAAGGAGATATGGATAAAATTTACTGAATGTGACTAGTCAATTATTTAACTGTGAAAATTGATGTAATAATGAAATTTAATGATGTCGTGATGGGGAGAGGGTTACAAATGATTTTAATGTTGAGAAAGCACTATATAATTCATCAACCATGCTCCATTGATTCAAATTCAAGGTGTATATGAAATATAAAAATAAGTTCTCAAATATGATGTTTAATGATGATGTTAAGTGTCAAAAACAACATAATCCTAGAGATAATGTGAAATTTCATGTCATTTAATAACCAATGGGGGGGTTCATAACGGAGTGTTGAAAGGTACACTCACTTTCCACTCTTGAACTACAATTGTATGTTTGTATATTGGATCTACCCACCCTTTTATATATGAAGAACTTTTGAGGGTATAATGGAATTGAATCAACAAATAGATATTGAATTAAATTTGAAAAATCCCAATTGAATGATTTCCACATCTCATGTTTATGATTATTCATAAACTTATGTTTGTGAGAATGTGTTTCCTATAAATATGATAATTATATCTCTTATTTAATTAGATATTATTTTGGGAAGGAATTTGATTTTATTATACAGATATCATATCAATTTATGAGAAGGTATGTAGAATTTTATATAATAAACCAACCTATGATTTTCTATCAATGAGAGGATAAATATGAGCTTCTATGGGAAAATTCAACCATTTTATGGGTATTGATTAATATTTAAATGGAGTATTTTTCTCATATCGTCAAAGAGGAACCCAACATTTAAAAAATGATTACTTTATTGTTTCTATGTTTTTATAAAATATATTCCTACTATTCCTCTAAATCATTAAGTTGTGTTTTTAATAGAAATTATTCATTCTGATACAACTATTTGAAAGACCCCATATTGAATGTCCACGATTTAGTGATAATAATTTTTTAAGAAACATTATGTGAATATTGATAAATGATTCATTCTATCTAAGTGTATCACCATGTTGTGAACCTATTATTTTTATAATAATAAATATTGATCAATGAAACACTACATTAATTATGCAGAATGGAAAAATATTACAATGATAGTAATTATCCTCAATCGAATAATGATTATTTTTTTATCAATTATTTTGAGATAAATATTTTTACAATATTAATAATCCATCTGGATACTATGAATTGATGGTCAAAATAGAAGACATGCCCACGAAATCATTCAATACAAGTTATAGAATCTATGAAGTTATAGCGATTCCATTTAGTCATTCCAATCACCATATAATCTACAAGGATTTAATGTATAGATTCTTTAGAGATTACATTGATCAGTTTTTGGTAGTCTTTATAGATTATATTCTTATATATTCCAAAATAACGGAATCTCAAGAAGATCATTATAGAATTGTACTAAAGAAACATAGGAAGGATATGATATATGATAAATTTTCAATGATTGAAATTTCACAATAAAAGGTTTAATTTTTTGTGTCCTATAATCTCAATTGAGCATATATAAGTGGGTTATTTAGGGACTAATGTTATTGATCATTAGAACAGAACAACTATAGTGATTGAGATCCATAGTTTTCTTATTTTGGTAGGATATTATCTATTATTTGGGAATAATTTCTCAAGAATATCCAATCCACTCATCAAGTTGTCTTAGAAGGGGGATGTGTTCCTTTTGATATATGAATAATAAGAAAATCTATACAAACTATAGAGAATGTTTGTAAGTTAACATGTAATCACACTACCATGCATGGGAGAAGGGTTTATGAAATATAATGATGAATAAAAGAAGGATATGTGATATTTACTCATGTAGAATGATAACTTGATAGATTATAAATAATGGATATTGAATGTTATTGAGAAAAATCTACCAAAAAATGACCTGATGATCGTAGGGGAAATCATTTCATTAAAGATATAATTTAATTTCTTTATAATTAAATGTGTGACACATATAAATATAAAAAATGTTTAATTTATATTTATTAACTATGAATTATTTTAATATTCACTAGAGAAGATAGTTGAGTTGATTAATCTCAACGAATATTCAATACATTATCAAATTTGGAATGAAAAAAAATGTGGCTAATGATTTGATTCCAAAAGATCATGTTTTATTATACATAATGAGGATAAAAAAATGATCCAACATTTATATATTGTCAATAGATAGACCTTTAAATCATGAAGGAAGGGGAGAAATATTATATTGTTAAAATGAGTTTTCAACTATCTATCCATATAAATATTAAAGAGGTTCATAATGAGTATATAGATCTATAAAAGAATGTGAGAAATGTTCCATTGTTCAACCTTTATTTTTATAGAATAATATTGTTTTTAAACAAAGTATGTGTCTAATAAATACAAAATATGAAGGATATGTAATATGAAATTCATATTTTTTTATTAAATATTCCTCCTATAATTTCAAATATTTATATAGATCTGAATGAGTATTTCTAGAGAGATAATATAAAGAGAGGTATTTTAATGTATGTACTTGGGTACTTGGTATGAAAAAAAATATTAGGATGGGTGAAATAAGTCTATGGAGATGTTACACACATTACCTAAATATGAAATGGAATTGGAAAACATCACCATGGATTTCATCATTATACTCCCGCAAATATCTAATGTTAATAATGAAATTTTGGTTATTTTTGACCTCCTTATAAAGTTAAAAAACATCATTAATATGAGAGAATATTTATATATGGATATGATTTCAAAGATAAATATTAATTAAGTTTTATGATTTTAGGGAGTACTACATTTTACTATATCTGATCAAGATATATGGTTTTCCTCAACGATCAGGAGAAGTCCTCGTGAAGAGAAAAATACTATGTTGTGATTTATTACTTCACATAAGACTCAAATAGGGTTTTTTTATGAGAGAACAATTCAAACGATTTAGGAAACGTTTTTTTCTTGTTCTATATAATAAATAGGTGGTTAAAATCAATACTATTTTCTTCTTGAATTCTCTTATTATAATAGCTTTTCATCAAGAATTCAGATTACTCCGTATGAAGCCTTATATAGATGGATGTGAAGAAATCCAAAAGCATTGGATTAATTTTGAGAAAAATATATACTGTGACCAGGGGCGTCTATGTACATGATTTTTAAAGTAAAATCAATTTGTCATCATATCATGGTAGCTTATATTTGATATAAATATTATTGTCAAAATCTTCGGTGAAATCTAAAATTAAATTTGGGGAATGGGTATTCCTTTTATTGTATCCATGGAAGATGTTTATGAAATTAAAAAAGAAGGGATAGCTAATCACCAGTCAAATTGGCTCCTTCATGATTCGTGATTTTGTACAGATTATGTCTTTTCTCTTAGCGATTCCAGAGAACCTCACATATGTTCATGATCTATTCGATGTATCAATCATAAGGAATTACATACAGATCATTAACATGATCTTTACCTAATGGTAACACAACTGGATAATGATCATTACTCTGAATAATAACCATAATAAATCCTTCATCGTGGATATAACGTTCCATGAAAAAATACAACACATCTAGTTATTGTACTCATGAGGGATCATAAATTTGAAGAAGTGACATGAGAATCTGAGGATGTTATGAAACAGAGATATCATCATTTTTTGAATTATGGTGACATAATTAAGAGGGATAAATTCATTTTATGTAAGGAAAAATATAACACACTATTATTTTATATGCATTTCATTTGAAATAAACTCGAATTACATGACTACCATATTTACACAAAACATTGAGTCTAAAGGAACAATGTTATAATATAACATTATAACATTGGAATTTTATTGGAGAGTATGAATAATAATAACAAAATTATGATTAAAATGATTTAATATAATATTTAATGTAATTTTATTGATTAATTCATAATAAAAATATACTCAATTTTTTAAGGTAATTTAATGCTTCAAAATCATTATTTCATTAAAAATGGTATCATTTCATTTTGTGGGTGTCTATTATAATTAATTTCCATGAATTTTAGAAATTTATTTGTATAAATGAGAAATAATTTTTTAAAATAGAATTTAATATTATCATAAGGTGATTTTGATTGAAAATAATATTTTTTTAGTTATTCTTAAACATTACTTATTTTATTGAAAATTTCTATTCCATTCAAGTATTTAAAATTGAACATTTTTTCAACTGATTTTAAATTGTAATTAGTTCATATTGATTAAACATAATAAAAAAAATTTAATTTAAACATTAATTACAGTAACATAAGATGATTTTAAAACGAAACATTGTGTTTGATAGCATACAAGATACACCAAATCAAGCTTAAAAAATACATATTATTAATTAAATGTAACTATTATTA
Source organism: Viscum album (assembly GCA_963277665.1). NCBI lineage: Eukaryota > Viridiplantae > Streptophyta > Magnoliopsida > Santalales > Viscaceae > Viscum > Viscum album. Next base: position 265,915,059 of record OY728128.1, on the reverse strand, counting down.
GCTACTCATTAATTTGGATAAAATGAATGATATTAAAAACATTAAGAAATATATAACTGAATTACCCATTTATTATATATGAATGAATGTTTTTAATATATATACTATATTTTTAATAAAATCATTTTATTCATAAAAATATTTTTTCCTCAAAAGTGGTTTTATTTATTTTTATAAGCCATTATAATAATTAATTTCATAAGTTTTTCGAAAATTTATTTAACAAATTAATTTAATTATTGAGTATAGAATGTTAAAATCATCTTACGACGAATTGTTTACAATTTTTATAAAATAAGTATTTTTTATGGAATAGTGAAAATACTGATTTTTTTTTTTTTGAAAACTATATTTTTAATGTTTTAAATATATACAAATTTTTTTTATTATTTAAAAATTGAAAATTTTTAAATTATATTTAAAATTATCCGATTATGATTTTTAAAATATATTTAGTACACAACATTTGTATAAAACATTTATACTATTAAAATTTCATTTTTCGGGAATTAAATTTTCATTGAGTTTTTTCGATTTAATTTTAAATTAAATTATCCCTAAAATTTGGTTTTTAATTTTGAAAAATGGATTAAATATTTTTAATCAATTTATAAAAATTTATTAATTATTTCCTCTTTATTTTTTTCCATATGAATAACAACCTTGCAAATTTCTATTAACATGGGAATGGGTAAATCAGATAATTAATTGTATTAAAAATATGATAAAGATAATTAAATGACCCTTAAACATCCCAATTTTTTTTATATAAGTAATTTTATTACAAAAGAAATCAGGGATCGAATATATGGCCATTATTTTTCATTTATATGTGATTATGTCATATAAAATATTTTATTTAAGGAAAAGCCAAACATGTCATACTCGAATTTTTATAAAATATAACATTTTTAATATAGAATTATCTAGATTATATGTTTGACTATAAATATTATTTTGAAATCTAATAAATATATCTTCGTAATGGAATTTTTTTTATTTTTAGTAATGAGATAATTATCTTAATTTCATGCACAATAATGATACAATAATTATTTAATTAATTGAATAATCCAATAAATGATATCAAAAATATTAAAAAACAAAATTGTAGATAACTAATATGAAAAAATTATATATATTACTTGAAATGTTAATGATATTATTTAAAAAATTCAAATTATAAGATTCATCTTTATATGATAGAAGTCAATGTAATGAGTAGTTCCAAAAATTGACATTATTCCTTTTTAAAATAAATAATATTTTTTTAAATGATATCAAATTATTACAAGTATTAAATTTTAAAAAAAAATTATTATAATAAGGTTTAAAATATTATTTTCTCCATTATGGATCATTTATAATTTTATTTTAACTACATTAATCCTCAATGTGTAAGAATACATGTTGTCATGTATCGAGTTAAATGAGTAAAATAAAGGTTAAAAACAAATTATTAGGGTATAAAAATAGTTTAAACATATATAATATATTTTTTTTGAATGTATATAGACTAAAAATAATATTATTTTATAAATATATCTCTTTGAAACTATTTTTAGTTTTAAATTTTTTTTAATTTAATATTTTTAGAAATTCGTTGGTTGCCAATCCAATCTTTTATAAAAGGGATCCACTTTTTTTATATATTCACACATAATAAACATTTTTATTCTACCTATCCATGACAAACTAACATCACAGAATCCCTCCCCACATTATACAGTTCTTGGTTCAAGAATAAAACAAATATTATTGGGATTTATGATTTCTGAAAAGGAGGTTTTCTAAATAAGAGGTATAGTTTTCAACTACACATTTCAATTTTTTTTCACTACTTCCTTATCATTTAAATTTTATTCAAACATGATAAAATAATAACTCTATTAAAATGAATATACTTATGTGAAATATTTGTTTATGGAAGGAAAATTTTCCACCTTCTCCTCTATCAAATGGGTAATGAATTCATCATCATTGTGTATATTATTCTACCATGTCGTGAAGTGATGTAATTCCTTTTGAATCAGCATCTCTAAATAATGCTTATAATGATGGAATTAATATTTATATATTATATTAATGAAATATTTGTCATTATATTAATATAATATATCACTTATATTCTTACTATTCCATGCATTTGAAAATGATAATTCTATTCATGCGTATGTGTGGAAAACCACCTCCACAAAGTTATGTGAGACTAGTTTCATCATCAAATCACATGGATGATATATATAAGTATATTTAATAAATTAATATGATATATATTCTATTATTATCATTCATTGAATGTGAATTAATACTTACATTCTTTTGTAAATATCGTTGAATAATAGAAATATTACTCAAGCGTACGTTCCGTCAACCATCACCATGATTATAATTTAGTTTATTTTTCACATCCTTATATAATGGATAAATTGAAAAATACAATGGAGGAATAAAAATTATTACTATGTCATTATTATTTTAGATATGATTGAATAATGGCATCTTTGACCATATTCAATTGACAGAAGACATTTTGTTCTTAGGTACTATATATAGTCAAAATGTACAATGTGAATATTAATGAATTTTTGATTGTATATAACATTATAATAATTGATATAAAATGAATTAAAAACAATAAAAGGTTTATTATGAATTTTTAAAATTAAAATTTTTATTATTCTGGAATATAATGGACATACATGACAAATCTGACTTGATTTAAGTGAATTCTTAACTGAATTTCCCTTTGTTGTGTTGGACTTCTACTTCATTGAATTTTTCATGATATGAATATGTTTTAATTGAAATTTTCTTTTATTATATTTTATTATCACTTATTTTATGTGTATTTACAACTAACATAATTTATAAATCCATTTAATTAGCACACACATTTATAATATGATATTTTTTAGGGAATTTCTTTTAAAATATATCTTTTTATAGTTACCCTTCAAACTCAGCTTTTCATCCATATCCAAATTTTTTTTCTGAAATGATTTATAAAATGATTTCATAATTTTTGTCTTAGTATTTGAAATCATTTTCTCCTAGGTTTTACTTTTTCTGAAAAAAATCATGTATCATTTTTTATTTTACCAAAACTAGTTTCTTTAAATATTTTCTAAATAAAATTCGAAAGGAATGTTTTTTGACATATAAAACATGAAAATATTTTCCCATCATAATTAAGAGATTATTATATAAAAATTCTTTTACATTTTTACATGGTTATTTTAAAATAATTTTTTTATAATTTATATGCACAATATTAAAAAAAATATGTTATTTACAAAAAAAGGTTATTTTCAATAAGATTATAATTATAATGAGCGTTTTCAGGATTTATGTTTATGATATAATTCTTGATGTTTTTTATAATGATATAAATTTAAATGATAATAAATGTATGGTGGGTTACTTTTTTAAGTACTGATTAGTGGTATCGTTATAAAAAATTAACTAGTGGTTATGTTATAACCTCAAATGCAGTGGGTTCTCTGAAGATAGAAGTCGACTACATGATTATACCATTAATATGGTTTATGTAAGGGTTATATGATGGCATACCCTGATACCTACATATAATATATATGATTTATAATGTGTTTCTATTATTTTTTATTAATTTTCATATGTTAAAATAAATTTATATTTTAAAAATTTATTCCCTTTTTCAGGGTAAAAATGTATTTTCTATGATTTTTTCATGGCAATTAATGTTTTTAATTATAGTAACATATATTTTTTGTATTCCCATTAATAATAATTTTTTTCTCATCCCTTGTTATGAAATTTTTTCAAAGGTTTTAAGGATGTGTAGCTAAAAGGATAAGATCATGATGTAAAATACGAAGATTTATCTGGAATGGAACCAATGTTTTATTTTAATGATTTGGAAAAAAATGGACTCCATGTTGAATTGCTGACGAGTAATATATTTGTTTAGTTATTTTGTGTTTTTCTCAATATATATAACTCATAACCAAAATATCCTTGTATTTTTTACTTAGTTAATTCTACTTCAACAACACTAAAATATGTAATTGTTATGGTGGGTGTTTAGATTTGGAATGAGAGTAGGGTTAACAAAATTTGATATTAGGATTTTTTCAAATGTGGTTAACTTTATATTTTTTCACACTATCATGATTTATAATTTCGTGGCTGATCCTAAGTAATATATCATTTGCAAAAATTTTCACATTTACATAATGAAATTTTAATGCGATTAATGAAATTATGAAAGATTTTTTTCGGTTTAGATTTATGTAACCCGTAGTGTAATGGGAAGAATTATTTGAGGAACAATGCCATTAATTTTTGTGGATGTAACGTTGACAGTATTGGTAGACATTATGGTTTAAATGATTTTCTATTTTTAGGTATTTAGGGGGTATTACATTTTGTCATGCTAAATGAATGGTATGAGATAACCTTTAAGGTTACAACATTTATTTAATATTGAATATATTAATTTTATTTTTGGGTATTTTCTTAAATTTATGGAATTTATAAGGACTATATAAATATAGATTAAAAAAAGTAAATCCTGCAGACCCGGTGATAACTCATCATGTCTGGAAATGCTTTAGGGATTAAACACACAACCAAAGGGTGAAAAGGGTGTATCACCCACCACTGGCCTATGTGAATACCTAGTTAGTTTGAAATAGTACTTCATTATTTAAACTATTTTATGGATATGAGTTATGTTCAATTTTGGAATATTTGTATTATAAAATAGATAACCGTGTGATTAGAAAATGATTTGGTGATAAATAGATTAATGTTATTTTGGAAGACATTCCTTATTTTGGAAACCATATATAATTAAGGAAAACATACAAATATGATATTTTATTCAAGGAAAAATGAATAAATTAAATTTTTTATCTTGTATGATTTTATTTTGGATATATGGAGATTCATGTTGTTTATAGAAATACTTTTCATATCATATAGTTTATATATTTAGGGAAATTATAATTCTGTATGAGAATTTATATTCAGTGATTTCATTTGGAGATAACTATTATAATTATCAGGAAAGACTGTAAAAAATTTATCTGATTTTTTGGTTTCAATCATATTCAGATTTTTTTGATGAATATTAATGTTTGTTATTTTTTGAATTATCATTGATGATCTCTGGATATTATGGATGAATTTTGTTGATTTTAGTATTTTTTTCATCATATGAAAGTGTATTAATTTTGTGGAATTATCCTAACTTTTAATAATTTTTTTTGGTTTTAATTAATTTCTAAAGATAGGAAGAATAGATAATTATTATTCTATAAATTGTTTATCCATAAATGATGATTCTGATTCTTCAGGCATAAAATATTCAAATTGAATACTCATCATTTGGAGAAAAACATGATCTTGTGGTGGAAATAGATTAATGAAGACATTGTAATTTTCAAGTAAAAATATTTACCTATTTTATTACTATAGATGGAAGTGGAATTCCTCATCTATAGGAAATTGATCTGAAAATAAAATGGTTATCCATATACATTTCTGACCAACAAATCAATAACCTTTTAACCCCTCATAGATTTAGGATTTTGTGATTTCAAATTTTATCATTTCCATGTTCCATATAAATATCAATAAGTTATTGAATGATTATTTTCTCTTAAATGTACATTTTTTGCTACATGGAAACCTAGTATCTATTATCTTAAGTGGCCTTCATACTTTGTTTTCTTTTCGAATAATTGTAATTTTTATTAATCCTTTTTCTAATATAGGATTTCGGAAATGGTTTTTTGAAATGGCAAAAATGATTACCAATACCTAGTTAAAACTAATGGGACTGAAATTTTCAATAGGGGGAATGTATTATCCTGATATTTTAAAATTAAATAGTATGTTCAATAGCTTATAAGAAACACCACATCGAGTTTAAATAAACAATGAAATATTATTATTTAAATTTTACCATTAAAACCTAGTCATTCAATTAGAGGGAAATAATAGTATTAACCACATTATGAAATATAACATGGTATTAACCATTTATAGTGTATTAATGAATTATTTTCATATTTTCATACTTTTAATAGTAAATTCATTTTATTCTTCAAAAAATAAATTTTCCTGAAAAATGATTATTAATGATTTTTATGAGAGACTATTATAAATAAATTCTTGAAATTTCTGAAAATTTATTTTAAAAAATGAGTTTTTTTGAATTAATCTTTTAAAAACTATCTTTGCATTAATTATATATAATTTTAATAAAATATATATTTATCAAGGAATAATGAAAAATACTAAATTTTATTCAAAGCTGTATTTTTTTTGTAAAGTTTTAAAAATGTAAAATTATTTTTTGGATTACTTTTAAATATTAGTTAGATTTATTTAATTTCAAATAACCAAATTATTTTCTTAAATGTACTTAATACTTTAATTTATTATAAAAACAATTTATAGTTATAAATGACATTTTTCTAAAAAAACGGTTTTTCTTTGCATTTTTTCTAATTTAAGTGTATGTTAAATTTTAAAACATATGAATTTAATATTTTTAAAAATGGATTCCATATTTTTAATAATTGGTTATAATTTTATTATATAGTTCAATTTATATTTTTTACAATATTAATGGTGAACTTGGTATTTTTTGTTACCACGACGAAAGGTAAATTAAGTAAGTAAAGGTAACAAGAATATGAAACGAACTACAAAATGAACCTTACACTGGCCCAAATTTTATTTGATGATTCATTTTTGGAAATAATAATTCAAGGATAGAATATGTAGACCGTTTTATATTTATAATATATTATGACATCTATAAAATTTTATTTTATAAAAAGCCAAAGGTGTCACTATCATATTTATTATAAATATATCATTTTTAATATAGGTTTATTGAGAATATATTTTAGAATATATGTTATATTTTAAAATCTAATAGATTTATAATCCACAATGTAATTTTTTTTTATTTTTTTTTATAATGAAATATTTACCTTAAAGTCATAAATAATGCTGATGTAGTAATTTTTTAATTCATCGAAAAATCAAAGAGTTAATATTAAAAATATTAAAATAAATAAAACATTTAGTAATTAATTGGAAAGTTAATTTTATATATGACCCTGATATGATAGGTATATAATAATTTTGTATTTAATTATAAGTGGTATATTGATATTATTAAATTAAAAGTAATCAATATTTCTAAAAATTGACATTATTGATATTTTATAAATAATAATGTTTTATTAAATTAATTAAAATTATTAAATATATTAAATTAAACCAAATTATTAGTATAATTTTGAAAATATTTTCTATTATCAATTTATGGGACATATTTTATTTCATAGTAAATAAATTAACCATCAAAATGTTTAATTCAATGTTGTCATAGTAAGAGTTAATGTTGTTAACCAAGGGTTAAAACCAAACAATAAGGGTATAAATAAAGTTAAAAATTATCTACTTTATATTTTATAAGGTTATTTTAACACATAATAAAATTATCTTCTAAATAAATAAATTTTTGTTCCATTTTTAATGAAAATTTAGTTTTTTATTTAACATTTTCCAAAATTCAAAAGGTGACCCTCCCCTCTCTTAAAAAAGGGCACCTCTTTTTATCATTTAATCAAATATAAAAACCATTTTTCTATGGAAAAAATTAACCGATTAAATCCCTAGAATATCTCACCACATTCAAGAGTTCTTTGTTTTGGGATAATACTAAAATTATAGGGATTAAGGTGTTACGAAGAAGATTTCTTCCAAATAAGAGGTATTGTTGTCCCCTTCACATTTTAGATATGTTTATTCTTACACATCGTTCAGATTTTTTAACCATGAAAAAATAATTACTAATATAACCTAAATATTCTAATATGTTATTTTTTATGGCCAATATTTATCTCTTTTTCAATCAAATAATAATGAATTCATTTCTCTTGCATATGGTGGACATGCACCTTGCGAACCGATGTAATTAATTTTCCATCAGAATCTCTCAAGACCAGTTATAATGATGGAAGTAATTATTATTTATGTTATTCATGAAATATTTATCATTATTTAAGGGTAATATATCACTTAAATTCTTACCATTCTATGCACAGAAAAATGATAATGTTGTTCGTGTGTATGTGTGAACTACAACCTCCACATAGCGATGTGATTATTTTTTCACCACTAAAATCACATAGGGATATATATAATTATATTTAATTAATTAATATTATATATATTTTGATATTATCATTCAATAAAATTAAAATAATACTTACCTTATTTCCAGAATGATCATTGAAAAATGGAAACATTTCTTAGGTATATGTACGACATATCATGTCTATTATTGTAACATGGATTAATTTTCATAACCATTTGTAATTATTAATTTTAATTGTATTATTGATAAATAAAAAAGATAATTATTTAATAATTATTTCAGATATTATGGAATAATGACCTCTTCAACCATATTCCACTAACTGAGGTCAATTTGGACTTAAATAATGAATAACGTCAAAATGTATCCCGTGAAATTAACATAATTGTATATAATATGATAATAAGTGTTATAAAGGGAATACTGATCTTCGTGAATTTTTTTAATCATGTATAAAATTGCCATATGATTACTATTCAAGAAGAGAAATAACATACACGATAAATTATATTCGAGGTAATGGAATTCTAAATCAACATCTATTCATTGGGTTAAACATAATATTCCTTGATTATAGCAGGATATTATTATCTCTGAAATGAATTTTGATTATCATATGTTATATTTTCACATTTTTATTGGTATTTATATATGATACAAAAAATCTATTAATTTTAGTAACACACACTTCAATGATATGATATTTGTAAGGGATGTTCTTTTAAAAATTATCTTTTTAATGTTTCTTTTAAAACTATATTTTTCTTATATATAAAAGTTTTTATTTTATAATTTTTTTAAATATTATTATTGTCATATGATTTTCGAGGACATTGTTTTCTATACATAATTTTTTTTAAAATCATTGGTAATGAGTCATTTGGTTGTGTTCCAAAACAATGATTTTTGTAATCTATCCCAAAAAATATTAGAGTATTTTTAACTTATACTGAATAAATATATTATCATTCCATCATGATTTTATAATGGTTTGAATATTCCATTACCATTTTAGATTATCAATTTCAAGAATTTTTTTCATTTTTATGTGTGCTATTTTTCTAAAAATACGTGATTTTAAAATACAAAGCAATTTTCCTGTTGATTATTTTTAAAATGAATATTTTAAGTATTTATTTTTATCATATGGTTATTCAGAATTTTTTTAATGATCGTTTAGTCAATGATAAACTAAGGATGGGTGGTTTTTTTATTAACCAGTAATATGTTGTTTCTTGATAAACCAAGGATGAGTGGTTATTTTATAACCTCCAATGCATTGAGTACCCCAAATATTTAAGTTGACCATGTTTTTATTCAAAATTTTATGGCTATATTAATGTTCTATTATTATGATTTCCAAGATACCAACATAACATTAATTATATTTAATGAGTTTCCGATGAATTTTATTTTCATTTAGAAATGTTAAGATAATGATATTTTTAAAAGTAAAATTACCTTTTTGGGGTACGAAGGTATGTTTTAAGAAAAAAATTTCATGGTATTTCAAGTTTTTCACTAGATTAACATGTTTATTTATTTTATGTTCATTATGATCTTTTTGTGGTCATTCTATGTTTAAAAATGTTTTTATTGGATTTAAGTAATATTAAAGATAAATATGAGGTCTAGATGAAAATGTTAATATTTATCATGAAAATAAACCATGTATTATTTAAAAAAAATTAAAAAAAATTATAATGTGTAGAATTGTACACTTATAATGTATAGGATTACCTTGTAAAATTTTTCCAAATTCAATGAAAATATAAAAGCAAATGATCATCATTATTTTAAGAAAGTAAATTCTTGTTCAGAAACACTATAATATGTAATGCTCGAGGTTGGGTCCTCATAATTATTCTTAATCATGGTATCAACATATTTGTATTCTTAAAAATGATTTTATCTAGAAAATAGATTTTTGATGCATTTTGTGGGGTTTTTTAATAATATAATTTTCCACTTATATAGTTTTAATTTAAAAAAATGATTTGAACATTTGCAATAATCATAAATAATATTATATAATATGTTCAACTTAATTTTTCATTATTATGAATAGTAAATAAAGTAAAAAATCATTACTACAGCTATGGTTACATAGGGTTTATCTAGGGGGGTGACTAAGATATAAGGGTTATATTTCTAATTAAAATTTTATATATGATATTGTATTAAAATATTTTGACCCAATATATTCCAAACATTTAATCCAAAACCATTTTTGAAAAATTTGGATTGAGTATGTGATTATTATATTTCAATCGTTTTAAACATTCTGATGTGTGATATCCACCCTTATAAGAGTAATCCATTCCTCTATCTCGGTGAAAACATGTTGAGAATCATAACATTAAAAAACCTTAACCATTTATGTAATAAACATTTTATTACCTGAATACGTGGTATTTTTCTTCTTGAATGACCATACCAAGGGTCCTAATTGGAGATCAAATGGAGGTTTACCAATGTTGAGGTAATCATCCTACCAAAACTCTTTCAATTTATGTCTTCTTTTAAAATCAATAAATATATGGTATTTATCATAATATACTAATTTTCATATCCTAAATATTTTGATATGTTGTTATGATTATGAAACAACCGTTTTAAATTGTATTTTTCATAAAATATTAAATTAACATATCACTACTGTATAGTTGTGGACTACCGCCCCATGTTGTAATATGATTCATCCTCCATCTCTATAATTCATGGTTGGTAATTATGAATTCCTTAATTTTTATATATGATATTTTAGAAATACTTATTGTTAAATAATTATAATATCATATCTACTTTCTTATCATTCTATACATTGTAAAATGATAATTCCACTCACGTATACATTAGGACTACCAGGTCCATGAAACGATGTGATTCATTTTTCATTATCGATTTAATGGAATGGTAATAAGGATAAATTTAATTAGTATATATTATATATATGTTATTAAAATTATTATTTAATATTTAATTATAATTTAACTTTCATTTTTTCTAACCATCAATGAGTGGAATAATAACTCGAGAATATGTATGAACTACACTCTCACCAAAGTGATGTAATTTATTTTTCATAGCTGATTTTTATAAATAAATATAAATGATTATATGTAAAAAATATACTTATTTAATGTTTAATATTATATATATGATTAATCCTTGAACAATATGCATGTACTCGAACATTCGAACTGGAACATATATTGAAACATATTCAGTTATCACAAAAAATTGTGGGTTTAAGAACAAATTGTTAATAAAAGTGAGAAAATATGTTTCAAGTAACTCATATTATTTATGAAATATATAATATGGGTTTTTAATATATCTTTAGTAAATATATATTTATTATATAGTTGGTTATAGAGACTACAAATAATGTCCAACATGAGGTTATGGTTTTACATTAATATCACATATATACTATGATCAATTTTGATTATTTTTTATGAAGAAATTATATTATATATATATCATAAAATATTATTATATTTACTCTTATATTTATACATATGGAGAATATATAATTTCCTTTCATTTTACTCTCTTGATGAACTGAAGAGTCCAAAGGATTTTTATGGAAAACTGATATTATTTCCTTCTTCAGTCAGGAATCATTTCTATCCTCGTCTGTGACTTCATTGAAATGTTTTCAATATTTATTTTATAATTAATTTTTTTCCAAATTTGAAATTCAATAATTTTTTTAAATCATATATTCATATTATATAACGTGTAATTTACCATTAAAAATTTATAGAAAACAGGAAAGGAATCATCATTTTAATGTACATGACTTGAATTGAATTTCCTAAAATAATGAACATAAATGTTTTCAATATTAAATCAAAAAGAACATTTTTTCTTTTCAATTAAAACACTATACATAAATTTTTTGGAAATTTTTATATTTTAGATACGTTGTCTATGATGAAAAATTGTATTTTCCTAATGAAATATTCCAATAAAAATTAAAAGTAATTTTTAATATATGATAAAATATGTTGATGTTTCTTAAGTTTTAATGGTTAATTTTTACAATATTAAAATAAATATTATCTCACTATATGGTCTATAATTATGATAATGAAATGTTAACAAAGGATATTTATTTTCAATAAGATATTTTATGATGATACATTGAATGATCTATTTTCTTATGTAATACATATGAACGAATTATGATGGTGTGATGGGTCGGCCTAGAAAAATATGATACACTAATGAACTGGGTAATGATTAATGTTTCATGAGATCAAATGGTATCTAATATGTTATCCCATTCTATAATGACAGTATATAGGCCATTATCACAAGCCCAGATAATAGGAAATGGGAGGTTATCCAAATCAATAAATCTGGTACATAAAGGGTTATCCTAATCAGAATTGATGGTACATTAGAGATTATCATAAGCCCATAGTGGGTAAATGGGTGGTCATCCAAAGATTGGAGTTAAATAAATGTCTCATTAGGTATCCTTGAAATTATATTTCCATGATTACGATTATGCAAGAATTTATGCCACTTTCTTATGGAATGACATTTTTACAATATTATAGTCTCATGTATTATATTCATTGATTCCATAATGATTCATTTCTCAAAACATTCACTAATTATTCCATAGTTGATTATTATTGTCTAGTAGTTTTTGAAAGTGGTTTAAAATGGTTAATATCATGTCTACAATCCCTTATGAGTATTTTATGCATAAATGATCAATGATGTATCTCTTGTTTACCAAAACCTAAAATCTAGGCTCACCCATTTTTTCCATTTTAACCAAGATATGAATAATGGTTTAATGTATGATATATATAAGTATGGTTCTACTTGGTAATAACATAATTGGGGATGATGTATTTCCTTGATGCAACAGTTTTATATGTATCAATGTTTCTGAAGAAAATAAACATTTATACTTATAGAAAGTATCATATTTTTATGTAATGATTATTAAAATAATTATTTGTAAAATTTATAAAGTAAAATTATGAGTATGTATATTCACTATTTATAGAGATGATGATACAAAAAAACATCCTCTAAATAAAAGGATTCCATTTGAAAATAAATATGAATGATTGACTATATCCCTACCATTTAGAATTTGATGGGAGTACTAACATACCACATATCTAGATTTGACATCATTTTTATGATCTATAGGATAATTAGTCAACAAAATGGTATCTAAAAATAAAACCTTTTTTACTCCTTTTCTTCCAGATGTATCTCAGAAAAAATAACCATATAGTTCCACTCAATGCTAGACTCCTTTAGAGAGTGGGTTGAAAAAAAAAATTATAGCATTAACAACAAAATTTCCTATATAAAAGAGCTAAAAATCATAACCTTGATGATACACTACAAATTATGTCTATCCAATGTTTAGGACCTCCTTGTAAAGGATATAGATCAAGATATTACAAATAGAATAGATCATAAGTCTCTCCCCAAATGGTAGTCGCACGAATACTTGAGATCCTTCAACAGAAAAGAAAGTTAAAGGCATTAGGTTTGGAAATTTATATCATATTTATAGTGTTGTTGAGATCCATACATCACTATAGGGGAAACATTCCTAAAATTGAAATCAATACCCAATTTGGATTCATCAATGTAGACATTATAAACAAAAAAAGAGTTAATAATGGTCAATGAAGTGGTTGATTTCAATCATCACATTATATAATCAATGGATTCATTAAATTAAGGGGCAATGAGAAACTCACTCTTTATTGGTAACATCTATAAAAGAAGATTCAAGTAGAGAGAGGTATTTAATGAACCATATTTAGTACTGTGCTAGGACGAAGAAGAAAATTAATTTGCAAACATTCCTTCATTACACCCAAGATATCACTACTTTGACATTATCTGAATCTATTGTGATTCCCCGTTCTGATATCACATTTCCCAAAAACCTATCTACTTTTATCCAAAAAATAAATTTCGACAATATTAAAAAATGGCGATGATCAGGTTGTGTCCCTAAAAAATTATTATACATTTATACTCCTCAACTTCCTATTTTGAATAAATTATAATTTTATTAATAAATACCATTATGGAGGAGATGTAATTTAAATATAACACCCACTTCATGAGTTCGATGTAATCCATGGGAGCAATCATTAGTCCAATCGACATTACTAGATATTAAAAGTGTCCATAAATAGATTAAGAACATGTTTGGGAATATCTTCCACCTTACCCTAACTTGGTGATATCTTGAGAAGAGGCCGATCTTCAAGAACTATATTTCCCCTTTCGGTGGATCAATGAAATCATTAACACATGGGTATGGATATTTATTCATTATTATAACCTGATATAACATCAAATGGTCCAAAAATACCCAAAGGGACTTGACATCCTTCTTAGAAATGTGTAGGAGAGTTTGCCACTAGTACATTATAGGATATATTAATCTTTCGTTTTCTAAATCAACGAATTGAATCATAAAATATCTCAACCTAGGGGATGATATATGGAACTGAGGGGGAGATATTATTTGTGTCCCTAGAACTAAAAAAATGGGTGACATCCACATCCCATTCTCGAGGAAGATTATGAATTCATTTTAAAAAAACTTATTTAATTCTGTAAAAACATGAGGCTACACTCTTCCCAAGCCTTATTCATCAACATCCAATAGAAGACATAATAGTTTATAGGTATTCCAACTCATATAATGAATTGGAGATCCCACCTGTCTTGACCACATGTCACATTCTCCCTAGAAGACCAATATTCTCCCATGGTGGGTTGTGAATGTCAACCATCATTGGTAGTAATCAATGTGATACTAGAGGAATTGAATTAAACCCATCCCCAAGATTATCTCACAGAGGTCCATAAATAAGATAAATAAGTACATTTTTTATCTCAAATTATGAATTAGATTCAATAAATTATTGGAATAAAAAAATTATCCTAATTATTTCCATGTGTTGTTATCGTCTCCATGATTACTATATGAGATTAGTCGATAACATTAAAAAGAATACAAGGTGAGTAGATATAATGTAATTAGAAGCATCTATGTCAAATAAATAAGTTTCTATTAATGATTAAATATGAAACGATAAAATCCACCAGAGGGAGACCCAATAGTCTTGGAAGAATTTTATTGTTCTGTAGATCCTATGGGAATAGTATAACAAAACACCACTCTATGATAGAGGAAGAATCTAACAAAAAAAATTCAAGTGTCCCAATTTTTCACCATGATGACATGTCTGAGGTTGTTCCGGACATGTTGGTTGCATGTACCCAATATTCCCAAATTGGTTATATATAATGATCCCACCATATAGATCTCTCAATTATGATAGTTGAGGAGGATACCCAAAACTTTTACCACATCTTTTCCCCTACTCCTCATATAAAAATTTATTATTGAAAGGCCCAGTCTCACATTGGACTTGTATAAAGGTAACCCTAGTTAAACCCGACATACCATACATTTCAATATATACTATCATATCCTGATCAAAAAACCCCAGAACATGCATTCAAATTAAGAAATCATACCAAGGACTAGATCCAAAGTCACAAACCAATTTTGAACTGAAGAGAAAATAAAATACCATTAGTGATTAGCATGGGAGAAAAGTTGGAAAGATCAATAAAGATGTTGGAATAGTATAATACTGAGCGATCACCCTAATAAAGAGCCAGGAATTCTAGAGACATGGATTAGACAAAACCACAATCTCCCACTAACCGTGTTTGGTTACTTAATGTTTAAAAGGATGACATTTTACCTCAATAACATCAGACTATTAAGGATACTCTAAATCCAATCGGTATTAACTTCAAAATCCATTGTTTCATGACGGTCGTCGTATGATATAAATTTTTATCATGATGTATTGATCATTTAATTTTCAGTTTTTAATTATCTTTTTTATCTAAATGAATTTCCACAATAGGTTAATGAAGGGATTTGGTACATCTGATTCTTGTTTGGAGACTGGGTCTCTATTTCATTGGATGCAATGTGAGGTGCATGGTTGGTGCATGGTAAGAACTATCCTGGCTTCTCAACCATGTGGCTTACAAGTAGAATGAAATGGTATGGGTAACCAAGCAAGGAAGACCACATGAACATTTGAAATGTTGTTGAAATGGTGTAGACGATAAATAAAGGGCAGGAACATAATTTATCTAACCATGTACCTAATCGGGTGAGTGAGATCTATGTTATATAGTGAAAACTAATTATTTGGTGCACATTTTTGGAATTCATTAAACCAAATCATGATCCCCTTATAAATAAGTAAAATTACCATGTCTATATTGTTTTTTATCTTTTCTCCACCTTTATCTATCCCAGTCATTCAAAACAGCTCCCCCACCCATGTGATCTCTTCCTTGGGGATTACCTAGGATTTTAGCATGCTCCCTCATATGTTGTCTAATTCGACTACCAATCATCATGTTTGTTATCCATTAATGAGTACATACATTCCCTTAATTCAATTTTTTTGATTTATTCATCAAATCATATTATACTTCTATAAATGATAGTATCCCCTAATTTCAAAGAACATCAATATTTTCTATATTTCTCCCATTCATTATCAATTTAGAGGCTAATACTGAATAATGAGTAATCTACAAGTATAAGATGGGCGGTGTGTTGATTTTCACTAAAATTATGTATTTTTATATTATAGGTCAGTGTTCTATGCACTGAAACTTCCATATGTCCCGACCTAAAATGTATTTCAATATATTAAATGAATGATCCCTAAACTACATGACCGTTATTCTTATTGACACCATAATAGGTTGAAAACCTCAATTAAAACAATACATTTTTTGTGGTTAGACTTTATAAAATAAACATGTGTTTCTAATTTAATTATGTCACCATATACTGTGTATTACTTTCCCCCTTTTTTAATTAGGATGTTAAAAATAAATAAATGAAATGTCAATTGAATTAAAAAAATGGAAAGATGAGCCCATATCCCTTTTTCGTTGATTATTATTTCTTATTATTAATTTATCCCTTATAAATGATGTTATCAAATTGAATTATGTGAATTGTTAAATGGTATGGATTTACAACTAGACTGTGACCATTAAGCTTGTAATTCTTTGGGTGATACAAGGGTTTTGGCTAAGAATTCCATGGATTTAATCCTTGAGAATATTAAATTTATTGATTTATAAATGGATTATATCAGGTCAGGGGAAATACATTGATTATAATAAATAATACCTTTGGTGATACCACATTGTATGTGGGTTTATATTTTTCCATGATATAATCTTGGGTTCCATATGGGGAATTCCTTGTATGCTCTTAGTGGGAAATGAATTTATTCTATTCCTTAAGGGATACTGAAGTACCTACGTGGAATGCTTTGGGAGAACTCCAAAGGTAATGGGGTTTATATTATATATGGAGTGATGACTTGATTACAAATTAGGAATACATTGGATTGGCTCGTTATACCATCCAATTAAATGATGTATCTTCAATGTTGAAGAACATACAAGGATTTGATCTATGCTTTAGAATCATGAAATTATTTATTTTTATTCGATTTATATGTCTATAATTCCATTGGAACTGTTACAAAATTACAAAACTATCATCACATTGGGATTCACCGACTATTAAAATAATGAATAAATCTTATACATGTAATAATATTATAAATTAATTGTTCTCAAATAAATTTCAGCTCAGGATGCAGAATATAGTATCCGACAAGTGTCCCATTGTGCTCTCAAACCAACATAGGAATTATGTATTTCATTTACTACTTTTACTATTCAATAATCACACATATTCATATAATATTTATAGAGTACATTTAATTAGACAACATTTCTAGTGAACATATGAGTTTTACTCGCACTCTGTTTGTGACATGGTTGGGAACCCATATATATTACGTGGATACATGTAGGGGCAAGTTGAAACAACCTATTATCAATTTGTGATTTTATGTACAATGATGGGGTATGAGAGTTGATGATCAATATACTTATTTTTATATTAGATATATATATTGTTATTTTTTACAATATTTTATATCTTGTACTATTTATATTTACTTACCTTATCCATTACTACATTTTTTATAGCATCCTTTCATCATCAATTTTTATATAAGACTGTATTATGATGGTGATTGATTATATTTATATATATTTTATACTTGAACTATTTATTTTTTTCATGGATTTCTTTTATTTTTATATCAACAATGTACTTCACTATGAAAAATAGGGTATAGTCTCCCCACAGTATCATCATAGACCCTCATGGCTAGTGTGAAGCCTTCGATGTGTAGGAAGGTACTCTTAGGGATATGTGGCCACCCAAGTCAGGTTTCATATAAAAGAAAGAGTCACAGGACATTAAAAAGTGGTATCATACATATCTTCTCTTACCTTACTATTTTGTGATTGGAATTCAAGAGATGGAGAATGTGTTAGAATTTGGTAATGAGTATCTTCTTGGGAGCAGCATACCGACATATAGGGAAAACCTAGTTTCTTGGTAAGGGACATTCTTTTAAAAAAAATTCTTATAACCGTTACATGTATTTCACTCTTTGGTGACACACGTGACTTAAATTTTTTTTTATGATTTATGGAATTTTTTATCATTGTGAATTTTTACTCGTATCCTGGTATGGAAATGATGTACTGTCACATTCTTCATAATGGGAACTTGAAGATTCATATTTCATTCATATTCCATTCCATGTTTATATTATGACATGGATTCATTGAAACAGTTTGTAGTTCCATGATTAATATATTCATAATTCTACTAATTTTTCATGTAGGGAATGAATAAATTATTGGTTGGATAAATTTTAAACATTAACCTAAACAGTGTTTTCTCATCTAACATTATGGAGGAGCCACAACTAACCAATTATCATATGTTTCAGCTATGTAATTATGGTTACATGAGATTAAAATTTAGTTGATATTGATTAAATGGTTTTGAATAGTAATTTAAAAATTATGTGTCTCTATAAAATGGGGATGGTAATCTATATGATTGAATCATCATACATGGATTATTATATCGATTGACAATTATAAAAAGTATGGTTTTAGTTACATGAAATTTAAAATGTATCCTAAAAGGTTTAAGAATTTATCCCTTGTGAATGGTAACTCATCAATCTATAGCATGATATATATATTTAAAATTATTTATTTCTAAAATGTGGAATGTAGTGTTTGTCTTTAAATTCAGATTCCAACTATAAATTAATGAGCATTTTCCTCAATAAGATACTGTTATAACTCCATATACTGGGACCTCTACTATAAAATATGAGGACATGTCCCTGACTTGACCATATACGTGGTCCATTGGGACTATCTCTCATGACCATTCATGATTTCATATGTCACATAGACCTAGATTTATGAGTATATAATTGGGTTGTCACACTTTTGTAAGAAAGATCTATACCTATCACAATTGCTTATTTACGATTATTTATTTATTGAAATCATGTGTTGAGGCCTTCATTTATAATTATATAAATATTCCACCAAAATGACCTAAGTTCTAACATCGAGAAGGTGGTGATGACCAAGATGAAAAAATAGTGGTACCTAAACCAACATTAGTGAAATGTGTGTCAATAATAGTTGAACATACTATAATTCATGAACTGGGGACTAATGCTCAGTATTAAGAGGGTTTACTACACATATTTTAGTCTATTGAAGGTGTTCCTGGTCCCGCATTTACTATGTCAGAACATAATAGTGAATTTAAGAAGTATCTTCATCCTAATTTCATAGTGGATGGTGGTCCCCAAGATATTGAGTTTGGGATAGTGGTTTTCCTATCAACCAATAAGTGTCCATAGACATACATTTATTGGTGGATCATATTTTATTTAAATTTCTTTTGGGTTCCCTAAGAATTTTTGGGATGTTCTAATTCATGCCGGCCAGTATTGGGAAATGTACTGGAGGGACATTCATACTAAATTTTATGATTAAATTTTACTATAAACACTCAAAGTTGAATGAGATAATGAGGTTATCCACTAAGAACTCAGTACTATATCCATTATGGACCATTCATATTGTTTTACATAATTTTTAAGGTCCTGGATTTTCTCAATATATGATTAATTTATGTTTTGGTTTGGGACACTTATTTTTGGATAACTACGTGTTTCCAGAATTTCATGTGAATTATTGGGGGATTTATAGGGGTTCATGACACAAAACATGAAGAAAAAGAAATTTCTGGGCTTGTTTTATGTTTTGCACACCGTTAGTGCAAACTGTATGGCGCATCCTATGTAACAGTGGAACCGTGGACCGAAAGTTATGTACAGTTTTTTGAAAGGTTTGGAAACCCATGTAGAATTCCTATGAAACCATGTGAAGGGGTTAATTTTTTGGAAGTAGCTTCAACACGGTTTGTGAACGGTTTGGAAAATCTTCCAAGTAAACCATACGGCCCAAAAAAGATAGAAAAATTACATAATTTCCTCTCTGGGCTTTTTTATCCCATACTCATGATTTTCATCATTCCTCCCTAATCATCCCTAGTGACGAACTAAGCCCTCTGAGAGCATCCAAGTATTACTCTGTCATGTTTCAATCCCGTTTTGGATCTCATTGGTTGCTGATCAATGATTTAGATTAGTCAAATCCTTTGTTTCCTTATCATTTTTTGATTAGGGTTTGTATTTTCATCCATCTCCTTCTAAAGATGAAAAACCCACCTTTTTGGGGAAACAATGGTCGGTGATTCAAGGGGTGTTTTAATCTATATCACAGGGAATGATTAAGAGTGTGTTCATCTATATATTCGAGGTAGTCGGTCTACAAGTTATATCCCATAGTTTTTCTATATATTTTCAATTGTGGGTTGGGATTCTTCTTATCATTTATTCTGTATTGGTTTCCACGAGCGTGATTAGATAAAATGGGTGTCTAAAAGATTTCCATGAAACCCTCACAATCCCTATGGGATGCATAGGGGATGTCATGACCATTTTAGTGACATTGATGGGGTGCACCAGCATTTCTGGGCCTACAGAGTGGTGAGGGTTAAGTGAATAATTTTTTAATACTAATTTATAAGTGAAGTCAAACATGTATATAAGGTTGTTTGAGATATAAATGGAATGATGATAAATATTCCTAGGGTGATAAGAAAATAATATTTCGATGGAATGACATGAAAATTGGTAATTGGGAAGAATAGTGTTATGTCAATTCTTTCATGAATATTTGTTAGAAATGCATAAGGTTTTTAGGGAATAGTAAATTTTGAAATTGAAATTTGGTAATGGAATGGGAAATGTGGAATGCATCAATGGAATTTAGTAAGGGAATGGATGAATTTTTGGAATGGGTTAATACATTATAATTTGGTGGAATTCCAAAATGATTGAATGTAATAAAGGGATTGTGTTATGTGATATGAGAATTGTACATTTAATACATAAGTTGATAAATGATTGTGAAATGATAAATGGTCTAAATGAGTTAATGAATGGTCAATGTTGAATTTTTATAAGGTATAGTGGTTGTTGAATAGACCTAATCGGTTAAGGTATGGGAATGTGAATTTGGAAAGATGGATATGAATTGTAATTAGTATATTGGTAATGGGTTATTGCATGACATTAATTACCATGTTGTGGTCTTGTACTGTGAATTATAATTAATCTAATTATGCATCGTTTTGATGTGGTATGGATGTGGGGAATTCATAAATCAGAATGGGAAAATGTCCTGGTAGAGTGGGGTATTGACTTGAGGTTCTACGCCCACACGTCGAGTTAGACTGAGGCTATAAACTCCACCCCAAAACTGATGTGTTAGGGAAGGGGATGGAGGCTCTATTTCCACAATGGTTTCATTCCACCATGACTGAGGCTTCTAGGTCAAGATAATTAGTTGATGAGATATGTGTATCCCTAGAGTGTTAGGGACATGATTTACTTCCCCTCTGTATTGTGACTTATTTCAACAGACCCATGTTTAGATGATGTATATTCCTAACATAGAAATAATGTGTTAAATATGAAGTGTGTAGATAAAATTCTATAAGAAATGGAATTTGGATAAATTCTAGTAATTATCTAAATGAACATTGTTATGTAATGGAACATGAACCTCCCCTTTCGTAATTACAATGTATTTTGTACATGAATACACTATAAATTAGACTGCATATATTTTTAGAATCTTTTTGTGGTTGCCTACTGAGTATTGTACTCCGACCCCACTCACGCCACTATTTGGTATCCTAGAAGACTTCAGGGTTGAATGTTAAGAAAAGAACAAGGTTCAAAGTCTAGGATGTTTAGCTGGTCTTACGATGTACATGGTGGTGTACCTGGACATAGATTTGGGGCCAATTTAGAATTTTTTCCATTTTTTAGTTTGGGTTCTTTGACATTTCACTACTAGTATGACATAAAATTATGGTATTTTATTGTTGTTTGTACCTCATTTGGGAAACATTTAGTTATGAATTCTTGTCAGTTAATATTGTTTCTACAATATTTTTTTTCTACTGTGTCTTGAACTAATAAATAGGGTATATTCTCCCCATGTGACTTATTAGATCCTCTCCACTAGTCATTAGCCTCTAATGTATGGGGAGGTATGCTGGAGGTTGTGTGATGACTTTGCTCTGAGTACCAGAGAGTGGATTCCTGGTTGGGGACATTACATTGTGGTATTAGAGGAGTTATTTTCATTTTCATAATATTTAGAGATGGTAGACATGAGATTAGGATGAGTAGGGCCTTTCTAATGAGATCGTGATTTAGAGTGGCAGAACCACGTATGAGTGAAAATAAAAGTCACCCTAGGTGGCAATTTTAAATGCTTACAATGGAATAATATTTCACCATTGGTTGATGCACATGATGTGTAATTTGACTGATTTATGATATTTTTATCATTGTTGGGATGGAATGAGATGGTGCATTCAAGCATCATTTTACGCACCTAATGATATAGGTGTCATGCATCATTATAGGCAGACACACGGGATGGGTGTGTCAAGCATAAGGAGTAGAATGCTTTTACTTGATGAATCTGATGAAAATGATACTTAATAATGGTAATGAAAGTGGATGAACGAAAAGAATAAAAATGAATAATCAAGGAATATCCTGAATAAATAAATGTTATGACTGGGTTAAAATTTTGGGTTGTAATAAATTTTAAATGTTGACTCGGGGTCTAAAGGGGAAATATTGCACAATAATGGTAAAATTGTTAATGATTTTTGATAATTAAAGTTGTAAATGAGTTAAAATGCCAATTATAACATGATGTGATATGAGAAATGTTCCTTAATATAATGGATTCTGTTTTTAAGGAAGAATTGTCTTGAATATGTGTGGATGAAAGACTAGTGAATATGTAGATTGGTTACCCTTTGTTGACCATGACACACAGTAGGTATGGTAGTGGGTAGTGTTCAGTGTGTGATGATGACCATTCAGATATAGTTTGAAGAAGAGTTTATTTAAGGTTAATAGAATGGGACTTTTACATATGTTGTTAAATCCTATCGGTCATATTTCTAAGAATCGGGTGAATGATATGTAAAAATTCGAATGATTAGGTTCAGAGGTGGGCATCCTTGTTGTTGTGGGTTTGACCCTTGTATGTGTGGGTTGAGTAGTGAGATTTCCCTATATTGGGACTTTGTATTTTGATTGTGATTCTCTTCTGGTTATGATATGGCTTAGGTGGTGTGTTTAGGGAACACAAGGTAGGGTGGTGTATTTTGGGTCCTAAAGAGTTGTTCGTTAATGTGAGTATGGGAACTCTAGTATTTTGTGACCTTATGGAGTACATGCTGGACTATAAGGATGGTGCATGGGTCGTGGTGACCTTGTTAGTAGAGACATTGTGAGTTTTGTCTTGAATCCCAGAGAGGATGTTTTTCTATTGGTGATGATGAATGTGTACAACATTTACATGAAACATATATTATATGGATGTTAGTGTGATGGGAATAGTCTATAAAGGAATAGGACAGCGACTTCCATCCATGACAAGTGCTTTGTTCATGTCATGATGAGTATGGTTTGGAGAGAGGGCCAATGCCTTCTCCTGTTTGTGTATCCTATTTAGGGAGCTGGTATCATTCATCCTTCAAGGTGACTTATGAGAGAGGTTGGACAAGGTATGTAGTTCCTTTTGGTGTGTGTCTCATATGTAGATGATTTGGACTTTGATTGTGGGACTCAGAGTGTTCAATAGTGTAAGAATGGCCTAAAGATCTATGTTGAAAGGATAATTGTTGGTTATGCCCCACGAGTTGTGGTTATGAATTGATAGTTTCTGAAAATAAAGGGTGACATCATCAGAGGTTAGATGAGTGGTTCAAGTACCATGGAATATTAATCATGGGAGATGCTTCATAGGTGGGTTCAATGCATACTAGGTACACCAAGTTTTACAGGATGGCATTGTTGTACATGGTTATTTTATAAGGGAAACATAGTGCTTGTGATAGGATAAAAGAATTATTTCAAAGGGTTGTTTTGTATGATTTACTAAATCACCTTTTTTGGTGAGGATTAATGTAGGTCTAGAAGTTGTCTTCATGCAAAAAACACAAGGGTGGTAAAACTATGGTTATATACTTTCTCTCGATGGTGACAACCTTGGGGAGGGTGGTCATATGGATGAACTTGTTTGTATGAATGATTGGGTTTTTGGATGAGATACTGTAAAGACCTGTAAAATTCAAGGGAAATTTTTTCTTAATTTTATTTGGGATTTTACAAGAACGTAGTTTCTGACGGCACTTGATTCTGAGGCCCGGTGTGTCCGGAATTTTTATCAGAAATTTTTCTTGGGTACGTTCAGTGAACGAATGAGCAGGATTTCCTAACTTTTGGACTGGTGCTCGGAATCAAATTCTGAGGGAACCGATGGAATCATAACTCTGGTAATTTCTTAGGAACACATTTTCCGGAGTTACGTTTGATAGGGAAGAGATGTAAAAAAATTGTGGAAGGTAAAATAAAATTGAGCTCCAATTTTATTTTATTTTTACTATGTGGTTATCCGTTATGTGGAAGTTGGGAAACTATCCTATATAGGTTATGAGGGCGGTGGGTCCCACACCAACCCCACCCCTTCATATTACCTATACTCCTACAACTCAACTTTTAAATGACATGAATTAATTATGTGGTTTAATTCAATGTCTAAAATTCATAATTATTAAGACTTGAGTAATAAAATAAGACTAGACGCTTATTTTATTATTGTTGGGTTTTGTTGTGTTGAGACATTGGGAGAAAAATATAAGTATTGAGGTTCTTTGTTCTTTGTCGAAGAATGCGAAGAACGCACCGCCGCCAATGAAGAACGCTGACCTCCAATGGCGGACGACGGCGAGAGATGCCTTCCTCGGAGATCAACAAACACCAACGACCCTATCCTTCTGGGCCTTCTTTTTCCGCGATGTGCAATTTCGCGACGAACCCCCGTTCAAACTACGATCGAGGTAGGGTATTTTTTTATTGTTGTTGATATTCGTGATTTCTTCCGTTGACGTTACTCGTTCAATTGGACTGCATGCTACCGATTAACGGGAGGGTCCGAACCGCACAAACAAGGCCGACCCTCCTCCCTTAATTTTTGTGTTGTTACGGTTCGAAGGAAAGTGGCGCGGTGTCGTCTCACCGCGCGGGAACGTGCGACAAGGATGCGCGGTGCCATCGCACCGCACAATTGAATTTGAACCAAGCCACGGAGACGTCGCGCCGCGCCAAAAAAACCCCAAGACACCGCGGCTAGAGCAGGGCCGCGGCGGAGGGTCGCGGCAGAGCAGGGACTGGCGGCCAGTTCCGGGCCGCCGTCGTCGGAGCAGGGGGACCGGCCCATGTCGGTCCCGTGGCGGTAGCAGCCGGCAGGCCGGAGCGGGCAGGCCGGTCAAGGGAGGATTCGAGGGTTCGTAACCCCCAGCTAGCCAGAAGGAGCGGCCCCCATCATGGGGGCCGCGGTTTCACAAAGGGGGCAGCGCGACCCCCCCCCCCCCCTTATACTTGGCCGAAACGGCGGAGCCACCTGGCCCTGGCTAGCGCCAGAGCGCCGGGCCGCGAGAAGGCCGGGCCGCCCCCAGGCCGGGTCGGGCCGCGCCGAAGCAGGGCCGGGCCATGCCATATAGGTCGGGTCGTGCCCAAGCAGGCCGGACCTAGACCCGATTCGGGTCGACCCAGTTCAGGCCGACCCAGGGGGTACCGGGCCGGGTCGGACCGGGCTCGAACCCCCTAATACCGGACCTCTCACGATCTTTTGCCCATAAGATGGGTTGTGGACCTCTGATTGATGCACTGTCTATTTCTATGTGATCCTTGGATCGAGACGGTCATTTTTATATATCACACTCAAGGTTTCAGAGTACTTTGGTTTCGGCCGGGTTGTTTCGAGCACGAAACAAACCTGGCCCTCGGAGCGGAAACACTTATAACATGAGCTCCGGACGTCTGATTGATGTGCCGTCGACTTTGATGGATTCCTCTAAGTGAGAAGGAAAATTTTACTTACTTTTCTCTATGTTTGGATGTAGTTGGAGTATGTTTGGGTTGGTTTTGACTTCAAAACCAATAGGGCCCTTGGGACGAAAAAGCCAATAACTCTCAGACCGGGCGTCCGATCGACGCGCCATCTGTCACGCTGAGTTCATATAGATGATACGGAACATTTGGATACATTAACTCCAGAAAATGTGTCATTTGATGTATCATCCCCTCGGATCGAGGAGAGGACCCTCCCGAATGAGCTTGCTGTGTGCGGGAACCCTAGAGCAGGCTGTGACTGCGACGATGATGACGACTATACATAAATCGTCCGTGGATTCGACGGCGAAGACTATAGCACTCAGCGATCCTATGTGGATCAGTGCTACCAATCATGTAAGGTTCAGATCCTGTTTGGGTCAACACTCATCGGTCCTCTGTGGGCCAGCGCCCACAGATCCTATGTGGGTCTGATCTTGTGTGGGTCATTACAGGGGTTAGTTACCTATCGATCATGTGTTGGTCATTGTGGGGGTTAGTTACCTATCAATCCTATGTTGGTAATTGTGGGGGTTAGATACCTATCGATCCTTTGTGGGACATTGCGGGGGTTAGTACCTATCAATCTTGTGTGGGTCTGACGTCTTAGATGAATCAGTGGCTACATCTGATCATATCTATCGTCTTACGAAGAAGTATACCTGTGTGAGGTGAGCTTGGACCCGATGGGATGTGGAGGCTATATGTACCCACCCTTCAGGTGGGACATCCAGTGGACGGATCGAGGCTACGACATTACTTTTCAGTTGTCGTACTCCCTTTCTCAGTTGTACTTTACTTTCATTTTGGGTTTGTATTCTATCCCACTTACTTTTCCACACATAATGTTCTACCCAATTTTTAATTAGTGTTTACTTCTGCTTTCTTGCTCTATGGTGTTTGTTTAATTTAAAAAAGAAATGCCTTCCCTTTTTACCAGGAATTACGCCTTGGTGCTAGATGCCAGCCCCTGGCCTATGGAAGGTGGGCTTGGGGTAGTCACAGCATGGGCCCCAAGGATGGGTCGTGACAAATTGGTATCAAAGGAGTTCGGTTCTACTGCAGAACATTGGACTCTGATCATTATTCTTTTTGAATAAATAGTGTTAAGGGTATTGAGTGTGGTTATCAATCCAGGGAGTCTAGTGTTGGTGCGGTGGCCGACGTATCCATACACCAGGACCCTAACTTCTGATTTCCGACTTAATACACGAAAACATTGATTGCATGTGTGTTTCAAGTATTCTTTGTGATTA
Source organism: Viscum album (assembly GCA_963277665.1). Taxonomy (NCBI): domain Eukaryota; kingdom Viridiplantae; phylum Streptophyta; class Magnoliopsida; order Santalales; family Viscaceae; genus Viscum; species Viscum album. The sequence goes on along the minus strand of OY728128.1, from coordinate 265,887,049 downwards.
CTTTGTGTCAGATCACCAGGTATATTGTTTGACCGTGACACATCTGTTTCTTTTTAGGATGGCCTCGCGATGGTAGCCAGCTAGGGTTTCGAGCATTATACGTGACGACAGCCCACCGAGTGATGAGGCCTAGGTACATGGCCCTTTGATAGCAGAGTCACCGGCGGTACCTCTACCCACCGAGCCACCGATGATACTCGCCCCAGCCGCTGACGATGCACGTCGCCTTAGTGCACTGGACAAGTTTCAGCGTCAGAGACCGCCCAGGATCCATGGGGAGACAGATCCTCAGGCAGCCGAGGATTTTCTATAGGATGTTGTATGAGTTTTGATGTTAGTGAGGACACCATTAGACCTCATGGTGATCCTCGCAGCAAGCCTCCTGCACGCGGCAACAGGCAGATGGTGGAGCTTCATTCTCCAGGTGCACGACGAGGCATCTATCCTCTGGACGGACTTTGAGAGACTCTTCTTCTCGGAGTTCATCCCAGCCACCCTCCATGCGGTGCACATCCAGGAGCTTCTACAGCAACGGCATGGCATCTTGACGGTCGTCCAGTACTCGGAAAGATTTACCAACCTCTCGCACTATTCGATGGACATGGTATGAGACCCATTCTTCCGGGCCAGGACCATCGAGTAGGGACTGAGGCATGAGATCAGGGCATCACTGATCTCCATCAGCATTCCAACATAGGCAGGAGTACTGGAGTGTTCCCCTCTCATCGAGAGTGTTCTTAATGAGTCTACACCAGCAGCGAGACCTACCACAGGGCAGCACGTGGCGGAGTATTCTGTAGCCGGAAGTAGACAGATGTCACAGAGGTCCAAGCGGACTAGGCCATCGGGCGAACGACCACAGGATACTGGCTTAGAGATGCAGGGCACACGCAGCATATCGGGATTTATGATTGGAAGACAGTGCTATGCATGTGGCAGGCAGAGCCACATGTCTCGTGACTTCCTGACCCTCCATACAGAGGAGCAGCAGACGTTTGAGGAACCACACGGGCAGAGGCACATGTTCGACCGTGGCAGTCTGCAGGGAGCAGGTGGACGAGGCTGAGGAGCCGGTCGAGCGGCATGTGGTGGTTGTTGTATTGAGGCTCTACCAGCACCACCACCATGAGGTCCACCCCGACTATAGGGGAGAGCCTAGCTTCAGGCAGCTGAAGCTTACGATCATGGAGCTCCGGAAGTGGGTGGACAAGTGCGGGACTAGCTCCAGGCAAAGAGGCCTTTTCCAATAAATCATCTAGCTTCGTTATTTGTGTTTCCTTGTCTCCGTGTACTTTGAGTTGAAGTAATAAAATATGCTTGCAATAGTGACATTTGCTTTCTTGTCTTTTGTATGTTAACACTAAGAGGTGCCGGTTAACAACTGTTGACTTGACCCTCACTTGCGAGATTCTTACTGGAGGAGACCTAGTGACCACACACTGATGCAGACACTGTGACTCAACCCTTTGAGGCGAGAGTAATGGTTGGATCTCTTGGTAGCAGCGTCGAGTCCATACGACATCATCCATGGAATGAATTAACAAATAATGACGGGATTGACTGTATTAGGCAAGGAATGTGGTTCATCCAGGGGAGGACACCGAATTTCTGTTTCGGAAAAGCAGAAATCAATCCAATTTTGCAGAACGTTAAGGAAGAAGGGGAAACCCTTCATGTGGTCAGATAGATGTCAGCAGAGCTTCCAGGAGCTGTAATAGAGATTGACCAGCGTGCCTATCTTGAGGCTACCAGAGGAGGGAGTTGGGTACGTAGTTTACTACAATACATCAGGTACCAGACTCAGATGTGTCCTAATGTAGTAGCGGTCCGTGATCACCTATGGATCACGACAGTTGAGGCAGCATGAGCAGAACTACACTACCCATGACCTGGAGTTAGCATTAGTGGTCTTCGCTCTAAAGATGTGGCGACACTATCTGATGGGTGAGCGCTTTACAGTCTATTCTGACCATCAGAGACTCAGGTACATCTTCTCGCAGAAGGACCTAAACATGAGACAGCGGCGATTTCTCGGGTTCCTCCAGGACTATGAATTTGAGAGAGTTTATACTCCTGTAAAAGGGGAACGTACTAGCCGATGCTCTCAGCAGGAGGACAGACATTCAGCTATTTGGGGAGGCGAAAGAGAAGCTAGCCACTTTGTAGATTTCCTTCGTGGATAGTGATGGAGTAGCCTTTCTTCAGTCACTTTTTCACTACTACAGCGGGTCAGAGAGGCATAGCATGGGGACGCCGACTGTGAGACGTGGCGTGCGCAGATATCCTCAGGATATGCACCTGATGGTTTCTCTTTAGGAGGAGAGCACGACGACCTTTTCAAAGGAAGTACCTTGGTACCCGTTTCTCTACGGGAGGAGGTGCTGAGAGAGTTTCACACTTCCCCTTTGGCGGTACATCCTGGAGTGGATAAGATGTACCAGGATCTCAGACGATAGCACTGGTGGACGACCATGAAGAAGGATGTGGCAGAGTTCGTTTCTCGATGCCTCACCTGCCAGCAGGTGAAGGCAGTGCACCATGTAACAGCAAGCATGGTGCAGCCCTTGGAGGTCCTGGAGTGGAAGTGGGATGGCATATCTATGGACTTCATGACTGGACTTCCACACACTTCCAGAGGTCACGACTTTATTTGGGTGATTGTCGACCGACTCACCAAGTCCGCTCACTTATTACCCATCAGAGAGTAAGGCTCATTGGAGAGCTTGGGACATCTCTACCTAGAGAAGATTGTACAGCTTCATGGTGTGTCATCATCTATCGTCTCTGATCGAGATTCTCGATTTACTTCTCGACTTGGGAGGGGGTTTTAGGAGGCATTCGAGACGCAACTACGTCCGAGTACCACCTTTCACCCTCAGATAGATGGTCAGACTGATAGGACCATTCAGACTCTTGACAACATTCTCCGTGCATGTGTCCTCGACTCTGGTTGCAGCTGGTAGGACCACTTACCCTTGGTGGAGTTCGCATACACCAACAGCTACCACTCCACTATCGGGATGGCACCATATGAGGCATTGTACGAATGACCTTTCAGATCTTCTCTGTGCTAGACATACCCTGGGGAGTCAGCACTTGTGGGACCGGAGATGGTCCAGGCCACGACAGAGAAGGTCCAGGTCATCCAGGAGTGGATGAGGATAGCTCAGAGCCGGCATGAGTCTTATTCTGATAGGAGGTGTAGGCCACTAGAGTTTGAGGATGGCGACCATGTCTTCATGTGGGTCTCACCTCGACGTGGAATACGAAGATTTGGCAAAGGAGGCAAGTTGTCTCCACGCATCATCGGACCATTCCTGGTCCTCAACAGTATTGGCGAGGTGGCTTATCGCCTGGCTCTACCACCTCAGTTGCACCAGGTGCACGACGTTTTCCACGTATCCCAGCCGAGGAGATACGTGCATGACCCGACACATATAATTAACCATAGAGCGATGGACATTGATGGTGGGGTGACTTTTGCAGAGTTTCCAGTGTAGATAGAGGATCGACAGGAGTGGGTCCAATGTCGATGGTTTATTCCTCTAGTGCACAGCAGATGGCAGCAAGGGAACCTCCAGGAGAGCACTTGGGAGCAGGGGGCTCAGATGCGTGCATAGTACCCACATTTTTTTCCCTAGTTTATGTTGTATCTTTATGGGGATGTAAAACCCTGAGGTGGGAGTAATGTAAAGACCCGTAAAATTCAAGGGAATTTTTTTCTTAATTTTCTTTGGGAATTTAGAAGAACGTGGTTTCAGACGAAACATGATTCCAAGGCCCGGTGTGCCCAGAATTTTTATCTGAAGTTTAGCTCTGGTACGTTCAGTGAATGAACGAGCAGGATTTCCTAACTTTTTCACTGGTGATTGGAATCGAATTCTGAGGGCACTAATGGAATCGCAACACCGGTAATTGCTTAGGAACACCTTTTTCGGAGTTGCGTTTTCTCAGGAAGAGATGTAAGAAAATTGTGGAAGGTAAAATAAAATTGAGCTTCAATTTTATTTTATTTTTTCTAAGTGGTTATCTATTATGTGGAATTTTGGAAACTATCCTAGATAGGTTATTAGGGAGGTGGGGGCCACATGAACCCCACCCCTTCATATTCCCTAAACTCTTATAACTCTCCTTTTAAATGACATGAATTAATTAAGTGGTTTAATTCAATTTTTGAAATTCAAAATTATTATGACTTGAGTAATAAAATATGACTAGACACTTATTTTATTATTTTTGGGTTTTGTTGTGTTGAGACTTTGGGAGAAAAAGAGAAGTCTTGAGGTTCTTTGTTCTTCGTCGAAGAATGAGAAGAACCCACCGCTGCTGACGAAGAACGCCGACCTCCGACGGTGGACGACGGTGAGGGACGCCTTCCTCGGAGATCAACAAATGCCAACGACCCTCTCCTTCCGCGACGCCTTCTTCCGTGACATGAAATTCAGTGACGAACCTCCATTCAAACTACGCCCGAGGTAGGGGAATTTTTTTATTGTTGTTTATATTCTTGATTTCTTCCGTCGACGTTACTCGTTCAATTGGACCACTTGCTATCGATTAACGGGAGGGGGCCAGACCGCACAAACACAGCCGAACCTCCTCCCTTATTTTTTGTGTTGTTACGGTTCAAAAAAAAGTGACGCGGTGTCGTCGCACCGTGCAGGAACATGCGGAAAGGATGCGTGGCACCGTCGTGCTGTGCAATTGAAATCGAACCAAGCCGCGACGCCATCTGGTCATGCCGGAAAAACCCGAAGACACCGCAGTCGAAGCAGGGGGACCGGCCCATACCGGGCCCATGGCGGTAGCAGCTGGCAGACCGGAGCAGACTGACCGGTCATGGGAGGAGTCAGGGGTTAGTAACCCTGGGCTGTCCAGAAGGAGTGGCCCCCCATCATGGTGGCCACGGTTTCACACAGGGGGGCACCCCCCCCCCCCTATCCGCTTGGCCGAAAAGGCCGAGCCACCTAGTCCCGGCCGGCGCCAGCGCGCCGGGCCGCCAGGCCGGGCCACTCCTAGGCCGGGACATGCCAGCTGGTCCAGACCGTTCCCATGTGGGCCGGACCCAGACCCGGGTCTGGTCGACCCGGGTTCGGGCCAACCCAGGGGGTATCGGGCCCGATCCCCCTAATACCGGACCTCTCACGGTCTTTTTCCCATAACATTGGGTACGGACCTCTGATCGACACACCGTCAGCTATATTGTGATCCTTGGATCGAAACGTTCATCTTGATATATCACACTCAAGGTTTCGGAGTACTTTGGGTTCGGCTGGGGTTGGTTCGAGCACGAAACCAACTGGGCCCTCGGAGAGGAAACACTTATAACTTGAGCTCCAGACGTCCGATTGATGTGCCGTCAACTTTGATGGATTCCTATATGTGACACAGACCTTTTGGCTTAATCCACTCAAGGTTTGGACGTAGTTGGAGTATGGTCGGGTTATTTTTGACTTAAAAACCAACCCGGCCTCTGGGACGGAAAAGATAATAACTCTCAGACTGGGCGTCTGATCGACACGCCGTCTGTCACGTTGATTTCCTATTGAAAATATGGAACTTTTGGATACATCAAATATAGACTAGGTGTCAGTTGATGTATCAGCCCCTCGACTGGTGGAGTGGACCCTCCCGAACGAGCTTGCTGTGTGCGAGAACCCTAGAGCTAGCTACGACTGCGACGATGATGACGACTGTACAGAAATCCTCCGTCGATTCGACGGTGACGACTACAGCACTCAGAGATCCTACGTGGATCAGTGCTACCGATCCTGTGTGGGTTAGATCCAGTGTGGGTCAGTGCTCAGCAGTCCTGTGTGGGCCAGCGCCTACCGATCCTGTGTGGGTCCGATCCTATGTGGGTCATTGCGGGGGTTAGTTACATATCGATCATGTGTGGGTCATTGCGGGGGTTAGATACCTATCGATCCATTGTGGGTCATTGCGGGGGTTAGTACCTATCGATCCTATGTGGGTCCGATGGATTAGATGAATCAGTGGCTACATCTGATCATCTCTATCGTCTTACGAAGAAGTATACCTGTGTGAGCTGAATCTTGACTTGTTTTCCTATGTGGATTGTGTTGTGCTATCCTATTTGGATGTGATCGAACTTGGACTCAGATGTTGGAGCCAAACTAGAATTTATGACTTAGGTATATGTATGGGCATATACCTAAGTAGTGTCGGATGTTACTTCGTGATTGTATCTTTCCTTTGTGGATTATGGGAGACCATTGGGGGTCTTGGGGTCCCTACTGAGTAGCTTATACTCACCCCTGCACGGGCTATGCCCGCACTGCATTATGTTGGTTGCAGACGACGGAAAGTGTTGATCGTGGTTGAGGCTTGCGGAGCAGGTCGGTACCTGGAGGTGGACCACTGGGCTGACGTACTCAGAGCGAACGGCTAGACCCGAGGAGCTGTGGAGGCTATATGTACCCACCCTTCAAGTGGGACTTCTAGTGGACGGCTCGAGGCTGTAGCTTTACTTTTTAGTTGTACTTTACTTTCAGTTTGGGTTTGTATTTTGTCCCACTTACTTTTCCTCACATACTGTTATACCCAGTTTTTACTTAGTGTTTACTTCTGCATGCTTTCTCTGTGGTGTTTGTTTACTTTACAAAGGCAATGCCTTCCCTTTTTATCAGGAATTATGCCTTGGTGCTAGTCACCAACCCTTGGCCTATAGATGGAGGGCTTGGGGTAGTCATGGCACGAGCCCCGATGACGGGTCGTGACAGATACAGAGGCCACCTTAAGGTTGAGAGGCTGACTAACCAAGATACATGGTAATGTAAGTATGCTAATGATGGGTTATATGTAAGTTAAGGATGTTTTCTGAGAGACTGATGGTTTTGATGTTGTGGCAGACCTTGTGGTTCATTTTTTGACTGTCGAGGACATATCTGAAGAACATGGGTGGTATGGGGGATGTATTTCCACATGAAACATTGGTTTATGTCTTGATGATGATTTTTCAATGGAGTAATTGTTAAAATTGGTTGAAAATCACACTTGAGTGGTGGTGGTAAAATGTTGACGAGATTAGTCTGGTAGGGAAGGCTGAAATCCATTCAAGTTCATAGTTTTCGTTATTTTGATAGTAAAAATAGATAATATTACGGTGGTGTTCTTTAAAAACTTCTTAGCATTCCTCAACTAGTGAAGAGCAAGCCCAACATCTTGAAATTGTCCCGTCTTTATTGAGAGGATATGGATAATGTCAAGAGAGTTGACAGTGTTTGGTTGGATTAGGTATAATATGAAGATACACTCTTAGAAATGGTATATTTGGATCTTGAAGGTCTTTGGTTGGATTATTTACTTATGAGGAATGTGCTAGCTTCGAGATCAGTGTGGTTACAAGTGAATCTTGGGATCTCTATAAAGAGTTGTAGAAGGGTGTGGTTGGATATGACAACAGGTTGTGGAAAGAAAGGATGTGTTCTATAACTCCACCAAATATTTGGGTTAGACCTGTGTAATTTTGTCTTCGTTGGTTTTAGTCCATTGTGAGGTTGGTTGACACATGGACATGAGATGTGCTCTCATTCCAAGGGTAAAGATGATGACAGTCTTGAGGCAGAAATACAGTGAGGATGGAAATCTACCAGATTCCGAGAGTGACCTAAGAGGGTGTGTAGTTTGGTCATTATAAGATTCAAGTTAGTAAAGACCTTATAAAAGTGGTAAAAATTTGTAATGTAACATCATTGGAAGGTGGGTGTTCTAGGAAAAGCCAGTTGGTAGGGGTCCTACCTGAGATGGTAAATTTGAATGGGAATTTTGAGAGTGATCCACCTCCAGATACATGGTGTGGAAGAAATTGACTTTTTTAAATAAATTTTTACTTGATTGAGATCGTATTGATTATAGTCCTTGAATGGATTGTGTAGGAATGTCCTCTTGAATGGTTTTGATGGTGCAACTGGGTCTCAATTCATGGTAATGCTCCTATGGATGTTGAGGTTAAGTTAGTTGGAACTTTTTTGTTGAAGTGATGTTCGGGATATGGTTTGGGTGGAATTCATTCAATATTATAGGTACCATGTAACAAAATATGGTGGATATAACCACGATGGATAAATGGTTGGTTGATGATGTGATTAGAGTATCAAGTAAGAATGACTTTATTACTCATATTTCAGTTAAGTTAGCCCTGGTATAGGGTATTGGAATGAGTTTAATCGGTAGAGTAGATGATTGTTTTGTGTTTCATTTGGATGTATAGTTTTGGAGTGAAATCATCATGAAATATTGTTGTAAGGGTCATGTGTTTTCCTTCAAGTGTTTTCGGGTTTGGTCACTGTCAGATTTTCAGAAATAGAGGTGAATTATGCCAAGTGATTTGGGGGAAGAGTTGCATAGAGGATCAGATCGGTGGGTGCCAATTGGTTACTCAAGTATAATGTGAGGATGGGTTTTATGTTTTCGTGTGTTGTGAGTTGATATTTGTTGCCTAATATTCTTCTTTGATGTTATAATGGTTGGGTATTGTTGGAGGTGATGCATCTGTGAGGAGTTCTGGTTCGTGTTGTGGTTATGGTGAGGAGGACTTGTGGGGAAATTCTTTTCCATTGATCCATGTCTAGTGTCTTTTTGATGTGAAACTAGAATGTGGAATATTGTAATGGATAGACATGCCTTGTTTTATTACCTCTAGTTATGGAAGCTTAGTTATGCTTGGAAGAGGGGCTCGTGTATGATCCGTTATAAGGTGTGGAGGTTGTAAGGTTCCAAATTTTCTCAATTATTTTTTTGTTTATATTTTCCTTTGTGCCTCTTTTTTTAGATAAATAAGTGTTTCCAAATGATCATGTGAGGATTCGATGGAGTTTCGGTGGTTCATGACATGAAATAGGAATCAAAATGTATATCTGGGCTTTTTCCATGGTTTTCGCACATTTAGTGCAAACAGTGCGGAGCATCCTTAGTAAATTTACAACCATGGACATAAGGATATGTATGTTTTGTCCAGGGTTTGGAAAATAGTGTGGAAATCCTTGGATTTCATGCGACGGGGGTGATTTTTTGGCAATAGCTTCCAAATGGTTTGCACACGGTTTGAAAAAATGTGTGGGTAAACCACGTTGCACAGAAAAGATGGAAATATTGAAAAATTGCAACTCAGGGAATTTTAACCTCAAACTGGGATTTTCCTCCATTACTCCCCTCTCATCGCTAGTGATGAACTAAGACCTCAAAAGATTCTATGGATCGATCTCTCATGTTTCTAAGATGTTTTGGATGCCCCTGTTTGGGGAATGAAGCTAAGAGTAAGTCTATTCCTCTCATTCTTTCTTATTTTGGGATTATGGTTTTTATTTTATTCCATCTCCTTCCAAAGACAGAAAATCCTCATTTTTAGGTGAAGAATACATTGGGGATTCAAGGGTGGTTTTAATATTGATCCAAGGCAATGGCTAAGAGTGAGTTCATCTTCAGATTCGACGCAGGTGATCTAAAAGTTATATCACATTGTTTTGATATTGATTTGTGCATGTGTGTTGAGATATTTCCATTCTCTTGTTGTTTATTAGTTTCTATGAGTATGATTGGATAAATTTGTTGCCTAAATGATTTATGTGAACCCCTCACAATCTTGGTAGGGGGCATAGGGGGTGGATTTACCTTTTTAGGGACACCAATGAGGTGCACCGACATATCCGGATGAAGATAGTGGGGAGGGATAAGTGAATGATTGTTGAATAATAACATGGAACCCATGTTGAAAATGTTTTAATGATTAATTATGTTGTTAATGGAATGATGATAATAATGTATAGGGTGATAAGATCATAAGATGATGAAGTAATGACATGAAGATAGGTAATTGGGTTGAAAGAGATTATGTCAACGGTGTCATGGATTTTTGTTATAAATTCATAAGGGGATAAGGGAATACTAAATGGTGAACTGTAAATTGGGAAATGTATTGGGAAATGTATAATGTCTTAATGGGATATAATAAGGTAATGGAAAAATTTGTGGAATGGGTTAATACATGAGAATAATGTGGTATACCTAAATGATTGAATGTAATAAAGGGATTGTGTTATGTGTTATGAGAATAGTGCATGAAATACAGATGTGGGTAAATTCTAGTGAAATGATAAATGGGATAAATGGGTTAATGAATGGTCAAAGATGAATTTTGATATGGCATATGGGTTGTTGAATACACCTAATGGGTTAAGGAACGAGAAGGGGAAATTTGAGAGATAGTTGTGAATTCTAATTGGTGAATGTGTTAATGGGTAATGGCATGATATTAATTCTAATGTTGTTGCCATTTATTTTTAATTCTAATAGAATTGAATATGTTTTGGTGTGTTATGGTATGGTTGTGGTGACATGAGAAATAATAATGTGCACATGGCTTGGTAGAGTGGGGTATTGACATGTGGTTTTTCTCAAACAAGTCATGTTAGACTATGGATCCAAAACTCCACCACAAAATGGATGGGTTAGGAAAGGGGACATAGTCTCTATTCCCCTAATGGTTTCAGTCCATCTGAAATTAGGCTATGAGGTGGGGATAAGGTGTTGATGTGATATATGTATCCCACGTGAGATAATGTCTTGATTTATTTCCCCTATGCATTGTGATTGATTGCCTTGTACCCATTTATAGAGGATTTATATACCTAACAAAGATAGAATGTGTTAAAAATAGATTATGTAGTAGAAATGGTATATGAAATGTAATTGGGATAAATTCTAATCATGAACTAAATGAAATTTTTTAACTAATAGAATCCAAACTGTTCCTTTCTTACTTACCATTTCTTTTGTACATGCACACACTATCTTTTAGGATGGATATTTTTGTAATAAATCATGGTGATGGCCTACTATGTTTTTTACTCACAACCTACTCGAGCTGTTGGTTGGTACCCTAGAAGATTTCATGGATGGAGGTCAGGAAAAGGGAGAAGACCCTATAATAGGATTTTCAGTTGGGCTTGAGATGTAAATAGATAATGGACCTAACATAGAGTTAGGACATGTTTAGTGTTTTTACCACTTGTTTTATTTTTAGTTCTTTCGCTTTACACTACTGGTACAATGTGACATTTTTTTATTTGATTGGATTATGTACCTCATTTCAGAAACATTTGGTTATGCATGATTATTAGTTCATATTGTTTTTTCTATTTATATTGTGTCTTACAATGTCCTGATCCAATAAATAGGGTATTGTCTCCCCACATGACTTATTACAACGTCTTCATTAGTTAGAAACCTCTGGCATACTAGGAAGCGCGATTGAGGTCATGTGAAGAATTGGCTCAAAGCACTGGGTAGTGGCTTCCGGGTCAGGTACGAAACACACTTCCATTATTGTATTCATATTCTAATGAATTGAATAGATCATGAACAATTATAGATGGGATTAAGATGACTGTTCATTATTCCGTGAATGTTTTAATTTTGATGAATGTTTCTTAAATAATTATCCAATGCCTCATCAATAAGTTTAACTCGATGGAATGTAATAAGATAGTGAATAGTGGTATAAACCTTGATATGGTGGTGGTTTTTATATTGGAAGGAAGCCTAACTCTGATATTTCTCATGGTAGAAGCTATATAAACACGGTGTGTTTAGGTATCCATGTGGTGTCCATTAATGCAGCATTCAAGCACACAAGAAGTCCTCATGAATCAAATACCTAGTACAGTATAAAACATGTGACAAGATGGGAAACCTTAAATATATTTGTAAGGTCGTTCCTATAGTGTTTAGTGAGAGGATGTCTGCATTGGATTTTTGTTTTTAAATGAGATCAATATATCCATTTCAAGTAGGGTGTTGGACTACTATTTTCTAGTCAAGATGTTAATGTAATCGAGGTCATAAAAGCCATACTACTAAAATAAAATGCTAGTAGTGTGTCACATCTCATGTTAGTTAAGTTCTTTCTTAGTTCCGTGGATTAATCCATATATATATTCAATCTATCCAACACCTGAGGAGTACGGGGTCGTGATATAAATATTTTATTTTGAAATATTTTTGTAGTCTCTACTTAATTATATGTCTTACTTGACATATGAACGTCACACTCCTCAATATCTTTTTCGATAATGGGACATGTTTGGATAGAAATCTAGTACATTTGAAAAGTGATGAATATTTATATTACAATGGGAGTGTGGACATTATGTGTATAAAAATTCATGGAATTTTCCCTTTATATTTTCAATTACTATTTCTTACAAAACCATTTTATACTAGAGATGACATGATATCATACTCATGATGGAAATTTTTTTCCCAATCTGGATTTTATTAAATTTTATCACTATAAAATTTTTTATGTATATGTATAGTGTGATAAGTATTTATATAAAGTGAGTGGGATTTCTATGTTAGTCATGTTTGACCAAATAATCAAGGGCTGGGTGGAGTGATAACCACTACTTCTATCCTTATTTTGAGTGATCAAGGAACATGTCAGAAAAAAAATTCCTTCTCTATTTGAGTACTTCTGGGATTTACTATATGAATTCATTACAAGGTAAAATCCGATGGGAGTGGAATAATTTTCTAATTAAATTTTTTGAAGAGACACACCAATATCTATCCCCCATCACAAGATTACTCTAAATGACCTTGGAGAACTCAATATATAACTGAATGATCTAAAATATAAAGGGTTTACATTACCCAATACATCGTCTTTGGGTTCACCTGTTATTTTATCAATGCAGGATGATGATATCCTTCAGCTCTACATGGATTAATATATATTTTACCAGCTTAAAGATAAGAACCAGTATCCTCTTGCTCATATAGATGACCTCTTTGACCAACTCCAAGGAGCTACTGTTTTCTCAAAAATTGATTTGGGGTACGATTATCATCAAGAATGAGTTAGGACCTTAGATATACTACATAATACTTCTCAATGAAGCTTTTATCTTTATGAGTATATAGTAATGATTTCAATCTTAGGATTTCACCATCTATTTACATGGATTTAATTAATAGGGGCTTCCCATGTATTTGTATTATGTTATAATAATTTTTTTTCAAGGGCATCTTGGTCTACTGATAGACCCGAAAAGATAATATAAACCACCTTGATATCAAATTAAGAACCCTCTGAGAGCATAGGTTGTATGACAGGATAAACCAATTTCACTCCTAAATTTGAAAAGATCACTTCTTGGGACACATTATCTCAAAGGTATGGGTATATATAGATCCATTGAAGGTGAGAGTAATTTTATCTTGGGTGCACCCCAATTTTTTTATATACATATTTTATTGGAACTATCTATATATTATAGACATTTAATACTGAATTCATCACTCCTAGAGGAACAACTTTCTGGATAGACCATGAATGGTGTGAAATTATAATGGTCTCAAGAATGTGAGAAGGCATTTTAGGAGCTAATAGGAAGGATAACCTCTATGCTAATCTAAATTTTACCAAATCTGACCCAAGTCTATATGATATATTGTGATGCATCATGTGAAGGGATGGGAGTAGTTTTGATGAAGTGTGATAGAGTTATGACATATAAATATTTTCTATTGAGTTCTCATGACTATAATTACCCAATTAATAACCTTGATATACCTACAGTGGATATTGGATTGATTTTATAGAGGAATTATTTGTTGGGAGAATGGTTTTTTGAATACACTGACCATTAAAAAATTAAATAAATATTCATCCAATATGAAATAATTCTCAGTTAGTGAATATAGGTTGAATACCTCCAATCCTTTAACTCCATGATTACTCATATGCATGGGAATGTAAATCTAGTTGATGATGTTCTGAGCCTGAATACTAGATACATTTAGATCAATAATCCAATACTAAATGGAAGTTGATAACCCTTTTTCTTATATGAAATTATAAGGGAAAGAATATATCAGGAATACTTTACTCCCTTAAATATCTTTTAACATTTCACTTCTAGATAGAGTGAAGAGGAGATAAATTCCGGACACTGGGATACTATCTCTATGGGAGAGTCTTTTAATAAAGACCTTCCCTAATGATGGTTCATTGATGAGGATAATATTTTTCACATTAATTAGAATTTCTATGTTATGATAGATATTGGAATTTAGTTGATGTGAGAATCTCATGCTTTTGAATTGGGATTACATCCTTTTTAACAAAGATTTACCATTAATTACACCTCCGGTATTGGTGGTTTGATATAAAAAAGAAAATAATGGGTTTCATTAATTCGGGTTCTACCAATCTATAGGTGAAGGTAGATAACTTGTGGTATGTTTTCTTGTTATAATTGTTACCTTTATTGGTGAATAAATGAGATGACATCACCACTGATTTTGTGATGGTATTACCTCAGTCACCTTAGGGTAGAGACATAGTATGAGTTATTGTTGATGAGATTATGAGGGTTGGCCACTTAATGCCTATCAGGGAGTCATTCTTTGTAGTAGAGCATAGGATGATCTATTTTTGAGAGGTTATACACCTTCAATGGGTTCCTCATACCATTATATCATACATGAATTCTTGTTTCACATTGTGGTGTGTGAAATGGCTTCATAATGATCCTAGTTCATATGTTCTTTTGAGGATTGTTGTCCATGCATTGACCGATGATTAGACTGATGGTATGATTAATATTTTATGTGAAATGCCCAAATAATTTATCCTTGTTTTAGGAGGTTCTTAGGATATCCAATTGTATTTGGGAGTGTATTCTTATAATAACAGCTTAAAAAAAATTAGATGTATCTTTATGAGGCCCTATATAGTAATCCATGTAGTTCAACCCTCTACAGGTTAGAGGATGGAAATGCATTGCTACTTGGACAAGGTCTCATTTATGATACATCAGAGCAGGTAAAAATTCTTAGGAAATGTGTTGTAATTTTATAGTCTATGAAGTATACATATGCGGACCTCTAGAGATCAATGTTGGGGATCATTTATTCTTGTGGCTTTCACCATGACTTGGGAATTCATGGATTTGGTAGAAAACTAAGATAGTTCCAATATTCATTGACCATTTTGAGATTCTAAATAGGGTCATTCTAGTGTCTTATCAGGTAACACTCACATAGTGATACTGGTCTATGCATGAAAAAATTCCCATTTAACAGTTATTTTGATATTATTCAAACCTATATTATATCCTTCATCCTAATTGGGTTATGATTGATATTGATGATTGTTTTGAGGATACACAGATCTTATTTTTGATCATAGCATGAAGGACCAACATGGAAGTTCAGTTCCTCTAGGATGGGTACTATATAAACATAGCCATGTACAGAGATAAGACCAATGAGAGCAAGGCAAATATATGTTCTCACAAGATATAATTAGTCACTTGTGATTCTCAACAATCCTTGGATGTGAAACATATGGATGAGTTGTTTTAATAAGGGGAGGTTATAAGATCCTAGTTTTTTTCATAAGATAATGATAATTTAATACTAGATATATAATTTTATTTTTATCGAAATATATATTCATAAGAGTATGGGGAGGGGATCAAGAGCATCTGAAGCTTGTTCGAAGCTGGGACCTCTAGTTTTTCAACAAGTAGAGTGAGGCACATAGTTGGTATATGGTTAGTAATAACCATGTGGATAAACCATGAAACCCAAAAATGGAGGATCATAGTTTGGTAAATTGTGAATGGGAGGATACATGACAATGAAAATAGCATCCTAAATGTTCTATAAGTGAAACTCATTATTGGTGAATAGTTTTTCTAACTATATTCCCAGCTGTGAGATTCAGTGTGACCTTGGATAGCTACAACCACACAGTTGATGTATGGTCAAAAAAATGGTGTCTCCCAACATTATTTCCAATAAAATGTGTTAAATTACCTTTTTACCCACGAATTATTAAACATTATTTCCTATTTTCCCTCTTCCATTCTCACAAAAAATATCCTCTAGCTATGGGAGATCTCCCTTGGTGGTCACCAAGGCTTTATGAATCCTCCCTTACACAACTTCTGGTTATAATGTTGTCTAGAATGTTGGATAAACATTTATATTTGATTAAGTCATCTTACACCCTTTATTCATATTATATTCCATATCAAATTATATTTCTATATGAACTAATATTTTCTATTTTCAGGACATTTGACTATTTGTTCTATTTCTCTCATTCAATACCAGATCAGAGGCCAATACTGGATGAGGAGTCATCTTTCGGTATAAGGATGGTGGTTTAATATTATTACCAAGATGACTAGGTATTTATATTATGTGTCATTTTTCTACACATCAGGCCTACCACGTGTCACCACCTAAAATGTTTTTTCCTTACATTAATGTTTGAGATGTGGCATATATGACCCGTGATACCCATTAGAACCAATGGAAGTTTAAAACTACAATTAGACAAACCCATTAGGGGAAGGTGTTACACTATATAAAATATCCATGCATTGATTTCCTAATTAAATAACCCTATAAAGTGTATTAGTTTTCACATTCTGTATTTGCGATATTAAATCAATTAATTGGAATTTATATTTAATTGGAAAAAATGAGGTAATAGTGAACCCATTTCCCTTGTACCGTGACTATTCTTTCATATTCATGATATATCTCATATATATGAAATAATTTTTTTAATTAAATTCTTATTTAAAAGGTATATATTTAATTCTATCCCAACACAATTCATCATGAATTGATGGGGGATATACAAGGGTTCTGAATCATAACACCTTGGTCATGCTCCTTGTGTATAATGAATTAAATGAATTATATCACATCAGGAGTGATTTATTGATCTTAATATAGAATACCCTATATGAGCTCACCTGGAAGATGAATTTATATTATTACATGAGTGAAACACAGGTTCCCAATGTTGAATTACTTGGACAGTCTCAATGGGAAGTTAATTTATTCCATACCGAGGGTGATACCTGAGTTCATATATAAAATTTCATGGATAGAATCATATTTTGATGGGTTTCTAGAGTATAACATGAGGGATATCTGGGTTACCTATGTGGAATGACCGAGATTGGATTTAAATACCAACCAATTAAATTATGTGTCTTGCAAGTAAATGGATATACTTGGATACGATCAATGGTTTAGATGAATTATTTTATTTATTTACCTTTTACTATTATATCTAATATTACTTGGAACTTTTGAACCCATATATAACTATTATCACATCAGGATTCATTTGATATGAGTTTTAGGTTGTAATCCTATAATAAAAAATTATATTATAAATTGGTACGATCTCATAGACAAAATGGATTACCCTGAAGTAGGTAGCATAAGATATGTTTCCCATGGGGGACCTGAACCGATGTTGGTGATATGCATTTAATTTACTACATTTATTATTATACCTAGATATTACTTCTTATTTTTTCATGTACTATATATAATTAGAAACAATTGGTTGTTGCCTAGTGATTTATACTCAAACCCTTTTTAGTGTTTAGTTTGTTTCTTAGATAGATTTCATGTATGTAGGTAGGGATATGGTAATATGCCTTTCTATGGATGCTTGATTTTATATTCTAGGATATATTATGAGAGAATAGGGGTAATATTAATCTAAGGATGATATTTGAGAAACATTTTGGTATTTTTAAACATATTTTTATATTATATATTATTTATGTATGCTACCATACACCTTTACTATCTTTTTTCCTAGTATCATGAGATATTCATTAGTTATATGAAATTGGATGTTGATTGTGCTTGATTATATTTATCAGGATGATCTAATTCTATAGTTCATTTTTAAATTGAATATATTGTACACCTTTTATTTGTATATCATTGTAGTGGTGCACTATGATAAAAATTCATAGTCTCGCCAGCATACCATTTTAACCCATGCTACTAGTTGACTGCCAAAGGCATATGAATATGCACTATTGAGGCCATGTGTACAACCAGATCAAGATAATTATGAATAAAAAATTCCTAGGATTTCACAATTAGTAATTCCCTAGAAACAATGAGTCTTAGGTATGGGAAAATCATGATCTAGATTATTACCATGTCTCGATTCAACTTCCTTGATTTGGTCCAATCTAGAAGCCTTTACCTGATCTAGGACTCATTCTTCCAAAACCACTTCCTCTATAAGACTCTATTCAAAAGATGTCTCTACATGTGGATAATTCTCTCTATCCTCTCCTAACAGCTTCATTGGTGTTGTCTTGAGAGTCATGATACTACAAAGATCAGAAAAATGAAATCATCAATAATATAAATATATAGGAATAAATTAAGTGGTAAAATAAAAATTAATCAATTAAAAATAAATCATTTAATAATTCAGACTACTCCACCCCATTTTACCATCCACGTCCATCCTACATACCATGATTCATAAACATGGGAGTATTTACACCAATTCCCAAAATCCAATTGTAACCCAAGGGCTATTAAGATGTGTGTTGTCTTGATGCACATTCAAAACCTCTACCCTGATCCCCAACATTATAACTTCATGTCTATCCATACTTTCCCAAAATAGTAAGATGAAAAATAAAAAGGGAAAACCTATCCATTATAATATTTTTTCATGAACCTACATATTTTACCATGGACGTAAAAAATAGACCAACCCATGAAATGTACTAAAGGGTATTCCAAATCTCCATGAGTGGGAAGATAGTTCTTATGCATAAAGGAACTAGTATTTGAAGAAGCTTATGATCACATAAATAAATACCATAATCAATACAATTCAAAAAACATCAATAAAAATCCATAATAAGTTGGTCATAAAAAATAAAATATAGATACATCAATAACAAAGAACTAAATGGATAATAAAAATAAAATGTTCCATCTATCTTCTTATGACACCTAATATAACACCTTTAATGTCACTACCTTAACCTAACCCAAAATACACTAGCAAGAATACATGTACCCTTTATTTGAAGCCTTACTATTACCAATGTAAAAGAAAATAGGGTTTAAATTTAGTGACCAATAAATTTCATATTTGAGTATTACATCTTGTTATATGAATAATAAATATATATCATAATGATCCACATGACAACAATATAGGATTAGTGTATTTAGAAACATGGATACATAAACCACTTGTTCATCAGAAATATATATTATCTCCCACTAAGTTATTCATAATAGGGACCCTAAAAGACATATCATATTTAAAAAATATCTCCATAAATGTGGGAAAGGAAAAATATAAAATGGTGATATTAGATTCAAAATAATGTTAAACAAGGTAGATATCATAGATCACATAAACATAACATTAGAATAATGGTATGATAATATGATACTAATGTTTTGAAAATGATACCATACATATCATATATTATAATCTCGAGTAATTTCAAAAAGCTTAATATTTCATAAGATATTTATTATAAAAGAATAAAAAAACATGATCTTTGGGAATATATAATTGCCCTCAGATCATGTCATATGTTTTTGAAAAATGTGTCAAATAATCAGAATCATAGATATATTATAGAGAAGTAAAACACCAAGACATTTATAATAGGTTAGGCTTGGGATAAAAACTCTTATAAAATTTATGAGATTCGGATAATTTCCTATCTACCAACTTTTGAGCACGGGATAACCACCTATGTACCATTTTTTCTAGCATAGGATATCTACCCATGTACCCTTTAACCTCATAGAATGTTAATCATTACCCAATTTATTGGAGGGATGTGAAATTCTAGTCCTACGTATCATATCATAAAAAATACATTCATATGTATTCCACAAGGCCATAAGAGCATTCATCATAATGTAATTTGTTGAAATGAAAATGGGTTTCATCAATATTTTATCATCACAACTATAAACCATCCAATGAAATAATAATGATGTTATATTAAAGAAACCAAATTATAATAGGTAATGTTTTTCAGTGAAAATTTTATTTTATCTAATGGTGGATGAGTTTTTTTGAAATCCCGGAATCATAATTAGTTTTTGGTTTATTAATATTTCCAAACAATTGTTTTTGGATGGTTCTCAAGTCTTAGGGGTTTACTCAAGGATCTATGAATTCAAAAAGGGATGTTTTTGTGGTTTCAAAACATTAGAAATAGACTATATAACAACATTCACATTGTAAGAAATATATTACTGAGGTGAATAGGAGTTATGGGGTGTGCTGAATGGGTTTAGGATATGAAAATAGGTCCAAAGGGCTGGGCCAAAATTTTCACACCATGAACTATCTCTCACATCATGAAATGGGCTGAACAGGCCCTCTAAAGTTTTTTTCATATAATAATCAAGATATTAAATCAAGATTCACATTACAAAATTCGCCATGGATGTTTGGTTGTTCTTTTAAAGTGATAGGATTTTTAAAAAACCTTCAAAATCATTTCCCGTGGACCCATTACAAAGAAACTGATAGTAATAATGGTTTTGGGATTCCGTGAGATGCTTTAATCTCATATATCCTCTAATTAATGCGCCATTAGTTTTTATAGATTCCTATCAGTGAGTTAAACCCTTTATGAACCATATATAATTCCAATTCTCCTCAAAATATCATTTATAAGTTTGTAACGGATTGATTCTTATTTATTAATCTATGGAAAATCTACTAGATCTTGAAGGATTTGTGACATAATGATGATTTTTTGGATCGACATTGAAAATGGATATTCCATGATGAAAAACATGTTTCATTGAATATTTTTCTATTAAATGTACATAACTAGATTAATATATTCAATGATTCCACTTTATATTATTTAAATTTTTTGTTTTTTTCTTATGATAGGTATTTTTACTATAATGGAATCTGATGTGTGTTACGGACCACCCATAGATCGTTAGTTATTATACTGGATTGGTGATATCGTCTGGTGAGACTTTAAAAAGGTTATGGGGGTCCTTCAAGGTCAACCAGTGGTCCCGATGTATCCACAGGAGTTCAACATATCCTCCACGCTTCTCTCTTCATCTCTGGTGGCTTAGTTCCTTCAGTGTTTCCTGCTGGTTGAGTTTATTGATAGGATTGTGAATGAGGAATAAAAATTAGCTCAGCGTGCAGTTGTTGGATTACATGGGCCATGACAGATTCCTCTCAGCTTCTCGAGTGACGATGGCCTAGTGCAAGAATGGTCTCGACCTGGAAGATCTGCTCGAGGCTTCCATTTTCATCTGCTCCGCTGGTCGTTCGATCTCCATATGCAGTGATACCCTTTTACCACAATGATTTGGATTCAAATTCTCGGCCTTCTACTGCCTTTCCAAAATCCAGTGCTACTCCCTTCGATAGATAACTCCATAGGACGCTTTCCTTATTCTGATCAGCAAACTTTGTCTCTAAAGCATCTGATTGTGGCACGATTTTGTGTTGAAATGGATCTCTCTCGGAACCCTCCCAAAGTCATGTGGATTGTGATTGAGGGTGAGTATATTTATTTTCAAATGAATATCTATGAATCAAGGACCATGTTTTTCTCTTACTGCAATAAAGAGGGTCGTTGTTTTCTCGAATGCTGTAAGAAGGTTCCAGTCTCCGAGGAAGTCGATCCCACGGGTCTGGCTGGTGGGCACGGTTCCCAAGAGGATGTTGCAGGGGATGCTCATATGAAGGGACCTCCAGCTGTCTAGGATACGGGGGACTCTATCTCCTTGGGGGAGGACCAACCCAGGTAGGGCCTTTTGGGCGCATGTCGGGGTTTCTCTTCAGTTGCAGCCATGAAAGGTCATTCAGAGGCATTGTGGCCACTAGTTTTAGAGGTTTTTGATCAGTTACGTCGTGATCTGGGGGCATGTAGCTTGTGCGACGATATGAATGGGTGAGAGGTTGGGCAAGAGAAGAGGCCCAATCTTATGGCTGCGGATCAGATCAGCCAATGGGTGGAGCAGTCAGTGAGTGAGGCCTTATGGGATTCTCCAAAGGTTTTCCAGGAGGTCGCTCCGAAGACAAATGTTGTTGTTGTACTGAAGGTTGATAACAAGGATCATGGTTCCAATGAGGGCTCACAACTCCTGGATTTTGAAGGCAACCCCAACCTTTTCCAATATATGGGTAGTGGTCTTGAAAATATAGGAGTCCCAGCCAAGACAAAGAAGGCCCCACAAACCTCTTCCTATGCTGAGAAGCTTTTAGGAGGGGACCCAATCAGGACCTCCCAAAACCGGTATGTAGTGCTAGGTGCAGAACCATGCCTCAACAGAGAGGAAGCTGTTACGGTGGATTATTGTCAGGACTTATTAATCGATGCGGAAACATCTGAAGAGGAAATGGTCGAGGATTTTGAATGTGATGAGCCCAAGTAACTAGTCATAGATGAGGATTATTTTAGATCCTCTATGTGGAAGGGCAAGAACATAGTTATTTATTTTTATGGATTCATTTTGAACAACCAGAGGGTGCGCAGAAGGAAGGATTACTCCAACCTCCCAAT
Source organism: Viscum album (assembly GCA_963277665.1). Classification (NCBI taxonomy): domain Eukaryota; kingdom Viridiplantae; phylum Streptophyta; class Magnoliopsida; order Santalales; family Viscaceae; genus Viscum; species Viscum album. The sequence continues at coordinate 265,864,646 of OY728128.1, read as the reverse complement.
CCCTCCTATTACTAGATCCGCTAGTAAGGTCAAGTTGTCCCCAAAGGCCTCTACTATGGTTGGCATCCCAACCATGAACAAGTCCATAGACCTTGTCCAACTGGAGGTGGCTACCATCACTATAAACCTAGTTCTAGAAATTTGTGAGGATGCTCCACTAGACTCTTCTTCATGTGGTATGGAGTTGAGGGGTTGGGAGCAGCAGCACGAAGGTGGTTCTAAAGCTAACTCACAGCGACAAATGGTCTCTGTGCTGGAACATAGGGATCTACTCATACATTCAGATGAGAAAATGTTGTAGGATTCATTGGATATCAATGCTTTGAATAAGAGTAGACCAATCCAGGTGGCCACTACAGAGGAGCAAGGCTAGTGGGATGACAAGGAGGCATGCATCCTGCTTACAGGCTTCAACATGGGGAAGATTAGGAAAGAGGAGTACAAGAAATCCTGGGGCAACATGGATCTTCTTTTCTAGGGCACCATGAAGGATATCCCAGCATGAAGGTAATTAATACTCCCTGGGGTTCGTTTAGGGAAAACGATTCCAAACAACTCACTCTTTTCTTTAATAGAATATTCGTATCCTTTGGTACTGAAACTAGATAGTTGTGAGGGTTCCAACTTTCCCCTTAAAAGTGCTTGATCTTTAAAAAAAATTAACAGTGGATGGATGGTGGGATAGAACAAATTGATTTTATATATTTCACTTTTATAAAATATATAATATGTGATATCACATCATGAAAATATGTTGATGACCTAATATAATTGCAAAATCCTATGATTTGATGAGAATTCATATTCATAATCCTCCTTTGGACCCTGTAGGGAACGTTGGCATTGAGACTTGGACTTGGGAACACCAAAGTGGTGTGGTATCCCTTAACATCAAGTTGATCTAGAATTCTATAAATGTATACCACCTTTAATAAATTGTTACTGGTTATTGTTTTGGTTTAATCATGTGAATTGTTTGGGCATGTAAATTGAGAACTTGTCATAACATCAAATTTTCCTAAATTAATGATTGTGATGATTTTCAGGATTATAAATATCATGGCATAAAATTCATAACATTTTATGTCATTATAATTAGTATAATGTATTAATGAGGCTTATATATGATGATATGTGTAATGGTAATTTTGATTAAATGATAAAGTGAAATGGGAATATCTATATTTATTATGGAAGTTGGTAATTTGGTTTAAATGTTATTTTTCATGTCCTAGTAAATGTCATGTTAATTGGATAATTGATAAAATTATTAATAAGGTTTTGGAAATATACTTATTATATTAGTGATTATTGTGGAATGTTTTTTCTTTACATTTTTTCTTCTGACGACATCCAATTATATTAAAATGATAATATAAAGGGTTTTCTCTTGATTATTCTAAACTACATATATAATTTGATTTTGCACAATTAAAATAAAATGATTGTATAAAAGTTTTGTAAGTAGTAATTCTAGATCATTTTCAAAGAGTTTGATTATTTCCTCACGCATTGAATTTTGTTTTGGTGAATAATTCACCTCATGTACGATTTTCACAATAGAAACTCTTTTGGTATTATATAGTAGAATGCACTAAATTGGGAATGGTTTTAAAAACTATGTAATTCATGTTCATATTGTAAATGATTCTTGGGGATCCTCTGGGATTCTAATTTTTATGGTGGGGATATTGTTAGGACATGCATCTAAACATGTCAGGTTTTTGTTCCATAATTTAAATTTCTCCATTGGTGGATGAGTTACTCTGAAATATGGGGGAAATAATAATTTTTTTAGTGTTTATAAATCCCAAAATAATGTTTTTGGACAATAAATTTGTTTTAGGTTATGACTTGGGGTCTGAGTGTAACACCCCATGATTTTATATTATGTTATCTCTTCAAAGTATTTCAATAACTTGCGCTAAACGCAACAGAGAGTTTGAGCTCACCACGACTTACCAAACTAGCCGTTCAAAAAAGGATGTTATGAATATTATTAACCAAATTTTAAATTTTATATATCCTATATAATATTAACATCCATCATTTGTGTTTCTTAGATAGAATATAAGAAAAATTCAATTTTTAAGATAAAAGTTGTATTTTTCAAAATATGTAGTTTTTTCGCCTTTTAATGGTGAACCCTTTTTAAATCCAATATTTGAAACTTTTATATATTCAATTCAGTAAAATTAAATTCTACATTATAATATTGACATAGAAATCTAGTTTCGATAAATTTTGGGTATTTTTCTGATAACTTTCATATTTTGATGAGTAGTGAGAAAATACAAAATTTTAATAAAAAACAACAATTTTAATTGAAATAATATATACTTTTAAATTATAAATTTGGGTGGTTTAAATTATAATTAGGCTATATTTTTATAATTTAATATAATTTAGGACATTGGATGTAATTTCACAATCAAACTACACATAAACAAGTTTCAATCTATTGATAGTTATTATTTATTAAATACATGTTTTCTGTTTTAACAACAGGAATTTATTTTAAATTAATTTCTGCCACATTTGTGTTTTTAATTTGGAAGAATTAATTCCATATTTTTTATAAGTAGGTCCAAAATGTGTAAATAGGTATCATTTATTTTCATACATTATGAATATTTACTTCATAAAATATTTTATTCACCATGGTTAAAGGGTAAATAAGGTAAATTAGGGAGAAAAAAAATATTATAATAATATTAAATTACCCTAAAATGTGTCATATTACTATTTTTAGACACATTTCTGACCATGGGCATCCATGGGTCGTTTTTGAGAACCCATGGAGCCACTTGAGTGTGATAATGACACTTAATATTAATTAATTTAATGTAAAGACAAAAATGACATAAGCATATATCTTTTAGTAAATCAATATTTACATGGGGTTATATAAGTAAACATTTGTAATATAAATACTAATTAAAAATATATAATGATTTCCTATATAATGTTGTTTTATATATAATTTTTAGTCATTAAATAATTAAATTTCATTATGACACAATGATGATTTAGTAATTACATTATTAAGGAAAGAATCAAATAAATGGTATTGTAAATATTAAAATAAATAAAATTTATCATTTTGAGGACATACAAGAATTTAATAGGGGAATATGACATGTTAGTGTTGATTTAATGTGTTTTTTTTGAATTAATCATGTTGTGATGATTTTCACAAAAAAATACTAAATAGTGTCAAAATTGACATAATTGAGTTTTTTAAAAAATACTATATTATTAAATGATATAATTTTTCTATAAATCTAAGGATCATCCTAAAGAATAATATAAGGTTATATATAATAATAATTAACCACCGGGGTTCTCTTGGCGGGTTATAGTATATTTAGTAACCATATAAAAATTATAAAAAGAGACATGGTAAATGTCAAACTAATTAACTAAAAGTTAATTATAAAACATAAGGTTAATATGATGACATAAACATTTTTAAAACCTATTGGATGAGGGGGTTTCGTCCCATCCCAACCATATCCTCGAATTAATTAATTTTGGAGACATTATAAACTGAAAATTATTCTATTATAAAATAATATTTCCGGCTTTTCCTAATGTTACCCTCACCTCTCTTATAAAAGGGAACTTCCCCTTATCTTAATATCACACCACCAAAGCCATTTGGATCGGCCACACCCTTCTAAAATATCCTCTTAAAATTTCTCCCTTCATCCTAGAGGTCATCCTTTGGTCAGAAATCCATCCTACAGAGCCCTTTTGATCAAATCAAAAGGAAGAACCCAAATAAGAGATAAATATTTAATCACCTCTTTCAAGATCTTTTCTTCTTCCACTTCCTCTAAATATGTTGTTAAAATTCTAAAATAATAACTCCAGTATATTCTATATACTATGACTTTGTTATAAAAATGGTACAACCATATTTATTATTCTATCTATCATATGAATGTCATAGTCACTATACGTTCGTACGTACGGCTTACCGTCTCCATGTCACGGTGTAGTTTGTTATTAAAACACTTCATTATTTGGATGGGTAAAATAATTAGTATAACTGATGTAAATAAAAAATATAACATGACAATTATTCTCTATATATGATATATCAACCAATTACATACGATTTCACCATCAACATAATGATATTGTCACTCGTGCGAACGTACATATTACTATCTCTGCAAACGTGATGATATTCATTTCCCATCATAATAATTCAAGAATAATTTTCATATTATGATTACAAATAAGGTATAATAACTTAATATAATTATGTATATGATTAAAATACATCCTATTAATAACAAACACGACTTATGTAACAAATCCTATAAAGAAAATGCATAAGTTAACACCCGAAACGATGACACTACTAAAATATTACTGACAAAGCAATATTAGATGATCATATATGATATCATATTTATGTATATAGTTCTAGTATAATTTAATAAAAATTATTTTAGTATAATAAATGATTATAATGTACCCTCAAACATGGAAAATTACATGGTTAGGGTCAATTCCACAATCATTTTATTATTCGTGGTTGTTTCTATGTAAGTATCTACTGGGACCTCTTTATCATTCACATACGTTTTTTTAAAAATGAATATCAAAACATTTTTACTATTTAATAGACAATCGATTAAAGTAATTTATAGCCTAATTTTACATTATATGCTTTGAAAGGAATATTTCCATCATTTTCCATACAATGTACTTTATGACCTTTTCGACAAAATTAAGGTAAAAGTTTTTTTAACTTATTCTGCGAGTGTGGTTATTTTCTGCCATTATAACATCATAAAAGCTTCCCTTACAAGAATATACGAATATTTCCAAAAAAATGACTTCTTTTATAATTATATGGCTTTTAAATGATTTTAAAATAAAAAGAGATATTTCTAAAAAAAAATTTATTTCATATATGTCAACATCCTTTTGATGGATTATAAGCTTCTTTGAAGTTGATTTATTTTGATAGAAATCATCCATATTGTATTGAAGGTTTTGTGATATCATTGATTATAGATGGATTATTGTTATACCATTCATGGTTTATGGATAATTTATTGACATTTCATATGATAGTTTTATTATGAATGATTAAGTTAAGTTAAACCTTTTAATGAGAGGAATTCATTGGAATTAGTATGTGATGAGTGGAGCACGCTATATCTCTTCGATGCAACCGTAGGTCTCATGAGACAAACTAGTTTTTTTGGCACAAGGCCTTGAAAAAATCTTATTTGTAGTCTGGGCACAAGGCCTTGACTATGTGGTTATGATGTCTGGAATTATGCATTCCATCATTATGAATGTGGCTATTGTTATTGTATTTAATTATAAGAATTGATTAATATCCAAGTGAATAAGTAAATGGAGTTATATGATTTTATATTTTCCATATTATTCTGAATTTTACATTTAAAAGGATTTTGTTTTAGTCTTATACATATCTTTAAAGGTTTCTGATTTTTAATGAATGTTTCCGATATATTGTTATCCTTACTGAGCATCTTAGCTCACCCCTTTTTTGTTTTATCTTCCCAGGATTTCCAAGAAGTTTATTATGATAGATATGAATATTTAAGATAAAAGGGAATAATAGAGTTCTCAAAGAATTGTCTATGTTGTATTTTATGTTTGAAATTGTAATGCGAAGTTTTTGTATGTAATCTATTTCTAATACTGCTAAACTGATCAGTCTTTCGAGAAATGATTTCCTTGTATCATGCTAATGTATTAAAATAATGCACCAAATCTGGGTAATTGGGGTCAGGGCATTACACTAATATGAAAAAAGAAAATTGTCTAAGGCCCCGAGACTACCCAAATAGGAATAATAACCCCATAAAGGTTGCGAATGAGGAATTCTGGTGGTGAATATGTTACATGGGGTGTGATAAATGGTTTCAAGATATATAAATATTTCTAGAGGGTTGTGCCAAAAATTTCTTGGCATGATAGTATCTATCATTTTGTGAAACTTTATTTCATGTCGTGACACATGCTATCAAATACTAGAAATATATTTTTCCTAAAACATTTATGATTATAAATAAATCTTCACATCATAAATTTCACCAAGGTAGTTTGGTGGACATTTTAATGTAAAAATATTTTCAATAAACCATCAAAATATATTCCCCTTGAACACCATAAATAAAAACAAATGGGAATGGAGGTTTTGGGATTCCGAGACCTCATAAGTTCTTGTATCTATTAAGATTGTAGTTAAATTAGTTTCAATGTATTCCTCTAAGTGAGTTATATAATTTTATATCGCTAGGGGTTTCTTATTCTCCTAAAAATGTCCTTCATCAATTTTTTGGGGGTTGGTTTTTATTGGGAAATACAATGTAGAATCCACCAGATAATGAAGTATTTAACGAAGGATGAGAAGATCTTTGTCAAATATGTAAAGGGGATATTCCATGTTGATGAATGCATTCCATTCAAGGGAGATTTATTAAAGGTATTTCATTTGGTTTATATTAACAATGTTTCTAATTTATTTTCATTAAATTGGATGTTGATTTATTTCCGTGTGATAGGGGGTTTCGTGGAATATAGTCAGATACATGTTTCTAACCACCCATAGACGGTTAGTTATTTTTCCATCTAGGCGATGTTTTTTATGAATATTTCAACATGGAAGTGTATCTAAATGGATTAAAATTTACTTTTTATGGTTTAATTAATTTATTTGACAACGTTTTCATGATATTGGAACTTGTTTCATTTATGGATGATCTAATAGACTCGGTCAATGCCGAAAAAATATTTAGACCATTACTGGTTTTCTGTTAATTCATTTTGGGGAAGGTAGCCAAGGGAAAATTACATTATTCATCTTCCACTTTTATAGTATTAGAATTTTTTGGAATCACACGTGCACCTCATGTGAATGATCAAATGAAATTGGAAGTCACGAGGTCTGATGAAAATTCATATTCTTTATCCTCCCATGGAACCTATTGGTATTATTGGTGTTAAGACATGTACAAGAAGTCACCCAGGTGGAATTTCAACTCATTACACATGGGTGAATCCAAAATCTAATAAACCTAGGTCCCCTTGAATAAATGGACAATGATTATATTTTTGGGTTAACCAAGTAAATGTTCTGGGCTTGTAAATTGAGAACATGGATTGTCATGAAATATTCCGAACATTGTTATTGTGATGATTGAGTTTGGAATAAATAACGAGGATTACAATTTGTAACATGGTGTGTAATTTTAAATATTATAAAGGATTAATGAAAAATGGATTTGGTGATTACTATACTATTAATTGTGATTATATGATAATGTGAAATGGGAATAGAAATATTTATTATTTTTGTTGGTAATTTATTTTAGATAATATTTTCCATGTTCTAGTCAATGTAATGTTAATTGGATATTTAATGAAATGAACAATAAGGTTTTGGAAGTAGTATTTTTATGTTGTTTTTTGGTATTATAAATGGATTTATTTCCTTTTATACCTTTTTATAACATCATGTTTTGCAGAAATGATTATATAAAGGGATTTCACCTAGTTATGATAAAATTATTATTTTAAGGGCCTCTACCCAGTTATGCTAAAATTATTATATAATGGGATTCTACCTAGTTATGATGAAATTATAATATAATAGGATTAGGAGCCATTATAAAAAAATTCTACTAAAAGAGATTATGCCCGGTTTTGATAAAATTCATATATATAAGGCTTCCACCATATTAGGCTGAAATTATTATATATAGGTATTATGCTCGGTTATACTGAAATAAATATATAAAGGATTATTTCCTATTTATGGTGTAATTATTATTGGAATATACCCAGAAATTGTAAAATTATTGAACTTTTTTCCTAATTATCCTATCATTTTTTGTTGGATATAACTTTGGATGGTTATGGCCATGGATGACATTGTATTGATGGTTCGGCTTGATGTAGAAGGATATTCCACTTGAGAGATATATCTGGAATAATACAGTGTAGGTTCAATATGATAAGAATGTCTATGTTTTGTGAAGTTCTCATAGATCTCGATCATTTTTTTAGAAGTAGATTACCACAAGCATTAAAGCATAATTGGAGGGTCAGTGGGTTTATTTTTTATAAAACGATAAATTTGATAAATTTAAACCCATGTTTAGAACATTATTTCATGAACTCTATACAGAAAAATGATTTTCTATACATTGATGATGGTGATCTAATGAGTTTATTCACACCTCCTTAGGCCACCGTTTCACATGGGTAACTAAGAAGCCCTCCCTGGTGGTAGGTATAGGTCTCCCTGAGGCATGAGATAACATGATTTAATAGGATAAAACATAACTTCATATGATATTGTATTTTTTTTCTTTTAGTTGGAATAGATAAATTTTTTACTTCTTTTATTTATGGATTGAATATTTGACAAGCATGGTATGCATTTTGGGATTGTTTGACATGGTTATCTGAGCCCTTACTGCATTTAATGTATAATTATGAGATAACTTTTTTACTTCTCACACATTGATAGTATAACATCATTGATGATATTTAATTATTTCATGCTATGATATGGGGGTATAGTCTCCCCATAATAGAATCAAAGACCCCGACTATAAGTTGGAATCCTAGAGAATATAAATATTTAATCATTCTTTTCTTCGATCATTGATTAGTATGTGTGACCTCCTAGAATGATTCTCAGTTTGTGTGTATGTGGGAAAAAGAATACTGAATGGATATGTGTTGGGCCTCTTGTGAATTTCATTAGTCTGATAACCCATTTGGGCATGCTGATTGTCCCCATGTAGGAGACCGTGTGTCTGTAAGGAAACTGGTGGTGGTTTAGGGGGCTAGGACTACATTTCTATGTTAAGATAGGGTGTTAAAGCTGTCTGTGGGGACCATTTGTTTCACCTCAACCATGTCCCCACTAAAGTGACATTTGATTCGCCTCTGGGGATATTAAATAGTCTGATTACTTATAAAATCCTAGGAAAATAAAGAATAAGACATATTTCATATTTATTAAAATTTTTAATTAAATATTAATTTTACTTTAAAGGGGTTTATATGTTCGATAACATACCTGATATGCAACAACGGGTTTCATTGAAATCTTACATTGCACACTAATAATATAATTTTATTATTTCAAATGGAAGTTAACTCCAAGCCGTTGTATTGGAGGGAATGAACAAAACTAACTACAATATTATTATAAATTTTTGTTAAATGTATTTATATTTATCCAAGAAAAACATATAGCCTTAAAATGTGAATGAATCTAATTTTAAGCATAATTTACAGAAGAAGGCCGATTTACCGCCTTTTAATGGAGAACCCAATATAAATTTAGTTTTGTCCAATTTAATACATTAAATTTTACCAAATAGAATCCTTATTTATAATGGGGACATCAAAATTTACTTTGTTTAAATTTTTGTAAATTTTCCAAAAATGTTCAATTTTTAATCAATAGTGAAAAATATAGTATTTTAATTGAAAACTGTGTTTTAATATAATTTATTTATATGGTTAGATTATCTTCTTAATTGGTTTTAAGGTGTAATTAATATATTTTTACCACTTAATTCAATATTGGTCATTGTAATTATCTTCACTTTGAAAGTGGACATAAACAACTGTCAATCTTTTGATAGTTATTGTTTCTTAAAAACACGCTATTTATTTTAACAATGGGAATTAATTTAAAATTAATTAATGCCACTTATTTGTTTTGAACATGAAAAATTATACATCATTTTTTAATTCAGAATAACAAATAAATCTTATGCTGAATTATTTGGTATTTTTTTGAAAAACATTAATTTTAGATTAATAGTGAAACCACTTAGCAATAGTTAAAAAACCGACTCTTTCATTTAAATGAAATTTTACCACTTCTGTGAATTTAATTTAAAAAATAATACATACATGGTTGTTATTAGTAAGTAAAATATTGTTCAATAAGATGAAAATAATATTTTTTGAATAGTAACTTTTGACTTTTTTACTGCGGTTAATCGTAAATAGGGTAATTAATGTTAAAAAGAATATTATAATAATTCAAAATCACATTTAGAATTGTACAAATCTTATTGGATTAGTCATTTATGACCATGGTCATATTTGGGTCGATTTTGGGACCCCATTGAGCTACATGGGAGTGATAATGACACATTAGATTCATTAACTTAAAGTAAAGGCAAAAATTACAAAAACAAATATCTTTTAGTAAATTAATTTTTACAAGGGGTTATATAAATTATATTTTCGACGATAAATATTAAGTAGAAATATAAAAAAATTCATACGTCATGGAATTTTCTTTATAATTTTAGACATCATATAAATTTAATTATTTATGACACAATAATGATGCAGTATTTACTTCATTAATAAAAGATTTAAATAAATAAGATTATAAATATGAAAAAAAATTCCACAACTGTCCAATTATTATTGGATGATTTTATTATGACCATGAGTCATCGTATCTTCTAATTTAGTTAGTTTTTGACATTTATATATTCAATATATTAAAGTAATAAAATAATATTATCACACATTCCTATAGTGCCCCTCCTCCCCCTTATAAAAACACTTCACTTCTAAAGAATTCCGCACACCTCTCAAGCCTCTTGGATCAACAAAACTCTGCCCAATTAAGCTCCCTACATCAATCTCCTCCTTATAGAAGCCTTAAATTATGCAGAAGGAACTTCAAGAAGTCCTTTTGGTTCAAACCAAAGGAAGTGAAGAAAATTAAATGTTACAGTTTCTCTTAACTTCATTCCTTTTATTTTACTTCTCCAACCCCTAAAAACATTTTATTCATTTAGTTTATAACGACACAAGTATCCTAAATATACTAGGATGTTTTTATGAGAAGGATTCAAACTACACATACACACACTTCCACCTAATTGGAAAAAAATATATTGTTTCTGTGAATGGAAAACTAACGTCTCACGAGACGATGATTGTTCGATTATGTCCTACAACCTATAATGGTGTCCATTAAGATGAAAATATATTTATATATGATGTATATTATTTTTATTTTTTCTTTATGCTTCTGTATTTTTCTTTTATAGAATTACTTTATAGTTTCCATTATGGGTAAAGGTGATAATTTCATTTCAGGAAGTGCTGACTGCCACCCCATCAAAGTGATATGACTTGTTAATGCCATATGTGGGACATATAAAGGATGGAGTTATTGATATTATATATTATATTATACTGGAAGTATAACATATCTATGTATAATTATGTTTTAATTCCATTCAAATAAGAAATAGTAATGAAAGTATCTTTAATGCGTACATACGACTTACCATCTCCATGATCGATGCATTTCATTTCTTACCTCCAAATGATATGAACATTTATAAATATATATCTATATTGGATATATACGATATATATGATATATATGATATCTAAATAATTATTATCATTCTGAATATAATGGAATATTGACCACATGGACAACTTGTAAATATAAGGTGTTCATTTTTGACTCAAGTACCAATTATCAACAAGACAAATGTCATTCACTTAAATGATTACATAATGCTTATAACATGGTAATAAATGATAATAAAGGAATAATAAACTTGAAAAAGATTCTTATGAAAGTATATATTAAATTTAGTTTATTATTCAAGAGATTAAAGAGCGATCAAGTCAAGTTGGACACGAGGTAAGGGACTTCATCTCAATCTCCATTCATTGAGGCATATTTTATTTTAATAAATGATTTTATTTTATATGATGTATAAAAACCATGTAATTTTCATTTAATTCAAAGGGAATATTTTTCTACGAGGTGTTTTACTAAATGAAAAAAATAATGTTTCTTTTTATTGTAAGCGGCGACAATGACCTTTCAGCCTCCGCGAGAATTATTTGATTTTTGGCTTCCTTTAGAAGCTGTGATATTTTTAAAAGGGAAATAAATACCATGTACTCTTTTAAGTATTTCGGTATTGAAAATGGTTTTGATAATGGATTTGTTATGTCAATATATTTAAATGATATATGGTGATTGAAATGTGGAAATATTATCTTTATTTTATTATTGTTTTATGTGTTATGAACATGTTATGGTTCTGGGGAATTGTGTATGTATAGAGGTGGTTTCGTGATAATCCTTGGGCGGGTGAGCCTGAGATAGCTCTCCAATTCATTGGGTAACGTGACTGAGGTAAACATCCTGTTTCTCCAAAGAGATTTAGGTAATATACTGTGATGGGTATTCCAATGTAACTCTCTATATAGTTGTGATTGCTACAATGTAAGTATGTTATGGATGACACAAGTTACCTTTATGATTTATGATTTCTATGTGTTATTCATAAATCTTATGATTTCATGAGGAAAGTAAAAGAGTTTATATTCTGTATGAATTTATGAACTAATGATTTATTTAATTTTTTTATAACCCTTAATGACTTTTTTATACTCATCCCAAGTTTTGAAATGTTGTTCACTGGGCATAAAGATGAATAGGATCAAGGATGGGTTTAAAGAAAAGTCTTTCTGTCTAAAACATGGAACTAGGAAGGATTATTTTTTTCTAGACATTTAATATTATGAAAAAATGTAAACTTGGTAGAAGTTTCTACTTTGTAATAATTTGAGATGTAATAGTTCTGTCCTAATTCTCTAATACTATAAACCAGAAAAGATCCTCTATGTTTATTATTCCTTTAATTCAATATTACGTAATGTTTTAAGGTTGAGTCTTTATAGTTGGTATTGGAGGTCAGTTTAGATAACTTTAGGAGTTTGGTCATTGTAAAATCAATATCCTAAAAGTAATTTATTTTAATATTAAAGTCATATAGAATTTATAGATTACCGTGTTGCTTCGCCTAAGATATTTTGTGGTCATAATGGTATTCTGTAGAGGAAATAGGGTAGCTATGTTGGGGAAACATCATGAAGAAGACAATCATCCAAATCAGCAACCTTAGATAGTTGGAGTCGGAACTGAATGGTTTGTTATAGTGATGGAACAGTTGACTCATTCTATAAATGGGGGGGGGGGTATCCAATGTACAAGATCAGCTAGATCAACCATAGAGGAATATGTCAGTAGTAGAGCATTTCATGAGGAAAAATCCCCCATCATTCAGAGGATCATCTGACCAGGTGCTAGTAGAAGGGCGGATTAAAGCACTGGAAAAGATTTTTGATATCGTGGGTTGTTTAGAACGTCAAAATCATGCCTCACTATTTACTCTTTTGAAAGTGAATCCGATCAGTGGTGGTCGATGGTGAAAAATATCAGGGATAGTGAGGAGATTGATGCTGTCAATTGGGATGAATTAAAATGTATGTTTCTTGAGAAATTTTTTCCTTAGGTGGATCATCTTAGAATGGAAAACAAATCCCGATACTAGAGGCTGGAGGATGACTCAGTGTCAACTTATGAATCAAAATTCACTCGACTAACAAAGGAAGCTCTAAATTTCATACAAGATCATGATAGTGAAATCCACCATTTTTACTCATGATTAAATCCAAAGTAGCAAATAATTTTATCTTCTCATGAGTTAAAAAATTATGAAAAACTTGTTTGTTTTGCAGTGAAGGTGGAAATAGAGATTTGGGATAATCCCGTCTTCATTGAAAAAAAATCGTATAAGAGGTTGAGGTGGCAGGAGAAAGGGAAGAACTCTTCAGAAAAGTCTAATGGTAAGAAAATCAAGTTTACAATTTCTGAAAAATGTTTTAAAAAGCATGCTGGGGAATGCGTTTTAAATTCTGGAAAGTGCTACCGATGTTGTAAAATGGTACATAAGGCAAGTAATTGCACTGAAAAAGATCAGGTTAATGGTATTAAAAAATCTTACTTACCGTCTGTAAAATATTTTTAGTACAATGAAATGGGTCCTTATGGAAATTAGTGTCCAAAAACGAACTCAACTGGGGGAAAGCGCAAGTCTACAAGCTGAAAGTGGTGGTGAAATACATTATTACTACTTCAGTAGATTTTGGGCCATCAAATGAAGTAGTATTAGGTATTCTGTTTTTTTGTTCAGATTATGCCAATGTGTTGTTTCATTCAGGGTCTACACACTATTTCATTTCTGATAAGTTTTCTAGTAAATTGGGAATTCCATCTAATGATATGAATACATAACATATGGTAAAAACCCCTTGAGGAAATGTTGAGGAAAAAAGACAACATAAGAACATTCATGTCCTTGTGTGCAGAAAGAGTCTACATGCAAACCTTATTATTTTGCCTCTTGTAGAGTTAGATGTTATTGTGGGTATGGATTGGAATTTTGTTTATTATGCTAATATTGACTGCAGAGCTAAAGAAGATTATTTTCAAAATGATATTTAGTTTGTGTACAAAAATGAACCCTTGATTTTGATAACATATCATGAAGCTGAGAAACTAGTAAAAGATCCAAATGAATGTAACCTTGCTCATATTGTTGAAAATAAAGGATGTGTGGATATTAATGATGTGAGAGTTGTAAGTGAGTACCTTGATGTTTTTCCAGATGAGATTCCTGGTATTTTAACTAATCAGGAAGTTGAATTTACTGTTGACTTAGTTCCTGATGCAAAGACAGTTTCAAGACCCCCTTTTTGAATGGCTCAAATTAAAAATTTAGAGTTAAATAAGCAATTGCAGGAGTTATTAGATAAAGGTTTCATTCAAACTAGAACATCACCATGGGGTGCTCCTGTCTTGTCTGTTAAAAAGAAATATGGCTCAATGAGACATTTCATTGATTATAGAGAATTGAATTACATCACTATTAAGAACAAGTATCATTTTCCTCATATCGATGTTTTGTATGAGCAGATACAGGGATCGTAGTATTTTTCAAAGATTGATTTGAGGTCGGGGTACCATCAGTTGAATGTAAAATAAGAAGACATTTTGAAGACCGCATTTCATAACAGATATCGTTATTATGAATATTTAGCTATGCCTTTTGATTTAACCAATGTACCTGTTGTATTCAAGGATCTTATGAATAGAATTTTCTTTGAGTGGTAGGATACGTTTGTGGTTTTGTTAATTGATGATATTTAGATTTATTCAAAAAGTAAATAGGAAAATGAAATTCATTTATTGGTTGTCTTGAAAACCTAAAAAAAAAATAAACTATATGGGAAATTTAGCATGTGTGAGTTTTGGTTACCTCAAATTTATTTCCTTGGTCACATTGTTTCAAAAAATGGAGTAACTTTTGATGTTTCTAAAACAAATGTTGTCGAAGAATGTCCAAGACCCAAAAATATAACTGAGATCCATAGATTTCTTGGTTTGTAAGGTTATTACCATAGGTTTGTTGAAATTTTTTCAAAGTTGTCTAGTCCAATAACTATATTAACTCGAAAAGGTGTTAAATTCATTTGGACAAAATAATTTGATGACTGTTTTCAGGAATTGAAAAGAAGATTGGTGAATGCTCCAGTTTTGGCACTTCTATCAAGAAATGGTGAGTTTGTTATCTACACTGATGCACCCTTGAATGTACATGGTTGTGTACTAATGAAAAATGATCAGGTAATTGCTTATGATTCACGTCAGTTGAAACAACATGAGTTAAATTACCCTACACATGATTTAGAATTAGTTGTGGTTGTTTTTTCTTAAAAATTTTGGAAAAATCATTTGTATGCAGTAAAATGTGAAATATATACTGATAAAAAAAGTTTAAAGTTGTCACGACCCGTCCTCAAGGCCCATGCCGTGATTACCTCAAGCCCGCCTTCAATAGGCCAGGGGCTGGAGACTAGCACCAAGGCGTAAAATCCCTGTAAAAGGGAAGGCATTGCCTT
This sequence comes from Viscum album, assembly GCA_963277665.1. Taxonomy (NCBI): domain Eukaryota; kingdom Viridiplantae; phylum Streptophyta; class Magnoliopsida; order Santalales; family Viscaceae; genus Viscum; species Viscum album. Next base: position 265,848,821 of record OY728128.1, on the reverse strand, counting down.
TTTAAAGAAAAAAACACCACAGAGTATGAAACAGAAGAAGTAAATGCTAAGTAAAAGCTGGTACAACAGTAAGTGCGGAAAAAGTAAATGGGCCAGTATACAAACCCAAACTGAAAGTAAAGTACAACTTGAAAGGGAAATCAACAACTGTAAAGTAAAGCTGCAACGCCGAGCTGTCCACTGGAAATCCCACCTGAAGGGTGGGTACAGATAGCTCCACTGCTCCTCGGGTCCTGCTGTCCACTCTGAGTATTTCCTACCTAGTGGTCCACCTCCAGGTACCGTCCTACTCTGCAAGCCTCAACCACGATCAACGTTGTCCGTCGTCTGTAACCAACACAACGTAGTGCGGGCATAGCCCGTGTAGGGGTGAGTATAAGATACTCAGTAGGGACCCCGAGACCCCTGAAGGTCTCCTAAAATCCACAAAGGATAAACCAAAAAGGAAAGATACAATCACGAAGTAACAACCGACACTACTTAGGTATGTTCCCATACATATACCTAAGTCATCAATTCCAATACGCTCCAAACTCTGAGCCCAAGTACAACCCAGTACACATAGGAAAGTATACGTATTCAACACCGGAAAACAAAACATAATCCACACAGGATAGCACAACACAATCCACACAGGAAAGAAAATAGGATTCAGCTCACATAGCTATACTTCTTCGAAGACGATAGAGATGATCACTGATCCATCTAAGTCATCAGACACACAAAGGATCGATAGGTACTAACCCCGGCAAAGACCCACACAGGATCGGTAGGAAACTGACCCCCACAAAGACCCACACAGGATCAGACCCACATAGGATCTGTAGGTGCTGGCTCACATAGAACCGCTAAGCGCTGACCCACATAGGATCGGACGCACACAGGATCGGTAGCACTAATCCACATAGGATCGATGAGTGCTGTATTCGTCGCCGTCGAATCCACTGAGGATCTCTGTACAGTCGTCGTCATCACAGTAGCAGTCGCAACCAGCTCTAGGGTTCCCGCACACAGCATGCTCGTTCGGGAGGGTCCGCTCCCTGAGTCGAGAGGCTGATACTTCAACTGACACATAGTCCGGAGTTGATGTATCCAAACGTTCCTTAACATCAATAGGAACACAACATCGCAGACGGCGCATCAATCGGGCGCCCGGTCTGAGAGTTATTGGTTTTTTCGTCCGAGGGGCCTGGTTGGATTTTAAGGCAAATCTAACCCGACCATAATCCACCTACATCCAAACCTCGGGCAGAGTATGCCAAAAGATCCATCTCACTAAGAGGAATCCAACAAGTTGAAGGTACATCAATCGGACGTCCGTAGCTCAAGATATAAGCATTTCCTCTCCGAGGGCCCGGTTGGTTTCGTGTACGAACCAACCCGTCCGTACCCAACGTATTCCGAAACCTTGATTGCGATATTCCGAAACAACCGTCTCAATTAAAGGATCGAGTCTCCACTGACGGTGCATTTTTTGGAGGCCCGTATCTCATGTTATGAGCAAAAGACCAAAAAAGTCTGGAAACGGGGGTTCCGGGCCCGGACTGACCTAGCCCGAGACCCCCCGGTCGGTCCGAACCGGGTCGACCCGGCCCGAGACCCCCCAAGGGTCCGGTCCTGTGACCCGCGTGCTGGGCGCGCTACTCGGCTACTCGTCCAAAATGGCCGAGCCGTTTTGGCTCACGGGGGGGGGGGGGGGGCATGCCCCCCCAATTTTCTGTAACCGCGGCCCCTTAATTGGGGCCAAATTTATGTCTAGCAGGGGGAATTAATTCCCCCGTCTCCACCCTGTCCGGCCAGCCTAACCTGGCCGGCCGGTTCCTGCTCAACGGGACCGTCGATGGCCGGTCCCCTTCCACCTCCGACGTCGGCGGCCCGGTCCGGCCGCCGGTCACCTTGCTCCGCCGCGGCAGAGAACCGGCCGCCACCCTTGTCATCTGGCGCGGCGCGACGGCGCCACGCCCCTCCGCCGCAGCCCCGGTATCAACCACGGTATTTTCGGGGGTCTCTAATGTGGCGCGATGGCGTCGTGTCCTTATATTAATTCGCGGCGTGGCGCGATGGCGTCGCGTCCTTGATCTTCTTTCCACGGCACGGTGCGATGGCGCCACACATTTCATTTCGCATGATTCCGAGTGGTGCGACGGCACCACGCCTTCCCATACCAAACCACAAACGAACCAACATGAAATAAGGAGGAGGGTCGGACGTGTTTTTACGGTCCATCCCCCTTACGTTATTCGATAACTATTGGTTTTAATCCATGAAGATCGTCAAGTTGGTATTCACGAACAAAATAAATAGATAAATCCCCTATCGTGGTTTCAAGAGCGGAGCTTGTTCGGAGGTTCGTCAATAGAAAACATCATGGTATATCCATCGCGGAAATAGGCGACTTGGAAGGAGGAAGTCGCATCATGGAAACGGCGTCGTGGAAGAACCGTTGCGGAAAGAGATGTCGCGTCGGAGGTCAATGTCGCGGAGTCGGTCTTTGAGGACTCGACGTTCTTCGACGAAGACCGATGTTCTTCGAGTTCTTCATAAAAGAAGAAGATGTTCTTCCCAGAAATCTCTCAACGACAAAACTCTAACAAAAAAAAATAAGCTCCTTTCTTATTTTATTAACAAAACAAGCCTTATGAAAATTCAAGGGTTTGAATTTCAAAAACCTACATTTAACTCACCACATTAATTCCATAAGTTAAGTAAATTTATGTTATCAACATTTAATGGGAGTTGAGAGGGGTTAGAGGATATAAAGGGGTGGGGTTCTTATGGGGCCCACCACCCTCATAACCTCCCAAGGGAGGTTGGGTGGTTACCCAACTTCCATAAAAAACTAAACACATAGAATAATAATAAAAAAATATAGAATAATAATAAATTAACTTCCACCACTTTTATCATCCACACCCGTGATAATGCAACTCCAGAATAGGAGTTCCTAAGAAATTACCGGTGCTACGGTTCCATCTGTTCTCTCGGAATATGATTCCGGACACCGGTTCAAAAGTTATAACTTCCCACTCGTTCATTCAATGAACGTACCCAAGCTAAACTTCGAATAGAAATTACGGGCACACCGGGCCTCGGAATCAGGTTCCGTCTGAAACTGCGTTCTAGTAAAATTCCAAAGAAAATTAAGAAAAAAATTCCCTCGAATTTTACTGGTTTTACATTACTCCCACCGTAGGGTTTTACGTCCCCATAAAGATACATCGAAAACTAGGGAAACAAATGTGGGTACTGAGCACGCATCTGAGCCTCCCGCTCCCAAGTGCTCTCCTGGAGGTTCTCGTGCTGCCATCTGATACGCACTAGAGGAATCGACCATCCATGTAGGACCTGCTCCTGTCGATCCTCGATCTCCACTGGAACCTCCGCAAAAGTCGCCCCATCATCAACGTCAAGCTCCCCATGGTCAATGATCTGTGTTGGGTTGTGCACGTATCTCCTCAGCTGAGATACGTGGAAGACGTCGTGCACACGGTGCAACTAAGGTGGTAGAGCCAGGCGATAAGCCACCTCGCCAATCCTGATGAGGACATAGAATGGTCCGATGAAGCATGGAGACAACTTGCCACCTCAGCCAAATCTCCGTAATCCATGTCGAGGTGAGACACACAAGAATACGTGGTCGCCATCCTCGAACATTAGTGGCCTCCGCCTCCTGTCAGCATATGACTTCTGCCGGCTCTGAGCTATCCTCATCTGCTCCTGGATGACCTGGACCTTCTCTATCATGGCCTAGAACATCTCTGGTCCCACAAGTGCTGACTCCCCAGGGTTTGTCCAGCACAAAGGAGATCTAAAAGGGCGGTCGTACAATGCCTCGTGTGGTGCCATCCCAATGGTGTAGTGGCAGTTGTTATTGTACATGAATTCCACTAAGGGTAGGTGGTCCACCCAACTACGACCAAAGTCGAGGACGCATGCGCGGAGCATGTCCACGAGAGTCTGAATGGTCTTCTCCATCTGACCATCCGTCTGAGGGTGAAAGGCTGTGCTCAGACGCAGCTGCGTCCCGAACGCCTCCTACAATCCCATCTATAGCCGGGAAGTAAAGCGAGCATCTCGATCAGAGACGATAGAAGATGGAAAACCGTGAAGCCGTACAATCTCTTGAACGTAAAGTCGTCCCTAGCTCTCCACTGAGCCCTGCTCTCTGATGGGTAAGAAGTGAGCCGACTTGGTGAGTCGGTCAACAATCACCCAAATGGAGTCATGACCTCTGGAAGTGCCTGGATGTCCAGTCACGAAGTCCATAGATATTCCATCCCACTTCCACTCCGGAACCTCTAAGGGTTGTACCAAGCCGGCTGGTACCTAGTGATTAGCCTTCACCTACTGGCAGGTGATGCATCTAGAAACGAAATCTGCCACATCCTTCTTCATGACCGGCCACCAGTGCTTTCGTCTGAGATCCTGGTACATCATCGCCACTCCAGGATGTACCGCCCAAGTAGAAGTGTGAAACTCCCTCAGCACCTCCTCCTGCAAATCAACTGGTACCAAGGTGCGTCCTCTGAAAAGGACGTCGTGCTCTGCTCCAAAGGAGAAACCATCAGGTGCCTGTCTTGAGGATATCTGTGTACGCCACGTCTCACAGTCAGTGTCTCCTTGCTGTGCCTCTCTGACCCGCTGCAGTAGTAGAGGAGTGACTGTGAGAGACTGAAGGAAGGCTACTCCATCTCTATCCACAAAGGATATCTGCAAAGCGTCTAGCTGCTCTGTCGCCTCCTCAAGTAGCTGAATGCCTGTCCTCCTGCTGAGAGCATCAGCTACCACGTTCCTCTTCCGAAGATTATAGACTATCTCAAAGTCATAGTCTTAGAGTAACTCAATCCATCGCCGCTGTCTTAGGTTCAGGTCCTTCTGTGAGAAAATGTACATAAGACTCTGGTGGTCAGAAAAGACTGTAAAGTGCTCACCCATCAGATAGTGTCGCCACGTCTTCAGGGCGAAGGCCACTACTTCTAACTCTAGGTCATGGGTAGCGTAGTTCTTCTCATGTGGCATCAACTGACATGATCTATAGGCGATCACTGCCCGCTCCTGCATCAGGACATATCCGAGTCCCGTCCCTGATGTATCGTAATAGACTACGTACCCTACTCCCTCCTCAGGCAACCCCAAGATAGGTGCGCTAGTCAATCTCTGTCTAAGCTCCTGGAAGCTCTGCTGACATCTGTCTGACCACACAAAGGGTTTCCCCTTCTTCATCAAAGCTGAGAGTGGTGCCGCAAATCTAGAAAAGTCTGGTACAAATCTCCGATAGTATCCAGCCAGTCCCAAGAAACTCCGCACCTCCGTCACGCTCCTGGGTGGCTCCCAAGCTAACACTGCCTCGATATTCGCAGGATCCACTGCAACTCCCACCTCATAGATGACGTTTCCTAAGAAGTGGACCTCACGTATCTAGAACTGACACTTCGAGAGCTTGCTATAAAGATGGTGCTCTCGGAGTGTGTCTAGTACAACCCGTAAGTGGTAGACATGCTCCTCCTCAGTTGTCGAGTAAATCAAAATGTCGTCGATGAAGACCACAAAAAATCGATCGAGGTATGGCTGAAAGATCATTTTCATGAGGGCCATGAATACTGCTGGAGCATTGGTTACGCCGAATGACATTACCAAGAACTCATAGTGTCCATACCAACATCTGAAGGCTGTCTTCTGGACGTCCTCATCTCGAACTCTGAGATGATGATAGCCTGACCTGAGTTCTATCTTTGAGAACCACCGTGCTCCCTTGAGCTGATCAAAGAGGTCATCAATCCTCATTAGCGGATGCTTGTTCCTCACTGTCACCTGGTTCAGGCGATGATAGTCGACACAAAGTCGCAAGCTCCTGTCCGCCTTCTTGGTGAACAAAATCGGGGAAGCCCAGGGTGAAACACTAGGTCGGATGAACCCCTTGCCCTGCAAGTCCTCCAACTATACCCGTAGCTCTCAAAGTTCGGCAGGGGCCATCCGATATGCTGGAGTTGATATTGGGGCTATCCCAGGGTACATATCAATATAAAAGTCTACCTATCTACGAGGAGGTAACCCTGGAATGTCATTTTGAAAAACGTCCGCAAACTGATCCACCACTGTAGGAAAACCAGGACTCTGCACGTCAACTGCTCCTAGGATGAGGCTATCCAACTGATGAGTGATGGGATGTCCTCTCCTTTGCGAGAGTCCATCCTGTGCTGCAAAGGCTCCCTTCTCGCCGGTGAAGGTGAACCTGCTCCCGTCGGTGCTTACACATCGCACATTGCGCCTAAAACAGTCAATCTGTGCATGGACCGTATACAACCAATCCATGCCCATGATGACGTTGTAAGGCCTCGACGCCGCTACAAAAAAATCCCAACCGAAGCTCTCGCCTCCTAGAGTAAGCTCACACTGCCGGCACCAGTGCGTAATCATCGAGTCTGCTCCCGTAGGAGTCTCTAGCCGTAAGGATCGAGCCAACGGCTCTGTTGGAATCTCCGACCTCCAAACAAGGGCAGCGGCTATGAAAGAGTGACTCACTCCTATGCCTATAAGTACTGCAGCAAGGGTTGAATAGACACAGATTGTACCTCGAATCATCTCAAGCGCGCCGTGGTCGTAGGACACCGCTGCCTGGATCTGTGCCTGTTTCTGCCCGCCAGCTCCCTGTGGTCGGGGTGGACCTCCTGTGGTGGTGGTGGTAAACCCTCAAAGCATCTCTCACAACCTGCTGCTCGGCCAGCTCCTCTACCTCGTCCGCCTTCTCCCTATGGACCGCCAAAGTTGACCCTCTACCTCTTCCTCGGTGGTCCCTCAAACGTTTGCTGCTCCTCGGCATGGTCGGTCGGGCAGTCACGAGCCATGTGGCCCTGCCCGCTGCACGAGTAGCACTGTCTGCCTCTCGAAAGACTGAATCCATGCTGTGTGCCCCACACTGCTGAGCTAGTGTCCTGAGGTCGTCTGCCTGAGGGTCTGGTCTGCCTGGACCCATGAGTCATCCGTCGACTGCCTACTGTATAAGACTCTGCTACATGCCGCTCTACGATGGGTCTTGGCGCTGGTGTAGACTCAGCAAGAAATATCTAGATCAAAAGGGCCCACTCTAGTACTCCTGTCTGAGTCGGAATGCTAAGGGAGATCAGCGATTACCTGATCTCGTGTCTCAATCCCTGTTCAATGGTCCGGGCCCATATGAATGGGTCCCGTACCATGTCTGTAGAGTAGCGCGAGAGATCGGTAAATCTCGCAGAGTACTGGACGACCGTTATGCTGCCCTGCCGCAGCTGAAGAAGCTCGTGGATGCGCTACGCACGGAGGGTGGCTAGGACAAACTCTGAGCGGAAGAGGCTCTCAAAGTCTATCTAGAGTAGAGATGCCTCATCGTGCACCTGGAGAATCATGCTCCAGCATCGGCCCGCTGCTGCATGCTGTAGGCTCGCTGCAAGGATCACCATGAGGTCTGCTGGTGTCCTCACTAACTGAAAAACTCGTACCACTACCTCCAGCCAGTCCTCGGATGCCTGGGGGTCCGTCTCCCCACGAAACCAGGGCGGTCGTTGGTGCTGGAACTCATGCAGTTCACTAAGGCGATGTTCATCGTCAGCAGCTAGGGCTGGAAGCATCGGTGGCTCGGCGGGTAGGGCTACCGCCGGTGCCACTACTGACAAAAGGCCCTGCACCGAGGCCTCGTCAATCGGTGGGCTGTCGTCACACTCGACTCTCGGAACCATAGCTGGCTACCGTCGTGGGGCCATCCTGAAAAGGAAACAGGTGCGCCACGGTCAGAACAGTATACCTGGTGAGCTGATACAAAGTATTCACAAAGAAAACTTGAAACACACATGCAATCAATGTTTTCGTGCATTAAGTCGGAAATCAGAAGTCAGGGTCCTGGTGTGTGGATACGTCGGCTGCCGCACCAACACTGGACTCCCAGGACTGATAACCACACCCAATACGCTAAACACTATTGCTTCATATAGAAAAGATCATAGTCCCATGTTCTGCCGTAGAACTGAACTCCTTTGATACCAATTTGTCAAGACCCGTCCTCGGGGCCCGTGCCGTGACTACCCCCATCCCGCCTTCCATAGGGCAGGGGCTTGCGACTAGCACCAAGGCGTAAAATCCCGGTAAAAGGGAAGGCATTGCCTTTGTAAAGTAAACAAACACCACAGAGTAAGCAACAAAAGAATTAAACACTATGTAAAAGCTGGTACAACAGTATGTGAAGAAAAAGTAAATGGGCCAGTATACAAACCCAAACTGAAAGTAAAGTACAACTCGAAAGGGAAAACATCAACTGTAAAGTAATGTCGCAACGCCGATCTGTCCACTGGAAATCCAACCTGAAGGGTGGGTACAGAGAGCTCCACTGCTCCCCGGGTCCTGCCGTCCACTCTGAGTATTTCCCGTCCAGTGGTCCACCTCCAGGTACCGTCCTGCTCTGCAAGCATCAACCACGATCAACGCTGTCCGTCGTCTACAACCAACACAACGTAGTGCGGGCATAGCCCGTGCAGGGGTGAGTATAATCTACTCAGTAGGGACCCCGAGACCCCCGATGGTCTCCCAAAATCCATAAAGAATAAATCACAAAGGAAAGATACAATCACAAAGTAACAACTGACACTTCTTAGGTATATTCCCATACATATACCAAAGTCATCAATTCCAATACGCTCCAACCTCCTAGCCCATGTACAACCCAGTCCACACAGGAAAGTATACGTCTTCCACATAGGAAAGTAAAACGTAATCCACACGGGATAGCACAACACAATCCACACAGGAAAGAAAACAGGATTCAGCTCACACAGGTATACTTCTTCAAAGACGATAGAGATGATCACTAATCTATCTAAGTCATCGGACCCACAAAGGATCGATAGGTACTAACCCCCGCAAAGACCCACATAGGATCAGTAGGAAACTAACCCCTTCAAAGACCCACACAGGATCGGACCCACACAGGATCAGTAGGCGCTATCTCATAAAGAACCGTTGAGCGCTGACCCACACAGGATCAGACCCACACAGGATTGGTAGCACTGATCCACATAGGATCACTGAGTGCTGTAGTCGTCGCCGTTGAATCCACTGAGGATCTATGTATAGTCGTCGTCATCACAGTAGCAGTCGCAGCCAGCTCTAGGGTTCCCTCACACAGCAAGCTCGTTCGGGAGGGTCCGCTTCATGAGCCGAGAGGCTGATACATCAACTGACACATAGTCCAGAGTTGATGTATCCAAAAGTTCGGTATCGTCAACAGGAACTCAACGTCGCAGATGGCACGTCAATCGGATGCCCGGTCTGAGAGTTATTGCCTTTTCGTCCAAGGGGCCCAGTTGGTTTTTAAGGTAAAACCAACCTGACCGTACTCCACCTGCGTCCAAACCTCAGGCGGCGTATGCCAAATGTTCCGTCTCACTAAGAGGAATACAACAAGTTGACGACACGTCAATCGGATGTCCGTAGCTCAAGATATAAGTGATTCCGCTCTGAGGGCCCGGTTGATTTCGTGTACGAACCAACCCGACCGTACCCAAATACTCTGAAACATTGAGTGAGATATACCGAAACGACCATCTCAATCCAGGGATCACATTGCCGCTGACGGCGCATCGTTTGGAGGCTCGTAGCTCCTGTTATGAGCAAAAGACCGAAATGATCCGGAAATGGGGGTTTCGGTCCCGTACCGACCCAGCCCGAGACCCCCCGGTCGGTCTGAACTGGGTCGACCCGCCTCGGGTCCGGGTCGGCCCAGCCTGGATGGGTATGACCTGGCCCGGCGTGGCCCGGCCCGGCCCGGTGGCTCGGTCCGGCGACCCGCGCGGTGGCCGTACTGGTCGGCTGCTCGGCCAAAACGGCCGAGCCGTTTTGGCTCACGTGGGGGGGGGGGGGGGGGGCGCTGCCCCCTGGTTTTCTATAACCACGACCCCTTAATTGGGGCCGCCTTTATGTCTAGCCGGGGGAATTAATTCCCCGGATCCTCCCTGTCCGGCCGGCCCGACCTGGCCGGCCGGTTCCTACTCAACGGGACTGGCGATGGCTGGTCCCCTTCCAGCTCCGACGCCGGCGTCCCTATCTAGCCGCCGATCACCTTGCTCCACCGTGGCCCGGAACCGGCCGCGGCACTTGTCGTCAGGCGCAGCGCAACGGCGCCGCGCCCCTTCACCGCGCCCCCGGTACCGACCACAGTATTTTCGGGTGTCTCTGACATGGCGCGATGGCGTCACGTCCTTGTATTAATTCGCGGTGCAGCACGACAGCATCACGTCCTTGATCATCTTTCCACGGCGCAGTGTGAGGGCGCCCCGCCCTTGCTTTCGCATGATTCCATGTGGTGTGACGACACCACGCTTCCCATACCAAACCAAAAAGGAACCAACATGAAATAAGGAGGAGGGTCAACCATTTTTGTGTGGTCCGGCCCCCTCGCATTATTCAATAACTATTGGTTTTAATCCACGAAGATCGTCAAGTTGATATTCACGAACAAAATAAATAAATAAAACCCCTACCTTAGTTTCAAGAGCATCGCTTGTTCGGCAGTTCGTCGAAGAGAAAACGTCGCGGTATAACCGTCGCGGAAAGAGGCGACTTGGAAGGAGGAAGTCGCGTCGCGGAAACGGCATTGCGGAAGAACCGTTGCGGAAAGAGACGTCGTTTCACGGGTCGATGTCACGGAGTCGGTCTTCGAGGACTCGGCGTTCTTCGGCAGAGACTGATGTTCTTCGAGTTCTTCGTCAAAGAGGAAGATGTTCTTCCCAAAAACCTCTCAACGACATAACTCTAACAACAACAAAATAAGATCCTTTCTTATTTTATTAACACAACAAGCCTTATGAAAATTCAAGGGTTTGAATTTCAAAAACCTATATTTAACTCACCAAATTAATTCCATATGTTAAGTAAACTAAAGTTAACAACATTTAATGGGAGTTGAAAGGGGTTAGAGGATATGAAGGGGTGGGGTTCGTGTGGGCCCCACCACCCTCATAACCTCCCAAGGGAGGTTGGGTGGTTACCCAACTTCCATCAAGAACTAAACACTTAGAATAATAATAAAAAATTTGTAGAATAATAATAAATTAACTTCCAGAATTTTTATCATCCACACCTGTGATAACGCAACTCCGGAATATAAGTTCCTAAGCAATTACCGGCGCTGCAGTTCCATCGGTGCCCTCGGAATTCGATTCCAGGCACCGGTCCAAAAGTTAGAAATTCCTGCTTGTTCGTTCACTAAACGTACCTGAGCTAAACTTCGGATAGAAATTCCGGGCACACCGGGCCTCGGAATCAGGTGCCGTCTGAAACTGCGTTCTTGTAAAATTCCAAAGAAAATTAAGAAAAAAATTTCCCTTGAATTTTACATGTCCGTACAAAAGTATATATTCACTCAAAAAGAATTGAACATGAGACGGAGGATATGGTTGGAATTAATCAAGGATTATGATTTCACAATCCATTACCATCCAGGAAAATAAAATAAAGTGGCTGATATTTTGAGTCAATAAAAAGTAATGATTTATTAACCGTGTTACGTTTGGAACAAGATCCTTTCATTTGGGATTTTATAATCATTGTTATAGAAGATTCTAGTCCATAAAATTATTCTGTTTTGCATTAGGGGTCAGTGAGATCATCTCAATCAGACAGAATTATCCTAGCACAGATGGAAGACAGTGAGTTACAGAGAATGTTAGTGTTGGTTCAGAAGGGCAAGTTTCTGGAATTTATCACTGATAATGATTGTTTTTTAGGATTTGGAAAGTGGTTATGTGTTCCTTGTGATTCACAGTTGAAGAATTAGTTGTTAGGTGAAGCTCATAGTTTTTTGTTTTCAGTTCATCACAGCATTACTATGATGTACAAAGATCTTCAGGATTATTACTGGTGGGATGGAATGAAAAGCGATATTGCTGATTTTACTATTATGTGTTTGAGTTATTAGAAAGTTAAAGCATAGCAGCAGCTGCCATAATGGATGCTTCATCCTTTACCACTGCCAAAGTGGAAATGAAGAAAATATATCCATGGACTTCTTTGTGGGATTACAGAAGACATCTTGAGGTAATAATGAAATCTAGGTTATTGTTGATCGATTGTCTAAATGTCATCTTTTCCTTCCTATTCGAGATACTTTGTCTCTTGATCAACATCCTTATTTGTTTGTTAAAGAGATAGTCTGGTTTCATGGACTTCCCATCTCCATTGTATCTGATCATGATCTCGGGTTTAATTATATCTTTTCGGAAGGCCTTCAGAAGTCATTGGGTACAGAATTAAATTTTATTACAACTTTTCATCCCCAATCACATGGGAAATCTGAACGAAAAATTCATACATTGGTGGATATGTTATGTTCTTTCTCAATGGATTATCAGTGATGTTGGGATCAACAACTTTCTTTGGATAAATTTTCATATAATAATAGTTTTCATTCCATTATACAGTTGGCTCCATTTGAGGCATTATATGGAAAGTGTTGTCAAACACCAGATTTTGGGATGAAGTAGGTGAAAGAAAGCTGATGGGACCTGAATTGGTAGAAGAGATGGAATAGAATGTTCTGTTGATTCAGAAGCACATGAGAACTTATTTGATCAGACAGAAAAGTTATATAGATAACTGAAGGGAGGATCTTTCGTTTGAGGTAGGTGATCATGACTTTCTCAATGTTTCTCCATGGAAATTTTTGATGTGTTTTAGTAAGAATGGAAATTTGAGTCTGAGGTTCAATGGAACATATGAAATCCTAGATAAAGTTGGATCAGTTGTGTACAGAGTGGCTTTACCTCCATTCTTATCCCAGGTACACAATTTTTTTCGTGTTTTGATGATGAAAAAGTATATGCCAGATCCATCTCACGTTTTGATCCTAGAGGTAGTTTAGTTGGAAGAGAATCTCTCTTATGAGGAGAAAATAGTCCAGATTCTTGACCGAAGGGAGAAATTGTTGCGGAATAAGGTAATTCACCAGGTAAATGTTTTGTGGGAAAAACCATATGGTTGAAGAGGCAACGTGGTAATCTAAAAATTCTATGAGGGATAAATACCCCCACTTATTTTGATAAGTAATATTGTGAGGACACAATTTCCAAAAGGGTGGAAGGATGTATCATCCTGGGTAAAAAATGAATAAGACATTTTTCATATTTATTAAAATTTTTGAATTAAATATTAATTTTACTTTAAAGGGGTTACTATGTTCGATAGTATACCAGATACACAACAATGGGTTTCTTTGAAATTTTATGTTACACACTAATAATATATTATTATTAATTTAAATGGTAGTAAACTCCTAGACGTTGTATTGGAAGGAATGAAAAAAATTAAATACAATATGATTATACATATTTGTTAAATTTATTTACATTTATCCAATAAAAGGTTAGAGACTCAAAATGTGAATGAATCTAATTTTAAGCTTAATTTATATTAGAAGGTCGATTTACCTCCTTTTATTGGTGAACCCTCATTAATTCTATTTTGGTTACTTTAATACTTCTTATTTGACTTAATAAAATCCTTCTTTAGAATGGGACATCAAAATTTACTTTGAGTTAATTTTCGGAATTTTTCCGATAATGCTCATTTTTTTAATGAATAGTGATAAATATTGTATTTTAATTCAAAACTGTGTATTAAACTAAATTATTTATGTGGTTAAATTATATTTTTAATTAGTTTTAAATTTTAATTAATATATTTTTACCATTTAATCCAATGATGGACATTGGAATTAATATCACATTGAAATTGTACATAAACAAGTGTCACTCTTTTGATAGTTATTGTTTCTTAAAAACACGCTATTTTTTTAACAACAGGAAATAAATTTAAATTAATTAATTCCACTTCTATGTTTTCAATTTGAAAAAATAGACATCGTTTTCGAATTAAGAATATAAAATAAAGAATTGGCTGAATTTTTGGTATTTTTTTGACAAACATCAATTTTTTATGAATATTAAAACCACTTAGTAGTAGTAAAAAACTGACTCAATCATTTAAATGAAATTTTACCAGGCCTATGAATTGAATTTCAAAAATATGAAATACATGTTTTTTATTAGTATGTATGATATGGTTCAATAAAATGAATATAATTTTTGGTTAATAGTATCTTTTTAATTTTTTAACTACGGTTAAAGGTAAACAGGGTAATTCAAGGTAAAAAGAACAATATAATAATTCAATATTACTTTAACAGTTTTCCAAACCTTTTTTTTGAGTCATTTGGGACCATGTCCATCTTTTGGACGATTTGGTGTAACCATAGTGCCACTTGGGAGTGATAATGACACTTTAGATTAATAAACCTAAAGTGAAGGCCAAAATGAAAAAAAATGAATATCTTTTATTAAATTAACTGTTGCAAGGGGATATATAAATTATATAATAGTCTATAAATATTCATCGGAAATATAAAAATAATTCTTAAATCATGGTAATTTTTTTATAATTTTTAGACATCGAATAAATTAAACAATTTATGACACAATAATAGTGCATTATTTACCTCATTAATAAAATATTTAAATAAATAAGATTATAAATATAAAAACATTATCCAAACACCGTTTAATTATTATTGGATGAATTTATTTATACTTTGATTCATCCTATATTATAATTTAATTTCTTTTGGACCTTTATAAACCAAATATCATTATATAATAAAATAATAGTATCACACTTTACTAAAGTGCCCCTCCTCCCCCTGATAAAATCCCTCAATTCTAACCAATTCCTCACACATCTCAAGCCTTTTGGCTCTTCAAAACTCTTGCTAATTATGCTCCTTAGATCCATCTCCTCTTCCTAGAAGTCTTACCTTAGGAATAATGCACTTCAACAAGTCTTTTTGGTTCAAACCAAAAGAAGTTACCCAAATTAAAGGTAACAGTTTCTCTTCACTTCTTTTCTTTTCTTTTACATCTCCAACCCCTAAACTCATTTTATTCCTTTATTTTATAACGAAAAATTTATCCTAAATATACTAAGATGTTGTTATGTGAGTATTAGAACTACCCTTACACACATATCCATCTAATTCAGGAATAACATATTGTATCTGTGAATGGAAAACTAACGCCTCATGAGACGAAGATTGTTCAATTATCTCCTATCACCTGTCATGGGGTCTATTAATATGAAAATATATAAATATATGATATATATTATGTTTATGTTTTCTTTATGCTTCTGTATTTTTATTTTATATCATACCTTTATGGTTTCCATTATGGTTAAACGCGATAATATCATTTGAGGAAGTGCGGACTACCGCCCTCTCACAGTGATATGACTCATTAATGCCATCTGTGGGATGTATAAAGATAGAGATAATGATATTATATATGATATTATACTATAATTATAATATACCTTTATGTAATTATGTTTTAATTCAATTAAAGTAATAAATATAAATGAATGTAGCGTTCATGCATACATACGGCTTACCGTCTCCATGAACAATGCATTTAATTTCGTACCTCCAAATTATATGAACTGTTATAAATATAAATATATATATATACTTTTTATATATGATATATATTATATATATTATATCTGAATAATGAATATCATTCTGGATATAATGGACTACTGACCACATGGACAACATGTAAGTATAAGGTGTTCATTTTTTACTCAAGTACCAAATATCGACAAGACGAACGTCATTAACATAAATGATTACATAATGTTTATAACATGGTAAAATATGATATAATAAGATTAAAAAACTTGAAGATGGTTTTTAATGAAGTAGAAATTAACTTTAGTTTATTATTCAGAAGATTAAAGAGCAATCGAGTCAAGTCGGACACGAGGTAAGGGACTTCGTCTCAATGTCCTTTCATTGAGGAATATTTTATTTTAATACACGATTTTATTTTAAATGATGTATAAAATAATTTAACTTTTCATTTCATTCAAAGGGAATATTTTTCTACAAGTTATTTTAATAAATGACAAAAAAAGTTTCATTTTAACATTAGTGGCATCAACGACCTTTTTCCCGCTGTGAGTATTATTTGATTTTTGGATTCCATAACAAGCCATAATAATTTCAAAAGGAAAATAAATACCATATAATATATTATGAATTTTCATATTGAAAATGGATTTGATAATGGATTTGGATGTCAATATATTTAAATGATATATGGTGATTGAAATTTGGAATGTTATCTTTCTTTTATGTTAGTTTTATGTGTTACGAACATGTTATGGTTCTTGGACATTGTTTACGTATACGGGTGGTTCCATGATAATCCTTGCATGGGTGAGACTGAGAAAACTCTCCAATTCATTAGGTAACTTTATAAATGTAAACATGGATAGTTCTCCTAAAAGATTTAGGGAATATACTACGATGGGTATTCCAAAGATACTCCCTATATAATTGTGATAGCTACAATGTAAGTATGTTATGGATGCCACAAATTAACATTATGATTTATGATTTCTATGTGTTATTCATAATTCTTATTATTCAATGATGTATGTAAAAGATTTTATGTTATGTATGTATTTATGAACTTACGTTTTCTTTCATTGTTTTATAACCCTTACTGAACTTTTTATGCTCATCCCAAGTTTTGAATTGCTTTTACATAGGACTAAAAGATGAATAGAGTCAAGGATAGCATCAATGAAAATTCATTCTGTTTAAAACTTCTAACTATACATGACTCTTTTTTTCAAGAGTTTTTGTTTTATGAAAAAAATGGAAACTTAGTAGAAGTGTCTACTTTGTAATCCTTTGAGATGTAATAGTTATGTCCTAATTCTAAAAAACACTAAACCTGAAAAGATCCTCAATGTGAATTATACTTTTAATTAAATATTAAGAAATTATTTAAGGTCGGGTTATTATATGACTCGTTTGGGAATGTGAGTGGGCCATATGTATTGGACCACGTGCCTTCATGGAAACTAATGGGCCTATTAAGGCAAGGTGATTGTGCTATATGTGGGGCCCAGTTGTCCCTCCACATATACTTCCCTACTCATTCCTAAAATACATTGAACAAAATTTTAGTATATGGTATGAAAAAAACAAATCCCAGTACATGACATACACATAATGAAAAAAATATTATTTTGTGAATAGTTATAAAATATTTCCTTTTTCAGAATAAACTTTACAAATATAATAAATATTTTCGTAACAATTAAATCAACTTCTGTACCGAAATATGTTTATAAAATATTTCAAATGAAATTATAAAGGTAAAATATCCTTAAAATAAATAAAAATTAAAGAAATATTTTCGTAATTTTATTCTTTTCACCCATATAAAGGGTAATTTTTTTAAATAATAATCTCATTAGTTTACCTTAAAAATAATAAAATTTCCATAAAAATAAATATAATATTAAATAAATGATGTTTTTAACTTGATACATAATTTAAAATCACCATTACAAATTGAGTTACCATCGAGGTTACAAATTGAATGACCTTTATGGTGGCCCGTGAAATAACCACCATGGTTACACTTGGAATAACCATCATGGTCAACTTCTGAACTGAAATATTACCCAATATATAAAAGGTTATCATAGAACAACCCATAAATGGTGTATAATGTAACCTATTATTATCAAAAACAATTTCCAAGAACTATAATCTAATTATAACACCTAAATATTGCATCAAAAAAATTATTTGTATCCATAATAATAAATTGATAGATATTGATATATCACTTTTCTTTTAAAACCCATTTTTAAAATTAATATTCATAGAATAAAAAGAAAAGGGTATTTATTTGATGAAAACATATAATATTATAATTCAATTAAAATATCAAATTATTGTAATATAGGTGGGAAAATTTGTTTCCATCTTATACTTTAATATATATAATTTATTTTTTTTCTTTTATAAATAAAGTATAAAATACTAAATATAATGTTTATACAATGAAAAAGTTATAAATACATTAAATAAAATAAATGTTGACATTAAGATACTATTATATTTAATTTAATTTCATATAAATACATTGATAATGTAATATTAATATATATATATTGTATAAATAGAGTTGGAAGAGAAACATTGACATGTTTTTCAAAAATAATGTATCTTGAATATAGTCAGACTCGTCATGTATGTTCTTTATATTGATGAATAATAAACATATGTTAAAAAATTACATGATTAAGAATCCTTTTCATGTTTATTATTCTTTTTTCTAGGTTATAATAAATTATATTGTCAATTATGTTCACATTATATGGTCTGATGATATCCATTTCATATGTCCAAATTGCATTTGGGAGGTTGATTAGGGACAATGAGGACTTAATGAAAACATTTCAAGAATAATTATAATCAAATTATTATCAATTTTATACATAAATAATTATTTTAATACCAACCATGAATGATGGTTTTGAAAAAATGAACTATCCTACAATCCTTGTGAAGGTAAAACTTATGTACACATCAATAAAGTTTCCATATTCAATGATAGTTTTGGAAAAAAATAAGTATTCTTTTTTATTTGAATAATTATAACAGAAAATGTAATTCCATATTATTTCTTTATATACACTAATATATATCATCCATGTGATTTGGGGACAAAAAAATTAATCACATCGCTTCGTGGAGGTGCTACTGTACAGGTACACATGAATGAAGCTATCATTTTTAGTGAATAAAAATGTATGAATGTAGACGATATGTTATTAATTAAAAATTATAAATGTCGAAATAATATATTTATTATACATTAAATCCACCATTTCAAGTAGATATAATAGAAGTTTAATGAAAAAATATATTTTCATTCAGGTTGATATATTTTATTGCACACACTAACGATGGGTTCATTTCCAATCTGATAAAAAAGTGATGGTAATAGGTCATAAAATTAAAATAATGACATATTATTATATGTAGTTTATTGGTGTTAATATTTCATTATTGATGGATACTATTTTAATATATTGGAATAATAAAAAAACGAAAATTATTGGTTATGAACTATACGTCTTCTTCATAAAACTACTTAAGTTTTTCAGAGAAAATAATTTATAGGTTGGTTTTATGATCAAAAAAAGGATTATAGGTTGTATTCATAGATTAAAGGGATGGATTTCGGTATGTATTTTATGTGCCAAAATGTTTTTTAAGTGAAAAAAAATGTGTAGATGAGCTAACCTTTAATTAGGGTTTAGAGAGGAGCTCATGGAATTTATTAAATTAATAACTGAATACAAATAAATTTTCATTTTAAAATGGATCCAAATTGATTATATTTAAATATAATTTATTTTTTAGTCTAAATACACTCATAAAATAATATTTTGAGATATTTTTTTAGATTTTTCTAGGCTTATCATTTAGTTTTAGCATGTTTTAACTGTTTTTTAAAACTACCCAGGTATTAAATATTTTACTCATTTGGGATCTTGATGTTTATTATAAAAGGAATATTCAAACATTAATGAAACTTGGTGGATATTTTTAACAATACATTAATATACATTCTAAAAAAGATTTTTTATAAATTTAAATCATTAAATAAAATATAATTTGTTTTACATAACATTAATATTAATTTCTGAACTATTCATTTAATTTAACTTTCAATAAAACAAGAATATTATGAAATATGAATATTATGTATAAAAACCTCTCTAATATTTTTTTTTCTTTATATAAAATGATATTAAACTAATTATGTAAAATCAAATTTCCTATATAATATATAAAGACAATTATTTTATTTTTCTATAAATTGAATAAATAATGAATCAATGATGAATTGGAATTTAAGATAATAATTTAATCACAAAAAATCAAAATAAATTACCATGATAATTCTTAATCATTTATATTTAAAATTAATATTTACAACCTAGTATATCTTCTTTTAATATAATAATAACTCTGAACATAGTAGCTCGTATTTAGCAGCCTTTAAATTAGAATGAAATATTAAACATAGAATATAATAAATTTAACTAAACTACTTATTGTAACTTCTAAAAAACTTTCTTCTTCACAACCAGGGAAACAAAACATATAAATGGGTGAGCTTGAAACCCTGGTAAGGATTATATGAAATAACAATAAGTGAACCATAATAAATATGGCATTGTAATTATGTCATGGTAATTAATCTGAAAAATACATTCCATCAGTACACAGAGAATGAATATGCAACCATATATTTTTTCCATATTGATAACCTTAGGTATTGTAATAACTGAATAAAGAATGAAGAAAATTATTTTTATTGGACATATTGTAGTAGGAACATGAACCATTATACTTTCAATAGGGTTTATGTATTGGGGTATAAACATATCAGATTCAATTTTGAAACAAAAATGAAAGGGTTGTCTCTAACTAGTTTTCCTTATGAGACATATCAATGCATTGAGGGGATACTTAAAACCGAACCCCACCCATCACTTTAAGTATGAAGAATTGATCATAAATATATTTAATTAAATAAAAACATTCAAAGGTAACACCTTATGTTAATATGTTATATGAATAATACAATAATAATTTCCATGATATTATATATATGATTTTTTTAATGAAATCATCAATGAATGATGATAAAAAAAGGGTAAGCATACATACACAACAGATATGACATTTCTAAAGGGAATATCATTATGGAGTCCATTAAAAATGGAATTAAATAAAACATGGAAATTAATAATGTAAATGGGTTAAATAAATGAAAAATTATGTCCAAAAAATGTTAAAACATGTAAAAATACTGTTTTGGGACTTTATAAAAGAGATCATTAGTGAGATTAAAAAACATAAGAGTATTTAAAGAGGGAGAATGAATAATTGATATCAAAAAACTAGAAATAAAAAATATATCTTTTCATGATAAGAAGTGTGATTTTAGAAAAATATCAGTCAGTTAAAATGCATTATGTGGTGTACCTAATAATGGGTAAAAAATTGGAAGGTTCCCTTAAATCGAGCTTTCTTATCAAGAGAAATTGAAAAGGTAACCATACAAAATATGTATTTACCAATAAAAGAAATATTAATTGACCTAGGTACATATTTTTGGAACACAGACACACAATGTATGAGTATTACATAAAACAATAAATAATTACATTGGTGTAAATAGAGATAATGAGTAACCTCGTTGAAAAAATGGATGTTAGGGAGTATCAATTATCTTATGTATGAAAGTGTAATACACGTGTTATTAATATCCAGGAATATGAAATTATATTCTTTAATAAATAAATTTAGAACTAATTAAACATGTATTTTTTAGTATAATTCAATTAAATTCATTTATGGATTTTTTGATGAGTTATATGATTCTATTTGGTCATTCAGGAGTGTTTGTTCCTTAGGTTTTGATGATTGGTTCATTATTATACATGTATAAAAGAAAATTAAAAATAGGAAAATATATCCAAATTTGAAATTATTAATTACTAATTAACTTAATGTAGATTAATTTGTCTAAAATATCATTTTTCCTCTATATATGAGGAATATTCATTAGATAAAATGTTAATGATAATTGTTTTGATTATTTTTATGCCTTTTTAATCATCAAGAAGTAGTTTTGTGTTAATAATTAATATCATATGTATATACTGGTTCCAAACCATTATATAACTTATTATATGTATAATAAAATATTATTCTACCATAATAATTGTTTTGTAACCATCATTGAAGGAATTAATGAAAAATTAAAACTCGTTTTCCATGATGGTAATAAATCGGCACCTCAGAAACGATGATTTCATTCATCAAGAATAAAAAGAGCGGGGGATAGAATTTATTATTGGTATACAATTAAGACAATAAAACTTGTGTATATGTATAATAATGGATTTATAAAGTCCATTTGGATAGGGGAGGTGATGAATGGATAATAAAAAGATATGAAATTTAAAAGAAAAATAAATGAAAATGAAAGAGGTGTTTACCTCTTGAATCATTATCCTTTAGAACCTCTTTAATGGGATTCAAAGTAGTAATTTGGTGATACCAAAGGCTCTTATATGTGGGGGATATACATGATAACCTTACTGTGTTGAAATTGGGAAAGCATAAAGGCTTATAATTTATGAGGATAAGGGGTGGTATTTATAGGGGAGGGGAGGGATGTTTTCTAATTATTTTATTCATTAGATTAGTATTTTTACTTAAGAATATTAGAATTAATGAATAAAATGATTAAATAATGAATCTAGTGCATTTTAGTTCGCACCAGTGTTACATACATCATCAACTCAACAACCTTGACTCAATAATTTAGTTATCTGTCTTCACAAAAAATTAAATTATTTTATAAAACAACTAAAAATTATCCTAACCATTTTCACTATGTAGAATTTAAAAAATTGACTTATTTTATCTAAAATAATTTTCTAAGAATACCACAATGAATTTTTAAATAAAATCATCATTTTTTTAAAATTATTAATTTTGATATTATATCCTCATTTATGACAAATTGAAAAAATAATTATGGTCTGATAAATTTAATTTATAATCATAGGATAAAAAATTTAATTTTAGAATCTATATTATGAAAATAAACATTATTTTAAATTGTTATATTCAATATAAAATTGTAAATATACATTTATATGTCACCAAAATAACAACACTTAATTTATAATTATTAATAGATGTATATACATATTCCTTGATAAAAATATATCATATTTTCCTTCATAAGATACAAAAATTTTATTTATACATTCATAGGTAAGGTTATTATCCTATTGGTATGATTTCTATTCCTAATAGTCACATACTATTCCAATGGTCTTGTTACTATTTAATTGTATATCAAAGCTCGTCTGTGTAATTTTTCATATTTATTGAATTGAATTTGTTTAAGAAGATAGATACCATAAAATATTGGCGTGTTGTATTCTTCCCCCGAGAAATTTCTTCCTTGATATTTTTCATGAATATTTCATTTTAATTAGATGTGGGTGGTTCTTCTTCATAACAACCTTAGGTTCCAAAATCTCTTCTTCCATATTATTGTTTCTCTCAAGAACTTTCCTTAGTTGACCATATTATTTTTCTATACATATAATTTGGTTTAAATTATCATGATGTTCTCTTCGAAGAAGGGGATGTCGGGTTCTAGTTTTATTTAATTTGAGGTGAGTACATGTGTTGGGTCTCACATTTACTTCATTATCAATGATATGTGGAACACATCATTAAAATTATAGATACTTGGAGTCATTACTAATAGGTAAGATACATCTCCAATTCTTTCTAGGATTCCAAATTGTCCAATTTTCCTTGGGATCAGTTTCCCATTTTTACTGAACCATAAGACCGACTTCCAGGGAGATTATTTTATAAATTCATGATCCCCCACATGAAATTCCAAATCCTTTATCTAGTTGTCATCATAACATATTTTCATACATTGACCTAAATTAATGTGATCATGAACAGTCATAACCATTATCACTTAATCCTTAATGAGATCTAGGATTATATGTTTCTCCTCACCAACTTCATCCTAAGAAGTTAGAGTATGAAATCTCTTTCCATATGATTTTTCATATGGAGCCATTGGAATACTGGAATGAAAACTGTTATTGTATAAAAATTCCACCAAAGGTAAATACCGATCTCATATACCTTGAAAGTCATGTGAGAATGCTCTAAACATGTCTATCATTGTTTTAATAGTAAATTTAGACTATCTATTAGTTTTATGGTGATATGAAGTACTCATATAAATCTATGTATCCAAAGACTTCAAAAAAATAATCTAGAATATTTATGTGGAAAATACTCCCTTATATAGAGAAAATGTGCAAATTTGGTTTGTCTGTCAACAATTACCTATATTAGATCATTCATTCTTAGAGTAGTTGGTACTCTAGTGAGAATGTTCACAATAATGCCATCCCACTTACACATAGAAATATATATATGAGGTATGACTCCTCTATGATACTATATATAATCCTTAACTTGTTGAGAAACTAGGAATCCTGACAGATAGTCATCAATTTACTGCTTCATATTATACCACCAATAATGTTCCTTCATATTTCTACACATATTTGTACAACCCCGATGTATAGTGAATTTTGACCTATCAACCATCATCTAATAGTTCCATTTTTATCTCAAGTACTAAGGGAACATATAACATATTTATAAATTTTATAATTCCTTTGTCATTCACAATGTCTGCAAATCATCAATACATAATGAAAAAAATTTCCTTTGAAAATTTTCATCATATGATTAAAAACCATTTTTCGTCTCTAATATATATGTTTTGCAGTCATTTGAAAAGGTGGTGATGTTTCCTCTTCCTTAAAAATTCCCATTAACATTTTTACTATATCCATGAACATTTGATCTTTTTTAATCTTCATTTTTTTAGATCTCTGTGATTTTTCCTTCTAAATTCATGTTCTTCCTTATTTTCTTTTCTCAAGGGTTAGTTTATTGAGCTATAATAATATTTGTGAAACATTTTCCATCGTCTTGGCCTCATGTAGAGTCAATTCAATGTATATATGTATTTCAAACACTATTGGCACATATATATAGCACATATTTCCCCATAGATATAGTGGCTCTATATATGTAGAGTATATATTACATATAATAACTCAAGATCATGAGTTGGTTAATTTTTCTCAATATTCTTCAATTACCTAGTTTCATATGTAACATCTTTATCATTTTACATAAGGACACAAAAAATTCTTTCTCAAGGAATCATTATAAATCACAACCACACTATTTTTCGATTGTAATTCGAAATTGGATCAAGTACTAATCTTATATTCAATTAATAAAAGTATTATTCACATTGTTTACATCATATGAACGTAACCACTTTACTTGTGAGTTTGGTTCGTGAGTTTCCCAATTGGGAACAATTAAGCATGAAAAACTGATAGTATCCTTTGAAACCAATAAAACTACATTCCTCGGTTATGTTCGTTGGAATAAGGAATTATTAGATTGACTTTTTCTTCAAAGGACCAACATTGATTCCATCATTATAGACAACGTGGCCTTTAAAATAAATTTCCTAAAACTAGATTTCACACTTTCTATATACCATATAACTCTTTCCTTATAAGAGTCTCCGGAATAACCCACAAGTGATTCTCGTTGTCTTATTTGTTTGTAGAGTACACCTGAATATGATCAATTAATACTAAAAAAATTATCTATACAATACATGAATATTATTTTAAATATATCTATGGAATGAGATTGTTCATTATCCAATCAAAATGGAATTATTGTTAAGTCATAATGTCCACACATTATATGAAAATCTATCTTTGGAATGTTTTTCTTAATTACTTACAAGTGGTGATAGCAATAATTATGTTTAATCTTATAGAAATAATGATATCTTTAATGTTGGTCATATATATCATCAATGTAAGGTAGATGATACTTTTTATTCAATTTATTACAATTGATTTCACTAATGTCAATGCATAACCTCATGGATTCATCTTTATTATTATGTAAAATAATTGGGGTCCCCATGAAAAACACATGGATGAATAAATAACTTATTAATCAACTCATCTGGTTGTTTTTTTGATCAAAAAATTTTATAGTGTCCATTCAATAAGGATTCTTTGATATATGTCTTTCATCATGGATTAGATCATTGGAAAACTCAACTTCATGCTCTAGGGGGGTCTAGGTAATTATTTAGGAAATACGTCATTGTATTATTCTACAATAGTAACATACTCAATTAGTATATTTATATATTCTTCCCTAGATGATTTATTATCTCCCCCCGCTCAATAATTTATTTCCATAGAGCCACTATGGTGGATCTAGCTAAGAATTATATGATGATATTTATTCTCTAAAGAAAAGGGATTCTATATATTACCCACAAATAGAAATTTAGATTTTCAAACATTAAAATACAATATAATATTTTGAAAGCTATTCCATACTGATGATTATTTCAAATTTGACCATATGTATGATGATTTGGTCATCCAACAAATCACGTTTATATTCTATTGTAGGAACCTCTTGACAAATACTTGTTGTAGTGAAACTCAACTTATAGGTTATTACATAAAACTCCCTTATTAAATCAAAATGATAATATCTAATTTTCTTGTAAAATTGTGTATATATAAAAGAGTGTGATGATCTATAATCCAATATAGAATTGGATAAATTTGAAGATAGGATTATTGTACAATCCACCACATCATTGTGTAATTATGGTTCTACTGTGGTGATCATATAATCTTGATCGTATCCCTTAATCCACATATATGGTATATTCCCATAATTCATGTGATATTGGTTTTAATAATGCCCCATTTCATTGTAGTTGAAACATTTATCATCATTGTGTTTTTTCTTTCCATTTTTACTCATTAGCTCAATAAAAATTTTCTCCACACTTATAATGAACTCTCGTGCCTTTCAAGAATTTCCTAGGATAATTCCTTTTTTAGTTTTCACATAATGTAAACATATCCATTCCCCTATTATTCATTTATGCTTCACCTTTTCAATTATTATTAAAATTCCCCTTATTTTCATTATTTACATTTAAAATATATGATCTAAAAAATTTATTCATTATTTTGTTGGTAGTTAATACTATTTAATTATATGATTAAACTGTTTGAGAATCTAGTTCACTTATATGACATAGTTTAATAACTTCAAAGAAATGAACAATCCTATTTTTTAAATCATGTAATTAAACTATATAATACCATTATAATCCTTTGAAGGTAGCCTCATACTCTATAACTCTTCCTTCTTCCCTTTTTATTAAGCTATTTAATATTATGTTTATTCATGTTCATTTATCATGAGGGGAATATTTTTTATAGAATTTTTATTTAAATGTTCTCCATCACATTTATTATATTTTATCATCCTATTTATTATTATGGACAAAAGACCACCGTTTATTGACCTAACCATTGAGAAAATATACTTCCAGTACTATATTTTAATTTTCATTGCATCCTAAGGATATTAATATTTTTTCAAGTGATTTTATCCATTACTTAGATACTAATGGATTAGTGGTCCCCCTAATATATTGGGGATTCAATCAAATAAAACGATCTATTGTTGTTGTTGTATGGTCAGTCATCATATCCAGTGTAAGCTATCCTAATGTGGACATGATATTCTCAGATCCAACACTACCTTTGTTGACTAGCCCAGTGGGGAAATCCCTTCATTGTACACAAGTATTTATTAATTTACTTCCATTATGATCCTTCAAAAATTAATTGTGAACACTATTTGTTTCCACAAAAATCATGAGTATTGAACAAAAAATTCATGAAAATGATTTATTTTAATTTCCATGATTATGTAATATCTATTTGACAAGGTTTCTACTAAACATTCCCTAGTACTATCTATAACAACTCTGACCACAGAAGCCCATATTTGGGGGTAGTTTTATTATAAGGTCCTTCATGGAAGAGATCATTTACAAAAGATCGAGTAGTTTAGTAGTATTTAAGAACTAGATACATACACAGTTGCCTTATTATATTGGAATTTAATCATAGAACATTAAAAAGTAAAATAAATTTCCTTTTGAAACATACTAAATTAATTCATCTTTAAAACCCAGGGAAGGAAAAAATTAAAGGGTGGGTTCAAACGCTCATTAATGGTTATATAAAACAATAACAAGTGAAGAAAATTCAATAAGGAATATTAATTATGGGAAGGACAAATTTTTGGAAAACACATGAAATCAATAAACTAAAAATTCAATTGCAACAATATATTTTTTTCATAGTGAAAACATTATAGAATGTAATAAATAGATACTGAATGATGAAAATGATTATTTATTTGACATAATTTATATGTATCATGAACCATTTTATTGAAAATACAGTTTATGTATACGGTCAGTGACCCTTATTATTCTATTTAGAAACAAACATTAAGGGTTTATCTCCAAAAATTTTGTCTCATGAGACCTCTCCAGAGTGGCTATCTATAACCGGGACCCACCAGTCACTACAAGTCCGAAACATTATTTAAAAATTGATTCAATTCAATGAAAAAATTGAAAAGAAAAACCATATATAAAAATTGTATATGGATAAGACAATAATCATATCCATTATACAATAAATATATATATTTAATGAAATCTCAAATGAATGATGATCATAAATAAAAGGGAATCATTTAAACACCACATGTAGGGAATATCTAAAGGAAATATCATAATGGTTTCCATGAAATAATGGATTTAAATCATAAATGGATATTAATATTGTAAAATTTATATATATCATGATAAATGATGTCCAAAATATTTTAAAACATGTAAAAGTGTTTTTAAGGAACTTTAAAAAAGATCCTCTTTAATGATATTAATGAAAACATATAAAAGATTAATTTATATGGGAAAAATAATAATTGTTTAAATAAAACCAGAAATGAAACAAGTTAGTTTTCATGATAAGATTATTGAATTTATAAAAATATTATTTGATTAAAATATATTATATAGTGTACTTGAAAATTGGTAAGAAATTGGAAAGGTCACATAAATCAGGCGTGCTTATTGGGATGAATTAAAAAGGGAACCGTATAAAACATATATTTCCCCATAAAATAAATAATAATTGATCTAGGTATATATTTTAAGAACATAAATACAAAATTTAGTAGGATTGAATATTAATAATTAATAATTTCATTGGGTTAAAAAGAGAGAAAGGTTAACCTTATGAAAAATGAATGTTCGGGGAGAATCCTGTAACTTTTGTCTAAAAGTGTTCCATAACTATACTTAATATCATGTATAATGAAATTAGATTCATTAATAATTGAATTAATAACCTATTAAAAAAATATTTTAATTATTATAATTTTATTTAGTTCATTTAGGTTATTTTTATGAATTATAAAATTCAATTACATTTTCAGAAGTGCTTGTTTCCTTCATTTTGATTATTAATTCACTTGTATACATGTATCAAAGATCATGTAAAATGGAAATAGTTATCTAGAATTAAAATAATATTTCATTAAGGAAATTAAATAATATTAATTGGTCTTATATATCCTTTTTTAGTATAATTTAGGATGAATCATTAGATAAAACCTTATTGATAACCGTTTGGATTAATTTGGCATTTTATTCAATCATCAAAAACTTGTTTTGATTGATTAATTTTTATTATGTTTTTATAATGGATCAAGACCATTATATAAATTTTAATATATATAATAAAATATTATTCGAATATAATGATGGTTATATGAACATCATATTTGTTTTTAAGAAAAAGCAAAAACTTGAAGTTCATAAATGTGGTAAATTGACACCTCATAGATGATGTTTTCATTTTTTTAACAAACATTGAGGTGAATGGAAATGATGATTGATATAACATTAAGACTAGAAAATTATAGTATATGTATGATACTATAGTGATCATGTAACTTTGTATAGGGGAGTAAATCAATTAATTTGGAATGAAAGTAAAATAAATTTACAAGATAAATGACGGAATAAAAAACAGGATTTACCTCTCGAATTCGTCTCCCAATGAACCCCCTTAAGGGTCATAGGATTAGAATAATGGTGGAATAAAAGGCTCCTAGAAATGGTGGGGATACATGTTAAGATGACTGGTTAGAAATTGGGTAATCTTTAAGGCATAGAATCTATGTGTGGAAGGGGTGGTGGGGGTGATATTTATAGAGGAGGAGATGAGTCTTCTTTTATTATTTTATTCATTATTTTACTATTTTGGAAAAAGAATATGAATAGTGATGATTATAATGAAAAAATATAGTAACTAGTCCATGTTATTTCTCACTAATGGTCCTTACATCTTCTAAACCTCATACATTACTTAATAATTCATGTATTTATTTTATATCATAAATTATATATTTCTCAATTCACCAAAAATCAACTAATTTAAAAAAAAATATAAAAAATCACAGTAACCAATTTTGACATGTAGAATTCATAAATGGAACAATTCTATTGAATTTGTTTTCCAACGTTTATAAATTTAACATTTAATTAAAATAAGAATTTATTATAAAAATACAAATTTTAAATTTATTAATTATTTTATAGGACATTAAAAAATTAGTTAATATCTCATCAAAATATATTGAAATCTGGAGACATAAAATATTTTTATTTATTAATTAATTTTTAAAAGAAAACATTTCTTTGATAATATTTTATTAATTATAAAATTGTAAATATACATTTATGTTTCACAAAAATACCAACACTTAATTGTACTTTTTTATAAATCTATTCACTTATTCGAAGGTATAAATATATCATACATTAATTCATAATTGATTTAATGTCCCGTAAATTTTGTATAATATTATTTAATTGTATGGAATTATTTTGAGACTGTGAAATCTGATGGCTCTTGATTCCTAGGCTCGTAGTGCCTAGAATGATGCATCAAAAAATGTTGTGATTAAATTAGTGTGTGTGAGAAGTTTTCCAGAAAATGTGTACTAACTCTTAAACGGGTGACCAGATAAAAAATATGAGGGAACCTTACATTCATGATAGTGGGTTTTCCATGAGTGCGACTTAATTTTAGTCGGCAGAGGCCTCTGGTGAGAAATCCTGAAAATGGAATAACCAAAAATTAAATAATTGAATGATGTTATGTTATTTTTCAAATGATTATAACTCTTGAATGGTGACTCAAAATCAAAATTTCAGACTACCGCTGAGCTCATGAGGGAATGTTTTCTTTAGGAAGATACTAACATTGGATGGAACAAGACAACTATGGAAGTTATTTTTTGGCCGTAAATAAAATAATTAAGTAAAAATTATTTAAGAGTTAAATTACATATCAGGTTAACGGTATCTCAGATTGAAAATCTGAGAGTACTGTTGAGTTAGCTGGGGCGTCTTCCCATTAGGCAGAGACTAACCACAACCGGTGCGGGTCAAGGGTGAATGCTAATAATTAATTGAACTTTTTTAAAGTATGTTAATTAAACGTATGGGTGATGTTTTTTATAATTTAATCCATTTCTCTAATTAAAAATTTGAGGGCATGGTTGAATTCACAACGTCAAGATTCTCTTAAGGGAGGCTTCACTTCAACCACATTAGTTCGGGTGAAAAAGTTAATTTAGCGGACTTTTGAAAGATTAATAAAATAAAATAACATGTTATGTTATTTTAATTCATTTTCTATTCTCCAAAAGATGAGTGGTGGTGGCAGGACCAATGACATGTCATGAAATTAATGACATAACTCTCACTTGTTTGTAACTGCGTCGTTGAGAATTTGGGAGGTTCATTAATTAAATGGACCTCATTAACTCTTCTAGAGGGACACACTCTTTCTCCTCTCTTATTATTATAGAGCTCTAGGAGGGGGTGTTGGCATGGCTTCACCAAGACACAATGATCTGGAAATGTACAACGATGCTAACCACTTGGAGGACGAGCCCAGATTCAGCCAGTGGGGATAAGCACCACTGAATCGTGAACCGACAACAACAATGAAGGAGGTTCCATCAATCATCATCAGCAGATGTCATCTCCAGGTTGGAGGTTTGTTTTTATGTTCATATGTGATTATTTATTTGATCCCTCCTACTATCATTTTAAGGCGGAGGGATTGAGCCAAACAAATAAGGCCCAGACCCTCCGCCACTTCGCTCACATTGCATTCTTCAGGGATGGTTTCCACAAGGTGACGACAACACTAATTAATGGGTTGTGTTTTGGTGATGGTACCCCAGGAGAGTCGTAGGCGCATACGACACCAAGAACGGACCATCGGAGAAGGTTCAGTGGCCCACGGATGAAATAGAAAGTGCACCAAGTCGGTGGCGGTCGCTGAAGACCCATAGAAACTGGCCTAGGGAGGTGGAAGGCGGCGCACGACAGCGCACTGTAGTAGCCAAAGGCAGCCATCTCGAGCCAGCCGCACAGGACAAAAAAGGGTGGCTCCCTCAGTCGCATGTGGCAGAAGTAATGGCTAGTGGGACGTGGCAGAATGAGGGCGGTGTGTAGTAACCAAGGCCAGCGGGTAGCGGCAAGAAGGGGTAGCACGACCCAGTGCCACACCCCGTTGGTGGAAGTCGGTCGGCTGAACGACCGACCATTGAATCATGATGGGGAAGTTCCCCACCGTCTGGTTGAAATGACCCCACAACCAAAGGGACAGAGGGAATCAACTGTCTTCCTTTAGGTGGACCGAGCATGATGCAGGCCAGTTGTGTGGGATGGACCCACCCAGTGGGCTGGACCTTCCCAATAGTTCAGGCCTTACCCGCCAACAGACCGGGTAGGACCAGCGGCCCAATGGTCTAGCAAGGTGGGATGAGCCCTACCCGATGGAACGGGCCAACCACAACTCAGGACCATGAACTAGCCTGACTGACCCCGACTGGATGGACCTTGTGAACTAGGATGACACCCAGTGGGACATACCCAATCGGGGTAAGGTAGAACCTGAGACCCGTTGCATCGGGCCGGTCTGACCGAGTCGGACTAGGCCTAGATCCAATCAGTGCCCAAATAAATAAATACCCATAACTGATGAACCAGGTGTCTGTTTGACATGATTTCATTGGATTTTGGACCCCTTTTAGAAAACTGTCCAATTGGCATATTCCGATGGACCCAACCTACCCGAGCCGGACCGAGTTGGGATCACTCCAGTTTCACAGAAGGGGGTGTATCTAACAGACTGGGCGTCTGATCAACACGTCGTCTGTGGAATAAGGACCCATGTGACAAGGCGGTCCTTTGGAGTTACTCTATTTGAGTTATGAATATATTTGATGTGCGGCCTGGATTGGATCAAACTTGAATCCAACCAGACCCGCAACCTTAAAATGCAAATAACTTACAAACCAGGTGTCTGATTGACGCAAAGTCTGTCACGTAGGAATCCTTCTGGCATAGATGTCCTTTGGAATACATGATTATGGAACTTTTTTGCATTTGAGATATGAAAAAAAAATTGAGGAGTGGATCCTCCCAGAATCAAGCGTTCTTAGTGCGGGAAACTCTTTGCGAGCTGTAATGTGAGGAATTAACATCGATCCTAGGTGGGGAAACTTTTAATGAACTTATGTTTGTAATCGCCTAGAGATCCAGTGTGGGTCAGAATATGTCGATCATGTGTGGGTCGGTGCCTAGAAATCATTTGTAGGTCGGTGCCTAGCGATCTTATGTGGGTCTACGCCTAGAGATCCTGTGTGGGTCTGCATCTATTGATCCTGTGTGTGTCAGCGCCTAGCGATCTTGTGTGGGTCATTAACTTTTGATCTGGTGTGGGTAAAAGGCAGATCCACATGACAGAATATGGTGATCTAGATTTATGACTAATCCTCTATAATTATGTACATGAGTTATATACCAGCTTTGATCTAAGTCTTTACCTTTGTGGTACTTTTACCTTCATGTTGTTACCTTCATGATTTTACCATTGTGGTACTTTTACCTTCATGGTTTTAACTTCATTACATTCTTCCCTTGTGGATCTATTTTGATAAAGGATTAAATGTTGGAGACTTATGTATAATCATGTATGAGAGGAGTATATCTTGATAACATAGGGGTATGTATGGGAAGATACATAAGTATTTTTGATGACTTCTTCGAGCTTTGTGTTTGTGTTATTTCATTATGGTTTATCCATTGTGGGACTTTGGGATACCTTCATGGGCCTCGGGGTCCCTATAGAGTATTATTATACTCACCCCTGTATGGGCTACCCCGACACCTTGTTATGTCCTGTATAGATGACAGACAGCATTGATCGAGGCTAAGGGAGCCCGGACTGGACTTGGTTCTGTGGTGGACCATTTGACATGACGTGCTACAGTGACTACTAACCATGAGATGTACCTACCCATAAGGTAGGATACTTAGTGGGCATTTCAGGAGTTGTTTTCTCTATCAGTTTTACTTTTACTTTTTAGATGGGCTTTTATTCCAACCCCTTTACTTTCATTACACTTTTTAATCTAGAATATCTCTTCGCGGTTTCTTCTTTTGGTGTTCTTGGATTGTTTGTTTGTATATTTTTAAAATCAATGCCTTCTCGTTATAGAGATACACCGTTCCGATGCTAGGTTCTAGTCCCCGGCCTATGGAATGGGGGCTTGGGGTAGTCGCCGCGTGGGCCCTGGGGGACGGGCGTGACAAAGTGGTATCGAAGGAGTCATTTCTACTGATGAACATGGAATCTGATATTTTCAATGGAGCAATAGTGTTAAGTGATTAGAGTGTGTTTTTTAGTTCAGGAAGTCCAGTGCGGGAGCAGTAGCTGATGTATCCATACACTAGGAACCAGAATTATGATTCCTGACTTGGTGCACGAAAATAATGATTGTGTGTGTTCTGGAAATGTTTTTCCTCGGTTCCATTACCAGATATAACATAATTTCCACAGATCACTGATTCCTTATCAAGATTTTATTGTGTAGACAAAAATCAAGGAATCCCAAGAGATTAAACGATGATATCCCACTATGTGACCATGTGTGGATTTTTATTCTTTCAACCCTTTGTGGATCTACACTAAGATAACCTATGTGGATCCGCACTTAGTGATCTTCTGTGGATCTGTAACAGATGCTATTAGTAGACCATGAACACTGACTAAGCTTTTTACATGAGTTCCAGTGGCAGAGGCCTCGAAGGATTAGAGTTGAGACAGATCCCCAGACAGCTAAAGACTGGCTGGAGTCTAGTGCTAGATTTTTCTACCATGTTGGGACACCATCATATTAGATGTTGATCCAAGCTACAATTCATTGTCTATGTCCGACCATGAAGATGGTCTGCTTGTTGATGAGGTTTTGGTACATGGACCATTTCTTGAGATGGTACCTTCATGTAGTGTGCCAGCTATATCACTGCCCGTTGGACACTAGTTACAACCGACAGTACTGGTAGAGGACACATATATGCATAGTTCCTTACACGTGATTATGCATCAGATTCCCATCAGGTTCTGAGGTCAGTGTGGCTCACATGAGGCGAAGGACTGACTTTCAGAGGTGGCTGACTTTCTGTCTAGCCAGAACTCCATTCAATCAGATGATGGTCTTGGTAGAGATCCTTCGAGGTGGCTCAACAGGATAATGACAGGGATTAGATTTCTCATATCCTACAAAGAGGTGACATTTCTATGGTCACGCTTGAGAATTATCTTCAGAGAAGGGGGAATATTTCAATAAAAAGTGATAGGTTTTGTGTTTTATAGAGTTTCTACATCTTCGGAAGGATGACATTTCGATATCTGAGTATTCATCGAGGCATACCGACCATCCAAGGTACTTTATGAATACAGTATAGTCAGTTCTTTAATGCATAGACCTCCGGGTGAGGTGTGTTTAGGGACATCCGATCCAACAATATTCCTCCATGAATTCCTACTTCTATTAGGGTTCTAGAGAGAAACGTTGTGGTTGAATGTTCTTTGGATGAGCAGATATAGCAATTGAATGTTATCCATCAGAAAGCAGAAAACTAACGGCAGTCTCAAAGACATGGGTGCGTAAAATGTTTCAGGATGGTGAAGTGACAAGGAAAAATGAATCTACAGGGCAGAAGACATGGAAGTGTATCTAGGAGAGCAGCATGAGGTGGTATACATTTCGATATGTTACCACCACGACACCATTATAGTCCCATCCTGGCTTAGTGAGCTGGAGGACAGGGGAAGTGAGTAGCATCATGAAGTCATGGAGTGTGACCTAAGGGATCCAGGAATGATTTGAGGTATGGTGTATGTCTATTAATATAATCCATATTAATATTTATTGGTACCAATCATTCCTTTTTACCACGAATCATGTTCAAGACCTAGAGTTTCTAGTTAAACCGATGACTTGACCCTTATGTCTACAGATACCTTTGGGAGGAGACTCAATGATCACACTTATGCTGATGGTGTGTTCTGAACCATGAGGTGAGAGTTTCTTTTGGATCCTACTGGTGGCAGCATCGAGGCCTTACGATGAGAGTTTTTTTATGGACTGGATATCCACAGTTCGTACATAGGTGGACTATTTTAGGAAAAAAATAATCTATTATATCTACATCATTGGAATGGTTTTTTCCTGATCGGCAAGAAAGGAAACCCAATATTTATAGGATAATCTCATGCATAAGAGGGTGAAGCTATTCAATCATGAGGTTTCTAACCTTACCCTCCGGGAAGCAAGATTTTTCAGTTTTTATTTCCCAACAGTAGTGGTAGAAAATGGGGACATCTTTTCAATAGATGATTCTATGATTGCCTCCCGGAAGGGAGAGGGAAATCTTCTTTGGCTGGGTAATTCTAAATATTTGTAACTAACTTATCCAGGATAGCGACACCCTTATCAGTATTGATGAAAAAGTGGGATCCTTTCCTGTCGATGGAGATGTGTCAGCAGAGCCTTCCGGAGCTGAGATAGAGACTGATGAGTTCCCCTACCTGGAGTCTACCAGAAGAGGGCACTGGGTATTTAGTCTACTTTGACACATCTGAGACCATTATCAGTTGTTTCCTATTGCAGTAGCACGCAGTTATATCTTATTTCTCATTGAAGTTGAGACAACATTGGAAGAACTCTAATACCCATGACCTAGAGTTAGCAGTAGTGGTCTTCGCACTGAAGATGTGGCGACACTACTGGATGGCTGAACGATTTACTATTCACTCTGATCAAAAGAGTATCAGGTATATCTTCCAACAGATGGACCTAAACATGAGAAATCAACAATGGCTACAGTTCCTCCAAGACTATGACTTTGAGATAATCAACACTCCTAGGATGGGAAACACGGTAGCAGATGCACTCAGCAGGAGGTCTAGTCTTCAAATGATGAGGGAGGTGTCAGTGCATCCAGTCACACTATAGATATCCTTCATGGATAAATATGGAGTATCTTACCACTAGTCTATGACCATCACTCCACCACTTCTTCAGCGTGTTCGAGAGGCACATCATGGGGACATTGACTAGGAGGCCCGACGTGCTCATATATCCTCAGGATGGTAACATAAAGGATTTTATTAATATGGGGAGCAGGTTGTTCTCTTCAAAAGTTGCACCATGCTACTTTTGACACTTTAGGAGGAGGTGTTGAGGGATTTCTATTCATCCCTTTTAACAGGACATCCTATAGTAGATAAGATGTGTCAAGACCTCCAACGCCAATACTCTTGCCCAGGGAAGTAGGATGCAATGGAAAAGTATGTATAATGATGCCTAACTTCTCTCTAAATAATGAATACACAAATCTGGACGAATTCTTATGCTGACAAGAGATAGAGACCCTTGGAGTCTGAGGAGGGATACCATGTCTTCCAATGGGTCTCACCCCGATGAGGATTACAGAGGTTTGGCCGGGGCAATATGCTAATTATGAGGTCCATCAGACTTCTTTAGTTTCTCAACAGAGTGGGTGAGGTGGCGTACCATCTATATCTTCCCCCATAGATGCACTGGGTGCATTATGTTTTCCAGGTGTCACAGTTGAGGAGATGCGTGCTTGAGCCATCACACGTTATCGACTAGGGTGAGTTAGACTTTGACGATGGGTAAAATTTTAAGGAGTTCGTGGTAGAGATAAAGTATCGAACGGACCAGATCCTTCATTGATGGTAAATTCATTTAGTGAGAGTTTGGTTGCAGCATGGGAACCACCAAAAGAGCACATGGGAGGAGGATTCTCAGATTTGTGCTCAGTACCCTCATTTGTTTTATTTCCGTTTGTTTTGACATTTAGGGACATAAATCCCTAAGCTTGGGAGAATCTAATGTCCCTAAATTTCTGTATAATATTTTATTATATTGAATTATTTCAAAACTATGAAATCTAATGGTGCATGTTTTGGAGGCCTAGAGTGCCCAAAATGATCCCTTGAAAAATGTTATGTTTAAAATAACATGTGTGAGCTTTTTTCTGGAAAAAGTGTAATAACTCTTAAATGGTTTCCCGAAACAGAAATCTGAGGGCACCGTTGCATTTAGGATAGCGGGTTTACCCATGGAGCGACTTATGTTTAGTTGGTTCATGCCACCGGTTAGAAAAATGGAAAATGGCATAACCATCAATAAAATAATTAAATAATGTTATTTTATTTTTCAAATGCATATAACTCACGAATGGTGACTTGTATTTAAAATATGATACCACCACTGATCTTGTGAGGGTAATCTTTCTTTAGTAAGATACTAACATTGGACAGCGTTGGCCAATAATAGAAGCTAATTTTTTTCTGTAAATAAAATAATTATGTTACAATTAATTTATTTTTAAAATCCATAAAATATAAATGGTACATCCAATTGAAAATCCAAGTGTATCGTTGAGTTAGTTGGGGTTTTCTCCCGATAGGTGGAGGCTAACCTCAACCAGCACTAGTCAAGGGTTACTGTTAATAATATATTGAACTTTTTAATGGAACTTTAAGTAAATGAACTTGCGGTGTTTTATATCTTTTCAACCTGTTCTCCAATTTGATATCTGAGGTACCATTGAATTCGTAACATCGAGATTCTCTTAAGGGAGGCTTCACTTCGACTATAGTAAGTTGGGTTAAATGTTAATTTTGCCAGAATGTGAACGATTAATAAAATAAAATGTTATTTTATTTTATTTCTTTTTATTTTCTTCAATAGAAGAGTGGTGGTGGCAGGACCAGCGAAATCGCAAGCCCTTAATTACTTAACTCTCCCTTGTTTGTAACTACAACATCGGGAATTTGGGAGGTTAATTTTTGAAAGGAACCTCATTTATTTTCATGTGGGACACACTCTTACTCCTTTCATATTTATATGGTACATGGGGAGGGGTGCTGGCACGACTTCACCCGGAAATGAACCTCCGACAATGTACTACAATGCTATCCACCAAGTGGACAAGGCTAGATTCAGTGAGTAGTGATGAGCACAACTGAATCGCGAATCGATGACAACGTTGAAAGAGTTTCTGTCAATCATCGACTACAGACTTCTTATCTAGGTAGGGTGTTGTTTTCAGTTTATATTTGATGATTTCATTGCTCCTTCTTGCTATCATTTCTATGCAGTGCGCACGGGCTAGTCAAACAAGGCACATACCCTCCGCCGCTTCACTCATGTTTCATTCTTTGGAGACAGATTCCTCAAGTTGATGAAAATGTGAATTAGTATTTCATGTTTTGACGAAGACTTTGTGGGAGGGCCCTATGCACAGGCAGCACCAAGAACAGACCACCACAGCACATTCGGTGGCACACAAAATAAATAGTCGGTGCACCATGTCATTGGCGGCTGGAGGAGACCTGAGGATACCAGTAGAAGGCTGTGGAAGGTGGTGCACGATGGAGCTCGACAGTGGATGAATGCGGATAGTGTGTGCCAGCTGTGTGGGAAAAAAAGTCAATGCCCCCTGGTGCTACTAGTGGCAGCAGTCGCGGCCAGCGGGCCACAACAGAAGGAGGGCGGTGCGGAGTGGAGGCGGCCTACTGGCCATGGTAGGAAAGGGAGGCGCGACCCTATGTCGTGCTTCATTGGCAAAATCCAGTCAGACAAAAGGATAACCATTGAATCACGAGTAAGGGGGAATATCTCCCCCCCCCCCCAACTAGTTGAAACAGTCCCCCAACTGCTGGGCCAGCGGGACTCAACGGTCCGCCTTGGGGAAGACCGAGCTGGACACGTGCTAGGAAAGTGGGCCTAACCCACCCAGTGGGACGGACCTACCCAGCAGTCCAGGATAGACCCACAGCCTAGCGGGCCGGACTTTATAGTGGACCAGCCTGGGCCCACGGCCCAACATGCTAGTGCGGGTTAGCTGAGCCCCACCTGATGGGATGAACCACCTCAGCCCGAGCCTAGGAACAAACAGGATTGACCCCCGATGAGCCATACATAGTGAACCAGGCCGACCCATAGTGGGCCAGACCCGAGCGGGGTCCGGTAGACTCTGGGACCCGTTCCGTCGGGCCGATCTGACCAAGTTGGACTGATCCCAGACCCAACTGGTACATGGATAATGAAATGCTCCTAACTGACGAACCATGTGTCCATAGGACACACTATCAGTGGCATTGGGACCCCTTTTGGAAAGAGGTCCCTTTGGAATATTACGACAGTCCCAGCTATTCCGGACAAAACCATGCTGTGATCACCCCAATTTCAGAGAAAGGGGTGTAACTAACAAATCCAGTGTCCGATCGACGCGTCCTCTGTGGAATAAGGAACCTCGTGAAAAGGTGGTCCTTTAGAGATACTCTAAATGAGTTTTTACAGTGTTTTACGTGTAACCTGGGTTGGATTAGCCAAAAATCGAAATGGGCCATCAGAATTAGAATTCCTATAACTTACAGACCGTGCGTCCAATTGACACGCACTCTGTCGCACTGGAACCCTAACGACATTTCGGTCTTTTGGGATAATTATTCATGGATCTTCATAGATGTTGAGATATGATTGATGTCTTGATGAGAGAATCCTCCATGAATCATGCATTCTTAGTGCGGTCATATTGTGGATGGTTGTAACGTGAAGAAAGAACATCAATCCAATGTGGGTCAGCATCTAATGATACTATGTGGGTCTGCTCTTAGTAATGCTATGTGGGTGAATATCTATTGATCATGTGTGGGTTAGCACCTAGAGATCCATTGTGTGTCAGAATTTATCGATCATTTGTGGATCACTACCTTTCGATCCTGTGTAGGTCAACATCTATTGATTTTATGTGGGTCAGCAGTAGAGCCTCTCGACATAATAAGATAATCTAGATTTAAAACTAATCATCTATACTTCTGTACATGAGTTATCTACCTGGTGTGAGCTGAGTCATAACCTTTGTGTCACATTTACCTTCATGTTGTTACCTTTGTGGTAATTTTACCTTAGTGGTGTTACCTTTATGGTACTTTATCTTCATGGTGTTAACTTTTTTGTATTCTTCCCTCATGGATGAGTTGTTCTATTGGCTTAAAAGTTGGAGGATTATGTTTCCTCATGTATTAGATGATTATATCAGGATAACATTGGTATATGTATTGGAATATTCCTATGTAGAGTTGATGACTACTTTTTAATTTGTTTTTGAGGACTTTCTTTGTGGTTTATCCTTTATAGAACTCTGGGAGACCTTCATGGGTCTCAGGGTCCCTACTAGGTATTGTTATACACACTCTTTCATGAGCTACACCGGCACCTTGTTGTGTCTTGTCTAGATGCCAGACAACGTTGATCGAGGCAGACAGAGCCAGGATTGGACGGTGCTCATAGGTGGACCATTTAATGTGATGTGTCATAGTTACCATTGACCATGTGTTGTACTTACCCTTATGGAGGGATCCTATGTTGGCGTTTCAGTAGCTCTTTTCTCATTCATTTGTACTTCTACTTTCCAGTTGGTCATGTATTCCGACCCCATTACTATCAGTAAACTTTTTACTACAACAATTTCCATTGTTGTTTCTTGTTGTTATGTTATTGGATATTGTGTTATTACATGTTTAAAGGCAATGCCTTCCTGTTATAGGGATATGCCTTTTCGGTTTTAGTTTCATCCCCTATCTAATGGAAGGCGGGCATGGGGTAGTCACAGCACTGGCCCTGGGGGATGGGTTGTGACAATATATGTAAATTTTATTTATACCTTCATAGTTAAGGTTACTATTCTACTGATTAAATTACTATTCCTAATTGTAACATTTCATTTCCAATGATCATGTTACTATTTACTCATATATCATGATTAATTTATGAAATGTAAAATATCAAATGAATTGAATTTATTTAAGAAGATACATACCATAAAATCAAGGTGTGTTATATATATCTTTGATACAAAATATATTTATAATTAAGAAATAAGAATGTCATTTTTTTACTTTTCATTACATAAAATGTTATAATGTTCAAAATCATGGATAAATAGAAAAAATGAAATATTTCTAAAATTTAGATGATTATGTATCAACTATACTCGTCAAATAAAATTAATTCTAGTGTTACAGTTATATTCTAGTTCTTATCACATTATTTCAAACCTTAATAAATACATTTTACCTTTACCATTATTACAAAAATTATCATGATTATAATTCATATTGACTAAAAATTAAGTGTACATAATTTCTAAATACATACCTATGGATTTGAGAGATTGAATTCTTTTTTACTAATTAAAAATATATAAGTAACATAATAATGATAAAAATTTAAATCACAAAATGTTATGAAAATAGGTTTTCATATAAAAATATTTTTAAGTACAAAAATATTTTTAATCAAAATTAAAGAATTAAATCCATTCCAAATATTATGTATGGTTTATTTTAAATCATAAGTAACTAATGAAATATTTCAAAAAATAAAAAGTATATATTTTTACTTTATAAATACCTTAAAATTAAATTAAATTTTCAAATAAAATAGTGTTTTTCAATATTCATGGAAAAATTAAATTTTTAAGTAAAAAATCAAACATTTACAATCACATAATTTTGAAAGGATGGTTTAAAAAATTATATTATTTTATCAAATAAAATTTCTAAAATTTTAAGAAGTTAAATACAACATTTTCTCACATAAATAAATAAATACAATTTTTGAAGATAAACTGTTTTTGAAGAATAAAATGTATTTTCTAAAAAGTGATTTCTTATTTATTAATTGTTAATCAATTAATTTTTATTTATTAGTGACTTTATATATATTTCATAATTTTTTATTAGTAAGATTAGAATCTTCACTAAAAACAAGGACTCTTTCATTAATAAGAATAAATGTGGACAACATGAGTCTAAAAGAAGTAGTATTACATTATTCCTACTAAAGAATAAAAAATAAATAAAAAAGGAATATTATCAGACCAATTTAGATCCTTCCCATGTACACATATTTTGGAAATACCACATGAAAGAGAATTGGTCTCCATGTAGACATGAGTGATGGTGTAATCAATAAATAATTGAATCTCCAAACAATTGATCCACCAATTATTAATCCTCCATATAACATGGGACAATTCGATTATGATAACATGAAACATATTGGTGGTGTTACATTCTAGCTAAAGATTGTTCTGACCACTCTTCTTGTCTTTATCTTCCACAAAAACAAATCCATGTATCTCAACTTCATGTGAAGAATCAACTCTACACGCGAAATGTTGACACCCAACGACATCCCCATGATTATTCATGAAGAAAAAACTATATCCTAATGGGACTATATTTTCCATTGATAATATATTGGTGTTAATTATATTCCATCTTAGAAAAAGATATTTTCATAAATATTCCATAGTGAAAAAGGATTTTGAAAATTAACATTATTGCCAATTTTCTTGAGAATTGAAAGATCTTGAATTGAATTATGAAAATAATCTTTTCATGGGACATTATAACTTTTGAAATCATCAAAATTATTATCCTAATAAATAATAGGGGTAAAAGAAACACCACCATGAACTGTATTATTCTACACCTATCCATGAATTAAAACTAGTTCAATAGCAACAACCTAGAAGGGCATCAAATGTTTTGGGGAAATGGATAGAACCAGATGTCCCTTAATAAATTCATCAATAGAAAAGGTACATGGAAGATGGAATTCAAAAATATTATAAATATACTTCCACATTGATGATGATGTTTCTCATATGAAAAAAATGATCCCATTCCACCATGTGTTGATGAAAAGGGATGCAAGAAAACCATAAAAAAATACAAAAATCCAAAAAACAGTTTCAGTTAGAATCCATTGATGATCAATACTTCATATAATACTGAACTATGAATGGGAAATAAAATTCCTCCAAAAATTATAAATACACAAAATGCCCATTGTAGAGCATATGAAATGGTGGTATAATAGTTTCAATGTTAGAATTCAACTTTTAGCAGGTTCCCAAGTCGATAAATATCTATGTTGAGAGATGAAGAATGAATGAAGTACCTCATTTCTGTGGCCCGAAGGGGAATCCATGGTATCAATTGGATTTTTGATATAAATATTAAAATCCCGATTTGAAACATCATGAGTGAGGAAGCCAAAAAAGGAACACCATTTTATTTAGTAGTCTAAAAATTAAGATAATAATCTCTAGAGACAATCCGTTTGGAATGAGAATCAATTGAGGAAAACATGGACTTGAATGAAGGAAAACCCAAATTCTCAAAGTGATTAAAATTTGTAGATTTCAGTTTTTTCAGAATCCAAGTAGGAAATAATACAAGTGCTTCTGAATTTCAATTGAAAAGCTTCTACAAAAAGGAATCCTGCAAGGACATATTAAAATACCCATGATTCTTGATTCTCAAAACCCCTACTCAAATTTCATCCAAAAATTATTCCAGGTAACAAGGATTAATTTCCTCTACATGATTATTTCACTCTAAATGAAATTCATGATTGCATCATTAAGGAATTAAAATAGAGACACAAGCTAGTCATCCATTATAAAATAATAGAAAATTTTATAAATGATAACATATTTAACCAACCTTACAGGACCTTCTATAGAGAGAGATTTACATTTAAAATTATAGAAATTATTTTCTGATCTAACTAATAACACTTATAATGTGATAAGATTTTAGTAATCCCTAAAACATAAGAATACCAAGATATATAAAACAAAATATTCCTTCTATCATACCCAAAGCATTGATAATATCA
This sequence comes from Viscum album, assembly GCA_963277665.1. Taxonomy (NCBI): domain Eukaryota; kingdom Viridiplantae; phylum Streptophyta; class Magnoliopsida; order Santalales; family Viscaceae; genus Viscum; species Viscum album. Next base: position 265,804,132 of record OY728128.1, on the reverse strand, counting down.
ACTTTATTTATAGAAATAATTTTCGTTCCAAAATAAAAAATGATTTATTCTAGACAACATATTGACCATAAGCCTCCTCCTAATAAAATAGAGCAATCTTAATATTCTCAATATTTTATTTTTCCCCTTGAGAGAAATGAAAAAAATCATTATAAAAAAAGTTGAGTATGATTAAAAATACGTCAAACTTCACATATAGGATTCTAGTTCCCATTATCATCCATGATGGAAAATATCCTAATGAGATAATCCTATGAAATATAATCACTAACAGCAGATAGAATTTCACCCCTCTTAAAAAATATATAACAAGTAATGAAACCCTTAGTGGATCCACTGATTAGAATATAGATATGAGAACAACCCAAAATAACATTTATCTAATTAATTAAAGCCCCATAAGAAACATCGAAAAAACATTGAAAATGAATGGAAAATTCATCATATCAAAAAAAAATTAATATAAAATTTGAGAGTTATGTTGATACCTCAAACACAAGTTTCTAGAAGATATAGTCAGTCTAAAGTAGTGACTAGATAGTTCTGAATGGTCATCTATTTAGTGATACTAAATAGATTTAGAGAGATAATTTTTATCGGAATGGGATACAATCTATTAGAAAGAATATTACTTATGAACTAATAAATTATATTGAGCAAAGAAATAATCCCAAATAGGTGGACATCATTGGAATTATAGAGCTTTTGAATAAGACCATGAAATAGAGATCTCAACACTAGATGAAGAAAAACATATTTAAATAAATGAAGAATGATCCATAAAACATCATCGTGAATGATGTATAATTATGTCTGAAAAAAGTAGCTAAATTCATCTAGGCCAGGAGAGATTGCAAGCTTTATTCCATATATATACACTCAGATAGCTTGTTCAACAGGAATAAAATTGACCCTTCCATAATATGTTTCCCTTTCTAGTCTATAACTTGATTATAATATTTATATTTAAATTACAATATTTCATAGTTCATTTAGGCTTGGTTTTATATGTTGAAAAAATTATTAAATGTAATGTACTTATTTTAAAATATTTATGTTATTAAAAAAGTAAATGAAAAAATGTATTATATTGAAATAACCAAATGATAAAAAAATTTATGAGATTCTTGAGAGGTATATTAATAAATTCAATCATGAAAAACTAAATAAAAAATATCTCCAAACGATGAGATTTTAACATAAATACCATATCATTAGTTACACAAGACAATTTTGTGCTCTAAAATACTATTGGATTAATTTTAAATTATTATAATTCTACAACAAAATATTGTACATACTTATAATGTCATATTTTATCCACTTATAATATTTATAGGTGTTAACTATTTTTTTAATGGGAGTTACTTTTTTTTTGTTTTAGTACTTGTATATTGATCTAGGTTCCATCATCTCGATAATTTCAGTACCGATTTAAATATCATATAAATTTTTTATATAGATATTGTGATTCTTCCCCAATGTACAGAGATTAAAAAATTAATTACACCATAGATGGGGATGGTAGGAAGTGCAAATGCATGAATAATATCTCTTGTTTTCGAATGATGGAAGAATAAAGACTTAAATAATAATTCAACTTAAAGGAAAATTTATTATATTATATATATATCATATACATTATATATATATATTTAATATTGTATCCTTAATACCTTACATGTAAAGAATAAATTTAAAAAATACCATCACTTCTTGGAGGTGGTAGTCCACATGTATGCATGAGCGACAATATCATTATAAAAAATACTTGAATGTAAGAATTTAGATAAGATATTATAAATTTATAATCCCAATAAATTTATAAATTTCATTTATAAACAATAAAACCATTATAATACCGATTAATGATAAATGGTGATGAAAAATTAATGTTATTGCTATGTGTTTGTGGGAGTCCACATCTACACATGAGTGATAATTTCCTATTAAATTTGATGGAAATGATGGTGAATAATTGTGGTTTTATGATTATAATAAAATTTTATTTATTAAAAAAAATTAAAATTTTATTTTATGAAGAATATCACATTTTTGTGATAGATGGAAAATGAAATAAATTAAAATAGGTTAATTAAAACCGTTACGTATTTTTCAAGATACCTCCTTTAAATCCTATATTAAGGACCCTTGTAATAGTATTTTCAAAAGAAATGAACCTATATTTTTATGTTGGTTTTATTATTAGTTAATTTAACAGGTTTTGGTTGACCAATATGTCTCAATGTGGTGAAATAAAAATATACATGTGGTGTTATTTTATAATGGAGAGAAAGAAAACACTTGGAATAACAAAATAATAATAAAATATAATTAATTCATTATCATTAAAAATTATTTTAAATAGTAATAGATTATAATAAAAGGAGGATATGATATAAATATTATCATCAAATGATATTTTTACATTTTTTCAGGTCACTTTAATGTTTATCTCTTTGTTTAATCCCATGGTTAACTAATTTTAATCATATTTGTGGTAATGATTTTTAAATGTTAAAGGGTAATGATGTCACATATAAGTAAAAAATTAGCTCATAAATGTATATGTTAGGATATTTTCAACCATTTTCCCACAACTTGTCATCTAGAAGGATTTTAATTATTTGTAATTAATTTTATAAAATATTATTTACCATAAAAGATCATTGTTGTCATTTTGAAACAATTTATTGAATTTTTCCTTCAAAGACACAAAAAAACAATAAAAAAATAGAATATATTCCATTAATAAATTAAAAATAAGATATATTTATATTTAAAATTAAATCTATATAATAAATCACAAATAATTTATAAACTTTTATTTTCTTTAATCATTTATTTTAATTTTGTATTCGTTGAATAAATACTATATTGGAGTTGCATAAACATTTAATGTAATTACTAAATCTCGAAAAAATTGAAATAAATTTCAATTATATAAAAATTAAAAAATATTACTAATAAGAATTTCCAAGAAGACATATCCTTTCTAACCTTATAAAAAAAGTCTGATATAAAATCCAACAGTGTGAAAATTTGTATTTGTATTTTTCATAGAATATTATAAATTTCATAATCAATTAAAAGTTGAACCAAGTGTCCATATTTTCAAGATATAGATGATAATGAAATAACTACACCCAACCAATAGTATGAGGGAAACTTTTAGCGGAATCTAAAATCCTTAATATAAAATATTAACCCAGCTTTACACATTTTTCCTTTATCTAGGTGAAAAACATTTACTATGTTTACTATTCAAAATGACCAGAAATAAAAGGGAAAAATTCATAAAAATTTAATTTCATAATTATAAATATTAGGTCAAATTTTAATGATTTAATTTCTATAATTTGTAGAAATTCATCTTAAAATAAATTCTCAAAACATCACAAAAACAATTCTTTTAAATGCATTTTTTCATAAAACTGGATTTATTCCAATCTCATGGCCAGAAAAAATATACGATGAATTATAAAAATCTTATTTAATATATTTTATATATATTTCATTAAAATAATTTACCAATATTTATTTATTTAATTTATTAATATAAAAACACATTTCATGAAAAAATATCTTTTTTCAAAAAAAAATATATATTTTCATTTCATATGATTTTATTTTAATTTATAATTAATTGATAACAAATGAATTCATATTATACACGTGTAAACCATATTTTTTCATAATATATGTATTCATATTCAATCTTAAAAATCTAATGGCTAGGTTATAACTATCGTATTATGTAATTATATTTTATTAGTTTATCAAGGTTTCTTTAAACATTGTGTTTTGTGAATAACAAGGTATCAATGAAATAAAAATTATTTATTGAGTTATACATAATAAAATATCCAGTTGTTAAATTTTAACCCCATTAAAATTAATTTATCCATCAAAACATTGATAATATAATGAAAAAATGATGATCTCTCTATTTCATCACATTATCAATTTCCTAGGTTGCCCAGTCAAATTTTTAATTCCTCTATAGATCATTACCCATTTGACTTTTCTTGATCCATAATAATTTATATTCATGATACATGATTTTTACTGTTATTTTTTCATAGGAAATATCATGTTCTAGTGGTACAATTCTGGACTGTATTACATCTGAAGGATTATTTATGAACGTTTTTCAAGACTGATAAATGGAACACATCATGAACATAATAGTGGCTCAATGGAATTTACATTATATACTCTATATTCTCAATCCCACCAAGAATCTCAATGAGGATATTATACCCAGAGCTTTCCTTTCATATATTTTCAAATGACATAAGATTATTACATAGGTAAATTTCTAGAAAAACCGTCTCACCAAATTTGAATTCTTAATTTCACGGACAATTATAAGAAGAAATGATCTATTTAAATTGAGATTCATTGATATGATACCAAATTGATATGAATTTATCCCATTTATTTAGATTGTTCAATAACAATAACATTCAGTCTCTGACTTCATCGTAGTACATTGAAAATTTACAATTCATTCTTTTGGGGAATTCATATGGAGCCATTTGGATACTTGAGTGATTTATATTTTGGTAAGAAAACATGACTAGAGAAAGGTTTTGATCCTAAACACCCTTTAAAAACAAGGTATCATATTATATAATATATAATACAGTTTGAGTTTTTATCTAAAATTAACCATTTATCAGTATATGTTTAGATGTATTAGAACTCAACTCTATATCAACATTCCACTGAAGTGTTTTCCATAAGGAATAATAATTTTATAATATAATTAAAGTGCAATTACTTCATAATTTGATCTACTTCAAGACAAATAATATTATAACCTTAGTCATTTTCTAGAGTTTGATGAAAAAATTGATGGTGGTGTTTTCCCATTTCCATTCTAGTATGGGTAATGGTTGTAACAACTCATTAAAAATTTATCTCTCATCCTTAACTTTTTATAATACAAAGCATTGTGATATGTACTTTTAAATATCTCTCTTCATATTATCCTACCATAAATAATCTTTCATATCATTATATAGTTTTTTTACATCAAGGATGAATTGAGTATGACAAAATATGAATCTAATCTAACAAAACCATATTTAAATATGGTATGGAATGAAAAAATACATGGTTCCTAAACCTTATCATTCCTTAACTATACATGTGGAAAACATGATCATTTCTCACCTTATTTTGTTGCACTACAACATTAATTTATACCATATTAATAATCACGTGGATAGATGGTTGAACACTAATTTTAGAAAGATATTATTTTTACCCTTCCCTCCATATTTATTGATACATATATTACAATTCCAAAAACAATATATATTTTTTGATCAATATAAATGATAATATATCATTTTCTAATTTACACAGATAATCTTCCACATTTTTGATTTCATAATATGGTAATATATTGAGAATATAAAATATTTATCCAACTCCCACATATTCTCAATGTCATATTCATCACTTTTAGAGTGAATATATACCTTAAAAATTTTGGATAATTATATATATCACACAATTCTCCTTAAATATAATGAATCCATATAATTAATTAAAAAACTAACAAAACATTGTGTTCTGTAATTATTCTCCTGAACCATCAATTAGAATGCGGCATAAGCAATCACTATACCATTTTTCATGAGTATAAATCAGAGTACATTATTTGAAGAATCAAAATAGATAAAAAACCCTTACTTATGCAAGGTAATGTAATCAAATGTGTGTTGATAGACCTTCAATAAATTTGAAATATTATGCATATTCATTGTAATAACATGGCCCTACTGACAACAAGAAATGTTTTCCTTAACAAGGATGTCTGGTTTTGGACCACAACACACCAGAATTTTCCCCACAGACACGTGTTCACCTATCTAGGACCCACACAAGTTCACAAACCTGTCACCAGAAAAATTAATATCCCCACATGAAAACACTAACTCTTTCTTTATTCTTTGTCATCACTCACTCACACTGTACGAAACATTCCCGGAGGTCAACCATATAAAGGATGGGGCTTACTCCATTACATAATCTAGAATTTTAGTCCACAACTATTGTGAATAAATATGAGCATATTTAAATGTTTAGAGTTTTAGAGAATTGGAATACAATATATACATAACATTCCATATTTATACATAGATGACACCACAAAATAGTGTCCATTACATCCAAACTATATAACTATTCAAATAAAGCTTGTTTTTATGGAAAATATATCCTAATATTTAATGTTTAATCCTTATTTTTCATAAAAATATTTATATCCATTTAAAATAATATAAAAACATGGGATGAGCACAAAAAACTCAATAATGGATATAAATAAAACGAAAAGAAAATAGTATTCCATGAATACTTGTAAATTTATGAAATAATTTTCAGAAATAAATATTTTTCCTCCATATATACATACATTTTGAGACATAATATTTCCAAAAAAACATGAATGAAATAAATTTAAACATAATGGTATATTAGGTAATTACATACATATTCTTGTAACCCACTAGGCTACCTTATAATTTGTAACCCTCATGTTACCTTACAGTTTAACCCTCACTACTACCATATTGAGTAACCATCACAGTTACACATGGAGTAACCATATGGATAACCTCCAAATTAAACATTCCCAATGTATTATACTGAGATATATGTCCCACATTTCATCATAAACAATTCCCAAGAACCAGAACATAATCATACATCATGAATAATTGCATAAAACATTACATTTTAATTTTTTATAAATCAATTAAAAGAAAATCCCCTTAAAAATAAAATATAATTTAAATGATACTTAATAGTAGGGTTGTAATATATATATTCACTATAAGCACATATAAATAAACATAATATAAACAAAATCCATTCCCCAATTTTCTTTTGTTCCATATAAAAATCGATGTAGATGGTTAAATTATTGAATGGAAATTGGGTTAAGAATTCAAATACCTCTGGTTCTTCTTACATTAAATTTGTCAAAACCACCTATATAATTCTTAATAGAGTGTAATTTCATATTATTATTTCACCCATTAATTATTTGTATTTTTTTATTCAATTGTCTCAAGTACATTCATTAAATGATTTCTATGACTTGGTTGTCTTTTATTTTCATGTCATATGGAAATGAAATTATAGAAGTTTAATGAAATTATATTCATTTTATTCAAGAATATTAAAATTTTCCATAAATCATTTTGGTTATATGGTATGAGGATGAATCATTAGATAAATATTTTTTGATATCCGTTTAGAACATTTTTGTGGTTCTTTTATAATCACGAAGTAGGTTTATTATATAAAATAATATTTTGTATATATGTTAAATAAAAAACATAAAAGATGATATATTATAAAAATTAAAATCATCTCCAACCATTATTTTTTTATAACTACTTCTTAAAGATTTAATGGAAATTGAAAACACATTTTCCACATTTTTGGAAAATCAGCACATCAGGGACATCGTTTATATTTTTAGATTAAGAGGATGATGAGAGGAAGAATGCTAATAATTTTTTCCATAAACATGATAAGTATAAATATTATATATAATATTGGATCATTAATTAATCTTGGATAAGGGGTGGATAATTGAATATATAAAAATTAATAATTGAAATGAAAATAGAAGAAAATGATAGAGTAGTTTTACGTCTTGATCTCTTCTTCTTGAGATCCTGCATAAGGGATTTGGTTTTTGGATTTTTGGTGAGGGAAGAAGGTTTTTGGAATGGGGTTGGTGATTGGGGAGAGTATTTGGATTAACATAGACAATCCTCATGTCTTTAGTGGTGTGAGAGGAAGAGGGGTGAGGGTGGAATTTATAGTGATGGAGACGAGGGCTTTTACATTATTTTAATCTTTAGTGTAATATTTTCTCCAACGAATATGAATACTCATGATTAATTTTACCCAAACTGTAATATGTTCATTTTTTTTATACAATTTCCATTTACATCATCCATGACTCAAGAATGATTCATAAAATCAGTTATTTTGCATATTTTGTTAATTAATGTATTTCACTATTCACAAAAAAAATCATGTATTTCAAAAAACTCCTAAAATTTCACCATATCCATTTTTAAAAAAATATAATTTAAAAATGAACAACATTTTAAAAAAATATTCTAAATATAACTAATTTATTTTTACAATAAAATCATAATTTAATCAAAAAATAAAAATTTTAAAACTGTAACTAATTTTATATCCCCTTGAAAATTTATTCAATATCTCTTTATCTTATATACTTATAATAAAATAATAGTAATATGACTTACTATTCATAACTGTCATATTACTATTCATATTACTGTTCATTAGGGTATGTTACTATTCACAAAAAAATCAGGTTGGTCTATGAGACTCTAAATAACATAATGTTTACAACTGTAGAAGTATATTTTTCGAAATTCAAATCACAGAAGTTGGAAAATTATGTTTTATTGAAAGTACATATCTCTCTTTTTAAAGTAGTGTTCCATTATGATGAGACTCAGTGATTCAGGCATTTCATCAAATTTATTTATAAAATAATGGGGTGTTATATTCTCCCCTATTCGGGAAATTTCGTCCTCGAAATTTTTTATTTACATATTTAAATATTTAGGGTCCCTTTCCCTATTAACATTTTTAGATTCCCCTGTATCTGATTCAAAAATTTGTTTTCTCTACAACACCATTACCTTTTTTATTACATTATTCCACCATACTTTTTCCCAACGATAAAGAATATCAATTGGTTTCTCTTCATAAGTAATGTTCTCCTCTAGCAGAACTGCTTCTGGGATCATGACATGAGATGAAACTATCTCACACTTTCTCATCATCAAAACATGAAAAACATTGTGTAGTTGAGGTAAAATTGGAGGAAAATCTTCTAAGTAGTTTATTGGTCCAACTTTCCCCCAGATTTCATATGGTCCAATTAACCGTAGACTTAGCTTTCATTTCCTACCAAAATGCATAACACTTTTCCATGCTGAGATTCAAAGAAAAACTGATTACCTGACTAAAATGAAAATTCTTTCATCTTGTTGCTGCATAATTTGTCTTCATGCCTTGATCTATCCTCCTGTGTTGTCAGGTCATCTTCACTTTATCTTCTATTTTCTCTAATATGTATCATTCCATCAACTTCCTTTTGCAGAATTCATACCAAAATGGTTGTTTTTGGCACCGTTTCCCTGATAATTATTCAAAAGGTACCATCTGTATACTAGAATGAAAACTGTTATTATATTAAAACTCAATAAAAGAATGAGGTTGATCCCAACTTCCATAGTAGTCCATTAAAAATTTTCAAAACATATCCTCTGATGTCTGAAATGTTAATTCAAACTGCCCATCTATTTGAGGGTGGAAAGCAGTACTGAAATTTAATTCTAAGCCCAAATACTTATAAAGGCCCTTCCAAAAAATTGATGCTAACAAGTGATCTCGGTCATAGAAAATTCAAATGGAAACTCAATGTAACCTAAAAATCTCATTGACGTATAGTCGAGAAAGATGATCCAAAGGCATTGCATCTGAAATAGGAGGGAAATGTGTAGATTTATTTAGTCGGTCCCCAATAACCCAGATTTTATTGTTACCTCGAGAAGCATTTCATTGACCCATAACGATGTCCATGGATATATTTTCCCATTTCCACTCTGGAACTAGTAAAGGCTGAAGCATCCCCTTCAAAAAATTCATATCAACATTAACATGTTGACATGTCAAACATTTAATATTAAAAAATAATATCTCTTTTTAGTCCATCCCACAAATTGTACTCTCAATAGACTCTTTAGATAATTGAGCTACCAGGATGAACTAAAAACTGGGTACTATGAGCTTCACAAAACAATTCTTTCTTGATATAACAATCACCAGGCACACACAATATTTTTCCAAATGTTAACAACAATCCTTATCAAGGTTAAATTATTGAAAAATACCCATTTAAACCAATTATACCTTTTTTTTGTACCTCATGTTATTCCTTTTATGTTTTCTAAATTCTATCTAATAATGATGACTGCACTGAAACCAAATATAAAACATAGTTATTTACAAAACCAACAACTTTTATAAAAAAACGTCAATTCACTAATCAAGGGATCACGTTCCAAATGTAACATGTCTAATGATGCATGATGTTTTCGACTAAAGGCATCCACCACTTTTTTTACTTTTCCAGGAAGGTAATTGATCATGAAATCATAATCCTTTATTAGTTCAAGCCATATTCAATGCCTCATATTTAATTATTTCTAAGTGAATACACACAACAGACTTTTATGGTAATCATATATTCTAATTTTGGCTTTGCATAAATGTTTCCTCCCAATTGTCAATGAAAAAACCACAGATACAAATTCTAAATCATGTGTAGTATAATTCAACTCATGTGGTTTGTGTTATCGTCAAACCTATGCAATTACCAGATCATTCCACATTAGAACACAACCACATCCCTTCAATGAATAAGAACTACAGATGAAAAAATCACCATTTCTAGAAGGAAGAGACCAAACTAGAGAATTCACCAATCTCTTATTCAGTTTTTGAAAACAAATATAACATTCTTATAACTTAATAACTATTATAAAGTTTTGTGATAACTTATTTAGTAGGCTAGATAAAAATGAATCATTTTTAACAAACCATCTATAATAACCTACTAATCCATGAAAACATTGAATTTATGTAACATTTGTAGGTCTTCATGATTCATCAACCACTTTTTTTGGTATGATCAACTATTATATCACCCTTATTTAAAATGTTCCAATAGAAAGAAATGTGTTTAAACAAAAAATTAAAACTTGTTGAATTTCCCATATAATTTATTTTACTATAAGTTTTCCAGAAAAACACTTAGATGTTTTTCAAGCTCCTCTTTACTTTTCAGAAATACCAGTATGACATAAATAAACACTACTACACACTAATACATGAACACAAGAAATAATCTATTCATAAGATCCATGAATAAAAAAGGTGAATTAGATAAACCAAATAAAAAAAATTCTTAATTCCCATATCTAGTATGGAAGGTAGTCTAAAATATGTATGCATCAATTACTTTCAACTGATGGTACCCCAACCTCAAGTCAACCATCAAAAAATATTGTGCTTGCTAGATCTGATCAAACAAGTAATCAATGTGGGGAAGAAGATAATGTTTTTAGACAATTATTTTATTCGAGTCTCTATAATAAATGAAAAGCCTCATAGATCCATTGTTCATTTTAGTGAAAAAAATAGGAGAACACCATTGTGAAGTCCCATGATGAATGAAGTCTTTATCAAGAAACTCCTACAACTAAATTTTCAATTGATGTAGTTCCACTTGATCTATTTGATATGGGGGTTTTATAAAGATACAAGATTAAACTACATATAAATTACATTTAATTTGAGGAATACATTAATACAAGACACAAGAAAATTCCCAATGACCAAATTAGTTTAGTGTCTTTGGAAACTCTGAAGTTAATTATCAAATCATGGTGAATGAACTTCAACATCTCCTCTAAAGATCATCCCTGTTTGTTTTCCAACCTAAAATCTTTATTTATTTTCTAGGGAAAGGTAAACATAGAAGGGGTGAGTTCAAATTCTGAGTAAGGGTAAGCATGGAGAACAAAAAACGAAACAAAAAAATTTGAATGAAAAAATAATAACATAAAGAATAAACATCAAAATCATGATAAATAAAATAAATCTTGGAAGTACGAAAGGAATGGATATTAATAGAACATTAACCATAATAGAATAGAATTGGGACAAAACATGTAATTGAGGAAAAATATTAAGAACATAAAATTATTTCCATTGTATCCAAAGAATTGCTGCCAAGCCCATCAAAGTGGAAATCATCCATTACTGAATTGGGTTTACTTTCCGTTCAAGACATGTATTACTAAACCACAATTACATTATGTTCCAGCCCTACATTACTGAACCAGATTTAATTATTGGGCCAGTGATGTATATCTAATCAGATACAAATCATTACTCAATGAATTGGACGGAGATATAGGCCCCACCCATCTCATATTATTACCATTCTTACATGTTCCATAAAAACATTAATCTTTCATCATAGCATAACACATGAAAACAAATGGGATACTTAAACATCATGTCATCATTCCATTATACATATAATATAAATAGACTTCATTAAAATAATTATCTCATAAACTAATTCAATAAAATGAAATAATTGGGATAGAAACATAACACTATTTCATCTTAAATGTAAAAATAATTTTGCAAAGATACTTGAACTAAGTTCATGAGGAAAATACCCCTTTTTCATCAAAAAAGTTTTCTTTTCTCAAAATGTCATTCAATTTTATAATTAAAGAAGTTAATTGAAAATAAACATGATAAATTTTATAGTAAGATTCATTTAAATAATTCATTATGAAAACATTAAATTCATTCGTGTCATATAATCTAAAAAACATTCTCCTCGTAATTTTATCAGAATGGTCCAAAAGTAACTCAAAGTGTAAATAAAAGAATGATTCCTTACATAGCAAGTAGTAAAATTAAAAAAAAGGTGTAAATGGCTTTAAAAATAATCGAATAATAGTAAAATATTTGTGAATTTTTTTTAGAAAACATGAAAATGGATAATAAATAGATCCCTACAAAAAAAAAACATACGTATGAACATTCCCAGGTAAAACTGAGATTGCAAAATTAAACCTTACATAAGGTCTGATTTCTTCCTTTTGTGTCTGAAAATCATATATAGTTGGTTTAAAAATATTATTATCATGTAATAGAACCATAATAATATTATATCTTTTGGATAGAGATTGTAAAAAAATACCTTCCTTTCGCATCTTGTAATCCCTCTACTACTTATCAATAAATTATGCTTTGGTCATTGACCAAAGCATCATATTTTTTTAAAAAAACATTATATTCATTCTTGAATGGTTAACATGGGTAATACATCTCATCGCATCGTGGAGATAGTAAGTTGTACGTACACACAAGCGACGATATCTCCCACAAAGTTATTGAGCGATATTGAAGTGCATGGTGTATAATATATCATAATTTGAATCATGTTCCAATAATAATATATATTTATTATTCTTACCATTATACCCATCTATGTATGGTGGTGGTGAAAAATAGATTACACCACGGGGTTGAGATGGTAATCTGTACGTATGCATGCACGGTGATTCCATTATTTGTTGGCTGAATAGAATGTTAAATAGGGTTTTTTTATATTTATAATAACATATAAATATTTTAATGATATTGATGTTATTACTTTATAATTAATCTACTAATTAATAGGATGTAGAAGAAAAAAATATGAAATAATCGATAGAAGATATTACCTCTTCCTCGATGTGCCTCCTTTAATGGTTAGCTTAGGGAACTTGAGTTGGCCATTTGAGATGACCAAACCGTCAAGAATGTAATTAGGGAATATGAGAAGTGAAATGAGTAGGTTTTTTAAGATCTTGAAGGCTCAAAATTTTGTGAAGAGGTAAGGTAGTAGGTGCCCATTTATAAGAGAGTTGTGGAAAACTTTAAAAAACTCCCAAAATATTAATTTATTATAAATTTAATTTTGATAAAAAATGATCCAAAAACTTATTTAATTCTATGATAAGATGATATACGTTCAAATGAACATCATACACAAAATTATTGAAAACATTTGATTATTTTTTTATCCCTATCTTTTTGGTTTTACCCTTTTCTTACCCTTTTTAATCTCAATGTGATATCAGGTTATTTACTCATTGTGGGTCAATGTAATAACCATATCTTGTCAAATGACCCAAAAAAAGTAATTTATGACATATTTGAATGCATATTAACCATTTGGACAAATCATATAATTTTAGGAATTCAATATCATTTAATTAACTATTTTATGTTTTATGTTATGAATTGTGTCATTTTGGACACTTTGAATACTAGACTTTTTTTGAAATTACATAAAAACCATATTACATAAAAAATAATGAATTATATCATATAAAATTTGTCAATATCATCCATAAAATACTTGGGTGTCATATAAATAACAAAATTAAATTTGTTTTAATATTTATAAATTAATTTAATTGAATCCTTTATTAATGAAGGTAACAGAGCATCATTATTGTTTCAAAATTAAATTTGTTTATTTAATTCACAGAAATCACAAATAAAATATCATTATGTAGAAAATAATTTTATCATTATAATTAATATTTATAGTCAAATATCTCTCTTATATAGCCCCATATAAGAATTATTTTAGTAAGAGATATATTTTTATGTTATATTTTCTATAACATTAAATTAAAAGTAATTAAGTGTCATTTTCACTTACAAGTGTCTCCTTAGGGTCCCACAATCACCCCATGGATTCCAATGGTTATACAAGTATCATCTAATATGGATAATTCATGTATTATGACATTTATATATTATTATAAAAATAATTTTTACCCTTATTTACAAGATTTACCCTTTAACCATGGTAAATAAAATAATTACTGAAGTTACTATTCATAATATACTAAAATTAATAGTTCCGAGTTACATAATTTAAACCTTATCATTGAAAATATGGAATAAATTTTTTCAAATTAAAAATAATGATGTTTTAGTAAAAATTTTAAAATTAAGCATGTTGTCGAAAAAGACGGGTTTTTGTTTAAAACATTGCTTATGATTCAAATGTTTTTACATATTAATTCAATGAAAAATTAATTCTAACAACATAAATTATATTAAATGTTAAAAATATATTATATTTATACTTTAAAACTATTCAATATTATAATTTAAGAATATTAATTTTCTTGATGAGTAAAGTTGTTTTGAAGATAAATTTAGTGTATTTTTACTATTCCTCAAAATATGAATGTTATCTGAAAATATCTAAAATTTATCCTAAGAAAATTTTTATGTACTGATTTCAAATAAGACACTTATATAGTGAAATATAAATAATAATAGTGTCAAAATGAAGATTTCAAATGGGTGCTCCATCAAAAGGCGGTAAAACCGAAGTTTTTTTTGAAAAAAACTTCTTTTATTCGAGAAATAAATTTCGTTCTCATATCATATGTAAAATGAATGATAATGTTATATAAAACTATAAATGTGGATAATATCCCGCATGGCCCGAAGGCCTTCTTTTTTATTTTATTACAGATAATCCCCCTTTTAAGGGTTGAAGGGGAACCTGTACATGACCCGTAGGCCCAATGCACAAGGCCCGACAGGACCCGCAATACATGACCCAAAGGCCCAGAGGCATACCATGCCCATGAAATGACCCGCAGGCCCAGCCCACTAGAACTACCCCTCCCAAGCGTCTTGCATCATTGATCTCCTTAGCTCCCCACCTTCCATTTCTGATCGACTAGCATTTCCCCATACAAAGTTGCACGGTGCCTGGTCCCGATGGCGGCTGCCATACCCTCTCATTCTACCAATCCGGTTAGCTCTGCATCTGGTGGCTGCTACTCCTGTTACACTGATCCTTTTCTGGGGCCTGTTCTATGTGAACTAGGCTACTCCATGGTCTACGTGACCTGAAGGCCCTATGGCACGAAGGCCGATGATGACCCCAAGGCCCTGGAGACCCGTAGGCCCAAACCGGTGGCCCGAAGGCCCAAATCGGGTGAATAGTTCCGGTTGCTACAGTACCGAACAGTAACTGCTACTGTACTGCTACAGTACTACTACAGTACCCCGAAATTTTGCCTCCACCTGGTTTTGAACTTGGGTCTCTTGGATGCCAAGAAGGAGCCCTTACCACTCGGGTATGGACTCGTTGGCCTAAATGTGGTTAATAGTATTCATAAAATCCAGTGTATATGATATTTTAATAATATATCGTTATATAGTGAGACTAGTTATTGCATAAAATTGAAGATATCGAGAATGGTTGATCTTGCGTTTAATGCAAGAGAAGTCAGTGTTGGGTATAGTTCAATATTCCTTTGGTGTTGAGTACAATATAATACAAACTTAGTTAATTTTTTCATTGAACAAAATCTATACTTAATACTAAATTCTATAAAAATAACATGAAATTGTGTTCAACAAAAACCAAGAACAGCATTGCATATAGTACAAGCTAATACAGTGTTACATATATCACAAGCTAATCATTGTATAATGCACAACACAAGACATAAAAGAAATTAAAAAATAATATATCTCCTAAAATCTCGGTGTGTTACATTCCCCCCCCCCCCTTAAAATGAATTTCTCCCTCAAAACTTGTTGTGGTTATAAATGGTTTTCACTAAGAATGTTTCGTTCATTGAAAGCCACATTGTAAAAAGGAATACTAAAACATAATTTTTTTTGAAAAAGTTAGAAACATAGTGGTTAACAAAAGTAACTCATCCCTAGGTTTCAACATAAGAGAACATAGGAAAGAAGTGAAAACATAGATAAGGAAATATAACCATAATGTTCTGATCGACAGTGATAGAGAATATGGTTTGTATAAAGTTAACTACAAAGAATCCCTAAATCTACAATGATTTAAGAGATCTTCTGATTATCAGATAAGAAGATACTAGGATAACATTTTTGGTTTCAATATCTTTTTCCTCATGTTGTTGATGTTTTTTCATAAGGATAAATACTTAATTGAATTTTTTTTTAGAAAAATGAAAATGGATGATAAATAGATCCCCAATAAACATATACATATAAACATTCTCAAGTAAAAATGAGATTGCAAAATTATCCCTTACCTAATGTCTGATTTCTTCAGTATTTGCCTGAAACCCCTGTATAGTGGGTTTAAAAATATTATTAAATTTTAATAGAACCATAATAATATTTAAGATATATTATATATGATTCACTTATGACTTTTTAATACCTATTCATTTTTTAGTTCCATGTTAAAGAATCATTTTGGGAAGAATATTTTCATTTATCGTACGTGTTTGGACATGTTATTCATGATATGATTAACTAGATAATGATTTAATTACTTCCAAAATTTTAAAAATTATTAATATATCATATATATTTATCATATTATATATATATATTATAGATCGATAAACTGAATGTAATACACCGTTCATAGAGATGGTAGATCGTACGTACGCTTGAATGTTGTTTTCGTTTCCATATTAAATTGAATTGAAGTAAATAAAGGACATATATATATATATCCAATAGAATAATTATGCCATATATTTGCTGATTATTTATTATATATACTTTATATTAATTATTTAATGGTTAACATGATGAATGAATCTCATCACGTTGTGGAGACGGTAAGTCGTACATACACACGAGGGATAATATCATTCCCATAGTTGTTGAATGGTATTGAAGTGGATGGTGTATGATATCTCATAATTATATTCTTATTCTAATAATCATATATATTTATTATTTCCACAATTATAAGAATCCATGTAAATAATTGCGGAGAAACATGTTACCTCACAGCTTGGAGATGGTAATCCACACGTACACTTGCACGATGACTTCATTTTTTGTAGGATGGATAGAAGGTGAAATGGGGTTTTTTATATTTATAATAACATATCAGTATATTACTGATAGTAATGTTATTACTCTATAATAAAACAACTTATTAAGAGGAAGAAGAAGATGAAATATATTTGAATGAATCGGTTCAAGAGATTTCTGCTTCTTAGACATGCCTCTTTTAAACTACCTCTTATGTTACTAGAGTTGGTATTTTAAGAAGACCAGAACCTATATAATGTTATTATAGAAGATGATAATAGAATTTGGAAGGGTGTTTCTAAGATTAACAGCTCAAAATGTTTTGAAGAGGGGAGGGGGGAGGGGCCCTTTATAATAGAGAAGAGAGGAACTTTATGAAATACTCTCAATATTAATTTATTATAAATTCAATTTCTATATAAAATGGTCCAAAACATATTAAATTATAATATAAGATGTTTTTTTCAAATAACAATCATCCTATAATTTTTTTTTGACATGTTTTGAATATTTTTTAAACATATTGTTTTGTTTTTTCCCTTATATTACCATTTTAAATCATACCGTGTTATTGTGTTATTTACACATTGTGAGTTAATGTAATTGCCATATCATGTCAAACGACACCCATAAAGTTTTTTATGACATATTTCAACTTATAATAACTGTTTTTACTAATCATATATTTTTAAGAATTTTATATCATTCAATAAACTATTTTATTTTTTAAGTTATGAATTCTATCAATTTTGGAGACCATTCATACTAGACCTTTTTTAAATTTTTTAACCACCTGATTCCTTTTAAAATAAGGAATTAAATACAATATAATATGTCAATTGAATTCATTAAATTTTTGGATGACAACAAAACAGAAAAATTACTTTTTTAATATTTATAATTCCATTTATTTGAATGCTTTATTAATGAAGCAATCACTATATCATCCTTGTGTCATAATTAAATTTATTTATATAATGTCCAAAAATTATAAATAAAATATCATAATATATAAAATATTTTTAGACTTCTAATGACTATTTATAGTTGAATATTTCTTTTATACAACCCCTTGTAAAAATTGTTTTAGTTAAAGATATATGTTAAGGTTATATTGTCGTTAACCTAAAATTTAATGTAATTAAGTGTCATTTTCACAGACATATTGCTCCATGGGTTCCGAAAATCGACCCATGGATGCCAATTATTAGACATGTATCATCCAATAGGGTTAAGGCATGTGTTAGGGATGTTTGTTATTGTTATAATATAATTTTTAACCTTATATAATATATATACACTTTAACCATGGAAAATAACAAAATTACTATAGTTATTATTCATAATGTCCAAAAAAGGTACATATTTACACATTTTTAACCTTATGATTCAAAATATAGAATCCATTATACTTCTTGTTTACATTGAACAAAATATATACCATATGGTGAACTCAATCAAAATAACATGAAATTGTGTGCAACACAAACCAAGAATAGTGTTGCATATACTACATGCTAATACAATGTTGCATATAGCGTTAGCTAATCTTGTCATAGAATACAATATAAGACATAAAATAAATTAAAAATTTTAATATATCTCATAAACATTTGGGGAGTTACTGGTTTGGAAATTGTCTTAGAATTAGGAATTATGTCAATTGTGAATTCAACGTCCCGATTAGTTATAACACATGGTAAATCATCAAGAAAAACATCAAGATATTCATTTAAAACTGGCACATCAATAATCTAAAAAGTTTTGTTGTTTTTAACAATGTGATAAAGGTATCTTTTATTTACATCTTTCAATTGACTCTCATCATCCTAATATTCAATCAATTGTATGGGTTCATTCTTGTATACAAACAAAAACAATTTCTGAGAAATAACTTTTTTACCTCAAAAATGAATCTTAGCTTGATAAACAGAAATCCAATCCACACCCAGAAGGAAGTAAAACTCTAATAAGGGGAAATAACAAGTTTTATGTGTAATTTTTTTACATATAACATAATATAAATATTCTTATAATTATTATTTTCTATAATTCTACCCTTTTTACCAATAGGTTCAGATCTGAAATTTTGAGGTGATATTTCTCATTAACCAGAAAATTTATCAAAAATAAAGGAATGTGTAGACCCTGTATCAAAAAAAAATTAGATGAATATGTGTAAACCATCAAGGTACCTAATACATGTTCATTGGATTGCCTGTCGTCTCCCGACATAGTCACGAAGGACATCACTACACCTTTCTTATTATCATCAGGATTTATTGCTTCATTTAGATATCTCTTTGGGGATGAATTTTAATAATTACCAATATCACAACATATAAAACACATTGAAGTAGCCCTATCAAGATTGGTCTTAGGATTATATTCATTATAATCTCAATTAATATGTCAAAACAAACCACATAGAAAACACTTTTCAGTTATGGTAAAGAATTCCCCAAAGTTCTTTTGGCCCCAATTTTCACAAACAAGAAACTAGACTTCCTTACCATCATATTTATTTCATAGATTCTTACCCATCACATTCCATATATGACACTTAATCTGATTATTTTTAAATTTACCATGTTCATCAACAAACTCCATTTATATCCTCTCAACACATCAGACAAGTTTATCATAACTTTTGAACACATGAGAATCAAATTCCTTTCGATTTATTGGATTCATTATTGAGTATAAATGGATTATTTTTATATAAAGATCCATAATAAGATTTTTTCCATACCTTTTTTGTTGGGAGATTTTATCTTCATACAAGGAACCTAAATATTCCTCCTTCTACTTCAATTCAATGAATTTATTCTCTATCCTATGTGAAATAACCTTTGGAAAATATATTTCCAGGAAAATACTTTTAAATTCATCCAACTCTTTGTCTCCAATCTCCACTATATCTATGATATTCTTGATTATTGAACACCATTGATCAGATTCACCTTAAAAATGATAAATTAATGGAATAAACTCTTGACTATCTGAAAATATCAAAACAATGAATATATTTTCTATGGCTTTAAGAAATCCTTCAGCTGCTACTAGGTCTTAAGATCCACTGAAAGCAGGAATGTGTTTCCTTATAAAATGTTCCATTATCTTCATGTTTCTTTGTGGTATCTCCAGTTGTTCTCCAGAATGGATGAAAAAACCATTTATTGCATGTTTCATCTGATCCATTACTATCGGAAACATTTTAGTTCTAATCTCTACCATTCCATGTTGTAGATATAAAAGTATAACATTATCTTAGTGTCATTCCACATCATCTTCCCAATATCTTCTATAGAAATAAATTTTTTACAAAGATATCATAGTAAAAGAAACATAGTAATCTTTAAATGATATAACATTTCAAATTAACCTTATAGTAAAAATCATTTAAAGTATTATTTTAACATTATCCAAACACCTAAATTTATTTGAACCATCCTATGATACCAACTACAAGAACCCGAACTTCATTCATTATATAATCTAAAATTTTAGTCAAGAACTCACGTCCTTTCACAATGAGGATCATTTCAAGTTTATATTTTTAGAGAATTGGTATATAATAAAAACATATCATTCGAAAATTATATAATGTGGATACCCCTATCCATTTCTTTGAAAATAGAAAATTTTCAAATAAAACATATTTTTTTTGAAAAATCATCATCACATTTAACATTGCTTTCTTATATGCCTTAAACATCCTTATAACATGTGTAAATAATTTAAAATCATGGAATAAGAATAAAAATCATAGTAAGGCATATAAAAATATGGAATGAAAAAATTAGACCATGAATACATGAAAAGGTATGAAATCATTTTCAAAAAGACATACTTGTCACCCATATATACTTACACTATGAAACATGATATTTCCATGGGATTTCCAAAAAACATTAAGAACATAAATAAAACCATAATGGAATCCCATTTATTTACATAAATATTCATTTAACCCTCTAGTATACCTTATATTTTTAATCCTCATAGCTACCTTAAAATGTAACCCTCACGACAACCTTATTGTGTAACCATCGTAGTTACACTTGGAGTAACCATATGGATGACCTCAAAATTAAACATACCCAATAAATTGAGGAGATATATATGTCCCACCCTTAATAATAAATAATTACCATTAACAAAAACATTATCATAAAACATTAATAATTTTATAAGAACACTTCTTATGAATTTTTGTAAAACAGAATTTTAAAATAGGATTTTAAATAAAATCCCCTAAAATATCATATAATTGAATTAAGACTTAATAGAGTGGATGGAAAATGTATATAAACAATAAATAAACCTAATTAAACATAATATAAACAAAATTCATCACACAAACAATTTAAATTACACATAAAAAATGAATTATATGGTTAACCCAATGAATTGAATTGGGGGTAAGAATTCCCTTCCCTTGGGTTTGTCTTGCTTCAAAAATTTTCAAACCTCTAATATTAGGGTTAATGTAGTGTTATTAATATCTTAAAAACACCTATTGATGTTTATAAAACCTTATATGATCACTTTATAACAAAATTTCTCCCATTATCTATTATTATTTTGTTCCTTCCATTGTTTCATGTGAGTTCTTTACATGATTTCCATGGCCGGTTTGTATTTGGTTTTCTTATCACATGGAAATAAAATTTCAAAACAGGAATGATATTGTATCCATATGTTTCAATAACATTATATTATTCTATAAATAATTATAGTTATATAATATGAGGATTAATTATTAGATAAATCATTTGTGATATCAGTTGAATCATTTTGGCAGTTCTTTGATAATTATGAATTAGTTTTATTATATAACAAAATATTATGTATATATGTTAACTCAAAAAAATAAAATAGACTATATCATAAAAATTAAAATATTTTTAAAACATTTAACGGGTTTTAAATATGGTTTTTAAGGATGTAATGGAAATTGAAGACCCATCGTTCATGATTTTGGTAAATGACACATTCTAGAGGGTGCTTTTATTTTTTGAATAAGAGGAAGAGGGGAAGTAGAGTGTTGTTCTTTATTCCATAAACTTGATAAAAATATATATTATATATAATAGTATAAATTTCATGCTTCTTGGATAATGGGAGAAAAATATAATATATGAAAAGTAATAATTGAAAAAGAGCACCAGAATATGAAAGTGGATTTTAACCACTTGATCTATTCTCCTTGAGATACTCCTTAATACCATTGGTTTGGCCTTTGGTGAGACTAGAAGGTCTTGGACACAGGGGAGGGTATTGGGAAGAGTATTTTTTGATAACTTATGTAACACCCCGAGCTTCTATGATATGCTTCTCATTCAATAATGCAATAGCTTGCATTGTACGCAACTTCGAGTTCTAACACACCACAACTAATCAAAGTAGCCGTTATGAATAGTAATACCCACTTTTTGAAATTATATAAATTTTATATTTCAAAATGTACTTCATTTTTGTATTCGTAATATCGATATTATCCTAAGATGAATTTTTTGTAATTTTCTGAGAACATTCAATTTTTTATGAATAGTGAAAAATACTTAAAACAACTTTTTTAATCAAAATAATTTATAGTTATAATTTATACTATTTAGTGGTTTTAATGTATAATTATAATATATTTTTACCATTTTATCCAATGGTGGTCATTAGAATTAATTTAACATTGAAGTTGGACATAAAAAATTGTCAATCTTTTGATATAAATTGTTTCTTAAAAACACGCAATTTGTTGTGACAGCGGGAATTAATAATAAAATAAATTAATGCAACTTATATGTTTGGAGTTTTGTAAAATAGACATCATTTTTGAAATCGGAATATCAAATATATCTTAGGGTGAATTTTTGGGATTTTTCTGAAAAACTTCAATTTTTGATGAATAGTGAAACCACTAAGTGGTAATTATAAAAACTGATTTTTCATTTAAATGAAATTTTACCACTTCTATGTTTTGAATTTCAAAAATCCGACATAGATGGTTGTCATTAATAATTAAAATGTGGTTCAATGAGATTAAAATAATTTTTGGTGAATAGTAACTTTTAAGTTCTTAATCGCGATTAGAGGTAATTAGTGTAGTTTAATGAAAAAATAATGTTTTAATAATATGAGATGAGCTTCAAACATGTAATTCCCTCATTGGATGTGCCATGGCCGACCAAGAAAATCCATGGGTCAACTTGGGGACCCCATGGAGCCACTTCAGT
Source organism: Viscum album (assembly GCA_963277665.1). Lineage (NCBI taxonomy): Eukaryota > Viridiplantae > Streptophyta > Magnoliopsida > Santalales > Viscaceae > Viscum > Viscum album. The sequence goes on along the minus strand of OY728128.1, from coordinate 265,780,382 downwards.
TGGAAAATGACATAAATACCTTTTATTTAATGTTAAAGTAAAAAAATGACACAAACATGAAATGTTTTACTAAAACAATTTTAAATGGAGTTATACAAGTCATATTTTTGACTATAAATAGTCCTTGGAAAGATAAAAATATATCCTACATCATAGAATTTTTTTATAATTTTTGGACATTAAATAAATTATATTATTTATGACATAATGATGATGCATCGATGACCTCATTATTTAACGATTTTAATAAAATGAAAAGATGTTGTAAATTAAAAGGCTTACACTTGTCCAAAGACTATTGGATGGGTATATTTCGAACCCTTATCTCCTTAGCCTCTAATTATATAACTGTGGGACCTTTATAATCCGAAATTCATTATATAATAATGTAACATTTCCTTACTTTCCAAGAGTGCCCCTTCTCTCCTCTTATAAAAGGCCCCCACCTCTACCACCTTACTCACACATTAAAAGCCTTTTGGCTTGGAAAAACTCTACCAAAATACTCTCCCAGAATCCCTCCCTTACTCCTAGAAGCCTTACTTTGGGCAGAAGTCTTCCCAAGGAAGCCTTTGGCTCAAATCAAAAGAGGTACCCGATTTTAAGGTAATGTCTTCTCTTATGTTATTTTGTTTTATTTTTCTTCTCCAACCCCATAAACACTTTTTATTCATTTCTTTTGTAACAAAAACCATATCCTCAATATATTAGGATGTTTTTATAAAAATGATTCTAGCTACACTTACACACACCTACATCTAATGGATAAAGAACATACTGTTTCTGTGGATGGCGAATTTTTGCCTCACGAAACGATGATTGTTCAACACTCATATAACACCTCTAATGGTGTCCATTATGATTAAAATATTCTTATATATGATATATATTATGTTTTTGTTTTCCTTATGATTTTGTATTTTTCATTTACGGCATACCTTTATGGTTTCCATTATGGGTAAACACGATATTTTCATTTTAGGAAGTGCAGACTACCGCCCCCTCAAAGTGATTTGAATCATTAATACCATACGTGGGATGTATAATGGATGGAGTAAATGGTATTATACACTATATTATAATTGAATTATATTATACATTTATATCATTATTATTTCAATCCATTAAATACTAAATAGAAATGAAAGTAGCGTTCATGCGTACGTACGGCTTACCGTCTCCATGAACGGTGCATTTCATTTCTTACCTCTAAATGTTATGTAATATTATAAATTCATGTATATAATGGATATATATGATATATATGATATCTACGTCATGATCATAATTCTGGATATAATGGATATTTTGAATGATGAACAACTTGTAATTATAAGAAATATATTTTTGACTCAAGTACCAAAAATCGACAAAACAACCGTTATTAACTTAAATAATTACATAATGTTCATAACATTGTAATAAGTGATATAAAGAGGATAATGAAATTAAAAATGGTAGATATTAACTCTAGTTTATTATTCAGGAGGTTAAAGAATGGTCGAATCAAGTCGGACACAAGGTAAGGGAACTTCTTAACCCAATTTCCATTCTTTGGGTTAATCTCCTACTTTCAAATTATGTCATGATATTATTTTGTCCTATCTTGTATTTATACTTTATTTTATGTGTACATATAGTGAATACACATAATAGATATATTTTATTTAAAAATGATCTTTTTAAGTGACTTCTTCTAAATCTCCATTCATTGAGGCATATTTTGTTTTATACACAAATTTCATTTATACAGTGTATAAACCCCTTTGACTTTTACATTTATTAAAAAGGAATATTTTTTATACGAAGCATTTAATAACGACAAAAGGGAATGTTTTTGTCATACGTATGCGGCGAAAATGACTTCTCCACTGCCGTGACCATTATTTGAGTTTCAGCTTCCTCTAGAAGCCATACTTTTTTTAAAAGAAATATAAATACCATGTTTTAAATTTCTTTTATTTTGTTATTGAAATGGTTTTGAAAGTGTTTTTATTATATCAATGTATTGTATTGATATCATGTGATTGAATGTGGGAATGTTATGTTTCCATTATGCATGTTTTATGTGATACGATTATGTTATGGTTTATGATATGCTTAAACCTGTTCATGTGAGGAATGCATTGGACTTAATAAGTGACGGGTGGAGCCCGCTATAGCTCCTCGATGCATCGGTAGGCCTCATGAGACAAACTAGTGTTTTGGCATGAGGCCTTGGAAAAATCTTATTTGTGGTCTTGGCAGAAGGCCTTGACTATGTGGTTATGATAGTCTGGCATTATGCATTCAATCATTATGAAAGTGGTTAATGATATTTCATGTGATTATTCGACTTGTAGAATATCCATGTGAGTAAGTAAATGGTGTTATTTCATTTTACTTTTTCCATATTATGCTAATGTTAAAGTCTAAAAGGCTTTTGTTTTAGATATACATTGCCTTAAATGTTAATGTTTATTTATGAAAGCTTCTGCTATGTTGTTATCCTTACTGAGCATCTGAGCTCACCCCTTTCAATGTTTTAATATTTTCCAGGATGTGAAGAAGTATTTTATGAATGACCTACAGGGATAGTCAGAAGAGGACATGAGTGTGGACAATGGAGACTTTGTTATTGTAGATTTTCACTTTTTGATGTAATGTAACATTTATGAATGTATCTAGTGTTTCCAAGGCTACTAAACTAATCGGTCATTCGAGACTTGATCTTTTGTGATCATGCCAATATTACGAAGTAATGCACTAACTCTGGGTAGCTCGGGTCGGGGCGTTATAGTTGGAATCAGAGGCAGTTTAGTACTAACCTTGGAAGCTATATTTAGATAAACTCTGATTAGAGCACATAGCCCGAAGATAGACTTTATGGATTAGTATAGAAGAACTTCCTATAATTTTGGTATTATAGAGATTTTGTGAGTTTTCCGAGCAATACATCCCTGTCTGGATACGAGCAGGTGGAGGCGGCTCTAGCACAGATTTACTTAGGGGTAAAACCCGAAAACACCGCTTTGAACTAGACTCGAACGGGAACCGGTGCACGACAACGGGCCTTGCTGCACTCTTGGTTACAACACTCCCGAGGGATATGCTTAGGATAATTCTCATTTTCTTTACAAACCACTATGAAGGGTTATGAGTATATACTTCCTCAAAGAAAACATTTTATGGATTATATCCATAAATAGTTCAATTTATGTTAAGTATCTTACAAGTATGGAATTATGTATTTTGTTTCATAAACTAATATAGTTTATGCCATTATTTAGAAATGGAGCCTAGTGGAAGGAATGGAAACTGTATCAATGCACGCACTCCGTGTAGGGATTTCCCTCCTTCTCAAGATAATTATTGTGGAGTTGGAGATACAACTGGTGCTGATCAACTTATTACCATACTGGGACAAATCACTCAGGTTATGAATAATAAACTTACTCGTATGGAGCACCCTGATCCGCAACGTGGAGGATCAATGTTATACCGCTTCATGAGGCAACAACCACCAACATTTAATAGGGGTGCAAGTCCATTAGTAGCTTAACAATGGATAAACTCCTTAGAGAAAATATTCCATGCCTTGGGGAGTAGTGAAAGGGAGAAGGTTGTCATGGCAGTCTACCGCCTCACTAGAGATGCCGATTAGTGTTGGTCACTGATTCAAAACACAAAGGAAGATGATGACGTATAAAATATGGAATGGAGGGAGTTCAAAGAGCTTTTCATAGAAAAAAACATTCCTCGTGACCATAGATCAGATATGGAAAGGCAATTTCTGAGTCAAGACAAAAGGAGGATGAGAATGTCGCAAAGTATGAGCCAAAATTTACAAGGTTAGCGAGGTATGCTACAGATTATATACGTAACCCAAGAGGTAAGATTGATCGTTTATTTGATGGGTTAAAACCATTTCTCCGTTGTGCTTTAGTATCACAATCATTCTCGACATATGAAGATATTGTATCATGTGCTATCAAGACAGAAAAGGAATTCTCTAAGTCTAATGACAACAAAGTAAATCATGAGAAGAAGAGAACGGTGGAACAAGAGACAGATAAAGGGAAAAAGTGAAAGAAGGATTTTCCATTATGTGATAATTGTGGGAAGAATCACCTTGGTACTTGCCTAAAAGGAATGGGAGTTTGATACAAATGTGGAGAAAAAGGTCACCAGGCTCGTGACTGTTAGGGAAAGAAAGAGGATATCAATGTTGAATGCTACAATTGTAGAGAAATGGGTCATTATGCAAATGAATGTCCTAAGTGTCAGGGAAACTTACCTCAGAAAAGGCCAAGGGATCAAGGACAATCTTATGATGTTACTACAGTTTAAGTAGAATAATTAATGTATTTGTGCTTTTGGACTCATGGATTATATTCTGGTTATTAGAATAATGTGATATATAAATAAGGATTGTACTGCAGTACTTGTTGATTTCAGTATGGTTTTAATATGATAAAGGTAATCATATTTTAAGTATGTGACAAAAAGAGAAACTTTAATTTGTTTGGGGAATCAGATGTTACAATTGATTTTTGAATTTAGAGACCTTTTAGAGAAAGTCTTAACAGAGGTATTTTGGATAACAATAAAGGTTGGAATGGATTAAGTTGAACTTTGGATAGTATTGTTTAAGGTTAAAACATTTCTGAATATTATTTTTGGAATATTATAATACTATAGTTTTAGGAAAAGGACAACCTGCAGGGTGGAGCATAACCCGTCGTGTCGGACAAAGCTGGAGGAATCGAACCCACAACCATAGTGCGACAGGCCTTTATTTCCTACCACTAGCCTACAGGAATTCCCTAGTTATTACAAAATAGGTTTACTAATCTAAATGGTATGTGTTAATATTTGGAACCTTATACAATTAGAATAACTAGAATATTTTTGAGTTCTATTACCTTTTAGAGTGAAAGATGGGTTTTTGGTAAAAATTTATTAAGGAATGAAAGTCTACATGACAAGTATGTATATTCCCTTATGTTCTTAGTAAATATCCTAAATAAATTATTTAACTTTATAAAAGGTAACTTAAAACAAAAACATTGCAGGTTAACTTTTCCAACTGGTGATTCAATGACCGTTTAACCAATCACAAGTTTGTGATTTTCTTATTGTTAACTTTCTCCTAATCCAGTTTTCTACAACTCTCCATCAGACCTTGAGGGTTTGTTTTTCTTCCATATCCATATTTTCATAGAATCCTCTAATGGGCTATCTCGGGTGACCTTTGTACTTATCTTTCTTTCTTTTCAAGTTATATTTTTATTAACCTTATTTTCGATGTGGGTTTTCTACAAAGGTATTTTCTATTTTCAACCTTTTATTTTCCAAGAAAAATTTCAAATTGTGAGGACGCAATTTATTGAAGGAGGGGAGAATGTAACACCCTGAGCTTCTATGATACGCTTCTCATTCAATAATGCAATAGCTTGCATTGTATGCAACTTCGAGTTCTAACATACCGCAACTAATCAAAGTAGCCGTTATGAATAGTAATACCCACTTTTTGAAATTATATAAATTTTATATTTCAAAATGGACTTCATTTTTGTGTTCAGAATATCGAAATTATCCTAAGTGGAATTTTTTGTAATTTTTTGAGAACATTCAATTTTTTATGAATAGTGAAAAATACATATAACAACTTTTTTAATCAAAATAATTTATAGTGATAAATTAGAATATTTAGTGGTTTTAATGTATAATTATAATATATTTTTACCATTTTATCCAATGGTGGTCATTAGAATTAATTTAACATTGAAATTGGACATAAACAATTGTCATTCTTTTGATATAAATTGTTTCTTAAAAACACGTTATTTGTCGTGACAGTGGGAATTAATTATAAAATTAATTAATGCAACTTATATGTTTGGAATTTTGTAAAATAGACTTCATTTTCGAAATCTGAATAACAAATATAGCTTAGGGTGAATTTTTGGGATTTTTCTGAAAAACTACAATATTTTGATGAATAGTGAAACCACTAAGTGGTACTTATAAAAACTGATTTTTCGTTTAAATAAAATTTTACCACTTCTATGTTTTGAATTTCAAAAATCAGGCATACATGGTTGTCATTAAGAAGTAAAATGTGGTTCAATGAGATTAAAATAATTTTTGGTGAATAGTAACTTTTAAGTTCTTAATCGCGATTAGAGATAATTAGTGTAGTTTAAGGTTAAAATAATGTTTTAATAGTATGAGATGAGCTTGAAACATGTCCTACCCTCATTGGATGTGCCATGGCCGACCAAGAAAATCCATGGGTCAACTTGGGGACCCCATGGAGCCACTTTAGTTGGAAAATGACATAAATACCTTTTATTTAATGTTAAAGTAAAAAAAAATGACACAAACATGAAATGTTTTACTAAAACAATTTTTACATGGGGTTATACAAGTCATATTTTTGACTATAAATAGTCATTGGAAATCTAAAAATATTTCCTATATCATAGTAATTTTTTTATAATTTTTAGACATTAAATAAATTAAATTATTTATGACATCTTGATGATGCAACGATGACCTCATTATTTAACAATTTTAATAAAATGAAAAGATATTGTAAAATCCAAGGCTTAAACTTGTCCAAAGACTATTGTATAGTTATATTTCGAACCCTTATCTCATTATCCATGAGTTATATAAGTGTGGGACCTTTAGAATCCGAAAATCATTGTATAATAATGTAAAATTTCCTTACTTTCCAAGAGTGCCCCTCCTCTCCTCTTACAAAAGGCCCCCACCTCTACCACCTTACTCACACTTTCAAAGCCTTTTGGCTAGGCCAAAATCTGCCCAAATACTCTCCCAACTATCTTCCCTTACTCCTAGAAGCAACAATTTGGGCAGAATTCTTCTCAAGGAAGCCTTTGTCTCAATTCAAAAGAGTTACCCGATTTTAAGGTAATGTCTTCTCTTATGTTATTTTGTTTTATTTTTCTTATCGAACCCACTAAACACATTTTATTCTTTGCTTTTGTAAAAATACCAGTATCCTCAATATAATAGGATATTTTTATAATAAGGATTCGAGCTACACTTACACACGCCTACATCTAATGGTTAATGAACATACTGTTTCTGTGGATGGCGAATTTTTTCCTCACAAAACGATGATTGTTCAACACTCATATAACACATCAAATGGTGGCCATTTTGATGAAACTATTTTTATATAATATATATATTATGTTTTTGTTTTCCTTATGATTTTGTATTTTTCATTTATGGCATATCTTTATTGTTTCCATTGTGGATAAACACGATATTTTCATTTTAGGAAGTGCGGACTACCGCCCCCTCAAAGTGATTTGAATCATTAATACCATATGTGGGATGTATAAAGGATGGAGTAAATGATATTATAAACTATATCATACTGGAATTATATTATACATTTATATCATTATGATTTCATTCCATTAAATACGAAATAGAAATGAAAGCAGCGTTCATGCGTACGTACGGCTTACCGTCTCCATGAACAGTGCATTTCATTTCTTACCTCTAAATGTTATGTAATATTATAAATTCATGTATATACTGGATATATATGATATATATGATATCTAAATCATGAAAATAATTATGGTTATAAAGGATATTTCGACACATGAACAACTTGTAATTATAAGAAATATATTTTTGACTCAAGTACCAAAAATCGACAAAACGACCGTTATTAACTTAAATAATTACATAATGTTCATAACATTGTAATAAGTGATATAAAGAGGATAAAGAAATTTAAAATGGTATATATTAACTCTATTTTATTATTCAGGAGTTCAAAGAACGGTCGAATCAAGTCAGACACAAGGTAAGGGAACTTCTTAACCCAATTTTCATTCTTTGGGTTAATCTCCTACTTTCAAATTATGTCATGATATTATTATGTCCTATCGTGTATTTATACTTTCTTTATGTGTAAATATATTGAATACACATAATAGATATATTTTATTTAAAAATGATCTTTTTAAGGGACTTCGTCTCAATCTCCATTCATTGTGGCATGTTTTGTATTATACACAAATTTCTTTTATACAGTGTATAAACCCCATTGACTTTTACATTTAATAAAAAGGAATATTTTTTATAAGAAGCATTTATTAAATGACAAAAGGGAATGTTTTTGTCGTACGTATGCGGCGAAAATGACTTCTCCACCGCCATGACCATTATTTGAGTTTCGGCTTCCTCTACAAGCCATACTTTTTTTTAAAAGAAAAATAAATACCATGTTTTAAATTTCTATTATTTTGGTACTGAAATGGTTTTGAAAGTGTTTTTATTATATCAATGTGTTGTATTGATATCTTGTGATTGGAATGTGGAAATTTAATGTTTCCATTATGCATGTTTTATGTGATACGATTATGTTATGGTTTATGATATGTTTAAGCCTGTTCATATGAGGAATGCATTGGACTTAATAAGTGATGGGTGGAGCCCGCTATAGCTCCTTGATGCATCGGTAGGCCTCATGAGACAAACTAGTGTCTTGGCACGAGGCCTTGACAAAATCTTATTTGTGTTTTTGGCACGAGGCCTTGACTATGTGGTTATGATAGTATGGCATTATGCATTCCATCATTATGAAAGTGGTTAATGATATTTCATGTGATTATTCGACTAGTAGAATATCCATGTGAGTAAGTAAATGGCATTATTTCATTTTACTTTTTCCTTATTATGATAAAGTTCAAGTTTAAAAGTCTTTTGTTTTAGTTATACATTGCCTTAAATGTTAATGTTTATTTATGAAATCTTCTTCTATGTTGTTATCCTTACTGAGCATCTGAGCACACCCCTTTCAACGTTTTAATATTTTCCAACATTTGAAGAAGTATTTTATGAATGACCTGTAGGGATAGTCAGAAGAGGATATGAGTGTGGACTATGGAAACTTTGTTATTGTAGATTTTCACTTTTTGATGTAATGTTACATTTATGAATGTATCTAGTGTTTCCAAGGCTACTAAACTAATCGGTCTTTAGAGACTTCATTATTTGTGATCATGCCAATATTACGAAGTAATGCACCGACTCTAGGTAGCTGGGGTCGGGGCGTTACAGTTGGTATCAGAGGAAATTTAGTACTAACCTTGGAAGCTAGATTTAGATAAACTCTGATTAGAGCACATAGCCCGAAGATAGACTTTAAGGATTAGTATAGAAGAACTTCCTAGAATTTTGGTATTATAGAGATTTTGTGAGTTTTCCGAGCAATACATCCCTATCTGGGTACGAGCAGGTAGAGGCGACTCTGGAACAGATGTACCTAGGGGTAAGACCCGAAAACACTGCTTTGAACTAGACTCGAACGGGAACTCGTGCACGACAACAGGCCTTGCTGCACTCTTGGTTATGACACTCCGAGGGGATATTCTTAGGATAATTATCATTTTCTTTACAAACCACTATGAAGGATTATGAGTATATACTTCCTCAAAGAAAACATTTTATGGATTATATCCATAAATAGTTCAATTTATGTTAAGTATCTTACAAGTATGGAATTATGTATTTTGATTCATATACTAATATAGTTTATGCCATTGTTTAGAAATGGCACCTAGTGAAAGGAATGGAAACCGTATCAATGCTCGCACTCCGTGTAGGGATTGCCCTCCTGCTCAAGAGAATTATTGTGGAGCTAGAGATACAACTGGTGCTGATCAACTTATTAATATACCGGGACAACTCACTCAGGTTATGAATAATAACCTTACTCGTATGGAGCACCCTGATCCGCAACGTGGATGATCAATGTTAGACCACTTCATGAGGCAACAACCACCAACATTTAATTCGGGTACAAATCCATTATTAGCTGAGCAATGGATAAACTCCTTAGAGAAAATATTCCATGCCTTGGGGATTAGTGAAAGGGAGAAGGTTGTCATGGCAGTATACCGCCTCACTAGAGATGTCGATCAGTGGTGGTCGCTGATTCAAAACACAAAGGAAGATTATGACGTATCAAATATTGAATGGAGGGAGTTCAAAGAGCTTTTCTTAGAAAAATACTTTCCTCGTGACCATAGAGCAGATATGGAAAGGCTGTTTCTGAGTCTGAGACAAAAGGAGGATGAGAAGGTCGCAAAGTATGAGGCCAACTTTACAAGGTTAGCGAGGTATGCTGCAGATTATATACGTATCCCAAGAGGTAAGATTGATCGTTTTTTTGATGGGTTAAAACCATTTCTCCATCGAGCATTAGTATCACAATCTTTCTCAACATACGAAGATAATGTCTCATGTGCTACCAAGACAGAAAAGGAATTCTTTAAGTCTTATGACAACAAAGTAAAGCAAGAGAAGAAGAGAATGGTGGAACAAGAGATTGATAAAGGGAAAAAGGGAAAGAAGGATTTTCCATTATGTGATAATTGTGGGAAGAATCACCCTGGTACTTGCCTAAAAGGAATGGGAGTTTGTTACAAATGTGGAGAAAAAGGTCACCAGGCTCGTGATTGTAAGGGAAGAAAGAGGCTATCAATGTTGAATGCTACAATTGTAGGGAAATGGGTCATTATGCAAATGAATGTCCTAATCATCAGGGAAACTTACCTCAGAAAAGGCCAAGGGATCATGTACAATCAAATGCTGTTACTACAGTTGAAGCAGAATAATTAATGTATTGGTGCTTTTGGGCTCATGGATTATATTCTGGTTATTAGAATAATGTGATATATAAATAAGTATTGTACTGTAGTACTTGTTGATTTCAGTAAGGTTTTAATATGATGAAGGTAATCATATTTTTAGTATGTGACAAAAAGATAAACTTTAATTTGTTTGTGGAATCTGATGTTACAATTGATTTTTGAATTTAGAGACCTTATAGAGAAAGTCTGGACAGAGGTATTTTGGATAACTATACAGGTTGGAATGGATTAAGTTGAACTTTGGATAGTATTGTTTAAGGTTAAAACATTTCTGAAGATTATTTTTGGAATATTATAATACTATAGTTTTAGGAAAAGGACAACCTGCAGGGTGGGGCATAACCCGTCGCGTCGGACAAAGCTGCAGGAATCGAACCCACAACCATAGTGCGATAGGCCTTTATTTCCTACCACTAGCCTATAGGAAGTCCCTGGTTATTATAAAATAGTTTTACTAATCTAAATGGTATGTGTTAATATTTGGAACCTTATACAATTAGGATAAATAGAATATTTTTGAGTTCTATTACCTTTTAGAGTGAAAGATGGGTTTTTGGTAAAAATTTATTAAAGAATGAATGTCTACATGACAAGTATGTATATTCCCTTACGTTCTAAGTAAATCTCCTAAATAAATTCTTTAACTTTATAAAAGGTAACTTAAAAAAAATGTTGCTGGTTAACTTTTCCAACTGGGGATTCAATGACCGTTTAACCAATCACAAGTTTGTGATTTTCTTATTGTTAACATTCTCCTAATCCAGTTTTCTACAACTCTCCATCAGACCATGCTGGTTTTTTTTCTTCCATATCCATATTTTCATAGAATCCTAAAATGGGCTATCTCGGGTGACCTTTGTACTTATCTTTCCTTCTTTTAAAGTTATATTTTTATTAACCTTATTTTCGATGTGGGTTTTCTACAAAGGTATTTTCTATTTTCAAACTTTTATTTTCCAAGAAAAATTTAAAATTGAGAGGACACAATTTATTGAATGAGGGGAGAATGTAACACCCCGAGCTTCTGTGATACGGTTCTCATTCAATAATGCAATAGCTTGCATTGTACGCAACTTCGAGTTCTAACACACCGCAACTATTCAACGTAGCCTTTATGAATAGTAATACCCACTTTTTTAAATTATTTAAATTTTATATTTCAAAATGGACTTCATTTTTTTATTCGGAATATCCAAATAATCCTTAGTTGAATTTTTTGTAATTTTCTGAGAACATTCAATTTTTTATGAATAGTAAAAAATACTAAAAACAACTTTTTTAATAAAAATAATTTATAGTGATAAATTATACTACATAGTGGTTTTAAAGTATAATTATAATATATTTTTATGATTTTATCCAATGGTGGTCATTAGAATTAATTTAATATTGAAATTGGACATAAACAATTGTCAATCTTTTGATATAAATTGTTTCTTAAAACACGATATTTGTTGTGACAGTGGGAATTAATTATAAAATTGATTAATGCAACTTATATGTTTGTAATTTTTTAATATATACATAATTTTTGAAATCGGAATATCAAATATAGCTTAGGGTGAATTTTTGGGATTTTTCTGAAAAACTTCAATTTTTGATGAATAGTGAAACCACTAAGTGGTACTTATAAAAACTGATTTTTCGTTTAAATGAAATTTTACCACTTCTGTGTTTTGAATTTCAAAAATCTGACATACATGGTTGTCATTAAGAAGTAAAATGTGGTTCAATGAGATTAAAATAATTTTTGGTGAATAGTAACTTTTAAGTTCTTAATCGCGATTAGAGATAATTAGTGTAGTTTAAGGTAAAAATAATGTTTTAATAATATGAGATGAGCTTCACACATGTCCTACCCTCATTGGATGTGCCATGGACGACCAATAAAATCCATGTGTCAACTTTAAGACCCCATGGAGCCACATTAGTTGGAAAATGACATAAATACCTTTTATTTAATGTTAAAGTAAAAAAATGACACAAACATGAAATGTTTTACTAAAACAATTTTTAAATGGGGTAATACATGTCATATTTTTTACTATAAATATTCATTGGAAATCTACAAAGATTTACTACATCATAGTATTTTTTTATAATTTTTAGACCTTAAATAAATTAAATTATTTATGACATCATGATGATGCAGCGATGACCTCATTATTTAACAATTTTAATAAAATGAAGAGATAATGTAAAATCTAAGCCTTACACTTGTCTAAAGACTATTGGATGGGTAGATTTATAACCCTTATCACCTTAGCCTCGAACTATATAAGTGTGGGAACTTTAGAATCCTCAAATCATTGTATAATAATGTAAAATTTCCTTACTTTCCAAGAGTGCCCCTCCTCTCCTCTTATAAAAGGACCCCACTTCTACCACCTTACTCACACTTAAAAAACCTTTTGGCTCGGCCAAACGCTACCCAAATACTCTCCCAACATCCCTACATTAATCCTAGGAGCCTCAATTTGGGCAGAATTCTTCCCAAGGAAGCCTTTGGCTCAAATCAAAAGAGTTACCCGATTTTATGGTAATGTCTTCTCTTATGTTATTTTGTTTTATTTTTATTCTCCAACACCCTAAACACTTTTTATTCATTTCTTTTGTAACAACACCAGTATCCTCAATATACAAGGATGTTATTATAAGAAGGATTCGAGCTACACTTACACACACCTACATCTAATGGTTAAAGAACATACTGTTTCTGTGGATGGCGAATTTTTTCCTCACGAAACGATAATTGTTCAACACTCATATAAAACCTCTAATGGTGGCCATTATGATGAAACTATTTTTATGTATGATATATATTATGTTTTTTTCCCTTATGATTTTTTAATTTTCATTTATGGCATACCTTTATGGTTTCCATTATTGGTAAACACGATATTTTCATTTTAGGAAGTCCGGACTACCGCCCCCTCAAAGTGATTTGAATCGTTAATACCATATGTGGGATGTATAAAGGATGGAGTAAATGGTATTATACACTATATTATTCTGGAATTATATTATACATTTATATCATTATGATTTCATTCCATTAAATATGAAATAGAAATGAAAGCAGCGTTCATGCGTACGTACGGCTTACCGTCTCCATGAACAGTGCCTTTCATTTCTTACCTCTAAATGTTATGTAATATTATAAATGCATGTATATACTGGATATATATGATATATATGATATCTACATCATGAACATAATTCTGGATATAATGGATATTTCGACACATGAACAACTTGTAATTATAAGAAATATATTTTTGACTCAAGTACCAAAAATCGACAAAACGACCGTTATTAACATAAATAATTACATAATGTTCATAACATTATAATAAGTGATATAAAGAGGATAATGAAATTGAAAATGGTTGGTATTAACTCTAGTTTATTATTCAGGAGTTTAAAGAACGGTCGAATCAAGTCGGACACAAGGTAAGGGAACTTCTTAACCCAATTTCCATTATTTGGGTTAATCTCATACTTTCAAATTATGTCATGATATTATTATGTCCTATCTTTTATTTATACTTTCATTAAGTGTACATATAGTGAATACAGATAATAGATATATTTTATTTAAAAATGATCTTTTTAAGGAACTTCGTCTCAATCTCCATTCATTGAGGCATATTTTGTTTTATACACAAATTTCTTTTATACAGTGTATAAACCCCTTTGACTTTTACATTTATTTAAAAGGAATCTTTTTTATACGAAGCATTTACTAAATGACAAAAGGGAATGTTTTTGTCATACGTATGCGGCGGCAACGACTTCTCTGCCGCCGTGACCATTATTTGAGTTTCGGCTTCCTCTACAAGCCATACTTTTTTTAAAAGAAAAATAAATACCATGTTTTAAATTTCATTTATTTTCATATTGAAATGGTTTTGAAAGTGTTTTTATTATATCAATGTGTTGTATTGATATCTTGTGATTGGAATGTGGAAATGTTATGTTTCCATTATGCATGTTTTATGTGATATTATTATGTTATGGTTTATGATATGTTTAAACCTGTTCATATGAGGAATGCATTGGACTTAATAAGTGACGGGTGGAGCCCGCTATAGCTCCTCGATGCATCAGTATGCCTCATGAGACAAACTAGTGTCTTGGCACGAGGCCTTGACAAAATTTTATTTGTGGTCTTAGAACGAGGCCTTGACTACGTGGTTATGATAGTCTGGCATTATGCATTCCATCATTATGAAAGTGGTTAATGATATTTAATGTGATTATTCGACTAGTAGAATATCCATGTGAGTAAGTAAATGGCATTATTTCATTTTACTTTTTCCATATTATGCTAAGGTTCAAGTTTAAAAGGCTTTTGTTTTAGTTATACATTGCCTTAAATGTTAATGTTTATTTATTAAAGATTCCGCTATGTTTTTATCCTTACTGAGCATCTGACCTCACCTCTTTCAATGTTTTAATATTTTCCAGCATGTGAAGAAGTATTTTATGAATGACCTGCAGGGATAGTTAGAAGAGGATATGAGTGTGGACTATGGAGACTTTGTTATCGTAAATTTTCACTTTTTGATGTAATGTAACATTTATGAATGTATCTAGTTATTCCAAGGCTACTAAACTAATCAGTATTTCGAGACTTGATCTTTTGTGATCATGCCAATGTTACGAAGTAATGCACTGAATCTGGGTAGCTAGGGTCGGGGCGTTACAGTTGGCATCAGAGGCAGTTTAGTACTAACCTTGGAAGCTAGATTTAGATAAACTCTGATTAGAGCACATAGCCCGAAGATAGACTTTAAGGATTAGTATAGAAGAACTTCCTATAATTTTGGTATTATAGAGATTTTGTAAGTTTTCCGAGCAATACATCCCTGTCTGGATACGAGCAGGTAGAGGCGGCCCTGGCACAGATGTACCTAGTGGTAAAACCCGAAAACAACGCTTTGAACTAGACTCGAACGGGAACTGGTGCACGACAACGGGCCTTACTGCACTCTTGGTTACGACACTCCCGGGGGATATGCTTAGGATAATTCTCATTTTCTTTACAAACCACTATGAAGGGTTATGAGTATATACTTTCTCAAAGAAAACATTTTATGGATTATATTCATAAATAGCTCAATTTATGTTAAGTATCTTACAAGTATGGAATTATGTATTTTGATTCATATAATAATATAGTTTATGCCATTGTTTAGAAATGGCGCCTAGTGGAAGGAACGGAAAACGTATCAATGCACACACTCCGTGTAGGGATTGCGCTCCTGCTCAAGATAATTATTTTGGAGCTAGAGATACAACTGGTGCTGATCAACTTATTACCAAACTGGGACAACTCACTCATGTTATGAGTAATAACCTTACTCGTATGGAGCACCCTGATCCGCAACGTGGAGGATCAATGTTAGATTGCTTCATGAGGCAACAACCTCCATCATTTAATGGGGGTACAAATCCAATAGTAGCTGAGCAATGGATAAACTCTTTAGAGAAAATATTCCACGCCTTGGGGAGTAGTGTAAGGGAGAAGGTTGTTATGGTAGTCTACCGCCTCACTAGAGATGTCGATCAGTGGTGGTCGCTGATTCAAAACACAAAGGAAGATGATGGCGTATCAAATATGGAATGGAGAGAGTTCAAAGAGATTTTCTTAGAAAAATACTTTCCTCGTGACCATAGAGCAGATATGGGAAGGCAATTTCTGAGTCTGAGACAAAAGGAGGATGATAATGTCGCAAAGTATGAGGCCAACATTACAAGGTTAGCGAGGTATGCTGTAGATTATATATGTAACCTAAGAGGTAAGATTGATCGTTTCTTTGATGGGTTAAAACCATTTCTCCATCGAGCTTTAGTATCAAAATCTTTCTCAACATATGAAGATATTGTCTCATGTGCTATCAAGACAGAAAAGGAATTATCTAAGTCTTATGACAACAAAGTAAAGTAAGAGAAGAAGATAATGGTGGAATAAGAGACAGATAAAGGGAAAAAGGGAAAGAAGGATTTTCCATTATGTGATAATTGTGGGAAGAATCACCCTGGTGCTTGCCTAAAAGTAATGGGAGTTTGTTACAAATGTGGAGAAAAAGGTCACCAGACTCGTGATTATAAGGGAAAGAAAGAGGCTATCAATGTTGAATGCTACAATTGTAGGGAAATGGGTCATTATGCAAATGAAAGTCCTAAGCATCAGGGAAACATACCTCAGAGAAGGCCAAGGGATCAAGGAAAATCTTATGCTGTTACTACAGTTGAATCAGAATAATTAATGTATTGGTTCTTTTGGACTCATGGATTATATTCTGGTTATTAGAATAATGTGATATATAAATAAGGATTGTACTGCAGTACTTGTTGATTTTAGTAAGGTTTTAATATGATGAAGGTAATCATATTATTAGTATGTGACAAAAAGAGAAACTTTAATTTGTTTGGGTAATCTGATGTTACAATTGATTTTTGAATTTAGAGACCTTTTAGAGAAAGTCTGGACAGAGGTATTTTGGATAACTATAAAGGTTGGAATGGATTAAGTTAAACTTTGGATAGTATTGTTTAAGGTTAAAACATTTCTGAAGATTATTTTTGGAATATTATAATACTATAGTTTTAGGAAAAGGACAACCTGCAGGGTGGGGCATAACCCGTCGCGTCGGACAAAGCTGCAGGAATCAAACCCACAACCATATTGCGACAGGCCTTTATTTCCTACCACTAGCCTACAGGAAGTCCCTGGTTATTACAATATAGTTTTACTAATCTAAATGGTATGTGTTAATATTTATAACCTTATACAATTAGGGTAAATAGAATATTTTTGAGTTATATTACCTTTTAGAGTGAAAGATGGATTTTTGGTAAAAATTTATTAAAGAATGAAAGTCTACATGAAAAGTATGAATATTCCCTTACGTTCTTAGTAAATCTCCTAAATAAATTCATTAACTTTATAAAAGGTAACTTAAAACAAAAATGTTGCTGGTTAACATTTCCAACTGGGGATTCAATGACCGTTTAACCAATCACAAGTTTGTGATTTTCTTATTTTTAACTTTCTCATAATCCAATTTTCTACAACTCTCCATCAGAACTTGATGGTTTGTTTTTCTTCCATATCCATATTTTCATAGAATCCTAGAATGGGCTATCTCGGGTGACCTTTGTACTTATCTTTCTTTCTTTTAAAGTTATATTTTTATTAACCTTATTTTCGATGTGGGTTTTCTACAAAGGTATTTTCTATTTTCAAAATTTTATTTTCCAATAAAAATTTCAAATTGAGAGGACACAATTTATTGAAGGAGGGGAGAATGTAACACCCCGAGCTTCTATGATACGCTTCTCATTCAATAATGCAATAGCTTTCATTGTACGCAACTTCAAGTTCTAACACACCGCAACTAATCAATATAGCCATTATGAATAGTAATACCCACTTTTTGAATTTATATAAATTTTATATTTCAAAATGGACTTCATTTTTGTATTCGGAATATCAAAATTATCGTAAGTTGAATTTTTTGTAATTTTCTGAGAACATTCAATTTTTTATGAATAGTGAAAAATACTTAAAATAACTTTTTTAATCAAAATAATTTACAGTGATAAATTATACTATTTAGTGGTTTTAAAGTATAATTATAATATATTTTTACCATTTTATCCAATGGTGGTCATTATAATTAATTTAACATTGAAATTAGACATAAACAATTGTTAATCTTTTGATATAAATTATTTCTTAAAAACACGCTATTTGTTGTGACAGCGGGAATTAATTATAAAATTAATTAATGCAACTTATATTTTTGGAATTTTGTAAAATAGACATCGTTTTTGAAAACGGAATATCAAATATAGCTTAGGGTGAATTTGTGGGATTTTTCTGAAAAACTTCAATTTTTGATGAATAGTGAAACAAGTAAGTGGTACTTATAAAAACTGATTTTTCGTTTAAATGAAATTTTAGCACTTCTGTGTTTTGAATTTAAAAAATCCGACATATATGGTTTTCATTATGAAGTAAAATGTGGTTCGATGAGATTAAAATAATTTTTGGTGAATAGTTACTTTTAAGTTCTTAATCGCGATTAGAGGTAATTAGTGTAGTTTAAGGTAAAAATAATGTTTTAATAATATGAAATGAGCTTGACACACGTCCTAACCTCATTAGATATGCCATGGCAGACCAAGAAATTCCATGGGTCAACTTGGGGACCCCATGGAGACAATTTAGTTGTAAAATGACATAAATACCTTTTATTTAATGTTAAAGTAAAAAAATGACACAAACATGAAATGTTTTACTAAAACTATTTTTACATGGGGTTATACAAGTCATATTTTTCACTCTAAAGAGTAATTAGAAAGCTAAAAATATTTCCTACATCATATTATTTTTTATATAATTTTTAGACATTAAATAAATTAAATTATTTATGACATTATGATGATGCAGCGATGACCTCATTATTTAACGATTTTAATAAAATGAAAAGATAATGTAAAATACAAGGAATAAACTTGTCCAAAGACTATTGTATGGGTATATGTCTAACCCTTATCACCTTAGACTCGAATTATATATGTCTGGGACCTTTAGAATCCGAAAATAATTGTATAATAATGTAAAATTTC
The DNA here is from genome assembly GCA_963277665.1 of Viscum album. Classification (NCBI taxonomy): domain Eukaryota; kingdom Viridiplantae; phylum Streptophyta; class Magnoliopsida; order Santalales; family Viscaceae; genus Viscum; species Viscum album. The sequence continues at coordinate 265,761,048 of OY728128.1, read as the reverse complement.
CTTACTTTCCAAGAGTGCCCCTCCTCTCCTCTTATAAAAGGCCCCCACCTCTACCACCTTACTCACATTTTAAAGGAATTTTGGCTCGGCCAAACTCTGCCCAAATACTCTACCAACTTCCCTCCCTTACTCCTAGAAGCCTCACATTGGGCAGAAATCTTCCCAAGGAAGCCTTTGGCTCAAATCAAAAGAGTTGCCCGATTTTATGGTAATGTCTTCTCTTATGTTATTTTGTTTTATTTTTCTTATCAAACCCCCTAAACACTTTTTATTCATTTCTTTTGTAACAACACCAGTATCCTAAATATACTAGGATGTTTTTATAAGAAGTATTAGAGCTACACTTACACACACCTACATCTAATGGTTAAAGAACATACTGTTTCTGTGGATAGCGAATTTTTGCCTCACGAAACGATGATTGTTCAACACTCATATAACACCTCTAATGGTGGCCATTATGATGAAACTATTTTTATATATGATATTTATTATGTTTTTGTTTTCCTTATGATTTTGTATTTTTCATTTATGGCATACCTTTATGGTTTCAATTATGGGTAAACACGATATTTTCATTTTAGGAAGTGCGGACTACCGCCCCCTCAAAGTGATTTGAATCGTTAATACCATATGTGGTATGTATAAAGGATGGAGTAAATGGTATTATAAATTATATTATACTGGAATTATATTATACATTTATATCATTATGATTTAATTCCATTAAATACAAAATAAAAATGAAAGAAGCGTTCATGCGTACGTACGGCTTACCGTCTCCATGAACGGTGCATTTCTTTTCTTACCTCTAAATGTTATGTAATATTATAAATGCATGTATATAATGGACATATATGATATATATTATATCTACATCATGAACATAATTCTGGATATAATGGATATTTTGACACATGAACAACTGGTAATTATAAGAAATATATTTTTGACTCAACTACCAAAAATCGACAAAACGACCGTTATTAACCTAAATAATTACATAATGTTCATAACATTGTAATAAGTTATATAAAGAGGATAATGAAATCGAAAATGGTAGATATTAACTCTAGTTTATTATTCAGGAGGTTAAAGAATGATCAAATCAAGTCAGACACAAGGTAAGGGAACTTCTTAACCCAATTTCCATTCTTTGGGTTAATCTCCTACTTTCAAATTATGTCATGATATTATTATGTCCTATCTTGTATTTATACTTTCATTAAGTGTACATATAGTGAATACAGATAATAGATATATTTTATTTAAAAATGATCTTTTTAAGGGACTTCGTCTCAATCTCCATTCATTGAGGCATATTTTGTTTTATACACAAATTTATTTTATACAGTGTATAAACCCATTTGACTTTTACATTTATTCAAAAGGAATATTTTTTATACGAAGAATTTACTAAACGACAAAAGGGAATGTTTTTGTCGTACGTATGCGGCGGCAACGACTTCTCCGCCGCCGTGACCATTACATGAGTTTTGGCTTCCTCCACAAGACATACTTTTTTAAAAAATAAAAACCATGTTTTAAATTTCTTTTATTTTGGTATTGAAATGGTTTTAAAAGTGTTTTTATTATATCAATGTGTTGTATTGATATCTTGTTATTGGAATGTGGAAATGTTATGTTTCTATTATGCATGTTTTATGTGATACGATTATGTTATGGTTTATGATATGATTAAACCTGTTTAGATGAGGAATGAACTGGACTTAATAAGTGACGGGTGGAGCCCGCTATAACTCCTCGATGCATCGGTAGGTCTCATGAGACAAACTAGTGCCTTGGCACGAGGCCTTGACAAAATCTTATTTGTGGTCTTGGCACGAGGCCTTGACTACGTGGTTATGATAGTCTGGCATTATGCATTCCATCATTATGAAAGTGGTTAATGATATTTCATGTGATTATTCGACTTGTAGAATATCCATGTGAGTAAGTAAATGGCATTATTTCATTTTACTTTTTCCATATTATGCTAAAGTTCAAGTTTAAAAGGCTTTTGTTTTAGTTATACATTTCCTTAAATGTCAATGTTTATTTATGAAAGCTTCCGCTATGTTGTTATCCTTACTGAGCATCTGAGCTCACCCCTTTCAATGTTTTAATATTTTCCAGGATGTGAAGAAGTGTTTTATGAATGACCGGTAGGGATAGTCAGAAGAGGATATGAGTGTGGACTATGGAGACTTTGTTATTGTAGATTTTCATTTTTTGATGTAATGTAACATTTATGAATGTATCTAGTGTTTCCAAGGCTACTAAACTAATCGGTCTTTCGAGACTTGATCTTTTGTGATCATACCAATATTACGAAGTAATGCACCGACTCTGGGTAGCTGGGGTCGGGGCATTACAACTTAGTTTTGGCTCGAGTGTTGAGTTGTGTTAGAGGAAGAGGGGGTGAGGGTGGTATTTATAGTAGAGGAGAGGGGTTTTAAATTATTTTAATCCTTAGTTTAATATTTTTTCTAGAAGACTATGAATAGTATTGATTCATGTGACCCAAAATAATAATAAGTTCATGTGAGTTCTATCCAATGACCATTTACATCATCCATGACTCATGAATGATGCCTAAATTCATTTTTTACAGTATTTTGTTAATTACATTATATCAATATTCACCATAAAATATGAGTATTTTAGAAAAAATCCCAAAAATTAACCCTAGACATTTTTTATCATATATAATTCTAATATGAAAATAATTTTTTGAAAATAATTTTCCATATTTGATTAATTTAATTTTCAAATAAAATCATAATTTATTTGAAAAATAACAGTTCAAAAACTATAATTGATTTTATATCGCCTTGAAAAATATATCAATATATCCATATCTTATAACCAAATTTGAAACAAATATTCATAATATTTACTATTATAAGGGTCATATTAATATAAAAATTACTATAAATTATGTTATGATACTACTCACAAAAATAAAAAGTCAGTTCTATCAAAATCCAAATAACATACCGATAACAACAATAGTTGTCTGTTTTTCGAAATTCAAATCATTGAATAGGAAAAATTATGTTTAAAGGGTATTTTATAAATATATATGTAAAAAAAAATACAATTTTTAAGAGACATAGTGTTCAATTAATTTAATTAAATTTATTTTTAAATCTTTGGGGTGTAACAACCCATCCTAATCACTATTTGAATCCCAGCATACATAACTGTAGAGCTCTAGTCACAGAGGATATTTAAATGAAAGGTGCACCATATTTAAATGATCCATATCATTTATTCATTTATCCTTTTATCATTATGGGGGTTATATTGACCCCCATTAATGCACAATACACATGTTGTGTACCCAGTATCTCATTCCAAGCGGTGCCGCTGCACATAAGGATGGGTTTAAGGTCACCATCCTAATCACTACATTCAACAAAATAAGATTAAATATAGAGTAATAATCATGTAGTCTCATGAAAATAACGGTAAAAATTATAGACATTAGTCATATTATTTATTCATTTAACCCATTATTACTCTATGGTGTAACATTATCTTCCCTTTAAATTAAAATTTCCTCATTGTGGACCCATATCACATCCCAGGATGTTCCAGTGCACATAAGGATGGGTTCCTCCTCAAATAAAAATTTAACAACTAGGAACCAATAATATTACAAGAACCCCCACCTAAACTTGTTCATCGGGACTTGGACTACCTGGAACCACAAGTTACTCTAAAGACAATTGTCCCCTGAACTAGGGATCACCCTCAAGCCTAAACAGGACAACATACTAATGATAAATTATGCACAATATAGTGATAATTACTATCAATTCTAATAAAACTATGGATCATATTCATAGTAATTAGTCTGGGCTGTCATTCAATGTATTTCTTCTTTCATGGATTCATTGGTATACACTAATTTGAAATTATTTGACCAAAAAAGAAAACTTTTTGTAACCAAAATATTTACTTTATATATTTTCCATATTGATTCACCTCCTTTAGGGACTTCTGTATAATAATAAATTGATCTTCATACACTTTATGTTTGTTTGAACATATATAAATATTTTTTATAAAGTCTAAAAAATTATAAAGGTAATATTTAAAGTATCTTTTTATTGAATATATAAATATAATGGAAAAATTAAATATAATATATATATATATATATATATATATATAAATTAATATAATTCATAACTTGTATGGATTGTTGTGTTGGATATATCATCCTTATAGACCCTCAATTGATGATATCAAGAATGAAGGTCAATAATGGAAAAGCATTGAGATCTGGAAATTTTTTAAAAATTTCATCAATATGGGGCATATGAATCATAATACTGATAGTGTTATATTTTATATTCTTTATAATTAATATAGAATAAAATTGTTCTATCATTCTTTTTAATAAAAAGAAATGGTTCACCCCAATGTTACAAACAGGGAAAAATTAATCCCTTAAAAAATTTATCTTATCATTGATTCTAAAATTCATGAAACCCAATTAGGGTCATCCTATATAGAGTAATTGAAAATGTTGTATCACTAGATATTATTTATATTGGAAACATAACTTCAAAATCTGGTGTAAAACTAGTAAAATCTTCTATAAATACATAGATAAACACCATCATAATAAGAATATTTTAATTGTTGAGTTTCTCTCTAACCAAATGATATAAACACAAAATTTGTATAAGAATAATGAACCATATAAGGAAAATTTTCGTCTATTTTTAGTTCATATATATAATCTCACTAATATGTGATCATCATTTGAATCATAATATCAAACAGGACTTCCCTTATTGAAAAATTAATTCGGTATTTATGTAATGATAGCCAATAAATTCCCATGATAACATCAAATTAAACTAGAGGTGTAATGAAACATTGATAGGATAAAAATTCCCCAAAACATGAATAGGAGAAGAATTATAGAATAAATATTTCGTCATGACACCATTAGGAATTTTCTCTTAGAATTATACATTTAATATTTAATGTCGTATTTTGATTCCCTTATAAAAATTTTAGATATATACTATTTGGTGGATCTATAATAAAATAAGGCCTTATAAATTATAGATTGGATTAGAAGTCTACCATTCACCATGTCAATATCTTATACCTAATTAGATATAGATATTTCATCATATTTACTATTCTCTTAATGCTTATGATGTTAATAAATTTGATTATCATCATTAAAATTTTTGTTTGAGAAAAATATAGAATAATTCCCATACACACTACTTTTGAAGCACTCGAGTTTCAGTAATGCATTATGTAGTGATTTTTCTCTATCATTATCTAACTTCTCCCAATAAAATAATAATTCAATATTTTAATGACCTACATTTTTTCAGATAAAGAAACTAGAATTCCTCGTAATAAAATTTCATGAATGTCTCCTTCCACACTTCAATAATAATGTAATGATCATATTCTCCCCTTAAAGGTTTTTATTATAATAAATTGTTTTCTATTCCATTATTATTTTCTTATGAAAACAATTTGATTTTTTGGAAAACCCAATATTTATTTATAACTTGGTTTCACATTGAGTGATTAATTTATAACATCGGACATACCTTATGGATAACACCATTCAAAAAAGTTGTTTTATGCCACTAATTAATCAATTAATCATACATTATAGTTCATTAATATTACGAAAACATACCTTGAATGTCTTCTAAAATTTTCCTCACAGGTTTTAATAGATTCATAACCCTTAATCCTTATATCAAGGAAATAAATCTATATTTTAATACATATAATATGGGGAATGTAATTATTAATAAATAATCTTATAAACTCATCCAACTATGTAGAGTCAATTTCATTCATCTTCCTCATGTTCCTATTGAGAGTACACTATATATTTTGAACACCTTCTAAATGATATATGGGAAAAAATTGTATTTCTTGCTCTAAAAAATGGAAATTAAAAAATATATTTTAAATTAAACTCATCAATTTATCCAAAAAAAGTTGATCAGAAACACAATGTTCCATTCTTTTATTATTTGAAGATAATCATTTTTAATTATATGAGAAATTTTTATAAGCATACAAATTATATTTTTCATTGTTGTTATAAAAAAATTATATCTAAAGAGGGAAATCATTTTATTATCAGCCACATTATGAATTAATATGGTTACTCTAGGTTTTATCAATTAACTAAATCCATGAAACATATCTTGATCGAAAATAATTGTTTTCGGATACTAGATAATCATGAATAATGATTTATAGGATTTTTAATACATCGCACCCTCTTGTTCATCTATGACACCTTAGGTTTAACCTAGGTTATTCAAGAACATCATAAATTCAAAAAATTATATATATTTATAATGAATATGTGGATTATCCAAGGAATGTACCTTGGGGGTGTAAAAATAGGTTCTAGGTAAGGGCACTCTAACCATCCTCTAGAATAATGGATGAGATTAACTCATCCAACTCTTTTCAGTGTTATCACACTTAATGAATTTATTCAGAAACCACCCCAACTAGTAGTATCCCAACAAGGATGTGTATTTAGGAAAACTAAATTCCTTTCCTTACCAAAAGATATGAAATTATTCTATATTTAGGATTATAGAAAGTGTAATTAATAATTATTTTCATATTTCTTTACAAAGGTAACTAAACCTTGACCAGAATGAAAAATATCTTTTTTTTATTTACAGAACACATTTAAGGAATAAAGTTGGAAACAACACAGTTCAAATGCCAAAACAAATTATAGAACCATTGAAAATACCACACCTTGATGTGTATGAGAATAATATATTAACATTTGAAAAAAAACAACGTTAATATCATAGATCGTAATCTTAATTTGTGTTATAAATGTTTTGGGTTTATAAGACATGATTCATAAAATAATAAAATAAAATGATCCATGAGAATATAAAATTAGCCTAAGATAATTTCATATGTTTGTGGAATAATTGTGTCATATTCATAATAATAGAAATATTATGTCAAGGATACCAACAAATACATTTCTAACATGTTAGAATTTGGATACCCTCCATTTTACCTACTTTGGGCTTGGGATAACAACTTGTGTACCACCTGTTTGGCTTGTGATAACTTCTCATGTACACATTCACTCATGCTTTGGATTACCTTATGCGAATCGTTTAATCTTATAGAACATTAAGCCTTTCACAATTCCATGGATAATACAATAATTTCAAGCCCACACCTCACATAATAATAAATCCATACATATGAATGGAACTAAATCATAAAACAATTATTCATAACATATCTCACAGAAAATAAAAAGGAGTTGTATTGATATTTCATCACCATAAACGTAAATCATCAACTGAATGAATAGAGAAGTTATCACAAGATCATTTCCCTAGTAAATTTTTAGTAACATCAAATGATGTTTTTATATTTATTTACCTTCAAAAATAAAACATATAATATTTCTTGGGGACAATATGATCTTCGCGTTGAAAACCATTCTATAAAAAAATAAAATTATCAAAACAATATGAGAAATTTGTTATTTCAAAATACAAATAAAAATATAAAATGTATGCTTCAAATCATTGTGGGTCGAACATAAGGGAAATTGTTTTTATCCAGTGTTTGTTAAAAATAAATCCCATTCACCATTTTCGTTAAAAAGAAAAATTTACCTCCTTCAAAATTAAAAATAATATTTCCTTTAAACTATTTCTTAAAAAGTAAAATATCATTAAATATTTATTTTTAATGTTATAAAAAAATATTTATATATTATTATAATTTTTTTAGAAAACATGTATGTGAAATAAAATGGATTTTTGACTAAAGAGAGAAAAAACATGATTTTCCTTATAAACATTCATTTGGTATCATGAGTACATAAATGGAGTGAAATGGTTGAAAACATATAATATAATGGAATAACTATAGTATAAGAAATTATATGTGATAATTGATAGGTATAACAAGAAATTACCTCATTATAAACTTAATCATAAACAGTTTCAGAATGAAATGAGATACTAACAAAAAATCCTTATTTAATGATCCACTTTCTTTGATTTTCACTAACATCCTATGTAATATATATAAATTTATCATAATCGTATAATAAAATCAGGTAAAAACTTATAATTTCATATATTATCCTCTTTTAACTTTTTAATAATGATTTATTAATAATACTGTCTAAAATCAACATTTCGAAGTGATAACTGTTTTTTTTTCTTCAGGGAATTGATTTTTGGTTGATAAGATCCTTATACATTGATAATGAATAAATCAACTAAATAAGTTTTATAATGATATAAATATTATACAAATTCAATATATATATATATATTCATTCATAAATGATTGATATGGAAAAATTTATTACACCATTCATCTAAATAGTAGGTCATACGTAAGCATGAGAACTATTACAATATTTTGATGAATAGAATGAAATAATGGTAAATAATAACTCAACATTACTGAATAATTATTATTTAATATATATAATATATATCCATTAAATACATATTTATTAAAATTCATTTAAAGTAGAAATAAAAAACGAATCACATCCTTTCATGGAAGTGGAAGTCTACACATATAAATGAGTGACATTATCATTTTATAATAGATTTGATTGTAATAAGGCATATATGCTATTAAAATTCTAGAATCATAGTAATGTGATAAATATATTATTTATGCATCAAACCCATCATCATAACCATCCATGAAATATGGTGATGAAAAATGTCTTGTCTCGATATGGGGAGATTATAGTCAAACATACCCACGAGTGATACTTTCACATCCAATTTGATGTAAACGTTGGTGGATAATTTTTTTATCATGATAATAACAACATATTAGAATATTTATGTTATGGAAGATATTATTTTATGAATAATATAACATTTTTAGAGGATTCAAAAGAATAAATCAATAGAAATAGGTTTGGTAAAATGATTACCTTTTGGGGAGGCCACCATTACATACTTTATTAAAAAGAAATGGAATGATCTTTTTATAAGACTATTACAGACATGTTGTTTATAGTGATGATGAGAATAGAAATTTCCATGGTTTGGTTTTGATAAATAGACCAACTTGTTGTAATTAAAATAGGGAAGGGGTGTCAATTTATATGAGAGGGAAATGACACACTAGGAATTCTAAATAAGATCAAAATATAATTAATTCATTCTGAAGAAAAATGATTCCAAATGCATATTAATTCAAATAAAATAAGGCAATGTCAAAATATCACTATCAAATTTAATTTAGGTAGGTTTTGGTGTCATTTTAATAATTTTCCTTTGGATTGATCTTGTGGTAAACAAAATTTATACCTAACTGTGGTACATAATTTTTTAATAATAATGTGTTATAATTTTACTTATAAGTAAACTAGCATATCCAAAACTGATAATGGATGAAATTTTAGTCATTTATTTCTTCCAACAAGTATTTTTCCATGAATTATATGATTTTTAAATTACTAAATAAAACATTGTTTAAAAGTAAATATCCATAATTTCATTATTAATAATACCAATTTATTTTTTATTTAAAGTCAAAATGCACTACTACAAAACATGACATTAACGAAACTGAACATTATCAATTCTTTTCTTTATAACTAATAAAATATATCTTTTAACACCGCTTTAAATTTAGCACTAATAAAGGGCTCCCTTTTTCAGCACATTATTTTTTCCGCTAATAAAGTATATCCTTTATTAATTATTTTTTAGCACAGATAAAGGTCCCAAATAAAATGAAATAGTTAAGAAAATGTAATAAAAAATGAATAAATTAAAAAATATTAAAACATTTTTTAATTAAAAAATTATTCATAAAAAGGAATAAGTTTAATATCCATATATATAATTATAGATACTATGAAATAGTATATATTCAACATATAGATATGAAAAATGAATAAAATTAAATAATAAAACAAATAAAAATTTAAAATGAGTAAATTGGGAAAAATATTATATGATTTATTAATTAAGTAATAATTGAAAAAAATAATTAAATTTAATATACATATATATTACAAATATTTTAAAATAATATGTATTAAATATAGATATATAAAATGATTTGATTGTCATAATTTTAATTAATTAAACATGAATATATTATAATAATTGGAATTTTTTTAGAGAATAAATTGTAAAAATTGACAAAAAAATAAATGAATGAATAAATTAATAAAACGATTAAAATATTTATCAAGAAAAAGATTTTAAGAAAAATTAATAAGTTTATTATATATATATATTATAAATAATAATAAATAATATATATTAAATATAAATATAGAAAAATAATAAAATATAATAATTAAAAACATATTAACATCTAATTCATTTTGATGGGTTTTATACATATTTATTCATTAATGCATTTAATATAGCAATATATTCATATATATACATATAATGTTACCAAAAAAATGATTTCTATACTATAAACTATTTATTATTTACATTAAATAAGTCATATATTTTGTGAAGAATCATTTATAATTGAAAATTCATATTAATTGGGAATACTGACTAATAGCTTTGAGTAATGGAGATAATTGAATGTAGTTTGATTGTTTAATTTAACATATATCAAATATTTTTCATTTTGACTTCACACAAAAATATGTAATTAATACATTTTTATTTAAAGCGTGCACACACAAATATTTACGTAATTAATAAAATCTTATATGTAAACACATACACCTAATATTTATGTAATATATTATATTATATGTATTCATTTTAGTATTTAATTATAAGATGATACATTTAAAATATTATATCATTAATCGATAAATTTTATTTATTTTTTTAATAATATTACGATACAGTATTAAATAATTGTTGTTATATATATATATATATTTTAATTTAATAATTTTATATTATTTAATTACATATATTTATTTAATATGAGAACTACAAATTTATTCCTAATAAATATTGTTTTTATCAGCTCATTTTTTAGTGTTGATAACGATGTCTTTTTTAATATGCATTTTAATTTAGCATAGATAAAATGCATCATTATCTACGCTTGTTTTCAGGTACTGATAAATGTCTCCCCAGTCTATTTAAAGAACCCAAACATGTAACGATATCTGAATCTTTTTACAGAATCCACCTATCATGAAACCAGCCAGGTACCCTAGTAACTTGATTAGGGATCTAGTCATAACATAGCCTGAACGGTGTTCCCTCTCTCTACAGGTTAGTTACAAGAACCTAGAGTTATAAAATATGTATGTGTGGATTTGTTATCCACAAAAACAACAAATGAATGATAAACACATCACTTTGAATACATGAAATACTCCATAGAAATATGTTTACTAGAATCCAAATAGGCATAAATAGCTCAAAGTGAAAACTAAATATACTGAAAAAACATGATAAAATCCCATGTCCGAATGGATACAACTCTCTAATCTAGTAGAAAAAAACTTTTATCACTTTCATGTGGAGCATTACAATTACTAGAAACTGGATTAAGAAAATATAATAACACCCAATGGAATAAGTAGGGTGTGAGCTAAAATATGTTTATACACATGTTCCTTTGATATTGACCAAATAAGACCATAACCATCCCATTGAGGATGTGACCTGTACAAGAGGTTTGTTTTCATTTTTAAGGGTTAAAGTAGTGTTATTTGAAAAACTCACTAACTACCTAGGCTTGTATGTCAGCTAATAGAAATAGATGATGAGAAATTTATTTTAAGACCTATTAAAATTCAATTCCTCGCATTCATCATTTCATATATGACAATCATCCATCAAAAAAATAAAAATATAGTTTTAATGTAATCAAGAAATTTTCAAGAAAAAAACCAATGGGTTTCTATCGAAATCATGATAAGAAATTTTCTAAAATACCATTTTTAAATCAAATTCACCAAATAATGTTCAAAATTTGTGTTCCATTATTAAATTAAACAATTTAATTTCACCAATAAAATTTCACAATCTAATTTTAATAATTTAAATTTCACAAAATTCATGGAATTTCACTAATACATTCCAATTCAATTGAAATGGGGGGTTTTCCCAGATTTAGGTCAAATATAAATTAAAACACCCCAATTCAATGTAATTGTATTTTAAATTATCCAATTGAAATAATAATCATTTATATCAATAAATTTAATTTAAATAAAAAATATTAAATTAAATCATGAAATTTATGGTTATCAAAAATTATCTATCATAACAGAGCCACCTACATTTTGATCATGGGATATCGAATCATCATTCATTAAATCGGAAACTCAAAATTAGTTTGTCAAAAATGATGATATCAGAATCTACACTGGATTCATGATCAAAAAAATAAGTTATTATATTCTCCAACTATATGAAAATCTAAGAAACCTTAGTGAGGAACTAAGAGAGTGGGAGAAAGGAAATTGGAAGAGTAAACTAATTGGGAGAAGAAGAATGACATTTTCCTATATTAGATTCTCTTACAGAAGAGTTTAATGTATCCAAAACACACATTTTGGGGTTCCCATGAAGAAGAAATCTTAATAGGTCAAAATAGTTCAATCAGGATTTATAGATGAGTGTCTAATGATTTTTAAAATAATTTTCAGATTAATTACTTCTTATACACACAGTTATCAATGTAGGCCACATGGTTAGAAAAACCATGAACCTTAGCCATGCACCCAGGTGGATGGGGTTTCCCAGTTTCTACATGGTGGGAAAATGGTAAGAAAACTAAGACCTAACAATTGAAAACCTCACGACCTTGGTTTTTATAATTTTCAATAATAGGGTGAACAGTTTTCCAAAATTCTTTTCCAACCATGAATAGCCCAAAATCCCTTCAATATTTTCAAAATTTTAACCCAAATCATCTATAAATGAAACCTATCCAAGGAATAATCAACATATGGGAATTTGAAAACCTGAAAATAGTAATTTTATGTTACATCAACTACTACCGATGCTCTTCCTCATCCAATTCAAGCTCGATTAAAGGACTGAATCATGGATCCAAAAAATCCAAGGCACGAATCCAAGGATCATGTGAATCATGTCTGAAATGAATCGAATACTCAAATGAACCCAAAATTTGAAATTATATATAATTTTTAATATATGAATCAAATCATCAACCCAATATATGTTATTTTCTATTGATCATCCCTCATTCTTTTCTTGTTTGGTGATATCTATTTTTTTTAATGTATCTTTTTTATTCTCTATCCACCACTGATTTCCCTTGTATAATGAATTTAAAATTGTTATTACCTATGTTTTTTGTTTCGTACTTAACATTTAGGGGATTTTATTCATTTCTTGTTGCTTGTTATGACTTCCACAAACCTATTTCATCCATTCAGGTAGGTGGCTCCATTCACATTCCATTAAAGTTAAAACCATGAATGGTTGTATGTTTTAAATCAATGTTTTTATCTGATGTAAATTCTCTTATAATTATCCATGATGGGGATTTTTATTTATATGGGTTTTTATTATTTTTTCATTAACATCGAAGTAGTTTTTATTATATTTAATTTTTTTGAACTTCCTTTGATGGAAATAAATCACACAAACCATTTGATAAAATTCCACCAATAAATATTTTGAATAAAAAAAACTTAATTTCGTGTAATGAATTATTATGAATTATATTTAATTAATACTATGTTTTGATCAAGTATTTCATGGAATTAGACCATATTCTCCTATTTTTAAATATGCAGTTTTTACATTATCTATGAATACAAAAGTACTGTTTCCTTTTGTTGTTTTAATTGTTTTGGATGAGTTTTAAATGGAATTTTATTTTACTATTATTATATTTTCAATGGAAATATTTTATGTTTGATATGTTTTCCCAATTAGATTAATATTTTTTGTTATATACACCCTTGTCGTTAATTACCTAGTTGATTCATAACTGAAAGTATATTTTTTATTGTAATATATAATGATCATTTATCTTTGATATAATCATATTGTATATGATATTATCAAGGGGGTGTTCATTAATGGATTTTTGAAGGTGTGAGTGAAATTAAGTTTGTATAACTATTTAAATAATTATTTTTATTTTTTAGATTTGTTCTATTATATTGTTCACCTCCACATACATAACTTGAGAATCCTTTTATGTATTTGTGAAATACATATGGAAAAGTTTTTCATTATTAAATGATCAATCATTGGCTACTTCAAGTGACCAATGAAAAATGTTACTCCCATAAAATAGCTAAATTGGAATAGTGTTTCGTGACATGTGATATGTTGTACCAGGCCATACTATGGTATTCCATGCACCAATTTCAATGATATTTTTTTTACGAAATTATAATTATACAAACCAAAAAATATTAATATTTTTTTCAAGGAAATCCACTCCCCTCCCTCCCCAATTTCTTTGGACTCATCGATCAGATTCCCCAGCCGATTATAATTAGTAACCTTTCCACCTTTTCAACACACCTCTCGCAATCGAATTACGATGATTTCTTATTTGTATGAATTATGTTTACTTATATATTTCAATTTACGATACACTTTGTTTTAATGTTTCTATTTTTAGTTCTAGTAATATAAAAAATCCAAAAGGAATTTTTAAATGAGTGTTTTTAGAAAATAATGGATGGGATAAATAAAATGATTTTCAAGATATTCTTTTCATTGGAAATAGAAAAAATAAATTGTTTAAAAATTATATCAAAGTTATTGTAAAAAATATTATTCATTTTCAATATATATGTCATGAATATTGTAACGTCCTGGTCCTTGGGTGACACTCAACGGGTGCCCTGAAGCCGGTTCGCCACAAGACCTCAAGCGCATTTCCCCTAACGCTAGAGGCTACCGACTAGCATCGAGGGACCAGGTCTAATAGTGGGCAAACGATGCTCTCAGTTGTCAAAGTGTAGCACAGCGGAATACAAAATAAACAAACAACGACAGTGGAAGCAGTAAACAATACAAAATTGAAATAAACTAAAGTAGTGGATATAACCAACAGTATATAAATGATGATTCTACATGTTTCAAGTTCTATGAAAATATCCAGAACATGTTATACATCAATACAGTACAACAAAATACAGGGTACAGCAAAACAAGAAAAACAGCTGGCAGCGGCATCACGAGCTTAGGCTCAGACCCATGCCCTCCTACTCCTCATCAATAGTCATGTACCTATATAGGGACTCTTTCCCCTATCTACACCTACCAATACGTAATCTGTTTGGGCTGAAAAGATTGGCCCAAACAGTTTGTGAGAAATATGTCTCAGTAGGCACCCACCAAAGGCTCGTGCCCAAATGCGTGTAAGTATGAAACAACAGTGTGCAATAGTAAAATGTAATAAAGTAAGTAGTACTAAAAAGTAACTAACTTAACAATAAAATTTCCCTTTAATTATTCATTTAATTTATTTAATTTAGTAACATTCTTGTGCCCAACAACATCGAGCCCTCAGGCCAACCAGAGCCGTTCCCTCAGGATAAAATATTAAACCACACCCTCAGGCTTTCCCTCAAGCCATACAGAATCCAACCCACAGGTATTTCCCTCAGGAGTAACATAAATTTCCCTCTGGCATAGGAAGTGTCACCCTCAGGCACATAAGTCAAGCCCTCAGGCATGAAAGGTTTCCCTCAGGTGAAATAGAACGTCGCCCTCAGGCTAAAATAGTCACGCCCTCAGGCTAACCACAACAACTCCCTCAGGCTAAACAGGTAACCGGGCCATGCCCAACATGTCAAAAGAAGTAAACAACAAATTCCTCTCAAGGCAATTCTACGATTACTACTTTAAAGGCATACCCTCGGGTATCCTGACCAAATGGATAAACAGTGAAACACACCCCTGGGGTGGTTCTGGATCCAAGCTATTATCCCAACCAACATTTTATTAACACAATTTAATCACCTATGAAATTCTAGGCATTAAATATAGCAACGGCCCCAGCCACATGACACCACAACATGGGTTCGTGGCATAAAAATGCACAAAAATGCACGACAGTTGGAAAATAAACACAAAGACACCTAATTTATACGCCAAAGAATGTTATACCCAACCACTGACTATAGAAACTCCAATGAACGGCGTAGATCTTATAAAGGGAATAACCCAAAGAAATGTAAATAACTCATGTTTGGAGAAGAATTGGTAAGAACCAGCCAAGAAGGTAGACTCCCTTACTCGTGCAGTTCCAACAGGATCTTCTGAGGCAGAAACGGATTCCAGACAAACACCCAGTGGATATTCAAAGTTCCAGCCTCCTCCTTTGGCTATAAATCAGTTCAAGTGTCTCCTCTGCCAGATGAGGAGGCTACTACCTGTTTTAAGCTGAAAAAAAAGTACACAGCATTTACTTCTGAGTAAACGACGTGTCCTTCTTTCATTTAACTGTTCATTTAGCTGCACCGCCACACTGTTGAACCGTCGACAAGAGTACATGACATGTACTCTAATGTACACGGTGGGTACTGTCACCCAGCTGTCGGCATCTCCACCGCCTTACTGTTTAGGCCTGCCGACTGACTACACAGCATGTAAGGTACCACTACATGGCGTGTAGTCGGTTCCAACACCCTTCTTCGCCGGCATGGTTACACACCCCATGTACCCATCCCCACACGGCTATAAGTACAGGGTGTGTGGAAAAAGTACACGACATGTAGTTCTAAAATTTAGGATTTTTCCCCATTTTCCATATTTTCTCAAAAAAACTTAAGCAAAAAGAAAAAGAAGAAGCCCGTACCTCAAAAAAAAAATAAGAACCGGGTTCTTATAAAATTCCCCCCTTATAGAAATTAGTCCCTAAATTTCCCTTCCTAGGGTGGCGAAGATAAAGCTCAAAACAGATCTGGCCACTGAGCACGTACGTCGGCCTGCCGCGCCCAGGTCTCGTCCTACCCTCGGCCATGCTGCCATAGCACCCATATGAGAGGAAATGACCAGACTTGGAGAAAAATCGCGCTCTTGTCAACGATACGGATCAGATTCTCCTCAAAGGACGCATAATGCTGAAGCTCAACCTCCTCTGGCTGAAAGGTGTGAGACAGGTCTGAATGGTAGGGATGCAATTGAGACACATGGAAGACGTCGTTCATGGCTCGGTACCACTGTGGTAACGGCATCTTATAGGCAACTAGCCCGACTCTCTCCGGAATCTCAAATGGTCCCACATGCCTCGGTGAATGCTTACCCTATCTCCTGACCCGCTTGTGTCCCAGCCTTGGTGAAACATGAAAAAAAACCTGATCCCCGACCACGAACTCCAAAGGTCATCTGCGGCGATCAGCATAAGACTTCTGACGAGACTTTGCGGTAGCCATCCGCTTCCGAATCAACTGGACCTGCTTAGATGTCTCCTGCAAGAACTGTGGCCCCAGTAAAGCTGCCCCACCTACCTCTAACCAACACAAAGCTGATCGACATGGCCTACCATATAAAGACTCATATGGTGTTATAACAATAGTTGCCTGAAAACTATTTTTATAGGCAAACTCGACGAAGGGTATATGCTTCTCCCAAGAGCCCCCAAAGTCTAGGATGCATGCGCGCATCATGTCCTCTAGCACATGTATCGTACACTCCAACTGGCCATCTATCTGAGGGTGGTATGTTGTGCTTAGAAGCACATTTGTACCCAGTGCCCTCTGAAACCTCTACCAGAAACGAGACGTAAAGAGGGCATCCCTGTCATAAACGATAGAACGAGGGACCCCCTGAAGACCTATGATCTCTCAGATATACAGCCTTCTGAACTCGTCAACACCGAAGGTCTCCTTGATCGGCATGAAGTGAGCTACCTTCGTGAGTCTGTCCACAACAACCCACACAGCATCATTGCCTCGAGGTGACCTCGGTAATCTTGTCATGAAATCCATCACGACATCATCCCATTTCCACTCTAGAAAAGGCAACTGCTGTAACATCCGAGCTGGCCTCTGGTGCTCTGCATTCAACTTCTGACAAGTGGAACACCCCGTAACAAAACAAGCTATCTCTCTCTTCATACCCGGCCAACAGTACTGACCCCTCAAGTCATGGTACATCTTGGTAACCCTGGGATGAACTGCCCAAACTGATGCATGAAACTCCCACATCAGCTCCTCGCGTATATCCCCTGGAACCCATACTCTTCCATGGAATCGAAAAACCTCATCATCAACTATCGTCCAACCGGGAGGAGGATCCTCACTTTCCACCGACACCCGTAGAACGAGTCCATCTAAATCAGATAGCTGACTAATCCTCAATCTGTCTAGGAGGGTAGAAGTCACAGCTAAAGAAAAAAGATAAGTCTTCCCCTGACTGTCATGCACCTCCAAATGAATCTCAAAGAACAAATACATATGCTCCCACTCACCACTGGCCTCCTGCACTGCCTGTATCTGAGTCTTCCTCCTCAGTGCATCAGCTAATACATTACCTTTACCAGGTGTGTAAGAAAGCTCAAAAATCGAAGGACATTATGTACTCAACCCACCTTCTCTGCCTCAGATTCAGGTCATGCTGAGTAATGATATACCTGAGGCTCTTGTGGACGGTGAAACCCGCAAAATTCTCTATAAACAGATAATGTATCAAACAGCGTAACGCATGGACAACTGCAGCCAACTCGAGATCATGCGTCAGGTAATTCCTCTCATGAGACCTCAACTGCCATGACCCGTACGTAATAACTCGGTCTCCCTACAACAAAACGGATCCCAACCCAATCCCTGATGCATCACAGTAAACAGTTTATCTCTTCCCCTACTCTAGGAGTATCAAGATCAGTGCAAATGTCAACCTTCCCTTCAGGTCCTAAAAAGCTATATCACAATCTTCTGACCAAAATAACATCACACCCTTCTTAGTCAGACCCATCAACGGTGCTTCTATGAGGGAGATGTCATGTATGATGCATCTATAGAAACCAGCTATCCCTACGAAACATCGTATCTCAAACACGTTCTTAGGCTGCTCCCAGGAAACTACTGCTCTCACCTTCTTTGGTTCTACTATAACTCCCGCCTCTGATATGATATTCCCCAGGAAGTGAATCTGGTCCATCCAAAAGTGTCACTTCAAGAGCTTAGCATATAGTCGATGCTCTCTCATTGAAATCAATATGATCTCAAGATGTGTGGCATGGTCATGTCGAGTGTGATAGTACACCAAGATGCCATCCACGAATACCACCACAAATGAATCAAGATACGGATGGAACACATGATTCATCATATCCATGAAAACCGTTGGCACGTTCGTGGTCTCACGTGCAACAAATGATATCCCGATCTCAAGTAAATATTCGAGAACACTCGTGCTCCATGAAGATGATCAAACAGAACATCTATCCTCGGTAAGGGATATCGGTTCTTAACCGTCAACTGGTTCAGCTTCCGATAATCCACACAATGTCTGAGGGTACCGTCCACCTTTTTCTCAAAAAGGACAGGAGAACCTCAAGGAGAAGTACTGGATCGGATAAATCCCTTTTCCTATAACTCTTATAACAACCTCTTGAGATCTTGCAACTTAGGCATGGCCATCCTATAAGGAGGAATGGACACCAGTGCTGCACCTGGCATGAGCTCAATAGAGAAATCCACCTCACGCACCAGAGGTAGACCTGAAAAGTCATCCGGGAAGACATCCCTGAAACGATCAACAACTGGAGGGAAATCCGTCTGACAAGCCCCCAGATCATCCAGATATAAGCTCACTATCTGGGATGTGACTCCACCTCGCCCATGATGCTCTGGTCCATCTTGACTCACATGAACATCCCCTTCGCCCTTGTAAAGAAACTCTCTGCCCTCTAGTGACGTGAAAATCACCCTACGACGATAGCAGTCAACAAAGGCTCGAAATGGAACCAACCAGTCCATCCCAAGAATGACATCATAGCTCGTCATCTCCAAGACATAGAGGTCCCAAAGGAAGTGACACCCTCCATCCTCAAGGGGGCACTGCTTACACTGACGAACACCAGCCGTCTTAGTCTCCAACGGAGTGTCTACCATCATGATATCAGAAGAAGAAGAAACACAGAGCCCAAGGCTCTCCACAACGGGCACAGATATGAAACTACGTGTAGCACCCGTATCGAAAAGTACTGAATATAAAATAGAAGTTACTAGAATAGTACATATGACTGTAGAAGGTTCAGGATCCTGCCCTTTCTGGGTCTGTTGTACTGCATATGTCTGCCTAGTCTCGCGGCCCTGCGACATAGCCTGCCTACCCTGAGCTGTCCTGCCCTGATGCCTCTGCGATCCTAGTGTCTGACCACCACAGCCACGACCACCATATCGGCCTGCACGCCCTAACATATTCCAGTTCCCCGACTGGTAAGAAGCCACTTGTCTTGCTCCCGCACGTGGAGTCTGAACAGAACCCCTCTCACTATCCACTGGTATAAACGCCCTATAAAAGAACTACAGATGACCCATATTTCTGTAAGCTCGACACTCCATTGGGTCTCATGGACACTACGGCCTCCTATGCCCCTCTCTACCACACTGGTAGCACCTGATTGGGCCACCTGAAGAAGATGTCTGGCTTGTACTGCCACCCTGAGAGATGTCCATTTGTCTTTTCCTCTTGCCAATAGAAATAGTACGAGTAATTGGTGCTGAACCTCACTATCCCACACCACTATATTCCTATAGGTTCCTCTCAGAAATAAGCGCCTAGATTACAATAGCGTGTACTAAAGGCAACCTAAAAACATTCACCAGCGCTCGGATGATATACCAAAGACCATCCCTAAAACTTCTGGCTCTCAACGACTCATCACCCACCAGCACGGGTGCAAAACACTGATGCTTCGTAAAATGAGAAAAATATTCCATCACCAACATAGCACCCTGCTGCAGATTCATGAACTCTCTAGCTCTATCTGCCCTCACCATTTCGTGAAAGAAGAAGTCATAGAAGACAGCCTGAAAATCTTCCCACGCCATGTCTCTATGATGCTATGTCTGGGTGTTAACATCCCACCACCTCTTGGCGGAATCACGTATGATGTAAGTCGCAAGCTTGACCCTCCACCCTGGAGGCATCTCAAGATGCTCGAAAATAGTCTGCATCAATCCTAGCCAAGACTCTGCAGCCTGTGGTAGGCCATCCCTAGAAAACGTAGGCGGATTTTATTGCTAAAAGATACGTGTCAGCTGGGCCATAGATGTGGTAGCATTTGGTTCTCTCTGAAAGGTATTTATGAACCACATAAAGCCTTCATGGAACTACGCCTTTGTGCCTGTGTCCGGTATAACAGCTGGCGCCACATCTGGATCTGCAGGTGGATCAACTTGTAGCCCATGGCCCACCATCTTCGGAGTATAATCGACGCTTCTCTCCTGGAGAACAACTCGTGGTCGTCTAGGTGGCATGACACTACATGGTCAAATGCACACCTCATATTCAAAATTATTATGATTGAAACAAAGGAACCACAAAGGAACAAGAGGAAGAAGGCATTTTAATATTTGCAAAACAAGACTACACGGTGTGTACACTGACTACACGACGTGCACTTGACTTCTCTTCCCCTGCCAGGGTCCTTACACACGGCTAAGACACACGGCTTCCATCGAACGAAACTACACGGTGTGTATGGTGTTATTTTCCAACTGCCTGTGTCATCTGTGACACAGCCGACTACTCGGCTTGACACTACACGACGTGTTACACCTACACATGGTGGGTACACCACCATGTTTCCCAGCCACATGACTAACTCCACACGGTCTATCCATGGAAAAGACTACACGGAGTGTCCCACAGGTACACGACATGTTCAGGGAGAGGTGACACCGGCCCGTGTTGTTAGTTACACGACCGAGTCCCCAGGTCACACTACACAGCGTGTCTATAATTGACATCGCGTGTTTTGTCAAGGAGTTCACCGACCCGTGTTATTAGTTACACAGCCGGACTCCGGGTCACACTACGCGGCGTGACCATTCGGTACATGACATGTTTTACCCAAGCCTTTCCCTACCCTGTGTTGCTGCCCACACGGTTTGTGACACGGGAGGAGACTACACGGCGTCTACTCAGGGTACACGGCGTGTACTCAAAATGTTCATTTTTCTTCCCGAACAGAAGAGTATACACGGCGTGTATAAAAATAATACATGGCGTGTATACTGGGTTTCCAGGCAGTATGCCTCAGAAACTTCCCCAGAACCCAGAAAATACTGAAACTAACAACTAAGTGTCAAATTCCGACCCATGGGGGCCCATACTCCCCACGAATCAAAGTTTGACATCTTATATGTGTTATAACCAATAAATAGTCAATGATCCACCAAATTCTGGTAAATGGGGGCCCATACTCCCCAAAAACCAATGTTTGGTGTCCATTATATAAACAAGCTAAAAAAACCATATCACAAGGTATATATTTATCAAGAAGCTATCATAACAACATGTTTTATTAGCACAACAACTATCAAAACAACATGAAAATTCTAATGCACCTACATGGCATGGAAACAATGCATGGAATTTGATTTCTAGCATGTTACTATATGATACATGAGACGAAATACCCTCACCTCGTCATGTTGCAACTAAATAGAACCAATAGATAAAATATAAACTGCACAATCTCAAAGTGAATCACCCAACGGTGAAAACATATAAACCGTAAAATTTTCAAAATAAAAAGAATGCAAAATACGAGGTAGACTGGCTTTTCCCTGTACACGGGTTAGCTACACCAGGGAACAGCTTATTACCAACTATCGTTACATCCTATCCCTGACTACGGCTCCAAATATTAAGTCAAAGAAAAGAAAATTTCCCTTTGATACCACTTTGTAATGTCTCGGTCCTCGGGTGTCACTCAACGAGTGCCCCGAAGCCGGTTCGCCACAAGTCCTCAAGCGTATTTCCCCAAACGCCAGAGGCTACCAACTACCAGTGAGGGTCCATGTCTAATAGTGGGGAAACTATTCCCTCATTTGTCAAAGTGTAGCGCAGCGGAATAAAAAAAAACATACAATGACAGCGGAAGTAGTAAACCATACACAACTGAAATAAACTACAACAGTGGATATAACCAACAGTATATAAATGATGATGCTACATGTTTCATGTTCTATGAAAATAGCCAGAACATGTTATACATCAATACAGTACAACAAAATATAGGGTACATCAAAACAAGAAAAACAGCTGGTAGCGGCATTGCGATCCTAGGCTGGGTCACATTCCCTCCTACTCCTCAGCATCAGTGAAGTAGCTATATAGGGACTCTTTCGCTTATCTACACCTGCAGAAATATAATCTGTTTGGGCCGAAAAGCGTATCCCAAACAGGGTGTGAGAAATATATCTCAGTAGGCACCCACGAAAGGCTCGTGCCCAGCTGCGTGTAAGCATGCAACAATAGTGTGCAATAGTAAAATGCAATAATGTTAGCAGTACTAAAAAGTAAATAACTTAACAAAAAAATTTCCATTTTATTAGTCGTTTAATTTATTAAATTTAATATCATTTTTGTTCTCAACAGCACCAAGCCCTCCGGCCAACCAGAACCGTGCCCTCAGGCTCAAATAGTAAACCACACCCTCAGGCTTGCCCTCAAACCATAAAGAATCCAACCTGTAGGTATTGCCCTCAGGCGTAACAGAAAATGACCTCAGGTGTAGGAAGTGTCTCCCTCAAGCACATAAGCCTAGCCTTCAGGCACGAAAGGTTTCCCTCAGGTGAAATAGTAGGTCGCCCTCAGGCTAAAATAGTCAGGCCCTCAGGCTAATCACAACAACGTCCTCAGGAAAAACAGCTAACCGGGCCATGCCCAACATGTCAAAAGTAGTAAATAAGAAATTCCTCTCAAGGAAATTCCACGATTACTACTTTAAAGGCATACCCTCGGGTATCCTGGCCAAACAGCTACACAGTGAAACACACCCCTGGGGTGGTTCTGGATCCATGAAACGATTCCAACCAGCATTTTATTATCACAGTTTAATCACCTATGAAATTCTAGGAATTAAATATAGCAACGGCCTCAGCCACACGACACCCCAACATGGGTTCATGGCACAAAAAACGCACAAATTGCACGACAGTTGGAAAATAAACACAAATCCACCTACCTTATATGCCAACGAACGTTATACCCGAACGCCGACTCCAGAAACACCTAAGAACGGCGTAGATCTGATTAAGAACAAAACCCAAACAAACATAAATAACTCTTGTTAGGAGAAGAATTGGTAATAACCAACCAAGGAGGTGGAATCCCTTACCCGTGCAGTTCCAACGGGATCGTCCGAGGCGGAAACCGATTCCAGAAGAACACCTGGTGGATCGTCAAAGGTCTGACCTCCTCCTTTGGCTCCAAATCAAGTCAAGTGTCTTCTCTACCAAATGAGGAGGATACTACCTATTTAAGTCAAAAAAACAAAGTACACAGCATGTAATTTTGATTACACGACATGTACTTGATTCATTTAAGTATTCATTTGGAGACACCGCCACACTATTCAACCGTTGACATGAGTACACGTCATGCACTCAAAAGTACACAGCGTGTACTGTCGCCCAGCTGTCGGCTGCTCCACCACCTTACTGTTTAGGCCTGCCGACTGACTACACGGCATGTAAGGTACCACTACACATCATGTAGTCGGTTCCTACACCCTTTTTTGCTGGCATGGCTACACGCCCCATGTACCCATCCCCACACGACCATAAGTACACGGCGTGTGGAAATAGAACCCGGCATGTAGTTCCAAAATTTAGGATTTTCCCCCATTTTTCATATTTTCTCATAAACACTTAAGGAAAAGGAAAAAGAAGAAGCACATACCTCAAAAAAAATAAGAACAGGGTTCTTACTAATATATCATTGTTGTATTTTCAGAAATTTATATTAACATATTCCTTATATGTATTTAATTTCATCTTTATAAAATGATTATGAAATTTTTAATAATCATAAATTTTTTTAGACTATTTGGTCCCCTGATTAGCATATTTATGACCATCCATATTTTGAATTTTTGTTTTGAAAAATGAATATTGTTTTGAAATATTAATGAGAGAGTTAAAATGAATAATAATGTTTTCCCTTGAAAATTACTAAAATAGATTCAGTGTTTTGAAACTCAATAAGTGGTTTCAATGTGAACCTGTAAATTATTAAACATATCCAAGGGTACATTTTCCTTGAAAATAGTTTTTATGATATTAATTTATTGTTAATGATTTTAGAATATGATTTTAAAATTTTCCAGATAATGCTAATAGTATTTAAAGAAAATGGGTTTATATCCCATTAAGTGTTTTGAAAACATTTGGTTTATTTTCATGAGGAATTTTGTAAAAATAGAATTCAAGAGGGGTTTTAAAAATTTAAAAAGTATCCTTATGAATTTTAAATGTGGGTTATATATGAGAATCTTAATTTTAGATTAATATTTGGTTATTATAAAAGATTTTAGGAGGAATATATCATCCTCACCAGCTCTATATCCTGATTAGTTATTATTACATTTTGTTTCTGTTGGGACCAATTTTTGTATAAGATTGTATTTGTGGTTAACTATTTTCTATGAATATCAAAATGATGAAAGTGATTAAGACAAACACCAAAGTTATGGGGATTCGTAATCCAGAAAAATGTTGACCTGATATTTTGTTCAAAATACACCTGTCAAAGGTGATACATTGTATATAACAACGAAACCATCTCAAAGAGTAAGTTGAAGAGACATACATCATTTCACGAGGGATCATGTGGATATTTTAAGAATAGTGGAATTTGGTACGACCGGAAACCTATCGGTGTATACTCCTTGGACATAGCCCTTAGCAGTGAACCATGTAAAAAGTATATTGTTGTCTTTCTAAATGATTTTTTTTAAATTATTCCACATATCAATCATACAAGTTTAAACAAGTTCATACAAACATGGGAATATGGTCCAGTAAAGAAGTGAAAAGGTATACACCATAATTCACCCCATCTCAGGGTAGTCTAAGGTCCTACAATTGGTATAAAAGGGAAAATGTTAATGTATGTTTGATACTATATAATAATTTTATTCAGTTGATTATTTTCATTTTATTCCTAAAGTCAATAAAGAAATGAATTCTTGATGATGATTCAATCATTTCTTAGCCGAAGTAAAAATCTATCAAAACCATTTAAAACAAGAAAAAGAATGAGAAGAATTAGTTGAAGAAGTAACTCATGTCTACAGAAGATGAAATGTCAGGTTCTCTATTCCCTTCTAATAATGAAGAAATATCAGTCTTGGAAATTAAAGAGTAAGTGGATCAGGTGTCTACCATAAGAAAGGAAGACACTTGTTTCTCAAGGGATTAGAAAAAATTAAGAACCTATCTATGAGATATTCCTGTAGAATGAGTTTTCTTTGATTGTAGAGTATTTCAAAGCATTTAGGAAAAAGTCACCCAACTATGAATAGAAGACAATTCTATGGAGGGAGGCTTGGTTAAAAATATCAGAATGATATATTCTCTCCATACAGATTGAATCAGTTAAAGAAAAAAATAAGGAACTCGAAATAAATACATCCAAATGGTTCGAATAAGATGAAGAATAAGAGAGGGTCAGAAAGGTTCATGATCATATGATCCATGTGATCGAAGGGAAACTAAAATACTAAAATGATGTCAAGGGTCTATAATTGGAAGAGATATCCAAGATGATCAAGAAAAATGACACTTTGACTAAGAATAAAATGATTTTTCATGAGTAATAAGTTGTTATAATGAAGAAGGATTGCGAATAAAATATGACTATGATTGAAGATCAGAACATCATTATCAACAAAAAAATGTCTAGAATTGGATGCTAAGTTGACCAATCATGAGAAGACACATATTATGACTCAAAAAAATGAAACTATTTCCATGAGTACTCAATGATTATTAGAGGATTATAATGATGAAATAACTCCAACATGTGATATGAAGATCATGACATCACTCATTGATCTATTACAAGATGTAGATAAAGTGAAGGTACCATCGATACCAACTAGTATTATTTTTCTAAAAAAATTCCTATAAAATTATAGGTTCAAAAAATAATTCATAGCAATTTTGTGTGAGGAAATGTGAGGAGATGAAACCTACAACAATGGAAAGGGTGGATAGGAAGAATAATATGGATGATGGTTCCCGAGATAGTGCACAACACATTAAGAATATTTCTCAACAACCATATTTAGATGATATAAATAAGATAGTATTTGTGGGTCCATGATGGTGCTGCAACAAATTTGATAATTGTGCACTAGATTTTTGGTTCAATACCATCAATTAAAAATCAAATGGAAAGCCTATATCAATGAGAAGGAAGCCATAGATAAAGAAGAAACATATGTAGGTCTAGAAGAATCTATTTACCATAAAAAGAATTGAATGATGGATAACATCTATGTTATATGAAATGGAAGTGTTCATAATATAGGTATATTCACATCTCAACATCCTTTCATTGTTTCTACGAAAATAAGAACTCTAATGCCAGTTATGTATGAATAAGCTACCTTGGTAAGAAATTAAAAGAATATTGTGAATGCCAATTTCCCCAATAAGATCTAAAGTAGGGAAGCTGAGAATACCATGGATTTTTGATCCACTAAATTTAAGGGGAATTCATCCAAAAGAGTATCTAAGAGGGTTAATAGTAAGATGAACCCATGTGGAAGATCCAAACCAGTTGCAACAGTTACAAATAACTTTTCGTTCTTCTTTCCAGATGATTTGAAATGAATGACGAAACTAGAATATGAAAAGGCCAAGGCCTGTGATAATGGGAAAATAAAACATTCATGTGATGAAGATAAAGTTATTGAGAATGTTAAAACCAAAATAAAAACATGTGTTAAAGAACTTTTGTGTGAGATATGTATGAAATATGGTCACATTGAAAAAGGAATTCTAATAATAACACCAAAGCAAGAATTAGTCATTTAAAGTAGAATTATTTTATCATTCATGATGGTTGTTAAGAAGAATAATTATCCACACAAATCTGAAGAGAATGTGAAGAGATCCATACTAAATCAACATTAATCAAAAAAAAATTCAGATGTGAAGGCATAAAAAATGGAGCATATTGGTTGTGAAAATCATTTCAACCTTTCTTCTCACATTGCTAAGATGAAGATGTTTCCATCCTTGGAAAATTATTCAATTGATATTCAATGAATAAATTGACCAAGGATCACCCCTTATGAAGATGATTAAAACTATTCCCTTAAGGGGGAGACAAAGGAAGATGCTTCCAGAATTATTATTTCTACAAGTATATACTTCAGTTGGTATAAAATTGAATTACAATTGAAATTTCTTGAAGTACATGTCATTGGAATAGGCATGTCATTTATCAATCACCCTTACTGTGTTAATCAGAATGAATATGACATTAAAAATGGGGAGTAATTGAATTAATTAGTGATATTAGAAGAAAAGATGTTCCCCAAGGCCCCTTATCCTTCCAATTGCACAGGAATATTTTTTTATCAATTTTTTGAAGTGAGTGAAGAAGTTTCAGGTTGATTATTCCCTATCACATTCAATTTCAGCAGCCTAGAATGAGAGTGTGAAACCATTGAATACAAAGTAAACGAGTTCGCACTTATTGTGGTGTTATGATCACTGAATAATGGACATCCTTTTGTCTAAAAAAAATCCTCTTATTTTCAACATTAAGCATTGCTCACGTAGACTTAGTGTGAAATTATTGATGGAAAATTTCTCAAGTATCGAATGATAACCTTTTCCCATGAACATTGTATTTATTGTCAATAATTGGGAGAGAAGTGAAATGAAGTTTTAGTGGATAGAATGATATTAGGGTAGAAATAAGTTTCACATTTTGATATTGACACAACCATTTGAGGGGAACATTAAGGTATTTAAAGAAAAATATAAAAGGTGAGATTTTTGGGACCACTTTTTGTATAATGTTGTATTTGTGGTCAATAGTTGTCAATAAAGATCAAAATGAATAAGGAAATGAAGAAGAACCACAAAGTTATTGAGATTTGTAATTTATAATATTGTTGATATGATCTTATGTTCAAAATACATGTATTAAAGGTGTTACATTTTTTATAATAATGAAACCAACTAAGAGAGTAACATGAATAGACATACATCATTGCCTGAGGGATTCTGTGGATATTTGAATATTTATGAATGATCATAAAAAGATGAGAATATAATTCCAATCAAATTCAGTATTGACTGGTAAGACTGATGTTGCTGGAAGATAGATGATTGTTGAATAAAAATGATTATATTGAATTAGAAAGGATATTCATTCTGAATGTCGTTTCCTAGTGTCTTCCAAATTGTTGGACTTTAAAATCTGGATTTTGTTTTTATCAATGGAAGGATTTTATTTATACGAGTGAATGAGTAGTGGAATGGTGAAGGGAATAGTAAATTTAATCAAACTGCATACCGTGGAGAATGAACCACATACCTTGTCTGATAAATGGTTTGCAACTACTTACATGATAGCGAAAAAATTACGCAGAGAATTGCACAGAACCGAAAACGGTTGATGGCGATATAACGTGGTGAAGGCATGCGCTATGCAGAATGGTACACAATGAAGGCATGGTTTACTAAAAATGATGTCAAAAACTGTTTTCAGTGTCAGTACATAGTGCAGGCGTGTGGTATGAGGAATGATGATTGTTCACTATTGGTGGAGTTGTAGAATACAGAATTGATCATCATTGGTGGAAGAGATACAGTATACGGACTAGTAGATACATGATACATAGTGTAGGTTCACAGTTCATAGGAGGATCACTGTATGGGGTGGAGGATTTTAGTATGTGGATGGAGTTTAGTATGTGGTGATGTTTTTACCACATTGAAAATTTTGGAAAAACAGATTCGAGAAATTTACAAAGTTATGTTCTTATAAAGGAAGTTCCAATCCCATCATTATGGGAGATCATGTTTGAAAAAAAAATTGTTGTGGAAGAACTTAGCTACGTCAGAAAGTGGTCGACAGGATAGATTCTTTATAGGAGGAAGTGGTGTGCGAAAGAAAAAATGGATCACAATATTGGAAGGAGTAGTCTGCGGAAGAGATTTTGCACAAGAAAAAAATAGTATATGGGAGATGTAATAATTTTCAAAATTTAAGAAGAAGCCCGAATAAGGGAGAAACGTTACACAAAGGGTGAATGCAGAGGTGGTACGCGAACGTAGTATGTGAAGGAGGTTTGAAGCGGTGGTACATAGTGGTCATATACGGAGATGGTATTTGAATATGGTGCACAAAGTTGGCACAGTATTCGAAGCAGGTGTAGTGCGCAGAGAAGGCACTGTATGCGATACAGGCGAGGTACGTAGATCAGTGACGGTACACAGAGATGAGGTGACACGAGGAGCAGTCGTGATACCCAAAGAAGGTGCATCACAAAGACCAGTCATGGTACTTAGTGCATGTGTGGCACATAGAGCTGGTGTGGCATGTAGATCATATAAAGATAGCAAAAATAGGGACATTTTGAAGAAATGAAAACATCATAAATGGAGTATGTAATTATAGCGAATGAAAGGGGGAAGATGTTCATGTTCTTTGTATAATTTCACTAACTAAGAAATCATAATTTAAATGAGCATAAATCTAGGCCATCAATGCAAGAAGTGTCTCATGCTGAATGGAGACAAATTCATTCATGCCAATTTGTTGAAGTGTCCTTCAAGTCGATAAATTGAATGTGCCCTCTACCATGGTAGTGAGGAAGGGGGAGTTAATAGAAGTGATCTATGGGAAGTAGTTTTCTATCTCTGATCCTTTGTTAAGTTAGTGTTCCTGGGATAGAGTAACTGTGCCCGAACAATTGTAATCCACAACTAGTGAATATTAGTAGAACATGGAGTGAACAGAAGCTTGTCGGCGTATTCTCCAAGGACGTTGCCCTCAGTGGTGAACCATGTAAAAAAATTGTGTTTTACTTTTGTAGGTGAATGTTTTAATTACTACACATATCCATCAAATAGGTATAAAGAAGTTCCTACAAACATGGGAACAAGATCCAAAAAAGAGGAGAAAATTTTGACAGCATGATTCACCCCCACTCTCAGGGTGGTCTTGGGTCCTACATTATCATGAGACTTTTACCCCTTATCTTATATGATTCTTGAACTACTATAAGAAATAGTCAACCAAAATGTTCACCAGTAGCCATTATGGGATGAATACTACTCATAGTAGTTCAATAAAAATTAGTTCACGTCTTGAAGAGATAAGGGATGAGTATCAAGAAACTAAATTAAATAATAACTGTTAAGAGTTGTAGCTTATGAGGATGAAACTTGTCTCTAACTTTCAACAGTTCATGAATTCATAGGAAAAAACCTAACATAGGGGGTTAATTATTTTCATAAATTCAAATTCCCTTTTCCTTCAAACCATAATGAAATTATTTGAAACAAGATAATACTGGGTTCCACCTAAAAGAATTATCTCTAACATTCACATTTGATAATGAATATATTGTTTGTATTTATTTATCTATTATAAAAATGTATATTTTATGAATCTAATAAGATGGATATGAATTTACAGTGGATGCATACTATTTTTGAAAAAATAAAATTTTGATGGATTTATAGAGTTCATCATGTTTGCAATAGAGAATGCATAAAAATCATATAAAATCATTTTTATATGTTTATGTTGTTTTTATTCAAGAAACATTAGTCTGAAAGAGTTATAAGAACATTTTATTTTTCACAGAATATATAATAGTTATAAATGTTGGTCTAAACTTAGGGAAAACTAAATTTACACACAATTTGGGGTGATACTATGGTATATGGATCATTTGATATGAATACCAGTGTAATTAATGATGGAGATCACATAGAAAAATAAAAATATAAATTGAATTTCAACGTTGTAATTTTCCAATGTTATATGAGAAGTTATATAGAAATTATATGAGATCATTTTATACCAGTTGTACTAAATACGAAACATTGTCAGTGATATTGAAGTTATATAATTTTAATGTGGGAAATGAATAGAGAGAGAAAATATTTACAGAACTAAATGGACTCATTAATGATATGATTCCATAAGAAAATGAACTTCCATGTCAAACATAAGACTATAAATGAAATCCATATTGAATGGGAATGGCCTCTAAAAAACCTTTTATCCTAATTTTTCATATTGTATCTCGAGGACCATGAATCACCGAAAACATTCCCTATGTGTGGTGTAGATAGATACATGAAAAATAAATCAAGTACATTAAAATATTCATGATACATTCCTATCATTCCATGTCTTATAATAGAATATAAATTTTTGAAAACTGTGATAAAATTGACATGGCATGCAGAAAAAAGAATTATAGATGAGAAACTACATCATCCCACATGTTATCCTTAGTGGAAAAAATTGATTTCTAGAATAGTGAATTATGAAATGTGATGAGAAACATTCACATTTTATTATCTACATTTGGAATAAATCATTTTTGTGTATAAAGTATTTCTAATAGTACATGTACTGTCATGAGGGTAAATTATAACTTTCATACATGGTTATTCTGGAAGTGCATATATATTATATTACATGTTCTATAATATATACCAAAAAAATTTAGTAATGATATTGATGTCTACTTTGATTTATTAATTAAAGATCTGAAATTTATGTGTGATACAGTTGTTACAATGTATGATGCACATATAATTGAACCATTCACATTGAGGGCCATATTGAATGGGATGATAAATGACATTCATGCTTATGAAAATATGTTTGGATATAGTAGTAAATGAATGTTGGGTTGTACAATTTTTTAATAATTACCACAATATGTTTAGTTGAAACGTTCTTTGAAGACTATTTTTTAGGACATTAGAATTTTTTAGCATGATGACGTAAATACTAATCATGGATGACATAATTCGATAGTAATACTGAACAAGGTCCAACACCATCTCCTCTAATAGGTGGTCAAAATTTTGATAAAGTAAATGATATTGAAACTATTTTTATTAAACCAATTAAATAAAATGTTACAAAATAAGTTTCGAAGTAGATATGAATTTTATTTGAATTGATATGTTAGAATTGTTTTTAGGTTAGATATTTTATTCAAGTCATACATATATAGAAATTATATTTGATAGTGTTATTTGATGTTAAAATTTTTAATATAAAAACCAAAGATGGCCTGAAGTCTAGGTTGGTCATGATTTACATGGGGATAAGGGAAGAGTTGGAAAAGGTGACCAATAATGGTTGAACTTATATTCCACATATAGCATACAATCTATCAAGATAGGAAAAATTGACATTTTCATTTTCTTTAGTGGTGTAAAAATTCAATATGGGTATAAATTAAATTTCATGAATATCTTGTTAATGTTAAATTTGAATCAACAAGGACTAATCACACAAAATTCATGTTTTTATACAATAATTGATGCATGTTTCTTTCTGTTTCATTCTAACTGAAAATGTAAAAAATAAATTAATTGTAATCTGCTTCTTTTTCAAATCAATATTCAGTAATGTTGTAGACCCAATAATGATTCCAATCATTAATAATGAGGTTTCAGTCCTATTTTGTAAATTTGATGTGTTTTTAACCCCAACATGGTTTAATATAATGGTATACCTGATGATTCACTTTATTAGAGAGGTTTATCACTGTGATCCAATCTATTACATATGGATTTACCCAATTAAATTGTATATGAAGACATTGAAAAGGCACATAAAGAATCAATGTTTTCTAGAAGGTTGTATTACAATACGATATATTATTGAAGAAACTATTTAATTATCTATTGATTAACTATTAAATGTAGATAGAATTGGTCTCCAAGAGTATCATCATAGTGGATTCAATATGGATAAATGCATATTTTTAAGTTATGTTGTTACAATTACCATCATAGAGTGGAAACACACAAACCTTTACATTTTAAATAACTACATATATAGTGATCCATATGTGGAATCACAAAAAACTCATTGATATCTAAATACATTAATTTCTAAATGATAGATATAATGTGTATAAAGTCAAAATATTATTGGATGGTTCCTATATCAATTTTAGAATGAGTAATTTGATAAACTGAATTCAATTTTCAAAAGTTTTGATGGCTAGCCATGGGACAAAATGAAAATGTTATGTCTTACACTTTTTTTGTAATCAATGTTTATGTGTTCTATAAAATACAATATGGTGACTAAAGTACAATGAAAAATAATGGAGATACTCTTATGGAGGAAATGATGATCATATCTGCTTCTAAGGATAGAAATAAAATTTATCTGAATAAGTTATATTTAGGCATTATTGAATATATATTGGAGTTTTATTATAGAACATTTCATTTGGAAATTTTCCATTGAAATGGGTTGACAATAGGAGTGTAGTTAAAGTTGGTGAAATGGGATACATAAAGGTGAATTTCATTTGTGGAATGGATATTGGATGATATTTTAATTACGGAATCACAATCCTTAAAATTATCTTATGGCATTAATCCCGCAAAAAATAATTGTTCGATTGTCCAATTATATAGTAAAAAAACAATAGCATAAACTAAAAAGTCAATAGAGGATGACCCTTTAATTTTGATATCACAATTTGTTCAATCTAGTACCAATGTAGATAATGTAGTTCATATTACCGGGGACCATAAAGGGGGGGTTAAGATTCTTGATAGAGGATCCAAATCCATTCAACCTTTTAAAAAATAAATATTATTCAACGAGTAGGTTGAAGTGTATTTTAATTTACTATTGTTTTCATCATAATATTATATGATCACTATTGTATTAACACAATCTAGGTTAAATTTATAACTACACATCATTATAATTTCTTAAACACATGATGATGTTTCCAGTTCCAGATAATATCAGACTATGGATTCTAAAACTATAGAATTATTAGGGTATCAAAAACTTGTTGATTAACAAAACAAGAATGATGCATCATCATAGGGTTGAATAAATTTATCAATGTAAGAAGTAAATATTTAAAATATTAGGATGGCTGGAATACCCTGTTCACCCCAACAATTCAATTTTCATTAGTCATATTGGGGTTACAATGAGGTTGATTATGATAATTGACATAGATTCCTGGATCAAGTCCTATCCTATAATGAAAAAAACCATTTGAAAATATATAATGTTAATATTACGATGTTTTTTCATTATGTTATCAAAAATATATATATAAATATGTAGATTTAATTATAATTATTACTTTCTGAGTTTTTTTTTAATTTTTTTAAGATATATGTTTGTTTGGCTTCAGGAAAAGCCCAAAGAGGCCTCCAAAATATTTTAACCCAGTCATGTCTTAGGGATGATGTTGGGAAATTAAATCACCACCCACTATTTATTAATTTTCACATTATAAAAATGAAAACAAGGAATTCATTCATTAGTGACCATGATGAGAAATCATTTTAGTTTAATTTATTCACTAATTAATTTTTTATAATTAATTATTTTATCCAATATGATTCTAAATTCATAATTTATGAAAACAATACTGATTAAAATAAATAATGTGCCCCGAAACCAATGTAAACCTATATCAACGAAGGGATGCGATATGCTTTACTAGATATGAAATTTATA
This sequence comes from Viscum album, assembly GCA_963277665.1. Taxonomy (NCBI): domain Eukaryota; kingdom Viridiplantae; phylum Streptophyta; class Magnoliopsida; order Santalales; family Viscaceae; genus Viscum; species Viscum album. Next base: position 265,725,367 of record OY728128.1, on the reverse strand, counting down.
TTTTTTTTAAATCAATAATAAAATTTTTAAGTGATTTAAAATAACATATATTTGGTTTTTTATATTAATATTGATGAATCAAAATCTGAAGCCACTTCCATCCATCTCCATGTACTATGGACGTAGGCTCTTTTAATTAAGGAGTGTAAAATAATTGATCAAAACACAAATCCTCTATGGTAAACATGTTTAAGTATGACATAATAGAAATTAGGTATGATTTAGTACAATATTACATAAAAATATCTAATTATATTCATATATTTTTATATGGTTTTGAAATAATAATTGGTATTGACTATAGTAAAAGAAAGACATCATTAAATAGCATTGAAGTGGCCAAAATAATATTGTATCACTAGAAGATTATGTTTTGGAGTGTGTCCTAGAACAAATTTTATGAATGAAAAACCACAAGATGATGTATAAAAGATGATGATTGAATTTTAGACAAAATATTTTCTTGAAAATATATTATGGACTGGTCAAGTTTGGAAGACCAATATATGAGAAAGGATCAAAGTGAACTGATGGTGAAACCGTGATCCACTTACGGAGAACTTAATGACCCATCTATATTTGAGGATAATCATTCCCCTAAACTACATAGCTAACAAAAAGAAATAATTCATTGGAAAATCATTCTCTTAAATATGAATCGAGAATATTTTGATAAAATTGTATTACTAAAAATCTATAAGGTGATGTTTTATGTGATTCTTATATGTCGACACACATGTACCTTGTTGTTTCATGGAATTTAATGTGTAATATCCTAGGAGACAAGGTATGCATTAAATAAATCCCAAAAGATCACATGAGAGTGGGTATTATGGTAGACCATGATCTAACTACTATGTAACCTAATCTACAGAATGATTCATATAATACAACAGTCATCGATGCAATTGAAACATTCATAGCATGGTTGTCTAATATTATAAATGTAACATCCCAAATCTAGGTCCCACAAATCTGTTCCCCGTACCTAATTAGCCACATGTACACAAGAACATTTCTCCAAATCCCAAAGGTTTTCTACTAGCAGTGAGGGCCTTAGATGTGATAGTGGTTAAACTATCCCCTCATGGATAGAGTATAACACAACATATTTCAATATCAATATTGTAGTGGAAGCAGTAAATTTAATAAAATTGAAATAAAATAGTGAAAGTCTGAGAGATAAATATGCTTGTCTCAAACCATATAAATGATAATGCCAAATGGTCTACGTTCTATGAAAACTACCAAAATAGGATACATTATAATCAAATACAAATACAATACAAGTACAAAAAAGAAATAAAACTCAGAAGAATCACAAACCTCTTCTCGGTCCCATTCTCTCCTGCTCTTAAGCAGCAATCAAGTACCAGTACAAGGGTGCTTTCCCATGTCTACACCTACAATAATATAATCTTTTTGGGCCCAAAATCATGGCAAAAATAGGGTGTGAGACTAATCCTAGTAGAAAACCACCAGCGATCCATGCCTAAAAGTCAGAGAATATATGAAACAGCAGTAAGGGAAAATGCTAACTAGATGGTGCTCATGTAAACTATCCATTTATTCTATTTATTATTTAGCATCTCAGTTTAATTTATGTACCAAAATATGGAGATTTGACCTTACCCTGACAATCCCCCGTATAGAAGTAAACAGAGTAAATGTGTCATAAAATAATCTAGATAAATAAGTGAAGATTGAATCCAAGATTTTTCTTTGTCTTGGAAGATGCATCATAAGTTATTCCATTTCATTTAACAAGTTCTATGAACATTACGATGGACTCGATGTCCTCCCTAATCCCGTCGACCCCCCGTACCATAGAAATTATCATCTCATGACATAACCACTTCTCATTTAGGCATATCTTCATTTTAACATTATATCATTTGTTTAGTTTCCAATAGAGTCCATCCTCGAAAACCCCCAATATATCAAATATTTTATAGGCATTTAAAAAGAAGCCTCAGTGATCAAGACCGCCAAAACTACGGCTCACTCATGACCTTTAAGTAGATAACCACTTGAGTTTGTTCATCTCCTTTTAACAGTGACATAGGTTCACCCAAGTTAATCAAGATTTTATTTTTCCCATGAGCCAAACATTGTCTTTTATCTGAGACTATGGCTCACCCATTTCTAATTACCACTTTTAATCATTTAACGTTTCATTTAAAAATTGAAACATGTGAATTAAACTATCACATGTATTTGAACATAACAACTTATGTTGATAATTCTAATAGAATAAAAGATAGGAAAATTAAACTATTTCATGGTTTTTATCATTGAAACTCACCTAGGCATTTCATATAACAACCTATCGTGCTAATCAACCCCAACATGGTAAATCATTCAAAACCCTCAAAGGCATTATTTCCAAATAGCTAACCATGGGAAACACACCAATGGTGTGTCCCTAAACTGAACAATTAGAAAACACGTGCTTCAATTTCATACAATCAAATACCTAAATGACATTATGTATTAGTAGGTTCCAATTCTATATCAAAAAAAAATATTCCAAAATTGTGTCATACTATTTGGGATCATATTATAAACTCAACATTTAATGAAAGGAAAAATACTGCCTACCTCGATGATGTATAACTAATATAACCCAATTACAGAACATGACTCGGCCTAAAATAGAATAGATCATAGAAAATAGGTAAATAATTCAACATTAAATTACAATATCAATAGAAAGAATCACCATGAATGACTCTAGAAAAATAAATCCCTTAATTATTTCGTTCTAATGTGACTGATGACACATGAATCGGGTCTTGGACGATGAAACGAGAGAATGAAATGACCCCACGGCTCCTTGTTCTCCACATGGCTTCTCTTCTATCCCAAAGAAGAGGAAACAAGGATAATAACCTTTTTACACTTAAAATTAGTAGTACATGGAATGTATGTTCATATAAAAAGTGTGTATATCATTTTATTGTTAATATCTTTTCTGACCGACTATACACGTCATACAACGGCCTTGCCTACATGACTACACAACCTATACTAGGGAGTACTCAACATATAGTGGATTTCTCTTGTATCCCAAACCAAGAAAGTCACAATATATATATCCTCATCCCACACAGCCAGACTACACAACATGTATATTGGATTAAACGACATATATATCAAAGGATGTTGACATAGATGAAATCAAAACTCTTTTTAGAGAAATATCTCTATCTATTTTGAAATCATTTAAGAGTCATATATTTATAAACCAAAACATTTTATTTGAAAATATTCTTAAAATCTTCTATGGGAATCTTCGACTATTTTATTACGGCGGAAAATAGCTTCACCCGCCGTATAAGTTAAAAAAATATTCTTACATTAATTTTGTCAAAAAGGATAAAAATGACTTTGTTTGGAAAATGACTAAAAGATTCTTTTATAAACCACATATAAAAGTCAACAAGGTAATAAATGAATTTAACCCATATTCTAGTAAATAGTAAAAATGTTTTGAAATACATTTTTAATAAACATGGATGTGGATGATAATGATGTCCTAGTAGATTATTACGTATAAACAACATCGGATAATGAAGAGATTGCGAAATAAACCCTTAACTTGTACTTTTCCTTGGTTGGGGTAGGTTAAAATCTTGTATAATGTGAAATAATTGTTATTAAATTATACAAGAATCATATATATTAATATGATATCATATATGATCTTTTAACATTGCTTTTTTAATAATATTTTAGAGTTATCGTCGTTTCAGGTGTTAACTTACTCATTTTATTTTATATGATTTATTATGTAAGCCATGTTTGTTATGGATAGGTTGTATCTTATTTATATAAAGAATTATATTATGTCCTTAGACATTATTATTAAACTTCAAATGCGAATTATACTTGAATGGATACGATGGAGAATGAATCTCATCGTGTTCATGGAGACGGTAGTCCGTACATATGCACGAGAGACAATATCAATCTTTTGATATTAAATTATTATTTAATTGGATGGTATATCATATATACAGAATCATTATCAGGTTATATTTATTATTTAAATTAATTACACATCATTATTATAGCCATCCAAATAATAATTTATTGAATAAAAATTACACCACGACGTGGAGACGGTAAGCGGTACGTACGCACGTATGGTGACATGTTATTCAAAGGATGGATATAATACTGAATATGGTTTTACCATATTTATAAAAATATCACAGTATATATAAAATATTGGATTTATTATTTTAGAATGGTAATAACAAAGAAAGAAGAAGTGGAAGAAGAAAGGAACTTGAAAAGGGTGGTGAAATCATTACCTCTTCTTCGGGTTCTACCTTTTGATTTGATCAAAAGGGCTCCATAGGTTGGCTATCTGACTAAAGGAAGGCCTCTACGATAAATTCAGGGAAGTTGAGAGAGTATTTGGGGAGGGTTTGGCCGTACCAAAAGGCTTTGAAGGTGTGAATTAATGAGAAGGGGGTGGCCTTTTATAAGAGGGGTGAGGGGCACCTTTGGAAAAGCTAGAAATATTATTTTATAATAAATTTATATTTGGTTTCTAATGGCTCCAAATTGGATTATTTAAAGGAAAAGGTGGGGAGGGGTATATAACCACTCATCCAATAGAATTTAGACAGGTTTGGGTCATTATATTAACCTTATCTTTTAGTATTAACTCTTAGTTAATTAGTTTGACACTTACCTTGTCACTCTGTATTTTTATATTCTATAGTTAGTAAACTTGCTATATACTTCAAAGTGACCCAAAATTGGTCCAGTAATGATACACCTAACATGATATAAGTCTCTTGGCCGATCCTTATCTTTTTAGGAAATGCATATCAATTAATAATATAATATTTGTTTTAAAAACTCTATTAAGTCAATTTTGACACTATTTGGAAAATTGATTTTTGTGAAAATCATAACAGAATGATTACTTCTAAAAAAGTTAATTAAATCATTACTAACATGTCATATTAATCTTCAAAATTAGTGTAATTCATAAAAAGTCTCTAATTATATTTTTTTGGTTATCTATAATATCAATTATTTTAATTTCTCACTACTACGGTAATTACTGTATCATCATTGGGTCATAAATAAATTAAATTATTTAATTTATAAAAATTATAAATAATATAACATTTTGTAGGAAATCATTTTAGCTTTCTAATGAATATTTACAATGTAATATATCTTATGTATTACCCTATATTAAAAATGATTTAGTAAATAAACATTGATTTTAACTCTTTTGACTCTTATTTGAATTAAATAATAATAAATGTCCTAATCAAATACAAGTGGACCTAAATGATAATATTTTATTCCTAAGGTTGTATTTGGTCGAATTAAGCTTATCCAATAGAATTAGGACATGTGTTAGGGTAATATTACTATCATTGTTAACCTTAATTACCCTATTTACTTTTAACCGTGGTAAATAAAAGAAAAAGATACTATTCACCAAAAAATATTTTCATCTCAATGAACCCTATTTTAGTCCTTGATATTAAACATGTCTCTCGGATTTTCGAAATTCCACTCACAGAAGCTGTAAAATTATGTTTTATGAAAAAATCAGTTTTTTTAACTAACACTTAGTGGTTTCACTATTCATCAAAAAATGAAGTTTTTCAAAAAATTACCAAAAATTCACCCTAGGCTAATTTCGATATTCAGAATCCAGAAATGAAGTTCATTATGCAAAATAAAATTTTTAAATTTCAAAAAGTGGGTATTACTATTCATAACGGCTAGTTTGATATGTTGTGGTGTGTTAGAACTCGATGTTGCGTACAACACATGCTATTGCATTATTCAAAGAGAAGCGTACCATAGAAGCTTGGGGAATTACAACTAAATATAAGTGCGATCCTAGTGTGTGGTAGTGGGGAAACTATTCCCTCATTGGTAGAGTATAACATAGCCGAATTAAATAACAATAATGTATAAGATGTAGTAAATAATATACAATAGAAACAAAAGTGTATAATTCTGATAGATAAATATCCCAGTCTCGAACCATAAAAATGATAATGCACCATGTTATATATTCTAAAAAAATATCCTAAAAAGGATACAAAGAAATCAAACACTAATAGTATACAAGTATAGAAAAATAAACCTAGAAGAATTGTAAGATTCTACTAGGTCACATGCTTTCCTTCTCCTAATCAGCAATCATGTACCTATATATGGGCGCCTTCCCCTGTTTACACTCGTAATAATATAATCTGTTTGGGCCCAAAATCATGAAAATACATTGTGTGAGACTAATCCTAATAGGCAACCACCAAATATCTATGCCTTATAGTCACTGAATATATGCAATAACAGTATGTGAAAATTACAACTAGAATGTGCTCAATTAAACAATCCATTTATTATGTTTATGTTATTAGTAGTTCAGTTTCATTTATGTACTACTATCTCGAGATTTGGCCTTAGCATGGAAATCCCCCATATAGAATTAAACATGTCAGATGTCTTAGAAGATCATCTAGATAAATAATTGTAGACTGAATCCAAGAATGTACTTCGGCTTGGTAGATATGCCAAAACACATTCATTTTCATTTAATAAGTTCTATGAACTTTACAATGCTCATGAATTCCACCCTAATCCTATCGATCCCCCGTAACAAAGTAACTATCATCTTGTGACATAACCATTTTGTATTTAAGTGTATTTACTTTTCATCATTTAATAATTTTTTCGATATCCAAAAGAGCATGTCCTATATATCCCTCAATGGATGAAATATTCACTTGTTATTTGAAACGAAGACTCAGTGAGCCCAACCACCAAACCGATTTCTTGCTCATGACCATTACATAGTTAACCTATTTAGACCATTCATTTATTTTTAACTATGTCAATGTTTTACCCAATGTGTACAAGATGTAATGAGTCACATGAGCTTGACCTTGTCTTTTAAAAATGATAGTGGCTCACCCATTTCTAATTACCTCTTGTAATAATTTAACATTTCATTTCAAAAGAGACACATCAGAATTAAAATATCCAATTACATAAAACATAACAACACATGTGGTAAATTCACATAGAAACAAACACATAAAAATTAATCTATTTCAATGATTTAATCATAAAAACTCATGTGGGCATTTCATAAAATAAATGTTCATTCTAATAAACCCCAAAATGGGAAACATTCAAAATCCTCAAAGGCGTTCTTTCCAAACAGCTAACCACAGGAAATACACCCAAGGGGTGTCCCTAAATCAAAAAATTAACAACCACATGCTTTAATTTCATATAATCAAATACCTAAACATCATTAGGTATCAAAAGGTTTAAAATCAAGAGTTAAAAAATACCCAAAATTTGTCTCACACCAATTTCGAATAGATAAACAACTCAACATTTAACTAAATCTACAAGACCACCTGCCTCGATGTTGTATAACTGATATAATTCGATTTTGGCCCTTGTATTGGATTAGAACATCATAAAAATAGGAAAAGAGGTAAATAATTCAACCATAAATAACTCTTTCAAGAGAAAAAAGTACCAAGAATATCTCTCAAAGAAGCAATCACTTTCTGATGGGATTCAAAAATGATAGACTACACTTGAATTTGGGCCCAAACAACAAAACTGGAGAATGAAATGATTTTGCAGTTCCATGATCTTCACCCAATGACTCTTCTATCCGAAAAAAGTGAAAATGAAGATACTGCCCATTTTATGTGGAAAATAAGGAGTACTTGGCATGTAATTTCATATACATAGCGTGTATATCATTTTATTATTCATAACATCGCCAACATACATTACGAGTCCCACACTGAACTCACCGACAAGACCAAACAGTGTGTACTAGGAAGTGTAGGGCGTGTAGTGGATTTTTTTCTCCCCAATGATAGAAAAATCACACACTGTGTATGCCCTTCCCACCTGGCCATACTGCACTACATGTTTACTGGATTACATGTCATGTACTACTAAAATATAACATTTTTTCTAGTTTTCCTTTCTTCCTCAAAAACAACTCAAAAAAATCAAAATGAAAAAACCCATACCTCATAAGAGGAATCGAGTTCTTACAAAAAAATATACATGAGCTATATAATTAAGAAATTTTTTGTTATTAAAAACTATAACCATTGATGAAAAAAGGTCTGATGTGTGTTATGGTATTATAGACTGATGAAGTAATGGGGAAATGATAGGTTGAATCAAGAAAATATAGTGAATCAACAATGAAATAAAAATGACCATCCATTAGTACCATATCACTACCACTTCCATAGAAAATTTTTTATCATTACTACTTCGTTTTGAGACAACATTTAAAGATAAAAATATGTCCTACATTCCATATAAAAAAGAAATATTTAGAACATTCATTAGAAAGGCAGTTGTTCTTGAGAGTATAAATGAGTTCATCAAGATAGAATGGCTTAATCTATAAGTTGTGAATACATACATAATGTACATTTTCTTAATACTTATATAAAAATAGTGACATAATATCTATATTAATGTTAATAATAATTCATATTTTCCCCAATAGTTTATATCACTACTACATAAAGGGAGAACCATTTTAAGTACATTTTTGGAATAATTAAACCCTAAATAATTGTTATAAAAGAAAATTATTTTGATAGGTAATAAATTGAAAATAAGTAATATAAACTATATGATGAGATTGAAAGAAATATAATAGATTATAACCTATTTTTGATGAATTAAATACTGGGGTAATACTCTAAAATCTAATCCCACAAAATATATATTTTTTCATTATACACATATTTTTTAGGCATCAATAGATGCCGATATCTATCAAAGTTGTTATCCCAAAGAAAATTAGATCCATTGCATGGATATCCATTGTGAATTTTTTATACACTACAATAAAAAATTTATAGATAAACATTCAATTATATGTTTTATTTTGCATTTTAATAATAATTTTATTATGATTGGGTGGTCCTTAATTATATACTACCACAAGGAATAAAGTCATTGGCTAATTATAAATATAACTCGGATTACATAAAATTGAAACAAATGAAGGTATATATTGAAATATTTCACTATTAATTTTTTTAAAACAATTTAATTATTATAGTAAATATTTCTATAGTGTCTGATGAAAGATAATGGTAATGATTTTGGATATTTTTTTGAAAATTTCTAAGAGAGATCATAAATCTTGAATATACCATTATCCATAGGGAGGCAATTTAAAAATATAATTAAAATTTTAATAAAAATATTTTTTTATATTTTTTATATTTTCTCATTACTACCAAGATTTACAATAAATATCTTACTCAATTGATGTAAATCTATTTAATGTTTAGTGGTATGCATACACAATGTCAGGATGTTAACTAATAATAAATTTAGGTGATTACCTGCTATATTTGTGATATATTATAGTCTATGAACATATTTGGGTTTGAAATGATTAGTATCAGAATGCTTATATTTTATTGTTGATATGTTTATCATGGATAGTTACTATCTTGTTCCCATTTTAATGGCATAACATCCATACTTATTTTTTAATATCATGTAATAAAAGAAGGTGGAGTCAAGGTCGGAAGCGTAGGAAGAGGTGGACGCCGAGTAGGAGGTGGAGTTGGAGACTAAGTAAAAGGCATCATCAGATGTTGAGGTGAAGGATAAGGCATGGGTGGAGACATATATAGAAGATGAGATGAAGGAAAAAAGGAAATCCTTAATTTTAAAAAATATATTATCGGAGTAGAAATCATGTAATAATATGTCAATTTCAAATTTGTATAATTTATAATGTAATAATATATATATATATATATAAAATATATGACGATCAGATGAAATTTTCTAGTACATTTAGTAATAGTTTTAGAATATTAATTTTAGTTAAATTAATAATTTCAAAAAAATTTAAAAAATTTCGTATTTATACTTCTATTCCTGGACGTCACTGGTACCCTACTCTAGATGTATACAATTTGACACATGTAACTATAGATGAATGAAAATATTTCATCTGATAAAAAATAATTACTTATATTTACCATTAGTGAGAATCTAAAAATCTTTTGATCTCCCAAGAAGGAATTGAATCTTGACTACTCCAATATAATGTTCACTGTTATTTCAGTGTCTCTAAAAACAAACACCACAACCATGTTAATTATAATATAAAAACTAAATTGATAAATATAAATAATTTTCCTCCAAAATAAACCTTATAAAAATCATGTAGGTTGTGGATATATGAAAAAGTGATAAATATTTTTTAAATAACTTCCTAAAACATATTTAATTGATTTCATACAAGTGATTTGAGCCTTAATTGGATCATATAATTATAAAAAAATTAATCATTTCAACAAATAGAATAATTAAGATGCTAAAATATTATATTTAGGGTCATGTAATATTTAATAGATTCTTATTTCATTTAGTTTAATATGATCAAGAATAATTATACTATATTTTAATGACATATAACAAGAAAAAATTTCCATTTTCATTATTTTCATATCATTTTATCAAAATTATTTAGTTAATACCTCATAATTTGTTTCTATAAATTATTTTTAAATTTTTATAGAAATCATGATGGAATGAATACATAAATAAGGATTATTCACTAATTTACTATGATCAGGAAAAGGTAGATTCCTACAAATTTATTTAGTTAATTTGGAAATATGTTTATGTAATATTTTAAGTTAAATTCATTACAATTTTTGTATAATACTTTTTTAAAAGAACATATAGGAAGTATTATTTTTTCCATAAAACACCTACAAAAATCCAAAAAATAGATAACATGGTGCCATTGGATAATGTGTTTCAAGAAGCATGGAGTTTCCACTTCCATCCAATAGAGCATTTATTTGTTTTCTTGATTGGTGTATACCACTGAATGAAAACAAACATCACATACTCAATCATCTACACCTAAATAAAATAATAATTGTGATCATTATAGTACTAAAAGTTTATTTGTAGTATAGTATTTAGAGATTAGTTAAAAACACACATCAGATAATCAAAACTAAGAAAATACAATCCTTATGATTTGAACAACATTCCCCTATATCTATATTTTATAAAATAAATTTAATGTCATAAAATAAAAATTGGTCAGTTGGTTCTTTTAGAATATTTCAAAAAACTCATCTCTTGAATAAGATTTCTTAACTTAGTGTTTGTATGATAAAATGATTTTCTATAAATGTAATTTATTATTTAATATTTATGATTAACATATTTATTTTTAGCATTACTAACAAAAGATTATTTTTCTTATCTAGGAGGAATATTTGGTATGAGTTTGGGTGGTTTGTTCAAATATACTCATGATTGTGTGATGTTACTTTTTGAGGTTGCAATAGAGATAATATGAAAACGGAAATGGGTCCAGAATGTATACAACCACCATTAAAAGGAGAACTCCTAATAAAATATTTAATTAAAATTTTTATCATATTATCTAAAAATTCTTGTTAACTTCCTCATCATTATCATCTAATACTTATTTATTTTTTTCATAGTTCTTTTGGGAACACATATTGTTCTTTCAACTATATACAACAAATAATAAATGGAATAACACATTATTTTTTATGGATGTGGAAGCTCATTGCTACTAGAAATGTAAAGTGTTTTGGGGGAATGGGTTTTATGTTCCATTTGAATGTTACTTGTTATATATTTCATGGATTTCTTTGTTATTTTTTAAAAAAAATTCATACTAAACCATCCCCACATCAATCTGAAACACAATTTTCTAGATATTACTCATAATATATGTTTTGTTTCATAATTTACACTTTTATTCAAAAAACTCATCACATACTAAAAGCCAAATGAAAATTTTAATATTATTTTTATTCATTAAAACCATAATATATAAGTAATTTCTATACTTTTGGAACTAGTCTCACCTCAATAAGATTCACGGTGTGTCGATTATGACTCCAAGAGTGTTTTTTTAAATGGCATTAATTTTAGTAAAAAAACAAGTGAAATAATGAATTCTGAGAAACTTTTCTTGTATTGACTTAATAATTTTATTAAACAATTAATATGTTGTTTTTTGTATGAATGAGTATCACATCATTTTGACACACTATGTGACTTGTATGACACAATATAGATTTTTGTGATTACATTTCACTAAAAAAATCAATGTTACATACTCAGAAAATGGAAAATAAATATTTATATTTATTGATACTATATAAAAATGATCCATTAGCCATTTTGTTTTTCTATGAATCATCCACACCTCAGCCTGATGCATAGTTTGATGATTATGACTCAATCAGTGACTTATTATTTAAAATTACAATTAAATTTAGTAAAAAAGACAACTGACATACTCAAAACTGAGGAAAAACATTCATATAAATTTCATAAATTAGGAAAATTATCCTTATGTCCTTTCGGACCTATAGGAATCAGCTTCGCCTCAATATGATGCACATTGTGACTGGTATGTCTCAAAGTGTGTTTTTACACAATATTGATATTAATTTTTGTATTAAGAAAAATAACATACTCAAAACTAATCAAACCCAATCATATTGTTTTGATAATTTATTAAATCAATACATAAGTCATTCAGGGCATGTAGGAATCATCCTCATCTCAAAATGAAACACAGTGTGACGGGTATGACTCGAACTATGCCTTTCTATTTAAAATGGACACAAATTTTAGTAAGAAAGACAACAAGATAATCAAAAATAAAAAAATACATTTGGATTGTTTTTATAATTTATTAAAAAAATACAAATGTCATTGGGGAAATATATTAATTAGCTTCACCTTAATCCAATTCATGGTCTGATCAGTATGACTCCAAGTATTCGTTATGAGTTTAAAATTGACATTTATGTTCAAAAATTATTACTCACTAAAAATCAAGACAACATGATCATATTTTATTTTTAATTTATTAATATTATTAAAAATTAATTTTTTATCGGTATAAATTAGACTCATGTCAATCAAATACACGATGTGACATGTATGACTCAAAGTGAATTTTTCAAGTTTTAAATGACACTTTAGTAATAAAAACGATATATACTCAAAATTGATTAAACATGTTTGGATTCCTTTAATAATTTATAAAAAATATCCATAAATAGTTTGGGATGCGTAAGAATCATCATTTCCACAATAAGATGCACAATGTGACCAGTATGACTCATTTTGTGTCTTTTTATTAAAAATTGACATTAATTGTAGTAACAAAACAACTAATATACTTGAAAATGAGAAATTTTTTTTCATTTTTTTGATATTTTAGGAAAATGATCCATAATTCATTTAGGACGTGTATGAATTTGACACACCTCAATACGATTCATGGTGTGACCGATATAACTCTAATTGCGTCTATTTACATAAAACATGCATTAATTTTAGTAAAAAAATATGATGATATTGGGAAAACTAATAAAATGAATTAAGATTATTTTGATAAACTACGGAAGTGATAAATAAGTCATTTTGGATTTTTCTGAATTGGTATCAACTCAACCTAATTCAATTTTTGACCGATATAATTCCTATTGTATATTTTTATTTATAATTGACATTAATTTTAGTAAAAAAGAAAACTAACATACTCAAAATAGAGTAAATGCATTCATATTGTCTTTATATTTTTTTGAAAATGATCCATATGTAATTTGGGAAGTGTTGAAATCAATATCAATTCAATATGATGCAGGATGTTATCATTATGACTTCTAGTATGTATTTATATTTGAAAGTGACATTGATTTTTGTAAAAATGACAACTAGAATATTAAAAACAAGGAGAAAAAATTCATATATTCTTGATAAATTTGTAAAATTGTCTATAAGTTAGTTAGGATGTGTCATAATCTTCTGTATGTGAATCTATCAGATGATATGAGCAGTACGACTCCAAGTGTGCCATTTTTTTAAATTGACATTAATTTGGGAAAAAAAGTGAAATCTCACTATAAAAACCTATAATAATAAAATTAATTGTCTTTATTCATTAGAAAAAAAGATCCAAAATTCATTTTGGATATTCAGGAATCAGCCTCACATTGATCCAATGCATGGTGTGACTGGTATACCTCCAAGTGTCTGTTATCAGTTTAAAATTGACATTTAGGTTCAAAACCTATCACTCAATTAAAATTAAGAAAATGTTCACAGTTTGAATTGGTAATTATGAAAAAATGGTCAGTATTCATTCATTATATTTATTAATCATTCTAACATAAAACTGACACACCATGTGACCTATATGACTCAAAGTGTTCCTTTCAATATTAAACTAGAAATTTATTAAAAAGACAACTAAAATGCTTAAAAATTTTAATATATATTCATATTTTTTATACATAAGGAAAATGATTCATTTTTCATTATAAATGTGTATTAATTTTTCACACCTCAATCCAAAATAGGGTGTAAACGATAGGACTCTATGCATGTATTTTTATTTAAAATCGTTATTTATTTTAGTAAAAATGACAATTGATGAACATAAAATTGATAAAATGCATTAAGATTGTTTTTATACATTATTAAAATGAAAATTATGTCATATTGAATGTAATGGAATCAACCTTACCTCAATCAGATGCATTGTGTGATCAGTATGACTCCAAGGGTGTCATTTTATTTAAAATTAACATTAATATTAGTAAAAAAGACAAATTCTATACTCAATACTCCGAAAATGTATTATTTACTACTTTAATACTTTTGTAAAATTATACATATTTCATTTGGGGTTTGCTTAGGAATTATCAACTTTTCAATTTTAAGAATAGTGGGATTGATATAACTCATGGTTTTCATTTGTAGTTAATCATTGACATTTACGTTAAATATGATTGAGTCGTTGAAAAATGAGAAAACATTCATAGGTTGTATTAATAAATTTGAAAAATGTATGAGAAGTCATTTTTTATGTGCATGAATCATTCTAATAATAAATTGACACACAATTTGACTTGTATGACTCAATGTGCATGTTACGAGTTTAAAATGACATTTCAGTTAAAAATAGTGACATACTCAGAACAAAGAAAACACAATATAATTGTATTGATAATTTATTTAAATGATCCATATGTCATTTTGGACATATAGGAATTGAACACTCCTCAATCCGAGGTATGGTGTGACCAGGATAACTCTGTGTGTGTTTTTTTATTTAAAATTGTCATTAATTTCAGAAAAAAATACAACTGACATTATTAAAACAAAGAAAACAAATTTTGATTGTGTTAATACTTAGTAAAATGATCCATATTTCATTTGGTATTTGTAGGAATCAACCTCACAAAAATACTACTCATGGTGTGACATGTATTACTATAAGTTCTCATTATCATTTGAAAAGGAAATTTTAGTTCAAAAATTGTCACTTGATAAATAATGTGAAATCACACTCATATTGTGTTGATACTTTAGGAAAAGTATTCATAATACATTTTTGATGTGTATGAATCATTATCATCTAAAACTGACACATTATGTAACTATTATGAATCAATGTAATTGTTTTCTATTTCAAATTTCATATTAGTAAAAAACATAAGTGATGTACTCGAAACTAAGAAAAAACATTCATATTTTACTGGTACATCCAGAAAAAATTCCTTAAGTCATTTTGGACATTTAAGAAAATGTTGCACCATAATCCAATTCATTTTGCAACAAGTATGGCTCTAGTTGTGAGTTTTCAAAATATATGTTCCATTTTAGTTTAAAATGCACATCACATATCCAAAACCAAGAAAATGAGCTAATATTGTATTCTCATCACTATAGATATTATTATTTAATTAATTTAAATACATTTTTATCCTATATTTATTTAAAATAAATTCATAGTGATAATTATTGAAGATAAATAAGAAATGGTGTGATGTGAAAGAATCAACGACAACTCAATTTGATACATAATGTTATTGGTATGACTTAACTTTTAGTTTAAATTTAACACATTATGATCAAATTATTTATTTATATGATTACAAAAATAATAATTTCTTACTTATATAGGGTTTTTCCTTTTTTCGATAAGGGATGGTTTGTTCGGAAATAACATTATTTAGGGTCAATTGAAAAATGCAAAGGAATATTGGTGTTTTTGAATGTATGAGATAATTTTTAATTAATCAATTAATTTTATAGAGCAATGTTATAAATTTCAGTAAAATAGTTTTGTTTTCCTGTATTCATCTTGTAAAATTTGTTGCATTAAAAATATGTATTTTTTCATGATTTTATATTTTTGAATTTTTTTTCTGGAGATATATTGTTCTGTTAGAGCACACTATAGTAATTCTATTTATCCTCACTTTTATAGATCTAATAAAATCCTAGTGATTTTAATCATGCTTTGGTCCTCATCATTTTTCGTGTACTGAAAAATGAAAAAATTTCCTCTATTAAATTCTTGTTAGGTATTAGTGATGAAATTAATGGAATTTAAATATAAACCAATACATATTTCATAATATTTTATATCACATGAAATTAATTAAAAAAATATTTCACAAAATTATACTACATTAATTATTTTAACATTCATTTTTTTTATTTTTTTATTAATTGAATAAATATAATTTTATTATTACATAAGAATTTAAATTAATTATTTAATTTCTCAAAATTTAAATTATATTACCCTAATATAAAATAAAAATTCATATTTCAAATAATCATTTAGAACATAACATAACCTCATTTTATCCTTTTGAAAATAAATAATAGTTATTAAATTCAGGAGGGTGTTAATTTGTATTTGAACATTTCATAAAAAAATATAGATGTCACAATCAATGAAAAATGGCTCCAATTGGCCATATTGTTGAGAAATGGATGATAATGTTTGAACTCCAATTATAAAGTAGGTTACGTTTAAGTGTTAGTGTAATTTTTAATCTTTAAGAACATGTTTAAACCTCGTTTTACCTGTTTTACCCTTACCAATGGGGAATTTTTTTCTATCTTACTATTCATAATAAAAAAACAAATAGAGGCATATTTACCAAATTTGAATATACTAATTACAAATTTAAGATCCATTTTTAATTATTTAATTTCTATAAGAGGATGATATTCATTTTAAAATAAGTGTTAAAAATGTGATCAATATGTTTTTTTAGAAAGATAGAATTTCAAGATTAAAATTTGATTTATTCTTATCTTATGCCTATAAAAAAAATTAGTGAAAGGATAAAACATTTTATTGAATATATAATATATAAATTTCAAAAACAAAATTTGAAAATTGATATTTATTTATTTTATTGACATTAAAAAACTTTGAAAACAAAAAAAATCCTCATAAAAAACATCCCATTTACATAGAAATGTTTTTTCTATTCATCTCTATTCAATAGATAACCAATGAATTAATTTTATAGATGTGTAAACAATAAATTTTTATAATTTATTATGTGTCATTAATACTCTCTAGTCCAACAACTTGGATAGAACTATCAAATTAAATAATACAACTTTAATAATATATCGATGTTTATGTAAACACAGTATAACGTGTATTGAAATTTGTTAAAGAAATAAAAATTATTTATAAAGAAATATATAATTAAATTTTGGGGTATTAAAAAAATACACTCATTAGGTGTATTTAAGGAGGGAGATCAACATTCCCAATAGGTTCTCACTATGTGTTCCATTCATATCATTAATTAGGCAAATGTAAACATGCTAATTCAGAAATCAATTTGATTTTAGAACATACATTTTAATTTTGTAGAAAATAATGACAATTTAAAAAATAATAAACAATAAGTGGATACATAAGAACTATGGGAATTCGTAGGTAACCAAGGTCGTGTGTTATCCTATGAGTTTTATACACATGGAGACCACTCCATACATGTCTATTCCCATGAACAATCCATTGAGGAGGTTAAATCCCAAGTCCCAATGGTAATCATCATTTTGGATCATAATATTGTTTAGATAGTGTTGTAAAATATCCTTTATAGGTATGGAATTCCAATTCCTAGAATACATATCATAGTCAACCCTCCTAGGTCCCCAGTGTTCCCATGTACCTTTTCCCATTAATGTTCATTTCATATATTAAATATTCCTCAAACTACATACTAAAAATTCAAAAACATTCCATTGAAAAAAAAATCTAAGAGGAAAATCAATCTCAAACCATAAAAACACATTTTTTTTTTAAATTCCATTCACACACACCAAAATAATTTTTGATATTTTCAAAAAATACTACCAAGATTATTAATATTTTCAAAGAATGGTACACCATGAATCCTCAAACATTAAAACATTTAAACACCATGAACTGGTTGGAAACCACAATCCAAGAGGATTTGATACCCTATGTGAAAAAAACACCAATTTATTATCATAACCCATAAAATATAGTTTAGATTAGATAAACCCAATCCCATCACACCAATTAGGTAGTATTATGCTATAGAAGGAAGAGAGAAAACATAAAAGGGATGGGTGTGGAGAAAAGGCATTAGATATTCTTAAATAAAATTTAAAAGATCCAACCAAAAATGATGCCTAGATATAAACGGTATGGAGGGATGGTGTTCCTAGGGTTAGGGAATTTTAAATTGAGAATATTAGGAGGATAAAGGGTTTAAATCAGGATATGTGTAATTTTCGGGTTCTAAAAAATTAAATGTTCTAAATAAATCAGATGGTTAGGATGTATGGTTTCCTAAATAATTTTCCAACTGTGTGGGTTTCCCTATCTTCAAATTCATTTGTTCTATGGGATTCCACATATTTTTAAAAAACATAAAAAATCCATGTAAACCCAATAATTCGATATATATAAATTTATTACGGTTCCACGTGATTTTCTATAGATATGCACAAACAATATTCCATTATCTATCCTCTTAAAAATATCCTATTTTAATGATCAACTCTGAAAAATATTATAAATTATAGTAAATATTATAAATAAGCAATAAATACTTTAAAATGGAACTATTCTGAGAAAATTCATGATGGAGTATTATAGGCTTTGATGAAATGTTAAGGTTATCTTAAAAAAATTATTTTAATGGGATATAGAATATATTAAAGAGGAAGAAAAATGGTTGGGTACACTTGGTATCCCATGAAATAATGACATTGTGTGCTGTCCACTACAATTTTTGTATACTAAGAAAACATTTTTCATAATTGGATATCACAAATACCTAAGGTCTGTGAGATACCGAGACTCATAAGCATTATAAATTGAATCCATTATTAGGAAACCCTTGAGGCATAAAAAACTAGAGGGTGGTTGAGAATATTGTAAATCATTTCCAAGGTTACTATTTAACCAATATTTTATTTTCCCTCACATATTCTGGTTACGAGACTTTTTACCTCAATTAATATGAATTAGGATATGTTTAGTTACATTTAGATAAGAAATGTGAAGTGATTATCAACCAGGAAAGGTGTATGTGACATGTTCATCCATATGGGAAAATGACTTGTAATATATTCATCAAATTTAGTAGTATTTACATAATGTATATAGAATTTATAGGGTGTCAATACGAGATTTAAATACATTTTCCTTAGGGGTAATCTGTTTGTTAGAAAATGAAATCATATGAAGATGTATTTCCCAAGATGATATAGTAGGTGGACATGGGTATTGAGATACATGTGTTTGATGGAGATCATATAAGATCTCTATGGAGAATGAGTTTCATTTATTTTTTTGATATAATGATTTAATTGATTGAATAAATTATTTTATAATTCATATTTATTATTAATGTTACCAAGGACCATGGGGTTAAACATTACTACTGACTAAATAGATATTGAATTTTAATCAATCATCTTATCTAAAAGTGACTTAGAGTTTATTCGAAAGAAAATTTGGATTGATACATAAAATGTGTTTCATATGATTTGATATAACTTTATGAAAATGATATCATTATAAATGTTTTTTATAAGATATATAAATGTCTTGTGTATTTGGATTCACAAGTTGTTACGTATAATCAAATATAGTAGAGTAGCTCAAGGACTTTGAGTCTTAAGTTGAAGTTGGAGATTGACTGAGATATGACCTAAATACATTATTCAATAGATTCATTTTTAAATATTGTAGGTGATGATATGGGTATATCATAAGGCATGAAATATATATTTTATGCCCATATCATAACCAAACATATTTTAAGATAGAGAAAATATCAATATATGTTATTTTCATATAATCATATTTTATAATTCCTGGGATTAAGCTAAAATAACCCAAGTAAACTTAATGTTAAATGATAAACATTAAGATCTTCTAAAAATATATATGATTTATTAAATAATTTACATTAATAAATATTGTTATATTTATTATTGAATATGATTAAAATATTTGGATCTCAAGTTATTTTAACAAAATTTATGAAATAATTTATTGACTCCACGCCTAAATTAATAGTATCATGAGGTTATATAAAAGGAGGCAGAAACCATTGATATAACAACAAATGTTTGAAAATATCATATGTAATTTATCTATGACCAGTATTCCTTTGGAATTTTTGGTTTCCAAGACTTACTATCATATCGTGGTATGGTGGAAGGCCTTATCAATGTGATGAAGGATTAAGTGTAACCTATGAATACACCATGGATAGAGGATTCATTTAAGTTATCTTTAGGGATATTTATCAACCAAAAGGCTTGATGAAGAAGGATCAATAGTGATCATTTATGTTTGTGACAAATGTTTTTTAAAATTTTGGTTGATAATTTCACATGGAATCCTTCATAGTATATCATGGAAACGTTATTTCCAATTTCTTATATTATATGGATTTAATTTAATGTATATTTATAAACTCATCATTATTACTAGGGTAACATGAATGATATTTTTCTAGTAGATTTCCATATGGAGGAAATGTAATTCCCTATTGTTGGGTGGCCGGGCTACTTTATGTATTAAACAAAGGCAATGTAAAATTTTGAACATAGTGGGGACTCTTTGAATTTTTATTATGGTCGGTGAAGAGTCATCTGAAGAGGATGGTCATCATGTGAACCAATGGGTTTCCTTGTCAAACTTTTAAATTAATGATTTTTAGTTTTTCAAAGTTGATCATACATAATTTTTCATTGGAAGAATTAGATGTGTAAGGAGTATATTAAATGGATATCCCTCTACCTATATTATTCTCCAATTGGGGTGGTTATAGGTGATATTCAATGGTGTTAGTGGGTAGGATCTTCCTCATCTTCTCTTCCCTTTAATTTCATTTTTATAGAATCATATTTTGACTGTCTTTAATAAATGAGTTTTAGAAATTCCCACTATTTCATGGTATAAATGACCCTATGTTATGGGGCTTACAAGAAGGCTCGGAAGAGGAAATCATGATATGTCATCCAACTACTACAGTTTTCTGTTTCATTAATGGAAAATTTCACCACAGAATTGGTTAATGAATTTATTTTAAATTTAATACTATTAACTATTGTAATGGTTTTGGATCATATAGGTATTTCAGGTTGGTAAAAGGGGCCTATTTTGGACATCCCATTGTTGGTTATAATTTTTTCAAGTGCAACCAAAAAATATGTGATTATTCCATCAATATTTTTGGTTTTAAATAAATATATTTAGGGATTGTATTTGAATAATTATTTTATTTTAGTTTATTAGTGTGAGTTGGGATATGAATTGGTGATAGTATATGGGATATGTCTTGAACAAATATTGGGTAGTCATAGAATAGTTTTCATTCCATGGAAATAAATTATGAAACCCTCAAATTAGGTCGGTGGGATCATATAATATCCCAATTCATGTTATGTTATTGATATAGAGAATGAACTGTTCAGGCATCCACAACTACAAGTGCCCCTAATAAATTTGAATTTTTATATTATATTAAATGTTTGAACTTGAATAATTAATTAATGGGATTACATCATCTATGTGATTATGTGTGTTGGACATGTCGGTCCAAGGGAACAGACATGACTTCGTGATTATCGATGGATGATGAATTTACCTATGAAATTAATTCCCCCATGAGTTTTGTCCTACAAAATTAAATATTTTTGGACTAGTGTCACATGAGTAGGATCTAGTGGCCAACTCCATGTGGATGTATTGAATGAATTGAGAAGAACATCCAAAGTATCCCACATAAGGACCCATTAGACATGCTTGGCCTTTGCGTTTAGACTATATGTTATGATTGATATGTTGGGTGAGAAAACGGTCCTAGTTTGACCATAATTTGTGAGAGGGGATGAATTCCATATATTTAATTATTTTAATGTGACATAACCCATTTAGTCGATGAGTCTGTTTTTCCTTGATGGTGACGACTAATTACATAGTATTCTTTGGGCATGTAGTGTTGAATAGAAACCATATTTTATTCCAAGGAACAACTTGATGGTGTCTCAGTTGTTTAGTGACTGAGGGGACCTATTTGGGTACCCTTATGATAAACCATCCCTGTGTGGGTTTTTATAAAATTGAGTAATCATGATTATTATAGTGAACTATACTTTTAATACATATATATTAAATCTTATTAGATGAATATTATTTATATACCATTATAATTCATTTAAAAAACATAGACATGTTTTCTCTTTGGAATCATTGATACATAAAAAGATTGTTCTTTTAAATAATAACAGCTTCTGTCACTTAGTTCTTCACAAATAAAACACTAATTGGACACATCATATATAAAACTTTTCTTTATTTCATGAGGAAAAAATAATAAAGGGTGAGCTCAATTAACCAATAAGGAAAAACAAGAGAGATATCAATGATATTTTAAACATTACATGAACATTAATTTTATTTGAACATTATATTAACCTTTTAAAATAATATCTAATGATTCTTGTATCATAAACATGATACTTGGGTGTAATAATTGTAGTTTGTAAGATATAAATGTTACGGGATCGAAGAACATGGACCATGAGAACATAACACTGATATAAGATGTTGTCACAAAAGAGAAGAATGATCATAATCATATAAATATTATATCATGTATACCTAATAAGACATTTATAACATGTTAAGAAATGGATAACCATATGTGTACCTACATCGAGATTAGGATAACATATTGTGTACCCTCTTTAGGGATTGGGATAACCTACCGCCTAACCTCATTCAGAATTTCGATAACCATCTATATACCATTTTAGAGCATACACCATTAAAATTTTTCCAATTAATTAGAGGGATAAATAACTTCATACCAACATCTCACATAATTAAAAACCCATTCAAGTTTATGTAACAATATCATACAAACACTTATGATAATTTAATACAGAGAAAAGAAAATAGATTTGAATGATATTTTATCATTACAACCATAAAAAATCTACATAAAGAATAAATATGGTAATATGGGGTCATATCCATAACTAATACTCTGTGATATCAATGTATGTTATCATTGATAAAAAATTGCATTAAAATATAACAAGATCATTTCTTGAGGAAAATAGATTTTTTTATTTTTAAATCAAAAATAAAAATATAGAAAACTGTCTAAATATAATGAAAAAATAAATTAGAAAGTAATATTGGGAAAATATAATGTAATATTCAAATAATTGAGTTTTCATGATATCAGAAAATTTTTAGAAAAATTTATATTAAAATAACTATTCCCTTCACATTTTTGGTTAAAAAGACAATAATACCACATTCCAAATATCAAAAGAATATTCATTTTAAAAAGATTTGTTAATAATTCAATCATTAGTAAAATATACTTCCAAAACTAATATAATAATTTAAAAAAATTAGAAATATTTTTAGAAAACATTTATATGGAAGAAAAACAAGATTCAACTAAAGAGGTAAAAATTGTGGTTTTTTATGAAAAAAATATTTTGTTATATTGACTACTTAAAGTTAGTCAAATGAATTAAAAAATGTATTATCAAGAAATTTATTGAGGATAAAAAAATTAAGTGGGTTTATTGGGGAAGGGTCATATAATTTCTATCAATGAAAATTCCGCCATAAACAATTCGTATTCAAATGACATTGAAACATTAATCCCATATCATTTTTGTAACATTCAAATCAAAACCTCTTGGAAGTGAGAACAGTAGATGTAAATTTATATGACAATAAAATACATTATAATAATAATAAAATAAATTCATGGGTATAATAACACCATATAAAAGAAAATTTGGTGAATATGGAACATACTTCATAGAAGTAAATGTGAGATGAAAATCTCATTCCAATTGTTCAACATGACTCAAATGTGCTTTAACCCGCAGTATAATAAATAATAATTTATTATAATTATATAAGTGGTTAATTTAAATACTTATAAATCCTATATTATAAATTTATTAAATTTTAACACCCTTTTATTTATAACACCATATTATAATCCATTTTTTCAGGTGTCAACTATTTCATTTTTTCGTGAGAATTTCATTTCAGTTGTTCTAGCTATTTTAAATTGATCATGGTTCAATATTAGTCACAATGTTAGTCAAGATATTAATAAAATATATTTTTATTATAAATAAATATTCATAGACATATATTAAATTTTTATACAATAAAATTAATTCTAATGTTCATGGAATTAGCATGACATGTGTACAAATTAAGGTTATTTTCACTTTTTGAAGGATGGGAAAAAGAAATTTTATTAAAAATTATCCATCAAAATAATTTTTATATCATATTTATCATTTATATTAATTAAATACTACATTATTACCATACATTTAATTTTTAATTTAAAAATGAATCTCAATACTTCACGGAGGTGGTAGTTCACATGTATGTATAAGTGATACTGTCATTTTCCAATGGATATGAATGTAAGAGGGTAGATATTATATTATAGTTAAATAATAGTAACTATATTATAAATATAATATTTAAAAATTAAACAAACTATTATAATAATAAATTTAATATGGTGATGTTTGATGAATTGTATCTCTACATGGATTCGGTAGTACACAGATTCAAGTGAGTGTTATATTAGCTTCTCATTTGGAGGAATCAAGGGTGGATGTTGTTGATTCCGTAATAATAATAAAATTTTAATAAATTTATGATACATAAATTATTATTTTATGATAAAAACCATAGATATATTTTGGTTATATAAAGAAATGAATTTTAAATGTTTGGGTAAGACAATTACCACTTCTTTAGTATGCCTTATTTGAGCCCCTTTTTTGGGACCCTTTGAAGGAAATTTTATGGAGTATGACAAGTCTAGTTAATGGATAATAATATTTTTGGATTGGAATTTGGAAGGGGTTACATAATCTATATGGATTAAGGAGGTTTGAACAAAATAGTGAAGGGGTATCCTTTTATAAGGGAGGGAAAGAACATAGTGGATATTATTTAAAATATTAAAATATTATTAATGTCTTATATATATATATTTTTTTAAAATAGACTTGAAAAATAATAAATATAAAATATGGAAGAAATATAATATTTAAATTATATTTATTCTGGTTTTGGATTCATTATAAACATTATATTTTGGTTTATCATTTTCGATAATAAATTATAACATTGACTGTAGAAACTACTTTTTAATCATAAAGGGATATAATTTTAATTATATTCTAGAAATATGATTATTAATGGAAAAGCATTCAAATATTTGAACCATTATCATAATTCATTTCCAGTTTAAATATTTTTTAATATTTACATAATTTAATAAAATAATAGTATTCAAAAAAAATCATTAATGTCAATTTTCATACTATTTATTTACATTGACTTTAAAGTCATGTTGATTGTTATATAATTCCAATATAAAGCATTAAATCGTCCCAAAATTGATATATTTACCTAAATAAATACATTTAAAACAATAATTCAGCTAAATTTTATTACTTGTATTATTTTTATATTCAATTATTATAATTTTCTATTAGTTGAAAATATACGGTGTCGGGGTTGCATAAACATTGAAAGTTATTATTTAGTCACTAAAAACTATATATATATTAAAATTAATGAAAAATTTAATTATCATTAAAAATAAACTTTGATTAATAAACATATACTCTTTTTATAAATATTAAATAATTTAAAGATATTAAAGTAAATGGAGTGAAATATTGTAATTTTTTTGACTTAAAATAATATAAATTTCAATATCAACGGAAAATGAGACACAAAATACAGATTTTATACATTTTAATATCTATTTTTATATTAATTATACAAAAATAAATAAATTTAATTGTCTTAATGGCCTTGATACCGTATCGTATGGTATTAATAATGTTGAGCCCATTTTATTATTACTAAGGTGTAAACTATTTACAACAATTACTTTTTAGGATGACCTAATATAAAAATTAATTATTTAATAAAATTATACCACCGAATTCAAAATACTATATCCATTTTTAATGATTCAATATATGGAAGTATAAGACATAAATTTTAATACAAATGCATATAATGCAATGAAAAACAGTTTTCAAAAAGTGCATTTTTTGTATTAAAATTATATTATATCATAATCATGAATCTTACCGATTCAAATTGAATTATTAATATTATTATATATAAAATTAATAGTATTTCACTTAAATATGAAAAAATATAATGATCTATTTAAATTATTTGACTAAATAAATATAAATCAAATTATTTGAAAATTAATGATTTTTCACAATTCACTGGAAAATCAATCATTGTAGAAATATTATAAAAATTCACCCAATGTTATTTTTTATATTATGGATTGAAATTATTTCATTAAAATGAAATGAAATTAATAAATGTTTCAGAAAGTAATTATTTTATTCAGACAAAATTATATTTAAAACCCATTTCTAAAGAAGTTTTTTTTAAACATAAATAACTATACTACAAATTGAGTAATTATATATCACACATTAAATGATAATTTTTAATTATATAATATTTATAAATAAATATATATATATATATATATATATATTTCAAAATTTAGTTAATCATATTCATAACCCTCAAATTAAAGGATATGCTAGAATATATAGTAGTCTGTTTGGAACTCAGTTTTATGTGTCATGTAAGTTATATAACACAAAGATTTTATTTAAAAATAAATATTTTATAAATTATATATGTGTTACCTTATACCTCCTTATATAAATTAATCCATTAAAAAATTATATTCATAAAAAAGTACAAAATTTTAAATTAACTTTCTTGAAAACCCAATTCACACAATGGGATAATAAAAATTTCTATTAAAAGGGTGTGTGAGAAACATAATGTTCATAAGAAATAAAACATAATATGATTGTATGAAATAGAGAATAGTGTTGGGATGTTAAAATATTGAAATAGAGGAGAAAAGTAAAATCCAAGGACTAATAGAGAGTGATAGAAAACATGATCATGAGAAATTTAATGATCAAAAAAACATCAATCTATCACTACTATAATTTTTACCCATACCCATGATTTAAAATAGTGGGTATAGCCTAAAAAATGTGGGTATAGGATATACCCATGGTTATATGAACTGTCGGAAACCAAGATGTTGTTATAGATGTATAACCACTGTTTGGTTAAACCGAGGGTATAGGTGGCCTATACCCACATTTGTTATACCATTTGTATAGGAATTTTGTATCTACATTCCTATACCCATGGTTTGGAAAACTATGGGTATAAGTCATTTATTAAAAAAATACCCACTAGGATTTGATCCAAACACCTCTCCCATACTGTCCAACGACTATAACACCACTCAATCACAAATTTGATGTTCTTGTATAGAACAAATCTATATATGTTTTATATGTTTTTATTATATATTAAATTACTAATATTAAAATATTTATATTTATTATTATTTTTATGAAAAAATATTTGGTCTACCATTGCCCACGGTTTGGTCAAACCGTGGATATAGGTCGTCTTTTTTTTTACGAAACATATTTCCATAGTTTTCAAAAACTGTGGGTAGAGACTACCTATACCCACTACTTTTGAGAACCCTTGGTATAGTTATTCCAAAAACAAAATCACATGAATCTTAAACTCTTGGTTCTCCTAAAACATTGTGTATAGGGTTAACCTATACCCAAGGGTTTCATAGAACCATGGGTATAGGTCTTTACCACGAATTTGATTCCAACGAAAGATATTACAATAGTTATCCAAAAACCATGGGCATGAGGTTGACCTATAGCCATAATTTTTGAGCAACCATAAATATGGGTCTAGTTTCTAGTAGAGTGAGGGGTGAAAATTCTATTTATTCATCATAATTTAATGTAAAATGATAAATTTTTTATTTCAAGATCATTTTTCTACAGATGAGGGATTCATTTACTCTCAAGATAGAGTACTCAAGAAAAAATAATTTATTTATTACATTTTTATATTCAACTTTTCAATTTTTTTTATGAATTCAACTTCTATATCATTTCTTACTTCACGAAATGGATAATAATGATTAACATTCCACTCTTAGAGAAAAAAAATAACTTCCAATGAATCTTATGATCCCTTAGTCGTTACATATGCCTGTAAATATTTACATAACTCAAATGTTTTAACATAAGTTATCTAAAATGGATAAATATTACAAATTAATCTATAAAACTTCAACTATAACACTATAATTTCAATGTAATCCATTCGTTAAGTATTTAAACCTAAGAGTCATAAAAAATATATCGAAAAAATTTGATATCAAAAAATAAACAATAATTTTTAACATTTATTTTTCAATGTCAATGTTAATATTAATACCCAAAAAAGATAATTAAATTTATAATGTAACATACCAAAAAATTGAATGGTTTGTTTCTCATGAAACATGATAATTACCTAAATCTACAAAATATATTATTGAAAACATATATTATTCCGAAAATTAACACAATACCTTTTTCTAAAAAACATTTATAATTTTTAATATATTCAATAAATCCAAAAATGAATTAAACTTCATAAAAATTACCTAAATCACATTCGCATCAAATATCTAACAAATTTCCAGGTTACCCATACTATCCCATTTACATTATCAATTTCTATCATATCTTTATCCCAGATAAACATTGTTAACTCTAAATTTGGCTCCTATTGTGATTTTTCATTCCCTTGATCATGTTTCCTCAAGAAGAAGCATATTACCACAAAATCACTTTTCTTAGTCATCTATATCGTTTAAAAAATATTTTTAATTCATAAAATAAAGCTTCAATTGAAAAATCGTTAGACATTTCATGTTTTTTTATAACCATAATATCAATGTTATTTCGCTTCTAAATAATAATTCTTGATTCCACTTCAATCCATTCATATCGATGCCACAAAAAATATAGGTAATTCCATGGAATAAGGGTAAACCCTTGGATTAGGTCATTGACTGAGATACTTCTCAAGATAACCATACATTAGACATTGAATTCCTCAAAAACAATTACCCTATATCTTTTATATCCGCATAGAAACAAATCTTCCCCTTCCATTGATATGTTTTATTGGGTGCTCCTTCACACATTAATGACATGAATAAAATTAATAATTCCTTCCTATAAAGTCATTACCTTCTAAATTATCACATTAATACATCTTCCTCTAATTTTAATGGTTATGAAACTCATGAATTATTACATAGAAAATAAAATATCGCAATAAAATAATATGATTAAACATAATTATTCTACAAAAAATTAGTATTAAATTTATTTTATCATTATGAAAATCATTATATTGTATATCACATTCACTATTAACATGAATATCCCCATTTCCATTCAATATGTGAAACCAAATACCCTAGTGTGAGAAACAATTGTCATATTGAGAGATCTAGAAAAATTAATTATATGATGTCAAAATTCTAAAACCACTATTCCAATATATATCACTGTAGTTTTATAGCAGGTCATAAAAAGTTAAAATCTATTCAAAACCTTAAAATGTTTTCATAAAAAATAGGGAATTAATACAATCATATCCCTATGAGTGTAAATGTTTGTACATAGTAAGGGAAGATTTACCATGCACAAGAATGATGGATGATATTTACTTCACTATCAAGTGTCAGTATTATTATCCTTATATGTATCTATTGTAAAACCATATCCACATATAGTATAAATAATGTAATAGAATTCTAAGAAAAAAAATAATTACAATCTTATCAAATCCAAATAATTTTATCATGTACTTTGGCTCATCCCCAATAATTTCAGAAATACTTATTAATCCCAATATCCAATTACTAACTAAACCCAACTCTCATACCAACAGTTGTGACCCATATGTTTTATACATAAATATTACACACTATTAGAATATTTGGCATTATAAAACACTATAATGCATACCAGAACAGTAATCGTTTAGTGTATTTAAAATATTGTATTCATAGGGAACAAGTTTATAAAATATGTACAATGACCCCCTTAGATCTACATAACTAAAACCCTTCATTAATACATCATTTATAATGATTTTCATAATATCATGGTGGAAAGAAATACATTATAATCATTGATCATAGATTCCCTGTAAGGGTCAAAAAGGGAGATATCAATGATCTTTTGAACATAAATTAGAGAAACGTATATGAGATGCTCATCATAACATTTCGAAAATATATGTAACAATACATAGATAATAAAAAGTAATTGTCTTAAATTTTGGAAGTTCATATAAAATAAATCATAAAAAGTATCAATGAACATGTGCAATGAAAAAAATACAACTTTCCTAAGATCACGTCATAACATAGTATATATGTGTGGTGAAACATTAATCATATAAATTATATGCCATGGATACCAACCAAGACATTCATAACATGTTAGGTTTGATTTAATATCCCTTCTACAAGTTTGGGTATTGGGATAACCTCTCATGTACCCATGTTTGGGATTTAGAAATCCTCATGTGTACCCTATTCAGGATTAGGATAATAAAAAATGCAACGTTTGAGACTATAGAACATTAATGTTTACCCAAATAATTTGAGGGAAAATAAATTCAAGGTTAACCCATCTCATATTCATAAATCCAAAAATATGTATTATACAAGATCATATAAGCATTCATAATATCATAACCCATTGAAATGAAAACGTATTTCATTGATATTTCATAATCATAACAATAGAACCTATAAGGAATGAATAAATATCGTATAATGGGATCATGACCACAAAAATCCTATGAAAGTAAAATTTTGGTCACCATTGATGATCAATTCCATTAAATGATATATTGAATAATTATTGAGGAAAATATAGTTTTCATTTTAAAAACACATATTAAAATATAAATTTTTTATCAATATTATTGAAATTTTTTTAATTTAAAAATAAACCACATAAAACTGTAAATTAATCCTTATATCATCATGTGGTCATGATGGGGGAAGATTCCATTCAAATTTTGTATGATAAACAATGATTCATTTCACATTTTCAAAACAATGTCAAAAGTACCTCATTTGGGAAATGACAAGAAGTTCCCTTTTAAAAAAATTTATGAAAAACCAATCATGGATAAATGTGACTTTAAAAATAATATAATAATATAAATACATTTTTGAAGATATTTTAGAAAACATGTACATGGAGGAAAAATTATCTTCTACTAAAGTGAGAAATAATATCATTTTCTAAAAAAACATATTTCCGGTCTCTTGAGTAATTAAAGAGAGGAAAAATAATAAAATATGTATTCATAAGAAATAACTAAAGTTGAATAAATTTAAAAAAAATTATCATGAAATTATTTTATAACAACCTTTATTGGAAATTCAAGCACAAATAATCATAATTAAAATGTAATGGAGACATAATTTCATTTATATAATGAAATCATTATAATAAAAAACTCATGAAATAGAGGACCCCAAATCGATAGATATATCACTATAATATTTATAAAATAGACATACAGGAAATAATGGGATGTATATACTCCAAAAAATATAAATATTTATTGAATATGTAAAGTGTCTCACAAAATTAAAAGTTTGATGAAAATCCCTTACCTTCAGTTATCCATCATTTGAAAGAGAGTTAAACTCCTATATAATAAATTTAAATGATATATAATTATATAAAATATTAATAAATTCCCTGATAATATCATAAATGATCATATTGTAACATTTTAACACCCATTTATTAATAAAAATTTTCAAAATTGTTGTTTCTAAGTGTTAATTATTTCTCTTTTTCATGGGAATTTCAGTTCGGTAGTCCTGGTAGTTTTACATTGATCATGGTTCCATAATATCCTTAATGTTAGTGCTGATATAAATACAATATATATTAATTATATATATATATATATATATATATATATATCCATAATTTATAGAGATTTCAAAATGAATTAAATGATTTGTAGAAACTGTAGGCCGCACATACACAAAAACACAATTTTCTCGTTTTCATCAGATTGAACGAAAAAAATTTATTAAAACTTTAAAAATATTGAATCATTGTTTTATCATTTATATAATATATAATTATTAAAAATATACACAACAACATCCATGAAAATAATAATTCAAAAAAAGATTAATATCACTTCTTGGAGGTATAGTCCACATGTATGCAGGAGCAACATCATCATTTTCCAAAGGATTTGAATGTATGAAGGTAGATATGATATTATAATTATTTATCATAATTATTTATTAAATATTATATTAATATAAATATAAATTCAATAATAATATGAATCCATGATATATCATGATGGAAAATGAGTTTTATTACTATGTAGAGGTCGTCGTCCACAAATTCACATGAGGGATACATTCACTTCCCATTTGGTGGAACAATGTGTGGATATTGGCAGTTTCATAAAACTAATGACATCTAAATATATTTTATATACTAAAGTAAATTTTTTTGATTAATATCAAATATTTAGAGGATAAATAAGAATAAATAAATTAAAATATATCGAGTATAATGAAAAACACTTCATTATAAGGCCTTCTTTAGATTCCTTCTTAAGGGCCATTTAATTATCCATTAATATAGAAAATCATATTTTTTACATTATTAGTGAATCATTGTAAAGATTAAAAATATAATAGTGTTATCATACCATGCTCCAAACAATTAGAGTTTAGGGAATAGGGGGACCATACATAACATTTAAATAAAATAGATAAACACTATTTAATTCCTTCTTCCATAGAATAAGTAATCTGATCAAAAATCCCCATAAAGGATAGATATTAAAAAGAATCAATAAAACATGGGGTGAATATAATCATCATAATAATAACACAAGTATTATATTACCATGAAAATCTTTAGTGGAAGAATTATTTAATGAAATGGAATGGAGTGATTCATAAAAATGAAACATAATGTTTTAGTGGTGAACTACCACACAAGGTTTTTAACGAAGAGAGCATCATGTTAATGTATAAAATATGTGCATAATCAAAAAAATAATTATTTTGAAAAAGTATAACATCATGTCTACACACATTTCACCTTATCTAATGAGATACTTCACATTACTCAATGCATTAGAAAACAATATAATTTCAGGTGCACCCTTCGTATCATAATATTTATATAATCATACAAAGAACATATAATGTATAACAATATTTTCCATAATAAAACCCATGTAAAGGAAATAGGTTTCAGGAGAATTTCATAAATCAAATTATTATGAATCACAATTGGGGTCAAAAAAATTGAATAACATAATCGTATAGGATTATCAAACATGTGTGTAGAAGAAAAAATCTTAAGAGACATAAAAGATGTGTTTTTAGAAAGAAGAGTTCTTTTTTAAAAATCATTTTGCATTAAATAATACTAGATTATAAGAATGTATATACTCGAAAATAAAAGGATGGGATAATGAATTTATATTTTTGGATTATAAAATGAACATCCATACTGAAATTTTAATAAAAAGAGGAATATCCCAATGAAAGGAATTTTATTTTAAGGATCACCTTACCTTATATCAGAATTATTTTCTCACATTAATATTCTGGAAATACAATTAGATTCATTATTTGATAAATTCAAAAATAATTATACATATATTTTATTTACTATAATTTTATTTCGTTCATTAATATACATTGTGAGAAGATATAGATTTCAATTTCGTCTTTTTGGAGTGTTTATTTTCATGGTTTTCATAATCGGTCCGCTTCTATAATTTTTTGGATTTTCATGTAAAATGAAGATAATTATAAAAAATTGAGACTATATGTTTTTAATGAAATTGATGAATATTATATTATCTAATATATTATTTCATTATATTGTATAAGGATGAATCATTATATTAATACTTAATAAAATCTATATTTATATAATTTTGGAATATTTTATGACCATTACAAACTCATATCATTTTATTTAATATCATGTTTATATATTTCATCATAAACATTAGATAACAAAATATATGTATAATAAAAAAATTTTAACAAAAATAATTGTATTATAACCATCCTTGAAGGGGGTAATGGAAAATAAAAACTCGTCTTCCTTGATGGTGATAAAACATCTCCTCACAGAAGATGTTTTCATTTTTAGAATAGATAGAATAATATAAGAGGTTTGATGATTAATTATTCCATTAACATAATAAAATTTAATTATATATATGTTAATGGAGTTATCATACAACTTGGATATGCTAAGGTGTGTATAGAATTTGAAAATTACTGAAATTGAGGAGAAATTAATAGAAAATGAAAAAAGGTTCACCAATTGAATTCTTCCCCCTGAGAACCTCCTTTGGGAACTTTTTTTGGTATTTTTTTGTTAAAAATGATTAATAGACATGAGGGAGAGGATTTAAAAGTTGATTAAGAATAAATTTGACATGATTCAAGGCTTGGAGGGTGTCAGGAGAAGCGATGGTATTTATTACGGCGGAGAGGGGTGTTATTGGAATATTTTATTAATTTGTTTATTATTGTTTCCCAGGAATATAAATATTTTGAAACTTATCACTAAATATATTTAAAAAAAATTTATTCGATATTGTAGTTCATAAATCAACCATAACTTAATAAAAATGTAATTTCATTTATACTTTTACATACCAAATATTACAATATTTCACTGAACATAAAAAATTCAATTATTTTAAAAAACCCAAAAAATTTATGTGAATCATTTTAAGAGTTGTTGAAGTAAAAAGTTTACTCCATTCAATGAAAATAATTTTATACAAATGACAAATTTAATTTTTAATTATAATCATGTTTTAGTAGGAAAATACAAATTTTAAAATTATAAATGATTTTATAACACATTTAAAAATTAATTAGGGTCTCTTAAAATTATCAAATAATAATAACAAAACACAATAATAATATAGGTATCTATTTTGTCGAAAATAACTTCTTTTAAATAATATTTTTAATTTTAATTTTATAAATAAACATATATTTATTATAAAAATACCATCACATAAATTATCATTTTTAAAATATTAATTTACTTATACTATGATATAATTATATCATATTCTTATTTATACGATTACTTATTTTTATTTGTACTTTAAAAGGTGATGTTACTATTATATTTTCCATATTATAATTCCTAATTGTCAAATTACTATTCAAAAGAAAAAGATACCATTACATCGGCATATGTTACTTAATTTCGATGAATGCCACTTATTTCATTCTTAATATGTAAAAATAATGTTTTTATAGGCATATAAAATCTATTTTTTGTTTTATAGTGTATAAAATATTTATATAAAAGGAATTTATTTTGATAAACATTTGTTTAATTATATTCTTCCCACTTTTTTGAAGTTTTTCCATCAAAATTTCATTGAACGAACAAATATGAGAACATGTGAGGGTATTTCATATTCATTTCTTCATATTGTTCCCATGTTTCGTCTTTATACTTGTGGTTCCACCATAGTAATTTGGCTAGGTGAGTAGTCTTGTTGCATATAACTTTATCTCTATGGTCAAAGATCTTCATTGTATGTTCCGTGTAAGAGAGATCATTTTCCAACTATACCACCTCTGAATTCAGTATTGTTGTGGGATATGGTATGTATATCCCCATTATAGATACATGGAATACATATTGTAGATAGAAGTTATAGTCAATAGGCAAAAACTCTAACACAACAAATAATCTCAAAGGGTTTGATGTACCTATGACTTTGCTTTCATTTCGACCTAAATTTCATTATCCTATTCCATGGAGATATGTGGAGTGAAACCCTTTATCAAACCATAAACTCTATATCTCATTATTGGTTGTCTCCGTAGCTCTTTTTTCAACCTTGGTTTTTTTTTGATGTGCTGCTGAATGGTTTTCACCTTCTCTAGCATTTATTCTACCATTTCAATTACTCAAATCTTACATTCATTGACTTCATCCCAACATGCCAGTTTTTTGAACTATTTCCCATACAAGGATTCATATAGAGCCATTTATATGGTCGAGTGGAAACTGTTGTTATAGTAGAAATCAACCAACGAAATATATTGGTTCCATCCTCCTATGGCATCCATAGAACATGATCTAAAAATTATTCTAATATCTAAATATTCCATTAATATTAGCCATCAGTTTGAGGATTATAGTAAGTACAGAAGTTCTGCTCATTATTTAGAGTAGGTTAAGGGCATTTCCAGAACTTCTAGGTGAATCATGGATCTCAATCAAATACAATAAATAGTGGTACTCCATGTTTATTGACCACTTATATGATGTATATACATTCAAGTTTCTCTAGTTAGAAGTCATCTTCAATTGTGATAAAGTGAGCAATCTTTGTAAGAAAATCCACCGAAACCCAAATAACCATGATTCCCCTTGATGACTTTAGATGTTCAGTGAAAAAGCCAATGGTGATGTTTCCCAGCTCCATGTTGTTGTGGGAAATGGTTACATCATCCCTTTAGACATCTTCCTTTCATCCTTCACCTGTTGACATACCAACCACATTGATTTATATTTGGAGAACTCCTTCTTCATATTGTCCCACCAAAAGACCTATCAAATATTTTGATAAATCGTTGTGATCTATTGTTGAAAAGAAAAGGTTGATATTTATGTCAAAATAAGAATATTTTTATTTATATATTGATTCTATAGTACACATATTCATAACACAAATAATAAAATACATCCTCGTCATTTTTAAAATCTGAGTAATTCTTATTTCTCACTGCTTCCCCCTTCTTCTGAATTTCCACATAATTTCTTTAAGCATCATTTTTTTTCTCCATGAATGATGGTTGAGGAATCATTTTATAAAGGATTTATTATGTTTATTCTTTAATGATTCCCATGTCTTTCCTTCAAAAATATAAGAATATTGTATCCTTCTCAATTCTCATAAATTATAATGTTTATAATCCATTCTACTTAGTGCATCTTCCACATTATTCTCTTTTCAAGGATGGTAGTCGATTGAGTAGTAGTAATACATTATTATATATAACAATATTTTTTATAACATATCAATCTCATTATGTGTGAATATATATTTGAGGCTCCTATGACCATTATATATTACTCATTTCACCTCATATTGATAATGCTGCCAAATTTTCAACGAAAGATCATAACCACCAACTCCATATCATGTGTGGTATATTTTTTCTCATGAAAAATCAACTTCCATGAGGAATATGATATCAGATTATCAATTATTATAAGTATTCATCGAAATCATTTCTTTGAATAGTCATCGTATTCTAGAAAAAGTTACCCACTATTCTGAAGTGTCAGTACGGGTATAGTGATAAGCCTATTTTTTTAATCATTGAAGTAATATTCAGATTCACTAGTCTAGAAAATATTTTCTCCCATCTATGTGATCTTGGTTAGTGGATTTGTAAATCATGATATTTTACTCATAAATCTCCATTAATACCCAGTAATACAATGGAATCGATGGATCTCAATTACTGATGTTGGCCTCAGAAACTCTTCTATTTCTATTATCATGGAATGGTATATAGATATTCTATTTCTAAAGATAAAATTACCCATTCATGACAATTCTTCCATATAGAACTCGAATTTACACTACATGGAATAAAACATATCTAGTCACATGGTATTTAGAGAATTAATCTAATTCTATTCATGTTCCCCTTTCTCTTAGAGTATATTAGAATATAATTAGTAACTTATTCAATAATGTTTTTCCGGTAATATATTATGACTCTATTCATTATGTCCATGAATATTATAGGAGAATTTGTGACTTCAAAAATCATCACAATTAACTCATAGTGTCCATACCTCATTTCAGAGGAATACTTTTGTATATCTTCCTTAACTTTAATGAGTGATTTCCCGACTAAAGAGTAACCTTATATAAATACATGGATCCAAATAGTTTATTGAAAAAGTAATCTATACATGGAATGTTATAATTTTTCATTATCCAGAATTTTTTGATCTCATGATAATCAATGCAGAGGTGCATTGATCCATCCTATATCTTGATGAAGAGGGATGGCATATTCCATGGTTATGCACTCAGGCATATGAAACCTTTGTACAAATTCTCTTGTAACTGCTTCATTAGTTATTAAAACTCATTGGTGGCCATTCCATAAGGTTTCTTTTATACATGCCTTGATCTAAGAATATTTTAAATGGAGAACTCAACCTCTCTTTAGGAGGAAATCTTAAAAATTATTTTGGGAACACGTCAATGTAATCCATTATAATGTGAATGTATTTGATAATGATTCTCTCTTTTGTCTCAATCCTTTGAGCTAAATATTATTTATCAGAACGAAATAATATCCACAAGTAATATGATATTTTTTAATGAGATTCATCCTCATCCATATACTTATTCAAAATTGGATAATTCTTCAGGATGTGAAGAGTGGTCACCTTTTCCCAAGAGTTGATGTTGTCTTTTTATAATGATATACAATCCAATCCCAAAATAGAAACAAAATTCACCAATGTATGTAATAAATGATTTTTTTGGGATTCTTAGTCCCTAAACAATAACTGGGGTGGAGTAATATTATTTTGATTCAATAATTTCCCCCTTATCCATTCTAATAGATAACTCAACCTCATTAGTTTTTGGTTCTTTTTGAATAGTTCTACTATGAATCCAAGATGTGAATGAATGAGTAGAACTATAATCAAATAGTAAATTCACAATTTTAAGTGAATAACTATAATAAATGTCACCACATAATTTTTTGGTTCCGCGTTAGCAGTAGTGATGAAACAAGCTTTCCCTTGCTTGTTTTCCTTTGGTGGTCGTTGACACTAATTACCCTCGAGGACTCGAGGATTAGTTGAGTGGGTTGTATAGTGCCTTTGCTCCCTAAAATTGAGGCATTGATCCACATGTGGTTCTATCCTTTATTCCAACACATTTTCTAGCTTCCTCATGTCACTTAGACATTCAAAATTTTGGTGACCTTCTATCCCACACTTGATGCTTTTCCCCATCTATTTGAGTCAATCCCTATGATGCATCTTCAAACATTTTTACATGAGTGTGGTTGGGTTTTTTCCACAATCTTCCTTAGATCCTCCACCTTGAAACTCCATATTCCATTTATTATCTCTATATATATGGGACCAATCTCAAATCACCATCTCCACATTAGGATCACGTCAAACTAATTATTTATAACATCTAATGTATCGAATTCCAAGAGCCTTCAGAACATTTTATTTAAAAAACTAAAGAATATATCTATTTTTTCTATTAGTTTTTAATAACAAAACCCAAGGAATATTTCATAATATATATGATGTTTTATTCATATTTCATGAAATATTAACCTTCATATATCTTCAACTCTAAGAATTACCTCTCTATATTTGTACGAAGAGATTAGGGGAAATACTTGTTAAGAAATATTTTCATAAATTCCTCCCACTATACCGATTCAATTACTTGGGTTTCCTTGTTATTATTTGTAACACCCCATGATTTCATTGTATGTTATCTAAATAATGTAATTAAATAGCATACACAACACGCAACACCGAGTTCGAGGGCACCAGAACATACCAAACTAGCCGTTCAAAAAGTGGTTATGAATAATATTAACTGAATATTGAATCTAATTTACTCTATATAATTTTAACATCCATAATATACATTTCATGGATATTGTATAAGATCAAATTCATTTTTTTTCAGATAAAATAAATATTTTCTAAAAAATTCAATTTTACTGCCTTTTAATGGAGAAACTTTTTATAAAAAAATATTTGACTCTTTTATATATTAAATTTAATGAAATTGAATTATTCATTAGAATAGGGACATAAAAATTTAGTTTGGATTACTTTTTTTTACTCTTCTGATAACAATCGTATTTTGATGAATAGTGAAAAACCTAATTTCAATTAAAAACAACTCTTTTAATCGAAATAGTTTTTACTGATAAAATCTAAATTTGAATGGGTTTTAAGTATCATTAGAATAAATTCTTATAATTTAATATAATTTAGGTCATTTTATGTAATTTTACATTTATACTGGATATAAACAAGTGTTAATCTTTTGATAGTTATTATTATTTTTTAAACATGCTTTTTGTTTTGACAATTGGAAATAATTTTAAATTAATTTCTACCACTTTTTTGTTTTGAATTTGGAAAAATAGATTCAATATTTGGAATCAATATGTCCTAATTGTGTAAATAGTTAGCTTTTATTTTAAGACATTATGAATATTTACTTAAGTAAATATTTTATTTACCATGGTTAAAGTGTAAATATAGTAAATAAGGGTAAACAAATATTATTATAATATTATTAAATTAGCCTAACTTGTATCCTATTACTATTGGATGAAACCTGTCTAGCCATGGGAATCCATGGTTCAATTTTGGGACTACTTGAGCTACTTGAGTGTTATAATGACACTTTATGTTAAATAATATAATGTAAAGACAAAAATTTCATAAACATATATCTTTTAGTAAAAAAAATTTACAAGGTGTTATATAAGTTATCATTGAGACTATAAATATTCATTAGAAATATAAAAATATTTCCTACATAATGTTATTTTATTTATTATTTTTAGACATTAAATAATTTATTTTATTTCTGACATAATAATGATATAGTAATTACCTTATTAATGAAAGAATAAAATAAATTGTAATGTAAATATTAAAATAAATATAATTTAAAGGATTTTATTACATAAACGAATTTTATAGGTGAATTGACATGTTATGATTGATTCAATTTAACTTTATAGAAGTAATCAAGTTGTGATTACTTTCACATAAACCAAATACTTAATAGTGTAAAAATTGAAACAAATGAGTTTTTAAAAACAAATATTAGGTTATTTAATTATATAATATTCCTAAAAATTTAACGCTCTACTAAAGGGATTAAATAATATTATATATGACATTAATTAACCACTTTTTATTCTAGTGTAAGTTTATTTTATGTTTCTTATCAATATAGTGTAACAATACAAGAAGATAGGGTAAAAGTTAAACTATTTAACTAAGAGTTAAATCTAAAAGAGAAGGATAATATGGTGACATAAGCATGTCAAAAACCTATTTTTTGAGTGGTTTTAGACCCATTCCCAAATTACCCTTGAAAGAAATCATTTTAGAACCATTATAAAATTAATATTATTTTGTTATAAAGTAATATTTCAATCTTTTCCTAAAGTGACCCTCACCTCTCTTATAAAAGGAAACATACCCTTCTCTCAAACTTACACCTAAAAATCCTTTTGCCTCAGCCAAACCATTTAAGAATATCCTCCCAACATCCCTCAAATAAACATAGAGTCCTTACTTTGACCAGAAAGCCAACCTATAGACCCCTTTTGATCAACTAAAAAGGATACATGCGAAGAAGAGGTAATAATTTCACCTCCCACTTTCATGTTCTTTTCGTCATCCACTTCCTCTATCATTGTTGTTTCAATAACAAAATTTTAAATCCATTACCTTATACATATTTTGATGTTACTATAAATATGGTACAACTATATTCAATATTCAATGCATCTTATGAATGATCATGTCACCATGCGGGCGTACGTACGACTTACTGTCTCCACGGTGTGGTTAATTTGTTATTCAACGCTATGTTATTTGGATGGATATAATGCAGATCAATATGTATATAAATAATTATACTAACATGATATTGGATCTATAAAATAATATACCATCCAATTCCACACCTTTAAATCATTGAAGACTGACATCGTCGCTCGTTTTTACGTATGGCATACCGTCTACACGGCACGATGGGATTCATTTTCACATTCACCATTAAATGATAATTAAAAAAATATATATTATTAATAAGTATGTAATATATGACATAATAATGATACTTAATATATATGTATGTATGTATGTATGTATGTACTTTCATATATATATTATTCACTTACTTCCATTCAATAAGTTATGAAAACTGAAACAATGTTTATTCGTATGTACGGCCTACCGTCTCCGTAAATGGTGTTTAACATTTCATATATATATCTAATATAAATATCTATATTATTAATATATATGATATATAAATCATGTTTTATATTATAGAAGTATCTAAATCATGATCTTAAAGATATGATCAAGAATAACAAGTTAAAACACGTACGATAAAGAAAGCGATTATTACCCAAAATTTTAATTAGTCATGGAAATCATTGTTAAATGGGTTGCATAATGTCATAAATGAATCATGTATGATATAATAAGTATTAATATGGTTCTTTTATAATTTAATAACATACTATGGTCGTTATACTGGAGGTTAAAAGTACCCTCGACTAAAGGAATGTTCAAGGAAAGGGTTATTTCTTCAATCTCATTATTTAATGAGATTGTTTATGTGTAATTATATACTGGGAAATAATTATCATTGATACCCATATTTTGTAAAAATGTTTTCAAAAGGAACCTTTTATGATTTTATAGTAGGGTCTATTTAACTAGAACATTACTTTAAATGTTTTAAAGATTTATTTTTCTAAATCCTTTTAAATAATGTCTATGTTTTAAAAATGAAATTACGGATTTATTTATTTGGAAATGAGTTTTTTGAAATTATAATTCATTTCAAAAGTTTCAATGTGGTATGGGACACTTTTATTCAAAAATATCTTTTAAATTACTTCCATTATAAATATGTGAATTTTAAATGTTTTCAGGAAAAAGGGATATTTCTCTCAAAGAGTATTAGAAATCATTTTCATCTATGTCGACATCTGTTGATGGATTTTTATCTTTTTTGAAGTTTATTTATTATTATAAAAATATTCCATATTGTATTGAATGTTCTGTGATATATTTGACTATGGATGTTTTATATTTATACAATTCCTGGTTTATGGTTAAAGTATTGACATTTTGTATGCTTGTTTTAATACGAATGTTTATGTTATGTTTCAACATTTCATATGAGGATTGTATTGAATATAATAAGTGATGGGTGTAGCCTGCTATATATCCTTGGTGAATCAGTTGGTCTTATGAGACAGTTATCCAAGGTATTGGTTGAGACCTTTCCCAAATTTGATATATGGTTTTGGTCGAGGCCTTAATAATTTTTAGACATCTTGGTCAAGGCCTTGACAAAATATTTCAGAATGTCTAACATTATACGTTCCCTCATTAGGTAAATATTATTGATGGTTCAGGTGGTTATTCGACTAGTAGAATACCCATGTATATGTTTTATTATGGAATTATTAACTCATATCATATTCCTGCCATAATGTGTTCATATTTTTATTGGTAAAGGAATGTGTTGTAAATTATTTAACATTCCTAATGGTTATTTTGTCTTCTGCTATATTTCTTACCCCTACTAGGCATTTGAGCTCACCCCTTTCTTAAGATTTATTTTTACAGGATTCCAGGAAGTGTATTCTGATTTATTAGTAGGGTTGACCTAGGGGAATAATGGAAATATCATAGGATCATTCATGTTTCATTTTATTTTATAATGTGTAATATAACATTCATCTATATAATCTAATTTCCATGATGGATAAACTATCAGTCTTTCAGGTCTTGATTCCTTGTAATCATACCAATGTATTAAAATAATTCACCAACTCTAGGATTCTCGGGTCGGGGTGTTACAATTGGTATCATAGAAAGTTTAGAAATAATCATGGAAATAGAATTAGATAATCCATTATTAGAGAACATTACCCAATGATATACATTGAGTATTAGTATACAATAACATCATTGAAAATTGGTAATATAGATATTTTTTGTATTTTCAAGCAATACATCCGAGTCTTGATACGACCAGGTAGAGGAGGCACTGGAATATATGTACCTAGGATTGAAAAATCCAACAAGGAGTTTCGGTCTTGACCCCAGGTATCCAGGTACATGACAATGGGCATTGCTGCACTTTTGGATATGACACTCCCAGGGAATAGTCTTATGATAATTCAAATTATCCTTACAAGCTATTATGAAGGATTTAATTATAAATACTTACTATAACAAATAATTTTACGATTATATATTATATTCATAATCATAATATTTAACATTAGGTGTTTTACATGTTTGGAATTAAGAATTTTAATTCATAAAATAACCTAGTGTATTCCATTGTTTAGAAATCGCACCAAGTAGAAGGAATGAGAATTCTAGAAATATGCATGATTGAATGATTATGATGGATTATATATTTCCTGGTATTATGCCAACATTTAAAATGGAAATAGTCTCCCATTTATTCTAATCATATAAATAAATATTATCCTATGTTAAAAAGATAAATAAAAATTATGTAAGTCCTATGGCCTTGAAGGGAAGCAAGAGAACAATAAGATGGAAGAGAGAAATATGGATAAAGGGAAGAGTGGAAAGAAATATTTCTCCATATGTGATAACTATGGAAAGCATAACAATGGTAAATGATTGAATGGAATTGGAGTTTTTTATAAGTGTGGATAAAAAGGACAC
Organism: Viscum album; assembly: GCA_963277665.1. Lineage (NCBI taxonomy): Eukaryota > Viridiplantae > Streptophyta > Magnoliopsida > Santalales > Viscaceae > Viscum > Viscum album. The sequence goes on along the minus strand of OY728128.1, from coordinate 265,680,370 downwards.
TGGGTATGTGATTGCAAGGGTGGTAAAAAGGTTTCCAATGTACAATGCTTCATCTCCAATGAGATGGGACACAATGTGAATCAATGTCCTAATCTTCAAAGTATACCAAAAATGATACTATTGGATAATAATCATGTTATGGTATTACCACAGATGATGAGTAATGACAAGTGTTCATATGTTGATATTAAAGAATTATTTTATTTGAGTGTTATATCAATGATGTACTGGTTATATGAATTATGGAAATAAATAAAGATTATATTTTAGTATTATTTCATTAAGGATTTGAGATTACATGGTACTGTTAAATGTGACTCAACATCATGTTAAACATTTTGGAAAATACATGGTTGAAAAAAAAGATAAACCTAAATATGGTCTGATACTGAAGTAGTGATTTTAAAATAAGAGATGGTTGATCTGGATAAATTATTTTGGATATTCTTGACTACTTTGGAACTGATTATTGGTTTGTTTATTTAATCATTATTGGAATAATAAAAAAAATGGATATAAGGAATATATATAGTATTCTATGTGGAATAAGGGAGCATGAATGTAGTCAATAATGATTTATGGTAATTCAGGGCGTTACCTTGTTTTTAAATAATACATGGTGAAGGTATTCACATGTTATTACGTGGGAAAAAGGATCCTCATTGGGTTTACCTTCCTTATAAATTTTTTTCTCTAAGTTTTGACAAAAGTAATTTGGACAAGTCTAATGGTTGGAATCAATTAATTATGACATTGGATATCATTGTTATGGTAAAATAATATATTGATATTATTTTTTGATTGTTATAAAAAGGACAACCAAGAGGTCGGGTGAAAACCCGGAGGTCGGGTGACAACCCATCGCGTCCAATACGGGCACGAGATTAAACCCGCAACCGAAGGGAGACAAGGGTGTATCACCTACCACTATCATACGTGATGTCCTTGTTTGTATAATTTAGTTTTTTTAAATAGTGTGACAAATGAATTATAAATACACTATTTTTGGAACCATAAACAAATATGATAAATAGAATATTTTTGAATTATATTATCTTTGGGAGTGAAAGATGAATTTGTGGTAGGAATTAGTTGAATAATGATACTCTACATGGCAGGTATGTTTTTTCCACTTATTCTACGAATAATTTAATTCTTAAACATTAGGGAAGAGATCTTAAAACCAAAAATTTGTTACCCTAATACCTTATGTTTTTTTGGAATCAATGATATTTTATATCATCATAGATTTATGGAATTGGGGCCCTCAATTTTACAATTGTTTGTGATTGGTGACCTATATCACTCCCTATAAATATATATGTTTACCTCTAATTATGTGTCTCTAATTTCCAGCATTGTTCTCCTAATGGAGATTATAATTTTTTTTGTGACTTTTTCATTCCATTTCACACTTATTAAGAATAATTTTTATTAACCTAATTTCCAATGTGGGTTTTCCACAATTATATATTTTTATTTTAATCAATTTATTTTTGAAGAAATATTTCAAATTTCAAGGATGCATTTTATTGAAGGATGTGAAAAGGTAACACCCCAATATTTCAAAGTACGTTATCTCAGTAACGTGATTCAATAGCTTATTCTAGACATAACACCGAGTTCGAGCGCACCACAACATACCAAACTAGTCGTTAAAAAGAAGTTATGAATAGTATTAAATTAATTTTTAATATTATATACTCTATGTAATTTTAACATCTATATTTTGTGTTTCTTAGACACAATATATGAATATATTCATTTTTTTTAGATAAATGAAGTATTTTCCAAAAAATGTAATTTTAGCACCTTTTAATGGAGAACCTTTTTTAAAACAATTATTTTGAACTTTTAAATATTAAATTAAATGATATTAAATTATTCATTGGAATCGGGATTTAAAAATTTAGTTTGGATAAATTTTTTGTACTTTCCAAATAACTTTCATATTTTGATGAATAGTAAAAAAATCTCGATTTTAATTAAAAAAACATTTTTAATCTAAAAAATTTATAATGCTAAATTATAAATTTGAATGGTTTTTAGGTATCATTAGATTTAATTTTTTTCATTTAATATAATATAGTTTTTTTATGTAATTTCACTTGTAAACTCGACAAAAACAAGTGTCAATATTTTGATAGTTATTATTTTTTAACAACATGATTTTTTGTTTTGACAGCCGGAATTAATTTAAAATTAATTTCGGCAACTATTATGTTTCAAAATTGGAAAATTGGATTCCATATTTGGATTTAAGAGGATCAAATTGTGTAATTAGGTAACTTTTTTTTTAGACATTTGGAATATTTACTTTAGTAAATATTTTATTTACTATGGTTAAAGGGTAATTCTGGTAAAAATGGGTAAAAAAATATTATTATTATAATATTAAATTACCTCAAAATGTGTCATATTCCTATTTTTTGTTACCTTTCAAACCATGGATATCCTTGGGTAGATTTTGGGACCACATGGAGCCACTTGAGAGTGATAACGACACTTTATATTAATTAATTTAAAGTAAAGACAGAATGATATAAACCAATATCTTTTAGTAATTTTTTTTCAAGGTGTTATATAAGTTTTATTTTTAACTATAAATAATGGTATTTTATTTATAATGGTATTCATTTGAATGATATAACTATTTCCTAAATAATGGTATTTTATTTATAATTTTAGACAATATATAATTTAATTTGTTTATTAAACAATGATGATGCAGTAATTACATTATTAATGAAATAATTCAATAAATGTGATTATAAATAATAAAATAAATATAGGAATTTCCTAGGTGACTTTTTCATGTTATTGTTTAATTAATGTATGTTTTTTAATTGAATCATGTTGTTTTGACTTTCACATAAACCGAATACACAAAAGTTTCAAAATTGACATAAATGAGTTTTTAAAACAGATATTATATTATTAAATTATTTTAAATTCCTAAAATTATATGATTCTACAAAAGGACTTAAATAAAATTATTTTTGTCATTAATTAACCATAAGTGGTTCTCTACGTAGTTTATATTTTTTTTATTGACCATATATTGTAACAATACAAGAAGACACGATAAAAGATAAATATTTAACTAAGAGTTAAATCAACTAGATAAGCTTAATATGGTGACCTAAACCTATCTAAAACCTATTGGTTGAGTTTTTTTCGATAAAACCCAACCTTATCCTATAATTAAATAATTTTTTAGCAATTATAAGACGAAAATTATTTTATTATAAAATAATATTTCCATCTTTTTCAAAAGTGACCCTTACCTCTCTTATAAATGGGAACTTCCCCTTCTCTCAAAATCACACCTCCAAATCCTTTTGTCTCAGCCAAAACCATAACAAATATACTCCCAACATCCCTCATAAAAACCTATACTCCATACATTGATCAGAAGTCCAACCTATAGAGCCCTTTTGATTAACTCAGAAGCAAACCTCCGAAGAAGAGATAATAATTTCACCACCCTCTTTCAAGTTCTTTTCTTCTTCCACTTCCTCTTTATTTTTTGTTTCCATACCAAAATAATAACTCCAGTTTTATCTACATACATTTATGTTATTATAAATATGGTACAACAATATTCATTTTTCTATCCATCATGTGAATGATAATGTCACCATGCGTGCGTACGTACGCCATACCGTCTCCACGTCGTGGTGTAATTTTTTTTCAACACTATATTATTTGGATGGATATAATGATTAGTAATATGTATATGAATAACTTAAAAAATTCTAATGTCTCTATAAAATTAATATACGATCCAATTCGACACCATTTAATCATTAATTATATGACATCGTCGCTCGTTTGTTTGTACGACTTACCATCTCCATGAAGCGATGATATTCATTTCAACATTCACCATTCAATAATGATTATAAATATATATATTATTAATAAGAATGAAATATATTACATAATAATGGTAATATATATATATATATGTAATTACATATATCTTATTCACTTATTTCCATTCAATATGATATGAAAAAAGAAATAGTGTTTATTTGTACGTATGGCCTACCATCACCATAAACGGTGTTTACATTTCATATTTCGATCACCTATAATATTTATATTCTAATTTATATGATATATAAATCATGTTTTATATTCATGAAGTATTTAAATCTTGATCTAAATGATACGATCAAGAATAACAAGTTAAAACACGTACAATAATGATAGAGAATATTACCCAAAATGATAATTTAACATGGAAATCATTATTAAATGGGAAGAATAATGTCATTAATGAATCATGTATGATATAATAAATATGAATTAGGTTCTTCTATAATTTAATAACATACTATAGTGTTTATATGGTAGGTTAAATGTACCCTCGACCAAAGGAAATTGCAAGGTAAGGGTTATTTCCTCAATCTCATTATTATCAGAGATTAATTATATGTAAGTATTTACTGAGACATATTTATCATCGATACCCATATTTAATAAAAAAAATTCAAAAATGAATCCTTTATGGTTTTATGGGAGGGTCTATTAAAGTCGACCATCATTTAAAATGTTTTATTGATTTATCTTTCTAAATAATTTTAATTAATGTCCATGTTCTTAAAATGAATTTAAGGATTTATTTATATGGACATGAATGTTTTGAAATGATAATTTTTTTAAAAAGTTTCCAAGTGGTATGGGACCCTATTACTCAAAAATATCCTTCAAATTAGTTCCTTTATAATGGTGAGATTTTTAAATTTTTTCAGGTAAAAGGGATATTACTCTTAAAGAGTTCTACAAATCATTTTCATATGTCAACATCCTTTGGTAGAATATAAAGTTTTTTATGTTGATTTATTATGATACCAATAATCCATATTTTATTTTATTTTTTGTGATTTATTTGATTATGGATGTGTTATTTTTAAACCATTCATTGTTTATGGATAATGTATTGACCATTCATATGGTAGTTTTAATACGATTTTTTATTTTATGTTTCAACCTTTTATTATGAGAAATTTATTAGACTTAGAAAGTGATTGTTGGAGCACGATATTGCTACTCGGTGCATCGATGGGTCTCAAGAGACAATTATAAGTGGAATTTATTGAGGCCTTTCCCAAATTTGATATATCGTTTTGGCCGAGGGCTTAATCATTTTTAGAAGTCTTGGTTTAGGCCTTGAGAAAATGTTTTAAAATGTCCCGAATTATACATTCCCTCAATATGTAAATATTATGGATGGTTCATGTGGTTATTCGACAAGTAGAATACACATGGTTATGTTTTATTATTTCCCTATTTACACATCTCAAATTCCTACCATAAAGTTTTCATTTTTATTATTTGTAATGGAATGTGATTTAAATTATTCAACATGCATAATGTTTATGTTTTCTTCACCTGTATTGCATACCCATACTGAGCATTTGAGCTCACCCCTTTCTTATGTTTTAATTTCCCAGGATCTTAAGAAGTGTATTATGATTTTTAATTATGGTTATTCTAGGGAATAAATGGAATTCTCAATGTATCATTGATGTTGTGTTTTATTTTCTAATGTGTAATGTAACGTTCATGTATGTAATTAATTTTCCAAGACTGCTAAACAATCGGTCTTTCATGAAAAGATACCTTGTAATCATACCAGTGTATTACAATAATGCACCGACTCTGGGATTTTAGTGTTGGGCCATTAAATTTGGTATCAGAGAAATTTTAAAAACAACCTTTTAAATAGATTTAGATAAACTCTGATTAGAGAACATTACCCTAAGATATAATTTGAGGATTAGTATCGAAGAATTTAATAGAATTTTGGTAATTTAGATATTTTGTGTATTTTAAAGTAATACGTCACTTTCTAGATACGAGCACTTAGGGGAGGCTCTGGAAAATATGTACCTAAGACTGAATACTCAGACAAGGAGTTTTGGACCTGACCCAGGGTATCCTGGTACATGAAAATGGGCCTTTCTACACTATTGGTTAAGACACTCCCAGGGGAAATGCTTAAGATAATTCATATTTTTCATTTCAAGCCATTATAATGGATTTAAAAGTAAATACATCCACAAATAAATCATTTTATTATTATAGATTATATGAATATTATTTTCAATTTACATTGGGTATTTTACATGTTTGGAATTATGCATTGTATCTCATCATCTAACCTTGTGTATGCCATTTTTTTGAAATGGCGCCTAGTAGAAGGAATGAGAATTCTAGCAATACGCATGATCAAAATATTAAGAAGTTTTATATCTTTAACGGTATTAATCCAACATTTAAATGGGAAATAGTCTCCCTAGTATTTTTATCATATGATGAAATATGATAATGTGTTAATAAGATAAGTAAATAATTCTCTCAGTCATATGGCCTTGAAGGGAATCAATAGGAGAAAATGATGTATGAGAGAATGATGGATAATTAGAAATGGGGAAAGAATGATTTTACCATATGTGATAACTGTGGAATGAATCACCATGGTAAATGCATGAAGGGATTGGGAGTATATTATAATTGTGGAGAAAAAAGACACCGTGTACGTGATTGAAAAGGAAAGAAAAATGTTTCAAACATACAATGCTTTATCTGAATGGAGTTGGGAAACTATGTGAATCAATGTACAAATCATCATAGTATACCACAAATGTTACTATTAGATAATAATCATGTTATGATATTACCACATATGAAGAATAATGAATAGTGTTTTTATATTGATAATAAATAATTATGGTATTTGAGTGTTATATCAATAATGTACTGGTTATATGAAATATGGAAATAAATAATTATTTTACTGCAGTACAATTTCATTGAGGATTTTATATTACATGGTACTAAGAAAATAGACTCCACAAAAAGATAATATTTTTTGAAAGTACATTTTTTAAGGAATGATAAACCTAAATATGGTCCGATACTGATGTAGTGATTTTGGAATAAAAGATTGTTGATTTGGATAAATTATATTGGATATTCATGACAACCTTGGAATTGATTAATGGTTTGTTTATTCCATCATTATTGGAATATTGAATTTTTTTGGATATATGGAATATATCTACTATTATATGAAGACCAAATGAGCATTACGTTAATCAATAAGGTTTTATGGAAATTCATGGTGTTACCATGTTTTAAAGGAATACATGATGAAGGTATTCACATGTTATAATGTGGAAAAAAGGATCTTTATTATGTTTAGTTTCCTTATAAATTTCAGACTGTGAATTTGGATAGAAGTATATTGATTAATATTTAAGGTTATAATCAATTAATTTTGACATTAGATACGGTTTTTATGGTTAAATCATTTCTTGATATTGTTTTGGGATTGTAATAAAATGGACAACCCGGAGGTCGGCCGATGACACGCCGCGTTCAGCAGGGGCACGAGACATGAACTTGCAACCAAAGGGTGACATGGGTGCATCACATACCAATGGCCTACGTGATTTCCTTGTTTGTATAATGTAGTTTTTTTAAATATTCTGACAATTTAATTATAAACTCACTATTTTTGGATCGCTCTACGCTTAGGATAAATATAATATTTTGAATTCTATTATATTTTTGAGTGAAGGATGAGTTTGTGGTAGGAATTTTTTGAAGAATGATACAGTACATGTCTAGTATATTTTTACTCTTATTCTATGAATCAATTAATTCTTAAATTTTTGGGAAGGGATATTAGAAACAAAATTTTCTTATCCTAATACCTTACGTTTTTTTGAACCGGTGATATTTTGAATCATCATAGATTTATGCCTTTGAGCCATCAATTTTACAATTGTTTGTAATTGATGACCACAATCACTCCCTATAAATATTTATATTTTTCCTCCAATTATGTCTCTTTAATTTCAATCAATGTTTTCATAATCATGAAATTAATTTGGTGGTGAATTTTCCATTCCCATTCCCTCTATTTAATAATAAATTTTATTAACCCAATTTCCTATGTGAGTTTTCCACAAAGGTATTTTTCTATTTGTATCCTTTAATTTTCGAAGAATAATTTCAAATTGTGAGGAAGTAATTTATTGAATTATAGGAGATTGTAACAACCCAATATTTCATAGTACGTTATCTCATTAAAGTCATTAAATAGCTTACGCTACATGCAACACCGAGTTGGAGCACACCACAACTAACGAAACAAGCCGTTCAAAAATCAGTTATAAATAGTTTTAACTGAATTTTGAATATTATATATTATATATAATTTTAACATCCACATTATTTGTTTCTTAGACAATATATAAGAACAAATTTATTTTATTTTCAGATAAAAGAAGTATTTTCCAAAAAATGCAATTTTATAGCTTTTTAAAGGAGAACCTTTTTTATACCAAATAATTGACACATATATATTAAATTTACTAAAATTAAATTATACATTATAATCGGGATATAAATATTTATTTTGGATAAATTTTTGATACTTTTCTGATAAGATTCATATTTTGATGAATAGTAGAAAAATAATAAATTTAAATTAAAAAAATCCATTTAATAGATATAATATATTGTGTTATATTATACATATGAATGGGTTTTATGTATAATTATATTATGTTTATATAATTAAATATAATTTAGGACATTGGATGTAATTCACATTTAAACTGGACTTAAACAAATGTTAATCATTGGATAATTATTACTTCTTAAAAACACACTTTTTATGTTGACAATATGAATTAGTTTTAAATTAATTTTAGACACTTTTTTTATTGAATTTGGTAAAAAGGATACCATATTTGGAATCAAGAAGTCCAAATTTTATAAATAGATAACTTTTTTTAGACATTATGAATATTTTCATCAATAAATATTTTATTTACCATGGTTAAAAGGTAAATATGGTAAAAAAGGGTAAACAAATATTATTATTATAATATTAAATTACCCTAAAATGTGTCTTATTCCATTTGGATGAAACCTATCCGACCATTTTCATCCATGGGTCTATTTTGGGACCACTTGGAGCCACGTGAAAGTGATAGTGACACTTTATATTAATTAATTGTAAGTAAATATAAAAATGACATAAACATATATCTTTTAGTAACCCAATTATTACATGGTGTTATATAAGTTATCATTTTGACTATAAATATTCATTTGAAATAAAAAACTATTTCTTACATAATGGTAGTTTAGTTATAATATTTATTCATTAAATAATATATTTTATTTTTGACACAATGATGTTTAAGTAATTACATTATTAATGAAAGAATCAAATAAATTGTATTATAAATATTAAAATAAATAAACTTTCAATGTTTCTAGGACATCCATGAATTTTATAACAGAATATGATATGCTAGGAATGAATCAATGTATTTTGTTAGAATTAATAATGTTGTGATGACTTTCAGATATGCCATATACTAAATATTATCAAAATTGACATAAAAGAGTTTTTAAAAATAAATATTATATTATTAAATTATATGATATTCCTAAAATATAAGGATCAGAAAAAGGTCTTAAATTATATTATGTATGTCATTAATAAAACACTTGATGATATTTCGAAATTTTAGAGTACATTTTCTAACCATATAGTGTAACAATATTGTAAGACATGGTAAGAGTTAAACTATTTAACTAGGAGTTAAAATTTAATAATAAGGATAATATGGTGACCTAAACCTGTCTAAAACATATTGGTATAGTGTTTTTAGACCCATAAAAAACTTATCCTAGAAATAAATCATTTTTGAACCATTATAAACCGAAAATGTTTTTATTATTAAATAATATTTCATACATTTCCTAAAGTGACCCTCACCTCTCTTATAAAAGGGCACTTCCCCTTCTCTCAAAATCACACCTAAAAATCAATTTTTCTCAGTCACCCCTTCCCAAATATCCTCAAAACTTCCATCCAATCATCCTAGAGGCCTTAATTTTGTATGAAATAAAACCTAATGGTCTATTTTGATAAACTCAAACGGAAACATCTGAAGAGGAGGTAAAATTTTCGCCACACTCTTTCAAGTTCATTTCTTCTTCAATGACCTCTTTCTTTGTTGTTTCCATTACAAAATTATATATCTAGTACCTTATATATATTTTGATGTTATTATAAATATGTTACAACCATATTCCTTATTCAATCAATCCTATGAATGATAATGTCACCATGCGTGCGTAGGTACGGCTTACCGTCTCCACGCTGTGATGTAAATTGTAATTCAACACTATGTTATTTGGATGGATATGATGATGACTAATATATATATAAATGATGAAAATAAAATTCTAGTGTCTCTGTAAAATTAATATCTCATCTAATTCCACACATTTTAATCATTATGGAACTGACATTTTTCTCGTGTGTACGTTTGGCTTACTGTCCCCACGATGCAATGGGATTCATTTCCACATTCTCTATTCAATGATGATTATGAAAATATATATTATTAATAAGTATGTAATATTTGACATAATAATTCTACTTAATATATATATATATGTATGTATGTATGTAATTACATATATCTTATTAACTCATTTTATTCAATATGATATGAAAACAGAAACAACGTTTATTCATATGTACGACATACCGTCTCCATAAACAGTGTTTTAAATTTCATATATCTATCAACTATACATATTTATATTCTAAATATATATTATATATGAAACATGTTTTATATTCTAGAAGTATATAAATCATAATCTAAATGATACAATCAAAAATAACAAGTTCAAACACGTACGATAAAGAAATAGATTATTACATAAAATGTTAATTTAAAATGGAAATCATTACCAAATTGGATTCATAATGTCATAAATGAATCATGTATGATATAAGAATTATGAATATGGTCCTGGTATAATTTAATAAAAATATATGGTCTTTATACAGGAGATTAAATGAACCATCGACCCAAGGAATGTGCAATGTATGGGTTATTGCCTCAATCTCCTTATTATCTGAGATTGTTTATGTGGAAGTATTTACTGGGAAATATTTATCTTCGATACCAATATTTCATAAAAATGAATTCAAAAATAATTTATTAATGTTTTATGGGAGGTTCTATTTAACAAGACCATCATTTTATATGTTTTAATGATTTAACTTTTTAAATATTTTTAATTAATGTCCATGTTTTTAAAATGATTTCAAGTATTTAATTTTATGGACATTAATGTTTTGAAATGATAATTATTTTCAAAGTTTAAAAAGTCATAGTAGACACATTGATTCAAAAATATCTTTTAAATTACTTTATTTATAAATTCACGACTTTTAAATGTTTTCATGAAAAAATCATATTTCCCTCAAATAGTTTTACAAATATTTTTCATCTATGTCAACATCCATTGATTGATTTTAAACTTGTTTGAAGTGGATTTTTTATGATACAAATCTTAGATATTATATTGAATGTTCTATGAGATATTGTTTTATGGATGTGTTATTTTTATTCCATTCATGGTTTATGGTTATTGTATTGACATTTCATATTCTAGTGTTAATTTGAATTTTTATGTTATGTTTCAGTATTTTATTATGAGGAATGTATTGGACTTAGTATGTGAGGGGTGGAACACACAATATCTCATCAATGCATCAGTAGGTCTCATGAAACAATTAGACATCGAATTGGGTGAGGCCTTTTGCAAATTTGATATATGGGTTTGTCCAAGGACTTAATCATTTCTTAACATCTTGAAAGAGGCCTTGAAAAAATGATTCAGAATGTCTAGCATTATAAATTCTCTCATAATGGAAATATTATTGGTGGTTCATGTGGTTATTCGACTAGTGGAATACCCTTGGAAATGTTTTAATATGGCATTATTTATTTAGCTCATTTTCCTGCCATAATGTGTTCTGTTTTATTATTTGTAAAGGCATGTGTTTTAAATTATTCACCATGACTAATTTTTATCTTATCTTCCTCTGTATTTCTTACCCTTACAGAGCATTTGAGATCACCCATTTCATATGATTAATTTTCCAAGGATTCCATGAAGTGTATTATGATTGATAAGCAGGGTTAATCTAGGGGTTTAATTTCATTTTCAAATAATCATTTATGTTTTTTTTACTTTATAATGTGTAATGTAACATTCATGTATGTAATATATTTTCCAAAACTGATAAACTATCAGTCTTTCGGGATACAATTCCTTGTAATCATACCAATGTATTAAAATAATGCACCAACTTCGGGCTTCAAGTGTTGGGGTGTTACAATATTAATCAATTCCCAACATTGATCTAACTCTACATCAAAACGATAAACATCCAGAGTCACCTTCTCCAACATAGAATAGTTACAAATAGAAATGATCTTCTCCATTGAGATGACCTTATATTTCAGAATTTGTGGATTCGAAGATCCCCTAAACATCGTTGGTTGTTTCTTCATAAAATTCATAATAATTAGTTTCTCTATTTTAGGTGAAGGGGGATGTTCCAAATTATTTAGGTAATTTTTTATATCTTGAAACAATTGGGTAAGCATCACAATTAAATTTTTAATTCCACTTCATAATGAATTGGTGATGATATTTGGGAAATTGTGGCATTGTATTTCATATGGGTTCTTGTCCTTGTTTTTACTGGTAGTCACCATTTAATAAAATTTAAACTGATTTAAAAATCATAAATCAATAAGTCAAGAATAAATAATTTATTACATTATACAATTTAACCTCACATATTATCTTGTATGATCCCTATGTTTATACATTCTTTCAAAATAGGAAATCTTGGGTGATTACATATACTTAGTCCCATTATAAGGTTCTTTTAGTTTTGTTATGTTTCCATAAATCTCAAATTAACTAAACCATTCTCTATTACCAACTATATAGACACTTATTTTTTAACATTACTATTTAATAATTTTAAAGATAAACTAAACAATAGTATTACAAAACCATGATCCAAAGGATTAGTGTCTTAGGATTATTAGGGCAATAAATAAATTTTACATAATAAATCATAAAAATTATTTAATTTATTCTTCTATCAATTCAATGTGTCTCACATGTACTCATTAGTATTTTTAATCACCTAATGATATACATCAAAAAAGGGGTTATCTAAAATACATATTTGAGGATAGATAATAACATGAAGCAATATAACATGTAGTGAGCATAATCATCATCATCATCATAAAATTAGTATATTATTAAAATCATAAAATTGATACGAATAATTATATAAATTCATGGAATGTGTCGATGAATAAAAATTAAACGTCATTTCTTAGTGGTCAACTACCACCCCTAGTTTTGAATAAACCTAGAATCATGTTCACGTATAACATATATGAATAATCATAACATCATAATTTGAGAAAAAAATTAAAAAATCATTTTCAAACAGGGTTTACCTTTTCTCTGGAGAAACATTACAATACCCAATGAATTGGAGTGCTATATAATTCCAAATTCCGATTTCATATCACAATATTTACATAATCATGAATTCCACATAGTATGTATAATAATATTTTCAATAAAATAACCCATGGAATGGAAATGTGTTTGCTGATAATTTCATAAATCCAACATTCATAATGTAATATTTTGGTTCCATAAATTTTACAAAATATTCCTATAGGTATTATAAATCATGATTTAGGAATAACCAATCTCAAGAGAAGTATAAGATGTGTTTCTAGAATGTATATTTTTTTGGAAAATATCTATAATATTTATAATTCAGTATTATAATAATGTATATCCCAAAAAATAAAAGGTAAGAATACTGAAATTATATTTCAGGAGCGTTAAATGAAAATACCAACTAAAATTTTCATAAATGTTGTATAACCCAACGAATGGAAATTAGGTTCGAGAATCCCCTTACCTTATGTAGGAATTCTTTATTCACATTAATTTCCAGGATAATAAAATTAAATTCATTAATTAATAAATATAGAATATATTATACATGTATTTTATTTTTTATAATTTCAATGAGTTTATTTATTAGAATTTTGATGATTTCTAGAGTTCATTTTCATCTTTCAGGAGTTTTTTCTCTTTCTTTTCATTATTGGTAAGCTTGTAAAAATTTATTGAAGTTACTGTAAAATGATGATAATCCAAAATAATTGAGATTATATTTTATTAATTAATATCTATTCGAATAAATGTTCTTCAATATAATTAGGTAATAATGTATATGGTTGGATCATTAGAAGAATAGTTATGTAAAATTATTAAATTTAATTTTGCAGGTTTTACAACCATGAGGAACTCATATAATTTTACTTAATATTATGTTTATATATTTCTCCCCAAATATTATATAACATAAAAAATTTATAATAAAATATTATTTTACCATTATAATAGTTTTATTACCATCCTTGAAGGAGGAGATAGAAAATTAAATTGTTCATCTTTGAAGGCGATAAATCAACACCTCATGGATAATGGTTTCATTTTTAGAATAAAATTGAGAGAACCAAAGTTTTGCAGATTGATTATTACTTTAACATTATAATATTTTATAACATAAAATATACTGTATTTATAATTCCAATTGGATAAGTGGTGGTGATTAGAGAATATAAAATGAAAATAAATTGAAAATAAATTAAAAGAATATGAAAAAAGGGGTTTAACTATTGAAATAATTTAATTGAGAGCCTCCTCATTGAAATTGGACGGGGAATTTTATTGAGAAAAAAGGATTATAGATGTGGGGAGAGGATTGGTATGAGTATTTCGTCTAACTTTTAAAAGCCCTATGTATTGTAGGGTCTTAGTATAATAGGTGGTGATATGTGGTCATTATAAGGGAGGAGAGGGGCATTTTTTTGATTATTTTATTCATTATTTAATTTTTTTATCCCAATACTGTGAATATAATTATCTGTAACACTAAATATATTAAAATAAATAAACAGGATTCAATATTATGGTGATTACATCATCAATGACTCAAAAAAAATAATGAATTTAATTTATAATTCTATATAATATCAATTATTGTATCTTATTATTCACAAAAATTAAAAATATTTTAGAATAATACAAAAAAATACACCCTGACCATTTATATATTTCTAGAAGAAAATGAATCCCATTTTATGGTAATAATTTCCAAAATATAAGAAATTTATATTTTAATTAAAATCATCATTTACATGGAAAATAGAAATTTTAAAATAATAACTGATTTTTTAAGTCTTTGAAAAAATAATTTGGGTTCATAAAATTATATTATAATCACAAGAAATAAATATTCCATTGTGAATATATTTTAAGAAAGTAAATTTTCTAATAAATCAAAAAATATATTTTAAAATTATTAATAATCAGTTATATTTTACATAAAATACCAAAAATTGATTTGTCATTTTTGAAATATTTATTTACATATACTAGGATATAATTATATCATTTTATTAATTATAAGATGCCTAAATTTTATTTATTAGTTCATAGGTTTGTTTACTATTTTATTTGAAGGATTACTATTCCAAATTTTCATATTGCAATTCCACTGTTCTAGTTACTATCCCATTAGTATATGTTCCTTAATTTCTATGAATTCAACATATTTCATTCTTATTTCATGAAAATAATTTTTTCTTGGGATCGAAATTATATGTTTTTGTTTTATAAAATATAATTTAATTAAAATAATAGAAATTCAATTGAAATTTTTTGGGTCATTACATGTTAAGAAAAATAGAGCATCAAATTTAGGGCTAGGAAAGATGAGAATATTATTTTCACTATTCTGTTGAGAAAGATGGCTCATGGTGGTGTAAAAAAATAGAGAATGGGTGCCATTATTAATAGGTGGGAAATGACACACTTGAATTTTCATAAAATATTTAAAATTAATTATTGTAGTTCTCATGTTTAATGCTTCCAAATATATATTATTCCAAATAAAAGTCAAATATGGTGTAAATATCATTATAAACTGAAATTTAGATGTTTTTTGTGTCATTTAATACCTAATATTTTTCATTAACCCCTTAGTTATCCAATTTTAACCCTAATTGATTTAATGAACATTTTATTCATAAAGGGATATAATTTAATATATAAGGTAAAAATTGGCCCATTAATGGATAACAGATGATATTTTAGATCAATTTTCATCATAATTGTAAACAATTAATTTCTGTTTATTTTTAAATAATTTAATAATATGATATTTGTCATAATATAAAATTAATGTAGTTTTTGATATTATTCATTTACATTGACATTAAAGTCATAAATATAAAGATGAGACTAAAATATAAGTCATTTTAAATAACCATAAAATTTTATATTTATGTAAAAATTCATGGAAAACATAATTCACCCAAATGAAATCAATTTTAATATTTATGAAATCTTTTTTTAATTTTTTATTAATTGAATAAATATTGGGTTCGTGTTGCGAAATCTATACAATGAATAAAAATTATAAACAATGTTCCATTATTAAATCAATTAATAAATATTTGAAATAAATATTTTTAAACTAACTTTTTATCTTTGTATTGTTGTGAAATTTTATTATAGATATTACTGTTAATAAAATGATATTTTTGAAATTTCATTACTTAAAAGAATATAAATATCATTACTATGGGAAAAGGGTACAAAAATTTTATATATTTGGTTTGCGGATGTCTATGATTTTATTTAGACTATTCAAGGAAATAGAATCATTGGTGATGTTGATTTTGGAGACCATATATCATCATTTTAACCCAATTTTACCAATTTTACCCGTTCTGATGTGAAAAATATATAGCATTATTACTCTTCATAATGACTAAAAATAAAAGGGGCTTATTTAAAAAATTATAATATATTTATTCCCAATATGGTATCCATTTTTTAAAAATTAAATCACATTAAGAGTAATAAGTCAATTTTAATATAAATTCAAAACATGCAATTAAAACTATTTTTAGAAAACGACCATTTTAAGCAAAAAAATTACTTATAACAAAATCATGAATATTTTTTTTAATTGAATTAATTATGTTATTATAATTTAAATAGATCATATGTAACATTATGAAATAATCCAAAATATAATCGATCTTTAAATTACTTGATTTAATGAAGTGAAATGATAGTATTTAAAAATTAATATTTCTCACAATTCATTGAAAAATAAATCATTTCCAAAAAATCCCAAAATTACACTGCAAGTAAATTTTTTATATTATGTATTGATTTTTTTTTCTTTTTTTCAAATTCAATTTATATAGGTGGAATAAATTAATTATAATATTTGAAAAAAAAATTAATAAAAGCCAATTTTGAAGAAAACATATTTTTTGAAACATAAAATAACGTTTCTAATAGTAGAAAACCTATATAATATGAATTAACTAATACATTTTAATTAAGACAATAAATCAATATACATATCATAATGCGGAAAATCCTATTCGTACCGATCATTTTAATGGCTATGTTATAATATATCATAGTTTATTTTAAGGCATCTGTTTCATGTCAAGAAAGCTATTAAAAACATAAAATTTATTAAAAGAGAAATATATTATAAATTCTTAATCTATTACAATATTAGGTGTCACATAGTATCTAAATTGAGGTATAAGCCTATTGGTTCAATGTTGATAGTAATGGGTGTGGGCATTTGTCTAAACATTTTTTGTATATTAATATATTTATGTTTGTGTATGAGGAATAGTGACTTCCCATGATGTCAAGGACTTATCCAGTAGCCCTGTAATAGATACAATTTCTAGGAATTATTTAGAATCTCATGATGAGATGGATGATACCCAAGAATGATTTGTAGGTTTAGGATTTGATTCTCTTTTTATATAAGATGATGATTTCTAGATCCACGATTATCCAGTGATTTGTTTTATATTGGAGTGGATTCCTAGAGGTGGTACATAGTATCTAGTATCATAGAACATGTGATAGTGTATGTAGGAATTCTCAGGATAATAAGGATTCCATTGATATTGTTATACCATGATGAATGCTTATTTGTAAATATTTAAATGGTGATACCTATAGCGCATTGTGCATTCCACAATTCCTAGCATTCGAATAGTGGTATGAGGATTCAGATGAAAATATATCATTTTTAATGGATTTTCTAAATCATATGTTTGATTATTATATCTCCTTGACCGATTCCAAAGATACCCCCTTGGATGATGTTGATGCACTAGGGATTGTTTGGCTATGAACTCCCTGAAAATTGGACACCTTGTATTTTTGACATGGGATCTAATGAGGGTATTCCATTTGATTTTATGGTTCTACCAAGAATCAATCGCAACATTAATTATAATATTTTCAAGGGATTCCACTTTTATGTAAGCATGAATCATCCAAACATTAATAATTTTTAGGTACTAACATGGGGTTAAATATGATGTCTGGAGGATGAGGGATTTCAGGAGACACCCAATGTTCTGCAACTCATCGGGATAATGCCATTATAATGAAATTTTAATGGAATGGATAGTGGTTCCCTTTAAATGATTAATTTCCCCAAAGAAATATCATAACTGGTCGAGGATAACATGGTTAATTGGGGTTCATGGACCTGAAGATTGATGATGTTTTATTCCTGGACTTATTTAAATGTTTATTCCCTTGGGGTGGCTGTGATACTTTGGTGGCACAGTAATCACGATGTTCTTAGAGACACACTTGAATGGGGTCGAAGTTGGAATTTATGGAATATAAATTTTTTATTATCAATTTCAATATATGTAAAATTAATATATTACAATATAATATAGTAAGTATGTGACTATATTTGTGGTTCCCAACTATGTTTTTTACTCACTCCCTTCTCATGATACCATTGAACTAGGGTACTTGAGAAGATATAATGTGGTAATTGTAAGAAAAAGGATGGGTTGAGGCCTATTATTTATTTTTATCCTAGTTGAGCATGATTTCTAAGACAATACGAGGAGGTCGAGACATGGTATGTATTTGAGTTACAATAGAAAAAAAATTTCCTTTTCTTATTGTCTGTATGTGTAAACAACCCAATGTATATTTAGTTGTATGTATGGAATGGTTGTTTGTTACCTTAATTAATTTCATTTATTATAATATTATTTCTATTAATCTACATCATCATCAATTTTATTTGTGATAAATGATATTTTATTATTTTTAATTCACTATGAACATTAGTAAAAGTGGAATAACCACCACACAATACCTCATTAAACCCCTATTGTTAATCAGTAGCCTGTTTCATTCTACAGGTTTTTCTAAAAGTCACATAGATAAAATATTCAATTATTAATAATAATGCGAGTTAGGTTTAAAAATTTCAAAGAGGTATCAGATATTATTCTATTTATTTCTTAAAATATTGGGATATGGTAAACCGGAAACAAGGATGTGTCTGAGCTAGTGATGAATCCCGGACTGGTGCGTCAGGAACACATCTCTCAATGGACGTCTAGGCTACCATGGGTGTGAGATTGATGTTATTATCAATTTCTATTATGGTTCCCTTTTATTTCCCCATATCATTACTCACATGTTGTTTGAGATTTATGGTTCACATGTTAATGGATTCCAGGTTCACGACCATTTGGCAAGAGAGAAGTTATTTTATTTGTGGATCTTTTCTGGTAGACGAAAGATGCATCTTGTGCATCATATTAGGAATATAAGATTAAAATGATACATAGGTCTTCTAGTGTGTCTATTTTCACTAAATAATTTGGCTCAACTAACTAATTTTTCAATAACTCATCATACAAAATTTTCCCATATAAGTACTCTGTGACATTTTACATATTTGGGCCAACATGTATACATATTTTTTACTTTATTGGAAAATATTATTTGTCCAAGGGTGAGACAATCAGTGATGAGGATGGTTATATAGTCCCTTCAATAGGGGATGAGACGAAATACTAAGTGTTTAGTAGAGGAATTCAATTCCCTAAAGATAAACACCTTGAGGTGGTTTTTCGTACGTTTAGTAACATAACATTCCAATAAAAACTTATATTTTGTTTTTCTATATATATTAGAATGAAACTCTACATAACAAAACCTAGTGAGGATTATTTTTTTTATAGGTTCATCACAATGTGATTCCAGAAGAGTTATTGTTCCCATGAGGTGTTAAATGATCCTATAGGGTGCGTTATGGTGTGATGAATATTGGAGATGTTGGTTGTATTTGGTTCAGATATTTGAAGATATAATTACATCCTATATGGTATTTTACAATATATTGTGGAATGGTATTTCATATAAAAAAACAATGTGACTATGGTTCCTTGATATGGATCATCACAGATGATACCATAGTACATTATCCAATGGTTGTAGTTCTCATGTGAGAAGTCTAATTATAGGACTTTTGGTAAGAGTCATTGACGAACCCATCCTAGATACCCTTTCCAAAAATTAGTAGAACCGAATTTACACATATATGAAAGGGGGTTCCTTATCCCCATGGGCTAGAGAATAACACCAAAGCATCAAATAAATTTATATGGAATAATTTTTACCCACCTAAAGCAACAACATGATATATATATATATGTATATAACAAAGATAAATAGTGGAAAAAATAAATATATTCCACAACTGAAATATGATTTCATAAATGATAAAACTCAAAAATAGTTCAGAATATCCCAAAAAAATGACCAATCATCAAAGGAAAACTAGAATATGAAACCATCAAATCCTAGTGATATCAAGGGAAAACTCACACCATATCACCACTAGCAACCATGACATAACACATATAAAACCACACCACCTCATTGTGGCTCAATTATTTTAACAACATCTAAAGACATACAAAGTTCAATGTGCCAACAATATAGTGAACATGGTGTATGATAATAGGCATAGAATGATCCGAACCATGTGTTCTATAACAATTCTCTATACTAAAATCATAAAAATTATCAAAAATAATGAAAACAAGGCACCATATGTATTTTATATGTTTTTTTATCAATAATATTTAATAATAATTATTTTATCATTTCCCCACATTTCCAAAATAATTAAGGTAAATTAGTTACAAATCATTTCAAATATGTCAAATAAAATCAAGTATCACATTCATATAAAATCCATTTAAGTACAACAAAAACCATATTATTTTTTTCAAAAATTTGAATGAAGAAAATGAACAAGAAAAAAAATGCCAAGGATCATACTATGTCAGGATAACTAGGATACTTATACCCACAATACAGAAAAATATACATTCATAAATAACGTAGAAATCAGCATCGAATCTATATGGAATAGTAACACCCTATAAATTTACACCCAGTTAGTGTATATCAAGTTCCTATAAAATTACTCATAGTGTATGGTCCCATGTTTTTTGGATGTCAATTTTGAGCATAGAATTAATTTTTTTCAGTCAAATGCTTATATGGTAAAATAGTATTTTTCTCCATGAAGAAGATCTGATATAATTTTTCTGGCCACAATGTTGGCCCTATAATTGATTGTTTACCCTAGGATAGGTGTTGGGTAGAAATCCAAGACCTTCAAATTTTAGTAAACTAATTAGTATTTAATATTTCATAAATTAAATACTAAATTATTCATACGGTTTCATCAGGAGGTATATTTTAAATATATAATCATATTGAGATTCCATCTAAGTCATTGAACCTAGAATTGAGAGTATTTCAAGGTAAGTAATAAACTCGATTTGGACGTTGGGGACCAATAATGCCCCCTTTCCTTTTTATTTTCATCATTTTATTTTTAACTTTTATTAGTTTTCCTTAATTGAATTCACCTGTATTACCCTAATGTTTTCCCTTCCGGTTATTTAGAGATTGAAGTGCGATTGGGAGAATGAAAATGGAATTGGGAAAGAAAGATTCACCACAGTATAGCTTGAGACACACCAGATCATCATGTGGAAACCATTGACCATAGTAACAGGTAAAACCTTGGTAGCTTCTTCTCAAAGGTCGGATGTTTTTATATTTTCCTATTAATACCCATAGTTTAATCATTCTAATATTTTAATCTCCTTATATTATTTATTATTAACCCTTGTGGTTTAATCTTTTTTTTTTGAGGAGAATACAGGATTCTTAGGCATTTCATAGTGTTTTCAGATAGGGAATACCATCTATACAGTGTTTTGTTCCAGGAATATATGTCTCGTTTCTTCCTATTCGGGGTAGATGAATTTTTTGAAATTACATGCCATGTATGTGGTATACAAACCATGTAATGAAACATATCAGTTTATCAGAGTACCCAGCTTGGTATCCAGTGTATGGGGCTCATGCCATGTAAAATACACATCCAAACCCCTTGTGGGTCACATGTCATGAAAAAGTACATGTCTAAACAAAATACATGGCCATGATAGTATAGGGAAACAAGCTAGTACCCCAATTTTGGTAAAATCCATGTATCAATCTTACATTTCTCTTATATGGTTATTTACATTCTAATTTTGAACAGAACATACACCTAGGTGGGGCTTTGGGAGAACATGTTGTGTGCTTAGGGAGACACCACATGTACTACCCCTTCTTCAACTCTCTATGGGGTTTTCATATCTGTTATCCTAGGAGTCATAATTGGATCCATGAGTAGTAGATTATGAGAATATTTTCTTGTAGGTCATTATGCCAAAACCCTAGGGCTATTTAAAGGAGTTGAATGTGGTGTTTTATGTGTTTTCATAAGGATGAGGTTCTTTTACCTCTAATTAAATTAATTTGGATACTGAGGATAAGAATTTTTATAAAATGGGCCATTAGCAATCTATTATGAGTTATTACATTGTGTCTCTTCCTTTGAGGACACATCCCATTACTATTGTCCCTTTATAGAACAAAAGGTTGAGAGAATTTTTATTTTTCAAGGATCCCCTACAGGATTCATTTGTTTACATTTTGACCTAGAGGATCCCTAGTAGGATTTATATATCTTATTGATGTTACCAAGTGTCCCATTTAGGATAAATTTTCGTAGATGTTGTTTGGGGGAAACCCTTCTAGTATTCCTTTTCCTATCGACAATTCTAAGGTTCCCATTATGGATTCCGTTGTTTTATATTTATTTAAGGAATCCATGATAGATTTATTCTATAAATTCTATATTGATGATGCCATGTAGGATCTATAATTTAATTTATTTACTATGTATCCCATGTAGGATCATACATTTTCATTTTCTACTGAGGATACCATGTAGTATTCCTCTTTAATGTTTTAATTTTGGGACCCTATGGGTGCACCGATGTTTCATCAACCTAGAGTTAGTACATCATGATTGGTCAGAGATAGTAGTAGGTGTACCATTTGAACCATGATAATAATTTATGACTATGGGGATATGGATTTAGTGGTGGGTTTCGTGTTCATTCACAAACACTCATTTTTTTAAACATTCACCTGTTTATTGCTGATATGTTGATTTTAGTCATAGGTGCTTCTTAATTAGTGGATGATGATCCTAATGTGAGGCATCTTATTCTCTCTTTGGGAGCCCATAGTGTTATTACTAGGATCTGGCTTCTGATTCATGTAATTTTAAAATGTTTATTTATATTCCAAGAGGTAATACCAGTTATATAAATCTTGAGGTTTCATATTTGATTATTAGATTATTATAATGTCCAAAGTTGTTTCTTGGTATCTGGATGATGAGCCTAGGATTATGATATACAAGAATAGAATCCCTACCAAGGATAATAATATATTATTCCATTCTCCCATGTGATGAGGTGATTCTGTTATCCTCTATTTGTTTTTAGGAGGAGTATTATGTTTTCCTCAATATAATTGTAGTCATTGATGATTGTGCTCTCCTGAGGGATAGGGATGATTATACTCTCCCTAATTGATTACTTGATCATGGTGTTGATAATGACATTTCAAGTAATTATATACATATAATTAATATTATATTATGGATTTAATGGATTATTATGATCTCCCTACCGTGTTTTCCAATTCATTGCGCTTACTTATATTTTCCATTGTGTCTTTGCTAGACTGTGCATATTTCATTTTCATTCAGTTATGGTATAATATATTATGAGTTCATCATTGGTGTGTCCTACTGTGATTATTTATCACCCTTGAATGTCAACCACGGGGAGTGTAGAGAATAGGTATAATTATTTGGCTGATCATAGTTTCATGGTGGATTGGGATGAGGCCGAGATTCTCAGGATCATGTTGAGCCACTTGCATGAAATATTCTGATTGGGCTAGTATAGGTTGAATGTTTCTAGATATTGGGTATGTGGTATGGCATGGAGTTAGTAGTAGTGCCAATTTATTTTATTATAGATTCTTTTGTAATCCAATATTTGTATGGTCGGACAATTGGGTGACACATTTTGTATGTATGCCATAATAGATTGGGTTTTAATTGAATTATAATTTATTATTAAAAATTATTTTATTTATGTATTTCTAAAGATTCAACACTCTATTTATTTTCTCATGTGTATGATACTTAGCTATTACCAAAATTTTATTTTTCTAATATGATATTATATTCTCCTCACAATCACACACTAGGACATCACTACTAGTAAAAAACCTCTAGTATACAGGAAGGTGTTCTGGATGCCTCATAATCGACCAGGTCGGGGAATAATTTTAATGGAATACATGTTAGTAAGATAAAAATTCATATCAATTTTGTTCCTTAACATGTATTTTCTATTTTGGATTTAGTATATAGGATTATTAGGGATGTATCAAAACATGTTTTGGATATATGAATGAAGCATTGAATACAATTGTTTCTGTAAGAAGTCATATTTCAATGCTATGGGATTAATATTATGATCAGAGATGTTTTAGTTGTATATGAATTTTTCCATTTATATTGGAACATTTTTTGTGGATGTTATTGTTTTTCAATGAATTAGAGATCATGGAAATTCCGAAAGAGGATAGGGAAGGATTTGGAATCTTGTTTGACAAAGGAAATATTTGTATCATGCAGCACATTTCGAACATATGGTTCACTTAATATACGCCTACTAGTGTTTGAATTTACTAAATGATGATGCCTATTTAATTGTGTCTTCTTTCAAATATATATTTAATTATGATAGATGTTTATGTGGATATATGTTGAGGCATTTTTTGTGAGTATGATGACTAATTGTTCTAGCACAGGAGATATATTGACCATAGTTTGTCGATATGTCATGTGATTATTTTATGTTGTTCCCCTTAAATGTTTTTTTTCCTCAGGTTTTGGTTATCTAGTCGTATCTTTAGTATAATGACAATGGATACTAGGAATATTAATGATAAATAGACCTCAATGGGGTATTACCATTTGCAGATACCTGGTGAGTGTCAGTTCAATATTTCTTATGTATTATTATCGTGACCAACAAGGAGTAGTACTATATAATTATTCTGCGTGGGGATCATTCCCTTATAGATAATATTCCTATTTTTGACCATCGTAGTTCATTGTGATCTTTTATTTCTATAGAGAGGTTGGATATTTTGGGTTTGGTGGTTTGACCATGTAAACTAGTTTTGGGACTTGATTAGTAGGGATAAGTGGGATACCTAGAGGATCATATTTTTGACTCATACCTTTATAGGTTGAAGTCCATTTTTTATGGAATACATCATAAAAGGGAATTTTTATGATTCATTTTCATGCAGTGATATTAGTTGTATGCTTGTTTTGAGATTGAGGCTTGGTAGGTGGTTTTATTTTACACTATAGGAATATTTATGCCTTAATCTTTTGATTATTACATTTGGTGATATGGTATCATGACTATCTTTGATAGGCATGACTACATAGGATATTTTCCCAGTAGACCAGTGTATCAATTGTGTCTAAAGTATCTTGAGTGTGTTTTGAATATCGTCACTAGAGAGACACCGGGTGATGGAAAGTCTTGGAATAATATCATAAAACTTATGAGGTGTCTGATATTGAAGAGGAGTTCCATGGGGGCATTTGGCTAGTGAAAAATTATTTTCCATATTGCACAGTCATCTTACCCTTATGTTTGAGGGCTCATAAGTGTATGATTTGGGAGATCTAGAACACGAAGGTTGCGCATGTTGTCCTTCTCATGGTAGTCAATGAGTGGTCGGGTAAGAGCCCATGACCAATGGTTTCATTGATTTTCGTAGGCATGTTTTCATAAGAGTTGTAGTTAATGTCAAATTTCCATTGGTTTTAGAGGTGACAATAAGAATAAATTGGGTATCTCTAGATGATTGGCCCCAAGCTAAATCCTAAGAAGAAGTTGATGGGATTGTGTGTGTTTCTTGAAGAGGGATCTACATGAATTTCAATGGAATATTAATTTAATACTAGTTAGGGATGACCATTCTATATATTGACATTGTATTTTGTACCCTAAGGGAGCATTATCCTTACAATGAGCTTCTTTTCTTTTATATTTTCATCAGGTTCGGTTGGGGGAATGAAATTGAGGTTATGCACGAGGTGTAGTGTAAGGTAATCCATATCAATGGAAGTGAATCATTTTAATCTAGATGCTGGTGACCTTCATCTTAGGTCAAAATTACGAATTTTTTGTGCGGTTTTGAGCTCATGGATTTCATCTGAGACGACGATAAGGTTATCTCTTTTGTGGGGAGTACTGTATATTTCATTGTTAAACATTTCTTATATAGTATACAATTTATGATGTAATGAGTCTGATAATTTGAATGTCCACATATCATTGTTATTAATATGGTTGGGTTGAAATCATGAATTATAGTCATACCAATTGGCTTCTCATTGATGAGAGGGTTTATTGTGTGGATATTGTAAGGTCCCGTGTTTTTCATGATGTGAATTTTGTGAAACAAATTGATATTTTACTATAAAATTCTTGTGCGGGGATAAAATTGTGTTTCCCAAAAAATATTATCACAGATATATTTTATTAACACTTTCATGTTCCTTGAATAGGGTGTTTACCCTAGGTTATGATTTTGGATGAAATAGGATACATAAAAAATTTAGAAAAATAGTCAATATTTAATATTTAAAAATAAATATTAAATTATTTTCATAGGATCATTCAGAAATATATTTTTAATGTAGAATCATATTAATATTATTTCCCTTTCTTTCGGTCAATAATAGTAATTTTTTCAAAGGAGAGGCATAAACTCATGATTGACATCGGGGCATGGGTGAACCCTCTTTTCTTTTTTTATATTTTTATATGTTCATTTCCTCTTTTTTATTCTTTTTTCTTTTCCTTAAATGTTTTTTTAATTACCCAAATTATTACCCTTCATTTTTTCGAGAATGAGGATAGGGAGAGGGAGAAGTGGAAGGAGATATGCAGAGAAATATCTATAGCCATATAGCCCGAGAAATGTTTTATTGTCGGTCGACAACTGTGTACCATAGAAATGGGTGAAGCATCGGTGAATTCCTCCCAAAAGTTTTTGGTTTTTACATTTCATTATAAATACATCTACATTAATTCCTTCTGATTATTAATACCATTATATTCTTCATTATGACCATTCGTGGTCTGACATTTTCAATATGGAGAGAAACTAAGAGTTTTGGGCATTTTAGGGGATTTCTATTTAGGAAAAACCATCTAAACGACGTGTGGTTTTGGGAAATCATGTTGCATGTTATTCCTATTAGGTGTATAAGGTATTTTCGAACCTCTATGTAGTGTACATGTTATATGCAAATTGTAGATGTACTCAGCCCTATAGCTGAGTACCTGACTAGGTCTCTCGTACAAGGGGAACATACTGTGTTGAGTACACGGACAGACCACATGTAAGTTTCATGCAGTATAGAAGCACACGGCTAGACCAAATACATGGACATGGTGGTTCAGGGGCACAGGATGGTACCCCATTTAGTGTGAATGCTATTTACCCATTATACATGTCATGTACTTAGAAATTTACATGCTATGTCTTGCTAGACTACATGCCCATGTGGGGATTTGAACGTATATATTTTGTTCTTAGGGATAAATAATGTGTACTAAACTTTTTCAACACTCTTTAGATGTTTTTAATTTCATTTCACCCTTGAGTCAGATTTGGAACCATGAGTAGTTGATTATGATTTTATTTCACATAGATAGAGATTGTGAAACCAGTTGGTTGTTTAAAATAATCCAAGGAGGCATTTCAGGTGTTTTAATAAGGGATAGCTTCCACCACCCATGATCGAATTCAGTTTTCACTTGAGGGTGAGACTTGTTCTAATATGATACATGTTCTATCTCACCTGAAATATGACTTCAATGCTCTTTACTTGTGGATGTCTCCCTTGAGAGATATTCCATTATAGCCCAAGAGACTGTGAGCCATTTTGTCTATCAAGGATCCCAAAAAATATTCTTATGATTATGTTTTGACTAGGAGGATCACTTGAAGGATTCCTCGACCATATTTTTTTACCAAGGCCCCCCTATAGGATTTACAATACCACTGATGACTTATGATGTCTTTTTTAGGATTCCTTTACCTATTGTTTATTTTGAGGACCCTATATAGTATGTTTTTATTTTATTTCCATTTGATTATCCTAAGTTGGTTCCCCCATTACATTCTCTATTGGGGATCCCATATAGGATCCCTACAATACATTATCATATAAGTATCTCAAGTAGGATTCCTCCATTACATTTTCTATAAAGGATATGAAGGATAATTCTTATTTAAGTTATGTATTTAGGGACACTGTGGGTTCCCTGACTGACCCAGAGTTAGTATGTCGGGTTTGGGTAGAGGTGGTAGTAGGTGTCCACTTAACGTGTAACCCTATAAGGTTGTCGATGTAGTTGTGGGATTTGGAATTTGGCCACCCACACTCATTTTTTTATACATTAACTTGTTTATTTCTAATGCAGTGATGTTAGCCATATGTTATTCCAGGTTGGTGGGTGTCGCACCTGACGTGAGGCATCATTCATTCTCTTTGGGATGCACAGATGTTCTTTTTGAGATATGTATTCTGAGCCCTGTTATTTTCATAAGTTTATTTGTATACAAAGAGGAACTACTTATGATATGGATGTTGATCCTATATATTTTATTGTCAGATTATTTGGTTATTCAGAGGTGGTTCATGGAATTCAACTATTGGACATTAGATTAGTCTATACGAGCAAGGAATCACAACTAGTGATACTCGTGGATGATTATGCTCTCTCTAGTGACGAGGAGGACTCCTCTCCCATCAGTTTGTTATGTTATGAGGATTATTACACTATCCTTGATCTAATTATACTCATGGATGATTATTCTCTCCCAAGGGGTATAAATGATTACCCTATACTTGATTGGTTACTTAACCATTTTGTTGGACATGGATTCTCACAACGTGGATACCCTGAATGATCATGCTCTTCTATTTGAATGGGATGATTACATTCTTCATTACTAGAGACTAATGTTATTGGCATGGAATGAAATTGGTGATTTCACTATACAAATCACATATTGGTTAACCCTTATAGATTATCTGAGGTTTGAATGTCATGACTGCTTAGAGACTAGGACCTATGCCTCGGTCATTGGACTCCATATACATGGAATGTGAAGCTTATAGTCTAGCTTAGTGAACATTTATTGGATTTCAAGAAATTATTTCATGGAATCGTTGTTTACATGATTGAAGGTGAGAATGGGTGAACCTAGGTGTATAAAGAGTATCCCAATGTGGTGACATAGATTGCTTATAGATATTTCTATCATTGGACGAATCTGGTATATTTCGATCAAGACTATAAACCTAGATATTTAATTAAATATAAAAGTATTGTGTGAATCAAACACTAGATCAATTCCCTCTACCAAGATATCCATATGATCAGGATTACAGACCCAATGATCAATATTAGTCTATTTTTATGATATTTCATTCTCCTTAATTATGATTATTCATATTAATATATATATATATATATGTATATGTATGCTACTATAAATTTATAACCATATTAATATGGACTTCCATGGTGGAGATTAACCACTAGACTGGTATTACAGACCCCAAGGTTAGACTGTAGTTTCATGTTTTTTGGGATTACAAGTCTTTTAGTGGTGTCTCATCTAGGATAAGAGTATTTATTTTGTATTCACATTTGGAATCATATTTTTTATTTTTGTCATTGGGATGGCCTACTGAGATTATTTCTCACCCCTAAAAAAGAACCATTATGTGCATGTAAACCTTATGTATAATTTTTAGGGTTAGTACATTTGCATGGTGGATAGGGTTGAGGCCCAGAGATTCTTGATATAGAAAATATGCTCTTGTGGGATATTTTTATTGGGCCGGTGTTGTTCTATATTGTCTAGAGACCATAAATGTGGTCTTTCTGGGAGCTCGTAGTAGATACATGTATATTTATTTCATTTTTTTTTAACTTTTGAATCTATTTGGGAAGCCCGGTGAGTGACTAGGGGTTTATGTATATAATATTTGCTATTTATTTTATATAATTTTCATTTAATATTAAATCATTATCTATTTTAGTTAATTCACATCTTCCAAACACTATTTATTTACTATTTTTTATGATACATAGTAATTCATGTTGTTTTCATAATATTATATGAGGGAATATAATCCCTAATATCACACTTTAAGACCTAGATGAAGTTATAAAACCATTGAAATATGAGGAGGCACGCTTTGGGCCTCAAAACCAACTAGAACATAGCGCCATTTTAGGGGAATCCAGGTTGGGACATTATACCTAGGCAGAATATGAACACCAAATGAGGGAACCCCTTAATAGTGTCAACAGATGACACATAATACTATACCATCAACATATGTGCCCAAGGTTTCCCATGTGTTATGTTTTCAAAACCAATTTTAAAAAGATATTCATTGAAAATCATTTCAAAAATCCATTTCACAATTCTTTGGAAATATTAATTTTTTACTCAAAATAAAGGACAAACCTATTTTATTAAAAAAAATTCAACACACACACAAATCCATCAAACAATCATGTCATTTCACTTATAAAAAAATTATCCAAACCCATGAAATATCGGTCATCCTATATAGGCATGAGAGAGAACCATCTATCTCTAAACTATGGTTGTACACACCCGCAATAGAATCCAACAACATGGAAGAAAACAATGATACCAATATAGGCCCTTGAATCAATCCACTCATCTTAGAATTGATTTAATATTAAAAAAGGGTCATAGAATTGGATCACAACATACCTAAAAGAAAATAACACATTGCAGTACATCTTATGAAATAGTTAGAATCTGAAGGAATATATGAGGATGAACCTAGAAGGAAATTAGAGAATCATCCCCACAAATCAATAGATCCAATAATGCTTCACAACAGCACTATCGAGATCCAAGGAAATAAATAAGAAGAAAAAAGTTACTCACCAAGAGGGATGAAACCAAAATCTACGGAGATAAATCATTGAATGAAGTGATTCAGATGAATTAGAGGTCTCCAAAAATGATAGATAGTACATTGAGGACAAGAGGGTAGAGGGATGTAAGTGACTGAATAGTGATTCTATTGGGTATTTCCCTAGATTCCAAAATTATGAGACTCACACAATGTGAAATCCCATTACATGTCATGTAATACACAACTATCAATTAATCCAAAAAATATAGCACCTATTAATTAAAAACTCAAATTTTAATAATACATGATGAAATTTTTTGACATGGAATCTAATTCAGTCATATTGTTTATAAGACCCAAAGATATTTCCAAGAGTAAATAACACAACATTTAATCCCAATACATAGAATTCCTTTCTCCTAGAGAGAAAAGATGTCTTGTTTTTAGATGAAATATCCAAATCACACTGTCATTCTCCAAACATGGAGAGAACCATGAAATATACTAATATATTTTCACTAAGACTTCCTAAATTTAAACAAAAATACGTCACTAAATATTAGTCCATTTGACACAAAAAATTCTACCCATCCTTGCGAGTTCCAAGATGCATCCAAATTAAGTGCAAAAATAAAGAACAGTGAATAAACTATTATAGGGTAACATGATATTTCAAAATCCCAACCATAAGACATTTATTCCATAATATTTCATGTTGAAGATATATGTTCACTAAATAGGTGAGGATATTACTCCCTCATCGACAACTCACATTGCCATGCCTCATGGGAATTTTACTTGTGTCACCATAACACTATAACAAATGGAATTACATTCCCATTATGTAATTTCAATAGAGAGCTTTTGATCACCATTGGATCCACCATAATAGAAATTTCTTTCTCTAGTTCAATGAATTCCCAACTCAAAATGTGAGAGGGATTAGGGTGATATTTTCTAAACATCATTTTGTAGAAAAAATCATGAATTACCATCAATTGAATCATAAATTTTTATTGATAGGAATACTACCATAGAAATTAGGTCACTTTAAATGGTCTAATAAATATCTAAGACAAATTTCCCTATTTTAGTAGCAAATTGTTTCCCTACAAAAGAGGAAAAATCGATAAAAAATTGACACACATGAAAAACTCCAAAGGATGGAACAACTAATCTGCATTACAATTCAGTTGAAAATGTTATATAACCTAATGTCAATGTATTTCTTGAAGCCACAATGATGTCTCATAAACCACCATTGGTCCCACAAAAGAAACATCTCCCACCACTTCTTAAAAAAGAGGTGATCTTCCTGGGTGACCGTACATAGCCTCAAAAAGATACATTTTGATTAATGACAAATAAATAATTTTCTACAAAAAATCATTCATTACCTGATGGATATACCAATATCTAATGAAATCAAAGACATAAGAATTAATCCTATCATATATTTCATGAAATGTATGCTATTTATGGCCATCGTTTTGTGTATGGAAATCCATAATCAACCAGATTAGAGTCCCCATTGCCTCTTGGAGACTCTTCCAGAACCTATTTGTAAACCCAATAACCTTTTCAAAAACTACATCCGAAAGAAACCCATGTAACCTCAAAATATCCCATATATAAATCTTATTCCCGGATGGATTACCAATGAAGATGCATGAAAATAAGACTAAACTAAGTATCTCACAGATGATGGGCTAAGGTAGTGATCACCAAAATAAAAAAATACCATCTGAAGAGAGATACCAATCAAAAATAGTCTCCCCACTATAAATGTCTATTTAATTCCTCATAACTCCCCAATCTACTACTAAACCTATAGGATAGAGTCAACATGAGATGGTCATAACGGAAAAATATCCTGAAAAATACATGAAACATCCTCCAAATCATCTGAATGCATCTATAAAATGAGGCCCATTAGGTTCCACTCTTCCTTAAATTCCCAAATGGCATACTATAGAACATTCCAACATATAGAATTTATAATGAAATTCCCCTTACTCAGGGATTAGTTAATTACGAATTCAAACATATAAAGGTATTCAGCCCACCACCACTATCTATTATTCATGAATTTCTATGAAACGATATATCTCATACACTTGTAGTCATAAAATACAGTAAACATATATCCAAAATGATAATGTTATAGACACTTAAGAACATGCATTACCATAGAAAGATCTAAGTCTGTAGTTGTGTAATTATTCTCAAGCGATCGAAGATAATGAGAGTCTAAATACACTACATGATCATATTTCATGTGAACACTACCCATAATCACACTAGACACATCACAAAAACCCTATAAATTCTACCAGGCCTTGGTAAGTTTAAAATAAAATCTAATGTAAGATGTATTTTCGTCTCATTGATATAATACTAAAAATTTAAATCCCATATATATTTAAACACATTATTGGTTTGATTAGTTGAAGGTTATGACATCATTGAGAAATTATTGATGAGTCAAAATTAATATCTATAAATACTATGGAATATTTTAATTTGAACGAAATTATGTCGTTAATCCCCGGAAAAATATTCCTCCACATAATAAATACCAAGTGATAATCCATGATTAGAAATTAAATCCCCTAAAACCTTATCTTCTGGAATCTAGAAATTATATTTTAGAAGCACTCCATATAAATTCAAGACTCCTCAAGATTTGAAGATCATAATTTGAATGGTTCTCATTATCATGATAAAATCATGAATATTCCAAAATATCATCCACTAATGCTACAACAAAAGTGATGAGATACTCATGGAATATAAGTTTTTTAATAAATATAGAAATTTTGTAAAATTAATAAAACCAAATAGAATCAAATGATATTAATAATGGAAATAAATTATTTTTAATGTAGTCTTTGGTTTATTAGAATCTTGAACTCTGAGTTGATGACAAGATGACCAATGATAAATCTACAAAAAAATAATTTTCCCCCTTTAATTGGTCAAAAAACTCTTCCACATGAGGAATAGGATAATAATTATTAACAATCACTAGGTTCGACATCTGATAATCCACACAAAATCATAGTGAACTGTATACATTTATGGAAAAGGATGATGAAGATTACTAAAGTGGAAATGTATGGTAAACAAAACCCTTCTCCATTATATCATCCAACTCATTCTTGATCTCATTTACCTCCCCTGGTTTCATATAAAAATAGGGTATCAAAATTGTTTTCGTATCAAGAACCTGGTGAATCCTAATCACTACCTACCTATATAGAGGTAGATAAAAGAAATCCTACAATAAAATTTCATGAAAATATTTACAAATATATAGAAGACAAACAAAAAAATATACATCATTGGGCTTAACTGCTACAGAGGACAATAAACACTTAAGCACTGGGTGGGAGGGTCTATCATTACCAGACCTCGAATCCCACTCTCCCTAAAACACTAATGATCTCCCATCGGCCCCAAGAAATGATGCATTCCATTGATAATAATAAAAATAAACATGATGAGTAAAAATCCAATCCATATTAATACTGATGTTAAACACATCTAGATTAAAGAGAATGAAATCATTCACTAACACCACTTCAGCTATCAATAACAAACAGGGACCCAGAAACACAAACTCCTTCCTCTTCCCAATAGGTATTTTCCACTCCAGAATAAAAAATTATGCTCTATTAGATGTATAATCATACCAAAAAATGTCTAGATAAAAAAATATAGTACCTATAAATATCACTAGATCTACATTCACCTCCACTTGGAACTCTCCTAGGTTGTGAAGATGCTTCACTCTCATGGCATGTGGCTATTTTTATATTGTATTTGAATCATATAACTATGAAATATTATCCTTTGGATCCCATTATCCCTAAACATATATAGTTATGAATATATCATGATAGAAACACATTGGATAACCATAACATCCAAAACTATTACAGATTTTCATAGGTAAAGAACAATAATATCTGTTGTTCTAATACATTCCACATTGATACAAAATTAAAGGCACACAGATGGATATAACTAAATGTTATGAGAAGTTTTTCTACTGATAACCACCTCCACTACTCTTGAAATGATCCTTCCACATCCTCTTTTCCACTAGAGTGCCGCTAAAGCTATCACTATGTGGAAGATAAGAAGAATAATATCCAACCATGATTACCATGTCGTTGTCTACAATAATATGCTTGTACAATGTATCTTCTTCACTCAAAATACATATAATAAATAAGTTTACATTGATATATAATCACAAACACTTTATTTATTTATGTTCACTCAATTGGTCATTATATACCACCTCTGGTGAAAACTGAACCATCTCATGAATCATATTGGTGTACGCTGACACAGAACACTCTCCCTACTACAAATAGAAGAGATTTGAGACTTCACCCTCATTAGAAAATAGGAATGAAATTACTATAATAATATACTATTAAAATCCATCATGTCCAAGCCCATGTTTATATTGTGTCATACCATGGAATTCCACCGTCACTTTTTGGGACCCTCATGCCTGAATGTTGCACACTTCACCATGATAATATCATCTAGATGTCAGAGATTTAATTAATCATATCTTGATAGTCCTTTACCTCTTTATATTCATTCATACATTTAATATATATTAGAGTCTTACACAATAAAATCCATAATCAATATTTATCCCCAACATCTGTTGGAATTAACTCAAAAACTATATTATATACATATGGTAAATTCTTCTTAAAAGAAATAATTTTCCTTACGATAGCTTAAATAATATAAGGATCCTTAAGTGGATTCCCTTGCGGAACTTCAATAACACCCTCCTTTAGCTCTTGTAGAACAAGTATTGGAGGCATACTACAACACACCAAAATAGAATAAATGATCAGAAAACATATTAATCATTGTTCAAAATTTAAAAACATATTATGAAATGGAGAGTAAGATCATGAAATCAAAAATATGAGACACACATACCAAAATCACTTTGTACCATGAGTCTCATTATGGAAAGAGCTGTCTACGTACTCACCAAAACCTACATAAAAATTTTTGAAAATATTTTATATATTCTACCAAAAGTTCCAAGACATTAATCTTAAGGAAAAACCACCTATGATGACAAACTATGTTGAAACCGACTTGGATAACCTCTCAAACTAGTAGAAAATTCAAATTTCCACATACATGAAGGGTGTTCCAAATCCCCATGGGTTGGATACTGGCACCCATTCGTCAATCAACACTCAGTGGGAATGATTTCAAAAACCTAATTCAAAAAACATGATATATTTATAGATAACCAAGTGAATGTGGAGAAAAATAAATATATCCATGGGTGAACGAATATGGGGGAAGCGATTCCACAAAAAATAAGGCATGATATATAGTTTATCAATTTTTATATATCAAAATTGAGTAAAAATATTTAATCTAACCATTCAAAAAATTTCTAAAATAATACATGTAAATAATGATCAAATAATTATATATAAGTAAATATATATCATTTTTATCTTATCTCATCAAATCCATTGTTAAACAAATTACACATTACAATCCAAAAAAACAAATATGATAATACATCTACAGTATCCAAAGCATAGGTAACATCATTATGATGACTACACTTGGTCATGATAATATTGTCACTCATACCCCCAATAAAAAAAATCACACATTAATCAATACACTAGACATATTTGTCAAATCATTCCAGCAAAGGAACACCCCAAAAAGTAACCCCAATAGTATCTATTAGGTCCCTAGAACAAAAAACCAATGTAGAAGTGGAACATCTCATGAGTTAACCCACGACAGTATCAATGGAAGATAACTATTACTAAACCTTAAACCTAGGTATCCAAGGATTACCAGGTGATATGTTTTTCAAAACATTTCATAAAAAATAATTTTAAAAACATTTCAAAAATCAATTTCACATTTTTTTTAAAATACCATTTCTTTTACCAAAATAAAGGGAGAACAATTTTTTTTAAAACCCATTTTCACACACACAAAAATCTATGAAATAGATCATGATATATCATTTATAATTTGTTTTTTAAAACTATAGATATGAACAACACCCATCATATGGCTAATATAAAACTAGATACATCATAATTATGTTCATACATGACTGAAATAGGATCCCCCAATATGTAAAAATAGAACAACAATAATGAAACCCCTAGAATCAATCCATAATTCTAAGAATCTATTAAATTTGGAATATGGTTCCAATAAAGGAAGGATTACTAAATTTATCAGTGAAACTCACAAAATATAGCACAACCAATGAAAAGGGTAGCCTCTGAAGGAAGATGTATTAACAGATAAAGAAGGAAACAAGAGAATAATCACCATAGATCAATGAATCCCACAAAACAATGAAGCATTGCTTCCAAAATCAATATAAATGAATAAGAATAAAGGATTACTCGCCCAAAGAGATGAAACCCAACTATAACTAAGATAAATGTCTAAATGAAGATAATGGAATGGAGTACATTCCTCCCAAATCATTGGTGGTGTTTATAGGATGATATGGAAGATGGATGTAAGTGAATAATAAATTAATGGCCATGATGTTCCCTAGAAAACATATTCATGAGACTTATATTGTGTGTAATTGCATTACATGTAATTAAATCCATAATGCACAAGTATAACAAACCCATATCATTTTTAATTGAAAAAACCAAACATTTATATTACATTATGTGAAACAAAAAAATGTGTGTAATCCTTTCACCAAGTGTATCATAATCACATATTATTATCGACAGACATTAGATGATGAATCACATTACATAACGTGTAATTATCATAAAACAATGTACAGACCAATTTTCAATTAAAAACACTAACCTGTCATGCTTGTTATCTAACCATGTGGATAACCACCAAAGATAATAACACATTTATAAATAGTCTCAATTAATTGAAACAAAAATACACTCCAACACTTTAGGTTATATTCCATATAAAAATTTTTCTATCCATGGGAGTTCTGTGATAGAAACAAATAAAGTGGAAAATGTATAATGAGAATGCAATTACCTGAAATTGGGAAACATGATGCAACTAAATCCGTTCCAAGGTAGGATGTAGAGTTAGACTAAAATTGATTTATACTGAGTGACCCTTCAGAGGGTTTTTTGAAATTGGTTCCCCAAGATTTTTAATATGGATGTGTAGATGATTCTCAGGGAGATGTGAACCTTATTTATTTTGTATTAGGCTATATGGGTAGACCTGGAGACCATGTATTAGGAATCATGGATTATTGGGTATGTTATATTTTATTATTTAATGGAATCCTTTTAGAGGGGTTTCCTAAGTTTAGTAATGAATTGAACAATGGGAGAATAGTTAGGTGATTTTGGAAATTCAATCGTTCTACTAGATGTTCTAAAAAATGATAGTTCATTGTAATTTGGGATATTGTAGGAGGATATAATCATATGAATTTCTGAATATAGAATTTTTAGGATGCCTTTTCAGTGCATATTTAGTGTGTATAAACTTTTCAGTCATTGGAATGACACCAAATGATATCTATGTCTATGGTTAGCATGAAAAGTTGACATACCATGTAATATGGTTAGTGATGTTAGTGTGTCGATACAGTAATAACATCATTGAACTCAAGAGAGTGTGAGTCAAGATCTATCATTGTGTGGTGTGGTATCAGACATCCTTAAATTATTAATTGAATTAGTGGACACATTATTATGATTCATGATACTATTGAATCATGTATTGGTGAAATTCCAGGTGTGTGTTGATGAAAAATGATTTTTTATGTTATTATTAAGGGAATTATAGACTATGTATTAGATGATTATTTTATAATTTCCACCTATCCTGGAGGATACATTGAAAATAGATTGGGTGTGGTGACATGGTGGATCTAAGAGCTGTTATGTGGAGGCATCATTTGAGGTAAATTGAGGATACGTCAAGAGGATCAGTATTTCTTCTTGATGATGGATCCTCTTTAGGTGATTCTCAATGATTTTTATAATGTAATCCATGTGGGGGAGATTACACTATTAAAGATTTGAGTGTGTGACCTTCATTATGATTGTAAAATTATGTGGTATTCATAAATGAATTTTTTAGTATACAATGATGGGTTTCTATTGGATTCATGAAATTGATTTTTTTCTATGAATTAAGTGGTAAAATCTATTTATAATCTATAATAGTTGATAAAGCATAAGTTATATAATTACATCAATTAAACTTGGAGTTTCATAAGAATATATAGACCAATAATTAGATAATCGAGGTGACTGATTGATTATGAGGAGTTGTAAATATGATTTATCTAGTCTTTTCAAATACCAGATTTAAAATTCATATGATATGGTGGATGAGTCAACGATTTGGTATCAGGATCAAGATATTTTTATTGTTATCCAAATATGGTTCATGAGGTGAACCTCATTTCACAAAATGCTTAAGGGGGAACCTCTTTAGTCATGTTGTTTATGAAGTAAACCAATTATTCACGAAATTTTTTATGGGTGAAAAAGATTCATGATGTGGTTCAAGTGTTGAACCTTCTTTTACATGTTCTTTGTGAGGAAATATAGTGATTCCCAACATGTTTTAGTGGTTGAAAAAAATCAATGCCTTAATTTAGTGGGTGAACCCATTTCATGACATGGATTCATAGTTGAATCATGTGATGAAATCTGCTAAAGGTTTTTGTTGAGGAAAAAATTATAGGGATGTAAAGAAAATATGGTTGTGTGATTCAATCACATTTTATTTGGTATGATGATTTTTTTCAAGCCCTCGATGAGAAGATTCGAGGAATGGTAGGTGTATGATGTCCTTGTTTTTTGATGTTTGATACTATTACGATTCATTTTGGGATCATAGAAGAGATTTTGTAACAAATTTTGAACAACATTTTCATTTGAATGGGGAGTAGTGAGATAGAAACTACATCAATTATTTCATTGGAAAATAAGGATGTGTTTTATAGTTTGTTTTAATATGGAAAACCATGACTGGTAAAAATTGGAATTTTGATAGTTAAATTAATGGGGGAACCCGGAAAGTAATGGTAAATCAATTAGTGAAATATTAGAGCCTTCAGATAGATATGAATCATGGAGGATCATATATAGGTTTTTATAATGGTTTTGAACAGTAGATTAGGTTTTGATAAATGTAGGGCCACACATTTGAAGTTGTGTAGTTAGAGAACCTTCATTATTTATGAGTATAAAATGGTGAACTAAGTGTGAATTAGTGGCCCAAATTGGTAATTGTGTTGGTTTAAGTGAAGAAAATGCTTTTTGTGGATGAGAAACACAGTGTTTTGGGGTTTTAATACATTGTTCCTAGATGGGATTTTATATTCATTGTGATATTGTATTTTCATTTTAGTGGATTATTTATTTTGTGAATTCAAAATGATATTGTTTTTCTAATTGTTTGATGCCCTAAGAGGTGTTTTTAAAAAATTTCTAGATTCAATAACGGGATTGGGGTTTTCAGAGAGCATTATAAGATGCTCAGGTGGTCAGGATATTGTAATTATTCTATTTGAGTAGTGTAATTGAATGGATATAACAGTTAAACCATGAATTTTTGGGACAATGTGTAGAGACACCTATGTTTGGGGTGTCCACAATGTAAATCAATGCATCATGACAAAAATGAAATATTTTTTTTTGTTAATATGTTTATGCCCCTTCATCCACAAACTTTTCCTTTAGACAAACAAGATTCATGGGGATGCTCTCAGTGAATGTTCTCCTGACTTAATTTCTTCTCTTTAAAGGATTGTTCTTGGTTTAATTTAATTTAATTTTTGTAATTTTTCCCCTATATCATCTATTACTATGTTATAATTCAATAAACCCAGATTTTGATGATTTAATTTATGGTCTTTGGTTATTTACACTAGATCATAGTTGAAATCACCCCGATTAATGGGGCTTTCATGTATCCTAGGAAGATGATGTCCCAATGAGATGTGTTTCTATCATTGAAAAATGTTTTATAACTGTTAAATTGTGTCATACAAATATTTATTGTTATTAAATTAAATTAAGTTAATGTTTTTATGGGTAAGGTCGAAAAACTTTAGGGTTTGGCTCCGGTTGCTGATAGGGGTCTACTATGAACCTCACGTGATATAATTTACATTTTTATAGTGAAATGTGGAGTTGAAATGATTTTTAAAATATATGAATGGTATTAATTTAATTTTTTTAATTATTCTTGATATAATAAATTTATCTGTGAATATTTTCATGTATTAGGAGCCTGGTTGCTGATGAGAGTTGGGATGGGGAATTAACTGATCTTATCATGCCCTGAAAGAGTTTTTAGTCATTGGAAAATATTTTGAAAAGTACTAAATGGGTTATCTCATTTTGTATAATTTTATCATTGTAGATATGTATTTGATTTAGGTCATGAAATCTGAGGTCTCCACCATAGGAATTTCTGTAGAGAGCCGAAGCTTGACATACATGGACATTACATTACTTTTGCTGAATACTTAATACATAACAAAAACAGACACCAAAGGACCGTAAAAGTTTTGTGTCTTTGGAAACTCAGAAAATATACTTCAAATAGTGGTGAAAGATCTTCAACATATCCCATAAAGATCTTCCCCTTTTGTTTTCGTACCTAAAACCTTTCTTTAAATCTTGGGGAAAAGAAAACATATAAAGGGTGAGCTCAAATGCTCATTAAGGGTAAGCATGGAGAAAATAAAAC
This sequence comes from Viscum album, assembly GCA_963277665.1. Lineage (NCBI taxonomy): Eukaryota > Viridiplantae > Streptophyta > Magnoliopsida > Santalales > Viscaceae > Viscum > Viscum album. The sequence continues at coordinate 265,638,261 of OY728128.1, read as the reverse complement.
AAACCATATACATTTGAACATAAAAACATGAACATAATGTTTAAACATCGAAATCATGATCAATGACATAAAACATGGCATTACATAAGGCATAGATCATAATAGAACATCAATCATGATAAAATATCTTGGGAATAAAAATTGTAATTGTGGCAAAACATTAAGCAGATGATATGATTTCCATGGTAGCCAAGACATTGCTGCCAAGACCATCTTAGTGGACAAAATTCTTTTCTGAATCAAGTTCACTCCTCGTTTCAGTCCTGTAACACTGAACCATATTAACTTACCATTCCAGCCATGTATATCTCATGAGATATAAATCTTTACCCAATGCATTTGAGGGAGATATAGGTCCCACCTATCTCATAATGAAATCATTCGTACTTGTACCACATAATAAACATACATTCTAAATAATAACCCAATGAATAAAATGGGTTTCATAAACATCATCCCATCATCACATAATCCATATAAAAGAAATGGATTTCATTTCATAATAATAAAACTGAAACCATGTAAATCATAGAGACATGATACTTGAGACATACATATATTAAATAATGTCATTTTAGATGGAAAATAGTTTGGATAAAACACTTGAAAAGAATTATTGAGGAAAATATCCTTTCTTCTTCGAAATCATTTTCTTTTCACAAAATTTCATGCAATTTTAAAAGAAAAGTATTTTGTTGAAAATAGACATGAAATATTTTGGAGGAATCTTCATGAAAAAAAAATCATTATAAAACCGTAAAAAAAATCTTTTCATGCCATATAAGTTAAAAAAACATTCTCCTCATACTTTTGCCGGAAAAGTCAAAAAGTACCTCGTAAAAGAAAGATTCAATACATACCATGTAGTAGAAGTAAAAATGGGTAAAAAATACTTTAAACATACATGAAACCATTTTTAGGAAACATGGACATGGATGAGAACAATAACCGCAGCAAATACATACGAATAAACAATATCGTATTAGATCGAGATTGGAAAAGTTATCCCTTACCATAGGCCTGATATGCTTTGTATGTATCCGAAACTCCTGTATAATGATTTAAATAATTTCATTGACTTATTAATGAATCATATTCATTGTTATTATATCATATATGGTTCACTTATTAATTTATATTACCCGTTCTTTTGTAAATTCATGTTAAAGTAGCGTTTTGGGTAAAATCGTTTCATTCGTCATTCGTGTTTTAACATGTAATTATTCATATGAATACATTGATCATGATTATTTAAATCCAGAATGTAAAATATTATTTATATATAATATATATTCCGAAAATACATATATATAGTAGATCGACAAATGGAACGAAATACACCGTTCATAGAGACGGTAGGTCGTATGTACCCATGAACGTTGTTTTCGTTTCCTTATTGAATTGAATGGAATTAAGTATATGACATACATATATATATACATAAATACAGTAGCATTATTATGTCATATATTTCATGATTACTTATTATATATACTTTATAATCATTCTTTAATTGTTAACATGGAAAATTAATCTCATCGCGTCGTGGAGACGGTAATCCGTACATACGCACAAGCGATGATATCGTTCCCATGGAATTATATTGGAGTGTATGTAAACTATTTAAGAATAAATATCACATTAAAATAATCATATATAGTCAATATTTACACCATTATACCCAACCAAGTAAGGTGGTGGTGGAAAATAGATTACATCACGGCGTGGAGATGGTATTCTGTACGTACGTACGGGCGGTGATTTCATTTTGTGTAGGATGGATAGATGGTTAAATAGGGTTGTTTCATACTTATAATAACATATCAGTATATGAGTGAAAATGATTTTATTATTTCATAATGAAAAAACTAATGAAGAAGAAGTAGAAAAAGAAATAAAGTTGAATGAATCGTTAACTGACATTACCTCTTCTTTAAAGCGCCTCTTTGAGACCTCCTCTTAGGGCACTAAACTTGGTCTTTGAAGAGGAACGTGACCTCTAGGATGTTTCTAGGGAATTGGGGAAGTGAAATTGGTAGGGGTTTTCTGAGCATGAAGGGTCAAATTTGTGTGAGGAGGAGAGGGAGGAGGTGCCCTTTTATAAGGGAGGAGAGGGGCACCTTTGGAAATATAAGAAATATTAGTTTCTATTAAATCCCAACCCCACATAAAAACTTCCCAAATGACTCATATACGAATATTAGATGATATAGGGTTGTAATCGCATCATCCAATAAATTTTAGACATGTTAAGAATTTATTTTAAACATTATCAAATGGATTTATCCTTATTTAATCAATTTAATTTTATTTGTGGTAATAACATTCTAAATTTAAACTTATAACAAATAATTACTTATTTGTTGTAAATTTTCCATAATTGGATACTTTATAACATTTTATACCATATAAATTTAAATTTATAATTTTTAAATATTTTTGTGATTTTTAAACAATTTTATAATATGTTATTTTTATAAAATAACAATAGTGTCTATTTTGACACTATTCATTTATTTGAATTTAAATAAAATATATACAGAATATATGTATAAACTAAAAGATTTATTAGATTTATAAAAGGTCATATTTATCTAGAAAATTATTGGATCACATTAAATAGTTTATATAATTTTTATTTTATTATTTTTAAACCATTTATTTGGTTTATCTCTTAATAAAATAATTACTACAATATTTTTGTATAATTATTTAATTTACTTATTTTTGCCTAAAAATTAAAAATAAAATCATATGATGAATATAAATCTATTACCTTTCACAATAATGCTTTTACTAGAATTTATAATCTTAAAATCACAATATTTAAATTGTTATATTTATTAAATTATGAAGGTGACAACTTTGGCATCATTTAAAATAAAATAATATAAGTTTCATAATCACCTTAATAAGGATCATAATGGTCAAAAATTCGGCCAGTGGATGACTAGGGTTTATATATACACTAATAATAATTTTTTGCATATTTTTGGGCCTTTTGATATGTATTACTATTTCAATAAAAACTATATTTTTTATTTTTCACTAAATAAATATTTTCTGCATCATTAATCTATATGATTATAAGGTACCTAAATAACTCTTAAAATTTAAAAATAAATTACCATGATAAATAGAAACATTTTAACTTTCAAATGAGTATTTATAACCGAATTTATATTATGTATAAAGTTATATTAAAAATAATTTTATTATTAAAGTTGAGTAGGACATATTTCACTTCCCTTTAAATAAAATAAACTAATGCTCTTAATCACCTCCAAGTGGGTTCCAATGGATTCCATTTCAACCCAAATATACCTTATGACGAAATATTAGCATCAAATTATATTAATACAAGTGTTAGGGTAATTTTATAATATTATCTTTACCCTTAATTACCCAATTTAACTTTTACTAAGGTAAATGAAATTTACCGTAGTTACTATTCATAATGCCCAAAAATGAAAAGTAGCTTATTAACATTATTTGTACCCTCTGATTCTAAATATAGAAAACATTTTTCTAAATTAAATACACAAATGTTTCAGAAATTAATTTAAAGTTAATCTTGTTGTTAAGAAAACGTGTTTTAAAAGTAGAAACACTACAAAAGATTGAAATGCTTTTACCTATGAATTCAATGTAAAATTAATGATAAGGACATACATTATATTAAATGGTAAAAATATATTCTATTTATAATTTAAAACCATTCAATATTATAATTTAACAATATAAATTAATGTGATGGAAAAATTGGTTTTTAATTAAAATATAGCGTGTTTTTATTATTCATCAAAATATGAAAGTTACCAGAAAAATATGAAAATTTTATCCAAAGTAAATTTTTATTTCATGATTCCAAAGAAGAATTTTATTTTGTCAAATAGAACATATAAAGATGTCAAAAACTAGATTTAAAGTGGGTGTGCCATCAAAAGGCGGCAAAACTGCATTTTTTTAAAAATACTTATTTTACCCGAAAAATTTATCTTATTCTCATACACTGTTCTAGAAAATATTTAAGATGAATAATAATTTTATAAAATTAAAAATTTAGTTAATACTATTCATAACGTCTCATCCATAATAATATTATAACAATATATCATTGTTTAGTGAAACCCAGTATTGCGTACTACACACGCTTTCGAGGAAGGTCACGATTTCATTTAATGCAAGCCAATAATAATGTAGAGTATACTCAAAGCTAATGCAGTGTTGCGTATAGTACAATCTAATCTTGGTGCAGTGTATAATAGAAGATATGAAAGAAATTAAAAAGAATATATCTTATAAAATCTCGGGTTGTTACATTCTACCCCCCTTAAAATGAATTTCTCCCTTGAAATTCGTTGGGGTTATAAATCGTTTATTATTCATAGAAACTCTCATCATAAAAATGAATACTAAAACATAATTTTAAGAAATAAAGTATGGAACAGAACAGTTACCCAAATTAACACATCACTGGGTTTCCACGTAGGAGATCATAGGTGAAAATATGGATATGGAAGAGAAATCTAACTATCAAGTTATGATGGAGAGTGGTAGAGAACATGGCTATGAAAAAGACATCAATAAAAAAGCCATAGATTTGTGATGATCTATGGTACCATCTGATTCATCGGATATATGGGAACTATGACAACATTTTTTGTTTTCAAGATCATTTCCCTAAATTTGATGAATTAAAAGAAATACTTACATGATTTTGGTACAATCTCACTGTTGTTTCTTGAATTGAAAAATTTACACTTCATCTCTTAAAGAAATGAAGTTGAATTTGTTATTCGTGAAGTGTTAGTAGATCATGTGATATAATGATGGGTCTTTCCATATGTTTCAAACAAAAGGTTAGCAAAAGTTATAATCCCATCTTATGGTGATATTAATCGTATATGGTTCCAAAAATGGACTTATACTTTATTTATTATACCGATTAATAAAATAAAACTAGTTTCCACTAACCAGGGACTTCTTGTATGCCAGTGATAGGCGATAAAGTCCTGTCACACTTCAGTTGTGGGTTCGATTCCCACAGTCTTGTCCGACGCAATGGGTTGTCACCCATCCTGCAGGTTCTCCTTTTTCTAAATCTACACTATTATAACATTGTAGAAATAATATCGAAAAAAAGTTCTAGCCTTAAACAATACTAACTTATGTCTAACATAATTCATTCCAATCTTTAGGCCTATCTAAAATACTTATTTCCAAGCTCATAGTATAAAGAAAACAATTACTAGAAAGGTTATCTACCAAGAATGTGAATACAAGCATTTATCTCACATATATCATAAGATATATCTTGTTGGTTGCATTCCAAACACATGAATTCCTTAGACATATATTCTCTTGAAACATAATTTACCATAGAACCATAGTGAAAACCTGAATACTGTCAAAATGTAACTCTTTCCACGTACCAAAATCCCAAAAAATCTATATAATCAAACCTTAATATCACTTTTTCCTTATATCAGTCATGATCTCATGAATAAAATCAAACATCTCATTATCTTTTTATCCCATCATTATATGCATATCATCTCCTTTCCAAAAATATCTGAATAACCTTCCATGGTTACTGGTACCATTCAACATATACATTCAAATACTTATGAAAAAAATAGTGTAAAAATCCTTAGATGATTCTTTATTCCATCGTACCATACATTATTCTTTATAAACATATAATCATTCCACTAACTTATTAAACCACTGACTGAGCTTTATCATTTCATTCATCTCATATTTCATTTTTAGTCTCTTCATTATCATCCACATAAATACTACTCATATGACCATGCTGATTCTCTTCATGAGATTTTCCCTTAGGGAATTGGTTTGCATAATTCCCATACATTCCACATTTAAAACATCTAATCATCGTTGATGTCGTAGCAATACCATTATCCTTCTCCATGGTGTTAACTGGACCTTTTCCATTGCACTTACTAGCTTTGTGTCCTTATTTTCCAAACCTAAAGCATCTTCCAGTTCCATTGAAACAATCTCCCTGATTCCTCTTCCCACATGATTTACATGAGGGAAATTGAACTTTTGTTCCTCTATGATCATCATGAAACTCCATCCCTCTCTTGTTATCTGAGTTGGGAAACATACCAAAGATGAGATTACTGATCATATTATGAGATTTCTGATTAGGCATAATAACAATTTTTGGGATTCCAAATCCCGTTTCATTTGGTTGCTCATGAAGAATATCATTCCTTTGTCCGTCATATCCTCCATTATCATGAATCTTCATGTTTCCAGCCATTTTCTAAAACCCAAAAAGAATAGTGTGAGTGGAAAAAATCATGCTAGGTAAAACAACATAGTAAAGGTGGAGTACCCTTAATATCTAACATCTTAGGTCAAATTCGATGATCATTACTGTAGTCATAGGACTATATCATATATGTATACTTATCCTTAGGGATATCCCTAGACATACATTAGAAATATCTCTAGGGATCTCACTAATGTTTTCACATCCTAGTTTCCAAAGTTTGACTAAACCATTACTCTAATACCAACTGTAGATACCTGAAGCATCACATACATGGACGTTACATTACTTTTTCGGAATACTTAATACATAACAAAAACAGACACCAAAGGACCGTAATAGTTTAGTTTCTTTGGAAACTAGGAAAATAATCTTCTAATCTTGGTGAAAGATCTTCAACATCTCCCATAAGGATCTTACCAATTTGTTTTCTTACCTAAAACCTTTCTTTAAATCCTGGGGAAAAGAAAACATATAAAGGGTGAGCACAAATGCTCAGTAAGGGTAAGCATGGAGAAAATAAAACAAACCACATACATCTGAAAATAAAAACATGAACATAATGTTTAAACATCAAAATCATGAGCAATGACATAAAACATGGCATTAGATAAGGCATAGATCATAATAGAACATCAATCATGATAAAATATCATGCAAACAAAAATTGTAATTGTGTAAAAACATTAAGAACATGATATGATTTACATGGTAGCCAAGACATTGTTGCCAAGAGCATCTTAGTGGACAAAGTCCCTTTCTGAATCGAGTTCACTCCTCATTTCAGTCCTGTATCACGAAACCAAATTAACTTACCATTCCAGCCATGTCTATCTCATGAGATATAAATCTTTACCCATTGCATTGGAGGGAGATATAGGTCCCACCTATCTCATAATGAAATCATTCTTACTTGTGCCACAAAATAAACATATATTCTTCATAATAACCCAACGAATAAAATGGGTTTCATAATCATCATCCCATCATCACATAATACATATAATAGAAATGGATATCATTTAATAATAAGAAAAGTGAAACAATGTAAATCATAGATACATAATACTTGAGACATACACATATGAGAAAATGTCATTTTAGATGGAAAATAGTTTAGATAAAACACTTGAAATGAATTCTTGAGGAAAATATCCTTTCTTCTTCAAAATCATTTTCTTTTCACAACATGTCATGCAATTTTAAAAGAAAAGGATCTTGTTGAAAATAGTCATGAAATATTTTGGAGTAAGCTTCATAAAAAAAATCTTTATAAAACCGTAAAAAAATCCTTCCATGTCGTATAAGTTAAAAAACATTCTTCTTGTACTTTTGCCGGAAAAGTCAAAAAGTACCTCGTAAAAGAAAGATTCCATGCATACCATGTAGTATAAGTGAAAAATGGGTTAAATGGACTTTAAACATACATGAAACCATATTTAGGAAACATGGACATGGATGAGAACAATAACCCTAGTAAATACATATGAATAAACAATCTCGGATAAGAACAAGATTGGAAAAGTTATCCCTTACCTTAGGTCTGATATGCTACGTACGTATCCAAACCTCCTGTATAATGATTTAAATAATGTCATTGACATATTAAAGAATCATATTCATTGTTATTATATCATATATGGTTCACTTATGACTTTATATTACTCGATCTTTTCTAAATTCATGTCAAAGTAGTGTTTTGGGTTAAATCGTTTCATTTGTCGTTCATGTTTTAACTTGTAATTATTCATATGATTACTTAGATCATGATTACGTACATCCAAAATGTAAAATATGATTTATATATAATTTATATTTTGAATATACATATATATATAATTGATCAACAAATGGAAAGAAATACACCGTTCATGGAGATGGTAGGACTTACGTAACCATGAACGTTGTTTTCATTTCGTTATTGAATTTAATGGAATTAAGTATTTGACATAAATATATATATACATAAATCTAGTAGAATTATTATGTCATATATTTCATGATTACTTATTATATATAATTTATAATCATTCTTGAATTGTTAATTGGAAAATGAATCTCATCGAGTCGTGGAGACGGTAATCCGTACGTACGCACGAGCGATGATATCGTTCCCATGGAATTATATTGGAGAGTATGTATACTATTTCAGTATCAATATCACTTTAAAATAATCATATATAGTCATTATTTACACCATTATACCCATCCATGTATGGTGGTGGTGGAAAATAGATTACACCATGGCGTGGAGACGATATTCCGTACGTATGCACGTGCGGTGATTTCGTTTTCCGTAGGATAGATAGATGGTGAAATAGGTTTGTTTCATAATTATAATAACATATCAGGATATTATTGATACTTATGTTATTACTTCATAATGAAACAACTAATTAAGAATATGTAGAAGAAGAAATAAAGTTTAAAAAATCGGTAATGGACATTACCTCTTCTTTGAAGCGCCTCTTTGAGACCTCCACTTAGGGCACTAAAATTGGTCATTGTAGAAGACAAGGACCTATAGGATGTTTCTAGGGAAGTGTGGAAGTGAAATGGGCAGGGTTTGGTCGAGCATGAAGGCTAAAATTGGTGTGAGGAGGAGAGGGAGGATGTGTCCTTTTATAAGGGATGAGAGGGGCACCTTTGGAAATACAAGAAATATTAGTTTATATTAAATCCCAACCCCACTTAAAAACATCCAAAATGAATCATATACGAATATTATATGAGATATGGTTTTTATCTCATAAAAAAATAAAATTTATACATGTTAGGAATTTATTTTAAACATTATCAACTTGATTTATCCTTATTTAATCAATTTAATTTTATTTGTGGTAATAAACTTATAAATTTTAAATTATAACACATAATCACTTAGTTGTTGTGAATTGTCCATAATTGGAGACTTTATAAAATTTTAGACCATATATATTAATATTTATAATTTTTAAATATTTTTGTGATTTTTAAACAATTTTATAATATGTTATATTTATAAAATAACAATAGTTTCAATTTTGACACTATTCATTTATTTGAATTTAAATAAAATATATACAGAAGATATGTTCGAAATAAAAGATTTAATAGATTCATAAAATTATATATGTATCTTGAAAATTAGTGGTTATCATTAAATAGTTCATATAATATTTATTTTATTATTTTTAAACCCATTTTTTTGGTTTATCTCTTAATAAAATAATTACTACATAATTTTTGTATAATTATTTAATATACATATTTGTTGCATAAAAATTCAAAATAAAATCCTATGATGAATATAAATCTATTACCTATCACGATAATACTTTTACTCGAATTTTTCATCTTAAAATAAAAATATTTAAATTGTTATATTTATTAAATTATGAAGGTGACAACATTGACATCATTTAAAATAATATAATATAAGTGACATAATAGCCTTAATAATGATCCAAATGGTCAACAATTCGGAAAGTGGATGATTAGGGTTCATATATACAATAATAATAAGTTTTGGCCAGATTTTTGGGCCTTTTGATATGTATTACTATATCAATAAAAACGATATTATTGATTTTTCACTAAATAAATAATTTTGGCCTCATGAATGTATAAGATTATAAGGTAATTAAGTAACTCTTAAAAATTACAAATAAATTACCATGATATGTAAAAACATTTTATCTTTGAAATGAGTATTTATAACCAAATTTATATTTTGTATAAAGTTATATTAAAAATACTTTATATATTAAAGTTGAGTGAGACATATTTCACTCTCCTTTAAATAAAATAAACTAAAGGTCTTAATCACCTCCATGTGGGTTCCAATAGATTCCATTTCGACCCAAATATTCCATAGGACGAAATATAAGAATCAAATTATTTTATTACAAGTGTTAGGGTAATTGTATAATATTATATTTTCCCTTAATTACCTGATTTACCTTTTACTATGGTAAGTGAAATTTACTGTAGTTACTATTCATAATGCCCAAAAATAAAAAGTAGCTTATTAACATAATTTGGACCCCCTGATTTCAAATATGGAATACATTTTTGAAATTAAATACAGAAAAGTTGATTAAATTAATTTAAAATTAATCCCGTTGTTAAGAAAACATGTTTTAAAAGTAAAAACAATGCAAAAGATTGAAATGTTTTTACCTATGAATTCAATGTAAAATTAATGTTAATGACATACATTATATTAAATGGTAAATATATATTCTATTTATAAATTAAAACCATTCAATATTATAATTTAACCATATAAATTATTGCGTTGGAAAAAGATGTTTTTAATTAAAATATTCGGTGTTTTTACTATTCATCAAAATATGAAAGTTACCAGAATAATATGAAAGATTTTTCCAAAGTAAATTTGTATTTCCTGATTCCAAAGAAGAATTTTATTTTTCCAAATTGATCTTATAAACATGTCAAAAACTATATTAAAAGTAGGTGCACCATTAAAAGGTGGCAAAACTGTATTTTTTAAAAAATACTTATTTTAACCGAAAAATTTATTTTATTCTCATACCATGTTCTAGAAAATATTTAAGATGAATAATAATTTTATAAAATTAAAAATTTAGTTAAAACTATTTATAATGGCTAGTCGATAATAATATTATAACAATATATCATTGTTTACTGAAACCCGGTATTGCGTACTACACACGCTATCGAGGAAGGTCACGATTGCATGTAATGCAAGCCAAAAATAGTGTAGCATATACTACAAGCTAACACGGTGTTGTGTATAGTACAATATAATCTTGGTGTAGTGTATAATATACGATATGAAAGAAAAAAATAATATATCTTATAAAATCTCGGGTTTTTACAATTTCCCTCCTTTTAAATTGGAATTTCACACGTAGAATTAAATTTCAAAAATAGATTGATTATATAATGGTGGACCATATCCTAATTGAATGAGATGATTTCAAATGTTTCTCTAATTATGATTTCATGTATTCATGGATACCGATGTTCCTGGACATGACCTATAACCATTAGACCCCCAAGAGTGATGTCATTCTAATAATATAATAATTTTAACCTAATGGCTCTTGAGTAAGAGATAGTGGCCACATACCAATAGCGGTATTTCATGTAATGAGATGAATAAAACAAGTAGTATGCATGAGGAAATTAGGGAAATGATTATCCTATGTGGGTAAACTATAGGATATGGGAGATGTGTTACATTTATTAACTCACATAATGTGACCATGGTGAGCGATATGGGTCATTAGCCATCACTTTGACAATTTCCACATGATATACCCCTTGTATATATTGATACAAAATTAAATTGATGATGAAACCATGGGAAATCGTATCCTTTGAGTATTAAGAGATGACCCAGAATCGTAGTTCATACCAATGATGCCTGAACGGGGGCCTCAAATGTGCTACGTACAAGGGCACTTGAGTTGGAGCCCCATTGAATAATTGAAACAAAGTGGGTGTGTGTGGCCATGGGCAGTGAAGGTTATGGTTGTCACCTATAACTCTAACTAATGTATAACCATATTGGGTATATTATGATAGTGACATGCGCGTGTATTCATCTACCCCTAGTTATATATTGTTATATTTTTGTTTTTTCGTGATGAGTAGTGATTTACAATGATTCTTGGGAATTGGAATTTGGGCATGTCCTAGATGTGATTGATAAGGAATCCTGAGAATTAGTTGATGATATGGATGATACCATTGGATTCACAATATGTTTTGGTTATGATATCATTGTATATTTGTTGATGATGTGTATCTCGACTAACATCTAGATGTTTGGTTGATTCAGGAGTTGACGCCAAGAAGTGGAACCATGGATACAATATCATATCACATGTGACAATGTATAATGGGATTCCTAGGATAAATGGAATTTATTTGATATTGGGATACCATGGTGATTTCATAGATGTCGATATTAAAATGGAAATACTGATAGAGGTTTGTAAATTCCCACAATGACTGGGATAGGAAAGGGGGTATAAGGTGTAGGGTGGGAATATAAACCCAATCATATATATTGGAAATCCCAAGGGTGACTATTTTATCCCATTGATAGATGCCTAAGATACCCACTATGTTCAGGTTGATGAACCGATGACTGTTCGACATAAGATCTATGAGATATATGAAGCCCTGTATTTTAACAGTAATTTCTATTAATAGTATTTCATTTATTCACTTTCACTACTAAGAATTAGACACTTATGGACATATCAGATTTTCAAAGGCTTCCCCCTCATAGGAATCAGACATCGACAAGACATTAATAATTCATTGGTATTTATGTGTGGTTTATCTTTCAGGTTTGAGGATGAGAGATGTCTTGTTATTCCATAGGCTCAACTACTCATCTTGACAGAGGTGCGAGTGTGGAATCTACATGGTTTGGAAAGAGGTTCCCTCGAAGTTATTATCATTCATAGATACACCCTGGTAATATTTTTGGATGAAATGTTAAATTGGGGCCATGTACCAGAGGATCAATGATGGATTGTTGATATTTTTAGTTTAAGTGTTTATTCTCATGTGTGGGGGTTATACCGGGAAGGTGCAACAATCGTGAAGTTGTCATAGACACACTTGAATCATTATGAGCTAGTTATTGTTGGTATTTTTGATACCTAATTCATATTTATCAATATTTAAATTTCATATATCACAGTATACAGTAGTAAATATGATATTTTGATGGTTGTTCTATATATAGTTTCATACTCACACCCTACCCTGGATTATATTGCTTTTGGGTACATGAGTAGCTCTCATGTGATCATTATAGAAACTTATTGGGTTGAGGCCTATGATTAAGGTTTATGTATAACTCAGTTTAACCCTAGAGGTTATGATATTGTGTGCCTCATATAGGTAGTAGAGATGTGTTTTTATTTTTCTATTTTTTTTGGTTTGTATGTGTAATTGAACTAGTTGTTGGTCAGTTGTATTATGGAATGGGTTTTTACGCATTTATTAAATTTTATTTATTTTAATCATATATATATTTATCAAATCATACATTTATTTCATTTTTAATTTATTATATATAGATATTTTTTCACTGTGCACTCTGATATATGTTTACGGTACCCCAATAATACCTCTTTTGATCCATACATTTAGTTTACAACCTCTGTCCTTATAGAAGTCATGCCTAGGGTCTTGTGGTGAAATAAAAAATTTAGTATTCATAGAGTGAGATGACCCATGATGTTATAGTAAATTTATAATAAAAACCCGATATCGAGGGTTAGTAAATTAGTTTTTTTCCCTCATGTTGATTTGGTGGATTCACTCTTCCCTCGCTGGATGCATAATGTCCTCTTGTGAAAGAGGGAAAACTAATAATGGAATAACAGATTCATCCTAATATTTGTACATAGTAGGAATGTTTCCATAATGTTTTTTGAAATTAATTCACCTTTACTTTTCTATCGTTGAATTATATTTGGGAATTTTTTTCATCCATTTAATGAACCTCAACTTCTTTAAGTGGTGGGTCAGTTATGGATGTCACTACACATTTCATATTTAATCTAATATATTCTTTTGATGTTGGAGGAAATGGGATTCTTGAATGATCTCCCATGTCAAGAGTATTTCATTTATGTCATGTCTAGACAACCTATGCTTTTATATCAGTATTTCTACTAATATATTAAAACATTTGTTTGAAAAGGTACTCATCATCATTAAATTTTATATTAATATCTTGATTTTCATTATCATCAATTATCAGATAGATAAAAACCATCAGTATTAATTAGGATAAAGGAATGAAATCATAATACAAATCATAATATTAATGATCCTTATCACTGAATGTGTATACGTCAAGAGATAAATCATAATCATCCTTTAATATTTCTATATTAAGTTATTTCATGGGTTTAAAACCCCTTTGAGGAATTATTTCCCTCCTTCGGTGCTACTATTAATATGAAGTCAAAAATAATTATGGAATGGTGATCATTATAAAATCTAATATAACCACCATTAATTATAATCCTAATTGGGGACCAACCATAAAATTACAATAACATGATCTTTTGAGATGATTCATATAGTGTTACTCCATGTCTGGAAAAGACCATCATTCTTAAAGGAGGGTGTGGTAAAAATAAAACCCAAAATATTTTTTATGAGGGACTATGTACTTTTATAGTCATGGTTCTAACTTGTTATAGAAGATTTAGTCAAAGGAGTTACGGTGGAGGAAAAGCATACCTCAGATCAATGGGTTGGAGATGCATTTCTCTTACCACTAGATATATTTTCACACTTTTATACTTCATTTTGGACCACAATGTCACATGATCATGGTGAAGTGTATATTCTGGACACATTGTATGGGGATATAATCCATTAAAAACTGTTTATATTTAATTTTTTGTTATTCTGGAAAATTGTACATATTCTTAATCTTCTATATTCTATAAGATATATTCAATTGATAACCCATACCATACAAGTAAATATATTTTTCAGATTTGTGGGAAATTTGATTTCACTGTACTAGATAACCAGAATACATAGAACCAATACATCTGATATGGTGTGAGTAAAAAAATTATCAAATACATTTCCTAAAGATTATTATTATCCATCTATGGGTGGGAAGTTTTAGATCAAAATTCTACCCACCCTCTAATGCATTGGTTTTTCATAAAACTAACTATACATGGGAATATAATATTTAAAAAATTGAGATAATATTAATATAACATATCATTTAATTTTCATAATTATGGTGCATATCTGAATGAATTTACTGATAAACATTGAAAAACTACTCATATCATTCCTTGAGTTGATCAATATATCTATCATAGGGTTTTTCATGTAGTTGACATGATAAAATTTAATAAATAAGTTATGATGATGATGAGAAATGAATTCCACTTTACAGGTATTGGGAAAATAATATCAATATATGATAACATGATATTATATGACGTGTATCATATCTTAAGTGAGTTCTTTCAACATGATGTTTTAATTTTTCTCATCATAATTGAGAAATTCCAAGGACACCTCGGGCCTAAAAAATATTTTTTAAATAATATAATCAAGTGAATATGGGTTTTTTGTAAATATTCAAAAATGAATATATTTTTTTCTAATTTGGGTGAGTCATTGACAATGATCACTACCAAGGATTTCCAATAAATTTGTATAGAACGTATCTAAATGATAGTAGATTTCCTGGTGGATTAAAATTAAGAAATTTAAATTCCACTCGATATAAAAATGGAATTGGAATCATTATGGCATAGGAAAAACATTTAGGTCAAGGAATCATTCCATTGTAAGGGGTACATTGCAATGGGAAACATTGGTTGGAAGTATATGGTTTTTGACTTTAGATTAATCATAATAGATTGTACTTCCACTACTTCAATTTACTTGGTCACTAAGGGGAGGGATTCTAAGATAAATTATTTCATTAATTTTTAACCCTAATATCACCATTACATTAGTCATATATCATTTTATAGGGATGACCTATTAAAAATATGCAAAGGGGATGAACTCTAGGGCTATTGGTCTGATCACAATGGGGTGAAACTATGTGATTATTGATCCAATTGATTCCATTATTTTAAGGGAGTCTATTTCATCTGTCTATTTCTTAAACATCATGGGGATGGAATCTATGGTCATTCAATGATATATGATTGATAATGGGTAAACCTTCCCACCTAAAATAATTTTTACCATAGGGAGGACCTCTAAAACTAGAATGATTAGGAGGATATATGTGATTATTGGATTTTGTTTTTCAAGGGGGATGGTCTACATAGTTTATCATTATATAAAAATGGAAAAGACCGTGAATTTATGAATCTATAGAGGTACTAATGTAAAAACTAATTTTTTCTATAGAAAGGAACACATTGGTTTGTGATTCATTTATTAAATCTATATACAGGCCATCCATTTCTCAATTTTCAGTATCCTGGGGAGGAAAATTTGGATTATTGATTTAGGGAGGACCTCTAATGTTATTTATGTCTTCCCTACCTCATGTGAAACATTCAGAATGAACAACTAGTGCCCACCTTGGAATAATATTGTGTTTTATTTAAATGGTGAAATGGAATCTTCATTAATTCATCATTAGGATATGTTAATGGTTCCAAAAGGCATTGGTGTCCCTACAATTTGAGCCTATCTCCTAGATTTTTATTGCATGTGAATTTTGGAGATCCCTAATTCTTGGTCGCCTAGTGTGGGGTGACTAATGTACTGATAGATTTAGTTAATTCCTCCATGTCTTATTGAGGGATATATTTTGAGAGAATATTATATCGTCCATGGTTGATGGGATCAAACAACGATGGATATTGGGTGACCATCAGGACATAGTGAACAATCACCTATGCCTCTCAAAAATTATGTGAGATAAGTATTTATTTTCATTTGTGAGAGGCTTCAGAATAAATTTTAGGTGGTGACTTGGTCACATAACTATTCATGGGCATTATATTCTGAGGTTTCTTAGAATATTTTAAATCTTGATTGTATTCATGAGTCTCCCCTAAGGATGGGATTAAACTATTGATATCATATTCTGAAACCAGAGAATTCATTTAATGTTCTTGGGAATGGTGGGTGGGTGACATACCAATCAGGGTTTGGGGGCCATGGACATCATTTATAATAATTTTTAATAAATATGAACTAATTTTTAGTGATTCCATGGATCCCAGGTTAACCCACTATTTACCGCATCCTGGGTAGTTATATCGATGCATGGTGATTAATTGGATATTAATTCCATTCTGATTTTTTTGGAGAGATCTTAGGGGAATAAATTTACTTTTTATCTATGTATTCACACCCACATTTTATATTGGATTTAAACACATATTTCATTGGAGGGAAGACATTAAAATAAAATAAAAACACATAAAATTTTACATTTATGTCTAGAGGATGGCCAATCATGTCTTCCCATGATGGGTATTATTATGTTCTTTAAGACCCTATAATAGATTCGGGATTATATCATGAAATCATTCTTCTAAAAGATAATAGTTACCCTTGTTATTGGAGTGACAGAAAAATGCCATCCATATATTTAAATGTCATTTTTTATAAGAGGTTCTATATCTATATATATGAATGTTTCTCCATTACCCCCTCATTTTTTGGTGCCACATTAGTTTAAATATATACTAATAGATTTCAATATGTTTATCCCTTTTTAATGAGGACGTAGGTAGGGATGAGTCTTGATTATTCCTATTATAAGTGTTATCTATATATCATTACTACCCAAATAATTTACTTCCATTTAATAGGGAACATTATACAATTTAAGGTCTTGTGTTAATGATCACTGTGGTTAAATTTTTGAAAATATAGGGACTATTTATCCATTATTGGAGAACCTTATAACCTTTTCCCTCATTTTTTATGTTGATAAATTTTTGGGTAATGGAATTTAGGAATTTAGAAGCATTTTGAAGTGTAAAATTTTGTTTGGGGCCTTTTTCCAAAACAGGTGGCAACACACCAGAGTGGATTTTTTTGTGTCAAAGAGATTCTATGGAGTCATTGCCACACCATAAAATAAGGGATTTCACTATGTGATGCAGACAGATCGAGGTTTTACTATTTCTATCAGTATGCAGTGATATTTAGTAGGCCAACACCATGGAGCCTTCGACTATACTACAAAGCCTTCTCCATGTTAGTAATAGATAGTGCTCAACCCATATAGTTATCAATATTCCATTTGGAATACCATATTCAACAATGGTTCTTGATGTTTAATGGATGTTGGATTTGGTTGTCTACACATTATAGTACATGATCCTATAGTGTGTTTGTTCCCCAATGCATCATGGAGCTTGGTTGATCACTTCTCAACTCTGCAGCTCTAAATTTCTTCATAGATCCCCCAAAACATAAATACATTGTTATTTTTCTTCGGATAGAAATTTTTACCCTTATTCCGACCAATCATGAAGGCTTATATTGATGTCGACTATCCATGGGTTTAAATTGATAAAACCATTGGCTTGTTTGGATTTTCCTATCTCTATAACTGATTTCTAGTTAGATCAAAACTAGTATATAGAGTCCTTGTTATGGGAATCCTTTTGGTTGGTGTGAGTGAAATACATGGGTGGTGAGTCATTGGAAAATATTTATGTTCTTTAACAATGACATTGAGGTTTGGGGTTCTTTACGTTTGAGTTCCCTAATTTAAACTTGTTTCCATTTTAGAATTTTTTTGGTTCGAATAACTGATGATAATTCTAAATTTTTGTTGAATGTGGGTGTGTGTATCCCATAACACGCATTTTATAATTCTTTCCAATAGAATTACCTGAGTAGATTTTAGTACATTTTTTTATTCACAGGTCATTATATGATTCCACTATATTTATCATGATGTCATCCTATATTTGTTTTTAATTTAATACCTTATTTTTTACTATCTTGACATTGATGTTTTGTTTCATGGTATAGATGATTGGTTTCTGTCATAGAATGTTTACCCCTATATTGGGAGTACACTTCAATTGTGAAGATGATTACAGTATATCATGATAGAACTATGGAATGAATAAGACTAGATTACTTGAGGAATCTAAGGAACATGTGGAAAATTGATTCCTTCTAGAGATTGGGAAATATGTTCACAATAATCATTAAGAATACCATGTTTTATGTCAAAAACCTTCTTGTTAGTTTCATTATTTTCCACCATCTCTATAGTCCTTTTGGCAAAGAGACAAAGTAGGTAAAACTTGGAGTTAAAGCACAATTTGTTTTTTGAATTTTATGATTTTATTATTGTCATGAATTTATTATATTCTCGTAATACACATGAAATTATTGATAACACTTTGTTATTAATATGATGGTGGAATCATATATATTCTAGTAATCACTCCCTAAATAGGAATTTTTCTGCACATTTTGAAATCTTGAATAAAGATATTATGAAGGTAAAGGAATATGTTCGATGGATGAGTATAAGATAATGAAGATTCTATTAGGCTTGAACAGAAAAGAGAGGGGGCTAATGTTCTGTTTATTTATTACAATATTTTATACACTTGTTTGTGTCAGCACTTTGGGAAACCATTTCTCTATCGTATGACATGTATTCCAACTTTATTTCTATATATTACTCTAATTTTTAATTTAATTTCTAATTAAATACATATTGAATGAAATACTATTGAGGGTATAGTCCCCCCACTGATCGACTAATAACCCCTATTCAAATTAGAAGCTTTATGCATACTAGGATGTGTGGATGGTTTCATGTGGCCCTTTAGATTAGACCTTTTTTAGGGTTGTAATGATAAAAAATTGTATCAAAAGAATATTTTTTTTCTATTTTGGAATTATATTTAACTATGTATAAAGGTTGTAAATTTAAAGGATTCATGTATGTGGGATTCTACATGAATGACTACCACCTATGTAATAAACCAAAAATTTACCATGTACATGAGTGTTGTTTCTATTTTATCAGATATTGTGTGAATTTATGAATCATGAATAGTCACACAAAATTAAATAATATATATTTATATACCACAATGATGCTGTGATGCATAATAGTTCTTTAATTAAATGCTTTGATTTTTTCTCTCTTTTGGGGAAAGATTATGTGTTTTTTCACAAATCTATATTTCTATATTATTCTTGTTTATCATTAATTATCATTAATTTGTTGAAAGGACAATGTTTTTTTGATATTATTCATATACAATGGTTATGAATAATGTAATAGGGTGATAATTTTTTCAGTATTTGGATGAGAATTCCATGGGTTGTAGGTAGACTCCAAGGAGAACCTTGTGTGATACCATTGACTAGTTAAAAACATTTTATGTTCCCAATGTTACTTTTGTTGTAGATGATAATACCTTAAATAATATTTTTATGTGACCACCAGTTCAGTAGGGTTCTCAATAGTACAAACCCACTCCAACTCTAGTGGCCTTGGTACTAGTCCCACCTTAATCCTTTCTAGGAACTAGAGGACCATAGGACATTGAGGACTGGGTGGACAACTTCAAGGAAATTATCATTCTCATCAATGATACCATATAAATGAAGGTGAATCTGGTTGTGTTCAAGATGTAGGGAGAAATGATACATTGGTGGGGAGACAAGGGAATTTCTAGTCACCATGAGCGAATCTATTGGGTGGAAATCAATAAAATATTCATCTGGAATTTGAAGATCCATACTATAAATATCATTCAATGAAATTAATCCATATTGATGTAATTGGTCTCCATGATTGTGTCCTCTTATATTTTTCATTTTATTGAGCTTGTCAACTTTACACTAATGATTCTCTGAAATGAGTCATAAAAGGATATATTGTTCAAAATTATACATCATGTTATCATCGGGATGTAGGCTAGGATATTCCCCCATTTATTATACTTATAGGTTCAATGAATTCCCCTGAAAATCAATAATATATCATAGTAGGGTTGATTGGATGGTTTTTTCTACCATCCAATACTTAGGGGTGTACCTCCTTGTACTATATAGAGAAACTCCATTACTGTTAGAAATAAAAATACAATAGATGTGTATCAGGTTACAAACATGAAGTTGGATTATATTAGAGATTCACAAGCCCCTTTATGAGGAGTTCCATAGTGCTTAATATGTGTAATGTATGTACGCTATCCTAAGGTCTAAAATACGCCACCTAGAACATGAAAGATGTACTGAATTTTGGTTATCTCAAACAATTTTTCATTATGAATTTGTGGCTCTCTTTGCCAATAGGGGTTGCAAATACTCATTCAGGTAACTAGGGATCTATTCAATGTACTCAGAAAAATACCTAGATAGAAAATCAAGTTAGTAATTGACATTGAGCTGAGGTAGTCTGTGTATATGTAGTGAACCAGACTCTATTGGATAATGGTGAGGGACTATCTACTATTTTTTATATAGTTCTGATCACCTATACTCTATCAACTTCCATGTTTGATATTAGATCTTCTAATTGATTCATATCTATAGAAGTAGTTTCTAGATGTTAGTTATTGTATAGGTTATCCTATGATTTACTCTCTCTTGAAACACCATTGGAAAACAAATTCACCCATCTACAGTAATTTTTAGAATTTTCTATTTCCACTGATGATTATATATACATGTGGGAATTTCTAGTTTTGGATATTTTGACCTTTTATGTGATTCTCAACCTATAATATCTAACCAAAATTCAAGATAACATTTATTTCTATTATATATTGGTGTTTTTAACATCAATTAAGGGATAGAGGTTCTTTATTAATAAAATGTGATAATTTAGAGTCATTATAGTTGGATAAAACCAGAGTTATATTTTAATGATCATGAAATAGATGGAAGGATTGGATCTTTTAGCTGGATATATATAATCCCCATAAAATATTCCACTAAATGTAGATGTTTATTAGGATGTATTTTCATAGGATTTCAAAGGAATACCTCTAAATATAAGAGTTTATTTTAACATAGAGAACATAGTGGGAGTTCATCACAATATAATGCCCCCCAAATCCAATGAATTGAATACACATTTGGTTGATGGACGATGGTGATGGGTCCTAATGCCCATATGGTCGAATCATGATGATGATTTGATCAAGGTATATGGGATATTCATAGTCCCTACCTCCATAACAGGGGAGTTGATGAGTGATTTCTATATAACTATATATGTAATAGACATTGGATATGTACCACAACATAATGTGATAGATTTTCTATCCAAGTATGAAGAGGTAAATTCTATCGTTTGTCTCTTGATACCTAACCTTAAAAAGGGAAAAGGTTGACCAACAACAACTTGGTGGGTGTCACCCTCCACTCCAAATTACTATGTGAAATTGGGGGGATGTAAATATTGGATTTTTATGGGGTTTTCTAGGACCCCATGGATTCATGACACTGTATGGGTGATTGTTGACTAGCTGATGATGAGTTAAGAAATATTTATATCCTCATGACCATACTAGTACATAGTGTTCAATTTATAATTTTATCAGATAGAAATTCTAGTTTGACATAACACTGTTGGAAGGGATCATAGAATTCTATAAGGTTTATTTTGAGATTAAGCACAATGTACCATAGCAATACAGAAATAAATTATAAGAAAATGATTCAAATATTATAGTATGTGGTTCTATCTAATGTATCGTGAATTAGTGGATCGTAAAATTAACACCATTAATTGGTTGAGTACATGTGCAAAAATAGTTACCAAGATTTGATTATAATTTCACAATATGAGGTTTTTATGAGAGGCTGTATTATTCACCACTCATAGAAGACAACTATTGTATGCCAACCAAAGAATAAGATGTTTAGTGTTCACAATGGCAAATTGGGTTTTCACGAGAGTTACTCCTCAGTTTGGTTATCAATATATAAGGAAGAAATCAAATCTAACAGTTGGTTTTGTTATATGCTTCATGATCGCTGAATGGGTTGGGAAATTTTAAAACTATCAAAATCGTACTTCTAACTATCAAGGTATGAGAAACATGTTTCATGTGTCTTTGATCTGGTGGTACATGTATAATCTAATGAATTTCAAAAATGTTGAAGATGTTGTGTTATATGAAGATACATATTATAAATGGTATATTGTGTGGATTATATTTTAGATAAAGAAATTCATTCATGGGAAGATGGTAGAACTTATTCAAATTCAGTTTTACTACGGATAGATCCATGTGAAGAATAGGGAGTGAGATTATTATGTCCAAGTTCCATGACATTAATAATAAAATTAGGAACCACATGGATGTTTCTTGGGGATGAGAAGTTCTTTGAGGTGTATATTCTAAAATCCCAAAACTTTTCTCCTTTAACAAAGACACATAATAATTTTTCAACCTTATTTGATGTTGATCCACATTTGGTTAAATGAATATGGGTGTTGAGCAGCATGTGTAAGAATAGAGGTGTATTTTGGTACCGTTCTACCTAAATTAATAATAACCATGTTGTAGTTGATGCTACAGCATAATGGTGGTTCCATGGATTATAAGTCTATTCCCCACAATTGGGGATCATTCTATCGAATTTAAATTGGTTAATCTTTCAGTGTAGCCTTCTAAATGGAGGGATTTTAAGGGATTCTACAATTATATGGCTTAGACCACACCATAATTAATTCTTTATATTTTTTACATATGTCAGTCAAAGAGTTATTGGTTGAAATGATCTATTAGGATTTTCAATAGAGGGATCTATTTTTGATTTATGATTTAGGGTTAATATGGGGTTTTATTTCTATTTGGATCCCTGATGATCCTAAAAAAATACCCAAGTTCTTATATCATTCAAAACATTCCATAGATTTAGACGTTCTATTGAAATGTCTCAATGTTGTAGAACTACACTTTATTCCCTATATGATCATGACTCTTCCATTTTCTACACCATAATAGACCCTTATGCACCATGGATGTTGGTATTTGGTTCCCTCTATATTATATTTATTCATCCTATGTAGTGGTGGTTACCATACTCACCATTGATCTTGGTTCAACACTTATCCACACTCTAGTACGTAACTTTATCTATAGATCCTTCCAGATACCTAGGAAGGGATAAATATCATTGGATGTTTGTATCTTTCTTAGTCAACCATACATAAACACTTTCTTGGATTTCAACTGATCTTCAGCAAGAATTGGTTATACCCTTTGTCTTATTTCTCTTTATCTTACCCTAGAACCCATGTCATGTAGGATCAGAAATTGTTCTATGGGTCCTTGGAATGTGATGAATTTTTTTGGTGTGTGAGATGAACTATGGTTATGATACCATGATGAACCCTGAAATTCTTATCAAACTACTTTGAGGTAAGAATTATCATACCATTCTTGGGCTCTTGTTTACACCTGATTCCATGTTATAAATTTCATGTTGGAAAAAAGATGAACATTCTTAATTGTGATCGTATATGGGTGTGTGTATCCCTTGAGACATGTTGTGTGAATTGATTCAATGATAATGTATATAGTATCATTAACAATGTTTTATGTTCACAACCAAGACATTATATGACGGTATTATATTTCTCATAATGTCATTCTAGTTTTGTCATTCGTTATATACCATGTGGTCTATTATATTTATTATGGTTGTTTTGTGGGATTTTAAACATGACAAGTAATCACTGTAGAATGTTTACCCCTTGGGGGGGATACGATTAACTACTGATGATGATGATGAGGGAGCATGTTAAATTTATGTCCCATATGTGAATTAGTGCCATATGGTTTATGAATAATGTTCTAAAAACATATGTCAAGTGGATACCGATAAACATGTCCACTCAATGCCTTGAGGATATCGAGTGACATGTGGGAATACAT
Organism: Viscum album; assembly: GCA_963277665.1. Taxonomy (NCBI): domain Eukaryota; kingdom Viridiplantae; phylum Streptophyta; class Magnoliopsida; order Santalales; family Viscaceae; genus Viscum; species Viscum album. Next base: position 265,613,556 of record OY728128.1, on the reverse strand, counting down.
GTATATAGTTCCAATTTTTACCAACATCTCCCTTATCCTTCCATCATGGAGCAGAAGTAAGTATGATAGTGGTTTGTTTGGGCTAGGTTAATAGACAACTGCTCAATTTTGGATTGTATGATGTTATAGTTGAACTAAATTTATATATTAGTATTATACACCTATTAAAAATAAGAAATGTTGGTTAATTTTGAATTGGATGTTTCATAATATGTTTTTTAATGACACCCTAATCAAGCATTTCATTGTGTTTACAAATATCATTACTAGAGACAAGTGAAGGGAAATGTCCCTGTGGTGGATAGTTGAGAAGGAGAGCGTAATGTTTCTATAAAACATTTATTGAATATAGAGGATAAAACTTTTTAATTAACAGTTTCCTTCATTTATACATTGGTTTGGCTAACTAGTTAGGTAATTGTTTTCTTTTACATAAGTCATGTATTCCATATTTAATTCCACATATTCCTTTAATGGTTTATAATATTTTTTATTAATTACTTTTGATGAAAAACTATATTGATTTTATTGTTTCCTTTATAAGAGAATTAGACCCTCAATGTTATTTTAAAACATCTTGCATACGGTTTCTCATGGAAGAGACCATATGTCCCTTCGGCTCAAGATCAATGTTTTGGGTAGGGTTATAACACTTTTAAGATAATGTATCTATAATAATAGAAGTTTTTTTAAAGGAAAAGGATAAAAACTATAAAATTCATTTTAAGGTGATGCATACATGATGATTAGAACCTATAATTTAGCTTCATATGAATAGGTTTATATTTTTCGAAATCTAGAGGCACATTGAATGGAGTATTATGTAAATGATATTTAGAAATGGATTCAGTTGAAATTTTTAAAAAAAAATTACATTTTATGTTAAACCTAAATGTTATGGATGTTGAAGCCTAGTTAGGGTTTATTAAAAGATGATATCCCATTCATGTTAATGAATCATTAAATATAATATGAAGGATTATTAAAGAGACAGTTGTTCTATTGGACTAGCGTTTTTTGAACCATTAAAGCTTCCACCAGTCCTCCAAATGTCATAGTCCACATTATCATTGGAAAAAATAAATAACTGTTACCCAAATATCTTATTGTTCATGGATAAAACCAAGAAGAGATATCTTATAGGATGCTTGTTTCCCATTATAAAAGTAATGCATGTTTAGAATAATGCGATATATTTTGTGAACCTCTATCAGGTAATTTAGGAATATCTGGAGGATATTTATTCATATTAATATCTTAAACGAAATTTATTCTGAGAAATAGTGCTCGAAAGGACCTTTGAGAATCCTGTTTTGCACAATATGGAAACCATCAAAAAAGGATCATCCAGAAATTTTTTATATAGGTTTGACATAAAATTCTTGGAGAGAATGTCATGGATATCATATAGGGATAGTATTTAAAGTTGGGTGGAATCAAAAATTGTGTATGTTTCAAACGGAAAATAATGTAGGGGTGAACATGGGGAATGGGAACCTAGTTGGGGGAGCTATGTGAGATTTATTATAGACACCCAGTTAGATAATCTAGGAGTATCTACAATTGTTTGGGTTTTGAACCATGTAAAAGAGACCACTAGGATTATAGAAAATTGAAAATATAATTCCTGTTTAAATGGGTAACAAGTTATATCTAATAAAGGCTATTCATGGGTTTATTTAATGAAATACTATGGGCTAAGAGGTTGATCCCTCTATTCATTAGATTACATCTATAAAATAATCATTCTCCCTAGCATTCCATATGAGTTGGGAAAATTGGTCACATTAAAGACCATAATCATAATAAGACATATCTACAACTCAATCCCATTATATTACTCTAGTGTATGTTGAAAAAAACAATTTAGGGCAATATTTTAAGCTCAGTTGATAAAGATAAATTTCTCAATGAACATAAATGATACATAGGATTCCTCTCATTTAGGTTGTGTCAAAATTAGATGTAGGGGTCCTTATATATGAATATGTAGATATGAACACATACAATGGATAATAACCACATAGAGAATGAAATTTCATTTAATTATTAATATCATGTTAGTGTGAAGGAAATAAGGCACAAAAACGGTGTTGATAAATAGATAATGGGATAAGTAACTAATGAACAATGTACAAGGTAGGGAACCTATGGATGAGGGATAAGGTAAGGATTCATAGAAATATCAATCATTTTAATAGTAATTTAAATTCTACTTTAGGATCCATAGAGTCCTCATTTAATCGTATTTGATTTCTAATAGTGGGTTTTAACAAGGGTTTTCTTATTATTTTGTGGAGTGGTTGGTGAAACATCCTTTCCAATAATGGACTTAAGAAATTTCATATCTTTTTCATGTGAATTTTTAATATTGCCTTTTATTTTTCCCAATTTTTCTAAAATAATAGATGAAAGTGAAAAATTTTCAAACTAAATTAATAAATTGAAGTCTAAAATATTATTCCACATGTTCATTACAATATTTCATTGGCATTTCTTATGAATTTCTTATTTGTGTTCATATTTATTGATATTTTTATCATTTTTCAACTCAATGATCTACTTTATCAACAGTAAATTAATTTTAATCACAATATGATTAAAATGAATGGGATTCATCGATATATAGAAATAGAGAATTAATTTTTTTCATTTTAATAGGATGTATTTCACTTCTATAATTAATATTTTTTATTCCCTTATAATTCTTTAAAGGTATAAAATCATTTAAACTATATTTTTTTATGAGAGTGTGTTTTCCTGGAATGGTCTCTATCATGATGATTATTGTGGTTGTAGTTTCTCATTATTGCCAATGTTGACCAGTAATTGTGCGAATTTTTCTAGTGGTTGGTGTTTGATAATGCATAGAAGTTATTTGGGAGTTTTGTATGAGTATTATTTATTTATTTTATAGTAACCTACAAATAGTTTTTGATGATGGAATATGATTGTTATTGATTATGAAAAAAATTTATAATGAATATATTTTACTCAATATTTAGGGTAGTATTATAAACGAATTAATTAAATATAATATAACTATTAAATTCAGTGATATTTTTAATGATATGATAAAGTATGAGTTGAATTAGTTTATTAAGCATATATGTGGTAGGGTAGTTTGTTCATATTTATGGAATTTTTCTAATTGATGTTTGGTAAAATATTGTATTGATCTTGTAGATTTTTTTAGTAGTGGTGTTATTGTTTCTTATGTGTACTTGGTTTATGAGTTCTGTGTTATCTGATATCTCTATAATGTTCCATGTCATAGCATACATAACAACACCTATGTTATATTTTCATAATAATACAAATATGGATTTAGGTTTATTTTGATTTCCCAAACATCTTGGATGAATAGATAATAAATTTGAGACAAATCCCAATTGTATGCACTCTCTTCCATTTGTAGAAATATTATGATATACTAGGCTTATGAGGCATGGGCTTTCAATTGGACTAGATTATGTTGTTATAACATATCGCATATGTCTATTTTTTTGATGAATCGCAAATTCTCAATTTTTATTCTAGTATGTATTTCAAAAAAATATTCTATAAAAAGAGAGATATTTATATATAAGTAATTTATCATATGATAATATTATGTTTATTAATGTTCTGTATTTTTGAAATCTGACTTGTCACAAAAAATGAAATTATCAAATGCATAACATGTTTATCATATAGGGTAAAATCAGTATAACCATTAATGATTTTAGTCACTAACAAATTATTTTATCTCATGGATGAAAAAATTTATATTACATTTGTTCAAAGTTAGGAAGCTCAGTCAAATGGTTGTTTTGGGAAGTCTTTTATCGTATGAAAAAAATTCATAAATGAATTATCTTACGTTAATTAAAGGAATTAATTTTAATTGTTCTTCTTCTTCCTGGAATAAATTATCTTATGAAGAAGAATTATTTGATGATCATCAAATGAGTTCTCTCAGAAGGAATTCATCATAAAAAATGTAATATATAAATTGTTCTATCTAACTAATCTTCATATAAACCAATTTCATAAGAATGATTCCATCATATTTTTACCTTGTGAATAATATTATCTTGGGTGGATAATCATGATAACAAAATCATAATATATAGATAAATAATATCATGTTTTTAATAATATCATAATTTTATTTTTCTGAATAAAGAATGATAAATTTGAAAAATTATAGTTTTCCTGGAATGGAAAGATCTGATGAATAACATTAATGAAAACACCATGATAGAATCTTATTTTATATTGGTAATAGGATGAAAAAGCCACTAATAACAAGTCTTATAATTTATTAATATAATTATTCCTTTATTAATAGTGATTGTCCATTATGATCATGCTAAAAATAAAAGAAGAAATAAAAATAGGAATGTTAGTGAAACATGAAATAAAAACCAATACACACTTATATAAGGAAACTCTTAAAGTAAAAAAGAAAAAAATTGTACCTAGATAAAAACTCATACAACCCTTTTTTACAATGATTAAAAATTTGATATTTATAATAAAATAACCTCTAGATCAGTGCATTTAAAATCATCATATTATCAAGATGTGTCTTTATCTACTATTATTTGTTCCTTGTAACTATGCACTACAATGATACTTCAAATCTCATTCATCACTATTTCATCCGAACTCGTTTTACTAAAGTGTGTTAAGGACATGATTTTTTCGTGTAAATGGATAGCCTACATTAAATATACTATACCATTGTAAAAATTAACAAACCCTTTAACTCATCTAGGTACCCGCACGAAGAGAGATGACATTGTGAAAGTAACTAAACTTCTAAAGTAGAGTGTTGGAGAAGTTTAATAGAAAATATTTGTTTTCAAAAACCACTGAAAATGTAATCTATTTTATATTTTTACCCAAATATTTTTTATTTATTTTGATTACTTTTTATAAGGAAACATTATGATACAAAATACCTTATAGAGTGTGGTTTGAAAAATAATTTTCTAAGAACTCAATTCATCCTTTCTTGACTTTTCAGTTATCCATTATATGGGACAATAATTAGAATTAGATCGTGTGAATTTTTATTATGAAACTATCAATGTTTTATTTCCAAATATATTTCTTGTAGAGGATACTAGGGAAGATAATAGAGATTGTATGTTAGTGGTTAGAAAACCCTATTTTGATTATGAAAATTATGGATGATGGAAGGTGATAATCACCATATATTTGAAAAACCTTGGTTTAATGTTTTTTATTACTACAGTGAAGCCTTTTGAAATTTCCAAAACACAAATATAAATATGGGATATAGATATTTATTAGAATATGTTGATAATTAAAAATTAATGCATTATATAATATGTGTACTAGGTCTAGATGTGGTTAACTAATTTTCTCATTGTCAAATATCCCATGCTATTTGGACCACTATAGCAATGTCATGTGAAGGTACATATATTTTAATGGCATTTTGATATGAAACTTATAATTCTATTACTGAAAATTTCATAATGGATGAAGGGGAATGAATTAATCAATGGAATATAAGACTCACTGAGATTTTGGAATAATTTTACCTCTCTAAGAACAAAAATTACTTAGCCCGATCAAAGATTGAATTGTTTAGGACTTTTACCCCTATGTATAGTGGAATCTCAGTTTCCATCAAAAATTCTGTAGGAGTTATGAATTTTAAAATAAATAATATCATCGGAATAATTATGATGAATGAGGCATAAATGGAAAATAATATTGGAGAATATAAAATGGTAATGAATGAAAATTATTCATTGAAGCTTTCTGATTCTAAATATCCAAATAAGTTTATATAGATGTCTAAATCAATAATGAAGTATATTCCTCAAGAAATTATGGAATAGGTAATGAACTTACTAATTTTTTTGTATATTCATAAAATTCTATAAAAGAGTAGATTTTTATATAACCTTTTCACAAGTATAATAATTGTGGTGAAAATTCTAAATAAGTGAGATTTTAATAGAGAAAAAGAATTTGACACATCTTTCTAGGAAATCATCAATTGCAGAAAAAATTGTAATTAATTTTTTTTCAAGAAGGTCAGATAAAAAAATAAATCCATGTAGTCTATAAAAGCCAGATGGTGTGCTTTTCAACACTACAATGATTATTCTGATTTTGAATCAGTATATGAAATAACTAATAAAAAATCCCACATGTTTTTTATGGAATATTAAGATGATATAAACTGTTATTATTTATCTGGGAATGAGTTTGAGTCTAAAAATGAAATTTTATCATATGAATAATTAATTGATTATTAAGCCATGATTGAAACAAAATACCAAATCATAGAAAAATGGATCTATTATATACTCCAATAATAATTTTTTTATGAATATAAGTAATTAAATAATATAATTTTAGACTTGAAAAACATTTTAGGAAAATTTATTACATCTTATAACGTATAGAACAACACAATTAAAAGCATATATAATTTTATTTAAAACATCAAAGATACTACAATTGCTTTCACTAAGGTGGAGGATTCCCTAAATAATTTGTTTTTCAAAACCAACTTAAAAGAGAAAAAATTCTAACATTATGTAATTCTGAAATGGCCAAATTTAATAAAAAATATTTTGTTCCTAGTTATATGAACAAAAATATATATAGTGTTAGTTATTTCCAATTTAGATAAGTAGTAAATTGTTCTAATATTGGTAATCTAAAAAATCCTTGGTTTATTGAATAAAAAATGATTTTATTATAAATATATTCTAAATGTTCAATATTTTAATTTGATTTAAATAAAAAATTTTGTGTTATAATGTTTTTAACACAAATTTTTGGACCCAATAGTATTTGGTTACCAAAAAATAATATTGTTTTATTTGTCATTATAGGTAACTAGCCACACAAGGAACAATAAATTATATTTCATGTAATGTGGTTGTTCAAGGAAGATGAGTGGTGATTTCTCTATCATTCCATAATTATATATGATTGATAGAGGTTATGTCAAAATTGGTAATAATATAAAAGAAAATACTTTGGTCACCATAACTATTGTAAATATGAAATATATCCTCATGAACAATGTACGTTATTTTGAAATATTTATGTATAACTTGATAAGAATTTCCAAGTATTATGATTATTATTATTTAGCTTATTTTTATTACAAATCATAATTTGTTATTTAAATAAAAATATATCATGTTTATAGAAACAATAATTGATAAGTTTTATTTTTTTGATCATAATTTTTTATATAAAAATTGAAAATTGTTTGAATGATGAAGTAAATGAATCTTAGATTTGCTTTAGAAGGCTTGTTATGGTCTGGAATTATATCCAGCTAGCAATAATTGATACATATCAGAGAAATCCAATGGTGGATACACCCATGGGCATGACCCTCCACCATCCCCCTGGAAGCCATTCTCTCATGAAACCCTTGGGCAGATAGCCATGCTTCATTCGATACTATCACGTGAGAGTTCCTAATGATCAGATTCATTCCTACCACATTTTCTCTGATACTAACCTTAGAGACCAAATAATGGCATTCATGGGCATTACATTTATTTTTCAGAATACCTGATACATAACAAAATACACCCCCAAATATTGTATTATTTTAGTGTCCTTGGAAACTCCAAACAAAATCATCAAATAATAGTGAATGATCATCAACATCTCCCATAACGATCTTCCACCTTATTTTCCTACCTAAAACCTTTATTTATATAATTTTGGAAAATATTAAGGTTGAGATAATATTATCAATAAGCGTAATCATGGAGAACAAGAAAAAACTATAATATTTTTAATGTTAAAACATGCACATAAAAATTAAACATCAAAATCTTGAGTCATGAACTAAATCCGTGTAGTTCGTAAGGCATATATCCTAATACAACATTAACATTGATAGAATAACATTGTAATAAAACATGTAATTATATAAAACCATTAACAACATAATATGATTTCCATTTTAGCCAAGGCATTGCTGCCAAGACCATTATAGTGGATGAAGTTCATTAATATGCAGGGTTTACCTTCCATTCCAGACCTGTATTACTGAACCAGATTTATTTTTCATTCCATCCATGTCTATATCATTAGATATAAATCATTACCCAATTCATAGGAGTGAGATATAGGTACCCCCATCTCATAATTATCAATTATTATGTGTTCCACAAATCATAAATCATACATCATTTCATAACCCATGTAATAAAATTGGATTCTTAAACATCATGCCATCATAACATAATCCATATAAGACAAATGGAACTCATAAAAATAATTCCTTCATAATGTAATCAAATTAAAGAAATAATTTGGATAGAAACATAACCCTATATCAGCTTAGATGGAAAATAATTTTGATAAAACCCATTAACACAGATTTGAGTAAAATATCCTTTCCTCTTCAAAAAAAGGTTGCTTCTCAAAATGACCTGAAATATAAAAGGAAAAACGTAAATTGAAAATAAACATATTATATTGTAAAGGAAGATTCATGTAAATAATTATTTATCAAATCATAAAAATACTTTCATTCCAGTTATGTTAAAAAACATTCTCCTTGTAATTTTTCTAGAATGGTAAAAAAGTACTTTTTTTGGTAATCAGATGTAAGATTCCTTCCACACGATGTAGTAAAAGTAAAAATGGGTCAAAATGAATATAAAAAAACAGGGATGAATATTAAACATTTTATGGAAACATTTTTAGAATACATGTACATGGATCATAAATATAACACCAATGATTACTTATGTAAAAAAAATCTCTGATAGAAATGATATTTCTCAATTATATCTTACCTTATGTATAATTTATTCCATATGTGTCCAAATATAATTTAGAGTGGGTTTAAAATAATAATTAACTTGTTACAGAACCATTATAATATTTATGATATCATGTTTGATTCACATAAGTCTATATATTACACGTTCATTTTTCAACTCCACATTAAAGCAATGTTTTGGGTAATAATCATTTTATTTATCATATATTCTTGGAATTGTTATTCTTGATATTATTGCATAGATCATGATTTATATACTTCCATAATTTACAAAATGATTTATATTTCATATATATTCAGTAAATAAATATATGTAATAGATAGATTAATGGAATTGAACACAAAATTCATGGAGACAATAGGTCGTACGTACGCATGAATGTGGTTTTTTTCCCTTATTGAATTGGATAGAACAAAGTAAATGACATATATACATAAATATAGTTAAATTAAGTAATATATTTCATTATTATTTATTATATAATTTTTATAAATTTTCATGAATGGTTAACACGGATAAATAATCTTATCGTAACATGGAGACGGTAAGTCGTCGGTACACACGAGCAATGATATCATTCCTATAGTTGTTGAATGGTGTCAAATTGGATGGTTTATAATACCTAATAATTAGTATCATGTTATAATAATAATATATAGTTATTTTTTCACAACTATACCCATTCAAGTAGGGTGGTGGTGAAAAATAGATTACGACACAATGTGGAGATGGTAATCCGTACATACTCAAGCTAGGTGATTTTCATTTTCTTAGGATCGATAGAATGTGAAATAAATCTGTTTCATTTTTATAATAAAATAAAAGTATATGAGTGATACATATGTTATTACATTAAAATTAAACAACTAAATAAGATGATGTATAAGAAGAATGAAATTTGAATGAATAGGTTCAAGAGATTACCTATTTCTCAAAGTTCCTCCTTTAAATTTATTATTAGGGAACTAGATTTGGTCTTTTGAGAATACAATAACCTCTAGAATGTTACTAGGTAATTTAATAAGATATATGGGAAGGGTTTGGCAGATAATGAAGACTCAAAATGGTGTTAAGAGGTGGGGGAGGAGGTTACATTTTTATAGGAGAGGAGAGGGGCACTTTTGGAATGATCGAAAAAAATTTAAATTCAATTTCGAATTAAAATATCCCAAAACATATTTAATTCTAAGATAAGATGATTTTTGTTCAAATACCCATCATCCAATAATTTTTTTCAATGTTTTGAATATTTTTTTTCCTTTTCCTTTTGTTTTTACCCTTATTTCACCCTTTTTAGTCTTACAATGATATAATGTTATTTACACTTTTGAGGTTTTTGTAATTACCATATCATGTAAAAAGTCCCAAAATAGTTATTTATTACATATTTGGACTTATAATAAACATTTTCTCAAATATTTTATTTTTATTACTTTAATATCATTAAATAAACTATTTAATTTTTAAATATTTTACTTATGTCAATTTGAGATACTATTATTTCATGAATTTTTTTAAAATTCATATCAACCTAATACCTTCTGAAATAAGGCAATAACTAAAAAATAACATGTAAATATCAACAATTAAATTCATGGATAACATTAAAATAATAAAATTACGTTTGATTTATTATTTACAAATTCATTTACTTGAATCCTTTATTAATGATGTAATCAATGCATCATCATTGTGTCATAATTAATTTAATTAATTTAATGTCAAAAAAAAAAAAATATATATATCATGAAGTATAAAATCTTTTTAGATTACTAATTAATATTTACCGTCAAATATATCACTTATATAACCCCATATAAATTTTTTTTCGTAAAATAAATATGTTTAGGTTATCTTATCCTTAACAATAAATTAAAAGTCATTAAAAGTAATTTTCACATACAAGTGGCTCCATGGGGTCCCTAAATCGATCCATGGATGCTCATGGTCGAATATCTATCATCTGATGCTGCTAGGACATGTGTAAGGGTTTTTAATATTATTATAATATCATTTTTACCCTTATTTACTAGATTGACCCTTTTACCATGGTAAATAAAATATTTCCGGACGTTACTATTCATAAGGTCTAAAAAATATTACCTATTTACACAATTTATAACTCCTTATTCCAAATATGCAATCTATTTTTCTAATTTCAAAATACAGAATTGGCAGGCATTAATTTAAAATTAATCTCGTTATAGAAAAAATGGGTTTTTGTCTAAAACATTATAAATGATTGAAAAGTTTTTACTTATAAATTATATGTATAATTAATTAAAATGACATAAATTGAATCAAAAAATAACAATAAATTCTATCTATACTTTAAAACCATTAAATAATATATTTCTATCTTATAAATTATTTCGATGAAAAATGTTGTTTTCAATTAAAATTTACGATATTTTCATTATTTATCAAAATAGGAAAGTTATCAAAATTATATAAAAAAATTATCCAAAGTAAATTTTTATGTCCTAATTCCAAATAATAAGTTTATCTAGTCAAATATTAATTATAATAGTGTAAAAAACTATATTTTAAATGGGTGCACCATCAAAAGTTGGTAAAACATCATTTTTTTGGAAAATACTTTTTTTATCTGAAAAATTGATTTTGTTCTAATATCATGTGTAATATGAATTATAATGTTATATAAAATTAAAAATGTGTAAAATGATATTCATAATGTCTAGTTTCAATAATATTTTTAAAATATATCATTGTTTATTGAATACTGGTATTGCATTCCACACAAGCTTTCGAGGAAGGACTCTCTTGCGTGTAATGAAGGCCATGGAAGTGTTGTGTGTAGTGAAAGAATCCTTTGGTGTTGTGTGTAACATAATCTAGACTTAGTTCATTTATACATTTAACAAAATCGAAACACTCTGTTGCGTGAAATGGATTCTATCAAATGAACTTGAAATTGTGTGCAACACAAGCCAAGAATATTATTGCATATACTACAGGCTAAAACAGTGTTGTGTATAGCACGATATAAATGTGGTTTAGCATATAACATAAGATATCAAAGAAATTAAAAAGAATCTATCTCATAAAATCTTGGATTGTTACATTCGAACCCCCTTAAAATGAATTTCTCCCTAGAAATTAGTCGGCATTATAAATAGTTTAATGCATGAAAGTTTCATTCTTGGAAACCCACATCATAAAAATGAGTACTAAAACTTTATTTTATAAAGGAATTTTATAAAAATAATGGATACCCAATATAAATCATCACTGTTATCCTCTATAGAATAACAATGGTGGGAATTTAAAACATGGATATAGAAGATAAATCTAACCATCAAGTTCTAATGGATAGTGACAGAGAAAATGGTTTGGAGAAAGTTAACTACCAGAAAGCCATAAATCTATGATCATTTAATGAACCATCAGAATCATCATTTAAGAGATTACAAGGAAAACATTTTTGGTTTTCATGATAATTTCCCTAATGTTTATGAATTTCGAATGATAATAAATACGTACTTGATTTTGTTAAATCACACAGTTGTTCGTTCCTTGAACAATTTACATTTCATCTCTTAATGAAATAAAGTTTAATTTGTCATTCATTAAGTGTTATCAGATCATGAGATGGAATGAGAGGTCATTCCATCGGTCTCAATGAAATGTTTAGAACACTTTATTAAATAATTAATCAACCGCCTATAGTGAGATAATACATTAATATGAAAAACATAAACAAAAAGTAACTTATAATATCCACAAATTGATAACCTTACAATCCTTTGAAGAATATAAAACATAGGGAGATGTGAACTAAATTTGCATAACATTTAACTCCCATATATCATAAGTTAGTTCATTGTTGTCACATTCCATACATGTGAATACCTCCATCATTTAATCTTACATAACGTGAATTATCCTTGAATATTTGTGAAAACATCAATGCTACCAAATGATAACTTTTTCCACATACCAAAATCCCAAAAATTCAATATAATCAATTCATGATATCACTTTTTCTTTATATCATTCATGAGCTCATTAATATTATCAAACATTTCATTTTCTTTTTAACCCTTCATTATTCACATATCATGGCCTTCCAAAAATATCTGAATAAAATTTCATGGTTATCGGTAACATTCAACATATATATTCAAATACTTAAGGAAAAACAATAGGAAAAACAATAGTGTAACAATCCTTATATGTTTATTTATTCCACAGTACTATTAAATTACTTATCCGACATTAATCTTCCTAATAATGGAATCATTACACTACATTCTTTAACTATCTACCTAGCTTCATCAATTTATTCCTCAACACTTCATTCAGCTCATATATCATTTGTAGTCTCTTCATCATCATCTACATAAATACTACCATTAAGACTATGCAGATTCTCTTCATGAGATTTTCCCTTAAGTAATCAATTTTCATAATTCTCTTCCATTCCACATTTAGCACATTAACCATTCTTGACCTCTTAGAAATACCATTACCCTTGTCTGTTGTGTTAATGGAACATTTTCCCATGAAATTATTGCCTTTGTGTCCTTATTTTCCTCACCCAATCAATCTTCCAGTTCCTTTGAAACATTCTCCTTGTCGTCACATCCTACATGATTTAGATGAGGAAAAGTGAACTTTATTTCCTCTATAATCACCATGAAACTCCATTTCTCATTTATTATCTACTTCATGATACTCACCAATGTTGAGACTGTGGATCATATTTTGATATTGATGATTAAGAATAATAACAATTTTTCACCATAAAAATCTCATTTCATTTGGTTAGTTATGAAGAATATTCTTCCATTGTCCACAATATTCTCCATTGACATGAATCCTCCTACTTCTAGGCATTTCCTAAATCTGAAAAATTATAGTGTGAGAGGAAAAAGTCATACTAGTGAAACAAAAAAAATCAAGGGGGTCTACATTCAATCTATCAATTCATAGGTTTAATCCTAGGTTATTCATGATTGTTACCATACTTCTAGGACTGTAATCTATAGTTCGACTTACCCATAGGGACATCCCTAGACATGCCTTAGAAATATCTCTAGGGATTCACTATTGTTTTTGCATCCTAGTATCCAATGGTTGACTAAACCTTATCTATGATACCAACTGTAGAAATCTGAAATTATTTCTAGTGGACTAGAATATATAACTATCATAGCACTCCATGGGGGGATACACCCCCTGGGAAGGGCACACCACCATTACTAGTGTTATCCATTACCTCATGAAGCCCTTGGGTGGAGAGCCAGGATTCATCCAATGCTCACATGTGAGAGTTCCCAAGGATCAGATTCATTCCTTATTCCTTTGATATAAAACCAACTGTAGAGACCTAGGTTTAATTTACATGGAAATTAAATTTGTTTTTTAGAATACATAATACTTAACAAAACATATACCCAATGATCGTATTAGTTCAGTGTCTTAGGAAAATCAGTACAAAATCATCAAATCATAGTGAAATATCTTCAACATCTCCCATGAAGATCTTCCACATTTTTCCTTCCTGATACCATTCTTCATCTCTTGGGGGAAAAATATAATAGTTGAGTTCAAATGCTCAGTATGGGTAAACATTGAGAATATGAAAACAACCAAAAACTTTTGAAAATAAAAACATGAATATAAAATTTAAAAACCAAAATCTTGATTCATGAACTAAATTCTAAAAATTCGTAAGGAATAGATCATAACAAAACATTAAAAATGATAGAATATCATTGGCATAAAACATGTAAATGTGGAAAACCATTAAACACATAATATGATTTCCATAGTTTCCAAGTAATTTCTGCAAAGACCATCACAGTGGAAGAAGTCCATTACTGAACCTTGTTTACTTGACGTTGCAGCCCTGTATTATAGAACCTGATTTACTTGCCACTCCAGCCATGTATATATCAGGAGATATATAATTTTACCCAATGAATTTTAGGGATATATAGGTCTTAACTATCTCATAATGACACCAATCTTATGTGTAGAACAAATCGTACATCATACATCATAACATAACCCATGTAATAAAAAGGGATTCTTAGATACAATGTGATCATAAAATAATACATAATAGATAAATGAAATTCATTAAAATAATTCCATCAAAATTTAAACTAATCAAGGTAATGATAGGGATACAAACATAACACTATATCATCATAGATGGAAAATAACTTTGATAAAACACTTGAACGTTGTTCATGAAGAAAATATACTTTCTTCTTCAAAAATATTTTATTATCTCAATTTGTCATGAAATTTTAGAAAAAATAAGAAAATTGAAAATAATAATGAAATCATGTAAAAGAAGATTCATGGAAATAATTCTTTATGAAGGAGTAAAAATCCTTTCATGACGTATAAGGTAAAAAACTTCACCTTGTACTTTTTCCGGAAAGGTAAAAAAGTACCTTGTTTGGTAATGAGAAGCAAGATTACTTCCATACCATGTAGTAAAAGTACAAATTTGGTAAAAATTACATTAAAAATACATGGAAGAATTTTAAACTTTTTATAAAAACATTTTTAGAAACCATGGACCTGGATGATAAAAATAATCCCAGTGAATACTTATGTATAAGAATTCTCTGATAAAAATGAGATTTAAAATATTGTCCTTACCTTAGGTTCAATTTATTATCTATGTTTCTAAAACAACTGTATAGTGGATTTAAATATATTATTGACTTCTAACCTAACCATAATAATATTTATTATATCATATTGGATTTATATAAAACTTTATATTACCTGTTCATTTGTAAATTACATGTTAAAGCAATGTTTTGGGTAATAATTTTTTTATCTATCATACATGTTTGGACTTGTTATTCTTGATATTATTTCATATATCATGATATCATTAATTCCATAATGTACAACATGATTTATATATCTATCATATTCAGTATATTAATATATATAACAGATCGATAAATGGAATAGAATATACCGTTCATGGAGATGGTAGGTCGTACATATGCATGAACGATGTATTTGATACCTTATTGAATCGGATGGATGTGATTAAATTAAATATATACATATATACAGTATAATTATTTCTTATATTTCATGATTATTTTTTATATGTACTTTATAATTAATCGTGAATGGTTAATGTGGAGATAGAATCTCATCACGTCGTGGAGATGGTATGCTATATGTACGCATGAGCGACAATATCATTCTCATAGTTCTAGAACAGTATAGAAGTGGATGGTGTAAAATATCTAAGAGACAGTATCATGTTATAATAATCAAATATAGTTATTATTTCCACCATTATACCCATCCATGAAGGGTTGTGGTGAAAAACTGATTACACCACGACGTGGAGACGATAATCCGTACATACGCATGCACAATGATTTTGTTTATCATATGATGGATAGAGAGTGAAATAGAGTTGTTTCATATTAATGAAAATATATCAGTATAATAGTGATACTAATGTTATTACATTATAATGAAACAACTAAAAAATATTAAGAATAATAATAATGAAATTTGAATGAATCGGTAGAAGAGATTACCTCTTCCTCGAATGCATCTTTGAAATTTCATCTTAGGGCACTAGAGTTGGTATTTTGAGAATATCATAACCTATATAATGTGACTATAGAATTTCATAAGAGAAATGGGTATAGTTTGGTATAGATTTAAGGCTCAAAATTGAGTTGAGAATAGAGGGAGGAGGTTCCCTTTTTATAAGAGATGATAGGGGCACTTTAGGAATGTTTGATAATATTAATTTATTATAAATTCAAATTCAACTTTAAATCGTCCAAAAAATAATAAATAATAATATAAGATGATTTTTCTTCGATTACCCATCATCCAATAATTTTTTTACATGTTTTATATTTCATTTATCCTTTTCTTTTTAGTTTTACACTTAATTTACCCTTTTTAATATTACTGTAATATCATGTTATTTAAACATTGTGGCTTAATGTAATTACTATATCATGTCAAAAGACCGAAAGAAAATTATTTATGACATATTTGAATTATATTAACCATTTTTCCCAATCATATATTTTCATAAATTTATTATCATTTAATATACTATTTTCTGTTTTAATTTATGTATTATTTCAATTTTGGATACTATTCATACTTGACTTTTATTAAATATTCATAATAACTTATTTCATTCTAAAATATGGAATTAACACAAAGATAACATTTTTATTTGGTCTCTAGAATTCTTGGATGACATCAAATTAACCATATTACATCTGTGTTAATATTTAGAAATTCATTTATTTGAATACTTTATTAATGAAGCAATCACTACATCATTATAGTTATATAATATAATTTATTTATTTATTGTCCAAAAATTACAAATAAAATATCATGAAGTATATAATATTATTATATTTGTAATTACTATTTTTAGTCAAATATCATACTTATAAAACCCCTTTTTAAATTTGTTTTATTAAAAGTTATATGTTTAGTTAATATCTTCCTTAACATTAAATTAAAAGTAATTAAATGTCATATTCACTAACATGTGGCTCTATGGGCTCCCAAAATTGACCCAACGATGACCATGGTCAGAAATGTTTCATCCAATATGGTTAGTACTAGTTTTAGGGAAATCTAATATTACTATAAAATTAGTTTTACCCTTATTTACTAGATTGCCCCCCGTACCATGGTAAATAAAATATTTACTAAAGTTACTATTAAAAATGTCTGAAAATAAATGTAACCTACTAACACAGTTTTGACATTTGGATTCAAAATACGGAATTCATTTTTCCAAAATCAAAACACAAAATTGAAAAAATATAATTTAAAATTAATCCCATTTTCGAAAAAATGGGTTTTTGATTATAATATTACAATAGATTGAAATGTTTTTACATATGAATTCAATGTGAAATTAATTAAAATGAACTAAATTGTATTAAAATATAAAAATATATTCTATTTTTCCTTTAAAACCATTCAATAATATATTTAAGCCATATAAATTATTTTGATGAAAAATGTGGTTTTCAATTAAAATATAGGGTATTTTCACTATTCATCAAAATACGAAAGTTACCAGAAAAATATCAAAAAAATTATCTAATGTAAAAACTTTATGTAATTATTTAAAATAAAAATTTTATACTATCAAATATTACTTATAAAAGTGTCAAAACTATATTTAAAATGGGTGCACCCTCAAAAGGCGGTAAAACTGCATTTTTTTGGAAAATACTTCTTTTATATGAAAAATTGGTTTTGTAATAATATAATGTATAAAATGAATTGTAATATTATAAAAAATTTAAAATGTGGTTAATAATATTCATAATAGATAGTTAATATAATATTTTAATAATTTATCGTAATTAAGTGAAACTCAGTATTTTATACCACGCAAACTATCGAGGATGGTCTCTCTTGCGAGTAAAAGAAGCTATGTTCAGTTTGCATGTAGTGAAAGCTTCCAATGGTGTTTAGTATAACATAATCTAGAAATTTTTCATTTATACACTGAAAAAATAGATACACAGTTTTACATTAAATTAATTCTATTAAATTAACTTTAAAATGTGGGAAACACAACCCAAGAATATAGTTGTGTTTACTAAAAGTTAATATGATGCCTCATATAGCTCAAGCTAATCATGATGTTTCATACAACAAAATACATCAAAGTAATTAAAATGAATCTATCTCACAAATATCGGGTTGTTATAAGGCATGGACATTATAATGTTCATTCCTTTAAAAATTACCCATGATAAATTTTGTTTCAACTTTTCCAAATATTATAGTGGATAAAAAGAAATTATGTGATGCATTTGAAATGGGAAGGAAACCCAAGTCACATTCTAAACAAATTAACGTGGTTAAAGATTCAATAACTCTAGTTATTACCAAATTGGATCAAATTAGAACAACATTCATAGTATGACCTTTTGGAAAATAAATTTTTTATGTGCTAGTGGAGGATCGTTTTTACGTATATGATTGTCTATTTCTTGAAATTTATGAATTAATTATTTTATATAGTTGATAATTTTTAAAACCATGTTAAAGTAAAAAAGGATTTAAAAATTATGTATTCAAGAAATTATCATTGAGGAGAAATTGAGAATAATTAACATCATTCATTCTCTCATAATATGGTATTAAATATACTTTTATACACCCATAAAACCTCTAAATAATGTGGTTATTGAAGGGAGTAATTTGACTATATAAGACGTTTCCATAAATTTGTTATGTGAATATTTTAGTACTACTTATTTTTGAAATGAAGCTGTTAATACAATATGTTATTTCATTAACATAATTCTACTAATCTATATCATGAGGAAAACCTGACATGATTAATGTACTAATAGATATATAAAGGTAGGATATTTCAATGTATTTTCATGTAAGTATTATATTTTTAACACCAAGTACAATCCTATTTAATTGATCAACAATATTTTAAAAATATATTCCTATATTATTCTACTAGTTCCATCGATTATATAATTATCAATAAAATTTCAAGTATTTTCAAAAATCATCTCTGGTGGAGTTTAATAAAAATGATCCTTTTTATCACAAAATTAATCATGTTGAGGAGTATAGAAATTTTCTTATAAAAATGATATATGAACCTCTTTTTAATAATAAAACTAATGATTATTTGTAATTTACCATTATTGAATTAAATATTATAAGGTTTGATACTAGTGAACAAGAAAGCGTGTAACTTAGACAAAATAAAAAGATAAGGATCACCCTCTAGATATAGTTATTAGAATTCTATATGATGGATTTTAGACTAGATGAAATTTTATAAACCTTATAGAATTATATTATTTTTTATACTTGATTTAACATAGAATTTTAGATGAAGATTTAGACATTGATTTTTGGGTATTAGCAATGCATGAAGAATTAAACTAGTTTTGGAGGAAAAAGTTTTGGGAATTAGTTTATAGACACATTGACTATCCTATTTCGAGTAACTAAATGGGTATTTAGGAGAAAATAGGACGACTATGGACTTATCACTATAAATGATGCTACATTAGTTGAAAAAGGCATTGATCAATGTGATTGAATAGATTATGAAGAAACCATTTCCCTATATCTAGGTAAAAATTAATAAACTACATTATAGAATATTAATCTTATATTAGTTTTAAATTATATTACATTGATATTAAATTTTCTATTCAAAATGGATTTTTTAATGAATAATTCTTAGGTTGAACAAACTATAGTTTTTTAATACCATTATTTTTATATTTATATTTTCAAACATACCAAATCACTCTATGGAATTATTCAAGGTCATATATCCAAATATTACTGATTAAGATATTTTAGGTTAAATACATTTAATGAGGGATTCGAGTACCCCACAATTTTCCCAAAAAATTCATTTAAATCTACCTTTATTATAAAAATATATGTTTTTGATGTTATTTGAGGATTTAAAAACAAATATTATGTAATGAATTTTCAAGACATATGAAAACATAAATTTAAATGAGTATGATTGTTATGTGAACCAGTTTCATTGCATTTTAAATTTATAAAAAAATAGAAAATATTTTAATTCAAATAAAATAACTTTTTTATTTTTATAAATTCATTTTAATTGTAAATGTAAGTCATATTCAGCAATTATGATATCTAATATTAAACTTGACTTGGAGATGATGGAAAACCATTTGAAAAATTGTTTTATAGAGGAATCATTGGATATTTACTCTATATTATTGCTAATATGGAATACATTATGATTTTAGAAATTTGTTGTGAAGTGTTCCAATATCATCTAAAATAATATCATTTAAATGATTGTAAAAGGATTTTGAGATACATAAATTTAACAATTTACCTTCATTTATATATTATAAAAACCACTGATTTTAATTTAACATCATTTTCATATTCTAATTTTCATGGGTATTGAATAGATAAGAAGAGAAGACTAGGAAGTTTTCATATTTTAGGTCGATTTAGAGTATCATGAACTAGTATGAAACAACCAAATATAGTTATTTAACTATTGAAGATGAATATATTGTATCTATAAGCAATTGTAAAAAATTTTATGGATGAAATACACTAATGAATAGTGGATTCAATTTAAATCATTTTCTAACAAACGTGGCAAAAAAATGCTATAAAAATTTAACATAATCTAATAAGTCATTTGAGAATGATGATCAATTATTTTACATATCATTTATTAAATGATCTTGCATAAACATGTTATATCTCATTATAATTTGTTTTCAAATTAAATAATATAGTATAAATTTTTTATTGAACCATTTGATGCTAAAAGATTTAATTTCTCGAATATAAATTAGGATTATATAATTTTTTTTAAAAATTTCTTGTTCACTTATTATATAAGGATTATTTATATTTACCAAGGATATTATTTTCATTATTTAATTTAATATTTTTCACCAACATTTTGAGTATTATTTTATACTCAACATGTCTTTTATGTTATTCAGTCATGATTATCTTGCACATCACACTGAGAAACCCATTAGTTACCAAGAAAAGTAACACAGATCTATATGTAGAATACTTGTGTCCTCTAAATCATCATATCCTTCCAATTCAATCTTATATACCTAGTTGTTCTTTTTTTGTCAAAACTATTTAAAAAATTATGAAATCTAAGGGAATATAATGAGCCACTTCTCAAAAATACTAGCACAAAATGATTGTAAGAAAATTGATGTGTAGAAGATATATCAATTTTAATCTTCTAGATGGTACAAATTTGGTTCGTAAAAATGTTATATACTATAAATGAGGGTTATTCATTTCTGAAAAGAATAAAACATATATTCTCAATGCAAATAATTATGAGAGTTCTATGAAAATTATATATATCAATTTGGAGAAAATTAGGATCGGGTTACATTAATTTATAATAAAATAATTTTTTGATGATTTATTTTAAAAAGGTTAACATATTTCGATTCCATTGATAAGGAAATTCATATTTCAAGACCTTATTAACTACAATCGATGATGAAACTTGTATTGAAATAATGAAGTCTCTTTTTGGAAAGGTCGGCATAGAGATGAAAGTTATAAACGAAATGAAACTAGAGAGAATGGTTATTTTTTATGTTTATTCTATCTACCATTCCTCAATGAAACAATGAGTTTGAAAAGACTCTATTCAAGATTTCACATAGTTGAATCATTTTATGTAATGGACTGGGAAGTGTCTCATCAAGATGTTTTCAAAATAAAAAACGGTTTCATCAAACATCTCCACAAAAATTGTGGAAATGGACACGACATCATTATAACGGTGGAACCAGGTACGGTCGCACACCGAACAATGGCACTGCTTATGGCGTTCAACTAAACTGGTGACACTGTGATAGTAGAACCATAGTGGTCACACTATCACGGTTTCACACTTAAATGGTGGTACTTCTTACGGTTGCTTTGTTATAGTGGCATAGTGAGGTTGGTACCCTAACGGTGGCACCGTAACCGTTGCACCGTCACTGTCGCACACTGAAAAGGTGGCTCCATGATGGTGGAACCCTAACGTTTGCACCATCATGGTCTCACATCGAAATGGTGGAACTGCTAATGGTACCACGATGATGTTGGAACCGTGACTGTGGAACCACTTACTGTGTCTCCCCTAATGGTGACCCACCTTTATTTCTTTTTCCAGTTTATCTCCCACAATGTATCTTTTGACGTAGAAGTATTTTAGTACCCTTATCAAAGCCATTTAGAGCCCATAAATGATATCTAAAATCTCCCAAGAGTCGAGAGACACTTGACTTACAAAAATGTGGGGATTTTTTCGTGGTTCTACACCCTTTTCCCATACTTCCAGTTCCACCCTTGTTACCAATTTTCCCTGTATAAAGGAATCCATTTAACTCATAGTGGTTAAGGCCACCTCTCTAATGAGAATTATTAAATTATAATTAATTCCTTTATTTGTATCCATCCAATAGCGTGGTAAAACAATGAGCTACCTTTAAGGCCACTCAATATTTCATATCCCATAACTCTAGGATCTCACATTTTATAACATGATAACTCTTTCTTCATCATGCAAGGACTATTTCTATTCCTTGGTATCTTTGGAGTCCCCCATTCCAAACCTAGTGGTGCACCAGTTATGGAGCCTTTCTTACTCACTCTTGGAGTCCCTGAAGTTCCTCCCCTGCAGGTCGTGAATCCCCATTTCTTGGAACAAGGAGAAAAACATCAACCATTTATCATCTCGATAGGGTTCTTACTTCAGATCTCATTACTGTGTATCATGCGGGGTTGGTATTATAATGATTCCATGAGGATCGATGATAAAAAATAACAAAGATAATAAATATATTTTAATGAATGAATGGGTGTGTTTGATGATGATTTTGTACTCTTTTACATATGCATTAATGTCATGAATTATATGGTTTTATTTGCACTGAAAATCATGGCCATTGGTGGTCCTTTCTTGGGCACTAATAAACTTCTATTTTTCTAGATAATTCTATGATTGAATGGATATGTCATGGGAGTGGTTAATCATATAAACTCGGTCAATTAAATGTATTCCATATGAATAATAATCCTCGTATAGTCACCCCGGATGACCAAATGGAATCATAATAACTTAATGATGGTGTGTTGAGTCTGGAAAATCCCTTTCTATTTAATTGTAATATGTGTGGTTCTGCTTGATTCTTGTGGGGTGATGTCGATGGGGTTGGGATCCCCTGATATTGTGGTGTAGTTGTTGGATATTGGATCTGAGGCCCTCTAGGGCCAAATGTTGGGGCATGGTTTGGTTACAATACTTTGAGGGATCTCACGAATCCCTTTTCATGTTGTGACTTTACAACAGAACCGAGTGTGAATGATAAAATTTATTCTTGGATGTTTTCCCTTCCATGGCTTATGGCTATGCTTGTTAGTTTACTGGTAGTAAATAGTTTTTTAAATGAAAAAACTTGAATGTGATAACAAGGATGGGTTTAACGGGGATTTGTTTTTTTGGGATTAGTTGGACTTCATTGTGGTATTTGTGATTTTTTATGAATTAATAGTAATGAGGGTGTTTGTGTATGGGCTAGTTTTGGAACCCCTAGGTTGGGATGAGTGCTTGTTTACATATATGTATAGTTTAGTTCTTATGTTTCTTATTCACACCCCACCCATGTTTATCACTTCATGTCGAACACCCCCATTTCATTGGGGAGGGTGTTTCTTCTAACACTCGTATGAGTGGTTGGTTATTATCTCATTTTCTGCTCTATTTCCAGAGTAGTCCATGATTCTTATGGTAGGTTGTGATGGAATGAGCTCCATTATAGTCCAAAATTTTTTAGACCGGGTGGTAATGGTGGATTCCCATGTGTGTGTGTGTGCAGGATGTTTCCCGAATATCTTCGGGATGATGTCCAGGTGTCTTTAGTCCAAGAAGTATTTTTTTGTGCAATGGTGTATTCAGGCATGGAAATAGTTGTTCTGGCCCTAATTTATGTGGGCATGGTAACATATTTCTATTGTGGAGGAGGTGTTTGTCGGCGTGATGTGTGGTTGTGATTCCCAGGTGTGTGCGGGCGGGGAATGTCAATGGGACTGCGGTGAGAATGGAAGGGGAGGCCTGACACAGAGGATGTCTTCAATAACTAGTGGGAATGTGGTGCGGGGTACCCAAACATATATGTATTATTACTTTTACATTACATGACTTGTGTTATTTCGTGAGTGTGCCTTGCTGAGGTTAGGTGGATAGGTTCCTCACTAGGTGTTTGGGTTATCTCCTTTTCTCACGTGGCATTATAATGTCTCTCCACAAGTTCACAAGAGATTTTGATTTTCCCTACTGAGTATAACAATATTTCCACCCTAAGTATATAAAATATCATTCAGGATTCGATTAGGATTTCGAGGACTATTTCAATCCATATTATCTCAAACACTGCGACCATTGACATTTCGGTTTTTCATTTCTTTTGGTACGTACCTTTGGAGTTTCCTTATACTTGTTTCACTTTATTAATTGAAGATGCATATGTGAATGGATTGTCATGGATTTACTTTTACTTCCACTTTTGGTGTTTTTGGGATTTAATATCTTATTTCGTGATCCTAATAAATAAAAAGGGTAATGAATTACATTTTTACGTCTGATTCTATACCCTTAGTACTAGTCTGCACTCTGGTGCCTTTGGAAGGTGGGTCTAGGGGGTCATTATCTCTCCTTCAACTTAACGAAGAAAGGGTTTGGAAATATGATATCCCTTCCCTCATCTTGGTGAAGTTGGGTCGTGGTAAAATTGAATCAGAGGTAGGTTGAGAGATAGGATAGTTCATGGAGTTAGGCATAGTAAGGATTGTATGGGATAGTAGGGAAACAGTGTTAGAAATTCTTTATGGGTGAAATAGCCTAGGAAAGACCAGCTTGGACGTGGGATTTTAGGGTCTCTTGTTATCTGACTCAAGGACCCTGGACCTAACGAACGACATAGTGAGGCTATGCTGATTTTAGGGTAGAGAACCAAGGAAAGCTAAATGAATCATAATGACTAATGTTCTTGTGTTTATTGTGTATTTTGGGTATTTTGAATAAATAATAAATCTATGAAAAAATTAAAATCAATCTTCTACAGTACTCTGGCTAAGTCGTTCCTTGTTTACATTGCAACTATGGCACCCAGATGACGACCATGGGTAGTGCGGTTGATAGAGACCCAGGAGACTAATTTGAATGATTAGTAGAGTGATAATTGAGAGGAGGAGAATGACCACTGGTTGAGGAAACTATGTGTCGTTCAGCAGCAGTTCCTTGGGATGTATGAGGGAAGCATCTCAGACATGGAGACAAAGAGCTAGCCCAAAGATCTGGTGATAGCATTCATCTTGATCCGGGATATAACGGAGTACTGGGCTCCTCTTGCTGAATGTCAGATGTGGGGAGAGTCAGGTCAGTGTTTGATGCTCTATCATGGGGAGAATTTGGAGGCTGAGGATTCGTGTAATGACTTCGAGATGGAGTCCAGAGCTGAATTCCTATCTTCCCTAATGATGGTGGATAAGTTAGATGAACTAATCTCCCATAAGCATGGGAGAAATTCAGTGAGGGAGTTTGGGATCAAGGTCATGGTATCCTTCTCTTTGTTCTAGGCCTTTTTCTTGATGAGGAGTCTCGGGTGAGACATTTAAAGGAGGCACTCTAAGCTTCTCTTTAGTATGTTGTTACACTCTTTACCCTACCATCATACTTGGAGGTCTAGAAGAAGGATACGGTGGTGGAGAGGATGCATATGTTGGGAGTAGTGCCGCAAGAGGGGAGCTAGTTGGGATCGTCAAAGGGAAAATCTGTCAGCAGCAGACCTCTAGCACCAGGGCCTTATAGGTTTCGAACAGTGATGAATATGCCCCAGAAGTTCTTATTCCAATCTCTCAATCCTCTCCAATTCTTTATGGGCCTTGTACTGAGATGCTTCATCTGAGGAAGTCTTGGGAACCTTTTGAATATGTTCCTGGACCAAGTGCTGTACATTGGGGGTGGGCAGGTTCAGCACCAACCAAAACAACAATAGTTTTCAACCAGACTATTTTAGTAGCAACAACAGGGACAACGAGGTCCTGCTCCTCTGGGAGCTAAAGTTGCAGGAGGAGGCCGGTATCAGGGTGCTCCTCAGGGACCTGGACCAGGGTGTGGTCTGGGAGGTGGTCGATAGCCGAGGGGAAGAGGATCTAGTCATTAGAAGCTACAGGTCAAAGAGGCATCACTTTCAGTAGAGCTAGAAGTCATTCGAGGTATTATCAGCTTGTTTAACACTCTTTCCTACAACATGTTTGATTTTGGAACTTCTCACTTCTTTTTCCCACATAGTGTAGCCTATTCTCTATGTCTTCATATAGAGAAACTTCTTGTACCCATTTTATTGAGTATACCGGTAGTAGGTAATACCAGCTTTTCACGCATTTTCCAAGGATTTAGAATGACGTTGGGACCACATCAATCTACTAGGGAACCTATTTTGTGATAGATGCAGCTATATGATGTCATTTTAGGCATCGACTAGATGTTCTTTTTATGTTCTATTATCGACTTCTTCTGATGATCGATCGTGTTTTTAGATATTGGTGGCTAGCGTGTAGCTTTCATTGGTGAACGATTTTTCCAGGAGGGTATATAGCCTGGGGAGCCCCTTCATTCCTTGTTAGCCGAGCTGTCAGGGGATTCAGCAGAATTAGAGACGATTGAAGCTTCAGGAATTGTCTGTGATTTCATATACATCTTCCATGAAGAGGCGGTGACTATACCCCCTCGACGTGATGTGGATTTCAAGATAGACTTACAACCTTGTGCCCATCTAATTTCGATGGCTCCCTATAGGACGATGCCTTCTGAGTTGTGGGAGTTATAGATTCTCGTTGATGATATGATAAAGAAGGGTTTTTTTGACAAATAATTTCAGCATTTGGTGCTCCAGTATTGTTCTCAAATAAGGTATATGGTGGTCTCAGGATATGTATAGACAAATGAAGTCTGAACTAGATGATAACCAAGAACTGTTACCCCCTACTGGGGATTGAAAACCTTTTTTATCAGTTGAATGGGGCCGGATGTTTCTCCATGATCGACCTGCGGTCAGGATATAACAAGTTGAGGGTGATGGAGGGCGACATCTCAAAAATTGCCTTCAGGTGCAGATATGGGAACATTGAGTTCGAAGTCATGCCATTTAAATGTTCAAAAACAGTAGTCATGTTTATGGGGCTCATGAACTTTGTGTTTTAGGAATATCTGGACCCCTTGGTATTCGTGTTTAATGATGACATCCTGATCTATTCATGATCAGAGGAGGATCACTCTGAGTATCTAAAAATGGTTTTAAAGGTCCTCTAATAGCACCGACTATATGGAACGTTGTTGAAGTGTATATTTTGGAAATGATAGTTGCACATCCTTAGAAACATGGTGTCTGAGCAGGGAATAACAATGGATTTGTTGAAGGTCAAAGCGGTTGTTTCTTGGGTAGTACCCAAGAATATGGCCGAGGTTCCTAGTTTCTTAGGGTTAGCAGGTTACTGACGAAGTCTCGTGCCCAACTTCTCCTGAGTTGCAGAACCATTGTCATCTTTGAAAAGAAAGGACTAGGCTTTTATATAGAGTGAGCAGTGTCAGGCAGCCTTTAGTTATCTGAAGGGGAAGCTAGTTACTGCCCCAGAACTGAGGTTTCATGAAGAAGGTGTAACGTTTGAGTTGTTCTGTGATGCTTCAGACTAAGGCCGGGGTGTGTGAAGATGAAAAAATAGGGGTGATCTCTTATTATACTAGGCAGTTACGTCCCCATGAGTGTAACTATTCCACCCTTGACTTGAAGCTCAGAGTGGTTGTGTTCTCACTAAATATGTCACGGCACTACCACATCAGGGAGCGCTTTGTGGATTTCACGGATCACAATATCTTGATGTATGTATTGACTCATTCGAACCGTAACATGCGGTAATAGAGGTTAATGGAGTTTCTTTAGTACTAAGACTTCAAAATTTACTACACAACATGAAAGGTGAGTGTGGTAGCTGATGCACTGAGCAGGAAGTTGTAGAAGAATATGGTTCGAGAATTGGTAGATGCTTGGAAGGGGATGAAGGAGTTGTTTTCCCAACACCTGGATGCTAGGGTGGAGGATGGTAGAGGATATCTGTTCCAAATGACAGTGTAGTCCACTCCATTATAATAGTTAGAGGAGTCTTATAGGGGGGACTTTGAGGCTGATGTGACGCACAATCATGTTAGCAAGGGTAATGATCCAGATGGATGGTCAGAAGACGGCCAGAAGCAGATGTTGTTTCATGGAATGTTGTTTGTCCTATTGAAAATTAATAAGATAGTTCTTAGTGAGTTCTACAACTCACCCCTGGTGGTTTAACTAATAGTTTCCTAGATGCATTGGGGTTTTAGGGTTCAGTTTTGGTGGCTTGGGATGAAGCGGGCAGTGGCAGAGTTTGTGGAAATGTTTTTCATTTGTCATCAGGTGAAGGCTAAAAACTGTATACCAAGAGGTATGTTACAACCTTTATATGTCCTAGTGTGGAAGTGGGACAGCATCTCAATGGATTCCATCATGGTACTACCCAGAGTTCATGGGGGTTACAATACTCTCTAGGTAGTGGTGGACCGGCAGACAAAATCAGCTCAATTCCAAGAAATCAAGGAGTTGAGAGTGGTGGACGCCTAAGGACATCCATAGTTGGATGAGGTGTTGTGGTTTCCTAGAGTTACAAGGTCTATAGTCTCTGATCAAGATACTCTATTTACCTCAAGGGTCTCTAAAGGATTGCAACATGCTTTTGGCACCCATCTTTGCCTTAGCACTGCTTTCCCCCCATAGACATATGGGCAGACAGAGAACACCATCCAGATGTTGGAGGATATGCTACGGGGATGTGTTTTGGACATTGGGGGATCATTGGTACGACACATGCCTCTGGTAGAGTTTCCCAGCAGCAATAGCTAACATTATAGTATTGGCATGGCTCCCTTCGATGCTTTGTATGAGAGGTCGTGTCGCTCACCCATGTGCAGGGAAGTGGTTAGGGAAGCAGGTGTTCTTGACTAAGAGGAAGTACAACGCACATCTGAGAAGGTTCTTCTTATACGAGAGAGGACGAAATAAGCTTATGACATGCATAATTCCTATGCTGATCATAGGATGAGACCCTTGGTGATTGAGGTTGGGGACCACATGTTCTTGAAGGACTCTCTAAATCCTGGGAAATGGATGTTCAGAAGGGGGAGTAATCTTTCTCCCTGATTAGTTGGACCATCTAGGGTGTTGCGGTGGGTCGACGAAGTGGATTATCAGCTGGTGCTACCACCACCACTACAGAGAGTGCATGACATATTCCAAGTGTCGCAGCTCCATTGGTATCTACAAGATGATACACACATCCTCGATTTGGGGGAGATGGATATCAAAGACGATGAAACATTTGTAGAGAGACCAAGGAGGATCTAGGATCATGAGGAGAAGGTGAATCTTGGATGAAAAATTCTCATAGTGTGTGGGTTATGGAGGAAAGGTATCCTCGAGGGGAGTACCATGGAATGGGAGGCATAGATGTGGGCCCAGTACCACGAGATGTCTTAAGTTTTGTTCTTTTTTGTTTTGTACATATTTGAGAGGAAGTGTTTGACCATTTTAACTATGAGATAATAATTTTTCCTTTTTCTATGGATGTCTACGAAGAGTCCTGGATGTGGGGACAGGTACCTAATCCTTAATTGAGGCACACTAAGATGGATGTAACTAAACCCATGCAGTTGATTTAGTGCCACCAAAAGCTGAGAGTATCGTGACATGGGGGAAAACGGGATCCCTAATCCATATGTCTGGACAGTGAATCCTTTATATGTTTTTGTTTTTACTTGATTGAGAGGGGATCCTAGATGTTGATGAGGATTACTCCTGAGAGGTATCATTCGAGGTGGTTTTTCGGAACCCTCTCTTTTCATTGGGTCTGGTTTCTATTCTTGAGGGAGAGAATATTTTTAAAGGAATCTGTTGTAATGGCCTAGGAAGTTACTCATCATGGAGTTTTCCAAAAACAAATTTTGTTCCATCTAACAGTTCCCCCAAAACAGTGGAATCGGTCATGGTGGTAGTGTAATGGTGGAACCAATCATAGTCACACACCAAAATTGTGGCACCATTTACGGTGTTTCACCAAACCGGTGGCACCATAACGGTGGCACCATCATGGTCAAACCATCATGATTGCACACCGAAATGGTGGCACTATGAGGGTGGAACAGTGATGGTGGCACCATAATAGTCACACCATCATTGTTGCACACCGAAATTGTGGCATTGCTTACGGTGGCACTGTGGCAGTGGAACTATGACAATGGAACCACATACGGTGTCTCACCAAAGGGTAACCCACCATTGTTTCTTTTTCCAGTTCCACTACCACAATGTATCTTTTGACGTAGAATTGGTTTAATACCCCATTCAAATATATTTAATGCCCATAAATGATATTTAAAATACCCAAAGATCCGAGTGACCATTGACATAGCAATATGTGTGGCTTTTTTCTTCTATTCCACACCCTTTTCTCGTACTAATTTTTCCTTACATGTTACACATTTTCCGATGCTTAAACCAAAACCTTTAAATCACAGTTGTTAAGGCAACCTCTCTGATGAGAATTATTAATTAAAAATTAATTCCATTGTGTGTAACCCTCAAACTGCATGGTGAAACCATGTTCTGTAGTGAATGTCATTCAAGATTTCATATCCAGTAACTCCAGGATCTCACTTTATATCGCACGAGTATTCTTTCTTCTTATTGGATAGTCTCTTTACTTTCTTAGGTGTGTTTCTTGTCCCACTTCCCAAGTATAGTGGTGCACCTATGCTGGAGCGTTCCCTACTCACTCTTGGATCCCCTAAAGTTCTTCCCCTCCAAATCATGCATCCAAATTTCTTGGCTCAAGGAGAAAAACATTGATCATTGATCATTTATCACCCATGTAGGGTTCTTTCTTCGTCTTTCATTACTTTATATCACATGGGAATGGTATGATAATGTTTTTATGGGGATGTATGAATCTGATCAATAATTAAGATAATAAAGTGATTTTTAAAGAATTAAAGGGTGTGTGTGATGTCACTGTTGTAATCTTTTACCTTTTCATATATGTTGTGAATTATAAGGCTTATGTCCATTGATAATTGTTGTAGTTTGTGGTATTTTCTTTTATACTAATGAACATCTATTTTTCTGGATAATTCTCTGATTGAATGGATGTATCATAGGGAAGGTTAATCATGTAAACTCAGTTGATTAAATGGATTCCTAGTGAATATGAATCCTTTTATGGTCACCCTAGTTAACCAAAAGGAATGAAACAAACTTAAGAAATTGTGTTTTGAGTCAGGAAACTCCCTTGCTCTGTATTGGTAATATGTGTTGTTCTGCTTTATTCTTTCGGGGTGACATGGATGGGGATGTGATCCCCTACTGTTGTGGTGTTGTTGTTGTTTTGTGGATCAAAGGTCATTTGGGGCCAAATTTTGTGGCAAGTTTTGGTTCCAGTACATCGAGGGATCTCACAAATCCGTTTTGTTGTTGTGACATTATAAGAGAACTAGGTGTGAATGCTTAAATTGCAGCTTGGATATTTTACCTTCCTTGGTATGTGGCTATTCCTGTTTGTTGACCAGTAGTAAATAATTATTCAATTGAAACCACTTGAATGTGATAACAATGATTGGTTCAAAGTGGATTTTTTTTCCAGGGATGAGTTGGACTTGGTGGTGGTTGTTGTGAATTTTATGAATGAATTGTACGAAGGGTGTTTGTGTATGGGCTAGTTTTGGAACCCCTATGTGGGGATGAGTGTGTGTTAACCTCTATATATAATTTAGTTCTTAGGTTTCTTATTTGTGCCCCACCTAAGTTTAGCACTTTATTCCGAACACCCCCATTTCATGGGGAGGGTGTTTTTCCAAACACTGCTTTGAGTGGTTAGTTATTATCTCCCTTTTGCACCAATTCCTAAGTAACCCGTGATTATTAAGGCCGACTATGATGTACTGAGGTCCATGATAGCCCATGATTCTTCTGGCATGGTGGTCACTGTGGTTTTCCCAGTTGTGTACGGGAAGGTTGCTTCTCAACTGTCTTCAGGATGAGGTCCAAGTGTCTTTCGGCGTGGAAATAGTTGTTCTAGACCAGGTGTATTTGGGCCTGGAAATATTTGTTATGAACCAGGTGTCTAATGGTGTCATTAAATATGGTTGTTGTGGCCCAGGTGTTTGCGAGCAGGATGGGTGTTTGTGGTATCCCCGGTGTGTGCACAGGGGGGGGGGGTATGGTCGTTGGACTACGGTGAGAATGACGGGGGAGGTCTGACGCATAAGATGTCTTTAATAACTAGTGGGAAAATGGTGAGAGGTACCCAAATATTGATGGGTTATTAATATTACATTACCTGACTTGTACTATTTGTGGAGAATTCCTTGGTGAGGTTTGGTGGATAGGTTTTTCTATAGGTGTTATTGCTATCTCTTTTTCTCACGGGGAATTAGAATACCTCCAAACATATGCACGAGAGATTTTAGTTTTCCTTAATTAGTATACCTATATTCCCACCAAACATATATATATATATATGTCATCATTTAGGTTTTTAAGTGGATTTCGAGGACTGTTCCAGACCCCATTAGCTTGGACGCTGGGACCGTTGACGTTTTTATTTTTCTTTTCTTTTTTTTTACATCCCTTTGGAGTTTTCTTATACATGTAGCACATAATTATATAAACATTCATATGTTACTAAATTGTTTTGAATTTACATTTACTTATAATTTTGGTGTTTTTGGGGTTTATTATCTTATCTCCCGATCCTACTAAATGAAAAGGGTAATGCCTTCTATTTTTATGTGTGATTATATACCCTTGGTGCTAGTCGCCACTCTAGGGCCTATTGAAGGAGGGTCTCGTGGGCCATTATCCGTCCTTAAACTTGTGGAAGGAAGGGTTTGGAAATATTATATCCCTTCCCTCATCTTGGTGAAGGTGGGTTGTGACATTTTATGATAATGAATCCATGAATTTGGCATGATATATTAGGATTTATATGTTCCAAATTCAAAAAAAAAGTAAATAAATGTTTATCATTTTCGATGGTGGTCCACATTTGTTATTATTAATGATTGAGATATTTGGGATCAAACAAGCACCACACATTATCTTGGATTAGATACAATGAGTTGAATAGTGATAATGTAAAGTTGATTCTTAAGGAATTCTTTTCTGAAAATGTTCTACCTGGTCAGTTTAAAAGATGATTTTGAGATATAACTTCGTACCAATCAAGAGGATTAATCCCAAATGTGATTTACTATTGAGGTTTTTATTCAAACACCTATTTTTTTTCATTCTTGGGTATAAGAACAAGTTGAAATTATGGATTTAATATATAATCTATTCGATGAAACTCTTTCAGATAGGAGAATAATATTTAGAGTTTTAATTTTCGAAGAAATTGAAGATGGAGATGTCGTTATTCCATAATTTCATTTTGAATTATGTGATGTAGTTTATGCTCATTTATTTTCCATAGATCAACCACATAGTTTCTTTAGAAAGGAAAATGTGGCATCGAAACTTATAAAGATATATAGAATTAGATAAGAGAAAAATATTTATACTACATCAAGGTATTATCCACTTTTTAAAATATATCCATATAGAGAGACCATAAGAAAATATATAATATAATAAGTATGTTTTATCATATGAAATGATGATAATGGTGAAGAGGAAGATGAATTAGATGTTGTAACTCTGCTTGTCACAAATAGAAGAGAAATATTAGAATGCAGATAACCCTATATTGATGAAAATCAACAAGTTAATGAATATCAAAGTGTTGAAATAAAACAAGGGTAATTTTCTCTATTCACTCTCACTATACTAGTTCTAAAATCCCTCATGCTGAATTAGGTATTGTGGATCAACGAGTTTGAGAAATTTATTTCAAGCTAATGAGTAATCTCATTTTTTAATCATTTACTATGATGTACAACTAAAATAAAAACTCTTTGAGAAAAAGTTGTACGAAGAGTTGATTTTTCTGAGTTGAAGTTGTTGTTACAATTGATTTTGGTATAATTATTATATGATTACACTATAGAATCATTATGATATAAATTTTTGGATCAGGTTTCCATATAATAGAAATTGGATGGGGTGTATCTTATTATAGATAAAATGAATTCATCTATTTCTTATCTACAATGTGACTTTCTATATGAGGATATATTTCAAGAGCATTAGAGTGATGTGGTTCTGAAATTAGGATAATTCCTATAATTCAACAAAGTGTAATTTTTATCATCGAACAATCAAAGAGGTAAATTAGTTCATTACTAATGAAAAATGTACCAATTATCCTTGAATATTTAGTTCATGAAAAAAGACCCCAGTTTTAAAATAAATGAGTTTCTAAAAATGTTTATATCTTTGGAAATATTGTTTAGTTGATGGAAGGGTAAATTGGAAATCTTTACTAGTTTTTAATATGTATCTCAAGAAAAAAATCCTAAAAAAAGGTATAAAAAGATTAATTTAGTGAGAGTGGAGAATTTAATATCCCCTCAAAATTAAAATACATATCCCTTACATCCCCTATTGGTTGTTTGGTGATTTTTTGGAAATACTAGATTAATATTTTTATGATTTTTATATAGAACTATACCAATAAATGGGATTTTATTTTTTTGGAAATTCCACTTTTTGAGTATGGATCTATTTCAGGAATTTATTATATTTTAGAAATAATTATGTGTTGAAGTGAACCAAAATGAGTTCATCTTTTTATTTTATCTCACTGGAAGATTCCCCCTTGGACCTACCATATCATATTATTTTTCATAATCCACATAGATATTCAAAGTAAAATTTGATCATTATTATATTTATTCATTAGTAAACCTTAGACCATTTTTACTTGGAATATGATTAGAAAACTCATCTCAATTTTTAGTCCAATTTATTATGAATTTGTTAATATGACATACATAGACTTATCGGATATTTAATTTCATTGGATAATTTTCTTAGATAAATTTATCATGATTATATACATAAATATTTATTACCAGTTGTAAAATATGAATCATTTAAGATACAATCTTTGAATCTTCAACCAAAACCACAAAGATATACGTTTTTCATGGACATGTAGTTTGAGTGAATTGATAACCTAAAATATCTGTATCTTTTTTTAGACATTTTAATTTATTTTTACATATAACTTTATTAAAGGATTTTAATTCCTTACTTCTTATTATTTATTTTCATTTTATTGTAATGTTTCTAGAAAATATCTCTACCATTAATATATGTTTCTTTACACGTAAGTGGTTTAATTGATTATTTTATTAATTATAATTTTTTAAAATTTTAGTACAAATGATTTATTATTTAATTTATATATGCTCCTCTAATTATATTACTAATTCTTTTGATATTTTCTATATCGTATCAATTCTATTGTCAATAAATATTCACGAAAATTCTTATTCATATTCATTATGTCTTCCTTACATAATATACACTTATTCTTGTGTGATTTTAATTGTAATATTTTCTTTAGTCTACACAAAAAGCGAGTGGAAATAATAGAAAATTCAAACCTTTAAATATTTTTAAATTGTTCTCATATTTTTTTTATCATTATATGGTTCTTTTGATCATCAAAAAGTCATAGATTGATGTAGAAATGTATATTGTTCCTTTATATCTCATTTTATTGTTTTTTAGGATTTAATAATTCCATATTTTTGTTCTAATGTGTTTATATAAAGTGTTACAGATTATATAAGAGGTGAATTATTTTTTTATGTAATTTATTGTTTGAGAATATAAAGTCTTCTATTCAACTTGACTTTAGATGTCTGATTTATATTATGTAGTGAAATTATATTATGATCATAATGTTTATATTATTGAGTAAAATTAGTATCATCTTGGAAGATTTTAGTTCCCTAAAATGTTTTTTATCTTAAAGATAAAGAATTTTATATTTTATTTGTTCAATGTAAGGAAGCTCTATAAGAATGATGTTTTTATAATTATTTTATTGTATAAAATTGACAATCATAAGATAATTATATTATGAGAATAAAATTAATTCATGGAAATCATTTATCTTAAATTAGTATGAAATTATCTTATAATGAATTATTATTTTTTTGAACATCCAATAAGTTCTCTCTGCAAGTATTTACCTTCACATAGAAATATATGAAGTTTTTTATCATATAAATATTATCATTAATTTATATTATTAGAAAAGTGTTATCAGATGTTAATCTCATGAAGTATAAGATATTTCAAGGATTATCACAATTACTTTTGAATAACATCCTTATTATTAATTTTATGATTTTAATCATCTAAGAAAAATAGAGCTTCAAATAAGGAATGATAAATTTAGAAAATGTTTTATTTTCCAATGAATCGAATGATATTAAGAACAAGATTTATGGAATCATTAATGGAGAATAATATTATAAATTTGTAAAAGGACGGAACATTTCATTTAAAACTTATCTTAACAAATTTTTAGATAATTAATCATTTGACAATTTTGATTATCCAATATGATTATGTTCAAAATCAAACAGGAGATATAAATTGTAATTTTATACACTACATGAAGATCATAGATATACACATGTATGTATGAAAAAATTAACAATACAAATAATGAATTCTTGTACATAAAATAAATATCATACAAATATTATGTGATGTGATTGCAATTCTATCTCTAACAATTGAAGAACATATAGAGGTATTCCTTGAAGATCATTATCATTTATGGATGTGGCATTATCTTCTATCAGTTTCTTCTTACAGCTATGTGTTGTAATGATCCATCAAATTTCAATCATATCTATTTCATCTACACACATTGTATTATAATGTGTTATGGCTGTGATTTGGTCTAGTAAAGGAAGATCATGATTAAAATATCTTGGACATTTATAGTGAGTAAAAACTTCCTAAACTCAGTTGGACACCCACATAAAGAGGACTTCCATGTTGAAATAAAAAAACATGTAGAGTAAAGTATTGGAGGAGTGGTCTAGGGGATTTATATTCCCCAAAACACAATAAATGTTATTTTTTAAATCATTTTCCTATATATTTTTATATTTTCATTTAATTTTTTTATACGAATAGATTGTATCCATACTACATTGAAAATGGTGGTTTTAAAAATAAATTTTCATTAACTCAATTCACGCCTCATGAGATTTATTTAGGAATTCTCTTGGTAAATAATATGATGGTAACATTATGATTTTGTGTTTATTTATTTTGTGATACACTTTAGGGGATGTGCAATGTCGGATTAGTAAAATATATTAGTGTTCTTCGTGTTTTTATCACCCTATTTAGAAGAGGATGTGATGTTCCTTTTTTACGTGGTATTATTGTATAATATAGTGTTTACAATGATAGCACGAAGGTATTGGTATTGGTTTTTATTGGTTATGGAAACAATTTGGTTGTGTTATTGATATAAGATGTGGTATATAGATATTTGGCCATGATGAGGACAATGGAACTAGTATATGGGAGATAATATATTAGTGGGGATTCTTTTTCATGGTTCCTTTCACATATATCCAATTGACACTATATTGTTTTATTTTTAAAATATGTTTTGTGAATAAAAATTTGTGTTGATGGATGGTAAATTACATCATTTAAAAACAAAATTATTTTGGATCATTATTCATTAATTCATTATAAGGCTTCTACTATATATTCATGAGTGGTTTTGGGGTTGATAATTATGAGTATATGTGCATTCTTACCCATTTCTATAGTTTTATAATTCAGTTGTAAATAATTATAAGAACGATATGGTGGCCAGAATATACATTTGTAACTAATAGAGTTCATGGTTGATGTTCATGGGTTGAAGTCATATAATTATTCTTGTCATGTGATAAGAGATTATTTTTTTGGTATAAAAATACATAAATTATAGGACATTGGGTTTTTATTTAGATTTGTTATTTTCTATTCAAGATGGTAATGCCTCCATATTTTTTTCAATAACATTAGTTTTAGTCACCAATCAAAGGCACATTTGAGGATTTCATTATGGGTCACTCTCATATTTACTGTTGAAAAAATGGTTACACATGGGGTGGGGGTTGAAATAGATTTATTAGAGCTTTTTTTAGAGATAATATGGTGTTTTATTATTATAAATTGGTGACTATTGTCTAGTTTTGGTAATGATAGAGTGATATTAAAACATATAATGTAAAATTTCAATGGATACAAGAAAGGATATTTATGTTTATGGAACACTAAGATTTTATACTTGGAACGTAACATTTGTAAAGATAATAATTAAGATAATTTTTTTTATGGAGTAGAGACCAAGATGTGAAACATGAGTAATGCTTAATTGAATATGTTTTGTAATTGGGGTGATTATAATAATCTAAAATGAATCAAATTAATTTATCAGAAATTAAATATATGTTTTTAATCTTGGTAGATGTGTTAAAGAGATGGTTAGTAGTAATTGGTGATCTATGGTTTAGGTTGATAA
Source organism: Viscum album (assembly GCA_963277665.1). NCBI lineage: Eukaryota > Viridiplantae > Streptophyta > Magnoliopsida > Santalales > Viscaceae > Viscum > Viscum album. Next base: position 265,574,593 of record OY728128.1, on the reverse strand, counting down.
TATGTAGTAGTATTCCTTAATTTACAATAGGATCATCATCCCAGATAAGGATAATGAGCCTTAGAATAATTCCACGAAAGAGATACATCCTTTAATATTTGAATTTTTTTAGAGGATTGAATCCCATTATAAGTTTATTATATAGATGGATGAGATAAATATTTAATTTAGTCTAATATGTGTATAAAATGATAATTATATCACTTTAGTCATTGGTTAGGTAAGATATTATTTTCATTATATAATGGTTTCATTCAACCCATTGTCTTTAATTACGGTGCTCACTTGTTATTCATGAAGAATGAAAACAGTGGTGTAAATAACTGAACCATGGATTGGGGGATACACTTGGTAATGTTGATGAACCATTACACACATTTGAGGATATATGATTTATTTGACCATTTGAATGATTTAATACTATTTTTGAAGGTAAATGTTCGATCTCGATATATTTGGAAGAAAGTAGATCAGTATGATATCTTTAAGACTTCTTTTTTATATTTTATTATGGGAAATTTGAGTTCATATTTATGCCCTTAAGTGTCTCTAATTCCCCATGATTTCATGATGATGATGATGATAATGATATAATATTTTATAGAGTTATTCAATCATTTTATGGTAGTATATGTCAATAAAATAATTGTGTATTTGAGGGCATAGTTGGATCATAGATAGAATTTGAGTTTTTTTGAGGTTATTAAATGGAATTTCCCTATAGATTGATTTTTAAGTGTTAGTTTTAGATGAATGAGGTAAAATTCATCGAACATGTTGTTTTTCATAATGGAGTAATAGTGTATACTTAAATTATGGATGTCACTATTTTGGGGGCGGTACTACGGAATCTAAAATGTGGTTCACAAAATTATTAAAATTCAACTTTATTATAAATTGTTTATACCTTACTTATATCAAATTTAAACCCACTTAACAGTCTTAATGTAGAAATAAAAATCACTCTTATAGACTAAAAATTTATAAGAATCTATTAATTATATGAAATTGAATGTGTAAAACACTATGAATATTATTTTTATAGATGAAGTAGTAAAATTATAGGATTTATATGATTCTTTTTTTGTAGGATGGATTTTTTTGAGGCTACAGAGGGTAGTGATATCATACAGGGACTTATAAATAATGTCCCAATTACTTTAACTATGATACAAAGGATCCCAAATTAGATGAATTTGTTTTTTCTTTAATTATATAGTGGAAATACCTCATTTTTAGTTGTTATTTGTCCTTAAGGATCACAAATCTTGAGGTATGTGTTTTATAAATATTAAACCAATATTTAGTAATGATGGTGGATAACGTTCTTATGGGATTACTTACATGATATCACTTATACACCATAAAAATATATTAAGGTAGTTGGTGCACTGAGTAAATATAATTATGGAGATTTTGTTTTGGAATCTAGAGATTCATTGAGTCATATAGATTTTTACAACATTGTGTTCTAATAATGAAAAATATAGTGGTAGAGGTTGTTTGAATAAAATGAATTTTCTATTATCCAAGTGTAATTAGATTAATAAGTTATAGTTTAGGGATCTTGATGAAGAGTTTTTTTAATTAATATATGATATGTTGATATTCTCTTGATGGGTGGTTGGATAATTCACAATAATTGGTGTTGATCCATGTGATGTGGATCATTTCAAGTGTTATTAGCTAGGATATTGATAATAGATTTTACAGTTATGCTCTAGTAGTTTATTCTTTTTTATCTAATATGTTTCTTACCTTGAAGATTAGTTGTAGTGGTAATGTTTTAAAAGGTCATCGGTGGATTGAAAGTCATCAGATTTTATATTTCAACAACATAAGGTAGGGAATAATAATCCAAGAATGTATTTATAGATGTATTATTAAATTGTGTTGATTTTTCTGGATATTTCATTTTAATTGAACTCCACTGTTACTTTGATTCATGAAGGATATGATTCCCTCTTGGTTCGTTATGGATCAGTGGATGAATTTGGATTATTGATGGGATGTCAAGTAGTTGAGTTGGATATATTATTTTTATGAGTTTGTATAAAGAGGAGATTATATTAGATTCATCAGGTTTTGAGGAAGGTCCACATAGATCATGATACTCATTTACCTATATTTATTTGATGAGTCTCTTGGCTATTTGGATCCATGTAATATGTTAGCATTGTACATCATTCATAGACAGTTAGTTAGAGAATGTAGAATGTTTATAAAATGGGGGACATGTTGTGTGCATGTGTTCATTATTTCTGGGGACTATGGGTGATGGAAATTCCAATTTTCTATATTCTCAATATTATCAGTTATCTTCTATTACTTGGAATTTCTCCATTTAATGTATTTAGTTGGTGGTATTTCAAATATCCATTTTATATAAGCGTAGTTTTTGACTGCGTGATTCTTAAACAATATTTGGTATAGGGAATGAACAAAAAGGTCTTCATTATTCTTGAATGGCTGAAGGAATTTCAAGTATATCATATGTGTTTTGTAGATCACCTAATAAGATCTTTATATTTTTCGGTTAGAGCTTTTGTGTTCCAATGTTTTTCACTTCATCATGGAAAAAGGAGGTTTGGTTATGAGATTATTTTACCTCTTAGTTCATCGACACAATTGTTTTGTTGTAGTTAGTGGAATTATGGTTTGTGATTCCTATTCATCTCCGCCAGATCCATGATATCATCAATGTTTCATATCTTATTCTACCTCCTAATGGTTTCACCCATGTCATTGACCATAAGTAATTATATGATGAAAAATATATGACACTCATAGAGTGACCAATAAAGATTTATAATCCATAGAAGAAGGTTTTATATGAAAAATCCATTATTATGGTTTGTTTTTAAGAGAATCATGAAGGATTAATAGATTTTACATGAGAATGTGGCTTTTATGTTGGAACTTTGAATCCATTCTGTTTTTTAATTCATCCATTATATAGTGACTATTATGTTTATTGTTAGGATAATTAAATAATATTTTTTCTTATGTTGTTCTTGATTTATTATATTGGAAACGTCCATGTCTAAAATGTATATTTCAAGTGCTTTTTGGTTCATTTAATTTTCACTTGTTCGAGGTTTCGTTTTTATTCTATTGGTGATAATCAATTGAGAGGTTTTTGATATAATGTTCAATACCTTTTTTGGATTTTTTTTAAATTTTTTGAAGGCAGTAGAGTTATAAAGATGTTTGGTGGGAGGAATAGGATGTTTGGATAAGTTCTTATTCGTTAAAATAACATCATTATGTGACCATGTTTTATATATCATGGTTAGTTTTCTAGTGGAGATGAGTTGTGGCAGTTAATTGAATTTTTTCATAAGATGTGGGTTTTTGGGTTGAGTCATGAATTTTATATTGGAGATGGGTACATGAATTTGTTTTTCTCATTTATTTAAGTGAAGGGATACAATTATAGAATTATTATTTGGGATGAAACTTAAAGTTACTTTATGTAATCTTACATGTGGACTATTACACGATTTATAGGGTGTTGTACAAAGAGAGACATATGGACCAAATTCCGATTCATTTCTTAGTTGGGGATAGTTGTGTTATTTTTTATATTTTTTCATTATAGTTTTATTAAGGTTTTACATATTTGTTTTAATTCTAGGATTAATTTTTTGTTCCCCATGAATTTAAGGATTTTTTCCTTACTTCAAGCATTGCATCACAACTAATCATACTATAATATTTCAAATAGTTAATATATATTAAAATATAATTATTAAAAATAAATAATTAGATAACTGAAAATAAATTAATTTTATTATTATAGTGAAAATAATTTGGTTAAAAAAATACCCGGATATATAGATTTTAATTATTTTTTATTCTATACATTATTAGAAAATATTATACATATAAATTTTTTCAAATTCAATGATATTACATTTTTTAGTGATTCATGTGTGTGATTAACCAATAATATCATTATTTTCATAATTAAATATCTATACATGATAAGAGCATTATATTTATTAAAAAAAATAAAAACATCTATCATATTATACTAGGAAAAACAAAGTGGTGTTAGATTATTTCTAGGAGGAACCAAATGTCATTAAAAGAGATATTAATCCACCTAGATAATAATATTTATATGGGATAACATCATGTCATATTATGTATTCATTTCAGTTGATTTGAATAATATATTTTTATGAATAATTTTATATATACTAATTACTGAGCACTAATAATGTTCTTTCAATGTAAACCAATTTGGTTCAAGTAACATGACATATTAATTAGTCTACATCACCATATTCAAAATAATTAGTTCACGGTGATAGGTGTAACATATGACGATCCTTAAAGGAATGGGTGAGATTTATAAATTTTTCTAATTGGACAATGTGACACCTCATTCCCATTTTGATGAAAAAGGTTTAATATTTATCTTCCCATGCCCCAAATATTATAATTAATCATTTTTTATGTAAAACAATTAATACATGGATTCTATACACCGAACCTCTACCCATAAGTAATAAAAACTCGATATTACATTACTAAATCTAGAAACAATGGAATAGAGCTACTACATGCTAATTATCAATAAAAATTAATATATTGGCCTTTGAGGAATTTGTGTAGAACAGATAGATCTAATGTACGATTTCATAGAAGAACCTCATCTAGTCAAACAATAACCAAGGATACTATCTCTTACTCATTGAAGATGAATCATACATATATATAAAATCCTAATATCTATTGTAATTATGGTAAAATTTGGTCTATCAACCTTTCGTAGTGTACTATCAATTTGTGTTCTATAATTTTATTTCTAAAGTAATTTATGGAAATATTATTCTTCTAGCATTTTATGTTTTTGTCTTTATTATTTACCAATATGATTTTACTAATTCTCATGACTATTAGAAACTAACCAAAGGATATGTCTCATGGTTCTTTACCATGATCTTAATACCCTTTTATTAATTTTCTTATTTTTCTAATCCTATTATGATGATATTGTGGGTTTGTTAGGGGATTGTGTGTGGTTTTCCAACATTCTCTATGAAATTCCATATATTTAATTTTAATATAAATTATACCAAACTATATCTCCTCTACAATAAAACTAATCAAACATTATATTTTTTATAATTGATAGACGAATGTTTAATGGTAGGATACGAATAGATTTGTGACATTTTCACAATAGTGACAATGTCATTATTTGAAAAAGGAGGATGTGATACTTGTAATATCTTGGAGGATTCCAAAGGAGATCTAAGACTCACAATCTTATTTCAGATTTGTGGTCTATGAATTATAAAAATAATATCACCAAAAAAAATTTCACAAACTAATGAGGGAATAGAAGTGACCTTGTAATACTATCCCTCGACTAAACCCTTTCCCAATAACATTTTTTAGGATTTAATTTGATGAATTTTTTTAATCTCTTCATGCACCACTCCTAAAACAAAATTACACTTTTATTTTCAATTATTTTAAAATAATATAAATATTAATATGTTTTTACAAGATTATAAAACCAATAAAATATCTATGGCTAAAGACCATTGAAACCCCTATGATACACTTGGAGTTTTAACATTATATTGATAAGATATCTATGAAAGTATCAAATAAATTTGGCCCTATTTCTGGGGATCTGATTCGTTTAATTGACTATTTTTAATTCACTTTTTCCATATAGTTTCCTATAAATGAATTTAAAATAAAAAATGATGTAGAAAATGTTCAACGAGAAAAATGAAATGATAGGATTATATCAAATGAATTTTTGAAAAATTGTTTCCTAATTACTGGGATGATAATCAAACATATAATCTAGTTCAGGATAATGAAATCCACTATGGATTAAATCAAATGAATTTGAAGAAGGGTGAATTTTTAGTGTGAGTGGAATAAATCATTACTATTTTTCAAGATGACAGAAGATATTATTAAAATTGTGAGAAATAGTAACTAAGAGAATCGTAATGAAATGACATTATCCATACATCCATATTTTATATCTTGAAACAATTTGTGGAAAATGGGGAGTTCATTAAATATCTACCTACCGACCTCACTATAATTCTATTGGTGTTACCTATTATTGTCAGGCTATTCAAAATACTTCATGTTGAGAGATCACATTTAAATTTGATTGTTCTGTCTATAGTAAAAGTCAATTGGGAATTTTACCACTATTTTTTTATTGATAGATCATTGTCAATGTGGTACCTTTGAAGAGATGGTGAAGAAAAAGATAAATAAATCCATGGGGATGAAATCATGTTAGAGTTTTAATAATACAGCACCTAAGAGTTGATGATTGAAGATGAAGAGATTCTGGAGCCTATGGGGAATCAAATTCCTCCTCAACATCCTTATATACACCAAGATGGAGATAGAAACCAATATGTTAGATAGAGATACACTCTTATATGCCAATAGAACATTATATTATATCTTTCATAATCCTAATATAGGGTTGGTATTATTTTTATTTTCACTCTGGGTTCTCTATACTTGGTATTCAAGCATAGATATCAAGAAAGAAATATGTGGTTTTTCATTAATGACACACCCTTCTACATTAATATTGGCCTTAAAAAAATATTATTTCCCAACAAGAAGTATTATAAATTGAAAAAAATTGGGGGATTAAACTAGAAAATAGTTTCATTCCATATTATTAAAATTTTACTATTCATTGAATAAATTATCATGTTATCATTATTTACTTTTATGTATTTATAAAATTGGAATTTATGATAATATATTCGAAAACTATAATAAAATAATATTATAATATCTCATCACACTATTACATTCATGAAATTCATATAGTATATGATTTATTCTTAAAATAAGTACAGATATTCATGAGTGATGGATTTTCAACTAATTCTAGTGTTTTGAGAAAGTTTTCCTTCTTTTTCATTACTTTTTTTATAAATAAATGGTGTTTGAAATTTTTTTCACATCAAAACATACTATTTTTGTACTCTTAACAGATAAATGGTATATTTTAAACAATAAAATTTTATGTTTAGAAATTTGAAATTAAATTTATGATAAAAACATTTAAGTAAACCATAACGAATTACACATAAACTAAATTATAGTACTTGAATTTGTGGAATTGTTTTTCTAAAAAAATGTAACACTTCATGAAGCCACCCTAAATAAAAAATCTATAGCTCATTTGAACTGGTGTGAAATGATAAACATTATCCAAAAAGAAATTCAATATGATTTTTAATCACATTGGATTTGTATGTTTGTGTAAAAAAATCCATTGAAAAAGATTCAAAGTGATTCATGAGCTGGTTGTCAAAACTATACAACCATGCTTCATTTATCATAAAAAACATCTCGGATTTCCATCACAATGGAATAATAATTTCTATATTATTTGTACTCATTTATTAATGCATATAAAAAATTATGTTTATAGAAATATTTTTATGAATTAATCCATAGTTATATTGAAAAAATAGAAGGGAAAGTAAATATTGAACTCTAATGAAAGAGGGTGAAATTAAATATAGAATTTAAATTTTCAATGTATCAAAGAAGTGTAAAATTAGGATATATATATATTGAAGTGAATAAAGGTAAATTTAAATGGGGATTTCATATGATTATTATTATTTACATAAATCATTGATCTTTAAACCTTTATTCCATGAGGCTTAAATAAGGAATGAAATAGATTCAAAGTGAACAATTATTTAGAGAAACATCATGAGATAAATAAAAAATTCATGTATGGGGGAGTAATCTAACAAAAATATTTCTTATATTACATACGACATTTAAATTAATTTAAAACATATATAAATTAAAATTTAGTGAATAAATAAATTCAATTTTTTTGTGTTAAAATTGATATAATATTAAATCATCATATGATTTGATTTTATGAAATTGACTATTATTTAACACATTATTGGAATAATCAATACACTTAAAATTGAGTATTTAATCTTATTTAATTATATTAATATATAAAGGGAGGATCATTTGAAATTATCATGGCTTGTAAGTTATATATATAATTTCATGTATAGATAGGAGAACTATGTGATATTATTGAATCTATATTGATCCATGTGTGATATTAACTTGGATTAAACTGACCTGTGTTAGATTATTTATAGGAGCACAGTCATAGTGTCTGATTTAAAGGGGCAACCAAACACCCAATTAATAAAAATTTATTAGGACATCCTTGATGAATATTAAATATTACCCCTATCACTGTATAATCTATATAAACATATCACACTACATTTAAGAGTCAATGATCATGATTGAAGGTTTTTTATGATAAACCAAAATTATTAAAGTCACATGAAAAGTTAACATAACTAGAATATATATATATAACTCACCACGATTGTGGATAATGATTATAAATTGAGTGGGTACTAGAGAAATATAAAAATTATTATAAAGGGTTACCTCTCTATATGTTACCTCTAGTGGTACACAATAGAATCGATTTATCATATAGAATACTTAATATTTGAAATGAATTGAATCCATCAATCACAAACTCATAGTAAATGGAATCTATGAAGACAACCATCAACCAAAAAGAAACACACACTTTAGAATTAATAGACAAATTATGTAAATAATTAACCAAAATACCATGTTTTGATTTTCCATATGTTGTGGAATATTCATTTTCAATGGGAATTTTAAGGTAACATAATTTTTAGAGTGATTTGTGAAGATATGAATCTCTTCCCATAAGTCAATCCACATATATTTCATCCATTCATGATTATAGTAACACTCATTTCTATATTAAAATCTTGTCATCTACAATATAATTTTTTATAACCCTTGACCACTCATCCATGTTTAGAGTTGTGATGGAATTTATTCTATAACTTCTTCTCTTTATTTTATAATATATTTTATCATCTTCTACGATATATTTTTGGGATTTCCATTTTCTTTCAATATGAATCTCTCAATACTTAATGTGACTAGAATCTGACCCAAGTATAAGTCCCCAATTAGGTCACTATAATCCTCCCAATACCATTTTCATTCTTTTTATTTTTTTTAAAATCTTGTTGAGATGAGATAGTTGGTTTTCTTGGGTATTGTTTATAATTTTATACTTAATCATTTAAATTCCCCATGTTTCATTCCAATATAGACAAAACTATTCTCTCACCATTTTCATAGTTAACACAACATATTATTGATTTAGGTTGGATAAGATATGATAATTTTATATAGGATATGCGTCTATATTGTTGATATATAAACTAAAATGCATTTTTCATCAACTAAAAACATGATGGAGATCAAACATGGTGGGAATAAGAGGTTTTTGAATGTGAAATGAACATAATTATCATATTTTAGGTTGGTGATCAATTTGTGATTTAGAAAAAATTACAAATGAATCATAATAAATTCATATGTTCAATAATTTAAATTTGATATCCTAACATAAGATCATCCCATTTTCCACTATCACTTGTTTATGTCATAATTACACACTTTAATTTTAATTCACAATCCACACATCCAACACCACCATTTATCTTTTTACATTTATAACCCTATAAAATCATAATATGATTTAGAATAATATAAAATGAGAAAATGATCCTTGGAAAATGACTAGAGTCCACCCTATTCTAAACTCAATGCTATTAAATTCTATTGATAAGAGTGATGTGAAAGGCCCCTAAATTTTTTAAGAAGAATTCATGGATCCCATGGTTATGTGAAAAAATTCCTAAAAAAATCATGAAAATCAACAAAGGGAAGAAAACGTTAATTCTAATAAACAACCCCTTTCCAATTCCCTAAATAGTCACATTCTATCATTCCTTATCCAATTCTCGAGGTGGATCTTTTTTATTTTTACATTAGGTTTTCAACACATGGTGTCCAGTTATGAATATCTATGGAAATAATATGTTTTATTTTATGCCAAAAAAACACTATACAAATGGGTTTAAACAATGAAATCACATTTATAACTCTTTTTAAATATTAATTTCCTTAAATAAAATTTCATGTATCATTTTTCTACATTTATTGGTTTAACTAAGTGGAATTATTTAGAATAAATCCAACAACTATAATGAAATGAAATTCATTTATTTATCCATACCATTATATTATTCACATATATATCTTATTAAAATTATGGGTATAATTTAATACAAATACACCTAGGAAGAAAATAATTGTATACATGTGAGAATAATTAAATGGAGATTGTATGGGAAGAGTGGAGACAAAAATAATAAAATGGTATCAATTGTGATGAAAAATGGAATTAGAATAATAAAATGGTAATATTTATATAATTAAAAAGGTAACGACTAAGACATTGTTTCACACTAACATTATCTTCATTATCATTAATTGAATTTTTTTATATTTTATTGAACTCAAAAACCTCAACAACCCAATTTATATTATTTCAACAATAAAAAATGTAAAATAATAATAATTAGTAAATTTAATATTTTTAAGGACTCGACCATAAACATTGTATATTCTAGTTTTTTTTAACTGGAATTCAAAATTGGGGATCTATTCTTCTCAGAGTTTTAGTCAATTAAGAATAAATTTTAACGAAGTAACCTATACATTATAAATGGACACATATAGTCGTTATCAATTTTTTCCACCAAGTGATTACATTTTATAGTATAACCTGATTTATTTTACTGAAAATGATTCAATATGTTTCCCATGGAATATTCTTTATCATTACCAATTTTAAGATGTGTTAATTTTTTAATAAAATATTGGATGAGCACGAAAATATCAGTATGTGATATAAAAATAATGGAAGTTATTAGTTTTTTAAAAACATAAAAACTCATATGATGTTTAAATTTATCTTTAATGTTTGTTGAGATTACAAAAAAATATATTTTAACATAAACATAAGACATTTTCCGTTAATAAAATCATCAAAACCCATTTTATTTAAATTAAAGAACTATATGATACATAAAAAATTGTATACATAAAACCCTTGAAAAACCTTTAGATTTGAATAACCATAAGTCTAACATCAAATTAATATATTATGGTATTAACCATAAGTATTTATGCCACCAAATTGTAGGATATAAAGAGTTTTCCTGATGCTATATAGGCCACCCAATGTCAAGCTATAATGGGATTTCCCAGCTCTGTCTGGGCCACCCCATTATAAGATATAATGGGATTTTTATTCTATCCAAGCCACCCTACATATGAACTATATTAGGATCACCCATTTAAGATAATTTTTATATATCATGTCATTAATAAAATAATTTAACAGTAAAATAATTTGAAAAAAATTTTCTAATCCCATATAAATAACACTAATAAAAAAATACCAATTTCATTTAAGAACCCATTTTCTGTACCAAAACATATATTTCATTTAAAACCCATTTTCAAAATCAAGATATAAAAAATTGATAAATACGTTTTTTCATTGAAGGAAAAATGAAATCATACAATGGAATACTAATTCAAAATAATGGCCTTTGTGGTGTAAACGTCACTGTATCCATATACGATAATAATAGAACATTTTTTCACCTTTTATCAAAATGTTATATATTAAAACATGAAAATATATTCTTTTTTTAAAAATAAATAAATAATGTAAAAATAGAAACCAAATAAATTTTATAATCATTTTATAACTATATAAATAAATATGTTAAAAAACTAGAATATTGACATGGAGAGAAATATTTGATAATTAAATCATTAAACATTCATAGTGTCCCATACCAATTAGAATAATTAAATCCTAATATCCCTGAACGAATTCATGTAAAAAATATTAAATAACCCTAATATAGATAAAGTATTGATATGACTTGTTATATTATATGCATATTCAACTTATAAATAAATAAAGGTGAACAGATTCAAGAAATTTCTCAATGAAAGGAGATTGAGACGAAATCTCTTACCCTGAGTCTGATTCATCACATATGTTATTTAATTCCAGAGAAATAAAATTTGGTAAATTATTTAATTTTTTGAAAACCTTTATAATTTTTATCATTAATTTTATATCAACTGTCATTGTGTTATAAATATTACTTGATTATTTAGTATCATGTTATACATTTTTTCGATATTCGGTACGTGAGCCGAAAATGACATTAGAAAGATGTCAATAGTAAAAAGTTGCCTTAGTACATCATATACAAAAAATATTCATGATATAATAAAATAAATTATACATTAATTATAATTATAAATTCATCCCTTACATTTGGATATGAAAAATGAAGGATGTTACAATATTTAAGACATAGAGCCATGTGTACGGATGAGTAACAATTATATTTTCCATTGATCATTATGTAAAGATGGTATGTACTATTTTATCATTCCATAATGATAAAAATATCATTAATTTAATATTAATAATTAAAATATACGTATATGTATTATTAATCTAATTTGGTTATTATAAATGAATCATACCGCTTCGGGGTGGTGATAGTTCATGTGTACGCACAAACGACATTATCCCTTTTATGTTCATGAAATGTTAGATATTAATTGATATATTATTATCTTATAATGATATATTTGTCATGAATATAATATATAAAAAAATGAAATAATTTTAACAAGTTCAAAATATTATAATGGAAACAAATTATATTAGCCTGTGGAGGAGATAGTTCACACATACGCACAAACGGTTAATTATTTTCCCCTTAGATGTTATCAAGGAAGGATTTAGTTGATGGTACTGAAAAAATAACATCTACATATATTTAGTATACTTTATTTATTATCTCATCTAGTTTGTATAATATTCTAATTAATTTCAAGAAAATATAAAATACAAATACATCATTAAAAAATTACCTCTTATCCAGATAATCATCCTTGATTAACATCAATATACATTAATGAAGGGTGTTCATCCAAAAATAAGGCCTCTAGAATGTGGAGGAGTTATTATGGGATGTAATTTGGGAATATTGTGGCATTAAAAATTGAATTTATGCATTTTGAATAGCTAATAATTTGTGCCCTTTTATTGGATAGGTGTGGGGTATACATGTAATTCTTCAATATGTAAAACTAATATTAATAAAATTTATATTAAAAATGGTTCAAAAAAATTAGTTTGAATATATGCTGCTTTTGGGTGTAATATCCATATTCTAATAAAAATTTAGAATGTTTTTACTATTTTTTAATCCTTATCTTTATGTTTTACCCCATGTTTTACCATTTTACCTCTTACCGAGTAATCAAGTAATTTACACATTAGGGTTAATATAATTACTATAACATTCCATACAACCAATAAATGAGTTAGTTATGAAATTTTTGAACATTAGAAAATTAGATGGCCGATAATATATTTTTATAAATTGTATATCATTAAATAAAATATAATTTATCTTAAAATATCATTAATGTCAATTTTAATACTGTTCATTATTTGAATTTTAAAATATATCATGAAAACATAATATCATAGAAAAAATAACTAATAACTCATCATTAACATTTAAAATGTTTCCATAAAATACTTATATTAAAAAAAATTATATTGGTGCTTGGGGGAAAAAAAATATCCAACACACACACACAACGCACACACACATTCAGGAAGGGTAGTTTATTTACCACCAAGGGATAAACCAACCAACTACCCACATTATTACATTATATATATTTGGAAGGAAGACGTAGTGGGCATGTTCCCCATTACATGGCTTGTAGGCCCAAAACTTTCTTCCCATGGCCCATTTTGTGAATAGTACATCTACAGTATAGGAATGCTATAGTACCAACTACCGATAAAGTACCTGCCACTGCTACGGTGCACATATCCCATATACTGTCCCTATTTACACACTACCTTTTCTAAAATAGTGTTGTTATAGTACTACAACAGTACTTGTGGTACATGGGTTTTGAACCCCCATTTTGCTGGTAGGATTATGGGATTCTTACAACTAATCTAAAGCCACACTACATTACATAAATTATAAAAAAAATTATTCATTTTGATATTTATGATATTATTTATTTGATTCTTCCCTTAATGAAGTAATTACTGCATCAACATATTCTCACCATTAAATTTAAAAATTTGTTACCAAAAAATGAAAAATAAATGTCCATGATGTAGATTAACAATTTAAAATTTTAAGTACTATTCATAGTCAAACATATCCCTTATATAAATTCACATAAAAAATATTTCACTTGTTAAAAACACAATTGTGTCAAAATTTACATTTATATGATTAAAATACTATAAATTTCATAATATCACCTACATGGCTTCCAAAGGTTATAATTTTGTCCCAATTATTTTTTTTTGAAAATAACTCATCCAATTAAATTAGGACAAATGATTAGGTAATTTATAAAATTTTATAATATTATTTTCACTCATAATTACCATGTTTACCCTTAATTGTGGTAATAAAAACAATGAATACAGTTATTATACATATTTACAAAAAATAAGTTGATCCTATAAATTATAATTATCATACTTATTACAACCATGTATATTTTTTCAAAATTAAATTCAGAGAAGTGGGTAAATTAAATTTTTGGCTAATTCCGTAGACTTGGCTAAAAATCAGGTTAAAGTAAAAATTTCTAAAAGTTCGATAAATTTTTTTATAAAATATCAATGTGAAATTAATTTAAATTAAATCAATATATTTAAATGATTGAAAATTCATTGAATTTTATTTTAAACCAATTCAAATATATAATTTAACATAATAAATAAATTGAATAAAAATGTAGTTTTCAATCACAATGCTATATTTTTTCACTCTTCATCAAAAAAATAAACTTATCAGAAAAATAACAAACAAATCCACCAAAGTAAATAAAGAAATTAAACTTTTAGATAATATATTCATTATTTCAAAAATAATTTATAAGTTTTTCATAATTAGATCTTAAACAAGTGCACATTTTAGAGGTGGTTAAACTTTATTTTTTGAAAAATACTTCTTTTATGCCTAAAATTGTATTTGTTCTTATATCATGTTTCGAAAACACATAAGTTGAATTTTAAATAATATATTTAAAAAATTATATATATATATATATATATATTCCAGTAAATAAAATATAATAAATTTGATTAGATTATTTATTGGTATACTTGGCACATTTAAATAGTTTTTTCTATGGAAATATCCCATTTATTTTAAGAAGTGGTTTACATTAATTTGTTGTTAATTTTCACCAACGAATTAATTATATATACATGTGTAATTTTTTTTATAATTTAGTTAATATTTTTCATTCCCTCCATTCAGAGTGATATTTTTTAACGGTAACATTTAATTAATAATATTTGTTTGGTTTTTATGCGCGATGCGAAATATCATGAATGCAATTGTACTTAGTGTTTGGGTTTAAAAAATCAATATGATACATTGTCCAACCTCTACAAAATTAACTCCTGGCAATTTTTAATTGGGAAAAAACATAGGGTTTGACTTTTCAAAATACCTTTGTTGAAATCCTACATCATATAAAGGATTAATGAAACATCCACTTTTTGAAAATTAATTTGAAGTATGATGGTCACTCAAGATAACACATATTGGGGTTCCTTGTAGGAAACAAGGACATAGAAGAGAATATTAGATTCATGTTCATTTGGATAGTATTATAGAAAATGGTCATGATAATGTTAACAATCACAAAACCATAAAATTATGATTAGTTAAAAGATCATCGATTTCATAGTAAGAAAAGTATACAAATATGAGATCATTTAATGATCTTTCTCAGAGTGTTGAGGATTTATTTTAATGCTAAAGCAGGAATGTAAAAAAATATACTTACTTGAAATGTATGTTTTCATCCTTTATTCACTTTTCACCACAAAAATGTATTTTTCTCTAAATTATGAGTATTTAAGATGAATTTTTCACTCCTAAGGCACTAGAATCATCTTCTTGAGAATCACATATTCCAGAAATGATTAACTATTTATTTCTAATATATTTATACATTAACCAAAAAATATGGTTAAGATAAGACAAGATAATTAAATTTATGAATTAAAATTATTTGAAGATAAACTACTTTAATCTCCAAAATCCATCAGCAATACCCATGGTTCAATATAGATCATTCAACCAATAAATAACCTGAAAATTACTCAAAAATATAACATAATAATATTGAAACAAAAAATCTAGAAGTATTTTATCACATATTATTTTAATATACTTTTAATAATTATCTCCAAATAATAACTATTACTAATGACATCTCATACCAAAAAGTAATTTCCTTAGTAATCTTCATGATATGATAATCTTTTCCATAAATAACCTAAATAAAAAAGTCCATAATTAATCATAGATTCTTCCAAATTTAATTCAACATTTATTCCAAAAATATAATACCGTAGTATTGTATTTACCTCAATCATATAGGATTTTAAAATAGTAGATATCTTCTAAAATAACATTCATTACTTAATACCCAAACCATTCTCCCAATATGATCAAAAATTTGTTGCCAAAAACAAATTATTATTACTCCATCAACAAGTCTATCTAAAATGAAAAGGTATAAAAACCTGGGTCATCTTGGATGACAGTGGTACGTGATCCACCCTTGTCTCCATTCTATTGTGGGATTGATTCTCACAGCCATTCTGGATGTGATGGGTTGTTAACCATCCTGTAGGTTGTTCTTTTTAAAAATCACCTAATTTTTTTTACATTATCTAGAATATGAACATTTACCAAAAAAATTACCATAAAATATTTTTACCTCAATGTTTATGTCCAAAAATTTATTTTCTTCTCTAGAAAATTAATACATCATAATTACATTAAAAATAAATGCCTCTAAAAATACAGTTAATCACTTTAAAATTACGTAACATAAAGACTCAAACAAAGATTCTGTGTCATTAAGCATATCATAAAACATAAAATTAATCACCAATGATGATATATGATATTAAATATTCATTCATTATTTTACATTACTCCCATAATATAATATTCACTTAAAAATGGTTAATTTTCAATCCATGTTTATATTTCGATCATAAATACATAAGAAGAGCATTGTTCAAGTTCAATTAATTAAACTTAAGTTTATTCTTATGATGATATAATTAAAAATTATAATCGAAATTATTTTATATTTAATTTTTAATATTACTGATGAAAATTACAATATATAATTATAAGGAATTGTTGGAACAATTTTTTAATTGAAGGGCCATTTAGACAACATAAGAAGGCCAAATAAATCTACTGAGAAAAACGGACCATCCTTGATAATGCATTTTATATACCTAATCTTGAAGCCCAAATTTTATTAAACTCAATAATATATTCTTTATTATTGAAATTAATTGAAGATAATACATTCAAATCCCAAATAAAAAAATAAGGGGACCAAAATATATATGAAAATTTATCACACCATTATGTCTGATATTTTAAATCAGCAAACAATAAATTATTTTTCTCTTGAAAAACATTTAAAATTTGAGATGATATTTTTTAGTGTGAAATCCAATGTTTATGAATCCAAATTTGTAGTGTATTTTTTTTTTATTTTTGGGCTTATTAATATTAAAAACCATATAAATTATGGCCTTTGAAAAATCATGGATTATATTGGATATAAGAAAATGGGTTTTCAAATAGAAATATCATTACCAAAAAAGGCCTAATATCCCCAAATATTTTAGGGTAGGATTTCATCATTCATAATTTAGATTTTTAAGTAGGATATTTCTATATATTTTTCTCTCTATATTATCAAATTGGTGATCTAAATGGAGGGGAAGATTTAGAATTCAACTATCAAAATTTGTGGTATATAAATTCATCAACCACTTCTCATTACAAGGGGTATGAATTTTAGAATATAGTAGAATACAATGGAATGAACAATGAATTTACAATTTCCTAGGAGGACCATAAAAACACATGTTTTCACCGAAGATACCCTACCACCTATTTTTTTCATGATATTTTATTTTTTTCATCATTTGTAATCTCATAAGTGTTTTTGTTTTCATTTTGATTTCATTAATATTTATTCTTAATTATCTCATATAATAATCTGATGTATATTTTTTAACATTAATATTCATATTTTTAATAATCAAGTGGATGTTTATTCCCTTTTTTATCTTTCTCATTCAATACAACTTATTCTTTTCAATCTCTTCACCATCTATGTGTGTCTACAGCTCAAAACTCTTTTATTATCCCATTCTTTTAGTTCTATTTATAATTCATTAACATAAACATATTAACATGTAGTATTAAAGACCTATTTTTTTGATTAAATCTCCAATTTGGGTGAGTAATAATTGGGGGATGATAAGAGATTGAGAGTGTAACATTGCCGAGGAATTGACTCGTGTGTCATTATAAAGATTTCTAGAGAACCAGACATTTAAAATATCAATAGGAGATAATTGAACTCACTTCATATAAAAAAATTAATTGGTGTTTTTTGATTATTAGTTGATAGATTTTAATTTAATAAAATCAAAAAATGTATATAAAATAATCTAATAATAAAATATTTAAAAACACAATGAAAACCCCACCATCTTCATCCTTCCAAATTCACAATAAATTCCAAGAAGCCTCAAATACAATCCCTCATATTTCCATGACACTAAAATCAACAGAACACTTCACTAAATTTGGAGAAATACTATGTATAATCAAATCAATCAAGACCCATTCATTTCCCATCTATATGTTCAATATATTCCCAATATTCGGAAAAACCCATAAAATTACTTGTTGCCCCTAATTTGAATTACCAATAAAATTGTACTCAATATCCAAAGATTGTGGATGATTTTATACTCAAATTGGGTTTGATTCATCTTCTACCTCATTTTCATGGGCCAGTTGGTGAGGACCATCATCATCACAACAATCAGTTTTATGTGGTGTGCTCTACCGTGAAACCTCAAGGGGTATGTGAAAATAAAATCAAACATTGATCATTCTCATTATCCATAGCTGAATCCACCTATTCAAGGCTACAATAAATATCTCCAAGGTCTATAATCACCTGTAATTACAAGAAGGTTCTTTTCATAGAGAAACTCTTTCCCACTTCTTGTAATACTTCTATATGAAAGGAAATTAGTGGTATTCCTAAATTCCACAATGGATCGATCTTGGAGTATTTGGATAGGTTAAACAAGGCTGTGGTACCCTACCATATCACTAAATCCATTTATAACTCTTTATATAATTCTTATATGATGGTTTATTGTATATTGAAATAACAATAATTGAGGCCACAAGGGGGAGTTATCTTGTTGAAAAAACTTCCCTAGCTGAATGATATCTTATAAGAATCATTGATGAAAACATGAATCAATTATATAAATGAGCACATTATCAAGTAAAAATTTCCAATAAAATTAATCCATTGATCCCAAAAATATGGTTGAGTGGATGGGTGAACTTACATGTCTATTGGGGAAACTATTTGTAGCTACCAAACTCCCCACATCATCTTCTCCATAATCTCTGTTCCCTGGAAAAATAAAAAACTATGGAATCTATAGCTAACTAGATCATCCAACCAACTTGTGTTCAAAATATTAAGATGATACATCTGATTCTTCTGGTCCAATGAAGCTCTATGTATCATATGTTCAATTGAACAACATCCCTCAATTAACAAGATACTTCATTAAAAACATCAACCAAAAAACTCTGATATATCTCTTTTACCATTAACCTACGCTTGAGGTATTTTAATACTCTTTCACATCCCTCTTAGTTCCCCCATAAAAAACAAAACCAATTCTAATATTATAATAGGTGGTGGTTACTTCCAACAACCTTATACTCCTATTACTCACCTTCAAAGGATCAATCATCCTCTTTATCCTCGTAGATTCCACTATCCTTATGAGCCTTCCCAATTCCCAACCAAAATAAAGCACATTCCCAAGAACTAATAATCATGGTAATATCATTATAGGACATGCTTACTCATCTATGAAAACATAGGAAATAGTTTTTTAAGATTATTCCTCCTTCACCCACCATAGGATTAAAAATTTTGAAACCCAAATTGTAAAGTTTCATCCCACCTCATCCAAAAACAACAAACCAATTTTTCTCAACTCCTTTCTAAACCATTTCTCAACCCTAGGGAAAATGTCTGAGAAAATGTACTATAATCTAGAAAGAAAATTTATATGCCTCATGAGGAATTCTCAAATTAACCTTCTAATGTTGGTCTTGAAAATGAATAGAGAAAAAATATAGAAAAATAACATAAAGCAACTCCATCAACTCTTTCTATTACTATAAGGAACCGAATTCCTCTTCCTCATGTCGTCTCTAAGCCAAGGAAGTCCTATGAACCTAATACTAAAATTATAAATTAGTTTAGATGATTTGAATTCACCCTTCCAATCCAAAATACCATAAAAAAATTCGAATGTTTGAAAAGTTTCTTATCGAATTGTTTACCCATAAGAGAGAACATAATACTATTAGAAACTTTTAAACCCAATAGTAGATACAGATTAAGTGAAATGATCATGGGACCTTTATAGTTTCATGATAAATAGGGTGTTCCAACATTAATGATGCACTCATTGATGTGGTGCCTCGATAAATGTGATGACCAAATCCATCTTTTCCAACCTTGTTCTAGGTCCCCTGCACCGATGGGTGTTGTCATCCAGTTATCCAATCGAAGCACATCATGTCCTGATGGAATAATTGGGGATGTTCATGTCTAAGTTAGTGATATTGTCTTTTCGACTAATTTCTATGTCCTTGAAATGGAAGGTGAGATGACCTCTTCTCGATCTCGCCTAATTATAGCAAGGACATTCCTCATAATAGATCAATATAATATTTTTGTCCATGCGGGAATTTTATCCATGGAATTTGGTGACCAACTGGTAAGGTTCAACATTTTTTAAGCTATGAGATACCCATCTTAGAATCACTCAAAATTCTCAATCCATGCTTATGGAGATAGTTATAAGAGTGGATTCACCATAATTTCATTATGTTTATAATTTTATAATTAGATAGTAGTGAAAACATGTTCAGGTGTTAGAGTAAAACAAAAAGGACTTATTTTGGAACCTAGATGAAATTCCTAGAATCAAGCATTCCCTTTGAATTCATCACATCTAGCTCAATGAATCGTCCATGATAATCGTAGGAAAACAATAAGGCTCAATAAACTCACACATTAGGTAGTTTGGGAAGAGATTACCCAGCTTCTTTAACTTATTATTATCTATCCAATATCTGATATTTACTTGTTCAGTCTGATTCAGGATGTACCTAAGAAGGGTGGGATAAATGTTGTCACAAAGGAACATGGAGAGGCGGTAAAAACTCATTTGAAAAAAATGGATTTTGTGTGTCGATTATTTGAAATTAGATGCTTCAAAAAAATTTACTACACACTTTAGTGCCATGATCAAATGCTTAAATGATTATCCAAAAAGACATATTACATCTCTCCTACTGGATAGACCAGTTACATCCAAATCCTAATCATAACATATGACCTATAAAACACTAAATTCACTTTCCCCAATGGAATATATCTTTATATGAGAATTCTTTTTGTCCTTTTCAATTCCCTTAGCACTATCTAGTGGTGTATGATGATTGTATTTTCTTAATTTCTTTATAATTGTACGGCGGTATTCATGGATGAATTTTCCATTTATGGTGAGTCATTTGAATCTTACTTAAATTCACTCTCTCTATTACTTCAAAGTGTGTAAAATGAATCATTTTGGTGAATTATGAAAATTGACACTTCCTGGTTACTACTTTAATTGTTCTAGGGAACATACGTTCATAATAGGGTATTCAGGTCGATCATTTCAAAATTAATGTGATCCAATCAGCTCCATAACCCACAACAGTTCAACGCATCCATTAATTACTTGTTAATTATAGTTTTTATCAACAAATCATACATAACATCAATAGGATATCACTTACACTCACTCATCTACTCTCATATTATTTTACATTCCATTTCGATGGGGATTATAAGAGAACCTTCAATAATCTCAAAACTGTTCTTTCATCTTCCTCAATAATCATACACCAAAATTGGTCACTACCCATTGAATTTATGTGTGGTGTTTTTGAGAGGCCCATTGGTGTTTTTAGGGTCCAATACAATAATGTATTCTTCATTTCTTCTATTATACATAAAAAATTGGAATAAACTCAATGTCACAACACTATGAATCAAAAAGAAATTTTTTTCTATAGTTTCTGAATTGTATAAATTGTCCCTTTATGTCTTAGGTTCCAAAATCATATTTTCTATAGACCACTCATTATTGAAGTTATTAATGATGAAAATTTATTCCAGAATGAGTATAATGTGATAGGTATTAATTCTCAAGGAGTTCTATATTATGATTAAGGATATGCCTAGAAAACAAAACCCTGTGGCTGATCACATGATTATTATTTCAAAATCTTCTTAATCTGAAATATTTGATACAAAAGTTTCAACTAGAAACTTCTAATATATCACTCAAATGTTACCATGGTATGCCTTAATTGTATAATACTTGGTTTATTATGTTTTTTTGAAACATTTTACAACGAATAAAATGAAACTGACAAGTGTTTCAAAATTCTATTTTTGGAAGATAAAAAATACTAGAGAACTAGGGAAGACATGGTAATTTATAGATGAGTATATTAATAAGAACATTTTTCCATATTATAATTATTTCAATCAATGCCTAGTGATTGCCACTTTGGACCACAAAGGACCTCTTAAATGGTTATGGGGTCAGTATTCTTCTGGCCTTCACTCATCAAAGATTCATATTAGTTCCGTCCATCATATCCAACGAGCCATTATTTTGAAAAAAAAAATTAAATGACATTTTATGCTCCAAATTCCCATAATCTGCTATGGGGTCTTCGATATTTGGGGCATCGATCTCATCAAACCATTCCCCACTCCAATGGATTTTTGTAGACTACTCTTGTAGTCGTATTTTTTATGTGGTTTGAGGCCAACCCCACTTGGATGGTTGATTGACATAATATTATAGAGTTTATGAACACTGACATTTTCCATTGTTTTGAAATACTACATGCCTTTATAGGTAAATTAGGATCTCGTTTATTTAATCGGACCTGGTAATCTATTCTCAAAATGAATGGTGTTGTAAATTCAACGTTAAATACATATCGTGAACCAAAAAATGGAATGGATTAAATTTATAATAGAGAAGTTAAAATAGAGCTTGAGGGAATTTCAGAGCCCCTCAGAAAATATTGTCCTCAAGTTCATTGTGAAACACAATAGGAAAATCAAAATTCTGATAAAACACCCATTGAGATGTCTCTATTTAGAATGGTTTTTGGTCGAGCATCTAATTTTCATGTTAAATTAAAAAATAATTCATTTTGTTCTGTGAAAACAATTAATTATTATTGTGGAGAATTTGGAAAATAGATATTGTTATAGTTGAATGAATCCAAGGAGCATCAACTAGATTCTATTGAGAATTCCAATATCTACAAAAAATGGTATGACACTACTTGAAAAACACATCCTCTAAAAGTTATTCAATAAGGTGAAAAGGTAATTCTCATAAACACTCGATTTCCACTTCACCAAGTTAAGCTTATTTCTCATCGGGAAGGCCCTTTTATTATTACTATTGTTAACCTATTTGGTGAAGTGCAAGTGCAAGACCCAATATCCAAATGACTTTCAAGGTTAATGAACATCGACTAAAGCATCAACATGAGAATACACACATATCAGGTACCACATTGACTACCATAGAATCCGCACCCTCTTTGGTAGAACAACCATTGGATGGAGACATTGACCCATCAAATCTAAAAAATGGGTCACCTATTTCCCTTTAACTCTATATCTCTACCTCTATCTCTCTCTTTCTCTCTTTCTTATTCACTTTCTCCCATTATCATTTTCATTCAACTTTATATATCAAACATTTATTCCTCTTCCTTTTATTGGGTGGGTGTGTATTTTAAAAACCCTAAAAACCTAACAATAGAGAGATAATTACTCACCATTCAATTTTGATAATATGTCCAAACGTTTTGGGGAGTCCAAGGGCTTGATTTCACCTCAAAATCTTTTTCCTCATCAACATGGATAATGAATTTTGGGTCAAGATTAATAAATTTTGAATACTCAATTTTATATTTAGAAAATTATTCTTCCTTAACCATGAGGAATTACATTATCATTAATTATAAGGAAACCTATGGACGTATTTTAATTTTGTGTGTTTTACTACCCTGATTTTGAGTCCTGAGTTTGTGGACAATCGAGCTAAATTTCCAACTTTGGTGTAAATTGATATGATAGAGGAATTTTAGGAACCACATGAGAATAACAATATCTATATAGCCTCACATTACCCATATGTTAATACTCTTTTTTTATGTCCCTTTAGTTCCTATGAATGCTAATTTTATTTCTAGATTAAGAGACCAATATGAAATTCAACACAATATCTACATGGATTTTAATTACATAATTAATTGAAATTTATTTGTGGGGGAATGGATTTCATTAGGTAAATTGTATTTGATTTTCATTATGTCATAATATGTTTGAGGGAATGAATCCATTTATGTTTGGGGGAGAGGATTTCAATCACTGATTTTTGGGAATGAATAATGTTTATGTTATTTTGGCCATGTATTGGGAAGTGTTTAAAAATAAAAATAGTTATAAAATAAAGAAAAATAAAAAAAAAATTGAATTGGTTGTGTCTTGGGTAGGCAGAAAAATAATTCTTCTTTAACCCTTGATATTTTTATAAATATTATAATTAATATTTTTCTTAGATCAAACATGGTTTGGGAGATTAGTGTGAGATCAGTTTCAAGTTGAATTTTTTAAAAATGAAAAAAATACAAGAAAATGAAAAAAGAACATTTGCAACATCATTTATTCTATTGTTGAGAAATGTCTTCTATTTTGTAAATATTTATTATTTTCCTTTCTCTCTCTTTTTTTTAAACATCACATCCTTATAAATAGGTTTTTCCTTAACCATCCATGTATTATTTTAAAAATTGTTCATTGATTCTACCAGGTTGGTGTTTCACACCACTTTTCCATTCTTCTGGAAAATATGTTCCTGCCATTATATAGCCACTGAAAACCCCATAAAGTAAGACTTATTAATTCATGTACACATCAGATCAGAGAATAGAAGTTGATAGCCCTGACAAAATCTAATATTTTCACTTTTTGTTGTTGAATTAATGAACCTTTATTAATAAATTGTTATCAACATGGTAAGAGTATGTTATGAGTGCCTACATTTTTAATATCTTAATTTTATCATGAAAAATAATTTAATTAGAACATTATTTCAATAACATTTTTTGGTGAAATTCATTATGGATTAGTGGACTATTATATACCCCCATCACTAATGAAACTAAAATTTTAATATTTTATAGTATGTGAAAATGTTTTAGTAATATTTTTATATTTATTTAACATGTGGAAGTTCATAAGACTATGCTTATAGGAGTTGATATTACATATTTAGTCATGATTTTACATTACTCACATCACAAAATGTTTACATAAAATGAATACTTTTAAATCAATGATCATTTTTTGATCATAAATACTTAAGAAGAGAATTATTTGATTTCATTTAATTCCACTAATGTTTATCTTTTTTGTTTATATCATTAAAAAAATGATTCCTGTTATGTGATTATTATTATTTAGTTTTCTTGATAAAAATTAAAAAATATAATTGGGAGTGTTATTTGGACAATGCTAATAATTGAGGGGAAATATGAACTATAAAATAATGCATAACAAATCAATTGGGAAAACTTGACCGTCGATGATGAAAAATTTATGGTCTTAATAAAAAAAACCCAAATTTTATGAAAATACATAATATAATATTTATTATCGAAAGGAATAATGGAAAACATTAAAGGACCAAATAAGCCAATAATGTGCCCAATTGATAGAAGAAATGATATCCCACCATTATCTATGAGATTTATAATCTACAATCAATCCTTAACGTTTTCATGATATAATCATAAAATCGAGCTAATATTTTGCACTGTGAAATAAAAGATATAGGATGATAACTTTTTAGAATAAAAGAATTTAATTAGAGGAAATCTTTATATTCAAATATCCATTCAAATTATGGAATTTGAAAACATTTGGATCAAGATAAATAGCAGAAAATTGTTTTTCAAATAGCTAAAAAAAAATTTCCGAAAGTCCAAGGGGTGCCCAATTTTTAGGGTTGACTTTCATCATTCATAAAGAAAACTTTTTACTCGAATATGTCTCCACATTAAGTTGTCTAGAATATCAAATTTAGCGTTCTAACTGGATAGGGAAATTTAGAAAGCTATTATTCCACCACCATGGGCTATAAATCCATCCCCCTATAATCCTTGAGAGGGGTTCGAATTTTAGAATAGAGTATGATACACTAAAATGACCGAACCCTTCAAATGAATTTGGAGGACCTTCCAAACTCATGTTATCACTTCAGAGTCCTTTCCTCTTTTTTTTCTGGTTCTTCTTTATACCCAATTATTTTCTATATCATAAGTGTTTGTGTCTTAATTTTGTTTTAATTAGTGATTCATCCTGATTATCTAATATATTAATCCAACCTATTTTTTTATTATTAATTTTCTTAATTTTGTTTAAATACAGATGAATTGTATCGCTTCTTTATCTTTCTCATTAAATGGAAAGTTAATTTTTAACACTCTTCACCGCTCGTGTGTGTCTTTAGTGCACAAAACATTTCCTATATAGTTATTTAGTTCTATTTATAATTCATTACCATAATCTTATTAAAATATAATATTAAAAATATCAATGGATAAGTAAATATACCATTGTAGTGAGTTAGAATTTGGGGATGATAAGTAATTGATAGTGTACCATTGTTGATGATTCGACCTGAGTATCTATGTACACATTAGAATAGAACCAAATAGTTGTACAATCGATACGAAACAATTGGTTTTTCATTAAATTAGACTATTTCTAGGGATGGTTCATTCAGTATTATATAGTATTATCTTTTAGTAAATAATAATATAAAATGTAAACAAAGAATCCAATTTAAAAAAAACACAAATAAATACATTCCTTCCTCATCCTTTCAATTTTTCTTTGAATTCCCCATAGCTACCAAAAAAACACATCGGTTTAATTTGACCCTAAAATTATGTAAAATCTTCACTATCATAGGAGAAATATTATAGAAAATAAAAATCAATCACCAATTATATATTTCCCACCAAATATTTCTAGATATATACAATCATAGTGAACAAACATTAAAATAATTTGTTTCCAATGATATGAATTACCAACCCCATGGTAATCAATACAAAATCATTGAGGGTGATTTCAAACTCAAATCTAGTTTACTCATCTTCTACCTCATTTAAATGGGCTGGCCAGTGAGGATCCTGATATTCACCCTGTATAGTTCCTAGTGGTGTGCTCTACCATGAATCCTAAAGGGGTTTCTGAAGAAAAAATATAACTTATTACATTCCCTTTATCCCTAGACGACTCTTCCATGTTATGGATATACTACCCCTCTCTCAGTTTCATAACCTTTGGTAATTACATGTTGAAAATATTCTTAGAGATATTATTTATTTCATCTGGTACTGCTTTTATCCAAAAAAATTATTGTTATTCCAAAATTCCCTAATGAATCACTCTTTGAGTACTAGGAGAGGTTCAAAAAGATTGTGGAAAAATACACAAATAAAAAATCCTTAACCAACTATTGATATAATTCATATATAATGGGATATTGGTTATGGAAATGAACCTCATTGAAAACACAAGTGGTGGTGCTCCTGTTGAAAAAAACTATTGTTGCTTCATGAGATCTTATATGAATCATGGATTCAAACACATAGCAATTCCACACTGGAGCACATTCTCTAGTCAATCAAGACCAAGAAAATCAATCCCCAGAGACCCAAAATATGACCGAGTGGATGAGTGAAATAAATAATCTTGTGAGGAAACTATTGGTGGCTTCTATATCCAAAATCTAGTCTTTTACATAATATAGGTTCCCTAGACCTATAAAAAATTGGGGAATCTGTAGCTCACCAGCACATCCAACCCACACATTTCAATAGATTCAAGATGAACTATGTGATTTATCTAGTCCAAAATATCCTAATGAAAAATTTGGTTGGTGTAATACCATCCCCCAGTAATAAGTTTAGTTCATTATAAACAACACCTAACCCACTTTGAGACCTTCTATTCTACCTTTATCCTATCCTTGAGTTATAGAAAACCCATTCCACATTCCACTCAATTCACCCTATAAATTAAAAACCAATTTGAATATGGTCATGGTGGTGGTAACCTCAAACAACCTTATCCTTTAGTTCATCACCCTCAAGGGATAATTCATATTCTTTATCCTCCTAAATTCAGAAATCCTAATGTTCCTTCCCAACTTGAAACCAAATAAAAAAACTATCCCAAGAACCAAAATCAAGGAAATCCTACTATGGGAAATGCCACTTCTTCCAAGAAACCATGGGAAGCCATTGTGGAAGATCATTCCTCCCTCACCTACTCCAGCCTTGAAATAAATGAACCCCAAATTGGTCAACATTCATCCCAACTCAACTAACAACAATATTCGAATTCTTCCAAAATCCCATCTCAATATTTTCCCAACCCAAATAGAAGTGCCAGGAAATTTCAATTCGAATTGGAAATAAAAATTCTTATTACTCTTGATTAATCCCCAAATTAGCTTTTGAATGTTGAAATACAATATTAAAATAAAAAAATAAAGAAAAATTACCTGAATCAAATCCCTTACCACCTTCCATTCTCTTAAGGAACCTAATTTATTTTTGGCAGTTCTTCATTAAGCCAAAAAAGTATTTTGAACATGATTCGAAAATGCCCAAAAAGTTTTGAAATGTTGTAGTCAACATTCCCCTCATAAATGCCATAAAAATACATAAGTGAAAAATATTTATAAAGGAATTGTTAAACCATAATAGAATACATAGGACCACTAAGAATGTTTTAACCAAGCAATCCATACCCACGAAATGAAAAGATCTAGAGACCTTTATAGTTACATGACATATAGGGAGTTACAACATTGTTTATTCACTCATAGGTCAAGGATTTATGATAAATTGTTTTCCCAAATCCATATTTTCCAACCCTGGTCTAGGACCCTTTCACAGTAAGGGTTTTTTCATTGAGTCAGCTAATTCATGTAAATTCTATACTGAGGGAATAATTGAGTATTTCCTTTTCAGAGTTAATGATATTATATTCCTATTTGATTTATATGTCCATAAGATGGATAGTGAGAATACATATTATCAATATCCCCTAATTATATGAAGACCATTCCCTAGGAAGGATATTAATTAGGTTGATATCCATATGGGTATCTTATCCATTGAATTTAGAAACCAACTGGTCAAGATAAACATTTTTCATGCCATGAGATACCCATCATTGGATCACTCTACATTCTCAATCCATGATTCATTATACAATTATGAGAGTGGATTCACCACAATTTCATTATGTTAATCATGTTCTAATGAGAGAGTATCTGATAATATTTCCACAATAATTAACCAAGTCATAAATGGGGAGGTTAATTTTGACCTCTCATTTATATACTGCATCAATCTAGAGGATCTTGAAAACTCTCTTAAATCGCATATCATCTTGGATCTCTTTTGTTCCACCATAAATTGTATTAACGAAAATGAATCAAAACCTTGTAAAAAGCATCATGCATAACTTATTTCTCTTGGTCATAATGGAACGATGAGACTAATCAAAAACCACATCCCATACTTATAAAATATGTATTCCTTTTCCGTGATCACTCTTATCCTGTCATTATATCTTCCATAGATAATGATATAGAGTAGTCCAAACATTTTCAGGTTTTATTATAAAAAAAGTCCTTATGTTGAAAACTATATGAAATTTATGGAATCAATCATTTCCTTTGCATGCATCCCATTAATCATTAAGAATCATCCTAGACAATCAGAGATGCATACTGAACACTCAATCCACTCTACATGATGTAGTTATGTAAGAGATTATCAAGATCATATTATCTACACAATTTATGATAGTGAATGGGTTTTTCATATTCATGTGGTTCCTAAGAATGGTGGGATAACTATTTTGACAAATGAATCTAGAGGGGTGGTGACAACTAGAGTGAAAAAATGTTGTGTTTTCATATATTATCAAAAATTTAGTTGTGAAAGGCAAAAAACACTACCCTCCTATGTTCCTTGATCAAATACTAGATTGATTATCCAGAAAGTAAAATTATTTCTTTCTTGATGGATACAGTTTCTACTTCCAAATAACAATCGCACAAAATGACCAAGAAATGTCTACATTCACATTCCAATTTGGAACATATGAAAATAAGAGAATTCATTTTATTCTTTTAATTAATCATAAAACATTCCAGAGGTGTATGATTAGTATCTTTTCTGAATTCATTGAGCATTTAATTGAGGTATTCATGGATGACATTTCCATTTATGGTTACTCATTTCAATACCTCTTACATTAACACTCTCTAGTCATTCAAAATTGTTTCAAATATAGCCTTATAGTGAATTAAAAAAATTTAACTTCTTGGTTACCCGTGAGAGTTTTCAAGATCACATAATTTGAGAAGAGGGTATTCATGTCGATACCACCAAAATTGAGGTGATAAAATCTCTTTTGGAACCCACAACAGTTCGACACATACATTCATTCCTTAGTCAAGATGATTTCTATTAGTGATTAACCCAAAAATTTACTTGGATTTCAATCCCAAACACTAGACTACTCAAATATTATGTTACATTCCATTTTGATGAGGCTTGGAATAGATCCTTAATTGATCTCAAAGATAATCTCACATCTACCCTAATATTCAAACCCCCAGTTGTCCCTTATCCTTTTAATTGATGTGTGATGCTTCTGATTGGGCATTGAGGTCGTTCGTGGTCAAAGAATATAAATTAATCATCATATCTTATATTATGTCCCAAAAACATTGGATGAAATTAAATATAACTAGAAGATGACTGAAAATGAATTTTTATCTTTGGTTTTTCATGATCTGATAAATTCTAGGATTATCTCTTAGCTTCCAAAAACATTATTTTTTAGACCATTCAGCTTTGAAGTTCCGACATATGAAAATTGATTCCAAAACAAGGATAATAATATGGATCTTAATTATACAAGAGTTTAAAATTGTGATAAAATATAGTCTTCGAATAGAAAAGTCTACGGCTGATCACCAGATTATAATTTCTAATTCTTATCATTCTCGAATAATTGATTCTAAATTTCCTAATGAACTCATCTCATCAAAAAAACCAATGATACCATGGAATTCTCTAATTGTAACTAAATTGTGTCTGGTGTCTTTCGACGAATATATTCAAAATTAAAAAGTGAAACTAATTATTTATTCAGAATTATATTTTTTTGGAGAAAATAAACTTTGGAAAAGTGGGGATTAATTGGTAATTTGGTGATGTGTGATGATGATGAAAATTCTACAATCTTATAATTCTTCCACATAATGCCTGGTAGCAGCCACTTTGAACCCCAAAGTTCCTCCCAAAAGGACATTGACTTAGGTTTTTTCTTGATTTCACTCTTAAAGGACCCATATTAGTTCTTACAATCATGTCCCACTTGCCATAATTTAGATAAGATTCAAAAATAAATGAAATTCCGAAAAATCCCTTAAAATAATGTGAGATCATTGATGTTTCAAGAACCCATTTCTTCGTACAATTCCCCATTCCAATGGTCTATTATAAATTATTCTTATAGTCGATTATGTTTCTAGGTGGGTGGAGTCCAAACCCATGAGGAAGGATGATTCACATAATGTTAGTGAGTTCATAAAAACCCACATTTCTCATCGATTTAAAACACTATTTAACTTGATAAGTCACTTAAAAAAATCATTCACATAATAGGACCATGGAATATTTTTTTAAAAAGAATGGGTTCATACCAAAAATGCCATTTTCATATCACCCTTAATATAATGAAATGGATGAATTATCTAATAGGGAATTTAAAATAGTGCTTGATTGAATTGTAAATCCCAACAAAAATGACTGGACTGATAGACATGGTGAAGCACTTTGGGCTTATTAAAATTTATATAAAACCATAATTTGGATGTCTCCACATAGGGATATTTTTGGGAATGTGTGTAATATACTAGATGAATTACAACATAAGTCCTTTAGGGTTGTGAAAACTATTAATTTTGTTATTGAAATGTTTTGAAAAGAGAGACTCTTTCTATTGAATGGATTAGAATAGATTTGTCAAGATTCATCTGAGAATTCTATTCTCTACAAAGAAAGGCTAAGGAACTCCAAAATAAACACATAATGTGAAATTTATTCCATGAATGTGAAAATTTAATGGTATTCAACTCTCTATTTTATCTTCACCTAGGTATGATTAGTTCTCGTTGGTAAAGTCCTTTTATTATTACTAATGTTCACTCATTTGGTGTAGTGCAAGTACAAGAAACCATTTTCAAAAGGAAATTCATGGTTAATGGACATAAGTTAAATAATAACAATGAGAACGCCAACATATCGAAAACAATGTTGACTTTCATCGAATCCCCCATCACTATGGAAGAACCACAACTAGATAGAGACAATGTCGTACCAAATCAAAACCAGGCGCACCACATTCTTTTTTGCTCTCTCTCTCTCTACCTCTCTTCTTCTCTTCCAATATTTATTATTATTATTCTCTCATTATAATTTATTATGAATTTATTCATTATGCCTTTTTTCCTCTTTCTATTTTTTGTGACTGTGTTTTTTAAAAACACTTAAAAACAAACAAAAACAAACAAAAACAAAGATTCATAATTACTCCCCATTAAATTTTTATAAAATTTCTAGTTTTTATTAATATAACTACTTGTTTTCTTATCAATCATTTTTAATTTTTATAAAGAATTTGGATAATAAATTTTCAGTAAAGAATAATAATTTTTGAATGCCCAATTTTTTATTTAGAAAATGAGTCTCCTCCAATGGTGGGGAATAACATCATCATCATGCCAATGACACCAATGGAAACATCTACCTAGTATACATCTTTTCCACCTATTTATGTACTTGTAAAATAAAACATGATTTACTTTCAATACAAATCTCCAAAAATTTCATCATTAAATATTTTTTTCCTTACCAATCTTAAGACCTATGAAAAAAATTAAAACATGGTATGTGCACAAAAAAATTATTAAGTTATATAAAAAATGGAAACACTTAGTTTAATAAAAACATGAAAAACTATATTACATTTACCTTTATATTTAAATATGTTTGAATATATAAAATAAAACATTTTTAGTTGAAAAAAATACACTTTTTTCTCATATCAAAGAATTAAATCTCAAAAAACAAATTTATAACACCTTTATGTAACATACATAATTATTTTCATAAAACCCATAAAAACCCTTCAATTAGAATAATAATAAGTCTGATTTCAAAATAAGTTGTTACATGCCTACAAAGTGATATCTAGGCCACCCCATGTAAATCTATATTGGGTTTTCTCAGCACTATTTGGAACACACCATGTTAAGCTGTAACTGTCTTTTCCAGTGCTATTAGGCAACCCCATGGTAAGAAATAATAGGCATTACTGGTGCAATCTAGTCCATCCCATGTATATTTTATATTGTACACACCTATTTTCTATATTTCTCAAGTACCATATCATTAATTAAACAATTTCTACATAAAAAACATCAAAAAAACACATTGATTCCAATTTAAAAAAACACCCTCGTATAAAAATACCATTTTCAATTAAAAACACAATTTCAATACCAAAACACCCTTTTTATATAAAACATGTATTAAATTCAAAAATGCCCAATATGATAAATATGTTTTTTCATTTAGTTAATATTGAAATCGTACAATTCAATTTAAAAATTCAAC
Organism: Viscum album; assembly: GCA_963277665.1. Taxonomy (NCBI): domain Eukaryota; kingdom Viridiplantae; phylum Streptophyta; class Magnoliopsida; order Santalales; family Viscaceae; genus Viscum; species Viscum album. Next base: position 265,540,484 of record OY728128.1, on the reverse strand, counting down.
AATGATCATGGTGGTAGAAAATTTATTGTCAATATATTCGATAAGAATAGAACATTTGTTTTGACTTTTGTCAAAATGTTCTATATAAAAACATATAAAAAATCCTTTCTGAAAACCGTTTAATTAATTTATAAATAGATATAATTATTAAATTATTATCATTTTATAACCATATAAATAATGTTTCAAAATAATATCAAGAATATTGACATAGAGAAAATGATTTGGTAATTAAATCATTAATAATTCAAAGTGTCTCACACCTATTGAAACATTTAAATCATAATCTCCTAGAAATAACACATTTAAAAAACATTAAATACATGAATATATATAAAATATGGACATGAAATTTTATATTATCTGTATATATTCCTAATAAAATATTAAATTCACATAGCATAATGTAATTCCTCAATGAAGGGAGATTCAGACGAAATCCCTTATAATGAGCCCAATTCATCACATATGTAATTTATCATCCTAAATGATAAACATAGGATTATTATTCTATTTAATTATAACCCTTTCATTTTTTATTATTTATTTTTTATCAATTTACCACATGTTATGAATATTATTTATCTATTTAATATAATGTTACACATTTTGCTAATATTCGGTATAAAAGTAAAATATGACTTTGGTAAGATTTAAATAGTAAAAAGTGTTAATTATTTTATCCTATATAGAATAATATTCCTGAAATAATAATCTATTTAAAATAATAGTTATACATTTAAATCAATCCATTACATATGTATATGAAAAATGAACTATGTTACAATCAAGGAGATGATAGGTCGTACGTATGCATGAGTATTCATTCCATTTTTTATTGATCAATATGGAAATAATTTATGTATTATTTTATCTTTATATAATTATAATAAAATAATTAATATCATAAAAATAATTTAAATATACTTATATATATTATTCATGTGATGTGGTGATTAAAAAATAAATCAAATGGCTTCGTGGAGATGATAGTTCACACGTATTCACGAATGAGGTAATCATATATATGTGCATGTAAAGTTAGAATTTAATGGATATATTATTTTATAACAATGATAAAAACATATTGATATCAAATATAAAAAATTAATTCTATCATTACAACCTTTATTGAGATACGGTAATGGGAAAAAATTTATATCAGTTCGTAGATGTGATAGTTTACAGAAACGAACATATGTTTAATTATTTTACCATGTGATTGAATCATTGATGGATTTATCAGTTGATATTAACATAAAAAATATAAGAATATTTAGGATAATTTATTTATTATCTAATCATGGTTGGAAAATATTTAAAGGAAGTGGAAGAATAAATGAAACAGAAATACCAAATTAAATCAATACCTCTTCTCCAGACGATCTTCTTTGATTAACAACTTAACACTTACAAAATAATATTATTCCTAAAATAATGCCTATATACTGTTGGTAGGGATTATATAAAAGGAATTGGGTAGATATTGTCACATATGAATTGATTTTTATGTGTTAGTAATAGATGAATGAGTTCCCTTCTATAGAGAGGTGAGGGGAACTCTTTGAATAATTCAAAATATTAATTTAATAGAAAATAATTTTACATTTAAAAAGGATACAAACAAGTTTATTTAAAATTTATGATGATTTAGTGTCATATAAAATTCATAAAATGAAAATTATATATGTTTTGATTATTTTTTAATCATTGTCATTTTATTTTAACCCTTACTTTTCCTTTTTAACTCTTATTGTGTTATCTTACAATTAACACTTTGAGGGTTAATATGACTACTATAACATATAAAAGGACCAATAAAATGATCATTTATGAAATATTAGTACTTAAAACAATTATATGTCTTAACTGAAGTTTTTAAAGATATTTAATATCATTGAATAAAATATTATTTATTATATAATATAATTAATGTCTATTTTGACACTGTTCATTATTTGTATTTTTTAGAATATTACAACAACTTTATATATTTCAAAAAACTGTAATAAATCATACCTAATGGGTAAAATTCAACTATAAAATTCGTTAATGACATAAATTATATCTATTCTGATAACTTTAATATCATTTACCTGATTATTCAGTTAATGAACCGGTTACTGCATCACCATGGTGTCACCATTTAATTCAATAATTTTTCCCTAAAAATGAAAAATAAATTATGATGATGTATATAAAGATATTCTCTTCATAAATACTATTTATAGATGAACATATCCCATATATTACACCCATAATTAAAAATTTTCACTAGTTAAAAACAAAAGTTTTACAAAAGTGACATTTATTTGAATAAAATACAATAAATGTCAAACTCTCAACCAAGTGGCTTAAAAAGGTTATAAATTAATCCAAATGATGATTTTATTGAAACAAACCCATCCAATGAAATTAGGACAACTGTTTGGTTAAATTTAGAATTTTTTATATTATTATTTTTACCATTAATTACCTGATTTACCCTTATCTTTTCTAAAAAAATTATTACTAAAGTTACTATTCCAATTATTCAAAATTTATGTTGATAATATTAGACAATAAATATCATAAATACAATAACCATGTATTCATATTTTTGAAAATTAAATTCATTGAAGTGGATAAATTATGTTTAAGGTTAATCTTGCAGATGTTGTGGGAAAGATGGTTAATTTAAAAATGTCCAAAAGTTTAATTTGTTTTCTTTTTTTTAATTTCAATGTTAAATTGATTAAAATGACCTCTGTTGGATTAACTAATAAAACATGATATAAATATACATTAAATATATAAATATATATTATTTAACACTATAAATAAATTTGATGAAAAAAGTGTTTTAAATTAAAATGAAGCATTTTTTTACTATTCATGAAAATATGAAAATTAACGTAAAAATACCAGAAATTCAAGCATTTTAAATTTTGATACAAAAAATTCAAATAAGATATTTATTCTACCAAATAAAATTTATAAATGATCAAAAAACTATATTTAAAACAAATTCACCATCAAAAGTTGGTAAAGCTTCCTTTTTTGAAAAATACATCTTTTATAGATAAAATAGTATATTTTTTATTATATTACTTCTAGAAAACACATAGGATGCATTTCAAATATTATATTGAATATATTAATCTCACGCACAAAAAGAAACTGATTTATATATATATATTAAATTAATAAAATCAAAAAAATTGATATTTTTTATTTCTATAGTTATGCATATTTATATTGTTTTTAAAAATAAAATTTTATTTTATTTTAAAACGGGTATTTCATCAATTTATTATTGATTTTTTACCAAATAAATAATTATATATTCATGTATAAACCATTTTTTTAAAATTCTGTTAAAACTATTCATTCTCGCTATTCCAATGGATAGGTTTTAATTGTAGTATTTAAAAAATTATTTTTATTTTATTTAATCTCGATGTGAAATATCATATATGCTATATAATGTAGTGTTTACATTTAAAAACATGGGATGTTACAGTATGAGAAATGTTATTTGGTCATCCTTTAGATACAAATGAATAGTCATCTAATTTGATTCATTAATTTTAGTTTATAGATTTTACATGATTGTGGATCATCAAAATCCTCTAATGAATTATCGATTTTAATCTAATATAGTGTTCATATATATAATATTCATGAAAAATTTAATTCAACGATGAGTAACATAAAATATTATATTTTTTTGTAATTTAATAAATCATTAAAATATGTAAATATAATTCAGAGTGTTTTCTAAACCAAGATTCCCTTAATTTATATGGTAATAATATTTTGAATAATCCTCAACATCATTATAGATGTCTTTTACCAAGACACTAGAAAATATCTATAATGAGGAAACTACCTTTTCTATTACAATTGTTCCTTATAAATGACTCTCATCTATATTAAAATAACACATAATTTGTCTAATCTTCTATAAAACTAAATATAATGATTTTTCTTTTATCCGTTTATATCCTTTTTTAATTACAAGATTCAACCTCCTTGGGTCAATGTTATCTTTAAATATAGTTAGAACATATCGCAAGTTAATTTTATCACTATCATTATATTTCTCTTTCATCTTTTAAAATATTCTAACTCTAGAATTTTATACTAATTTCCATGAGATTAACTTTCCACATTCCTTTTCACCCTAAATATCGTAATTATATTTCTCACATGTCTTCTTTAAAAAATAGAATTTTATTTGAGAATTAATATCAAAACCATTTAGAAATATCATAAAATAATTCTCATAAATAATTTCTTTTCCTACATATGTTTAATCAACCATGTTTCAAGGATTCATTGATCTTAATTAAAATAAAATGTTTTCACAAAAATATGAAAATTATACCCATAAACTAAATAATAAAATCATTTGGAAAAAATCATTTTCATTACACCCTAAATATATTTTTAAATAATTTTTTTCTTTTTATTTCATAGCTATGTAAAATTTTAATCAGAAAATGTTAAGATATACAATTTTAATTGATGTTTATAGAATCATTTATTAGGTATACATTGGTTTATATGAATTTTCTTCATAAAATATTTGAATTTTATTACTCATTATAAAATCACTATTTGAAAATTATTTTTTCCAATATTCTAAACATTAATTATTCTTGATTTAACAAAATATGTGTGTGTCACATTTTGTTAATATAGTAAAATATAAAATACATACATCATATGACAATAAATGATAAAAATTATTTATATTGATTTTAATATTACATTAAAAAATAAATATATCATCAAAATTGTTATTATTATAACATAATAGTAAACACAAAAAATAACATGAATTAATAAACTTTTATATTTCTAGTCACATAGAATTATCACAATCGTGAAGAAAATTATAAAAATATTCAAAAAACTAGAAACCTAGTTTATATATTTGAAAATAAAATATATATAACCTTAGAAGATATTGGAGTGAATGATAAAGAATGTATATTATAGTTATTTTAAAAATTATTAAAAAAATATAACCATTTGAAAAATATCCGAACAGTTATGAATAGTAAACTAACCATTATAATAATATATATATATATATATATTATCATTAAATTAAAATAAATGAAGTTTATATTTACTGATTACAATGTAAAATTGTTAAATATGAAAACTAAAATATTGTAATAAATAAAAAATAAATTTATTTTTATAAAATATATAAGTCCTATTAATGGTGAAAATAAATATTTATGATAAATTTAAAAATATATATCAAAATATATTTTCATATTATAGTTTAATAACAAAATATATATTTGAAAGAAAATGATAATATTTTTTTTGAAACCCACTGACAGTTTTCTATATTTTAGAATTATGATAACATCTTAAAAATTATTAAAATCATTATATAAATATTCTATTTAAATATTAAATATCTTCTATTTATAAAATTATTTTGATAAAATGGATTTCATTTTATTACTCAACATGATGAAAACAATTTAACGTGATTTTTTGTATCATTAAAAAAATAAGATGGTGAAATAGTTAAATAATGTATAAGTATCATATTTTCCATTATTGTGTTTAAATAATTGTTTTAGGGTTATTGAATATATTAGTATATTTTATTGTCCCTAACACTATATATGCATAATACCCTTAATAAAATTTCATATGATTGGTCATTTTTTATGGATATGTTATTTTATTGTTCTATTTTATTTTAAAACCCTCATTTCCCCTATATGTGACAAAAAATTATACACTCATAATAACAACCCTTATCTCTCTAAAAAACTACCCGAATAACTCCCTAAATGTCTCCCAACATTATAGAATAATTTTCTTTACTAAAATACAAAAATGAGGAGACATAATGTGTAGCTTTAGAGTGAATATATAAATGTATATGTAATACCATTAAACAAATTCACATAAATTATTTTATTCTTATATCTCAACAAATATATTAGTTTCCCTAAAACTATAATAACATCAGTATATTTTATTCAATTAAATGTTATTTTATTAAATAGTAAATCCATAATCTATTCTCATCTGATTCAATTAAAAGAAAAAAAAGTTATTTATATTATGGTTAGTTCAACATCTCTATGACCAACTTAATTCAATTTCATCAAAACCATCATGGATAAATTGAAAAAATTTAATATAGTTAAAAATCAACTAGGTAAGTATATTATATATTGTTTTATATTTTTTATAGTATAATGTTTCTTGGAGGTTACAAATAAAAAAATAATTTTTTCAACGTAGAGAAAACTATCTAAATGAACTAATATTATTATAATAAATGTTCTACTCAGTGAATTTTGTTGAGTAATGAATTATATTAGTTATTGAAAACATTTATAATTTCTTGTTAAACATTAACACTTTATAATTAATCTTTTGGAGTTAGAGATTCATTTTATAGGAACACACATAATTACTAATAACCTGGTGAGACCATGGAACCAGAAAACGAATAACATTGAGAGAGTTAATATAGACATGATATCAAAATAAAATTGTAATAATTAAACATAAAAGAATATTAATAGAAAATATATAAATTTAAAATATTATAAATTATGTATTAGATATCCATATATTTATTATCTAATATGTCAGGTAGACGTACAAAACGCATCAAGGGATTGAGGCTAGGGATCTTCTGAACGGCAGTGATTACTTTTATGCTTTTCATTCTCATCATTTTTATTACATCGCATCCATCCTATTATCATGTAATTGTTCCATATTATGTAATTACATTATTTACATATATATCCATATTAATTTACCTTTATTTATTTGGGATGATACAAGTTTCTTCAAGTTCCCATTACAATTCCAACTTTCAAGATAACTTCTGTAAAGGGGGCTTGCTTATTTCTTATCTCTTTTGCATATGACCCTATATAAAAAATTTAACCTTACAGGATTTAAAAAAACTATTTATTATACAAAACTATTTCAGTTCATTTTTATTTTTAATGAAATTGTAATTATCAATCCCTCTTTAAAGTACCTTTATGTTTCCTTTAAGAACATGTATTAAGATGTTTATTTTGAAAAATATTTCTCTAATATTATTATTTCTTCAAATAAATTGTTCTTTATTTTCCTAACATATATGTATTTATTTAATTATAAACATCCATGAATTATTTAATTTCTCATTTCATGGAATTTTTAATATATTTTTTTGTATTATGCTCTAAAATATGAATTCATAATCAATTTCCTTTTATTGTAATTTTCTTAGGATTATTAACAATGTATAGTTTTATTATTGGGGACACATAATCATATATGTGTTATGAAAGTGATGGGTTTTTTGGGAACTATAAATCCCCCAAATGATTTTTTTAATGTTTACATCTCATGGGAACCCATGAATGGTGAATGTGTGGGGATATTAGAACTCTTTATTATATTTAATTGATTGTGAGACTTGAATTTTTATTATGTTGTTATGTTTTTGTTACTTAAACATTGTTATGATTTCATTATCCAATTATATCATCTTCTTCATTCCATGCTTTTATGAGAACATATTTGATTCTTCTCCTTACTATTGTCATGATATGCCTCCTGTCTCAAATATATTACTTATCATCATGCATTAGATTGATTATTCCATTACTATCCATTATTTCACACCCTTTTCTTTTATAATGTTCTATAGAGTGTTATATATAGTAAAAAATGATCATTGGGATATGTGATCATGTTATGGAGAATTAAATAAATATGTTTTGGATTATGTTTATGTTTTTTTCTTACGTATCTAATCTTCTAAAGATACAATGTCTCTATATTTCATAGTAGTATTTTATTGAACTCTATAATAAATATTAAGAACTAACCTTTACATATATTTTTTTAAATATAGTTTACATTATGGATTGTTTTTAAAAATATTTTTTAATGTGCACCATGATTTCTTCTAGTAATTTGTCATCCTCATTATTTAAGAAACGTCTAGCCACCTCACAGATTGAAGCATCTCAATTCCAGTCAACATAAGAAATAAAATATATATTTTAATCATTTATTATCTATTACTATACATGATCATCTTCATCATAGGAATTAATTTCATAATTCCTATTGATGATTCTCTTATGTTAATAATATTTTCTCCAGTTATTTTTCTTTTGATGTCATAGGCTTTTTATTATAATCTTTACTATAGTCTTAAAATTTTTAATCTGGACTACAAATAACATGGGTTCCAACCCCACCACATGAGAAATATTTCAAATTTATTTTTCACTCAAATTTTTTATTTTCACTAGGGATTTTTTAATAAAAATATTTCTTTATAGGCATCACAATTTCTACATTAGCTTCTTCAGAGCCAACTAATAAACAATTTTCAGCCTTCCTAAGTTTATATTTTTATATATCATTGAATGTAATGTCATTATATAATTTAAGAAAAAAAATTAATATATAATAATTATTAATATCATATAAAAAAATTATATATATTTCAATAATTGGTACTATATTCGAATAACAATATAATAATATAATGAATTAAGCATCAAACATACTCGTAGTTATTATAAACAACTTCTTGGTTTTAATAACGTCTTCAATTATTTTTTAATATCCTCTAATGAAAAATACATTCACATTTTTAAGGTGAATATAAAAATGAGCCTCATAATTTTATAAATTTTCATCGTTAATATTTACTCTCTTTAAAAACCTAATTTTCCTCACATTGTGGTTTCCTTTATAATTTTTTTCTTTATTCCCTTTGTGTTATTCTAGATGTTTTCAAACAAATCACCATGAATAATTCATTAAATAATCGATATTATGTAAATATTTCACATCTTTACAGTCAAAACCAATAATCTAATACATCTATAATTTAATGATTCACAAGATTTAGATATATACTACAAATTTTGGAAACAAAATATAATTTATTATAATGGTAAGGGTTAATCATACATCGTCTTAGAGACCATAGATAAAAATTCAATTTTTTCTTATGTTTGTAAAATATTTTCTTTTTCAATAACATTTTAAAAATATAATCAATATTATTTATGATCTATACATATTATGTTTTCACAATTACATTAAAAATTTTATACATTAATATATATATATATATATATATTATTTGAACATTACTATTAAATTTCATTCTGAATTATATTGATAAAATCTAAATATCAATGACAATAAAAATTATCTTCTCCATGTTTACATATACATATTATGGACTTATTTTCCACATAATTTTTGTACATACCTTAGAAACTGTCACTTACATCATTTTTCTTTACATAGAGTTATTTAATATTTGTTTAATTATAACTCATATATTTATTTGCAAAAATTTAAAATAGATATAGAATTCCTAACAAAATCATTACATATCCAAAATTCATTAGTAATGTCAAACATTCCAATATTCTCAACTCTTTCATAAAATGGTTCATTTTTATGTTACCATGAAATATTCCAAGATTCATATAGAATCATTAATATATGATCCAATGTGATCTGCTTGAATCCAATCGCACAATGTCACCATATAAAAATTATTAGGCATAGATTCTATAAGATATAATAAGATTACTACCATGTTTATATACTATTTTATTATGAATACATTGTCTAATTTTATCATCACAGCACAATCAATAATGTAGGAAACTATTCTAGCTATTATAATATATATTTATTTATTAAATAACTAGAATATTTCTTAAGGATAAAATTATAAATTTCATTTTCAATATGACATTAGATTGGAAAAAACAACATATTCCCAAGAATTAACAATTTTAATTCTCTTAATTGGTCTGTAGGAGTCATTATTGATAGATACGTAGATACAGTGAGGAATTACTGAATGAATTTTTTTCCAATTTAATGCACATAATCCTCAAACTCTCAACAACATAATCAAACATGAACTCACTAATAATCAAAATACACAAAAGTAATACTCTTAGTAAAAACCATATTTATATTTCTCTTGTCATTTATTTAATCACTTATGATCTATATGTTTTACAGTGATCACTATTTTATGATTTCAAGAACATAATCAATGAATTAAATGAAGAAAAAAAATTCATAGTTCACTTCCATAGGTATAATCTTTGAACAATAGAATGATAATGTGTTTATATATCTAAATAAACTAACTACACTATTCAATGATCTATTTAGGGAAGGTAACTACATCCAAGGTTTCAATCACATTAAAATGGATTAGGGACAGTTCAAGCACCTTCTAAGGGATACCCTCTCTACTCTCTCTATTCTCAGTAATTTAAGAAATGAAAATTACATTGACATGAAGGAACAGAAAAAAAATAATCAATGTTTATTTTATTTATGCACTTAGTGTAGATAGGTTCTTAGGGATTTTCAAATGTTTCTACTCCTTTATAAATAATATTTTAAAGAATACATGATGGATTCTTCACTTTTAAATGATTATTAATTAATTTATCTCATTGCAATACCAACTTATTCTTCTAAAATGACCTCCGACCATTGATATTCTTTGTTTTTATTCACTTTCTATCAATATAATTTCCATTTATATATCTGAACATTCAATGTTTTTAACTCCTACGTCATTTTTAATAATGGAAAACTACTCTTTTATATATATTAGTGATATATATAATTCTGAATTTCAAAAAATTTAATTTTAAATATACAAACATATCAAGGTTAAATCATTATCGTTCCATCAAAGATACCCAATTTAAATCTATCAAAATATATAGCCAATTATTATATCACCAACATTTTATTACAACCATATAGATTGAAACATTCTACTAATTTAGTAAAAAATTAATTCATTCCCATAATTAATCCCTATGATCTTACAAAATCCAAGTATTTCTTAGTTATAAAAGATAGATTTATAATATATGAATCTATATATTTTTTCTCTTTTCACCAAAAAATTATTAAAATATTCAATGTTCAAATATATTATAAAATTATATAATATTCCTAGTTTTTAATAAAAAATCTCTCCAATATATCACCTTGAATTTCTTTAATAGGTAACTGTGATTTTCATCATGGCTTCCACCATTCTAAACGACCAAGAGTCACTAATAAATTATTATTCAAAATACTCCAAAAATTTCCAATCATAATCAATTGATTTTTAATTAAATAAATCCTTAAAATAATGAAATTTAAGTTTTTGATAAATACTATTGACTTGAATTTTTCATTTTTTGACCTCTTGCATCACAATGAAACGTGCTACTCCTCTCAAAAACAGTAGAATGAGGTTCTTCTGATTTTATCATATCATGAAATGATGAAATTCATTATGGTGTTATTTTTATCCCATATGATAATCTATGATTAGAATCTCATATTTATAAAATGGTAAATTTTAATGAAATAACTTTGATTGAGACACCACTCAATGAAATACTCTTTACGGAGAAACAACAATTATACTTGAATTAACTAGAAACCTACATCCACGATTTAATATGGTAGACACAATTATAGTGGAATGAAATCCAAATTACTAAAAAAACATTATAACATGTAGTATTAATTTAATTATTTTTCCATCCTTTATGGATCAATATATAAACTAGTTACAAATAATACTACACTAAATAATCATTGGGTATTAATTTCAATATAATGTATTCCCATGATCAACACATGAAAAAAAAATTAATCCTATGTCAATGCATTTTATTATGGATATTTCTTCTAGGAAAACCAGTGAAACATTTCATGAACAGTGAAATATTATAATAAAAATGTTACTGGGTTATCCAATTCATTTTTGTATGACCACTTCCATTTAGACATAACTTCTCCAATATTATTCAACTATGTCAAATATTCCTAAAATAAATAGTATTCAATATTTTTCAATTACTCACTGATATAATTATAATTAATATTTTATACACCATACAAAATAATCCATTTAATAACACATTACTATTCCAAAAATAACTCTATAAATGGAAACTGAAATCATACCTCAATAATTTTTCAATGGAAAATATATCATCAACATGTTATAAAATCCATTATCATAGTGAGATTTAATAAAACTCAATGGGTCCTGATATCAATAAAAATAGGTCTTCGGTTAATAAAATACCATCAAGACATCATCAAATATCAATTGGATGTTATCAGTATTCCCTTATGTATTTGATACCAATACTCAACATGAATCCAATAAAATTATATTTATTTTGTTTATACTAATGATACTCTAATATGAAATCCAAACAAAATTATATATTCTTATTTATTTTAATTATCTCCCTCTGATATCAAGTCAAAATAAAAACCTCTAGAAAAGTTAAAAATTTTAAAATATCTTGAAATGATTTACCTTGAGAGATTTTAAGGCTTTAATTATACTATGATATCATTTCCTCTACTATACACTTGACGTAAAACAACATGATATTCAATACATTGATATAAACTTTTTTGTTTGAATTTCCTCCCTATTATCAAAATATAGTAGGTACTGTGTCTATAGATATTAACCCAATTTATTTAAAAATATCTTATATTACTATAATTCATGATAATTCCTTCATAATAATTTATTTTTTCAATAAAATATCAATATGGATCATATATCCGTATGAATTGAGAAACAACTATTATAATAATAAAATTTAAATATGAGTTTGTAATGAATCTCTCAATTTCCTCATTTTGATGAATATGGTGTGTCATTATATACCACTTATTTTCCTTTATCATTTAATTTCGAATTCCCTAAGATATTTTATGTGGTTTATTTAAATTCAAATGTCAATAAAATTTATATAGGATAATTATTTTAATAATTGACCAAATTACATGATTTTCTCACTTAGGTTATCTCTAAATGACTAGTCTCTTATTACTTTCCATATTCAAATTTTTATCTCCAACAATATTGTAACCATCATTATCCCAATAGGAACCGAGAACATTAAAGAAACATAATTTTTGGGAATACATCATCCAATAATCAGGGAATGTGAATTCATTTTATTATGAACCAAAGAAAAAAATGTATTATGAGAATGTAAATCATCATATCTCGTAGTGAGGAACTGGTCCAAGGAATTTTATTCAATGAATATTGGGTATTGATAGATCAGAAACACGTAGTTGGGGTAATTATTAATTTATAAAAATTTGGGATTTTTTTAATTATAATTTTAGAAACTATTACATTACATCATATACTCTTTTAAATCCACTACTATATTATTCTACAAATACATTCTTTCTTTATTTTTCAGTAATTTTCTCAAGACCTCCTTCCATTCACCCTCCTTTTATGAATGAGTGATATAGATATTCCCGCAATGACCACTACACATACTACCCTTACCTTCCAAAAAATGTTTACAAATCTTACAATAGTCTTAAATACACCTCAAAAATTATCACTGCATGATAAATATTGTTAACTAAGGGGGAGGTGTATGTAAATCATAAGTGAGATTTGGGATCTAAAAATAACACAACAATACATGTATTTTCACTTACTGAATCACACATTCACACTAAAAATTTTTATATAAATATATGAAATGATATATAAAATCACTATAATTAAAATGTGGATATTGGGGATGTCACCAAGGTAATTTCCATAAGAGGAATATATTTCAATCATATTATATTATTGAAATAAGAGTAATTGGTGATAATGTAAAGACTCCAAAATGATGATGATGGTTATCTTTTATTTGGGTTAGTTTAATTATTTTTTCTTGATTCATTGATAATTTACATATAGGAAAAATTCACCAATGATTTTATGTTCTGGAATACATACATTCCTTTTAAATGTATTTTGTTCCTTAGTAATTAGGAAAATCCCTAGCCTTCCTTAGATCAAGTTCTACCATTCCAGTAATTTTTTTTTCTAATTTGGTTAGTTAATTTTAATGATAAATTTTCTTTTTTTATGCAAACACATGTTTATTCCTGATTTGGAATCCATAAACAACATAATGAATTTTTAAGATGATTCATGAGGTATTATAAACACTTTTAAATAAATAATTCTTCCTCGGTGTTCATCAAGAATAATTCACATATTTAGTCCATATAGATATGTTAGCTTAGATGTAGTCAATGCAATCATATAACAATCCATTATGTGGGTAATTAAATTTTCTATTATCCTTATATATAGTATTTCAAATTGATGACATAACATAAATTTATAATTTATATAAAATTAGTGGGAGAATATATCCTTCGGAGGGGACACAATATATGTAGGGTTTATAACCTCGAAGTATAATGTGGGGTCAATATTCATGTGAATGTATTGTAATATGGTTGTAATTTTTTCAATTTTTCCAAATGGAGGATCAGAAAATATATAGAGTTATATTAATTTAATTAGGTAATTTGGATCTCCAAATGAGGTTGGGTGAAAATATTTTCCACATTGTAGTCCATAAGTTAGTTTTTGGCATAAGAAAACATTTCATATTTTCTCTTTAAATATTGGTTTAAAAAACATTGTCTCTATAAGTTAATGTAGTGTCCATTGGTCCAAAAATTAGTCTCATAATGATGAATACAATGTTATATTGGTTCAAGAACATATTACTAAGATTTTATGTGACCATTAATTTGAGAAATCATATCTATATGTTTTAATGTGAGATACTATTATAACATTTTCATAACTTTTGGGACTCATGTGTGACTCAATAATATCCATGGTGAAACCCAGGGCTCTCAGAATTTTTTCAAACACAATAATGTTCTATACAATATAATCATATATGATATATTAATTTTAAAGAAGGTGGTTTGGAGTGTAGGTAGATATTTAATCAAATGGCTCAACCCTATAATTATTATCATTAATATGTTGGAGTGGAAATGAATTTTCTACAACTAATAAAATAATTAATCCTTAGAAAATGTGATTCCAAGATTCCGATATATTCATTTCCCAAGATACAACACATCTAGAAACTCATAAAACCACAAGTTTCTCTTGTTTTATCCCATATTAAACCTCACTAATAGAAAATAATTATATAAATTTTCATAATATTAATTGAAATTATAAATTAATCTAAAAAAAGAGTTATTCAATTTTTTTAAATAAATTTTAGTTTCATTATAGTTTTTGAAAACTATTATATTTATGAATAAATCTAGTAAAACAAAGGTAAAAATGAATGAAGTTATATTAAAAGATAATTATAAGTGTTTCCCGAATACTATCTTTCAAATGAATTTTATCTTTTCCTAAAATTCAAAATAGTGTAATTGTATCCCATGTTAAATCCCAAATTTCATTAATTGAAAAACAATATAAATTAGTAGAATTAAATCAATATAATTTCACCATCATTAATCCCATACTCTAATTTTGTAAAATCCACTAATCATTTTCAATTATATGTCATTATTTATAAACTTCCTTTTTATATAACATTTTTTCATTCCTCTTACAAGTTCATAACACCTTAACATTTTCCCCTTATTGAAACTGAGAACATAATGATTTTTTTCAAAAAAATGTTTTTAATAGAACATATTCATTTGGTGGTTCAAACCTAAAACTAAATCCCCATAAATAGTAGGCGTGCCCCTATGTTATTTGTGCTTTCTCACGTTTGAAATCATTTTTTGGTTATCCATATATCAAGTCTCTCTAATTCTTAACAATGTATTTACCCACAAAACGTATTTTGTGATATAATAGGATTAATTACAGACTAGATCATATAATATTTATTTTTCCTAGTTCATATGAAATAAAGTAATGTCATTCTAAGAGTATCTTTTGGGTTCTATTTATTAACATTGTATAATTCACCCAAATTGAGTTAAAAATTTCAATTTTGAAGTGTAAAATTATTATTTCCACTAAATTTAGTATCATTAACATATATTATACCACATATAACATGTTTTTTGGGTGTTATAATGATATAAATTTAGTTGGGGGAGTGAAAGGTGATTTGGATATACTGTTTAGTTAAAAATCCACCAACAGACACAAAAAATGCATGCCAACAATCTAAAAAAGTTACAAACATAAGAAAATGGAACCCTCCACCAGAAATATTATACACAATTAAACCAAATTATATAAATCATTTAACTGTTAATTAAATTAAAAAATAAGTATTTTTTAAAAAATTTGTGAGGATAGAGAATGGTTTGTGGGAATTTTCATTAGAGATATAGAGTAGAGCAGTCTCTTTAAGGGTATTTTTTCCAAATATATTTATTAAAAAAATTATTCTATTTAGAATTAATGTAACAACCTAGGTAAGTATAGAAAAATTCATTTTAATATTTATTAATATTTGTGAATTAAATAATGATTTTATTATAATGTGGATGTTATGTATGATAGCTTACTCAATACAAAATAATGAGTTTCTTTGAAATGTTACATTGCTCAAAACTTTGAGTTATTCCAAAAAATTAAATAATAATATTATTATTTTAAATTGTAGTTAATTCCTATCAATTGTATTGGAAGAAATGAACAGAACTAACAAAAATATAATTACCCATGTTTTTTATATTTTTTTCTTTTGTCCATTATATCTTAGAGGCATAAAAAGAATGAATTTTTTTAGGAATTAAATACTTTATAATTATTTAAGAGGTCTATTTACCACCTTTTCTGGGAGAACCATTTTTAAATATAGTTCCTTCACATTTATATATTATATATCATAGAATAAACTTATTATTTTGATGTGGGACATTATAATTTACTTTGGGGAAAATTATGGTATTTTTTTGATAATGTTCTCTTTTTATGAATAGTTAAAAAATTCTGCATTTTAATTCAAAACATTAATTTAATATAATTTATTTATATAGATATATTGTACTTTTAATTATTTTTTTGTTTTAATTGGATTATATTTTTTTACATTTATTCCAATTCTGTTTAGTTCATGTAATTTCACTTTGAAATTGGACATAAACAAAAGTCAATCTTTTGATAGTTATTATTTCATAAAAACACGATGTTTGGTTTTGACAATGGGAACTAATTTTATTTTAATTTTTGAAAATTATATGTTTTGAATTTTGAAAATAGATTCCATATTTGGAATCAAGAGTTTCGTGTTGGGTAAATAGGTGACTTTAATTTTTAGACATTGTAAATAGTAACTTCAGTAAATATTTTATTTACATTGGTTAAAGAATAAATATCATAAATAAGGGTAAACAGGAATATTATAATAATATTAAATTATCCTATCAAGGGTCCTAACCCTATTGGATGTTATATTTCCGACCATGGGAATACTAGGGTCTATTTTGGGACCCCATTTACCCATTTGTAAATTAAAATGACACTTTTCAAAATATAATTTAATGTTAAGGAAACTGTAACATTAACTTATATATTTTACTAAAAAAAATTTATATTGGGTTAAATAAGTGATAATTTTGACAATAAATTTATTTAAAAATAAAAAAAATATTTACTACATCATGGTTTTATGATTATAATTTTTAGATATCATATAAATAAATTTATTTAGGACACAATGGTGATGTAACGATTATCTCATTAATGAGTGTTTTAAATAAATGATAATATAAATATTAAAATAAATTAATTTTGAAACCTTTTATGACATCCATGAATTTTATAAACTAGGATGAAATTTTATCATTGAATTATTTATGTCTTTTCTAAAGAATCAAGTTGTTATAGATTTAAAAATATCAAGATATCAATATTATAAAAATTGACATAAATGAGTTTTTAAATCAGTTAATATTTTATTAGTGGATAAAATAATCCTAAAAATATAATATTCATCCAAAAAAATATATTATGTTAGAAATTTCATTAATTATCTACCTTGGGTTTCTTGAAATTTTATATGAAATATATTAACAACATAGTTTGAATGTATAAGAGGACATTGTAAATGTAAAATACGTTATCAAAGGGTTTAGAAAAAAAGATATGAATTAAAAAAATATCCAAAACATGTAAAATTTTTATTTGATGATTTTATTTAGACTTATATGCATCAAATATTTCAATAAAATAATTTTAGTACCTTTTAAAATAGAAAATAAGTTTATAATAATATAATACATTCAAACATTCTTAATGATCCCCTCCTCCCTATAGTAAAAAGCCACCAACACTAACCCATTACTCACACCTCTCAAGCCACTTGTATAATCCAAAATCTATCCAAATAAACTCCCAACATCCCTATATTCCTCATATAAGCCTTCCGAAGGAATAATAAAATTCAATAGATCCATTTGGCTCAAATCAAATGAAGTTACTCGATTTGAGGTAATGTCTTCTCTCAGGTTTATGTCCATTATTTTTTCTTCTTCACTCTCTATTAGATTTTATTAATATTGTATATAAAGACACCAGTATCCTAAATATACTAGGGTTTTTATTAAAAATTTCATATCTACACTTACAGACACCTCCATCTAAAGGATACAAACATACTGTTTCTAAGTATAGTGAACTACTGCTTCATGAAAAGATTATTGTTCGATTTTCCCCTACCACCTCTCATGGTGTCCATTATAATGGAAATATAATTATATATGATATTTATTGTATTTTTTTATCTCTATTATTCTTTAAATCTCATTTATAATATACCTTGGTTGATTTTCTTGTTGTATAAATACAAAAATATCATTGGAGAAAGTGCGGACTACCGCCCCCTCAATGTGATTTGTCTCGTTCATACCATACATGGAACGTATAAAGGATGGTTTTAATGAAAATATGTTACATATATAAAATATTATATTATACAAGGAATAAAAATATACCTACCTATAATTTGGTTTTCATTCCTATAAAAATGAAAAAAATGAAATGAAAGAAGTGTTCATGCGAACATACGGCTTACCATCTCCTTGGATGGTGCATTTAATTTTCATATATCCAAATGATATGAACTATTATAAATACCTATATACTAGATATATATGATATATATGATATATAAATCATGAATATAACTCTGGAGATAATGGATTTTTTACAACATGGACAATTTTAAATTATAACATGTTCATTTTGGAATCATGTTCCGAACATTGTCAAAATGTCTGATATAAAATGAAATAATAAAATAATTGTTATATCATGGTAAAAAGTGATAGGAAAAAGAATAATAAAACCTTAAAAATGTTCATAATTATGTAGAAATGAACTTAAGTTTATTATTCATGAATAACAAGAAACATGCATGACAAGTCATACTTATGGCAAGGGGTTCTCATATCACTTTTTATTCCCATGATATTCATGCTATATTTTCCAATATTTCCATTTTTAAAGTGTATGAACATCCCATGATTGTATTACTTTTATAATATAATTTATTTTTTGGGTATTTAAATTTTCATTTTATGATCCTTCTTTCATGGGGTGTATGTTTCAAATGTTACCAAATCGGTAACGGAACCTTTCACCCTCCTCTTTTATTCAAAGACTTGTTTTATGTTATTTATTTTAATTTCCATTATATTAGGTTGGGATATGTTTTTATATATCTATATTACTATATATATTATGTCAATGTGATTAGATAACCTTTTCTTTCTCATCTATTCTTTTTATAAAAATTTTAGTGACGCAGTTAGGCAGACGAAATTTCGTAAGAGAACACTTTAACCCAATTTAAATTCATAGGGTAAAACTTATAATAATTGATTATGTCATTATATTAATATGTGTGAATGAAATATGATTGTATTTTACATAATATATACTTATATTTGTTTTGTTTATATTTTTCAAACATAATTATTTCATTGATTTATCCTTAACCCAATGATACGATCTTTGTAAGGGACTATGTCTCAATTCCCTTTAATTGAGCAATATCTTGATATTATGCAGCTTTATTATACTAGAAGGTGTATGTACAACCCTTTTTAGAATTTATATCATGGATTTCTATATTCTAATAAATTTTATAGTTTTATTTGATGTTATTCAATAATGATTTTTTTTCAAGAGCTTCACAAGTGGTAAAATATTCTTTAACTGAAACAAAATTTTAAATGTGTTAAAGATTTAATCATCTAAATCCGTCTCATTCATGTCCTTGTTTAAAAATATATTTTTAGGATTTATTTATATATACATGAGTGTTTTAAAGTGTAAATTAATTTCAAAACTTTTAAAGTGCTCTGTTACACATGGATTCAAGATTATTATTTTTGAATGTTTTAAATGAAAAGAATATTTCAATATCTTGAACTGATATCTAGTGAATACAATGTGGAAATTTTTTCTTTCCTTTATACTAGTTTTATGTGTAATGAATATGTTATGGTTCGTGGGAATTTTCTACAAATATAGGTGGTTCTGTGATAAACCTCGATTGAGTAAGAAAGAGATTTGACTCAAATGCATTGGGTAAAGTAACAGAGGTAAACATTAATGTTTCTCCTAAGTGATTAGGTAATATACTCTGATGGGTATTCCGAATGTAACTCCGTATGTATATTTGAAAGAAACAATGTATGTATGATATGTATTCCACAATTTACCTTTATGTTTTATGAATTCTATTTTTTAGTCATAAATCATATGATTTCATGAGTTAGGTTAAAGATATTATGTTTTGATATTGAAATGTATGATTTCATTGATTTTTATTTATTCAGGGGATACTGTTTTCTTTCATTATTTTATATACCTTAATGAGATTTTTATACTCATCCCAAGTTTTTTGAAATGTTTGCCATAAGAATTAAAGATGAATATGGTCAAGGATGGGATAATGGAAAATTCATGTTTTCTAAAAAATGGAATCAGACATGTTTATTTTTTAAATATTTTTTTACTTTATGAAAAAATAGATACTAAGTAGAAGTATCTTACAGTAATCTTCAAGTTGTTATATATATATATATATTATGACCTAATTCTCTAAATCTATAAACATTAAAATATACTCAATGTGAATTATTATCATTATTCATGATTATGTTATGTTTAAGGCTGGGGCCTTATAGTTGGTATCAAATGATAATTTAGATTACTTTATAGGTTAGTTTGTTATTTAAGCAAAAGTAAAATAACAATAATGGTTAGAATTTTTGAAAGTTTCATAGTTATTTTTGATAAATTTAATGGGTTTATGATAACACGAATAAGTATATATTAGTGTTTAACATATTCATAAGATATTATATGATGACTTTTCTGATATACTCACTCTGTCCTTTTTGGTTTTAGTAAATGGGGGGACCTCACAGGCACTAAAGTATCAATAGATTTGACGAAAATTGTTGTGGTTTTCTGAATGAGCAAACTAATAAAATCGAAGTAGTAATGACAACTCTTTACGACATTATTAACCAACTATGTGGAGTCATGATTGACCACCTAAACATTGGTGATATTTATAAGTCATTATATATGAGTGAAATAAATCCCTACTAATATTCTGGTAATAATCATTATTGTAAGTATATTCAAAAACCTATGTGTCAAGGATGTGGAATGAAACGCATAGGAAAATGGTTCAAAGGGATGGAAATATGATATAAATGTGGTAATGGAGTTCATAATGAATGAACCTTCCATGGGAAAAGGAAGCATCCGTTTGACTCAAGTAAAGGGAAATAAGTTACTTCGAAAGGATCAATTGAATGTTTTAAATGTGGTGTGAAAGGTCACTATACAAATAGATGTTCTATGAAGATGGATTCGGAATATAATCATCATGACCATATAAAAATATGTTTACCAATACCTAATACCATTCTAATTGAGGATGAGGAAACTGATAATAGGAAATGAAATGTATGGATTATTTCATAGCTGATGTATTGACATTATTGAATTTGAGGATACGATTAAGGATTTTTTGTCGGAATGAATTACAAAATAAAACAATGGAAAACCAATGTATAAAGGACCAAGAAGAATTTTTAATGATTAATATTTCTATATTTTAGTAATTTAAGGGTTATATAGGATTTATAGATAATGATATGTTTATATGTATTAATGATATGATTTCATTGGAATACTTTTTCATGTATGTGTAAACTTAATGTTTGATATGTGAAAATGTTATTCAAGGAATAACTATCTTTTCTTTTATGGATATACTTATAAGGAAAAATTCGAGTTTATATGATCCTTGATTTTTGGAAATTACTTGTTATTAAATTTTGGGGTGAAAATGCGAGGTATGAGATAACATTTATGCTTAAAATATGTTATGCTAATTTTTTAGGAAATTATCTTCTTATAGGGAATGTTATAAAACTATATAGTTTATGAAAAAGGAAAACACGTATACTGTGTGACAAACCATCGCATCAGACCAAGCTACGGGAATTTAACCCACATCCGAAGGTCGACAAGGGCACATCGCCTACCACTAGCCTACGTTAAGTCACTAGTTAGTATGACTTATTCAATTTAGTAAAATTATTTTATTGATGAAGAATAAGTTGATTGGGGATCTTATGTTTTATCAAATGTATATCCTTAACATAAGAAAAATGATTTGTTGATTACATGATAAAGGTTATTTTGGAATACATTTTCTCTTTTGGTAACACTATATGTCCAAGGAAAATAGAATAATTTGGGATATCAAATGAGGAGTAATGGTGTAATTTTACATTGGAAGAATATTTATTATTGTTGGAATATGGAGATTTGGGTTATTTATGAAAAATATTACCCTATTATAGAGAATATGAGATTAGGTTAATTACACTTTAGTATGAGACATTATGAGTAGACGATGTTATTTTCAAAAATGTTAAGATTTATATTGGAAGACTATGGGATCAGATTCATCTGAGATTTGGGGTTAAATATTAGTTTGGATTATATTGAATAATTTGAATGAAATTTTTATATCAAATCGTCTTTGTTGAACAGGGGGTATTTTTTATTTAATTTTGGAGACTAAGAGTAGTATTTCTTTTTAAAAAGGATCATTCTTTTTGGGGATTATATGATCTCAAAAACCCATTTTGGGTTTTTTTAATGTCTAATGATAAGGTAAAATTATATAGGTCTAATTTTGTGGAATATGTGACTGTCTATATATTTATTCTGGCACTTCAAGTATGACCAAGTCATATTGGATTCTCATCCTTTCGAAAAAAGATGTGTATTTGTTATAAATTTATTAAAGGATAATCTCCACTTGATAGGTAAGTATATTTACTTATGTTATAAGTTAATATAATTAATAAATACTTCAAATTTAAGAAAGGGAACTCATACCAAAAATACTCTATGTAACACCCCAAGCTTCTATGGTGCACTTCTCTTTGAATAATACAATAGCGTGTGTTGTACGCAACTTTGAGTTCTAACACACACAACAAACAATAAAACAAACCGTTATGAATAGTGATACAAACTTTTTGAAATCTTTTAAATTTTATCTTGGAAAATGGACTTCATATTTGGATTTGGAATATTGAAATTATCCTAGGGTGAATTTTTGGTATTTTTCTTAAAACATTCAATTTTTGATGAATAGTGAAAAAAGACTGAGTTATAGTTTAAAAATGAATTTTTATTTAAAAAATTATTAATTTTTATTTAAATTTAATTATGCACAAAATAGATACATAATACCTGTATAAGTTCAATGTAATTCATTGGAGTTAGTTTATAATAATTTTAGATATATAAAAATTTTATTGAACTTTTCACCGTCTTTTACCCACCTCCTAGGAAATTTACAAATTCACATAAAACATAATTTTACCACTTTTGTGAGTGGAATTTATAAAATCTGAGGGACACTATTAATATAAAAGAATAAAATGTGGTTCAATAAGATAAACATAATTTTTTGTTAATAGTAACTTTTTTACTTTTACTTACCACAGTTAAAAGTAAATAGGGTAATTAAGGGTAAAAATGATATTAATATTACCCTAAAATATGTTCTAATTTTATAGGAAAAGTGTATATCGACCAAAACCGACCTTAGGTATAAACTATTATCATTTAGGTCCACTTGGATTAGATTTGGACATTTATTATTATTTAATTCAAAGAAGATTTAAAATAGTAAAAATCAAAGTGTAATTACCAAAACATTTTTAATATAGAGTTATACATAAGATAAATTAGATAATAAATTTTCATTAAAAGATAAAAAAATTTCCTACATAATGGTATTTTATTTATAATTTTTAGATATTAAATAATTTAATTTATTTATGACACAATGATGATGATGTAATCACCTAATTAATGAAATAAAAAAATAATTGATATTATAAGTATCAAAATAAATGTAATTTGAGACTTTTTATGAATAAACCTAATTTTATAGTTTAATATGACATGTTATAGTTGATTAAATTACGTTTTTTCAAAGTAATCATGCTGTAATGATTTTCACAAAAATCAAATTCCAAAATTGTGTCAAAATTGAAATAAAAGAGTTTCTAAAACAAATATTATATTATTAATTGATATCATATTCCTAATAATCTATGGTTCGGCCAAAATACTTATATAATTATTTGTGTATCCTTAATGGACCACTTGGGGTTATCTTGGATGTATATAGTATATTTATTAACCATATAATATAAAAATACAAAGAGACATGGAAAATTTGAAACTAATTAACTAAGAGTTAAACCTAAAAGATAAGGTTAATATAGTGACCCAAACTAGTTTAAAACCTATTGGTTGGGTGATATTAGACCCATACCCACCTTAACCATTAAATAATCCACTTTGGATCCAGTAGAAACCAAATATGAATATAATATAAAATAATATTTCTAGCTTTTCCTAAGGTGCCACTCACCCCACTTATAAAAGGGCACTCCCCCTTCTCTAAATTTCATACATTAAATTCTTTTTGGCTCAGCCAACCCCTGAAAAAAAAATTCTCTCAAATTTCATCACTTAAACCTAGAGGCCTTAGTTTGATCCAAAAGCCAACCTAACGATCCCTTTTGATCAAATCAAAACTAAGAACCCGAAGAAGAGGTAATGTTTTCACCACCCTCTTTCAAGTTCCTTTATTCTTCAACTTCTTCTTTCATTGTTATTTCCATTATAAAATAATAACTCTCATATATCCTATATAATGTGATGTTATTATAAATAAGGTATAACCATATTCAGTATTCTATCCATACATTGAATGACATGTCACCATACATGCATACGTACGGCTTACCGTCTCCACATTGTGGTGTAATTGTCATTCAATACAATATTTTTTGGATATGTATAATAATGATGTGTAATTCTTGTAAATAATAAATATAACATGATAATTATTATGTATATATGATACACCACACAATTATATATTATTTTAATATAAAAATATTCATATTGTTGCTAGTGCGTACGTACGGACTACCGTCTCCACGAACGCGATGTGATTCATTCCCCATCGTATCCATTCAAGACTAATTATCATTTTATGATTAAAAGAAATGTTTAAGGACTTGCTCTCATTATGGATATTAATAACATACAACCTATCCAAAACAAACACAACTTACATAACAAATCATATAAAGGAAAACGAATCAGTTAACACTCGAAACAACGATAATACTAAAATAATATTAACAAAGCAATTCTAAAAGATCATATATGAT
The DNA here is from genome assembly GCA_963277665.1 of Viscum album. Lineage (NCBI taxonomy): Eukaryota > Viridiplantae > Streptophyta > Magnoliopsida > Santalales > Viscaceae > Viscum > Viscum album. Next base: position 265,514,840 of record OY728128.1, on the reverse strand, counting down.
ATCATAATTTATATGATCTTTGAATAATTTAATAAAAATTATTTCACCATTATACATGTGGTTATCCTACCCTCAACCAAGGAAATGTAAAAGGTAAGGTTTTATTTCACAATCTCTTCATTATCCAAGGTTATTTATACGTAATTATCAAATGGGACCTCTTTATAATCCACATCCATGTTTCTTAAAAATGTATTTCAAAACATTATTAATATTTTATAGAAAATGTGTTGAAGTAATCTATAACCTTATTTGAATTTTATAAGATGTTTATAAAGGAATCTTTCCGTCATTTTCCCAACAAGGTCCTTTTTAACCTTTTCATCCAAATTAATGTAAGAATGTCTTTTTTTAACATATACGGGGGTGTGGCTATTTTGAACCATTATTAAATTGTCGAATCTTACCTTAAAATCTTGTAAGAATATTTTCAAATTAAATGTTTTATTTATAATTATTTGACTTTTAAATGATTTAAAAAATAAGATATATTTCTCTCAAATAGTTTTGATTTCATCTATGTCAACATCCTTTGATGGGGTTTAAGATTATTTGAAGTTGATTTATTATGATACAAAACATCCATATTATATTGAAGGTTTTGTGATATGTTTGACTGTGGATGTGTTATTTTTATACCCTTTATGGTTTATGGGGAAAGTATTGATATTTTTTATGCTAGTTTTAATACGAATGTTTATGTTATGTTTAAACCTATTCATATGAGGAATGCATAAGACTTAATAAGTGATGGGTGGAGCCCGCTATAGCTCCTCGATGCATCGGTAGGTCTCATGAGACAAACTAGTGTCTTGGCACAAGTCCATGACAAAATATTATATGTAGTCTTGGTATAAGGCCTTGACAATGTGGTTTTGATAGTCTGGCATTATGCATTCCATCATTATGAAAATGGTTATTGATATATCATGTGATTATTCTACTAGTAGAATATCCATGTGAATAAGTAAATTGAATTATTTTATTTTATATTTTCCATATTATGCTGATGTTCATGTTTAAAAGGCTTTTTTTAGTTATACATTGTGTTAAATGTTCTTGCTTATTTATGAATGTTTCTGCTATATTGTTATCTTTACTGAGCATTTGATCTCACCCCTTTCAATGTTTTATTTTTCCCAGGATGTGAAGAATTATTTTTTGAATGACCTGCAAGGATAGTATAAGGAGATATGACTATGAAGACAAGATGTTTTTTCAGTTTTTACTTTATGTTATAATGTAAACTTCAAGAATGTACCTAGTGATTCCAAGGCTACTAAACAAATCGGTCTTTCGAGACATGATCTTTTAGGATCAAGCCAATGTTATGTAATAATGCACCGAATATGGGTAACTGGGGTCGGGGAGTTATACGTTATCCATTTACATTTCATACTGGGGAATTAAACATCATTTAAAATATTACATGTTTGTGGTTTTCTTGTTGTAAACTGTCTCCTAATCATTTTTTATATTACTCTCCATTTGAACATGACACTTAGTTTCTCCTCCAAATACATGTTTTCATTCATGTAAATCTAGTATGTGTTATCTAATGTGACTTTTGAATCTATATTTATTTCATTTAAAGTGATGGATTTGATGACTCTTTTTCCCATGTGGGGCTTTTAATGAAATTTCCATGCTCAATTTTGAAATTGCAAAGACACAATTCCCATAAGAGGGGAAGGATGTAACAACCCAAGTATTTATAGAATAATTTGTCATCATATTTATTAAAATTTATGAATTAAATATTAATTTCATTTTAAAGGGGATGGTATGTATGATAGAGTACTCCACACGTAACAATGGGTTTCTTTGAAATCTTTTGATTCACACACCTATATGTTATATCGAAAATTAATATGATAATATTATTATTTTAAATGGAAGTTAATGCCTTGCCATTGTAATGGAAAGACAGAATAGAACTAACTAAAATATGATTAAAAGTGGTTGTAAAATGATTTTAAATTTATCAATAAAATTTGATAAACTTAATACATGAATGAATCTATTTTTAAGCATGAAGTACATTAATATTCTTTAAAAGGTTGATTTATTGTCTTTTGATTGAAATCCATTTTTATATCTATTTTTTGTCAATTTTATATGTTTCATTTCATATAATAAACTTATACTTTATAATCGGGACAAAAAAATTTACATTGGGTAAAATTTTGGTATTTTTTTGGTACTATTAATATTTTGATGAATAGTGAAAAAATACTGCATTTTAATTCAAAACTGTATTTTAATATAGTTTAGTTATATTGTTATATAATACTTTTACTTTTTTTTTAAATTTTATTTGGATTATATTTTTACCATTAAAATGTTTTTTTCATTTAATTTAATTTCATTTTGAAATTGGGAATAAACAAATGTCAATTTTTTGTTAGTTATTATTTCTTAAAAACATGCTCTTTATTTTTGACAACATGAATTAATTTTAAATAAATTTCTTCAACTTCTGTGTTTTGAATTTGTAAAAATGGAATCAATATTCAGAATCAGGAGGTCCAAAATGTATAAATACGAAAAAAAAATTAGACATTATGAATAATAAATTCAGTAAATATTTCATTTACCATGGTTTAATGGTAAATTTGTTAAATAAGGGTAAAAAATAATATTATAATAATATTAAATTAAACTAACACACATCTCAACACTATTGGATGATGCATGTTCGACTATTTTCATCCTTGGGTTGATTTTGGGACCCCATGGTGCCACTTGTATGTGAAAATGGAACTTAAATTAATTTAAAGTTAGGGAAAATGTAACATAAACAAAAAAAATTTAGTAAAACAATTATTATATTGGGTTATATAAGTGATAATTAAAACTATAAAAATTAATTAGAAATATAAAAATATTTCTAAGATATTCTTATTTTATTTATTATTTTTATATATCAAAAAATAAGTTTATTTATGACATAATGGTTATGTAATGATTATCTCGTTAATGAATGTTTAAAATAAATTGTATTATAAATATTAAAATATATTTATTTCGAATTTTTAATGACATACACGAATTTTATAAATTATTATGACTTTTTATTGTTGAATTAATTAAAGTATTTATAATTAATGATGTTCATATAGTTTAAAAAAATCATGATATTAATAGCATAAATTTTGACATAAATTACTTATTAAATCAATTAATATTTTATGAAATGATTAAAAAATCCTAAAAATATTTGACTCGACAAAATGAAATATATTATTTTACAAATGACCCAAATGATACATTTTGAGTCTCTTTGAAGTTTAATGTAAATATATTAACCATATAGTATGAATATATAAGAGGACATGGTAAAAGTTAAATAAGTTATCAAAGAGTTATGTAAAAATGATAAGGATTTAAAATATCCAAAACCAATCCAATTATTATTAGATTATTATATATCAACTTATATGAACCTTATATTCCAATTAAATATGTTTTGGACCTTTTGAAACATAAAATCATTTTATAATAAATTAATAATTTCAAACTTTCCTAAAGTGCCCCTCCTCCCTCTAATAAAAGACGACCTCATAAAACCCATTACTCACAACTCTCAAAACCCTTGTCTCATCCAAAATATGTCCAACTAAGCTCCCAAAATCCCTCTCTTCCTCATATATGCTTTCCCCTAGGCATAAGGTAATTCAAGGGATCCCTTTGGCTCCAATCAAAAGAAGTTACCGGATTTGATATAACGTCTTCTCTCAAGTTTATGTCCAATATATTTCCCTCCCCACTCCCAATGCTCTTATTATTCCTTGTTAATATAACAAAACCAGTAACCACAATATACTATGTTTTTTTATGATAAATATTCTAACTACACATACACACACCTCCATCAAATGGATACGAACATGCTGTTTCTATATACGATGAACTGGTGCCTCACAAAACGATGATTATTCTATTTTACACAACCAGCTCTCATGGTGTCCATTATGATGGAAATATAATTATATATTATATTTATGATATTTATTTTATCTATATTATTTGATAATTTTTATTTACTACATACCTTTATGATTTTAATTTTGTACAAATATGATAATTTCATTTGAAAAAGTACGGACTACAACCCCCTCAATGTGACATGATTCGTTCATAACATACGTGGATCGTATAAAGTATGGTGTTAATGAAAATATATAGCATAACTAAAATAAGATATTATACATGAATAATAATATAAATATGTATCATTTAGTTTTCATTCTTTTATAAATAAATAAAAATGAAAGTAGCATTCATGTGTATGTACGGCTTACCCTCTCCATGAATGGTGCATTTCATTTTCATATATCCAAATGATATATAAATTTCTAAATAAATATATATAGGATATATATTTTATATATTATATATAAATCATCAATATAATATTAGAGATAATAGTATTTTGGCCACATGTGCAATTTTTTATTATAACAAGTTCATTTTTTACTCAAGTTCTAAACATCGAAAAAATGTCTAAAATGAACTCAAATAATTAACTAATTGTTGTATAATGTTAATAAGTGATATAAAAGGAATAATAATTTTGGAAAAGGTTCTTAATCAAGTAAACATTAATATATTTTTATTATTCAGTAAGAATAAATAACATAAAAGGCAAGTCAAACTCGATGTAAGGGGTTTTCACCTCACTTTTTATTCCAGTGAGATTCATCATATATTTTCCTATATTTCCATTTGTGTGGTGTATGTTCTGCCCATTATTGTATTATTTGTGTAATATAATTTAATTTATGGGTATTTACATCTTCATTTTATGATCCCTCTTATATATTGTGTATTTTTCCTATGTTTCCAAATCAGTAAGGGAACCTTTCACCCTCCCCTTTTAGTCAATGAATTCTTTTATGTTATGTGTTTTAATTTTCAGTATCTTATGTTAGGATATGTTGTTATATATCTCTATTTCTGTAAATTTTATTTCCATGTGATGAGATACACTTTTCTATCTCATCAACTCTTTTTCTAAAATTTTATGTGATGTCGTTAGGCTGTCGAATGTTTGTAACGGAACTCCTTAACCCAATTTCAATTATTTGGGTTAGACTTATAGTTATTGATTAGGTCATTCTATGAATATGTGTGAATTAACACTGATTGTTTTACACATAATATCCTTATATATAGGTTTTATTTATATTTTTCAAACATAATTATGTCATTACAATATCCTTAATCTAATGATACAATCCTTGTAGGGGACTATGTCTCAATCGCCATTCATTGAGGGATATCTTGATATTGTGCTACTTTATTATCCTATAAGGTGTATATACAACCATTTTGCCATTTTAGATCAGGAATTTCTATATTCTCGTGATATTTATATATTTATTTGATGTAATACTTTAATTATAGTTTTCAAGAGTTTCTCAGTTGGTAAAGGATTGTTTATCTAATACATCGTTTTAAATGTTTTAATGATTTAATCATATAAATCCATATATTTACTTTCCATGCAATAGAAATGATTTTAAGACTTTATTAATATAGATATTTTTGTTTTAATTTCTATATTCCATTAAAAATTTTCAAAGTGTTATGTGACACTTTAATTCAAAATTATTCTTTTTGAATGTTTTAAGTGAGTTGATTATGTCATTATCATGAAAAGATATCTTTTGAATACAATGTGGAAATATAATCTTTCTTTTATTCTGGTTTTATGTCTTTTGAATATGTTATGGTTCATGGGAATTATTTATTAATATGGGTTGTTTAGTGATAAACCTAGGGTGGGTGAGAGTGAGATAACTCTCCAATGCATTGGGTAATGTGGCGGAGGTAAAATTAAATGTTTCTCCTAATATATTTAGGGAATATATTTTGATGGGTATTCCAAATGAAACTCTCAATGTATATATGAAAGCTACAATGTAATTATGATATGTATACTATAAATTACCTTTATGATTTATTATTTATTTGTGTTATTCATAAATCTATACTTTTGTGAGGTCGGTTAAAGAGATTATGTTTTATGATTAAAAAAGTATGATATCTTTGATTTTTATATATTCATGGACTAATTTTTTATTTCATTTTTTATATCTATTTCTGAGGTTTTTATGCTCATTCCATGTTTTTGAAATGTTTTTCACATGACTTAAAGATGAATATGTTCTAGGATGGGATCATCAAAAAGTCATGATTTATAAAACATAGAACTAAACTTGTTTATTTATTATGATTATGTTTTATGAAAACAATGGACTCTGAGGAGATGTGTCGACATTTAATATTCATGTTGTTTAATATATGTTATTACTTACTTCTCTAAAGCTATAATCATGAAAAGATCCTTAATCTAAATTATTAATATAATTCAGGATTATGTAATGATTACGGCTAGGGCCTTATAATAAATGTGAAAATTACTATGTTTTTATACATAATAAATATTGAATTTCTTAAATGGAAACACTTAGTGACAATGTGATAAATATTCCACATGGAATGAAGGTAACCAGATATGAGTTTTATTATTAATGAGAAATGTAACACTTTAACTTGTTCTAAGAGAAAATTATATTTAATAAATCTATCATGATACTTTTTGATCCTTCCATTTTGAATTATGATTTTTTTCATGTTTATCCCACCTCATTTCATCTATCCTCATTGTTTGGATTCTTTTATACTCACAAACTTTTTCCCCTCCATGTTTAAATATTTAAATCCCATAATTCATTATGGTATAACTAAATTGGAATGTGAAAGTTCTTACCAAAAGTATTTATATATTTATACATACTAAGGGTGATTTAAAAAAAGTTATATATTCATAAAATAAATTATCAAACATCATACTATAATATTCTATTATGTCCAATTGTTATCTCTATTATCTATTTTCTTTTGGATTAGATAACTCAAGGTTCTATTTTGTTATTGGATAGTAAGATTGGTGGTTTGAAGTCAAGCTCCATTTATATTTAAATTTTACACCATATTTTAGTAAAAAATTATTTTAAACAATAATTAACAGGAAATGATAATTCAACATTTGGAATCTACACAAGTATTAAATTTTCTCTATAGATTCTCAATCAAAAAATATCCTCCGAAACAAAGAACATTGAATTAGATTTTAACCACCAAAATTCATGATTTTCAATTTAAAAAGGTTCCTATAATGAAACCAAATAGTGAATTATTTATACTCACCATGATACCTTATAATGATTACATAATATTTTTTCACAAATTAGTGAATTATTCAATGGCATTAAATTTGGAATTTCAACACCAAATGTATGATGATTTATATTCATTTAATCTATATTAATTCTATCCTAAAAATTCTTAACGTTAATATTTTAATTGAATTATTGGAGGAATAGGATCCACCACTTAAACATTAGTTTAAAATATATATTGTTCAACTTGTATCAATGATCTGTATTACCCGAATTAATGGATTTTTAACATCCCAATCAATACAAAATAGATTTATCAGGTGTAATAACTATGTATAAAACCACATTCTCAGTATGTATATAGTTTTTCTGAACATAATATTATGTTTATGAATTTTCTTTATCAAAATTAAGAGTTCATCAACTATTTGGGACAATACTAATCAAACAACACTGTTATAAGAATCATTCATTAATTTAAAATAAAAAAATCCAAGATAGTGGCATAATAGTTAGGCCTATGGTTAGTCCCATTTTATATACTATAAAATATTCTAAACATGATTCATTAAACTAAATATCAATTTCAACTTTTACTATATTAGCTAATGGGAATTTTTTATTAATATATCTGACGAATATCAAACAGATCCATACATGAAAAATAAATGATCTAATATGTTTAATAGTTGTGGGATATTGAATTAAATAGATGATATCAATCGAAGCCTTTTATACTCTATTATCACCTTTAGAAATTATATGAACATAAGAAATTCCCCCTTTCACCATAAATATAAATTTCTAAAAATTTATATACGATCTATTTTCATTTAATTATTTTAAAAAATATATAAATTATAATGAAAATGATTGAATAATGTTTATTAAAATATAAAATTTTTAATTAATAACTCTAATAATTATTCATTGAGCCCTAAAAATATTCCCATAACAAAACATTACCTTGAACAAAGTGTTCTAATTATATGAAAAACAACCCTCCATTAATAAAATATTCCATAACAACATGTAAACATGGTATTTTATTGATTATATGTTATAATGTGTACCTGGAAATAGCCATATAATCCTTTAAGGAAATAGTAATGAATATTACATAGCTAGTCTCCTGAGAATTTAATTAATAAAAAATTAGATAATTTTTATTATTTGGTTACATAATGATGATTTAAATAATTTATACATACCATCCAACTATTTATAATCATACTAGATATAGCTTCATTTTTTTTATTCATCAATGGGTTTTCCTGACTTAAATGAGAAAATTGGAATAAGACTCACATATTGGGATTCAAAAAATGTTTGATTACATAGGGATATAAAAATATATCATCCAACTTATTAACAAATAGAATAATTATTTCATACATAATTTTTTTGTGTTTTTTACATGTTTGGCATCATTATCAATAAAACAGATCTATAAAAATCATAAGAAATATTTTAGCTATATCATCAATTATTTATCCAATTTACTTTTAAAATTGTTTAAAAATGATCAATATTCATACATATTTTTTTGAAATTAAACTATTTTTATTTATAATAGGAAACATATCTATATCCTTGATATATTCACATTTTTGGTTTATCAATAGTCACAACTCAATGTGGTGGAGTTATTCTAATAATGGAATCAATGGCATTACATTTATATTGATAATATTAATATAGTGAGAACAATAAAATGTTCTCAAAAAAATTAAATATATAATAAAAAAATGTCAACCAATTAATCTTAAATATTATTACACATATTCAGTTCATATTCCAAATCATTTTTAGAAATAGTTACGTAATGTTTTTGAAAATTTAAGTTATGCAACTAAGTTCATGATATCATTTAAAAGAAATATTCTCACTTGATTATTAATTGTTCTAAAAATATGAATGATAAATAACATAGTTTTCTTATTATGTTAATTTCATTGAATCTATAATTTTGAAATTCAAAATAACATCATATAACTCCACGTAAATTTTCCCTTTATTTACATTAATTATGGTTCTTAATGATTTCAAGAATGGTCGCCCAAAGAAAATTGGTATGTGAATCACACCATATTCATTCATGATGTTCAGAAATAAATAAATTAGTAAATATAAAAAAACACTTTACTCTAACTATAAAATATTTAGTAACACCAATATTATGGACAATAGATTAGTTATCTAGATATATTAGTACTCATAATTTTTCAGTTCTTTAATAAATAAGGAATAATTGATATAGTGAATAATAAAATAGATTGATTCACCTTAGTCACATGATGAACTAATGAATTTTAAATTTCCAATAATATAGGGTATATATAATTTATTAGGATCTTAAACATTAATATGTAACTATATAGTAATAAAATAAAAATCATTCCCTTAAAAATATGTCTTTTCAATGACATGATATCTTATCCTCTTAGTGAAATTCTATTTATGTAATTTTTATTCAATGGAATATATTTTACTACTTAAAATACAAGGAAATCAATTTGAATCATTTAAATGTATCAACCAACCCTTTCTATGTTGTTTTTGTTATGTTTTTCATTGGTGTTTTTCCCTGAACAGATGGGTGGTATTTTTTAAGGGAGGTCATCTTTCATGTCTTCTCATTCTTCCTCATTCATTGGTTATGTATTCATAGAATTTTCATAATTTTGTTTTTTAAGGAATTATGTTTTTAATGGTTATTTAGTTTTAACTTCCACGAGAAAAATATAATTAATTCCAACATCCCAGCCAATTCTCCATGAAATTACAGTAACATATCTCTTAATATGTTTCAATGGATATAATAAAACTTGTACAATAATGTGTATGAAAATAAAAATCTCATTACTAAAATCACTTTGAAATGAAAATGAATCCCTAGATATATAAATTGTTGAACATTTCCCTTTCACTGATTGTGAATACTACTTGCTTCAATAATTACAGTGGTTTGATGATGATCCTTGATGAGTCACCAATGATTTCCTCTCATAATATTGTAACCATATGTTGATGTAAATCCCATAAGAAATTATTAATAACAAAAAATCTATGATATTCTATTATCCCATGTGTAAATAAAGGGGTATGAGAGAAAAATGGGGGAATCATTTGGAAGTAAGAAAAATCTCAATTTACAAGTAATTCTTCATTTATAAATGTATCACAAACACTTTTCTATGCTATTAACATTTAATCTAACTCAATTATCCCACAAGTTTTATCTTATAAAACATAGATTAAAATAAAATCCAATTCCGTATGATATCTTAATGTCAACTCTAATAAAGTTAATTCATATATGTTCATAATATTAAATTTAATCATATTATAAAATTACACCATTTAATAATAACAATATATCAAATAATAAAAATTCAAAAAAAATTGAATATTATTTATATATCGTACTATATGATAGCCCATAATACCTAAATTATGATTTTCCTTGAATTCATTTGTATTTTACCCTAAAATGTAAATATATTCTATAATATGGTATGACTAAAAAAATAATTTGAATTACGTGTTATTTATGGAACAACTAATTCAATCTAAACATTCTCTAAATAAAAATAGTTTTTTTGTTTCAAATTATATTTTATCATATAAAATAACCTATAAAAATATATTAAAACTTCATTCAACACATTTATAAATTTGAAATATAAATTTACCATTAAATTAAACTACTATCATATCATATAATATAATATAGATAAAAAAATTAAAATCTTATTTTGGAAAAACCTCTAAATAATTTTATAGTTACTCCCATTTTTTCATTAAAAACAATCCCCATTTAGATAACCAGAAGCTGTAACCCAAAATTAAATTATATCATTAAAAAGAAATATTAATTTGTAAATTCATATTTTAAAAAAAATATTTTGACCTATAAAATCATTTTTTTAACACCATGAGAAATTAAAAGAACACTACGGTCAATACAATTTCAAACACAAAACACTAAGTTTATACAATCCCTAACAAAATATTAAAATATTTTTTAGCCTTGAATGTAATAAGCAAGTTGTTAGTATTTTTTGGAGGAATAGTAAAACTGATATTTTAAAATGTAATTATGATGGAAAGAAGAAAAAATATTTTTAAATAAGTACTTAATTCAGGGTATTTTATTTATTGGATTTGAATAAACTTTTATTAAAAAATTAAATTTTATTATATTTTATTAAAAAATAATAACATTATCTCCTTCTATATTTTTAAAATTAAATTTAAAAAAATTATTTTTTTTGGAAAAAAAATTTAAAAAGTATTTAAATTTTAACTTTTGAGTTTTTTCTATAAATAATTACTTTTTATTTAATAGTTAAAATACTCGTTTTTAAAGAAAACCAAATTATTGTTTAAATAATTTATCATGTTATATTGTGTTAACAAATGGATTAAAAGTAAAATATGTTCAATTATTTTATTATTAATTAATGTAATTAAATTTTAATCAATTTCAAGTTCAATTTTAACATTAATACGTTTTATATATATGTAAACATTTTCTTTGGAATTTTTTTTTCATCCCAGCTTCCAATTTTATTTTAAATTTAATTTTAAAAATTATTTGAATTGAATTTTGAAAAATTGACCCAATATTTTTACTCATAATAAATAATATTATATAACAAGTTCAACTTAATTTTTGGCCATAATGAATATTAAAACAGAAACAAATTAATTAACACAAATAAGGTGAAAATAGATTTACATGGGGTTTAACTAAAACAATCTGGGTTAAAATGTCTTAAAATATTACTATATCCTACTTTTTGGTAATATTATGACCTTATGCCATCTAATATTTAATACCATTTTATTTGGGATCCTTTTTTCTTATTTAAAATGTGTGTGTATTGTTTTCTTTTCAAATAATCCTTGTGTGTCCACTCCCCCACATAAAAAATAAACCCCTATCCTCACATGTTCACAATTACAATGAAATGTTTCTAAAAATATATATGAATAAATCACATCATTAACTCCTTAAAAATGTATTATTGGACTTTTTTTACCATAAATCCAATCTAGGGATGAATTAGTTATAATCATACATAGGTGGTTTGAATAAGAGTTATTATTCTCAACTGAGAATATTTGCTTTATTTATTCTAGATCCATTATAATATAATAATGAAACATGATTTTATTGTGAAATAATTATATAACATAATATTAGATGATATTATGTAAATATAGAAATAAAATTCTATATCCTCTGCCATCAAATGTGAAATGAAACCATCGTTCATGTGTATTAGAGAATACTTCCCCACAAACAAATGTCATCTGTTTTCCATCATCCGCACTCATTGATACATAATAATATAGAATAAATATTTATATATTATATTAATTATGTTTTATAAAATATTTTACATAAATTTATCATATACTTCCTTACCTTACCATCTGTGAAAAATGATAATATCATTCTCAAGTATAGCGGACTACGGCTTCGTGAAACGATGTGATTCATTTTTTATTACCATATCACATAGATTGTATATGTAAGTCTATTTATAGAAATAATATGATATTTTTTATATTATTATAATTTTTTGAAGATAAAATAACACTTAACATCATTCCATAATTACCCTTCAAAAATAGAAATGATACACATGTGTCTGTTGTGTCAATGAGTGTAATGTATTTTATTTTTCATAACCATAATTCATGGTCAGTTTTAAAATTAAAAAATTTGTATATAAATTATAATTATTTAATTATTATTATTATAAATATTATGTAACAGTGGAATAAATGACGATGTTTAACACACTGATTCCATTTTGAAATTATGAATGGTGCATCCTCAAATTACCTGATGTTAACCTAATTGATTAAGTAGTTAAATACATCAATTAAATAAATGAAATAAATAGATTATTTGTAATGGAATAAAGATGAAAATTATTTCTATGAGAACATACAATTAATAAAAGATTATTATATGAGAGTTAAAACACTTACATGAAATATTATGGACTCGTGGTTGGGGTTTCATCTCAAAAAACCCTTCATAAAGACACATGTTCTTTTATGCACTTGATTTATACTAAATGGTGTATATACCAAACCTTTACATATTATATAATTAATTATTCATAAATCAATATATTTTATGTTATAATTAATTTAGATCATTTATATGTGTTATGATTAAAAAGTTACAATAGCTTTATGGCCTTCGGTTTCTAAATCATTTTATTCAGGATTGTTTATGCATGAGTATTTGTTGTAGTAAATTATTTAATCATTGTATAATAAAAAAATTAATATTATATATTTATTCATGAATTTTCATCTAATAGTAGAAATATCATATGTTTTTTACTTAAAAGGATGGAGAAATTATTTTGAAGAAAATCTTACTTCATTTCTCTCTTCACATGAAAATAATTTATCTTCCCAATACTTGTTTTCAAAAAAAATTGAAGAATAATTTTTAAATTATATAAATGAATTATCAAATGAGATTTATTTATTTTAATTTCCAAAAAAAATTTAAAAGGAATCATCTTGTTATTTTTTGACCCGAATAATTATTAACATATTTAAAATAGTGTGAAATTAATATATTTATTTGTCTTATACATCATGTATGCAATACCATCAAGGCCAATGGATTTTTTTATCCTTCCATTAAAACATTACATGGTAAATTTTGAATTAATTTTTTACTATAATATTATTGAATTGTTTATTCATTGAAGAATTGATTTCAATGTGAAAAAGGACATTTTCTTAAGAAATATTCCTTGTAAATTTTTATTAACTTTTTCTACAACAATGAAAACCGTTCATTCTTGGATTTCTTCTAAATTATCTATATATTTCTATCACACACACACACATAAATATATATCTTATAATACTTTAATTTTATGGTTTGATACATTCCATATGTTCTTCCCTCAAATTCATTTATTATGAATTTTCCATGGATCATGATATGACACAAGATTATGGAGCACATTTTTTGTTCAGGAGAAATTATTATGTTTATTCCTTATGACTGATTTATATTTTATGGAACACATAATCATGAACTTGTTATGAATGGTGCACCTAGATATAGATCCAATTAATGAGATATTTTTTATCCTTAATAGACATAAACTATGGGATTTTGGGAGTAATCATAATCCATTATTAGACATGTTCCCCTTTGTTTTATTATCCAGGAAGTTATCTTTGACTAGTGTTAAGTCATATTATATGTTGCTTCCACATTTTTTATGTTGTTGTGATCTTAGGATTATGGTTTTTATGTTATGATCACTTGTGATTAAACCTGAGAAGAATCCTTTATGATATCACATTATACCTTCGGATCACACTTTATGTTTCAATGTCATTTTTATTCTCATATTGGGATTTTTAGATCACCGATTTTTTCTATGTATTCTCCTGGTCATCCCATTCCGTTTTAAGAGATAAAAATTATTTAAGTGAAAATTATGAGGAATAATTTAAAAATGTTTTTTTATGGTCTTAGTTTTATGTATTATGATCCCAATCTTCTAAAGACACTAGGACTCATGATCTTTCGGTTGTAATTAATGGATATTTAGGTTCAAAATAAAATAGGAATTTGTGTAAATAGTTTGCATCTCAATATTTGGAATCATATAAATTTATAGTTTTTAGAGTATTTTCACTAAAAAACTATATTGAAATACTTATTATTAAGTATAATCACAAGAAAACATATCTATGTTTTTTTATCGTATAAAGTAACTGGTTTACAGGAACATACATCTCTGTTTGGACGCAACAAGTTAATTTGGATCTGTAATAGTTGAAAATATGGTTAATAACTCTAAAACGTGTGAATTTGCATTTAAACAGATCATCACCTACTTTATGACCAAATTCCTAGTTATATACTTGGTTTTACACTACTAGGTTATATTATTGTGAGAACAAAATACTTTTTATGACTAATATAAATGGGCATGAACAAATTGTTATCTTTGAAAATCTAATAAGAACCTCAAATGGTGGATGACGAAGACTATAACTGATAGACTTATAATTCCAGGAATATTTAATATTCATTTTTCATTCCTTATTTGTTTATATGTTTCCCTACATCATATTGATATAATCAAATTATGTTCATTTTATTTTATTTATAAAATGTAGGGAAATAGAAGAAATCATGCCAACAACCAATGTGATGGGGAATACAATGACATAAAAAATAAGTTTAAAAAGACTAAAGGGAGTGAAATATATAAATCTTGTGTTCATTAAAAATTCATTATATGAAATTATGATTATCAAATATGATATAATTGAATATAAAAACACATCATAGAAGAGAATGATTGTGTAACATAGACGTTCGATTGTAAAAGATGAAAATGAAAAGAAGAATCAATTTTTAATTCATCAAAAATTTAGGAAGATTCATCATGGAAATTTTATTAAAGGAAATATATGTTTCATTATGTGTATTAAATTAGGGAATATAGTATCTAATTTCTAAATAAAAATTAAGATTTGAGTTGACAATAATCATAGAAATAATTTTCTTTCGGAGGAACCATTGATAGTTTAACATCGTAAATTTCATGAACTTAGTAATTGTTTGATCAAATTATCTAATAAAATGATTAATTAAAAGATTGAATATGTTATGATAATATTTACTGCATAATTTTTCATGTTTTTGATGTTTAAACTCAATAATCATGTTGTTGAGGTATTTTTTATCCATGGTATACTATATATAACACACATGAAACTTATGAGAATTTTTATATTATAGAATTTAATTAAGGATTTGAAATAATATGTTAAATGGTACTAATGACCTATAAAATTTATTTAATTGTATGTTTATATTTTATGTAAAAAAACATGATTTAGGAAAATAAAATCTTTGATATGTACATAGTGTTGAGGTAATTTTTATTCATTAGTATTATTTGATTTTGTGGGGAAATGAATAGTTTTATATAAACTTTAGTGGTTAATAATTTTATGACGATTTATGTTATTTAGTGGATGTCAATTATATTTTTTTAATGTTAGAGTAATTATATGAATATGATTTTAGAATAAGGAAAACATTCATGACAGGAAATAACCCACTGCATCTGTAATGGACATAGGGCTTGAACCCCCAACCCAAGAGTGATAGGGGTAAATTCCTACTATTATCCTATGTGATGTACTAGTTAGTATTTAATTTTTTATACATAAAACATTTAAAGTATAATAAATATGGTAATTTTTTATGAAATATATTTTAGGATAATTTTTTAAATTTTTATTATTTTTTATTGATCAATGGTATTTTGGGAAATGTTTCATTATGTTAGTGTATATATAACACTTAGGCCTAACTGGAGCATGATCATTTAGAAAAATTCCACATCATTGAGATGAACTCGGATCTAGATAAACTGGTATTTTCCCCGTCTTCTTTTGGTGCTTTCTCAACAAAGGACAACTGACAGGTTTTCTTCACTCCGGCTGCCGGGGATGAATGGAATGATGTTTTGTGGAGCAAGAGAATTCCCACCAAATTTAATTTCATAACGTGGTGGATTTGGCATCAAGCAGTCCCCACAGATGAGAATATTAAGCACTATGGGGTGAGCATCGTGTCCAGGTGCGTCTACAGTAAGGGGTATAAGGAGGAGAGCTCGAATCACTTGTTTTTTAGGGGGATTGGGTGAAGGAGGTATGAAGTTTATTTGGTGAATTCACAGCTTATTCTGTTCCCGGTATGGCCTGGATGCCTTTCTTTGATCATTAGTTCCATGGTGCGGGGAAGGAGGGTCTCGAGTGAAGGGCACACACATTAGTCCTGCAAGCTGGTTGTTGGTGCTTGTGGCAGGCGCGAAATAAGGGGCGGCATGAAGGGGTGTTTTCATCTAGTCGCGTGATTATTCTTAGAACACAAACTCTGCTAATCGATATGGTCAAGACCCTCTCTTCATGGCGGGAGGCCCCCACTTTTTATTGGCTTAATTAGGCTATTCAAGGTACCTTGTCGGGCATTCACTCCTCGGTTGGTAATTGGGTCTGTTAGCAGACTCCTGCCCGAGGCCTCAAATTGAATACAGATGGTTCGTGTGCTAATGGAGTCATGTGAGGAGGTGGAATCGTACATGACAGCCATGGCTCTATCTTCCTGGCTTTCCCTATCCGGATAGGAGAGGGCTCATCGCTGGTTGTGGAGGCATAGTCTATGCTGGCGGGTCTTAATCCTTGTAGACATAAAATATTGGAACTCATAGAAGTAGAAACAGACTCAAAGTTGGTTTATAACACGATTTAGGGGATGGGTGTCACGCTGTGGTCTATCGAATACATCATTCTCAAACGTCGTCGGTGCTTGGGTAATAACATCAAAGTGTCTCATACGTGGCGTAAGGGGAATGGGGTGGCCGATTACATGGCCTCCTTTGATAATCCAGGATTCGAGAGCTTGGTTTTCCATAATCATGAGACTTTGAAGCCAATCGGGATTAATATCATTAAAGGGGATGCTCTTGGTCTTCACTATTTCAGACCCCCATAGTTGTGCTCTTCTTTCTTTTTATCTCTTTCATGGGTCATAAGTGTACTTCATTCTTTTTTTTGAATAAAATTTACAATGATGAATATATAACACAACAAAATATTATAAAGTTGTGGTTTTATAGAATGTAGGGTTATTTTTTTATGGAAATATTTTAATTATATATTGAATTTACAGAATAATAGAAAGGTTTATTTATTTTGGAATTTTGTTATCATGTGATATCCATTTCTAGGGTTGGACAAATTCTAGAAACCATAAAAATATATTGATATATTTTTTTGGAATGATGTGATCTGTTTGAATTTAAATTTATTGATTTAGGAAATAAATCATTTTGAAAGCTCATAATTTGGGGAAACATATGATATTAAGGTGAAAAATGATTAATATATGAAATTAAACATGTGGAGAAAATATATCTCCTAATTTGTTTTTAAATCTAATGGGTAATAGAATCTAAAACGTTTGGAATTGGATCTTGAAATAAAAATTATATTTACATTAAATAAAAAATATCTTAGAAAACTAATATATAACATCACAAATATATCATTCATATAAATCCTTATTATCACATCCAATAAATGATATCCTATGTGGAATAATAGTTATGTTATAACCTTTTTTATTTCCATTCCCCTCTTATTAAGATACTGAATTATTATCCAAGTTTAATTTATGGGTTATCCCAAATGGAGTTTTTTAAATGTAAAAACATTAATTACAAAGCAGATGTTTGAGTTGATAGGATGAAATTTTATTGAGGGGTTTATTATGAATCACCTGATCATTTTAAGGGAACACAATTATCGATGGCATAGACAACACACATTATTGTGTTTAAATGAACCCTGATATATAACATTAAAAAATTATTCTTTAACCATGAACATTATAATATAGATTTTATATTTGGTGGTGTTAATATGAATAACCACATTTTGAAAATTAATTTTTAATTATAAATAAAATATATTGATAAATTTGGACTTAATTGTAGGGAATGGGTTTATAGGATTTGAATATGTATTTTTCTCAAAAATTTATTTTTTTCATTTTGTTGAAAAAATAATAAAATTATCATTTCCAACATTTTAAAATATATTTTAAAAAATTGAGCTTCATTTATTTAAACAAAATTTCAAAATTATACTTGGATAATTTTTTTCCTTTTTTTCAGAAAAGGTTATTTTTTTAATGAATATTGGAAAATACTAGATTTTATTAAAAAATATCATTCCGTTAAAATAATATTAAAAACAATATTTCGATATAATATTATTTAAACAAATATTAGTTTAATTATCTTATTTTTAATCAATTTTGGTTCATTTTAATCAATTGTATATTTAATTTTGATATAAAAACGTTTTCTACTTATGAAAACATTTTCTCTCGAGACTATTTTTTTCATCACTTATTTTGGTTTAATATAAAATTAAATTTTTATAATTTTTTGAATTTAATTGGTAAAAATATATTTCATGTTTGGAATATTAAAATTTTATATTATATAAAAAATTTAATTTTAGAGGATAATTAATAGTACAAATTGTAAAATAATATTTACCGCCATTATGGATAAAACGTGCTTACCATGTAAGAAAACATAAAAATTATTTGTAAAAATCAATTAAAAATTTATAAAAATGATATTATATGATAAAATTAATACATTATATCCATTTATTTTAGATAATGATACATTTTGAGTCTTATTTCTTATATTAAACAAGTGTATAATGTTTTCTTTTTAAAACATTCCAAGTGTGTCATCACCCACAATAAAAATAGTGAACCTCATATCCACTAATCTTTACACTTATAAAGCCTTTTGGTTCACCCAATAACTTCTTAAATACATTAACTATTTACATAACCACATTCTATATTAATTTTATTTATAATAAATCAAACCTACAGAGGCTTTAGGGGTAATCCTAAAGAGGTGGTATGAAAAAAGATGCATAGTTTTTTACCGATCATCTTGGATTTATATATTTTTACACCCCACTACAATAACACTCAATAATTATGATATAATAAATTAATTATCAACCATATACTAATATTACATTATATTAAATTATTTACTAAAATCCTTCTCCTCTTCAACCAAATGGGAAATGAAACCATTGTTCATGTGTACTGCAGACTAACGACAAATAAACCAATGTAATTATTTCTCCCTCCTCTCCTCTAACAAAAAAATTTGATTATGGATTTAATAATTATACATTATATTCATAAAATATTGAAAAATATTTTAAAGTAATATTTCATATACTTTCATATCATACCATTCGTGGAAAAATAATAATGTCGTTCATGTGTACGATAGACTAACTCATCGCGAAGCGAGGTGATTAATATTTGATACTGCATCTCATGGATGGTAAATGTAATTGTATTCATATAAGAACTATTTTATTTCTTATATTATGATAGTTTTTCTCTAAAACAATAACACTTACCTTCTTTCCATCCTGATCACAGAAATATGTAAATGTTACACATGAATATGTAGGATATACTGTCTCTTTAATTGTATCATTGTTTATTTTTCATAAAAATAATTCGTGATTATTTATAAAATAATATTATTTGGACAAAAATAATTATTATTCCATGGTTATTATTATTTATATTATGGAATAAGACAATCTTTTAACCTTTTTAACACAGTGATGTTGTTTTTGAAATAATGAAGTAGGCATCCTCAAAACACTAAACATATAGATAACTAATTATGTAATTAGAAGAATCATTAAAATAAAATAATTAACTGGTTTATGTATAAAATATTAAATAATTAAATTTTATTGATAAATCAAATTAATTAATATAATTTTTTATATCAATGATAAACGACATACATGACAATTTTTAGATTCCAGTTATGTGATTCACATAAAAAATCCTTATTGGAGGCAGATGTTTTTTATGGACTAATGTTATTTTAAATGGTGTATATATGTCCCCTTTAATAATTATATCATGAATCATTCATACCTCATGATGTTTTAATTTACCATACATTTATTCTTATCATCATATTGATGAATTAAATGTAACCAATGTAGTAAGGGTTTATGTTTCAATTTCATTTCAATCGGGATTTTTTCTTCATAAATATTTATTGTACAAAATTATTTTATTATTATAGTATAAATGCATTTAATTTTATTATCCTTATATTTTTCTGGAAAATATCATGTAATAGTAGCATTCTTTAATTGATGATACTAAAAATTTTGTTTAATTTTTTTAATAAATAAATTTTATTTATCTCTTTGGTCGAAAATATTTTTTCTACTATATCCATTTTATATAAAAATATTTTAATGATTTTTTGTTAATTATTAAAATATTTACTAAAATCAATTTAAACAAATCTTGAGTCCTTACCAATTATTTTGAGATAAATCCTCTAGTTATTTTCATAACATATTACTTTTTAACCTTTTCACAATTGTGTGAAAGGAATTTTTTATTACCATTTAGAGAATGTATAGAATTACCCTCTACTAATAAAACTCAATTCATTGGATTTTATTTTTTGATCATTCCAATTTTATTTTGAAAGATAAGTTTTTCCATTATCTTTTTGGAATTTTTTATATAGTTAATAAGTGATTTCCAATTTATGAGGGATTATTCTTAATAAATATTAAATTTATTGTTTTTAATACATTTTCATCAATTGTGAGAACATTTAATGTTATGGATTTATTCTAAATTATATATATATATATCATGTATAATAATGTTATTCTCACAAACCTTAATGGTGTTATAAATGCTTTATTTTCTTCTCTCAGTAATCTTCATTATGATGTTACCATTAATCATGACACAGTATAATATCATGAAACCCACTTTCTTTTAATTTGTAATAAGTATGGTTATGAATTAATATTTATTTCTATTTTTTTCCACATAATCATGAACATGTTATGATTGTTTTCACCAGATAACACTCCAATGCATTGGTTAATGTTATAATCTCCTGATATTTCATGTATGAGATTAGAGATTAATATTAATATATTAGGTTAATTTTTCTAACATGTGATATTGTCTAGTTAATTATAATTGACTAATATTTATGTAATGTTTTCAATTTCATACTCATTTATTATGATTTATTGATTATATTATACTATGTAATTTATGTTATTCTCCCATTTAATTGCACTTAAACCTTAATATTTATGATTATATGTTATATGTTTCACTCACAATTTATGTTTCCTTATCATTATAATTCCCTTTATGGTATTTTTAGGTCACCCATTTTTTCTATGTATTACTTATGTCATCCCTTGTTGTTTTAACAGCTCCAAAGTATTTAAGAGAACATTATGAAGAATAATGTAATTAAATTTCATCTAATCATAACTACGATGTATCATGAAACCATTATTCAAAAGAAACTAGGAATCATTAACATTGAGTGGTAATTAAAATATTTTTATGTAAAAAAAATGTTATAATATGACTAAAATGATTGGTTCATTATAATGTAAATCAGGCTACAAATGGATCAGTTTTGATCCCCACAAAACACATTTATCTTTACACATGGGTTCACTAGCTATTTAACCAAAACAGTTACTTTTCATATGATCACTTTTTCTACGAAACTAAATTAAAAAATGAATATAAATCTAAAATAACTATACAGATGTTCACAAATATCCATTTATAAAGGAAAAAAGTTTATAAAAAACAAATTTCATTAATCTAATGTGTGGGAAAATCACACGACCATCACAAAACAGTTAATCAAATAACATTTATTATCTATGTATGTTCATACACTCCTCCAGTCATTCTCAATAAAAATAAAAAATTTCAGACATATTATAAGAGAGTAAAAATTCCATCTTGGATAATCCCATCGAAATTACATAATGAGAAACATACGCAACCACCCCTTGATAATCTAAGCCTCGTGGTTGGAATGTGAATGAAATAAAATTATAATTGTTCTTATGTTAGGTATATTTTAAACCTTCTGTATTGTGAAATCCCAATATGATACATGTAAAATATAAGGACATGACATTAATAATTACAAAATATATTATATTTAGATAATAACTAGCTTTATTTCATTCCCAAATATCTTATATGTTTATAGATTTAGATAAATAAGTCTTAATTATTATTTTAAAGATCCAAATATAATAAATTGGACACTTATACTTAGTGTCCATTTTCCACACAATATAAAACATTTAAAATGAATCATATTTTCTTTTCATGAAAACCCATAATGAATTTTAATTTTACTTATTACTTATTATTACTCATCTCTTATCCTAATTAAAAAATAATAAAATCTTTGGGTTGCACACCAAAATATCAATATGGGATAAAAAATAATGAAATCGATTAGTCTAGTGAAAAACCTGAAACCCATAAAATTTCTACCTTTATCAAAATATTCATTTAGTGTATAAAATAATTCATATCCACGTGATAAATATACTAATTTTTATGAAATAAAATATTTAATCCCTATATAAGGAAAATAAAAAAACCATTTTGGTAACATACAACATTGTATTCGTAACCCATGGAAAACGTGTGTTATATATAACTTGGGCGTGGTTAAATACATAATTGAAACCACCCTTTTATAGTCAACCTTTAATTTATTTAAAAAAAGTACATAACCCAATTAATTAGAGATATATATTAGGATCACCCATTATATGAACTATATCTGTCTAACATATTCTTATATTTTGTATCATGTGCACCAATTCATATTTTTTGTACTAGTATCTCCCATAATCAAACATAATACTCAAGTATAATATTTTGAATAAAATATTATATTGTTTCACCATTTCATTAAAAAACCAACGAAAAAAATATTCAACCCATATGAAATGCACATTTAGATATTAAAATAATTTTTCCGTTTAAAACCCCATTTTAAAAACCAAAATTCTTAGAACAAAGGGAAATATGTATTTTCTTGAATAAAAAATCGAAGAAAATAAATTGATCAGGACATGAAATAACATTTTCTTATGTGGGAAAATCTCTTAATGTTTTATACATTAAAATAGAATAATCCTTTTTTCCTTTAGTTAATAAAGTAAAAACATTCTGAATACATTACATAAAAATAATCAATTCGAAAAACATTAAAACAAAGTAAAAAAGTGAATATAATTGACTTTATAATTAATTTTTTTGTAAATATATATTTCAAAATCATAAATTTAATAACATATAAATTGATGAAAATATTTTGGAAATGAATTTTGAAAACATTTAAAATGTGCGGTCAATCAAAGAATGACTTAATTTGAGTATAACACATCACATATTTTCATTATATTCTAGAATAATAATTTTTTAATTATTTATATTCCAAATAATTTTTTTCAAATGTATTTTTCATCTTATTTTAATTTTTTCTTTGTAATATTCAATTAAAATTAATTTAAAATCATGTTATATATTGTGATGATATTCGCCTCATATGTGAAAAATGACTTCAGTAGGTTGTCTATGGTCAAATGGGTTATTATTAGATCATCTCCAAATTAATATTACATATGTAATTATCCTTTTAATGCATCTATTATTTTTTTAAAATTAAAAATGAATGATGGTTATGAAAAAGTTAACTATATTATAATCATGGAGATGTTGGATTGTACACATTTATTAGTAAACATTTCCATTTCGAAATGATCATGATGGAATGAGTGGTAAGTAATATTTTATATTTTCATAAAAATGTTAATATCATAAATATCATATTATATATATATATATATCATCAATGGGATATAGTTATGAATAAAAAATCAAATCACTTTGTGGATATGGAAGTCTGCACGTATTCATGAATGATGATATCATTTTTTAATAGAAGGAAATGATAGAAAGTAAATGATATATTATATTTATATAATGCTAATTATTTTATCAATATTAAATATATTAATTAAATCTACTATGATAAATATCCTTGGGAAGTGATGATGGAAAATAAAACACGTTATTTTAGAGAGGTTGAAATCCAAAAGTTCTCTTGAGGGATGTTTTTAATTTATATAGGATGGAAAATGAGATTAGAATTGTAAAAACCAAAATACATATAAAATAACTTTTATTCATTATGTAATTAAATATTAATATTCATTCTATATATATAATAAAATAAGTTGTATTTACTGAAAATAATGAAACTATATTAATAAAATTCTAACCTCACTTATTATAGTATATATAAAATTTATGTATCATATTAGTGATAATATGAAATATTTATATCATTAAATAAGTAAATAAATGTTTTAAAAATTATATATTATGCGTTAGTATTATTATGGAACATAAAATGTTATTTAAAATATAATAATTAATATTATAATTTTAAAGAAAATTTATTTTCATAAATTTGACTTGTAAGTTATTATTTTACTATCTTATGATTATAATATAATTTTAAGAAAACCAAATTAAATTTTCAATGTTTTATGAAATCAATTATAGTTATTAAATTTTTATTTTTAAAATAAATTATCAATTTAATTAGAATTTTATTTTCGTATATTCGTAAAATTCTTTTCATAAAATAGAGTTCAATTTTTAATTATTATCCTCAAAAATGGTTTGGGTGAATTTTTGTTATTATAAATAAGTAGTTGAATTTTTGGGGAGTAGTAAAATACAGTTATTTACAGTATTTACTAAATACATGAATTATTGAGTCAAAGATGATATACGGATGATGTATTCCCCAAATCAATAATATTCCTTCAATATTTTAATATATTTACTACTAATTATTAATCTTTTCTTAATGTTTTTTGAAAATAATAAACTAATGAATAAATAAATCAAGAAACACCTCTACCCTAAACTATAAAACCACATCTCACCACCTCTTCTTCCCACACCTCAAAGCATCGTAGATTCATTAATTTCTACCCAATTCCATTTTAAAGACTCATACCCATGTATGTGACCAGTTGGACTCACCAAAATTCCAATACCAAGTGCCTTAAGGTGGTTCTCAAGGAAAATAATCCAGGATGTAAAATCCTCTTTCATTTTTTTTATTCTATTTTATTATATTTTCTTTTCTTTTCTTTTCTTATTCCCAATTATAATCACCTTATCAAGGTGTAATAAAAACTGAAAAATGTTATATATAATTTCATTTAATCCTGATAATTTAAAAATTAATCATCAATCTCTTTATCCTCTACATTTTATTCCAAAAATGAGAAGAACATTCGTGATGTGTTGATTAATAGAAATCTTGGATGAGAGAGTTGCATTCTTCATTACCACCTATACAGATAGTCACAAAAGCATAATTATGATTAAATAATATGTTATTATACATATTATATTTTTTATAGTGTTATGTAACCAATATACTAACATGATATTAAATGTTGTAAAAAATATTTCGAGGTATCATTGATGCAATTGTTAGGTGATTGTGTTTGTTGAAAAAGCAAACCTCCATGTTGTGTTTTTAACAGAGCATACCACGATGTCTAATTTCCTATAAAAGGTGGCTTACATAGTGATTTTTTGAGTTTCCATGTGGTGTTTTTTATGAGAATGGAATGTTTTGGGTTTAGAACGTTAAAGAATGTCAAAGTCATGATGTGTGAAAATGATTTGGAAATGGGCGTGAAATATGAGGTTGTGTGAATGAAATATGTGTGCCCAATGCGGCGTCAAAAATGGTTTTGCACACTTCAATAGGAACTTTCGTGATGAAAGATGAATCATCTGTGTAGTGGTAAAAAACACCCATAAATATGAGTTTACCTCCGTCATTCAAAATAGCTCAGCATATAGAGAAAATCCAACCACAGGATCGCGTAAGAATTCCGCACAAAGGGAGTTAAGAAAATTATTTTCAGTTGCGCACAAGCTAAGATGGATGCAAGAATGATTTGATTTGCACGAAATATTGAAGTTGTTCACAAATGGTGTTTCTTGACCAAAGAGGACTCTTGCATGCAAGGCATTAATGATTTGTGCAAGACAGAGTAAGGGTTGTGCGAAATATTTGAGATTTCTTGGTACACCCGGTGCAAAGAGAGATTCATCTATGGGAGAAAGTGGGACGTTATGAGAGAATCTATTAAAATATAATGGTACATATTTCATTAGATGTAATGAAGAGACACATAAGTGTATAAACTGTGAGTGGGTCTTCTGAATATGTAGTGACCAAACATCAGTTGAGGGAGTAGTGAGCTTTCATATTGTGATTGGTTTTAAAACAAAAGGGATAATGAGTCTTCTTCGAAAATTTTAAACAACAGTGCACTTTTAGTGAATTTGGTACATTGGAAAATTGCCTATGTATGCTCCTTGACTATTTCTCATTGAGGTTGAACCCTGTAAAATTCATTGTTTCATGTGCATGATTTTATTTATGTTTAAACTTTTCTACGGGAAATAGAGAGAAGTGATTTAAGATTACTAGAAACACAAGATCAATAGGGATAGTTATTTTAATCTCTCGTACCCTAATTCAACCCCCCCCCCCCCTCTTTGGTTATATAACCTAGTGAACCTAACATTAAATAAAATTATATAAGTTCAGGATGGTTGTAAAAAATGAAAAAAAATAATTTAAATCATTTTCTATAATGTTTTCTGTAATAAATCGTCATAAAATTATAAAGAAAAATAATATATATTATGATTAAAAATTATTTAAACATATTAATACCGTTTCATTTCAATTTTGGTGTCTTTCTTCCCATCGACAAGAAAATCAATAATTAACCGACCATAAAAAACCATTGAAGAACCCACCAGACACAATGGAAATAACAAAATATTATTTAT
Source organism: Viscum album (assembly GCA_963277665.1). Taxonomy (NCBI): domain Eukaryota; kingdom Viridiplantae; phylum Streptophyta; class Magnoliopsida; order Santalales; family Viscaceae; genus Viscum; species Viscum album. The sequence continues at coordinate 265,487,210 of OY728128.1, read as the reverse complement.
AAATTGAAGGATGGTTATTTTAATATAGTCATATAAGGTAGTATAAACATGATTACAATTATATAAGAAAATACAGACACTCTTTAAACCCTTATATATGAGGTTTTTACTCATTTTAATTAAGATGAATGTGAGGTCAGGGACTTTTCATTGAAAACCTACATTTAAATTACTATTTTTACAACATTAAAATAAAATGTTTTTATTATATTCTTAGTTTATGGTTTTTTTGATTCTTTGGATATTTTGATGATGAATTTTTTTATTAATAATTCCATCTAATGCATTTCTTTGTTTATTATAAAAGTTTACAACAATGGTTATTCTATGTGTAACTACAATGGTTACATAATAAGGGATTTGAGAGTATTACATCTTAAGGTAGTCGTGAGGGTTATATTGTATGGTAGCCACGAGGGATAAAAATAATATGGTATCCTCAAGGGTTACAATTTATGTTATGAAATTATATAATTTTATTTAATGATTTATTTATGTTTTCAATTTTTTTAGAAAACTATTGTTTTCACAAAGTAACTATATGATACTTATGGGGGATAAGTTTTCCTTTTTAAAAATGATTTTATATGTTTATAAGTATTTAGGGACTAATGGTTTCTATAATTTTTTTTAGGTACATTACATAACTTTTTGTGATAATGAAATGTTTTAAAATATTTTTTCTAGGGTTGAAGTATGGGTAAGAGAAAAGAATAAGAAAAGATGAAATATTGTGAAGAATTTAAGTTTTGTTAAAAACAATGTTATTATGGAAGATATAAATATTATTTTAGTATTACCCACTTTGTAATCTTGTACATTGTCACATTTGTATTATTTCATAATTCTCTAAAAACCTAAATTGAAAATATCATTGGGAATATAATAAGTGTATTCTAGTTGAATTAACTAGATTATGTATTTTTTATGGATTGGTCCTTCTAGTTGCAATCAGAGAATGGTTTTGATAAATTTTGGTGTTTGGATGATTTTAATGGAATAAAACAAATTATTTTTACCTTATTTATTCTTTTAAATGAAAAATTATTTATATAATACCTTGATTTTCATATGAGATATGGCTATTATGTATTGTTTCCACATAATAAATAGGAAAGAAGAAATCAAAAGGCACCATGAGGATAATATCATTAAAAATATACATCATAGAATTTTATAGTTGGGAACTAAGTAGTTTTTAATAGTTATAGATCCGTTGAAATAGTTTATAAATGGAAGAGGAATCAATGCAAGAGAATTTCCAGATCTAAAACAAAGGAACATGATGATAGTGTAACCTTTTATGTGGAAACATACTCCTACATTCAATGGATCTTATAACATAGCTATAGCTTAAGGGTTGATTGAATCCTTTTAGAATATATATGATATCATGGGTTGTTCAAATAATCCAAGGGTTAGCCTTTCTTTTTATCATTTTTATTGTGAAGCTGACTATTGGTGGTCATTTTTCAAGAATATCATGGATAACGTGGATGTTGATGTAATGGAGTGGGATGAATTTAAGAATCTTTTCTTTGAAACTATTTTCCTATAGTGGTTTGAAATAAGATGGAAAAGAAGTTCCTTAAATTGAAAAAAAGGAATAATATTCAATGGAATTGTAAGAAAAAAACATAACTATGAGGTAAAGGTGTGATCTAAATAATATTTGGGATATTTATAGTAAAATAAATAATTTTCACTTATGATTGAAACCACGATATGGAAGGTATTTTGCATCCAATGAATTCAAAAGTTATGAGAAACTTGTTTAGTGTGATGAGAGGGTATAAATAGAGATTTCGAATGATCATGTGTACTTTGAATAGAATCAGAAAAATATGTTCCAATGGAAAAAATTGGTAAAAAAGTTAATGAAATCTAAAGGTAATAAAATTTCATTTCCATTTTATGGAAGGTTTGGAAAAAACCATGGGGAATACCTTCACAGATATGAGAATTGTTTCTGATGTGGTAAGCTTGACATATGGATTGAGATTGCAATAAAAAATATATTACTGATGGTATTTTTACTACTGATAAAAAATTACATTTTGTTTCGAATGTAGTGTGATGGGTCATTATTCAAATACCTAGCCAAATAAAGATCTGAACTATAGTAATAATCAAGAATATATGCTGAAAGGAGTTATGAAATCCTTGTTTTCTACTTCAGTATATTTCATTCCATCGGATGAACTAGTAAATGGTATATTTTTCGATTACATTAATTTTTCTAATGTATTTTTTGATATGTGTTCTACACATTCCAATATTTTTGAGGAATTTTCAAGAAAATAAGATATTTCACCTCATGAAATAAAATTATAAATTACAGTAAAAAATCCTAGGGAAGTATTAAGTTAAAATGAAATTATATGAATCTTACATTTTTTTCGCATGGAAATACAGTACCTAAAAAACATTTTTTACACCAAGTATATTTTGATGTTAATTTGTGAATGAATTGGCTTTCTTTTTAACATTATAATATTTGATATAAAGTCAAAGAAGTTGATATCATGAATTTTCTTGTATACAAGAATATAACCATAATATTAGGGGAATCTTCGGAATCTAAGAAACTATTAAAATATGATAATGAATGTTATCATAGTCATATTGATTAAAATAAGGGAATAGTTCCGATTAATGATATGACAGTGGTAAATGAATACCTAAATGTTATTCCTAATGAGTTGTCATGTGTTATACATGATCAAGAAGATTAATTTACCCTTGACTTAATTCCTAATTTTATCCTAATTTCAAATCCACCTTACCAAATTTGTCAAGAGGAACATAGCAAATTAAAAAATCCATTTCAGGAATTTCTTGATAATGTTTTCATTTGACCTAGAACCTCACCATATGGTGCTCCTATTTTGGTTGTTTTTGAAAATATGGTTCTACGAAGCTTATTACTGATTATATATCATTGAATAAAATTTCTATTTAAAATACGAATCAATTCACTCATATAAATGGATTGATTAATCTGATCTATAGAGCTCCATATTTTTACAAGATTTATTTGAGATCTGGGTAATGTTAGCTCTATGAGGAGGTGTATTCCACTTCAAAAATAGTGCTCTATAATAGATACAGAAATTAAGTTATTTTATGATCATGGGTTTTCGAATTTTTGTTGGTATTTATTGATTGTAAGAATACAATATTTTGTGAATATTTTTATAATTTTTTTTGTTTTTATAGATGATATTTTGTTTTATCCCAAAAATTAAGAGGAACATGGTATACATATAAGTGTTATTCTAAAAACACTAAAATAATAGAAGTATTATGAGGAATATAGAAAATGTGATTTTTGTGTTCAAAAAAAATTATTTTCTTGGGTACATTATATATATGCCTGGGATAACAGTCAATCTCAACAAAAAAAAGGTGGTCAATGAATGGGAAAAACCTATAAATGTTCATGAGATTCATAGTTTCCAGGGATTGTAAGGCTATTACCGGTGGTGTTTTAATAACATTTCAGGATTATCTAGCCTGATAACTAAGGTAAACTTAAATGGGATTGATATTATATGCACATAAGAATGTAATTTTTGGTTTTAGGAACTGAATAAGATATTGTTGAATGCTCTAGATTTTTCCACACCCTCCAAAAATGGTGATTTTTCCGTCAATTGTGAAGCTTCATTAAAGGTAATTGGTTTTTTCTAATGCAAAATTATTAGGTAATTTCTCATGCATTATGACAACAAAAACAATATTAATTAAATTACCCCACCCTTTACTTGAAATTATATTCTATTTTTTAGTTAAAAATTCATATCAATCAATTATATAGAGATAAATGTGAAATATTTACTAACCATAATATTTTTAAATCTAAATTCACTTAGAAGGAATTGGGAATGAGTCATAGAAGATGGTTGGAACTGATAAAGGATTATGATTACATGATCAATTAATATTTTAAATGATAAAACCAAGTGGTAGATTCCTTGACATGAAGACATCATGCAAAATTTACCATGTTACATCTGTAAAATGACTACTTGGTTCATGATTTGATAAATTTTGTCATGGAATTTTTTGGTGTAGGTAATTGACTATTTTTCCTTCCTGTTTCAGTGCAACCGTCTCTCTCTGACATATATAAAAAATCATAAATGGAAAATTTTTACACACAACAATTTTTATAATTGGTTAAAATGGGTATTTTTTAGAACTTAACAATGATAAATATAGTGTTTTGTGATTTAGAAATAACTCATTCATTCCTTGTGATGTATAATTGAAGAAATATTTATTAATTAAAGCTCATACATATATGTTTTTAGTTTATCTTGGAAGTACTAAGATGTATAGGGACCATCAAGTGTATTAATGAGGGGATGGAACAGAACGAGATATTGCTGATTTTACCATTAAAGGTTTGACTTCTCAACATGTTAGAGTAGATCGATATCTGTCGAAGGGGATACTTATGCATCTTCTAGTGTCATAGTGTAAATTATATAATATAACCCAAGACTTCATGGTTGTAAAATGAAATTTTATTCATGGTAACAATGATATTTGTGTTATTATTGGTTGGTTTACTAAATATGAACATTTTAATTCTATTCTAGATACTCTTTATATATATAGTATTTATTGACTGTACATTAAATATATTATTCGGATGCATGGATTTAACATCTCTATTGTGTTATACCATAATTACATATTAACTTATAACTTTTTCAAAGGCCATCATCAGTCATTTTCGACTAAATTACATTTTAGAACATCCTTTAATCCACCATATGATGGAATGACTGAGGGAAAAATTGAAACATTGGAGGATATGCATCATGTTTTTTAAATAGGCTATCAGAGATGTTGAGATCAAAATATTTCTTTACTATACATTTCATATAATAATATTATATATTTTACTATATAGATGGAACCATTTAAGAAATTTTATGGAATATGGTGTTGAATTACATAATTTTATGAAGGTGTCGAGGAAAGAAAGTAGATGGGACCATAATTATCAGTGTAAGTGGTATAGAAAGAAATCATTATCCACCAACATTTGCAGATAGATTAGAGAAGATAAAAAGTTTTACAGACCATTTATGGAAGGATTTTTCCTTTGAGGTTGGTGATTATGTTTTTATTAATGTTTCTCTATGTAAAATTTTGACACATTTTGGATGTAATTTAAAGATGATTCCACTGTTCATTTGACCCTATTTTATCAATGAGAAAGGTGAATGAGTTTCCTAAAACAATATTTTCCTCCATTTCTATCTTAGGTACAAAAGTTTGTCATGTTTCGATGTTAAAAAATTATGTACTACATACATCTCATGTTTTTATCCTTGAATTTGTTCAATTATAATTGAAACATTTTTACATTGAAAATCATATTCATATTATTGATTATAGAGATCAAATATTTCAGAATTAGTTAATTCACCATGTATTGATATTGCGTAGAAACGAAATGGTTGAAGAAGCGACATGGGAATCAAAAAAATATATGAGGAAGAGGAATACACACTTGTTTAATAAGGGAATAAAAAAATTGAGAGGATGCAATTTAATTAATGGGGTAGAATTTAATAACCCAGGTACATAAAAAATTTGTTTTCATTCTGGAAATAAATATTTCTGTTCATTAAAACTGTATAATGAAATTAATGGTATTTATATATATTGAGGAATCTATACAAATTGAAAACTAACCTCAATTATAGATTTATAAATAAATTTTTTGAATCTTATATGTGAAAATATGTATATCATAGAATATGTAAATAAATGTCTTGAAAATGATAGATTAAGTGTTTGTATTTTTATGGAACATAATTTTTTTTTAGATTTTATAATTTATATAATTATTTAAAGAATTATTTTGTTATAATGGATTCAAAAATTTATATTTTATTTCTATATGATTATAAGATAATTTTATGATATATCAATTAATTTTTCAATGACTTATAAAGTCACTTGTAGTTTAACAATTTGTTTTTTTTTGAATAAATTGACATTTTAATTAAAAATTGAATTTATCATAAATATAAATTTATTTTCAAAAAACCGATTTCAATTATTAATTTTAATTGTCAAAAAAAATTGGGTGATTATTGGGCCATTTTTTAAAAAAGATGAATATTTGGTGAGTAGTAAAATGTGGTATTTTATGTAATTTAACAAATACATGATTCATTAAATCATAGATGATGTATGGATGATGTAAGCTCGTAATATCAAACAATAAATCATTATTTTAATATAATTTTTTGATAATGTTCAAAATATTCATAATCTTTAGCCATTATAAAAAACAAATGAATACAATAATCAAAACAACACCCCTCTTCTCCACTATAAGTACACACCCTAACCCCCTCTTCTCAAGAAACAATAAATCCTTGTAGCTTGTTTATTTTCAACCAGATTCTATTCCCAAGCCTATTCCCCATGTCCTAAACCATATAGTTCAAAAAATATCAATACTATGTACCATAATGAGGTTCTCAAGGATAATAATTCACGAGGTAAAATCCACTTTCATTTTAATTTTATTTTATATTCGTAATTCTATTAAACTATAATTATCCAAGTGACATGAAAAATCTATTATCTTATATATATTATAATTTAATCATGTTGATGGAAAAATTATTTACCAGACTCCACCACTCCATTTTATTCTAAAAACGAGAACATCATCTGTGATGAGTCGATTTGTCGCAATCATGGATAATACACTCTAATTTTTCATTACCAACATCATGACGGGACATAAAACCGTTATTATGGTTAAATTGAATTATATTATACACATTATATGGTATATAGTGCTCTACAATCAATATAAAAATATGATATTAAATAAAATTATATAAGTTCCTGATGGTCATAAATGCCACCAGATTAAATAAAATCTTTTTCATTAATATTTCATCAAATTAATCATCCACATGTCAGAAAAAAATGATATAATTTATAATTTTGGAAACATATTAATAAAATTTATTTCCACTTCTAGAGTATTACTTCCATTAGAAAAATAAATCTATAAATAACCAATTATGGAAACCATGAAATGAACGCACTAGAAACAATAGAAATAATAAAATACTTTTAATAAATGGATGGAAAGGTGGTATAATATTGTCATATAAGGTAATATAATAATTATTATAAATATATAATAAATTGACAAAACTATTTAAACCATTATACTATAGTTTTTAACTCGTTTTATGTAAGATCAACCTGAGGTAAGGAATCTTTCTTTAAGAATCATAATGTATATTTATATTTTTTTAAAAACAAAAAGGATTTTTTTTATAATACTCTTATTTTATAATTTTATTATTATTCAAGGGTTTTCATTATAAAGAAGGGTGGGACCTATAACTCCCTCTATTGCATTGGGTATTTTTGTGTTAGATGTTGACCGTAATAGTTATTATTAGTGTAACTACGATGTTTACACTGTAAGGTAATCATAAGGGTTACATCATAAGTTATCCGTGAGGGTTACTTTGTTAGTTAGTAATGAAGGATACCAATCATATTGTATATTTTAGTCTTAAAATTTAAATAAATTAATTCCTATTGTTAGATAAAAGGGTTTTTTTATTTTTCTCTATTTTATTGAGATATTAAGTTTTCACAAAGTATATATATGATACATATGGCCGAAAAAGTATGTGATTATGAAAAATATTTGGTACGTTTTTATGTATTAATATACTAAAGGTTTATATCTTTATTTTTATATCATTTAATTAGAATTTTGTGATCATATCATGTTTTAAATTGAATTTCACAAGGTTTAATGATGCGAAGAGAAAATATGTGGCACATCTAAAATGTTGTGAAGAATTCATGTTTTATTAAAAATAATTGTGTTATGGAATAAATGGATTGTATTTTAGTATTATCCAATATATATTATTGTAGATTTTCATGTATGAATAATTCTCTAATTCTATGAAACTCAAAACTGAAATGATCTTTGGGAATGTAATTAGTGTATTCTAGTTCTATTAACATGATTATGTAATGTTTAGGGGAGGGTTCTAATTAAAATTAGAGTAACCATTGTCATAATAAAATGTAAATAAATTAATTCTTTTGATTTGGATATTTCCTCATGGTTATTGATGATTTAAAGGTGTGAATAGACGAAATGAACATGAAATAGAATTCTCATAACTTATATGTTATCCTTAGAATGCCTCTTTGGCTTCCACCTTAATCCTCATGTGTTTGGTCTTTTAGGTGAGAACCAGACCTATAAGATGTGGGGTGTGAATTTTTTTCAATACATGGTTTCGTTTTTATTAAAATAGAGTTTATAAAAGGTTTGATAATGAGAGGGGGTTTCTCCTTTGTATGTAATGGGAGGGGCACTTTTGAAAATTATTAAAGTATTAAATTAATATAAATTAATTATTATGGAATAAAGAATCCAAATTTATATAATTTGAATATAATATTATCCAGCATCGTAATAATTTCATCTAATAAAATTTTCATGTTTAAATTATATTTTTACCTTTTCTCTTTTTTTCGACACCTTTTGAACCATTTTGTAAATTTGGATGATACAAATGATTTTTATACATTCTGGGTTAATAATTTTTATGTAAATAGATAAATTAACATTAAATGGACCGTTTTTTGTATTTTAAACAACATATCACTCAACTATCGAAATATATCATTTTTGATAAATTTAAATAATTTAATAATGTTTTGTTTATTAGGAAAATATAATTAATGTCTTATTGGGAAGTACTCATTTAATTTTACATTTAAAATAAAACAAAAACAATAGAATAAAAATAAAATACATTCAAACATCACTATTATTTTACCATGATCTATAAATTTTTCCAGTCACTAATTCTCAAGAAAACAATATTACTTTTGGAGTTTTTAAAAATTATTTACATGAATATTCTACTACATTCACAAAGACTGTGTATATGTTACATAGACATTAATGAAGTTATTTTATCACTAAAAATTATAATTAAAATACAATGATAATAAAAATAATTTAAATTTCAAATAAATATTTATAAATAAACATTAGTTTTTCAAACCTCATTAAAATATAATATCAATATTAATAGAAAGAGAGTAACATTTTCTAATTGAAATTTTCTTAAAATAATATATATAACATTTTCAAAACAATGGTGAAAAGTTTCCTTAAATTTGAAACTTTTAAGTGTATAATTGAAAAAATGTACTAAAATATATATATGGATAGTGTTATGGTTATTTGAAAAAAAATAATATAATTTTTGACCAGGATATTCTAATTTTCCTTATGTAATTTGACAAATATTTACATTTGTTACTAATAATAATGAAAAAAAATAAAAATGGAAATTTTTCCCAAATTTGGAGATCAAAATTAAAATTTTGAAATCTATTTTTTAGGATTCAATATCTCAAATTTTCAAAATTAATTTGGGATCAAAACAAAAAATGAAATGAACAACTCTTTAGATGAAATTCTGTCTTTAATCCAAAAATTGAACATTTACAAAAAAAAAATAAGGTACAATGATGATTGAAATATAATTAGCCATAATATTTATAACTAATTAAAAAAAATTATTTTATGATAAATTTTATTTGAAAATTATGTCATTTAATGAATATTAAATCTAGTTTTACAGAAATCTGTATATTTTGCTATTCAGTGGAAAATAAATATTTTCATTAAAAACTAAAATATAATCGTAACATATTTTTTATATGTTGATTTAGAAAATGATTTTTAGTTTCCCAAACTAAAATTCCAAATTCATTAAATTAGAATATTAAATAAAGCATTTCAAGAAAATTAATTTAATAAGAATTAAAAATTTTCATTTTTATTAAGATAATTCTATATATGCTTATAATTAGTAGAACTATATAAAATCTAATTAATGAATAGAAGTAAATAATAAAATAGATTATCAAATTTAATTGTGTTTTTACATAACTCTTATTTACTAAAGACATAGTGTATAACACTCAATAGAGTAATCTTAGGGTCTCATCCAGTGTACAAAACTCATTTAATGCCTTTTGAGCATATTCCGAGTCACTATTCAAAATCATACCCTTGCATGAAAAAAATTTAATCACATAATAAAATAAAATATGATGAACATAGTTTAGGTATAAATAATTGTAATTCATTAAGAGTTTAATTATATATTTACATTACATAAAATTTACATCCACTGTGGATGAATTATAATATGGAGTATATCTTTTTCATAACATGATACCCTTCATACAATTAAACACCAAGATGATTACTATCAAAACCACACATAATTTCCTACCTTATAAAATAAAATAGTATAATTTAAAAAATCAACATCATGTTTTCTAAACATTTTGGGTTTTGCTAAACCCATTACATGACTACATAATTCCGGCCACATATCGATGTGACAATTTGATAAATCTTTTGTCACATATATTTTCCCTAATTAATAATTGAGACAATTTTTATTTTTGGAGTTCTAGGCGGTCCCCATCTGTAGAATAGAAATTTGAACATAGTAATTAACAACAGAAAAATATTGTAATTGTTATTTTTATTCCACGGTGAGGTTTTTACCATAAGGCTAATCCATCTCATAATACTGACAAAATAAGAGCCTGTATATTATATATTTATAATAATATATTATTATTTGTTCACATGAGTTTATATATTAAAAATTTATGATATATATAAGTTGAATTTTTAGAGGGTAAAACCAAAAGTGTTATTGAATCAGGAATGAGTGTTTTTTCCCAATGATTTGGGTCAGTTTAGTTCATATCGAAATCCTTGACTGTCTACCAAAGGATGGTGGTTATGTAATTATATAAATTTATTTATTTAATTCATTAGTAGGATTATATGAAAAAAATAATAAGATAACTCTTTTATATATTTTACAATCCTCCATTTTATGATATTTGTTTCTACAAATAAATTTTATTTATTTGGTGTATATTTATACATGGAACACCATGTTTAAAAACCATGATATAATATTGAAATATATTTATTTATTGATAAATTTAATACCTGGATTATAGAATTATTGTAATGGATATGAAAAACTAAATTGCATATGTTTATGGTTTAAAATTTTATAAAATGAATTATTTGGGATTCAATTGGTGAAAAATGAAAATAAAAATCATTTAAAAGTAATAGAAATGTTTTTTCACACAAAATACTTTTATGCATGCAATGTGTTTCTATATTAATAAATTAAATAAACCCCTACTGGTAATTAATTTATTGAATTTTATATATTATATATTCAACTATATTAAAAACCCACCTAAATTTTCAATATGAATTGGATAAGAATATATATTGTAAAGCCCCAAATCAAATTACCTAGAATCAGTACATTATTACAAAACATTGGAATGATACAGGGAATCATGTCCTGAAATACTGATCAGTTTAGTGGATTTGGAAGTACAAGATACATACATAAGTTTTACATTACATGATGAAATAAAAAAACAGCATTGTCTCCCTTTTGAACAATCTTATATCCCATATACTATTCCTACAGGTTAATTTTAATATACTTCATTGCATGATCAATAAAATAAAACACAAGAAAGGGGTGAGCTCAAATTCTTAGTAAGTATAACAATATATCCAAAAATATTATAAATAAGAACAAACTTTTTAGCCAATGTATAAGAGTAGAACACAAGCCTTTTAAACATAAACATCAGCATAATATGGAAAAGATAAATCATGTAATTCCATTTATATATTCACATGGTTATTTTATTAGTTGAATAATCACATGTAATATCGAAAGCCAATTTCATAATGATAGAATGAAAAATGCTAGACATTATAATACATTAGTCAAGGCCTTGGGCCAAAACTACAAATACGATTTTTCCAAATCCTTATTCCAATAACCTAGAAGTTATAGCAGGCCCCACCCATCACTTCCTAAGTCCAATGCATTCCCCATATGAAAAGTATTAAACATAACATAAACAACCATGTTAAAACTATCATACGAAATGTCAATACATTATTCATAAACCATGAATGGTATAAAAATAACACATTCATAGTCAAACATATCACAAAACCATCAATAAATATGGAAATATTTGTATCATAATAAATCAAACTAGATCAAGAATAATATCCTATAAATGATATTGTCATAGTTGAAAATGCACAGTAAAAATTTTTGAGAGAGATATCCCTTTTTCCCAAAAACATTTAAAAGTCTCACAATTTATCAAGAAGCTGTTTAAATTTGATTTTTGAATCAAAGTGTCCCATACCACTTTGAATATATTAAAAAGAATTTCAATTTCAAACCACAAATTCCCATATAAATAAAACATTAAAACTATTTTTAAAACATGGACATTAATAGGAATGATTTGAATGAATACAATTTTAAAACATTTAAAATGATATTTCTGTTAGACTTCTTAACCAAATTAGAGATGCTTGAATACAAATAATTGATGTAATAAAAAAATTATAATATCATGAGAATAAATGGATTCATGATATACTACTTCAAATTACATTATATACACCAAATAAAAGTGAATTGGCGCATATCCACAAAGAAGTCTCAATGAAATGTAAGTTGAGATGAATTCATTTATCAAGACTGTATCCTTAGGTTAACGATAAATCAATGACATAATTATTTGTGATAAATATAAATACACTCAATATGAATTTATATTATGTGTAACTCAATCAGAGGACATTCACACAAATTCTTGTAAAAACAATACCAATTACGTGGATTTTTAATTCAACAAACAGAAATTGAGTTAAATTACTCTTATCAGGATTATAACGATGATGTGTGAATTTTTCAATGGAGTGATTATGAGTATCAATAGTATATCCAGAAAAAGGGGATTTTAAATAACTACATATGTAAATAAATATTTATTTCATATATAATCTTAGATTAAAGTAATCAAAGAAGTTTGCGTAAAACCGAATGAGTATAAATTCATAATTTGAAATTTCCTTACCGATTTGGTAACATAAAAAACATACACACCATGAAAGAAGGATCATACAATTATTATTTAAATACCTATAAATTAATGTTTATTATGCAAACAATGCCATCATGGTTTGTACACACACCACACAAATTGTACTAGTGGAAAATATAGCATGAATCTCACGGGAATAATAGTGAGATGAAAACCCCTTACCTTGTATTTTTCCTCGGTATACGGTAGGTTAACCTCCTGTATAATGGTTAAATCATTGTTATTAAATTATACATGTACCAAATATATAAATATGATATCATACATGTTCTTCGAATATTGCTTTCTTAATGATATTTCAGTAGTATCATTATTTTGATTATTAAGTGATTTGTTTTCCATTATAAGTATTATTACATAAGTAATGTTTTTTATGTATAGAATTAATTTGATTCATATCCAAAATTAAATTATGTTCTTAAAAAAATTAATCATAAAATGAAAATTAAACTTGAATTATTATGATGGGGAATGAATCTTATCGTGTTCGTGGTGACGGTAATCCGTACGTACACACGAGCGACAATATCATTATATTGATGGTGATATCTTATGTAATTGGATAATATATAATATATACAGAATAATTAACATGTTATATTTATTATTTAATTCTATTATAATCAATTTTATAACCATCCAAATAATGAAGTGTTTGAATAACAAACTACACCATGACGTGGAGACGGTAAGCCGTACGTACGCATGTATGGTTACTTTTTCATTTATAGGATGGGTAGAATAATGAATATGGTCATGCCATATTTATAATTACATATAAGTGTTTATAAGGTACTGGATTTATTATTTTGGAATGGAAACAAAATATAAAGGGGAAGTGAAAGAAGAAAATAACTTGAAAGAGGGTGGTGAAATTATTACCTCTTCTTCGGGTGTTTCCTTTAGATTTGATCAAAAGGGCTCCATTGGTTGGATTTATGATCAAAATAAGGCCTCTATGATGAAGTGAAGTAAGCTGGAAAGATATTTGGGTAGGGTTTTGTTGACCCAAATGTATTTGGAGGTGTGAAATAAAGATAAGGGGTAGTACCCTTTTATGAGAGAGGTGAGGATCACTTTAGGAAAAAACATGAAATATTATTTTATAATAAAATAATTTTCAGTTTCTTATGTCTCAAAAATAATTTATTTAGAAGATAAGGTGGGTATGGGTCTAATTTCGCTCAACCAGTAGGTTTTAGAAAAGTTTAGGTTACCATTCTAATCATATCTTTTACAATTAACTCTTAGTTAAATATTTTATCTTTTTGCCTTGTCTTCTTGTATTCTTACAATATATGGTTAATAAACATACTCTAAACTTCCAAGAGAACTAAAAGTTATTAATTAATGAAATATAAAACAATATTTAATCCCATTTACTGAACCATAGAATTTTAAGAAAATTATATAAACCAATAATATAGTATTTATTTTAATAACTAATTTATGTCCATTATCACACTATTTGGTATTTTGTTTTTGTGAAAGTCATAAAAAACATATGAATTAAAAATAAATTCACCTAATCAATATAAAAATATTATATTAACCAATAAAATTCGTGGATGGCATCAAAAACTTTTAATTATATTTATTTTAATATTTATAATATAAACTATTTTAATATTTCATTAAGAAGGTAATTACTCCATCATCATTGTTTCATAAATAAATTTAATTATTCAATATCTAAAAATTATAAAAAACTACCATTATGTAAGAAATATTTCTATATTTATAATGAATATTTATTGTCGAAATGATAACTTATATAACCCCATTTAAAAATTATTTTAATAAAAGATATATTTTTATGTAATTTTGGTCTTTACATTAAATTAATTAATATAAAGTGTCATTAACACTCTCAAGTGGCACCATGGGGTCCCAAAATCGACCAAAGGATGCCCATGGTCAGAAAGGAATCTAGAAATAGGAATAGGACACATGTTTGGGTAATTCAATATTATTTTAATATTATTTATTACCCTTAATTACCGGATATACCTTTTAACCATGGTAAATAAAATATATTCTGAATTAATTATTAATAATGTGTAAAAATAAAAGTTTCCTAATTTCACAATTTTGACTTCCTGATTCAGAATATAGATTCCATTTTTTCAAATTCAAAACACATAAGTGGATGGAATTAATTTAAAATTGATTCTCGTTGTCAAAACAAAAAAGGATGTTTTAATAAATAATAACTATCAAAAGATTGACACTTGTTTATGTCAAGTTTAAATGGGAAATTACAAAAAATGTGATAAATTGTATTTAATAATAAAAAAATAATCTAATTATAGTTTCAAATATTCACTTTCAAAATTTAGCACTATAAATTATTTCGATTAAAAATGTTGTTTTCAATTAGAATTTACTATTTTTCAGAATTCATCAAAATTTGATAGTTTTCAGAAAATTACCAAATATTTATCCAAAATAATTTGTTTTATCCTGATTCTAAAGAAAAATTAAATTTCATTAAATATAATATATAAAAGATTCAAATATTGGTTTTAAAAAGGGTTTTCCATTAAAAGGTTGTAAAATTACATTTTTTGAAAAATACAGCTTTTATCAGAAAAAAATAATTTGTAATTATATTATGTCTAAATAACAAAAAATATGTATTCTAAAATTATATGGATTATATAAAAATCAAAATTCAGGTAAAACTATTCATAACCACCTTTTGAATGTCTTGTTTGTTAAGTCGTGGTGCGCTCGAACTCGGTGTTGCGTGTAGCGCATGCTATTGAATTACATTAAAGAAAATAACTTACTATTAAATCTGGGGGTGTTACATTCTTCCACCTTTTGTAAATTTCATCCTCTCAATTTTAAAATTTGGCTTCAAAACATCATTGAATGTACCTCATTGGAAAAAGGGTCATTAAAACTATCACTATATAAAAAAAGAAAGTGAAGAACAATGGTCACCCGAGATAACCCATACTAGGATTCCATGTTGGAATACATGGATGTGGATGATAAACTAAGTGTTATGTTCTGATGTCCAGTCATAGAAAACATGATAAGTAGAAAGCTAACAACAAGAAAACCACAAAACTATGATGGAATAAATGGTCAACAATTTCCCTGTAGGAAAAGTAAATTGAAAATGTTTTTTGTTTTATGTTCCATATCAAAAAGTTTAGAAATTTATTTATGAGATTGACTTAGAAAATTTAGAGATATAGTTACTTTTTACGGAGAGCTTCATCCTTTAACAAATTTGTACCACAAACCCATATTTTCCTTCAAATGATGTGTATTGAAGATGACTTGGTCACACCTGAAGAGCTTGAATCAACTTCTAGAGAATCACATAATCATTAAAGGATAAACTATATATTTACTTTGTCTTTAGAATTACCCAAAACCAAAATGGTTAGTATAAGATCAGATGATCCCCAAGAAGGATAATCCTTTAGAGAAGTAAATATTAATCTTAATTAAAAAAGTAAACTAACAATACCCCAAGATCAATAAATTCCATTCAATAATCAATTGTCCTTAGAATCCTTCAATATAATCCAAACTGATATTCAAACCCAAAACATAGAAGAATTTGATTATGTAGTCTTCCACGTTAAATTTTATCTCAAAATAACATCGACTACTCTTAAATTCACACACTTAAAAGTAATTAACCTAATCAAATATTCTCTATGATAGGTTAATCATTTCTATAAAAATATCAACTCGCAATAAATCCACAATAAAAACATAGAAAAATTCCACCATTACACCTCAAATGAAATCCCTTAGTATTCTATTTTACTTAGATATATAGTGTCCCCAAAAGAGAAAAAATCTTCCAAAATAACATTTATCACTCAATCACCAAATCATTTTCAAATACTACGGATATCCATTTGATAATACCTAAGTCTCAAATCAACTTATTATTGGTCAAACAAATCATTTAACTAAAAAGAATTATCCACACTAACCAGGTACTTCACATAGTCCAGTGGAAGGCGATAAATCCCAAATGCACATTGGTTGTGGGTTTGATTCCCATAGATTTTTCTGACTCGAAAAGTTTTCACACAGTTCACATGTTGTCCATTTTAAAAAACAATATTTTATATCATTCCAAAAATGAGATAAATTCATCAAAATAACCATAACATAATTTCACCAGAAATTTTATCTCATACGTCGCATTTTCATTCCAAAATTTAATAACTTTCAATTGCCTAAAATTCAAGGATCATATAAACCCAAATGATTATTTATAACTATATCAACAATGGAAAAGATAATTCTTCCTAAAATTGCATTTTCACATAACAAACTACAGGGTTAAACATACAAGAGAAAAGCCATCCAATGTAATCCCATCAACAAAGAGCTCTAATACATTAAAAACATTTCCCCATACATTTATTTACACATAGGTTCCTTCATGACCAAGAGGTTATCAAATATAATAGGTCATTCACTCGGTTAATGCCCAGCTCCCCTACATTTACATCAAATTACTTTAAATGGAATCTTGGGATCATTTTAACGTCTCACATTGTACTCTTCATTTTTTCCAGGAAATTATTTACTTTTTGCCCATATTTCCAACACATAAATCATTTCATTGTTCCAATGAGACACTTTCATCAATGTCTCATTCTATATTTCATGCATGATAGAAATTGAGATTTCATTTCTCTATAGTCTCCACTACTGGAGAACTTATCATTAAACACCTTTCTCTTCTTTGTTAAGTCCTGGAGTTGGTTAATATATATGTTTTTGATCAAATTTTGGAAAACTGATTCGACATGAACACAATATATTTTAAACTTATCAAAAATCCATTTCTTTACTCATTCCTACCACTATTCACACCTTTTACATCATGTTCAATGTTACTGTGACATCCTTGGAATCTGGCCATTGACTAACACAAGAAAGCCTAGTGTGAGTCATAAAATCATTTAGAGAGTTTTACCAAGATTATTTATTCTCATATTATATTAAAATCCATCAAATTAGTTTGTATATAAAATTTGAATTATCCTATGTATATCTCATAGGAGTGTCATAACCAAGAGAGCAACAAGTCCTGTTTTCATGTACCACGATACACGGGGTCAAGACTAAGACTTCTTGTTGATGTTTTCACTACTGGGTACATCTGTTCTAGAGCTGCCTCTACTGGCTCCTATCTATGAAGGGCGGAATTTCTCAGAAGAACCACATAATATATACATTACCAAAATTTTAGGATGTTCTTCTATACTAATCCTCAATGTCTATCTTAGGGTAGAGTTTCCAAATTAGAGTTTTTTTCTAAATCTAGCTTCTATGGATTGTACAAAACCTCCTTTGATACCAACTTTAATGATCTGACTCCAGTTACCCAGAATCAATGCATTATTACATAACATTGGCCTGATATAAGGAATAATGTCTTGAAATACCGATTATTTTAGTTTCCTTAAAAGTACTAGATACATAGATAAGTTTTACATTACATCACGAAATAAAAAACACCATTGTGTCCCTTTTTATCACTCTTATATACCTTAGATTATTTATACATGTTAAGCATAATATAGTTATTTGCATCCTGGGAAAAAACATAATAAAGGGGTGAGCTCAGATGCTCAGTAAGGATAACAATATAACAGAAACTACCATAAATAAGAACACAAATTTAATGTAATGTATAAGACTAGAGCACAAGCCTTTTAAACATAAATATTAGAATAATATGTCAATGATAAATCAATAAATTCCATTTACTTATTAACATGGATATTCTATAAGTCGAATAATCACATGTAATATCAAAAGCTAATTCCATAATGATGCAATGCATAATAACAGATTTCTTGACCACATAGCCAAGGCCTTGTGGGAAAACTACAAATAAGATTTTGTCAAGGCCTTATGCTAAGACACTATCTTGTCAATTGAGACCTACCGATGCATCAAAGATCTATAGTGGGCTCCACCTGTCAATTACTAAGTCCAATTCATTCCTCATATGAAAATGTTTAAATCTAACATAAACATTCGTATTAAAACTAGCATTAGAGATGTCAATACATTATCCATAAACCATGAATGGTATAAAAATAACACATCCACAGTCAAACTTATCACAGAACCTCAATAAATTATGAAATATTCGTATCATAATAGATCCACATTGATCAAGAATAATATCCAGTAAGGGATACTGACACAGTTGAAAATGACCATTAATTTGTTTTTGATAAATCTTCTTTTTTCATGAAAACATTTTAAATAATCACTATTTATCAAGAAGTTGTTTAAAATAGATTTATGAATCAATGTGTCCAATGCAAAATTGAATATTTTAAAATTAATTTCAATTTTATAACATTAATTTCCTTATAAAAAACATTTACACCATTTTTAAAACATGGACATTAATGCGAACGATTTAGAAGAATAAATTTTTAAAGCATTTGAAATGATATTTTAGTTAGAGTTCCTAGAAAAATGAAGGAAGATTGAAGAAGAATAATTTAGGATATAAAAACATTATGATATCATTACAATAAATGGATTCATGATATACTATGTTAATGTACGTTATATACACTAAATAAAAGTGAATTGGTGAATAACAACAATGAAGTCGCAATGGAATGTTAGTTGATATTAATTCCTTTATAAACACCATATCATTAGGTTAACGATATATCAATGACATAATTATGTGTGAAAAATATAAATACACTAAATATGATTGTATATTAATTTTAAGTCAACAAAAGGACATTCACACATATTTTTGTAAAAACAACACCAATGACTTGGATGTTTAACTCAATGAATATAAATTCAGTTTAAATTACTCTTATCATGTTTATGTCGATGACTTGAGAATTTATCAACAGATTTGTTATGTGTATAAAAATTATATCCTCGTAATGGGGATGGGAAATTACTTCATTAGTAAATTAATAGTGATTTAAACCTAATCTTACTCTAATGTAATCAATTAAGTTCACGCAAAACCGAATGATTCGAAATTTTAAATTTTAAATTTTCTTACCGATTTGGTAACTTAGGAACCATACACCCCATGAAAGAACAATCATCAAATTATGATGCAAATATCCATAAATTAATGTATATTACATAAACAATACAATCATGGGCAGTGAATACACCACACAAAAGGTAATAGTGGCAAATATAGCGTGAATCTCATAGGAATAAAAGTGAGATGAAAACCCATTACCTTGTACTTTTCCTTGGTATTGAGTAGGGTAACCTCCTGTATAATGGTGAAATCATTATTATTGAATTATTAAAGACCCGAATTCATTAATATGATATCATATATGATCTTATCATATTGCTTTCATAATGATATTTCAGTAGTATCATTATTTTGGTTGTTAACAGATTCATTTTCCTTTATATGTTTTGTTAAGTAAGTCTTGTTTGTTATGTATTAGCTATATTTAATTCGTATCCAAAATGATATTATGTTCTTAAAGATTATTTTTAATCATAATATAAAAATTATTCTTGAATGATTAAGATGGGGAATGAACCTCGTTGCATTCGTGGAGACGGTAAGCCGTACATAAGCACGAGCGACAATATGATGATATTGATGGTGCAATCATATGTAATTTGATGGTATATCATATATATAAAAACATTAACATGTTATATTTATTATTTAAATCACTTATAATCATTATTATACCTATCCAAATAATGAAGTGTTTGAATAACAAACCACACCACAACTTGGAGACGATAAGCAGTACGTACGCACGTAAAGTGACTTTGTCATTTATATGATGGAAAGAATAATGAATATGGTCATAACATATTTATAATAACATCACATTATGTATAATGTACTGGATTTATTATTTTGGTATGGAAACAAAAAATAAAGAGGAAGTGGAAGAAGAAAAGAACTTGAAAGAGGGTGGGGTAATTATTTCATCTTCTTCGGGTGATTCCTTTTGAGTTGGTTAAAAGAGATCCATAGGTTGGAATTATGATCAAATTAAGGCCTATAAGATTAAGTGAGGGAATATGGGAAGATATTTGGGCCTTTTTTGGCAATGAAAATGGCTTTGGAGGTGAGAAATTAAGAGAAGGGGAAGTACCCTTTTATAAGAGAGGTGAGGGTCACTTTAGGAAAAACATGAAATATTTTTTTATAATAAAATCAATTCTGGTTTATAATGGCTCAAAATTGATTTAAATAAAATATAAGGTGGTTAACCGTCTAAATAATCTAATAAAATATGTTTTAGACAAGTTTAGGTTACCATTTGATCCTTGTATTAATATTTTACTCTTAGTTAAATAGTTTATATTTTACCGTTTCTTCTTGTATTCTTACACTATAGGGTTAATAAACATACTCTAAATATCCAAGAGAACCTCAAATGTTTAACCAATGGAATATATAAAATAATTTTAGCCCATTTACCAAACCATATTATTTTATGAATATTATATCGACCAATAATATAGTATTAGTTTTAAAAACTACTTTATGTCAATTTGACAATATTTGGTATTTTGTTTTTGGGAAATTCATAACAACCATATCACTTCAAAAAAAAATATCTAGTCAACCCTAAAAATATTATATTAACCTAAAAAATTATTGGATGGAATCAATACTTCTAAATTATATTTATTATAATATTTACAATATATATTATTTTAATATTTCATTAAGAAGGCAATTAATACATCATCATTGTGTCATAAAAAATTTATTTATTTAATATAGAAAAATTATAAATAAACTACCATTATTTAGGAAATCTTTTTAGATTTATAATTAATATTTATAGTTGAAAAGATAACTTATATTACCCCAATTAAAAATTGTTTTACTAAAAGATATATGTTTATGTCAATTTTATCTATACTTTAAATTCATTAATATAATGTGTCATTATCACTTTCAAGTGGATCCATGGGGTCCCAAAATTGTCCCAATGATGTCCATGGTTGGACATGTATCCACCAATAGGAATAGGAAACATGTTAGGATAATTTAATATTATTATAATATTATTTTCTACCCTTCTTTACCGAATTTACCATTTAACCATGGTAAATGAAATATTTATGGAAGTAATTTTTCATAATGTATAAAATGAAAAGTCACCTATTTAAATAATTTGGGCGTTATAATTCCAAATATGGAATGAATTTTTCAATTTTCAAACCACAGAAGTGGCAGAAATAAATTTAAAATTGATTCCCTTGGTAAAAAATGTGTTTTCAAGAAATAATAACAATCAAAAGATTGACACTTGTTTATATCCAGTTTAAATGTGAAATTACATACAATGAAGTAAATTGTTTTAAATGAAAAAAATATAATCTAATTATACTTAGAAACCAATCAAATTCACAATTTAACACTCTAAATTATTTTGATTCAAAAATATTTTTTCAATTAAATTATAGTATTTTTAGTATTCATCAAAATAATATACTTATCCGAAATGTAGCAAAAATTTATCCAAAATAAATTTTAATGTCATGATTTTATAGAATAATTATATTTAAGTAAATTTAATATATAAAAGTTTCAAATATAGGTTTTTGAAAGGGTTTTCCATTAAATGGTGGTAAAATTGCATTTTTGAAAAAAATACTTCTTTTATCTGAACAAATGAATTTGTACATATATTATGTATAATAAACACATAATATGGATTGTAAAATTATATGGTGTGTATAAAATTCAAATTTTGGTTAATAAAATTAATAACTACTTTTTGAACGATAACTTTGGTGAGTCATTGTGTGCTCGATCTCAGTGTTGCGTGTAGCGCAAGCTATTGAATTACATTAAAGAAGATAAATTACTATGAAATCATGGGTTGTTACAAATATAGTTTTATACTTATAAATATATTTTCATAAATTATAGTTTTTATTGAATTTTGTAAACTTATATAAAAATTAATTTTATCAACTTGTATAAATTTATTCATTATAAATGTATTTAAATTTACAATTAGGGGATAAATATTTTATAAATAGTACCCTTTAATTTTTTTCCTTATGAATAGTAACCATCGTAAATTTTTTGTCACGCTGATAAGGGTAAAATGAGTAAAACTGAGTTACAATTTTGGATTAAGGCATTAATATTCCTCTAATAGTTTCCCTTATTCTATTAGATGTGTGTAGATCAGCAGTTACAATCAGTGTATCAACACTATGGCAACATGGTTGTATTTTACTTTTATTATTACCTTTATATCATTTTGAGAACTAAATAAATAAACAATATCACACTATGGACTTCAATAACTCTTGATTTATATTATAATTATAAAATGAAGAAAAAATTGGTTCTGGAGATTAATCTTATATATTAATTCATTTTTTATAGTGGTAATTATTTATACTATTTTTTAAATAATTACCATAAATTCATAAATAAAAGACATAGTATTTTTTAAATTAATTGACAGGTAAAATATGAATTTAATGAAAATATAAGTAATTTAATTTTGTTTTGAAATATGTTTTTCAATGAATTTTATAAATATAACATAATTTGAATGACTTATATGTTTACATTAGTATTCCATTACAGTATTTCAGTCATTAATGTCAAATTAAATGATTAGTATCAAAAATTTCATTAATGATACTTTCTGTTAAATATTATTTTAATTACTTATTTAAATATCCTAAAATTTAAATAATACAATAAGGATGATAAATAGTCAAAAAATATTCTCTAATAAATTTATGGGGAAATATTAATATTATAAGAAAAATTATAATCTTTTAATATTAAAAATATCATTACCGCTTTTAAGATTTGTATTAGTAAAACAAGGGGTTAATCTAATATAAAAGGATTCAAATGAAACAAAAACTTTTTAAAATTTAATTTTATTGTTATTTTTAGATATTATTATCCATTATTTTTAATATTTTTACATTTGGAATCATTTTTCTTGATCCTAAATTAATTATATTTTAATCTTTTTTTATTCAATGTTTTTATTTTCCACTTATAATAGGACACCCCTTATTTCATTTCTATACCACAACATGAGTCATCTATCTCAACTAAACCCTGTAAAATTATCTTCTAGACATCCCTAGACATGATTAATATGTTCTTTTTCATAATATTCTATTATAAGGGTTGATAAGAAAATATCTAAATGAGGGATCTAGAAGAAGTGGTAATTTTTTTACCGGGCCTATTTAGATTTATTTCATATTGTACCTATTAAAAATGTGATATTAATGATAAAATAATTTTTTTACTATATAAATTATACTGAAAAATTAATTAGATCATTAAACCTCAGTCTTCCTTATTATTTTCCATCAAATGTGAAGTGAAAGTATCACTCATCTGTACATGTGTACTACCACCCCTTTTAGCGATACAATAAATTTTTCATCACCATTATTGCTGGATGGTTATAATTATGGGTTAAATGTTTATAAAATACTTTTACGTAATTATTATTATTCTATAATTACAATATCATATCTACTTTATAATATTCCAATCATTTGGAAAACATTATCATCGCTCATGTGTTAGTGTAGACTGCCACCTCCACGAAGCGATTTGGTTCATTTTTCATTTTCATATAACATGGATGGTAAAAATGATGGATTTAATAAATATATTTTATATACATGATATAATAATTATTCTGAAAATGTGACTTATATTTGTCTTTTTTCATTCTGTGCATTGATAAATGGAAAAAACAACCGTTCATACATATGACCAAACGTCTCAATGGATGATATCATTCAAATTTCTATCTATATAATGAATGAATGAATGAATATAAAAGATATTTATAACATGATAAATTTTTTGGATATTTCTAGAATTTTGATCAATGTATAATTACCATAACTACAAAAAAATCATGACAATATAAATATTTTATACCCAGAAATGATGATTTTAATAAGAAATTATTAGTAAATGGGTGTAAAATGTTATAATTGGATAATAAATGATTTTATAATTATATAAATAATTTT
This sequence comes from Viscum album, assembly GCA_963277665.1. Classification (NCBI taxonomy): domain Eukaryota; kingdom Viridiplantae; phylum Streptophyta; class Magnoliopsida; order Santalales; family Viscaceae; genus Viscum; species Viscum album. Next base: position 265,462,097 of record OY728128.1, on the reverse strand, counting down.
TTATATAATTATAATAAATTTATTTTTATTATACAGGAGTTCAGATCACTTTCTATGTAATTGGAACATGAGGTAAGATATTTAGGATATAAGATCATTCTATTCAAGGATTATTTCTGATTAATTTTATATTGACAGAATGTTAGGATCTACCAGTCAAGAATACCATAAATGTTATTCTATTATTTTAATTTATATGTAATACTTATTTTCAGTTCATTTTTATCCATATAGGATCTCCATATGCTTAAAAAATGTTTTTAATGAAAATAGTCTTTATTTCTATCTTTGGTTGAATATCCATTTTCTTCAATATTAATTTTTTTCTAAAAATGTTTTCAGGATTGTTTTTTCTATTATCATTTTATCATTAAAATGTATTTTTACCCATTATTGATTTTTTATAAAATGTTTTAAAATGAATATTCTTATCTATTTTTGAATGAAGAACCTTTTTACTTTCTCAATGAAAATGAAAAAAGAATCTTTTTTATGATACACTGCAAAAAAGGAATTTACAACTATCATGACCTCTCAATTGTCTGAAATATTTTTTAGGATTTCCCCACGATATTATAAAATAGAGTTTTTTGTATTATTTTTATATAGATTAGATTTTAATGAAGTGATATGATCTTGAAAATTATCCTGACCCACCTTCACTAATATGAGGAAAGGGACCTAAAGCTGCTAGAACCATTCGTCTTCAAGATGAAGAAGGATTAATGACCCCTGACTCCCACCTTCAATAGGACCCGAAGTGTTGACTAGCACCAAGTGTATAGAATATCACTTAAAGTGGAAGGAATTACCCTTTTTATTTAATAGGATCAAGAGATAAGATGGTAAATCCCTAACAACTCCAAAAAATAAAATTAAAATTAATACCATAAAATTTCACTCCCATATGCATATTAAAAATAAACTGATACAAGGTACAAGAAGAATAAGATTAAAAGTACCAAAATAAAGAAAAGTGGAAACAACTACTAGAGACCAAGCTAATAATGTCCGACATAGTCTTTAAGGTCCTCCTGGAAACTAAAAAACAGTTTTATATATGTAGGGTGAGTATATAGGTATAATCAGTAGGGAAAAATAAAAACTCTCCGGCACAAGTGGGGAAGCATTCTAATTCCCTGTGAGAAAATAGAAATAACTAGGGCACATAGAAAGGAAACTATCCACCCAATCTCACCATGTCCCAGTCACCAAATAACGCAAGTTAGGTAAAGTAATTGTAATAGAACATCAATATTTGGGTACCCTGCACCACTTTCCCACTGGTTATATAGGACATCCTACACATGAGACCTCCCACACAAAGTTTCACTACAGTTCTAATTCCACCCCAACAACAACCTTATGGGCCATCAACATGTATCCTTCCCATACAAAATTGGGCCACCACAACCACACATAACCACGCCCACAAACACATGGGCCACAACAACCACTTCCACGCTCGAAGACACCTAGGCTAAAACAACCATTATCATGCTCGAAGACACCTGGGCCTCATCTCAATGACACTTGGAAAACTAACCTGGGCGCACACACTTCAGCCAAACACCACAACACACCCTTCTTAAAGAGTCTTATCCTACCTAGGAGGGTGAGAAGAAAGGATCTAATAACTATAGACCCATTAAAATGATGGAAAAAAACTATCCCCTGTGAAATGGTTGTGTTTAGAATAAAGTTCACATCATGGGTGGCTTTCATATAAGAAACACAATAAATAATCATTATACAAATTGGTAATAAATCCCTCGTCCCATCCTAAGTGTTCTGAGATAGACAAACATCCCATACACAACCACTCACATTTCTATCCCTTCAAGAAAAAACACATGACTGCCATAACCACAACACAACCCATTCTTTGAAAAACAATCCACTATTGTACCCATTAACATTATCATGTTCAAGATATTTCATTTAAATATTCCTTCACTACTGGGAAACTAACAGCCACAACACCAAGTCAAAACAACAGTGGACTGAAGAATAAAATGGTCAAGCATCCATTTAATAATCCACACCTGGTTCTCTTATAAAGTCACAACAATAAGAGGGATCTATGAGATCCATCAATGTACAAGAACCAAACCATGCCTCAATATTCCCACAATGATCCACAAGCCAACAAAAAAATCAGAGGTCCCATCTCCATCCACACCACTTCATAATAATAAACCATAGAAACCACTCCTTCCTCAAGAATAGAGCAAGGATGTTTTCAGATTTAGTAATCTCCATTTACTATGTCCCTTCTTTCTATTTGGTTAGCAAGGGTGATCACACTAGGATTCTTATTTATCAGGAATCAATTTTATCATCCATGTTTACATGATTAACCAGTTTCCATGTAACAAGCATTCAGTAATAAGATCAAAATGATAAATAGATGTTCATTATTATACAATAAAGGACCTCCAACATACATTATTTTTAGTGGGCATAATACCATTAAAATCACAACATAAAAATGAAGATAAAAGAGTACATCATCATCATCGTCAAACACACCCCTTATTTTCTAAAGACCTTTTATTACCTTTTCTATGGTTTAGTTTCATCCATTTTTCGAGGGAAACATTATCACACCCACCTCACATTATGCACAAAAAATAGAGGGATGAAGGAATAACCATGCATGGATGATCAAGGATATAATCTTTATCCTCACGTCAAGAACAGAGGCTGTGAAACTTGTATGAAAGGAAAATTTGAGGCATCAAGGATGAGCGGGAAGAGCTCTAGAATGGGCGCAATATTCATCACTTGAGTAAGTCCAAGGGGTACATAGAGAATGTAAAAGAAAAAAGAAGAGAGGATCTAGGCTTAAGAAAGGGCTAGCTCCTAAATCCAGGGAGATAATTTTAAAGTACATAAAGTCTGATCCTGGCCTGACCACACAATTGGCTGGGATCACATGTCAGGATAAATTTCTATTTAATAATTCTCTTCCAATATAGTGGATATAATAGATGTGAGTTAATAGATATCTTTTAAACAATTTATAACAACATAATAGGGGTGAAGTTGGAAAGCACGGGGAAATGTGTGACACCGAGTAAAAGGGCAAAACATTTTGGTATCTAATGGGTTTCTCGACTATTGGTGGTTTAAAACAACATTTAATTTATTTAAATGTACTTTAAAAGTGTATTAAATTCTTTTATATCAAAAGATACATTACTAGGGGTGGAACAAAAAAACTCACGAATCTGGAAAAAAAATTGCTAAGGGTGAGACACCATTCACGGAGACACTGAAACAGTACAACCTTGGTGGTGAGACAGCATAAGTGACGACTCCGTTTTGGTTTGTGACCATGATGGTGCGACCCTGATGGTGTTACTATTTTGGTGGAACCGTTTGGTGGGACTATGTTTTTGGAAAAGTCTTTAATGAGTAACTGATTGTCCCAGGGATTCCATAGTCACGTGAAATTAGGAAAATTCATGGACCAGGGGGTTTTGAGACATTACATCGGATAACCCTATAAATATTCTTCTCTAAAAACTCCATGATTAAACTCAAAGAGAGGATAGGGGTCTGAACAACCACCTCGAACGGTACCTCTCAGGGACAAACCACCCATGAGGAGTTCGCATGCCAGAACAACCTCGATATCTAGGAACACCTCTCCCTCATCTATCTCTTGAACAACTGTGGGTACACTACCTCCCTTCTCCCCAAAGATATGACAAAATGAATAAAAGTCACATCACCTAGACGTATGGGTTATGGATTATCTTCCTCTATGTCAATATATTATCTACATTGGGCAGCACTGACTCGCCCGTACGAGTTTAATGACATCCCACATAATGCATCTTCATTAGATTTTAGGTCCTCTCCTCCCCACTGTGTGGAAATTACTCTCATTTAGAGAATAAGGAAAAAATCTCATCTTATTGAAAACAAGGTTGATCATTACATCAAAAAAAACAATAAGGAAAACAAAATATCAAAACATAAAACATCTCTGGGTACTGGGCATGCATGTGTGCCTTCCATTCCCATGTTCTCCCCTAGAGGCCACCATTCCATGCTAACACATGAACCAAAGGAATGGTTCATCCATGAAGCACCTTCTATTCATGATCAACTATTATCATTGATCGCTCTTAGAATGTATCATCATCCTCAATATACAGCTCTCCCCAGTTGAGGATAAGTGAATTATCATGTAGATATCGACAGATCTGAGAAACATGGAAGACATCGTGGGACCTCTATAGTAGCGGTGGTAGCGCCAGCTAATAATCCACTTCACCGAACTATCGAAACACCTCGGAAGGTTTGATAGACCTTGGAGAAAGCTTAATTCTCCTACTGAACCACCACTACCCACACAAAGGGGAGGCATTTAAGAACACGTTGTAATATCCTTGGTTTTGGGGTCAATTACTTTGTGAAAATATCATGTTGGGTTTTTCTGGTTTGGGAATCACGGTGGTGTAGGCCTACCAATAGCCTTAGCCTACCTGTAGCTGCAGCAACCGGTGGCTCTGTCTACCTGTAGCTCGGACAACCGGTAGCTGCAGCATACCGGTAGCGTGGTCTACAAGTAGCTACGGCCTACCAGTAGCTCGGTCTACCGGTACCTGTAACCTACTGGTAGCTCGGTCTATAGGTAGCTGCAGCCTACCGGTAGCTCAGCCTACCGGTCACTGTAGCCTACCAGTAGCTCGGTCTAACGGTCACTGAAAACTAGCGGTCTCTCGGCCTACCAATCACTGCAGCCTACCGGTCACTTAGCTACTGGTAGCCATCACCCACCGGTAGACCTCAGCCACCGGTGGCTCTGACCTACCTCCTTGGGTTCTTTCCAGTGGCGTCCTTATTGCGCAATTTGGGTTTTAAACCCTATTCTAACTCGTTTAAGGGTGTTTTAAAGACCGGTAATGCCCATAAATGTTTTAATTAAATACTTAATGAGTTAATGTGTCGGTTTAAGCCATCAACCCCTTTAATAACGTGTGGGGCCCCATGGCCAACCCACGACCTTGCGCCTTACGCGGTTTTGCGTTCTTATCTCAACCATCCGCGACCCTTATAAACTAAAGGGTTAGGAATGGTTTCTTCTTTCCTCGATCGCGGCATTTCACAAACAGCTTTTGGTGCATTGGGCGAGCCGCATCGTCTTCTGTGCCCGGCCTAAGAATCGATCGTCTATCAACAGGTAGGAAAACTTCTCCTTCGCCTCTCTCTTTTCTTTATCATGTGGTGTGGGCGTGCTTTTGTTTATGTAGACTTGGATAAAACAGACCTAAGATAATGAACGGATTCTATAATGAATGAAGTGGGGGCTGTGATCGTTGATGTTGTTTATATTATGATCATATTTCTGAGTTATGCTGGCGTACGCCGTCTGAAAATCGAGGCCGTTGGTGGTTGTTGTCTGTGCACTAATGAACCCCTCATAGTGTTTTAAATGGATTTCTTTGTAATTGTAAAATCCTTCTGTGAAAAGTAAATCGGTTAATCACATATACCTGGCTGAATAAATTGAAGGCACCAGGATCGATCCTTCTGTGATAACCCCTGGATAAAACACACGGAAATTGAAATCATGGAGCATGTAAAATCATTTAAATTTGAAAATACCGCACGGGTCTGTTTTTCATGATGCTAGTGGTTTTTTTGTTCTTCATCCATGGGCCAGTTGCTGGGGATGTGGGAGGGGATGGGATCCCCTGTTTTTATACTCTCGATGGTTTTGGAATCGGGGATGGGATCCCCTGTTGTTATGGATTTAGTATTTGCGAATTTTAATACCGGTTGGATACCTTGTTTATATCACGAATTGGGGTGGGATCCTCTGTTGATGAAAAACCTTTTGTGGGGAGGGGACACAGGGCAGTGTCTCGGGGTTGGCTGGTTCCAGTACTTTGTGGGTTCTCACTTTTCCTTTGTTGTTGTGACTTTACAAGAGAACCGGGTGTGGATGCTTAGTTGACATTTGGATGGTTTCTTTTCCTTGGTTATGTGTATGGTTTAGATTTACAATAGTGCTTAAACTTATTTGAACATTATTACTGAATATGAAACAAGAATGGGACAAATGGATTTTGTTGGCGAGAGTCGTGACTCGGACTTGGGTGTTGGTTATGTCCTTTAGGCTAGCTGAGGAAAAACCAAAACTTTGGGTGAGTGCTTTTTACCTATACTTATATACATGTAGTTTTGTGTTTATTATTCGCGCCCCACCCATGTTGATCACTTAGTGCCAAACACCCCCATTTCATGGGGGGGTTTCCCAACAATATTATTAGTGGCTGGTTATTAGCTCCTTTTCTGCTCCCTTTCCTGGATAGCCCAAGTATCTTCGGGTAGGCTGTGATGGCCTCAGGTTCATTATTAGCCCAAGAACCTTTGGGCGGGGTAGTGTGGTGGTTAGCTAGATGTGTGTGGTAGGAGGTTTCCCAGGTGTCTTAGGGATAGGCCCAGGTGTCTTCGGGCGTTTCAGTGGATCTTCTAGACCAGGTGTCTTCGGGCATGGTGGTGGTTGTTCTGTCCTAGGTGTTTTCAGGCGTGGTTACGTGTGACAGTTTTGGACCAGGTGTGTGTGGGCGGGATTTGGTAGTGGGACTGCGTGTGGTTATGGCCCAGGTGTGTGCGGGAGGGTGTGGCAGTGGGACTACTGTGAGAATGGCGGGATTGGTTCGATGCGTAGGATGTCTCAATAAACTATGGGAAAGTGGCGCGGGGTACCCAAGCATTAATGTGCTCTTATTATATATATTACATGACTTCTGTTATTTGAGGAGTGTGCCTTGGTGATGCTTGGGTGGATATTTTACCTTGATAGGTGTTTGGATTATTCCTTTTTCTTCACGGGACTTTAGTACATTCCCCCACTTGTGCACGAGAGTCATTGGTTTTCCCTAATGATTGTACTTGTATGATCACCCTACCTATATAAAACTGCTTTCAGGTTTCTAGGAGGACTTAGGGGATCGCACATGACCATACTAGCTTAGACCTTTGGGACACTTTCAGTTGCTGTTTTTCTTCCTTTGGTACTTACCTTTGTAGTCACCTTTTTGCACCTTTTGGATTTCACTTTTCAAACATGCATGTGGGAATGGTTTACTTTTGTCTTTACTTTTCTTTTAGTTTTGGAGTTGTTGGGTTCCATCATCTTATATCTCGATTCTGTAAAATAGAGAAAGGGTAATGCCTTCCATTTAGTGTGTGATTCTATACCCTTGGTGCTAGTCGCCACTCCAGGGCCTATTGAAGGCGGGTGTCAGGGGTCATTATCTCTCCTTCAACTTAAAGAAGGAAGGGTCTAGAAGTCTGCTGACCCTTCCCTCCTTTTGGTGAAGGCGGGACGTGACAGAATGGTATCAAAGGGGGTGGTTGAGAGATAGGATGGAGTCTGGAGTTAGGCATAGTGAGGATTGCATGGGAGTGCAGGGAAACAGCTTTGGGTGACCTCGGTGTGTGAATTAGGCCATGGAAGACCGGCTAGGACACGGGATTTTAGGGCCCCCATCATGATCTAACGCAAGGACTCAGGACCTACCAAATGACCAAGTTATGCCACGCTGATTGCAGGGTAGAGACCCTAGGAAACCTACATGCATCATATTGACTTGTATTCTCATGTTTCTGGGTTGTTTTGGGAATTAATAATAAACAAAAAGTTTAAGAAGTTTGAAAAACAATATTATGCACTACTTGGGCTTAGGCATTCTTTGTTTACCTTGAATCTATGGCACTTGGATGGCGACCGCGTGTGGTACAGGAGATTGATGCCCCGCATACTACCTTGGCCGATCAGCAGAGAGCTGACCGAGAGGAGGAGGCCGACCTCAGGGCACTCCTCAGGGACCTGGACCGGGGCGTGGTCGTGGAGGTGGCTGATAGTCGAGGGGTATGGAAGCTAGGCATGGATAGTTACACGCTGCAGAGGTAGCAGTTCTAGCAGGGCCGAAGGTTGTTCGAGGTACGATCATTTTGTTTAGTACCCTTACTTATGCCTTGTTCGATACCAGAGCTTCTCACTCCTTTGTTGCACCCATTCATGCCCGTGCTTTTGGTATAGATGCCGAGAGACTCCCAGTGCCCCTGGTGTTGAGCACACCAGTCGGGGGTTAGACCAACTTGTTGTTTTTTTTTCAGGGATAGACTGATGAAAGGGCCACATCAGTCAGTTAGGGATATTCTTCTGCTACAGATACAGCCATACGATTTCATCCTAGTCATCGAATGACTATTATCTTTGTGTGCCGTCATCGACTGTTTCCGAGGAAGGGTCGTGTTCTCAGACTTGGGAGGCCAGCGTTTTGTTTTCACCGGCGAGCGGAGTAGTCAGAAGGGCTACAGGCGAGAGGAACCCCTCCTCTCCTTGCGAGTTGAGCTGTCAGTAGGGTCAGTAGATGCTGAAATGGTGGAAGTGCTAGAGATCATCCGTGAGTTTATGGACATCTTCCCTAAGTAGGTGAAGACTCTACCCCCTCAACGTGATTTTGATTTTGGGATAGACCTGCAGCCTGACGCTTGTCTGATCTTGATGGCTCCGTACTGGATGGCACCTTCAGAGCAGCAGGAGTTGCGGATCCCAATTGACGATCTGATGAAGAGGGGTTATGCTCACCCGAGTGCGTCACCATGGGGCACTCCAATCTTGTTCGCAAGGAAGGCATATGGTGGCCTCAGGTTATGCATAGACTACAGGAGGCTGAATCAGGTGACGATCAAGAATCGCTACCCTATTTCGAGGATAGATGATCTTTTCGACCAGCTGAAAGGGGCAGGATGGTTCTTGAAGATTGACCTGCGGTCTGGGTATCACCAGCTGAGATTGAAGGAGGGCGACATCACGAAGATGGCGTTCAGATGCGGGTATGGACACTTTGAGTTTGTGGATATGCCATTCGGTGTTACTAATTCCCTGGCCATGTTCATGGGGATTATGAACTCCATCTTCCCAGAGTACATGGATCGGTTCATGGTTGTGTTCATCGACGATGTCCTAATCTATTCAAGATCAGTGGAGGACCATGCAGAGCACCTGAGGAAGGTTCTGTAGGTCCTCCGACATTATCATCTCTTTTGGAAGTTGTCGAAATTCAAGTTCTGGACATGAGAAGTGCACTTCCTCGAGCACGTGGTGTCCGAGCAGGGGGTAGCGGTGGACCCGTCAAAAGGTGAGGCAGTTGTTTCTTGGGCAGCATCCAAGAATGTGGAAGAGGTCCGTAGTTTCCTCGGGCAGGCAGATTACTATCGGAGGTTCATTCCCAAATTTTCCTGAGTAGCATCCCCTTTGACTGCCCTTACCAAGAAAGACTGGGTTTTTGTGTGGAGCGAGCAGTGCGAGTCAGCATTCATCTATTTGAAGGAGAAGATGGTTAGTGCCCCAGTGCTAAGATTACCCGAAGAAGGGGAGGCTTATGAGGTATTTTGTGATGCTTCAGGACAGGGCCTAGGATGTGTGTTGATGCAGCAACAAGGGGTGATCTCTTATGGGTCCAGGAAGCTACACCCTCATGAGCATAATTACGCCACCCACGACCTGGAGCTTGCATCGGTCGTTTTTGCACTGATGTTATGGCAGAACTACCTCATCATAAAACGATTTGTTGTCTTCACAACCCACAAAAGCTTGGGGTATATCTTCTCCCAGTGAGACCTAAACTTGCGACAGTGAAGATGGGTGGAGTTCCTCCAAGATTAAGACTTCAAGATCTCTTATACTGGGGGTAAGGGAAATGTAGTGGCCGATGCCTTGAGTAGGAGGACGCAGAAGGATTCGGTCCGAGAGTCGGCAGATGCCTAGAAGGAGATGGAGGAGTTGGCTGCTTTACACCAAGATGCAAGGATGGATAGTAGTAGAGGCTACCTATATCAGATGACAGTGCAACCATCTCTGTTTCAGCAAGTGAAGGAGTCTCAGTGGGGAGACCCAGAGTGCGAAGTGATGTGTGACCGAGTTAACCAGGGAAATGTTCTGGAAGGATGGATAGAGGATGGTCAGAACTGGATGCTTTTGCAGGGAAGGTTGTTTGTTCCAGAGGCGATGCGCGACAAGGTTCTCAGTGAGTCCCACATCCCACCCCTGGGGGTACAACCAGGAGTTTCCAAGATGTACCAGGGACTGAAGAGGCATTTTTGGTGGCCCGGAGTTAAGCGAGCGGTGGAAGAGTTTTTGGACAAGTGCTTAGTGTGTCAGCAAGTGAAGGCTGAACACCGAGTTCTAGGTGGGCTACTACAGCCTCTAGATGTCACCGAGTGGAAGTAGGATGACATATCGATGGATTTCATCCTGAGACTACCCAAGGTCCAAGGGGGATACGACGCCATCTAGGTGGTAGGGATAGGTTGACGAAATCAGCTCACTTTTTGGCGATCAGGGAGTCAAGTGCAGTGGATACATTGGCGCAAAGGTACATGGATGAGGTGGTGAAGTTTCATGGGATTCCGAGGTCTATATTCTCAGATAGGGATGCACGATTTACCTCGCGAGTGTGGAGAGTATTGCAGCATGAATTCGGCACCAAGTTGTATCTTAGCACTGCTTTCCATCCCCAGATAGATGGACAGACAGAGCGCACCATCCAGACCATAGAGGATATGATGAGGGCATGTGTTCTGGACTCAGGGGGATCATGGGTGTGATACTTGCCTCTGGTAGAGTTTGCCTACAATAATAGTTACCACTCTACCATCGGTATGGCCCCGTTTGAAGCTTTGTATGGGAGGCCATGTCGTTCACCTGTGTGTTGGACCAAAGTCAGAGAGGCAGGCATCCTTGGCCCGGAAGTGGTGTAGATCACGACAGAGAAGGTTTATCTCATACGAAAAGAAGAAGGAGGCCCTAGACCGACAAAAGTTGTATGTTGATACCAGGAGGAGGCCCTTGGATTTTGAGGTTGGTGACCACATCTTCTTGATGGTCTCCCCTCGGCGTGGGCAGCGGAGGTTCAGCAAGGGGATTAAGCTTTCTCCCAAGTTCATCGGACCCTTCAACATTTTGCGGCGGGTCGGCGAAGTGGCTTATCAGCTAGCGTTACCACTGCCACTACTGAGGATACATGATGTCTTCCATGTGCCTCACCTCCACCGGTATCTACACGACGATTCACACGTACTTGATTTGGTTGAGCTGGACATCGAGGACGACATGACTTTTGTGGAGAGACCAGTGATGATTGAGGATCACAAGGAGAAGGTGCTTCGTTGGTGAAACATTCACTTGGTTTGTGAGTTTTGGAGACATGGTGGGATTGAGGAGAGTACGTGGGAGAGGGAAGCACAGATGTGTACCCAGTACCGAGAGTAGTTTTGAGATTTGTTCTTTGTTGTACCTATTGTAGTAGAACGTTTTGTCTTTTTGGCTATGGAATGTACTGGTGTTCTTTCCTCTGGATGTGTGTGAGAAGCCCTGGATATGGTGGAAGAGAGGACCCAACCCCTAATCAAGACGCATTAAGGTGGATGCGATTAAAACCGTGCGGGCGAGTTAGTGCTTCCCAAAGAAGATAATATCTTGACATGGGGGAGGAGACTCCCCAACCCACATCCCTGGGCAGTTTGTCCTGGTATGTTTCTTGGTTCTCGACAGGGAAGTGTTTTTAGTTAGCATGGGTTCACTTGTAAGAGGTATCTTCGAGGTGGTTGTTCGGACTCTCTCTTTTCTTCTGGTTTGTTTTGATTCTCGAGAACGAGAATCTTTTAAGAGGTATCTGATGTAATAGCCCGGGTTTTGGGGTCCATTACTTTGTAAAAATCTCGTGCTGGGTTTTTCTGGTCTGGGAATCACAGTGGTGTAGGCCTACCCGTAGCCTTATCCTACCGGTAGTAGGCCTACCGGTAGCTTAGTCTACCAGTAGCCACAGCCTACCAGTAGCTCTATCTACCGGTAGCTCGGTCTACCGGTAGCTGCAGCTACTGGTGGCTCTTTCTACCGATAGCTCAGTCTACCGGTAGCTGCAGCCTACCAGTAGCTCGGCCTACCGATAGCTGCAACCTACTCGTAGAAGGGTCTACCAAAAGCTGTGGCCTACCGGTCGCTCGGTCTACCGGTAGCTACAGCCTACTGGTGGCATGGCCTACCGGTGGCTGCAGCCTACCGGTCGCTCAGGCTACTGGTGGCTCCAGCCTACCGGTGGCTCCACCTACTGGTGGCTCTGGCCTACCCCTGCGGGTTCTTTCCAGTGGCGTTCCTTGTTGTGCAATTAGGGTTTTAAACCCTATTCTGACTCGTTTAAGCACGTTTTAAACACCGGTAACACCCATAAGTGTTTTATTTAAATACTTAATGAATTAACGTGTCGGTTTAAACCAACGGCCCCTTTAATAACGTGTGGGGCCACATTGCCAACCCAGGACCCCGGGCCTTACATGGTTTCGCGTTCTTATCTCAACCGTCTGCGACCCTTATAAACTAAAGGGTTAGCCATGGTTTCTTATTTCCTCTATCGCGACATTTAACGAACAACTTTTGGTGCATTGGGCGAGCTAAATCTTTATCCGTAAAGTTATTCGCCCGGCCTAAGCATCGATCGTCTATCAACAAGTAGGGAAATTTCTCCTTCGCCTCTCTCTTTTGTGTATCATGCAGGGTGGGCGTGCATTTGTTTCTCTAGACTTGGATAAACAAGACATAAGATAATGAATGGATTCTATAAAGAATGAAGGGGGGTCGTGATCATTGATGTTGTTTATAGTATGATCATCTTTCGGAGCTATGCTGGCTTACGCCTTCTGAAAAAGAAGGCCGTTGGTGGTCGTTGTCTATGCACTAATGAACCCCCCATATTGTTTTAAATGGCTTGCTTTGTAATTGTAAACTCCTGCTGTGAAAAGTAAATCAGTTAATCATGTATACCCGACTGAATAAATTGAAGGCACCAGGATCGATCCTTCTGTGATAACCCCTGGTTAAAAAACATGGAAATTGAAATCATGGAGTGTGTAAAATCTTTTAAATCTGAAAATACCGCATGTGCCTGTTTGTCTTGATGGTAGTGGTTTTTTTGTTCTTCTTCCACAGGCCGGTTTCTAGGGATGTGGGAGGGGATGGGATCCCCTATTTTTATACTCTCGATGGTTGTGGAATCGGGGATGGGATCCCCTATTGCTATGGATTTATTATTTGAGAGTTTTAAGACCGGGTGGTTACCTTGTCCATATCAATAATTGGGGTGGGATCCTCTGTTGATGAAAAACATTTTTGGGGGAGGGGACACGGGGCAGTGTCTCGGGGTTGACTGGTTCCAGTACTTCCCGGGTTCTCACTTTTCCTTTGTTGTTGTGACTTTACAAGAGAACCGGGTTTGGATGCTTAATTGATGTTTGGCTGGTTTCTTTTCCTTGGTAATGCTTATGGTTTAGTTACCAAGTAGTGCTTAAACTTGTTTGAAAATTATTACTAAACATGAAACATGAATGGGACAAATGGGTTTTGTTGGAGAGAGTCATCACTCGAACTTGGGTGTTGGTTGTGTCCTTTAGGCTAGTTGAGGAAAAACCTAAACTATTGGTGAGTGCTTATTACCTATACTTATATACTTTTAGTTTTTTGTTTCTTATTCGTGCCCCACCCATGTTGAGCACTTAGTGGTGAAAACCCCCATTTCATGGGGGAGGGTGTTTTTCCCAACAATATTATTAGTGGCTGGTTATTAGCTCCTTTTCTCCTCCCTTTCCTGGATAGCCCAAGTATCTTCGGGCAGGCCGTGATGGCCTGATGTCCATTATTATCCAAAGAATCTTCAGGCGGGGTAGTTTGGTGGTTGGCCAGATGTGTGTTGCAGGTGGTTTCCCAAATGTCTTAGGTATAAGGCCCAGGTGTCTTTGGGCATGGTAGTGGTTCTTCTAGCCCAGGTGTCTTCGAGCGTGGTGGTGGTTGTTCTGGCCTAGGTGTTTGTAGGCATGGTTACGTGTGACTGTTTTGGCCCAAGTGTGTGTGGGCGGGGTACGACAGTGGGACATTGTGTGGTTGTGGACCAGGTGTGTGCGGGCGGGTGTGGTAGTGGGACTGCAGTGAGAATGGCGGGATTGGTTCGATGCGTAGGATGTCTCAATAACTAGTGGTAAAGTGGTGCGGGCTACCCAAACACTGATGTGCTCTTATTATATATATTACTTGACTTGTGTTATTTGGGGCGTGTGTCTTGGTGAGGCTTGGGTGGATAGTTTACCTTGATAGGTGTTTGGCTTACTCCTTTTTTTTTTCAAGGGACTTTAGTACATTCCCCCACTTGTGCATGATAGTCTTTGGTTTTCCCTACTGAGTGTACGTGTATTCTCACCCTACATATATAAAACAGCTTTCAGGTTTCCAGGAGGACTTCAGGGATCGCGCAGGACCATACTAGCTTGGACCTTTGGGACAGTTGCTGTTGCTGTTTTTCTTCCATTGGTACTTCCTTTGTAGTAACTTTTTTTCACCTTGTGGCTTTCACTTTTGAAACATGCATGTGGGAATGGTTTAATTTTGGCTTTACTTTTCTTTTAGTTTTGGAGTTGTTGGGTTCCATTATCTTATCTCCCGATTCTATAAAATAGAAAAAGGGTAATGCCTTCCATTTAGTGTGTGATTCTATACCATTGGTGCTAGTCACCACTCTGGGACCTATTGAAGGCGAGTCTCAAGGGTCATTATCTCTCCTTCAACTAAGAGAAGGAAGGGCCTCGCAGTCTGCTGACCCTTCCCTCATTTTGGTGAAGGCAGGTCGTGACACACGTGGTCCCCAACATAGAACACTAAGGGTCTCCTATTATGATTGGAATATGTCTTATGCTGGTCCTAAGCCACCTTCATCCTCTCACACACAAGCTGAACCTTCTCTATCATGCTCTGCACTACCTATGGACCAAGAACTCCTACTTACCCAACATCAGTCCAACAGACAGGGTGAACGACATGACCTTCCATACAAGGCTTTGAACAAATCCATGCCAATGGTAGAGTGATATATATTGTTGTAGAGAAACATTATCTGAGGAAAGTGTCATAACCCGGATCCGAAAATGTTCAAAACAAATTCCTGTTGCATATCCTACATCCTATGGATGGTCCTCTCTATCTACCCATCTGTCTGGGGGTGGAAAGCTGTGCTAAGTCATAACTGGAGGCCAAAAAAACTACACAATCCCTTACAGACTCGTGAGGTAAATCGTGCATCCCGATCCGAGATTATGGACCATGGATCTCCGTGCAAATGCACCACCTCATTCTCGTACCTCTGGGTTAAGGAATCCACCACACATGACTCCATGATTTCCTAGAAGTGAGCTGATTTCATCTGCTGGCCTACCACTGCCCATATTTTATTACTGACTCCTTGAACCATGGGTATTCCAATGTCTGAATCCTGAGAGATTTCATCCCACATCCACTCTGGGAAAACTAAAGACTGCAATAGACCGCCTGGAACATGGTTCCCAGTCCTCACATGCTGTCACACGAAGCACTTTTCCTCCAAATAGAACTTTTTTTGCTTCACCCCAAGCCACCAAAACTGTTCGCTAATTCATTAGTATATCTTGAAAACTCTAGGGGTTACCACTTGTGGAGAGTTATAGAACTCATCGAGATTTCTCTCATGCATCGCGACTGGGAAAAAAACTTCCCACAGAAAAGCATCTGATTCTAATAATCATTCAACCATCCCTCTGGAGAATAACCATGTATAACACGATCACACATCATTTAGGTCAATAAGTCCCTCCACAAAGACTCTTCCACCTATTGTACGAGGGAATATTTCACCTTCAACTAGAAAAGATAGCCTCTACCATCCTCTACTCTCATGATCATATGTAAAATAGTCAACTCCTCCATTTCTTTCAGCACATCAGCTGATTACAGAACCACATACTTCTACAGCTTCCTACTCATGAAATCTTCCACCAAGATCACTTTTACTAGTGTATATGATATCATAATGTCATATTTCTGAAGAAACTACATCCACCTATATTGTAGCATGTTCATGTCTCACTGGGAGAAGACATACCACAAGCTCTTTTCATATGTGAAGACCACGAAACGTTCCCCGATGTGATAATACTGCAACAACATTAGCACAAACACAACAAGTAAAAGCTCTAGGTTATCGGTGGAATAAGTACATTCATGAGGATATAACTTCCCAGACCCATAAGAGATCCCTCCCCACTGTTGTATTAGCACACACCCCAAGACTAGAGCATAAGCATCACAAAACACATCAAACATTACCCCTTCCTCTGGACACCTCAGTATCGGGGCACTGACCAGTTTCCCATTCAGGTAACTAAATTTTGGCATGAAATTCTCACTCCAAACAAATTCTTGGTCTTTATAGGTCATGGTATTCAATGTCTCTGTAACCTGAGAGAAGTCCGGAATAAACCTCTGGTAGTAACCAACTAGTCCCAGAAAACTAATAACCTATTCCACGTTCTTCATTTCTTCCCAAAAAAAATCGATTTTACCTTCGATGGGTCTACTATTATTCCTCTCTGGAAGACCACGTGTTTGAGGAAGTGCACCTCCTATGTTCAGAACATGTATCTGGATAACTACCCATAGAGATGGTGGTTTATGAGGACTTCTAAAACCATCCTCATATGCTCATCTTGATCCTCCTATGATCTTGAGTAGATCATGATGTCTTCAATAATAATGACTACAATTAGGTCTAGATTTATTTTGAAAATAGAGTTCTTGAGTCCCATGAACACTGTTGGTGTGTTCGTAATGTCAAATGTCATGACCACAAAACAAAGTGCCCATATGTGAACCTAAAGGAATTCTTCATGATGTGACCTTCCATCACCCTCAACTGGTTATATCTCGACCACAGGTCGACCATAGAGATCCTACCTGATCCATTCAACTGGTCAAAAAGGTCATCGATCTTCAGTATGGTGTAAAGTACTTGACCATCACCTGAATCAGTCTTCGGTAGTATATACACATCTCGAGACCACTGTCTAATTTCTTTAGGGAAATGAATAGAGAACCCCATTGTGACATGCTAGGTTGGATAAAACCCTCATTCATCAGTTCATCGGCCTGGATCCCCAACTATTATAACTCATAAGGTGCCATCTGATAGGGAGCTGTTGAAATCGGACGGGCACCAGGTGGAAAGACTATCCCGAACTCAACATCACATCAAGGTGGTAAAGTCACCACCTCTCCATGGAAGACGTCTAGGTACTCACTGATTATCCCTAGGACATCTACCATTTCTATGTCTACCAAATCCACTACCAACTTAGCTAACCAGGAAAGAAGGGGATCCAATCTTCGACTACCCTCCTAGAAACCCCGCTCTCCAATGAAAGTTACACACTAAATGCCAATATTTGAGAACAAGAACCTTCTCTTGAAGTAGTTTATAACAATTTACAGAGAATAGCTAGTTGATTCCCATTAAGACATGAAATGTATAAATTTTTATAAGAAATGGATCCCCACTGGACTGATGCGGCCCTAGAATGAGTCTACATCCTCGAAAAATGTCAATCATGCTCGTCTGATATCCAACTAGAGTACTCAACTTCAGGGGAATGGAGAGTCTCTCTATGACTAGGAAAACATCATGGCAAGACCAGGTGAAACAAGGGAGCGGAAATCTCTTGAATGAATGAAGGAACAATCAAGAGTACAAAACAAGTTGATAGTATTTTGATTGAACTTTTTTGCCGCCAAAAACTACAACCACTGGGGAATATAACTATCCATGCCCAGATCCTCTGCCCCTCGGCTGTCGGCTGCCTCCCCAACCATGCATGGGTCAAGGTATCTATGGAGTTACCTAGAGTTGGAATCCCCCAACACCATCTTTCCTCTGTGGAGAGGGAGCTCTCTACTGCTACTATGGAAAAGTATTGGCTGGAAACTGATGCTGCTGAGGTGGCCGCTAAATAGTCCCACCTCTTTTATACTGCACTCAGTATGGGAATGGACTTCATAGATTCTTGTGACTACCATGATTAATAACCTTAGTACTCGGCTCATAGATAAAGGGAGAGGACCATGATATTGAAACTCGAACTTTTGCGGTCTGCTCCCCGCCGGCCGAACCCTGGATGGACCTGATGATGGACACACCCTGCTAACGACCATCCCCTTTGACAAGCTCAACTTGATCCCCTCTCTCGGACCACCTTCCATCATGTGAATACACTCAACCACCATAGAATTCTTCAAAACCTCCATGTATTTTAGTAGAGTGAAGGGAGTCACAGAAAATTGAAGGGAAGGTCGGAGTGCCACCTCTACACGTCTTGCCCGCAACTCCACTTCTGGGGATAGGTCCAGAGAAAAATACAGGAGATACATCAACTTTATCCCTAACACCCTCACTGACATACTCCCCTGTTGGATGGAGAGTAACTCTTTCCCCTTCTCATCCTTCTTTTTGGAAGACTAGAATTTCTCCTGGAACACCCTCTTGAGGTCAGTCCATAAACCCTCACCCTCCTTCCTCTCCCTGAGATAGAGCGTCCACCACTAACACACCACTTCCAACATTTGGCATACAGCTGGAGGTAACCCATACTCTATCGGAGCCCAGATCATGCTGAATTCTATCAGAAATGCCTCAAGCCAGCTCTCTATCTCCCTGTCGGAGACACTACCCTCGTACTTCTTGAGGGTCTGTCGCTGAATGGAATGAAGCGTCTCCTGCCACTATTCATCATCCTACTGTCAATCATCCCTCTACTGATCATCAGAATCATCCTCCTGGTCCTTGATCACTCTCACATTTCATGGACATCATTCGGGTTCCATAGAAGCATGATAAACAAGGAATGCCTAAGACTGACTTGCGTATAATATTTGATTCTAATTTTTCATAAAATATTTATTCATTGTGAATTTACCAAAACACCCAAGACACAAAAGGACTCAAGTCATTTTGGTGCTTATACCATTTTCCGAGGGTCTCTACCTTATAATTAGTAAAGCCTCACTTGGTTCTTCGGTTGTCCTAGAGTCCTTACATTAGATGATGGGGTCCCAAAAATCAAGGGTCCGAGTGGGTTTTATCTAGCCTATTTCACCCACCAAGACTTCCTAACACTGTTTCCCTACTATCCCATGAAATTCTCACTATACCTAACCATGAACTGCATCATATCTCTCAACCATCACCTCTGATATCATTCTATCATGAAACACCTTCTCCATGATGAAGAATGGGACAACAAACATCGATACCCTTCCTTTTTCATGTGGAAGGACCGATAATGAACCATGAGTCCCTCCTTCAATAGGCCTCAGAGTGGAGAATATCACCAAGGTTATAAAATCCTACGTAAATTGGAAGGCATTACCCTTTTTTTAATAGGATCGAGTGATAAGATTGTAAGTACAAAATATCTACAAAAACTAAAAGTAATAGTAAATCAATAAAAATACACTCCCATTTGCATGTTCATAATAAACTTATAGAAGGTACTAGAAAACAATATGGAAAAGTACCAAAA
This sequence comes from Viscum album, assembly GCA_963277665.1. Lineage (NCBI taxonomy): Eukaryota > Viridiplantae > Streptophyta > Magnoliopsida > Santalales > Viscaceae > Viscum > Viscum album. Next base: position 265,442,639 of record OY728128.1, on the reverse strand, counting down.
GAAAAAATAGCTACCACAAATCCCGAAGCCTGATCTAGTAAGGTCTGGAGCAGTCTTCAATGTCCTCACATAAACATGAAATTTGATTTATATAGTTAGGGGGAATGTAGGTATACTTTGTAGGGAATTCCAAAAGCTCTCATGCAGACGTGGGGAGGCATTATAATGCCCTATGAGAAAATAGATATAACCAAGGCACATAGTAAGGAAACTACCCACCTAGCCTAACTCAGGACCACTCTCCAAATAGAAAAATTCATGTAAAGTAATAAAAATATGACATCGTATTTTGGTACCTCACACCACTTATCCTATAGTTATATAGAACATCATACGCATCAGACCTCCTCTAAAAGTCTCACTAGAGTCCCACTACTGCCCTAACAAAAAACTTATGGTCCATCACCACGCATCCTGCTCTAACACGCATGGGACACCCCATCCACACATTACCAAGACTGCAAACACCTGGGCCACAACAACCACCTCCATGCTAGAAGACACCTTCGCCATAAATACCATTGTAATGACTGAAGAAACCTGGGCCTCATTCCGAACAAACATGGGAAACTAACCTACCTGCACACACCTGGGACAACCACCAAAACAAACTCTACATGAAGAGTCATTTACTTCCTCGGAGAGGGAGAAGAAATAATCTAATAAACAACCCTTCATACGAATTTTTGGGAAAACACCCTCCGCCATGAAATGGGGGTTTTCGGAATGAGGTGCTCAACATGGGTGGGGTAAGTATAAGAAAAAAAATAACTAAGAATTATAAATTTATGTAATCAAACACTTTTCCTATCCAAATGGTACTGGAACCGACTAAAATCATATACACAACCACTCACGTTACTATCCCTACATGCACCAAAACACAACAACCACAACAAGAGCACAACCCATTTCAGAAAAAACCACTATTCTACCCATGACCATTATCATGTTCGAATTATTAAATTTAAATATTCATTCACTACCAAAAAACAAATAGGAAAAACCATATCGAAAAACAACACTTTACTGAAGAATAAAATGTTCAAGCATCAATAGGAGCATCCAAACCCGGATCCCTTGTAAATTTACAACAAAAAAAGGGATTTGTGAGACCCCTCGATGTACTAGAACCAAACCAAGCCTCAACATACCAGCACATATCCACAAGGCCACAAAACAAAAGGATATCCCATCCCCATCCACATCACTCCAAAAGAATCGATGAGAGAAGCCATGAATTCTACCAGAATAGAGCATAGGAGTTTTTATGATTCAACCATCACCATTTACTATGTCGTTCCATCTGTTTGATTGGCCAAGGTGACCACATATAGATTCTTAAATACCAAGAATCTATTTTATCATCCATGATAACATGATTAACAACTTTCCATGTTACTACCAATCAATCATATGATTACCTATAAAATAAAGGTTTATTAGTGCACAAGAAAAGACTACCAGTGGCCAATATTTTTAGTGGGAATATACCCATAAAAAACAAAATAAAAATTATGACAAAAGAGTATAATATCAACATCATCAAACATACCCTTTCAGTCATTAAATTCTATTTATTATCTTCTTTAAGGTTTAGTTTCATACATGTACTGAGGGAAACATTATCACACCCACCCCGCATAAAGAACAAAAAATGGAGAGACAAAGGAAGAACCCTAATTTGATGATCAAGGATTGATGCTCTATCCTCGCATCAAGAACTAAGGATGTGTGACTTACAGGAATGGAAAAATCAATAATTCAAGGATGAGTATGAACATATAAGGCATGGGTGCACGATTTTTCTTTGGAGTAAGTCTTACGTGTTTGTAGATCATGGAATAGGAAAAGGAAGAGGGGATCTCATCTTATAAAATGCCAGATCCTAAAAACATGTAGACAAGTACTTGAAGTTCGACCAGGGATTGACCACTCTGTTGAGCTTTTTCACACATCAGGATTAATTTTTATTCACTAATTCTCCCCGGATATGGTGGAGATAATATTTGTGAGTTAATAGATATATTAAAAAAATATAAAAACCCCATAATAGGGGAGAAGTTGGAAATCACGTGGAAAGGTTTGACACTGAGGAAAAAATGAAACACGTTTTGGTAACAGAAGGTTCGGCCGACTCTTTATTGTTTAAAACAATTTTTTTAGATTTAAATGTATTTGAAAATGGTATTATACACTTTTGTGTCAAAAGAAACATTAGTTGGGGTCGAACTGGAAAAACTCAGGAAACTGGAGAAAAAATGTTAAAGTGTGGGACACAGTTCAGTGAGACAATGTATGAGGTTCCACCATTTTGGTTGGAGAGTGTGACAGTGTGACTGTCATAGTGTCACCATAACACTTCCCTTGATTCAGTGGAATTGTTAGGTGGGACCGAGTTTTTGGAAAACACCTTAATGAGTTATTGATGGTCCCCGGTTTTCCCTTATGAACAAAAATTGGGCAATGTAATGGATTAGGGGGGGGGGGTTATGGGCCATTACAATGACATTATATTCCTAAATAAATATTTCTGTGGATATTTTAATGGAATTATATTTTATGATAACATCGTTTGATGTTACTCATATTTTAAAGGGAATGTAATCCAGATATAACATCATTATTACTTCTATAGATAGTTTAAGATTATTAGGATGAAATATATATGAAATCCATTTTCATTTACATAATTTTAATTATGATGAATGTTTTATGATCTTGTAGAATACATATCAATGGATTTATGATTATGTGATTGGTGGTCCAAGAATAATGTATCCACAAAATGAATTTGGTAATTATTAATGTTCTATGAGATCAATGGTTACATGGGGGTTTATCCAAAAACCCAAATAAAATGTACATGATAGGTTATCCAAATATCAAAAAAGGGTACACAAGAGGCTATCCCAAGGCCCATGCAATCACATAGGTGGTTAACCCAAAAATAACATGTCATTAATGATTTAGTGGGTATCCATGAAATAATATTTTTATAATTATGTTTATTTCACACTTATCCCCAAAACATAAGGCATGATCTTCTTCCAATGTTATGTCATCAGGGATTAAATTCTCGGATTATTTTTGGATTCATCTTTTATAAAAAAAGATTTATGTCATCAAACTATATTATCATTTATGATATACAAGGTATTGTTTTTAAATGGTAAGGCCATATTATCATACCATTATCCTCATGTTATGTTTATGTGATCATTTATATCCCCCTTTTTTACCCTTACCATGAATCTAAGATCAACCGTTATTATGTTTACCTTATTCATGGTATAAAGAATGGTTTTATGTGTGATATATCTTTGATGGGTTCTAGTTATGAAGACTTATTTGGGAGAAGATGTAGATTTCTTATGAATAATTGGTTATCGTATTAATGTTTCTAAAAACAGTAAACCTATAATAATTTTTCATTGAGATTAATGTTATTTGTCGAATATTCATCAAATAATATGTAATATTGATTCATGAAAATCATATAATGATATTTTTATTATCTTACAATGTTTTAGTTTCTTTTGTATACTGGGATGATAAAAAAGTAGTAAGAAAAATTAGAATAATCCTATATATAAAAGAATATACAATGTAATAGTAAATAAAAGAGTTTTTTTGTATAATGAAATCTATATATTGACACTATAATTAGACATGGTTTTAGTATAGTTGAATCTTGTGGTAATAACCACAAAAAATAATTGAGTATATATAAGAAATAATAATAGTGAATAGTGGGTGTTCCCTTACAACGTACCTAGATTTAAATTTGGTGGATATTATATTATCAATTGACATTATTCTTATGAACCATTATGAAGGATTTTAATAGATGATTATAACTACCGTAAAAATTAACAAATGTTATTACATGATTTTATACATTATTAACCAATAAATATAATCAAATGATCATAAATATTAGTGTCTTCTAAAGATTAGGTACATAACACAGAAAACATGAAACCAAAATGAAAATAGTTTTATTTAAACTCTATAATGATTTCATAGCTCACATTGAGATCTAACATCTTCATAGGGTAACCAGGGGAATACGTGAAAAAATCAATAATTAAAATCTCTGTAAGTGAGTAAACATAGGAACAAATAAGAGAGAATGGGCTAAAAGGCATAACATAATGACATAAAAAGGCATGGAACATGAATAAACATATGGAAGAATAATATATAGTACATTGGATCATATAATCATGGAATCATATAAATGGGGAAAAAAATACAACATGAAACCAGAACGAATAAAGGATAAACACCAAGACCACTACACATGGAGGACTTATGGTCAAGGATAACCACTAAGACAATTACACATGATTATCATTAGTCAAGGCTAACCACTAAGACTATTGTACATGAATTCTCATGAAAAAAATTACCCAATGAATTGGAATGATGTTTAAGTGAACTAATCATAAATTGATCATGAATATTGGTGACACATGAATAATTATACATATGAAATAAACATAATGGTTACCCATGATAAGGAATTCTTATCATAATTTTGTCGTAAGTCAAAACAAAAGGAATATCATAATAATGTCCATGAAAGAATGAATTTAAATAAAACATGGAAGTTAATAAGGGAAAATAGACATGGATATTTATAATTGATGTCATATTGAAGTGAAAATATGTAAATATAGTGTTTAATAGACATTAAAAATGAGACACTTCTATTGCGTCTATGAAGAAATATTAAATATTGTTTAAAATAATAAAGGGAAAATTGTTTCCATAAAACAATATATTAAATAAGAAAGTTTCTCATGATAAAATGACTCATTTTATAAAAATGTATTTCTACAATAAAAAATATTAATTAGTTTAATTTAAAATGTGTATGAAATTGGGATTTTTTAAATTGGACTTTTTTATTGGGAGGTATTGGGAATAAAAACATATAAAACATTAATTTCCCCATCAAATAATGAAGTACTATCATATGTATGTTAGTTTGAAATATACATGTAGAATTATGGAGGGTTAAATAATAATAATAATTAAAAATTAAACATGGTTAATGAGTAATAAAGAGTAACATTAATGAAAAACAATAGTTTTGATATAATTAGTTACCAAATGTCCAAAGCTGTAAGGAAAATTAAATTAATGTCTTAGATAGTTAAATTAAATCTATTAATTAACTAATTATGAACCTTTTATACATTTATTATTTTATTTTAACATTAATATGTTCTTTTATGTTCTTCTTGTGGAGTTATAATGTACAATGATATCATTTAGGAGTGTTTATTTCCATGGTTTTCATTATCAGTTTGCTTATATACATTTTTGAAAAAGATTTAAAATTAGAATACTATAATATAATTGAAATTATATGTTATTAATTAAATTACATAGTGTTATATGGTCTTATATATTATTTTTTTCAATAAGTGAGAATTATTCATTTGATAATGCATTTCTAATAGCTGTTTAGAATTTTTGGGGTTTTTTTTTTATCATCATGAACTAGTTTTGTTTTATTAATTAAAATAATTTATATATAATGGTTTTCAGAACATTACAAAGGATTGAATAAATATATTATAACATATTTTAACAATTAAAATATATTTCTGACCATAATTTAATGATGTAATGGAAAATTAAAATGCATCATGCATAATAGAGGTAAATCGGCATGTCATTAATGATGTTTTCATTTTTAAAATAAATGGGAGAGGATAAGGGGTTTCATGAATGATATTCCAATAACATAGTTAAATTATAGAATAGATTTAATAATGGAGTAATGTTTCATGTTTTTACATAGGAATTTAATAGAAGACAAAAAAATAAATTAAAATAAATTAAAAGAGAATGGAAGAATATTTTTTCTCTTGAATTTATTCTCCCCGATATCTACTTTAGGGGAATTGAGTTCGGTCTTTTATTAAAACAAAAATATCATAGATGTGGGGGAGGGACTTGGGAAGAGGATTGGAAATCATTTGGGAAAGCTTCAAGGATTTTTAAATGTGTGGAGAAGATGGTGTGAGGGTGCTATTTATAGTAGAGGAGAGGGGTGCTTTTTTATTATTTTATTCAGTTATTTTTTTGGGATCAAGACTATTAATAGAGTGTATTTTGTTAATAAATATAGTAACTTGATAATATAAGTTCTATATAATGGCCAATAACATCATCCATGGCTCAATAATGACTAAAAAGTTCTTTATTTGGCTAAAATGTTAAATACCTGAATTATCTCATGTCACTATTCACCAAAAATTGCACTATTTTAGAAAAATCCAAAATTTTTTGTCTAAATTTTTTTCAACATGTCGAATTCAAAAATGGGATCCATCTTATGAAAATAACTTTATAAACAAGATAAATTTTATTTTTAATTAATTTAAAACAAAATTTGAAAAATAAATATTTTAAAATTATAATTGATTTTATAGCACATTTATAAATTAATTAAGGTTTCATAAATTTATTTTATAACCATAAGAAAAAAATATATTAATTTATGAATCCAATTTATGAGGGTAAATATCCTGTTAAATCATTATATTAATTATAAAATTGTAACCAAACATTTATGTTTTCTAAAAATTGCAACACTTAATCTAAAATTTTCAAAAAAAATATATTTACATACACTATAATATAGTTATATCATATTTTCCTATATGTGATGAAATAAATTATTTATACATTCCAAGGTGAGGTTATTATTATATTGTCTGGATTACTATTCCTAATGTTAATATCTCTATTCAAAGTGTCATGTTACAATTCCATTGGTTTAGGTTCATTAATTTTTGAAATGACCCGCATTTTAGTAATTATTATATCATAAAGATTGTATTGTGTTCCCTATGTTTTTTATGTGATTTATAAATAATACATAATGATATGAATGGAAATTTTCATTGATATAATTTTGGGACATTACATTCTTCCCCCCCCCCTTATTAAATTTCACACTTGGAATTTAGTTTTACATACGTCGGTTAAAATCGTTGGGGTGAATCTCTTTCCTTGATTCTTATAGTTCACATGTTGCATCATTATACTTAGTGTTTCACGATAACAATTTTACTAGGTGATTATTCATACTACATAAAACATTATCTCTAGAGTCCAAGATCTTCAACAGCTTCTCCTCATAAGAAATATCATTTTCCAACTGTACCACCTCTGAATTCCGAACATGTGAGGGATTTGGTATGTAACTCCTCCAAAGGGATACTTGGAATACATTGTGTACTGAAGAAATGGTTGTCAGATGTTAAATATGAATGACCACATCTCTGCCAAGATCAAATATCTTGATGGGTTTGTTGTACCTTGGACATAGGTTTCCATTCTTACCAAATATCATGATTCACTTCTATGGAGATATATGTTTAAATACCATGTCTCCAACCTTAATCTTTGGGTCTGATCAGCAATTATATTTATATATCTTCTATCGAATTTGGGATGTACTGATGTGTTGTGTAATGTTTTTACCATTTTCACCATTTCATAAACCATTTTTGGTCTTTGAATATTAAATTCATTGACATCATTATGGCATGATAGTGTTCTACATATTTTCCCAAAAAGAGGATTATATAGAGCCTTTTGGATTCTCTAGTAGAGAATAATGTTTTAATAGAAATCTACCATAGGTATATGTCGGTCCCATATTCTATTGATGTAAATAGAAAACTATCCCAACATGTCTCCCACTGTATGAATATTCTTCTAAGATTGGCCTTTATTTTGTGGATGATAGGTCGTAATGAAGTTCAGGTCAGTTTTTTTATTGTTGGAGACTTTTCTATAATGTTGTGTTAAATATCAGATATCAATAAGATAAAATTATTAGTGTTACTTCATTTATCATTACCACTTATTTGATGTATATCCATGCATGTATATCTAATGAGAAGGACAATCAAATCGTGATAATGTGAGCGGCCTTTACAAGAAGATCCACAATAACCCATATAATATTATTTCCCTCAGATGCCTTTGGATATCTGGTGTGATGCCGCTACCATGGTTCCACTAAAATGTGCCTCAAGCCGGTTGGCCACATGCCCTCAAGCACGCCTCCCAATTCACTAGAGGGTGTCTAATAAGAGCGAGGGTTTAGGAAGTCATTCTTTGGGAGACTATACCATCTATTATCAGAATCCAAACCCAAATAGAAGAAAGAAAATGACCTCGTGTGGAAGTGTATAAATAAAAAAAATAATACTATGTCATATGATAATCAATAAAGAAAATATAAATTTCAATTTAAATCAAAAACATTCTATGACAGTGAAACTTTCAACTGTCTACAATGCAACTAAAAGTAAAGACACCATGACTCCAAGCGGGTCCTGAACCACGTCTGGTTCCCTCACCCACTCTATAATCCCAAACAAAATCCTATCCTAGGGCCTTTCCTTTATCCAATAATGCAACAAAAGTATCTGATTGGGTGCCAATCATGTGGCCCAAATAGGGTGTGAGTACGATTCATTTGGCCACCCCAATGGTGTCTAAAACAACTCTGATCAATAGATAGTTCATTTAGATCTATGAATAAATAAATAAAATGCATAATAAAATTGATATAAATTTTTATTTTATTCTTTAATCATCACAATAGGTCGAGTTTCAATCCATGTTTCCAATTTTACTCAAAATTCATTATTATTAATAAATTTGGTGTAGGTCATCCTGACTAGGACCAAAAGTCTCATTAACTATAGGTTGAAATACCTATCACCGCAAATCTCATTATGTGTAGGTCACCATGCCTACCAATCTATATACCATTTTGGGTTTGTCGTCATGCCTAGAACAACATAATCTCATGTTGGATAACATTTAGAGAGGAACTCTATATCCAAGCCCCAACTTCTATTCAGTCTAGAACTCCCTGTCTACCCCCAAAAAAATATCATCCATTTAATGATTCATTAATTCTCATGAATTAGCCACATTATTCCATTAAAAATCCAATTATTAGTTAAAAATTTCAAATTCCATTAGTTAACAAAACAATTAACTAAGCACATAGCCTATTAATTCAGAAATCAATTAGTTAATTAATCATCACACATCTTATTCCATAATTAATTCTTCAAAATTAATTATACATATCAAATCACAACATTACATAATTAATACTCACAATTAATTATCATTGATCAACCTAATGGAACATAATTAATTCTCATAATTAATAAACTTTGGCCAACGCCATGGAACATAATAAATTCTCACAATTAGTTATCCTAAATAGACAAATATCATTTCATATTTAATTACCTCTAATTAGTTATCTTAAAAACCAATTAAATATCTCTATTACAATAACTCAACCCCTAACAAGTCTCTAAAATATCAATTTGGGACCCCCTTCATTTATTTGTGATTCAACTTTCAATTAATAACCAAGATAATAAGATGTCAATTACACATTCCTAATTACATAATATTTTGGAAATCAATCATCAAGAGAATCTAGAAAATCATAAAATCACATACACATATCAAAATAATGACTATGGTAGTTTTATATAGACCACATTCATTGGTTTATTGATTTAAGTTATCCCAACAGGAATCCCCAAAATCCAAGTGGCAGGACATCATCAATCATGTTCCAGATCTGAATCCCTAAACCCAAAAAAAGATCAAAGGCATAAAAATCATGAAAATATAGGTCTAGATCCAAAATCATAAATCTAGATCTTAACTCAAAGGTTTAGTTTCAAGTAAATAGTAGATATCATCCATGAAAAGGTTATGACAGAATAGAGGAAAGAACGAGAGAAGCAACATGATAAATTCCAACTACCGAGAAAAGAGTAGATCTTCTATCTGGGCTTTCGACCTCGAAGAACGGTGATTCAATAAACTTATAATCCCTTTAGAAGGATTTGGGAACATTTAGAATTTTTCAAGCCTAGGACAAGGTCCAAATATGGGAGTCTCTGGGGGTGCGTGTATTTTTAAATTGGATTTTCAAATATTAAATTCTGCACTCATGATTTCTAGGGATTAGACGTATGGTTAGAGAAATTCGTGCAGAAGTTGGGCGGACCCCTCTCTCCAGGTTTTGAACAGTTGGAATAGTTTAGAACCATGGTTTGTTAAAACATTCGCAAACCGTGTGGGCCTCTCTATTAGTATGCTTTAGTCATACAGTTTTTCAAAACTATGTGCAAACCGTGCACAACCAATTTTCCTTTAGTTTTTATCAAAATTTCACCCAAATGCACCCCAAGAAAAAAATTCAAAACAATTGAACATAAAAACATCAAAAAGTACCGAAAAAGGAGACTAATAAGACTCTATAAATGTTCTGGATCTTACAATGCCCCCACCATATAACAACTCATCCTTTAGAAACACTATCGAAAATCTCTATGATTCTGAGCCAAAAATAATGGTCCATTGAGCACTCAGGTCTTCTTTCTATTCCCAAGATTCCTCTTGAAAACTTTCATATTTCCATAACAAATGAAATTAAGGCACACCCGTTCCCCATAATATTTTTTCACTACAACCCATCACACATATCAAATGCTCCTCAAAGAACTTATATTTCTTGAGGTCAACCTCATCCACATAAATCACATGATAAGGGTTATGGTGATACCATTATAGTTTTGACACATGAAAAACATCAAGCATAGTGTTTAATTTCTGTGGAAGTGCTAATAGGTACACCACTGGCCCAATTCTCACCAGCCCCTCAAATGGTCCTACAATCCTAGGTGGCAACATTCCCTACCTCTGTATCTTGTGGTAGCCAAATATAAGAGACATCTAAAGGAATACATTGTCACCCTCTGTAATAATAGGGGTCATATCATTCTATAAACATACTATTTCTTCATACTTTGAGCTATAGTCATACATTTCTGAATCAACTGCACCTTCTCTAATGTCTCCTGAATGATACCCAGTCCCAATAGCTCAGACTGACCCACCTCTAACCAACTTAGTGCAGATTTACAAGGTCTACAATAAATTGATTCATATGGTTCCATTTGTATAATTTCCAGATTTCTTTTGTTATTGGAAAACACCATTATATCAAAAATATTCCCCCACGAACCACAATGGTCAAACATAAATGTCGGCATGAAATCCCTTAACACATGTAAGGTATGCTCAGAATTCCCATATGTCTATGGGTGGAAGGCCACAATTAACAAAACCGTTGTATCTAATTCCTTCTGTAAAAACATAAAAAAGCCTTATGTAAAGAACAAATCACGATATAAAACTATAGTCCTTGTCACCCCATGAATATGAATATCTCTCACACATAATGTTCTCCCAACTGTTCTACCTATAACGATTTCTTGATTAAAAAGAAATGTACTACCTTTGATAGAAGAACCAAAATGACCAAAATAAAATCATTACAACTAATATTATTTTCAGTTTCCTACTACGAAATCCATATTCATGTAATCCCACATCCATCCTAGAATAGAAAATGGATTCTATAGGCCTCTAGGTCATTGATGCTCTTCCATCACACACTGAGAGGTTAAACATCTTGTTACGAACCCAACTATCTCTTTTTTCATGCATGGACACTAAAACTATCATTGTAGTTCTTAGTAAATTTTCATCACCATTGGATGTACTTCTGACTTTGAGGCATGAAATTCTCATATGAGTTCATCTCGAATACTCATAAGCACAAAAAACTTATTTCTCACATAGATGATCCCATCCTCATCTGTTATCTTGTCCGAAGGTGCCTCCCCACCGTCAGGGCATTCACTTAAGGCTAAATACTCCATATCCTCATACTATATATCAATATTTGTTCTTATGAATTTAGATTCCACTTCTACAAAAATTAGAGTCATTCTTTCCTGGAACTCCTGATATACCGCATGCATTTACGCTAGCATATTCCTCATCTTCCACTATACACTTGACTCATGTACCAAAAATGTCAATGTTTTCTTGCTCAAGGAATCCCCCACAATATTCCCCTTCATGGGTGTATATGCTAGTTCAAAATCAAAGGACTGCATATACTCTACCCAAATTCACTACGGAAGATTCAAGTCGCAATGTGAAGAGATATACTTTAATATTATTTGATCTGTAAATGTAGTAATATTTTCACCCAAACATAGTGTCGCCAACACATAATAGCATTAACCAATACTGCAAAATTGAGGTCTTCTATAGGTTAATTCTGTTCATGTGGCCTCTTCTATCGAGACCTGTAAGGAGTGACTTGATTCCCCTACATCAACATAGCTTCAATTCATATCCTAGAAATGTCACAAAAAATCATGTACTCTTTACACAAATCTGGTAAGAACATAATTGGCACTAATGTCAAGCACTTATTCAACTCCTAGAATGTATTCTCATACAATTTTATCAAATCAAACTATATACCTTTATTTTATGAACGTAAAAATGGTGTAGCCAATCGGGAAAACTCATAGATGAACATCCATTAATAACCATATAATCCTAAAAATCATTGGATATCAAAAACATTTTTTGGATGCCTCTTATAAACCACTGCCAACACATTTTCTGGGTCCACTACCACACCTTCTTCTAAGATTATATTCCCCAAAAAAGTGTACCATGTTAATCTAAAACTTACATTTAGATTTCTTCGTGTACAGTCAATTCCCACAAATTGTACCCAGGATGATGTCAGGAATCTGGAAATTATCATCATGAGTCCTAGAGTACAATATGATGTCATCCCCAAACACCACCACAAACTGATTAATGTATGGATGAAAGATCCTAATCCTCATGGACATAAATAACAATGGTGCATTTTTTAACCCAACTTGAATTAAAAAAAAACTAAAAATGGTCATACCTACTTCTGAAAGAATTTATTTGTATATAAGATGTCCTAACTCTCACATAATGATACCCTGATCTGAGATTGATATTTGATAACACGCAAGCCCCCTTCATCTGGTCAAACAAATCATTGATATACGGAAGAGGATATCCTTTCTTCACTTTCATTTAATTCATCTTCCCGTAATTGAAACACAACTGTAGGCACCCACCAACCTTATTTTCAATCAAAACGGGTGATCTCCAAGGTGACGGACTTGGAAGGATAAAATATTTATCCTCCAACTCCTAAAACATTGTTTTGAGCTCTTGAGGCTTTGTCTTTACCATTCTGTAAGGTGGAATATATACCGGCTTAGCCCCCAGTATGAGATCCATATGACTTCCACATCTCTCTCAAGTGGAAACCATGAAAATTATTCAGGAATGAAATTATAAAACAATTCCACTATGGGTTCAAGGAAGAATTTCCTACCACTCGCATAATCGAGAAAAAGGCATGAAACTTAGACTGGGATCTCTCTTAGTTGCTGAGTAATTGGTTCCCCTTGTCTTACATGGATATCACAATATCCAGGATGAGCATACTAGTGACCCTCAGGAGATACAAAGGTCATTCCCCATCAGTATCAATCTATGTGGGATTAGTATTCTACGATCCAATCTATACCCATAATCAAGTCAACGAATTTTATATCAAGGACATAGATATCCCAATGAAAATGATACTCTCTGATCTCTAGAGATGATCCCATGCAAAAACAGATATACCTAGACCATATTGTCAATGGTGTATCCATATTCATCACCCCATTAAGGACTCCACCTCTAGGATCAAACCATTAAATGATTTGAAGATATAAAGGAATGAGATGAACTTGTATCAAATAGTGCAGAATGTAATGTAGATGAAAATAGAATACTACCTATCACTATTGATGGACCAGCCTGGCGCTCTACAAGTGTAGGCTGAAGTGCATGTAACTATCCTTTCCTATCCCATGTGGTATCATTTTTATCCCTTGAGTAGAACCACTTGGTTAATACGGGGGATCATACCCTAAAGCACCACATCCACTACCTATACCGCCTATTCGATTAAAACACCAACTTCCATAACTATATGGTGTTGAAGACCCCCTTCCCACACTCTGACTCTAAGAAGCTACTTCCTTAGCATCATCTTGTTATTTCTTCCTCCAGAACATTTGTATGTTCCCAATCTTACCAAAAAATCATCACCCCACTGGTGGTTAAGGATAATGTGTATGATAGTGTCCATGCCTACAACACTGTTTTCAAAGAACATGATTATGATCCGTTGAAACTATTCCTTCTAACTAACCACATTTATATCCACTGTCCTGACTATGGTTCTCATTAAAACAATTCCAAAACTCATAAGAAACAATCTCTAAAAGTCCAGTGACAGCTACTAGTATAGTACTAGAAGCCTATTTCTAGTTTCCCTCTGAAATAAGATCCCGATTAACAACTTCTAAGAATTACATCACCCTAAATATATTTACCTGGGACTTAATTTCACGCCTAAGTTCATCCTAAAATCATTTTTCCAAAGAATCCTCGTCTTCCACCAAATTTGCAGAAAAACATTGTAAGTCTCTGAAATGTCCAACATAATACAGTATGGTCAAGATTCCTTAATCCATATGCATAAACTCTAACTCTTTCTCTTTTCTCAGCATCTGTGGATAGATGTGCTCCAAGAACATCTCCATAAATTCCATCCATAACATATCATTATTCTATCTAGATTGTACCACAATTTCCCACTAGTACTTCGCTGAACCCCATAGCATATAAGAAACCAACTTGACCCTACTCTTAGTCAAAGTGTCCAAATCTTCAAGTATAGTCTCTATAGATTCAATGCAAAATTGATCACCCTCTAGTCCACCCTCTCTAGTAATAGTAGGATGTTTTTTCTACTGAAACACCCTTTTCACCTAAGACACGATTTTATAAACTCACCCAAGGTCTCTCTCAATAAACTACATGAAACGATCAATGTTCTTTCAAAACTGCATCCCTTTTTTCTTAGGATCCACCAATGGTGCCTCATGCTTCCTATCTAGAAATTCGTTCTGAGCCATACCCCTCCATATCTCCCTCAACAAGCATTATTGAGGCATATCTATACCAATCCAAACAAAAATCATTGGTCTCATAACACAACATTATAAAATTTATGTAAGATGAGAAACTAGCATAACATGTTTCAGGATGTTCATTCCACCTTATTCTCACCACACGATCAACACTGAGGCCTTATCACTGCCCTGAACCATCTTACTCCTTGGTCATGGTTTACAAGGGTAAAAATATTCTCATTAATTATTTCATCCATTAATTAAAGACATTATATCAAATTAACTAATTCAACCATTAATTAATTAATCATACTCATTTCATTAATTAAGGTTCTCATTAGACACCCATTTATTCTCATTTTGCGTCATTATTTCAACCTCACTATATGGAAAAACTCTTCAAGTTCTACAACTTACCCATAACCCATTTTCCTAAGAGTACCTAGAATGATGCATATAACAACATCCCTAAGTGCCTACAATGAAGCATGTAGACTCATGTTCCATGCCTCTTTAGGCGAAGTATCAAAATTCAATAATTGTCAAAACCAATATCACATCACACCAAAATTGTGTCACCCAGGGTGAAATAATATCCAACTGTGACAACAAAAAAAAGTCACAAAAATACCACCGTATGTACTCATATTTCCCCCCATACATGGGTTTGCAACAACCATACACATGCTCCTTACTAAGCCTCCACCCTTCCTAGTCTCTTGTATACCTTCCCCAAAATTTTAATACAAAAGAAGAAGAAAGAAAAGAAAATCCCACTGATAACACTTTTTTAAAGCACTAAGCAGTTCCCCAAGTAGGTTTTACACATGCCCTCAAGCGCACCTCCCCATAGACCAGAGGGTGTCGACTAGCCGTGAGGGTCTGGTAAGTTAATCGTCGGGAGGCTAGACCCTCTTTTATCATAATCAAAACACCAATAGAATTAAACAACAGTGGCCAAGTTCAGAAGCTATGAATAACCAGAATAATTCCATGTCATATGATAGTCAAAGAAGAAAATAAAATACTCAACTGAATGGTAAAACAAGCTATGAAAATTCATGTTTCAAGTGTCTATAATTAAACTATAAATAAAGACACAACGACTCCATGTGGGTTCCAAACCACATCTGATTCCCTCACCATTCACTAATCAAAAACAGAATCTTATCCTAGTGTAGTGACCGTATGCCTTCCTATAACAACAAAACCTACATTGGTGTTGATCAGGAAGCCCAAATAGGGTGTGAGTATGACTCAGTAGGCCACCACCAATAGTGTCTAAAATAAATTCAGTAAAAATATAGTGCATGATGTTCTGTGAATCAATAAATATAATTCATAATTAAACAGTTATCAAATTGTTATTTAATATTTAATCTTCACATTAGGTCCCATTTCCATCCATGTTTCCCCTTTCCATCATCATTCATTTTTATTAATCATTTGGTGTAGGTCGTCATGCCGAGCACCCTAAATTTCATTAAGTGTAGGTGACCATTAATATCACCCTAAATCTCATAAATTGTAGGTTCCCATTCCTACCACTCTATATCTCATTCGGTGTAGGTCGTCATGCCTAACACCCCATAATCACAATCATGGATAACTATTGGGGAGTAATTCCAAGTCTAACTACCAACTTCTAATCAGTCTAGAACTCCAATTCTAGAACCATAAAAATATCATCTATTAAATAATTCACTAATTCAAAAGAATTACACATTCCATTCCAATATTAATACATCTATTAGTTAAAAATTTCAAATGCATTTAGTTAACTCAGCAATTATCTAAGCACATTCCCCATTAATAAAATCATCAATCAATTAATCAATCATCTTAATTCTCATTCCATAATTAATTCTTCAAAATCTATTATGCATATCAAATATAAACATTCCATAATTAATTCTCACAATTAATTATATTTCATTAACATCAAGGGACATAATTAATTCTCACAATTAATTATCTTTGGCCAATATCCTGGCACATAATGAATTCTCACAATTAATTATCACACATATCCAAACATAATTGCATATTTATTACCCAATATTTGATTATCATAGAACAACAAATTATATATATCAATTACAGTATCTAAACCCACAACTAATCTCCAAAATATCTATTTGGGAAACCCCTTCATTTGTTCTATGACTCAGTTATCAATTAATCACCAAGGAAATAATAAGTCAATTTCACATTCCTAATTACTTTAATTTGGGAAATCAATCATCAAGACATTCTATAAAATCATATAGTCATAGACACATTTCGTAATCCTGACTATGGGAGTTTTATTTAGACCACCTGCCCCGATTAATTGATAGATGTTAACCCAACAGGATTCCCCAAAATCTGAGAGGCACAACATCGTCGATAATGTTTTAGATCTAAATACCTAAACCAAAATAAAGATCAAAGGCTTCAAGATCATTAAAATCTAGCTATAGATCCACAATCACATATCCAGATTTCAAATCATAGTTCTAGATCATTGGAAATGATGGATATCATCCATGAAATGTTTAAGAAAGAATAGAGGAAAGAACGAAAGAAGCAATGGGATGAAATCTATATACCTGGTAAAGATTGGATCCTCAATTAGGGCTTTCAATATTGAATAATGATGTTCGAATAAACTTTAAAACCCGCTAGATGCTTGGTAACGACTATAATTTTTCAAGCCTATTACAAGAACAAAATATGGGAGTCTTAGAGTGTTCTGGTGGTTTTAAATTGGATTTTAGGTTATTAAATTCGGCAAGCACTATTTCATGTGAAGAGGTGCATAGTTTGTGAAAACTGTGTGCCAACCATGTAGACCCCTTTGTCCAGGATTTCATTGTTGGAAAAATCTAGAGGTGTGGTTTTTCAATTCAATTGCAAACTATGTGGACCTATCTATTGGCATGGTTTAGCCACACATTTTGTCAAATCTGTGCACAAACCATGAACATCCCAAAATCCTTTAGTTTTTCCCAAAATATCACCCATTCTCAACCCAAGACACTAATTTAAAACAAAGGAACTTAAAAACATCAATACCTACAATAAAATTTTCCCTAGATGACTGAAAAGAATTTTGGGATCATACATCTTGTGCTAAAGTCAATGGTGATATTTTTAACACTTATATGTTTTTATGGGTAATTGTTTCATTGTCCCCTTATACTTTTGTCTTTTAGCATTCAATTTCTAACAGACCAAGAACATTTATGTATATTCAAGGATCTCCTTCTTCATATTTTCCCACCAATAATTATCATGGAGATCATGATACATCTCTATGCTTCCTTGGTTATTACAGAAGTTTCAGTTATCTGAACCATTCATAATCTCATTCTTTATATCAAGATTGGATTGTACAAAAATTTGTGACCACAATATTTCAAATCTTTCCACATAAATTTTTAACTCTGAGTATTTTTCTTTTCAAACATCTTCCACTTTTTTGTGAATTTCGGCATCATTTATTTGAGGATCCTTTATTTTATCAATAATATATGGTTGAGAAAATATTAGAGAAAGGATTGAAGATGTTCCTTTTTTAACGAATCCCAAGTCCATCCTTTGTAGTTATAATATGATTAGAACCTTCTCAATTCTCACCATCGATAATGTTACCAGATCCTTTATAAATAGAGCATCTTCCACTTTATTCAATTTTATAGAATAATAGTGGATTAAGCTGTTATAATCCACGATTTTCTCTAGAAATATTCTATTGAGCATATTAAGAACCTTCTTTATTAATATATATTTTAGGCTATTATGATTAGTATATTTTTCACACTTCTCCCCATAGAAATAATGCATCCATATATTTTCAACATGAAGTTCACTTATGATAACTCCAAATCAGGTGTGTGGTGGTTTTTCTCCTGAATTTTCAACTTCCCTAAGGAATAGGCTATCAATATAAAATTTTACATTAGTACACAGTCTATTCCATTCTTTTATGGATCATTGTATACCACAAATAGTTCCTTCTTATTTGAAGTGTGAGTACTGGCTCAATGCTAATCTTCTTTTTATGTCACTAAAGTAGTATTCAAATTCAATTGTATAGACAAACCTTTCTTCCTTCTAAGTAATATTGGTTATTGGTTTTTACAATCTTGATAAGATATTAAAAAATCTCTATTAATACCATGATAGACTAAGAAAACTATTGTTCATGTCACAACCCATCCACGGGGCCCGTACCGTGACTACCCCATGCCTGCCTTCCATAGGCCAGGGGCTGGTGACTAGAACCAAGGTATAATTCCCAGTAAAAAGGGAAGACATTTCCTTTTTAAAGTAAAAAAACACCATAGATCAAGCAGGTAGAAAGAAACACTAAGTAAAAAATGGGTACAACTGTAAGTGTGGAAAAATAAGTGGGCCAGAATACAAACCCAAACTGAAAGTAAAGTACAACTGAAAAAGGGAGTATAGCAACTGAAAAGTAAAGCCAGAGCCTCAAGCCATCCACTGGAAGTCCCACCTGAAGGGTGGGTACAGATAGCCTCCACAGCTCCTCGGGTCCATCCGTCCGCTCCGTGTACGTCCCGCCCAGTCGTCCACCTCCAGGTACCGACCTGCTCCGCAAGCCACAACCACGATCAGCGCTGTCCGTCGTCGGTAACCAACACAATGTAGTGCGGGCATAGCCCATGTAGGGGTGAGTATAAGCTACTCAGTAGGGACCCCGAGACCCCCGAGGGTCTCCCAGAATCCACAATGGATAATCCACAAAGGAAAGATACAAACACGAAGTAACATCCGACACTTCTTAGGTATATGCCCATACGTATACCTAAGTCATCAATTCTCATTCGGCTCCAACATCTGAGCCCATGTACAACCCAATCCACACAAGAAAGCACAACCCATTCCACACAGGAAGGAGAAATGTAATCCACATAGGATATCAAGTCAAACTTATCGAAGATAAGGATTGAAAGTCAAGATTCAGCTCACACAGTTATACTTCATCGTATGACGATAGAAATGATCAGATATGGACACTGATTCATCTAAGAAATTGGACCCACATAGGATTGATAGGTACTAACCCACACAATGACCCACAAAGGATCGATAGGTACTAACCCCCACAATGACCCACACATGATCTGACCCACACAGGATCGATAGGTAACTAACCCCCGCAATGACCCACACAGGATCGGAACCACACAGGATCTGTAGGCACTGGCCCACACACGACCGCTGAGCACTGACCCACACAGGATTAGTAGCACTGATCCACGTAGGATTGCTGAGTGCTGTAGTCGTCGTTATCGAATCCACGGAGGATTTATGAACCGTCGTCATCGTCGTCGCAATCGCAGCCAGCTCCAGGGTTCCCGCACACATCGAGCTCGTTCGGGAGGGTCCGCACCACGAGACGAGGGACTGATACATAAACTGACAAATAGTCCAGAGTTTATGTATCCCAAAAGTTCTGTATCATCAACAGAAACTCAACGTTGTAGATGGCACGTCAATCGGACGCCCGGTCTGAGAGTTATTGGCTTTTTCATTATAGGGGACCAGTTGGTTTTTAAGTCAAAACCAACCCGAACATACTCCAACTATGTCCAAACCTAGAGAGGAGTAATCCAAAATGTCTGACTCACTAAGAGGAATCCAACAAAGTTGATGGCACATCAATCGGACGTCCGTAGCTCAAGTTATAAGTGTTTCTGCTCCGAGGGCCAGGTTAGTTTCGTGTACGAACCAACCCGGCCGAACCCAAAGTACTCTGAAACCTTGAGTGTAATATACCTAAATGACCATCTCAATCCAAATGTCGCTACAAATCTGACGATGCATCGATCGGAGTTCTGTAGCCCATGTTATGGGTAACAGAATGAAAAAGTCTGGTATTAGGGGGTTCGGGCACGGTCCGACCCGGCCTGGTACCCCCTGGGTCGGCCCGAAACGGGTCGACCCGACCCGGGTCCGAGTCCAGCATGGACGGGGAGTGGCCCGGCCTGGCGGTCCGGTCGGGCGGCTCATCCGTTTCGGCCGCGCGGTGCAGGGTGGCATGTTGCCCCCCGCTAGCACGTAACCGCGGCCCCATGGGGGCCGCTCCTTGTCAACGGACGCGGCCGAGCGCCGCGTCCCACCTTCCTCAGTCCTGCGCAGTCACGAGAGTAGCGGCCTGCCACCGCGGCTTCAGCTGCGGTGGCCCTTCCCGGCGGCGCGCCGACGGAACATTCCGCGGACCACCGGATGGGCTCCGGTGGTCGGATTTGCCTGACGTCTTCGCCAACGGCCCTCCCGGGACCAGTTCTTCACTATGAAGACCTCACAACGCCCATGTGTCATGCTTCATCGTCGCCTGCTGATCCGCACACCAAGAATAAAGAGACGGTGGGTTCGGACTTGTTCGTTGGTCGGCACCCATCGCGTTAGCAGTTTAAAAAGGCTTTCGAAAAATTGTAAACATATGTCGTGGGTATAAATCACAAATACTTAATTGAATCAAAACCCCTACCTCGTCGAATTCGTTGAGCGAGGGTTCATCGCAGAAAAGCACATCGCGGAAGAAGGCATCACGGAAGGGGGATCGTCGCGTCGCGGAGAAGGAACGCCACAGAAGAAGCGTCGCGGAAGAAGCGTCATTGGCGTCATGGTACACGGCATCGCATAGTCAATCTCCGAGGATTTTGCATTCTTCTTCAGAGATAGGTGCGTTCTTCGGGTTCTTCGCGTTCTTCACATTCTTCATCGAAGAAGAAGGATTTTCTCCAAATCCTCTCCACGTAACAAGTTCCCACCCAAATAAAATATGTGTCGTTTTATTTTATTAACACTCAAAACAACTCTTTGAAATTCAAAAAGAAAATAAACGATCAATTAATTGAGTAGTTTAAAACTGCCCAATTAATGAGACATTTAATATCTAGATTAAACGCAAGAGTTGACTTCATTAAAAAAGGGGGGTGCGGGTGCGTTACATAAGAAGAAAAGAAATGGTGGGGCTCATGTGGGCACCACCTCAAAAATATCCTACCAAGTGGGTAGGATATTGTGGGTCCCACGTCATCCACTTAACATAGGTTAAGCGACTTAAAATAAAATAAATTGGTCGCACTATTTTATTTTATTCATTTTCTTAACCTAAATTTTTTTTCAAAAAACACACCCGAGCAAAGGCAACACCGGAAAAGGTGTTTCAAAGAAAAAACCAGAACTATGATTCCATCGGTGCCCTTAGAATTTGATTCCGAGCACCGGTTCAATAGTTAGAAAAACCCGCTCATTCGTTCACTGAACGTATGCGAGCTAATCTTCGGAAAAACATTCCGGGCACACTGGGAGTCGGAATCAAGTTCTGTCAGAAACTTAATTCTTGTAAAATTCAAAGGAAAATTAAGAAAGAACAATTCATTGAATTTCAAATGTCTTTACATCACTCCCACCTTAGGATTTCACGTCCCCATAAAGATACATCAAAAACTAGGGAAACAAAAGTGGGTACTGAGCACGCATCTGAGCCTTCCACTCCCAAGTGCTCTCCTGGAGGATCCTATGCCGCCACCTAATTCACACTAGAGGAATCGACCGTCCACATAGGACCCGCTCCTATCGATCCTCAATCTCCACCGGGACCTCCAGAAAAGTCTCCCCATTATCAACGTCCAGCTCCCCATGGTCAATGATATGCATCGGGTCGTGCACATATCTCATCAGCTGGGATACGTGGAAAACATCGTGCCCCCGGTGCAACTGAGGTGGTAGAGCCAGGTGATAAGCCACCTTGCCAATCCTGCTGGGGACCTAGAATGGTCCGATGAAGCACGGAGATAACTTGCTGCATCGGCAAAATCTCTGTAATCCACGTCGAGGTGAGACCCGTAAGAAGACGTGGTCACCATCCTCAAACTCAAGTGGCCTCTGTATCCTATCATCATAATACTTCTACCGGCTCTGATCTGTCCTCATCCACTCCTGGATGACCTGGACCTTCTCTGTCATGGCCTGGACCATCTCCGGTCCCACAAGTACTGACTCCCCAGGGTCTGTCCAGCACAACGGTGATCTACAAGGTCTGCCAAACAATGCCTCATATGGTGCCATCCCGATGGTGGAGTGGTAGCTATTGTTGTACGTGAACTCCACCAAGGGTAGGTGGTCCTCCCAACTGCAACCAAAGTCGAGAACACATGCGTGGAGCATGTCCTCGAGAGTCTGAATGGTCATCTCCATTTGACCATCCGTTTGAGGGTGAAAGGCGGTGCTCAGATGTAGCTACATCCTGAATGCCTCCTGCAACCCCTTCCAAAGCCAGGAAGTAAAGAGAGCATCTCGATTGGAGAAGATAGATTATGGCACACCCTGAAGCCATATAATCTTTTGAATGTAGAGGTGTCCCAAGCTCTCCACTGATCCCTGCTCTCTGATGGGTAAGAAGTGAGCCGACTTGGTGAGTCGGTCGACAATCACCCAAATGGAGTCATGACCTCTAGAAGTGTGTGGAATTCTAGTCATGAAGTCCATAGATATGCCATCCCACATCCACTCCAAGACCTCCAAGGGTTGTACCAAGCCTTCTAGTACCTAGTGCTCTGCCTTCACCTACTGGTAGGTGAGGCATCGAGAAACGAACTCTACCCCAGCCTTCTTCATGACCGGCCACCAGTGCTGTCGTCTGAGATCCTGGAACATCTTCGCCATGCCAGGATGTACCGCCAAAGGGGAAGTGTTAAACTCTCTCAGTAACTCCTCCAGTAAAGAAACTGGTACCAACGTACTTCCTATGAAAAGGACGTTGTGCTCTCCTCCTACAGAGAAACCAGCAGGTTCCTGTCCTGAGGATATCTGCGTACGCCACGTCTCACAGTCAACATCCCCAGGCTGTGCCTCTCTGACCTACTGTAGTAGTGGAGGAGTGACTGTGAGTGACTGAAGGAAGGCTAATCCATCCTTATCCATGAAGAATATCTACAAAGCGGCTAGCTGCTCTGTCGCCTCCCCAAGTAGTTGAATTCCCGTCTTCCTGCTGAAAGCATCAGCTACTACGTTCCCCTTCCCAGGAGTATAGACTATCTCAAAGTCATAGTCCTGGAGGAACTCGATCCACCACCACTGTCTCAGGTTCAGGTCCTTCTGTGAGAAGATGTACCTGAGACTTTGATGTTCAAAATAGACTGTAAAGCGCTCTCCCATCAGATAGTGTCGCCACATATTCAGAGCGAAGACCACTGCTGCTAACTCCAGGTCATGGGTAGCATAGTTCTGCTCATGCTTCCTCAACTGACATGATCCGTAGGAGATCACGACCCTCTCCTACATCAAGACACATCCGAGCCCTGTCCCTGATGCAT
The DNA here is from genome assembly GCA_963277665.1 of Viscum album. Taxonomy (NCBI): domain Eukaryota; kingdom Viridiplantae; phylum Streptophyta; class Magnoliopsida; order Santalales; family Viscaceae; genus Viscum; species Viscum album. Next base: position 265,418,338 of record OY728128.1, on the reverse strand, counting down.
CACAGTAAACTACGTACCCTACTCCCTCCTCCGGCAACCTCAGGATAGGCGCGCTGGTCAATCTCTGCCTCAGCTCTTGGAAGCTCTACTAACAACTCTCTGACCACACAAAGGGTTTCCCCTTCTTCGTCAAGGCTGAGAGTGGTCCCGCAACTCTGGAGAAGTCTGGCACAAATCTCTGGTAGTACCCAGCTAGTCCCAAGAAACTCCGCATCTCTGTCACGCTCCTGGGTGGCTCCCAAGCTAGAACTGCCTCGATCTTCGTAGGATCCACCACAACTCCCACCTCAGAGATGACGTGTCCTAACAAGTGGAGCTCACGTATCCAGAACTGACACTTCGAGAGCTTTCCATAAAGATGGTGCTCTCGGAGTGTGTCTAGTACAACCCACAAGTGGTAGGCGTGCTCCTCCTCAGTGGTCGAGTAAATCAAAATGGCATCGATGAAGACCACGATAAATCGATCGGTGTATGGCTGAAAGATCATGTTCATGAGGCCCATGAACACTTCTGGAACATTGGTTACACCGAATGGAATATCCAAGAACACATAGTGTCCATACCGACATCTAAAGGCCATCGGTTGCACGTCCCCGTCCCGAACTCTCAGCCGATGATAGCCTGATATAAGGTCTATCTTTGAGAACCACCGTGCTCCCTTGAGCTAATCGAAGAGGTCATCAATCCTCGGTAGTGGATACTTGTTCCTCACAGTCACCTGGTTTAGGCGACGATACTCAACATAATGTCGCAAGCTCCCGTCCGCCTTCATGGAAAACAAAACCGGGGAAGCCCAGGGTGAAACACTGGGTCGAATGAATCCCTTGCCCTGCAAGTCCTCCAACTGTACCCGTAGCTCTCGAAGCTCGGCGAGAGCCATTCGATACGATGGAGTGGATATCGGGGTTCTCCCAGGGTACAGGTCAATATAAAAGTCTAACTCTCTCTGAGGAGGTAGTCCTAGAACATCGTCAGGGAAAATGTCCGCATACTGATTCACCACTACAGGAAAACTAGGACTCCACATGTCAACTGCTCCTAGTATGAGGCTAGCCAACTGATGAGTGAGGGGATATCCTCTCCTCTGCGTCATTCCATCCTGTGCTGCGAAGGCTCCCTTCTCACCGGTGAAGGTGAACCTTCTCCCATCGGTGCGTACACATCGCACCTTGCGCCTAATACAGTCAATCTAAGCATAGACTGTAGATAACCAATTCATGACCAAGATGAAGTCGTAAGGCCTCGACGCCGCTACAAGATGATCCCAGTCGAATCTCTCACCTCTTAGAGTAATCTCACAATTCCAGCACCAGTGCGTAATCGTCGAGTCTGCTCCCATAGGAATCTCTAGCTGTAAGGATTGAGCCAACGGCTCCGTCGGAATCTCCGAGCTCCAAACAATGGCAATGGATATGAAATAACGACTCGCTCTTATATCTATAAGAACTACAGCAGGGGTGGAATAGACACAGATAGTACCTCGAATCATCTCGGGCGTGCCGTGGTCATAGTCCTCCGCTGCCTGAAGCTGTGACTATCTCTGCCCGCCAGCCCCCTTTGGTCGGGGTGGACCTCCTGGTGGTGGTGGTGGTAGAGCCTCAAAGCGTCGCCCACCACCTGCTGCTCGACCATCTCCTCTGCCTCATCTTCCTGCTCCCTGCGGACCACCACGATCGACCCTCTGCCTCTACCAGGGTGGTCCCTCAACCGTTTGCTACTCCTCAGCACGGAGGGTTGGGCAATCACGAGCCATGTGGCCCTGCCCGCCACATGCATTGCACTGTCTACCTCTCGAAAGACTGGCTCCGCACTGTGTGCCCCACACCACTAAGCCAGTGTCCTGAGGTCGTCTGCTTGAGGGTCTGGTCTGCTTGGACCCACGATTCATCCATCGACTACCTGCTACAGAAGAATCTGCTACGTGCTACCCTACGATAGGTCTCGCTGCTGAAGTAGGCTCATCAAGGAAGCTCTCGATGAGAAGGGCTCGCTCCAGTACACCTGCCTGGGTCGGAATGCAGTGGGAGATCAGTGATGCCCTGATCTCATGACTCAATCCCTGTTCAAAGGTTTGGGCCCGGAAGAATGGGTCCCGTATCATGTCCGTCGAGTAGTGATAGAGATAAGTAAATCTCGCCGAGTACTGGGCGACCATCAAGCTACCCTACCGCAGCTGCAGAAGCTCCCTGATGCGCACCGCACGGAGGGTGGCTGGGACGAACTCCGAGCGGAATAGTCTCTCAAAGTCCGTCTAGAGAAGAGATGCCTTATCGTGCACCTGGAGCATCAAGCTCCACCATCTGTCTGCTGCCGTGTGTAGGAGGCTCGCTGTGAGGATCACCATGAGGTCTGATGGTGTCCTCACTAACCCGAAAACCCGTACAACTACCTATAGCCAATCCTCGGCTGCCTGAGGGTCCATCTCCCTACGGAACCTGGGCGGTCATTGGCGATAAAACTCGTCCAGTGCACTAAGGCGATGTGCATCATCAGCGTCTGGGGCTGGTAGAATCGGTGGCTCGGTGGGTAGCGGTACCGCCGGTGACTCTACTATCAAAGGGCCTTGTACTGAGGCCTCGTCGCTCGGTGGGCTGTCATCACACATAATGCTCGAAACCCTAGCTAGTTTCTATAGTGGGGCCATCCTGAAAACAAATAGGTGCACCATGGTCAAACAATATACCTGGTGAGCTGACATAAAGTAATCACAATGAAAAGTTGAAACATACATTCAATCAATGGTTTCGTGCATTAAGTCGGAAATCAGAAGTCAGGGTCCTGTTGTACGGATACATCGGCCGCCGCACCAACACTGGAATCCCTGGACTGAAAACCACACTCAATACTCTTAACACTATTTCTTCACATAGAAAAAGATCAGAGACATGAGTTCTGTGGTAGAACCAAACTCCTCTGATACAAATTTGTCACGACCCATCCTCGGGGCCCGTGCTGTGACTACCCCAAGCCTGCCTTCCATAGGCCAGGGGCTGGCAACTAGCACCAAGGCGTAATTCCCATTAAAAAGGGAATTCATTTCCTTTTTAAAGTAAACAAACACCACAGAGCAAGTAGGAAGAAGAAAACACTACGTAAAAAATGGGTACAATAGTAAGTGCGGAAAAGTATGTGGGCCAGAATACAAACCCAAACTGAAAGTAAAGTACAACTGAAAAAGGGAGTACAACAACTGAAAAGTAAAGCCACAACCTCGAGCCATCCACTGGAAGTCCCACCTGAAGGGTGGGTACAAATAGCCTCCACAGATCCCTGGGTCCAGCCGTCCGCTACGTGTACGTCCTGCCCAATGGTCCACCTCTAGGTACCGACCTGCTCCGCAAGCCTCAACCACGATCAGTGTTGTCCGTCGTCTGCATCCAACACAATGTAGTGTGGGCATAGGCCATGAAAGGGTGAGTATAAGCTACTCTGTAGGGACCCCGAGAGCCCCGAAGGTCTCCAGGAATACATAAAGGATAATCCACAAAGGAAAGATGCAAACACGAAGTAACATCTGACACTTCTTAGGTATATTCCCATACATATACCTAAGTCATCAATTCTCGTTCGGCTCCAACATCCGAGACCAAGTACAACCCAGTCCACACAGGAAAGAAAAACGTAATCCACACAGGATATCAAGTCAAACTTATTGAAGATAAGGATTGAAAGTCATGATTCAGCTCACACAGGTATACTTCTTCTTATGACAATAGAGATGATCAGATATAGCCACTAATTCATCTAAGCTGTTGGACCCACATAAGATCGATAGGTACTAACCCCCATAATGACCCAAAAAGGATTGATAGGTACTAACCCCCACAATAACCCACATAGGATTTGACCCACAGAGTATCAATAGGTAACTGACCCCCGCAATGACCCACAAAGGATCAGACCCACACAGGATCTGTAGGCGCTGGCCCACACAAGACTACTAAGCATTGACCCACACAGGATCGGTAGCACTGATCCACGTAGGATCATTGAGTGTTGTAGTCATCACCATCGAATCCACGGAGGATTTCTGTACAATCATCATCGTCGTCGTAGTCGCAGCCAGCTCTAGGGTTCCCGCACACAGGAAGCTCGTCGTAGTCGCAGCCAGCTCTAGAATTTATGTATCCCAAAAGATCCGTATCATCAACAGGAACTCAACATCTCAGACGGTGTGTCAATCGGACGCCCAGTCTGAGAGTTATTGGCTTTTTCATTATAGAGGCCTGGTTGTTTTTAAGTGAAAACCAACCCGAACGTACTCCAATTGCATCCAAACATCGAGCGAAGTATGCCAAATGGTCCACCTCACTATGAGGAATACAAAACAGTCGATGGAATGTCAATCGGACATCTGGAACTCAAGTTATAAGATGTTCCGAGGGCCCGATTTGTTTCGTGTACGAACCAACCCGGACGAACCCAATGTACTCCAAAACCTTGAGTGTAATATACCTAAACGACCGTATCGATCCAAGGGTCGCTACGCAACTGACGTTGTGTCGATCGGAGGTCCGTAGCCCATGTTATGGGCAACAGACCAAAAAAGTCCAGTATTAGGGGGTTCGGGCCCGGTCCGACCTGGCCCGGTGCCCGATGGGTCGGCCCGAACTGGGTCCGGGTCCAGCCCGCTTGGGTGCGGCCCGGACCGGCCTGGCCTGTGCGTGGCCTAGCCTGGCGGTCCGGTCGGGTGGCTCGGCCGTTTCAGCTGAGCGGTGCGGGGTGGTACGCTGCCACCCACCAGCACGTAACCGCGTCCCCACAAGGGGCCGCTCCTTGTCAACGAACACAGCCGAGCGTCGCGTCCCACCTCCCTCGGTCCCACGCGGTCGCACGACCAGCAGCCTGCTGCCGGTGCCACCGGGCAGGTGGGGCGCGCCGGCGGAACGTTCCGCAGACCACCAGACGGGCTCCGGTGGTCGGATTTGCCTACCGTCTTCGCGAATGGCCCTCCCAGGACTGGTTCTTCACTGCGAAGACCTCACAACGCCTGTGTGGCCTGCTTCATCATCACCCGCCGATCCGCACACCAAGAACGAATAGGCGGTGGGTTTGGACTTGTTTTTTGGTCCTCACCCACCGCGTTAGCGGTTTAAAAAGGCTTCCGAAAAATTTGAAACATATGCCAAGGGTATAAATCACAAATATTTAATTGAATAAAAACCCCTACCTCATCAAATTCGTTGAGCAAGGGTTCGACGCAGAAAAGCATGTGGAAAAAGAAGGTGTCGTGGAAGGGGGATCGTCACGTCGTGGAGAAGGAACATCATGAAAGAAATATCGCGGAAGAAGCGTCATTGGAATCGTGGTACACGGTGTCGCGTAGTTGATCTCCGAGGATTTGTCATTCTTCATCAGAGATCGGTGTGTTCTTCGCGTTTTTCGCGTTCTTCTTCGAAGAAGAAGGATTTTCTCTAAATCCTCTCCACGTAACAAGTTCCCACCAAATAAAATATGTGTTGTCTTATTTTATTAACACTCAAACCAACTCTTTAAAATTCAAAATGAAAAGAAATGATCAACTAATTGGGGAGTTTAAAACTGCGCAGTTATTGAGGCATTTAATATCCAGATTAAACGCAAGAGTTGACTTCATTAAAAAAGTGGGTGCGGGTGCGTTACTTAAGAAGGAATGAAATAGTGGGGCTCGTGTGGGACCCACCTACCAAATATCCAACCAAGTGGGTAGGATATTCTGGGTCCCACATCATCCACTTAACATAGGTTAAGTGACTTAAAATAAAATAAATTAGTCACACCAATTTATTTTATTCATTTACTTAACCCGAAAAAAAAAATTTAAAAAAACACACCTGAGAAAACGCAACACCAGAAAAGGTGTTTATAAGCAAAAACCGGTGTTGCGATTCCATCGGTGCCCTCAGAATTCGATTCCGAGCACCGGTTAAAAAGTTAGAAAAACACTCTCGTTCGTTCACTGAACATACCCGAGCTAAACTTATGAAAAAGATTTCGGTCACACCGGGCCTCAGAATTGGGTGTCGTTAAGAACTGCATTCTTGTAAAATTCCAGATAAAATTAAGAAAAAACTTTCCTTGAATTTTACGGGTCTTTACAGTTCACCACTACTAATTTTGGTATGGTACACTCTTCTATATCCTTTTTCTTTTAAGGGTCTAAAGATATTCCTTTGTTTTTTATAACATTACCTATGAATGATACTTCATCAATACGAAAGTCACATTTACTGTACTATGAATATTTCTTCCCCCTTCACAACGTCTTTAATATAGTATTCAAATTATCCCCATATACCTCTTTACTCTTGGAGTATATCCGAATGTAATCTTTAAATACTACCAAAAACATGTCGACGTAATCTATAATGATTATATTCATTATGTCCATGAATATTTCCGGAGCATCAGTGAGTTCAAAAAGAATCAGTATGAATTCATAGTGTATATACCTCATTCAATAGGTACTCTTTGGAATTTAATCTCCCTCTCCATTAATTGTTGAATCTTACCCGATTTTACACATTAGATAAATAAATGGACCCACAACATTTATCAAATAATTCACATATATGTTTAAGGGGATACTAGTTTTATATCATGATTTTATTAAGATTCTGATAATAAATTTAGATGCACATTGATGCATCCTTCTTCTTTAAAAAGGGTACGGGTTCACCCAACAGTGAAGCACTCGGGGGTATATAACCCTTTTCCAAATTCACCTATAATTGCTTCTTCTATTCCTCCAAATTGATGGAAGACATTATATTTGGTGTTTTTGATATCGACATATATCCATTAAAACTTTCAATTTGGAAGTCAATCTATCGATGCGGTAGAAGAACATGAAGTCTTCAGGGAACACATCCTGTTAGTCCCTCATGATAGAAATTTCTTCAAGCCTGATCCTGTCCTCAGTATCAATAATTTGATAAAGATATTATTTCTCATGATGTTGTAACATACACACATGAGATGATGATTCTGAAGGATATTCTTCATCCTCCTTACACATGTAATGATTTAGATGGTGCTTTGGGGTGTGATGAGTAATTCCCCTTTCCCAATAGTTCATTTTATCTTTCTATATAGATATGCAATCCATGCCCAATGTCGAATAAAACTCCACTAAAAGAAGTAATAAAATATTTTCTAGGAGGTTAATTGTAGAAACATTAATCGATGAGGAGTTATATAATATTAATGCAACAATTAACTCATTTTTTCCTCATAGATATCAAGACCTTTATATCATGAGGTGGAGTTTGAATATTACAACTAAAAAAGAAAGATTTGAAGGAATACATAGATCCATAATCAAATATTATATTCTCTATTCATGAATTTATAACCAACATACCTATCACCACATAATTATTGGGATGCACCTCTATGATGTGATAATTTTATCCCTTCCTCACTACTTTAGAGGTTGTTGTTGATAATTTCCTTTAATGACCCTTGTCTTCGGGAAATTCTTTTTATAATGATCATGTTCCTTGTAGTTGAAATAATGAACTAATGATTTATTTTTGATATAAAAAATCCTTTCTTCTTCAAATTTAGTGGAATAATTCATATAAATTTGTTATTTATTATCCAAATTCAGTAATATTCCACATTTGAGGCATAACCTGATTCCATTTAGATATTTCCCAGGATGCTTCTTCCCAAAACATTCTCAGGTGGGAGTTTGGGTTTTTTTTCCTTCTAGGAATTTATCGACTAATGCAACCATATTAAAAAAAGTGATCAGTTTTTTTAGCCCATGAGAGCACTATGAGTCTTTGATCTCCATTTCATTGATAAGGGAACAACATAAAATATTCTCATAGCTGTCAAAATCATGACTCTCAAATGCTTTTCATAGACTGAGATTTTTCCCACTAAACAAGTTATCCAACTTGATTTATGTGTTCCTGGAAAATATAGTGGAATATCTTGCAATCATTGTGTTGTTTTCATTGTTTTCCCTAACAGAATCATATTCATTTTTCATTAGTCTGATTAATTCCCATTCCATATTGAGACGGAATGCTCAGGGATATTATTTATTGAAAATATTTTCTTGAATTCATCATAATACGGGGAATAAATTTCCTCCTTGTATATTTTTTTCGTTATCTGTATCTATAAAGGATTAGCTTCCCCACCAAACTGATATAAGGTTGTAGTAACTATGTCTTCATTGGAACAATGGAGTAAAATGAATATCTTCTCAATGAAGTTAATCTATTATTATGTGAGGAGGGGATCACAAGATACACTGAACCCGGGAGGCCTTTTTCACATAAAGTATTTGACCACCAAAAGTTGATTCATAAGAAAATTAAGCTGTTCCATGTGATTCAAGTTATTAATCATAACTTCATACAGTTGAGAAAGTAATTTCATGAATTTTTTATCACTCATTCCCATAATATTTGGCATTTCATTATGGAAATTTTCACATTACGTATCACTGTGATTGTTGGAATGAGTTCTTTTATATCCATCCATTATATAATAAAAACAAATTCCGACTATGTTTCTGGAATATTTATCTAATAATCACAATAAAGTAAACTTTAAAAATAGTTGGATAAACTTGTATATAAAAATCATTTCGAAACATGAGATTCCATGTGTTTCATTTTAGGTTATCCATGGTTATAGAATTAGTCCTACGGTTCTTACTAATGTGCTCTAGTCCTAATATACCGGAAAAAGAATATCATTATTATAATACCATCATTAATATCCCTAGGAATTATTGATATTATTATATGATTTTTACATTAATTAACCATTAAATACAAACCAAAGTCCATAATGTCAAGTGTATTTAGACGATTAGGTACATAAAATAGAAAACCTGAAACCAAAATTAAAAGGATTTTATTTAATATCATTAAATATCTACTTACTCCCATTAAACTATAACATTATATTAGGCTAAAATTAAGAATTCCTAAACAAAGTGATGAGATAAAAGCATATTAAGGGAATAAACATAGGGATAAAGCATAGAACATGGGTTAGAAGGCATAACATAATGACCTAAAAAGCCATGGAACATGAAAAATCATATGGATGAACAACATATAGAACATTGGATCATGTAATCATGGAATAATTGAATTGTAGAAAAAACAAACACCATGAAATAATCATGAATCAAGGATAACCACCTTGACCATTTTACATGGTGGATCATGAGTCAATACTAACCACTTTGACCATTACACATGATTAGCATGAGTCAAGGCTAACCACTAATACCATTGTACATGAAGTATCATGAGACTAAACAATACCCAATGAATTTGATTTCAATTTGGAAAGACCCATAATTATATGTTCACGAATATGTTTGCCACATGAATATTTATAAATAAAGAATAAACATACATCTTACCCATGGGAATGAAACGTTATCATAATTTTGTAGTATGGAAGAACTAAGGTCATATTATAATAGTGTCCATGAAATAACATATTTCGAAAATACATGTACATTCATACGAGAAAAAACATAGATACTGATAATTTATGTAATACTGAAGTGACAATATTTACAAATAGATTTATGATACTTTAGAAATAATCCACTTTAGTGAGGATTAAGGGAAAATATTAAAGCTTCTTTAGAATAGAAAAGGCATAATTATTTTCATAAAAACATAAATGATCTATGATATTTTTTTAATGATAAAATGATTTATTTTATAAAATGTATTTGTGTCGCAAAATAGATTAAATAGTTTACTTTAAAATTGGTACAAAATTGGGATGTTTTTTTAAATTGGGCATGATTATTAGGACGTATCTGGAATGGAACATTATAAAAATGAAGTAACATGTTAGTGAAAGTGTAATTGAGATAGGTACATAATTCTGGAACATTCACACATAATTTATAAGTATTGAATATGAATAATAAATAATTATATGAGGGGAAAATATGAATAAATAATAACATGAAGGAATAAAAGAATGTTCAGGTAGAAACTCTTAAAATATGATTGAAGGTTTTATTAACATGAACTTAATTCCCTGGATAATAAAATTAAATCCATTAATTAATTAATTAAAAACCATTAATACTTTTATTTTATCTTTTACAAAAATTTTATGTTCATTTATGTCCTTTTTGAAGAGTTATTAAATACTTTTTTCTCTTTCAAGGGACATCGATTACTTTGTTTTCAAGATTAGTTAACTAATATACCTATATAGAAAATCATGTAAAATGAAAATAGTTTTCCAAAGATGAAATTATATGTTATTAATGATCTCAAATAATATTATGTTAATATATATCATTTTTTCATATGTTATTATGATTCATTAGATAAAATGTTAATGATAACTGTTTGGATTATTTTGGCATTTTTTACCACCATGAACACGTTTTGTTTTATTAATTTATATCATGTATATATAATGATTATAGAACATGAAATAATATGGAATTAAAATATTATAATATGTTTAAAAATAAAAATTGTTTTAGGACCACTTTTTTTGTGGTAATGGAGAATGAAAATGCATCCTCCACTATGGCAGTAAATCCACACTAAATGAATAATCCTTTCATTTTTTGAGCAATAGGTAACAGAGAAGTGGTTTAATTATTGATATTCCATTAACATGATAAAAATACAGTATAAATAATATAATTGTGATTTTATTCATCTTTTTACAGGGTAGTTTAGGATGGTATAATAATTGAAAATAAATTAAAAGAGAATATAAGTGGAATTTTCCTCATGAATTTCTCCTCCTTGAGAACCTCCTTTGGGGAATTGAGTTTCATATTTTTTTGGGAAAAAAAGATTTGGGTTGTATGGGAGATACATGGGATGTGATTTGGATAGAATTTGGGAAATATTCATGGATGTTTTGGTGTGATGAGATCATGTGGTGAGTGGTGGTATTTTATGTGGAGGAGAGGGGTGTTTATTGAATATTTTTTTCATTTGTATTTTATTTTGGCTTAAGATAACAAATAGTGAAGATTGTTGTGGATAAATTATATAAATAGATTTATTTCAAAATAATTTCCACTTACATCATCCATGAATCAATCATGAAAAAAATTAATGTATTTGGATAAAATATTTAATGATACAAATTACCACATTTCAGTAGACAAAAAAATTCAACTAATTATGAAAAATTTCAAAAAATTCACCATAATAATTTTTCAATTTATAAAATTCAAAAATGCACTCAACATTTGGAAAATAATTTTTTCAATATGATAAATTATATTTTTAGTTAAAATCATCACATATTCAATAGATATAATTTTTAAAATTTTATCTAATTTTAGGACACTTTTAAAAATATATTAAGGTCTCATTAAATTATATTATAACCAAAAGACAAAAAATATTACTTTATGAATCCATTTTATGTAAATTAATTTTCTTTAAAATCGTTATATTAATTATAAAATTGTTAATAAAAATTTGTGTTTTATAAAAATACCCACAATTAATTAATCATTTTCAATACATTAATTTACTAATATAGTGATATAATTATATCATATTATTATTTATAAGATGAAAAAATATGATTTAGACTTTCATAGGTGAGGTTACTATTATATGGGCTGCATTACTATTCCTTAGAGTCATATCATCATTCCCAATGCCACATTAAAATTCCATTTTTTTAGGTTCCATAATTTTTGAAAAGTATATTATTTAAATAAATCATCAATTATAATGTTTTAATTGAGTTATCTATGTAATTTTACATTATTTATAATATATGTAAATTTTATATGAAGGGAAAATTTCATTAATAGAATACTAACTCATTACAGTGATGCTCACATATGACCTAGGTTAAATGTAAGGTTTCTTAGATTGAAAATAAAGAGTCATGATTTAGACCTCCCATAAATTATTTTTTTAGAATATCTTACACAATGATTATTATGTCTCAGACAATGTATTTTTTTATTGAATAGTTAGAACGTAATGTAATAATGATAAAAGTAAAGGAACAATGTGATGATTATATTCCAGGAACACCAAATGTTATGGTAACTATAATGAAAAATCTCATTATTATTCTTATGAAACATCCTCAACCAGGGAATCAGACTAATCATAAAAATGAGAAAATTAGGGAACAAAATTCTATTGAGCCCAACAGGAGGAAACATCTTTACTCATTTATTGGACCTTTAGATCCTCTAGTTACTACGAAATTGATAGGTAGCTTTGAAAAGGTATTTTTATTCTCCATTTTGGGATATTGTAAATGTATTTTTGGTTGTTGTGTTCTAAAGGTAATTTAGATAAATAGTATACACTCATCAAGAATTGGAGGAAACATAACTAAATTCACCATTTGGATAGCAATGAGTTTATAATGTTTTTTATGTACATTATCCATATTCTCTATACGAATATTGTTAATGAGTTACTTGACATGTGAATGAAGGAAGATGAATCCGTCAATACCTTATTAGAAAAATTATACAAGGCATTGAATGTATTATTATGGTTTTATCGTTGAACTACAATGTAAATTTGATCAATTCTTTAGTTGTTTAAAACAAAGTATCCAATGAGAACTGTCCATAACGTACATTATTTGTTATGAATAAATTATTCAATATAAAACCAAGTTAAAAATGTAGATTATATTTACCCATAAATCACATGGTTTTAATATAAAAAGTATGATCGAATTCAAATGAAATTATAATGAAAAAACATACAGTGGAGAATATGAGCCTCCCATTATTCTCTAACTGTAGAAGGATACATGGAGGAATTTTTTTTAATGGGAATAGTAAGCCCTTTATTTTGGTAAAGTAATTTCATTAGTTAATAAAATTACAATGTGATGTGAATATGTTATCCAATACTGAATCAAAAGAACCATAGAATGCATTGTTCACACAACAGGGTTCCAAATGCAAGGACTTTGGGAAATATGCTAACAAGTGCTAAAAATGGTTAACGATAATCATTGACATTAGAAATGTGTTAATCCTAGGGATAAAGGGATATCTCGTATAACTATTATTCTTAATGTGGGGTATAATACTGATGTGGGGAAAGATAAATATACTATCCACTCTAGAACTGAAAATGTATTATTTGATTCTGGATCAACCAACTATTTTTTATCTGTATAATTTATATTGTAATAATTATACCACCTTAATGATTAGATTTTTAGTTTGTAGTTAAACCCAATAATGGTATGATAATCTCATATAATTTATATTATTTTAATCTAACTAATTATATTTTTAATTTTTTAATAAATATATCACTATCCTCCCAATAATTGAATTTGATTTTATATTTTGCATGGATTTTATTTAGTTACATAAATCCCACATCAATTTATGTGGATGGGAATTCATGTTTGATATTCTGAAACCACCTATGATCATCTACTAGTGAGACAATATATTTTAACTACATATATTAATAAAATCCATTTTACATGTCTTAATTTTTATAAAAAAATATGTGTATATCATAGATGTTTAGAGGGAATACCATCATTTGAGATAACCTATTTTGTGGGATTTTTTGATGTATTTCTGAAATAGTTTTAAATTTCTGAAAAAAAATCCGGATGTTTTGTTTTCAATTAAACTCATTCTTTGTGCTACACATATTTCAAAGTCTCTACATAGAATCAATCTGATTGAGATGTTGTAATTGAAGAAGAAACTCCAAGATAATCTGGTCAATACATTGATTCAGCCAATTGCATAACTTCCTATTTAGTTCATTAAGATGAAAGATAGATCATTGTAACTCTACATTGATTATCAAGAACATAACAAGATCATTCTCACGAACAAGCATCATATACCTTGTATTGATGACTTTTCTGCCCAACTATCTGTTGATCAATAATTTCCCAAGATTGACAATCATTCATGGAATCAGCAATTGAGCATCAAGAAGGTGGATATACCCAAGAAAACATTAAATACAAGGTTTCGAAATCATTAATTTAAAGTGATTCCATTAGTTATTAATAATTATACAGCTATATTCATGGATATAATAAATAGATTCTTTATATATTACCTTGATTAGTTTATATTATTCTTTATATATTATTTTAATATATGTTAAAATGCTTTGTAAGATAATTAATAACACTTGAGGATTATACTAAATATCATAAGGAAGGAAATTTTGTAATAATAATTTATAAATAGTAAATTTTGGGTATAAAAAGATTCATTATTGGGTCGAATAATATCAAATGGGTCAATATGGGTGGATCCATAAAAGACGTAAATTATGAACCATTTTCCATGACAACCACAATTATTCATATACATTAATTTTTTAGTTTAGTTGGATATTATTGAATCATTGTAGAAAATTTCTCCAAAATATATATTCCACTCCCAATTTGCACATGGATGGCAGTGAAGTTCCTCTAGATAGATGAATGAAATTAAAATTTCAATGAGTTGATGATAATATTGGTTAGAAAAAAATTTCTTACATTACCCAACAATAGATTAGGGTTTGTGATCTATAGTGATGCATTTTTTAAGGGATCGGTATGAACCCTCATGCAGAATGATATGATGATAGATTATGGCTCAAGCCAATTGAAGGTTCATGGTAAATATTAACCCACATACGACTTGGAAGAATACATAATATTTTTTTCATTAATGATTTATAGTATTTATATATATGTAGAAAGGTGTGATATATCAAATTATCATAAATTCTTAATATATATAGTCACTCAAAAAAGAGACGAGTATGCCTTCGATAAGGTATATAATGTTTATTAATTTTTATGAAAGTTCAATCCAATTTGATCCTTTGGAATGTGACCAAGGTGGAAGATGCTCTGAGTTGAAAGAATCTTGCTAGCTTATCTTTACCAAGGATCACACATATATGATATTTCTAAATTTTCAAAGGACGGATCCAGAAATAAGGATGGAAGGGGATAAATATTATCTTTCTAAATTAATTGTCCAAACATCATTAAATTTGAATATTAAAGAGGAATAAAATTTTGATGTATAGATTCAAAATAAGTCCATTAATTTCATGAGTTTAACCTATAATTTGATAGAATGTTATGGTTTCAGAACCATTTGTGTGTTCTGTCCATTACAAAAAGAATGGAGTAATATGATTATGCTGATTTTGGTTATTGTATCGTGCTTTTGTTGGTGTTTTATTTTGATAAAAGAGGATATAGTCTCACTAAGACTAACGTACTAGATCCTCGCGGCTACTCATCATCCTCTAGCATATAGGGAGGCATGCCTGAGGGCATGTGTCCAACCTACTTGGGGCATTGTTCAGTGGCATCTGAGTCGGGACATCATAATGTGGTATCAGAGGGTTTTTCATTTCTTTATTTTTCTTTTCATTGTTTTTCTTTTTTCTGACTATTTTCATAAAGTTATAAAAGAGACTAAGAAGGGTCAAGGCTTGGTAATGAGCTCATTCATGGTAGTTTCAAACCCTTGTATAGGGTAAAATCCGAGTATTCATGAAGGGATTGTTGTGATTTTTTTATTGTTACAGTTGGATATTATTTCACCTTTGGTGGCACACTTGTGGTGTGATGTTATATTTGTTTTGAAAATTTTTTAATTTTCATTTGTGGGCTAAATATGCATGATACTTGAGTTTTCATGCATCAATCTGGGCACTCAGGGTTGTTGAAATGTGCTTAATTCTTGGAACTCAAGGTAGAACGTTTTATGTGTACGTTTTTGAAAATGAACTACTTCCCTTATAGTGAGATTTAAATAATTATGCAAAATGAGATTAAATGGGTGTATAATGTGAAGCATGATTGATGAAATGGATATTATTAATTATTTAATTATTGAATTAATTAATTTCTAATAATGTGATAAATTAATGGTATAATTAATTAATGATAATGTTTCTAACCTTGTTAACCATGAGCTAGGAGTAGGATGGTTATGTGTAGTGATAAGGCCTCAGTGTTGACCGTGTAGCAAAAAAAATGGAAAGGAGATGTTAAAACATTTTGTGTTTTTATCCTGTTACGTAAATGTCCTGAGGTTTCATTATGAGACCAAAGACGTGTGTTTTTCAGTGTAGAGTTATACCTCCATGATTATTGTTGAGGGAGAGACCGAGGGGTATGGACAGGAACAATCTTCTATACAGGGAGCTTGAGGAACCATTGGTGCAATAGGAGGACGAATGGGAATAGTTCCAATAGAAAATTTCCCGTTTTATTCAATTTTTTAAGATATGTCTATGACATGTTTAGAAAAGATTGTTTGAGTTGAAAAACAGATTTTTTTCTACAGAACCCCCCAACATTTACTAGAGTGGGTGGACTTGATGGAGCTAAATTCTGGATTGAATCCATAGAGATAATACATGACCATATGGAGACTCCAGATTAGAGGAGGGTCATGTTGGCTTCTTATATACAACCAGGATTAGCGAATCATTGGTGGGACATTCAGGTAAGATATGGAGAGACAAATGAGATGTTATGAAAGGACTTTATGGAGAAGATCTTGGAACACTTCTATCTAAATATATTGATACAAGAGAGGGATTTATATTTTTATGCATCTGACCCAAGATAGCATGTCTGTAATGGAATACATAGGATGTTTCACGGATATAAAACATTTTTCTCCAACTTTGGCAGTAGATTGTGCTTCATTGGAAAAAAAAATTAGTCCGGAATTAGGTGTGAATTTAAGTCCCATGGGACTATCATTAGGATGAAGAAATTCTCAGAATTGGTAAATCATGCTCTCATTTTATAGGGGAACCTGAAGGAGGCTTATAGTACTGGATAGGTAGTGGGAAGATAAGGGAGTGGGATGCCATCACGAGAACCTTATCTTAGATAGCGGACCGCAAGGTGGGTATCCAGGAGGAATAATCTCACTTGATCTTTCTCATTTTCTATTCCACCAGTGTGGTAGACAAGGACACTACCATACACATTGTCCTCAACCACCAGTGGAGTGTCGATTTTGTGGCAAGATGGGACTCCTAAAAATGTTTTGCAAGAAGCAGTGGTAGGCGGGTGCTTAGGGAGCTATTTCACAGTGCCATAGTGTTATATGGGGGTCTTATACACCATATAGTTCTGGTAGTTGGAGATCTTCTAGAAGAGGTGGTAGAGGTAGTGGATGTGGTGCTTCAAGGTATGTGCGCCTATATCAGCAGAGTGGTACTACTCAGGGGAGTCAGACGAAACCAACAGGAAGTGGGGAGGGACATTTTCATACTGTGCAACCTATACTTGTAGAGAGAGAGTTTGGTCCATTGATTGTGAGATGTACTATTCTAGTTACTTCTACTTTAGCTATTGCCTTTTTTGATACTGTTAAATATCATTAATTTATATATATAAATCACATTAATTGATTGAGCCTAGGGGTGGAATCCTTTTGTAGGGTGTTGAATTTTGATATAGTATTGGGAAAATAGTCTAGGGATATCTATTTATTCAAGTGATGTTCGCTAGATATCCGAGATTATTGTTTCTTTAGGGATATATATGTTGTTTATAAAGCACGCATAGACCTAATTATGCGTATGTACTGGCTAGTCACATACCGATCCCACATAGATTATTATAGAAGGAGATTGAATTTTGAATCTTCTGAGCATGACCAGTATGTTCACCATGGAGAATGGGATATCCATATAGGATAGGCTTGGCCAATTACTATGCCACTGGGAGATCTCACAACCCATGTTTCAAGTCATTTGCTGGGTGTTGGGAGTGGTAGAAAATATTTCCTTCCACCGGTAGTAGAAATGTTCCACTATGTCTTTCTTCAAGATTTTTCATGGATTCCACCAGAGGGAGATGTGGAATTCACTATTGAGGTCATGATGGGGGATGAGATGATATCTATTCCACCTCACAGAATGGAACTGACTGATCTTCAAGAACACAAAATCACAGTTGGATGATTTAGAGGATAAAGGGTTTATTCTTCCATGTACATCACCTTGGGGATCACTTATTTTGTTTTAAAAAAAGGCCGACAGGAGTTTATGATTTTGTGTCAATTACTAAAAGATGAATAAAATGATCGTGAAGAACTGGTATCATCTTCAATGCATCAATGATCTATTTGACTAGCTAATGGGGCATGTGTGTTTTCTAAAATTGATCTGAGATCACGGTATTATTAGGTGGTAGTTTGGGATTCTAATATACCAAGAACTGCATTTAGGATAATGTTTGTCCTTTATTAGTTTTTTATAACCAAATTAGGTATGAAAAATTATCTATCAATATTTATGGAATTGATTAACATGAAATTTCATCCGTACTTGGAGCAATTTGTGGTGGTGTTTGTGGAAGACATCATGGTGTACTCTAACAATCATGACGATCATTCCCAAAATCATGACATTGCCTTAGGTACACTGAGAGAGCATTGGAAATACACTAAACTATATAAATGTCAGTTTTGGATTTAAATGGTACACTTTTTGGGGCACATCATCTCGGAATAAGGTGTGGTAGTGGACCAAGAAAAAAGTGTGGGTAGTGTTTTATTGGGAGAATCCAAAAACTGTTTTTGATATCTGATGATTTTTTGTATTAGCTGTTCATTACAAGAGGTTCATATAAGACTTTTCCTGAGTGGCAGCACACCATACTGGTTTGACAATGAAAAGGATAAAAAAATTTTGGACAGAACCATGTTAGAATGAATTTTAGGAGTTAAATATTACATACAAATCTACACTAGTTTTGATCATACCTAAGTGAGGTGAGGATTAAATGGTGTATTGTGATGCTCCTAGGATCAGATTGAGAGCTATGTTGATGCAAGGGGATGGATTCATTTCATATGGATCTTAGATGTTGATGCCACATGAATGGAATTACCCTACACATGACCTCAAGTTGCCACTAGTAGTTTATACTCTTATGTTTTGGTGACACAGTCATTTGGGTGAAAAGTTTAAAAAAATTACCGATAAAAAAAGCATGAAGTATATCTTTTAATAGCATGATGTGAATCATCATCAGAGAATATGGTTATTGTATATGTGGTCTGTTGATTTTTATCTAGAATATACACCCAAGAAAGGGAATAGTGTGGCTGATTCCTTGAGCAGGAAAACCTAGACTCAATTGGTACATGAGTCGAGTGCATAGTTAGAGAAGATGACTTTTTTAGCATAGATGCATGTGTTAGTTCTTGAGAGTCTGAAGGGGATGAATCTAGATTCTGTAGTAGTAGAGTCTACACTCATGACACAAATCAGGGACAAGTAGTACATGGATCTGGACTTTCTCTCCTAAAGTGAATGACTTTAAGGTGGGGAGGCACGTTCAGACTAGATAATAGGAAAGGATGAGATTAACCATGTGGAAAATAGGGTAGTTGTTCCCATGAATATTCGATAATAACCCATGCATGAAATACATGCTTTAAGGATCCTGGTACATCCTAGGGAGACAAAAAAATGTACCATGACCTACAATGACTGTTTTGTGGCCAGGCATGAAAATGGCATATTAGGGTTCGTAACCTGATGTTTCATGTATCATTAGGTGAATGCAGAACATCAATGAACCCGAGGTCTATTATAGCCATTACCTCTTCCGGGATGGATGTTGGATGATGTGACGATGGATTTCATGATTAGAATTACAAAGACTCTTATGGAGAATGATGCAATTTCGGTCATTGTGGATCGACTAACAAATGTAACACACTTCATTCCTATCTGGGAAACATTTACATTATAGCAGTTAGGTGATTTGTAGGTGAGAGAGATATTTTGTTGGCATGAGATTCCACTGGCTATAGTTTTACATCATGATTCTCACATTACTCCACACTTCTGGGAAGGCTTACAGAAGTCTATTTTTACAAATTTTCTGTTATATATGGTTTTCCACCCACATACATATTAGTAGTTGGAGCATACTATATAGCTTTTAGAAGATATGTCGTGAGAATGTGTGCTAGATTTTGGTGGATCTTGAGAGAAACACAAGTCATTAGTGGATTTTTCCTATAACAATAGTTATCTGGAAACTATAAAGATGTCACTATATGAGGCACTTTATTCTAGAACATGTAAATCACTTCTATGGTGGTCAAAAGTGGGTGATTTAGAGATGTTAGTTATGAGTCTCATTCAGGAGTCATCGAAGCTAGTACATTTGATTCGGAAATGTATGTCTATAGCTCAAGTAGACATAAGTCATATGTTGATAGACAGAGATGGCCCATATAGTTCATAGAGGGTGATTGTGTATTCCTTTAGGTTTCACCTAGATTGGGTCCCCACATGATACAGAGGCAGGGAAAGTAAGCTCCCAGGTTTGTCAGATGGTTTGAAGTGAAAGAGTGAATCGGGCCGGTGGTATACCAATTAGAACTTCCATAGAAATTTAGTGCTATGAATGATGTTCTCCATGTGACACAACTACGATGGTATCACTCGGACCATTCCCATGTGATTTATGTGGAAGAGGTTAATCATGAGATAGATACGTCCTTTGAGGAGCATTTGATACATGGGCTAGGTCACAATGAGAAAGTGTTACAGGGAATGAAAGTGTCATTATTTATTGTGTTATGGAAACGTGGAAGCATTCAAGAGGAATAATGGGAATGATAATCATACATAAGGGATCAATAGATCAATCTGATTGGCTCAGAATCTTAGAGATGTTTGGGAGTACAACTCAAGGAATAGATGTAATAAGGTGGGAAGTTTTTAAGATCCCTGCCTTTTCTAGAGTCACCTCAGGCACATTTTCAGGTACTTCTGAAGCTTTTATGTACATTTGATTAGTATTAGTGTCTTTGGGATCATTTTGGTGAATTTATAAGGAACTTGGGAAGACATGGAGCTATGGACAGTTTTTGTACTTTTTGGACAAACTGTGCGAATGATAATTGTCCGGACAGTGGAAGTCAGCAAGGTTGGCACATGGTTTTCCGAACAATGAGCCATCAGCCAAAGAGGGCACTGGAAGACTTTATGTTTGGCACACAGTTTTACCTAACAGTGCGACCTCCTAGGTGAAAGTAAGCTTCATGCCCATTTTTTACGAAAATTGGTTTTATAACCTCTCAAACCACCCAAAACCTCTCTAATTATACCTTGGATCAGTCTTGACGAATTATAGGTGTTTCCAAAGACTCCCGAAGAGATTACAAGGTGATCCAAAAACTGTTCTTCGATATTAAAATCCTAGATTGATGTTTTTCTCTTCTCCCAGTAAGTGGACTTCATGCCCTTTCTTCTCCCGTTCTTTTTCGTATCTTTTCATGATCTTTTCATGGAAGATCCCCCCCTTTTCTTGGATCTAATGCTATCGGTTTTGATTTATATCAAAGATTTTGGTTCTAGATCGAGATTTTCATGATCATGATTCCATTGTCTTAATTTTGGGTTTAGGGATTTAGATCTGAAGCTCAAATTATGATGTTGGGCTGCTCAGATATTGGGGATTTCCATAGGGCTAACATCCATTAATACACCAAGGTAGGACGTCTAAATCAAACTCCTAAAGTAGTGATTTCATATGTGATGTGAGTTTACGATATTCCAGCTTCTCTTGGTAATTAAATTCCTAAATTGGAGTAATATCGAATGTGGATTTGACTTGTGATATTCCTTATAACGATTGATTAATTAATTGATTAATTAACAAATGGGTTATGTGCTTAGTGAATTGTTGAGTTAACTATTGGCCTTTGAAATGTTCAAACAAGCATTGGATTAGTAAGGGAATGTTATGTAAAATTCTTGTGAATTGATTAATTATTAAATATCTTAGATTTTATTTGTGCTAGACATGGCATTCAAGATTAATTAGAAGTTGGAACTTTGACATGGCATTCCTCCACAATAGATATCCAAGCTATATATTATCGATGTGCTAGGCTTGATGACCTACACAGAAAGACATATAAAATGATTGGAATATTGACCAGTGCAAAAATGATATTAGGCATTATAGGAATGTAAACCAACACCGAATGATTACTGATTCAAATGATATTTTGTGGTGCAAGGCATGATGGCCTACAAGAAATGAATAATAATAATGAATGATGTTTTAAAAGGGTAACGTGGATTAAAAACTTATCTAATGTGATGATTAATTATTTATTGAAAATGTGATAACTGTTAAAATTTTACATTGTATTTGTTGCTTCATAAATACACATGCAATATATTTTGACAGGACTCATTTTAGACACCAATGGTGGTGGATTACTGATTTGTATTCACATGCTATTCGGGACGCATAATCGTCAGCCAAGTAGAATTTGTTGTTGCAGAACATTATATGTGCAAATAACTGGGATAGGTTGATGTTTGGGATTGAAGCATGGGAGAGGGAAGAAGATTTGGTTTGCGAGCTGCATTGGAGTCATTGTGTCTTTAATTTGGGTTGCATTGTAGACACATAACATTTTTATTATCATAGAATGTTTTACCTTTCAGTTCAGTACTGTTTTTTCATGTTTTGGTTATCATATGAAATGGATTCTTTCTGGTTATTTATATACTTCAACAAATGGTTATTGTAATTTCCATCCATTGGTGTGTAATTCTGATAAAAGAATGTATAGCCTCCCCAATACTGACTTACAAGACCCTTGTTTCTAGTCTACAAACTTTGGCATCTGGGGAGGCGTGCTTTGAGGGCATGTGGACAACCCGATCGAGACATCATTCAGTGGCTTCGGAGTTGAGATGTCACAAAGTGGAATCCGAGGTTTTTTCTTTTCATTCTTCTTATTTTTACTTACTTTTTTTTTGGAATGGTAGACAAGTGTCAAGGAAGAGTCTAGGCTTTGTAATAATCTCAAACATGATATTTTCAAACCCATGTATTTGGGAAAATCCATATTCTCTGGGTGGGATTTTTGTGATCGATGTTCGTTGTTATAGTTGGGTATTATTTCACCTTGGGGGACGAACATGTCCGGTGATGTGATATTTGTTTTTAATTTTTTTTTAATTTTTATTCTTGTACTAATGATGCTAGAAACTTGAGTCTGCATGCATCATTATAAAAACTCAAGGTTGTTTAAACATACATTATTCTAAGCACTCATGGGAGAACGGGTTATGGGTATGTTGTTGAACATGAAGTACTTTCCCTGTTTTGAGATTGAAATAATTATGAAAAATAAGAGTAAATGGGTGTCTAATGAGAACCTTTATTAATGAAATGGATATAATTAATTAATTAATCAAATTAATTAATTAATTTTAGGTAATTTGATTAATTAGTGTTTGAATTAATTATTGAGAATGTTTATAACATTCTTAACCATTTCCAAGGATTATGATGGTTAGGGGTAGTGATAAGTACTCAGTGTTGAACATGTTGTGGAAAAAATGGGAAAGGACTCTTTGAAACTTGTTGTGTTAGTTTCTCCTCTTATATAAATGTTATAATGTTTCTTTATGAGACCTAAGATGTGTGTTTTTCTTTGTAGAGTTACTCCTCCATGACACTTCTTAAGGGACAGAATAAGGGGTATAGGCTAGAAAAAGCATTCAGAAAAGGAGCTTGAGGCACCGTTGGTGATAGATGAGGAATATGTGGAAAACATTTGAGAGAACATTTCTTGTTTCATGCAATTTATGGAGAGAGACCTAGTGTAGGTTCAGAAAAGCATATCTGAGTTGAAAATGGAGTTTCAGCTGCATCAACATCCTAGTTTTACTAAATATGGGGGACCCAAGGGAGAAAAATTAGGTATTGAATCCACAGAGATGATACAAGACCATATAGAGACTTCGACTAAGAGGACGGTCAATTTGGATACTTATATGCTAATGGGATCAGTGAAGCGCTATTAGGACATTCACGTACGATCTTTCCAGACTGATGAGATGTAATGGATGGAAATTCTATCATATTTCATGGAACAGTTCTATCCATTGATGTTAAGGCAAGATATGGCTTCAAATTTTATGCATATGACCCAAGGAATCAAGGCCATAATTGATTATGCAAGACGTTTCCCAGATTGACAATGTTTTTCTCTAGCTTTGGTTGGAGATGAGGCATCATCGGAAAAATTATTTCAGGATGGACTTAGGTGTGAAATCAAGTCTAGTTGAATATATTTAGGCTTAAGAAATTATCAGAAGTGGTTAATCAGACTCTAATTTCAGAGAGGAACTTGAAGAGGGATTCTAGTACAGGATTGGTAGCTAGAAGATCTGGGAGTGGGCAGTCCAAGAGTAGGAATCATCCTAACAAGAACCTTATCATGGATCATGGAATGGAATGTGGACAGTCATGAGGAACAGTTTCACTGGATCATTCTCATATTCTTTTCCACCAGTGTGGTTGACAGGGACACTATCATACAATTTTTTATCGACCACCAACATAGTGCCGGTTTTGTGGAAAAATGGGACACCTTCCGAAGTTCTACAGGAAGCAGCGGCATGCTGGTGCTGTGGGAGTATCTTCTCAGTGCCAGAGTGTAGGAAGGGTGACTTCTACACCATATTGTTCTGGTGGATGGAGATATTCTGGAAGAGGTGGTAGAGGTAGTGGATGCTATGATTTAGTGTATGAGTGCCCGTATCAGTGGAGTGGTGCTACTTAGGGGAGCCAGATGACACCACATAGAAGAGAGGCATTATAGTTACTTGTAAATCTTCCAACACTTGGGTAGTGAAAGGTTGATCCATTAATAGTGAGAGGTTCTATTCATGTTGCTTCTATATTTGCTACTTCCTTGTTTGATACTAGTGCCTCTCATTCAATTATATCTACAAATCTAGTTAATGGCTTGAGCATGGAGGTGGAGTCTGTAAGAAGGGTGATGAATATCGATACACCATTGGGAACATAGTCTCGGGATATCTATTTATGAAATGGATTTTCACTAGATATCAAAGAGTTTCATTTCCTTGGTGATATATATGTCCTTGATATAGAGGGATTCTACTTAATTATGGGTATGTATTGGCTAGTGGCATACTAAGCCCACATTGATTGATTTCGAAGGAGCGTGACATTTGAATATCCTTAGGGTGACCAGTATGTTCACCATTGAGGATGGGTTATCCATGCAGGAAGAGATAGGATAATTACTCAGCAACCAGGAGATATCATGGTCTATGTTTCGATTCTTTTGATGGATGATGGGGGTTGTAGGCAAGAAGTCCTTCCATCAGTAGAAGAACTATTCCAGGATATCCTTCTTAAAGACATTTTACGGTTTCCACATTACATATATATGGAATTCTCTACTGATCTCATGTTCTGGGATGAGCCGGTATCTATTAAACCTTACATAATGGAACTAAAATAGCTTTAAGAGATCAAAAGCTTGTTGGAGGAGTTGTAGGATAAAGTGTTTTTCTGTCCAAGTACATCTTCTTAGGGATAACCTGTTTTGTTTTCATAGAAGGTCAACAGGATTTTACACATGTGTGTTAATTACAAAAAGCTGAATCAAATGACCATGAAGAACAGATATCCTCTCATGTGCATCAATGATTTGTTTGACCCGCTGAAGGGGTCTTGTGTGCTTTTTAAAATTGATCCGATATTAGGGTATCATCACATGAGAGTTCGGGCTTCTAATATACCAAGAAATTATATTAGGAGCAAGTATGGCCTTTATGAGTTTTTATTAATGTTGTTTGGGATAACAAATGCTCCAATAGTATTTATGGCCTTTATGAATAGTAATTTTCACCCATACATGGATCAATTTGTGGTGGTGTTTTTGGATGACTTCTTTGTTTACTCTAGGACTCATGAAGGTCATCCCCATAATCATAACATTGTACTGGGTACTCTAAGAGAGCATCAGTTATATGTTTAGCTATCAAAATTTCCGTTTTAGATTGAGATGGTACAATTTTTGGGTACCATCATCTCAGAAGAAGGTGTAGTAGTGGACCTAGAAAAAAGTGCAGGCAGTGACTTCTTGGGAACAAACCAAGAATTTTTTTGATATATGGTGATTTCTTGGATTAGCTGGTTATTACAGGAGGTTTATCTAAGACTTTATCCAATTGGAAGCACCTCTTACAGTTTTGAAAAAGGAAGGGATAATGTTTTTTGGGACAAAACCATGGGATAATTCTTTCCAAGATTTGAATAAGCACTTGATATCAGCACAAATTTTGATCTTACCTTAGTAAGTTGAGGAGTACACCGTCTATTGTGACACTTCTGGGATTGGACTTGGAGCGTTGATGTTGCAAGGGGATAGAGTTGTTGGTTATGGGTCTTGACAGTTGAGGCCACATGAATGGAATTACCCTAAATATAGCATTGAGTTGGTAGTTGTAGTTTATTCTCTTACATATGAGAGACACTATCTTTTGGGTGAAAAGATTAAAGTTTTTAGGACTCCCCAAATTTTGAAGTTTACTTTTTCATAGAATGACTTGATTCTTAGGAATCAATGATAGATTTATTATTTGTATTCCTTTGATTTGGAACTGGTATATACACACAAGAAAGTGAATAGTGTGTCTAATGCCTTCACTAGTGCAAAAAACGTTTAACACATCGACATTTTTCACATCGGTTCTATATAACAGATGTGCAAAGATGTAATAATTTATTTATCATGTCGGATATTTTATAACCCATGTCGTAAATCATGAGAATGAATTTATCATGTAAGTTATAAAATAACTGACGTGATAAAACACCATATATTACATCAGATATAAAATAACTGATTTGATAAGGGAATTTCTAGGTCGGTTATTAAATAACTGATGTTATAAACATAAAAAATATTTATTATGTTGGTTATTGAATAACCAATGTGATTAATCTTTTCAATGATAAATTTCTCCCCATATTCGGTCATTCTATTTTCATCGATTTGGCATCATGTGACTCATCTCTCTCACGCAGAAAACCTAGAAAGGATTCTACGAAGTCGTACACTCTATACTTTTTTTTAAAACATCATCCATCATCATTATTATCACCATATCTATCTAGTCAACTCGCAATAGTAAAGTATTCCTCAGATGACTCAATTTCATTTTTTATTTTTTGTGATGCCCTAAACTTATGTTTTGAGATGTAAATTTTCTATATTTTTTCTTGCTATCGTGGAAAGTTTCATAGTGTTCTTTCATACAGGGCTAAATTATTTTTAGGTAAAATAAACAACGGAATTGATATCATGCATGTTTACAATTTTTGTTTTTTCTATCTTGTGTGTGACTGTGTGCTTTCATATATGTTGGGGGTGTGGGTGTCCATGGGGTGGGGGTTGTCCAAGTGGGTGGGGGTTGTCTAGTGGGTTGGGGTGTCTAGGGGTGTCCACGGTGAAGGGGGTGCTGTCTAGGGGGTGGGGGTGGTTTCTAGGGGGGTGAGGGGTCTCCAGGGGGGTCGGGGTGTCCAGGGGTGGCATGTATCGGGGGTAGGGGGTTGTACAGGGGGTGTGTCCAAAGGGGTTGTGGTGTCCAAGGGGGTTGTGGAGTCTAGGGGGTAAGGGGGATTTCTAAGGGGGTAGGGGGTCTCTAGGTGGTGGGGGTGGTGTCGAGGTGGTTGAGGGGGCTATCCAAGGTGGTAGGGGGTGTCCAGGAGGGTCCAGGGTGGTCCAGGGGTGGGGGCTATCTAGGGGGTTGGTGGTGTACATGGGGTTGGGGGTGTCCAGGGGGTGAGGGGTTTTCAAGGGGTGAGGGGACTATCTAAGGAGGGGTGTCTAGGGGGTGGGTGGAATCTAGGGGGAAGGGGCTATCCAGGGGGTGAGGGTGGTTTCTTGGGGTGAGGGGGATTTTTAAGGTGGTAGGGTGTTTCCAGGGGTAGGGGTTGTACGTGGGGTTTCTAGGGGGGTGGGGGTGGGGGAGTTCGGGGTGAGGGGGGGATGTCCAGGGGTGGATGTGTCTTGGGGTGGGGGGCTTTCCAATGGGGCGTGGTTGTCCAGGTGGTGTCCATGGTAGTATGGGTTGGTGTCATGGGGGTGAGAGTGATGAACAAGGGGTTAGGGGTGTCCAAAAGGGTGGGGGTGGGCATGGGGGTAGGGGTGGTCCATGGGGGTGGGGGTGTCTTGGGGGTTGTCTAATGGGGTGGGGGTGTCCACGGGGTGATGGGGCTATCTAAGGGTGTGGGGTGTCCAGTGGGTGGCGGTGGTGTCCATGGGGTGAGGGGGTTGTCTAAGTGGTGTATTGTCCAGGGGGTGGGGTTGTCCATGGGGTGGGAGAGGTGATGTCCAAGGGGTGTGGATGTCAAGGGGGTGGAAGGGTGTCCATGGGGTGAGGTTGTTTGAGTAGTGGGGCGGGGGTTGGGGGTTTTCCTTGGGGGTGGGGCTGTCTATGTGGTTAGACACCACCCCCAACCCTGTGGACAACCCTTGGACACCCCCAACCCCTTGGATAGACACCCTGTGGACACCCCACCCCCCATGACACCCCCACCCCCATGGACTCCCCCACCCAATAGACACCCCCATACCCCTGGACACCCCCACCCCAATGGACACCCCCACCACCTAGATAGCCCCCACCCACTGGACAGCCCCCACCCCTAGATGCCCCCACCCTCATGGACATCCCTCACCCCCTAGACAACCACCCCCCGACCCCTCGTTGTAATAGATTATATAATAGAGAGTGTATGCCAACAATTCTTTAACCGTTAATATACATATATCCCAACGGTTTCCATGAAATTGTTGGAATAGATTATATGATGGAAAACATGTATTCCAATTGTTCATGAATAGTTGGTATATGTATTTCCCAATGGTTTCACTAAAACTTTTGGCATATATTAACATCAAACATTCTATATCAATGGTTCCTGTGGAACTATTTATATAGGGCTACCGCAACCTCCATCGTGCCAACAGTGTGTGAAACCATTGGGATATTCTTTCCCAACTATTTCTGGGGCCATACCAATGGTTTCAAATCATTGGGATGGATGTAATTTTTAGTAGTGAATGTACAGATATTTTAATATTTATACATCATATTTCTTTTTCATAGAAGGGTGAATTTGGTATCTAGTTGCACCAGGATGTATTCTTTGTGTACCTTAAGAAGAAAGGATCCAAGATTAATTTAAAATTTTTATATCCAACTATATTTTCTTTTTAAAACCAATTTCATGCTTATATTTTTCAATTACCCATATTTTGTTATATTTCAAAATTATTTTACATTCAAAATATGTTATTTTTCATATAAATATAAAATCGGCTTATCTTAACAAGTTGTAAAATTTTGATATTTGTTATAGGTAATAATTAGTCGATTATGGATTACTGCACATTGAATGTGTAATGAATATGAGGAAGTTTTGAGGCCTTTTTGAATGTTTATAAACAAAATGTTCCAACCAGTAACATTTTTTTTGATCCATGCTTGAAATGTTTGAATATGAAGAAGATGAAATGTAGAGATCTCAAAGATCATCTGATTTTTCATGGTTTTAATCTATGTTATATCCCTTGGATTTGGCATGGTGAAACTTGAAAGAATTTTAGATCAACTGATAATGATGATTTGCAAGATGTTAACTCTAATGGAATTGAAGAAATGATTTGTGATACTGCAGAAAAACAAATTGAGATAGAACCAATAGTTTCATGTCTATATGGTGATGCTAAAAGACCATTGAATCTAAATTGTACGAAATTTATAGTTTTTTCGGTGGTGTTAAGATTGATTAATCTGAAGACAAAATATTAAAGGAGTGATTGATGTTTTATAGAGATGCTACAATTATTGAAATAAATTCTTCTAAAAGACAATGATCATCAAGATTAAGATTATAAGGCCAAGAAAATATTATGCTCGATGGGATTGGGATCCACAAAAATACATGGATGTACTAATTATTGTATGATATGTAGAATGGAATATGAATTTCTTTCAGAGTTTCCTAAATGTCGGACATCACAATATAATTTGAAATAAAAATCATAGGTTGTTGTAGAGAATACAGATATCTCCACCATGTTATTTTGGTGTCTTCCAATAATTCATCATTTGAAATGATTATTTGAAAATTCAATTGATCAAAAAAGGATAATATGGAAAGCTGATGAGTGGATATGTGATGGAAAAATACATCATCCACCTGATTGTCCATAATGAAAAAAAATTGATTAGTAGAATCCTATATTTGGAAATGAAATTATAAATCTCAGACTTGGGTCGTGCACAGATGTAATGAATCCATACTGAACCCTCATTCGAACGCATAGTTCATGGCCTATTTTATTGTTAATTTACTATCTCTCCCTCGAAAATTGTGTGAATCACAAATATGTCATTTTGAGTATAATGATCTCTGGTCTGAAGCAACCAGGAAATGATATTGATGTCATATTTTCACCATTGATTGATGATTTGAAACTTTTAGGATAGGATGGAATTAGGGCATATGATTCTTATAAAATGGAATATTTTCAACTACATATGGTGCTTATGTTAAAAACAAATGACTTACTGGTGTATATAAATTTTTCTAGATATAGTGTTATGGGGAATAAAGTATGTCCTATTTTCAAACATCATACTTTATATTGTCAATTTCGTCATGGGAGGAAAACAGTATTCATGGGTCATCGAATGTTTTGGCCTATGGATCACTCTTATAGAAGTCTAAAAATGACATTCAATTGCACACTAGAATTTTATATTTCTCTAAAATGATTATCCACTGATGATTATTTTTAGTGGGATAAAAATATAGATTTGACATTGGGATAGATTCATAAATCTGGTAATGATAGACATATTTGGAAGAAAATGTCAATATTTTTTGGGCTACCCTATTGGAGATATCACGAAGTGAAACATAATATTGATGTCATGCATGTGGAGAATAATATTAGAAATAGTTTGATTGGAAAATTTTTAGATATTAATGGAAAGACTAAAGATGGTTTGAATGAATGATTAGACTTACTAGCTATGGGAATACATTTGGTGTTATCTCCCACTCCTAATGGAATATGAACATTTGTTCCACCGGCTTATCATACATTATCTATGAGGGAGAAAATTAGCTTCTGTCGGTGTCTTCTTAATATCAATATACCTCATGTTTATTCATCAAATGTAAAAAAAAATCTTTTTAATGTATTTGAAGTTGATAGGTAAGAAATATCATGATTTTCATGTCCTGATTCAACAACTTCTACCGGTTGCATTGTGTTGAATATTGACCATCTGTGTCACAAATACTATAATGAATTGGTGTTATTTTATCAATTCATTTTTTAATATGGAGATTTATGTGAATTCGTGGAACATTTTGGAAAAGTATTTAATTTATTTACATTATCAATTGGAAATGTACTCTCCTCCATATTTATTTTATATAATTGTTCATTTAATTGTTCATCTGGTTCGAGAAATAATGCTTTCTGTACTTGGATATGTTGATTGGATGTATCCTTTTGAAAGGTATATGAAAATATTGAAGGGGTGTGTCAATTGTAAACATATCATGTAATAATAGGTGATTTATCACATAATATCAATTTCACCCACCTCTAGATTACCAATAAGTTCTTATAACTGGTTTAGATAATGTAAATTTCATTTTGGAGATATATATGAAAGTTATCCATAGGTTTTAATTGGAATTTAAATTAATAAATGAATCATATTAGTAAATCTCAAAAGTATACAACATGTCATAATTAATTTTAATCTGGATTAGTTAAGTAATATATCACCATAAACTAATATGTAGCGCCATATGAGTGTAGAAATATTAAATAATCATCCCTATTTTTGCAATTATACTACCAAGTGTTTAAATACTAGAGGCTATAAATATAATGGAAACATATTAGGGTCCAATAAAGGAAAGTTTTCTTTATTTATATGGGAATCTATTCCCAATTTATGGATTAAATAATCTATAAATTAAAATCAACTTCACATTGAAGTGAAACCAATTTATAGCCAATTGATTATAATTTTAACAAAAACTCTTTAGTGTTTACAGTTATCTCATAGCATAATAAGTGTAAACTCAACTATACGGGTCAAGTCAATAATAATGGAATTCATTTATCTGGGTCGACATTCCAATGTTATAAATGTATTATCCTTCATAAGTTACCATTCACACACCATTTAACTAAAATCCTTAAGCAATAAATTTCATTTATTTTAAATTATCCAGACCATTGAAATTTTCAAGAATGAATTCTAAAATCATTTTATTTATTTAGTAATCTTGTTATATAGATATAATTCCATCATAAAAAATTAATGAAAATGTATTTTATGTTGATGATGAAGCCTTATTTTACCAACAATCCATCATAACCTTATAAAATAAGTTGTTTGATTAATCAAAATTTATAGATATACAAGGAAATACTAATCGAATAATGTCTACATGTTATAATGATTAATAACTACCTAAACATGTATTATAGTAAAGCATTGAACATAGTAATTTAAAAATAGTTTACTAATAATCATGCTGATGACATGTGAAACCGTTGTGCTTGAAGTAATGCCTAACTAAACCCCTTATATATCATCATTCACGTCCAAGAGGTAAATCCTAGAAATATATAAATTATCAACCAGAGGAAATATAACAATCACTCAAGTTGGAATAATAAACTATAATAAAAACCCAACATGAAAAATGACACATCCTAGGAAACCTAATGTTTCCCTCATGTGTTGGATTTTCTTTTTGAGACACAAGCTACATACCTAATGTCTTCACATTCATAGCATCCTATCTATCATCCAAAAAATTTATGAAAATTGGAAAAAATAAATTTTCCACACCAATTTTTAATATCCCAGTCAAATTTTACTCATATGTAACCTAATCCAATGAGTCACGTGGCCTAAATTGAACCTCTCTTAATGAATGCGGATTTTCTTAGTAGTTGTGTTAAAAAAGGTGGTATAATACGGAGACTATAGACTCTGGATAAGTAATAAAAACATTGAAAGATATATAATTAAATGTATAGGATCATAAATAATAATATAATTGAATGAATTCATCCCAACATTATTAATGGAAAAAAGACGTTACCAGTAACATATAAAAATGATGATGAAAACATGTTGTACAAATATGAAGAGGACATAAAATATAATAAATTTTATACAAATTTAACCAAAATACCTGCAACTATACTCAAATACCATCATGATAACAGGATCAATTCTCTTCTCCTCTAATCCATCCTAGTATAAAATGTCAATCATTTATAGTTGGCTTATTTCCCTAATCTGTTCCAAAATACATGAGATCTATCCAAGTACCCATGGAAGACTTGAAAGGGTTTGACTAAAACTCAATAGTCCACCACCAATGGTGGAAAATACATATCTAGATGGGGAGAACAAAATAAATTTGTTTACAAATATTATAATAAGTCTAGTAATGAATGAACAATAACACATGTCGAGTGAGGATCTCTGTGGAATACCCGATATACCATACGTGCTTCAACCAAAGATAGGATATTTCTAGACTTTTCATCATATATATATATATATATATATTAACTATAGAGGGCCTAACAATAATGACCTAGGAGTCTACAAAAAGACAACATCTAAGTCTCATTCTTTAAATAGGGTAAGTCATGCCTAGCCTCATTGAAATAATTTTAAGGGAATTCATTTGGAATAGAATAAGATGTTGGATACAGGATGTCAGGCCAATAGACTCAAATGAATGATAAAGTACATAATGCCTAATAGTATAAAATGAAACATAATGGATTCCACATTTAATAGTCTAAAATAAATGATAAGGAAGATCATACCCAATAGTCTCATATGAAGGATAAGGGATATCATTCCCAATATCCAAATAAAATATGTGAATCATCATGTCCAAAATCTGATGTTAACAGATGTTGAAGAAACATCTCCAAAAAATTCTTTACCCATTTCAGAAGTACCAATATTGTCTAATAATAGTAATTACTGATGATCCATTGTGATTAAATAATTAAATAATGATTTTTTATTAGTTGTAAAATACCTACTTTATTGAAAAATGTTTTTATTGTTAAGGAATCGGACCTAGTCTATTGTAATGAAGATGTATTCTGGGCCCATGTTTCTAAACCCATGTTTTTTTACTAAGCTGCACTAGACACAAAAGAAGTCAATAAGATGACGTTTCTTATCCGACAATTTATTATATTCAGGTCCATTATCATGCCATTTAAAATCATCAGAATTAATATAATCTAAATCAGAATTTATTATTTTCTAGATGTTTGATTATTCTATGATTATAGATTGAATGATGTTTCTATGGTTGAAAGAAATAATTTGTTGAGATATAATATTTGGTTGAATAATTCTTCTTGTTGATGAAGTGTGATAAAAAAATAATGTGAGGTCAGGAGTAAGAAGGATTTCAATCATTCTAAATCAATATTTGATGATGCTTTAATGATCAATAATTTCACAAAAAAATGAAGAATTTTATGATAAAACATTTTAATGGAATGGTGGAGGGGTTTGAGAAAATTCAAAATTATAGAGTTAAAATTTCCATCATAATTGGATTTCCATAGGTATGGTATTTCCATCATAATGTGATTCCCATCATAATGAGATTTCAATTGTAATTATATTTTCATCATACGGGGAAAATCTATCAAAATTATAAAAACCTTCATAACGGTTCCATCATAAAGATAAGAAGGAATAAATAGATCATATTGAGATAAGATGGTATTAATTTCAAATGGGTTGAGAAATAAAGAGATTTAAAAGAGCATATTTTCAAACCTAAAATAAAATAGTGTGCAAGTATTGGATAAATTTATAGATAGTTGAATAATTCAAAGATGATATTTAATTGTGATTTTTTTTGATTAAATAGAAATTTTAGAAAGTGGGGAATGTTTTCATATTTTCCACATTTATTTTTCATGTTTCTTATAAATAAATTCTCATATCATTCATCAATTAAAAACTACCATATATGAGAAAAGGGTGGAGCACTGGAGAATTCCATGTGAATGGTCCCATCTGATCGAAAAATAATAGTATTGAGCATTATAGGAGTGTTTTTCTTCATATTTAGAATGAGCCCATTGTATTGAGTCCATTGTATTCAGAGATTAAGATCAAGAGTCATCTTATTGAGAGAATTGGATCCAAAATCACCGTATTGTGAAAATAGAATCCTAAATCACTATATTGAAAAATTAGATCCAACATTATCATATTGATAAAATTAGTACCACCATCATTGAATTGAGAAAACCGGATCTAGAATCATTAGATTGAGAAAATCGTATCCATCCAAATCACTCTAGGGATTAAGAGTGCGCAATTGTGGACAAGTTTTGATAAAGCCATTATTTTTTTTATTTAGATAAACAATTTTTAAGAAATAATTGTAAACTAATAGGATTCAGTATAATGATTCATATAGGGAGATAAAAGGTGTCTAATAGGAGTTGTGAAAATTTTTATTCACTTCTTCATAATAACAGATTTCCATAGTCCTGTAAGAGTGGATATGGAAACGATGTTGGTTCTCAAACTGAGGCCAAACCTTGTAAATCTTGTGTTCTTTACATGATTTAGTATTCTTCAATGCCTGATTTTTTACTAAAATTTTATAATCAAATAAATCGTAATGGGTATTGTGGGTTAAGTGTTTAAATGTTTTGAAACTTATAAAAATTGAAAATATAATTCAACCCCATTCTAAATTATTATTCGATCCTTTGGGACATGATTTTTTATTTGAGGAAGGTTACCATGTTAATCCTTATCATTTCTCATATCAATTATATCAATAATAGATGAATTCTTACATTAGAAGGAATACAATATTATGGATTGAAAAAAAGTATTATTATTTTTCTATAATATCATGGTTGGGATGTTGTTGATGCTCATACAATTGGGTTTCCACCTATTAAAAAATACACCCCAATGGACTTTGCTGCTAATAGAAATATATAAGTAGATGAAAAGTATAAAAATGGTTTTCTCATAACATTATCATAAAATTTTTATCAGAAAGAGATAGGTTTGGAGAATTTAAAAAGTAAATGGGACAAGCTGGGAAGTGTTTTCATGGTGACTAAAAAAGTTAAAGAAGAAAAGATAAAAATATTCCATAGTAAGTATGAACACATTAGAAAGAGAGATAAAGAATGTATTAAGAAATACTTCAACAGATTAAATGAATTTATTTTAATATAAGAGGATATGGTGGTGTCCAAAAAGATTCTACCATTGTGAATAATCTTAATAGAAACTTTTCTGAGAGGTTTGATAGTAAAATTTATTTATTAGAATATAAGGATGATTTTATAAAAGATTAATTGAATAAGGTTCTTTTTTATTGTGAAATTATGAATTATCCAACGTTTAAAAATAAAATGAAAGATTAAAAGAATTTTGAATCTTTTAGAATGTTTAAAATACAATATGTTGATGAATGTGATCCTTATGAGTCCATAGAAAAATAGGATGATGAGTTGGATGAAATATTCAAGTCTCTTGTATCCATGAACTATCGAAGAGGAAGTGGAAATTAGGGAAGTAAACATCGTAACAATTGTTTTGAGACTGGTGGAATCTGTAACATCATTATTAATTTCCCCAATATGAACGTTGGATAATAATAAGATAATTCTGATGAAAAACCATGATGGAAATAGTGGAACAAAAATGATAGAGAAAAAAGTGTCCATAAAATATAAGAAGAAGTATAATAGGAAAAAATCAAAGTATGTTGAGTAATAAATTTGAATTGTAATCAACTAACAACAATTATTCTAAATATGAATTTATAGAAAAAAATACAACCTTTAATGTAAATGTTTTGAGAAAAGAATATTCCTTAGATTGTGAAGAATGTGGTGATGAATTTAATAGAGAGTATCATGTCAGAATAGAGCATATTGAATTTATTGAGAGAAAAAAATTCTTCAAAAATAAATTAGAGTAATGAAGAAATATTGTGATAGTGTTTGTGAGGGAAGAAAAGATGTCATCAAGTAGGAGGATGAATAAATTCAGAATATCTCAAGTTACAATATTATAATTGTAGAACAGTGAATAATGATTAAATATCTTATTAAGAAGTATTAAGAAAAGAAAGAATAATATAAAAAGGTTCAATAAAAACTTTTGGATTCCAAAAGTATCTTGAAGAATATAAATAAAAAATCTATAAATAATCATATGTAAAAGATGAAACTTCTAAATATTTTTTAGAAATCTCAATATGAGGATCCCGTGAAATATTCTCTTACCCGAAATAATGTTTCATCAAATACATTTTACAGTTCATGTTTTGGAAGATGTATTGTGGTATCATGGGTGGAAAAAGGATATGTAAAACCTATAAAATATAAAAATATAAAAAATTAACTCATAATAAATGATGGTCTAGGTTCTATGAATGTTAGAACTAAAATAATTTAGAAACCTCAACAATGTTTCAATAGATAAATATCTTTCCTTAATAGAAAATAAATATTTTAAGGATATTGCCAGTGTTGTGGAATAAATTATCAAATTGATTAGAATTTTTGGTAAATAATAACCTTATTTATAATATTGATTGAGAAAATGTGGAATAAATAGTTAAATTTTAATGAAAATCATTTCATACTTAAAAAATGTTGAAGAAGTGAATTCTCAAGATGTTAGAAACATGAAAACAAGAAAATATTTTGAGTGTCTGGAATAATTTATTTTAATGTTGGATTAGGAAATTCCTCATGTTGAATGATTTATGACACTCGGTGCGAAAAAAAAATTATTGACAGAAAAAAATGAATGTTAAAAAGAATTAACTTTTGGAAATAGATTTTTTTGTTGATACACCTTTGAAAGAAACTAAATGGGAAACCCATAGATACGTGAAATTGGGTGTTATTCACTTATTATAGGTAAAATAAAAATTTTCAAATATGTTGAATGTCTGGATGGATGCTTAGTGAGCTTTGCTAATGATAGTTACTTAAAAATACGATGATTCATAATGGCTGAGATCGAATCCAAAAAGATGAAATATAAGGATTTTTTATTTGTTGATGGGATAAAACATAACATTCCTTATTTAAGTCAATTTTTAGGATGAAAAATATGTTCTTCTTATAAAATATTTTTTTATCACCAAAAGTATGAAATATGAAAAAGGCATTACAAAAGGAGAAATAACTAATGGAAATATCCTCCAAAATAGAACAATTCATTAACTCATGTTATATGGGTAAATAATATGAAAACAAATTTTCTTACTAAATATATGAGCACCATGGATAGAAAAGAATGAATAGGTTAAATAAATATTATTCTATTTTAAACATTCTAGAATTTAAAATGAGAGGTTTTTTTGTAACTTGTTAATAAGAAAATATGAATTAAAAAATTTATAAAAGAGTTGAGATTCAATCAACCAACCACTAGATAATATTAATTCTAATTTATGTGGTTCGATGAGATATAAATACTCAAATATATATTTAAACATTTTCACTTATATTAATGATTTTAATCAGATTAAAAAATCATTTTTATGATGAAAAGGTGAGAGCCTATTGAAATGTTCAAATTCATTTAAAATTATATTGAGAAAGAAATGTGGGTTTCCATAAATAAATGAGAACGCGTAATAAAACCAAATTCAAAAAGAATAAATTCAAAACTTATCTAAAAAATAATGGAATAAAACATCAGAAATTTTCTCCATATAACCCACATCAAAATGAAGTAGTAGAAATAAATAATATATGTTTAGTTTAAATGGGAAGAATTATGTTATTTGAACAAAAACATTCAAACTTCTATTAGAGATAATATATTTATACTATTTTTCATGTTCTAGTAAGATTATGGTGGTGACAAGAAACTACCCTGAATCCTTTTGAAATTTTGTATAAATTCATTTGAATACTTCAATGCTTTTGGAAGTCCTGATCGCTGATAATCAAAAATAATTATTTCACAATGAATGGTGGGAATGATGAGAAATGATATTTTATGGGTTATTCAAAAAATGGAAGAAGATGGAAATTTTGGAAAAAAAATGTTTACAAAAGATTGTGGTCTCATATTATTTGAAGGTAATTAAAAATAAATGTTCCTTAAAAAAGTTATTGAGGATTCTCAGTAGGATAAACTGGAGATTTCAATCAGTAGTGAATGTAATTCGAAACATCCTTATAAAGATTCTGAAGAATTGTGTGATGCGGAAATTTCAACTGGGGAACAAAATTGAAATTTCATACCTTACAAAAAATGATGAATACAAAATCATTATTGCGAATAATAAGGCTATTGTTTTGAAAAGAATAATGTTGAAATTATATAATCATACTTTTCTAATCATAAAATCTGATACAGAATAAGTCTGATAAGCTATTCAACACATATAATGATCCTATGATTGAAGAGTTGGACATGATTGAGAATAATGAAACATGGGATATTGTTTCACAGACAACAAATAAAAATGTAATTGGAATAAAGTGGGTTTATAGAAACAAATTTAATGGGCATAGAGATGTCTCAAAA
The DNA here is from genome assembly GCA_963277665.1 of Viscum album. Taxonomy (NCBI): domain Eukaryota; kingdom Viridiplantae; phylum Streptophyta; class Magnoliopsida; order Santalales; family Viscaceae; genus Viscum; species Viscum album. The sequence goes on along the minus strand of OY728128.1, from coordinate 265,378,856 downwards.
AACAAAAAATACTTGTTTGTAAAGGGTATTAATAAGAGGATGGAGTATATTTTCAGGAAACAGTTTCCCTCATTGCTAGGCTACAAAATATTAAAACATTTCTTTTAGTGGTTACTCGATAGTTTAAGAATGTTTTTCAAAAGGATGTAAAGTCACCTTTCTTATATAGGGATATTGGAGAGGAATTTTACATTGAACAAACTTGTGGGAATCTACACTATGAAGATGGAAAAAAAAATTTTAAATTGAAAAAAATATTTTTATGGGATGAAATAAGCTCCATGAGATTGGTATTCTAAACATGAATTTTTTTTGAGAATGTTGATCTTTTTTAAGGAATAGTTGATAGAAAATTGTATGTGAAAGATGTTGACACTAGAGCTCTAGTTTTAATTGTTTGTGTGGATGATATAACTTTCTCTGTGGATAGAGAAGATGTTTGTAAATCCATTTATATAGAAATGTTGAAGAATTTTGAAATGTCAATGTTTGGAGAATTAACATTATTCCTTAGCTTACAAGTTTATCAAATGAAAAAATATAGTTTTTTTAATATGAAGAAAAGTGTTGCAGGGAATTGTTCACAATGTTTGGGATTAAAGAATCCAAATAATACTCAACACTAATTTTAGTGAGAAAAAATTTGAGTAATGATGAATCTCGAAAATGTTTGAATCATTTTGACTTTCATAAGATGATTGGGGGTCTTATTTACCTTACAGTCTGAAGGCCTAATGTTTTTTATGTTGTATCTTTTCATTTCAGGTACTAATGTAATCAGAAAAATCAAATATATTGGAATAAATCATGATTCTAAGATATGTAAAAGTAACAACTTCAAGTTCATTTATATAGAAAATAAATAGTGGGATCATGTTTCATGGTTATACTGATGCTGATTGGGAAGGAGATTATAATGATAGAAAATCAACCTCCAGAGCACCATTTTTCATGTGTAAATGTATTATGAGTTGGAATTATTAGGAAAAATGATTTGTAACATTAATCATAGTTTAATGTGAATATGTTGATTTTACTCAAGATTGTACTCAAGTTTTATGGATTTTACTTCAACTGGAAGATTTGAAACTATATTTTTCAAAATTATTGAAGATAATTTGTGATAATTAGAGTAAAATTGATCATTTTAAGAATCCTTCCCAACATCCAAGATAAAAAAATTGATATAAATTTTCTCCTTATAAATGATAATGTATCTTCAGAAGATGTTTTATTGGAATACTTTTCAAAAAATTATTAGATTGTTGATATCATTTCAAAAGTTATGCTAGAAGAAAGGCTTATAGAATTGAGGCTGAAAATTCATGTTAAACTTCCTCCCATGTCATCCTATACCACAAATGGAATTTCACCCACTATTTTTGGGATTATGATGAAAACTAGGGAGATAAATTATTCCCTTTAAACTATTTTATGATGTATTTACTTATCATGCATAAATGAATCCGAAGCTATAGTTTTCCTAAAACGTTGAGAGAAAATGAGAAGTGAGAGAAAAAGAAATGTAATGGGGAGTTATTATTAAATGGTCGTAAAATGTTCTTTCTCTAAGGGATATAATTCCTTCCAAAAAATACATTATCATGTATTATGTTGAAAATTCACTCTATTTTGAGAATGGATTAGTTTTGATAAAATTAAAAATTCACGAGCTGTATAAAAAAATTTTGTTGTGAACATTTATGAGAGTTGGATACATTGTTAACAAGGGATGTTAACCAATCCAAAATGGGATATTGAAGAACCATTGGGACAAAAAAATTACATTTTTATTTTATTTTTTGACTACTAACCATTTTGGTGAAGAGTGTTTTTATTATTTAGGAATCAAAACTATCCCATCATAATGAGGTTTTATTGCGGACACAAGTTTCTAGACCCAGGTTTTTTCAATGAGCTAAACTGAACACATAATATTCTTGGATGTTGATATTTATTATCATACACTATATCATAATTAGTTCCATCCAAATGACAAATAAAATGATAAAATTCAATATAATTAGTGATTGAATTTATTTTTTACAAGATTTTTTCCTTTTCCCTATTCAGAGAATGAATGAAGTTGATGATTTAGAAATAAATAAGTTGGTGATTTATGAGTTTCTGGTAGAAAAAGTCATATTGTTGTAGAAGTGTTTTGAAATATTAATTTGAAGTCATGAGTAATAATTTTTGTATACATTAAAGAACAATATCATATGATTATTTATTGATTAGGAGGTTCTCACATATCACAAAGACATTCTTGATAAAAGGATTTTAAAAAATGGTCAAGAGGTTTGAATAATTTCAAAGATTCCAAGTGAATATTACAATTGTAATGGGATTTCCAAGAAAATGGTATTTCCATCCTAATGGGATTTCAATCATAATTGGATTTCCATCATAATGGGATTTCCACAGTAATTATACCTCTATATTAATGGTAAAATACATCGTAGTGATAAAACTCATCATAATTGGAAAATCCATCGTAATGAGACTTCTATAGTAATTTTAAGAATAAAGAAACAAATCATAATGAGATTAGAAGGAAATAAATATTAATAAGTTGAGAAACAAACATATCATAATGAGATGATAAAAAAATATTGTAATGAGATAATAAATAAAGAGATCATAATGTGCTAAGAAAGAAAGAAATTATAATTTGCTGCGAAACAAATCATTCATAATGAGATAAGAAAGTAACCGATCATAATTATTTGAGAAAGAAACATATAATTATGAGTTCAGAATGAAACAAATTATAATGTGCTACAAAAGAAATATATCATATGGAGATGAGGATGAAACATATCATAATAAGTTTGGAATGATATAAAGGGTTGTAGAAGTCAAACATGAAATCCAATTTTTCATAAATCTCATAGAAATCTAAGGAGATTTGATGAATTCAAATTTCATGTTTAAAAGAAAGATATTTTCTATGTTATGAAATTATATGGAGCGGGGAATGTTTTCATGTTTCCAACTTTTGTTTTCTGAATAACCTTTACCTACATTCTCAGATCATTATTCCTTTTAAAACATTCAGAAACACGAAAAAGGTGGATTGTTAGAGAATTCGATGTGAAATTTTCTATCTGATTGAAAATTAGTTGAATAGAGAATTATAACAGAGTTTGAGTTTTGAAAATTGAGATTGAGTTCACTATATTGAGTCATTCATATTCAAATAATAGGATGCATACTCATCATATTGATATAATTGGATTCAAACCCATCAAATTGAGAAAATTGGATCCAACATCATTTTGTTGAGAAAATATGATCCAGCATCATTGATGTTGAGAAAATCTGATCCAGCAAAATTGGACTAAGGAATTGGACTTGTCAATTATGGAAAAGTTTTGACAAATAATATATTATTTGGTTAGGACCAATTGTTTTTAAGAAAACATTATATACTAACTAGACTCTCTATAATCATTTCTATCAGAATATAAAAGATATCTATCGAATGTTGGCACAAGTTTTTGTCACTTATTCGTAATAGTGGATTTCCATAGACCTAAGTAGTGGCAATGAGATGGTTGTAGTTTCTCACACTAAGGAAGAACCGTGTAAATATTTTTTTCTTAACATGATTTACTATTATATCATGAATTATAATTAATAAAAGTTTATATGGAAGTAAATCTTAATAGTTTTCAATAGATATTTTTCTAGATGTTTTGAATTGTATAAAAATGAACAATTTTACCAACTCCAACCCACATCCTAGTTGTTATTCAATTATTTGGAACATCAATTATCATTAATTACATGTAATCCCTTAACATAATCCAAGTAATGGTTTTCCAGTCATTTAAGAATTATAATTAAAACAAGTTAAAGAGTAAAATCTATGCTATAGAACACAATCAATCTTGATCTATTTATTGGTATTTAATTTAGAAGTGAAAAAGATGTTATTGTTTATATACATTCCTTAATACAATTAAATTGATTCATTAGGTCAGTCCCTCATTATAGTCATGTGTAAGGAAGTTGGATCATAGACCAAGGTGGTGTAAAGCATCTTGTATAATTTTCCACAGAAATAAAATCACTCAATTCTAAACCTTATTCCACTTATATGTGGATATAGTCAAGTGGAATATTTAACAATTGAATTGTTTCCAATTATAACTTACTTAAATTTATGTTATCATTTAACTCAATATGACCATTTCATTTTTTAGGGATGACTCAGTCATAATATATCAATCATAAAATTCTACATGAGCACTGTAGTGGCGGCATGTCACTATAGCAATGGTATGGTACTATGTTGTACTGTAGTAGACGGGGACTGTAGCAGTACTATTCACAAAAATGGGCATTGGGCCAAATATTTTTGCCCATGGGCCATGTAATGAGATAAATTCCCATTGGGACTTCAGACTATGTAATGGGTCTCCTTCTACCTAGTTAAAAGATGTCTTTTCATTGATTTAATAATAAATGAGGTTTCAGCCCCAACCTTTAAAAAATCCAATGCGATATGAGTCACTCACACTACCTATAACTCATTTTATTTTTTATCTACATAATATAATTAGAGGGAAGTCGACAAAACTGAAAAGTAGTCTAATCACCAAGTCAAGACAAAGGATTCATCGGAATAAAAAAAAATACCTCCAAGGGGTGGTTCTAAACAATGTAAAAAACCTCAACCTATTATATTAGGTCTCATGGGCAACCAATTCATCCAAATAATAGTATATTGAAAAAAAATTTACCATTTTGATAGAGAAAAACATAAAGTCTAGTGTATGACATGGAGAAAACATAATATAATCATTTGATACATTTAGGTAAAATCTACAGAAAACCTACCACATTCATAGGATGATTCACTCTTCCATTATCATTCTTTTATTTGATGGAAAATTAATGAAATCGAAATAATCAACAATCTCCCTGAAAATAGTCTATATGATATTACATAGATATAACATCCAAGATGGTGAAATAAAATTATAAAATATGTTATAGGAAAAATAGACATAATGATATTGAACCCAGACAATATTGGATGATTGATTTGGAGTTGAAATGAGGAATATCACTTAAAAAATCCTTATGAGCGAAAGCGAATTCCTCCCCTACACTCCCTGGATGAGATGGTCTCTTCACCCCCATTATCTCTTTTCACTTTATATTTTCTAAGAAGAATATGTTTATGGTATAAAAAATAGTTTTATACCATAAAACCTCAGAAATATGCGATCTCCCCTACCATGATATTTTATGTCATTAAACCCTAATTTATAGTATAAATGGATGCTAATGACTTCAATTTATCCTATGGCTACATTTTATCACCTATAACCTTCAGTGGGTCACTCACTAACCGTAAAACACCTAAAATCCCTTTAAATAAAAGTTTTTAAGCCATCTTTTAGGCATAACTATCATTAAAAATGATCTAGGATCTAATATGAAACATGTGGGGTCTCAGATTTACTATGACATGTCTCGTTAAATGGGAAATCAATTTAATTTTAAAATATGTGTGTGTGATTTAATATATATTTATAGTTTTAATATATTATTTATTTGGTCCTATGACTACAAAAAAAGTACCTAATTTAACGAATAATCCCTAGATATGATTAAAAATATTATAATTTTGGAATACCAAAACTGGAGTCATTAAAAGACTCTTACAACCCTCTCTGTGAATTGATATGGGCGAAGTTACACTATTTATTATTCGTATGAGGATTACCTATGATCCATGAACACTATGAGAATATACTAGAAATGGAATTCACTTTAGAGTCATGGCCCGGTTGGCCACTTAGCCTGTGCTCGGGGATGGTTGACCACTCAGCCTTAGGTGTGCCTCCCCACACACCAAAGGGTGCCGAATTGTGGTAAAGGACAAGTGGGGGAAATTTTGGTAGACTACACCTTCTAACAATGATGATAATAATGATCCCTATTTAAATTGCAAAGTTCATTCAATAACATAACAATAAAATAAATAGAATACACAAAACAAAAGAATTATAACCCAAATGAAGAAATAAAAATCCCAAAGCATAATAAAATTTGTAGATGATGAACATGTCACAGAATATCATACTAGATAGATAAACAAGGTCTCCCTTGGCTGAAACTATATGTTCATATATATAAAAACTAAAAATAAGTTCTAGCTCGATGCATAGGAATCACCTAGTCTACTTCCATCCCTACCATGTGAAAGTTACTTCCGCGATCACTAAGGTTCATGTCCTGAGAAAGATCTTTTACCATATCTCAAACACATAAAGTATACACATGTCTCCAGCGTCCTGTATAGCGCATGAGTATGAACTCAGTTGACCACAAAAAGAATGTTACTTTCTTACATTCATAATTATAATGTGTTTGTATGTAAAATATAAATAAAAATTCAACACAAATATTTTTTACTAACCTACACCCATTGTTCACAATAACTATAAGGAATAATTTACCTTCCTCATCCAACACTAGTAAATCTATAAATATGTGCCCCAAAATATATATTAGGCATAAAATAAATATATTAATATATATATTTGTAGTGGGGAGGAACCATGTATTATTTCCCCGGTATCCCCTGACGAATGTCATACCATGTGAACCCTCATTTCAAACCCATAACCATGTCACCTACTTACTCATACCATTTGATACCACTTGTGTCACAGATCGAGAATTTATTGGCATTCTATTGGAATGCCCAACCAAACCATCTCAAGTCGCTACGAGTTCCATATAAATTCATAATTGGCTCAATATCTTGACATCTCGAGGAATTGTTATATCGATCCTCCAAAGTATGATAAACCAATATTAGCTCAAAAGCCTAATTTCCGAAGGAATGGAAATTTCCACTATCCAATAATTTGATTCCATTATCCTTAATATATATAGCAGTGATCCACATCCCCAACTGATAGTCTCAACACCATCTCCCAATGGTCTATCAACGTTAATCTTAGCTTTCTATGGTGAAAACCTCTTATATAATCAATGTCCAACACCATTCCCAATGTTTTGAAATCTACATAGTCCTCCAGCCACAATGAGTGGTCAACAACCCTTCAACTAATCCAATCTATGTGCACATGGAAACAGTGAAATAATGACCCACAAAAGTGAGTGGAAATCATCAATATTTCCAAATCCATATTATTCAGAACTTCATACCATATGAAAACACAACTAAGACATAATTGTCTACACTCTCCTAAGTTCTGATATCTATTCCATCAACAATATGACCTAGTGACCTCAAATAAATGACCATGTCACCTCAACCTGGTGATCATTATCACCCCATGTATCTTGGGTCGAGACCAAACTGATGAATCATTTCACCTATTTCTTGGTGATCAATATCACCATCGAGCCTTGTGTCATCCATGTCACATTCCCATATAACCATAAAAAATAATATTAAAAGTACATTAATTTAAAATAGGAAAAATGACTAACATTTCGTGTTGGTAAAAATCATATTTCATGGATTATCATGTATAAATAAGTTGGGGTATACATAACTCCATACCTTGACATTTATTAATAAATAAATTAGAAGGAATTAATCATACATTCAACCTAACATGAATATTAAATAACACACCCCAAAACACCTACATAGTTATTCTATACCCCACCTAAATTATACCTATAGGCACTCACTTGTCAAATATTGTCTTCTAACACGATCAAATATGAGAGAAATTAGAGCTCTAAAACAATTCCATATAAATTAAGAAAAAATAGATATCAAAAATTTTGTATTCCATATTAAAGGATAAAAAGGGAAAAAAATCCAAAGTATTTAAGGAATTACCAATTCGCTTCCAATGATCCTAATGGAGTTCAATTTAGAGTCTGATCAGAGGATGAGGCTCAAAGCAATGGGAGAGGGAGATTGGAAGAGATCAAAATAAAGAGGGGGGATGTGTTTGAAGAAGGATAATGAATGGGGATCCATATTAAATCAATAAGGGTAAAAAATTAATCTATTTCTGTTAAAAAATTCAATTGTTTACCACATGATTCAGAAAACCATGTGTCACCCATACAGTTATCACTGTCCAAAGGGTCACCCCATTAAAATAGGTCACACTGTTTGGATTCACAGATTAGAAAAACTGTGAAACAACCATGTGATCCCTTTATTGAATACCCACAGAAACCCACAAGAATTATTTAAATAAAATTAATTTTTGAAAAAAAAAACGTTCTGGATAGAAAACATTCCACACGAATGCGACCACATAGTTTTACAAACTGTGTTCCAATAGTGTGACTTGGTTTACCTTCTCCTAAAAATGGGATTTCCAAGACCAATGCACCCAAAATATATTCACATTCTCAATTAACATTATGATACTTATAATATATAAAAACTGTTGGATAATTAAAACTCTATGAATTAGGTTCTGAACCCCAGAAGGAATGTTCGACTGACCACTGGAAGAAAAAATTCCAAAAGGATGAGAAAATTACAACATGTTAAAAATCATATGATTTTACAGTATCCTAACATTAAAATTTATCTTCCCAAATATATAAACATTTATCTAGTGATGTTTCCAATCATACCCATCTCATTTACTTAAACCCAATCTACCCTAGTTATAATTCATGGTCAATTCCCCTTGTCACACTCCCCGACATAGGAATTACCAACAAGATCACTTCCCAACCCAAATATCAAACATTATGATGGTTCTATGCATCATCATGAGAAATATAATTCCTACCATGAAAGACCATTAATCTTTAACCTGATCAGGTTCTCAATTCATTCTAATTTCATACCTGATAGCAATATAGTTTCACATATAACTAGATTCACATTCCTTACATGTTCCATAGAAAGAAACCATAAAAAACCACATCCCATCATATTACCATAATCCCTACCTTTCAAAATGTGTTCCCCATTCCATAATCTCAATATATGCTCAAAAATTAACTAGTATCAAGTATTAATATGTGTGTGTGTGTCTGTGCATACCTATCATTGTCATTTTTCCTATGAACATCATGAAAACCACATATCACATTGATTTCAATATACTAACAAATGTCTGGCTAGTATAAAATGTACACATGCACCTAGTGCACTAAAAAAGATCATGAAAAGACAAAATTTCCATTATAATAATCACATTTTACTTCTAAATATTGTCATATCCTTGTCATTTTCTGACCATGGAAGGTGAACAACATGCACTTGTCTTAAAGACCAACTTATTGAGATCTTCCCACCATGTAGAACTGAACTACCTACTAGCCACTAACCATAATTTTGGGACACTCAAAATCTACCTTGACCTTCTCATGTAGTCTAATACTAGCTATCATCTCCACATACAACTCCTATTCAAACCTTGTATCCCTAAGTCTGACCTGATCCTTCAATCCTATCTATCCGAGTAGGGTTCCTACTGAGCCGCTGTGAAGGCCCATCCGACCACATCATTTAATCTCTTTTAGAGATTGGAAAAGCCCTTAATGGCAATAGTGTCATCACAGCATCGAATAACCACTATTTTGTGGCCTACTCATGTTTTTATCCCCACCTCCCCACTAAAACTCCTTACAGCCCAGTATTCGAATACCTAATGTATCACAAGAATACTCAACACTTGTCTTTAAACAAATTGAATAATATTATTACCTCATGTTTCCCTCCACAATATATACCAAATTTACAACATTTGATAATTATTTCAACCCGGTGATATTCACTTGAATCTTGATGGCATGCCACAAGCTGTGCTCAAATCGCCCAACCCAAGCTATGTTCACATCCACCATAGTAGTTAAAAATTAAGATAGGTTTATGAAGTTGGAAATAGAATCCATGACATACTTCTCTCCCTTATTTAGGATCATGAACTAGTGGGCTTGGTATGCCCTCCACTTATCCAAAAATAATTTCTTAAAGATATTTTTTGAAGTACTTCCAAGCTAGTGTATTATGGCTTCCTGTGTAAACTTGTACTTATCACTAGATACTTTTCAGTCCTATGAGAATATATGTAAATTGGATATCCCTCTATCCAACTGGGGGTTCAGTATGATTTAATAGAATCCTCTCAAATTTGATCCAGTTCTCCACTTCTTGAGAGCCACCCTCACCTCGAAATAATAGTGGGCACTAAGACTGGATCTCAAGTGTCAAATATGCCAATGATGGATCAGCTCCCTAAGATTCCCAGTGATTTCCCTATATGACATAGTCTTTGATCTCTCTAAGATGGTTGATTACTGTTGACAGAAATCTACCATCAAATTTTGTTTTCCCTCTTATACCGAACCATGTACCTATGGATCATGATCACCCTCATCCTAGAGGGCCTCATGAATATGCCCATGATCCTCATCCAATTTTCACTATTAAGGAACCATATCACCGCCTACCTAGGCCTCCACCAGAAGCTCTATAGGTGAAATCATTCTTGATAACAAATAATATGGTCAAACATCCATAAATATATATATATATATATATATATATATATATATATGATATGGAATGTGGTTATAGGAAGCGCATCTCACCAGCCATACACTCCCATTCCAAACCCTTGTCAGATGACCTATAGTCTCATTGATTCTTACCTAAACCTAACATAGTTAGATATCAGATATAATCAGACCTCATGGACCCTTTCCTACACATAAATTATTTAAGAATAACATATTTCATATCATAACTATGGATTCACTAAGTAGAATGGAACCAAAAAATCCATATAAGAAAATGTTTTTAGTTTATTTTTAATCATTAACAACTCAACCAATTTTATCATCACGTCCGACTAATATCAGAGTCAGGAATAATATTATTCTTATTAGGAACCACTTACCTAGGGAGACTGAGTAGAATTCCACTACAAATTCTATTCATAAAAACATTGTCTAGCTTCTTTGTTGACACATTGAACAGCCCAACCACTCTAAGCATATTCTCAGTTCCATGAAAATATTAGAGGAAATATATATATATGTATATATATATCATGGAACTCTATGTTCCAACCATAAAGCATAAATAATACTTCAATTATATATTGTAATAAGGTTCATACCACATAATCCAGTAAAATCACACCCATGTACACTACTCAAGGGGGAAATCAATCAACTGTTAAAGTGAAAATCATAACATCAATTTCCCACCCCTAAAAACTTGTTCTGTCCCCCCATTCACGGGTAAGAAGGAACCTAAACTTGATCTCATTACCTAGTTTTGACTTTATCCTAGTCTCTAGTCTACTATTTACCAAATCTTAATATGAAAAAGGAAAAGAAAGCAATCTCATATCATTTATTTGTTCCCAACCCTGTTCTCACAAAACTTGTGCTTCGGGATGATTTTACACAAGTCCTTAGGTGAACCTCCCAATATTCCAAAGGCTATAGACTCAGGAGGAGGGTCTTCTGATGTGATATTGGGTAGAAAACACCCTATGGTGATGATAATATTAATCGTCCATATGTATATAAATTAGATGAAACATATCATAACAACATAAGAAACAAAATGAACACAATGAGACCATAATAAACGGTAGTAATAATAATTAGCCAAAACCACAGTACCATTTTCATGTGTTCAACATGTCACAAAAGATCATATAAGATAGGTATATAAGGACGACTATGGCTATACATATAGGTACATATATATGAAACCCCAAATAAGGTCTATCTCAATATAGAGGAATATCCTCATCCATTATAAGAAAAATGTACATCCACGGTCCCTAAGGGTTGGATCCATATATAAATCCATTACATTATATTAATGAAATAAAGTCTACAATCATCCTGAGGGTCCCATGTGTGGTGTGAGTATGACTTTGTTGGCCAAAACTAACATGTTCCTATCTTACATCCTTAATTACTTAATTTGTGTGTGTTTAATATATATAAAAATTTAATACAAACACATTTATTTATTAACCTGCATACCTGGTGCTCAACAACCACATTAAAGTGTTTACCTACATTGGAAAACACTAGTAAATATCATAATACATTTCCCCAAACATATAATTAATATAAATTACCTATATGTAAATATGTATTTGTAGTGGTGGGGGCCCGTGGTTTAATTCCCACGCATCCACTAATGAATATCACACCACATGAACCCTATGGTTCTACCTATAACCATGTCACCCAACAACTCATTCAATATGATTCCATATGTATCACATATCAATAAAGTACTGAAATCCAATCATCATTCCCAATGAAACCATCCTTGGTCTCTCATACTTCCATACAAAGTCACTATCAGCTTAATGTCATGATGTCCCAAGCCACAATGATATCCATCCACCAAGGTCTGATTAACCAACATCAACTCAAAATCCTGATTTTATAAGGCTTGAATGTGTCCTTTATACAATAATCACATTGCATCAGTCTCAATATATATAATAGTGGGCCTCATCGCCCATCAAATGGTCTCAACAACATCTCCTGATGGTTTTTCACCATCAATTGTGGCTTTCTATAGTGAGAACCTCCTCCACAACCATTGGTCAACACTATCCACTAAGATGTGATATCTACGGAGGAATCCACCAATAAAAGGTGGTAAAACCACCCCAACTGAGTCCAATCTATGTTCACACAACACAAATAACAGGTCATACTACAATATTAATCTGAAATAACAATAATTTCTTGATCAACATCATCTGACACCTCGTTCCACAATGACCATGACATTGTGTCCCAATCATCAACACCATCCCAAGTCCAGATATCAATTCCCTTATCTTTAAGACTTATTATCATCAAACCTATTATCATGTCTCCTCACCCTAGTGATCATAATCACCCCATATATCTTGGGATGAGGCCAAACTGATGACCCATGTCGCCTCAATCATGGTGATCAACATGAACTCAATGCCTCTGATCTTTCCCATCATGTTCCCATGGATCCATAATAGTCATATAATAATTTAATTATTTAAAATAGAAATTTAAACTAGACTTCCTGGTTGGTCAAAATAATGTTGACCAACATAATATTTATAAATAGGTTGGGACAATCTCAATGACATCCTGAGACATTTATTAATTAATAAAAATGAAATTATTAATTTATCTAGGGTCTCACTTAGTCTAACCAATATGAACACTAAATTTTGCACCACAAAACAATAATAAAATTAATGAGAAATATGGGTACCATGTACCTTATACTCATATGTTTTCATTCATTAGATTGAATCCACTTACTCCAGTAAAAAATGAGAGAAATTTGGGCATTATAAAAATACACAAAAAATAAGGAAAAAATCACACAAGGCTTTATAATTATGTATGGTGAGATAAAAAATGTATTAATGTAAGATTATTGTAGTACTTGCATATAATCTTCCAATTCATCTAATTACCATTATTTAATATTCTGATCAGAGGAGGACGATCAAAAAAGAGGGAGAGGGATATTGGAAGGGCTCTATGCCATGAGGAGGGGATGTGATTGTAGATGTAGAAAAAAGGTTGATCCATCATAAATAAAGATAGGGAAAAAGGTAATATTGGAACCATTAAAAATCCTAATGGTTATAGTATTGTTTGGAAAAATACGGGCCAAAATTGTGGTACTCACTTTCCAATGGGTCTCCCCTTTAAAATATGTTGCACGATTTGGCCGTATGTTTGGGTAGACCACATGAAAACCATGGAAACCCTCTATTAAGACCTAAAGACACTAGTATACTTGAAAGAAAGGGACCACATGGTTTATAAAGACATGAACCTATCAAACAGTCCATATTGTTGAGGCATTGAGGTAGTGGATACATAGTTATACTGACCATTCACAAACTAAGCGCCATGATATACCTTATCCCAAAACTAGGTTATTACATCCTGAAAAACATAAATCCCATTGAAACACGCTAGGACATTTATAAGACAAAAAAACATATAAAAATAATTCCACCATGAATTAAAACTCTCTTATTATTTTTTCAATCACAAAAATATTGTTGGCCTGACCTCCAATAGCAAAAATTCAAAAAAGGTTGAGGGAATTCTAAACCATTCAAATGCCTGACACATTAAAATCACCCTGACATGGGAAGATTCAAAATAGGTGTTTTGTGATTTAGTATTCCCTACATGTTTTGGTTTACAATTTTCAATATAATGGTGTTCTAAAGGTTGTATATTTTTCATTCCTAATGTCATAGAGCACCATAAAAACAAATCATTCAATTCACTTCTTTGATATGCAGTGACTTATTTCATATCGTTGAAACTCATACATAGGATTTTAAATAGTTTATACATAGTTTTTTTCACAGAGAACATGATGGAAGCCTTTAATTTGATATCTTAAATGAGATATAAGGTGTTTTGGTAGTTTATTCTCATCATCATTGGATTGTCAATGATAAGGTTTAGGCATGATCCTTGGTGTGATATTTTTTCAATACATCTATAATGGAATAGTTATATATCAGATTGGGTACCACATATAATATATATGAATAGGCTCAAATATCACAGTATATACCCAAATATGGGATTCTTTATATCATTATACACATAATCTCATGTATTATCATTATTTAATCTGGTTGAATGGTCCTCTATTTAAGGGTATGTTTAGATACAGGGTCAGGTTTTCCACTAACATTTCTAGGTGGAAGTATCCTATATCCCATCATATATGTATGTTAATGTATCCCCCTACTAACTCAGAGTACATGATCTTGTATCTATATTTTATACTCCATTAATTATGTTTTCTTTGAGTATGGTTTGGATTTCTATTTATGATACATGTGAGGTCACACATGATTCATTAAACGAGTGATTAGAATATTTTCCAACGATATGATATGGATGATCCTCAGGGTGTGGTACTCCCTCAATTGATGAGAATTTTTTTCACTGAGTAGGCTCTCCTCTATAAATTTTAGAGGGGATACAATAGTTTGAAATATTGATAAAATCATGTCTCTTTGGGGCACATGACCCCTTGTATCCCCATGGGTTGAATTTATTTGGTTTATATAGATGGATATCAACATAATAATTTATACAAAACATTCTAATATGACATTTTATGTTATGTCATGTGGTATGACTCTTCATTATTGCATCAGTTTTGATTACAAATTTCATTGAGTCCTTGAAAATCATAATTATATAGATTATCTTGATTATTCTTCCTTTCTCATCATTTTATCACCATTTAGTATAGGTATACATGATATATATTAATATTTCATGTTATATTTGTCATTTTACTTTTTTTATATTAGGTATGTTTATACTCACACCTACATTGGAATTTTCAATGCGTATTATATTCAATATAGATATGGTTTATGTGGACATAGATCCTTCATGGATTTTTCGAAGTTGACTCCTAATGAAACATCCTGATGTATAGTGGAACCTATTGTTTCGTGATGTTCATCTTTACTATTGAGTCAAACGATTTATTAGAGTATATGCATCACTTATGAGATTTTATAGGTATTTTTTGTTTAGTGTATTATCAAATGTATTATTTTCCTTGGATTTCTTTTTTATTGATGTATTAGTTTCAAATTTTCCCAAAATATGTTTTACATAGTTCATTTTAACATATATATATATATCCTCCTCGTGTTGTTTTTTACAGTATGGATATGTTACTTTTATAGGTTGATGTGGGATATGGCCTCTTATATTGATATATATTCCTCTTCAGGGCTTATCACCTGCCTCTATCCTATTTGAGGTAGTCTAATTGTTTAAATTTCATCATTTTGATAATATTAGAATAGTCCAATTAGGTTATGTTATATCATAGTTGTATTGGAGTGGGTTATCCAATGGATAGTGTTTTGAATTATTTTTCAAGTGATAATTGGTTTAATAACATGGTAAAATGATTTTTAGTGGGTCTTGAGATTTTATATCGTACCAAGGAGACTAGTATTGGTGATAGGGATAGTGTATCCTTACACATGGTTTTTCTTACATGTATGTTAAGAAAGATCTATAGTACATCATAGAGGATTTCAACTATGCTTGTTACATATCATGGTCAATTTTTATTTTCCTTCTATTTATTTCATCTAACCTAGACATAATCTAATAATTATGGGTAGATCCAATATAAATGTAGGTTTTTAGCCAGTTATAGCCAAATTGTGTCAAGAACTAGGGTTCTGATGACTCCATTTATATAGGTGTACCTTACCACAAAATGATATTAAGCGATGATGTAATGTATAAAGAATTTAATTGAGTTAGATTGTTAGACAAAAGAAACAACATAGTTATTGTGGTAAATGTATCCATTAAATATTAATATGATAACCTATTATATGAAATGGATCTTTAATAAATCATATAATTGTATAACTATGATTGGTAAATACTTTCTTTAGTGTTCAGTGATGACTTTCTGCGTCAGTCTCAAATCACCTTATTTGAATATGCATTAATCCTTTTGAGTTCGCCATATCAAATAAATGGTGTTGTCCAGTAATATTAGTCTATTGAATATAGGAATGTTCGTGATTAACATGTGCCTATATTTTTGATTTTTCACTTATCTTTTGTGATTGATGAGGAAATTTGTTGGAAATTCAGTTGATAGATTTCTTTTCACTATGATAATAGGTAGAATATTTCCTATTTATACCTAGTTTAGGATTCTTAAGTAGTGGATGAAAGTTTCTTATAAGTGAGTCATAATTACCCCTACATAGATATAGTGTGTTCATTCTGATCATCAAGGTGAAAATGATCATCATTCCATAGGGGATCAGCTAAAGTGTAAGGTATATATTTTTCATTTGGAATAGGAATGAACAAAAAAAATTGATAGTTCATTCATTGAGATTCTCACATGAAATCATGGTTCATTATGGGGTATAAATTTTTTCATGAACGTGAGATGTAGGTAATATAACTTTTATGGATATTGATTAACATTTTAGTATTTATATTTCATCATATGATGTGATTTCCATGGGATGGTGTGACCATGCTCGGGTAATTTTCATGAAAAAAAGATATTGTGAGTTATTTTTTGGGATAGTATTTATGATGAAATTCCTCATGAATTATAATTGAAAAATGTCTCCATGTCAATAGATTTCAATCTATGGTTGATGATTCTAGGAATTCTACCTTATGTAGAGTGACCCAAGTGAGCATTTAATGATTTTCATTTCTTATAGCGGATACACCAGGATTGATGGAGTATGTTTTATATTCATTTGAAGATATCCATATTGAATTAATGGAAGTAAATATATAATAGAGATGATGGTGAAATATATCACCACTTCATTGTAAAAAATATTGAATAAAATGGAATTTTTTTAATGATCAGGTGGTTAAAGAATAGTTTGATTTTGATAATGCATCAAACCACTTCCATCATCACAACCATTGGTTAGTTCTTAATTTTTGTGAAGTGAAAGCATTTATTAGTTTCTAGATGGAATTATTATATTATACCCATGGTTTGGTGATATCAATTATAAATCTAAGTACAATTCATATCCACTATATATAAACCCTTGTACTAGTTGATTTATGTGGGAGAATTTATTATGTATCATATATTTTATAATGAAATATTCCAATTGAACATATTGATAAACCATGGTATGCTAAATAATTTTCACTAATGGTGAGATTCATCACATTTCCCGCTTTTTTGTATAATAATTTTATCATTGGCAGATAAATAGGTCATTTAATACATTCCATATGATTAGAAGGATACGTGGTAGAAGTTACCTTTACATGCACTATATATCCACTGATGGTTTCAAATGATTTTTGGACCATGTAGATGAGATATAATATATCTTAAAATGTTGAATGGATGTTGAAACATCATAGAATAAGTCCTTTAATCTAGGTCAAAGTAGAGATTAATTATCAAAAACCATTAAAGAAGATGATGCTTATATATTGAAGGATATGGAGATCGCATTTAATAAATGATGGTGGACCCACACTCTTTCATTATGTGATTGAGTTGAACACAATTGATGATTAAAATTTTTTATTTTGTGTTAGATTCTTCTCTATAGGATTAGATTAATATGTGTTTTCAAATATAGGGATCATGTCACCAACTTCTATATCTAGATAGTGGGATCATCATAGAATTTTATAAAATTATCACGAAGGGAATTATAAGTGAATAACACTTTGTAATTTATGGTCACTACAATGTCATGCCTAGTGAATAATTGTCACTATTCCCACCATAAAGAATCCATTTCAATGTAATTGAAGGAGTGTTTTTTTACTGAAAATGTCATTTTTTTCAATCTATAAGATGTTTTCTTATGGTATGAAACCAATATATTTGGGTTATCTGAATAGTTATAACTCTCTACTTCACATTTTGATGGACGGTGAAACCTGGTGTGTAGAGGTATATTGTTGATATGTTTTAGGATATTGACGTAGTTTTTAATTTGATCATCTATATCATTATTAAAAATAATTGACAATACAACTATTTGATCATAAATAGTGGATATGTGTTTATTAGTTATCTACATTTATATGGGCAATTGACATAGATTTTTATGTATAGTTAATGGGATTTTCCATATTTCTCTCATGCCAAATATTAATGATAGAGGATTATGAACCTTGTTGGAAAGAGAAAACAAAGCAGCTGATGTGGGTTCCAATGATCTTATATCCATGTAGCTTTTCTAGTAATAGCATTCAACCACGTAAATTTAACAATAATGTGGATTTTATTATATAAACGTATCTCATATAATATCCATTTTGAATATTATTTAAAGGTTTGGGATAGGAACTCCTTTTAGAGTGGACCATAAAAATGAGTCCATATCAATTGATTGTTTTATTTTTTTTGGATTATTTCTCAACCAGTATAGTTGGAATATCTTTTTTATGGGATAAATTTAGGGTACAATTTCTTATAAAGTGTCTTTTATACTGAATACATGATTCATTTTTAGTTATAGACTCTAGATGTGTTGAATCTAGTGTCCTTTTTGATAATAGAGGAAAATTCCTTCCATGTTGGTTGTGCCCTGTTATTATTAGTGCCTGAACTCCCTATTGTGATTTTGAATAAAATTGTATGTTGCTTTCCACACAACTAATTTCATATGAGTTTTTTTCTCAGATGTCTCTAATTAAATCATTTTGGGGGATTATAAAAGTTTAAGGTGGATAGGGTTTAATTACCCAATTTTTTTCCAATTTAAAATCAGATTAATTTTGAGTTTTTGAGTGTCGATATCTCCATAGGTGTGACGGATTAATTTACCCAAAAGAATTAAAAATGAAATTTTTATGATTTTCCATTATTTCTAGTGTATGGTGTTTACCCTATTTCTATGGTGGTATAAAATTGAATTTGATGAATAATTTTGAAAATAATATAGCATTGTTAATGTATTATTTTTAGTATACGCATATGTATTTATGACTAACTGATTGTATTTCAAAAATATATCCTCTAATTGAATTAATAATATAGTTAATGAATAAAAAATATGTTTAAACTAGTAGTGGTGTTAGATTCATTATCACCCATACCATCAAGGATCTTCCAACACTGGTGGATTAATTAATTAGTTATTTGTGTTATTTATGGGAAACTCTAGAGAAATCCACTGTATAAACTTAATATGAAACCTCCTAATTGTTATCTAAAATAATATATGAAAAAAAAATATTGAGGGATAGATTGGTTCGATCTTAATGACCATGATGACTGATTTGAAGAACAATATAGGATCTGCAACAACATCGATGAGTGGATGATATGAAGATTTTAAGGGAAATGAAAAGACAAAATTCTACCAATGTGGTTTGGATTCCTTATTATTTTCACATCTCAATCATCATTTATAAATCAAAATGGTATTTTCCGTGGATGTATATATAATATTTTGATTAATTATAGGATTTTGACAACAATTAATGATGTGATTTTTCTTTGAAAACCATTCACATAAAGACCCTTTAAGGATTTATCCGTGATTAGATTCTATGTTATATTCGAATTTCGATATCATTATCATAATTAAGAATTAAATATTTCATAGACATTTTTCTATGATTTGGGATCTTATTTTGGTGGTGGATATTTTCATCATCCATTGTCCTTTATTCTCCATTTTTCTTGCAATGAGAAATTACTATTGTCTATCTATTAAGATGGTTTTTTGATCATGGTATGGACATGATGGTATGAATATGGAGTATTTATACAAAAGGGTAACCCCAATTATCATATTGATAATGAAAACAACGTTGGGGAACATGTAAAAATTGTGAGGAGGAGGTTGTAGTGGTGAGGAATAGGTGGAATCAAGCTAACATCCACTGTGACAATCAATATGAGGATTTACAAATTGAGATGCCTAAATTAATGGAGTATGATGTTATAAATTCATTTTTGTTCTAGATCAACTGAATAATTTTTGAAAAACATACTAAATCAAGTGGAATACCCTCTTTATCCAAACAAATAGAAATTTATGATGGGGTACTTTATGTGACAATGATATTCTGCCTTTGAGGGATCTTATGATCACCTAATAATGGATTATTAGATTAAATACATTTATAATATATTCTCTATCCTTCAATGATCATTACAATAGTAATCCATATAGGTTTTGTATCACCTAATAATGTATGTTGATCGATGGAAGACGCTGATCATGAACATGAATCCCAACTAGGAAATCAATTCCATGGAGTATGAAAGATTCAAAAATATATAATTCAATGAATATTAACCTCAAACTATCAATATAATATTGATTGGGGGGTTCCATTGTGTCTAAAAAATTAAGATATGTCTATCAAGTCATATGGGGAAAATGTCCAAAATCTATCATTATATTCCTTAGGGTTTGGCATAAAAATTGATATTAAGGTGTACATCTTCATTAGTGGATTAAAATCAATCCTATGAATACCATTAATGATTCATGAGTTTAATATCTGTGAATAGATTACCCATTGTTACCCTAAGGATGTTATTGATATTGGGGACCCTCATTTGTGTCATGTGGATGCAAATAAAAAAGTAGAAAATGGAGTTAAATCCAATTTGATCATTGGATAAATCACATTAAAGAGAGAAAAAATATCATTCCATGTGTGAAAAGTGAGGGAATAAACATCTTGGAAACTGTATCAAGGGAACATGAATATATTTAAAATGTGGAATAAAGGGAAAAATATTTATAATTATAGAATGGAGATGAATAATCACACTAAAGAGATGGAATGAAATAAGCTTCCAATCTTCACTCAACAATTATTTCAGTTTCTAAACTCTAAATATCATGGAAATTATAAAGGATAATTATCTAGGAAAATGGATATTAGCGATAATAAATGATAACAAACTCCAAGGCCTCAAGATAATGTAACAGAATATACTATAAATTATTTTAAGGTGTATCTCAACAATGATGTGATGTCAAGTACACAGGTTAATAATTCAAAAATAGTGAATGCAGTATTTGATTCCCATTCTACATAATATATAACATCATGATAGTTTAGTTGAATTATTTGAAAACACATAGAATCATATAGTTGGGGTGACCTATGATAATTAGAAGTGGGTAAATTATTAAATATCAATTATATAACTCCCCTGATCAATATTTGAGGACCAAATCTTCATGAAAAATTGGTTAGGCTCCCTTTAATTGTAATTGATTCCATATTGGGAATATATTTTTTCCCTTAAATAATGCTAAAATAAACTTTTAGGAGTGGGAGATCAATCTTGATATCATGAGTCATCCAATGATTATCAACAAATTAATACAGAAAAATGAGCCTCCTTTGGAATATTCTTTTCCAGAGGACATTTTATTGCATTATGAAAAAAATATCTATCTAAAATTATTGACAAAAATGAGAAAATAATACTCAATGACATGACCATATTGGGGGAAAATATATATTTATTACTCCAAGAGTTTCTTTGTCTCTATCCTGAATGAGAATTCGAGTTATCAAATGAATTTATGCTTATATACATGCACTTGTCTAATAGTCCTCAAATAATATCCATTATTGAGTTGGATGAAATGAAGAATCTGTTTCAAGAAAATATAGATAAGGGTTGTATGCTCAAGTGTATAATCATGGGGTATACTAGTTCACTTAATCAAGAAGAAGGATTGATAAATGCACCTCCTCCCTCATTATAATGTACTCAATAAGAACCTGATAATTAAAATGTATCCTTGAAGACATATTGATGAATTTTTTAATCACCTATGTGGGGATCATTATTTCTCTATGGAATACCTTCGATGTATATATAACCAATTAATGGTAAATAAGAAAGATATTTCCATTTATATCTTTTGAAAAAATTATGTATTCTATGAGATAATATTTATTCAATTCAGACTCCCTAATGATATAAAAATATTCTTTGTCATAATGAATAGTCCTTATAGATTAAATTATGATATGCTCCAAATACATTGAGGACTATTAGGAGAAAATCAATATTATGCTAAATACCAAAGTGAAGGATAATATATATGAAAATTATAATAAATGTGAGTTATAGATGGATAAAGTATAATTATAGGGCCATTTTATCTCTTGTAATGGGAAATCTATGGGTTATTCAAATATAAAGGAGATTCATGAATATTCTAAACATGTAGCTATAATAAGGTTCCATAGTTTCATTAGAATAAATCAGTATTATTTTAAATTTGATTAAAACATATCCCAATTGTAAAACTAATAAATCTTACTTTGATGGGATTAATGTTTCTCTAGACCAATGAATGTGAAGAGTGCTTCATGAAACTCTAAAATAGTCATGTCTTCTACTAGTTCTCAACCTAACCTTGTGAAGGGAACTTTTTAGGGTATGTAATGATTCTTCGAAGAATAGATTAGTTTTTTTACTAATTAAAATGATAAAAATGGAAGACTATGCCTCAAGGTATTTGAAAATTCAAGAGAAGAAAAAAAACTGACACATAGTATGGAGTTGGATGTAGTTATCTTCACATTGAAAATCATACAACATCATTTCTACATGGTGTACTATGAAATATGTATGGACCATTAGAGTCTGAAATATATATTCACATAGAATGTCCTTATAATATACCAATAATGATGGTTAGAGATGATTAAGGACTAGAACTATCTAATACAGCACAATCTAGAGAAGGTAAATAATATGATATACGATCAATATTGAAATGACCCATGATCTTATCCATGATGATAAATGAGAAGGACATTATATTCGTATTCATTGAAATTATTGAAATATATGTGATAAAATATGGAACATCACCCTTTAATTCTCAATTGATTGGTTAACCACACCTTCTAGGGAAGATATAGGATGGTAAATGGAATTATGAGGGAAAATAAACATAGTAAAAGCTATAAAAGAATAAATAAATAATCAATGATCAAAATTTATGATGAAGGGGGTGTAAAATTTGGGTCATAACTTTGTGAATCATCAAATCATAAGATAATGATAGTGCTATTGACTGATGTGCCTAAATTGAAATTATTTTTCCCTAGAGAGAGAAATATGATATATTAAGATCTACATGAAAATATTTGGAGGTAAAATATAATAAAGGAGATCCCTAAATATATATCAAAGTTCTTGTAATGTCATCATATATAAGAAAAAAGTTAAAATTATAAAGGGGTAGTGCATCTATTACCAATACCTATATAGACGTGGGAAAACATCACGAATGGAATTTTCACATGTATTTTATTGAAATACCTGGAATATAATGTTTTTTAGGTTATGTACGATTGTATTAAAATTAATAACCATTCCTATTCAATTCTATAGGACTTTTCAATTGATCATCTTATAAGGAAATATATTATGGATGTAGTGAGGCTGCATTGAATTCCACTATTTATTTTATCTAATCGGAATTCCATATTTACGTATACTTTTTAGAAATGTATCTAACATTCTCTAAAAATATATTTAAACATTATTATGGTTTATCTCCCCCAAATAGATGGAAAATTTGTGTGTAATATCCATGAACATAAAGATACATTGAGATCTTGTTCAATGGACCACAAAGGGAGATGTAATCTAAATATTATCTAAGTGAATTTCTCATATAATAATTTCATTCACACACACATCCAAATGGATCCATAAGAATCCCTTTGTTAGAGGAGACAAAAAACACCTATGTATTAGAATGAAGTAGGCCTAATGAAGCTTCCAAGACAGTAAATGGATATGAAAATGGTTGAAGTGGTCAAAAC
This sequence comes from Viscum album, assembly GCA_963277665.1. NCBI lineage: Eukaryota > Viridiplantae > Streptophyta > Magnoliopsida > Santalales > Viscaceae > Viscum > Viscum album. The sequence goes on along the minus strand of OY728128.1, from coordinate 265,354,520 downwards.
CATTTAGTAAAAAATTCTTGTGGCTTACAGTCAATATAATATAAATTATGACAATAAATGAAGAGACCCTGATTTTTTGGTAAGAGATAAAGAGTTCCTCTACATATATCTGTGTAAGAGTCATGCAATTTGGGTAGAAGGTATATCAATGTCTTGGGTATATCAACCCCTTTGAGAATCTTGGTCACCCCAGAGTTGGGTCTAATTGACTATAACTCCAATAAAACCTATCTCAACTACATGATGAATTCCACATATCCCTTTTAAGGTAGTATATATTCAAGATCCATAAAAGGTATAAAATTTAGATATAATATAGACTTAAATATTTCCCTCTTATAAGGTGTAGGTGTTGATGATTTGGGATGGTAGAGACAATGTTCTTCACAATAAGGAAACATAATAAGTCAATGAACAATAACAGAACCATATATATGAGATAGAATCATGGAAACTGGGGGAATATATGTTGAAGAAGTTCCCTAAGCTATTTTCACCATATTATGTTAAATTTAAATTGAAATAAAAAATTTATTAAGATGTGAAGAATGTAAAGACCATGAATTTTATCAATGTATTTTCCCTTCAAATTATATAGTTATTTCATAATTAGTAATGTAGTACAGAGAACATGTTCCACATAGTAAAACCTAAAAATATTATTAATTTGGACAATACATTTAAAGAAGAAATATACCCATACGAATTAATTATATGAAATGGGATAAAAAATGGAATATAATATAATAATTTTTTTAAAATGGGGATATACTCAATCCAACATAATAACTCCACTCACAAATTTAATTATATAAATAAAAAAAATATTATTAGTAATGAAATATTCATATTGAAAATAGAAATATATATAACCTCAAGATAAAATGGATTCAAATTATTAATAAATGAAATATGTTGAATTAATAGAATGTAGGGAACCGTATGACCATTCCAAATCTAACCGATGGAATAGTAGTGTGGCCACAATAGTAGAAATCTCACTATTATGAATAATAACAAAACTTTTAGAATAGAATGATCACCTATGTATCAGTATATTGATATTTAAGAAACATATAAAATAAAAATATGACATATTTATATATTTAATCAAGAAAAAGTGTTTTCAAAATTACAAAAATAAATTATTTCTTTTTTTCAAAACAATATATGTTTTATTTGTGTTTATATAAAAAATTCAATGTTTTGATGACCTTTTATTCATAATTTGGTTTTACAAAAAAATTATTATGTTTCATTAAGATTACATTATAATTTGGAGCCCATATATAATTTTTCAAAGGGTTATAAGATAGATCATTAAATTAAAATATATATTTTGAAATTAAATTTTGATTTTATTTAAAATTAAATATATCAGATTTGCTGAATTATTTTAAAATAAATTAATTTATATTTTAAAATATGAATTTAAAAAATGATTAGGTAGGATCTTATTTTGTTTTTAAAAAATAATTTATTTTTCCATGAAGATTTTAATACAAATAAATTCCATATTTAATATTATGACATAAATATATGATTAATGTAATGACCCTTGTTTTTATAGGTTGGAATATTGAGTAAAATTTCATTTTTTTTATTTTAGATTCCCAAAATGGGTAAAATGATATTTTTTTTCCCTAGTATATTATCTTAGATAATTTTTTTGACCACACTGTTGGTCCTAGAATATGGTGTTTACTCTAGGAAACGATTTTGGAAGAAATCTGATTCATTAAGATTTTACCAGAATAATTAATAATTAATAATGAATTAATTAAATATTACTCTATCTATTTAGTTATGTTCAAGAATGTATTTTTTCATAGATCATTGTATATATATTTCATCTCCTCAATTGATTTTGAAACATAGAGTTTTTCATAGGTCAGGTATAAACTCGAGTTGGGAATCAGGGTTGACTAGGACCCTTTTATATTTTTTCTTAGTTTCATTTTTATTTTATTTTATTATTTTCTCCCCAAGGATCTCATGTATTCCCCTCTTCGGGTATCTTCTCCATAAATCCAATACAGTATATAGTTATGGATAAAGATAAATAGGGAATGTGAAAGAGGGTTACAACCCTGAAGCTTGGGACACGATAGATCATCGTGCGTTGGTTGTGGATCATTGAAATGGGAGAAGCTTTAGCAGATTTTACACAGATATAGTTTATTCTTTAAATTTTTTATAAATCCTCATAAATTTACTATTTTTCATGTTTTAATCACATTTAATCCTTTCATGGGCCCACTAGTGGTCTGATATATATATTCTAATAATAAAATGTGGTTTTGGGGTGATTTGTGGGATTTTTATTTTTGAAAATGCATGAACACAATGTTTGGTTCAGGAACACACACCATGAATTTTTCAATTCAAGGAAGGTGATATTATTTTATTAACATTCTGAGAAGTCATTATTCACTCTATGTACTATGACCCATCATTGTATCCAAGTTTTCTTCCAGATAGCCCATGTACGAGAACACAACTATATAGATTACAAGTCCAGACCTTGTGTAGGTGGAATGCCAGGTAGAAGTACCCAGCCAGGAAATATACATTCCCAAGTCATTTGATGTACAAGGGTGGCTACCTTTTATAGGGTACTCACCATTTTTATGTCTTAAATATCGTGTAATTGGAATTTTATGCACGATATCTAGATGGAGTATATGCCAAAGTTGGTATTTGGGAGAACATGTCATGTACTATGTATAAACATAGTGTACTTACCCTTTTCAACCATTCTAGTGTTATTTATAACATTTCAACCATAAGAAAGAACTATATCCATGATTAATATTTTTTTACTTTTCTATGTTGATAGTGATGGTGAAGCCCTTGGGGTTATTAGAAAAATCCAATGTCGGTTTTCATTCATTTCATATGAAGAGTGGTTGTTTCATCAGTGATAAAATTCAGTATCCCCGAGAGAGTGATACATTGATATGTGATTGGGTGACAGCTAAATATCATGACTTATTCTTGTATAGATTTTCCTTTAAATAAGATTCCCTTTTGAGATATAATCTATTGTGCAAGGAGGTGGTGTGGTTAGTTATTTCCAAGGATCCCTAATAGGATTTTTCTATTTATGATTTCACCAAGAGGATCCCATGTATGACCCATCTACCTTATTACTACTTCCAAGGGTCCCTTTATGGACAATATTTTATACATAATGTCCTATGGAGACCGTTATTGGATCAATTTTTAACTATATCGTTATGAAGATCTATGTTAGATGCCTCGGCTTGTCATTTTTCTTTCAAGGGGCTCATGTATAAAACCATTTCCATATTTATTGTTTGAGGATCCCATGTAGGATTAATGATTTTACCTACACTTTTGAGGATCTGATGTAGTATTACTCTCTATTTTTCCAAACCTGAATGACCCAATGTGTTTAACAATGTTTTATCGACCAAAATCCATTACATTGTGTTTTTGTTGAGAAGGCAGTGTGTTTCACCTTAGAACCCATACTGAACATGTTAGCCTGAGTGGCTATAAAATTAGTTGTGGGTTTAGGAATTCATACACCCTCACTCTTTTATTTATATTTTCACTTGATTATTTCTGATGTAGAGGTGATTACCAAACGTGTTACTGGTTGGTGGTTGTTGATCTAGACATGATGCATCAACCTTTCTCTTAGGATGCCCGATTGTTCTTCTAGAATCTATCATATTCAATTATTAGGATTTCTTGTTGTGATTTTCCATGATTCATCTTTTAATCCATGTAATTTCTAATATTTTCTGGTATACCCAATGGTACCACCTAAAACCTAGATACCGAGCATGTGAATTTGACTATTATATTATTTTGATTTCTAGAGGTACTACCTTGGATGTAGATTTTGACCCTATATATTTGACTATTACATTTTGGGTTTTTAGAGGTTCTTTAATGGATCTGGTTTTTGTCCCTATGATTATGAAATACATGCATGTGATCCCTAGTAATGAGACTCAGGGATGATTACACTCTCCCATGTGATGAGGATGATTCCTTTCTCCTCTAATTTATATGTGATGAGGATGATTATGATCTCCTTCATATGATTATACTAATGGAAAATTATGTTCTCATGAGGGATTAGGATGATTACTCTCTCTCTGATCGATTATCTAACGATGGTGTTGGAAATGGAGTTTCACATATTTGGATACCCATGGATTATTATTCTCACCCATATTATTGGGAGAATTCTACTCTACATTATTAAAGGATTCAATGGGTGTAAATTATGTGTCACCGAAGATCTCTCATGTAGATCGCCTAAGGCTCAAACACATGTGGTTCATCTATATTCCAAAGGTCTTGAAAATCTATGAAACAGAACCTTGGGACCAAACATTGTATTGGATATACATAGAATGAGCATAAATCCATCTAGAATTGTGACCATATATAGTATTTCTAGATACACTTCTCGGTGATCCTCTATTTTTTTGATTGGAGTCTTGTATCAGTGAACACAAGTCTATTAAGTGTGTCTCCTATGGTGAGGTAGATTTCATATAGAAATTTATGGATCTAGCTAATATAGGTACTATTAATTGGGATTATGTACCATGAGATCAAGGAAATGTTATACATCTTGGGATGTAGGAAAATCAACTCAATGCCCTTGCACTGGATGTTCAGGCGATTTGGATTACAGACCCAAGAATCCACTGTTGTTGGTTTAATGTTATTTCATTCACCGTAGTCATGTATATTCTTAATTATATATATATATACATGTATGTAAATATATCTATATATTCATACAAATATAAATATACTTGATCGAACTTTCCTAGTTGACTATGATTATGGACATAGGGTTTGACAATGGTTCACTTGATGTTATTTGATTTATTTATCTATCAGATGGGTCTCGACATGGCTAATAATATTGCATGAGAATACACTTATGCTAGTATATTAATTTGGTAATCATTGAGCTGTCCTACTGATATTATTTAAACTTATGTACATGAAACTTGGTGTGTGTGTAGACCATATGTCTTCGTTTTAGAATGAGCACAATTTCATGGTATATATGGCTAAGGACCATAGTTTCATGATTAGGAACAGCTTTTCATGTGAATAATTATGATTAGGATAATATAGTCTGACAGTTTCTTGATAATGGGTATGTGATCTAGATCCATGTTAGTAGAATATCCATGAGACATTATTTTAATTTCCTTAAGGTATTCTGATTTATATGGTCATCCCCATAGGTGACCAGTGTTGTTTCTATGACATGGTTGATTGAGAATTTATAGCATTTCATTTATTAGTACAACACGTTCAAATTTATTTTATTTTTTCCTATGTACTTTTTTATAACTTCATGGATACACTACTGGGAGGTTATTCTATACCAACTATTTTAAATAGTTAGTTTAGGTTAGACAAGTATTGGTATAAGCTATACAAACAGTTGTCCAAATCATCGGATGTTGAGGCATTGGGATATCTATTTACAAAGTGTTATGGAATAACCATTGGTATATGTCTTCGTAATGCACATTATACCAATGGATTCATGTAACCATTGGTGTAAATTTTTTCCAACAGTTTAAACTATTGTAACAATCAAATGTAATGTTTACTCCAATGGTTTGAAAACCATTGGAATATAATTTTATCAACTGTTTTAGTAACCCATTTGTGTAGATTGAATTAAGATGTCTATTCAAAAAGTTTAAAAACCATTGGTATTATGTAGGTTTTTTTACACATATACCAATGGTTTTAAACCATTGTTATATCCTTTTTGCAATTCCATGCAATAGCTTTCCTCCCCTTGGAGAAATTACCTATAACTATAAACATATAGAATTCAGAAATTACCAGAAATATTAACCTACAATTGAATTTAGAATTCCATTCTTGTATAACCCATTATTCCTAAGGTAATTAAATATATACAGAATTGAATTTAGAATTTAGATTTCAATTACCCTATGAAATAAGGAATTCAAAATTGAATTCAAAATTGAATAAAATGCATAATAAAATTTAGTATGTATTATGAATAAAATACATACAGAATTGAATACATAATTATGTATGTGTTATAGAGAATTATGAATATATACCGAATTCTGAATTATGTACAGTGAATTCAATTCATAATTCAACACATACTAGAATTGAATTCAGAATTTAGAATATAATTACTCAGTGCAATTTCCATATATTGTACATAATTGATTGGTTCATGTCAGTGTTACTCATTACCACTATGACAGGTGGGTTGATTTTATCAATATCATGTTCATGTCAAATAAAAATTTATGGCATTGATCAGTTGTAAAATATAATTGTATTGTACAAGGATTTAGGATTCTTTGCTTCCCAATATCCTGGAGTTGTCCTATTGAAATTAACTAGAAAGAGTTTATAGACATTTTTTAATCTCAATGGGATAGGAGGAACTATGAAAAAAATGTGAATTGGGGACGGTCTAACATTCAAGTAAGGAATAGGAAAGTAGGGGAATTGTAAGACAACCTATGGGATAGTGTGGTTATATAGAGGGAAGTGGTATGGGGCCTTGGTGATGAACTTTTGATAGTATGGGGTAGAGGAATCTTGGGATATCTTTATGTTTGGATCCCCATTATAGAGTTTGTGATGAATCAATGAGTATGAAATTAGAATACGTAATTAGTGAAAATTCTTTTGCGATGATTGATATCTACACAGATTAGTGCTCAAGGTTATTTGGTGAGTGTATTCAAAGTATGGAGATCACACCATAAACTAATAAAGGGTATAACCCATGGTTTAGAATAGATGTGATGAACATTGATTTAGGCATGTTTGAGAGATAAAACCAAATAATTATTGTGGTTTTATGTTATTTCCTAAGTCATCTCAGGTGATTCATGTCAGGTAAATAAATTTAGAATCATACTTGAAGAAAATGCTAGATATTTGATGGGGATTGTGAATCATACCAAGGAGGAATGTGATGAGGATTTTCATAGATTGATATGTGCTATTAAATGATCAATTTTGTAATACTGTGTGAATAAATATTGACTAATACTTTTCACATTTAATTGTATATAAAAAAAGTTAAATGACTTAAAAAAATTTATTTTAAAAAATAGTGGATTCATAATGTGGATTAAGTGTGGAATTTTCATTTAAAAATTAGTTTACTGAATTGATATTGTTGATGTACCATTTATCACTCATTTCCAATCATGGGAAAATAATGATATTGGATTTTAAAAGATGGGATAGAGATTGAGAGATTATTATACATTCTTCTCAAGGATTGGATTTTGTATGGTTCATATTTTGTTACTACTCCCCCTCCCCCCTCCACTTCTACACCCCCCCACCCCCCAGCGCACTCCCCCCAACTCACCCCCATCAGACTCCCCTACACAACCCCCTTCCCCACCTGCACCCCCACCCCAACCCACCCCACCTGCACACCCCCACCCCACCTGCACATCCCCCTACCCACCTTCATAGGCCCCCACCTACACAACGCCCCAGCACAACCCCCCTCCCCACATGCACACCAACCTATACCCCCTCCCCTCCCAACCAGAACCCCCCTCCCCACTTGCACAACCCTCCACTCCCCACCTAACACCCAGCAGCTGAACCCTACAAGGTTCCATCCCCTTGCACACCCCTCCCCCACCTACACACCCAATACCCACCCTCACCCCCTCCAAACCTGTACACCCCCACCAACAACACCCCCCACCTACACCCCCATCCCCCCACCCTCCCCACCTGCACAAACTCCTCCCTCCCCACCAACATAGCCCCTCACTCCCCACATCACCTTTAGGAGCCTCCCCCTGCACATCCCCCCCAACTGCACTTCCCCCCTCCCCACCTGTACAGTCTACCCCCCCCCCCAACCTACCTATGAAATTTCAAAAATCACAAACCCATTAAATTTTTTAAAAAACAATGTTATTTTATTTAATTAACATATCAATGTTAAAAAAATTTATAGGTTTAAACATTCTTTAAATCAAAAAATGCATTTTGAAATAAAAATATTAATATCAAATAAGAGTTAATAATTTCGAAACACTTCTCCCAAACATATTTGTAGGCCATTTTATTATGGAAAAAATCTATACAAAATTGTTTCAACAATTACAATGCTGGAAATACTATGTCATAAATTATTATTCATATACAGAAAATATTTGTAATCTACCAAAAATAATAAATGGGGACTGTAACACCCGAGACTTTTATGTTATATAAATCGTCAAAGGAATCTTTTTGTATACAACACTTGCTTGGCTTGCTTTACACGCAATTGCGACCTTCTTCGATAGCTTGCATCGTACGCAATACCGAGTTTCACTAAACAACATTATGCTATTAAAACTAGCCGTTATGAATAGTAATAACCACTTTTTAAAATTTTATAAATTTTATTTTTCAAAATGGACTTCATTTTTTGACTCAGAATATCGAAATTAGCCTAGGGTGAAATTTTGGTATTTTTCTGAAAACTTTCAATTTTTGATGAATAGTGAAACCACTAAGTGGTAGGTTAAAAACTGAATTTTGCATAAAACTTAATTTTACCGCTTCTGTGATTGGAATTTCGAAAATCCGAGAGACACGGTTAATATCAAGGACTAAAATGTGGTTCAATGAGATGAAAATAATTTTTTGGTGAATAGTAACTTTTTACTTTTTTTACCGCGGTTAATAGTAAATAGGGTAACTAAGGGTAAATATGATATTAATATTACCCTAACACATGTCCTAATTCTATTGGACAAGTGTAATTCGACCAAAAACAAACTTAGGAATAAAATATGACCATTTAGGCCCACTTGGATTAGATTAGGACATTTATTATTAATTTATTTAAAGAAGGGTTAAAATAGTTAAAATCAAAGTTTAATAAGTAAATCATTTTTAATATGGGGTTATACATAAGCTAAATTCGACTATAAATATTCATTAGAAAGCTAAAAAGATTTCCTACATGATGGTATTTTATTTGTAATTTTTAGACATCAAATAATTTAATTTATTTATGACACAAAGATGATGCAGTAATTATCTTATTAATGAAATATTGACATAATTGATGTTATAAACACAAAAATAAATGTAATTTGAGACTTTTTATGGATTCCACTAATTTTATAGGTTACTATGATATATTAATGTTGATTTAATCATCTTGGTTCGAACATATACTTCTGTTATGACTTTCACAAAAATCATATATCAAATAGTGTCAAAATTGACACAAAATAGTTTTTAAATCAAATATTATATTATTAATTGTTATTTTATTCCTAAAAATCTAAGGCTCGGCCAAATGACTTAGATAAGGATATATATATTAATAATAAACAATTTGGGGTTCGTTTGGCATCTTATAGTAAGGGTATTAACCATATAGTGAAAGAAAACAAAAAGACATGGTAAAAGTTAAATTATTTAACTTAGAGTTAAATTTAATTGATAAGGTTAAAATAATATCCTAAACTTGTCTAAATTCTATTGGTTGATAGTATTTCGACCCATACCCACTTTAGCTTCGAAATAAGACCCTTTGGAACCATTATAAACCGATTTTAACTTTAATATAAAATAATATTTTGAGATATTCCTAAGGTGCCCCTCTCCTCCCTTATAAAAGGGCACCTCCTCCCCCTCCTCCTCACACCAATTTGAGCACTCAAGCTCGGCCAACCCCTGCCATTTTCCCTTCTCCACTTCCCTAGAATAATCATAGTGGTCCTAGTCTTCTCCAAAGACCAATCTTAGTTCCTTAAGTGAAGGATTCAAAAAGGCGTTCCAAAGAAGAGGTAATATTCATTACCGATCTTTTCAATTTCTTTCTTCTTCTACTTCTTCTTCTTTAGTTGTTTCATGATAAAGTAATAACATCAGTATTACTTACATACTGATATGTTATTATAAATATGAAACAACCCTAATTCACCTTCTATCCATCCTACGGAAAAATGAAATCACCGCGCGTGCGTACGTACGGAATACCGTCTCCACGCCGTGGTGTAATCTATTTTCCACCATCACCTTACAAGGATGGGTATAATGGTGTAATGAGTAACTATATATGATTATTATTAAGTAATATTGATACTGAAATAATATATATATATACTCCAATACAATTCCACGATCATAGGAACGATATCATCACTCGTGCGTACGTACGGAATACCGTCTCCACGATGTGATGCGACTCGTTCTACATGATCTTCATTTCATAATGATTGTATAAATGAATTGAATGAATGAATATGGTATATACTACACTAATACCATTCTGGAAATGAATTATCTATAACCTAAAGATAAGAATAAGAATTTATTTGACAAAACACGCATAAGAACAAAAAGTTATAAAGACCCGAGTAACAAGTAACAATGAAATATTACTAACAAGAAGCTAATAATATGACCATATATGATCTCATATCAATATGTATGATTCTGGAATAAGTCAATAACATTATTTAAACCATTATACAGGAGCTTCGGACACGAACAAAGCAAATCGGACCTAAGGTAAGGGAAATATCACAATCTCATTTTTATCCGAGATTGTTTATTCGTAAGTATTTACTGGGGTGTATTTTATCATCCACATCCATGTTCCCTCAATATGTAATATTGTTTCCATCCACTTGAAATAGTTTAAATCCAATTTTACCCTTAGGTGAGTTTTTAGTAAAGAATATGAAAGGAATCTTTTGTTGTTTTTTCGTACGAGGTACTTTTTGACTTTTCCGACAAAAGTACGAAGAATGTTTTTTTTAACTTATACGGCATGAATGGATTTTTAAAAACATTACTTCAAAGAAGCTTCCTTTACAAGTTTTCATGTTTATTTTTAATCAACATCTTTTATTTTAAAGTTGTATGACATGTTATGAAAGGAAAAATGTTTTTGAAGAAGAAAGGATATTTTCCTCAAGAATTCAATTCAAGTGTTTTATCAAAATTATTTTCCATCTAAGATAATAAAGGGTTCTGTTTCTATCCATATTTTTACATTGGTTTGACTATATTGTGATGGAATTATGTTTATGAATTCCTTTATCATATATGAATTGATTTATGATGTCATGATGTTTCAAGAATCCCATTTTTGTTATATGTGTTATGCGATGATGTATGTTTTATGATTATGTGGCACACATAAGAAAGGATTCATTATAAGATGGGTGGGACCTATATCTCCCTCCAATGCATTGGGTAATGATTTTATATCTCATGAGATAGACATGGCTGGAACGGAAGGTTATTTCGGTTCAGTGATACAGGACTGAAACGATGAGTGAACTCGGTTCAGAAAGGGACTTTGTCCACTAAGATAGTCTTGGCAATGAGTCATGACTAACAAGAAATGATTTTCCATGATTATGTGTGCATGCCACAAAGATTCAAGTTTTATGTTATCATTATGGGGATCTCATTTTCACTTCTATGATTTATTCCATGTTAAGATATTATGATCTCTTTTGCAGGTTTTGATTTTCATAAAGATATGATATGATTTTTATTTCCTTTATTGCCCTTGCTGAGCATTTGAGCTCACCCTTTTATGTTTTCTTTTCCCCAGGTCAGGAAGATGGATATTAAGTAGAATATGCTAAAAGGGACCCTAGATATGATGAAATAAATGGGAGACATTGTAGAAGATTTATGAACCAGTTGTTTATGTTTCCCAGTTTCTAAGGACACTATACCTATACGGTCCTTTGTGGTTTTGTCATATGTTGTAATAAGTGTGCTTCAATTTCGAAGTATTAACAATGTATGTAAAGTATGGGTCGTTATAGTTGGTATCAGAGGAAAGGTATAGTCAACCTTTGGAAACTAGGATGTGAAAGCCTTAGTAAGAACCCTAAGGATAAGTCTAAGCATAGAACACAATCTTAGTGTTTTAGAAATGGCCTTGAATAACCTAGGATAAGACCTTAAGCATGAAAATTTTATTCTTGAATTATGTGGTTTCCTATTATAATTAGTGTTGCTCACACTATTCTTCTTGGTTTTAGTCAATGGTTGGAACCCGAAGGAACCGTGTTAATGCGGAATGCAATGGGCAATGCAATGATTTTCCCCCTGAGCAACCAAACGATATGGGAGCTGGAATGCAAAATCTTGTAGCCATGCTCACACAACTTTCTCAAGCTATGAATCATGCAGGATTTCCAAACGAACAAAGAAGGGAGCAACATTCTGTTGAATCCTTCATGAGGCAGCGTCCACCATCTTTCAGCGGGTCTACTGATCCATTAGTTGCTGAACAATGGATTAGTACTACTGAAAAGATATTTTCAGTTCTTCAATGTTCTGAGCATGATAAAGTCATCCTAGCAGTGTATCGTTTGGAAGGAGATGCGGATCAATGGTGGAATCTTGTTAAGAATACGAGGCAAAGGGATGAAATTGAGTCTATGGAATGGGACGAGTTCAAGAACTTATTTTTCAATAAGTACTTCCCTCGTATTCTCCGAACAAAGATGGAGAAAGAGTTCCTTGAACTGAAGCAAAGGGATGATGAATCTGTTAGTACCTATGAAGCAAATTTTACAAGACTTGCAAGGTACGCTTCTGGTATTATTATCCAACCTGAGAGTAAGATCGATCGATTCTTTAGTGGCTTAAAACCAAGTCTTCGAAGGGCGTTAGCCATAAGGGACTTCAATAGCTACGAGGAAATCGTTCGATGTTCTCTCAAAGTCGAGATGGAGATTGGAGTAACCCATCAGTCCCATGGGTTTGATAAGAAGAGGAAGATGGAATTCAAAGAAAAATCTAAAGAGCACACAGAAAAGAAGATGAACTTTCCCTTATGCTCAAAGTGTGGAAAGAAACATGGAGGGAGTTGTCTTAAAGGGACAAGTAAATGTTTTAAATGTGGAAAGGAAGGTCATCGGGCATTTGAATGCCGTGATAATGGGAAGAAGATGTCTAATGATGCAAACAAAGGAAGGGATACACAGAATGAACCTACTACACTTCAATGTTTCAAGTGCAAGGAGATGGGGCATTATGCCAATCAATGCCCAAATCCAAGGGTTGATGATGATGGTCGACGTCAACAAAATCTTAAGGCTAAAGACAAAGGAAAGTCACATGCAATTTCTATCAGCGATGTGGAGTACGATAACGATGTGGTGAAAGGTACACTTACCATCCACTCTAAAGTAGCAAATGTTTTATTTGATTCTGGATCCACCCACTCTTTTATTTCTGAAAAATTTTCTAAGGGTATCACCGTATTACCTCAACAATTAGATGTTGAGTTAGCTGTGACAACACCTAATGGCACATCAATCGCATCAGAAGTTTATAATTCTTCTCCGATCGAAGTTTGTGGGAAAGTGCTTCCTGCAAATCTTGTGATCCTTCCTTTAGTGGAATTTGATGTGATTCTTGGCATGGATTGGCTTTCTCTACATGGAGCTCATATCAATTGCCAAAGAAGGGAAGTCACATTTCATATTCCAGATCAACCTACGATCGTCTATCAATGCAAGGATGAACATAACCTTCCAGTGGAAATTCCTTCCATCTTATGGGTCTTGATTCCACTAAATGAAGGTTATTTATCTCAAATGGTTGGTGAGAAACTCACGATTAAGAATATGCCCATTGTACGGGAGTTTGATGATGTCTTTCCGGAGGAATTGCCGGGTCTTCCACCAAATCGTGAAGTTGAGTTTTCAATAGAACTCGTACCGGGTGCTTTGCCTATTTCAAAGACACCTTATAGAATGGCCCCAATTGAGTTGCAGGAATTGAAGAAGCAACTCCAAGAGAATCTTGATAAGGGATTCATACGCCCTAGTGCATCACCTTGGGGAGCACCTGTTCTATTTGTTAAGAAGAAAGATGGATCAATGAGACTTTGCATTGATTATCGAGAACTTAACAAGATCACTATCAAGAACAAATATCCTCTCCCACGCATTGATGACTTATTTGACCAACTACGCGGAGCTCAATACTTTTCCAAGATTGATCTTCGTTCAGGGTATCATCAATTAAGGGTCAAAAGGGAGGATATACCAAAGACGGCTTTCCGTACAAGGTATGGACACTATGAATTTATAGTGATGCCATTTGGTCTTACTAATGCCCCTGCTATCTTCATGGATCTAATGAATAGAGTCTTTAGAGACTATCTTGATCAATTTGTGGTAGTCTTTATAGACGATATTCTTGTTTATTCAAAGAGAAAGGAAGAGCATGAAGATCACTTGAGAATTATATTGAAGACCCTGAGAAAGGAGAAGCTTTATGCCAAATTTACCAAGTGTGAATTTTGGCTTCAAAAAGTTGCATTTTTGGGTCATATAATCTCAAAAGAGGGGATATCTGTGGATCCAGCAAAAACAGAGGTTATCGAAAGATGGTCGAGACCAACAACAGTAACTGAGATCCGAAGTTTTCTTGGTTTGGCTGGATATTATCGACGTTTTGTAAAAGATTTTTCACGATTATCTAATCCACTCACCAAGTTGACTCGGAAAGGAGTTAAGTTTGTCTGGACAGAGGAATGTGAAGAGAATTTCAAGGAGTTGAAAAGAAGGTTATCCAGTTCACCTGTGCTCACACTGCCTTGTAGTGGAGAAAGGTTTGTGATCTACAGTGATGCATCCAAGAAGGGATTGGGGTGTGTTCTTATGCAAAATGATATGGTGATAGCTTATGCCTCATGACAGTTGAAAATCCATGAGCAAAATTACCCAACACATGATTTGGAGTTGGCTGCGGTAATCTTTGCATTAAAGATTTGGAGGCATTACCTTTATGGTGAAAGGTGTGATATTTATACTGATCATAAAAGTATAAAGTATATTTTCACACAAAAGGAGTTGAATATGCGCCAAAGAAGATGGTTGGAGCTGATTAAGGATTATGACTGCTCAATCCATTACCACCCTGGGAAAGCAAACAAGGTGGCAGATGCATTAAGTCGACAAGACCATGCTAGTTTATCCATGATGAGGATCACAAAAGATCCAATATTTATGGATTTACAAAGGATGGATCTTGGAATTATAATGGAAGGGGAAAAATCTTATCTTTCTCAAATGAATGTTCAACCATCTATACATGTGAAGATTAAAGAGGCACAGAAAGAAGATGTCGAGTTACAAAAGAAGGTGAGAAATGTTCCTGAATTCAACCTTGATTGTGATGGGATAATAAAGTTCAGGAATCGGGTTTGTGTTCCTCCCATCCCCGAATTAAAGAAAGAGCTGCTGGATGAGGCTCATATTTCTTCATTCTCTATTCATCCTGGAAGCACGAAGATGTATAGGGACCTGAAAGAGTACTTCTGGTGGGATGGCATGAAAAGAGATGTTGCTGAATATGTCTCTCGATGCTTGGTTTGTCAACAAGTTAAAGCTGAGAGACAGAAGTCTAAGGGGATGTTACAACCATTACCCATACCCGAATGGAAATGGGAAAACATCACTATGGACTTTGTCACAGGACTTCCTAAAACATCCAAAGGCAATAATGCTATCTGGGTCATAGTTGATCGTCTCACAAAGTCTGCACACTTCATTCCTATTAGAGAGGATTTCTCTCTAGATCATCTTGCCAGGATATATGTAAAGGAAGTGGTAAGATTACATGGAGTACCACTTTCTATTATATCTGATCGGGATCCGAGATTTACCTCGAAGTTCTGGCGAAGTCTTCAGCATACTCTGGATACAGAGTTGAGTTTCAGCACTGCTTATCATCCCCAGACAGACGGTCAGTCTGAGAGAACAATTCAAACCCTAGAAGATATGTTGAGAGCTTGCTCTATGGATTTCAAAGGAGGTTGGGATCAACACCTACCTTTGGTGGAATTTTCTTATAATAATAGCTTTCACTCCAGTATTCAAATGGCTCCTTATGAAGCTCTCTATGGAAAGAAATGCAGGACTCCAACTTGCTGGGATGAAGTTGGGGAAAGAAAGCTATTAGGACCTGATCTTGTTGATGAAATGGCAGAAAAGGTCAGATCTATTCAACAACACATAAGAGCAGCTCAGTGTCGACAGAAAAGCTATGCCGACAACCGAAGAAAAGACCTAGAGTTTGAAGTGGGTGATAAAGTGTTCTTACGAATATCTCCCTGGAAGAGGGTTATGAGATTTGGAAAGAAGGGGAAGTTGAGCCCTAGATATATCGGTCCTTTCGAAATATTGGATCGTGTTGGGAAGGTAGCTTACCGATTGGCGCTTCCACCGAATCTCTCTCAAGTTCACGATGTGTTCCATGTATCTCTCCTGAGAAAGTTCATACCAGATCCTTCACATGTACTCAGCTCAGAAGTTGTACCGCTGGAGCAAGATCTTTCTTATGAAGAACAGCCGATAGAGATTCTGGATCGTAGCGAAAAAGTCCTACGAAACAAGACCACTCGCTTGGTGAAAGTTTTATGGAGAAACCACGAACTTGAAGAAGCTACATGGGAGCTTGAGGATATGATGAGGGAGAAGTATCCTCATCTGTTTGTTGCAAAGTGACGAATTTCGAGGGCGAAATTCTTTTTAAGGGGGGTAGAATGTAACACCCGAGACTTTTATGTTATATAAATCGTCAAAGGAATCTTTTTGTATACAACACTTGCTTGGCTTGCTTTACACGCAATTGCGACCTTCTTCGATAGCTTGCATCGTACGCAATACCGAGTTTCACTAAACAACATTATGCTATTAAAACTAGCCGTTATGAATAGTAATAACCACTTTTTAAAATTTTATAAATTTTATTTTTCAAAATGGACTTCATTTTTGGACTCAGAATATCGAAATTAGCCTAGGGTGAAATTTTGGTATTTTTCTGAAAACTTTCAATTTTTGATGAATAGTGAAACCACTAAGTGGTAGGTTAAAAACTGAATTTTGCATAAAACTTAATTTTACCGCTTCTGTGATTGGAATTTCGAAAATCCGAGAGACACGGTTAATATCAAGGACTAAAATGTGGTTCAATGAGATGAAAATAATTTTTTGGTGAATAGTAACTTTTTACTTTTTTTACCGCGGTTAATAGTAAATAGGGTAACTAAGGGTAAATATGATATTAATATTACCCTAACACATGTCCTAATTCTATTGGACAATTGTAATTCGACCAAAAACAAACTTAGGAATAAAATATGACCATTTAGGCCCACTTGGATTAGATTAGGACATTTATTATTAATTTATTTAAAGAAGGGTTAAAATAGTTAAAATCAAAGTTTAATAAGTAAATCATTTTTAATATGGGGTTATACATAAGCTAAATTCGACTATAAATATTAATTAGAAAGCTAAAAAGATTTCCTACATGATGTTATTTTATTTGTAATTTTTAGACATCAAATAATTTAATTTATTTATGACACAAAGATGATGCAGTAATTATCTTATTAATGAAATATTGACATAATTGATGTTATAAACACAAAAATAAATGTAATTTGAGACTTTTTATGGATTCCACTAATTTTATTGGTTACTATGATATATTAATGTTGATTTAATCAACTTGGTTCGAACATATACTTCTGTTATGACTTTCACAAAAATCATATATCAAATAGTGTCAAAATTGACACAAAATAGTTTTTAAATCAAATATTATATTATTAATTGTTATTTTATTCCTAAAAATCTAAGGCTCGGCCAAATGACTTAGATAAGGATATATATATTAATAATAAACAATTTGGGGTTCTTTTGGCATCTTATAGTAAGGGTATTAACCATATAGTGAAAGAAAACAAAAAGACATGGTAAAAGTTAAATTATTTAACTTAGAGTTAAATTTAATTGATAAGGTTAAAATAATATCCTAAACTTGTCTAAATTCTATTGGTTGATAGGATTTCGACCCATCCCTACTTTATCTTCGAAATAAGACCCTTTGGAACCATTATAAACCGATTTAACTTTAATATAAAATAATATTTTGAGATATTCCTAAGGTGCCCCTCTCCTCCCTTATAAAAGGGCACCTCCTCCCCCTCCTCCTCACACCAATTTGAGCACTCAAGCTCGGCCAACCCCTGCCATTTTCCCTTCTCCACTTCCCTAGAATAATCCTAGTGGTCCTGGTCTTCTCCAAAGACCAATCTTAGTTCCTTAAGTGAAGGATTCAAAAAGGCGTTCCAAAGAAGAGGTAATATTCATTACCGGTCTTTTCAATTTCTTTCTTCTTCAACTTCTTCTTCTTTAGTTGTTTCATGATAAAGTAATAACATCAGTATTACTTACATACTGATATGTTATTATAAATATGAAACAACCCTAATTCACCTTCTATCCATCCTACGGAAAAATGAAATCACCGCGCGTGCGTACGTACGGAATACCGTCTCCACGCCGTGGTGTAATCTATTTTCCACCATCACCTTACAAGGATGGGTATAATGGTGTAATGAGTAACTATATATGATTATTATTAAGTAATATTGATACTGAAATAATATATATATATACACCAATACAATTCCACGATCATAGGAACGATATCATCACTCGTGCGTACGTACGGAATACAGTCTCCACGATGTGATGCGACTCGTTCTACATGATCTTCATTTCATAATGATTGTATAAATGAATTGAATGAATGAATATGGTATATACTACACTAATACCATTCTGGAAATGAATTATCTATAACCTAAAGATAAGAATAAGAATTTATTCGACAAAACACGCATAAGAACAAAAAGTTATAAAGACCCGAGTAACAAGTAACAATGAAATATTACTAACAAGAAGCTAATAATATGACCATATATGATCTCATATCAATATGTATGATTCTGGAATAAGTCAATAACATTATTTAAACCATTATACAGGAGCTTCGGACACGAACAAAGCAAATCGGACCTAAGGTAAGGGAAATATCACAATCTCATTTTTATCCGAGATTGTTTATTCGTAAGTATTTACTGGGGTGTATTTTATCATCCACATCCATGTTCCCTCAATATGTAATATTGTTTCCATCCACTTGAAATAGTTTAAATCCAATTTTACCCTTAGGTGAGTTTTTAGTAAAGAATATGAAAGGAATCTTTTGTTGTTTTTCCGTACGAGGTACTTTTTGACTTTTCCGACAAAAGTACGAAGAATGTTTTTTTTAACTTATACGGCATGAATGGATTTTTAAAAACATTACTTCAAAGAAGCTTCCTTTACAAGTTTTCATGTTTATTTTTAATCAACATCTTTTATTTTAAAGTTGTATGACATGTTATGAAAGGAAAAATGTTTTTGAAGAAGAAAGGATATTTTCCTCAAGAATTCAATTCAAGTGTTTTATCAAAATTATTTTCCATCTAAGATAATAAAGGGTTCTGTTTCTATCCATATTTTTACATTGGTTTGACTATATTGTGATGGAATTATGTTTATGAATTCCTTTATCATATATGAATTGATTTATGATGTCATGATGTTTCAAGAATCCCATTTTTGTTATATGTGTTATGCGATGATGTATGTTTTATGATTATGTGGCACACATAAGAAAGGATTCATTATAAGATGGGTGGGACCTATATCTCCCTCCAATGCATTGGGTAATGATTTTATATCTCATGAGATAGACATGGCTGGAACGGAAGGTTATTTCGGTTCAGTGATACAGGACTGAAACGAGGAGTGAACTCGGTTCAGAAAGGGACTTTGTCCACTAAGATAGTCTTGGCAATGAGTCATGACTAACAAGAAATGATTTTCCATGATTATGTGTGCATGCCACAAAGATTCAAGTTTTATGTTATCATTATGGGGATCTCATTTTCACTTCTATGATTTATTCCATGTTAAGATATTATGATCTCTTTTGCAGGTTTTGATTTTCATAAAGATATGATATGATTTTTATTTCCTTTATTGCCCTTGCTGAGCATTTGAGCTCACCCTTTTATGTTTTCTTTTCCCCAGGTCAGGAAGATGGATATTAAGTAGAATATGCTAAAAGGGACCCTAGATATGATGAAATAAATGGGAGACACTGTAGAAGATTTATGAACCAGTTGTTTATGTTTCCCAGTTTCTAAAGACACTATACCTATACGGTCCTTTGTGGTTTTGTCATATGTTGTAATAAGTGTGCTTCAATTTCGAAGTATTAACAATGTATGTAAAGTATGGGTCGTTATAGGGACAACGTGGGAGTCCATTTGGATAGCTCCATATATCCTTATATCTTCATTAAATCATCCATGATTAAGGGTGATTTTAGTGATGTTTATATGAAAATTTAGGTATGATTCATCCTCACCTCCATTAATTTCAATCTCCCCCATCATCCCTTTGATTTAGTGGTTGTGTATTTAGGCACTGTATGACCATTCTACCACAATATACTGAAATCAATAAAAGGGGATGGGGAATTTTTTTGGAGATTGATAGTAGAAGCATGAAAATGATTAACACTCATGGTTTAATAATTCTTTAGATATAGTAAATACATCAAGGTACATCTATTGGGTATATATTGATTATATCATCACTCTATGGGTAGATTCAAAGGATCTTATAAGGTAATTTATAATCATATAGATATATATTCATGTTAATGGACTAGGGTCTAAGGGAATTCTGGTGAGTGCAGATCCTGTGGTGACCCTGTATACCTTGGTAATATTTTACCCTAATGTATGATATGAGATTATCTCGGTGGATGGGATTTTATTATTCCAATTCAAAACACTGATTTAAGAACACCTATGGGTTACAGAATCTAGCCTAAAGGGTTTAGAATTATTGTGAGGTGAAATGATATATATTTCAGTCAACTGATACCATCATGAGTGAGGTATTTTAGTGATGTGACCTACATGAAGGTGAAATATATAAAATATAATTGATTAATGAGGTCTTAAGAGGACAATATAGATTCTTTTTTGTTATTTTTCCTTATGGAAAATGTGATAGTTAATAGAATTAACTTTTATGATTGATAAATTAGTGATGTGTATTTTTGTAGATTCACATAGTGGTGTGCTAAGAGATGGGGTTATGATTTAAATAGAAACTGTTATGGTAACAATGAATATATCTATTTAAATTACATATTTGGATACCTGAAATTATAATGTAACTAAAATTCTACGTGAATCTAGAAAATTACATATTTCAATCAAATTCACTCATAGCCTCTCGATATGACTTAGAAATGACCTCAAAACATCTTCTAGGATGAAGAAACATTATACCATGATGTATTCATCAAAACCTGATCAAGAAGATTTATAATTTATCAGAAAATCAAAATAATTTCGGTAACAAATACAACCACACAAAGTATCAAGTACAACATGATCTGTGAATGGGATTAGATCAAAAATGGTGTCCCATAACGTAAATCATCCAAAGAAAGTGAATAATATAATGTTTAAAAACAAATAAAGATAGTGTGACCTATCTAATCACACATATATACAGTCATAATATATCACCAATCATTAAATATATGTAATATCATTCAAAAATATTACGAATCAATCTCTTTATCATCACCATCACTATCATCCATATCATCACCAGCCTCATCCTAGTCCTCATCCCAATCCGCATCATCTTCCTAGCCCTCACCCCCACCCCCATACCCCTCCTCATCCTCTTCATTCTCCTGGCACTCCTCCTCGTCCATGTCCTCTGCCTTAGCCTCATACTCTCCCTCATCCTCGGTATCATCCTTGTACTCGGCCTCTTCCTCGCCACCTCATCACTAAGAAAGACATCGTCTTGACCAACACCAGAACATCGACCTATTTCACTATATATCAAATGAATCGACAACATATATTCATCACAAGTTTTATTGACCTCTGTATGAAGTGATGGATATCAAACATGCCACAGTTTAATAAATTCATTATTTTCCATAGAAGACTATTCATTTAAAAATGTGGCCCTTTTTCACCCCTTCTACCTGTTCCATAACATGTTCGAACTTAGTGGCCCTAAAATTGGTACTTTAAGAGGTCCAACTGCACCACAAGACTATATTATTCCATGTTCGGCAGTATACTCTGCTAGGGTTCTCATCTCCCAACAGCTGATGTAAGTGATCATTTGGCCCAAAATTGTTAGGTATTGGGGAATTAAGGGCCTTTAAAGTAGAATTTTATAAATATAAATATATTATTAAGATACAAAATATATTTTAAAATTTGAAATCAACAATGTGAATATCAGAATCTGCTTCTATGCTGGTTCGTTAACCGCAATTCCATCTTTTTCTGTCAACTCGAGCAAAACTATTTTTCTCGTGCACCACGTCTTACACTATTAACTTTTTTCCTCTAATATGAATTTGACTTTAGGAAACAATAATTTATAATAGGTTACCAATAATGAATTTCAAAAAATAAATTATATGAAAACATTTGAAATCAAATAAATTATGGAGGAAAAACGTAAAGTGAAAGTCCTAAAGAAAAATTATAAACACCTGTCATACCTACATCCTCTCATGATCTAGCATCGTAGTATATCCCAATGTGCAATGGTTTTTTTAGCTTCAATGTTTTTTTAATTTTTTAGATGATTCCAAAATAAAATTCAATAACTAAAAAGAGATTATTAAGATAAAAAATTCTAATTTTAATTTAAATGCCTCAAATGTGATTAATACCCTAAACATGATAGTCATCCAATGAGTAATCATTTACCAATACTTTTCTATTAGAAAATTATCCACTAAAGGTACCATATCTAGCTATGTTCCAACTTTAATAGGCCATATAATATACAGATTGTGCTTATAGGCTCTCCAAAGCTCACATAATTCCTTTAGATATGATATTCATTCACTCTCACCATTTGGGAAATTAAATTGAAGTCGACACCCAAATATTTATTTATATAAATTAAAAAATAATATATTACATTAAATGCCATAGATTTTTACCCGTATTTATGCTCATGAATTATCCTTGACATTATTTGGAAACATTCTACTTGAGAGCGGGCTGACGGGAATGATGTTGGAGTATTTTTCATGAGTCACCAAAAAAGCTCTGACATTTCAACCATTTTTTTCAGTTGTTTGTATGTATTCGTTGTATTCTGCCTTCAACTGTGTGTGGTGGTTCCACACCACAAACATGCATGTACTCCCCCACCCCCACCTCCTACTATTATATGTGTTTTTTATGAAAAAAAAATATATTATATCAATACATGTTACAAATAAAATAAATAATGGAATAAAAATTTGTTTGCGTTTTATAAATATACATGTAGAAATAAGATCAATGGGAATCGTTGGATCGACATAAACATAAGGAACAACTTTTATAAGTGAATTGGGTCCTTATTTATGCTCTATAGGCATAGACTGTGGGGGGTAGGATTTGAGGAAAATGGAATATATAATCTCTTAGAGAAGTAAGTTGAAGTAAAAGAAGACAGCATGGATGGCTAGAAAAATTCATGATATCGATGAGTAGTGGAAATCATCATCAAATATGGTATAAAAGGGTGAGGAGTCTTAGATGAAATGGGTGGTTAAAGCATGGGTGGAATAAATATCTCTTGCATCCCTAATGACACATTGGGATCAATTTTTTGGATAGATGGTACGTTAGTGGGAGGGGCTTGGTCTAATTGGGTGGGCCAACTAGATTGCCTATCTCTTGTTCCACCCTCCCTCATACCATCATCTAGAGTACTAGGACCACTACTAGACTACTCGTCTAATAATTGGTGCCTCTATGTTGGATCATTCAAAAATGTTTTAAAAATAATTAATCACAAGATATTATATGTTATTTAAATATATATATATATATTTGAAATAAAATACTCAAAATAGGAACTAGTGGCGCAACACCCATCTCATCCATGCGAAAAAAAATTTCTGTCATCATCATTTGTCGCATCTCTTAAAATGGTTTCATTTCTATAATTTGAAAACATATATGGAAGTAATTATAAATTGATAACTAATGTGTAACAAAAAAAATAAAATATATGTGCGGGGATAGAGGGATTCATGGAGTCAAAGTTCAATCATCCATGGTCAATAATGATTTGAAATCATAATGGTGGTCTTAGAGTTATACTAATTTTATACATGGTCAATAAGGAATTTAAATATTAACCAAGTCAGAAATGTCGTTTTTTTGGTTTGAACATTGTTCAAGTTAGATACAACATATTTGTAATCAACATTAAATCAATTTTATTTGTTCTATCCTTAACAACCAAAGTCGAGCTAAACCAAAACAATTGTTAACATGGATGGATCATTCTATATATTTCTCAGAAAAACTTTTGGTTCCCAATAATCTCTGATAATTGAGCTATTAGAGTCATTATAAGTAATAAATGGATTGGTTACAATGGTGGTAGGTAAGGTTTCCATTCCATCATAACCATCATCGAATACATGTCTTGGAATAACATCAATAATGATGCCAAATTTTGGTTGAAGATCCTCTTAGACATAAAAATCTAGTTTCATCATTGATGACAATAAATTTGATTCATTGGTATCAAGATTTCGAGTCATGTTTATATCTTGAAATCCACAATCATCAATAATAGTTCCATGCCTCGACATCGAATCAATCCACTAGATTTTCCTCATCGTGGCTCGACCAGGAGAGTAATAAACCAATATTATTATTTTCTCAATGACTCTATAATAAGATAAATTTTCAAAATGAGGTCTAATATTTGATCCATTGGAATAATAGTATATTGTGTAAGTTATCGTGACACCATCATGTTGTGTTCTCAAGTTCATTCCTCATTCGTTGATAATCAATCAGTAACTGTTGACCACAATATATTTACATTCACTAACCAAAGTATTACGACAAAATCCAATGTAATTAGTTCCTTAAAATGAGTTTTTGTAGGAAAACCCAATACCTAAAATAAATAAAATATTAAATTTAATTAAATATTGATTTTATTTATTTATTACAAAAATATTTCTACCTTCAATTTCAACCTTGTCAAAAACACTTTGTTATGCATTCATTGGAGGGACTCTGGAGTAGAATCATAGTGGGTCTCTATTCTTATATGATTGAGAGGTCCTTACTATATGAACTTGGGTTTATAGTGTAGAATATACAATTGGAATGACTAAAAAATCTTAGAAAGGTGTAGTAATTTGAGTCTGAACCTTTTAAAACCTAGTACATTGGGATTTTTCTATTTATGTTTCATATGATGTGAGGATGAGTTTATTCAATGTTGGATGTATCATGAAATTAAATAGTACAACAATTTTAATTAAAAATGAATCATAAAACGTGTACCACTTATTCACCCCTGTTAGTGGTACCTCAAACATGGGCTCTACACGAGGGATCTCACAATTGAGTGAAGCAGAAAATACTTAGAACATGGTTTTTGTTGAGACATCAAATACATTAATTATGGACTTCATAAATAATTACAACTGGTTGGAACATTAATATAAGTCTAATTAAAAGAACATGAAACATATACTAGAAATATATGTGATATAAAAATAAATATCATAATTAGCACGTAGTTGTATCAACAAAAAATAGTAAATGAATCTTCTTTAGGAAATGATTCATCAAGAAGTAGTAGTTCAGAAAATATTTTTCACTATAATATATTATTTAAATAAAATAGTGTTGGAATAATGTATTTTTCATTTATATCACAATAATATATCTTCTATATATAATAAAAAGAATAATTTTTACTACTGCATCTGGGTTAAAGAGATCCACAAATCACTCCTTGAAAATAGTATAACCATTGATAACATTCACTTGAAATTAAATTGTAAATAATCAAGGTCAAAATAATATAAGTTGATTTGATATTTAAAAACATCTTCCAATAACCACTGATGAACATCACATCGATTTTTATGCTAATTGCACTAATTTATTGGATTTTAATAGTTCTTGAAAATCTCCATAAACACCAGCTTTCCAAATCCCACAATACATACGATTTAAATTGACATTATTACATAACATGTAATATCACTTAGTAGTACATTACATGTATTGTAGTATTAACCTTACAATATTGGTTCTCTGCGAGTGAATTATAGTGTGGTTATCATCGTCATAATAATAGAGAGCGATATTTCAAACCCTACATTTTAGTGTAGATTCATAATGCAAGAGTATATTTTCATTCCTATTAGGGTAAAAAAATTATATAGTTGTATTTTTGTATAACCAACGAAATCATTTCAATAAAACATAAATTAAAAATAATCCATGGATAAAATAACTCACGATAGTATTTACATCTAAAATATAAATCAAAATTATTCTATAATGATAAATGACAACAAAACCTCAATAAAACCACAATCTAAAATGATATATGGCCTATTTTCATAAGGGGATCATAATATAAGAAAAAAATTATTGTAGTGAAATCGAATGAAAAAAATATAAAATAAATTAAGGTAGAATAAAAAAACACAATTACAATGTATTGATTTTAAGTGGAAGAACAAAAAATACTATAATAAAAGATAGATTACTGGTTAGGATGTAGGGTTCTCATCCGGGATAAATATCATTTAATGAAAAATGTTAGTGTTGAGTTCTCAAGGAATTTCACTGGGTAAGTGTGTTTGTTAGCCATGATAGATCAGTTCTGGAGGAAGTGGGTTTAGGAATTAGCGTTCACAGGAGGGAGAGATCTCCTACAAACCCTCAGGTAAACTGCTTCTATATAGAGGATGTGGGGGGACTGGTTTTGGGGATTTTCTATCCCAATGGTTTTTAATAACTTTTGGGATAGATGTTATTTCCCAATGATTTCAACAAACCATTGGGATAACTATGACACATTTATCCTTTCCCAATAGTTTTATAAAACCATTTGTAATAAATTTCCTCTCACAATGGTTTTCTCAAACCGTTTCTAATATCAATCTTACATTGTCTTATGACAACGGCTTCACTTAACCGTTGGTATAAGATACATTTCCCAAAAAAATCCAAAACATTGAGATATTTTCATTGGTACAGGGGGGATTTCAACCAATAATATAATCTATTTATTTTTGATATTTTCTACCTTGATATGAGGGGATATTCTCTCCATGTACAGGCCATAGGCCTCTACTATTAGATGAAATCCTCTGGCGTATAGAGAGGCGCACTGAAGGGCTTGTAATGAACCGGTTCAAGGCACTAATGTAGTGGAATCTGTGTTGGGACATTACAGTTAATTATATATGGGATAATGTAATAACCCATTATTTGGAACCCACATATACCATTTTATGTGAATGGTTACAAGGTTTAATAATATTGGTAGTTATTGAACTAAAAATTATAAACTAAAGATTATAATATTCAAAAAACACTACTCTCCTCCCCTTAAAAATACCACCTTGTCGCCTCGGTTATTATAATCTCAATAGCTTAATAAAACTCTCCCCAAACGTATATTCACATCTCTCCCAGTTTACCTATATTCCATTGTATCATCGAAGACCATTTCAAGGATCCTTAAGAGGTAGCCTTAGAGGATACAACAAAAGGAAGAGGTAAATTTTCAACTAAACCTATTTTAGTTTCCCTAATCTTCTACCACTCCCATATGTTTTAAACCAACCTATACATAGGAACATAATTTTTACAAATATAGTAATATGTTCTTATTATGGTGAAATACACATATTCTACAATTTAATCAATTTATTATAAAGCATATATTTTGTTAGGAATATTGTTTGTTCATTTCCTCCACGAACAACCTTCTTTATTTTTAACCATTACCTTCAAGGAAGTTCATAAAATGTTATTGTGTATCAAAATCATTATAATAAGTTTAAAATAACATATTTCAATGTTTTTTAATGTTTTAATGGTCCTTGAATTTACTAAAATGAAACTTGTTCAAGATGGTTAATAAAAAGGCATAAATGAACCGATACATAATGGTAACATTTATATGAAATGAATATTACATATATCAGAACACATATTGATATTTGGGAACACTTAAATTTATAGATTTGAAATAATAGCACTTCACTTAACCTGTTGAGTTGTACTCCCATTTACAAAAAAATTAAAAATTATCCATAAGTGATCCTACATTGGAGCCATTCAGAACAACTAAATTCAACATTATATCTCTTTGAAATGGTTAACAATAAATGAAATACAATTATAGCTAATAAAATATGTTTTTAAAATGTTATTAATTATTTATTTAATGAATCTAGGAATATTATTTGTGTCATTTATTGTATGTGATGAATGATTATGGAATATAATGTAATGGATCTCTCTGAACCACCCCATTTTATTTGGGTTATGTTCTCTTTCTCTTTTCCCAATATTCACTCTATTATCATATTATGTACATATTATGTATTATTTTTATATTTCATATAACTGTATACCTAGATTAATTAAATTTTTTTTGATGTGCATATACATATTTTAATTTTTCCCTTATAAATTTCATTTGATAAGAAAACCGGATTAAATAGAACTTCTATGTTTTTCTCTACATTTGAAATGAAATCTAAGAAAATATTTGAAAACATCAATGTTTTTTATGATTTATCATTATATTACTGAAAAATATGTCCATTTATGTCTTTATGATAATTAATATTCCATTTCCCCTCTTTAATGGATCTTAACGTTTTCACCTAAAACTTTTCTTATGAGGTGAATCTGGAAAAGACAATTATCTACTCTTTTTCAAATATTCCATTTATATTGACATAATTTTTTAGGAACTATTCATATATTTGACCTGTTTATGTCAAATAATTTTTTAATACATTCTTTCATTGAATCTTTTATGATAATTTATACGGTGATTCAAAAAAACATGATTATGCGACATATTTATTTTCATTGTCTTCCTTTAATAATATTCTATACATTTTATTTCATTATGTAGAATACATATGAATCTATATGTTATGATAGTTGTTCCAAATAGTGATCCAACGAATTTGATATTGATTATGTCTCATGATGTGATATATTTTATATTTTATCGTAAACCATATCCATGAAGGAGCATAAAATGTACCGATGAAGATTGTTAGAGCTGATTAAGGACAATGACTATTCAATAAACTAAAATTCTGCGAGGGAACAATAATTGATATATTCACTAAGATGAAATGATCCCACCATATTCTCCATGATGATAAATGGTAAGGATCCAGTTTTCAAAAACTTTTAATGGATAAAAATATATGGCATAAAATTTTTATCATCATCATTCCATTCTCAAATTATTTCCAAAACATACATTATAGAGAAGATAAAGGATGGAAAAAGGAATGATATGGAAACATAGAAGAAGTTGGAAGCTATAAGAAAAAAAATCCTCTATGTTCAAAAATGTCGAAGAAGGGGATGTAAAATTTGGTTCAAAACTATGTGTATCATCTAATTATAAGTAAAATAAATATATATTTAATTATTCACATAGATATAAATAATACAACAATATAGAGAGAATGAATATATTATAAGGTCTCCAAATTAACATTTGGTGGTAAAATTTAATTATTGATACGACAAAATATATATCAACATTCCTGGTATGTTAGAATGTGATGGAAAAAAGTAATGATTTTAAGGGGGAAGTGCATCCATTAAAAATAACTACATGGAAATTGTAAAATATAATAATGGAAATTTTCAGAATACATTCAATTAAATAAAAGGAAAATAATGTTATATGGGTTGTTGTGGATTTTCTTACAAATAGTAATCAATTCATTGTGATTCAACCAAAAATTTGACTAAATCCTCTTGTTATGATATATATAATGGATGTTGGGAGGCTGAATTTAATTCCCTATCAATTTTATCTTAATGTGTTATGATATTTACCTCCAAATTTTAGAGTATTATTTAATATCCTCTAAAAATTGATTTTTACATCATTACAGTTTCTCAACACCAAAAAATGAAAATTTTGGGTGAACTAACAAAAAACATAAGGGTATAGTTAGATAATTTTTTATGCAGTTTAAAGGAGAATGTGATCAATATTATTTTATTTTAATGTTCTCATATGACAATAGCTTTCACCCAAAAATCCAAATAGATCCATGTGAATTCGATTATGGGAGGAGATGTAAGAAACCTATATATTAGGATGATGTAGGGGCACCCAAGCATCTAGGAACAAAAATGGTTGATGAAATGATAGAAGATTTTAGTCCAATGGGTGACCAGTGTTTTATTTATGACATGATTTTTTGGGAACAAGTATATTGTCATTTATTATTACAACATGTTCTATTTCAATTTATTTATTATTTCAACACTCATTTTATTACATCTTGTATTCTATCTAGTTATTTTGGTCATTATTTACTTTGATATGATGGAGTAGTCTCTCAATGGAGACCCCATATGCCCTTGCTACTAGATGACTTTCTATGTCATATGGAGTGGTGCACTTGAGGCCTTCAATGAACTGGCTCTGTGAACTGATTTTTTGGATTCTTGGATGGGAATTTATATTTAATTATATATTAGATAATGAAATAACCCATTATTTGGAACTTCAATGGACCATTTAATATTCATTATCACAATATTCATCAATATGTTTATTATTTGAGCCAAAATAATAAACTAATGACTATGATTTTCATGAAACACTACTCCCTAACCCTAATAAATACATCCCATCTCATCACGCATTCTAATACATATATATATTAATAAAACTCACCCCAAACCACTCCTTTCCTCTATTATATTGTACCTATAATAACATGTATCACTAATGACCATTTTTAGGATCCTTAATATGTAGTCTTAGATAAGACAACATAAGGAATAAGTAAATTTTCAACTATAATTTATTTAGTCTCACTATTATTCTACCTTTCCCATATGTTTTCCTTAAACCTATTAATAGAAATATTAGTATAGTAAAAATACTAATATTCTATTGTTGTAGTGGAATCCAATCTTCTATGCTTTCTTCAATGGATTATAAAATGGAACTATTCTTCAAAATATTGTTTGTTCACCACCTCAATAATCAACATACTTAATTTTAATCCCATACCTTCATGGTTGTTTATTAAAAATTATTATGGTAAAATATAATTATAATAAGTATAAAATAACGTATTTCATGTTTTTTAATGTTTTAAGTGTCCTTCAATTTGATAAAATTAATCTAGTTATTGATGGTTAATCAAAACCCCTAAATGAACCAACCATATAATGGTTACATTAGTTTGAAATGGATCATCCCTATGTTAGAACACATATTGATATTTGGATCATTTAAAATTATAGTTGTAAATAAATATCACTTAATTTAACTTCTTTAGTTGTACTCCATTTTCCAATGAACATTAAAAATTACCCATAAGTGATCATTCCATATAACCATTCAAAATAGTGAAATTATTTAATTAATGAATCAAATAGTATAATTCTAGTCATTAAGTGTATGTTTAGAATGATTCTAAAACCTAAGGTAATGGATCTCTCTGAACCACCCCATTTTCATTGGGTTTTCCTCTCTCACTATTTTCTCAACATTAACTCTATATTTTTCTTATGTACTTATTTTGCAATATATAAATTGTTCATTTAAATTTATACATAGTTAAATTTTTATTTCCGTGATGTCGATCTACATATTTTAATGTTTCTGATCTCTATTTAATTTGATAAACAAACATAATTAAAGATAACATCTTTATTTCTTCCCACATTTCAAATAACACACAATAAAACATTTTAAAGCATCCATGTTTTCAAAATTTTAACATTATATTAGTGAAAAAATATGTCCATTTATGGCTTTATGGTAATTAATAGTATCTTTCCCCTCTTTAATGGATCTTAACACTTTTCCATGAAACTTTTATTTAGTGTTGCATTTCAAAAAGATAACTATACACTATTTTCACATTTACCTACATATTGACATTGTTTTCATGAACTATACATATATTGGAAAAAATAATATCCATATCAATTTTAATACCTTCTTTAATTATAACTTTTATGATTGTACACATGGTCATTCATTAAAAATGATTATTCTACCCATTTAATTTGATGGTTATTCCTTAATAGTTTTTGTTATTGCTTTTTTTTCTTATGTGGAACACATATACATGTGATTTTTATAATAAGTGTTTTTAAATAGTGATCCAATGCATTGGATAAAAATTATTTATCATGACCTGATGTATTAGAGATTTTAGTGTAATATTTATACATGTAAGATGATAAAAATTTTATTGAAGATGGTTAGCGATGATTAAAGACTATGACTATTAACTTCAATAATTACTAGGAATGTTAATAAAGTGATATATGCACTACGTATAAAGGATACTACCATCTTCTACAAGATGATAATTGAGAATGATCCAATCCTCATCGAATTTGAATTGATACAAATTTTTATCATAAAAGATTGAATATCATCATTGTAATCTCAAATTATTGCTCAACCATACCTTATAGATAATATAAAGTATGGTAAGATTAATTATATGGAATATTAAATGATGTTGGAAGTTATAAGAAAAAATAAATCATCTATGTTTCGATTTGATGAAGATGTGGATGTAAAATGTTTTGTCACAACCATGTATAGAATCAAATAATAAGATAAATAAATATCCATTTATTGATGCATATAGATTGATATTCACTATCCATTGAGAGAGAATGAATATGTATATATATATCCATGATAATATTTTGTGGGAAAATATAATGTAGGAGATCTCTAAATATACATCAAACTACATGGTATGATAGAATGTGAAGGAAAAAAGTAAAAATAGTAAAGGGGTATTGCATCCATTAAAAATACCTACATAGTAATGGGAAAACTTCATTATGGGAATTTTCACTAGTAATTCAATGAAATATAGTTGAAATTATGTTAAATTGGTTGTGGTTGATTTTCATATAAAAAATAATCACTTAAGTAAAATTTTATTGGACTACTGACTTGATCATCTTGTAAGGATATATATAAGGGAAGTAATGAGGCTGTATTGAATGATACAATCAATTTTATCAAATTGAGATTCTTTATTTACATACAATATTTATAAAAGTCCGTAACATGCTATGAACATCAATTTAAACATCATTACATTTTATCACCCCCAAACTAATTGAAAATTTGATTGAACTATATAGGAAGTTAAGGATATATTGATATCATGTTTGATGGACTTTAAAGGGGGATGTTATCAACATATTCTTCTAGTCGTGTTCTATTATAATAATAGACTTCACACAATAATCCAAGTGGATCAATATGAATCCCTTTGTGGGAGGAGATGTAAAAATCCTACATATTGGGATGATGTAGAAGTACCCATTCTTAGGGGATCTAATATAGTTTTGGAAATTGTATAAAAAGTCAAAACCATATAGTAACCCATTAGGGTTTCTCAGAGTCAACAAAGATATATGATAAAAACCATTAAAGAGACCCAAATTTTGAGGTGAGAGATAATGTGTTTTTTTCATATCTCCATGGATGAGTTATGATATTTGGGAAGAACTAATAGCTATGTTCTAGGTATATCTACCCCTTTGAGAATCATGATCACATCAGAGGTGGGTCATATCGACTATAAATCCTAGAAAAAAATATCTCTAGTACATAACCTATTCCCCATTTCCCTCTTAAGAATGTATATTCTATATCAATAACATGTACTGAATATAGATATGATATAACTTGAAAAATATCTCTCTTATAGTGTGTGGGGGTTATGATTTGGTACGGTAGAGACAAGGTTCTACACAACAATACAACACAACTAATCATTTTACTATAGTAGAACAATATATATGATATGGAATCACTGGAACTAGTAGAATATTTTTTGAATAAGTACTATAACATGTTTTCAAATTATTTTTTAATATGTAATTTGAATGAAAAAATTAATTATGATTTGAATAAAGTAATGACCTACAATTTTATCAACGATATTTCCCTTCTAATTATATGAGTATTTCATATTTAATAACTCAGTATAGAGCACCTATGACACATAGTAAAACAAAAAACATTTTATTAAGTTATACTTTAAATTTATATAATAAAAAAATACATAACAATTTTAAATATTATAATTGGATAAAAAATTGAAAATAATATAATAATAGTATTCAAATTTGGGCCTGATCAATCCATCAGAATAACTTACCTCACAAACAACACTATATAAATGAAAGAAAATATTAGAAATGAAATAATAATTTTGATAAAGTAAATATATATAAATGTGAGAGACAATGGAATTTAAGGATTATTTAATGATATATGTGGTATTTATTGAAAATAGAGAACCATATTACCATTACAAATCTAACTTTTGGAATAGTATTCTGACCACTAGAGTAGAAATATCACCTATGGAATAAAAACCTGACCATTACAATAGTTTCATCACCTATATAAGGTTACAGTGATATTTAGGTACCATAAAAATGAAAATATGACATATTTATGTCATTAAATATGGAATAACTATTTTAAAAACTATAATAAAATTGATTCAATTTTTTAAAAAATCTATATGTTTTTTAATAAAAAATATGCAGTTTTGAAATACTTATTTTACATTAAATGGGTTTAGAAATGAAATATTATGTTTCATTATGAAGGTCATATAATATTTTGGGCCATATGTAACATTTAAAAGTGTTAGAAAAATGTTCATAATATTAATATTCATATTTTTAAAATAATACTTATTTTATTTAAAATTAAATATATCATATTTACTGAATTATTTTCCTAAAATTATTTTCATTTATAAATTTTACATTTCAAAAAATTATTTGGTTGAATTTATTTTATTTTTAAAAATAATAATTTTTTTATTGTAGAATATGAAAAATTCCATATTTATTATTTTAACATAAATAAATGATTAATATAATGACTCACATTTTTTCAAATTGGAATTTTGAGTTGAAATTTGAATTTTTTAGCTAAGATTCTTATTAGGGGTAAA
Source organism: Viscum album (assembly GCA_963277665.1). NCBI lineage: Eukaryota > Viridiplantae > Streptophyta > Magnoliopsida > Santalales > Viscaceae > Viscum > Viscum album. The sequence goes on along the minus strand of OY728128.1, from coordinate 265,319,492 downwards.
ATAGTATTTTTCTCCCCTAGCAGATAATCAAAGATAATTTGGATGACTACTCTACTTGTCCTAGAATAGTCTGTTTACCCTTGGAAAAGATATTGGTGGAAATGTGAGTCATTTATATTTTAAGCGAACAATTCATATTTAATATTTAATAAATTAAATTTTAATGTATTACTTCATGTTTGTTCGGTCATATATATTTAATGTATCATTTTGTTGATAATATTGTCTTTTACATTGAGTTCTAAATGGGGACTTTTTCATTGTTTGGGTATAAAATCATGTTAGTCTCCCAAGTCATCTCATTCCGCTATTTTTTTTCTTTATTTTTCTTTTTTCTTTTTTCTTTTTCATTGGATCTTTTATCCCCTAGATTCTCACTTATGCCCCTTGTTTGGTGTATTCTAAAAAATACCATGATAGTATTTGCAATTATATAAATATAAATAGGTATAATGAAAGAGTGGTATTTTTTTGAAACTCACGACATGTTGGATCATCATGGGGTGGTCGTGGAGTGTGGAAACAGGTGTTGGTTCGGTAGATTCTTCCCAAATGTAGACTGTTTTTTTTTAATTTTACCATAATTAATCATATATTAACCATTTTCTTATTTTAATAACATTTTATACGTTCTTGGGAATCCTATTTGGGAGATATATATCTTCTTTTGAGAAAATGAGGATTTCATGGGGATTTGTGGGTTTTCAATTGGGGAAATCTCATGTACACGACATGTGGTTTTAGAACACACACCATGGGTTGTTATGATTTTTAAGATCTCATATCTCAATTAAGGTATGTTTTTGTCTACGTTTTAATTTATTTATCTTATTTTGGTTAAATTAGTGTTTCACCAAGTTCAGGTGAAGAATCATGGGAATTCCCAGGGATTGGGACGTAAAGTAGGAAGAAAAAGGATTTTATTTTCATGTTGCATGGTTTGTTCTTCGTTAGGGAAAACCATACAAAAATCCCACTTAACTGTGCGGGGGTAGTTGTTTTTAGATAGTAGAATCCACACAGTTTTCACATGGTTTGGAAAACAAAGTAGGTAATCCCTGTGGCCCAGTAACTGTCAGAAAATTACAAAAAAAATATGTTACGAGTTTTTAAGTTCAACCTATTATTCTCGTCCTTCGCTATTAAACCTTAGTGAATCCCCAAAAGCTTCCAGAGACTGTGTGGATCGATCTCCCCCATATTTGGTCCATTTAAAGTGTCATTTGTTGTGAATTGATGATACAAGTTAAGGCTACAATTGGTTATGGAATCAAGATCTGAGGCCTCGATTAGAAGTGTCTTCGCCATTGAATTCAATGTAGGTGGTCTAGAAGTTATATCCCAGAGTTCATATTATCTTCTGCATGTAGGGTTTCATTATTTTTTTCATATTTTTATGTTCTTGGTTCCATTGGAATGAAATTGGTATATTGAGTTTCTAAATAACTAAATATACCACCACAAACCACATGGGATGCAAGGAGGATGTTGTTACTATTTTTAAGGCCACCCATGGGGTGTTCCGACCCCTTTGAATTGGATAATTAGAGTATACGTTAAAAAATTTACACATAATGATGTAGAGACTTAGTGAGTAGGATAATTGTTATATGTAATTAGTTATAATGGATGGTGGCTAGTTGTGTCTAATGTTGTTAAGTGCTAAGGGATTATTTGGTTTACCTTTAAATAAGTAAACTAGGAGTAATGGGGACATGATAAGGAATTTTTTTACAAATGAATATGCTTAGTGATATTGGAATGGGAAATGGGACAATAGAGATAAATGGTAAAGTGATATAAATTATTAATGTGTTAATAGATTGAGGCAAAATGTTAATTTCCCATTTATTTATATTGTTGTGATATTATAAATGATATTAAGAATACATTATTGTGACGTGGTTATGTGTGTTGAATTATACATAAGCATGTGAACATGGGTTGGTAGAGTGGGGTATAGACTTGTGATTGTACACCCACAGGTTGAGTCAGACAGAGGTTCTAGATTTACCCATAAATTCATGGTTTTGGGATGTGACAATGTTATATTCCCCTAACAGCTACATTCCACCCAGACTGAGGCTTCATGGTGAGGATTATGAGGATATTATAATGTGATTCCTAGTGATATAGGACTCGATTTTTATTCCCTTATTTTTCAGAATATTGAACATGGCTAATCCATTGAACACATGAAAAAGGTAGTTTAAATTACGGGATGCTTAAGTAGTGAACCTAGATTCAAATTTAGTTTAATTTAAAGGAACATATCCATAATAGCATATTGAACTGCTTACCTATACATTCCATTATTTATAACAGACCTGCACATTTAAATTTTACTAGATATTTTATATAGAATGTTTGTGGAGGCCTACAAAAGTAGTAATCACAACCTCATAGGGCTGCTGTTGGGTACCTAATCATATTTCATTTATGTAGGTAAGGTGTTGGGTAACAGATATATGATAGAGAGTTGAGTTTGACAAGGTACATTAATTAATGAGGTTTCAGACATGGATTCCAAACAATTTTCGGTATTCTTCTATTTTTCTTTCTTTTTGGGTTTTTTTCACCTATCACTTTATCATGGAATGACATATTTTCTATTGTATATGGTAGTACCCAATTTGGGAGTTGGTTATTAATGAATGTTATTAATTGTATCTTTTTTTCAGTTATTTAAATAGTGATCATTTCTGTATTACTCTGGTAAAGAGGGTGTATTCTCCCAGTGTAACATATTAGACCCTCGACACTAGTTGGAAACCTCTGGCATGCGGGGAGGCGTGATTGAGGTCATGTGGTGACCTGGCTCGGGGCATTGGTTTTGTGGATCTTGGTTCATGGACTTTACAATGTGGCATCAAAGGAGTTCTTTTCTCTTCTTACTATTTGGGGATGGTAGAAATTAGGATATAAATGTATCAGGCCTTGGTAATGAGCTCATTCATGGACATAGATAACCCATGTACAAGGGAAAACCCATGTCACCTAGGAAGGGGATTTTTGTTCTTTTTATTTGTTCTTATATTTGATGATATTTCACCATCAATTGATGAATTTTTTGTGTGATTTAATGGTTTTGTGATATTTATCTCGTGAATGGAAGGGGTTGTTAATTCATGATTCATTCTATACACCTATGTAGGTATGTTACATGCATCTTGGTATGCACAAACACAGGATGGTTGTTCATGATATAAAGGTTAGGATGTATTTTATTTCTTAAAATTAATGAAATATTACCTAATCATATGGTATGAATGGGTAAAAAGGGAAGTGAAAATGTCTAGTAGAAATTAGAAAATAGCACTTGATAAAGAATTAAATGTGAATTAACATGTTGTAAGAGTAAATTGGGATATAGAAACTGTTTTGAATTTGTGTAAAAGATAATTCATTTAACCATGTGAATTGGATACTCATGTTAGTCCTGGCCTTAGGAGATACAACCAAGGGTATTGTTCTAGTTGTAAGTGGTCTATTTTGGGTAGTGTATGTGAATTATTTTGGTTAAGGAAACTAATGAGACTACCTATATCTTTTTCCTTTTTGTAAATTCATTAGGGTTGTGTCCTAAATCTCATGATTTTCATTGTAGAGAAATGCCCCTCTTTTAGATGTGTGGTTGTTGGGTGATAGGAGAAAATTTCAGAGAATGATTCCCGTGTAGAGGAGCAAGAGAACATTGTGATCCAAGAAGATAACGAAAATCACTTCCAAGACATGTATTCCCAATTTATTCAAATGATGGAATGGGACCCAAGGAAGCTTCACCAAGTATTTTTCAGCAAACCATGGAGTTATAGTTGTATAACCCTTTGACCCTTATCTGATAGGGGTCACCATAGGTAGTGGAGTTCTAGATAGAGTCCATTCAAACTATTCTTGACCATATAGAAACACCCCTCAAGAAAAGAGTAATGTTAGTGGTCTATATTCTAGGAGGTCAAGCAATGTGTTAGTGGGACATCATGTTTTAGACAGAACATGACGAAGGAATTGTGTGGAATGATTTCCAAGTGATGTTTCTTGAAAACTTTTACCCAGAAACTGTGAGCCAGGAGAGAAGCCAGCCATGGAAAAAATGATTCCAGAATGAACTAAGACATGAGATTAGGTCTTTGGTGAATCTCTTCCATCTGAATAATTTTTCTAAATCGGTGGATGAATCCCTTATCTTAGGGGGAAGCGGGAGTGAGCTCCATGTAGTGAACCTGTGGATCCATATGGATGGGAATGTGATGTGGCTTTCGAGATTATGAAGCACTATTTTGGAATCATTCATCTTGATGGAAGTGCACAGAGAATTCAGAAGAGGGGGCCAACTTCTCAGGGCAGCATCTAGGTCTTCTGCTATCAGTGTGGTAGGCCAAGGCAGAAGCATGACAAGTGTCCCCACCCACTATTCCATAGTAGATCATGCAAAAGGTTAGGCTACATGAAGACATTATTCAGAAACATGCTACAGTAAAGGAAGGATGGAGGTTAGAGGCTGATTTCAGGTGTAAGAAGTGGGTTGGTTAACCCATAGCAGGTAGGTAGTTGGAGCTCCATGAGTCATAATGGTAGGGGTGGTGGATGTAGAACATTGGGGTGAGATCATCCTTATCAAGAGGGGAAGTGAAATCAAGAGTACTCAAGATAGATCCTATTTTAAAGGGGATGGTCATCCCCATGTAGTCCAGACTAAACCTCATGGTGGTGAGGCGGAACTGTCTACTATTAGAAGTACGAATCTTATAGCTTCCACTCTCTCTAGTATTTTATTTGATATTGGTTCTATGAATTCTTTTATTTCTGATCAATTCATAGTTCTATTGGGATTTAATTTAGAGTATTCAAGTTGAGTAATGTCACTTGATACATTCCATGGGGTACGAGTTGGGGACATCTGGTAGTGTAAGGGTTGTGCTCTGGAGGTTGGTAGATACCATTTTCTATGGGATCTATTTGTACAAGAGTTTTCAGGATTTGGTCTAATCATGGGGATGGATTGGTTGGAGTTATATCAAGACCATATAGACATTTATAGACATCTGGTAACATTCATGTCTCTGAATGTAAAAACATATGTCATTGGTGGTGAGTGGGATACTCGAGCGGGTCACGCAGGGCTGCTACAACAACAGTTTGGAGAACTCATATCCCAAGTATAATTTCTTAAATTGGATGATAGGGGGAAAGAGAATCTATTCATCCATCTTATTGTGGATGAGATTCAAGACATGTTTCAGGTGGACTTCTTGAGGTTACCACCCAAGAGATATGTTGAGTTTATGATCAAATTATTGCTGGAGGATAGATCCAATTTCCATTCCGCCATACCATGTGGCACCAATATAGTTCCAAGAACTCAAAGCTCATGTTGGGGAGATGGAATTTAATGGGTTTATCTGCCCTAGTAAATCAACATGGGAATAGACTATGTAGTTTTCTAATAAGGATGATGGATCACTGAACATATGTGTTGATTATAGGAAATTTAACCAGTAGATGGTTAAGAACTGATGCCCTCTTCCTAGAAAAGATGAAATGTTTGATCATCTCAGTGGTGCCTCAGAGTTTTTTAAGATCAATTTGTGATCAGGATATAGTCAATTGAGGGAGAGAACTTCTAACATACAAGAAATAGCTTTCCAACGTAGGTACAAGTTATATAGATTTTTGGTGATGCTATTTGGACTGACCAATGCACCAGCTATGTTCATGGCCTTGATAAACAGGATATTTCACCCATACCAAGATTAAATTTTAGTTGCTTTAGTTGTTGACATATTGGTGTACTCCAAAACACATGAAGATCATGTCAAACATCTTGAAAATGACTTCATTACACTAAGAGATAATAGGATTTACGGCAAGATATCAAAATTTTATTTTATGGTTGATGATGTGTAGTTTGTGTGACACATAATTTTCTATTTCTATGTATCCATGGATCTAGAGAAGTTGTGGGTTGTGGTTTCTTTGGAGCATCCCAATAATGTCTCTAATGTTCTTAGTTTTATGGGATACGTTGGTTATTACCAGAGGATAATTATAGATTTATCTCATTTGGTAGTGCCACTATTAGGCTTGACCATGAAACAGTAAATTTTTAATGGTCTAAGGTTTGTGAGAATTAATTTCAAAAGATAATGAAGCGGTTGAATACTGCACTGATTTTTATCTTACCCAAACTAGGTAAGAGGTACACTTTGTTTTGTGATGTGTCCTATTTTGGAAATGGGGCAATGTTGATGCTGGATGAATGTGTAGTGGCTTATGGGTCTAGATAATTAATGCCTCATGAAATTAGTTACCCTACCGATGACCGTAATCTTGATATTGTGGTTAATTCCTTAAGGTTGTGGAGGCATAACTTGTTGGGAGAACATTCCACAGTGTTTACCAACCATAAAAGTCTCAAATACATCATCTCTCAATGGGATGTGAATCATTGTCAGTGATTATGGGTTGAGTAACTACAATCCTTCTATTTTTAGTTGGTCTACAAACTGGGGAAGCGGAATAGTGTCACTGATGCTCTGAGCTAGAATACTTGTAATAAATTCATTTAGGAATCTAGTTCAGAGAGGATATTGATGGCCTTGTTTACTGAGATGCATTTTGAGGTATAGGATGGGCACGTGAAGATGAACCACGTGCCTATAGCAGTTTAATCCACACTTAGGAGTTGTGTTAAAGAGATTCAACTAGTGGATCCAAAGTGTTTGGCTATGATGGAATGTCTAAAAGGTGGGGATTCACCTCCTGGTTTAATGTTGAAAGCTAATGGAGTTTCTTATGTTTATGACCATGTTGTGGTGCCAGAATATGTATGGGATATGTTGACGCATGATTTCTATGCGTCAATGTGGGTAGTTCATACTTCCTTGAATAAGATATATCGTGATCTTTGTAGGCAGTTTTGGTGGCCTGATGTGAATAAAGAATTTGTGACTTTAGTGGCATGATGCCTTACCTGTCAACTAGTGAAAGCTGAACATCATCATTCTTGGGTGTTATTGCAGTCATTTCCTTTTTCAGAGTGGAAGTTTAATGAAGTAACGATGAACTTCATAGTGGGTATTCTGCTAATTCCTTGGAAGAATGATGCTATTTTGGTGGTTGTAGATCATCTAACAAAAGTGGCTCATTTCTGGATGATCCATGAGATTTATACTGTAGACCAGTTGGGAGATTTGTATGTTAGAGAAATAGTATGGTTACATGGTGTGATAAGAATCATAGTTTCATATCTTGGTCCATGTTTCACCTCACACTTTTGGAAGGGACTATCGATGGCACTTCGTACCCATTTGTTTTTTAGTATGGATTTTCTCCCACATAATTATGGAAAATTGGAACCAAAAAATTAGGTATTAGAAGACATGTTGAGCCCTTGTGTTCTAGATTTCGGTTGTTAGTGGGGAAGGCACTTGTCACTAGTTGATTATTCTTACAACAACAGTTTCTAGGATACAACTCAGATGGAACCATTTGAGGCACTCAATGGGAGACTGTGTAGATCCTAATTGTGTTGGTTAGAGTCTTGGGAGTCTGATTTTTTAGGACCGAGTCTCGTGTTGGGTATATCATAGATTTTTCAATTGATTCAAAATAATATGAAAATGGATCAGTTTAGATAGAATTCATATGTTGATCTATGTCGCCAACCTCATTAGTTTATGGTGGGTGATAGTGTGTTTCATTCGGTGTTGCCATGGTCGGGTCACCATTGTATCCAGAAATAGGTCAAGTTGCAACCAAGTCATATGGGTCCATTTTAGATGGTGCAGAGGATCAGACCCATGGAATATCAATTAGCTCTTCCACAACGGTATAGTGGGATGCATGATGTTTTCCATATTTCACAACTCTATCAGTATCACCCTAATCTGTCTCATGTGATCAGAGCTGATTATTTCAAGCTTGACGATGATACGTTCTTTGAAGAAAATATAGTTTATATTATGGATCATGGTGAGACGGTATTTTTGAGAGAGGTTTTGGATTCATTTCTTGTTCTATGGATGCACGGAAATGTTTAGGAAGAAACATGGGAGTGGGAATCTAATGTGTGGGCCCAGTGTTCAATCTCATTTCTTTGGTAACTCAGTGATGCTTAGGAATAACTGATCGAGGAATATCTATCATAAGTGGGGGTGTTGTATGATAATGGATCTCCCTTAAGATATGTTTTTGTTTACATTTTAAGTTAAGTTCCTTAATTTGTTAAATAAGTGTTTCCCCAAGTTCATGTGAGGACTCAAGGGGTGGTTTCGGGGTTTGGGACATGAAAGGGGAATAAAATGGAGTTTATGGGAATGTTTCACGGTTTGAGCATGATTAATGAAAACTGTGTAGAAATCATAGGCAACCATGTGAGGGGGAATGTTAGCAGATAGTAGTATATGCAATGTTTTCACATGGTTAGGAAAACCGTGAGGGTAAACCATGCAGACAAGTAACTATGAAAAATTTAAAAAAATCCATTATGGGATTTTTAGTTCCACTCGGGGTTTTCCTTCTTTTTTCTCCCTTGAACCCAGTGACTCCCCCAAAAGCATCAATATCTTCTATGGATCGAACTACCTCATCTTAGGACCATTTCTAGTGCAATTGGTTGCAGATCGAAGATCCAGGTTAAGGCTTAAAAGGGTGGTTAAATTCAGATATATGTCCTATATTATGAGAGCTTTCACCAATGGATTCAATGTAGGTGGTCCACAAGATACATCCCATAGTTAATATTTCAATTTGTGCACGTAGGGTTTCATTCATGTTCTCGTATTGATTTTTTCTTTGTTCCATTGTAAAAATTAATTATATTGAGTTGGTAAATAACTAAATGAACTCATATGATCATTTTGGGATGCATGTAGGATGTCGTGACTATTTTTAGGGCCACCCATGGGGTTCACCGACCATTTTGAATGGATTAATGTGAGTATAAGTTGTTAAATTGAAACATAATGATGTAGAGACTTAGCGAGAATGTTAATTGGTTTATGTAATGAGATATAATGGATGGTGGATATTTGTGTCTAATGTGGTTAGGGGCTAAGGGGTTATTTGGATGACATTTAAATAGGTTAAATGGGATTAATGGGAATATGACACGTAATTAGGATTACACATGAATATTCTCAGTGATATAGGTAGGGGAAATAGGAAATGTTGCTAAAGGTTATGTGATATAAATGATGAATGTGTTAATGGATTGAATCATATGGTTAATTTCCCATTTATTTATATTGTTGTGATGTTACAAATGATATCGACGATTCTTTATTTTGATGTGGTTAAGAGTGGTGAATGATTAGTAAGTAGTTTCACATGGCTTGGTTGAGTGGGGTATAGAATTGAGGTTCTACACCCATAGGAAAAGTTGGGCCGATAATCGAGCTCCACCCCTAAATGCAAGGCTTAGGGAAGGGGATATAGTTCTATTCCCACAATGATTCCATTAGACCCAAACTGGGGCTCCAAGGTGAGGATTATGATGTCATTATAATGTGATGCCTAGTGATATAAGACTCAATTTTGATTCCCATATGTTGGAGAATATTGATCATTCCTAATACAATGAACATATTAAAAAGCTAGTTCAAACCATGGGATTCCAAAGTAGTAAACCTAGATTCAATGGTAGTTTAATTTAAGGAATCATAGTCTCCAATGTTATATTAAACTACTTACCTTTATATTCCATTATATATAACATTAATTCACTATATATATTTATAGGATATCTTGTATACACCATTTTTGGTGGCCTTATGAGTTATACTCACACCATGCTCGGGCTTCTGTTGGGTACCAGAGCAGATTTCAATCTTACTGGTTTGGACAACGGAAATAATTCTAATATAGGGAGTTGAGTTGGACATGGATCATGTATGGGTGAGGTTCGAGAATTTCAGTCTAAACCATTTTTGAGATACTTCTATTTTTCAATCTTTTGGGGTTCTGTTCACTTGTCACTATTTCATGGAAAGACATATTTACTATTATATATGGTGGTTTAGTAGCTCTTAGGATAGAGATGCTGAATTATTCAGGGAAGATAATATTTTTCATGTACATTATTAGTATGGTATATAAACTCACTGTACTGGGACACAACGGTGTATCCAAGTACTCAAAAATACAACCCTTGTAGGGGTAGTTGTACATTTTGATTACACGGCCAGACCCCAAGTTGTTCACATGCTAAGTAGAAGTACATGAACTAGATATATAAATTGACATGCCATGTTAGGTATTGGGATCGGTACCCTATATAGGGAACAAACCATGTAGGTGTAATACATCTGGTGTGCTTGGGGTTTTACACACCATGTACGGCAGGAGTTTATTCCCATGTGAGGATTTGGGAGAACACATCACGTACTAGGTATGAACACAATGTATTTCCCCTTTTCTACGCTTTCAGTGTTCTTGATAACATTAATCCCATGAGTAGTATGTGGATCCATGAATAGTAAATTTTTTAATTTTTTAATTAACATCATGTTGTTGAAACCCAAGAGGTGACTTTATGAATCCTATGTGGGTTTTCTAAAATTTCATAGACTCAGATGTTATTCCTCTACTGATCGAGTTCAGTAGTCTTGTGAGAGTGAGACCATCACCTGAGATGGGATGATATCTATCTCTCATGAACTATTCATGTGTATATTTCCAATTTTTTACATATCCATTTAGAGAAAAAAACAATTTTCCTAAGGGGCTATGTGGTTAGTTGTTTCCAAGGACCCCTTATATGATTCTGAGGCTTATATTTCAACCAAGATAATCACATGTATGACACCACTATCACCTTCTTATTACCAAGGTTACCTTGAGGGGTGAAATTTCTTACATGATGACCTAAGGAATTACCTTATAGGTTCCCTTTGTCTATATATAGTTATGAGGATCCCAAGTAGGATTCCTCCATTTAGAATAATTATTAAGTATCCCTTGTATGATTCACCTGTTTTTTCATGATTTGAAAGACACCGTAGGTGCCACAATGTTTGAAAAACCTTGAGCCAATATGTTGGGATTGCGTAGAGATGGTAGCGGTTGTCACCTTAAACCCCATGAAAAACATGTAAGCATTAGTGGATGTAGAAGTAATATTGTGTTTAGGTGTTTGACCACCCTCACTCTTTTATTTAAACATTCATTTTATTTATTTAATATGTAGTGAAGATTACCAATGTTTATTACCAGTTTATTCTTATTGATCCCAACATGATATGTCTTCCTTTCTCTTGGGATGCCAATATGGTCTTCAAGTGGTCCGTTCTGTACATTTATTAGGATAGCTAGATGTTCTTTATAATGATCTATATTTTAAGCCATGTTATTCAATATATTTTTGGAATCTCCATAGGTTATACCTATAACTGGTATAATATTCCAATATATTTGATTATTATATTACTAGTAATTCAAAAGGTATAACATGGGACTTGGTAGTTAAGCCTATATATTTAAATGTTATATTACTAGGATTTCCAGAGGTGTTTCATAGGATCAGTATAGTGAGCCTATGATTATGATGTATAGTCATACCATACCTAGGAATGAGACCCATGGATGATTAAACTCTACCAAATGAAGAGGATGATTCCTATATCCTTTGATTGATATGTGATTATGATGATTATTCTCTCCCTAATCTAAATATACTCATGGAAAATTTTGTTCTCCCAATTTATAGGGAATATTACTCCCTCTCTCGTCGATTATCTAATTAGAGTGTTGGACATAGAGTTTCACATCTTTGGATACTAATGGATTATTACCCTCTACCAGATGATAGGGATGATATTGATCTCCATTATTAGAGGCATCGAGGGGTGTGGATGATGTGTCACCAATGATCTCCCTAAAATATATCCTAAGAGTTAGAACATTAGAGTTTAGCTATGTTCCAAATGACTTGAACATCTATAGACTTTGACCAATAGATCATACATTGGATTGGATTTAAATGGAATGATAGGTAACACATATTGATCAATGAGCACTTATAGGATCTTTATATGTACATAAATAGAAATCTATTATTATTTAGATTAGAGGTGAGTACCAGTGATCCCATGGCTAGGAATAGTATCCTCTATGCTAACATAGCTTGTTCAAAGACATTATTGGCATTGGAAGATATATGAATTTTTTATCCCGATTACCATCCCAAATATCAATTTAATGTTATAACCTTGATTGGTAGGATTTACATCTCAATTCCCATGTATATGATATACAAAAAATCAGAGTTTTAGACCCAGGTATTAACCATTGTTGGTTTTATATTATTTCATTCACATGATATTATTTGATTTATATCTATTTCAGTTGAGTCTCGACTGGGATAATCATATTTCATGTTAGTAGACATATGAAAATATATTTATAGGTTAATCATTGGGAAGGCCAATTGATATTATTTTCCACCCTATACATGAAACTTGTGTGTTTAGATACCTTATGTTTTCTTTTTAGGATGAGTACAATTTCATGGTGGATATGGATGGGGGAGATAGTTTCATTATTTAGTAGAGCTTCGTATGTGGATTATTATAATTGGGGTAATATAGTTTGATAATTTCGGGTTACAGAGTATGTGATTTGGCTTAAATTTAGTATTAGTTCCACATAACATTATTTCAATTTATTTAGTGTATTCTTGTATGTATGGTCATTTTGTTAGCGGCCATGTGATGTATGCATGAAATGTTTTCTTAGGATTTTAGGGTATTTCATTTATTTTTAAATAATGTTTTATTTATGTTTATTTATGGCTTGTACACACTTTTTATTACTAACAGGATTTTGTCAAGCATTTTCTATTAGTTTCTACTATCATATAAGCGAATAGTATCTCTATAGACAAAACCTAGTCCCCTACAGCTAGACTCCATCCTTTGGAATATGGAGAGGCACACTTGAGTACTTATACATAACTAACTCAAGGTATGGATTTACTATAAATTGGAATGTGATATTACAATTAATTACATGTGGTATAATGTAAAAACCTATTATCTGAAACTCACATGTACAATTTTATGTGACTATTCACCAGATTCAGAACTATTGGTAGTCATTGATCCAAAAAATAATAAAAAAATAATTATAAATTTTAAAAACTCTAGTATCCTTCCCTAATAAATACCACCCCATATCCTCATTGAGAGGGCTAGCTTGGGATATGCCTAACGCTGGGAGGGTGGTGAATCAGTGTTGGGGAATTTTTAAACCAACTTATTATTTTTATCCATATACCTCTTGACCTATTATGATCTTGATTATATTATTATCTTTTCCCTATCGCATTAAATAGTATAAAAGTAATAAAAATATGAACACGATATTTTTACAAGGTTCACCACTCAATAATAGTAGCTACGTCCTTTCCATGTATGGTAATGACTAGTGCACAGATTCTCCACTATAATGTAGTAACTAGTACAATGGTAGACTAGAAAAACAATCTACTAGTCAGTGTGGCTCCCTACAATTAGATGTGGAATGGAAATAATCGCTTCCTAGTGTTTCTCCCTACACTCATAGGGGGAAGGGAAACAATACTCTTCCAATATGAAATGAGTAGGATATACCCATACATCCACTGGTTCTTTATTCATCCAGTGTAGATAGTATTTGGTAGCCTCTAGATGGTTCTTTATATTGCCTCAGAAGACAGTCTCTTGTAGCCTCTTGCTTGTTCATTATACATCATTCTCTCTGTTAAAATAGTCTACAACACCAAAAGAATCTTCCACATAATTATACATCTTGGATTATACAGTGCTACATTGTTCTTCAATAAACATATTCTTCTCAATGTAACTTACATAGCATAATGAATGTACCCAACATATTCTTTCTCTACAGTAAACATGTAAGATGAAAACTCTTCTTCTTCTACCTCTTCAATGCAAATCCATCTACACTGAAACCATCTCTTCATCACACTTTTTCTTTTAGTTCAAAACCAACTGCACTAAACTCTTCTTATTATTATTACTATAATAAAAAATTCTCTTTGTGATTGTCAAATGAATGAAGTCCAACTCAACAAATCATCATTACATTTGACCAAAAGCTAGTAAGAACATTTAGCTCAACTCGCAACTTCTATGCCAATCCCTACTTGTGTGCCACCATACATATGTGCATCCCTACTTACGTGCCACCAGCTACTTGCATGCCACAATTGTGCACAACTCATAACTTATGTGCCACATCTGGTGTAGACACAAGACACTTGTTGCACACAACTCCCAGCTTGGGTGCCTCTTACAACCTGTGTTCCACCTCTTTTTGTGTTCCACTCTACCTTCCTACCACAATGCTTGTACGCCCCACTCCTTACGTGCCACCCTACATTCATTCCTACCTACTTGAACAACTTAAAAATAACTTTTGACTTGTATGACACATCATCTTGTGTGCCAATTTCATCAAATTGTAAGATCAGATCTCAGATTACCTCTTAATTGTCGAGCATGGAAAAATGTGGTGGGTAGCCATTTTTATAGGCATTTTGGTGACTTTCATGCCACAAACACTTGTGTGACATTCCTACATTAATTTTGTTTAATAACTTTTGCGCATCTCAATCAATTTTGTTCCACTCTATCACAAGCACGCCATTTTCTTTCCATTGTCATATTATGTTAAGATGATTTTGAAATATGACTTGCACACAATATACACCAACACACTGCTTATAATTGTGTACCAATTTTTTACTTGTGCTCCAATTTTTATCTTGGGTGCCACTTTATTTAATTTCTCATATTTTGATTTTGTTATCTTGGAATATGGCTTTCATGCAACATAAACTTGTGTGGCACTTATACATGTGTGCCACACTTGCATGCCTCATATACTTGTATGCCACTTTCTCTCCTTTTCCAAAAAATAATTCTTTACTCCCACTATCTTTCATAAGTCTTGAATCAAAAGCTCTATAGACTTATGATATTTTTGAAATAGAAATCCGCAAATCATCATCATAGTTTTGGCCATTCTCTTTGGAATATGAATTCAAAAGTACTTCTTCATCCTAACTTCAAATCCTCAATTCATTTCATAGTGTTAACTCCAAAGAACACAAATATGTCTCATCATCCAAAAGTGGAGGCTTGGGGCATCTTTCAAACACCTTCAATGTTGTAGACAATGTATCACCTTCAATACATATATTTTCAACTTTATGAATTCTGCAACAGTAGAATAATTTCATGGGAATGTGTAATGCAGGACCATATATGATTTCCAAGCCCTTCCACACTATCTCTTTTTCATAATCCATCATTATCTAATTTAAATACTCGTTATTCTTCAATTAACATCATATAGAATATACTTCACCATTCTGCTCCAATCATCCTCAAATTGATTATACTTCTACATTCATTATTTTTGTAAACAATATGTCACCATTGACACAAGTTCATTGAACATAGGATCAGTTCAAAAAATTTCTAAATTAAATTAATTTTCTTATAGAATTTCTAAAGTATGAAATACAATGTCATGATTCTATGACAATACTCCAGGAAACCTCACATCAGCCAATCTCAGTAACCATTTTAGTCATTCTTCATCTCCATCTTCATTTTGACCAGTATTGACAACTAATGACAACAAACACAATCATCATACCCAAAGTGGTCCCAAAAAGCTCCCCCTTTGTATTTTTTTTCAATATGTAAAAGTCTCCTAAAATGAATGTGCCAATGTCAAAATGAGAAGCTTATCTCCCACATTTACTTCTTTCTCTCCCGCTTACTTTGGAATCTTTCATTTCACATTCTCTCCCCCTTATTGAAAAGAAATACAAAGTTCATGATTAAGAGGGTATCCATCCTCACTTAAGCAGTGTTCCATAATTCATTTCACTGTATGTCTAGTTGAGCAAAGATCGATGTAGAAAACAAGAGGATTTGATTTAGACAACAAAGCTGGCCATTATTCACTGATCATGATACCTCATGTGATGAGATCACATACACTTGTCTCCATGGGTTTTCCAATTTCATTCTTAGACAGATATATTGTAAGTGATATGAAATAATCAGCCTAAAATTCATGCACTCACATCAACAAACTGATCAAAAACATTCAACGTCAATTGGAAGGATAAGTGGCCCTGGGGAACATTCATTATTCTTATGTCAACAATTTACTCAGTTAATCCCCCTTTGTAAAAATATTTTTTTTGAGTAACCTAGGATGAGAGATTTAGAAACCACATACCTTTTCCAATGAGATCCTATTCAAGCACTTTCCATATTAATGTAATTTGATACCAACTGAAGTTGATACTTATTGAAATAAGAACTCTGATAGTTTCATCATATGTCTACCCATAAAGGGAACAAACCTCATCATATTCATTAGTGGTGATCCCACATCATATTAATATTTTAATATCAATTGATGAATCTTCCAGAAGTAAAAACTTCGTCAGATTTTCCAACATGATTTGATAGCAGTAACTAATTTTCTGGTTCTCCCCCATAGACCATGCTTCACCTTAAATTACATGTATTATAGGAATAAATAAAACACACATAGATTTAAGGGAATATGGTGGATCCTCCTTGCTTCATAAATGTGAACAAAAAGGCTGATATGATCTTCTCAACCAAGATGCCTCATTCTTCACACTTTCATAGTTGATATTCAATGCTGACTGTCATTGTGTGGATCTCAATATATCATTCATTTAATTATTTGTGAGACTTATTTTTTTAATATCATTAGATGCACTATAATATACTAGATAAAATTTTATCTTGTGGCGGAATACTTTTTGGGATGGAGTAAGTTCAAATCTTATTCTAACAGTGTGACTAACCTTGTTGTACCTTGCACAAAAAACTACTTTGTCTTTATGGAGAATATTCTTTTTTTTCAATTAGCATTATCCTTAGCCTGTGCATCTTCCATCATTATCATTCTTTCCAAATCATCTATCCAAACCACTGAAAATTCTCTTTTTTTGGATTTTTAATAAACCCGCTTTATGGGTAAGCGGTAACCAAAACAGCTCAATTCAAAATAAAAATTACAGGACCCGAGGAAACCTGGAGCCACGGGAACCCTCAACATTCAATCCCGACGCCATCCGCCATCACGCATTCCGGAGCACCTCGTCTGCTGGACCGACGTCCCCATCACGCTATTCACAATCATCACCAAACCCTCGAGCCGTGAGCCTGCACCGCCTCGAGCACCACATCACCGGAGCTTCGGCGAGCTTCACCGGAGTGCTGGTGAGCTTCACCGGCGTCCGTCATTTCCAAATCAACAAGAAAACATGGAAAATAACAGAGATTTCACAAACATCTTTGAACCACCGAAAAATGAATAAGAAAATCTAAAGTCTTCAACCCAATCGCTGGGAAATGTCACTTATGATCCTCAAAAGACTCAACCATAGTGGGATAGTGGAAACCAGCAGAAGCTGAGACCTCCCCATAGGACCAAAGAAACTGCTGAGAACAAACCTGGAGCGCTCCGGAGAGTATGCCGGTGAAAACAAGGTCTTACACCCGCAGCTCTGAATCAGCAACCACTGCAGCCCATAGCAAAAATCCACAGCAGGAGAGGAAGCCACAGTACCACCGTAGGGAGCACAGAGGGGTCCGAAGCAAAAACCACCACTAGAGGGAGAAACCCTAGCGCATCCATCACAGAGATCGAACCTTCAACTATAAAGAAAAATAAAAAAACAAGGATGCGAAGACCTCCCATCCCCGGACTAAACCGGCTCCGTCGTCAAACTTCAAAGAGTCACCATCGCCGTCACGTTGAGATCAGCCGCGTAGCACCTCCAAAGCGCTGAGGTGAACCCGATGAAGAGGGCTTGGGATTCGGTGGCAGCCGAAGAGGGAAGGAGTGTGATGATGGGGAAAACCCTAGTCTCCCCGGAATGGGACGGTGACGCCGCTCAGAGGCCCGATGAAGAGAAAATCTCCCAAACAACCAATATATCATTAGGTGACGAGGCATAAAGATTGGAACTTCTACCTGGAATCTTCTGAGTGTTATATTTCTTAGAATTTCTTTTTGATGCACTACACTTCAACTTCTTTGATTTGGAATCAAAGGACTTCTCAGTTTTCCTCCTTGTTATTTTGATGGGAGCATTTTCTTTTTCAAAATACTTCTAATTACATCCCAAGATTGCTTCATTATTATACTCTATCATATGTGGTCTTCTTTTCTTATTATCTTTGAATACATTCTGAGATAAGCATGCACCATTTTGTGACCACTCCCATTGCATACATCATAGATGTTTTCCAACATTTCATATCTTTTTATAGTTTACAGATGCTTATATATCTATGGATGTTACTTCATCCTTTAATTCATTCTTCCCTTGATATGGGTTTTATCTCTACTATTACATTTTACAGATTGTACCAACAATCCACTGCATAGGGCCCAAATCTATTGCAGCACCAACATTGAAAAAAAATCTAGGCTTCTTGATATCTTCTGTATTAGATTACAGAGTCTTCTTCTCGATGTGTTGTGATCTATCTTGGGAAACATATTCCATATTCTTCTTCATATCCACCCTATCCATGGTTTTAGGTATCAAATCATCTTTCCTCACCCATACATGTTTAGAGTTTTCTTTTAAACTATAAATTTTATAGAAACAGATTTAGGAACATTAGTACTAGTGGGATTGGATTGTACCTTCACTTTCATATACTCTTAGGATAGATTAATGAGTGAATCCAGGATTTACTTATCACATTTTTGAGGTCTTGTGATAGCAGAATCCTCCAGTGATCATTGAGTACTAGTAGAAATTGTTTTTTTCTTTTATGGAGACACAATTGGTGTCTTCTCATGATTGATTAATAGAGCTTCCAACTATAGACATCTCATATTGAGGTTAAAGTTTTGGTCTTCAAAAATAGTCATCTATCTTCACAAGCCTTCTTTTATCTATCAAATTCCTCTTCCTGCATCTTTACATTTTTTCTAACATGGATTCAAGTTCCTTGATCTTTATGAAATTTTCTTCCAAATATAAATATTTGAATTTAGTACTATTTATCATCTCATCCTCAAGTTCATGGATCATCTCTTATAGAGTCCAATTACTCCAACATTCTCATCAACTTCTTCGATCCATTTTTCGGAACTTATTTCAAATTCCATCTTTATTACATCAAATGCTCCAATCTATTTTGAGAGAATTATACATTAAATAATTTTGTATTGCAATCCCTTCTCTAAAACATCATTTTATTATTATTGTTGGGTGATATCTTCTTGCATACATTGAAATACTCCACAAACAAGGGAAGAAATTTCTTTAGGGATATCATGCACAACTGATCTTAATCTTTCAACTGATAATTCATGGGAGGTTGTAGACTGATCTTCACTGCTTGGGCTAGAATATTCATCTTGAGAATTGTTTTCAAATGTAATAACACATATCTCCTGATCACTAGAGGCTAGAAGGCTGTGTATATTCTTGTTGAAAACATGTCCTACCATCTCATTACATTCCATGTCTCATATGTCCTCATTGTCAGCAAGGAATGGAGGTACATATACTTTCTCTTATTTAGTATAAAGGGTATTCTTCTTCAGCTTTCTCTTATGTTTTTTCATGTTCATCATGGTTTTGGTAGATATTGAATTATTCTGAGAGATAACTGACACTTCAAAAAAACTAAACACCATTATTGACTTAGGAAATACTCTGATGTCTTCAAAAGAGAATAACTTCACTATAGAGAATCCCATAGAGGTGATCCTTTCCATCTTATATGAATTGAGAGGACTGGTTTGGGATATTCCTAACAATAATAGGAGGGGTGAATCAGTATTGAGTACATTTTAAACTAATATCTTCTCTTTATCCTTATACCTCTAGACATGTTGGGATCTTGATTCTATTATTCACTTTTCCCTATATCATACAATAATATGAATGTATTAAAAATATGAAAATGATATTTTTACAAGGTTCACCACACAATAACAGAAGTTATGTCCTTATTGTGTATGGTAATGGCCAGTTCATAGATTCTCCACTATAATGTACTAACTATTACAGTGATTGACTTGGAAAACAATTTGTTGGTCAGTGTGGCTCCCGGTACTTGGAGGAGGGAAATAAATAATCTCTTCTCTGTGTTTCTCTCTATACTCAGAGGGGGGAAGGGAAACAATAATTTTCCAACTAAAAATGAGTACGATATACCCTTACACTCATGGGTTCATTATACTGCTAGTGTAGATAATCTCTTGGAGCCTCTATCTGGATCATTATACTGCCTTTCAATATAGTCTCTTTCAGCCTCTAGCCGGTTCTTTATACATCCTATGAATACATTCTTCTTCTTTTTTTTGAAAGAGTTTGAATCAACAAAAGAATCATTTACCTGTTGAGACCTGTTGGATGCTACAATGCTACTTTGTTCTTTCACACCCTTCTTCTTCTCCTTATTACTTACATAGCAGCATGCATGTAACCAACCTATTATTTCTCTATAACAAACTTGTAAGATTCACACATTTCTTCTTTTTCTTCTTCAATGAAAAACCAGCTACACTAAAACCCTCTCTTCTTTACACTTTCTCTTTCTGTGAAAAAAATGCACTAAACTCTTCTTATTATTATTTCTATAATCACATGTTCTCATTGTATTGTTAAATAAATGAAGTCAGACTCAACTTAGAATCATCATAGTTGACTAGAAGCTGGTAATAACTTTTAGCACAACTTACTGCTTGCGCACCAATCCCAACTAGTGGGACACCCTGCATTTGTGCCACCATACATTCGCACCACCAACTACTTGTGCACTATAATTTGGAATAACTCAAAACATGCGGGCCACTTAAGTTATAGAAAAAACACTCTTGATGCACACAACTCCGAACATTCACACCTCTTACAAATTTTATGACACTTCTGGTTATGTTCCACTCTTCTTGCACACCACGATGCTTTCACACCACTCTTCTTGCACACCACGCTATAATCATGTCTCCCTAATTGTGGGCCTTATAAATAACTCCGGACTTTCTCCAAACATCATCCTGCAACCAATTTCTACTACTTTCATGATCAAAGATCAAATTTCCTCTTATGTTTTGAACAAGAAAAAATGAGGAGCGTAGCCATCTATTTATAGGAATATTTGTGACTTGTGCACCACATACACTTACACACTATTCCGAATTGTGTGCCACCCCATCACGTGGGTTCCACTTCATCACATGTGTGCCACTCCACTACTACTGTGCCACTCCATCCCAGGTGCTCTACTTTTATTCCCCTGTGATATTTTTATAAGATGATGTAGAAATATGACTTGCGCGCAATATACACATGTGTGCCACTTATACTTGTGTTCCACTTTTTGACTTGCAGACCAATCTTTGTCATTCACTCCACTATATTTCCTTTTTCATATCATGATGTTATGATCTTGAAATATTAAATGCATGCAACATACACTTGCACTCCACTTATACTTGCACGCCACAATTGTGGGACTCATATACTTGTGCTCCACTTTCTCTCCTTTTCCAAAAAACACTTTTTTACTCCCCCGATCATTCATAAGGATTGAATCACAAGGTCTCCGAACATATGCTATTTGTGAAATAAAAATCATCAAAGCATCATCATTGTTTTTTTCCATTCTCTTTGGAATATGAATTCCAAATTACTTCCTCATCCTCACTTTAAATCCTCAATTAATTTGATAGTGTTAATTCCAAATAACTCTAATCATCTCTCTTCATCCTATTGTAGAGTCTTAAGGCCTCTTTAAAACACCTTCAATGTGTAATTCATGACCATCTAAGAATGCCAAGCCCTTCCACACACTCTCTTCATATTAAACCATCATTATCTACTTAAAATCCTCAATATTCATCAGTCATATTCATATATATGATACTTTACTATTCTTCTCCAATCATCCTCAAATAGATGATACTTCTCTATTATTCATTATACTAAAAAATGTGTCACCTTGGTCACAAGTTCATTGAACTTTGGATCAGTTCATCAATCATTTGAATTAAATTAATCTTCCTGGATAATTTCTAATGTATGATATCCAATGATATGATTCCATAAAAATTCTCCAGATAACCTCACATTATCCCATCTCTATTATCTTTTTAGTCCTTCTTCATCTCCTTCTTATTTTTGACCAGTATTGATAATGGTTGACAACAAATACAATCTTCATATACAAAGTGGTCCCAACACACATATAATATAAGAATTATATATATATTAAAATCTCACCAATCCACTCTTCAAAACTCTCCCATTGTACCTATTATTCCATATCTCACTAAAAACCATTTCATGGAGCCTTAAGAGGTAGTCTTAGAGGAGACAACCAAAGGAAGAGGTTAATTTTTGAACTTCCTATTTTTGTTTCACTCTCCTTAAAACACTCCCATATTGTTTATAAAAAAACAATAAATAGTAACATCATTATATAGAATATATTAATATGTAATTGTTAGGGTGGAATATCCAACTTCTACAATTTCTTCAATTGATTATAAAATAGTGGTATTGTTCCAAATATTGTTGGTTCACCACCACGATGAACAACATACATCACTTTTATGCATCACCTTAAAAAAATTTAAAATATTATTAAGGATAAGTATGATTGTAATGATTATAAAATAACTTATTTCATGTTTTTTAGTGTTTTAATAGTTCTTTAATTTAATGACATTAAATTAATTCAAGATGGTCAATAAAAATTCTCCAGTGTACTAACCCAATAATGGTAACATTAAAATAAAATTAATCATCCCAATTTTAGATCACATATGGATATTTGGAAACATTAAAAATTATAGATGTACATTAATATCAAATCAGTTTAAATCTTGAGTTTTACTCCCATTTTCAATTAACCTATATAATTATGCAGAAGTGATTCGAATTTGGAACCATTTAAAACTATGAAATTTTACATTAAATAGCATTAAAATTATAATAATTGAACAAAATATAATTATTGTAAATAAAATATTTCTGAAAAATGTTCTGAATTATTTATTTAACGAATAAAAGATTATTATTCTAGACATTAAGTGTATGTGTAGAATGATTCTGGAACTAATGGTAATGGATCTCTATGAACTACCCCATTTTTTTCATGCTCTCTCAGTCTTTTACAAATAATCACTCAAAATTATTCTTCTGTACTTATTCATAAAAAATTATATATTTTATATACATTATTTCCTAGTTTAATTTCTTTTCCCTTGACTACGATATTAATATTTTAATTTTTCCCTTAGCGATTTTGGTTGATTAGAAAACTTGAGGAAAGACAACTACATTGTTTATTTCCCCATTTCAAATAAAACCCAATAAAATATTTTATAAAATCTATGAATTCCAAAATTTGTCATCATATTAGTTACAATATTATTCCATTTCTAGATCTATTGGAATTAATATTATTATAGTCCTCTTTAATGGCTCTTAACGCTATTCTCTAAAAATTTTCCTAAGTGGGGGATTTAAAAATGATAAATATCCTATATTTTTTCAAAAATCACCTTAATATTGATATAATATTTCATGAAATATACATATATTTGACCTATTAATTTCAAATAAATTCTTAATAATTTATTTCATTGAAATATTTATGATATCCGGTATAGTGATTCTATAAAACATGATTTTGATCAACGTTTCTTTTCCTAGTTACTCCTTAAGCTTAAGCCTTATATTTGGTTTCCTTATATGGAACAAACACACAAATATATATATATATATACGTAAATGTTATGATAGGAATTATTAAATATTTTTCTAATTCATTGGATATTTTTTATGTCTCATGATATGATATGTATTAGTTTCTAGATTAAAAATTAACCATGATAGGACTTTTTCCTCCAAGTAATGTTTTCATGGCTGTTAGCCTTAGAATAAAGTTTTAGTATGTTTTATATTTCATTCATATTCATATGATTACATGATATTATGATTCAATAATTTTTATATCAATTTTATATATGGTTATTCATGATCCTTATATTAGACATCAGGATACTCTTAGAACCCCTATAGAATTTACTAATACTTTTTCAATGTAAGAGTAATTATTTAGTTATAAATGGTCTATAACATGGTATACATTCATATAAATTTTTTTTCACTCATTTATCCTATTGATTTCTCATTATGAAACATAAGTAATAATTAAATCAATGGGTGGAGAAAAAAATGACAAAGTTTAACATTCGAATTTCAAATTAATCATTTTTTTCAATACAGGTCATAAAATATGAATAACACTCCTAAATCATCAATATATAATATACTTAAATTACTAGAGTAAAATAAATTATATATCCTAATAATTATTTATAATTCCTCTTAATATATGATATTTTATATATTTTATATTTATGAATATTATTCCCTATGATATGTTCTGACCAAGTGGGATGGGGAAAGAAGTAAGAAGAGTTTTTTTTAAGAATTTTTAATTTTGTTTTCAAAAAGGAAAAATAAATTATCATTTCAAATGAATTGGGAAATAATATGATGATTTTATGTTTTGTATTTCAAAATATTAATAATTATTTAAAAAAACATGTCATGCAAGCCTCATTAATGAAAAAGGAGAAAAGGTTTTTCCAATCTTATTCAGTTTTGATTAGAAATATATATGTAATTGGAAGGTTGGGATGTTAGAATACATTCGATTGAAAATATGAAGATGCTAAAGGTGATCAATCGAAGAATATATATTAGTAAAAATAAGGGTTTTAATTAAAATATCTTATTGTTGAATAAGCCAGATGATGAAATGTAGCATCGTTGTTCTTGATGAAGTTGATAATTTAGGTGGTGTCTTTTACAAAATGAAAGAATTTTATCAAAGGAGATCATGAAGTGAAATTTTCAGAAAACTAGGGATAGTTCACAGACTGAATATGTTGTACGGGGAGTAGTTAAGGAAGATCAGCAAAGGAAGGATTCTTCGAAGTAGTTTTATGAGGATCGTGAAGAGTTATATGTAGACCGAGTATGAGAGATTGTTTGTGGGTGGACCATAGATCAAATATGGCACAAAGTCCAAGGTGAGGGATATCATTCACATAATTGAGGTATTAATCTATTAACAGATGGAATTGGAAACCATGAGGAAGGAAGAAAAACGGTCTATGGTTCACATAGGGGAAACGGTTCCCGGAACAATCATAGTATACTATAAAGACAGTACCACATTGAAAAAGTTGGTAAATCAGATTAAAATAAGTTGAAAATTGGTTTTTCTATATAATGTAACCTAATCCCATCATTATTGGTGTGAGTGATTTTCATTAGCTATTATATTCGCTCTATGGAAGAATTTGGTTATGTCTAGAACAGTTTGCGGAGGAATGATTCCATGAAGGACAGAGATGTCCACAGAAGAAGACCCGGTCCATAGAAGAAGACACAATCCACATAAGAGGAAATGGTCTGTGAAAGAAGAAATAGTTCTTGGAATAGAAAACGGTCCTGAGAAGTGATGAAATTTCATGAAATAATTACGCAGAAGTAGAGAAATTACACAGAAATGGTTCCGAGATAAATTACGGGATGTTAGTATGAGATAGAAGAGTATGTATGATAAGTAGGGATGGTTCTCGAAACAGAAGGTTTTTTGCGGTGCAGGCACGGTCCATAGTAGGAAGGTCATCCATGAAGGAGGAACAATCTGAGGAAGCTAAGATAGTTCACATTGAGGGGTTGTCCATAGATGAAGAAGTGGTTTGCGAATCACTCGCACTACATACTGTAACTCAGTTCGTGAAGGACACGTGCATTTCATCGAGAAAGAAGAATAGTTTTTAGAGGACTAAAGGATGATCCTACCATTTTCTGGGTATAAAGGGAATGAATTATTTTGAATGATCTTATTTGTGGGAGTGGATCAAGAAGCACCATAACATTGAATTGAATCATTTTTTTAGAAGAATCACACGAACTATTGGATAATATTCATAGTGCTACATACGTGTAAGGGAATAAACTAAACATTTTATTCCAAATCAAAAGATTGTTTCTAGTGGATTATGCAGTATTGGAATGTTTCCATACCATACCAAGGACATAAATACTCTTTCTGAGTAGTGAAACATGTAAATTCTAGTGTTATTATGGATGTCGGTTAGAATTTTGTTCAAAAGGGAATGAAATATTTTACAAGAGGTTACGGTTGTTTTCGAATGAATGAACGGTAAAAGAAAAAGATATCAATGATTCACTCGCTCCCCCCAGTGATACTTTTATCATGACTAGTCAAGTTCCTGATATACAAATATGACATAATATGGTATACACAAAATCAATTCATGAACAAAAGTGTCTTTAGGGTATATTTCCTTCATATCATTCTGTTTGTAATAGGTTTACATTGTATTTTACCAAAAACATCATTAAAAATGTTTTCATTTTTATAAGATCATATATAAACTATTTTAACAATTTTTTATTCCCATAACCATTGTTCTCCAATGAGTATTTTTGATTAAATGTAGATTCTACATGGAATATGGACGGTTCCTAAACCCACCCTTGAAGTTGGGAACATTTTGGTTGAATGAAATTGTTCCCAATATCGATAAATGAGGTGGTTCATATATTTTTTGGAAGCCTTTTTAGACTGGAGGTCATTATTAGTATTTTTTTTCCAATAGTATATCATACATTTGATGAATACATTGATAATTTATTATCATTGGATTTTAGAAGATTATTATTTGGTTCATGGAATCACAAATTTTATAGTATTTATGTTAATTGATAAAATATTATTTTATTTTAAATATTTATGGAATCAATAATATTAGGATGTGTGGATTAATATTTTCCCATTATTTTCCATGCTATCTGTACAAAAAAATATATAGGTTCATCGATTTGAGTTTATATTAAAGGCACAAAGAATAATTTTCCTTACAAAGAACATAAGTGGTGGAATTTAATATAATAAATTATTTTGATTTCTAAGAAATATTTTCAATAAATCCTTCATCTTAATTAGTATACCAATTAATGGGATCACTTATTAATGAGGAAAATATATTGTTTCCATCATTTTATAGTGGAACATAATAGAAGAAATCCAATAATAATTGTCTCTATATCATTTTATGTGGACAAATGGAATGTAGTTTCTCGAACCATTCAGAGTACTGATATATATTTTGTCCACTGGCCAAAATTATTCATTAAATTTAGATGATAAATGTTTTAATACTTCAATTAAGAAATTAATTTGGAATATAATTTTTTCTAGATCATCCAAACATGTCACTTCTCTCAGTCATTAGTTATATAACCACTCTTTAATTACACCATCAATAGAAAATAGAAATACCCTTTACAAGATTTTACCATAATCCACATAGATTATCATTATATTTATGATATTTTCTAGAAACATAAATCTAGAGCTAGTAGTAAACATACATAATTTTTATACATCACATGAATTACATCAAACTTCCAAGATAAAAAAGATTGGGGTTTTTTTAACTACGTAAATTTAAATATTAATTCATAGTACAATACACATTTCATTGAAATAGATTTTCCACACATGTAATTATATTATGAATATATTATTGAGTAAAATTCCAAGGGAAAAGGGGAAACATAAGGATGGGTGAGTTCTAATGGGAAATAATCAAACATAGAATAATGAAATATAATACAATTGAGTATATAGGCATATCTTAATAATATAAGATTTTGATAATCATCTACATAAAAATTTAAGCATCATATGAGATGATGATATCATAAAATTAAGGCAACGCCAAAATGTGAAAATAATATAAATGTGACATCCTAAGAATAATTCATGGATAACTACTAGAACATCATATCATAGTGTTATTTGGATAACATCCTGTTCACCCTACATGTTCTCTCATGAGATGAAAACAATACTGAATGCATTAGAGTACTATAAGGTCACATGATTCACATTAATAAACTGTGCACGTATATGTGTTTTGTAATGAACTGGCCCAGGCTACCTACAAACCTAGATCCTAACCTAATATATCACATATCTAAAGGGTTTTCCTAACCCCCATACGCTGGTGAGAAGAACCTGTTTATCAAAAAAACCCAGAGAGAAATATTTCTTCCAACCCGAACAATCACACGGAATATATATTCAAGAAAAAATAAGTAACAATGGTAGTCCAATAAATATATTCCATAAAATTATTAAAAACATCAGAAAATTGACTATAAAAGTATAAAAACACTCAAATAGACAAGTACAACTAAAAAGGATGAAAATCAAGAACCTACTCTATGTAATGGAATGGATGAACTACTGCCATCTCATCACGAGCGTCCCAACATAGCAGACATGAAACCTCACCACCTCACTTTGTTCTCAATTACATTATTTACATTGGAAGAATTAATTTGGTCTATAGACCACCGAAGAGGTGTTCAAGGTGGGAGATAACATGCTCAGTAGGATCACACGCAGGAGTTCCATAGAAAGTCTTTGTTTAAAATTAAATGTATAAAGATTTTAAATAAAATGTGTCATGAAAAGTAGTAAATTAATCTTATAGAAAACATTGTTAACGTTTCCTCTTTATCATTTTCCTAAAAAAAGAAGGTATCCCCATTTAAAAGAACATTTTCTGTTTTATTTTTCACAATAATTAAAATATATATGAAGGCTGAAACAATAAAAATCAAAGAAATAAGAAGTAACTATTGTAGCACAAGCATCACAACACCAAGGAATAAAATAGTTCATGCATACTACCCACGCAACAAAAACTAAGTACAATGTATTACTGTCCCTAATTATAATTATTTACACTAAAAAACATGGGATACATCATTGAAATTCAATCCCCAACATCATATACCAACCTAGAGACAATAATCTACACTCTAGGTTAATAGAAACACCCAGAATGTGAACCCCCACAATGAAAGATGAACTCATGATAAACCATCCACCATATCTCCCAGGTAACCAATGTGCTCGTTTTCAAAATAATGATAATGATTCAAAATTAATTTCAAAACCATTTTATGAAATCCATTACAGTGTTTTAAAATACACCTTTTTTCATTTATCATAAACCAATGCAAACAGAAATTTTAAAAAAATCCCATTTCAACACACACAAAAGAAATCATTCCAACTATATAAAAATTTAATTATATATTAATTTATAAAAATGGTATAATACTTTTTATCAAACACATGATATAGACGAAACCCCTACCTTAAAAATCTGGTCGCACACACCCATAATGGGGTTCACCAACAATGAAAACCCAATGATATCAATCAAGAACTTAGAATACAATACACATCAGAATATTGATCCAATTTAGAAAACCAGTGTTCAGTGGAGAAGAAGAAATACCACATACCCCAACCAAAATTTCTCGTTGCACCATTATCAACAAAGGAACATCCACTAAAATGATATCACTCAATATATCTTGGATGAGGACCACAAGATACACAAATTTAGATCAATGGATATGATAACACAATCTAAGGTTACTACTATGTTCAATGGAAATGAATAAGTGGAAATTTTTTTTACCCATAGAATCACACAACAACTAGAATGGAGATCTAACATCAAACGGAACAATCTATAAGGATAGGAGACTCCAAAAATCACCCTGAAATTTTTCCTGGCCGACATCAATAAAGTCTACAAAAATAATTGAAACAAAAATAGGTGCAAGCTTATTTTAAAATGTGTGCATGGGGTGCTATGCGATGTTTAACCCGTTTACACAATTTTTAACTACAAAAGTCCCACATACTCCAGAAAATTCATTACCTCTTGTTGAAATTGAATCCATTTATTAACTAATGATGTGTAATGTACCTTCACACCATGTAACTTTTCATAGCATTAATCCTTTCACTACTTCCATCCAAAAACTCTTATATGACATGTAACCTAGTTAAATGATCTGAAATCCTCCTACAATCTATAAAAAAATATGATTGAATCCAAGAGTCCCAAAAAAATATGACTTCACCATTATAGGTATCCTCTTAAATCCTTCTTAGGACTATAAGAACAATGAGAAAGAAAAACTAGGATTAGGTTATGAATATACATAACATATCAAAAACAATTTGTTACAAAATCTGTAACACCCCGAGCTTCCACAATATGCTTCTCTTTCAATAATGCAATAGCTTTCATTGTACGCAAGTTCGAGATTCTAACACACCGCGACCAATCAAAATGGCCATTATGAATAGTAATACCCACTTTTTGAAATTATATATATTTTATATTTCAATATGGACTTCATTTTTGGATTCGGAATATCTAAATTAGCCAATGTTGAATTTTTGGTATTTTTCTGAGAACGTCCAATTTTTTATGAATAGTGAAAAATACTTAAAATTTTTTTTTAATAAAAACAATTGATAGTGGTAAATTCTAATATTGAGTGGTTTTAAAGTATAATTAGAATATATTTTAACCATTTTAGCCAATGGTGGTCATTATAATTAATTTCACTTTGAAATTGAACATAAATAGTTGTCAATATTTTGATATATATTGTTTCATAAAAACACGCTATTTGTTGTGACAGTTGGAATTAATTATAAAATTAATTAATGAAACTTATATGTTTTGAATTTTTCAAAACAGCCGTCATTTTTGAATTAGGAATATCAATTATTTCTTAGGGTGATATTTTGGCCTTGTTCTGAAAAACTTCAATTTTTGTTGAATAGTGAAACCACTAAGTGGTAATTAAAAAACTAATTTTTCATTTAAATGAAACATTACGACTTCTGTGATTTGATTTTTAAAAATCTGACATACATGGTTGTAATTAAAAATTAAAATGTGGTTCAATGGGATTAAAATAATTTTTTTTGTGAATAGTAACTTTTAAGTTTAATTAATCGCGATTAAAGGTAATTAATGAAATTTAAGGTAAAAATAATATTATAAAAATATGAAAATACCTTTAACCTTATCCTACACTTATTGTATAAGTCATGGTTGACCAAAAAAATCCATGGGTCAACTTGGAGACCCCATGGAGCCACTTTGGTAGGAAAATGACATTAAAAATGTTTTATTTAATGTTAAAATAAAAATGTCACAAACATGAGTTGTTTTACTAAAACAATTTTTAAATGGGGTTATACAAGTAATATTTTTTACTATAAATATTCATTAGAAAGATAAAATGATTTCCTCAATTATGATAGTTTTTTTATAATATTTATAAATTAAATAATTTAAATTATTTATGACACCATGATGAGGCAGCGATTACCTCATTATTTAACGATTTAAATAAAATTAAAATATAATATAAATTCTAAGACCTAAACTTGTCAAAACCCTGTTGGATGGGTGGATTTCGAACTCTTATCACCTTATCCTTGAAATATATAATTTTGGGACCTTTTAAATCCTAAAAGAAATTTATGATAAAGTAACCTTTTATAACTTTCCAAGAGTGCCCCTCCTCTCATCTTATAAAAGGCCCCCACCTCTACCACCTTAACCACACCTCTCAAGACTTTGGCTCAGCCAAACCCTACCCATTTTGTCTCTAAACATCCTACTCATACTCCTAGAAGCCTAACATTGGGCTGAAGTCTTTCCAAGTAAGCCTTTGAGCTCAAATCAAAAAGAGTTACCCGTTTTAAAGGTAGTGTTTTCTCTTGTGTTCTTTGGTATTATTTTTCTTCTCCAACCCCCTAAACTCTTTTTATTAATTTCTTTTGTAATAACACCAGTAACATAAATATACTAGGATGTTGTTATAATAAGTATTTGAGCTACACTTACACACACCTAAATCTAATGGTTAAAGAACATATTGTTTCTGTGGATGGTGAATTTCTGCCTCACGAAACGATGATTGTTCAACACTCATATAACACCTTAAAAGGTGTCCATTAAGATGTAAATATATTTATATATGATATATAATATGTTTATATTTTAACTATGCTTATATATTTTTCATTTATGGCATAGCTTTATGGTTTCCATTATGGGTAAACGCGATATTTTTATTTTAGGAAGTGGGGACTACCGCCCCCTCAGAGTGATTTGAATCGTTAATACCATATGTGGGATGTATAAAGGATGGAGTAAATGGTATTATACATTATATTATACTGGAATTATATTATACCATTATATAATTATGATTTCATTCCATTAAATAAGAAATATAAATGAAAGTAGCGTTCATGCGTACGTACAGCTTACTGTCTCCATGAACGGTGCATTTCATTTCTTACCTCTAAATGTTATGTAATATTATAAATGCATGTATATACTATATATATAAGATATATATTATATATACATCATTAATATAATTCTGGAGATAATGGATATTCTACCTCATAAAAAACTTGTAATTATAAGAATCTTATTGTTGACTCAAGTACCAAAGATCGACAAAACGACCATTATTAACTTAAATGACTACATAATTTTCGTAACATTGTAAAAAGTGATATAAAAGGTATAATGAACTTGAAAAAGGTTCTTAATCAAGTATACATTAACT
This sequence comes from Viscum album, assembly GCA_963277665.1. NCBI lineage: Eukaryota > Viridiplantae > Streptophyta > Magnoliopsida > Santalales > Viscaceae > Viscum > Viscum album. The sequence goes on along the minus strand of OY728128.1, from coordinate 265,286,863 downwards.
CTAGTTTATTATTCAGGAGGTTAAATAACGGTCGAGTCAAGACGGACACGAGGTAAGGGAACTTCTTAACCCAATTTCCATTCTTTGGGTTAATCTCCTACATTCGAATTATGTCATGATATTATTATGTCCTATCTTGTACTTTTACTTTATTTCTGTGTACTTATAGTGAATACACATAATAGATAAATTTTATTTAATAAAATGATCTTTGTATGGGACATCTTCTTAATTTCCTTTCATTGAGGCATATTTGGTTTTATACCCAACTTTCCTTTATATGGTGTGTAAACCCCTTTGACTTTTAAGTTTATTCAAAAAGAATCTTTTTTATTCAAAGCATTTTACTAAACGACAAAAGGGAATGTTTTTTTTGTCTTATGTACACGGCGAAAACGACTTCTCCGCCACCGTGACCATTATTTGAGTTTCGACTTCCTCTATATGCCATAACCTTTTTAATGAAAAATAATTACAAAGTTTTAATTTTCTTTTATTTTGGTTTTGAAAATGGTTTTGAAAATGTTATTATTATATCAATGTGTTGTATTGATATATTTTAATTGAAATGTGGAAATGTTATGTTTCCTTTATGCATGTTTTATGTGATACGATTATGTTATGGTTTATGATATGCTTAAACCTATTCATATGAGGAATGCATTGGACTTAATAAGTGACGGGTGGAGCCCGCTATAGCTCCTCGATGAATCGGTAGGTCTCATGAGACAAACTAGTGTCTTGGAACGAGGCTATGAAAAAATCTTATTTGTGGTCTTCACACGAGTCCTTGGCTATGTGGTTATGATAGTTTGGAATTATGAATTCCATCATTATGAAAGTGGTTATTGATATTGCATGTGGTTATTCGACCAGTAGAATATCATGTGAAAAAGTAAATGACATTATTTCATTTTACTTTTTTCATATTATGTTGAAGTTCAAGATTAAAAAGCTTTTGATTTAGTTATATATTTCATTAAATGTTTATGTTTATTTATGAAAGCTTCTGCTATATTGTTATCCTTACTAAGCATCTGAGCTCACCCCTTTCAATGTTTTAATTTTTTCCAGGATATGAAGAAGTATTTTAGGAATAACCTGCAGGGATTGTCTGAAGGGTATTTGAGTGTGGAAAATGGAGACTATGTTATTTTAGTTTTTCACTTTATGATGTAATGTAACATTTATGAATGTATCTAGTGTTTCCAATGCTACTAAACTAATCGGTCTTTTGAGACTTGATCTTTTGTGATCATGCCAATGTTACAAAGTAATGCACCGACTCTGGGTAACTGGGGTTGGGGCGTTACAGTTGGTATCAGAGGAAGTTTAGTACTAAGCTTGGAAGCTAGATTTAGATAAACTCAGATTATATCACATAGCCCTAAGATTGATTTTGAGGATTAGTATAGAAGAACTTCCTAGAATTTTGGTTTTATAGAGATTTTATGAGTTTTTCGAGCAATACATCACTCTCTAGATATGAGCAGGTAGAGGCGGCTCTGGAATAGATGTACCTAGGGGTAAAACCCAAAAACACTGCTTGGAGCTAGGCTCGAACGGGAGCTGGTGCACGACAACGGGCCTTGTTGTACTCTTCGTTACAACACTCCCGGGGGATATGCTTAGGATAATTCACATTTTCTTTGCAAACCATTATGAAGGGTTTATGAGTATATACATCCCCAAATAAAACATTTTTATGATTATGGATTATATCCATAAATAGTTCAGTTTATGTTAAGTTTTTTACAAGTATGGAAGTATGTATTTTGATTCAAAAACTAATCTAGTTTATGCCATTGCTTATAAATGGCACCTAGTGAGAGGAATGTAAACCGTATCAATGCATGCACTCCGTGTTGGGATTTCCCTCCTGCTCATGATAATTATATTGGATCTGGAGATACAACTAGTGCTGATGAACTTATTACCATATTGGGACAACTCACTCAGGATATGAATAATAACCATACTCATATGGAGCACCCTGATCCACAATGTGGAGGATCAATGTTAGACCGCTTCATGAGGCAAAAACTGCAAACATTTAATGGTGGTACAAATCCATTAGTAACTGGGAAATTGATAAACTTCTAAGAAAACATATTCCATGCCTTGGGGAGTAGTGAAACGGAAAAGGTTATCATGGCATTTTACCTCCTCACTAGAGATTCTGATCAATGGTGGTCATTGATTCAAAACACAAAGGAAGATGATGAAGTATCAAATATGGAATGGAGGGAGTTCAAAGATATTTTCTTAGAAAAATACTTCCCTCTTGACCATAGAGTAGAAATGGAAAGGCAATTTCTGAGTCTGAGGCAGAAGGAGGATGAGAATGTCGCAAAGTATGAGGCTAACATTACAAGGTTAGCAAGGCATGCTCCAGATTATATACGTAACCCATGAAGTAAGATTGATAACTTCTTTGATGGTTTAAACCCATTTCTCCGTCGAGCATTAGTCTCACAAACCTTCTCGTCATATGAAGATATAATCTCGTGTGCTATCAAGACAGAAAAGGAATCTCTAAGTCTTATGACAACAAAGTAAAGAAAGAGAAGAAGAGAATGGTGGAACAAGAGATAGATAAACAGAAAAAGGAAAAGAAGGATTTTCCATTATGTGATAATTGTGGGAAGAATCACCTCGGTAATTTCCTAAAAGGAATGGGAATTTGTTATAAATTTGGAGAAAAAGGTCACCAAGCTCATGATTGTAAGGGAAAGAAAGAAGCTATCAATGTTGAATGCTACAATTCTAGGGAAATGGGGCATTATGAAAATTATTTTCCTAAGCATCAGGGAAAATTACCTCAGAAAAGGCCAAGTGATCAAGGACAATCTTATGATGTTACTACAGTTGGAGTGTAATAATTAATGTATTGGTGCTTTTGGACTCAAGGATTATATTCTGGTTATAAGAATAATGTGATATATATAAGGATTGTACTGTAGTACTTGTTGTTTTCATTAAGGTTTTAATATGATGAAGGTAATCATATTTTGTTATGTGACAATAAGAGAAACTTTACTTTGTTTTAGGAATCTAATGTTACAATTGATTTTGGAATCTAAGGACCTTTTAGAGAAAGTCTGTACGGAGGTATTTTGGATAACTATAAAGGTTGGAATGGATTAAGTTGAACTTTGGATTGTATTGTTTAAGGTTAAAAAGTTTATAAAGATTATTTTTGGAATATTATAATATTATAGTTTTAGGAAATGGATAGCCTGCAGGTTGGGGGATAACTTGTCGCGTTGGAAAAAGATGCAGGAATCGAACCCACAACCATAGTGCGACAAGCCTTTATTACCTACCACTAGCCTACATGAAGTCCCTGTTTATTTCAAAAAAAATTCCTAATCTAAATGGTATGTGTTAATATTTGGAACCTTATACAATTTTGATAAATAGAATATTTTTGACTTCTATTACCTTTTAGAGTGAAAGATGGGTTTGTGGTAAAAATTTATTAATGAATGAAAGTCTACATGACAAGTATGTATATTCCCTTATGTTCTTAGTAAATCTCCTAAATAAATTCCTCAACTTTATAAAAGGTAACTTAAAACAAAAACATTTCCGGTTAACTTTTCCAACTGGGGATTCAATGAAGGTTTAACCAATCACAAGTTTGTGATTTTCTTGTTGTTAACTTTCTCCTAATCCGGTTTTCTACAACTCTCCATCAGACCTTGATGGTTTGTTTTTCTTCCATATCCATATTTTCATAGAATCCTAGTATGGGCTATCTCGGGTGACCTTTGTACTTATCTTCCTTTCTTTTAAAGTTATATTTTTTTTAACTTTCTTTCCGATGTGGGTTTTCCACAAAGGTATTATCAATTTTCATCCTTTTATTTTGAAAGAAAAATTTCAAATTGCGAGAACGCTATTTATTGAAGGAGGGGATAATGTAACACCCCGATCTTCCATGATACGCTTCTCTTTCAATATTGCAATAGCTTGCATTGTTCGCAAGTTTGAGATTCTAACACACCGCAACCAATCAAAATGGCCATTATGAATAGTAATACCCACTTTTTGAAATTATATATATTTAATATTTCAAAATCGACTTTATTTTTGGATTCAAAATATCGAAATTAGCCTATATTGAATTTTTGGTATTTTTCTGAGAACTTCCAATTTTTTATGAATAGTGAAAAATACTTAAAAACAATATTTTTAATAAAAATAATTTATAGTGATAAATTATACTATTGAGTGGTTTTAAAATATAATTAGAATATATTTTTACCATTTTATCCAATGGTGGTCATTAGAATTAATTTCACTTTGAAATTGGACATAAACAATTGTCAATCTTTTGATATATATTGTTTCTTAAAAACACGCTATTTGTTGTGACAATGGGAATTAAATAGAAAATTAATTGATGCAACTTATATGTTTGGAATTTTTTAAAATAGATATCATTTTCTAATTTGGAATATCAATTATATCTTAGGGTGAAATTTTGGCATTGTTCTGAAAAACTTCAATTTTTGATGAATAGTGAAACCACTAAGTGGTTGTTAAAATACTAATTTTTCATTTAAATGAAACATTACAACTTCTGTGATTTGATTTTCAAAAATCCTACATACATGGTTGTAATTAGGAAGTAAAATTTGGTTCAATGGGGTTAAAATAATTTTTTTCTAAATAGTAACTTTTAGGTTTAATTAATCGCGATTAAAAGTAATTAGTGAAATTTAAGGTAAAAATGATAGTATAAAAATGTGAAAATACCTTTACACTTATCCTAAACATATTGGATGAGTCATGGCCGACCAATAAAATACATGGGTCAACTTGGGGACGCCATGGAGCCACTTTGGTTGAAAAATGACATTAAAAACATTTTATTTAATGTTAAAATAAAAATGTCACAAACATAGTTGTTTTACTAAAACAATTTTTAAATGGGGTTATAGAAGTCATATTTTTGACTATAAATATTCATTAGAAATAAAAAAATATTTCATACATCATGATATTTTTTTTTATAATTTTTAGAAATTAAATAAATTAAATTATTTATGACAACATGAGGATGCAGCGATTACCTCATTATTTAACGATTTAAATAAAATGAAAAGATAATGTAAAATTTAAGACCTAAACATTTCAAAAACATATTATATGGGTGTATTTATAACTCTTATCACCATATCCTTGAAATATATAATTTTGGGTCCTTTTAAATCCGAAAAGCATTTTATGATAAAGTATCCTTTTATAACTTTCCAAGAGTGTCCCTCCTCTCCTCTTATAAAAGGCCCCCACCTCTACCACCTTACCCACACATAAAAAGCCTTTGGCTCGGACAACACATACCCATTTTGTCTCTCCACATCCCACTAATACTCCTAGAAGTCTCACTTTGGGCAGAAGTCATCCCAAGGAAGCCTTTGAGCTTGAATCAAAAAGAGTTACCCGTTTTAAAGGTAGTGTTTTCTCTTGTGTTCTTATGTTTTATTTTACTTCTCCAACCCCCTAAAATATTTTTATTCATTTATTTTGTAACAAATACAGTATCATAAATATACTAGGATTTTTTTATAAGAATTATCCGAGCTACACTTACACACACCTACATCTAATGGTTAATGAACATATTGTTTCTGTGGATTGCGAATTTTTGCCTCACGAAACGACGATTGTTCAACACTCATATAACACTTTAAAAGGTGTCCATTAAGATTTCACTATATTTATATATTATATATAATATGTTTTTTTATTACTTAATATCTGTATTTTTAATTTATGTCATACCTTTATGGTTTCCATTATGGGTAAATGCGATATTTTCATTTTAGGAACTGCGGACTACCGCACCCTCAAAGTGATTTGAATCGTTAATACCATATGTGGGATGTATAAAGGATGGATTAAATGGTATTATATATTATATTTTACTGGAATTATATTATACCTTTATATAATTATTATTTCATTCTATTAAATACGAAATAGAAATGAAAGTAGCGTTCATGCGTACGTACGGCTTACCGTCTCCATTAACGGTGCATTTCATTTCTTACCTCTAAATGTTATGTAATATTATAAATGCATGTATATACTGGATATATAGGATATATATGATATCTAAATCATGAATATAATTTTGGAGATAATGGATATTCTACCACATAAACAACTTGTAATTATAATAATTTTATTGTTGATTCGAGTAACAAAGATCGACAAAACAACCGTTATTAACTTAAATGACTACATAATTTTCGTAACATTGTAATAACTGATATAAAAGATATAATGAACTTGAAAAAGTTTCTTAATCAAGTAGAGTTTAACTCTAGTTTATTATTTAGGAGGTTAAAGAACGGTCGAGTCAAGATGGACATGAGGTAAGGGAACTTCTTAACCCAATTTCCATTCTTTGGGTTAATCTCCTACTTTCAAATTATGTCGTGATACTTTTATGTCTTATCTTGTATTTGTACTTTCATTATGTGTACTTATATTGAATACACATAATATATCTATTTTATTTAAAATAATGTTCTTTGTAAGGGACTTCGTCTCAATCTCCTTTCATTGAGGCATATTTGGTTTTATAAACAACTTTCCTTTATACGGTGTATAAACCCCTTTGACTTTTATGTTTATTCAAAAAGAATCTTTTTTATACAAAGAATTTTACTAAATGACAAAAGGGAATGTTTTTTGTCTTTTGTACCCAGCAACAATGACTTCTCTACCACCGTGACCATTATTTGAGTTTCAACTTCCGCTACAAGCCATAACCTTTTTTAATGAAAAATAATTACAATGATTTTATTTTATTTTATTTTGGTATTGAAAATGGTTTTGAAAATGTTTTTATTATATCAATGTGTTTTATTGATATCTTGTAATTGAAATGTGGAAATTTAATGGTTCCTTTATGAATGTTTTATGTGATAAAATTAAGTTATGGTTTATGATATGTTTAAGCCTGTTCATATGAGTAATGCATTGGACTTAATAAGTGACGGGTGGAGACTTCTATAGCTCCTCAATGAATCGTAAGGTCTCATGAGACAAAATAGTGTCTTGGCACGAGGTCTGGACAAAATCTTATTTGTGGTCTTGGAATAAGGCCATGGCTACGTGGTTATGATAGTATGGAATTATGCATTCCATCATTATGAAAGTGGTTATTGATATTTCATGTGATTATTTGACCAGTAGAATATCCATGTGAATAAGTAAATGACATTATTTCATTTTACTTTTTCCATATTATGTTGAAGTTCAATTTTAAAAGTCTTTTGTTTTAGTTATACATTGCCTTAAATGTTTATGTTTATTTATGAAAGATTCCACTATATTGTTATCCTTACTGAGCATCTGATCTCACCCCTTTCAATGTTTTAATTTTTTCCAAGATATAAAGAAGTATTTTAGGAATGTCCTTCAGGGATAGTCTGAAGGGGATTGGAGTGTGGAAAATAGAGACTATGTAATTGTAGTTTTTCACTTTATGATGTAATGTAACATTTGTGAATGTATCTAGTGTTTACAAAGATACTAAACTAATCAGTCTATCGAGACTTGATCTTTTGTGATCATGCCAATGTTACTAAGTAATGAAGTGACTCTGGGTAACTGGGGTCGGGGAATTAAAAAATCCCCACCATAAATAGTATTTATCTTAACGAAGTCATGTGGATGATATAATCTCTATAAATAGATGAGGCCACAACACCCTCATTAATGGATCATGTTACCATGTCTCATGAGAATATTATCTTTGTTCCCATAGTACTCTAACCAATAGAATTGACATACAATGAAATTATTTCACTTGAGATTAAATGATCTAAAATGGGTTCTCCAAAACAGAAACATCAAGATCTACTCAATTTCATCCCAACATTAAATGTGAGCTGGGTCAAGATGATACTTCATATGTTAAGACCTATGGTAATCTTCCGGAATACCTCTAATCTGAAACGTAAATTCAAACCGATAACCAACATGCCTGCGTTTCTCAATGACCTCAAATGGTCCAATTTATCTTGAAGCCAACATTCCATGTTCTCCAAGGAAATTGTGGCCGAATCGAGGAGAAACATTCATGAAAACACAGTCCCCAATAGAAAAATAGATTGGATAATGATTTCGATCTATATATAATTTATATCAAATATAGGTAGTAACGAGATGTTGACGTAAATATTGGGTCTTCATAGATATCTCCCGAACCAATCTTGGTCCCACTAAAGCTACTTTACCAACCTCATTGTAATAAAGAGGTGATCTACATAGGTGACCATACAATGCCACAAAGAGATACATTATGATCAAAAACTGATAAATATTTATATAATAAAATTCATTAAGTCCCTATATCTATTCCATGATCCACTAACATCCAAGACATAGGTATATAGCATATCCTCCAAGATTGGAATTAATTACTATGTCTTACTATCTGTCTCTGGATGTTTTGTTTTTCTTAACTTGACCTGAGTTCCCATTGCATCTTGGATACTTATCTAGAACCTAGAGATAAACCTAGGATACCTATCCAAAAAAAATTGTAGAAGGAATTTCATGTGTCCTCACAATCTCTTGTACATACATCTTACCGAGAAATTCAACCCCAGTGGTATCCATGATCAGAATAAAATGAGAATACATATTTATCTGATCAAAAACCACCTAGATAGAACTCCTTCCATATGGAGTCCATGTCAATTCACAAACAATGTCAATGGATACCTCATCCCAATTCTAGACTCGCACCAACTGATGCTAAATAAAAAAAGTGGTTTTCAACTATTATTCCTTTATCTGTTGGACGGTGTAACATAATGAAACATAATCTGCAATGTCATGGTTCGTACCAGGCCACCCGAATCCTCATATCATGTCATAATATATCATTTTATTCCCCAAAATAACATCACATGAATATATTGAACATCTAAACAAGACTAATCTCCTGACAAATACTAGAATAATAACCTTGTTCCCAATTTGGATGACAACATATGTAGAAACAGACCAACCAAAAATGGTCTCCCCACAATAAATGTATTATATAATTTTATAAAACTCGTCATCCTACTGAAAACTCAAAAAAATTAACACCCAGAGATTTGATGATAATTGAGCACTGGTTAGAACAATACCTGAAACATCCTCATAAGAATCAAGGTGTAACTAGGAAAAAATATATATAAGGTTTCACTCCTCCTTCGATTCCAAAATAGCATGTGATAATACATTCCTATTAAGAGCATTTTTAGTGACAACTAACTTCATAGGGGTGTGGGTTATGTTGAATTCAAAAATATAAATGTATTCTAACAATCGTCTTTGCCTCATATTCAAGTCTTTTTAAGAATAAATGTAAATAAAACTGTAGTGATTAGAGAAGACTGTTAACCATACCCAAAAATGGTAGTGACCCCAAAATTTAATCATATTCATGACAAACCAATCACTAAATCGTGAGGGGGGTAATTCTTCTAATGAGGATAAAGATTATGAGAATTGTAAGATACTGCATGGTCATTCTTTATAAGAACACATCCCAAACCAGTACCAGAAGAATCTAAACACACCATGTACCACTTACCAGGATCAGGTAAGATAAAAATAGGATTTGAGGTCAGAATTAAATTTAGTCGAATGAAATAAGATAGATACTTCACATTCCATGTGAATTTCACCATTTACCAGGTAATAGTTGTAAATGTTGGCTCTGACTTATATAAATCCCTAACAAACCATTAGTTGTATCCAGAAAGGTCATGGAAGCATTGTATCTCAATGAAATTTTGTGGTTTCTTCAAAAAATAGACATCATTTACCTTCTCATGATCGACTGATAATACATGTTTCAAAATATTATGCCATAACAACATTACTTATTGAATCAAAAATGTAAATTATGAAATTTTTCCATACAACATGTGAGTTATTAGAATTTCCAGAACCAACCTCAGATGGTACTCATGATCATGTTCACGTGTGGAATAAACCATAATATCATCCATTAAGACTAGCACAAAAGTATCATGATATTGATGGAATATTTGATTTATCATAGACATAAAAACATCTAGAGTGTTAGTTAGACCAAAAGTAATCGAATGGTATTCTTAAGGGCCTTATCTACTCATGAAAGCTGTCTTCGGTATATCAAACTCCCAAAATCCAAGCTATTGATAACCCAACTGAAGATCAATTTTGAAAACCACATTTCCCACTGTAACAAATAAAAAAATTCTTTAACATGAGGCACATGACAACCACTATTAACTATTACCCAGTGAATCATCTGATAGTCCACACACAACCTAATTGAACTATATTCCTTCTTGTAAAATGTCACAGGGGATTTACAAGGTTAATCTCTAGGGAGAACAAAACATTTTCCAATACATCATCCAACTAAATCATGCTCTGTTTCAGGTCCAGTAGTTGAATACCATTAGAAGGTATTGACAACGGATGGGCACCTGTCACTAGTTCAATCGAAAACTCTACCTCTATCTCTAGAGGAATACTAATGAAGTCTTCTAGGAAAACATTAAAACAAATTTGAACAATAACCAGAAGATAAAAATAGAAGAGATGTTATCAGGATCAAATGTAATGTCATGAATAAAAACTCTTGTTCTTTGGGCGGGAAGGTACTACATGACCAGATATTAGGTTCATATCCCCTTGAAAAACACTAGATCTCCCATCAGTAGCTAGAAATGAAGCACATAGATGATGAAAATCAACCACATCTTGATGGGTCATAATAAAATCCATACTAATGATGAAATCAAATATTTCAAAATTAAGAATGAAAAAATCTTAAACCCACACTCTATCGTCTATACTTAACAAACAAGAAGGAAACTAAAAAACCTACTCTTTCCTCTTACTAATAGGTGTCTCTAACTCGATTAAAAGAGACATAAGTTTTCTTAGATGCTTTATAATATCAAAAAATTCATATATATAATTGTGTGAGAGGCACCAGTGTCAAATAATGAAATTTATATGGAAGATGAAATATGGATAGTATATCTCCCTATCAATTGACATATATTGGATTCCACTAGAAACTCATCTACTTGATTAAAGTGATTCACTCGTGAGGATTATAGAAGGATCCCTACAGTCATTGATGTGTATTACTACACCATAGTATCTTTTCGATCAGACTAACCTAGACAATAACGAGGAGTATTCATTGCCTTGAAAAAGCATTGTAAATGACCAACACACCCAAAATATTTCACGTCTTCACAGTAATAGAGAATAACTGATCGATATGTCTTACCATTCCACACTAATTGAAATTTATAAGAACACATCTAGATATATAAGATTGTGTGGATGAGGTCCGCTATTGAGACCCACCTCCTTACTTCTATGATGATCCTGTAAGATTCTCTTTTTCCCATGAATTCAATTGAACATACCACTACTTAAAAGTGAAGGGTTGGAAAATTAAATATTTCATTCCATACCCTTCACTTTAATCAAAGATGTTTCCACCATATTGGAATAGTTAGAAAGTTTGAATATAAATAACTACCATATAATATCTAGTCACAATTCCTGAAGTTACTTTTTAACCTTCACCTGGCCATTCCATACTATGTCCAAAGAAATACATAAATGCTTAGAAAACTAATTGGTGTATGTAGACACTGAACCCTATACCAGTTGAAAATATAGGAACTCCAGAGGCTTTTCTAGAGTCAAAGAAGCTGTAAAAAACTGCTAGAAGAAGAGGGTTTTGAAACCATACTGATCCATGTCCACATGTATGTCAGCCTACACCATAGAATCCTACTATCACTGGTTGGAACCCTAGGGCCTGAACACTACACATTTCACCAAAAAAGTTGTATGTGTCTCTAGGAAGTATAATTTTGTATTTATCCTATCTAGCTAATCCTCCACCCCTTCAAGATCATTCATTCGATAAAGAATTTTGTCTTATCATGTAAGAATTCCCATGACTGATCTTTCTCTCTTCCAACTCTCGATTGTACCTCAATAAATGTGTTATAATCTAGAGGTACATCCTGGACAAGAGAATGAACTTCCTGTATGACATTTTCAATGATATTTTTATATATATGGATATTCTCATAATGATCATCAGCTACACACTCTTATGGATCTCATGGAAAACATCTCAGAGGCATATTGTGGAATACAGAAACATAAAAATGATCAGACAATAGAAAATATCTTAGTTAAGTTCAAGAAACCCATAACCATAAAATGATATTTAAAACTATACACAAAACTAGATACATGTATCCCAACATCCAATTAAAACTTGAGTCACATCAGGATAAGTGATGGTCAATATGATATCAAAACATCCCTTTTAAGTCCCGACAATCCTATATATAGTCTAACAGACATCCCAAGGAAATGAATATTAAGGATAGACCCCCTCTGATACAAAATTATAATGAACTAAACTGGGATACCATCAAACCTACACTTCACTTGATCCATCACATACCTAAAGGGAATTCCATGTCCCCATGGGCTTGTGATAAGCACCCAAGCATTGAACGAACAGCTTTAGGGAATGATTTTCTTGAAAATTAATAATCACATGGAATATATATACATGATTCCAGATATAATAGTGGAAATAAAATAAATATATTCCAAAATTTTAAGAAATAAAGTAGAAACCATTGTCTGAAAAGGTATCCAAGAACTCCAAGAGACAATTCCAACTGCAAAATACGAAGACCAAAAAACAACTCTATGTGATGGCATCGACAAACTCACACTATCTCATCATCAACTACCCAATCCAGCTTACATGAAACCTCAACAACTCATTGAGGTTCCAAGCCTTTACATGAATTGGAAGAAATAAAAATTTATACCCATCAACGAAGAGGTGTGCAAGGTGTGAGATAATAGGATCAATATGATCACACCCAGGTGTTCCATAGAAAGTCACTATATAAAAATTATAGTATGTCCATTTTAAATAAAACATGGAATTATAAGAATTAATGTAGTTTTATAGAAAACATTGTAAATGTTTCCCCTATATCACAGTCTTAAAACAAAAGCAGATATATCAATTTCAAAGCATATTTTCAATGTGACCATTCACAAGAATCAATATGTATATCAAGGATAAAATAGTACATATCCATGAAATAAATAATAACAGGAGTAGCACATGCATCAAAACACTAAGGAATACAAATAGTCAGGCATTCGACTACTCTTACTAAAAAACTAATGAACAATGCACTCTCACACCTAATACCAATTATCTACACTCCAAAACCTGGGAGACACCCCAAAAAAGTGAAACCTATTCATAATATACATACCTAGGGCCAATAATATACACTATTGGATAATTGTAACACCCAGAAAGTGAACCCCCATAATATAAAATTACCTCAAGAAAAACCTTCCACCTAGTATCCAAGGTAACCCATTTTATCTTTTTCATAATCATCTCAATGTTTCAAAAATCATTTCTTCACCATTTTACAAAATCCTATTCAATACATTGAAAATACCCGATTTCATTAAATTTATCAAAAAACTACGGTAAAACCACTTTTATAAAAAATCTCATTCTCACAAACCCAAACAATCATGCCAATTTCATACAAAATTATTTAGAAAACAATTCATAAAAATGGATCAAATCAGTTTTGTCAACCACATAATATAGATGGAACAACCTACTTCAAAACTCTAATCACACACATATAATGGGATTCACCAACAATGAAAACCCAAAAACATCACCAACGTCCATAGAATCCAATCCACATATCTTGATTGATCCCATTTATAAAATTAGGTGTTGGGAGAGAAGTGTAAATACCACATACCTCCAGAAAGAATGTCTGACGCCCCATGATCAACAATGTAATGAACTCTATAATGATATCACAAAAAAAGTTAGAATAATAAAAGAATATACCCCAATTTATATCAATGGATATGAAATCCCAAACCAAATGGTGCTTCAATGATTTATGGAAATGAAGAGTCAGAAAGGATACTTACTAGGAGAATCAAAAAAGAAATCTAATAGAGATTGAATTTTGGATATATTGATTTAGAAGGGGTGGAGCCTCCCACAATTTCATGGAAATTAACCTGCGTCAAGAGAAATGGTATCTTCAGAATGAAATGAAACAAAAATACTACCATTCCTATTAAAAAAACTGTATGTGTGGCACTACATTATGTATGACCACATAAGAGTACATGTAACCGCTAAAGTCCCACATGCACCAGAAAACCCATCGTCTTGGGTTAAAAGTCTGGACTTTTATTATCTCATGATGTTTAAAGGACCTTCACATCAGGTAACTATTCACAACATGATGCCTTTCAGGATGTGGATCCAGCAACTCATACATGTCATGTAACCTAGTTACATGGCAAGAAATCCACCTGTAGTCTACTGAAAAATTTAGTAAAATCTAAGAGTCCAAAAAAACCATGACATCACCATTATAGCTATCCTCCTAATTCCTTCTTAGCCCTATATAGACTATGTAAATGGAAAACCAATATGTGGTTCAGGATATGCCTGAAAGATTTGTAATAGGACTTTACGTGTACACCATGAAGAAAACATATATAAATCCACCCAAAACTAAAATATGAACCCACAAAAAAATTAATTACAATCTAATGGAATAAATTATCTCTATAGGTAAATACATTTCAATCAACATAATTAATTATATGGTATTTAAAAAACATACAAATATATATATATATGGTTTATTCAGTTATTTCCTTAGTAAATTGATGTATGGGTTCTTGGGTGAACACCCTTAAAATGATGAAGCAAACAAGGGATCCTATAAGGGGATTTCATTTAAAAAAATTTGTCCATATATTACGATTAGTAATGAAAAATTTAGTGTTGGATTGTTATTATAGATTTTACTTCCACCATACCACATGTACATAGGAACATATACCTAGATGAAAATGTAAAAATCCTAGATAAATAAATAGATTGATATAGAAAATATTCATCAGTTATAAAATGATCAAGAAAGAACCCCTTTCAATCTATTAATGTGGATATATCAGTGGATATTCATGAATCAACATTGAAATCTATAAAATAAACCTAATGAATAAGGAAGTACTCTTATCACAAAAATGATAGTGGAGGATACTTCAATGATATATGGTTTTCAATTAATTTTATATTACAAATTGTATAATCCAATCCTTTTGTATGGATCATAAAGAGTATGTTAATTATCCAATAAAAATCTTTCATTAGTGTTAAACTATGTGTGCAGTTAGGCCTATTTTACATGTAGTACGTGAAGATTATGATAATTCATAATCCCCCATTTTTGGTATTATACCACTAGGTATATCTTTACCAATTCAAGATTCCACTAGAGGGGTCTTGACATGGATTTCATTACATTGAAAACATCACATATATTGCTTACCAAAACTAGTTACAGTTTCTCATCTACTAATAAGTTTTAGAATTAGAATTACCATTTAAAGTAGAATAATGGGGGGTAATGGTGAAATATCAAAGATAATATAGAAAAAAATATATAATAATGAATCATAATAAAATTTATCATTGGAATAAAAATGAATTAGAAGTATCACAGTGTGAAGGGACGGAGGGGGGACACATATTTTGTCTTGTTAATGATTTTGGGGAAGGATATAAATAGAGGTAATAAATAAACTCCATAACCGATATTAATTGTTTTTAAATAATACATTGGAATAAGAATCATGTCAGTATATGAAAATGTAATGTAAAATATAATACTGAAATAGTGATGAACTCGAAAAGGGAAGAAGAGGATTTGGTAAACCCATACCATGCAAAGGATATTATTAAATCATTATAGGGGTGCCTAATAAATACCTTATAGAGGCTCCTGATAGGTTGGATGTGATTAGAACATAGCTCATTTTTTTAGAGGGATGGGTGAGGAGATAATGGTTTGGTATTTATACATGGAGAGAAAAGGTATTCAAGTGTTAAAATAATGTTTATTTGAAGATTCAATCCATCTACAAGTTGGTGGAATTAATTCCACATAATTTCATAGAAAATTAATGATAAAAAATATTAATTTAGAATGTATAAAGATAAAACCTAAAGAAATATCCTAAAAATATCATTTAATTTTTAGAATAGAAAAATAATTTTTATTATTGAAATATCTAATTACATCTCAAAAATTCAAAGTATAAATTTATATATTTAAATTAATATTTTTGAATTAATTATTATACAACATAAATTATTTTTTATTAATGAAAATATTTAATTATTTTTTATTAAATTATAACATCATAATGATATCATGAAAATCATGGTACTTGTAGAACCATAATATTTACTTTTTCACCAAAAAATAAACATTTTTAAAAAAATCGAAAAAAAATCACCCTATAAAAATTAATATTTATTGATTCAATTTATAATGTAATTTTATATTAAATAATTATTTTTCTTTTAGAATTTTATAAATACATGTGCATTTCCAATGCATAAAATTTAAAGACAATACATTTAAAAAATATAATTTAATTTTGAGATAAGTATGTATACACAATACAACTGAATCATTTTTTTGATTTACATTACTATAAATAAATTTATTAATTTTATTAATCTATTATTATAATTAATATATATTTTTCTTATAAATTTTTAATTGATAATAACATGTTTTTGTGTAATGATCGTTATTTTTCATAATTATCATGACATGTCAATTATCATATTATTTTTTTTATAACAAAATTATAAAAAAAATACAAACATTTTTTGATACTATAAAATAATTATTACATTTTTAAAATTAAAATAATATATATTATTTAGTTTATTATTATGAATCACATTACTTATCTTTTTGAAGGGGGTTTTCAGAGTAATAATACATGTAACTGAATTTGATAAAAAAAATTTGAAATTGAATGAACAAAATTGTATTAAAGAATTATGATAATAAATTATTTTTTAAAAATACTAATTAATCAATAGCATTTAAAAACATAATCATTAAAATAATACTACTAATAAAATTAATATAGATATAACAAATTGATATATCTAAAAAAGAATCATATATAATGTTATCATTAATAATATTATATATATAAATACTGAAAGATGAAAATAGGATTGCATATCGGCTATTGGTTGGCGATATACCCTTATAATCCATCTATCATTGGTTCGAGCCCCATAGACACAGCCAACATGATAGGTCGTTGCGTGAACTTCAAGATTCCATTTTTTCCAAATCTATTTTAATAAATAAGTTTTCATTATACATTGAATTTTATGAAATTATTTACTTAGGTTATATATATTTTTATAGCTATTTGGTTTATTAAAATAAATAATTTCATTTAGAATTTATATTTATATTTATAAATTAAAATTTACAAAAACATTGATTTGTAATCATGGATTCTATATTTAACCAACAATTAAAAATTATGTCCTCAAAATTTTACCAAATGATATACACTTATGAAACGCAAATGTTCATTCAAATTTTATTTTTATAAATGAAACATTATAAATACTTAGTCTGTTTTATTTATATGGGGAATTACTAGTTTAATGAATTCCTCTAGAAAAAATGGATATCTATCAAAGTATCTATACCTAATGATTTAAAATCCTTTTCACCAAAAATTACAATACCCTATTCTAACCCCAAATGACATTACATAGAAACAAACATTAGTATTTGGTGCTAAACATAAATAAAATTTTTTATGTCAACTAAATTATATTCAAGTCTTAAGATAAAAAGGTAATAGTATTTGGGAGCTATGTACATTTAAATCTAAACTCGTAGTATAATAAAAAAATTCCACATAAATTATCAACACATGAAATTCTCATATCTGTATTACGTTAATTGGAATTACTTTGGAAAAGGGGAAATAGATTATAGGAAGATCTAAAACCCCAGTAAGGTAATAATAAAGCATGGAACAATAAATAATTATACATGCGAGTCAATAGGCATTCACTGATAATATAAAAAGATTGACAATATTATACATCAAAATTAATTCATGACATGTGGGAAAGATATCATTAGATAATGTAATCATATGAATATGGAAACAACATAAATATGACATTATACCCATATTTCCTGGATAACATCCAAGACATCATAATATGTTGTGATTAAGCTTACAATTCATGAAACATACATGGTATATCATGAGATGAAAACATTATCCAATGCTATAGAGTACTATCATGGTACAAGCATCATATTATAAAAATTACATGCCTTTGTGTACCATGTGAGAAATAAAAACATAAGTCTATCAATAATTATAATGTGAAATCATAGAAAAGAAACGTGAATCGAATCATAATAAGTATCTATCTTGATAAATTCCATTCAATATGGATAATAAATTAATGTGTAATTAAACCATATAAAATAATTGGTAAACAAATTTACTCAATTATTTCTGCATTAAATACTTGGATGAATATTTTGTTCAATTCCTTTATAATAGAAGAATAATATAATGGTAACCACAAGGGAAGTGAAATAAATTAAATACTATGCATAGATGATGATAATGAGAGATAAAGGTAGTGATGGATCATCTATTTAGAGTTCACTCACAACATATCACATGCATATAGTAAAATGGACGTGAATAATAAATGTAAAATGAATGTTAATGATGGATAATAACAGATAATAAAATCATAGGTTATAAAATGAGCAGGAATGAACCCATTTTGATTTGATAATGTGGCTCTCTAGGAGATTATAAAACAATAAGCTTTTGAAACACAATGATATTATAAATGAAAAAGACGTAACACTGTACAATTAATTTTATAAGATTTTATTTAAATTATATAACGATATAAATTGAAGTTTTTTTGAATATATATATTCAAATCCTTTATTATCTCTCATAATGAAAATTTGAATTATCCAATGAAAACCCCACAATAATTTCTAAATAGATGTGTTGTTAGGATAATTTATCATTCACAATGTGATAATTGTGTTGAAACTAAGTCCATCATTATTTGGGTTATCAACCCAAGTCACATATTTTCTAGATCCTGTATCCAGTTTCTATTATCCATATCAAGATTTTACTCCTAGGAAAACTACACACAATTTACTTTTCTGAATTTAATTCTGTTTCTTGAATATATTTACATTGGATCATTATATATATTTTGAAGGAAATATAATGACATTTAGTGGTTTTCACTCAATTATAACATATAAATTAAATAATAACAATTAAGAATGTTAATATTTCCTATATAAATGAATAAAAATTAAAAGGATTGTAAGGTAAAGTGACTGAGGTGTGAGAAATGATTTTTATAGAATAATAACCTCTGGGAAAAAGTAGTTAGTGATAGGGAATAAATAAAAACATATTATGAATATAAAAATTTTATTAAAATAATATGGAAAAAAATCCTGGAATCATATGTAAAATTATTTGAAAATATAAAATAATAGAATTAATGGACATGAAAAGGAAGGTGGGGGATTTAGAAAACCCTTAGCCTTCTACAGATATTCCGTAAGCCTTATTGGGACACCTTAAAACTATAGAATCACCTAGAAGAAATTATTTATAAGTTCAATGACATAGAATTCATTCTGTGTGGATTTCTATTTGATGGTGATGGGAGAATGGTTGTGTATTTATACATGAGTATGAAGGAATTTAAGTGTTAAAAACATTTTATTTTAATATATGTGTAACACCCCAAGCTTCTACGGTACGCTTCTCTTTGAATAATGTGATAGCGTGTGTTGTACGCAACACCGAGTTCTAACACACCATAACTAATCAAACTAGCCGTTATGAATAGTAATACCTACTTTTTGAAATTATATATATATTATATTTGAAAATGGACTTCATTTTTGGATTCGGAATATCGAATTTAGCCTAAGGTGAAATTTTGGTACATTTCGGATAACTTTCATATTTTGATGAATAGTGAAAATTACTAAATTTTAATTAAAAACAACTTTTTTAATAAAAATAATTAATAGTGATAAATTATGAATTTGAGTGGTTTTAAAGTATATTTAGAATATATTTTTACCGTTTAATATAATTTTGGTCATTGGACACAATTTTACAATTAAACCGAACATAAACAAGTGTCAATCTTTCGATAGTTATTATCTCTTAAAAACACGCTTTTTGTTTTGACAGCGGGAATTAATTTTAAATTAATTTCTGCCACTTCTGTGTTTTGAATTTAGAAAAATGGATTCCATATTTGGAATCAGGATGTTCAAATTGTGTAAATAGGTAACTTTTATTTTTAGACATTTTGAATAATTACTGCGGTAAATATTTTATTTACCATGGTTAAGGGAAAATCCGGTAAATAAGGGTTAAAAAATAATATTATAATAATACTAAATTACCCTAAAACATGTCTTAACCCTATTGGTTGATACATGGTCGACCATGAGAATCTTTGGGTCTATTTTGGGACCCCATGGATCCACTTGTAAGTGATAATGACACTTTATTTTAATTAAGATAAAATGAATACAAAAATGACACAAGCATATATCTTTTAGAAAAACAATTGTTACATAGGGTTATATATGTTGGATTTTAGATTATAAATATTCATTAGAAATACCAAAAGATTTCCTACATAATTATATTTTATTTATAATTTTTAGACATTAAATAATTTATTTTATTTATGACACAATGATGATGCAGTAATTACTATAATGGTGAAAAATTAAAATAATTGATATTATAAATACCCAAATATATAAAATATGAAACTTTTAATGAATTAAAATAATTTTATAGGATAATATGATATATTAGTATTGATTTAATTGACTTTATTCTAATTAATCAATCTGTTATGAGTTTCACAAAAATCAACTATTGAATAGTGTCAAAATTGACATAAAAGAGTTCGTAAAACAAATATTATATTATTAATTGATATTAAATTCCTAAAAATCTACGGTTCTGCCAAGAGACTTATATCATGATAGTTTCATCATTAATGGACCACTTGGGGGTCTCTTGGATGTATTTAGTAAGTTTATTAACCATATTATATAAAAATACAAAGAGACATTGTAAAAGTGAAACTAATTAACTTAAAGTTAATACTTAAAGATAAGGTTAATATAAGTACACAAACCTGTCTAAATTATATTGGTTGAGTTGTTTTCGACCCATCCCCACCTTAACCTTTGAATAGTCAACTTTGGAGCCATTGGAAACCGATTATGAATTTATTATAAACTAATATCTCTAGATTTTCCAAAGGTGCCCCTCACCCCTCTTATAAAAGGGAACTCCTCCTTCTCATTTCTTCACACCTTCAAAGCCTTTTGGTTCGGCCAAACTCTGACCAAATACTCTCCCAACTTCCCTCACTACAACCTAGAGGCCTTAGTTTGATCAGAAAGCCAACCTAATGAGCCCTTTTGATCAAATAAAAAGGAAGAACCCGAAGAAGAGGTAATGTTTTCACCACCCTTTTCAAGTTCCTTTCTTCTTCCACTTCTTCTTCCTTTGTTGTTACCATTCTAAAATAATAAATCCAGTATCATATATATACTGTGATGTTATTATAAATATGGTACAACCATATTCAGTATTCTATCCACCCTTTGAATAACATGTCACCATACGTGCGTACGTACGGCTTACCGTCTCTACGTCATGGTGTAATTATTATTCAATATAATATTATTTGGATGGGTATAATAATGATGTGTAACTCATGTAAATAATAAATATAACATGTTAATGATTCTGTATATATGATATACCATCCATTTATATATTATTTTAATATCAAAAGAATGATATTGTCGCTCGTGCGTACGTACGGACTACCGTCTCCACGAACGCGATGAGATTCATTCTCCATCGTATCCATTCAAGTATAATTATCATTTGATGATTTAAAAATGATGTTTATGGACATGATATCATTCTTATTATGAGTAAGATATAATCTATCCATTACAAACATGTCTTACGTAACCAAACATTTAAGAAGAACGAATCGATTATCACCCGAAACGACGATAATACTAAGATATTATTAATAAAGCAATGTTAAAAGATAATATATGACATCATATTAATGTATATGATTCTTGTATAATTTAATAACAATTCATTCACCATTATACAGGAGGTTAACCTACCCCAACAATGGAAAAGTACAAGGTAAGGGTTATTTCACAATCTCTTCATTATCCGAGGTTGTTTATATGTAATAATTTACTGGGATCTCTTTATCATCCACATCCATGTTTTCTTAAAAATGTATTTCAAAACATTTTTTTATTATTTACAAGAATATGGGTTAAAGTCATTTATACCCTTGGTTGACTTGTTATAAGAGGTTTATGAAGGAATCTTTCCGTCGTTTTCAAAACAAGGTCCTTTTTAACCTTTTCGACAGAATTAAGGTAAGAATGTTTTTTTAACTTATACGGCGGGTGCGGCTATTTTCTGCCGTTATAAAATCTTCAAAGCTTCCATGACAAGCTTATAAGAATATTTTCAAAGAAAAGGTTTTATTTTATGTGGATCTTAAATGATTTCAAAATAAAAGGAGATATTTATTTAAAAAGAATTTTGATTTCATCTATGTCAACATCCTTTGATGGATTTTAAGATTATTTGAAGTTGATTTATTATGATACAAAACCTATATATTGTATTGAAGGTTTTGTGATATGTTTGACTGTGGATGTGCTATTTTTATACCATTCATAGTTTATGGTGAAAGTATTGACATTTCGTATGCTAGTTTTAATACGAATGTTTATGTTATATTTAAACCTTTTCATATGGGAATGCATTGGACTTAATATGTGACGGGTGGAGCCCGCTATAGCTCCTCGATGCATCGGTAGGTCTCATGAGACAAACTAGTGTCTTGGCACAAGGCCTTGAAAAAATCTTATTTGTAGTCTTGGAACGAGGCCTTGAATATGTGGTTATGATAGTCTGGCATTATGCATTCCAACATTATGAAAGTGGTTATTGATTTTTTTGCATGTGATTATTCGATTAGTAGAATATCCATGTGAATAAGTAAATGGCATTATTTCATTTTATTTATGCCATACTATGTTTAAAGTTCAAGTTTGAAAGGATTTTGTTTTAGTTATACATTGCCTTAAATGTTTATTCTTATTTATGAAAGTTTCCGCTATATTGTTATCCTTACTGGGCATTTGAGCTCACCCCTTTTCTATGTTTTATTTTTCCCAGGAAGTGAAGAAGTAAATTATGAATGACCTGCAGGGATATTGTGTGGGGATATGAGTGTGGTTTATGGAGACAATATGTTGTTGTAGTAGTTTTTCATTTTATGATGTAATGTAAGACTTATGAATATATCTAGTGTTTCCAAGGATACTAAACCAATCGATCTTTCGAGATTTGATCTTTCTTGTGATCATGCCAATGTTATGTAATAATGCACCAACTCTGGGTAACTAGGGTCGGGTCGTTACAGTTGGTATCAGAGGAAGTTTAGTACAAACCTTGGAAGCTAGATTTAGATAAACTCTGATTAGAGCACGTAGACCTAATATGAACTTTGAGGATTAGTATATAAGAACTTCCTAGAATTTTGGTATTGTAGAGATTTTGTGAGTTTTCCGAGCAATACATCCCTGTCTGGATACGAGCAGGTAGAGGCGGCTCTGGCATAGATGTACCTAGGGTTAAAACCCGAAAACACCGCTTTGAGCTTGACTCGAACGGGAACTGGTGCACGACAACGGGCCTTGCTGCACTCTTGGTTACGAAACTCCCAGGGGATATGCTTAGGATAACTCTCATTTTCTTTACAAATCATTTTGAAGGGATTATGAGTATATACTTCCTCAAAAAAACATTCTTATGATTATGGATTATATCCATAAATAGTTCAATTTATGTTAAGTGTTTTATAAGTATGGGATTATGTATTTTAATTCATAAACTGATCAAGTTTATGCCATTGTTTAGAAATGGCGCCTAGTGGAAGAAATGGAAACCGTATCAATGCACGCACTCCATGTAGGGATTTCCCTCCTGCTCAAGATAATTATAGTGGGGCTGGTGATGCAACTGGTGCCGATCAGCTAATCACCATACTGGGACAACTTACTCAGGTTATGAATAATAACCTTACCCGTATGGAGCACCCTGATCCGCAGCGTGGAGGATCAATGTTAGATCGATTCATGAGGCAACAACCACCAACGTTCAATGGGAATACAAATCCCTTAGTAGCTGAGCAATGGATATTTTCCCTAGAGAAAATATTTCAGGCTTTGGGGAGCAGTGAAAGGGAAAAAGTTATCATGGCAGTTTACCGCCTCACTGGAGATGCTGATCAATGGTTGTCATTGATTCAAAACATGAAGGAAGATGATGAAGTATCAAATATGGAGTGGAGGGAGTTCAAAGATCTGTTTTTAGAAAAATACTTTCCTCGCGACCATCGAGCAGATATGGAAAGGAAATTTCTGAGTCTGAGACAAAAGGAGGATGAGAATGTCACAAAGTATGAGGCTAACTTTACAAGGTTAGCGAGGTATGATGGAGATTATATTCGCAACCCAAGAAGTAAGATTGATCGTTTCTTTGATGGGTTTAAACCATTTCTCCGTCGAGCATTAGTCTCACAATCCTTTTCATCGTACGAAGACATTGTCTCATGTGCTATCAAGACCGAAAAGGAATTCTCTATGTCTTATGACTTTAAAGCAAAGCAAGAGAAGAAGGGACCTGCTGATCAATCTGGGAATGGAAATAAGGGGAAGAAGGGAAAGGTTGAATATCCATCTTGTGGTAAATGCGGGAAGAAACACCCCGGTGCTTGCTTGAAGGGAATGGGAGTCTGTTACAAGTGTGGTGAAAAAGGCCACCAAGCTCATGATTTCAAGGGGAAGAAGGAAGCTACCAACGTTCAGTGCAACAATTGCAGTGAGATGGGGCATTATGCAAATGCATGTCCTAACCGTCAGGAGAACTTACCTCAGAAAAGTCCAAGGGATCAAGGCCAGGCTTATACTATCACTACTGCAGAGGTAGAAGCTCCAAAAGACGTGGTGGCAGGTAATTTAATGGTTTCCTCAAGTTTAGCAAATTCATTATTTGACTCTGTATCGTCGCATTGTTTCTATATCTTCCCCAGTTTTCTAAGAAAATTAGATATTTCCAATTTGATTTAATAAGGGAGTTGTCAGTTAAAACTCCTAAGGGAAGTATTCATTGCAACAAAGTTTTGTGAATCAGTCCCCATTAGAGCACATAAATTTTCATTATCTGCTGATCTCATCGTCATACCTATGATTGAGTTTGATATAATCCTCGGTATGGACTGGCTTTCAGACTATGATGCGAAGATTTATTGTAAAAAAAAAGAAGTTACGATTCTTGATGATAATGATAAGGAACACCTTATCTTTAGAGCAGAATCATCACCACCTAATTCTTATTTAGATCCACCCCCAGTAGCTCAACTTAATTCAATTATTGGGGGAGGAAGAGAATGAAGTAACTGTCGGTGAGGAAAGGAATGTTCAAATAGAGGATGTACCTGTTGTGAAAGAATTTGTAGATGTATTTCCGGAAGATTTACCTGGACATCCTCCAGAACGAGAAGTTGAGTTTTCCATTGATTTGATTCCTGGATCAAGGCCTATATCAAAGACCCCTTATAGAAAGGCCACTGTAGAGTTAGTCGAACTAAAGAAACAACTAGAGGAATTGAGTAATAAGGGATTTATTCACCCTAGTGTTTCTCCATGGGGAGCCCCTGTTCTTTTTGTTAAAAAGAAAGATGGATCTATGAGGTTATGTATCGACTACAGGGAGATCAATGCTATAACGATAAAGAACAAGTATCCCCTACCCCGTATTGATGATTTATTTGACCAACTTCATGGAGCTCAATACTTTTCAAAGATTGAACTTCGATCTGGATACCATCAGTTGTGTGTGCAGAAGGAAGACATTCCAAAGACAGCATTTCGAACCAGGTACGGGCATTACGAGTTTACTGTAATGCCGTTTGGATTGACTAATGCACCCTCTGTATTCATGGATCTGATGAATAGAGTTTTCAAGGAGTATCTCGTTGAATTTGTGGTGGTATTTATTGATGATATATTGGTATACTCCAAAACCTACGAAGATCATGAAAATCACTTGCACATTATCTTGAAGACTCTGAGGAGGCATGAATTATATGGGAAGTTTATCAAGTGTGAATTCTGGCTTCAGGAGATTTCTTTTCTTGGACATATTGTCTCTAAAGATGGAATCTCTGTTGATCCTTCTAAGACCAAGGCAATCCAAGAATGGACAGCACCTACGAGTATAACTGAGGTACGCAGTTTTATTGGTTTGGCAGGTTATTATCGACGTTTCGTCCAGAATTTTGCCCGATTAGCTAACCCATTAACGAAGCTCACACGTAAAGGGGATAAATTTGTTTGGAAAAAAGAGTTTGAAGAATGTTTTTAAGAACTGAAGAAAATA
This sequence comes from Viscum album, assembly GCA_963277665.1. Lineage (NCBI taxonomy): Eukaryota > Viridiplantae > Streptophyta > Magnoliopsida > Santalales > Viscaceae > Viscum > Viscum album. Next base: position 265,260,265 of record OY728128.1, on the reverse strand, counting down.
TTAGTCAATGCTCCTATATTGAATCTACCATCGGGGAATGATGGGTTCGTTATTTATAGTGATGCATCGAAGAAAGGACTTGGTTGTGTCCTTATGCAGAATGATAGAGTTATTGCCTATGCATCACGACAGTTGAAAATTCATGAAAAAAACTATCCTACTCATGATCTCGAGTTAGCAGCTGTGATCTTTGCTTTGAAGATATGGAGGCACTACCTATATGGTGAAAAATGTGAGATTTATACTGATCACAAGAGTTTGAAGTATATTTTCTCACAAAAAGAACTCAATATGAGGCAAAGGAGATGGATTGAATTACTCAAGGATTATGATTGCACGATACACTACCACCCGGGAAAAGCAAACTCGGTGGAAGATGCTTTGAGTAGAAAAGACCATGGAGTTTTGAACAATATGAGAATTGAAAGGGATCCAATTTTCATGGATCTAGTGAAGATGGACATGGGAATAACCAGGGAAGGTGAAACATCAATGCTTTTTCAAATGGTTGCCAAACCATCTTTACTAGAAAGGATTAAGAGTTCTCAGACCGATGATGAAGAATTCCAAAAGAAGATTAAAGATGTGAATGATGGGAGATTGAGAGACTTTGTGTATGAAGATGGAATTTTGAAATTCGGGAAGAGACTTTGTGTTCCCAATTTACCTGATCTAAAAAGGGAATTGCTGGATGATGCTCATAGTTCCAATTTCTCTATACACCCTGGGAGCACCAAAATGTATAGAGATTTGAAGGAACATTTTTGGTGGGACAACATGAAGAGGGAGATTGCTGATTTTGTGTCAAGATGTATGGTTTGTCAACAAGTGAAAGCTGGAAGGCAACAGCCTGGAGGTGTCATGCAAACTCTTCCCATACCAGAGTGGAAATGGGACAATATTAAGATGGACTTTGTCATGGGGCTACCAAGGACTCCTAGAAGGAATGATGCAATACGGGTGATTGTTGAACGTCTTACCAATTCATCACATTTTCTTGCTATAAGAGAAGATCTACCCCTGGAACGTCTAGAAAGACTATATATTAATGAAGTTGTGAGACTTCATGGAGTACCCTTATCAATTGTTTCTGATCGTGATCCCCGTTTTACTTCAAGATTCTGGAAAAGTCTTCAGAAATCCCTGGATATAGAACTTCATTTGAGCACTGCATACCACCCTCAGACAGACGGACAATCAGAACGGACTATTCAAACCTTAGAAGACATGTTGAGATCTTGCTCACTTGACTTTCAGGGTATGTGGGATCAATATTTACCTCTGGTAGAATTTTCCTATAACAATAGCTTCCATTTGAGTATTCAGATGGCACCATATGAAGCGTTATATGGAAAGAGATGTCGTACACCAACCTATTGGGATGACGTTGGTGAAAGAAAACTTGTAGGCCCGGAACTGGTGGAGGAAATGGTGGAAAAGGTGAAAGTAATCCAAAATCACATCAAAGCAGCTCAAAGTAGGCAGAAGAGCTATGCCGATAATCGAAGGAAGGATTTGGAATTTCAAGTCGGTGATCATGTTTTCCTGAAGGTATCTCCATGGAAGGGAGTCATACGTTTTGGTAAGAAAGGTAAATTGAGTCCCATGTACATCGGACCTTTCGAAATTCTAGAACGAATTGGGGTTGTAGCTTACTGATTGGCAATGCCGCCAAGTCTCTCCAAAGTTCACGATGTGTTCCACGTATCTCTATTGAGGAAATACATGCCTGATCCAACGCATGTACTAACCTATGAGGAATTAGAACTGGAACCTGATCTGTCTTATTGCGAAGAGCCCGTCAGGAATCTTGATACGAGAGAACAAGTACTGAGAAACCGGACGACGCGTCTGGTAAAAGTTTTGTGGAGAAACCATAAGATGGAAGAGGCAACGTGGGAACCCGAGGAACTTATGATGAAGAACCACCCGAGTCTTTTCATGTGATAAGTATTCTAGAAATTTCGAGGACGAAATTATTTGAAGGAGGGGAGAATGTAACACCCCAAGCTTCTACGGTATGCTTCTCTTTGAATAATGTGATAGCGTGTGTTGTACGCAACACCGAGTTCTAACACACCATAACTAATCAAACTAGCCGTTATGAATAGTAATACCTACTTTTTGAAATTATATATATTTTATATTTGAAAATGGACTTCATTTTTGGATTCGTAATATCGAATTTATCCTAAGGTGAAATTTTGGTACATTTCAGATAACTTTCATATTTTGATGAATAGTGAAAATTACTAAATTTTAATTAAAAACAACTTTTTTAATAAAAATAATTAATAGTGATAAATTATGAATTTGAGTGGTTTTAAAGTATATTTAGAATATATTTTTACCTTTTAATATAATTTTGGTCATTGGACATAATTTTACAATTAAACCGAACATAAACAAGTGTCAATCTTTCGATAGTTATTATCTCTTAAAAACACGCTTTTTTTTGACAACGGGAATTAATTTTAAATTAATTTCTGCCACTTCTGTGTTTTGAATTTAGAAAAATGGATTCAATATTTGGAATCAGGATGTTCAAATTGTGTAAATAGGTATCTTTTATTTTTAGACATTTTGAATAATTACTGCGGTAAATATTTTATTTACCATGGTTAAGGGTAAATCCGGTAAATAAGGGTTAAAACAAATATATTATAATAATACTAAATTACCCTAAAACGTGTCTTAACCCTATTGGTTGATACATGGTCGACCATGGGCATATTTGGGTCTATTTTGGGACCCCATGGATCCACTTGTAAGTGATAATGACACTTTATTTTAATTAAGTTAAAATGAATACAAAAATGACACAAGCATATATCTTTTAGAAAAAAAATTGTTACATAGGGTTATATATGTTGGATTTTAGATTATAAATATTTCTTAGAAAGATAAAACTATTTCCTACATAATTATATTTTATTTAAAATTTTTAGACATTAAATAATTTAATTTATTTATGACACAATGATGATGCAGTAATTACTATAATGGTGAAAAATTAAAATAATTGATATTATAAATACCCAAATAAATATAATATGAAACTTTTAAGGAATTAAACTAATTTTCTAGGATAATATGATATATTAGGATTGATTTAATTGACTTTATTAGAAGTAATCAATCTGTTATGAGTTTCACAAAAATAAACTATTGAATAGTGTCAAAATTGACATAAAAGATTTCTTAAAACAAATATTATATTGTTAATTGATATTAAATTCCTAAAAATCTAAGGTTTGGCCAAGAGACTTATATCATGATAGTTTCATCATTAATGGACCACTTGGGGGTCTCTTGGATGTATTTAGTATGTTTATTAACCATATTATATAAAAATACAAAGAGACATTGCAAAAGTGAAACTAATTAACTTAAAGTTAATACTTAAAGATAAGGTTAATATAAGTTCACAAACCTGTCTAAATTCTATTGGTTGAGTTGTTTTCGACCCATCCCCACCTTAACCTTTGAATAGTCAACTTTGGAGCCATTGTAAACCGATTATGAATTTATTATAAACTAATATCTCTAGCTTTTCGAAAGGTGCCCCTCACCCCTCTTATAAAAGGGCACTCCTCCCTCTCATTTCTTCACACCTTCAAAGCCTTTTGGTTCGGCCAAACTCTGCCCAAATACTCTCCCAACTTCCCTCAATACAACCTAGAGGCCTTAGTTTGATCAGAAATCCAACCTATGGAGCCCTTTTGATCAAATCAAAAGGAAGAACCCGAAGAAGAGGTAATGATTTCACCACCCTTTTCAAGTTCCTTTCTTCTTCCACTTCTTCTTCCTTTGTTGTTACCATTCTAAAATAATAAATCCAGTATCATATATATACTGTGATGTTATTATAAATATGGTACAACCATATTCAGTATTCTATCCACCCTTTGAATAACATGTCACCATACGTGTGTACGTACGGCTTACCGTCTCCACGTCGTGGTGTAATTGTTATTCAATATAATATTATTTGGATGGGTATAATAATGATGTGTAACTCATGTAAATAATAAATATATCATGTTAATAATTCTGTATATATGATATACCATCCATTTATATATTATTTTAATATCAAAAGAATGATATTGTCGCTCGTGCGTACGTACGGACTACCGTCTCCACGAACGCGATGAGATTCATTCTCCATCGTATCCATTCAAGTATAATTATCATTTGATGATTTAAAAATGATGTTTAAGGACTTGATATCATTCTGACTATGAATAAGATATAATCTATCCATTAAAAACATGTCTTACGTAACCAAACATTTAAGAAGAACGAATCGATTATCACCCGAAACGACGATAATACTAAGATATTATTAATAAAGCAATGTTAAAAGATCATATATGATATCATATTAATGTATATGATTCTTGTATAATTTAATAACAATTATTTCACCATTATACAGGAGGTTAACCTACCCCAACAAAGGAAAAGTACAAGGTAAGGGTTATTTCACAATCTCTTCATTATCCGAGGTTGTTTATATGTAATAATTTACTGGGATCTCTTTATCATCCACATCCATGTTTTATTAAAAATGTATTTCAAAACATTTTTTTATTATTTACAAGAATATGGGTTAAAGTCATTTATACCCTTGGTTGACTTTTTATAAGAGGTTTATGAAGGAATCTTTCCGTCGTTTTCAAAACAAGGTCCTTTTTAACCTTTTCGACACAATTAAGGTAAGAATGTTTTTTTAACTTATACGGCGGGTGCGGCTATTTTCCGCCGTTATAAAATCTTCAAAGCTTCCCTTAAAAGCTTATAAGAATATTTTCAAAGAAAATGTTTTATTTTATATGGATCTTAAATGATTTCAAAATAAAAGGAGATATTTCTTTAAAAAGAATTTTGATTTCATCTATGTCAACATCCTTTGATGGATTTTAAGATTATTTGAAGTTGATTTATTATTATACAAAACTTATATATTGTATTGAAGGTTTTGTGATATGTTTGACTGTGGATGTGCTATTTTTATACCATTCATAGTTTATGGTGAAAGTATTGACATTTCGTATGCTAGTTATAATACGAATGTTTATGTTATATTTAAACCTTTTCATATGGGAATGCATTGGACTTAATATGTGACGGGTGGAGCCCGCTATAGCTCCTCGATGCATCGGTAGGTCTCATGAGACAATCTAGTGTCTTGGCACAAGGCCTTGACAAAATCCTATTTGTAGTCTTGGCACGAGGCCTTGACTATGTGGTTATGATAGTCTGGAATTATGCATTCCAACATTATGAAAGTGGTTATTGATTTTTTTGCATGTGATTATTAGATTAGTAGAATATCCATGTGAATAAGTAAATGGAATTATTTCATTTTATTTATGCCATACTATGTTTAAAGTTCAAGTTTGAAAGGCTTTTGTTTTAGTTATACATTGCCTTAAATGTTTATTCTTATTTATGAAAGTTTCCGCTATATTGTTATCCTTACTGGGCATTTGAGCTCACCCCTTTTCTATGTTTTATTTTTCCCAGGACGTGAAGAAGTAAATTATGAATGACCTGTAGGGATATTATGTGGGGATATGAGTGTGGTTTATGGAGACAATATGTTGTTGTAGTAGTTTTTCATTTTATGATGTAATGTAAGACTTATGAATATATCTAGTGTTTCCAAGGCTACTAAACCAATCGATCTTTCGAGATTTGATCTTTCTTGTGATCATGCCAATGTTATTTAATAATGCACCGACTCTGGGTAACTAGGGTCGGGTCGTTACAATATGAACCAACCAATTGTGGGTAGAATTAATTAAAAATTATTTTATGACAAAAATTTAAAAAATGTAGTTATATGGCCATATAATGAATATAAAACAACAATGATGGAAAACATAACATTTAATTGAAAGAATCTAGAAATAACTTTTATTTTTAAAAATTCTAATTATGATTGAAACATTTCTAGTATAAGAATATAATTTAAAATTAATAGTTCAAAATTAATTATTTAACTCATCAAATAATATTTTCTGGACAAAATAATTCATATTTTTTAATTCCTTAATTTATTTTATAATCAAAATTAGGTTACCCATAAAATGATAATTTTAACTTTCTTTTTCCAAAAAAAGAACATCATAGTAAAAATCCCAAAAAAATCACACAAATTTTTTTTTGTTATGGGTCCATAAAAATTAACTTTATCCAACAAAATTTATTATTTATAAGAATTTAAATAATAAAATTGTATTTCCAAATCAAACATTTTGTGCATATATTTCAAAAAAACTTCTTTTTATAAAATCTAATTTCATTACGAGATATGTGTGTATCTATATTAATATTTATTTATTTTATAAAATATATCCCTCTATAATGATTTTAGGAATTTTTTGAAATTATTATTTAAATTACGTACAATTTATTTTCTAAATATGTAATTGATAAAAATGGTTTTTTTAAAAATATTTATATTTAATAATTACAACAACTTGTTAATGTACATTTTAATTTATGAAAACAAATATTTTAAATAAATAATAAACTTATTATGATATTATAAAATATTGTTTTTTTAATTAGAAATCACAAATATTTCATACATTTTTTTTATTATCAAATATGTTATTTATCATTTTTTTAGGGATATTTATTGAGTTAAAAATATATTACTAGATTAGAAATGAATAATTTAGAAATTAAATGTCCAAAAATTTAAATAAATAGATATGAATCATTTTTATTCTTTTAATCAAAATATTTAATCATTATATTTTAATAGCCTAATTATCATGAGAATTATAGTATTAATAAAATTAATGTAGTTATCAAATAATGAAATATATGAGAAAAGAGTCCTAAATATAGTAAAACTTGTGTAATAATATATATATATATATATAAATTATGGAATATTGAAATGGGAAAAAATGTAGTCCAGTGGTAGGTGATAAAATCATGTTGTTTTTCATTCACGGGTTTCTTCCCCATGGCCTCACCGGACATAACATGTAAATAATTAGTCTGGGAGATACCATTCTCCTAAACCATTTAATTAAATAAATTTATGTTATACTAGATAAATATATATAAACCAATAACATAAGAAATAAATATTTCTATATATAATTGGTTTATTGAAATAAATCATTTAAATTTTAATTGTCATTTATATTTATGAATGAAAATTTATAAAAAATCATTTGAAATATGGGATGTTTTAAATTTTTCACACATTGAAATACAATTTTATTTTATTCTATGGTCCTTCACATACTAATCCATTAGTTTTTATCATTAGTTTAATTGATCCATGCTTAAATTTAAAATACACATGATTATTTATGGTTATATGTGGTTTATTTTAATCGTTAAATTTAGTTGCGCATAAGTCCTAGAGATTCTTATTCACTTGAACTATGATTTCCTCCATACTGTGAAAACATGAGACTATATTGGATGAATGCAATTGAAATCATTGAATGAGTAATTAACAAATGCATGATCCAAAATCTAAATTTTATGCCTATTCTAGGTTCTTAACAAAAATGTTATATCAACCTCTATAACATAATTTAAGAACATATCAGAACTTTATCACATTATAAATTAATGTCTAATGTCCAAATTAATACTCATAAATACAACTGAAATAGTGTTTAAACCTAGAAACATTTCCAAAATTATGAATCTATACTCACATGTTGATCAATAATTAAATTATAGAACTTGAGATAAAATTTATAATATTTGTGACACATGCTAACTCATAAGGGGGAATAATTCTATGTATTTATCTCTTTGTGTTTGTATAGATTGCTCAGTCAATGAAGGTCTCCAAACCAAAAAGTCATTTTCGAGGAAGATTTTACAATTAATTTATATTTATCATTATTCTCACATTTATAGTAATTTTCAAAATACATTTTCAATATTATAGGGATGATGTATTTGATGCATGTTAATTATTTCTTAGTGATAATTTTATAACCAAAATGTGTAGTAGCGGATTGATCCTTCGTTAGAGGTTTTCAAGGGTGGTGCATGGTTCTTCAAACTATATGAATATCAATGAAAAACAAAAAACATTTTTTGATACATATGATTACGTTTCATGGTCAAATAAATCATGTTTCCAAAAATTTTGATTGAATCTTACATTTGGAATATTTATCCAATGGAGACTACACAGTTGTCACACGGTTTCCAAAACCACGTGTACTTCTAAAATTTATTAGAAATATAAAATTTACACTTTTTTCTTAACTATTTTTTACACCTCCACTCCACTTTTTATTACTCCAATATGAATCAATATCCCCCCATTTATCTGAGCACTTATTCCTCCTCTCTTAAAATTGATTTAATCAGGTTTTTTACAAATAATATTTAATGAAATATAACATATTTTATTTCCATCAATAATTCTTATTAATATTATCTCACTTTCTATAGATTTCATCTTCCACTATAGCCTATATGGAAGATTGTTTCTATGACCTGATTATAATGGTATGGGTTTTGATGTTTAGGGTGATCATTTTCTTTCTTAAGGGATTTCTCCCCCATCACTAGTGGATTTGATCCATTTCCAACAGTTTCACCTGTTCAAGATAGGTAAATACTTGATTTTATCTATTTTTGGAACCCTATGTTATTTAATATTTTTAAAATATTGTTATAAATGTGATTAAATGATTATATATTATATTCATGGTCATATATTTATGATATAGATATTTCTATTTTTTCCTATAAGAGAAATTAAATTGATTTGGATAATTATGTTTGTATATAGAAAATAACTTTTCCTAGTATGTGTTGGATTATAGGATTATTTAAAATGAAATGGTATTTATTTATTAGATTACATTAAATAAATTATAATTTCCTAAATGGGAGATAACACGTGAGAACCTAGGTACTTATGTGGTATACCTTGGAAAAGTATCTCATGGAATTTAATTTCATCTATATAACTTCTAATCACACCACCAACTAAATTACACAGAAATGTCATGTGTGATTTGGTTGTGGATATATACGAGGGGTATCACCATACTATTAGTCTATGAAAATACAATTATTAATAGCTTGTTCATATAATTGATATGATTGTATTACTTATATAATACTTTTAGGATCTTAGGTGTCCCTAAATATAGACACCTTAGGGGTTTACCCATAGTTATTTTTGAAATATTTTACATGGCCACTATATTAATGATTATAATTGGAAAAGAATTTTATATGATACTTCCATTTAAAATATTCAAAAATTACTCTCTTATGAAATATTTTAATACTATCATGCTTAGTTCATCTAATAATAGTTTCTCGTGGAACAATTAGTGTCCTACATAGAAAAATAAACTCACACTCAGCATACACCATCCAGTTGTATAAGGACCCCATTTTTACTTATTCATGAAATGTTAAGGAACTGCATGGTATTAGTATATTCTCTTGATAGATGAGATTTGGTGTATTGTGCTGGAAACCATGATATATTAACCCCTCAAGTCTAAAGGATATGGGCATAAAACATTTTTTTTTTGTATGTTTATACTCTTATATCACCAATTTTCCTTCATATCCTATTCATGTTTGTATATGTGAGATTAAATTATTTTTAGTTTTGAGTTTGTGATTATTCTAATTTTTTTAATTGGTTTTTTTATTTAAATGATTTTTTATCTATATTTTTAATTGTTTTAGAGTTTTTATATTTTAATTTCTTTAAAAATATGACTTGCTAATCGATGTTGAGGTCTTTAAGGTTTCTCAATTTGATCCAATAATGATTGTTTCATTATTTTTAAGAAAATAACCCAATGGGGTGTTTTATATACCCATATACAACTTTCAAGTACTTAGGTATTGGTAATTCACTTCAGTCCATGTTACAGACATGATTGTGTGCCCAATAAAATGGAATCTTAGGTTTGTTCATGAAAAAATGACATTCATTGTTGATTATGATTTATGATATTCATTATGTTATAGTAGACATAAGATTGCGTCTTCAAAATTTTATGATTTTTTATGATGTTTTGTTTATCTAAAAAAATTCAAAACGATCCTTAGGTCATCATAAGTTGATAATAAATGAGTCTTTGTTTAATTTTTTTATTTTACATGGTATTTTGTGAAATCATCTGTTAAAGACTGGATAGTTTGGTATGATTTCAAGGGTGAATGGATCAAGGTAATGAGATAAATACCATGTAGATACTATGTTCCATATGTTTGAAAGGACATACAATTATCCCCTCACACTTGGTGCATGCTTTCCAAAACCATGAAACAAACATCCTCATCTTGTGTAACCAATATGGTTGACATACGATTCTATAAACAATGTGACTAAAAATTTTCATTTTCTGAATTTTGATTATTCATTGGTATTGAACTCTTTAAAATATTATTAGGATTATTATATTTGTTTAATACAGTTTTTAGGTTTTCTGAGAGTTAGTTTTTCAATTTTAATGATTTTATTTTCATATTTTTGATTTTATATAGGTTATTCATACTCAAATTCCATATGTGAATCCTCTAAAAGATGACATGGATAATTATCAATGAGTCAATCCTATTATATGACATTATCTTATTAAGGAAATAGTATAAAGGTTGAATACATTGATCAAGGAATTGGCTCCATCCACACCTAGGGTAATTAGGTATATACACTTCTGATATAAGAAAAGGACATTGACCATGAATTTCATCAACATAAGACCTTTTATTTTTAAGAGAGTAAGGAATATCATGCGAAGGAGGATTGGATGAATAAAAATTCAATAACAATATAATTTTTGTAAAAATAAGAGGCTATTTATGTGATGTGATTAGAATTCATGCTTGGTAACCCCATTCAGAAGTGGTGGGAGAAAGTTTTTCAATATAATATTCGTGAGGCTCTCAAGTGGAATGGTATTAAACAAATATTTACCTTGTTTTTCTATATTCATTACTTATTATTGAAAATTTCCCAAAATAGAACATGACTTTAGAAAGGTAGTTATATTGTCTGAGATTATGGAAAATGCTTTACATTTTTTGATTATTTTCTACTGATATTGTTTCAAATAATTAATTGAATTCATGGAGTTTTGAGATGTCCCTCAGGCTAAACATTTAATCATTCATTCAATCCATATTTTCTATTAAAAATACATCAAATTATGGATAATTTATAAATTTGGAACACATTGAGTTGATATATTGGCCTAGGATGTGACATATCATTAGATAACTTGGATAGAATAACATTTATATATTTTCAATATTTAATGACTAGGAATATGATATCACCATACTAACTAAACACATGAGACTTTTTCTCATGTCATTTTTGAATCCATATATAGGGAATCTATAAATCAAACCCCTCTCCCCAAATACATACATGATCGTCTACACCTATGTGTGTCTATAGATCAATTTGATTCCTCAAAATAGGATATATCCTAATCTCATGGTATTTTCCAAGGAACTTTATTCTTCTCAGGATAGATCTATTTGAAGATATATAAGGTTTGTATTATCAATTTTAAAGACCATATTAATTGTCAATAGTGGAGTGTGACCATTAATGTCACTGATGCTAGATATCAGAATTTTCAATGATATTTGAACCAGTGGTCTAATTGGGTGGGACATTCTCCGACCAAATTTAGTATAATTAAATGTTTGTTTTTATATATTTTATTATAGGTTGAAAAAGGGATATTTAGGTGTGGTCTTCCTCTAGTTGTTACAAAGAAACCTAAATCATTTTTTATGGATTCTTATGACTACTTATATAAAGGGAAGTTATGTTTTATAATCATATATTTTCTGAGATGAATCCAAGATCACTAACTTCTTATCACATTACACCATTATAATAGAAAATTTTAAATCTTACGGAGGATGACTTATTAAATCAAATGAGATTTTTCATCCTTTAAAATACATACTATGTTCTATAACATGTGTCATACTCCACACACACTATAAAAAACATCAAAATATCATGAAGAAAATATTAATAATGATATTTTAGACACTAATATTGTAAACCATTAATATTTATTACCTTCATAAGGTAAATAATATATATAAGTTACTGTTCAAAAGGTTATTATCAATATAATTTTTATAAAAACCATTCTCTTCAATTCATATCTAAAAATGATTTATTGAAAAAAAATCACACTTAATATATATTAGATGATTGAGAGGTATAGTGTCTTTGGGTATTTGGAACAATAAAAAATGACATAAAACATATAATACAACATCTTTATTGAAAACATGTCTTACATGACAACAACATTCCATAATACTTAACACTACATGGGGTAACCTGAGGACATGCGTAAGAAAAGTGTGATCTATAATGCGAGGAATGTTAATAAACATGGCCTAACATGAGTAATACAATACATGTTAGTAAATAAGCATATCAATGTACCACATGTGAAACATGGACCATAAGTCATGACATAGCATGATAATCATAACATGGAAATGTGGGAACAACATAAACATGATGATAGAATGAGTCAAGGCTCATTGAACATGGATTATCTTGAGTAAACCATCATTGAAAAGAAATTATCATGAGTAAAAACTCATTTCACATGGATTATAGTGAGTAAAATACCATTTTCCATGATGTATGATGATACTAAACGTTACCCAATGCATTGGAGCGCTATCAAGGCACACCCTTCATAATCATTTCATTTTCATGATTAAGTGTGCCACGTCCATCATTCATTTAACATCCTAATATATCCCATGAATAATGAATATGGAAAAAATACATGTAAGTCCATAATAAATATATAAATTATCATATGGTGAATACAATTGATTGAGAAATGGGTATGGTGTTCACCACATGATGATTTTGGCATGGAAATTGTAATGCAATTTCAGCAGCATAACTATGTAAAATAGAAATTAGTAAAATTGGTTGATGAGAGAGAAATGGGTTTCTCGTTATTTATTCATAAACATTACCTTAAGGGGTATATGTAACAATGTTTCCAAACTTATGAAATTGGAAAATTATACGTAATATCATAAATGAGGTGCTTGGTTAAAAGCGGAGAGAGAGAGAAGTCCCTTACAGAATTTCGGCATAGTAACAGCGTAGGTAAGGGTAAAAATGGGGGAAGATAAATGATACCTCATTGAAATGAAATCTAATGTAAAGTAGGTAACTTATCATAAAAGGATGAGAATATTTCCAATTGAAACAAAAATGACTAATTTCAAACAAGGTTCTTAAATTTAAAGGAAGTGAGGAAGCTAGGAACCCCTTAGGAAATTTTGGCATGGTAATAGGTGTATATAAAGGATCATTGATTGATTATTGATAGTATAAATGAAGATATGATTTTTTAATAATTAAAATGTAATGTATGGTGAGTATTTATGAACCTATATCAACATATGCAAATTTATATTAAAAGAAATATCATAAAAGGTGTTCTTGATAATAGAGAAAGTATAAGATCCCATACATGGATATGTGATTCCAATGGCATAGAAGGTTATTCTTGGGAGCTTGGGGATACTATGGAGGACAATAGGGAGTATAAAGAAGATTTTGGATGATCTTCAAATAGTTTTAGTTATGGGGAATGAGAGCATGGATGTGCTTATATAGGAAAGGAGATGGATTTCATTATTATTTTGGTTTTGGATACTTTATAAATAAAAATATTTAAAATCACAAACCATACAATGGGTTTTCCAATGATTTTTGGAAAAAGTGATTGGTATCCAATATTTTATATTTCTAAGGTCCGAAAATATTTAAATATTTCCCTTTCTTATGTGGAGAAGGGTCATACTTTCTAGAAAATGATTTTGAAATCTGAAAATATATTATATGGATTGGAGGGTTCACTATGGGTTTATAAAATAAATTAAATAAACTTAAAATGAAATTATATTTATGAAAAAACACATATTTGGGCGACGATTCCTTTTATAGTCTTTATTATATCATTATCGGGGAATTAGGATGTTCTAAAACACCCCATATATTTGTTTGGTATTTAATTTTTAACCAAAAAATTTGACTTATTCAAAATATTATGAAAAATTCACCATTGGAAAATTTATAAATCATGATTAAAAACTTTATATAAATTTTACCTAAATAATTTTGTAAAAATTTGAATTTTTTACTTTTAAAATAAAAAACTGATATTTATAGGAAATAGACATCTTTTGATAAAAATAGTTTTCCAAGCTTAATAAAAATTACATTTGACTTCATTAAAATTATATGATCATTTGTATTTAATAAATGTAATTAAATAAAAAAAATTAATAATATATAAATTATTTAAAAAAATCATTAATTCATCAAAATATATTTCATGATTAAATTTGAATTTAATAAAAAATACTTTTATAAATTAACAATAATGGGAAGAATATATTCATTTTTCTATAAAAAATAATATAAATATTAGTAATGCAAGGGTTTTGATAAATTTAAATTTATTACACCATTATATTCCCTATTAGTAATATGCACGATGGTTGTAACACCCCAAGATTCTACGGTACGCTTCTCTTTGAATAATGTGATAGCGTGTGTTGTACGCAACACCGAGTTCTAACACACCATAACCAATAAAACTAGCCATTATGAATAGTAATACCTACATTTTGAAATTATATATATTTTATATTTCAAAATGAACTTAATTTTTAGATTCGTAATATCAAATTTATCCTAAGGTGAAATTTTGGTACTTTTCGGAAAACTATAATATTTTGATGAATAGTGAAAATTACTAAATTTTAATTAAAAACTACTTTTTCAATCAAAATAATTAATAGTGATAAATTATGAATTTGAGTGGTTTTAAAGTATATTTATAATATATTTTTACCATTTAATAAAAATTTGGTCATTGGACAAAATTTTACAATTAAACCGGACATAAACAAGTGTCAATCTTTTGATAGTTATTATCACTTAAAAACCCACTTTTTGTTTTAACAACGGAAATTAATTTTAAATTAATTTCTACCACTTCTCTGTTTTGAATTTGTAAAAATGGATTCCATATTTGGAATCAGGATGTTCAAATTGTGTAAATAGATATCTTTTATTTTTAGACATTTTAAATAATTACTTCGGTAAATATTTTATTTACCATGGTTAAGGGTAAATCCGGTAAATAAGGGTTAAAAAATAATATTATAATAATACTAAATTACCCTAAAACGTGTCCAAGACTTATGGGTTGATACATGTTCGACCATAGGCATATTTGGGTCGATTTTGGGACCCCATGGAGCCACTTGTAGGTGATAGGCACACTTAATTTTAATTAACTTAAAATAAGTACAAAAATGACATAAGCATATATCGTTTAAAAAAACAATTTTTACATAGGGTTATATATGCTTTATTTTTTACTATAAATATTCGTTAGAAATATAAAAATATTTCCTACATAATGATATTTTATTTATAATTTTTAGACTTTAAATATGTTAATTTATTTATGACACAACTGTGATGCAGTAATTACCATAATAGTGAAAAATTAAAATAATTGATATTATAAATACCCAAATAAATATAATTTGAGCCTTTTAATGAATTACACTAATTTTCTAGGATAATATGAAATATTAGGATTGATGTAATGGACTTTTTTCTATTTAATAATTCTGTTATGAGTTTTACTAAAATCAATTATTGAATAGTGTCAAAATTGACATAAAAGAGGTTTTAAAAGAATATTATATCATTAATTGATATTAAATTCCTAAAATTCTAAGGATCATCCAAGAGACTTATATAATGATAGTTGTATCATTAATGGACCACTTAGGGGTCTCTTGGATGTATATGGTAAGTTTATTAACCATATAATATAAAAATACAAAGAGACATTGTAAAAGTGAAACTAATTACCTTAGAGTTAATACTTAATGATAAGGTTAATATAGTAATCCAAACCTGTCTAAATTATATTGGTTGAGTGGTTTTAGACCCATACCAACCTTAAAATTTAAATAATCCACTTTGGATCCATTAGAATCCAAATATGAATTTATTATTAATTAATATTTCTAGTTTTTCCAATGGTGCCCCTCACCCCTCTTATAAAAGGGCACTCCTCCTTCTCATTTCTTCACACCTTCAAAGCCTTTTGCATCGGCCAAACACTGAACAAATACTCTCCCAACATCCCTCAATACAACCTAGAGGCCTTATTTTGATCATAAAGCCAACCTATGGAGCCCTTTTGATCAAATCAAAAGGAAGAACCCGAAGAAGAGGTAATGTTTTCACCACCCCTTTTCAAGTTCCTTTCTTCTTCCACATCTTCATTCATTGTTATTACCATTATAAAATAATAAATCCAGTATCTTATATATAAGGTGATGTAATTATAAATATGGTACAACCATATTCAGTATTCTATCCACCCTTTAAATAACATGTCACCATACGTGCATATGTATGGCTTACCGTATCCACGTCGTGGTGTAATTGTTATTCAATATATTATTATTTGGATGGGTATAATAATGATGTGTAACTCATGTAAATAATAAATATAACATGTTAATTATTCTTTATATATGATATACCATCCATTTATATATTATTTTAATATCAAAAGAATGATATTGTCCCTCGTGCGTACGTACGGACTACCGTCTCCACGAACGCGATGAGATTCATTATCCATCGTATCCATTTCAGTATAATTATCATTTGATTATTTAAAAATGATGTCTAAGGACTTGATATCATTCTGGATAAGAATTATATACAACCTATCCATAACAAACACAGCTTATGTAACAAAACATATAAAAAAAAATGAGTAAGTTAACACCCGGAACGACGATAATTCTAAGATATTATTAACAAATCAATGTTAAAAGATCATATATGATATCATATTAATATATATGATTCTTGTATAATTTAATAAAAATTATTTCACCATTATACATGAGGTTAACCTACCCCAACCAAGGAAAAGTACAAGGTAAGGGTTATTTCACAATCTCTTCATTATCCGAGGTTGTTTATACGTAATAATCTACTGGGATCTCTTTATCATCCACATCCATGTTTCTTAAAAATGTATTTCAAAACATTTTTACTATTTAAAAGAATATGGGATAAAATCATTTATACCCTTGTTTGAATTTTTATAAGAGTTTTATAAAGTAATCTTTCCGTCGTTTTCCAAACAAGGTGCTTTTTAACCTTTTCAACAGAATTAAGGTAAGAATGTTTTTTTAACTTATACGGCGGGTGAAGTTATTTTCCGCCGTTATAAAATCGTCAAAGATTCCCTTACAAGCTTATAAGATTATTTTAAAATAAAATGTTTTATTTTATAAATATATGACTCTTAAATTATTTCGAAATAGAAATAGATATTTCTCTAAAAAGATTTTTGATTTCATCTATGTCAACATCCTTTGATGGATTTTACGCTTATTTGAAGTTGATTTATTATTGTACAAGACTTATTTATTGTATTTAAGGTTTTGTGATATGTTTGACTGTGGATGTGATATTTTTATACCATTCATTGTTTATGGTGAAAGTATTTACATTTCGTATGCTATTTTTAATACGAATGTTTATGTTATCTTTAAAACTTTTCATATGGGAATGCATTGGACTTAATATGTGACGAGTGGATACCGCTATAGCTCCTCGATGCATCGGTAGGTCTCATGAGACAAAATAGTGTCTTGGCACAAGGCCTTGGAAAAATCTTATTTTTAGTCTTGGCACGAGGCCTTGGCTATGTGGTTATGATAGTCTGGCATTATGCATTCCATCATTATGAAAGTGGTTATTGATATTGCATGTGATTATTAGATTAGTAGAATATCCATTTGAATATGTAAATGGAATTATTTCATTTTATTTTTTCCATAATATGTTTAAGTTTAAGTTTAAAAAGATTTTGTTTTAGTTATACATTGCCTTAAATGTTTATTCTTATTTATGAAAGTTTCTGCTATTTTGTTATTCTTACTGGGCATTTGAGCTCACCCCTTTTCTATGTTTTATTTTTCCCAGGGTATGAAAAAGTAAATTATGAATGACCTTCAGGGATAGTATGTGGGGATATGAGTGTGGAATATGAAGAAAATATGTTGTTGTAGTAGTTTTTCACTTTATGATCTAATGTAAAACTTTATGAATATATCTAGTATTTCCAAGGCTACTAAACCAATCGGTATTTCGAGATTTGATCTTTCTTGTGATCATGCCAATGTTATGTAATAATGCACCGACTCTGGGTAACTAGGGTCAGGTTGTTACAGTTTGTATTAGAGGAAGTTTAGTACAAACCATGGAAGCTAGATTTAGATAAACTCTGATTAGAGCATGTAGACCTAAGATGAACATTGAGGATTAGTATAGAAGAACTTCCTAGAATTTTGGTATTGTAGAGATTTTGTGAGTTTTCCAATAAATAAATCCATTTCTGGATACGAGCAGGTAGAGGCGGCTCTGGCACAGATGTACCTAGGGGTAAAACCCGAAAACACCTCTTTGAGCTAGACTCGAACGGGAACTGGTGCACGACAACGGCCCTTGCTGCACTCTTGGTTACGACACTCCCGGGGGATATTCTTAGGATAACTCTCATTTTCCTTACAAATAATTATGAAGGGTTTATGAGTATATACTTCCTCAAAGAAAACATTCTCATGATTATGGATTATATCCATAAATAGTTCAATTTATGTTAAGTGTTTTATAAGTATGGGATTATGTATTTTGATTCATAAACTGATCTAGTTGATGCCATTGTTTAGAAATGGTGTCTAGTGGAATAAATGGAAACCATATCAATGCACGCACTCCATGTAGGTATTTCCCTCCTTCTCAAGATAATTATAGTGGATCTGGTGATGCAACTAGTGCCAATCATCTAATAACCATACTGGGACAACTCACTCAGGTTATGAATAATAACCTTACCCGTATGGAGCACCCTGATCCGCAGCATGGAGGATCAATGTTAGATTGATTCATGAGGCAACAACCACCAATGTTCAATGGGAGTAGAAATCTCATAGTAGCTGAGCAATGGATAAATTCCCTAGAGAATATATTTCAGGCATTGGGGAGTAGTGAAAGGGAAAAAGTTATCATGGATGTTTACCACCTCACTATAGATGCTAATCAACGGTGGTCATTGATTCAAAACATGATGGAAGATGATGACATATCATATAGTGAATGGATAGAGTTCAAATATCTGTTTTTAGAAAAATACTTTCCTCCCGACCATCGAGAAGATATGGAAAGGCAATTTCTGAGTCTGATATAGAAAGAGGATGCGAATGTCACAAAGTATGAGGCTAACTTTACAAGGATAGCAGGGTATGCTGGAGATTATATATGTAACCCAAGAAGTATGATTGATCATTTCTTTGATGGGTTAAAAACATTTCTCCGATGAGCATAAGTCTCACAATCCTTTTTATCATACAAAGACATTGTCTCATGTGCTATCAAGACCGAAAAGGAATTCTCTAAGTCTTATGACTTTAAAGAAAAGAAAGAGATGAAGAGACCTGCTGATCAATCTGGGAATGGAAATAAGTGGAAGAAGGGAATTTTTGAATATCCATCCTGTGGTAAATGTGGTAAGAAACACCCTGGTACTTTCTTGAAGGGAACAAGAGTCTGTTACAAGTGTGGTGAAAAAGGCCACCAAGCTCGTGATTGCAAGGGGAAGAAGGAAGCTACCAATGTTTAGTGATACAATTGCAGGGAGATGTGGAATTATGCAAATGAATGTCCTAAGCGTCAGGAGAACATACCTCAGAAAAGACTAAGGGATCAAGGAAAAGCTTATGCTATCACTACTGCTGAGGTCGAAGCTCCAAAAGACGTGGTGGCAGGTAATTTAATGGTTTCCTCAAGTTTAGAAAATGCATTATTTGATTCTGGATCAACGCATTGTTTCATATCTTCCCAGTTTCCTATGAAAATTAGATATTTCTAATTTGATTTAACAAGGGAGATGTCAGTTAAAACTCCTAAGGGAAGTATCATTGCAACAAAGTTTGGTGAATCATTCCCTATTAGAGCACATAAATGTTCTTTATATGATGATCTCATCATTATACCTATTATTGAGTTTGATATAATCCTCGGTATGGACTGGCTTTCGGACTATGATGAGAAGATTTATTGTAAGAATAAAGAGGTTATGATTCTTGATGATTATGATAAGGAACACCTTACCTTTAGAGAAGAATCGTCACCACCTAATTCTTATCTAGATCCACCCCCAGTAGCTCAACTAAATTCAATTATTGGGGAGGAAGAGAATTAAATGACTATGGGTGAGGAAAGGAATGTTCAAATAGAGGATGTACCTGTTGTGAAAGAATATGTAGATGTGTTTTCAGAAGATTTACCTGGACATCCTCCAGAACGAGAAGTTGAGTTTTCCATTGATTTAATTCCTGGATCAAGGCCTATATTGAAGACCCCTTATAGAATGGCCACTGTAGAATTAGTCGAACTAAAGAAACAACTAGAGGAATTAAGTAATAAGGGATTTATTCACCCAAGTTTTTCTCCATGGGGAGCCCCTGTTCATTTTGTTAAAAAGAAAGACGGATCTAGGAGGTTATGTATCAACTAAAGGGAGATCAATGCTATAACAATAAAGAACATGTATCCCCTACCACACATTGATGATTTATTTGACCAACAGCATGGAGCTCAATAATTTTCAAATATTGACCTTCGATCTGGATACCATTAGTTGCTTGTGAAGATGGAAGACATTCCGAAGACAGCATTTAAAACCATGTACGAGCATTACGAGTTTACTGTAATAGCTTTTGGATTGACTAATGCACCCTCTGTATTCATGGATCTGATGAATAGAGTTTTCAAGGAATATCTCGATGAATTTGTGGTGGTATTTATTGATGATATATTGGTATACTCAAAAAGCTACGAAGATCAAGAAAATCAATTGCGCATTATCTTGAAGACTCTGAGAAGACATGAATTATATGGGATGTTTAGCAAGTGTGAATTCTACCTTCAGGATATTTCTTTTCATGGCCATATTTTTTCTAAAGATGGAATCTCTGTTGGTCCTTCTAAGACCAAGGAAATCGAAGAATGTTCAACACCGACGAGTATAACTGGGGTACATAGTTTTATTGGTTTAGAAGGTTATTATCGATGTTTCATCTAGAATTTTGCCCGATTGGCTAACCCATTAACGAAGCTCACACGTAAAGGGGTTAAATTTGTTCGGAAAAAAGTGTGTGAGGAATGTTTCGAAGAACTAAAGGGAAGATTTTTCAATGCTCCTATATTGACTCTACAATCGGGGAATGATGGGTTCTTTATTTATAGTGATGCATCAAAGAAAGGACTTGGTTGTTTCCTTATGCAGAATGATAGAGTTATTGCCTATGCATCATGACAGTTGAAAATTCATGAACCAAACTATCCTACTCATGATATCGAGTTAGAAGCTGTGATCTTTGCTTTGAAGATATGGAGGCACTACCTCTATGGTGAAAAATGTGAGATTTATACTGATCACAAGAGTTTGAAGTATATTTTCTCACAAAAAGAACTCAACATGAGGAAAATGAGATGGCTTGAATTACTCAAGGATTATGATTGCACGATACACTACCACCCGGGGAAGGCAGAAAAGGTGGAAGATGCTTTGAGCAGAAAAGATCATGGAGTTTTGAACAATATGAGAATTGAAAGGGATCCAATTTTCATGGATCTAGTGATGATGGACATGGGAATAACCAGGGAAGGAGAAACATCAATTCTTTTTCAAATGGATGCCAAACCATCTTTACTAGAAATGATTAACAGTTCTCAGACCGATGATGAATAATTTCAAAAGAAGATTAAAGCTGTGAATGATGGGAGACTGAGAGACTTTGTGTATGAAGATGTAATTTTGAAATTTTGGAAGAGACATTGTGTTCCCGATATACCTGATCTAAAAAGGGAATTGCTGGATGATGCTCATAGTTCCAATTTCTCTATACACCCTAGGAGCACCAAAATGTATAGAGAATTGAAGGAATGTTTTTTGTGGGACAATATGAAGAGGGAGATTGCTTATTTTGTGTCAAGATGTATGGTTTGTCAACAAGTGAAAGCTAGAAGGCAACACCCTAGAGGAGTCATGCAACCTCCTCCCATACTGGAGTGGAAATGGGACAATATTACGATGTACTTTGTCAGGGGGCTACCAATGACTCCTAGAAGGAACAATGCAATATGGGTTATTGTTGATCATCTTACCAAGTCATCACATTTTCTTGCTATAAGAGAAGATCTATCACTGGAACATCTAGAAAGACAATATATTAGTAAAGTTGTGAGACTTCATGGAGTACCCCTATCGATTGTTTCTGATTGTGATCCCCATTTTACTTCAAGATTCTGGAAGAGTCTTCAGAAAACCCTGGATACTGAACTTAATTTGAGCACTACCTACCACCCTCAGATAGATGGACAATCACAATGGACTATTCAAACTTTAGAAGACATGTTGAGATCCTTCTCACTTGACTTTCAGGGTATGTGGGATCAGTATTTACCTCTGGTAGAATTTTCATATAACAATAGCTTCCATTCTATTATTCAAATGGCACCATATGAAGTGTTATATGGAAAGAGATGTCAGACACCAACTTTTTGGGATGACGTTGGTGAAAGAAAACTTGTAGGTCTAGAACTGGTGGAGGAAACAATTGAAAATGTGAAGGTAATCCAAAATCACATCAAAGCAGCTCAAAGTAGGAAGAAGAGCTATGCCGATAATCGAAGGAAGGATTTAGAATTTCAAGTCGGTGATCATGTTTTCCTGAAGGTATCTCCATAGAAGGGAGTCATACATTTTGGTAAGAAAGGTAATTTGAGTCCTAGGTACATCGGACCTTTCGAAATTCTAGAACGAATTGGGGCTGTAGCTTACCGATTGGCAATGCCGCCATGTCTCTCCAAAGATCACGATGTGTTCCACGTATCTCTTTTGAGGAAATACATGCCTGACCCAATGCATGTACTCACCTATGAAGAATTAGAACTGGAACTCGATCTGTCTTATTGTGAAGATCCCATCAGGATTCTTGATACGAGAGAACATGTACTGAGAAACTGGACGACGCTTCTGGTAAAAGTTTTGTGGAGAAACCATAAGATGGAAGAGGCAACGTGGGAGCCCAAGGAACTTATGATGAAACACTACCCGATTATTTTCATTTGATAAGTATTCTATAAATTTATAGGACGAAATTATTTGAAGGAGGGGAGAATGTAACACCCCAAGCTTCTACGGTAGGCTTCTCTTTGAATAATGTGATAGTGTGTGTTGTACGCAACACCGAGTTCTAACACACCATAACCAATCAAACTAGCTGTTATGAATAGTAATACCTACTTTTTAAAATTATATATATTTTATATTTCAAAATGAACTTCATTTTTGGATTTGTAATATCAAATTTATCCTAAGGTGAAATTTTGGTACTTTTCGGATAACTTTAATATTTTGATGAATAGTGAAAATTACTAAATTTTAATTAAAAACAACTTTTTTAATCAAAATAATTAACAGTGATAAATTATGAATTTGAGTGGTTTTAAAGTATATTTATAATATATTTTTACTAT
The DNA here is from genome assembly GCA_963277665.1 of Viscum album. NCBI lineage: Eukaryota > Viridiplantae > Streptophyta > Magnoliopsida > Santalales > Viscaceae > Viscum > Viscum album. Next base: position 265,236,552 of record OY728128.1, on the reverse strand, counting down.
TTAATACAATGTTGGTCATTGGATATAATTTTACAATTAAACCAGACATAATCAAGTGTCAATCTTTTGATCATTATTATCTCTTAAAAACACGCTTTTTGTTTTAACAACGGGAATTAATTTTAAATTAATTTCTGCGACTTCTATGTTTTGAATTTGGAAAAATGGATTCCATATTTGGAATCATGATTTTCAAATTCTGTAAATAGGTAACTTTTATTTTTAGACATTTTGAATAATTACTTCGGTAAATATTTTATTTACCATGGTTAAGGGTATATCCGCTAAATAAGGGTAAATAAAATAATATTATAAAAATACTAAATTACCCTAAAACGTGTCCTAGCCTTATTTTTTGATACATGTTCGACATAGGCATCTTTGGGTCGATTTTGGGACCCCGTGGAGCCACTTTTAGGTGATAGGGACACTTAATTTTAATTAAGTTAAAATAGGAACAAAAATGACATAAGCATATATCTTTCAGAAAAACAATTTTTACATAAAGTTATATATGTTGGATTTTCGACTATAAATATTTTTTAGAAATCTAAAAATATTTCCTACATAATTATATTTTATTTATAATTTTTAGACTTTAAATATGTTAATTTATTTATGACACAATTTTGATGCAGTAATTACCATAATAGTGACAAATTAAAATAATTGATATTATAAATACCCAAATAGATATAATTTGAGACTTTTAATGAATTACACTAATTTTATATAATAATATGACATATTATGATTTATTTAATTGACTTTGTTAGAAGTAATAATTCTTATATGAGTTTTAAAAAATTCAATTATTGAATAGTGTCAAAATTGACATAAAAGAGTTTTTCAAACAAATATTATATGATTAATTGATATTAAATTCATAAAATTCTAAGGATCGGCCAAGAGACATATATAATGATAGGTGTATCATTAATGGACCACTTTGGGGTCGCTTGAATGTATATGGAATATTTATTAACCATATAATATAAAAATACAAAGAGACATTGTAAAAGTGAAACTAATTAACTTAGAGTTAATACTTAGAGATAATGTTAATATAGTAACCCAAACCTGTCTAAATTCTATTGTGTGAGTGTTTTTAGACCCATACACACCTTAAAATTTAAATAATCAACTTTGGAGCCATTATAAACCGAATATGAATTTATTATAAATTAATATTTCTAGCTTTTCCAAAGGTGCCCCTCACCCCTCTTATAAAAGGGCACTCCTCCTTCTCATTTCATCACACCTTCAAAGCCTTTTGGATTGGCCAAACTCTGCCCAAATACTCTCAAAAAATCCCTCAATGAAACCCAGAGGTCTTAGTTTGATCAGAAAGCCAACCTATGGAGCTCTTTTGATCAAATTAAAAGGAAGAACCCGAAAACGAGGTAATGTTTTCGCCGCCCCTTTCAAGTTCCTTTCTTCTTCCACTTCTTCATTCATTGTCATTACAATTCTAAAATAATATCTCCAGTATATTATATATACTGTGATTTTATTAAAAATATGGTACAACCATATTCAGTATTCTATCCACCCTTTGAATAACATTTCACCATATGTGCGTACGTACGGCTCACCGTCTCCACGTCGTGGTGTAATTGTTATTCAATATATTATTATTTGGATGGGTATAATAATGATGTGTAACTCATGTAAATAATAAATATAACATGTTAATTATTCTGTATATATGATATACCATCCATTTATATATTATTTTAATATCAAAAGAATGATATTGTCGCTCGTGCGTACGTACGGACTACCGTCTCCACGAACGTGATGAGATTCATTCTCCATCATATCCATTCAAGTATAATTATCATTTGATGATTTAAAAATGATTTTTAAGGACATGATATCATTATTGATATGAATAAGATACAACCTATCCATATCAAATAGGGCTTATGAAACAAAACATATAAAATAAAATGAGTAAGTTAACACCCGAAATTACGATAATTCTAAGATATTATTAACAAATCAATGTTAAAAGATCATATATGATATCATATTAATATATATGATTATTGTATAATTTAATAACAATTATTTCACCATTATAAAGGAGGTTAATCTACCTCAACCAAGGAAAAATACAAGGTAAGGGTTATTTCACAATCTCTTCATTATCTGAGGTTGTTTATACGTAATAATCTACTGGGATCTCTTTATCATCCACATCCATGTTTCTTAAAAATGTATTTCAAAAAAAATTTACTATTTAAAATAATATGGGTTAAAGTCATTTATACCGTTGCTTGAATTTTTATAAGAGTTTTATAAAGGAATCTTTTCGTCGTTTTCCAAACAAGGTTCTTTTTAACCTTTTCGATAGAATTAAGGTAAGAATGTTTTTTAAACTTATACGGCAGGTGCGGTTATTTTCCGCTGTTATAAAATCGTCGAAGCTTCCCTTACAAGCTTATAATAATATTTTCAAAGAAAATGTTTTATTTTATTAATATATGACCCTTAAAATATTTCAAAATAGAACGAGATATTTCTCTAAAAAGAGTTTTGATTTCATCTATGTCAACATCCTTTGATGGATTTTATGCTTATTTGAAGTTGATTTATTATAATACAAAACTTCTATATTGTATTAAAGGTTTTTTGATATGTTTGACTGTGGATGTGCTATTTTTATACCATTAATTTTTTATTTTGAAAGTATTGACATTTCATATGCTAGTTTTAATACGAATGATTATGTTATGTTTAAACCTTTTCATATGGGAATGCCTTGGACTTTATATGTGACGGGTGGAGCCTGCTATAGCTCCTCGATGAATCGGTAGGTCTCATTAGACAAACTAGTGTCTTGGAATAAGGCCGTGGAAAAAAATTTATTTGTAGTCTTGGCAGGAGGCCTTGGCTATGTGGTTATGATAGTCTGGCATTATGCATTCCATCATTATGAAAGTGGTTATTGATATTCCATGTGATTATTCAATTAGTAGAATATCCATGTGAATAAGTAAATGGAATTATTTCATTTTATTTTTTCCATACTATATTTATGTTCATGTTCAAAAGGCTTTTGTTTTAGTGATATATTGCCTTAAATTTTTATTATTATTTATTAAAGATTATGCTATATTGTTATCCTTACTAGGAATTTGAGCTCACCCCTTTTCTATCTTTTATTTTTCGTAGGGTATGAAGAAGTAAATTATGAATGACCTGCAGGGATAGTATGTGGGGATATGAGTGTGGAATATGAAGAAAATATGTTGTTGTAGTAGTTTTTCACTTTATGATGTAATGTAAAACTTTATGAATATATCTAGTGTTTCTAAGGCTACTAAACCAATCTATCTTTCGAGATTTGATCATTCTTGTGATCATGCCAATATTATATAATAATTCACCGACTCTGGGTAACTGGGGTTGGGGCGTTACAATGGTAGTGACTTCATGGTGTATTTACGTGATCATGGTTTGGGTCGTCATCATGAAGAACTGGAACTTCTATTGTAAATGGATACACTCATACTTAAATTATTGGATCCCAGCATGGTCTTGGTCTAGGTATAATCCCAAAAATACAATTTCTCTAGGAACCTCTGACAAATGGCCATCAGAGGGTACGCTCCCTCTGCTTTGGGCTATCAAATCATTTTTTGGTGCCAAATGGATTTGTAAAAAACCCTATCCTTACACTATTCATATGATCATTATTCAACAGCAATATTATCATTGGTAGAGATAATTAACGGTCCTTTAAATCTCATTGGATATAATAAGAAATATGTTCATGTGTATTCTATATAAATAATACATTTAATTAAATCAAAATAAATGGAATTTTATTACTAAATGTTCTCATCATTACAATCTTCCCCCTTAATAAATTTCACCCATGTGATTTCTTTTTGCCACAATAAATAGATGACGCTAAATTTTCTTCATCACCTCCTTTGGTTCCCACATTAATTCTTCAAACTTGTGGTTTGACCACTATACATTTATGTGAAGAATTTCCTTATTTCATAGAATTTTTCTCTATTATCTAAGATATTTACTACTATTTAATCAGAGGAAATATCATTGTCCAATGGTACCACCTCTTGATTGTGTACATGTGACGGGTCTGGTATGTAATATCTTAAGAGGGATACATGTAAGACATTGTGTACTCGATACATGTTCAATGAGAGTGATAGTCTATAGGCCACTGCTCTAATGCGATCAAGGATCCCAAAAGGGTTAATGTACCTTAGACAAAGCTCTACCTTCTTCCCAAATTTCATTACACATTTCCAAAGTGATATGTTGTGTAAAACCAGGTCTCAAACCTAAAACTGTTGTCCTCATAGATAATTGTCAACATAGCTCTTTTGTCGAATATGAGTAGCTTTGATGTGAGTTTGGATGGTCCTATCCTTCTCCACCATTTCATTGACCATTTCATGACCTAGAAGTATTTTTCCCCCAAATTCATCCCAAAATGTTGGTGTTCTACACCTCTTCCCATAAAGAGCTTCATTGGGTGCCATTTGGATGCTTGAGTGGAATCCATTTTGGTATGAGAACTCCAACAAAGGAAGATGTTGGTCCCATCTACCATTGAGGTCCATTGAGAAATAAATCAACATGTCCTCAAGTTTTTGGATAATATTCTCTGATTGGACACCAGTTTAAGGTCGAAAATAAATACTGATTTTCAGCTCTAGGTTGAGAGAATGTTCGACACTTTTCTAAAACGTATAGGTGAATCACCGGCACCTCCAGCTTAGCCCGGTTGGTAAGGACTCCGTAAGTGCATCCGGGAGACCCGGGATCAAATCCAAGAGGATACATTATTTCCAGGTACTGTAGAGAGTACTTTAGTAGTACAGTAGTAGTACTGTAGCAGGTACTGCAGAGGGAACTATGTAGTACTGTAGATGTAAGAGTAGCAGGTAATGTTTGGCACTATAGAAGCAGGGAATATGCCCCTGTTTGGGCGTTCTTGCCACCGATTTGGTCCCCAAGTACATTAAGGCCTTTAGGCCACCCATGACTTTGGGTCAGTAAGGCCTTCGAGCCACCTCAAGGCCTTCGGGCCACCTTAAGTGTGGATGAAAACCTAATGACCTACAAGGAACAAGCTCTACAAGGAGGATGAGCAAGGAGTTTTCACCAAAATAGAAGCTAAACGGATTGCAAGAATGAAAGGGTATGACACCTGCCATCGGGACAAGCCTTTGCATGAACAGGAATGCCTAGCCGAATAGCCATGTGAAGGTGGAGATCTGATTTCACGATGAAGATGCTGGGGAGGAGCAGTTCCAAGTAGTTAGTCTGGGTTGTATGTAATGTTTGATGCCTATGGGAAAATTAATTCCTCTAAGGCCTACGGGCCATGTAATAATTCATCCAATGGGTCTTGTAAGGGTTCCACCTCACCCCTAGAAAGGTGGATTATCAAAAATAAATAAAAATGAAAAAGGGGCTAGAGGTGAATCACAGATCATGATCAGATACAATCGATAGTGGTACTTTATGAATCCTTATAACTTATTTGATGAATATCCATGCCAGTTGGGATTCAATGGAGAATTTCCATCTATGTGCATCATCAAAAAATTATTATTTTAACATGGGATTCAATGGAACACATTGTGCCATGAACCATGTTGGGTCTCTATAAAACTGACTCTAGACCTAGTCGGCAGCAAGGCCCGAATAGCTTTCCCGATCCCCATGGGCTGGAAAAAGTGACCAAGTATAAAAAATATAACGTTGGAATGATTTAACTGAATAAATAGATATAACAAATATAATTCTGAATAAATTAATAATAAAAAAAAGACAACCAATTTGGCCCTAAAACTAAGTTCAAATCTAATTTTTACGACATTAACTACAAACCCAAAAGACACTATATGAAAATAAAAAACAAAACACCAACTCAAACCTCCGTACAACACGAGGAGTCACATGCCCAAGACACCACCACCAAAGAAACAGGAGTATTCCACTAACAGCCCAAAACACCAAAGCTTTGCATGACACATTAACCTTGAATACAAAAGAAACATGACATATATACACCGGAAGTTGTATGTAGGGTGTGAGGCAAGAGTACAATAGTACGCCACCGAGAAATAGGTTCAAAGAATCATTATTAAATGACCAATACATTTTAAATATAACCTATAAAAAAATAAGTAAATGATCAAACAATTTTTAATGAATATTTTTTAATGATAACTACGTTAAAGAAAAACAACTAAAATTAATACACACACACTGGCATTCATGGTAACCCTAATGTCACATAGTGTGTCGACGGTGACAGAAAAGTAGAATAGGATCACAATACATGAAAGAGTCCCTAATGATTCTAGTGAGAAGTGGGAGCCTAGATAATCGTGTTTGTGATCAATAGTATAGGAACAGAATAATATGTGTTCTCTTCAATGAGCCACTAGTAGGGAAACACATCCATAAACTAGTTGTCTCCAATCATCATAAAATGTTTAGTTTGTTTTGTAATCATCAAACTACCTAAGTGAAATTGGACCTATGCCGCTACCATATCACTAGCACACTAGATCTAGTCCTCCCACCAGGTACCCAGGCTTCCCATTTGTGCTCAAGTGGATCTGAGTTCATGTGTTATGTCATAATCATATAATAAATCCAAAAAAGACACAACACATGCCAAAACCACCATATATACACACAAAATCCATTTTAAATAATATGCATACTAAAACATCCTCCAAAAAAGTCTCACATCATTGATATAATTTAATAAACTACTAAAAAACATTATAAAACAATGTCTAATGGGTATCTGAACACCTTTCAAATAAACACCCACTCAAAAGCCTCTTTAATGATCAAATTCACACTAAAACATTTATAAAACACAATTTGAAACCCTTGTACATTTTTATAAAGAATCTTCGTGAGTTAATAAAACACTATTTGATGACACAATGTGGATTGTCCTCAAAATTGCACAATTTCTCTTTTGAAGATACCACTTCGAAAATCAAACGTATAATAAACGCTTTTAAAACTATTTTCTCACCACATAAAACATTTAATAAATCAATTACACACTTAATATGAAATTTTCAATGTGTGCAACAATGTTTTACCCCAAAACTCACTCAAATGATTATCTTTAAAATTTAACACACACTAAAATATTCTCCACACACCATTCACGTCACTTAAAAAATTTGTAAATACAAAAATAAAGTTCAATAAATCATTTCCACTATTTAATAAATTAATTACAAAATTTATAAAAAAAATAAAAATAATTTATTTAACATGATTTTTCATAAAAAGTGGACTCTATAACATTTAATCATGCCAAAAAATTAAATAATAAACGCAATTCATTAATTTCTAAAAACTAACTATAACCAAAAAATTAATTTAAATAATAGAATAATTTAATTATACTTGAAAATTATTTCATCAATGAATAATTAATTGTGGAACCACCTACCATGATGTAGTGAACCCTAATATTTCGTTTCCGAACTCCCACCACATGCCAAACACACCACGAAAAACATAATTAGAACCTCAAAGATCAGACTAATGACACCATAATCATATAAATTTCCATAGAAACCCCTAATCTGATAACCTACTAAAGTATAACAATGAACTACTGAAGAAAAATGCTCATGGCGCTATGGTGCGGATGGGAAACAGGGCATTGGAGAGGGCATCCAGAGGTGCGACGCGCTTGAAAATAAGGTCTGGTTATGATATGGTAGTAGTGTTCCACTATATTAAGGGGTGAAAGGCTCATCAAGAGCCTATGTGAGGTGGATATTCATTGTGGGGTGGCTGAGGAGAGGTCATGTGCTTGGGTGAGGAGGCTGGAGAGGAGGCACTTTATGGTAACATGAGGGGTGCAGCTCGAGGGATGTGCATCAATAGAAGGGTATAGCGCAGATCGGCTTCGTAGGATGGTTCGTCCGAGAGGGAGGCATAATGAGGGAGCCTATTCACGCATGGGAGGATGCTGGAGAAGCAGTGCTAGATGGGTGCAGTAGGGGCGGGTCGGTGTCGGACGGGTGTAGGAGAAAACAGGTGGCGCGCTGGGGTAGCAGGGGGAAAGGAGGTCCACACGGGGAGGGAGAGGAGAGCAAAAGAGGGGAGAAAAAAAATAAGTTAGAATGAAAATAAATAAGGGAAAAAATATTCGGAAAGGGTCGGAAAAATAAGAAGAAATAAAATTAAAAGGAAATAAAATAAAAATAAAGGAATAAAAAAATTCTAATTAATGATAATAAATTTTGATACTATTAATAAAACAAAAAATAATAAAAACAAATTGATAGAGACGACCAAATTAATGTATTAAATAAAATAATAATAAAAATTATTGAATTGAAACATTAACTTAAATAAAAATAATAATAATAAAAGTAATATAGTAAAACCATTCTCAAAAATAATTTCCATATGATCCATAATTTCCTTTAAAATAGAACCTCTTCAAATCGCTTCTCAAAATTGCAACACAAAATAATTAAATTAAAATAAAGTGTATGTCGGGGTGTGATGATTAACTCCCCCCCCCCTGCATGACTCTTTATACACTTAGAATGTCCTAAAATACTTGGTTAAACCAAAGATGATCATTCAAAACGACCATGACCTAAAACATCAAAGATCTCAAAACCAGAATCACCCTCGAAAATAACCGACAATAAGGAATTCACCTCCAAACAGAACTAAAACATGGAAGACCATGAATCCTAACTTATGGATCACTAGGGCCGCTCGCGGTCCAAGAACACTCTTCAAGCAACCCACTATCTGACCTAAACAAGTACCATGGTCGAGGTTGGGGGAGCAGAATATTGGGATTTCCCCGCCAAGGACACTTTGAAGATAGAGCCTTCCACATGTTCATCATATGGTGCTATCCCACCATATTAGGATTCTCGTCAAACATTGATTCTCAAAACCCAAAATTACCCAAAATACAAGACATCCTCTTAAACCGAATTGACCCTCCATGTTCCATAGGATTAAAAAAAACATCATAAGAGGGGATGCAGGTGAGACCTGAAGTTGTTCTTCCCACTATTTTTGAGTTTTCCTACCATCACGACACCCGTGTGGGCATTACCATATAAATTTGAGCGATATAGAATAAACTCGTCATTACAAACCCAGCAACATATGCCAAACTACATGGATGATTCCTACACTGGGGAAATCTCTACGACCTTGGTGGGGTTTATATGTTGAAATATTTATCCAAGAGGCGATGTATACAGGTGTGTGTGAATTCCACAGGACCTGAGCATCTCTAACAATGAATTAAATTTTGATCCACAACCGACCAAAAGAATGTTCACAGATAATTCCCACTGGTTTTACAAGAATACAGATTCTCTGATCCTCTTTAAGGCCAAATAATAATTCCCATAAACTAATACCACAATAAGTAGAAAAGGCTTCATCCCCCTAACAAAAAAATAATGAATCCTTTAATAATGATACCGCAATATGTAAATTTATGTTGTCCCTATCCCGTAACTATAGACTTAAGATGGACCAAGACCATCCGACATCCGACGAGTTTTGACTACGATAAATCATCAACGTGAGACCTATGGTTGGGCCCCTGATATCTGAAGCATCTACCACCTCATAGTCATAAGATGGCCACTACTAACTGGAACTTCCTTTACTAGAAAAGAAACCTACAAACTTCCCCTTATGTCCCACGTGGAAACTCCATCTACATACCCACTAAGAATTGAATAGAATGACATATAGTTCCCAATTGACCACACTAGGTATAAGAGATTGTGCGGTCTTTCAATCATGAAATGGAAACTGATTGAAGGATCACTCTAAGAACTAGTCTCATTGGTTCACACTCCTCATCGGATGAGGAACATGATCTTACCACAATATGAATAGACCAAAAACTATTTCAAGATTTTAACTGATTGTTCCACACAACATGTGAGGAACATGAAACTAGCTCATTATAAAGTTCAACACACTTGCTTCACTATTTTTTACTTTTTGAGCACCTTTGAGCTCCACCAACTTCACTCGACTTCACATCCTTAGGTACAACCATATGATGAGTCTAGTAATGAGGATCACTCAAGATATCCCCACTCATAAACAAATGGAACAATCTCCACTTACCGGTCTATTCCCACGCCACCAAACATACTCGAAACAACTTAAATGCACGAAATGTTTTGAGTTCCCCAAAAACTAGAGACACTTGAATCTTTCCCAAAGCACTCAATGATATTCAACCAACCTTGGCATCTAAAAACAACTAAAAAAACTGAGTAGAACCCAACTCTACCTCTCCACTAGGTGTATTGGGTGAGCCATGAATTGAGAGGCCTAATGGAAACCCATGGGACCTTCATAGATGGAATATCCCAAACAAGAAACACAAAATACCTTCCAAAAAACCATGAACTTCACCAAAAAAGCATCCAAATTTATGACACAAATACAATAATTAGATTTTAAAACATCAATTATTTTTTGATGAAAAATATTCACTCGAAAAACCAAGAATAGTACAACAAAACACAACAGCTCTTTTGAACCCATCACTTTTACTCCGGACTCAAAACCTTTTTCCAATTCCAAAACAATTTAAGCACAAAACCCCTTTTTGAGAGAAATACCCACTTTTTTGGAAAATTGACGCAACCATAAAAATTAATCACTCACAAATGATATTCCATGATGCCTCTCAAATATTCCTTCTCGTGCCACTTAGGCACCAATCCACATGAACAAACAACATTCCTTTAATCTTGTCCACATGTACACATGAGAACCCATGGGAATACCACTGGCCAAAAAAAGGCTTTGCTACTTTCAAAAAAACATTCCCAATATTCAGAGAATATTTTTTCCAAACCATTTAATGAATTCAATACTAATTTTCAAAATGATTCTCATTTCCAAAAATAAATCACTTCGATTTTAAACAACCCAATACATTCATTTAGAAATTCAATTTTAATAAATCTAATGCCAAATTCGCAAAAAAAGGTCCCTGAAAATCACACCATAAAAATCATATAAAACTCAAAGTAATATAAAAATAAGAGAAACCCAAAAGTCTGCTTTCCACTTAAAAACCCCTTCCCACAAACCCAAAATTGAACCATGACATCACTAACACTAAAGCATCGGGATGGAGAACTAGTGCTCTTGCCAGACCTAGCCACATGGTTTAGAAAACCATTCCCAAGGAAAGAACTAACCACTAGCAGTGTGGAACAGTATTCCTGAGAATCACCTAGGTTTCTACTCTATGTGAGACCACGTGTTGTACCAATATACTCTTATTTTCGTCCCCCATCCACAAAGACCAAAGACAAAAATCATAAATCCTGAACTACCCGTGGTTAATCGATGATCGTAACATGTAAGAGTTTGTTACTCTCTTCCTGCACCTTCCCCTCGTGTACCGACCATCCTGTCCCTAATCTACTTGATATCCCAAATAATAAGAACAACCAACATATGATACCATTTTTTAAAAAACCTAGTTAGGTCGCCATCAAATGGATGAGTGACCCAGTCTATGGAAAGGCTCGATGGGTATTCATGATCCACACGAGCTCACCCATGTTCCTGGGTATCAAAAGCAAATCATTAAAACGATTTAATTGACTAAATAAATATAAAACAAAAATCTAGCTGAATAAATTAAAAAATAAATCATACAACCAAACAGGCCCTTAAACAATGATCAGATTTAAATTTTAAAACTAGATATAAAAACCTAAAAGATACTACAGAAAATTAAAACAAAAACTCCAACTAAAAACTCCATGCAATATAAGGAGTGACACCCCCAAGACATCTCCACCAAACCAACATGTTGATGCCACTAACAACCCGAATGACCAACGTTATGCCTGATGCCTCAACCTACAATACAAAAGAAACAAAATTTACATACAACTAAAGGTATATGTAGGGTATGAGGAAAGAGCACAGTAGTATTACACCAAGAAAAAATTTTCATTCTTAATTATTAAATGACCAATATATATGAAATTTAATAGATGAAAAAATAAGTAAATTCTCAAACAATTGTAAATGAAAATAGTTTTAAGGATTACTACTTTAACGAAATATAATGTAAATTAAAACACACACTCACACACTAGAATTCATTGTGACCCCAAGTTAACATTGTGTGTCGACAGTGATTTGAAAGTAAAGGAGGAGCACAATACCTGGGAGAGGCCCTAATGATACTAGTGAGAAGGGAGACCCTAGAATATCATCTCTCTGGGAATAATGGCATAGGAACACGACAACATACATTCTCGTGAACAAGAAACTAGTAGGGAATCACATCCTTAACCGAGTGGCCTCCAATAATCATCCATTATTTACTTAGTGTCGTAATCGTCAAACCAAATAAGTGAAATTGGGCCAAATCCTCTCATGTATCACTAGCACACTAGATCTAGTCTTCCCAGCCAGTACCCAGGCTTCCCATTTTTTCTCAAGTGGTTCAGAGATCATGTAATTTGTCATAATCATATAATCAAGCAATACAACACACTACACACACCAACCCCACCATTTTCACACACAAAATCCATTTGAAATAATACTCACTCTAAAATAACCTCCATACAAGTTTCATATCATTGATATAATATCATAAACTATTGATTTTTTTAAAAACCAATGTTTAAAAAGGATCACATTACCATGAACAGAAAATCCCATCAAAAGTCTCTTTTATGATCAAATGCACACCAACAAATTTCTAAAATTCCATTCTCAACCCTTTTCAGTTTTAAAAAACAAACTATGTGATTTAATAAAACACTATTTGTTGACACAATGTGGATTTTCATCAAAACCACACCATATATCATATGAACATACCACTTCATAAATAAAATTCATAATAAACTCTCTCAAAACTATTTTCACACCACATAATCCATTTAATAAATCAATTATCCAATTAATAGAACATTTTTAATGTGTGAAACAATGTTTTACCACAAAAATACACTCAAATGATTCACATTAAAATTCAACACACACTAAAATATTTTCCACACAACATTAACATCACTTAACCAATTAGAAATATCACCAATAAATTTCAATAAATAATTTTCACTATTTAATAAATTAATTACTCAATTTCCAAACCAAATAAAAAAAATTATTTAACATCAGTTTCTATAAAAATTAGACTCCATAACATAAAAACATGGCACAAAATTCAAAAAGAGATGAAATTAATCAATTGTTAAAAACTAATATTGCACCAATCAAATAATTTAAATAGTTTACTAATTTTCTTAAACATTCAAATTAATTCATCAATTAATAATCAAATGTGGAACCACCTACCTTGGAATAGATAACCACATGATTTCGGTGAGAAACAGCCATTGCACGCCAAACGCACCATGAACGACACAATTAGAACCTAGAAACAAAACATGAGACCAATGGCACCATAATAGAACCAATTTCCATAGAAAAACCCTTATATGATAACATACCAATGTTGAAGAAAGAACAACTAGATCAAAACAAACCTACAACAATGGTGTGGATGGCCAATCAAGCAAGGTAGAGGGCTTCCACTGGTGCGTTGAGGCAAAAAATTAGGTATTCTCAAGATATGGAAGTAGTGAGTGGTTGTGCATAGGGGCGAAAGGCTCTTTACATGCCAATGTGAGGGGGGTGTGTAGTGCCGATGGTTAAGTAGAGGTAATGTGCATTGGTGAGGAGGCCGGAGAGGAGGTGTCAGATGGTAGATGGAGGGCCTCTGCTCGAGGGAAGCGCGACCAATGAAGGGTGCAGCATGGATAGGGTTTGTCGTGTGGTTCTGCCGAGAGGGAGGCGGCACGAGGGAGGATGTGCGCACAGGTGAGGAGACCAGAGAGGCGGCGCTGGATGGGTGCTGGAGGGGCAGATCAGCACCAGATTAGAGTTGGGGAAAACAGGTGGCATGCTAGGGTGGTAGGGGAATGGAGGTCTGCATGGGGAGAGATGGGAGAGAAAGAGAGGAGATAAAAAAAGGCAGAGAGAAAAGTAAAATGTGAAAATAGAGAGATAAATGGAGGTAAAAATAACAGAAAAAAATAAAAATAAATGAGTAAAACGAAATTATAAATAATAATAATAAAATATGAAACAAATAATATAACTAAATATAATAAAACAAAAACAATAGAAATAAATAAATTAATGTATTAAGTAAAATAATAATAATAATAATAATAATCACCTAATCGAAACATTAAAATAAATAACAATAATACAAAAATGAAAACAAATATAATAAAACAATTCGCAAAAATAATTTCATTAATTATTGAATCTGGACACTATGCACAAAGGTATGCATGGCTGTGACATAGTTGTGCACCTGTGTAATAATATATTTAATAATAAAAAGTTCTCTTATTAATGTTGGGTACTATACATGGTCATGTGTACTATCGTGCACCCATATAAGATCCCATATTTTTTTAAATAGCACCAGTTCAAAATTTAGCTCAAAAGTGGGACTGAAAATAATTAAATTAAAATAAAGCATTAGTTGTCTATGTGACACATTGTTCTAACCAAAATCTCAAAATTACATCATCATTAACATTTTACTCTGAGGATTTAACTTTTTCTAATAGTTCCCACTTTCGTTTGAAGGTCCACGTTTTATTTTTGATAATCCTTTATCCTTTCCCAAAGAGAGGGTTGAGTATTAATTTGTGATAGGATTAATGATTTTCATTTCATTATGATTCCCATTTCAATCTGTTTAAAATACAAAAGGATTAGATACTTTACAGTTCTCATCAATGACTGAAAAATTACGTCACTTCTACTTAGATAGTCTACGACATTCTACACATTCCTAGGATGGTAGTGGATCATGATATCGTAAACCTTGATTAGCACTAACAATCTTCATTGAAAGATATTTAGATCTTTCTTTGTGAACATATATTTGAGATTTTTCTGAATTTTATATATTTCACACTTCTTCCTAAAGAGATAAGGACTCCAAATTTTTAACAAAAATATCACAGCTGCTAACTCTAGATCATGAATGGGATAGTTTTTCTCATGAAAATTCTACTAAATTTATGAGTAGGTAGTAACCTTTTCATTTTTCCATAAATTCCACCAAAGGTAGACTTATATAATTTTCAAGAAGAACATTCCCAATGTGATACAATACTTTTTGATGTTTCCCTTAATGATTTAATATCATTTCTTCAAGGGACACAATGTTCTTAGAAAACATAAAAGACATACTTATAGGACATGAATTGAAATATATTATGAAAAACACTAATTTGATGTAGTGGTTACATGTAATTCATTCATCACTCTCCCTCTTAGACTTGGAATTTTTTTCTCCCTTGAAAAGGAGATTGTTAATCATCATCCTAATTCACATCCCTTACAATAGAGTATTTTCTTCAATAATTCCTAACTTCTCCACATTTATGAAATAGAACTGTTTATGATTCATTAGATGGAAGTTGGTTTCCATTCATCAAATTATCCATTTTTCATGGAAATTGGATACATTGTGCCTTGTCTTTCGACACATAAAATATATCCCACACCCTTAGTAAAATTTCCCTTGGTTCCACTTTCCACACTTGTTGCATGAAGGAAATTGTGTCTTCTCTGCCTAATAACCATTATCATGTGGACATTCATGATATTTCATCTTCCTCTACCTTGAATCCTTGGGTAATTCAAAAAAGTTCCAATTCTTAATCATGATTTTTCATAGGTGGTTTGGCATGATCCTGATATGTCATTGTTGATCTCCCATTTGATTGGGAATCTAATTTTGGTAGTCATCACATTTCCCTTTGCATCAGTTGTTTTACGGATTCATCATATTACTAAAAATTGGATAGAATAAAGGGAAAATTAGGAATGAGTATCTTAAACAGTTAAACACATAATGAGGAAACCAATGACATTAAAGGAATTACTTATAAATTACATTTATTATTTCATTAACATATGAGTTTCTAGGCATAAATCTAAGTTATCATTGATCTACTTCCTAAAATATATTTGTAATGGGAATTTTTTCTGTTCCCTTAATAATGGTTTGTAATGAGTTTATGAATTTTCCAAATAATATACACCTGGACTGTCAAACCATGAGAGCAGTAAGGGCTCTTATCTTGTACCAGTTTACCCCGAGTCAAGACTGGAACACCATTTTGGAGTTTTTACTCCTTGGTACATCTGTTCCAGAACCATGTCCACTTGTATTATACAATCATAGATGTATTTTCTTTATAAACCACTTATTTTATACTTTCCAAAAATTAGGGATTTTTTCAAAAACATAGTGTTTTCCCTAAGGGTTTCTAGTAGGTTATTTATAATCCTAATCCCAAAAACAACTTAACCTATACTCTGATACCAACTATAATAACTCTACTCTTTATTTCATATTCAAGAATGATTTATTACATAAATTTCACTTAATATAACTCTAAATATCAAGATTTTTGGTGTCTTTGGGGATTACAAACATTGCATAACAACCTAAAATATAAAATAATACATCTGTATTGATCACTTATTTTACATGACCACAACATTCATTGACACATAACACTACATGGGATAACCTGAAAAAAATACATAAGAAAAGGGTTAGCTATAAGGCCTAGTAATGGAATAATCATGGAATAAAATGAGGAAGACAACCCATGTTTGTCAATAAGAATATAAATATACATGGAAATGTGGAAATAACAAACAACATGATATTATCATTATTCTAGTCTCATTGCGCATGGATTTTCACGAGTAAAGCACCATTAAACATGAATTAGCAGGAGTAAACCCTCATTGGATGTAAATTATCATGATTAAAATCTAATTGCACATGAATTAGTATGAATAAACCCTCATTGAATATGAATTATCATGATGAAAAACATTACCCAATGCATTGGAGCACCATTATGGTGCACCCTTCATAATCACTTCATTTTCATGCTTAAGTGTGCCACATTGATCATTCATTAAACATCATAATTTACCCAATGTACAAGGAATGGAGAATAGAGACATGTAATTCCCCAATAGATTAGTACATTAGCATAAGTTCAATACCCTTGATAGAGAAATAGGTATGTTGTTCACTATACAATTATTTTGGCATCGAAATCATAGTGAATGTTCTTCCGCATAACGACGACAACTAGAAATTCATAAAATGGGATGATGATAGAGAAATGGCTATATAATTATTTATTCATGAAATTTAAATTAATGGGTATATGTATGAACTTATCCTAGCTTAATAAATTGTATACTTAAAGGAATATCACTAATCAGGTTCATGAAAAAATAGGAGAGAAAGAAATTCGGTACGAAATTTTGGCATAGTAAGAGCTTATATAGGTGTCCAAATGGGGGATGATAAATGATTTGTCACTAAAATAAAATCAAATGGATAATATGGAATGTATTATTAAATGAGTAAAATATAACTAATTGATACTAAAAATTCTATTTTAAAACAAGGTTCTCGAATTGAATGCAAGAGAAGAAGGTGAGATTCCTTTACGAAATTTCGGCAGGGTAACGGGTGTATACAAAGGGTCATGGGTAGATTAATGATAGTGTAAAGGAAGATATAATTATTTATAAATTAAATGGATATTATGGTGATATTTATGAAATATCATAACATATGAAAATTGAAATTAAAATACATATCATAAAATAAGTGCCTGATAAAAGAGAACAGTGGAAGATTCCTTACATGGATGTGTGACTCAAAAGGAATAAGAGAGGCTTCTTGGGAGATTTGGGGATCCTTGGGAGGACACTAGGTAGTATATATAATATTTTGGACTTTCTTAAAGGAGTATTAGTGAAGATAAATGATATCTTGGGGTGAGTTTATGTAGGAAAGGTGGTGGATTTCATTATTATTTTGGTTTCAGACACTTGATAAAAAATATTCAAAACCAAAAAACATACCATTGTTTTTTCCCATGTATTCTATAAAATGTTAGTGGTATCCATTATTTCATAAGGATAAAGGATGAATAAATTAAATACTTCCCTTTCTTATGTGCATGTGGGTAACATTTTCAGGGAAATGATTTCAAAATCATAAAATATTTTATAAGTCACAGAGGGTTCATGAAGGCTTCATAAAATAGATCAAATTAACATAAAATTATTTTATTTTAATGGAAAAACATATATTTTACCAAATATAACTTTTAATGTATTTAATATATCATTATTCGTTCTTTTGGATCTCACAAGACACAACATATATTTATATAGTACATAATTTTTACCGAAAAAATCGATTGTTTTAGAAAAATATGAGAAATTCACATTTTTATAAATTCGACATCAAAATTCAAAAAAATCATTTCATATAAATAATTTTCTAAATATGTGAATTTTCATTTTTAAAATAAAAACAGACAGTTATTAAAAATTGATAGGTTTTTACAAAAATAGATTTCAAACCTCAATAAAAATTACATTTGACTTCAACAAAAATATATGATAATCATTATTTAATAAAGTAATTTTAATAATAATTTTCCAAAAAATTATTAGTTTTTTTTAAAATACACTAATTAATCAAAATGTATTTCATTTTTTAATTTGAATATTAATCAAAAATAATTTAAAATGTAACAATAATTGAAAAAATATATTCATTATTATATTCCAAAAAATAGTGTGCATTTACAAATGATAGTGTCTTGATACATATACCCTTATTATAAAAAAATATATTATAAAAGTGTAAAGTCCATGATAGTGGGGCCTTCATGGGTCCGTTCAGTGAACATGGTCTGGGTCGTGATCTTGATGACCTTGAACTTCTATAAATAGTTTCCGTAATGCTTAAGTTAATGGATCTCAGATTTATCTTGCTCTATGGGGAAGACCAAAATTATATCTATATTAGACGCTATAATAAATGGGATTCATAGGGTATGATCCTACAGGTTGATTCCATCACTTCCTTTGTTTATTCCAAAAGGATTTGTTAAAAACATATATTTATACTAGTCATGTGATCACTGTTCAACAACTATGTTATCAAGGGTAATGATATATAATTTTCATTTAAATACAATTGGATATAATAAAAAAATAATTTCATGTGTCTTCTATATCCATAAGACATTTAATTAAATCAAATTAAAGCAAATTTTATTCATAAATATTTGGGTCATTATAATTTGTTTTCAGGATATTTTATTTTTTCTTTAAAAAAAGATAAAATTCTAAAAAATTGATAATTTAAAATTAATTTATGAATTCCTCTAAAAAAATAGCATAAAATGATTTCTTTAGATTTTTCTAAAAAAAATTGATTTTTACATGAATAGTAATAAAATAATGATTTTTCTAATAGAAAAACTTTTTTATGAAATATATATTTTTAAAACCTATTTGACATAAAAATTTATTCTTCTAAATTAAAATATGTAATTTAAATATAATATTACCATTTATAAAACCATTGAATATAAATTTTGAAAATCAATTAATATTTTGTGAAAATTATATTTTCATCTTAATGTTTAATTAAGTATATGAATTGTGAAATTAGGTTTTTGATTTATTTTAATGTGACATAACTATTATTTCGTAAATTAAAATATTATATATATCATTCAAACCATTAACTTAGATGATTTATCTTATAGATAAACCGTTATCATAAAATACACTTTTTGAAAATACAGGGTTTTACGCAATAAATGTGCTAATGTTTATATTAATTACCCACACATAGACATTATATTTTGTGAAAAATATTATTTTATTTTATATAATGATTTTCCTATAATTTAATTTTCCCAATTTAATTTTTTGCGAAAAAATGTATACTATTATATGTAAAACTAATTACCAAGATAATAGTGAAATGATTATTTAAAAATTATTATTTATTAATATCAATATATTTATATCAACAATATTAAATTCAAATCCATTAAATAATGAATTAGATATGATATAAATATATATATATATATATAATTTATTAACACACATTTAATTTTCAATTAAAACTAAAGAATATTAAGAATCTATATTGGCAAAAAAATGTCATTTTTATAAAAAAAAATTATACATATTGCCTTTTTCACGTTAAAATTTAATTTGTAACATTTATAAATTTATTATTTTTAAATAGAGGTTAAATTTAGTTCTATAAATCCAAATTTTGGCTATATTATTTAAGCTATATTTTTAATAAAACATAAAATAAATTAGTTAAAAACCAAATTATTAACTTTAAAAGTAAAAGAGTAAGATATAGAAAAAATGGTAAAAGGCACATAATATGTTTAAAACATGGGCGGGATGGGTTTTTTCAGTCTTTATTGACCCAGATACACCCCGATATAGATTATTTTATAAATTTTAATCCATTGACAACGGAATAGTTCCATTTCCTTACAAATGTATAATGTATATTTCCAAAAGTACCCTTTTCCTCTCTTCCACAAAGGGATAACTTATTCCCTTTGGAAACAACAAAAAAATAGAAATTCACTTTTAAAATCAACCATTTTACTCTCCATTGAATCCTCTCTTACACAAATAATTCTATGTTCAATCATAGTTATCCTAATCCATTCAATTTAAAGAGAACTTCCAAGGGAAAAGAAGTTCTCCCACATAAGTATTATCTCACTCTAAGGGGTTTCTTCTTAATCTAACTCTAGAACCAATATGATTACTATAATAATTTTATGAATTATGTATAATTACTATAATTAATTATATTATTTTATTTCCACATAACTTATTTATTCATTTCTATCAACTTAAGAAAAGAAAGGAGCATCATTCTTGCATGTGTGTAGGCTACTGCCTCTATGAAGAATTATTCATTTCTTTACTTTTCCACTGATTAATTTCATATCCAGAAATAAAATAATTTATATTAATATAATAAAAATATAATATATTAAATTATTATTATTTAATAATGATATTATTTTAATATAAAAAACTCCACAATTAGGTTCACTAATCGAATTAATCCATTTTCATGTTAGTGTAGATTTAACAACCCATGTGAAGAATGATTTAAAATTAAATTAAGAATGAATTTCAAAAATAAAAAGAAATATTACTATTATATAATAATTAAATAATTATTTTTATATGGGTTTAAAATATTCAATTAAGTATTTATTTTATTATTATTTCAATTTTTTTCTTTCTCTTGAAAACACCAAAATATGCAAGCATCGATTCCATTTTCACGAATCCTAACTAAAACACTTATAGAATGATTAATTTATTTATAAAAAAAATATATATATATTAAAGTATGATAAATGATATATTAATTATTAAATTGGTTTCAAAAGATGGGTAATGACCACAACTAAGAATGCGCAAAGCTACTAAAGTGACTGAAATTTGTTGGTCATAATATGCACTACCTAAGTAATATACTCAAAAAAAATTAACAAGGTTTATAAAATGTAAATATTTATATTTAGTGTTATTATATATTATTTTATGTATGTTTTTTTTGTATATAATTATAGTGAGTGATCATCTAATCGGGGAAACATGATAAGGGTACATTTTTCTCTAATTTGAATCATTGAAACATGTTTAAGCTATAAACCATGTTTCCATTTCAATTGATTAAATACACACCCATTTTAAATTTGGATCATTATATTATAATATTTAATTATATTAAATTTTAAATTTTAAATTTAACCTCTCATGGGGTTTTTATTCCAATTTTATAGAGGTTTTAATGGGTTTTTTAGACTCAAAACGTATCTCTAGGTATTAATCACTATTCTTCGACTATTATCTTTATAGATTTATAAATTCTATAGTAAGATGATTTTTAATATTTTAACTACTATTTATACTATTAAATCATGTTTTAAAATAAAGTATACAAATATTATGATTATATTGTCTAGTTAAAATGCATTTTCTAGGAATAATTACCATTTCTTTGAATAGATTTTACTTCTCTATCCATGTTTTTTAATTCCAACAAATGTTATCCATTCCCTATTGGAAACTAATTTTTTTATCTCAGATTAAAACTTTTAAAAAAATATTCCTCATAATTTCTATGATTTTGGTTTTTCATTATGTTATTTCCAAATGTTCAATGGATTTTTTATCATTTTGTAATAAATTTTTTATCACCCACTCGACATTTCCTTTTGACAAAATTTATATATTTTTCTTATTTACAATATTAAATATTATTTTTAAATTTAAAAAGTTTCAATGTAATTTCAATACGTATTTTTTTAATCTTTATGTAATTTTTCTAGTCTCTATTATTTAGGATTCTTTCAAATGTAAAAATTTTCAAAACAATTTCACTTATCCTTGATTAAATATTTATGTAGTTTGAGAGATATTTCATTTGGAAATATCAATAATAGGGTTTTAAAAAATTATTTTATTGCCCCTCTCCAAAATTTTCTTTGAATAGTAATTTAGGCATCATCATTTATAATAATGTTTAATTGGTTTTGTGAAATCATTTGAATTCTCACTTGTATTAATCCTTTAAGGATTATCTATCATGATGTCAAATTTTAATAATAAAATATATATTATTATGTAATTAATCCATTTTTAAAATGGAATTTTTATATACTATTAGTTCATAAGATCATGTTATGTGATGTTTACAAAACAAATTGTCTTTCAAATGGTTATTTAGTTTTTAAGATAATTGATTTTAAGTGGAAAGCATATGTAAGAAGAATAATGAGTGGTGTTCTTTATCACCCTCTAATACATTGGATTGCTATATATATCATGATATAGTCAACCGTATATTTCATGATTTTGTTTGCATAAGAATGGGAATGATGGGTATTCCCCCATAGGTTTTATTATGCGCTGGTTGTCCCACAATCCCAAGTTAATCAAAATGTTGTGTTAAATTTTCATGATGTACTATAATTCATTGAAATTCCATTTTATTGAGATTATAAATTATTTTTAATGTATTTACATTTATAAAAAATCATATATTATATGAAAATTTAGCATTTTTATCCAGCTCATATATTTTATGTTTCCTTAATAAATATTTTATGATCATTTGTCAATCTAATGTGTTTTATGGTAATCATATAAGGTATTTTATCATTTCTGTTTGATATTTACGTATTTATCCTAATTTCCTTCATGTTATTTTATGTTTTACCCATACTAGGAAAATAAACTACCCCAATATATAAGTTCCCAGTCCAAAGGTAGTGAATGTTATTAAATAATGTGATATATCAATAAAAGGGCCATGTGGAACATGATTATGCATTAATATTCACAACTATCATTATCTAAGATGTTTATGTAGAAGGTGTCATAGGTACTAAACCTTTTAATCTTTTGGATTTCAATAGTTTTTGTATGTATTATTTAAAATATTAGATTTATTTTCTATTTATGGCATGTAATATTTGGTCATTATAGATGGTATCGTAGTAACTTTTAGTTATATTAAATATTATTTTGAGGATTAGTTCAGAAATCAGTTTTTTTGTTTTTCAAGAGTATTTTTTTCAAATATGGTGTTATTGTAACGCCAAGACCCCAGAATCTCAAAGCCAGTGCATTACATTATTACATTTTCATGATTATAATAAATAAAATCTTGAAGGACATATAATTTTAGTAGTCCTGAAGAAACTAGATACGTACATGTAACTCATATTACATTGGAAATGGTAACAAAATAAAATACAAAACAAAAACTAATAAAATTCCTTGATGATAACTCAACAAATGTCCTCCTCTTCATAACCTCTTGAAGATAAAAAAATGAAAGGGGTGAGATCAAATGCTCAATAACAGTTTCAAATATTGGAATAATGAATCAAAAATAATAGAATCATAAAAAAATTTGGTATAATAAATATAGAATGGTGAATTAATTTAAAACACACACCCTTAATAAATAGAGAATAAAACTGCATCCATACAATTTGTCACAGCGAAATCCTTACAGATAGTAATAACTGAAAATGAATTAATAGAATGATTATTTATTGGAATTCATGTATCTAGAACATCAAACCACTATACAATAGAAATTGTTTATCTCTTTGGGTATAAACCTCTCAATTTTTTTGAAATAAACATGAAGGGTTTTTTGCCAATGGATTTGTCTCATGAGACCTATCGATGCATTGAGGGGCTATAGCTAGCCTCACCCATCACTGCAAGTCAAAAATATTATTTATAAAAAGGTCCAATACCATTAAAATATTCATTATCAATATCCATATAGAGTAGAGGATATAGATTCATCAAATGATGTTGATATGAAATAAGATAGTTTTAAAAGAGATCGTTGAAAAATTATTCAGGAAACAATCCTTAAACATTCTAAATTCTCCCATACCACCTTGAGACATTCAAATCATAATACCTTAGAATATCATGAGAATAAGGATACTCTTGGTATGATATACCAAATGGAAGTACATACAACATAAGTAAGATGTATGTTGTGAACATATAATATATCTCATAAAAGATTAAGTGAGATGAGAAAAATCTTTTTTACATTGGATGGAAGAGTACTTCTGGAATATCCTTTGTAAATTTCATGAAAGTAGATAGTAAACTTGTATATACCAGAAAATAAAAGGGAAGGTCATTCAAATTATATTTTAGGATTAAATAAGATCTTATTCAGGTGAAATCATTTAAAAAGTGTTTTTAATGATGCATTAAAAATATAACATTTTAGTGCGGTTTAAGGAATTATATAAAAATATTTTAAAGTGTAATGGAATTTTTTGTTTAATAAAAGAAAAAATAAACCAAAATATGTTTTTTCACCTTAAAATTATTGACTTTTGAATGAAAAATATGGCATAAAATAGTTTATATATTGAATTTCAAAAAAAGTAATAATTTGAGAAGTTCTTTGAATAGGGCATGCATTTCGGAAGAAGTTTTGAAATATTATTTTAAAACATGTAGGTCCCCATAAAATAAAGAAGGATTATTATTAGTACACATATATAAAAAATTCACATATAATTGATAAGGATTATATAAGAATAAATTAATAATTTCATTGAGGTGAATAGAGAACAAGACCAACCCAAATGAAAATAGTGGTTCGAGTAGAAAATACTTACAACTTTGTTAACAATCGAATCAAATGCCCAAAACATAATAAAAATAAAACAATAAATTTAATATCCTAAAAATAGAGAGATTCATGATTTGAAAAATCAGTGGGCAGTATACGTGCACCATACACAAGTAGTAGTAGTGTATAAGGAATATATCACAAAAAATGGAAGTTCGATTAAGAAACACCTCACCCTTAGTCTAATGGTATTCTTCAATTTATCTTATTATCATGTAAAAACAAACTAAATTCATTAATTAATATTTTAAGAACCTTTTATACATGTAATTCATTTATTATAACCTTAATATGTTCATTCGTGGCCTTTTTTATGGTTTAAAATGTTGAATTTTTTTGTTCTTGTTTGTTTGTCTCATGATCAATATACATATATACATGAATGGAGAATCATTTAAAATTATGATTTCTATCCAGAATTGAATTTATATTTTATTAGTGAACATAAATAAGGTTACATTGTTGTAAATTTCATTTGGATACTTGTATTGAAGATGAATCATTATATAAATTATTTAATGATAATCATTTGGGTTATTTGGCAGCTTTTCAACACCACAAACTCATTTGATTTATTAATCAAAATCATGTGCACAATAAGAAGCAAGAATAATATATTAGACATGATACATATTTTATAGTCTGGTTCAACCATAATAATGTTTTCATGGCCTAAATTTAAGACAGTAGAAGAAAATAAAAACTCGTCGTCCTTGAATGTGGTAAATTATAACATCTCATATGGTGTTTTCATTTTTAGTATAAAAGATTGGTAAAATAGATGTGATGAAGAAATATTACATTAAAATAATAAAATTAAATTTCATGTATGTTATTGGAAGTATCCTGTACTTTGGATGATGGTGATGATGGGAGAAAATAATGGAACTCGAAATAAAAGAAAAGTTGAGAAATTCCTCCTGAAAATTTGGCAACCAAACAGAGTCGCTCAAAATATCTTAAAATATTTTATTGAGGGAAAAATGGTATCTCATAATTAATACCTAATATGGATAGTAATATTGATATTTAATGACATATACCAGAATAAGAAAGTTATATTAAAAGATAATAACTTCATAAGAGTGCTTGAAAAAAGAGTTAGCTTTTGAGAAGAAAATTCGGCAGCGTAACGGTTCTGCAACAGTGCTTTAGAAAACATTAAAAACAGAGGGGATCGGGGTAAACAATTCATAAAAGACTAAAAAAATATTATAGGATAAAAATAATATTAAAATAATAAAATGTTATGAAAGCATGAAATACATAACACATAAAAGAGAACTTAGATGGAAAAAAGGGAAGTTGAGAATTCTCTTACCTTGTAGAGTAACTCATAAGACATGAATTATGGGACCTTGGGGGCTAAAGGACACCTTGGGAGGTCTAATATTAATTTTAACACATCTAGATATTCAATGATGATGACTTTGGAATCAATGTAAATGAATAAATGAGTGGGTATTTAATGAAAATGAGAGGGAGTTTTTCATTAATTTATAGGGACACATAATTAGTGGTTTTTTAAAAACCATGGGCTTTCGAATGGAATTAGCCACATGCGACACCTCACAAAAAATTTTACTCTACACAAGTATACCATAATTTTAGATTAATTATTACATCATTATAATGTCATTAAACATAATAAAAACACAAAACTGTATTTTTACTATTCACGAAAATTTCATGTATTTTAGAAAAAACCAAAAAAAAATGCACCCTAACCATTTTTTACATTTAAAATTAAAAAATGAAATAATAATTTTGAAAATAATTTTATAATTATTTTTAATATAATTTTTAAATAAAAATAGAATTTATTCTAATTTTTTTTAAAAATATAGCATGTTTTATAACACCTTTAGAAACTAAACAAGGTCCCAGGAAATTATATTATAACATTAAGACAAGAAGGTAACAATTTATTATAAAATTTATGGAAAATTAGTTTTTATTTAAAATTAAATAAATTAATTGTAAAATTGTAAATAAATTATTTCTGGCATAAAAAATACCAATACTTATACAATGATTGTTTTTTTCAGTTTTCATATATCTAAATTGTATTTATACACTAATGGGTGTTCTTTCTATCTTTTTGGCCAAATTACTATTCATTTCAATTTATTAGTATTCATAAGGGTATGCTACTTTCATAAGGGTATGTTACTATTCATCAAAAATTGTGTTTGTTTTATCATAATATAAATATCTTTCTGAACATAACTGTGTATATTAGTTAATCGAAATTGAAATTATTGAAGTGGAAAAATTATATTTATTGGTTAGGTTATAATAAAGTTTTTTATGGTAGATAATTAGTGTTTCATTCATTTTATATTAAATCAATTTGAAAATTCTTGGGGTGTTAGATTATTCTCAACTCAACAGAATTTCTCCCCGCAATTCAAAACTTCACTTCAAAAGATAAAAGGTTGATTCATGAAAATTCTCTTTTGGGAAACCTAGATCGGTAATAGGGTTAATAAAATATCCACCTAAAATGGGTTACAGGAAATGAGGTGGTCACCACAAAAATTATGCATTTCAATGGGGTGACATTTGTTGGAAGTAAAAACCCAGACATTGAAGAAAAAACTTACTATGAAGTTATTTTATAACATGATAGAGAACATGTTCAGATGAATGTTGATTACTTCAAAACTATAAACTAATGTAAAAAATTCAACGATATTATCAATGATTATGATAATAGGAAAAAATTATTTATGAATGTTTTCCTTGAGTTGAGGAATTATTCCACCATATAAGAGTATAAATATACATTTCTATTTACAAACTCATCCTATTATTTCACCTTGAACAATCTATACCTCATCATTTAGTACAGGTTTTGTCATATGGTGAAGTGATACATTAACCTATAAAAGAACATACAATGATCAACTTCAACAATTTTTAAATGCTTAAAAATTACAAAATATAATAATCTGACACTATAGAGTTAATTTCATTGGATTTCAAGGATGAACATATCATTAACCCTTAATAAACATGAATCAACACAGAATTTTCACATTCCAAACATGTGAATAAATTCATCATGTATCCTCTTGAAATATGGTACTAACATGAATTACTATAAAACATTTTTAAAATCATATATTAATCCTTACACATGTTATTGGATATATTACTTACATCTAAAAATGTTGAAAACTCCATCCATTATAGCATAGACCACTCCTCGACAAGTCAATAATTTGTTCCAAGTTATTCAGTTCATATCAAAAACAATAATTACATCATCATAATCTCAAAATAAGCTGTATATTAAGGGTTCTCATTCCCTCAATCATGCATTTTTTAAAAAAAAATTTACTTCCAGTGAAAAGATTTTCTTGGTAGCATTCAACTTATGGTTTCAAAACCATAATGTAAAATTATTGTAGTAAAATCATCATATAATTCATAATTCTGATAACCAATACATTGTAGAAAGAATATTTAAAAGGAATGATTCGTGAATAGGATTATTAACCCCTCAACTTTATCTATGCCAGTATCATAACTTGGTCATTATCCAGTAACATCATTTGGGGCATATTTGTTTGACTCTTGGGAGATTGATTCATATAGTCTCCCATCTCCATGCAATTGAAGAATTATACATAGAAAACCACATTCTTTCCCTTGTAGTCATGATTTTAATGTCCTTTTTACCACACATATATAAAATACACATCCCCTTCAATAATTTACCTGGGTGATTCATTCCCCGATTATCACATATTGGAAAACCCTTCTTTCCCTTCTTCCCTTTATCCCTGTATTTCTTTGTCATCATTTTATTCATTATCTTCCCTTCAATTCTATAGTACTCAATGAATTCTTTACATGCCTTGTAAAGACTTGATATTATTTTCACATATGATGAGTATTCTTGGGAGACAATCATCCTTTTAATAGATGGATTATAACAATTATATATATGATCCTTATTACTCTTTGCATCTTGTGCATTGGGGAAGTTATCATTTATTCAGTTAAGTGTCATTTCTAAAAAATTCCATATGATATATTAGCTCATGAAATTATAAATTCTCTATAACTATAAACATGGTGTATCACATATCATATATTTATGCATCGTAAATCCTAGAACCATACACTTTGGTTACTTTTGGGGCATAAATCCTTCATAATGGTGGGTAAATGAAATATGACTTATCATAAAAATATCCACCGGGAGTGTCAAACCTGGTGCGTTGTAACACCCCAGGTAAATAAAGAATATGACATATTTATATTTATCCATATTTGTGAATAAAATATTAATATTACATTAAAAGGTATGCTATGCTATATGGCGTACCCAATACGCGACAATGAGTTTCTTGGGAATCTTACATTGCACTTTAATAATAAAATAATATTATTTTAAATTGTAGTTAACACCTAGCCATTGTAATGGAAGAAATGAACAGAACTAACTACAAAATGATTATATATGTTTTTCAAATATTTTTACTCTTTACAATAAATGTTAGAGGATTAAAAATGCAAATGAATCCAGTTTTTAAGCGTAAACATTCTAATATTCTTTAAAATGTCGATTAACCGCCTTTTGATGGCGAACCCCTTTTATATCCACTTTTTGACAATTTTATAAGCTCTATTTTTTAAAATAAACATATTATTTACGATTGGGACATTGAAATTTACCTTGGGTTAATTTTTTGTATTTTTCTGACAATGTTCATTTTTCAATGAATAGTGAAAAATACTACATTTTACATCAAAACTGCTTTTTCATATAATTTAATTATATGGTTATATTATATTTTTAATTTTTTTTAAAGTTTAATTAGAATATATTTTTACCATTTAATTCAATTATGGTCATTGGGATTAATTTCACTTTGGAATTAGGCATAAACAAGTGTCAAACTTTTCATAAATATTGTTTCTAAAAAACCCGCTATTTGTTTTGACAACGGAAAGTTTTTTTAAATTAATTATTCAAATTTATGTGTTTGAAATTTGGTAAAATGAATTACATATTTGGAATCATAAGGTCCAAATTATTTCATTAAGACTCTTTTGTTTTTGGACATTATGAATAGTAACGACGATAATTATCTTTAATTATCTTGATTAATGAGTAATCGGGTAGTTAAAGATAATAAGATAATATCATAATAATAAAAAATGACAACAAAATTTTTCATAAGGCTATTGTTTGTCTCATGTCTGACCATGGTATGCCTTTTACCAAACATGGGGGCCCCATGGAATCACTTTTGTGAGAAACTGACTTTTTATATTTTTATTTTTAAAGAATGTTAAATGTAACAAAGAATGTATCACCTAAGTAAAATATTTTTAATTTTGTCTAAATAAATGATATTTTGGACTATAAATATTCATTGGAAAGATAAAAATATTTAATACATAATAGTATTTTTTTTATAATTTTTAGACATTAAATAAATTAAATTATTTATGACATCTTAATGATACAGCGATGACCTCATTATTTAACGATTTAAATAAAATGGGAAGATAATGTAAAATATAAGACCTAAACATGTAAAAAACCTACTGGATGGGTAGATTTAGAACCCTTATCACCTTATCCTAGAAACACATAAATGTGGGACCATTAAAATCCTAAACTCATTTTGAAAATAAAGTTACATTTTATACCTTTCCAAGAGTTCTGTTCCTCTCCTCTTATAAAAGGCCCCCACCTCTACCTCCTTACCCACACTTCCAAAGCCTTTGTCTCGTCCAAACCCTACCAATTGTGTGTCTACACATCCCTCTATTACTCCTTGAAGTCTCACTTTGTGCAGAAGTCTTCCCAAGGAAGCCTTTGAGCTCAATCCAAAGGGAGTTACCCGATTTTAAGGTAATGTCTTCACTTGAGTCCTTTTGTTTTATTTTGCTTCTCCAACCCCCTAAACAGTTTTTATTATTTTATTTTATAACAACTCCAGTATATTAAATATACTAGGATGTTTTTATAAGAAGGATTCTAGCTACACATACACACACCTACATCTAATGGTTAAAGAACATACTATTTCTATGGATGGCGAATTTCTGCCTCACGAAACGATGATTGTTCAACATTCTTCTAACACCTTAAAATGTGGAAAATAATATGACACTATATTTATATATGATATATAATATGTTTATGTTTTACTTAAGCTTCTGTATTTTTTATGTATGGAATACCTTTATGGTTTCCATTATGGGTAAATGTGATATCTTCATTTAAGGAAGTGCAGACTACCACCCCTCAAAGTGATTTCATTCGTTAACACCAAATGTGGTACGTATAAAGGATATATTTAATTATAATATATGATACCAAACTTTAATTAAAATACTATTATGTATCATTAGGTTTTAATTCCATTAAATATGAAATAGAAATGGAAGTAGCGTTCATGTGTACATACGGCTTACCGTCTCCATGAACGGTACATTTCATTCTTTATCTCAAAATGTTATCGACTATTATAAGTACATATATATAATGGATATGGATATCATTATGTAATGATAACATATATATATCTCTCATTTTGTTTTAATTCCATTAATATGACAAAAAATGAAAGTAGCGTTCATGCGTACATACAGCCTACCGTCTCCATGAACGGTGCTTTTAATTTTTATCTCCAAATTCTATGGAATAGTATAAAATGAATATATACTGGATATATATGATTTTTAAAACATCAATACTATTTTGGATATGATGTACCTATAACTACATGGAAAATTATTTTCCAACAAGTTCAATTTTTGACTCATGTACCAAACATCTATAAAAACGTCTGATATGAACTCAAATTATTAACCAATTATTATAACATTGAAATATGTGATATGAACTGAATAATAATCATTATAGGAGGTCCTTAAGCAATTATAAATTGACCAAAGCTTATTATTCAAGAATATAAAGAAACTAAGAAGACAAGTTGGACTTGAGGTAAGGGATCCTACTCCTCTCTTTATTTTTAAGTACACTCTTTTATGTCATCCTTTTTATGCTCATATTTCATGTGATTGGGATGTTATTTTATATTACTACTACATTAATTTTTATGTTCATATTATGAGAGACCATATTCTATCTCATCAATCAATTTTGGATGTTTTGAGTGGCGCTGTTAGGCTGCCGAATTTTCGTAAGAGATTTAACCTCTCTCTTTCTTTTTTAAGTGCTCTCCTTTGTGTCACTTCTTTTAAGCTCCTCTCTATTATGTTGGGGGTGTTATTTTATATTCCTATTTCTGTAAAAATTATTTTAATATGATTAGATGCCCTATTTGACCTCATCAATCCATTTTTGGATGTTTTAAGTGGCGTCGTTAGGCTGCCGAGTCTTCGTAAGGGATTTTTCATCTCACTTTTATTTCCGTGAGATTTATGCTACATTTTCCACAATTTCCTTTTAGATGTGTTTGTAATACCCATTATTTTACTAATTTTTTAATATACTTTTATTTATCAGTATTTACATCAATATTTTATTGTCCTTCTTTCACGGGGTGCTTGTCTCGAAAGATACCCATGTCGGTAAGGGAACCTTTCACCCTCCTCTTTTTAAAAGACTTCTTTTGTTATGTCTTTTAATTCACATACTATTATGTTGGGATATGTTCTTCTATATCCTTATTGATTTAAATTTTATTTCCATGTGATGAGATACCCTTTTTATCTCTCATGAACTCATTTTCTGAATTTTGTAGTGATGTTGTAAGGCTGTCAAATTTTTTCAAGGGAACTTCTTAACCCAAATTTTATTCTTTGGGATAAACTTGTACTCCTTGAATATGTCATTATATGAATATGTGTGAATAACCTATGATTGTTTTACACTTAATATCCACTTATATTTCATGTATTAATTTTTCACACATAATTATGTAGCAGATTTATCCTTAATCCAGGGATACCGTCTTTGTATGGGACATCATCTAAATCTCCTTTCATTGAGGCATATTTTGTTTTATACACAACCTTCTTTTATATGGTGTATAAACACCTTTGACTTTTACGTTTATCCAAAAGTAATCTTTTTTATACGAAGTGTTTACTAACTGACAAAGGGGAATGTTTTTGTCATATGTATGTGGCGACAACGACTTCTCCGCCGCCGTGACCATTATTTGAGTTTGGGCTTCCTCTACAAGCCATACCTTTTTTAAAAGAAAAATAAATACCATGTTTACTTTTCTTTTATTTTGGTGTTGAAAATGGTTTTCATAATGTTTTTATATCAATTTTTTGTATTGATATCTTGTGATTGAAAGGTGGAAATGTTATGTTTCCTTTATGAATGTTTTATGTGATATGATTATGTTGAGGTTCTTTGGCATTATTATGAAGACAGGTGGTTACGTGATAAACTAAGGGTGGGTGAGCCTGATATAGCTCTCCAATGCATTGGGTAACGCGAAGGGGTTAAACGTTAAGGTTTCTCCGAAGAGATTTAGGGTATATACTGTGATGGGTATTCCAAACGTAACCAAGAGGGTTACTCCCTACATAAGAATGTTATGAATGCCTCAAGTTACCTTTTATATCTTATGATTTCTATGATTTATTCATTATTTGATGAGGTATGTTAAAGTTCCTATGTTATATGGGTAAAGTATGATTTCATTCTTATGTATATATGAACTCATGTTTCCTTTCCATATTTTTATATCCATTACTGAGATTTTTATGCTCATCCCAAGTTTTTGAAATTTTTTTCACAGGTCAAGGGAAAGGTACATGATATGATGATAGTGTCAAGGAGGTGTCAAGAAAGAATCCATGTTTTATATTAAATATGTTTCTGTTGATTGGAAAAAATGAATACTATCTTTATGTAACCACTTTGTTTAAATGTGGAATGTAATGAAAGTTTTATGATCTAATTCTCTAAAACTCTAAACCTGAAAAGATCCTCAATGTGTAATCTTGTATTAACTCAAGAATAAGTAAGGTTTAAGGATGGGGCCTTATAGTTGGTATCAGAGGTCGGTTTAGATAACTTTAGAGGTTAGGGAATTTTTTAGGAATAAGTGACCTTACCATAATGGTTAGGATTTCAGAAAGAGTCATAGTTTTAGATAAAGTGAATGAGTAAGTATAAATTAGTGTTTATCTTCCTCATTAGAACATGATGGTTTTGTTGATATACTCACACTGACATTTTTGGTTTTAGTAAATGGCTGGATCTAGCAGGCACCAAAGTAACAGTGGATGTGAAGGAAACTGTGACAGTTTTTGGAGCAAGAAACTGAATGATATGGGAGCTGCAATGAGAACTCTTGTGATTATCCTCAACCAACTATCTGGAGTCATGATTGACCACCTAAACCTTGGTGATTTCTCTAAGGCATCATATATGCGAGAAACATCTCACTATGGAACTACAGATAATAATCATAAAGGTAAGTGTGTTCAAAAACCTATGTGTCAAAAATATGGAAAGAAACACCTAGGAAAATGTTTCAAAGGGACAGAAATATGATATAGATGTGGAAATGAAGGTAATAAAGCAAGAACCTGCCATGGAAAAAAGAAGCATCCAGTTGACTCGAGGAAAGGGAATGAAGTTCTTTCTGAGGGATCAATTGAATTTTTTAAATGTGGTGTGCATGGTTATTATGCACACAAATGTCCTATGAAGAAGTTTTGTGAATGGGATCACCAAGATCATACAAATGTTCGTTTACCAATACCTAATGCCATTCAATGTGAGGATGAAGAAAATGAAAATGACCAATCAAAGGTATGGATTATTTCATAACTATTGTTTTCTTAATTTTGAATCTTAGGATATGATTCATGATTATTTATAGGAAAGAAGTATTTCAGAATAATTTAGAAAGGAATGGTTAATGGGTCATGAAGAATGTTGAATGAGTAAGATGTCAACATACAAGGGCTTCAAGAGTTATGGTGAAATTCTTATGAGTATTAAGTCTCTTTTGATGATGGGGTTACATTAGAATACTTTTTATAGTATGTGTAACCCTGATGTTTAATATATGAAAATTTTACTCAAGGAATAGTTATCTATTATTTTGTGGACATAGTTATAAAGAACCATTTGGGTTTATATGATCCTTACTTTTGAGGTAATTATGGGTTACTATATGTTATGATGGAAGTGAAAGGCATGAGATAAACATGAGGTTAAAATATGTTATCATTATTTTTGAATATTTTATCTTGTTTTAGGGAATGTTTTGAGAATTATATAGTTTTGGAAAAAGTACAACACGCAGACCGTGTGACAACCTTTCGCATCAGACAAAGCTGCGGGAATCGAACCCACAACCAAAGTGCGACCAGTATTTATCACCTACCACTGGACTACGTGAAGTCCCTGGTTATTTTGACTGCTTCTTTTTAGTTAGATGATTTTATGAATTAAGAATAAGTTTATTTTGGGTTATCTAGGGATATTTATTTACCTATCATGGAGGATATGTAATTAGGTTAATTACTTTTCAATACGAGACTTTAAGAGCAACTGATGTTGTTTGGAGATAAATGTTAGGATTTAACATGGAAGACTATGTGACTAAATATTTCAAATATTTGGGTTTCAAAATTATTTTGGTTTACTTTGAAAAATTTTATGGACAAATTGATAATCGAATGGTCCTCGTTGAACTTTGGGTTTTGTTGGACAAATTTTGGAGATTAAGAATAGATTTTATTTTTATAAAGGGTTATCCTTTTCTGGATTATCTGATCTTGTACTAACCATTTTGGTTTTGGTTTTGGTTAATGTCTAAGGACATGGGAAGTATATAGTTATCTTTTGTGGATTAGGTGATTCTCTAGAAGCTGATTATAGTACTCTTAATGTGAACAAGTCTTCCTAAATACTCATCTTTTGGAGAAAATATGAGTTTGTGTAAGGAATCTAATAAAAGTTGAAAGTCAACATGATAAGTGATTATGTTTCCATATGAATAAATTCCTCAATAAAAAGTAACTTATAACAAAAATGTTGTCTATTAACTTTTCCTACTAGGGAATCAAATACCGTTTAACCCATCACATGTTTGTGATTTTCTTGTGGTTAACTTTCTCCTAAACATGTTTTCTATCACTCTCCATCAGAACATGACCCTTTGTATTTTTCCTCCATGTCCATATTTTCATTCATGGAATCCTAGTATGGGTTAACTCGGGTGACCTTTTTACTTTTCTTTCTTTATTTTAAAGTGATTATTTTACCGACTCTTGTTCCGACGTGGGACATTCAAGGATGTTTCCAAGCCTAATTTTAAAATTGCGAGGACGCAATTCCCAAAAGGGGGGAAGGATGTAACACCCCAGGTAAATAAAGAATATGAAATCTTTATATTTATCCATATTTGTGAATAAAATATTAATATTACTTTAAAGGAGATTCTATGCTCAATGGCGTACCCAATACGCAACAATGAGTTTCTTGGGAATCTTACGTTGCACTTTAATAATAAAATTTTATTATTTTAAATGGTAGTTAACGCCTAGGCGTTGTAATGGCGGGGAGGAACATAAGTAACTAAAAAATTATTATATATGTTTGTCAAATATTTTTACTCTTTAAAATAAATGTTAGAGGATTAAAAATGAAAATGAATCCAGTTTTTAAGCGTAAACATTCTAATATTCTTTAAAAGGTTGATTATCCGCCTTTTGATGGCGAACCCCTTTTAAATCCACTTCATGAAAATTTTATAAGCTCTATTTTTCAAAATAAACATATTATTTATAATTGGGACATTGAAATTTACCTTGGGTTAATTTTTGGTATTTTTCTGACAATGTTCATTTTTCAATGAATAGTGAAAAATACTGCAGTTTACAACAGAAATGCTTTTTCATATAATTTAATTATATGGTTATATTATCTTTTTAATTTGTTTTAAAGATTAATTAGAATATATTTTTACAATGTAATTCAATTATGGCCATTGGGATTAATTTCACTTTGGAATTAGGCATAAACAAGTGCCAAAAGTTTCATAAATATTGTTTCTAAAAAACCTGCTATTTGTTTTGACAACAGGAAGTTTTCTTAAATTAATTATTGAAATTTATGTGTTTGGAATTTGGTAAAATTAATTAAATATTTGGAATCAGAAGGTCCAAATTATTTAATTAAGACTCTTTTGTTTTTGAACATTATGAATAGTAAGGACGGTAATTATCTTTAATTATCTTGATTAATGAGTAATCAGGTAGTTAAAGATAATAAGATAATATCATAATAATATAAAATGACCACAAAATTTGTCCTAAGTCTACTGGTTGTCTCATGTCCGACCATGGGATTCCTTGTGCAAAACATGGGGGACCCATGGAATCACTTTTGTGAGAAAGTGACTTTTTATCTTTTTATTTTTAAAGAATGTCAAATGTGACAAAGAATGTATCACCTAAGTAAAATATTTTTAATTTTGTATAAATAAATTATATTTTGGACTATAAATATTAATTGGAATGCTAAAAAGATTTCCTACATCATAGTATTTTTTTATAATTTTTAGACATTAAATAAATTAATTATTTATGACATCATGATGATGCAGCGATGACCTCATTATTTAACGATTTAAATAAAATGGAAATATAATGTAAAATATAAGACCTACACTTGTCCAAAACTTATTGTATGGGTGGATTTAGAACCCTTATCACCTTATCCTTGAAACAAATCAATGTGGGACCATTAAAATCAGAAACTCATTTGAAAATAAAGTTACATTTTATACTTTTCCAGGAGTGCCCCTCCTCTCCTCTTATAAAAGGCCCCCACCTATTCCTCCTTACCCACACTTCCAAAGCCTTTGTCTTGGCCAAACCCTGCTCATTTTGTCTCTCAAAATCCCTCTATAACTCATTGAAGCCTAAATTTGGGCAGAAGTCTTCCCAAGGAAGCCTTTGAGCTCAAACCAAAGGGAGTTACCCGATTTTAAGGTAATGTCTTAACTTGAGTCCTTTTGTTTTATTTTGCTTCTCCAACCCCCTAAACTCTTTTTATTAATTTATTTTGTAAAAAATCCATTATCTTCCATATACTAGGTTTTTTTTATAAGAAGGATTTGAGCTACACTTACACAAACCTACATCTAATCGTTAAAGACATTACTGTTTCTGTGGATGGCGAATTTCTGCCTCACGAAACGATGATTGTTCAACATTCTTATAACACCTTCAAAGGTGTCCATTAATATGATACTATATTTATATATGATATATAATATTTTAATGTTTTACTTAAGCTTCTGTATTTTTTATTTATGGCATACCTTTATGGTTTTCATTATGGGTAAACGTGATATCTTCATTTAAGGAAGTGCGGACTACCGCCCCCTCAAA
The DNA here is from genome assembly GCA_963277665.1 of Viscum album. Classification (NCBI taxonomy): domain Eukaryota; kingdom Viridiplantae; phylum Streptophyta; class Magnoliopsida; order Santalales; family Viscaceae; genus Viscum; species Viscum album. The sequence goes on along the minus strand of OY728128.1, from coordinate 265,197,971 downwards.
GTGATTTGATTCGTTAATACCATATGAGGTACGTATAAAGGATATATTTAATGATATTATATATGATAACATACTAGAATTAAAATACTATTATATATCATTATGTTTTAATTCCATTAAATATGAAATAGGAATGGAAGTAGCATTCATGCGTACATATGGCTTACCGTCTCCATGAACGGTACATTTCATTCCTTATCTCAAAATGTTATCTACTATGATAAGTACATATATATAATGGATTTGGATATCATTCTGGAATTATAACATATATATATATATATATCTCTCATTTTGTTTTAATTCCATTAATATGACAAAAAATGAATGTAGCGTTCATGCGTACGTACGGCCTACCGCCTCCATGAACGGTGCATTTAATTTTTATATCCAAATACTATGGAATAGTATAAAATGAATATATACTGGATATATATGATATTTAAAACATAAATACTATTCCTGATATGATGTACCTATAACTACATGGAAAATTATATTCCAACAAGTTTAATTTTTGACTCATGTACCAAACATCGACAAAAACGTCTGATATGAACTCATATTATTAACCAATTATTATAACATTGAAATATGTGACATGAACTGAATAATAATATTTATAGGAGGTCCTTAATAAATTATATATTGACCAAAGTTTGTTATTCAGGAATATAAAGAAACGAACAAGACAAGTCGGACTTGAGGTAAGGGATTATACTCCTCTCTTTCTTTTCGAGTACACTCTTTTATGTCATCCCTTTTAAGTTCATATTTCTTATGATTGGGATGTTATTTTATATTAATCATACTGTAATTTTTATTTTAATATGATGGGAGACCCTATTATCTCTCATCAATCAATTTTGGATGTTTTGAGTGGCGCCGTTAAGCTGCCGAATTTTCGTCAGAGATTTAACCTCTCTCTTTCTTTTTTAAGTACTCTCATTTATGTCACTTATTTTAAGCTCCTATTTGTTATGTTGGGGGATGTTATTTTATATTCCTCTTTCTTTAAACTTTATGTTAATATGATGAGAGACCCTATTTGACCTCATCAATCCATTTTTGGAAGTTTTATGTGGCGTTGTTAGGCTGCCGAGTCTTCATAAGGGATTTTTCATCTCACTTTTATTCCCGTGAGATTTATGCTAAATTTGACACAATTTCCTTTGAGTGGTGTTTGTACTGCCAATTATTTTACTCATTGTGTAATATAATTTCATTTATGAGTATTTACATCAATTTTTTATTGTCCTTCTTTCACGGGGTGCATGTCTCGAAAGATACCCATGTCGGTAAGGGAACCTTTCACCCTCCTCTTTTTAAAAGACTTCTTTTGTTATGTCTTTTAATTCACATACTATTATGTTGGGATATGTTCTTCTATATCCTTATTGATTAAAATTTTATGTCCATGTGATGAGATACCCTTTGTATCTCTCATCAACTCATTTTCTGAATTTTGTAGTGATGCCGTAAGGCTGTCAAATTTTTGCAAGGGAACTTCTTAACCAAAATTTGATTCTTTGGGATAAACTTGTACTCCTTGAATATGTCATTATATGAATATGTGTTAATAAACTCTGATTATTTTACACATAATATCCACTTATATTTCATGTATTCATTTGTCACACATAATTATGTAACTAATTTATCCTTAATCCAAGGATAACGTCTTTATATGGGACTTCGTCTCAATCTCCTTTCATTGAGGCATATTTTGTTTTATACACAACCTTCTTTCATACGGTGTATAATCCCCTTTGACTTTTATGTTTATCCAAATGGAATCTTTTTTATACGAATTGTTTACTAAAGGACAAAGGGGAATGTTTTTTCCGTACGTATGTGGTGACAATGACGTCACCGTATTTGAGTTTCAGCTTCCTCTACAAGCCATACCTTTTTTTAAAAGAAAAATAAATACCATGTTTACTTTTCCTTTATTTTGGTATTTAAAATGGTTTTCATAATGTTTTTATATCAATGTTTTTTATTTCTATCTTGTGTTTAAAAGGTGGAAATTTTATGTTTCCTTTATGCATGTTTTATGTGATACGATTATGTTGAGGGTCTTGGGAATTATTATGAAGACGGGTGGTTCCGTGATAAACTAAGGGCGGGTGAGCCCAATATAGCTCTCCAATGCATTGGGTAATGCGAAGGGGTTAAACTTTATGGTTTCTCCGAAGAGAATTATGGAATATACTGTGATGGGTATTCCAAACGTAACCAAGAGGGTTACTCCCTATGTAAGAATGTTATGAATGCCTCAAGTTAGCTTTTATGTCTTATGATTTCTATTATTTATTCATTATTTTATGAGGTATGTTAATGTGCCTATGTTTTATGGGTAAAGTATGATTTCATTCTTATGTATATATGAACTCATGTTTCCATTCCATATTTTTATATCCCTTACTGAGCTTTTTATGCTCATCCCAAGTTTTTGAAATGTTTTTCATAGGTCAAGGGAAAGGTACATGATATGATGATAGTGTCAAGGAAGTGTCAAGAAAGAATCCATGTTTTATTTTAAATATGTTTCTTGTTGATGGGAAAAAATGAATACGATCTTTATGTAACCACTTTGTTTAAATGTGGAATGTAATGCATGTTTTATGATCTAATTCTCTAAAACTCTAAACCTGAAAAGATCTTCAATGTGTAATCTTGTATTAACTCAAGATTATGTAAGGTTTATGGCTGGGGCCTTATATGCCCAGTAAGGAACGTTGTCGTGTACCAGTATACACCAAGTCATGGACAAAACTCCTTGTCTGATTTTTCACTATTAGATACATATGTTCCAGAACGACGTCTACTTGTAGTTTCCAAATAGTGATGTATTTTAATGAAAGATCCACATAATATATTCCTTACCTAAATACTAGGAAGGTACTTTATGTTTATCCTCATAGACTATCATAGGGTTTTTCCCTATTCTATGTTTTCTGAATCTACTTTCCAATTTTCTACTAAATTTCCATGGATACCAACTATAACACATAGACCCCAGAAACTCGAATATAGTGCATTACTCAATTACATTAGCATGAATAAAATGAATGAAATCCAGAAGTATGGATCAGTTTGGTAGTCTTGAAGAGACTAGATACATACATGTAACTCAAATTACATTGGTAATGGTAACAAAATACAAGACATAACAAAAACTAATATGTTGCATCCCTGAGAACACAATAAATGGTATCCTCTTCATAGCCTGTTGTAGGTAAACAAATGAAAGGGGTGAGATCAAAAACTCAGTAACGGTTACAAATAGAAGAAGCATGAATTACCAATAACTGAATCATAAATGAAGTTGGAAAAGTGAATATGGCATGTTGAATAAATGAAAAACACATGCCATTAATATACTGATAATAAAACTAAATCCATAGATTTAGTCATAGTTAAAACTTCTTGGATATTAATAACTGATAATAAATAAATAGAATGCTAATTAGTTAGACGTCATGTATCTGGAACATGATAACACTGTACCATCGAAATAGTTTATCCTTATGGGTAGAACACCATCTGATTTTTTGCCACAAAATCGAAGGGTTTGTCGCCAACAGATTTGTCTCCTACGACCTATCGACATGTCCAGGGGCTATAGCGGGCCCCACCCATCACTGCATATCCAGAATATTCTTTATAAATAGATCTAAAACATGTAAAACATTCCTTTTCAAAACCCATATAGAGTAGAGGTCACATATTCATCAATGGATGATGAAATAAATAAATTTACTTGTAAATGAGACCATTGAAAACTTCTTGATGAAATAATCCTTAATGATTCCAATGTCTCCCATACTTCCCTAAACCATTCAAATCATAATCTAATATAATATCATGTGAATAAGGAGACTATAGATATGATATAAAAAAGGGTATTACATACACCACAAGTAATAAGTATGTTTGGAACATGGAATATGTCACCTAAAAGATAATGTGAGATGACCAAAATCCTTTTTTCATTGGAAAGAATAGTCATTTTGGAAGAAACGTGATAATTTTTATGAAATGAAATTGTAAACATGTATACCCCAGAAAATAAAAGTGATGGTTATTTAAATTATATTTGAGGCATAAATAAAATCATATTGAGGTGAAATCATTTAAAAGTTTTTTTAAAGAAGCTTTAGAAATAGAATATTTTAGTGCAATTTAAGGAATTATTTAAAGAGATTTTAAAGCGTAAAGGAATGTTAGCTTTAATAAGAAAAGAAATGAACTAAAACAGATTTTTCACTCAATTTTTTTTTATTTTTGAAATATATATATGGATTGAAACTGATTATATATTTAATTTCAAAATAAGTACGAATTCGAGAAGTTCCTTGAATCTAGCTAGCATTTTGGAAGGATTTTTGAAGATTATTTTAAAACATGTAACTCCCCTTAAAATAAAGATGGATTATGATTGGTACATATATATATATATATATATATATATAATTCACACTAAATTTGTGTGTAGTATATAATATTTAATAATAATTTCATTTATGTGAATATAGAATAAGAGAAACCCTAATGAAAATAGAGGTTCGGGTAGAAAATACATAAAACCTTGTAATCAATTGAATCGTATGCCCAAAAATTAATTATCATAAAAATATACATTGAATATTCTCAATGTAAGTAGATTCAAGATATATAAAATCTCGGGGTTGTATACATACACCAAAAACAAGTAATAGTAGAGAATAAGTTAAATCTCACAAAAATGGATGTGAGGTAAAGAAACCCATTACCTTTAGAGTGATGGTGTTCTTCACTTGATCTTAGTGTCCTGGAAAACCAAATTAAAATCATTAATTAATATTTCTAGAACCTCTTCAAATGTAATTTATTTATTATAACCATATTAAATTCATTCATTCCCTTTTGATGGGTTAAGAGGTTCAATTTCATTGTTCGGGTCCTTTTGTTTCATGATCGGTATACTTATATACATGATTGGAGAATCACAAAAAATTAGGATTGTTGTTCACAATTGAACTTATATGTTATTAGTGAACATCCAAAAGGTCACATGGTTGTATGTTTAATTTGGTTACTTGGAGTGAATTAGAATTAATATATAAATCATTTAATGATAACTGTTTGGGTTAATTGTCAATTTTGAACAACACAAACTCTTTTTCTTTATAAATCAAAGCCATGTGTAAAAAAAGATTACCGAACCATAGATGAGACATAATATATATATTATAGTCTTTTTTAATGATAATAATGGTTTGATAACTATAATTGAAGATGATAGTAGAAAATGAAAACCCATCATCCTATAATGTGGTAATTTAGCACATCTTGTGTGGTGTTTTCATTTTTAGTATACAAGAATGAGAGAGGAGAGAAGATGAAGAACAATTAAATTGCCATAATAAAATTCCATTTCGACTAAGTTACTGTAATTATCATATAAATTGGATGAGGGGTGATGAGGAAAGAATGGAAAGGAACTCGAAATAAAATAAATGTTCATAAATCCCTCACAAAAATTCTGCAGCCTAATGACATCGCTTAAAATATCATAAAGATTTTAATGATAGAAAAGGGATATATAATTATCCATACATAAAATATATTTTAATACGTATATGGAATGACATATCCCAACACAACCCAGTTAAACTAAATGATAATAACATTATAATAGTGGTCGAAAAAAAGATATATTTTGAGATGAAAATTCGGTAGCATAACGACTATTATACATAGTATTATAAAACATTAAAAGGAGAGAGGAGAGGGGTATCCCATTCATTAAAGACTCATAAAATAGTATAGGTATAGAATAATAATGAAATAAGAACATGGTATGAAAACACGAAATACATACCACATAAAAGTGAACTTAGAAGGGAAAAGATAAGTTGTGAATTCAATAACATTATAGAGTAACTCCTAAGACAAAAGGTTGGGACATTGGGGGATTGAGGACACCTTGTAAGGGAAACTAGGGTGGTAAAACCACCATATATTTTAGGATCATGAGTTTTTAATGAAATATAATGATGGAATGATTGGGTATTTATAGTAAATGAGAGGGGTTTTTTATTAATGTAATGCGACAGCACATTAGTGGATTTTGGAAAACCATGGGATTTCAAATGAAATTTTCCCCTTGTGACACCTCGCTTAATATTTTACTATAAACTAGTCAGCCAAAATTTTATATTAATTATTAAATAATTATGTTGTCATTAAACATACCAAAAACACCAAACCGTATTTTTACTATTCACAAAAAATTGAGGTATTTTAGAAAAATCCCAAAAATTCACCCTAAATTTTTTTTTACAATTATAAATGAAATAGGAAATTTATTTTTTAAAATATTTTTTAAAATATTTTTAATATAATTTTTAAATAAAAACATAATTTATTCCAAAAAAACATTAAATTTATAACTCGTTTTATAAAACCTTGAGAAATTAAACAAGTTCTCATAAAAATATCTTATAATCATAAGAAATAAAGTAACAGTTTATGACAGAATTTTTGGAAAATAAATTCCCATTATAATTAATTAAATTAATTATAAAATTGTAAATAAAATATTTATGTCATACAAAAATTAAAATACTTATACTATGATCATTTTTTCACTTTTATGTTGTTTAAATTGTATTTATATACTAATGGGTGGAGTTTATTTTTTTGGAAAAATTACTATACATTACTATAATTATTTATATTTTACTATAAATAATGGTATGATACTATTCATCTACAAATATGTTTATTTTATCAGACTCTAAATATCTTATTGAATGTAACCGTGTATGTCAGTTCTTCAAAACTCAAATTATATTACTGAAAAAATCTGGTTTATTAGTTATGTTATAAAAATGTGTTTTATTGTAGAGAGTTATTGTTTCATGAATTCCATATTAAATCTATTTGTAAATTCTTTAGGTGTTATAGTTTGGGTTATAAAGCCTTAGTAAACACTCTAGATATGAGTTTAAGAAAAGGATTATATCCATAAAAATTATTAATGTAGTTAGTAGAAGGTTTTCCTAGATATGTATCCTTATCAAGATACTACAAGTAGACGTGGTTGTGGAAAAGATGAATCCAGTGTTAATAACCCAAAATGGTCTATAAAGTATATACCATCTATAATTTTTGTTTAAGGATAATGGCCACAAACTGTGCACTTGGTTTGATACTCGCAATGGCTATTCTTTGGTATAACATATTATTTTTATGAACCAAGTTAATGATTTATTTCCTTGATAAATTGAGGGATTAGGTTGAGATGTGTAAGATGACCCAACATAAGGAAACCTAGAATAATCCATGATTGATATAGGTTAAACTAATGGAATATTTGGGTAAAGTGATGATGTATAAGGGTAAAAGTAATAAGGTTGAATAAATTTTATGTTATTGACTATGAGGATACCCCTATGATGTTTACTTTTCATCACTTATTTTTTCCATTTTATTTTTAGTAATGGATGGGTCTAAAAGGAAGTGTGTTATCCATGGGTGTTAGGTAGAACACAAAGATTACCTCAATGAAAAACCCATGAGATTTTAATATTGATTGAGAATCCTTGTGATTATTCCAAAAGTTATCATGAAATATGAATAATAATGTAAACATATTTGACGTATCAAACAAAGTAATGAAGATAAAAAGGAGCCTCATGAAAGATCAAGTGATAGAGATAATGATGGTGAAAAAAAATCTATTTCATATAGTTCAAAAAAATTTGAAATATGTACTAAAGGAATTTACTCAATGGGACTATAATAGGATTTATATTGGGTAAATGATTCCTTATAGAATCAAACTATAAACATAAAATGAACATTTTTGTTAAAAGGATGAATGGAGATAGAACTCATCCAAGGGGACCACTAAAAATCAATGTCTTATGTGAAGATAACTATGTAATTATACAAGTTAATACCCCCAATAAAAGTATTTATAAGGCTATTTTAAATCTAGAACTTCATATACCCAATGATCGAGGAAGAGAATATACAATGATTACTGATGAAGAGGATATTGGTATTTAGGTTTCACTTCAAACCCACCCTAAATTAGTAGATGTATTCTAATTCTGTAAACCCTATTGCATCTTGATTTTTTTATAAGAACATTAAGTCACCAAGCGATGTGAATTTTATTTTAATGAAATTTTTTTTTATGATTATAATGTCTATAAAAATAAACATTCTACAAATCATAATATACATCTCTAAAAATAATTTATTTTATTTGAAAAATAGAATTTCAATCATAAATTTAACACTATATTAATTTTTTGAATAGGGATAACACATTCAAAATATTCTTTGACCATCGATCAGTGAGAGTAGAAATATGAATTATCTTATTAGAAAAACTAAACACTTACCATGGTCTTTAATATATTGTTATGAGATACATTTCCTTCCCATGGTTAGATAAAATTTTGTTTTTCTAATATTCCCCATGATATTAACGATCATATCTCATTAGTGATAATATCCTGATACAGATAATTATTTCTTCAACATTTATTTATTCATGTATGTGAATGATAATTATATTTTGATAACACAATTTATTTAATGGGATAAATGTAAGGACTCTTGATTTTAGATCCTTTAAAATAAAAATTAACAAATATGACATGTGTCAAACAGTACACCAAACATAAACAAACAACAATATATTAAGTCAAAAATATTAATAAAGTTGTAATAAACAATATGATAGTACACTGTTAATTGTTATTACATTTAAAAGGTAAATAATTAATAGAAATTAATATTGAAAATTTTATTTTCAATAAAATAAAATTTCAATAGATTCTATATTTTATTTTGGTAATAGATAATTTAAATAAAATATAAATAAAATTTCAAAAAAAAAAATAAATTTTCAAATTTCTCATAATAGAATTATCTTAGGATATATTTTTTGAGTTATTTTTTAATATAATATAGTATTATGAGAATCGTGATAAAATAAAATTTTTAATATTATTGAAATTTTAAATGGATTATATGTTTTTAAAACATTTTAAAATAATATATATATATATATATTAACAAAATTCATTTAAAATATGATGTCAATTTATAAAACCCTTGAATATCATGTTAGAAAATCAAGTACTTTTATTTAGTTTTAATCGATTTATTTATTTAAATTTACACCTAGATAAATTATATTTTTGATTTATTTTCATCTCCCATTACTATTATTAAAAAAATTCTAATATTCATAATATAATTATAATAAATAAAGTTGAAATTTTTTCCTTATGCATGTTATTAATTCTTAAAAATTCACATTTCTAAAAAATGGGTTTTTACACATTAAATCCACTAATATTAAAATTAATATCCAGAAATTTATACGATTAAATTGATGAAATTATTCTAAAAATTGGGAAATAATAATAACATTATTTAATATCATAAATTTAATTTTTCTGGTATAAAATATAGATTGTTGGGATTAATGCTAATTTCCACTATAACAGTGAAATAATTTTTTTTATTTAGAGTTTTCTTAATATCATGGACTCTATTTGGAATAAATTAAATTGAAATATTTTTATTATATAAAATAATATTATGTATAATCTCATATATAAATATATTTATAATCATTTAACTAGTAATCAATAATAAATATTATTGAGAATCCATAATGGTAAAAATGTCATTTTTCAATTAGAATTGTTTTTTAAAATTTGTCTATTTTAATATAAATTAAATTTTTTAGCATTTACATATTGAATTATATTAAATATAGGTAAAATATATTTCCATAAGATAGTGATTTGGTTTAATGGGATAGGTTATATTTTGAATAAAACATAAAATCATTTATTTTAAAATTTGTTACCTTATTGAAGAGTAAAAGATTATTATCTAAAAATGTAATGGTATATATCCTATATAAAGTCCAAAAGAATGTATTATAAGTCTTTATTGATTATTTTTAGATACAAATAAAACCATTAATAAATTATTTATATTATTTGGATCTATTTTCCATGGTATAGTGTCGTGAAATTACTAAAATATAAAGGGTGTTTCTAAAAGTGCCTTTCCCTCTCTTATAAAGGATAATCACTTAAAACCATTCAATAACATAACCATAATTTTGAAATACTTCTTGAGAATATTAATATTTCTTATAACTACAACCCTATGACATAATAATAATCCCTTTTTCAATTATGGTTATTGTAAGATCATAAATTTCTAGGGAACTTCCATGGAAAAATAAAGTCTCAAACGTAAATATTATCTCCATAATAAGTTTTTATTCTTAATATTACACATTAAAATATATTATTTCCTTCATAATATGATTAATTGTGTATCATTTTTATGTTAATATGTTTTATATAAGTGGCAAGACCCTTATTTATATTTTTACATCAACATGTTAATTTAATATAACACCAATTGTGTGTGTGTGTGGACTACCGCCTCCTTTATTTTATTTTCCATCTTGTTTTTAATTTTTTATCAACAAATAATTATATATATTTTACTATCATTTAAAAAATTATATTATTATTATTCTATTATAATGATATTATATCAAATGAAAGACCTCATTAACTATACTCACAAATCGAGTTAAAGCATGTTCTGGTTTCGTTTGATTCAAACACTTAAATGATCAACACTTTGAAATAAATTTATGAAGAATTATATAAAAATCAATAATAATATTAATATAATATAACCAAAATATAATGAATGGTATATAGAAAAAATAAATTTATGTTATTAATTTAATTTATTAATATTGTAACTATGTTTTCGAAAAAATGCAGACATATGTGAAAATCGATTCGATTTTCATGTAGTGTCAACAAAAAATTATGGAATGATATAATATATTTATAAATAAATAATATATTTATATATTAATTTATATTAAATAATATATAAATTAAGAGCATTGTATCAATATATGGGTAACACTATCTACTAAACATGCAAAATGACGTTAATGATATCAACACCTGATGATCATAATAGTCTATAAGAAATTAATTTATTCATGATAAAATTATATTAGGGATTATAAAGGGTAAATATTTATGAGTACTTTTAGAAATAGAATATACTATTTTTTAATTCTCATTTTACATGAGGTTATAGTGTGATCAACTTTGTATGTAAACATGGTTAGAAATTCCTCATCTAAAATATGAATCTTATTTAAAAATGATTGAGCTATAATTACTACACAAAAATATAAGTTATATATGTATTTTTGGAATTAATAACATTTATAAAAATCACCAATTGTTGATAATTATAAACCTTATTAATTAGAGACTCCTGATTTACTGGTTTTTTTTATAAATTTTAGAAAATGTTTCCTCCTTTATATATGTTTATAGAAAACATTGTATTTTTTAAATACATTTTTTTTAAATTCATATTTTTTTTAAAAAAAAATAATTCTTTCATTCCCACCCTCCCACCAACAACTTCCTCATCCCGGATCCTGACCAACATCACCCACCGCCCATCTCGCTCCCTCCACTCTACTCCCAACCAACCTCACACCCTGCCCCTCCTCCTCACCTACCTCACTTCCCACCCTGCATTGTCCCACCCTCACCTTCCACCCTACTCCCTCACTCCCCACCCTACCTCATGTGCACATTTCACTAATTCCCACTTGGTTAGCTGCTTAAAAAATAAAGTCATCTAGATTTGAACCATGTACTTGGGCTCTCCAAACTAATAAATGAACAACTCATTTACACTTATTTATGTTTATTATTTTATATTCCACTATATATACATGCGTACATATATTAATATATTTAATTATTAAAACAATCCTTATATTAAGATATATATTATTATATATAGTAATATACATATATAAATATAAATATATATATATATATGATTATATATATGATTATATATACGTTTATATTGATATATATATATATATCTATATGAATATATAAATATATATATATATATTCATATATATGTAAATTAATAAAATTATATACATGGGTGTGTGTCGGTATTTATATATGTTTATATAAATTAATAGAATAATAAATATTTATATTAATGTATATATATATATATGTTTATATCATAAATATATGTGTCTGTATATATATGTGTGTGCTTGTGTAAATATATATAATTATAATTATAATTTTTTATATATATAAATGTAAATTAAAAGAATTATATATATATATATAATTTTTCTTGTTTTGAATCACTAGTAATAGTATCACAAAAATATCCATGTTTTCTTAAAAACGTGAAATTTTTTAAAATATATTTCTGTTTTTGTTGACAAATATATGTATATATATAGTTTTATAATTTTGTGTATGCCATATTATATATGTGTGTGTGTGTGTGTGTTTGTGTGTTTATATATATATTTATATTCATATTCATATTCATATTCATATCGATGCGGGGGAATGAGCTATATTACCAAAAAAATATGCAATACAAAAATGCATGGAAGAAATTGATGAGGCTCAAACTCAAGATCTCACCAAGTCATGTTGGGGCTATTACCATTGATCCGCACTCTACGGGCTCTATATATATAAAGGTGTGTGTGAGTGTGAGTGTGTGTGGGTGTGTGTGTCTTTATATATATATATATAAACGTTATGATATTTAAATATATGTTAATGTATTTTTATATAAATATTAAATTATATATATAATTTTATTTATAAATACCATTAAATTTATATAATTTTACTTATATATAATTAAAAATGTTATAAAATAGTGGTATAAATGTCAATAATTTGTCAATGTCTTCTAAAAACATCGATATGTACTAGTTTTTTTGTAGTGGCACCACATTTTAATTTAAATGGTGTTAATTATACCCCATTTACATTTTCCTCATGATCCTAGTATATTTCATGGTGTTCAATGCTATATTTAAATTTATACCTCTCGTGGGGTTTTTATTTCAATGTTTCAATGTTTATAAGGGATTCTCAAGACTCAAATGATTTTTTGGGTCGTAATCACTTTTCTTTGAATATTACATTTAATGATTTATTAGTTTTATCCTATGAAATTTTTATTTTCTATTAACTATTAATTTTCATGCGAAATCATGTTTTAATCCCAATGTATTCTTCCTTTATGATTCTATTGCTTCTTTAAAATGTAATTTTTTAAAATAAATCAAAATTTTATAATGGATTTTCCTTCATTATCCATGTGTTTACTTCCCACCAATGTTCTCCTTTACCATCTGGAAAATAAATTTTTTTTCTCCAATGATTCTTTTTAAAACAATGGTTTTGTTATAATTTCAATGATGTGGAGTTTTGATAAAATTTATTTCAAAATGATCAAATTTTCATTCTTTTATTTTTAAATAAATGGTTTTATCAACCAATACACTTTATATATTTAAAAAATTAATTTTTTTTTTCATTTTTTCGTTGTTAGATATTATTTTCAAAAGTAACATTTTCATAACAATTTTCACATCCCGTTTTTTAAAACATTATTAACATTTTCACGTATACATTGCTAAATATTCTTTTAAACATATATGCTTTCAATCTATCATATCTTTTAATTATCCTAATTATTTTTCATTTCCATGGATAATTCTTTTATATCTATTTAGAATAGTATTTTCAAACATTTTTCTCTTCCCATTATATTAAAAATGATTTTAAATTTTACATACACATTACTATTTATAGAAATGATTAAAAGTTTCTTCGAAAACAATTATATTTTTTATTATTCCAACATGATTAATCTTTCATTAGTTTTTGTTTTCATCATCCTATATATGTTACTATGTTTTTAATCCTTTAAATAAATGATATTTTGAAACCATATGATTTCTTATGTTCTTTTTTTATTATATGATTAATAATACATTCTTTATCCACGGGATATTTAATTTATGATGATGAGTATTTTAATTTTGAATAGGTATATATGGATTTTGAATAGAGTTGTCTTATATCTCCCTCTCATTCATTGGTTTAAATTTATATCTCTTGATATAGCCAATCAAGGAAATGATGATTTTGTTCACATAAATGTGTACATGATGGTGTTTATCACAAAGGTTTTCTTATGATTTTATTTGTAATAAAATTCCATGTTATTAATCATTTTAGGTTAAATTTTTTACATGAAATTAATTTTCATAAAATTCAATTTTATTGTGATTATTCCATTATTTTAAATTATTTTTCAAATTTATGTCATTATCTCATGTTATATGACAATTGAGATGTGTTTTGAATCAGTTCATAACATTTATGTATCCTTACTGAACACCTTACAATATTATCTTACTCTAACATGTTTTGTGATTATAATATTTTTTTATTGATATTTTCATTTTATATTTATGGATTTATCTTATTTTCCATAATTTTATGATATTTTTTATACTTATTTTATGTTTGAGATCATCAATTTCTTATGTTTATAAACACCTGGTTATAGAGATGATTATATCATCTGATATATATAGAGAAAGATCTAGTGGAGAAATACTATGGAGAAATGATTTAAACTGTAATAAAATATGATGTATAAAAATCTAGTCTCTAAGACACTAAAACTTACATTCTTTGGGTTTTGTGACTATTTTAAGATGTATTATTTAAATCATGAGATTAAGTTTCTATTTAAGTAATGTTATCATGGGTTTCTATAACATAGAAGCTAATGATATCATTCTTCTGAAAATACCCCTATAATTTACTACTATACTCATTGAAAATAATGTATATAGGACTATATGATTATACATTAATTATAAAAAGATTAATTTAGTGTCCATTATGAATAAATAACACTTTCCCCACATTTATAATTTATTTTATGACTATTGGATCTTATTATATATTTTTTCTGTATTAGAAGAGTGTTTTAATGTCAATATGTATTGAGATAAGATGAAGAAGGAAATAAAAAATATTCTCGGTAAATGTAAGTGTATTTTACACCAATTGAATAAGTCATGTTGAGAAGAAAATTACCAACAAGGTCAATTTTAAAGTTACAGATCTCAACCATAGCATATGGCACATTTAGAAGAAAATTCCAGACATGTGAAATAAGATAAGGACCATGTCATGGAATTACTCGGGATGAGATTCTATATCACTTGTGTGACCCGGTTAAACCCAACATGGTCACAATGGTGGTCATATAATGAGGGATAATCATTACATTGACTGCTTTATTTTAAAAAGGAAAATATATCTATTCACATGCTACAGTTGTGGGCTTCGTGGTTGAGATATCTCCCTCTATAACAAGGGGCCAAAATTTAGATGGAAGTAGTATTATATCACTAAGGTGTGAGATTTGGAATATCGAGAAGACCGTTCGTGGGATAAAATTTTCAATATTATTATTATATATAAAATTTAGATGGAAGTAGTATTAAAAAGGTAATAAGAAGTTTAAATATCTTATAAAGCATCAATAAAATGGAAAAATATTTCCATTGATGATTTCATTGATTTATACAATTAGTGTGATGATGATCTCAATCATATTATTCCCTCTCTTCAAAGAGATTCGGGGAGGTAAAATCAATGGAAATAAATCAAAAAATTGACTTTTTTATTTTATGTATATTAGTTTTTTCCATATTCAAAATTTTACTCAATGAAAGAATCTGAGTAATTAGAGTCATATGATCAAAAACTACCTTTAAGGAGAAAAAGTTATATGAAGAATAAAAAATACAAAACCGAATAAGATGGTTTTTGAAAAAATGGGGGGCCTACTAATGATTTATATAATTAATCCATATTTGTTTCTCAAAAAAATAATTATTTTGATTTCTAAATAAATGATGACAATGGATATGTGTGAAAAAATGATTACTACGAACTACAATGTAAGTTGGAATATTATCTTCAGGAAATATCCCAACTTAAGAAAGATAATAGAATACTAGAGAAATAGAATAGGAAAATTTCTACTAAAATTAATGAATAATATGTTCATGGTAATATACATAATGAGGAACTAATAATGAGTGAGTTTTCTATGACTGAAATACTCATAATATGAAACAGAAATATTTTTGAACAAGAAATGATGATATTTGATATTGGAGAAAAACAAAATGAAACCGAAGATGAGTTATTAGGGAAAAACTACATTTTTTTGAAGAATTTCAAATATAATTTCATAGGAAAAAATAAATATTCAATAATTTTATGGGTATTAAGGTAGAATCTCGTCTTTCCCTTGAGAATAATGGATCAAAGCTAGAGGGTATAACTACAACCAATGAGATTGAAAATACAACTTTAAGTATATGAGTATTTTTAAAAAATGAAAACTATAATGTTCAAATCAATTAGTATAAGAGAAAATATTCCAATTTATATGTTTAATGGAATATTCCATGGAAACCAAAACATCCAAATAAAGATAAGGCTTATGGAGGAAAACACTAATATCATTCGGGTATGGATTGGAATTAATCAAGGAAGACACAATTCAGTGTTAATTAATAGTGATATATATTTTTGGAACATAGATTCTGTTCTTGTTGGTTTGATATGTATTTTCCTATGATGAGGTAAGAACAACATCTATTTTTTTGTCAAAAAATATGGACAAAAAATCAATGGAAGAACATTGTATCAAAATTAGAAGAAAATTCACATTGAAGTCATGAAAAAATTAGTGATTTGAAGAATCAGTTAATTGTTAAGAGATGTGAGAATACATTCCATTTATCAAAAAATATAATTACTAATTTTGATTCACATGAAGAGAAAATAATAATATTACTTCAATCATGTGTTATTTAAGATTACATGAATATTGTAATAAACAAAACTGCATCATAAAATTAATGATATTGATATTGAAAGGAAATAATATCTTGGGATGATGGAGAGATCACAAACAGAGTGTTGTTCCTTGTTATCTAAATGATAACAATTTATTATATTAATTATTTATACATTTTCTTGAATTAAAGATAATTTATGTGGAATAGTTATTCTATGAATTATTGACAAAAGAGTGGAAGATTTTTACATGTATTACTTCTCCTTGATGAAGATGATCAATGTATATCCCTTGAGGGGAACCCTATTAGGTTTTTTTTCAAAACTACATTTATTTTAAAATATGGAGAAATGGATAAATTATTTGTGAAATATAAAATTTCCAATCATTATTTGGAATAACATTAATCTATATATTTGGGTCTTTGGTTTTTCACAATATTAGATATAGAAAGAGTTGTGTTTTATGTAAATGAATTTCTTTGATGGTGTTTTGAGATGTGTATAGGACTCTAACACTAAATTTGTTTTATATAAATCTATTTTTTAGAATAAATAAATAAATTTTATTAACATGTTATCACATGAGGAGATGTTACACACATCATAGATAACCATAGTTTTATCTTAATTATTTTCTACACTAGGTTATCAAACATAAACATAGAATAGATTGATCAATGTATCTTCAATTTGTTAATCATGTGATTTAATCATTTTCCTCAATTCAAAAAATGGAAAAAATGATGTTTGTGAAAATATTAGATGATAAAATCACACTATTATACAATTTCGTTTGATTTTCAATAAAGTTAAGAAGAAAAAGGAATAGGGGAAATTAGAAAAGAAACAAATATTGACTTGTTGAGATTTTCAGGGTTCTTTTTTTATTCATTGATTTATGTATTGAAAAAAATCTATAGAAAGAGATTTTCGGGAAAAATGAATTTTTATTGTATTTTTTAAAGTAATAGAAGTGTGATTTGATGTTACTATGTGTTGATATGAGATAAATAAGACAACAACTAATATTCAGAAGTAAGGATAGCGTATGACACTCTAATGTCATAGAAAATCTTAAGAAAAAAAATTCCGATCATAGGTAATTGGAAATGTGTAGGATGCACCCAAATCATAGGGTATGTTAAGAAAAAAATGTCTGAAATAAGAAATTATAAATGGACCATGTCCTGGTGGCCCCCCTAGGGAGATTTTTGATCAAAAATTCAACATGTTTCATCACTTCACCGTAAAAATGGTGGTCTTTGTTTGAAGATGAATCGCTACATAGAAGAATTTTGTTTGTAAAGTCTAATATAAGGAGTCCCACAATGTAGAAGTGGGTTTGATGATTGATATGTGACCATGCATGTTGTATGGAAGGAAAAAATTGGCATCGTAATGATCAGGGTGTGATGGAGGAGTGCACGTGAACATGGGAAACATTAAAGGACCACCACATATTGTATGTTGTGTTGAGGCCAACATGACCAATGGTTTTTCACCATGTTGTGGTGATGAGAGTTTTATCATGTGATGTGTCAAAATATATAGAACTAATTATTTTTATGCTTTCAAAAAACCATAATACTTCCATTCCATTCAAATCCAGGATTCTATCACTTCTTGAATGAGTTTCTATTGTTCAAATTGGTGAATTAATTTGTTAATTAATGTATGTTTCAAATAGAGATAATTTTAAGTCATCATATAGTAATGGTTTCTTGTAATAAAGAACATCAGAGAGGTAATTATTGGTGGTTTTTCAAGATGATAAATATTTTTCAATGATGAAATATAATTTTTAACAATATATAAATCGTTTTAAAGTGTGATATAAAAATTATAGAAGTTATGAGTTAAAATATGAAGAAGATAAATTACATAGGAGAGGCACACTGTGTTAGGCATGAATGGTGGATTCTCTACATAGATATGTGGGTTCTGATACTTTTTATATCATGTTGAGAAGGTGAGAATACCTTGATAATCAATAATCTAATTTACATTTCGAGGCCATAAGGCATTCATATTCAGTTATGGAAGATATTAAAGTAGGTATAATCCTATATATTATTGATATATCAATTCATGGGGGAGGAATATTATCCTGAGGATAAGATATCACCAACTTTTTGTAATAGTGATTTCTTTGTTTGAACATTTTTTAGAAGATTTTTATCTTCCAAAGGACTCATGAAGTGGAGATGAAATAGTGGAGTAAATTTTATAATAAAATTTTGTAATATTGGAGATTGATATTTGGGGGGGTGAAATGAGTATGGAATGAAGTGGGAATGGGTAGTCAAACCATTTAAATATCATGCTCTATGCCCTCCCTTTTTTAAACAAATGAGGAAATGTTGAGAGATTATTTTTGAGTCGATCGAGTACCTTTACGGATTCAATAGTACGAGTAAAATAATGTGTAACACTAAAAAAGGGATCATTAATTCCCCCTACTCCTCACATGGTGTCATATGGTTCTTAGTGACATTAACCCAAATAGAATTACCAAACCCATTAAAATGTTCGTAAATAGGTTACTCATGCTCATAAATATTGGAAAATGTGTATATTATGGATTATGTTCATGGTTTAATACAAATATTAGAGTTTCAACAACATATTTTACAAGAATAATCATATTATCATATAGTGCTGATTGGATGGATATCTAAAAAAGTTTGATTTTCACCTCTCATAAATCTAGGAAAATGGAATGTGTCCATTTATTCTCTTATTAGTATTTTTCCATCACAAGATATTAATTAATCCATCGATGAATGAAATTCTATGAGATTTTGTACATAGATATAATTTGTGGTAAAAAGAAAAAAGTGGGATATATTCCTTGAATGTATTTAGTTAACATACCCACATCGTGGCCTTGTTGATTTTGATAAACAAGAATATGGGTTATGCTACTAGATTTGGAGGATCATAGATAGTGGGTAGTCTACCGAAAAGCGGATAATATCATCTAATGAAATTTATTATTTTTAATTTTTATTTGGTTCCCTTATGCATGTGTAATTTATTGATAATAAATTAAATTTCCTCTCAATATTTGGTCCCCATATGTGTCATCATGATTTATTAGGACTAAAAGTGTCGATATTGGTAACTCTGTATAATAAATTATATATAGTATTTTTTTATAAAACTATACAAATCTGTAGATAAATAATATGAATTATAAACCATTAACATTACTTCAGACACTCCATATAATCCCCTCAAAATGTATTGATATATTCTGGATTTTTTTTCCAAATTTTTTAATTTTATTATTGATCTTAATCCCTTTAATATATATATATGTATATAACATTTTTCATTTTTTTTCTAGTATATTATCTGTTTTTATATTGAGTTATAATGGTAGGAGGGAATCCAAACAAAATCCTGCTACAAAATGGGCCTAAAGGGGTTATTTGCAATTTTATTATAGTAGGAAACACCAGATAGATTATGGTGTGATACCATATAACATATATCATTAATTAGATTATCCGAAACTCCAAATGGTCTATCAGTAAGCGGAAAGGTCTCACTAGAAAACTAGTGGATGAATACAATGTATAGAATGGTCTAAATAGACCACTCACTATATAGTTGTGGCTATCAGGTATTCGGTGGCTTTGAGGATTCATTTTTGGGTCAGCATTACTTATAACTAACCGAAAATTCATTAATGGAAATCCCTCTAGATCTAATTATATGTATCTTTATGAAAAAATTTATATAAAATGTGAACTTCTTTAGTTTTATGTTTTTGGATTTTAAAATACTATTAAAAAATATGATCTTTGCTAATATAGTTGTTGAACGGTGATCACATGATTAGTATAAATATAGGTCTTTAACAAATCCAATCAACTCAGAAAAATGGCCACATCCAGTAGATGTGCCCCAAATGATGCCCATTTGTCAGAGATGAGAAAGTTGGTGGTGTGATTGGGATTCAGTCTTGAACAAACTCATGATGAGCTTGAACAAGTTAAGATTGAGCGGAACTGCATATGGGAGAAGTGGATGTTGATAGAGATTACTACTCGGGCGATGTTATCTGAGCCACCCCAAGAGTTTGTCACCATCGCACACCTCACCCTTCTATCTTATGTGGGTGTTTTTTGGGGTTATTTAAAAATACCCTAGTACTATGGTTATGTACATTATTTTTGAATATAATAATGAATATACATTCGTTTTATTATTGTTACCTTGAAAATTGTTTTTAAAGCACGAATAGTATATTTTGTTAATGTTCAACTAAGAAATCTATTTTTATGAATTAATGGATTTTTAATTAAATAATATTTTAATGAAATATTATTATTATTATTAAATTAATTTTTATTAAATATAAATGACCAAATAATTTTATGAATGCAATTATAATTTTTATTGTGGTTTCAAATCCATTTTTGTCAAAACCCTTGAATTTTCGAATTTTTTTTTTATTTTAAAAGATAAAATTAACATATATAGAAAATTATTTAGATAATATGAATATTATTTTTAGAATCAAGGGATTCATGTTATCCAATGGTGAATTTTTCATAATTTTCTGAGATAGTCAAATATTTGTTTAAAAATTAAATATAATTAAATTATATAATGTATTATATGACATCATAATGACCCAATAGTGACGTAATAAAATACTATACACTTTATGTTCGGCCAATATATGCTTTAACATTAAAACAATGTGATCTTTGGTTTGTTTTATTTATTTTACAAAGTGTTAGTGGACCCTTAAAGACAAATTAAACATTTTGTCTTTTTCAATTGTTTTCCTTGGATGAGTGACTCCCCTCAACATAAGAAACCCCATTATTTTAAGAAGATCGTACTTTGGCCTTATAAAATATTGTCTTCCACTTCCCTTTTCCAAAAAAATGGCTAAAACGATTGGCTGATTGGTGGTTTGGATTAGTTTAATGTGAGGTGTCCCAAACCAAAATAATAAAGATTCCCCTCACCTTTTCTATAAAAACCCACACAAGATCCCAATTCCTCCACATTCAAAGACTTTGGAGTTCATAAAATTTATTGAATCCCCTCTATATAATCCTCTCAACGTTCCCCAAGCTCCCATGAAGCCTCTCTCAAACCTCTCTCAAGCCTTTGTAAACACACTACCAAGTAAAGGTTTTTCTTCCTTTCTCATTTTTGTCCAATATTCTTTAAGTTGTTATACCCTTTTAATTTCAATTATAAATGTTGGGTTATGGTTTAGAACCTCCCCCATACTTCGTTATTTATGTTTGAATGATGGTAGACCCCTTTCTCTATCATTAAATACCTCCCATGTACACACGATACTATGCCGGATTTCTGAATGAAATTTCTCTCTCCTTATTTATATTCAACCAATTCTTTTGTATCATGAATATAAATTCCATTACATTTTTTGGTGCATTTATCTATATGACCCCTTAATTTACATGTCATGTAAATATGATTATACACCCATTTCTTTCTCATAAACCACTTTTATGAGTTCTTATGTCATGTTTTTATGCTGCCGAAATTGTACTGCGCTTTTCCAAGACAAAGTCATTGTCTAGGGAATACCATGCCCAATTCTCTATCAAGGGTATTCACCTTTATTCACATTTAATTATTGTTTAAAGAGTTCCATTTATTTATTCCACATTCTTTTATCGTGGAATTAATTATTATGTTGAATGATTCAATGTTTTATGATCCATGTGGCACACTTATGGATTAAATAAAATTTTTATGAAGGGTGTGCCCGGATAGCGCTCCAATGCATTGGTTAAAGTATAGTATCATGATACATCATTTGAAATGGTTGTTTACTCATGCTAATTCATCTGCAACAGGGGTTTACTCGTGCTTCATGTGCAATGAGGATTTACACATGCTCCATGTGCAATGATCCTTGGCTCATACGAATTCCATGTTAAGTGTTGTTGCCACATTTCTATGTTATGATTATCATGCTTTATCATGCCCTTGTGTTTATGCTTCTCTTTTTCTCTAATGATATTAATATTGTCTAACATGTATTTTATTCCTCATGTTATTCCATGATTAATCACTTACTGGGCTTTATAGCTCACCCTTTTTATGAATGTCCTCAGGTTATCCCATGCAATTCTAAGTATGAGGGAATGTAGTTGTCATGTAATGGAAGTTTTCAATAAAGATGTTTTTTTCATGTTTTATGTTGTTATGTGATAATCCTAAGCCACAAATAAACGAGACCTCTCGATCTTCTATGTTGTATGAAATAAATTTTATGTAATAAATAATGTTTAATTTTGTAATAAAAGATCAGGGGTGTCATAGTTGGTATCAGAGGATAGGTTAAGTAATTTTTGGTATTAGTATTAAAAACCCTAGTAAATACTTAGAAACAAGACTAAGTATAATAAAAATATCCATATGTTTTGGTGAGTATTGATTAAGTGGTTTATCAAGAAAATATATCCCTATCTGGATACGAGCAGGTAGAGGTGGCTCTGGCATAGATGCATCCTAGGGGTAAAACCCAAAAACACCACATTGAGCTAGACTCGAACGGGAATGGGTGCATGAAAATGGGACCTGCTTCACTCTTGGTTACAACACTCTTGAGATATATGCTATGATATATTCATAATATTAGTATGAACCATTATTAAGGGACTTAAAAAATGCCTTAAGAATATATTTTAGAAAGTAGATCATGGATAACATAAATTGAAGCCAATAGATTCATATGTTATGGAAATAAAAAGTATTTATATGGAATTGGTTTTTTCATTGTATTACCCTTTATGTGTTACCCCTAACATTCCATTTATTCCATACAATGGTCCGTAATATGAGGACTCAAGCTAACAACCGATGTAAAGATCAATGTGATGACTATACTAATGAGATGCCCAATACAATGGGAGCGGGAACAAAAAACATGGTCATTATTACCTCTCAGCTAACTTAAGCTTCGAATAGAAACATGGGTTAAGAGGGACGTTCAACAACACCCCCCCCCCCAAGAAAGAACAAGTACTTTCCAGAGCTTCATAAGACAAAGGCCTCCAACTTTTAATAGATCATCTGGTCCCTCAATCGCTGAACAATGGATCAACTCCATTGAAAAGATCTTCTCCATCCTTCAATGTCCCAAACAAGAGAAGGATCCCATAGATGCTTATCATATGGAGGGTGAATCTTATCAATGGTGGACATTGATCAAAAACACGAAGCCTGAGGAGGAGATTGAGGCATTGGAATGGAATGATTTCTGGAAGATTTTTTGCAATAAATATTTTCCGCACACCCTCCGACTTAAGATGGAAAGGGACATCTTTTCCCTAAATCAAAAATATAATGAATCTATTGGATCGTACGAGGAAAACATCACTAGGATTTATCGATATGCTTCCGACTTTTTCATTACCCCTGAATGCAAGGTTGACCGCTTCTTTGGTGGGATGAAACCTAGCATGTGGAAAGCACTGGTGATCCATGACTTCAAAAGCTATGAGGAAATTGTCTGATGTGCCCTCAAGGTTGAAATGGAGATCGGAGAATCTCAGGGGTATCATGGGGATAAGAACCATAAGGTGGACTTCAATGCAGGCGGTCCGATGGATAAATAAAATGGTGCTAAGAATATCTACCACCCCACTTGCCAATGTTGCATAAAGAAGCACCCTGGAAATTGCCTGAAGGGTATGAGAAAATGCTATAGGTGTGGAAGAGAAAGGCACCGGGCTATTAACTGACAGAAAGAAAAACTCATGGCTAAAAAAGCGGAGAGGAACACTCTGTTCGAACCTCAACACGTTATTCAATGCTACAAATTCAAATAACTGGGGCATCATTTAAATCGGTCCCATATGCCAAGGGTTTTCGGAGGTAACCAACTACTTCCAAGGTAGAGTGGGTGATCTTTTTCCATCACTATTGTCGAAGTGAACCTCAACATCGATGTGGTGACAAGTACGCTTGTTATTCATTCATGAATAGAGCATAAACTTTTTCATCCAGGTTTAATGCATTCTTTTATATCTCGAAAGATTAGTAGAACAATCCTAGCACTATAAAAAATCATGGAAGTGATGATGTCGGTGAGTATGGAAAAAGGGGAAATCGTTGCATTCCAAGAATATAACTCCTCCCGATAAAAATATGTGGGTTGAACTTACTAGAAAACCTCGTCATACTCCCTCTAGTAGAATTTGATGCAATTAATGGCATGGATTGGCTTTCCTTATATAGATCCAACATAAATTGTCGTGAGAGGTAAATCAATCTCCATGTGGAGAATCGACCACTGATTCTTTACAAGTGCAAGGAGGAAGACAAATCTTCTTTAGCACCATCATCTCAAGCATTGATATTACTACCCTATGAGAATTCATATCTGGCATAGATGATTGATTCTAAGGAGGGAACCATCCTAGAAGACATGCCTATTGTAAGGGAATTTAGAGAAGTGTTTCCCAAGGAACTGCTTTGTCTTACTCCAAGAATAGATGTTGAATTCTCAATTGATCTTATACCTAGGGCGCTACCAATATCCAAGAATCCATATAGAATGAATGTTGTGGAACTTTAGTAGGGGAAGAAGAAACTACACGAGATTCAAGATAAAGGGTTTATACACCCAATTACTTCACCATGGGGTGCACCAGTCCTCTTCGTCACGAAGATGGATGGGCTAATGCACCATTGCATCAATTATCATGAGCATAACAAAATCACGGTAAAGAAAAAGTATCCTATCCCACGAATTGATGACATGTTCGATCATCAGCATGGAGCACAATACTACGCCAAGGTGGATTTGCGGTCAGGATATTATCATGTAAGGGTGAAGAAGGAAGATATCCCCAAGACAACTTTTCGTACAAGATACGGGCATGATAAATTCATAGTAATTCCTTTAGGATTCAATAATGCTCCAGAAAACTTCATGGACTTAATGAATAGAGTCTTGAAATATTACCTCGACAAATTTGTGGTAGTATTTATAGATGATATTATGATATACTAAAAACCATTGAGGATCATGAGCATCATCTAAGAACTGCACTAGAGACCTTGTAGAAGGAGAAGCTCTAGCAAAGTACAGCAGGTTTGAGTTCTAGTAGATTGAGGTCTCATCCTTGGGCGATATCATCATAAGAAATGGGATATCTATGAATCCCTCCAAAACATATGCAATTGAGGAATGGTAGAGGCGAACATCGGTAACAGATGTTCGTAGATTCTTGGGTTTAACTCGATATTATCAACAATTTTTGAGAAATTTCTCATGATTGTCCAACCCTCTCACCAAGATAACTCAGAAGGGAGTAATGATTTCTTGGAGTGATGAATGCAAAGAATGCTTCAAGGAGTTGAAATGGAGTCTTATCACTGCGCCCGTGCTCACTTTACCAACAAGTGGGGAACTTTTTTTGGTATACAGTGATGCTTCGAAGAAGGGCCTAGGATGTGTGTTGATGAAAAATGACAAAGTCATGGACTATGCTTCAAGGTAATTGAAAGATCATAAATAGAACTATCCAACACATGACCTCGTGTTGGCTATAGTGATATTCACTTTGAAAATTTTGAAGCATTATCCCTTTGGGGAGAAGTGTGAAATATATATGGACCAAAAAAGGCCTCAAATATATATTCACAAAGAAAGAGTTGAAATTGCGACAACAAAGATTGTTAGATCTAATCAAATATTATGACTGAAAAATCCATTACCACCCTGGGAAAGCGAACAAGGTGGTGGATTCCCAAAGTATAAAGGACCCAACGATTCTATCCTTGAAGATAATTGAAAAGGATAAAATCTTATTTGTTTTCATGAAGATGGCCATGGGAATTATAAAGAAAGGAACATCATTAATCCTTCCACAAATTATTGCTCATCAGTCACTTTTGGAAACACTAGTAGAAAAATCATTTTTAGCATCATCAATTTGAAGTCAGTTTCATATAAACCGATGTAAAATATTTTTTAGGATATGTTTTGGCATCAGTTTTTTAAAAACCGATTCCAAAAACTAAAAAAAAAATATTTTTGGCGTCTGTTTTTAAAAAAACGGACGCAAAAAAAGTAAAAAAAAAATTATGACGTCGGGTTTTATGAAAACTGATGCCAAAAATGTAAAAAACATTTACAGTCCTATAGATAATTCCCTAATATTTTATTTTACTGGTCATGGAGAAAAAATGGAGTTATGGATTAAAAGTTATGGATGTTGGAAGTTTATCTTCTCTAAAAGAAGTCTTAATTAAGTCCAACTTTCAAAGGCCATAACATTTAATCTGTAACTTCGTTTTAGCTCCACGACCAGTCAAATCGAAGCTTAAGAAATGTTCTAAAACCTGGTAAATTTTCTTTTATGTTTTGGTGTTGGTTTTCATAAAAATGGATGCCAAAAATAATATTTATTACTTTTTGCATCGGTTTTCATAAAAACCGACGCCAAATTTTTTTTTTGTTTTTCAACTTGGTTTTAAAAAAAACCACGCGAAACATATTTTTTCAACGTTTTAACATCGGTTTATTTGAAAACAAACGCCAAAAATGATATCTATTGGAATTTGTGGCATCAGGTTTCTTAAAAAACGGACGCCAGAAGACCAACATATATCCTCTTTTGCATCAGTTTCAAACAAAACCGACGCCAAATAGTATTCACTAATATGCGGGATCTGAATTTCAACTTTTTTCACAATGTGCATTTAACTTTTTAGAATACTGCCTGTATTTTCATACAACTCAATCGAAAATATTTTCATTTACTATAAATAAATCTGTTTCTCCTTCATTCATCATTTTCATCCTCTTTGATTCAATCAAGTTTTCAACGCGATATCAATCGTTAATTTGAATACGATACGTATTCTATTCATTAATTTCCTTTATTATTAATGTCCTTAATTTATATGAAACTCAATTATATTTCATATGATGATGATTTACTTTTATTATCGAGTTAAAAAATAAAACATTCGGATGAGATTTACCAATCTTCGTATAAGTTTAATTATCGATCGTCATTTTCATTATCACATGAGTTCTACACTAAATATAAGAGATATGATGATAAACAACATATCATTTCAATGGAAGATCGAGACATAATCGAAATGTGTTTGAAGTATTATGTATATGTTATATCATTTGGTGTATGTGATTTTCATTTGTGTTTATCTTGTTTTCTTTAAAACATCTTGTATCAATCGATACTTTGACATGTTCAACTTCCGGCGGCCATAACTTTTGATATGTAACTCCGTTTTAGCTCCACGACCAGTCAAATCGAAGATTAGGAAATGCTCTAAATCATAGAACAATAAAAAATTTCTTTTTGGTGTCGGTTTTGGTAAAAACCGACGCAAAAAATAAAATTTTTCAATTTATGGCGTCGGTTTTTATCAAGAACCGACGGCGAAACTATTTTTTCAACTTTTTGGCGTCAGTTAAGGAAACTGATGCCAAAAATGTCATGGAAGAGTTTATTTGGCGTTGGTTTTTTACAAAACTGATTCAAAAAAGGCAATTGAAATTTGTTTTTGGCATCGATTTACAAAAACCGACATAAAAAGTCATATTTTTTAAGTCGGTGACTTCAACGTCGGTTAAAAACCGTCGTAAAAAAAAACCAACGTTAAAAACCTTTTTTTTACTACTGAAATGTTAAAGGATGCTCAAAAGCATGATTTGAGAATTCAGGAAAAAGTGTTAGCTATCATAAAAAGGAAATCCTTGGAGTTTAATGTGAATGAAGAAGGAATTGTGATATTTGGGAAAAGAGTATGTGTTCCATCAAGTCCGGAGCAGAAGAAGGAACTTTTGGATGATGCCCATAGTTCAATTTTCTCTATTCACCCAGGAACCACAAAGATGTATTGAGATCTCTAAGAGCATAATTGGTGGGATAATATGAAGAAGGAGGTTGCTAAATATACATCAAAGTGCCTAGTGTGTTAGAAAGTGAAGGCAGAGAGGCAGAAGTCTAAGGGGATGATGCCATGATTTCCCATACCATAATGGAAATGGGAGAACATCACCATGGAATTTGTCACCGGACTTCCAAAAATATCCAAATTCAATAATAAAATCTGGGTTGGTGTGGATCATCTTACAAAGGTTGCACACTTCATTTCTATACAGGAGGATTTCTCATTAGATCAACTAGCATGGATATATATCAAGGAAGTGGTAAGGCATAATGGAGTACCACTATCTATTATTTCTGATCGAGATCAAATATTCACCTCTATGGTTTGGAAGATTCTTCAAAATTCTCTGAATACTGAACTAAACTTCAGTACGGCATATCATCCTTAAACTGATGACCAATCCGAGCGGACTATCCAAACACTTGAGGAAATGTTGAGATCATGCTCAATTGACTTTAAAGGAGTATGGGATCAACATATTCCTCTGGTTGAGTTCTCTTATACTAACATTTTCCACTAGAGCATCCAAATGGAACCATAAGAAACCCTTTATCGGAAAAGATGAGGAAAACCGACGTGTTGGGATAAGGTCAGTTAGCATAAGCATATTGGACCAGAAATGGTCGAATAAATGGTGGAGAAGCTGAAAACCATTCAGCAGCATATCAAGGTAGCCCAGAGTCGGCAGAAGAGTTATACAGATAACAGTCGATGAGACCTTTAGTTTAAAGTTAGATAGATGGTATTTCTATGCTTATCACCATGTAAGAAGGTCATGAGGTTTGGAAATAATGGTAAGTTAAGTCCAAGGTACATCGGCCCCTTCAAGATTCATGATCGTGTCAGGGTTGTGGCCTATCAACTAGGACTTCCACCTACCATGGACAAAGTATAGGATTTTTTCCATGTATCCATCTTAAGTAAGTACATACCCGGCCCTTCACATGTACTCTCTTCAGAGGAGGTACAGTTAGAGGATGACCATTCTTATGTGGATCATCCAGTTATGATTTAGATCATAGAGAAAATGTTCTATGAAATAAGACAACGCCCCTTGTCATGGTGTTGTGGTGAAACCACAACTTTGAAGAAGCTATGTGGGAATTGGAGGAAATGATGAATCGAAGTTACGCACATCTGTTGTAGTGTGGTAAAAGTAAATTTCAAGGGGGAAATTTCCTAAGGGGGGAAGAATGTAACGACCCAAACATTCATTAATGAAAATACCTCTAGATCTAATTAAATGTCAATTTATGTAAAATGTTTATATAAAATGTTAACTTCTTTGGTTTTATTTTTTTTGGATTTTAAAATAATATTAAGAATTGTGATCTTTTCTAAAAGAGCTGTTGAATAGTGATCATATGATTAGTATAAATATAGGGCTTTAACAAATCTAGTTTAGTCAAACAAAGAGATGGCCTCATCCAGTAGATGTGCCACATATGAAGCCCATTTTTCAGAGACTGGAAAGGAGGTGGCATCATTGGGATTCGATCTTGACCAAGCTCAAGCTGAGCTGGAACACGTTAATCTTGAGTGGAACCACATATGAGAGAAGTGGAAGTTGATATAGATTACCACCCGAGCGATGTTATCTAAGAGACCCCAAGAGTATGTTATCATCACACACCTCACCTTTTGGTCTTATACATGTGTTTTAAGGGGTTATTTAACAATACCCTAGTATTATGGTTATGTAAATTTTTTTTATATAATAATGAATATACTTTCATTTTATAATTTTTACCTTGTAAATATTTTTTAAAGCACAAATAGTATTTTTAGTTAATAATCAACTAAGAAATAAATTTTGATGAATTAATGGATTTTTGAATTAAAATATATTTTTATAAAATATTATCATAATTATTAAATTATTTTTTATTAAATATAAATGATCTAATAATTTTATTAATGCAATTTAAATTTTTATTTAGGTTTGAAATCCATTTTTGTCAAAACCCGTGAATTTTCGATAAATGTCAGTTTTTTTTTCAAAAAGTTAAAATTAACAAATTTAGAAAAAAATTTATATAAAATTAATATTATTTCGGGAATGAGTACGTCAATGTTATCCAACGGTGAATTTTTCATAATTTTCTGAGACAGTCAAATTTTTGGGTAAAAATTAAGTACCGTTTAAATATATAATGTTTTTTATGACATCATCATTACCCAATAGTGATGTAATAAAATCCTATAAACATTATTTTCTTCCAATATATGTTTTACCATTAAAATAATGTGATTTGGGGTTTGTTTGAATTATTTTACAAAACTTTAGTGGACACTTCATGACTTATTTAACATTTTGTCTTTTTAAATTGTTTTCCTTCAGAGTGTGACTCACCTCCACATAATAAACCCCATTATTCTAAGAATTTAAGAATTTTTGGATTTATATAATATTGTTTTCCACTTCCATTTTACAAAAACCATGAGCAAAAACCATGGTCTGGTTTGTGGTTTGGATTAGTTTAATGTGAGGTGTCCCAAACCTAAATAATAAAGTATTCACCCACCTTTTCTATATAAACCCACCCAATCTCCCACTTACTCCTCACTAAAAGCCTTTGGAGTTCGTCCAAACTCTTCCCTCATCTCTATATAATCCTCCCAAGGCGCCCCAAGCTCCCAAGAATCCTCTCTCAAGCCTCTCTCAAGCTTTAGAAAGCACACTTCCAAGTATGGGGTTTTCTTCCTTTCTCATTTTTCCCAATATCCTTTAACGTGTTATGCCAATTTAATTTCAACTATAAATGTTTGGGTATTTTTTATAATATCCCCTATACATCCATCTTTAGTTTTGAATTATGGGAGTCCCATTTCTCTCTCATTAAATGCCTCCCATGTACACCCGTTATTATGCCAAAATTCTGAAAGAAATTTCTCTCTCCTCATTTACATTCAAGCAATTCTTTTGTATCATGAAACTAAATTCCATTACATTTTTTGGGACATGTATCTATATGACCCCATTAATTTACATGTCATTTAAATATGATGAGACACCCCTTTCTCTCTAATCAACCATTTTTATGAGTTCTTATGTCACGTCGTTATGCTTCCAAAATTGCACCGCGCTTTTCCAAGACAAAGTCATTGTGTAGTGAATACCATGCCCATTTCTCTATCAAGTTTATTCACCTTTATGAAAATTTACTTATTATTTAAATAGTTTCATGTATTTATTCAACATTATTTTATCATGAAATAAATTATTATGTTTAAGGATTCAATTTTTTATGATCCATGTGGCACACTTATGCATAAAATGAAATGTTTAAGAAGGGTGCACCCAGATAGCGCTCCAATGCATTTGGTAAAGTATAGTATCATGATACATAATGTTCAAGGAGTGTTTAATCATGATAATTTAAGTTCAATGAGGTTTTACTTTTGCTTTATGTTCAACGAGGATTTTCTCATGCTCTATGTGCAAGGAGCCTTGGATCATGCTAATTCCAGGTTAAGTGTGGTTGCCACATTTCCATGTTATGATTATCATTCTTTATCATGCCTTTATGTATATTCTTCTGTTGTGCTATACTGAAATGACTATTTTATAAAATGTGTTGTATTCCTCATGTTATTCCATTATTAATCCCTTACAAGGCTTTATAGCTTACCCTTTTTTATGCATGTCCTCAAGTTATCCCATGAAATGCTAAGTACGAGGGAATGTAGTTTCCATGTAAATTATTTTTTCAATAAAGATATTGTTTTTCATGTTTTAAGTTGTTATTTAATGATCTTAATCCCTATATACAATATATCTCTCAATCTTCTATATTGTATCAAATGAATTTTATGTAATAAATTTTGTTTAATTGTGAAATAAAAGATCAGGATTGTCATATTACTGATGGTTAAAAGGATGCAATTCAGTTATTAATGACACAATTTCACTGTAGAAAACCCAGAAAACCAAGAATGTTATAAAATTTGGATAAGGTAGGCTTGAATATTCATAAAATTTTAGTATGCTTCAAGTGAAATGTGCTTCAGTCTTCAATGTCTCGCCATTCCCTAGAGAGCATCAAATTTCTATCCTTTAACAAAAGTGATCCAAGTGAGCTTTCTCCATAGTAATTTTGTATATCATAGGGCTCCAACCAGTGATGTGATTATCATGAACTTTGATTTATCCCCATATAAACTATTTGTTATATTATTTCTGCCTATACATTCTTTTAATTCTTCTTTAGCTATTTTCCATTTTTTAACCCCTGAATCCCTTTATTTATTTTTTATTCTCTAACACTATCAGATTATTTATAATTCTTATATTTTAGAGTTTTTTAGGATTAAATTGTAATAGGTATTATAAAAAAGATAACAAATTCTCTTCTCTCCATTTCATATCATTGATTTCATTCTTCTCTATTGTAAATATCAGTATTCTTAGGCTGGTTCTTAATTTCAATTAAAATAAAGGGTTCATAGATTATTTATTTATTTATTAAAATATAAGGTACAACGTTGGTTCTTTGTTATAGCTAAATCTAGGGGACTATATTCCATTTTATTCATTATATAGGGGTTTGTAAATAGGGGAAAATTTTTATTCAATTTTAAAACATAATTATCAAAGTGGTCACTATGAATTTAATCTATACATTTTATTTTACATAAACATTTCACTCAATTCCCTTATAATAATTTGATCTATACTTCTCTGGGAGTTTATCACATTCAAGTATTATTTTATTATATCATTTGAAGGACCAATTTATCTATTCAGATAAATTATTAATATACAATACCCCCAACCATTATTTCATTTTATCCAACCAATAATTGGCATCAAAGGAGACTTTATGCCATTTTTAAATATTTTATTTGATTCTCCCATATTAATATATTTCCCAATTCTTATTTTAAGATGAAATATACTTATTATATGCATTCTACGTTATTTTGTGGTTTTAAATAATCTTATTGGAAAAACTATATGTCATTATATCTTTATAGTATCTGGTATCCTATTTTAAATTATATTTAATGGGTATACTATAACTAAATAATATAATAAAAAATGGAAACTTATGGATATTAAAAATTATTAACATAAAAATAATTCTATTTATACATTAAATAATTATTTAGATCAAAATTATTTCAATATAATATCAACTTGTTAAAAATTCAATGAAATGTACAAGAAATTAGAAGTTACTCATGAATGATCAAATAATGTTAACGATGTTTGGTTAGAGATTTAACATTAATATTATGAAATTTTTCCTATGTATTAAAATGAATATATTTATATCATGTTTACTTATTTCCATGATATTTTCAATGGTAGAAAATCTCCCAATGATGACATGTTAATAACAGTTTTTGTAAAGAAAATCATATGTGTTTTACCTACTTTTTGTGCTCCCAAATTCATTGTTATATAAGTAGTGAATGCCATAAAAAATATTATTGATGAAGAAATCATTAGTTCATTAATGATATATCTAATAGAGATGAAGTGATAAGTGGTAAAAGAAGGATTCTAAGATAAGAAAACATTGTTGTATGTATATATATTAAAGTAATAAAATATTTATATTCTTCCAAATGTGATATTGATGATGAAGGAAACCACAAAAAAAATATCAAAATGGTTTACAAACACTTAATGTAGATGAAATTAGCATGATGTACCAAAAAGATAGATTTTATTAAGGTTTATAAGTGATCTGCTACATTTGAAACAAAAAGGATAACATAAATCCAATGTACCAATTATTTAATTTCCTTAAAATATAAAAATAATGTTATGAAATATTTAGATGTTTTTACTTGGATTGATTCAGACTCATCCTAAATTGAATGTATTAAATGCCTCATGGGTCATCTTGAGAAGGGTTACATGGTTTGTAGACCATCATCACTATAGAATCCAATCACTAGTTACACTAAATCGAGCCACGATATGTTGCACCACATGACCTTAAAGGCATCTCCCCGAATGTCAGAGGATTATAACTAGAAATGAGGTCTATAAGATTATCTGAGGGGAGACTATTACCTCTTAGGAAAAGGTATAACACATTGGTAAAAAAATATATAACAATTAGCATATTTCAATGGATAAACTAACAAAAACAAAAGTAGATAAATGACCCAAGTAGAGTAAATAAAAACTACTAAAGATTAATAGTCCTAACAAATACCATGATGATGTTAAAATATGACACCATAAAAAATATGAGTGAAGGGTTAAGAGATACAAGAACGTATTTCATGATAAGAAAAATCATCGAAAAAGACCAAAATTTTCTACACAACATCTCGATTATAGGAATTGTCTTCTTCCACAAAATGTTTGTCATATGTAGAAAATAAATCAATCATTAGAAGAAGAATGCTTCCCTTTATTCATAGAAATGGTAATAAAATCTCCCTAGGTACCTAAATGGTGTCAAAGCAGGCTGTAAGATATAATCTCATTAGGTAGGGACCCATGATATCTATAACATTCAATTTCTTGTGTAAATAATAAAATTGTTCTATATATAACAATTTAATGCAGTCAAATAAATAAAGAAAATAACTACAACTTGGTTTAGGATCCCAAGAGGAATCTCAACCCATAACATTTTTATCAGCCTAATCCAAAAGTTTTAATGATATATCCATGCAAGTTAGAGAATTTATTCAAGGACCAAAGTAAACACAAAATTATAAAAAGTCATACCCCCAAGATTTTGCTTTTTCTTGGGCTCTATTTCTCATGTCCTCGCTATGTGTGCTAGTAAGGAAAAGAGATGTATCAAAATAAAATATAATTAAACTATATGAAATTTTAATTAATTCATATCATTAAATTCATGTGGTTATAATAAGCCCGTCAATTCCTATGGTGGGGTCCAAGCCCATCCATCTAGATTTAAAAAAAAATCCCATGTATTTCTATAGTACATTAAATGAAATACGACACCACCAAGTCCATACATGGAAAACTATAATGAGTCCCTTGTATCACTAAGGGCATGGTGATTGTGATTTTTTCCCAAGTTCCTAAAATGAGGGATATAGTATCACAAAGGGATGGAATAATTGTCTTATTGATGGGTCCAAAAAGAGTTTCTCCACAAGGGAACCATTATCACTCAAGAGTATTATAAACCACACTTGAATCACTTTCTTGGAAATCCAAATAATCAACCATGATGTGTTGGTTTGTAACTCATTGAGAATAAAGATTCTATCTATGTGACCATAATACGGAAATAATGTCCACTCCTCATTCATTTAATGTTAAGAAAGTATCTAAGAACATCACAAGCTAGGCGTATACCAAGGAAAAGCATTTATGAAATCACATTCCATCAAAGAACATCTAAATGTCACATTATCACTATTAAAATAATGATAAGCAATCTAATACAACCATAAGTAGATCATAAAGGGACAATCATGTCATTTAAACAATTACATATTATCAAGTTCAATTTAATATAACATGATTACAAGAATTCAATTTAAGAAATATTTTCAAATTAATCTAAACAACAATAGAAAAATTTATATAACAGGAGAAAAAGGGTGTGTAATAACCCTAATCACTTATTTTAGTATAGAATATTGCACACCTAGATCCGAGTGGATTTATTACAAAATGATGACATTATTCATAAACAATTATTTTATTCATATTTAAATAGTTAATCTGTAACAATAATTCATAACTAATTAATAGCAAGGTAATAATCATTTAATATGAGAAAAGGATGTGAACGTAAAATAAGCTACTAATTAAAGAATATAACAAGGAAATATAACTATAATCCCATTGTATAATCATATATATTAACAATATGTCATCAAGACACTTCAATATCCCCTCATATCCAGTTTGACCAAACATTTCATCTCAATTAAAACCAACACATGGGTTAAGAAATAATCAATAAAGAGGAAAGGGCCATAGATTAACATGAGAATGGACAACCATAATGTCTAATAACAAGATGAGTCATAGGGTAAAAGGTATTATTCAACGTATAAAAGAAAAAAATGGAAAATAGAATTAAAATTTAGCATTAAAATCAATTGAAGAGGTAATTACAATAAGTCACAAGGACAATGATACATATATAAGAATTTAAATACAAGGTGAGTGATATTCAAAATGAAACATTAAGCATGTCAAGTATTATGAAATTTTACATGGTTCAACAAATTATTTAATAATAGTCATTTACAATGGGAATCCCAATTCATGGTTAATTATTCATCCTAAATAAATTAATCTATTTAAAAAAATAATCCAAGTTGAAACACCACTAAAAATATATGGATCTTATTAAAAACTAATGGTGCACCCAAAGGGGTGTCCATAATCCAAGTTGAACATCCTAAAAATGGGATTATCTATAAGAAGAGGTCACTATATAGATCGAAACAAAACCAATACAATTTAATATGTATTAATAAGCTTCATCAAAAGATTCTGATGAGGGGAACAATGATGTCATTCCAAATATGAAATAATATGATAGAAAAAAATAATAGACTCCCTACTTCAATGTTTTAGTACCCCACACAACCTCCAACAACCCACAATTAAAACTAAAATGAAAGAAATTGACAGAATTATCAAATCCCAAAATTATGCACAAATCATTCCATGGGAGAATAGAATAATGATAAGTGGATAAAATCCGATATAGTAGTGTGTAGAAGATGGAGCACACCAAGACCATTTCATTTCATATTACGATGAAAAATATGGATCAAAAATAGAGGTGTAACTTCCAAAACACCAAAACCTGTAGGACGAGAAGGCCACCATACCCTAGGGAGGAGGGATGCAATGAGTGGAAAGGGATAAATGGGGGTACTAAAAATAACAATGGAAATAAAAAAAAAGAAAAAAAATAAAAATAAAAATAATTAAAATAATAATATAACATAAAATAAGATAAATGAAAAATAAAATAAAATAAAATAATATGTGGAAAACGGCTATTTAATTTTTTCTATGAAAAAACATTGTGCAGCAATTGAATAAACTAGTGAAGTTCATTAGTTTTCCCACTACCTAGAACCCACAAGAGGTTTTTTTATGGAAATAAAAAAAACATAAATGTTCCATACTAGGATATGGTCGGGACGTTACAACCTCCCCCCTGAAAACAGCT
This sequence comes from Viscum album, assembly GCA_963277665.1. Lineage (NCBI taxonomy): Eukaryota > Viridiplantae > Streptophyta > Magnoliopsida > Santalales > Viscaceae > Viscum > Viscum album. The sequence goes on along the minus strand of OY728128.1, from coordinate 265,160,053 downwards.
TATCCCAGTTTTTTCCTTCTGAGGGTGGTAGAACGTATTCTAAGAAAGGTTCTGGATACTGCACATGTACATCTGTCTCCCACTCCTATGACTCATACTGAATATTTATATGTTTCCATAGCACCGAGAATAGAGGAACTGACTATCCTCGGAGAACCCTTGTGCTGTGATCAATAATATGTATAGGATGAAACCACATCATGCTTGATATCATCATAATCAGATGAATGAGGTGATTCTGGGTGATACTTCCAAAGATATTATACATGGAATACATTATTCACAACATGATACCTCTATGTTAACAACAATGGATAGGTTACTGACCCCACTATCTAAACTATCTTGACCAACCCGACATATCTCAGTGAAAAATTTCTCTATATCCCAATTTTTTTTATGGTTGAGTCACAATAAAACACAAATAAAGACCTAATGTTCCACCTTTATCTCTAGAGGTATATAATGAATATTGGTATATGATTTCTTCTTGTACTGAGCTATAGCCATAAATTTATAAATTAGTAGGAATATTTTAGAAGTCTCTTGAATGAGATGAGGACCTATTAGAACTGCCTCACCAACCAAAATCCAATGTGGAGGTGAACAGTATGGTCTACCATAGCATACCTCAAATGGATCCATCTGAATTGTTTCATGACTTATTTTATTACATGAAAAATCAAAAATTTAATTTTCTTCACCTAGGAACCAATAAAATTAAGGATACAAGCCTGTAGCATATCCTCTAACCCCTGTATGGTCCAATCGTACGACCCATCAGTATGAGGGTGATATACAGTACTTAAGATCACCTATGAACATATTGAATTATAAATCCATTTCCAAAACTATGATGTGACGTGGACATCATGGTCCAATACTATAGAATGGGGTATGTAATGAAGTCATACAATCCCCCAGATATATAGCTTACCAAACTCAAAAATACTTAAATTATTCTAAATAGGTAGGAAGTGCATGAATTTGGTCAACATATCAACAATCACCCAAACTACATCGATGCCTCAAGAAGGTCATGGAAATCCTATAATGAAATCCATAGTCACTCTATTCTATCTCCACATAAGAATGGTTATATTTTTTATAAGTGTATCATGTCATTGGTGTTTAGCCATCACTTACTGATAGGTAAAGCACCGAGTGACGAAACACCATATTTTCTTCTACATACCAAGACACCAATATTGGAGATTCATATACATATACATATTGGTATTGCCATGATGAACATCCCCAACAGAGTCATGATACTCCCTCATCATTTAATCAAATAAATTAGAAGACACCCTTACCTGGACATGGTAGAGAAGAGTCCCAATTCCATAAAAAATACAATTTGGATGTGGGATCTCCCTTGTAATCATTTCCATTAAAAAATCCCCTCTATATTAAATAATTGTTGCAAGAGGACTCCCTCTATAAGAGAGGATGTCATGGAAAAAGATATTAAAACTAATTTCCCTTGTTGTTCATGAACCATAGGCTTCAACTCCGAGAAAAAAGTCATCATCTACCACTCACTAATAGATTCCTTGACAGCTTATGTTTGAGTCTTGGACCATAATAAATCAGCAACGACATTACCCATACATGGGTTGTAATAAATATCAAACTAAAATTATTGGAGGTATTCTACCAACATACTCTTTCTCAAATTCAATCATCATTATGTAGAGATATTTTTCAATATTTTATAATCCTGGTAAACAATGAAAATCTCACCAAGAAGATACTGTCTCAAACAGTGTGGAGGAGGAACCCCAGATGCTAGCGCTAAATTTATGTGTAGGATAGTTCCGCTCATAAGGACTCAACTGAAAGGATCCATAATCCATGACCTGATCACCATTGATAAAAACAGCACCCAGTCTGACCCCTGAAGCATCATAGTAAATAGTATTACTTCTATCCAAATTCGGAATAATCAGGTTCGAAGCTGAGGTGATTTTTCCATTTAGATTCTGAAAATCATTCAAACAAGACACAGACAAAAAGAGTTTTACACCTTTCATAATTAAAGATATAATAGGAGATTATAAGAGGCATAAATAATTGATAGAACACAAATAATGGACAGAAATCACCATGAAACTATGTATTTTGAATGCATTCTTGGGTTCTTCTTAGGAAACTACTATGCTCACATTCTACAGGTCAATTGATACATATAACTTAGATTTTATGTGACCAATTAATTGAACCTTACTAATCCAAAAATAACCACTTTCAAAGATTCGCATATATCTAATAATCTCTCATTTTATTTAGACTTTATCCAAATATGATTTTCATGGTCGTGTCTAGAGAGAAAATAAAATAAGATGTTCTCTTTGAAGGCTACCATGAAGGAATCAAGATATAGTGGTAAAACCACGTTCCTCAACGCTAGAAATATGGATGGAATGTTTTTTAGACCTAATTACAATAAAAAATAATCATGCATTCCTCACCTACTCCGAAAAATTTTACATGGAATAATAGATAGTCTCACACACACCTGAAGATAGCCCGAACTCAGGTTGATCATAGTGAAAGTATGTTCTCCTTGGAGCTGGTTGAAGTAGTTTCCTACACGAGCCAAAGAATATTGATTATTTACAACAAGTTGGTTAAATTGATGGTAATCCACTCAAAATACGAGGGTTCCATCTACCTTCTTCGAGAAATGAACTAGTGAACCCCATGGAGATTTGTTGGTTATAATAAAACCCATAGCATCAAGATCAACAAGCTACATCATGAGTTCCTAGAGCTCTGTAGGTGCCATCATATAAGGAGGAATGTACACTGGTACAACACCTAGTACTAGATTTACATTGAACATACCCACTCTCAGTAGAGGTATGATGGGATAATATTCTAGGAATAAAACCCTAAAATGATCCACAATTAGGGGAGTTTCTCTAATTGCGTTCCCTGATCACTCATAAAGAGACTCTCTAACTGATCTTTTACTCTTCCCAGCCCCATACGCTTGGGTCCATATCAATCTACCTAGCCATCCCATTCACCCTTATATGCATACATGCTTCCACCGAGTGATGTGAAAAACACTGGATAAAGATATAAAACCACTAGGCCATGATAGAGAATGAGCCAATCCGTGCTGAGGAGGTCATATGAAATTGTTATCTTGATGAAAATATAAATTCCAGAAGAAATGGTACCCACTGATATCAAGGGGGACTGATGGAATTGGATTATTCCCTCATATATGATGGCTTGTGGAATATTGACGGACATAATAGCACAGAATTAATCAATTTACAACAAAGACATTCCATAGACATGGAAGATATAAACGAGTGTGATGAACTTGTATCAAAAAGGGACGAAACTAAAGTAGAGGTTACAATAATTGTACCTCTAACTATACATGGCCATGGACCATGCTCCTCTGGATATGGCTGAAGTATATATATATGGCATGAACCTCGACCCTAATATGATGCTTGGGTAGCCAGAGTTGAAATTATCTAATATATCTGATGTTCTAGAACAATACTCCCTCGTACATGGCCTCCACCACCTTGGCAAAATCGGTCGGTGGAAGACCAATTCTAACTTCCCATGGTGCTACAAATCCTTTACCTGATAGAAGACCTAGTATTGATCCCCTTTGATTGGATGCTAGAAAAAAGAATTAAAAAAGAACTGATGGTGACCCATTATGTGGCTAGATTGACGTCCCATTGGCTTCTTTGTGCACTGAGGATTTTTATAGTTGATCCTACCACATTGATGAAATACAATAGAGTTGTTAGTGCATGTCATATATCCTGCCCCACCCCTACGTGCACCTTTGAAATGAGGATTTCAAATGCATGAGGAACCTTCTACATTTGTCAGAACTGAAACACCCTAGTTTAAAAGACTATATTCAATGAGATTTCATTCTCTAATAATTCCATGGATCATTATCTCTATATCAGTCATCGATCAAAGTACGTTAACCCGTGATAGAATAGCATACCTGAGCCTATCTTCAAAACACCTCACAATCGTCAATTATTCACTATTATAACATAGAGAGAAATGTAGAATTTTAGTGAAATGAGTAATGTACTCTAGCACCACCATGGAGCCCTAATAATTATGTAAGAACTCCATGGAACAATAAACTGTCAATGTCTTTTGAAAGATGTTTCCGTAGAAATTCTTCTAGAAGTCGTCCCAACCCATGTCTCAATAATGCTCTAACAAAGATACATCATCCCACTAATGATTGGTGGATTTATTAAGTATATAGACAGCCAGCATTACCCTTCATTTTGAAGGTATCTCAAGATTGTATAATATGGATAACATAGCTTCAATCCATGACTCTAAAACACAAGTAAGTCCATATCCTGAGAAGGTATGAGGATGCTGTTGTAGAAGGTCCCTTACCAGGTCATCCATAGTCAAGGAAGGTTTGAGACGACTTTGAATGGTCTTCATAAACCTTAGAAAAATATCATTGTACTGAGAATCAACAACCCATGGAAGTTTAGAAGGAGGCACATCATGTGGAACTACCAGAGTGATAATGGGTGGATCAAGGCCCACCACCACTATAGTATTCCAATTTCCTCTCTCTTGGTGTACTTTTCAACGATTTCTCATTGTAATAACTCTTGAATTGAAAAGAACAGACCTCATACAATATTTTATCATTGATAGAGCTATTATGAAAGGAAAATGAAAGAGAATGTATGTTTATTACCTCCGTAAAACCCAACATAGTTGACAGGAAAATTGATAAATTGGAATGGTACGCAGACTTCCTCTAAGAATAACATAAAAACATCCTCCTCCATGATCTAGGTATTGATATGATGGAAAAGGAGACCTTAATAGGATCACAAGACACGTGAACAACATCCCATTTACTAGGTAAAAAATAGAATTGTATTAAAAGTCAATTGAATTTAAATTCATCTTTGAAATAAATTGTAAAGGTAATTCCCATAAGTCCCAAGGACGCTTATACATATATAAGTATTTAAATACAAGGTGAGTGATATTCACAAGGAAACATTAAGAAATTCATGTTTAATGTAATTATACATGGTCTAACCAATTATTTAATAATATAAATATATATGGGGATACCCAATACATGGTTAAGTATTCATCCAAAATCAATCAATCAATTTAAAATAATAACTATGGTGAAACACTGCTAATAATGTATGGAAGCTTATTCCAAATGGATGAAGCACTAAAAGGGGTGTCCCAAATATAAGTTGAACATCCTAAAAATGGGATTATATATAAGAAACGGTCACGATATAGATGTAAAAGAAACGAATACAATTTAATATGAATTAACAAGCTTCATTGGAAGTTTCTAAGGAGGGGAACAACGATGTGAAACCAAAAACGAAATGATATGATAGGATGAAATAATAGGCATCCTACCTCAATGTTTTCGTACTCCACACATCCTTAAAAACTCCAAGATTCAAACTATAATAAAAGAAATTTATTGAATCAACAAATCCCCAAAATTGGGAACATATCCTTCCCTAAAAAAATAGAAAAATGAGAAGTGGAGAAAATCCAAATTATGAGTGTGTAGAAGCGGGAGCATACTAGGATCTTTCCATTGTATCTTATGAAGACAAAAATGGATAAAAAATGGGGGTGTAACATCCAAACCACCCAAACTGGTATAATGAGAAGGCCACCATACCCTAGAGAGGAGGGAGTCCATGATTAGATGGTGATAAATGGGGTATAGAGGAAAATATGAAAGGAAAAAATTAAATGAAAAATAAGAAAAATGAAATAAAATATAAGAAAAATAAGATAAAATTAAATTAAATTAAATAAAATTAAATAAAAAGAGGTAAACTTCTATTTTATTTTTTCTATGCAAAAAAAATTATGCATAGATTAAATAACATTGTGATGTTCATGAGTTTTCCCATTTCCTAAAAACTATAACATGTTTTTATGGAAATAAAACAAAACGTAAAATATCAAATGAATGAGGTGATATTGGGTGATACATCCAAACACATCCATGTGGCCATAACACCCAAATTAGAGGGACTAACTAGCCTCATAGAACCCTTATATTGTGATCAATGATACGTATAGGATGGATCCTCATCCAGCTCGATATCATCAAGATCAAATGAATGATGTGATTCTGGGTGATACTTCTAAAGCTAGTATACATGGAATACATCATGCACAACACAATTCCTCTATGAAATTAGAAACTGATAGGCTATTAGGCCCACTATCTAAATTATCATGACCAACCCGACATATCTCAGTGATATATTTCTGTATCTCCGAATTCGAATATGACCTAGTCACAACAAAACACGTAGAAAAACCCGATGTCCCACCTTGATCTATGGAGGTATATGATGAATATTAGTATATGATTTCTTCTTGGATTGAGTTGTACCTGTAAATTTTGAAAATGTTGGAAGTTCTCATAAGTCTCTAAAATGAGATAAGGACCTAGTATAACTACCTCACTTGCCTAAATCTGGCATAGAGGTGAACAGTATGGTCTACCAAAGTGGACGTCTAATAGATCCATCTGAATTGTTTCGTGAAATATTTTATTACATGAAAAATAAATAATATGAATTTTCTTCACCCAAGAACCTATAAAATTAAAGATACAAGCCTGTAGAAAATCTTATAAAAAAAGTATAGTCCAATGGTACTTCCCATCAGTTTGAGGGTGATATATAGTACTCAAGATCACATGTAAACCTAGTGATGTATAAATTCCTTTCCAAAACTATGACATGGCATGGGAAATGTGGTCCGATACTATAGAATGGGGTATGCCATGAAGTCATACTATCTCCCAGATATACAGCCTACCTAACTCAAAAATATATAAATTATCTTGAATAGGTAGGAAGTGAATTACTTTGGTCAACATATCAATGATCCCCCATACTAAAATGATGCCAAGAGGATATCTTAGAAATCATGTAATGAAGTCAACAATCACTCCATTCGAACTCCACATAGGAATGGTTAGAGGTTTTCTAAGTCTAACTTGTCATTGGTGATTTTCCAACACCTACTAATAGGTTGAGCACCGAGTGATGAAACCCTATATTTTATTCTTCATACCAAGAAACCAATATTAGAGATTCATATATCTATACATATTGCTATTCCTAGGTTGAACTTCCCCCACAGAGGCATGATACTCCATAGTCATTTATTCTATCAAATTAGAAGACACCCATACATGGAAATGGTAGAGAACAGTTAAACATCTATAGAAACACAATTAGAAGGTGGGTTATCCCTTTTGACGTTTCCCTTTAAAAAGTCTCTCTATATAAGATAATGGTTTCAATAGGAATCACTCCATAAGAGAGGACTTCATGATAAGAGCTGCTAAAACTGCTTTCCCATGTTGTGCTTGAACCACAGTCTTCATCTCATAGAACATAGTCATCATCTACCACTAACTAATGGATGCCTAGACAACTTTTGTTTGAGTCCTGGACCACAATGAATCATCCACGACATTGCCTTTACTAGGGTTGTAAGAAAGATCAATGTCGAATGACTGGGTGTATTCTACTAACCCGCGCATCATTAATTTCAATTATCGCTATGTGTAGATATATTTCATTCATTTATGATCTAGGTAAACAACAAAACTCTCACCATGAAGATAGGATTTCCAATAGTGTAGAGGAGGAACCACTGATACTAGCTCTCAATCGTGTGTAGGATAGTTCAGCCCGTTAGGCCTCAACTAAAGGGATCCATAATCACTGACATGATCCCCATGGATCAAAACTGCACCCATTCCAACCCTTGAAGCATCATAGTAAAAAGTATAACTTCTAACCAAATCATAATGAATCTGGATCAAAGCTGAGTTGAGTTTTTCTTTTATGCTTCTGAAAATATTTCCCACAAGATTCAGACTAAAAGAGTCGCACACCATTCGTAGTTGGGGATGTATGAGGAGATTATAAGAGGGATAAATCAGGGATGAAACACCTATAATTTCTAGAAAGCCCAAAGAAACTGGGTATGTTGAATTCATTCTTGGGTTGTTCCAAGGAAACTACTATGCTCACCTTCTCTTGGTTAATTAATACATCTAACTTACATTTTAAGTGACCAATGAATTGAACCTTACTGAGCTAAAAGAATCATTTTCCAATTTTTTCTTATAGATTATTCTCTCTCATTGTAATCAGAACTTAACTCAATATGATTTGAATGGTTATGTCTAGGGATAAAATAAAATAAAATGTTGTCTATGAAGGATACCATGAAGGAATCAAGATATAGTTGTAAAACATGATTCGTCAGATCCATAAATATGGATGAAATGTTTTTTAGACCAAATTAAAATAAAAAAAAATTCACACAAGACTTACTTACTATGAATCATTGTACATGGTGTATCTGATAGTCACACACTCACCTGATGATAGCCTGACCTGAGGTTGATCGTGGTGAAAATATGTGTTCCTTGGAGCTGGTCAATGTGGTCGCCTACATGAGCCAATAGATATTTATTACTTACCATACATTGGTTCACTTGATGGTAACCCATACAAAATATGAGGGTACCATCTACATTCTATGAGAAAATAACGGTTGAACCCCATAGAGATGTGTTGGGTATAATAAAACACATAGCCTCAATTTCTTCATTCTACTTCTGGGGTTTCTAGATCTCTATATTTGCCATCATATAAGGAGGAATGGACACTAGTACCACACCTAGTAATATATGTATATTCAACATACCCACTCTCATAAGATTTTGATGGAGAAATATTTCAGGAATACATCCCCAATATTATCCACAATAGGTGGGAGTTGCTATAATTGTGTTCCCTGATCACTAATAAAGAGACTTTCCAACTGATCTGTCACTCTGCCAAACCCCATAGGCTTGGGTCGATATCAATCATCCAGGACATCCCATTCACCCTTATTTACATTCATGCTTTCATCGAGTGATGTTAAGGACACTAGAAAAAGATAGAAATCAACTTGGGAATGATAAAGAATGAGACAATCCATGCCGATAATGATATATAAACTGGTAGTCTTGAGGAAAAATAAATTCTAGAAGAAATTGTACCCATTGATATCAAGGGGTAACTCAGGGAATTAGAGTATACCCTCAGATATGATGGCTTGTGGCATGTTAAGGGACATAATACCATTGATGTAATCGATTTACAATCCTAGACATTCCATAAATGTTGCAGATATAAACGAGTTTGATAAACCTATATCAAAAAGGGAAGAAACTATAGTAGAGGTTGCCATATTGTACCTCTAACCGTACATGGACATGGACCATGATACTTTAGAGATGTCTACTGTACATATATATAGCCTAATAATTGACCCTAATATGATGCCAGACTAGCCAGAGTAGAGATTCTCTATTAACTCTGATGTTCTAGAACATTATTGCCTCAGACATGGCCCCCACAACCATGGCTTAATCGGCTGGTGGAAGACCAAATTCTATCATTAAATGGGGTTGCAGATCCTTTCCTTGATAGAGGACCATGTATGGATCCCCTTAGATTGGATTCTAGAAAAAATAATGAAAAATGAAATGAAGGTGACTCATCATGTCGTTAGATTGACATCCCATTGGGTTCTTTTTGCACTAGGGATTTTAATATCTCATCCTACCACACTTATGACATATAATAGAGATGTCAATTCATGTCATATATCCTTCACAACCCCCACATTCACCTTTTAAATGGTGATTTCGACTTCCTGAAGAACCATTGCCCTTCCTCAAAACTGAAACAACAAAGTTAAAAAGACTATCTTCTACAAGATTTCATTCCATAATAATTCCATGGTTCATTATCTCTATAACATTCATCGATCAAAATAAGTTAAAATTTTATAGAATAGCACACTCGAGCCCATCCTCAAAACACCTCACATTCATCAATTAATCACTAGTCTGACATAGAGAAAAATGATGAATCTTTGTGAAATGAGTAATGTAATCTAGCACCATCATGGAGCACTGATAAATATGAAATAACTCTATGGAGTGATCCAATCTCAATGTCTTTAGAAAGAAGTTTTCATAGAAATAATTCAAGAATTCTGCCCAACCCAAGTCTAAGTAATGCTCTATCTAATATACATCATCCCACAAATGCTTGGTAGAGTCATTAATTATATAGAAAGCAAGCATGACCCATCATTCTGGAGGTCTCTAAAGATAATCAATGATGGATAGCGCAGCATATATCCTTGAATCTACAACACAAGTAATTCCATATCCTGAGAAGGTATGAGGATGTTGTGGCTAATGGTCCCATTTATGGTCTTCCATAGTCGAGGCAGGTATGGGACCATTTTGAATAGTCTTCGTGAACCATAGAAAAATATCATTGTACTGAGCATCAATGAACCATGGATGTTTAGTAAGAGGCGCATCATGTGGAACTACCAGATTTATAATGGGTGGCTCAAGGCTTACCACCGCTATAGAATTCCAATTGTCTCTCTCTAGGTGTACTTTTTGGGGATTTTTTGGGGGAATTACACTAGAATTGACACGAACACACCTCATACAAAATTGTATCATTGATAAAGATTATATATAAGTAAAATAGTATGGAAGGTAGGTTTAAGTCCTCCTTGAAACAACACACTGTAGAAAGAAAAATTGATAAATTGGAATGTTACATGGACTTCATCTTATCATAACAGAAAAATAGCCTCCTCCATGAGCTAGGTATTGATTTGAAGGAAATGAGACCTCAAAAGGATCTCTAGACATGTGACCTACATTTCATTGACCAGCAAATATCATTTCATTGTCTAAAATTAGGTGACTATTTCATTTTTACGTGTGGAATTACTTTTATTCATTAAGTCATTTAATTATTTTTCAATAGATCAAATTAAGTGGTTCACCTTTCCAATTTATATGGTCTCACACAACATATAAATTTAAATTCAGAGTCCCTCAATAAAATTAATTACTTTTCTATCCAAAATAAATTGGCACAATTGCGTATTTAAATCATAAATATAAACTATAAGATATAATAACTAAGAAAAGTTGTAATCGCAGGAAAACAGTAAGATGCAAGCTAAAAGTAGAAATGGAATGCATATATTCATGTCATTTCAATTTCATTAGTTCCTAGTATTATGCATGTATGCAAACCCCTCATATCATCATGATGAAGTAATATAAAACATTATGTCAACAATACTAATATAAATAATAACACATTATTTGTTCTTCACCCAATGGCAAAGTCGTATCAATGATAAATGTCAAAATATATAATTGCAATTTTCCAACCCAACAACTAGAGTTTCCTGTATACATGGGTAAGCTACGTCCATGAATATGTTCAATTCCAAATTCATTTTTCATAGTCTCATGTCTAACCCAAATAGAAAGAAAAATCAGAAAATAGAACCTTGGATACAACTTTTAAGTGTCCTGCAATGAGTGCCACTGGATTGGTCCCTCTTACGGTGGGCCACATGACCTCATATGCATCTTCCTGAACACTATAGACTTCTGACTAGCATCAAGGGTCTCAAGTGTTTCTATGGGGAGACTATGTCCTCATAGGATAAGGTATACTACAATGGTAAACAATATATAATAAGTAGTGGAAGGATAAGAATAAGTAAATAGAAGAAGATGCATATAAAATCCCAAAGAAGAATAAATAATTACTGGCGAAGATAAATAGTCATAAAAAATATCATGATGATGTCAATGTATGATAAAATTAAAAATAAGATTCTTGGGGTATGAGGTACATGAATGTACTATATTCTAACAAAAACTTCCCAAAACACCAAAAACTAGTGCATGGATTCCCAATAATAGGATCAAACCTCTACCCCCTAATATCCATTCTATTTAGTAAATAAATTATGTATCGTAATACTTATGCTTACCTTTACCCATACATATGATGATATTGTCCTCTTGGGTACCAAATGGTTCCCGAGTTGGGTGTGAGATATAATCTCAGTAGGCTGCCACCCATGGTGTCATGACGATTCGAGTTTCTACTATATAAAATAACTCTATTATAGATATAATAAATGAAAGAAATTAAATAAATAAATAAAAAACTACAACGTTTTCTAGGTTCCCAATCAGACACTCATCCTGTATTACATGCTTCGCCATATACCGAAAGTTGAATTAAGTACCTCTGAAAGGAAGAATATGTATGTAAGGACCAAAGCATACATGAAAATCTTGGAAGGAACACCCCCATGCTTGTTATGTGGCATGGGTTCTATTTCCCATGTCATATCCACATGTTCAAATAACTGAATGATATGTATCAAAAAAGTATAAATAATATCTATGTAATATTAATTAATGCATATCATGAAATTCTAGCAATTCTTACAAGTATGTCAAATGCAGTTGTTGAATCTATGTTTGTCCCTATTGATCTATGTAGAATAGAATGTATAATTTTAAAATATACGATGTATAATAATACCACTTAGTATGTCCTATTGAATCTATAAGGATTCCTTGGTATCACTCGAGGTATGCTGACTCAGAGTCTATCCCAAGAATCACACATAGGGGACCAAGTACCACGCAATATAAGAAATAACCATATTTCCAATGGGTCTATCAATGGTTTCTCATCTAGGGAACCGATATCACTCAGGAGTATAACAAACAGCCTGGGAATCCCTTTCTTGGATATCCAAAGCATCGCCACCGGTTTGTCAGGTCATAACTCATAGAGCTTAGAGAGTCCATCCATGAGTCCTTGATACGAAACTCTTGTCTACTCCTGGCATGTGTCATGCAAAACAAATATCCAAGAACATAACAATCTTGGAATATATCATGTAAATTCGTTTATAAAATCACATTCCATTAAAGAGAATCTCAATATCACAATCTCACCATTCAAATCAACATATGCAACCTAATACTGTCATAAGTAGGGCATAATCGATAAGAACACATTTTAAAACATTTCATGTCATCTCATGATATATAATATAACTAGTTAACAAGAATACCATTTAATCAATCGTTGTTAATTTATCCAAATGACAATGGAAAAATTTATATAATAAGAAAATAATGAATTTCATGTAACAGTAATCAATCATTTTAGTTTAGAACACAATGCACATCCATTGGAAGAGTTTTATTACAAAATAATATCATTATTCATCAACAATAATTTTATACATATTTAAACGTTTAATCTGAAACCATAATTCATCACAAATTAAATGAAATAGAATAAAAATTTAATTAGAGAAAAGAAAGGGTAGGTGGAATAATAAACCATGTATATAATATAATATTTAAACATAACCATAAGCACATGTAATTATCATTTCTCTAACCAATATTTCATAAATACAATTAAATATCCCCAGATAACAAGCTTGACCAACGATACCAAACCAATTAATAACAACACATGGTCTAATCCATAAGCACTGAAGACGCAAGGCCCATAACTAAACATGATCAAGAGAAACAATTAGGTTTAAGTATAATACGATGCATGGGGTAAAAGGTATGATTCATGGCATAAAATTAAGTAATGAAAAATGTAATGAAATGTTTTTATTAAAATAAATTTCAAAGGCAATTACCATAATTCACAAGAAAACCAATACTTTAATAATTATTTGAAGACAATGAGACTGTTATTCATAAAAAAACATTATGTATGCCAAAGATTACGGAATTATACATGGGACAAACAATTATTTATGAATAGAAATTCACAAGGGGAATCCCAATTCATGGTTAATTATTAATCTTAAATCAGTTAATCAATTTAAAATAATAAACCAATGTGAAACCAATGTGAAACCCCACTAAATACATATAGATACATCAGACAAATGTTGGGTACACAAAAATTGGTGGTCCAAATCCATTGTGGATGACCTGAATATCGGTTTATCATTAAGAAACAATTACTAAGGATCCTGAAAAGCAAACCAGAAAATTCAACTCACATTAAAAGAATTTTTCGAATGGTTCTAACCAGCGGCTCAATGTCATGATTCGAAAAGCACAATGAAATGAACATAAAAATATTTTTCACACTACCTCAATGTCATAGATCACCACACATCCTAAAATAACACTTCATTCAACTAAAAATGAAAGAAATAAATGAATTCAAAAAACCCCAAAAATAGGGAACGAATCCTTCCATACCAAAATAGCACAACGAGAAGTGGAGGAAACACAAAATATATGAGTGTGGAAGAGGGATCATTCCGAGTGATTTCTAGTGAATATGATGGAGACGAAATCAGATCGAAAATAGAGGTGAAACATCCCAAACCCCCAAGCATGGAGGTGGAGAAGGCCACCGCACAAAAGGGAGGATGGATCCCACGCCTGGAAGGAGAGAAATGTGGTAGAAAGAGAAAAAATAAAAGGAAAGAAAGAAATTAAAACAAAGGAAACGAAAAATAATATAAAAGAATAATATGATAAACTAAAATAAGAAAAATAAAAATAAAAGAAATGAAAATTATATAATATAAAATAAAAAAGAAAGAGAAAACTTTTTTATTTTTTTCTTCTTACTAAACAATGTGCACGACTTAAATAACATTGAGTAATCAATGTGTCTACCCACTACCTAGAACCTATAAAAAGCCATTTTAAGGAAATAAAACCAAAATTAAAATATTCTATATCAGGATAACATTGGTTTGTTACAACCCCCCCCCTAATTAAAATAAATCATCCTCCGGATTCCCTTCTAAGGGTGGTAGAACATATTTTGAGAAATTTTATGGCCATTGTGCACATACATTGGTCTCCCACTACCAGGTATTTTCAAGAACATATCTATGCTACCATAGCAACCAGACTAGAGGAATTGACCTACTTCAATGAACCTTTTTGGGATCAATGACCCAAAAATGACACTCCTTGATGGATGGATATGCATCATGTTCGATTTCGTCAGGTTCAAATGAATAAGAAGGGTATGGGTGATACTATCAAAGTTAATATAAGTGGAAGACTTCATTCACGGAACGTAACCTATGAGGTAACAAAAAATGATAGTATTCCATCCTAACTATCTCCACTATCTCGAACGGCCTAACATATCTCGACAATAAAATTATCTATTTCTTTATTCGTCTATAACCCAATATTAGTGAAACAAGCACGAAATCATGATTTCCCACCTCGAAATATAGAGGTATATGGTGATAATCGGTAGAGCTTCCTCACCTTCTTCAAGAAATCATATAAGAGGATGATATGGTCTTCCATAGGGGGCCTCATTTGGAGCCAATTGAATTGTTTTCAAAATGATGATATTATAGTAAAACTCATAAAAAAATTGTACTCTCCTAGGAACCTCCAAAATCAAGTATAAAAGCCCGTATAAAATCCATTAACAATGTTATGGTCCACTTGGACTAACCATCAGTCTTAGGGTGAGTTGCAGTACTCAAGAGAAATTGTGAACCAAGTGCCCTCTAAAACCCTTGTAAGAACTAAAACGTTAAGCAGGTATCCTTGTCTGATATGATTGAATTTGTCACACCATAAAGTCATAGTATCTCTCATAAATACATCCTTTATAACTCAACAATATAGAAATTATCTTGAAACGGTAGGAAGTGCGCGACATTGGTAAACTTATCAAAAATCACTCATACTGCATCACAACCTTTAGGATATATTGGGAATCCAGTAAGGAAATCCTTGGTGACATCAATACATTTCCACATAATAATGGTTAGAGAATGTAAATGTCTATCAGGTCACTAGATCCATGCCATCTCAAGCTAACAGGTCAACCACCAAGTGATGAAACCCGCAATAAGCTTCTTTATACCTGGACACTAATACTAATGATGAATATCTATGTACATCTTAGTAATCCCAACATTAAATACCAAAATAGAGGAATGGGACTCCCTAATCACCCTTTCTCATATATAATACAAAAACCATACACAACCATGGTAGAGTATTGCATCACTACCATCAACAACACTATAAGGAGGTATGTTCTCCCCTGTGACACTTTCCCAAAAAGAGTCCATTTGGATCTGATAATTTTCTCAAGTGGAATCTTTATATATGAGAGGATGTCGATGTAAGATATGATAAAACTAGTTATCCATGTTGTTACTCATCTTCAAGATGCAACTTAGAGACCAAATTCATTACCATCCACTCACTTTTGGATGTATGGATGCATTGTGTCTGAGTCTTGGGGCACAATGCCCCATCCACAACACTACCCTTACTAGGGGTGTAAGAAATATCAATGATGAATGAATGTAGGTATTATACCAAACAACGTTGCCTCAAATTCAATTCTCTCAATGTGGAGATTTCTTTCAAGATTTTTAGAACCTTGTAAACAAATAATCTCTTTCCTAGAAGATATTTTCTCTATCAATATATAGAAAGAACCGCCAGTATTAGCTGAAGATCGTGTGTAAGATAGTTTACCACGTAAGTCCTCAGCTGATGGGATCCAAAAGCCATGACTTGATCACCATGCAACATAACTGCACCTAGTCTGACTCTTGGTGATTCATAGTAAAAATTATGACTTCTTCCCAGTATAGGTTGAATATGGATCATAGATGAGGTGAGTTTGTACATTAAATATTAAAAATATTTCTTGCATATTTTAGATTAGAAGAACTACACACCCTTTTTAGTTATGGTCGTAAAAGGCACTGTTAAGTGGGAAAAAACCTAGATGAAAGGCCTGCAATGGCCATCAAGTCCCAAGAAACATCATTTTCCGAACACATTCTTGGGATATTCATATGAAACTACCACATTCGCCTTCTCTGAGTCAACTTATATGTCTACAAGAGATATTATATAACCCTATAAGCGAGAAGAACTAATCAAAAAGATGAATTTTTTTGGCTTTTCATATAGATTATGCACTCTTAGTGTATTAAAAAAATCCCAATATGATTCACGTAGTCATTTCTAGATAAAAAATACAATAAAATTTCTTCTATAAATACAACCATGATTGAATCTGGATATGAGTGTATAATATAATTCATCAGATAAATAAAAACTCTTAGTGAATTCATCAGACTAAACAAAAAAACCTAATAGTTTTAAAATTCATACATGTTCTGGGTTTTTTTACATGGTATATCCAATGGTCTCAAATATAGTTGATGATAGAAGGATCATGGATCAATCTTGCGAAAAATAGTTTATCCATGGAGTAGGTGGAATAGGTCTTCTATACGTAGGAACATATAAAAATTCTTTAACATAATCTTGTTCAATTCATGGTAATCCACGCAAAATCTGAGGCTATCGTCCACCTTCTTGGACAAAAAAATCAGTGAACCCCATAGAGTTGTGTTGGGTATAATAAAAACTATACACTTGAGATCTATATGCGACGTATTGAGTTCATAGAGCTCTATAGGTCCTATCCAATAAAGATGAATGGAAACTAGTGCCACACATAGAACTATCCCAATAATGATCACAACCTATCTCATAAGAGGTAATCTAGAGAAATATTCATGGATGACATCTATTAAATGATCCATAACAGGAGGGAGCTACATTAATTACATTCCCTGATCACTCATAATGAGTCTCGATAACTGAGGTGTCCCTCTTCCATGTCATGTATACCTAGGTCCAGCTCGATCTCCCTAGATATACATTTCACCCTTATATACATATGTGAATCCATCATTTAGTGTTATGTACACTCAATGGTGATAGAAATCCACTTTAGAAAGATAAATTACGATCCATTTAACAAGGAGAATGATGTTGAAATTGGTAATCTCAATGAAAAATAAATTCCCCAAGAAACAATACCCACCTATCTCAAGGAAGAACTCATTGAACTATCGTATGAACTCAGATTTGTACCCTAGTGGTGTGTCGAGGGACATAACAACATAGAAGTACTCAATTTTTAAAACAGGAAATTCCATAAACACATAAAATACTAATGATTGTGATGAACATTTATCAAAAAGATCCTAAACAAAATTAGAGGCTACCAAAATAGTAACTCTATCCGTAGACGGACCAAGACCATTCTCTAATATCATTGGATGAATTTCATACATATGGCCTGAACATCACCCTTGATATGCTTCTTGACTAGCCTAATCAGGTATGATCTACTAACACTCATGTTCTGGAACCTGACTTCCCCTGCCATGACCTCCACTTCCTCAACCTGATGGGCCAGTGGAAGGCTAACTCCTAGCCTAATGTGGTGATATAGATCTTATACCTAATAGAGGAGCTAGTAATGGTCCCCTTCCACGGGATTCAAGATGAAATGAATGGAAAAGGCACTAAAGGTGACCCATCATCTGGCAAGCCTGACATTCCAGTAGGTTTCTCATGCACTAGTTAGGTTTATGGTTGATCCTACCACATCTATGACATATGATATAGCTCTTAATTCATGTAATTTAGTGATAATAACTCCCACATGCACACTCAAAATGATGCTTTTGATTTCCTAAAGAACCATCACCCTTCCTAGGAATTGAATAGCCCTGGTTCACAGGACCATCTTCTCTAATATTCTATTTGTTATTAATAATGTGGTTCAATATCATTGTAATATTCTTCAACTGAAAAACATTCACCAGTGATAGGATGGAATAACCGACCACAACCTCAAAACACCTCCTGGTCATCAATTCATCACCCGTTCAAGATTGAAAAAAACACCAAATTATGGTGATGTGGGTAGAATACTCTAGCACCATCATGGAGCCCTAATGAAGATTAAATAACTCCCTAGAATGATCTTATCTTAGAGTCTATGAGAATAAGTGATCATATAAATCCATCTATATGTCTTCCCAATGCATGTATCTTTAATGCTCTTATAGAGAAATGAAATCCCAAAAAATCAAGGATGAGTCACAGAGCATATAGATAGGGATATCAACCCTATATTCTAGAGGCATCTCAAGATGGTTGAAGATGGATATCATATCTCCTATCCATGACTCTTCAGAAAGAGGTGTTTCATCTCCCGAGATGGTTGGAGGACGTTGCTACCAGAAGTCCCCTGTAATCTTTTCATTGTTAGGGCTAGCCTGGGAGCACTCTGAATAGTCTTTATGAAACTAAAAAAACTATCTTTGAATAAACCATCAACTCCCAGTGAAAGATCTACAAGAGGTTCCTAATGTGGAATAATAAGAGGTATAACAGGTGTCTTAGGGCCCACATATTCTAGATTATGCTCATCGCCACTCTTTGGGAGTCAAAAATAAGGAAACTATGGAGTCATAAATCTATAATTGCAAACAGTGAACCTCAGACAAGATTTTATCATTGATAGTGTTGATAGATAAAGAAAACAATAAGAAAGGATAGGATCATGGCCACCCAGAAACATGACTCAAAAGATAGGAAACTTGATCATGAGTAAATGTACATGGCCTTCCTATAAAAACAACACAAAGATAGCCTACTCCATGATCCATGTCTTGATATGAATGAAAGGATACATCAGAGGGATCACAAGGCACATAACCTACAACCCATTTCCCATGTGAGATCAAGTAAGGTCTCACATCAGGTGACCATTTCATTTTAATGTGTTGTATCAAATTAATTCATTTAAGAATTTAATCCCCTTTTCAACAGATAAAATTAATTGTTTCTGAATTCAAATTTATAAGGACCCATACACTATATAAATTGAAATTGGAAGTCCAATCAATACAATTCGAAACATATATCTTCAAAATAATTTGGAATAATTATATATTTTTAGAATAAATGGGAACTGCATGATATAATAACTTTTTAAAGATGATATCACATGAAAATCAGAAGAGGCACACTAAAAGTAGACATGTCCTGTCAATATGAATGTCATTTAAATTCCTATAGTTCCTAGTATTATTATTGTATACAATTCCCTCTTATCATTGGGTTGAAATAATATAATTCATTATCACAATAATACCAATATAAATAGAATAAAAAACAAGTGAGTAATTCCACAAGAGAGTCATATCAATGAAAAATGGATAAATCAATAATTTCAATTTCCCAACCTAGAAACTTGGCATTCCTCAATACATTGATTAGCTTCATTTGAGAATAGGGTCAATTATAAATTACTTTTTCCTAAGATCTTGTCTAACCGAACCAGTAAGAAAAAAAAGTAAATGGATTACAATAATGTCACTTTGTATCATATCATACCCAGTTCCACTAAACTAGATCCCAAGAAGGTGGTACCCATGACCTCAAGTGAATCTCCCCAAATTCCAGAGGATGCTGAATAGAAGTGAGGGTCTTGGGTGTGTCTATAGGGATCATATTTCCTCATTAGATAAGGTATAATATATTATTAAACAATATATAATAATTGGTCGAAGCATAAAACTAAGAAAATATCACCAAAAGTAGATAAATGACCTAGGAAGAATAAATAATAACTATTGAAGATGAGTAGTCATGAAAAATACCTAGATCATTTCAATTTCTGATATCGTTAAAAAGAAGAGTGGAGGGGTATTAGGTACAAGTGGGTACATCATGCTAACAAAAACATCCTAAAAGACAAAAAAATGCAACATGCCATCTCAAATATAGGCATGGTCTTCTTACCCCAACACTCTATCCTAAGCATTAAAGAAATAAATTATCATAATAGTGACACTTCCCATTGTCCATTATATCGATCATAAAGTCTATTCATGTACAAAACGATTCCCACGAAGGGTGTGAGATAAAATCTTAGTAGTTTGGTACTCATGGTGTCTAGATCATTTCATTTTGTGTGGTAGATAATAACAGTGTTCCAAATATAATTAATAAAAGAAGAAAATTAAATAAAAATATAACTACATCTTGGTCTAGGTTCCCATGTGAACACTCATCTCGTACAACCTTCTTCGCCCTATGTCGGATTATTGAATGAAGTACCTATTC
Organism: Viscum album; assembly: GCA_963277665.1. Lineage (NCBI taxonomy): Eukaryota > Viridiplantae > Streptophyta > Magnoliopsida > Santalales > Viscaceae > Viscum > Viscum album. Next base: position 265,139,088 of record OY728128.1, on the reverse strand, counting down.
AAGGGATAATATTAGTGCAAGGAACAATGTAAACATATGAATATAAGAAGGAATACATCTATTCTTGTTCTTTGTCTAGGCGTCTATTTATAATGTCATAACAAAAGGTACTGATAATCAAAAGTGATTTATCAAAAAACAATATAATAACGATTTCTGTAATATTAATTTCTACATCTCATGAAATTCCATAAATTCTAAAAATTCCATAAAATCCAACGGTGGTGTCCATGCCCATAAATAGATTTCTACGAACATTCCAAGAAATATCTACGATACATCCGATGTGATCCATTTCCACTGAGTCTACCAAGGTGATCCATAAGAAGTCCCTAGTATCAATTGAGGCATGGTGACTTTGATTCCATTCAATGTATCTCGCATAAGGGACTTTGTTTCACCCAAGGAATGGTGGATACATATTTATAATGGTTTTATCCATAGTTTCTCCCCTATGGAAATGTTATCCCTTATGAGTATAATAAAAAACATGGTAAAGCATTATCAGTAAATCCAAGGCATTAACCCTGGTCCATTGGGTAATAACCCATCAAGAACCGAGAGTCCAAACATGATTCCTTAATATGGAACTTGTGTTTTATCTCGATCTCTGTCAAGTGAAACAAGTATCCAGGCACATCACAGGTAAGGCATATATCAAAGCAATGCATTTTTAAAATCACATGCCATCAAAGAGAATCTAAAAATCCCATGTTCACCAATCAATTTAAGAAATACAATGTATGTCAATCTTAATCCTGGTATGTGAGAAAATTATGAAATATAGACAATTGAATTTCATCACATTAAATTTAATATAACAATATAACAAGATTACCATATATTCTTGTATGAGAATTAAGAAAAATGAAAATTGCACAATTTATATAATAAGGAAATAAATATTCTATAATAACACTAATAACTTTTTTTTAGAAGATAGTGCACCATTGTTGGAGGGGTTTTATTAAAAAAATCATGACATTATTCATCAACCACTATTTAATGCATATTTAAACCTTTAATCTGAAACCATAATTCAGTACTAATAAAATGCAATTCAATAAGAATTTAATAATATAAAATCATTGGAATGTAAAATAAGATACCAAGAAAAGAATATAAAATCAAAACATAACCATTATAAAATTTAATAATGATGCCTCCTAAGAATATGTCATCAAGACACATCAATATCTATAGCAATCAGGCTTGACCAAACATACCATCTCAATTCAAACAAATTACTAGTTTTAGACATATGCTTTAAAGAGGCAAGACCCATTTCTTAACGTGAGAATGAGCAACCATAATGTTTAAGAAAAAGACGAGGCATTGGGTAAAAGGTCTAATTCATATCATAAATGAAAGCAATGGAGAATAGAATGAAAATTAAACTTTAAAATAAACTACACAAGCAATTACCTTAATGTGCAAGGATCCCAATTCATACATAAGAATTTAAATATAAGGAAAGAAATATTTACAATGAAAAATTACGAATTTTAAGGCTTATATATTCATAAATCATCCAAAAAATTAATTAATCATATAAATTTAGAAGGCGAAACCCAATTCATTATTAATTATTCATCCCAAATAAATTAATCAATTTAAAATAATAATCCAAGGTGAATCATACTAACGGAATATGGAAACATTGTCCAAATAGATATCGAACCCAAAGGGGTGTACCAAAAACAAGGTGAACACCCTAAAAATGGGTTTCACCATAAGTAAGTGTTTGTATGGACATTTCAATAAAACTCATAAAATTTAATACAAATTAACAAGCTTTGTCAAAAGGTTCAAATGAGCGACACAATGTCGTGATTCCAAAAATGTAATGAACCAAAAGAAAAAATAATAGACACTATACTTAAACATCACTCTACTCAATACATACATCAACAACAATATACCCAACACAAAATGGAATAAATTGATGAATTCAAAAAAAATATGGAAAAATAATTCTCTACCTTAATAGCACAACAATAAGTTGAGGTAACCCAAAATAGAATAGTAAGAAAGAGAGATAATAATTATGTATTCCCAGTGCATCCAATTATTATAAAAATAGATTCGAAATAGATGTGCAACGTCAAAAATCCCCAATCAATGAGGAGGAGAAGGCCACCACGGACAAGAGAGTAGGGAGGCCATGTTTTGAAGGACCGAAATGAGGGAGGAAGGAAAAAAATAAAGTAAAATAATGAAAAGAAAAATAATGAAAAGAAAAATAAAATAAAATAAAAATAAGACTACAAAATAAGATAAAATAAAAATAAAATAAAATAATATGGAAACCCTATTTTATTTTTCATGATCACAAAACAATACACACGGTCTAGGAACACAACTTAAATAACATTATGTAGTTTGTGTGTTTTCTCATTCCCAAAACCTAAAAAAGGTGCTTTTAAGAAAAGAACCAAAAATTAAACAGTTTGTACGAGGATAAGGTTGGGACATCACATTTTCACTCTACTAATCTTTCTCAATGTTATCCTTATTCATAACCTTTTCATTATAAGACACCTAACCTCTGTCGATCTTAAAAATGTTTACCACGAACATGTAATATTTACATAAAACATATTTATAATTTATAAAGGAAAAATTTTTATAAATATGAATTTGGTTAAAGAAAAATTTCCTCTCTTAAAATAAAATAATGATTTTATTTTAAATTTTTTAAATCAACTTGATATTGAAGATCAAAAAATTGAAGTAAAGGATCTCAACAAAATTCATAAAAAATTAAACCATGGTGACTGAAATTTTATTATTATCCATGGATCTAAATGTGATAAAAATAATAATGTTTTTGTTTTTTAATAATAATTCATTATATCCATAAATTGAAACTTCTAAAAATTTTGTTTAACCAAATTAATTTCTCAAATACATTTATAAATAAGGGAATTATTTCTCTGATTGTGATTAAAAAAATTCATGATTTTGAAGGCATAAATTGATCCATAATGTTTTATTTCATTCTTAATAATATATTTATGCATGGGTATCGAAATGCTTACGACACTATGTTTTTCATCCTAAATTTTTTTCAATTCCCAAATCATGTTTTTCTAACATTTATAGGTACTCAATGGTAGACTACGATAATAATTTCTTTTGTAGTTTATATATTATAAAGAAATCCTACATGTTATATCCAATGGTTTCTATTCAATAATATATCAAAATTGATGATCCAACTCAAATAATTATGTTTTCAAGTTCTAAAATAATATCATTATTGTTTTTTGTTTCTATATTCATCAATTATTTCAAATAAGGGAGTTATTTTAATGATACTTTAATTTTATCCACTATCTTTTCCAATCATGATATCATGTTATATTTAATACAAAATCATGTGATATCTTGAAAATATGTTCTTAAAATCAAGTATTAATTTTCAATCACATTATGTTATTATTTTATTTAATTGTAATTATAGTATAATTCGTTAAATAGCTTTATACATGATTCAGAAACCATTTTAAAAAAAATATATTTTAAAAGAGTCTTTTTCTTGTATTGTTCTTTTAGTTTCATTATAATAATCTTAGTTTTTTATTTACACTTGAATTCATGAGAAAAATTATGTTATTTATTTATATGGTGAATCACGTTTAATTGAAAATTCATGTTCTTCAATTAGACTTTTTATTCTTATAGGGGTTTTAGTTATTATTATGAATCTTTTTGTATGATGGTTTCTTGAAAATTATATTATATTTTTATATTATCATATCTCTATAACCCTTGTACTATGTATGTTTCATTTTAATAATATCAAAGGGGATATGTTTTTAATAGAGGTAAAATATAAAAATGTATGATGCAATGTTGTTTCATCAAGGTGAAACATGTTTTATGAAGAGAGAGACCATTATTTTAAATTTTCCAGAATGAGGAGACATGGATTCATAATTATTTATCAACTCCTTCCTTTTTATCATTTCTCTCATGCTTATCTTTTTTTTATATCATGCCTTTGTTATCTTCAAAAAGAGGGAGATTTTGTACCTCACAATTTATTTGTTTTAATGATCACGATAACATTGATATTTCTTTTAATTGATTCATTTTATTTCTATTGTATTTCTCAATTTTCTTTTCAGTTATACGTTAAAAAAGTTATCTGGCCTAAATATTTCATTAAAAATGGGTTTAAAGGATTTATTTCAATGTTTCTTGTAGTATACAGCACCAGATGGCTGGTGAAGTGCTATCGGCTTGACATTACAATGAATAAGAATATCTAGATATCAAATAGGCTCAATAGATAGCTATTGGATCTCACTAACCAGAAGGTGTAAGTATGAAGTAGGAAACAAGCTCAATGTAGGCTATAGGATTATCACTGGTGGATACAATTTATCTTGTAATGTTGAGGCTTCTGATCCATGTATGTGTTAATTACCATCTAAAAGGATACCACTCAATTTCTAAAGATGTGGTGTAACATTGGAACACTCAGGCATCCTTTGAGGCTATAAAAAGTGGGCAAGGGGAATTTAATGTTCACATAATTATAGTACACATCAATTGAAATTATCTTCAATTTTCAATGAATCCTCATTCAAGAAAGAGATTAAAAGTTCCATCCATTCCCAAAAAATATCAAATTGAACATTCTCCATTGGAATTTTGAACATGAAAGGAAAAAAGCCAAAGTTTTGATCTTTATAATCATTCATCATGTGCTATTGAAACCATTTTTTACATTCGTTATTTTTTTCATTTTATATTTTTTATCCCAGATCGTCCTTTCTTTATTAAATAACCCATTGGGTCAATTTATTTCTATTTTAAATATATATATATATATATATATCCTTATTTTTTAATTATTATTTTTAAGTGATATTGAAGATGTAATTGCATTGGGTTTTTCAAAAATAAAATCAATAAATTTTCTCCCTCTTTCTTGTTTTTAGATTCTTACTTCTCTATTAAAAATCATTTAATTCATTGATTAGTTATTCATTACAATAACAAATAAGGGATTATATACCCTCCCTAGCCTTCGTTGGATTATGATACATAGTGGTACCATTATGTGTTATTTTTTATCTCTATGATCAAAATGTGACATATCAATTTACATTCCAAATTTTAATTTATTAACTCTTTCACTCAACTACCTTGTTTTACTTTTAACTATGATTTATTTTTATTATTTCATATTCATTTATTTTCTCATTAAATCATTTATATCATTTATTTATTTATTAACATTAATTTTTAAAATTAAATCCCTCCCGCTTTCTATTTTCTCTAGAAAACAGGAATTTCATTATTTTGTTACCCCATAACCCTCAGTGGAATAATAACATCTTTGATGTTATCAATCAAAAAACATAAACAGTTTATTCTATTTTGGTCAAATATACCACTATGTTGGAGTGTATTATAAAGATATATGTACTAGAGACTGTGATATTTTATGGGGTTACTTCTACTATAATTTCTAGTAGTTACCCCCAATTCAAATATTGGTTTTGTTAATTACATTGAGATTATATTCATTCTTGGGTGATTCTTAGTATGACTTATCATTTGCAAAAAATTGGTTTAATGGAGTGTTAAATCCATATTTTCAAGGATATGATTCAAGATTATATCTTGTATTTTTAAGACACATGGGATACCCATAAAGGACTAATAGAGTTCCCTTATAATAATAATAAAAAACATTATAAGTATGGAACCTTTGATGATTTATATGTTAACTACAATATAACAACACTATCATCGTTAGATGTTTTATATTGTCATGTATGTATATACACACTTTTTCGAGTAAGATCAATAAGTTTTTCTAGAGGGATTGACCATTTCCAAATAGATTTCATCTAAGGCTCAAATTATCTGGAAATGAATAGAAACAACTCGATTTGACCAGAAATCTTACAATGACCATCATTAACTCCATTAGTTGTATTTAGTTAGTAAACCATTTTTCAAAATGGTATCACCTTATTCAAGTCACTATGACTTGGTAATCATGGGAATCATAGATTTTGTTATTCTAGACATTTCATGATCACTGATAGATTATGAATGACACTTTATAGATGATGTTTTCTCTATAGTTGACATTAATAATAAATGTATTCCGTTAATCATTTTAATATAGGTATCATCATGTTATATCTATTGTATTGAATTAGGGGATTTTACAATAGTAGAAATATTTCATAGTAACTAAAAAACTATTTCAAATTATAGAACTTAAGATGAGGTTCTACATGGGAAATCTATTCCACTGGTTTGAGTTTTGTGGTATCATAGTACTGATTCACATCTGAAGTGGGAGATAAAAATCATTTATGAGGGGGTAGTGGAAATTCATTTTTTTCATAGAATATATTTGTGTTAGGTTTCTAGGGGAAGAATTAGATTTGGTGGGGAGATTGTTAAAACATAAAAAATTCATTTTCATGTATGATTTTATTATTTTGTATCTTTTTCATTATTCACTCATTTATTGATCTTCCTGAATTAAATTTATAAAAAAATATAAAGGATATATTAGGATCATTGTAACACCCCTTGGTTTAGAAAATAAATTGAGTTTCATGAAACTTTGTTTTATGGAGATATTTATAACTATCCATTAAACATAAAATTACCACTTCTATGTTTTGAATTTCAAAAAACGGTTATCTATAATTGTGATCTGTATATTATTTGGAGTCTAATGGAACCAACACAATTTTTTGGTGACTAGTATAATTCTCTCATGAATATAAATATGAATTGTAATATGACCCTAATGAATAGTATATTGGATTATAATTTTATTTTCATAAGGATTTATGATAATTAAAACTTCATTAATTTTTCAAGGAGTTAAAAAATGACTTATAGATTTTAAATTGTTATTTTTGAATAAATTAAAATTTTATTTAAAAAGTAAATTAATAATATAAAAAAATTAATTTCTAAAAATGATGTTCATTTTTTAATTCCATAAGTCAATAATTTTTTAGGGTTAATTTTTGGTATTTTTCTAAAAATCTCAAATTTTGGATGAATAGTGAAATACAGAAAAATACTGTATATTCAAATTATCAAATTAATACACTATTATGACATCATAACTGATGTAAGACTTCCTGTTTATAACTCGAATTATCTCTTTACTATTTTTATCGTAGTAATGAATACTATTCATAGCCTTGGACCAAAATATTAAAATAATGATTAAAACAATGTAAAATCCCACCTCTCCTCCACTACAAATACAACGCTCATTCCCCTCTTCCTATCACACCTCTCAAACCATTAGATTTGAATATGTTATTCCCAATCCAATCCCCAAGGCTCTTCCCCACATCCTAGAGAATATGGTCTAACCAAAAGTCCAAAATCGAAGGCCTTAAGGATGATCTCAAGGAGAAGACATCAAGAGCTAAGAATCCTCTTCTTTTTTCATGTGTTTTCATTCTAATTCAATTATTTTCTTATAATCTCTTTCCATACCCTTATCTAGAAGGTATGTAATATTTATAATATTATAAATTATGTATGTAACCATGTAAATGTAAAGGATTTATCATCTTCCTTCCTCTCCTCCACCTCTTGTTCTAAAAATAAAAACACCGTCCACGATGTGTCGATTTACCCAAATCGTGGACAATATGTTTTCAATATCCATTACATCCTTAAAAACTGATTATAAAACCATTTAAATTCTTGAAAAAATGGAAATGGTATTTTTTTTACTTATTTTATATTCTGTAATGAACTTATATGCATGAATTTAAATAAAATGAAGAAACAATTTCCTGATTATAGAGGAACCGCAAAAAATAATCTAAACAAACATTATTGATGTTTTATCTAATGATATTTCATTATATATGATAAAAATGTTTTAAGGTAACATTATATATTATTTAATCATATTAATACCATTCCATTAAACTTTTGGAATTTTATTTTCATATGACAAGAAAATCAAAGTCAAATTGGCCATGAAAATCATGTAAAGAATTCCCCCAAATCAATGCAAGGAACAAAATTCTATAAATTAAAGGGTCAAATGTTGTAATGAAATGATAATATAAGAAATTATAAGGATTAATATGTTTCATTAAGATATTAATAAAACACTTTTATCCATAATAAAATATTTCTAAAAATGTTTTATGTAAGACAAACCTTAGTTAATGGAATTCTTAACCCAAATTCCATCCTTTGGGTTGAATTTCTACTTCATTTCTTATGTGGTTTTAAGATCTTTTTTGTTATTAATTTTTTTATATTATGTTTAATTACTTGTAATTATATTATATACACAAATTCCTTTATTTCTATTTATTCTCATATCAATTATATGTTATTTTTATGTGACTTTTCTTAAAAAAATCCTCTCAAAAGTTCTGTTTTAATAAATTCAAAAGCAATGTTTTTATGAAATTATTCATGTTTTATAATTGTCTTATGGATCATGGGATTTGTTTATGATGAATTTTTGGACCAGTATATCCCTCCAATTCATTGGTTATGTGTATGTTGGTGTTCGTCTATAATGTTACTCCACGTGTAACTGCGATGGTGGCACAAATTGTAAGGTAGTTGTGAGGGTTGACAATTGTAAGGTAGCCGAGAGGGTCACAATATTTTCTATGTAATTCACCAAGATACCTTTATGGTTATATTTATGTTATTTATGTTTTTTTAGAAATTTGGTGTAAATATCATGTTTCTCAATGTATGTATATATGGGTGACAAGTATGTTCTTTTGAAATTGATTTCACACGTTACATGTATTCATGGACTAATGTGTTCATCAATTTTTTTATATCCATTAATGTGATTTTTGTCCTCATCCATGTTTTTAAATAATTTTCATAGGGTATAAGGATGTGTAAGGTGAATAAGAAATCAAAGTTAAATATTATGAATATTTTTCAAATAAATCATATTTTATTAGAAAATATATATATTTTGGATAAAATGAATAATATTTTTATAGTATCCACTCTTTTTAAATGTGGAATGTTATGACTGTATTATTTCCCAATACAATAAAGCTATAAACATGATAATATTCTCAATATTAAAGGAAGTGAGTTCATGACTAAAATTCAAGATTATGTAATGTAATAAGGATGGTTCCTTATAAACATGATTACTACAAAATTTATGAAAACCATTCTCACAAATCATTTGTTTGAGGATAGGCCATCCAATGGATTTTATTTATGGTTGGTGCGTAATTCTTCAGAAAATATATATATTTTAGAAAACCATGTAGTCTGGGTGGATATTTAAGGGTATGGTGCGTAGTTAGGAAACAATTAGGGAATATATCAATCCAAATTGTTTGAAAGACTCTTATATTTAGTTTATTAACCTAGTGGAGAGAAAAAATTTATCACATGGTATCACAAACTATGTGGAAAAAAAATATGACCAACCTGGGTTCCTTAAAAATATGAAATTCCATATTTTCCATCATTTGTTTTAAACCATTTTTCCCTCTTTCTCCCACATTAAATAATTTAGTGCCTCTACAGATTGATCTCTACTTCCTACTACCTTGTTCTTGATTTATTGAGGGGTTTTAACTAAGATTCATCACATTAATTTCAAGTAAAATATTTTCTATAATATTCAATAGCTTCATTATCCCATTTTATATGGTTTTATTATTTCACTATGGACATAGTAACCTAAGGATTGTGTTTAAAAAATTTAATAGTATATCCTTTTGATGTTTAGGTATATCTCTTCCTTTATTATAGTCATTATCACCCATATCAAGTAAATTCACTCCTTTTTCAATTATTTCACAGTTTTATGTTAAGTGATTTCATGAGCTTCCTCTGTCAAAGGAACCCAAAGTGCATTGAAAAAACATTATTTCGAATAAACTTAATGAATATTATTTGATCATTAGATAAATATTTATATAGTATGATTTTTATGATATTTTTACTTTGATGTGGGAAATTAAATAGATTTGGAATATTATGTTTTCTTAAGGAAAAGAAAACTACCTACGATGTATAAAATCTTTTAAATAATATTCTATGTCTCATTATTCATCTTAAATAATACCTTTCTTATCTCTATGAATCTATTAGCTCAGATATATCATGTGTTGGTGTATTTCATATTGTTATTTGGGAAATATATTCATAGACTACCAACTATAGTTATGTTAAGGAAAATTATGAAATATTATTTGTTTTTTGATATAATTTAATAGAAAAAATGAATCATTGGGAGGTGGTGTGGGTCATTTTGTCTCGATCATATCACCATCTTACGATATATGTTTGATATACAAGGGAACATAGACTCTTTATCCATAATTTATGGATTCATCCAAATAGTTGATCGTATATCAGAGAGTGATATATTGAGTTTATAAGGTGTTTTCCCTTTCCTTATGTTGTTGAATGATTCCTAGATCCATGTTAGCATTTTTGGGACATCATTTTGAATAAGATTTAATATCATGTTTTCTCTTGAGGAAACAATGTTATTATCATATTATTATTAAGATAATGAAGCATCCAATAGATGATAGAAATATTTGAAGAATAATGAATATGGTATTACATTAGAGTTTCTCCATGTTATCAGGATCTAATATGGGAAGTCATTTTATATATATTATAATAATTTTGTATCAATAAATGTGATAGGCCTCAATAATAACATCCATGTCTTCTATGTGTCAATGTTTTCTCTTTGAGTTAACCTTCATATCATGTAATTTACTAAAACATAAATGAATTCCCATAAAATAGATCCTATATAATATCTTTGTTTGGGGAAAGGTGGTTTAAATTTGATATTGATATTATACTTAAGGACTCACCTATGTCATCAATTTCAGTACGATAAGGGTAACAATGTGAATTTTTATTGGACAATAATAAAATTCCACTATAGAGAATGTGATTCATAGAATATGTTGTATTCATGTCACTTGATATAACATTTCTGAAATTCTATCACAACCACTATTTTTTCCTTTTTATATGTCACATAAATACAACCCATAGAAAATCAGTGTGTATTTTCACATGATTCTTAAACGTAAATAAATTTCATAAAAACTATATATTAAATCCATTATATAATAAATTCTAGTAGTATTATATTTCAAATAAATATAACATTTTTATAAGACTTAGTAGAAAATAGAGATAATGAAATAAAAAAGATTAGTTGAAAATATGAATTCTTACTTAATCAATAATTAATTTTCCAAAGGTTTAGTTTCTCCGTTTTATATTTCCTATCCTATTGACCATCAAAAAAACCTTATTATTACTAATATATTTGGAAAACCTCTTAAAAATATACTCACCTTATTGATATTCTTTTATCATCATTTGAAAGCATATTTTTGAACGAATAAATTTATGATTTGTTAGATGTTATTTTTCTCAATGCATTCTAGTTTATCTTCCCCGTCAATCATCACAAGAGAAATGAATAATGTGGTAATAATTGATTGAATAATATCCCCACATAATTTATATGTATAGTATCTAATTTTTTAAACACACTTACCAAATTTAGAAAGATTCACACATTCCAATTATTGATAAAAAACCATCCATTTGAAAAGGAATTCAATAATAATAGAACATATGTTTATTTATTCTCCTAAATCTAATTTTATTATCCTTATCTCCTAAAAATAACTTTTATAATTTGATATCCTAACATTAATTGTTTTATTTTATGAATCTAATTCCCCATGTTTTTTATATTTTGAACATCAAAAGGGTCCTTCTCATTTGAAATTTTGTAGTTACTCATGTATTACAAACATTTTTTCATTCCACGTTTATAATGATTTTCTTCTGATTTAATGAAATTTCTATATATTTCACTAAAAAATGTAAATATATTACATAAGTATAAATTAAAATCATCCTTTAGAATAAAAATCCTGTTAAAATATTGTTATTCCACTATTGTTTTAACCAATTCCTACTATTATTATTGTTTTAAGGACCCTTTTATTATTTTTATATGTAGTGAACATGGTTTTAATTGAATGAGACATAGATATATTTTAATTTTAAAAATTCCTAGGACATACCATGGGGTAATAAAATAAATTTACTCTAGAATATGATCTCACAAATTATATTACGCTTCTAGAGAATGTTTTACACCAAGAATAGGCTAGTATTGAATTTATTTTTAAACAGAGACTTGAAAAAAAAATATTTATGCCACACTATTTTAATCCAAGAACATATTATTTTGAAAAATTGATTAAATATATATAGAAGGGTTTCAAAAAATAAAATTTATAGTATTTCTACATCAATATATGAATTTTACCTAGGATATGTTTTAATTTTATTAAAACCATTTCCATCATTTTTTTTTCATTGTTGGATTAAATGGAAAAATTATTTAATTTATTTATTTAATTAATTGTCTAATTAATTCAAAAGTTCATAGAGGGTACACCTATTTATTTTTTATCTTCTATATTACTCTAATTTCCACCATAATACCAAGATTTGGATATCTATGAATATAAATGGGGAGATAATTTAAGAAATTTTAAGAACGTAGAATATAATAATTAGACTCTTATATCAAGAACCAGTCTGATATGTCAATACGGATGATTCCCATTCCAGCCTATAGATATGGCCCTAATGGGATTCCCAATCCCCATGGGATGGGATATACTTCAATGGTATCATAAGAACACAGAAGGGAGAAATTTTTAGTATAAACCTGAATGAAATAAATGGCATGAATTAAATAAGTTATTGACATCACATATCCATATGTTGAAAATATGTTCTAAATGAAACATTCTATAAAAAAATAACAATAAACTACACAAGAATTAATTACACATAATGATCACAAAAAACCTCCCTACTCACCATGACCTCCATCACCTACTAGGAAAATACGCCCACTAGAATGGTTTTATTTGCCAACCAACAACTATAGTAACCCATTTTCTATAGAAAATTGTAACAGAATATGTGGTTTGTGTGATAAGGGATATTTTAAAAAAATAACATAAAAACATACCTCAATTTGACTAATATGGGTCACCATCCAAAAAACAAAAACAAAAAATCTGTATGGGTAATATTAAAAGACGTTTTGGACCTACAAAACAAAATGATAAAAATGGCGGGATATATAATCACAATAGGGATGCTAAAATACAAACCACACTCTATGAAATACCTTAAAAATTAAGTTGGTTCTAGTTTTATAAAATAAATATATAAAAATAGGGGATTCATTTATTTTAAAATTTTAACATCATAATACTTCATAAAAAATGTTTAGTTTTCAATTTAAAATCATTTCGAAATAATTATTCCATTTCCAGAAAACCATTTATAAAAACGAACATGAAATAAATGAATAATTTCAATAAGAAAACACAATGAAAGGAATCATTAAATAAATGTGCCACAAAACTAGGGAAAACTATATGTATTTTAAATATAATTCATGTGATCCTTGGATAAGCTTGGTTTGGTCTAGGATAGAATTATAAAAAAACACAGATTGAAAAACTATTGGAACCAGATTCCAACAACCAAATCACCACATCACATGGTTTCACTCGTATTAGATCTACGGATGGGCCTATTCCATGAGCGTAAAATTCAATCTCTTGGCCACTAGTACTGTAGTGACTCTAAAATACTGTATAATTTGTATCTATATCCCCTTCAATACTAGCCAAAGAATCCCATAACATGCAAATGGATTTGAGTTTTATCAATGGTTCATATAAATACATATCACATTATTTTCAAAAAAAAATTATCAAGAATTTTTTAACCTCTAAACTCTATTTTGGGAATAACTTCTTTTCTCATTACATTAAATTAAAACAATACCCATGTACCATTATCGAAATTGAATCATACCCATTATACATTTCTTACAATTCATACCATTCAACACCCATCCCAATTCCACAAAAATGAGGCCCATCATAAGAGGGGATTTAATTTATAAAGAAGAAACACAAAGTGAGAACCAAGAAATATCATTTTAAATAAAAAAAATTCCTTAAAACCTATTTTTTATAAATAATTCTTGTTACAAAACCTTCCTTTACACTTAAAAACACATGCACCTTTATTTATATATAACCACCCTTTATCCCTTTGTGCAAATTCCCCTCACTTGGATTAGATATACAGAATGTCGGAAACTATATATTTATATCTATGTGTGTGTGTGTGTTTGCGTGCATGTGTGTGTGTGTATTTCTGTTTCTAAGTCAAATTTAATGATCCAATGGGTTTTAAATCCCTATATGTATTATAAAAAAACAATCAGTTACATTTTTTATTTTTGAAAATCAATTGAAATTCCGAATCATATTTTGTAATTTTCAATTAAAATGGTAGAAATAATTTTGATAACCAATAAAACCATTATAATGATTTACATTTCAATACCTTATTTGAGTTATTATTTGATAATATAATCCCTTTAAAATGTTTATATGAGATAAAAAACATGATATGAACAATTTACAAGAATAAAAACCACTTTCATTAACCAATATACTTTAGATAATATTCATAACACACTTTAAAACCACAAATAAATCATATTTTTAAAATTAAAGGATTTTATATTGGGTTACATACCCATAAATTATGTAATCATATCTCAAGGGGTCTGAATGTTTCCATATTCAATGAATATTTTCTGAAAGGGTTTCACGTCCAGCCTCACTATCCTCAGGAACCTCAAATAGGAAAAGAAACTCTATACTTAAAAGCTAGGTTTCACTCAAACAGAGACCATTAAAGGGGGAAACAATATAGAGGGAGAATAATGATTTGGATGAGTGTAAATACTAACCTAATATTAATGATCCATGAATTAGAGAAGAAATATGGTAAAAAATTAGGTAGGAGAGGAGGTGGCATGATCAATAGCCCACTAAGCATGTGTCAATAAATTGTAATGGTTAGGTTGTGAAGAGAGTCCATTACATTTTTTAATTTATTAATGTAGAACTAGAATATATAAAACATGAAAAGATTACCACCTATGTACAATACATGGTTTTGCAACTCGTTTGGCCGAACTATACCCCCATCGTGCATTATCTACTAAGATGTGAGACCACCTTACATAAGAAGGCTACAAGGTGTGTCAAGCATTGCACCAAACATTCTTTTTTGATCTATCAAATTATATAGGTTGTCACATGGTTTCTTTATGTTATTTAAAAATGTATTCCAATACCATTCACATGAACCACAAGTCCAAAAACATGAACCAATAGTGTAAAACTACCCCCAAAGAGAGAAAAAATCAAAATAAATAAAATAAAAGAGTATTTTCATGTCATGGGGTGACAATTCATCTTAATATAATAAATTATTTCCCTAGAAAGTCCAAAAAATACCATACATCATTACACAAGGAAGGTCCATGATACCCCTTGATATGATGATCCAAAAATCCGAAGTGTAAAAAAACCTATTTTCCATTCAATACCCAAAACACCAAAATAAAATATATACTAAAAATATCACCCTTAAGAACAAATAAAAACATTAAAGGACTTATATTTCCAAACAAAACGTCAAAAAAGGGAACACTTCTACTCCAAACATAGAAATTTCCAATGAAATAGATTCTGGTATGTTGGAGATCTCTCTAAGAATCTGTCACATGATCCATATCCTATTCTACCCAAACATTTAAGATCGGGGTTGTGTGAGGCCAAAACAAATAACTAATCCTTTATAAGGCCATAAAGACCATATCTATCATGATATTATTCTATTATGTTCTCTCCAATATATTATGAATTTGGTCAAACATTGATTTCCCAAAATGAAACAAACTCCTCATTCTAAAAAATGGGTCAAAACTATGAGAAACAAGATAAGGAGTGAGAAACACCACCACTCCATGTTAAAAATATTCATAATTTCCCAAAAATAAACTTCCATAAAAAATATAATTTATAATGTTTCACAATATCATCCCCCATTAGTAAAAATCTAACTCCATGAGATGCATGTATTAAAATATAATAAAACATATAACAAAATACATTTTAGATTTATATTTCATAAATTTTATTGATCCTCCAATTAAAATAAACAATTCTTTTAGGGACTGGATTTGGTCTCCATGTATCTTTCAGGTCACACCATTGAAAAATTATTTCAAATGATGTAAGGGACCATAGATTATATAGGGAATTGGTGCTTCTTAAAATAAATACTTCTTATACACTAAGTTCCCAAAATGAAAGTACACCAAAAAATACATCCATGATAATATAGTTATAATAAATACAAAATACCTTTTCTATTACAAACTGGCCAAACATAGCTTTCAACTCATTCCCCTTACTATAATCGATACCCCCACATCTCATAATATATTATAGAACTACTACTTATGAATCACTTGTCATACCATATTCATGTTGAATATCATTTATTTCCACATCATCATAAATATCATGTTTTATTGAAGGCACTACCATAATTTGTGGTTGGAGGTACCTTTAAAAGAATTCATCATTCAAGGATTCCTCTCTGACAAGATCTAGAAGAAAAATGACCAACTCTAAAAAATTCTTATCGTACAACAACACCATTAGACAAAATTTCTTGATATCATACAATTCATTGTGCTAGGGAATATTTATGTATTAATATAATAACTAATACAAAAAAATATCCCTTGATGATTTCCCAAGGCTTTTATTTTTGTTTTAGGTTCTGAATAACTTAATTCAACCATTTACAACAACATAATTATAAAATTAAAGTGAAAACATGATATTAAGAGGTCTATGTAGCTCAATATGAATAGATATTCCCTCAATTATTTGCAATCATTCTTTGACAATTGATGTTTCCAGATTCCTGAAGAAATGAGTAGTGTTCAACATCTAAAACATTTGAACAAATTCTTCGTATTGGGATGTTGGATGAGGGGCTCTAGAATAAATTTATAGAATGCATGAAAATTAAACTAGGTCAAGACATGATTGACCAAAAATTACATGTTGGAAGACCCACCCACATATATTATCCCAAATTATTTGGATCATAGTGGGGGTATACTCTAAAAACAAGAAGCATATAATAGATTCAATATACACTATATACCTAAAATCTACATTTCAATCATTAATAAACAACCTAAATTCATACCACCCTTTCAAAAATTATTCTAATATAACAAAACTAGAAGGAGGAACTAAAACACATAAGTAAACATATAATAATTACTCAACAATGAAAATATGAAAATTATATTTTTTTAAAAACCACTTTGATAAAAAAATACATATTAAGATATCAAATATTATCCAATGAAATTCTAGGAACATCATATATTGACATATGTGCACCCAATTTTTTTCACACTCATGTATTCATAAATCATAAACTCACCAAACAGTTTCACATCTTCAACAAGAATGTCTATGAAAATAGACAAGAGTATGATCATTTTCATCAAGTGTTCCAAAAAAAGAGGTAGGGCTTTGTTAAATTTTTTCCTCTTCATTATTCACGAATTTCAAAGTTTGATATAAATTTCTTTATTTCATTTGATCTTCAGGGTTTTTCATATTATGATTTATTAAATTTTTCTTCTCAAACTCCCATTGTTATTTGTGGATTTCCTAACTCGAATTCTCAATCCTCATGAAAGGTATTTATAATAGTTATATGGATTATTCGTAAATTTCGTCAATGTTTGTATTTTGTTTTAATGAAAAATAATTGAAGAACGTGGTTCAAAAATTTTCCTCTCTATCTCCTTCTATTATAAGGCTTCCATTACCTATTCCCCTCCAATATCCAACTCCCAGTGACAACTAAAATGATTTGATGGAATCAAATGAGTTAGTTACAATAATCAGAAATGAGGGGGTGAATGGTAAAGGTGGATGTTGGTGACTAGATTCCTCTAGATCTTAGTGTGAGAGTTTGAGAAGGGTGGTGGGTGCAACAAGGATTAGTATAGTCATCTAATTCATGTTCCCAACATACCTGTAAATGGATGTTGGAAACATAAACCCCCTACGGGTGTTAGATGATGCATGATTCACAAGGAAACCACAAAATATTCAGAAGTATAGGAGGTAACATCCAAACTATTATAAAATGGAATCATGTTCATAGTGTGAGACAATGGTAGGGTGGAAGATCATGCTAGTTCATACCCCTCCTCATCAATTAAATACCATGGGATCAAGTGGTTTTGTCATTCAACATTGAATGTGGTATGTATGCTTTCCCCACCCCCATTAGGTTGATATGTGTAGGAAATTCATCCTAGCTATCATTACACATAACCAAGATATAAATGACCTGACAGTCGCTGGATTGACCACAAGGTTGAGGAAGTGACCAGGCCAGATTTGGTCCATGAGACCTATCCCAAATAGGGGATTTGGGTCACAACGCTCACGTGGGTATCACACAGCTATGGACACTCGCGTTTTTGGGTCATGATTCACTAATCTAAATTGTTCCCACCCACTAGAAATGTTTCACGTGGTATTCTCGAAAAAATATATGTTTCCCAGATAACTTATATGTATTTATTTTTCTATTTTCTCATACCATGTCCATTATAGGAAATGAACTACTGCATACTAAGTTTGTATTATTATTATAAATCACATTACAGTGGTTTGTTTGTCCATCAGATATTATTTATCTTGTGGGATATGAAAACGATTTATTTCTTATGTGGGAATATATCCTTTGGATTATATGTGATTATAATAGTGTTCTCCAGGTTGGAAACTCCCCATATCACAATTATTGTGTTAGGGTGTAGGTTTTTTTCATAATAAATTTATAGATTTAGTATTAATACCTTCAACCATCTACAATTTTATATGTAATTAATTTTATGATGTATCATATTCTTACTTATTAGATACGTTTGATATCAACATGCATACTAAAGGCACATGATCTTCAATATAGAGATTTATTATATCTATGTATTTAGAACATCGATATGTAAGAGAGTCCTCCACTACATTCAGAATCTCCCACACTAACAAATGCAATTAGTTAAGATATTGGATCCTCCAATATAGTACATGTGAGGTTACACAAGTTGCTACAAATTAGTGCTATGGAACTGATAGACTAAAGGGAGAAATTATTCATTGACTAATGATAAATATTAAATTACGGTCGTGCATCACTTCACTAATTTTGGTGTAAATGTTTTAGTTGTAATGGCTAGCCATTATACATTTATTTGGTTGTTTCACTACACAATAACCGAGGGGATTTCATTGATATGTGACATGTAGTTTTACTTTATAACTTTAATATTTTGGGAATAATATATAAAATGTTCCTCTATTTTATCAAATTTTATGAATTTTATGGATTATATATTAGATTCTTGTAGTAAATATTAAATCATTGATAATTAATGTTATAAAGAATATCCAGATTGTCCATCATGTTCTTCATCTTGCTTACTCTCAATCTCCCTCCCTCATGTCTTGGTATTGAGATGATAGTTTTCTTTCATTTTTCCTATTTTATTTTTAGGGTACCTTAGTGGGTATGGTTATATTTACCCACTCAAACACCTCGTGCCTACACACATTTTTTATATATAAGACTCACAAGATTCAATACGGTTTTAGTGGATATGGAGAAGGTATGTTTGTTTAGAGATGATTCATCAAGTTGATTGGTGGTGCATTATAGAGAATATTATTTAATTATGGTGGTAATTATAATTATATTTAGGAATAAATACATCAGTATGAATAGAGTGGGTGATGTTCCTTGTGTCTTGGATCTAGCCTAATTAGTTTTTTTAGATGTATTATTCTTTTAGTATTTTCCAAAATTCCATTGTAATTTATTTTATTTTAATAATAAGATTTGTATACTTTATTTATTTAAATAATTATATGTATAGTATTGTTGTTTATATTATAAATTGTAAATTTTTCTTTTTCCTAGGTTGATATAAGATAATGCCAACCATATTTTTTGATATGAATATTTAGTGTTAGTCCCTAGCCCTTGGACAATTTATGGTGGCTATGGAGTGGAACATTGATCTATCATAGGCCAATGTGGTTCCATAGTGGATCAACTCATTTTAAAGTGGTATCAGAGTGGGATAATCCAAAGGACAATTTTGGGGTCTATTATCCGTGTGTGGGATATTTTGGGAATTTATTAAAATGATGTTAAGGGAGAATTAAGTACTGTTATCTGGATAGGGTGACTGATGTAGATGTGGTGATTGATGTATCCTTCAATGAGTAATTTTATAACCTATTTTTTGTCTTGAAACTCTAAGACATTGATTTATATGTACATGAATTACGTTACATATATCATA
This sequence comes from Viscum album, assembly GCA_963277665.1. NCBI lineage: Eukaryota > Viridiplantae > Streptophyta > Magnoliopsida > Santalales > Viscaceae > Viscum > Viscum album. The sequence continues at coordinate 265,118,696 of OY728128.1, read as the reverse complement.
TATTTTTTATAATTATTATTTTAAATCCATATTTTTTCATCTCTTCCAAATATAAGATAATCCTTAGGGGTTTCCCCAATCAAATGAAAATTTTTACCCATTGATATCTATCTTGTTCATCAAGGAAGGGTCATAATGATCCCATTACATTATTTGGTCCTACCACCACTCTTAAATGGGTGGTGATAAATTTTTTATGAGTCTCAACACACACAAAAATTCACAAAGAGTATAGGATCATTCACACTTCTTTTTTATTAGCTAAAATATTTCTTGTAGAGTAAAAGGTAGTTCCTACTATGTTAGATGATACTACTGGAGCACTATACATGTTATGTGATTTTTTATTATATCGACCTTATGGGATTGTGAAGGTTTATTAATTTTTTTTATAGACGTTTGGATGGAATTTAAGAATTATGTTTTGATCTAGTGAATAATTTAACAATCTAGATGTCGATTCTTGTGTGGAGATGAATACATTGAATAGTGATACCTTAGGGGTGATGTCCTTTCATTAACTTATTATGATAATTCCTAATTTTTATTTTAGGTTTATTCCTTTCTCAGTGTCGAGTAAAGCTTGTGGAAGTTATACCATTTCCGCAGTAGTGTGACTATGCTTGAATACACAACTTGGCCCGAAAAAGTCATGTGGTTTTCCCTAAACACTATATATAATGAAAAAAATTTAGCATTGTGATTGTGGAGAAGAATCTAGGGAAATAGTTTAAAACCAGTGGTAGATTTTTCTTTCACCACTCCATACGTCAGAGTCACCCAAGTGAGGATTAGCAGTTGAGTGAAATCAGATAAAAAACCCTCAATATGAGATTTGGATAAAAAAATATTAATAACATATTTGAGAACAATTTTCATTTGGAAGAGAATTTTGGAAGAGTGGACATCGATGTATGGGAATTCAATCTTATCCCACAAATCACCACCCCCAGTTATGAGATTTTTAGTGTAGAGTGTATATGTATAGAGTTATTGGAATATATGTGTGATGGAGTGCTATGATTAGGTTTCAGTAGATTTAATTCTTTTATGATAAATTATTTATCTCCTATATTGATGTACGGTTATACATATGGTTTTAGTGAGTGTTATGTTTTCTGTATCAGATGTTCTAAAGTTAGAGACATTAGAGGAACCCCTATAATGACCCTTGTTGTTTGGAGAAATTTTCAATGATGTTGACCATCATTCACTCACCCATTACTGTAAAGTTAAATCAACATATTCAGTAATGAGGATATGGAATATTTTTTTATTCTTGTTTTGAAATCTAAAATTGATCAAATCATGGAATCGTGCATGTTCTTGGATGATATTTGGTCTCCAAACTTTTTTATGATAATTTAATCCTAGTTTGAGCAAATAGTAGATCCAACCCTATTAATGATGAGGTTATCTAACCATCATATTTTGTGGATGGATTTTTTTTCTATTTGTTTGGATGATAAATATAATTCTAATAAATATTTAAGAATGAATTAATTCCTTTGATGGGTGACCCTTGGTTTTTCATTAATGGGAGACCATTGTAATAAATGGTTTTTTTAGAGATATAATTAAAGTGTCTTTAAATGAAATTATGAGCTCCCATATAGTTCTTATTAGGGATTAGAATAAACCATCCTAGTTAATAGTTTATATAGGGTCCAATTTGGTTATTTATTATTATCATATTGTCCTACCATATGATATCTAGTAATAAAGTAAACTATAATTGAATATTATATAGATCTTTATTGCATCAAGGGTCTAAGTGGTGGGATCATGGGTGAAGGTATAGATTTTTCTTAATTTAGATTACCATGAATGACCCCACACTCTTTTTGTGACTTATAATGGACCATGATGGTGATTTCAATTAATTTTTCATATATTAATAGACCTTAATAGGAAATGGAATTGAAGGGTTTTCCTGAATATAAGGTTCATGTATCTCACTTCCCCAAGTGGATAGTGGTATTCTTTAGGTGATTATATTGAATATTTGGATGTATATCTTGAGTTGCGACTATTGTAGTGTGTGGTAACCCTTAGTGTTTCATGTTCGGTAGATATTTATGGGTATAAAAATCAGATTGAAAATTATTTTATGTGCAAGATCTTGTTTTCTCGAGTATTTGTGGATTATATTCACTAGGGGGTGGTAATATTGGGTTGTGGATATGATAGATAAATTTTATCAAAAAAATATGGGTTGTATAATTCTAATTATTGTTTTGTATGAAACACAACAAGAAGTTATGTGGTCTTCAATTCTATTTTGATGTTGCATTTGTTAATAATATAACCCTTGGTAGATTGTAAAAAAGACCAACAAAAACATAAAAAAATTATTATCAATAAAGGCTACGAGTAATTTAGACATTTGTATGTGGATAGGGGATTATGTGTGATGTTTGTAATGAATTTTGGAATAAATAAACATCTATCTCTTATTCAATGGGATAGAGACATTGGTTTTTTTCCTTTATGCATATAAATGGTAGAGATACTATGTTGTAACCTGAAGAGCATACATCCTAGGGGACCTTCCTATATCATTGTAGAATTTGGAAAATCACAGAGTGTTGGAGTGTGGAATTAGTATATTTTTTTAATTAATCAATCAACTAGAATGATCTCTAAAAAATAATGATAGTGATGATCTCCAAAAAAGGTAATGTTTTCATTAAATCATTTAAGATATATTTTAGTGATTGGAGGATTCATTTCACCTGAATGGTGTGATAACCATTCATGTAGGATAATTTTTTCAATTAAGATTATTCTCAAGGATTATAATGAGACGAACAATTTTTCCATCAAGGAATTACTTCAATATATCCATGATCTAGTAATATTGTTGTTGAATAATTTTTTTCCATCCAGGGATTAGGAGAAGAGAGTTCACCTTGATCTCAGACCTCTATAAGATAATAAGGTCCATCTGATAGTGCTAGTTTTTTAAAGCTGTTGTTTTATAAGAATTATTATTTAGGATCTCTTATTGATTTTATTTTAATGGAAAAGTACTTTTAAGGTGGGGAGGAAATAATGACACAGTTATTTTTCAAATGTGACTCAACTCAATTTTTATTTTAAATGTTATGAGACTTCCCTAAGGGTATGATTTTAAATTTACTCTTATAGATTATCATGAAAAATTATTTTATATCTCAATTTATTACATGGTTTGGTTCTTACACCCATGTTGTGACGTCATGGAATTGAGAGGATAGGGGGAAATAATATATTATTTTTAAAATATTATTTTTAATATTTATGTTCATTATTTTGATAAATGGTATAAATCTATTAAATGATGTCATAGATTTTAAAACCATGATTTTTTTCACATCTAGAAAGTGGGGGGTTTCCTTTTGAAGTTGTTAATTTCATTCACACTATGACCTTCAAGTGCTGAAGTTAGGGGAAATAAATGGCAGAATTAATTAATTAATTAATTAGGATAATTAATTTAGTAATTAACCATTGGTATCCCTATATATTCATAATCTTCTATAATCCTAGATTTACACAATAAAGTATATATTTATATGTATTGGGTGCTCATGGATAAATATTTGGGGAAATAAAAAACTAGTAAATCAATAAATGATACTTTTCATTGTGTACCATAATGACAACTAACAGAAAAAAATATTTCCCAATGAGGAATATAAACTCAAGGTATTTCAATAATAATTTATTTCACTCTATTATTAATTAATTTTATACTTGAATATAATATATTTAAATTGAGTAGATCATTCTAGTTTTTCATGTTGTGTGTTATTTAATTTTTTCTACTCAAATTATCATTATGATTATTGGATTTACATGATTTTTTATAGGTTTCGGCCAAATCCTCATTAATTAGAAAAGAAACGTCCTCTTTCAAACTAGGTAAGGGGAGACCCATTATATATCCCGAAGGCCTAAGACCAAGTGGCCTGAATACAAGGCCCGAAAGCCCATTTTTCACAAAGATCCCTTCGATGGATAGTACTGCTACAGTACCTGGGCTGCTATAGTGGCTGCAGGAGTACCGTCACCGCTACTATTCCTACTACAATAACTACTATACTACAGTGCTCCCACTACTATAGTTCCACCAAAATTAGAGTGTTAGTTGATAGTAATGTGTAATATTATAGAGAGAATTATAGGCAAATAGGGGGCTTGAATAGTGATGAATCAGTTTGATTTGGAACATATTGAAGTGGTTGAGGACGGAAGTGAGAAAAAAAAGAAATGGGAGGCAAGTGATAACATTGTATAGTAGATGATTTTATCTATGGATGATACTGATGTGATTAAGACTATTATAATTAGAGGTTATAACTACATCAGACATAGAGGATTCTACAAGAAACAATGCATGACATGGCATCATGACAACAAACTAAGACCATCACAAAGAGGGGAGGTTACCGAGGTCACACCATAAACCTAGATACTAAATCCCAAGGGGGTCATATGGAATCATTTAAGAGATTTTTTTGGAACTAAGGTCAGACCTAATTGTGTATAATGTCCACACAACCTAGCGTATGCAAGCCAAGTTGCACAGTCAAGCGAGTGACCAACCCAAGCTAGTTTCACCTGACTTGGACCATATGGGTAATGAAAATAAAGTGGGCATGTTAGATACACGTTTATACACATTTCCCCATCTCTTGTGAGAAAAAAAATTAGATCAGTTGTCCCTAATCTATCCCCATTGAACCATGAGGGAAACCCACGGGTTTCCAGTAGGCATTATTAGCTTGAAAGGGTTGTTTTCAAAAAAATTCCCCATGTATCGATTTTGGGAAAATGAGTTACCCTTGAGAAATATTTTTCTTCATTTATCATATAGATTGGTCCATCCTAACATCAAAAATGTTTTAAATTTAGAGTAAATAGATATTTTATTATCCTCCATTATGTCGACAATATACTATTAATCATAGTTATCTTGGTTTTCTCCAGGATAGAATACCTCCAAGTTAGCTTGATTGTTTTACTGTTTAGGTTCCCCCTATATCACTAGGTATTGGGGGAATCCACCAACTATTTTCTATATAATTACTCAAGAATTAGATCTTATACCTATAAATAGAATAAGATATGTTCCCCCATAAGAGGTTCATGGGATTATCTATCCATCGTGTCAGTATCCCCCTATCGAAAGTAAATTATTGTGGAACATGATCCTATAATAGAGTTTCTATCACCCCTCACTGCACTTACCTAGTGTGTGGGGTCCTCCATAAAGGTTCCTATTAGGTTTCATAAGATTCTAAGTATGGGTATTTTTGATACATAATCATTGGTTCAATGTTTCATAGACCGAAGTGAGTGATGATTTATTGAATAACGTGAATGTTTCAATGATGGGTATCCCCCATACATCAATTCTTGTAGTGGTCTGAATGTTGGAAACATTGGGTGGTATATTTTTCTTCAATACTTGTGACTCATAGAAACCTCATTGGTTTCCTTTGATTTATGATATTTAGTTGTATTTTGACATCAGGATTTTTGGCCACTTCTTCGTCATGATTATTCCTATTCTTTAGAATGGTATTCTTTTTGGCATTGGAGTTAAGTAATTTTAGAACATCCTTTAATCCTTGATAATTATAGTTTTATCTCATATATGGATTATCTAAAATTTTCTTCTTTGTTTTACTCTCTATCATATGAGGTATTTGAGTAATGGTTTTCTTTGGATATTCCTTTTTGGTTTTCATGAATCATACTAATTATTTTCATACTCTCTCCTTCACTAGAATAATTCCATCACGTATAGTGTCTATATATACAAAACAGAAGTTTATATATTGTCATATCATATGTAGTGTTGGTATGGTTTTTTAGAGATGATTCATGGTTTTGTTTTTTGGTGTAGGATAGAGCATGGTGGTTCATCATGGTGGAAGTTACAATTACTATTATTGATCGATCTATGAGTATTAATTTTAAATAGGCCCTTTCTATTATCATGGGTCTATTAGTTTTAAGGATTTTTAGATGTGTATTTTGTTTTTTTGTTTTTCCTAATATAATTTTAATTTTGAATTTTTTTTCTCCTCGTTTTGTTTTATACAATCCAATTATTTATATATTTATGTGGCCAGTAATTTTGGTTATTTTATAAATTAGTGATTTGTGCCAAAAGTATGTTGACATAGAAAAAGGCCAATAATGTTTTATGATATGACTACTCATTGAAAGTCATTATCAATTAGCATATTAGAGATAGTAATGGGGTTCCGCACTTGACCTACCACTAGACTGGGAAAGGCCCAATTTGACTGATGTTTTTCACTCCATGTTAAACATTATTTCTTATCTTGATCAAATTACCTTTAAACAAATTATTTTTATAATGTCTCAGAATTCTAATGTACTATGTCACTATGTATATTAATAATGGAATTAATCTAGGAAATAGAATCCTTAAGGCTCACCAAATCTTATCTCGGCCTATTATTCTTATTAAACAATTTTCTATGTGTAATGTAAATTTATCATTTTTAGCCTTTAAATTTTAAACCTCTTTTGAGATAATTCCTTTCTCTAGGTAATAAAATTATTTAATTTTTATCTTTGAGGAAAAATTATCCAATAAATTATCATTGTTCTTATTCCTCGCTTATAAATTATTCTGATTTTATAAATATTTCTATCTCAGTTTCTAGTCCTGAAATATAAATATCATTTTCCCCATTATCTATTCTTAATAATAAAATTCTTTCCTGTATTACTCAATAATTCTCTTCCAATAACTAGATATCATCCCCCATTGGAGTACATGATATATCTTTTTCATTAGTAAATCTATCGTTACTCGAGATATCATTCTCTTTATCTAATATTTCAATATAAATAATTGATTTTATAAATTAACAGTAAGAATTATCCATACCTTCCTATAGGATGAACAAATATTCCATCAGAATATAAATATTAGTAGGATTTATTCCATTAATTATATTTCCCTTGTAAAATATCTATAACACATTGAAAAATATAAAAGAAAGTAACATGCTCGACAGCTTTTCTAACTCATAACAATGAGCTATAATCAAATTGATATATATTATAAAAATATTATTATCTAAATGTGTCTATCATAACCTAGGAGTCAAATTAAATGGAGTTAATATCAATAAAAATATTATGAAATAAATGTAAAATGGAAAAACCATTAAAAATGTATTAAAAAATCCGTTAGAAATAATTGGTCAATTTTTAGTAAAGTCACTTTTTCTTGAGAATATGTATTTATTGATTATTGGTGAGAGAATATTATAATAAATTTCTCTATCTATTCAAAAACAAAATTCATAAAAAATTTCCTTTTCAAAATTATCATATTAAAATTATCTTAGAGATGATTTTTCAGATTTTCCTAATAAGATGGATTTTCTCATGAATAGTGAAAATACTAATTTTTATTGAAAATTGTATTTTTGTTTAAATAATTTATGAATTATCATTTTATTTTAATTTTTTTTCAAATTAAAATATGATCTATATTAATATTAATTATTCTATTTTGTTTATTTGAATAAATTTTATTGTTGAATTTGTCATAAAAACATTTTTATAAAAACACATTCTACAAAAAAATTGTTCCTTATTTGGGGTTGGCGTTTTAAATATAAATTTTGTTCCTAAACTAAAATATATTTATTCATTAAAAATTGTTTCCAAATTTGGAACAATGAAGTTCAAATTTAATAAATAGTTCTCCCTTATTTTTTTAAATTGTGAATAGTAATGTTGGGAATTATTTGTCACCTTAGTAAAGGTAAAATGGTTAAAATGGAATTAAAATTCAGAGAGGAGGGATCAAAAATTAACACAACACATGTATTTCTTTCATTTGTTTTATGTAATTAGTCCATAGATATCACATATTTTAATATATGTCTATTTTATACAATTTTCCATTGATAATGAAATTTTTATTATTTTAAGATATAAAAATTATAGAATGTCACTCTCCTGACATTAATATCTCTAAAATATTTTCATAAGGATAAAAAGGATAATATTGGTCATAAATATATATTTATTAGAATAATTATTTATTTCTATCATTGTAATTTGTTTATAATTTTTAGTAATTTATTAATTAACTTAAATTCTTACACAATTTCTAATAAATATATATGAAATTAATATAAAAATAAAATAAAAGAATTTTAAAAATGAAAAGTAATACAATATGGAGAAATTATCATGTCCCTTTATTTTTTTTATATTAATAGGTTATGGATATGATAAGAATTTATTTTTTTGTTCCATTACTATATTGATTACTATAAATTCGACGTAGATTAATATTTTCAAAAATTACATTAATGTAATTTTATGAGATATAATATTTTATAATATTATTTAAAAATAATAAAAAAATATTGAAACTGAAAAATTATGATGAGATATTTTTTAAATTTTCATCCATTTTCCATTTATGTGTTAAGTTTTCTCTTATTTTTAAAATTGTAAACCTTTAATATCAGAACATTTCTTGTTGTGGTTAAAGAGAATATCGTTAAATGAATGGGTAAACCAAATGATAAGTATCAAAATGACACCAAAACTTATCTAAAGGTCATTTAAATTTAATATTTAAACATTTTACTCTTTTTCATTGAATCTCAGCCCATTTAGATACATTTATATTGGGAATGGAAATATATAATATATATAATTTTTAATTCCATGTCTTTCATTTACCCCATTATTAAAGGAAAATCATTATATATTTTAATTACATCATTTTCATATAGATAGATCTATCAAAATTTGTCCAGTTATCTTATAAACTTTCATTTCTATGATAAAGAGTTTCTTTTCATCTTAAAACACCATTCCAAGGGTCCTTTAGAATGGATCTGAATTGAGGCATATCGAAGAAGATAAAACTTTTCCACTCGACCTATTTATATTTGTTTCCACTAATATATTTTCTAAATATATGGTATTAAACATAAAAAATTACATTAATGTTCTCAATATTCTAGAATTTTATTATAATTATTGAACTATTGATATCCACACTCTTTTACATCAAATAGGAAGTGAAATCATCATTCTCATGTATGTGTTGACTACTGACTACAAAGTGGGATAAAATTATTTTTTCATCACTGTAACTCATTAATGGTTATTATTATAATTTCTAGGATTTTTTTTGAAATATAACTAAATATTATATGGAATTATTATGAGACAAGACATTGAGACATTGTTTGATTCTGAGGCTCAGAGTGCCCTGAATAAATTTTTTCAATAAATTAAACATTTAAAAGTCATGAATGATCATTTTTCATGGAAAAGTGGAATAAAATTTAATAGGGTACACGAACCATAAATCTGAGGGCACCATTGAGTTCATAGTAGCAACCTAACCTTGGGTGAGTCCTAACATCGACCAGCACAGGCCGACTACAAAAGTTAATTTTTAGACATTTTAAATAAAATAAAATAAATTATATAGTTTTTTTATTTGAAATTATTCCATTACATAATGACATGTTAATTTGTTTTAAATGATTAGGATCCCATGGTTAGACTCAGAACCCTGAAAAACTATGTTGAATCCTCTATATCTTGGGAGAGGAGCTACCCTAGAGAATTCCTGACGAACAATGACGAATGATGATGCATGGATCATTGTGCAGTGAGATCAAATCCCGACCAACAACCACTCCCCCTATTTTTTTGACTATTGAGGTATGGGGTTTTTTCAATTCTTTTCTATGTTCCTGTGTTTAAATGGCGAATGTGGATCTAATCACAAACAAGTAAACCCGCATGTCATTTGTTCTTAATGGAGGGTTTTTATCATGTTATTTTGGGGAATTAATATATACATGAATTAATTTAATTTTATTTTCTCCATTTTTCCATCTAAAAATAGCATATCTATGTCACAAAAAATGACATCAGTTGTTCGTTCCAGAAATTGATCATGTAGATTGCTTCTTCCCCTTTTTGACCTTGTGTTCTTCACATTCCTCACAGGGTTACGAACAATGGGACGTTTCATGTCTGTTACACAAAACAACCCCAAACTAAAGATTTGACATCGTGATAACCTAGCATAGGTCTGATGATGATGGTGGTGAATGAAACCACATGGTTTAGGAGAAATATTCCTTCGAGTGTTCTTTATCTAGGTGGATCGGATCATGTTTTTAGGGATGATCGGAGGCCCAAAACCAACAGAATCTTCTTTGAGGTGATGGGTAGACCTCGAACCTTGAGTAGTGTGGAGATCAGATGTCTGGATCAATATATTTAAGATCAATAGATACGTAGGTGGAAGAATAGCAATTTCTGGAAAATTGAGACAATCAAGGCATGTAGCCCAAAGTACACTTCATGTGGGACCAGTACAACGGTGGCTAGAGCTCCACATGATATAAAGGGATGACATGTAATGTGATGGATTTCACATGTTTTGTGGGGACTTATTCGGGAATTATCATGTATCTCATATGACACACAGACATGGGGTGGATTACACTTAATGTACTCCACCACACAGCCAGACCAGGCTGGTCACACGTGTTACCCCGTGTACCAGTACATGGGTTGGAAGAACCAATTTGATGTCGTGTACGGGCACTTGGCCAACGTACATGGAGCAGCCTCCATATAGTAAGACCTAGTTTTTCACACTCTTACATGTCGTGTGTGTCTCTTTCTACATGATATGCTCTTCAACATGCGTCGTTGTACACGGGCAACTCATGGTGTCGGAGGACACGGTGTGTGATCCTTTTAAACATCATTCACCATTATGTACATTCCTTGACCTACTTGTGCACTATTCCATGAAAATGTTTTGTTTGGTTCAGTTCCCTCTTTTCTCATTCCCCTAGAGGTCATGTATTGTTTCCATCTGCATTAGTATAATCCCTTCTGCAGGACTTTCTGGATAGAGTCAGAATCCCTCTAAGAGGTCGAGGGAGAGATCTTCTACGCATTCTTGACACGAGGTAGAGTTAGCTATCGACGTGACCAATCCAATAGGGAATCAATACACTATGTAAAAATTTACTCTGGATGAGTAAAGGTATATTTCAATTCCCTATAAGTGATCCACATCTGTGTATCGTGATCATTCTTCACTCATGAGTGAGTTCTCCTTGAATGAGTTCATTTGTTCTCTCATTAGATCTATCAATGCATCTATCTCTCTCGTGACACTTCCAAATGAATAAATTTTTCAAATATAAGTCATCAGAGCTATCAGACTCATGGATTATGTTCTCCTAGATGAGTGCTTCATAGAATCATTGAACCGAATCCCTAGTGTGGGTATTGGGTCATTGGGACTTACCTCTAGACTATGGGTCTGGGTTTCAAATATATCTATATATATTTTGCTTTTTATATTCTTTGTAGACATATATGGAGTAGGTTGGATTGTACCTTTTCTTGGAGCATTTCTTTGTGGTTTTTAGGTTCTCATACTATGTATTATTTTAATCACCCATGTGTGGGTTCCGCTCACACATGTAGTGTCTTGTCCATAAGAGAGACGTTTTTGATGGAGTCCAGGGTGGACCATGATGGGACTAAGATTTGTGTGTTTCCATACTAGATGAGGCTCCATATAGCTACAACCACTAGTTATGATACCTATTTTTTTTAGAGGTTTGACTTTTTCAATTTGAAACATTTTCGTTAGTGGGATTGTATTTTGGCCTAGTTTACTTTTAACATTTTACTTACAGTTGTACTATGTTTGTTTGGTTTTAGTGTATGCTTTCATTTTTGATCCCTAGTTGGGGTTTTTTACATTTTAACATATGTGGTCTTGGATATGTGTGCATGTGTATAGGTTATTATATAGTGCTTCACTTGTTAGTGATATACCTTCTTGGTGATAGTTATCGACCCCTAGCCTATTGGTGGAAAGATTGAGGAGTTGCAGCACTGGCCCCACTGGGATGGGTTGTGACATAGAGGAATGAGGGGATGGTTGATTCAACCTTAGGACCAAGAGTCTGTGAGATTATTTTGATGAAGTAGTGTTATGTTTTTTGAGATCATCTTTTACGTTAGGGACTCCAGTGTTTGGGTGGGCGGTTGATGTATCCATATACCAGGACACTGGAAACCTTATTTTAGACTTGGTTCATGAGAACACTATTAGTAGGGAAACAAATAAAATGGAACATGCATCATATAGGAATGAGTTTTGTTTTTCATGTCCTTCTGGAGTCATCTCTCCAGATATACTCATAAACCATGGTATGTATGGTTTCTTACAGGATTCCTCCATGGTTCATACACTGTAGGATTCAAGGACTTGATCACGTGGATTACCCCCTTAGTGATGTGGCATCAATTCAGGTACTAGTTCCCTAGGAATTAAATCCATGTCGTACACCTACTATACCATCACTAGTGGAGCATCACGTGGTACCTATAGTACTCAGAGACAAGGAGAGTAGGCTAGGTGTGCTCCATGAGTTTCAAAGATAGAGAACCCTCAGGTTCTAAGAATAGACAAACCCTAAGGCGGCTAAGGACATGATTGAGGCAATGAGCATAGTTTTCCATATAGTGGGTTCCAAAAATGACCAGATGGTGATCCTAGGAGCAATACATCTTCAAGGTTCAGCAAGATGATGGTGTATTTTTTCCACACAAACTCATGATGGGGAGACTCTTTCATGTATGGAGTTAGAGAAAATCTTTACGGAGAAGTTCCCTTCATTTATACTGAAAGAAGTGTGTATCTAGGTGCTTCTTCAGCTCAAGCAAAGTAGCATGATAGTGGATGATGATTCATCGAACTTCACCAACCTCCCCAAGTACATGATGGATTTGGTCAGTAACCCAAACTTCAAATCTCCCACCTTTGAGAAGGGACTATGATGAGATATTCAAGCTCATGTTGTTCCTCTATGCATTCAGAATTATACTAGTGTGCCTAAGCAAGACTTGGTGATCGAGTGCTTCTTAGTGGAGTAAAAAAAACTAGTGGCAGTTAGTAGAAAGAAAACAGACGCAGAGACCATGACATTAGGGATCTAATGTCATGTATAGGGATCAGGGTGTTGGAGACTTCATAGGAGGAACTAGGATAGGGGATCTATAGTCTATGACTCTCATGCTAGTTACAATCAACCTATGAAGAGGTGATTCTACTTCTATGACAGTAAGGGAAATCTCTCTAGATATTACCCAACACATCAAACTACTGAAAGGATGGAGTTGGATTGACCACTGAGGAAGAGCTAGAGAGTGGATTAGGTAGACCCACCAGGTAGAGGATTTGGTAGAGGATCAGGGAGAGCTATAGGAAGTGGAAGACATTTTGACCTACTTCCACCACCACATCTACGAGTTCTCTATCCGGTAGAGAGTGTTGTGGGACTGGGGCGAGGGAAGCTACATGCAGTCAAGGCGTACGACCTATGGGACTCTTGGGATGATCCGTTGAATGAACTATGTATTTTATACCGTAGATATCATACTTATAGATATAGGTTCCAGTCATTCCTTCCTCACCACATGTCTTGTGTGACTCCTTGATATTCCAATGGAGCTATTGACTGTACCCTAATGATTGGAGACACCTACATGAAAAGAATCGATTGTCAAACATCATTTTCAACAATTTGATATTTCCCTTGGAGGATAGAGTTTCAGTTAGAACCCAATAGTGGAAGTGATGAGACCTTATGACGTAATTCTCAGTATAGATTGGTTATCTTCGGTCCATGCCCAGATTAACTACTTTAGGAAAAGGGTGTGGTGTGTCTATAGAGATGGAATGCATTTTTCAATTGTTTGTGAAAATAAAAACCAGACAGCATATAAAGGGATGATTCTTAAGAGGGTTGAGATGATCACTCATGAGTCAACTTTCCATACCCTCAGAGCTATAGATGTTTTGAGATTTTAGTTCCCAATAGTGGAGGTGAATTGTGATGACATCTTTCTAGAATATGTTTTCTGATTACCACCCCATCTGGAGGTTGACTTCTCCATAGACTTACACCCGAGGGTGGCACCGATATCCTCACTAAGGTATCATTTTGTTACTGGAGATATTTATGAGTTGAGGGTGCAGTTGGACTATTTTCATAGGAAGGTCTTAGTAAGACACAGGGTTTCACATTGGGCAGCCCCAGTTTTGTTTGCCAAGAAGGCATATGGGAGTTTAAGGTTTTTCATGGATTACCAGTGCCTAAATCAGGTAACGGTGAATAAAACGTATCCACTTCCATGGAACGAAGACCTCTTAGATTAGCTAAGAGGGAAATGCTGGTTCTAGAAGGTTTACCTTTGATCGTGTTACCACCAGTTATTGATTTAGAGACGAGGATATGCCAAATAGGGATTTCATATGCGGATGTACTCACTACATGTGTCAGGTGATGACTTTTGGTGTGACGAATGTCCCTATAGAGTTCATGGGACATATGAACTTGATCTTCTAGTTGTAAATGGACTGGTTTTTAGTAGTCTTCATCGATGAAATCCTTGTGTACTCTACATCATAAGGGGAGCATGTGAGACAAATATAAATGGCCCTAGATGTTCTACGAGAGAACCAGCTTTATCATAAGCTCTCGAAGTGCATGTTCTGGATACAGGAGGTCCATTTCTTGGGACATGTCATCTTAGTAGATAGATTAGTAGTGAACCCAACCATGTTCGAGGTGGTGTTAGCATGAGAACCACCCCAGAGTGTGAAAGAGGTGTAGATATTCCTAGTGTTGGTTGGATCCTACCATAGATTTATCCTAAATATTAGGGCCGACGACATCCTTGACCATGAAAGGGAGACCATTCGTATGTATAGAGAAGTGTCAGCAGGACTTCTATCAATTGAGGTAGGGCTTTTCGAGCACACTTGTCTTAATATTTTCAGAAGTGGGTGTCATGTACGTATTTTTCTTCAATGCATCAGGGGTCAGGCTGTGATGTGTCCTCATGTAAATACAGGTGGTGATTTCTTATGGTTTGCACATGATAAGGTCATGTGAGAAGAACTACTTGACCCTTGATCTTGAGTTGGCAGCGGTAGTCTCCATGTTGATGATGGTGAAACACAAGCTTATGGTTGAATGGATTGTCTCTTAATCTTTAAACAAGATCCTCAAATACATCTCCTCGCAAAAGTATTTTAATTTGGGGTAAAGGAGATGGCTAGAGTTCATCCAGGATTATGAATTTCAGATCTTCTATACTCCTAGGAAGGGGAACGTAGTAGTTGATGCTCTCCATCAGAAATCAAGATCACATCTATGGAGAGAGGAATTGTAGTAGTTGGCCTTGCTACTGAGAGAGGAATTGGAGTAGCTTATCTTTAGTCGATGGTTTTAACCCCTATACTATTATAGAGATCCAAGAAGGCATATCTAGGGGATGTCAACTGTGTGATTTTACATTCTAATTTATCCATAGGATAGGATCGTGATGGATATCTGTAAGGAGGGGATAAAGTCTTCCTTTTCAGATTACGTATAGTTGTACCAGAGGAATCGTGGGACGAAGATCATAGGGGGGTTCATAAATCCCCATTAGCGGTATATCCTGGTGTGAAAGAACTTTATCAGGACCTCTGGTGTCAGTTCTTGTGGATAGCTATAAAGAAGTCAGAAAAATATTTCATTTCCAAAATCCTTACATGTGAGAAGGGGAAGGTTGTGCACAAGGTTCTAGTAGGGTTATCTCACCCCCTATAAGTACTGGAGAGGATGTAGGATTGAATATTGATGGACTTCGTGATGGTCTTACCACAAACATCCACGGGACATGATTCCATCCCGGCGATCATTGATTGACACACCAATTCATTCCACTTCCAAGCTATCAAGGAGCAGAGTATTGTGGAGAGTTTAGGATGCATCTACCTGAAGGATATAGTTCAGCTTCATGGAATACCTTAACAGATAGTCTTATGTAATGATTCTCGTTTCACATCCTGGTTGTGGAAGGTATTGTAGGAGAAATTTGGGACCCTTCTACGTATGAGAAAAACGTTTAATCCCCAGACTGATGGTCAGGAGGAGAGAACCATTCATGTTATGGAGGATATGTTGTGGGCATGTATCTAGTATTTGGGTCCTAGTTGGTAGGACCACCAACAATTGGTGGAGTTTTCATACAACAATAGCTACCACTCCACCATCGGAATGAAACCATTTGAGGACTATTATTGGACAGCCTTCTGGTAACTGCTTTGTTGGACCGACCCAAGAGATTCAGCACTCATCGATATAGAGTTGGTATGAGCTACCACTGAGATAGTTCATATCATCATGGAGTGGATGAATACTGCACAAAGCTAGAAAAATACAAAATCTAAAAGACGTCAGAGACCTCTATAATTCGAGGAGGGAGACAATGTCTTCCTTTAGATATCACCATGACGAGGGTGGCAGTGATTTTTCTTGTGCGGAAAGTTGTCTCTAAAGTTCATCTAGCCTTTCCAAATATTTTACAGAGTTGTTTAGGTGTTTTAATGACTAGATCTACCACCATAGTTGCATCAGGTACCTAATTTATTCTATGTGTCACAGCTGAGGAGGTATGTGCATGACCCATTGCAGGTCATCGACTGGGGAAACATGGATATCGAGGATGAAAAAATCATCATAGAGTACCTAGTGGAGATTGAGGATCAATACCAGAGGATCCTTTGTGGGTAAGTGATTCCCTTGGTTTGTGTCTTGTGGCAGCATGGGAACCTTCAGGAGAGCACGTGGGCATGAGGGGCTTAGATTCGTGCCCAGAACCCACATCTGTTTGAGTAAACTTTTGTTTTGGACTTTCATGGATGTAAATATCTATGGTAGGGATAATGTAATGTGTCATATTTTTGTGTCTTGCTATTAAATATTATATGGAATTATTATGAGACTAGAATATGGGATGGGAAGTGATTCTGGGGCCCGGAGCTCCCAGAATAAATGAATGAAATCAATTAAACTTTTAAATAGTGTGCGTGATTGGTTTTCATAAAAGAGGGGAATAACATTAAAATAGGTATGTAGACTATAAATCCAAGGCCACCATTGTGTTTAGATAAATGGCATTACCTTAGGGGTTTCCAAACATCGATTGGTGCGGGTCACCTACAAAAGTTAATTTCTGGACATTTTAAACAAAATAATGTCAATTTAATAGTTTAGTTTATTTTAAAAGATCCCATA
Source organism: Viscum album (assembly GCA_963277665.1). Classification (NCBI taxonomy): domain Eukaryota; kingdom Viridiplantae; phylum Streptophyta; class Magnoliopsida; order Santalales; family Viscaceae; genus Viscum; species Viscum album. The sequence continues at coordinate 265,101,504 of OY728128.1, read as the reverse complement.
ACACATCGACATGTTAATTTGTTTTAAATGAGAATGATCTCAAGGTTAGGCTCATAACCCTTGCAAACTCCTTGGAATATTTTTGAGCTTTTGAGAAGACAACCCCATAGATTTCCAGACAAATAATGATGGGTGGATCGTTGCACGGGGAGATCGAATCCTTACCAACGACCGCCCTCCCTACTCATCAAATATTGATGTAGGGTTTTTTTATATTATTTTCCCCATTATTTGAATTAAATGATAATCTCAAATCAAAACACAAATAGGTTGACCCGCACATCATTCGTTCTTGATGGAGGGTTTTTATCAGGTCATTATGGGGAATTAATCCATACATGAATTGATATAATTTGTTTTTCATTATTTGGTCCTTCTAATGGGATCAGATCAATTCCATAATAAATGATGGTGGAGGATCATTCCTCAATTCATTTTGTAGATTGATTCTTCCTTCTTTTGACATCGTGTTCTTTTCTTTCTTCATAGGGTTATGAACAGTGGATCATTGTGTGTATTTTCCGCAACACAACGACCACAAATTTATGATCCAACATCGTGAAGACCTGGTAGAGGTGCGTCAATGATGGCAGCGAACAAATCAACATGGTTCAGGAGAAATCATCCTCTCAATGTTCATCACGCGGGTGGATCAAAACATGCTTTCGAGGCTGATCAGAGGCCTGAAACCAATGGAATCGGCTTTTCGATTTTGGGGGGACCAAGAACCATGAGTTTTGTAGATATTTAACATCCATATTGATAAAGAGAAGATCAACTAAGGCATAAGAGGATGAACATTGATTTCTAGAAAATTACGATGAACCTGGTGTGTATCCCAATAAACACGGTGTGTGGGACATCCTTAGTTGAAGCTAGTTCTCTGCCCAATAGAATGCAATAACACAACGTGTGAAAGATGTATCATGGCATGTGGGTCCTTATGTGGGACTCGGTGTGTATCTTGAATGATACATGGGTACAAGGCAGTGTACACTGCATGTACTCCACCACGTGGCCAAACCATGTTGGTTACGCGGGTTGCCCTATGTATCGGTACACAAGTTGGTAGACAATGGTTAAATCCCTGTATGGGGACATGTCCAGCATTCACAGAGAAGCCCATGGATAGTAGTACATGGCGATTTACTCTCTTACATGCCATGTGTTTCTCATTCTACACTATATTCTCTTAGACAAGGGTTGTTGTACATGGGAAGTACCTCAGATCACAAGACTAGTGTGTGACCCATCTACATGTCACGTACCCTTCTGAACATGGCTTGATCTCCTCATACACTATTCATTGGAAATGTTTTGTTAGGGTCAGGTCCCCCATTTCTTGTTCTCCAAAAGTCCATGTATCCTTTCCATCAGTAGGAGTATGATCCCTTCAGCAAGACTATCTGGATAGAGTCAGAGTCCCTCTGAGAGGACCGAAGCGAGATCATCTTCCCATTCTGGACCCTAGGTAGAGTAAAATATTGACATGAACAATCCTATAGGTTTTTGATCCTCTACTTAGTAAATGAATTATGATGAATCTTGGTGTATTCCAAGGTCCTATAAGGGATCCCCATACTTGTATTATGGTCCTTCCCCACTCATGAGTGAGTTCTCCTGGAATGAGGGCATATGTTCTCTCTTTATATATATTTATGCATCTATCACTCTCTTGAATCTTCTTGAAGAATTACATTCTTGAATGAACATCGTCGAAGCTATCAGACTCCAGATGTGATTTCTTCTAGATGAGTGCTTCATGGAATCATCGAACTAACACCCTAGTGTGGGTATGGGGTCTTTTTGACTTACCAGTTCACTATGGGTCAAGGTTTTTAGAATATATGTATATATTTCCCTTGTGATAGGCTTTGTAGACATATACTATGTATCGATGACCGTACCATTGCTTTGTGCATCACTTTTTGGATTTTAGGGTCTCATACTGAGTTTTTTATACTCACCACTACAAGGGATTCTCCTACACCTGTTGTGTCTTGTGCAGATGACTGAATTTTTGATGGAGTCCATGGGGGCCCAGGATGAGACCAAGATATGTGAGTTTCCCTACAATATGGGGATTACTAAGTCTATGATATGTCATCCCAGTACCACATTTTTTTATTGGTTGGACTTTGTTAGATTTTAGACTCTTGCTTTTTGGGGGTTTGTATTCTGGCGTAGTTTACCTTTCCCATTTTACTTCTAATCATACTCTACTGGTTGGGTTTTATTGTATGAATGAAGTTTTCTTCCATAGTAGTTTTTATAATATTCAGAACCTGTGGGATTGGATATGTTTGTGTGTGTATATGTAATTATGAAATTCCCCCCATGTTAGTGATACTCATACTTGGTGCTAGTAACCATCTCTTAGCCTATTGGAGGTGTTCTTGGGGGGTCATGGCACGGGCCTCACTCGGACGGGTCATGAAAATTATAATGGGTTTGAAGGATCATATATGAAATTAATGATATAATTATTCTTTTGTAATTATTATATAATATCTGAGATTTAAATTCTTATATGTTTGAAGATGATAACATCACTCATTCGTACATGTGGACTACCACCAACCTAAAGTGAAGTGATTCAATTTTCAATTAAAATTCTGATGGATGGTAACAAGGATAAATATAATTAACATATTATAAATACATACATAGATATATATATATATATATTATAAAAATTATTCTAAATAATTTAATTTTTTTCATATTTCTTTCAATCCACTTTTGATTTTTTTTTCATGTGTACGTACAGCCTACTATCCCCCTGAATGGTGTAATTTTTCTCTCTATCAACCCTTTATGGATATATATATATAATGAATATAGACGATATTTATATGATTATTAACATTATGAATATAATTTAACAATGATCAAATTTCATGGGCCTGAACAAGGAAACTGAAATTCTCATGAAAAACTGAAAAAGATAACACCATGAAAAAAAATTAATAATTATTTATTCATAAATTCGTGTTAAAATGTTATATGTGGACTAAATGTTATATTATATTTAATTAAATGACTATATTATATAATTATAATAAATTTAAATTAATTATATATGGGGAGAGCCCATTTTGATTAATTTTAAACTCGAGGATAGGTATTTTCGTCTCAATTTAACTATAATGAGACACATTTCATATTCACCACTTTTTTATTTTATGTGGGGTTTATAATAACCAAGAATGTAGTTTATGATAATTCTAATTAAACTTTTGGGGACATAAATATCCAGAATTTTTATCACTATAATGCAGTTTTGATTTGAAATTCACTCATGTGGTAATGGATTTATGTTTTATTATGATTTTTATCCGGACTGTTAATAATTCAATTTCCATTGAAGAAAATTATATAACCCTTTCCATGTAAATCCATTTTATTTTATTATACTCGTGTTAGATCCTTATAATACATTCTTTTCATTCATTATTTTAACTTGGAGTACTCTAGATACTGAAATAATTTTTTAAGTTAAAATGAGTTTATTTTTCTATTTGGTCGAAAATAATTTTTCTACAATGTTAATGTATTCTAAAAAATTTATAGTTTGTTTTTAATTTTATACTGTGATTATTTTGAGTAATATTTAACCATGTATCATTTTATATAAATTACATTCAATATAATATTTTTTAAATTATTGAAATGAGGTTCTTTAACAGAAAATGTTAGAAGAATATTATTTCATATACACGGCATGAATGAAATTTACCACTATGAAGATTCCTTTAAAACATTCCCAAGTTATCATGGAATTAATTTTTTCCTTAATGTTAATAAATGTTTTGGATTTTTATATGCAATTGAATAAATAAAAGTGTATTTTCCTTATGCATAATTAAAGCATTATTTTATTGAAATATTTCATTCTTGATAAAATCCTTTGATGTTAATTAGGATTTACTAGGGATATGATACAATAATACCATATTTATTCTTTCTATATATGGATTGGGTTTAAGATGATGAAATATTGACGGAACAAATTTAATATTCCACTAGTTATGATATGATGAATATTTTTTTGACCTTGTGGTATAGATGTGAATTTATATATGTATATATGTGTTGAATGATCCCATAAATATATAGAACTAAAATGAATTGGGTAATCATTAATGTCCTATAAGCTCAAAGTGTAAATGGGAGGTTATACCAAGCATGAAAGAGGATGCATCAGAGGTTTTTTCAAGAATGAAGTAGGTACACATGTAATTTGAATAAACCTAACATGTTATGAAGGTTTTGTTGGGTGGCCTTTTCATAAGATTTATATGATTATGATTATGACACACTCTTTGGAACATTTTAATGACATGAACCTATGACAATTATATGTTTTCAAGGTCGATGTCTATTGATCCCTTTAAGATTTGTGTCTTATGAACCCCCAAATACTATTTCATAGATCATGTTCATAATATATTAATTGAAGGGTATAATTTTCAATGATTAAAATCATGTTTTCATACCCTTTATACTCATTTTATTTTTAAGTGGTCATCCCTAACTACATTTGTTACCATTACTCGACATCTAATCTCACCCTCTATTATTTATTTATTTCTATTGGATATGAAGAATCATTAAATATATGATTAATCTAAAAAATGTTTAATTTGTGAAGAACTGCGTACGAGATTATATATATCTTTTATGAACTAGTTTTTTTATCTATACTTCAATACAAAGACTGACTGAAAATTTCTTTTTATATAAATAAAAAAGGGGTTGAGGCCAAGAATCATACTTCCCAGAAACTCAAGGAGACAGATATTGATTTAACACTAAGTTATCCCCAATAAAAAATGTTCTTCAATGAACTAGCAGGGTGCCCATTTCTTCATAAATAATGATCTCCTCCCAGGGACTCCAAATCTTCGAGAGCGCATCCGCAACAAAATTTCCCTCCCTCCAACTATGGTGCATAAGCAGTCCTTGATTGGTCTTTAAATCACACCTCTTGATTATATAAGAAAGCTCAGAAGGCGCGTCCAACCATCCATGAATAAATATAACCAAAACACTTGAGTCTGAATCCACATCTGACACCTGAAAGCCCCGAATCCTACATACTGTGATCCCCGTAAGGAAAGCCCGAGCCTCCACCACCAGCAAATTACCCATACCGTAGGAAGCACTGAAGTCCAGATACACCAAACCACTCAAGTCATTTAAAACATGAAATACTAACATATTTCCATGCATCCAGGAGTCGTCCATGTTTATCTTGAGGTCATTGGAAGGAGGATGTCATCTGACCCACCTCCCTTCAAAACAACCAGGAGAGCGAGTGTAACACCCCAAGATTTTATGAAAAATATATCTTTTAATTTCATTGATGTCTTGTGTTGTAAGATACAACAAGATTACCTTGTGCTATACGTAACACCGTATGAGCTTGCAGTACACACAACACTATTATTGGATCATGTTACACACAATTTTGATAGTAGTTATTCTACGAAACATTGAGTGTATATATATATATATATATATTCAATGTATAAATGAAATATGGTTAGATTCTGTTATACGAAAAAACGGAGGAGTCTTTCACAACACGCAACCCTGACTTGGCTTGCATTACACGCAATCGCGACCTTCCTCGATAGCGCGTGTTGTACGCAATACCAGGTTTCACTAAACAATGATATATGGTTATAATATTATTATGAACAAGCAGTTATGAATAGTATCAACTACATTTTGAATTTATAACATTATTATTCATATTACACATTTTCTAGAACAAGGTATGAGAACAAAATCAATTTTTTGAGGAAAATACGTATTTTTTTAAAAATGTAGTTTTGCCACTTTTTGATGGCACACCCATTTTTAATATTGTTTTTGACATGTCTATAAGTTCAATTTTACAAAATAAAATCTTTCTTTGGAATCAAGATATAAAAATTTACTTTGGATAAAATTTTCATTTTATTCTGAAAACTTTCATATTTTGATGAATAGTAAAAACACGCTATATTTTAATTAAAAACAACTTTTTTTCATCATAATAATTTTTATGGTAATATTATCTTTTTAATTGGTATTAAAGTGTAATTATAATATATATTTTTACCATTTAATCCAATTTTGGTCATTGGAATTAATTTCACTTTGAAATTGGATATAAACAAGTATCAATCTTTTGATAGTTATTGTTTCTTAAAAACACACTATTTGTTTTGATAACGGGAATTAATATTAAAATTAATTAATTCCACTTCTATTTTTTGAATTTGAAAAAATAGACATCAATTTTGAATTCAGAATATCAAATAATTCTTAGGCTGAATTTTTGGTATTTTTCTGAAAAACTTCAATTTTCGATGAATAGTGAAACCACTTAATGGTAGACAAAAAAACTAACATTTTCATTTAAATGAAATTTTACCACTTCTGTGAATTGAATTTCGAAAATCTGAGAGACATGGTTAATATCAAGGACTAAAATGTGGTTCAATGAGATGAAAAGAGTTTTTCGTGAATAGTAACTTTTTACTTTTTTTACCACGGATAAAAGAAAATATGGTAATTAAGGGTAAAAATGATATTATTATTACCCTAACACATGTCCTAATTCTATTGAATAAGTGTAATTCGACCGAAAACAACCTTAGGAATAATATATGACCATTTATTCCCACTTGGCTTAGATTAGGACATTTATTATTAATTTATTTAAAGAAGGGTTAAAATAGTTAAAATCAAAGTTTAATAAAAAAATCATTTTTAATATAGGGTTATACATAAGATAAATTCGACTATAAATATTCATTAGAAAGATAAAAATATTTCCTACCTAATGGTATTTTATTTATAATTTTTATACACTAAATTAGTTACGTTATTTATGACACAATGGTGATGTAGTAATTACCTAAATAATGAAATATTAAACTTATTGATATTATAAATACTCAAATAAATGTAATTTTAGCATTTTTATGAATTAAAATAATTTTATAGGTTAATATGACATGTTATTATTTATTTATGTAACTTTTTTCGAACTAATAATGATGTTATGATTTTCACACAAATCAATTACCAAATAGTGTCAAAATTGACATAAAATAGTTTTTAAAAAAAATATTATATTATTAATTATTATTTTATTCCTAAAAATCTAATGTTTGGAGAAATTACTTATATATGGATATATATATTAATAATTAACCACTTGGGGTTCGTTTGTCTTGTTATAGTATGTTTATTAACCTTATAGTGTAAGAAAACAAGAAGACACGGTAAAAGTAAAATTATTTATCTTAAAGTTAAATCTTAATTATAAGGTTAAAATAGAAACCTAAACCTGTCTAAATACTATTGTATGAGATTATCTCGACCCATCCCCACCTTATCTTTGAATTAAATCAATTTTTATCTACTAAAAACCGAAATGACTTTATAATAAAATAATAGTTTTTGTTATTCCAAAGGTGCCCCTCTCCTCCCTTATAAAAGGGCACCTCCTCCCTATCTTCCTCACACCACATTGAGCCTTCAAGCTCGTCAAACCCCTGGAAAATTCACTTCTCCAATTCCCTATAAGCATCCTAGTGGTCCTGGTCTTCTTCAAAGACCAATTTTAGTGCCCTAAAAGGAGGTCTCAAAGAGGCGCTTCAAAGAAGAGGTAATGTCTGTTACCGATTCTTTCAACTTTATTTCTTCTTCCACTTCTTCTTCTTTAGTTGATTCATTATGAAGTAATAACATCAGTATAACTCCTATACGGATATGTTATTATAAGTTTGAAACAAACCTATTTCACCATCAATCCATCCTACGGAAAATGAAATCACTGCGCGTTACGTACAGAATATCATCTCTACGCCGTGGTGTAATCTATTTTCCACCATCACCTTATTTGGATGGGTATAATGGTGTAAATAATAACTATATATGATTATTTTAAAGTGATATTTATTATGAAATAGTATACATACACTCCAATAAAATTCTACGATCATGGGAACGATATCATCGCTTTTGCGTACGTATAGAATACCATCTCCACGACGCGATGAGATCCATTCTCCATGTTAACCATTCAAGAATGATTATAAAGTATATATAATGAATAATAATTAAATATATGACATAATTAAGCTACTTGATTTATGTATACATATATATATATATATATATATATACGTCATCTACTTACTTCCATTCAAGTCAAAAAAGAAAGGAAAACAACTTTCATGCGTACGTACGGCCTACCGTCTCCATGAACGGTGTGTTTCATTTAATTTATCTATCTATTATATATATATATACTGAATATATATTATATATAAATCATTTTTTACATTCTGGAAGTAAGTAAATCATGATATAAGTAATAATAGTATCAAGAACAACAAGTCCAAACACGTACGATAAAAGAAACAATTTTACCCAAAACACTACTTTAGCATGGAATTGACAAATGAACGGGTAATATAAATACCTAGGTGAACCATATATGATATAAAACAATGAATATGATTATGTAATAAGTCAATAACATTATTTAAATCATTATACAGGAGGTTCGGGCACATATGAAGCATATCGGACAAAAGGTAAGGGATAATTTTTCCAATCTTGTTTTTATTTGAGATTGTTTTATTCGTAAGTATTTACTGGGATTATATTTGTCATCCATATCCTATAAAACTGTTTTCTTATATGTTTAATGTCTTTTTTACCCATTTTGACTTTTACTACATGGTATGTATGGAATCATTCTTTTACGAGGTACTTTTTGACTTTTCCGGCAAAAGTGCGAGAAGAATGTTTTTTTAACTTATACGGAACTAATGGATTTTTACGGTTTTATAAAGCCTTATTTTCATGAGGCTTACTCCAAAAGATTTCATGACTATTTTCAAAAAAATCCTTTTCTTTTGAAATTGCATGACGTTTTGTGAAAAGAAATTGATTTTGAAGAATAAAGGATATTTTCCTCAAGAATTCATTTCAATTGTTTTATCAAGAATATTTTCCATCTAAAATGACATTATTTAATATGATTATGTTTCAAGTATAATGTCTCCATTATTTACACGGTTTTATTCTTCTTATTATGAAATGATATCCATTTTTTTATATGGATTATTTTATGATGACATGATGTTTAAGAATCACATTCTATTACATGGGTTATTCTATGATGTATGATTTATGATTTTGTGTCACACGAAAACATTATTTCATTTTGAGCTGGTTGGGACCTATATCTCCCTCCAATTAATTGGGTAAAGATTTATATATCATGAGATAGACATGGCTGGAACAGTAATTTAATCTGGTTCAGTGTTACAGGACTGAAATGAGGAGTGAACTCGATTCAGAAAGGTACTTTGTCCACTAAGATGGTCATGGAAGTAATTCCTTTGCTACTATGGAAATCATATCATGTGCTTAATGGTTTTCCATAATTACATGTTTAATTACCATAATATTTTATCATGATTAATGTTTCTTTATGATCTATGCCATACGAACTGCCATGATTTATGTCATTGCTCAAGATTCTGATGTTTAAATATTATGTTCTTGTTTTGAAGTTCAAATGCATATGATTTGTTTTATTTTATCCATGCCTACCCTTACTGAGTATTTGAGCTCACCCTTTATATGTTTTCTTTCCCCAGGAATTAAATATAGTTTTTAGGTAAGAAAACAAAAGGGGAAGATCTTATGGGAGATGCTGAAGATCATTCACCATGATTAGAAGATTATATTCCGAGTTTCCAAAGACACAAAACTATTACGATCTTTGTGTGTATGTTTTTGTTATGTATTAAGTATTCCACTAAATAAATGTAATGTCCATGTACGTCAAGCTTCAGGTCTCTAAAGTTGGTATCAGAGGAAAGGTTTAGTCAAACTTTGGAAACTCGGATGTGAAAACATTAGTGAGATCCCTAGAGATATTTCTAAGGTATGTCTAGGGATGTCTCTAAGGTTAAGTATAAGTATAGGTTATAGTCCTAGAATTACGGTAAAGATATTAGAATTAAACCTAGTATGTTAGATGTTGAAGGTACTCCCCCTTGATTGTGGTATTTTCCTTGAATTATTTTTTCCTCTCATAGAATTCTTTTTGTGTTTTAGTCAATAGAGGGAACCAAAAGGAATTCGATTAACATTGAATCCAATGGAAAAATTGGTGACTATGAGCAACAAAATTGTGTAATGCCTAAAGAGAAAGATATTGTGATTATTCCGAATCAGTCATCACAATATATGATTAACAAGGTGAAATTTAGTTGTATGTCTAATTCATCATATAAGAGGAAGATAGACTTTTATGCATGTACGCATGTTGAGGAGCATAAAGAAAGGAAGATTGAGATTTCTAAAGAATGGAAGAACAACCTTGAGGAATATATAAAATGGAGGGATAGATGTTATCTGTGTGGAGAAAAGGGACATAGAGTGACAGACTATTATGGAGTTCAATGACTTATTTGTGGAGAACATGGGCATTACCCAACTCAATGCCCTAACCTAAAAAGTTACTTTTAAATCAAGGAAGGACTTATTCCAGGACAATCATTGAAGAGGATGGATTGAAGTGTTTATGTATTGGTATTCAAGAATAATGTTTTTGAGGTACTTTTATGGTGTACTAGAATATTTTTGTATTAGTCTATTGTGGATTTCAATAATTTTATGGTATCGGTAACCATGAAAAGTGATTCAAATATTTTGGAAAGTAGATGATATGCGCATAATAAAGGGATAAGGATAAAATGAAATGTTTGATAGTATTCACGAGCACATGATTGATATAAGGACTAAGTAATATCATGGTTTGAGTATATAGAATTTTGTGGATTTTGGTATGTGGAAAGTGTTAAATTTTAACTTCATTCATGTTTTCACTAAGGTTCAAGGGGTATTCATTTTTTTCAAGAGAATACATGATTAAGGCCTTTGAATGTTTGGAATGTGACCAACAAGACATATCTTATGATATATGGGGATCAAAAATTGTATTAACATTCTTGTTAGATGAAGTCTTTGGTAATCGTTTTCACTATAATATGAGATTGAACAGCAGTATTTTGGATAATCCTAAAGATCGGAATGGATTATGTTGGAAATAAGTTAGTATTGTTTAAGGCTAGAACTTTTTCGATACTATTTATGTAATGTTATAATAATGTATTTTTGGAAAAAAAAAGACAACCTGTAGGACGGGTGGCAGCCCATCGCGTCAGACAAGGCTGTGGGAATCGAACCCAAAACCGAAGTGCGATTGGCCTTTATCACCTACCACTAGCCTACAGGAAGTCCATAGTTGGTAGAAACGATTTTTATTTTATTAAGCGGTGTGATAGATGAAGTATAAGTCCATTTTTGGAATCATATACGATTACTCTCACTATATATGGACTTATGTATATTTGATAACTTTTTCAAACTTTTTTTTTCAGACAGATGGAATGACCTATAATTCAATCATATGATCTGCCAACACTTCGCGAATGAAAAATTCAACTTCATTTCTTTAAGAGATGAAGTGGAAATTGTCCATAGAACAACCAACGGTGAGATTGTACCAAAATCAAGAATGTATTTCATCTAATTCCAATTTATTCAACTTTAGGGAAATGATCTTGAATACGAAAAAATGTTGTCCTAGTTCCCTTATATCCGATGAATCAGATGGTACCTTTGATCATCACAAATCTATGGCTTTGTGATTGGTAGCTTTTTCATAACCATGTTCTCTACCACTCTCCATCAGAACTTGATGGTTAGATTTTTCTCACATATCCCTATTTTCACCTATGTTATCATATATGGAAACCCAGTGATGAGTTACTTTGGGTAATCGTTAAATTTCATACTTTCGTTTTTTTAAATTATATTTTAGTATTCCTTTTTACGATGTGGGTTTCTATAAATAGCAAAAGATTTATAACCCCGACGAATTTCAAGGGAGAAATTCATTTTAAGGGGCGTAGAATGTAACACCCCAAGATTTTATGAAAAATATTCTTTTAATTTCATTGATGTCTTGTGTTGTAAAATACAACAAGATTACCTTGAACTATACGAAACACCGTATGAGAATGCAGTATACACAACACTATTCTTGGATTATGTTACACACAATTTTGATAGTAGTTATTCTACGAAACATTGAGTGTATATATATATATATATTCAATTTATAAATGAAATATGGTTGGATTCTGTTATACGAAACAACAGAGGAGTCTTGCACAACACGCAACCCTAACTTGTCTTGCATTACACGCAATCACGACCTTCCTCGATAACGTGTGATGTACGCAATTCCATGTTTCACTAAACAACAATATATGGTTATAATATTATTATGAACTATCTTTTATGAATAGTAACAACTAAATATTGAATTTTATAAGATTATTATTCATCTTACACATTTTCTAGAACATGGTATGAGAATAAAATCAATTTTTCGAGTAAAATAATTATTTTTCAAAAAATGTAGTTTTGTCGCCTTTTGATGGCGCACCCATTTTAAATCTTGTTTTTGACATGTCTATAAGTTCAATTTGACAAAATAAAATTCTTATTTGGAATCAGGATATAAAAATTTACTTTGGATAAATTTTTCATATTATTCTGATAACTTTCATATTTTAATGAATAGTAAAAACACGCTATATTTTAATTAAAAACAACTTTTTTCATCACAATAATTTATATGGTTAGATTGTATTTTTAATTGTTTTTAAATTTTAATTAGAATTTATTTTTATCATTTAATCCAATTTTGTTAATTTGAATTAATTTCACTTTGAAATTGGATATAAACAAGTATCAATCTTTTGAAAGTTATTGTTTCTTAAAAACACGATATTTGTTTTGATAATGGGAATTAATTTTAAAATTAATTAATGCCACTTATATTTTTTGAATTTCTAAAAATAGACATAAAATTTGAATTCAGAATATCAAATAATGTTTAGGCTGAATTTTTGGTATTTTTCTGAAAAACATCAATTTTTGATGAATAGTGAAACCACATAGTGGTAGATAAAAAAACTAACTTTTTCATTTAAATGAAATTTTACCACTTCTGTGAATTCAATTTCGAAAATCTGAGAGACACGATTAATATCAAGGACTAAATTTATATTCAATGAGATGAAAATATTTTTTGGTGAATAGTAACTTTTTACTTTTTTTACCACGGTTAAAAGTAAATAGGGTAATTAAGGGTAAAAATGATATTATTATTACCCTAACACATGTCCTAATTCTATTGTATAAGTTTAATTCGACCAAAAACAAACTTAGGAATAAAATATGACCATTTATTCCCACTGGATTAGATTAGGACATTTATTATTAATTTATTTAAAGAAGGGTTAAAATAGTTAAAATCAATGTTTAATAACTAAATATTTTTAATATACTGTTATACATAAGATAAATTCGACTATAAATATTCATTAGAAAGATAAAAAGATTTAATACCTAATGGTATTTTATTTTTAATTTTTCGACATTAAATAATTTAAGTTTTTTATGACACAATGGTGATACAGTAGTTACCTAAATAATTAAATATTAAAATAATTCATATAACAAATACCCAAATAAATGTAATTTGAGACTTTTTATTAACTCCAATAATTTTATAGGTTAATATGACATGTTGTTATTGATTTAAGTAACTTTTTTCGAACTAATCATGCTGTTATGATTTTCACAAAAATCAAGTACCAAATAGTGTCAAAATTGACATAAAATAGTTTTTAAAATAAATATTATATTATTAATTGTCAATTTTATCCTAAAAATCTAAGGTTCGGCCTAATGACTTATATAAGGATATATATATTGATAATGAACCACTTGGGGTTCTTTTGGCTTGTTATAGTATGTTTATTAACCTTATAGTGTAAGAAAACAAGAAGATATAGTAAAAGTAAAATTATTTAACTTAAAGTTAAATCTAAATGGTAAGGTTAAAATAGAAACATAATCTTGTCTAAATTATATTGTATGAGATTCATTCGAACCATCCCCACCTTAGCTTCGAAATAAATCAATTTGGAGCTATTAAAAACCGAATATGACTTTATAATAAAATAATATTTTTTGTTATTCCAAAGGTGCCCCTCTCCTCCCTTATAAAAGGGCACCTCCTCCCTCTATTCCTCACACCACTTTGAGCATTCATGATCGGCCAAACCCTGCCAAAATCTCTTCTCCACTTCCATAGAAACATCCTAGAGGTCCTGTAATTCTTCAAAGACCAATTTTAGTTCTCTAAAACGAGGTCTCAAAGAGGCGCTTCAAAGAAGAGGTAATGTCTGTTACCGATTCATTCAACTTTATTTCTTCTTCCACTTCTTCTTCTTTAGTTGATTCATTATGAGGTAATAACATCAGTATCACTCATATACTGATATTTTATTATATTTATGAAAAAAATCCTATTTCACCATCTATCCTTCCTATGGAAAATGAAATCACCGTGCGTGCGTACATACGGAATACCATCTCCACGCCGTGGTGTAATAAATTTTCCACCACCACCTTACGTGGATGGGTATAATGGTGTAAATAATAACTATATATTATTATTGTAAAGTGATATTGATTCTGAAATAGAATAAATACACTCCAATACAATTCCATGATCATTGGAATGATATCATCGCTCGTGCATGCGTACGGAATACCGTCTCCACGACGCGATGAGATTCATTCTCCATATTAACCATTCAAGAATGGTTATAAAGTATGTATAATGAATAATAATGAAATATATGAAATAATTAAGCTAATGGATTTATGTATACATATATATATATATATATATGTCATCTACTTACTTCCATTCAAGTCAAAAAAGAAAGGATAAAACGTTCATGCATACGTACGACCTACCGTCTCCATGAACGGTGGGTTTCATTCAATTTATCTATCTATTATATATATATATATACTGAATATTTATAATATATAAATAATGTTTTACATTCTGGAAGTAAGTAGATAATGATATTAGTAATAATAATATCAATAAAAACAAGTCCAAACACGTACAATAAAAGAAACATTTTTACCCAAAAACACTACTTTAACATGGAATTGACAAATGAATGGGTAATATAAATACCTAGGTGAACCATATATGATATAAAACAATTAATATGATTCTGTAATAATTCAATAACATTATCTAAATCATTATACAGGAGGTTCAGACACATATGAATCATATCAGACATAAGGTAAGCAATAACTTTTCCAATCTAGTTGTTTTCCGAGATTGTTTATTCGTCAGTATTTACTGGGGTTGTATTTATCGGCCATGTCCTCTAAAACTGTTTTCATGTATGTTTAATGTCCTTTTAACCCATTTTTTGACTTTTACTACATGGTATGTATATAATCTTTCTTTTATGAGGCACTTTTTGACTTTTCTGGCAAAAGTACGAGAAGAATGTTTTTTTAACTTATACGGAACGAACGGATTTTTATGGTTTTATAAAGCCTTATTTTCATGAAGCTTCCTACAAAATATTTCATGACTATTTTGAACAAAATCATTTTCTTTTAAAATTTCATGACGTTTTGTGAAAAGAAAGTGATTTTGAAGAATAAAGGATATTTTCCTCAAGAATTCATTTCATGTGTTTTATCAAAAATATTTTACATCTAAAATGAAATTATTTAATATATTTATGTTTCAAGTATAATGTCTCCATTATTTAAATGGTTTGATTCTTCTTATTATGAAATGATATCCATTTTATTATATGGATTATGTTATGATGACATGATGTTTAAGAATCACATTCTATTGCATGGGTTATTCTATGATGTATGATTTATGATTTTGTGGCAGGAAAAAGAATGATTTCATTATGAAATGGGTGGGACCTATATCTCCCTCCAATTCATTAGGTAAATATTTATATCTCATGAGATAGACATGGCTGGAATGGTCAGTTAATCCGGTTCAGTGTTACAGGACTGAAACGAGGAGTGAACTCGATTCAAAAAGGGACTTTGTCCACTAAGATGGTCATGGAAGTAATGCCTTGGATACTATGGAAATAATATCATGTGCTTAATGGTTTTCCACAATTACATGTTTAATTCCCATTCTATTTTATCTTGATTAATGTTTCATTATGATCTATGACTTACGTACTGCCATGATTTATGTCATTGCTCAAGATTCTGATGTTTAAATATTATGTTCATGTTTAGAAGTTCAAATGTATATGATTTGTTTTATTTTATCTATGCTTACCCTTACTGAGCATTTGAGCTCACCCTTTATATGTTTTCTTTTCCCCAGGATTTAAAGAAAGGTTTTAGGTAAGAAAACAAAATGGGAAGATCTTATGGGAGATGTTGAAGATCTTTCACCATGATTAGAAGATTATATTCTGAGATTCAAAAGACACTAAACTATTAAGATCCTTGTGTGTCTGTTTTTGTTATGTATTAATTATTCCGCTAAAGAAATGTAATGTCCATGTACATCAAGCTTCAGGTCTCTACAGCGAGACCTTCCCAGAAAATTGCACACCGGAGATGAGTGATGATCAATCCTCAATAGTGAGACCAACTCATAGACAGAAAATATTACTCTCAACTGAAGCTAGGAGGTCGAGCTCTAGGATCCCACGTGTTTTTTGTTCCTAGCCTCCCAAATAACCTAGAAAATGGAAGCTATAATAGTTGTCTGCACCTTGCAGTCTGAGTCTTGGATTGTATCACAGATAAACCAATAGAATAGGAGATCCTGAAATGAGAAGTTCTCAAAGATAGAAAAAACTAGAGTTGTGAACACGATAAAGATAGCCACTACCAATTAACATTGGAAAATAGATGAGTTATTGATTATATCTTTGTAGCATTGCAACAGAAGTAGCAGGATTCCAAAAGAATCTCCCTACATTAGAAGCTATCATCTATAGGAAGAGCT
Source organism: Viscum album (assembly GCA_963277665.1). NCBI lineage: Eukaryota > Viridiplantae > Streptophyta > Magnoliopsida > Santalales > Viscaceae > Viscum > Viscum album. The sequence goes on along the minus strand of OY728128.1, from coordinate 265,084,517 downwards.
CTGTTTTTGACACGCAAGACGAGAAAATTCATTTTGGTTGGAATCCCCTTGCACCAGATTTTCTCCGGCCCATACCCAAGACTATTCTACACACTCTTCCAATCCTTGTAGACCTGAATGGAGAACCTAACCAAGCATGAAGGAATGAATCAGAATCTATCCTATTCTTCATTAATGCATATACTGTCAAAATCCTTTTTTTCCTGACTCAGAACTAACCTGAGGAACATTGGGTTACTGTAGACTTCCCTGAAGGTGATATCTGAGGTAGGACATCCAGGAAAAAACAAATGCTCCCCCACCCAATTGTCTTTCCAAAATCCAATATCCCCTCTCACTGTGATCCACCGGTCCAAGTGATATCACTTTTCCCCACTCCGCCACCTCAATCGGTTTGTCTTGTTGGGCCCAAGAGGGCCAATTGCACCAGTCCGACTGATTGGAATCCCATAAAAAGGCAGTGAGGGTCTTTCAAATCTTCTCTATTATTCCCTTGGGAGGCTGGTTAATGGAAAATATATGCATCAGGATCGAAGAGAGAATGTTGTTGATCAGTGTTACCCTCCCACCACAAAGGATAGAAATCTTCTCTTCCAGTTGTAAATCCTTCCCTAAATTCGGTAAATAACTCCCTCAATATTTTCCCTCCTAATCTACCAAAAGGATAAAGGAACCCTGAGATCTATCATGGGGAAGTGATTCTGTTGGAATCCAAAAATACCTTTTATGGCCCTACATCTTTGGCCAGTATACTTGGTAAAGAAAAACACCTAACTCTAGGTTTGATTGATAATCTGCCCGATAGTCCTGCTATAACTGTAAAATACCTCCATGAGAGAAAGGAGGGACCTTCCCCTACAATTAGTGATGACCTAAACATCATCTACAAATATAAGATTAGAGATTTCCTCCCTACCTTTCCGCCCATCATATGACCTCATACATCCTTCAGGCGTTCTTCTCTGAAGGTTCCTGGAAAGAGTGTCCTAAACCAATATAAAAAGACTAGGAGAAATGGAAACTCCATGTATAACCCCCCCCCGAATAGTATTGAAGACCCAAATAACTTCCCACTAAGTGAAATGGATAGCCAAGGTGAAGAGAAGCACCAGAAACAGAGGTTGCAGGTGCATTCCTGAAAGCCGAACCTACACATCACCATAAGATTAAAAGACCACTCCAATTTGTCATATCTCTTATACATATCAGCATACAAAATAACATTGGATCCAACCGAGAACTAATTGATATCATTAACCATCTCACTTGATATACCCACTACTCCTTGGATGTTTCAACCCTTAATAAACCCATTTTGTTCCATGGTGACATGATTCAGAATCAGTCCTCCCATTCTCCTTTGAAAGAGACATGCTAGGAACTTGTAAGACAAATTTCACAAGAATATGGGTCTTTATTGTCCATTGCTTGTGGGATCTTTGATCTTTGAAATGAGAATGAATCTTGAAGCACTCACTCCCTTACCGAATTCTCCCCACCATAAAAGTCCTAGACAGCTTCAACCACCACACTCCCAACAAAGTCCCATGAATTCAAATAAAATCCTTTGGGAAATCCATCCCGGCCAAGGGCCTTATTCTGTGGAATTTATAACACTGTATTATTAATATTTCACCCCTTCAGAATCTACATCAATATCTCATTCTCAAACACCCCCACCAGCCATGAAATTCACTCCAAAAAAGAATTATATCCCTCACTACCACCATAAATCCCACTGTCTGCGTAAGCCGCTCCGGCCAGCAGCCTTTTAAAATGTTCTAGTGCCATTTTCCTAGCAACTTCCACATCATCTGTGTAGTCACCATTTTCTAGAAGAATATTGATCCTCATGGATCCTTTATCTTTCAAGAAGTCATGGAAAAAGTCATTGTTTCAGTCGCCCTACTTAATCCACTAAACCTGATATCTCTGCCTGAAATCCCTATCAATCTCAATCAGTTCCTCTTCTAGGAAGACACGTTTATCACAAAGAGAAGTGAACATATCCTCATTCCAATCCAACATCAGTTACTCCTCCAGCCTATCAATGTCCCTCTGGGTAGAGTCCACCCACATACTATCATTTGGTATGTTGCCAAGCCAAATCAAAATATCCTTCTTGATACATTTGAGGTGGATAGGCAGACCATACCAAGGACCATCATCTTCTATTCCCTTCCACGAGCTCCTCACCATTGGAAAGAAATTAGGTGACTGGTGCTAACTGCTAGAATAAAGGATGGCATGGCTCCCATATTTCATCCCATGTGCACGAAGCTCCACTAGAAAGGGAGTATGATCTCAGAGTGAACGTGGAAGTTGAGTAACTAATGTGTGACCAAAAGTAACGATAGCTTGTAGGTTCACAAGGTTCTTATCCAAGAATCTCCAAATGTTACTAGTTCCCATTAGATTATTTCATCATGTAAATCTACTCCCCTTGAACCCCAAATCATAGAGGCTCATAGAGGCAGTAAAGTCCCTGATGTCCTGAATCCAACCAGTAGGCATGGAGGATCCTCCCTTCTTCTCAGACATATCGCTGATGATATTGAAATCGCCTTCCACAAACCAAGATAAGGAACCTGACTGGAACGTATTAAGAAATATCAAGAGCTCAAGTCTCACATGCACCTCAGTTATAGCATAAATTAAGGACCGCAACCCCTTGCCTTTGAAATTGTATATTTTTGTGTTGATACAATGCGACAAAAAATTGATCACCTCCACCTTAACAAACTTCTTCCAATGAACCCACTTATGAGAGTTAAACAGGAACCCATGCACACATGATTGGAAACCAAGCATCTTCGATAGGAAATGGAGTTTTTGTGGTATTTCTTCGACTCAAGAATAACCAAAATGGATGCACAAGACTTATTGGCTTCCGCATATAGAAGAAAATATTTAGCATGTGTCCCCATACCTCTCTAATTCCATATTAAGTGGGAAATCATTACACCTTGGATTTCATGGGTTTAAAACTGGGGGAACTAGGGGAGGAGAGTAATGGTTGAGAAGTATCCTCCTTCACCTTAGACCATGTTAGTAGTCCAACAACACCTTTAGGCATATCGCTCAGCTTTAGAAAGAGGATCCTCTTCTTGAAGGCCCCCTCTTAATCTTCGTGAAGCGATAGTTTTGCTGAAAAAATGACCCTACAAAGCCGGGCTCTACATCCACTTAGAGCATAGAGACCAGGAATGCCTGATGTGGAGAAACACACTGTGACACCACATCCTTTGACAAACCCTCAGAAACCAAAGAAGAATGTGATACCGCGCGGGTCACTGACACCAGTTTGGAATGAAGGGATCTTTGTAGAAACACCAGAGACAAATGCGAAGAAATTAAATCTTAAGCTAGATTCATAGATAAAACTATATTCGGGGAAGACAGAGAAAAATAGAAAAGGTCAATCTTGCTCCATTTTTGGTATCAGTGAATGGTTTAGTAACTTTTAAAATCTAGGATGAGAAAAAACATCATGATAATCCTTAGTATAATCCTTTTTATAGAAGGACCTATGATATGGTAATGAAATGAGTGTTTCTTTCCTTCAAACACACCCATTTCTAGATAATACCAGTGCACTTAGTGTTGGAACAAATTCATATAGGGGTAATAACACTATAATGTGTTGGTTTGATATATCTGGAGCATCATTTTAGTGTATAGTGAGTGTTAAATTATTGTGAACACTGTTTTGAACTCTAGGGTGATATGCTTGGATTAATTCATTTTTTTATTATTAACTGTTATGAAGGATTTGAAAAAATGATAATGAAGGATAAACTATTTTAAAAATAAGGTTTCATAGATTGAAATTCTGTTTTCCTATGTTAGACATTCAATAAATAATTTTTCAACATCTATCACTTTGATTATTTTTTTCATGCTAGGGATTTTGGTATTAGATAAGGGATGGAACTAAAAGGAATCATGATAATGGTGAATGTGATGAACAATGGAATTATTATGCTCATGCGAAACTATATTAAGTAGGAATTTGAATGAAAATAAATTTAATTATTATTAAACATATATCATTCTAAATTATTTACAACATCAACATTATTGAGATCAATAATGCATCAAATTAAAGGAATATTGGTTTTTATGATGTTTCATGTAGTGATTACCATAAATGATAGAATGTTTAATTTTCCACATGGAAAGACTGATGTAAGAAGACCCGATAGAATATATCAAAGGAGAAGATTTTATTTTCATGGAAATGAATGTAATAAATTGATAACTTTATGATTATTTCAATGTTTTATGTGTGGGAAACATCATAATTATACAAGTTATTTCCCTAATATAAGTGTTAATTCCTATACCAAGGAATGATATATGTTATGCTAATCGTTGAAGTGTAAGGATTGAAGAGAGTGTATATTTGGATTCAACATGTATGTTTCTGAAGTGTTATACCAATGATATTTTTGTGGTAAAGTTATATTTTTTAAGAACCCAATATTAAGAGAAATATAACCATTAATAAGTTCATTATTTTGATTAAATAATTTTTAATTGTGATAAATTGATTATTGAAAATATTTTATTAAATGTTATTTTATAGGAAGCCTTAAATTTGGATAGTGATTTGATGAAAAAGTGATTTAGGTCATATTTGATCAAGTTTATTTCATTATATGATTTATGTAATATGTTGGATAGGATATTAATTTGATTCATTAATAATGATAGTTTTAATTGTTGGAGGCATAAATTTTTTCACTAAGTTTTTATGGTGATTTGGATTATTTTCATGTTTCCAGAGAATTAAGGTGTTCACATGATTGGTATGTGAAATTACGATCTAATTCATTCCTTAGGGGGATAAATGTTAAATTTGGTCCACAAAAATAATATGTGATCATATATTTCATATTTTTGTGTTTTGAAATTAGTTAGAGGTATTTTGGGAAATTCTTAAGGTTAACTATTAATGTAATGGTTTGAGATGAACATTTTGAGTTATTGTTGAGCTTCTAGATATAAAATTATTGGATTTATCCACATTTTATGAATTATTCTAACAATTTTTGTTTAACTAAATGTTTAGTGGTAGAAGGAATGACTTATGGATCTCATGATTCATTAAATGTTTATTTTAGTTCATTAGGAATCAGAAATTCTTCTCTAATTTCCATTTTAAAGAGTAAGTTATGATATAGAAGTTGAATTGATTAATGTAAAACCAAAGGATGGAATTATTCTTATAAAATGGAAATAAATAAAGAAAATATATTTTATTATGTACTGTATCTTCAATATAAAATAATCCTTCAATTTTATTAAAATGATCTTGCAATAAGAGTATTATCCATTCACCTTCATTTATAATGAATCAATGGTCATTTCACCACTCAAAAATTTATGGTTTTCTGGTTGATAAATTTATCATAACTATATTTTTCATCACACATTATTATTCCAAAGAATATAGTTTTATACTCTATTTATATATTCCAAATTCCCACCAATGTTCACCTTCAATGGGAACAATATCTTTTTATAGTAACAATTATTTTTCCTACATAACATTTTTATATGATGTTTTATTATATATATTTATAAAGAGGGTTTCAAAAAATGAATTTTAAAATATTTAAACATTAATTATTAGGATAAAATTTTATGGGAACAAAAAACTTAAGCGGGTAAAACCAAACACCATAAAAATTAGTTGAGATAATAATAAGATCGTTAACTTTTTTATCATGCAACACGAAGATTTAAGAAAATTGAAATATTTTATCAAAATATTATTATTTAAATGTGACTATAATATGCTATCTAATAAAATTATGTGTTTTAATATGATTAACTTAATTGTGATATAAAAATATAATGGTCTTAATCAATAAAAATTTGTTGATAAATTCTTATGAAATAGTCAGTAAATTTTTAGTAATGTTATCTTACTCTTCAAAAGTCATTGTTAATATTTTTTATGCGAAAATATTATTATTGATATCTATAATATTAAAAAATATATTTTATAAAAAGAATATTATTTTTGAAAATAAAATATAAAATTCGACTTAAAGAAAATTTTATGGATTTTTCTACTAATATTGATTTTCCTATTAATAATGAAAAATGCGTATTTTTTTGAATATTGTAATTTTTTTTGAATAATTTACAACGCACCATTATATTTTAAAATTGTTCAATATTGAATTTATTTCTTATAAATTACTAATAAAAAAAATTAATTGCATTTAAATGAATTTTTATTCATTAATTTGATATATAGATATTTTTATATCTGGAAAAAATGCATTTTTTATGATCAATTTTTTTCTACGTTGTTCTGAATATTTAACTTAAAATAATTTATCTATATTCTAGATATTGGATCAATAAAAATGGATACCATATTCTTAATTAAGAGATTTAATTTTTATAAATATTTCTCCTTTCTTTTTTGTCATTAGGAATAGTAACAATGGTAAATATTTTTCCCCTCGGCATGTGTGAAATGAGAAAATTTTGTTAAACCATGAGATAAGGTCTCAAAGTCAATAAAATAATTATGTTAATTTAATTTTATTGAAGAAATTAGACCATATATGTACAAAATTATAATAAATGTGTTTTTGGTTCAATTTTATCTTCATAATGAAATTTATATTTTTCAACAAGTTTGGGTAAGTTTCCTTTATTAAAATGAAAAATAAAAATATGAACCCCTAATTGACTAATATAGGGACCCATTACATGTCATGTGAGCTATAGGAATTTTAAATATTTCCCAAAAAATAGAATCTAGAAGGAAGACTCAAAGGGACAGAAATAAAAATACATGACTAGTAAGGGACAATGAAAATGAAACCCCAAAATAGTATACCTCTATAGTGAACCATAGAAAACCATAGATTCTGCTATCATCAGATATTCATTCTAGCACACTGGCAGGGTAAATACAATTTCACCGCCATCACCCATTTTCAACGGTGCCATACCACCATCGTGATTTCTAAAACCCTCACCCACCGACAGCACACTGGCACTACCATCATTCAAACTGCATCTATGGTGATCATGATCCTCTTTGGAGAACTCTGATAAAGGAAAGGGGTTGGAAAACTGGAAACCTATATAGACATTACAGGATCACTAATCAATAGTTCTATACTATCACTATTCTCCCAACAAATTGTCATCACCCAAAAAGCATCGTCTATTCTCCACCTTATCCATGTCTTGCGGACACCATTTTATGAAGATATAGACATAATCATACACTCAGAGTAGACCATGAAACTAATGTGGTTCCATGTATGCATCAGAGAAGGCACTATTAATGTCATGCTTCACAAACACTAACTCTAAGAACAAGAATATATCCATAGGCCACACATTATGACTAAAAATAATCTCATTAAGTGTGAAAAATCTGCCATTTGGGATGATTCATACTGATTGGGAACAAACTGTTATAGATCTACCTTAACCATTAAATTTTTACTTCCACTACAACTTCTAGGGAAAAAACACATATCAGCATAGTAAAGGATAATATTACACTGCCAATTATGGTCTCCCTCTACTAGGAAGTCATTCCCTCAGCAGATTCAACTTTGCAACCAACCCCTGCTTCTTAGGGATAAGGATCACCACTACAATTATCATAGCCACTCGGGGGTTCCAATATCACCATTTATCCCTAATTCATAGTGAGGGAACTGTCTACTGAAAACAGACCCCCCTGATAGGTTTGAGCTCACCACCAAACCCAACATCACAGGGCTAGTATTTTCAACCTTAAAAGGCCTACTTCTATTTAGGATATCTATCTCCCTATTAAATAGAAATTATATTATTTTAACTTAAGAAAATTCTAGAGTTTCACTCTATAAAAAATAATATATCAATTTTTTCTCAAAAGGATAAAAATATATTAAGATGTTCTATAAATATGTATTTAAAATAAGAATTAATTTTTTATATCATATTAATTAATTTATAATTTGTTGTGACTAAATAATTATTTTAAATGATAAAAATGGTGACATAGAATTTATACTCTTAATATAAAAATATAATAAATCCTCCAAAATTATTAAATCTAATAAAATTTGGATAAAATATTATGTTCCATGAATATTTTTGATAAATATTTCATGTTATAGTTTTTTAAATGTTTATATTCGAATTCCATAACTACCTTTATGACTTTAATGTCAATGTAAATAACTAGTTTAAAAATATAATTAATGATGTTATATGATAAATAATATTTTATTAAAATATTAAAAAATAGAAAAAATAATTAAATGGGAAAAATATGATGATTATTTTTTCAAAATATCATACCAGGACCTTTAATGAACCTATCATTATCTTATATTTAAAATTATAACCCCTTAAAACTATAAAATTTGTTTTTGTTGTTAAGGTTGAAATTGGATTCAGAAGGTGTTACTCTAAATGATGAGATTTAAAATCACTATGAAACCTATATAAATTTCATTCTCTGATTATATCTCACAAATATCATCTTTTTAGATGAAACTATATACTTTTGGATGTATTTTTTATGAAATATTACTTATATATTAATATTTTTTGTAATTCCAAGTGTGTCATTTCCCTCCCTTATAAAAGGATATCCCTTCTGTCATTTCATTTCACAACATTTAATTCTATAGCTTAACCAAAACATATACAGTTATTTTATAAAATTCTATATCCATGAATTAAGTGTGCTTCTCTCCATGAATGACCCTTCCATTAATCCTTAAGAAGGTATCAAAAGGAGGCCAACTGAAGAAGTTGTAATATTCCTACCCAAAACTATATTAATTTATTTACTCATATACCTCCAATAAATATAGTTTATTCATCACAAAATAAAATATTTTTTATACTAAATATTCATAAATGATATTATGAATATGGAACAATGAATATCTACCCTATATTCCCCAAAATAGGTCATGACTATATCACTCGTTCAAACGCGTGAACAATTGCCACTACATAGAGATATAATTAATTTCCATCACCATCATTCATGGATGGTTATTATCAAGGGTTTAAAAAATTATATATGATATATATACTGTAATTATAATTATCATGTTATAATATGATACCATCCATCTTAACATCCTATATGTCACAAAACAATAAAGTTGCTTATGTGTACGTGTGGATTGCCACCTCCACGAAGTGATGTAATTCATTTTTCAATTCTTCCTTATATGTATGGTAATAAGGATATATTTAATGAATATATAGCTTTATATTTGATAAATTAATTACAATTTATTGGTGAATTATTATTTATCATCATTTAACACTATCCATCGAAATTTGAAGAAAACCTTCTTGTGTTTACACACTACTACAAAAGAGGAATGTAACAGTGCTATCATTTATCACTGCTTGCAATATGTACTGATAAATTCCTTCTTTTTCATCTCAAAAATAAGCATTGATGAAGGTCCAAAATAAAACAAAATTATTAAAAAAATAAAAATACCTTTTTTAACAATTACATTATTTAATGATTTTTTGTTAAAAATGAATAAAATGAATATAATTATATATAAATTTTATAAATTAATATATTATATATATATAATATATAGATATTTAAAGTGAATAAAATGAAATGATTAAAAAATAAAAAATAAAAATGAGTAACCTAAGAAAAATATAAAACATTCTATTAATTAAATAAATATTGATTAAAATGAATAAGATTAATATGAATATAAATAGATTGTAAATATTAATAAATAGTAAATATTAAATTTAGATATATGAAATGAATAAATTAAAATACTTAAAAAAATATAATTATTTTATTACAGAAAAATTAAAATCTATTAATGAATTAATTATTAACAAAAATGAATAACAATTATATATACATATATATATATTAATTTTATATAATAATAAATGATATTTTTTAAATATATATACATAATGAAAAAAATGTATTAAATTAAAAAATCTTAATTTATTATTCATTTATAATTTTAGTTTGATTTTTCAATTTAACATGTATCAAATGTCGTGTGTTATATTGATTACATGTACACACACACAGAGATATATATGTATCTTTGTGTGTAATTAATTTATATTTATATACAATTCATTCAAAAATATATTTATTCAATTAATGAAATGTTGTATAAAAACACATGCAAGTAATATTTATGTAATTTAAACAAATTTTAGTATATTTTTGAATTTCATTATAACATGATATATTTGATTTATTATTTTTTTAATTGGACAATTTTATTTATTTATTTTTAATTATTTTACAATTAGGGAATTATTTATTCATTATTTATATTTTTATATTTTATTTTTGAATTAGATCATTTCCTATTATTTATTTTTGTTCAATTATTTACTTTGATTTATTATATTCAATATTTATTCATCATTACTTCAATATATCTATATATATATCCATATTTTTCTAATATTTTACATTCAATAAATAAAAATTATCAATTTTTTTAATATTATTAATGTGTACTCATTTTGAATTATTAAATTTCACTCATTATTAAAATTCATTTATTTAAGAATATATTTCCACTAAAAAATTTTAAAATATATTTGTAAATAAATATTTATAAATAAATCTATTTATAAATGTTTATTGAATATATTTATAAATGTAAATATTTATAAGTATTATAAATAAATAATTATTATATTTTAAATAATTATTTTTTTTATTTATAAATAAATCGTTATATATATTTAAATAATAATTATATTATTGTAAATTTATGTAATTAATTATAATTACAAATCCATTATTAGGGATAAAGTTTTAACAATGATAAAAGTCATATTTATCAGTGTGTTTTTAGTACTGATAAATATCCCTTTTATCAACACATGTAATATTAACGTCATTAAAAGGGATCTTTATCAGAAATTTTTTTAAAGAGCTATTAAAAGTATTCTAAATTAATTTAAACTAACTCTAACCATGACTCTGCCACCTGAAATTCTCTATCTCTTATAGAACTCCCCTATTTCTAAAGTGACTCCTCTATGTTCCCTTAGATGAATCATGGATATAATCCAATTTATTTTATTTTCTTCTTCTCCCCTATCATTGATTAATTCTTTGTGATCTCTATTTTTCATTTTTTACGTTATTCATAGCCTTGAGAAACCCTGCATCTCATCTCCCCACCACAGAAATACAACATGTAATTATATTTCATCTTTTCCCTCAATAGACAATGTTTTCAAAGAAATACAATGATTTTTACATATGGTAATGTTCGTCAACATTTGTGTTTGGGCCTCTATGGATAAATAAAATATAATTTTCACCACCGACTATTGATTTGGGATGGAAATATAATATGTGAGTTTAAAAAATCTAGGAGAAAACTATCCAATAAAAAATCAGAAAATCTCCTATTTTTTCCTTCTTGGTCTGTAGCATTTCATGTGGTTGCTTCTCACTCTCATCTAACCAAAGTACATCTAAAAACATTTTTATCTTTTCCTCGTTTCATTATTCTCTCTCTTCCTAAAATATATTCCTAAACATATTGTTCATATTCACTTTATTCACATGCTCCTTCTCCAACTGTTCAGTAGGTACTCTTAAAAATTAAATGATGTCACATGCACCTCCATCAATGTCCAATAATACTAAATCATGTATCTAGTAATGCTACTATCTCTCAATGAAATCCTCAATAGATCAAAATCACCAGTACAAGGGTGAAAAAATATAAGAATCAATTTTCATAATTCTATTGGTCATAGTGAATAATGACTTTCAAGAAGAATTATAAAACATTTAGTAGAAGTCATAGGAAAATGAATCCCAGTGGATGACACACCATATATCGAAGGAAAATCATCCAAACAATCAAGCTATAATCCAGGGTAAATCAAATACCCCCCCCCCCCACAAAAAACACTTCCCATATCTATTATTATTATCTACTTCCATCATCCCCAACAACTATATGTTGGAAATTAAAATTATACCCCTTTCCAATACCAACCTGAACCTAACATAGAAAACACTCCACCCACATTCTTAGATTAATTTCTCTATGTGAAACCTCTCTTAGTAATGAAATAATTCAATTTATCATTCCACTATCTGGATACCTAATTTAATCATAATTTATGAATAATATACCACATTACTATAGAAAACTCTAGACCACATTATTTTTAGTCATAATTTATGAATACTATTTTTCTCATATTATTAAGAATTCATGTCCAATAAGAACTGTAGACCACATTAGTAAAGAAAAATCCTAGAACCAGAAGTGCAGGATCATCAAATGTGTTTTATTATTAATTTATAAGTAGATATATAATTATATACACATGTACTTACACTTTTTAATAATATGGTTAACTACAAGTCATAATACATTTTTTACTACATTGGGTCCATGTTCATAATCCCTCTACGAGCATGTATGGGAACCACAATCTCTGAATATCATTGGAACCAAAATCTCTCTCTCTCTCTCTCTCTCATACCCAAACCTATATAATGCCAACCGTACTCTATAAACTCATTCGAGATTCATACATGACCAATTTTTAGTTCATCTCCATCCACTATTTTGGAAGATGAATATAACTCTTAATATTCATAAGCATCTTAAATAAAAACGTGGAAACTCTAATTTCATCTCCAAAATAGTTATTATTTAATTTTGTTTTGTTGAGACTCACGCCCATGTCTTATATGTTTTTTTGAACTACTATGAGAATTAGTCATCCAAAATGATCAATGTAACCCAGTATAGGATGAATTTTGGTTTGACTAGTAAATGAAACATAGGTGGGTGTCTGTAAATTATGGGAGAGAGATATCAAACAGTAAAATGAAATAATAATTGTTCGGGATATATTACCTTATGGAAATTTGGAACCATAATGATAGGAGGATGGATAGTTTTAAATAGGGAGAATAATCCATCATTAATATAAGGAAGGAAATAAAGTGTATTAGTATTGACTAAATAATGGTATTTAAGGATAGTGGTACTGGAGTATTGATGTATTATATATTTATTCATGATAGTTACTAATTTCAAGCAAGATGTTTGGAAGTGTGGATTTTTTTTCATGGAGTGTATTTTATCGTTATTATTCTAGAAAAATTAAAAAATTTACTACTCATACATACAATTTTTTATGCACATGATGATGTTACCAATCTCAATGAAGAATTGACTATTGATAATGAAACTGTGGAATTATTAGGGTATCGACATCATGTTGATGAAAAAAACAACGGCGCAGCATCAAAGTGGTGAATAAAATTAATCCGGCTATAAAAAGTGTGGTTGGTTGGAATCAATGTTGTCATCCTGTTGAACCCAAAAATTCAATGTTCATTAGTTATCTTGGGGTCACAATACGGATGAATGAGCCAACTGATAATGGTTCATCGCACTGTGTCCGACCTGTAATAAATGAAATCCTATAGAAAGAAATATGGTAATGTTACAATATAGATTCTCTATTTCACTAAAAAAAATTATATAATAAAATGTTTCTTTAATTTTAATTATTCTTTACAGAGTTAGTTGGTTTTAGAATATTTCCTTATAAAAATTTTCTTAATTTATATTGGAATTTCCATTAAATGATTTTGGACTCTTCTTTTGAAGTTACATCATAGGGATACTGAGGGGAAATTTAATCCCCAATCAGCAGTTAGTTCTTCACACATTATAAAGATGGAAAAATATACATATTTCATCAATCCTCATAATTAAAAACCATTTTTAGTGAATTAAAGTCGATAATATATTATTTGTCATTATTTATTTTAACCAACATGATTTAAAAAAATTAATTTATGAAATAAAAAAAGAGTACTAAAAATAATGAATGTCTATCAATACCGACGTACCCACATCAAAAAGAATGAATAGGGTATGTTTTATTATAGAATAAATTGGTACATATTTTAAATAAAAAATAAATTATTAATTATGTGATAAAAAACAACAAATGTTCCTTTGTTTATATGCATATTAATGAATAAAAATATGAAGCCACTTCCATCCCGTGTCATGTGATATGGAGTGAGTCTTGTGTAAATATATTGGGAAAATTAGTTGATGAAAACACCACAAAAGTATGAGAATAATGTGTACGTATGAGGTAATTGTAATTAATTATTCTTTATAACAATATTACATAAAAATATCAATTTAATTTAATATTTGTTTATATGGTTTATACACATGAACTGGCAACAACTGTACTAGAAGAAAAGCTAATTTTATTATCTTTGAAGTCAAATAAACAATATATGTTATAGGATTATTTTTTGGAGTTTTTCCTACATCATAATTATTATAGGTAAAGCCACATAAATATACATATAATATGGTGATCTGATTATAGACAAAACTAGGATTGCTGCAAGATATTATTTTACTGTTTGGTTTGACGGACTATTGTGTATGAATGGATCAAAGAGGACGGTGGTGTATCAAAGTCCCACACATGAACCAAATGATCCCACTATTCTTGAGTCTATTAATTCCACCCAACTGTATACCTTACCTATATTAATCAATTTTATGAATAATATTTCTCTTAAATTTGAATGAAACAACTTCTGGTAAATTATATTACAAAAACCTACGCTTGGTATAGTTGTATGTGATTTATATTTCTCAAAACCCACACACTTCTATATTGTGGTAGCTACATTGTATAATATACTAGGAGACCATATACACCATAAATACCTTCAAATATATCCCATGATAGTGGGTACTGAGATAGCATAAGAGCAAACTACTATGTTCATGTTCCACTTGATGGTCTAGATATTACAATAGTCATTAATGCTATTGGAGATTTCATATCATGGCCATATTATATTATAAAGATTCAAGAGGCATGTCTTCAACAAATTTTTTCATAAGAAAACACATCATAGTTGGTGATGAAATATCTAAAGTGAGGAATGATTTTACAAATGGATAAATTGGTATAAAACATGATGTTCGAATCATTAAAATCTAGTGAATGAACCAAGAAAAAAACAACCTTCGGAGAGTACCTTTACCCCACTAGTTCCAATTCTACATTTTTTATCATTATAATGTCATGAAGAGACCAAATTTAAAGATAAAACTATGTCTTAAAATGAATATGAAGAATAAATATAAAGACAATACCTTATAGATGGAATTAGTATGAAGAATTTAAATGACATTCTCAAGAATGGATGTATGAGCATCATAGCTATGAATACATAAATATGGTATATTTTCATAACTACTTTTTCCAAATAGTAAGCTAATATGTTTATTAATGTATATAATTATTTTTATTTTGTATAGATGTTTATATCACAATAATAAAAAGGGGATATCATGTGAAGAATAATTTTTATTTATTAATATATGTACCATTTCTACAATAGAACATACATTAGATAAGAAAAAAATTAAGAATAAAAAATATGAGTTACAAAAAGAGTAAAAAAAAGAATAATATGAAAAAAAATTAATGTATATACAATGGAAAAGAAAAAACCGAAGAATCTAATCACATAAAATGTATTTTTATTTTTATCACTACTTAAATGTTTTTCAAGGACACATTGGATATTGACCAAATTAAAGCTGGACACCCCAAATAATTATTTTTTGGATCCAATGCATGGATATGAATTTAGTGGACCACACATTGTGTGTATTGTGATTATGTAATACACTTTAAACAACATTTTATAGGTAAAAACCGAATTATAATTTCAGTCTGAGTTTTAACAAGAATTTTATTATAATAGGGAAATAGATAAATATAGGCCATATAATGGCCTGAAGCCGAGGTTTGAAGGGATAAATCCCATGAATTAATAAAAATGGAACTAAATTAATGTATATCTAGTAATATTTAACAATAGAAACTTTTCAAAACAATAGAATTATGTTAGTCCATGTTTTTATATAGTCTAAATCAAGATAATGACATCAATTGTAGATATAATGTTTGAAAATTTATGATATAAATCCTAACTCTTGAAAATACCAGCATCCCCCAACAGGTTGTTTCCAAAGGTAATTAAAGTTTCCCTAAATATATTTGATAAAATTTTGTTTGTCCATATATTCTCATTACTATAAATATTTACGACAACCTAGACACTCAAAGTGAGAAATAAATTTATTGAGAGATTATTGGGTAGTGTACATTTTGTCAGAATGTATTCCGAAAACAAAATTTGTTGTTGTACTACTATATTTTTGATCTTGTAAAATTTA
The DNA here is from genome assembly GCA_963277665.1 of Viscum album. Lineage (NCBI taxonomy): Eukaryota > Viridiplantae > Streptophyta > Magnoliopsida > Santalales > Viscaceae > Viscum > Viscum album. The sequence goes on along the minus strand of OY728128.1, from coordinate 265,068,225 downwards.
TGACCTTCGAAATATATTTGGGTTGTAAATAATTAGTGTCATAATTATTATATATTATTTTTGATATCCTTCTCAAGGAAAACTATAATTGAGAAAATAAATTTGTTTAAAATCGTTGATTTTAAAAAATAAAATTGTTTGGAAATCATAGAGGCAAAGTCACAGGTGGAGGTAGAGGCGAAGGTGGAGGCAGAGGAAAAGGAAAAGAAGGAGGCCTAGGAAGAATCTGAGCTATAGATGGAGTTAGATATTGTTTTGGAGGAAGACATTTAGGCAATTACTAAGGAGGGGACCGAGGTAGACGAGGAGATGAAATTTGGTCTTACAAAAAATAAAATTATTGGAAAATTAAGAAGAATTAGTATCACACCAATATTATAGTTTAAAACAATTATGTAAACGTGAAAAAACACTTATCACTTAATATTATATCCATTTTGAATAAATGTTATGTAAATTATTGAAATAATGTTTTTCACCACTGGTAAAAGTGATTTTATACTGGGCAGTAATCTATCTGTATGACCATTCTATGTTGGAAGATTAAATTTTTGTACTAGTGTTATTGAAGATACATATGCACAACTACCTATCATCAAATAGTAATATAATAAAACAAAAATTTTGAATAAATATATTTTTAATCAACTACTAAAGTCATCAAGTCTATATAAAGAACTATTTGGAGGCAACCCATCATTGATAAATCATGTTCATCGGGGTGTGCTAGTGTCCAAGTGTCAGTTTTCAATTTAAAATGAAATTTTTTTAAAACCCAAGTGGTGTACTCAAAACCAAGTAAAAATGCATCAATTTCATTTTTATACGTTTTTACAATGATATATAAGTCATTTGAGACGTGAAGGAATCCATCCCACCTCAATCTGATATATGGTGTGACCAATATGACTCCATGTGTGACTTTTATTCAAAATTAAAATTAATTTTAGTGAAAAAAATTGACCAACACAAAACCAAGAAAATTCATTTGGATTTTTTTGATACTTCATAAAAATGATCCATGAGTCATTAGTGACATGTAGGAATCATCCACACCTCAATCTGATGCACAGTTTGACAGATATGACTTCAAGTGTCCATCATCAGTTTAAAATTGTCATTTTAATAAAAAATAGTACAACTAACTATAAAATGAGATAGCACATTCTTATTATCTTTAAAATTTGGGACAAAAATTCATAATTCAATTTTGTTAAGGATGAATCAGTCTCTTTTCAATCCCATGAATGATTCCACATGCATGGCTCAAAGTGCATGTTTCCAGTTTAAATTGAATTTTAATAAAAAAAACATGTTTCATAATCAAAACTAATGAAGAAAATTATGATTGTTTTGATACTTTTGGATAACAATCCATACATCATTTGGGATGTGTAGGAATTATTCACACCATTATCTGACACATAGTGTGATAGATATGACTCCAAGTATATATTTTTATTCAAAATTGACATTAATTTTAGTGAAAAAACAACTGATATAATAAAAAAATGTGAAAACTCATTTTGATTATTTTCATACTTTAGTAAAATGATTCATATAGAATTTGTGACATATAAGAATATATCAAACCTCGATATGATACATGGGGTGACCAATATTACTCCAAGTATCATTTATCATTTTAAAAATGATATTTCAATACAGAAAGTGTCTCTCACTAGAAACCAAGCAAACATGCTAAGATTATCTTGATAATTTAGCACAAAAAAGAATAATTTATTTGTGATTTGTATGAGTCATTCTCATTTCAAACTCACACATAATGACATCTGTATAGATCAAAATGTATGTTTCAAATTTAAAATGGCATTTAGGTAAAAAGATAATTATCCTACTCAAAATTGAGGAAACAAATTATTATTGTTTAGATTAATTATTAAAATGGTCTATAAGTCATTTGTGATGTGTTGGAATCATCCTGACATCTATCTAATTCATGGTGTGACTGATATGACTCCTATTGTGTCTTTTTTACAAAAATTGACATTAATTTTTGTAAAGAACAAAATAAAATACCCAAAACTAAGAAAATGTATTCGGATTTCTTTGAAACATTAGGACAATAATCCATAATCAATCTTGGGCATATATAAATTAACTTCACCTAAATCAGACACACAGTGAGACCCTTATGACTCCAGGTTTCTGTTAACAAATTTAAATTTAATGTTTAATACAAAAAACTATCACTAACTAAAAACTAAAAAAACCAACATGGATTGTTTTGAAATTTTGGTAAAATGATTCATAATTCATTAATGATGTGTTTTCATCAGTCTCAAGTCCAACCCACTTGTGATGCCACTTCTATGGCTCAATGTGTGCGATTCCAGATTAAAATGATTTTTTTAAAAAAAAATCCCCAATCACATACTCAAAACCTAGGTGACACATTGTAAGGTCCTAATTCTAGGTTCCACCCAAAGGTGACCTGTACCTAGTTGGTCACATGGCCTCAAGTATATTTCCCTAAATTCTAGAGGCTACTGAAAAGCAGTGAGGGCCTTGGGTGTGATAGTACAGAAACTATGCCTTCATTGAAATAATATGCACATCAGAATAACAAATAATAAATTATAGAAGAATCAAAAATACCATAAAACAAGTAAAAATGGAATACTAAAAGTAAATAAACAACTATATCACATATAAAAATGATGAACGTAACATATTTCTAGGAAAATAGCCAAACAAGTCCTAATGCTGTAAAAAAGTACAAATCCAAAGTACAAAAGAAAAAAAATAAACTCCAGCAGCATCACAAGACTCATCTTGATCCCACGCTCTCCAAATCCATAGAAATAATGTACATGATGATATAGGGTGATTTACCATATACATACCTTCAACCATATAATCGGTTTGGGTCCAAAATCATGACCCTAATAGGGTGTGAGATGATATCCTAGTAGTCAACCCTAATATCTATAATAAACAATCAGTGCGTATATATATTAGGTAATAATGGAAGTGAAGCAAAGGAACTAGGTGTACACCAAAGTAACCAGTCCTATAGTTTCCATTTACATTCAATATCATTTAATTTTCATCATTTAATCATATAAGTATCATGAACAAGTATCTTAGAAGACTAACTAACAGGACCGAATCCAAGCTTATTCTTTGGCTTGGAAGACGTGTCACAAACATTTAATATATACATTAACCCTATGGGTAGCTCACACCATCTAACCTCATTGGATAAATAAAGAAAAAAATATTAAAAGACACTCTGGGAAAGCACTCACCCTCAATTACCCCTTTGGTCTTTTCAAAATAACTATAGACTCTCTGGGGAAGCACTCAACGAAAATTCACCTTGTGGTCTAGTAATGAAAACTATAGAAACTCTGAGGGAGAACTCACTATCAATCCCCCCTTGTGGTCTCGTAGTGTGAAAAATATTATAGACACTAAAAGGAACCACTCAATAGCAATTCACCATGTGGTATAACTACACCAGTTTCTCACAGCCCTGTGAAATTCATTCAGGCTTATATAATAACAAGTATCCCAATGTAATCACTACTACTATATGCATAATAAATTCCAATTCTTATCCCAAGAATTTAACAAGAAGAAAAATGAAATAGGTTCCATCCTATCAAGAAAAGCAAAGAAACAAGGTTGGCCTCATAGGCAACCTGGGCCAAAATGACCCTAAACATTCAAACAAGGAAACACACTGCTGGCGTATTCCATAAACATTCAATTACACGTAATATAACATCACCAAACCCATAATTTAACAATCAATCTAAGGATGATAACATAGGTTTCAATTCCCCTAACTCGAAATACCCAAAACATGGGTAATTGGCAATTTGGAATATAAAACTCAAAGACAACCGTCGAAAGAAAACAAACCAACAACCTCAACGTTGTACGATGAACACACTCAAAAGTCAGACATTTTATCATTCTAGAACGTCATATATCTACAAAAATGTTAAAAACATTCAACCTCAAATAACTCATAGAAGAAGAGGAATTAGGAGGTGAGGCTCAAAATGAATGAAGGACTCAACAGTGGGATTCCAACACACCCTAAATAGTTCAAATTAGAACTCAAATAGAGATAAGGTGGCTCAGAGAATATTTGTAACTCTCAGTCATTCCAGGACAAAACAAGGCCAGAAGAAAACAAATCTAGATATTAGACGTGACCCCATTCCTATTAAACAATTAAAATAAAAAGTACATGACATGTATTATTAATGAAATCACTGTGTATTTTCTCAATTGGCCCCTAACGTTAGCGGTCTACTAGGTCAAGTCATAGGACCATGTCTCGATCTTTACATTCCCAAGACATGGTTGTATTGGGTAACTGGGTATAAGGCGTTTACTCCTAAGTACACGTCTTGCACTCCTAAGTACATTGCGTGTACTCTTATGTACATGGCGTGTACTTATAAAATTTCCAAATTCTCTTATTTTCCTAAAAAACACACGAAAATAAGATCCATACCAGAAATAAAGATTCGAGTTCTTAAAAACCTCATCGCTTAAAGAAATTCATCCTCGAATTTCATTAACTACATGGAAAAGAAGAATCGTTAAACAGCTCTGGCCACTGTGATTGCACATCGGCCTCCCTCTCCCAAGTCTCATCTTGTACTCTCCCATATTTCCATAGCACCCATACCAGAGGAAAATACCGTCACATATAACATTCGCGATTTCATTAGTACGATAGATAGGATGTTTCTCAAACTATGCTTCCACCTCCAACTCAACCTCCTCAGGTAGAAAACCTGAGATGTGCCTGAGAAGTAACGTCGTAGCTGAGATACATGGAAGATGTCATGCATAGATCAGTACTTCGGTGGAATCTATAACCAATAAGTTACTAGCTTGACTCTCTCCAAAACCTCAAACGTCACAACATATCTTAGTGAAGGTTTTCCCTCTATCATAATCCTCTTGTTTCCCAATCTCGTTGTGACACGCCGGAAAACCTGATCTCCAACCTTGAACTGCATAGGTCATCTCCATCGATTAGCATAAAACTTATGTCATGATTATGCAGTATCCATCCTCTTCTGAATCAATTCCACCACCTCTATGGTCTCCTAGACAAGACGAGGTCTGATCATAGCTACCTCTCCTACCTCCAACCAACATAGGGGTGATCGGCATGGCCAACCATACAAAGCCCCATAAGGGTCCATCTTAATAGTTTCCAAAAAACTATTATTGTAGGAAAACTCCAACAGAGGTATGTGCTACTCCCTAGAACCTCCAAAATCTAGGACTCATGCTCAATGCAAGTCCTCCAGCACCAGAATCGTGCTCTCAGACTGGCCATTTGTTTGGGGATGGTAATCTTTACTCAGAAGTACTTGTGCACCCAAAGACATATGAAGCCTCTTCCAGAAGCATGATGTAAAGTGGGCATCCCTTTCTGAGATGATAGAATTTGAAAACCAATGGATTCATACCAACAATCAAATTTAAATACTCCCAAGATCCTTAACACTGAAGGTCTCCCTAATTGGTAAAATGTGTGCAACCTTTGTGAGTCTATCAAAAACCACACAAACTAAATTATTCCCTTGAGGTGACCTCGGAAAACCTATCACAAAATCCATCACGACATCATTTCACATCCAGTCGGGACTGGGTAACAGCTGTAAAATCCCAACTTGTCGTTGATGCTCCACCTTCACCTTCTGATAAGTGGAACATCTCAAAACAAAACTAACAACATCTCTCTTCATTCCTGGCCCCCAATAATGAAGGTGTAAATCTCGATACATCATAGTGATAACAGGATGAACTACCCAAACATGGGAATGAAAATCTAGTATTAGCTCCTCACATATGTCTGATGACACCCACACATGTCCATGAAAACATAACTTGTCATCCTTGCCTATGGCCCATCTAGGATAAGGTCCTCTCTTATCACACTCTCCCGTAGGACTAGGCCTTTAGAATCTAATAGCTTCCTCATTCATACCCGATCAAGTAGAGTATAGGTAACAGCTACAGAAGAAAGATATGTCTTCTTCAGTCTATCATGCGCATCCAAATACATCCCATAGAACAGAGCCATAAGCATCCACTCACTACTGACCTCCTGAACTTCATGTAACTGAGTCCTACTTCTCAACGCTTCATCCACTACATTGCCTTTCCCAAGCGTATAAGCAAGCTCAAAGTCAAATGACTTAAGGTACTCATCCCACCTTCATGATCTCAAATTCCGGTAACATTGGGTAAAGAAATAATTGATATTTTGTGGCCATTTTACCCCCAAAAATGCTATCCCAGAAGGTAATGTCTTCAACAGCATAAGGCATGAACAACTACAGCCAACTCAAGATCGTGCGTTGGATAATTCCTCTCATGTGGCCTCAACTGTCGAAACCTGTTTTCAACAACTCCTTCCACATGCTTAAGCACTACTCCAAGACCAATACCTGATGCATCATAGTATACAGTGTAACTCTTTCCCAGCTTGAGAAATTCTAGTGTCAGTGTCGAAGTCAACCACCCTTTCATCTCATGAAAGGCTCACTCACAAGAATCTGTCCACAGGTACATCACACACTTCTTATTCAGGCTCCTTAGTGGAGCATCTAATCATGAAGAGTCCTTTATAAAACACCTGTAACAACCATCCATCCCTAGAAAATGTCGTGCCTCAAATATGTTCTCGGGGTTATCCAAGGAAACTACTACTCTCACTTTCTCTGGGTCTACTGATACTCTTGTCTCTGAGATAACATGCCCCAAGAAATTAATCTGGTCAACAAAAAAGTTTCATTTTGAGAGAATAACATATAACTAATGCTCTATCAGTGTACTCAAAATTATATAATGATGGGTAGCCTAGTCATGTCATGTGTGAGAGTACACCAAGATATAGTCCACAAAGACTACCACAAAATAAAAAATGTAATGATGGAACACTTGGTTCATCAGTGCCATGAAAATTGTAGGTGTGTTCGTGAGACCGAATGGCATAACCACATACCCATATAGACCATACCTAATCTGAATGGTTGTAAGATTTTTATCCGATGGTCTAACGTGCAAATGATGATAACAGTATCTCAATTCAATCTTCAAGAACACTCAGGATCCTCGAAGCTGATCAGGGAGATCAAAAATCCCCAGTAAGGGATATCGGTTCTTAACAATCAATTGGTTTAACATCCAATAATCCATGAAATGTTTGAGGGTGTCGTCAGCCTTATTTACAAACAGGATAGCCGAAGCCCAAGGAGAAGTATTGGGTCAGATTAAACCCTTTTCCTTGCAACAGCTGCTTGAGCTCATGTAACACTATTGTAGCCATCCTATAAGTAGGAATAGACATTGGTTCTACCCCTTGAACTAGATCAATAGAAAATTATACATCTTGCTCTAGAGGAAAACCTGAAATGTCATCCAAAAAGATATTCAGAAAGTGATCGACCACTAGATGAATATCCATCTGTGAAGTCCCATGGTCAGCTAGATACAAACTAGCAATATGGGTTATAACACCTCTCAACACTTGATTCTTGGGTCTAACTCTTCCCACCTGTACATCCCATTGAGTTTTATGTAGAAACAATATACCCTCTAGTGATGTGAAACTCACCCTATAGTGATAGAAATCGATAACTTCCAGGAATATAACTAATCAGAACATTCTGAGAATGATGTCATAGCATGCAATATCTAAGTCAAAATGGTCCCATAAGAAGTGACACCCACCAACCTCAAGAGGAAAATCCTTGTAGTTATGTATACTACTCGTTTTAATCCCCAACTGAGGTTCCAACTTCATGATATCATCATAATTAAAGATACATAACCCAAGGCTCTACATAATAGGCACAAATATAAAGCTATGGAATCCCATGTATTGAAAAGAGAAAAACCTAAAACCAAGGAAACCAAAATCATACCTCTAACCGTATAGTGTTTGGGGTCCTGCTCCTGCTATATCTACTCTAGAATAGAAGCCTGACCTGTTTCATGGCCCTATGAAGCTGTTAGAGAACCATGAGTTGATCCATCCTGCGGCTGTCGAAAACCCTCTATCTAACCACTACAACCATGACCACCACTGCGGCCTGAAAAGCAGAAGAACATCAGCCCCTAGTCTGATGTGTGAGTCGTAGTCTTACTCTGTTATGAGGAGTCGAAATAAATCCACCCCCACAAGTTGATGGAATGAATTCATTGCAGAAATGCAGAGCATGTCTGATATTGGCGCAAGATCGGCACACAACAGGGTCTCTCAGACACTGAGGATTCTTATGTCTGATCATCCTACACCGGTACCAAACCACCTAGATACCTGATGGAAAATCTTGTCTACATAGGCGTCCACGCGTAGTCTACCTACGATGCTTCCTACTATCATTCAGAAGGGTACCAACTCCGAATGTTGAACCATTGTGGCCCACAGCTCTAGAATTCCTCAGGTTGCACTCGGCGATCAGTGCTCGATTGAAAATAGAAGATATTGAATCCATCCTGAATATCTTCACCTGAGATCAGATTTCATTCCTGAGACCATCATCAAACTTCCTTCCCTGAAATTTCTCATCATCCCCTAGAATGGGTGTGAAGTGTTGAAGCTATGTGAAGCGAGAAGAATAGTCCATGACTAAGAGACTACCCTACTCCAACCTCATGAACTCTTGGGATCGGTCAAACATCATGGTCTTTGGGTAGAATTAGTCATATAAGGTAGGCTAGAAATCATCCCATTCCATAACTCGCTAGTGTCCCACCAGTGATATCACACCCCCCCATCTCTTGGTGGAATCCCGAAGCACGTATGTCACGAGATTCATCCTTCTATCAAAAGGTGTCTCCAGATGCTCGAAGATAGATATCATGTCTTCTAAACATGACTCTATAGCTTTAGTTCCTCTATTCCCTAAGAATGTGGGAGGATTATTCTTCTGAAAACCCCACATAAACTCTATCATAGACGAGGAAGCATGTGGTGATCCGTGGAATGTCTTCATCATCCTCAGGAAGCCTTCTCGAAACGGTGCATTGGAAACCAAATCATAAATAACAGATAGTGCCTTGACGGGCACGACAGGGGGATCTGCTGGTAGTCCATGGTATACCATTTCTCGTTTTTGATCATCACCCCGAACCTAGCATACAACCGGAGTACTTCTCGGTGGCATGACTCTGCAAGTTCAAGCGCACACCATACTTCATTATTTTAATGGACTGAAACATAGACGTTCAAGAATGGAATAAGATAAGAAAACATTAATGTTTTAAAAAACAATGGTACACAGCATGTGTAAACTTAATGAGTTGTGTTCCCTTCACTACGGGAAAAATGGGTATTTGCGACGGGTTATTTGCGACGGGGGAATTTGCCCGTCGCATATAAGTAGTTATTTATGACGGAGAAAGCTAACCCATCGCAAAAAGGACTGGCGGGCTTTGCGCGCCAAATCGCGGGAAAGTTATTTGCGACGGGCAGTTACTGCCCGTCGCAAATAACCGGCGGCGGTAAAAGATATTTGCAACGGGAATATACCCCCGTCGCAAATAGTATGTCGGAAGGTTATTATTTGCGACGGGACCCGTCGCAAATAACAATTTAACCGTTGACCGTAATAAATGCGGGCTAAGTTATTTGCGACGGGTACCATCACAAATAATACTATTTGCGACGGGATACCCGTTGCAAATATACCCGTCGCAAATAAGCTAACCTATAAATACCCCCCCATCCGTTTTTTTTCATTCATTCTCAAACTCTATCTTCTACTTCTCTCAAAACTCTATTTTTAGAGTTCAGCGTTTCTTAAGTTTAATTTTTTTTCCGGAGTTGATGTTGAAGTTTTCAACAACGATCAGAGATCAACCTCAGATCAATTTTAAAGGTATTTATGTTCATTTTAATATAATATTTATTTTAAATTTTTTATTAGTTTCAATTATTCTTAATTAGTTGTAATTTAATTATGTTTACATTGTTTTGTTACTTAATAAATTTAAATTATTAGTATTCATTGTTCATAGTTAATGGTAAATAGGAATAATTAGTAATAATTAACAATAATTATGAATAAATACTAATAATTAGTAATAAATTTCAATAATTATGAATAATTAGTAATAATTACCAATAATTACCAATAATTAGTTATAATTAGTAATAATTACTAATAATTAGTAATAATTACCAATAATTAGTAATAATATTCAATAATTACCAATAGTTGCCAATAATTAGTAATAATTACCAATAATTAGTAACAATTTCGAATAATTATTAATAATTACCAATATTTAGTACTAAATAGTAATAATTAGTAATAATTACCAATAATTAGGAATAATTAGTAATAATTACCAATAATTACCAATAATTAGTAATAATTAAAAATAATTACCAATAATTGGCAATAATTAGTAATAATTACCAATAATTACCAATAATTATCTATAATTAGTAATAATTACCAATAATTATCCATAATTAGTAATAATTACCAATAATTACCAAGAACTACCAATAATTAGTAATAATTTACTAATTACTAATAATTATCCATAATTAGTAATAATTACCGATAATTACGAATAATTAGTAATAATTTACTAATTACTAATAATTATCCATAATTAGTAATAATTACCAATAATTAGTAATAATTACTAACAATTAGTAATAATTAGAAATAATTACAAATAATTACCATTAGTTAGAAATAATTACCAATAATTACCATTAATTAGTGATAATTACCAATAATTATCCATAATTAGTAATAATTACCAATAATTACCAATAATTACCAATAATTAGTAACAATTGGTAATAATTAGTAATAATTAGTAATAATTACCAATAATTAGTAATAATTAGTAATAATTACCAATAATTACCACTAATTAGAAATAATTAATAATAATTACCACTAATTAGTAATAATTAGTAATAATTACCAATAATTAGTAATAATTAGTAATAATTACAAATAATTAGTAATAATTACCAATAATTAGTAATAATTAGTAATAATTACCAATAATTAGTAATAATTAGTAATAATTAGTAATAATTAGTAATAATTAGTAATAATTAGTAATAATTATTAATAATTGGTAATAATTAGTAATAATTGGTAATAATTAGTAATAATTGGTAATAATTAGTAATAATTAGTAATAATTAGTAATAATTAGTAATAATTCGTAATTATTCATAATAATTAGTAATAATTATCAATAATTAGTAATAATTACCAAAAATTAGTAATAAATACCAATAATTAACAATAATTAGTTATAATTACCAATAATTAGTAATAATTACCAGTAATTAGTAATAATTACCAATAATTAGTAATAATTACCAATAATTAGTAATAATTACCAATAATTACCAATAATTAGTAATAATTACCAATAATTTGTAATAATTACCAATAATTAGTAACAATTACCAATAATTAGTAATAATTACCAATAATTACCAATAATTAGTAATAATTCCCAATAATTACCAATAATTAGTAATAATTACCAATAATTAGTAATAATTACCAATAATTAGTAATAATTACCAATAATTAGTTATAATTACCAATAATTACCAATAATTAGTAATAATTACCAATAATTACCAATAATTAGTAATAATTACCAATAATTAGTAATAGTTACAAATAATTAGTAATAATTACCAATAATTAGTAATAATTGGTAATAATTAGGAATAATTACCACTAATTAGTAATAATTAGTAATAATTACCAATAATTAGTAATAATTAGTAATAATTAATAATAATTAGTAATAATTAGTAATAATTACCAATAATTAGTAATAATTACCAATAATTAGTAATAATTAGTAATAATTAGTAATAATTAGAAATAATTAGTAATAATTAAAAATATATACCAATAATTACCAATAATTATTAATAATTACCAATAATTACCAATAATTAGCAATAATTACCAATAATTACCAATAATTACCAATAATTACCACTAATTAGTAATAATTAATAATAATTACCAATAATTAGAAATAATTAGTAATAATTACCAATAATTAGTAAAAATTAGTAATAGTTACCAATAATTAGTAATAATTACCAATAATTAGTAATAATTAGTAATAATTTGTAATAATTACCAATAATTACCAATATTTACCAATAATTACCAATATTTACCAATATTTTCCAATATTTACCAATAATTACCAATATTTACCAATATTTTCCAATATTTACCATTATTTTCCAATATTTACCAATATTTACCAATAATTACCAATATTTACCAATAATTACCAATATTTACCAATAATTTGGAATAATTACCAATAATTCGAAATAATTACCAATAATTTGGAATAATTACCAATATTTAGGAATAATAATATTATTACATTATTTGTATATTTTATTATTAATATTAAAATAATATAATTTTCTATATTATATACAATTTTCTTTTCATCTGTGTGTTTTCTGTCTCCACATGTAATATTTGCATTCTTTTTCAAAATTATCAACTTACTCGCCAATGGAGAGGTGAAAGTGAATGCAAATATTACATGTGGAGATAGAATGTTAAACACACAGATGAAAGGAGAATTGTATATAATATAGAAAATTATATTATTTTAATATTAATAATAAAATATACTAATAATGTAATAATGTTATTATTATATAATTAATATTTATGAAAATATTATATTAGTATTATTAAAATAATAAAAAATCAATATAATATAAAAATTCTCAATATTTGTAACATGTTTTGCTTTATTCTCAACATATTCAATCTTTGCTTGAGTATTTTTTCTAAAAAATTATTCAAAACCAGTAATACTTTTATATTTTATAGAAAAATATGGAACAACGAGGTCGTCAACAGTCATTATTAGATGACCACATATGGATAAATCCACGTAGAAATCCAAACGGTTCTGGTTTAAATCTAGTATATATAGAGGGTGTGGAGACTTTTTTTATCATTTTCGGCATCAAATATAGAATTTGTTTAAGAAGGAAAAATAGAATGCCCTTGTAGAAAATGTGCATTGAGAACGTTTCACATGTTTGACAAAGTGGGGGGACATATCTTGCATTTTGGTTTTCAACCAGATTAAGTTTTTTGGTATCAACACGGTGAATGCAGTTCCAGAGTAGGTGATACCAACTTGATTCTGGATCCATCCCGGTTTTAAGATTTAGTACATGATGTTGCAGGTTCATCTGTTCAACATACAGAAACTCCGGCTGATATAGATTCAAATCCTGAGTTGGCACCATCTGAATTTTTTGAGTTGTTGAGGTCTGCTGAGGATGCATTATATCCTGGCTGCAAGGTGAGAAAATTAGAAGCAGTTGCAAAATTTATGGCTATCAAATCAGATAATGGATTGTCAAACACCTGTTTTGACTAGATATTTTCTTTTCTTAAAACACGGTTACCTGAAGGAAATGTTTTTCCTACAAATTACTATGAGAGTAAGAGGCTGGTTTGAACTTTGGGACCTACTTTTCAGAAGATTCATGCATGTTCAAATGACTGCATTTTATATTCTGGGGAAAATGAGTCGTTGGATAGTTGTCCCACATGTGGGAAACTGAGATATAAATAAGGGCAACATGGGATGTCTGGTTTGATTCCTGTAAAATAGTTGAGATATTTTCCACTTACATCCAGACTTCAGCGTTTATTCATGTCTAAGAATACAACAACAATGATGTCATGGCATAAAGCGAATATTTCAACCGATAAAAGTTTGAATCATCCAGCCGATGGTGATTCATGGAAACATTTTGATAGAGTGCATCCATCCTTTGCTTTAGAAGCTAGAAATGTTCGACTGGGCCTTTACACTGATGGTTTCTGTCCGTTCGGATCTTATGGTTTTCAATATTCATGTTGGCCTGTTTTTTAACTCCATACAATTTACCTCCATGGATGTTGATGAAGGAGCCATATATCTTTTTGACTTTACTAATTCTAGGAAATCCAAAGAAAAATATTGATGTTTATTTGAAAGCATTGATTTATGAATTATGATTATTGTGGAGTACTGGTGTCAGTATATATGATGTTGCTACGAAACAGAATTTCATACTGAGAGTAGCATTGATGTGGACAATTAGTGACTTCCCGGCTTATGGGATGTTATCTGGCTGGAGTAAACATGGTCAGAAATCATGTCCTCATTGTATGGGAGAGAAAAAATCATTGATGCTCATTCATGGAAATAAACCTTGTTATTTTGACTTTCATCACAGATTTCTACCAGCTGATCATCCTTTTTGCAGAAATAGATCTCATTTCAGAAAAGGAACAATTGAAAAGGATGGACCTCCAAAAATGCTATCAGGTTCGGAGTTAAAATCAGTTGTATTTTCATTACCTCCCATCACTTTTGGTCCCACAATAAACCAACAGAAAATTTCTGGTTTTGGGAATGAACACATTTCGATTAAACGTAGCATATTTTGGGATTTTCTATATTGGTCTGATTTGTTGGTCCACCACATGTTGGATGTCATGCATATTGAGAAGAATTGTTTTGATAATTTGTTTCATACAGTTTTGGATACACCAGGAAAGAGAAAAGACAATGTAAATGCATGTTTAGATATTGCCCAAATTTAAAGGCGTCCAGAACTGGAACTGTTTGAGAATGTCAGAACAGAAAGGTTACTGAAACCAAAAGCAGCTTATACACTATCTAAAGAAACCCATTTATTATTTTTTCAGTGGATTGCAGATTTGAGACATCCAGATGGTTGTGCTTCCAATTTGGGTAGATGTGTAAAGAATTGCCATATTACTGGATTAAAAAGTCATGATTGTCAAGTTATAATGGAAAGACTTCTACCCATTGGATTAAGAGGTCTGTTGAATTTTGTGATTTGGGATTCCATAACAGACATGTCTCATTTTTTTCAGGAAATTTGTGCAGCTACAACAGATTATGATGCTCTATGCAAACTTGAAGAAGATGTTGTTGTAATTATATGTAAACTGGAAAAAATATTTCCGTCGTCTTTCTTCGACTCAATGGAACATTTGATGAGACATTTTCCATATGAATCCAAATGTGGAGGTCCAGTAAAGTTTCTATGGATGTACTCATTTGAAAGATGCATGCAAAAATTGAAAAGAAAAGTACGTAACAAAGCATCTGTTGAAGGATCTATTGTAGAAGCTTATTTTCAAGAGGCAATATCTTTTCTCTGCTCCTATTATTTTGAATCTGAGTATCCTTCAAAACACAACCGAATGGGATGGAATGAGAAGAATATTGATGAAATCGACAATCAATTATCTGTTTTTAACCAGCCAGAGCTTGGTTTTGGTGGAGTTTATGAACGCTGGCTTTCGGATAATGAACATCACAGAGCACATACGTATGTTCTGCTCAACTGTGAAGAGATGACATCAGTTGTACTTTAAGTGTTTATATCACTTATTCTATCATTTATGTTACAGTAAATAACTTTGTTTTTTATAGGTTGTATTATTATCATATCAAGAAACAAATTCCACAAATTACAGAAGCTGCTCTCGAAGAACGCCGACAGAAAAATTTGTCTCAGTGGTTTCAAAAACTGGTAACAAAGTTTCTTTATCTTTTATCAACTCATTCAATGTATAGTTTACTATATTGATAATTATTTCACAAATTTTCAGGTGTCTCTACATGCTAATAAAATTGACAAACGGCTATGTATATTGAGTAACCCACCTTCCAAACTTGTTAAAACATATAATGCATATGTGGTGAATGGATTTTGATTTCACACACATGCATATGGGGAATCAAAAAAACAATGAACAGTGGAGTTAGCTTGATAGGATATCATCATCGAGAAAATGAATTTGACTTTTATGGCATACTTGATGAAATCATTGAACTCTGTTATCTTGGACAACATTACATAACTATGTTCAAATGTCGGTGGTTGGATACAGAGAGAGGCGTGGGTGTTCATCTGACTCATTGAATCATAGATATTAAATATAAAAGTGTTCTCGTTGTAAATGAACCATTCTTATTGGCTCAATAGGCACATAATGTTTATTACGTAAAGTATTGTGATACATCAAGAGAGTTGACTAATTTTTGGAGTATAATAAAAATCAAAATTCGAGACAATCAGTTGAGTCAAAGTGAATGTGCTTTCACTGATGTGCAAATAATTTAAGTTTTTCAAGAGAATACTCAAAATCAATCTTTTTTACAAAGAGACATGAGTATCGATGACGACACCCCACATTTAAGAGTCAGTGATAACGATGATGTTAATGATGTCACATATGAATTTGAAATGGTAAGAGATGAAGAAACTAGAACTCGAATGGATATCGATGATGTTGAAGAGGAATATGAAGATGACATTGACAAATATGAAGATGATGATGAAGATGAACACTGATAGAATTTCATAGTAGTTATATACAATCATAACTAATATATATGTATATATAATAGTAACTATCAATTATTTGCTAACAACATTAACATTTTCTGTTTTAGATGGACGACAACACATTTCGTGAGTTGGTGGATGCTGTCCTGCCTTTCGATGCGGATGAGTTGCTGGCAGATGACACTCAGCCTGCAGGCGCTCCAGGGAGTACGCGGAGGGGGCGCGGTCTTGCACGATTGATGATTCCTGACCCCGTCCCTGAGCGACGTCCACGTCTTGGGTTTGATCCACACACACAGAGGTGGAATAACCTGTGTGATAACCTGTGGATCTGACTAAGATTTCATTAATCTATTCACATAATAAATGTTTATTATTTTTACAGTTTTCCGCATATAGCAGTCAGACAGGGCAGCGCTATTTTGCGCAACTATTTCTCTCAGTCGTGGACCACATGGGAGAAGATTCCCATTGATGTGCAGCAGGCCATGTTCTGCCATTGGTTGGTACGTACGTAAATAAATAATTTTTATTTTGAAAATTATTTCATTTCTAACTAGATATTTTGATTTATTTGTAGGGTTTATGGTATCCGATCGAGGATACCATGCGTGACACCATCCACAAGGCATGAGAGGTGGCCATGCGTGATCGCTTTCGTTAGTTTTTGCACAATTTAAGAAAAGCTGCCACGATGAAAGCAGGAGTGTCAGTTTTTGACGAGTCATGTAGAGTACACTGACCAGAGTACATTTCATCCCATGTATGGGATGGATTATGTGCGCACTGTTTGAGTGATGCCTTTCAGAGGAGATCATCGGTGGGGAGGATGAATCGGGGGAGACGGGAGGTGACTCATCGAGCTGGGAGTCGTACTTTCAGTACTCATAGACTTCATCTGGTACGTACATTATTTATAAATATTTTATATAACTATAAATATTAACAGTTTATTTTTTATTCTTATAGGCTGTCAAGCACCCCGATATTACCGAGTATGACCTATATTGGAGGATGTATAGTGATCCTACTACTGGGGAGCTCAGAGGTGATCGTCAGTGTCACATCGTGGTCAGTATTATTTGTTTTCAAGTTTAAAAATTAACTGCATATAATATATTCAAAATTTTAATTTTAAATTGCAATTACAGGAGTCATATGAGGCCGCAGTGTCACAGACCCGGCCTGAGAGTCAGGCCGAGTCATCAGATCAGACCACTGGCCGTCAGTTTGATGAGGCGACATGGATGCAGGCCACCCAGTATGCCTTCGAGAAGGGCCGGGTAGTTGGAATCAGCTCTCGATTGACTCCTAGAGATTATTATGGCAGTGTTGCGATGTCGGCGTCCAGCTCGAGAGGAGCTCGTGCATCTTCTTCTGCTACACAGTATGAGGATCAGTTGCAATCTCAGACTGCACTGATAGAGTGTCTCCAACAGGAGCAGGAGCAGATGCGTCAGCAGTAGCAGCAACATGAGGAGGAGCATCGACGCCAGTAGCAGCTGTATAAGGAGCAGATGAGTCGGTGGCAGCAGCAGCATCAGGAGCAGATGGAGTACATGCACCGACTCACTCATGCTTTAGGGATGGAGTTTCCTCCACCAGCATCTGCAGATCCCCCCTCCCCCCTCCCCCCCTCCTTCAGATTAGAGTTTATTTTTATGTTATAATGTTTGTTAAATCAAAATATGAATTTTTTTTCTATTCGTAGTTTCTTTCTCATTATAAAATTTTAATAATATTATATTTTCAAATAACAATATTAATATGAATAATAATTTTATTTATATTTTATAATATTAAATTTTATATATATATTAAAATTTTATAATATTATAATTTAATTATATTTTTTGTAATATTAGAATTATTTTAATATTTGAATGTAAAATAATTCTATTATTTTTATATTAATTAAAATAACTTATTAATATTTTTTTTATTTATGAATTATAATTCTAATATTATTTTATTAATTAAAATAATTTATTAATATTCTATTACTTTTTATTTTTTAATTATAATTATATTATTATTATATTAATTAAAATAATTTATTAATATTTTTTTATTTTTGAATTATAATTAGATTATTATTATATTAATTAAAATAATTTATTAATAATTTATTTTATTTTTATTTTTTTTAGTATTTGCGATGGGATACTATGCCCGTCACAAATAGTATTATTATTATATTGATTAAAATAATTTATTAATATTTTTAAATTTTTTTTAAAAAAAACTTATTGCGACGGGCCCGTCGCAATTACGATTTTTAAAAGTTTTCACAAATATACGGACTAATATTTGCGACGGGAAGAATCTCCGTCGCATATAATACCTTTAGCGACGGGCCCGTCGCAAATAATTGTTGTTGCGACGCCGTTTTCTGCGATGGGCAATTTGCGACGGGACCCCGTCGCAAAAGCCTATTAGCGATGGGATCCCGACGCAAATGACCCATCGAAAATGCCATTATTTCCAGTAGTGCTTCATCTTTTAGCATGGCATGTACTTCTGCCAAATCTGGTTGTGTAACACCCATACACACAACATGTTATACTTGTGACACTATGTGTACGTGAATCATTTCCCACTACCCAAGATTCTCTACATGTCTAAACACATGGTTCTCGTAGAACATAACTACACAAGTTATATAATCCAGACATGACGTGTACATGAAGGATTTCACCGACCTATGTCATTGGTCACACAGTTGGATGCACGGATCACCAGAACACGGCATGTACTCCTAGCACACGGTGTGTTCAATAAAATATTTCTCAACCCATGTCTCTTCTCACTATGTTGGTCACATGGTAAACAGATACAGGGCATGTTAACGATATACACGACGTTTCCTACAAAAGGATCCCCATTCTCATATCTCTTCTCACACGGTTAGTCACACAGTCAACATCTACATGTTATGTAGACAAGTACATAGAGTGTACTTAAAAAATGTTTTCTTCATGAACCGAAGGTTACATGGTTTGTATTCCTCAACACGAACCCTGTATTTTGGCTTTTTTCCCAGGGCAGTAAGCCCCAAAAACTACTCTGAACCCCATAAAAAACCTAAACAAGAATTAAAATGAAATATTCTGATCTGTTGGAGCCCATACTCCCCATGAATCAAATATTAGCATCATATTCATGTCATATCATAACATAATCCAGTTAAAGTTAAATATGGTCCAACAGATATAGATCCAAGAGGGCCTATAACACCTCAGGGAACAAGGTTTGGCATCCATTCAAATGAAACATTAATTTTTCCAATAACCGATCAAAATATCTGGTATTCTATCATGGAATATATCACAACAGCTTTCATATCTAGCACAACATCTATCACAACAACATGAAATTAATAATGTGTCCTACGTGGCATGAAAAATGCATGGCGTGTGATCTCTAGCAAGTGACTATATGATTCAAGAGATGGAATACCCTCATCTCATCAGGTTGCAGCAGAAATAGAACCACAATGATATAAATCATAATATCACAAATCTTGTGAATCACCCTATAGTGAAATCAAATAAACTGTAGCAATTGAGAATGTAGAAAATTTTTTAGAATTAATGTAAATTGGTCTTCCCCTACACAAAGGTTTTGTATTCCCAGGCATGACTTATTAACAACTACCAATTTCATTCTATCCCTATTTATAGTCTCCAAACAGTAACATAAATCTGAAAAGAAATCGTCCATTGATACCACATTGTAACATCCTGGTTTGGGGTTCCACCCATAGGTTCCCCGTATCCGGTTGGCCACATGGCATCAGAGGAATTACACCATATACCAGAGGCTTCTGACTAGAAGTGAGGGCCTTATGTGTTATAGTGGGAAAAATATGACCTCATTGGAAGAATATACACAACAGAATAACAAATAATAAACAATAGCAGAAGCAATTATACCATACCATAAGTAAAAATCAGAAAAATGAAAGCAGATAAAAAACTAGAGAACATATATAAATGATGCATGTCACATATGTCAGGGAAAATAGAAAAAAAAGTCACAATGCTTAAAATATTGTACTAATACAAAGTGAAAAATAAAACAAATAAACTCCGTCAATATTGTACACCTTAACTTTGTTCAATGCTCTCTAGCTTGGAAACAATCAACTACCTGCTGATGAAGGGTGCTTTCCCCTATCTCTACCTACAACCATAAAATCTATTTTGGTCTAAAAGCATGACCCAAATACGGTGTGAGATAATATCCTGGTAGGGAACCACCATAAGATATATTCCTAATTATTACTGAGTATATATAGTAGGTAGTAAATAAAATGCATCAAAATAACATTGAGTTAAAAAAAATAACCATTCATATATTTTCCATTTACATTCATTAGCATTTAATGTTCATAATTTAATTATTTGATATCACAAATAGGAATATCAGAATACTTCCTAATAGTATTGAATCCAATCTTGTGATTTGGCTTGTCAGATGCATCACAAACATTCAATATTTACATTAACCCTCTTGGTAGGTTACACAGTCTAACCACTCTGGCTAAATAATGTAATAAAGTGGAAAAAAGACTATGAGGAAGCCCTCACTGTCAATTCCCCCTATGGTATTTCAAGAATAACTACAGACTCTCTAGGGAAGCAATCAAGGTCATTTCCCCATGTGGTCTCATAATGTAAACTTTAGACCCTCTATGGGAGAATTCACCATCAATCACCCTTTGGTCTTGTATCGTGAAAAATATAACAAACACTCTAATGAAGCACTCAATGTCAATTCCCCCAGTGGTTTAACTAAAATAGGTTTTCATAGCCCTGTGCAATTAATTTTTGCATATGTAGTAACAAGAATCCCAAAGTAATCTCAACTACTACATGCATAAACAATTTTAATGCATATCACAACCATTTAACCAAAAAAGGCAATCAGTTTGATCCTATCAAGTAAAGGAAACAAGGTCAACCTCATAAGAAACCTGGACCAAACGACCCTAAATAGTAAAATAAAGTAGTGGACCGATGGGGAAATTCATAAACATGAAATTACACACAATATCACCTCAAAAAAACCCAAAATTCAATAATCAATATAATCCAGATAAAATATGGATCAATTTCCCTAACCCGAAATACCCGAAACATGCGTAATCAGCACTTTGGCATATAAAACTCAAAGATAAACCACAAAAGGAAAATAACCACCTAACATGACATTACACAATGAACACACTCAAATGTTGGCCATTTAATCATCCTAGAATTTAGTATATCTACAAAAATGTCAAAAATGTTTATCCTCAAATAACTCACGGAAGAAGAGGAATCAGGAGAAGAGGCTCTAGAAGAATGAAGGAATCACCAGTGGGATTCCAAAGAACTCTCTTGAGTACTAATTATACCTTTGATGGAGAGATGGTGGCTCAAAGAAGATTTGTCACTCCCGGTGGCTCCTCTACAAAACAAGGCCAGAAGAAGATGAATCAAGAGATTAGATTCAACTCTGGATCGATTAAACAATTAAACGTATAAGTATATGGCGTATACTATTGATGAACACACCATGTATTTTCAACAACCAATCCCTTCCATTAGTAGTCTTCCACTCCACTCCACACATCCATGCCTCTGCTGTTACATGCCCAAGACACGATTGTACTCAGTAACTAGGTACATTGTGTGTACTCCAAAGTACACGGCCTATACTTATAAAATTTCCTAGTTCTCCATTTTTCCTCAAAACACCCGAAAACATGATCCATACCTGAAATGATGATTTGGTTTCTAAAAAACATACCCCCTTAATGAAATTTGTCCTCAAATTTCACTACCAACGTGGCGAAGAAGTATCCTCAAACAACTTTATTCACTACGATCGCACATCAGCCTCCATCTCCCATGTCTCGTCTTTTACTTATTAGTGTTGCCATAGCACCCATTCTGGAGGAACAAATCAGCCATAGAGAACCTTCATGCTTCGATCAATAATCCATATATGATGCTCCTTCAACAATGATTTCGCATCCAACTCAACATCCTCATGTTGAAAATAATGATATGGGTCTGGGAAGTAACACTGTAGCTGAGAAACGTGGAAGAAGTCTTCCATAGCCCGATACATCTGAGGTAACTGTAATTGATAGGAAACTGGACTGACAATATCCAAAACCTCAAACATCAAAATTTATATCAATGCATGTTTTCCTAGTCTACAAATCCTCTGTTTCCCAACCTCAGTGTCACATGTAGGAAAACATGATCTTCGACCTCAAACTCCAGATGTCATCTCTTTCGATCAGCATAAGACTTCTGTAGTGACTATGCAGTATCCATTATCTTCTAAATCAATTCCACCTACTATGTGGTCTCTTGGACAAGATGAGGTCCCAGCATAGCTGCCTCTCTTGCCCCCATCCAACATAGTGGTGATCGGCATTTCCTACTGTACAAAGCCTCATAAGGTTCCATCTAAATGGTTCCCTAAAAACTATTATCATAGGAAAACTTCATCTAAGGTAAGTGCTTCTCCCAAGAACATCTAAAATCTAGGACACTGTTCAAAGCATTTCCTTAACACCTAAATCGTGTGCGCTAACATTTATTCTTCTTGGGGATGGTATGAAATACTCTGAAGTACTTGGGTACCCAAATCCTTCTATAGCCCTGGCCAAAAACATGAAGTAAAGAGGGAGTCCCTATCTAAGACAATAGTGTTCAGAACCCCATGGAGTTGAACTACCTCACAAATGTACAACCACCATAGATCAACAACATTGAAGGTCTCCATGATCGAGTAAAAGTGTGATTCCTTTTTGAGTTTGTCCACAACACCCCAAACTACATCATTACCCCAGGGAGACCTCGGTAAACCTATCATGAAATCCATCATGACATCATTCCACTTCCACTCATGAATGGGTAACTTCTGTAAAAGCCATGATGGTCACTGATGCTCCATGTTCACCTACTGACAAGTGGAACATCTCAAAATAAAACCAATAACATACCTCTTCATTCATGGAACCCAATACTGACGGTGTAAATATCAAAACATCTTGGTGACTCCAGGATGAACTACCCAAACTAATGAATGAAAATCCTACATCATATCTTTACGTTTGTCTACTGACACACACACGCCTCCATGAAAATGCAAAATCTCATCCTATCCTATGGTCCATCAATATTTAGTTTCCCCTCCTAACACACTCTCCCATAGGACTTGGCCTTTGTAATCTGATAGTTTCCTCATTCACACCTGATCAAGTAGAGTAGATGTAACAACTATGGAATAATGAAATTTCTACCCCCATCTTTCATGCACCTTGAAATGAATCTCAGAGAATAGATCCATAAGATGACACTCACTACTGGACTCCTTAACTACTTGTATCTGACCCCTCTTTCTCAACACATCAACCATTGTGTTGCCTTTCCAGACATGTTCGTATACTGAAATTCAATGGACTGAAGGTACTCAACCCACCTTCATTGTCAGAAATTCAGGTCACGCTGGGTAAAGATATACTTTAGACTTTTTTAGGTCAGTGTACTCCACAAAATTCTATATCAGAAGGTAATGTCTCCAATAGTGCAAGGCCTGAACAACTGTATCCAACTGGAGATCAGGCATTGGGTATTTCCTCTCATGTGGCCTTAACTACCGAGACCCAAACACAATGACTCCTTCCTCCTGCATAAGCACTTACCATCACTCGATACCCAATGCATCCCAATATACACTATAACTCTTTCCTGGATCTGGCAATACTGGTATCGATGATGAAGTCAACATCCCTTTCAAATCTTTAATGGTTGAATCACAAGAATATTTCCAGGAATACTTCACTCTTCTTAGTCAGGGCCATTAGTGGAGATTCTTAGCCTGAAAAGTCATGTATATAACATTTATAGTAAGCATCCAGCCCAACAAAACTCTATACCTCAAAGAAATTCTTAGGATGCTCCAAGGAAATTAATATTCTCACATTATTTGGGTCTGTTGATACTTCTGTCTTTGAGATAAAATATCCCAACAAGTAAATTTAGACCATCCAAAAGTTGCATTATCAGAGCATAATATATAAATGATTCTCTCTCAGTGTACTCAAAATGATCTCAAGATGGTTAGCATGGTCGTATCGAGTGTGAGAGTACACACAGATACCATCCACGATGACAACAATAAAAGAATCCAAGTAAGGATGGAACACTCGGTTCGTTAGTGCCATGAATAATTTTGGTGCATTCATGGGACCGAATGTAAAAACCACATACTCCTATAGACCACACCTACTTAGAATGGCTATAAGCGGTATATATGATAGTCTAACTCACTACTGATGGTAACTATATCTCATGTCAATCTTCAAGAAAACTCAGGCTCCTCGAATATGATCAAAGAGATCGACATTCCTTGGTAAGGGATATTGGTTCTTAATAGTCAAATGGTTCATCTTCCAATAATCTACATAATTTTTGAGGGTACCATCCACATTCTTCACAAATAGGATAGGAGAACCCCAAGGAGAAGTACTAAGTCAGATGAACCCCTTTTCCTAAAACTCCTCCAACTGCTTCTTGATCTACTATAACTCTGGTGTAGCCATCCTATAAAGAGAAATGGACATTGGTGCTTCCCCTAGAACAAGATCATTAGAAAATTATACCTCTCACTAAGGAGGAAAACCTAAAAAGTAATCTAGAAAGACATTCGGAAAATGATCAAACACTGGAAAAAAGTCCATGTGTGATGTCCCTTGGTTATCCAGATACAGACTAGCCATCTGGGTTGTAACACCTCTCAACCCATGATGCTTGGGTCAAGCTCTGATTTCCTGGACATCCCATTCACTCTTATGTAGAATCAATCCACCCACTTGTGATGTGAAACTCAACCTATGACGATAGAAATCAACAACTTCCTTGAAGTGAACTAACCAGAAAATTTATAGAATGAAGTAATTACCCATCATCTCTAAGTGAAAAAGGTCCGAAAAGAAGTGAAACCCTCCAAGTTCAGTAGATAATTCCATGCACTGACGAATAATAGCCATTATAATCCCCAATGGAGTGTCTAGCATCATGATATCAGAAGATGTAAAGATAAAAAGCCCGAGGATCTCTACAACAGAAACAGATATAAAGATTTGGGAAGATCACGTATCCAAAAGGCCCGAATCTTAAACTGAGGCAACAAAAATCAAACCTCTAGACATAGAGGGTTCAAGATCATTCTCCCACTAGATCTACTCTAGTGCAAAAGCTTGACCTATATTGCGGCCCTGTGAAACTATCTGAGATCCCTGAGTTGATCCACCCAACAGCTATAGAAAACGATGTGTCTGACCACAACAGCCACAACAACCACTTCGGCCTAAATGGCATGAATAACTTTCACCCCCTGTCTAATGTGGGGATTGTGGTCCTACTCTATTTAGAAGAGTCGATATAGATCCTCACTCTCTAGCTAATATAAGGAGGGAATTGCAGAAACGTTGAAGATGCCCCATATTTACACAAGATCATAAGTCAAATGGGTCAATCAGGAAATGAGGTTCTTATGTATGTCCTTCCCATAGTCATGTCCCACTACCTAGAAACCTGGAGGAAAATCCTACCTACTAGGATATCCATTCATAGTCTCCCTTTGGTGCTTCCTTCTATCAGTTAGAAGGGTACCAACTCTGGATTCTGAACCACCCTGGCCCACATCTCCTGAATCCCTCAGGTCATGCTATGTGATCAGAGCCTAGTTGGATACGAAAGATATATTATTCATTCAGAATATGTTCACCTGAGATCAGATTTCATGCCTGAGACCATCTTCAAACTTCTTCACCAGAAATTACTCAATACCCCCTAGAATGGGTTTGAAGAACTATAGCTCTATGAAACGAGATAAATACTCCATTTTTGAGAGATTACCAGCTCCAAAATTATGAACTCTTACTCTTGGATGGCCCTCAAGGAATCTGAGTATAATTTTTCTTAGAAGGTACGATGGAACTCATCCCAAGACATAACTCGCCGGCGTCCCACCTGTGATATCACATCCCAACATATAATATTGAAATCCAGAAGCATGTATGTCATGAGCTTCACCCTTCTATTAATAGGTGTCTCCAAATTCTCAAAGATAGATATAATGACTAATTTCCATGACACTACAGCCTGAGTTCCTCCATTCCCTGAGATAGTGGTAGGATGCTGCTTCTGGAAAACCCACATCAATTATGCCACTGATGGGGCAGGATGCGGTACTAGTTGGAATGTTTGTATCATCCTCATGATTCCTTCCTGTAATTTTCCATTGGCACCTCTATATGGAATGTTGGCTGGTGCCATAAAGGGCAGGGCAGGAGGATCTACTGGTAGTCCTTTTTCTACAGTTACTGGTGTCTGATCATCACCCCGAACATGGTGTACAACCAAATGATGTTTCGTTAGAATGAATCATTAAGGTCAATCAAATGCCTAAGTTCAAGATTATTAAGGACTAAATATTAAAAGTGAGATAATGGAACAGTCGAAAAAAACAATCATGTTTTACAAAACATGGGCACACCGAGTGTATAAACCATACACAGTTTGTTCCCTTGGGCTTTTAACATGGCGTGTACTTTTACCCAACCAAGTCGTGTAACACCCATACACATGTGCATGTTATACTTGAGACACAATGTGTACTTGAATCATTTCTCCATGTCTGAGTACCTCTACACAGCTAAACACATATTTCTTTTAGAAGAAAACTACACCGTGAGTGTAATCCAGACATTACGTGTACTAGAAGGATTTCACCAACCCATGTTATTGGTCAAAAGGCTGGATACATGGATCACCAAAACACGGTGTGTACACCTAGTACATGGCATGTTCCATAAATTATTTTCCAACCCATTTCTCTAGCCACATGGTTGGTCATGCTGTAAATCGATACACAACATGTTCACCATATACACTGAATTTTCTTCAAAAGGGTCCCCATTCCTATGTCCCTCCTCACACCATCTATCACACGGTCAAAATCTACATGGAATATAAAAAATTACACGGCATGTACTTAAGAAATAAATATTTCTTCCCAAACAGAAGGCTACATGGCATGTATTCATCACCAAACACTCTGTATTATGGACTTTTTTGGACAATAAGCCTTAGAAACTACTCTAGAGCCCCATAAAAACACAAAAAACAAGCATTAAATATCCAAATTTAAATAAATTGGTACCAGCCACACTGTGCCTCAGATTGAGGCAGGGATTACTCGTAGACGTCACAAAGGACCCGTGGATCATTATCCTAAAGGATCAAGGCAATCTGAATGCATTTGGTCTAATTTCTGTAGGTCAGTTGTTGTATTCAATTAAAATTGTGTTTATTTTAAACAATAGAGAGACCCTTTGACTGATAGCAGCCACATTGTGCCTCAGATTGAGGAGGGGATGACATGTACACATTAAAAAGGACCAGTGGATCGTTCTCCTAAAAGATCAACACAATCTAAATGCGTTTTGTCTGATTTTCGTAGGTCATTTGTTGTTTTCACATAAAATCCTGTCCATTTTAAACAAAAGAGAGATCCTTTGAGTGCTAGCGGCCACACCGTGTCTCGGATTGAGGCAGGGTTGACTCGTACACATCAAAAATGACTCGTGGATAGTTCTACTAAAGGATAAAGACAATCCAAATGTGTTTTGTCAAATTTTCATAGGTTAGTTGTTGTTCTCAACTAAAATTGTGTCCATTCTAAACAAAAGAGAGACCCTTTGAGTTCTAGCAGCCACACCGTGCCTCCGAGTGGGGAAGGGTTGAATCTTACACATTAGAATGAAGTGTGGATCATTCTACTAATGAATTAAGATAATCTGAAAGTGTTTGGTTGGATTTTCGTACGTCAGTTTTTGTTTTCACTTAAAATCGTCTCCATTTTAAACAAAATATAGACCCTTTGAGTGGTATCGGCCACACTGTGCCTATTATTGAGGAGGGGATGACTCTTAAACATCACCAAGGACCATTTTATTGTTCTAATCAAAGCTCAAGTCAATACAAATGCGTTTGGATGTATTTTCATGGGTCAGTTGTTGTTTTCAATTAAAATCGTGTCCACTTTAAACAAAAGACAGACCCTTTGAGTGCTAGAGGCCACACCATTCCTCAGATTCAGGTGGGAATGACTCATACACGTCACCAAGGATCTTTGTATCATTCTCATAAAATCTCATGGCAATACTAATGTGTTTGGTCATATTTTTATATGTTAGTTGTTGTTTCCAATTAAAAATTGTGTCCATTTTAAACAAAAGAGAGACTGTTTGAGTTCTAACGGAAACAATGTGCCTCTAATTGAGGAAGGGTGGACTCGTATAAATCACAAAGGACCCAAGGATCATTCTCCTAAAGTATCATGATAATCCAAATGCGTTTGGTTGGATTTTTGTAGGACAGTTGTTGTTTTCAATTAAAATCGTGTCAAATTTAAACAAAAGA
The DNA here is from genome assembly GCA_963277665.1 of Viscum album. Lineage (NCBI taxonomy): Eukaryota > Viridiplantae > Streptophyta > Magnoliopsida > Santalales > Viscaceae > Viscum > Viscum album. The sequence goes on along the minus strand of OY728128.1, from coordinate 265,039,290 downwards.
GAGACCCTTTGAGTGGTATCGAACACAGTGTGCCTCAGATTGAGGTAGTGATGACTTATAGACATACCAAATGACTCTTAGATCGTTCTCATAAAGGATAAACACAATCCGAATGCGTTTGGTCTGATTTCCGTAGGTCAATTGTTGTTTTCACTTAAAATCGTGCCCATTTTAAACAAAAGAGAGAGCCTTTGAGTGATAGAAGCCACACCATGCCTCAGACAGAGGCTGGGATGACTCTTACACATCACAAAGGACCATTGGATCGTTCTCCTAAAGTATCAACACAATACGAATACATTTGGTCGGATTTCTGTTGGTCAGTTGTTGTTTTCAATTAAAATTGTGTCCATTTTAAACAAAAGAGAGACCCTTTGAGTGATAGTGGCCAAACCGTGCCTTGGATTGAGGTAGGGTTGACTCATACACATTAACAATGACCTATGTATCGTTCTCCTAAATGATCAAGACAATATGAATTTGTTTGGTCAGATTTTCGTACGTCAGTTTTTATTTTCACTTAAAATCGTGTCCACTTTTAACAAAATAGCGACCCTTTCAGTGGTAGCGGCCACACCATGCCTTGGAAGGAAGCAGGGTTGACTCTTACATGTCACAAGGGACCCTTGGATCGTTCACATAAAAGATCAAGGCAATAAAAATGCCTTTGGTCATATTTTCGTAGGTGAGTTTTTGTTTTCAATTAAAATTGTGTTCATTTTAAACAAAAGAGAGACCCTTTGAGTGGTACCGGTCACACCGTGCCTCGGATTGAGGCGGGGATGACTCTTACATGTCACAAAGGACCCTTATATTGTTTTAATAAATGATCATGGCAATATGAATGTGTTTGGTCGGATTTCCGTAGGTCAGTTGTTGTTTTCACTTAAAATCATTTCCATTTTAAACAAAAGAGAGAACCTTTGAGTGATAGATTATACACCATGCCTCGGATTGAGGCCGGTATGACTCGTACTCATCAAAAAGGACCAGTGGATCTCTCTCCTAAATTATCAATACAATCCGAATCCGTTTGGTCGGATTTCTGTACGTCAGTTGTTGTTTTCAATTAAACTCGTGTCCATTTTAAACAAAAGTGAGACCCTATGAGTACTATAGGCCACAATGTGCCTTGGATTGGGAAAAGGTTGACTCGTACACATCCCAAAGGATGCATGAATCAATATCCTAAAGGATCAACACAATCCAAATGCGTTTGGACGAATTTCTATAGGTCAGTTGTTGTTTTCACTTAAAATTGTGTCCATTTTTTAAAAAAAGAGACCCTTTGAGTGGTACCGGACACACCGTGCCTCAGATTGAGGTGGGGTTGACTCATACATATCAACAGGGACCCTTTTATAATTCTCATAACAGATCAAGGCAATACAAATGCGTTTGGTCTGATTTTCATAGGTCTATTTTGGTTTTCAATTAAAATTGTGTCCATTTTAATCAAAAGAGAGACCCTTTGAGTGCTACTGGCCACACCGTGCCTCATATTGAGGTGGGGATGACTTCTACATGTCACCAAAGACCCTTTTATCGATCTCATAAATTATCAAGGCAATATTAATGATTTTGGTCAGATTTTCGTAGATCAGTTGTTGTTTTGAATTAAAATTGTGTCCATTTTAAACAAAAGCAAGACCCTTTGAATGCTAGCGGCCAAACTGTGCCTCATATTGAGGTTGGGATTACTCATACACATCACAAAGGACCATTGAATCGTTCTCATAAAAGATCAATGAAAACCGAATGTGTTTGGTCAGATTTTCATAGGTGAGTTGTTGATTTAAATTAAAACTGTGTCCATTTTAAAGAAAAGAGAGACCCTTGGAGTACTAGCGGCCACACCATGCCTCAGATTGAGGCAGGGATGACTCATAAATATCACCAAGGACCCTTGTATCATTCTCATAAAAGATCAAGGCTATCAAAATGTGTTTATTCAGATTTCCGTAGGTGAGTTGTTGTTTCAAATTAAAATTGTGTCAATTTTAAACAAAAGAGAGACCCTTTGAGTGCTAGAGGCCACGCCATGCCTCGGATTGAGGCAGGGATGACTCGTACACGTATAAAAGGATTCTTGGATCATTCTCATAAATGATAAACATAATCCAAATGCATTTTGTCGGATTTTAGTAGGTGAGTTGTTGTTTTAAATTAAAATTGTGTCCATTTTAAACAAAAGAGAGACACTTTGAGTGCTACCGGCCACACCGTTCCTCAGATTGAGGTGGGGATGACTCGTACACGTCATAATGGACCCTTGGATCATTCTCGTAAAATATAAAGGAAATCTTAATGCGTTTGGTCAGATTTTCTAATGTGAGTTGTTGTTTAAAATTAAAATTGTGTCCATTTTAAACAAAAGGGAGACCCTTTGAGTGCTAGCGGCCACCCTGTGCCTCGGATTGAGGCGGTGATGACTCTTACACATCACCAAGGACCCGTGTATCATTATGTTAAAATATTAAGGCAATCTAAATGCTTTTGGTTGGATTTTCATAGGTCAGTTGTTGTTTTCAATTAAAATCGTGTCTATTTTAAACAAAAGAGAGACCCTTTGAGTGCTAGCGGCCACACCATGCCTCGGATTTAGGCGGGGATGACTCGTACACATCACCAAGGACCCTTGGATCGTTTTCATAAAAGATCAAAGCAATCTGAATGTGTTTGGTCTGATTTTCATAGGTGAGTTTTTGTTTTAAATTAAAATTGTGTCCATTTTAAATAAAAGAGAGACCCTTTGAGTGCTAGCAGCCACACCGTGCCTCAGATTGAGGCGGAGATGACTCTTACATGTCACCAAGGACCCTTGAATCATTCTCATAAAATATCAAGGCAATCCAAATGCTTTTGGTCGGATCTTCGTAGGTCAGTTGTTGTTTTCAATTAAAATTTTGTCCATTTAAAACAAAAGACAAACCCTTTAAGTTCTAGCGGCCACACTGTGCCTTGGATTGAGGCGGGAATGACTCATACACATCACCAAGGACCATTTTATCATTATTATAAAATATCAAGGAAATTTGAATGCATTTGGGCATACTTTCATAGGTGAGTTGTTGTTTTAAATTAAAATTGTGTACAATTTAAAAAAAGAGAGACCCTTTGAGTGCTAGCGGCCACACTGTGCCTCGGATCAAGGAGGAGATGACTCATACACATCACCAAGGACCCTTGGATCGTTCTCATAAAAGATCAAAAAATCCTAATGTGTTTGGTCAGATTTCTGTAGGTGATTTGTTGTTTTAAATTAAAATTTTGTCCATTTTAAACAAAAGAGAGACCCTTTGAGTGCTAGCGTCCACACCGTGCCTCAGATTGAGGCGGGGATGACTAGTACACGTCACAAAGGACCCATGGATCATTCTCATAAAGGATCAACACAATCTGAATGCATTTGGTTATATTATTGTAGGTCAGTTGTTGTTTTCACTTAAAATTGTGACCATTTTAAACAAAATAGAGACCCATTGGGTGGTTCAGCATTCTTGCATGATACTGGGGAATATCATCTATTAAAATTGGAAAATGACTCATTGGAGATATGATGTTTTTTTTAATAACAATTACAATTTTCCTACTAACATTTACATACAACAATGTTTCATCTTCTGATCCCCTTAACCCCTCTCAAAAATGACCACCAATTGTACATATCCCCAAGTCATATCTTCATTGTATTTTTGTACAATCTGCCATCAGGTATGAATCACACTCGTTTCTGAACACATCTATATCATCTTGTGAGTATGAGGCTTTTTGGAAGTTAGAGTAGTACTACAAAATATAAAAATAAAGAATTAATAAAAAACTTAAACGAACTAGTAGTTTTCTTTTGAAAATACCACTTGAGGGATGCTAGTTTGTTGATGAAAAATGATCTCCTTCATAAATTTAAAAACATAATAACCACAATGATTATCGTTTGTTTGTTTTGGACACTAAAAAAATGATCATTAGGATAATAACTAAATTATGTTGAGAAGTGTTTGGATAGTGAAATTTTGTTATATATACCCTGATATTTGTCCAGACGTAGTATTGCTCGCCTCCTTATGCATAGCCACTGTCCTCATTCCTTTTTTTAGATGATAATGATACACCACACTATCATAATAGAATCCTCAGTAAAAGATAATATAAATTATATTACTTTATGTTTAGACCTAAAACGTAAGATGTAGTGTCTTACAGATTTAAAAACTCCATCATGTGTGGTCAGTTTGATGGATATCCTTGCTTTCGACCCAGAAAATAAATCTTTGGAGTATCCAAGTTCACCGTAATTAGAAAACAATGATGCCTAAAAACACAAAAATGAATAAGTAATAAAAGAAGTGAAAATATAATTGATATGATTTAATCGTAGAGTATTACCCCTGCATGGTTGGTATTAGGAAAAGTCTTTCATCTGTAATATTTCTTTCAAATGTTTTCAGAAATCTGTTCACTATTGCATCCCTTTTTGATGGTACTATTTTTTTTAGGTGTGTTGATGTGATATGAGGACTAACGAGTCCAAATATTGAGTCATGGGAAAATTTCTTCAACTGTTTTTCATAAATGTGTCTGTCAACAATATAAAATGAATTTAGTCATAATTTTCACATTTGATCAGCTTTTAGAAAATCAATTCATGGAAACATACCTCATATATACATTTACAACTGTGATGCCTAGCCAAACATTTTCAATGATCTCATTTACATTTTCAGCAGCAACAAAATCTTGAAATTCCTCTCTGTATATATTCTCTTCGAACACCACTATATGACTATTACCATCTTTTAACCTCATATCCACATGATTATTCAATGATAGTAAATGTGGATAGAGAATAGGTGGGGTAATTGTGCTTTCATTAGCTCCTTGGGATCGGTTGGTCGATCCTTTATATGGTTTTGAGCTGACGTTTTTCACCCCTTCCCTTTCTCCGTCTATAACAACAATCATTAGTTCGGACCATTTTTTCATTAATTGTTAAGGGTTTGTCTTCAAAAAGGGAAATAAATACCACTTTGTCCGCATGTACTCTTACAAGTTGTGACAGCCATGCAATGAATGTCCCAATAGCCTTTTCAACCGTATAAATATCATCTTCATCAAGTGGAATAGGTAACATTGCATTTGGCTCATGAGCTACAGTAATCGTCACTTTTAGAAGATCTTTTGTAAGTGATCTATTATGCAGTGTGGCATCTGGGATATTGAACATTTTATCCCTCGCTACAAGGTGATAGGTGGCTGTTGACAGATATAAATCACAATCATTATCACCCTGTAGAAGATCAGTACAGAAAAATTATTAGTATTTTTCTGATTCACACTTCATGGGAACAATTATTGGAATATTGATTACCACGGCTAAGACATTTCTTTGAGGCGAATGGCTCGCCTCAATGCAGATGGGGGTGGGTTGGGATGTTCACACGCTGGTTGTTCTTGATTTGTGTTTTCCCTTTTCTTCCCACCCATAAAATTTGCTAGAAACTCTCCCTAACATTGCAATCATTCTTCAAGGGCTGCTATTTTATCACTCATTTGTTCCAATTTTTCATCTGTATCATTCGTTTTTTTCTTCTTATCAAAATATACTCGGGGTGTCACCCCAAACCCAGCACCTCTGACACGACCGTATTTTCTGGCTGCTTCAAAGCTGTCGATAATAGGTATGTATCCTCTATAGGAGTAGCTGATTCCTATGACTATTGGATATAGGAAAATAACTAATTATTTTTATGTAATAGTAATTTAAAACAAATCTTTTTATCGTTGTGTCATACTTACACATATTTCCCAAACATTTTGTGTGTTCTCATCTACTAACTTCCATTCTTTGTTCACACGGGCCTCCTTCCATAGCACATGACGTGGGATGGAAGTGTATTTGGTTTTAGAGTCATCAATCTATATATAAACATAGAATGATAATTATGATATTGTTTATTGGCACCTAACAATATTACTGTAAATTTAAAATATGTACCATTTTCTTTTAAAATGAAGATTACCCCATCGTTTCTTTATGATAGGGGTATGTTGGTTTTGATGCACATTACTTATTTTCAGTATAGAGTTTATGTTTCATAAATGAAATATTGACAATAAAAGTGATGAATACAGGTATCCTCAAAAAACGTATTATCACCCACAATGTACCTGAAACTTTTCATCCCCACGGCGGCCAATAAATGTATCCCATTCTTATTGGGATATCAGGTGAGCGTATAAAATGGGTGGGTGTGGGTTTATTTTACCTTTGGAATATTTCAGGTGACATCTTTTTAGAATAGTGCAAAAACCTTGATGAATCCTTCCTGTAAGCCTTAGTACATAATCCTTCTGTTAATCTTCTACTATAAATTTACTCTGCATGATATTGAGAAGAGTAAGACATTGTTTCATTATTTTATTTTCTTGTAAATTAAAGAAATAAATTCATACTATTAGAAGAATTTCTTCCCAGATCACAGCCTTCATCCCGAACACAACATGGTGCCATGAGTCTATATCAATCGACACGTGTTGCTGAGCGAAAACTCCAATGTAGCTACTAAACATATCCTTGTTGGGATTCAAATGTTGTCCTTGTGCATTCCATCCAACTTCAAATTTGATGCTTTTTCTTTTCACCTTAAGAATTTTGGCTAACTCCGTCAAACTACGATGCACCTTTGTTTTCTGCGACGTTGGTCCTTCATTCATAACCATTTCATCAATAATAACATCACCTACATGTTCATCTGAAATGGTATCAATGAAATGTGCTGATGGTTGTTGGACCTCAACACTAGAAGTAGAAGGATCCGTAGTAGCAGGAGCAGCAGCAGCCGCAGTAGGAGCAGCAGGAGCCGCAGTAGGAGGAGCACCAGGAGCCATAGCAGGAGCAGCAGTAGGAGCATCAGGAGCTACTGGAGAAGCAGTAGCAGCAGCAGCCACCGCTACAGTAGCTTGAGATACTTTTTTAGCCTCAAGGTTAGGAGCACCAGAATGTGCATAAGTCATTATCTGCAAAAGTGGTTGACCAGTTTATTTAGATTACATAAATTCAGTAACGATATGATAATAACATGAGATAACAAGATCTATATTACAAAAAAATATAAACTTTTTATTGAACTCTCATTCCTTTTTTCAAAAGTTGAAAGTATTTAACACCTCTATTGATTATTCAAATCCTTTTATTGTGGTCTCCTCTAGTTTACAAAACATCATCTGCATTGGGACCACTCCTAAATGACTGCGACGTACCACTAAAAGGATTGTACTCAAATGAATATTCATCAAAACCTTCAGTATTTTTGGATGATAACAGAACAATCGACAACTTTCGGTTTGCAAAATCTAGAACATAAAAAACTTGTACCACTTTTGATGCCATTATAAACTGTTCTTCTTTGTACCCTTCTTTACTGAAATAAACTTTCACAAATCCCCATTCATCTATTTTCACACCACTATTTTTATCAAACCATTTGAATTGAAATATCGTCAATTGGAATGTCATATAATCCAACTCCCATATTAGTTTGATAATGCCAAAGTATGACATATTTGCATAAATTGGATTTCTTTCCTTACTACCAGAAACATGCATCGCTTCAGCCACTTGTGTAACTCCACTATTTTGCATGGTACTATCTTCATCATATTCATCTGTATAGAATGTATAACCATTAATTACATAACCACTATAAGATAATACATACACACATGGTCAAGCAGCTAGCCATCAAAGTTGTTCTGACATTGAATTCGGATTTTCATCCAACTGCTTAAAAATATGGTCCTGAAACCATCCTATAAATTGGTGATTATGTGAATCTGATAACCATTTTTCATCCCTTGATGGATTCAACTACCTAAGAATTTCTTTTTGAGTTTCAATATATGGTGAAACCTCCAAACTGTTATGCAAAACATAAAGATGGGCCTGCTCCCGATCTGTAACATTGATTGTCACAAATTCTCTTCCAGAACATCCCTCACCCTCAATGCGTCCGGTGTGGCGAGATTTTGGTAGACCAATGCTTTCCACATCAGATAGGTATTCAGTACAAAATTTAATGGCTTCCTCAATAATATATCGCTCCACTATAAAACCCTCTGGTTGACTTTTATTTTTGACATACCCTTTCAAAATCTTCATATACCATTCAACATGATACATCCATCTATATTCCACATGACCACAATGTCGAATCTCTCTCACCAAGTGAATCATCAAATGAACAATCATATTAAAGAATGTTGGCAGGAAGACCATTTCAAATTCACATAATATGATGAAAATTTCTTTTCCATAACTAGCAATTTCGTTGGGTCTAAAACTTTGCTACATATAGCTTTGAAAAAGAAACAATGTTTGGATAACATATGAAGAACATTATTTGGAAAAATGCAACGTAAATCTATAGGAATTATATCTTACATCAAAACATGGAAATCATTTGATTTTAAACCTTTTAACTTCAAATCATTCACTGACACAATGTTATTGATATTTTATGAGTACCTCTCTGGAACCTTTACATCATTGAAGTTGTTTCAAAACTGATATCTCTCTTCCCAAGAAAGAGTATAAGCTACTGGAGGAAGAAACATTCGATTTTCACCCTTCATGGGAGCCAACTCTTCTCATATTCCCATGTCAACCATGTCCAACCTTTCCTTAATTACATCTTTTGTTTTGGAAGGGGAATTTAGCAACGTTCTAATAACACTGTCACATACATTTTTTCCACATGGATCACATCAAGAAAATTTCTGACGTACAAACAATTCTAGTATGGTAATTCAAAAAAAAACTAATCTCTTTTTCCAACCAATTTTCGTAAGGTTTTTCAAAAATGGTTTACAAAAAACAGTGTTTTAGATATTTTACTTTCTCAAATAGCTGATCACCTGTTAGTGAAGAAGGTGTTGTGCATTGTTCTAAACTTCCATTGAATGATTTCGTCCAAGATCAGTACTTATGCCGATGAGGTAGAATATATGATGTCCTAGAAACACATATTTTGATGAATGTTTCAACCTAATTGATTCTGTATCTTATTCAAACATGGGACACCCTTGAGTTCCTTTAACGCTATATCCTAACAAATTTCCATAAGCAGGGAAATCATTTTTTCCCATACAACATTGCTCTCAATGTGAAGTATTCACTTTTATAATCATTATACATCATTACACCTGAATCCCACAATAACGTCAAATCATCGATCAAAGGAGCCAGATAAACATCAATATCGTTACCTGGTTGTTTTGGTCCTGATATAAGCATAGATAATAGGATGAATTTCCACTTCATGCATAACCAGGATGGAAAGTTATAATTTACCAACATAACAGGCCATGTACTATGAGTGCTGGTTTGAAAACCAAAAGGATTCACTCCATCTGTAGATAATGCAAGACGAAGGTTTCTTGGCTCTTTTCTAAATTCATGATACTCATGATCAATTTTCTTCCATTGAGGAGATTCGGCTGGATGACGTAATTTCACATCTTTATTTCTTTTATCTGCATGCCAGGACAATTTTCTTGCAGTTTCTTCACTTCTATATAGATGCCTAAACCTTGGAATGATTGGAAATTACCATACAAATTTCGTAGGATTTGATTAATCTTTCTTGTATCGAGAAGAACCACACTTTGGGCATTCTGTAAGTGATTTTTTCACCTTGTAAAAAAATATACAGTCTTTCGGCCAGGCATGTATTCATTCAGAAATCATACCCATCGAGCGTAGCATTCGTATAGCTTCATATGTTCGGCTTGGGAGCTCATTATCTTCTAGGAGCATTTCATTCAAGAGAGCAAGTAGTTCCGTAAAACTAACATCACTCCATCCATTTCCTACTTTCAATTTACACAACTTCAGTACAGCTAACAATGTTTTATACTTAATGCAAGCAGCATAAAATGGCATATTTTCAAAACTCTTTATCTTCTCAAACAATATTGGGCAATCACAGATTTCATCATTAATTGTCTTTGTAATTTCCTCAATATGATCTTCATCATCATTGACATCTAGAATCACATCCTCCTATAGTCTTCTTCATTATCCATATTTGTATTTATATCTGATGATCCATAAAACACAGTTTTATCCCAGCCAGTAGCTACATTTGCTTTTTCTCCGTTTTTATTCCAACATTTATAACTACGATCTATTCCGTGACATATCAAATGTTCTTCCAACTCCTCTAGAGTAAGTAGTCTAGAATAACAACAAAGTAAACACGAACAAAGGATTTGAGAAGGATCCTTTGCATGATCCTTTGCAAACATGATGAAATCTTTCACTTCGTTCTCGTATTCTATTGTCAAACGATTAGCATCCAACCAATCTGTATTCATCTTCATCCTATTTGAATCTCAAATATTAGTATTTATGGTCTTGTACACAAAACATGACTTCCAAATACAGTAAAAGAGAACCACTTCCTTATAAAAATATAGATTAATAGATCCTAAACATTTTTATTTATTCATCTTCATTAAATATAGTTACTTTAGATTCATTATAGTTTCCTCAAATCACCCCAGACCAAACACGAGAATAATCAAGAATGATACATCTACAACTCCTAGGTATATGACCTACATTCTATATCATCATGACTAAATACCCATATATGCACTCATACACATGTCACAAACACATAAAAAACCATATCCACATCAGAACCAAAGTACCAATATGGATTTCAATCAGGTTACTCGACTCAAGTGGTGGTGTGTATGAAATAATAAGAAAATATAACAAGTATATTGTCAAACATAAATATCAAAATGGTGTTAATAATCCAATAAACCAAATTTATCATTCCATCTATCAAAATACTCTGAAGGAGCCTATATGCGATAGTAGTCCTAGGTGATGAAGGTTCCTGAGGAGGAAGGGGTAAACATGCACCTATCGGGGTTCGAGGTCAGGTCACTGAGGTTGAAGGCGGCCTGATACTCCTACAAGGGTTCATTCAATATTTCACAAACTATGTCCGGGTACCCTAGTATGTTAGCCCACTACTGGTGGAAGTGAAACTGTTCCTAATGATCATGCCAAGAAGAAATGGAAACCAAGAAGGGGGAGTGAATCAAAATACCTCAAGAAAGAGGGAAAACATGGTATTTGAGAATAGGTTAGTGGCTTTCATGTTGGCTAGACACCTATCCAATAGACTCCACAAGTGGTGATGGCCCCTGCAGTTGTTGCACCAGGTGAAACTGTCACATGAGAAGCTAAGATGAATGAGGCCCTTCCCAGCCATGAACTGAACAAATTCCATGATGGCCTTCCTCGAGAATGGGCTTCAACCTTTTCTTTGATTTGGGTTGGAAATGACATTAATGTCACCCCCAACAAACAATGGATGGTGGTCGGGATCAAAGGTATTTTGTTCAAAAGGACAGTCAATCCCCCTCAATTTGTTAAAATACCAATACCATAAACCATTTAAAAACAAGACATTTTAATTTATTTTGGAAATAATTCCCAAAAAAATCAATAAACAAACACATTCCAAACCATTTGTAATTTAATTTAAAGAATCAACTTATCTTTATTTTAAACCATGATTTTCCTTTTTAATATCAAATCCACCAATGGTAGAATGAAACCTAATTTATTTCAATGAAAAAGGTTAATTCACGACAAGATACCCTCCATTCCATACATTATTTTCATTAATAGGGTTATTTTGTGCTTCAAAATGATCAAAACATGTCTAACCAACTTCAAATGGATAAAATATGAATTCATGAAACACATTAATCCCAAAAAAGAAGATATAGTATAGAAACACCCACTTGGAATATTTGGGATCAAAACACAATGAATCTGAATGAGTATACTCAAATGAAGAACATTGAATCAAATAAAAGGGGTCTCAATAAAAGGTAAAATAGATACTATAACCATAATTCCCCATAAAAATTATAGGTCTAGTAAATAACAAGGCTTCAATATCCCCCAGGAACAAAGAATCAAGTGATGGAGAGAGATTAAAGTTCAAGAAAAGAAATAAATACCAAAAGAGGAAAACCATTTCGAATGAAACTTCAATCCACCAAGTGATGAGGATAGAAGAGCCAAAATATCCAAAGGGGCTCCCAAGGATTGAGTGGGTTGTGTTAAACTTGAGGGAGAAGATAAAATAAATAAATGGATGTATCAGGGTGAAATTACCCTACTACCTCGATGCTTCCACATATAGAACAACACCACTGACTAGATAGTGGCCCTCACCAGCTAGAAAATGGTTGTAGTATAAATGTTATAACCATAGGTTATCCCACTGGCTAGTCACTATAGACCCACCAGCTAGTTGATGGATATAGAATTTTTTTTGTATCCATTATGAATCCAATTGCCTATCCAATTACCCTCACCGGCCATTCGGTGGACCACATGAAGCTTTTCAACCTACATGTTCATGTCCACACCTTCTATGACAGTCTGGGATATCCTATGAACCCTCAAGAATCCCAAAAAACTCAAAGAGAATTTCTTTGAGGAAAGAGATACTGAGATGTTACAATTCTCAACATTGTTCCACTTTTTATCCGAATAAATATTCTAGTATGAAGGATAGAAAATGATGAGACAAAAATAAATTCCACACAAAAATTATTGTGTGGACAATTCACAAAATATAGGAAGAATCATTGAATATAGGACCACTACAAAAAAATGAACTGATAACCAATATTCCCAAGAACCCTTAATGTATATCCTCCAAGAACATCATACATCTCCAAATGACACATCTACATCACTAAGAAGAGAGAAAATCTCAATAATGTCAAGATACCTAGCATAGGTCACCCAACCATTTAAATTTTCAATAAAATGGTGGGAAATAAGATGGAAATATACTAAGAACACATCCCTTTCACCCAAATAAGAGACTACAACCACTAACCATGATGAACCACTAAGAGCATAATTTGAAACCTAAGGAAAGGTACACCCAAAACATACCAATGAATCCAAATGAAATAACACAATAAATATCCATCAATGATTCAACAAACAACAAGAAAGTAAAAAACTAAAAAGGATTTATTCCTCAATCAAGTATTATATGGAAACCTTGAATTCCCACTATAGAGTGTCACACATCGACGGTCTCATTGAAGTAGACACCAACACCTTCCAGTGCCTGGTACATCAAGAGACATCATAATCCTAGTCATTTGAGTACACAACAAAAGCCTATCTATGTCCAACCATAAATATATCATGTTTCCTAAGGCACAAAACATTTATGATTCTGGAATGGATTGTAATGTTATGTTCTGATCATTAATCTAAGAATATTTCATATCTGGGTTTGAAAATTAAGAGTTTCCATAATTTTCTCTTCTTCACATTATTCTCTTTCAGTATGTTACAAAATTATTTTATGGGAAGAATATCTGCATAAAAACATCAGTCTAAAATACAAATCATATAAAATTGGAATAAAAGAAATCCAATAAGATATATTGATTCCTCTATACCATGAGTTATATATACACAATGTATTAGTAAGATGTGGGTGAACCCTTGTATACATTTTGTTACAATTTGATCCCCTAAATTATCAAACTCTCACAAACATAAATGATGATGAATTTATTATTAATAGGACCACTCATAAGTTTTATTTTAGATATGAAGTTATTTTTGTTTCCCTTGTCATTGAATTACTACATTTCGATCAATGATTACTTAATAAACACAATAATATAAATATTTTATATTGTATATAAACCATACATAGAAGTCACAATATTTTTTATTTGTTGACCTTTTTTTCTAGGAATTCATGAGAGATGTACTACTAGAGGGGGTAGAATATAGTTCTTAGTATAGCTTGAATTTTTTAACCACCACTTCATTTAAGTTAATTGGATGGAGGACATTCAAATAAAACTAATAGTAATAGTCAATGTATTATGTAAATATAGAAAAATATATTGAAGTTATTATCATATGTTTATTCTAATGAACATAATTGAAAAAATTAAAATCAAGATGACACAATAAAATAAAAATATAATTTATATATCACAACATAATAAAAAGAATATTTGAATTCATTAATGATATAAAATATAAGAAAAAATAAAAATAATTTTTATAATTGGATTTATAAAAAAACATACATCACTACTATTTTGTGAGGTATTCACCTTCCCCCAAAAAATAAGTAAATATATAGACTCATAATTTTGAATCCTTGATTAAAAAATTATTGGAAGGGTTATCTTCTAAAATGATGGAATCCCTCACACAACCTGATCAGTATAAGATATAGATAAAATCTAGAAGAACCCAATCAAAAAGATTGTAAAATATGTCTTTCTTCAATCATGAATCCCTCAATCATCCTAATCTGAAAAACTAATCTCTACCTAGCCTCATAAGCTCTTAATAAAAATTATTAGAACAACAAAAATGATATATTGAGAAATATAGACTATTTACATTTAAAGCCTCTCCCAAATATACTGTGATAAAATCTCTCTAATGAAAAACAACAAAAATTTATCTCAATTAAATGTATTTTCAAATATTTAAATCATTTATAGCATTTGGTGAAATGAAAATAATTTTTACTTCTTTACCTCGAGATCATTGTTCAATTTGTAGACAAAAGATGTTGTGGAACTGATGTTTAGATCTAGAATTTATATGGTAAAATTATGACTATATTTTTAGAATCATATATACTTATAATGGATTTATACCTATACTAATTTTACTGATGATTTGTTATTTATATCTTCTACACAACTCCTTCCATAAAATATAAACACAAAAAAATCCTTCTAGAATATTAATGTAAAAATTAAATACCCAAGATATTCTTACATAGTCCTAATTGAAATATTGCATACATTTTCCTTTCATTATTTTTGTAAAGGAAATGTAAAAAACTTTTATATTTTACTAAACATCAAAACATTAACATATAAAATGATATATCATGATGTAAATGTAATAATGATTAAAAATATAATAAAAGGTGATAAAAATGTGTACTAATAGTTTAAAAATGAGCACATAAATATGTATTTTAACTAAATAATGAATCCACTATTCAAAATAACAAGACGTGATCACAAAAAAATCCACAACCTTGTGGATTTAACAAACTCATGCTTACAAAAAAAATTATACCCCATTATAAATATATTTTTCTCAATATTCTTTTTATTTCAATTCTATACTCCTTTGTATTTTTTTAAAAGAACATATGAGTAATAGAAATATGTAATTAAGACAACCAGAATATAAAAATATAAGAGAAATTAATATAAATAAATATTTAAAGAATAATAGATATAAATATAATTTGGAAAATGAAATCAATATTCTATAATGAAAAAATAATGTTTTTCATGTTCTAAAAGTCTACAAAATTATTAATTTTTACAAATTTTTATCACAAAATGTTTTAGATTGTTGAGAATTTTCAATAAATTTTCATTTTTATCATCTTTTTATTTGAACTAATTATTTTGTTCTTTAAAATTGTTAACTAGTAGGAATACAAAGATTTTATGATCATCAAGTGTGCTTTAGTTTTCACTAACTTCCAACATGATTCTTTCAATTATCTTGAACTAAATTTTATAATACTTATTCAAATTACATGTTAATAAAAGAACTTCAGTTCACTATATTACTAATTTACCCACTATATAATAATTTTTAACTTAATTGATTCAATTAGTGGTTATTCATATAGGGTCCTCAAACCATCCTTAGTTTCAAAAATGGTTTCGATAATCTATTCATTAAATTTACTATACTAAAAATGAATAATATTTTATCGAATCAAATTACACATGTCTTGAACATCTAGGAAAATATATATCATTCCATCAAGCTTATTGATAACTTTTTTGAATAATTGAACATCATATGGATTCTTTCTTAATTATCCTATGGACTATTAGTAGAGTTAGAAACATGTGGATGAGGATCCTTTCAGAGTATTAATAGCTAATACTCTTATATAATTTTAAACATTGAAAATAAGATTTTATCTATATCAACATAAGAATATTATTATCCTTGAATATATTTACTTAATCTATATTAAATACTTTTTTATCATTAATCCTATGAACTAAGTGAATCTTATTCGAATTTAATCTATGATGTGGGGGGAAATTAAGATAAAAAATCATGAAAGGAATATTCCATTAGATAAGTATCTATAAGAGAATTTTATTCCATAAACATATAAATTTTATCATATATATAATGTTTATATTTTTTAGGGATTTTTTGTTTCATATTTTTATAAACTATAGTAAAAATCTAATTCACTTTACTGATGTAATTATTTTCATTAATATTTTTCAATAATATCACATCAGGTTCGGCATACTCTTAGATAGTAATTCATTTTATAGACTCTTGAGAAAAATCATTATATGATTATTTTTCATCATATTTATTATACTTCTTTTATTCTCCATTAAATTTTATCTTTTTTCTCTTTAATATCCAAATCCTTATTAATGTCGAGAAGATTTTGAGGGACTCTTTCCTTCTGATCTTAATTATTTTGCATTAACTCTTAAAATTAATGGACGAATATATTCTATACATTAATTCTTATAAATTATAATTATTTTTAACTTTATCTTCATCTAACCACTCTTCAAAATTTATTTTAAATGTCTCAAGACATTATTCAAACAAAAAATTTTCTAACTTATCATAAAATTATTATCAACCATACTGATAATACAATCTCATATTTGATATGGTTTCATCTCTAAAAATATATTTTCTTCCAATTATAAGTTGATTTAATAATTATTTATTTTACACTTCTATAAACATTACTATCACCTTCATAAGGAATCCTTAATATATAATCAATTTCAAAATCAAATCATTCAAATTATTTTTCTCATGATAACTCCAAAACAAATAAAATTATTCATCATTATATTATATAAGAAGTTCACAATATTAAAATCATTAGTCTTAATGGATATCTTGATCTCTTTCCATGGTAGAATAAAATCATGTTCCCACTATAACATTTTTTTCTTCCTGTTATATATGTTACATATTATGAAAATTCAATATGATAACAAAAAAAGACTTTCTTTAGCTCTAAAAATTAAAAAATATCATGAAACATCAACTAACTTGATATAAAATAATTGGTTCTATTTTAAAAGTTAATATATCTAATACCACAATTATTTTTAGAACCATTTTTATGATCTTTCTAAAAACAAAGAAATAAAATATTTTTACTCCATCAATAACACTATAAACTAAAAACCCTTTAAAATATTTATCAATACCAATATAATTAAATTTATGATCCTATTTCATTGGAAAAAGAGATTCCCATCCATTTAAGGAAATACTTGACTTTGAACAGGAATCATACTTATAAAACTAATATATATTTGTTAGCCTCTCATGGATAATTTCACTTTTAGAAATATATCTTGAATAATCCATAAAAAATAATGGATAAAAAATAAATCTACAAAAAAATGGAATAATATTGAACATAGAAAAAGAACAAGATTCAAGGGGTGGGAGGTATTTAGGGATTAAAAAAATTAAAGAGATGGTCCAACCTCCAATTCTTTAAATATGATAAGGAATATGTTAGTCATATTATTTATAGTCTAATAGCTAATAATTAATCTACCAAAGCAAGAATTCTTAAATTATATATATTTAGTACTTCTAATAAAAATAAAATTTACAAGAAAATTTAATACTATTATGTTAAAATATATATTCTATAAGAAAAATTCGTATGAATACATAAAAATATTATTTGAAAAAATATACAAATATAAATTTAAAAACAAGAAAATATATTTTTCAAAACAAAAAAAACTACTTCTAAAAACATAACAAAGGGAGAAAATCATTCAAGTTAATAGATTTTAAAAAAAAAATTTCTGAATGGGAAAAATATTATATTACCTAATTTTGATAAAAACATTAAAGACAAGTATTGGTTCAAAAAATTTACACCATTTTTTGAGGACTTTTTTATTATATGTTTTTAGTTAAAAAGGATGTAGACTACAAAACAATTCATATATGATCCTTCCCTAAATTATATTTGATATATTAAAAACTTGTAGAATGAAGAGTCTTTTTAAATATCACCATGTTGGTCTTCATTTACATTAAATTAAAGAATAATATCCAATATTTTTGTGTGATCCTAAATTATAAATATTCTTATATCTATGTGATTTTCCTATGAGTAATGTGTTGAGTTCATATACCAATCTATACCACTAGTTTTATCATGAAAAATTGGTGTCTTAGTTAAACACAAACAAAAATAAATGAGTGTGTGTTCCATCCCAAAAACTTTCGAGAAACAACATCTAACTTCTACAAACACATATTCAACAATAAAATGTGCTAACATATTTTGATTAATTCCTGAACGATATATTGAAGATACTCAGAATAATTAATAAGGTTCTATATGTACTTTTTGTATCCAATTTATATCCTCCAAAGATATGATTTGGATAAAAAATATGTTCAAAATCACTTCTAGAATAATAAAATATATGAATATCTAATGTTTATTTATAAAAGTGAATAAATAATTTATCCTCATTAATATATGACTATTTTTATTTTTTTTTAAATAACACACAAAATTATAAAAAAACATTAAATATCTTAAAAAATAATTTAGATTAAGTAAAATTCCAATCATACCTCAAAAATATTTCTAATCTAATGGTTTCCCTAATTCATCGAGACCAATAGATTTAGATATTTAAATAAGTGTATTCGTACTACTAGAATTTACAAAAAAAATCATTTAAGTACTTTTTAATGTCCCCCAATATGGAACTCTCTCACAGGGACCGAAAGGGTTGGTTATGAGACCTCAAGTGTGTCTCCCTGTACAACAGATGATAATGACTAGCAGTGGTGGAGTGAAGAATATACAGGGGAGATTATACCCCATGCTATGAAGTGTCATTGACATAGAAAAATTAAAAATAAAATTGATATATAATTTATGTATACAGACAATGGAATACAACAATAAAAGATAAATTAATATTATAATAATTAATAAAATAATAATATAATAACTTGATGGAATGTAACTAAATGACATTCTAGAAAAATACTAAAAATAACTAGAAGACCCAAATAAGGACTCAATGTATAAGGTCTCAAACCCATATATATACCATTTAAAAACACCTTCCCCACATAAAACAAGAAATAAAAAAGAATGGTATATCCCCCATGTCAAGACATGCATCCAAATATTATTATAACATGGCAAATAGCTGCCAAAATAGGGTGTGCGTATAACTCAGTAGGTTGACACCACTGTGACTAAAGAAAACCAATCTGATAAGAAGTGTATGAAATTATGGGACAAAGAGGTGCACTAATGAATTAAATAATTAATAAAATGAAACCATAACCATCATCATATCAGTGCTAAAATATCTCTGAGTGTGTCTTATAACCATTTCATCAATAATCAAATAACCAAGGTAAAATAACATGCTTTGGTGCCATGCTGGGATATCTCTGAACATGTCTTACGAACATGAAAACTATAACCATATAACCAATATAATATACATACTTCTATTACATGTAATAATATCTCTGATAATGTCTTATTACTATTCCAACCACCACTATATAACTACAGTATAGTCACAACAATTTATCTTGGTCAAACCATATAATCATTACAACATTTTCTGGTCAAAGGCCTATAAGCATTACAACATTTCTAGATCAAATATCTAGGAGAATTACAACATAGGACAAGAATAACCCACTCTATATAAGAATTATATCACGGTAATGGTCCAATCCCACTCAATACCACCACTACATCATATAAGTGTTCATGTACTAGGTTCACACCCAATATATAAGCATTACAGCATAAAAAAAATTCCTATCATATAGCATGGACATCAAAATATCACATCACATATATCAATGGTTAACTACGTGAATTACCATTATTATTTCATATTCCACTTGTAATTCAATTAAAAATTGATTAAAAATTATATCTATAAGGAATACACCATATTTATGAAATTATATAACAATAAAACACCCTATGTCACATCTCATGCTAAACATACTCCAAGACATCATCCAATGAAAAATCCATTTGTAACCAAAGGAAATCATGTAATAATATACTTCACTTATTTAACTAGTTTATGTGCACTTAATGATGGCACGATATTGATATTTCATAAAATTAGCAATTATCAAACCATATTGTTATGATTTAGACCCCTTAACATTAAATTGCTATCCAAAAATGACTCCAATGGAATATCCCCATGAGTATGAAAGTGGGGATGACTATAAAAGTCTTTCCAACACCAAAGCTGATCTAGGTCCAAAACAACAATGAAATTGGCCAATGTATTTCACCGTAATAGTTGGAGAACTAAGGGAATAAAGAAGAAACCTAAAAAAATGAACATGACAGGTATTGAAGACAAAAAAAGGAACTTTCAGAAGGGGTGTTGGCAATTCATAGTCACATGGGGAATTATCTAGGGTAAAAATGAGAAAATTTGAAACAAAATTGAATGCATTTATATCACATGTCTTGTTTAAAATTGAAGTTCGGGTACATACACAATATGTAATGTGGTTACACATTGTTTAAATGATTTTAATAGAATTCAACAAAAAATCTATCATCTCGGATTTATTTTATTAAATCCCCTGAATAATAAAACGACATGTAATCCCTTTATATGTTTTGTTAAGGTTATGCAATTGATTATTCATCTCATTTTCCATTTAAAAAATCATTTCCCTGTTTAATGCGTCTCAACATAACAACAACCCATTTTAGCACCTACTCAAATTTATACCCAGACTCTGTTAACTCAAAAAAGAATTTGTACCCAATATTTAGTTAATTTTTTCCAAAAAAATAGACTCAATTTCCATGAAAAAGACTCATGAACTGAGGATAAAATCAGAAACTTTGTATTAAGCATACCTAGAAAAATACATGATCATGCAACCGCCCCACCTTATAACAGCTCATCCTAGAGCTTCTCCAAGAATCGATGTGAGGTATCTATAAAAAATTCATGCCACTATGTTTTCATTTCAAACTACCTTTCCTGGGCCTCCTCCTAAAATCTCTTATGATTCCACTATAATCAATCTAATGGAATAATCTGACCCAGAAGATATTTCTCACTCTGATCCGTAACCCGAATTTGATACTCCTTAAAGGATGTATCATAAAAAATCTCAATGTATACTCCATCTATCACATGTTAAGTGTCAAGATTATATCATTGTAGTTATGACACTTGAATCATGTTGTGCATGGTAATGCAGTGTTGTTAAAGGGATAAAATAGACATCACTGGACCGACTACTACATCTATTTCAAACGGCTTGACAAACTAAGGTTCTAGACTTCCCTGTTTCTCGATACGGGATTTCCCCAACCTAGGTGACTCCTAAAGGGAAAACATGAAAATAGACCTCGAATTCCCTATATCTTCTTTCATGGTCATCTTATGATTTCTTCCTACTCTAGCCAACCACCAATAAATTTATGATGAACTAAAACTGTTCAGATGACTCCTAGATGAGATTGTTCCAAACACATGTTGACTCACCTGCTTCTATCCAACAAAGTGGTGAACAATAAAAAGTTCCATATAAGGCCACAAAAGGTTCTATTTAGATCAATTCCTATAATCTATTCTTTTAAGAAAACTCTTAAGGTTCCATAAATTTCTTCCATGAACCACTAAAATCCAAAACACATTCTCATTGCATATCCTCCAAAACCAGAATAGTCTTCTCAAATTGTCCATAAGTCTATGGATTATAGGATATGTTTAAAATATCTCATGATACCAGGGATTTATGAGGAACCTTTCTGAAACACGATGTGAAATGAGGTTCTATATGTAAAATGTTTCCCCTCATAACATAGTGCAACTAAACCACTTCGTGCATGTAAATATTTCCAAGATCTTCAACTGTAGTGGTTTCTATAATAGGTATGAAATAGTCTAAATTAGTTAGTCAGTCAAAAAACCCCTGAAAATAAAATCATATTGGTTTTCATGGGTAATCAAATCACAAAATGCAACATGACATGTCCCCATTTCCATATTAGGGTGATTAAAGGCTACAAAATCCCAACTGGCCTCTCATGCTCACCTTTCACCTACTGAAAAGTAAAGTATCTTGACACAAATCATGAAACCTTATTTTTTGTTCCTAACCATTAATACTATCCATAATGATCATGATATTTAATTTTTAAAAAAGGATGCACTACCTATTCATAAGTATGAAACTCCCTCATTAGCTACTCATATAAGGTTGTATGAACCCATCCTCAACCATGGAAAAGAAGAGAATTTACACCGTCGAGAGACTATCTGAATAGAGTCTCAAACCATATAATTTTTCTATCATAACTAATCCCACTATATTAGACAGCTTATCGGTCTTATTCTGTCCCAAAAGAACATGTATAACTGATATCAAAGTTAGAGCTACTCACCCAAGAGATTCCTAAACATGTAGATGCATGTCTGCAAAAGAGAGATTATCCCAGATTCTAGACAGGACTCTTATATTGCCTCAGTTTTTATATTATGATTTAAGTTATAAAAATTTAAGTGTCCCATTCCTGGTGTATAATCCAATTCATATTCAAAGTCTCTACACACTCGACCCACTTCCTCTTCTGAAAGTTTTGGTCTCACTAAAAAAATATGTACCTGGTGATCTTATAATCCGTCTATAAAAAAAAATCTCACAAAAGATATAGTGTCACCAACATATCAATTTATATACCACTACTTCTAAATATATATCATGTGTAGGATAATTCCTTACAGGTGTTCTCAGCTACCTGGATCCACATGCAACCACATTATCTACCTGTGTTACAACTAATCCAATTCCAACTCCATATGCATCAAAGTACATCATAAATGATTCTCCCATAATAGGTATTGTGAGAATAGGTGGTGAATTAAACCTCACATTTATCCCTTGAAAACCTCTCTCACAATCTTCAGACCAAACAAAAATAATCCCATTTTTTTTTAAGCATGAAATTGGTGCTACCAAAGTAGATAAATATTGGATAAAATTCTAGAAATAACCTGATAAATCCAAAAAACAATGAATTTCAACAAAATTCCTGAGTTGTTCCTAAGATATCATGGATAGAACTTTTTATGGGTCTTATGACACTACTACCACTAAGATTTCATGGTGAAAAAAGTTTAATTTATTAATCCAGAAACTGTATTTAGTTAGCTTGGCATAAATACGTTGCTCTCTTAATGTACACGGGATGATGTTAAGGTGTTTGGAACAATCATTTGCATAAAAATAACACACTAAGATGTATTCAATAAAAACCACCAGAAAATGATCTTAGAAAGGATGATAGTCCGAAGTCCCTGAACACCATAAAATCATTATTCAAACAAAATAGCATCACTACAAATTCATACAATCCACATCGGATCATAAAAGTTGTATGATGTCTTTTTGATAGCCTCATCCTTAATTGATGATATCATGATTTCAAATAAGTCTTAGAGAAGATCTTGGAACCTCTCAAATGATTCAAAATACCCTGAATGTGTGGAATAGTATACTAATTCTTGATCATCATCTGGTATATCCACTGATAATACACACATAATAACAATGATCCATCATTATTTTTTGTGAAGAGAACTAGAGAACCCATAGGAGTTGTAATAATACATATAAATTCTTTCAATCTTATATATACAAATTGAACCTTCATCTCTAATTTCTTCTATGGTTCTATTCATTACACCATGATAAAGACTGTCTCTTCTCTCAGCATAAACTTGACTATAAACTTGATCTCTCACTCAGGTGATAATCCATATAACTCATTTGAGAAAAAAACCAGAAAATATTCTACCACAAGAGGAAAAGAATTTTACTATATTCAACCATTATCTAGATAGATATTTTAAATTTGATCTAGGAAAAAATCCAATATTCTATAAATTGGTCCTACACATCCAACATATAGATCTCACTCACCCTGGTGACAATAACTACTTCCTTCTATGGATAAGAACGTAACTCTCCTCCTTTAATAGTCTATATGAGCCTGATATTGAAATATCCAATTCAAACCATGAATCAAGTCATAGCCTGTCATTTTCAGTGTGAATGGTTTCGAAAATAAAATTAACCCACTAATATTTAGAGAACACACCATGAATCATTTGATATTCTCTGACCTCACTCCTAGAAGTGTGTGATTGGTAAAACACCATATAATATTTCCACATACAAAACCAAAAAAATTTCAAAAAGATACGATATAAATGAATGATATTATTCTATATCAATCAAAAAAATCAAAGGTAGATAATATAAGAATTTAACCTCTTATTGCAGATGGTCTTTCATCCATGTTAGTCTGAGTAGTTTTCCTAATATGCAACAGATTTTTCAATCTTCCCTAGAATACATTAGGAATACCCTAAGCTACATCCCTTGCTTGGTAATATTTCTCATGCACTAGAGTACCATGCCCTTTCCATGGATTGAACGACCTGTAGAACTCTAACTACCAACTTACTGATAGGTAGCTGATCCCCTTCCTAACTCCCATTATTGTCTAGAACCACTTCCATTGGTATTCTAAGGAAAGATAACATAGAACCTCTAAAAACGTCCTAGTCTACTGTAGATAAAACTCTCGACTTAAGGGTAAGAAAAATGTGGGTGCTTCTGACCAAACTTTCCATACTGAAAGAACAAAAATATAGCACAATCTTGAGATGGTATTCCACTTCCTTGGAAGTTCTTAAAACTATTACATTAAAGGAAACTATCATAATTTAACTTCTTAAACTCAAATAAGAACTTGCATATTTCCCTCCTAAAATTTTCTAGATGCAGCTCGGGGCATCATTCAGATTCCATTCTGTAATAAGCATATGATTAATCATGTATTTAAAGTTGATTAAATTTACAATATATACCTATTACCTGATTTAATAATACATATCGTCCTTGAAACATCTCACCATAGAGATCCCATCACCATCCAGGGATGGAAAAAAGTGGGGTAGGTTAGTAAAACGCCAATCGCAATCTAGTACTCACAAACACTTCTATGTCAGATGCATGAACTCGTGAGCATTTTCGTAACTCAAGGATTTAGGGTTGAAATGATACATGAAATTTGTCTCTATTTCCTTATAAGATAGATCATCATGCTTCCCAGGTCTCTCTAGAATTTCTCACCAATACATGGTAGGACCATGGAGCATTTACACATCAAAACTCTCCCTCTTATCCATGGGTGTCTTGAGATACTTGAAGACTAACTGGAATGATTCAATCTAATAAAATGGCTATCTGAGCTTCCCCTACCCGAAGAAATGCAGGCAGATGCTAATGTGGAAACTCTCTGATCATCTCAGACATCGAAGGAATGGTGTGAAAAGTCTCCCATTCCAGGGATTTCATGACCGTCAGGAAGATTTGGAAAAGATAAAATTACGTATCTTTCATAGGAACTATAGGATGTTCTATTTTAGATACACTAAGAGCATTTTGATTCCCACTCTCCTGATTCTCATGTCAATGATAATGATGATGAATTTTTCACAAAAAAATGAACTCTTTATATAACTATCAATAAACAAGGTCAACTCCAATATGGGACTAAAATAGAGAACCACTAACTCTTGGTATCTCTATGCATGGCTTAATAGTAATTTATTGTGACATGAAAACTCATTTTGTTAATACAGTGAAATAAATATATCATATCACAGTTTAAAAGGCATGCATATATCAAAATGAAAAATTGATATGTCCATATCATGAAAAATGCATGTCAATATATCCCCATGTCCCTATTATGATGAATGTATTCTCATCTAACACCATACATAGCCAGGGAAACAAATTTCCAGAAACAGTAAGATCAAAAACAATAAACTCACACAACAGGTGAATCACCCAAAGTGAAATGACATAAAAATTAACAAGAACATGTAACAAACAACAATATCATACCTAGGTACATGGATTTTCCTGCGTACTTGGGTTTGCTACTCCCATGCACAAGTTCATTACCAATTCTGAACACATCCTAGTCTCCTTTAAACCATTCACCAAATAGTTTTGAATTAGTAAAGAAAACATTCTTCCTCTAATACCAGTCTATGACATCCAATAATTGGAAATCTCTCAAATTTAAGAAAAACTTTGGTTATGAGACATAAATAGAACCTCCCCATATTCTAAAATCATCTGACTTGTAGCGGGGGTGTGGAAACTATAGTGGATAGACTATACCCCAAAGTATGAAGTGTCATTGAAGTAAAAAAATTCATAAAAAATTTGAAATATAATCAAAGCATACCCATAATGGAAGATAATAATAAAATATATCTAAATATTCCAACAAATAATGGAGGAATAATGTAATTATTTGCTAAAATGTAACTAAATTACATGCTAGAATAATAAATTAAAAGACTAGTGAACCCAAATAAAGACTCAAAGTCCTGGGTCTGAAACCCCAAATCATTCTAATATACAAATAGAATGAAAATATGAAACAATAAATAAATAAAAATGTAATTTTTCCTTTTTCGAACATACATCCACATAATTTCCATGGGTACTAAACAACATCCCAAATAGGCAGTGATTATAACTTAGAAAGTAAAAACCATCATCCTTAAACAAAACTGCTCAGATAAGAAGTATATGAAATAATGTGATAAATAGGTTCATTAATTAATTCAACAAAAAAAATAAAATCATATCAATCCTTATCTCCATCCCATAATATCATTAAGCACATACTACTACCATTATACAGATTATTAAATAAACAAGGTACGATAACCAACATCGTTGCCATTTCGGAATATCTCTGAGTATGACTTAAAACCAGGACAACCATAAACATATAACCAAGGTATGATAACCCAATTTTGTACCATATTGTAATATCTTTGATCATGTCTTTTGACCATGAAAACCCCCACCAGAAAACCATGGTATAATCACAACTGTCAATTCGGGTCAAATACCAATATGCATTATAGCATTTTTGGGTCAAAACCCTATAAACATTACAACATTTCTAGGTCAAATCCCTATAAGTATTATAGAATTGTATTGGGTATATCACACTCTTTATAAGAATTAAATCATGGTACGGGGCTGAGGCCACTCTATATTAGATGTTTAGTAGATAAGTGTGAAAGTTCTAGTGATAATCCTGATGTATAGGCATTACAACATTAAACAAAATTCATGACATATAGCATGGATATCCCGATATCACATCATATATATCAGTAGTTAGTTATGAGAATTAACATTATTTATTTATATTATACTTTAAATTCATTTCACTATTTCTTAACAATTATATCAATATGAAATAGGTCATAATTTTGGAATTCTATAACTGGAAATCACCCTTGATCACATGTCATGCAAAACATGCATCAAGCCATCTCCCAATTAAAATTTCATTTTGAACTAATGGAAATAAATTAATAATCTAATTAACTAATTTAATTAATTTTGGAGCATGAAATAATGGAACGATCATGATATTTCATAAAAATAGAAATTATCAAACCACATGGTTAATATATGGACCTCTACCATTAACAGATGATCTAGCAATGCTTCGAGTAGTAAAATCCAACAAGAAAGATAGTTCTGATGATTTAGAATAGTTTCAATGATCAAAACAAATCACGGTCAAGACCAATAATGTAATAAATCAAATTATTTCCCCACAACGGTTGGATAACCAAGGGAAGAAAGAATAAACCTAACAAAAAGTACTTATCGAGGATTGAAGAAGCAAACAGAATGTCTGAATGGGTTGAAAGCACTAAAAAATCACCTGGAAATTTCCCTTGGGTCGATTTGAGAGTATATGCAGATAAATATAATGAATTTTAGCTGCATATCATGTTTAAAATTGAGGGTCTATCATTTATACAAAGTTTAATGTGGTTAAACATTGTGTAGATCTTTTTAATGTAATTATCCAAAACCCCCCATAACCTAGGATTCATTTTATAAAAACCCAAAAAATATTACATAATGTGTAATCCCTTTACATGACATAAAAATGTTCTACTATAGAAGGATTATCCCATTTTACATTTAAATAACCAAAACCCCCTTTACATATTTTCAACATACTGAGAACCTATTTTTACAATTAGTCTCATTTAAATCTGACTCCATTAACTCAAACGATCATACATACTTGAACTTTAGGTCATTTTCACAAACAGAGGATCTATGTCTCCGAACGAGACCAACGACTAAGGCTAATATGAAAAACTCAGATATAAACATAACTGGATAGATATTGGATCTTACATAAATATTCGGTTTTCATTTTTAGAGGGAAATAATTTCCATTACATTTTTGATAAATTTGAAAATAATGTAAAAGTCATAGTTCCCCAATTATGATTATTTTAAACTCATATATAGTATATTACAAAAAAATAGAAAAGATATTTTTGAGTTGAGTAAAGGATAATTTCATTGATATAGATTTTAACAATGATAGTGTCATTAAAACCATTCATTATAAAAAAGTTTTGATCAACATCTCCCTTAACAAATTAATTTTTAAGTAAAAAAATTGTAAGCCTTTTATCCATGATTTTGGAGATTATATAGGTCCATAAATTTCCTTAATATATCTAAATACATGTCGTGGGATTTTATTTTATTTTCTAAACAAGGTGGTTATTTGAAAAAAAAATATTCAACAGAACATATCCATTATGAAATTTACAGTTTATATATATTTGATAAATATTTATACTTTTATATGATGTAAAGGTTATAAGTATTTTAATAGATTCATGTATTTATACCAATACCAATTTTTCTTCATAATATATGAATTCTAGTTGATCATAAACATTAGAAATAATAATTTCATCATTTATAATAGTAGTTTCATTTTCATCATGTTTATTTTGTAAAATAAATATTACTCAACTTATCAAAATATACTTAGGTCATTATACCATCTTCCAAACACTATTATGTTCAATTTTTTAATGTACATCTTGAATTTACCATATCTAACCATCATCACTAAAAGTATCATTTCCTTATTTAGGTTTAAATATTTTTTCTAATTAAAAAAATTGACATTTTAATAATAAAATATGAGCATTTTATTTTATATTTGTAACTATAAAGTGTTTATTTTCATGATGATTCTTTATGATCTACATACTTCTTTTATAAGAAAAATAATTTTGTGTAATAATTGGTTGAAGTTCTTCCATTGGAACAAATTCAAAAAATATTTCAACCACAAATCTCCAATATAAATACTTTTCTAAAATGATTTGAAAAATAGTTTTAAAAAATTCATCGAAAGGCATTGATTTTAGATATCTTCAAAAGGGATTACATGCATCAAACATAACATGTACCTTTTCCTCGTCATTTTTTTCTTTTTTTTAAACATGATATTTATTACATGTTATAGAATTGTCAATAGATTTTCAAATAGTAAATTTTCTACCAAATTTATGGAAATTGCCTTTTGAATTTAGAATCACCACTTTATATCAAAAAACTTTGAAGTAATATGTTTTAGGATTTCATTTGGTCTAAAACTCAAATGGAGTTTCATTAAGAAATTATCACATTAAAACCTAATTTATATTACAGTAATATATAATAATAGAATCATCCCAAGAACTTTTGGAAATACATTATTCAGTTCACATTGTTCATTAATTTTCTAATCAATTCTATTTAATTGTTAAACTACACCTTTTTAGAGGACATCTATGTTATAAAATATTGTGTGTTGTTACTATTTTATAATAAAAATATTAATGTAAAAAAATTGAAACCCAACATCGTGATCACGATAAATAGTAAGAAACATTTTATTTTTATATTTTTTACACAATATATATACTTTTAGAAGAAAAAAATAGTTCAATTTAATTTATAAAATATAGAACAAAGTATATCTAATGTAATCATTAACCAAGACTTACACGTACTGTATCACTCTAATACTACTAGTTTTTTGGATTAAATAATTCAATGGTCACTAATTTTGATGCATTAGAAACATATTTTTTAATAATAAATTTATGATTTTCTTAAATTGGTTTCCATATTGACAAGAATCATAGAGTTCTGAAGAATTAAATATATCCTTTGGTAAATTCTTAAAAATTCGTTTCCAAGAAATCAGATTAAAATTTAGAACATTATAGTTTTCCAACCATCAAAACCACAACCAATAATGATCTTACAATATACTAAAATAGGAAGACCATAGATCCTATGGTTTTATATGATTGTGGTGTCATAATTCTCATGCTAGTTAGTAGAAACAATGAACTTACCTTTTGATCATTGTGTAATAAGTTTTTCAATATTAGAGTTCAAAAGGTAAACATAATCATATAATTTAATTAAGATAATGATATTTTAATTAATAACTAAAATATATAAAATAATTAAATTCAATCCTTACTATTAAATTCAACATCACAAACTCCAAATTTATCTTTTTGAGTAATGTCACCATCAGTTACTTTTCCACCTCTAATATTATGAATTTTATACTATCAATGCACTATATATTTCAATTGTCGGTACTCATCCATTCTTATTGAAATATAAAGAGAATTTTTCTAGTACTCACAATTTCTTCAGAACAAATTTTTTGAAAATAAAACTTTTTTAACCAACATTTTTTCATCATTCCAATGTTATATTGCTTCTATTTATTTTCAAACATAAGCTTTATGAGAACCTAAGGATTCAACACGATTTAAAGAAAATTTATTTAAAAAATGTCCACCTCTTTGAAATTATATAAAAAATGTTCATATTAAATAACAAAATATTTTTCTGAAAATGATACATTTTAAAGGTAAATCAAATAGTTGGATTTTTCTGATGTAGTCTCAACAGTCTATAAAGTTTATCAAAATTTTACTTCTGAGAATAAAAATATGATAGGGTTTTTTAATCAATAATTTCATACATATGTTTTTTATTTAAATTTATATCTTTATAATTTGAGAAATTAATATATTTATTATCTAATTCTGATGTCAGTTTATAAATTTCATGAGTATGACTTGAAATTTGACAATTGGATTTAGAATTATCTTACTTAGAAAAATCATTTTTTTAGATTATTTTGATTTATTTTTCTTTTGAATTGTTACGTATCTATTCATTTCATTAAAAAAGTAAAATTATCCCCATCTATTGAGGTATTTGGTTTTTTCTTACATAAGAGTTAAAATAATGTTTTCTTCAGATGCTTCAATGTAATTTTAGTTTAATGTTAAATTTTAAAGATATTCGATAATAAAAGTTTCCATGAATCATTGATTAGTCATCAGAGTATAATCATAAAATTGAAAAATATTTAGACTGTCACTAATTACATTAGATAACCAATCAGAATGTGTGTCTCCTCAACTTTAAATCTACGTGTATAAAGCCTTTAAACATTTCTTCCTTTTCTTTTATTATATTTCATTGTACTTTCTTCCTTTATTTTCACCCTTGGACAATTGGGTCTGTTATTCCCTGGTTTTTAAATTCATAACAAATCAACTTATAAGTGCATCTCTATCATTTCTACAAGTCTAATTTTTTCAATAATTTTAGTAAAATCAATCTTTCTAAAAATATAATTCAACGATTTTGAAATCTAGGAATAATCACATTCACATTCTTCAAAATAATAAAATATGGTTCACCTTTAACTTTCTTCTATAGCTTTGAGAAGATTATGAAAAAACCACAAATCTTATACATTATATTTGTAACTATTTAAAATGTTTAAGAAAAGTATAATGTATTCTTCTTTTTTTTAATTTTCCACATGTCTTTTCAATAAACAATCACATTTAATACATGTTCCAAAAAGATCATCTATACTCATTTTTTTTAGTTCTTTCATATTATCTATATTTGTTCTCCATGATTTCTACTCTTAAGGAATAAAACCACTAATCCTTTCAGTATTATTTTCTTCCATCAAGTAATTATATTCAAGAAACTATAAAATATTTATGATAGCTATAAATATTTAATGTATTTGGGATAAATATTCACCAGGTAAGATATCAATGGCCTAATTATTAGCACAATGGAAATCCATTATGGGTTTTTAAGAATTATAATTTTACAATTGTTTTACTTCATAATTTTTCTATATATTGTTATATATATATCACAGTAATATATTTTACAATATATATAGTTTATCATTGAGAAATATATATTATTCTAAACTCTATATTTCAACTTATATTCAAAAATATAATATCTTTTAAAAGATGTAACTTACTAATCAAGAATCATAAATTTTCAGTCATCGTTAACAAATGATAAACATAGTAATAATCAAAATGGTATTCATAAAATATCTCTATTAAAAGTGACCAACACAATAAGTTTTTTTCATCATCTATGATTTAGATTTTCTAATATTCCAACAGATAAATCTATCATCATAAAAAATGTGTTTCTCAACCACATAGTTAGTGTAAGGAACAAAAATATATGTAGTTTCATTTCCCTAAAACCAAATTTTACCATGAAATATAATAAATATATATTATAATTGGGGGTGAATTGAAGTATTCATTATAACATACAACTTTTTCAATGCCTGAAGTTTTTGGTACATTGGACAGATGTTGTTCTAATAAACATAACAGTTAGAGTATGGAGTACATAAATGCATTAGAATACACTAAATTTTTTAGAAGAGATTCATTCTAATAAACATAATAGAATCTAATTAAAGTCAATATAACACAAAAATGGTAAATAAAATTTAGATTTCACCTCATAATGAATTTAAAATCACTTCAATTTAGAAAAGATAAAGAACATAAGAAAATATTCAACTGCCTTTTTATAAAAGGAAATAACAAAATAATTACAACATCTCCACAATGTGAGGACTTAGGATTCAACCAAAGTGATAATTAGGACCATAGAATCAACCTCATTTATCTATAATTTTTGAAATATCAGAATTATTATCCCTTTAAAAACCCAAAATCACTTGATCAACCTGATCAATGTAGTATTTTTCTTCAATCTAAAATCCATTGAACAAATAGATTAGATAACCCTTCTATATTTAATCAAAAAAATACCAATAAAGATGATCAGGATAAATTAATTCTCCAAAACCTAATTAGATCTTGATGAACACAAATATAACATCAATAATTTCAAATTTATTAACTTATAGTACTTATAAGTTAATCCTCTCACACATATACTCTAATAAAATCTCATCAAAGGATAAAATGGAGGTTTTTTCATCCCCAAGTTGTTTAAAACATAAAAATGGATATGGATTTTGATTAATTTAAAATTTTATGTACATATCTACCTCCATTTAAAGGTTTTATTCATATAAAAATGTATCAATACCTATAACATTCAAATTCTATGATTCCAAGTTCAACTATGACGTTATCGATAGTATCAACTATAGTTGTGATGGATCTACACTTGCACTACTTATACCATAAATTGTTTACTAAAAATTAATTTAGAAAATAATCTAGAAAAAATCAATACCAAGAAAAATAACCCCATATCAAACATTTATGTAAAGATAAAATGACAAGAAGTTGCTTATGGTGTCTTTCTAGTAAAGTTACTTAATCTTTCATTCCATTCTTCTAGTTAAGGTAATGTGAATTGGAATGAGTATTTAAGGGACATCAAAAAAATAAATTTAAGAAAGTTATGATACATATTAAGTATAAAAAGGATTAAAAATATAATAATGGTGATAAAGAGATGTATTTTTATTTTCACAACAATAGTCTAGGAAGAATACTTTCTATCCAATAGATGCACACTAGGATAATCCAATGTGTATACACTAAAAATGTATTGATGTACTAGAATAAAATAAATATAAAATTTAGTAGTAGGTTTAAAAAAGGTTGATGGAGGTCTATATCTACTCCCCTTTACAATTTTTAGGGATGTTGCACACACCACTCACTTGGAACTCACTCATTACTCTCTCAATTCCCACTGTTTTAATAAATGAAAACAAATTTGAAATATAATCCACGATAAGAACAACATAACTGTTAAATTAATTAATATGCTAAGTATAGATAGGTTCTCATTGATATTCATGTGTTCCTCTTACTTTAATTAAAATTTATGGATAAAACCATGATATAATATTTCATTTCCATGGAAGATTTATCATTGTATTACCATTGAATAACGACATCATTTAATAGAATGGTGTCCAAAGAGTGTCAACCTATACTCTTATATTATCTCTCTAAAATAGTACACTATCAATATTATTGTCAATTTTGTTATAATTATTATATATTTTGTAATATAAATTAGATCCTATTTTATATAAATAATTAATATTTCTCCTAACCCCATATTTAATGAAAAATCATTTGCAGTAGTCAAACACACAACAAAAAATATATATATTATCTTCCATTTATCTTCCATTAATATCAATTATAATATCTCATTAAATAGAAGATCTAAAATCTTTCATGTTAAAAATAAATGTTGAAACATCCTCACTCCTTATACAAACATTAATTCCAAGCCAATTAATCACCATTATAATGTTCTGGAATATTCTCGAGGCTTCCTTTCTAATATTGGGGTGACTTGTAATTTGGAATAACTTATAATATTTCAATAAGTAGTTATATACTGGTTTTTCAAATTATAAAATTAATGTAAACTTTTTAAAACATTATTTAGATATTAACTTGGGAGTATTCTAATTGAATTAATTAATATTGGTGGTGTTTTGGAATTTTTGGAATTAATAGTAAATCATTTTGTTTATTATTTATTAGTTTGATAAAATGAGTTTTTATTTTATTAAACATAAATTTTACACTTATGTAGAGATTTAAACTTTTTTAAGGGTATGTGGTACCATTCCTTAACTATGTAAGGGTGAGAAGTTAATTTTAGGATATTCATAAAGGTAACTCCCTATTTTTATGAGCCTGTATAAATATAGGGATAGGGTAGCGTAAAGGTATCTCATCTCCCCTTGATCTCATGTAAGGGTTACATAAGAATCATAATAATCTTATATAGTTAAGACCTACCATGTGTATGGTTGTTTGTGATTTCTTTAAAGCCTCATAAATGTATCTAACCTTTTTCTTTACTAATTAATAATAACTTGAGTACCATCTAAGTCTAGATGTAGTTTCATAGAAGTTGTATATAGACTAGTTGGTTTTTCTTCATGGTATGTTAGTGTAGTGAAGCTTCTAAAGTGTCTATTGAAGGCTCATAAGAATATCATATAAGGGTATCCATGATTTTATGAATGATGTGTAAGGTTGTATAACCATTTATGGGTAAAACCCTATTACCCTTACACAATATGTTTGATTTGTATGAGGGGTAGAAAATTTTCCATAGAATTCTAATTTTCGCATCCCAAACTCTTCTGTAATTATTTTTCAATATAAATTTATGATAATAATTATGGAAAATATTAACTTTTAATATATTAAAATAATATAAATTCATATCTTGACTTATATATTCTTTGAGTCTTAAGGTGAGTATTCAGTGGTATTAAATAGGGACAATAAATTCAATTCTATTTTTTATATGTGTTCACTCGAGGATTTCTTAAATAATATGAACGATTTATATTTCTCAAAATTGGTATATCCTTCATCAAATATTTGAATTTCATCCATTATATAAATTTTTGGAATAAAAATCATTCATTTTTATTTTAGTGGGTCTTCTAAAAAAATGTTTGAGGCTTCTTTTTTAAATTCTAGCATTCACGGATCACGTACCCCTCCCATATTATTGGTGTTTAATTATTTAATATCCTTATAGGTTGTAGGATAATTATGAACCTATTATTAATATTATAGGGTAATATTATTAAATAGACCCATTGGGATTCCTTCTATTCATATACTCGATAAAAACATCAAAATTATTTGATATGTGGACACTTTGATTGCATTTTTATTATGGTTACTGATAATGTTTTACACAATCTAAAAACATTAATCAAATAAATACATTAATGAATTTATAATGGTTAGAATCTGAAAAATTTTGGTTTCATTATTATCTTTTTCCCTTTATGTTGATTTTTTGTAATTTTATTATCCCCATTTTCTATTAATGAACACTTTTATTTTGTTAAGAATTTACTCAGATTTGTGTTGAAGTGGCTAAATAAAAGATCAAGTGAAGTGGGTTGTTACAGTCATTAACAATGTAGATGAGAACAATCTAAAGATATAATGATTTATTTCATGATGAATATTATTCATTATCTTGAAATATGTAAATTAATGAATCGTAATAAGTGAATAAATAAAAGGGGGGGATAGTTATTAACTGATTATGAGAAGAACTAAAAGAATGTGGTTGAATTATTTTTTATGAACTAAAATATGGAAATGGGTAATGAATTTTTTGGGGTTAATTTAAAATAATGATTATCTGACAAAATATGGATGGAAAAATTTTTAAAACATGGTGTTTGGAATTAAAGTGTTGAATTATATTGTGTGCATTGTATGAGACTTAGTGGTGTGATAATAGGGATGTTATGATATAGGTTAATAAATGGAATAATTTTGTGAATATTGAATTTTATAATGATTGTTAAATGGTAAATGGGTAAAATTTGGAATTATATTTCATATGAAGCATAATTTATTACCTTGTATTTCAAATTTTGAATCACAATTGTTCTATATTATTTATTATGACACTAGAATTTTATTCTGGTAGTGATTATAGATTTGATGATTAATTGGGAAGAGGCATGTAGTATACCCTATTGTGGATACATATATGGAATAATTATGTATAGTAGATCCATGCATGGTAGGGGAGAGAAAGAGGTTGACACCCTACATGTACATGATACTCTATGTGTCAAGGATTATGTGGTTATGATGGTTTAATTTCTGGAATGTACAAGGAAGGATAACAATATAGTGACCCAATTATTTACACATATTATATTATGATTTCTAAAATTAAAAACAATTAATTTAAGCCCAGTTATTATGGGGCTTATTTCCATCAGAATACTTGTTCTGTAAGAAACAAAAGTGGGACTAAAAACATAACTTCTTTACATTCTTCTCCATAATGAGATCATAAATCATTTTGAGCTTCTAAAACATATTGATATTTCTTAGGGAATTCAATGAAAAAATTGGTTAATTAAAACATGTAGTCATGGAATAAAAATGATAGGGTTACAAAATTGTTGAGTCCATAGTATAACATGATATCCTAAAAGATTAGGATCATGAGTAATCACATTGATGTATAATATAAATAACATTGTACCAAATGATAATGGAAATATAGGAACTATGGAAGAAACATAAAACATTTGATTAAAAATTTTCAAGGATAAAAATCAAGACAATATAACATTAGGAAATATATCCCACAATGGATTATGTTCACACCCAAATCATGTACATGATGTTTCATGAGACTAAAAAAATACAAAATGCATTGGATGTCTATGTAATTCCAAACCCACCCTTCACATTAAAATATTATTCATGCATATGTGTGCCACGTAAGGAAATAAATAATTGGTCATAATTGTAATAATTATCCATGAAAGGAAAATGGGTTTCATAATCATGCCTCAAATCATAATCCAAAGAGACTTCTAAGAAAATTAATTTTTAGTTGAAAATAAGGTATGTATTATCCAATCAAAGTTGGGGAGAATAATCATGGAATATATATGAAATAAAGATATACATAAATTAGATGAAATACATAACATCATATGCTATTTTATTAATGAAAATTTATTTAAAATATTATATGGTATGGTTATTCAAAAAAATACCCTTTCTATATTCTAATATCTTCTTAAAAATACAAAAAATCCAAAAAATAATAATGAAAAATTGTTTAAAAAATAAATCTAGAAACTATAAAAGAAGCTTCAAATAATTTAATGGTCCTCCTGCTGAGTAATATAATACATTCTATATAAGATAAAAACTAATTCCTATGATGCACTTTTAAAA
This sequence comes from Viscum album, assembly GCA_963277665.1. Lineage (NCBI taxonomy): Eukaryota > Viridiplantae > Streptophyta > Magnoliopsida > Santalales > Viscaceae > Viscum > Viscum album. The sequence continues at coordinate 265,001,082 of OY728128.1, read as the reverse complement.
TGATTAAAATCGTCCAAGGTAGTAAAATCGTAAGAATATTACTTTTAATCAATTTTATAATAATTCAAACAAGGGTGAAAATTTATTAAATAAATAATTTTGAAGAATGTTATAAAAATAATTTAATTTTTTTTACAAAACTTTTATATAGAAAATGATTCTTAAAAAATATATAAATGGAGTTATATTTTATTCAAAGCATTTTATCAATCATTTTATGGGAAAACGGATAAAAATGGTATTATTAATTTAAACTTTTAGTAATAATCAATGGAGAATAAAATTAAAGTATTTTTTATGAAATGGTCTAGTAGTTTCTTACATTAGAAATTTAAGTATAAAATAATTCAAACAAATAAAGATATTTGGGCATGGAATGGATTAACTGAAAATCATTTTAAGTGAAAATAGGTGAAGTGAGGGGTTTTCTTTTATATGTGGAGTAGTAGAAACTCACGGAATTTTATAAAATTATAAATTTATAATCACAATTTACATATGATAAAAATCACAGAAATTTATATTTAAAGAATATTCAACTATATGATGTAAAAATATCAACAAAAAATATGATTTAGACATGTTTTTAGGTTATTTTATAACTTATCTCTTCAGATTGACACCCTGTAAAACTGTTTTTACCTTAATCATTGTAATTAATAATTAATGATTTTAATTTTCATTATAACCAATAAATAAGTAGATATTAGTATATAATATTAATTTTTTAATTTAAAATATACAATCCATTTTTATAATTTTAATTAATAGAATTTTTAGAATTTGATACAAAATTGAACCCACATGCGCGTGGAAGAAAAAGGATTCCAAGGAAAATTTTCTCATATGAATTAAATGAGTCTATATGAATATTCAACAATAAATTTAATAAAATGAACTAAATTGGATATACCATTACATAATTTACCTAATTTTAGTTTGGAAACATTTTAAAACAAAATACCACCTTTCTAATTGATTTAAATGAAATGGACAAGATAATAAAAAGATTTATTTTTCAATGGTAAAAAATATATTTTTTATAAAAATAAAAAACAGTACTAAGCTAATATAAACATTTTATTTTCCAAAAAAAAGTTATTTTTTAAAATTATATTTTCTAAAATTGTAAAAAAAATATTTTTATTTTTTTCACAAAAAAAAAATAAAGAAGAAATTATTTTTGAATCCTATAATGACTTTACCAATAGTTATGTATGTATTATAAATATATTTTATTTATCCTTCATAATTAAATTTCAAAACATGGTTATTTTTATTCATACCAAAAAAATTCTGAGCTATTTTGTAACGGTCATATTTAAAAAATAATATTTTTATAATACATCGATGTTTGTTTAAATTTAGTGTTACACATTGTACACATGGACAAACATAGTTTTCATTCAAAATATCTTGGAGTTTCATTTTGACCCTTAAATAAATTGTATCATTGAAATTTCAACTTTTTATTAGAAAAAATGGGTTTGATATTTTAAAATTACATTTTTGAAAACCCACATCATAAATGATTTAATACAACTTTATTTTAAAAGAAGAAACAAGAAATATGATGGTCATTACCAAAAATGGTTTACGAATAGGATAGAATTGGTGTTTTGTGAAAACATATATTTTTAGAGAAGTAATATTTATGAAATAATGTGACAATGTTTTTTAAATAATAGACCAACAATTTATCAAAAATTAATCTTTTTTTATTTTGAGATATTTTTCCAAAAGTTGAGTGATCGTTTTACCCTATAGATAAATGACATATAGAAATATACTTTCTTGACAAGTATAATTTCATTTCTTAATATGTTTTTACCAAAATATCATATGTCATTATAAACGATGACTATTTGAGATGAATTATTTTATACCAAAACCGATAACATTTTCTTCTATTGCACCACATGATTCAATTAGATGAAATCAATATATTACTTTATACATAAAAATCAGAAATGGTGTGAAAATATAAGAGAATTTCTAAAATGAATATAATGTCATGTTAGTATCTAAATGTAGGGATCCTGACCCCATTACCCTGAAGCTTGTTTCTAATTTATTACATATTCATATGATACAAGGAATCATATCCAGAAGCATGAAATAGTTGAATTATCTTGGTAAACTAGATACATACATGATTTAGATTTTACATTTAAAAATATGATTTTAAAAATATTTTTTACAAGAATATCATTATTCCTTCAAACAAATCCTTGAATATCAATCTCAGTATACTTTATAGTTTCCTATGATCTCTAGAATCTTGATACCTCTACTATCTATACACTTGACAAGATATTTTAAAATTTATGTTTATATGTAAACTAGGAACCAATTTGGCTAAGGATATGCAATCAATTCATTTGAATATATTATTGACACATATAGGGGATATCTATATCCCAGGCCCACCAAAATCATCATTTTCAAATCAATCCTCATATATCTAATAAAATATTTAATTGATGAACATCATTCCTTATAAAATAAATTTATATGGATTAAGAATATAGATTAACAATAATTTAACCAGGTAATAATATAACATTAAAATTAAAATGACATTTCTATATATAATATACATTTATTTAATAAATATATCCCTGATAAATGCGGTGTATGTTTAGGAAAAATTTAATGTCCAATGATTACTTTAATGTGGATATTTCAATTTATTGATAATAAAAAAAATAATTAATCAAGAAAGAGAACGTTAATAATTTTCCTTGTCAAACTGATCATAACCCATCTAGAGAGACAATAAGGATGGTATCAATATAATATATCTTTACTGGATCATAAGTACAATCAAGGATTTATGAAATTGGGGAACATAAATAAAAACAAAATTTCATAAAAATATTCTCGATGAAAATAAACTTTTGACTTCGAAAAAATATTTTTTTAACTAAAAGTTCACAAAATATTTTGAAATAATACTTATTTGAAAATAAACATCAAAACATGTAATATATTTTTTAAAAATGAGATTTCATGATGAAAATAAATTTTATACACGTTATACACGTTAAAACCAACATTCTTTTAAGATTTTTAGTAAAATCCATATAGGCCATGTTAGGAAAAAAATAACGGTTACGTTAAAAAAAATTATAAAATATTAAAATATGGGAAAATATAAATTTTATAAACCATTATAAATAACCATAGTATAAGTAAAATAATGGTTTTTGTTCTGAAATGTTAAAATAACTTCTTTCAGTCCAAATTGAAGTAAAAAAATCTCAATTTAAATGAGATTTTAAAATAAACCCATTCATATATCATAACATTGAAATTGGACTTAATCAGTGAATTAGTTCTATGAATTAAAAGTAAATACATATATTGTTACATAAAATACAAAATAATATTTTCAAAATTATTTACATAGTTAATATTATAAATAAAAATAAAATTAATAGTAAATATACCCCAATGAAAAAAAATTGAGTTACGAAATTCCTTAAAATATGGTAATTTTTATGTCAAATCACCTTAAATTAAATAATTCTGATTAAAATGTAAAATACCAATAATTATGAATTATTCATTACATTAAATGAAAAAAGGCTAGTATATACACAATATAATATAAATTAGGTATGTAACCTTACAATATGCCTCAACGAAGACAAATTTAGACAAAGTCCCTTACTTTAGGATTCGTTTTCAATTTCTCATATTTAATACCAGTAACAATGGTTTTAATAATATTATTAAATTATAATTGAACATTATTTATATTTATAAAATCACATATTATCCTTTTATAATATTTTATCACCTTCTTGTTAATTAATGTTCAATATTAGTATTGTTTTGGGTATTAGCTATCATGTTTTTTCATGCATGTTTTATTATGAAAGTTATGGATCATGAGAATATTTTATAGTAACATAATATCCAAAATTATATTAATGTTATAAATATAATTTTTTGTTAGATACATTTTTAGAATCAATATTGAAATTTTACCATGGTGAATAGATCACATCACTTTGTGGAGATAGTATGACGTACCTACGTACAAGCAACATTATCATTCCCTTAATGGATTAAAGTGTATGAAAGTGGGTGATATATTAATTTTATCAAAACAATTATTTCATATATCTCACCTATATTCTCTAAATTTATTCTGATCACCTTCTATATAAATAGTAAGTGAAAAACAAATCATATCACTTAATGAGGCGGTAATCTTCCATACACACGAGTGACATTCTGATATTCTAAATGGAATGGATTATAATAAGGTGTATGTGATATTTAAATTAAATAAGTATGAAAATATAATAAATATAATATATATCTATTGAATAAATCGTTATATCCATCATTGAAGGTTGGTGTCGGAAAACGAATTACATCGGTTCCTGAGGTAGTAATCTATCGTATACATAATCTACGATATCATTTCCCATTTGATGGAAGAGGTTAAGGATATAGTTCATTACATTAAAATGATAACATCAATGTATATATAATAAAATTATGTTATTATAAAATTTTGTTTTAATATTATTTTAATGAGGTGGAAAAAAAATCAAAGTAAAAATCATCATTTATGAACGCTACCTCTTCTTTGGTGAACATCTATCAGTTTTTTCCAAAAGCCTTCCTAGGTTGTGTTTATAATTAAAAATGGTATATAATAAATTTTTATGGGATTATGGAACTTATTTTGGTAGCTCTTGGCCAAATTAAATGGCATTGGATGTGTGAATTGGTAGGAGATGGGTGGTCGTTTATAAGTTGGGGAGAGGACACAAATTGATGTTTTGATAAGAATCAGTTAAAAAATGTTTTATAATATATAATACCTTAAAATGGGTAATTGTAGTTACATAAAGATTATAAGGTATAAATATTCTCAAAAAATGGGTATTGTACATATGGGTAGATCATTTTAACCCTTATCCTTTTAGTTTAACCTATGATAAATCAATTTTACCTTAATAGTGGAAATTAGTTTTTACATATTTCACCACTAATAATGTTAAAAGATTATGTTTCACTTATTAGTTAATAAAAATTATTCTTTTCGAAAATATTCAATCAATTTTTACAAATAAAATTCATAGAATTTGAAGAATGAAATTTAAAATCATACTCAAAAATGTGATGAAAAATATGGTTTCCAAAAAGAAAAATCCCATATGTATATTTGGTTTTAATATTATTATTCAAATGAAATTGATTGAAATGGTATAAATTTTATTTATTATTATATAATTTATATAACATTAATTTTTTTAAAAAATAAATTATATTTTAAATTTTAAGATAATTTAAATTAAAATTCATTTTTCAATTAAAATAATATTTTTCCCACTATCAAAAAATGAAAAATTTAAGAAAAATCCCAAAAATTCACTCGAATAAAATTTGGATATTAATATTTAAAAATAAATTTGATTTTAACATATAAATTTTATAAAATTGGTAATAATTAATTTTAAATTATATTCACAAAGTGATAAAAAACAACCTTTTAAAAAAAATATAGTTTTTCCAGAAAAACACTTTGTTTCAAATGATTCTAATATTCATTTTTAATAAATAGATAAAAAAGATTTTTTACACGTGTAGACCATATAATTTTTATAATATTTTTAGTATTATTAATAATACTAACTTAATAGCTAGTTTATTAAAGTATGCTATGTTATAGTAAATTTCTACTTAGGAATTCATGTTCTATAGGATATTAAAGTGATTGAATTTATTTAAAAATAAATATATCATAAGTATTGAGGTGTTACATTATTTTCAATTCATATTTTATTTGGTAATTTATGATATCAAAACCAATTTTCAATTTTTCAAATCACATCATGTTCCACTCTCCCCACCTCTAAAATTTTTTATCCTTGGAATTTAAGCATCATCTCAGTAATCAAGAGTTTGACATTTGGAAGTACCACTGTTGAAATCCCCCCAACGTAAATGGGTTAAAAACAATTCCTCTTGATAAGAGATAAATTAAAATATCCAGGTCATCTAGAATAATTCCTAACTAGGTTTCCTAGTAGGAGAAAATTGTTTTAAGTGGATATATTGACATGAAAGAAAATATTATTTCCCAAATAATGATGGAGGATGATTGACAACATTGATCACAAGAATGTGAAAGATTAATATAACGTAAAAAACATAAAGTAATAAATCTATGATGATTGAAAATACCATTGATTAATTTAATTTGAAGGTAATATGATAACATTTTTTTCAAGATCATTTTCCTATAGATGAAAAATTCTATTACTACTTGAAAATATAAGGAAATATTTATAATTGAGTTAATTCTATTTAACAAGAACAATTCATCCTTCTGTTTTGATTTTATCAATTTCCACATAAATTATTACTTCATTAAATGATTATCTTAAATGAATGATTATGCTTGAAGCATCAAAATTATATTTTAATAGATCATAATACCCATAAAATCTTGAATATTATTTCCCCATATTTTTAAATATTTTCAAAAAAAATATGCTTAGAATAATTTACCCAATATAATAAATTAATATCTAAAGCGCAATAGTGACACAACTTGTTCATCTTTAATATTTATTCATCAATTCATTTGACTAAAAATAATGGAATATTAACTAATGTGTCACATTTCCCAATTGCAGGCACTAAACCCTTATTATCATTCAATTGTTAGTTTAGTCCCTATGGCCTTCGTCATATGAAAGAATTTGTCACTTATAATGTGGGTTATCATTTTTCAAAAACCATATATATATAATTCCTATAACATTCTCAAAATTTCATGAACCATAATTGAAAATAACAAAAAACATAATATAGACCTAAAATCTTACCAAAACCTTAATCACATATCCAAAAAATATTATTTCATTATTCCTTTAATAACACATTCATATAAAAATTCAATAGGTTGTGATCCCATAAATGTTTTCTAAAAATTTTTATAATCGTGTTATGTCCCTAGCGCACAAATTTTCAAAATGGTTTACATAATATTTTGAACATAGGATCAACCTCAAACTCATAAAAAATGATGATGTCCATAACACTTATGTTAATTAATACATATGTGCATCTAAAATTTTACACAATCCTTCGATGTTTCATGATTTTATAACCAAAATACAATTGGTAAAAATAATACTTCTGAAATTTAATTATTGAATCTAAATATATAAATACATCAACCATTGTATTTCAATATAGTTCCTTACCTGTTCTAGTGTTTAACCTTTATAAGATCTAATCGACTCATATAGTTCCCTAGTACCCCACATTTAACAGAATGAACTATAAATTGATCCCAAGGAAGATATTTTTTCCATCTTTCATACTGTTGATTTTTATTAGAAAAATCATTAATTTAAGCCATTATATTATACACATAAAAAAATTTACAATTACTTTTACACACATTATTTGGTTTCTTTTTACACATTTATAACATGGTGGAAGTTGTGATTTATATCCTCCATTGTCTCCATTACTGGATCTCTTAGTGAACTCCATACGTTTTTTCTTTAATTAGTATTATATTTGGTAAAGTAATTGTTTTTAATCATCTTTAACAATAACAAATAAGAGAAAATAAAAATATTATTCACTCCTATCATCATCCCATTTTATTTTTCATATTCACCACAATCTACATCATATTAAACAATAACATGATTCTTTTGTGTTATAGTCATTGACTAAAACCAAAAAACCTGGTGTGAGCAACAATAATCATATTGGAAAGAACACTTAATCATGAAGAATCATTTATATGTTATATAAATAATTACACATTATTTTCAATCTAATATATCATAAGTCTAATGTAGTTCATTTTATATCATAATATATTTAAATTATTTATAATGGTTTGTAAAGAAAATGCCAATTAACAAAATAATATCCCATGGGAGTTTCAAATCCAGGGACTAGTAAAGCATGTTGTCATGTACTAGTAAACACATGAGTCAAGCTCATAGCACTTTTTTTGGAGTTATTACACTGATGTATATATGTGTTTGAACCAAACCCACTAATGGTATCCCTAAAGAGATATATTTTCATGAAACCCTATATAATCTCTACATTATAAAATGTTAATAATGATTTGATCAACATATCCTAAAATTTTATCACTGGGTTTTCTTTATGTATTCTTAAATCTATATCCCAAGGATTCTACTATACTTTCTCAAAAACCGTATTTAGTAATTTCGAACCAAGAATCCTAAATTTGGTGTCAACTTAATTAAATTGGTCTAAAAAACATGGAATTGTATCCTTATGGACCTAATAGTTTAGCAGTCTTGGTAAACTCGATGCATACATGATTCCCATATTACATTTAAAATTTGAAATTACAAAATAATTATTTTATAGAATATAATTATTCCCTCTATAATATCCTTGCATATTATTCTTAGTACACACCATGTCTTTCAGTAAAAAGAGAAAAATAAGTGTGAGCTCAAATGATTAGTGGGAGTAATGTAAATAAAATCTATTCTGAATCAATTATCATCATCAAGAAGGATAGGTGAATTTTTTAACATTCATTCCATTTAAATAATTAAACTATCATGATTACATAATTCATAATTACAGTGAATGTTAAATATCTACCAATAAATTTCATTAAATAAATAAACAGAGAATGAAATGCATCGAGATATGATATTATTTCAAAAATCACATAGAAAAAAATAATTTAATTCTTACTCAAATAAATGATTAATTATTTGGCATCATGTTCTCAAAAATCAATATGCCTCAACTATCCTGACCTTTGACAGGGAAGATTCAAACTTATGGGTAGGTATACCCCAGAAAACCATCTAACTAAATCTATCCAACTGTTTCATCTCATTAGACTACTGATGCATCAAGGTGGAATATATAACATATCCCCACCCATATTTTCATGTCCTATATATTCTGCATATATATAATAATAGAATTAATTCATGAAAAATATTCCATATAAATAAATTTCTGTATCAAGTAAGGATTACAGATTAAAAATAATTTTCAAGTCAGTCATATAAAATTCAAATTAAAATACCATATAGAGAAAAAATAATTTTTTTTTAATAAATATATAATTGATAAATATATATATATATATATATATATTTTGGGGACATTTAATATCCAATGATGTTAAAAAGGTGAACATTTTAAGGAAAAGTTAAAAATTACAAATATTAATCAAGAAAGAGAATATAAATAATTTCCCTAGTCATATTGATTATAAAATATCTAGAGAAACAACAAGTGTGGAATAAATAAATTATATCAACAGTGGATTATATGTACAATAAATGGCTAATTTCTCTGGTGAATATAAAATCAATAAAAAAAGTAGAAACGTTATTGAAGCAAATTACCTTTTCCCATTAATAATATTTTTAAAATAAAATTGAACAAATAAAATTGAAAATACTTTAATTTGAATATAAAATTTGAAACTTATAAGGTAATATTTATAAATATTTCAGTGGTCATGAAGGATGGAATTTTCATACAATTTTTACAAGTTAAAATACATATTCTTTTCCCATATTTGGAAAAATCCAAATAGGGTTGTTTGGAAAAGTAAATGATGATTCCTTTAAAAAAATCATTCAAATTAAATCATGTTTAATATTTTATTTCATAAATCATTTATATAATGTTGAAATATTTTTTGAAATCATTTAAAAAAACATTTTTTTATGAAAAATTATTTTAGACTGAATAGATAAATGATGGAAAAGTTAATTGAAAACAATTTCCTATTTATTTTATGAACCAAAAAATGTAACATGGTACTAATATATAAAAAATAATTAAGAATAATATGGGAAGAATATTAAATTTTTCTATTATACAATGGTCAAAGAATTCCCATTTAATGTAAATTCAAGTATAAATAATATAAATTAAAATGTGGTTGGGAAAAAATAATAGAGAGATTATAAAATTGAATTGAGAATTAATCAGTGAATCAATTATGTGTACCAAATGTAAATAAATATAAATAATTTGTAAATATAAAATAATATTGTTTGAATTACTTACACATATAATTTATAATGTCAAAGAAAATGAAGAAGTAATATAACCCATTGAAAATAAATTGAGTTATGAAACTCTTTACCACTTTGTAATATTCAATAAAAATTCACTTAGATGAAATAATTATAATTAAAATATAAAATAATATGATGTGTGAATTATTTAATATATTTCAAATAAAAGGAGTAGTGTATATATTATATAAACGAAATTAGGTCCAAAAAATTACAACATTCTTTAATAAAGAGAAATTGAGTCAAAGATCCATACCTCACGCTTCCTATTGGTTGAAAATGACTTAATAACATTAATAAATGGTTTTATAAATGATATTATTTTATACAATAACCATATTAATATTTATATTATCATATATGAACCTTTTATTACATATTTTCATTAATTCGATAGTAATATTTCATTATTGCTTTTGTTTATAGTGTTAACTATATTTATTGTTCATGCATGTTTTAACATGAATGTACTAGTTTTTATGAATGTTAAAACATTTCATAATATTCATAATTATATAAATTTTATATATATAAATTTCATAGAAGAATTTTTTAATCATTATTTAAATTTGAACTTAGCAAATGGATCACATCACATCATGGAGATGGTAGGTCATATTCACACACAAGCGACGTTATCAGTTTAATAATGGTTCCAATGGTTAGGAAGTTGGAAATATATTAATTTTATATAATAAGTATAATTTCATAGGTCTCACATATATTCACTAATATTATTATAATTACCTTCCATGTAAATAGTAAGCGAAAAAATTGCATTGCTTCATGAGATGGTAGTTCACCGAACACATGAGCGACATTACCGTATTTTATGAGAAATGTAAATTTAGAAGGTTTATGTGATGTTGAAATTATTAAATTATAATAATATCTTAATCGTTATATAAATGTGTTAAATATATGGTTATATCAATCCTTAAAATGTGGTTATGAAAAGAAAATCACATCGGTTTAGGAGGTGGTAGTCCTCAGAACACAAGATTGACGGTTTTGTATCCCATTTGAAGGAAGAGGAGTTGTATATAGGAAATTACAAAAACATAATAATATATTAGTATATGTAAGATACATAGGTCATTTTTTAAGAATTATTTAAAAATATTTTGAGGAGGTTGAAGAATAAAGAAAATAAAAATGCTCATTTTTGTATGTTTCCTCTTCTTAAGAAAACATTATTAGGTTAGGAACAAAATCCATCATAAGATTTATTTCTAATCAAACCAAGGGATCTAAGATGCTGGGTTGTGAGTGATGAATTTTTTCTTTCTAAGGATTTAATTATTAAAAAATATTTTCATGTATGAATAGGGGAGTATAGGGGTTGGAAAGTGGGGGAGAGGACACACTTCAAATTTTTTTCACACATATTTTTATCATTCCCCAAGCCTAAAAAATAGGTCCTTATTGACCATTAGAGGTTATAATCTATAAATGTGTCCATATGATGCGTTTTGGTTAATGTTTTAGGTCATTTTAACCATTATATTTTTTTAATCCCCTAATAAATTTTTTTCTCTTTAACATGGTGATTAATTTTTAAGACTTTTAGTATTCATGATCCAAAATTATTATGTTCACCTTATTAGATAACATAAATTATTACTATGAAAAAGAGGGATAAAAAATGGAAAATTCCCAATAGTGTAGAGGGTTTTAATATCAAAATAAAATATTAATGTTATTCTAAAAATGGAAATTATATGTGTTATAAAATAATTTTTCTAATTTTTCATCAAAACAAAATTTTAATATAACACACCTATGTTAATTATTTAAAGAAAATGTAGTTTTTTATACAAATTAGTATTTTTAACTATTTATAATAAAGAAACAAATAGAAAAAACCATAAATTCACCTTTAGATACTTTTGATCAAGTAATTCCATGTTATCAAGAAATGTATAAAATTTTTAAAATTAATTTTAAAATATATCTTCAAATCAGACATAAACTGACTATTAGTATAATATTATTTTTCAAAAAACAGTTCCTCTAAATACTTCTTATTTTATTTATAATCAATATAAAACAAATGAATTTTTTTATACATGTGTAAAACATATATAATTTTCATAATTTAGTTAGTACTAATCATACATTCTAATTTAACAGTAATGTTTCAATGGTATACTATATTATATTTCATTCAGACATGAGGTTGTATGTTTCATAAGCTACTGAAGAGATTGAACTAATTTATGAAGAAATATGAAATTAGTTTTCATGGTGTTACATTCTCATATATTTTTGGTTTTTCATGTAATATATGATATCGAAGCCAATTTTATCCTTATAAAATCCAGTAGTGTTACAACAAATCTAAATTGAAAATTAAATAAATCTATTACTAAATAACAATAATCCCAATAAAAATTAAACCTTAAATGATTTAATTATTTTTTTAACAAATAATATTTCATGTTAAAACACATGTTATACCTATGGGTGACATAAAACTGATCATAATTAATCATTTCCCAAAATATCATTAATCATTTAAAAATCTTAAAATTTTAAAAGGATTTAGTCCTTAAATATGGTTCCAAAAATTATCATAATATTTTTCCATTAAATTTTTTAACTAAATATAATGTAATAATAACTTTTAAAACATTTATAATAGTGGTAGGCACTCCACCATTATTTCCCTTTGGTTTTGAGTTCAAGCCCCAAGGTCATTCTGCTTATGATGCATTTTTTTCCTGACATGTATGTTTTCCTTTTTCTAAAACCATATTAACATAATTTCTATAACATTACAAAAAATAATATGAACATACTAAAAATAAATTGAATCATGAAATTATATATTAAACACTAAAGTCTTATTTGAAACTTTTTCCCCAACTGATTAAACAATTTTAATTATATATAATTACCTCAACATCATGTACATATCATATATTATCTTTTCAAAAATCATGTTTTCCCCAAAAAATATAACCTTACCTTCAAATCACCTTTCTAGGTCATTGGTAACACTAAAAATAATCTTAAAGATCTTTAAGGGAAAAAATACAAAAGAATAATCCTTATAAGTAACATGATTCTTATAACTAGTGTACCATTGATTAAAAAAATAATTCAAAAATATTATTCTTAAGTTCCAACACCTAAACACTAAAATAATTCCACTTCATGGGTTTTCACAGCATAGGCCCTTAAGAATTCATCCATCTATTAGGTAATTGACTCTGCTAATGAATAGGTTTCAAACATTCTTGAAATTAAATTATTAGTGGTAAATTAGGTTGAATTTTATTTAACCACATCTTGTTAACCAGACTCTTTATTTTTCTTTATAAATGAGATAATTTTTCCCTTGTTTTCCATGCAAAAAGTGTCTTACAGTTCCATTAAGTAATTTACCATGATTCCACATCCCACATTTTTAAAATGTAGAAGATTTAATCTTATTTTCTTTATAGTTGTTAAAACCTGACATTATATGAGATGCCATCCTTCTATTCATTTATTTATTTGTAAATTCTACTATCTTCCAGTTGTAAATTGTAATTTGAGATACATCGTTTGGGATAATCACAAGAGGTCCAAATTATATTCCCATTACATTAAACCCCACATTATTGAAAAACATTTAATAACATATCACATTGGATATCAGTATTTTTTACTCTTTCTTAGTATTAACTAAAAATAATAAAATAATAAATATTAGAATTCATTAACATGAAGAAGGTAAAATATATAAACCAATGAAAAAGAACTTATAGATGGTAAGTGTAGACTAACAAAAAATTCTGAATGTCACAAAATCATTTATCAATGAAAATGTCTTTAATTATGTTTTCTAACATAACAGTTTGTTCAAGACCATAATAATTTTTCATAGTGTTTTTCATAATTTAAGAAACATATTTCTCAGGATTTTTAAATCAGGTGTGTAACAAGACCCATTTTGAAGCACCAGGTGAAGATTGAGTCCGGGCTAATGTTCCATTTTCATGTTTATTAACCACTGGTAAAATTGTTCTAGATCCCTATCCATTTATAATATCCAAACATGGATGTAATTTCATTATACCCACTCACTATCGACAACAAAATAATTCCAGGATAGTTTTCTACACTTTTAATTTTCCCATGGGTTTTCACTAATGTATACGAGTCTAAATAACTAAAAATCACTATACCTTTATCTAATATCAACTATAGTGACCCAAAACTTTTATATATTTTATTAAAATATTTTTGAAATAAAAATATATGAAATATAACTAAAATATCATAAGGCATAGTATCATTATAAGACTAGGTTCATAATACATCCCAGTGAGATGAAAAATAACTATATTTTATTCTCTATGATGAGCCCTAAAATCCTTTTGATAGACTAAAACTACATGGGATATCATAAGTAATACATATAAAAAAGGGGTGAGCAATGAGGCCTTGTATGTTAATAAACACGATAGGGAAACACAACAAGTGAGTCAAAGGTATAACCTGATATCACAAAATAGAAAGCTCGTGAGTAACCACTATAAGGACCTGACCATAATATTTACATATTTTAGTTATTTTAACACTAGAAATAATATTTTTTTTATGAAACGTACTTTTTATTTAGACTTTTATAGAATTACAGGAAATACTTACATAGTAAACCCATACATAAGAGGCGGGCACTTATACACATTATACATTTTTTCTACCATTGGAAACCCTATTAAAATAATACTTGGTTTCTTTTCTTGGAAAATCATTAAAACATTCATCCTGACATGTTCTTTAATCTTAAAAAACATTAATCCCTTTGAAATCCATTTTAAAACCTACGATGATCAATAAATTTTTCTATGAGACATAAAATAAAATAAATCATTCGTCTAGTGAAAACCCATAAACTGTTTCCTTAAAAACATACCTTTTTACTCAGAATAAGTTATCATCATCTCAAAATGGTCATTATACTACCTTTAGAAAATAAAATTTTAGTCATGATAAATCATAGTAAAAAATATAAACTATATTTACATAACTTTGGAAGATACTCAAATTGAATAATAATGTGGTCTACTTCTATACATGTCACTCTTATAAAAGGAATAGTCATGCAGCCAACAACCAAACATATCACTCTTACAAATTTAATAGCTATGTGGATGACTTCTATATGTAATTAATTATAGGATATAATGTATCCACCCTCCTAGACTTGTCACAGAACCATCCATCATTTTTTATCACATAACCACTTTTTAAATGTCTACATATCATTTTATTATCCTAACACACAAAAGTTTCATTTTCAACATGACACTCATAAAATCTCATATAAACCCATAATAAAACATTTAAAGTCATTTAGATGACCAATATATTCTCAATCCCCATTTAAAACATTAAAAAATATTTTTCAATCAAAGTGTCACATACCACTTTGAAACATTTGAGAAAAATTGGAAAATTTACATTTAAAACTTTCATTCACAGAATAATACATTCATAAAAACAATTTTGAAAACATAGAAACTAAATAAAAATATTTATAATATTAAATCCTTATACATTTAAATTTATTTTTTAGTTAATGTGTCTCTTATAGTGACTTCGACTCATCACGTACTTTCTTTATATTCCTCTCCATCAGCCAATCTCCTTTGATTAACACCTTAAGACATCTAAGGACAGTTTTATACCTAAACTAATCCCTCTAAAATGTGAGGAATAATTCTATAATGAGAGATTTGTAGATATCTGTAGAAAAATATTTTTTGAAGTGTGAGGAAAATATAAGAATGGGATCCCTTTTATAAGAGAGCAGAGGGGTAATCTGGGAATTCCTCAAGAAGATTAATTAATAAAAATTATTTTTTAATCCCAAGGGATCCCAAAAAATTTATTTAAAATATATGACTATTTTTTACCGAATCAAATTCCTAAAATGAAAACAAAAAATGTTTCTACTATTTTTAATACATATCTTTTCTGTTTTAACCATTATTTAACACTTTCAATTCTTAACGTGATATCAAAAATTTACACATTGATAGTTAATATAATTTCTATAAAATGAAAAATACCATTAAATGTTTAATTAATGAAATTTTTTAAATTATCTCAATTATTTACTAAGTTTTATGTTTTTACCAATTTTATTTCATTTAATAAAATATTATTTATTTTAAAATATCAATAATTTTAAACTTGACACTATTCATTACATGACTTTTAAAAAATATCATAACAACATGAAAAACACCAAATAACACTATTAAAGTATCTAACATGTCAAAGTAATCTAGAAAACTCAGGGATAAAATTAATTATGTAAAATTATGTTTCTATAGATATTTTTAATATCATTTATTTGAATATTTCATTTATTAAGAAATTACTACATCATCTTTATGTCACCATTTAAGGTAACATTTTTATAACTAAATATAAAAAAATAACCATTATGTGGAAAAGAAATTCATATTTCAAAATAATATTTATTGGGGAACATATTCCTTATATAAACCAATATTATAAATATTTATTATGTTAAAAACAAATGTATGTCGAAATTGAATTTCCATAGAATATAATGTTATTAAGGTTGTATTCACTTCTAAATGGACATAAATGGACACATAAATGATCCATTAATGAATAGAAACTAAAAATATAAATCCAATGAAATTAGAACAAGATTTAGGGTAATTTAATATTAATTATATTATTATGTTTAAACATAATTACCTGATTTACCCTTGACTGTGGTAATAGAAAAATTACTACAACTACTATTAATAATGTCCAAAAATAAAAGGTACCTATTTAATAAATTTTAACCTCATGCTTCCAAATTTTGAATCCGTTTTTAAAAATTCAAAATACAAATTTCACATAAATTATTTAAAAATTAATCTTGTAGACAGAATGGGGAAACATGTTTTTAAATTAGAATCATTAAAAATTTTACAGTCTTTATATCCAATTTCACTATGAAATTGATTCTGATGACCTAAATTGGATAAACTTATACTTAATTTAACTAATTATACATTAAAAAATTCAAAAATATTATATAACACTATAAATAAATTGGACTAAAAAAAAATTTTCAATAAAAAATCATTATTTTTTCATTATTCCTCAAAACATGAAACTTATCCAAAAAATAAATAATATTCAACCAATGTAAATATAGACAATCCAATTTCATAGAATTTTGTTTTATCAAATAAAACTTATACAAGTGTCAAAAATTAGATTTAAAAAAAATTTCCATCATAATTTAGTAAAACTACATTTTTGGAAAAATACTTCTTTTATTCATAAAACTAGATTTTTTATTATATCTTGTCCAGAAAACACATAAAATTAACTTTAAACATTATACTAAATATTATATATATATATATCATTTATATAGTCTAACAACAGTAACATATTAAATTTTTGGTATAAAACACACTTGGTTGCATTTAAATAGATGTTTAGAAATATATTTCCTTTTATTTATAAAAGGATTTTAAATTCATTTATAACAAATTTTTCAGGAAATAATAAATTATATATACAATTGTTTTCCTTTTTTTCATAATTCGGTGAATATTATTCATTCCCACCAATCTAATGGCTAGGTTTTAATGGTAAAATAAAAACATTTAATTATTTGATTAAACTTTATGTGGTGTATCATATGTGCTATCTAATATTGGTTTTCCTTTTCAAAACAAAGGATGTTTTATTCCCCTCCTTTAATAAATTGTTTCCTTGAAATTTGTTCTCTGATTCGAAAATTTACATGTTTTAATTTTCAAAATTTCTTTATTGAAATGACTCATCGGAACAAGGGTGAATAGATCAAAAACTTAAAAGGAAATAAAGGGAAGTATGAAGGCCACATTAGATAACACATTCAGGGGTTCTATATAGAATAACATTGACATGGAATAGAAATAAAAATATTAAAGACTAATAGAGAGTAATAGAGAACATAATCATGGAAAAGCTAACAATCACAAACCCAAAAATATGTGATGGGTCAAAATACCATTGATAAAAATAAATGACTACCATTTTTTTCAAGATTAATTTAATATATTTGAGGAAATAGTTTACTACTATGACTAAGAAAATAAAGAACTATACTTACTTGACTGGTAAATTTTCTACCATTAATCAATTTCTCCCACAAAACTAATCTTTCTCTCCAAATTGTAAGTATATAATATAAATTTTGTTCATATTTGAAGAATTAGAATCAAATTTCATGGATCAATAAATCCATAAAAGGATAAAAATATATTCCTCATGTATTTAGTCATTAACCAAAACCAAAATTGTTAGGATAAGATAAGGTAATTACTAAAGAAGAATAAACCTTTTTATGCTAAAAAACTACATTAATATCCAAAATTAAATAGTAATACCCAATGTTAAACATTGAAAAATTACTCTCCTTAAAGTTATTCAAAATATTATAAGGAAGAATAAAACACAAAAATCAAAAGGATTTGATCACATAATCTTCCTGGATAAGATAATTATTTCCACAAAAAACACAAATCACCATAAGTCCACAATAAAATCATATATTCTTCAAAAATATAATTCAACATTTTCTTATCAAATAAAATATCATATCATTCTATTTACCTCGATCTTATATGGTTCTTAAAATTGTAAATGTCTTATAAAATAACATTAATCACTTAATAACCCAATACATTTTCAACCCCATGATTATCTATATAATAAAATATATATTCCAAATATAAATTTATTATTCATCTATAAAATCATTTATCTAAAAATATAAAGTTGTACTAATCGATACTTCAAGTAGGAATGTGGTATGCAATGTATCCTTATCACCCTTCGGTTGTGGGTTTGATCCCCACAACATTGTCAGAAGAAAAGGGTTGTCAGTCATCCTTTGGGTTTCCCTTTTTCTAAACTTATTTTAATATATCACATATAAAAAACTATAAATATCAGAAACATACTAAAAAATAATCTTCATATATTTTATCTTCAATGTTTATCTCATTACATTAATTTTATATCCCAAAATGTAATGTCTCATAGTTACCTCAAAAAATGATTGTCTCCCAAAATACCATTATTCAGCTAAAAATTTCATAACATTTTTAATAAAACAAGGATTCTATGACATTTATCTTATGATCATAAGTAAAATTATAACACTATTATGATATTCAAAATGTTAAATAAATCATCCTAATATCTATTTTTTTTTCTAATCCCTTCTAAGATACAAACTATAAGGACCCGAGAATAATCCTTAAAAATTCAAGTTATTTTAAAACTATAAATCAAATTATTTTCCAATATATATTTTAGTTTTAGTGTTTTAAAGAATTAGTAAAGACACTTCTATAGTTAACCCATACATTATAAGTGGAATCATATACTAAGTATTCATTTTTTCTAGTAAACGAAGGAATTTTAAAGTTAAACTTTGTTTATTTTATTAACACATCTTCCATTCATTTATCCTGACTTGTTCTTTATCCTTACCAATATTTAAACCCTATGAAATTAATTTAACACTTGGTATGAAAACAAATTCTCATTAAGATACAAATAATAAAGGAAACCATTAGTTTTGTGAAAATCTATGTTATATTTCTTTATAAATATACATTTTTACCCTAAAAAGTGATCATCGTTCCAAAAATATTATTATTTTACCTTGAAAGAATCAAATAATTTTCATAAAAAATTATAAACAATCATATTAAATATAATTTTTTGACTTAGGAAATACTCAAATTGATAAACTATACTGACAATTTCAATACATGTCACTCTTATAAATGGAAGAACTATATAGTCGACACCCCTATATATCACCCTTACAAAAGGAATAACCAAGTGAACAAGTTCCGTACATGTCTCCCTTAAATATGGAATAACCATGTGTCTAACTTCCATACCTAATGCATTATAGGTTATAATATAACCAACAATCCTTGGTATATCTTGAAACCACTCATCATTGGTTTATCATGTATCCACTTGTCAAATGTACAAGTACCATTATATGATCTTAATATATAAAAGATTGAAATTTTCATCATGTCACTCATAAAATCTCATTTTCACTCATATGTAAACATCTTAAGTTATAAAACTAATCAATACATTTTCAAAACCCTTTTAAAACATTAAATGAAAACCATTCATAAAAACCATTTTCAAAACAAGTAAATGAAAGATAAATATTTAAAATAATAAATCCTTAAAACATTTACAAATATTATTTCATTAAATTGTCCCTTACCATGAGTATAATTCATCACTCACATTTTTTATATTACTCTCCTTTAAACGATCTCATTTGAGTAACACCTTAACACCTAAAATAAGGGTGTTATGCCTAAAATAAGGCCTCTAGAATTTTGTGAAGGACTCTGCAATTGGATTTTTGAAGATCATGGTGGAAAAAAATATTTTTTAAGTGTGATGAAAAGAGAATATCGGGTTCCCATTTAATGGATAGGTGAGAGGCACTATTGGAATTTTTCTAAATATTTAATGAATATAAATTAATATTATAATAAAAATGGATAAAAAATGATTTACATACAATATATGATGATTTTTTGTTGAATATTATTCATCCAATTAAAATTAATTATTCTTCAACTATTTTTTAATCCTTAAATATATTTTAACCATTTTTATCATTTTTAATTCTTATCTTGATATCATGAAATTTAAAATTTGATAGTTAATATAATTAATAAAAATTATAAAAGATCAATAAAAGAGTCTTTGATGACATTTTCTAACTTGTACTAATTATTTAGTAGAATTTAATTATTTAATGATTCTTATATCATTTAATAAAATAATATTTATTTTAAAATATCAATAATGTCAATTTTGGAAATATTCAATACTTGACTATTTAAAAATATCATAACAATGTGATATCGTAGAAAACAATCTATCAAATCTTCCTGAACATGTCCACGTCATCCATAAAATTCTTATATGACATTAATTATATCAAATTATATTTATTTTTAATATTTTCAATATAATTTATTTTATTATTCAATTAGTTAAAGGATTACTACTTCATCATTGTGTCGCAATTAAGGTAATTATTTTATCTCTAAATAATATAAATCAATTGACATGATTTAAAAAAATGATTTATCTTTCTAAATACTATTTATAGTTGAACATATCAATTATATAACAACATATTAAAAATATTTCTCATGTTAAAATCAAAATTTTGACCAAATGGACTTTCCGTTTAATATAATATTATTAAGGTTATATTCTCATACAAATAGCAATAAATAGTCATATAACTAACACTTTAACTCTAGGTGATGAAAAATAATCCTCTAAATGATTATTACATGTTTAAATTTAATTGTATAATATGAATAATATTATTTTTGTCCTTAATAAACCGATTTACACTTAATTATGCTAATGAAAAAATTATTAAAATTATTATTCATAATGTTTAAAAATAAATGGAACCAACTTACTAAATTTGGAACTACACATTAAAATTATGAAATACATTTTTTAAAATTCAGATCATTTAAATTTTAGGAATTAATTAAAAATTAATCTCATTGACGGAATGAGAAAATGAGTTTTTAAAGTAAAAACGTTAAAAATTTCACAATGTTTTCACATCAAATTCCAATGTGAAATTGATTTAACTGATCTAAATTGTATTAAATGAAAAAAAAAATATCTAATTATTCTTCAAAAATATTCAAAAAATATAAATTTACACTATAAATAAATTGGATGAAATATATGTTTTCAATTTAAATGCATTATCTTTCTCATTATTCATCAAAATATGAATCTTAATATAAAAATAGAAAAACATCAACCAATGTAAGTTGGATACTCCACATTCAAAGAAGAAATTTATTTTATCAAATAAATCTTATTAAAGTATCAAAACTATATTTAAAATAATTGTATCACCAAAAGGAAGCCCAACTGAATTTTTTGAAAAACACATCTTTTATTCATAAAATTCGAGTTGTTCTTATATTGTTTATGGAAAATGCCTAATATTAAAGATAAAAATTAAATTAAATATTATATATATTTTTAATTAATATAATCAAAGCATAATTATTTATTAATTTATTTATATAAAACACACTTGTTCACATTTAAATAGTTTCTCTTAAAAACTATTTATTTTATTTTAAAAAGGGTATACATTCATTTATATTTAATTGGTCACAAAAAAAATTAATTATATATAAATTTTTACCCCATTTTTTAATAATTCAATTAATGTTTTTCATTATCCTCATTCTAATGAATAGGTTTTATTGGTCACATAATAATATTTAATTGTTCATTTAAACTTATTGTGGGGTATGATATACTCTATCGAACATAGTGTTTCCTTTAAAATAACGTGTGGTGTTAAAATGACATAGAATAATAACATAAAAAACATGGTATCAAAAGACCATGATGTAATGGCTCAGACCTCTTTGGCCCATTCCATTGTAAAAAAGAAGGTCAAGAAGTGTTCTGGAGGGTAAAATGGATCTCTCCCATGCTTTCCAGAATTTTGCAACTACACGCCGTGTAGTTTAAGTACACGTCGTGTTCCACCTTTCCGGCTATACCGTAGGCTGAGTCCTCGCCGTGTGAAGTAAATGAGTACACGCCGTCTAGTGTAACTACATGTCGTGTACCACCTTGTTGGGTATACCCCGTGTTGAAGGTTGTGTCCTTGCTGTGTAGAATAATGGGTACACACCGTGTGTCTAATACTACACGCAATGTAGTCCTTCCACACGCACGAATTACTAGTCAACGGTAGTGTGCCCTGTTGGAGCTGTGTCCTTGTCATGTGCAATAAATGCGTAGATGTCGTGTCTTCAAAATACACATCGTTTAGTCCCTCCCCGCGTATGTGTTACCCTCAAACCGTGTGTTGACCAGTCAAGTGCCGTGGAGCCATGTTGGAAGCCACGTGGAGACCGTGTGAAATAACTAAGTACATGCCGTGTACCATAAAGTACACGCCATGTACTTTTTATTTTCTTGCCTATAAAAGGAGGGGTCCCCCTCCTTTTCAATTCACTCCTCTCCTCCCCATTCCTCTGAGCAGAGTTCTCCCAAGAGACTCGAAGGCTCTTTATTTCATAACTTCTTCATCCGAGCTCCGATTTACGATCTGTTCGCAGCCACAGGATCGTAACGTCAAGGTGGAACTTCCAAGATTGGATCTGTTTTCTTTCCTTCGGCTTTTCCTTTCCGACTTCCACACGAGGAGGTTTTTCCGGGACCCGAAAGAAGTGACGGATGCCGACGGACGTCTTCTAAGGTTGATCTAGGGGAGCATTGCGATCAAGACCTATTGAGGTAGGGATCATACATTCATCTCTCTAATTTGTGCATCATGCGGGGTGGGTATCATCTTGTTTTCATGAGAAACATTTGAACAATTAAATAAAGATAATAACTGGTTAAAGAATGGGGATGGGAAAGTTGTTATGTTTATCTTTGTTTATCCTATTGATATGTTGTAAATTGAATAGACTTATGCCTACTAAAAATTATTGTCGTTGGGGGCCTTTGCTTGCGCAATTAAATGTTTCCCCATCTTTCTAGACCATTTTTGTGGATAGAACTTTGTGGAATGTGGAAATTGGTTAATCACGTAAAGTTGGGTGTTTAAAATCTGGAACCCTTATGTGATCACCCCGGTTAAACAAAAAGGAATAATGAACATGTGGGTGTTGGCTTGGATACGTGGCATGTGATGGGGTGTTTTGTGGGTTTTTGTGGAAATGGAGAGCGGCGGGGCTGCGGTTGGCTTGGTTGTGGGTTGGTGTGAATGCTATGTTAGTGATGGGCAGCAGGGCTCTGATAAATGGTATTAAAGGGATAATGATGTATGGTGCAGTTGTGGTTATGGCAGTTGGCAGCGGGGCTGCAGGGATGGGTTTGAATGTGGATGGACTGTGGGATGTGAATAATAAATAAAAAGTGGAAGAGTTAATGAATGGTGGGGCGTGGTAATGAAATGAGATAGTAATCAATGGGGATGTTTGGCTAATAAGAAGGACTTGGTTGTGTTGCTTGTGTTTTCCTAACATGATTTGTGGATGGCAGGGATATGTTTTACGAATGATTGATGTGGTTGGTTATGGATAGTTTCCCAGTAGTTAAGGAACTGAATAAACTAATTCTACTGAAACGTGAAAACCTAAATGGGGTTGGGGTTGTTTGTTGTATGAATGCTTTGTAGTAGTAGTGCAGAGGCACGTGCACAATTTCTCTGTTTAGAAGCCATAGGTTGGGCTGTGTGTTTGGTATACATATATATATTTGTATCTTTTATGTTTTATCGCACCCGACCCATGTTGAGCACTTAGTGATGAACACTCCCATTTCATGGGAGAGGATGTTTTCCCTTAGTTAAAAGCTCCTTCCTGCTCGTTCTCCCCTAGGCTGTGATGACTTGAGGTGACCTTACACCTAAGACTCTTCGGGTAGGTTTCAATTGGGGTGGTTTTAGCCCAAGACTCTTCGAGCAGGTTCTACTGTTTCCCATGAATCTTCGGGATGAGGCCCAGGTGTGTGTGGGCAGGATACATGGTTGGGAGGCCCAGGTGTGTGCGAGCGGGATACGTGGTTGTGAGGCTCAGGTGTGTGCGGGAGGGATACATGGTTGTGAGGCCCAGGTGTGTGCAGGTGGGATATGTGGTTGTGAGGCCCAGGTGTGTGCGGGCGGGGAGAGAGGCAGCATCAGGACGTTTATCGTTAGGAAGAGCAGCTAACTAAATGGAAATGGTGCTGGGTACCCAATACTCTTGTTCTTATATACTATTATCTGTTGTGATTGTGTTTTTGGTGAGTGTGGCTGGTGAGGTTGGGTGGATAGAATTCCTTGTTAGGTTTCTTCTGTTGTTCTCATGGGACATTAGGATATCTCCCCACTTGTGCACGAGAGATTTAGGTTTCCCTATTGAGTATTCATGTATTCTCACCCTACATTTACTTTTAGTTCTCCAGGAGGACTACCAGGGCCATGCGGGACCCTACTAGTCAGACAGTTGGAGTTGTTGTTTCTGTACTTTTGTTTTCTTTTGGTATTGTACTTTGAGATTTCTTGTACTTGAAACTTGTTATAAAATTTTTTAAACATGCATGTGGGCTTGGTTTGGGTTTATTTCTATACACTTGTTCTTTTCCTTTTTAGTGGTTGACTTGTCTTATTTACCAATCCTAAATAAATAAAAAGGGTAATGCCTCCCATATTTGTGAAAACTCGTACCCTTGGTTCTAGTCGCCACCCCGGGGCCTACTAGAGGTGGGACTCAGGGGTCATTATCTCCATTTCACCATTGCCAGCTCAGAAGGGGCATCTTTATTGGGAGGGGGTCGTGACAGAATGGTATCAGAGGCTAATGGTTTAGAGATAGGATGTATTCTGGAGTTAGGAACAGTGAGGATTGTGTGGGATGGTAGGGCAATAATGTTAGTTAATCTTGGTAAGTGACATAGGCCAGGGAAGACCGGCTAGGACACAGGATGTTAGGGCCCCTATGATCTGATGCAAGGACTCTGAGCCTACCAAACGACCAAGTGAGACTTCATTTATTACAGGGTAGAGACCCTAGGGAAGGTACATGCATCATCATGATTGTGTTTTTCTTGATTTGGGTGTTATGGGAAAGAAATTTAAATAAATTGATAAAAATAAAACCTAGAGTTTTTCCTTAATACTTGGGATTAGGCGATCCTTGTTTACTATACATCTATGGCATCTGGACGTCTTCCCTGGGTGGCTCAGATGGCCGAGGCCCAGCAAATTCAGGCGGTCGATCAATTGAGGATTGACCGAGAGGAGGAAGATAGCCAATGGTAGAAGACTCTCCATTCTTTCCAGCAGCAGACCCTCAAGAAGTACGAGGGTAGTACTTCAGATACAGAGACGGAGGGATGGATTGAGGATCTAGGGATCACTTTTACCTTGATCCATTCTCCGAGGGAGTACTGGCTTCCCCTAGCAGTCAGTCAGCTGAGAGGTGTGGCGCGACAGTGGTGGACGCTCTACCTCAGAGAGAGGATAGAGGTAGAGGTTCCATGGGCTGACTTTGAGAAGGAATTCCGAGAGGAATTCCTTTCTTCCATGATCAAGGTGGAGAAGTGGCAGGAGCTACTCTCCCTTCATCCGGGGAGTATGTCAGTATGAGAGTTGGGGATCAAATTCAAAGATCTCTTGCGCTTTGCTTCGGATCTCTTTCCGGATGAGGAGTCTCGGGCGAGATGTTTGGAGGAGGCGCTTCGTCCTTCGCTTCAGTATGCTATCACCCCCTTCACCCTTCTGACGTACATGGCGGTACCGAAGAAGGAAGATGTTGTAGAGAGGATGCACTAGCTGGGAGGAGCACCCCGAGAGGGGATCCAGCTGGGCTCGTCGAAGGGGAAGGCAGTCAGCAGCAGGTCTCCTACGACGGGACCTTCCAAGTTCAGGATAGTGGGGTGCAGGCCCCAGCAGTTCCAGTTCAGATCTTCGGGTCCTCGTCACTTTTTCACGAGCCCCGGACTGAAATGTTTTTCTTGTGGTCGTTTCAGGAACATTCAGAGTCGGTGCCTGACCTAAGATCAGTACGGTGGAGGTGGGCAGGTTCAGTGCCCACCTTAGCAGCACCAGTTGCCAGCAAGGCCCTTCCAGCAGCAGCAGGACCATGCTCCTCCGAGGGAAGACATCGTGGGAGGAGGCCGACCTCAAGGTTCCCCTCAGGGACCTCGACTAGGGCGTGGTCGAGGAGGTGGATGACATCATAGAGGCAGAGGAGCTGGGCGTGGACAGTTTCACACAATAGAGTTGGCAGCTTCGGCAGGACCAGAGGTGGTGCGAGGTACGATTTGTTTTTTCAGCACTCTTGTTTCTTCTTTGTACGATTCGGGAGCTTTGCACTCCTTTGTTGCACCTGGTCTAGACCATGCTTTGGGACTAGTGGTAGAGAGACTTTTCGTACCACTGGTGCTGAGTACACTAGTTGGAGGCCAGACCAGTGTATCTTGATTTTTCTGGGGATGTGGGCTGACGTTGGGACCACATAGATCTAGTGGGGACCTTCTTCTATTACAGATGCAGCCATACGATGTCATCTTAGGCATCGACTGGTTGTTTTCTATTAGTGTCGTTATTGACTGATTCTGAAGAAGAGTAGTGTTCTCCGACGTGGATGGGCAGCGTGTATCTTTTGTTGGCGAGAGGAGCTATCATGTAGGAAGCCGGTGTGTTGAGCCTCTCCTTTCGTTTTTAGGCGGGTTATCAGTGGTTCCAGCTGATACAAAGATGATGGATATCCTGGAGGTTTTTGGGGAGTTCCATGATGTTTTTACTGAGGAGGTTGTGACTCTACCCCCCCCCCCCAACGTGACGTTGAGTTCGGGATAGACTTACAGCTTGGTGCCCGTATGATTTTGATGGCCCCTTATCGAATGGAACCTTCGGAGTTGCGAGAGTTGCAGATTCAGATTGATGATCTGATGGAGAAGGGTTTTGTTCGACCTAGTGTATTGCCATGGGGTGCTCCAGTCTTGTTCGTGAAGAAGGAAGATGGTGGTCTCAGGCTATGCATAGACTACCGAAGGTTGAACCAGGTAACAGACAAGAACCATTACCCCCTTCCAATGATAGATGATCTCTTCGACCAACTGAGGGTAGCAGGTTGGTTTTCTAAGATTGATCTACAATCTGTATATCATCAGCTGAGGGTAAAGGACAGTGACATCTCAAAGACGGATTTCAGGTGCAGGTATGGTCACTTTGAGTTTGTAGTGATGCCGTTTGGAGTTACGAATGCACCGTTTGTGTTCATGGGTCTTATGAACTTTGTATTCTGAGAGTTTGTGTACTGGTTCGTCGTTGTGTTTATCAATGACATCCTGATCTACTCAAGATCATAGAAGGAGCACGTTGAGCATCTCAGGGCAGTCTTGGAAGTCCTTCGACACCACCAGCTTTATGGGAAATTGTCAAAGTGTAAGTTCTTTATGCAAGAAGTACACTTCCTTGGGCACGTGGTGTCACATCATTGAGTGTCAGTGGACCAGTCAAAGGTGTAGGAAGTTTCTTTTTGGGAAGCACCCAAGAGTGTGGCAGAAGTTCGTAGTTTCCTGGGGTTGGCAGGTTACTATCACAGGTTCATTTCAGACTTCTATCGAGTTACTACTCCATTGAAAGCTTTGATGAGGAAGAATCAGGTCTTCCTATGGAGCGAGTAGTACTAGAAAGCTTTCGACTACCTGAAGGGGAAGTTGGTCAGTGCTCCCATACTTAGGTTGCCAGAGGAAGGGTTGTTGTATGAGGTGTTTTGTGATTCTTCTGGCCTTGGTCTGGGCTGTGTGTTGATGCAAAAGAAGGATGTGATCTGTCATGAGTCTAGGCAGTTACGCCCTCACGAGCGTAACTATGCCACCCATGACCTAGAGCTTGCAGTAGTAGTGTTCGCACTGAAGTTTTGGTGACATTGCCTCCTTGGGGAGCGCTTTGTGGTCTTCTCAGATCATAAGAGCCTACGTTATATCTTCTCCCAGCGTGACCTAAACTTACAGCAGCGGAGATGGGTCGAGTTTCTCCAAGACTATGACATTGAGATCTCTTACACTAAAGTTAAGGGCAGTGTTGTGGCTAATTCCCTAAGTAGGAAGTCCCATCAGGAAGTAGTTCGGGAATCCACTGATGCTTGGAAGGTGATGGGAGAGTTGGCTGCCTTGCACTTGGATGCTAGGGTAGAAGGTGTTAGAGGTTGTTTGTTTCAGATGACGGTGCAGTCCTCCTTGTTGCAGCAGGTGGAAGAGTCTCAATGGGGCGACTTAGAGGCGGAATTGATGCGGGATCGTGTCGATCAAGGGAATGCTCCAGAAGGATGTTCAGAGGACAGCCAACATCATATGATTTTCCATGGAAGGTTGTTTGTCCCAGAGACAATGTGTGAGGGAGTTCTCCATGAGTTCCATAGCTCAGCCTTGGCGTTACATCCAGGAGTTTTGAAAATGTACCGAGGCCTGAGGGAACAGTTTTGGTGGGCCGGGGTGAAATGGGCAGTGGAAGAGTTTGTGGCAAAATGCCAAGTGTGTCAGCCATTGAAGTCGGAACACCGTGTTCCCAGTGTTTTGTTGAATCTTTTAGATGTCCCCGAGTGGAAGTGGTATGAAATCTCAATGGACTTCGTCATAGGACTACCCAGAGATCAGGTTGGTTATGATGTTATCTGGGTAGTGGTGGATTGACTGATGAAATCAGCTCACTTCTTCGTAATTAAGGAGTCAGGCCCGGTGAGTACCGTAGTATAGAGGTACATAGAAGAGGTTGTTCAGTTGCATGGTGCCTCAAAGACTATAATCTCATATCGGGATACTCGGTTTACCTCATGAGTCTGGAGGGGGTTACAACATGATTTTGGCACCCAGCTACGCCTTAACACTGCTTTCCACCCCCAGACCGAGGGGCAGACATAGTGGATTATCTATACTTTGGAGGACATGCTGCAAGCATGCGTTCTGGATTTTGGAGGATCATGGGTACGACACTTGCCTTTAGAAGAGTTTTCCTACAAAAACAGCTTTCACTCTACTATTGGTGTGGCCCCGTATGAGGCTTTGTATGAAAGGTCATGTCGTTCACCCATTTTCTGGGCAAAGGTTGGTGAGACAGGTTCTCTTGGGCCATAGGTAGTGCAGAGCACCACAGAGAAAGTCCAGCTTGTACGTGAGAGGATGAAAGCAGTTCAGGACCAACAGAAGTCTTATGTTGATCGTCAGAGGAGGCCCTTGGAGTTTGAGGTGGGAGATCATGTGTTCTTAAAGGTTTCCCCTCGACGGGGGTAGAGGAGGTTTGAGAAAGGTAGCAAGATCTCACCTTGGTTCATCAGACCTTTTGAGGTGCTGAGGCGAGTCAGTGAGGTGGCATATCAGCTAGCCCTGCCACCTCAGTTGGAGAAGGTTCATGACGTCTTCCATGTCTCCCAGCTTCGTCGGTACTTACACTACAACTCCCACGTTATCTTCTGGGGAGAGTTAGATATGGGAGATGACGCGACCTTCGAGTAATGACCAGTCAGAATCGAGGATCGCAAAGAGAAGGTGCTTCGTGGATGAACCATTCCATTGGTTCAGGTGTTGTGGAGGCATGGCGGCCTTGAGGAGAGCACTTTGGAGCGAGAGACCCAGATGCCTGCTCAGTACTCGTAGTTGTTTCGACTTTTGTTTTCCCTTGTTCTTTTGAGCTTTGTGTTGATGTTGTTCTCTGTACCATTGATATATGGAAATATTGGCTTGTCGGTTGTGAGAATGTTTTTGATTCCTTGTTCCCTGGTAATGTGTGACATATTCGGATGTGTGGGGAAAGGTCAAAACTTGACCCTTAATTGAGACGCATTAATGCGGATGCGATTGAACCCATGCGGGAAAGTCCGTGCTATCGAACGTGGATAATATCTTAATATAGAAGAAGGAATTTTCCCCCAAAACCACATGTTCAGGCTGTGTGTTGGTTGTTCCGTGTTAGGGGCAGTGTAAGTTGGAAAATCCTAATGTATGAAAGTGGGAAGACCCAATTCTTAATCGAGACACATTAATGAGGATGCAATTAAACCCGTGCAGGCGAGTCAGTGCCGCCTAAAGCAGATAATATCTTGACATAGGAGAAGGAATTCCTAACACATATGATTAGTGTTGTTGGTTGGGTTCATGTTATAAAGAGAGCCCTAAGAGGTATCTTGTTGGGTTTCCTCTGGGGTTTTTTTTATTCTCGGGGATGAGAATTTTTTAAGAGGTATTTGATGTAGTGGCCCGGACCTCTCCAGCCCATTACTTTGTAAAAAAGAAGGTCAAGAAGTGTTCTAGAGGGTAAAATGGACAATTCCCACGCTTTCCAGAATTTTGCAACTACACAACGTGTAGTTTAAGTACACGTCCTGTACCCCCGTTCCGGGTATACCCCATGTCGTAGGCCAAGTCCTTGCCATGTGAAGTAAATGAGTACACGCCATGTAGTGTAACTACATGTTGTGTACCACCTTGTTGGGTATACCCCGTGTTGAAGGTCGTGTCCTTGCTGTGTGGAATAATGGGTACACGTTGTGTGTCCAATACTACACGCCATGTAGTCCTTCCCCGCGTATGCATTACCAGTCAACGGTCATGTTCCATGTTGGAGCCATTTCCTTGCCGTGTGCAATAAATGGGTATACACCGTGTGTCTAAACTACACATCGTGTAGTCCCTCCTAGCGTATGTGTTACCCTCAAACCGTGTGTTGACCAGTCAATGGTCGCGGAGTCGTGTTGGAAGCCATGTGAAGACCGTGTGAAATAATCGAGTACAAGCCGTGTACCATAAAGTACACATCGTGTAATTCTTATTTTCTCACCTATAAAATGAGGGGTCCCCCCTCCTTTTCAATTCACTCCTCTCCTCCCCATTCCTCTTAGCAGAGTTCTCCCAAGAGACTCGAAGGCTCTTTCTTCCATAAATTCTTCGTCCGAGCTCCGATTTACGATCCGTCAGTGGCCACGAGATCATAACAACGATCCGGAACTTCTGTGCTTGGATAAATTGTCTTTCATTTGTATTTTCCTTTCCGACATCCACCCGAGGAGGTTTTTTCGAGACCCGACAGAAGTGACGGACACCGATGGACATCTTCTAAAGTTGATCTGGGGGAGGGTTGCGATCGGAATCTGTTGAGGTAGGGATCTTACCTTCGTCTATTTAATTTTTGCATCATGATGGGTGGGTATCTTATTGTTTTCATGAGAAAAAGTTGAACCATTAAGTATAGATTATAACTAGTTAAATAGCAGGGATGGGAAAGTTGTTATGTTTATCTTTGTTTATCCTATTGATATGTTGTAAATTGAATAGGATTATGCCTACTGAAAATCATGGTCGTTGGGGGACCTTTCTAGTGCAATTATATGTTTCCCTATCCTTCTAGACTATTTTTGTGGATAGAACATTGTGGAATGTGGAAATTGGTTAATCATGTAAAGTTGGATATTTAAAATCTGGAACCCTTGTGTGATCACCCTGGTTAAACAAAATGGAATAATGAACATGTGGGTGTTGCCTTGGATACGTGGCATGTGATGGGGGTGTTTTGTGGGTTGTTTTGGAAAGGGTGAGCAGCGAGGCTGTGGTTGGGTTGGTTGTGGGTTGGTGTGAATACTATGTTAGTGATGGACAGCGGGGCTGTGATAAATGGTATTAAAGGGATAATGATGTACGGTGTAGTTGTGGTTATGGCAGTTGGCAGCGGGGCTGTAGGGATGGGTTTGAATGTGGACGGACCATGGGATGTGAATAATGAATAAAAAGTGGAAGAGTTAATGAATGGTGTGGCATGGTAATGAAATGAGATAATAATCAATGGGTTTGTTTGGCTAATAATAAGGACTAGGTTGTATTGCTTGTGTTTTCCTAAATTGATTTGTGGATGGCAGGGATATGTTTTATGAATGATCGATGTGGTTGGTTGTGGATAGTTGCCCAGTAGTTAAGGAACTAAATAAACTAATTCTGCTCAAACGTGAAAACCTAAATGGGGTTGGGGTTGTTTGTTGTATGCATGCTTCGTAGTAGCAGTGCTGAGCCACGTGCTCAGTTTCTCTGTTTAGAAGCCATAGGGTGGTCTGTGTGTTTGGTATACATATATTTATCTGTATATTTTGTGTTTTATTACACCCCACCCATGTTGAGAACTTAGTGATGAACACTCCCATTTCATGGGAGAGGGTGTTTTCTTTTAGTTACTAGCTCCTTCCTGCTCCTTCTCCCTTAGGTTGTGATGGCTTGTGGTGACATTACACCTAAGACTCTTCAGGTAGGTTTCGATTGGGGTGGTTTTATCCCAAGACTCTTCGGGCAGGTTCTACTATTTCCCAATAATCTTCGAGATGAGGCCCAGGTGTGTGCGGGCGGGATACGTGGTTGTGGGGGCCAGGTGTGTGCGGGCGGGATATGTGGTTGTGAGGCCCAGGTGTGTCCGGGCAGGGAGTTTTTGGCAGCGTCAAGAAGTTCTTCGTTAGGAAGAGTAGGTAACTAAAGGTAAATGGTGTGGGGTACCCAATACTCTTGTTCTTATATACTAATACCTATTGTGATTATGTTTTTGGTGAGTGTGGCTAGTGAGGTTGGGTGGATATAATTCCTTGCTAGGATTCTTATGTTGTTCTCACGGGACTTTAGGATGTCTCCCCACTTGTGCAAGAGAGATTTAGGTTTCTCTACTGAGTATACTTGTATGCTCACCCTAAGTTTACTTTCAGGTTTCCAGGAGGACTACCAGGTCCGGGCAGGACCCTACTAGTCGGACAGTTGGAGTTGTTGTTGCTGTACTTTTTGTTTCTTTTGGTATTGTACTTTGAGATTTATTGTACTTGTACCTTGTTATAAAATTGTTTAAACATTCATGTGGGATGGGTTTGGGTTTATTTCTATACACTTGTTCTTTTCCTTTTTTGTGGTTGAATTCTTCTATTTCCTGATCCTAAATAAATAAAAAGGGTAATGCTTCCCATATTTGGGAAATATCATACCCTTGGTGCTAGTCCCCACCTCAGGGCCTACTGGAGGCGGGACTTGGGGGTCATCATCTCCCTTTCACCATTGCCAGCTCAGGAGGGGCATCTTTGGTTGGAGGGGGTTGTGACACATGAAAACATAGTAAATTTGGAATTCACCTAAAACAAGACATAAATCTAAGTCAAGGATAACCACCAAGATTACATAACATAATGGACATAATCCCACAATACAGTAGGTTACCTCACTAATATAATACAAAACCACTCATTATCCTAAAACATTAAAAAATGAATTTCTATTTTATATAATGTTGTTACCACCCATCACAACCATATCATGTTCATGCATATGTGTGTAGTATAAGGAAATAATTCATAAGTTTAAATCATAACAATAAAAAATGAAAATAATATGGGTTACATAATCATTCCTCATATCAAAATCAAAATATATTTCTCAAATATTGTAATTGAGAGGTGTAAAAAGGAATTTATAACCCCCCTAAAAATAAGGTAGAATAATCTTGGTATATATGGGAGAAAAATATATAAATAATTTAGAGGTAATCCATAACATAAAATGTAGTAATCATTGGTGAAATTTTATTAAAAAAATATATTAAATTATTCTTTTGGAAAATTCTATTCTCACTTAAAAATAACTTTTTCAAACTATAAAAAAAATAAAATATATTATATAAAAAAAATTTATTAAAAATTTACCATGGAAAAATTTGAAGTAATCATAAAAAAATTGATTCATCATGATAGTTGGAAATTAAACACATGCATAAAAGTTAAAAAATTCCCTTTCACACTATTTAAAACAATTTAAATAGATTCTAATTTAAAAAATGAAAAAAATATTCCATTAAAAAAATTAAAAAATTAAAAGGGTAAAATGTATTTAATAATTCATTTATTTAATGAAAAAATTATTTTTAATTTTTTTTTAGAAAACTTGGATATGGAAAATAATGAATTTTGATCGAAGAGTGAAATAAAGTAAGCTTTTATTAAAAAAATTATCAATAATTTTAAGTATGGAAAACTGGAAAATTGAATTATTACCTGAAAAATTCATTAATTAATATATTATAATATAATTTTAGGGTTTTATTTGAAAATTACCAAATAATTTCCTACCATGGAAATTCATGAATGAACAATCCTAATTTTAATGAGATTAAAACATAAATCCTTAAAGCTTTAGTAAACACAAAAGCATAACTCCCAATAAAGGAATAAATTAGTTGTGACTTAAAATATCAATAAGTATGAATGATTCATGATATAATATATAAATATCATTACATACACTATTTAAAAAGAATTAGTTGCACAAAAGAAAATGATTTTCAAAGAAGGATGTTTCGAGATGAAACCCATACCTCATGTTTAGACATTGTCATTTATTTCTTATATCTACTATATAATAAAATTATATCAACTTTTTCCATGAAAATTATTTCTGAGATTATTAACGTATCTATAAACTATTTTCGTCTTTTATTTTAATGATGTATTAAATTAGTTAATCTGTTATATACACATCGGGTGTTTTGAGGATTCTTAGTTCATAATTATAAAATGGAATCAATGTGTTGATACTATAAAATGGGGTAATTATTCCATCATATATAGAATAATAAACATTAAATAATTAAAATTTTTAGAAACTAGTTATACTTTAATAAATACCAATTAATTATGGTCATAATAAAAAGAACTATGTTACTATCACGAAGATGTTAGGTTGTATGTATGCATCTATAACATATCCATTTTTCAAAGATCATTAATGAAATATGGTCTGGGAAATTTTATACTTATATAAGGATAATTATATAATAAATATCATATTATTATTATAAATAAACTCAAACAAACAATCCATGAGATGTGGTAATAAAAAAAATCACATCTCCTCATGAGGTTGTAGTTCACTTTACACATAAACGACATTGTGCTTTTTAATAGATGGTAAGGTAATAAGGTATATGATATATTAGTTTTAATGAATTATTAATGTGTAATTAATATAAAATATTAACATTATGTACATAATCAGTAACATTTGTGAGATATGATGATGGAAACCCAATTATATTTTTTTGTGAGGTGGTGGTTCATTGTACATGCGAATGATAGTTTCATCTCTAGCTTTATCGAAGTGGAGATGGATTTAATTTTTTAAATAAACCTAATAAAATATTTTTATATGTGAGATAATTATGTTATTGTATCATCATTATTTATTAATATTTTATGGAGGTGTAATAAAAAATAAAACAAAGATGCATCGTTAAGAATGATTCTTTTTTTTTCAGACCACCACATTATGATTGTTCTTAAGGCCTCCTTAAATTAGGGTTATGATAAAATAAGAACAATAGGAAATATGGATAGATTTAAGAAGGGTATTTTGGAATGTATTTTATGA
This sequence comes from Viscum album, assembly GCA_963277665.1. Lineage (NCBI taxonomy): Eukaryota > Viridiplantae > Streptophyta > Magnoliopsida > Santalales > Viscaceae > Viscum > Viscum album. The sequence goes on along the minus strand of OY728128.1, from coordinate 264,964,978 downwards.
ATCAAATTTCTTTTTCTGTGTAATGTGGAGAGGGGAGGGGGCCTCTGATATGCTCAGAAGAGAACAGACATGGAATTATTTAAAATAAAATGTTATACCCATGTTTTACACATGTCGTAGGGATCCAAAATAAATTATTAAAAAGGAATAGATGGTATAAGGTCGAAATATGGTCATAAAATATTATTTTTATAATATTTTAGGTTATTTATACTCTTATCCCTTTTGTTTAACCCCTCTATAAACTCATTTTGACCTTAACAACTGTAATTAATTTTTACTATTTTTACTTTTCTTTATGACCAAATATTTATTATACCATATTATATAATATTAATTATTCTGATTGAAAATATGGTGTACATTGTTTCAAATTTAACTCAATGAAGTGGAAAATTTACAAATAAAATTAATTCAATAGATGTGATTAAAAAAGAGGTTTCCAAAGAAATTGATTTCAATAGTATAAACAATTTAAGTAATAATTAAACATAAAATTTATTATAAGGATATAAATTGGGTTAATAATAAAATAAATGAACTAATTTTAAAATTAATCCATTTTGAAACAAAATAGAAACTTTAAAATGATTTAAAATAAAAAGGTTTTTTTACCTAATAACTTGTATTTTTTACTATTTGTTAAAAAATTAATCATTTTAATGAAATCAAAAAAATAAATACTATGATATTTTTTATATGTGGATTCCAAAAGAGATGTTAATTTTTTAATTAAATTTTCTAAATCTAGAAAAATAACTTTATTATTTTTTCACAAAAAGAAATAAATATCATTTTTTTAGTAAAAAGTATTTTTGAGGCCAATAATGACTTTAACAAGAGTTAAGTACAACTCTATCAATACGTTTTCATTATCCATTATAAATAATTTTCAAAATATACTCATTCATATTCATACCGCAAAATTTTATGGATATATTATAATATTCCACATAAATAATTACATTTTAATAGTATATTATCGTTTGTTTAAACTGACTATTACAATACATAAATGATATCATGAATAATATTATTTTAAAATATAGAGGTTCTAAATATGGAAATACCTTGATTTCCATTATATTTAAATTAACATGTTGTAATATGGTCTGGATCATGTAATAGTGAAATGGATTTGGCTTTATGAGTTGTGATATATGGTTGGTGCGATAAGATATAACATGTCATTGGTGCATCAAAATTTGATAAATGGTTGATTAATTCATTGAACATCATTTTTGACTAGTTAAATATTCATCAATATAAGTGGTTTTTTGTGGTATGATATTTTTTGGTTCAATTGTCCTCTCTTGATTAGTTTCTAAGAGGGGTTTTCAAGCCGATTATTTATTTCATTTAGGGTGAACTGATCTTCTGAAAGGAAAGAGTGTTAATGGAGATATTCAGGCCCAATGTAAGAGGATTATACAAGAATCAAGGTATTCTAAAACCCTTGTTTTCCTAAAGCTGAGGACTGAAGCACATATATGATTCCCCAAATGTGGTGGTCTTGGATGGGGAAATTTTACAAAAGAAAGGGTTAAGTGGTGATTAATATTATGGTTATGTGGTACTATTCTAGAAAAAAATTCCTTACTTATTTCCACATGTGATTGCTTTTATTGGTTGTTTATTTATCATTTTAAATTTTACATATTTATTTCACATGTAGTTAAATCAATTTAGAGGGATCATCCTACTATGTAACTCAAATATCTCACCCCACCATATTTTTCTAGTTTTTGACGGATAGTCTCACATGAATTGAAGTTGTTTTTGGGGTAGATTAGTGATTATTGGGGGATTTATAGAGTCTTTTAATTTCACTTTCATACTTTTTATGTTTATTTTATTATAATTATTTGAAATTTGGGTTATATTAATGAAGATGATAAATTTATGATTCCTTTTTAATTGTATGGAATTGAATTTCAGGTTTCCTGAAACTTCTTATTCTGAATGTTATGAGGATAATTCCTCCCATATGAGATTTTATACTCATGGATAATATCACCAACCTTCGGGATACTAGAGGTGGAACTCATGGGAAACATCAATTCCCTGTTATCTTATGAGGTAAAATATTTAATTGGGGTTGTAACATCCATTACATTGTATAATTGACAATATAATTATTTTTAAAAGATAGATATATAAATTATGAAATTAAAATTTTTTCATTCTAATTTTCATCAATTCAATGATTTAGAATGTTCAATTCGCCACAACATTATAATGTACTAAAACATTCCTTCTTATTATTTAAGACTCATCTAAAAATATCTCCATTAATTTTATTTAAAACATCACCTTAATATTATTCTTGATTCATTCAATTTAATTCCATAATATGTCACACATAAATGGATCTTCAAAATCTAATAGAAATATTAATTCAACCTAATATAATTAATATTCAATAAAATTTGTGAATGATATGGATCTTGATTTCCAAAAATGTACTCATTACTCAACTTCCATATAGTGTATCGATCTATATCATGATTAAACAACCTCCCTTCAAAAAAAATCATGGTAACGGTTAAAAAAATATTTACCATTAAATGATGTTCTTACAAAAAAATTAGATTAATCCCCTTTAAGAATCGTGAATCATAATCTAATATTTTAGTTTTATTTAAGGTCTAATAAAATAAATTTGATAGAAACACAAAATTTTGAAACACTCTTTATATTGAAAGGCACATATTTAGGGAAGAAAAAAATTGCACAACCAATCAAATTTATAGAAACAAAAACAAACAGTCAAGATGAAATCTCCAACTAGTTTTAGTCATTATTATCTAATTTTTTCGATATTGTTTCAATCCTTCATGACATAATCTATAAATCAACTACAAAAATCTTCCACCAAATAATCATGAGATATCAATTGTGGTGTGATATTTCCCTAAAATAAAAACATAAAAATTGTTTAATAATTTATAGATCCATTAAAATGTAGCATTTATACTCATGGAATAACCATTGAAATAATTCAAAAATAGTTCAATCATATGATCCTCAAATTCTGGTATGATATACTTCTTCTGACATGAAATTTTTAGACTAAACGGAACTTCATCAACCTTTCCTTAATGATTTTCCAATGATTACCCCACCACATAACTTATATTTATTTTTTATTTCTTGATCAATTTACATAAAATAAATTGTTAATAAAAAAATCGAATACATGATTATTTTCATAAAAACACAACCATGGTTGGAAAAAAATACATTATGGTTCTTTTTTATCAATTACTATGACACCACCACCTCTTCCCTCCTAAAATCTCACATATCCTTAAATAAGTAAAATTTTAACATCAAATATTAAATATATGAATAAATTAAACCCAAATGAAGTAATTTTTTATTTCAAAACATCAGTTTGATACAATATCTCAAAATCAAAGACTCCCAAAAACCCTTAAACTCTTAATGATTAGAATGTCATCTTTATGTAATGTTGATTAATAGAATATCACATTATTAATTTTAAATATATAATATAATTATTTTATTAGTAATTAAATCAATGTTTCAAATTATATAAATTTCGTTAAAATTTGTTTTCTAATATATAAATTCAAGCATTCTAAACAAATATCCAAAAAACACTTTTCAAAAATTCATTATGAGTTAAAATAAATTTACATTATATAATATCTCATATATCACAATATAAAATGAAATATTAGTTCTTCATATATATTTATAAAATATATAATTTAATTGACCCTTGAATAGTAATTCATTTTTTCCATAATATCTTTATAAGGAAATTTTTATCCAAACCTAGAGATGAAAATTCTTTATTTGACCCAAATATGAAATTGATAAATATTAATTTAAATTTTTAACGTCTTAATCAAAAAAATTATAGGTCTCCTATTTAGTTCCTGAAATTCAATTTTAAATTCTAACTTCAATTTTTCATGAAATCATTAACCAATATTTAATAATGAAAAAGTATAACCCCAGATAGCATCATTTAGATATTTTCATTACATAAACTTCATAATATCACAAATTTAAAAATTATAAAAATTTATAATTAGAATTTTCTTCAAGTTCAACATTTTTACACAAAAAATTCATTCAGGAATCTACTATCTTTCAAAATTGCCACATTTTTTGGTCCAAATCTCAAAATTCTATGTGACCACTAGAATTCATCAAAACTTCTTCAACAAAAAAACACTAAAAAAAATTTCTTATAAAATATATGACTATATTTATCACTCAAAAAATATATATAACATAAATTAGGGATATCAAATTATTTATTATATATTCTTTTAAATATCTAAATTCTCTGTAGATAATGAATAGTTATTTACAATATTTATTCCATTCCTCTTCTATTTCATGATTGAGTAAACATATATAATATTCAAAACAAATAAATAACTCCATAGTCCTAATAAATTAAATAAATAATTTCTTTAAGGTATTTCCCTATATATGTATGTTCTTTATAATGATATCATAAAAATATATAAAACACAAAAGTAATAAAAATAATGAATATATAGAATTAAAACCTAAAAGATAAAATAATTACATAGAATATTATATGGATCGAATAAAAAAATAAATTAACACACTGAATAAAACATAAATATTCCTTTTAAAAAAATATAACATATTAAATATATCTTTATGGTATTATTTTTTTAATTTAATCATTTTTTGTTGGTTTTGGGCCTTGTTTGTCAATTATGTTTTCATTTGGGGTATTTATTCATTGCATATAAGGTTATCATTATCTTTTTATTTTCTTTTTTTCTTACATATCACACTAGAACCATTCTATTTTCTAGTTAAATGTTTTTTACGGGTTTTGGATATATAGGATGGAGCAATTTTTCAGGTTCTTCAGTTTGTTAGGATTTGGATATTTTTTTTGTTATTTTTACTTAAATGGTCATAAATAAATTTTTATAACCAATTTATTTTTTTACAACTAATTTTTAATAATATACGATAATAGACCACTATTTTGGTTCATTGATAAGGTCATATTGATGTTTTTAGTATGTCTGTCTTGTGTGTTCAACAGTGCTCCCAAATATGTCACCTACATTTTCTAATCATCATCCTTTTTGTGTCAAGGTTCCATTGGTCTGGAGTTATGGGATTGTCTTATATTTTACTGGTTATATAGTGTTAGTTTTTTCTAATGGGGCAATATTTTATTTCATTTAATTCACAGTAATTTTGGAATTTATCCCTAATACACTTTTAGGGAAACTTCTATAGAGGGATTATGAGGTAGTATTCTCTGATTGTGGTGTCAAATCTTTAACAAATTGGAGGATTTATACTTTATTGACGTTTTTTATGCAGTTATTGGGGTGGGGTGAATGAAAATAATTTAATATCTAGTTTTTATATTATATTGTTTGATATCATCGGGGGTTCAAATTTTTCAGTGTTCCATAGTTGGTTGTAACAATTTTTTACTCTTTTTTTTTGAAATTTTCAATGATTCTTGAAGAATTAGTGTTGAAGATGGAGGTACTAGTTTTCATTATTGATGGTGTTGATTTTGTATCATTGGTGATAACACAATTGTGAGTATTGGTAACAATTATTTTGGAAGCATTGGTGTTAATGATGATGAGATATGATTGATAGTGAATGAGGTTGACTTTAGGTATCATAGTACCTTGGGAATCAGATATTGTACATGAATTGACGCCATCCATGATAAAAAAATTCCCTCAGGTTCTCATTATGGAAATATCTATTTATTCACATTATATAGGGATTTCGAAATTTGAAATTTTATTTTTTGGGTACGATTAATTAGTGGTTGTTAGGAATTTTTGTATAATGACCCAAAACCAAGGATATTGTGTTTTTTATTAGACAAAGTTGTATAATTAAAGTGAAAGTTTTATTTTTTGGTTTGAATTTAGAATGAATCTATATTTCAAAATTTTATTTAACTTACTGTGGGATATTAGAGATGAATTGACTATGAAGAGAGTTTTGAAGATGATTAATGGAGTTTTAATGATGGAATGAAAAGGGTTTTAGCTATCTGGGACCTCAAAATATCTTATTGGAGGTTAATATAATTCTAGTGGTAAACTGGTGCCTATGTAGCTACTGGAGGGCCACCAAAAGTCTGATAGTCTATTGTCCAAATATATTGATTTATTTATTATTTTATATTATTTATTATTTTACTGTACCATTCCTACTATTAACCCTTGACCCCTCCTCTATTTCCCATAATTTCATCCCATATAAATACTAACTTTGGGTCACCTTTATCTCTCTTCATGATTCCATTATCTTCTTTAGTTTTTGTATGGTTTGGGAAGGTTTATTTTGCATTTATGACTGGGTTGGCCTCCTTTAACATTCACCTCTCATCATCCCATTTCTTCTCTCTTTTTTACCTACTTTAAAAGGATTCCTTAAATTTGAATTCAACATTAGGTCATGGTTAAATCCTCTCATGCATAGATACTTTTTGTGTTTTAAATTTCAAATGTGAATTTATTTGTAGTATTTTTTTCTATGTTGATATAATTCTATTATGTAGATTAATAATTAGGATTTTAATTGATTTGGAGGATATTTTTAAGGATTCTTGGATCTATTTAAATAATGCCATCATTTGATTTCAAAATTATCATAATTAATGTAAGAATCAACGTTGATTTTGGGTAAGTTTCATTTTGGTTTTTAATATGGTATTTTTAATTCCCTGGGTTAATGATTCTATTTTTCTATAAAATCTGGATTTCAGGATTTTTGGGGTGGTTTGATGTTGTTCGAGTGTGTTGGAGGTCTCACAAATGAAAATTATAAGGTAATATTTTTTGAAAAATTTATGATACCATAGCCATTTTATGGGATTAATCAAACACTATTATTCTTAATCTAATAAATTCAATCACTCTTTTTCAATATTTTTAAGAAGTCACCATTTTTAATGAATATTTTAGTCATTTACTCGTATAATATTTCTACGAAAATATAATTTTATACATGGAAAATGAAATTTACTTTCTTTAATTATAAATTCCTTATTTAATTGTTTGTGAGAAATTATTTAAATTCAATATGTGTTTCAAGTGTTGATATAAATATAATATATCAAATGTAAATAATTTTTATATCTTCATGATTCTAATAACATAATCCATTGATTTTTCTATGTTAAATCCAATATTTATAGAGTATATAATGTTTCATAATTTAATTTAATAATCAGTCATGAATAAGTAAATTTGACTTTCATATTATGCAAAACTATTAATGTAATTATGTAGTATCCTAATACCAAATTCCATCTAAAATGTCAAAAAAATTTAAACCCCTAATTGGGTCAGAAAAAATTACTTGGATATATAGAAGTGTGGAGAATTTACATACCATTAGTTTTTTAAGGAACCATTGAGAAGACAATAGATTCCATCATAACATCAAATTTGACCTCCAAACCTATATATAATCTTGATAACTATAGAAATTACATATTTAGTGATGCATGTTTAGAAAATTGGGGTGTTTTACTATATTTTATATAGTTACATTCTTTGTTATATCTAAAATTAAATTATTGAAATCATTATATCCCTCTTAAACCTACATGACTCATATTTCAATAGTATGTGAATTATTTTGGTTAAAATATAAATCATTGGAAAGATATCACCATGATTTTTTTTGTTCATGGAAAGGATGAAATTCCTAAATTTGGAACTATTAATTAGTTTCCAACTCAATCCAAATACCTCACATTAGAACTCTTTCTTTTTTATTTTTATAAATTCTTAAATAAATTATTTATTTTTTTAAACTATTTAACCATAAATTATTTCATTAAAATGTTTCCTTTTTATATAAATTACACTAAAATATTTGAATTAATAGAGTTACATGTAAAAAAATCATAACATTGAAACTCACATGTATTTTTTTCTTCATGTAAATTCTATATTTAAAAATACAGTTTATGACTTATTCAACATCTAAAAAGGTCTCCAAAATTTAGTACTTATATCACAATAAATTATTTATCTAGGATGTTATGGGGTTGTATTTCCTATAACCAACACTATATTTGGTCCCTCATATAGTAATAATGTAATGTATACTAGTTACAACCCATTTAATAGTTAATGAATCATTTGGATATGTTATAGGGGACACTAAATTACCCATAAAATATATCTTTTAAACATGTATAAATTTACTCTAACATTAAAGGAATATTGATTTATAATCTATTCCATATTTAGATTAATTTTTGTTCACTAATTTGGATTCTATAATGGGAAGTAAATGGATTATATATGGCCGGGATATAACTACGTGGGATTAAATACACTTTATTGTATAGATAACATTATGACATAAGTTTCATCTCTACCTTTATTTTTTTCCATAACATAACTACTTTATCTTTTGATAATGATTCATATACTTATTCTTGGTGATTTATTTTTTAGCATGGATACATATTTATTAATTGATAATAATTTTAGAATTTTTTATATATTTATTCTATATAAATAGTAAGATTATATTTTCAAAAAAAATAGTAAGATTATATTCAGTAAAATGGAATACTAGTTTGAATGGGATGGGTGTCAAACCACTACTATTATATAAACCTTTCACCTTGACTATAAAATCAAATGACAATTTACCTAAGCTCTTATATACACTTTCCACATTCCATGGGATGGGTCCTTGGGCCTCATCATATTGTAAATATATATTCACACTACCTCCTTTTGAGGATAACATTGTGGAACCATTACATATCATGGGCTAGGATAAAATAAGGTAGTGAAATTATAGACCCTCCTTGTATAGTTTGTTATAATGCATAGTATGTAGAAAATTTTGAAGCATTCATTTATCTTTTGAATCTATAAAATTAATTAATAACTATTTAAAATTTAATTTCATATTTTTATGTATATGATTAAAATTTTGACACTACTGGAAATCCAGCATTTCCCAACGGTTTAGAACTGTTGGGAAAGGCTACAGAACCGTTGGTATATGTTATACCAACGGTTCTGCAAACCGTGGGGAAGTAAGCCGTTGGGAAAGGCTTTTCCCAACGGTTTACATAGAACTGTTGGGATAGGTTAGAAAAAATCAACCTATCCCAACGGTTTGGCCCGTTTGGAAATCAACAGAGAATTTTCTTTCCCAACGGTTTACAAACCGTTGGGAAAGGTTTTTACCAACGGTTCTATGAACTGTTGGTAAAAACAACCATTCAACAGGATATCCCAATGGTTTCAAACCGTTGGGATAGGGTGTTTTTACCAACGGTTCCTTGAACCGTTGGTAAAAACAGCTACATAGAGCCTATGCCAACGGTTTGAAAACCGTTGGCATAGGCTTTGCTGTGCAAATTGCACAGCAGCCTACAATTTGCACAGCAGGTCTGGTTTTTGGGCATTCACCCTCAGTTTCAATTCAATTTTCAATCCAATTATACCCTCGTTTTCAATTCATTTTTCAATCCAATTATTGTACCTGTAACACATATAATGCATACATATAGAGAACAAACCAACACATACAAATAATGAAAACCAACCAACCAACACATATAATGCATCCTGAAATTATACACATCCATAATTAAATTAGAATTCATAACATAATTATAAACATACATAATTCATTCAGAATTCATTTTAAAATTTAGATGACAATCATATGTGGAATCCGGAATTCAATTCATAATTTGATTGGTTTTTCATATACCATATATTTTTAATAGAAATGATATCCATTTTAAACAAAATACATACATCTGGAATGATACCGGTCACACCGTGCCTCGGATTGAGGCGAGGTTAACTCATACACGTCACAAATGACTCATTGATCGTTGTCCTAAAGTATCAACATATTCCGAAATCGTTTGGTCGGTTTTCTGTATGTCAGTTGTTGTTTTCACTTAAAATGAAGTGTTCTTTAAATAAAATAGACACACTTTGAATAGTGTCGGCCACACCGCGCCTCGTATTGAGGCGGGGTTAACTTGTACACATCACAAATGACCCATGGATTGTTGCTCTAAAATATAAACACAATTAGAATACCTTTGGTTTGTTTTCCATATGAATTTAAAATGTAGTCCATTTTAAAGAAAAGAGATACACTTAGAGTGGTCTCGGCCAAACTGCGACTCGGATTGAGGCGTGGTTGACTCGTACACGTAACATATGACCCATGAATCTTTGTCCTAAATTTTCAACAGATTCCGAAAGCGATTGGTCAGTTTTTCATATGTCAGTTGTTTATTTCACTTATAATCTTGTCCATTTTAAACAAAAGAGACACAGTCAGAGTGGTAACGGCCACACCGCGTCTCGGATTTAGACGGGGTTGACTCTTACACATCTCAAATGAACCATGGATCATTTTCCTAACATATCAACACAATCCGAATGCTTTTGGCCGGTTTTCCGTATGTCAGTTGATGTTTTTCACTTAAAATGATGTCCTTTTGAAACAAAAGACATACTCTTTGAGTTGTGCCGGCCACACCACACCTCGGATTGAGGTGGTGTTGACTCGTACACATCACATATAACCCATGGATCGTTCTCCTAAAGTTTCAATGGAAACAGAATGCGTTTGGTCAGTTTTCCGTATGTACTTAAAATGTTGTCCATTTTAAACAACAGAAAGTCACATAGAGTGGTCCCGACCACACTTAGATGACAATTAAATTAGAATTCATAACGTCATTATAAATGTACATAATTCATATAGAATTTAATTTAAAATTTAGATGACAATTATATGTGGAATCCGAAATTTAATTCATAATTTGATCGGTTTTTTCTATACCATATATTTTTACCTCAAATGATGTCCATTTTAAACAAAATACATACACCTGAAGTGATACCGGCCACACCGCACCTCATATTGAGGCAAGGTTGACTCGTACACGTCACATTTGACCCATGGATCGCTGTGCTAAAGTATCGACACAATCCGAATGCGTTTGGTCGGTTTTCTGTATGCCAGTTTATGTTTTTCACTTAAAATGACGTCCTTTTGAAACAAAAGATGAACACTATGAGTGGTGCTGACCACACCGCGTCTCCAATTGAGGCAGGGTTGATTCATACACGTCACATATGACCCATGGATCGTTCTCCTAAAGTTTAAATGGAAACCGAATGTGTTTGGTCGGTTTTCCGTATATACTTAAAATGTTGTCCATTTTAAACAAAAGAGTGACACTTAGACTAATCCTGACCACACCGCGACATAGATTCATCCCGGGTTGGATCGTACATGTCACATATGACCCATGGATCGTTGTGATAAATTATCAAAAGATTAAAAATGCGTTTGGTCGGTTTTGCGTATGCCAGTTGTTCTTTTCATTTATAATCATGTCCATTTTAAACAAAAGAGACAGAGTTAGAGCGGTGTCGGCCACACCGCATCTCGGATTAAGAAGGGGTTGACTTTTACACGTCACATATGACTCATGGATCGTTGTGCTAAAGTATCGATAGAATCTGAATGCGTTTGGTCGTTCTTCCGTATGTCAGTTGATGCCTTTCACTTAAAATGACGTCCTTTTGAAACAAAAGACGGACACTTTGAGTGGTGTCAGCCGCACCGCATGTCGGATTGAGGCGGGGATGATTCTTACACGTCACATATGACCCATGGATCGTTCTCCTAAAGTTTCAACGGAAACCGAATCCGTTTGGTCGTTTTTCCGTATGTACTTAAAATGGTGTCCATTTTAAACAAAAGAGAGTCACTTAGACTTATCCTGGCCACACCGTGACTCAGATTCATCCTGGGTTGGCTCGTACACGTCACATATGACCGATGGATTGTTGGGATAAATTATCAACAGATTCGGAATGCGTTTGGTCGGTTTTTCGAATGTCAGTTGATGCTTTTCACTTAAAATGACGTCCTTTTGAAACAAAAGACGGACACTTTGAGTGGTGTCGGCCACACCACGTCTCCAGATTGAGCTGAAACCACCATGAAACATTCTAATCATTATTCGTGACGTGTACGCGCAGACGGCATGTCAATCGGACGTGCAGTTTGCGCTGTACGACTCAATATTCGTGTTTAAAGTGATGCGCGCGCTTCGTAAACGCGCATGAGGGGGGTCCAAACAGGCCGAACGAAGTCGTAATGGCCTGAAATCAGACAAAAAATACGGGAGAGTGATTTATGAAGTGTTCGAGCAGACGGCACATCAATCGGACAGACCGTGTTCCCGCGGTGACCGACAACGCAGTTCTGGTGTCATAAACAGCCAAAACGGGCGTCCAACGGTCAAATTCATAGTGGACGACCTCAGATTGAGCTGAAACCACCGTGAAACATTCTAATTATTATTCGTGATGTGTATGAATAGACGGCACGTCAATCGGACGTGCGGTTTGCGCGGTACGACTCAATATTCGTATTTTAAGTGATGTGTGCGCTTCGTAAACACGTGTGAGGGGGGTCCAAACGGGCCGAACGAAGTCGGAATGGCCTGAAATCAGACGAAAAATATGGATCAGTGATTTCTGAAGTGGTCGAGCAGACGGCACATCAATTGGACGTGCCATGTGCCCGCGGTGACCGACAACGCAGTTCTGGTGTCATAAACGGCCAAAACGGGCGTCAAATAGTAAAATTCATAACGGACGACCTCGGATTGAGCTGAAACCACCGTGAACCATTATAATTATTATTCATGACGTGTACGCACAGACGGCACGTCAATCGGACATGCGGTTTGCGCGGTACGGCTCAATATTCGTGTTTTAAGTGATGTGCGTGCTTCGTAAACGTGCGTGAGGGCGGTCCAAACGGGCCGAACGATTTCGGAATGGCCTGAAATCAGACGAAAAATACGGGTGAGTGATTGATGAAGTGGTCGAGCAGAAGGTACATCAATCGGACGTGCCGTGTGCCCGCGGTGACCGGCAACGCAGTTCTGGTGTCATAAACGGCAAAAACGGGCGTCCAACGGTCGAATTCAAAGCGGACGACCTCGGATTGTCCTGAAACCACCGTGAAACATTCTAATTATTATTCGTGACATGTACGCGCAGACGGAACGTCAATCGGACGTGCGGTTTGTGCGGTATGGCTCAATATTCGTGTTTTAAGTGATGTGCGGGCTTTGTAAACGCGCGTGAGGGGGGTCCAAACGGGCCGAACGATATCAGAATGGCCTAAAATCAGACGACAAATACGGGAGAGTGATTAATGAAGTGTTCGAGCAGACGGCACGTCAATCGGGCGTGCCGTGTGCCCGCGGTGACAGACAACGCAGTTCTGGTGTCATAAACGGCCAAAACGGGCGTCCAACGGTCAAATTCATAGAGGACGACCTCGTATTGACCTGAAACCACCGTTCAACATTCTAATTATTATTCGCGATGTGTACGCACAGACGGCACGTCAATCGGACTTGCGGTTTGCGAGGTACGACTCAATATTCGTATTTTAAGTGATGCGCGCGCTTCGTAAACGCGCGTGAGGGGGGTCCAAACGGGCCAAACGAAGTCGGAATGGCCTGAAATCAGACGACAAATACGGGTGAGTGATTTCTGAAGTGGTCGAGTAGACGGTACGTCAATTGGACGTGCCATGTGCCCGCGGTGACCGACAACGTAGTTCTGGTGTCATAAACGGCCAAAATGGGCGTCAAACGGTCAAATTCATAGCGGACGACCTCGGATTGAGTTGAAACCACCGTGAAACATTCTAATTATTATTCGTGATGTGTACGCGTAGACGGAACGTGAATCGGACGTGCGGTTTGCGCGGTACGGCTCAATATTCGTGTTTTAAGTGATGTGCGCGCTTCGTAAACGCGCGTGAGGGTGGTCCAAATGGGACGAACGATTTTGGAATGGCCTGAAATCATATGACAAATACGGGAGAGTGATTTATGAAGTGGTCGAGCAGACGGAACGTCAATCGGACGTGCCGTGTGCCCGCGACGATCGACAACGCAGTTCTGGTGTCATAAATGGCCAAAATGGGCGTCCAACGGTCAAATTCATAGCGGACGACCTCGGATTGACATGAAACCACCGTGAAACATTCTAATTGTTATTCGTGACGTGTACGCGCAGACGGAACGTCAATCGGACGTGCGTTTTGCGCGGTACGGCTCAATATTCGTGTTTTAAGTGATGCGCGTGCTTCGTAAACGCGCGTGAGGGGGGTCCAAATGGGCCGAACGAAGTCGAAATGGCCTGAAATCATACGAAAAATACGGGAGAGTTATTAATGAAGTGGTCGAGAAGACGGCATGTCAATCGGACCTGCCATGTGCCCGCGGTGACCGACAACGAAGTTCTGGTGTCATAAACGGCCAAAACGGGCGTCCAACGGTCAAATTCATAGCGGACGACCTCGGATTGACCTGAAACCACCGTGAAACATTCTAATTATTATTAGTGACGTGTACGCGTAGACGGAACCTCAATCGGACGTGCGGTTTGCGCGATATGGCTCAATATTCGTATTTTAAGTGATGTGCGCGCTTCGTAAACGCGCGTGAGGGGGGACCAAACGGTCCGAACGAAGTCGGAATGGCCTGAAATCAGAAGAAAAAATGGGTGAGTGATTATTGAAGTGGTCGAGCAGACGGAATGTCAATTGGACATGCCATGTGACCGCGGTGACCGACAACGCAGTTCTGGTGTCATAAACGGCCAAAACGGGCGTCAAACGGTCAAATTCATAGCGGACGACCTCAGATTGAGCTGAAACCACCGTGAAACATTCTAATTATTATTCGTGATGTGTATGCGCAGACGGGACGTCAATCGGACGTGTTGTTTGCGCGGTACGGCTCAATATTCGTGTTTTAAGTGATGTGTGCGCTTCGTAAACGCGCGTGAGGGTGGTCCAAACGGGCCGAACGATTTCAGAATGGCCTGAAATCAGACGACAAATACGGGTGAGTGATTTATGAAGTGTTCGAGTAGACGGCACGTCAATCGGACGTGTTGTGTGCCTGCGGTGACCGACAACGCAGTTCTGGTGTCATAAACGGCCAAAACGGGCGTCCAACGGTCAAATTCATATCGGACGACCTCGGATTGACCTGAAACCACCATGCAACATTCTAATTATTATTCGTGATGTGTACGCGCAGACGACACATCAATCGGACGTGCGGATTGCGCGGTAAGGCTCAATATTCGTGTTTTAAGTGATGCGCGCGCTTCGTAAACGCGCGTGAGGGGGGTCCAAACGGTCCGAACAAAGTTGGAATGGCCTGAAATCAGACGACAAATACGGGAGAGTGATTTATGAAGTGGTCGAGCAGACGGCACGTCAATCAGACGTGCCGTGTGCCCGCGGTGACCGACAACGCAGTTCTAGTGTCATAAACGGCCAAAACGGGCGTCCAACGGTCAAATTCATAGCAGACGACCTCGGATTGACCTGAGACCACCGTGCAATATTCTAATTATTATTCGTGACGTGTGAGCATAGACGGCACGTCAATCGGACGTGCGGTTTGCGCGGTACGGCTCAATATTCGTATTTTAAGTGATGCGCAGGCTTCGTAAACGCGCGTGAGGGGGGTCCAAATGGGCCGAACGAAGTCGGAATGGCCTGAAATAAGACGAAAAATACGGGTAAGAGATTTATGAAGTGGTCGAGCAGACGGCACGTCAATTGGACGTGCCATGTGCCCGCAGTGACCGACAACGCAGATCTGGTGTCATAAACGGCCAAAACGGGCGTCAAATGGTCAAATTCATAGTGGACGACCTTGGATTGAGCTGAAACCACCGTGAAACATTCTAATTATTATTCGTGACGTGTACGCACAGACGGCACGTCAATCGGACGTGCGGTTTGCGCGGTACACCTCAATATTCGTGTTTTAAGTGATGCGCGCGCTTCGTAAACGCGCGTGAGGGTGGTCCAAATGGGCCGAACGATTTCAGAATGGCCTGAAATTAGACGAAAAATACGGGAGAGTGATTTATGAAGTGGTCGAGCAGACGACACATCAATCGGACGTCCCGTGTGCCCACGGTGACCGACAACGCAGTTCTGGTGTCATAAACGGCCAAAACGGGCGTCCAACGATCAAATTCATATCGGACGACCTCGGATTGACCTGAAACCACCTTGCAACATTCTAATTATTATTCTTGACGTGTACACGTAGACGGAACGTCAATCGGACGTGCGGTTTGCGCGGTACGGCTCAATATTCGTGTTTTAAGTGATGCGCGCGCTTCGTAAACGCGCGTGAGGGGGGTCCAAATGGGCCGAACGAAGTCGGAATGGCCTGAAATCAGACTAAAAATACGGGAGAGTGATTTATGAAGTGTTTGAGCAGACGGAATGTCAATCGGACGTGCCGTGTGCCCGCGGTGACTGACAACGCAGTTCTGGTGTCATAAACGGCCAAAACGGGCATCCAACGGTCAAATTCATAGCGGACAACCTCAGATTGACCTGAAACCACCGTGCAACATTCTAATTATTATTCGTGACGTGTACGCGCAAACGTCACGTCAATTGGACGTGCGGTTTGCGCGGTACAGCTCAATATTCGTATTTTAAGTGATGCGCGCTTCGTAAACGCGCGTGAGGGGGGTCCAAACGGGCCGAACGAAGTCGGAATGGCCTGAAATCAGATGAAAAATACGGGTGAGTGATTTCTAAAGTGGTCGAGCAGATGGCACATCTATTGGACGTGCCCTGTGCCCGCGGTGACCGACAACGCAGTTCTGGTGTCATAAACGACCAAAACGGGCGTCAAACGGTCAAATTCATAGTGGACGACCTCATATTGAGATGCAACCACCATGAAACATTCTAATTATTATTTTTGATGTGTATGCGCAGAAGGTACGTCAATCGGACGTGTGGTTTGCGCGGAACAGCTCAATATTCGTGTTTTAAGTGATGTGCGCGCTTCATAAACGCGCGTGATGGTGGTCCAAACGGGCCGAACGATTTCAGAATGGCCTGAAATCAGACGAAAAATATGGGTGAGTGATTTATAAAGTTTTCGAGTAGACGGCACATCAATCGAACGTGTCGTGGGCCCGCGGTGACCGACAACGCAGTTCTGGTGTCATAAACGGCCAAAACGGGCGTCAAACGGTCAAATTCATAGCGGACGACCTCGGATTGACATGAAAACACTGTGAAACATTCTAATTATTATTCGTGACATGTACGCGCAGACGGAATGCCAATCGGACGTGCGGTTTGCGCGGTACGGCTCAATATTCGTGTTTTAATTGATGTGCGCGCTTCGTAAACGCGCGTGAGGGGGGTCCAAATGGGCCGAACGAAGTCGGAATGGCCTGAAATCAGACGAAAAATACGGGACAATGATTTCTGAAGTGTTTGAGTAGACAGAACGTCAATCGGACGTGCCGTGTGCCCGCGGTGTCCGACAACGCAGTTCTGGTGTCATAAACGGCCAAAATACTATCTATTTTAAACAAAATAGAGACACTTTGAGTGGTGTCGGCCAAACCGCGCCTCGGATTGAGATGGAGTTGACTCGTACATGTCACATATGACCCATGGGTCGTTCTCCTATAGTTTCAACAGAAACCGAATGCGTTTGGTCGGTTTTCCGTATTTCATTTTTTGTTTTCACAAAAAAGGAAGTCCATTTTAAACAAAATAGAGACACTTTGAGTGGTGTCGACCACACCGCATCTCGGATTTAGGCGGGGTTGAATCGTACAAGTCTCATATGACCCATGGATCGTTGTCTTAAAGTATCAACACAATCCGATTACGTTTGGCCAGTTTTCCGTATGCCAGTTGATGTTTTTCACTTAAAATGATGTCCTTTTGAAACAAAAGACATACTCTTTGAGTTTTTCCGACCACACCTCACCTCGGATTGAGGTGGGGTTGATTTGTACACGTCACATATGACCCATGGATCGTTGTCCTAAAGCATCAACACATTTAAAATGTGTTTGGTCAGTTTTTTTGTATGTCACTTTTTGTTTTCACATTAAATCTTATGGAAATTCATATAGAATATTTTTATCATATTTAGTATGGATTAGATTTTAGTTGATCATGCTATGAAACATTTCAGAGGTAATGAAATTAAGGAAGGTGGAGCGGCTGTCCGAGGGGCTGTCTGGGGGGCTGTCCGGTGGGTGTCCGGGGGGCTATCCAGGGAACAAGGAGGAGGGTGGGGGGGGCTGTGCGGGGTCTGTCCGGGGTCTGTCCGGGGGGTGTTTGGGGGTTGTTTAGGGGGTTGTCCGGGGTTGTTCAGGGGGTTTTCTGGGGGTTGTTCAGGGGGTTGTTCAGGGGTTGTTCAGGGGTTGTTCAGGGGGTTGTCCGGGGTTGTTCAGGGGGCTGTCCGGGGGGTGTTTGGGGGGTTGTCCGGGGTCCAAGGGGGAGGGTGGGGGGGTTGTCCGGGGGGCTGTCCAGGGGGCTATCCGGGGTCCAGGGTGGAGGGTTGGGGGCTGTACGGGGGGCTGTCCGCGGGGGCTATCCGGGGGGGGGGCTGTCTGGTGGGTGTCCGGGGGGCTGTCCGGGGACCAAGGAGAAGGGTGGGGGGGCTGTGCGGGGTCTGTCCGGGGGTGTTTGGGGGTTGTTCAGGGGGTTGTCCGGAGTTGTTCATGGGGTTGTTCAGGGGTTGTCCGGGGTTGTTCAGGGGGCTGTCCGGGGGGTGTTTGGGGGGGTTGTCCGGGGTCCAAGGGGGAGGGTGGGGGGGTTGTCCGGGGGGCTATCCGGGGTCCAGGGTGGAGGGTTGGGGGCTGTACGGGGGGCTGTCCAGGGGGCTGTCCGCGGGGCTGTCCGGGGGGTGTTTGGGGGGAGTTCGGGGTCCAAGGGGGTGGGGGGGTTGTCCAGGGTCCAAGAATGAGGGGGGTTGTCTAGGGAGTTCTCAAACACACAACCACTAAAAGACAACAACATCCATAAAAACAGAGAATATATAAAAATAACTCAACTCCAATACTATACTACGAGTCTAGATAAAACCAACAACTAGAATAGATTAAACATCAAATCTCAGTAATATAAGTCAAAAATGTAACAGATCAATATGTCCCACATCAGCATCAGCATCACCATCATCATCATCATCATCACCCTCGTCATCGTCCTCCTCATCGTCCTCACCCTCCACAGCGCCTTCCTCCTCGCCTTCGCCCTCCTCCTCACCCTCCTCATCTCCCTCCTCTTCCGCATCAGACTCCTCGCCATCATCATCTTCAAGCTGGACATCGGTCTGACCACCACTGGAACTGCCAACTGGTGCACCATATATAGAATTTATCGACGACATGTATTCATCAATCGCTGGGCTGGCCTCTGCTAGAAGTGTTGGACGTAGAACTTCAATAAATTTCATAAATACACTGTTTGCCCTAGCAGACTGTTCTGCCGTCTCTGTGGCCCTTTTCTCAGCCTGTTCTGCCTGTTCCCTAACTTGCTGCAGCTCGGTGGCACTACAACTCATACCTGAGGCAAGCCAATACCTCTTCGGGGCTATCCTAGGTCGGCAGCGTACTCTGCCAGAATGATCCTCTCCCAACACCTGATGTAAGTGATCAGATGGCCCAAAATTGTCTTCTTCTTGGGCATCGAGGGACTCTAAAGCATCCTGTTACAAATATAAATATATTATTAAGTTGTGAAATAGATATTAAAATATAAAATCAACAGATTAAAACTTACAATCTGCTGCTGAGTCGCTTCGTTGACAGCACTTCCATCCTTTTTTCGTCCACTCGAGCAAAACAGTTTTTCTCGAGACACACGTCCTTCAATATTTTGTACTTGCCTCTACAATGACATTGAAAACAAAAGTTATATAAAAACTTTAGAAAATGATTAAATAATTGAGGAAAAAAAAAGAAAATGTAAGTCGTAAAGAAAAGTTATAATCAATTGTCATACCTGCTGCCTCTCATGATCCGGCATCATCGTGCGTCCTAGTGTATGGTGGTATTTTTTTGCATCAGTGTTTTTTTATATTTTCCAGAGGATTCCTAAATAAAATTCGATAATGAAAAGGATAATATTAATTCAAAACTTGAAAGTTATTATTTAAATACCTCAAAGGTAATTCATACCTTAAACAGGGTACTCGTCCAAAGAGTAATCATCTGACGATACTGCTCTATAGGAAAATCATCCACGACTGGTACCGCCTCTAACTCAGTTCCAACTCTAGCACGCCAGCCAATATACAGCTCATGCTTGTAGGCTCTCCAAAGCTCGCCTAAATCCTTTAGAAGTTCCAGTCGTGCACCCTCACCATCAGGAAAATTAAATCGAAGCTGAAATCAAAATATTAATTCATATAAATACAAAAATAATTCATGGCATTAAATACAATAGATTTTTTACCCATATCTCTGCCCAAGCTCTATCTTTGACCTCATGTGGCAAATGTCTCCATGACAGCGGGCTGACGGGAATGATGTCGGAGTATTTGGCAAGCGTCGCCAGAAAACTCCGACATTGCTGCCATGTTTTCTCAACCATCTGATTGTCTTCATTATATTCCACCATAACCTGTGTGCGACGGTTCCACACCGAACGCATGCGTGTACGGCCCCGCCCCCGCCTCCTGTCAGTAGATGTATCTGTCATTAAAGAAAAACAAATATTTTATCAAAACATGTTATAATGAAAATAAATATTGCTATAAAAATTTCTTAGGGTTTTATAAATATACTTGCGCTAGTCTGATCAATGAGTGGCGCCGGATCCACAGAACCTGATGGAACACCCTCTGGTGGAACAGTTGTCGAAGACGATGAAATATAAAAGCTCGGAGAGACAGAAGTAGAAGGAAAAGAAGATGGAACAGCTATATGACCTGGTGCTGACTGGGGAGTGGGAATCATCATGGTATGTGAAAATGATGGGGCAGAAGATGCATAAGGTAGAAAAAACATGGGAGGCCTAAATACCCCGTGTGTCCCTAACGACACACCAGGATCAGAATATGGGAAGGCTGAAATGTCAGTGGGAGGGGCATGGTCTAGTCGGTCATGCGTAGCTCTACATCCACCTCAGGTACGAACCCTCCTCGTACCACCGGCCTGAGTACTAGGACCAGTACTAGGCTCCTCGTCGAATAACTATCGACGTAATGGTGGATCCTACAAAAAATATTACAAAAAAAATTAATCACATGACATTATATATTCTGTAAATATATATATATATATATATATATATATATCTGAAATAAAGTACTCACTATAGGCACTAATGGTGGAATTCCCATATCCTCCATCAGACGATTATTCTCCGCCATTTTTTTCTTCGTCTCTCTTCAATTGGCTGCATTTCCTGCATTTGAAAACAAATATGTAATTAATTAGAAAAAGAAAATTAATGTGTAAACCGAAAAACTAAATATATGAGGGAATGGGGGGATTCATTGGTAATTTAGCTATCAATTGTTTTAGAAGAGCTTGAATGAATTTAATAAAACATACAAGTTGTAATGTTCACCAAGTTAGAAATATTGTTTGATTTGGTTTGAATACATTTCAATTCCAAATTAGAAAATGCAATTCAAATAAAACAGCAACCAATAATCATTGAAAATTCACATAACAGTCAAGTCAGCTAAAACATATTTGTGATCAATACTAAATAAATATGAATATTACCAACCTTAACAACCCAACTCGAGGTAAACCAAAATAATTGAGAACATGGATGAATGATTCTATATATTTCCAACCACTACTTCAGGTTCACAATCAACTCTGACAATTGAGCTATTGGAGTCATCAAAAGAAATAAATGGATTGGTTCCAATGGCAATAGGGATAGTGTCAATTCCATCATCAGCATTATCAAAAATATGTCTTGGAATAACTTCAACTATAACACCAAATTCAGGTTGATGTTGATCTTTGACATAAAAAACATGTTTAGCCATTGATGCCAACACATATGGTTCTTCGGTAGCAAGAGTGCGGGTCATATTAATTACTCAAAATCCACAATCATCAATAAATGTGCCATGTCTCGTCATCGAATCAAACCAATGGCATTTCATAATTGTGACTCGTCCATGAGAGTAATAATCCAATATCATTATTTTCTCAACGACTCCATAATAACCCACATTTTCAAGTCGCGGTCTACTATCTGATGCACTGGCATAACAATCTGTTGTGGCAGTAACCATAATACCATCATGTTGTGTTCTCATGTTTTTGGCTCGTTCAGTGACAATAAATCTGTACCCATTGATAACAATTGATTTACAGTCATGAACCACGGTATTAGGACCCAAATCCAAAGCTCTTATTTCCTCAGAGACAGAGTCAGCAGACAAACTCAATACCTACAATATAAATGATAGTTAAACTTAAGTAAATATTGAAATAATTAATTTAAACATTAATATATTTACCTTCAATTTTAACCAAGCAGAAAACTCTTTGCTATGCAAATTCTCTCTCCTTCTCAAAGATAAAGAATGATACTTCCTATTTATCATTGTTTTATGTTCCCTGTAGATAAAAAAATATGAATATTTTAACAGATATATATGTAAGATATACATATTCAATTTTGTTACCTGATATAGTCATCGAACAAATCACAGTTGAACAAAACTGTGCGATGTGCCATCTCCCGCTCTTCATGGCTTAATGTCTTCAATGTATATGATCCAGGAATTCCTCCTATTTGAGGAAGTGATGGAAAACTGGGTTCAATTTTCTCATATTGTTCATCTTCATTTCTCATTGGTCTATTCATTCTTGTAGTAAGATCAGAAAAATACATTGAACAGAAATCCATACATTCTTGAGCTAAGTAACCGTTCACGATAGAACCTTCGGGATGATTCTTGTTTCGAACATAAGACTTTAATGTGAACATATTTCTTTCAGTTGGATACATCCAAAGAAAAGAAACAGGTCCTCCGAGAAGTATTTCAGTTGGAATATGGACAGTCAGATGCAGCATGCATGTGAAAAATGATGGGGGAAATATTTTATCCAACTCACACAAAATTAATGGGGCATCTGTCAACATTTTTTGCAAGAAATACTTGGACAAATTCTTAGCACAAAGATCTCTAAACAAATGGCACAACCGAATAACACCCACCCTTACATTATTGGACAAAAGATGACGGATTGCTATTGGAAGCAACTCATACAGTAGAACGTGATAATCACGAGTCTTCAAAGATTTTAGCTTCAACTCTCTTTTGTTGACCCATTTAGATATGTTTCTTGAATAGCCATCAGGATCTCTAATAGTCTCTAATACTTCCAAAAATTGTTTTTTTCAGTAGGTATCATCACATAAGAAGCACATGGAAGTTGCCATTTATTTTCACTGATACGCACAGGATGCAGTTCCGGTCTGATGCCCCAATCCACCAAGTCACGTCGAGATCGTAAATCATCTTTTGTCTTCCCCTTGACATTTAGAAGAACTGAAAGAAACATTTCACATATATTCTTTTCAATATGCATTACGTCTAAGCAATGACGTAGCAAATTGGTTGACCAATAAGGGAAATCAAAAAAGATACTCCTCTTCCTCCAATTGTAACAGGTTTCTGTGGAAACATTATTTCTCTTTCCAAATTTCATTTGACCCTTCCCGAACAAAAAACTGAAATCTTTCAATTCATTAAGCACATCAGTTCCAGACATATGCTGAGGTGGATCATCGGTCTCTATAGTATTATCAAATCTTCGACGATTAATTCTATATGGATGATCCTTTGGCAAAAATCGTCGGTGTCCCATAAAACTGAAACTACAACGATGTTTCAGTCTTCTGGATCATGTATTCTTCATAAAAACTGTACATGATAGTTTTCCCTTTGTGCTCCATCCAGACATCATTGCATAAGCCAGAAAATCATTGATCGTCCACATAAGCACAGAACGCATTTGAAATATGTCTTTCGAACATGCATCGTATGTGCGCACACCCACATCCCAAAGAAGTTTCAACTCTTTTATTAAAGGTTGCATGTATACATCAATATCAATGCCGGGATCAGAAGGACCAGATATGAGTATACTCATGAAAGTGAAAGATATTTTCATACACAACCATGGAGGAAGATTATAAATGTGTATAAAAACTGGCCATGTGCTGTGTGAAGTAAGCATCTTCCCAAATGGATTAAAACTGTCGCATGAAAGACCCAGTCTCACATTACACACATCAGCTGCAAAATCAGGATGTCGAGCATCAAATCTCTTCCATGCAAATCCATCTACAGGATGAACCAACTCATCATTAGTCTTCTTTCTCTCGGTATCATTCCATCTCATTTTTATTGATATGTCATCAGACATAAAAAGATTCTGGAGTCTGGGGATCAATGGAAAGTGCCACATTACTTTCTGTGGAACGCGGGATGGTGTTCCATCATATTTTGACTTCCAGTGGGATGTGCCACATTTTATACATTCATTTCGTTCAGCGGTTTCTTCCCAGAATAAACTGCAATCTTTCAGGCAAGCATGAATTTTGTTTCTGGAAAATCCAAGTTCTTCAACTAACTTTCATGCCATATAGTGGTTTGAGGGAATATCTGCATCATCTGGAAGTAAATCCTTCAAGAGGGTAAGAATGTAATCGATTGCTGTATTAGAAATCCCATACATAGTTTTTCCATGAAACAATCGGATTAAAAATTCCATCTTTTTCATTTTATCGCATTGTCGATATACTGGAGTCGTGGCAGCATCATTCAATTTTTTCACCCTATCAATATCATCATTTTCACTACATTCATCAGTTTTACTCATATCGACGTCTTCTTGAGTCGAAATCCTTTCTTTTTCATGATGACGAATAAATGGAAACCGATCATCTAACAAATTCTCCATTCCAGTCCTTTCATTTCGATCATCACCCATTTGAGATTTCATTTTCTCCCCATTGTGATACCACACAAAGTAGTTTGCTTGAAAACCATTTTTGGTTATGTGGTAGCTGACTTCTTCACGACTCAACCAGGGTCTACCAACACAATTGGAACATGGGCAGTGTATGTGACCACTATCTGAAGCATTGTGAAATGCAAAATCTATAAAGCTCTCCAAATTGTTTTGAAAATCGCTTGAGATACGATCGGTTTCATACATCCAACTTCTGTCCATTCTGTAAAAAGAATTCATATAAGTCATTTTGTCATAAACAATTCAATAGGATTGAACATTAATAGAAAATACATTTAAGTAAATGATAAAGGAAGAAAATAATCATGGTATCAACTACACATGTGAAAAAAACATACTAATGTGTTATTGAAAAAATGTAAAACCAACAAGAACATAATGTGTTATCACATCAGATCATGCCTCATCCCATAACCATATTAGTAGGGTACCCTCGTGGACAGCCCCGCCCACCCCCGTGGACAACCCACCCACCACCGTGGACAGCCCCTACCCCCTAGATAGCCCAACCACCCCCATGGACAGCCCACCCACCCCCCTCGACACCCCTTCTCCCTATGGACAGCCCCCCACCCCCTTAGATAGCCCGCCCACCCCCTTGGACACCCCTACCCCCTGTGGCCAGCCCACCCACCCCCCCTGGACAGCCCGCCCACCCCTCCTTGACAGCCGGAACCACCCCTGTGGACAGCCCGCCCACCCTTGTGGACAGCCCACCCACCCCCATACCCCCCTGGACACCCCGTACCCCCCCTGGGATAGCCCCGCCCACCCTACCAAACAACCCACACCACTCCCCTGCAACCCCACCACCACCACCTAGATCTACCAACCCCCCTGGACACCCCACACACCCCTCCCCCACCAGGACACCCCACCCAGACCCCCAGGACAGCCCACACCCCCTGGACAGCCCCGCCCACCCTCGTGGACAGCCTTTCCCACCCCCGTGGACAGCCCCGCCCACCCCCGTGGACAACCCACCCACCCCTGTGGACGCCCCTACCCCCTAGACAGCCCAACCACCCCCGTGGACAGCCCACCCACCCCCCCTCGACACCCCTTCTTTCTATGGACAGCCCCCACCCCCTTGGATAGCCCGCCCACCCCCCTGGACACCCCTACCCCCTGTGGCCAGCCCACCCACCCCCCTGGACAGCCCGCCCTCCCTTCCTTGACAGCCCGACCACCCCCGTGGACAGCCCGTCCACCCTTGTGGACAGCCCGCCCACCCCCGTACCCCCCTGGACACCCCGTACTCCCCCTGGATAGCCCCTCCCACCCTCCCAAACAGCCCACACCCCCCTTCCCTGCAACCCCACCACCACCACCTAGACATACCACCCCACCTGGACACCCCTCCCCCACCAGGACACCCCACCCAGACCCCCAGGACATCCCACACCCCCTGGACAGCCCCGCCCACCCCCGTGGACACCCCCTACCCCCTAGACAGCCCAACCACCCCCGTGGACAGCCCACCCACCCCCCTCGACACCCCTTCTCCCTATGGACAGCCCCCACCCCCTTGGATAGCCCACCCACCCCCTGGACACCCCTACCCCCCGTGGCCAGCCCACCCACCCACCCTGGACAGCCCGCCCACCCCTCCTTGACAGCCCCGCCACCCCCGTGGACAGCCCGTCCACCCTTGTGGACCACCCGCCCACCCCCGTACCCCCTGGACACCCCGTACCCCCCTGGATAGCCTCGCCCACCCTCCCAAACAGCCCACACCCCCTCCCCTGCAACCCCACCACCACCACCTAGACATACCACCCCCCCTGGACACCCCACACACCCCTCCCCCACCAGGACACCTCACCCAGACCCCTAGGACAGCCCACACCCCCTAGACAGCCCCGCCCACCCCCGTTGACAGCCTTTCCCACCACCGTGGACACCCCCGCCCACCCCCATGGACAACCCACCCACCCCCGTGGACACCCCCGACCCCCACAATCCATTATCCAAAACATATCAAATTGGTTTGAACACAATCCATAATTCCCACAATCCATTATCCAAAACATGTAAACGTTCACGATAGCCTCCCCCAACTCTGATTTACATGTTTTGAACACTCTCCTTCCAAACATAGAATACAAAAACATTAAAGAAGTCTTCACAAACACAGACAATATCTTATTTAGATATTAATTTCAATAATCAATTAAACCTCCAACACCTGGAAAAAATCTATTCATTAAAACAACTACAACAATATGGTTGAGATCAAATTTTACCTATTGGTATGGGGGTGTACCTCTTGGGATGGGGGGTGCTGGTGTTCGGATTTGCGAGAGCAGTGGAGTCGGATGGGGTTTTCTAGAGCAGCGGAGCGAATAGATTAGGGCTCTGTCTGAATGGGGAGAGAAGATCGCTATCTGGAATTTAGGGGAAACTTTTGCCAACGGTTTATAAAAACCGTTGGCAAAGGCACACATGTCCCAACGGTTCCAGTGAACTGTTGGGAAATGTGTGAGTTTATCACCCCTTTCCCAACGGTTCCAGTGAACCATTGGGAAAGGGTCCACCGAAATTCCCTTTGCCAACGGTTTCCTTAAACCATTGGCAAAGGCTCACTATACCAACGGTTTAAGTAAAGCGTTGGTATACTACCATTGGGAAAAGAGAAAATTTCAGTAGTGTGATAAGCACACACCAAATTGTATTTCAAATTTTCTAGATCCTTGTAGGTTTC
The DNA here is from genome assembly GCA_963277665.1 of Viscum album. Lineage (NCBI taxonomy): Eukaryota > Viridiplantae > Streptophyta > Magnoliopsida > Santalales > Viscaceae > Viscum > Viscum album. Next base: position 264,937,333 of record OY728128.1, on the reverse strand, counting down.
ATATTAAGTATTATATGATCACACCCTCCATGTAAACCCCAGTCGAAAAGAAACTCCATGGTCTGTTACATAGTAGCATTATATACAAGTCGATATATAAAAAAATTAGGGTTATGAATGGTCTATTTTAGTATCATTTATGTTTCACTCTATGATCTAAAGAGAGATGGATATCTTGTTTGAATTTATCCATATGATCCAAGGACCTGAATTTACTCCTAATATTTTCATTATTATGCATTATAGATCTATAGAAATCATTTTTTTCATTAATTATTAGATCCTTTACTTTTAGTTGTCTTTTTATAATGGTTATCTCCTCTTAACTGTACTCTAAGACTCGTAGCACCAGTTTCCATCCCCTGGGAATTATTCTATAATCTGTTGATCAGGTGGAATCATAATACTAGTATCATATGGGTGATTATGATAATAATTATTACATGCCATTTTTGGTTGTTTAGGTGTCTCCATAGCTGATAAGGGTCCTCAATCATTCTAATAAGTGATTTTATTCAATAATAAAAAATGGATATATGAGGGAAAATAAATATAACATAATAGAGAGAACATAGAAGCCACCAAATATATTTTACCTAAAAACCAAAAAATAATTTTTTACATAGATGAGTTTAAATAAATATAATAATTAATTAATCAACATCATCATGAATATTAAAAACAAAATAATTATATTACAAATGATTCAAAATTAGAAATTATAGTGCAATAAAATAAATAACTTTATCAAAATGGTGAACATACTATGTTCATATAAAATATCACCTATGTACTCATCCTTGAAACATATTTGGAAAATCTAACTATAATATATCGTTACTAAAAAATTATTTAAGTGACCCTAGTTTTATTACTTAATAATATTAATTATTTTAAAATATTATAAAAATTATGAAAAAAAACAAAATAATTAAAAATACCATAGTAATGTAAATATTAAATGTTTTTTAAACATTTATGTATTTATTTTTTGTAAAAATTTATATATAAATGTTTAGTAAACATTTTTATAAAAATATAGTGAGAAAATACAAAAAAACTTCCAATATTATTATATTTTTTTAATTATCAAACCATTTATACAATTAAACACACAAAACATTTATATATATATGAATGATTTATATTAAATTTCATACATCCTAAACACCATATAATAGAAAATATAAACCACATTAAACATAGAATCTATCTAAAAATTGGCAATGAATAATAAAATAACAAAAATAATATTATATCTTATAATTGTTGATCATGTCTTTCAAATCATTCCATGATAATTTTATTGAGATCACTATGAATCATCCAAAAGGCTCCTCCACCAAGAGGTATATATGGGTTATCAAAATCAACCTATGCTTGAGTAGGATCTCTCTCAACCCCATTATTTACCATAACCATATATAAAGGAGGGAGAGAATTATTGGAATAGGAGAATCAGTTTGATAATATTACATTGTGATCCACTATGAAATAGTATCGAACACCTCATATGAATATTTTTATAGTATTTATATGAATCAAGGAACATTAAAAAATTATTCTTTATAAATATGAATATTCCATAACAATTACATAGGTTTAAACCCATTAAAATATTTTGTTTTTAACCTCATAAATTCAATTATTTTTTAAATGAATTTTTATATTGTTCAAACTACAATAAATTATCATCACATGATGAATGGTTGAATTTGGTAGCTTTTGAGATGGAAAATAGAAGGAACTAGTACATTATTAAATGGGACTATAATTCCATGAACATACACCGTGTAATACTAACTCTAACTATATCTTATTTTACTCTAGATTAGACTATGAAAAAGACATATTCATAGAATTTCCTATTATAGTGCATAATCTAATAGTATCCTACTTTGACTAAAATCCTCGTAGACATATAAAATGTTAACATTATGTCCCATCATATATAAAAACATTTGCAACAATAATAAAAAATCATTTCGTATATTACCGAACCTCCTTTTAAAAAATATACTACTAAATTTCATTTTATCACATTATATGAAATACCCTCTGAAAATATTTCCAAAATAACCTCACTATGTTCTCTAATATACATAAAGAGAATCAATCAATTTTTAATGAAATTGATCCTCATTTTCATGACCATATAGTATGAACCCATGAACATTTGTTTCATACAAAACAATTATGAATTAAAAAATATGTATGTAGGTATGTATGTATGTAGGTATGTATGTATGTAGGTATGTATGTATGTAGGTATGTATGTATGTATGTATGTATGTATGTATGTATGTATGTATGTATGTATGTATGTATGTATGTATGTATGTATGTATGTATGTATGTATGTATGTATGTATGTATGTATGTATGTATGTATGTATGTATGTATGTATGTATGTATGTATGTATGTATGTATGTATGTATGTATGTATGTATGTATGTATGTATGTATGTATGTATGTATGTATGTATGTATGTATGTATGTATGTATGTATGTATGTATGTATGTATGTATGTATGTATGTATGTATGTATGTATGTATGTATGTATGTATGTATGTATGTATGTATGTATGTATGTATGTATGTATGTATGTATGTATGTATGTATGTATGTATGTATGTATGTATGTATGTATGTATGTATGTATGTATGTATGTATGTATGTATGTATGTATGTATGTATGTATGTATGTATGTATGTATGTATGTATGTATGTATGTATGTATGTATGTATGTATGTATGTATGTATGTATGTATGTATGTATGTATGTATGTATGTATGTATGTATGTATGTATGTATGTATGTATGTATGTATGTATGTATGTATGTATGTATGTATGTATGTATGTATGTATGTATGTATGTATGTATGTATGTATGTATGTATGTATGTATGTATGTATGTATGTATGTATGTATGTATGTATGTATGTATGTATGTATGTATGTATGTATGTATGTATGTATGTATGTATGTATGTATGTATGTATGTATGCATGTATGTATGTATGTATGTATGTATGTATGTATGTATGTATGTATGTATGTATGTATGTATGTATGTATGTAATATGTGGAATCTAGAAATGTGACATTAATATTCAGGATATAAGGGGGTCTTGATTGGTCTCTCTTAAACACATGTATCTCTATACATGTTTCTGCTTGCTACAATATATACTAGTATACATAATCATATAATCCTCCATTCCCTGTAATAATGTGACCATGATATAGGAGTATGTTAATACCATATAACCTACTCATATATTTTCAATTATCTAAATAAATACTACCTATATCTATAAATACATTACATGCCATTCATCTAAGAATATGATTATAGTATTTTTGTACATTAAAATAGATATGAACATAATATATACCTTTTATGTATGTTAAATAAATTTATTTAGTTTATCTTAGTTGAGGGACTGTGTGTTATACTAGTCATAAAAGATGATAAATCCTGTCATGGTTGACCTCATACCAAACACATGATCAGTAACACCCCCCGTAGATTACATAAGTCTCAAAGATTTATATCTAACTTCCTCAACGTATAGAGGTTCTCATTCTAGGTATCACATTAACCTGTGGTATAGTTACTCAATAGAAAACATGCACCTATATTATACCAAAGACATAGTATATAAAACTCTATGTGGTACACTTTTTGGGTAAACTACTTCAGAAAAACTCATTTTGTGTGTAATGGCCCAGACCCCTCTGGTCCATTCCTTTGTTGAAATCGATATAGTCAACACGACACATGTTATAATGATAATTTTTAATACTGATGATAACGAAAAATTATGTTAAATAATAATGATGATGATATAAATTGTGTGATTAATTAAACTAAAAAGAGAATAATGATGATAAAATGATTTAATGGGTGTTATTATTACTAATGATGTGAAGTGGGAAGGTGTGTGACCCATTAGACGTTGATAAATGAAACATGCAGTTTATTATTAATTGAGTAATTGTTCAAATTAAATTTGAATAATAATAATGGGTGTTGTGTTATTAATATTATTCATTTTAATAATAATAATGAGAAATTAATGAAATGATTCATGGTATTTATTGCAAACAAATAAATGAAGATTCACAGTGGAAGCATGGTGGTGCGTTAATAAAATTAAAGGTGAGTTCGTTATTATTATTATGTTAAATAATAATAATAATGGTGGCATAAAAATAAGTTGGGTTTATTGAATGGTTTTAATTTAATAAAAGTGGTTTCAATTTAATCAGTGTGAAATAAAAATAAATAGAATTAAATAATAAAATTTACGGATGTTATGCGACATTGATGTGGCATGGTCAATGTGGCGAATGTCAAGAATAGTAATTATTATTGATAATAATTGCTAACAAGTTAATAAATTTTAATTGGGGATTTGTTATAATTATTATGCTAAATAATAATAATAATGATGTTGGCTTAAATTTTGAATGATCTGTTAATAAAGATTTAATGAGATTAAATTAGAACATTAATGATGGGTCTTTTTATTAATTATAACATGGAAGAGTTATATTGGAGAGATAATGAGATAATAAAAATTTTGAAATAATAAAAGAAAAAAAAGGAAAGGCAATCAAGGAGGTGGGTCGTGATTGGCATGGAGTATAGGCAAGGTGCCACTTTTGTGGAGCTTGATAAAATTGTGGAATAAAGATTTAAGATTGGAGAGAGGGAGGTATTATATGATAATAATGAAAATAAATAAATTAATATAAAAGGGAGAGTGATTTTTGGCTTGTGTGTGAAGTGTTCCATGTGTGGAATGAGTTTAAAGATATGAAATAAATAAACAATTAAATAATAATATAATATTGTTATTATTAATTTTTTTGATAAAATAATTTTTTGTCTGCAACTTTATCTTGCGACCTCGGATTCACGAACCATCAGTGGTAGTGCGACCCTGACTACGAGACAGAAATTATGAGTCCAATATTGGATGTCTTTTTTGGGTTTTCGGATCGGGTACCCGAAACGCTCGTGAATTAATATATTTAATATTATTATTAAATCTTTGATGCACCGTAACTCCCACATGCGATATTCGATTGACCTGCCGTCAGTGGCGATGTGATCATGTCATTAATAAGATAATTTCAAGTCTAAGGTTGGATATTAAATTATGGTTCATTGTTTGGGTCCATGAGACACCCAATAATAATAACATTGTTATTATTATGGGATCTTGTATCCAACGTATCTCCTTCATACGGTATCGGATTGATGAACCGTCAGCGACAGCGTAACCCTGAAATTATGACGGTCATTTTAAGAAAAATGATGAATACCTTTTTATTACTCATTTCTCAGGTAAATAAAACACCAAATATTAATTGAAATTATTATTATCATTAAACGCATGGAAACCGCGTGACGTGCTGTGTGTTGACCAGTCAAACAGTGTAATAGTCATACGGTCACGTCGTGTATTCATTAATACACGCTGCGTACTATTTCACAATTTCATTTACTATATAATAGAGGAGCACATGTTATTTACAGAACTCTCTTCTTCTCCACACGGCGATGCTCCCAGATAACCTAGAAGCCTTACTCCTAACTTCTTCATCCGGACTCTGATCGTCGATCCGTCGGTGACTGTGGGATCTTGTCAGCGAGGATAACATCATACACCCAGTTCTATTCCCTCTTCTTCATCTTCCCCTCTACAGTTTCCAACCAAGGAGACTGCTGATAATTGATGGGACTGAAGTTCTTTGAAAAACGACTCTAAAAAGTTATGTTAAGCCTATGTTCTTGTATTCTCTTTCCAATCCTAATTCTCCCGTTTTACTTCCATGCTATGGCATGTGATCTCTGTGTTAAGTGAGTTTTTTTGTTGTTGATTCGGTGGTTCCACGACATCCTTGGTGGGTGTAGTCGTTCTGGGAGAAGCCTTGTGATCATGGTGGTCGTGTTCATAGAAGGACATCCGAATCTATTGAGGTAGGGATCTTACCTTCGTCTCTCTAAATTTGTGCATCATGTGGGGTGGGTGTCCTCTTGTTTAGGTGAAAAAATTTTGAACCAGTTTAATAAAGATAATAACTGGCTTATATAATGGGTATGGGAATTTGTGAATGCAGTTACATTATTTATATCCTGTGATATTATGTTGTGATTTGAACGAGCTTCTACCTACTGAAAATCATGGTTTTTGGGGGCCATTGCTTACGCAATTAAATGTTTCCCTCTCCTTCCAGATTTTCTTGGGTGGAAACTTTATTGAATGTGAAAATTGGTTAATCACGTAAAGTTGGCTGATTAAATGTCTGAAACCCTTGTCTGATCACCCCGGTTTAACAAACTGAAATAATAATCATGTGGGTTCTGGTTAGGGTTTATTTATGTGAAGGGGGTGTTTTGTGGGTTGTTATGTATTGGGTGTGCAGCAGGGTTGCGGTTGGCTTGGTTATGGGCTGGTGTGAATGTTGTGATAGTGATGGGCAGCGGGGCTATAATAAATGGTATCAAAGGGATGATGATGTACGGGCTTCTGTGTGATTGTGGTTATGGTGGTTGGCAGTGGGGCTGCAGGTATGGGTTTGAATGTGAACGAACTATGGGTTGTGAATAATAAATAAAAGTGGAACAGTTAATAAATGGTGGGGAATGGTAATGGAACGAGAATAAGAATCAATGGGGATGGTTGGTTAATAAGAAGGGACTTGTTTGTGTTTCTTGTGTTTTCCTAAGTTGATTTCTGGATGGTATGGATATGTTTTATGAATGCTTGATCCAATTTGGTTGTTGATAGTTTCCCAGTAGTTAAGAAAATGATAACTAAAGCTGTTGAAATATGAAAACATTAAATGGGGTTTTGGGATTGTTTGTTGTGTGCATACACTCAAAGTAGCAGTGCCAAGGCACGTTCTCAGATCATTGTGTAGAATCCTTAGGATGGGTTGAGTGGTTGTTATACTTATATAAATCTGTACATTTTATGTTTATTTACGCACCCCACCCATGTTGAGCACTTAGTGCCGAACACCCCCATTTCATGGGCAGGGTGTTTTTTCCAACACTTCTATTAGTGGTTGGTTATTAGCTCCTTTCTGCTCCCTTTCCCGGGTAGCCCAAGTATCTTCGGGTAGGCTGTGATGGCCTGAGGTCCACTATTAGCCCAAGAATCTTTGGACAGGGTAGTGTGGGGGTTGGCCCAAGTGTGTGTGGGAAGGAGGTTTCCGAAGTGTCTTCGGGATTAGGCCTAGGTTTCTTCGGGCGTGGCAGTAGATCTTCTAGCCGAGGTGTCTTTGGGAGTGGCGGTGGTTGTTCTGGCCTAGGTGTTTGCAGGCATGGTTACATGTGACAGTTTTGGCCTAGGTGTTTTCGGGTGGGGTTTGGCAGTGGGACTACGTGAGGATGTGGCCCAAGTGTGTGCGGGCAGGATGAGGAAGTGGGACTGCGGTGAGAATGGCGAGATTGGTCTGATGCGTAGGATTTCTTCAATAACCAGTGGGAAGGTGGTGTAGGGTACCCATACTTTTATAACATTACTACTATACTCTATTGACTTGTGTTAATTGGTGAGTGTAACTGGTGAGGCTGGGTGGATAGATTCCTTGCTAGGTTTTGGTTCTTCTATTTTCTCACGGGGCATTATGATGTATCCCCACTTGTGCATGAGAGCTTTAGTTTTCCCTACTGATTATACTTATATGCTCACCCTACATTTGCTTTCAGGTTTTTAGGAGGACTACAGGGACTATGCGGGACCTTACTAGTCAGGTAGGGGGAGTTGCTTCTGTTTTCTATTGTTGTTTTTCTTTACCTTTTGGTTCAGTACTTGGAGCTTTTCTGTACTTGTAGTTTTGTTTCACTGTTGTATAAAGCATTCATATGGAATTGGTTTTTGGGATATTTATATACATGTTCCTTGTCTTCTTCTTGGTGTTTGACTCATCCTATTTCCCAATCATAAATTAATAAAAAGGGTAATGCCTCCCAAATTTGTGAAAAACTCATACCCTAGGTGCTAGTCGCCACTCCAGGGCCTACTGAAGACGGGACTTGGGGGTCATTATCTCTCTTCCACCATTTCCAGCTCAGGAGGGGCATCTTTGGTGGGAGCGGGTCATGACATTGTGCCTCATGAGAATATTTTAATACCCAATATAAAAACCATAATCCATAAAACCCTACAATGTTGTCACCACCTATACTAATAAATCTAAAAAATTGATTTTTTAAACTCAAATTCATACATTGATTTTTAAATTATCCTTTCAATTCATGTGTATTTGTAATGGAAGTGTTAGAAGGAGAAAGTGGATATTTCCATTGTTATATCATAATAAATATTAAATTATTTTAGTAACACCAAAAAACCCATACATAAGTGCTATCCAAACATGTCATATATGATAGACTTCTAGATCTACAATATATTTTTATTTTTATGGTTTTCTAAACTCATTATATCATTTTTTTTATTCCCACCACTTCACAAATTAACAATCTAATAAAACACCCCCTCCTCTAAAAAACTTTATTTATCATCGACTATAATGAGAGCTAGTTTAAATGATTTTGTGACTTAGGGGTATTATTCCTAATGTTCAACTCTTTGAACATGTATTCACACTCCTCATCTTCAAAACATATGATTTTATAGTGTTATTTAATTATTTTGTTGATATATAATTCTTTATATATTTATTATAATAGTCATATTGAAAACCTATTCCATACTATTATTCCCTGAAATATTTATATAAATAATATAAATCATTAAACTATTTCTTTACCATCATACACCACACCATTTAACATATTTAAGGGACATTAACTTTTTATTTTTGAAGTAATAATCTTTTATTTGTAAATTTGAATCTTCTAAAAATCCAAAAAAATCCTTCAGGCCTCTTTGAAATTATTTTCACAACAAAATATCATACTAAGATAAAAACTTATTTTTTAATAACACATATATCCAATTAAAATTAATATTTAAAATTTAAACTATTATTATGATATCTTATATGGTATTTTTTATGATTAGAGTATTATTTTGAAATTATTACTTAATTAACTTTTATAAGGTCATAAAATGAAGTTAATTCAAAAACAATATTAAAAATATTATATATTTTATTAATAGAAATAATATATTCAAAAAAATTATTCTTATCAAATTAGTATTAAATGAGATGACAGTAATAAAATATTTTATTCTAATATAATCTGGGTTTATAAAATCAATTTAATTTTATATATTTTTTGTAACACATCCATGAACCTCCATGAAAATAAATTATTTAACATTAAATATTCAATATATCATTAATTTTTAACTCCTATATATTTAAAAACCATGATAAGCATATAGATTGTAACTTAAACCTTTCTGAATCAATGTATTCCATTATATCTTATACATAAAATGGACACTCCATAATAGTTCTTCCAACCTTTAAGTTAATTTTGGATATTATATCTCCAATTTCATGGTTTTACAAAATGAAATAAATTACCCTCCTTACGTTTCATTGGTTTAGAGAGAATTTTAGACTCTCTATGACCTCTCTTTTGTCCTTCTTTCTAAACAATTTACCCTATTTCATTTTCAATATCATCGTTGTAAATAATCATGGAGTTACTCTATCCTAATTAAAAATCCTCAATATTTTGAGTATACTATGTTAATTGGCTTTGTTAATACCATATATTAAAATAACCATGACTAAGAGGTGAAATTAGTTTCTCTATGTCATTGATTTATCAATTATATTGAGTACATGAGTAGAGTACTATAAAACATCTAACATAATACAAAAAAAATTAAACCTTTCTCTCACATATAATCATATTTTTTTCCGGATATGGAATTTTTTTGTTTGTTTTTTAATTTTTATGCATAAATATTCACATGTTTCTTTTTCAACATGGATTTTATGGTAACAAGTATAACAACCTTTCACATTATTTAACATTAATTCCTAATTTTTTTACATAATATTACACTTAATACAACCCTAAATATTGTTAATTATAGTGTATTTTGGAATTAGTTATGTAAAATAAAATCTTGAACATGGGATACAACAATATTATTGAAATCTTCTTTAACAGTCATCCAAAATTCTAGGGATTTTAAAACTACATTGGATAATACGGTGAAAAACATATGAAAGGGGTGAGATATAAATCCCAGTAATGGAATAAACAATCCTTGACCTAAAAAATATCATATAGGTGAGAATATAGTCATATCAATGGGGAATAAAAAGAACATCTGTAATAAGGCTTGATATAATGTAATAATCATGACATAGGAAATGTGGAATGAATATAAAACGATGCATCATAAAAATAGGTCAAAGATAAACCACCAATACATCATAGTGGATAATTTACCATAAATTAAATAGGTCCACACTCAATCCCTACATGAAATATCATGTAACTAAGCATTACCCTTTTCAATGGAGTGTTATATAATTCTGAGTGTGCACGTCACGTTCATTTCCTTCTCATTCTTAAGTATGCAACATAGATCACACAATAAGGATTCATTAATCATTATAATTATTTCCAAGATCAAGGAGTGTGGAATAAATATATTTAATATCCAGATAAAAAGTTATGTGTTCATAAAGGTGAACACCCATGGTGGTAAAGGGGTACAGTATTCACTATACAATTGGTTTGGCATAGAAAATCATGGTGATATTTTAGTTGTATAACAATGTTATATAAAGTCCGTAAAATGGTTTTATGAGAGTTGAAATGTTATTTAATATTTTTTTAAATAAAATGGTAAGTAATTGGGACATGTAAATACATGTTTCAACATTAATAATTTCAAATATATGTCTTAATATCATAGATGAACATTAATAAATAGAAGAACCCTCATCAAATTTTTAGATGGTAACGTATATACATAAAGGATCATAGGAGGTGTAATGAGAGTCAAATGGGGGATATCATAATTTATAAATCATATTAAAATAAATTGGAATATATAATAAAATGTCCCAATAAGAAAAAAAATTTGTATCCAAGAAGCATATCATAAAGGAAGTGATTGAATAGAAACGAGAAGAGAGAAATCACTTGAGGAATTTCTGCATGGTAATGACTACGGTATAGATAAAAATGACAGATAATATATGATATATCATTAAAAACATAAATCATTAATTATGGAATGTTTATAAATAAATTAAGTCATAAAAATTGTAATCGAGATGACAATTTCCAAAAGAGGTGCTTGAATTGAAAGGAGTAGAGAAAGGTTAGGATCCCTTACCTGAGTGTGTCACTCCTAAATCATTGGATGTGATTCATGAGAGCCTGGTGTCTTATTGGGAGGACTATAGAGATTTTATCCTAGAGTATTCATGTTCTCTAAGTAGTTTTAGTGATGATAATATGGTGCTTATATGGGTTTTTATAGGAAATGAAGTTTGTTTCCTTAATATTTAGGTTTTGGACTCTACATAATAAAATATACAAAACCACAAACAATACTATTGTTATTATCATGGTTTCTACAAATTGGGATTGATTTTTATTTTTTTATATGAAACATTCTAGAAAATATTAAGATAATTAACTATCTTATGGGTAAGTTAATCACACTCTTAAAGAAATGATTTTAAAAACGTAAAATTTATTATAGGTTTTGGAGGATTTATAATAGATTCAAAAAATAAATAAAATACACTTAAATCACATTATTATAATGGTGAAACATTTATTTGGCCATTTATTCCATTTATAGTAATTATTTCATTACTTTTGGGTAATTATAATGTCATTAAACAAAAAAATTATTTATATGATATTTAATTTTAACCGGAAAATTCGACTATCTCAGAATATTATGAAAAAATAACTATTATTTAGTTTTTAAATTCTGATTCAAAAAATTTTATTATCTTTACATAATTATTTTTATATATTTATTAATTTTATATTTTTTAATGAAAATTTACATTTATTAAGAAATCTTGGGTTTTTGAAAATAACAGTTTTCAGAACCCCTAAAAATTTACATTTAACTTTTTAAAATTTATAGGATCATTTATATTGGATAAAAAAATTTATATAATATTAAATTATTATTTATTTCAAAAATAACTTAATTCATAATTTAATTTATTTATTTTTAATGTCAACCAAAAATAATATTTGTTATTAATTGGTTCAAAATAAAAAAAATCACTTTCTACGTAATAACAATTGGAGAAAAACATATTCATTATTCTATAAAAATAATATATATACTAATATTTCTTGGTTATTGATAAATATCTCTTTAATATATCAAAAAAATCCCTAATATTAAGGTGATAGATTGTGGGGATTTCATGGGGTGGTTCAACAAACATGGTTTTGTCCATGATATCAATGAGTTTAAACATCCCCCTTTAACGGTTTTACTCATCCTTAATTTGTTGGATCTCAACATGGGATTGGTCAAGGGAAAATACCAATGATGTTATCTCCATAATATGATCCAATAAATTATGTTCTTATGGTATAATCCTACTAGTTGAGGTCATCACCTCCTTTTTCTATGTCAATTGGATTTGTTAATACCATATATTTATAATAATCATGTGATCACTGTTCAACAGAAATATTATCAATGGTAATGATACATAATGGTTTTTTAAATTAAATTTGATATAATAATACAAAATTATTTAATGTTTTTTATGTAACCATATTATAAAATCATATGTTTAATTAAATCCAATGGGGAATTTTATTTATAACAGCTCTGGTCATTATAATCTTTCCCCCTTAAGAAATTTCTTCATTAAAATTTTCAATTCCAGTATTAAAAAAAGCTGGTAACACTGTTTAGTCACTTACTCTAGTTCCCATATCACTATTTAAACTTTTGGTTTCCCAACAACATTTCAACAAGGTGAATTATCATATTTAGAAGAAATTTGTCACTATGATCAAATATTTTCACCAACAACTCCTCTTATGAGAGATCATTATCCAATGGTACCCCCTTAGGAATGATTATATGTGAGGGGTCTGGTATGTACTTTCTTAATATGGATACATGGAAACATCATGTACTTGAGATAGGTTAGGTGGGAATGAAAGTTTATAATCCAACTCTTTGATGCGATCAAGGATCTCAATGGAGTTGATTTATCTGGGAATAAGATTTCCCTTAGTCCAAAATATCATTACATTATTCCATGGATATATTCCAAGGAATACCATGTATCTAACCTTAAACTCTAGGTCCCATTGATGATTGTAATCATAAAACATTTTTGAACTTTTAAGAACCCTGATATGATACTGAATCACCTTAACCCTTTACCTCGTTTCCTCAACCATTTCAAGACCTAGAATTTTTCGTTCCCCAACTTCATCCTAACACGTCGATGTTCTGCACCTCTTCCCATAAAGGGCTTCATAGGGATCTGTTTGCATGATCAACTGTAAACTACTATTTTAATGCAACTCTACTAAAGGAATATGTTTGTCCCATCCTCCTTTGGATTCCATCGATCATGCTCGTAACATGTCTCCCAGTGTTTGAATAGTCCACTTAGATTGGATATTATTGTAATAATGATAGGCCATAGTGAAGTTCAAATTAATGTTTAGACAATGTTAGAGAATTTTCCAGAATATGGATTTCAATCTCAGATCTCAATCAGAAACAATAGTGGTACTCCATGAATCATTACCACTTCTTCGATGTATATTCATACAAGTTGATCCAGTGATAAGTCCACTTGAATTGTGTTAATGTGAGTTGTCATTGTAAGATAATACACAAAATCCCTTATTTCATTCTTTCCAATTGATTACTTCAGAAGACTGGTGAAAAAGTATATGGTGATATTTTTCCCATTTCCATGTTGGAATGAGTAATTGTTGCATCATCCCTTAGACTTATGACTTTTAGCTTTCACATTTTGACATAGTAGGCACTTTTATGTATATTCAGTGATTTTATTCTTCATATTGTCCCACTAATAGTTTTCATGGATATATTGATACATTTTGTTCTTCCAGGTTAAATAGATTAAATAGAACTATATGCATCATCCAAAAGATCCTTCTTTAACAAAAGATTTGATAGTACACATTGTCTTGAAACAAATCCCACAATTCCTTCTCCATCAACATTTAACTCCATGGATTTATTTTTTTCTTATATTTCCACTTTCTTCTTAATTTCCACATCTTTTCCTTGAGAATCCTTTAACATCTCAATAAGAGATAGTTGAGAAATAATTTGTGAAATGATTGATGGTGTTCCTTTCTTTCTACTTCCCATTTCGATCCTTTTCAAATCTAATAATATCGGATCCCTCTAAATTATCATTGACTATAGAATTAATCGATTTTTTCTACATAGAGAATACACAACATTGTTTTGTTCCCCAAAATGGTAGTGGATTGATCGGTCAAAGTCCTTGATCATCAGTAACAATCTTCATTGGTGCATATTCATCTCTTCTTGTATGAATTTATATTTGAGACTTTTTTGATTGGTATATAATTCACACTTATTCTCACTGAGATAATATTGCATAATTATCAAAGCAAAGATCATAGTTTTCCACTCTATATCATGTGTGGGATAGTTTGGATCATGAATTTTCAACTTCTTTAAGGTACAGGATACATGTTTTTCATTTTTCATCAGTACACAACCTAATAAATTATTTTAAGAATCACTATATACCAAAAATATTGTCCCCAATTGTCAGTCATGTAAGCAGTGGTGTAGTTATAATCCCTTTTTGAGCTCCTTAAATATTTCCTCATATTCATTCTTCTACAAAAACTTCACACCATTACATGTATGTATGGTATATGAGTTTGAAAATTGAGTGAAATTTTTCACAAATCACATATAATACCCATTTAACCCAAGGAAACTATGTATTCCTATCATAGATATTTTCCTCATCCATCTTTAAATTAATTATGTGTTTGAAGGTTACATAGATATACCATGTCTTGTGATGATATTTCCTAAGAAATAGAATACCTTGAACAAAAACTATTTTTTTACTTTTCTTAAAGATAATCCTTTCATAGGTCCTTCATCACAGTGCTCATATGCTCTTTTTTCGCCTTCTTACATTTGGATTCACTACTAGAAAAGGGGGCATTGGAGCCCCCCAGACTCGGGCGATCGCCATTGGCGGTCGCTAAAGCAAACCAATAGCGACCTCCAATGGCGGTCGCTAACCTACATAGAAAAAGGGGGGCTTCTGCCCCCCCCCCCCCCACCCCTGCGCCCCCTCCATCGGTGCCCTAACCCCCTCCCTCCCTCGCCGCCCTCCCTCGCCGCCCTCCCCTCCCCCGCCGCCCGGCCTCCCCCGCCGCCCGGCCTCCCCCGCCGCCCGGACTCCCCCGCCGCCCGGCCTCCCCCGCCGCCCGCCTTCCCCCACCGCCCGCCCTCCCCCGCCGCCCGCCCTCCCTCGCCTCCTGCCCTCCGGCCTCCGGCTGCCGCCCTCCGGCCTCTCGCCCCCCCCCCCACCCCGGACGGCACGCGCACCCCGGACAGCCCCCGCCACGCACTCCGGACCGCCCCCTGCACCCCGGACGCCTCCCCGCACCCCGGACAGCACCCCCCCCCCCCCCCCGCGCACTCTGGACCGCCCCCCGCAACCCGGACGCCTCCCCGCACCCCGAACAGCCCCCCCCCCCCCCCCTCGCACACTCCGGACCGCCCCCCGCACCCCGGACGCCTCCCCGCACCCCGGACAGCCCCCCCCCCCCCCCCCCCGCACCCCGGACAGGCCCCCCGCACTCCGGACACCCCACCCCGCACCCCCGACAGCCCCCCGGCACCCCAGACAGCCCCCCCCCCCCCCCCCGCACCCCGGACACCCCCGCACCCCGGACACCCCCCGCACCCCGAACACCCATGCCCGCACCCCTGACAGGCCCCCAACACCCCGGACACCCCTCCCCGCACCTCGGACAGCCCCCCCCCCCCCCCCCCCCGACCCCAGACACCCCCCCCCCCCCCCGCGATGCCCGTCCCCCGTCCCCTCACTGACTCCTCTCCTCCAGCTCCCCGCCGCCGCCACCGCCCATCCCCTCCCTTGCCGCACCGCCTTTGGCTCCAGCTCCCCTTCGCTGCCTCCTCTCCCTCGCAGCACCGCCTTCGGCTCCCCTCCCTTTCAGGTTTGTAGCTCAATCAGGTAACATGAGCTTTCAGTTACATTATTATTTTCTCAATGGTTCATAAACAAATGGTTAATATTTATTTTGAATATAGTTGATTTGAAAAATGTAAATGTAATAAGTATTGTGTAAATGTTTGTTATACAGATATTATTATGGATAAGAGTTGGATTGATCTTCCAAATCGAACGTCTAGAGAATATTTCAATGGCATTATGAAGTTTATTGACTTCACGAGAGGATTTGAAAGTGACTATATTAGGTGTCCATGTAGAAAATGTGCTAACAGATATCAATTCACACGAGATACTGTGAGGGAGCACCTTTTCATTAATGGATTTCTAAAAAATTATAAGAGTTGGACTCGTCATGGAGAATAATATGTTCGTTGTCAAAATACAGATGCAGCTCAGATGGATGTTGATGCAAGGATGAATGATCCAATACATGAAATGCTTACTGAAATGGTACGTGGGTTTGATCCTGAAGGCATTGACATCCATAATCTTGAGACCGGTGAGATAAATCTTCGCTTTGGTGCAGATCGTGATTCGAGGAGGTTTTATGAAGTATTTGATGATGCGAAAACAGAATTATATCCTGGATGTACTTCTTACAATAAACTGTCGTTTATCGTGGAGTTGTTGCATTTGAAGACTTTGAATAATTGGTCAGACACATCATTCGACATGCTTTTGGTTTTATTGAAAAAATTTCTTCCTGTCGACGCTAAGATTCCTGAGTCGTATTACTATGCTCGTAAGTTGACAGAGAACTTAGGTTTTACATATGAGACTATAGATGCATGTGCAAACAACTGTATGTTGTTTATAAATGAAACTGCTCATTTGGATATTTGTACGGTTTGTGGCACTTCCAGGTGGAAAGAGAACAGGGGAAATAAGACTCATCAAAGTCAGATTACGATACAGGGGAAACCAATTGCTGTAAAGCAAATGCGTTACTTTCCCCTTAAACCGAGGTTGAAAAGATTTTTTATGTCATCAAAAGTTTCTAATTTAATGAGATGGAATGCAGAAATAGTTCATGAAAGTGACATGTTAACCCACCCGGCAGACTCTCATGCATGGAAGGATTTTGATAAGATACATCCCGACTTTGCTAAAGATGTTCGTAATGTCCGATTGGGATTGGCAGCAGATGGTTTCAATACATTCAAGTCTATGGTTGGTGCAACTTATAGCACATGGCCTGTGGTGTTGGTTCCATATAATCTTCCTCCGTGGATTTGTATGAAGCAACAATTTATATTACTTTCCACTCTTATTGATGGACCTAAAAGTCCAGGGGATAAGATTGATGTTTACCTTCAGCCATTGATTGATGAGTTGAATGAATTTTGGGGCGATGGTGTGATGACTTATGACTGCGAAACGAATGAAATGTTCAAACTGCATGCTGCTTTATTGTGGACAATCAATGACTTCCCAGCTTATGCAAATTTATCAGGCTGGAGTACGAAAGGGGAATTTGCTTGCCCTTGTTGCAATAAAAGTAAAAAATCTGTATGGCTTAAACATTCCAAAAAATGGGCATACATGGGTCACAGGCATTTTCTCCCTCCCCAGCACAGGTTCAGAAAGGACAGAGTGGCATTTGATGGTTCTAGAGAGTTCAGCCCAGCACCAAAGATCATGACAGGAGTCGAAATGTTATCGCAGATTGAGGAAGAAAACATCCGCACGGTATATGAAATTCAGGATTTGGTGGCTCCTCCAGTACGTAATATTGGTGCTGCGGGTAGGCAGCGCAGTCACAATTGGAAAAAGAAAAGTATTTTTTATAGTCTTCCGTATTGGAAAACTAACATGTTGAGGCATAATTTGGATTTCATGCACATTGAACAAAATGTTTGTGATAACATGTTGTGGACCATTTTAGGTGTCAGTGGAAAGTCAAAGGACCATGTTAATGAACGCCGTGATTTGGAAGAAATGGGTTTAAGGAAACAGTTGCATTTACAGTTAGCTGATGGAAACAAGGCATATATGCCTGCTGCACAGTATTCGATGACTACAGAGGAGAAAGATACATTTCTTTCCATTTTGAATATGGTCAAGGTGCCCGATGGTTACTCTTCTAATATTTCAAAGTGTGTGAATCTGACGAGCAAGACATTGCAAGGGTTGAAAAGTCATGACAATCACATATTACTTTAGTAGTTGATTCCAATCGCAATTTGTGATTGTTTATCCCCCAATGTTGTTCAGACCTTGATTGAGATGAGTAATTTTTTTAGACAGCTTTGTTTAAGAAATCAACGAATGAGTGATTTAAAAAGTTTGCAGGACCGAATTGTAATTACGCTTTGTCACTTTGAGAAACTTTTCCCCCCTCATTTTTCGATGTTATGGTCCACTTGACAGTGCACCTAACTGATGAAGTAATGGCTGCTGGTCCAGTGCAATTCAGGTGGATGTATCCTATTGAACGGTATTTGAGTACATTGAAAAGATTTGTACACAATAGAGCTCGTCCATAGGCATCAATAGCCAATGGTTATTTGATGGATGAGTGTACTACCTTTTGTGCAGAATATCTTATGGATGTTGAAACAAAATTAGATAAGCCCTCTCGGATTCATGATGGTCCAGTTGGAGAAGGAACCACATTTTATATGGACAACATCGAGTGGATACAAGCACATCGATATATCTTGTTCAATACTCCATCAGTTGCACCATTAATGCAGTAAGTATCTTATCAATGTGCTTGTATAACTTTTACATGTTTTGTTTTCATAAGTTGGTCTTTTAAACATCGCGTAATCATTTGCAGGAAACACATTAATGAGATAAAAGAAGAGATGCATCGTGCGACTGAGTTGCAAATTCAACAATCTCATTATGCGGCATTTCATGATTGGTTCAAGGATTATGTATGTATAAATTGATTTTCATTATGAGTGAAGTATTAAACTAATTATTTCTGCATATATCAGTATTGATTTTTATAAATTATGTAGGTTCGTAAGCTGAGGGAGTTAGGGGACCCCATGCTACCTGAAGTATATATCCAACTGGATGAGGGTCCATCTATAACGGCTCGTCGTTATAAAGCTATTGATGCTAATGGTTTTCGATTTCGCATTAAAGATGTTGACGACAAACGAGCAACACAAAACAGTGGCATCGGTTGTCCCTTTGTCGATTCTGGTTATTACTATGGTCAATTGATAGACATCATTGAAGTTGTATACACACACGGTTTGAAGTACATATTGTTAAAGTGTAATTGGGTTGATCCAGTGCGTGGATGTAAAGTCGATCAATATCAGTTTTCATTGGTGAATTTTAACTATATGTTATATAGAAATAATGAACGAGTTGAGAATGAACCTTTCATTTTGACATCACAAGCGGAACAAGTATTCTTCGTTACTTTGCCTTCGAGTCCAAGTTGGAAAGTTGTTGTCAAAATGTCTTGGCGAGGAGTGTTTTTATTTGAAGAAGATGAACCCGAGACTGTTCCGTTTTTTTACCAACAACTTGATCAACATACCATAGTTCAACGTGAAGAAGATATTTATTGGGTCAGAGCGGCTGTTGAAGGAGAAACGGTCGATTTGCATGCTTAATGAAAGGTATAATTGTTTTCCCGCTATTCAGTAGAATGTCCTAGGATATCATAAATTATCTAATCATTTTATAAATCCTTATAAGTTTTAATCCTCACTTTTGTAAGTTAATTCAATCATAAATATTTAGGTTTATTAACTTTCTGATTTTTTAAAATTCATTCACAACTAATTATTCAATCCATTTTTTGTTTGATTAACAGTTGTACAAGTTTGATTTATTAAGAACAATCCAATTTATCTTTTAAACACTTTGGACTCATTACTGATATTTTGTATGACTGCAGACATGTCAGGGGAAGAGGCAGAAAATCCACATCATCCATCTGAGGCATCTACGTCTCAGGGTCGAGGTATTTTTGAATGTCATTGTCTACATTTTTTATGTAATTGACATATATATATATATAACATTTGTCAATTTATATATAAATTTTTTTTCAACAGGATCAGACTCGGCTGCTTCTTCCTCTCGCAGGAGAGGCCCTGGTCGTGGAATATTATCATGGAATTCCGACACAACGATAGATGTTTAATTTGATGAGGTATTTCATCCCGTGGGACCGAATGCCCCGGCATTTATTCGTCAGCTGGGTCATATCATACGTGACCCACATCGATTTCCATTGACCACGCGTGATTGGGCTTCTATCCCTCAGGACACATTAGATCGTCTATGGAGGGAGGTTCAGGTAAGAAAATAATTTTAATTTATTTTCTATTTATAAATAATACTAATATGTTTGATTATTTTCTTTATAGAAAAATTTGAATGTATGCCCTGAAGAGTTTCGGCCCGTGTGTATGAGCAAATGTCGTAAGCTGTGGAAAGATTATAAAGGCAAAGTGAAAAGGGACCACTGGGTACCAAATGTGGGTGCCCTTGACATTTTGGAAAAAGTCCCGAGAGGTGTCCTCTCGGCTCAGTGGAGTGAATTGGTTGCATATTGGTCTACTGAGGGTGTTGCGGTTTGTATATTAATTATTTTTCTGTATATATATTTTCAAGAAAATGTGATTTGTTTGAAATTTGAATGAATTGAATGTAGGAGGTGTCAACACGCCATTCGGAGAATCGAGCGTTGCAGGGACCAGCTCACAGGCTCGGGACTCGTCACGTGTCTCAGATCCGACATGAGGTATATATTATTCATTTTTTAATTTATTAATTAATATGGTTTTGTGTTTATATTCTTTTAATATACAGTTGCGAGGGCAAGGTGCAGCAACTGATAAAATGTCGGTGTGGATAAGGACTCGTGATCGCAATGATCCAGAGGTTGCAGCATTGATAGTAAGTGTCTGTACTTACCAATAATTACATAAATCTATATATTAACATATATATATTTATATATATTTAAATATTTCACTGGATCAATTTGAAGCTGAGTTAGAACATCTGCCAGAGGACCAGCGACAGCTTCCCATGTGACAGGATGAGATCTTTCATCGCATTATTGGTCGGGACGGGCATCGCTATAGTTTGACCTATGGATCAGGGATTCCTCGTTCTGTAGTGTCACGCGCTGCGGTTGCGGTCCTTCTGTTGCTCATATGACACAGCAGATGTCAGATTTTGAGGCACGGCTGCGCGCTTCCGAGGAGACAAATGCACAATTGACAGCTGAGGTTAGAGCACTGCGGGAATATGTGCGTCGAGCTGATGGTACAGGGGATCATACGACGCAGGTATATACTTTATTTATTTAATTTAAATTATTTTTGTTATTAAAATATTTATAATGTTTATTTGTTGTAGGCACCTGGCCCACCAGAAGGAGGTAGCAGTGATGACAACGCGTGACGCACCATATATTCACGAGATATGTTTTTTGTTTTTACTAGTAGGGTTGACATTGATGTACTATATTTATTCATTTAAGTAATGCATTATTACCATCCATGGTGGTCTTTTAAATATTTTATACACATATTGAGTTTTTGATCAGATAATCTTGAAAGATTCTACATTTGAAAAAGTCGAACTAATTCCAACAGATCAATAAATCTGATATTATAGATTATGTATTATCCAATATATTTTTTATAAATTTCTGTATGGTATCGATAAAAGAAATATGTATTAATTAGATGTCATCACTTTTATTTTTCACTTTTGTAATCAATGGGATGACCTTTGCACCCCCGGAGAGCCCCCCGCACCCCCGTACAGCCCCCCGCACCCCCGTACAGCCCCCCCGCACCCCCGTACAGACCCCCCCCCCCCCCCCCCGCACCCCCGTACAACCCCCCCGCACCCCCGTACTGCCCCCCGCCACCCCCGTACAGGCCCCCGCCTCCCCCGTACAGCCCCCCCCCCCCCCCCCGCACCCCCGTACAGCCCCCCGCACCCCCGTACAGCCCCCCCACACCCTCATACAACCCCCCGCACCCCCGTACTGCCCCCCGCCACCCCCGTACAGCCCCCCGCCACCCCCGTACAGCCCCCCGCACCCCCGTACTGCCCCCCCGCACCACCGTACAGCCCCCCCCCCCCCCCCCCCCCCGCACCCCCGTATAGCCCCCCGCACCCCCGTACTGCCCCCACACCCCCGTACTACCCCCCGCAACCCCCGTACAGCCCCCCACACCCCCGTACAGCCCCCCCGCACCACCGTATAGCCCCCCCCCCCCCCCCGCACCCCCGTACAGCCCTCCGCCACCCCCGTACAGCCCCCCTCACCCCCATACAGCCCCCCGACACCACCATACAGCCCCCCCCCCTCTCGCACCCCCGTACAACCCCCCGCACCCCCGTACACCCCCCCCCCCCCCCCCCCCGCCACCCCCGTAAAGCCCCCCGCACCCCCGTACAGCCCCCCGATTGTGTCCTTTTCAGCAGTGCGGCGCGCGCTGAAATGGCGCGTTGGGGGGTCAAAACCACCCGAACGACCTCTCATTGCCACGAAACCGTATGACAACAATCGGGGCGTGAATTGTGAAATGGTCGTCCAGACGGCACCTCATTCGGAGGTGCCGTGTGACCACGGCGGCCGGAAACGCGTTTCCGGCGCAATTAAACACCAAAACGGCGTGCGGCGGTCCAATTCGGAGCAAACGTGCTCCGAACGACCTAAAACCGCACAGGAACGATAGAAATATTATTCCTGAGATGCAGGAGGAGGCCGCACCTCCAGCGGACGTGCGGTGCGCGCGGTACGTCCGATTGTGTCCTTTTCAGCAGCGCGGCGCGCGTTGAAATGACACGTTGGGGGGTCAAAACCACCCGAACGACCTCCGAATGCCACGAAACTGTACGAAAACAATCGGGGCGTGAATTGTGAAATGTTCGGCCAGACGGCACCTCATTTGGAGGTGCCGTGTGACCGCGGCGGCCGGAAACGAGTTTTCGGCGCCACTAAACACCAAAACGGCGTGCGGCGGTCCAATTCGGAGCAAACGTGCTGCGAACGACCTGAAACCGCATGGGAACGATAGAAATATTATTCCTGAGATGTAGGAGGAGGTCGCACGTCCAGCGGACGTGCGGTGCGCGCGGCACGTCCGATTGTGTCCTTTTCAGCAGCGCGGCGCGCGCTGAAATGGCGCGTTGGGTGGTCAAAACCACCCAAACGACCTCTGAATGCCACGAAACCGTATAACAACATCCTGGGCATGAATTGTGAAATGGCCGGCCAGACGACACCTCATTCGGAGGTGCCGTGTGACCGCGGCGGCCGGAAACGCGTTTCCGGCGCCATTAAACACCAAAACGGCGTGCGGCGGTCCAATTCGGAGCAAACGTGCTCCGAACGACCTGAAACCGCACGGGAACGATAGAAATATTATTCCTGAGAAGCAGGAGGAGGCCGCATGTCCAGCGGACGTGCGGTGCGCGCGGCACGTCCGATTGTGTCCTTTTCAGCAGCGCGGCGCGCGCTGAAATGGCGCGTTGGGGGGTCAAAACCACCCGAACGACCTCCGAATGCCACGAAAACATACGACAACATCCGGGGCGTGAATTGTGAAATGGTCGGCCAGACGGCACCTCATTCGGAGGTGCCGTGTGACCGCGGCGGCCGGAAACACGTTTCCGGTGCCATTAAACACCAAAACGGCGTGCGGCGGTCCCATTCGGAGCAAACGTGCCCCGAACGACCTGAAACCGCACGAGAACGATAGAAATATTATTCTTGAGATGAAGGAGGAGGCCGCACGTCCATCGGACGTGTGGTGCGCGCGGCACGTCCGATTGTGTCCTTTTTAGCAGCGCGGCGCGTGCTGAAATGGCGTGTTGGGGGTTCAAAACCACCCGAACGACCTCTGAATGCCACGAAACCGTACGACAACATCCGGGGCGTGAATTGTGAAATGGTTGGCCAGACAGCACCTCATTTGGAGGTGCCGTGTGACCGCGGCGGCCGGAAACGCGTTTCCGGCGCCATTAAACACCAAAACGGCGTGCGGCGGTCCCATTCGGAGCAAACGTGCTCCAAATGACCTGAAACTGCATGGGAACGATATAAATATTATTTCTGAGATGCAGAAGGAGGCCGCACGTCCATCGGACATGCAGTGCGCCCGGCACGTCCGATTGTGTCCTTTTCAGCAGCGCGGCGCGTGCTGAAATGGCGCGTTGGGGGGTCAAAACCACCCGAACGACCTCTGAATGCCACGAAACTGTACGAAAACATCCGGGGCGTGAATTGTGAAATGGTCGGCCAGACGGCACCTCATTCGGAGGTGCCGTGTGACCGCGGCGGCCGGAAACGCGTTTCTGGCGCCATTAAACACCAAAATGGCGTGCGACGGTCCAATTCGAAGCAAACGTGCTCCGAATGACCTGAAACCGCACGGGAACGATAGAAATATTATTCCTGAGATGTAGGAGGAGGCCGCACGTCCAGCGGACGTGCGGTGCCCGCGGCACGTCCGATTGTGTCCTTTTCAGCAGCGCGGCGCACGCTGAAATGGCACGTTGGGGGGTCAAAACCACACGAACGACCTCAGAAAGCCACGAAACCGTACGACAACATCCGGGGCGTGAATTGTGAAATGGTCGGCCAGACGACACCCCATTCGAAGGTGTCGTGTGACCGCGGCGGCCGGAAACGCGTTTTCGGTGCCATTAAACACCAAAACGGTGTGCGGCGGTCCCATTCTGAGCAAACGTGCTCCGAACGACCTGAAACCGCACAGGAACGATAGGAATATTATTCCTGAGATGCAGGAGGAGGCCGCACGTCCATCGGACGTGCTGTGCGCGCGGCACGTCCGATTGTGTCCTTTTCAGCAGCGCGACGCGCGCTGAAATGGCGCGTTGGGGGGTCAAAACCACCCGAACGACCTCCGAATACCACGAAACCGTACGACAACATCCGGGGCGTGAATTGTGAAATGGTCGGCCAGACGGTACCTCATTCGGAGGTGCCGTGTGACCGCGGCGGCCGGAAACGCGTTTCCGGCGCCATTAAACACCAAAACGGCGTGCGGCGGTCCCATTCGGAGCAAACGTGCTCTGAATGACCTGAAACCGCACGGGAATGATAGAAATATTATTCTTGAGATGTAGAAGGAGGCCGCACGTCTATCGGACGTGCGGTGCGCGCGGCATGTCTGATTGTGTCCTTTTCAGCAGCGCGGTGCGCGCTGAAATGGCACGTTGGGGGGTCAAAACCACCCGAACGACCTCCGAATGCCACGAAACCGTACGAAAACAATCGGGGCGTGAATTGTGAAATGGTCGGCCAGACGGAACCTCATTCGGAGGTGCCGTGTGACCGCGGCGGCCGGAAACGCGTTTCCGGCGCCATTAAACACCAAAATGGCGTGCGGCGGTCCAATTCGGAGCAAACGTGCTGCGAAGGACCTGAAACCGCACGGAAACGATAGAAATATTATTCCTAAGATTCCGGAGGAGGCCGCACGTCCAGCGGACGTGCGGTGCGCGCGGCACGTCCGATTGTGTCCTTTTCAGCAGCGCGGCGCGCGCTGAAATGGCGCGTTGGGGGGTCAAAACCACCCGAACGACCTCCGAATGCCACGAAACCGTACGAAAACTTCCGGGGCGTGAATTTTGAAATGTTCGACCAGACGGCACCACATTCGGAGGTGCCTTGTAACCGTGGCGGCCGGAAACGCGTTTCTGGCGCCATTAAACACCAAAACGGCGTGCGGCGGTCCCATTCGGAGCAAACGTGCTACGAAAGACCTGAAACCGCACGGGAACGATAGAAATATTATTCCTGAGATGCAGGAAGAGGTAGCACGTCCAGCGGACGTGCGGTGCGTGGGGCACGTCCGATTGTGTCCTTTTCAGCAGCGCGACGCGCGCTGAAATGGCGCGTTGGGGGGTCAAAACCACACAAACGACCTCCGAATACCACGAAACCGTACGACAACATCCAGGGCGGGAATTGTGAAATGGTCGGCCAGACGGCACCTCATTCGGAGGTGCCGTGTGACCGTGGCGGCCGGAAACGCGTTTCCGACGCCATTAAACACCAAAACAGCGTGTGGCGGTCCCATTCGGAGAAAACGTGCTCCGAACGACCTGAAACCGCACGGGAACAATAGAAATATTATTCCTGAGATGCAGGAGGAGGCCGCACGTCCATCGGACGTGCGGTGTGCGCGGCACGTCCGATTGTATCCTTTTCAGCAGCGCGGCGCGCGCTGAAATGGCGCGTTGGGGGGTCAAAACCACCCGAACGAGCTCCGAATGCCACGAAACCGTAAGACAACATCTGGGGCGTGAATTGCGAAATGTTCGGCCAGAAGGAACCACATTCGGAGGTGTCGTGTGACCGCGGTGGATGGAAATGCGTTTCCGGCGCCATTAAACACCAAAACGGCGTGCGGCGGTCCCATTCGGAGAAAACGTGCTCCGAACGACCTGAAACTGCACGGGAACGATAGAAATATTATTCCTGAGATGCAGGAGGAGGCCTCACGTCCATCGGATGTGCGGTGCGCGTGGCACGTCCGATTGTGTCGTTTTCAGCAGCGCGGCGCGCGCTGAAATGGCGCGTTGGGGGGTCAAAACCACCCGAACGACCTCCGAATGCCACGAAACCGTACGACAACATCCGGGGCGTGAATTGTGAAATGGTCGGCCTGACGACACCTCATTCCGAGGTGCCGTGTGACCGCGGCGGCCGGAAACGCGTTTCCGGTGCCATAAAACACCAAAACGGCATGTGGCGGTCCCATTCGGAGCAAACGTGCTCCGAAAGACCTGAAATGAGATTATTTCTTGAATCGAAGTTTTTAAATTATTATAGCACAATGATTTGATATTATATATATATTAAATATATATTAAAACATTTAAAATATATTATATATATATATATATTTATTTAAAATATTGTATTTAATAGTATATATATGAATATTTATATATATATATATATATTTATATTAATATATTCAATTCAATAAAAAAAATTTAAATTTTTTTTTTAGAATAGCGACCGCCATAGGCGGTCGCTATAGGGTGCCCGGTTGGGGGCTTCAGCGACCGCCAAGCGGTCGCTGAAGGCCGATCTGCCGGCCTTCTATAGCGACCGCCATTGGCGGTCGCTAAAAGCCTCTAGCGACGAGGCAACAGCGACCGCCAATGGCGGTCGATGAGCGGCCGCTAAAGGCCTTTAGCGACCGCCAATGGCGGTCACTAATGGCCTTATTTTCAGTAGTGATTATAATATAATATCATCTATAAAGACTGCCAAATATTTTTCAAGGTAATCTATAAGGACATTATTCATCAAGTCCATAATTATTGATGGAGCATTAGTGAGTCTGTATTTCATTAATATGAACCTATAGTTCCCATACCATGTACAAAAATCTATCTATGGGATATCCTCCTCCACCCTAACATAGTAATCTCCCAACCAAAAATCCACCTTGGATAAGTATTGTGCTCCATGTAGCTGAGAAAACAATTCATCAATCTATGGAAGAGGATAATTTTTCATTATTGGGATCTTTTTGAGAACACAATAATCAATTAAAAGGATCATGGACCCATCATTATTCTTGAATAATAGGTCTAGTTCACCCCATGGTGAAGCACTTATGAATATGAAACCTTTATCTAGATTCTCCTTTCGTTTTTTCATCTACTCCAAAAGTCAAACAACATCTATTCTACCTGGAATCATGGATAATGGAAACACCCCATATATAATATCAGTATAAAATTTAACTTCTCATCTCAGAGGAAGGCCATGAAATTATTTGATAAACACATTAGTGTATTCATTCACAATGGTCATGTATTCAATGATGATTTTTTCCTTAGACTCAATAACATGAGCCAGATGGGGTTTCTCATAGGGAAATAATATACATGCTTGAGATGTTGGTGCTAAATAAGGTTCATCATCATCCTTGAACATGTATAGAATCAAGTGTCGATTCATAATATGGAGAGTGTTTTCCTTCTCAGGGAAATTTATGTTGGCTCTATATAGGGACTGCCAATCCATGCCCACAATTATTTCAAATTCCAAAAATGGAAATATGATAATTTTCACTGGGATGTTCATCCCAAAAATGTTGATAGGGGAGGAGTTATATACTTGGGATGAAATAATTATCCCATTTTATATTTTCACTAACATCTCTACTTTTAGTATTTTTTGTGCAATTTAAATAATACTACTAAACATTTTTGATATGAAGGATTGTACATAATTATGGATGATAACCCTACCTTTTAATTTTTTATTCTGGTTCTACTTTAATAGATATAGACTTGGGGATGAGTACTTTAAAACCATTGAACACTAAAATTGGAAAAAAATACACTAATGGGATAACTTATAAATTACATTAATTTCATAACTTATGATTTTATATATTTCAATATAAATTATTGATTTCCTATTATATATATTCTCATGGGAGTCTTGATACCTAAATAATGGTTTGTAATGAGATTATGAATTTACCAAATCATATCCCCTAGGATTTTCAAACCATATGTGTATTAAGGAAAATATTCAAGTACTAGGTTACCCTGATTTTTGCACGAGACACCTTATGAGAGTAATTACCTCAAGGTACATTTTTATCACAACCCTGACCACTTTTAGTATTCAGACATTAATTTATTTTTCTGTTAAAATACATACACTATATATTCCCAAATTTAGGAATATTTTGTTATACTTAGTCGTATACCTATGTATTTTAGTAGTGTTTTTCTATCCTAATGAAAACAATAACTAAATTATTCCTCTAATACTAGCTATAACAAGAATACTTATTATTACACATTAAATGATGTTTTGTTACATAATATTACACATAATTCAACCTAAAATATCAATACATATAGTGTTTTTTAGAATTAGATACATATAAAAAAATCATGAAGAAGGGATACTAAAATATTATATAAAACTTCCTTAACATGATTCTAAAAATCAATGGCTTTTAAAACTATATCGGATAACCTGGGGATAAAAAAAGAAAGGGTTGAGATATAAATCCAAATAAGGTAATAAATAAGTCATAAAATGGAGAATATAATACATTTTATACAATAGTAATATAAATGGGGCACAAAGGGAACATGAATAATAAGGCATGATATAGCATGATAATCACAGAGTGGTAAATGTGGCAATAACTTAAAACACTCCATCATAAACATAGGTCAAGGTTAAACCGCAAGGAAATCATGGTGGAAAATTTCCCATTAAGTAATTAGGTTTACTACTTATCCCAACATAAGATATCATGATACTAATGAATACCCAATGCATTGGAATGCCATATAATTCCGAGCACACCTATCACCTTCATCGCATTCTTAAGTCTAAGTGCCCCAGATTGATCATACAACATGGGTTCAATAGTCATAATAATTTAATCCACAATCATGGAGTTTGGAATACATACATTTAAGTCCCCAAGAAAAAGTTATATGTTCTAAAATTTGAACATCGTAGATAGCAAATGGGTGTGGAATTCACTACACAATGGGTTTGGCAAGGAAAATCGTGGTGATATTTTTACAGTATAATGACAATAAGTAAAAATTTATATAATGGTTTTATGGGAGGGAAATTGGTATTTAATAATTTTTAAATAAAATAATATGTAAAAATAACATGTAAATATATTTTCCAACATTAATAATTTCAACTCAAATCCATAAGATCATAAAGAACTATAATAATGATAAGAACTCTCACCAAATTTTGGTATGGTAATGGGTGTACGTAAAGGATCATGGGAAGCATAGTGGTAAGCACCCCGTAATCCTACATGAAAAATGGGGGTTCAAAACCCATTGGGAACAGGTACTGTAGCAGTACTGTAGCGGTATTGTAGCATCGGCGACACTGTTCATCAGTGGGTACTTGTAACACCCCAAGATTTCATAGTGAGTTAGTTCTTCAAAATAATTCAATAACTTTCACTACATGCAACACCAAGTTCAAGCACACAATGACTTACCAAACAAGCCGTTCAAAAGAGGTTATGAATAGTATTAGATAAATATTAATGTTTATATAATCCTTATAATTTTAGAATCCATATTATGAGTTTCTTAGATATAATGCAAGAACAAATTCATTTTCAGTATTGCACTTTTATCAACTTTTAATTGTGAACCCTTTTTAAATACAATATTTTAAACTTTTTGACTAAATGGGGACATCAAAAATTTAAAATGAAACATCCCAATCTTCCACGGTACGCTCTCTTTGAATAATACAGTAGTGTGTGTTGTACGCAACCTTGAGTTTTAACACACACCATAACTAATCAAACTAGCCGTTATGAATAGTAATACCTACTTTTTGAAATTATATATATTTTATATTTGAAAATGGACTTCATTTTTGGATTCGGAATATCGAATTTAGCCTAAGGTGAAATTTTGGTACATTTCGGATAACTTTCATATTTTGATGAATAGTGAAAATTACTAAGTTTTAATTAAAAACAACTTTTTTAATCAAAATAATTAATAGTGATAAATTATTAATTTGAGTGGTTTTAAAGTATATTTAGAATATATTTTTACCATTTAATATAATGTTGGTCATTGGACATAATTTTACAATTAAACCAAACATAAACGAGTGTCAATCTTTTGATAGTTATTATCTCTTAAAAACACGCTTTTTGTTTTGACAGCGGGAATTAATTTTAAATTAATTTCTGCCACTTCTGTGTTTTGAATTTAGGAAAATGGATTCCATATTTGGAATCAGGATGTTCAAATTGTGTAAATAGGTAACTTTTATTTTTAGACATTTTGAATAATTACTGCGGTAAATATTTTATTTACCATGGTTAAGAGTAAATCCGGTAAATAAGGGTTAAAAAAATAATATTATAATAATACTAAATTACCCTAAAACGTGTCTTAACCCTATTGGTTGATACATGGTCGACCATGGTCATCTTTGGGTCAATTTTGGGACCCCATTGATCCACTTGTAAGTGATAATGACACTTTATTTTAATTAAGTTAAAATGAATACAAAAATGACACAAGCATATATCTTTTATAAAACCAATTGTTACATAGGGTTATATATGTTGGATTTTAGATTATAAATATTCATTAGAAAGCTAAAAAGATTTCCTACATAATGATATTTTATTTATAATTTTTAGACATTAAATAATTTATTTTATTTATGACACAATGATGATGCAGTAATTACTATAATAGTGAAACATTAAAATAATTGATATTATAAATACCCAAATAAATATAATATGAAGCTTTTAATGAATTAAACTAATTTTCTAGGATAATATGATATATTAGGATTGATTTAATTTACTTTTTTCTAAGTAATCAATCTGTTATGAGTTTCAAAAAAATCAACTATTGAATAGTGTCAAAATTGACATAAAAGAGTTCTTAAAACAAATATTATATTATTAATTGATATTAAATTACTAAAAATCTAAGGTTCGACCAAGAGACTTATATCATGATAGGTTCATCATTAATTTACCACTTGGGGGTCTCTTGGATGTATATAGTAAGTTTATTAACCATATTATATAAAAATACAAAGAGACATTGTAAAAGTGAAACTAATTAACTAAGAGTTAATACTTAAAGATAAGGTTAATATAAGTACCCAAGCCTGTCTAAAATCTATTGGTTGAGTGTTTTTCGACCTATCCCCACCTTAAAATTTTAATAATAAGCTTTGGAGCCATTAGAAACCGAATATGAATTTATTATAAATTAATATTTCTAGCTTTTCCAAAGGTGCCCCTCACCCCTCTTATAAAAGGGCACTCCTCCTTCTCATTTCTTCACACCTTCAAAGCCTTTTGGTTCGGCCAAACTCTGCCCAAATACTCTACCAACATCCCTCAATACAACCTAGAGGCCTTAGTTTGATCATAAAGCCAACCTAAGGAGCCCTTTTGATCAAATCAAAAGGAAGAACCCGAAGAAGAGGTAATGATTTCACCACCCTTCTCCAAGTTCATTTCTTCTTCCACTTCTTCTTCCTTTGTTCTTACCATTCTAAAATAATAACTCCAGTATCTCACATATACTGTGATGTTATTATAAATATGGTACAACCATATTCAGTATTCTATCCACCCTTTGAATAACATGTCACTATACGTGCGTACGTACGGACTACCGTCTCCACGTCGTGGTGTAATTGTTATTCAATATAATATTATTTGGATGGGTATAATAATGATGTGTAACTCATGTAAATAATAAATATAACATGTTAATGATTCTTTATATATGATATACCATCCATTTATATATTATTTTAATATCAAAATAATGATATTGTCGCTCGTGCGTACGTACGGACTACCGTCTCCACGAACGCGATGAGATTCATTCTCCATCGTATCCATTCAAGTATAATTATCATTTGATGATTTAAAAATGATGTTTAAGGACTTGATATCATTCTGTATATGAATAATATACAACCTATCCTTTACAAACATGTCTTACGTAACAAAACATATAAAAGAAAACAAGTAAGTTAACACCCGAAACGACGATAATTCTAAGATATTATTAACAAATCGATGTTAAAAGATCATATATGATATCATATTAATATATATGATTCTTATATAATTTAATAACAATTATTTCACCATTATACAGGAGGTTAACCTACCCCAACAAAGGAAAAGTACAAGGTAAGGGTTATTTCACAATCTCTTCATTATCTGAGGTTGTTTATACGTAATAATCTACTGGGATCTCTTTATCATCCACATACATGTTTCTTAAAAATGTATTTCAAAACATTTTTACTATTTACAAGAATATGGGATAAATTCATTTATACCCTTGTTTGACTTTTTATAAGAGGTTTATAAAGGAATCTTTCTGTCGTTATCCAAATAAGGTTCTTTTTAACCTTTTCGACAAAATTAAGGTAAGAATGTTTTTTTATCTTATACGGCAGGTGCGGCTATTTTCCGCCGTTATAAAATCGTCGAAGCATCCCTTAAAAGATTATAAGGATATTTTCAAAATAAAGTTTTTCTTTTATAAGTATGTGATTTTTAAATGATTTCAAAAAAAAAGAGATATTTCTCTCAAAAATATGAAAATCCAGTGCAAATGTATACGTATTTAACGCAAGCTTAAAAATGTTTTCAGAAAACCTGACTCTCGAGTGTGGTAGATAGGAAGGGATTGGGAGTGGACCCATCATGGCCTATAATTAGTCGAGAAGTCTCAGAATTAGTTATTTTGTTTTCAGAAGCTTGCATAATGATTTCATAAAAACACTGGAGTATTTTTTAGCAATTTTAAACGTAAGTATCTTCTAAAAAAATTGCATCGGTAGGTCTCATGAGACAAACTAGTGTCTTGGCACAAGACCTTGACAAAATCTTATTTTTAGTCTTGGCACGAGGCCTTGGCTATGTGGTTATGATAGTCTGGCATTATGCATTCCAACATTATGAAAGTGGTTATTGATTTTCGCATGTGATTATTTGATTAGTAGAATATCCATGTGAATAAGTAAATGGCATTATTTCATTTTATTTATGACATACCATGTTGAAAGTTCATATTTAAAAGGCTTTTGTTTTAGTTATACATTGCCTTAAATGTTTATTCTTATTTATGAAAGTTTCCGCTATATTGTTATCCTTACTGGGCATTTGAGCTCACCCCTTTTCTATGTTTTATTTTTCCCAGGATGTGAAGAAGTAAGTTATGAATGAACTGCAGGGATTTTATGAGGGGTTAATAGTGTGGATTGTGGAAACATTATGTTGTTGTAGTAGTTTTTCATTTTATGATGTAATGTAAAACTTATGAATATATCTAGTGTTTCCAAGGCTACTAAACCAAACAGTCTTTCGAGATTTGATCTTTCTTGTGATCATGCCAATGTTATGTAATAATGCACCGACTCTGGGTAACTGGGGTCGGGGCGTTACAGTTGGTATCAGAGGAAGTTTAGTACAAACCTTGGAAACTAGATTTAGATAAACTCTGAATAGAGCACGTAGACCTAAGATGAACTTTGAGGATTAGTATAGAAGAACTTCCTAGAATTTTGGTATTGTAGAGATTTTGTGAGTTTTCCGAGCAATACATCCCTGTCTGTATATGAGCAGGTAGAGGCGGCTCTGGAACAGATGTACCTAGGGGTAAAACCCGAAAACACCGCTTTGAGCTAGACTCGAACGGGAACTGGTGCACGACAACGGGCCTTACTGCACTCTTGGTTATGACACTCCCGGGGGATATGCTTAGGATAACTCTCATTTTCTTTACAAATCATTTTGAAGGGTTTATGAGTATATACTTCCTTAAAGAAAACATTCTTATGATTATGGATTATACCCATAAATAGTTCAATTTATGTTAAGTGTTTTATAAGTATGGGATTATGTATTTTGATTCATAAACTAATCTAGTGTATGCCATTGTTTAGAAATGGCGCCCAGTAGAAGGAATGAGAACTCCAGAAATGCACATGATCCAAAGAGAAGGAAGGATCATATCTTTCATGGTCTTAAGCTAGAATTTATAAGAGAAATAGTCTCCCATGTATTATCATCATATGAAGAAATAATATCATGTGTTCATAAGATAAGTAAAGAGTTTACTAAGTCCTATGGATTTGAAGGGAAGAAAGAGAAGAAAAGGATGGAAGAGAGAAAGATGGATAAAGGGAAGAGGGAAAAGAAGAATTTTCCCATATGTGGTAACTGTGGAAAGAAACACCCTAGAACTTGCCTGAAAGGAATGGGAGTTTGTTATAAGTGTGGAGGAAAAGGGCACAAAGTACGTGACTGCAAGGGTAAGAAAATGGTTTTAAATGTACAATGCTTCATTTGCAAGGAGTTTGGACACTACGCGAACCTATGTCCCAGTCATCAGACTATGCCGCAAATGATGTTATTGGATAATAATCAAGTTATGATACTACCACAAATGAAGAGGAATGATTAGAGTTCTTAAGTTGATTATGTCAATTGAGTGTTGTATCAACAATGTACTTGTTATAATAATTATGGAGTATATAAGGATTGTACTGCAGTACTATTTCATTAAGGACTTGAGATTATGTGGAACAATGAAAAGTGACTCAATAGCAGGATAAATTTTTTGAAAATATATGGTTGAGAGAATGATAAACCATAATATAGTTCTGATACCAAAGTAGTGATTTTGGAATAATACATGATTGTTTTGGATAAATTATATTGGATATTCTTGACTACCTTCGAACTGATTAATGATTTGTATATTCCATCATTTTTGGGGTTTAAAACATTTTTGGATTAATGAAGTATATCCAGCTTTCTATATGGAATAAGGGAGCATGAATGTAATCAATAAGGAATATGGTAATTCAGGATGTTTCAGTGTATTAAAAGAATACATGATGAAGGTATTCATATGCTATTACAGGGTAAAAAGGTTCTACATTATGTTTACCTTACTTATAAATGTTGGACTGTGAGTTTGGATAGAAGTATTTTGGATAGTTCTAGTTTGGATTATTTTGGATTGCCATAAAAGGACAACCCGTAGATCGAGCGGTAACCCGTCGCGTCCGGCAAGGCTGCGAGACTTGAACCCGCAACCGAAGGGCGAGAAGGGTGTATCACCTACCACTGGCCCACGAGATGTCCTGGATTAAATAATGTAGTTTTTATTAAAAGATCTTGTAGATGAATTATAAATTCGTTTATTTTGGAACCCTATACGAATAGTGTAAATAGAATTTTTTTTACATTCTATTATCTTTTAGAGTGAAAGATGAGTTTGTGGTTGAAATTTATTAATGGATAAAACTCTAATTATAAAGTAAGTATATCTCCTTATGATCTTAGCCAATCTTATAAATAAATTATTCAACATTAAGAAAAGCAACTTAGAACAAAAATGTTTTCCTAGATGGTACCTTAAATCATCACTAATTCATGGCTTTGGGATTGTTGGCCTTTTCATAGCCATGTTTTCTACCACTCTCCATCAGATAATTGATCGTTAGATTTCTCTTCCATATCCATATTTTCCTACATGGAACCCTAGTATGTGTTATTTTCGGTAATCTTCATACTTTCTACTATTTATTTTAAATAGAGGCCTCGTTAATTCATTTTTCGATGTGGGATTTCAACTAAGATATTTTGAAACGTCAAAAATGTGTTATCCCAATACCCTATATTTTGTTGAACCGATGGTACTTCAAATCATCATAGATTGATGAGTTTAAGGACCTCAATTTTATACTTGTTTGTGATTGATGACCTCAATCACTACCTATAAATATTTACGTTTTTCCTCCAATTATATGTCTCAAATTGCCACCAATGTTCTCCTAATCGAGATCATAATTTGGTGGTGACCCTTTCATTTCTCTTTTCCTCATATTAAGACTAAATTTTTGTGACCCAATTTCTGATGTGGGGTTTCCCACAAATATATTATCTATTTTAAACCTTTTATTTTCGAAGAACAATTTTAAATTGCGAGGACGCAATTTATTGAAGGAGGGGAGAATGTAACACCCCAAGATTTCATAGTGAGTTAGTTCTTCAAAATAATTCAATAACTTTCACTACATGCAACACCAAGTTCAAGCACACAATGACTTACCAAACAAGCCATTCAAAAGAGTTTATGAATAGTATTAGATAAATTTTAATGTTTATATAATCCTTATAATTTTAGAATCCATATTATGTGTTTCTTAGATATAATGCAAGAACAAATTCATTTTCAGTATTGCACTTTTATCAACTTTTAATAGTGAACCCTTTTTAAATACAATATTTTAAACTTTTTGACTAAATGGGGACATCAAAAATTTAAAATGAAACATCCCAATCTTCCACGGTACGCTCTCTTTGAATAATACAGTAGTGTGTGTTGTACGCAACCTTGAGTTTTAACACACACCATAACTAATCAAACTAGCCGTTATGAATAGTAATACCTACTTTTTGAAATTATATATATTTTATATTTGAAAATGGACTTCATTTTTGGATTCGGAATATCGAATTTAGCCTAAGGTGAAATTTTGGTACATTTCGGATAACTTTCATATTTTGATGAATAGTGAAAATTACTAAGTTTTAATTAAAAACAACTTTTTTAATCAAAATAATTAATAGTGATAAATTATTAATTTGAGTGGTTTTAAAGTATATTTAGAATATATTTTTACCATTTAATATAATGTTGGTCATTGGACATAATTTTACAATTAAACCGAACATAAACGAGTGTCAATCTTTTGATAGTTATTATCTCTTAAAAACACGCTTTTTGTTTTGACAGCGGGAATTAATTTTAAATTAATTTCTGCCACTTATGTGTTTTGAATTTAGGAAAATGGATTCCATATTTGGAATCAGGATGTTCAAATTGTGTAAATAGGTAACTTTTATTTTTAGACATTTTGAATAATTACTGCGGTAAATATTTTATTTACCATGGTTAAGAGTAAATCCGGTAAATAAGGGTTAAAAAAATAATATTATAATAATAATAAATTACCCTAAAACGTTTCTTAACCCTATTGGTTGATACATGGTCGACCATGGGCATCTTTGGGTCAATTTTGGGACCCCATTGATCCACTTGTAAGTGATAATGACACTTTATTTTAATTAAGTTAAAATGAATACAAAAATGACACAAGCATATAGCTTTTAGAAAAACAATTGTTACATAGGGTTATATATGTTGGATTTTAGATTATAAATATTCATTAGAAAGCTAAAACGATTTCCTACATAATGATATTTTATTTATAATTTTTAGACATTAAATAAGTTATTTTATTTATGACACAATGATGATGCAGTAATTACTATAATAGTGAAAAATTAAAATAATTGATATTATAA
Organism: Viscum album; assembly: GCA_963277665.1. Classification (NCBI taxonomy): domain Eukaryota; kingdom Viridiplantae; phylum Streptophyta; class Magnoliopsida; order Santalales; family Viscaceae; genus Viscum; species Viscum album. Next base: position 264,899,214 of record OY728128.1, on the reverse strand, counting down.
ATACCCAAATAAATATAATATGAAGCTTTTAATGAATTAAACTAATTTTCTAGGATAATATGATATATTATGATTGATTTAATTGACTTTTTTCGAAGTAATCAATCTGTTATGAGTTTCACAAAAATCAACTATTGAATAGTGTCAAAATTGACATAAAAGAGTTCTTAAAACAAATATTATATTATTAATTGATATTAAATTCCTAAAAATCTAAGGTTCGACCAAGAGACTTATATCATGATAGGTTCATCATTAATGTACCACTTGGGGGTCTCTTGGATGTATATAGTAAGTTTATTAACCATATTATATAAAAATACAAAGAGACATTGTAAAAGTGAAACTAATTAACTAAGAGTTAATACTTAAAGATAAGGTTAATATAAGTACCCAAACCTGTCTAAATTCTATTGGTTGAGTGGTTTTCGACCTATCCCCACCTTAACCTTTTAATAATAAGCTTTGGAGCCATTAGAAACCGAATATGAATTTATTATAAATTAATATTTCTAGCTTTTCCAAAGGTGCCCCTCACCCCTCTTATAAAAGGGCACTCCTCCTTCTCATTTCTTCACACCTTCAAAGCCTTTTGGTTCGGCCAAACTCTGCCCAAATACTCTCCCAACATCCCTCAATAAAACCTAGAGGCCTTATTTTGATCAGAAAGCCAACCTAAGGAGCCCTTTTGATCAAATCAAAAGGAAGAACCCGAAGAAGAGGTAATGATTTCACCACCCTTCTCCAAGTTCATTTCTTCTTCCACTTCTTCTTCCTTTGTTATTACCATTCTAAAATAATAACTCCAGTATCTCACATATACTGTGATGTTATTATAAATATGGTACAACCATATTCAGTATTCTATCCACCCTTTGAATAACATGTCACCATACGTGCGTACGTACGGACTACCGTCTCCACGTCGTGGTGTAATTGTTATTCAATATAATATTATTTGGATGGGTATAATAATGATGTGTAACTCATGTAAATAATAAATATAACATGTTAATGATTCTTTATATATGATATACCATCCATTTATATATTATTTTAATATCAAAATAATGATATTGTCGCTCGTGCGTACGTACGGACTACCGTCTCCACGAACGCGATGAGATTCATTCTCCATCGTATCCATTCAAGTATAATTATCATTTGATGATTTAAAAATGATGTTTAAGGACTTGATATCATTCTGTATATGAATAATATACAACCTATCCTTTACAAACATGTATTACGTAACAAAACATATAAAAGAAAACAAGTAAGTTAACACCCGAAACGACGATAATTCTAAGATATTATTAACAAATCGATGTTAAAAGATCATATATGATATCATATTAATATATATGATTATTGTATAATTTAATAACAATTATTTCACCATTATACAGGAGGTTAACCTACCCCAACAAAGGAAAAGTACAAGGTAAGGGTTATTTCACAATCTCTTCATTATCTGAGGTTGTTTATACGTAATAATCTACTGGGATCTCTTTATCATCCACATACATGTTTCTTAAAAATGTATTTCAAAACATTTTTACTATTTACAAGAATATGGGATAAATTCATTTATACCCTTGTTTGACTTTTTATAAGAGGTTTATAAAGGAATCTTTCTGTCGTTATCCAAACAAGGTTCTTTTTAACCTTTTCGACAAAATTAAGGTAAGAATGTTTTTTTTATCTCATACGGCGGGTGCGGCTATTTTCCGCCGTTATAAAATCGTCGAAGAATCCCTTACAAGATTATAAGTATATTTTCAAAATAAAGTTTTTCTTTTATAAGTATGTGATTTTTAAATGATTTCAAAAAAAGAGAGATATTTCTCTCAAAAATATGAAAATCCAGTGCAAATGTATACGTATTTAACGCAAGCTTAAAAATGTTTTCAGAAAACCTGACTCTCGAGTGTGGTAGATAGGAAGGGATTGGGAGTGGACCCATCATGGCCTATAATTAGTCGAGCAGTCTCAGAATTAGTTATTTTGTTTTCAGAAGCTTGCATAATGATTTCATAAAAACACTGGAGTATTTTTTAGCAATTTTAAACGTAAGTATCTTCTAAAAAAATTGCATCGGTAGGTCTCATGAGACAAACTAGTGTCTTGGCACAAGGCCTTGACAAAATCTTATTTTTAGTCTTGGCATGAGGCCTTGGCTATGTGGTTATGATAGTCTGGCATTATGCATTCCAACATTATGAAAGTGGTTATTGATTTTTGCATGTGATTATTTGATTAGTAGAATATCCATGTGAATAAGTAAATGGAATTATTTCATTTTATTTATGCCATACCATGTTGAAAGTTCATATTTAAAAGGCTTTTGTTTTAGTTATACATTGCCTTAAATGTTTATTCTTATTTATGAAAGTTTCCGCTATATTGTTATCCTTACTGGGCATTTGAGCTCACCCCTTTTCTATGTTTTATTTTTCCCAGGATGTGAAGAAGTAATTTATGAATGACCTGCAGGGATTTTATGAGGGGTTAATAGTGTGGATTGTGGAAACATTATGTTGTTGTAGTAGTTTTTCATTTTATTATGTAATGTAAAACTTATGAATATATCTAGTGTTTCCAAGGCTACTAAACCAATCGATCTTTCGAGATTTGATCTTTCTTGTGATCATGCCAATGTTATGTAATAATGCACCGACTCTGGGTAACTGGGGTCGGGGCGTTACAGTACTGTAGTGGCGGCATGGCATTGTAGCAGCGGTGGTACTGTGCAGGTACTGTAGCAGCGCGGGTTACTATTCACAGAATGTGAATTGGGCCAAAAATTTGGGCCTACGGGCTATGTAATGGGATACAAGCCCACTGGGCCTTCGGGCTATGTAATGGGTTTCCCTCTACCCTGTTAAAAGAGGCCTTTTCTTTGATTTAATAATAAAAATGAGGCTTCGGCCCCAACCTTTAAAAAAATAAAGGAACAGCTTGAATAGAAATGATAAGAGATCAATATCATAATAAACTTCAGCATGGTAACAACTTTGGTATAGATCAAAATGAGAGAGAATAAATGAACTATCCTTGAAATAAAAAAAAATTGGGTAGTAGGAAAAATTTGAAATAAATTAAATCATAAAAAATTGTAATTATGAAGACTAATTACAACTGAGGTTCCTGAATTGAAAGGAGGGGAGGAAGTTGGGGATCCCTTACAGGAGTGTGTAACTCCAAAACCTTTGGAGGGGATAATTGGGATCTTGGGGCACCTATAGAGGACTCTATAGAATGTAGGGGAGAGTATGTATATTCCCCAAGTAGTTTGAGTGAATATAACTTGGAGATGTTAAAGCGTCGCATGCTTAACACAATTGGATATTACATTATTTGAGATGAATATTCACTACATTACAAAAACACATGCTAGAGAGCCATAATAGTTTAGTTCCTTGGGAAACATTGAAACAAAATCTTCTATACCGGTGAAAGATCTTCAACATATCCCATAAATAACTCCACCATTAATAAATCTACCTAAATCGTTTCTTCATAACCTACGGAAGGGAAACATAAGAAAGGGGTGAGCTCAGATCCTAAGTAGGGTAAATATAGAAAATGAATAAAAATAAGATAAAAACATATAGAATTTGAGCATAACATTAGAATATAATTTTTTTTATAATAGAGATCATAATAAATAATGAAAGTTCAAACAACTTGAATCATAAGGAAATAATAAACATAGCCTCTTGAAGTACAACATAGGAAAAGACATGAAATTTGTGTCTTCCACATTGGTTAATGACGTTATGAACATGTATATGTAAAAATAGGTTCACTCATTTAGTTATGGACATGATATTAGGCCCTAGAATTAACTTTTAAACATGAAACCAGGTCTAAGAATAACATTGTGAAAATTTAATCATGTTCATGCATAACCTTACGGATGTGAAACCAACTCCATTCATTATATTGTGAACCTATAATCAGGTTCACACATTACCAAATGGACAAGAATCCTGGTCCATGCATAACATTTTGAACATGTAATCATGTTCACCAATAACCTTATAGATGTGAAACCAATTCCATGCAAAACATTGTGAACATGTAATCAGGATCACACATAGCATTTTGGACATGTAATTAGGTTCACACATAAACTTATGGGCCTGCCACTAGGTCCATGTAAAACATTGTGAACACGTAATGAGGTTTAGTCATACCAATGTGAACATGTAATCTGGTTCCCTCATAAACATATGGAGATGCAACTAGGTTCATTCATAACATTATGTATATGTAATCAGGTTCACACATAACATTTATACTCATAAATCATCCATCGTTTCCCAATTCATTGGATGTAGATATAGGTCCTACCAATCATAGAATAAAATAGTTCACACATGATCCATAAGGTAATAAAAAATTTATCATTTCATGACCTATAAAAAGACATAGGTTTTATAAAAACCAAATCATAACTCATTAAATTAAGTGGGTATCATTAATATTTCATCACATCAAGACTATGGAAATTAGATAGGTATTATAACCATTTCATCAATTCATAATCTGTGAAATTAAGTGGGTTTCATAAACATGTATCCCATGAGAGGGAAACAATCTTCATAAAGACCATGACAATAAGCATAACCCATTCATAGAAAAAATATGAATGAAACCATTATATAATTTCCTAAAAAGGAAAGGGTAACATCAAATGATGTCATATTATATGGAAAATATTTCTTAAATATCTTTCAAAGATGTTCCTTGAGTAAAATATCCTTTATTCTTTGAACATAGATTTTTTGTAACGCCCCGACCCTAATTACCTAGAGTCGGTGCATTACTTCGTAACATTGGAATGATCACAAGAAAGATCAAGTCTCGAAAGACCGATTAGTTTAGTAGCCTTGGAATAACTAGATACATCCATAAATTTTTACATTACATCATAAAAAAACATCTTGTCTTCATATCCCCTCATACTATCCCTGCAGGTCATTCATAAATTAATTATTCATAATCCTGGGAAAAATAAAACATTGAAAGGGGTGAGCTCGGATGCTCAGTAAGGATAACATTATAGCATAAGCTTTCATAAATAAGCATAAACACTTAAGGCAATTTATAACTAAAACAAAAGCCTTTTAAATTTGAACTTCAGCATAAAATGGCAAAGGTAAAATGAAATAATGCCATTTACTTACTAACATGGATATTCTACTAGTCGAATGATCACATGCAATATCAATAACCACTTTCATAATGATGGAATTCATAATGCCAGACTATCATAACCACATAGCCAAGACCTCGTGCCATGACTACAAATAAGATTTTGCCAAGGCCTTGTGCCAAGACACTAGTTTGTCTCATGAGACCTACCGATGCATCGAGGAGCTATAGAGGGCTCCACCCGTCACTTATTAAGTCCAATGCATTCCTCATATGAACATGTTTAAACATAACATAAACATTCGTATTAAAACTAGCATACGAAATGTCAATACTTTTACCACAAACCATGAATGGTATAAAAACAGCACATCCACAGTCAAACATAACTCATTCGATACAATATGGAAGATTGTATTGTATCACATTAACCTCAATCAATAATAATGAAGGATGTTTACATAGATGAAAATAATCATCAAAACTATTTGAGAGAAATATCCCCCTTTTCTTGAAAACATTTAAAAGCCACACTATTTGTCAAGAAGCCATTTAAAAGTAGATTTTTGAATCAAAGTGTCCCATACCACTTTGAAACTTTTTAAAAGGAGTTTTGATTTCTAAACTTTAATGTCCATATAAATAAATCCTTAAAACCATTTTTAAAACATGGACATTAATGAGAAAGGTTTAGATGAATAAGTCTTTAAAACATTTCAAAATGGTATTTTTGTTAGAGATTCTAACCAAAAGAGACACTTGTATACAAATAATTGAGGTAATAAAAACTTTGTAATATCATGAGAATAAAGGGAATCATGATATACTCTGTCAAAGTACATTATATACACCACATAAAAGTGATTTGGTGTATATCATCAAAGAAGTCTCAATGGAATGTAAATTGAGATGAAATCTCTCATAAAGGTTGTATCCTTAGGTTACGGATAAATCAATGACATAATTATGTGTGAAAAATATAAATACACTAAATATGATTGGATATTCAGTGTAAAACAATCAAAGGACATTCACACATATTCTTGTAAAAACAATACCAACGAATTGGATGTTTAACTCAACAAATGGAGAATGAGTTAAAATTACTCTTATCAAATTCATATCAATGACTTGAGAATTATCCATGGAGTGATTATGTGTATCAAACTTATATCCACAGAAAGGGGAGTGGAAATTATGACATAAACAAATGAATAGTGATTCCACACATAATCTTGGGGAAATATAATCAATGAAATATGCGTAAAGCCAAATGAGTGGAAATTGAAATTTCAAATTCCCTTATCGATTAGGTAACTTACGAAACATACACCCATGAAAGAAGTATCATACCCCTATGATGTAAATACCCATAAATTAAAGTATATTACACAATGAATGCAATCATGGGCAGTACACATACCACACATGCAATAATCAAGTGGTGAATAATGGAAATCTCACGAAATTAAAAGTGAGATAAGAAACCCCTTACCACGTTAATCAACTGAGTCGTATGGCCAAAAGTTAATAAACGCCAAATGATTTACAGAATAACATGAATATAAAGAGAATAATGATAATATATATCAAATGGCCGTACACAATACACCACTTTCAATAATTTAGTGGCGAACAATGGAAATCTCACGGAATTGAAAGTGAGATAAGAGAATCCCTTACTTTGTACTTTTTCCTTGGTCGATGGTAGGTTTACCTCCTGTATAATGGTGAAATAATTGTTATTGAATAATAAAATAATCATTTACTTTAATATGATATCATATATGATCTTTTAACATTGATTTGTTAATAATATCTTAGAATTATCGTCATTTCGGGTGTTAACGGGTTCATTTTACTTTATATTCTTTGTTATGTGAGCCATATTCGTTATTAATGGGATGTATATTATTCATATCCAGAATGATATCAAGTCCTTAGATACTATTTTTAAATCATCAAATTATAATTATATTTGAATGGATATGATGGACAATGAATCGCATCGCGTTCGTGGAGACGATAGTCCGTACATACGCACAAGCGACAATATCATTCTTTTGATATTAAAATAATATATAATTGGATTTTATATCATATATACAGAATCATTATCATGTTATATTTATTATTTACATGAGTTACACATAATTATTATACCCATCCAAATAATAATATATTGAATAACAATTACACCACGACGTGGAGACGGTAAGCCGTACATACGCACGTATGGTGACATGTTATTCAAAGGATGGATAGAAAACTGAATATGGTTGTACCATATTTATAATAACATTACAGTATATATATTATACTGGAGTTATTATTTTATAATGGTAATAACAAAGAAAGAGGAAGTGGAAGAAGAAAGGAACTTAAAAATGGGTGGTGAAAACATTACCTCTTCTTCGGGTTCTTCCTTTTGATTTGATCAAAAGGGCTCTTTAGGTTGGATTTCTGATCAAACTAAGGCCTCTAGGTTGTAGTGAGGGAAGTTGAGATAGTATTTGGGCAGGTTTTGCCCGAACCAAAGGGCTTTGAGGGTGTGAAGAAATGGTAAGGAGGAGTGCCCTTTTATAAGAGGGGTGAGGGGCACCTTTGGAAAAGCTAGAAATATTAGTTTATATTAAATTCATATTAGGTTTCTAATGGCTCAAAAGTTGATTATTCAAAGGTTAAGGTGGGGATAGGTCTAAAAAAACTCAACCAATAGAATTTAGACAGGTTTGGGTACTTAGGTTAACCTTATCTTTAAGTATTAACTCTAAGTTAATTAGTTTCACTTTTACAATGTGTCTTTGTATTTTTATATAATATGGTTAATAAACTTATATATACATCCAAGATACCCCCAAGTGGTCCATTAATGATGAACCTATCATGATATAAGTCTCTTGGCCGATCCTTAGATTTTTAGTAATTTAATATCAATTAATAATTTAATATTTGTGTTAAGAACTCTTTTATGTCAATTTTGACACTATTCAATAGTTGATTTTTGTGAAACTCATAACAGATTTATTACTTCTAAAAAAGTCAATTAAATAAATCCTAATATATCATAGTATCCTAGAAAATTATTTTAATTCATTAAATGTTTCATATTATATTTATTTGGGTATTTATAATATCAATTATTTTAATTTTTCACTATTATAGTAATTACTGCATCATCATTGTTTCATAAATAAAATAACTTATTTAATGTATAAAAATTATAAATAAAATATAATTATGTAGGAAATCTTTTTATATTTCTAATGAATATTTATAATATAAAATCCAACATAAATAACCCTATGTAACAATTGTTTTTCTAAAAGATATATGCTTGTGTCATTTTTGTATTCATTTTAACTTAATTAAAATAAAGTGTCATTATCACTTACAAGTGGATCCATGGGGTCCCGAAATCGACCCAAAGATGCCCATGGTCGACCATGTATCAACCAATAGGGTTAAGACACGTTTTAGGGTAATTTAGTATTATTATAATATTATTGTTTAACCCTTATTTACCGGATTTACCCTTTACCATGGTAAATAAAATATTTACCGCAGTAATTATTCAAAATGTCTAAAAATAAAAGTTACCTATTTACACAATTTGAACATCCTTATTCCAAATATGTAATCCATTTTTCTAAATTCAAAACAAAGAAGTGGCAGAAATTGATTTAAAATTAATTCCCGCTGTCAAAACAAAAAGCGTGTTTTTAAAAGATAATAACTATCAAAAGATTGACACTTGTTTATGTTCGGTTTAATTGTAAAATTATGTCCAATGACCAACATTATATTAAATGGTAAAAATATATTCTAAATATACTTTAAAACCACTCAAATTCATAATTTATCACTATTAATTATTTTGATTAAAAAAGTTGTTTTTAATTAAAATTCTGTAATTTTCACTATTCATCAAAATATGAAAGTTATCCAAAAAGTACCAAAATTTCACCTTAGGCTAAATTTGATATTCAGAATCCAAAAATGAAGTCCATTTTGAAATATAAAATATATATATAATTTCAAAAATTAGGTATTACTATTCATAACGGCTAGTTTGATCAGTTGTGGTGTGTGTTAAAACTCGAAGTTGCGTACAACACACGCTACTGTTTTATTCAAAGGAAAGCGTACCGTGGAAGTTTGGGATGTTTTATTTTAAATTTTTTTGATGTCCCCATTTAGTCAAAAAGTTTAAAATATTTTTTTTAAAAAGGGTTCACTATTAAAAGTTGGTAAAACTGCAATACTGAAAAGGAATTTGTTCTTACATTATGTCTAAGAAACTCATAATATGGATTCTAAAATTATAAGGATTATATAAAGTTTAAAATTTAGTTAATACTATTCATGACCTCTTTTAATGGCTTTTTTTTGTAAGTCAAGGTGTGATTGAACTCGGTGTTGCGTGTAGTGCAAGTTGTTGAATTATTTTGAAGAAATAACACACCATGAAATCCTGGGGAGTTACATTCTCCCCTCCTTCAATAAATTGCGTCCTCGCAATTTGAAATTATTCTTCGAAAATAAAAGGTTGAAAATATAAAATATATTTGTGGGAAAACCCACATCGGAAATTGGGTTACTAAAATTTAGTCTTAATATGAGGAAAAGAGAAATGAAAGGGTCACCATCAAATTATGATCTCGATTAGGAGAACATTGGTGGTAATTAGAGACATATAATTGGAGGAAAAACGTAAATATTTATAGGTAGTGATTGAGGTCATCAATCACAAACAAGTATAAAATTGAGGTCCTTAAACTCATCAATCTATGATGATTTGAAATACCATCGGTCCAACAAAACATAGGGTATTGGGATAACACATTTTTGACGTTTCAAAATATCTTAGTTGAAATCCCACATCGAAAAATGAATTAATGAGGCCTCTATTTAAAATAAAGAGTGGAAAGTATGAAGATTACTGAAAATAACACATACTAGGGTTCCATGTAAGAAAATATGGATATGGAAGAGAAATCTAACCATCAATTATCTGATGGAGAGTGGTAGAGAACATGGCTATGAAAAGGCCAACAATCCCAAATCCATAAATTAGTGATGATTTAAGGTACCATCTAGGACAACATTTTTTTTAAAGTTACATTACATAAGGAAGAGGAATTCATTTATGATATTGACTAAGAACATTATGAGATATACTTAAATTTTAAGTATATTTTCATTCTTTAATAAATTTCTACCACTAACTCAATTTTTTTTAAACGATGAGTATTCAAGAAGACTTGGTCACACTGGAAGAGCTAGAATAAACTTCTATAGAATCACATGATCCATGTAGGATAAACCATATATTTACATTGTCTTTGAAGATTAATCAAAACCAAAATGGTTAGTGAATGATCTAATGATCCCCCAAAAGGATATTCATTGAGATAAATATGCACTAATCTTAATTTCTAAAATTAAACCAACAATACCCCAAAGTTAAATAGATACCATTCAATAACGAATTGTCCGTAAAATCCTTTAATATAATCCAAACTAATATTGAAACCCAAAACATAGAAGAATTTGATTATGTAGTCTCCCATGTTACATTGTATCTCCAAATGACATCAAATACTCTTAAAGTCACATACTTAAAAGTAATTAACATCATCACATATTCTCTGTTATAGGTTAATCATTTCCATAAATAACCCAAATCACTATAAATCAACAATAAAAACGTAGATAAAAATCCACCATTACTCTACAAATGAAACCTCGTTGTATTCTATTTTCCTTGGGCATATAGTGTTCCTAACAAAACGAACATCTTCCAAAATAACATTTATCACTTAATCACCAAATCATTTTCCTATACCAAGGGTATTCATTTGATAAGACATAAGAACCCAAATCATCTTATTATTGATCAATAAAATCATTTAACAAAAAAAATAGTCAGACTAACCAGGGACTTCACGTAGTCCAGTGGTAGGCGATAAATCCCAATCGCACTTTGGTTGTGGGTTCGATTCCCACAGCTTTGTCTGATGCGACCGGTTGTCACACGGTCTACGTGTTGTCCTTTTTCAAAAAATATATTTTATAATATTACCAAAATGAGATAAATTCCTCAAAATAACATAATTTAACCACAAATGTTATATCATACTTTGCATTTTCATCCCAAATTATAATAACTTATCATTTTCGCAAACCCCAATGATCATATAAAACCAAATGGTTATTTATACCTATATCCACAAGAGAAGAGACAATTCTTCCTCAAATATCATTCTCACATGGCAAACTGCGGGGGTAAAATACAAGAGAAAATTATTCCAATGTAAACCCATCAACAAGGAGTGCTAATACTTTTTAAATTTTTCTCCAACCATTTATTTCCACATAGCTTCTTCTTTGACCAAGAAAATATCCTATAGAATAGGACATTCACTCGGGTAATGGCCAAGTCACCTACATTTACGGAAAATGACTGTAAATGGACTCTTGGGACCTTTTTTATCTTCTTCCATAGTACTCTTCATTTTTCTTCGGCAATTCATAACTTTATGTCCTTCCTTCCCGCACGTAAAACATTTCGTTGTCCCATTGAGACACTTTCCTGGGTGTCTCTTTCCAAATTTCCTGCATGATAAAAATTGAGGTGTCTTTTCTCCATGGTCTCCATTGCTGGAGATCTTATCATTTATCACCTTTCTCTTCCTTGTTGAGTCTGGGAGTTGGTTAATATATATGTTTTTGATCATATTTTTTGAAAACTGATTTGGCATAAAGACGATATCTTTTACGCCTATCAACATTCCATTTTGTTGCTCATTGCCACCACTGTTCCCACCTTGTACATCATTCTCAAAGTCACTATGACTTCCTTGGAATCCAGCCATTGACTAAAACCAGAAAGCATTGTGTGAGTAATAGTAGTCGTAAAATCATTTAGATATTAAAATGTCACAATATTCTCAATTTGAAACATATTAGGATTAACCAAGGTCATTTACTCTCATCTTATGTATATATTACTTAAATCGGTTTGTAAAGAAAATGTAAATTATCCTAAGCATATCCCCCGGGAGTGTCGTAACCAAGAGTGCAGCAAGGCCCGTTGTCGTGCACCAGTTCCCGTTCGAGTCTAGCTCAAAGCGGTGTTTTCGGGTTTTACCCCTAGGTACATCTGTGCCAGAGCCGCCTCTACCTGCTCGTATCCAGACATGGATGTATTGCTCGGAGAACTCACAAAATCTCTACAATACCAAAATTCTAGGAAGTTCTTTTATACTAATCGTCAAATTTCATCTTAGGTCTACGTGCTCTAATCAGATTTTATCTAAATATAGCTACCAAGGTTTGTACTAAACTTCCTCTGATACCAACTGTAACGCCCCGAACCTAATTACCTAGAGTCGGTGCATTAATTCGTAACATTGGCATGATCACGAGAAAGATCAAGTCTCGAAAGACCTATTAGTTTAGTAGCCTTGGAATAACTAGATACATCCATAAATTTTTACATTACATCATAAAAAAAACATCTTGTCTTCATATCACCTCATACTATCCCTGCAGGTCATTCATAAATTACTTCTTCATAATCCTGGGAAAAATAAAACATTGAAAGGGGTGAGCTCGGATGCTCAGTAAGGATAACATTATAGCAGAAGCTTTCATAAATAAGCATAAACACTTAAGGAAATTTATAACTAAAACAAAAGCCTTTTAAATTTGAAATTCAGAATAAAATGGCAAAGGTAAAATGAAATAATGCCATTTACTTACTCACATGGATATTCTACTAGTCGAATGATCACATGCAATATCAATAACCACTTTCATAATGATGGAATGCATAATGCCAGACTATCATAACCACATAGCCAAGGCCTCGTGCCAAGACTACAAATAAGATTTAGCCAAGGCCTTGTGCCAAGACACTAGTTTGTCTCATGAGACCTACCGATGCATCGAGGAGCTATAGCAGGCTCCACCCATCACTTATTAAGTCCAATTCATTTCTCATATGAACATGTTTAAACATAACATAAACATTCGTATTAAAACCAGCATACGAAATGTCAATACTTTTACCACAAACCATGAATGGTATAAAAACAGCACATCCACAGTCAAACATAACTCATTCAATACAATATGGAAGATTGTATTGTATCACATTAACCTCAATCAAGAATAATGAAGGATGTTGACATAGATGAAAATAATCATCAAAACTATTTGAGAGAAATATCCCCCTTTTCTTCAAAACATTTAAAAGTCACACTATTTGTCAAGAAGCCATTTAAAAGTAGATTTTTGAATCAAAGTGTCCCATACCACTTTGAAACTTTTTAAAAGGAGTTTTGATTTCTAAACTTTAATGTCCATATAAATAAATCCTTAAAACCATTTTTAAAACATAGACATTAATGAGAAAGGTTTAGATGAATAAGTCATTAAAACATTTAAAAATGGTATTTTAGTTAGAGATTCTAACCAAAAGAGACACTTGAATACAAATAATTGAGGTAATCAAAACTTTGTCATATCATGAGAATAAAGGGAATCATGATATACTATGTCAAAGTACATTATATACACCACATAAAAGTGATTTGGTGTATATCATCAAAGAAGTCTCAATGGAATGTAAATTGAGACGAAATCTCTCATAAAGGTTGTATCCTTAGGTTAAGGATAAATCAATGACATAATTATGTGTGAAAAATATAAATACACTAAATATTATTTGATATTCAGTGTAAAACAATCAAAGGACATTCACACATATTCTTGTAAAATCAATACCAACGAATTGGATGTTTAACTCAACAAATGGAGAATGAGTTAAAATTACTCTTATCAAATTCATATCAATGACTTGAGAATTATCAATGGAGTGATTATGTGTATCAAACTTATATCCACAGGAAGGGGAGTGGAAATTATGACATAATAAAATGAATAGTGATTCCACACATAATCTTGGGGAAATATAATCAATGAAATATGCGTAAAGCCAAATGAGTGGAAATTGAAATTTCAAATTCCCTTATCGATTAGGTAACTTATGAAACATACACCCATGAAAGAAGTATCATACCCCGATGATGTAAATACCCATAAATTAAAGTATATTACACAATTAATGCAATCATGGGCAGTACACATACCTCACATGCAATAATTAAGTGGTGAATAATGGAAATCTCACGAAATTAAAAGTGAGATAAGAAACCCCTTACCACGTTAATCAACTGAGTCGTATGGCCAAAAGTTAATAACCACCAAATGATTTACAGAATAACATGAATATAAAGAGAATCATGATAATATATATCAAATGTCCATACACAATACACCACTTTCAATAATTTAGTGGCGAACAATGGAAATCTCACGGAATTGAAAGTGAGATAAGAGAATCCCTTACTTTGTACTTTTTCCTTGGTCGATGGTAGGTTTACCTCCTGTATAATGGTGAAATAATTGTTATTGAATAATACAAGAATCATTTACTTTAATATGATATCATATATGATCTTTTAACATTGATTTGTTAATAATATCTTAGAATTATCATCATTTCGGGTGTTAACGGGTTCATTTTACTTTATATTCTTTGTTATGTGAGCCATATTCATTATTAATGGGATGTATATTATTCATATCCAGAATGATATCAAGTCCTTATATACTATTTTTAAATCATCAAATTATAATTATACTTGAATGGATATGATGGACAATGAATCTCATCGCGTTCGTGGAGACGGTAGTCCGTACATACGCACGAGCGACAATATCATTCTTTTGATATTAAAATAATATATAATTGGATTTTATTTCATATATACAGAATCATTATCATGTTATATTTATTATTTACATGAGTTACACATAATTATTATACCCATCCAAATAATAATATACTGAATAACAATTACACCATGACGTGGAGACGGTAAGCCGTACGTACGCACGTATGATGACATGTTACTCAAAGGATGGATAGAATACTGAATATGGTTGTACCATATTTATAATAACATCACAGTATATATATTATACTGGAGTTATTATTTTATAATGGTAATAACAAAGAAATAGGAAGTGGAAGTAGAAAGGAACTTAAAAAGGGGTGGTGAAAACATTACCTCTTCTTCGGGTTCTTCCTTTTTATTTGATCAAAAGGGCTCATTAGGTTGGCTTTATGATCAAACTAAGGACTCTAGGTTGTAGTGAGAGAATTTGCGATAGTATTTGGGCAGGGTTTGGCCGAACCAAAGGGCTTTGAAGGTGTGAAGAAATGAGGAGGAGTGCCCTTTTATAAGAGGGGTGAGGGGCACCTTTGGAAAAGCTAGAAATATTAGTTTATATTAAATTCATATTCGGTTTCTAATGGCTCAAAAGTTGATTATTCAAAGGCTAAGGTGGGGATAGGTCTAAAAAAACTCAACCAATATAATTTAGACAGGTTTGGGTACTTATATTAACCTTATCTTTAAGTATTAACTCTAAGTTAATTAGTTTCACTTTTACAATGTCTCTTTGTATTTTTATATAATATGGTTAATAAACATACTATATACATCCAAGAGACCCCCAAGTGGTACATTAATGATGAACCTATCATGATATAAGTCTCTTGGCCGAACCTTAGATTTTTAGGACTTTAATATAAATTAATAATATAATATTGGTTTTAAGATCTCTTTTATGTCAATTTTGACACTATTCAATAGTTGATTTTTGTGAAACTCATAACAGATTGATTACTTCGAAAAAATTCAATTAAATAAATCCTAATATATCTTATTATCCTAGAAAATTAGTTTAATTCATTAAATGTTTCATATTATATTTAGTTTGGTATTTATAATATCAATTATTTTAATTTTTCACTATTATAGTAATTACTGCATCATCATTGTTTCATAAATAAAATAACTTATTTAGTGTCTAAAAATTATAAATAAAATATAATTATGTAGGAAATCTTTTTATATTTCTAATGAATATTTATAATCTAAAATCCAACATATATAACCCTATGTAAAAAATTGTTTTGCTAAAAGATATATGCTTGTGTCATTTTTGTAATTATTTTAACTTAATTAAAATAAAGTGTCATTATCACTTACAAGTGGATCCATGAGGTCCCAAAATCGACCCAAAGATGCCCATGGTCGACCATGTATCAAAAAATAGGGTTAAGACACGTTTTAGGGTAATTTATTATTATTATAATATTATTTTTTAACCCTTATTTACCGGATTTACCCTTAACTATGGTAAATAAAATATTTACCGCAGTAATTATTCAAAATGTCTAAAAGTAAAAGTTACCTATTTACACAATTTGAACATCCTGATTCCAAATATGGAATCCATCTTTCTAAATTCAAAACACAGAAGTGGCAGAAATTAATTTAAAATTAATTCCCGCTGTCAAAACAAAAAGCGTGTTTTTAAGAGATAATAACTATCAAAAGATTGACACTTGTTTATGTTCGGTTTAATTGTAAAATTATGTCCAATGACCAACATTATATTAAATGGTAAAAATATATTCTAAATATACTTTAAAACCACTCAAATTCATAATTTATCACAATTAATTATTTTGATTAAAAAATTTGTTTTTAATTAAAATTTTATAATTTTCACTATTCAACAAAATATGAAAGTTATCCGAAAAGTACCAAAATTTCACCTTAGGCTAAATTTGATATTCCGAATCCAAAAATGAAGTCCATTTTGAAATATAAAATATATATATAATTTCAAAAATTAGGTATTACTATTCATAACGGCTAGTTTGATCAGTTGTGGTGTGTGTTAAAACTCGAAGTTGCGTACAACACACGCTACTATTTTATTCAAAGGAAAGAATACCGTGGAAGCTTGGGATGTTTTATTTTAAATTTTTTTGATTTCCCCATTTAGTCAAAAAGTTTAAAATATTTTATTTAAAAAGGGTTCACTATTAAAAGTTGGTAGAACTGCAATACTGAAAATGAATTTGTTCTTACATTATGTCTAAGAAACTCATAATATGGATTCTAAAATTATAAGGATTATATAAAGTTTAAAATTTAGTTAATACTATTCATGACCTCTTTTAATGGCTTTTTTTGTAATTCAAGGTGTGATTGAACTCGGTGTTGTGTGTAGTGCAAGTTATTGAATTATTTTGAAGAAATAACACACTATGAAATCTTGGGGAGTTACATTTTTAATACCAAAAACCATTTAAAATTAATTTTCGTAGAAAATTCCATAAAAATTTATAAAGAAGACATGAAATAATTTTTAAAACCTTTTTCCTAGAAAATTACTTTTAAAAAAAATTTAAAGATTAAACTTTTAAAAATGTAAATAAATAATCAAAGTAATGATGGTGGTTAAATCCATACATGTTGTATGAGCTAAAAATAACCTTCCTTTTACATGTTAAAAAGGTTAGAGGGAATTAATTTTTCATAAAGAGATATGAAGATCCTTTAAAGAGATTTCGGAAAAATGGTAATAATTTATTTTAAAGGTAATATGATAATGGTATAATATTTTTGGAAACCCTTTTCAGAAAACCTATATTTTTAAGGAACATTGATTTACGACTAAAAAGTAGGTAATGTAGGGCTTTCGTCAAAAAACCTCTTATCTATATTATGTACCAAAGAGTAGAAAATGGTACCAATACATGAATATATCATGAGTAAATAGTGTTCAACAATATTCATGAATTTTTTTAGGGATGTAACATTTGAATTTATAAATGGAATCATAAATGTATACAATCTCAAAAGGCGATGATATTGTCTCAATAAACTCGTATAACTTGGTATCTTGGGATCATACTATCCCATGTAAGAAATGGAATTTTAAATGAAGATTAAAATATCATTAAAATTTTGATACTAATTATATAACATTTAATATATATGCATATACACCTCAATGAAATTTTTTAGGCCCATAATAAGACATGAGTCTAAAAGAAGACAAATTTAGAATAAACTATTTTATAGATTTGGTATGTTTTGAAACATGAACCAAATTAAATAAAGATAATTAAATGGGAATGGGGAAATAAATAAATTTAGGTATAATATTTATATAATAAAATCATTTGTAGAACATTCACCAAAAAATTGATAGAATGATGAACATAACATGTATCTCATGGAAATTAAAAGTGACCTGAAATCCCCTTAACTTTTGTCTCGATGATCATCGTACTCATTAAAACCACCTATATAATAAATATAAATATATTAAATAACCATATTATTATATATAAAACAATATATGGTTTTATTATGCACTTATATTACCCTCTGGTTAATGATACTATGTTAAGATTTCACTTCGGGAAATATTTGATTTTTTATTCGCTAGTGTCTTAATTTGTTATATCTTTAGTCCTTATAATTATATCATGATTAAAGAATGTAAAAAATTATATAAATATAATTTATAATTATTATTATCAATTTATAATAATCTATTTATGATTTAATTATAAAATATAATACACCATTCAAGGAGATGGTAAGTTATACTTACGCATGGACGTTGTTTCCATTTTTATTATCATGTTGAAAGAAAGTAGGTAAATAAAATATATATATATATATATAAATATTAAATAATAATGACTATATCATATAATTTCATATAATTTAATTAATCACATCATTAATACAGTCCATGTGGTGTGTGGATGAATCACATCGCTTTCAGAGGGTGTGAGTCCACACTTACTCAAACAAAATTATCATATTAACACCAAATCGATTGTAAAGAGATATTTTTTTATTAAAGGAATTACAAATATTGTAGACATAATAAATATAATATATGAAATATATAAATAGAGTGACCATCATAATGGCCACCATGATTGGTGGAAAAGAACTAATAAACAATAATCATTTCATAAGGTAGTAGTTCACCTTACAAAGAAACAGTATGTTTGATATCCATTATATGAAGGTGTGTGTAAGTGTAGGTAAAACCCTTTTCATAACAACATCATATAATATGTAGGATATATTTTTACTCAAAGAATAATAGAGTAACGATATTGGAGGGGTGAATAAGGAAAATAAAGGAAAGAATCTTGAGAGAAGACATCACCTCTAAATCGAGTAACTCCTTTTGGTTTATGCCAAAAGGCTTCTTGGAATGACATTATGCCCAATGGTGGGATTAAATGAAGAAGGTAGAATTGTTAGGAAGTGTATTGGGTGGGTATTGGATGATTTTAAGAGGTTTTATAGGTTTGATAAATGTGTATATGTGTTAGCCTTTTATAGGGATGGAAAAGGACTCACTTTGAATTTTTAGAAACATGTTCGGTTTGCACATGTCCTTGCCTAAAAATAGTCATAAAACCAACCAAACCCAATAATAGAATTTTTATGTTATAAATATTGACATATGGGTTCTGGAAAAGTTTATAGGACATTTTGTCCCATAATATTCTTTTTTAGTCCCTATTTAAGCTAAATTTGGCCTTAACTAATGGGATAAATTTTAACCACTTTTACTAATTATTTTGGTCAAAAATTAACTTGGTCCTATTAGAATCTAAATATTTGACTGAATACAATGCTCTATATCAGGTTTTATAAATATAATTCATATATGTGGAACAATTAAGATTACTGCTAATCCCACATACTTGATGAAATAACAGGTTTCTAATATAAGAAAATGTTCAAATGTTTGTTATAATTTAATATTGAGTTTTAAAAGAAAATTGATTCTAATGAATTTAATTGTATTAATATATATAATATTTTACTAATTTTACCTTACAAAAAAAATTTAATATCATTTATAATTAATAATTAAATAGACAAAAAGGCGGTTTTTACCTAAAAGAAGAATTTTCCACTATTCATCAGAAAATGAAGTTTCTATGAAAAATTCCAAAAATTTACCCTAAGATATTTTTTTATATTATAAATTCATAAATGATGTTTATTTTATAAAATTAAATTTAAAAATATTTCTAATATTTATTTAATTATTAAAATTGGTTCATTCATGAAAATAGTATTTTTAACGTAAAAGGACTTTACAAAAAATATTATCTTTCATTATAAATATTTTTTATTATGAAAGTAGATAATAAAAAATATTAGAAAAGTAGTTATAACTATTTATATAAATAATTTTAATAATTAAGATATAATAATCTCATTTAAATAATTATATATATAAATATATCAGTGTGTTTGTATTTCTGTGTTTCATAGAAACTCAGTGTTGTGTGCCTTATATGCCAAATCGATGTTGTATGTAATGTATGTCAAATCGTATGTCATACTGGTGTGGAATGTAATGTACGCCAAGTCTGCAATTAATCTGAAATGCATTTTTGACTTAGTGTTCTAATATATATAAGTATATATATATAAAGACCTATTTGTAGTGTCATGTCAGATGAAAAATATCAAAAATACAAATTAATTCAAAAAATATATTCCAAAAAATCTCGGGGAGTTACATTATAACCTACATAAAATGAATTTATAACTCAAAATTCATCTGGGTTATCAAAGGTACAATACTGGAAATTTTTATTCATATAAACCCACATCGTAAAAATGAATACTAAAACATCCCTTAAAAGGGGAGAGTAAGTACTATAACAGTTGCCCAAATTAACTCATAATGAGAATCCCACGTAGGAGAACATAAGTTCAAAATGAAAACCATTAAATGGAAGATAAATATTACCAACATTTTTTGGAGGAGATTGATAGGGAACGATGCCACAAATATGTGATTATCTTTTGGATGATTTGATTCATCAGAAAAAAAAATGTACTAGGATAACCTTTTCAGTTTCAAGATCATTTCCCTATGTTTGAGGAATTTTCATAAATGTCAAACTTACTTGATTTCATTCACTTTAATTAGTATACTCTCACCCTTGGGTCATGCCTTGACAAATTTCCACTTCACATCTTTCTCTTAAAATAAAGGTGAATATTTCATTCTTGAAGAACTAATAGATCAAGAGATCTATGATATGGATCCCCGTTAGTTATGATCGATACCATGTTTTTATAACAAGTTTTCCAATATGCATAAATACTCATATAGAGAGATACAACTTTAATCATACTGACTTCATGTTATGTTTTACTTAATCTCTTCATATATTATCAACCTTATAATCATTCTAAAAGGTGAAAATCCAAAACAACAAAAATAATTCAAAAAAAAATCATCCTAATACTGATTTCCCATATATCACAAAGTACTCATTTTTTTTCACATTCCAAACATGTGAATACCCTCATTATATATTCTTCTAAAACATGGTAATAACATAAATTTCCAAAAATACTTTAAGTAAACAAGAATTATTCCTTATGCGCATTATTACTATATATATTCAATAAATATAAGAAGTTTTAAAATTCATCCATGATGATATAGACTATTTTTTCAACAAATAAATAATAAAATCTAGGGTCATCAGTGATATCCAATTTACTTTATCAAAAACTATAATCTCATTATCCATGCGAATGAAAATTTTCTCAATATCTTGATCACATTAAGGGTTATCATACCTTAATAAAAATATCAGTTTTATAAGTCTACATCACCATTAAACATATCAATTTCAATATGTAATTAAACATATTACTAAAAATACTTATATATTTCATGATTTATATAACATAATCCTTGAATTCCCAAAAAATAATTACTTCATTCATATAACATTATTCATAAACCATTACTTAGGATCCATTAATAGATTCCATAATAACCCTTTCCTAGAATATGAAATATGAATCTTGTCTCAAGGATCCTCAACAACGATCTAATCATAGTTCTTATGTTTGATGTAAAAGAAATACTAGAATAACGTCTCATACCTTTCACAAGTGGTTTGTGGTCTCTTTATCATTATAAGTATAACCAATTCACATACCAATTTTTTTTTCAATTTAAGAGATTCCCACTTAGGAGATAGATTTCCATAATTCGCTTACTTTATACTTCTAATACATTCAATGTTATCCATGTTCCCTCTAGTTCACTCTGTTGAGTAAAACCAAAAATCACGGGGTGAGAAACCCATATCATTTATGAAAGCCACAAAATCATTAGAAAGTGATTCTAGGATGCTAAAGTATGATACCTTTATTAATATATGAAACCTTATGTTTATCATAGTTTTTTCATAGCCATAATGTAATTAAATCATTCATGATGGTTTGCAAGGAGTTTTTTATTTCCCAAATCATATCCCTCGGTAGTGATAAACCAAGTGTGTAGTAAGGCCCATTGTCGTGAACCAGATAATCCTGAGTCAGGATTAGAACATCTTGTCCGAGTTGTTACCCCTAGTTATATTTATTCCAGAGCCACATCAACTTTTAGTATCCATACAATGATGTATTTCTTGGAAACCACTTACTCTATCCTTCACCAAAATTCTAGGACATTTTCCGAAACATTAACCCATCCGTATAAATATCCTTAGAGATATCCCTAGACATATACTTTGAAATATACCTAGGGAACTCACTAATTTTTTCTCATCCTAGTTTCCAAATTTTAACTAAACTAATCATTTGATACCAACTATAGTAACCCATTCTTAACATACATTTATATTACATAATTTGAGATGAATATTTGGTATATTACGATAATACATGCCTGAGGACTGTAATAGTATATTGACTAAAAATTACTTTTTTATTATTCAGTCACTTTTAAAGTAAAAGTGAGAAACCATACATGACTTCAAAGACTTAATAAAATTCTAGGAACTGTGATATATACAATTTAATAGAAAACAATTAATTCAAGCCTACAGAGAAGAGCTTATACCCAGCATCATAAAGATTAAATCAGTTTCTCCTACTCATCGCTTCACAGAAAGTAGTCATGTACATGAATTCACAAGCATGTAACTGATGGCCATGCCATACCCTCTCAAATATCCAAATGCGAAAGTAAAATACCTGGATGAAACTGATGCTATAAACCCCAACTGAAGTAAATCCTTTAAGATATTAGTTGCAATGACTCTCAAAACTCAAACTGTAGGCCCCCAAAATTCCATCTATGAAACCAAAAATCTCCATCCAAGCATAAAATCACACCATAAAAATAGTCACCCAACAAAAATCCATTCCACTTAGTCCACCATCATGAATCAAAGCTTCCCAAACCCATGATCCTCTTTATCTGTAGTGTATCAAACCCTGTCACGATCCCACTACCACCACAGCTTTAAAACAAGCAGACCACATTACATAGAGAGCCTAGTAGGGAGGGATACCACTGACAAACATTCACACCATACAGGAAAGCCTATGAAGCAATTCCAATCACTCACCAAATTCATCAAAAAAGATGGAAAACAACCATAATATAATATACAAGGAATTTGTAGGAAGACCCCCCCCCTAACCCTCCACGCCACATTGGGGCTAGCACCGAGCCTCACTTGATTAAGACCGCCAAGATGAGGCCACATCTGATTCCCAACCGAGCTACATCATGGTGAAAATACTTCATAAGGGATGAAAATCCAAATCCATCCCTCGTTGAGTGACATATCCAACTAAATTGGATGATGAATCGAGATCCACACTATCATCGGGCCAACTCCCCTCAATGATCAATATGAAGCTAAAGCATGAACCTTCTCCAAGCCAAGGGCCAGAGATGTTGAATGAGTTCTCATCTAGCCTCCCTAATTCACTCCAACATCGATCTAAGGATTACAACACCATTTTTTCCCACACCATGTCATTCTAGAGGAGGGGAGGGGGAAAACCATAGGAGAAAAACCCTGGCTTACCACTCATAGGAAATTTCCGCCGCTTAGAGGTCCTCTATAATAGTATAGTGCATGTTGAAACATAGAAACAAAATCTTCTATCCGTGTGAATGATCTTCAACATCACCCATAAAGATCTCTACTTATAGTACTTCTATATAAAACCATTCTTCATACCCTGTAGAAAGGAAACCTAAGAAAGGTGTGATATCATATGCACAATAAGGGTAAATAAAGAAAATCCATAATCATAAGATAAAAAGAGGTTATGGATCTTGAGCATAACATTTTAAGATCATGCACAATATATTAGAGAACATATAATGGATAGAATCTCATAAGACATGAATCATAAGGAATGAAATATAGGATCAGGAAGTATAACATAGGAAAAGACAAGGATTTATTGGTGTAAGAGTTTGGTTATAATGTTGTGAACATTTATAAGTAGAAACAGGATGACTCATTAAGTAAATGACATGGAATCATGCCCAGCGTCAACTTGTGGACATTCAACTAGGTCCATGCATAACATTGTGAACATGTAATCAGGTTCACAGATAACCTTATGGATGTGAAAACAATTCCAAGCATAACATTTTGAATTTGTAATTAGTTTCCCACATTACCTAGGGGACATGAAATAAGTTCTATGCATAACATTGTTAACATGTAATCAGGTTCGCTCAAAACCTTATGGATGTGAAATCAAGTCTATCAAAAACAATGTGAACATGTTATCAGGTTCATGCATCAACTTATGGACTTGAAACCAAGTCCATGATTAACACTTTGACCATTTAATAAGGTTCCCTCATAACAATGTGAACATGTAATCTGGTTCATTCATAATCATATGGGCATGAAACCAGGTCCACGCATAACATTGTGAACATGTAATCAATTTCATGCATAAAATTTATACACATGGCTCATCCATCATTACCCAATGAATTGGAGGGATATATAGGTCCCTCCCATCTCATAATAAAATTATTCATACATCTTCTATGATATAATAAATCATTTATGATTTCATTACTCATTAAAAGACATAGGTTTTATAAAAAAATCATAAACCATGAAATGAAATAAGTATCATTAATATTTAATCACATAAAAACATAGGGAAACCAGATAGGTTTCATAACCATTTCATCCAACCATAACTCGTGAAAATAAGCGGGTTTCATAAACATGTAACTCATGAATGGTGAATGAGCTTCATAAAGAAAATGACATTAAGCGTAACCCATTATAGAAATAATATGAATGGAACCCTAAGACAATTTCCAATAAATAAATGACTAAAATTAAAGGATATAATATTATATGGAAAATAATTTGGAAATATCATTCAATGATTTTTTTTAGGAAAATATCCTTTCTAGTTTGAAAAATTATTTTTAATACATAAACTCATTAAAAAATAATTTTCATAGAAAATACCTTAAAAATTATAAGGAATACATGAAATCTTTTTGAAATATTTTTTCTTTGAAAATTACTTTTAAAACAATTTCTTAGAGATTAAGATTTTGGAAATGTAGATTAATCATCAAAGGAATGATGGTGGGTAAATCTGTACATGCCGTATGTGGTAAAATGAAAATTCCTTTTTTATAGTAAAAAGAATAGAAGGAATTCCTTGTTCATAAAGTAATAAAAATATTCCCTTCAAGATATTTTTAAAAGAAAAAAGGTTAAATTTTTCTTTTAAATAAGATAGAATAATGTTATAATATTCATGGAAACCCTTTTTTGAAAACCTATATTTTAAAGGAACCTATATTTTCAACTGAAAGGTTTGTAAAGTATGGATTTCTTAAAACACATTATTATCTATTTTTTATATCAAATTTAAGAAAATAATTAAAATATATGAATATATCATGAGTTAATAGAGATCAATAAAATTCAAGAATGTCTTCAGAGATATAACATAAAATTTCATTAGTGGAATTAAAAAAGTAAAAAATCACTAAAAGTGATGACATTTTCTCAAAAAACACTTATAACTTGGCTACATGGGATCATACTCTGCAATGAAAGAAAAGGAAATATACATGAAGCTTCAAATAACATGAATTTTTTTTGATTTATGGTATTACATGTAAAATTGAGGTATATAAACCTCAAAACATGATTTTAGGTTGATAAAAAAAGAAGAGTCTCAAATAAGGGAAATTGAGAAAAAACTATTTTACCTATTAGTTAACATTTGAAATAGAACCCCATTAAAGAAGGATAATTAAATTTACATGTAAATACCCATAAATTTAAGTATACGATACATTTAATACATTCATGGACATTACATTCACCACAAAAAGGAACGTGAGACAAACCTAAAATGTATCTCATTGAAATTAAAAGTGATATAAAATCCTTTTAACTTCGGCCATCACTCTATTTATACTCATTAAAACCACTAGTATAATAGATATAAATTTATTATAAATCATTTAAAGAATCATATTATTATATCTGATTCTATATATGGCTTGATTTCGACATTATATTACCCTCTTGTTAACGATCCTATGTTACGGTTTCACTCTGGGTAATATTTTCTTTGTTTTTCACATGTGTCATTATTTTTCATATTTTTTTCCCTTATAGTTATATAATTATTTCAGAATGTAAAACATGATATAAATATCATTTATAAACATTATATTTATATTATAAGAGTTTAAATAATATAGTTGAATGAAATGGAATTAACCATTCCTAGAGATGGCAAATCGAACGTGTGCATGAACGTTGATTCTGTATTTATTATCATATTCAAAGAACGTAGGTAAATGAAATATGTGTATGTATATATATATATATATATCTTCATGTGTGTGTGTGTGTGTGTGTATATATATACATTACATTAGAATTATTATATCATATATATCAAATATTTTTATTAAAAACATCATTAATAGAACACATGTTGTGTGTGAATGAGTCACATCGCTTTAAGGGGGCGGTAGTCCACACTTCCTCAAACAACATTATCGTATTAAATCCAAATGTAAAGTAAATATATGTGTGTTATAAAAGTAATAACGAAGAATAATGACATAATTAATTTAATATATGACATATATAACTGTATTTTCCATCATAATGTCAACCATGATTTGCGGAAAAGAAGAAATGAACAAGCATCATTTCGTGAGGCTGTAGTTTTCCGTACATAGAAATAGTCTATTTGATATTCATTAGATAGTGGTGTGTGTAAGTGTAGGTCTATAACATTTCAAAAAAACCTTGTATATGTAGGATACTTTTTAACACAATAATGGACTAATGAGAGTTGAGGTGTTAAAGATAGAAAATAAAGTGAAAGAAGTTAAGAGAAGAAATTACCTCTAAATTGGGTAACTCCTTTTGTTTTGTGCCAAAAGGATTCCTTGAGGGGATTTCTTCCCAAATAGGGGATTCATGGACAATGGGAATATTCTTATAAAAGTTTATTGGGCAGGTATTTTCCAAACTTATGATGTTTTAATGGTGTAAGTAATTAGTAGAGGTGTCATCCTTTTATAGGGAATGAAAAGGACTCACTTGGAATTTTTAGAAACAAGTTAGGTGTGAACATATCCTTACCTAAATAAAGTCCTAAAAAACCAAACAAAATCAATAATATAATGTTTATGGAAGAACTATTGATATAAAATGGGTTTTGTATTAGTTTCTAGGTTATTTGGGCCCTTAATTTTAAGGTTTAGTCCTTATTTATGCTTAATTTGGCCTTGTCTACTATGATTAATTTTAATAACTTTTACTAATCAGTTTGGTCAAAAATTAACGTGGTCTTATTAGACTCTAAATATCAGACTGAAAAAATGGTGTATGTAGGATTTTCAAAATTCAATTCACATAAGTGTAAAAATTAGAATTAGTCATAATAATGTAGACGGGACGAAATAACGGGGTTTAGGAAGACGTTCAAAAGTTTGTTATGATTTTATATTTAGTTTCAAATTGAAATTATTTATAATTAATTAAATAGTATTAATAGATGTAATATGTATCTAATTTGACCTTAAAATAAATTTATAATATCATTTATTATTAATAATTAATTTCAAAAAAAATATTTTTTTAACTAAATGCAATATTTTTAACTATTCATCATAAAGTGATGTTTTTCAGGAAAATCCGAAAAATTCACCTTAAGCTAATTTCAACATTCTGAATTCAAAAATAAAATTTAATTTATCCAATTAAATTTATAAATATATCTATAACATCTTAAATTATAAAAAGAGGTTAATTTATAAAATGATATTTTTAACATAAAAGGACTTCACCAAAAATATTATCTTTCATTGTCAATATGTTTTATTTATATAAATTGATTATAAAAAAATTTAAATAGTAGTAATTAATATTCCTATAACTGAGATTACCAATTAGGTTATAATTAT
This sequence comes from Viscum album, assembly GCA_963277665.1. Lineage (NCBI taxonomy): Eukaryota > Viridiplantae > Streptophyta > Magnoliopsida > Santalales > Viscaceae > Viscum > Viscum album. The sequence continues at coordinate 264,870,801 of OY728128.1, read as the reverse complement.
CTCATATAAATAATTATGTGTGTGTGTGTGTGTTTCATGGAAACTCATTATTGTGTGCATTTTACGCCAAGTTGATGTTGCATGTAATGTATGCCAAGTCGTATGCCATGACGGGTTGTGCGTAATATACACCATGTCAGTATTGAATATGAATGGAATGATCCACTTAGTGTTTTAATAAATATATATACTATTTCTAGTATCACATTAATGGAAAAATATTAAAAATATAAATTAATTCAAAAAAAGTATTTTACCAAATCTTGGGGTCTTACAGCTTAGGTGGGTTTATATAGGAAATGAGGGGGATACCTTTATTATTTAGGTTCTGGACACTGCATAATAAAATATCCAATACCAAAAATGAACCCATATTTTTTTCCAATGGTTTTTGAAAAATGGGAGTTTTTTATTATTTTATAAGTACAAGGGCCGAAATTATTAAAATAATGTCCTTTATTATGTGGAGGTGAGTCACTCTATATTGAAATTATTTGAAAAACCTAAAATATATTATAGGTTTGGGAATATTCATAATGGCATTAAAAAATAAATCAAATAAACATAAAATAACATTACATTTAAGGTAGAATAATTATTATTTTGTTGATCCCATTTATAGTAATCATTATTTCACTTTTGGGTTATTATGAATTCATAAAACACAAAGTATATTTATATGATATTTAATTAATAACAAAAAATTTGATCGTCTCAGAAAATTATGAAAAAATCACTACTTGATAATTTCTATATTTTTATTCAACAAATATTAACCATTTTATCTAAATAATTTTATAAATATATGAATTTACAGTTCTAAAATAAAATCAACATTTATTAATAAATGTTTGGTTTATGATAATAACAGTTTTCTAACCCTTATAAAAATTAAATTTCAATACATAAAAATTATAGGATTCATTATATATGACAAAAATTATTTTATATTATTGTTAAAATACAATTTATTTTAAAAATACATTAATTCAAAAATTCATTAGATGAATTTTAATGTCATCCAAAAATACAATTTTTCCTTTATTTTACCAAAATAGAAAACATTTACAAAGTAATAATAATATGATGAAATGCTATTAATTATTCTATAAAAAATATTGTACAAATTCTTATTTTTATGGTCGTGATACATATCCATTTAATACAACATAAAACACCCTAGGAGTAAGGTACATGAGGTGGGACATTCTTGGGGTGGTTCTGTAAATGTGTATTTGGTTCTCGTCTCGATGAGCTTGAACTTCTCCCATAAATGGTTTCTCTCTTACTTAATTTGTTTTATTATAGCTTGGTCTTGGTCAAAGTAAAATCATATTGATTATATCTCACTTGGAAGCTTTGATAAATTGGCTTCATAGGGTACGATCCTGATGCTGGATGCTATCACTTCATTTTTTTGTGTCAAGTGGATTTGTTAAAATCTAATATTTATACAAATAATTTAATCATTAATCAATGGATATATTATCAATGTTTATGAAATATAATGGTCTTTTAAATACAATTGGACATAATAAAAAAAATAATTACATGTGTTTTCGATAACCATATTATATAATATGACATTTAAAATATCAAAAGACAAATTTTATTTATAAAAACTTGAGTTGTTACAGTGAATATGATAGTAGATACTTATACTGAATTATTTATATTTTTATCATAATTTTCTAGGTGTATTTAGTGAATGAATTCATCTATCCATTTCTCATGATAGAGTTTCTTAAACAAAAAACATTCCTTCTTTTTTTAGAACTATTCTCACATTTTTATACAAGTCAAAGAAATTACATCAATTAATCCTTTCAATACAGATTATATATCTCAATGATAATAATCAAGATGATTATTTTTACATTATATATAATATAGAATTTTTTTCAAACGAGTTTCATGTTTTACATTCGTTTTATGATGAATTCTTTGAAATTTTATCTCATTAAAAGGATGAACCTTTTAAAATGTAATGATACACATTTGTAGGCCATGATAGAAATTTCATAGATTATTGGGTCTAAATTATTGTTTCTCTCACTAATTATTTATTTAGGTATGTTATATATCTATTAATATCATATATTACTCTTATATAATTGAGTAAACAACCATTTCCATAATTCATCATATGGATTTACTCAACAATATTCCTCAAATAACCTAATACTATTAGGTTCTCCTAGATATGTGTTAAACAAATAAAATACTAAAATCAGGAACCTAGATCTATTTGTGTCACACATTTATTTATTTCCATATAATAAGACAATCTAGTGTAAATTCTCTTTATCATTACCTACCAAGCTACTCATTTGGTGTATTTAAAAGTGTTTCCTTCTGATAGGGTCTGACACCTTGAATTTTTTAGGATGTTTTTTTGGCCAAGAAATTTTTTTGGAAGATTAATAGTCTCATTATTTAGATTTTTTACTCAGAGAAAATGTCTATATCCAAGGAGAGATTTATATAACATGATGTTGAAGATCCACCCTATAATAGTTCGTATTTTTCTAGTGAATATTATTTAATGAAATGATAATGTGGATATTTTTAATTAGTTGTATTACATTCAATATATAAATCATATTAAAAATAAAAAAATATTAAGATTATTAGGTAAAGTGAATGTTTTTTAAAAGTTTTGAAGTTTAATTTTCATGTTTGAAGATGTTTAAAGGGATGGGGATATCACCATGTCGTGGTCATACATGAAATAGGAATGTATATGGAATGGGATGTGAAACAGCTTTGTTGGGAAGTGTTTTGACATGTCATTTCCAGAGGAATTATTTTTAACTAATCTATAAGGTAATGAAGAATAAAAAATAGTATGGAAAGGGGGATATGTAAACCAAAATTAGCATCTTAGTGAGAGTTTCAATTTTTAGTTTTCACTATATAAAATTTTGAATCTTAAACTTTTGGAGGACTAAGTTTTGGTGTCTGGTGGGTGAGGGTTAGAAATTTTGAAAGGTCTGAATACGCAGGTATTTTTTATCTTTTTTATCTATAGTGCATAAATTTCATTCCAATTCAAAATAGTAATTAGTATTATAGGAATCAAAATAAAAAGGTAAATTTTTTGGTTCATTTTTTATACTATTTTTATATTTCCTAAAAATATCATGGAAATTTGGATTAAGATACAATATTTTTATGTGTTTAAAAATCCAGAAGTGAATTTAATTTTTTCATTAGGGGTTGGATGAATTTGAAACTCGTTTAAGACAGGATTTTGAGAGTTATAACCTGAAAAGAGGTGTCTTTTGGTTAGGTTTATGGGATTAGGGCAGTTGGAGTGGCCATAGAAACATTTGAAGTGGGTTTGGGTGGCTAGGATAACCATTTATAACATATATCTACTGGCTAGCTGATGGCATGGTATCATCTATCCTAGGGGTTTTTTATATAAAAATCACTATTTTTCTCCATCATGTTTTTGTAAATGGGTTTTTTCCCTCCTCCATATCTTTTACTCACACGAATCTCTGCCAACTGGGCCTCCTCATCCCTTCAACTGCTATTGCTTTTGTGTATTTATGGATTCATTTTTTAGTGTTTCAATGTATTAGTTAACATTCATCACACTCTATTAATTATCTCCCATATTCCTTTAAAAAATTTCTATCATTCTAGATTTCATGCAACATTCTACCAAAACATAGTGGAATTGGCCTAGGACAAATGGGATTTCATGCTGCTTAACTAGAGGACATACCAAAACAACATATGAAATTATTTTCATGGAGAATCATTGAAGGTTTCGATACTATAGAATAATTTAATTTTTTACTATTTTTAAGTTGAATTAATTATTTTTTTCGAAGCCACATTTTATGGAACTAGTTAAAATTGATGTTGAGGGCCCATTAGGGAAATCATGTGAGTGGTTGGTCACGGTTGGATCACGATGGTTTGGGTTCGTTCATTTTTTAGTTATTTTAAAATTGAATTTTACTAAATGATTAATTTTAATATATATAATTTTTTGATGTTAAGTGTGATCTAGGTCCTTATCTAGTTTTCTAATTATAGGTGTGATGTGAATGGACAAGGGTGAGACTTAGAAAACCTAGGAAAATCTTTTGGAAGATATTTCTAAATGGAAAATCATTTAAAATAGGTAAGTGGTTCATGATATTTTCATTATGGATTTATGATTTTATAATAGTGAGATTGTATATTTTGTATCTCCAATAAAGTGGAAACCCACTTATTTAAATTAATCATTCAATTAAATTTAAATATTTTAATTTAAATTGAATTGTTAAACTCTAATGAGAAACTAAGAATAAGTGAATTAGAATTCCTAGAACATCACAAAAAAAGTGCATGTATTATTATTGGCCCACTAATGGAAGTGGAATGGACTAATTGTATACCTCGACACTAATGCCCCATGGGGTAGTTAATTAAAATGAACTAGGAAAAAACACTTAGTTTCACTTCCTTAGGTTTATTTCAGATTGATTATCCCCATTATGTTTCATCATGACCCTAAAAACCACATATATATTTAAAAGGATTGAATTAGGCTTGATGATAAGACATACATAGAATGACCTTTTGCATTTTCATAGGTCATGAGCCTTCTATCTTGAATTTTCTGGTACTACATAACCCGCATGGCCTAAAAGGTCATTCCCTGTTTCGAAAATTGAATAGGTGAGAGAAATCATACATCACATTGGTGATTACTTGAAATTTGACTTATATCGAGGACCACATGTGGGGTTCCCCAATTTTTTTGGAGACAAGGGGGCTTGAGTTGGTTCCCCATTGATGTTTCAACCCCAATTAGGGGTTATTCTTGAGTATGGTTGGTGATGGTGAGTTTAAAAGTTTGGTTAACACCTCTTTTAACTATTTTTATAATGACTTTTAAAAAATACATGGGGGTCATTTTCATATTTTTTTTAATTGGATAATACCCTTTTGTGTCACTAATATTATTTGATGTGGGATAAACCCTTGGGATGATCTTTTGTTTATATATGGGAAAACACATATAGGTATGACATCACATACTTTAATAATATTTAATTCATTACTTATTAGATAAAGGGACACATAATTCTCCCCAAAATATTGATAATACAAGTTTATTTCATAAATTAGGTACATATCATGGAATCTTTCAATAGGAATACAATGACATTATTGCAAACATCAGGAACATTCTCCTAATAGAATCGTTATTCTAAAACTACATGGGATATCCTGGGGATGTTTATAAGAATGTGATGAGATATATATCCCCATAAGGGAATAAAAAATCATATCATAATTTAACACAGTACATGTGATCCAAGAGGAATATCAGGGTGACTTAAGTGGGGTGAGAATCATAATTGTGAACGATGAGGCATGATATAACATGATAGCTGAGATGTAATATCGGAATGTGGAAACAACATAAAACATGGAATTATAAATATGTATCATGGATAACCACCAAGAAAACATAAAGTATTGTGCTTATGATAAACTCATTTTAACTATACAAGGAATATCCTAAGATAAAAACATTGTCCAGTGCATTGAAGGTCTATATAATTTCAATCCCAACCATCACATTCAAATTATGTAAATAAATAAGTGTGCTATATAAATCGATCAACATAGGTATGTGTTTAATCAATTTAAATCCCAAAAACTAATGATTTATGGTTATATAAATTGAACTCGCCAATAAATAAATCTAATTTATATCTTGGTTAATACCATTGAATTGAAATTTGAGTGAGTGTTTAAAAAAATGTTTGACGTGGAAAATTGTAAGATGATTTCTATAGCATAATGGTGGTACATACAGTTTCATAGAATGGATTAATGAGACATAATGGGTTATAGAAACACATATAAAAAAATACTGTAATAACATTACCCAATAATAACAATTTTAAATAAATGGCATAGTAAAAATATGGTTCTTGAATAGAGTGAAGAATGAGAGGATTACATTCCTAGAAAGAGAACTTCTAAAAGCTTGGGAGAATCTTACAAAGATAATTAGGACAAATTATAAGGAATATAGAGAGAAATGGGTAGGGTAATTTCTAGATACAATGGTTTTTTGTGAATAGTTATGGGATTTTGGGTGGGTTTATAAGAAAAAATATAGGATAATTCTTTATTAATTTTCTAATAAAAGTTTTAGACACTATATGATAAAGTAACTGACACCACAAACTATCCAATGGTTTCTTCCCATGTTTTATAAAAAATGTAATTGGTTTTTAATATTTTAAAATTTGAATAATTGATCGATTTAAAATGGAACCCTTATTGATATAAAACTGAGTCATGTTTACAAAGAATTATTTTTCCATCCATACATTTTATGGAATATATTATCAATTCTAGTACATCATGATATCATAATATATTTTGTATCTTTATATCATATTTAACTTTTAAATGACAATCGTACCATTTCAAAAAATTATAACTTTGACAGTATTATTCTAACAAAAATATTTATTTTATAGAAATAATTATCTATATATGATAATTTACACTTTTAAAGGAAAATACACAATTATTGAAAAATCATGGTGTTTTTGACAATAATTATTTTTCCCCTTATAATAATTACATTTTACTTCATCAAAGTATTTATTCATTTATAAATAATAGATATTGTTTAACAATAACATTTTACAAAATAGTATTTTTTTTAATAAAATAATTAATTCAACAAAAAGAGTTTAATGATAGAAAGTATATATATCATCTTGCGATTGGTCAAGGGAAACTCTCATGGATGTTATCTCCCTTAGAATCACTAATAATAGGGCTTCATGGGGTACAATACTGTAGTTCAAGGTCATCGCTTCTTTTATCGGTTTCAAAACGACATTATCATAACCATTAATATACTAACATTAATTTTCAATGGACAACATCAATATTATCAATGGTTATAATGATAAACGATATTTTAAATGAAAAAACTATAACTATAAAAAATTAGAAATATATTTCAAGTTTTTTAAACTGCTATATTTCATGAACAGGTGCTTACTCTTCGAAAATGGAATATCAATTATAAAAGATCTGGTTTTTGCAATATTCACCCCCTCAGAAATTACTCACCCAAAATTTTTACTTCATAATCTAAAAAAATGAGAGTATTTTTGTTTCATCACCCCTTCCATTTCACATTTCACTTGCTCAAACTTGTGGTTATGTCACAACACATTGATGAGTTGAATTTTCTTATTTTGTAGAACCTTTTATCAAATATATAAGATCTTCACTAGATTATATTCATTTAAAATAACATTATACAATGGTACCACCTTTGGATTCAGTGCATGTTAGGGGTCTGGTATGTACTTCCTCGAGAGGGATTCATGGATCACATTATGTAAATAAGACAGGTTACGTCACAGTTTTAGTCTAAAGGCCACCTCTCCAATGAAATAAATGATCTCAAAGTGGATGATGCATCTTAGAATAATCATTCCCTTCTTACCAAACCTCACGATATTCTTCCATGGTGAAGTATGAAATAAAAAATTATATTTGACCTCACACTCTAAGTCTTGATGATGACTCTCTTCATATAGTTTTTTTCCACTATGTTTGGATTACAGAGGATGTTAAATATTTTGAACCTTATCTTTTGTTACATGGATAATATCAGGTCCCATCAACCTCTCCTCTCCAACATCATCCTTTCATGTTGGAGTATGAAACCTCTACCCATACATAGACTCATAAGGTTCCATTTGAATCCTATAGTGGAAACATTTATTTTATAAGAACTCCAGTAGGGGAAGGTGTTAATATAAACATCCTTATAAATCCAATGAAAATGATCTCAACATACCCTCTAGTGTTTGAATTGTTCTTTCAGACTGGCCATCTATCATGGGGTAATAAGTAGCACTGAATCTCAACTTTATATCCAATGATTCCTAAAATATTATAAAAAATCTCTAGGTAAACCTTAGATCATGATCCTATACAATAGATAATAGAACTCCATTAATTCTAAAAACATTCCTTCCGTATATCTTGGTGAGTTGGTCAAGAGATTAATTTTACTTGATAATAATGAAATGTTCCATATTTTTATGGTGGTGTAATACCACCAATATTGAATTATTACCTATAGGTGTCTAAGGGAGTCCTATGATGAAATAAATGGTTATATTTCCACATTTTCAAACTATAATGGGAAATGGTAAAATTAAACAGTTTGACTTTATATCTTGACAATACTATTTTTTTTTTGATTTTCAAAAAACTGCTTGGAGGCTGAGTGGTAACCAATAAAAAACATGTGGGATACCCATCAAACCATTCAAAATTCAAAATTCAAAAACAAATCCTAGTACCAAACCCAATGAGTATAAATTTTTCAAGACCCGTGTAAGTCGAAGAAAATACTTCTTCCATCATCATTATCTTGAGTCACACTAGTCATCGATACCAGCCTAACATTGCCATTGTCATTACTGATCATTGCCACACCATATGTTTTTATTCATTTCTCTATAAATATTATTGATTCATAAAATAATATAAAAGGATGATCTATTAAAATCATATAAAAGTTCCCTATTGATTTCTAGTTTTGATTGGACACATATCATGGTTCAAAACATTATAACTCGGTCTTCAGCAATGTTGAACTCTAGAATATTTTATACATTATTTTCTAGAAACTCATCATATTTTTGGTCCTCCTTGGTCCTATAAATAATAGACTGTTGTGTGGTTATTTGGTAAAGGTATGATAAATATCCTTCTATTATTCCTATATCCATCCTTTTCATTTATAGGAAGATTTAATCCATTTCAATAATCATCATGGATATTGTTGTGGGATACATTATACTCAGAGCATATTTTGAATTGTTTTCATTCAATGATTTTTAATGCATTGAAAAATAATAATCCTTGATCATCTATAACCAAATTTATTGGAACATATTAATCTTCTTTTGTGTGAATATATAATTGTAGATTCTACAATATATATATATGTGTCACACCATTCTCTATAGAGTTAATGTCTCTAAATATTCATTCTGATGATTAGTACATCCAATAATTGATCATGAATTGGGTATTTATTCTAATGGATACTTAACATGTTATAGGAATAGGTTATTACTTTTTCATTCATGCATGAGTACAATACCCGAGATTTTTTTCTTTCCATTTTTATAAAATAAAAATACTTCCCTACCAGTAGTTAATATGAGAATAAGTGCATTGATTAACCTCTTATTCATCTATTTAATTATTTCATTGGATTAATTATTCCAAAAAACTAGAATCCCACCTAATTAAGATTGTTTTTTTGGACATGATAATCATTATAAGTTTCTCACTAATCAATGATTGTACCCAAGAAATCTAGTAAACTATAAATTTCCATAAAATAGGTTGTTATATTCCATCCATTGATGCGAATGGCCAGAAGGCCTTGATTTTTATATATTTTGGGTAATCCCTTCTTTTAGGGTTTAAGGGGAACCCTTACATGACATGAAGGCCCAAGGCACAAGGCCCATACACAGACAAATACATGAACTTACTGGCCCAGGACCTAGAACACTTGAAACAACCCCTCCACATCATATACATCTTAATGGCACCAAGCTCTACACATCACATGGATGATCATTTAGCATTTCCTCATACAGAACAACACAGTACATGGTCCCCATATTAGTTTTCATACATTATCATTCTTTTAATCTGGTTGGCAATGCTCTTGTGGTTGTTATTTTCTCTTTGAATCCTTATCTAGGCCTACTTATAGGTGGTCTTCTTGTGCATTTTTTTTCTTTGGCCAGAAAACCCTGTAGCTGGAAGACCATTGGTGGCACAAAGGCCCCATATCCTGAAGAACATATCACCCAAAGGCATTTTTTATGTATCAACATATACCACTTTTATAGTGATATTATACCATTTGAGTGATAATTTTTCGTTGAATAAATTATATTGAAAACATAACCTCAATATTTTGAGGAATATCATTCTATTCATTGAGGGAAGGAGTCAGTTAATTCCCTAACAATAGGCATGTCATCAAGGATGATCTTTTTTACTTTCCCAATCATTCCTCCTAGATACACATTCCCAAAAAGAAAAAATATATATTCCTTAGATTATTATAACAAATTATATTCATTATCTCCCATTCATATGTAATTAATCCGAGGTAGAATTATAATATGGTTGGTTATTTCATTCTATCAACAATTTATATTTTCTTAATTTATGTAATCCCAATACATGCCCAGAATTTTATCAAACTCTTCTAAAGGGAGTATCGTAATTGTTTATAGGAAATTCAGCCTTAAAATTTGGTTTGGGGATGAGTTATATTATTTGGATTCAATAATTGACCCTTTTTCATCTTCACTTATTACATTACTTCCATGTGTTGAGGCGGTCTTAGAATATTTCTATTAATCATTTTTGATATCAGAGAATGTGCAAAACTATGGTCGATAAGTCCAACTTTCACTATTTGATTCTAGTTCTAATAATTTATATATTCATGAATTTACATAGGTATGATAAATTTTAAACTATTTTACATTTAAACAGGAAACCATGAATATAAAAGGGATAACTCGTAAATGACATGTATTTTTTAAACAATGAATTTGTATGATTCAATTTTAGTTATTAATGTTATATTTCCTAACATTATCCGTATAGGAATACTTTTTACCTTAATAATTGTAATAATTAGATTAAAAATTTACAAAATTGTATCCTACTCGAGTGTCAAACCAAAGGTGCAACAGAGTCCATAGTTTTTCACTAGGTGATGATTAGGTCTAGCTCAATTCTGTATTTTCTGGGATATTTCCCCTAAAAATATATGTTTCATAACATTTGATCCCTTGATTAAGGGGTTATTTTTAAATACCTAGAAAAACCCAAAAATTAATGGATAGGTCCAAATAGTTCAATACCTTTTTGTTGAAATGGGATTCGGTATTCACTAAACAATGTTTGGCATGTAAATTTATATGATAAATTCAACATCCTAATGACGATAGAAAAATGTTAATAGAAGGGATTAATAAAATTTATATTGTACTATCATAACATTGGAATCATAAATATAGTAATAAGGATATGTTAGAATATAACCCAACTTGAAAAATTGAAAATTGATGGCATAGTAAAAATAAGGTTCTTGAATAAAAATGAGAAGGAGAGGATTCATTACCTTGATAGGACGCTTCAAAACATTTATTAAAATATTATTAAGAGCTCAGGGATCCTTGGGAGGTCATTAAATTATGAAGTGTAATGTAATTTCATGATAAATATTTGTTTAGTGAAGAGTAATGGGAGCTTGTGAGGGTTTATATAGAAAAGAAGATTAAATTCTCTATTAATTTTCAAACATAGGTTTTTGACTCTATATGATGATGTAATTAAAACCATAAACCATACCACGGTTATTCCCAGAGTTTCATCTAAGGTTATTTTTTTCAATATTATACTTGTTAAGAACATATATCATGAAAATAATACCCATGGTGATGTGTAAGTGAGTCATCTTTTTAAATAATGGATTTAAAAACCTTTAAACACTATATAAGATTTTGGGGAATATTTGAAGAGTTTATAAAATTTATAAAATAATTTCAGAAACACATTATTTTAAATGTAAAATACTAATTTTTTTCTGGATAACCTTATGGAAATTATTGCATCACCTTTAGGTCATCATGATATCAGAATACATACCTTATATGTATACCATATTTAATTATTATAGGGAAATTTGGTTGTCTTAGAAAATTTTAAGAAAACCCCATCTGCTAATTTCGAAATTATGATTCCAAATATGATATTTATATTTTCAAATATAAATAAATATATATATATATATATATATTCTAATTTAATCTTTTAATTAAAAAGTCCTATTTATTTTAAAAAAGTTTTTTGTTATGATAACGGTTTTTTGACCCCTATAATAATTATATTTGGATTTGAAAGAATTTATAATCAATTATATTTTAAAAAATCTATTTTAAAATAATATTTTATTATAATATCAACTACTTCAAAAATTATTAAATTTATCAAAAAGTGTTTCTTGATAGAAACAATATAAATTCCCCCAAAAATGAATTTTTTATTTCATCATATCCAAATCTAGATTATATCAAACTCATTTTTTTTATAATTTAAAAAATTATTAAAAATGTATAAATATATTAGTTTTTACTAAAAATAATTTAAAAAATTCAAACTGTGTGGGTCAAGACACATAGCCCATTATTGCACTAGATAATTAAATAATAGAAAGGTGTGTGATGGGGAGATTTTGATATAGTGGTTCACCGAACATGGTTTGGGTCATTAACTAGATTATCTTGAACTTCTCCCATAAAAAATTCCACTTAATATTTAGTTTTTTATCTCATCCCCTTAGAAAAACCCAACTATCTTATCTCTCTTGGAAGCTCAAATAATCGGGCTTCATAATGTATGTTCCTACTGGTTGTGACCATCGTTTCTTTTGTTTCTGTCAAAATCACTTTATCATAACCCATAGTATACTAAAATTAATGGTCATTGTACAACAGTTATACTATCAATGGTCACAATGAATAATGGTCTTTTAAATCTAATTTACTATATTGGTCCAAAACAACCAAAGTAGTTCATGTGGTTTCTAAAAAAAATATTACCCAATAAAAATTTATTTGTTCAAAAAAGGAATTTTATTTATGAATGTTTGGGTCATTATAGTAGGGGTGGTATTTTATTGTGTATGGAAAACACCCATGAGACAGCTCTTGATATTGGACGGGAAAACTCTCATAAGGGAGGTCTTTGATATTTTGATAAGCAAACTGCCATTGGTGGGGGGGTCTATCTACCCTTTGGTCTTATGCCTTGGCTGAGAAAACATCCATAGGGGAGGTTTTTATTACTTGTGTGATTATTTCATTGAAGATAAAACTCCAGTAGGGGGTGGGTCATGTTACTTGTAATATTATTCCCAAGATAAGAATATCTTGTAAGACATGTCCATAATATTATCTATACATAAGGTAGAATCATGTATGTTATATTTTGGGGGATTATCATAATCATGTGCTAAGACACACTTTGGAACATGAAAAAGTTGTTATGGTTGATCAAAGTGACAAACCTAATGATAAAAAATCGATGGTACATAGTATACGGTTTGGAATGGTCCACACAATCTTCTAATAGGCACTTAACACAAGCTAAATTAAGTATTATTGGTTGTGGATATTATTAATTATTTTTTAGTTTATTTATTTATTCTTACAATTTCATATGCACATATCAATTAATTTCCTGATATATTTGAGACCACATTAGTGGTGACCTATTGATATTTTGTACTCATACCTAGCTCAAGAAGCCATGGCACTTGGGAACCCAAGTAGCACTATAATTATTATAGGCACAGGTCAGCCCAAGGCCTGGTATTTTTATGATCAGGACTGAGCATCTTGATTGGGGATTTTCATTAGGGAACGGGAGAGGCTCGAGGATTGTAGTGGATCCTGTTATGATTTTCTTTAATTTTTCATATATTAATTATTTTCATTTTATTTATGTGATTGGCCAATATATTGAATAAAAAATTATGAATATCTTGCACAATTGATATTTTTTAGATTTAATTCTATACAAGAATGGGTAATCAAATAATTTATTTTCTTATATGTTGAGTGGTTATTAATATGTCATTATTGACTCTAATATTGGGGTTATAGTCTTCTAATAGTACAAAATTAAACCCTCACTACTAATCCGAAACATCAGATGTTCAAGTAGGGGTACCTTAGGTACAATAGAAACTGCCTATATGAGCACTAATTAGTGATATGGGTGGTGGGATGTGATAATGTGGTACCATAGAACATTTTTGTTTTACAATCCTGTAATATGGTAGATGAGAGAAATATGAATGTGTCATGACTTATGATGGAACCTATATTTTTGCATCGTGAACCACATTACCACTATATGTTCAAGTTATACTAGGTATGGGATTAATTAATTGGATTGTTCTGTTTAGGTTATTTTGATTTTCATCTAGCATGATACATTTGAGGTTTGAGATTTATTATTTATGAGTAATTGCATTTCTGTCTCTCTTCCCAATGGTAAAAGAAAAAAAATTATTATTTGGATTCAAGATTGTTATTTCTATAGTTATCTAAAGAATAGTTATTAGTTGTGTGGTATTCTAATGAAAACTTGGGGACATTAAGTTCATTTTATTATAATAGATGATAGAGGTTAAACTAGTAAATGTGTAAAAATAGATGATCTAAAATTTTATTTAACAAGTTATTTCTTGAATTATTCTCCACTGGACTGACATTCATATATTTTGTTATGATGGAAGTTCATGTTGATCTATGGTGAGACAATCAATTGTGATAAAGATGGTTCTATTCCTCTAGTAGGGAATATGTAGTGAGATAAGTATGTCATTTTAGTACCATGATTCCATAGTAAGAAATCCATACTTGGTGATTTTCATTTGGGTTTAGTTATTTAAAATGTAAGTAAACACATATATGGGTTTTTCCGTATATCTTGTAATGGAATTATACATAACCAATTTGTCTAGTTGCGGTTCATGGAGAATCGATTGTCCTAGAAAAATATCAATTATATGACCATGATCAATTAATTTTCACTGGTGAGTCCCATGTAAGGATTATAATTGGATTTAGTTCCCCTGTAGGTGTATGGGTTTCTATTAACAATCATTATGTGTATATGTGAGACCTTAGAGTTAGTGGTTATCCATGTAAGAGGATATGTGGATTTTGAGATGTGGGATATATGATGTCCTTATGAATTGTGACACTATGAGAGCTTTAATTTGTGGAAAAAATGGGAATCCTAGTGACTTTTGAGATATGAGTACTATTTTAGGATGGGGAGAATTTTGTTTTGTGGATATGGCTATGGATTTTGTAGAGATGGGGGATCCTTATGAGTGAGGAATAATGTGATATTTTATCTAAAGTGAGGGTTTAGCTCGAGGTTATGTTTTCCATAGAGGAGGGAAGTCTGGATAGGTTTTTTTAGTCATTTCTCATGGGTTTCTTCAAATTATGTGATATATACATTGTTAAAACATAGTTCCTTATATACATGAAAATGACCATTAGTGTTGGTGTAGTTCATAGGAGGCAAATGAGTGCCTTGGTATCAAGGTGAGTTTCCAAGGGAAAGATCAGTTGAGTACCAAACCCTATTGAATATGTAATACATGTTAAGAATTGTGAGAACATACTTAAATTCCCTCAAACATTTAAAATGATACCGGTATGTGAATAGTCATATAAGAAATAGTGGCATTGGTGAAGTGTCAATTTTGGAGTGTGGTAACAAAGGATATTCTCACAGAATGAGACTAATATTTTTTAGGGGAATGGTCAATGGAGAAGTTCATGGTCATTATTTTCATAATGTTAAAATTATAGGAGTGATATTGTATTTAAGAAACTATTTGGTATAGGAGAATAAACACATTACATTTTAATATGACTAGGAAACACACACTAGGTACATATGGAGAAATTTTTTTGTGAATCGATGAGTGGTCATGTGCAGTATGAGGAGTGATGTGATTTAGTGAATCCCTAGTGGTCCTAGTATACTATTAATTTGAAAAGAATGGAAATGTTTCCCATGTAGAGAAAGTTACCCTAAGAATAATGTGATATCTATGGAAGATGGTGATGGTTGTGTCTCTAGACGAGTGACACGTGTGTATTAATAGAGTGACCTATTTGGTTTATCACACAAGGATTGTTCTAAAGGACGATGGATTGGGGGAGTGCATCATCAGCTGATGGAAGGTGTGACCGTAATTGTGAATAAGGATCTAACATATATCAAGATTGAAATCTTATTGATCTTGTAATATAGGTGTTTCATAATTCATTTAAATTCCTAGGGTTAAAATATTTTGTTCTCATCTGATAGATGTGTATAGTGAAATATAGGATATTGGCCATAAATATAATGGTTTTGAACTTGTGGAGTGAAAATAAGGACATGACTTTTAAGGGGAGCTTCTTATTTGTAGAAAGTAATAAAACCCATACATGGATAGAGTGGGGTTTTTTCTAGATTTTTTAGTCCAAGATTCTAAGAGCGTATTGAATATGGATAGGTGAGAGAATAAAAATTCAAGTCAATTTCATATTGAATACCAAGTAAGAGTATGGATGTAATAGTGGGTGGAGTCCAAGTGTCGATGTTGGACTTATGGTTGTTTAAGATGATGAAAATGTGTTTGGATTGAAATGTCTTAGTACTTAGGTTGGAGCATGATGGTGGTTTTGTCCGATTCTTGTTTTATCCAATGATTTTTACCATGATTTTGGAATGGTATTCGGAGAGTTTATTTGGATTAACATTGCATTGTTTAAATAATTTAGAAACTTTAATTGGGTTCATCAGTAACATTTTGGTGGGTATTGTCACGAATTCATTAGATGGGTCAGCCAAAGGTGGTCTAACTACAATTATCAGATTTAAATTGATGTGGTGGTATAGAACCCACATAATCCATTTATTATTGGATATAATAAGGGAGTTTCTTGGATCTATCTGGGTTTTTATAGGAAGAGTCATCATGGCTGATCTTTATAATTGATTGATTGGAACTCAACCATTTCAGTTAAAAATTAAGAATTCGATGTAGTGTTTTTGTTTCACTAGAATTCCCCTATTTTACTGAGTGTGTCTATTAGATACCACCTAAATGGTGATGTTACAATATCGATATCATGTTTCAATCCAAAATTCCAAATGTAGAGTATTTCATATCATGGATCAAGCTTTATGACCAAAGTATTATAGTGGAGAGAGCCATATAATGGGTGCTTAATTAGAAGATGACACCAAGTGTATCATTGGAAAGACGGGTATGAAGGAGGAACATATAATTTTTTCTGAAATTTGTATCAATGGTGCATAATGTTATATTATTTTGAGTGCCTTGTTTGGAACATGTAGATTGAATGTCTGTTTATCATTTGAGAATGGAATACATTTTTTTAATTTTAATTAGTGAACAATGTAGGTTGGGTGATATGGTTGGATAATGAAAAATATTTTTTTAGGAATGTGAAATGTTATTGTGGGAAGGTTTTAAGATCTCAATTCTATTTGGGTTGAAAACTCAAAAGAAATATTAATTTTTTTGTTAGTGGATTGTCTAAATTTCTCACTGGGGTTTATAATGAAATTTATTGAGTTAGAACCTCTTATATTGGTTTATTTTTGAAATTGTTAGGTGCTCAGGTGTTATTTCAAGTACTGAGAGAATCACACTTGGAGGGTTGGGGTGGTCGGGCTACCCAGTTATATCCTATAGCGAATGTATTTCCACTAGCTAGCTTATGGATTTCCAATGCCTTTTTCATTATATAGGAGTTGACTGAATTATTAGTGGCCCAATACAAGCATTCTAGAGGGATATATTTTATGAAAATTATTATTTTTTCCCTAAAATGTTTTTAAAGGGACCCCCCCACCCATTATTTTTTGTGCAGAATCCCCAATCGGCCAATCCTCCTCCTCCCATTAATTTTATTCAATTTTGGATGGTTATAACTCAATAATTTTGTGTTT
Organism: Viscum album; assembly: GCA_963277665.1. NCBI lineage: Eukaryota > Viridiplantae > Streptophyta > Magnoliopsida > Santalales > Viscaceae > Viscum > Viscum album. Next base: position 264,853,131 of record OY728128.1, on the reverse strand, counting down.
TGAGGTATCATTTCTCCTCCAATTACTTTCTTCCATTATCTATAATTTTCTTATCTAAATTTCAATTCCCCCAAGATGCGGATAATGTATAATTCCATCATATCATGGTGGAATCATCCATAGATGATGGAGATTTTGTGCTACTTATCATGATGAACTCTTGAAACAATTTTTGAATAATATTCCTCAGAAAATAATTGAAGGTATATAGTTATACGAAATTATTTAAGGTTTTCCATAAATTTAAGAATAATTACATGTTGTATCATAGCCACATATTATGTATTTGTATGAAATTTATATCAAGCGTCCATTGTGGACAACTTTTGATTGATTGGTCATTGGTACTACTAAATAAATTGGTACAGTGAGTTTATCTCAATTACTCTAAATTGAATTAAATTGAAAAATTAATATTAGTAGTTATAAAAAACATTTGTTTTTTTTTGTCACAATATAGGGCCTTGGGTATGCATCCAATTGTCCATTCAATGTGGATGGACTTGGGTGGTAATTGTATATCCTAATAAAAGTTTTCATCTTTGAATTTTAAATGTAAAATCATTAAAATGAGGTAGGTGGCCCCTGTATTTTCATTATTTATTTATGCTTTTATTATCATTTCTATTGATATTAAACCTCTCCATTATGGTGATGGACTTCTAATATAGCTTCATTTTTTAATTTAATTTAAATAATATAATTATAATTAAAATTTTAAACTCACGTGATCATTTAATAATTAGTAAAGTAGATTTCTGAGGACATTGTGGACCAGGTATGATAATGAAACCTTGATGATTAATTGATGAGATTAAAACTAATGATATACATTAATTAAAAATCCTAATGGGGGTATTAATCAAATTCTTTGGGATTGATAATACTTAATGGGCCATATTTATGTTCTCTTCATATTTATTGTCCCTATTAGGTCATTTCATGACCCTCATGGAATTGAATATTTGTTAAATGGGATGTATATTGGATGTGTTAGTTATCTGACCAATAATAACCTTTTCCATTTGTAGGGTCCATGATACTTATCTCTTGACCTTTATTGATGTGGAATAACTTATATGGCCTATGAGTTAAATCCCAATTTATGATATTTTTGAGGGGTGGGATACACTCCACGAGGTGGGTGATGACCCTAGACTTGACATGGACTAGGGACCCCAAGTGATTTTCACCATTATTTCGTGAACTAGGGTACCCTAGTAATTTTTGGAACCTATTGAGGGGATATGGATGGCGATGGTGGGTTTCGGTGTTTAATCAATACCTTATTTTCAATATTTTTATAATAACCTGGAAAAATCATTGTGATCAGTATTGATGTTATTTGAATTTTAATGTTTCTTTGTGGAGCTTTTGATTTAATTTTACATGGTATACACAATTGGGGTGGTCTTTTATTTATTTATCAAGAAACACTTGAAGGGGGTATTTTAATATAACAAAAAACACCATTAGTTAAGTCATGGATATTGGCTAAGAAAACTCCAATGGGGGAGGTCTATAATGAATGTTTGAGAAAAATACCATATGGAAGTTACATGTCAATTATGAGATTATTAATTGGTTGAGATAACTCTCATATGGGATATTTTTATTGATTGAGGATTTCTACCATGGCTGAAAAAAATTTATAATAGAGGTCTATGTTACGTGAAGTATTATTTGATAGCTTAGAAAAATTTCATCGTGGAGGTTTATGAAAATTATCTATATATTGTTTTCATTTGGATATTTTATATTTGGATTCATGGTTATCATTATACACTCAAATATACCCTAGAATTGTTCAAAGATGGTATGGTTTTTCTAAGTTACATACCTAAGGATCTAAAATTGTATAGTACATGGTACATGGGATGGCATGGTCCATGTGACATGCATAGAGGAATTCTGGAAGCAAAAAATCATATATTATTAGCTATTTATTATATGTATTGTTGAATAGTTTACATATTTATTATAAACTAGTTACAAGAATGTATCCATGTATTTTTGATTTTGTGTAGGACAACGTTGGGGGTCACCTGTTGAGTTTTGTACTCACACACTACTCTGCAATCCATGGAACATGGGCACCCAAGTGGCTCTACACTTTTTAAAGGCACTGGTTGGGTTGTGGCCTAGTATTTCTATGATTGAGCGTGAGCATCTCAAATGATATATTGAGGTAGGGATATGGTGAGGATCAGGCATAATATTGGGGCCTCCATTATGATTATTTCATTTTTTATTTATTATTTTATTTCATTTTTGTGCATGTAATCGGCCTTGTTGGAGATCAAATCTATGTGTATTCACTATGTCATTATTTTTATTTTATGGGATGTTATTTATTCATGTATACTATTTATATTTCAAATATAAATGATTATTAGTTAATTTGGTTTCATTTCTCAATCTGATATAGGGGGTATACTCTATTCATAGTATCACCTTATACCCCCACTTCTATTAAACAACCTATGTCGTAGGAGGAGTAATGCCTGAGGTATAGTAAAAACCACTACTCCATCCATCTATTAGTGGTCTATGAATGTGGGATTTTAAAATTGTTCCCAAGGAAATATAATCAAATTTCTATAGTTTATTTAATTAAAATGGTGTAAAACATTAAACGGTGATTGTTTTAGTCACTGAAACCGTATAAACCAGTCCATAATGAAGAATTAAAAATACACAGTCAGAAAAAATTATGGATTTTGAGTAACAGTTATGATGTGACTCATTTTATAACTCAATAAAATATCATACTCAATATGTAATGTCTCCAATAATATCAATGGAAACTGAAAAGTCATTAACTATCTAATGCCTCAAAAGTAAGTGGGAGAAGATAAGTGTGGTTGAAGTATGTTGGATGTTTTAATGTTAATTTTAAATTTAAATTAGAATGTAATGATGGTGTAATGGATAAAAAATATTAATTAAAATAGGGTCTTGAATTCCTGACTGTTTTAGTATTATATTTGTATGATGTATTGAATAATGATAATGTAGTTTAGAATAATTTTGTGTTGTGTAGTGTACATAGGAAGAAGAGAATAATTACAGGAGTGCATGTAAAAGTATAAGAATATAAATAATAACACATTGATTTGTTTGTGATTACAAATTTTTTTATATGAATTGGAAAAGAAGATTGTCACCTTAGTTATTTATGGTCAAGAATTATAGGAGAAATGTAATATTCCTAAGATACAGTCATCAGTAGAAGAAGAAGGATACTCCTAGCATTAATAATAAAATAAAATGATATTTTTTGGGATACTTATTTGGATAAAACACTCTTAAATTAGTATATCTTGAGTAAATGATATACCCTACTATTTTGTAAAAGTGACGTTTTTTATCATAGATTATATAGTCTTGGTTGACTATAGATCATGAAAAATATTGGATACTCATTTTTATTTTTTAACATTGTACATCATGTGTCCCTTTATTTATTTCTCTACTCAGTTTTAGTGAGTTTTGAAGTGTGATCATTCATTCTAATAAATAATGAATGTTGATTTTATAATAAATAATAAAACAATAAATGGAATATTTTTCAATAAACCACACAAATCATAATAAAAAATATAGTGATAGAGGCCACCCTAATTAGTGTCATAGAATCACATTCACTTCCTAAGTTCAAGAAGTTTGGATTTTAAAATTTATTTTTTTACATAGTTGGTGTTTTCATTTTTTTAATAAATTTAATCTATGTGGTTGAAAAATTAATCTCTCGATATTAGTTGTAAATATTAAAAACATTAATTTAGTGAACAGAAATGGGATTACTACTTTTTTTTGGAGGAATTATAATATTTGGAATGATTATATGATTTCATATCATTACTCTATTAGTTTGAATGTTTTGATAGATGATACTAATAGTTTAATTCCTTATTCTAAATGTATTATTATAAAAGTAATAAATAATATGATTTTAAATAATTTTTTATGTTCTCATAATTTCATAGTCACATCCCTATCAAAGATCTATTTTCATAAGATAAATGGTGTTAATATAGGGAAATGATTATTAGTTATGTTAGAAAATAACAATGATGTCAATGAAATGGAGAATAAATTAAAAAATATAGGTTTGTAGATTAAATTCTAGATATAAAAATATATATTATGGTAAAACTATATAATAAATTTTCACTACATTAAATGAAATTGTGAGAATAGTTAGTGGTTTTAGTGAAAAATTATATGATTCCATAGTTGTTAAGAATATACAACAAATACATCCATATATATTTTACAAAATATTCTTGGAACATAAAGATCATAATCCTAATAAATTCACTTTATGTTATCTAAATTCAATCGTTGTTATATTTAAAATATAAAAGGGATGTGATTTTAAGAAGAAAACTAATAATGATAAGGAAATTTCAAGGAAATAATTGCTGAATGAATTTAGAAGTAAAAAGGTTTATCTTAATAAAAAGGATTTTTAATTGAAAAAATATGTTCATTTTATGTCTAATAAACCCATTTCACTCATCTCATGAAGCTTTTGAATAGAAAATGTTAAATTTCAAGGATAATTAACATTTATATATCTCAACTATGGTGGTATTTGACACTTTTCTACAAATTATCTAAGGATTGATAAATATTCCATTGAGAACAGTGATGATGTGGATGTAAATCCAAAAAATTGTTGCAAGAGGAAATCATCAAATTATTCCACTAATAATAAAGGGAAATAATTTTCATAAATTTAATATAATAAAAATATCATTTATTTTTATGGATATTTATTAAACAATATATTATAAAATGGTATAATAATCCAGCGAAGATCAAAAAGTATTATATTTTCAAATATAAATAAATAAATACAGAAAATAAATGTGGGTAGTATTGGTTAAATAGAATAAGTTACAAAGATAGATTTAATGATGAAAATTGATCTTAAATAGTGTATCTTGTAGATTTATCACTTAGAATGGGTGAAACAAATTGTAGAATCATTATCAATAATTAATTTTTATACACTAAAAAGGATTCAAGGGTTATAAATAAAGTTTAAAAGTAACATAAGTTTCTTAATGAAGATAAGAGGTAGGATTTTTACATTTAATTTTCTTTTAAAGAATATGAGAAGGATTTTAAAATTTTCAAAAAAAATTATTGAAGTAATAAATGGAATTGGATAATCTAAAATCCTATTTTTATAATTATATTTATGAAATTAGAAAATTCTCAAAGAATAATACAATAGCAGTAGTTGAAGTATCATGGATTTATGGGATTCTATAAGGACAATAAATATCATATTATTATATAGAAAAAGATATTGATTTTTTCTTGTAAATACTTATTCGAACAAAAAAATTGAAGAAAATCATAATAAAAGAAAAACAAGGTGATTCTATGAAATTATTAAACTCTTCAAGTACTGTATTGGAAAAGAAAAATATTATAAATGTTTGCAAAAAAATTGGACGGAATAAATTATAGAGTAAATAAGATTATTTTAGGAGTCCATGAAAACATTGGCTCGCTAAAAATAGATAAATTAGAAATCCAATATTTTGGAATAATTTTAGGTGCAAAAATATTGATAAATATATAATTTAAGAGGTTAATATGTATAATATGGATAATATTGGAACTGTACAAGAATTTGGAATATGGGATAAATATTTTGGTCTCATTTCCAATATTAATAAACGTAAAACGTTTAAAGCGTAAACATTTTGGCAAGGAGTGAGTATACTCAGTGAATAAAGTATAAAATGTTTCTAAAATTTCTAGACTAATAATTGAGATAAGGTAATAATATTTGTAGGATGTGTGTATAATATGTAACTAGTAAGATCAAATTTATAAGGAATGTATCTCAATTTTACCAGCATATTTGATTATTTGTTATAATATTCAAAATCATTATGTATTGAATGATAAAGGAAAGAGAAGTCTTTGATTATTGAATTTGTGTAAATAAAATATAACAAAGTAAGCATTAATAGATATTGGATAATAAAATATTATCTCATATTATAGTACATTTAAATCCCTTTAAAGATTTTAAGATGTTCATGAAACCATTAAAAACATTGATAATAGCAGTTCGGGTTTTTTGAGGAACTATTTAAGTAACCATTGGGGAAGAAAAGTTGTAATTTAAGAAATAATTATTTATTGATTGATTTAATCATTATTTAATAAGTGTGTCTCATCCCTATGATAATGACAAAGAATTTCTATTTTATAAAAATGAATGTGTTGTGAATAAAATATAAGAAAGGTATTTTGTGATGAAAGGAAAGGTCACTTGAAGAAACTTATTTTATGATAGTGGAGAAGTAATGATAAATAATCCTTATAATAAATATAAGGATGAAATTAAGAAAAAATTGGATATTATTTAATCTAAATATATTAAAATGGAGAATTTTGATGGTTTGATATAAATAATAAGAGATATGAGAAACAATAAATATGAATGTGTTTATATTTTTGGATATAAGTGTCAAAATATTGAAATTTCAGAAGTGAAGGGCAGTAAAAAGAAAAAATATTTTTTATATTATATTTATAATGTGAATAAAAACAAATTTTCTCCAAATCTGAAATTAGGGTTGTGGAAGAATTTGGTAGATCAAAATGGTTTTAAGTTAATATGGTCTCAAATAACCAAATAGTAATGGTTAAATAATAATTTACAGCCTTCACTCATCAAAGGATACAATGTAATGTATTCTCCTATTATATCATGTTTTATTTACTTATTATTTTTAATGGAGTATAAAGATAATAATAATCACTTTTGGTTTACTGCTTTCTGTATTTTTTAAATTTACTTTGAAAAGAGAATAAAATAACAAAGGGAGAGTATACAAAAGTATTTGTTTCACCTAATATAGAGAGATCACTTATTTGGGGGTGTAATATGATATATTCCTTAAAAGTGGGACGTTTTTATGTCAACATTAGAAATTTTATAACTTGTTTGTTAATAATGTATTTAAGAACTTGTTATAAATAGGTTAAATGGATAGTTTTGAGAAATTAAAGAATACATTGAGTTGATTCACAATTGATATCTAATTTATTCTCTCTCAGTATTAAGAAATATTGCTATTAAGAGTATTTAAGTACTACGAAGAAGTTTATGTAAGTTATTTTTAAAGAAAACATGTTATTATTATTCATTTGTTACTGTTTAATGCATTAAAAAACTTAAAATAATTTTTATTTTGATGGGTCAAATTTTTTGGGACCATTTTATTCTTAAGGGTGTTATTTTAAAATTTTTGAATTAGAAATGACATCACTATGTTTTGGTCATCAATGAAATGGGAATGAAAATTGTTTGGGAAATGAAAATGGATTGGTTAACCAAAATATAATTTTTTTTATATAAAGTGATCCGTGGAAAGTGTTTTATCCATGCCACATTGAAATAGAAAACATGAAACACCAGGGAAATATGGAGATCTACATTGAGAAATATGTTCCAATGACTGTTTTAATTGAAAATTTTATCAATGTAAGAGATTGAAGCACTAATAGGCCTTATATTTAGTCCTACTTCGTGGTGTCTAGGTTTTTAAATTTGATTAAATTCCTCAAATAAGGGATATGTGCGTGTTTATTCCTTATATTAATATGTTTCTTTACATTACTAAAGAATATGTATTAGTATAAGAAATAAAATGATAATGACCACACCATATTTCATTTTTTTGTGTCTTTTTTTATAGGTCATTTGAGTATTAAGGAGATTTTCTCCCAAGAAGTGAAATATATTTTATGTTTTTAATTATTTTATATAGGGAAATTCTTTTCAAGGAACATTCCATTATTAGAGAAAGAAATTCATATTATAAATGATGAGTGAATAATTTGAAATGATCTAAGGATTTTTTAGAGAGTTTTTTAGTATTTCATAGGGGACAGACTATTTTGAGTAAAAAATGATTTGGTAAAAAAAATTACTAAAGTAATTTCAAATATACTTTTTTGAAGAATGATGAAGTAATGGTTAAAAGAGTTTCAAATTTTTGGGAGTAATAAATTATTTGGCTCTATTAATGACCCAAAAGAATCTCATGCTAATTGTTTTCTCTCAAATCATATCAATGGTTATTAAGAGGCCATGGATGATACATTATCTTAAATAGAACTAGATTAAGTTAAGAGTTGTTAAAGGAGGATGAAATCCTGAATAAGAATTTGAAATTTATATCAAATATGGAGATTTTGTTTCTATTTTCAATGAATAATTAAAACATTCCATTTTAATAAAGCATTTTACAGAGAAATTTTTTTAGCTATACTAAATAAAGATAATGTAGATTGGATGTGTTTTATTCAGTGTATTATATATTGGAAGAGGATAAATGAAGAATATAAAAAAGAAATAAAAATTAACTTGTTAGATTTCAATAATTATAATGGTGATATGTGGTGAAGATGAAGAGAGTCACACTTATCATTTATAGTTAATATGCATTGAAGAAAATTAATATTACCAATGGACTATTATCATGGGAAGAAGGATAATACCGACCTCAATAATACAAGAGGGTGGTGCATTTTTTAAATACACATCTATAGCATCCTACCCCTCATCATTTTTTTATATGTGATGGTTGTGTTACTTTAATTAGGTGAAATATCCAATACACCAAAGTCTATCATTAAATGTCATGGGATTTATAAATATTTGGGGAATGATTTTCCCTTTTAAAAAATAAAACAACCAAACCAATATAAAAAACAACCACTATATGATTCATGATTATAATGAAAGAAAACTAAAACTAAACCAAACCAAAAAAAACTATATCAGAGTAAAATGTGGAAATGAAGGGCAATATCAGAGTACACAGAAAAAAGCAAAACCAACAAATCACAAATACTATAGAGGAACTAACTCTTTAACACCCAACCTGCTCCAAGATCAAACCCCATAAGCCATTACATGTTATCACAATGCATTATTAAATAAATGAGACACCTTTATTTACCTATGTCCTTATATAAAATATATACAACTGAACAAAAGTTCCAAGGTAGGGGGTTAGTATAAAACTTAGTATTTTTTCCCAAAATGACTTCCCAACTCACACCACTTTGATATAAAACAATATTAAATGTATATAAAATAGATCAAAACAATCTAAATTAGTTTATATAAAAACTAAAACAATTTATAAAAAAACATTTTTCCTTGGAATGAAACCAAACAAGTCTTTAAACCATTTAATTTTTTCATTAGTCATACCCAATATATGATCAACAAACACCCACAATTTCGTTCTCCCGTGATAGATACATACTCTTGAGCAGTCTCCCATCATACTACCAAGTCATAAAAAGGTAACTATATCCCAGGTTCCCCGGTGGACATGCCCCTTCTAGGGATTCATTCCGTTGAACCCCAATGGTAAACACCCCGTATATAAGGTCGTATTAATAAAATAAACTCAAAACAACCATGTATTTCGAATACCATGTCAAACCAACAATAATATGAAATGTAAACATTACCATTATTTTTTTGAAAACATTTTCCATCCAATTTCCATTTCCTCAAACCCAACTATAATTTTAAAATCATAATTTTAAAATTCTGAAACCAATAGAACTTTCCTAAGACTAGAAATTATATTATTTTAATAAACCATCGCTAAAGGGGATTTCCCCAAAACACTATACATAAATTTCACAATATAAATCATAAAATTAAATAAATTTTAAATCATGATTTTAGGATCAAATCAAGAGGATTTGAGAGTGAATCCACCAACTGCACAAACTTAGGGGAAATGAAGAATAGAAAATATTATTCAAAAAAACAGATCAAAACTCCTTAAAACATCCTAATGTCTTGTTACTCTTAAAAAACAACAATTCCTTGTCATTATTGACATCACACATCATGAACATATCCCCAATGGATTAGATACATGAATCTATGATAGGGAACAAGATAAAAACTAAGGAAACCCACCATAAACAAGAACTTACCAAGGAATTAGATCCTCCATCGTACAAAAAATTACAAAATATCTTTCTCATGTTAAGAGTAAGGTTCCCTCTAACTTTAGGAGGAAGTAAAAAATAGATTTAGGATCATATTAATGGAAAAAACAAGGAATTAAGTGTGTAAACTGAATTATTTCTCCAAAATTTGTATCTTATTTTTAAACCTTCATGATTTGGGAACACGGTTATGATAGTTGTGTGCTAACCATGTGCTAGCCACTACCTATAAACATGCATCACATGGTCGGATATTATGGTTAGTTTAAAATTTATCCAACCACACTAAATCCCTCTATCCACCATCACTCATTTTCGCCTTCATGGAAACACTATTTGGTCAAACTGTTCACCTATGTAGTGCCCACTTTTTAAATTGCACAGTTTCTTGGGAGGTATTACATGGTTTGTACTAGCCATGATCAAACTGTGAACCTCCATAAAGCCCCAAAAACTTATCAAAGCTCCTTGAAAACCTCCAAACACATAAGAAAAATACTATACATAAATTAATATTCAAGTAACAGAAATCTGGGTTGCAAAATTTTCCAAACCATTTGTCATTCTATCCTGGAAAAGATTAGAATAAACATTGACCTAAAAGTGTTTGTGATGTTACTTGAAAATTTCCTTCTCACATTCCCACATTTCTTCCTAAATTTAACCATACTACCGTAAAACCTGCACTATACCAATGCTTTTCCCATGAATTACATTCAAATGCCTATCCCCAATCTGCAATGGCACATGAACCAGGGCAGCACCTGCCATTAGGTCAACATGATCCTGATGAATCTCATGGATATCATCAGCTTGATACTTATTTAATTGAGATACATTAAACAAATTTTGGACTAAATTGAACCTTGGTGGAAAATCAAACTTATATTCCACCTCACCAACCAATTTAGGTATCTTAAATGGGACTATGTATTGAGGTGATAACCTTCAATGATTCCCAAAATGATGATTACCAATCCCTGGAAAGATTCTCAAGAACACATGATCACTCGCCTTGAATGTCAATGGCCATCAACCATTACATATATATGAATTCGGATGGATCTAAGCCATCTCCATCCTTTTTTTAGCCAATTGTATCTTTTTCACTATCTCTTTCACAATGCTCATCCAACACGTAAGGTCAATGATGATTCCACAAAATAAGAGAAGAAAAAAAAGGATTCCCACACAATTGTATCAAAAGGATTCATATGGATCAAATCTTGTTTAATGTTTTTATATGAAAACTCAACTAATAATATGTGATCCTCCCCTAAGACACCAAAATATATAACTAATGCATGAATCATGTTTTAGAATATTTCTATCTTGCTTTCATATTTTATATCCATTTTAGGATTATACATCATGCTCATAGTCAACTAATTCCCAAGGGAAATATGTAAGGATTTCCACAAAAAAGAGACGTAAACCTCATATCTTGGTCTAATACAGTCAGAAATAGTACATCATGACTCTTTACCACTTTTTGAATATATATTTTAGACAAGTCCTCTATTGAATGAGATTCGGGAATAAGGATGAAATAGGCCAACATTGTGACTAGATACAGTACAACCCATATGGAATCATGTTTCTGAACTACCCTTGGTGGACCTATTAAAAAAATCCACAGTTATCGTCCACCAATTCTAAATAGGAATCATTAAAAACTATAGCATACCCACTGGTATCTTTTTCACTTCTTTAACCTACTAATTGGTGAGCCATCTCATAACAAACAAAGCTATTTTTCTTTTCTTTCCAACACACAGAAACTTCTCTTTCTATGCCATATACATCTTTTTCATTCTTGGATGAACATCCCATTTAGAATGGTGGTAATAATGAAGAAGTTGTTCCTAAAAATCCATAGGAATGACCATCTGATCTTGAAAAAACAACAACAATCCTATGTTAATATTCTATACCTTAATGGATTCCACACTATTGATCATTAACTTCATAGCAACACATTCAGAGTCATATTTTTGTTCCCCTTTAATCATCTCAACCAAATCAACTATAAAATAATGTATGAACAAAACCAAAACACCACGTTGGTCTTCACAATCCCAGAGCATATCGGTTATCCCTGACATCAACTTCGATTGATTTAAAACCACTTTAACCAACTGACTATACGCTTTCCATCATAATTCGTATTCCACCTAAGTATCTTCACTATTTGTATACATTAAGTCAATTTTTAATATTTGAAGATATTTCATCCATTATATTTGTCTCAAATTCCAATATATGTGTGATAAAATGTGTTTCAGACTCTTATTATTCGTAAACACCGTGAATTTCTCACCAAAGCAAAAAGGATGCCATGTATTAAAATAATTGAATAAATTAGCTAATATAAATTCATGTTTTGGGTAGTTCTTCTCATGAAACTATAAAATTCATGAGCCATATATACCAACACTATCTCTCTACATGAGAACACACCCCAACCCCAATCCTGAAGCATCACAGTACACCACATAACCTTTTCTGGATTTTGGTAATATCAATATCAGTGTTTACGTAGGGATATTTTTTATTTATTCAAAATAGTTATTAAAGTCCTAATTTTATTTAAATGGAACACATTTTCTTTTCAAAAAGGTGATTTTTGAATTATTCATGAAAATTCATGAACCAAATGTCGCTAAAACCCAGTGATTCCAAAGAAACAGTATATTTGAAAGGAATTCATTGGTGGTTACCAAGAGATCATAGCCACTATAATTTATTAACCCATAGAAACATCTATTTTGGAGATAAAATTTCCAAGGAAACATGCCTTTTGTTTCCAAAAATCTAACTTCAAATTTTGGGAATATAGTTGTGGATCCCACAAAATTCCCACCATTATCATCGAGTGTTTCTCATGCTCCACCACTATCCCCGAATTTAAAAGTATATCATATAAGAAACATCATAAAATAATCCATGTTCATTTGAAATATATGATTCATCAATGCCATAAAGTCATATTTTTAATTCGTAAAACCAAAAGGAATACCCAAATACTAATAATGGACATATCACTACTACAAAAATAGCATATATCAGTGCTAAAAGGGGGATTTAACAATGGTACAAAAGCAACATAAAGCTCATCACTGATATAGGGGGGTCCCTTTTATCAGTTCTCTGAAAAGCGCTGATAAAGGCCACTTTTATCAGCCCTAAAAAAAGCACTGATAAAAGTGCCCTTTATCAGCTCTTTTTTAAGGGCTGATAAAAGGGGCCTTTATCAGCACTTTTATTTAGCGCTAATAAAGGACAAAAAATTTAAAAAAATAACAAGAAATTAAAATAATGCGAGGAGTTCTTTTATCAGTACTTCACACCCCCTTTAGGAGCACTAGGAGGTCTCCCACACACTGCCCTCCCCGCGCATCCTCATACGCGCGCACCCCCTTCGCTTAAACCAGAACTCGATCCTGGGACCTCCCCCGTTTCACAGCTGAACCTTTACCACTAAGCCATTTCATTTCGTTCTCTATTTAATGATATACTTATATATATATAGTTATATTTATTCATATATTGATATAGATTCAGATTAAAATAAATATATTTATTCATATATTAGTATATATATATATATTAATTCTTATATTAATATATTAATATATATATTTTTAGTTGTAATTTTTTATACGTATATTTATTCGTATATTAATATATACATATAAGATTAGTTTTAAATACATTTATGAAAAAATATGTTTTTTATGTGTGTTTATAAATAAAAAAATACATGCATACATACATAGATATATACGACACACAGACACACACAGAGACACACACACACACAAACAAGTATATATTTACTAATAAATACATATATATGTGTGTGTGTGTGTGTGTGTATTTGAAACGCCATAGAATGTACTTATAAGATTAGTTTTAAATACATGTATGAAAAAATATGTTTTTGATGTGGGTTTATAATTAAATAAATAAATACATACATATATTCATATATACAACACACAAACACACACATAGACACCCACACACACAGACACATATATATTTATGAATAAATACCTATTTATGTGTATTTGAAAAACCATAGAATGTCAAAACAACCATAACATCTAATCCAAAATTCTATTTCAACACTATAACCAGTAAAATTGAAGAAAATGAAAAAATCTTCGATATGATATGTGGTACAGGCCTAACATACATCTAGATCAGAAGTTATACTTGTTTGAATTTTAACACATCGGGGTATCCCAACTAAAAACTCAGTTTTGGAGGCCTTCTAGGCCTTTTAGGCTCGAAATATGTGACAGAGGCTTTTCCTAAGTAACTAGCGCGTATAGATCATCACAGGCTTCGATTTGATATGTTGTAGAGCTCAAATGGACACCTGGATCAAAAGTTATGGCTGTTTGAAGTTTGAGTTACATTTTTAACATATTTTAGATCTTTTATTAATTGTTTTGATTTTTTGTGTCCTCCAATTGTTATTAAATGATTCTTAATCGATAATAATTAGAAAATTATTAATTAATAATACTTTATTAAAATATTTTGAAGCTATTTTCACTAAATTTCTTATATATTAAATGTAATAGTCAATTTATACGTATCTATAACATATTTAAAAAATATATATTTAATTTATATCAATATAAATATACTTATACACCAAAATATTATTTTTCATGAAAAAATATTTTTTTTGAAACTTAAAATTTATCAGCACTCGAGAAAAAGGCTGATAAATCCCTCGTTTATCAGCGCTACTAAAAGAAGCACTGATAAAGGGCTCCCATTTATCAGCGCTAAAAAAAGCACTGGGGGGGCCTTTAACAGTGCAATTTTTTAGCGCTGATAAAAGTGAAGCACGTCCCTTGCCCGTTTTTGCTGTAGTGTATCCAACCTTGAATTATGTATTTGGAATATCCTCTTTCTGAACATGAAATAGGTTAAATCCCGAATGTAAATCAATTATAGAGAACCATTGGGATCCCCTAAATTCATTGAACAAATCATCAATGCAAGGAAAAGGATACCAATTATTTATAGTAACTTTAATAAGTTTATAAAAATCCACACCGAGCAAAAGTTTTTTGTCTACATTTTTCACCAACAAAACTGGTGTTTCCCATGTAGACATACCGGGATAAATGAATAAATTTCATTCCATATCTACTAACTAGACTTTCAATTTATTTAATTTTTTTGGTTCCATCTAGTATGATGGAATGGAAATAGGATTGGTACCTTAGATTAGGACATCAAAAACTCTACATCTATTTTGGTCGTAAACCCCAAGAAATTATTGGAAAAAACCATAGGAAACTAACCAAAAATTTCTATAAAAATTCTATCCCTAATATTATCCACTAATGTCAATGTCACATCTCTAATTTTGTGTGAGATAGTTCAAACAAGTGGTTTTAACAATCCGTATACCCATTCATTCACGTTTAGATCTCTTCTAAAAAGATGTTTGATTCCATAATCAATTGTAAAACTAAAACATTGATTATAATAGTCGATATGAGATTTGAACATAAACAACACATCCATACCAAGGATTATGTCATAAAAACCTATATCATGTATAGATAAATCTCGTTTCAATTTGGCCCCACCAACATTTATAGAAAAAAATCATATAAAGTATCAACGTTCTCATTAGCCAAGAGGAGTATAATGTTTCAAAAAAGAATTTATCATATCAAAATACAAATTCATAAGATTAAGAGCATCACAAGAAATAAATGACTCAGATGATTCCATATCAAACAAATCTTTCATAGGTTTATAAATCAACGGAATCATAACTCCCACCATCGATGATCCTTACAGATCATACACAATCATTTTCTCATATTCATATAGTTTCTTACTTGCTGAAATTTTATCTTTGTTATCCTCTTGAGATTGTACTAGTTGAGTATTCATGGTATTAATAAAATCATAATGGATTCCTTGGTTTTTCTAATGAGAATTATTCTGCTTCCCTCATCCCAGAGAAGCATAATTCGTTTGTGAAACATGAGATGTGTCCCAAGAACCCAGACATTGAGCACTGAGACAATAGTATTAAAGAAGTACAATCCGGTTGCAATTGTGACAAGATCTAGTCAATTCTATACAATCTTTCTTCATATTCTCAAAATAACCACACTGAAAACATCCATGTTTATTCTTTGGTTTTAGAGTAAGATTCACTGATCCCATATTTATTAACATGCTTCCTCCACTCTTATTATAGGTGATTTTCTGGTCTACCATATTTTTTCTTTTAATCATCTAAATATAATACTTTATAAAAAGCACATAAATATTCAGTAGAATATATGGAATTAATCCCCATTCAAAAATAAATTCCTTTAAATTAGCACTTAAAAAATCTTGTGAACAGAGGACTAATTTCATGAACCTTATTGTGTACTCTATCACTTTGAACTTCTATTTCATTAAAATGAATAAATATTCCATTAGTGAAATAATAAACCTATGAGGAAATAATTGTTTCTTGAACAATTTTTCAAAATACACCCATGCAATGTCTTGGCCCAATTTATCCTGAACATCTAAATCCAACCACTAGCGTACCAGATCCTCAAGCATTTTAATTTTCAACATCATTTTCAACTCAACCGATGTACTAAAGAAATGGAATATTTCATTCATATTATTTGTCCACAAATATTCTATATATAGTTCTAAATCATCTTGAAATATGAGTGGGTTATACCTTTCGAACTGAATGGAATGATCCACTTTCTGTGATTCATCCCTTATGTCTTCTCTATCCATGACATGAAAAGCGGGGAAAATACTCTACACTAGAAGTTGGTTTACCTATAAATTTGGTGAAACCACATTTTTATTATCTTATTCTAGTTGATTTCTTATACACCTAACCTAGTTCGTTTTCTATAACCATAAGTATGTTCTATTAAATTTCAATCTATAGAAACTTAAGTCTTTGAAATTTCAAATTCACCACATCACCTACATCACAATAAGGATTTCCCAAAAACAAAAAAATTTTATTGAATTTTTTTATGAAAATTCCATCATGATTTTGAAAATAAAACAATTTAATATATTTTCTAAAAAATCATTTTCGCTAATTCATAAATCATTACCCAAAATGAAATATTCTCCTATTGTGGAATTTCATTTCTATTAATACATATTATTCCCTTCTCATTGGTTAAACCCCTGCTGATACGGGTGTGCTACCAGCCTCAGATGACATCCCTAAGACACGGAAGGCTATTTAATAGATGTTAAGGGATTCCAAAATAGTTTGGGGATGATTTTCATTTTTAAAATAAAATAACTAAAAAACCACTATATGATTAATTATTAAAATGAAATATAACTAAAATAAAACGAAATCAAAAAAACAATATCATAGTAAAATTCAGAAACCAAGACAAATATTATAGTACATAGTGAAAACCATGACTAAAAAAACTCAAACACTCTATAAATCCCAACATTATCCAAGATCTAACCCAATAAACCAATCAAAGTATCATGATGTATTACTAAATAAATGAGATACATTCCCTTTACTTGTGTCTTGATATACAATACCTGAAAATGTACCAAAGTACCCATGAAATGGTGAGTATAAAACATATTATGTTATCCCCAAATGACTTCCCAAAACATAACACTTGGATAAAACAAGTTATAACATTTATATAAATTTTTTTAAAACAATTTAAAGTATTTTATATAAAAACCAAAACAACTTCAAAATAAAAATAGTTTTCCATGGATTGAAACCAAAAAATTCTTTAAAACACATCATGTTTTCAGTTTACATACCCAATACATGATCCACACACACACACACACTTGATTGTTCTGGTGATATTTTCATACTTATGACTGACTTATCATTGATCTACCAAGTCAAAAAAAGGTAACCATATCTCATGGGACCAAATTACATAGGCGCCTTCTACATTTTCACTTCATTGTACCCTAATTTTACACACCCCTTATCTGGGGTCACATAAATGAGTGAACTCATACCAACTATATATTCTTAATACCAGGTCTATTGAACATTTCAAAGCCATTTCAATAAAATAATTTTTTATAGAAAACATTTTCCATCCAATTTTCCATTCATCAAAACCAACCATAATTTAAATATCACCATTTTTTAATTATAAAACCAATAGCACTTTCCAAAAACCATCAATTTCTATAATTTAAAAAACTATAACCAAAGTGGGTTTCTATCAAAAATTTCATATAAATTTCAATTTTTAAATCAAGAAATTAAATTAATTTAAAATACATACTTCAATTTCAAATCAATAAGAGCTGAGAGTGAATCCTCTTACCTAAAAATCATTGTAAAAAATGAAGAACATCACAAATTCTTCAATAAACAATATTGAATATCTTTAAAATATCCTTATATATTTTTACCCTTAAAAACAATTGTATATACATATTATAGGAATCAAATATCATGAATCTATCCCTATTGGATTATATCCATGAATCAAATAGAGATAAGTAGATTAAGACTATGGAAAACTCCCACAAACGAGCACTTACAATGGAATTTGGGCCTCCAAAACACTAAAAATGTCCATCAAATCTATCGTAGATTTAGAGGAAGGGTCTCTCTATGGAGGAACGTTAAATCAAGTTAGTGTTATATTAAAGATAAATAGTCATTAAGGGTGTAAAAATAATTATATCTACAAAATATGGATCCTAGTTTTTATAGTTCATGTGTAGGATGCATGATTAGAAAAAACAGTATTCTAACTATGTACTACCCATTCCCTCAAAACATACCTCAAATGGTGGGATATCATAGTTAGACAACTCGTGCTTCAACCATTCTAAACCCCTCTATCAAATATCATATATTTTCTCCTAAGTGGAAAAATGATATCTCAAAACCATTTTCCTACCTAGCACCCCCAGTTTTAGTTGCTTGGGTTTTTAGGATTTTTGGCACGGTTTATACAAACCAAGATAAAACTATGAACCTACATAAAATCCCAAAAAACTTTTCAAAACTCTTCCAAACTTTCCAACACATAACGAAAATAATTTATATAATTAAAATACATAAATCATGGCTCATGTACCTAAAATCGGGGGTGCTACAACATCATATTTATATTCTTGTTTCTTGAGTGAAGGATATGACCTTCCCATTTGGATCATCACTGGTGATTATAGTGGATATTATATTCTATAGTTATTTTGGATAATTCCATGCATTATCTACTCATATGGAGTTATGGAGCATTTAAATCAAGTATACCTTATATTTTGGGTTCCATTGTGAGTATGATTTAATTGTGTTTTATCACTAAAATCAGTGATTATTGTTGACTTGATATTAAACCATCAAAAACATTCTATTGTTCTTTGATTCAACCCACCCCCCCCCCCTCAGTGAACCTCACCAAGACATTGGACACCCAAAAATTAATATCACCATATTATCTCATGTTATTACATTTATATATTCATTCTCCATGTTATTTATTTTGAAATCATATACCTTACACCAAATCAATATGTTGAGTCCTCATTAATGTATAACTCTTTATGTGACTCATAACTTCTGTTATTAACCTAAATTAAAATCCAAACATATACATACATATCTAAATAGATGTTATTCCATATTTCTGATAAAAAAATTTATGTGATGGATTAGAATAATTTTAAATCATCAATAACCACAAGAGTAAGCTTGGAGCGATGTATAGGCAACCCCATTTTTATAGATAAGGAAAATTCTTCTATTATAGTAAGTAGTCTGGCACAAATTCCCTCTACCTAAGGATACTTTAATCAAGTGTGAAATGATTCCCATAATAATTCCTTCACATAATATATATACATTTTTATCATCCTTTTAATTAAATCTAATAAATCAATGCAGTCCAAATTCAAGGTAGAAGAAAACAAAATTTGTCACCATATATATCATGTAACTTCTTAGATACATTTTTGAAAATTTATTGATGTAGTTTAGATATTTAAGATTAAAAATATACATATTAATAACATAAAAATTATATATAAAATTAATTAAAGGAATAAACTAAATAAATGAAAAATAATAATAAATTTAGATATTTTTTATACATGTATAAACTATTCAAAAATAAATTACCAATGGTTTCTTGTTGAGGATCAACATATGATAATTGAAGCATAAGAAACCTATTAAAAGTGCTAAATATTTTATCATGAATATTATTATAGTATAAAAATATTAGAGGAATAATATTATAAAATCTTTATTTATCACTGTTGAACACAATGGAGTTTTATTAACATAGATAATTGAGCTACAATATTCAAACTCTTCCCTCTATAGGGATTCCTCTATTTACCAGAATCGTTATACGATATGAGAGGACACCTCCAACTCCAAATGTGTCTTAACAAATTCTCTAAAAAATAAATATTTAATTTTGTGGAATAGATTACATTGGATATTTTTTAACAGTATCATACTCACTCAACAAGGGTAACTAACCAAATATTATAGTCTCACTTTATTTAACTATTGGAGTTGAGAGATGAAAATTATTGCATGGAAGCTCATGTGAATTACCCATAAGGAAATAATATTGAGATTTTAATCATTAAAATATAACCAATGATTATAGTTTGTCCACATATCCATATATGAATAAATTATTTGATTCATAAACAGATAGATACATTTGTATCACGTGGTTGTAACAATACACTCAGTGTCTCAAATCACTAACCAATCATACGCTATGATAGATAGAAGAAATATTATATAGTAAATAAATCCTCATTCTTTGTCAGAAGCTATGACTCGAGGCATGTTGTTCATAAAGTTATACCTATTTTAGTGTATATATAACAACCTCCAAATTTAATGAATTCACATAAGGAAATTATACAAAACAACATAACATTTTTTGTAACCATAGAAACTCTTTTGGGTAGGGTTTATAAAAATATACTTATTTTGGAACAAACATCATGTCTAAAATTGAAAATCTTATTCTACGAAATAATAATTTTCCTTATAGTAATTTTTTCAATTGAAAAAAAATTAAAATCTGGATTTTATAGATGTAATAAAATAGTCGACTCTATTAAAACATCCACACAAATCATGCTAAAAATGTATCTATGGTGATATAAATCAAATGTAATAATATATCAACATGAATATTTCCACTACAATATATATCATATACATCATATGTAAACCTATGTAATCCATTTCTCCATGACACTTAGTAAAATTTGTACAAGTATTGTATTAATATAGTGTAGTCGAACTTATATATTCATGATTATTTAAAATAAAATATCTAGTCTATATAAATGCATCACTTTTCTTTCAAACAAGTTGTTGAACACATAATTATAACTTGTGCTTAAATAATTTGATTACACCGTAAATTCAAAAAAAAATTGAGGAAATGATGTTTTTCTTTAATTCATCGTGTCAGAATTTTCATAAGATGGATTTATTATATTTTTCACATATACTTGATTTTTTGGTGAATTGTGAAAATATATCTACATTCACAAAACTATCAATTTTATGGAATTATAATTATATAAATATAACATTGACATTTGCAAAATTGTTTTTATAGAACCAATAAATATTTAATAAGTAATATATTTCGTATGAAAATATAATTTTGAAATTATAAATCTATTGTTAACATTTTGGAAATCTATGTTATGATTTTTTCAAATAAGAAATTATTTTTAATCATTCACTCTTAATAAATAATTTACGAGATTAGTTTTCGTTTTGGAATGGTTTGAAAAAAATAAGTATCCTTTTATTTAAAATAATCTAATTAATTTCAGTTGATACAAGATTATTTTTTATTTTTCTATAAAATAATGTTTTTTGAAACAAAAAATATTTCTAAAAATAGTTTACCTTTCATTTTTAAAACATATATCAAAAGAATTTTTTTTTCTTCTCGAAATTCAATCTTGTAAAATGGATTATATATTTACAATCAGAATAGTTAAAATGATACAATATGATCAACATGTATTTTTTTCATAATGAATAGTAACCATGATAAATATTGGTCACTTGGATCAAGGGTAAAATGAGTTAAAAGTTTTACAATAAAATGATAAGTATAAAATGAAACTCAAAAAATTGATTATATATCACCCCAACCCCAGATAGCCTATAGTCGGTGTCTTTTATCAATTATATTGACATGATTACAAGGAATAAAATCCGAATGGTCTACAGTGTTTAGTAGTCTTATTTAACCAT
This sequence comes from Viscum album, assembly GCA_963277665.1. NCBI lineage: Eukaryota > Viridiplantae > Streptophyta > Magnoliopsida > Santalales > Viscaceae > Viscum > Viscum album. The sequence goes on along the minus strand of OY728128.1, from coordinate 264,830,816 downwards.
ATACATACATGATTCTTGTATTACAAATGACTACACTTATTATAACATAATCAGTTTCTTAATTCTAAAAAATAACTTTGAGAATAACATTAATCCCTCTTGTATATCCATACATAACATTCACAGTATAATTCGAGAATTCTGGGAGAACATAACAAAAATAATTGGGTTATTAATAGATCAGTAAGGTTAAATTATATCAGAGGCAATAATGAATCAATGATAATAATAATTATTCTATTTTAAATGGCTGAAAACACCTACCATGTAATAAAAAATATGATAAGGATGTTCGTAATCAATATAGAAAGGTAATAAATAGAAACACATATCATCCAAATAACTTGTTAAGGAAATATAAATATTAAAATGTAAGAAAACTGAATCAAATAACATTTATTAAATGTACAAAAAATGAATTGTATCCATGCATATGTCAATGAAAAATATCATGGATTAATAATAACTTAAACAAAATGTAGGTAATTTTTTCTTAGTGGACATCAATTTTATTGAACCTAAAAACCTATATCATCAAGACCTTTCACAAGACAATTTAATCTATTCGGATTTTTGTATCTAATTTTTCTCATGAGAATATGTTAATACATAGGGGATATATATAATTTTCGAGTTCCTCCTGTCACTTCCTGTACAAATCAATCCTCATATTGAATAATTATAATAAATAATATACTTTATCCAAAATCTATATTGAATAATGATCATAGAATTATAAATATTTCCCGAAATAGTAAAATCAATATCAAAATAGACATCATATGTAAAATTTTATATGGTTTAGGAAATAATAATATCCCTGATAAATAAATGGACAATTTTGGAGAAATTCAATGTTTAGTGATCATAGGATATGTAATATTTTAAGGAAACTAAAAAATAAATCAAAGAATTTTATTTGAATTCTATCCATGGAAAAATAAATCATAAACCATCCATATGAATAATAAGTATGGTATAAATAAAATATATCCATATTGTATTTAAATAAAGGGTTGTTGTCTTTGATGTGTGGAAATATTATAAAATGATCTTAATAAAAACAGAGGAAAAATCCTTTAATTTTTAAAAAGAAATTAAAAAACCTTTTCTTTGAAAATCAATTTTAAAAACCTTTTCTATAAAAATAAACATTTTAGAAATTAAATTTTTTATTCATAGGAATTATGGTGGGTAAATTCAAAAATTCCATAAAATAACATTCCATTTTCATGATAAAAAGGCTAGAAAAATGCCATGTTAGGAATGATAAAGATTATTCCATTTGAAAAATTAGTAAAAGAAAAAAATATTAAAAATGTATTTTAAAATTCATTTTAAAAATAATTTTAAATATTTTTTATTAAAATAAGGTTTTTAGAAGAAAATTTATTCTTAAACTAAAGAGAGAAATAAATTTATGTTTTCTTAAAAAAAATTTCTAAAACACCTCGAGTACCAAAGAGAGAAAAATGGTACTAATACTTTAAAAGGTCCTAAATAACCAAAGGATAGGAAAATGAAAAATTTAATTGGAAAATGGGTATTTAATTTTCTCAAAAAGAAATACCATCGAAAGATAATTCAATTTTTTATTGAGGAAACTAATATTTGATCATTCCAAAGTGTCTCATATCACTTTGAAACATTTTAAACAATAACCCTCAAGAAATACTAAAATTAAATACAATTTTTAAATAATATGAAGAAAAATTAATTCAAGATATAACATATATAAATGGTTAGAAGATACATCACACAAACGATGTAAGCGGTGAACGTGACATTTATCTCAAAAAGGTAAAAAAGTAATATCAAAATCTCTTACCTTTCATTTCCTTTTGGGTGAAAGTCATTAAAATTCCTGTATAATAAACTTATATTAATTATCTACTTTTTTGAGAACATTTTCCATGTTTATAATAATTATTATCTCACTTATTACTATTTTATATACAACTAATTAATCAATTACTTTTACGTCGGTTGTTTGGATCAAATTCTGGTTTTGTGTCAAAAAAAACTTTGGTTGGTCAAATATGGTCAAATGGGTAATTATATAACATATTAAGAAAAATAATCATGACGTAATTATCATATTTATACAACAATTATACTTTTAAAAAAATCATTAAATATGGTTATGAAAAAAGGACCAATGTTACAGTGATGGAGACAGTATGATGTACGTACGCATGAGTATCGTTCCCATTCTTCAATGATCATTATGGAAAGAAGGTAAGTAAATTAAATGTTTCCAGATAGATAATTATATCATAAATTACATATTATTTAATCATATATACTTATATATAAAATTATTTTAATGTAAAAAATAATCACACCGTGTCGAGGAGGTGGGAGTCCACACGTCCACGAACAACGTAATCACTTTTTATGTTTGTGAATGGGTAATATAGAAAATAATATATAGTATATTTATAGATAGGTAATTATTCAATTAATATAACATAGATTATTTTTTTACATATTTTTAATTAAAACCATCCTTTATATGATCTGTGTATAGTGTGAACGAATCACATCTCTTGGAGGGAGCGGCAGTCCACATTTCAACAAATGATGTTATCGTATTTACACAAAATGGAAAGTATAAGTTTGTGTGTTTAAAAATAATTATTGAAAATTAAAGACATATTAAATAACATATATGACATATATAAATAGATTATACATTATAATGGCCTCCATTATGTGTGGTAAACAAAAAATTAACAATCATTATTTTTTGAAGTGATGGTTCTCCGTACACATAATAAGTATGTTTGTTACCTATTAGATGGATGGTTGTGTTAGCGTAGTTCAAACCCTTAATGAAAAATCATCATAGTATATTTATTATAATGGTTTCATCATTTAATCTTTATTATAATATAATTTATGGGGTGGAGTAGTAAATTAAATAAAGTATATTGTTGGAAAATGCTAACTTAAAAATCGGGTAACTAATACCAAAGGGATTACATGGAAAGATTTCTGCCCAAGAGGGGGATTAAATGTTGGGGGGGTTGGAATCTATTTGGGAAGATATTGGCCTAACCAAATTGGATTTAGAGGTGTGATTAACTGAGATAATTGGTGGACTTTTATAGTGGAGGAGGAGTGGCACACTTGTAATATTTTTGACAAAAGAATTCCTACCACATTTTTCATGTAGTAGGTGGATCCAATAATGGTCCAATTTTTATATAATATATTATATGGTCTAAATAATTCCATAAAATATCTCTTTTAAATTATTATATGTCATTTGGGGCCTTAATGTTAAGGTTTTTTCCCTTATTAATCTTAATTTAACCTTAATTTTTGTAATAAATTTTAATCGCATTCACTAATCATTTTGGTAAAAAACAAAGTTGGTATTATAAAAGTTATAAATTATGATTAATAAAAATATGGATTCCATTTTACCAATATTCCAATCACATAATTGGTAGAAATTGATTTAAATTTAATCTCGTAGGTGGTACGACATTTGCGGGTTTTAAAGTAAAAACATCCAAAAGTATTCTATTTTTTTAGAGTCTATTTCAAATTGAAATTGATTAAAGTGACCTAAATTGTATTAATTGATAAAAATATTATCTAAATAAACTTTAGAAAAATTAAAATATTATTTAACCTTATAAAAAATTATATGAAAAATGAGTTTTGAACTAAAAGTCAGTATTTTTAAAAATTCATTAAAAATGATATGTTTCCCAAAATATATAAAAAAAGTCACCCTAACCAAATTATTCATGTTTTAGTCTCAAATATGAAATTTATTTTTACATATTAAATCAATTAAAGAGAGAAAATTTATATTTAAAATGGGTTCTCTATTAAAATGAGCTAAAATTTCCTTTATTAAAATATTGATTTTTATGTGTGAAATTGGGTTTGTTCATATCTTTTCCCTATCAAACATAATGGATGAATATCAAAAATATTTGATTAAATATATAACATATATATTTAATTAAAATAATTAAATTATTGTAAATAATTGTTTTTTTAATACAAAACTCCATTGGAAGAATAAAAATAATAATAAACCTTTTCATATACAACTAGTTCTTATTTTGATTTCTCATTATTTGGTAACCAATGAATTCATTTTATATTAATATAAACCATAATTTTTAATAAGATAGTTAATATTATTATTATTTGGTAACTTTATGGAAAGGTTGTACCATACAATATTAAATTATGATATTTTAATAATGCAATGTTATTTGGTGAAACTCGGTCTTTCATGTTAAGCAATCTATCGAGGAATGTCACTCTTGCGTATAACACAATCTAAATTGGTGTTGAGTTCATTAAAAGACCTGGAATATATTATTTTAATTTCGTATTTTAATGTATCAGGTTAATATATTCCATTTTTAAACATGGTGTTTCATGTCCTAAACATTATTGAATACAATGTTGTACATTAAAATTTCAGGGTGTTAAATCCTCTCCACATTAATTAACTTGTGTCCTTGTAATTTAAACTCAATATTGGTAATAGATTGTTCGATATTTACTATATTTAAATCCCACATTGTTAGAAGGGTTTATAAAACATCCTATAGAAAAGTGTGAATGGGAATTAAAAAAATGTCACATGCACTACCATATATCTTGGTCCCTAAGTAGTTGAACATTAATGGAAAGTGAAAATACGTACATAGAGTAAAAGAATAAATATTTATACGGAATGACTGAGTTCATCTTTCACAAGAAGTTAATGAAAAATATAATGTTTAGGGCCTGCAACCCATAAATATTTTATGACTTAATATATCATCAGTTCAATGGAATTTAAGGTATTAAGAGTACATTTTATTTCAAATTATTTTTCATAATGTAGGGTAATATATTTTCTAACCAAGAATAAAATAAAAGGAAAAATTATTACATGATTGGTTTAAATTTCATATGAACACTCCTAAATTTTTTTACTCTTCAATAAAATTATAATTCATCCCCACAATCCCAAAAATGAATTACCAACAATGAATTTTTTATGCATGATGCACTAATAGAAACTTTTAATTGACCGTAAGGGAAATAAAAGAGTGACAAGTCTAACTATTTGTATCTAACTATATTCCAAAAACAACATGGTTGATATATTAAAATCTAATCCAAGAAAGTTATATTAGTAGTTCATAAATAATATGTATTCATAAAATTGTTTAAATATAATCAATGAAAATTTAACCAGGATATTGTGTTGGTCAGTGGTTAGTATGAAACCCTTACCATTCTTCGGTTATGGGTTCATGACCTGCAGTCTTTCTCAACATGATTAGTTGTCACCCATCATATAGTTTTCATTTTTGAAAACCATATTAATATAATTTCAAAAATAAATCCAATGGATATCCTTAAAACAAAGTTAATTACTAAGTATCCTTTTAACTAATGTTTTCAATACAACCTAAATACATAAATACTTTATCCATTTAATTCCATATTGGTCTTTCCTAGGTCTAGGGTTTATTCGTGGTATCATTTATAGTATTTCTAAATCATGATACCTTACCTTAGATCTAAAACACTTTAGGTTTAACCATGATCATTGGTTTTCATTATCCATTCAAATTATTCCTAACGTTTTGTAAAGAAAACATAGATTTTCTTAAGCATATCCCCTGAGAGTATTAAACTAGGAGTGCATTAATCCCAGTTGTTGTCTACTTGGTTTCCCTGTTTCAAGGTAGGAACACATTTTTGGGACTATTAATCTTAGGTACATATGTTCCAAAACCACTTCCACTAGTAGTATCTTGTAAGGGATGTGTTTTTGGGATGACTCGCATAATATCTACCTTAAAAAATCTAGGAGGTTCTTCTACAATTATCTTCAAATTCTACCTTATTTTTATGTTATCTAACATATTGTTTCCTCAATAAAGTTCCCAATTTTGCTACTAAAATTCCTTGGATGACAACTATAATATCCCAACCCAAGATATATTGGAGTTAGTGTCTACTATTAATTACATTGGCTTGATTACAAGGACATAAATCCTGAAGGATTGAATAATATAGTAGTCTTGGTAAACAAGATACATACATTAGTCTTTTATTAAAAAAGACTACATGAATAAATAAATCATGTTTTTCTTCTTTCTATATAAATTACATTGGGGATAAATTTATTCCATCTAGTATATCCTTAAAAATATCCCATAGTACACTTATTGGATTCTTGGGGAAAGGAAACAAATTAAGGGTGATCTCAAATGCTCATTAAGGGAAAATTATAGTAGAAAAATCATGAATCAATGAGATTAATAATTATGGTATGCTAAATAACTGAACACAAAAACCATGTCATCGAAAATCAGATAAGGGAATGCTTCAACAATATATAAAGGTAAAAAATGGAAATACATTCCATCCAAATAACTAGATAAAGAAAAATAAATATGGATTATTAAGAAAACTGAACCATATTCCATTGAATCAATGAACTAAAAATGAAATGTATTTATATATATGTCGACGCAAAATATCATGGATGAGTAATAATTGAAAAACAATTTGGGTAATGTTTTCTTAATGAATGTCATGTCTAATGAACATCAATCATCAATAAAATTCATAAGATTGTTTAAACTATTTTGATTTTCACAACTAATATGTCTCATGAGAACCTTCCCATGAATCTAAGAGCTATTTAAAGATCAGGCTCCTACTTTCATTGCAGGTCCAAATCATTCCTCCTATCAAAAAATGAAATAAATAGTATCCCTTATCAAATATCTATATTGAATAAATAATATGTAATTATCAATATTCCCCCAAATAATCAAATAACTATAAATATATATTCCCTATTCAAAATGGTTTATGGTTTAGGCAATATTAATATCCATGACAAATGAAATAGATAAATTAAGGAAATTCAATTTTCAATGATTGTAGGAGATTGAATATTTCAATCAGGCTAAAAAATAAATAAAGGATGTGAATTTGAATATTATCCTTTTCCAAATAAATAATAAACCATCCAAAAGATTAATAAGGATGGTATTGTTAGAACAAATCTCAAGTGAAGTAAAATAAAGGGATATTATTGTTGATGAATGGAAATATTATAAGATTCTCATTGAAAACATTCTTGAGGAAAATATCCTTTTTTTAACCATTAGAAAATCCTTTTGAAAAACATTTTCATGGAAAACCAATATAAAAGACATTTTCATCAAAAATTAACCTTTTAAACATTCAAATCATTTTTTGTATGAATTAAGAGGTTAAATCCTTACATTCCATAAAATGACATTTCTGTTTTGATAGTAAAAAGGTAATAAAAATTCCTTATATAGAAAGAAACAACAAGATTACATTTAAAAAATTAGTGAAATACAAAAGGATAAATATATCTCTACCAAATAATTTTAAAAAATCTTATAAAATTATCTTTTTTAGAATAAAATAGTTTCTCCGATTAAAGAGAGAAATAAAGTTGGGTTTTCGTAAAATTATTTTCTAAAACACCTTGACTACCAAAGAGAAGAAAAATGATACTAATAAATGATACAGGACATGAATAACCAGAGGATAGAAAAATAAAGTGTTTTATTTAACAATGGTTATATAATTACCATGAATAAAAATACCATTGAAAGATTATGAATGGTATTATTGAGGAAAATAATATTTAAACATTCAAAGAGTCTCATACTACTTTGAAACATTTTAAATAATTAACCACATGAAGGAATAATTTTAAATGAAAGTTTTAAATACAAGGAATATAAATAAATATCTAATATAACATATAAAATAGACTATAGATACAACGAGAAAAATAAGTAAGTGTTGAACATGACATTTATCTCAAACAAGTAAAACTATTGAGATGAAAATCACTTACATTGTGTTACCTTTCACATGAAAATTCTTTAACATAATATATAGAAACCTAATGTTACTTATCTACTTGTCTGATAACACTTTTCATGTCAATAATAACTCTTATTTCACTTATTACTATGATTTATACAACCACTTAGCCAATTATGTTTACATACATTGTTTCATCCAAATTCATATTATGTCTCTGAAACAAATTTGGTTGTTAAACTATTGTCAAATGGGTTGTTATATAAAATATAAATAATAATAATAATTACATAATTATCATATTTTTAAAAAAATTATACTTTTAAAATCTGTAATATATTTTTTTTTTGAAAAATGAACCAATGTTTCAATCATGGAGCCGATAGGCCATACGTACACCTGAGTAACATTCCAATTTCTTAATAATCATTTTTGAAAGAAGGTAATAAAATTAAATATTTCCAAATAGGTCATTATATCATAAATAACATACTGTTTAATCATATATAAATATATATAAATTTTTCATGATGTAAAAGGAATCACATCGTGTCGAGGAGGTTGTAGTCCACACATCCAAAAATGATGTTATCACATTTTAAGTGTGTGAAAGGGTAATAAATAAAATAATATATATTATATTAAAATAAAAGTAATTATGAAATTAATATCAAATTTCAGTTGTTTATGTCCCATATTTTTTATTAATACCATCATTCATATGATCCATGTAGAGTGCAAAATTATCACATTGCTTTGATGGGGCGGTAGTCCACACTTCCAGAAACAATGTTATTATATTTAAAAAAATAGAAAGCATAAGAGTGTGTGTTGTAAAAAAATTAAAAAAATTGTAAAGAAATAATAAATATAATAAATATTTATTTATTTATTTATTTTACATCATAATGGCCACCATGAGGTGTGGTAAAGGACAAATGAACAATCATGGTTTTGGGAGGCGGTAGTTCATCGTACACGTAAACAATATGTTAGTTTACCATTAGTTGGAAGTGTGTGTGGGTATAAGTAGAAAACTTTATAAAAAAAGTTATATTTAGGATACTGGTTTAATTATATAGTTAAAATTTTAATATAATTTAATGGGTGGAGGATTAAATGAAAAAAAATATATCATTGGAAACGTTACTTTAAAAATTAGGTAACTCCATTTGGTTTATACAAAAGGGACAACATGGAAGTATCTATGGCTAAATTGGGTATTCAAGGTATAGATGATGGATTTTGGGATTTATTTTATATGATATTTTCTTAACCCTTGTGGTTTGAGATTTGTTATTAATGGGGAGATGTGGTGGCCTTTTATAGTGGTGGAGGAGAGGCACTCTTGAAATATTTTGACAAAGGAATTCCAACCACATTTTTCACATTGAGAGTGGATCCAATAATAGGAATATTTTAATAAAATATAGTAATGGTTCTAAATATGTTCATTAAATATCTCTTTTATAAGTGTATATGTTTTTTTGGGCCATAAGTTTAATGTTTTGTCCCTTATTAATCTTAATTTTAACATAATCATTGTCATTGATTCTAATCACATTAACAAATATTTTTGTTAAAAAAATTCATTATTTGATATTATAAATTATAATGATTACAAATATGGATTCAATTTTTCGTAATTCCAATCATATAAGTGTTATAAGTTTCTTTAAATTTAATCCCACGGGTGGGACGACAATGCAGATTTTTAATGTAAAAAAGTCCAAAATTTTGCTACGTTTTTATAGTCGATTTCCAAATGAAAATGATTAAAATTAAATATGTTGGATTAATTTATAAAAATAAGATATAATTAAATTTTAAAAACTATTTAAAATATGATTTAACATTACAAATAAATTACACGAAAAACTAGTTTTGCACTAAAATTTATTATTTTTTAATATTCATTAAAAATTGATTTGTTTCTGAAAAAAAAATTAACCGTAACCAAATATTTATGTTTTAAATTATAAAATTAAGGTTTTTTACATATTTAATAAATTTAAGTGACAAAATTTAGGTTTAAAATGGGTTCTCTATTAAAATCCAGTTAAATTGAATTTATAAAAATATAAGTTTTTATGTGTGAACCTGGGTTTCTTCTTATCTTATGGAAATCAAACCTAATTGATGAATATAAAAAATATTACTAAATATTTAACATATATTTTTCATTAAATTAATTAAGTAATTTTAATTAATTGTTTTTACTAAGACAAAACTCCTTTCGAAGTAAGAAAATATTTTTATTTCTTTTTATATCCAATTGGTTCTTATTTTTGTTTCTCATTATATGGTAATAAATAAATTAATATTATTAAAATATAAAACATAAACTTTCATTAGTTATTCAATATTATTCATAACCTCTAACATAACATTTATTTTATATCATATTATATTAAATAATAATATTTTAATAATACGTTGTTATTTGGTGAAACTCAGTCTTTTGTGTTATGAAAGATATCCAGGATGTCCTCTCTTGAATGTAACACAATATAACTCAGTGTTACATGCATTAAAATATATATAATATGTTATATTTATTTAATATTGTAATCTATCCAGAAGTATATTCCCTTTTTAAACATGTTGTTTCTTATCATAAACACTCTTGTATTTAAAGCTTTATATAATGTCAGGGTGTTACATTCCTCCCACCTTAATTAAATTGTGTACCAATAATTTAAACTAAATATTAGTAATAAATTATATGATATTCACTACATTAAACTCCCACATTATAGTAATTTTTTAAAATATTCCTGTAGAAACGAGGTAATTGGAAGTAAAAATATCACATGGAATTCTATGTAACTAGGTATATAAGAAAGAGAACATTGGTGGCAGGTGAAAACACGTACTTGGAGGGAAAGAATAAAAATCTATATAGAGTGACTAAAGTCATAAATCATAAGAAAATTAATTTTATATAGAATTTCTATGGCATAAAATCCACAAATTTTTGATGATTTAAGAGACCATTGATTCCATATAAATTATGGTATTATGAAAACATTTTATTTCGAAGAAATTTTCCTAATGTAGGGTAATTATTTTACTAACCAAGAAAATATAAAAATATTCATACAATATAGTTTTAAATTTCATGTTAATAATATTAACTATTTATTTTTCTTTGAATAAATTATAATTCATCCCATTAGCCCCAAAGATTTAGTACCAATAATTATTTTCTTATTCTTGAAGCACTAAAAGAAACTTATAAAGGATTAGAAGACCAATAAAAGAGTTAAAAATCTAACATTTGTGTATTACTATCTTTCAAAACCAATATGATTAATAAATTAATCTATAATCCTAAAAAGTGATATAATTGGTTCATCATTACCATTTTTTAACTAAATATAATGAATATTTATCCAGGACATTGTGTAGGTCAATTGTTGGCATGAAACCCTTATTATCCATAGGTAATGGGTTCAAGACCTACATCCTTACTCTACTTGATAGGTTTTAATTTGGAATACATTTTTTCTTTTTCTAAAACCATATTAATATAATTTCAAAAATTAATATAATGGATAACCTTAAAATTAGGTTGTTTACTAAATAGCCTTTTAGCTAATGTTTTCAATAAAACCCTTATAAAAAATACTTTATACATTTATTTCTACATAGGACCTTCCTTAGTCTTGGTTTAATCCATAATATCATTTCTATAATTTCTTAATCATTGAACCTTAACTTCGATCCAAAACACATTAGGTTTAACATTGATCATTCTTTATCATTATCGACTCAAATTTATCATAATGGTATGCAAAGAAAATATGGATTGTCCTAAAAATATCCCCTGAGAGTGTAAAACCATGTGTATAGTAAGGACCATTATCATGATCCTGGTTACCATGAGTCAGTATTAGAACACCGTGTTATTTAATTTATTCATAGGTACATCCATGCCAAAACCACATCGACTTGTAGTATCCAAACTATAGAGTATTTCAAGTAAGACCCACATAATATCTACTCTTACAAAATAATTTGATGTTCATATATACTTATCCTAAAGTTATACCTTAATATTTTTTTCCATATAATATCTTTTCCAAAATCTAGTTCTCAAGATTGAAAATAAACATCCTCGGATACCAGCTGTAGTGCCCTAACCCCAGATATCCAGGATCCAATGCCTGCTATCAATTACATTAGCATGATAAAAAAGAATAAAATCCCTAAGAAAAAAAGACTTTAATATTCATGGTAAACCAAATTCATACATTACCCTTGTATTAAAAATTACTCCACTAATTAAATCATATTATTATTCTTCTTTTAAATAAATAAATTCGAGAATATTGTTATTCGTTAGACTATATCTCTGTATAGAGTTCATAGTACTGTTTTGAATTTCTGGGAAAATGAAACAAAATAATGGTGAGCTCAAATAATCATTAAGGAACATTTATAGTGTAATAAATAATTGATAAATGAGAATAATATTTATGGCATGGTAATTAACTGAACACACAAACCTTGTAATTAAAAAATTGATAAGGAAGTTCTTAAACAATATGGAATTGTAATAAATGGAAACATATGTCATTAAAATAACTAGATAAGGAAAAATAAATATGGAAAGGTAAGAAAAATTAACGTCATGCCATTTAATAAATTAATTGAAAATGAAATGTATCCATAGATATTTCAACATAAAATCTAAGGGATGAATAATAATTGAAACCAAATGAGGGCCATTCTTTCTTAATCGATGACATGTTTGAGGAACATAAAAACCTATAATATCAATACCCTTCAAAAAATTGATAAAATATTATAACTTTCACAACTAATTATCTCATGATAACCTATCAATATATCGAGGAGCTATTTAATGTCTGGTCTCCTCCCTTCATTTCCAGTCCAAAGCATTCCTCACATCAAATAATTGAAATAAATAATATGCCTTATGAAATATCTATATTGAATATTGAATATGAAATTATTAAAATTTCCCCAAATAATAAAATAACTGTCAGAGTACACACTATATGTAAATTGGTATATGGTTTAGAAAGTAGTAATATCCATGAGAAATGAAATAGATAATTTATGTGAAATTCAGTGTTCAATGGAAAAAGGAGATTGAATATTTCATGGTGAATAAAAAATAAATCAATGAGGTGAATGTGAATACATTACTTATACAGACCAATCATAAACCATCCAAAGTAATAATAAGTAAGTTATCAACACAACATATCCCATGTAGAGTACAATAAAGGTCTTTTTCACTGAGCAATGGAAATATTATAAAAAGATCTTTTAAAAACATTTTTGAGGGTAATATCCTTTAATTTTGAAAAACCTTTTGAAAAATATTTTATTTGAAAATCAATTTTTTTAAAAAATCATTAAAAATTATCCTTTAAAACATGAAAATAATTATTCAATAAAATTATAGAGGGAAAATCCATTCATGCCTTAAAATAATATTCCTTTTGACAGTAAAAAATTAGAAAAAATCCTTGTTCGATAAGGAACAAGAATATTCCTTTCAAAAAACTGGTAACAGAAAAAATGGTCAATTTTTATTTAGAAAATAATTTTAAAAATATTTATTATAAAACATTATTAATACTTATTTTTTATAATAAAATAGGTTCTCTGACTAAATATATAAATAAAGTTGGATTTTCTTAAAAACATTTTAGAAAACACCTTGAAAACCAAATAGTGGGAAATTGGTACTAATAATTATAAGAGGTCATGAATAAATAGAGTATAGTAAAATGAATTATCTTATTTAATATTGGTTATATAATTTCCTCTAACATAAATATCATTGGAAGACCATTAAAATTATTGTTCAGTGAAACAATCATTAAACATTCCAAAGTGTCCCATACCACATTGATAAATTTTAAATAATAAACATCATAAAGTAATAGAATTAAAAGAAATTTTTTCATACAATGAAGATATAGTGATTCGTGATAAAATATATAAATCATGGAAGTAGATACACTATAGAAAATAATTAAGTATTGAATATGATATTTATATCACAAAAGTAAAAAGTGACATGAAAATCCCTTACCCTGTGTTTTCTTTTGGGTGAACATCCATTAAATTTCTATATAATGAAATTATATTAATTATATAATTATTTGAGAAACTTTTTCATGTTTATAATATATCTTATTTCACTTTTTACAATTTTTAATATAACTACTTATACAATTATGTTTTCATCGGTTGTTTTGACCAAATTTGGATTATGTGTCAAAAAGAAAATTAGTTGTCTAACTATGGTTAAAGGGGTCATTATATAACATCACCAGAATAATAATAATGAAATAATTATCATATTTATACAAAAATTATACTTTTAATATCAATCAATAAATATGGTTCTGAAAAATGAACCAGCATTGCAATCATGGAGATGGTAGGTCGTACGCACGCCTCAGTAACGTTCCCATTTTCCAATGATAGTTAGGGACCTAAGGTAAGTAGACTCAATCATTACAGAATGATAGTTATATAATAATTAACATATTATTTAATCATTTATAATTATATATATATAATTATTTTTATTTATAAGAAATCATATTGTGTCAAGGAAGTGGTAGTCTACACATCCACGAATGACGTTATTAATTTTATGTGTCTGAAAGGATGATAATGAGAATAATATATATAATATTTTTAGAAATTTTATTATGTAATTAATATTATATTTAGTTTTTTATGTAACATATGATTAATCAAAATAATCTTTTATAAGATCCAGGTATAGTGTGAACAAATCACATTACTTTGAGGGGGTGGTAGTCCACACTTCCATAGACGATGTTATAGTTTTACACAAAATCGAATATATAAGGTTGTTTGTTATAAATAATTATAGAATATTAAAGTAATAAAAAAAATTATATATAACATATATAAAAATATTTTCCATTGTAATTTACACCATGAGTGGCTGTGAAATAAAAATAAACAATCATCATTTTGTGAGGCAGTAGTTCATCAAACATGTAAACAGTATGTCTTTTATCCATTAGATGGAAGTGTGTGTGAGTTTAGGTATAACCCTTAATAAATAACATCAAAGTATATTGATTTTTTTGTTTCATCATATAATCCTTATTTTAACATAATTAAATTGGTGGATGAGTAACTGAAAGGAAAGAGATCATTGGAAAACATTACCTTAAAAATTGGGTAACTCGTTTTGGATTATACGAAAGGCCTGCCATTGATGGATTTCTACCCAAAATGATGCATCAAGGTATAGGTTAGGTATTTTGGGAATCTATTTCTTTAGATATTTTCCAAACCTATGTGGTTTGAGAGGTGTGAATAATGAGTAAAAGTGGTGGTTTTTTATAGTGGAGAGGAGTGGCACTCTGGAAATATATTGACAAAGGTATTCCTACCACATTTTTCATGTTTTAAGTGGATCTAATAATAGTAAAATTTTGAGACAGGAGATTTTAGGGTTGAAATATGTGCATTCAATAGGTCTTGGACATTTTTACAGGTCTTTTTGGTCCTTAAAGTTAATGTTTTGTTCCTCGTTAATCTTAGTTTAACCTTAATCACTATAATTATGTTCAATCACATTCACTAATATTTTTGGTGAAAAAACAAATTTATTGTTATTATAAGATATTAATTATTATGATTCCAAATATGGGATCAATTTTAAAAATTGGAATCATATAATTGGATGAAATTGATTTAAATATAATCATGTGTGAAGTACGACAATGCGGGTCAATAAAGTACAAACGTTTGAAAGTTTACTATGATTTTATAGTCTATTTCATTTCAAAATTGATTAAAATGACCTAAATTAAATTAATTTATAATATTATTAACTAATTAACTTTAAAAAAATTATAATATTATTTATCCTTGTAAATAAATTAAATTAAAAACAGTTTTGAACTAAAATTTGGTATTTTTAACTATTCATTAAAAATGATATGATTCAGAAAAATATAAAAACATCACACCAAAAAATATTTTATGATTATATTAAAAATATAAATTTTATATAGATATATTAAATAAATTAAATTGTCAAAATTCAGATTTCAAATTTCTTCTCCAAAAAGGCGGTAAAATTACCTTTATAAAAATATTGGTTTTTATGTGTGCAATTGGGTTTGCTCATATATAATGCCTATAAAACCAAATGGATGAATATAAAAAATATTTTATTGAATATATTTCAAATATATTAAATTAAATTCATAAAATAATTTTAATTAATGATATTTATTAAGAAAAAACTCTTTTGGAAGAATAAAAAATAATATTTCTTTTTATATCCAATTGGTTCTTATTTCGGTTTCTCATTAACTGGTATCCAATGAATTCTTTTTTTTTATATAAACCTTATATTTTCATAAGTTCGTTAATACTATTAGGAAGTGATAAAATAATGACTAGGTTATATCATACAATATTAAATAATAATATTTTTAAAATATATTGATATTTGGTGAAACACAGTCTTGTGTGTAGCGCTTGCTATAGAGGAAAGACTCTCTAGTGTGTAACTCAAGAAAACTCATCATTTATAGAATAATTAGAAATAGAATATATTATATCTATTTGAGATTTTAATTTATCAGGATATTATATTCCCTTTTTATACTTGGTGTTGTGTGTAATAAAAACAATTGAATATGAAGTTGTACATTAGAATTTCAGGGTGTATTATATTAAAAAACATTCTTAATATGAATTTAAACCTTACACATATAGTATTTGAATCTAAGACAATTTTTATTCAATTTACATTATTAATACATATATTATATAATAATTATTCAAGTATTTAAATTTTTTCCACCGCCTCACTTATAAATTGGAACCAAATCTCCTGCCTTATCTTCATTACTGGAACCACATATAACAACCAATACATATCCAAATTTCTTAAGAGAATTATTTTAAAAATATAATAGGTTATGGTCTAACAAAAAGGAAATTTAAATAATACTTAATCTATAATCCAATGGAGGTTCCTTAATGGTGAAGTATATGTTCCTACTGATATTTCCAGAGTTACTTTCTTTTTAAACATCATCAAAAAAATAAATAACCATAATATCATAATTAAATTAGTATATTAATCATACTGAGATGTTGTAATATTAATTTTATATCCAATTTCTATCTCATATCCATTTGAGGGGGAAATGAATAAAAATTCTTGTGGCTGTACGATCGACCATCTCCACATAGCGGTGTATTTAATTTATAATCACCCAATTAAATGGATGGTTGAAAATATTGAATTTATGAATATATATGATATTTATTACATAATTCTGATTCTCTAAATATAATATATCTTTTACATTATTACCCTCCCATCTGTTTTAAAATAATAATATTGCTCTAGTGTATGTGTAACCTATCACCTCCAAAAAGGGATGTGATATGTTTTTCTATTAACACCATGAAAAGATAATTAAAAAAATAGTATATTAGTATATAAAAATAATATGCATCAAATTATTATTATCATAGAGCTGATTTAGGAATTTCATAAATGACTTAACCATGGTCAATATACTAGATTAATTTTTGAGAAGTTAACTAAACAAGTTCTTTTTTTCAGCATAAGAAATAAATATCCAATAATATACTAAAAATTATAATAAAAAACAAAAAAATTAATAATAGATTAAAAATTATCTTAATAATGTATTTAATAAATTCTAATTCATAATAAATGAGGTTCAAATTTTTATGACTATGTATAGACTGAAGGTAATGTTTTTTTTTAAATCTAATTTTATATTTGGAATATTAATATATACATTTCCATTGAGAAAATAATATGATCATATTATCATAAATATGATCTATTTTATTATAATATAATTATTTTTTTGGTTTTATAAGTTTATTTTTCATTTCTTCTCTAGTTTTATCAAGAATCAATAAGTTAGTTTATTGTAATGAATTTTCATTCAAAAACCCTTTTTTTAATGATTCCCCTATAAAAATATTGCTTCCATGTCAAGGTTCTCTTAAAATTTTTCATGATTGTTCAAATTTATACTCTAAATGATTCTATAGTTTGTTTTTAACTATTTTTTAATTCATTTATAAAGTATTAAAGAGGAATATTTTCAATGATGCGTGAAAAGAATCATTTTTTTAACTATTATCAAATGAAGCAGTTTTCCTGCCTTCATGACCATTCATTACATTGAACCTTCCATTAAATGTTTCTATGGATATTTGCAAAGAAATTATTTTTATTAATATCAATGTAATTGTAATATAGAATTATATTGAAATAAAATTTTATTAATTTCTTAAAGATGTGAAAATTATTTTGAAATTAGTTTACTTCATATAGACAATTTCAATGAATTTATTTTTAATTTTTTTCTTATATTTTATTTTCTATATCAAAAAAGAATTTATTTTACTATAAATAATTAATTTCTGATGAATTTAGGGCCACATTAATTCTTTTAAATATTCAAGGTTTTATATTCTTTAACATTTTCATGATCACATACTATATCACTCTCAATCATTTTTTTAAAAAAATTCATCCTCTATGTATATATTTAAAGGATCATAGATTTTAATAGATCATTTTCATCACATTTATTTTTTCACAAACATATACCATTTCAACATAGGTTATCAGTTGAAGGGTGTAAAGACCTGGAATTTCCATATAATTTTTTTTAAACTAAATGGGAATTTTATAAATCTGTGAAAATTGATGGTGCATGATTCTGAGGCCCAGTGTGCCCGAAATGAATTTTTGAAATTTTATTCGAGCACGTTTAGTAAACATGCGAGTGGGTTTTTCAAAGTTTTGAACTGGTTCTTTGAATTGAAATATGACGGCACTGTTGAACTCGCAGCATTGATATTCACTAAAAGGGACCTTCACCTCGACCGCAGTAGGTCGAGGGTGAAAGATAGAATTTGGGTTTTTCATGGAAATGAAAAAAATATAATAAAATAAAATTAACTTTAATTTTGTTTTATTTTTTGAAACCTCTTCTACATAGGTTATGGTGGTGGGGACCACCCGAGTCCTCAAAACCTCCAAATTTTGAATTTAGGGGCGGGGACCTCCTAACCCCTCTTAATGGGGTAGAAACCTCTCAAATCCCCCAATTAAGTCTATGTGTCAACATAAAATTAAATGTTAAGTTATCAATTAATTTTATGTGTCAATATAAAATGATATGTTAAGTTATTTTTTAATTATTTCATTGGATATTTCTTTTATTTTCAGTGGAATGGGAAAAAGGATTGGAAAAAGGGAATTGGGAGAGAGCATTAAGTATTATTCTCCCAAACTAAGAATTCATTCTCCAATGAAGAACACACTCCCCAACAAAGAATGCTCAAACTAATGAGGAACATCTTCGAAAACAACAAACCGACGATCGAGGAAATGTTGACGTCACCCACATCCGTCTATCCCCAATGACATCGTCTCCTTCCTTGTGGCCTCCATCAACACATCTTCGAGGAAGGGGATTTTTTATATGTGATTATCACTTCCCATGTTCTTCCATTCTAAACTAAGAATACGGATCAACTCTCATAATCTAGTTGATCTGCAGATGATTTATTTTGCGGTATTGGGAATAGTGATTGATGAAGGTTTTGAGGATTGATGTTTTTAAATATCTTCCATACAAGTTCTTGATGCTAATTTGTGAACCACTTGCTACCACTCTAATGTGGAGGGTGCGGGCCAAAAAAACAAGGTCTTCCCCCTATTTCATTGTTATTTTTTGTGTTTTTCGTGATGGTTACAACGACCGGTGTTGGCGTTTGGCACTGGTGGAATAGGAGAATGGTGGTTTGAACCACCGTCGGCCATGACAAAGACAATGGCACTGCCCCATAGCCACTGCCACCCAGTGACCTCGCCTCTCCGCCGACGGCCCCTGCCGTCTGCGGGAACCGTCTCACCCAAGGCCGCCACCTCCTGCGGAACACGCCATCCGCGGACGCCGCCACCCCCGCGGCCACCGCCGCCCCGCGGCCTCACCACAGAACAAAGGAATGTGATATTTCTTTTTAACTGTAATAGTGTTAAATGTATTGAGTGTGGTTATCATTTCAGGGAATCCAGTGTTGGTGCGACAGTCGACGTATCCATACACCAGGACCTTCACTTTTGATTTCTGACTCGGTGCATGAAAACACTGATTGTGTGTGTGTTTCCAAGATTTTTCTTGGTGATCTCTTGAGTCGTCTCACCAGGTATAACATATTGATTGTGGCACACCTATTTATTTTTAGGATTCCTCCTCGCATATAGCTATATAGGGTTCCGAGAATTGTACGCACATATATCCCACCAAGGGAAGAGGTCTCGGTGCTAGACCCTTTTCTAGTACAGGCACCAGCATTACCATTTCCCATTGGGCCACCAATTCCAGCAGCCCCAACCATAGAGGGTTCATGCATCTTTAACGTGTTGCATGAGTTCCTTCACCATAGGCCACCCAGGTTCAGGGGAGAGATAAACCCACAGGCGGCTGAGGATTGGCTGGAGGCTGTGGTGAGAGTCTTCCGACTAGTAGGGACACCAGCTGATCTCAGGGTGATCCTTTCCACCAGGCTTCTATAGGATGTAGCAGGAAAATGGTGGAGCATGATGCTCTAAGTTCTCAACGAGGTGATGCTTCTCTAGGCAGACATTGACAGACTCTTTTGTGCAGAGTTTGTTCCAGTTACTCTTTGCGTAATGCGCATACAGAATATACTTCATCTACAGCAGGGTAGCATGATAGTGGCTTAATACATAGCAAGGTTCACTGACCTCTCACGCTACTCCATATATATGGTGTGGGACCCATTATTAATGGACTTAACTTTCATGTTGGAACTCAGGTGGGAGATCAGGGCTTCAATGATCTCACTCAGTATCCTGACGCAGGAGGGGGTGTTAGAGAGAGCCCTCTTAGTGGAGAGTTTTCTTTCTCAGTAGTCACCAGTAGCGAGACCCACCAACAGACATCACGTGGCAGATTCTTCTACATATGGCAGTGGATAGATGTCATAGAGGTCCATGATGACCATACCTATAAGTGGACAACTGCAGGATTCATGGTCGGTTGTGTGGGGCACCCGAGGCAGAGCCGGTCATGCTAGGAGCGGGTAGTATTACCCATGTGGCAGGCAGGGTCACTAGGCTCGTGACTCTCGGACTATCTGTATGGATGCTCAGAAGACGTTCGAAGTACAAACCATTAAGAGACAAATGTTCAACTGAGGAGGTCTGCAGGGAGCAGGCGGATATGGTAGAGGAGATAGCCATGCAAATGGATGTGGGTGACGATTCGATATGTTACTGCCACCACCACCAAGAGGTCCACCCTGACCATAGGGAGTAGGAGGAAAAGGGAGAGATCAGCTCCAAACAGCTAAGGCCTATGATCACTGTTCTCCAGAGATGATATGTGGTATGATCTGTGTTTACACCACCTTAGATACAATACTTATAGACACAGGTTCCAGTCATTATTTTATTGCCACTTCCCTTGTTCTGAGCTCTGAGATCCTGGTGGAGAAGTTGGCTTGATCCATTCAGGTAGAGACTCTTATGGGAGTGGATTGGATGATTACACACTAGTTCTGGCAGTGTGAGTTTACTCTAGGAGGTGATAGATTCTGCTGGGATCACTTAGTAGCAGTGTCGAGGCCTTATGACGTCATCTTGGGTATGGACTGGTTATCTACAGCCCATGATCAGATTGACTGTATTAGGCACCATGTGTAGTGTTTCCCCATGGATGGGACCAGGTTTACCTTCCTCGACATGAATGGATCATTTTCCTCAAAGGATGGACTCACCCGGAGGAGGTTGTAGCCAATTACACATCAGTTGGCTAGCCTTACCCTCGGATCAGTTTATGTGGAGAGTCCGAGTTATCCTGTAGTGGTGGATCAGTACACATATGTCTTCCCTGATGATGTTTCGGGTCTACCTCCTCATAGAGAGGTAGAATTTTACATTGACTTGTATTCTAGGGCAGCACCGGTATCTACAGCAGCGTATCGGATGGCACTCGCAGAGCATCGTGAGCTATGAGTACAGCTAGAGGGCTTGTAGGAGAAAGGATTCATTCAGCCCAGTTTTTCTCGTTGGGCAACTCAGATTTTTCTCTCCAAGAATGTAGATGGGATTTTTAGGCTTTGTTTTAACTATCGGCATGTGAATCAGTAGACCGTGAAAAGCAACTACCCAATCCCGAGGATTGACGACCTATTTGATCAGCTGAAGGAAGCACGAAGGTTCTCGAAGACAGCCCTCAGATCAGGCTATCACCATCTCATAGTATGAGATGATGATGCGCATAAGACGGCTTTCAGAAGTCGGTACAGCCACTACGATTTCTTGATTATTCCATTCGGCATAATCAACGCTCCAGTAGATTTCATGGGACTCATGAACAGGATCATCCAGCCATACCTTGATCTCTTTGTAGTAGTCTTCATCAAGGACATTCTGATTTACATGACTATTGAGAAGGATCATGCCTTCTGCTTACAGGTGGTACGAGACACACTCCAAGAGCACCAACATTATGGTAACATCTCAAAAATGAAAGTTCTAGATCAGAGAGGTTAACTTTCTGGGACATGTCATCTTAAAGGCTGGAGTTGCAATGGATCCAGCGAAGATTATGGTAGAAATTTCTTGGGAGACACCCAGGAGTGTGATGGAGGTACGGAGTTTTCTGGGTTTGGACGGATACAATCAGATATTTGTGATCGATTTCTCCAGAGTTGCATCACCGCTATCAGCATTGACGAAGAAGGGGAAACCCTTCACATGGTCGGAGAGAGGCCAATGGAGTTTTTAGCAGCCGAGGTAGAGGCTGACTAGTTCCCCCATCTTGAGGCTACCGAAGGATAGCATAGGGTATATAGTCTACTACAACGCATCAGGTATTGGGATCAGATATTTTTTGATGCAAAAGAGATTAGTAATCTCATATGGTTCTTGATAGGTGAGATTTAATGAGGATAACTACGCTACCCATGACCTGGAGTTAGCAGCTATGGTCTTCTTCTTTGAATATGTGGTGACATTAGTTGATGGGTGAGCATTTTACAGTGTACTCTGATCACAAGAGTCTTAGGAATATCTTCTCTCAAAAGGACCTAAACCGGAGATAATAAAATTGGCTTGAGTTCCTCCAGGATTATGACTTTGATATAGTTTATACACCTAGGAATGGGAACGTGGTAGTAGATGCACACAGTAAGAGGTCAGGTATACAACTGCTAGGCGAGGCGAAGGAGCAGCTGGCCACTTTGCATATGTCCTTTGTGGATCGGGATGGAGTAACTTTTCTTCAGTATCTTACAGTCACACCCACGCTTCTTCCGCAAGTCAGGGAGGCACACCATGGGGACACTAACTGTGAGGCTCGACATGCTCAGATATCCACACTGCAGGCAGTAGATGGATTTTCTGAAGGTGGAGAGCATGTCATCCCCTTTCGAGGATGTACAATGGTACTAGTGTCACATCGAGAGGAAGTGTTGAGGGAGTTCCACATATCCCCTCAAGCGGTACATCCAGGAGTGGAAAATATGTACTAGGATCTCTAAAGACAACACTAGTGGCCGAGAATGAAGAAAGCAATAGCAGAGTTTGTCTCTCGGTGCCTCACTAGTTAGCAAGTGAAGGTAGAGCATTACGTACCAGCAGGCTTGGTTCAGCCTTTGGAGGTCCCAGAGTGTAAGTGGAATTGGATATCTATTGGCTTCGTGACAAGACTTCCATGTACTTCCAAGGGTCGTGACTTGATTTGGTTGATCATCGACCGACTCACCAAGTCAGCCCACTTCCTACCAATAAGAGAGTAGGGACCAGAAGAGAGCTCGAAACGCCTCTATGTGTAGGAGATTGTACGGTTACATGGAGTACCCTCGATGATTGTCTCTGATCGTGATACATGATTCACTTCCTGGCTGTGAACAGGGTTGCTGGAGGATTTCGGGATGCATCTTCATTTGAGCACCACCTTCCATCCTTAGACGGATGGCCAGACTGAGCTAACCATTTAGACCCTCGAGGACATGGTACGTGCTAGCATCCTTGATTTTTATCGCAGCTGGGAGTATCACTTTCCTTTCGTGGGGCTTTCATACAAAAATAGTTATCACTCCACCATTGGTATGACACCTTTTTAGGCATTGTACAGGCAACATTGCATATCACTTTTTTGCTGGACTGACCCAGGGGAGTCAGCACTATTGGGATGAGAGATGGTACGGGCTACTACAGAGAAGGTTCAGATCATCTAGGAGTGGATGAAGACTACAAATAGAAGGCATAAGTCATATGTCGACTGGAGAAGGAGACCACTGGAGTTCGAGGATGGCGACCATGTCTTTCTAAAGGGTATCACCTTGACGAGGTTTACAGATATTTGGATGAGGCGGCAAGTTATCTCTGAGGTTCATTAGACCTTTTTAGGTCCTCAGAAGAGTTGGTGAGGTGGCTTACTACTTAGATCTTCCACCTCAGTTGCACCGGTTGCACGCCCTCTTCCACGTATCCCAGCTGAGGAGATACGTACATGACCCTTCTCACATCATCGATCATGGTGAGCAGGACATCGATTATGGGGCGACGATTATGGAGGTTCTAGTGGAGATTGAGGATCGACAGGAGAGGGTCCTTTGTGGGTGGTCAATACCTCTAGTGTGTGTATGTTGGCAGAACAGGAAACACCAGGAGAGCACATGGGATCGAGAGGCTTACATATGTGCTCAGTACACCCCACTTGTTTACCTAGTTTGTGATGTGGCCCAAGGGGATGCAAAGCATTGAGGTTGTGAGAATGTAAAGACCCGAAATTTCCATGTAATTTTTTTTAATTAAATAGAGATTTTACCAGTCCGTGAAAATTGATGGCGCGTGATTCTGAGAGCCGGTGTGCCCGTAATGGATTTATAAACTTTTATTCGGGTACATTCAGTAAACGTGTGAGAGGGTTTTTCTAACTTTTGAACTGGTGCTTGAAATTGAAATTTGAGGGCACCGTTGAACTCACAGCGTGGATATTTTCTTAAAGGGACCTTCACCTCGACTGCAGCAGGTCTAGGGTGAAAGATAGAATTTGGGTTTTTTATGGAAATGAAATAAACATAAAAAATTAAAATAAACTTCTATTTTATTTTATTTTTCGAAACCTTCTCTATATAGGTTATGGTGGTGGGGACCACCAGAGTCCTCAAAAACACCCAATTTTGAATTTAGGGGTGGGGACCACCTGACCACTCTTAATGGGGGAGAATCCTCTCAACTCCACCAATTAATTCTATGTGTCAACATAAAATTAAATGATAAGTTATCAATTAATTTTATGTGTCCACATAAAATTATATTTTAAGTTATTATTTAATTTTTTTGTTGGATATTTGTTTTCTCTTCATTGGAATTGGGAAAAGGATTGGAAAAAAGGGAAATGGGAGAGAGCTTGGAGGATTATTATCTCCAACGAAGAATACGTTCTCCAAGGAAGAATGCACTCCCCAATGAAGAAAACTCATGCCAACGAGGAACATATTCAATGACAACAAACTGACGATCGACGAAACGTCGACGTCATCGATTTTCATCTATCCCCAACGACATCATCTCCTTCCTTGCAGCCTCCGTCAAAAAATCTTTGAGGTATTGGTTTTTTTCAATGTGATTATCACTTCCCATGTTCTTCCCTTCTAAACTAAGAATGAAGATAAACTCTCATAAACTAGTTGATCTGTGGATGTTTTCTTTTTCGAGATTGGTAATAGTGATTGAAGAAGGTTGTGGGGATTGATATTTATAAATATATTCCATACACGTTCTTGATGCAAATTTTTGAACCACTTACAATCGCTCTAACGCGGAGGGTGCGGGAAAAACAAACATGGCCTGAACCCTCTGTCATTCTTCTTTTGTGTGTTCTTCATGATGGTGATTGTGACCAGTGCCAGCATTTGGCACCAGTGGAACATGAGAATGGCGGTCGGCACCACCTCCGGCTGTGGTGAACACAATGACGCTACCCCGTGGCATCTGCCACCCAGAGGCCTCACCGTGCCACCTACAGCTGCCGCCATCCGTAGCCCCCGCACTGCCCATGGCTGCTGCAGCCCCCGCCACCCTGCGGCCCTCACCACCCCACAGCCTCATCGCACTGCCCTGTGTAGACCCTCGACATCACCGCGCCGCCTGGCGGCCTCGCCACACCGCCCCGCTGCCTTGCCTTGTAGCCCCGCAACCTGGCCTTGCCGCCCTTCGGCCTCACCACACTGCCCCACGACTGTGCGGCCACACCGCGCCACCCAGGCCGGGCCACCTGGAATGGGTCGGGCCACCCAATGTGGGTCGGGTTGAACCTAGTGTGTGCCGGACCGCCTAGTGCGGGGCATGCTGGACATAGCGGGAAAGGACACCATGTGGGCCGGGCTAGGCCCAACGGGTCGGGCCTGGTCGACCCAAATGGGGTCAGGCTAGGTCAATCCAAACTAGACCAGCTCAGTCCAGGTTGGGCCAGGTCGGTCCGACTGGGGTGGACCAGACCCAGACCCACTTCGACCCATTTATGCACTTTTGGACATATCTTTGGCACCGAACGTCCGTTTGACGAACTGTGAGCGGCGATGGCAATCTAGGAGCAAGATGGTCCCTTTGATTTTACCACCCTTGAGATTTGGATAAAGTTGAAGTATGTTTGGGTTGGATCGAGCATGAATCCAACTGGGCCCTTTGGACTAAAAGGCTAATAACTCAAAGACTAGGTGTCTGATTGACGCACCGTCAGTTGCGTTGAGACAGCTATGATGCGGCGGTCCTTTGAGATACATCCTCGTGAGACTTCGTGGTAGTTACAGTATCGACCAGAGGCTTGTGGAGTGGAACCTCCAATAGATAATAGAGTACAGTGCGGGAACCCTGTAGCTGGTTGTGTGTTTAAGAATGAAGAGCTATCATGTGTGGTTCAGCACCTAGCGATCCTGTGTGGGTCATCACCTAGCGATCCTATGTGGGTAAGCACCTAGAAATCCCTTGTGGATCATCACCTAGCGATCCTGAGTGGTTCAAAACCTAGTGATCGTGTGTGCGTCAGCACCAAGTGATACTGTGTGGGTCAGCACCCAGTGATCCTTTGTGGGTTAGCACCTAGTGATCCTCTGTGAGTCAGTACCGAGTGATCCTTTGTGGGTCAGCACATAGCGATCTTATGTGGGTCAGCACCTAGCGATCTTATGTGACTCATAACCTAGTGATCCTTTGTGGGTCAGTACTGAGCAATCATGTGTGGGTCAGCACAGAGAGAGAAACTTTGGTGGTACTTTCCATCGTGGTAATACCTTGGTGGTATTCTTCTATGTGGCATACCTGTGTAGTACTTTCCTTCAGGGTATTTCTTCCTTTATGGAATAGTTGATCTTGGGGATTTGGAGTTTGACTCTATGTTTTCCACATGATTGAGAGGGGTTTACTTGATAACTTAGTTATATGTATGGGCATATACCAAAGTAGGGTTTTCAGTTGATTTCTTGCTTTTTGGTTTATCTTTGGTGGATTTTGTGAGACCTTTATGGTCTCGGGGTCCCTATTGAGTATCTTTATACTCACCCCTACATGAGCTATGCCCACACCTCTTTGTGTTTATGGAAAACGATGGACAACACTGACTGGGGATGATAGTAAAAGGACTGGTGGTATCTCAGAGGTGGACCTTAGATGAGGTGTATTGTAGGGACGATCGTTCGAGAGTTGTACCTACCCATCAGGAAGGATTCTTGGTGGGTGATCACAGGAGTTGTTCCAGTTAACCTATACTTTCAGTTTCTTGTACTTTACTATTGGGCTTGTATTCCGACCCCTTTTTATTTTCAGCACTATTATTTCTATACAGTTGACTTGTGTTTGTATCTTGTTGTGTTCTTGGTTGCGTGAGTTTATAGGTTATAACGGAAATTCCTTTCCAGTTTTAGGGAATACGCCTTCGGTGCTAGTCGCTATCCCCTGGACTATGGAAGGCAGGCTTGGGGTAGTCACGGCAAGGGCCTCGGGGGATGGGTCATGATAAATTGGTATCATAGGAGTCTTTTCTACCACAGAACATAGGACTATGATCTTAATTTTTAATGGAAATAGTGTTAATTGTAGTGAGTGTTGTTATTACTTTAGAAAATCCAATATTGGTGTGGTGGCTGACGTATCCATACACCAGGTCCTTGACTTCTGATTTTGGACTCAGTGCATGAAAAAACTGATTGCGTGTGTTTTTTCAAGAGTTTTCTTTGTGATATCTTGAGTCAGATCACCTGGTATAACTTATTAACTGTGGTGCACCTATTTCCTTTTAGGATTCCTCCATGTAGATAGCGAGCTTGGGTTCCGAGAGTTGTAGGCACTGATAGCCCACCGAGTGATGAGGCCTCGGTGCATGACCCTTTTCCAATAGAGGAATCAGTAGAGGCACCAGGGGTACCATTACCTATTGGGCCACTGATGCCACCATCCCCAATAGAAGAGGGTGAACGCCGCTTGAGCACACTGCATGATTTCTTGCGCTATAGGCCACCAAGGTTCAGGGAAGAGATGGACCCACAGGCAGCTGAGGATTGGCTAGAGTCCATGGTGAGAGTCTTTCGACTAGTAGGGACACTAGCTGATCTCATGGTGATCCTTTCTGTGAGCCTTCTACAAGAAACAGCAGACAGATGGTGGAGCTTTATGCTCCAAGTTCATGATGAGGTGACGCTCCTCTGGGAAAACTTCGAGAGCTTGTTTTGGGAAACGTTTGTTCCAGTAACTCTTCACGCAGTGTTCATACAGTATCTACTTCATCTGCAGCAGGGTAGGATGATTGTGGATTAGTAATCATTGAGGTTCACTGACCTCTCAGGATACTCCATAGAAATTCTGCAGGACCAATTCGTCAGTGCCTGAACCTTCAAGAAGATACTCAAGCGGGAGATCAGGGCTTCTATGATATCACTCTGCATCGTGACGCAAACAAGGGAGTTAGAGTGAGCCCTCTTAGTGGAGAGTTTTCTTGTAGAGCAGTCACCAGTAGTGAGACACACCACCGGACATCACGTGGTGGAGTCTTCTGCAGATGGTAGCAGACAGATGTCACAGAGGTCCAAGAGGACAAGACCTACAGGTGGAAAACTGTAGGATTCAGGGTTTGTTGTGCGGGGAACCTGAGGAAGAGCTGGTCATGCCAGGAGAGGGCAGTGTTACGCATGTGGCAGGTAGGGTCACATGGCTCATGACTATTCGACCCATAGTACGGATGATTAGTAGATGGTCAAAGGACCGCCCAGGCAGAGACAGAGGTTTGAGCGAGGAGGTCCGCAGGGAGAAATCGGAGGTAGCAAAGGAGCTGTTCATGTAGCTGGCGGTGGGCAACGATTAGAGATGTTACCTCCACAGCCACTAGGTGGTCCACCCTGACCATAGGGCGTAGGAGGATAGGGGAGAGCTCAACTCTAGGGAGCTGAGGCCTATGATCACAGTGCACCGAAGATGATATAAGGTATGATCGTTGTCTACTCCACCTTTGTTGTAGTACTTATAGACATAGGTTTCAGTCATGATTTTATTTCCACTGCCCTCATTCGGATCTCAGAGATCATGATGAAGTTGTTGGCTTGATCCTTTCATCTAGAGACTCCTATAGGAGAAGATTTGACGATTACACCCTGGTGCTGGCAGTGTGAGCTTACTCTAGGATGTGAGATCTTCGGCTGGGATCTCCTAGTAGCAACGTCGGGGCCTTACGACATCATCTTTGGTATGGACTGGTTATCTATATTCCATGCTCAGATTGACTGTATTAGGAAAAAAGTGTGGTGGGTCTGCACGGATGGGACCAGGTGTACCTTTACTGGTGAGAAGGGAGCCATTGTAGCATAGGATGGACTTACCCGGAGGAGGTTGCAGCTGATTACACATCAGTTGGCTAGAAATACCATCATATCTGTTGATGTGGAGAGTCTGAGTTATCCTATAGTGGTGGACCAGTATGCGGATGTCTTCCCTGATGATGTTCGGGGTCTACCTCCTCACTGAGAGGTGGACTTTTACATTTACTTCTACCCCGGGACGACACCTATATCTACACCAGTGTATTAGATGGATCCTGCAGAGCTTCGTGAGCTGCAGGTACATCTAGAGGAGTTATAGGGGAAGGGATTCATTTGGTCCAGTTTTTCTCCTTGGATAGCCCCAATTTTCTTTTCCAAGATGCCGGATGGTGGTTTGAGTCATTGTGTTGACTATCGGTGCCAGAACCAGGAGACCGTGAAGAAAAAGTACCCACTCTTGAGGATTAATAGCCTCTTTGATTAGCTGAAGGGAGAACGGTGGTTCAAGAAGATAGACCTGAGATCAGGATATCACTAGCTTAGAGTACGAGATGAGGATGTGCATAAGACGGATTTCAGATGTCAGTACAACCAGTACGAGTTCTTAGTTATGTCATTCGGTGTAACCAACACACCAGTAGTTTTCATGGGACTCATGAACAGGATCTCCTAGCCATACCTTGATCTCTTTGTATTAGTCTTTATCAACAACATTATGATCTACTCAACTACAAAGGGGGGGCATGCGTTTCATTTGCATTTATTACTGGTAACACTCTGAGAGCACCAGCTTTATGGTATGCTCTCGAAGTGCTAGTTCTAGATCCGACAGGTTCTCTTTCTGGGACATTTCATCTCAGAGGCTAGAGTTGCAGTGGATCCTGTAAATATTGAGGTGGTACCTGCTTGGTAGCCACCTAGGAGTGTTATGGTGGTACGGAGTTTCCTAGGTTTGGCTGGATACTACCAGATATTTGTGCCAGATTTCTCCAGAGTTGCAGCACCACTATCAGAATTGAAGAAGAATGGGAAACCGTTTGTGTGGTTGGAGAGATGCCAGTAGAATTTTCATGAGCTGAGGCAGAGGATGACTAGTGTCCCAATAATGAGGCTACCAGATGAGGGCGTATGGTACATAGTCTACTGTGACTCATTAGGGACCGCGCTCGGATGTTTTCTGATGCAGGAGCGAGTACTGATCGCATATGGTTCTCGATAGCTAAGATAGAATGAGGAAAACTATGCTACTCATGACCTGGATTTAGCAGCAGTGGTCTTCTCCTAAAAGATGTGGCGACATTACTTGATGTGTAAGCGTTTTATAGTGTACTCTGATCACAAGAGTCTCAGGTATATCTTTTCTCATAAGGACCTGAACCTAAAAAACGATGTTGGCTTTAGTTCCTACAGTACTATGACTTTGAGATAGTCTATACTCCTGGGAAGCGAAAGGTTGTAGCTGATGCACTTAGTAGGACATTAGGTATACAGCAGTTAGGCGAGGCGATGGAGCAGCTGGTCACTTTGCAGATATCCTTTGTGGATCAGGATGGAGCTGCTTTTCTTCAGTTTATTATAGACACTCCCCCACTTCTTCAGCAATTCAGGGAGGCGCAATGTGGGGATGCTGACTACGAGGCTCGATGCTCTCAGATATCCACAGGGCAGGCACCTGGTAGATATTCTGAATGTGGGGATCATTTCATCCTCTTTATAGGACGTACCATCGTACCAGTGTCACTTCGGGAGGAATTGTTCATGGTGCATCCAGGAGTGGTGAAGATGTACGAGGATCTCCAACGATATCACTGGTGGTCGAGAATGAAGAATGTTGTAGCAGAGTTTGTCTCTCAGTGCCTCACCTATCAGCAAGTGAAGGCAGAGCATCAGGTACCAGTAGGCTTGGTTTAGCCTTTAGAGGTCCCATAGTGGATGTGGGATGGGATATCCATGGAATTCGTGACATGACATCCACGTACATCTAGGGGTCATGACTCGATTTGGGTGATTTTAGACCGACTCCCCAAGTCGGCCCACTTCCTACCAATCAGAAAGTAGGGATCAGTAGAGATCTTGGGACACCTATATGTGTAGAATATTGTACAGTTACAAGGATTACCCTTGACTATTGTCTCTGATCGTGATATATTTTAACTTTCTGGCTATGGAAGGGGTTGTAGGAGGCTTTCAGGATGCAGCTTCATTTGAGCACTGCCTTCCATCCTCAGACAGATGGCCAGACTGAGCGGACCATTCAGACCCTCGAGGACATGTTGCATGCCTGCATCCTCGATTTCAGTCATAGTTGGGAGGATCACTTGCCTTTGGTGGAGTGTGCGTACCACAACATCTATCACTCCACCATTGGGATGGCACCTTCTGAGATGTTGTACCGGTGACCTTGAAGATCCCCTTTGTGACGGACAGACCCAGGGGAGTCAGCACTAGTGGGACCAGAGATGGTATGGGCTACCACATAGAAGGTGCAGATCATCCAGGAGTGGATGAAGATAGTATAGAGTAGAGAGAAGTCTTATTCCGACAGAAGACAGAGACCTATGGAGTTCGAGGATGGCAACCACGTCTTTCTATGGGTCTCCCCTCGATGAGGTTTGTAGAGATTTGGATGAGGAAGAAAGTTATCTCCAAGGTTCATCGGACCTTTTCAAGTCCTCAGCAGAGTTGGCGAGGTAGATTACTGCTTATCTCTTCCACCTGAGTTCCCTTGGGTGCACGATGTCTTACACATATCCCAGCTGAGGAGATACGTGCATGACCCTTCTCACATTATCAACCATGGAGATATGGACATCGAAGATGGGGATAAATTTCCAGAGGTTCTAGTGAAGATTGAGGGTCGATGGGAGTGGGTCCTTCGTGGGTGTTCGATATGTCTAATGTGTGTACGTTGGTAGCACAGGAACCTCTAGGAGAGAAAATGGGAGTGGGAGGCTTAGATATGTGCTCAGTACCCCACTTTTTTACCTAGTTTGTGATGTGGTTTATAGGGATGAAAAGCCCTGAGGTGGGGAGAGTGTAAAGAACTGTAATTTCAATGTAATTATTTTTAATTAAATGGAAATTTTATGAGTCCACAAAAATTAACGGCACGTGATTCCAAGACCCGGTGTGCCCATAATGAATTTCTGAACTTTTATTCGGTTATGTACAGTAAACGTGCGAGTGGGTTTTTATAACTTTTAAACCGGTGCTTGAAATTGAAATCTGAGAGCACTGTTGAACTCGTAGTACCGATATTCGCTTAAAGGGTCCTTCACCATGACCACAGTAGGTCGAGGGTGAAAGATTGAATATGGGTTTTTCATGGAAGTGTAAAAAATAATAAAATAAAATAAACTTCTATTTTATTTTATTTATTGAAATCTCATCTACATTGGTTATGGTGGTGGGGATCACCCGAGTCCTCAAAACCTCCGAATTTTGAATTTAGGGGCGGGGACCACCTGACCCCTATTAATGGGGGAGAAACCTCTCAACTCCCCCAATTAATTCTATGTGTCAACATAATATTAAATATTAGGTTATTATTTAATTTTTTGTGTGGGCTATTTATTTTCTTTTCAGTGGAATTGGGAAAAAGATTGGAAAAG
This sequence comes from Viscum album, assembly GCA_963277665.1. Classification (NCBI taxonomy): domain Eukaryota; kingdom Viridiplantae; phylum Streptophyta; class Magnoliopsida; order Santalales; family Viscaceae; genus Viscum; species Viscum album. The sequence continues at coordinate 264,797,454 of OY728128.1, read as the reverse complement.
GGGAATTGGGAGAGAGCTTGGAGGATTATTCTCTCCAACGAAGAACATGTTCTCCAATGAAGAATGGGCTCCCCCACAAAGAACGCTCACACCAACGAGGAACATATTCAATAACAACAAACTGACGATCGAGGAAACACCGACATCACTGACATCCGTCTATCCCCAATGACATTGTCTCCTTCCTTGCGTCCTCCATCAACAAATCTTTGAGGTAGGGGTTTTTTTTCTATGTGATTATCACTTCCCATATTCTTCCCTTATAAACTAAGAACGCGGATCAACCATCATAAACTAGTTGATTTGCAGATGTTTTCTTTTTCGGGATTGGGAATTGTGATTGGCAAAGTTTTTGTGGATTGATGTTTTTATATATCTTACATACAAGTGCTTCATGCGAATTTGTGAGCCACTTGCTACTGCTCTAAAGCAGAGGGTGCGGGCCAAAAAAATATGGCCCAACCCCCCCCCCCCCACCATTATTCTTTTGTGTGTTCTTAGTGATGGTGATGGCGATCAGTGCCGACGTTGGGCTCCGGTGGAACATAAGAATGTTGGTCGGCACCACCGCTAGCCGTGAAGAACACAATGGCGCCGCTTTGCAGCTGCCGCCACCACACGACCTCGCTGCGCAGCCCAACGCCATCGCCACACCGCCCAACAGCCTCGCCCCACAGACTCGCGGCCCTCTATGTCCACGCGGCCCCACCGTGCCGCCCAGCGTGGGCCAGGCCGCCTAGCGAGGGCCGGGCCGGACCTCGCTGGATGGCCCGCCCATCGGGCTGGTCCAGACCCAATGGTTCAGGCTGGGTCGAACCAAATCGAGTCATGTTGGGTCGGCCCAAACCGGGTCGGCCGAGGCCGAGTCAGGCTGGGTCGGTCCGACCGGGTAGGGCCGGTCCCAAACCCACTTCGACCCATTTACACACTTTTGGCCATATCTTTGGCACCGGATGTCCGTTTGACAAACCTTCAGTGGTGCTGGAAACCATGGAGCGAGATGGTCCCTTTGAGTTTACCCCACTGGGGATTTTATTAAAGTTGAATTACGGTTGGGTGGGATCAATCACGAATCCAACTGGGCCCTCAAGACTAAAAGGCTAATAAATCATAGACCGCACGTCCGATTGACGCACCGTATGTTTTGTCGAGACCCCTATTAATTGGAATTCCTTTGAGATACTTCCTTGAGAGTCTTCGTGTCAGTTGGATTATCTACAATAGTCATTTAGAGTGGATCCTCTAGGAGACAAAAGAGAATAATGTGGGAACCCTTTAGTTGGCTATGACGTGAAGAATGAAGAGTGATCCTGTGTGGGTCAGCACCTAGCGATCATGTGTGGGTCAGCACTGAGCAGTCCTGTGTGATTCAGCACCTAGAGATCCTTTGTGGGTCTGCACCTAGCGATGTTGTGTGGGTCAGCACCTAGCGATCCTATGTGGGTCAGCACCGAGTGATCCTGTTTGGGTCAGCACCTAGTGATCTTGTGTGGGTCAGCACCTAGCGATCCTGTGTGAGTTAGCACCGAGGCATCCTCTGTGGGTCATCACCTAGCGATCCTGTGTGGGTCAGCACCTAAGGATCCTGTGTGGGTCAGCACCGAGCGATCAAGTGTGGTTCAACACCAAGCGATCCTCTATGGGATATCACCTAGCGATCATGTGTGGGTCAGCCCTAAGAAATCCTATGTGGGTCAGCACCGAGTGATCCTATGTGAGACTTCTTATTAATAAAGTAATATGATTTATTAGTTACATCTAATCATCACTACTACTATACTTAAGTTATACCTAGTGTGATCTGACTTTGTACCTGTGTTTTACTTTCCTTCGTGGAAATACCTTGGCAGTATTCTGTTGTGCGGCGTACCTATGTGGTACTTTCCTTTGGGGTATTTCTCCCTTTGAGGAATAGTTGAGTTTGGGATTTGGAGTTGGACACTATTTTTTCCTAATAATTGAGATAGGTTTACTTGTTAACATAGGGATATGTACGTGCATATACCTAAGTAGGGTTGTCAGTTCATTTCATGCTTTGTGGTTTATCCTTGGTGTATTTTGTGAGACCTTGAGGGTCTTAGGGTCCCTACTGATTATCTTTAAACTCACTACAACATTGGCTATGCCCGAACCTCATTGTGTTTGGTGCATACGACGGATAGCACTGACTGAGGATGAGAGTATCAGGACTGGAGGCAGCTCAGATGTGGAACTTTGACAAGGTGTATCATAGGGACGACCGTTCGAGAGCTGTACCTACCCTTTAGGTAGGATCTTTGGTGGGTGATCACAGGAGTTGTTCCAGTTTACTTGTACTTTCATTTTCTTGTACTTTACTGTTGGTCTTTTATTCCGGCCCCTTTTTACTTTCAACAATATTTTTTCTATACAGTTGACTTGTGTTCGTATCCTGATGTGTGCTTAGTTGCATTTGTTTACATGTTATAAAGGCCAATCCTTCCCAGTTTTAGGGAAGACACCTTCGGTTCTAGTCTCCAACCCCTGGCCTATGGAAGGCGGGCTTGGGTTAGTCACGGCATGGGCCCCGTGGGACGGGTCGTGACAAAGGGAATTTACTAATAAATTTATTTCATTGACTGAGGAAATATTCCATATTCGGGATTTTATGTGGATAATTATTGTTTTATAAGGAATCTTGAGAATTGATCTTATTAATAATTCAATATAAGATGAATGAATATGATATGAAAGTGATTGTTGTGCCCAGTTATAAATATCTCTTTGATACGTTGACTAATCTCATGAGACAAAAGTTTCAGCATTCTATACTAGATAAGTAACTAGTTTACACCTGCCCATTTATTATAAATGTATTATCTAAGTCCCTAACAGTATGATTCATGATATCTTGGTTGAGGCCTAGATGGTATCATTCTATATTTACTAATTTATGAATTTCCTTTAATAAAAGTTATGTTTATTTTATCCATGTGATTTATATATTGATATTATCCATCAATTTACTTTTAAATCAAGTGGTTTATTGAATGGAATGTTTTTTGACTATCCACTCAGCTATATGTATTATGCCTTGAATTACCATGATAGATTCTAATATAAATAAACCTCACTGAGCATATGATCTCACCCTTTATTTGTTTTCAATTCCCCATGATATGAATAAGGATTCACTAAATGATTTAAAAGATGCAATAATGTTTCTCAGGTTGTGTTTAAATACATCTAATTAGATATGGTATTGTATATATATATATATATATTGTTTTCTACCATTACAAAATTGGCTGATCATTCAGGGTGTAATCCATTATATCTTGTACCAATGTAATATATTTAAAAAAAAGATAGATAATTAAGTTTGGGGTTATTAAAAATCACATGTCACTCAAATAATAAATTTCATGAATTTATTAATAATAATTAAATTTAGTGCATGTATGCCTAACTTTTTATAGGAGAATATGAATCATGTCTTTATTGAACGCCATCTGATACCATAATCAACAACATACCCAAACAACCCCTAATTTCTAAACTTCAATTTTTTCATAATAATGTTAAAGTGTTTTATGTTTATGATGATAGGTATCTAATTAACATCATATAAAAGGGATTCGTAATAAACATACACCCCTAACTATATAGATGGCCTTACTAGACTACATGTGATATAATTTTATGGGACATTCCAGATAATAAGTCCTGACTTAATATCTCATGATTTTTTTCTTTGTATCTTGTATAAAACTCATTTAATTGAGTAAAAAAATTTAATCGTTCTAATATTGACATATCATCACAACCCATGACACTCTCTAATCATAATCTATTAGTGATAACATAAGGTCATAATTTTAGGAGGTATCATAATTATATTTCTCATGTAAAATAGTTGAATAACACATGAATAAATGGTAAATGGAGATTACTTTTATTATAAATTCATGATATATTTCACAATTATTACAAACAATCACTATTTTATCATATACCTATAGATTCTACATTACCATCATTCTATTGTTGTGCTAATGGTTTTTTCCAAATTTCTATAACAAATTTTTCATTACCCACCCAACAGATCGTTTAATTTTCATAATCAATGATCTATCATATAATACGGTACTTAAAAAGGATGTGTATAGTCCTTGGGTAAGACATTGGTACAATGTATTGAAAAATACATCCATTTTTTGTAACAAAAAATTATGATTCCTCCCCCATACACTGTAATAATCCCATATTTGGTAATACATTTCTTAATGAAAATAGTTTCCTTCATATCTTATGATGTAGTGATGTACTCTTCCTTTATTTTGGATTCCCCAATGGTGGATTTTATGGAAATCTTCCAAATGATATATATATTATTTCAAAAAATCATTAAATAGGTTTGAGATTGTATATCTTTTCTATCATAATGGAAACTATCATTTCTTTAACAATTTCCAATGAGTTCGTACTCTTCTCTAAATAACAAGAACATGTCATCACCAATTCATTGTTACATAATGATATTATTGAAAAAAATTCAATGAAGATCACCGGGATTCATGGGTTATTCTCAATAAATATTTGAAATTAGATCGAGGACACAACATAGAATACACAATATTTATATTAAGGAATTTTTATTCAATCTTATACATCCTTTTAAACTATTTATAAGTATTATGAATCTTCCTAACATCCATGGAACGAACCAATGGTAATTTCACCACCATTTATTTCTCCATAATAAAACAATTTAATATGTTAATTATATTTTTATACGGAATTGGTTTTAGTAACATCATAGATATGTCACTATAGATATCAATACCAAATATGTAGGTTATTTCACCCATGTATTTTGTCGAGAAACATTTTCTAAACCACATATTTTTAGGACATATTGGTCGAATAACATTTATTATAAGCTGTATGTCATCCATATATAGTATAAAAAAATATTAATAAACTTGTATACAAATGAATCATCTATGTTTTTTATGAAACCAAACACTTTATTTTCATAATCAAACTGAATATTTCAAATCCAAGAGACATAATTCAATATATAAATTGTTCACTACCACATGAATAACAATGAAAACTCATGTGCATCAATGACTTTACTAAAAAGGTAACTATTATATTACAATATGGGCCAACCCCATGAATAAGAGTAGAAAATGGGTTATTTCTAAGAGTTCAATGAATACATAGGACTTTATCCCTCGTGATTCAGAAGAGGCAAATTTAAGGTAATATGTAAAAAATGGGGATTGGGTGGTTCATGGTACACGCTACACCACTAATGTCTCTACAAAACCTAAGGATCACAAATTTGTCTATGTTCCCATAGGGCCTCATAAATAAATATTTCAGGGAAGAAAAATAAAGGTTGTTGAATGAAGTGAAATATTTCTTAAATTATTTAATTTATAGTTTTTTATACAAAATAATGTAATTGCAAATTCAAATAAGGTTATTTGGATAATTTCAATGGTTTTATAGATTCATTGCATATTTCATGACCCAGATGTCACATTTGGAAGAAGACTCAAGTAGATTTCAATTATTCTATATATATGGATCCCACACCATAGATTAAATTCCCCATCATGAAAGGATAAATTGAAAAATATGAACAAAATACCTCCTCCATGATATCCTATAATGAAAAAGATACGTGGAGATTATTTTAAAGATTCTTGGTTATTAAACATTAGAACTAGTGTATACACGATGAATAAAACCACAACACCATTACACATATAAGAGTTAAAGAAATTATAAATATCCCATTTTGATACTCATAGAATTAAAAAAATTATAAAATCAACGAAGAAAGTGGATATAATATTTCAAAATTCAATATTTAGCAACAAATGAAATCATACCTTACCCCTGGAGTTTTTACTAAGGTACATGATATAATTAATGTTGTATCTCCATGAATGATTTTTTTCTAGAATCCATTGAGATTAAGAAGACATGGTTGAATTTATGTGATTTTATTGGATGGTTTTGAAGATCTATTATATCACTGATAGGTATAAAATTAATGTTATGTGTTTTTTGAGATATTATTCTCTAACATAAAGGGAAAACTAACATGAGTAAAAATGTATTTAAAATATCCAACATGATTAAAAACATTGAGAAGAGAAAAAAATTTATGTGAAGTAGTTAGAAGGAAAACTATTTTTTTAATAATTTAATTGATGATATAGACTTAAACAAGGAATGGTATCTTTAAGATAGTACCTTGTCTAGATAATTGTTCTAATTTTGTTGAAAATCATTATATCTGATCAACATATCACAGATCTATTGTATTCCCTATATCAATGATGTTACAAGAAAGATAAGAAGAGGGAGTTTCTTTGGATCGATGGTGTACTAATATGAAACATTTTTAACATTTATATTTTATAGTTCTAATCTATAATACATTGAGACAATGTTTTCATATTAACCTTGGATTATTCCTTTGTGGTGAAAAAAGTAAAATATAAGTTTCCAATATTTAATATCCATTACTATATATAATATGTCTTCATTAATATTGACATGATCATGTTATTCTAGATAACATGAAAAAAATAAACACCTGATAAATAAGAATAATTTAATACCTAATTCACACCCCACTATTAAAGAGTATTGAGCTTATGGGTGTAAAAAGTGCTATTAATGAAACAAGGGTTTTAAATAAAGAATATCTCTCAATGAATATTTTTTTTTTGATAAAATAGTTAGTGAAAAATGGATTCAATTATTTTATGACTATAGTTTTTAGATATTGAAGAATCTCATGATATATCACTTAAAATATCGTAACACTAATATCTTTACTTCTTGTAAACATGAAATGCAATTAATTATTCCTAGAGTAATTTCAATTACTAACACCAATAAGAATGATTTTTATAGTAATATAAAGGCAAAAAATTCCTTATCAATATCCCTATAAAACACATAATATTTTAAAGTAATGGATTTCACATTAGAAAAATATTTATGGGAAAAACTATCCTATATTTATGAATGGGATAACTAGTTTAATAAAAATAAATTTCTCAAAAAAAATTATGATTTTAAGTTAAAATTAATTGATTATATTTGTGTATTCTTCAATCATCACATTAAATGTTTGGGAGAAATCTATGGACTCAGTAATCAAATGAAAGATATTGATGTCATGAAATTGATTTTGATATGACTTTCACCCTTGTATAATTTTTAGTTATTTGATCTTTATGAAAATGTCCTCAAAGTAATCACTCTTTATGATCTTAATATTAAGTTTATAGTTTATGAGATTCATGTAAAAATAGAATAAATTTCTATTTATTTAATAAAATAGTTTTACTTTGATGTAATTTAGATTCATAATATACATGAAGGAAAAAATGAATAAGATTTTAGAGATAAATTAAAGTCACTTGCTTCAAGTATATTCGTGTAAGGAAAGGGAATGTATGAAGATAAACATCCATTCACCTGTTTCAATTCCATAATGTTTTAGAGAATTTCAGTAACATTATTAATGAATATTTATATGGGATTTTAATATTATATGGATTAAACAAATAAATAAAGGTTTCCTCTAAGATGAAATTTTAATTCTGGGAGTTAATCAAGATAGAGGTCAGAGTAGACAAATTATTGAGTAAATAAGAATATGATGATGAAAGTTCAATAGAATATGATCAGGTTGTATTCATTTTATATGTGGAAATGTTATAATAAATATTTTTAAAAAGGCATTAACATAAAAATTTATATTCATCTAAAGGAGTTGTTAACTTGAGATTAAAACTTGAAGGATCTATTTATTGTTTGGACATTTAATCTAAAAAAACAAAATTATATAATTAATTTTATAAAATAATAAAAACTATATATTGATCAACTAGAAGCTAAAATTACAGAGTTGAAGAAGGTGGTGGAAGAGCATGATGCTTCCCAAGATATATCTAACGAAGTGAATAATTTAAATGTATAAATAGAATATAATTTTAAAATTATTGGAAACCTCATTGCGTTATTTTGAATAATGAAGGAAGGAGGTTGAATCTCTTGATGCATAAGTTTTTTTGTTATGAAATAAGTTCTAAGAAAAAAAAATGGAAAGTGATATGAAAAATATATAATTTAGGACATTCTCATATGATTAGTTGATAAAAATACTAAATTGGGGTATAAATAATATTTATAAAATCAAAAATGAACATCTGCTAGTCCTATGGGAATATATTGCTCAGATGTGAAACTAATAAATTCAAAACAAGTTAAGTTACCATATAGAATAATGTAATATAGAAAAGCGGTCAAAATAAGTTAACACCAAGGTTAAATGAATAGTCACAAAACATATCAAAATCTGGAAATATGTATAAATACATAGATGATAATATATTGACATTAATTAATTGGAAGTTTTGTGGTTTTTTGGGATACACAATGACACATTCTATGGACGTATAATTCTATATTAGAGGCAAATCTCATGGGAGCAGATAGTGAAGCATTTAAACATGTCATTCATCTAGAAGAAATAATTACTTTTATGATTACTATTATAAATACTCTAATTTTGATCATAAAGTGATAAATTATACACAATATACCGGTTAAACTTACTCTAATTGGAGATAAATGAGAAAGGAATTTGATGAACAATAAGATATTTCGCTGAAAAATATATTTTATCCTTTGGAAGGTTAAGTGTATGATCTCAAAACATATAATAATGAAAATGAGGAGATGATAATATCTCAATAATGTATCTATTGTAAATAAATGGGTTATTATGAGAGGGATATTTTAGAATATATTTCTATTAGGGAAATAAATTTTAGTAGAATCTGGACACATAACGATTGGTGTATATCGCATATAACAGGTAATGTAATTCTCCAAATTAATGTGTAGATCTGTTTCAAGGGAACATTCATATTTTTTAATGATATATAATTAAATATCAATGGAATATTAAGGATGTATCTAAATATATATGAAATAAATTTCAAATAATTTAATTTTATAGATGGAAATTGACATAATATTCTCAGTATAAATCAAATTTTTGACATCAAAATTGACGTCACTTGTAATCAAAAGGGATTATGTATCAAATAAAAAACTATAGGTTCTTTAATAAATATAGGGATAACTAATTTCTATTTTTAATCTTGTATATTTTGATGGAAATACTTGTTTTTTATAGTGGAGGATGAAAATAGTCCTTAGTATCAAAGGATCAAACATATCAGTCACCAATGTATGGAAACATTGTTTAAATAGAAATATAGAAAAAGATATTTTGAATCTATAAAAAGGTAAAAAGATAACTTGTAGAGCCTTAATCTTTGAGAACATAATGTTAAATATATATAGTTATAATAATAATAGGTCCTCAAATCTATTTTATCATATTTTCAAAGATATTTGTTTTTTGTTGAAGGTTCTCTTGACATACGATGATATGTACTTAATTTTTTCATTCATGGTTATAGTAGAATTGCTCGTATCATGTTTATATAGAATAAGAAAGTGGTGAATGGGTGTATTAAAAATTTATTGATTTATGAACAAAACTGGAAGAAAAATCAAGATTATTTTATCACAAAATTGAATGAGATACACCCCTCATGAGGTTGAATAACATATGGAGAAGCATGTGATTAAGAAAGAAGTTTCATTGATGACAATGCTAAATAAAGTGTGGTAGAAAGGAAAATTAAAATGGTGAACAACAAGGTGTAATACTTACTAAAAAATTTGAAATATCTCACTAATTTCGGAACACATTTATGTATATGTATACGAACATAATCAGGTCTTTATAATACCTAGATATAAGATGACTTGATAAGACTTATGGCATGGAATAAAACAAAAAATTAATCAATTTATTGTGTTCAGGTGAAATTGTGAAATTACAAACATGGAAGGGATCCATGGATAATTTAAAAATTAATTAGATGAACGGATTATTTTCATAAACTCATTCAAGTGTAAGGCCTAAAAGTTTCTAAAAAAGGTTATGAAATACCATAGTGATAAGTGTTGAGAAATTTTTTAAATAAAAAAATTGAACCATATCTAAGAGTGTTAAGTGATAGAAAAGAACTAGATATGAATAAGGATGGTTTTTATAGTCCATCATATGATCATAATTCAGAGGAAAAATCATTTTAACAAGAATCTACTAAAAGGATTCAACCTATAACTCCATAGAAGAGAAGAGGAGATGAAGTCGATGAATACAATATCATTTGTTATAAAAATACACCAACAAAAACTCATAGAATGATAAATATAGTTCATAATACTCTATTATATCAAGTTTTTCATATTTTGTTTGAAAATCTGTGTTTGATTAGTCATGTGTTATGTCCCCAAATGAATAATAAGGTCATATTAAAAAAAATAGAACTCGAGCTTTTTGACTGACCAAAAAATCAAAATATCATAGAAATAAAATATTTTTTGAAAAATATAAATGATAAAAAAGATAAAATTGATCTTAGATAATGATATATTCTTGTCATTGTTTAATGAATAAGATAAATGAGTTTTGAGAATAAAATCTTTTCACCCATATAAATACACGAGTCAATAAGACTCTTCCTTTTATTATGTTTCCAAATAATATTTGAAATATACTAAATGATTGTCAAGATAGAGTTTTTAACTGATATTACCAAAACTTAAAGAGATATTTTACATCATGTGGGATTTCTTAATGGTGATGATGAATCAAAGGTGTTAAGATTGAAGAAGGCTATCTATATATTGAAATAGAAACCTCAGGACTTTAAATCTATATCAGATGAATTCTTAAAGAAAATGGAATTAAAAATAGGGTATTTTACCATAATCATTATGTTAAATGAACCAAATATTATAATTCCATGGTTCTAATTACTATGCAATGGTTCAGAACCCGAAAGTGTGCAAGAAGCTCCAAAATGATAATGTCGGGATGGTTTTCTTTTATGACCTCATTTCTATCATCTCCTTTGTTTAAGTTTTCAATTTAATGAAGAGGATTGGCCTCACCTTTTCTAAAAAAATTCATATACCAAAATAAAAAGGAGGACAAAACAATTGACATATCTTAGAGAGAAGGTGACACTATTCATTATATCCTATTTAAAAACTAAAGTGCAATTAAGATAAATATGAATCTTGCACACCATTCCAAAATGATTCATATTGATATTCGATGTCATTTCATTAAAGATAAGGTATAATGAATAATTACCAAACAAGAACATGTAGGAATGAATCAAAATGTATAGAACATCATTCTGAAATAATTTTCCACAAAAATGGTTCAAAATAATTAACTTGACCTTAATCATTAACCACCTCACTCTACATGACAGAGTATGTAATCTCTAATCTACCCATTATATATATTTCTTCATATGGATGTTAAATGTTATTTTTGGAAAATATATTTTGGTTTTAGTTGATAAATGTATAAATAAAATCCTTGGGGATTAATAATTAATGGAAAATGATTTGAAAAATAACTACATCATTGAGGTGATTAATCCATTATCTAATTCCCTATAATCATCTTTGACACATGTAGGCTTAGGGAAATTAATAAAATATATTTTTCATAGCTTCTAGAGAAGTGGTAGTCTCATGTATTATCATCATTTATTAACATATAATAATAAAAAAACATTGAATTTTATTTACAATATAATGAAATATTGAAAGGATGGAATGAGAAATTTAGACTTCTATAGAGGGAATCTACTATATGAAAAAAAAATCAAAAATAAATATGGAGGATTGAGAAAATAATAAAAAAATTGTGATCATTATAAAAAAAGTTACAATGGATTTATTTTTTCAATTATACAACCATTATAAAGATTTATGGAATTCAAGATTAATAAAATGAGATACCATTTAAATATTATGATTTCCGTAAGTCGTGTAATGAAACTGTTGGTCATGTCACAAAGCGGAATAGTTTAAAATTAGTTTACTCTAGGAGATCTTTGAAAAAATAAGGCATTATCATTTAAAATTATATAATTTGGAAATGTAATTTCTATAAAATATATTTTGGGTCCTTTGGTGATTTATGATACACAATATGTCAACGATGTTACATCATAATTTGAGGATTATAAATTTTGTTAAGTTCTTACCGGGGCCATGCATTGAATTTATTAGGGAATGAAGAAACAATATATTGTTTGAAATGTATTTTTTCATCTAGTTCCAAATTTGGATTTAATATTACATGTAGATATGTAATATATCACACTGGATAAAATTTATATAATTTTTGTGGTTTTTTAGTATCATATTACATGTCGGGACACAAACATCACTCTGTGATGGTGACTTGAGAGTAGACTTTAGTGATTCTATAAATATAATTCTAGAATCAACGATGAAATTTCATACCATGAAATGATCAATTGAAAGATTTTCACCATGACATCTTAGTGTCAAAAAATTTTTGTGCCCTGATTTTAGAGCTTTGGGTGATATAGAACTAGAATATGAGTACATTAAAAGTATTGTTAAAATAATTACATTAAAGATATATAATTACATTAGGGATAGTATCTCAATAACAACACACTTTCTTGACTATTGTTTAACATTTTATTAAAAATATTTTATTTTATTATCATATTTCTTCTCTAATTTATTTATTACCCAGAATTAGTGCACAAAAATATAAGAAGGAGAGTTCCCTTTGACTTGTGATTTTCTTTTATGTGACATTCATAACATTTATATTGTATAATGTTAAACCCTGCTTCATTAACAAATTATCAATGTGTACTCCATCGACTATCTATTTCTGGTGACATAAGAAAAATCATGTCTCCAAACATTAATTTGTATATCTGTATATCATATGTGTGTTTTAATATTTATTGGTTTGTGTTGTTCTTATTAACGTGATAATAATATCATATAATAACTAAATGTAATTTAACTTCCTAATTCAAAACCCCACTCATTATACGGTATTGGGAATGTGGGTGAATCAATTTTAGAAATGATATCCCATAGTTTCCTTAGGAAAACCAACAAATAAAAATCATAATGATTTAGAGTAAGATTTATCAGAATCTAAGAATTTTATGTATTTTTAATCACCCAAAACACTCACAAAAATACATATTGGTATATTTTCATGTATTTATCACATAGTGTGTATTTATGAATGTTTTGCATAGAATTTGGTTTTGGAGGTATATTGAAGTTTACCAAGAATATCCCCAAAATGAAATTTTAAGTTCGTATTAACTCATTATCAATCAAGCCATACATAGTAGGGTGTGATTTCCCCTCTATAACATTCCTTTCTATTCGGGTTTTCCAAGATGAGTGAGATTATTCAACAATAAATCAAATGATCAGTCAATTATTCCCTTACATATTAAATGAAATTATCTAATCATATAATATTAATACTTTTTATAGTTGATTAGTTACTTCATTATAATAATAATGTAAATTATCAATTGATTTATAAATTCCAGTCGTCAAAAAACATAACCATACCAACTAAATTCATTGGTAAAGGTCACAAAGTAAATAAACTCACCACTTTCTAGTAAAATCATTAGTTCATGGAAAACAATATATATAAGTTTCTATAATCCAAATTTCCTTTCATCTTCTCTAATAAAATCCTTCTACATCATTTTTCCTGAAAAACATAATTAATATTTATCAAATGATTCATAATAAAATTGTTAAAATAATTAAAAACAATAGTTTCATTAAATGTGTTTCTAATTTATATATCCCAGTCAATAATTCCATAATAAAGTGAGATTAGATCAACCATGACCTACTTTTTTAAAATATTATACATAGGATTATCTGTATATGTATTGTACAATATTTTTACTATATTAATTATACCATAAAACATACTATTCATATATAACAACTATTGATGTTAATAATTAAACTAAATCCCAGTCTATCCAAAAAATATGATAAAATAAAATTTCTACTTATAATAGAACAAAATAATAGTAACTTAATTATAGAACTATTCAACTAAGAAGACGCATATTGTAAGCATCTACCAAAAAATTAGAAACTCTTTATCCTTTTGTAACATATATAACTAATTATCCTTTATTTAATTCCCTCATTATCTCAGATTCTATGTTTATTACTATAAATTTGTTATTCATTCTCTATATCTAATATACAAAATTTGTAGTCATGAAATTTATTTTAAGAACATTCACAGTCCAATGCTCATAATAATTCTCATTGATAACACCTCTCTACATTAGATAACAATATTTTATATTTTTATAGGGCATTCATATAAGATACCTTAAAATAATAAAAGTAATTAATTCCATAAAATACATAAAATACATATTTATTGCTTATTATCATGTTTTAAGTCATTTTATCAAGGGATTTTAATGAATGCTCCCCCACAAAAATGGAGACCACGTAAATAATTACATTTAGTGGGAAAAATATATATTTTATAAATTTTTAACTCAAAATTAGTCTTTATCTAAAACAATAGATCTATAAGTAAGACATCATATGAATCATATTAGATATAAATCATGGATACTTGATGTAAAGAACCTTTTCCAAAATTTAAAATACAGATAAGAACAACTCTATTACTTTGGTATCATGTCTCTTAGGGTTTAATAGGTATGAATCACCCAAATAATACAATGGGATTTGGTTATTTAAATCTTCTTATTTACCATTTAAACGATGTTATATGCAATATAATCCACAGTTACTCAAATTTTGAATAAAACTGCAATTTTTGATAATTGATGTCTTGACATGAGTTTTCTTGGGATTAAATATCACACTTAGTATTTGGTGGGGTTTATTTTTCAGTATACCAAATTTATTATATATTGTATGAATTTTAAGTACATGTATATTAAATTAATTTTAATAATTATTAATGAATTTAATTTAAAATCCCTATTCAATCCACAAAATTTATATATTCAATCTATAATAATGTGTAAATATTTATACAAACTACAATTTTTTGTTACACTCCAAAAAAATAAATAATATTTAAACATATCCTTATGAATCCTATGCATAAGGTATCTAAAATTATCATGGAAGGGTTTAGAATTATATAAAATTAAAAACCCCTACATGAGTCAGCCTGATCCCCAAGCAGACAACCCCACACCATTCTTAAACTTGGAATAAGCCTCCTTGTCAGTGGAAAGTACAACCTAAAGTCCTTATATGGATGGATATATTACTCAAGAGAGATTTTAAATATATCAAAAAACTAATACCTTATATTCATAAATTATATTAAACTAAAAAATTAAATCATGAAATTAAAATTAAAAAAAAATTAAGATAGGTGAAAACACAATATTATATTGTCAAACACATCATGTAATTCAGGTAGAAAAAACAATTATAAGAAGAAATTTATCAAATTGATAAAATAATACATAATTTTAACATTTCATAAAAAATTTATAATCATGAATATTAATAAATACTAAATAAAAAAATATTCAATTTACTACGATGAGATATTTAAATAAACATTCCATATTTCATTTAGGCCGTGAAATACCATGTTTATAATGCCTATCATTTATCTTTTATAAAATATTTAAAACCCAAAAAAAATTAGTAAAAATATTAATATTCATTATTTTTTGCTCTAAATGAAAGGTTATCGCTTATAATCTATGTTTATAATTGGATCTCATATTAAAAGATAACTTAAGAAGTTAGTACCTATTAATTATTTAGTAACCATATTGTATCAAATAAACCGTACATATAAGTGTATCATTCAAATGTAGTGACCCTTACTTATATAATAACCCTTACATATTAATTGACCTTTACGTATTATAGTGGCCCTTATGTACCATGATGTCACACTTATATATAAATATTTTTTAATTCCATGAAAATATAAAATCACTAACATATGGGGCATATAGACTCTTATTCATGTGTAAATAATAATTAGTTATATATGCTATATTATCATTATGATTCGATACACTCTCAGTGCATAATATGGATTTTACTCATAGCCTATGATATCACATATATCATAGAATATGACATCAAAAAAACACATATTTTGATGTATCGTTCTTTATGATACAAATATTTCATACCCTATGACCAGGAAATGAATATTACATTATCCTATAACATAATTTTAGTTATAGAAATTCATTAATCCAACTTATTACATTCATCCACGCCCAAGGATATGCTATAAAATATCCTCAAGCATATTATGATATGAAAGTTCTATATAAAATAAATATATCAAAAAGTTAATTCAATGATTAACATGGATTTTACACAACTGATGGGTATTTTACATCATCATTGTAACACCCTAAGATTCTAGAATATAAGTTTTCTTTAAATTAATATTGTTTTGAATTTATTTCTTTAGACATGACACTAAACCAAATCTTACAACAAAACAATATATGAATGTCAAAAATATAAATTGAATTGTATTGTTGTGACGAGGTAATATCATTATGAAATACAGATATAAATTAAATGAAGGTCATTTTTTATTAAAAATGAATCGAATAAATTAATGATCCTAAATAACTAATACATACATTTTTTCTAGCAATATATTTTCTTCTAAAATTATATTTTTAATGTGATTTATTTTAAAATAAATAAGTTTTATATAAAATATTTGGATAATATTTATATTTTATTGACACTAATATAAACAGTAATTTTCTTAAAATAATAATTAACATAGTTTCTAAAAAGAAATTCTCTTATTAAAAATTGTTTTTCATTATATTTTATATTTCCATTTCTATAAAAAATTACTTAGTTATATAATGTAAATTTGAAAATAATAACTTCATTTTTTTCTAAAAGTAAAATATTATCTTATGATTATTTTTTTGATTTTTCTAAAATAATTTATTTTTAGTTGAATTGTGCAAAAATACTATTTTTTATTAATTTTGTTATTTTTTTGATATTATTATAATAAAATAATGAAGTAAATGTTTCTAATACCAATTTTATATAAATATATATACTTATAATGTAAAATATATCATTTAAAAATATTTGGTTGACTTTTTATAACTCGTGCTAAATGTTTTGGAAACTAAAGAAAAACTTTACACTAAAAATTGTCTTTATTCTCTTATATTGAAAAATATATTTTCCATAACTTATAGAAACTAAATATTAAAAAAATTTACATAAAAATTATATAAAGTTAAGATATGAATTTATTTTTTAGGAATGAAAATAAGATTTCAAGGATTAATGTACTTTACTGTGATAGTGGTAAAACTCATATTTTCAATGAATGTTTTATTAATATTTTCTATTTTCTATCTATTCAAATGAATTAATAACCTCTACAAAATGAATCAAATATAAAATTTTACCTATATATATATATAATCATTAAATTGGTAATTAATACTAAATATGATTAAGAGAACATTATTGTAAAAAACAACTTTTTCTTTAAAAAACATCAATATATTAAAGGTCTAAATGTAAAAAAATTATTTAATCTATTTTTTAACTTTAATTAGAATAAATATTGGATAAATTTATGTTTATATCACCCAAATTGTAAATATTAGTTCTCCTATATTTAAAAAAACATAAAATGCATTTTAAAAAACTAGTTACAAAAGTACAAATGAAATTGATATACTGTAAAAATCTAATGGTAAAAGAGTTGAAGAAATGGTTTAAAACATGTGAAAAAATACATGGATGTAGTATGATTAACCAAAATCCCTCTCTAAAGAGATATTTCTCACTTTTGGATTCATTGAACACTAAATAGTGTCATAGCACCAGTGACATGTAATGGGTATTTACAAAAATTCCATTTTTATACACTTATAATAGAAGATCACTTCCACCCACTCACTACTGCACTTCCTCTTAAATATTTTCCAAAAAATATACCAAATTTAACTATCCTAGAATTACATTTCACATATATAATTCTATTGTTTCAATAATTTATTCTAATCCTTTAATTCATAAGAAGTAGTTCATGTGAAAGATTAAACTCACCACTTCAGTAATTCTAACTCCATGGTCTTTTATTATTAATATTATTCTTCTTTAAAAGATATTTTATATGACAAAATTAATATTTTCAATATTATGAAATATTATTATACTAATGAAAATACACTTTTCTGCCTTCCTTCAAAATAATTTTAAAAATGAGGAAGATGACATGCATTGGTGTGGATTACTACCTCCATGAATAGAGAGTCATATTTATCAAAAAAACTATTTAAATTAAAAAAATAGATATTTTATGAAATAATATAATGATTTTAATATGAAAAAAAATTAATTGATAATTATTTCAATTTTATACCCCTGTCATTCTATTAAAAATGTGAATATTGTATGTGAATGTGCGGACTACGGCCTCAAGGGAATGACATATTTTACTCCATTTCTTACAATAATGACCTATTTTAAAAATGTATAAAATTTTTGAAAATATTTTTCTGGATATATTAATATTATTTAATGGATATATCTAAAAATTTATAAGTAATATTAATAATAAATGGTTATATTAAATTTAACTATGTTAAACGAAGATATAAACGTACTTAAATTAATTAGTGTCTATTTTGGAAACCTTTTGAAAAAAAATATATTTTATTCTTATGGAATATTAAAGGATATAAACATCAAAAATATTGGAGAATATGATTCTATTTTACAACACTAATGAAAATGGTCACCTAGCCCAGAGAATAACTGAGAAATTGATTAGACAACCTTAAGTAACTGATATTAACAAAAACTATATAGTAAATTGTTAATATATGGTAATATATAGACATTGTAAAATGAAATATAAATGAATGACTATATTATTAAAAAAATTAATAAACATATTTTTATTATCCTTGATGTTATGTGCTCATGTAGAATAAATGGGTATCTAGGGAAATGGTTTCAACATCTCAATATTTATTCATTAATATATGATTTTTATTAGCCACATTCTCCCATTATGTAAAATAAAAAATTCCTTCAAATGTATATATTATCATAAATTTATTTAAATCTATGTTATTTAGAAATATATATCATGTTATGCCTTTATGGGTTTCATGTTGAAATATAATGATGATTTAATGGTCTTTATTAACACTACTCCATTAATTGAGTTAAAAAGTATCTTCTTGAAATTGTTTCTTCCAATATTGTTCTCTTCCACCATATGATTTTATTTTTGGTCGATTTATATTACCATATTTTCAAAATTTCTTTTCAATTTATTTATTTTTCCAAGATAAATATCCTACCAAAAATTATATAATTGATAAGAATAACTGTCATCCTCTCTAATGGTGGTTTATCCACATTTTTGATATTTTCCCTTTAGATAAATGTTCTTATTTTAAATAAGAAACATAATTATATATTATCTTATATGAAATTCAAATTTACTATATATTCCATTAAAAAGTAAGTTTCATTATTCCATTTTACGATGTGGGATTTCAACAACGGTGTTTTAAAATTAGAAAATAATTTTCCTTCCATGATTATCTGTCGGATCTTATAAACCACCTTCATAACGTTTGAGTTACATGTTCTCTTTCTTTTTCACCCTTTTAATAATTCTATTGTTTAAAAAATTGTTCTATATTCTATATATATTCATATATATATAAATATATGTGTGTGTGTGTGTGTTTACCTTTCTTTTGGAAATAACACATGTTTTAACTTCCTCTTAAATTTCTCAATATTATATAAATATCACATAAGGGAAATTCCTATTTCCTGTTTCGTGAGAAGTGTCACCTCTATAAAATTATTCTAACCATGAATAAATTATAGATAAAATTATTATTTTACATTTATCCCTCCTTATTTCATTATGTTTTAAAGGAAAATAATAATAATCAATTTCCTTCAATCATGGATCTTATACTCAATTCTAAAATTATCAATATTATAGTTTGATTTTATTCTTACTTCTCATTGATCCTTCACATTAATATTCCTAATTAAATCTAAGTATTTAATAAATATTTTTCTTTATTAAAATATGGACATCAAAAATAATTTAATCCATTATTTTCTTCAAAATATCTATTTCATAACCTCCAATTATGTGTTGAGACAAGATTATGAAACCCACTTCCTTGTCAAGGGTTTTATCATTATTATTCGTTATGTATGGTTTCATTTCCTTATGTGGCATAGGTATGCATGTAAAAATTTTAATTTTCATTATGTCATTATAGATAATAGATTATGTATCAATATAATGAATTTGGTAATGTTTTTATATCATGATATACCATGTATGGTTCATGAGAGTTTATCCTAGGAACATTATGATTTGTGATGGGTGGTAGTGGACATATATATCCCACCGATGCATTGGGTAAAGTATTACATCTCATAAGAATATATAAAATGGAATTGAGAGCAAAAACAATCCACCAAGATTATTTATCCATTAAATTTATGGGACTTGGGATATAACCTAATCCATTGTGGGACTCTTTCTGTTGTGATATGATGTTCTTGGTCGTGAGCCTGAGATTATACTTAATATTTCAGGTATTATTTTTATACCTTAAATTTATGGTTCCCTGATTTCATGATGTCATTTCCTTATATCGTGTTTCTCTTCTTACCTCATAGTCTTATTCAATGGTAAGTGTTTGTTCTTTTGAGATTATACATTCCACTATCTTGAATTAAGGACAACTCTTATTGGTATGCGTTTCTTTTAATAAGAAATTTATAAACTACCCTTGTTTTATAATAAACTTATGATCTAACCCTATATGATATGTTGATGATATTTTCCCTTACTAGGTATTTGATCTTACCGCTTATTTTTTATTTTTTCAAGGTTATAAAAATGATTATAACATATATAAGTCCTATAAGAGAGTATATGGTGCATCAATTATGGATAAATGTTCAAAATTATTATAAAAAAAGTTTCTAATATAGATGATCCTCAAATATAATGAATCTTTCATTCATGGGATTCTGAAATTATTTTTATGAGATGTGACATTTAAATTAATGTAACATTTTAAAATAATGATGTGATATGATCAGGATGTCATAAAGGTTGTAAGATTCGGTTTTAGTAATTTTTTTAGGATTTTTGTAGTTATTTTTAAGGAATAGGATAAGATAAATTTATTATAAATGTAAGGGATAACTCTAAGGGATAAGACTAAGTGAAGGAAAACAACTTAAATTCTTGTAAAATCCATGTATGACAACTAATAACTTTTATAAACATTATTTAATGATTTATTACCTAAATATATACATAACACAATCCAAAAAAAATTGATTTAACAACCACGATGCTAACAACCTAGATGTAGTGTCTACCTTATTACATTTACATTATCATAAGATACAAGGAACCACATCTTGGGGGAAAAATAGTATAGTAGTCTTGGTATAGTAGATACATACATGAGCCTTGCATTATATTTTAATACACAAATTATAACATAATTTGTTTTGGATATCTGTATTCCCTCTATAATATCCTTTCATATCATTCATAGTAACTTTTTGGATTCAAGGTAAGGGAGAAAAATAAGTGTGACCTCATATTCTCAATAAGAGTAATGTAATGTGGAATATATAATGAATCAATAATCATAATCAAAATATAAAGGTAAATAACTAAACTCACATCCACTTCAATCAATATCATAACATTCCTAATTAGATAAGGAATAATAAATAGGAAAAGATAAATAACTAAACACACGTGTCATTTAAATAACTTAACTATCATTAATAGACAATGCATAATCACATGACAAGGCAAATAAATAATCACAATTTTCATTTAAATAACATAACCATCATGAATGGATGAGTAATAATCAATATGGTAATATAAATAACTGAAAACACATTCCATTTAATCAATAACTGATATTGAAATGAACCTAGTGATAATATCATTTTTAAATATCGTAGATAATAATAACTAAATACTTAATGATCGAAATTATTAATTATTTTAAGTCATGTTCTCAGGCATAATTATACCAACACAGTTAAAACCTTTCATAAGACGGCATAAAAATATAGGTAGAAAGTAATTTAATGTTATATTAATGATTCACCTCATGAGACTATATATTCATTTTGGAAATATATAATTATAGGCCCCATAAATCTCTAATGTCCAAAAAATTCCACATATATCAAATAATATATTTAATTTAGGAACAATGTTCCTTGTCATCAAATGTCCTTATTGAGTAGTGAATACAAATTTATCAATATTTCCCCAGATAAAAAAATTAATTTTAATATAGAATAAAATAAAAAAATTACATATCATATAATAAATAAAAATAATAATGATAAATAATATTTATATTTAGGGTAAACGTAACTTCCAATGATCATAAAGAAGTGAATATTTGATGGAAAAGTTAATGACTAGATAAATGAATCAAGAATGTTGATGTAAATACTTTATTTGATAAAAATGATCATAAAAAATACATATAATTAATAAAGATGGAATCAATATGACACATATCTAATGAAGAATTAGTAAAATAAGGTTTTTCTCATTTATTAATATAAATTCGATGAAAAGAATCATGAAAACATTCTTGGTGAAAATAAACTTTTCACATTGAAAACCGACTTTTAAAACTAAAAGTTCACAAAAAAATTATAAATACTTTTCCTTGAAAACATCCATTGAAACATAAAATTTAATATTTGAAACATTGAGAGTAAATGATATATTTAAATTCCATTCAATCCATACAAATTAAAACAAATATTCCTTTCACTTTTTCGATAAATGTGAAATGGTCCTTTTGAAAATGACTTAAATATTCCTTTAGAAAAATTCAAAAAAGTTACAGTTGGTTAAAAAAATATAATAAATCATTTTTATATAGGATAAAAATATATTTGATTTTTTTATGGAAAACATAGATTTGTATGAAAATGGATTTTTTAATAAAGAGATAAATAATTTCAGATTTTATTAAAAACATTTTATCATTTATTTTAGGCATTAAAGAGTAAATAAATTTTACTATTACAAGAATAAGATCACAAATAGATATAGTATAATAATATTAATTCTTTTTTATTAATATTTTATCAAATAATTTCTTTTAATTCTAATTCAAGTACAAATAACCCAGATTCAAATAAGATTGTGAAATAAACCCTTACCAATATCATAACATTGAACTATCAAACAAAAAAATGTATAAATTATTTTTATAACATTTATAAAGAAATAAAACAATTGGATATAAATAATAATTTATTCAAATTTTAATACACACACAATAAAAGAATATCAGACACAAAGTGGAATTAAAATAACCTATGGAAAAGAAATTGAGTTTTGAAATTCTTTACCACTTGTTAATTTTCAATACAAATCCCATTTGATGAAATAATTAAAATTAAAAAATAAAATCACATAAATTTTTAATTAATAGTGATATTTATTGTAAAATGGGTAGTATATACCCCTTTACTTAGGGGTATAATATTACAATATGCCTCAATAAAACGAAATTGAGACAAAGCTCCTTACCACTTTGGTAATATATTTAATTATTTTCCCCGGTCATGAATGATATAAAATGAAACAAAAAATTAAATTAAAATAAGTTTATTAATATTATAACATTTAAAAGGGGTATTACATACACCACCAAAAAGAAACATGTTCTGAATATGGCTTACATCTCCCAGAAATAAAAGAGAGACTAGAAATCCTTTACCCCACACTTCCTATAAGTTGAACGTACTTTAGACTCTGGTATAATGTTATTAAAAAATTTATTTACTTATAAAACAAACTTTTCATATTTATAATATCATATATTACCCAGTAATATAATGTTCCCACCCATTTTTCAATGATATCTCATTATTTTCAATGTTTCATGGGTTAATAGGTTGGTTTTCTCTTGAGTGTTTTTCATGAATGTTATTGTTATTGTGAATGTGATATATATATATATATATACATAACCTCCAGAATTATATTTATGATATAAATATAATATTTTCTCATTAGAAACATTTTTTTTACAATTTATGAAAAATGGACACATAAAATCTTTCGCATCGACTTTGAAGATGGTAAGTTGTACGTACACACGAGCGACGATATCATTCCAATAATTAGAGAAAAGTGTATATAAGAAGATGATATATGAATTATAATTAATTAATATCATTGAAAATTTATCATATATATCAATTATTTCCATAATTATGATTGTACTTGTTAGTCATTTGTAGAAAAGAAATGGCATTAGTTCACGAGGTAGTAATCTGTCATACACACGGGCGACGACATTCTTTTCCATTTGATGGAGAATGAAATGGTTAAATAATATGTCATAAACAAAATATAATATAATTATAAGATATATATTGGTGTTATTTTAATTTTATTTTTATTAAATAATATAAGGTTGTCAAATAATAAAGAAAAATAATTATCTTGGGGAAGATAATTACCTTCATTTAAAGGTACCTCATTTGGATCTCTTATAAAGGATCATAAGGTTGGTCTTTCTTCAGAACAACAAGATCTAGATTGGGTATAAGGATATTGGGGAGGATTATTCAGGTTTTTTACAAAATATATATCTTTAGAGGTCTAAAGAAGTGAAGGTAGTAATTTCCCTTTTATAAATGGGGGTAGGGGATCTTGTTTGGAAATCGTGAGGAAATTTTTCAAAAGATTCCATAATGATTCATTCATTCACATTTCAAAAAACTCCAAGTGTTCACAAATTAAAACATTTGAAGTTTAATATTTAAATATTTCCATCCCATGGGTGTTGTAAATATTTTTAGGTTATTTAAATTTTGTAGTATAACCCCCCCCCCCAATAACCCTCTTTTTATCATTACCCTAGTAATTAGTTTTTTACTATTTTCACTATTTAATATGGTCAAAACCTAGTTAAAATTATTATATAATAATAATTATACAAATTATAAATATGGAATCCATTTTTTGAAATTCAAATCATATAAGTGGCAGAATCCAATATGAAATTATAACCATAGATGTGATGAGAAAGGGGGTTTACAAAGAGAAAAATATCAAAAGTATAAAAGGTTTTAATATCGAAATTTAACCGGAAATTGAATATAATGACTTAAAATATGTAAATATTTCTATAATTTTACTAATTTTACTCTAATAAAAATTAAAATATAATTTAACTGTGTAAATTATTTTACAAAAAGGAATTTTTCTAAAAAAATGGGTATTTGTTACTACTTATGGACAAATTATACTTTTCATAAAATTATAATAAATTAACAAAAAGATAGATTTTATATTATTATTTTATAAATTAATTTAATTTTATAAAATATATTTCTAAAAGTGGTGAAAATTAATTTTAAATTATATGTGCAAGACACCCCTAAACCGGCTTTTAAAAAATATTTTTTTAAAAAAAATATTTTCCTTTTAAATGGGTATAATTTCATTAATAATAAATAGATAAAAATAATTTTTATATTTTAGTTATAACTATACATATGTGGAGATTTAACTTATATGTTATAATGGAATACTATATTAAAATTCATTTATCATTGAGGCTTCATGTTCCAAAATCTATCGAAGAGATTAAATTTAAATAAATGTATTTAAGATATCATTTAAGATCGATGATTCATGTCTCACATGATATTCAATAAAATTTTAATATTTTATAATATAAAGGAATTATATTCTCCCCACCTTAAATAAATTTCATCCACTCAATTTAAACTTGACCCCACTAATCAAGGTTTTAACATTTGGAAATACCATGGTTTAAAAATCAATATTGTAAAATGGTTAATAAAACCGCTTCTTATGGAGGTAAATATTAATATGATGGTCATATGTAATAAAACTTATTATTTTTCCAAATATGATAATATTAGTGGAATTTAATGATATGAACATTTAAGAAGAGCATAAATAATTATAGAAATTGATAGAGATAATTTAAAATAATAATGTGAATTATCAATGAAAAGTTAAGGACCTAAAAACCATAAATCTGTGATGATTTAAAAGAAAATTTGATTCATAGTATTTGTATATAATAGGATAAAAAAATTCAATAACCTTATCTTATAGTCGAGGAATTATTTCACTGTCAATAAATATATGTTAGTATACTTACTATATATGTTTCTATTTTCTAAAAATAATGTCACCCATTGGTTGTGATTCGATCAATTTCCAATTCATCAATTACTCCAAGAAATGAATATCCTATAATGATTCATGTATACCAAAACCAATAAATTTCAATTCTAACAGATAGTAAGATTCATAAAAGAGTGAAAATTATTTCTATTTTTCTCTAACTATTTTTTGAAACCAATATAATTACGACAAGTTATCCAATATAATACATTAATCTATAAACTGAAAAGGTAAAACCATAGGTTCATCATTAATATTTATTCATCAAATCATTTAATTTGAAACTAACATATTAGCAATAATGTCACATAGGATAGTGGGAAGCATTAAACCATTATTGTTCTTTAGTTGTTGGTTCAATCCCTACAGCCTTGCTGGTTTTGGAGGTTTGTCACCAAGAAAGAGGGTTATCCTTTTTCTAAATATATATTAATATAATTCCAATCATGTTCCAAAAAACTTATGACCATAACTACTACAACATAAAATATAAGATAAACCTTAAATTTTACCAATACCATGACTCTTGGGTCTAAAAAATTAATGAAATTATTCCTCAAATAACACTTTCACATACTAAACCAATTGGTGATATTCCAAAATATGTTTTTTGAAAATATTCTTAATCATGTGACAATCCTACCACATAAATTTTTAAAAGGGGTATCTGAGACATTGAACTTATAATCAACCTTAAACTCATAAAACTATGATGATATAAAAAACTATTAAGTTAATTAATACAAATATGATTCTAATGTATAACAAAATCCTTAGATTATTAATAATTCTTATCACAAAAATACCATTTTTAATAATACTTCTAGTATTTAATTCATAAATCCTAATATATAAATACTTCATCCATTTTATTTCAATATAAGTCCATTTTTTGATTTTGGATTAACAATTTAAAAAGATAATTGACATGGATAATCACCGTGTTCTCCACATTTATGAAAAAAACTATAAATGAGTTTATAAGATGAAATTTATTTCCTTCCATTATATTCATCATTTTTTTATACAAATCATTGGTTTAATCCCTTCTCTTCAACCCATAAAACATTTTCACATTACATTTAAACACTTTTTTTCAATCTAATACACCTTAGATTTAATCCAGATCATTAATTTTCATCATCTTTTAAAATACTTCATAATGGATTGTAAATAAAATGTGAATTACCAAAAGTATACCACATAATAATTTCAAACCAAGTGCGCATTAAGGCATGATTTCATGCACCATTTGATGATTTGGTTAGTCTAAATTTTCCATTTTAATAGTTTTTATCCATAGGTGAAACATTTTTATAACCACCTCTACATGAAGTATTCATACAGGGATATATTTCTAAGAAAAAAATAATGCATTCCCTGCAAATGAATTATTGTGTTATTTTATACATATCCCCAATGTTTATCATTTGGTTATGTTCTATAATATATGTTTTATTAAATATTTTTCTTAAGGTTTCTTCTAAAATTTCTCTGATACCAATTGTGATGAAGCCAATTCCATTAACCTAGAGCCAACATCTATATTATTACACTATCATAGAGTATAGGGAATTACATTCTAAAGGAAAAAATATTTAGTAGACTTGTTAAACAAGATCCATAATTGATTCTTGTGTTACATTAGAATACAAAAAAATTGAGAATATCATTATCCCTAATATAATATCCTTTTATACCATTTATAATACACTTCTTGGATTCTTTGGAAAATAAATAAAATAAGGGTGATCTCAGATTCTTAGTAAGAGTTACGTAAAGCAGAACATATCAAGAATCAAAAAGAATAATAAACATAGAAAGTTAAAATGCTGAACTCAAATTCCATTTAACTAAAAACTTGAAAATTATGATTAGATAAGGAAAAGTAAATATGGAAACATAAATAACTAGACACACATTACACTTTAATAACCTTTATATCATGAATATATGATGTAAAATCAATATAGAAAGGTAAATAACAAAACACACAATCCATTTAAATAACTTTACTATCATAAAAAGATGAGAAAAAATCAATATAGTAAGGTAAATAGCTAAAACCACATTCCATTTAAAAAATAATTGGAATTAAATACAACCAGAGATAATATCAATGAGAAAATATCATGGATAATAATAACTGAATTTTTAATGAAGGAAATTCTTAATTATAAGAGGTCATAATCTTAGGCCTAATGATACATCTAACCACAAATACCTTTCACAAGAAGGTTTTAAACAAGAGGTAAAAACATGATTAATGATATCTTATTGATTCTCCTCATGATACTATATTTGCATTGAGGTTCTATATAATTCTAGGTCTCACTTATCACTATATATCCAAATAATTCCTAAAATATAATGTAACTGATTTAAATAATAAACAATGTTCACTATCATCAAATATCCATATTTCATATTGAATAAAGGGTTATCAATATTTCCCTATGTGAACAAATAAATTTCACTTTGGAAAAATATATGTAAAAAATGATATATATTTTCTGAAATAAATTTTTCTATTATAAATAATATGTATATTTAGGAGAAATTTATTTCCCAATAATCACAGAAAATTGAACACTTCAAGGTAAATTTAATGACTACAAAAATTAATAAAGAATGTGAATAAAAATAATTTCCTTTGTCAAGAGGATCATAAATCATCCATATAATGAGTAAAGGTGGTATCAATAAAATATATCACTAATAGATCATAAGTCCTATAAGGGTTGTTGTCATTGATGAATAGAAATTCCATGAAAGGATCTTTTAAAACACTATTGATGAAAGTATCCTTTGCACTTCAAACAATTTAAAACTAAAATTTCTCAAAAAAATGGACAGTAATTTTCTTTGAAAATAACAAAACTATAAAAATAATCTTTAACACAATGAGTGGTCATAATAGCTATAA
This sequence comes from Viscum album, assembly GCA_963277665.1. Lineage (NCBI taxonomy): Eukaryota > Viridiplantae > Streptophyta > Magnoliopsida > Santalales > Viscaceae > Viscum > Viscum album. The sequence continues at coordinate 264,768,271 of OY728128.1, read as the reverse complement.
ATTCCATTCATTTTGTACATGTAAAAACAAATATTACTTTCACTTTTCATTAAAATCTAAAAGGTGTTTTTTAAATGATATGAAGATTCATTTCAAAAAAAGTAAAAAATGATTAAAATTAAATTAATAAAACATTTTCAAAAAGGGTTAAAAAAATTTATTTTTTTTAGAAAACATGGATTTTGATGAAAACAGATTTGCAACTGAAGAGAGAAATAAAGTTAGATCTGTTTAAAAATATTTAATGAACTTCTTTTAGCACCAAAAATTTTAAAAATGGTACTATTACTTCCAATGGTTCATAAATTACCATTTTAAAATAAAATTAAGTGGTTTTATTAAAAACTAATCAAATAATTTACTTCAATTGAAATTCAAGTATAAACAATCTTTGTTAAAATGAGTTTTTAAAATAAAACCTTATTAAGATCATAACGTTGAACTGAGAATTAACTAGTGAATTGATTATGTGTATCAAATGTAAATCTACATAAAAGAATTTATAAAAAAAATATTGTTTCCAAAATTAAACACATACATAATCTTAGAATATCTATGAAATTATGTAAGTAATGTATCCTGATGAAAATAAATTGAGTTATGAAATTATTTTCCACTTGGTAATTTTCAAGTAAAATAAACATGGGTAAAATAATTTAAATTAAAACATTAAATACCATGAATTATTTATAAATAATGATATTTAATTTCAAAGAGGAATTACATATTCCTTATAAAATAAATTAGCTTCATAATATTACAATATTCCTCAGGGAAGGAAAATTGAGAAGAATTCCCTTACCTCTTTGGTAATATTTTTAATTGTATGCCCAAATAAATAATAAAATCAATTGAAAAATCAATATCATGAATAGAATTATATTCATGGTGTAATAAGTCAGAGGGGTAGTACATACACCATAAAAAATAAAAAAGTGGTGTATATGGAATATGTCTCCCATATATAAAATATATAGTAAAAATCATTTACCTCAAACTTACATTTAGTTTTACATGATTTAAATTCCATTATATTGGTTTTAAACAATTTATTTACATATAAAAGTTCCATATTAATATTTGTAATATCATATATTATCCACTTATGTCATTTTACCACCATTTGTTTAATAATACTTCATTATTTTTATTGTTTTAGGTGTTAATTGCCTTGTTTTCTCATGCATGTTTGTCATGATAGTTTGAAATATTACTATCAAGATATATTTAAAAATAATATAAATAATTATATTAATAATATGAATATAAAACATACTCACTAGATATATTTTTAGATCTATTTATGAAAATTATACATTTAAAATGATTCGCATCACTTCGTATTAATGGGGTGTCGTATGTCTGAATGAGCGATGATATCATTCCCTTAATGGGTGAAAAGGGTAAGTAAGTGGATGATATATTAAATTTAAATAACTAATATCATGTCTTACTTATCATATTTATCCATTATTTACATCATTATGACTATATATATGATTCATTGATGGAGAAGAAAATATATTTGTTCAGGAGGAGGTAGTCCACCTTACACATGAGTGGTGGATTTGTTTTCCATTTGATGGTGTGGAACATGGTAAAATATTATTAAATAAGCATAATAATATCCCCATATATTGGAAATATTTTTTTATTATATTGAACATATAATGAAATTTTTTCTATTTTTAGCATATGAAAGGAAAATAATAAACATAGTAAAGATAATTACCTTCTCTAAGAAAAACCTCCTTTGGATATCTTCTTAAAGACCCTTGGGTTTGTCTTTTGAGAATACTAGAATATATAAATTTGTATAAGGATTTTTTGGATATATTTTGGAAGGTTTTTATGAACTAAAATCCTCTAGATATGTGAATAAGTGAAAGGATTGAGTGCCCTTTTATAATTGAGGAAAGGGGACCTTTATAGAAATTACATGGAAATTTTCAAAAAGATTCCAAAATAAGAAAGTCGTTCACAGAAAAAAGATTATAAATTGCTAGATATTAGAACATGTGAAGTATAAGATGAAACTATTTCCACAAAATTTGTGTTGGACAAGTCTATATGTTATTTTAACCCATATCTTCTGAGTTTAACCCCTGAAAAATCCATTTTTATCTTAACCACTATAATTAATGTTTTTATAGTTTTCATTATTCATTAAGGTAAAAACATAATTTTATTTTATTAGATAGTATTTATTTTTAAGATTCCAAATATTTAATCCATTTTTCCAAATTCAATTAACATAAGTGTAAGTGTGCAATTTAAAATTATACCTACTAACACGATGAGAAAGCAGGTTTCCAAAGAGTAAACTCTCAAAAGTATAAAGTGATTTAATATCAGAATTCTAAATTAAATTTATTAAAATGACCTAAATTAGTTAAATTTTAATATAATTGAACTATTTTTAATTCTAAAAAATTAAAAATATAATTTTAATTTGTAAATAAATCAAAAGAAAAGGTTGTTATCAATAAAAATTGGTTTTTTAACTATTCATTGAAAAATTAAACTTTTCAGAAAAATACCAAAAATTCCCCCTAAGATAAGTTTCATATTCTAACATAAAAAATGAATTTAATTTTATGAAATAAATTTTATTATTTTTTATAAATTAATTTTAAATTATGTGTTCAAAACATGATTAAACCTTCTATTAAAAAACGTAGTTTTTTAGACAACATATCTTTTTGTTTTAAATGATTTTTATTTTATTTATAATCCATAGATAATGAATAAAATTATAGTTTTTTTCCATTAATACCCTCCAATTTTACAGCTATTTTATAATTGTATAAAATATTGTGGTTCATTTATTCCTAGGGTAGTGTGTTCCACAATCAATAAGAGAGATTAAATTTAAAGAAATATATTTTGTGATATATTTATGCTCAGTGTTGTGTGTCTCAAATGCTATCTAATATAATCTTATTATTTTTTAACTTTAGGGTTTTTAAATTGATATTCCTAGATTCTTTTCATAATTAGATTAATTTCACAATATCAATAAATGGGTATAAAACGACAATATTTAAAACTCTATAACATGCCCTTAAAATACATTGATCTTCTAACACTGTATGGGATAACATGGAGACGTACATAAGAAAGGGGTGAGATATAGATCACATTGAGGGGGATAATTTGATTATAGATGTATGTAATGTTGTACAAGTTAGTAAATGGGAATATTATGGTCATATAAAAAAAGTGAGAATCATAATCATGAATATTGTATCATGACCAAAGATGATAACATTAAGTAACCATACGAACATATCAACAACAAAAAATCATAACATAATAAGAATAAGTCAAGGATAACGACTAAGAAATCATGAAATAGTGTGATTAGGCTAACCAACCATGAACCATACATGTAATATCATCTGATGAAGACATTAACCAATTCATTGGAGAGCTATATAGTTATAGGGGCACCTATAACATTCATATTATGTATGTACATTTAGGTTCCATATAGGTTATACAATATAAGAAGGTATTTAATCAAATTTAATCAAAATATTAAGGATTTTGTGTTACATTAATGTAATTACCCAATAAATTAATGATAGGTACAACTATTATATAACCATTAAGTGGAAATTGAGATAGATATTCACAACACAAATGTTTGTCATGAAGAAGCATGGAATATTTTTGTAGCAAAACAAGCATTTATTATGGTTTATATAAGTTATAAATGAGTGTGGAATGTTGTAAACCATTACATGGGAATAATAATTATAATAAATTTATGTGTAAAAACATATGTAAACAAAGATAAATTGTAAATAAAACATATTAATACACAAAATTTACTTGAGTAATGAGGTGTAAGTGAATCCCTTATCTTGAGAGGAGATAATTAAAAGAGTAGGAGAATATTGGGAGAAAGTTAGAGATGTATAGGGTAAGTAACTTCATTATAAATGTGTTTTTAGTGAAGATTAAAGGTATTTTGGGTGGGTATTTATAGAATAATTGGAGGGAATTATTTATTAATTTCTAAACTTCTATTTTGGATTCTAAGTAACTTCATTATGAATTTCTTTTAAAATATAAAATATAATATAGGTTTTGTAGGATCCATTATAGATTAGTAAAATTAGTCAAATAACATCAAAAACACATTATTTTAATGTGGGGATATATATTTGGTCATTTATTCCTTTTATAGTTTTTATTAAATCATATTTGGACTCTGATGACTTTATAATACATACCATAAATTTATATCATATTTAATTATTACCAAAAAATTCAATGGTCTCAAAAAGTTATGAAAAATTATCCATTGGATTATTTCAACACACTAATTATAAAAATAATATTTATTTTAACAAAATAATTTTCCAAATATGATAATTTATTTTTTAAAACAAAAAACATTATTTAAGGTAAAATACGAGTTTTTATGACACTAATGACATTCAAACCCTTATAAATAAATACACATGAAATAATTAAATTATATTATCATTTATATTTTTATAATATTATTTTAATTATAGTATTTTATAAAAATAAAAAATTATTTCTAAATTTCTTAATTTATCAAAAAAAATCTATTTAATTCAAACTATATATTTTCTAAAAAACTATCTTCTTGATATCAAAATGATATTTTTATTAAAAACAATTTATTATCAAGTGTATACAGTAATAATGAAAATGGATAAATATAATAATGATTTTTTATAATATAAAATATAAAAAATGAAACTATTTTGGTTTAGATTTATAACCTCATATTATGCTAGCATAATCCCTAAGGGTTTGTTGTGTGACGGTGGTACATCCTTGGGGTGGTTCTGTGAACATTTTTGGGGAGGTGATCTCAATAATATTTAGGTTACCTCGTAAATTGTTTTGATCATATTTTAGTAATTGAATCTCATCTTGGGCATGTTCAAGGTAAAATCCTAAAGGTGTCATCTTCATGAGAATCTCTAACAAATGGTCTTCATAGGGTATGGTCAAACTATTCATGGTCAAAGATTTTACCATTGGGTTCAATTGGATATTATTATAACCCATTTTATTTAAAAAATTAGTGTTCACCACAGTGACACTATATTAACATTGGTTATGATGCTTAACGATCTTTTATATCAGACAGGAAATATTATATAACTGAAAAAAATAAAAACAAATATGTAACTTGTGTTTTTAACTAAATTACCTTATAAATAAGTTATTCACTCTAAAGGAAATCCAATTTATAAAAATTTTGGTCATTATATATTTTTCCACCTTTAGAAAAATTCCCCTAAAAATTTTATTTCATACACTAAAATATATAAGGGTACTACAATTTCCTCACCTCTTCTAGTTCCAATGTTGGTTCCTCAAACTTGAGGTTATACCATAGTACATTGACCATCTGAGTTGACCTATTTCATAGGGCCATTCCTCTACAATCATGTATCTTCATAGGATTATCCTAATATGAAATATATTTCATTAAATGTTCTACCTCTGGATTAAATACATTTGAGGGGTCTGTTGTATAATTCTATAAGAGGGGTACTTGTGACACATCACATACTTGAGATAGGTTATGTAGGAGTGTCATTTGTTAGGCTATAAATCGGATGTGATAAAGTGTTGCAAAGGGGTCTATGTATCTTGGAATAGGCTTTCCCTTTTCCCCTAACATGAAATTATTCCATAATGATATAAAAAGGGACACCTTATCTACGGCCTCAAACTCAAGGCCTTGTAGATGATTGTTTTCCGATCTTTTTAGTTGAATTGGTGAATATTTCAAATGATTCTGATTGTTCCTAACATTATCTAACATCTCATATATAATATCATATCCCAATAGCTTCTACTCCACAACTACATCCCATCAGGTTGGATTAAACCTCCACTTCCCATACAATGCCTCATTAGGATCCATTTGAATGCTTGAATAAAAATTATTACTATATGAGAACTATACTAGGGGAAGGTGTTGATCCAAACATCATTGGAAATACATTTAACAATATGTGATCATATCCACTAGAGTTTTAATGGTTCTCTCATACTAACCATATGTCTGATGGTGATAAGTAGTTCTAAAGGTAATATTTGTATCCAATGTATGATGAAGGATTCTAAAGAATCATGAGATAAACTATGCATCTCAAAAAGATATAGTATAGAGTGGTACTCCATTCAGTCCTACCACTTCTCTTATGTATACCTTTTTTATTAGCGTAATTTAAAATCTTCCTTAATAAATATGAAATGTGATTATTTTGTAAGGTGATCGATTACTACCCAAATAGTGTTATTGCCTTTAAATGTACTACGGTGTCCTATGACTAATTTAATGGTTATGTTTTTTCATTCATATACTAACATGGGGTGTTTTTTCATCATAACCTTATAAATATATCATTTATACTTGAATTTTATCCACACCATACATCACTGTAGAAATTCTATAGCATCTCTCTTCATGTTATCCTATTAAATGTTTTTCTTCAAACACACACACACACACACACATATATATATATATATATATATTAGTGATTCCTAGATGAATTGATAAGTATGTGATATAAACATTACCTAGAAGTTCCCCATTTAGTTTCAATTTTGATGGGACACATACTGAGTCTCCAAAATAGATAACTCTATCCATAAAAATTTTGAACTTTGAAGTATTTTCTACCTTCCTCTTTAGTTCATTATCAACTTTTTGGGCCTAATTTATCCTCAAGAATATATGTTTGAAGTGTTATTTGATCAAGGTCAGATGAAATTCCATTTATTATTACCATCGTATAATTTACAGGTCCATAAATATTGGATCCCTTTTCCTCATCTAGGAAAGGGTTGCGGGAACCATTCTACTTAGAGAATCTATCACCAATTCACAATACCATGATGGTAATGGATTGAAAAGGAATAATCCTTGATATTATCTAACCAATTTCATTGGTTAATGTTGAGATGATATTTTGGGAATATAAACATGAGTTTTCTTGTATATATGGCACACTTTTTTCCGTAGAGATAATGTGACCAAATATTTAATATGATGATCGCTACAGCCAATTCTAGATCATGCATTGGGTAGTTAATCTCAAGAATCTTCAATTGGCCTAAGGCATAAGAAATAATTATAATTTTTTAATAGTAAAAACCCTAATTCCTTCTATGATTCATCATTTTAGATCACTAATCCTTCCACACATGTGGGGTAACATCCTGACCTGAATGACTGGGACTAAGCCAGATGCTACATGATATCATGCGTGCCACCCCATATACAAGAGGATACAGACAAACCACAAGGGTCTCAAGTGTAACCATTAGGATACAATAACCTCCATGTCATTTCATGGTACTCATAAATAATTACATCATTACTATATAAAATAAATAATCATAGTAAAATATATAGAAACCGTAAGGTTGAATACATTATACAATAACCAAAATAAAATAAGGATATCTTTTATAGGTAAATATTATATGGAAAGGAAGTAGTAGACTTACCATATAAACACAATATAATAATGACTACATCCATCTACTTCACCTACTCAGCCTTCCACTATAGGGCCATTTCCCTTCACAAGATCCCTAAGAATTCTATCTACAAGCGCACCAAAACGCCCAAGTAGAGTGTGAGTACAATACTCTGTAATACACCACCAATAGATCTTAACAAAAGTGAATAATATATATAAGGGTATGTCGGGAATATAAATAGGTTATAGATATAACAAAAATATATCTCAATTGTACCATACAAAAGTTGCGTACTCAGGGACCTGCTCTACCTACTTTAGCATCATTCTGGGGGAAAATATATATGCTTTGGAAAAATGAAGGATGGATCATTAGTAAAAAATATGACACATACCATTTATATAATGGTCCAAAATCATGTATGACACATTCTTGCCGGTAGGGATAACTCATGTACATACCAACCAATGTCAATCATATCCCCCTATATTTCCGTAATTTCATATTTGAAGAGTTGACTATTTTTTATAGGGGAAGCAGACGGGAGACCTCAGCTTGGTTTCAACTCCCGACCAGTGACGGTGGCGGCCTCTGAGAAGGTTCCTCCCCCTATGGGGGATGGACCTCCGCCGTCTCTCACTTGTGTGGAACCCTTTTTTCTCACGTTCTCAAACCTGGAGCTCCTGCCTCAGTTCCCACCATGTTTTCTGATCCCTAAGGTACAAGAGCTGCATGAAGGCCATCCCAATATTCTGATTTTGGTCGCTGAGTTTAACGAAGCTTCATGCATCCATAATTTGTCTTTAATTTCTCGTTTTTTTGAAGAGAAGACCTTTAGTCGACAAGTTTGACATATTTGTGTTTGGTTCCTGGGATTTGCAAGAAAGGGAAACAGTAGGTTTACTGGACAACAGGAATATCTTGGTCCATTTTTCTTCAGATGAAGACTTGATAAAGGAATAGTAAAGGGCCCATCGCATTTCCAATGGCTAATGATTCTACATGTTCTGATGGTCGTATGATTTTCACATGAAGCGCGACTCTCCATCAATGGCGGTCTAGGTATGTTTTCTGAATCTCCCTCTTCTATTTCAGAATCCATCGAATGTTAAAATGCTTGGGAACCTACTGGGAAGATACTTGTGTTTTGATAGTCAGACTAAGGTGTTATCTCATCTGGTTAACGCATCAAGGGGGCCATTAGACTTCGTCTAGATTACTGTAGGGGAAGAATTACGGTGTAATCATATGATTTTTTATGAGTCGTGGTTCCTTTCTTTCCATGTTTTCAAATGGATGGGTCATTCACTAGAGAGTTTCAGGCGAGGGTCTTGGAATTCAGGAGTTTAGGAGGATGTGTGGAATGGTAATCATGGCATTTCTAAGGACTGTGAGGATGAGGGTGTGCTGGCTGAAGGAATAGCCAGGGTCATTTGCAGTGGACCAGATGAGGGCAGTGGTCCTTCGGGCGCTACTACGGGGGCCCGGATTGAGGTTCTGGACAAATACAATGCAGGTTCTGGCTTAAATGCAGTTGTCCTGGGCCCTTCTTACAATTCCAACCAGGTGAGGCCGGAAAATTCTCTGCTCTGTCATGCTAATCCGAAAGTCTAAGATGTCTTTTTTTGGTTGATAGGTGACCTCAATGGTGGGATCAGTCCTGTCACAGGGCCCAATGGTAATGCAGTGGCCAAGCATGATCAGGCTTGACCTGCAGGTGACTCTCAATCTATTTTCAACAAGGAGTGTCCTATGGTGCAAACTACTTGTGCTACTTAGGGTGTTTTTCAGTGGACTTTTTCAAGCAACCATAGTACATGGGGCATGGCTTCATACAGCCCAACCAGGCCGAGACTCTTGGCTTGACGTTGCTAGATGGGGAGCCTAATTTAAGCATGGATAATACTCCTTTGGGTTATAATGGTGATATGACTGGAAGATCTTTTCAAATGGTGAAGGAGGGAGGGGGCCTGATCCCGTTTCAGACTTCAGTTCCCTTGTGCAATATGTTTAAAGGTCTCTCAGAGGCTGATGTGAATTCTGATTGCATTGCCCCGGCTGAGGGAGATGGGACTGGAGTGAAGGTTTCCAAAGTGAGAGAACATGGGCATCTAGCAGATGAGGATTCACCTACAAGGATTAGTAAGGGTTTCGGGAAGAGGAAGGGGAAGAAGGATTACTCCTCGTTACCTCCTCCTTTAGAGACCCAATCTGCAAAGAAGATGAATGAAAAGAAGAAGGAAAATGAGTCTTTGTATTCTCAATGTCCAGTGGAATAGGTGGACAAGACATGGCTCTTCTCTTATGTTCTGAAGAAGAAGTGGTAGAGAAGACGTTGATGCTTAATACATCAGATGAGGAGGCAACCAAGATGAAGGGAGGTCACTGGAGGTGTCTCTTATGAGGAACAATATACATGGATTGACAGACAGGACTCCATTCTAGTAGGGGATTCAACATAGGGGTAATAACTGTTGGGGAGTATATTCAGTAGTGGGACCAACTTGCTTCTATGTTAGAGAAGAGAATTCTCGAGGTGGATGATTTACATTCTACATCCTTATACTGGAAACTTTTTAGGGAGAGGGATTTAGGTAATATTAAGTTTCTCACTAAGGATCATGGTTAAGGTGTTTTGGACAAGTTATTCGAGGGGGTTTTTTATGTGCAACCCTTGGGTGTTCTGGTTGTTGGTCTTTGTTTGGATCTTTGGTGTCTTTTCTAGTTTTACACTTGGACCTGCGCTGGAGGGGGACCAGAGCGCGGAGTCTTCATCAATGCAGGCCTTTTGGATTGGTTGAGAGGGTATGGCTATGCCATCGTTACCATGCCCGTGCACTTCTGCATGGGACATCTTGCTGAATGACCATGCGTAGGTGAAGACTTATTTGCACGATAAATTGCTGGGTTGGGGTTGGTCTGGTAGTTTGCTTTGTTTTTATTTTTCTGTATGTGTTTTTTTGTGCTTGTTCAGACTTGTGGTTTCTCACTTTCTTCCTCAAAAGTGTTTTGATAATAAAAAAGTAATTTTCAGTTAGTTAAGCATATCCCCCTCAATGGATAGTCTAGAATCATGTGTCAAATCTCACATGTTGACCAATTGCAGAAACAACTCCCTCGAAGGATAGCGAAAAAAATTACAAAATATCCCACTAGTTGGAAAAGCCCAAATATACATACTGAACAATTTTCTGGCTATTCCACTTGGAGGCGAGTTCCATGTTGAGAAACATCTCACATGTCATCTATGTTATCCAAACATGTGTCATATCTCACATGAAAACTAAGATCCCAAACATGCATACTCAAATGAAGTATAAAAAATTTGAATATATACGATACATAATGAAAATTGAATATCAAACATCATATCAATTAAAACATTATCATAATAAAATTCATCACAATCCATATATAAACTGCACAATTACAATGAGAAGGCTATACAAACACACATCATGTGATCAAACATCAAATATAGGTCACACGAGCCACAAAATCATGCCCAAAATCTTTCTATTAACCTATATAAATAAATCTATAGTGTCAATGAATTCCTAAAACTGCACAAAAACACAAAAAATCATGTCAATAACACATTTAAAACATTTGCTAATGTCAAGAGCTTCCTTAAGTATGTAAAACAATGATTGATGACAAGGATTGACATATGAGTTTAACTACACCACACAAACCTCGTTTCATTCATAAAAAAATATTCTAAATATTATTATCATAGATATTAACCCAATTACATTGATGGAGCATTCATATAGTCAATATTGTTAGAGAAATTAATGATTTACGTTTCATAAAATAATAAAAATATAATAAAAATAATAATGTGAGAGAGGTAAGTATATAGGGAATGAGAGTGAGTGGTGGCCTGAGATAATTCTTGGGCACACAAATAGGCACTGCCCCCACCTTTTTAAATTATTTATAACTTTTAATAATTCATCATTTATTATCATTGTCAATTGTTTATTAAATTAATACCTAATTTATTTATTTGATTCTCTCTCGTCTTAGACAATGTGTAACCCCATTATAACATCTTTCATCTCTATTTTCTCAAAAATCCCATTTCAAACACATTAAATCATTGACTAAATAAAACTGATCAATATATATATACATATAATGAAAAAATAGTCCATTTAAATATACACACACATACGCACAAATATACATCCTCTCACACTCACACTCACACACACACACATATATATGTCGTCACATTTATATATATATATATATATATATATTCCCTATATTATTTTTTGGAAATTGATAATAATAATAATAGTAATAAAAATATTTTGTTATTATTATTAAATCTATATCATAATTAACACCATGAATAGTTCAATCAATTACATTAATTAAATCCAAGATGATAATAAATTAACTGCACAATAGATTATATGTGGGACAATCAATACTGTTTTATCGAACCCTGTAATAAATATCGACCCATGGGGAAATATCATTCATTAATTAATAGAAATCAATTACACATGAAATTTAAATTTTAATATCTTGAAAATAATAATAATAATAATAAATTAAAAATTTATTATTGTTATCATTATTGTTATTATTATTATTATTATTTTAATTACCCAAAAAAATCTCAAATACCAAAAAAATTAACTTTGTATTTCATCTAACCAAATGACAGACGCTCATAAATGTTATACCCCAACAAGGGTAAACCATGTATCACGGACTAAACGGTGATTTTAGATTTCTTATATGACACACAGTTTCAATGATATTAGTTATTTTATTATTTAAAAAGATAAAAAATAAATTAATTAAATATAAAAGTGTATCATCACATGCGATTTTTTCAAACACCTAGAACACATAAAAGTTATACCACTCTTAAAGAAAAACCATTGTTCATGACCAAATGGAGATATTAGATTTCTCATTAAATCCATCGATTGGGTGTTAAATCTTCTTTTTGGAAAAATCATGCATGAATATGAATTAAATATATTTAATATTTTTATTCTATCAACATCATGGATCTATGGGCCACAAAATCCTGAGCTGACTAGGTTCCTAAATCTGAAAATAGTTCAAAAAATATTACAAACTATTAAACAAAGATTTCAATCTTTCTTAAATGCATAATAAACACAAGTATTGAAAAATAGATATTTAAACCGAAATGATTTTATTTTATTTAAAAAATTTATTTTTTAAAATCATTTAAAAATGAGGATGATAAAGATATCCCCACTATAATTCTTATAATCCTAAATAATCACTTTAGATCATTAAATCACTAATCCCCACTTGATCTCTTAGATAGGAGAACAAGAAACACTTACCATCAATTCAGGTATTACGTTAAAATTACCAACATATACACTTTAGTGACTTCCATATATATACACTTCAACATAAAATATTAAATGATCAAATAAAATAATGTTATAGATAATTCATTAAGGAAATTATCATAATTTCAAAATGCATGTTATTATTTGGTCTCCATCTAAAGATATAAAAAATGTGAACCTTTATTTTTGGGGCCCTACCTGATTAGAACCCCACAATTAAGAGTTATTTTCCTAGAGTAGTGATCAAGATTGGGGACATTTTGGGAATTTTCCCTCGGTGTGTTCGAGTTAGGAACACTAAAAGAGAATGTGTTTTCCTGTGGGGGGAAATTATTAGTTTGATAAGTGACCCCAGTGTGTAATAGAATGTGGTGTGTTCGGAAGGAAATCGAGGTATTATAGAAGACATATTGGGTAAGTTGAAAACGTTCATGGCCCATGGAAGGACAGTTTTTGATAGGTGGGTAATGTGAGCATATGTGAAGTGATTAACCTATTATTTAAATCTATGAAGATCTCTCCGCTTCCCTCTATCTATGAAATCTTCTACCCCTTATGAGTTATCTTGGTTAGTGGCATTGAAAATCATGTTCTATTTCTTATAAATCGATGACAACACCCCCTTAATCTAAAGAAACTATATATTTTTTCATGGATGCTGGTATGGGTTATACATAAATTACCACTATTTTTAAAAGGATCCACTAATATCCATTTGATTTTGATAACATGACCCACGAATTCTACTTTCATTATCAAAAACTCCTAGTTATTATAATTTTCATAAAAACATTCATCTTCTGTGGTCTTCAATGCATTATCCAAATTTTCTTCATGTTCCTCCTTTATTTTGGAGTAAATAACAGTATAATATATAAATACTACTAAAAATTTATCAATGTAATCCATAAGGAATCTATTCATTTTTCAATAATGATAGTTAGACCATTAGTGAGTCCAAATTAAATAACTTTGAACTTTTAGTATCTATAACTTATTTGAAAATAAGTCTTTAAGGTATCCTCGTTATTAACAATTAACTGATAATTTCACAGGAGATGATAAACCATAGATAAGTACAAGAATCCACATAGAAACATAGTAAATCGAATAAGTCATTCATGCATGGAAAATTACACTTGTGTTTTATCATGCTATTTTAATGATTTAGAAAATCAATATAGAGGTTCATTAACCCATCCTTCTTCATTAAGAAAAGGTATAGTGCACCATACAATGAAGAACCCGGGATTATAAACCCTTTATTGAGATTCTCCTATAATTTCTTATTCAAATATCCAAGTTTAATACTGTAAATTATTTATAGATTCATATATATTATAGTATCTATGGGTGTGATTTCATATGATAACTCAACCTCCTTTCATAGATTAATACCATAAAACTCCTTAGGGAACATGTGAGCATATTCCATTACTTTGGGAATGTCATCAATGATGGTTTTTTTTATATCAATCATTTGAGAATGATATGCTTGCACAAAAGGGAATAACATCCATGATTGATTTGATGATTCCTAAGATGATCCATCCCCATCCATTAAATAGTATTTTATTAGAGGGAAACTTATTATATTGATGGATACTTTATTATTTCGGAAATTTATTTTGGATTTATTAAAGGAAAGTTGATCCATACCAATAAGAACATTGAATTCAGATAAAAGAGGTATAATAATGTTCACGAGGGAATTCAAAAAATAATTATTGACTGGGGAGATTTTATATACTTGGGATGAAATATTTAATCAATTTTTTTCATTGATAACCCAATTTTGAAGTTTTGATCTTCTGTTTGTATAGTTATATTTTACTTGTTTTGTATGAATAAATTCAAATTAATAAATTCAAATGGAACATTTGTTATTATTTAATGAATAACTAGAAGATATTTCACCACATTATTTTTCAGATCCATGTAAATTATTATGACGGAATATGCTAATCCATTCTCTCTGGGAATCAGAGGTTATTACCATAGATTATCTTTAACAATTGTTACCTTAGTTCATTGGTTCACATAGAGTCCTTATTCCTTGTAGTTGAAACATTGTAAAGTTGGTTGGGGTTGACTGGAGAATTTCGTTCCGCCATAATAATTGTGGTTTAATCCTATTTATGTTCACTAACTTGGTTCCCCTCCTTACCACACCTATATCATTTCGTTTTCCACTTCAGGAAATTTATGGGATGATACTTCTAACTCTTTTTATAAGTGGTTTGCTATACTTTCTTTCCACTATGATATTTTTATATCTCCCTCCTAGAATTAAATTACATTATCCACGTCCTATCTCTATACCCATGAGATCCTTAAGATTCACAAATTAATCTAGGAAGGCACATTATAAAATTTCTCTTTAGCATTGAAAGTCTTTAATAAAAAAATCATTTTTTAGATTCAACTATACCCCATAAAAGAAGTAGAAACTTTAATTTTGGTTGTAATGGAAATGACATAAGAATATCATAAATGTATTTTGAAGTTCTCCTAATATCACCTAATGTTTTTTTATATTTCTCAAATATATATACTCCATATATATTTTAAATCAATGAGTGTGAGGAATGTGTTAATATAAAAATATTTTCAAAAATTCATTCCACATCATCACTTTGATCTCTTCCTTTAGTGTTATAATCATGATCAATAGCCACTATTTATCAGCTCCTACCTCCATATAATAAATACAAATCATGACCTATTCTTAATAAGAGCATTAAAGTATAATGAATAACATTAAAATGAGGTTTATCTATTGTTTTGTGATTATGGGATATAAATATCCATTGAAAATTGGAGGTCGTTATTGAATAAAGGTCTCAAATTCAACTTTCACATTCTTAGGGGGTATTTGAGTGTTCCCACTTATTCATATTTCTATTATAAATTTAATTTAATTGAAAAATTATTATCATTATGTTCTCAAATACTACTCCCATTGGGTTAGGAAACTCATTTTGGATTTCATCTCATTTTCTAACACGTTGGATATTGACTCAGTTCCTTCTATTTCCATCCATCTTCTAAAATTAAGGGAAATTTTGGGATGATAATTTTTAAAATATTAAATAAGTAAAATGGAAAACTGTGATCACTGATGGGATAAATAATAAATTTTAAATATAGATTGACCTATAAATTTTAAGGTTTCAATAAAATTTTTCAAAGTAATATTTCTAAAATTTAAATTTCAAATGAATTTTTCCCTCTATAATGTATCATAAATACCTTGTCAATTTACCAAATCATATCCCCTAGGAATATAAAACTAGGTTGGTAGTAAGGAATTTTTACGTGAACCAAGTGATGATTGATTTAATACCAAATCTTCCATTTTCAAGGTTATTATTCCTTGTTTCTTCCCTTATAGAATTATAATAATAAACACGACATGGGATATATGGGTAAAACATAAAACACTACATCATTAACATTGGTCAGGGATAAATAACAAGACCTCATGATAGGAAAATTATTGTAAAGGAATCATGTTTACTCTATATACCAATATGATTTCCCATGAGACTAAACATTACCTAGTGCATTGGAGAACTATATAATTATGGGAGCACCCATAACATTCATTTCATTCTCATTCTTATGTCTTCCACGTGTATTATAAAACATGGAAACGTTTATCATATAATTTTATTAAAAATAATAGAGTGTGGAATAAATACATTTATATCCAAAATAAATAAGTATATGTTCATAAAGGTAAACAATCCTGATAGGAAATGGGTGCGGGTATCTACTACACAATTTTTTGGCATGGAAAATCATAATGGAATTTTGGCAGCATAACAACGTCACATTAAATTTAGAAAAAATGTGTTGATGAGAGAAAAGGGGGTCTATCATATTTTTTTATGGAAAATGGACAGTAATATAGGAAATTAAAAATATATCCCAACAATAGGAATTTGAAATAGATGTCATAATATGATGAAGAAACATGAATAAATATCCTTAAGAAAAGATCTCATACCAAATTTTTCCATAGTAATGGGTGTACATAAAAGATCATGGGAGGGCATAATGGGGGTGAAATGGGAATATAATAATTTATAAATAAATTGGATAGCCTGCGGGATATGTAAGAATATATCCCTATATGATAAAACTAAAATTAAGAGGCATGTCATAAAAAAGGGGTGTTTGAATAAAAATGAGAGGAAATAAATCCCTTACCTTGAGAGTGTGATTCCCAATTCTTGGGGGATCTTATGGAGAGATTGGGGGAACCATTGGAGGAATATGGAGAGAATAACATAGGGTAAATAAATTCTCCAAGAATTTTTAGTTAAGATAAATGTGATCTTGAATTTTTTTATATAAGAAAATAGTGGAATTCTTTATCATTTCTCAAAATATATGTTATGGACACTACAAAATAAAATAACCAAAACCACATACCTTCCCTTGTTTTTTCCAATTATTCTTACAAATTTGAGTAGTTTTAATTATTTTATTATTCTCGAGGCCAAATTTAACAAAATAATACACTTTCTGATGTGTAAGTGAGTTATACTCTTAAATAAATTATTTTAAAACATCAAAATATATTAATAATATTGCTGAATTCATAAATGATTTATAAAATTAATAAAATACACTTAAAATAACATTATTTTAAAGGTAACACATATATTTTATCTTGTTTACCCTTAATAGAATTTATTACTACACTTTCTGGTCATTATGAGGTCATTATACACACCGTATAATTATTCCATATTTAATTTTTTCCAAAAACATTGATAGCCACATAAAATTATGAAAAATTAGACTATGGATAATTTTGATGTTATATTTCCAAAAAAAATATTTTATAAAAATAATTTTCAAAATATGTAAATTTTAAATTTTAAAATAATAATTCACATTTGTTGAGTAATGTTTGGTTTTTTGACAATAACAGTTTTCAAAAACTTATAAAAATTACATTTTAAATCAAAAAAATTACATTATAAATTAAATTAATCAATCACAATTTAATAATAATATATTTTTTAAAATATTATTTTTTTCAAAAATCCATTAATTCATCAAAAATAAATGTTTCACTACTAGAAATATTATTTATACCAACGGTTTGGAACCATTGGTATAGGCCTCCAAAACGTTGGTATAGCCTATACCAATGGTTTGGAGAACTGTTGCCAAGTAAGCCATGGGGATAGGTCTATAACAACAGTTTTCAAAACCATTGGTATAAGTAATATGAAAATCTATACCAATGGTTCCATGAAATCGTTGGTATATGTAATTCAAAAAACAATCATCCGTTTAGTTTTGATCCCAGTACATCCCTTTTGTGATTTAATGACCTAACCACTAACATAAAATACTTTTGTGAATATAATTTCATAAATATATATATGTATTACAACAAGTATTTTAAATTTTGATTTATTTAATGTTCTTCTTAAAAAGATTCCATTAAAAATACATGTACATATTCAAACAGTTCTAAAAACAGTTGGTATAGACCTATACAAATGGTTTTGAGAATAGTTGGTATAGGTTCTATGATTATGGTACCTATACCAATCGTTTTGGCCAAACCGTTAGTATAGGTCCAAATTAGTGAACTAGACCAACAGTTTGCCCAAAACCGTGGGTATAGCTCCAAATTGGTGACCAATACCGACGGTTTTGGGAAAACCATTGGTATAGGTCCATATAAGTGAATTATACCAACAGTTTTGGCCAAATTGTTGGTATAGGTCCAAATTAGTGAACTATACCAACGGTTTTCCCAAAACCATTGGTATAGATCATATTTCGAGTAGGGTTTTAATTGAAATTTCATATGACTTAAAAATAAAATTCCTCTTTTATCGTATCAAACTGAAATTATTATCAAACTGAATACAAAATCATTTATAAAGTAAAATCAATAATGAAAAAATATAATAATAATTTTAATGAAAAATAAATTTAAACATTCACACTATTAGGGTTACTATGTTTCAAGTCTTTTTTAAATTATTTTTTCCCTTAATTAACATATTTTTCTTTCACTATAGTAATTAACATTTACTAAATTTACTATTCATATTTTTCAAAAAAAATAGTTAAACATATTACCTATAATTAATTATGATTATTCCCAATATTTAATCAATTTTCTAAAAATAAAATAACATAGTTAGTTGAATTTTATTTAACAAAAATCCCAGAAGCGTGATGGATATCAGTTTTCCAGAAAAAGCATTTTTTTAACTATAATATGACGTCACCTAAACTCTAAAACTATTCATCATTATTAAATTAAATTAAATTAATAAATATAGATATATAATCTAAAAATTATAAATAAATAAATCTCATTAGTGATAATTTTAATTAATTATAATGGAGAATTGTTAGGTATTTTAAAGTAGATTTCCGGAAAAATGTGTTCTACACCCTAAAAATATACTAATACTAAAATCTAGATAGAAGATGAATTAAATTTAATTAAATAAATTTTATATAACTAAATAATAATTATGTTTCTGTGAAATATAATTCAAATAATAATTTTAAATTAAAATTAATTAATTTATCAATTGAAATGACTACATTACATAAAACGGTATTTTCACTATTATCTGGAAAATCTATATTTTTTGAAAAGTCCTAAATTCTCACAAGTTAAATGTAATATTATGGTATTAGAAATGGATAATTTTAACGAATAAATTTTTAAAATGTTTTATAAACAAATTATAATATATTTTTGCATAAAAAATCAAAAAATATTTCTAAAGAAACTATATTTGGATGAACAAAAAACATTACCAGAATTTGATTTATTATTTGATAAAAATTTCTCAATATAATTTAGAAATATATATATATATATATATATATTATAAATCATTTATTCCTACTCATATCCAAACATTTAATGAAATGGTCAAAATGGTCATATTAAAAAAAATCAATGTTTGTTGGGTTTTGGTGTTGTGTATCACATACAAAATCTAACATATGTAACGACCCAAAATTTAATAAATGTAAATTTACCTCTTATAATTATTTTATATAGTATAAAATACATAAAAAACTTTTAGAACACAGTGAAAACATTATAAATGAATAATTAAATAAATAAAAGGTATTTTTAGAAGTTAAGGAACCATTACCAATGGAATAGTAACTTGACCTTTGGAATATTAATATTCCCATTTGGAATAGTAAATTGGAAAATAGAATAGTAACCTAATCTATAAAATTATAAATACAATATTTTCTTCTTATAAATGGAAATATGGTAAAATTATATCATAGTATAGGTAAATAAATGTTTTTAATATTATTAATTAAATGTTGCATTTTTTTATAAAAAATTAATGATTATTTTCACTTTTATAATAAATATAATTATTTAAAATAGAATTTATTTTCATAAAATATATTAATAAATTAATATTTTTCCCCTTATGATTTTAAGATAATGTTATAATGCCTTAAGTAATTTTTCAAAGTGTTATAAAATTAGTTATAATTTAAAAATAGGTATTTTTCCAAATAAATGTCAATTTTAATTATAAATTAATTATTTCCATAAAATTGATTTCTTTTTTGAATTCTAAACAAAAAAAATGGATAGAGTTAATTTTTAATATTTTTCTAAAATATTTGATTTTTGTGAATAGTAAAATATGATAATTTACTATGAAAGCTAAGAACATGATTTATTAAGTCAGAAATTATGTATAATATGAGAAAGCCCAAAATATTGAAATATTATTCATTATTTAAATATATATTTTTATAATTATTTAATTATTCAAAGTCTTGATCCAAAATAATAAATTAATTTATAAAATAATGAGAAAACACCCTACCCCTCCCCTATAAATACCACACCTCACCGCCTAATCTCCTCACACCTTGAGATATTTTATCCTTGTCAAAAATCTTTAAAATAGTCTTCCCAATATGCTCCCCTGTGACTAGGAGCTCTTATTCTCATCAAAATACCAAACCCTTTTCCCTAAGGAGGTTCTCGAGGAGGATAAATTCTAGAGGTAAAATCCTCTTTCTTTTTCTTTTATTTTATTTTCAATTACATTTTTTATTATACTCTATTAACCTCCTCATATAATTTAGTCATGATAAATCTAGTATATTTTATATGATGTAATTTTTTATATTAGTGGATTAATTCATCCTTAGATATCTTCCTGTTTCATTCTTTTTCTCTAAACAAGAAAATAACCCATGTGGTGTGTCGATTTATCACCATCGTGGATGATACATTATTATTATTTACTACCTACTTCAATACTGGTCATAAAATCCTAATTATGGTTAAATAATATTTTATTATACATATTGTAAGTTATATAATTTTTTGGAAGAAATATATCCACATTTTGTTAAATAAACTGCAATAATCTCATAATAGTCGTAAAACTGTGAAAACCAATTAAATATTTTTCATTAACATTCAATATAACAAATCATCCCCATAAAATATAACCAAATGATATATATGATAACTAAATCTTATAAAAATTCATTAATAACATATAATTTCAATTTTGGATAACTATTTCAATTTTAAATGAACTTCCATGCTCATATTCAAGCGAACCGATCATGAAAACCAAGAAAACAAACACTCTCAAATGATGAAATTAAACTTTTTAACTCAACAAAAAAACCCATAATTTAACTTAATGAAACTATAATGAATCAAATTCTTGTATAAAATGTTCTTTATTTGTTAATTAAATAATTTAATTTGATTATCTGGGATATTAAAGTGAAGAAAGCATTCCTACATAAGGTAAGGGGATTCTCGAATTGAATTCCATTTCTTTTGGTCATTACCTATTTCACCCCATTTTTAGTATAGATGTTCCATTAATGTTACTTAAGTATAATTTATTTATCCTTCCCTTTTATATTCTGTATATACAAGTTTTTTTATGATTTTATAACAAATGTAATTATTTTTTTGAAAGAACAGTTCTTTCTAAAAATGAAACTTTTACTTCTCATGAGATATTTTCATACTCAATCAATATTGATAATTATTATACTAATTAATATTTTTCTTTTGAACCACAACGTGTATTCATGAATGTAAGATTTGTTAAATGAAACACAATCCTTTATAAGGGTTATTTTATGTCCAAGATTGATATACATTCTTTGTGGAATGAATGATTGTGTAAATTTTATGATGTGACAGGAGCACCCAGAAATATATAATGCATTTATATGTTAGGATGTCATTGGTGTACCCAAAGTTATATAGTGCTCCAATGCATTTGGTAATGTCATTTATCACATGAGATAAAGTGAAATATGCATGAACATAATGCTAGTTTTGTTCATAACTATGTGTGATATTTGACAACTAAGACATGATGTTTGATTTTAAAGAATTTACACATTACTTTACTTTATCTAATTATTCCTCACATAATTATGGTGATGATAATTTTCTTATTTTTTGATTATTATGATTATTATTCTCACCCATGTTTCATGTCTCTTATTAATCCTCTTACTTGGTTTTTATCTCACCCCTTATTTTGTTGTATATACTCTGGTGAATACTTGACATAAAGAGAAAAGTAGGGCCAATTAGAATCTAGAGGTGATGGAATTAAATAATTTTTTATGTTTTATTTTGTAAAATTAATGTATGATTCATATTATCCCAAGGCACTAAACCATTGGATCCCAGTTTTCAGCAATATTATGTTGTTTATATTTAAAATGATGTAATATAAATGTATGAAAAAATAGGTTCTATAATGTTTTTATCAGAGAATAGTTTAGTTAATTTAGTAATTTGTATTATAGAACCTTATTGAAAACCCTTAGTCTGATACTAAGTACATATAAGCACCCAAATTTTTTTTAGAAAAATACATAATACAGGTGTCTGACAAGATATGAATTTAGAGTAAATTGCACAATTAAATAAATTATTTATTCATTAATTATTGAATTCTGTTTTGCTAAAACCATTTCTATTTTAAAAATTACGGGAACTAGGAGAAACTGGGATAATAAACTATCTAAGGGACAATGTAGTGATTTCCTTAACAATAACCCTAATACTTTAGGAGGTGGAGTTCAAAATTTCATGGTGATTCTTACCAAACTGTCTTAGTTTATGAATAATAACCAAAATAATGTGGAAATTACTCCTTCACTTTAGAGGGAGAAATTGTCTATCGAGTATTTTATAGTACAACGAACACCAGAATTTAGTGGAACATCTAATCCACTAGTCGCATAATAGTGTGTCAACTCGATAGAGAAGATCTTTTCTATTATTAACTTTTTTGATATGGAGAATCTGACTCTTGCAATTTATCATCTAGAAGGAGAGGTCGACCAATGGTGGGTGTTGATTAAGTATGCCAAGCTAAAGGATGAAATTAAAGAGATATATTGGGAATACTTTAAGATAATTTATCTTAATAAGTATTTCTCCCATATTCTTCATACAAAGAAGGAAATTGAATTCATAGAGTTGAAAAACAATTAAGGTGAATTTTCACTACAAATAAAGAAAATTTTATAATGCTTGAAAGGTATTCTTAAATTTTTTTATCAAAAAAGATGTCAAAATTTATTGATTGTATATTGGGATAAAACCACTCCTTTGAAGGTCCCTTGAAATCCAAGACATGGGGAGTTATGAAGAATTTTTTCGATGGATCTCAATGTGGAGATGGATTTTGGAGATTAGTCCCATGGATTTGGTGATAATAAATGAAAGATGGAGTTTCAAGATAGATGATCTAATGATAAAGGTTGAAATAAATACAAACCAATAACAAGTCAAAATTTGGGAAGAAGCATCATGGGAACTACCTCAAAGTGATGGGAAGATGTTATAAGTGTGGGAGAGAAGTCCACCAAGATCATTAATGTCAAAGAGACATAAAGAATCTAGATGATACAATTGAGAAAATGAGAGCAACACCCATCTTCCAATGCTACAACTACAATGATTAGGGGAAATATGAAAGCCATTGAACTAAACCTCGAATCCCCGAGGGTAATTAGGGTCATCAGTAGCCAAAGAAAAAGTAGCAGGGGAAGGCTGGTTCCATAAGTACTAATGAAGTGGAGAAAGGAAATGATGTTATAGAAGTTATACTTCCTATTCAATCAAGATTGTAAAAGATTCTTAATTGATTATTGTTCAATGCATTCCTTTATATCCTGGAAGTTATCTATAATTATTAAATTAAAGCCCCAAAATCATGAAGTAGAGATGTCTATAAAAACACATAGTTGTGTAATTATTGCAACCCAAGTGTTGGAATATTCTCATTTTTTATATGGGGGAATATTCTTCATGGGAGTCTTGTAATTCATCCCTTGGTGGAATTCGACATTATACTAGGGACAGATAGGCTCTCATTATATATAGCATATATCCAATATCTGGAAAAGGAAATATATTTTTATATTTTGGACCATCCCATGCTCCTCTACAAATAAAAGAAAGATTATAAATATTTGTTTAAAAATACTTCAATAGTGTGGATGTTGATTCTATATGAATAATCATACCTTGCATAAATGGTTGAGTTAAAGGAAGGTATAAACATTGTGGAAATTCCCATTGTGAGGGAATGTGGTTGTGTATTTCATGAAGAGTTACACGGACATCCCCCATATTGTGAGGTAGTGTTCTCAAAAGAACTCATACTTGGAGATACTCCTATATTAAAATATCTCTATAATATGGCCCCTTCCAAACTACAGTTAAATAAGAAGATATAATAGAATTTGGGAAAAGGGTTCGTATACCTAAGTACATCATCTAGGGGTGTCTTGGTTCTCCTTGTAATGAAAAATGATTGATCAATGTGGTTGTGTATCGATTATTACGAGCTAAAAAATATCCCCATAAATAAAAATTATTCTCTTACAAGAATTTATGACTTGTTTGATCAACTAATAGGAGCTCAATAAATCTCAAAGGTTGATCCAAATTTTGGATATCATCAGCTAAAGTTGAAGAAGAAATATATTATGAAGGCTGCCCTCTGTACAAGTTATGTGCACTATGAGTTTCAAATAATTCCCCTAGTACTTACTAATTCCCCTACAATCATCATGTATATGATGAATAGGGCATTTATACATTACCTTGAAAAAAGTTTGGTTGTGTTTACAGATGATATTCTTATCGACTCCAGGAGGAAGGAGGAACATGAAGATCATCTACAGATTGTGCTGGAGACATTAATGAAGGAGAAATTACACTCTATGTTTAGAAAGATTGATTTTTGGATGCAGTAAGTCACATTCTGGGTACACATGGTCAATTTTGAGGAAATTTATATGGACACTTCAAAAACAAAGGGGGATAAGGGATGAACCAGACACACTATTTCCATAGAAATTCATAGTTTTCTCATGCTAGCAAGGTTCTATCGATGTTTTTAGAGAAATTTATCATGTTTGTATAACCCACTAACAAAGTTAACAAGGAAAGAGGTAAAGTATTTTTTGATAGAAAATTTGAGGAAAGCTTCCTGGATATAAATAAGCGGTTGATCACTACACTGATACTCACATTAACTAAAAGTGGAGAATGTTGTTTAATATATAGTGATGCTTCAAGAAAATTATTGGGTTGTGTACTCATAAATAATGATAAATTGGTATCCTATGCGTCACGTCAGTTTAAGATCCATGGGAAGAACTACTCGATTCATGATTTTTAGCTAGAAGCTTTTATTTTATCTATGAAAAACTAGTAGCACTACCTCTACGGTAGGAAGTGTGATATATATACCAATCAAAAGAGTATAAAGTATATATTCACATAAAAGGATATCATCATGCATCAAAGGAGATGGTTAAATCTAATCAAGTACTATGATTGATCTATTCACTATCTTCCTGGGTAGGAAAACAAGGTTGTTGAGGTTCTTAGGGTAAAATAACCTTATACACAATCCATGATGTAGATTGAGAAAGACTTTATATTTATGGATACCAAAAGCATGGATTTTGAAATCATAATGATGGGGAATACATCCTATCATTCAAAAATTATTTCCCAACCATCTATCCAAGAGAAGATTCTGGAGTAGAAAATGGATTATCCAAAGTTACAAAAGAAGGTAAATGTAGTAATGAATGGAATTTGTAAGAGTTCTATATCAATGATGGTTGTTTGATTTGGTTTCGAATTAGGATTTGAATGCCTTCATCTCTCAGAATAAATAATGATATATTTTATAATTCCCATAGATAAAATTTAACCATCCATCTTGTGAGTACAAAAATGTACCACGCTCTTTAATAACACTTGAAGTGGGAAAATGAATATAGATATTTCAGAATATTTCTCCTAGTGCTTGATATGTTATCATGGTAAATTAGAGTGAAATAAGTTTAAGGGGGTGATGTAACCCTTGCCTATACCCATGTGGAAATGGGAGAATTTCACCATGGACTTTGTCAATAGTCTACCAAAGACTTCTATTGGAAGTTTTTTGATATGTCTTTTGGTGGAACGACTCACCATGACTGTCCACTTTATCAAAATTTGGTAAGTTTTATCTCTTGAACAACTTGAAAAGATATATGTGAATGAAGTGTTGAGGTAGCATGAGGTTCCACTTTTGATCATCCCTAATCATTATCCAAGGTTAACATATAAATTTTGGAGAAGTATCCAACATTCCTTGAGTATTTAATTGAATTTTAGCATGTCCTATCACCCCATACTGATGTCTAATCTAAAAGGACTACAATGATTTTCTAAGGAATTCTATGAACCTACTCAATGGATTCAAAAGTGGACGGGTTCATTATCTCCCATTGGTTATGTTCTAATTAAACAATAGCTCCCACTCATGTATTTTGATGGATCCATAAAAAGATATTTATGGAAATTAATGTAGAAATCCAACCTATTGGGATGATTCTAGAGAACAAAATTGACATGTACCTAATCATGTGCAAGATATGGCAAAAATGGTTCAACCGGTCCATCAGTACATAAAAGTTTCTAAGAGTAATAAAAAGTGATATGTTGAAAATCATGGAAGGTACTTAGAGTTAAAAAAAATGAAGATGAATTCTTCATTAGAATATCACTATGGAATAGAGTCATACAGTTTGGAAATAAATGGAATATTATCCCAAGGTGAATTGACTCCTTTGAGTTCCTTCATCACATAGGAGGAATGGCCTATCGGGTTCTACATCCACCATGTGTGTCTCAAATTGATAAAGAGTTTCATGCATCTCTCCTAAGAATATAAGTACCAGATACCTCACATTTACTAAACTCAGTGGTGGTATGGTTGGAAGATAATCTCTCTTATGAGGACATTCCAGTAAAGAATCTAGACCTGAGAGATTACATTCTATGAAAGAATACAACCCTCCTTGTCAAAGTATTGTGGAGGAACCATATGTATGTATAACTGACTTGGGAACCATAGGAAGAAATGTAGGAGAACTACCCTTTCCTTTTTTCAACTTAGATTGAAAAACATAATTTCGAGGAAGAAATTTCATAAATGGGGAAGAATGTAATGACCCAAAATTTTATAAATGTAAATTCAATTGTAATAATTCTTTCATAAAGTGTAAATATAATAAAATAACTTTGAGAAAAATGAAAACATCATAAATGTAGAATGAATTAAATAAGTGGTATTTCTAGAAGTTAAGAAACCATTACCAATTGAATAATAACATGACCTTTGAAATAGTAAAGTGACCATTAGGAATAGTAAATCACCCAAAAGATAAGTAGCATCATCTATAAAAGTGTAAATAAAATTTTTTCATCTTATAAATCTTAATATGATGTAATTACATCATATTATAAGTATATAAATATTTGTGAAATTATTAACTATATATTGACATTTTTTAAAAATATATATGACAATTTTAAATTTTATGAATGATATAAATATATCAGAGAAAATATATTTTGATCAAATGGATTCATAAATTAATAAAAAAATCCTCATTATCTTAAGACAATTTTATTATACCTTAATTAATTTTTTCAAGTTTTATAAAATAATTCATGATTTAAAAAAAAATTATTTTCCATGTAAATGTTGATTTTAATTAAAATTATATTTATAAAATTTTGAAAATTATTTTCATAAAATGGAATTCATTTTTTAATTCTAAAAATCAAAAAAATGGAAATAGTTAATTTTTTGTATTTTTCTAAAATAAATGAATTTTTGGTGAATAGTAAAATATGATAATGTACAATAAATACTAAATACATGAATTAATGATCCATGGATGATGTGTGGATATTTTACACAAAAAATATAAAAATATAATTTATTATTTTATTATTTTAATATATTGTGTGATAATTATGAAACTATAAATAGTATTGATCAAATATAATAAACTGATGAAGAAAATAATGATAAAACACCCCCTCTCCTCCCATATAAATTCCACCCCTCACCACATCTTACCCTCACACCAAAAAATATTTGAGACTAATCCAGAGTTTAACTAATACTCTTCCCAATCCCCTACCCCATATCCCAAATCTCTTGGATTCATCAAAATATGAAAACCATTTCCCTGAGGAGGTTATTAAGGAGGTGAAATTCAAGAGGAAAAATCCTCCTTCTTTTTCTTTTATTTTCATTTCAATTTCATTATTTTCTTATCCTCTCCTCACATCCACTAATACAATAGGAATGATAAATCATGTATCTTTTAACTACTATAATTTTTTTATGTTTATTTTTTAATTCATCTTCATTTCTATTCATTTTTTATTTTTTCTCTAAACATTAAAATAGCATCGGTGGGGTGTCGAATTACCACCACAGTGGACGATGTGCTTTCATTTTTCACTACCTCCTCCAAGGATGGTCATAAAACAATAATAATTGTAAAATAATATTGTATTGTGCATATTATATGTTATATAATTTTCTCTAATCAATATATAAATGTGATGTAAAATAAAATGATATAAGAACATAATGGTCGTAAAACTGAAAAAAATAATTAAATCATTTTTATTAACATTAAATCTAATAAATCATCCTCATATAATATAAACAATTATTTATAAGATAATATAATCTTATTAATTTTAATTAATAAAATTTAATTTTAATTCTGGAAACTATTCCAATTTTAAATGAACATCCATGCTCAAATACATGTGAACCGATCATGAAAACCAATAAAATGAACACTACTAAATGGTGAAATTAAACTCCATAACTCATCTAAAAACCTGTAAATGATCTTAATAAAACTATAATGAATAATATAAATGTGTAAAAGGTTATTTATTTTTTAAATAATTAAATTAAATTTATTATCAATGATATTAAAGTGAAGAAAACATTCCTACATAAGGTAAGGGGATCCACGAACCCAATTCCATTTCCTTTGTTTTTTCCCTCTTTCACTCCATTTTTAGTATGGATATTCCATTAATGTTTGATAATTATTATTTTTTTATCCATAACATTTATTTTTTGGTTATACATGTTACCAATCTGATTTTAAGAAAATTGAAAATATTTTTCCAAAATAATTATTCTTTCTAAATACAGGACTTTTACTTCTCGTGAGATTGTTTTTTCCTCACTCAAGATTAATGATTCTTATACCAATTCCTATTTATTTTGGGAACCACAATGTTTATTCCTGAATTTATTATTTTTGAAATTAAACCCATTCCTTTTTATGAGTTATTTTATGTCCAATATTCACATATATTCTACGTGGAATGCATGATAATGTAAATTTTATAAGGTGATGGGTGCACCCAGAATTATATAGAACATGTAAATGATATTATGTAAAGGTTATTCAGGAATATATATAGTGATCAAAAGTATTGGGTAATAAATTGTATATAATGAGGTAAAGTGAAATATGTGTGAACATTATGTTATCTTCTTTTAGAACTATGTGTGGTATTTGACCAATAAGACAGGATGTTTCATTTTTTCCATTGCATATTCCATGACTTTATCTAATTCTTACAATCAAGATTATGATGATAATATTTTTCTTATGTTTTGATGATGATGATTGTTTTCACCCATGTTTCATTTCTCTTATTCATCCTCTTATAGGGCTTTTAGATGACCCCTTATTTTTATGTTTATCCATAGGTCAATACATATACAAAGGAGAACTTGAAATCGAATAATAATCTAGAGAAGAAGGAATTAAATTATTTTTTTTTGTTTTATTATGTAAAATTTATGCATATTCCTTATTTACCTAAGACACTAAACCTTTGGCTCCTGGTTTTTTATGACTATTATGTTGTTTTTATTTAAAATGATGTAATATAAATTTAAGAAAAACCAGGGTCACTATAACAAATTTTTCAATTTTAAAAACATAGGGTGTTACTTTATTTTCTCCTTTAATAAATTGCATCCTCTCAATTTAAAAATTAACTTGGTAATAAATTATTTGAAACATGAAAATATATTTATTGAAAACCCAAATTATAAAATGGTTTAATTAAATATCATCTTGAAAATAGAGATATGAAAGTTTGAATTTCATCACATAAATAGGTTTCTGAGCATGATATCTTTAGTGGGAAGTGAAAACCTAGACATATAAGAGAAAACCAACACAAAATAACTAATCTAGTATGATAGAAAACATGGGTAATTAAAATTAAATTAATAAAAGATCATAAATATATGATGGGTGATAAGACCATAAATTCATCAGAAATGATCATAAAGTGATAACATATAAATTATGTTTATTCCTTATCTTATGAATTTGTAGGATAAAATATATGTCATCCATGATCTATTTTCTAACATATGATATTATGGGTATTTAATTTACCTTGATAATGGTTTGAAAAGAGCTTATTAATTTAAAAAATCATATCCCATATGAGTGTCAAACCAGGGGTGCCGTAAGTCCCATTGTTGTGCGCCATTTATAGGTTGAGTCTAGCTCAATGTAGTGTTTTTTGGTTTTACCCCTATTTACATGAATTCAGTATCCACATCCAATTGTAGTATCCAATAGTAGTATCCAAATAAGGAAGTATTTTTTTGATAAACCACTTATTATACATAACAATATCTAGGGATGTTTTCTTATACTTATTCTTATACCTATATATTTCGGAAGATTTTTTTAATCCTAATCCCAAAATAATTAACTTTTCTGCTAATACCAATAATAATAACTCTTCTCCTTATAAAATATTAATTCATGACTTATTACAAAAAATTAAAAATAATATAACATATAATATATATAAGTCTAGTGATTTTTGGAATTTCATAAATTACATAAAAACATAAAAAATGAATACATCATCTTTATTGAAAACCTCCTCAACATTTTCCTAATATTCCATCATACTTAAAAGATCATAGGATAACCTTGGGACATACATAAGAAAAGCTTGAGTTATAAATCCCATTGTGGTAATAAACAATTCATAACATGAATAAATTGATACATTTAATACAACAGTAATATAAATGGGTAATAAAAGGACTGATGATCATAAACATGAACAATTATACTTCATATAACATGATAATCATAAAGGCAACATGGGAAATATGGAGAAAACTTAAAATAATGCATCATACACATAGGTCAAGGATACATTTCAAGATGTCAAGATGGAAAAAATATCCTAAAGGAATTATGTTTACTCCATATCCCAACATGACATCTCATGGGACTAAATATTACTAAATTAATTGGAGTGCTATATAATTTTGGGTGCACCCATCACATTTATTTCATTGTCATTTTTTAGTGTGCAACATATATCATAAAACGTGGAATCATATATCATAAAATTTTATTACATGATAATAGAACATGGAATAATTATATGTTATCCCCAAATAAATATGTACATGTGTATAAATTTGAACACCCTTGATAGGAAACAGGTATAGTTATTCACTACACAATTGCTTTCCATGGAAAATCATGGTTGAATTTCGGCACCATAATGGTGTCACTTAAAAAATAAAAAAATGGGTTGATGGGTCAAATATGGGTATATGATAATTCTAAAAGAAAATATATAGTAATAGTGACATAAAAATATATCACAATAGTAGTAATTGGAAATATAAGTCTTATGATAATGAAGAAACATAAATAAATTTTAGAAGGAAAAGATCCCTTACTAAATTTTGGCATTATAACGAGTGTAAATGAATGTACATGGGAGGGATTAATTGGAGTTAAATGGTTATATAATAATTTATAAATAAATTGGATAGTAATTAGGAGATTAAAGAATATATATGGACATGATCAAACTGAAATTATTGGTTATAACATAAAAAGGGGTGCTTGAATCAAAAGAATAGGAGATAAATCCCTTACCCTGAGAGTGTGATTCCAAATGCATTGCATGAGATTTTGGATATCTTGGGGGAACCCAATAATGAATATAGAGAGTGAAGGGAAGTCTAAGGATGTGCTCCAAAAAAAATTAGTGAAATTAAATGGAACTGTGGATGGGTTTATATAGGAAAAGATAGTGCAATTCTTTATTATTTCTCAAACATATGTTTTGGAATCTATCTAATACAATAACCAAAACTAAAAAACATCTCATAGTATTTACCCATGGTTTAATAAAAAGGGAATTTTTTATTTTTTTATAACTCCAAGGGAAAATTTATTAAAATAGTACCCTTGCTGATGCGAAAGTGATTCATACTCTAAAATAAGTTATTTTAAAACCCTAAAATCAATTAATTATTTTGGGCGATTCGTAAAGGAATTATAAAAATAAAAAAATAAACAGAAAATAACATTATTTTTAAGGTAAAAAAACATATTTGGTCATGTATACCCACTATAGTAATTTTTACATCGTTTTTTGGTCATTATGATTTTATAATCCACACCGTATATTTATACAATTTTTTATTTTTACCCAAAAATTAGACTCTCATAAAATTATGAAAAAATCACCATTGGATAATTTAGAGGTTATTATTTAAACTATAATATTAATTATATACTTGTAATTTCCTAAATATGTGTATTTTCTCTTTTAAAATAATAATCGATATTTATTGTGAAATGGTGGGTTTTTGGAAAATAACAGTTTTCGAACCATTATAAAAACTACACTTCATAGCACAAAAATTATATAATAAATTAAATTAATCAATAATAATTTAATATTAATGTTTTCATAAAATATCACTAATTTCTAATATCAATTAATTCCCCAAAAGGAATTTACTAATACAAATTGCATATGAATTAAAAATATAATATTTGTTTTATCGTATAAAAACATAATTATTATGAAAGTGAATACATAATCATTTATAAAGTAAAAAAAATAAGGAATAAATATAATCAAATTTTCAATTAAAACTAAATATATATATATTTATAGTACTGGTGTTACTATATTTCTATTACATGTTAAATTATTTTTACCCTTAATTAACATATTTTCCTTTTATAGTGGTAATTAAAATTTAATATATTTACAACTCATATTGTTTAGAAAAAACTAACCATATTACTGAATATTAATTATTATGATTTAAAATATGGACTCCATTTTTTAAAATGGAATAGCATAGTTGGAACAATTTAATTAAATATAAAACCAACAAGCATGATGGAAGGTAGTTTTCCAGAAAAATCATTTTTCCAAGGATAAGATGACTTCACCATAACTATATAACTAGTCATCATCATTACTTTAATTATAATTAATATATATATATATTCAAAAATTATAATTTAAATAATTTCACATTAGTAATTATTTTAATTAATTATAACTAAGAATCAATATTCATTTTAAAACAGTTTTCAGGAAAAATGTTTTTTGGAGCCACAAAATTAACTTATACCAAAATCCAGTGCAAAGATGAATTAAATGTAATTAATTGAAAGGAATATAATTAATGTATGCTTATTTTTTCTATAAATAAAATTATAATTATAATTTAACATTAAAATTAATTAGTTTATCAATAGAAATTCCAATTTTACTTAAAACAGTATAATTCCAAATTCACTGATAATTCTAGATTTTCTATAAAAATCCCAAATTTTCACCCAAAGTAAATTTTGATATGATGGTATCGTAAATGGAGATTTTTTAATAAAATAATTTTTTTCATTTGTTATAAAATAATTATAATATACGTTTTTCATAAAAAGAAATAAAAAACCATTTCTAAACAAAATTCATTTTGAATAACAAAAATCCATTAACAAATATTGATTGATTATTTACTAAGAATTTATAAATATAATTTGGAAGTATTTATATTTCATAAATTATTTCATATTAATCATATCCACTAACTTAATGGAAAGGATAAAATTCTCATATTTAAATGATCACTCTTTGTTTGATTTTGGTATTGTTTATCATAAACGCTACAGAAAACAGTTTTCTCTATTAAAAACATAGGGAGTTACATCCCCCCCCACTTTAATAAATTAATTCCTCTATATTTAAAAATAAAATTGGTAAAAAAATTACACTTGAAAATATCATTATTGAACACTAAAATCGTAAAAAGGGTTAATAAAACCTCCTCTTCAAAATAAAGAATTGGAAGTTTGAAAGCAATCAGATAACTAGGTTTATGAGTAGGATAAATTTAGTTTGAATAGAAAAAATATACATAAAAGAGATAAATTACACCAAATAACTAATATATAATGATATATAACATGTTTGGGATAAATTCAACAACCAAAATACCATAAATATATTATGTGTGATAGTACCATCAATTAATTGGAAATTATTGTAAGGGGATCAGTAATAAATGAAATTTATTCCATAACATATGAATTTTTAGGCTAAAATATATGTTATCCATGGTAGATTTCCTAATATATATTATTATGGGTATTTTTTACCTTAATAATGGTTCATAATTAGCTTATGAATTTACAAAACATATCCATTTGAAGCGTTAAACTAGGTGTGCAGCAAAACAGGTTTTCCTGAACTAGTTCCCTACCGAGTCATGCTCAATACTGTGTTTTCCAGTTTTACCCCTATGTACATCTATTCTAGAGCCACATCCACTTATAGTATCCAAATAGTGATGTATTAAGTTTATAAAGAACATAATATATACATACCAAAATTCAGAGATGTTTTATTATACTAGGTCTTATCCCTATGGATTTTGCTATAGTTTTCTAACCCTAATCCCAAAATAACTAAACTTTCCCTTTGATACCAACTATAGAAACCTTTCCCTTTATTACAAAATAATTCATTATTTATTACCCAAAAGTATACATAATATAACCCATAATATTGACAAGTATAGTGTCTTTTGGAATTATTTACATTTCATAAGAACATAAAAAAATATATCATCCTTATTTAAAACCACCTTAAGATGTTCACAATATTTATCCACATATAAAAGTTCATGGGATAGACTGGGGATATACATAAGAAATGTGTGAGATATATATCACAATTTGGAAATAAACATGGAATAACAAGAATAAATTAATAAATTTTATAAAATAGGGTTATCAATGGGGCATAAAAGTATTGAGAATCATATACATGAACACTGAGACATTATATAGCTTGATAATCACAAAGGAAATATGGTAAATATAGAGAAAACAAAAACATTGTGTCATAAAAAAAGGTTAAGGATAACTTCCAAGACATAATGATTGAAAAGGTACCATAAAATAATCATGTTTACTCCTTTTCCCAATCTGACATCTCATGATACTAAACATTACCCAATGCATTGGAAAGATATATATTTTTGAGTGCACTGATCAAAATTTATTTCAGTCTCGTGCATAAATGTGCCAGATATATAATAAAACATGGATTCATTAATAATAAAATTTTATTCCAGGATCACATAGTTTCACTACTATGAATTTGACCATTACCAATGGTTTTGGCCAAACCATTGGTATACGTACTATAAAATGACCCTATAATAATGGTTTTGGAAAAAACCTTGGTATATATTCAATAAAATTAAAATATACCAACGTTTTTTCTAAAACCATTCATATAGTTGAGGGATATAGCAACGATTTTGCTAAAAACATTGTTATAGCCTCTATCTAATGCCCTTATACAAACATTTTTTCGAAAACCATTGGTATTGGTCCAAAAATTCAAATTTCATATACCATCGGTTTTTTGAATCGTTGGTATACATAATTTGAATTTTAATAGATTATTTTATCAAATCAAATTGAATACATCAATACTCTATTTAATTATAAATATACATGAACGTATTTATCATATTATGTTTCAAAAAAAATATCTTAGTAGTTAGCTAGTTAAGATATAAATCCTAGGTTCGGGGTTCAAAGACAAAAGAGTTATTTTAGAATTACCAATACCAATGGTTTTCGAAACCATTTTCATGTCTATATCATATTTTCTACACCAATAGTTTCCCAAAAATAATTTTTATAGCTCAATATCAATTCCAGAAAATCCAACAGCCACTCATCCCGTGGGTCTAACCTATTCTAATGGTTTTTTTACCTATACCAATAGTTCAAAACTGTTAGTCTATGATTATTTGTCAATAGTGTATGGAATAAAAAAATTTGAGTCCCCAATAAATATTTAAACATTCATAAATGTTACTACCCTTGATAGGAAATGGGTATTGGTATTCATTACACAATATTTTGGCATGGAAACTAATAGTGGAATTTCGGCAGCATAACGGCATCACTTAAAAATTAAAAAAATGTGTTGATGAGAAAAAAAATGGATCTATTTTAATTTTTATAGAAATTTTAAAGTAAAAGGTTAAATTAAATACATATCCCAACAATATTAATTGGAAATATAATTCATAATATAATTAAGAAACTTTAATAAAGAAGAGAAGGAAAAGATCTCTTGCCAAATTTTAACATCATAACAGGTGTAGATAAAGGTTCATGGGAGGGATTAATGGGAGTTAAATGGGTCTTTAATCATTTATAAATCAATTTTAAATTTAGGGTGATACTTAATAATATGTATTTACATGATCAAACTGAAATTAAGAGGCATAACATAAAAACGGGGTGCTTGAATAAAAATAAGAGGAGAGAAATGCTTTACCATGAGAGTGTGATTCCAAATTCTTGGGAGGATCTTATTGAGAGCATGGGGAACCATTGGATGACCCACTAGAAGGTATTGAAGATTAATTATTCACTCTAAGGATTTTTAGTGAAGAGAAATGATAGTTTGGAGGGGTTTATATAGGAAAATATAGGGGAATTCTTTATCATTTCTCAAACATAGCTTTTGGACTTTATATAATAAAATAAAAAAAACACTAACGATTCAATGGTTTTCTCTAATGGTTTCATCCGAAACGTATTGGATTTAATTATATTATAATTACAAGGGAAAACATAATAAACTAAAACCCTTATTGATGTGAAAGTGAGTAATACTCATAATGAAATGCCTTTAAAACCTTAAAATATATTATTCTTTTTGGATGACTCCTAATGGGTTTATAAAATTAACAAAATAAACATAAAATGACATTATTTTAGAGTTGAAATATATTTTTTATCTTTTATACCATTTATATTATTTTTTACATCAATTTTGGGTCATTATTAAGTCCTAATACACATAGTATACTTATACCATATTTAATTTTTACTCAAAAAATCAACTATTTCAGAAAATTATGAAAAATACACCATTGAATAATTTAAATATTATGATTCCAAAAATAATATTCATTTTATAAAAATAATTTTCTAAATATATGTATTTTCAATTTTAAAATAAGAATCGACATTTATTGAGAAATATGGGGTTTTGACAATAATAATATTCGAACCCCTGTAGAAATTACATTTGGATTCATAAAAATAATATTATACATTAAATTAATCAATAATAATTTAAAGATAATATTTTACTAAAATAAAATTTATTTAAAAATTCTATTAATTCATCAATAGGGATGTCTTAATTGAAATTACATATGACATAAAAATTTAATTTTTTTTATCGTGTTAAAATATAATTATTATCAAACTGATTACTTTATCATTTATAATTTTAAAAAAAGGAATAACTAAAATAATAATTTTAATGATAATTAAATATAAATATTCACTCTATTATAGTGACTATGTTTCTAGTCTTTGTTATGCTTTTTTGCCTTTAATTAAATTATTTTCTTTTTACCGGGATAATTAATATTTACTACATTTAATTTTCATATTTTTTGGAATATATATTGACCTTATTACATAATATTAATTATGATACTTACAAATATGGAATCCATTTTATCAAAATAAAAAAATATAGTTTAAATAATATAATTTAATATAAAAATCAAAAGCATTATAGAAAATGTTTTTCCAGAAAAAAGTATTTTTTTAAATGGTAAGATGAATTAACCTAAATTAATAATGATATATATAATATAAACATTTAATTTAAATAGTTTCTCATTATTGGTTATTTTAATTAATTATAATTGAGAATAATTAGGCATTTTAAGACAATTTTCAATAAAAATGTGTTTTGTAGCCAAAAAATAAACATATTATAAAATCGAGTACAAAGAAGAATTAAATGTAATTAATTGAATTAAATATAACAAAATAGTATATATAAAAAATTAAATAAACTTAAAATAATAATTGTACTTTTAAATTAATTAATTTTTCAAAATAAAAGACAATTTTATGTAAAACAATATTTTCAACATTCACTTAAAAATGGAGTCCACTTATAGGTTCTATAAAAGGTTGTATTTTGTTTATAAATCACTTAATATATACTTTCCAAAATTTAGGTATGTCTTCTTATACTTAGTCTTATCCATACAACTCTCCCTACAGTTTTATAACCCTAATACCAAAATTACTAAACATATTATCTAATACCAATTATAACCACACTTCTCTTTATTACACATAATTTCATGACTTGTTAAATAAAAGTACACAAAATAAAACCCAAGATATAAATAATTATATTGTATTTGGTAATTATTTTCTTTACATATCAACTAAAAATAATTAATACCTCATCTTTATTGAAAACATGCTTACCATATTTATAATATTCCTTTATACCTAAAACTGCATGTGATAACCTGGGAACATACATAATAAAGGGTTTAAATATAAAGCTCAGTATAAAGGAAATATCATGGCATAAAATGATGAAAGTAAAGCATTTTAGACAATGATAATATCAATGGGGAATAAAAAGAGTGGGAGTCATAAACATAAACTATGAGGCAAGATGTTGCATGATAATAATAAAGGCATTATGGAAAATGTGGCGACAACTTAAAACATTGTATCATAAATATAGGTCAAGGATAACCTCCGAGTCATCATCATGGAAGAATTAACATTAAGGAATCAGGTTTATTCTATGTCCCAACATGACTTATCAGGATACTAAATATTATCTAATGCATTGGAGTGCTATATAATTTTGTGTGCACTTGTCAGATTTATTTATTTCTCAAGCTTAAGTGTTCCACCTTGATCATAAAAACGTTATTATTTATCATAAAATCTTATTCTAAGATATTGTAGTGTGGAATACATTCTTTTAGTTCCCCAATAATAAGTATACTATTATAAATTTTAACACACTTGATAGTAAATCGGTATGGGTATTCACTAAATAATTTTTTGTAATGGAAAATCATGGTGGAATTTCAATTGCATAATGGAATAACTTAAAAATTCAAAAAATTGGTTAATGAGAGAGAAGTGGGTTTCTCATAATTAAGATATAATATTTATAGTAATACAAACATGGTCAAACATATCCCAAAAATAGTAATTGGAAATGGAAGGCATAAGATGATGAAGATACTAGAATAAAGAGGATAACAAAAACATCTCTTACTAAATTTTGGCATGGAAACAGGTGCACATAAAGGTTAAAGGGAGGGATTAATGGGAGTGAAATGGGTCTATCATCATTTATAAATCAATTTTATAGTAAGTTGTATTTGTAAAAATGTATCCCATCATGATCAAAATGAAATTAAGAGGCATAAAAAAAGGGGTTCTTGAATAAAATAAGAGAGGAGAGAAATCTCTTTCCTGGAGAGGGTGATTCCAAATGCTTGGGAGGATCTTCTTGAGAGCATGGGGAAATCTGGGAGGCGTAACAACACATGTTTCTTAATAAGGTATGGATAATTATTTTTTCAATTTTTATACCTTGAATGACCCAAATGTTGATGTTTAATCAATTCACGGAGGTCGTGGGTGTATTTGGGGCTCATTTGGAACCTTGGGTTCCTAATTAGGAAAAACAAATTGGGTCATATGGTTTGTTTGAAACAATGGGACCCAGACCGTATGGATAAGAAGATATTTTTTGAAATGGGGTATATCCATTCAACACATTCAGTGCATGGTTATTCAAATAGTGTTCATGGTCGTGTGAGGATCTCATCTCTACAGATAATCATGCACAGTTTTTGCACGATTTGACTAACCATATTCTATGATATTTTGGGTTGAATTTAATATTTTCCCCTAATTAATATATTAAGACTTTTTAATCTTTTTTGGCTCCCTCCAGCAGATAAGAACCCATCCTTATCCTCTTTGGTTCCCAAGAACACCAAATGGTAGGGATTGACGTAACTCCATCATCCAGTGTCAGTTCTTCGATACATTGGAAGCATTGAATCTGTCCTGATAAAAACCCCAAGTCTCTCAACTCATATCAAAGTTAATATTTTCATCCATTACACTATTTAGGGGAAGTCTCATTCACAATATTTTTTGGGTGTTGGACTATTTCTCATATATTTGTCAACCTACTCTGAATCTAAATCCAATATCGAGTGAGGTATTTTCAATGACCTTTAGGTAGGTGGTCACAGTGTTTTCCATTTATGTTTTGGTTGTTTTATAAGTATGTTTTCATTCCACAATCCAAACCTTACAGAGAATCTCCTTTATGTAGATTTTTTCATGTCTAATTTACCCTTTTACCAAGATAATTTTTTGTTGATTCACATTTGGTGGTTTAGAGGCTACACTTACCTTATATCATCACCCCATTGGTGTACCTAGTGAAATTGGTCATTTTTTTCCAATTTGTTCAAAATGACCCCAACACATAATTATATAATGGATTGTTTTTTAAATTTTATTTCCATTAATACATGTGTATTACATGTGACCTGGGGAACCACTTAGGTGTTTGGACATCTTATAGTTGGAATTTCTTAAGTAGGGAATTTCATTATTGCCATGTAAACTTCAAAATGACCCCTGAGCCTTATGAAATAAATTTTCATTAAATAGTGAATTGAATGAATTGGTTTGTATAGGATGTCCTACCCTTGATGGTTACCCATATCTTAATTATTTTACTTAATCAAATGAATTTTTTTAATTTGAATGACAT
This sequence comes from Viscum album, assembly GCA_963277665.1. NCBI lineage: Eukaryota > Viridiplantae > Streptophyta > Magnoliopsida > Santalales > Viscaceae > Viscum > Viscum album. Next base: position 264,726,988 of record OY728128.1, on the reverse strand, counting down.
ATAAAGGATGATGAAAGCATGACTTTCGATTATGTATTTTTAAATCCTTATGTTGATTTGAATTATCTTGAATGGAATTGAATTTGACTTAAGGGATATATGATATGTAATTCCTCTTAAATTATTTTTTAAATATATGATTATGCATCTACTATATGTATGGGATATATGAAAGATATGGATGGGAGGTAATGCCATATTCTAGTTATAACTAAAAAATTCCTTTATAGTGGTTGTGTGTGATGGTAAGGGGTGTTGCGTCATGAGGAAAATCACACTCCCCTACATTGGGTGTTGGGCATGGCATCTTGCACAAGTGATACTACATGGGTGATAGGATTTATGCACCACATTCCATGATAGAGTTTTTCCATAGTGGCTCATGTGACATCCTGAGTGTTTTGGCATGACGTCTCTCACTCTTCTTGGGATGTACATCATGTACCCAATGGAATGAACTTTTAGGCTCATTAGACTAGTTATGGATTCCAGAGTTATGACTTATTCTATTCCAGCACTAGTATTCTAGGTACATGGTCATTAGGCATCCTCATACACTTGGTTCCTATAGGTGGATAAAATATAGAATTAACTATATATATATACATTATTACTATTTATTTATATATGTATCATGAAATGACTAGACACATGTTTCAGTCATGAACAAAAGAATGTAGAATCACCAGGTGTCTAATAGGAACAATAGTGTGCTGGTTATTTATTTTATCATTGTCTTACTTTTTTTTCTTATACCTGTACACTATTTAGTAACAAGCACTGCTCAAATTACACATTAACACCATTGGTGGTGGCCATCTAATATTTTTATCTCACACCCTACTTGAGAAAGCATTGGTTCACAAGAAGACTATATTATGTAGGTATTGATAAGGTAAAAGTCCCTATTATAGGCTGTTGACTTGCTTAACTAGTTAGAGATTAGGAGTAGATGATTGGGCTTAAACTCAAGATGCTTATGGTGTTTTATCTATCCTTTTTTACTATTGGTTAGCATAATTGTGTCTTACTGTTCCTTTTTTATTGTAGCATGACACACACCCATATATTGGACACTTCATTATAGGGTTTTGGTTATTATATTTAGTTGGTCAGTTTACATCTTCCACTGCTTATACATCTTGTCTATCTATTTACACATCCGCATTTTTTAATTGACAATGTATATTATATTATACTTCCTATTTTGATTGTTATTTATTGTATTCACTTTTCTACTTTTACATATGGGTATATTCTCCCCACCATACCACCTTCATAGACTCCCTGCTAGTCGGAAGCCATTATTATATGAGGAGATGCGCTTGAGGCCATGTGACCCACCAACTCAGGATATAGGTTAAGTGGATACCTAGTGAAGATGTTACAAAGTGGTATTAGAGTGGTTCCTTTATTGATTTAATATTTGGTGACAATAGATTGGGGTAGTTAATTATTAGAACTTGGTCATAATCCAGTCTTGGGTGTCACGAACCCATTTTCGAGGTAAAGGCCATGTTGCAAGAATTATTGTTGTTGTTCTAATTTTACCTATTAATATTAATATGACTTTATTGATGGGGGATACACTTGGTTTCTGATTTCATTGATATATATGTTATTAAAATTATGTTTTCTTTATTGTCTCATAATGAAATGATGGAAATGCATCACATGCATCATTATTTGGACCACTAAGATGAATATGTCATGCATTTTTAAATATCACACCTATTTTTAGAATGAATTTTCATGTTGCATATTTATTATGCCATGATATCTACTTAATTGTCCTAAAAATTCTTGTAGGGATTGGGAAAACATAATTGATACTTAAATTGTGTGCCTTAAACTAACATTTTTTTCCGAAATAGGTTAAACCATACACCTTAAGAAATTATTTATGGAACATCGAGTTGTGGTCCATTGGTCACATGAGTTGAAATGTATTATATTGTTGGTCAATTGGATTCCTTGTTTTAATTCATAGGTTTTATGCACCCTTAAGGATCGTAAATTGGTAGATCATCTTATTTGACCTTTATAAGTGATTGAAACATTTAAACAAACACAAATTCAAAATTAATATGACTTTTAAATTAAATACAATCATATTATATATGTCAGACATAAAGACTTGGACATGAACCCAGCCTTAGTAGTGGGTAGTGGTTTTTTCTTGTTTATTTATGGTTAATTCTACCATCTAGACCTTGATTTTGATAATTAAGAGAGGGAATTTTTTGTTTTATAGCCACCTGTGGCTCCCCCTCCTATTCCAGATATCAGCACTAATGCCCAGTTTATAAAGGGTTTTCTACGTATGATTCAATCAATGAAAGGAGTAGTATGACCTGGATTAATCAAGGTAGAGTTGAATCATGATTTTCAGTAGAAGTATCCTCCCAAATTTTTGGGTGATGGAGGACCACATGTTGTGAAGTCTTGTATTGAGGTTATCTTTTCAATATTTGAGAATCTAGAGATACCTCCAGAGTGGAGGGTAAATCTAGCTACTTATCTGATTTATGATTCATCCAAGAAGTGGTGGGATGACATTTCCCAGATAGATAAACATCATGATATGTCCTAGGATGATTTACAAATGAACTTTTACAACTAAATATTTCCCTAGAGTGTGGTCATTGAGAGAGGTAGAGAGATTATGAATCTGTAGTAGGGGAACATGTATGTTATGGAATTCTCTACTGATTTCACATTCCTGCAGTGATTATCTCTCACTCTAGTTACTGATGATCTTATAAAAACTAAGAAATTCAAGGATATACTAGTTTATGTTATCCAGTCATAGGTCAACGTGTTCAGGATGACAGTAATTTATAATATCATCAACTGTGTCCTTATTGCAGAACCGAATTTGAGGGAAGCTGGAAGTGAGAGCCAGGGCAGCTCAGAACCTCAAGCTATTAGTGATTCTTCTTCAAGATGAAAGAGTTGTTTTTAGACTACTCTTGAAGGTAGAAGAATTCAAGATCCTTATGTAGAGAGTTTTCTTATCTTCCACCAGTATAGGAATCCATAACACATCAATTCTCAATGTCCATGGGATCCATTTTTGTTCAGATGTTGTGTCCGGATACGCCATATCCAACATTTATAAAAGGATTTTCAGATAGTTCCTAGTGAGTGGGGATTTGAACCTACTCTTTAGTCAGGATCAGGGTCAAAATGATCATGATAGGTTGGTTATTAGAATACAACCAGATGGTAATTCTCTAGTGGTGGTTTAGGTAGAGGTATTTGGACATATAATTCTTTGTAATAGCATCATGGGTTTACTTCGGGAAGTATGGTAGTGAATCAGGGCCATGGTGTAGGCTAGTTACATGCAGTCCAGCATATGCTGCATGAATAGAGAATTGGACCTTCTATTATTCAAGGTACTATTCTAGTTGCCTCTAATTTGGTGTCTACTTTATTTGACAAAAATGTTTCCCGCTATTTTATTTCTGAGACATTAATGGGAAGTTTGGGAATTTATATCAAACACTACTACGGAATTAAGATGTTATACACACTCTTAGGTATTCATTTAGAGGGAATTCTCTATTGTAGGGACTATTACCTAGATATAGGTGGTTACCTTTTCATATGGAATCTTTTCATCCTCAACATGATGGTCTTTGATGCAATCATTGGGATGGACTGATCAATTCTCTATCAAGTCTCTATTGATTATAATAATCATAGAGATATGTGTACATCACCAGAGGGAGTTATTCATGTGGGTAAGGGTGAGTGGGATGTCATTGAGACCCAAGCAGAACCTTAACATCAGAGTTTGGGTGGTGTGATAGTGTAGATCACCAGCCTTTTCCAAGACGACTAGGGGTTACAACCCACTATTTTTTCTTCCATAGTGGCGCATTTCAGAGATGTCTTTTCTAAAAAATTCCCTAGAATCCGTATGGTGTAAGAGGTATAGTTTAATATTCATTTAGTGCTAGGAGAAGCACCAGTGACCATTCCTCCATATAGGATGGAACCTAAGGAGCTTATGAATCTCAAAAGGAAGTCGGATGACCTGGTTTCTAGAGGTTTTATATTTCCCAACACATCTCCTTATGGTTGAAAAGTTCTTTTCAAGAAGGCATATGGTTCACTTAGGCTCTATGTGTATTACCTTAATTTTAACCAACTCACAATAATGAATCAAAATCCAATACATAAAATAGAATACCTATTAGATTAGATCCAATGAGTGAAAGCATTTTCAAAGATAGATCTAATGTCAGGCTATTATCAGGTGTATTTCAAGACATTAGATTTACCTCTCATAGACTTTAGGAATAGGTATGGCCTCTATGAGTACTGAATTATTCTATTTTCAATCACGACACACCTTTAGTCTATATTTCTCTTATTAATCTGGTTTTATACTAGTATCTGGTTTCATTTTTTATTGTCTTTCTTACAATATCTTGGGGAATTCACACTCTAGACTTGAACATGAATCTCATCTTGATATTGTGCTCGATACACTAAGATAGAAGAAATTCAATGATGATCTCAGTAAATTCCACTTCTAAATCAACAAAGTTAACTTCATGGGTCACACCCTCTGGTATTTTGGAGTTTTAGTAGAATCTATGAAAGTGTGAACTTCAGTTTTCTAAGATAATCCCAAAAAAAATTGATATTTAGTGTTTCTGGGTGCTATTCGAACACAATTAATGCTTCAACCAAGATCTATCATGCCTCACATCACCACTTATGTTCTTGAAAAAGAATGGTGTGAAATTCATATGGACAGAAGCTTGTAAAGAATCCTTTAAGGAGATGAAGGGAAGACTGACTTTAGTGCCAAAACTGATTCTTCTATATCCATACATGAGATATACTATATATTGTGACATGTAAAGTATTGATATTGGAGCTATTATGATGTAGGATAAGTGGGTTGTCACATACAGGTTTTGTTAGATGAGGCCTCATGAGAAGAATTACCTGATGCATGACCTCAAACTCGTTATTGTTGTTCATGACTTATGTTGTTATATACACAATTAATATGGAGATCCTTATATGTCATTCACGTCCTATAAAATCCGAAAATGAATATTTAAATAGTGGGATCTTAATTTTAGTCAATGCGGGTAAGTGGAGTACCTACAATCATTCGATTTCAAGCTTTCCTACACGCATAGGAAAGGGAATTCAGTAGTCGATACTCTGAGCCAGAAGACTTAGACATAGGTGGTTCAGGAATTCAGTGGTGAATGGTAGTTTATGGAATTATTCTAAAAAATTCATTTTAAGGTTCAGGAGTACCGTGTTCAAACTATCATCTCATCCTTATCAATGATATATACTCTTCTAGAATGGGTAAGAATGAGAAAATTATCAGATCCTAAAGTTCTTACCCAGAGGGAAAGCGTTTGAGATGAGGATACATCTTCATGTTGGACCATGGATGGGTAGGGTACCGTATTGTCCCATGGATGTGTACGATCCCCATAAGAAATCAGATAGGAGTTTATGTGGGAATTCTAGGCCTCAACCTAGGCAGTTCACCCTAGTGTCACAAAAATGTTTCGAGATCTAAGGCACTAATATTGGTGACCTAGTAATAAATGTGACATTTCTAGATTCATCACTTAGTTTTCCACCTATCAATAGGTGAAGGTGGAACATATGGGACTACCAGGGATTTTTCAGATATTGTCTATTCCCAAGTGCAAATGGGTCAATGTGTCGATGGATTTCATGAGTTTTTTACCCCGGTCACCTCATGGTAACGATACAGTGTGGGATGTCATTCATCATTTGAAAAAGGTCTCGCACTTCATACCAATTTTAGATACCTTCTTATTAGACAAGATTATGATAGAGATATTGTAAATCTTCTTATAACTCCTTGATCTATCATTCATGTTAGAGATTCTCATTTCACATCATGGTTATGGAAGGGGTTGTAGAAGGACTTGTGTACACAGGTGCTTCGGAGCATGGCCTATCACCCAGAGAATGACGGATTGACAAAGCATACGAATCAGGTTTTAGAGTACATGCTTCTTAAATATGTCCTGGACTTTGGGGATTATTGGGAGAGACACATTCCACTCATTTAGTTCACTTATAATATCATCATTTAGGATTCCATCAAGAAGTCTCCTTATAAATCTATATATGGTAGTCATTGCTACTCACCTATATTTTGGCTAGAGGTAGGGGAAGTAGTGATTGTTGGACCATGTATTATGTAAGAGACTGTAGACTAGGTCTAAATAATCAGGAAGTTCATGCTGACATCTTAGTCTAGACAGTAATCATATGCCAAAATTTATCGGCAACCTCTTGATTTTGAGGTCAGAGACTAATTTTTCTTGTGATTCACATCCAGGTTAGGGAATAGATGTATTCGGAAGTGGGGTAATCTTTCACTTTGGTTTTTTGGAACCTTTTAGGTTTTGATATGGATCGAGCTTGTGGCTTACCAATTTGCACTTCATTAGAGATAATGGTCTATTAATGATGTAATTCATGTATCTCTTCTTCACTAATAATTTCCAGACCCAACACATGTATTCAAGCCTTCTTACTTCGAAGAGTATCCCATTCGTATTATTGATTAGAGTGTGAAGACACTTTGATGCAAGTCAGTTCCCCAAGTATGGATGCTATGGAAGAATGGATGAGTATGGGATGAGATCAGGCAGAAGCAAGCTAATATATGTTCTTAGTTTCCTAAACCCTTTGCTAATGATGCCTCTTTATTATCTTAAGGATAACTCTGGTATGCATTTCTTTAAGGAGGGGAGGTTGTAACGACCCGTATTATTAGCGAAGGTATGGATTATTTTTTTAGTTTTTATACATTGAATGGTGTAAATATTGATGCTTAATCAAGTCACAGAGGTCACAGGTGCGCCTAGGGCTCATTCGAATCCCAGATCTCCTAAATTCGAAAACAAATATTGGGTGGAAAAGTTTGTCTGCAACAGTGCGGCCCATAGTGTAGGGAAATGTGTACAGTTGTAGAAATGGTATAGATCCATTCTACATAGTAATGGCATGGTTAGTCAAACTCTACGCCTAACTATTTGGGGTGCCCATATCTATAGATAACCAAGCATGGGTTTTTCACATCTTGACTAACTATGCACCTAAACCATGAACTTTGATATTTTGGGGTGAATCTACTGTTTTCTCCCACATAACCTATTAATAATTTTTATCATGTACTTCCTCCCTCTAATGAACCATCAACCCTCCTTCTTCTATTTTTATCTCAAACACCTAAATAAAGGCTTTGAAGAATCTATTTCATTCGGTGTATGTTCTTCAATATGTTGAATGATTTGGATACATCTCAATAATATCCCCTAGTCTCTCAACTCTTATCAAAGTTAATCTTTCCACCCAATGTGCTATTTAGGTGTAGGATCATTTCCCCTATTTTTCATTCATTGTACCATTTCTCATATCACTCTCAACCTAATATGAATCTAAGGACGACATCGATTGAGGTGTCTTCTAAGGAATTGAGGTAGGTGGTTAGGTTGTCTTCCCATGGAGTTTTGTTTATTTCGTAATTCTTTCATCGCGCCATAATCCTACAATTTATGAGAATCTCTTTTACATTGATTATTTATAGTCTGACTGAATATTTAAAATAGATACATGTTTATTCATTCATGCTTAGTGCTTTAGAATATAAAAATATGTTATATGGTCACCCCATCGGTGTTCAAAGTGAAATTGCCCCTTTTTACAATTGGTTCAAAATGCCCGTAACTCCAAATTATATTATGAATTGGTTTTTAAATGTCATTTCCACTGATACATGAATATTTCATGTGACCCAAGGAACCTCTTAGGTTCTTGGACCTATTATATTTGGAATTTTCCAAGTAATTAATTTCCATGTTATCATTTCATCTTCTAAATGACCCTTGATTCATATGAATTGAATTGGAATGCCTTAGTGAATTAAAGGTATTGGTTTGTATAGGATGGCATACTCTTGATGGTTACCCATCTCTAAATGATTCATCTTAATCAAATGAAATGGTTTAATTAGAAAAACATATAATGGATGATGAAAACATGCCTTTTGATTATTTCTTATTAAATGATTATGTTGAATTCCATTTTCTTGAATTGAATTGAATTTGACTGAAGGGATGTATTATAGGTAATTCCTAATACATTATTTTTGATAAAAGTGACAATTCCTCTTCTATATATATTTTCTATATGAAGGAAATGGATGGGAGTTACTTTCCTATGACTGTTATAACAAAATTACAACTTCATAGAGGATGTGTGCGATGGTATGGGGTCTTGATACAGAAGGTAAATAACATTCCCGTTCATCATGCATTGATCATGGTGTCTCTCACCAGTGATACTATATGGGAAATGGGATTTACATGACACGTTCCATGATAGAGTGTTTCCATGGCAGTTAAATCACCATCTAGAGTGTTGTAGCATAGAGTATCTTATTCTTCTTAGAATATAGGGCATATACCCTATTTCATGAGACTATAATATTTTTAGACTTTTTTTGGATTTCAGAGTCACATCTCAGTCCAGTATAGCATAAGAATTCTGTGTATATGGCCATTTGGCTTCCCCACACAATTGGTTCATATTTGGTGGATGAAATGTATAACTAAACTATATATATATTATTACTAAATATATATATAGCGACATGAATAGAAATATATTTTATCTATGAGATGAAGTAGGTAGACTCAACATGTCTCTTAAAGGAACTTAAGTGAGCTGGTTATTTATTTCTTCAATGTTTTACTTTTCTTCTTATACCAAGCAACCATTTAGTTGTGAGCACTACTTGGATTACACATAGACACCATTGGTGGTGAATTATTGACATTGTTATATCACAAACTACTCAGGATACCTTTTCTAGCTGAGAAGCCTATCATTTTTCAAGTATTGATAAAGGAAAAGTCCATGCTATGGGTTGTTGACTTGCTTACCTAGAAGGAGTTTAGGTTAAGAGGATCGGGCATAGACTCAGGATTATTATGGAGAAGTTTTGTTTTTTTTACTATTGGTTAGCATGTTTGTATCTACCTATTACTTTTGTATTATAGAATTCCATACATCCATGTATCAGACCCTAAATTATAGGCTTTTGGTTATTATATTCAATTGTTCAGTATATATCTTCTACTATTTATAGATCTTGTCTATTCATTTACACTTCATAATTTTTTTATTGAAAATGTATGTTATATTACACTTATGTTATTTATTTTTATTTTTGGTATCTATTTTTCTACTCTGACAAGAGGTTACATCTCCCCACCAAACCACCTTGACACCCTCACTATTAGTCAGTAGCCTTTGGTGTGCAGGGAGGCACACTAAATGCCATGTGGCCCACTATCATGGGACACTAATTAAGTGGATCTTGGGTTGGGATGTTATAGAAGCACTCTAGAGAGGCGATGGAAGAGTAAGGATGTGATCCAAGGATTTTTACTAAAGATAAATATGACCTAGGGTGGGTTTATATAGGAATAGAGAGGGGAAATCATTATCATTTCTCAATCATAGGTTTTGGAATCTATATAATAAAATAACCAATCCCAAAAACCAACCCATCATTTTTCCCATGGTTTCTGAAAAAGGGGAGTGGTTTTCAATATTTTATAATTACAAAAGCCAAAATTAAAAAAATCATACTCTTTCTGATGTGGAATTGATTCATACTCTTAAAGAAAGGATTTTAAAACAATAAAATATATTTATGGTTGTGTAGGATTCATAAAGGCTTTATAAAATTAATAAAATAAACATAAAATCACATTATATTAAATTTAAAACATATATTTGGTCATCGATAACCTTTATAGTATTTAAAAAATCACTTTTTTCATTATGATGTCAAAATTCATTGTGTATATTTATATGAAAATTTAATTTTTACCCAAAAATTCGACGCTCTAAAAAATTGTAAAAATTCACTGTTGGATAATTTAGACATTCTGATTCCAAAAAAAATATTCATTTAAAAAAATTAATTTTATAAATATTTTTATTTTCACATTTAAAAAATAATCTATATTTATTGAGAAATTATTGGTCTTATTGACAATAATAGTTTTTCATCCATTATAAAAATGAAATTTGACATCATAAAAAATATATTATCAATTAAAATAATCGATCAAATTTAAAAATAATATTTTATTAAAATATAATTTATTTGAAAAATCCATTAATTTATAAAAATGTTTTTAATAATTAAAATTTCATATGACTTAAAAATACAATTAGTATTTTATCGTATCAAAATATTATTATTTCCAAACTCATTACTTAGTTGTTTATAAAGTAAAACCAATAAGGAATAAATACAATCATAAATCTAATGAAAATAAAATATAAATATTCATACTTTTAGGGTTATTATATTTCTATTCTCTGTAAAATAATTTCTAAACTTTATTAACCTATTTTTCATTCATGGTGGAAATTAATATTTACAACATTTATTATTCGTATTATTCAGGAAAAAAATTGACCTTATTATATAATATTAATTATGATGTAACAAAAATATGGAATCCATTTTATCACAATAAAATCATAGATGTGGAATAATTTAATTGAATATAAAACCTTCCAGCATGATGCACATCAGTTTTCAAAAAAAAAAGCATTTTTTAAAGGATAAGATGACTTCACCTTTACTCTTTAACTAGTAATAAAAATTACATTAATTATAATTTATTAATATAGATATATAATCTGATAATTTCATATAAATAATTTATCATTAGTTTTTATATTAATTAATTATAATGGAGAATCATTATGAATTTTAAAATATCTTTTAGGGAAAATGTTTTTTGCAGCCGAAAAATAAATGTATACAAAAATACAGTATAAATATTAATTAAATAAAATTAATTGAATTTAATATTACTAAATAATACTAATGATGGTTTTAAAAAAATTATTATTTTTCTTTTAAATTCATTAATTTAACAAAATAAATGGCAATTTCACATAAACCAAAATTTTCACTATTCACTGAAAAATCAAGATTTTCTGAAAAAACAAAAAATTTCTTTCTAATTTAATTTCCATATACCCATAAAATGGAGTTTTTTATCAAAACAATTATTATATATTTTATAAAAAAATTATAATATATTTTTCACATAAAAAATAAAAAAATCATTTTTGAAGAAAATATATTTCTTAAGAACAAAAACACATTACCAAAAAATGATTAATGATTTACTAAGAATTTATCCATATAATTAGGACATATATATATTTCAAAAATTAGTTAATCCTACTCATATCCAATAATTTAATTGAAATGTTAAAATGGCCATATCTAAATCATCATTATTTGTTTGGGTTTGGTGTTGCGTATCACATACGCTATCGAACATAGTTTGCTCTTTTAAAAAATTGGCCATTACAATAAGGCATAGTGTATTTGGGTTATTTGAAAGATAACATAATAACATGAAACACTAATAAAATGAAATTATATAAAACTCCATACAATTACATTATAATTTTTTGATCTTCTAATGCTGGATGAGATAACCTGCAGATGTCTACAATAAAGGGGTTGAGCTATAAATATCGCTAGGGGAATAATCAAAGCATAGTTAAAGTAAATAAGAAAAATTGAATCTATGGGAATAAGATGGTGACATAAAAAGGTGACAATAATAATCATGAATATCGTAACATGACATAATATGATAACATCAAGGTGTCATAGGAATGTGGAAATAATAAAAACCGTGACATTATAAGAATATACGAAGGCTAACAACAAATACATCGTAATATATTGTTATTAGGATAATCGACTATGAAACGAACATGGTATATCATGAGATAAAAACCATACCCAATGCATTATAGGGCAATATAATTCAAGTCCTACCCATAACATTCATATTATTCACATTCATTTATGATCCATGTATAACATACAATATAAGAACATATTTGATAAAATTTACTCCAATGATTAAAGAGTTTGGGTTATATAGAAGGAATTCAAAAATAAATTAATGACTGGTAAAACTAAGTGAATACACATTAGTGGAATGGGGACATCTATTCACAACACTAAATATTTGAATGAAAAATCATGCAATAATATTGGCGACATAACAGGTGTTTTTAAAGGTTCATGTAAGCTATAAATGGGAGTGGAAGGTGGTATATCATTATATAGAGATCATAAGGATAGTAATGGTATGTTTCAAAACATATTTCAAAATGAAAATTTTTAAATTAAAAATCTTGATACAAAGAATGTACTCAAAAAAAGAGGAAGAATATAATCTCTTACAGTAAGAGGGTGTATCTAAAATCTTGGGAGGAGATTTCTGAATGAGAGAAAAACCTTTGAAGGAATATAGAGAGATAGAGAGAGAGGAAAGTCATGATTAATTGTTTTTTGGTGAAATTTAATGTTATTTTGGGTGTATATTTATAGAATAAGTTACTGGAATTATTTGTTAATTTAAAAACATAGGTTTTAGAATCAAAGGGATAAAATAATCTGAACAAAAAACATCCCATGATTTTTTACTATAGTTTCTTCAAAACTAGATTTTTTTAAAAAAATATTAGGATTCAAACCAAACTCATTAATTAATAAAACTATTCATGTGGAAGTGAGTCACATTTATAAATAATTGTTTTGAAAACATTAAAACAAAGTATAGGTTTTGGATAATGCATTACTAGTTTGTAAAATTAATCAAATAACATCAAAAAAAAATTGTTTTAAATGGTAAATATAATTTTTTTCCGGGATACCTTTTATAGTATTTAGTACATCACTTTGGTTCTATTATTATGTCATAGTACATAGTATATATTTATATATTATTTAGTTTTTACCCCAAATAAATTATGTTTCAAAAAAAATAAGAAAATTTTACCAATGGATAATTTTGATGTGATGATTAAGAAAATAATTTTTATTTTAAAAAAATAATTTTATAAATATGGGAATTTATACTTCTAAATTAAAACATTCATTATTGAAAAATATAATTTTTTATGACACTATCAACTTGCTGATGCTTATAAAAAAATACATTCGACTTCTTTAAATTAAATTTTCATTTTATTTAAATAATTATAATTTTAATAATATTATTTCACGGAAATAACATTTATTTCATAATTCCATAATTAGTCAAAATAATTATTTTAATTGGAAGTATATATTTTATAAAAAATAAAAAAATTTCCCCTTCGTATAAAAAACTATTTTTTATTAAACTCATTACATAGACATGTTTGTAAAGTAATAATTAAAAGGGAAAATATAATAATTTTTCTATTAAATATAAAAAATATAAAAAAACATAATACTAGTGTCCTAATATATAACCTCTTATTACACCATAACATACCCTAAGGGTAAAGTGTGTGATTGTGGTACTTTCTTGGGTGGTTTGGTAGACATAGTTTGCGAGGTGATATCGATAAGTTGTAACTTCTCATATAAATGGTGTCTATAAAGTTTATGTTGTTTAAAATCATCATGGTATTAGTAAAGTTAAAAAACTATTGATGTAATCTCCTTTGTAATCTATAATAATTGAGCTTCATATGGTATTATCCTACTGGTTGAGGTCATTTCTTCTTACTTCTGTATCAATAAGATATTATTATTACCCTTAATGTAAATAGATTTAATATTCATTGTAGAACAACTTTATTATCAAATTTTTTATTGTTTAATGACCTTTTATATCTAAAATACTATATTTTATGACATTAAAAAATGGAAAATAAAATATAGAGCTTGTGTTATATATAAATACATTAATTAATAATGTATGTATTCATTCAGGTGATAATTCCATTTATAATAGTTTGGGTCATTACATTTGAGTATATAGTTTTCCAAATAATTAAATACATGTATGTATACAAGCATTTGGATGCAATTATTACATAGATTCACCTAGGTTTAATTACCTTGGAAAAGGATGGTTAATAATTAAATTAAACATCACTTGGTGTGTGATGAGTGGGCCTCAGAAGGAACACCTATCTAGAAACTATATATGGTTATTATTATTTTTAATAACATTATATTTTTGAACCATTAAGAAGGATTTATTTTGTTAAGGAATTAGGTACGAGAGTAAGATCAAACCAATAACATCTTTCCACCTCCCCATTGGCTTGAGTCAATGCAGAATTTCAACATGGACTTAAGTGACATCCACCATACACTAAAGGTAGGAAATAAATTCCAAGGGAATCATTAACATATGGATGATGATTTACCATTTTTAAACAAAATAATCAAAGAAAAACATCCCATAAAAGTCACACTACATGATGCATGAAAATAATGTAAAAAAACTCAATGTAATACTATAAATATCAAAACCAAACTAAATAATAGTACCATAGTGGAAGAACACTAAAATAAAAGTACATAATGGAAGACAAACACAACAAAATAACCAAACTATTAGGAAGTGCCACTTGAGAAGTGTGATACATTACCACTGCATGTTTCTCGGTAAGGAATTTCTGAAAAGAAACCAATATTCCAAATCACAGGTGAGTAATGAAACTCAATAGGATTTCCCAAAATTATAGCTATACTCATGTAACAAGGGTATGAAAAGTTATCACATTTATAAAAAAAATTATATAAAACCCATTTAAAATAGTTCAACAATTTATTACAAATCCAATCAATTCTATGACAAAACAGTTTTCTCATGTAAACCAATTTACAAGTAAATAAACCAAAAACTTAATTTAACTATTTATAAATTTCCATGTTGGCATAACCCATTCTAATTCACACAATCACACACACACTTAACTACACAACCATGCAAGCTTTGTGTTACCAGTGATGGTGGAACATCACGTCCATACTCTTTATCTTTTATGGTGGAACTTCATGACCAATATTTATCCAATTTTATCCATTATTAACCATTTAAGCATACCAATTTCCAATACAACCTTTTCCAAACCAATGTAAACTTTTCATTAAAACAACCCAGTTATTGAAAACTATACTAGGAAACCATTTCAATAAAACCAACACTTCTATTGAAAAAAATCAAATAATGAATTCCAATAAAATCAACATTTTATTGAAAACACATTTCCGTTAATCAAAACTAAATCACCATTTTAAAATCATCTTTTTAAAATAATTTTACCATTTTTTTCATTCCACCAAAACACACAATTTTCATAATTCAATAAACCACCTCTAAAGGAGATTTCTAAAAATAATTTCACAAAAAATTTCACAATAAATATTAAGAAAAAAAATAAATTTGAAATCAATACTTCTATTTCTAGAAATATGAGTTAAGACTGAATCCACATACCTTGGGAATTGTGGAGAAAATGAAGAACGACAATAAAACTCCAACAAAATTGGGTTGAATCTCTAAAAAATCCACCTTAGATATCTTCCCCTAATACCAAAAAAATCCAAATATAACCATGATTATTATAAAAATAATTTATATAATCACAGAGGACTATATCTAAGTAACTAAGAGAGGGAGATCGGGGGAGTAGATATAAAAAACCATGAAAAATTACCAAAAATGAGTACATTCCAATGAAATCAGGCATCAACGCTCCAATAAATGACTCTAGATTGGTTCTGATTCAATGGGGGAAGCCTTTATAGGCTTTGGGAAAAAGTAATATCAAGTTGGGTCGATTTGGAGGAAAATGAGGGGTTAAAACTTAATCCTAACCTAAATCCACTTTTTTAGGATCATGTTATTAAACTATTCGTGGTTAGTCGCATCTTTAAGAAAAATTATGCACTAACCATGTGTCATCCACTACCATAAGGAACACATCACCTGGTTGGATGCATGGTTAGTCAAATTCTGCACCAATCAGGAAAAAACTCATTGTCCAACTTTTCATAGTTTCTGCTAGATAGTCATAGGGTTTGAAAAAACCATTTACCTAATTATGTGCCTTCCCATTAGCCCCTGCCTCATTATTCACAATTTTATGTAAGAGTTTCAGTGTTTCAAAAAACCATGAACCAATCATGAACCTTTATAAAATCTCTCAAAACATTCCAAAAGTCTTCCAAACCCTCCCAAAATTCACCCAAACACTTTAAATACATATAAATTATAAAAAAAGTGCTCACATAATTGAAACAGGGGGGTGTTACATTGTCCTAACCATTATCCTTTCCTTTTTAGAAATGTAGAAAATCAGCATTTATCTAAAAATGTTTTGTCAATTTCCCTTTCATTTCATTCTCCTAATCCCAATTCTCCTCCTGAATCTGACCATCTTTCTATAAAACCCACACTAGACCAATGGTTTTCACAAGAAATACCTTGTCTTACCTATCCACAATATACATCGGCACATGCACCAAAGAAGAATTTTACTCTAGGTCAATGTCAGACCACCGAATTAGTTGGTCAGGATCAGGATTATAATTTTTCAACTGAGGTACATGAAACAAATTATCCACTAAACTTAACCATGGGGGTAAGGCCAAATGATATTTCACATCACCAAACAATTAAAGTATCTCAAAATGTCCTATTAATCGAGGATATAAATTTCCCTCATTCTCAAAATGATAAGGTAAAAGATATGGAGAGATCCTCAAAAACAAATTATCACTCACATAGAATGATAACAGTCATTAATAGTGATCCACATAAGATTTATGACAACTCTGAGATGTCTCCATTTGTTTCCTGATCAATTTAACCTTATTCGTCGTTTCTTGGACATGGATTAGCCCAGCCAGTGAAGTATCAATTTTTTCCACCCAACAAATTGGTGAAAGATAGGGACACCCATAAAATGCTTCAAAATGATCCATATATATTATGGCTAGATAACTATTGTTATACAATAACTCTACTAATGGTATATGCTCTGCTGATGACCCACCAAAATCCATTACACTAGACCGTGGAATGTCTTCAAAATTGTGTATCATCTTTTCATATTTCCTACCTATATGTGGATGATACTTCATACTCATAGTCAACTGATTCCAAAGGAATTTCGATATGGATTTCCAGAATCGATATTTAAACCATAGATCTCTTTCATAAACTATCGAAATTGGTAAATCATGACTATTTACTACTTCCCATATATGAATTTTTGACAAGACCTCTACCATATTATATTCATGAATTGGGATGAAATGAGCATACTTTGTGAGTTGATCCAATATCATCCATCTAGAAACATGTTTATTACCCTTTCATAGGAGACCTATTACAAAATCCATAGATATATGTTCTCATTTACAAATATTAAAAGTAAAAGACTGCAATATACATGTTGGCAATTACTTCTCTACCATAACCTACTAACATGTCGATTATCTTAAAACAAACTCATCTACTTTACTTTTTATACCGACCCAACAAAACGATGCTTCCAATTTCATATACATCCTCTGTATTCCATGTGGAATATCTCATCTCGAATAGTGGTAAGCATGAAGAAGTTGTTTATGAAAACCCATAGGTGTGACCATCTCATATTAAAACCAAATAACTAATCCTCAGTCAAGTTTCTATCCCTCAATGGATTCCCCACCATTGAGTTTTGACATCATAGAAACACTTTCAGAATCAGATGTTTGTTCCTCCTTATCTATATTACCCAAATCAAGAACCACTGTAATTGGAAAGAAAAATTTGGTACTCCCACTATCTTCACAATCCAAGTTAATATTGACTACTACTGACATCAACTTCCACCCATATGAATCCTCATTTTCTAACCGAGCATATGATTTTCTTCTTAATGTATCTTCCACTGTAATTCCTTTACCTTATGTACAAATAAATTAAAAGTAAAACATTTTGAGATAATCTATCCATAAACATTGTCTTAGGTTAAAATCCCTTTGTGAGAAAATATGTTTCTAGATCTTATGTTCTTTAAACAATTTAAAATTTTCATCAAATAGGTAATACCAGCAAGTATTCAATGTATGGAATATAGTAGCTAACTCCAAATCATGTTTGAATATAACTAAATAAAACTAATATGAACTTGAAGTCAAATAAAAATAATAATTGGATTTAAAATTAATTAATTTATAAAATAAATTACAATTCTACATAAAATAACTTATTTCACTATTCACTGAAATTTTTTGATTTTTTGGAAAAATACCAAATTATAACTCAAAGATAATTTTGATATACTGATATCAAAAATTGAGTTTTTTTATCAAATACGTTTTTTAAATTATTTATAAATTAATTTTAATTTATATTTTTTCTAAAAATAAATAAAAAATCATTTCTGAAAAAAATCATATCTTGAAGAACAAAAAGAAATTACCAAAAATAGATAGGTTATTTACAAATAATTTATCAATATAATTACGAAATATATATATATATATATATATCATAAATTAGTTACTACTACTCGTATTCAAAAAATTTATGGAAATGTTAAAACCTTTATATTTAAATAATCACTGTTTTTTTGTTTTCGTGTATTGTATCACATATGCCATTGAACATATTCTTCTATTTAAAAAACTCGAGACATTACATTATTCCATAATTTAATAAATTGTGTCTTCTTAATTTAAACAAAAACTTAGTAAGAAATGTTTTGGTAATTGAAAATATCTTTATTGAAAACCAACATTGTAACTAGGGATAATAAAACAACCCCTTGAAAAAAGTGAAAAGGATGTTTGAAAGTTATCACATAACTAGGTTTCTGAGTAGGATAACTTTAGTGGGAAGTTAAAACATATACGTAGAATAGTAAACTAGCACTGAATAACTAATATAGTGTGATAGAGAACATGGTCAGGATAAATTCAGTGAATACAATACCATAAATCTATGATGGGTTATACCACCATAAATTCCTCGAAAATGATCACAAAGGGATAGAATATAATTTATTTTTATTCCTTAAAATATTAATTTCTAGGATTCAATCTATGTTATACATGACATATTTCATTATATATATTTTTATGGTATTTTTTTTCTTTAATAATGGTTTGTAATGAGACTATGAATTTACAAAAGAATAACCCATGGGAGTGTTAAACCACATGTGCAGCAAGGCCAATAATCGTGCACCAGTTCCCAGGTGAGTCTAGCTCAATGCAATGTTTTCAGGTATTACCCCTATATACATTATCTCAAGATCTACATCTACACATAGTATGTAGACAAGGATGTATTTTCTTGATAAAACACTTAATATATACTTACCCAAATTTAGGTGTGTTTTATTATACTTGGGCTTATCCCTACAAATTTCTCTTGAGTTTTCTAACCCTAATCCCAAAATAGCTAAACATTTCCTCTGATACCATTTATAATAACCATTATCTTTATTACAAATTAATTTATGACTTATTTAATAAAATTACACCTAATAAAACCCAATATTTTGAAAAGACTAGTGTATTTTTGGAATCATTTAAATTTTATAACAACTTAAAACAATGAATAAAACAATTTTATTGAAAATATCCTCAACATGTTCATAATATTCCTTTGTACTTCAAACTATGTGTGATAACCTGGGGACATACATAATAAAGGGGTAGGCTATAAATCTCAATAAAGGAAAAATAATGGAAGAAAATGAAGAAAGTAATACATTATATTAAATAGGAATATCAATGGGGAATAAAAGGAGTGATAGTCATAAACATGAACAATGGGGCATGATATAGCATGATTATCATAAAAGGCAACTTGGGGAATGTGCAAAAAAATTAAAATACTGCATCATAGACATAGGTCTAGGATAACTTCCAAGACATGATCATGGAAAAATTATTATAAGGGACTCATGATTAATCAATGTCTCAACATGATGTCTCATAAGACTAAAAATTACCCAATGCATTGGGGCGTTGTATAATTTTATGTGCTCTTGAAAAATTTATTTCATTCTCATGCTTAAGTGTGACATGTAGATCATAAAAATGGAATTATTTATATTAAAATTATATTCCATGATCACGGACTATATAATAAAAACATGTATATCCCCAAAAAATTAGTATAAGGGCATAAATTTGAACACCCTTGATAGTAACTAGGTACGTGTATTCACTACAAAATTGTTTGGCATGGAAAATTGCGGTGGAATTTTGGCAGCAAAACGATATCACTTAAAATTTTTTAAAAAATGGGTTAATAATAGAGAGAGGGGTTTCTCATCATTTCGACAGAAAATGTATATTAATAGGGACATGGAAAATCATATCACAAAAATAGGAATTGGAAATATAAGACATAAGATGATGAAGAAACTTGAATAAAGATGAGATGGAAAAGATCCCTTATTAAATTTAAGCATGGTAACGGGTGTAAATAAAGGTCAAAGGGAGGGATTTATTGGAGTGAAATGGGTATATCATCATTTATAAATCAATTGTACAGTGAGGGGGATAATTAAGAATATATCGTGACCTGACCAGAATGAAATTAAGTGGCACAATAAAAAAATGCGGTGCCTGAATAAAAAATAGAGGAGAGAAATATCTTTCCTTGAGATGGACAAATCCATTTTTAATATAATTTTAGAAAGTCGAGTTATGGGTTAAAAGTGTTTACGATTAACGTGTGTATAGGCACGGCCTTAAACCACCCGCGCACCACACTTCCCCAGTGAGGCCCAAGGTGGCCAACCTTGGGCTTAAGCTAGTTCCCATCGGGGTAGAGGGGCCCATGAGAGGTTTTGTAGCATATGGTAAAAGTTTCCTTGTGAGGACTCGAACCTAGAACCTAGGGGTCAGGACGCTACCACCTTTAACCAACTCACCCATGCCCCACGGGAAAAAGTGTTTACGGTTAACGCCTGTATAGGCGAGACCTTACACCACTCACGAGCCACACTTCCCCAGCGAGGCCCAAAGTGGCCAACCTTGGGCTTGAGCCAGTTCCCATCGAGGTAGAGGGGCCCATGAGAGGTTTGTTATCATATGTTAAATGTTTCCTTGTGAGGACTCGAACCTGGAACCTCGGGGTCAAGATGCTACCACCTTTAACCAACTCACCCATGCCTCGCGGGCTCTTTCCTTGATAAGGTGATTCCAAATTCTTGGGAGGAGCTTCTTGAGAGCTTAGGGGAACCATGGGAGGTGTAACGACCCATATTTTTAAAAAATATATGAATACTTAGTTTTTAGATTTTTATACCTTGAAGGATAGAAATATTGATGTTTAATCAAGTCACAGAAGTTAGGGGTGTATTCGAGGCTCGTTTAGTGCCTGGAGCTCTGAAATGGGATAAACTGACTGGGTCATATGGTTTGTCAACAACCATGTGACTGAGGTCACAAGTCTTTTTAGGTTCCTATAGTAATGGGATACAGCCTTTCTGCATGGTCAGTGCACGGTTATTCAAACCGTGTTTCAAACTATGTATGGTTCCATTCTCTATAGATAGTCGTGCACAGTTTGCACACAATATGACTAACTGTATGCTATGATATTTTATAGTGAATTTAATATTTCCCCCACTTATCCAATTTAGATTGTTTCTAATTTACTTCCTCCCTCCAGTAGACCATCACCCCTTCTTCTCCTCTTTTGATCTCATGAACACCTAAAGATAGGCTTTGAAGTAAATTCATCGTCCAATGTTCCTTCTTCAATCCATAAGAAGCATTAGATTGGTCTCGGTAAACTCCCCTAGTCTCTCAAATCATATAAAAGTTAATATTTACATCTATTTCACTATTTCGGTGAAGGCTCATTCATCCTATTTTTTTGGTGTTGGACTGTTTCTCTGATCTCTCTCAACCTACTCTTAATCTGAGGCCAATATTGAGGGAGGCATCTTTTGTAGCCTTGAGGTAAGTGGACACAGTGTTTTCCCATCGAGATTTGGTTGTTTCATAATTATGTCAACATTACATAAGTCATCCTTTTCTTATATTCTCGATTATATTTACTAGATCATGTTTAATTGATCATTTCACCAAGATACATGTTTATTGATTCATGTTTAGCTGTTTGGAGGCTACACATACCTTATATTTTCACCACATGGGTGTGCCAAGTGAAATTAGCCATTTTTGGATAATGGGTAAAAAATACCCATAACTCCTAATTAGATGATGGATTGGTTTTTAAATGTAATTTCCATTTATCCATGAGTATTCCATCTGAACAAGGCACCTCTTTGGTGTTTGGACCTCTTATAGTTGGAATTCCCCAAGTGGGTAATTGTTGTATTTTCATTCCATCTCCTAAATGATATCTGAGCTTTATGAATTGAATTTTCATTATATAGTTAATTAAATGGATTAGTATTTATAGGATGTCCAACTCTTAATGGTTACACTTCTCTAAATAATTTTACTTAATCAAATGAAATAGTTTAACTAGAATGACATATAAATGACAATGAAAACATGCTTTTCGATTGTGTCTTATTTAATGATTATATTCAATTTAATTGTATTAAATGAAATTTAATTTCAATAAAGGGATATATGAGAGTTAATTCCTCATATATTGTTTTTGAAAAATATGATTATGCCCCTTCTATATGTATGGGCTATATAAAAGAAACGGATGGGAGGTAATTTTCTATTCTAGTTATAACTAAAACACAAATTTATAGAGGTTGTGCCTGATGGTAAGTGGTGTTAATCTAAGAGGAAATTAACACACTCCTACATTTGGTGTTGAGAATGGTATCTTTCACAAGTGATACTATATGGGTGACGGTCTTTACGTACCATGTTCCATGATAGAGTGTTTCCATAGCGGCTCACACGACATCCCAAGTTTTGTAGCATAGTGTCTCTCACTCTTCTTGGGATGTAGGGAATGTACCCTATTGCATGATATTTTAGGCTTATTAGACTAGTTATGAATTTTTTAGTTATTCCTTGGTCCATTCCAAAACTATTATTCCAGTTATATGTCCATTAGATGTCCTCATGCACTTGATTCATATAGGTGGGTGCAATATAGAACTGAACTATATATATTATTACTATTTATATATATATATAGTGACATGATTAGACACATAATCCATACATGATCTCAAGTAGGTAGACTCAACAGGTGTCCTAAATGAACCTGAGTGAGCTGGTTATTTATTTTATCATTGTTTTACTTTTCTACTTATACATGCTCGTTGTTTAGTTATGGGAACTACTCTAATTACATGTATACACCATCGTTTGTGGAATACTAAGACTTTTATCTCACACCATACCCAGGATGCCTTGGGTACCTGAGAATACTATCTTTCTATAGGCATTGTTAATGGAAAAGGCCCTACTACAGGTTATTTACTTGCTTACCAAGTTGGATAATAGGAGCATAGGATCGGGCATAGATTTGAGATTCTTATGGTGTTATTTTTTTCATCTTGTCTAGTTTTAAGATTGTTTATAATTCTTGTATCTGATTGTTCCTTTTTTAATACAGCATGTAACACAAACATGTATCATAAATTTACTCATTGGGTTTTGGTATTTATATTTAGTTTTTCAGTTTATATCTTCCACTGGTTATATATCTTGTATTTTTGTTTATAATTCCTCATTTTCTTATTGCTTAATTCTGCCATATTATTCTTCCATAGTTTATTGTTATCTATTTTATCCATTGTGGTACATTTACATTAGTTTATATTATCCCAACCATACCACCTTCACACCCTTGTTTCTAGTTGGCTACCACTAGTGTACAAGGAGGTGCTCTTGAAGCCATATGACCAACAGGAACAAGATATTAGTTAAGTAGATCCTAGGTCAGGACATTACAAAGTGGTATTATATTGGTTCCTTTATTTCTATACTATTTGGATACAATAGATTAGAGATATGGAATGCTTGGAACTTGTTCATATGCCAGGTAAAGGAATCGTGAACCCATGTTTGAGGTAAATTAGATGTTTTCTGAAGGCAGTGATGACCACATAGCAGAGGTGGTGGGTCATGAGTCGCCAGTGAGTCCTCCTATAAAGCCACCTGTGGATCCTCATCCACTTTCAGATATGGGAACATTTTCATAGTTTCATGAGGATTTTCTATATATTATTTAGTTTAACAATGGTCAAGTTCGACCTGCCCTGATCATGGAAGAGCAGACTCGCAAGTTTCAACAACAGCCTCCTCCTACCTTTTCAGGAAATGGAGTACCACTTGATATGAAGTCTTAGTTCGAGCCTATCTTCCCTATACTTGATTATATGGAGATGCCTCTATAGAAAAGGTTCGATCTAGTTGCTTATATGCTTCATGATTCATCCAAAAGGTTATGGTATATCATCACCCAAGAAGATCGGCATCGTGATATGGTCTGTAATGATTTCCAAATGATATTATATAACAACATCATTCCCCAAAGTATAAGGGATGACAATTATAGATAATTTATGAATATGAAGTAGGGAAACATGTATGTTATGGAATTATCTACTGATTTCATAGATCTATAGTGATTCTATCCTACTCAAGTTACTGATGATCTTATGACCACTAGGCGATTCAAGGATGGACTGATTATGATATCTGATCGAATGACAATGTGTCTAGGTTGATGGCCATTTCTAAAATCATCAATTGTGCCCTTTTATAGAATGTAATTCTAGGGAAGCTATCAATGTGATCCATGGAGGTTCATCACCTCAACCAATCAGTGGTTCATATTCTAGGTGAAAGAGGCATTTTGAGACTACTAATGGAGGTTGCTACAATCAAGCTCCTTGTGAAAATAGTTTTCATGTATTCCACAAGTGTGGGAATCCTGGACACATTAAGTCTCAATGTCCATGGGATCCATTTGAGTAGAGAGGTTGTAGTAGGATAGGCTATATCTAGTGTTTCTGAAGGGACTTTCTGAAAGTTCCAAGAGACGGGGGATCTACACCTACTCCTTGGTCAGGATAGAGGTCAGTAGTATCACCATAGGCTTGTAGTAGGAATACCACCAACTAATAAAGCCAAGGTGGTGGTTGAGGAAAAGGTAGTTAGAAATATAATTCTCTATGCCAATAGAGCGTTCTTTCTTAGGGTAGTCAGGTAGTGTCTCAAGGCTACATTTCAGGCTAGTTCCATGCAATCCAGCCTACTCGGTAGGAGTACAATGTTGGACCTTCAACCATTCAATGTAAAATTCTAGTATCCTCGGCTTTGGTATATACTTTATTTTACATAAATGTG
Source organism: Viscum album (assembly GCA_963277665.1). Classification (NCBI taxonomy): domain Eukaryota; kingdom Viridiplantae; phylum Streptophyta; class Magnoliopsida; order Santalales; family Viscaceae; genus Viscum; species Viscum album. Next base: position 264,701,796 of record OY728128.1, on the reverse strand, counting down.
TCTCAATGGTTTATATCTTATAATATAATGGGATGTTTGGTCCTTGAGATCCCAAACTATCATGGAGTTATGACGGTATACACACTGATAGGTATTCATTTAGAGATAATTCTCTATTTTAGGGACTATACCCTTAAAATAGGGGGATAAATTTTCAAATGGAATATTTTCATCCATGATATGATAGGATTTCACATAATCACCCAGACGGACTAGTTAGTTATGTATCAAGCCTTTATTTACTACTATCATCAGATGGTGATGTTTAAATAACCAGACGTAGTAATTCATGTGCATAAGGGAAAGTGGGATGTAAGTGAGACATGAACAGGACCCATGGAGTAGAGGTTGGGTGGTGCGACAGAACAGATCACCAGTCTTTTCCTAGTTAACCAGGGGTTACAACACACTCTTTTTCCTTCCATAGTGAATCTTATTAGAGATTTATTTCCTAAAAATTTAATTGGTATACATCCAGGGTGATAGGTAGTGTTTACTATTAATTTAGTGCTAGAAGCAGCACTAGTGACCACTCATCTGTATAAGATGGAACCTAAGGAGATTCTAGAACTCAAAAAGCCATTAGAGGACTTAGAGGCTAAAGGCTTTATATTTCCCAGCACTCCTCCCTAGGGTTCACCAATTCTTTTTTCCATTAAGTAAGATGGTACACTTAGGCTCTTTGTATATTACCACCATTTGAAACATATCATAGTAAATAATCAGTATTTAATACCTTGAATAGATGAACGTTTTGATCATCTCCAAGGTGTGAGTGTGTTTTCAAAGATAGATCTGAGGTTGGGATATCATCAAGTGTGTTTTAGGACTTCAGATATACCTCTAATAGCCATAAAGAGAATATATGGTCTCCATTAGTACATGGTTATGCCGTTTGGAATAAAAAACACACCTACGGTATTTATTTATCTTATTAATCATGTTTTACACTAGTATCTAGATTCATTTTTGGTTGTCTTTGTTGATGATTCCTTGGTGTATTCACACTCTATACATGACCGTGAAATACATTTTGAGATCTTGCTGGATACACTAAGAGAGAACCAACACTCTGATAGTCACAATAAATCACACTTCTGGATCGATGAAGTCCACTTCCTGGGTCACATAATCTCAGATTCCATAGTTTTAGTAGACCTAGAGAAAGTGATATCTTTAGTTTCCTCATATAATACCAAGAACATATTTAAAATTCATAGTTTTGGGTCGATGTCCATATATTATAGACACTTTACCAGGATCTATAATGCCTTATAGCACTTCTTATAGGCTTGAAAAATAAGGGTGTGAAATTTGAATGGACATAAGCTTATAAAGAATCCGTTTAGGAGGAGAAGGAAAGATTGACTTAAGGGATGATATTTATTCTAACAAAGCTAGTAAGGATCTATACTATGTATTGTGTTATGTCAGGTATCAATATTGGAGTTGTTCTAATGAAAGATAGTCAAGCCATCACATAAAAGTTTTATCAATTGAGGCCTTAGGAGTGAAATTACTAGACGCACAACCTCAGGATCCCTATTTTTTTCATGACTTACGTTGTTCGAGACATTATTTACATGGAGGGAATTTTTTGGTATTCACATTCCATCAAATCCTAAATTACATCTTTACATAGTGGGATCTGAATTTTAGTCAATGCAGGTTGGTGGAGTAACTACAGTCATTTGATTTTGAAATTGTTTATACACCTTCGAAAGGGAATTCGGTAGTTGATGCTTTGAGATGGAAGACTCAGAAATAGGTGGTTCAATAATCCAATGGTGAATGGTATATTATGGGATTATTTATATAAATTTATGATGATATTTAGGAGGACCATGGTTAGAATATCCTCTTAGTCTTATTACTGAAATAAATTCTTCAGAAATGGGTATTAATGAGACAATTATTAGATCCTGAAGGTCTTGTCTGGAGTGAAAGCGTTTTAGATGATGATATATATTTAGGTTGGCCCATTGATGGGGATGATATCGTATTGTTCCATGGGTGTGTATGGGTCCCAGAAGACATCAGAGAGGAGATGATGTGGTAATTCTAAGCCTCATCATGGGTGGTCCACCTCAGTGTCTCCAAAATGTAATGCGATCTATGATGCTACTATTGGTGACCTGGTAAGAAAATTGAGATTTATAGCTTCATTACTCAGTGATCCACCTATTTGGGTGTGAATTTGGAACATCAGTGACTTCCATGGATTTTATAGTATATGTCTATTATTGAGTGGAAATGGGATTATGTGTCAATGTATTTCATGAGTGGTGTACCCAAATCATCTCATGGAAAAGATACAGTTTCAGATGTCATTGATCATTTGATGAAGGACTCACACTTCATACGTGTGTGAGAGGCCTTCTCAGAAGACAATATTGTAAGGATTTATGTTAGAGATATTTTATAAATACATGGAACTCCTGGATATATCGTTTCTAATAGAGATGTTAGTTTCACATCAATATTATTCTAGGGCCTATAGAAGGCCTTAAAACATAGGTTCATTTTAGCATGGCCTATCACCCACAAATAGATGGATAGAAAAAGATTACTATTTAGATTTTACAAGACATTCTTCATGCATGTGTACTTGATTTTTGGGTTTCTTTGGAGAGACACATTCCCCTCAAGTAGTTCACTTATAATAATAGATTTCGGGATACCATTTAGAGGGATACATATGAGACTTATGTGGTATTCTTTTCTGCTCACCTCTATTCTGGCTAGAGGTAGGGGAATAAACTATTATTGGACCACATCTCATATATAAGACCACATAGCAGGTCCAGCAGATTTGAAAGTGCATGTTGACAGCTCAGTCCAGATAGAAATTGTATGAAAATAGACATTGGAAACCTCTTGAGTTCGAGGTCTAATATCATGTTTTATTATGATTCTTACCTAGGTTAGGGAATATATGTATTCAATATATGGTTAATATCTCACTGAGGTTATCACGACCCCCTCCCACCAAAGATGCCCCTCCGGAGCTGGCAATGGTGAAATGGAGATAATGACCCCCGAGTCCCGCGTCCAGTAGACCCTGTGGTGGTGACTAGCGCCAAGGGTATGAGTTTTCACAAATATGGGAGGCATTACCCTTTTTATTATTTAGGATCGGTAAATAGGAAAAGTCATCCACCAAAACGGAAAAGAACAAGTGTATATAAATAAACCCAAACCAATCCCACGTGCATGTTTAAACAAATTTTATAACAAGGTACAAGTACAAGAAAGCTCAAAGTACAATACCAAAAGAAAACAAGAGTACAGCAACTGCAACAACTCCAACTGTGCGACTAGTAGGGTCCTGCATGGCCCAAGTAGTCCTCCTGGAAACATGAAAGTAAATGTAGGGTGAGCATAAAAGTATACTCAGTAGGGAAACCTAAAGCTCTCATGTACAAGTGGGGAGACATCCTAATGTCCCGTGAGAAGAACAGAAGAAACCTAGTAAGGAATTATATCAACCCAACCTCACCAGCCAAACTCACCAAAAACACAATCACCATAGGTAGTAGTATATAAGAACAAGAGTATTGAGTACCCCACACCATTTTCTTTTAGTTAGATGCTCTTCCTAATGACGAACGTCCTGACGCTGCCACACTCTCCCCGCCCGCACACACCTGGTCCTCAAAACCATGTATCCCTCCCGCACACAACTGGGCCTTACAACCACGTATCCCTCCGACACACACCTGGGCCTCACAACCATGTATCATGCCTGCACAAACCTGGTCCTCACAACCACGTATCCCGCCCGCACACACCTGGGGCTCATCCCAAAGATTATTGGGAAACAGTAGAACCTACCCGAAGAGTCTTGGGCTAAAACTACCCCAATCGAAACCTACCCGAAGAGACTTATGTGTAAGGTCGCCTTAAACCATCACATCCTAGGGTAGAATGAGCAGGAAAGATCTAGTAACTAAGGGAAAACAGCCTCTACCATGAAATGGGAGTGTTCGGCACTAATTTCTCAACATGGGTGGGGTGAGATAAAACACAAAAGATACAGATATATATATGTATACCAAACACACAACCCAATATATGGCTTCTAAATAGAGAAACTGAGCACGTGCCTCGGAACTGCTACTACGAAGCATGCAAACAACAAACAACCCCAACCCCATTTAGGTTTTCAAGTTTTAGTAGAATTGGTTTATTTAGTTCCTTAACTACTGGGAAACTATTCACAACCAACCACATTGATCGTTCGTAAAACATATCCCTACCATACACAAATCAATTTAGGAAAACATAAGAAACACAACCAATCATTTATTATTATCCAAATAGACCCATTGATTATTAATCATGTTTCACTACCACACCCCACCATTCATTAACTCTTCCACTTTTTATTTATTATTCACATCCCACAGTCCATTCACATTCAAACCCATCCCTGCAGCCCCCCTGCCAACTGCCATAACCACAATTGCACCGTACATCATTATCCCTTTAATACCATTTATCGCAGCCCCGCTACCCGTTCTATTTGTAACAACCCAGGATTCACCCCTCCCTTTCACACACTAGTATTCAAGCCAAAACCCACATCTTCATTATTCCATTTTGTTTAACCGGGGTGATCACACAAGGGTTCCAGATTTTAAACAGCCAAATTTACGTGATTAACCAATTCCTCATTACACAAAGTTTCCATTTACAAAAATGGCCTAGAAAGATAGGGCGACATTTAATTGCGCAAGCAAAGGCCCCCAACGACCGTGATTTTCAGTAGGCATAAGCCTATTCAATTCATAACATGATATCACAAAATATAAAAAGTAAACTAATAGTAATCACAAACTTCTCATCCCCGTTACATAAGCCAGTTATTATCTTTATTAAATTGGTTCAAAATTGATTCACATAAACAAGAGAGCACCCACCCCATATGATGCACAAATTAGAGAGACGAAGGTAAGATCCCTACCTCAATAGGTTCTGATTTCAATGCTCCCCCGGATAAACCTTTGAAGACGTCTGTCAGCGTCCGTCACTTCTTGTCGGGTCCCGGAAATACCTCCTCGGGTGGAAGTCAGAAAGGAAAGGCCGAAGGAAAGACAATGGTTCCAAGCTCGGAAGTTCCGCCTTGTCGTTACGATCCTGTGGTCGTTGACGGATCGTAAATCGGTGCTCGGACGAAGAAGTTATGGAAGAAAGATCCTTCGAGTCTCTTGGGAGAGCTCTGCTCAGAGTAAAGGGGATGAGAGGGGTGAGTTGAAAAGGAGGAGGGGACCCCTCCTTTTATAGGTGAGAAAAGAAAAATTACACGGTGTGTACTTTATGGTGCACTGTGTGTACTCGGTTGTTTCACACTGTCTCCACGCAGCTTCCAACACGGCTTTGCGGCCGTTGACTGGTCAACACACGGTTTGAGGGTAACTCATACACGGGGGAGGACTACATGGCGCATAGTTTGGACACACGACGTGTACCAATTTAATGCACATTGCAAGGACATGGCTCCAACATGGCACATGGTCATTGACTAGTAACGCGTACGCGGGGAAGGACTACATGGCGTGTAGTACTGGACACACGGCGTGCACCCATTTATTTTACATGGCTCCAACACAGCACACAGCTGTTGACTGGTCAACACACAGTAATGCGTACGCGAAGAGAGACTACACGGTGTGTAGTAGTGGACACACGGCGTGTACCCATTTATTTCACACGGCAAGGACACGACGTTCAACACGGTGTATACCCGGCAGGGGGGTACACGGCATGTACTCAAACTACACGACGTGTAGTTTCAAAATCCTGGAAAGTGTGGAAAAGTCCATTTTACCCTCCAGAACAATTCGTGGCCTTCTTTTTGACAAAGGAATGGTTTGGAGAGGTTCGGGACATTACATAAGATACCTCTTAAAACATTCTCATCCCCAGGAATTCAAAAACCATCCTAGAGGAACCCAACAAGATACCTCTTAGGGTTCTCGTTATAACAGGAACCCAACCAACAACCCTAATCATATGTGTTAGGAATTCGTTCTCCTATATTGATATATTATCTACTTTAGGCGGCAATGACTCGCCTGCATGGGTTTAATCGCATCCTCATTAATGCGTCTCGATTAAGAATTGGGTCTTCCCACTTTCATACATTAGGATTTTCGAACTTACACTGCCCCTAACACCGTAACACCCACACATTGCCCGAACACGTTGTTTGGGGAAAATTCCTTCTTCTATGTCGAGATATTATTCGCTTTAGGCGGCACTAACTCGCCTGGATGGGTTCAATCGCATCCTCATTAATGCGTCTCGATTAGGATTCAGGTTTCTCCCTTTCCCCACACATCCGGACATGCTACACACTTCCCGAGAACAAGGAAACAAAAGGTCTCACAACTGACAAGCCAAGCATTCCATATAAAAAAGGTAAAAAAGTACAACATCAACACAAAGCTTAGAAGAATGAGGGAAAACACAAGTCAAAAAAACTCTGGGTAATGAGCATGCATCTGGGTCTCCCGCTCCCAAGTGCTCTCCTCAAGGCCGCCAAGCCTCCACATCAAACGAACCAATGGAATGGTTCGTCCACAGACCACCTTCTCTTTACGATCCTCGATTCTGACTGGTCGTTCCTCGAAGGTCACGTCGTCTCCCATATCTAACTCTCCCCAGTCGATAATGTGGGAGTCGTCGTGTAAGTACCAACAAAGCTGGGAGACGTGGAAGACGTCATGAACCTTCTCCAACTGAGGTGGCAGGGCCAGCTGATATGCCACCTCACCGACTCGCCTCAACACCTCAAAAGGTCCGATGAACCAAGGTGAGAGATTACTCCCTTTCCCAAACCTCAGCTTCCCTCGTCGAGGGGAAACCTTCAAGAACACATGATCTCCCACCTCGAACTCCAAGGGACTCCTCCGACGATCAGCATAAGACTGCTACCGGTCCTAAGCCGCTTTTATCCTCTCACGTACAAGTTGTACTTTCTCTGTGGTGCTCTGCACTACCTCTGGCCCAAGAGTACCAATCTCACCAACCTCTTCCCAGAAAATGGGTGAACGACATGGTCTTCCATACAAAGCTTCAAATGTTTCCATGCCAATAGTATAGTGGAAGCTGTTTTTGTAGGCCAACTCTACTAAAGGCAAGTGTCGTAGCCATGATCCTCCAAAATACAGAACGCATGCTTGCAGCATGTCCTCTAGTGTCTGGATAGTTCGCTCTTTCTGCCCATCGATCTGGGGGTGGAAAGCAGTGATAAGGCATAGCTAGGTTCCAAAATCATGTTGTAACCCCCTCCAGACTCGTGAGGTAAACTGAGTATCCCGATCTGTGACGATAGTCTTCGGGACTCCATGCAACCTCACAACCTTGTCTATGTACCCCTGTGCTAAGGTAATCATCAGTCCTGACTCCTTAGTTGCTAAGAAATGAGCTGATTTCGTTAGTCGATCCACTACTACCCAGATAGCATCATAACCATTGTAAGATCTTGGTAGTCCTGTGACGAAGTCCATCGATATGTCATCCCACTTCCACTCGGGGACATCTAAAGGATGCAACAAACCACAGAGAACATGGTGTTCTGCCTTCACTTGCTGACACACTAGGAATTTAGCCACAAACTCCGCCACTTCCCGTTTCACCCCGGGCCACCAAAACTATTCCCTCAGGCCTTGGTACATTTTTGAAACTCCTGGATGTACCGCTAAGGCTGAGCTATGGAACTCACAGAGAACTCTCTCACGCATTGTCTCTAGAACAAAAAACCTTCCATGGAAAAGCATCTTATGTCGGCTGTCCTATGACCATCCTTCTAGATCATTCCCCTAATCGACACGATCCCGCATCACTTCCACCTCGGAGTCCCCCCACTGAGACTCTTCCTCCTTCTGCAACAAGGAGGACTGCACCGTCATCTGAAACAAACAGCCTCTAACACCTTCTTCCCTTGCATCCATGTGCAAGGAATCCAACTCTCCCATCGCTTTCCAAGCATCAGCAGATTACCTAACCACTTCTTTATGTGACTTCCTCCTCAGGGAATCAGCCACAACATTTCCCTTACCTTCAGTGTAAGAGATATCAAAGTCATAGTCTTGGAGAAACTCGGCCCATCTCTGCTGCCGCAGGTTCAGGTCACGCTGGGAGAAGATATAACACAGGATATTGTGATCTGAGAAGACCACAAAGCGCTCCCCAAAGAGGTAACGTCACCACAACTTTAGTGCGAACACTACTGCTGCAAGATCTAGGTCACGGGTGGCATAGTTACGCTCGTGAGGGCGTAACTGCCTAGAACCATAACAGATCACTCCCTTCTTCGGCATCAGCACGCACCCCATACCAAGGCCAGAAGCAACAAAAAACACCTCATACAGCAACTCTTCCTCTGGAAACCTATGTACGGGAGCACTGACCAACTTCTCCTTCAGTAAGTCGAAATATTTCTGGCACTGCTCACTCCATAGGAAGGCCTGGTTCTTCCTCGTCAAAGCTGTCAATGGAGCAGCAACTCGAGAGAAGTCTGAAACGAACCTTTGATTGTAACTTTCTAACCCCAGTAAACTATGAACTCCTGCCACACTCTTGGGTGCTGCCCAAGAAACAACTACCTCCACCTTCGATGAGTCCACCGACACTCCATGCTGAGACACCACGTGCCCAAGGAAGTGTACTTCTTGTGTCAAGAACTTAAAATTCGACAATTTCCCGTAGAGCTATTGGTGTCGAAGAACTTCCAAGACTGCCCTGAGATGCTCAACATGCTCCTCCTTTGATCTTGATTAGATCAGGATGTCATCAATAAACACAATGATGAACTGGTCCAGAAACTCTTAGAAGACAATTTTCATAAGTCCCATGAACATGGCCAGTGCATTCGTAACTCCAAACGGCATCACTACAAACTTGGAGTTCCCATACATGCACCTAAAAGTCATCTTCGAGATGTCATTGTCCTTTACCCTCGACTAATGATATCCAGATCATAGATCAATCTTGGAAAACCAACTTGCTCCCCTCAGTTGGTCAAAGAGATCATCTATCCTTGGAAGGGGGTAACGGTTCTTGACCGTTACCTGGTTCAACCTTCGGTAGTCTATGCATAGCCTGAGACCACCATCTGCCTTGTTCATGAACAAAACTGGAGCACCCCATGGTGATATGCTAGGTCGAGAAAAACCCTTCTCCATCAGATCATCAATCTGAATCCGCAAATCCCGCAACTCCGAAGGTGACATCCGATAATGGACCATCGAAATCGGACGGGAACCAGGTTGTAAGTCTATCCCAAACTCAACGTCACGTCGGGGGGGTAAAGTCACAACCTCCTCAGGAAAAACATTGAGGAACTCCCCAAAAACCTCTGGGACATCCATCATCTCTGTATCAGCTGGAACCTCTGAGAACCCGCCTAACAAGGAAAGGAGAGGCTCCAGACACTGGCTTCCCACCTGATAGCTCTTCTCGCCAACAAAAGCTACACGCTGCCCGTCAATGTTGGAGAATACGAATCTTTTCAAGAATCATTTGATAACGGCACTAATAGAAAAAAACCAGTCGATGCCTAGGATGACATCGTATGGATGCATCTGTAACAGAAGAAGATCTCCACTAGATCGATGTGGTCCCAACATCATCCCACATCTCCAGCAAACACAAGATAAGATGGTCTGGCCTCCAACTGGTTTACTCAGCACCAGTGGTACGGAAAGTCTCTCTACGTCTAGTCCCAAAGTATGGGCTAGACCATGTGTAACAAAGGAGTGTGAATCTCCTGAATAGAACAAAGCATAAATGAGAGTGCTGAACAAACAAATCGTACCTCGCACCACCTCTGGTCTTGGTGGAGTTATCAACCCTATTGCTTGCAACTGTCCACACCCAGCTCCTATGCCTCTCTGATGTCATCCACCTCCCCGACCACGCCCTGGTCGAGGTCCTTGAGGTGCACCCTGAGGTTGGCCTCCTCCCACAAAGTCTGCCCTCAGAGGATCATGGTCCTGCTGTTGCTGGAAGGGCCTCGTCGGCAACTAGTGCTGCTGAGGTGGGTGCTAAACCTTCCCACCTCCACCGTACTGAGCTCGAGTCGGGCACTGACTCTGAATGTTCTTGAAACCTCCACAAGAAAAATACTTCGGTCCTGGGCTCGTGAAAAATGGACGAGGACCCGAAGATCTGAACTAGAATTGCTGGGGCCTGCTCCCCACTGGCCTGAACCTGGAAGGTCCCGTCGCGGAGACCTGCTGCTAACTTCCTTCCCCTTCGACAAGCCTGGATGGATCCATTCTCGTGGTGCACCTCCCAGCGAGTGCATCCTCTCTACAACCTCTACCTTCTTCTGTATTGCCAAGTACGTCAAAAGGGTGAAGGGGGTGACAGCATACTGGAGCGAAGGACGAAGTGCCTCCTCCAAATGTCTTTCCCAAGACTCCTCATCTAGAAAGAGATCCGGATCAAAGCGCACGAGATCCTTGAACTTGATCCCCAACTCTCGTACTGACATACTCCCCTTCTGAAGGGAGAGTAACTCCTGCCGCTTCTCCGCCTTGATCATGGAAGAAAGGAATTCCTCTCGTAATTCCTTCTCAAAGTCATCCCATGGAACCTCTACCTCTATCCTCTCTCCAAGGTAGAGCGTCCACCACTGTCGCGCCACACCTCTCAACTGACTGACTACTAGGGGAACCCAGTACTCCCTCAGAGCACGGATCAAGGTAAAAGTAATCCCAAGCTCCTCAAGCCACCCCTCCATCTCCGTATCCGAAGCAATACCCTTGTACTTCTTGAGGGTCTGCCACTGAAAAGAATGCAGATTCTTCTGCCACTGGCTATCTTCCTCCTCTCGGTCAATCCTCAACTGATCAAACGCCTTAATCTACTGGGCCTCGGCCATCTGAGCCACCTGGGGATGGAATCCAGGTGCCATAGCTGTACAGTAAACAAGGATCGCCTAATCCCAAGTAGTAAGGAAAAGCTCAAGGTTTTATTTTATCATTTTATTTCAATTTCTTTCCCAGAACACCCAATTCAAGTAAAACACAATCATGATGATGAATATACCTTCCCTAGGGTCTCTACCCTACAATCAATGTAGTCTCACTTGGTCATTCGGCAGGCTCAGAGTCCTTGCATCAGATCACAGGGGGACCTAAAATCCCGTGTCCTAGCCGGTCATCTCGGGCCTATTTCAAACACCGAGATTAACTAACATTGTCGCCCTACCATCCCATGCAATCCTCACTGTGCCTAACTCCAGACTCCATCCTATATCTCAACCATCACCTCTGATACCATTTTGTCACGACACCCTCCCACCAAAGATGCCCCTCCTGAGTTGGCAATGGTGAAAGGGAGATAATGACCCCCGAGTCCCACCTCCAGTAGGCCTCGGGGTGGCAACTAGCGCCAAGGGTATGAGTTTTCACAAATATGGGAGCCATTACCCTTTTTATTATTTAGGATCATGAAATAGGACAAGTCAACCACCAAAAAGGAAAAGAACAAGTGTATATAAATAAACCCAAACCAATCCCACATGCATATTTAAAAAAAATTATAACAAGGTACAAGTACACAAAAGCTCAAAGTACAATACCAAAAGAAAACAAGAGTACAGCAACTGCAACAACTCCAACTGTCCAACTAGTAGGGTCCCGCATGGCCCTGGTAGTCCTCCTGGAAACCTGAAAGTAAACATAGGGTGAGCATACAAGTATAATCAGTAGTAAAACAAAAATCCCTCATGCAAAAGTGGGGAGACATCCTAATGTCCCGTGAGAACAACAGAAGAAACCTAGAAAGGAATTCTATCCACCCAACCTCACCAGCCACACTCACCAAAAACACAATCACCACAGGTAGTAGTATATAAGAACAAGAGTATTGGGTACCCCGCACCACTTCCCTTTAGTTAGATACTCTTCCTAACGACGAACATCCTGACGCTTCCACACTCTCCCCGCCCGCACACACCTGGGCCTCACAACCACGTATCCCGCTTGAACACACATGGGCCTCACAACCACGTATTCTGCCCGCACACACCTGGGCCTCAAAACCACGTATCCTGCCTGCACACACCTGGGCCTCACAACCACGTATCCCGCCCACACACACCTGGGCCTCATCCCGAAGATTCTTGGGAAACAGTAGAACCTGCCCGAATAGTCTTGGGCTAAAACCACGCCAATCGAAACCTACCCGAAGAGTCTTAGGTGTATGGTCACCTCAATCCATCACTGCCTAGGGGAGAAGGAGTAGGAAAGAGCTAGTAACTAAGGGAAAACCCCCTCTCCCATGAAATGGGAGTGTTCGGCACTAAGTGCTCAACATGGGTGGGGTGCGATAAAACACAAAAGTTACAAATATATATATGTATACCAAACACACAGCCCAACCCGTGGCTTCTAAACAGAGAAACTGAGCACGTGCCTCAGCACTGCTACTACGAAGCATGCATACAACAAACAACCCCAACCCCATTTAGGTTTTCACATTTTAGCATAATTAGTTTATTTATTTCCTTAACTACTGGGCAACTATCCACAACCAACCATATTGATCGTTCAAAAAACATATCCCTGCTATCAAAAAAATCAAGTTAGGAAAACACAAGCAACACAACCAATCCCTTCTTATTAGCCAAACAACCCCATTTATTATTAATCATGTTTCCCTACCACACCCCACAATTCATTAACTCTTCCACTTTTTGTTTATTATTCACATCCCATGGTCCGTTCACATTCAAACCCATCCCTGTAGCCCCGCTGCCAACTTCCATAACCACAACTACACCGTACACCATTATCCCTTTAACACCGTTTATCGCAGCCCTGCTGCTTGTTCTATTCTTAACAACCCAAGATTCACCCCTTTGTTTCATACACCAATATTCAGGCCAAAACCGACATGTTCATTATTCCATTTTGTTTAACCGGGGTGATCACACAAGGGTTCCAGAATTTAAACATCCAACTTTACGTGATTAACCAATTCTAAATTCAACAAAGTTTCCAATTACAAAAATGGTCTAGAAAGATAGGGCGGTATTTAATTACAAAAGAAAAGGCCCCCAACGACTGTTATTTTCAGTAGGCATAAGCCTATTCAATTCATGACATAATATCACGGGATATAAAAAGTAAAGTAACAGTAATCACAAACTTCCCATCCCTGTTACATAATCTAGTTATTATCTTTATTAAACCGGTTTAAAAGTGTTTTACGTAAACAAGAGAACACCCACCCCGCATGATGCACAAATTAGAGAGATGAAGGTAAGATCCCTACCTCAATAGGTTCTGATCGCAATGCTCCCCTGGATCAACCTTAGAAGACGTCTGTTGGCGTCCATCACTTTTGTCGGGTCCCGGAAAAACCTCCTTGGGTGGAAGTCGGAAAGTAAAGGCTGAAGGAAAGACAACAGGTCCAAGCTCGGAAGTTCCTCCTCATTGTTATGATCTCGTGGCCGCTGACAGATCGTAAATCGGAGCTTGGATGAAGAAGTTGTGGAAGAAAGAGCCTTTGAGTCTATTGGGAGAGCTCTGCTCAGAGGAAAGGGGAGGAGAGGGGTGAGTTGAAAAGGAGGAGGGTACCCCTCCTTTTATAGGTGAGAAAAGAAAAATTACATAGCATGTACTTTATGGTACACGGCTTGTACTCAGTAGTTTCACACAGTCTACACGCGGCATCCAACACGGCTCCGCGGCTGTTGAATAGTCAACACATGGTTTGAGGGTAACGCATACACGGGGGAGGACTACACGGCGTGTAGTTTGGACACACGGCATATACCCATTTATTGCACACGGCAAGGAAACGGCTCCAACACAGCACACGGGTGTTGACTGGTAACGCATACGCGGGGAAGGACTACACGGCATGTAGTACTGGACACACAGTGTGCACCCATTTATTTTACATGGCTCCAAAACAGCACACGACTATTGACTGGTCAACACATTTTAATGCGTATGCGGAGAGAGACTACATGGCATGTAGTAGTGGACACATGGAGTGTAACCATTTATTTCACACAGAAAGGACACGGCCTTCAACACGGGGTATACCCAGAAAGGGGGGTACATGGCGTGTACTCAAACTACACGGCGTGTAGTTTCAAAATCCTGGAAAGTGTGCAAAAGCCCATTTAACACTCCAGAACACTTTGTGGCCTTCTTTTTGACAAATTAATGGTCCGGAGTGGTCCGGGCCATTATAGAGGTTTTTTGGAACCTTTGGTGTTTCGAAATAGATTGGACTAGTGGCTTTCCAATTTTCACTTCCTCAAAAATTATGGTATGTGTATGATTCAATTCATGTATCTCTACTTCACTGAGACTATCCAAACCTGAGACATGTATTTCATCCTGATGAGGTCGAATTGGATATGGGTGTTTCCTTTGAGGAGTATCCCTTTCGTATTGTTGATTGGAGTGGGAATACACAGTACGGAAAGTTAGTTCCTCTAGTATGGTTAATATAGAAGTATGGATGAGTACAGGATGAGATATGGGAGCAAGAAGTTGATATATATCTTTAGTGGAACTAAATCTTTGCTAAAAATACTTATTTACACTCAGAAGGCCAACTCATGGATGAGTTTCTTTAAGGAGGGTAGGTTGTAATGACCTGTCTTTTCAATGAAGGTATAGATCCTTAATTTTTCAACTTTTATAGCTTGAAGGGAGTAAATATTGATGTTTAATCATATCACAAAGGTCATGGGTGTTTCTGGGGATCATTTAGAGCCAATAGCTCCAAAATGGGAAAAACAGTCTAGGCTACAAGGTTTGTGAGAAATCGAGCGACCCACGGCACATGGACATGTGGTCAGTTGCATAAATGGGACAGATACATTCTACATGGTCAATGCATGGTTAGTAAAACTTTGTTCCAAACTATGTGACATCCCATATCTATAGATAACCATGCATGCTTTGTGTATAGTTTGACTATCTATGCTCTTAAACCATGTGCTATGATATTTTTTGGTGAACTTAATATTTTTCCCCACTTAACCAACTAAAAAAAATTCTCCTTTCCTTCCTCTAATGAACCAGAACCCCTCCTTCTTATCTTTTGAGCCAAAGAACACCTAAACCTAGGATTGTAATAAAATTCACAATCTAGTGTCTATTATTCAATCTATAAAAATCTTTTGATCCCTCTCCGTAAGCTTTCCTATTCTCCCAACTCCTATCAAAGATAATATTTACATCTACTGTGCTATTTGGGTATAGGCTCATT
This sequence comes from Viscum album, assembly GCA_963277665.1. Lineage (NCBI taxonomy): Eukaryota > Viridiplantae > Streptophyta > Magnoliopsida > Santalales > Viscaceae > Viscum > Viscum album. The sequence goes on along the minus strand of OY728128.1, from coordinate 264,686,544 downwards.
TTCCTAATTTTTAGTGCATTGGACCATTTAATAGTTTTCTCTCAACCTACTCTGAATCTTATTTCAATATAGATTTAGGCATCGTCTACGGTAGTGAGGTAGGTGGTCAGGTTGTTTTCCCCTTGGGTTTTGGTTATTTCATAATTATTTCAAAATTCGGTAAGTCAACCTTTACAGAGGATCTCCTTTATATTGATTCTTTCATGTCTAATTGACTCTTTCACCTAGATACAAGTTTATTGATTATCATTTTTTGGTTTAAAGGCTACACATGCTTTATAAGGTCACCCCATGGGTGTTCCAAGTGAAATTGGACATTTTTGTCCAATTGGTTCAAATTTCACATAACACTTAATTATTTAACGTCTTGGTTTTAAATATAATTTCCATTGATAAAAGAGTATTTCATGTTACCCAAGGAAACTCTTAGCCACATGTACCTATTATAGTTATAATTTCCAAAGTCGATAATTTCCTTATTACTATATCATCTCATAAATGACCCATCATCCTTTTGAATTGAATTTCCCTGACGTAGTGAATTAAATGGATTATTTTGTATAGGATATCCTACTATTGATAGTTACCCTTATCTAAATAATTTTTCTTAATAAAATGAAATGGTTTAATTGGAATAAAATATAAAGGATGATGAAAACATGCCATTCAATTATGTCTTATTAAATGCTAATGTTGAATTTCATTTTCTTCAATGGAACTGAATTCGACTAAAGGGATATAGGAGAGGTAATGAATTGTATATTTTTTTTGAAAAATATGATTATTAATATACTATATATATAGGATATATGAAATAAATCGATGGTAGGTAATTCCCCATGCTTGTTATAACTGAAATAAGCCTTTATAAAGGTTTTCTGTGATTAAAAGGGGTGTGGATCTAGGAGGGAAATGACAATACCTTACATTGGGTGTTGAGAAAGGAATCATTAAACAGTGATACTATATGGGTGATGGGATTTACGCACCACATTCCATGATAGAGTATTTACTTGGAGGCTCACTCGAGATTATGAGTATTATATAATAGTGTCTCTCACTCTTCTTCGTATGTAGGTCATGTAACCTATTGCATGAGATTTTTGGCTTGTTATACTTGTTAGGGATTCCTATGTTATGCACTGGTCTAGTCCAGCATCAGTATTCCAAGTTTTTAGCCAATATTCATCATCACGAACTTGGTTTATATAGGTGGAAGAAATATATAACTAATCTATATATGATATTACTACTTATATATATAGGTACATGACTATACATATATTCATTCCATGAGCTAAAGTAGTTACACTCACCAAGTATCCTATATGAATCTGAGTGAGCTGGTCACTTATTTCAGCATTGTTTTATGTTTCTTCTTATACCATGACACTATTTAGTTAGGGGCACTACTCGGATTACATGTAGACACCATTGGTGGTGGCCTAGTGAGATTCTTATCTCACGCACTACTCAGACTGCTTTGGTACCCACGAAGGATATCTTTTGTAGATATTAATAAAGGAAAAGGACTTATTATAGGTTGTTGACTTGATTACCTAGTTGGATCTTAGGAGTATAGGATCAGACATAGGCTTGAGATTCTTATAAATCTATTTTATTCATTTTGAATTTTTTTACTATTTGTTAGCGTCCTTGTATCTACCTATTCTTTCTTTATTATATAATTCCATTCATCCTAGAATCATACACTATATTATAGGATTTTGGTTATTATATTCAATTGTACATTTTATATCTTTTTCTACTTATAAATCATATCTATTTTTTAAAATTACACATTTGCTTATTGATTTCATATGTTATATTATGCTTCCACTATTTATTTTTATTTTTTGTATCTAATGTGAAACTCGGATAAGAGGTTATAGTCTCCCCACCATACTACCTTCACACCCTCAGTATTAGTCTGCAGCCTTTGGCATATGAGGAGGTGTTCTTGATGCCTTGTCGACCACCAGCTCAGGATACAGGTTATGTGGATCCAAGGTAGGAAAGTGATAGGAGGACTCTAGAGAGGTGGGGGAATAGTAAATATGTGATCGAAATATTTTTAGTAAAGAGAAATGTGAGCTTGGATGGTTTTATATAGGAATAGATTGGTGAATTCTTTATCATTTCTCAAACATAGGTTTTGGTCATTATTTTATAAAATAACAAAACAACAAACATTCCCATGGTATTTCACCATGGTTTCTGAAAAATCAGATTGGTTTACATTATTTTATAATTTGAATGTATAAAATTAATAAAATAATATTATTATGATGTGGAAGTGAGTCATACTCTTAAATAAATGAATTTAAAAAAAATAAAACAAATGTATGATTTTGGAGGATTCATAAACGGTTTAAAAATTAATAAAATAAACCTAAAATCACATTATCTTAAAGTGAAAACATATATTTATTCATGGATAACCTTTATGGTATTTATTTCACCACTTTTGGTTCATTATGATTTCATAATGTACACATTATATTTTTATTGTATTTAATTTTTACCTGAAAACTCAACTATCGTAGATAATTATGAAAAATTCACCATTGGATAATATAGAAATTATAATTCCAAAAAATAATATTCATTTCATCAAATTAATTTTCTAAATGTGTGTAGTTTCACTTATAAAATTATAATCAACATTTATTGAGAAATGCTGGGTTTTTTTACTATAACAGTTTTCGAACCACTCTAAAAATTAAATTTGACATCATAAAAATTATATTATAAATTAAATTAATCAATAATAATTTAATAATAATATTTTATTAAAATATAATTTATTTCTAAAATCCAATAATTAATCAAAATTAATTCTTAATTTAAATTTCATATGACTTAAAAAATAATGTATGTTTTAGCGTATCAAAATATAATTATTTTCAAACTTATTACTTTGTCATTTATAAATAAAAAACAATAAGAAATAAATATAACAATAATTTTAATTAAAATTAAATATAAATATCCATACTATTAGGGTTATTTTGTTTCAATTCTTTCTTAAATTATTTTTACACATAATTAGATTATTTTCCTTTCACCATGGTAATTAATATTTTCAAAAATTACTATTCATATTGTTTAGAAAATAATTTTACCTTATTAAATAATATTAATTATGATTTTTCCAAATATGGAATCCATTTTATCAAAATAAAATCATAGAAGAAGAATTATTAAATTTAATATAAAACCTTGCAGCAAGTTGGAAAGTGGTTTTCTAGAAAAGTCAATTTTTAAGGGTAATATGACTTCACCTTAACACTACAACTAGAAATACTCATTACATTAATTTTAATTCATAAAAAAATCTATATAATATAAAAATTTCATTTTAATAATTTTATCATTAGATTTTATATTAATTAATTATAATGGATATTCATTAGGAATTTTAAACTAGTTTTCTAGAAAAATACGATTTGGAACTTAAAAATAAACTTATACTAAAATCCAGGATAAGGAAAAATTAAATCCAATTCATTTAATTTAATATTACTAAAGAGTACTTATTTTAACATTAAATAAAATTAAAATAATAATTTTTATTTTAAATTAATTAATTTATCAAAATAAATGAAAATTTTACAAAAAACAATATTTTTCACTATTCACAAAATAATCTAGTTTTTCGGAAAAATTACCTATTTTCTCAGTAATTTAATTTTTATGTGATGATAAAAACTGGATTTTTTACCAAATAAATTTATTAAGTGTTTTATAAAATAATTATAATATATTTTTTTAAAAACAAATTATAAATCATTTCTGAAGAAAAGATATTTTGAAGAACAAAAAGACATTACCAAAAATTAATTGGTTATTTTTTAAGAATTTATCAATATAATTAGGACATATATATATATATATAATTAATTAGTTAATCCTACACATATCCAAAAAATTTAATGGAATGGTTAAAATGGTCGTATCAAAATAATTCTTGTTTTTTTGGTTCCAATGTTCTGTATAACATATACTATCGAACATAGTTTTCTCTTTCAAAAACTCATGAAATTACAATAAGGACTAATGTATTTGGGTAATTTTAGAAATACCAAAATAATATGAAGCCTATATATAATGAAATTATATAAAACTCCATATAATTCCCTTAAAATTTATTGATCTCCTAATGGTACATGAGATAACCTGGGGATGTATATAAGAGAGGGTGAGCTATAAATCTTGTTAAGGGAATAATCAAAGCATAGATAAAGTAATGAATTAAAATTGAGACTAGGGGCCTAGAATAGTGACATAAAAAAGACGATAATCACAATCATGAATATCATATCCGAACATAATATGATAACATCAAGGAATCATAGTAATGCGTAGACAATATAAACAATGACATCGTAAGAATAAGTTGAGGAAAACCACAAATATAACATAATATAGTTTTCTTATGAAAATATCCTGTACACCAAACAGAGTATCTCATGAGATGAAAAATTAACCAATTCATTAGAGGGATATTTAATTTGGGTCCCACACATCACATTTATATTATCCACATGCATTTATATTCAATTTATATCATATAATATAAGAACATATTTGATAAAAATTAATGCAATGATTAATGAGTTTGGGTTATATATAGAAGTCTAAAATAAATGAATTATAGTTAGAACTAGTTGAATTCACTTGAGTGTAATGGGGTAAGTTATTCACAAAACCAAATATTTTAATGAAAAATCATGAAATAATGTTGGGGACATGATGAGTGTTTGTAAAGGTTCATGGAAGGGATAAATGATAGTGGACAGTGGTATATAATTACTTAGAAATCATATGGATAGAAAAGGGATGTGTCAAAACATATGTCAAAATGAAATTTTTGAAATCAAAAAACATAATATAAAAGAAATACTTGAATAAAGAGGAGGAAGACAATCAATTTCCCTGATAGGGTGTATCTAAAAGCTTAGGAGGAGACTCCTAGGAGCATAGAAAAAATGTGAAAGGATTGTAGAGAGGTAAAGGGAGAGTAAAATCATGCTTAATTTATTTTTAGTAAAGATTAATGATAGTTTGGATGGATATTTATAGAATAATGTAGGGTAACTATTTATTAATTTCTAAACATAGGTTTTAGAGTCTAAGAGATAAAATAATCTAAACCAAAAAATATCCCATGGGTTTTTATCATAGATTCTTGGAAAGAGGATTTTTTAAATATTTTACTAGGATAAGATCCAAACTCATTTAAATAGTTCCATTTGTTATTTTAAAGTGAGTTACATTCATAAATAATTGTTTTGAAAACCGTAAAATATAATATAGCTTTTGGATAATTCATTAATAGTTTGTAATATTATGAAAATAACTTCAAAAACGCATTTTTTTAGAGGTTAAATCTACTTTTGGTCATGGATATATTTTATAGTATTTTTTAAATAACTTTGGTTCTATTATGATGTCATAATACATAGAATATTTTTATATAGTATTTATTTTTTAGTCAAAACAATTTTTGTTTCATAGAATTATGAAAAATTCACCAATGGATAATTTTGATGTGATGATTTAAAAAATAATTTTTATTTTACCAAAACAATTTTATTAATATGGGAATTTACATTTCTAAGTTAAAATATTAATTATTTAGAAATATGATTTTTTATGACACTAACAACTTGGTCACCCTTATAAAAATTTACATTGTACTTCATTAAATTAAATTTTATTTTATTTAAATATATATTATTTTAATAAGATTATTTCATTGAAATAACATTTATTTCTAAATTTATAAATTTATCAAAATGAGTGTTCTAATTGGAACAATATATTTTTCAAAAATATAATTTTTATTTCATTTTATAAAATACTAGTTTCTTTTAAAATCATTATACAATCATGTGAATAAATTAATAATGAAAAGGGATAAATATAATAATATTTATATTAAATAGAAAATATATATAAAAAATACCATTAGGGTCCTGATATATAACCCCTTATTACATTAGCATATTCTGTTAGGGTAAAGTGTGTGATTGTGGTACATTCATGGGGGGTTTCAAAACATAGTTTGGGAGGTGATCTTGATAAGATTGAACTTCTCAAATAAATGGTTTCTCTCAATTTTCAGTTGTTTAATATCATCTTGGACTTATTAAAGTAAAAATTCTAGTGATGTCATCTCCCAAGGAATCTCTAATAAATGAGATTCATAGGGTTTAACCCTACTAGTTCAGGTCATTGGTTCTTACTTCTTTATCAATATGATATTGGAATAACTATTAATATATACTAATCTTAATATTCACTATATAATATCTTTATTATTAATTTTCATAATGGTTAATGATCGTTTATATCTAAAATAATATATTTTATTATGGTCCAAAATGGTAAATGAAATATAGTTCATGTGTTACATATAAATATATTACTTAATAAAGTTTTTATTCATTGGTAAGGGAAAACTATTTATAAAATTTTGGGTCATTACATATTAGTATATGGTTTTCCTAATAATTAAATACATGTATGTATATTTTCATGTGGATGTGGTTGTGAAAAAGATACACCTAGGCATAATCACCTTTGAAAAGGATGGTTATGAATTAACTTGATCTTCACATGGTCCATGATGAGAGGACCAAAGAATTAACACCTAGATAGAAACTATATATGGTTATGATATATTTAATCACATTCTCATTGTTAAATATTATGAAGGACTTATTATGTTATGGAATTAGGTATAAGAGTATGATCAAACCTATAACATCTATCCCCTCTTCATTTTCTTGAGTCGATGCAGAAATTCGTCTTTAACTTGAGAAACATCCCCAAGGCACCAAAGGAGGGAAATAAATTCCAAGGAATTCAATAATATATGGGGTATGATTTTCTCATTTTAAATAAAGTAACCCAACTAAACATTCCATTAAAAAGTCCAAAACATTATGGATAATAACAATGTAAAAAAACTGAGAGTAATAACATTAATATAAAAACCAAACTAAAACAAAGTACCACAGTGAAAGAGAACTATCATCAAAGTACACAATAGATGAAAAACCAATAAACCAGAACACTCCAAATACACAGCACCATAACTCCAAACATGCTACATGATCCAACACCATAAAACATACCAAGTATCACAAATCCCCACTAGATAAGTGTGTTGGTTTACCTATGCTAGTGGCATGATAAACAATATATTCAAAAGAACCAACATGACAAATAATTGGTGAGCAATAAAACATGGTGGGCTTTACCCAAATGACTTAAATACTCGTGAAACAATGACATAACAAGTTATCACATTTATTTAATGCAATTTATTTAAAATCCAGTTAAAATAGTTCAATAATTTCTCTCAAATTCAAACAATTCCAGGCCAAAACAATTTTCTCAAATAATCCAATTTCCATGTAAATAATCCAAATAATTCATTTAACCATTTATCAATTTCCATGTTTTCATAACCGATTCAAATTCTTATAATCATACACATACATAACCAAACAACCATATAAGCTTGGTGTTACCTATGATGGGTGAACATCATGTCCATACTCTTTCCCTTTGATGGTGGTACTTCCTGGCCATTATCCAACCCATTCTATCCATGATTAACCATTTAATCTATCAAAGTGACAATACAACCTTTTCCTAACCAATTCAAACATTCCAATAAAACCTCACCATTATTGAAAACCATACCAACAATCCATTTCAATTAAACCATCCATTTTATTGAAAACAATTTTCCATAAAATCATTCAAATAAAACCAACATTTTTTTAAAACACATTTCAATGCATCAAAACTAAATTGTCATTTTAAAATAATCATTTTAAAATAATGTTACCATTTTCACCTTCCACCAAAACACCCAATTTTCACAATTCCATTAACCATTAATAAAGGATGATCAAATCATGAATTTGAAAAAAAATTCACAATAAATATTAAGAAAAAAATATGAAATAAAACATTTTATTTCTATCAATAGGAGTTGAGAGTGAAGCCACCTACCTCAGGAATTAGGGTGAAAATGAATAACATCACTAAACCTCCAAAGAAACCAGGTTGAATCTTCAAAAAAGTGCCTTAAATATCATCCCCTAACATCAATAGTTCCATATATAACAATGATTGCAACAAACCACCTTGTATATATCTACAGTGGAATATATTTACTAAACTGATATAGATATATAGATAAGGGTAAACATGCCAAAAATCCCATGAAAACCACCACAAATGAGGACTTGTTGTGGGAATAGTGCTTCAACGCACAAAGAAAAAACTTCGGATCACTTCTGATTCGATGGGGGAATCCATTAAGGACTTTGGGAGGATATAAACTCAAGTTAGGGCCCATTTGGATGAAAATGAGGGTCTAAAACTTAATCTAAACCTAAATACACTTTTTTAGGATCTTTTTTTAAACCGTTCACGGTTAGTCGCACGATTTGGAAAAAATTTGTACTAATTGTGTGCTAGATACTACCTTAAGGAGAACCTCGCATGATTGGTCCGCATAGTTAGACAAACTGTTTTCCAACCATAAAAGAACTCAGTGCCCCACTTTTCATGTTTTATATTAGGTGGAAGAATGGTTTGGACAAACCATGTGCCGAATTCCCTTCTTTCCCATTATCCCATCTCTCAATATGCATAATTTACAATAACAGTTTCATGATTTCCATAAACCATGCACCAATTATGATCCTTTAGAAAATACCCAAAAAAACCTTCCAAAAGTCTTCCAAACCCTCCCAATATTCACCCAAACACTTTATAGAATTAAAAACATAAAGAATATAGTTACTTAATTGCTACTAGGGTGATATATTCTCCCCACTATTAGCCTTTCCATCCTCAAAAAGTAGAAATACATCATTTATCTGAAGTTTTTTGGGCCATTACTCTTTCATTTCATTCTCCTTTTCCCGAGTCTCCTCCTGAATCCAACCATGTTTCCATAAAATCCACATTGGATTGATTCCTTTACCACACAAGACCTTCTCTTGCCTATCCACAATCTACACTCGTACATGAAGTAATGAAGAATCTATATCTAGGTTAATTTTATCCCATCAAATCAATAGGTCAAGATCAAGCTAATATATTTTCAACTGAGGTACATAAATAAATTATGAATAGCAATGAACTATGGGGGAAAGGCCGAATGATGTTACACCTCATTAACCCATTCAATAATCTCAATAGGGCCTATGTATCAAGAGGATAACTTTCCATACTTACAAAAATGATATTGTCTAAGAGATGGATATATCCTCAAAAACACATGATCACTCACCGGGAAGGATAATGGTCGTCGAGGATGATCCACATATGATTTATGATGACTCTGAGTCTTCTCTATCTATTTCCTCAAAAACTGGATATTCTTTGTTATTTCTTGGATAGGGATCAGCCCAACAAGTGAAGTCTCACTTGTTTCCACACAAGAAAGTGGAAAAATAAAAGGACATCCATACAATTCTTCAAAAGGATCCATATGTATTAAGGCCAGATAACTGTTGTAATATGAGAACTCCACTAATGGTACATGCTCCTCCCATGATCCACTAAAATATATTGAAATAACTAGAAACATGTCTTATAAAGTGTGTATCATCCTTTTGGATTTCACATCTTTATGAGGATGATATGTCATACTCATAATCAGTTAAGCCCCAATGGATTTATCTAAGGATTTCTTGAAAGGATATGTAAACATCAGATCTCTATCGTACACTATAAAAACTGGTACACCATTCCTCATTACCACGTCTCAGGTATAGATTTTTTTCAAGACCTCCACCATATGAGATTAATGAATAGGGATGAAATGAGTATAATTTTTGTGTCGATCCACTATCATCTATATGGAATTGTTTTTTTGAGCCATTATTGGGATACTTGTTACAAAATCTATATCTATTTGTTCCCATTTCCAAACAAGAATAGGTAAAGAGAGAAACATACCTGGTGGTTGCTGATGTGCTACCTTAACCTACTAACTTATTAAGTATCTCAAAACAAACTCATCCACCTGAATTTTTATACTGACCCACCAAAACTATGCATCATATTCCTTATATATTATCTATATTCTATGATGAAAATACCATCTCAAATAGTGGTAATCATGAAGAAGTTGTTCCTGACAAGCCATAGGTGCGACCATTTGATCTCAAAACCACATAATTGAACTTCCATATAGTTTTTTTCCTTCAATGGTCTCACCAAAATTGAGTTTTTACCTCATAGAAACACATTCAGAATTAGATGTTTGTTCCTTCTAATCCATCTTCCCCAAATCAGGAACCACTGAAACTGGAAATAAAATTGTTTCACTTCCTCTGTCCCCAAAATCCAAGTGAATATCGGCTAGGACAAACATCAATTTCCACAAATATAAATATTATTTCTAAAACTTATCATATGATCTTATACTTAATTCTTCTACCACCGTAATGCCTTTACCCAGTGTACATATCATGTGAAATTGAAATTTCATGAGATACTCTATCAATTACCTTTTTCTTATGTTCAAAATCATTTATGATAAAATATGTTCAAATATCTTATGTTGTATAAACATTGTAAATTTCTCACCAAATATGTAATGACACGAAGTCTTTAAATTGTTGAACATAGCATTTAACTCCTAATAATATGTTGGGTAGGACTTCTAATATGATCATAACTGTCTTGAGCCATAAGTAACAACAAGATCTACCTATATGAGAACATATCCCAAACCTGATCTTGAAGTATCACAATACACCACATACCATTGTCTTGATTCCGGAAATATCAAAATTGTTATTAAGATAGGTTGAACTTTATGATCTTGAAAAGACCACTGAAATTCATCATTCCATTGTAATGGAACATTCTTCCATGTTAACGTTGTCATTGGTGAATCTTGTCATGAAAACCTTGAAAACAAATTGTTAATTACCAACAATACCCAAGAAGGTGCATATCTCAAAGACATTTTTTGGTGGTTTCCAGGAGATAATCACCCCTATATTTTCTAGATCAATAGAAATATCTCTTTCAGAGATTAAATGTACAAGGAAACAAACCTATTGTATCGAAAAAATTACACTTTTATAGCTTCTCATACAACTGATAATCCATCATGATTCCCAACACTATCACTAAATGATGCTCATTCTCATATCTTGTCTATGAATACACCAATATGTCATCCACTAAACCACCACAAAATAATCTAGATACCTATGAAATAACCAATTAATAAATTCTATAAAAACATATGGTGAATTTTTAAGACCAAAAGGCATTACCACATATTCATAATTTCCATATCTACTCCTCAAAGATGTTTTTGGAATATCCTTCTTACGAACCAGTAATTTGGGATATTTTGATTGCAAGTAAATATTATACAACCACCAAGATCTGCTCAAATGAATGTAATGATCATCAATGTGAAAAAGTTAATACTGATTTTGTATCATAACATTGTTAAGATTCCAATAATCAGAACAAAGTAAAATATTTCCATACACCTTTTTAAAAGAAAGAACGGTGCTTCCCATGGAGACGTGATAGGCTGAAAGAACCCTTTTCTTTACAACTCCTAAAAATATGCATTCAATTCCATTAATTCTATTGCTTCCCTTTGATAAGATAGAAGGTAAATAATATTGGTCCCCAAAAGGAGATAAATCACAAAATCCACTTCTCTTGTGAGTGGGAACCCAGATATATTCTTAGGAAATACATCCAGAAACTGATCAACCACTGCCGGAAAACTGTTATTCTCAATCTCTTCCATTGATTCCAATTTTAATGATAATAACTAGCATGATATCATTCCAACTAATTATTCCAGAAATCTTTTTTGACCTACCTTTTCATTATGGTCTCCCCGAATGACATGATCGACACCATCTTCTATTGTAAAACTAACCTTTTGGGTATAACAGTCAATCTGAGCCTTGAACAGTGTCAACCAATCTATACCCAAGATTATATTATTTAAATCCAACTCAAGTTTTGAGAAATCCCATATTATATCCTATCTATGTATAGTTATAGAACATGATCTACACACAGAAGCTCGACATTCATTTTTACAAAGAGGATTATGATGTTTTAACATAGATGGAATCGTATCAACACTAAAAAGTAGCCAATAAATAGCATGAGAATCAGTAAAGGAATAGGATGAAACTGTATCAAACAAATCTTTCATAAGGGTAGAATTCAAATTAATAATACCTCACCCCATCGATGATCCAGATTGATAAACCATAAAAAATAACTCAGTTGTATATAATTTCTTAGTCGCGACACTTTGTTCTCTATTCCCTGTTGAGATTTCCCTTATTGAGTAGTCATGGAATTTCAGTAATCACTATGGCTTTCAATTTTCTACTAATTATAAGTATTCTTATTCCCCAATCCCATCGAAGCGTATGATATATATGACTCATGAGAAGTGACTTGAACACCCAACCTCAGAGAAATGAGACAATAACATTGAAGCTACCCCAACTCCTTGCAATTATGGATTATTCTAGATGGTGTCATACAATATTTCTTTATGTTTTCCAAGTAACCACATTGGAAACATCATGGATTTATCTTTGGTCTTATAGGAAGATTTATCGATCCAACTATCAAACTATGGGCCATACTCTTATCTTATAAAGATGTGTCCTTCTTCAACTTTATCCCTGCATTTGAGTTCCCACTATTTCCCATTGGTATCATTATACTCCCTATACCTGTAGCTCTAGGTATGTATATTTATTCCACCATAACTCTAATGAACATATCTACAAAATATATTAGATATAGAATAGAAATATTTTGAGAGAATCTCTTTCCCATTCCTGATTAAAAAATGCATACCTTCAAGGATGCACTTGCAGCAATTTCGGGTGCATGGAGGACTAAATTCATGAATTTAGCCACATACACAATCATTATGAGTCTATCTTGTTTTAAGTTGAATATGTATATCTTTCCTTAGATCCTAAACATATGAGGATATAATTTTCTGTTTAACAATTCTTTAAAATCCTCCCATGAAATTCCTTGGTCCAATTTAGCCTTAACTACAAAATCCTACTATTGGTGTGAAATATACCCTAGTATATACCTCACTAAATTGTCTTTAAACTATTTTGGTGGGCTAAAGAAACCAAATATATGTTTCATCCTATTCATACACACCTATTACTTCTTTAGTTACAAATCACTCCAAAAATATGGGTGGATTATTCCTCTTGAATTGGATGGAATGATCAAATTTACTTGGTATGTCCCTCATATACCCTCTGTACACTACTTGAAAATCTTGGACTATACTCTGAACTAGCTGTTGGTTCACCTGTGGCTCAGGTGAAACCACATTCTTAGTAGATTCTTTCATTTGATTTCTATTATGTATGTAGGGTTCCATTTTCTAGATAGACAATAAACACCATGAGTCTCACGGTCTATAAAATTAAGGCCTAAAATTTTCAAATTCAACTAAATCATACTATCATAGCATTTCTTTCCAAAATTAAAAATTTCCATATTCAACAATTTTTGAAAATTTCAACATACATTTGAAAATCAAACCAATTTAAAAATAACCATTTCATACCTTTTCAAAATATCACATTTGAAAGCAACTTTAACACTTTTAAAAAATCAACACATTTGTACAATATCATATATCATTACTCAAAATGGGATATGCACTCCTAGTGGGAAGTCATTTCTACTAGGAATTTCATACTCGTCTAGTTGGATTAAACTATGAAAATGATATTTGAAATCCTATATGTATCTACAAAATGCTTATGTACCCAACTCCCTGGTAACATTAAGTTCATCCTAAATAGGATATTGAGGTATTTAATTCTATATATTTAATTTCAAGACAATCCTACTCCTTTCTAAAATCCCAACTAAATAAATAAACTAGAGGAAATATAAACTTCAGGACAAACACAACTGATCACAAAGGAGAAAAAAACTATTACAATTTGTAAGTTAGGGACCAAACAGGATAATACTATTTACAACATGTCTCCACTTTTCATTTTCATAAGTGGAGGAAGAATTGATACTTTGACTATAGAAACATCCACAAGGTGGAAAAGGCTCGCAATAAATTCCAAGGGCATCATTAATAGATGAGGGATGATTTTCCATTCTCAAATAAAACAACCCAACCAAACATGTCATAAAAAAATACCACAAAATAAATCATGATAAAAAAGTAAAATATCCCAAAGTAATACCATTAATATCAAAAAAAATACAATAGAGTAACATAGTGGAAGACAACTGACATCAAAGTACACAGTGGAAGACAAACCAACAAACCTGAAAAGCACCAAAGACATAGATCCACATGTCCAAACATTATCAACTATCCAATACCACAAAACAGACCAAGTATCACGAATATCCACTGGAGAAGTATGAATCATTACCATTGTCTCTATCACAATTAACAATATATACAAAAGAACGAATGTTCAGAATTAGGGGTGGTTAATGAAACTTAGTAGTATTTTCCCAAATGACTTCTAAACTCATACCACTAGGATAAGACAAGTTAGAACACTTATATAAAACAATTTATATAAAAACCATTTAAAATAGATCAAAATTTATTACAAAGACAAAAAATTCCATACCAAAAATGTTTTCTCTTATAAACCAATTTTAAAAGATAAAAACAAAACAAATTATTTAACCATTACTCAATTTCCATGTTGGCATAACCAATTTTGATTCATATAATCACACACACACATAACCACAAAACCATGAAATCTTGGTGTTACCATTAATGGTGAAACTTCATGTCCTTTCTCCATCACTTTGATGATGATACTTCATGACCATTACCCATCCAATTCTATTCGTTCATAAATATTTAATCAGAAAACATGCTAATACAACCATTTCCAAACCAATTCAACCACTTCAATAAAACCACACCTTTATTGATATCCATACCAACAAAAAAATTCACTAAAAAAACCCTTTTATTGAAATATCATTTCAAAAAAACAATTACAATAAAACCAACCTTTTATTGAAAACACTTTCCCATGTATCAAATCAAAATCATCATTTTGAAAACAAGTAACCATTTTTACTTTCCACCAAAACACCATATTTGCACAATTCCATAAACAGACACCAAATGAGGTTTCCATCAAAAAAATAAAATAATTTCACAATAAATTTCAATAAAAGAAAAAAAAATTAAATAAGAACTTCTGGTTCTACAAATAGGATTAAATAGTAAATCCACCATCCTCGGGAATTATGGAGTAAAAGAATAACATAACTAAAACACCAACGAAACCGGGTTGAATATCCAAAAACCAACCATAGATATATTCACCTAACAACAATAATGATAAATGTAAACATGATTAGAATAAAACACCTTATATATATCCAAATTGGACTAGATATAAGTGAGTGAGAGAGAGAAAGTGAGGGAAGTAAATCTAATAAAACCCATGATAAACTGCCATAAATGAGGAATTACCATGGGAATCGGGCTTCAACACACCAAGAAATGCATCTATATAACTTATAATTTAATTTTGGAAGCCTGAAAAACCTTTTTGTGCATGAAATATAGAGTTAGGGCTGATTTGGAGGGAAAAATGGCTAAAACATAATCCTGGCCCAAATCCACATTTTAGGATATTTTTTAAAATCATACATGCTTAGTCGCACAATTAGGAAAAATCATGTGCTATCCATGATATAGACACTACCTCAAGGAGAACTACCATGGTTGGACCACATGGTTAGACTAACCATGCTCCAACCCAAAAAAAATATTATTTTCCCACTTTGCACAGTTTTTACTGGGTGACCGCATGGTTTGGATTAATCGTGCACCTAACTGTGGGCATTCCCCATATCCCCTATCTCAATATGTGTGGCTTCATGTAGGAGTTTTACGGTATCCAAAAACCATTACCCAACTGTAAACCTTTATAAAATCCCACAAAAAACTCAAAAGACTTATAAACCCTCCCAAAATTCACCCAAACAAATTACATAATTAAAAACCATAAAAAATGGCTTACTTATTTGAAATAGGGGGTTCCATAGAACCAATCCTAAGGGAACATAGATTAAACTATGAGTTATTTAGGTTGAACTAAAAGATAATGTAACATTTTTAAAGAGTGTATAATTTAAATTTTGATTTTTTATATTTGATAATTTATGATAATAAATTATAATTTTAATTATTCATCACTCACGCAAACCCATTTTTGGTTTTAATAATTATTTAATCCCAAATAAACAAATATAGAAATATATTTTAGGGACAATGAGAATATTTTATTCATGATCAATATAATGGGATAAAATCAGATGGAACAACTAAAATTGAAGTAGATACTGATAATTAAGTTGTGTCAGGTACATGTATTCATCACTTTGTATTTTTAAATATTTTATTTCTTACAGTTTTTCCCCAATAATTAGCAGTTGAAATAAAAAAACCAAATGTTATAATTATTTTATCCAAGATATAAGAATATTACTAATGTTTTTTAGGATTTTGATTCAGGAAAACCTTGTTATCCTTCTATTAGATATATTTATTGTGATTTTTAGGGTATATTTGTTTTCTCTACTTAAAATAAAAATTATTTCTTTGAATAAGAATATCACATTCCATATAAACCTATAATACTCTTTCAATGTAAGGATAGATATGAACACCCTTTATAATGGAATTATATAACATGGGTCTTGATAATGAATAATGAAAGACTATTGTTTTGAATAGTTAGAGAAAATCTTGATATTATGGTTAGGATGATTCTGAGGAAAAATATTTGTTTCCATGTTTATAAGGTTGATATATCTCAATAAATTATATCATAAATCATGAATGTATTTTAGATACGCTTATAGTTTTATTTTTTCATGTGATAATTAAAATAGTAATGGTAAAATTAATTTAATGGGGGACTGTAACACTCTGATATTTTGTAATATATATTTTCTATGAATTAATATTTTGTTTAATAACTTCTTTCACCCATAATAACAAACCAAAATCAAACAAGAAATATTAAATAATCGTTTAAATCTATTTGTTGAATGGTGTGGTAAAATTAGAGGCAACCATATTATGAAATACATATAGAAATAAAAAAATAATTTTTAGTACTCAAGAATTGATAAAATTATTGTGGCTAGAAGACTATTAAGATCATTTTTAGGCATAAATAATTTTTCATCTAAAATTGGATATTTATGTTCATTTTTCATAAACTAAATATATTATATAAACGTTTATTTTTTATAAAAATTATTCTTTAGTAGTAATTTAAGTATAATTTAATATGAAACCATATTAATAATTATTAATATTTGAAATTCCATTTTCTTATTAAATTTTTTTTTTATTATATTTTATATTTTCAACTAAATGTTAAATTCATAGATTATAAAAATTAAATTTCAAAAAAATTAATTACATTTTTGTATTTAAAAATATATATTTTTATAATATTCTTTATTCTATTTTTCTAAAATATTTTGTTTATACGATTAGTGAAAAAATAAATATTTTGGCTGAAATCATCACTTTTATAACAATATAATAATACAAGAATACAATAAATGTATATCAAAAAAATTAGATAAAAATTATATACTTATAAATATAAATAAATATTTTTAAAATACAATGTTAAATTTATAAATCTCTTGTTTAACATTATTAAAATTTAATAATTATTTTCCCATAAAATATATTTTCATTCATTTAGATTAAAGAAATTAATATTCATCACTTATAGTAACTAAATATGAAAAAATAGATGTCAAATTTTAAATCATCGGGTGCATATAATGTTGTATGGTTAATTTCGTTTTCAGCTGTAAAAATAATATTACTAAGATTAAAGTAAATTACTAAGATAATGATAAACCAATTACATTCAATGAATTATTTTTGGAATATTGTGTAATTTATATCTCATAAAATGAATTTTTATATTCTTAAAAAAGAAAATAATATAATTTTTGAAATTATATATTACTATATTAAAAATATATCAATTGGTAATCAAAACTAATTAATATTAATAACACTTAATAAAAATAAATAATTTTTTTTTCTAAAAAACTACTTTTCTATATATTAACAGTTTTATTTTAAAAGCTAAATTAATCATTTTTATAAATTGAATTATATTAAATTTAGTATAACTTTTGTTGAGCCCTCTAGAAGATTGTTGAATTCTTCCTATGATTTCTATTTTAATAATCACAAATCATCATTAGTTAATCTGGTTGGATTTCTCATATACATAATCACAATCTTTTAGTGAATCCATTTATATTGGTTGGATCATATTTTTATCTGTGCTTGTTATTGATTTCCAAGTATTCTGGAATTCTTCTCGATCAAATAGACACCTTGTGTTCTGTTAAGTGAATGGTCGCACCGATCCATATCAAAAGACAACGGTCACACCGATCCATATCAAAAGACAACGGTCGCACCGATCCATATCAAAAGACAACGGTCGCACCAATCATGACATACCAATGCTGATCATCTAAGTCACCGAAGATGTCTCACCGATGCTAATCATCTGAGTCACCGAAGATGTCTCACTGATGCTGATCATCTGAGTCACCGAAGATGTCTCACCGATGCTGATCATTTGAGTCACCGAAGATGTCTCACCGATGCTGATCATCTGAGTCACCGAAGATGTCTCACCGATGCTGATCATCTGAGTCACCGAAGATGTCTCACCGATGCTGATCATCTGAGTCACCGAAGATGTCTCATCGATGATGATAATCTGAGTCACCGAAGATGTCTCACCGATGCTGATCATCTGAGTCACCGAAGATGTCTCACCGATGCTGATCATCTGAGTCACCGAAGATGTCTCACCGATGCTGATCATCTGAGTCACTGAGGATGTCTCACTGATGCTAATCAAATGAGTCACCGATCATGTCTCACCAATGCTGATAAAATGAGTCACTGATCATGACACACCGATGTTGATCATCTAAGTCACCGATCAGAACACACCGATGTCTAGCCACCAATGATGATGCTGATGAACTACCGATCACTTGACTCACCGATAGTCATAAACAACTGTTTGAATTTTTTTATCTTTATTTAATCTAACAAACGGTCCTATTAGGTATATTTTAATGCTCTATCATTTATTTAATGAAGTTTGTTGGATTTCAGGGAACTGTACCTCGTACCTGCAAAAAGAAATCATTTCTTTTTCCGGAGCTCATGCCATAAATACAAGAAGTCCCTGTTGGTGGAAATAGATGATGAGACACATATGAGTGCAAAGAGTGGTGTATGAGATGGTTATAAAAGACACAGAATCTCATATACACTCAAGATTACTCAAGAAGAGTTCGGTACATTCACGAGGACATTGAAGAACTTCATCGACTACATTTTTCACTATCTCTGAACCTGGATTCCAAGCAGACGACACTCTTTTTTTCAGACAAAATCTCGAAGAGGACTCAGAACCATTTATGATCAAACTCAAGGATTCCAAAGCTTCACTGTAATCACTAGAGCCATTTCTAAACTCTATATCTTTGCTCTGTGATTCATTATTTTACATTTCGAACAGTGTGTGTTATCTGCTGTATTTAACACACACTGTATCCTGTACTTTAACTGGAGGATCTGTAAATCCTCAGCAAACTCTTTACATCTTTCATTTCCCACTGTAATAGTGGTAGAGGTCGTGTGTGACCTAGACAACTGGTTGATGTTGTTTTCATTTCCCACTATAATAGTGGTAAAGTCACTTTGATAATTAATCTCGCAAGTGTTTATATTAGTTGTAAATCAGTAAGTTGGTTTCAAAAGTTAATCAACTCTTCTATTTTGATTAACTAGGAAATAATCAATCCCTTGAGAACCCAACAGAACATTTACTTTGATATAAATTCACTACATTTTAATTCAGTATTTCATTTGGGGGTTTTTAAGACAAAGTTTTTAAATAGAAATTATAATTGGAACTCAATTCACCCCCCTCTTGAGTGTCCACTCCGACCAACATTTGGTATCAAAGGTTTTAAACTATTTTCTAAAGTACTCTGTTTTTCAACTGTGATTTTAGTTGTATTTTAAAGTTCTTAAAGTTTCTGTAATTTCTAAATTTTTATCTCTTTAAAATCTTTGCTTTAAGTAAGCTATCATGGATAATAGACTTGAAGGTGTTGCTACCAATAGACCACCATTTTTCAATGGCACTAACTATGCTCAGTGGAAAATCGAGATGAAAATTCATTTAGAGAGCATGGGTTTTGATATTTTGACTGCAATAGAATCATAATATAAAATTCCTACTACTATTAGATATACTTGGAATAAAGCTACTAAGGCTGCCTACAACAATAATTGCAAAGCTATGAATGCCTTGTATTGTGCTTTAGGAGATGAAGAATTTAATAGAATATCTACCTGTAAAACTACTTATGAAATTTGGGATACCTTAGCCATTTCTCATGAAGGAACAACTAATGTTAAGGAAATGATATTGAATACTTATACTATTAAGTATGATAATTTTAAGATGAAGCCTGATGAACCCATTTCTGACATGTATCTCAGGTTTAATGAAATTATCAACATAATGACTTCTCTGGGAAAGGATGTTCCATCAAAGGAACAAATTATGAGAATTCTGAGATGTCTACCTGAAAGATGGAGAGGAACTTCTGTCTCAATTAGAGAATCATGTGATATTGGTGAACTGCCAGTCAAGGAACTAATTTGTCAAGTTGATGATGTATGAAGAGGAACTCAAGGATAACAAAGAAGAAGAAGATGAACCTAGAAGGAAGTCTATTTCTTTCAAGAATTCAACTTCAAAGAGCATGGATAAGGAGAAGCTCCAAGATATAAATGAAAGTTCAAGCTGTGAAGACAGTGAAAGTGCTTATGATAGTGATTCTGAGATGGATCACATTGCCATAAGGTTTAAGAAGTTTTATAGAAGAATAAGTTTTTCATGAAATCAAATTATAAAGGTAAGTATGACAACAAGGGACATTGGAAAAAGGATTGGAAGAAATCTGACAAATCAGATGAAGTTGTCTGCTATGAGTGCAAAAGGAAGGGACACATAAAAGAAGATTGTCCAAAGTTGAAAGACAATAGAAGTATGAATACAAGGAAAATAAGTTTAAGATAGCTATGAAGGATACTTGGAGTGCTTCTAAGGATAGCTCCACTGAATCTGAAGTTTCTGAAACTGAACACAGAAATAAGGCAAACATGTGTTTTATGACAAACACTTCTGAGGTAATAGCTGAAACTCCTGCTTTAAATTCTTATTATTCTGAAGATGATACTGACTCTAATAACATGTAAAAATATGAATTATTTAAATATTGTGATATGTTCTAAGAAACCTGTAATGAGCTGAAAGAAAAATACAAAGGTTTAAAGAAACGGTATGCTTTAACTTTTAAACATAAATCTGATCTTGATATTGAAATGGAAATGAATGCACAGTTGCTTAAAGAAAACACTGAACTGAAATTATCTAATGAGAAACTCAAGAAAGACTTAGAGAAATTTACCAATGGAAAAGATACTCTTACTCAGATTCTAGGTAAGCAAATATCACCTAGATACACTACTGGTATAGGATACCAACCTGGACAAAGGATAATTACCAAAACTAGATTCATTCCTAAATCTGGACAGAATGTAGCTAGTTCTAGAACTTCATATGCTTAAACTAGTTATATTCATAGTTATGGATCTAATAAGGTTTATCTTTCAAAATCTGTTGACTCTAGAAATATTATGAGACCCATTAGACAAATATGGGTACCTAAAGTTTTATTGGCTAACCTGTCTGGACCCAAGAAGATCTGGGTACCAAAATCATTTCCTATCTAAATCTGTTTTGTAGGGAACCTTCTTAAAGAGCTCCTGTAGAAAGACTTGGTATTTGTAGAGTGGATGTTCAAGACATATGTCAGGAGACTTCTCGTGATTCAAGAGTTTAGTAAAACTTTATGGAGGCTTTGTCACTTTTGGTGATAACTCAAAAGGAAAAATCATCGGATTAGGCCAGATTGGTAACACTGACTCAGTATTAATTTCTAAAGTTTTATTTGTTGATGGACTTAAATAAAATTTCTTAACTATTTCTTAGTTATGTGATGATGGTTTTTATGTTAAATTTAAAAATGATTCCTGCAATGTTTTTATTTCTAAAAATGTTTTAGTGTTTTCTGCTTTTAGAAATGAAAATGTTTATGCTGTTGATTTAAATTCATTAGCTAAGAAAAATATTACTTGTTTAAATGCTTTTCATAAAGAGTCTAGGCTTTGGCACAGAAGATTAGGACACTGCAATGTGCATTCACTTAGAAAACTTTCTAGGAAGAACTTAGTTAGAGACCTGCCCAAACTTGAATTTCCAGCAGACAAAGTTTGTAATCCCTGTCAAAAGTGAAAGCAACATAAAGTTTCTTTTATATCAAAGAAATAAGTATCAACTTCTCAACCTCTCGAGTTGGTTCACATGGATTTATTTGGACCTTCTAGAGTTTCTAGTTTAAATGGGAAGCACTATGTCTATGTTCTTGTAGATGACTTTTCTAGATATACTTGGGTATATTTTCTAGCTCACAAAAGTGAAGGTTGTTCTTGTTTTATAAAATATTCCAAGTCTGTAGAGAACCTTAGTGGACTTAAAATTAAAACCCTGAGAAGTGATCATGGCCGTGAGTTTGAAAATCATGAGTTTGAATCTTACTTCTCACACAGTGGCTATAGTCACAATTTCTCTGCCCCTAGGACACCCCAACAGAATGGTGTAGTAGAAAGAAGGAATAGAACCCTGCAAGAAATTTCTAGGTCTATGCTTAATGAGTATGACCTACCTGTTTATTTGTGGGCTGAAGCTGTAAATACAGCTTGTTATGTTATTAATAGGGTCTTGATCAGGCCTGTTCTTAAGAGGACCCCTTATGAGTTGTGGAACCATAGGAAACCTAAGGTTAACTACTTCAGAGTTTTTGGCTGCAAAGTATTTATTCTTAATACTAAAGACAATCTTGACAAATTTACATCCAAGAGTGATGAAGTAATTTTCCTAGGTTACTCTATTTCTAGTAAAGCCTATAGAGTTTTCAATAAGATAACCAAATGTGTGGAAGAATCTGTTCACATCAAATTTGATGAAACTGATCCACATGAACCTAAGACCTTTCTTGAAAATCTTGAAGATGATCTCTCTGTTTTGAACCTTAATGATAAAGACAGTGGACCTGTAGTTAAAACATCCAGTTCTGGAAATTTTCCAGAACCTTCTTCTATTGAACCTCAACCTGTAGATGAATCTGAAATCTCTATCCCTACCTTTTCTAGACCAAATAGAATTCTAAAGAACCATCCTTTAGATGTCGTTGTAGGTAATCTAGATAGAGGAACACAAACTAGATCTTCTCTAAGAAATCAGTTTGAAAATCAAGCTATTCATTCACAGTTAGAACCTAAAAATATCAATGATGCTATCAATGATGAATTTTGGGTAATGGATATGCAAGAAGAACTAAATCAATTTGAAAGAAACAAAGTCTGGAAATTAGTAAAAAGACCTAAGGACACTATAACCATAGGCACAAAATGGGTGTTTAGAAACAAAGTTGATGAATCTGGAAACATCATTAGAAACAATGCTAGGCTAGTTGCACAAGGTTACAATCAAGAAGAAGGAATTGACTATGAGGAAACCTTTGCACCTGTAGCTAGATTAGAGGCTATTAGGATCTTACTTGCCTATGCATCACATCTGAATTTCAAGTTATATCAAATGGATGTGAAAAGTTCTTTTTTAAATGGTTTTATTGTTGAAGATGTTTTTGTAGAACAACCACCTGGTTTCTCAAATCCTCATTTTCAAAATCATGTTTTTAAACTTTCTAATGCTTTATATGGTTTAAAACAAGCTCCAAGAGCTTGGTATGAAAGACATTCAAACTTTATTATTTCAAAAAGATTTACAAAAGGAATAGTTGATCCCACTCTTTTTATAAAAATGATTTCAAAAGATGTTTTAATAGTACAAATCTATGTTGATGATATTATTTTTGGATCTTCTAAAAATTCTTTATGTACTGATTTTTCAAAGGTTATGCAAAATGAGTTTGAAATGAGCTTAATGGGAGAGCTTAAGTATTTTCTTGGATTTCAAATCTTTCAAACTAAAGATGTTATTATTCTAAATCAAAGTAAATATACTAAGGATTTATTAAAACGTTTTGGTTTGGATAGTATTAAGGAAAGTGATATACCTATGAGTACTACCTGTAAATTGGATGTTGATGAAACTCGGAAACCAGTTGATCAAACCAATTATAGAGGTATGATTGGGAGTTTACTTTATCTTACTACTAGTCGACCAGATATTATGTTTAGTGTGTGTATGTGTGCTATATTTTAAGCTAATCCTAAAGAATCACACTTACTGTCTGTTAAAAAGATTTTTAAATATCTTAAGTATACTGTGAATTTAGGTTTGTTTTATCCAAAAGGACAATAATTTGACCTAACTAGTTATTCAGATGCAGACTTTGCTGGATGTAAGCTAGATAGGAAGAGCACATCTGGAACATGTCATTTACTTGGAAAGTCCCTAGTATCATGGTGTAGTAAGAAACAGAACTCAGTTGCATTGTCCACTGCTGAAGCAGAATATATAGCTGATGGTAGTTGTTGTACATAGATTTTGTGGATGAAACACACTTTATTGGACTATGGATTTGATTTTAAACATGTTTCAATTAACTGTGACAACACTAGTGCGATCAAAATATCTAAGAACCCTGTGTCTCACTCTAGGACAAAGCACATTGATGTCAGACATCACTTTCTAAGAGATCATTATCAGAAAGGTGATATTTCTATAGAATTTATTAGTTCTGAACATCAATTAGTTGATATTTTTACAAATCCTTTATGCTCTGAAAGAATGAATTTTATTAAATAAGAGTTGTGTATGATCGATCTGTGAAACTGATCTGTGAAACCGATCTGTGAAACCGATCTGTGAAACTGATCTGTCAAACCGATCTATCTCTCTATTACTTTTTATTATGTTGTAATTAATTAATTACTTTTATCTTTATTATGGAAACCCTAAATGATGAAATAAATGATACATGGCTATTTCTATTCCCCAAACCGTTGACCTTTCATTACCTGCCAAGCCTTATATCCTCTCTTCTCCTCTACTTCGAACCTTCGAACTCCTGCATTCCCCAGAATCTTCAAATGGATAAGCAAAAGAGACCAAGCAAAGGATCAGACAGTCATGTACCTTCAAAGCGTGCTCGAGGTGAGTGGAGTAGTACCACTCAAATATCAGTAAATCTGAACCTAGAAACTCAGATTGTTGATGTAGAAAAGGAAATCAGTTCTCCCTAGCTTTTGACAAGTAAGTCGCTGTTGTTAGAAGTTTTAGAATTGCAAGGATGGAAATCATGGTTCTCAGATAACACTCGTGTGTACTACCCAAAGCTAGTGCATGAGTTTTATATAAATCTGAAAGTTACTTTAGATGGTGTAGAGGCTGCCAGAATGTCTTCTGTAGTCAAAGGAAAGAAAATATCTTTTTCATCTAAACAATGGGCTGAATGTTTAAATGTACCCCATGAGGGTCAGTATGAGGATTATGCTGGAAAAATTCCTCCAACCACCTAATACTTCTCTTATGAGTTAGATTTAGAGCTTTTGACTGGAAATAGAGAGTCAAGGAGAATCCCATCCTCAGAGTTGGATGGTGAATGTAGACTTCTCTTTAAGTTTATTCAGCACCAAATTTTACCTAGGAAAAGAGATTTTGCTGCTGTAAAATACCAGGATGTTTTTCTATTGTTTTTACTAAAGACCCATGAGAAGATCAATTTTTGTAGATATCTAATGGTGAACATAGCTGGAATGGTGAAACCTTCTAAGAAAGCCACTGCCCTGTTCTATTCCAAAATGATCTCTGCTATGTTAAAAAATCTGGAATGTGTTGATGAAGCTGATGAGATAGCTGAATCTGATAGTCCTTTTTGTGTTAAAAAAGAAATTTGTAAAAGGATGAAAATAAATTTGAACCCATGGAAAAAATGCAGGGTTGTTGATGAGGACAAGTTGTATGAATCCTAAAATCACATTGATCATAGAAAGAGCCCGAAGGGTTTGAGAGACCCTGGTTTGAAATCAGATGAGGAGCCAATTTATTCTGATGATGAGGAAGAAGTAGATGTTGAAAGGAATAAGGACACTGAAGAGTCTGGTAAACAAGGGATGGAAGAAGTTGAAATAGAAGAAGGAAGTATGTCACCTCCTGATGATAGGAGTGATCCTGATACTAAGATCCCTAAGAGAAGAATAGTCTTTGGACCTTCCAGTCCACCTTTAGCCTTGCCTGAATCAGAACTAGTTCTTGGTGATGAAGAAGCTATTGACACTGAAGTATCTAACAGTGAAGATTCTGTGAAGAATGGAAATGGGAAAGGAGATGATGATGATGGTGGTGGTGATAACCGACCAGTGGATGGTCTTGTTGTACCTCCAATAAAACCACATCAAACTGTACAAGAAACAAATACCAATGGCAAGAGAGATTCCCTAGAAATCAGTGGAAAATCAAGTTATGATAAGCCGACATTTACTCTGTGTGCTGCTGTCGGGGATGATTACCCTGGTTTTGCTGTTTTGGGTTTAGAGTATTCTGAATAAGAAGAAGAAGAAGAAGAGGAAGAATCCGAATCTATTGAGGTTGTAAAGGAAATCCAACCAGTTGAGGCAAGGTCTTCTCATGATGTTGAAGCTGCAGATGTTCATCTACCTAGTTCTACTATCTCTCAGTCTGATTTTGATAAGTTAAAAATTGAGTTGCTTGCTACTGTGAGAGATACAGTCAGAGAAGAAATTTCAAATGCTCTTACTCAATCTTCTATGCAAGTTTCTGAAGATTCTTTGGAAGCCTTTTCAACAACAGTATCAAATGTTATTAGACCAGACCTGGCCAATACTGGTGAGTTTATTGGCAGACACATAGCCTCTCTAAATGAGACTATGAAGGATCTACAATCTATCTTAGTTTCTTTATCAAATGAATTTAGATCAACCATCTCTGGTATGATGTAAGTGTTGAGGAATCTGATTGAACATCTTAAGAAGTCTGATCTGAGGAAGTTGAAAGCTGAGATAACTCAGATAGTTCCTCAAGCCAGTATAGATAAAGTAACCAAGATCACTACTCATGATCTGGAGGCTCTAAGGAAGATTTTGCATAATGAATTGTCCGCCATTAGACAAGTTCTTGATTTGGACTCGTTGAGGAAGATGAAGGAGCACAGTGATCACATTCATAATATGGTAAAAGTATATTTAGAAGATGCCAATAAAGCTTAGAAAGAGATCAAGGAAAAGGTTGATCATTAATTTTCAAATATTTATACCAAGCATGAGATGACCACGAATTTCAAGGTGTTGGATGATAATCTGAAACTACCACTAGTCACCCAAGCTTTCAAGACTCAAGTTCATCAGTTGCAAGATTTTACTCCTACCTTGGAATGGTTCATGGAGAATAAGGATGATTTTGAGAAGGCTATGAAGTATGGCGCAGAAGTTATTCCGGATTTCATGAATCTTTTGAAGCCTTATCTGAATGAAAAAGCCACCTCCATTGTGCTTCCTACTGCTGAACCTCTCAGTGCCTCTGATGTTGCTCCAAATCAGATCTCTATTGCTCAAGCTCTATCTCAACTACGACCAGTTCTTCAGTAATCTTCTCAACCAGCTCATACTTCTCAACAGCAAATCTCCATGGCATCCTCTCCTCCACCTTCCAGAGTCATCTTACCACCTTTTCAAATTTGCCCAGTGCATCCTTCCTCCAAGCCATCCAACTTACCAACCATTGATCCTTCTGAAAAAGTCAAATCCCTGTTACATCCCAAGAAATAATTGTGTCTTGTTGTTGATAGGGTGAACAGTGTTCTGTTTGTACTCTGATGTACTTAAAAAACTTTTGTTCTCTCTATATTCTCTATGATGCCTTCTTTTCATCTCTTCTTTATATGTTTTCCCTCCTTTTTGATTATCCCAAAGGGGAAGATTTATATCTATGGAGAAGAAACATATTATGGCAGGGGGAGCAATGTTTACATAAATATACAAAGGCATAACTTCAGGGGGTGATTTATATCTCATTGTGTTTTTATTCTTATTATGCCTTGTCACTATTATTGATGATATATAATTTTTATTTATGAGTAAGATTTGTGATTATCAAAAATGGGGAGATTGTTGAGCCCTCTGGAAGATTGTTTAATTCTTCCTATGATTTCTGTTTTAATAATCACAAATCATTGTTAGTTAATCCAGTTGGATTTCTCATATACATAATAAAAATCTTTTAGTGAATCCATTTATATTGGTTGGATCATGTTTTTGTCTGTGCTTATTATTGATTTACAAGTATTCTGGAAGTCTTCTGGATCAAAAAGACACTTTGTGTTCTATTAAGTGAACGGTCGCACCGATCCATATCAAAAGACAACGGTCACACCGATCATGTCTCACCGATGCTGATCATCAGAGTAACCGAAGATGTCTCACCAATGCTGATCATCTGAGTCACCGAAGATGTCTCACCGATGCTGATCATCTGAGTCACCGAAGATGTCTCACCGATGATGATCATCTGAGTCACCGAAGATGTCTCACTGATGCTGATCATCTGAGTCGCCGAAGATGTCTCACCGATGCTGATCATCTGAGTCACTGAAGATGTCTCACTGATCCTGATCATCTGAGTCACCGAAGATGTCTCACCGATGCTGATCATCTGATTCACCGAAGATGTCTCACTGATGCTGATCATCTGCCTGCAAGTTACTTTTTATTATTATTCAGAATAGAACAACAAAACAAGGGGCCTCCCTTCAAGGAGGTCGAAAGTAGTGGAGTCCAAGGGAGTCTCACTGCACTATATTAAAACACTAAATGGGTAGGGAGTTCAAACTTCCAAAAATTACAAGAGGATCTTCCTGTCTGCCCAAGCAGGCTATAGCATCTGCCGATTCTGATCATCTGAGTCACCGAAGATGTCTCACCGATGCTGATCATCTGAGTCACTGAGGATGTCTCACTGATGCTAATCAAATGAGTCACCGATCATGTCTCACCAATGCTGATAAAATGAGTCACTGATCATGACACACCGATGTTGATCATCTAAGTCACCGATCAGAACACACCGATGTCTAGCCACCAATGATGATGCTGATGAACTACCGATCACTTGACTCACCGATAGTCATAAACAACTGTTTGAATTTTTTTATCTTTATTTAATCTAACAAACGGTCCTATTAGGTATATTTTAATGCTCTATCATTTATTTAATGAAGTTTGTTGGATTTCAGGGAACTGTACCTCGTACCTGCAAAAAGAAATCATTTCTTTTTCCGGAGCTCATGCCATAAATACAAGAAGTCCCTGTTGGTGGAAATAGATGATGAGACACATATGAGTGCAAAGAGTGGTGTATGAGATGGTTATAAAAGACACAGAATCTCATATACACTCAAGATTACTCAAGAAGAGTTCGGTACATTCACGAGGACATTGAAGAACTTCATCGACTACATTTTTCACTATCTCTGAACCTGGATTCCAAGCAGACGACACTCTTTTTTTCAGAAAAAATCTCGAAGAGGACTCAGAACCATTTATGATCAAACTCAAGGATTCCAAAGCTTCACTGTAATCACTAGAGCCATTTCTAAACTCTATATCTTTGCTCTGTGATTCATTATTTTACATTTCGAACAGTGTGTGTTATCTGCTGTATTTAACACACACTGTATCCTGTACTTTAACTGGAGGATCTGTAAATCCTCAGCAAACTCTTTACATCTTTCATTTCCCACTGTAATAGTGGTAGAGGTCGTGTGTGACCTAGACAACTGGTTGATGTTGTTTTCATTTCCCACTATAATAGTGGTAAAGTCACTTTGATAATTAATCTCGCAAGTGTTTATATTAGTTGTAAATCAGTAAGTTGGTTTCAAAAGTTAATCAACTCTTCTATTTTGATTAACTAGGAAATAATCAATCCCTTGAGAACCCAACAGAACATTTACTTTGATATAAATTCACTACATTTTAATTCAGTATTTCATTTGGGGGTTTTTAAGACAAAGTTTTTAAATAGAAATTATAATTGGAACTCAATTCACCCCCCTCTTGAGTGTCCACTCCGACCAACATTTGGTATCAAAGGTTTTAAACTATTTTCTAAAGTACTCTGTTTTTCAACTGTGATTTTAGTTGTATTTTAAAGTTCTTAAAGTTTCTGTAATTTCTAAATTTTTATCTCTTTAAAATCTTTGCTTTAAGTAAGCTATCATGGATAATAGACTTGAAGGTGTTGCTACCAATAGACCACCATTTTTCAATGGCACTAACTATGCTCAGTGGAAAATCGAGATGAAAATTCATTTAGAGAGCATGGGTTTTGATATTTTGACTGCAATAGAATCAGAATATAAAATTCCTACTACTATTAGATATACTTGGAATAAAGCTACTAAGGCTGCCTACAACAATAATTGCAAAGCTATGAATGCCTTGTATTGTGCTTTAGGAGATGAAGAATTTAATAGAATATCTACCTGTAAAACTACTTATGAAATTTGGGATACCTTAGCCATTTCTCATGAAGGAACAACTAATGTTAAGGAAATGATATTGAATACTTATACTATTAAGTATGATAATTTTAAGATGAAGCCTGATGAACCCATTTCTGACATGTATCTCAGGTTTAATGAAATTATCAACATAATGACTTCTCTGGGAAAGGATGTTCCATCAAAGGAACAAATTATGAGAATTCTGAGATGTCTACCTGAAAGATGGAGAGGAACTTCTGTCTCAATTAGAGAATCATGTGATATTGGTGA
This sequence comes from Viscum album, assembly GCA_963277665.1. Lineage (NCBI taxonomy): Eukaryota > Viridiplantae > Streptophyta > Magnoliopsida > Santalales > Viscaceae > Viscum > Viscum album. Next base: position 264,655,485 of record OY728128.1, on the reverse strand, counting down.
ACTGCCAGTCAAGGAACTAATTTGTCAAGTTGATGATGTATGAAGAGGAACTCAAGGATAACAAAGAAGAAGAAGATGAACCTAGAAGGAAGTCTATTTCTTTCAAGAATTCAACTTCAAAGAGCATGGATAAGGAGAAGCTCCAAGATATAAATGAAAGTTCAAGCTGTGAAGACAGTGAAAGTGCTTATGATAGTGATTCTGAGATGGATCACATTGCCATAAGGTTTAAGAAGTTTTATAGGAAGAATAAGTTTTTCATGAAATCAAATTATAAAGGTAAGTATGACAACAAGGGACATTGGAAAAAGGATTGGAAGAAATCTGACAAATCAGATGAAGTTGTCTGCTATGAGTGCAAAAGGAAGGGACACATAAAAGAAGATTGTCCAAAGTTGAAAGACAATAGAAGTATGAATACAAGGAAAATAAGTTTAAGATAGCTATGAAGGATACTTGGAGTGCTTCTGAGGATAGCTCCACTGAATCTGAAGTTTCTGAAACTGAACACAGAAATAAGGCAAACATGTGTTTTATGACAAACACTTCTGAGGTAATAGCTGAAACTCCTGCTTTAAATTCTTATTATTCTGAAGATGATACTGACTCTAATAACATGTAAAAATATGAATTATTTAAATATTGTGATATGTTCTAAGAAACCTGTAATGAGCTGAAAGAAAAATACAAAGGTTTAAAGAAACGGTATGCTTTAACTTTTAAACATAAATCTGATCTTGATATTGAAATGGAAATGAATGCACAGTTGCTTAAAGAAAACACTGAACTGAAATTATCTAATGAGAAACTCAAGAAAGACTTAGAGAAATTTACCAATGGAAAAGATACTCTTACTCAGATTCTAGGTAAGCAAATATCACCTAGATACACTACTGGTATAGGATACCAACCTGGACAAAGGATAATTACCAAAACTAGATTCATTCCTAAATCTGGACAGAATGTAGCTAGTTCTAGAACTTCATATGCTTAAACTAGTTATATTCATAGTTATGGATCTAATAAGGTTTATCTTTCAAAATCTGTTGACTCTAGAAATATTATGAGACCCATTAGACAAATATGGGTACCTAAAGTTTTATTGGCTAACCTGTCTGGACCCAAGAAGATCTGGGTACCAAAATCATTTCCTATCTAAATCTGTTTTGTAGGGAACCTTCTTAAAGAGCTCCTGTAGAAAGACTTGGTATTTGTAGAGTGGATGTTCAAGACATATGTCAGGAGACTTATCGTGATTCAAGAGTTTAGTAAAACTTTATGGAGGCTTTGTCACTTTTGGTGATAACTCAAAAGGAAAAATCATCGGATTAGGCCAGATTGGTAACACTGACTCAGTATTAATTTCTAAAGTTTTATTTGTTGATGGACTTAAATAAAATTTCTTAACTATTTCTTAGTTATGTGATGATGGTTTTTATGTTAAATTTAAAAATGATTCCTGCAATGTTTTTATTTCTAAAAATGTTTTAGTGTTTTCTGCTTTTAGAAATGAAAATGTTTATGCTGTTGATTTAAATTCATTAGCTAAGAAAAATATTACTTGTTTAAATGATTTTCATAAAGAGTCTAGGCTTTGGCACAGAAGATTAGGACACTGCAATGTGCATTCACTTAGAAAACTTTCTAGGAAGAACTTAGTTAGAGACCTGCCCAAACTTGAATTTCCAGCAGACAAAGTTTGTAATCCCTGTCAAAAGTGAAAGCAACATAAAGTTTCTTTTATATCAAAGAAATAAGTATCAACTTCTCAACCTCTCGAGTTGGTTCACATGGATTTATTTGGACCTTCTAGAGTTTCTAGTTTAAATGGGAAGCACTATGTCTATGTTCTTGTAGATGACTTTTCTAGATATACTTGGGTATATTTTCTAGCTCACAAAAGTGAAGGTTGTTCTTGTTTTATAAAATATTCCAAGTCTGTAGAGAACCTTAGTGGACTTAAAATTAAAACCCTGAGAAGTGATCATGGCCGTGAGTTTGAAAATCATGAGTTTGAATCTTACTTCTCACACAGTGGCTATAGTCACAATTTCTCTGCCCCTAGGACACCCCAACAGAATGGTGTAGTAGAAAGAAGGAATAGAACCCTGCAAGAAATTTCTAGGACTATGCTTAATGAGTATGACCTACCTGTTTATTTGTGGGCTGAAGCTGTAAATACAGCTTGTTATGTTATTAATAGGGTCTTGATCAGACCTGTTCTTAAGAGGACCCCTTATGAGTTGTGGAACCATAGGAAACCTAAGGTTAACTACTTCAGAGTTTTTGGCTGCAAAGTATTTATTCTTAATACTAAAGACAATCTTGACAAATTTGCATCCAAGAGTGATGAAGTAATTTTCCTAGGTTACTCTATTTCTAGTAAAGCCTATAGAGTTTTCAATAAGATAACCAAATGTGTGGAAGAATCTGTTCACATCAAATTTGATGAAACTGATCCACATGAACCTAAGACCTTTCTTGAAAATCTTGAAGATGATCTCTCTGTTTTGAACCTTAATGATAAAGACAGTGGACCTGTAGTTAAAACATCCAGTTCTGGAAATTTTCCAGAACCTTCTTATATTGAACCTCAACCTGTAGATGAATCTGAAATCTCTATCCCTACCTTTTCTAGACCAAATAGAATTCTAAAGAACCATCCTTTAGATGTCGTTGTAGGTAATCTAGATAGAGGAACACAAACTAGATCTTCTCTAAGAAATCAGTTTGAAAATCAAGCTATTCATTCACAGTTAGAACCTAAAAATATCAATGATGCTATCAATGATGAATTTTGGGTAATGGATATGCAAGAAGAACTAAATCAATTTGAAAGAAACAAAGTCTGGAAATTAGTAAAAAGACCTAAGGACACTATAACCATAGGCACAAAATGGGTGTTTAGAAACAAAGTTGATGAATCTGGAAACATCATTAGAAACAATGCTAGGCTAGTTGCACAAGGTTACAATCAAGAAGAAGGAATTGACTATGAGGAAACCTTTGCACCTGTAGCTAGATTAGAGGCTATTAGGATCTTACTTGCCTATGCATCACATCTGAATTTCAAGTTATATCAAATGGATGTGAAAAGTTCTTTTTTAAATGGTTTTATTGTTGAAGATGTTTTTGTAGAACAACCACCTGGTTTCTCAAATCCTCATTTTCAAAATCATGTTTTTAAACTTTCTAATGCTTTATATGGTTTAAAACAAGCTCCAAGAGCTTGGTATGAAAGACATTCAAACTTTATTATTTCAAAAAGATTTACAAAAGGAATAGTTGATCCCACTCTTTTTATAAAAATGATTTCAAAATATGTTTTAATAGTACAAATCTATGTTGATGATATTATTTTTGGATCTTCTAAAAATTCTTTATGTACTGATTTTTCAAAGGTTATGCAAAATGAGTTTGAAATGAGCTTAATGGGAGAGCTTAAGTATTTTCTTGGATTTCAAATCTTTCAAACTAAAGATGTTATTATTCTAAATCAAAGTAAATATACTAAGGATTTATTAAAACGTTTTGGTTTGGATAGTATTAAGGAAAGTGATATACCTATGAGTACTACCTGTAAATTGGATGTTGATGAAACTCGGAAACCAGTTGATCAAACCAATTATAGAGGTATGATTGGGAGTTTACTTTATCTTACTACTAGTCGACCAGATATTATGTTTAGTGTGTGTATGTGTGCTATATTTTAAGCTAATCCTAAAGAATCACACTTACTGTCTGTTAAAAAGATTTTTAAATATCTTAAGTATACTGTGAATTTAGGTTTGTTTTATCCAAAAGGACAATAATTTGACCTAACTAGTTATTCAGATGTAGACTTTGCTGGATGTAAGCTAGATAGGAAGAGCACATCTGGAACATGTCATTTACTTGGAAAGTCCCTAGTATCATGGTGTAGTAAGAAACAGAACTCAGTTGCATTGTCCACTGCTGAAGCAGAATATATAGCTGATGGTAGTTGTTGTACATAGATTTTGTGGATGAAACACACTTTATTGGACTATGGATTTGATTTTAAACATGTTTCAATTAACTGTGACAACACTAGTGCGATCAAAATATCTAAGAACCCTGTGTCTCACTCTAGGACTAAGCACATTGATGTCAGACATCACTTTCTAAGAGATCATTATCAGAAAGGTGATATTTCTATAGAATTTATTAGTTCTGAACATCAATTAGTTGATATTTTTACAAAGCCTTTATGCTCTGAAGGAATGAATTTTATTAAATAAGAGTTGTGTATGATCGATCTGTGAAACTGATCTGTGAAACCGATCTGTGAAACCGATCTGTGAAACTGATCTGTCAAACCGATCTATCTCTCTATTACTTTTTATTATGTTGTAATTAATTAATTACTTTTATCTTTATTATGGAAACCCTAAATGATGAAATAAATGATACATGGCTATTTCTATTCCCCAAACCGTTGACCTTTCATTACCTGCCAAGCCTTATATCCTCTCTTCTCCTCTACTTCGAACCTTCGAACTCCTGCATTCCCCAGAATCTTCAAATGGCTAAGCAAAAGAGACCAAGCAAAGGATCAGACAGTCATGTACCTTCAAAGCGTGCTCGAGGTGAGTGGAGTAGTACCACTCAAATATCAGTAAATCTGAACCTAGAAACTCAGATTGTTGCTGTAGAAAAGGAAATCAGTTCTCCCTAGCTTTTGACAAGTAAGTCGCTGTTGTTAGAAGTTTTAGAATTGCAAGGATGGAAATCATGGTTCTCAGATAACACTCGTGTGTACTACCCAAAGCTAGTGCATGAGTTTTATATAAATCTGAAAGTTACTTTAGATGGTGTAGAGGCTGCCAGAATGTCTTCTGTAGTCAAAGGAAAGAAAATATCTTTTTCATCTAAACAATGGGCTGAATGTTTAAATGTACCCCATGAGGGTCAGTATGAGGATTATGCTGGAAAAATTCCTCCAACCACCTAATACTTCTCTTATGAGTTAGATTTAGAGCTTTTGACTGGAAATAGAGAGTCAAGGAGAATCCCATCCTCAGAGTTGGATGGTGAATGTAGACTTCTCTTTAAGTTTATTCAGCACCAAATTTTACTTAGGAAAAGAGATTTTGCTGCTGTAAAATACCAGGATGTTTTTCTATTGTTTTTACTAAAGACCCATGAGAAGATCAATTTTTGTAGATATCTAATGGTGAACATAGCTGGAATGGTGAAACCTTCTAAGAAAGCCACTGCCCTGTTCTATTCCAAAATGATCTCTGCTATGTTAAAAAATCTGGAATGTGTTGATGAAGCTGATGAGATAGCTGAATCCGATAGTCCTTTTTGTGTTAAAAAAGAAATTTGTAAAAGGATGAAAATAAATTTGAACCCATGGAAAAAATGCAGGGTTGCTGATGAGGACAAGTTGTATGAATCCTAAAATCACACTGATCATAGAAAGAGCCCGAAGGGTTTGAGAGACCCTGGTTTGAAATCAGATGAGGAGCCAATTTATTCTGATGATGAGGAAGAAGTAGATGTTGAAAGGAATAAGGACACTGAAGAGTCTGGTAAACAAGGGATGGAAGAAGTTGAAATAGAAGAAGGAAGTATGTCACCTCCTGATGATAGGAGTGATCCTAATACTATGATCCCTAAGAGAAGAATAGTCTTTGGACCTTCCAGTCCACCTTTAGCCTTGCCTGAATCAGAAATAGTTCTTGGTGATGAAGAAGCTATTGACACTGAAGTATCTAACAGTGAAGATTCTGTGAAGAATGGAAATGGGAAAGGAGATGATGATGATGGTGGTGGTGATAACCGACCAGTGGATGGTCTTGTTGTACCTCCAATAAAACCACATCAAACTGTACAAGAAACAAATACCAATGGCAAGAGAGATTCCCTAGAAATCAGTGGAAAATCAAGTTATGATAAGCCGACATTTACTCTGTGTGCTGCTGTCGGGGATGATTACCCTGGTTTTGCTGTTTTGGGTTTAGAGTATTCTGAATAAGAAGAAGAAGAAGAAGAGGAAGAATCTGAATCTATTGAGGTTGTAAAGGAAATCCAACCAGTTGAGGCAAGGTCTTCTCATGATGTTGAAGCTGCAGATGTTCATCTACCTAGTTCTACTATCTCTCAGTCTGATTTTGATAAGTTCAAAATTGAGTTGCTTGCTACTGTGAGAGATACAGTCAGAGAAGAAATTTCAAATGCTCTTACTCAATCTTCTATGCAAGTTTCTGAAGATTCTTTGGAAGCCTTTTCAACAACAGTATCAAATGTTATTAGACCAGACCTGGCCAATACTGGTGAGTTTATTGGCAGACACATAGCCTCTCTAAATGAGACTATGAAGGATCTACAATCTATCTTAGTTTCTTTATCAAATGAATTTAGATCAACCATCTCTGGTATGATGTAAGTGTTGAGGAATCTGATTGAACATCTTAAGAAGTCTGATCTGAGGAAGTTGAAAGCTGAGATAACTCAGATAGTTCCTCAAGCCAGTATAGATAAAGTAACCAAGATCACTACTCATGATCTGGAGGCTCTAAGGAAGATTTTGCATAATGAATTGTCCGCCATTAGACAAGTTCTTGATTTGGACTCGTTGAGGAAGATGAAGGAGCACAGTGATCACATTCATAATATGGTAAAAGTATATTTAGAAGATGCCAATAAAGATTAGAAAGAGATCAAGGAAAAGGTTGATCATTAATTTTCAAATATTTATACCAAGCATGAGATGACCACGAATTTCAAGGTGTTGGATGATAATCTGAAACTACCACCAGTCACCCAAGCTTTCAAGACTCAAGTTCATCAGTTGCAAGATTTTACTCCTACCTTGGAATGGTTCATGGAGAATAAGGATGATTTTGAGAAGGCTATGAAGTATGGCGCAGAAGTTATTCCGGATTTCATGAATCTTTTGAAGCCTTATCTGAATGAAAAAGCCACCTCCATTGTGCTTCCTACTGCTGAACCTCTCAGTGCCTCTGATGTTGCTCCAAATCAGATCTCTATTGCTCAAGCTCTATCTCAACTATGACCAGTTCTTCAGTAATCTTCTCAACCAGCTCATACTTCTCAACAGCAAATCTCCATGGCATCCTCTCCTCCACCTTCCAGAGTCATCTTACCACCTTTTCAAATTTGCCCAGTGCATCCTTCCTCCAAGCCATCCAACTTACCAACCATTGATCCTTCTGAAAAATTCAAATCCCTGTTACATCCCAAGAAATAATTGTGTCTTGTTGTTGATAGGGTGAACAGTGTTCTGTTTGTACTCTGATGTACTTAAAAAACTTTTGTTCTCTCTATATTCTCTATGATGCCTTCTTTTCATCTCTTCTTTATATGTTTTCCCTCCTTTTTGATTATCCCAAAGGGGAAGATTTATATCTATGGAGAAGAAACATATTATGGCAGGGGGAGCAATGTTTACATAAATATACAAAGGCATAACTTCAGGGGGTGATTTATATCTCATTGTGTTTTTATTCTTATTATGCCTTGTCACTATTATTGATGATATATAATTTTTATTTATGAGTAAGATTTGTGATTATCAAAAATGGGGAGATTGTTGAGCCCTCTGGAAGATTGTTTAATTCTTCCTATGATTTCTGTTTTAATAATCACAAATCATTGTTAGTTAATCCAGTTGGATTTCTCATATACATAATAAAAATCTTTTAGTGAATCCATTTATATTGGTTGGATCATGTTTTTGTCTATGCTTATTATTGATTTACAAGTATTCTGGAAGTCTTCTGGATCAAAAAGACACTTTGTGTTCTATTAAGTGAACGGTCGCACCGATCCATATCAAAAGACAACGGTCACACCGATCATGTCTCACCGATGCTGATCATCAGAGTAACCGAAGATGTCTCACCAATGCTGATCATCTGAGTCACCGAAGATGTCTCACCGATGCTGATCATCTGAGTCACCGAAGATGTCTCACCGATGATGATCATCTGAGTCACCGAAGATGTCTCACTGATGCTGATCATCTGAGTCGCCGAAGATGTCTCACCGATGCTGATCATCTGAGTCACTGAAGATGTCTCACTGATCCTGATCATCTGAGTCACCGAAGATGTCTCACCGATGCTGATCATCTGATTCACCGAAGATGTCTCACTGATGCTGATCATCTGCCTGCAAGTTACTTTTTATTATTATTCAGAATAGAACAACAAAACAAGGGGCCTCCCTTCAAGGAGGTCGAAAGTAGTGGAGTCCAAGGGAGTCTCACTGCACTATATTAAAACACTAAATGGGTAGGGAGTTCAAAATTCCAAAAATTACAAGAGGATCTTCCTGTCTGCCCAAGCAGGCTATAGCATCTGCCGATTCTGATCATCTGAGTCACCGAAGATGTCTCACCAATTCTGATCATCTGAGTCACCGAAGATGTCTCACCGATGCTGATCAAATGAGTCATCGATCATGTCTCATCGATGCTGATCAAATGAGTCACTGATCATGACACACCGATGCTGATCATCTAAGTCACCGATTAGGACACACAGATGTCTAGCCACAGATGTTGATGCTGATGACCTACCGATCACTTGACTCATCGATAGTCATAAATAGCTATTTGAATTTATTTATCTTTATTTAATCTAACCAACAGTCATATTAGGTATATTTTAATGCTCTATAATTTATTTAATGATGGGTGTTGGATTTCAGGGAACCGTACCTCGTACCTGCAAAAAGAAATCATTTCTTTTGCCAGAGCTCATGCCATAAATACAAGAAGTCCAAGTTGGTGAAAATAGACTAGGAGACACATATGTGTGCAAAGAGTGGTGGATGAGATAGTTATAGAAGATACAGAAGCTCGTACACACTCAAGCTTACTCAAGAAGAGTTCGGTACATTCACGAGGACATTGAAGAACTTCATCAACTACATTTTTCACTATCTCTGAACCTGGATGCCAAGCAGACGACACTCTATTTTTTAGAAAAAATCCAGAAGAGTACTCAGAACCATTTCTGATCAAACTCAAGGAGTCCAAAGCTTCACTGCAATCACTAGAGCCATTTCTAAACTCTAAATCTATGCTCTGTGATTCATTATTTTACATTTCGAGCAGTGTGTGTTGTCTGCTGTATTTAACACACACTGTCTTCTGCACTTTAACTGGAGGATCTGTAAATCCTCAGAAAACTCTTTACATCTTTCATTTCCCACTGTAGTATTGGTAGAGGTTGTGTGTGACCTGGACAACTGGTTGATGTTGTTTTGTTTCCCACGAATAACAGTGGTAGAGGTCTTGGACCTGGACAGTTTTAAACTGTTGTGAACCTAGATCCAGGGTGTGGATCAAATGTATATTAATTTCATGAGTGGACTAAGTCTCGGCTTGATACTGAACCTCTTGGTTATATCTGATGTTCTATATCTTTCAATGTTATTCTTTTTTATTCTGCTTCTAATTACTTTAAAACCAAAACTGTTTTAAAGTAACTTTGAAAATTAAACTCGCAAGTGTTTATATTAGTTGTAAATCAGTAAGTTAGTTTCAAAAGTTAATCAACTCTTTTGTTTTGATTAACTGGGAAATAATCAATCCCTTGAGAACCCAACAGAACCTTTACTTTGATATAAATTCACTATATTTTAATTCAGTATTTTATTTGGGGGTTTTTAAGACAAAGTTTTTAAACAGAAATTGTAATTGGAACTCAATTCACCCCCCTCTTGAGTATCCACTCCGACCAACAACTTTATTTTTATAACACCTGAATTTGGTAATATTGGTTATCATATATTTTTAGGAAGACATAAATGACTTTGTAAAAAACTAGTTACAAAGGTAACATCTAAAATGGTAAAGTGTAAGAATCTAATGGTAAAACATAAAAAATGTTTAAAAAATATGTAAAATTACATGTTTGAGGCTCACTTGACCCAAAAAAATTTAAACACATTTATGTGTCACTTTGGTTTCAATTGATCCTTGAATACTTTCATCGCATCATTGATATGTAATTTGTATTTCTAAAAATACAATTTTCCTACACATATAAAAGTAGATCAGTTCCACACATTAAATGTTACACTTATACCCAAATTTTTTTTTAAAAACTAAACTATTTAACTCTAAACGAATTATATCTCACATCAAAAATCCCTTAGTCTACATAAATCACTCTAATAACCTCATTTATAATATGAATTTAAAGAGAAAGATTAAGCTCTCTATGTTTGAAATTATTAGACATTAGTTTTTTCTTCATAATATTACACTATACCATAAAATATTCTATATGATAATATATGTATAGTTAATATGATTAAATTATATCATAGTAATTAAATATAAATATTTTTACTATCATCATAAATCATTTGAAAAATGGAGATTTCGACCTGCATTTGTGTGGACCACTACCTCCTTAAAAAGTAGTGGGTTCAAGTTTTAATAAAATCAACACATAAATAGTTACAAATGGTTATTTTATGAAAAAAAATATAATAATTATAACTTTATTAAGACTCCAAAATTATAATAATTTCAATTTTATACCCCACCCCCCCCCCCCCCCCGCCCCTTCGGTTCTATGATAAATGAAAGCATGATCTTTATACGTGCGGACTACCACCTTAACGATAATGGATTTCACTTTCCCATTTTGTTAAATCATGAGTGATTTAAAAATGTATATATAATGTATAAACATTATTTTTGTGAGACTATTAATATTATATAATTACGATATTTTGAAACTTATATTTAATATTTATAATTAATAGTTATAGTAAATTTAACGGCATTAAACAAACATATAAAGTAACCTTTCTTAATTTCAGTCCGTTTTATAAACTTATTTAACTATAAGTTTTATATTATATAAATATACTAAATTATATAAACATATACAATTATTATGATTATTAACAATTTTATAAATCCTTTTAAAATGGTCAAACTACAAAGATATTTACAGCGAAATTTACAGGACAAACTCAGTAACTGACATGACTGAAAACTATAGAGTAAATTAATAACATATAGTAATAGATAGACCATTAAATATTCATTATAGATGAATTAGGATAATATTAATGTTTTAAATAATCATAATTTTATTATAAGTGTGATAGGTTCCCACACAAAATGAATCAACACCTAATATAAGGATTTTACAGCTCAATTTTGATACATTAAGATATGACTTTTGTTCCCCAATTGTTCCAATTATGTAATATAAATATTTATCATGGATTTATTTATGATGATAATTTTATTAAACTATATGGGATTTAAAAATCCATATCATGTTATACCATTATGGGTTTGGATTCAAAATATAATGATGGTGTAAGTGTCATTGTTAACTCCACTCCATTTTTTGAGTAAACTACTTCTTCTTGAACTTCTTTTTTTAAATTTATGTTACTTCCACCCAAGTATTTTAATTCATGATGTTTTATATTAATATATATTTATATTTTTTTTAATAAAATTATTTTAACAAGATGAATTTAGAATGAAAAAATATATCATTATTTAGAATAATTCTCATCCTCTCTATTGATGGATTATCCTCCATGAACATATCTTCTATACCCATCAATGTTCACCATTTTTGTTGGAAACATAATTATATGTTATATCTTGTGACCATAATATTTATATTATTATATTTTAAAAACAATGTTTTATTATAGCTTTTTATGTATTGTGATTTTTTTGAAGGTAACTTTAAAATATTATAGTGGTTTTCCTTCCAAGTTTATTTGTTTGAACTTCTAAACAAACCTCATTACTTTATAAGTTAGGTGTTGGATTTATTTTTATATTATTTATTTAATTTTAATATAATTAAGTTATTATAGTATATATATATTCCTTATATATATAAATTATAGTTAACTTTTCAGTTGGATATAATATATGTTTAAACTTCCATTCAAAATTATCTGATTTAAATAAACGTGAATTAAGGGAACATTAAGATTTATTATTTCTAGATAAGTGTCACCTCTATTGATTTTTTTCACCTATAATTTCTTCTTAAAATAAAAAATATTTAATATATAACCCTATTAGTTAAATTATTATTTAAAATCAAATAAGAATCCACTTATTTCCTTAAAAGATCCATTGTTCATTTCAAAAAGCATCACTTATGAGGTTCATTTATATTCTTATTTATTCTTGATAACTTCTCATAATGTTTTCTAAATTGAAACTAAATGTTCAAGACCTATGTTTAATTATTAAATTATAATCATATAAATTTATTTTATTCCTTATTATTGTGGGAATCCTCATGATATATCTTTATGTTATACATTAACATAATAATTTGAAACCCACTTCCTTCCCAGGGGTTATATCAAGCTTATTCTTTATGTATAGTCTTTTTTCCTTATACGGGACATGTATTCAAGAAATATTTTGATTTCAATAAAGTGATGGTTGGGACCAAAATTATATATCCCTCTAATTCACTAGGTAATATTTTCATCACATGACATACCATGTATAGTGAGTGTGAAATTATCCTAATCACACTTTGTAATGTGATAGGTAGGACAACAATTATATATCCCTCAATTTAATTGTTAAAATAATTATATCTCATGAGATTATATGAAATGTATAGGTTATTGAACATATTTCACGATGGGACAATATACACTATGTTTAATTGAATGGGGGAGTAAACCAAATCCACCACGGGGAAATGTATGCTATGATATGATGGTCTTGGTAGTGAGCCTAAACTTATATTTATGATGATATATTTTGTGTCTCTTTAATGTAGTTATGATTTCCTTATTTTATGATATCATTTCCTTATTCCATGTTTCCATGATTATCTCACACTCTTATTCAATGTTACATGTTTCTTATTTTGAGATTATATGTTCCTCTACCATGAATTAAGGAAACCTATTATGATTCAATATTATTTTTAATAATAAATTTCACCCCTACCCATGTATTTTAATATTTTTAATATTTAAAACATGATGATATGTTGATTATTTTTTCAGTTACTGTGTTTTTGAGTTCCCCCATTCCTATTCTCCAATTCCATAGGTTATTAATATGAGTGTAACTTCTTATAAGTATATAAGGGAGTCTAGTGTAGCTAAATTTTGGATAAATTTTGAAAATTATTATAAAATAATTATCATGTGTATTTCATCCTAAAACACACTAATGATTTCATTCTTACGTTTTTAAGATTATTTTGTGATATGTTATATTTAACTTATACATATGATTTAAAATAATGATTTGATTATCTTGATTTGGTATAATCTTATGATATTGGTAGTGGAAAAAGATGATATAATTGTTTGATATATAATAATGAATCAATATTCAGTATGAACTCAAAAAAAATTAGGATCAAGAAAATCTCAATCCTAGTATTTATAAGAAAACATAACCAAATAATTCATCTTTTACAAGGGAGTGGGAATAGGTTTCACTCACACATATCCAAATCCACCGAGGATGTTCAATAATATGGGTTTCGAATGGACAATGTCAATTTCTTCTTCATAATCTCTCCCTTTTACAAGATCTATGCAACATGATTTTATTCTAAGTAATCGTGTGTGAAAACCTAGTCACGATGACAAGTGTCTAGAAGACACTCAATTCATTAATGAATCACTTTCCATAAAAAAAAATTTCACCTAGATTTTAGGGATTCAATTATAATATTTAAGTCTAACTTGATTAGGAGATAGTTCTATTTATGGTGTACAGCATGCTTCATAGCATGAATAATGGCTGATAATTCATCCTCATTGCCTATTCTAATTCCAATGTAATTAAGGAAGAATCCTTTTAAGAATATATGATGGTTACTATAGACCCATTCAAATATAGAGGGTCCTTGTGTTCCAGAAGCCCCACCATCAATGTCTACCATAATACATGAACGAAAAGGGGGAATCCATCAAATGAATCAAGATCCATCATTTTTTGAACATGAATGAATTTTCTTGATGAATATCACTAAGAAATGTTCATTGTGGTATTTCTCTATAGGTATTCCACTAACTTCTAGAATCATCATATACTGTGAGAGGAAAACTCGTACTCCAAAGGTGTGGTAGTACCTTCTCTATAAATATGAATAGTGGATATAGAGGAATATAGAGATTTTTATATATCTTATTAGTATCATACTCACTCAATAAGGGGATATCATCCCATTATATTAACTCCCATTATTCAGTGATGGGGTTTAGGTTTGGGTGTCATCACATAGAACCAAATGTGTATTACCCATAACTCATAAGTGTTGACAATATAGTCATTTGAACCATTGAAACCATTATAACTTGTTCACGTATCTATAAATCAATCAACCTGTTGATTTAAAATTGAAAGAAACCATGTGAATTTCATGGCTAAATCAATGCACTTGATATAACATAAAAAAACTCTATTATACACTATGATATATATATATATATTATATTATATTATAATAAAGTAATTTTATTTCCACTTCATAGGTTATGACTTAGGCTATATCGTAAAATATGGTATTTCAGTTTTAGCTCATATAAAATAATAATCAATATAAAATTTTTTCATAGATAAATTTAAACAACTCACTTTTATAATATTTTAAAATTTCATGTTATCAATTACAAGGTACTGACATGAAATCCTTCATATTCCACAGGATGAGATATTTTACAGATATTTTTCTAATTAAATAATAAAAAATTGAAATTTTATGTAAATAATATTCATAAATTATCTCATAAATATTTGATTTTTTTAAACCATTGATCATAACATCATCTGAATCTTCTTATGGAATAGATCAAAAACATTTCCCTAATAAGGCCTCAATATAAGCATTTTACATTCTCACTCATTAACTATTCATAAATAAAATAAAAAAACTTATATTTTCAATAATTTAAATTTATGAACACTTTATTAACTAAATACCATATAAATCCACCTTAAACTATGATAAAATATTCCAAAAAAGAATTTAATTTTTAAATCTCCCCTCCCCCTCTCAAATTCATCACTGGCCCATAGGGTCCTTGATAATGATGTTTTTTAGAATCTTATCCAAAATATAATTTTACTTAAATTTATATGGAAAATTCCTTAGACCAAAGTCATTATGAATGTCATTTTAAACCCTTAACCATTTTCATAACCATTTTTTAGCATTTGAGTTTTTTGAATTCATTATACCTCACCATTATAGAGAGTTTCTCTATTTCAAGAAGTACTTCTTAAATATAAAACAACTTATATTATTTCATGGTTGTTCCTTTTTTTGAAGGCCAACAATACATTGAGATTGGTTCACCACAACACAGTATATCATCCTAGAAAACAATATATTTTATTTTTTTAAGTGGTTCCAAAAAAGGAATTTTAGAAACACTATTCCACAAACAGCTACAAATATGAACTTAAATTCCCATTTTTAATACAAAAATATTGAAGCATAAAATAATTAAGAAAATAAATGGTCTTTCTGGATTCATCAAAGCTATGGTTTTTATAAAAGTAATTTTCATTTTCTTTAACCATTTAAATTTAAAACTAAATATTGATAGACTTATTATAATACCAAAAAAGGATTTTATATGGATGTTGAATATCCAATACAAAGTGAATGAACAACTCTAAAACCATATTAAACTATCAATCATTCAAGATGATTATAATGAATAATAAAATAATGAACCAAATGGTGTGTGATACACCAATTGAATTGTTTTCTTGGTACATTTCTCAAGTTTTTGATCAAGATCCCTAATAAGCTACCAAAATAATACTACATCTAGAGGTATTGATTTATCAATGAAATTTGTAGAATATTTACCGCGATTTGTCTAAACACGTTGTTCTGCTAGTACCTTTTTAAAAATCAATAGAGAATGAGTCTAAGGATGGAATCATCATGAGGATTTATTTTTTGGAGTCTCAACATAATATAATCAAAAACCTATTTTAATTATAATATAGGATTATATAGGTATCAATGAAATATATAATATTGGAAAAAATAAATATTTTATAAATGTTCATTATATTCAAATATGCATTTTGGTGTGATCCTAAAAAATTTCATTAATGCATAAATGAATTTTTCCAAGATGCAAACTCCTCTGATTTATTATCCCATGATGAATACCATATTACAGTTGGTTCCCTAGAATAAAATAAATTTTTTCTTTTTGTTACTATAATATTCAAAGACCTAAATATTTATAAATATCTCCTCACATGATGATTTTTCTTATGTGTGAAATTAATATGATAATTTTTTAAGATTAATTTTTACATAAAAAAGTAACAATATTTCACCAATATAATGAAAACCACGAAATTATATGACAGTATTCATAAACCAACTTACATATGTTTGGATAACATATGTATAACAATAAATAGATGATATTATACTAATAGAATTTTGATGCTTATAAGTAGATGATACATTGACTCATAAGTTTTCACATATGATAATCTCCAAGAGATGAGGAAATAAATATATATGTACCAATAAAAATTTCACATGTAATAAGTGTCATTAGGAATCCTATCTACAAAAAAATTGTATTGTTCTTTAGAATTGATATTTTTATTAATATCATTAATTAATCATGTACATTGATATATTGGTGAAAACCATGATGACATATACTCATAGTGAGGTAGGATATATTGGGTGTGTCATATGTGTTATTCATTAGTGAAAAATTAAACAAAATATTTTTCTCTTCCAATAGTGGAAGTAGATATTTTTGGTCTTTTATTAAAATGGATCTATCTAAATAAATATATATACTTTTTCTTTATCAAAGAGTAAATTTAATGAAGTCAAAGAAACAAATTAAAGTATATATGTCAATAACACAAATATGAAACCTTATTGATGATTTTTTTTGTCAAATGGATCATATTACAATGTATTAATTTGTATGAGTTTTTATTCATTACAACATTAACTTATTTCTTTATTGGTTCCTTGAAATTTTACTATATGATAATATGGTACTTTAGGCCACCTCACCTAATTCCATTGAAAAATAGGCCTAGAGGGTCACATACTAAGTGTACATAGAATCTCATCAAGATTTTATTTGAGATTGACAATCTAAACCAATTTTATTCCCAAGACTTGGAAATAATAATTATTTAGTTTTTCTTGATCACATAAATTAAACCAAAAGTTCTTTGGTTCAAAAAATCTATGAGTTGAATATTAATTAAATTTTACTTGAAAATTAGTGAATATAATATTAATTTATTTCTTTTTTATTATTTTTAAGCTAATAAATATTTTTTTATTTTTAAATTAAGTATTTATTTAGTTATGTGAGTGTTAAAAGAAATATTTATTCATTATTTAGTGAATATAATTTTTATTTATATATTAATGGAACAATATGATGATATTTATTTATTTATTTTTTAAAATATTCAATACATGATAAATATTGAGGTTGATTAATGAGAAGAAATATGGGTCCAATTGAAATGATATATTCTATTTAATACCACTAAAATTAAAATTTATTTATTTATATAACAAATGATTTTTAAATGTCTACTATCTTGTGAAATCAATTATTATTATTTTTATTAGATATGTGGTTTTCTTTGAATAAGTAAATTAGTTAAGGTATCCATAAAATTAGTAAGTATTAAACCTTATGTATATAAACCAATATATATCATTTATAAGATAAGGTAATTGTTATGCACTATAAATTCCCTCTAGATAATTCTCATCACATTATAAATAACTCTCTCAAGAAAAATCTCAAGATCAAGAGGCAATCCTCCTCCTCCCTCTCTCAAAAGAGAGAACCATATAGATTCTTTCTAGCCTATAAATATTCTTATTGTAGTAAATATAGAATGACATAAGACAATTAGTGCATCTTTTATTACACATAATACTCTAGAATTGATTATATAAGGTTTTTGGAGCTCATATGGATACTACTAGAGGGATAATACATTACACGATTCAGTACAATGATGGTATAATAAGAAGGTAAATCAATTCATCAATGATGAAATAATTATCTTATTAAGGCAATTCTTGTTGTATAGATTATTTATAAATTATATGTGAAAATATTCTTTCATCAAGTATTTTTGGGATTCATTCATCCAAATATTACTATTTAATATGAAGAAATCGATGAAAAACATTTTTTCAAGGGAACATCCAATTCCACTACTCCCCAGAACCCTTAAGTGGTATCAAAGTTTTCACATAATAATTTAAAATTATTTATTATTTTTTGATCAGGTTAAATATTTATTTTTTAGTTCCTTAATTATATTTTTTCCTTATTAATCCAAAATTGTAGTTAACATGATCATTAATTTTCATTTGACCAAGAAAAGTTAAAAATAGATAGAAACTCAAAGATCTTGTCTGGGTGTATCATTGATTCTTGTAAGGCGATGCAGATACATGGTGTGTAACTGAAAAGTATACATCATGTCCCCTTGGTCAACTACACAGGGACGAGATGGGTAAATAATTGCATGTTGTATTGGAGAATAGAACATTTCATCTTTACACACCATGTATTGACTACTATATTTCATGCAGTTTGACAGGGTTATATGGCATATAGCTAGTGTATATATTGTGTAACCACATAGGGTTAGACCATTCTGGAATTTTGTAAACCATGTGGTCAAAGTACATGTCATGTAATTAATACATATCGTGTATATATTAAAAATTGATAAATATGATCCAGATCAGATTACATGGTGTGTATCTAGTGTACACAATATGTAACAAATTAATATAGTATATTCAATACACGTAAAGTCCCTAGGTGTGTTGTGTGGGTGGATAAAGAAGGGAATTAATTACATAATTTTTGTTATACACACTATGTAACTCATACCCACTAAATCTCAGTAAAATCTATGATTGGAATTCTTTGTGAGTCAAAAATGCTATAATTAAATTAATTGTAGGAACAATTTAAATACATGTCATGTGATTGGTTGTACAACCCATGTGATAAGGTTATTTCCAAGAATTACATATTGATTGATTTATTATGGGTTATGTGGAATTAATAACATAAATTAATTACATTACATGATATTCTGAGTACACACGTTGTGTATGGATTTAATACACATCTTTTTCTTTGTCATAATTTCCAATGGTATACATTATGTATAAAAATGGCATGTCATATGGTCATAAATTCAATACAAACTACCTGGATTGACACATGGAACAAAACATAATGTAATATCATGACACTATGTATAGGCATACATGTCATGTAAGTACAAAGTATATGAAAAGGGTTTTATAGAAAATATATATCACACAATGAAACTAACCATACATGTCTTGTAAAGAAGGTGATTACACACTGTTTTCCTCTAGTATATTCAATGTATAATAAATTCCACACCAAATTTAAATTAAACCATCATAGGAAAATTCATGTACCTTGTAATTTAACCTTGTATGGTTAATTAATTTTAAATTAGAATTAATTTATTGTATTATATACAATTATAGTGATTAGAAATATAAACGGACTATTTTAATGATTCATTAAGATAAATGTATTCATTAATTAATAAGATTATTAATTTTTTAACTAAATATATTTATATAAATACAATAATTCATTGAAATTAATGTAATAAGTAGTCATTGCATTCATAGACTATCAAGATCTTGTTAATACTATGTTTATTTGGTTTATACTTAATTTATATTATTTATTATATGGATTATTTGATAAATTTATTATTAAGTTATATATATTTATCAGTGTATCATCCCTTACTTCTTATTAAGTATTAGACTGCATGTCAAAAGTTTATTTTATATAAACATAAACCCATGGTTCCCCTTACATATGAGTGAGTAAGGATTTATAACAGAATGAGTTCACAAGTGGGAGAATATTGTTTTATAATGATCCATCATGAAACTGATCTAATAATGGGTCAAAGTTATAATGCTCTAATTTGGGCTAAGACCAGCTCAAAGAGTTATTCCTCTAGGTTTAATGGTTTTTTTAATTTCCCACTCAATAAAAAAACAAATAGTTAAAATCTCATGGTCATAAAATATGTTTATTTTATTTATCTAATGCATGGTAATTTATTTTGGTGATTCTTTTTTATTTAATTAAAAATGATCGACTAAACAAAATAAATAACATGCATGAGAAGATAAATTAAAAGAAATAGATTGTGTATACATTATATTATAGATAATTGGATAATTAATTATTTGAAATTAATATAATATATAAATGATGTAATGTAAAAAATGGAAAATAATTATGAAAAATATTAACAAAAATACCTCAATAGAATATTAAAACAGACTTTTCCTTCCACTACATGAGTTAAAATGAAATCATAGATCAATGTATTTGTCTACATTTTTTAATACAACATAATTTATTGAGGAGTTATAATGGTAGTTTTGGGTTTAAAAAAGTATTTTGAGATTAAGAGTAGTTTAATTCACTAGACATTGTGTAATTTTGAATCTCGTATTGAGGAAATTCAAGGATAGGATTTGAGGATTGGGGATTCCACTAAAAAATCAAGGAAAAACTAGTTAATGATGTTTGGAAGATATTTTTCATAAATGGAATAGAGTAATTTGACCATACCCTCATCTAAGTTATGAGTATAAAAATGTGGATCATTTCCACTATTATATCCATGTGAGGAGATATTAGAAATCCATTTGTGAGGATTATTAGGATTTTATAAAATAGAGGGGGACTAATAAAACAATATAATATTTATTAGATCATATTTTTCAGTAATTGGTTTTATACATTAAATCTAATGTTATATTTTAGAAAAAATGGAATGAAAACCCATAAGAATAGTGTGATAATTTCTATATTCTAAAAATATCTTCTCTATCATAAATTTATTAGAGTGTTATAGTAATTTATAAATTTCACTACTAAATAAAAAATTGGTTTATACATTGGAATCCACTATTTTGGATATTCCACGTGGCCATGCAAGAAAAGTTGAAAGGGAATCCTATAAAATATTCACATATAATGTTTCTTATGTTCCTTACATCATGAATTTAGCTATCCCTAGAGAGATAATGATGAAACAAGGTTATATTGATGCTAAAACCATTAAGATCTGTCTTCATTAACATGAAAAATAGATGTATGGTCTTAAGATAATTGTTATTTTAACTATACTATACTAGTGTAAAATGGAAGATATGGACCTCTCTTGTGATTATACCTTCAAAATGTTAAATGATACTGATTATTTTGTGAATTTATACATCTATTTTGATTAGAAATTATCCATTAATCTCATGTAATCATCCATATGAACTAGATACTTCATATTCATTAAAAGTATAGGATAAATTATATGGAGGAAATGATCTATCCTATTTTCACTATGCTTATAAAATTTGAATAGGGAAGTTGGTAACAATCCTACTCATCCATTATGATGAAAAAAATGAAATTTCATGTTATAAATACAATGATTGTTTCAAATTAAATGGTTCTTTAACAATGTTCTTCAATGTGATAAAAAATTAAAAGGGAATGCACTGAATAGGAATCAATATGATTATTATATGGAAATAAAGGTCACTAGAAGATTAACAACAATGTATCAAATTAGAAATTAGTAGAAGAAACTACTTTATTTATTTCCATAATTTCATGAAATATTTTTTTTGAATTCTTGAATATTAAATACAATATGTAGTTAAAATACTTCTATTCAAATTCAGGAACCATGTGAGTTTAGAAATATTATTAAAAGTAAGGAAAACTCTATAAGTAGCTAAGAAATGGTGATTCCTAAGTTAAAAAAGTGAAGAATCTAAATTTATATTTCCTGATGGATTAATTCTAAATAGAATATTATTTTTTGGTTTATTGTTACCAAAACATTTTAATTAGTGTACACCAAGAAATGATTATACATTGTTTCAAGTTGGAAATTAATGTTGTTATAAATTGTCTTATATAAATAATAATTTAAAAAATTATGAATCATAGATATCCAATATCAAAACTGAAAGATAAATATAAAATATAAGATTCGTACCCAATTGTAAAAATATAATCCTTTATCAAGTTAAAATTAATTTATTAATGAATTATATCCATTGGAATTTTTAGAGTATGAAAAGATAAAAATCTTGGGTGTTTTATTGAATATATTAAATTTGAGGCACAAAATTTTTCAAAAAAAAAGTAATCCAATCTTCATCTATGATCTGGTTCATTTGGAATACATTAACTATTCTATAAAGAATATTGAGGTAAGTTCATACACTCCATGAAATTACTTTAATAAATTTTTAAGATTCCTAATACATAAATGAGTACACTTGGTAAAATATATAGAAACCTATGGGTGGTATTATAATATAATATCATAAAAAAATTATTATTTGACCATTAAATATTGAGTTAATATTCCCATTGTCTCACATTACCTTATACACATCAATGATATGATTTTAATATATGGAGTATAGATGAGGAGTCTTATATGTATTACATTTCCACCACAGATACCTTCCACACTTTTTTTTCAAATTGTAGTGTAACAACTAACCCTATTCTAGTTTTATTGATTAATATATTCATATAAGTTATTATATAAATTAAATACGTTATTTTATATCAATATGTGTTTTTAAGGAGAACTATTTGTTTAAATCTATTTTTAGAAATCAAAATTCATAAAATAAACACAATGCAAATCCCAGTTAATAATTTTTTATCTACTTAAAATTTTCAAATATCCACGATAGATAAGTATCAATCAAGTTCGAATATATTTATCTAATTTAATAACATATATTATGATATTTTGAGGGAATTCTATATGAAAAACTCATATACATCATAAACTACTTATGGAATTTCAGACGATAAAAATTTAAATCATGAATCTCAAATCACTAAAAATACCAAGGGGTAAGTTTAAAATGTGGAACCTTTGGGATTAACAACTAGAAATAGGTATGAACCTATCACAACAAGAAATTTTTTATTTTTATGTCTATGGAGGATATAAATTATAACTGGAAAAAGAACCCATTTTTGAAAAAAGAAATGATGTGATAATGGTTCAAATCTTGGAAAACTATAGTCTTAAGAAACTTCTAATGGATAAAATAAAATGTTTAATTAGTTTTATATAATGTATGTAAAAAACTTTAAGTATCTAAAAATGTGAAATAATAAGAATTACCATCTAAAATACTTCTTAGGATTATTATCTAACATGACTCAACCCAGTTGGACCCCTCCCTAGTAGAGATAGGTCGATCGTTCCACCCCGATACATCCTTTAACAAGAAAAGTGATGTTCAATAACACCAATATGGAATAAAAATAATATGGGAGTCCTTATACTATTCATATAGATGTAGATAAATACCACCAATCCAGTAAGAAGGAGCACAACCACACGAGATATTAAAATATATCTAAAATTTAAAATATTCATTAATACATCTACTAAACATACTATAGCCATAAAATAGAAAATATGGTACAATGACTAGAATAAAGGGCCCAAAAATTCAAGATATATAATGTTCATTGTAATTTGGAAAAGGGATATCGCTATGTTATTCCATCCCCCACTCTGAGCATCATCTGAAATGAACATCATCAACTCTCCCATGCTACAGCTTCACCAGCTCTTCTAGATCCAAAATATCAAAGTCTAATTTTAGCCTATAAAACATCTACACATACACACAATGTGGGGTGAATAAATCCCATGTAAGAGTGATTATAAAAATACCACATATGATTCATTGAAAGCAATAGTGTAATAATGTCATAGATCAGCACCCAAAAGGGAAAAACCATAAAATTTATTAGCATAACCCAATGGAACTCCAATTCAGAAGAATGTCACCACTCAACTACCATAAAATAGAAGTGCCTTATTTGGTAGGGGAAACTAGGGACACATTCAAAAAATAAATCGTCAGTAGCATGGGGACACAAAAAAATTATCCCATTCCTAAGGAGGGAAAACCTTCCCTGATCAACACCATCAAGGAATACACCTCCCTACTCGAAAACTATAAAGATTACCAAAAAACTCAATCCTTAAAATGGGTATTTCATCAACCCATATTAATAACAAATATTAGCGATCTAATAAGGAAAATCCAATAATAATTAATATTCATCTAATTGAGTGATATACCATCACAAAAAAATTATCTCACCAACTCATATGCATAATGATAAAATTAAGATTTCACAATTGATCCTAGAATAAGGTTTAATTCTACATCAAAACCGTATGAACCTAGACCGTGACACTTAGATACCTCAAACTCATTTAAAGATAGGCAGAAACCTCAAACCATAATTAAAGATTTACACACTATAATATATGAGGGTATTCACTACTCTATATAAAACTAGAACAAAAGATAGAATCTCTCTGTCCCAAATAAACTCAAAGAAGAAAGAAAATATTTTTCAGAAGAGTAAAAACTAGCCTTACCATATCATATTTAAGAGGAATACTGATAGGGGAATTCCTGGATCACCCCACATTTATAAGGATCCATCAATAAATATTATATAATCTTATGTTTTAATTCAATTGTTCATTCTTTTAAATTTGATGTTATTTTCATGTTTTGAGTTTTATAGAATTAGTTCATAACTAATACATTAAAAAACATATATAAATAAATAGGATGCATCCAAAAAATTTCCATTTTTACTATAATATAAATTTTTTGAAATAAAGCATTATTTTTTTCATGAAAAATCATTATAAAATTCAACTTGACCTTTTCATTTCACTTTCTCATCCTTAAACCCTATGAAAAATATTTTAAGATGTAGGATGAGAACAAATACTCAGTAATGGATAGAAAATATATAAGTTTATTGGTATAGTGAAAACATGAAAACCCATGAAATGGTAATATTTATCTCATATTTCTTTGATTAAAACTCAATAAATCAATTTCATATGAAATTAAACACAATTTTTTCTCAAATAAATATTTTAATTCTCCTAGAAACCACATATAAATAATATAGGTTACTCGGTATGTCATCATTATTGTCACTCTTAAAAATGGAATAACCAATTTGGTCAACTTACATAACCAGAGTACACAATGCATCAAAGGGATTTCATGGACCCACCTATCCTTGGTTAAAAATGGAACCATCCATCATTGGTGTATTATGGAACCACCCATACTTGGATAATAATATAACCCCCCATCCATGTTTTATAATGGAACCACCAATAATTTATTTATAACATAACTATTTTTTTGTTTTATAATAGAACAACCCATAATCATAAACAATACCTAAGAACTATAAAATTATATAACAACATTAAAATTTTCTTTTTAATCATAAAACCCTTTAAAAATATTTTAATCCCATATAAAAAAATCTTTAGAATGTAAAATAACATATTTCTTTTAAAAATACATTTTAAATACCAAAATACAATTTTCTTTTAAAACCCATTTTAAATACCAAAATACCCTTTTATTTTAAATCTTGTTTTCAATTACAATGTACTCAGAAATCAGAGAATTGGGTTTTTATTTGAGGAGAACATGAAATATTATAAAGAAATCCAAACATCAAATAATGGTTATATGAGTGGGAAAATTCATTATCACCATAAATATTAAAATATAATATTCTTTTTTCATCTGTAAATAATGTCAAACATTCTACAGAAAGATTCATTTCTTAAAAAAATGATTGAAAGAAAAAAATTTCCTTTATAAAATTCTCATGTATATATAATTAAAATCATATAATAATTTTAAAAACATGGACATGGAATAAAATTAATGTTTTAAGGAAAACATTGAAAATGTATTTTTTTAAAAGAAAATCCCCTTTCCACTTTGGAAACTGTTAAATCATAATACCCTTAATAAAATAAGATTAAAAAAACATTAAATATCATGAAAATAAATAAATTCATGATATAATATGTCAGAAGGGTTGTATATACACCTCATAAAATAATATAGGTGCATAACATCGAAATATGCATCAACGATAGGAAATTGAGATGAAGTCACTTGCCTAATGTTCAGTTTGTAATGATAATTTTTCATATTCCTGAATAAAAAACTTAGGTGAATTATTTACATTATTAAGAACCTTTTTTAGGTTTTTAAATTCTTTTATTTCACTTATTACAATTCTTTATACAATTAAGTTTACGTTATAGGTTTAAATGATATTTGGCTTATATGTCTGAAAATGAATTCGGTAGGTTAACTATTGTCAAAGAATTCATTATCTAAACATCTAAATAACAACAATAATTACATAATTATCATATTTACATTTCAATTATACTTTTTAAAACCAATCATGAATGATTATTATGAAAAATTAACTATGTTAGGATCATGGAGACAGTAGGCTGTATGTGCCGATGAGTAATGTTTCCATTTTTCAATGATCATTGTGAAAAGAAGGTATATTGTTTTTAACTTTTCATAATGACAGTAATATCATAAGTACCATATATTTTTATATATCATCTAAGTGATATAGTGGTGAAAAAATAGTCAAATTTCTTCATGGAGGCGGTAGTTCACTTGTACACACGAATGGCATTATCAATTTTTAACATAAGAAATAAAATGATATATTATTATTTTAGAATAAGAAATATGTTATGAATATAATAATTATTTAATTTATATGACATATATTACTTAAAATTAACCTCGTTACCTTCCATTAAATTATTTAGTTAAAAATGAATCACATCGCTTCGCAAGGTGGTAGTATGTCGTACACACGAGCAACGTTACCATATCCTCCAAAATATGAAAGTAAGAAGGAATAAGAGATATCATAGATCCATAAGTATTAATATGTTAAAAATATCTTAAATATACTTTAAATCCATAATTATATCAATCTTTTATAGGTGATGATAGAAATATAATGACATTAGTCGGTGAGGCGGTAGTCCTCGGTACACAGAAATGATGATTTTGTATCCAATTTTGTTGAAGGGGATATGGATTTGTGATAGGAAATTAACATAATAATATATAATTATATTATATATATATATATATTATATTTATAATTTATTAATATTTTAAGGGTAAGAATAAATAAAATAAAGATGCAGGATTAAGAATGATATCTCCTTCATCAAAAAACCTCCTTACATAAATACAAAAAAGCCTTCATATGATTTATATATGTTAAAACTAAGGTATATCGGTAATTGGGAGGGAATTTAAGAAGATATTTTGTTAGTTATGGTATGATCCAAAGGTTTTTTAAGGTGTTAGTAGAGGATATGGTGTGGCCTTTTATGAGTGTGGTGAGTGGCACACTTATAATTTTGAAAAGAAAAAGGAGTATCTGCATTTTTACATTCAAAAAGGATAAAAAATGGTACATTATTTAGTATTATACATGATAAGATGTAAATATGGTCATAAAATAGATTTTATACATGTTTTTAGTTCTTTTTAATGTTTATATTTTTAGTTCAAACCCTTAAAACTTGTTTCCATGTTAACTGTGATAATTAATTTTTAATGTTTTCACTTTGAATTTTTTTCGAAAATGAAGTTGAAATTATTATAGAATATATATTACGATGATTCAAAATATTTATTCCATTTTAAAAATTAAATTCATATAAGTGTAAAATTTATATTTAAAATTAAACCCACAAACTTGACGAAATAATTATTTTTCAAGAAGTGTATTTTTTCAAGAAAAACATGCTTTTATATTAACCCTATGATGAATAATAATCATTGTATGAATTAAAATTAAAATTTATTTACATATAATAAATAAATTTAGTTTAAAATATTCCAAATTATTTATTATCGTAATTAATTTAAATGGAGAAACATTATGCATTTTGAAATAGTTTTCAGAAAAAAAACCACTTTTTTACCCCAAAAATAAACACATACTAAATTCCAATATAATGATGATTAAAAAGTAATTCATTGAATAAAATATAATTAAATAATAATTAGGATACTTTAAATTATTTTATAATCAAAATGGAACTTAAATTACTTAATTTTCTGAAAAGAAATGACTTTTTTTTACAAAAATAGTTATTTTCACTATTCAGCAAAAAATCAGAATTCTATAAAAAAATTAAAAATGTTCTCTTAAGTTAATTTTGATATTATGATTTCAAAAATTAATTTAATTTTTGATAAGTAAAATTCTTACATTTATACATTATGATTTTATAGAAAACCTTATATGAAAAGATTTTTGTTAGAGCTATTTCCTTTTTGATGTAAAATTTAATAAATATTATTATAATGAATATAATAGTATGATTCATGAATATGATTTATTCTATCATTACATGGGTTGATACAATTCTAAAAAAAATCTGTAAAAACAACCCATCTTTTGAGGTGAACTGTTACCATAACCAGACCATGCAATCTATAATCTTCACAGGAGACCCTTACTTTGATAGTAAGCACATACTGACAAATGGGATATAAACCTAGGACACCAATTTGTCTGTATAATAAAATTTCTACCATCACCATTTGAACCTTGCAACCACATCGGGGATCCTGCACCATAAAAAATGGGTGAGACCATCCATGAGCAGTACTAACACCATTACAAAAAATAACATTGAGCTATATATCTTTGGTATGTTTTCTTAAAACATTGCTAATTTTGAATTTATCAATGCTTTCTAGAAAATGTGGATAAATTAGCCACTTTTTACCTATTTTATTAAACATTGATAATTTTTAATTTAGCAATTCTTTCGAAAAAAAATTTCTAATTTGTGACCTTTTTAAGAAAATGTAGCTAATAAGATATATATATATATATCTGTGTGTGTGTGTGATTATAATATATTAATTATATATGATTATTTGTTATTAAATAAATATATATATATATATATTGTTATATAATATATAACAAAAATATATATATTTTCTTTAATATATTAATAATTATATGTTCTAATTATATTTATATATATTTAATTAATAATATGTTTTATTATTTTAAAACATTACTAATATATATAAAATTATTATATTGTTACTAAAATATTAATAATAAATAACCTAGAAATTATATATATATTAATAATAATATATTGTTATTCGTATATTATTAATATATAGTGCGAACATATATATATATATATATGATTTAGATATATATTTGTGTGTGTGTTAAAAATATGTTAATAATATATTTTTTTTTATTATTATTATCAATTTTTAATATTGTAATAAAATATATATATAAATATTTTTTTGTTATATAATATATTAGTAATAATTTATTTTATTTTTTTAAAATATAATATATTAATAATCTATTTCATTGTTTTAAAGCATAGTTGATATATATATACATATTAATATATTGTTATTTACATGTCAATAATATATAACATAGCAAATATATAGATATATTTTTATTAATATATTAATAATATAATTTTATATGTTATTATTTAAAATTAATATATATATTTATATAGTATAAAACATAAATATATATTCTATTATATAATATAATAAAAATTAATTTTTATTTTATTAATATATAATTTATTTATAATATGTTTTATTATTTTAAAAAATAATAAATATGTGTGTGTGTGTTATTTTGTTTGTTATTATTGTATATATTAATAATTTATTAACAATATTATATATATAATATAATAATAATATAAAAGTTGTTCTGGGTGTTGGGTGGAAGTCCCACATTGAAACTCAATGTGGGTTTTCACCCTTTTAATAATTAAAGAGGGGTAAGGTTTTGTGGGAATGGGCATCTAGTGGAAGCATGAGCGGGATTAGGAGTGGAGTATGGTAGGTTCAGTAGTCGGTGTGTGGGGGGTCAATGATTGACTATTAGTATGAGGGCATGGGCGAGCGGAGGTTAGTGGTCAGTGCAGGGGAGCAGTCATCAACAGTTAGTTTGTTGGGGTCAGTGGGTGGCACGATGGTTTGATATCAGTGTTGAAATAGAGGGAGGGTAAAATTAAAATACACACACACACATATATATATAAATAATAAAATTTACCAACATTTAAACAACATCGCAAAATAAAATGCATGGATTCTTAAAAAAATCTATGAAATAAAACTCACCCGTGTTTGTAAAAACATAGAAGTAAAATGAAATTACCAACATTTCTGAAAAATGAAAGTAATTTGATAATTCACTACATTTATAAAATTGGATAATTAGAGACATCATATTTCCAAAAAAAATAGAAAAACAGGTAAATTCTATAGCTACATATTAAAATGTATCCAATGAAAAAAAATTATCAAAATTACAATGTTGATAATGTGTGTCATCCATAAAATAATGGCACTCACCTCAAAAAAGGAAGCACTAAAAAAATCACATCACAACATTATACCATTCAATCCAATTAGTCATTTAAACTCATGCTTTAAGAAAGATTCGTTGGGAATATTCATTAAAATCCACTGCATCCCCTATGGTCATAACCCACTATAATGCACAGAAGCAAATAAATCTAAGTATCCCAGAAGAAGACATGTAATGAAAACATAAATAAACAAATAGAAAATGTATAACTCTACCATCCTCTAAATCCAAGGAGCATGTAGAAACCTCAACTATGAGGTGCCCAAAAAGGAGGTAAATCCCTTTCAGTCCCATTTTGACTTCGTAAAACCATTAACTACATTACTTATAAGAGGGGATAGATACCAGAAATCTAAAACTTATAGGTCTCAAACTCTATCCTCTATGGACCCACTACCATCATCAAATCTTGGAGGGTTTTTCTCTCTGAGAACATGGAAGGGTTCCATATCCCAAATTCTGGGTACCACATAATATTCCACCATTCTTTTTCCATCTAAACATTGCCTCTGTGAATTCCACAGTCATTTCCATTATGGAAAATCCACTACCAACCCTATATCATCACTTCAAAGGCCTCCAAGCAAAAAAGAACCACATTATCACCTACTACAAGTAATGATACTTGGAATATACTACTTATTTTTCCAATTCCATCTCCAGGGAATGAAAATTATCAAAATATAGCTACAATATAATTACACAGAATATACTAGGTGTACACAATATATACACACAAATCCTCACATTGGGCATACACCTCAACCCAAATCAGTGTGTACTTCCCATGTAAATGCATTACCCTATCATAAATAGTGTTCAATAATCATTGGTACATGGTTATGTACCACAACTAAAATTAAGTTGTGAAACATATATTTTCATGTACATTCACACACCATGTATATCTCTTTGGGAGTTTGTTCATGTACATGGTCAGACCCCATGTCGTATAACCAAATGTTCTACATAGTGTGTCTATAAAGCAAGCATACCATGTGGAAATCATCTCACACATGGGACTCGTCAAACAACTACATGACATGTATTCATGACATGGTATTCAATTTAGTTTGGATTTATAGATATAGAATTATGAAAACAAACTAATCACACCAAAAAATAAAGGAAATTTATCTTATTCGAATCAAAAGACAAACAATAAGAAGTATAATTCATAGTACAATATGAAGTAACAACTTAGAAAACAGAATGTGGTGGAATTGAAAATAATGATCCCTACGTCATGATGGATTATCAGAGCTTCAAGATCACATGTAGTTGATTCCCTGATCTATGATAACTGTAAAATGATCCACACCGTCAATATCCTCTAAATTAAATCTCCTCGATTTTTTCACTCCCTTAGGATCCCCATCATCAATAGTGGGAGTGGTTTTTTTATTAAGGGGGAGAGTTAGGTGTGTTATGGTATATTAATACCACTAATTAATGAAGAAGAATACCCATTTCATGGTTTGGACCATGAGTTAAGAACCTAAACAAAAATTTTACCTCACCTAGCTAAAACATCCCACTCCAGACTCAACTGTAATATTAGAAATTGCAATCAATGTTTTTTAGGATATATCAACTTTAAAAATCATGGTAACAAAAAATATTTATTTAATTTTATGTTAGATATCCAAAATAATCTTCTTGGCTCCAAATTTTGTTAAACATTAGTCTAATGGTAAAAATACCATTCTAGATTCAAATGAACCATACTAAGAAAATCAGTGTCATTTGGGAGAAGAAAATTTCCATTTTACACTAATTGAGGGTATAGAAATCTAAAAATAAACAATGAGAAAATTATTATTCATGAGGAAATGAAGGACTATAAAACCACCACGCATTAAAGACTTTTTATAATTGAGAAGAAACTATCCCAAATGGATCACTAAATATCCCACCAGATAACTTCACATAGAAAGATAGAATTCCCTCGTAAGGGATTCTCTGATGCGAAGATCCATAGAACATCCAGGACCCAGAATTAGACCCCACATAGGAACACACCCTCTCTAAATCCCTTATATTAGGGACACTGTATCTATGAGAATCAACCTAACATAGAGAGGAGCTCCTAAAACCATTGTGACTCACCCTCCATGAATCCCACCCTAGTTTTCCACCCACATCCATTACCCTTATACTATGTGAAACTCATCAATTGTAGTATGAAGAAAAGATATAAAGAATCAAAGTTAATGATATCATAGATCCAAGTTAAATCAACCATACAACCCTTCCTTATTCAACATTGGCAGGGACTCCATGACAGTGACACTAATCCCATCTGGGTTCAAATTCTACCTAGGAGAACCAATCTAACCATTCCATAACTCAAGGTCCTAATCATTTTTATATTATTATTTTTCAACATTAACCTACTAAACAATACACAATTAACACCTCCTTGGATATAGATCACGAAAAACATTCATAAAAACTTTCCATGCCACATAGGAAGTTTCATATATTAGATAACCAAAAAAATATGTAGTCTAAAACTCATTACATCCAAGCTCATCATGAATAGACCACAACCTCTATTTATAATAGATAATAAAATATCTAATGGTTCACCCTTTCATGGGCTCTAGCCATTACTATATATAATATTGATCAATTAATTATGATCTCTATTATCTCTTTATAAACTAATGAATCTTGTATTTTTTAAATCTCAATGTTCATATCCTCATGCTTACTTGGAATACCAAAATGGGAAAATGAAACTCCCTTGATCCTCAATTGTAGGTTTGATCCTCTAAAACAACCACAACACACCACTTCATGCTCACCAATTGATTAAAAAATTTATTTCAACCTCTAAGGGTTATTCTAGATCATCCTCAGGTCTCACTTTTGATGAAGAGAAATAAAACCCACCAACTCAATTTTGAACACTCCAAAACAATGATTTCTAACATAAACTCAGTCTAGTGGGAGTCAACCATCATCGATGAAACCATAAATAGGTCACACCATCCACATCTAAAAATCATGAAAGTCATGTTTCCAAGGACCATTATACGCTACCCCACTGAAAGAGATGGAGGACTTTTATTTCCAAGGAAAACCTATGGAACAATCTTTCTAGGATAAAGAAATTCAGGTGATATCTAGAAAAACAGACAATTTTGAGAGAATGGAATGCACTATAAATATTAGATGTGAGGTCCAAGGAAAAAATCCACATCTTTCACCTCAACCTTCATCATCCACAACTGAACAAAATCCGTCTATTTATCACACCATGAAACAAATTTCATATCAATCCTCATCTACCGTTTATATACTACCCATAAGGAAAAATCACTAAAATTGGTGTTCCTCACATGCATGAGGAGGAAAACTCTGTCCAACCAAGGCTCTAAAACCTATAATCCATCTCATCACACTGATATTTTTCTTCCATGAAGGGTAACGATAGTCTAAACCAACCTATATTTATGATTCATATTATTTCTACAACACCAACAAAAAGGTTGACATCAAACATCATGTATAATCCACAAATCTACAAAACTATGAATGATAGTGGGGGAATATCACCTTATTATCAATTTGAAAACTAAATGTGGGATGGATGACCTCACCAGTGAGTCTTCACTAAATTAATCTCTATTGAAGGAGAAATCTTGCCTTGTATCATGGGGATACCAACTCCTCTGTAGTGTAATGGACCATAGATCGTTGGAAATAAAGAAGTAAAAACCTCATTCTAGAACATCGAGGGGAAACCCACCCCTATGATAGAGTATTTGTTCCGAAGGGATAGTCATAATGGAAGTTTTTTCTATAAGATAGTATGGATTCACTTGGATAAAAGAACCACATATAATATCATTATGAACACTAATTTTTATATATAGAGGACTAATTCTTGGCCCTAGAGGAGAGTACTAACCCTGCCATATTATGGGGGAGCATATCACATCAAGATAGAGGGAATACCAACCCAATTATTTAGTGAAGGATATATAACACATGAATAGTATACATGAACTATATATTAATGGGGGAGTACCGAACTCTGTGACCTCATATGAAGGACCCATGCATCACTAGAAGACACATTAGTCAAGAGAGAACTGGCCCTATTAGAGGATCTCACGCCTTGTCTAATCTCTATAGACAGGTAGAATATTGACTCAACATATAAAGGATATCACACCCCATAAAAGACAAAGGGTGATACTGAAATATCTAAATATTTCTTAGACTATTAGAATATAGAGGCAGACCCTCACTGAATTCCCAGAGTTCTATGAGTAGTCCCATGGCTCTCATCATATACAGAATATTTATTATTCACCACCATTGAATGCAATTACATAAGGTAAATCAACATCCTCATCACACAGCATCAACACTAAAGGTTAAACATCATGACATGAAAACACAATTCACATGCCTCTATATGATTCAGGAACCTAAACTGCTATACCATATGACCAATTCTCTATGTACTCAAGTTAGTAAATCAGATTATCATGGAATTTGTATAGGAATACATCAGCCACCATAACCTTGAAGGGTTTCATAGTCCAATAATTTATCCTAAAATACTCATGAATTATCATACCACCTATCTCAAAACCTATATCAAAGGTAACATACCCTCAATCACCCTCCCTAGGTAAAACCCTTTCAGATACCTCTCTTACATGATCCAACCCACCGAGACCCCTCATGGGTGATGATAAGATGACTATTACATTCCATGTATTCCTCCAATAGTCTAAAGGTTGGTCACTAGAACCAATATGGTATAACAATCAGAAAGTATGACTCGTCCTAATCATCCTACAGTATATAAATACTATCAATTCAATAAAAATTAACACTACCATACAGGATATTTAAATCTCACCAAAATGTAAAATATGCATAAATAATTTTAATAAAAATATCATAGTCATTAAATGAAAAAGACGTTATTAGGGAATGAAAGAAGGACCAATAATTTTAGATATATAATTTACACTACCATCATGCAAGGATAG
Source organism: Viscum album (assembly GCA_963277665.1). NCBI lineage: Eukaryota > Viridiplantae > Streptophyta > Magnoliopsida > Santalales > Viscaceae > Viscum > Viscum album. The sequence goes on along the minus strand of OY728128.1, from coordinate 264,620,020 downwards.
ATCACCTCATACCATTATCAATTGCACCATACATCATCTATAATGAACCTCGTCAAACAGTCTCATGTTATGGATCTTTGATCTCTACTATCTTCACTAGAATTGTACTCCCAGAAGGTTCCTCCAACTTTTACACCATCTATATAGATAAAAAAAGTGTGGCCCATAAGGCAAATGTAGGGGTGAGTATGAAAATACCCAGTAGGATGCCTCAAAAAAATTAACGCAAGGCTACAATTTATCATCAAAAGAGGAACGAACTATACAACCACCCAACACAAAACAATGGGACACAAACTCTAAAGGAAGATAGTAGTTGACTCCCATAAAATAATTACACCCTATCTGGAGAAGGTAAATCATAGAAAAATATAAATATTAAATCAATAGTATCACATGGAAACCAAATAACTAGTCTAATCCCTCGGGGTGGAAAAACCATCCAACTCAAAACCATTAGGGGAAAAAACCTCCCTTCCCAAAAAAAGGAAACATTTATCAAAACAATAACCACCCCCTAAACTAGATCATCTACAATAAAGAAACTTATTAGGGAATTATTGGATCACCCCATGCAATACAACCCTATAGACACATAAACCAACATTATAGATCAACTATCACTATCACCAAACCATATAATCTATAATTTTCCTACGGGATCCATCACACTTGGGAACACATAAAATAACTAAGGGGATACCAACATTGTAAACTAATACATATATTACGAATAACCACTATCATTGTCTTACAAAAATCAAAATTATTTCAGGGATCCCATACCCCACCAAAGGTGTGAGACCATCTATAATGATATTCCTAGAATCCATGAATGATTTTTTTACACTTATATATTGGGGGAATTTAAAATACTTACACTATCTTGGAGGAACTTCACCCCACATCAATGGGTGAGTATTAACTCTATAAATCACAGTGGGAAAACTCAAAAATCATACCATTCTAAAATACCATTGAAGTATCCAAGTCATAAATTTTTACTACTAATGTAACATGGTAATAAAAACTGATTCTATTTAATTCGAGAATATTCTAACAACATTGTTACAGCCCCAATGACCACATATCATGATGATGTGTGAGAGAAAGGAAAAATCTACCACCTAGTAGAAGACAAAACACAAAGGAAACATAAATAAAAAAAGAATTCCTGAGCCTCTCATCCCTCAAATCCATGTCACACAAACCATCCTCAACTTCAAGGTACATGGGGAGGATGGAAATATCCTTGAGTTATAGGTCACCTTCCAAATCACATCAATTAACTTTCTAAGAAGAGGTGATTGATATATAAAATCTTATAATCCTAATTCCCTAACTCCATCTTATGTAGAACCACTACATCAGCAAATCCAAATGGGTTTATCTCTCTAAAAACAAGTGAGTTTTATATATCGATGTTAGGGTACCACATCAGGTGCCACATTTCCTATTCCCACTAAGAATTAAATTTAAATTATCTCCAGTAATTTTATAATTATAAAATCTTTAATTAACCCAAATTAATCTCATTTTTTCAGGAAAAAAGGGGATTACATGAGAGATACCCTGGGGGCTAAATTAGGGTATGTAACATTATCCAATTTTTTATCTTTTATTTAACCTCCCAATTACATTTTTGCATCATGAAATATTAATCATAAGTGTCCTTTATTTTTCTCTTTACTATTTTGGTTGATCCAATTACTGGACTTGCCTTCTATATCAATTTATCTTATGATTATATTATGATTTTTTTATGATGATGAACATAAATTAAATAAAAAAAGAAAAAGGATGTGTAAATTTTTATTAAGTTCACCACTGTGACCCAGTATAAGGATCATGCATCAACATATTTTTGGTTCACTAGAAAAACTGAACTTGATGCTTATAATTTTTAGACTGGGTCACTCCTACCTGAGATCACTTCCCTTAAAAAAAGTTAAAGGTAGGTACATTGTCTCCCTAGGATCACTTCTATCATCATTATCTCCTCTACTCACTACTTCGAAGGGAAATATAATTTCCATATAGTTTAAAGAATAATATCACCTATTATTAATAGTTACATTGAGTGTGGTTTGGTTCCATTTTAGTATTAAATTACACCTTTATAATTTTATTATGAGTATCACTTAGAGAATCTTCTATACATGATAGGTCATTGAATTTATTTCTACTTTGACAGGATCTTAAAGAGATTCCATGTTTACTTCTTCTTATACTTTCTAGAAATACTTTTTCAATTCCACTCTCTTTACAGTTTTGAAACTGGAATGACTTAATGTCATATATCAAGACATTACTTGAAATATAGGTCATATAAATATATATAATTTTTAAACATCAAATATTTTATTCAATTACTAGATACCTAGATAAATAATTCTTCTCTTCTATAATTAATTGTGTATCAGGTAGAACCTATCTATTTTTATTGGGGGAATATTTATATATGGTGATGATATCTCCTTTTACCCCTTCTATATTATGTTCTCCATAAAGGTGTATCTAAATATCACATTAAACTTCCCATATTTTAATGTATGGAAACTATTTATTTTTACAATAGTATATCTTTCTATAATATGAATTTTGGAAACATCCTTTATTATTGTGTTTGGGATCTCTCTTTAAATTAATAAATAAGGACTCATTCAGATTTATATATATCTCTTTTTATTCTTCACATAAATATCCTTACATAATATTATTTTCATATCTTAAAATATTAAACCCTGAGAATAAAAACACAAAGATACTATAACTTTATCACCCTATTTATTTATTTGAATATTTAGATATCTTCATCCTAGAAACCCAATAATAAATTAATTTTAATTCTTTATCTCATTATTACATTCAATATTAAATTTATAGAATCTTATGAAATTTTTTATTTAAAAAAATAAAATAATATTGTAAAGATATTTTCATTTAAATTATATATCCAAGAGTTAAAGTTTCAATATCCCATTATACATTAAAATATCCATGTATTTATATGTACTTAATTCAATCCAATATTTTCTTTTTTTTATCCATCTTTATCATCATTTAAATATTTTCAATAATGGATCTTTTAATATTATGTAAATCACTCTTTATTAAGATTTGATCAGTTCAAGTTTGATAGCATCATATGCATCTCAAATTACTTGAATCCCAAAAAGTAGATAAACTAAATATTCTACCTTTATATATTCTTCATGCAGTAGACTAATATTCACTTTTGTATAAAAATTCCACCACATCCAGTAGATCGACCATGTAATCCTACCATTCATCACTCCACTATGGTCACTTTATCAACCATTTTAACCAATCATTCATTAATCCACTATGGCCACCAGATCTACATTTATGACCTACCTTCCAACCACCAGATCAAACATGCATCTTAATTTGAGATCTTGCACACATGATCACTAAAGAATTCATCCTCCATTTAATCGATCATACAGACCTATCATGCCTTTTAATTTGAACTATCAAACACACATTTTTCATTTAGTGATGAATAGTGCCCAAATTGAGAGTTTCCCTACATTATAATAAATTATATACACCTTAATATTTAATAATCAAAGTCACAATTATCAATACTCTAAAAAAGTTCCCTTAGGTACCTCGTCATACCAATGGTATATTTGTCACCCCACACATTCTTCTTGTCTATTTTGTGCTAATCTTCACCCCTTATTTCCCTAAAACACACATGTTCCCACTCACATGATTGATCAAATTCTCACGTAGTCCTAACACCTAGTTTTGTGTCCATAATTAATCTCAAACACTCTATTTTCTTGGATCTTCTCAGGTGTTAGACCTTGATTTTCCAATTTTTTCAGGTGAGTCTCCATAAAAAACACTTATTTAAAATATCCAATAAACCTTATTCAAATAAATAAATATATAAATGTATATATATTCTTTAATATTAACAACCATAAATATAACACTATAAGATTTTAAAATAACACTATGTTCGATAGCATATACAACATGCAACATTGAGTTTAAGCAAACCATGATACACTATTAAAATATTATTATTTAAATGTGACCATTATAACCTAGACATAAAATTTTTTAGTACGAAATAGGAATATGATAATTTTAAAAATTAAGTATTAATTATAAATAAAATATATTTATAAATAATTACTTAATTTTTGGTTAAGTCTTTATAGGCTTTGAGAATATTTTTTCTCTAAAAAAAATTTTATTTATATTTTGTGAAAAAATAAAAAAATTAATTTTCCCAATTCTAGAAAATTTATTTGAAAAAGTTAAATTTATTTTTGGAATCAAAATATCAAAAATATCTTTGAATGAATTTTTGGTATTTTTTAAAAAAGTTTATTTTATTAATGAATAGTTAAAAATACTTCTTTTATTTGAAAGTGTATTTTTGATTGAATCGTTTACAAAGCTCTATATTACTTAAAAACATTTAAAAATTATAAATTAGTTCAATTGTGGAATTATTAATCAAATTTAGTTTATTTTAATAAATTTAATGTTTAATTTTTATATAATTTGTTTTATAATTATGAAAACTTTTTCTTTGGAAAACCATTTTTTCATCACGCCTACAGGTTTACTTTTAAATTAAATTCTACCAATTATGTGAATTGAATTTTTAAAATAAGATGAAATATTTTTCATCAATATAAATAATATTATCTATTACTTTTAACTTATTTTTTTCGTAATTAATAGTTACCATAATAAAAATTAATTTTTGTAGTTAATGTTAAAACGGGTTTATCGGGTGGTTAAACTAAAAGGATAAGGGATAAAAAGACCTAAAAAATTTATAAATTATATTATATGAAAACATTTAGTGCTTATATCATCTATGTTTCGATAATGAAATTTTTTTCCTTATTTCATTTTTAAAATGTCAATATAACTTTTTCCTTACAAATATTCTAATTATGCCCTCTCCGCCATTTATAAAATATAAAAAATCCTCTCTCTCTTCTTTATAATTAAAAAATTATTTAACAAATACCTACCCAAAAAACTTTCTTAATTATCGCCCCACATCCTAGTGTATTGTTTTCACCGAAAATCCAATATTTAGAGTCTTTAGGTATAATCCTATTGTGGTGGTCCGAAGAAAATGTATGGTTCTTAACTGAGAAAATTTATTTTATTTATTCTTATATATCCTTAAAATAAAAATAAATCATGATCATATCATAAAATAGTTATATACCATATAATAAGATTTTATTACATTAATTTCATAACTTAAATTCATCTCAACTTCAATCAAATTGGTAATTAAACCATCGTTCGTGTGTATGACAAACTACCGCCTCGGGAACTGATATAATTAATTATCCATCATCCCCTCCCTAATATATTCATGATGATGGATTTAATATTTATATATTATTCTCATGTCATAATAATAATTATTTAAAATTAATATATCAAGTAATTTATTACCTTACCAACCATGGAAACAGATAATATCATTCATTTATACGGAAAACTACCGCCTCACGAAGTGATGTGATTTTTTTTACTACCTCATAACAAGGATAGTATATGTAATTGTTCTTAAATAAATAATATTCTATTTATAGTATTATTATCAATGTGTAAATATAAAATAACACTTACCATCTATCCATCATAATAATTGAAAAATGGAAACATTACACATGTGTGAGTACAGCCTACCATCTCATTGATTGTAACATAGTTTACTTTACATCCACATAATTCAAGGTTATTTATAAAATTATATTCATATAAAAAAGATAATTATTCAATATTTTTTAGATGATGGAATTATTAACACTTTGACTAGGGTCGACACACCGATGCCATTTTTGGAATTACTAAATGAGTGTCTTAAAAACACTCGGTGTGGACATAAATAATTAAATAATTAATTATATCATTAAAATAGATAAATTAAATGATTAGGTATAAAAGATTAAAAATAGATAATTTTATTAATAAATCAAATAATTGGTATATTTTTATTGTACTAGAGACAAAATACATATACAAAAAATGGACTTGAGGGAAGGTTTTTGCCTCAAAACTTCCATCTTTGAGGAACATGCTCTTTTATGCAACAAATTTCTTTTAAATGGTATATATACTTCTCATTTAAATATTACATAATTAATAAATCATATATAATGATATTTTAGTTAAAAATTAATTTAATTCATTCATGGGAGTTATGATTCAATAATTACAATGTCCTAAGGTTTTATGTTTTAATCACATTTTAATCAGGATTGTTTATGCCTTAATTTTTTTTGTAGGAAATTATTTGATCATTTTATAATTAAAAAGTTTAAATTTATTACACACTTTATATTCATAAATTTTTCATGAAATATTACTATTTTTACATATTTTGTGATTAAAATTATTGATATTTTTTAAAAAAAAAGATGACATCATTTCTCTCTTCAGTAGAAAATCCTTTTTCTTCCATATCCATGTTTTCTAAAAAAAATTAAAAAAATAAAATTATATAAATTATTTATTAATTACATTATTACCCATGTGTTAATTTTAAAATTTTATTTTAATGGAATATTCTTTTCATTTTCTTAATTAGGTACTTTTTATACTCTTTACAACAATGTCAAAGGAAATTTTTTAACTTATTTGGATTGTTTGAAATTTCCTATCATCATGACCATAAACTTATTTTAATATTCCATTATAATATTCCACGGTACTTTTTTTAAATTTTTTATATAATATTTTTTAAAAAATTATATTTTTAATATGGTATTTAAAAATAAAAAGGCTAATTACCTCAAGAAATATTCCATGTAATATTTTAAATAAATCTTCATCAACATCAACATTTTATGTTATGTATTGCCTCTAAATTATTTATCTATTTCACTCACATATAATCCTAGACTACTCTACCTTAAATTTATATAATAATACATTCATTATATTTATTTCTCCAACACCTTAATTATATAATGTCATTCGACTATGATATGAGTAAAGAATATATAACCCATTTCCTTTCCATGGTAATTATTATTTTTATGCCTTATAATTGATTTCTTTTTGTAGAACACATATTCATGTATATGATATGAATTTTATTGGTTGGACTAGAATTATATATCCCTAAAATGAATTGTTTAATGCTTTAGTCTCATGATACTTCATGTATGAAATTAGGGAATGAAAATAATCCATTATGGGACTATGTCCACCATTTGACTTTGTCTTGAGAGTTAGCCTTAACTTATGTCTATATAATGTTTGATGTTTCTTACTCATTTCATATTATTACATGATCTTATGATACCATGTTCTTTATGTTATTCTACCATGATATTACTCTTGATCCTACTATTTTTTTATATCATGCTATGTTTTTTATTCAAAAGTTATGTTTCTTGTCATGTTTATTCCCTTATTGGGATTGCTATTTATTCTATGTATTCTACAAGTAATCCCAAGCAGCTTTAAGAGCTCAAAACAACTTAGGAGATGACTATGGATAATAAAATAAATATGTTTTATTTTATTCTCACTTTTATGTTTTATTAAACTAGTATTCTAAATAAACTAGGCCTCACAATCTTTGGGATGTACGTATTGGATATTTGTCTTAAAATCATATAACAATATGTGAAAAATTCTTAGGTCATTATAGTTGGTATCACAGAAATTTATAGTTATTTTTTGGTATTAGGACTATAATATTTTAGGGAGAACACAAATTATACGTATATGTATAATTCTAAGTATAGTAAAATATATTTGAATATTGTACAATGATATAGTGAGTGTGTTCCAAGAAATTATATCCTTGTATGGATACTAAAAGTGCATATGGATCAAAAATAGTTCTATTTAGGGGTAATGACCCTAAAAAGGGTTCAATAGTCATTAAATTATTATCACCTAGTGCATGAAAATATGGATTTGTGAACACCTATTTTCACACTCCAAAGTGATATGTTCTGAAAATTCAAAAAAAACGTTACAAACCATTATGAAGGACTTGAAAAACAATTTATGGTTATAAAACCTAGTTGGAAATGTTATCATGGATAACCAAGAATGAAACCTAGAGACTCATAAGTAAGGTTATACGTATCATTATAATTTATTCCTTCTAGGATTATAAGTTTCCAATCTATATGTTAATTCATTTTCACCATGTTTATTTTATTATTTTTACTTAACAGTGGGAAATTGTAGAAATCATGCTAACAACCAATGTGATAAGAAATGTGATGATTTACTAAACAAGGTTACTAGAATAATAGGAATTAAATTTATATATCCTTTGATCATTACAAATTAGAAATATCTAATTACAATTAAAAAATAACATAGATGAATTTCAAAATACCTTAAAGAAAAAAAGGATTTTTTATCATGGAAATTCAAGTGTTAAAGATGATAACAAAAAGAAGATTAAATTTCTTATATTTCCAAAATGATTGAATAAGAACTATAGAAAATTCCATAAAGGAACTGTAGGATTATTTCAGTGTGTAAAATGATGGAATAAAGAAGCTAATTGTAAAATAAAAATTAATATTATAGTTAATAAGATGCAGGGAAATAGAGTTCATCATAAGTCACCACTAAGAGTTCAATGACATAAATGTGGTGAAGTTGGTCATTATCTGAGACAATTCCCTAGCCCCAGGATTAATTCCTAGAGGAATATGTTATGAAACTCATTGAAGTAAAATAATTGAAGTGATTAGATTTTTTAAATTGAGATTTATGTTGTTTAATTATTTTTATCAATGGTATTATAGTTATAAGGGTCATGAAACATCTAATTATTATTCTCGAATACTTTTTCATTAAGGATTTTCAAGAATATTTTCAATGGTATTAATTACCTATAAAGGTTATTTAATTTTAATGTTATAATTTATGAATAACATATGATTTAGGAATAGATAATATTTGATATATTATTGATATTTTTTTAATTATAGTCAATCAGGATTAATTGATTTTGTGGGAAAAGGTAAGTGGTATATAAGAATTTAGTGGATAAAAACTAATTTTAAGATTAATGTTATTTTGAGTATATTCATCATATTTTTGTTAATATTATAAGAATTATATAAATATTTTTTTATAAAAAGGGAAACTAGTATGTTGGGAGAAACCCCATTACATATAGAAAGGATATAGAACTTGAACCCACAAAAGAAGTTAGTAAGGGTGAAGTTCCTACCACAGGCCTACGTGAGTTACTGGTTAGTATGAAATTGTTTTTTCATAAATTAATTTATGGATAAATATTACGTTTATTTTGAGAAAAACATTTTAGGATTAAAACTTTTTGAATTTTTTTAATATTTTGATTTTATAGATGTTATTTTTTAAAATGATTCATTAAGATTAGGTTTATGTAACCCTTATTTCTTACATTTTATTTAACATGAAAGATTATTCTGGAATAAAAAAATTAAATCATTTAATCTTGATATCATTTATGATGTTAGGTTATTTTTTTATGGAATTATTTAAGTTTAAATTTGGATTTGGAGATTAAAAAGATGGTGTATTCATTTTTTGGAATTATCTTACCCTATGATAACCATTTTTTATTTTTTATAATATCTAAAGACAATATTAATATCTTGATTTCATTTTGTGGAGTCATGTGATCCATTAGAAGTTAATATTAGTAATTTAGGTAGAAAAAATTCATCTGAATACTCATAATTTCTACAACTATATGAGATTGTGAGGAAGAATTATTTAAGGATGAAATTATACTTTTCAATTAAGTATATTTTCATATATTATTTTTCTATATGATAAAAGTATCCCTCATCATTATGTAAAGGATCATGAAATTAAAATATTATACATTATTGATAAATCAATATTCTCTTCTCTCTTAGAAAAGATATAATGTTATCTCCTAAATGAATATTCTTTCCAAATTCATGTTTTCAATTCCAACCAATTTTCCCCTATGTGTAAATTCAATTATGTGAAGAAATTATTATTTTAATATTGTAACACCTGAGACTTTTATGTTATATAAATCATCAAAGAAATCTTTCAATTTCTTGGCTTTCTTTACACGAAATCGTGACCTTCCTCGATAGCTTGTGTCGATTTCAATACCGAGTTTCACTAAACAACGATATGCTATTAAAATATTATTAAAACTAGCCGTTATGAATAGTAATAACCACTTTTTGAAATTTTTTAAATTTTATTTTTCAAAATTGACTTCATTTTTGGATTCGGAATATCGAAATTAGCCTAGGGTGAAATTTTGGTATTTTTATGAAAACTTTCAATTTTTGATGAATAGTGAAACCACTAAGTGGTAGTTAAAAAAACTGAATTTTTCATAAAACTTAATTTTACCTCTTCTATGAGTGGAATTTCAAAAATCCGAGAGACACAGTTGATGTCAGTAAGTAAAATGTGGTTCAATGAGATGAAAATAATTTTTGGTAAATAGTAACTTTTTACTTTTATTTACCACGGTTAAAAGTAAATAGGGTAATTAAGGGTAAAAATGATATTATTATTACCCTAACACATGTAATAATTCTATTGGATAAGTGTAATTCGACCAAAAACAACCTTATGAATAAAATATGACCATTTAGACCCACTTGGATTAGATTAGGACATTTATTATTAATTTATTTAAAGAAAGGTTAAAATTGTTAAAATCAATGTTTAATAAGAAAATAATTTTTAATATAAGGTTATACATTAGATAAATTCGACTATAAATATTCATTACAAAGATACAATGCTTTCCTACATAATGATATTTTATTTTTAATTTTTAGACTTTAAATAATTTAATTTATTTATGACACAAAGATGATGTAGTAATTATCTTATTAATGAAATATTGACATAATTGAAGTTATAAATTCCCAAATAAAGATAATTTGAGACTTTTTATGAATTAAACTAATTTTATAGGTTAATATGACATGTTAATATTGATTTAATTAAATTTTTTAGAACTAATCATTCTATTATGAGTTTCACAAAAATCAATTACTAAATAGTGTCAAAATTGACATAAAATAGTTTTTAAAACAAATATTATATTATTAATTGTTATTTTATTTCTAAAAATCTAAGGTTCGTCCAAATGACTTATATAAGGTTATATATATTAATAATAGACAACTTGGGGTTCTTTTGGCTTGTTATAGTAAGTTTATTAACCTTATAGTATAAGAACACAAGAAGACACGGTAAAAGTAAAATTATATAACTTAATGTTAAATATAAATGATAAGGTTAAAATAGGAACCTAAACTTGTCTAAATTCTATTGGATGATATTATTTCGACCCATCACCACCTTATCATATAAATAAATCAATTTGTAAATATTTAAAACTGAATTTGACTTTATAATAAAATAATAGTTTTAGTTATTCCAAAGGTGCCCCTCTCCTCCCTTATAAAAGGGCACCTCCTCTCTCACTTCCTCACACCACTTTGAGCCTTAAATCTCGGCCAAACCCTGACAATTTATCCTCTCCACTTCCCTAGAAACATCCTAGAGGTCCTGGTATTCTTCAAAGACCAATTTTATTTCCCTAAAAGGAGGTGTCAAAGAGGCACTTCAAAGAAGAGGTAATGTCTGTTACCAATTATTTCAACTTTATTTCTTCTTCCACTTCTTATTATTTAGTTGTTTCATTATGAAGTAATAACATCAGTATCAATCATATACTTATATGTTATTATAAGTATTAAACAACTCAATTTCACCATCTATCCATCCTACGGAAAACAAAATCACCGCGCATGCGTACGTACGGAATACCGTCTCCACGCCGTGGTGTAATCTATTTTCCACCACCACCTTACTTGGATGGGTATAATGGTGTAAATAATGACTATATATGACTATTTTAAAGTGATATTGATTCTGAAATAGTATACATACACTCCAATACAATTCCACGATCATGGGAACGATATCATCGCTCGTGCGTACGTACAGAATATCGTCTCCACGATGTGATGTGACTTGTTCTACATGATCTTCATTGAATAATGATAATATTAATGAATTGAGTGAATAAATATGATATATATTACACTAATACCATTCTGGAAATGAGGTATCTATAACCTAAAAATAAAAATAAGAATTTATTCGACAAAACAGGCATAATAACAAAAAGTAATAAACACCCGAATAACAAGTAGTAATGAAATATTACTAATAAGAAGCTAAAAATATGACCATATATGATATCATAAAAATAATTATGATTCTGGAATAATTAAATAACATTATCTAAATCATTATACAGGAGGTTCGGACACTTACGAAACAAATCGGACCTAAGGTAAGGTAAAATATCACAATCTCATTTTTATTAGAGATTGTTTATACTTTGGTATTTACTGGGGTCTATTTTATCATCCACTTCCATGTTTCCTAAATATGTAATATTTATATCCTTATACAGTAGTTTATATCCAATTTTACCCTTCGGTGAATTTTTAGTAAAAGAAATGAAAGGAATATTTTTTCGTTTTTCGTACGAGGTACTTTTTGACTTTTCCGACAAAAGTTCGAGAATACTGTTTTTTTAACTTATATGGCATGAATGGATTTTTAAAACATTATTTCCAAGAATATTCCATTAAAAGTTTTCAATTTTATTTTTAATCAACTTCTTTTAATTTAGAATTGTATGACATGTTAAGAAATGAAAAGTGTTTTTGAAGTAGAAAGGATATTTTCCTCAAGAATGGAGTTCAAGTGTTTTATCAAAATTATTTTCCATCTAAGATAATAAAGATTTCTATTTTTATCCCTATTATTACATTTATTTGATTATGTTTTGATGGAATTATTTTTATGAATTCTTTTATCTTATATGAATTGTTTTATGATGTCACGATGTTTAAGATTCCCATTTTTATTACATGGGTTATGCTATGATGTATGGTTTATGATTTTGTGGCACACATAAGAATGGTATCATTATGAGATGGGTGGGACCTACATCTCCCTCCAATGCATTGGGTAAAGATTTTATATCTCATGAGATAGACATGGCTGGAACGGAAGGTTAAACCAGTTTAGTGAAATAGGACTAGAACGAGGAGTGAACTCAGTTCTGAAATGGACTTTGTCCACTAAGATAGTCTTGGAAATGAGTCTTGAATAATAAGAAATGATTCTATATGATTATTTGTGTATTCCACAAAGTTTCATGTTTTAAGTTATGATTATTGGGATTACATTTCACTATTATGATTTATCCCATGTTATGAAATTATGATTTCTTTTGCAGGTTAAGATTTTCAAAAGTTATGTTCTTAGATATATGATGTGATTGATATTTATTTTGTTTACCCTTACTGAGCATTTGAGCTCACCTTTTTGTATGTTTTCTTTCCCCAGGTCAGGAAGAAGGTTATTAAGTATGATATGCTAAAAAGGGACTCTAGATATGATGAATAAATGGGAGGAAAAGTATATGCTTTATGAACCAGTTGTTTATGTTTCCCAGTTTCTAAAGACTCTATACTTATACCGTCCTTTCCTGGTTTTGTTATATGTTGTAATAAGTGTTCTTAAATTCTGAATTAATGACAATGTATGTAAAGTATGGGTCGTTATAAATTTCCATCTATTTTCTAGAAATTTTTAGTAACACTTTTTATGATGTTGGTTTTTCACAAAGGAATTTTCAAATTTCAAACCAATGATAACAAATAAGAATTCAAATTGTGTGGATGAAATTTATTCAAGGGAGGTAGAATGTAACACCCTGATATTTTAAAAAAACTCTGTTTTGATATCATATACAAGATACATCATTGAGTTTAAAAGAACTACAATGTACTACTAAAATATTATTATTTAAATATGACTGTTATAATCTAAATATTATATTTTGTGGTAAGAAATAGGAATAAAAAACTTTTTCAAAATTAAATATGAAGGATAAATTAAATATACTGATAAATCATGACTTAATTTTTGGCAAAGTCTTTATAGGCTTCCAAAAAACCTTTTTATCAAAAAATATATTTTTATAAATTTTTTCGAAAAAAAAATCTAATTTGGAAAATTTTAATTGAAAAAATTATATTCATTTTTTCAAAAAATATTAAAATTATCTTAGTTTAATTTTTTTGTATTTTTCTATAAACATTGTATTCTTATGAATCTTTTTCATTGTAAAACTTTTTTCCCTCACATCTATGGGTTTAATTTTAAGTTAAATTCAGTCATATCTATGAATTTAAATTTCAAAATGCACTAAATATTTTTAATAATAATATATATTATTATATAATATAATCAACTTAATTTTTTGTCATAAAGAATTATAAAAACAGTAAAAATTAATTATCGTGGTTAAGGATAAAATATGTTTATCTAGGTTTAAACTAAAATGATATGGATTAAATTGACCAAAAAGCTAGTAAAAATCTAATTAGATGATCATAGTTTGACCTTATATTATATAAGGTTAGATAATAATTTATTTTGGATCCTTTTAGCATGTGTAAAAAGTGGATATAACTTTTTCTTTTCAAAAAATCCAAGTGTGTCCTCTACCCCACTTGTAAAAGACACATTACAATTAAAAATAATTTTGGTTAGGTAAATTACCATCAATAAACCTAAAAACAATTCCCTCCCCATTCTTGATAGTCTTTTATTTCATTAGAAATTCAAAATACTGAGGATTTTTGTATAATCCTATAGAGGTGGCTCGAATAAGAGGTATTATTCTTAACCAAACATCTTTATTTTATTTCTTATTCAATATCATTTAAGTATTACCAAATCATGATAATATATTACCATCAGGGTATAATATATACTAATATATTGGAATTTTTATTTCATAACTTAAATCCATCTCCACTCTCATAAAATGGAAAACAAAACCATTGCTCATGTGGGAAGAAGACTCATGTCACATAAACTGAGGTAATTATTTGTCCATCATTTCCTCTCATTTATATTCATGATGACGGATTTAATATTTATATATTATATTTATGAAATATAAACCATTCTTTTAAATTAAAATATCATATATTTTCTTCACTTACTGTCCATGTAAAATGATAATATTTATCATGTGTACGGCAGATTACCACCTCACAAAGTGATGTGATTTTGTAATTATAACAACAGATGGATGGTGTATGTGAGTGTATTTAAATATGTAATACATTATTTATGTTTTTTTATCATTATTTAAATTTAAAATAATACTTAACTTCATTCCAAAATGATCATTGAAAAATAGAAAAGTTATAAATGCGTATGTATGGCCTAATGTCTCTATGATTGTAACATAGTTAATTTTTCATAATCATAATTCAGGGTTATTTTTAAAATTAAAATATATATATATTATAATTATATAATGTTTTATAGATGATGTAAAAATTTCATCTTTGACCATGTTCAACACTGTGATATCGTTTTGAAATTACAAACTGAGCATCCTCAAAACACCAAACGTGCACATAACTAGTTGTATAATTAAATAATTCATTATGATAAATAAATTAAATGGTTTAGGTATAAGGGATTAAACCTATAAAATGTTATTATGAAGAAAATTAAATTTTTATAACTTTATTATAAAGGAGAAAATGACACACATGAAAATGTGTGGACTTGAGGTAAGGGTTTTGTTTTAGAGGTTCCTTCTTTGAGAAACATATTCATTTATGCAATTAAATTATTTAAAATGGTGTATATACTTCCAATTTAAATATTATATAATTAAACCTTATTAATTCATTATATTTTAACTTACAATTCATTTACTTTATTCATGGTATTTGTAATTCAAAATATACTAAAGTAGTAAGGTTTTATTTTTCAATTAAATTTTCATCTTGATTATTTATAATTAAATTTCCATTGTATAGAATTATTTGATCATTTTAAAATAAAACACTTTAATTTTTTATGTTTAGTTGAATCATGAAATTTTAAATTAATATTATCACTTTCATCATTTGTTACTTAAAATTATTTAGAAAATGTTTTTAATAAAAGATAACTTTATTTCTCACTTTGTTTGAGAATGCTTTTTCGTCTATATATATATATATATCTAAAAAAATTAAGGAATATTTTTAACATTCCAAAAAAATATTAAAAACATATTTACCCATGTTTTAATTTTTATAAAATGGTTTTAAATAAATCTTCTTTTCAATTTCTGAACATGGTACGTTTTAATATTTTTACAATAAAGTGTAAGGGGTGTTTTTTTAACTTATAAGGAAATATGGAAATA
Source organism: Viscum album (assembly GCA_963277665.1). NCBI lineage: Eukaryota > Viridiplantae > Streptophyta > Magnoliopsida > Santalales > Viscaceae > Viscum > Viscum album. The sequence goes on along the minus strand of OY728128.1, from coordinate 264,603,720 downwards.
CTTTCCATCATGAAAACTCAATTATTTGAATCATACTTTATATGTTTCCAATGTTTTTTTTAAATAAAATTTTTTTCTATAAAATTTTGGAAATATTTATATTTTTATGAAGTTATATCAACATGAAAATAATATTTTTCTCAAGAAATATTTCATGTCATCTTGTCTAAAAACCTTTAAAAAAGACAACCTTTGATGTTATCAATTTACTATATATTTTTAAATATTTCTCTCACATATAAACATATTTTATTCTCCCTTAATTTTATGTGTTTATAAATGCCTTATGATCATTACTCAAATTCCATAATTATGAAATTTACTTTTAATATGTTATATGGAAAGATTATGGAACACATTTTATTTCTTCTATAAAATTTTATGTTTATGAATTTGATTAATTTCCTAATGTGGAAAACATAATCTTGTACATTATATGAATGTGATATATATTCATTAAATTATTTTTCCCTCTAACTCATTTTGTAATGTTTTAATCTAATGATACATCATGTATGGGATTAAGGAGTGAACCTAATCCATTATGGTAACCTTTCCACCATGCGATATTATCTAAATAGTTAGACTTGACATATGTTATATCATGTTCTATATTGTTTCCAAGTTTCCCATGATTCCATAATCTTATGATACAATATTATTTATCTTATGATCACATGATATTACTCTTGAACCTTATATTTTATGATATCATGTTATACTTTTGACTCAAAAGTTATAGTTCCTTATCAGGTTTATTACCTTACATGGATTTTTATATCACCCCTTTTTTCAATGTATTCCTTGGGATATCCCAGGTAGTATTAGAAGATAAAAATGATTCAGGAGCATATTATAGAGAATTAAATAAAAAATATTTATTTTAGTATCACTTTGAGGTATTATGAAACTACTATTCTAAAGACACTAGACCTCACAATCCCTAAGATATACTTCTTGGATAATTATGTTAAAAACATTGTAGTAATATGTGTAAAAGTATTGGTTTAAAATAATAAAATTAATATAATCTTCAAAAATACACCAATAATAACCAAAAAATCAAATCATCAAATATATTTAATAATTCTTGAACCATTTCTCTCATATTTTTAACAAATCCACAAAAAATCCTCGTGGGATTAAAAATCTCCCACATTGGATTTAGTTGACAATATACCATTTAAAATAACTAAATTTTATCCCCAACTCCATTTTACCTCTCACCCTTATTTTCACTGAAATACAAAGGTTAATTCCAAATACAACTCTATAACCCTGAAATAAATCTAAAAAATTTCTCAACCATCATGATAGAATTTTCTAATATGGCCCCAATTTGGGGTTTGAAAATGCTCCCCCTTTTCAATAATTTCTTTACACCATTTCATGATCTTAAATGTAAAACTATTACAGATACACTTTCAAAATATAAAATTCTTCTCCTTACATTCTTTGAAATAACCTTCCATATAACATTTTTATAACCACATGATAATCCAGTAGTGATATTACAACTTAGAACTTATTGCATCATAAAATAATCTGATCATGTTGAGTCTTTGGTTGATATAGGAAACAAAAAATTAACTTAACTCTTCTATGGTTATCCATGTAACTCAATTGAATCATTAAATAAAAGAGATATTTACCTTTCCATTTTCATAAACAAATCACATGGTCTCAATAAATCTTACACCAAACTATTAGTTTTAAATTGAAAAGAAATAAGGATGTGTGACATACCAATTTTCAGCAACAATTTTATTAACCAAATTTGTAAAATCCATTGGCTTCCTTCTAATCGAAAAATTCATAAGTTTTCTCGTTCAATTATTAGACTTAATATACTTAGTAAATTCATCTCCAATATCCCATTTATTTTTGAATTGTATCATTGAAGTTCTCTTTAATTTTAGTGAAAACATTTATTAAGAAATAACTCTCCTAAAACCAAAACATAAAGCATCTTGAAAAATATATTCAATAAAATATATTAGGAAAAAAATCATATAATCATTATATTTTGAATATTTATTAAAATTATGGTTCTATTAAAATATACGTTGAGCCTTGTAACCAATTTTATGGTAATTAAATAATCTAAAATATTTTTAGTTCTCATCAGTTATACTCCGTCTTTTAGTGGACTGATTCCACTAATCCCATGGCCTAGAAATCTATTATTTCAAAACTGAATCAATATAATACATAAAATCACTTAAAATCTACCTTCCTTTACCATTTTCCCAAAAAATGTCTTTATTCATTGAAATCATTAAGAAACATCGAGAGATATTTCATCATCAGTCCTAACACAAAACTAGACCTAAGATTCCTTAATCACTAATTGATATTTCCTGCCACATATAACTTCCTCCCTTTAACCGTATATTCATTCAAGTTAATTTTATTTTTTCATCACACTTAATCCATTCATTGTATCTTCGCATAAGTTCTACATATCTTCAAACAATTTATGAACATTTAAAGAATAAGTGGATAGGGTTACCTTACACTTTTCTCAATTGGATGATGATGGTGTATAGAGACCCTTATTTTTCTTACATGATTTATACATCATTTAAATGTAACAACATAAAATCATTACAAAAATTGGATCTAAAGGTTTTTTGTATGGGGAAAATTAGGACCATACATGACATTTAAAAATTAAAACATAAACATTTAGTTAATTCTTTCTTCTCTGGCTTCTTATTGGTCCCAGAATTCTCCATAGCATAAGCAGTCACATGAGGATATACACTAAAGAAATGGGTGATCTAAAAGCCTAATAAGAGGATATATAAGAACATGAAACAATAAAACATTGGGTGATCATAATCATTTCATCATCACCATAATCAAGATAGGAATAATTAGATAATGTCATGGAATGTGAAATTCATGAAAATGAAACGTCATGTCTTAGTGGTCAACTAGCACACATAGTTGTGAACAAAGATATCATCATGTTCATAAATATTTCAATTTTTATAATGAGATACATCACATTACCCAATTCATTGGAGTGATATATAATTCTGGGTTCACCCGTCACATCATAACATTTACATTGCACTATATAATCCGGGTGCACCCATCACATCATACCATTTACATTATCATGAATTCCTTATAGAACATATATCAACCATGGACATAAAATAACACATGTAAAGTAATGGGTTTTATTTAATAAATCATAAATTCAAAAAAAAAATTGTTATCAAGATAAAAAGTGAATAAGATGCTTGGATTCAATATTGATTGAAGAAGAACATTCACATGAAATGTAAAAGATATATTTATTAAAAGAAGATTTCTTTTGGAAAAATCATTGAACTTTTCATAAAACCATATTGGTAAGATATATATACTATAAAAGACAATATAATGATGGTGAAATGATATATAGGGATAAATATATGAATATCCATTCTGAAAATGGGGTGTAACAGGGAAAACCCTAAAAAAAATAGAGTTGGGTTTTAGAATTCACCTTACACTATGTCTGAATGATTTCTTTACTTTAATATCTAATATAATAACATTATATTAATTGATTAACAAATTATACCTGAATATGATTCATTATGGTTTTATTAAGATCATTTATGAGCTTTTCAATGAGTTATAGTGTTGAATTTCATCATTCAGGAGTGTTAGTTTTCCAGATTTTCATTATCGTTTTACCTATATACATGAATTCAAGTTCTTGTAAAATGTGGATAAATATCTAGAAATGTTATCATATGTTATTAATGATATTTATTAAGTTTAAATGATATTATAAAGAATTTTTGGATATTTTATGAGGATGAGTCACATGTCACGACCCATCCCTTGGTGCTCATGTCGTGACTACCCCAAGCCCGCCTTCCATAGACCAGGGGCTGGTGACTACCAATAGAAAGGTAAAACCCAAAAAGGAAAGGCATTTCCTTTAAACCTGTACACACAAAGAAAGGGAAGACTATGAAAAAGTAAAACACAACAAAAAAGGTAAAGTACTACCATTACTAAAAACCACCATCGAGAGTAAAAGTATGTAATGAAAGTAAAAGGGGCCATTATAGAAGCAGAACTAAAACGAAATTATAGAAAAAAGAGAAAATATGCTCTAAAGGTTGTCCACACAGAAATCCTGCCAGAAGGGTAGGTACATCTCGTCGTATTTCATCATTTTCACTCACCACATCTATAAATCACCTCCACGCACCATCTAGCCCTGTCTCCCCAAGTCTCAGTCAAGTTATTTGTCATACGCACAAGACACAACAAGGTTCGGGCGAAGCCTATGAAGGGGTGAGTATAAAAATACTCAGTAGGGACCCCGAGACCCCTAAAGGTATCTCATAATTCTACAACGGAAAAACGAAAAAGAATTATATCAATCACAAATCAAAAGATAAAAGACATCTCACACTAGGTATACAACTTATAGAAGAGAAATAAAGATGATTAGTATTAAGATAAAACATTTTATTCTATTGGGTAGCTCGGATACTGATCCGAGAATCGTTGCTCTATTATCGATCCACAAAGGGTCTCTCTACTGATGATCCTCAACGGGTCGCTCTATGGCTGGTCTACGTCGGGTCACGCTACTGCTGATCCAAAAAGGGTCACACTACTAATGATCCATAGAGGGTTGAACTGTTGCCAATCCATGGAGGGTCTCTCTCATGCCAATCCTTGAAGGGTAATGCCATTTCCAATCCACAGAGGGTTGCACTACCCCTGGGTAGTGTCAGTGGGGCACCGCCCCTCCTCCTAAAATGGCCAGCATGAGCCAGCTGTTGCGCCAGCCGGGCGGGACACTCTATCTCCCATGCAGCATATTGACTCCGCACCTTCCACCCGCCATAGCCATCTGGTTGCGGCTCCTAACGTCATGGTGCCTGTGTGCGCCACTTCTCCACATGGATGGCACCGGTCGGCTTCCACCACTGATCATTGTCATCGGTGGTGCCGAATCAGTTCCCCCTTCCTTGGTCCACTGGATATGCTTTGGTGGTCCATTTTCTTTCTCATATGCACCTACGGGCCTCTCGGGTCACCGCCTTCACTTCGAATCCCACAGAATCGCCTTATTGCCAATTTGATCGGTCTCCCATGAGAAACGCACAAAACCCAAGAGTGGTAGGGGTCCAGGACTAGTTCAGATTGGCATGCACCCTCCCTATTATCATTTTATCTAGGTGTGATAACAATCATTAAATACAATATGGAAAACCCTAAGTCAAGAACCCGCAACAACCTCCCACAACAACAAACATGTGGCGGATCAACATGTTTTTTGGTTGATCAGCGTTCGTTGTATTTTTAAAGAATAGGAAAAGTAGAAATCATTAAATAATTAGAACAATTAAATTCCCTTCCTAGATTTAGTGGAATCCATTGCGAACAAAGGAAGGAATCTGTGTTCAGAGAAGTTCAGTGTTGTTCGTCGATGTCTGGTTTGAATCCTCCAACAGTCATCAATCGATCACCATTCTTCTTTGGAGGGTGACATCACTGACATTTCATCAAAGCTTTCCCTGCTATTCCAATCCATTTTCCATCATATTGATTAAATAATAAGAAAGAATCTCCACGTTGTGTTCATTAATGTGGTTTATTAGTAAACCTTAATTAATGAACCAATTAAACACACTAGTGTTTTGGTTACACAAACAAAGTAAAAGGTCATTAAATAACTCTACTTTAGTGATTTTTGTTACATTATGGTCCCAACGACCATCTGTCAATGGTTGAAGAAGAATAAAATAACTCCAAGCGTTATTTTATTATTTTTCTGAAAATTCCAAAAAAAATCTTTTTGTCTGAACCATACCGGTTGAAGTTAATATTTACCTAAGAGAATCTCAGTTCTGTAAATTCAACGGTGCCCCTGGATTTTTAATCCCAGCACTAGTTCAAAGGATTGAAAAATCCAGTCACACATTTACTGAACATACCTTCAAAAAAGTTTAAAAATTCATTTAGGGCTCTTCGGGCATTGTAATCACGTGCCGTCAAATTTTGTAGTCTCAAAATAATTCCATATAATAAAAAAATTATAAAAAATATTCAGGTCTTTACATTCTCCCCACCTTAGGTCTTCATGTCCCCAATAGCTACAAAAAAAAGGATAAGAAAACGAATGGTGATACTGAGCACAAATCTGAGCCTCCGGCTCCCATGTTATCTCTTGGAGGATCTCGTGCTTCCACCAAACTCGCATCAAGGAATTGACCGCCCCCATATGACCCGCTCATGTCGATCCTTATCTCCACTAGGAACACCACGAACGTCTCCCCATCATCAATTTCCAGCTCACCCCATTCAATGTGGTGTGATGGATTATGCATATATATCCTCAGCTCTAAAATGTGGAAAACATTATGCACTCGGTATATCTGTGAGGGAAGAGTTAGGAAGTACACCACCTCACCAACTCTGCTCAGGATCTTGAAATTTCTAATGAACCTCTGAGATATCTTGCCACCATGGCCAAATCTCTGCAATACTTGTTAGGGTGTGACCTGTAGGAATACGTGGTCTCCCTCCTTGAACTCCAATGGTCTCCTTCTCCTGTCGGCATAAGACTTATTCCAACAATGTGCATTCTTCATCTGCTCTGGATGATCTGAACTCTCTCGGTGGTATCTCATTCCAACTTTGGACCCCTAAGTGATGACTCCCATGGGTCTGTCTAGTATAGTGGCGATCTGCGTGGTCACCCATACAAGGCCTCAAACAGTATAATGCCTATGGTGGAGTGATAGTTATTGTTTTATGCGAACACTACTTTTGGCAGGTGGTCCTCCCAACAGTGGCCAAAATCAAGGATGCAAGCATGATTCATGTACTCAAGTGTTTGTATGATCTTCACCGTCTAACCATATGTCTAAAAGTGAAAGGTAGTTATCAAGTGTAGCTATATCCTGAACACCTCCTATAATCCCTTCCACAAATGGGATGTAAAAAAATATTCATAATCTGAAACAATTGTCGATGGTACCCCATGAAGTCATACTATCTCTGGAACATAGAGGTGTCCCAAGCCCTCTTCTGATCTCTACTCCTGAATGGGTAGGAAGGGAGACAACATGGTGAGTCGGTCAATGATCATCCAGATAGAGTTGTGGCCCCTGTATGTACGTGGTAACCCCATCAAGAAGTCTATTAGGATATCATCCCATTTTCACTTTCGTACCTCGAGTGGATGAGTCAAGACTAATGGAACATGGGGATCGGCCTTTACTTGTTGACAAGTGAGGCATCATGAAATGAACTCTTCCACTGCTTTCTTTATCCCTATCCACTAGTACTGATGTCGGAGGTCCTGTTTTATCTTCCCCACTCCCGGATGTACCACCAAAGGGGATGTATGGATCTCCCTTGACAACTCCTCCTGATAAGTCATTGGTACCATGGTGCATCATCTGAAAAAGAATGATATGCTACCCACCTATGAAAAATTCTCTCAGGAGCCTATCCTGAGGATATCTGAGCACACTGGGCCTTATAGTCAACATCCCCAAGTTGTGCCTCCCAAACTCGGTTAAGGAGTGGGGGAGTGATAGTCATAGACTGGATGTATGCTTCTCCATATCTATACACAAAGGATATCTACAATGTGGCTAGATATTAAATCGCCTAACTCAATAGTTTTAGACCAAACCTCTTAGAGTGTGCATCTACCACTACATTTCCCTTCCTTTGAGTATAGGCTATCTCAAATTCATAGTCTGAGAGGAACTCCAGCCATCACTGATGTCTTAGGTTCAGGTCCTTCTGTTAAAAGATATACCTGGAAATCTTGTGATCAGAGTAGATAGTAAATCGTTCAACCATAATGTAGTGATGACACATCCTCAATGCAAAGACCACTACTGCTAATTCCAGTTCAAGGGTCGCTTATTTTTTCCCATGTTCCCTCAGTTTTCGTGAGCCATAGGCAATCACTGATCTCTCCTACATTAGGAAACAACCCAATACGGTCCCTAATATGTCACAGTAGATTACATACCCAATTCCCTCTTCTGGTAACCTCAATATGGGTGCACTCATTAGTCATTTCCCCATCTCTTAGAAACTCTATTGGTACCTCTCCATCCATATGAAGGGTTGTCCCTTCTTTTTCAAAGCTGACAAGGGTGCTGCTACTCTGGAAAAGTAAGGTACTAATCTCTGGTATTACTCATCCAACCCCAGGAAACTTTTCACCTCGTTCACACTCCTGGGTGGCTCCCAATCAAGAAATTCCCCAATCATCACCGGATCCACCACAACTCCAGCCTCTGAGATAACGTGTCCCAGAATGTTGACCTCTCATATCTAGAACTAGCACTTCGAGAGATTACTATATACCTGGTGCTCTCGAAGTGTATCTTGTACAAATCACATATGGGTTGTGTCCTCCTCCTCCGATGTCGAGTGCACCAAGATGTCATTAATTAAGACCGCCATGAAGAAATAGAGGTAGGGATAGAATATCATGTTCACGAGTCCCATGAACACTACTGGGGAATTGGTCATGTAGAAAGGCATCACTAAGAACTCATAGTGGCCATACCGGCATCTGAAGGCTTTCTTTGATATGTCCTCATCCCACACCTGAAGCTGATGATAGCCTCATCTGAGGCCTATCTTTGAGAACCACCAAGATCCCTTCAACAGATCGAAGAAATAATCAATCCTCGGTAGAGGATACTTCTTCATTATGGTCACCTAGTTCATGTGCTGACAGTTGATGAAAAGCCTCAAACATCCATATGCCTTCTTGGTGAACAAAATCGGGGCAGCCCATGGGAAAACACTGGGCCTTATGAACCTCTTCTTCTATAAGTCCTCTAACTGCACCCTTAACTCATGAAGCTCCACCAGAGTCATCCGATATGATAGTGTAGATATCAGTGTATTCCTATAGTACAGGTCGATGTAGAAGTCTACCTATCTGCGAGGAATTAGTCCTTGAACATCTTTAGGAAATACATATGCATACTGGTCCACCACTATAGAATAGCTCGGACTCCCCTCGTTAACTGCACCGAGGGTAAGGCTATCCAACTAATGAGTGATGCGCTACACCCTCCTCTGAGAACATCCATCCTATTCTTCAAAGGTTCCATAATCTTTGGTGATGGAAAACCTAGTCATTTCTATAGGGACACACTGCACTTTTCACCTAAAATAATGGATCTAAGCATAGACCAGGGATAACCAATCCATACCCAAGATGAATTCATAATGCCTCGACGCTGCTACTAAGAGATCCTAGCCGAAGATCTCACCTACTTGAGTAAGAAAACACTAGAGGCAGTAGTGTGTAATCATCAAATTTTCTCCTGTAGGATTCAATAATCATAAGGATCAAGTCAATAGCTCCAATGGAATCTCTAGACTCTGAACGAGAGTTGTTGAAAGAAAAGAGTGAATAGAATATGTTTCTATGAGAACTATAGCTAGGGTGGAGTAGACACATATCACACCTTGAATCATCTCTGGAGCATAGTGATCGAAAGACTCCGCCGCCTGAAGCTGAGCTCATCACTATCTACCTGCACTCTAAGGTGTGGGTGGACCGCCGGGGGGTGGTGGTGGCAGTACCTCAAACCGTTTCCCACTGGCAGCTTCACGGCCTGCTCCTCTACCATGTCTGCCGCCCTGCGGACCTCTTTGCTTGAACCTTTGCCTCTACCTTAGCAGTCCATCAACCGTCTGTTGATCATCAGTACGGCGGGTCAGGCAACAACGATCCATGTGACCCTGCCCGCCACACGAGTAGCACAGTCTGCTCCTCTACCGACCACCTCTACATTGGGATATCCACACCTCCGAACCTACATCCTGGGGTTTTCCACCGAAATTTACGTCTCACTTGGGATTCTATGTCATCTGCCTACTTCCTACTGTAGATGACTCAGCTTCCTTTCATCTAGTGGTGGCTCTCACTGTTGGTGTCTGATTATCTAGGAATCTCTCCGCCAATAGTTCTCGCTCTAGCACTCCATCCATTTTCGAGATGTTGAGAAATATCATCGACACTTTGATCTCCCATAGGAGTCCATAATTAAAGGTCCTAGCCCTGAAGAAAGGGTCGTTTACCATGTTGGTGGATTAGTGTGAGAGGTCAGTAAATCTCACTCAGTACTGGGCCATTGTCATCATGCCCTAATGTAAGTGTAGTAGCTCTTGAATACGTATAGTGTAGAGTCATTGGTAAGAACTCCTCCCTAAGGAGGCTCTTGATGTCCAACCAGGAAATATATATGTCTTTATGTGTCTATAGCATCATGATCCACCATCTCCATGTGGTTACCAAAAAGAGGATAGCAGTTAGGATCACCATCTGGTCTGTTGGTGTCTCAACCAAGTGGAAAACCAATGCCACAGCCTTCATCCAGTCCTCAGCTACCTACGGATCAGTCTTTCCTTGAAACCTCATAGGACTCTTTTTCTGCAACTCGTGAAACATGCTTTGTCAGTGTGCGTGGTATACTGGTGGAACTGGTAGTAGCTACTTTCCTATAGGTGTTAGTGTTGCTGGTATACCACTCGAAGGTGTTATCTCTGTAAGAGGGCCCTACATTGACGTCTCATTACTCGGTGAGCCGTCATCATGATCTCTCACTTGAATCCTGGATGGATGTCTACGTGGTGGTATCCTATAAATAAACAGATGTTCTACAGTCAGTAAGTTATACCTGGTGAGTTGACTCAAAAGAGATCCAAAGAAAAAAAATAAAAACACACACAACTAGTGTTTTCTGTATCGAGTCAAAAATCAGAACTTAGGGTGCCGGTGTATAGATACGTCGGCCACCACACCAACACTAGACTTCCCAAACTGTAATCTGAACTCAATACACTTAAAAGTATTGCTCCATTGAAAACACAGAATCTTAGTTCTTCTAGTAGAACTGACCGCCTCTAATACCACAATGTCACAACCTATCCATCAGGGATCGTTTTGTGACTAACCCAATCCCGCCTTCCAAATAACGGAAGCTAGTGACTAGCACCAGAAAAAAGAAACCCAAAAAGGGAAGGCATTTCCTATAAACCTATAAACACACAGACTGGGCACACTATACACAAGAAAACAAAATGGAAAAAAGAAATGTCCAACAACTAATAAAAAACACCACTGAGAGTAAAAGTAAGTACTTAAAGTAAAAGGTTCTAGTATACAACCACAATTGAAAAGAAAGTACAGAAAAAAAGAGAAAATGTTCTCTGAAGGTCTTCCACCCAAGGATCATACCTGAATGGTAGGTATAGCTCATTTTTCATTGTCACTAATGCGCACCACATACATCAATCACCTCTGAGCACCATCTAGCCCTGGCTCTCTAAGACTCAGTCAAGTTGTTTGTCGTCTATACAAGACACAACAAGGTTCAGGAAAAGCCCGTGCAGGGGTGAGTATAACAATACTCAGTAGGGACCATGAGACCCCCAAGGTCTCTCAAAATTCCACAAAGTAAAAAACCACAAACCATGATCTCAATCACAAATCACATGGTAAAAGACAGCTCACACTTGGTATACAACTTAGAGAACAGGAATAAAGATTATTATTTTTAAACTAGAAATTTTTTTTGGTTGGGTAGCATGGTTGTTGATCCAAGAATGGTTTCTATACTGTCGATCCACAAAGGGTCTCTTTGTCATTGATCCTCGACAGGTCACTCTATGGTCTATCCACGTCAGGTCATGCTACTGCTAATCCACAAAGGTTCATACTACTGCTAATCCACAGAGGGTCACACTGCTATCGATCCACAGAGGGTTTCTCTTAGGCGTATCAATGAAGGTTTGAAACATTTCTGATCCACATAGGGTCTCACTGCTACCGATCCAAGGGAGGTTCTCTCTCATTCCGATCCATAGAGGGTCTCTCTTAACTTGATATCCATCCACTGGATTCACGTACCTAGTATGGTTGAGTTCTATAGATTCTTCTCTTCAAGATATCATTTTTTCCTAAACCACCTTTAAGTCCCACTTAGATGTAACCCAATGGGCCTTCTAGTTATAAGGGATCCAACGTGACAAACGACAAGTCAATCGGACGCTCGGTCTATAAGTTATAAGCAAAAAATAAATAGGGTCCGGTTAGATTCGAGTCTGATCCAACCCGACCATACATAAACTTCTACCAAAACCCTAGTGGCGTATCTCAAAATGATTTCCTCTTTGTAAGGTTCTTTATGCCATAGACGACTCATCAATCAGACACCCTATTTGTGAGTTGTGTTGGTTTAGTGAAATAGGGTCGGTCAGGTCTGGGTCAGGTAGGGGTCCGGCCCAACTGGCTCGTTGGGCCCGCGGGTCCGAAGCGGCTCGCGGGTCTGGCCCAGATAGTGGGTCCAGCACGGCTAGCGGGTCTGCCCACATTCTGGCTGGTTGTGCCGAACCGAATGTAACACATCTAGTTCTCCCAGCTGGTGGTGCTAACGAGTGCCTTCCCTCCTCCAGAAATGGTCGGTACCAGCCGGCCATTGCGCCAGCCGAGCGGCTCGAGCAAGTCGCTCCCTCCCCCATACGGCGCTTCGGCACTACGCCTTCTACCCAACATAGCCCTCTAGCCGTAACTCCTTCTATATTCGCACCTAAAGGCGTGACCTCTCTACGTGGCCGACACGAGCTGGTGGCACCTTCTGTGGGCCATAGGAGATGCTCCAGTGGTCCGTCTTCCTTACAGTATGCGCCTACAGGCCTCCCAGGTCACTTCCTTCACTTTAAAGCCCATGGAATCATCTTTCCCACACTTTTCTTGGTTTCCCATGAAAAATGCACAAAACCTAGAAGTGGCGGAGGGTCTGGGCCTTGTTCGTATTTGCTCGTGCCCTCTGCGTTAGTGTTTATCAAGGTGTAACAATAATAATTAAATAGAATAAGGAAAACCCCAAGTCAAGAACCCACAAAAACCTCCCCTAAGAACAAAAGATTCGAGGATCAACCCATTTTCGGTTGATCTGCATTCATTTTATTTTTCAAGAATGGGAAAAATGGAAATCATTGAACACTTACAACCATTAAATTCCCTATCTAGATTCGGTGGAATCCCTTGCGGGCGAATGAAGGAATCCGATTTCGAAGCCGTTCATCATTGTTCATCGATGTCTGGTTCGAATACTCCAATGGTTTTCGGTCGATCATCATTCTTCATTGGAGGGTGATGTCACCGGTGTTTCTTCAGAGCTTTCCCCGTGATTTCAATCCATTTTCCAACATATTGATTAAATAAAAAGAAAAAAGATCCACTTTTTGTTCATTAATGTGGTTTATTAATGAAACATAATTAATGAACCAATTAAACACACGAGTGTTGTGGTTACATAAACAAAGTAACAGGTCATTAAATGACTCTCAATTAATGATTGTCATCACACTACGGTCCATCCAACCATCATTCAATGGTTAAAGAAGAATAAAATAACTCAAAGAGTTATTTTATTATTTTCCCAAAAAGTCCAAAAAAAAATTTTTACGACCCATGTCTGTTAAAGTTAAGATTCATCGAAGAGAATCTTGGTTCTATGAATTCAACGGTGCCCTCAGAGATTCAATCCGAGCACTGGTACAAAATATTGAAAAACCTACTCACCCGTTTACAGAATGTACCTTAAAAAAGTTTGAAAATTTGTTCTAGGCTCTTTGGGCCTCAGAATCACATGCCGTCAAATTTCACAGTTTTGAAATAATTCCATATAATAAAAAAAATTATACATAATTTTTGGGTCTTTACATCACTAGACAAGAGTAAATAATGATCATGTTAAGTTAATTTTTGCGGTTTTTCAATCACAATGAACTACTTTTGTTTTAACATTTATTATTATATAAATATGTTAGTTACATAACATATAGAGGGTTATAACATAAATTTACAGTATTTTTCGACCATTATAATGGTTTTATGAACATATTTGAAGGAGTTAAAGGAAAATGAAAGTGCATCACCCAAGGTGTCGATAAATTTACATATCACGGGCGACGATTTCATTTTAGAATAAAAGAGAGATCGGGGGGAGAGAGATAGAGGATTTTGATTATGGATCTTCTATTAACATGATAAAATTATAATATATCAAACATACTACAGTTTTCATACCATTTTAACAAGATATGGTTAAGATAAGAGAAGAATATAAATGAAAGTGAAAAGAAATTAAATGAAAAAAGAAGTGGATTTTACCTCTTGGATTTATCATCCTTAAGAACCTCCATAGGGAAACGCTTTTGGTCTTTTAATGAGAATAAGAGATCATAGTCATGGGGGACGGTCTAGGTATGTGTATTGGGTAGAATTTGGACAAGTCTCAAAGCATAAGATATGTGAGAAAAATAGGAGGTGAGGGTGGAATTTATAGTGGAGGAGAGGGGTGTTTTCTCATTATTTTATTCATTAGTTTAATATTTCAACTTGGGACAATGAATAGTAACAGAATTATCACTAAATGTATTATAATGATTATGGGTAGTTTGATATTATGTTACTTATATCATCCATGACTCAATTAATAGTGTATTCTGCTTATAATGTATATATACCGTAAATTACCATATTTTACTATTCGTCAAAAATTCAAGTATTTTAGAAAAATCACAAAAAAAACACTAAACATTTTTTGATGTGTATAATTCGGAAATAAACTCCATTATTTGAAAATAATTTTCTAAATATTAGTGATTCAATTTTTAATTAAAATCATGAATTTCTTGGAAAATACAGATCATAAAAGGTTAACTGATTTTATAAAACTTTGAAAAATTACTTAGGGAATCATAAAATTATATTAAAACCATAAGAAATAAAAATATTAATTTATTAAAACATTTTATGAAAATATAATTTCTTTTAAATTATTAAATTAATCATAAATTCTTAATTAAATATTTATGGATTACAAAAATAACAACACTTAATTAATAATTTTTAAAACATTTATTTACTTAGACTATGATATAATTACATTGTACTTTCACTTATAAGATTCCTAAAATTTATTTATGATTTCATGGGTAAGGTTACTATTTCTTTGGCCAGTTTACTATTCATAATATTCATATTACTATTCCTATTTTCATGTAACTATTTCATCAGTATTGGTTCCTTAACTTCTAAAAATACTTCTTATTTCCTTAATTATTCATTTATAAAGTTTTTATTATGGTCTATAAGTGATTTTATGTGATTTATACTATATGAAAATACTATAACAAGGGAAAAATTCCATTAATAAATGTTTGGGTTGTTACATTCTTCCCCATTTTGGAAATTTCGCCCTCGAAATTTCATTTTACACAAAAAAATGAGGGTACTTATCCTTCATC
The DNA here is from genome assembly GCA_963277665.1 of Viscum album. Classification (NCBI taxonomy): domain Eukaryota; kingdom Viridiplantae; phylum Streptophyta; class Magnoliopsida; order Santalales; family Viscaceae; genus Viscum; species Viscum album. The sequence goes on along the minus strand of OY728128.1, from coordinate 264,588,384 downwards.
GCCTCCTTCGGTTCGCAAGTTGCTTCTTCATTCTTATGGTTCCCCCAAAACACATTGATTAGGTGGCTTGTTTTATTCTGTAGAACCTTATCTCTCTGGTCCAGAATCCTTACCGAATTATCCTCTTATGAGAGATCATCCTACAGTTGTACCACCTATGATTTTAGTACATGTGAGGGATCTGGTATGTACTTTATCAGGAGTGATATGTGTAACACATCATGAACATCATCCATGCTCAGTGGAAGTGAATGTCAATAATCCATGGATCCTACATGATCAAGGATCTCAAATGGGCCAATTTACCTTTGGATTAGCTTTCCTTTCTTTCCAAACTGCATGAGTCTCTTCCATGGTGATATTTTAAGGAATACATTATCTCTTACATAGAACTCTAAGTCTGATCTATGGTTGTTAACATATCCCTTTTTCCAACTCTAAGCATCTTTGATATGTCACTAGATGGATTATAACTTTTCTTCATCTCTTGTACATGATTAGGTCCAAGTAGATTTCTTTCATCAACTTCATCCCAATACGTTGGTGTTCTATATCTCTTCCCATATAGAGTTTCATATAGATACATCTAAATACTCGAGTGGAGGATATTTATTTTATGATAACTTAACCTATGGGAGATTTTGATCCTATACAAAATTTAATATTAAATATAAGTATCTTATAATGTCTTCAAGCATCTGAATCGTCTTTTCAGATTGGCTATCGGTTTGGGGTGATAGTTTGTGCTTAAATTCAATTCAGTACTCAAGACATGTTGAAGACACCACCATCATTTTGATGTGAACCAGGGAACACGATCAGAGACTATCGAGAGTGGAACCCCTTTCAGTATCACCAATTTATATATATATATATATATATATATATATATATTCAAGTTGTTTAAGTGGGAGATCTTCCCGAATAGAGATACAGTTGGAAGTGTTCGGGAAACCTGTGAAAAAGACCAGAGTGACATTCTCCCATTTCTACATGGGTGTAAGAAATGGTTTCATCATCCATTTGGACTTCTTTCTCTCTTCTTTAACTTGTTGGAATATCAAGAACCACAAGATATACTCAGAAATATCCTTTTTCATGTTTTGTCACCAAAAGTGTTCTCATAGATCACGGTACATCTTAGTACTTACTAGTTGAATATAAAAAGTTTAGCTATATGTATTATAAAATAGATCTTTCTTTATCACTGGTGAAGAAGGCACACAAATCCTCATTTCAAATAAAATCACACCATCATCAACGATATGTAACTCTTGTAACATACCTTCCTTTATTGTATCCACCTTCTTTTGTAACTCTGTATCATCCCTTTGTTCCTCTTAATCATTTCTTGGGTAAATGGTTGGGAAATAATTTAGGAAAGGTTGGATTTATTCGCTGCCATTATAATTTTTAAATTCAGCCTTTTCATGTCCAAAAAGGACAGGGTCTTTCTCAATCCATTTCATGGATAAAGTAGTAGGTTCTTTTCTTCTAAGAGCATCAGCTACCTAGTTTTCCATTATAGGATGATAGTGAATATAGAAATCATAGTCCTTTATTAGCTCAAACCATATCCTTTGATGCATGTTGATCTTCTATTGTGTGAATATATACTTTAGGCTCCTGTGATCGGTATATATGTCAAAATTCTCACCATAGAGGTAGTGCCTCCAAATTTTCAATGTAAAAAATCACATCTGATAACTCCAGATAATGTGTCGAGTAGTTATTCTCATAGATATTCAACTGTTTTTAGGGATAGTTTATCACATTATCATTTTTCAAGAGTATAAAACCCAACCCTTTCTTTGAAGCATCACTGTATATCACAAAACATTCTGCACATTTTCGTAATGTGAGTACAGGTGCAGTGATCAGCCTCTTCATTATCTCCTTGAATATTTCCTCACATTTCTTTCATCCATGTATATTTTAACCTTTTCCTTATTAACATAGTATTAGGTCTTGACAATTGTGGTAAATTTCTCAAAAAACATCGGTAGTACCGAAAAAATCCAAGGAAACTATGAATTTTCATGACACTAATGGGTCTAGTCTATTCCTCAATTGCCTTTTTTTATGGGTCCACAAAAATTACCTCCCTTGTGATCACATATCCCAAGAATGTGACTTGATACATCCAAAATTCACACTTTCTGAACTTAGTGTACAACTTCTCCTTCCTTAATTTCACCTACACAGGCCTTATATGTTCTTCATATTCCTCTTTTATCTTGGAGTAGATTAGAATATCACTAATAAAAACTAACAAAAAATTTTTGAGGTAATGACTAAAGAATATATTCATAATATCCATGAATATTAAAGAAAAATCAGCAAGTATAAAGGGAATCACCAGAAATTCATAGTGTACAAACCTTGTATGCAAGGTAGACTTTTTAATATCTTCTTTATTCACCTTTAGCTAGTGATATCATAATCTAAGATCCACCTTTAATAAGTATTTATCTCTTCACAGCTGATTGAAAAAGTCTTCAATCCTTCAAATAGGATACGTTTTCTTTATGGTGATCTTGTTGATCTCCTGATAATTGAAACACAGCAGCATTGATCCATCCTTCTTGATAGAGAGAACTAGCTCACCCCAAGGTGAAGCACTAGGGCATATGAACTCTTTATCCAAATGCTCTTGCAACTACTTATTTAACTCCTACAGTTCAATAGGAGCCATCCTATATGAACATTTTTTGAAAGGAGTATCTCTAGGTATAATTTCTATAGATAAATCTACCTCACAATCCAAGGGAAGTTCGAGTAACTCTTAGATAAATACCTCATGGTTCTCCCAAACAATGGGAATTTCCCCTAGGTTGATATCTTCCTTTGACTCAACCATTTAAGTGAGGTTTTCTTTTTCATAAGGGATCAACACCCACACCATGGAAGTATTTTCCAAAGGAGATTCACAATCTTCCTTGAACTTTTATAGGAGCTTGGGATGATTCAGAATATGAAAAAATATTTCCTTTTAAAGATAGTTTATATGTTATCTATATAATGATATCCAATCAATTCCAAATATATCATTGATTTCCACCAAGGGAAGTATCATGAGTTTCACTGGAAGAATATTCACACATATTCCAATAAGATAAGAGTCCAATACTTAGTTTTCAAGGAATTCACCACATGGTGTTTTTACATATATCTATACTTAAAGGTTTCATGGTTTGATTTCATAGATCTAGAAAACTTTCTAGATATAAATGAATGTGTTGAACCATAATAAAACAAGACCTTCTCCATTCTTGAGTGAATAGGAGATGTACCTTGTATAAATTATTTTAATTTCTCTAATTCAAATATAATTATGGAATAATTCCTTACATGATCCTTTTATTTTTTTTGTATGTTGATGTTGATTACCCTTGAGGAATCGAGGTTTAGTGTATCGGCTTGTATAGATCCCTTGCTACCTATATTTATAGCATTGGACCATGGGTGGTGCTCTCCTTTCCTCCACCAAAATTTACTTCTTCCTCATGCCTTTTCGACATTCATGATCTTGGTGGCCTTTTCTCCAACACTTTAATCATTTCCATATCCCATTGAGGCATTTACCAGGATGCATCTTACCATATTTTTGACATGTGGGTGGTTGATTTTTCTTTCCACCTTTCTCACTAGATCCACTGACTTGAAACTCCATCTCTCATTTATTATATTCATAAACAAGAAACCATTCTCCAAAATCTATATCCACATTGAGATAATATAGAATAACTTATTAATAACTCCCAAAGTATTTAATTTATATATCCTTTAAAAGGTTGGGTTTTAAACCACTACTGAATCTATAAATTTTTTTATCATTGTAGATTACAAAACCTGAAGCATACACTACAAGACTTGTGAAATTTTCTTCGTAGGTCATGACAGGTTCTCATTCCTTTTCGTTCATCTCTATGAATTATATTTCCATATTTATATGAATATTTTAATGGAAACACATGTTAAGAAATGTTATCTTAAAGTCTTATCACTCTATCTCTTCAATTTCATCAGTCAACTTGGTGTTCTAGATCAATTCCCACTACTGGTCAACCTCTATATCTAAATGATAAACGGTAGGTGTCACCTTCTCCATCTCATAACTATGAAGTATTGAAAATATCTTCTCTATTGATTTTTCCCTATTACTCCATGACTAGTGGATCAGAAGATCCACAAAACATTGGTGGTAAATGCCGTATAAAACACTCAATAGCTTGTTTTCCCCTCTTAGGTTAAGGTAGATGTAACACATTATTTAGGTCATTGTTCCAATCCTGAGATACTTGTTTAAGCATCACCAAGTAATTTTGAACTCCACCTCCCAAGGAATTGGGTATGTCATTTGGGAAATCACTACATTGTCCCTTTCATAGTTTTTTTTCCTGGTTTCTCCAGGTTCCCACAATTTTCAAAAATAGAAAAGTTTATAACAAAACATAATTCAACAATTCATGAATAAACAATTTATTACTATGTGAAATTAAGTATAAAGGAATATATTATGGGATTAATATGTTTATAATTTTATAAAAAAATATATTTTGGGGAGCTTACTTATACTTAGTCTCATACAAAGGGTTTTCACTTAGATTCTCTAATCAAAATTCTCAAATTAACTAAATCATGCTCTGATACCAACTACAGCAACCCTACTTTTTCTTATATGATTGTTACATCATTTAAATATAAAAACATAAAATCATAACACAACCAGGATCCAAAGTTATAGTGTCTTTTTTAAATTAGTACTGTATATAACATTTAAAAAATAAAACAAAAACATTTCTATAATTCCTCATTTTCTAGATTTTTACTGGCTCTATAATTATCCTTAGTAGAAGCAGCCATCTAAGAATATACATCAAATAAATGGTTGAGAAAAAATTCCAGTAAGAAGATATACAAGAACATGAAACAATATAAGATTGTTTGAGCCTAATAATAACATAATCATAGTAATCATGAGAGGAATAATTAGATAAAGTCATGGAATTTGGTAATGCATAAAAACGAAACATCATGTCTTAGAGGAAAACTACCACTTATTGTTGTGCAAATAGATATCATCATGTTCATTAATATTTCAATTTTTCTCCAGAGATACATCTCATTACCCAATGAATTGGTGCGCTATATAATTTTGGGTTCACCCATCACGTCATAACATTTATATTGTGCTATATAATTCTGGATACACCCATCACATCATAAAAGTTACATTATCATGCATGTCACATAGAACGTTTATCAACCATGGACATAAAATTACCCATGGAATGTAGTGGGTCTAATTTCATAAAAAATACATTCAAAAAAATTTGGATTTACCAAGATAAAAAGGGAATAATATTCTTATTATTAATCTTGATTGAATAAGAACATTCAAATGAGAAGTAAAATATGTATTTTTTAAAGAAGGTTTATTTTGGAACAATCATTTCAGTTTTCATAAAACCAAATTGGTAACATGTATACCACAGAAATGATAAGATAATGATGAATAAATTATATATAAGGATAAATAGAGGAATATCCATACAAAAAATGGGGTGGAAGAGGGAAAACACCAAAGAAAGAGGGTTGGGTTCGTGAATTCCCCTTACCTTATGATTGCATGTTTTTTCACTTTAATATCCTATTTAATCACATTAGATTAATTAATGATTAAATAAATAACCTTTTTTACATGAATTTTATTAGTTATGGTTTTATTAAGTTTATTTATAATCTTTTATATGACTTATAGTGTTTAATTTCATCATTTGGGAGTGTTTGGATTCTTGATTTCCATAATCATTTTCCATGTATACATGAATTGAAGTTTGGGTAAAATGCATATAAATATTCAAAATTGTTATAATATGTTATTAATGATCATAAAAAAGTTTAATGGATGTTATAAAGAATTATTTTATATGGTATGATGATGAATCATTATACAAAAGTTAATTATGACTATTTTATGTTAATTTTGGTGGTTTATCAATCACGACAAACTCGTATTGTTTTATAATTTAGTATTATTTAAATATGTTAGATCGAGAACATAAATAGGGTTTAAACAAAAAATTTACAATATGTTTCAACCATTATAATAGTTTCATTAAAATCCTTGAAGGTGTTAAAAAAATTAAAGTGCATCACCCATGATGTTGGTAAATTGACACCTCACGGGTGATAATTTCATTTTTAGAATAAAAGAGAGAGAGAGAAAGGATTTTGATTATGGATCTTCCATTAACATGATATAATTAAAATAAATCAAACATACTAGAGATATCATTCCATTTGGATAATAAAAGGTGAGGAGAAGATAAGAATAGAAATAATATTGAAAAAAATAAAAGAAAAAGGAAGAGGATTTTACCTTGTGGATTTATCCTCCTTGAGAAACTCCTTAGGGAAAAATTTTTGGTCTCTTGATGAGAAAAAAAGCTCTTGGAAATGGGTTAGGGGCTACGGAAGAGTATTGGGTATAATTTTTACAAGGATCAAATCTGGATATGTGTGCTGAAAAGATATGGTGAGGGTGGAATTTATAGTGGAGGATAGGGGTGTTTTCCCATTATTTTATTCATTAGTTTAATATTTTGGCTCATGACTATGCATAGTTCAAGAATTATCACGAAATATATTAAAATAATTAAGGGGAGTTTGAGATTATTATGATTACATCATACATGACTAAATTAATAGTGTATGTACCTTATAATGTATATATATTGTAAATTACAGTATTTTACTATTAATCAAAAAATCATGTATTTTAGAAAAAATCCACCAATTAACCCCAAAAATTTTTTAATTTATAGAATTAGAAAATGAAATTCATTTTATGAAAATAATTTTATAAATATTATGAATTTAATTTTTAATTAAAAACATTATTTACATATAAAATACTTATTTTAAAATTATAACTGGTTTTATAACACTTTGAAAAATTACTTAAGGTATCATAAAATTATCTTAAAACCCTAATACATAAAAATATTAATTTATGGATAAATTTTATAAATAAAAATTTTCTTTTAAATTATTAAATTAATCATATAATTGTAATTAAATATTTATTACTTATAAAAATTCAAACAGTCAATTAGTAATTTTTAAGATATTTATTTACTTAGAGTATGATATAATTATACCATACATTCATTTATAAGATGCATAAATTTTATTTATGCTTTAATGGATGAGGTTCCTATTCATTTGTATAGTTTCCTATTCATAAGGTTCATATTACTATTCCTAATGTAATGTTACTATTTCATCAGTTTTGGTTCCTTAACTTATAGAAATACTTATTAATTAATCAATTATTCATTTATAATGTTTTTATTATGGTCCATTGTTGATTTTATGTGATTTATTCTATATGAAATTACTTTAATAAGGGAGAAATTCCATTAATAAAATTTTGGGTCGTCACATGGTGAGTCCCTGTAGAGAACTATTTCCCCTTTTTCCTTCTCCTTGTAATCAATTTTTAGATATAAATAATATTTGATGGAATATAACCATTTCCCCTCTTACTTAAAAAACAACTCACAATCTTTTATGCCTTAGAGATATTTTTCACTAAGGATATATCCTATTAAGATAAGTTTTTCTTTATTTTCCCCAAAACACCTTTTTACCTTGATTATTGTTTTCCAATCCTTTCCATAGATGAGGCGCACATTATGGCTGATATATGTCATTCTACCCAACATTACCACTTTCTAAAGATAAGAATAATTTTACACCATGGTTGGTGAGTTACCTCTTTTATTGAAATGAAATGATGGGATGTAAGTTCCTCCTCCCATGGATTACTCTTTGGATATCATTTCCTAGTTAGGGTATCCCAAAAGATTTTTTCATGTTCATGAAACTCATTACCAGTGTTATCTATAGGTGGGAATCGGTTAATTACTCAACCTTTATCTTGATAGGGAAGTAGCCTGAGGAAAGATTAGATTGTAATTTTGGGAATGTATGATCATTTCTCAATTATAGGTGTGTTGGTATCCTTTGAATTATCCCTCTATTTGAGTGAATCTCCTGTGTAAGGAATCATAGGCATGGAACCCAAGGTATCTCATGTCATCCATGGGGTAGTTGACCCCAAGGGCATAAGGAATTTGAGGATTTTTACCCCATTAGTCCTATTGTATTCTATAAGATATAGATTTTAAGTGTTCCACATGTTTAACATATTATGGGGACATATAGGTCAAATATTTAATATCTTCTGGGGATAGGTGGGTTATAGGTTTAATTACTTTTGGGGATAATTTGGTCATAGGTTTAACATTTTGTGATTATATTTGGATCTGAGATTTAACATCTTGTGGGGAAATGTTTCTACATGTTTAATATCTTATGGGGACTAGTATGTCCTAATTGTAATGTCTTGTGGGGATAGGTTTGTCTGATGATTAACATATTATGGGGATAGTTAGGTCACATGTTTAACTTCTTATAGGGATAGGTTGTTCAAGGGTTTACCAACTTGTGGGGACTGGTTGGTGACAGTTTTAACATCATGTGGGGACAGGTAAGTGGATTTCAGTGTATTTCCATGGGGAATATGGTCACACATTGGATTTATCATCTTCCAAGGGTAAGACATATATATTTTATGGGAATTTTGGGGTATTATGATTGAACCTTGGGGAGGTATCGCATGTTTTTTTGAGATATTGAGAATGAACCTAATTCAAGTTTCCTATGTATAATCTTAACAGACAGGGATCAAAACCCATGTAGTCTGATTCCACATTTTATGGTTGTGTGAAAAGACCAGTTCATGTAGTTTAACTCCATGTGTTAAGGATGATCGTGTTAGGGAAAGAGTGATAATAAGGGATAGTGTGTATCTTATACGTGGAGGCAATCCTAGTGTTTGGGATTCATCCTGGTATTGGGTTTTTTCACATGATCGTGTGGGATGGTGTGGGGATTACACATATGGACTGCCTATAGCATGGGTCTTGTCCCATGGTGAGGAAGGAAGTTTCATCCCATGATGATCATACACGGGGCATCTTGTGTTCCTCACATAGGGTAGGAGGTGAGGGGCTATCCCATTCCAGTCATACACAGGGTATCCTGTATTCACCGTATTGGGTAAGGATACTGTTTTACATCATGTGATTATGATTAATTCATGAATTTTAACTTTTTATGTTTAAAACATTGTCCTAGGTAGTTTTATGTCATACAGCTTGGACATTTGATGGTGGTTACACCTGAGGAGACCATTTACAAGTAGTATAGAAGGATATGACATTATCCTTCATCAAATGAAATGGAAATTAGTTTCCCTTGATGATTTAATCATTGGGGATGATGTGTATAATGCTCAGGAACCTATGAGTGGTTTGTGTTGTGAACATGTTGAAGGTAAATAAGAAAATGGATATCCAACCATTAGGGTGCCTATGCTTAGGATCAATAGGAGTTGGGGTGTTAATTCTTGGGAGAAAGAAGAAAGGTAATATCCCGGTACCTTTCTATATTTTTACAAAACTCCATAAATTCTCCTGAAATCCATGAATTTGATCCTAACACTCGAAAATCATTGACTCCACTTAAAATAGATTTTCCAAGAATAGATCATCATGAATCCTATCAACTTTTGAAAACAAAACTTTTGTGACTCAACTTTCATAAAGAATCTCCTAAAACATTACATGTGTTCTCAGATGGTTGCGGAGGGTTTTGAGTCCTTCTCTTATGGATAAAGGGAGATTATTGTAAATCTCAAAATTAGGGAGGGATTTAAAAGCATCATATCAGAACACTCTTACTAAATTAATAATAGTGGGACAGAAATAATATCCACTATGTAAGTGGTTGTAGTATTATATATTTGGACATTATATTGATTTGGGAATCCCCAACACTGACCATGATTCTACCACTTACTAGTTCAAAAGATTGTATAGACTATACCAGGGGAACAAATATATTTAGGGTCACATTATGATGGATCATTTATTAATCACTTCCCACTCGATATAAAAACCAATGAAAAATAGCAATGGGGAGGGACAGGATAAAGAGAGCCCCCCCCCCACCCACCCACCCCAATATGAGAATATTCTCAAGAAAAGTCTCGACGGTAATCTTTAAGGCTGAACAGATGAGTGGTATTTATGCTTGGGTGTAAATTTCATGAATTAGTAGGACTTTCAATAATGGTTATGCTATTCATGTCATGAATTTGTGTTGGAGCTGAAGAGGGTGGGTTTGTATGAAGTTATGGGGACTTTGTAGTTTCATGTCTACCATGAACAAAATATAATTTTGAAGCTTCTAAGAAGGTTGTATTCAAAGAACAATACATTCGACATAAACCATGGGGGTCAGAATTAGTTTTTGTGACCTCTACCAGATTATTGGTATCCCAAACCAGGGTACATTGTGAATAATTCCTCCCCGCAGAGGATGTTTGGGACAACCTAGAGAAAATTCATACTATAGAATGGGTAATATTACATTTAATGTACAGGGATTATATGCACAAGCCAGGGATGAAGTATGTCCCTTTCAAATATTGTTTTGGTTATTTTCTGAATGATCCTATGGTCAAACTTCCAAGGAGGCCACCCCAATGTCTGAAGGTATCTTTACGAGGAAAGGACCACTCATACTTGGTAATTATAGAGGTTATTCAATGGAATAGGTGGGGACACAATGTTAAGATTGAGGCCCCCATATTCAAACTTTTGGGATTCATTATGGCACTCATATGTGGGTGGATTCTCCTAGCCCATGATTCCTGCAAGTGGTTCACCCGAGCACATTGGTTATGGAAGTGGTGATGGCATTATGGAAATGCATCAACCTCGAGATGTCAGTGCTATACAAATTGTATAATATGGTGTGCCACATCGTCCAGAGGAAGACACCATTCCATGTGTATGGCCCCATCTATTTCTTGAATTCTTAGGTCACTACACACATGGGGATATGATTTTCTAAATCCTATCCCCCCCATAGAAACTTTCAGCCGAAAATTCCCAATGTCACTATGAGTTAGCCTCTCTAGATAGATCTAGATGGTGTGCAATCCGGGATCGGGATAGAGGAATGATTCATCTTCCCCACATTCCCTCTCCCAATGGGGATGGTTATAGATGATGAGAAAGGTATTTAATAATAGTGGTCATACCTCCTAGTCTCACAAGGTAGGGTACTAGTGGAGAGGGTGTATTACAAATAAATTTGCAAACCGTAAACCCCATACTGATTTTCTAGGAAGTTCATGTGACTTCAAATACTTACATAGAATTTGTACATGGGGTTTCATGCTAAACATCACCCCTTGGTTCTCCAGATAATATGGAATATGTTCACACTGGATGATGATAATGGGAAGAATGGATTCTAGCTTTTTAATGTTGTATATATATTTTTCCACATTTATGCACTTAGTTGGGAAATTTTACACCCAATGGAGAAGCTGAGGTATTTAAACACTCTATTAGGTTTTAGATAATGGGATTTCATCCATGGGGATAGGGGTGTTTGGTATCAATTAATCCACACCAAGGATAATGTGTTGGGCTGGTGGGGAGTGTAGTGGTCAGAAATCATGTAGCTCTAGTAGAAAGAGTGGCACAAGCCACATAACATCTAAGAAAACAAACTCAAAAGGAAGGTGTAACCTCTATAAAAGTTTTGAGGGAATAGGTCCAAGCTTCAAGGAAGTGGCTATGCCACCTAAATATTTCCGATTATGATGTTTCTATCAATGTATGGGAGAGAAAGCAGATCCAAAATTGACCAACTCTCTCTATGGGATATGGGTGCATCCTAATGATGAAGGGTAAACCTTCCAAGGTTAGGGCATGAAAGGGAAGGATTCTATGATCCCCAAGGTGAGGAAGTATAATATATATGTAATTATAAGGCATATTCCACTCATAAGGAGTCCTGCATCCCCTGACCAGCTGCATGAGTGTGCTGTTGGGAATTCCTTCTCCTCCAGATCATCATGTTGATCAATTGAAAACTGCTTGAAATAAAGGTGAATAATCAATATAGGAGGAATATAAGGGAATTTAATATTACCTTGACTCCCTAGGGGATGGATATCCTACTATTGATTAGGTAAATTTACTATTTTTATTTTTCGTTTACCAATGCCAATCATCTAAGATTATTTTTTAAATAATTTTTCAATTTCCTAGGAAAAAATCATGGAGGAGAGTGAGGTTCAAGAAAATCCTCTAGTAGAGGATGAGAGATCCCCAACCCTTGAAGGGGTGGTCATGGGAATAGACCTACTATTTTGTTCAGAAGGTTCCAAGAATCTACTTCCAAGGTTGTTCTTATGGGGGGAATCACAGTGATCCTCATTGAGTTTTTGGTTAGCATTTAAAAATCTTGTAAAATTTCTCCCTTTATTACTTTTTCCTCATTTTTTAACTCTTTACAAAAAAATTCCTGCTAACCATATATCTGAATAGTACTGGAAACTATATTGGGGACCTATCTGCCAATTTTGATTCCCAATATGGATGGGACTCTAATCTAGGCAATGATGACCGATGTTTTGGTATCAATAGAGGGGTCAGGTATGATCCATTGACAAATGTCTTGGTGGAGAATTTATAGAATAGACCTACCATAATGGTAATTCAGTATGTTAAATCATTATCTAAGGCCTAAATGGAGGTGGATGATATCACAACATCAATGGATATGGTCGACCTATCCCAACATGTTCATGAAGTGGTGGATGCTAAAATTAGGGGTGGTGATTCAGATGAAGGTTATTTCCATGTATACTTAGATCCTAGCTAGTATGAGTAGATTCTTCTAGTTAACCATGTGGTAGATGTGTTAGTGTCTTTCCCTGAATATGATTCTGCATCTCCCAAAGATGTTGAGGACTCTGGATATTATGTGTTTTAGGAGAACCTGATAGTCTAATCTATAGCATAGAGGAGTTTAAAGAACCTTATCACACATGAAACATGGTTCAATATGAAAATATGAATGAGTTCTCTACACTATTCACTCATAATACTAGGGGTGATGGTGTAGACTCTTGTGACCTTCACAGTCTGGTTTGGGACATACTCGTCGAATGAATCTAGTTGGACTGTCAAGAGCTTGATAAGACCTAGTATGAGGAGTTTTCAAATCGAACCAAGGTGCTCCAAGCAGCTGAGAAGGATCTATCTTGACTAGAAGGTTAGGTGAAGTAATATGAAGTCATCACCAATTCCAAAGCAAAGACTATCAACTGGATAAGGTAATAGATAATGGAAGCTAAATCTTGGGTGGTGGGGTAGCATCTCTTTTCTATGAGTTCTAATTCGAGTAGGACATGGTGCGACATTGGGCTGATGAGGTTCACTACACTACCAAGGATAAAGTGGTTGGGATGTAAAAGTAGAAATGGACACTAGAGGCAATCCAAAAAAAGGATGACTAAGTTTAAACACTCATTTTCTAAATTTTAGCATTCAAGATATTTTTTTGTAGAAATAAAGGATAGGCCCTAGTGTGTGGATAACCTTCCCCACACATTGGAATTTTTTTTAATTAATTCAATTCATGATGATATGTGTGGGTGTTTTTATTTCTACATATTTATCACATTAATGAGAAAACCAAAAATTAATACCTAATCCCACATGGATCATGATAGGTATGGGAAACAATATATAAAAAAAATATTTATCACTCATAAGAGAGTTCTAGAAAGGGGATAAACACTTGGGTTCTAAATTTATCATTGGCCATTGGGAGTATCATGACCAAGAAATCCTTGGGTGGAGAGTGGTACTCTCTATATAGATGACTCTATTTCTAAATTTATTTAGTTTCATGAATGAATTACCTCCAAGGTCATTGAATTATTCCGAAAAAAGGGGAAGGAATAAGGGAATGAATCGATACAGAAAATATTTTGGAACACAAATGTGGTGATAGGATTATAGAGGATGGATGCTAACCAAATTTGAGACACATATTCTAATATAATTCCATCAAGTATGGGTAAAAACAAATGAAGGTCGCTCGTTGACAATTTTCAAAACACGAGGCCTGTCAATATTTTGTTGAAAGTCTTTCAGAGCAAGTTCCCATGATGGTAGGTGAAACAATGAGGCTAGTCACTATTTCTATTATGGAAAACCCATTCAAACATGGAGGGTGTTGAGGATCCAAATCGAGGGAGATGAAAAGCAAGGAGTGAACTGAGTGAATTATTAGATAGTGTTCAACACTCATATGATTACAACATTTTAGTTTTGAGCACATCAAGTTTGCGTATAGGTTTTAATAAAGGATAGAATAGTTTTCCAAGGGGAATGGAGTCTTATTTGTATAGAGAATGTCAAGGAACTTGATTGGTGTGGTAAGTGACTGACACTGAAGTGGTAAAAGGGACTCCCATAAAAGTTACTGAGATGATATGAAATTTTAGATCATGTGGTAGGATATAATGCATGCAGTTTAATGTCTTGTGACAAAAACATATAACACATAGTTTAATGTTATATAATGACAACATTATTGTTTTAGTTTTAATTTTATGTAGATTTATCCAAGTGGGAAATATGATTTCTTTGGATGTTTGTGCATCATAGAAGTAAAGGAAACCCGATGTGAAGAGTGGGATGAGATGACCTAGTGTCACATGAAACATCCCTAAGGGAAAAAAATTTGTAGTTGGCCAAGAGATAGGGGGCCTACATGTCACTAGGTATAGCAATTAAGTTGGAATCAAGCCAAACATAGTTCTAGAATACAACATGGTAGGATACCAATGCCTAAAGGGGTAAATGGGCTTCTCAGGTAAGGTCCTAAAATGATTTTCATTTTTAAATCTTGCAATGAGAATAGAGGGCATGCAATTTAACATCCTTCAGCACATAAGTTGAACACATAGTTTAATTTCATATTTTGAGGTCATGATTTCTATAGTTATATGGTTACATAGAGTTAACTAAGATACAAAATAGCTTAATGTCATATGGTTGGGAATTTTGAACTATAGTTTAATTTCTTATGACTTGAACATGAAAACCTAAATGAATGTGGAAGGTGTTTAGTTTTGGACAAAATGATTTCCAAAATTGGTGAGTCTAGTGATCACAGTCATTTTTTAGGGCTCACAGTAGGTCCTTCTACCTTTGTAACTTTTTATTTATTCCCTCATTTTTACACAGGTTGTGAGAGAGACCTGTCAGTTGGGATTATGATCATTTCTCATATTTCTACTGGGGGGTTTTCAATAAATTATAAGTATGAACCTATTTATTGGGGTAGATTAATGTCATTCCAATCAGACTGGGGTTGCCAGTTTAAGATCATATAGCTAGGACCATGAAGTTGAAAATAGTTTAAGGTAGTAATGATTATACTTGGAACTTGTAAATAGTTTAAGGTCGTAATAATTGGACCAAAAGGAGGGTTGTATGAGATGTTTGAAACCCGATGTTAATAGAGGGGAATTAGTTTTCATAAATAGTAGAGTTTTAGAAAAAAAACAAAAAATGGGGGAAAAAGGTGGTATAGTTTCATACAGTTTAAAATCATGATGCTTGGACAGTAAAGGTAATTCTATTTAGTAATTCCTAAATACCTCAACTATGACTGGAGAATGGTTCTAAAACTCCTAATCCCACGTGATATATTCTCAATACGAGAAAAAAGGAGTGCTAGAAAGTTCCATTTTTGTTAAAGTAGAATAGTATAGAGGGGACAAGGAATCCATCTTGGTAAGCTACCAATTATGTTGACTTGTTGGTCATCATGAATAAATACATATGAGGAGAAAAGAAATAGGTTTAAGAAATCCATCCAGGACATAGAAAGGTTAGACATTGGAAAAATCATGGATTCCAAAATTAGATTATATAAAATGGGTGACTGATGGATAGGTAATGACTGTTGACCATGATCAAAACATAGGTATCTCAACCATATCAGCAATGGAGGGAGTTAAAAAAAATGGGATCAACCATTGAACATATTTGAAACATGAGATAATCCAAAAAAATCAATTTAAGATCCTGAATTTTTTTGAAGATGTCTCAATCTTGTTTTCAAGTAATCATTTTCCATATTTTGATTATTTTTTGGGGATTTATCTTGGGTGTGATTGGGTGATAATTAGAGGTTTTTTTTGAATTTTTGGGCAGTTAATGGTTGGAACACTATTTTCCCAAACCATACACCCTTCCCCAAAAAATGGTGAAATCCAAGATAGAGGGGGATTGAATGGTTGGAGCATGGATTTCCAAACCATTATCCCTCTTAGAAGTAACCCAGTGACCCATTGTGAGGAGTTTCATAGTTAAGTGCATGGTTAGGGGAAACCATGCACCCTGAATAGGAAACCATTCATACGGTAATTTAAACCCCCAAAAAATAGATTAAAATTTATTGAAACACCTTATTATATCCCTAAACACCTTATCTTGACCTTAAACCATTTTATATGATTTTTGGAGGTTTTTAGACAGATTATATGGCCTTTTAACCTTTGTTATTGATTAGTCAAATCCCAGATTGAATATCTTCACCTCTCCTAGAAAGATATTCTCATCTTGTATAGATTCCTCTCTCTCTCCCATATTTCTCTCATCCTTTGAGGTAATGTTTTCAAAAGTTTTTTAAGAATCTTTATATGGGTTTGTTGGTTTTGGATTCATTTGATCTTGGATATAGGTTTTTAATCTAGATCATGTTCTTTGTCATGTTCTTGATCAATCCACTTCAATTAGGAATTTCCATTGGTGAGTGTTCATCATTAATTTTCAGGTAGGTTGTTTAAATTAAATTCTCATAGTCTTGATACCAATTTCATACATGCATTGTTACATTCCAATTTTCATGTATGGAAATTGAATCTTGAATTGAAAAAATTAACTGGTTGATTAATTTATGGAAACAAGGAATTGGATTAATTTATTGGTGAATTAATTAATATAATGTTGTGATTATGTAATTGGTGGAATTATATTAATTAATTGGTGAATTAATTAATGTAATTTTTTGATTAAAAAATTAGTGTAATTGTATTAATTAATTGTGGAATTAATTAATTTAATTTTTTGATTGTGAAATTAGTGTAATTAGTTTAATTAACTGTTGTATAAATTAATGGGATGTGTGATTGTGGAATTGGTGAAAATTTAGGGTTGTGTTATTGGTTAATTAATATGATTAGGAATTAATTGAAAATAGGAATTATGATATGGATTAATATAACTTAATGGGTAAATTTTTTATATGAATTTAATTTTTTAAATGGTTTAATGGTTAATTTATCATTTTATTCCACGTGATTAAATTGTGAAACATGATTTGTTTTGATAGGTGAAGTGGTGTATTAATTGATGTGAGACGTGAACATATGTTTAATGTTGATTAACCTTGATTGATATAATATATGCGATGTATGTGTATATGATTGACAAACAATTTTGGGAAACCAAATGAGGTTTCAAATACCCGTATGTGATAAATGAGTATTGGACAGGGACTGATGCTCCATATACACATGTGATAATGAGGTATGGGATAGTGACTCATGCTCCAAATGCCCATATGTGATAGGAAGAATGGAATAGGGACTAAGGATCCAAATACCCAGTTGATATTGTGTTTTGGGATAGGTATATAGGCCCCAAATATCCATGGGGCGTTATACATAAAATTCTGCACCCTTGAGTTGGCATTCGACAATGGTTCCAATTGGTCATGAAACGATTTGAAATGAAATGAAAAATTATAACCATGGTATTATGATATGGTTCAGACTATAACATGGGTAAAAGTAGGTATTTATAGTTTAGGTGTCCTTGGGAACTTAGGGGTTTATGTTGTTAGTTAAAGAATGAATGAAAATGTGATAATTGTTTACTTATGAATTGTACTTTTTTGTTTATGCATCTTTATATGATTTTATTGTCTGGATATTGTTTTAGACATCGTTTTTGGTGGCCTAATGAGTTTTACTCGCATCCTACTTGAGATTACTGATCTATATATGAATAGACTGCATGTTTACTATATGGGATAAGGGAAAGAGTCTTATGTTATATGGTTGAGTCGGGATTGAGCATGGATGAAGGAATTGGACTTGGTTTTGGGATCCACTTATAGTTTTCAATGTTCCTTTATTCTATTTTTCATTATCTACTTGATACTTAATTTGGAAAGTCATATCTATTATTTTAATTTGGATATTGTATTTAGTTTTTTTTGATCTTGTAGTACTTCTTTTTCTAGATATTGGGTATATCATTTGGTTGTTATTTATGTATTTTACAATGTTTCACTACTTTGACAAAGAGTGTATATTATTCCAATGATTTATATTAGAAACGTGCTTCTAGTTAGTAACCTCTAGCATATGGGGTCGTGCACCAAAGGTCACGTGATCGACCAGCTCAGGGAATTGGTGTGTGGATCCTAGGTCAGTATGTAACAAAATGGTATCAAAAGGTGGTTTTATTTTCTTTTCATTTATCTTACTACTTGGGAAAGGTATAAAATAGAGTAGTATGTGATGGGCCTTGTCCAATATCTCATGCATGGGAGTATCAAACCAAATTATGAGGGTAAAATTCATGTACCCAGGTTGAGTTTGTTGTGATTGATGTGTGTTGTTAGAATTAGATGTTACTTCACCTTGAGTGATTCATTTTTTTGTGATGTGATTATTGTTTTTTATATTTTCTGAGATATGAATCATGGTCATGTATAGGATGATATTTGAGTATGCATACATCATTTCAGAAACTCATGAACTATGTGACATGCATCATTTTATGCATGCACGGGAAATGGTTTTTGGGCAATTTGTTGAGATTGAAATGGTTTTCCTTGCTTGTGAAACTGAACTGAAAATGGTACATAATATGGAACTAAAATTTGTAAAATGTTGAAATATATGAATATATGGGTGTATGATGAGACTTGAAAAATAATAATGGTTTTACACTTTGTTAACCATGACCTAGATGTTGGGTGGTTGAGGGTAGTGACAGCTCCTCGGTTTTGATCTTGTGGTAGGTTATAGGGGATGATTTATCAGGGATTTATGTGAATACATGTAAATGTGTTAATGTTTTTAATGTTTCCTAAGACATGTGTTTTGAATTGTAGAGATACACCAACAATAAGATGATTTTTGATAGGATTATGGGAGAATATGGCTGGAAATGATCCTATAGATATGGAACTTGAGGTACCAATAGTGTCGGGTTAAGGGGATGAAGATAAGTTCTCTGAGAACTTTTATCACTTCATGAAATTGTTAGAGAGATACCCAGAGTGGGTTGTGGAGATTATATCTCACCAGAAACGAATGTTTTAGCTATATAACCCTGCAACTTTCATTGAAGATGGTGGACCTGAGGTAGAAGAGATATGAATTGATTCCATCTAGACTATAATTGACAATTTAGAGACTCCTGCTGATATGAGGGTCAAGTTAGCTTCTTATATTTTATGAGGATTAGAGAAACGCTGGTGTAATGTTTAAGATTAGATTGTGTAGGAAGATGGTATGTTATGCAAGGACTTTTTGAAAAAGTTCTTAGAGAACTTTTTTATAGAGAGTTGTGGCAGGAGATGGGAGCTTAGTACGTACGGTTGACTCAAGGGATCATGCCCATGATAGACTAAGATGGTTTCTTTACTGACATGACGTTCTTTGATACAATGATATTAGGGGTTAAGACATGTATGGAAAGTTGTTTCTAATATGGGAATAAATGTGATATTAAGTTGTAAGTTAATATCTTTTAGCTAAAAATGTTTTCTGAAGTGATATATTTGGATCACATATCTGAGGAGAACCCAAATAAAGCTTCCAATTTAGGGAAAATGGTCTCTATGGGATGATCAGGGGTACTTATTTTGAGGGTAGGAAGCATCATTATGAGAATGTTGAGTATAAAGATGGAAAGAACAGTGTCCATGGGGAAATATTAGTTACTTAATATCTTACCTAAGTTCTTTTTCACTATTGCAGTAGGTTGGGCCACTTTAATAGTAATTTTACATGACCATAAGAAGAGTTCTGAGCTTGTGGAAGGATGGGAAATCTAAAAACGTTCTACAAGAAACCCACAATAGATGGGTAATGATGGAGAATCTAGTTAGAATCATGGTTTGGGAAGAAGGGATTCAACACTATATCAATTTGGTAGTTGGAGTTCTATTGGAAATGGTAGTAGGGGTAGTGGAGGTAGCCATTCTAGGATAGAGAAACCATATAAGTAGAGTGGTTCAATCTAGGGGACTCAAATTGTATCATAGGGAATAGGGGAAGGATAGTTTCACGCAGTTCATCCTACACTGGTGGATAGTGATGTTGTACCATTGATAGTTACAAGTACTATTACTATAACTTCTATATTATCTAGTTCCTTATTTGATAAGGGTGCCTATTATTCTTTTATATCATCAAAACTTTTTAATTTTTGATAATTCTCTTAGAGTTTACGAGTAGAGTGATGATGAAAGATACACCTTTGGGAGTACAACTAAGAGACATCTGTTTGTGAAAGGGTGTTCTCTTGAGGTTGGGGAGTATCATTTCCTTTGGGATATTTACATTATGGATAAGTGAGGCTTCGACCAAATTATGGTTATAGATTGGATGGTGGATTATCAAGCCCACATTGATTATTACCTAAGGTGACTAACTTATATGTCTATTAAGGGTGATAATTACATTCACCATGAAGAATGGGATATCAAGCTAGGTCGTGTGGGGCCAGCTCATCAACAACTATTGGAGATCACTGCCCAATTTTCTAGTCTATTACTAGATGATGGAGGTGTTAATAATGATGTATTAACAACCATAGTGGATAGGTTCCAGAACATTTTTCCAAGTGACATCTCAGAGATTCCACCTAAGAGATATGTGGAATTTAAAACTAATCTCGTGTAGGAGGTTGACCCAGTTTCAATTCCACCATATAGAATGGAACTAAAAGAGATTATATATATTAATAATCATCCAAAAGAGTTGATGGGAAATGGATTTATCCATCCAAGTATTTCACCTTGTGTTTCTCTAGTTTTTTTCAAAGGCTTATGGGATTCTATGCTTATGTGTTGATTACCGGAAATTGAATTGGATGACAGTGAAGAACCCAAATCTTATTCCATGTATCGATGACCTATTTGACCAGAAAAAGGTAGATTGTGTCTTCTCCATGATTGAATTGAAATCAGGTTATTATCAAATGGTAGTTTGATATTCTGATATACCTCAATCTACTTTTACGAAGGATGTATGGATTTTATGAGTTTTTCATAATGTCGATTGAGTTGACTAATGCTTCTATTATTTTTATCGCCTTGATAAACCAAATCTTTCACCCGTACCTAGATCAGTTTTTGGTTTTGTTTGTGGATTAAATCTTGGTGTACTATAAGACTCATGATGATCATCCAAATATATTCCCATCATCTTCGATGTGGGTGGCGCGGCGTTCCTCCTCATGCCCGGTGGTTTTGGTGGTGGTCCTCTGTTGTGGTGGTGGTCATGTCTCCTTCAGCCCGCAGCTAGCCTGATTCGCTCTATTCCTACCTCTTTGGATAGGGCATCACTCGATGGTGTGGTGGCCTTTCGTGGATGCGTTCATATGCCAGCAGACTATGGGTCCGCCTTTCCAATGAGCATGTTGGGGTTTCGCCATGTCCGATGTGGTCGTTTTGTTCGGTGGCGACGGGAACTTCTGATCTTCATAATGGTGCGTTGTAGGATTTTGTCTTTCTTCTCCAATTCATGTCCTTCTGCAGTGTTGAGAATTGCAGTGATTTCTTGATGGAAGTCTTTGATCCGAAGATGCGGTTTGGGGTTCCATCATGGGTTTTTTGGCGTTGGTTAATCTTATTTTTTTTGATTTGATTTTTCTATTTCTGTGGATTCATGAACTTTTGTTGAGTTTGTTCCTCCAAGTCTCGAGGATGATGTTCTAGTATTTGTATTTGGATCTTCTGCTTCTGGTGATTTCTGGCATGGGACAGAGATGACTCCCTGGTTGGGTTCGCCGGCTTTATGTTCTAGTAGGTTTCTTGATGGTGGATGCATGTCTCGAGGCGGCGGTGTGTCACAAGGCGCGTGGCGTACATCGTATCTGTCAGTGATTTGGTTTGATGTTTGTTTTTGAATTTTGAATTTGGATGTCGGATTTGTTTTCTAGTTGTCGAATGGTTCAAATTTTGTATTTGGGTACCAGAAACCCAAAAAATCGGCTTTAAGAAAAGGAAAAAAATGATTTGCAGTAGGTACATTTCTTAGGCCACATCATTTTGGAAAAAGGTGTGTTAGTGGACCCAGAGGAAGTTTAGGTAGTTTTTTATTCAGATCATCCCAAGAATATTTTCAATATCCCTAGCTTTCTGTGGTTAGCAAGTTTTTATCATAGGTTTATCTAGGACTTTTATTGTTCAGAATCACAGCTTTAAGGACTATCCAAGAAGGTACTAATGTTTTAATGGTATGGATCATGTGGGAATGCATTCTAGGAGTTGAAGAAGTGCATGAAAATGGAACCAATCTTGATCCTACATGATCCATGTGAGGAGTATATTGTTTTTTCTGATTCTTTTGGAATCATTATTGGAGTGGTGTTGATGCAACGAGATTGTTTTGTGGTATATGGGTCTTGGAATTTGAGTCCACATGAATGGAAATACTCTACGTAGAACCTTGAATTAGCTATAGTGGTTTATTCTTGTAAGTATTGGAAGCATTATCTAATAGGAGAAGATTTTACTATGTATATCTACTATAATAGCTTAAAGAATATATTTTTTGAATAAGATTTGAATCTTCGGTAGTGGATTTGGGTTGATTATATATTATCATTTGACTATAATCTATAATATATTCCTGGGAAGGGAAATAGTGTTATTAATGATATAATAATGAAAACTCAGAATCAAGTAGTTCAGGATTCTAGTGTTGAGTGTAAAATGATGACTTTACTAGCTGATATGCATATTTTTCTTTAGGATAGCCAGGATAAGATGAGTTTCCTATCAGTTTTAGGGGAGTCTACACTTTTGATCCAGATTAGATATAAGAAGTATGAGGATCCATAATGTATTTCCTTAAAATAAATACTTGATGTTATGGAGTCACCTTATGACATAATAATAAATGAGGGTGATATTATCTATGTTTGAGGCCATGTAGATGTGCCTATGAGTATGTGAGAGAAGATAATGTGTGAATTTTATGCCTCAAAGTGGGTGGTCCATCTGGGTTTTACAGAAATGTATTGTGACCTATGTTGAAAGTATTGGTGTTCTACCATGATAAAATATATAGAAATTTTTGGGAAATGATTATTCACCTCTTAGAGGTTGAAGGTCCGGCATTGAAAACCTGGTGGTTCACTACATCCATTGAACATTATGGAATGGATTTGGGATGATGTAACTATGGAATTTTTGGTGGGTATTATGATGACTCCTTGTAAGAATGATTCTATTTGGGTGGTTGTGGACTTAATATTGAATGTAGATCATTTATTTCTTATAAGGGATACTTTATCAGTGGATTAGTTGTGAGATTTTTAGGTTTGGGAGATATTTTCTCTATAATGGGTGCCATGGATAATTGTTTCATACATTGACTTGAACTTTAATTTTCTCTTCTGGATGGTCTTATTGATGGCACTTGGTATATAGATTCTACTAAGTATGTATTTCAACCCATAGAAATATGGTCAGTCATAATTTATTGTATAGGAGCTTGAGAATATGCTTCATACATGTTATTTAATTTGGTGGGTCTTGTGAGAAGAATGTAGCTTTGGTGGAGTTCACCTATAACAATAGTTATCAAGAAAATATTTAGATGGAACCGTATGAGGAACTTTACGGTATTCCATGTAGATTAAATATTTTCTAGACGGAGGTACGTGAGTTAGAGATATTGGGACCGAGTCTGGTGTAGGATAAATTGAAGGAGGTTAAACTAATTTGAAATTATTTTGATATATATCATAGTAGACAAAAATTTTATACTTATACACAATGACCCCTATATTTTTTTATAGGGTGTTCATGTATTCTTTATGGTGTCTCCTTGATTGAGACACTGTGGGATACGGAGAGAGGCCATGTTGGAGCCCTAGTTTATTGGACCATTTGAGGTTGTGGAGAGAATCGGGCCAATGGTTTATCGATTATCTCTTTCACAGAGGTACAGTGTTATCAATGATTTTTTTCATGTTTCAAAACATTGGTGGTATCAACCCAAACTAAATCACATGATCGATGTGGATGATGTTGAACTTGAGATGAATGCGTCCTGTGAGGATCATCTGATATGTGTTTGGTTCACAATGAGAAAGTACTATAGGGAAAGACCGTGTCGATAGTTCATGTATTGTGGAAATAAGGATGTTTGTAGGAGGAAACATGGGAAAATGAAGCAGAAATGTGGGATTAGTGCCCTCATCTTTTTTACTAGTAATCTTAGATATTCTTTGAACTATAGAACAAGGATGATCTGTTATAAGGTGGGGAGATTATAAGATCTTAACCTTTTGTGGATACGTTATGAGCTTGTTTTATGGTACCCTTTTTCCTTGTTTTGATTATATTTTTTTGGGTTTAATCTGGGGTTCATTTGGGTAAAAATTTGAAGTTTTTATAGATGTTTTTGGTAGTGCACTATTGGCGCATGGTTTCCCTAGACCATGCTCCCAACCCCAGCTAACAGTGAAACCCAAGACTGAGGGGGATTCCGTGGATGGTGTATGATTTTCCAAATTGTGCCCCCTCTTAGAAGTAACTGTGCTGCCCACTGGAAGGAGTCAAATTGATAGGCACATGGTTAGGGGAACCATGCACCCTAAGCAGGAAGACATGCATATAAAATTTTAAATCCCTGAAAATTAGATTAAAAATTCTTGAACTCCCATCGTATATCCCTAAAAACCTTATTGTGACCTTAGACTGATTTATTTCATTTTCTAAAGGATTCGAGATAGACTCCAAGGCCTTATAACTTCCATTCTTGATGATTCAAATCCCATATTGATGATATTCACCAATCCTGGTAAAAGATACTCATCCAATATAGATTCCTCCCTCTCTCTTATCATTCACTCATACTTTGAGGGGATGTTTTCCCTTATTTTTGATCGATCCATATATAGGTTTTTTTTATCATGATTCATTTGATGTTGGATCTATGTTTTAGATCTATATTGTCTTCTTCATCATGTTCTTGATCATTTCACTTCAATTAGGAGCTTATGTTGGTGAGAAATCATCATCAATTTTGAGGTAGATAGTCTAAGTTCAATTCCCATAGTCTTGATTCCAATTTTATATATGTATTTTTAGATTTCAATTGTCAAATTTGGGAATTAAATATTTAATTGAATAAATTAATTGATTAATTACTTTATGGAAACATGGAATTGGATTAATTAATTGTTCCATTAATTAATGGAATATTGTGATTATATAATTTGTGGAATTAGATTAATTACTTGGTTAATCAAAAAATAGAATGTTGTTATTATGAAATTGGTGGAATTTTATTAATTAATTTCATAATTAATTAATGGAATGTTCTAATTATGTAATTGGGGGAATTAGATTAATTAATTGGTGAATAAATTCATGGGATGCATGATTCTATAATTGATGAGAAATTAGGGTTGTGTGATTGGTCAATTAATGTGATTACGAATTAATTGAAAATGGGCATTATGAGAGGGTTGAATAGACCATAATGGGTTAATGGGTTAAATGAATTGAATATTTCGAATTATTTAATGGTGAATTGCTCATATTATTACATGTAATTAAAGTGTGAACCATTATTTGTTTCGGTAGTTGAATGGTATATTAATTGATTTGAGATGTGAAAAAAAGGGTTAATATTGATAAACCTTCATTTATATATTGTGTGTAATGTATGTTTTATTGATTGATATACTAGTGTGGGACACAAACTGAAGTTCCAAATACCCATATATGATAATTGAGATTTGGATGGGGACTAAGGCTCTAAATACCCTTGTGATATTGAGGTTTGGGATAGGGACTTTGGGTCAAAATACCCATACTAAATAGTGATTATGTGACTAGGATTGAGGGTCCAAATACCTAGATGATATTGTGGTGTGTGGCTGGAAAATAGGTTCCAAATACCTACGGGGTGTCAGAAATGATGTCCCATGCCCATGAGTTAGCATTAGACTATTGTTCCAATTGTCCATGATATGATTTGACATGATATGAAAAATTATAACCATGGTATTGTGATATGATCCATACCCTAGCATTGGCTGAAGTAGGTATTGAGGGTTCAAGAGTCCTTAGGAACCGGGGGGTTTATGTGGTCAGTTAAAGAATAATTGAAAATGTAATAAATATTACTTATGAATTTTACTTTATTATCTATGAAACTATATACATTGTTATTGATTGGATAATTTTTTATAAATTTTTAGTGGTGACCTCCAGAGTTGTACTCACACCTAACTCAGGTTTCCTGATATGTACCGAAATAGACTTCATTTTTTCAGGACAGGACAAGGTAAAGAGTCATTTGTTAGATGGATGAGTAGAGATGGATAATGGATGAGGTAACCAAACATTATGTCGGGACCCACTTGAAGTTATCGGTGTGGATTTATTTTGGTGTTAAATTAGAGACTTGAAACTTATTTTGGAATGACATATCTATTTTCTAATATGGATATTATATGCAGTTTTAGTCATCATGTGGTGCTTATTTGAATGATTATTGGTTATAACATTTGATTTTTATTTATTTGTTTTCCACTATTGTGATGATTTGATAAAGAGGGTATAGTATCCACATGATTGATATTATACCCTCGCTGCAAGTTGGCATCCTCTGGAATATGGGTATGCACTCCTTAGGTCATGTGACCGACAATCTTGGGGCACCAATGTGTGGCACCCTGGTCGATACATTGCAGTTTATGATCCTTTGAGGTGTGTACCCAGGATGGTATGTGAGATAGTTTGGTCAAGCCCCATTATCATCAGAGGAGTATTTATATTATAAGGATGATGAAGATCCATGTCAAAGGAATAACAATGTGGAAGTTGAAGTGGGGAATATACTAGAGGATGTTAAATGCTTTGGGATCTATTTGGTTATACTCTCAAACATGTTGGATGAGAGAAATTATAGGTAAGGATTTAGATAATCTTTTAGGGGAAAGAACCCGGAATGATTTGATGGTGGGGATGGTCATAGGATATATGATCCAGTAATTGCTATATATTCCATGCAACTAGGAATGAAGCCTTGTGTTGTTCAAAAGCATGGTGTGGTAGGATACCAATGATGGGTGGGTAGTACCCTCTTAGGTGAGGTCCTGGGGTATTATGAAATTTCATTCCATGCAATGAGGATGTGTGGTCATATTATGTTTATCACAGTAGGAATCACATGTTTACCCCATAGGGGAAGTCAACTAATTAATGTCATGTACTGAGGATGTTGTGTGCAAGGATCATGTGTTAAGCTACCCATTCTTCCTCATGTTAGGTCATGAGGTAATCTTGATCCACTGATGGGTTAAGGAACATGATTGGGTCTTACAGCTGATGAGGAGGCACATGTAATTTTTTATAACCTCAGGTAGGGGATTAATGTCAAATATAAACCCACTTCAGGATAAGAAACTTGAAACTAGGCCTAAATCCAAGAGGTCTAGGAATCATTATGTATCCCAAGTATAAGGTATCAAGCCACATGTAGTTCTAGAACATTTAATGGTAGAACATCAATGACAGGTGAGAAGTACCATATCGGGTGAAGGTCTATGTTATTATATAGTTTTATTTCATGAAATGGGGACATGGGGTCATCTCATGTTTATCACATGAGGTATCCCATGTTTTCCACACTAGGTAAGGATATATTTTAACATCATGAGTTGAGGATTTTGGTTTTGGTCATCTCATATTTTTCAAATGAGACATCTAATTTTTTTCACATAGCATATGGCTATAGTTTAACATCATGTGATGAGGATTTTATTTTCAATCATAGAACATATTTTATATGATGAATCCTATGTTTTTTACATGGGGTAAGACTATACTTTAACATTATGTGTTGAGGGTGTTGGATTTGGTTATCTCACATTTTTAAGTTGAGGATCATATGTTTGTCACACAAGGTAAGGATACAGTTTTACATTATGTTATGAGGACCTTGGTTTTGGTCATATCACATTTTTCATAAGAGGAATCCTATGTTTTTCACATGTCCTAAGGATAAAGTTTATCATCATGTACTCAGGATGTTGGTTTTGGTCATCTTAAATTTGTATATGAGGAATCTTATGTTTTTACATATTTTAACACTATAGTTTAACATACTGTGTTGAGAGCATTATTTTTGTTCATCTCACATTTTTCATATGAGGCATCATATGTTTGTTTCATAGGGTAATGATACAGTTTAAAGTTATATTCTAATGATATTGGTTTTTGTCATCTCACATTTTTTATATGAGGCATCCTACGTTTGTCACATGGTGTAAGGTTATAGTTAAAATCATGTGTTCAGGACATAAGTATTTATTATTTAAATCCATACATCATGAACACATATGCTACTAGTTTAAGGGTAGAGGGATTAGGCTGAGGGGTTCAGGAATAATCCCAATTTAGTAATCTATCCATAGTGGTAAGTGTAATATATTCCCCACCTATAGTGATCAATGAGTATGAAACATTAGAATTGACCTTATGAATAACTTATGGTACTACACACTTGGGTGGTATCTTTTTTGGATTTTTTATGGATATCATATATTTTTTGAGAGATAGTATGATATCTCTGTGGAGAAAGGACAATAGGTGGACCTTTTTGTTGAATACACATGCAACCCAATTCTGGTGCCTCTCCAAGCAATGTAGTGCTTGTAGCATGTTTTCTTAGATAGATTCCAACTCAATTAGATGGAACTTGACTAAATTATATATAATTTGGTTATCATAAACGAAATTCTAGAGTTTTGGTAGCTATAACATTGTGATATATTAAAATAATACTATTCTTGATATCATATTCTACACACAACACTGAGTTTACAAGAACTATGATATAATATTAAAATACTATTACATAAATGTGATAATTATAACATATCTACTAAATTATAGGGTATGAATAGGATTAATTTATTTATGAGACATATATAAAGGTTAAAATCAATATAAAATTATTTAAAAATACTAATAAACTAGAAACTCTATTTTAATAAAGGTCGTCTTATTCATAGAAATTTTGTTTTCTTCAAAAAAAGACTTCTATGTATTTATTGGATAAAATAGTATACCTAATTTTTTCCTAATTTTAGAAAATTTATATTCTAAAATGAATATAAATTTTTAAATAATCATATCTATATTAACTTATGGATAAATTTTGGTTTTTTCAGAAAATATAAATTTTTTCAATGAATAGTGAAAAATACAGTTTTTTATAAAAAACATATATTTTTAATAAATTAATTCCAAATATTATTTTAATTTGTTTTAAAAGTAAAATAAGTGTTATTTAGTTATATTAAATCCATTTAATTTCATTTAAATCAACTTTATTCTAGATTTTTGTATAATTTTATTCTTAATCCTAAAAATAAATTTTTTTTAAACAGTTTAAAAGTGGATAATGTTTCTCCATTTTGTTTAATTGAAATAACAATTTGTGAGGAATTATTTAAATTAAATATATATATATATATATAATATATCCATAAATATTAATTTAAATTCATTTAAATATTTCTACTTTTCATCTATTTATTACAAGATAATTTTATGCTTGAAAATTGAATTTTTGAAAAACCCATTTTTTCAACATGTATGTGGGTTTAATTATAAATTAAATTCATCCAATTATTTGAGTTGAATTTGGAGAAAATGATTAAATATTTTTAATCAGAATAAATTATAATATCTAATAATTTAAACTTAATATTTTACCATAATTAATAGTTAATATAGTAAAAAAATATTTATAGTCATTAAGGTAAAAATGAGATTATCAGCGGTTAAAGCAAAATATATGGGTAAAAAATGACTAAAACTTGTATAATTAATATTTTATGGTCATATTTAGAACTTTTATATTCTAAGGTTCTAAAATTTTCCATTTTTTATCCTTGTATCATGATAACAACATAGGTGAGTTCTATATTTTCAAAAATTTCAAATGTGTCTTCTCCCCCACTTATAAAAGGCCACCCCCTCTCCACTCCTTTCCGCAGTTCCAAATCCCATTGGTTTTGAAAATAAAAAACTAAATAAATTCTTTAACTCCATAAACTAATACTATGATCCTTGTTTTAATCATAAATCCATCCTAATAAGGCTTTTGTATAAAACCTAAAGAAGTTGTTCGGAGAAGAGGTAACATCCTTAACCAAGTGTTTTATTTTATTTCTTCTTCCACATCCTTAAAATATTTTTAAAACATGTAGATATAATTACATAATTACATTAATTATACTAATATTTTGTTATTATATGGTTTTTACCAACAAAAATATCCTACTCCCAAAAATGGTAAATGAAATTTTTGATCGTGTATACGATAGACTACCACCTTGTGAACTGATATAATTCATTTTCCCTCACTGTTTCTCATATATGAATATAGTTATTTATTTAATATATATTATATTTATAATATAATTATACATGTTGAATTATAATATCACATATACCTTCTTACTTTCCATTTCATAGAGAATATGATAATGTCGCTCATGTGTATGGTGGACTACCACCTCACAAAGTGTTATGATTCATTTTTCACATACGCTTTACATAAAAGGTAATAGGAATTAATTTGATCAGGTGTATGACTAATTTTTATTAACAAAACACATGGATAATATGTTTAAGTTTATTTACAGAAATAATATGATATTTAATATATAATTATCATCTGGTAAATTTAAAATAACACAGTATTTTCAGCATGGTCTTTAAAAAATGGAATCATTACTCATGTTTATGTACGGGATATCATCTCCAATATTGTAAAGTTAATCATTTTTCATAACCATAATTCATGGTTGGTTGAAAAGGTATAATTTATGTATTAAAATAAAAATTATTTCATTATTACCATTCTATATATTATTAAATAGTAATCTCTTTGACCTTATTCAACTTACAAAATTGATTTTGGACATAAGATTCATGTATTATTAAAAAGTATAATGTGAATTTAATTGGTTAAGAAATTGAATATGACATGTTAACAAATAAAATAATAATAATAATAAACTTTTAAAATTTTCTTAATAAATTAAATAATTAACATAAATTTATTTCTCATCAAGATAAAGAATGCAAGTGACAAATCGGCCTCAAGGTAAGGGATATTTCTAACCCACCATTTCCTCTTGTTATGAAAATTATTTCTCTCACACACCTTATCTATATTTAAATTTATGGAATTCTTCTAATATATTTGAGCATTCCTATAACATGTGTACTAAGTTTATTATACCATTCTTTGATAGGTAAATACATTCCCTATATTCATTTATC
Organism: Viscum album; assembly: GCA_963277665.1. Classification (NCBI taxonomy): domain Eukaryota; kingdom Viridiplantae; phylum Streptophyta; class Magnoliopsida; order Santalales; family Viscaceae; genus Viscum; species Viscum album. The sequence continues at coordinate 264,556,794 of OY728128.1, read as the reverse complement.
AAATTCCATCATTATGAAATTCACTTTGATTATGATATGAGACAAGGTTATTCAGCCCATTTGGTTTACATGGGTATTTTTATATTATTCCCTATGATTGAATCCCCTTATATGAAACACATAGATCAAGATAATTATTTTATGGGTTCACTAGGATATAAATTCAATTCATTGGGTAAATATTTAGTCTCAAAAGGTGTCATGTATAGGTTTAGGGAGTAAACCTGATCTGTTATGGGACTCTTTCCACTATTGGAAACTATCTAGGTAGTTATACTTGACTCATGTTTATGTCATGTTATATGTTCGTGTCACATTTCCTATGATACTATTATCTAATGATACCATGTTTTTAATGTTATTTTTACCTGTGGTAAAGCATGTACCTTATCATTTGTGATATCATATTATACCATTGACTCATATGTTATGCTTCCTTATCATGTTTATTTAATTTTTGGATTTTTGTCTCAATCTATTGTTTATGTATTCCCCCAGTTATTCCACATAGTTTTAAGAGCTCATTATTATTTAGGATCTTATTATGGAGAATAAAATAAAGAAGTTTTACTTTATCCTTTATTTGATGTATTATGAACCTAGTTTTTTCAAATACATTATGCCTCACGATATTTGGGTTTAATTAATATATTTTTATGTCAAAAATCATGTAATGATATGTGTAAAATCCATGGGTCTCTACAGTTGTTACCACGATAATGTCTTACTTATCCTTTGGAACTAGTATGATAAAACATTAGTAAGAACCCAAGGGATAAATCTAAGGATAAGAGTAATTATAGAAAATTATCCTAGAATCATAGTGATGTATTGAGTGAGTGGTTTCCAAGAAATTACATCCATGTCTAGATACAAAAAGTGTTCATGGTTATAGAACATATATACCTTGGTGTAAAAACTCTTAAAAATACATTTTAGGCTTGACTCAAGAGTTACCTTGTGTACAAAAATGGCCCTTAGTACATACCTAATTCCAAAATCTTAGCAATATGGTTTGGAAATTCAAAAAATCATTGTAAACCATTATGTATGACATAAATGAATTTTTAGGTTAGAAGAAATAATATGAATCATTTCCATGGATAATGTAAATTAAAACCTGGAGGCCCATAAGGTAGGAGATACTTAAAATTTATAAGTAATTCCTTTAAGGTTTATAATTTTTCATTTAGTATGATAATTCATTCTCATATTTTTTCTTTATTTATTTTTAGTTAATGGAATTAAATAGGATAATGAACAATGATAATTAGTGTTATGGGAAAAGTAATGATTTCCCTAATGATATTCCAAACCAAATGGTAATGGTAGTTAAATGTCTTATGATCATGCCAAATTAGTATTCTCAAATTATGATCAATAATTGGAATTTAGTTTAATTTCCAAACACATCAATGAATAGAAGGATGATGTCTCAATTAAGTTCAATTACTAAAGATGAAAAGTAAAATAAGATTCAATTTTCTACATGCCCAAAATGTGGGAAGATGCACCAAGGAAAATTCCTTAAAGTAAATAGAATATGCTTTAGGTTTGGAATATGAGGGGACAACATAGCTAATTTTTGATAAAAACTGAAGAGTCTAGTAAACAAGAAGCTAGAAAATAAAGTTCAACTTAAGGCACCACAAATAATTCAATTTCATAAATGTTGGGACTCTAGAATAATTTTGTTTAATTATTTTTATCAATGGTTTTATAGTTATAAAAATCATGAAGCTTATATGGATTTTTCTAAAGTGGTTTATATTTATGGATTTCAAAGAATAAGTTCAATTGTACTAATAACCTAGCAATGTAATATAATGTTAAGTTGATATTTTTTAGAATAATGCATTATTAAGGAAAATATAATCTTTGATATGTTCTTGAATTTGAGTTAGTTATATTCAATTAAGATTATTTTACTTTTTTTAAAATAATTATTATATATACTAATAATTTAGTGGTTAAAAGCTGAATAAATTATTAATGTTATTTTTAGGATGTTCATCATATTTTTTGGAATCATTTTATTGATCTTAAATGTATATATCCATTAGGTTTAACATAAAATATTGTTTGGGAAGAATGATTTTATCTTTTTGGAGATATAAGTTGAAGGGTATGAGATTACCTTTGTGGTTAAAACCTTCTTTAATATTATGGTAATTAAGGTTATGTGGGATATATATTTTTTTATTTAAGGAATGATCAATGATAAACCATTTGTTTTGTTGTTGAATTTTAGAGATTAATATATTGATTTTGGGTAATACATTAGCATGTGATAAACATTTAAGATATAATAAATATAACAGAAATAGATTTTTTACTATTTTGTAGATATTATGATCTATTAAAAGTTAATTTTAGTGCATATGTAATAAAAAAAATCATATTGGTTATCCATTTATTATGGTAATAGGGGATGTTGAAATTGATTAAAGAACAACCAAATTATAAAATTGTGTTTATAAAATAAAAAGATATCAAGTAAGTATATTTTATGGTTTTATCTATAATAATTGAAAAATATTCCCTAAAATCTAGGGAAAAGATATTGAAACAAATATCTTATCCTATTAAAATCATATATGATGAACAAATGTATTTTAATTGATCATAGATTTATGGTTTTTTAGCGGTTATAATTCTCTTGATCATTCACTTTTTTATAATAAATTACCTCAATAACCCTCCAAAATTATTTATTTTTTTATTCAATATATATATATATATTAACTTCCCATAAATTTTCTCCCAATAGGAAACCTAGCAAATTTTTATTCTATATGAACATCATATTTCCCATTCCCTCTTTTAAGAGGAAGTTTCATTAAAACTTTTTACAATGTGGGTTTTAAATAAAGAAATTTTCAGAAGTCAACCCCTTGATTACTAAGAACATGTTTAAATTGATAGAATGTGTTTTATTTAATATTGTTATAATTTAACACCTCAATATTTTAAACGAACAATATTCTTGATAGTGTATTCAACATACAATACTCAGTTTAAACAAACCATGATATAATATTAAAATACTATTTTTTAAATGTGATCATTACACCCTTACCATAATATTGATAGGTATGAATAGTATTAACTATTTTAAGAAATTTATATAAATTTCCTACTCAATATAAATATATTTATAAATTAAAATTATGTAGTCACTCAATTTTAAGCAAAGTCATTTCATTCATTGAAAATAATTTTTCTTTAAAAATGATTTTTACGACTTTCTATGATGAAATAATATAATTGATTTTTTTATATTTTAGAAAATTTATTGTAAAAAACATAATTTTCAAAATGATAATATCAATATTAAATTTTGTTGAAATTTTTTGATTTTTCAGAAAATATTAATTTTTCATTGAATAGTGAAAATACAGATTTTTTATAAAATTGTCATTTCATTTAAATAAATTAAGTCCATTTATTCATTTAAGTCGATTTAAAAGTAATATAATTATTATTAATTTATATTAAATCAAATTAATTACATTTAAATTGTAGTTACCCATCCTGGATTCCACTTTAAATATTATTGTGGGTCAGTTGACCTATGGGCCTTAAGCATGCCTCTCCATATACCAAATGTCGTTGACTAGAAGTGAGGGTGTAAAGAGAAAATAGTGGGGAGACTATACCCTCATATGGTGATAATAATAATGGTTTATGTATATAAAATACTAGAGTAAGTACTATAACACATAGGAAGAAATGACAATCAATAGTGGAAGTATAAAAAGAATGCAGTGGTAAATACGATGATGTCATATTATGAGAGGAACTAGGTACAACAATTGTTTATTATTTTTCTTTAGGACTTTCACTTTATATTTTTTCTTGATAATTTATTCTATTTATAATTTTTTCATATAATTTTAGTTATTAAATTCGTTATTATTAAAATATTTTTAATTATAGTTTCCTATATTCATTGTAATTATAGAGGCAAGAATTAAATATTGAACGACGCGTTCCCCGACAGAAACTCTTTTGCTTGAGTATACGGAAAAAAGGTGGAAGTGCGGTTAATGAACTGACACAGAAGTAGACTGTAAGTTTTAATTTGTTGATTTAAAATTTTAATATCTATTTTTTAACATAATAATCTATTTATATTTGTAACAATCTGGTTTAGAGTCCATTAATTCATAGGAACCTAACAATTATGAGCCAAATGATCACTTACAACAGGTGTTGGGAGATGAATACCCTAGTAGAGTACGATGTCAATCTGGAAAGAGTATAGTCCCAGCAAAGTATTAGCCCTATTCAGGTACCATTTGTAGTACCACTGAGTTGGAACAGGTTAAGGCATAGGAAAAAGAGGCTAAAAAATGTCCACATAGGTGGAAGAACGGTCTGCTTGGGAAAACATTGAATTTCTGAATTTAACGGAAGTTTTATGTACACCACTTCCACCGTAGATCTGAATAGATTGTGAGAAATATATGTCGTTGATGTGTTCAATATATAGTACACCAGGTGGAAGTTCTAATGGTGTTTTATATAATGTCATTCTTGACGATGATGATGGTGGGGAAGAGGATGTGGATTATTCTGAGGATGAGGGAGAGGAGGAGGACAAGGCGAAGGATGGGGGCAAGGAGGAGGGTGAGGAGGAGTCTGAGGATGAGGGTGGGGATGAGGGAGGGGAAGATGATGGGATAGGGATGAGAATGAGGATGAGGCTGATGATGACGGTGATGATAGTATTGGTGATGAGGGATAAATTGATCTGTTACATTTTTTGTTGATATTACTGACATTTTATTTTTGATGATTTTTTGTGACTGAATATATGTGTGATTAGGTAGGTCACATTATCTTTATTTCCTTATCTATAAATAATGAAACTTCACTTGATATGGAGGTATGGATTCTAATAATTCTTTTTTTACATGGTAACAATGATATTTTACAATTCTATTTTTACATACACTCAAACACTTTGTTAAAGATCTTGAGATTATTTGTTTTCATTATACCGATTCTTAGTTATCTTTCTATGATTAATTGTGTTTTGATGCTTTACATTATAGGACACCATTTTTTATCTAGTCTCACTCAAAGATCATGTTGTACATGATACTTTGTATTGTGGTATTTGTTACCAAAAATATTTTGATTTTTTGATAAATTATGAATCTTATTGATCTGGTCTTTATGAATACATCATAGTATAATTTTTCATGATCCTATAATGTGTTTTTGATGTCATTTGGAAGTCATATGGAGAGGTTATGAGTGAATTTGAGTGAAATATGTAATTTTCCAAATTCATGTAAGAATTTCCAGTACATTGTAAATTCTTATAGCCAAATATATCAAGAAACTAGATTTATTCATTGCTACCATAACAGTTTATATTTAAATCTTAACCTCATCACTTAGCACACCACTTTTGGAATCTCTTCAAAACCCTACCAATGATTTATCAATCATAAAATTTAAACCTATTAACTATCACATTTACCTCAAGGAAAGCCATCCCACATGTATCTATATTTCCCTCTTAAGACATTTTTCATCAATTATATTTTCTATATTTCACCTTCATGTAGTTCACATCACCAAAATACCACACCCATGATTGTATCAATATATTGAAATATATATCATTTCACCTCACAATAATTATAATACCTTTTGGTTAGATTTAGTAACCCATAGGATTTCTTAAATCAATATTTACATTGTAATCAAGAAATCCCATCCAACAAGTTAATTTCATGTCTTACATCTTGGTAAAATATTACCAAGGTCTAGAAGGTCACACGAGGATCCTTACTCACCACTATTCCTTTAGGCCCTAGTCCATTCACTTGAAAATAGATCTGTATGTTTATAAATTACCTAATAAAATCCTTTGAATCTACCCATAGAGTTATGATATCATCACTATAAACCCACTATATGTCACTTGAGTTATTTACTCTATCTAAAGAAATAATAAACCTTGAGTATTCATCATTTTCATGCTTCCACTATCAATCTCCAAAAAAATCCCCATCCCCCTTTTTTATTGAACTATGTTGTAGTGGAATGTTCATGTAGTTCCTAAATACACAACCACTAAATCAATGGTAAGTCGGGGAGAGTGAAATTGAGGGAGTTGAGGAGGAATCATACCTAAAAATTCCATATACACACCACTAAAATAACCCTTAATCCTAGAGGATTTAATGGAGAAAGAAGGATAAGAGGAGAAATCCAAATGGACATTCATGTTTCCCCCATTTATTATTTTGTTATATATCACCTATATTTGGTGTAAATTTTTAATAATTTATGAAATAGCAGTTCCATATTTGTTAAGGTTGACACATGTGTGTTTGGTATGGTTACATTATAAAATGGTTTATAAAGATGTTTGGGAGATGAGTTTTGAATTTAATGACTCTTCTATGATATTAATATTTGTATTTAAAAATTCATGTTTCTATTTAAAGAAATATTCAGCCTATAAAATGTTATTAACATGGATATTTTCAAAAAATAAAAGAACATGTTTTTTTAGAAATATTAATTGGTTTGTGATTATTGAAATTTCTTAGGTAGGTGGGGAGGGGTGGGGATGGGGGTGGGTTGTGAAGGTGAGGAGGGGGCATGAATGTGGGGAGGGAGTGTGAAGGTGGGTGCAGGGCTCTGCATGTGGGGGAGGGGTGCAAGGGGGATGGGGGATGTGCAGGGGGTTGCTAGGAGTGAGGTGGGGCATTGGGGATGTGAACGTGGGGGCTGTGTGGGTGGGGAGGGGGTGTGCAGGTGGGGGAGGGGTGTGCAATGGGTAAGGGGCTCTTCAGGTTGGGGAGGGGTGTGAAAGTGGGTGGGGGTTCTACAGCGAGAGGATGTTGGGGGTAAGGTTGGGAGTGGGGGTTGTGAAAGTGAAGAGGGGGTGTGCAGGTGGGTGGGGGTTTTGATAGGTGAGGGAAGGGGTGTGCAGGGAAGATGGGGTTGTGTAGGGGGAGGCTATTGGGGGAGAGGTGGGGAGTGGGGGTTGTGCAGGAGTGGAGGGTTGGGCTAGGCAGTTGGGAAGATGTGCAGGTGGGGGTGTGTAGGTGGGGATGGGTGTTCAAGTTGGTGGGGGTTGTGCAGGTGGGGGTTGTGTTGGTGGGGGCTGTGCAGGTGGAGGCTTCTAGGGGTGGGGAGGGGAGGGGGTTGTGTAGGTGGGGAGGGGATGGGTTGTTCAAGTGGGTCTGAACTTCGTGATATCCCAATATTCTTCTACCCCATACTATCAAAAGTTCATCACCAAGTCCCAATACCACTTCCCACTATATAACCACACTATCCCATATGATTTCTTGTAATTCCCTTGATTTCTAATTCCTCGCATAAGGGTAAGACCTTCCCCAATTCATATTTTTATGCAGTTCCACCTATCCCATTGAGATTGAAAAAGGTATATGAGCTCATTCCAATGAATTTCAATAAGACAACTCTGGGATATTGGGAAACTAAGAATCCTGAATCCTAGTCCTATCCTAATGTATTTTACTTGTTTTAAAAGCCATAACTTGTTCTTGGACAAGCACATGGCATTGATCAAATCCACCCACCTATCATAGCAGTAATGAGTAACACTAAAATGCACCACTAAATTATGTGTAGTGTATTGGAATTGAATTGGGTAATTACCTTCTAAATTATAAATTCAATTCTCTATGTATTGAAATCTGAATTGAATACATTGTACGTAATTTTGAATTATGTATGTATTTATAATTTTGTATATCACATACATAATAATGTATTCAATTTTGTGGGCATTGTATTCATAATTCGTAATACAATTCTTTATGTATTCAATTCATAATTCAATTCTGAATTTTTTATTGCACAGGGTAATTGACTTATGAATTCAGAATTGTATTCTGAATTGAATTCTAAATTCAATTTTGTTTGTATTTAATTACCTTATGAATTATGTTTTATACTTGAATTGAATTTTGAATTCAATTATGTGTTATACTTGAAAGTAATTGGTGAATTATATATGTTTATACATTCAGGGGCATAGGGAGGAGGCAGGCTGCTACCTACTGCTGGAATTGCAGGATGGCTATACCAGCGGTTTACAACTATTGGTATATGTGTGAAAACCTACTCTATACCAACAGTTTCATATAAACCATTGTTAAAAGTCTATACCAATGGTTTATAACCCATTGTTATAGACCTTTGAATTCAATATTCCCCAACAGTTTACTAAAATCATTGGCAAAGGAATATTCTAGTGGATTTCAAAATGTTGGAGTATACATGATACTTCAACTTTCACAACGGTTTTAAACCATTAGTAAAAAGTTATACCAACAGTTATGAGAAACCATAGTTATAATGGGAATTTTAAATCCATATACCAATGGTTATTCAATAACCATTGTTATATGGCTATCCCAATGCCTCAGCATCCAACAGTTTGGAAAAAATTGTATAGGTTACACCAATTATTGTCCAGCCTTTTCCAACAGTTTAAAACCATTGGTATATAATAACTTTTCAATAGTTCATGATTGTAATTTAAGCCTTTTAAATGAGGCAAACGGTATATATAACTATGTTCTAACAATTCACACTCACTTTCCAAGTGGTATCACCCCTCACATGGTTAGGTTCATGGTTTACCAACCCGTGCATAGCACATGATGATGCCATTTTCCAATGAACCACCTAGCAAGGTCGAGCGCATAGTTTTCCAAACCGTGGGTAGACCGTGAAAATATTATCTTTTAAAAACTATAGAGGTACTCACATGACTATGTTCCCCTATCCACATAGTTTGAGAAACAATGTTAAGGTTCTAGGTAGGCTTCACAGTTTCTCTTAGGATGCTGCACTGTTTTTCCAAACCATGCACCCCAATTTCCACTTTCTCAAAACTGTGTTTCCAAACCACGCCACACCCAAAACTACAAGGAAGTTGTTGGGACTCAAAAATCATCTAAGACAAAGTCTTGGGTCCAAGAAACTCTCAGAATTTGGTTTTCAGATGAAAAATAAAAGACATCCCACTCACCAAAGTCAAATTTTCAAATTTACCCAGAAAATAGCCCATTCCAAAAACCAGGAAAGTTATAATCTCCCCACCAAAACATAAATCATCCTAAAGCTATCAAACATTACCTAGATATGGTACTCAACTTACCCATCTCATTAAAATCAACCCAATCCACCCCAATCATCATGTTGGAGGTCAACTACCTTCAAGGTTCTCCCCACAAAAGTATTTTCCTACCCAGTCGCTTCCTGACCCAAAGAAAACATCCCTATAGTCCATCAACCACTCCAAAACTACAAAGTCCTCCTATGACACATCGTCAATATTCACCTCATCAAGTAATAAATTAAATCCCATTGAATCTGACACCAATCATGTCATGTTTCTCATAGGATTCCCAACTCATTTCTATGTACGATATGAAACCTCTAAGGTTCCTCATCTCATTAGATGCTCGTAAGAAGTCATGTTTCCTTGCACCTCATACATAACCCACATCGCATCAATTCCCAGATACCAATGAACCAAAAATAAAATGTGCATCACATCGATTCCCATCAATAATAATAATTCCACACAACTCATATATATATATATATATATATCAAGAATTTGAGTGGATTCCAACATTCCAATAAGTTCCTGGTTAGTCCAAAAACCATAAACATGCACCTCGTGCAACAAAACTAAAAAAATACCATGAAAAAGAAAATCTTGGTCATTCCCATCATCACGACATACCTCTGACTATAGTCATCTCCCCAGCCTGATCTACACCTGGAATCTCAAATGCATACACCTGGCATGAAGATTGATTACCTAGGTCATAGCCTCCCAATGGATCTACACTAGCTACCAGACACTGACCCCACTACTGGGTCCCATTGCCTTTTCCATGACCACCACATGCAGCTGAATCTTGACTACTAGATCCTGGTACCTCTCCCAATCCAATCTCAAATGCTTGAGTCTTCCCTAAGCCCTAGATAATGGCTATCCAAGTATACTTCCTATAGAACCTCTCTAGATACCTGATCTGGCCAAATGCATGGAACTCCTTTAGAGTCCACTCACACTGAGACCAGACATGTCTTGGAAACATTCAGTATAAGCATAATGCTGAAGACTTAGTCTATTGTGGTCTTCTTGAATATATTCCCTTGCTTCACTATCTAGGTTCCTCACATCCTTCATTTTGGCTACCCTAAGAAATATCACTATAATAACATAACACAGTCACTTGGATCGAATAAGACTAGTCCACCAGATTTCAAAATAATATTAGAGCCTGGTTGACCGTCTATGAAAAGGATGTCATCTTGAAAATATTGAAATTCACCATGATGGCATGTCGTAATCCATCATCCAAATGACACACCCTGGTGATGTCTTAACCCACCATTGTAGGTGAAAAACATGATAGGTATGTGAAATTCATTGCATTGTTCATGAATAAAGTATCCCCATAATGGAGATTCATGAACTCTCAAACTCTTTCCACCCTCAGCATCTCCGAAAATAATTTCATGAACAATATGGCTTCAAAATCATTTTATGATAGTCTCTCGTGTCTTCCTTCCTATACTTGTACATCCCACCTGCTCTTTTCCATTACTTTGTTCATGTATGTTTCCAGCTTCACCCACTGGCCTAGGGATGTCTCAAGCTAGTCAAATATGGGTTGGACTACCATGATCCATTTCTCAGCCACTTGTGGTCCACCCTCACCCTAAAATAGTGGTGGGTTTTGTGACTAGAACTCTCAAGTCAGGTATTTCATTGATTGATTAGCTCCCTGTTCTCCTCTAACAATACCGTAAATGACCCATACTAAGATCAACCTGAGCTACTCATCAATCCAAGGCCCAAAATATGTGATATCCTATGGTCATCATTCCTTAACTAATGACTTTAATTATGCATGTATCTATGAATCATGATCAACCTGGCCCTCTGAAGTCTCATCCCAACCCTCAAGGGCCTCAACCCACGCATGCTCATGTGTCACCAAATCACCACCCTCCTGATGCTCCACTAGATCCTTTCTAGGTTTAATCTTTCTGAATATCAATCATGATGGTCAAATATCCATAATAGTATATGTATGTATATATATATAAGTGTATATCATAGATAGAGAAATATAAAGAAGGTAGATCATCTGACCACCCTTACACTCCCTTACCGTACCTTGTCATAACACATCCGGCCTCAGGGCCCCTTACCTACCCATATCAAGGTCAAGTATCACATGTAACCTAATGTCATGGACTCTTTCCTAAATGCATCAGAGTCAGGAATCAAATATAATCTGACCTCATGTCCCCACACCTTCCCATAACAGGGTCACGCATCACATATCATCCAAGTAAGTTGAGTATAATGACACCAAATAGAAAATACATAAAAACATTATTTAGATTCTTTGTTGACACTTTAAACAAATCACCCCTATCATAATTCCTACCAACCATTATCAAGGTCCAACCCATATATCACATGCATTTCACATCACATAGCATCATATATGGATTTAATTAGGAACACATTCATGGGCTATCTGGGTAGAATGCCACCAAAGATACGCTATGAAGGAAAACACTTCTTAGATTTCTTAATTGACACTATAAACAACCCAACCCCTAGGTTCCGAATTATATCCCTAAGAAATCACAAATCACATGATCCTTAGTACATATCATAATGCATAAAGAAACCTCCCATACCATATCGGTCTAAGGATCAAGTTCTATATAACAAATAACTATCACACCTAAGTACACCAATAGAGGTGTAAATTAAATCAATTGTAAAGGAGAAAATAATAAAAACAATTTCCCACCCCTGGAAAAATAGTATGTCCCCCATGCATGGGGATTGAGGCACCCAAATATGAGCTTTGTACCTAGTCCTGACTACATCATAGTCTCTAGTCTACCATAGTCCAAATATTAAGACCCAATAAAGAAAAGTAAAATAATTTTTTACCATTAGAATCCACACAAATTCTCCAACCAATCCAATGGAAGAAAACTCCTCAGCTGCCATATGTAGAACCCTGACAAAGATTCCACTTTAAACAATTCTCTATTCTATTTGACTATCAGGCCTTAGGATCATCTACCCATATTCTAAATTTTGTTGAATATTACTAAGGGTGTAAAGAGTTTATAGTGGGGAGACTATACCCTTATATTGTGATAATTATAATAATGTTCTATGTATATAAAATAGCTGAAGAAATACCATAATACAGTGAAATAAAAAACAAGAAATAGTAGAAGAATAAACAGATAGCATCAGTTATAATATACATTCCTCAAATAACAATAGAATTTGAAAAAACACACATTAAGTCATATTAGGTCATATGAAATAGATAAATCAAAGGGTTGACCATGTCCAACCATCATTACATACAAATATAAGAATTCTTGAATAAAAAGGAAGCTAAAAAATATTCTCCAACTAATGTAAGAACCTCCAAGGTCCCTTATATAAGTCGCATGAAAAAGTCCTGACTTGACCACTTGGGTCTAGCTCCTAATATTGACCCTTACCTAATCACAGGGGCATAAATTCTACACATTTCTTAAGGGTACCATGTAGGGTGTGATAATAAATCCCATTATTCCACCACCAACATGTTCTTATCTTAAATCCATGATAATGAAGGTGTCTCTAAATATAAATAAAACAACACATGAACCTCAATAAATAACCCACTTCTCTTGTGTTCGTCAACCACAATGAAGTGACCACCTACTTCATCCATTATCGATAAGTTTAAAAGTGTTCCCCTCATTATATATATAGCACAGACCAACTATCTTTTTATATATAACTATATTGGTGAGGATACATGGAATAATTCCCAAGTAATACCCTTAAAAAATTAATCTTAGGTGAAAACTAAGGTTCCACATATAAATACACAACTCGACACCCCATTCCACCAACCTCATAAAAATCATCCAGAAGTCATGCCAAATCAAAAAGTACCTGATCCCTAATACCTCAACTCAGATGTCCCTATCCACACAAAGCCTGATGAACATAGGCATAGTGATTTATATATTCCAATTATAGTCACCATCATCTCAATATTCAATTTCCCGAGTCATGGAAATATTCTTCCTCCCATGCCACAACCCAATAGCCTCAAGTATCACGGGGGGGGGGGGGGGGGGGCTCATCCTGAACCAAAGGTCTCATCATTTTCAACCAATGGTCTATACCCATAAAAAAAATTACTATGCTGATCACCCCCAATCATAACTGATGGTAAACACCATCACATAAGTTGTATAGTCTAAGGGGGCCTCTACCCACATGAGTGTTCAAAAACACCTTGATCGGAATCATATCTATGTATAAATTACTCCAATGGAACCTCTACCAATATACGATGAATAAAATTCACCCAAACAGTACCTAAGACACATTATTACAAAACCTCATACCCCTTATACCATGTCTCTACACCATGATGTTCATCACCTTCTCAAGAATAGAGATTCAATACCTTAACCTGATGATCATGTCACCTCAATCTAATAACTATTTTTTCCAACCTGGTAATCAAAATATCCCCATGTATCCTTTTTCAATCCCATCCTGATGAATCAAATCTCCTTGGCCCATGTGTTCAACACCAACTCAATCATTAGGTCATGTACATCACATTACCATAGAACTAAGAAATTTATATATATAAATTCCATTTAATTTCATAAATTCACTCTTCCTAAACTACCCATGATGGTCCAAGCACCTTACTCAACTTGACCAAGTGTAGTGTAGTAGGAGCATGGTCATAAGAATCTCACATCATCCATTTGTATATTTTAAATACAAGAAATTAAGTAATTAGGGTCTCCCTCTGACAACCTGTATGGAACATATAGATCGAAACCATGAAACACCAATAAAAACATGGGGAAATAAAGGAACCACATTCATTGCACTAGTAGGATCTCTCTTATTTGATATCATTCTCTAACATGATCTGAATTAGGAGAAAACAAAATTTTTAAAGAATGCTCTGTAAATAGGCTAAACAAGATTGCATGGGTTTAGATAACCATTTTTTGATATAAAGAATAAAAGATTTAATAGGATTAAAACCCAAAATTATACACTTCTCACAATATTGATAACCATTAAAATGTGGCTCGGATCATAGACTTCGCTCAAAGCCTAGTGGGCGAGAAAATGGGAGGAGAACCCCTTGTTCTATGCGCAAAAGTGGTGAGGAATAAGGAGGAAAATAAAATAAGGGAAGGAGGGGTAGAATCATAATTTTATCCTTTTAAATGAGGTTCATGGTTATCTTGCATGGTTTGGATAATCATGCTCCCTCACTGTCCAAGGGGTATCACCCCTCATATAGATAAGTGCAGGGTTTACCAAACCGTTCATAGTTCATCCTGATTCCACTGTTCACGGAACCACCCTACATGGTATGGTACATGGTTTTCCAAAACATGTGCAAATCATGAAAATTACCTCTTCTAAAAACTATAGAGGTACTTTCACGATTGTGTTCCCCTACCCACATAGTTTGAAAAACTAGGTTAGTGTTACAAGTAGGCCACATGGTTTCTTCTAGGATGCCATATGGTTTGATCAAACTATGCACCCGAGTGTCCTCTTTCACAAAAATGAGTTTTTAGGGACCACCACACCTGAAACTCACATAAAATCCCAATTCAATTTTCAAGACTAAAATCTTGTCTAAAAACAAGTCCTTGGGTCAAATATTTCTTGAAATTAGGTTTCGAGGCCCAAAAGAAAATATAGCTCTCTCACCAAAGTCAAATTTTCAAATTTACCTAGAAAATGACCTGATCTAAAAACCTGGGATGTTACATAAATGATCATTATATTGGATTATATTATCAGTTTATTTTGAGTCATAAAAGGTCATTTTATAGAAAATGATTTTAAATTTCATAATGCTTCTCCATTTTAATTAACAAAAATTATCCTTAATGAGGAATTATTTAAATAAAATGTATATATAATATAATTATAATTATTAATTTTAATTAATTTAATTATTATTACTTGTAATATAATTATTATAATATCATCTAATTCTATAAAATGCACTTCTTGAAAAATAGTTTTTTCGACACGTATGTGGGACTAATTTTATATTAAATTTTAGAAATGCTATGAGATGAATGGGGAAAATGGATTCCATATTTGGAATCATCATTATGTATATAATTTAACAAGTTCAAATTAATTTTTTACCATAATAAAAATTGAAAACAGTATGAAATATTTATTGGGGTTATGGTAAAAATGGGTTTATGAATCGCGTTGTCTAGCGCATCAAATTAGATGTTTAGTTTTTACAAGAATTTTTGAAATATAGTAGGAAACCTAGGTCATCTCTCGATAGATCCTTAGATCATTAATTTAAAATGAAGGTTTTTATTATGAAAAATTGGAACAGAAATTTATAAAATGTGGGGTTATTTGTTTTAGAATCCAATAGATAAAGGTAAGCAATAAAAAATGGAAATTAATAGTTTTGATTAAATGTGATCAACCTAGGGAATCCACATGATGATCATCCTTCATCACATCAGGAGAAAATGTATATATATATATTTTAATCTGTAGTTTTTAACACCTATAACATGAATGTTACTAATTTTATATTATGATACCTCTTAGGGTTCAGTCATAAACACAAAATGATTCATCGGTTACCGCTAATTATTGGTGATTTGTGTTCGACTTCATAACTGAAACTCACCAAGAAAATACACAAATAACTCGAAGGGTTTTCCAGGTTTTTATATTTTTTAAATTTTTTACCATGAAAAGAAATTACATTTACATGGTATTGATTATGAGAGTTAAATTAACCAATATGAACCACAGAAACAAAACAATTGAAATAGGAAGAAGTGGTGAACAGTGTCTGAAAAATCACAGGAATGGGTACCACCAAACATGATCATTTGAGTCAAGTATGAAATAACAACACATAAATCAATAAAATAAGAAGATAATATGAATAAAACCAACATAAAAACTATTATTAAAATGATCATTAAAATATTAGAAGTAAGAAGCTCTGGATTTATATCACGTTCCTCCCTAGGTGATCAAAAGCAGATAGAACTCCATAGAAAGAGAGGAAGTCATAGATGTTGAAGTAGCACTTACCATAGCCTATATAAATTATAAGATTATGAGATGAATTATTTGGGTCTCTAAAATGGTAGATATTATCTTCATAGTGTAACAAACAATTGGGGTTACCAAGTTTCCATTTTATAGGTAAAGTGGAGTGTGGTTATGGGAACCAATATTTATATAAAAAAATTTCCCACGGTTTTGAGTGGCCATAAATTATTATATAGCTTTGTAAAAAATTAAAAATTTGTTCCCTAACCTCTTTAATATATCCACAAAAAATTGCACCATTTGGAAAAATATATCCTGAGATATGGACAAAAAACACGACATAACTTTTGACTCCGAGTAGATTCAGTTTCCCAGACAGATCAGTCGAATTGGGAATTTTAATAGATGAAATAGGATTGGGTGTCTTAATAAGAATTGTATACCAAATTATTTTGTATATTCTCAAAAAATTTCAGTCCAATTGGATTCACATATTTTCTAAATTATTGTTTGAGTCCACTGGTATTCTGGGAATTTTGCACAGTTAGGACCATTTTTCTGCAACTTCATCCCAATCCCTCCTAATCACCTCCAACTATAATGAAAACATCAAAACAAGTTAGATATACATTTTTAATAGTTATTAAAATTAAATTATTTAATCAAAAATGAATTTAATTTTTTTATAATAATTTCAATTTATAATACAAAATTATTTTAATATAGTGGTGTAATGGTGAAATAAAATAGTGAAGCAGGGTGCGATCACATCCCCACACCTAAACATTTTCACTCCTGATAAATTTAACATTTCAAAAAATAATAATTCATTTATATATTTATAAATTCATCAATATTTAACATTTAACGATATTTTAGTTCATTAATGAAATGTGATCAAACCAAAAACCACACCACGGATTTATTTCCATTGATTATGAAAAAAGATGTCTCATAAATTGTATCAGAATGAAATTCAAGGATATGTAAGATACCAGTATAAGAAAGGAATTAAAAAAAATTAACAAAGTAATTAACTCTCCACATGTGTGTGTTAAAACCATTTCATTCTATTCTTTCCACTTTATTTCTAGTAAATATTGTTTGTTTTTAAAAAAATATGCTTACCTCATTCTTTCCACTAAACCTACCCTACATCCTTTGCAATAGAATTTTGAGACCCACTGACTTAAGCACTACAAAATTTAAAAACATAAGATCTAGACCTATATGTCCCAATATTTTTTACTTTTAATCACTCCCATCATTTATTATTATTATTATTACTATTCAAAATTTGAATTTGGAACAAATATCACACTCATCACTCAACCCTTGTTTAATCTCCTCACAAAAACTAATTATAATAGATATAAGAACGTAAAAGGTTGAAGAAGAGTATTTTTTACCTACCCAATAAACAACCCATATTTTTTCATGTTTTTTTATTTTTTATTTTATTTTGTTTTTAGTTTTTTTGTATTTTTAGGGCGTTCAACAGTAGGATAATAGGTACACATGTATAGGTCAATCAAGTATATTAATGAAAAATATTAGATAAGGAATGAATGTATTTAATAATAATTTTAGGAAGTTAATAAATATTAACATAACTCATATTTACCTTCTATTAGGTAATAAATATTTACACTTCATGTTTGGGTGTAATGATGTGCAGATATATTAGTGACACAGTTTTCCCATAAACTACTCACACAATGTGTATCATTCATATCAAAGGTTTCATAGAGAGACAAAAAATTTGTATCATAGACAAACAACCAATTTACTAAAAATTACACCCCAATGTTAAATTCATGGAAAAAATCACATTCCACAATTAAGAAAAATTTTCATTAAAAGTTAAAACAGTATGGAATCAGGAATTCATATAATCATTTTCAGTAATTTCCATGATTCAATTAGAATAAGAGTGGGGAAATGTAAACATGACATTCAGTAAATGAAAAATAGAAGAAATAAGAAAGATGATTAAAATATTAATGAACACGACAAGGTGGGGGAAATTAAAAATATTGTTCAGCAAGAAAAAAAGTGAAGAAATAATGAAGACAGTGAAAATACTAATAAATCTAGGAATATTACCCCCCCCCCCACACACACAACTAGAGTGTGAAGTGAACTCACTGTAAAAAAGGATAAGTAGGTAAGTAAGGATAAAAAATGGTTTGTTTCACTGGTATCTTTCTTCTTAAAGGTGGATTTCCTCCACTATAAGATTTAGAAAATCCTTGTAAAAGTGTTTACATCTCTTCCCATTAATGGTAAAAAAAATTCCACTTGACTGATGAAAAACCTATATATCACCAAAAGGGTAAGCATTAATTATTGTGTAAGGATCGAGCCATCAGGAAGGAAAATTACCAGGGTGGAGCATTAGATTTTAAATGTACATGATAACCTTATCACCAATAAAAAAATTCCACTGATGAATCATCTCATCATGGATAGTTGTTGTCTTTATATATTTGAGAGTTCTCATATGCATCACTCCTAATTTACTCTAACTCCTGAAACTGTAACTTTTTATCTTCACCTGCATCAGAGAGATTCATATTAAATTGTTTAACAACCCAATATGCATGGTTCTCTACCTCCACTGAGAGGTGAAAAACCATTCCATACACAATCTGTATGGTGACATTCTGATTGGTGTTTCAAAATTTGTTTGGTATGCCCAAAGTGTATCATTCAAGCAAAAACTCCAATTTTTTCTATTGGGTTGTACCATTTTTTCCAAGATTCCTTTAACTTACCGATTTTAGATTTATACTTGTCTGTTAGTTTGGGGTTGATATTCAGTGAAGACATTATGAACAAACCCATAGTAATGAAGTATGTCTTTCATGTTATAATTATAAAAATGTAAGTGGATACTTTATGAAGAAACCCATAGTTATGAAGTAATTTTCTCATGTTAAAGTTCTAAAAATGTGATCCCTGGTCAATAATGATGAATCTTGGAAAACCAAACCTACTGAAAATATAGGACCTCACAAAATCAACAACCACTCGAGAGTCATCAGTCATCATAGCATTTTTTTCCACCCATTTATAAAAATAGTAAAAATATAGTGATATGTACACAAATCCAAATGAATTTGGAAAAGGTCCCATGAATTCAATTTCCCATGCATCGAATATCACACAAAATAACATGGGTTGTTAGGGAATTTCATTCCTCTTGGATATATTCCCTATGAATTGACAATGAGTACATCATATACAGAACTAATGGAAATCCCTAAACAATGCTTTCTAATAAATTCCTAAATCAAGGAACTTTCAAGATGTATTTTGAGAACTAGGGTGGTCCCCACAGGACAAAGTGTGGTAGAAGCTCAAAATAGTGGTGAACTCATGGTCAGGGACACCGATGAACAACATGGTAACTATAAATTCTCCACAAGTAAGGGTCATCACAAATGTAGCATTTGGAATCATTCTTATGTCTCTGAGATTGTGAAGTGATAAAATATGTGGGGACCTAAGATGCTACTAGAAAATTCCCAATTTCTGCATACAAGGGAGTAAGGTCCACGACATCACAAAGGTTCCCATGAAGAAATAATTTTCCAATGGGAAGGGATGACATCACATGGAAGTCCAATGGTGTGTAAATCCTACTAATGTGTTCATCTACCACATTTTCCACTCATCTATTATCTCAAAGGTCAAGGTCAAACTCCTGGATGAGGAACATCCACTGAATGAGGCGGGGTATAGCTTCATGTTTCATTAGGAGGAAACTAAGGGTGGCATGATCTGAACATAATGATTCTTGTCCCAAGAAGATATAAACAGAATTTTACATGGAAAAATAATAATAATGAGTTATTTTCAGTGGTTATATATTTTACCTGGGCAGGGTCAAGGGTATGTGAGGCATATTCAATGGAATGACGAGCCTTCTCAACCCATTATGATAAAACTAATCCAAATGAAAATTTAGATGTGTCAATCATATGTTTGAAGGGGATATCCCACATTGTATGTTGGATAACAGGTGGTGATGTGAGTATCCTTTTTAGTGAATTGAAAGAATCCCACAATTTTTATCAAAAACAAATTCAAAATCCCTTTGCAACAATCAAGATAAGGGATGTGGGATATTACAAAAGTATTTAATTAATAGATGATAAAAACCATAAATACCCAAGAAATATCTTACCTCATGAACACATTTTGGATATAAAAGGGTTGAAATTGATTCAATTTTTTATTTATCCACTTGAATTACCTCATTTGAAATAAAATTTCCAAGAAATATCCCTCGCACTACCCGGAAATGACATTTTGCATAATTTAATGTGAAATGTTTTTCAATGAAATAGTGGAGAAAAGTACCTAGGTATTCTAAATGGTCACCAAAGGAAGATCCATAAAACATGAAATCATCCATAAAAACTTTCATATAATTATATCAATGTACTCAGAAAAAATTCTAAACATACATCACTAAAAATTACCATGAGCATTACCTAGACAAAAAAAGGAATCCTTGTATATGAAAATGTGAGGAATTTATAGGTAAATACTTTCTTTTCTTGACCCTTAGGGGTGATATGTATTTAGAAATAACCAGAATAGCCATTAAGGAAACAATAATAGGACTTACCAGCCATTTTATATAACATGTGTTTAATGAAAGGTGGAGTAAAGTGGTCCTTTCATGTGGATTAATTCAGTCGATGGTAGTAAATAAAGACACACCAATTGTTTTGAACATGTGTTGGAACAAATTCATTTCATTAATTTGACTAAACTGTTATTATAGTTTTTTCAGGCACAATTTTCACTAATTTAACACATTTACTATCAAATATAGGGTAAATGATCCTAGAAGAAAGTAATTTACTGACTTCCAATTTTACCACTTCAAGGAAAGTGGGGTTTAATCGGTGTTAAGAATGCATTATGTGTTAAGCCTCTTCATCTATGAGTATATGATGCATACAAATAGATGGGATAATCTCAAGAATATTATCCAATGTCCATCCTATCACATTTCTAAACTCTCTCAAAAGGTCAATAGGTTTTGATTCCTTCTATAGAGATATGTTTTTTGAAATAATGATGGTAAATTTATCATTACCCTCAAGATAATCATAATTTAAATTAGAAGGTAATGGTATTTGTTCTAACACCCATGGTTTTTCGATTAAGGGAGTGGATTTAGGGGATGTGAGGTCCAAGAAACTATCTATCTAATCAAGTTTATTATCTAAATAAAGATAATAAATGTAAATTATATTTGAAAAATCATCGATGGTTATGGGTACCTCATAATGAACACACTCATCAATTAAAGAAAACAATTTACACTTTTTTCAACACACACAACACTCTAAAAATGAATCAAAACTGAAGTAATCCAATAGTGAAGAATAGGAAAGTGAGTTAGAGTATGGATCAAGGAGAGATTTGTGTGTGTGTGTGTCATTAAAGATAACTTTCATTTAATATATAGGAATAATGGATTGTTCTTCAAAGGGGTATTTTATAGCATAAATGATATTAAAACTTACATTTTCTCCACATAAATCCATGAAAATAATACCATTGTGAATGTTGATGATACTATTTTTTTATAGAATTGGCTCTTATGTATGTGAGGAGCATGTCCGTGGGTCTGGGTATCTTCCATCTCAAACATGTAGAAGCCAAATGAGAATCTGAGGTTCTTCACTCTAATGAGGAAATCCTTAATCACTAATAATGGGTGCTTTATGCTCTTGTTGTCATGTTCCATGAAAATTATCATTGGTGGAATCTCTCCTATGTGTAGATAATTAAACACAGAGTGAGGTATTTCATTAATTAAATCACCCAAATCAAGAATTGTATCATAAAATAAGTTCTCTCATGTAGTGAAAAGGTGTGGTGAAAGTCTCAGGATCTATGAATTTGGCTAGAATTTCTAGTTGTATCAAGGTCAATACATTCATTCCAAGGTTGACTCTATCATTTACCTTTGTCCTCAGTCAATTGGTGCAAATATCTTTAAAAAATTTGGCATAGTGAGGGATTTTTTTAAATATATCCCATAAAATAATGTTAACTTATTAATTTTTAAATGTATCCATTATTTCTTTATCAATCTAATTATCAAAAAAAATTCTCATATTTAGATATTATTTGGGGGAGTGGAAGATGAATATATTGTTCAGGGGGATCCTAAATAATAACTTTTTTATCATTTTTGTTCGATTTTTCTTCATTAGAATCTTTTATGAGTAGGGAAAGAGAGTTTTCAAGTGGGGGACATACCTTTTGGGTAGAATCATTGGAAAAAGAAAATTTTAAAAACTATAAAGTGTGATTTCACATACATTAACTTCTTCCTATTGATTAAAAATAGTTTGGGATGATAGTTTTCAAGAACCTTGCGTCTTTATCTCACCGATGGTGGTTGCTAATTTTCCCACATGATTTCATAGGTCTTGAATATCCAATTTTATGGTATATTGAAATTAGAGGTTTTTGGATTTCATTTTCTTCACCACATTCTTGAGTCTTCATTCAAATTTGGGAGGAGGAGGATTTTTTTTATATCTTTACAGATAATAAGGTTCCATACCTTGGAATTGTTGATACCAGTTCTATTTAGGGTAGCTTGAGTTACTACCTTTTCATTATTGTGGTTGTTCTTACCACCAGGGGTTTGCAGTTGGTATAAATGGTTCTTACTTGAAGTGTGGTTCCTCTTGAAATGTTCTCCCTAGAAATATTTTTACACAACACTCATATGAAACCTGAAGTTGTGGGCATTGGTCAAAAAAATGGGTGTTATTAGAACAAATAACTTAATAAAATTGAATTGGAGGAGAGTGTGTATTAGCATAAGCTTTAGATAATTGTATTATAATGTTATACATCTCATCAAGTTTATTATCCACCTTTTTTCTGGGGATGAATTTCTTATCTCATGAACTCCTTGAGTGGGTGAAATTACTAGTGCACTAAATTGTTGTTCATTTTGAGCCATGTTGGATATTAATTCTTGAGTGGTGGAAGGTATTTTATCAACTAGAGAACCACCAGATACATCATCTATCATTCTATGGTTTATGATGATAAGTCCCTTAGAGAAGTATTTAATTATAAATTATTAAATTATTTTTGTGGGGGAAACTTGAAAAATTTCTTTTAAATCTTTCCCAATATTCATTGAGGGTCTCTCCTTGTGATTGACTAATTCAACATATTTTTTTAATTGATGTAGATAAATAGTTAGGTAAAAACTTCTCTAGAAAGTTTCATTTAATTTTATTACAACCCCCAATTATGGTTAGTAGATAGAATGTCCAGTCTTTGGTTACACTATCAAGGTATAAAGAGAAGGCTCTAAACTATATGAGGTCTTAAGTCATATTTTATGATTTTATAGTGGAGAAAACTATGTGTAATTACTTTAGCTGTTTTTGAGGTTCCTCACTAGGAATACCATGTAATTTTGGAAGGATATTTATGAGGCTTGATCTCAACTCAATATTGGTAGCTTCCTCAGGGTATTGTATGTACACAGGTTGGTACTCCATAGCAGGGGTGGTCAATTCTTTTAAAGATTGATTATTTGCAACCATGATTACTAGGGTTTGATTCAGTTCAGTTTTTTATTGTTCTAGGACCAATTGAGGTTGGAAAAGGGTTTATTCAATGTTAATATACTATCCTACTTTATATGAACTTATTTGTGAGTGAAGGGTCTTTTCAATTTCAAGGTCTATTTCAAATATTTTTTCTTTTCCGGATCATGTCATGAAAATAGGTAGTGAAGTTTTTTTTCCTTTTTTTTAATGGAATATTAATAAAATATAACTTAACAATAATGAAAGGTGAAATGAAAAAATAATTTTTTATTACAAAATTAGATATACAGAAGGAAAAAGTAGGGGATAGAGAGAAAAAACACAGAAAAACAAAAAAACAATAACAATAAAAATGGATGGGGGATATTGAAAGGACTAATAAATAAAAATAAAAATAAAGAAATAAAATGAAATAAATAAAGTAAGAAAAGATCTTGTATCCCCTGTAATAATTCCAAAATTTGATCATGATGTCATCCGTGTTAATATAGATGTTTAGTTTTTACTAGAATTTCTACATTATAGCCAGAACCCTGAGTCATCTCTAGATAGAGAATTAGATAATTAATTTAAAATGAACGTTCTTATTGTGAAAAAGGGAAATTTTATTTGAGAATATGTGTGGGGTTTATTTGATAATTCAAGATATAAACATAATAAATAAAACAAAATGGAAATTAACATTTTTGATTAAGTGTGATCAACCTAGCGAATTCTCATGATGCTCATCCTTAATCGCTTCAAGATAAAGGTTACAGATATTTTAATACCTATTTTTTAACACATATAACCATAAAATTTCTAATTTTATACTAAGATACCTCCTAGGGTTCATTCATAAACACAAAATGATTCATCGATTACCGTCGATGATTGGGTGATTTGTTTTCAAATTTATAACCAAACCAACCGAGGAAACACATGAAGAACTCAATGCACTCTCTAGGATTGTTTATTATTTAAATTTGTTACCACAAAATTAATTTAATAGTCCATGTTAGTGATTATTAGAGTCAAAATGACCAATATGACCACAGAAACATCACAACTGAAAGGGGGAAAAGAATTGGTGAATAGTGTGTTAAACATTACATTAATGGGTACCCAAAAACATGATAATATGAGTCAAGTATGGAATACAAGTGCATAAATAAATAAAATAATAAGTTAATATGAATAAAATAAATACAAACCATGAATTAAAATGATAATTCAAATATTAAAAACAATAATCTCAAGATTTACATCACGTTCCTCCCTGGGTGATCACATAGAGTTTAAAACTCCATGGAAAGGGAGGAATCCCTATATGTTTATATAGAACCTCCCATAGCCTCCATAACATCTAGGATGAGGATTGGAATCCTATAGGACTCCAAAATGGAAAAAAACTTCTTCCTGTTTAAAGTTCCAAATGGGGTTCCCAAGGTGTTATTCTATAGGCAAAGTGGAAGGTGGTTTTGGGCACCTAGATTTATGGAAACTACATGGACCTTGTTTTTTAGTGTGAAAAAAGAATTATCTTGATTTGCAAAAAATAAAAAAGTTCTTTTTTATCCTATTTAATATCTCTAAATAAAAATTTTCACTATTTGGAAAACTAAATTCATATATATGGATGAAATTCTGAACATAACTTTCGAATACAGGTATATTCAGTTCCCTGGACAGATCAGTTCGGTTGGGACTTTTAATAGACAAATTGGGATTTAGTGTCTTCAAAAGAGTTATATCCTACTGGATTTTGGATCCTATAAAAAAATTAGTCCAATTAGATGCACTTGTTAGCTAACTTATCTGTTTGAGGCAACTAGTATGCTTGGAATCTTGCACAGTTTAGCCCATTTTTCTTCAACATCAACCTAGACCCTACTAATCACCTCCAACTACAATGAAAAAATAAAAAAAAAGTAAAATATAACTTTTTAAAGATGATAAAAATTAAATTACTGAATCAAACAAGAAGTGAAATTTTTTATAATAATTTTAATTTACAATACAAAATCAGTTTAATACATTGGTGTAAGGGTGAAATAAAATGGTGAGTCACGATGCGATCATTTATTAGAGTATTAAACTAAAAATATAACAGTTAAAAATGACCCAAAAATTATTTAATTTTTATTTTATGGTCATATTTAGACCTTATAACTTATAAGGTTTTAAAATGGTCTATTTTGGATACTTTTATAATGAGAAGAACAAGGATGTAATTCTTTATTTTCAAAAATTGAAAAACATGTCCTCTCCCCCACTTATAAAAGTTCACACACTATTCTATACTTTACACACTTAAAAACTCATTGTTTTAGTCAATACCTACCCATATAACTTACCTATATCCATATATTATTACTATAATCCTTTTTTGTTTATAAATCCAACATATATGGATTTTGGTGCAAACCTAAATAAGTTGTCTGAAGATGAAGTAACATTCTTAACTGATCATTTTATTTTATTTATTCTAACACATCCTTAAAATATTATTAAAACATGATGATATAATAATATTATTATTTTATATATATTGATTTTTTTTATCTTAAGTTCATGACCTACATCTATCATCTCTTCTCTCTCAAATTGGAAACGAAGTCATTGGTCATGTGTACAACAGACTGTCTCCTAGAGAACTAACATAATTCATTTTCCAACACCTCTTCTCAAGGATGGGTATAATGGTATATTTAATTTTTGTATATTATTTTTTCGTCACTCATATGAATGTTGAACTACTGCTACAAAAAGTGATGTTATTATTTTACCACTTTCTCATTAATTGGAAGGTAATAATAATCGATTTAATATAGATTTAATATATTAATGAAATATTCATCATTCTATAAAATAAATATATCATATACTTTATTACTTTAACATCCATTTAGTAAATGATAATGTTGTTCATGTCTACGATGGACTACTACCACATGAAGTGATGTGGTTCCTTTTTATTACTGCATCACATGGATGGTATGTGTAAGGTGATTTAAATAAATAATAAGACATTTATTGTATAATTATAATCCTATTAAGTTAAAATAACACTTACCTTCTCTCCATCATTGTCTTTGAAAAATGGAAATACTACTCATACGTACGTACGACCGACCATCTCCATGATTATAATATAGATCATTATTCATGACCATATTTCATGGTTTCTTTAAAAATTATGTTTAAATAATAAACTCTTTCACCTTATTCAAATTACCAAAGTTATTTTGGACATAAGATATCTTTATCATTAAAATTTGTGAGTGAAATTAATTTGTTATGTAATTGAATATGAACTGGTACCAAATAAACATAAATGAAAAATAAAGTTAAAAAATGTTTTTAAGAAAGAAAATAATTAAAATAAGTTTATTATTTAGAATGATAAAGAACACATGTGATAATCGGGCACAAGGTAAGGGATCTTTCTAAGCCACCCATTTCTTTGGGTTATGATCATTATCTCTCTAATTAACTTTCATTATCTTTAATGTTATGTAATGCTTCTAATTTATATATATATATATATATATATATATATATATATTTTTGTGTGTGTGTCAACCAAATGTATACCTAGATTATTCTAACTACATTTTATGTGGAAATCCATTCCTTATGTTCATTTCTCATATCCCTTCATCATGAAATTTACTTTGATTATGATATGACAGAATATTATGCAGCCCATTTTATTTCCATTAGTAATTATTATAACACCCCAAGCTTCTACGGTATGTTTCTCTTTGAATAATACAGTACCGTGTGTTGTACGCAACTTCGAGTTCTAACACACACCACAACCAATCAAACTAGCCGTTATAAATAGTAATACCTACTTATTGAAATTTTATATATTTTTTCTTTCAAAATGGACTTCATTTTTGGATTCGGAATATCTAAATTATCCTAGGGTGAAATTTTGTTATCTTTTTGAAAACTTTCAATTTTTGATGAATAGTGAAAAACACTGAGTTATAGTTTAAAACCGAATTTTTATTTAAATAATTATTTATTTTATTTAAATTTAATTAAGGTAAAAATAAATACATAATACCTATATAAGTTTAATTTAATTCGTTGGAGTTAGTTTAGAATAATTTTAGATATATAAAAAATTTATTGAACTTTTCACCGTCTTTTACCCACCTCCTAGGAGAATTTGCAAATTCACATAAAACTTAATTTTACCACTTCTATGGGTGAAATTTCAAAAATATGAGAGACATGTTTAATATCAAGGAGTAAAATTTGGTTCAATAAGATAAAAATAATTTTTGGCGAATAGTAACTTTTTACTTTTATTTACCACGGTTAAAATTAAATAGGGTAACTAAGGGTAAAATGATATTAATATTACCCTAACACATGTCCTAAATCTATTGTACAAGTGTATCTCTACCAAAAACAACCTTAGAAATAAAATATTATCATTTAGGTCCACTTGGATTAGATTAGGATATTTATTATTATTTAATTCAAAGAAGAGTTAAAAGAGTTAAAATCAAAGTTTAATTACTAAAACATTTTTAATATACGGTTATACATAAGATAAATTTGATTTTAAATATTCATTAGAAAAATAAAAATATTTCCTACATAATGGTATTTTATTTATAATTTTTAGACATTAAATAATTTAATTTATTTATGACACAATGGTGATGCATTAATTACCTAATTAATGAAGTATTAAACTAATTGATATTATAAATATTCAAAAAATGCAATTTGATACTTTTTATGATTTAAAATAATTTTCTAGGTTAATATGACTTATTAGGATTGGTAAGTAATAATGCTTTTATTAATTTATCAAAAACAAAATACCCAATAGTGTCAAAATTGACTTAAAAGAGTTTTTAAAACAAATATTATATTATTAATTGATATTCTATTCCTAAAAATCTAAGGTTCGGCCAAAAGACTTATATCATGATAGGTGTATCATTAATTGACCACTTTGGGGGTCTATCGGAAGTTTATAGTAAGTTTATTAACCATATAATATAAAAATACAAAGAGATATGTTAAATGTGAAACTAATTAACTAAGAGTTAAAACTAAAAGATAAGGTTAATATAGTGACCCAAACCTGTCTAAAACCTATTGGTTGGGTGGTTTTCGACCCATCCCCACCTTAACCTTTAAATAATCCACTTTGGATCCATTAGAAACCGAATATGAATTTATTATAAAATAATATTCTAGCTTTTCCTAAGGTTCCCCCCACCCATCTTATAAAAGGGAACTCCCCATTATCTCAAATTAATACCTTCAAAGCCTTTTGGCTCGGCCAACCCCTACCCAAATATTATCTCAACTTCCCTCACTTCAACCTAGAGGCCTTAGTTTGATCATAAAGCCAACCTAAGGATCCATTTTGATCAAATCAAAAAAGAAGAACCCGAAGAAGAGGTAATGTTTTCACCACCCTCTTTCAAGTTCTTTTCCTTTTCAACTTCTTCATTCTTTGTTATTTCCATTATAAAATAATAACTCCAGTATCTCCTATATACTGTGATGTTATTATAAATATGGTACAACCATATTCAGTATTCTATCCATCCCTTGAATGACATGTCACCATACGTGCGTACGTACGGCTTACCGTCTCCATGTCGTGGTGTAATTGTTATTCAATACATTATTATTTTGATTGGTATAATAATGATGTGTAATTCATGTAAATAATAAATATAACATGATAATTATTCTGTATATATGATACACCAGCCAATTATATATTATTTTAATATCAAAAGAATGATATTGTCGCTCGTGCGTACGTACGGACTACCATTTCCACGAACGCGATGAGATTCATTCCCCATTGTATCCATTCAATAATAGTTCTCATTTGATGATTAAAAGTAATGTTTAAGGACTTGATATCATTCTGGATATGAATAAGATACAACCTATCCATAACAAACACAGCTTACGTAACAAAGCATATAAAGGAAAACGAATTAGTTAACACCCAAAACGACGATAATACTAAAATAATATTAATAAAGCAATATTAAAAGATGTCATATTTATGTATATGATTCTTGTATAATTTAATAACAATTATTTAACTATATACCGGAGGTTAACCTACCCTCGACCAAGGAAAAGTACAAGGTAAGGGTTTATTTCACAATCTCTTTATTATCCGAGGTTGATTATACGTAATTATCTACTGGGACCTCTTTATCATCCACATTCATGTTTCTTAAAAATGTATTTCAAATCATTCTTACTGTTTTACATACTATGGGTTAAAGTCATTTATACCCTTTTTGACTTTTTATAAGATGTTTATAAAGGAATATTTCTACCGTTTTCCAAACAAGGGCTTTTTAACCTTTTCGACAGAATTAAGGTAAGAATGTCTTTTTTTTTTACTTATACGACGGGTGCGTCTATTTTCTGCCATTATAAATTCGCCGAAGATTTGCTTACAAGCTTGTAAGAATATTTTCAAAGTAAATGTTTTATTTATAATTATGTGACATTTAAATGATTTAAAAAAAAGAGATATTTCTCTCAAATAGTTTTTATTTCATATATTTCAACATCCTTTGATGGGTTATAAGCTTATTTGAAGTGGATTTATTATGATACAAAACTTCCATATTGTATTGAAGGTTTTGTGATATTTTTTACTGTGGATGTGTTATTTTTATACAATTCATGGTTTATGGAGAAAGTATTGACATTTCCTATGCTAGTTTTAATACGAATGTTTATGTTATGTTTAAACCTATTCGTATGAGGAATGAATTGGACTTAATAAGTGACGGGTGGAGCCTTCTATAGCTCCTAGATGCATCAGTAGGTCTCATGAGACAAACTAGTGTCTTGGAACAAGGCCTTGAAAAAATCTTATTTGTAGTCTTGGCACAAAGCCTGGACTATGTGGTTATGATAGTCTGGGATTATGCATTCCGTCATTATGAAAGTGGTTATTGATATTGCATGTGATTATTCGACTAGTAGAATATCCATTTTAATAATTAAATTGAATTATTTCATTTTATATTTTCCATATTATTCTAAAGTTCAAGTCTAAAAGGTTTTTGTTTTAGTTATACATCGCCTTAAATGTTTATGCTTATTTATTAATGTTTCAGCTATATTGTTATCCTTACTGAGCATCCGAGATCACCCCTTTCAATGTTTTATTTTTCCCAGGATGTGAAGAAGTATTTTATGAATTAACTATAGGGATATTATAAGTATATATGACTATGAAGACAAGATATTGTTGTAGTTTTCACTTTATGTTGTAATGTAAACTTTAAGAATGTATCTACTAATTCCCAGGATACTAAACTAATCGGCCATTCGAGACTTGACCTTTTGAGATCATGCCAATGTTATATAATAATGCACCGACTCTGGGTAACTGGGGTCAGGGCGTTATAGTTGGTATCAGAGGGAGGTTTATTACAAACCTTGGAAGCTAGATTTAGATAAACTCTGATTAGAGCATGTAGACCTAAAATGGACTTTGAGGATTAGTGTAGAAGAACTTCCTAGAAATTTTGAGGACAAAATTATTTGAAGGAGGAGATAATTTAACACCCCAAGCTTCTACGGAATGCTTCTCTTTGAATAATACAGTAGTGTTTGTTGTACGCAACTTTGAGTTCTAACACACACCATAACCAATCAAACTAACCGTTATGAATAGTAATACCCACTTGTTGAAATTTTATACATTTTATATTTCAAAATAGACTTCATTTTTGGATTAGGAATATCGAAATTAACCTAGGGTGAAATTTTGGTATCTTTCTGAAAACTTTCAATTTTTGATGAATAGTGAAAAACACTGTGTTATAGTTTAAAACCGAAGTTTTATTTAAATAATTATTTATTTTATTTAAATTTAATTAAGGTCAAAATAGATACAAAATAACTATATAAGTTCAGTGTAATTCTTTAGAGTTAGTTTAGAATAATTTTAGATATTTAAAAATTTTATAGAACTTTTCACTGTCTTTTACCCACCTCCTAGGAGAATTTGCAAATTCACATAAAACTTAATTTTATCGGTTCTATGAGTGTAATTTTGAAAATCCGAGAGACACGGTTAATATCAAGGAGAAAAATTTGTTTCAATAAGATAAAAATAATTTTTGGTGAATAGTAACTTTTTACTTTTATTTACCACGGTTAAAAGTAAATAGGGTAATTAAGGGTAAAAATGATATTAATATTACCCTAACACATGTCCTAATTCTATTGGACAAGTATATCTCGACCAAAAACAACCTTAGGAATAAAATATTATCATTTAGGTCCACTTGGATTAGATTAGGACATTTATTATTATTTAATTCAAAGAAGAGTTAAAAGAGTTAAAATCAAAGTTTAATTACTAAAAAAATTTTAATATAGGTTTATACATATTATAAATTCAATTGAAAGTATTAATTAGAAAGATAAAAATATTTATTACATAATGGTATTTTATTTATAATTTTTAGACATTAAATATTTTAATTTATTTATGACACAATGGTGATGAAGTAATTACCTAATTAATGAAATATTAAAATAATTGATATTATAAATATCCAAATAAATGTAATTTGAGACTTTTTATGAATTAAAATAATTTTCTAGGTTAATATGACATATTAGGATTGGTTATATGAATTTTTTTTTTTTTTGAAGTAATAATGCTGTTATGAATTTATCAAAAACAAAATACCAAATAGTGTCAAAATTGACATAAAAGAGTTTTTAAAGAAAATATTATATTATTAATTGATATTATATTCCTAAAAATGTAATGTTCGGCCAAAAGACTTATATCATGATAGGTGTACCATTAATAGTCCACTTTTGTGTCTATTGGAAGTTTATAGTATGTTTATTCACCATATAATATAAAAATACAAAGAGATATGGTAAATGTGAAACTAATTAACTAAGAGTTAAAACTAAAAGATAAGGTTAATATAGTGACAAAAACCTATCTAAAACCTATTGTTTGGGTGGTTTTTGACTCATTACCACCTTAAACTTTAAATAATCCACTTTGGAGCCCTTAAAAACAGAATATAAATTTATTATAAAATAATATTTCTAGATTTTCCTAAGGTGCCCATCACCCCTCTTATAAAAGGGCACTCCCCCTTATCTCAAATTCATAACTTAAAATCCTTTTTTCTCGGCCAAACCATGCCCAAATATTCTCTCAACTTCCATCACTTCAACCTAGAGGCCTTAGTTTGATCATAAATCCAATATAAGTATCCCTTTTGATCAAATCAAAAGGAAGAACCCGAAGAAGAGATAATGTTTTCACCACCCTCTTTCAAGTTCCTTTCTTCTTCAACTTCTTCTTTATTTGTTATTTACATTATAAAATAATAAATCCAGTATTTCCTATATAATTTTATGTTATTATAAATATGTTACAACCATATTCAGTATTATATCCATCCCTTGATTGACATTTCACCATACGTGCGTACGTACGGCTTACCGTCTCCACATCATGGTGTAATTGTTATTCAATACATTATTATTTGGATGGGTATAATAATGATGTGTAATTCATGTAAATAATAAATATAACATGATAATTATTCTTTATATATGATACACCACCCAATTATATATTATTTTAATATCAAAAGAATTATATTGTCGCTCGTGCGTACGTACGGACTACCGTCTCCACAAACGCGATGAGATTCATTCCCCATCATATCCATTCAAGACTAATTCTCATTTGATGATTAAAATTAATGTTTAATGATTTGATATCATTCTGGATATTAATAATATACAACCTATCCATAAAAAACACATCTTACGTAATAAATCATATAAAGGAAAACGAATCAGTTAACACCCGAAACGACGATAATACTAAAATAATATTAACAAATAAATTTTAAAAGATCATATATGATATCATATTTATGTATATGATTATTGTATAATTTAATAACAATGATTTAACTATTATACAGGAGTTTAACCTACCCTCGACCAAGGAAAAGTACAAGGTAAGGGTTTATTTCACAATCTCTTTATTATCTGAGGTTGTTTATACGTAATTATCTATTAGGACCTCTTTATCATCCACATCCATGTTTCTTAAAAATGTATTTAAAATCATTCTTACTATTTTACATACTATGGGTTAAAGTCATGTATACCCTTGTTGAATTTTTATAAGATGTTTATAAAGTAATCTTTCTGTCGTTTTCAAAATAAGGTCCTTTTATCCTTTTTGACAGAATTAAGGTAAGAATGTATTTTTTTAACTTATATGTTGGGTGCGGCTATTTTCTGCCAATATAAATTCGTCTAAGCTTCCCTTACAAGATTGTAATAATATTTTCAAAGTAAATTTTTTATTTATAATTATGTTACTTTTAAATGATTTCAAAAAAAAGGGATATTTCTCTCAAATAGTTTTGATTTCATCTATGTCAACATCCTTTGATGGGTTTTAAGCTTATTTGAAGTTGATTTATTATGATACAAAACTTCCATATTGTATTGAAGGTTTTGTGATATGTTTGAATATGGATGTGTTATTTTTATACCATTCATGGTTTATGGAGAAATTATTGACATTTTGTATGCTAGTTTTAATATGAATGTTTATGTTATGTTTAAACCTGTTCATATGAGGAATGCATTGGACTTAATAAGTGAAGGGTAGAGCCCACTATAGCTCCTCGATGCATCGGTAGGTCTCATGAGACAAACTAGTGTCTTGGCACAAGGCCTTGACAAAATCTTATTTGTATTCTTGGCACAAGGCCTTGACTATGTGGTTATGATAGTCTGGCATTATGCATTCCACCATTATGAAACTGGTTATTGATATTGCATGTGATTAATATACTAGTATAATATCCATGTGAATAAGTAAATGGCATTATTTCATTTTATATATTCAATATTATGCTGAATTTTAAGTTTAAAGGGCTTTTGTTTTATTTATACATTGCCTTAAATGTTTATTCTTATTTATGAATGTTTCCGCTATATTTTTATCCTTAATGAGCATCTGAGCTCACCCCTTTCAATGTTTTATTTTTCCCAGGATGTGAAGGAGTATTTTATGAATGACCTGATAGGATAGTATAAGGAGATATGACTGTGAATAAAAGATATTGTTGTAGTTTTCACTTTATGTTGTAATGTAAACTTTAAAAATGTATCTAGTGATTCTGAAGCTACTAAACTAATTGTTCTTTCGATACTTGATCTTTTGTGATCATGTAAATGTTATGTAATAATGCACTGACTCTGGGTAACTTGGATCAGGGTGTTACAATTATTATATTATCCCTTATGATTGAATCCCATAATGTGGCACACATTGATCATTAACATGTTCTAATGGGTGCACCCAGATATCACTTCAATTCATTGGGTATAGCTTTAGTGTCATTAGGAAACATATATTGGATTAGGGAGTAAACCTAATCCATTATGGGACTTTTTCCACCATGTGATGTTATCTAGGCAGTTAGCGTTGACTCGTGTATATATCATGCTATATGTTTTTTCCACATTTCGTATGATACCAAGATCTTATGATACCATGTTATTTATGTTATTTTTCCATGTGATTACTCATGTGTCATATATTTTATGATATCATGTTATACCTTTGACTCACATGTTATTATTCCTTATCATGTTTATTTCCTTGCTTAAATATTTATATCACCCATTTTTTCTATGTATTCCTTAGGTTATCCCATGTACTTTTAAGAGATAAAAAGTATTTAGGATATTATTATTGATAATAAAATAATGAATTTCTATTTTAGCCTCACATTTATATATTATCATCCTAGTCTTCCAAAGACATTAGGCCTCATTATCTTTGGGTTATAATTAATAGATGTTTATATTAAAAATCACGTAATGATATGTATAAAATGAATGGGTATATATAGTTGTTGTACCTCTATAGGTAAACTTGTCATTGTTCTATAAACTAGGGAGTGTGGGGTCACCTTGGTAGAATGTTTATCAATAATTTGATATGCTTAAAGAGAATTGAGGATCTTATTAGAACAAATTTTCTTGTTTTTTTCCTTACATATAGTATATTAGAGAGGGTCTTTTTGAATTCCTTGATATATCCATTTTCGTGTGCATGACAGTAGGAGGTATGATTGGATTAGATGTTGTATTTTTCAATCCACTTTTTTAACTATGTATCCCAAAAGTATGTGTCATTGTATGTGGGATATATTGAGGAACCCCAAACTGATTAATGGTGTGGGATTTCACAAAATTGATCATGGATTAAGTTTTTACTTCTTAAAGGTAAACTACATCTCCCATTTTGTGAAGAAGTCCATTACAGTCAGAATGAATCTTTATTGTTGAGATTTTGTTGATGAGTTGGGACCCACAATGTCGAGTCCCCAAACTCTAAAGGGATAAGAATGTGAGGTGGTGTGGAGAAGTTATAGATGTTTATTCATAACGTTTCCAGGGATCTTATCATGCATAAAATATCTTGGTGAATTCAATGTACTCATGATCCATGTCAATCCAAAAGTAACCTAGCCTTTAAATCTAATGGGAGGGTTTAAATCCTTCTTTTTGATATCCATGGGACCCAGAAAGGACCTCCTGCATGAATTGGGGTATCTCCTTCCCTTAGATTCAAAGGAGGAGGATTCCATAAAAATTTTCTTTATAGAAAGTCTACTCAGGGTTAGGGTCACTCTAAAGGGTGAACTTTGTTGCACACTGGAGAATTTTCTCGCACTCAGATAATCCTAGTGGGAGAGTTATATAATTGAGATACTCAACAAAGTGATTAATCCAATCAGGTGTTTCCTTGGCTATTTCATAACCCGACCTACCGAGGTATGACTCGTAACTACCCTAATCCCACCTCCAATAGGCCAGGGGATGAAGACTAGTGTTTAGTGGTCATATCCCACAAATGGGAGGGATTATCCTAAATTAAATATACACACGCACACATATCAAATCCCACACAATGATGAAAAGTAAAACAACTGAAAACAATGAATGCATATATATAATATCCCACAACAGATTATGACATTAAAGTACAGAAATTAGAAAAAGGGAGAAAATATAGGTCTAAAATAACTATAAAGAGTCCAAGATTCTCCAAGGGAGAGGAATAAATTCAAATTAAAACTATCGCTAAAAATATCGATCTAATAAGATCTAGATACACTCCACCCACTATCAATCCTCACAGGACACCATCAAATGGGCCATCACCTGCATAAGATATGACATGTGTGGGAAAACCCCATGCAGGGGTGAGTATAAAAATACTCTGTAGGACACTCATAAAACACTAAAAAATCACCAAGTATATTCAATTGAATACAAGATATAAAAATCAATTTATAATAGAAACACCGAGATATACTAAGGAAAGACACCACATCACCAGGCGGTCACAAAAATCTGTCGATGATATGATTCTTCTCAGAGTAATGATCGTTCCAGGATAATCCACTTCATAAGTCATGATATCATCAAATACCCTCAACAAAGAGGTACAATTCAATGGTCCCCTCCTAAGAAATATCATTGCTCTAAAGACACCCTGATACACAGATATGGGGTCATGCCCTAGACCTCTAGGGGACACCAACAACCCAATCTAAATTAACCCACTATGTAGGGGGTTTTGTGCCAATGATACCTCATGACCTAAGAATATGATCTTCTAGATGGAGTATCAATTCCCTACTTATGGAGGTCATGTTGGTTCCAGAAACCCCACCTAGGGAACAAAGATGATAGAGGATCGCACTCTAGTCTCACAAAGGGACACCACGATTGTATTTGAGACTCAGCCTCTAGATGGGATCCCAATCCTATGATGTGGATGAAATGTCATACTATAACCTTGAGTTAAAGGACCAAGGGAACACACTCAACTTAGAATGGTACAAAATAAGTAAACAAATAGCTAAAAACACTCTTTAAGGGGGTACATAGCATGTGCCAGGGGGTACACGGTAGGTCCAACTATCCCCAAATATTCCCATGTGGTAAATCCTCACACAGCATGTAAGTATCAACATATACAGAATGTAGAAGAAGTACAAAGAATTTATTGACACATGAAATCATACCAATTTCACATTACCATGTCTTTATATAGTTTTTGTGCCTGTGTACTGGCCTGTGTACACCTGGTTGTGTTCGTATCCAAGTACACAGCATACCATTGGATGTGTACATTTCCTTGTGCTCGTATAATTTATGATGTACATGCCCATCCATCACATATGGTTCACATAGTTTAAGACAAAGTCACACAATGTGTGATATTTAACTCCATCCATAACTCTAGTTCCACAGCCAGGGGGCCCTACATGGCATGTAACGTCGCATTACGTGTCGTGTTTCTTAGAAATTTTCAAATCCCCCAAACCTTCCTCTGCATCATCTACGACATCATCAAATCATTTTTCCTCATATAAATTTGCATATATTGGTTTATCCAATCCTTACTATTGCCACAAGCCAGGATCGGTGTCCTCAATCTGCTCGAAAAACCATCAATTGATTAGTTCATCCTTGTGTGTCAAAACTAGGATGAATGGAACCCACGAAGCCATCCAATCAAAATCCGATCATCAACCATCATTGCTTCACCTCAACCATACCATCGATCATAGACTACATCCATAGTATTTATTTTTTACACTAATGAATAGTCATTCAATGATCAAATACTGAGTATTCTTTGAACCATGAACCAAAATTAAATGCCCACGATAAACATGCAAAGAATGGGGGAAAATCCAAAAGCCACAAAATTTAATGAATTATACTTGAAAATTGTTTGTTTGGACTCGATTTGTTTTCATAGAAAGAGAATAATGAAGTGAAGTAGATAAAAAATAAACAAAAAACAATTATTTCGTCAATTTAATTCTACCAATGATGCATGTATCAATTATGTTCATGGAATTGATTCGTCTTCATCTGAGATTAATAAATGGGATAGAAATCAAAAAGAAACACATTTTACCTAAATTTTGGATATATTTTTTATGAAGAATAGTTCTTTATTTTTATCATTGAAGAGGTCCTCAAACACTATTGGTGAAACGATCCAGGATCTAATCTGAATCTCTTGTTGTTCACCAAGAAAGCTTGTCAGTGGTTCTCTAAGTATCTTTGGTTTGAGCAGCTAACCCTAAGGAAATCCTATAACTATATATATTAAAGAATAAAATAGTAACTGCTAGAAAATAAAGAAAACAAATAAATTTATTAATTTATTTTATTTCTTTATGTCCATAGTGACTTTTTCAAAAATGATCCAAGATGACAAATATTATGTCATGTCTAGGGTAAAACCCTCATTTTTAACTCAACAGTGCGCTCAACTTTCTAATCGTGGCCAAAATTCAGGATTTTTTCCACGTTTTCAAGAAAGTTTTACTAAATTATATTTAATATATTTATAATATGTTAAAAATTCATTCGGGCACACAGGGACTCATAATCGCATGTCATCTTTCCTCTTGGTCTCGAAAATAATCCATATAATATCTAAAATAAATTATGGAAAATCTGGGTCATTATATTCTCCATGACCTTAGGCCTTTTCAACCTTAAATGGTAAAAAAATAATAAAAATATGATGGTATTGGGCTTGAATATGTGTATCATACTCCCTGGTGCTCTCATAAATATGCTCATGCTGCCATTAGGCATGAAAAGGTGGAATCGAATGCCCATGAAGGATCTTATCCTACCGATCCTTGATCTCCAATGGGTACACTATAAAGGTATATTCATCCTCAATGTCTAGCTCACCATAGTTGATAATGTGTGATGGGTCATGCACATACCTCCTTAGCTATGACATGTGGAAGACATCATGTACCCAGTCCAACTGTGGCAGTAGAGCTAAGTGGTATGCCACCTTGCCAACTCTGCATAGTATCTGGATAGGGCCAATGAATCTCAGAGATAACATGGTATTGCAGCAAAATATCATCAACCCACATAGAGATGATACTCTCAAGAACACATGTTCTCCCTCCTCGAACTCCATAGTTCTATGTCATTGGTTGGTATAAGACTTATGAAGGCTCTTTGTAGTCTTCATCCACTCATGAATGATCTGCATTGTAACGACACAATGTTTTACAACTGGAAATTCCCTTCTTATAATTATGTCATATAATCACATGAAATCACAACACAATGAACTACTAAGTACTATGTGACCTTTAAACATAATATTGTCACTTATGTGATTTGAATTTCAAAAATCTGACATACACGGTTTTGATCAGTAAGATGTTTGGAGTACGATAAGACAAACTTAATTTATTGGTGAATAGTAACCAACCATTATGAATACTAACTTACCCTTATGAATAGTAAATCATCCAAAAGTATGGTAACCTCACCCATGAGAGTATAAATAAAATTTAACTATCTTATAAGTGACACTATGATAGTGTTGGTATTTTTATAAGTCATAAATATTTAATTAAAAATTTTTGAATAATTTAATAATTTAAAAAAACTATTTTCATAAAATGTATTCATAAATTATTTTTTTATATCTTCTAGTTTTAAGATAATTTTACAGGACCTTATGTAATTTTTGAAAACATTATAAAAGCAGTTATAGTTTAAAAATTTATATTTTTTAAGTAAATTATGATTTTAATCAAAAATTAAATTATTCAAATGTAGAAAATTATTTTTTAAAAATAGAGTTAATTTTTTGATTCTACATATTAAAAAATGATTAGTGTTATTTTTTGGAATTTTTCTAAAATGTTGTAATTTTTTGTTGAATAGTAAAATACAATAATTCACAATAAATACTAAAACCTGAATTTCTACATTATGATTGAGTCGTAGATTATGTAAATGGTCATTGGTTATCACTCACATGCACATTTTAAAAAAATCATAATAATCATTACTATTTCTTGTTTTATGGAAAAAGTATAACCTAATTATTAAAATATTAAGAAAACCCTCCTCCATCCACTATAAAAACCACCCATACTCCCCTTTTCTCTTCACTCCTCTCAAGCCTTGTGACATCCATAAATTCTTCCCAAATCTATACCCAAGATAATCCCCTAGATCTATAATTCTTTTTCCTCCTCAAAATACCAAATCCTCTCCCCTTAAGAGGCTCTCAAGAAAGATTGAATCAAGAGGTAAATTCCTCTTTTCTTTTCTTTCATTTTATTTTCATGTTCTTTTGTTCTCTTTTATTTCCTAAACTCTCCTCATCCAAATTGTATTTAAAATATATTACCATAAATGTACAGTATTTTTTTTATTCTAATGGGATATTTCATTATCATCTCCCATTTTCCTCCTTTTATACCAAAGAAATGAAAACACTATCTGAGATGTGTTAATTTATCACATTCAAGGATGTCTGGTTATCAATTTCTATTACCATCTCCAATTCTGGTCATGAAACCATTTTTATGGTTGAACCATACTGTTAAATATTTATTTTATCTTATGTGTTGTTATGTAATACTTTTTCACACATGATGTAAAATAATAATACAAAACATGTTAATTATGAGAAAAATCACCAAATTAATCCAAGTGTTTATCATTAATGTTTTATATAATGATTCACCTTCACTCAAAATAACCAAATGAATTTTATAACCATGTAATATTCTGTATGTTTACTGATTTCATATAACTTAAATTCTATACAACCACTATCATCATACATGTGTGTCCGAACATGAATATAAGTGGACCGGTCATTAAAACCAAGGAAGAAAACATACCCAAACAATGAAAGTGGATCTCATTACCAAAAAAAAGTTATGAATTAACTCAAAAAGGTTATAATAAATAATTTACATGTAAAATAGGTTCTATAATTATTAATTAATGAACCTAATTTTATTATTCATTTCATTAAGATCAAGAAAAGAAAAACATCAGACTTAAGGTAAGGGATCCTCTCTTCCCCACTTTTATTAAAGAATCTCCTCTATGTTATGTCCTTTTATGTGTAGTTCCTAAGGATGGGGTATGATTTCTCAACTACCCCATACTTCCCTAATGATGTATAGAATAATACAAACCCCATTATCTCTTATTAATACCAACTAAGTACACCTGATACCATGCTGATATTCCATAAAGAATTCTACCCAAACTTCCCTTATTCCTTTGGCTTGTTCTTACTCTCATTTTACCCAAGTAAAATCCTATATTATGTTTATTTTCATCTTATATTTCTTGTTTATATCTTCAAAATCATTTTTCAAGATCCATACCTCATTATCTTTGGGGGATATACATGTTTTTAAATGATTCCAACCTCAGAACGTTTCGATAAGCCAACCCATTTTAAGGGAACTTCATGCATTCATACCCAATTTCAAGTGCACTCTACCATATGTTTTAAGCCACCATTACTTTATTAAAATGAGTTTTTTATTGTGAAAACATTCTTGTATTGTTTATGGTTTTTTACTAAAGATTATTCCCTTTTCTATTTTAAATGGTGGTTAGGGTTTTCCTTAAAATCGCTCTAAAATGTTTTAATGCTAAAAATTCATAAATACCCTTTTTAAAATTTGTAAATTATATTTGAAATAACATAAAACTATATATTCATATTTTACCTTATTAATGTCCATGTATTTTCTAATTCCTTTATTTCATTGACACTTTTATATTACTCCCATTCATTATGCTTTGTGACATGATTATGATACCCATTTCTTTCAATGGGTGACCTTATGTTTATGATTAATTATGTATGATTCTATATGTGGAAATCATATTTAGGAACATGTTATGATGGGTGCACCCAGATAGTTCTCTAATTCATTGGGTAAATTTGAGTCTCATGAGATGTTATGTGCAACGGTCTTAGCGGTTATCCT
The DNA here is from genome assembly GCA_963277665.1 of Viscum album. Classification (NCBI taxonomy): domain Eukaryota; kingdom Viridiplantae; phylum Streptophyta; class Magnoliopsida; order Santalales; family Viscaceae; genus Viscum; species Viscum album. The sequence goes on along the minus strand of OY728128.1, from coordinate 264,514,105 downwards.
TGACTTGTGCTACCATGTGCAACAGTCTTAGTGGTCAAACATGACTTGTGCTCCTTTATGTGAAACGAGGCTTGACTCAAGATAAAGTCATGTTTTATATTTCTTATACATTATTATGAATCCAGGTTTATATGACCCCATGTTTATATGTTATTAATTCACATGTTTTATGAATTTTTATATCATTATTCCATGCCTTATAACCCACGTTCAAAAGCATTATTACTCTATTTTTTCCTTATAGGGATTTTAGCTCATCCCTTTGTTCATGTTATCCCCAGGTTACCCCATGAAGATTTATGATCACAATAGAAGTTAGGATATCTTTATGAAGACTAAATAAAGAAATTTTATATTTAGTTCCATGTTTTATGTTTTATGTTTTATGTACCTAGTATTCAAAGACACTAGACTTCATGATCCTTGGATTGTATTCTAATGTATAGTTATGATTAAAATCAGGTAATTATATGTGTAAAAGTCTAGGGCCTCTATAGTTGGTATTTGAGTATGGTCTAGTTATTTTTAGAGATTTGGAAAAGAGAAATTTTTTAAGAACCTTATGTATGAGACTAATTATAAAAAAATACCCCTAAATTTTTGAAATTATATACTAAGTGGTTTATCAAGAAAATACATCCCTATCTGGATACAAACAGGTAGAGGTGTCTGTGGCACATATGTATCTAGGGGTAAAACCTGAAAACACTACTTTGAACTAGAATCGAACGGGAACTAGTGCATGAAAAAGGGCCTTTTTACACTCTTGGTTTCACACTCCCAGGGGATATGATTTAGTAAATTCATGAGCTTGGTATAAACCATTATTAAGGGAATAAAAAAAGAGCCATTAAGAATATAAGTTATGATATAGATCAAGGATAACCTAGATTTAAACCTTGACAATCAAAAGTTAGGATATACCTCTCCTTTTCAAGTTTATACTTTTATGTTCAAGGTTTCCTTTTTATGATTAATACATAAGTATTCAATCCCTCTAATTGTATTTTATTTTTCTTATTTAATGGCGGGAAATAGAAAAATAGGTGCCAACAATCATTGTGATATTCAATGTTATGATTTCCCTAACGATATGCCAAATATGATGGGAGAGGTTGCTCAAAACATCATAATAGTACTTGATCAGCAGGTTCAAGTTATGAATAATAAATTGAATCATGTCCAATTCCCTCCTCCCCAAAGGAGATATAAAGTTGTCATAGAATCCTTCATGCGGAAAAGGACTCCCATTTTTAGTGGATCTTCAGATCCCCTCCTCGCAAAATAGTGGATTAACTTAATTGAAAATATATTCTATATACACGAGTTCTCAGAAAAAAAAAGATAAAGTTGTGCTTGTAGTCTATCATTTTGATGGGGAAGAAGATCAGTGGTGGACTGACGCATGCCTGATGTAGGTTGTGGAAAAATCAAATTTATACTTCTAATGCAGCACAATGGCTAACCAAGGTTGTCTCGCTTGAGGATAATTGTATTCGGTTCAATCACTTATTCTAGTTCACCTACTCTAATTATTTTTTGTTTCTTTAATATTTATTTAAAACAAGGTTTTTAATGGTTTTGGAAAACATGATATTAAAATAATTACATGCAAACTTTAAATCTAGATGCAAACAGAATGAAATCCAGGAAGAAATGTCTTGGTCCTAGGTTTAGATAACACAAGTTCATTCATTATTTAATTATTTTTTAAATTCATTTTTATAATCCATTTAGTGAAACCTTATTAATGAATTACTTTCCCTTGATTTATTGAGTGTGTGATTTTATCATTCATTCATCACACCAAACCACACCTCCTCCAACAGTTAAATAAGGTATCACCTCAATCGAGAATGTTATTCTTACAAGACCTAGCTCCACCATTTGATGTTTCAACCCTTGTGTAAACCCCAACTCCACCGTATGAAGGTGTTTTCTAAGATAAGGGAGGGAAAAATTATGAATCAAGGAAAATAAATGGACTTGGAAATAGTGTCATGGTGGACAATTATCGCACCCGTGTAGTATTACCACCTCCAGCACAAATGGATTTAAAACATTTTTAATTGAAGTGAAATAATAAAGAACATTGTTAAACCTCCCCTAGGTTCAATCCTCAGGTTATTCACTATCCATTAAAAATTGAGAATAGATTATAATGGAAAGGTTGAAGAGAGAGAATTAGATCATTAGAGTTTGAAGACAAATAAATATGGAAGAACAAATGAGGAACACTTTAATAAAAAAATATGAATTCATTACATGAGAAAAGAAAACTAAAATAAAACTAAAATAAAGTAATAAAAATCCTAAATGTCCTTTGGCCTCCTCCCCTTGTTGCCTCATTTGGTGTGGGGATGGGAAAGAATGATTTGAGAGGTAGGAGCTCCTCTCCTTTTATATGCAGATTTTGTCCTCTAAAATTCATCACATATTTTACCCATTAAATGGATGATTCGTGCATTTTACCCTTCATAAAGGTTATTCATATTTTATTTCTCATATCCTCTAAATATTTTAGCTCAGTTGGCCACTAGATGTAGGATTTATTAATTTTTCAATGGCGGTTTCTATTTCTAGATGAAGGTTCCTGAAGGCTTCCTTCAAAAGTCTAACATCCAACAGAAACCATAATGACTTCAAAACTTACTAAAATTAATTTTAGAGATGAGAATATGTTTACAAGTTCTATTACAAGTGGAATCACCGAAATTGGATGTGTGTAGGCTGATATGGACTTCTGTTATACTGGTGGGGTCCACACTATCCGCCTAGAAAATCCTTAAACATCATCAATTTTTTAAGGCCTTTAGATGCTAGAATCATCCCCTGGTCCAGAAAACAAATTTGTATGAAATTAAATAAGGATTTCAAAAAAAATTAATTTGTAATTATATTTTTATATAAAGGGCCAAAATACCCTTGATGTAAAAATATGTAAAAAATCTAGAATTAAGCACTTCCCACAATTTTGCTCAAAACACATCATAAATCCAAAAATGATTCATAAAATCTCAAATTTAAAATTTTGGAGGATTAAAAAATTTAATTTTCATACAAAAAATAAGTAAAATATTATCCCTATCAATTCCCCCACACTTAAAACATGCTTGTCTTCATGCATGAAATCTTAACATTGAAAATCTGATGGCACCAATGTTACCAATATTTAAATTCCAAAGTAATAAAATTTAACAATTTTCAATTTCAAAAAAAAATATTCAAAAATTCACATAAAATATCAATTTAATTTCCCATTTTTTAAATAAATAATCAAATCATGCATTTCACTTTTCTTCTTTGAAGAATGATGAAACCTCTTCTTTTATTCATTCATGCTCCTAAATTCATTATTATTAAACTTGTCAAATCACAATTTACCTTACCTTTGAGTCTTTCCTCTCATCTATCAGGATAAAAATAAAGTATATTTATGCTCATATCATTATATCATTCTCTTTGTCCATAATATTGTAAAAACACTACTTTCTCCACTTTGTGAAGAAAAAAGGCACATAAAATCATTAGGACTTGTAACAAAGGTTCAAATAACTCTGAGTCTTAAAGTTGGTAGGATATGATTATTTAAAAAATTAAGTCTCAAGTAGATGGTTTATCTCTTAAGTAAAATTCATGATATAAAAATTAAAAGTGTAATGAAATTATACCCTTCAAAGTAGCAACACCCACTTCCCTCACAACTCAAAGTAATGTCATGATCAAATAAGCATAATTAATGACTTGTGCACCCTCTTGATTTTTTTTCTTTATTATTTTTTTCAGTTTTTAGAAGGCTTTTATTAGATCAAAACTCACATCTATAACCCAACCACATACAATAAGAGGATTGTCAGTCAGGAAAATGGTGATTTTTGGTTTTCATAAAATCACAAACCATTTTTCCCATTTTTTGGTTTTTTAATGTCATTTGTTTCATTATTTTAATTTCAATAAGGGAAAACAATGAAGTACAATGAATGATTCTGCAACCTTTTACAATTCCCACAATATCACCCTCACACTTTTTTCTTTACAATGTATAACATCCCTTCCACCATGACTCCCTTCACCCCCAAACTTCATCTTTAAAATTTCAAGTAAATACCAAGAGTAGGGTAGGAATGGATAAAACTTTCTTGAAACATGGCTCATCCCTATAAAGGTAATTCATGGTATCTATGGGCTAAAATAAGTATTGATGTTAGGGTGGTATTTTATAGATAATGGATATTAAAAATATGCCTCAATCATTTTAAATGTGTTTTTTGTCTTGTCATAGTCTTGAAAAGTTCAAATACAAGTTTTGGAAGGTGACATGTCCAAATATCACACAAGAAATATTCTTAAGAATAAATCAGAATTACTTGGTCTAGAAATCCTCTAGAGAATGAGAAATATTATATTTGGAAAATAACTCTAGGTATGATCAATAATAACAAATCAATTCACATAAAATTCAGAAATTCAAAGAATGAAAAATGATAGAGAAATTTCATTTACATGAATCAATTCCCTCAAATCATGAGTCATCATTTCAATATCCATGCTTCACTTTAAACATTAAATTTTCCATTTTACTCATTCAATATTATTAACATCAAAATATAAAACATGGTATCACTATATTCCTAATAAACTAATGTCTCCTAGATATGTCAAGTAGAGCTTAATTAATGTGGGGGAATGAAATTTTATCTTTAAAGCTCAAATAATGATTTGGATAAAAATTTAAGGAGTACAAAAGTTAAAAATTAAAAGTGAACTCCCTTTTGAAATAAACCTTCAGTCCTCTTACACCAATTCTGTATTCCTTATTCTATCATGAACCTATAAAATAAAACAACTCAATTAAGCATAATGATCATGTCATTTAAGCTCAAAAAGATAGAGGGAGGGGGATTCATGTTGAACTACTTCCTATGAAATGATATTTTTAAATAAAAATTACTAAAATCATGTAAATATAAATCTTGGTGTGATCCCCCAAGTGGGACCTAACATATTTTACTACCTCTAGAGGGCAGTATTAGCGATTATCCAAAGTCTGATGGTGGTTGGGGATTCTTTGACATGAACCACCACATGTGGATTTTACAAGTAGCCACTTCTTTGTTCTTATTGAGGAGTATTACATGTATCGAGTACACAATATCTTCCCCCTTCTCAATATGGTACATCTTTCATGGTAGGGTTATGATGTAGTATAGAGCCTCCTCCTCCTCTGTTTCTACTTGTGTAGTGTCCTCTTTCTTTTCTTGTACTCCCTCTAATGAATTTTCAATGTCTTTAGGGGGCTTCAAGTGTTCCTCAATAGGTGTATTTTCATTTTCATTTTCTTCTAAGGAAAGTTAATGATTGACCAAATCGCAAAATAAAAAATTATAAGGAGTGATGCTCAAATCAAATTGAATGAAATCAGAAAAGGTAGAGTTCATGGAAGGATCATCGCCTTGAGTTTGTTCCGGTTCAATCACTTCTTCAGTTGAAAGTTCCTCTTGGAGTTGATTGTCATTGTATAGAGTCATGTAGTAGGGATCCTCCACCTTGAGTTTTGATTAAAATTCATGGATGCATTCATTGAAATCCTAGAAGACCTTTGGCACTTCTTTCTGGTCATTGAATATTTGTATATTAGCTTGGAGTTCATCATCCATGGCCATCAAATCATCAAGTGAGATCCGTATTTCTAGTCCTATTTCCTTATGTTTGAACCTTATCATTAGAGAATCATCCCTTAATTGGAATTCCTTATCAGTGTAGTCTATTTCTTCCTCCATCACCTGTGAGAAATTATTCTAGGCATTATATTTTGAATTTTAATACATCATGGAAAAAAAAGTTTTTTTTAATTATTTTAAAATTAAAACAATGAAAAATATTTACCAAAAAATGAATTTTGAAAAATTGATTTAATTAATAGTTTAGCTCCCCGAAAATGGCGCTAGTTTTGATGCACGTCTATTGTAGGACATGGAAAAAGAAAGCTTATATTTCTAATATAGCATAGTGGCTGATCAGAGTCATCTCACATGAGGAGAGTTGTAGTCGGTTCAATAACTTATTCTAGTTCACCCATTCTAATTATCTTTGGTTTTTTTAATATTTATTCAAAATTAATTTTTTAATGGTTTTGGAAAACATGAAATTAAAATAATGACATGTAGAATATAAATCTAGATTCCAAAAAGAATGAAATCTGGGAAGAAAGTTCAAGGTCCTAGGGTTGGATAACATGAGTTCATTAATTATTTATTTATTTTTTAAATTAAATTTAATAATTTATTTTGTAAAACCTCATTAATTAATTAATTTCCCTTGATTTATTAAGTGTGAGATTTTTTCATGAGTTCGGCATACCAAACCACACCTCCTCCAATAGTCAAATAGGGTAACACCACAACCGAGAATGTTATTCCTACAAGAGGTGGCTCCACCGTATGCCGTTTCAACCCTTATGGAAACCCCAACTCCACCGTATTAAGGTTTTTCCTAATATAAGGAAGGTAAAAATGATTAATTAAGGAAAAGAAATGGATTTTGAAATAGTGTCATGTTTGACGATGGGCGCACCCATGTAATATTCCCACCTCCACCAAAAATAGATTTAAAACATTTTGAATTGAAGTGAAATGATAAAAAACACCATGAAACCTCCCCTAGGTTCAATCCTCAGGTTAGTCACTTTCCATTACAAAGTGTGTAGAGATCACAATGGAAATAGGAAAGAGACAATGTGATAATTAGACTTTCAATACAAAGAAAGATTGAAGAAGAAATGAGAAATGCTTTAATAAAAAAATATGAATGCATTACATGAGAAAAAAATATAAAATAAAAATAAAATAAAGTAATAAAAATTATAAATGGTCCTTTTACTCCTCTCCTTGGTTCCCCAGATAGTGTGGGGATGGGAAGATATGATTTTATAGGTAGGAGCTCGTCTCCTTTTATAGGTAGATTTTTTCCTATAAAATATTTTGTGTTATTTACCTTATAAATGGATGATTCATTCATGGTTCCCTTAAAAAAAGTTTTTTCTAATTTTCTTTCTTATATTATCTCAAAATTTAATCTCATTTTTCAATAGTATGTTGGAGTTATGAATTTTTTAATGGCAGTTTCTTTATCTGGATGAAGGTTCTAAGAAGCTTCTTTTAAAAGTATAACATCCAATATCAACATTAATGACTTCAAAACTTTATAAAATTAATTTTAGATATGATACTATGTGTACTTGTTCTATTACATATATAATCCCCTTAATTAGAGTTTTGTAGGCCGAGATGGACTTCCATTATAATGGTGGGGTCCATGCTGTCCACCTGGCAAATCCTTTAACTTCATTGATTTTTTAAGACCTCTAAATGATCAAATAATCCCTTGGTCCAAAATATAAATTTGTACCACATTTATTAATAATTTCAAAAAAATAATCCATCAATTTAGAATGATATTTTAAAATAAATGGCCAAAATACACTTGACATAAAAATATGTAAAAAATCCAGAATTAAGCACTCTTCCCAATTTTTATCAAAACACATCACAAATCCAAAAATGATTTATAAAATATCAAATTGATAATTTGGGAGTATTGAACTATTTAAATACATGAAAAAAATGTGTAAAATATTATCGCTATCATGTACACTGATCAAGAATATGAAGCCCCAAGAGGAAATTTATTCCCTTGATTGGGAGGAATTCAAGAGAATCCTTTTCAGTAAATATTTCCCCCAAACCCTCCATCTCAAGATGGAAATATATTTCCTCATACTCAAGTTGATGTAAGATGAGTCAATCAAGACATATGAAGGAAACTTTACAAGGCTTTCAAATTATGCCTCTGTCTTTGTCATGAACACTGAAAGCAAGGTGGATCGCTTCTTTAGTGGACTAAAGTCGAGCCTACGAAAAACGTTCATGATTCGAGACTTTGACAGCTATGAGTAGATTGTATTTTTTTTCCTTAGGGTTTAAATGAATATTGGAGACTCTCAGTTGTATAGTGGGCCCAGTGACAAAAAGAGGAAAATAAAATCTAATGTGGGCGGTTTCGAAAATAAATTCCATGATGGAAGGATGCTCGATAATCCCATGTGTAAAAATTGCGGGAAGAATCATCTTGGGAATTGTCTAAAGGGAACTAGGAGTTGCTTAAAATGTGGAATGTTGGGACATATGGATAAAAAATCCTAAAGAGATATGAAAAATCCAACTAATTTGGAAAAAGAAAGGATGTTTTAGATCAACACTCAGCCTGAAGTACATGTTACAAATTCCAAGAGCATGGGAATTATGTGAACAATTTCCCCAAGTTAAGGGTTGTCAAGGTAAATCAAAAACACCTCCAAGGAAATTGGACTGTATTATGGTATCCCTACTACTGAGGTGGGGTTATAAAATGATGTGGTGATCGTTAAGCTAGTTATTCATTCAATAATAATACAAGTACTATTTGATTTTGGTTCTACAAATTCTTTTATATCTTGCACGTTTATTAGAACAATTCAAACACCACCTAAAAATTTGTAGGATATTCTATTAGTGAGAACATAGAATGCGTAAATTATTACATCCAAGGTTTATAAATCCTCCTCAGAAAATTTTTGTGGGTATTTTTATAAGTCATAAATATTTAACTAAAAATTTATGAATAATTTAATTATTTAAAAAGAAAATCTATTTTCTTAAAATTTATTCATAAATTATTTTTTTATATCTACTTCTTTTAAGATAATTTTATAAGACCCTATGTAATTTATGAAAATATTATAAATTAGTTATGGTTTTAAAATTTATATTTTTCATGTAAATTATGATTTTAATGAAAAATTAAATTAATCCTATTTAGAAAATTATTTTTGAAAAGTGGAGTTTATTTTTGTATTCTACACATAGAAAAATATTTAGGGTGAATTTTAGGAATTTTTCTAAAATACTTAAATTTTTTATGAATGGTAAAATAAGATAATTCATGATAAATGCTAAAACAAGAATTTCTGAATCATGATTGAGTCATGGATAATGTAAATGGCCATTAGATAGAACTCACATCAACATATTACTATTTTTGGTCACAATAATTATTACTTTTTCTTTTATTATGGGAAAATAATAAACTAATGATTAAAATATTAAGAGAACCCTCCTCCCCTCCATTATAAAAACCACCCACACTCCCCTCTTCTCTTTACTCCTATCAGGAGTTATTTCTTCTCTAAATTCTGACCAATTCTCTCCCTAAGATCCTACCTCATGTCCAAAATCCTTTGGTCTCCTAAAAAGACCAAATCCTCTCCTCTTAAGAGGCTCTCAAGGAAGATTGGATCAAGAGGTAAATTCCTCTTCTCTTTTCATTCATTTTCTTTTCATGTTCCTTAGTTCTATTTTATTTCATAACCTATCCTCATCCAAATGGTATGAAAAATCCAGTACCATACATGTGTAGGAAATTTTTTATTTAATGGTATAAGTCATTATCATCTCACATTTCCCCCCTTATATACGAAATAAATGAAAACGCCATCCTAGATGTGTTAATTTATCACATTCAGGGATGACGAGTTATCAATTTCTATTACCATCTCCAATTCGTGTCATGAATCCATTTATATGGTGTAACCAGACTATTAAATTTGTATTTTATCTTATTTTTTGTTATGGAATCATTTTTCACACATGATGTAAAATAATAATACAAAATAAGTTAATTATGACCAAAATCGCAAAATTAATCCAAGCGTTTATCATTAATGTTTTGTATGATGATTCACCTTCACTCAAAATAACCAAATTAATTTTATAACCATGTAATATTAGTTATTTTCACTAATTTCATATAACTTTAATTCTTGACAACCACTCTAATCATACATGTGTGTCTGAACATGAATATAAGTGAACCGATCATTAAAACTATGGAAGAAAACGGACCTAAACAATGAAATTGAACCTCATAACCAAAAAAAGGATATGAATGAACAAAAAAAGGTTATAATAAATCATTTACATGTAAAATAGGTTCTTTAATTATAAATTAATGAACCTAATTTTATTATTAATGTCATTAAAATCAATTGGAGAACACCATCGAACTTAAGGTATGAGATCCTTTCTTCCTCACATTTATTCAATAATCTCCTCAATTTTATGTCCTTTTATGTGTAGTTACTAAGGATGGGGTATGATTTAACACCTCCCCCATACATCCAACCTGAGTTATAAAAGAAGATAAACCTATTTCTCTCTCATTAAGACCACCTAAGTACACCTGATATTATACCGATATTCCGTAAGGAATTCTACCCGAACATCCATTATTCCTTCAGGCTGTTCTTACTCCCTTTTTTTACAAAGGAAATCCTATATTATGTTTATTTTCATATTATAATTTTTTATTATATGTCCAAAATATTGTTTAAATATCAATCCCTTGTTATCTTTTGGGGATATATATGCTTTTAAATGATTCCCTCCTTAATACTTTTCGATAAGCCAACTCGTTTTAAGGGAACTTCCCGAATTCGTACCCAATTTCAAGTGCACTATACCATATGTATTAAGCCACCATTGTTTTTATAAAACCATTTTTTTTATTATGAAAACATTCATGGATCACTTCTAGTTTTTTACAAAAGATTTTTCCCTTTTCTATTTAAAATTCTTGTTAGTGTTGTCACGACCCGACCCAATGTGGCTCGAGCCGCGACTCCCCAAGCCCGCCTCCAATAGGCCAGGGGCTGGCGTCCAGCGCTGAGTTGGCTATCACATACATGGGAGGCATTAGTCCAAGGTACCTATACACACGCACCCACATACACCTCAATGAAACAGTACAGAGATATATAAAACTGAAAAGTAAAATGCATGCATACAACTATCCCAACCAGAGTGCAACAACAGTACAAAAAGGGAAAAACAGGGCCCACCAAAAGAAAACTACAAAGCGTGTCCAACCTGCTCTGAATAAGGGGAACGCTGCTACAAACACCCACCGGAAAGCTCCCTCGGCACCACACCGATAAACACCCTGGTGAGTCCCGCTCACTCAGCTCCGCCTGCTCCGGGTCCTCCTGGGACTCCATCGAAAGGCCTGTGGTCTGCACAAGACACAAACATGTGTGGGCAAAGCCTGTGCAGGGGTGAGTATAAACATACTCAGTAGGCACCCCAAAAACCAAAAATCAAAGAGAGAAACTGAAAGGAAACAGTCCGCTCATCCCAGCCAGAGGGAACCCAGACAAAAGAGAAACTCCATCTCATGACCATTCTCGGCTAAACACAACTAGTCAACTCAGCTCAGGTGTATTCTCATACATACACCTTGAACATTCCAGACATATCCAGCTCACGCAACAAGCTACCTGAGGTACTGACCTCGTCACCAGCAACAGTTCACAACCAGGAGAGCACACTACACAATCATTTTCATCCCATATGACACATGTCTGAGAGATACACTCCATCGGGTTTCTCACAAATATCTCAGGCGATCACCCGAGAGATCACGCTTGTCAGATATCGTCACTAAGCAAAACCCTGCTAAAACAATATAACCACCAAACTCCTCGGATAGGGGATCGCTCCTAGGTTTTGCTAGGGGACACCAGAACCCACTCTGGAATAGGAAGCTCATAGATAGGGGATCACTCCCAGGGTCCGCTGGGGGATACCACGACCTGATCTAGCATGCGTAGTTCTCACAGATAGGGGATCACACCCAGGATCCCCTGGGGGATACCACAACCCGATCTGGCACTCGACAGAAACACATCACTCAGATAGAGGATCATCTCCCATATAAAGGTGGTCACAACGATACCGGAACCCTATCTGGTATAACTCGTGATGTAGGGGATCGAACCGACGATGCCGCAACCCTACAAAAACCACGCGCTGAGTAGGGGATCACATAACCAACTATACCGCAACCCTACTATAAACCTGATGCTGAGCAGGGGATCATATACCCGACGATGCCGCAACCCTACTGAGCACGGCCCACTGTGTAGGGGATCATATTCCCAAGGATGCCACAAACCCTACAGGGTTAACCTTCTAAATAGGGGATCACCGCCTGTGAATAAGCAGTCACAGTGATACCAAGAACCCGATCTTGGGAAAAAATGCTAGAGGATACTCCTCCAGCCCCACCGGAGGGATGCCACAACTCTAACAGTTTAAACATCCCATCGAGAGGATCACAAGCCTGTACTAGGGTTGTGATGCCGCGTGAACCCTCGTAGGAACGAACCAAGGGAGTAACCTCAACCACTGTTGGTTCAAACGTCGCTAACCCAAGCGACCCACAACAACGCCACACCGCGCATCTCCAAGGCCGATATCGAGGCCACTATCGCGTTTCAAGAGGAAAAACACGCAGGATAGGCTGTTTACTCACCCAAAACAGACAACTGGTGAAAAGGCACTATTCACTGCAGCTAGCCCGTACGGGGCCCACACAACGATCTTGGAACTCAACAAACGGATCATACCACGATGATCCCCTCGAAAAAGTACACAGGATCCACTACTCGCACGTCCGAAATAGACACCCGGTGAAAAGGGAACTATTCACCAAATGACAACTCAGGTGGGGCCCACACCTCAATCCCAAAATTCATCAAACGAATCGCACCATTGCGATCCTCTCGGAAAAACACACAGGATCGACTATTCATCGTCCAAAATCGGACTCCTGAGAAGAAAGTCGTGTCTCTACGTAAACGCCAAAACCCAGCCTCGTGGGGCCCGCACCCCATTCCCAGTCCCAACACCCGGAAACCATATCAAAAATTCTGTCATACCATCAGTGTCACAACGCCACTAACGACACGTCATTCAGACGCTCTAGGTTGAAGTTACAACGGCCCGAAGTCGTAAAATAATAAAATATTGTTATTTTATATGAAATTTCAAGCCCCTGGACTCAAAACCCAACTCTCAAAATTCTCAAAGTATGTTCAAAAGGTCCATCTCGATGCAAGGAACGCGTCGCCGCAAATGTCTCACAAATCGGAGTTACGGTTTGCGAGTTACGGGGGTTTAAAGAACCCCCAGAAAATCCTGGCCGGACCACCGCTAGCCTCTCCGGAAACCACCGCGTCACTGTCGGTTTCCACCGCGCCGATGCTGCCGTCGCTGGAAACCACCACGCCGCCATTGCGCCTTGCCGGATTCCTCCATGGCCACTGCCAGAATCTAGGATTTCTGCCGGAAAACTTCCTGGAACCTCCGGGAGCACCCCGGTGCTCCAAAATCAGATCTGATACATGTTTCGGAAACCTCGGCACCCAAACTATACAACCCTTGTAAAGATTTGAAGAAAAAAACAAATAAACGAAATCCGGGATTTCAAAACTGAAACCTCTAACCTCGCGGTGAAACGCCGACGATCCGCACTCCAAAGCTTCCGCTGCACGATCCTGGAACGCCCGCCGTCGAAATCCGAGCTCGACGACACCTTGATCGCGTGATTCGGTCATCGATTCGCCGTCGAAAGAGGAGGAGGAGGAGGAGGAGGAAGGAGGAGGAACTCCTCCTCTGTGCATCACACGTCCAACAGGGGGAGATATTTGTTTACAACAAATATCTACTTAACTCCCCGGCACGACACGCCCCCGACCCCGCGCGTGACGCGGACAAGGATAAGGTCGCCCTTAGGGTAAACACGACGTTCTGAACGCAACCGCGGACTTGGATTTGCGATCTGAGACTCCGTTCAGAAGTTATTCGAGCCAACGCTCGTAAATGGACTTTTCCACTTATTTATGAAAATGCCCCTGGTGGCGTTTCTCACCGCAGGCCTGCACCCGCAAAGTTTACACCTCGGCAAGGGTAAACGGCACGTTCCGAACGCAATTGTGCCCTCGAATTCCCGTTCTGAGCTACAGTTTAGGAGATATCACACCCCCACTACATGCATAGTATAAAAATACTTAATATTTTTATAAAAATAATTACGGGCACACCAGGCCTCAGAATCGCACCTCGTCTTCGTTCCTAGCTCTGAAATTATTCGTAGAAATATCCCAAAGTCTGACAGGGCAAAAAACCTGAGTTGCTACATCCTCCCCCCCTTAGAACTTTTCATCCCCGAAAAGCCCTAAGCTCAATGAAAGCGACTGGACTTTCAACTGGGTCTCACACACCAGCGAGTTCACCAACAACCACCCATGCCCGAACACATAAGTCAGAGGGACTCATCCACCACACCTCGATACTATCCGCTTTGGGCGACACTGACTCGCTCGCACAGTTTTAATCGCGTCACAAAAATGTGTCTCGGTGGGGGAAGGATCCTTGTTCCTCATGTATTCGAAGCATGCCGAACAACACCCACACAGCATCTTACCAACGCCCTGAACAAAACTCGAGCAAGCAATAAAAAAGGAAAGTGTACCGCTCAACAGTGTCTATGAAACTACTACAGAAAGTAGAAAGGATACAAGGTGTACCTCTATCAATCTACAGAGCCTCTAGGTCAACAGCCTCCAAGGCTTTTAGTTGTCCTTGTCCTCATCCCCCCGCTCCCCGAGCTCGGCGTGGACCACCTGGGGGTGTGGGTGGTGGAAACTAGTACCGCCTACCACCACATCCTGCTGAACCAGCTCTATTGCCACGTCTGCCACCCTGACAACCTCCTTGCTCGAGATGCTACCTCTACCAAGGTGGTCCATCGACCGGCTCCCTCTTAGTAGCACGACGGGTCGGACAATCTATAGCAAGATGCCCCCGACCGTCGCAAGCGTAACACCGCCTCTCCTGTGGCTGACCAAAACTGGCCAACGAGCCCTGTGATCCCTGAGACTCAGATCCTCCTTCCTAGGGTCGCCTCCTGAAACGTCGACCATGTCCAGAACCTTGATTCTTTCGTCGGCTACCAGATTCCAACGTCTCAGCTCTCATGTGCCCATCACTAACAGGGGGAAACTGCTCAGCCAGAAAGCTCTCCACCACCAACGCTCGCTCCAGCACTCCAGCATAGGTGGGAAAACACAACGAAACCACACCTACTCAGATGTCCCTATGTAAGCCCTGCTCGAAGGTCCGAGCCCTATAGAACGGGTCTCGAACCATATCCATGGAGTAGCGCAACAGTTCTGTAAACCTCGCCGAGTACTCCGACACGGTCATGCCCTCCTGCCGAAGCTGTCGAAGCTCCTGAATCTGAACTGACCTCAGCGCCACTGAATAGAACTCCTCCCTGAAGAGCCACTCAAACTCTGCCCACGTGAGCGTCTCCTTGTCATGGGACTTCGTCAACAGGCTCCACCATCGCCTGGCCGAACCAAGCAGAAGGCTCACCGCAAGGACCACCATCTGATCTGGAGGTGTCCTCACTAGGAGGAAAACTCGGGTGACTGCCTCAAGCCAGTCATCAGCTGCCTAGGGGTCTGGATCACCCTGGAACCTCAGAGTTCACTGCCTCTGGAACTCGTGTAGCGCACTCATCCTGTGTGCAACCTCATCCTCCACTTCCAGCATAACCAGCTGCTTGACAGGTGGTGGCTCAAGTGGCAGACCACCTGGAGGTCTAGCCTCAGAACCTGCGCCCTGGTCCAAAGCTTCAACACAGGGTGGATCATCACCACAATCCTGCTGCGGAACCCTCGCTGGCTGTCGTTGTGGAGGCATCCTAAAATACATTCAAGACGCACAACAGTCAAAGAGTATATCTGGACAGCTGACGCAAGAAGGACGAGGGAAAACCCAAAAACCCAGTCTTATATGATGCATGTACCGTTTTTCTCTATGACTAGTGTATGAATGTACCGAGTCAAAAGGCAGGTTATCAGAGTCCTGATGTATGGATACATTGGCCGCCGCACCAAAACTGGAGTCTCTGGCCTGAAAGCCGAGCTCAAAACATCATAACACTGCCGCTACGCAACCCAAACCAAACTCACAGCTAGACCAGCTACGCTCTGAGATCCCAAAGGTGTAACCTCCTCTGATACCACTCTGTCACGACCCGACACAATGTGGCTCGAGCCACGACTCGCCAATCCTACCTCCAATAGGCCAGGGGCTGGCATCCAGCGCCGAGTAGGCTATCACACACATGGTAGGCATTATCCCAAGGTACCTGTACACACGCACCCACATACATGTCAATGCAACAGTGCAGAGATATATAAAAATCAAAAGTAAAATGCATGCATACAACTGTCCCAACCAGAGTGCAACAGCAGTACAAAAAGGGCAAAATAGGGCCCACCAAAAGAAAACTACAAAGCGTGTCTAACCTGCTCTGAAGAAGGGGAACGCTGCTACAAACACCCACCGGAAAGCTCCCTCGGTACCGCACCGATAAACACCCCGGTCAGTCCCTCTCACACAGCTCCGTCTACTCTGGGTCCTCTTGGGACTCCGTCGAAAGGCCTTTGGTCTGCACAAGACACAAACATGTGCGGGAAAAGCCCATGCAAGGGTGAGTATAAACATACTCAGTAGGCACCCCAAAAACCAAAAACCAAAGGGAGAAACTGAAAGGCAACAGTCGGCTCATCCCAGCCAGAGGGAACCCAGACGAGAGAGAAAATCCATCTCGTGAACATTCTCGGCTAAACAAAACTAGTCAGTTCAGCTCAGGTGTATGCCCATACATACACCTTGAACAATCTAGATATATCCAGCTCACACAACAAGCCACCTGAGGTACTGACCTCGTCACCAGCAATGGTTCACAACCAGGAGAGCACACTCCACGATCATTTTCATCCCAGATGACACACGTCCGAGAGATACACTCCATCCGGTTTATCACAAACATCTCAGGCGCTCACCCAAGAGATCATGCTCGTCAGATATCGTCACTGAGGAAAACCCCGCTAAAATAATATAACCACCAAACTCCTCAGATAGGGGATCGCTCCTAGGGTCTGCTCGGGGATACCAGAACCCACTCCGGAATACGAAGCTCATAGATAGGGGATCACTCCCAGGGTCCGTTGTGGGATACCATGACCTGATCTGGCATACGTATTTCTCACAGATAGGGGATCACACCCAGGATCTGCTGCGGGATACCACAACCCGATCTGGCGGTCGACAGAAACGCATCACCCAGATAGAGGATCATCTCCCATATAAAGGTGGTCACAATGATACCGGAACCCTATATGGTATAACTCGCGATGTAGGGGATCGAACCGAAGATGTTTCAACCCTACAGAAACCGCACGCTGAGTAGGGGATCGCATAACCAACGATACTGCAACCCTATTATAAACCTGATGCTGAGCAGGGGATCGTATACCCGACGATTCCACAACCCTAATGAGCACGGCCCACTGCTTAGGGGATCATATTCCTGATGATTCCACAAACCCTAGGGGGTTAAACTTCTAGATAAGGGATCACCGCCCATGAATAAGCGGTCACAGCGATACCAAGAACCCGATCTAGGGAAAAGATGCTAGAGGATCCTGCTCCGGGCCCACTGGAGGGATGCCACAACTCTAACAGTTTAAGCATCCCATCGAGACGATCACAATCCTATACTAGGGTTGTGATGCCGCACGAACCCTCGTAGGAACGAACAAAGGGAGTACCCTCAACCACTGCTGGTTCAAACGTCGCTAACCCAAGTGACCCGCAACAACGCCACACCGCGCATCTCCAAGGCCGATACCGAGGCCACCATCGCGTTTCACGTGAAAAAACATGCAGGATAGGCTGTTTACTCACCCAAAACGGACAACCGGTGAAAAGGCACTATTCACCACAGCTAGCCTGTGCGGGGCCCACACAACGATCCCAAAACCCAACAAACGGATCATACCACGACGATCCCCTCGGAAATGTACACAGGATCCACTACTCGCACGTCCGAAACGGATACCTGGTGAAAAAGGTATTATTCCCCGAATGCCAACTCAGGCGGGGCTCACACATCGATCCCAAAACTCATCGAACGGATCGCACCATTGCGATCCTCTCGGAAAAACACACAGGATCGACTATTCATCTGCCAAAATCGGACTCCTGAGGAGAAAGTTGTGTTTCTCCGTAAACGCCAAAACCCGGCCTCATGGGTCCCGCACCCCGTTCCCAGTACCAAGACCCAGAAACCATATCCAAAAGTCCGTCGTACCGTCAGGGTCTCAACGCCACTGACGAAACATCATTCGGACGCTCTGGGTAGAAGTTACAACGCCCTGAAGTCATAAAATAATAAAATAGTATTATTTTATATGACATTTAAAGCCCCCGAACCAAAAACCTGACTCTCAAAATTCTCAAACTATGTTCAAAAGTTCCATCTCAATGCAAGGAACGCGTCCCCGCAAATGGCTCGCAAATCGGAGTTACGGTTTGCGAGTTACGGGGGTTTAAAGAACCCCCAGAAAATCTTGGCCGGACCACCGCCAGCCTCGCCGAAAACCACCGCGCCGCCGCCGGATTCCGCCGTGCTGCCGCCGCCGTGCCGGAAACCACCATTCCGCCACCGTGCCTCGCCGGATTCCACCATGGCCACCGCCTAAATCCGGGATTTCCACCGGAAAACTTCCGGGAACGCCCGGGAGCACCCCTGTGCTCCAAAATCAGATCCAAAACATGTTTCAGAAACCTCAGGACCCGAACTATACAACCCTTATAAATATTTGAAGAAAAACAACAAATAAATAGGGTCTGGGATTTCAAAACTCAAACCACCTACCTCGCGGGCGAAACGCTGACGATCCACGCTCCAAAGCTTCCGCTGCATGATCCTGGAACTCCCGCCGTCGAAATTCGAGCTCGACAACACCCTGATCGCGCGATTCAACCGTCGATTCGCCGTTGGAAGGGGAGGAGGAAGGAGGAGGAACTCCTCTTCTGTGCATCACACTTCCAACTGGGGGGGAAGATATTTGTTTACAAAAAATATCATCTTAACTCCCCGGCCCGACACGCCCCCGACCCCGCGCCCAACACGGACAAGGATAAGGTCGCCCTTATGGTAAACACGACGTTCTGAACGCAATTGCGGACTCGGATTTGCGATCTGAGACTCTGTTCAGAAGTTATTCGAGTCAACGCTCATAAATGGACTTTTCCACTTATTTATGAAAACTCCCCTGGGGGTGTTTCTCACCGCAAGCCTGCGCCCGCAAATTTTACATCTCGCCTAGGGTAAACGGCACGTTCCGGACGCAACCGTGCCCTTGGATTCCCATTCGGAGCTACGGTTTAGGAGATATCACACCCCCACCATGTGCATAGTATAAAAATACTTAATATTTTTATAAAATTAATTCCGGGCACACCGGGCCTCAGAATCGCACGCCGTCTTCATGCCTAGCTCTGGAATTATTTGTAGAAATATCCCAAAGTCTGACAGGGCCAAAAACCTGAGTCGCTACAAGTGTTTTCCTTAAAATCGCTCTAAAAAATTTTAACACTAAAAAATATGAAATACTATTTTTACCTATTGTAACTTTTTTTTGACATCATTTACCATGAATATTCCTATTTTATCTTATTAATTTCCATGTATGTTCTAATTCTTTTATTTCATTGACACTTTTATGATATGTCCATTCATTATGCTTTATGACATGATTATGATACCCATTTCTTTCCATGGGTGACCTTATGTTTATGATTAATTATGTATGATTCTATATGTGGAAATCATATTCATGAAAATGATAATATGGGTGTTCCTAGATTGATATCCAATGCATTTTGTAAAGTTGAGTTTCATGAGACGTTATGTGCAACAGTCTGGGTGGTTATCCTTGACTTGTGCTACCATGTGCAATGGTCTGGGTGGTTAATCTTGACTTATGATTCTCTATGTACAATGAGCCTTGATTCATGATAAAGTCATATTTTATGTTTCTTCCAAATTATTTTGAATATAATTTTATATGATCCCATATTTATATGTTATTATTTCACATGTTTTATTCCTTTTTATATCATAATGCTAAGCCTTCTAACACATGTGCTAAAGATTTATTACTATGTTTTTTCCCTTACTGGGATTTTAGCTCATCCCTTTTTTCATGTTATCCCCAGGTTACACTATAAAGATATATGAGCACAATGGAAGTTAGGATCTCTTTATAAAGACTAAATAAATAAATGTTATATTTAGTTCCATGTTTTATGTTTTATGTTTTATGTACCTAGTCCTCAAAGACACTAGACTTCATGATCCTTGGATTGTATTATGATGTATAATTATTCATAAAATCAGGTAATGATATTTGTAAAAGGATAGGGTCTCTATATGCACCTTCTCTATAGTAGCTCACACCAACTCTGGATCTACTGTTGCCAAATCACTTGGATTAGTCCAAAACGTGGTGACCTGAAGGGTCACCCATACAAAGCCTAAAATAGTTTCATACCAATGGGGTAATATTAGTTGTTTTTTGTATGAAAACAAAACCAATGGGCGGGAGATCCTCCCAACTACATCCAACATCCAACATGAAAGCCCGCAACATGTCTTCTACTACCTAAATGCACCACTATGTCAGGCCATCAGTCTTGGGGTGAAAATCCATTCTCAAGTGTAAATGAGTCCTAAATTAAACTAGTAATCCTCTCTATAACCAAGATTTTAAGATATCATCAGGATCATAGAGAATAATTGAGGTGATTCCATGGAGTCGGATAATCTCCTTCACATAGAGGCATCCCAAGCTCTCTAGTGAACACTATTCTCGAGAAGCTAGAAAGTGGGATGGCTTTGAGAGTCAGTCTAAAATCACATAGATAGAATCATGTCCCCTAGAAGTACATGGTAATACCATCATTAAGTACATGTAAATAAGATCCCACTTCCACTCTAGAACCTCAATGGTTCGAGCTAAACCTATTGGAACCTAGTGCTCTACCATCACCTACTGACAAGTGCGGCATCGCGAGACAAACTCTGCAACTCCCTTATTCTTACATGGACACCAAAACCGATGTTGGAGGTAATGTTATATCTTTTCCACACTTTTATGTAACACAAAATGGGATGTGTGAAACTCCTTCAACACCTCATCTCGTAATTTCAAAGGTACCATCATGTATTCTGAGAAAAAGATAGTGTTCTTCCCACCTTTAGAATATCCATCAGGGGCATGTCTAGTTGATATCTAAGTATGTAAGGTCTCAAAGTCAATACATCCATGTTTAGCATCCTCTAAATGCTATAACAGTGGTAGGGTAACAACCATAGACTAAAGATATGAAGCACTATCCATATCCACAAAGGACAACTATAGTGAGGCTAACTGCTCTGACGCCTCAGCCAACAACTAAGAACAATATGTCCTACTGAGAGTGTATTCCACCACTTTCCCCCTCCCAGGAGAATATAAAATATCAAATACATAGTCATGAATGGAATCTATACATCTCATTTTTATCAATCTAATATCCTTCTATCAAAATATATACTTGATACTCTAGTGGTTAGAGTAAATTATAAACTAATCACCCTTCAGGTAGTGTCACCACATATTTAGTGTGAAGACTACTATTGCTAAATCAAGATTGTGGGTCATGTAGTTCTATTCATGTGGCCTAAACTAATGTAAAACATAGGCAATAACTTTCTACATCTATATTATAACACAACCAAGTCTGGTTTATGATGCATCGTAGAACACTACATACTCAACACCCTCCTCTGGAAAACTCCAGATGGGAGTGCTTTTTAACCTCTACCTTAGATCTTGAAATCACTACTATCATATTTCCATAAACATGAAAGGACATCCCTTTTAAGTTAAGGATGTCAAGGGTAATGAAATTTCAAAGAAATTGGTTATAAACTTCTAATAGTACCATACCAACCTAAAGAAACTATGCACCGTGGTAACACTCTTTGGTGGATCTTAAGAAAGCACTGCCACAACCTTTTCCAGTTCCACTATTACTTCATCCTCTAATATGACATTTCCTTAAAAGTAAACATATCGAATCCCAAACTAACACATTGAGAGTCTCTCATAAATTTGGTTCTTTCAGAGTGTTTCCAAGACCATCCTCAAGTGTCTCATGTGATCCTCCTCAGACATCGAATACAATGGGATTTCATTGATGAAGAAAACCACGAATCAGTATAAGAAAGGATGGATTATCCAGTTCATGAGTCCCATGAACAATTCTATGGTTTTCATCACATTTAATGGAATCACTAATTACTCAAACTGAACATAGAGACCTCAGAATGTCTTCTTCGGTATATCCTCATCTCATACTCTTATATAGTTATATCCTGATCTGAGGTCAATATTTAAGGATCATCATGCCCCTATCAACTAATAAAAGAGTTTTATGACCCTAGGTAGTGGATACTTATTCTTCATGGTCACCAAATTTGTGCATTGGTAATCCACACATAACCTAATGATCATGTCCACCTTTTTGGAGAACAACACTGGGTTCGCCAGGGGGAAACACAGGGTCTCATAAATCCCTTCTCCTGAAAGTCATACAAATGCATCTTTACCTCTCATATATCTTTAGGAGCCATATAATATGCTGGTGAAGATATCAATTTCATCTTGTAATGAAATTAAATGATGAAGTATTGATCTTGGTGGAGAGGTAAACTTAGTATGTTCTCCGGAAATATGTCCTTGTACTCTTCCACTGTAGAGACCCGTAGCTTGACGTACATGGACATTACATTACTTTTGCGGAATAATTGGTACATAACAAAAACACACACACAAGGATCGTAATAGTTTAGTGTCTTTGGGAACTCGGAACATAATCTTCTAATCGTGGTGAAAGATCTTCAATATCTCCCATAAAGATCTTCCCTTTTTTTAACTAAAACCCTTTTTTATATCCTGGGGAAAAGAAAACATAAATGGGTGAGATCAAATGCTCAGTAAGGGTAAAAAAAAGAAATATCAATCACATCATATACACAAGCACCTAACTTTTGGAAATCTTAACCTGCAAAAGAGATCATAATTTCATAACATGGGATAAATCATGGCAGTGAAATGTAATCACAATAATCATAACTTAAAACATGAAACTTTATGGAATTCACACATAATCATAGAGAATCATTTCTTGTTAGTCAAGACTCATTGCCAAGACTATCTTAGTGGACAAAGTCCCTTTCTGAATCGAGTAACCCTCGTTTCAGTCCTGTTTCACTGAACCGGTATAACCTACAATTCCAGCCATGTCTATCTCATGAGATATAAAATCTTTACCCAATGCATTGGAGGGAGATATAGGTCCCACCCATCTCATAATGATACCATTCATATGTGTGCCACAAAATCATAAATCATACATCATTGCATAACCCATGTAATAAAAATGGGAATCTTAAACATCATGACATCATAAAACAATTCATATAAGATAAAGGAATTCATAAAAATAATTCCATCACAACATAATCAAATAAATGTAATAATAGGGATAGAAACAGAACCCTTTATCATCTTAGATGGAAAATAATTTTGATAAAACACTTGAACTCCATTCTTGAGGAAAATATCCTTTCAACTTTAAAAATACTTTTCCTTTCTTAACATGTCGTACAATTTTAAACTAAAAAAAGTTGATTAAAAATAAACTTGAAAACTTGTAAAGGAAGATTCTTGGAAATAATGTTTTAAAAATCCATACATGCCGTATAGGTTTAAAAAACATTCTTTTCGTACTTTTGTCGGAAAAGTCAAAAAGTACCTCGTATAAAAAAATGACAAAAGATTCCTTTCATATCTTTTAATAAAACCTCACCGAAGGGTAAAATAGGATTTAAACAATTTTTGGTGAATGGAAATAATTTTACATATTGAGGAAACATGGATGTGGTTGATAAAATACACCCCAGTAAATTCCAAAGTATAAACAATCTCGGATAAAAATGAGGTTGTGATATTTCCCTTACCTTAGGTCCGACTTGCTTTGTAAGTGTCCGAACCTCCTGTATAACGATTTAAATCATGTTATTGACTTATTCCAGAATCATATTCATTGTTATTATATCATATATGGTCCACTTATGACTTTATATTACCCGTTCTTTTGTAAATTCATGTTAAAGTAGCATTTTGGGTAAAATCGTCTCATTTGTCGTTCGTGTTTTTAACTTGTAATTATTCATATGATTACTTAGATCATGATTAATTAATTCCAGAATATAAAACATGATATATATATATATATATATATTCAGTATATACATATATAATAAATCAGTAAATGGAAAGAAATACACCGTTCATGGAGACGGTAGTCCGTACGTACGCATGAACGTTGTTTTCGTTTCCTTATCGAATTGAATGGAATTAAGTAGATGACATACATATAAATATAAATAATTCCAGTATCATTATTAGGTCATATATTTCATTAGTACTTATTATATATACTTTATAATCATTCATGAATGGCTAATCATTGAGAATGAATCTCATCGCGTCGTGGAGACGGTAGTCCGTACGTACGCACGAGCGATGATATCGTTCCCATGGTCGTGGAATTGTGTTGAAGTGTATGTATACTATTTAAGTATCAATATCACTTTATAATAATCATATATAGTTACTCATTACACCTTTATACCCATTCTTGTAAGGTGATGGTGGAAAATAGATTACACCACGGCGTGGAGACGGTATTCCGTACATACACACGCGCGGTGATTTCCTTTTTCCGTAGGATGGAGAGAAGGTTAATTAGAGTTGTTTCATATTTATAATAACATATCAGTATATAATAAATACTGATGTTATTACTTTATCATGAAACAACTAAAGAAGAAGAATTTGAAGAAGAAAGAAATTGAAAAGATCGGTAATGGATATTACCTCTTCTTTGGAACGCTTCTTTGAATCCTCTACTTAGGGAACTAATATTGGTCTTTGAAGAAGACCAGGACCTCTAGGATTAATCTAGGGAAGTGTAGAAGGGATTTTGGCAGGGTTTGGCCGAGCTTGAGTGCTCAAATTGGTGTGAGGAGGAGGGGGAGGAGGTACCCTTTTATAAGGGAGGAGAGGGGCACCTTAGGAATATCTCAAAATATTATTTTATATTAAAATCAAAATCGGTTTATAATGGTTCCAAAGGGTCTTATTTCGAATCTAAAGTGGGGATGGGTCGAAATCTTATCAACCAATAGGATTTATACAAGTTTAGGTTATTATTTTAACCTTATCAATTAGATTTAACTCTAAGTTAAATAATTTAACTTTTACCGTGTCTTTTTGTTTTCTTACACTATATGGTTAATACACTTACTATAACATGCCAAACGAACCCCAAATTGTTTATTATTAATATATATATCCTTATCTAATTCATTTGGCCGAACCTTAGATTTTTAGGAATAAAATAACAATTAATAATATAATATTTGATTTAAAAACTATTTTGTGTCAATTTTGATACTATTTGATATATGATTTTTGTGAAAGTCATAAAAGAATTATATGTTCGAACCAAGTTGATTAAATCAACACTATTATATCATAGTAACCTAGAAAATTAGTGTAATTCATAAAAAGTCTAAAATTACATTTATTTGAGCATTTATAACATCAATTATGTTAACATTTCCTTAAAAGGGTAATTACTGTATCATCGTTGTGTGATAAATAAATTAATTTATTTAAAGTCTAAAAATTATAAATAAAATATAATTATTTAGGAAATATTTTTAGATTTCTAATGAATATTTATAGTCCAATTTATCTTATGTATAACCCCATATTAAAAATGTTTTAGTTATTAAACTTTGATTTTAACTATTTTAACTATTCATTAAATAAAATAATATTAAATGTCATAATCTAATCCAAGTGGACCTAAATGGTCATATTATATTCATAAGGTTGTTTTTGGTCGAATTACACTTATCCAATAGAATTAGGACATGTGTTAGGGTAATAGTAATATCATATTTACCCTTAGTTACCCTATTTACTATTAACCGTGAAAAAAGTAAAAAAGTTACTATTCACCAAAAATTATTTTCATCTCATTAAACCACATTTTAGTCCTTGATATTAACCGTGTCTGTCGGATTTTCGAAATTCCATTCACAGAAGTGGTAAAATTAAGTTTTATGCAAAATTCAGTTTTTAACCTACCACTTAGTGGTTTCACTATTCATCAAAAATTGAAAGTTTTCAGAAAAATACCAAAATTTCACCCTAGGCTAATTTCGATATTACGAATCAAAAAATGAATTCCATTTTGAAAAATAAAATTTAAAAAATTTCAAAAAGTGGTTATTACTATTCATAACGGCTAGTTTTAATAATATCTTAATAGCATATCATTGTTTAGCGAAACTCGGTGTTGCGTACAACACACGCTATCGTGGAAGGTCGCGATTGCGTATAATTCAAGCCAGGTCAGAGATGTGTATTGTGAAAGCTCCTTTTGGTGTAGCGTATAACACAAGACATTAATAAAATATTTTTCATAAAATCTCGGGCTGTTACATTCTACCCCCCTTAAAATGAATTTCGCCCTCGAAATTCGTCGGGGTTATAAATGGTTTACTATTCGAAAGTTTCTTTAATAGAAACCCACATCGTAAAAAGGAATACCAAAACTTGGCTTTAAAAACTAAAGTATGAAATGTAACGATTACCCAAATAAACTAATCACTGGGTTTCCACATAGGTGAAAATATGGATATGGAAGAGAAATCTAACCATCATGTTCTGATGGAGAGTGGTAGAGAACATGGCTATGAAATAGCCAAAAATCACAAAGCCATAGATTTGTGACAATATAAGGTACCATCTGATTTATCAGATATAAGAGCACTAGGACAACATTTTTGGTTTTCAAGATCGTTTCCCTAAAGTTAAAGAATTTGAATTAGAATAAATACTTACTTTATTTTGGTACAATCTCACTGTTGTTCGTGCCTTTAACAATTTCCACTTCAACTCTTAAATAAATGAAGTTGAATTTGTTATTCGTGAAGTGTTAGCAGATCACGTGATAGAATGACGGGTCATTCCATCTATCTCAAAAGGTTAGCAAAATTTATATACATAAGTCGATCTATAGTGGGATTAATCATATATGGTTCCTAAAATGGGCTTATATATCATACTGCTTAATATAATAAAACTAGTTTCTACTAAACAGGGACTTCCTGTAGGACAGTGGTAGGCGATAAAGTCCAGTCGCACTTCGGTTGTGGGTTCGATTCCCACAGCCTTGTCCGACGCGATGGGCTGTCGCCCGTCCTGCAGGTTGTCCTTTTTCTAAAACTATATTACTATAACATCCCATCAATAATATCGAGAAAAAAAACTTCTATCCTTAAACAATACTAACTTATGTCCAACATAATCCATTGTAATCTTTAGGCTTATCCATAATACTGCAGTCCACTCTCATAATATAGTGAAAATGATTACCAGAGATTTAATACTATCGTTGATCCCCATATATCATAAGATATGTCTTGTTGGTCACATTCCAAACATTCAAAGGCCTTAATCATGTATTCTCTTGAAGAATGAATACCCATTGAACCTTAGTGAAATCATGAATACTGTTAAAAGTTAACACTTTCCACATACCAAAATCCAAAAACTCTATATACTCAAACCATAATATAACCTTCTCCTTATATCAGTCATGATCTCATGAATACTATCAAACATTTAATTTTCTCCTTATCCCTACATTATGTGCATATCATCTACATTCCAAAAATATCTGAATAACCTTCCATGGATACTGGTAACATTAATCATACACTTTCAAAACTCAAGGAAAGACAATAGTGTAACAATCCTTAGATGTCTCGTTATTCCAACATTACACATGATAAACATGTAATCATTCCACTACATTCTTAAACCATTGTCCAAGATTCAAAAATTCTTTCATCTCACATATCATTTGTAGTCTCTTCATCATCATCAACATAAATACTTCCCATACGACCATACTGATTCTCTTCATGAGACTTTCCCTTAGCGCATTGGTTTGCATAATGCCCGTACATTCCACATTTAAAACATTTAACCACTGTTGATGTCGTAGCAATACCATTATCCTCATCCCTGGTGTTAACTGAACCTTTTCCTTTGCACTTACTGGCTTTGTGTCCTTATTTTCCAAACCCAAAGCATCTTCCAGTTCCTTTGAAACATTCTCCTTGATGCCTCTTCCCACATGAATTACATAGGGGAAATTGAACTTTCTTTCCTCTATGATCATCATGAAACTCCATCTTTCTCTTATTAGATGAGTCAGGAAACTTACCAAATTTTAATTTATTGATCATATTATGAGATTGCTGATTCGGCATAATAATTATGTTTGGACTTCCAAATCCCATTTCATTATGAAGAATATCATTCCATTGTCCATCATATCCTCCATTATCGTGAATCATCTTGTTTCCAGCCATTTTCTAAAACCCAAAAAGAATAGTGTTAGAGGAAAAAATCATAATAAAGGGGGAGTAACTTCAATATCTAACATCTTAGGTTTAATCTAATATTGTTACCATAGTTCTAGGACTATATCCTATACGTATACTTATCCTTAGGGACATCCCTAGACATACCTTAGAAATATCTCTAGGGATCTCACTAACGTTCTCACATCCTAGTTTCCAAAGGTTGACTACACCTCCCTCTGATACCAAGTGTAGAGACCCGTAGCTTGACGTACATGGACATTACATTACTTTTGCAGAATACTTGGTACATAACAAAAACACACACACAAGGATCGTAATAGTTTAGTGTCTTTGGGAACTTGGAACATAATCTTCTAATCGTGGTGAAAGATCTTCAATATCTCTCATAAAGATCTTCCCTTTTTTTACCTAAAACCCTTTTTATATCCTGGGGAAAAGAAAACATAAAAGGGTGAGCTCAAATGCTCAATAAGGGTAAACAAAAGAAATATCAATCACATCATATACACAAGAAACTAACTTTTGGAAATCTTAACCTGCAAAAGAGATCATAATTTCATAACATGGGATAAATCATGGCAGTGAAATGTAATCACAATAATCATAACTTAAAACATGAAACTTTGTGGCATTCACACATAATCATAGAGAATCATTTCTTGTTAGTCAAAACTCATTGCCAAGACTATCTTAGTGGACAAAGTCCCTTTCTGAATCGAGTAACCCTTGTTTTAGTCCTGTTTCACTGAACCGGTATAACCTACCATTCCAGCCATGTCTATCTCATGAGATATAAAATCTTTACCCAATGCATTGGAGGGAGATATAGGTCCCACCCATATCATAATGATACCATTCATATGTGTGCCACAAAATCATAAATCATACATCATTGCATAACCCATGTAATAAAAATGGGAATCTTAAACATCATGACATCATAAAACAATTCATATAAGATAAAGGAATTCATAAAAATAATTCCATCACAACATAATCAAATAAATTTAATAATAGGGATTGAAACAGAACCCTTTATCATCTTAGATGGAAAATAATTTTGATAAAACACTTGAACTCCATTCTTGAGGAAAATATCCTTTCAACTTCAAAAATACTTTTCCTTTCTTAACATGTCGTACAATTTTAAACTAAACTAAGTTGATTAAAAATAAACTTGAAAACTTCTAAAGGAAGATTCTTGGAAATAATGTTTTAAAAATCCATACATTCCGTATAGGTTTAAAAAACATTCTTTTCGTACTTTTGTCGGAAAAGTCAAAAAGTACCTCATATAAAAAAATGACAAAAGATTCCTTTCATATCTTTTAATAAAAACTCACCGAAGGGTAAAATAGGATTTAAACAATTGTAGGTGAATGGAAATAATTTTACATATTGAGGAAACATGGATGTGTATGATAAAATACACCCCAGTAAATTCCAAAGTATAAACAATCTCGGATAAAAATGAGGTTGTGATATTTCCCTTACCTTAGGTCTGACTTGCTTTGTAAGTGTCCGAACCTCCTGTATAATGATTTAAATCATGTTATTGACTTATTCCAGAATCATATTCATCGTTATTATATCATATATGGCCCACTTATGACTTTATATTACCCGTTCTTTTGTAAATTCATGTTAAAGTAGCATTTTGGGTAAAATCGTCTCATTTGTCGTTCGTGTTTTTAACTTGTAATTATTCATATGATTACTTAGATCATGATTACTTAATTCCAGAATATAAAACATGATTTATATATATATATATTCAGGATATACATATATAATAAATCAGTAAATGGAAAGAAATACACCGTTCATGGAGACGGTAGTCCGTACGTACGCATGAACGCTGTTTTCGTTTCCTTATTGAATTGAATGGAATTAAGTAGATGACATACATATAAATATAAATAATTCCAGTATCATTATTAGGTCATATATTTCATTAGTACTTATTATATATACTTTATAATCATTCATGAATGGATAATCATTGAGAATGAATCTCATCGCGTCGTGGAGACGGTAGTCCGTACGTACGCACGAGCGATGATATCGTTCCCATGGTCGTGGAATTGTGTTGAAGTGTATGTATACTATTTAAGTATCAATATCACTTTATAATAATCATATATAGTTACTCATTACACCTTTATACCCATCCTTGTAAGGTGATGGTGGAAAATAGATTACACCACGGTGTGGAGACGGTATTCCGTACGTACGCACGCGCGGTGATTTCCTTTTTCCGTAGGATGGATAGAAGGTTAATTAGAGTTGTTTCATATTTATAATAACATATCAGTATATAATAAATACTTATGTTATTACTTTATCATGAAACAACTAAAGAAGAATAAGTTGAAGAAGAAAGAAATTGAAAAGATCGGTAATGGATATTACCTCTTCTTTGGAACGCTTCTTTGAATCCTCTACTTAGGGAACTAAGATTGGTCTTTTAAGAAGACCAGGACCTCTAGGATTATTCTAGGGAAGTGGAGAAGGGATTTTGGCAGGGTTTGGACGAGCTTGAGTGCTCAAATTGGTGTGAGGAGGAGGGGGAGGAGGTACCCTTTTATAAGGGAGGAGAGGGGCACCTTAGGAATATCTCAAAATATTATTTTATATTAAAGTCAAAATCGGTTTATAATGGTTCCAAAGGGTCTTATTTCGAAGCTAAAGTGGGGATGGGTCGAAATCTTATCAACCAATAGGATTTAGACAAGTTTAGGTTATTATTTTAACCTTATCAATTAGATTTAACTCTAAGTTAAATAATTTAACTTTTACCGTGTCTTTTTGTTTTCTTACACTATATGGTTAATAAACTTACTATAACATGCCAAACTAACCCCCAATTGTTTATTATTAATATATATATCCTTATCTAAGTAATTTGGCCGAACCTTAGATTTTTAGGAATAAAATAACAATTAATAATATAATATTTTATTTAAAAACTATTTTGTGTCAATTTTGACACTATTTGATATATGATTTTTGTGAAAGTCATAAAAGAATTATATATTCGAACCAAGTTGATTAAATCAACACTAATATATCATAGTAACCTATAAAATTAGTGTAAATCATAAAAAGTCTCAAATTACATTTATTTGAGCATTTATAACATCAATTATGTTAACATTTCCTTAAAAGGGTAATTACTGCATCATCGTTGTGTCATAAATAAATTAATTTATTTAAAGTCTAAAAATTATAAATAAAATATCATTACGTAGGAAATCTTTTTATCTTTCTAATGAATATTTATATTCCAATTTATCTTATGTATAACCCCATATTAAAAATGTTTTAGTTATTAAACTTTGATTTTAACTATTTTAACTATTCATTAAATAAAATAATATTAAATGTCATAATCTAATCCAAGTGGACCTAAATGGTCATATTATATTCATAAGATTGTTTTTGGTCGAATTACACTTATCCAATAGAATTAGGACATGTTTTAGGGTAATAGTAATATCATATTTACCCTTAGTTACCCTATTTACTATTAACCGTGGTAAAAAAAAGTAAAAAGTTACTATTCACCAAAAATTATTTTCATCTCATTGAACCACATTTTAGTCCTTGATATTAACCGTGTCTGTCGGATTTTCGAAATTCCATTCACAGAAGCGGTAAAATTAAGTTTTATGCAAAATTCAGTTTTTAACCTACCACTTAGTGGTTTCACTATTCATCAAAAATTGAAAGTTTTCAGAAAAATACCAAAATTTCACCCTAGGCTAATTTCGATATTACGAATCAAAAAATGAATTCCATTTTGAAAAATAAAATTTACAAAATTTCAAAAAGTGGTTATTACTATTCATAACGGCTAGTTTTAATAATATCTTAATAGCATATCGTTGTTTAGCGAAACTCGGTGTTGTGTACAACACACGCTATCGTGGAAGGTCGCGATTGCGTATAATTCAAGCTAGGTCAGAGATGTGTATTGTGAAAGCTCCTTTTGGTGTAGCGTATAACACAAGACATTAATAAAATATTTTTCATAAAATCTCGGGCTGCTACATCCACCACTGCATGAAACTAATATTCCCAAGTATCCACTTCTCTAAGAGTCATTCTAAACAACTGGTGAGTAATCAGGTGTACTCTCTTATGTCTAACCTCATCCTACTCTATCAAGGTTTCCTTTTCACCTACAATGGAAACCTTGTTGCGTCATTACAGACACACTTCATCCTCCACCAAAAGAATTCAATATGGGCATGAAATCTGGATACCCATTTTGTACCTAAGATGAAGTCATAAAAACTCATCAGTTCTACAAAGAGATACCATACAAAAATATCACCACCAAGCATTAGATCTCACTATTGGAAAAGTGTGAAATCACTGAGTCACCGCTTATCCAGGTCACCAACCACATGGGTCAAACCAAAGGCTCAATCAGAATCTCTAAGTTTCAAAACAAAGAATTGGAAAAGAAGGAATGACTTGAACCTGTGTCTATCAATACTATAGATAAAGTATAAAAGACGCAAATCCTACCTCATATCATCCCTAAATCCTTAGGGTCATATTCCTCCATATCCTACATCTATCCTTGTCCATGTCCACTATCTCCACAATCCTAGTGTGGATCTCCTAGGGGAGGTGGTGGTAATAGTTAAAACTTATAACCATCTCCTTTTGACCTTCTGGCCCCAATGTCACATCAGCTACCCTGTGGACCACCCTAATCCTACCTATGTCTCTACCTCAGCGGTCCTTCAACCATCTCACTGTTGGTTGTACAATGAGTCATACAATCCCAATATAGATTTTTCCGATCATCGTAGGAGAAACATCACCTCTTTCATGGCTGACTCGAGCCACCCTCAGATCCCTGAACCATTGACCCTTTGTCGTGGGATCACCTCCTAAAGTTTATGAAATTCTTGAATCCCTATAGATTTCATTGTCTTCCTGCTTCTAAGGTCTCATATACTGGGTTACCACTACTAGCTCCCGCTACCAGTTCCTCCTCTTCAAGAAAGATTTCCACTACCAGGGATCACTCAAGAACCCCAAAATAGGTTGGAATATAAAGGGATACCAATGAAGTCATGATTCTATGGCACAATCCCTTCTCAAAAGTCTGAGCTTTGAAGAATTGATCCTTCCCAATATCTAAGGAGTAACATGATGGATTAATAAACCTCATTGACTAATATTTCATGGTTAACTGCCCTATTACAGATGTAGATTCTATTTTTGCATACCAATTGCAATGTGTATAGATAGAAATCCTCCCTGAAGATATTCTCAAATTCTAACCAGGAGATATTGGTCTCATCATGTGACTGGGTCACTAAGCTCTACCATCTCCTAGAAGATCCTTAAAAAAGACTCAACATGAGGACTATTATATAATCTGCAAGAATCCTCACAAGGCATAAAACATGAGTGGCTACCAATATCCAGTCCTCATCCTCCAAGGGGGCAAGATCACCCCAAAAAAATGAAGTTGATGCCTCTAAAACTCATGAAATTCACTCAAACTATGTGTATCCCCATCCAGTACTACCAGTACTAGTTTCTTCTCAACAGGTGGTGGTATAGTTAGTAAACCACCAAGAGATATTATCTCTATTACAGTCCCCTATACTGATATCTCTTCATTGGTCTTATCATCCTCGTGATCATGTAGTAGAATCCTAGTTGGAAGTCTACATTGAGTCATCCTAAAATAAAACAATATGTACCACGGTCAAAAGAGTGTATCTTGGGAGATAACCCATGATGGAAATTTAAAATACGACCACTCTTATATTATGAATGAACCAAAAAAATCCCTGCAAATAGTTTTTACATGTACCAAGTTGAAAGTCAGGTGATCAGAGTCCCAGTGTATGGATATGTTGGTCGTTACACCAACACCGGAGTCCCTAGATTGAAATTTGAACTCAAAACACTAAAAACTATTGTCGTAAACCAATATCAATAACTTCGGTATTAAGGTATTACTATTACTGATACCACTCTATCATGACCCAACCCATATAATTCCAACCCATGACTACACCAAGACTTCCTTAAATAGGCCAAGGGCTCACGATGAGTGTCAAGTAGGCCTATCCCAAAAATGGGATGCATTAAGCTAAAGTACCTATACACATGCACACATATCTAAGACCACATAATTATGACATGTAGATAAAATAGAAATAATTCTTGCATACACCTAAGATCTAAAAATAGAGTATGATAGTGAAGTAATGAAAGAAGAAAAAGGGGGAAAATTCAATCCCAACTAAAAACTTTAAACAGTGAATCCTGCTCCAAGGGTGATGAAAAAAGTAAAATGAAATATCTCAGAAAACACATTGGTTTTGTAATCTCTAGCTACACTCTACTCACTCGATATTCTCCTCGGCCACATTCAAATGGGTCTTCTTCTGTATATGACACAAAATGTGCAGGAAAATCCCATGTAGGGGTGAGTATAAAAATACTTAATAGGACACCAGAAAAACACTAAACATGAAGCCCGAAGTATAATTGCACAAATATAATATACAACAATCAATTTACTATAGAAACACCAAGATGTACTTAGGAAAGACACCATGACATAATGATCTCATAACCAACTAATATCCAAAGGATTCTGCTCAAAGCAATGCTCATTTCAGGAGAATTCACTCCACAAGTCAGGATATCATTGTAGACACTCAAAAAAATAGGTAGAGGTCATTGAGAACCACCCATAAAATATCACTAGTCTAAGAAGACCCTAATACAAAGATAGGGGTTCACACCCAGAAACATAGGGGCACACCACAAACCCAATATGGATCAACCAACTACATTGGGGAACATAGGTCAATGATACCACATACCCTACCAATATGGTATGATAGATGGAGGATCAATTCCCTACATAGAAAGGTTATTCTGATTCCACAAACCCCACCTAGGGAACAAAGACAATAGAGGATTTCACTCCAGTCTCATGGAGGGACACCACAACTCTATCTGAGACTCATCCACTAAAGGGGATCAAAATCATGTGATGTGGATGTAATGTCACATTGTACCCTTAAGGGAAATGACCAAGGGAACACTCTAAACCTATAATTGACTAAAATATGGAAATTAAGAGATACAAACACTCTTAAAGGTGGTATATAGCATGTACCTGGGGGTACATGGTGTGTCCATCTATCCCTGAATCTTTCGGTGTAGTAACTCCTCACACCGAATGTAAGTCTAAACATATACCGTTTGTAGAACAAGTACACATCATGTAGAGACACAAAACATCATTACCATGTCTCCTAGACCTATCTGTGTATAGTGGATGAGTCCATGTACCAACCTTTGTACACTAAGCCATGTTTGTGTCCAAGTACACGGTGTTCCACTAGCTGTGTACTTTTTCCTAGTCCCATGTACTTTCCAAAGTACATGATAGGCCATTATAGAGGGGTCCCATGGTGTGTGACCTTGTTCCTAGAGTGTGATATTTAACTCTATCCAAAAACCCAAGAACCACAATTAGGAGTCATAACACTGCATGTAACTCCGCATTACACACCATGCTTCTCTGGAATTTTCATATTGACCAAATATTCCTCCACATTATCTACCAAATTTTTGGATCCTCTATCCTCACTAGAATCATAAAATCTAGGGTTTTAAAAGCCTTTCCATCACCTCTATCTTGGATCTGGGTCCTCAATCTACTTGAAAAACCACCCATCGAGTCATTCATCCTTAATTGTAAATTGGGATGAATGGAACCCATGAAACCATCTTATCTTCCCATGATCGCCAAGTGTCATTATCGCACCTCGACCACACCATCAATCATGAACCATACTCTCAGTATTGATCTGTTGTGCTGAATAATGGTCTCCAAATGATCAAATATTGATTATTCGTAAAACCACGGGCCAAAAGGGAATTCCCATGATGAACATGTGAAGAAATACGGAAGAAATCCATAAGACAAAAAATGTGAGGAACGATCCTTGACTATTATTCGTTCGGCCTTGATTTGTTTTCGTAGAAAGAGACGAAGGAAGAGTAATTGATCATAATGAAAAAAAACAACTGTTCCATAAAATTAATTCTAAAAATGATTTGTGTGTCAATTCTATTTGTGGATTTGATTCAAATTCATCTAGGGTTAAGAAAATAGATGGAAATTACAAATAAAAATATCCTAACTAGAGTTTCAATAGATCATTGATGATGAATGGTTCTACATTTCCATCATTTACAATATCCTCGAACTCCATTGGTTCATATATCCATGATCCAATCCCGATTATTCATTGTTCACTATGAAATCTCTCCAATGGTTTTCTAAATATGTAGGGTTTGAGTGGACAACCCTAAGAAAATAGTGTAACCTTATATTTAAAGTTGAAAATAATCACTACATTAAAATAAAAAAATTATTTATTTATTTTATTTACTTATGTTTGTCCTGAATTTCTCACAAACAGCCCATACCGACAATGATTATGTCACACCTAGGGTAAAAACTACATTCTAAACTCAACTGTTCCCATAGATTTCTGATTTGGGCCCTCGTTAGGGAGTTATTCCAATTTTTTATCATAACAACCCATATATGTTATTTAATATATTTAATATATTTAAAACATTTATTCTAGGTATACTGGGCCATAAAATCATACATTGTCTCAGTTCCTGGTCTCAAAAATAATTCATATGACATCCAAAAATAATACACATAAAAACCGAGTCGTTAAAAACAATTGGAGAATTTGGGGGCCCTTATATAGAAGTATGAGTAGCCAGCTAATTTACCTACTAGTCATCACCCTGAAAAGTGGAATGAGGGATAACCCTATGATGTACCACATGAATGACCAGGTCATCTTGGTTAGTAACTACTAGAGACACATCTAGGTGGGAAAAACCATCATATCAATTATTCTATTTTCGAGTAACATGATCTACCATTGGTTCGAAAGGTAACTAGGACAATATCTAATGATTCCACTCTAGTAGGGGAAATTTTTTTTTCTTCCGGATGAAATAGTCACCATTGATCTTCTTTGTGACTATATTAAATTTTCCCTTCACCTATAAATTGGGGAAATAAATCTCAAGGAGAAAATTGAAACCAATAATAATATATTGATACTCTAACTCATTTTTGGTCAATCCTTCCTATAAAAGGACTTAGTATGGTGAAATGTTCTTTAAAAGTGTGATAATGAAAATTCTTAGGCCTACCCTTTTGATTTTGGATTCATTGATCCTTCTATCGATCAAACAATGAGAGGTACCATAACAACGTATCTTCCAAAATGGTTCTGACTAATCTACTGACAAAATGAATTCATCTAGGAAATAAACATCTGGGTGAATTTCCTCAGGGGTCAGATGTGCATCCTGAAACTCTTCCAGTACGTGGTCCATGAAGGTATTTTGTGGGAAAAACTATTATCAATCTACTATAGGATTACTTAGTGTGAAAATCACCCTATCAGCATGGGGTAATTAAGGATGTACTTCATTGGTTTAAATCAAGACACAAATAATATCTCTTGATACTACATGTAATTTTATAACTTTTTCAATGAAAAGACCAGCTTGAGGAAACTCTTCACAATGTTGGAATACCTTTTCTTGATGTTAAAGAGCATAAAGATGAGATAATATAGGTTTTTCTCTCTACCAAAATTTTTCTTATAGTCTATAAGGGTGATAAGTGAACATTCTAGGGATGTCACATAAAGGAATAAAGACTATACTATGACATATGGAATTAAGAAAAGAGTTTTTATAAATTACTAATTCATATCCTAGAAATCAGTATCACAGTCCTCATCCCATTGGTAGGTAGTAGATTTATTCATGATCCATGAAAATGACTTACACTTTCTTTAAAAATTTGAATTAAATTGGTGAATATAGGATAAGTGTATTTTGAGTCCTCCCAAATCTTAAAGGATTCATGGAGTAGGCATTTGGTTGATAGCCTTGATTTTCCCTATATTGGTCTCTATGACTCTATATCTAATGACAATAAAAAGAAACCTATTGGTGGTAACATTGAACACACGCTTCAAGGGGTTCATCTTATAGTGACTAAAATTAAAGAATCCAAAAACTTTATATAGGTCTTTGCTATTTTCCTACCATTATTGAAACATCAGCACCAAATAATCTATATAACACTCTGCCAACATCCCAAGGAGCATCTTGAAGATATGTTGAATAGAATGCTGGTTAGTAGTCCCAACATTCTTGAAGCTGAAAGGAATCAGCCGATAGCAGAAAGTTCCTTAGGGTGCCCTAAATGTAGTAGATTCCACATTCTCAAGGGCTATATATATATGTTTATACCCAGAATATCCATATAGGAAACCGAGGGACTAGGACCCAACCATAGAAAAAAGGAGTAGCTCTGTCATTATAAAGGGAAAATATTCCTTTGGGAAATAGTGCTTGAGGTACCAAAAGTAGATGAAAACTCAGATCTTCCAATTATTCTTAATAACTATGATAATTGTGGTTGGGCACCTTGGGTATTGGACCTCTCTAGTAAATTTTTCCTTAATAATATTTTTAACATCATCCTCGAACATGGCATAGTGGGAGGGGTTCATCTTTCAAGGAGGATTTTTTGACCCATGGTGACCCACTAGGAGGCCAAGTTGATGAACATCAACCTAGGGATCAAGTCCAAAAATATAGTTATATCTCTATGTGAACACATCATTATAATATTTTTGGAATGTCGCATATTGTTTTTGTTCCTCTAGCTACATAGTTTCACATTTCTGTGTTTGATTTAGAACTTCCCATGTGTTAGGGTTTACCTGTGTTAATTCATCGATAGTGGTGGAGGCACCCTCTAGAAAATATAGAAGAAGCTTCATCAAGATATTCTTCATCATCAGATATAGGGGATCCAGGCTAGGAGGTGTCTCTTTTGGATTGGTGGACCTAGGGATAGTACAAGCATATACCCTAGCAGATTCGAGATCCTTGGTGAGGGGTTCCTGTTTCATAGAAATTGTGGGGGAAAAATAATTTGATCCAATATCGAATGATTTCCAACTACGGGGACCACTTTTTATTTCAAATCACTAGTATTGATTCAACTTACACCAAGTTAACACTGAATTTTGTAACATGTAGTGGTTCCACAGATTAGTGACCATATGGAGGATCCCTTGGTATTACACTAGAGTATGGTCCCCTAGTGTTGTCTGAGTATTTCCTATGTCAAATTATGAGGTAATCTATGAGAAATATTTCTTCTTGGAGATAATGAAATTGTTCCCCAGTTCCAAGGTTGTGGTTTCAAACTGATGGATTTGGAAGAAAACTAATTTATTTCAAGTCTACCCAACGATCTGTTGTAGTGGTTGTCAAATAATTGGGGGAATTTATACACATGAACTTATTAGCCTAGGAATATTTTAACTCAAATTTTTATTCCCCTACATCTCAATAATAGGAATCATAAAATCTTATGGGAGAAGCATCTCCCTCGTGTACCCCTACTCAACCATCAAGGGGGTATTTGAGGCACTAGTGGTATGAAGATGGGACCACTGTGTGAAGATAGTTTGAGGGACTTATGAGAAGGGAATTCTAGGCCATATTCTATGAGACAACCATAATTTTATTAATTACTAATAGGCCACCAAATTGTGCCTTTAGGTGAATCTTTCCACACAGATTCTTCTCACGCATGTCATACCCCTGAATTCTCAAGTTAGAGGGGATCAAATCCTCTTCCATGATCCCCAACTTGGGAAGTGTTCATGTTAGGATAATATTGATCTGAAATCTAGT
The DNA here is from genome assembly GCA_963277665.1 of Viscum album. Lineage (NCBI taxonomy): Eukaryota > Viridiplantae > Streptophyta > Magnoliopsida > Santalales > Viscaceae > Viscum > Viscum album. The sequence continues at coordinate 264,473,905 of OY728128.1, read as the reverse complement.
ATCAACTATGAACCAATGTATTTACATGACACTAAACTAGCCGATGTTATACATTGGGCATATGTGCCCCTAAATGGTGGCACCCTCATATTCTTCAGAAAATTAAATGATGGAATGAAATTTCTCTTGTTCAACTTCTTAAATGTAATAAGTCTCTGTGGAAGATACCATATTCTTAAAGTAAAAGGGGTTCTTTAAGGATTCAATGAGTACCTCACACATATCCTTTTATGTTTGGATCACATAGAGGCTTGAGAGGCTCACTAGTATTCAATATATGTTTTTCAAAACAAAATACTTATATGAAAGGGGTATATTCCTATCATCCAGTGGAAACACTTTTAAAAGGAGTGCATTAGGTGCTTATAATGGTGGTGTTGGGCCCTATATAGTGATAGCCACACTCTTTTGTTGGTTAGTTGTTCTAGTATTAACACCTAATAGTTTAGCACCAGATGGTTGTGGTCGGGCCATGTATGGATGTGACTGATCACAGTGAGGTCATGGTTGAGCTGTTTGGTCAACCAATATAGTTATCTACAAATATGTACCTAATATAGAGATTTAGGAAGGTTGTCTATAATGATCAATATTCTAGGATTTTTGTTTGGTATTAGTAGCATGAATAGTTTGGTTTGAAGTGACTTCTAAGATATTCTACATGCCATTGAATCCCCTGCCTCTCCTTCACCAGTATCATCCTAAAGATATGGATGGGGTTACATGGACATCCTCATCACTAGGAACTATGAAGGCATATATTAGTGTGATAGTGTTTATAGAAGTTCATTAATTATTTACATCAGTAGAGTATTCCAGGATAGGGGAAATTTTATGAAACTCTCACAATTCTTGTGTCATGAAATCACAAGGGGTGAAGAATGGTTTCAGTACCATCAGTGGAATTTGGTAAAATTTTCATAGTCAGTGTCTATTCTTTTAGGATGTGGAAGGTCGTTTCACTAATTTGGATGCAGTGGATGGAGGGGATGCGAAAATTTCAAGAAATTATGGTTTTCTCAAGTGGTAATAGATAATAAAATGGGATTGAGTGGTTATTTTGGAATCCAACCAATCATTATAATTCTAAATTCCATGGTGAGGGATCCTTCTACACTCATCTTAGTTTTCTATATCACTATTGGGGTCAGCGGAGACTTATGATACATGTGTTGAGACGTTCCCCAATTTGAAAAGGCCCTAGTCCACCTAATTATGAATACAATATTTGATGATAAATCATTCTTTGATGGTATTTTTGAGGATTCTATGGAACAGGCAGTGGTCCTCATGATTGGTGAGTTCAACCTCTTGGGGTTTCCTATATTCAAGAAACATTAGAATACCTTTTTCTAAGTAATAAAAGAAATACCCTAGGACTTATGAATCCTTAAAGGAGTGGGTCTTATTCTTACTTTCCTTCAAAGAAACCCTGGGTGCCTAGCCCTGAAAAGGGTGTGGGGTAACATTTCACCGATGAGTTAGTGACTGATGAGGTTGTGCTTAGTGAAGCTGTGTTTCGAGAGTTCGTGCTTGGTGAGACTCATCTAGAAATACAACATGTAAGTAGGCAGTCTTGGGAACCTCTGTGTGCTTGGAAGTAGTTGTTTCTTCTTTCAATAACCTTTTTAGATGATCTCAATGGGCTAATTGGAATGAGTGTTTCTTGGTCCACTATAAGGATTTTTTTAGACCCGTATCTTTTTTAACAAATTCTAAAAAATCCACTTGGATGATTAAGGGTGATGAGGGTAGAGACCATCTAATTATTTATATTCTACCCACACATTATTATAAACTATTCCTAATAAAGCTTACTATTAATAAAATATGTGATCCCCTTCAAATGGGAAATGAAGTTGGAAACTCACTCTTCAACTCTCTACTTGTAGTTAGAGAGATCTTCAATATTGTTCTTGGTCATAGTGGAGTTGAACTGTTAAAGTAAAATCCTATGAAGATCCTACAAACTGAAAATAGATCCTAGGGGATGTTTGTTGTACCAAAAAAATGTGGTTTCCTCTAGAGTCTAGATAAAACACTATATCATAGTGACTTCCTGTTGTTTTGGAGTCCCCAGCACTCGGCCACACCATGAGGTAATGTGGGACAGATGTTGTAGTGGATCCCCAATATTATTAAAGGGGTAAATCTTGGGTTACTAAATGTTATGGGTGGATGTACATGGTCCACCCATTCTAGATATGGATTTACATCAAGTGGAGTTGAAACCCGTTGTGTTTTCAAATCCTCAATGATGGGCAATAAGAGTAGTGATCACATCATCTTGGTGAGGGTTAGTGGTCACCAATTCTTTGACTAATTCGATGGTTTGGGAGGTAGACTAGCCTCATTCTTGGGGTGGGTAGGTGTGCTACTCAAGCAGAGTGGGTGACTTATATCATGTTCATTTTCAATACATGATTTCTTCTACTGGGATTAGGTGAAGAAGGCCTCATGGATCAAACTTGGACACCTTTACAAGGAGGATTGGGAGCCCAACTAGAGGTGAAATGGGGTCCCTCATGATATTATCATGACCTAGATGATTATTAGAGATAATATCAATAGTAATCCTCTTGTAGTTTTTAGGATCATAGAGTAAATTAGACAACCTAGCATCTGAGTCAGTTTCAGTTTCATCTTAGATAGACTGATAGTCTCGGGGAGCCCCTTGAATTTGTTAGGATATTAGGGAGAATGTGAAAATATATCATTAGGTGAAATCTTGAGGCCCCTAAACTACCAATTTTGGTGAGTGTTATTTCCTTTTAGAGGATCATTCTAGTACTATTCCGTCCCTTGGGGTAGGTTCTCCCAATAATTCCTTATGTCCACATCTTAGTTTCCAAGATCATATAGAGGGTCGAAAGTAATAAAATTTATGGTGGTAGTAATTAAAGGAGAATTTTATCCATTAGAAAGTGAGTTGGACTAATGATCCCATTGTTTCCAAAATATATGGCTGAAATAGAGGCTAGCATACTACCCCGAGCCTCCAATCTATACTTCTGCATATGAATCTTCCATGAATCTTTGAAGCACAATAAGGCTCCTGACGTAGGTCAATTGTAAATTATGATGATATCTATATGTGTTAGGGTGTTGAGCTATTGGTATCATTAAATTATGACCCCTCACATACTATTGGTAGATGGAATTGAGATGATGATGGCTTATTAGGTAAATCAGCTATAAATTCATAAGGCGTTTGAGCATTTCCCAAATACTCTAGTGGAATCATGCCACCTAGTCCATAGTGAGGTAGTCTAGGATAAAAAAACTAAGGGTTATAGGTGTCCAAAATGAATCATCATGTTGGTTGATGGATAGGTTCCCCCATAATACCTCATGTTCATTACTGCAAGAATCATCTTGCTCCTGATTCGACTAAATCCAAATTGGTGCAGGCCAAGAAATTGGTGGAGGCACTAATGCATACCTACTTTTCTGCTGACTTTCCTGAATATGGGGCATCACATGGTACAATTTTTCACTAATCATTTAGATATATTTTATAGGAGGGTCCATCTTCAATATCATTCTCATGTAGGATGGGGTGTTCACAAACTCCTCATGAGTGAGAGTGGAAAAACCTCTCTAGGGCTCTACATAGTGCTCACTATCATCTAATAATCTCAATCTAGACATCAATGTCTCTCTAACTTCTAGTTTGGACGTTGATATGAGAGAAGACAATGGTGGTGGAGATGTATTCTTTATGAATCCTTGGAAGGAGTCCAAAACATACTCCCCTTATTGGTACCTATGGAGAGATTTTTTCGATTTTTGGACTTTTCCTTTAGGTATAGTCATCCTCAGATGATGGGTTTCTTCCCTAAGTGATGGAAGTGGAGGTGATGATTCATTAATAGAGTCATATATCATCTCATTTTCTAAAATATTGATGGTTACATAGATTTTGTTTTATCCTTTTACTGATAGAGAGGAATCTCACTGAGTATAAGTGGATGGAAATATCCTGAATTCCCTCCTTGCATTTTTTAGCTTGTGCTACATGCATGGACTCGATAATGGTTTTTTTCCCTCCTGTCCCCAGATGGATCTTTAGAGAATGTCACATCTTCATTGTGAGGAGGCCCTTTGTAGTGTAATTATTTATCTCAGGTCATCCCATTATAGATTCTGGTGGCACCAAATATTGGGAGATTTAACTCATCCATCCGGAGAGGTGAGTGGGTTTTTGAAAACATATGAGTGAGTATGGATCATGTACCACCCCCAATTTTAAGTAAGTAACCATTTATTTTTATTTTTAAGTATATAAAGTGTTTGGGTGAAGTTTGGGAGGTTTTGGAATCATTTTAGAATATTTTTTAGGATTTTATACTAGTGAATGGTATGATAACGGTTTGAGGAAACCATGAAAATCCTATAGGAAGATGTGCACATTGAGATAGGGGATAAGGGGAAGGTGCATAGGTAGGTGCACAGTTTTTCTAAACTATGTTGCAGCCTAGGAGAAACTGTGCAATGTGGGATAGTGGAATTTTCACAGTTAGCACACGGTTTGTCTAACAATGAGGTAAAATTGTGTGAGGTCCCTCATGAGGCAATGGTAGTAACACGATTAGCGTATGGTATTCCCTAGCCATGCAACTAATCATTCACAGTTTAAAAACAAGATCCTAAAAAAGTGGATCTTGGTCAGGATCAAGTTTTAACCCCTATTTTTTTCTTCATATTGAACCTAACTCAATATTTTATCCTCTTAAAGGTTGTTTATGCTATTCTTATCGAATAAAAATTTATTCATACGTGTTTCTAGGTGCATTGAGGCCCGATTCATGTGGAAAGTCATTGGTTATGGTAGTTTTTTAGGGTTTTTCTTAGATATGTTTTCTTCCCTCTCTCGTTTTCTTAGATCTAGTTAGATGTGTATAGATATAAGGTGTTTTAGTCCAATCATGGTTGTATTTGGAAATTTTTATGTGAGGGAAATATATCTAAGGTGGGTTTTTGGAGATTCAACCTAGTTTTGTGGGTGTTTTGATGATGTTATTCATTCTCACAATAATTCCCATGGTAGGTGGATTCACTCACAACTTCTATACTTATGACACAAATTATTAGTTTCTAATTGGTTAAATTTATTAAATTTTATTGTGAAATATTTGTTCAAAGCATTGATGGTTTGAGTTTTTTATGGATTTTTAGGAAAATTTTGGAATTATGGACAGTGGTTGCGCAATGTTATTTGTTTTCTTGATTTTAAAATATGTATTTTCTCTATTGTTGGTAAATAGTTTAATTGAGATGTTTTCAACAAAAGTATGGATTTATTGAAATGTGTTTAAATTGTTTTTATGAAAGTTTTTTAGTAAATTATAATTTTACTGAAATGGTTTGAATTGGTTGGTTGGAAATGGTTTTGGAATACATGGGTTATGTGAATTCATGATTTTGATGTGTCCCTAAATAAGGGGCATAAACCATTAGGTTACAAAGGGATGTGACCCTGAATTAGGGGTGTGTGTCATTAGGGCACAAGTAGATTGGCCACATTATGATGACTTTGTATATGGAATAGGGACCACTCGTGATTATAGAACTGTCATAGAATCATTCATGTGTGGGGGTGTGGTGAATCATGGAATGGGTATTCCAAAAAGGAATTTGAAGTGGTTTAATGTATTGTTTGGTTTCTTTTCCATAGAAACTATTCTAATATAGAAAACTATTTTGGTGTTAAAATGAATATATTTGATATAAAAAAATTCCAATAGTTTTATACAATTTTTTTATAAATGTGCTAACATGTTCTATACTAGTGACATGAGTAGGGAAGTCATTTGGGGAAATCCTACTGAGTTTAATTACTTACCCCTTCATTGGGACTTTGGTGATTTTACAGGTATCATTTATCAGAACAAAGGAAAAGGTAAAGTATCACAATTATTTATTGGTACATTGTGAGACTTGGTCTATTTGTGGAGTTAGATCATGGAGCATGATGGAGCCTTGGAGTTATGTGGGTTTTCATTGAGTTTTGTTGGATTTGTCTTCCACTATGTACTTTGATGTTAGTTTTTTTTTTTTTTGCTACTTTGTTGTAGTTTAGTTTTGATATAAATGGTATTATCATGAGCTGTTTTACATTGTTATCATGCACCATTTAGTGGTTATTTGGTTATAAAATTTTTAGTTAGTTTTTTTATCTCCAACTGGAAAACCATCCCCTATCTGTTAATGAATCCCTTAGCATTTATTTCCAGAACTTTTGTTCCTTGGGGATTTAACTTATGGAAAAGAAATGTCCTTTTTCCTTCTAAAGTCAATGAGGAGAGGAGGTATTTTACAATTGGTATCAATTTTGGTCCTTCCAAATATCTTTTTGCAATAAGTGGTATCATCTTTTTTAGCCCCTGAATAACAAGTGGTCATCAGTTCGGTCAGTCTTGGAGCTGAAATTCATTCTAGTTTATACCTTGAGTTGGGATGGTAGAAAGGATTAGGATTTTTATAACATTAAATGTAGAGTATAAAAATTCAAATATAACATTTTTATTTTGAACTTCAATTTACTAGGGAGTGGGGTACATAAGTGTTTTAGAGACACTTATAGGATTTGAAATCTCATTTTCAGGGGTTTATCCAATGAGATGAGCATGAAATGAATTTTACAAAAGACTTGACACTATGAGTGCTTATTTCATTTTAAGTAGTGATATATGATTTGGTAAAAAATTGATTTTTGAAAATTTTTAAATTTGTTTTCAAATGTGAGTTTTTGGAAAGTGTATGAAAAGGTTATTTTGAAAATGGTATGATTTTCAAAATCCTGCAAAAATATTCAAAAATGGTTGAATGTGAAAAATATTTAATTTTGGAATGAAATGTTGTGATAGAATAATCTGGAAGAATTTGAAAATTTTAAGACTTTGGTTGCTAGAGAGTGATAATTATGGTGTTCATTAAATTTTAGAAAATGGAACTTGGAAGGTGTTGTATAAATCAGCTAGAGGAAGCTATGAGACAATGGTTACACCTAAACCATAGGTGAACCAACAGCTAGTTTAGAGTATTTTCCAGGATTTTCAAGTTGTGGATAAAGGGGACCAATGGGACAAACCAAGGAAAGTGGATCACTCTGCCCAGTTCTAAAAGTAGAATCCACCCATCTTTTGGGGTGATTTAGAACCAAAGAAGGATGATGTGTGGATGAATAGGATGAATCGAATCTTAGATTTCCTTGGCACACTAGCAGAGTAGAAATTCAAGTTGGTGACATATATGATGGAGTATCCTGCACACCAATGGTGGGATTTAGTAGTTCTGGATAAATTAGACCAAAGCCATTCCTGGGATAATTTAACCAATTGTTCAACAAACAATTCTATCCCAATATGTTTAGGGTCGCAAGAATGATAGAATTATTCATCTTAAAGAAGGAGAGCCTCGCATTGATAGATTACATGTCTAATTTGTGAATTTAGTCCACTTTTTACACAAATTATCCATTAGTGCATCCTTTAGGGAAAGCATCTTTGAATGAGGACTGAGGTAGGAGATTCATACAATGATTTTTGTGCTCTGTATTACAGATTATACAGAGAATAGACCGATGGTGAAAGAAAGGGACATCTTAGTAGCTAAAGGTGGAGGAATCATGTTGATACCTATGGAAAATTGTAGGAACTATAATTCTAGGATAAAGAGGAAGGGAGATGCCCATTTCCAAGGTATAGGGATGACTCAAAATCATATGGTTGGATCAGTGAATCTTCTTCCAAGACCAAAGATAAAAGTCGGATGTTTCCAATGTCGTTTGTTTGAATACATGAAGTGAGAGTGTATAGAACCGCTATAACACTCCAATCTTCCATGGTACACTTCTCTTTAAATAATACAATAGCTTGTGATGTATGCAACTTCGAGTTCTAACACACCACGACCAATCAAACTAGCTGTTATGAATAGTAATACCCACTTTTTGAAATTTTATAAATTTTATTTTTTTAAAATGGACTTCATTTTTGGATTCAGAATATCAAAATTATCTTAAGGTGTTTTTTGGTATTTTTCTGAAAACCTTCAATTTTTGATGAATAGTGAAAAACACTACATTATTGTTTAAAACCGACTTTTTATTTAAATAATTAGTTATTTTATTTAAATTTATTTTAAGTAAAAATAGATACATAATACCTATATATGTTAAATGTAATTTATTGAGGTCATTTTATAAAAATATTATATATATATAATTTTATGGAACTTTTTACCATCTTTTACCCACCTTCTAAGCGCATTTGCAAATTTTCATAAAACGTAATTTTACTGCTTTTGTGAATTGAATTTAAAAAATATGAGAGAAACGGTTGACATAAGTAATTAAAATGTGGTTCAATAAGATGAAAATAATTTTTGGTGAATATTAACTTTTAAATTTAATTTACCATGGTTAAAAGTAAATAGGGTAATTAAAGATAAAAATGATATTATAATTACCCTAACACATATCCTAATTCTATTGTATAAGTTTATTTCGAAAAAAATCAACCTTAGAAATAAAATATGATTCTTTGGGTCCACTTGGATTATATTAGGACATTTATTATTATTTTATTTAAAGAAGATTTAAAAGTGTTAAAATCTATGTTTAATAACTACAGTATTTTTAATATAGGATTATGAATAAGATAAATTAGACTATAAATATTCATTAGAAAGCTAAAAATATTTCCTAAATAATGGTATTTTATTTATAATTTTTAGACATTATATAATTAAATTTATTTATGACACAATGATGATACAGTAATTACCTTATTAATTATTGATTAAAATAATTGATATTATAAATATTCAAATAAATGTAAATTGAGACTTCTGATGAATTATACTAATTTTATAAGTTAATATGACATGTTATGGTAAATAAAATAAATTTTTACGAAGTGATAAAGTTTTTATGACATTCACAAAAACAAAATACCAAATAGTGTCAAAATTGACATAATTGAGTTTTTAAAACAAATACTATATAATTAATTGATATAATATTCATAAAAATCTAAGGTTCGAGAAAAGGACTTAGATAAGGTTATATATAACAAAAATGAAACACTTGGGGTTCTATTGTATTTTTATAGTAATATTATTAACCATTTTTTATAATAATACAAGAATACATGGTAAAAGTTAAACTATTTAACTAAGAGTTAAATCTAAAATATAAGGTTAATAGGGTGACCTAAACCTATCTAAAACCTATTGGTTGAAATTTTTTAAACCCATACCCACCTTATACTAGAAATAAATCCTTTTTGAGCCATTATAAACAGAATATGATTGTATAATAAATTAATATATCAATCTTTTCCTAAAGTGACCCTCACCTCTCTTATAAAAGGGTACTTCCCCTTCTATAAAAATCACACCACCATACCCATTTGGCTTAGACAAAACCTGGTAAAATATCCTCTCAACTACCCTCCCTTCAACCTAGAGGAATTACTTTGATCAAAATCCAACCTAAGGAGCCATTTTGATCAAATAAAAAGGAAACACCCGAAGAAGAGGTAATAATTTCATCACCTCTTTCAAAGTACTTTTCTTATTCCACTTCCTCTTTCATTGTTGTTTCCATACCAAAATGATAACTATAGTTCCTCATACATACTAAGGTGTTATTATAAATATGGTACAACCATATTCATTAGTCACCATACGTGCGTACGTACGACTTACCGTCTCCACGTCATGATGTAGTTTGTTATTCAACACATCATTATTTGGAAAGGTATAATAATGAGTATAATTGATGTAAATAATAAATATAACTTGTTAATAATTCTGTATATATTATATAACATCCAATTACATATTATTACACCATCAATAGAATGGTATTGTCGCTCGTGCGCACGTACAGATTATCGTCTCCACGAACGTGATGAGATTCATTACACATCGTAACCATTCAAGAATAATTTTAATTTTATGATTACAAAAATGTTTAATAACTTAATATAATTTTGGATATGAATCAAATACATCTTAAACATATCCAACATGACTTATGTAATAAAACATATAAAGTAAAACGAATCATTTAACACCCGAAACAATGATACTACTAAAATATTATTAACAAGTCAATATTAGAAGATCATATATGATATCATATTTATCTATATGGTTCTTGTATAATTAAATAGAAATTATTTAACTATTATACAGGATTTTAATGTAATGACCCGGACTCAGCCAGACTCGAACCAGACCCTCATAGAGGAAGCATATCAAATAACAATAAACCAGCGGAAGCAATATAGAAACAACAGCAGCAGAAAGTAAACAGAACAACATGCTGAAAATAAAAGCAACCACTAAAGCAAATAACAAGTCATGCATTGAAAACCAGTTAATATAGCTCAAATTATAATGGTGCCAATGGCTAACCAACAGTTGCTACATAACAAGATAAGCATGCTGATACAAAAGGAAAACTAAACAAAATAACTCCAGCAAGGCATGACCTCAAGGTCCATACCCGTCTCCATGCCAACAGCACTACAGTTCAGCTCCTGAGGCTGACCCTCTACCTCCACGCAATTTCATAAAGTCTACACGCGTCCCGAAGGGCCCGTGTAGGGTGTGAGACAAGTCTCAGTAGGATACCACCCAAGGGTGCGTACCTAATATAAGTGTTTATGCAAACCTGATTATATAAGAAAAATAGTAAACAGTACATTGCCCAAAAGTAAACATAAGCTCCACTGGTGCTCAGCAGCCACCAGGGAGTGTCACCTGCTTCATCCAACGCCGGAATCTCTGGTCTGTAGGCCGGCACCTCGTGCTCCCTGACACCATGTGTCTCAAGTACCGACGTCCTGAAGGCACGCCCAACCATCGTAACCCAGCTCAGAAGTTCCACCTGCCCATGGCACAACACCCGGAGTAATAGTGATACCTGTCCTCATAAGATAACCGGAGGGACAGCGATGTTTGTCCCCAAATCAAGGTGAGCCTCTGCCCCCAACCTGACCGTCTCAAAGCTATCTCCCGAAGGCTCCTCACCTTCCACGTGGCTTCCTATGGCAGCCACCCCCAAACCAAATATACCTAACCGCATCTACCGAGGGCCTCTACCCAGCGAGTGGTCATACCACCTCATCTCGGAGTCTATCTGTGTGAAAACCACTCAAAAGTACCTGGTGAGAGGTAATCACCTCAATAAGTTCCCAAGACATAACATCTCCGACACCTTGTGTCCCTGCAAACCTGTCACTCAAGTCTGATGGCCTTGCCATCCAGTAACCTGGGCCAAGACCAACCTGACAGTCCAACTACCTCAACCAACGTCCGTGATGCCCAATCCCGTGGTAGCACCCACCCAAAGTAACCTGAGCCAAAAGCCCCAACCTGTGATCCTCATCACTCAACAACATATATCCGGGCCATGCCCAACAATCAAGCAGTTCAACATAAGCAAACCACACATTGCAAAAACATACTTGAAAGCATAACTTTTAACAGACAATTAATAAATAGTCAAAATTTCACTGACCTGTGCTAACTCAAACCAGCACCTAAGGTCTTAACACCACACACAAATTAACATCATTATTTAAAAAATCAAACTCAGCAGTTTAATTCAACAACATCAACAGCAGTCTAAATTCAGCAGTTAATACTGGTCCAAAACATACGCACTTCCACAACCCCAGCCGAATTTCCCCAAACGATAAATGACCTCTAACCCGGTCTCGCTCAATCACAACAGGGTTAGGGAATACCTAGAGGCATCCCATAATGCAGATAATTAAAGAAAAACAAAATAAACAGGGTCTCGTTCAACACCTGACGTCACGACCGAAGTTAGAAACCCCCAAAAGTCTACAAAAACATGAAAGAAGGTATACACCACCCAACTCGTACTCGTACGATGCCACTCCTTTGATTTCAGCCTCTGAATCAGACTGAATCACGGTAGATCTTCGTTTCCATCAAATCTGGCAATTCCATTTGGATGGAATCTACGGAGGAATAGGTGAAGGATTATGGATTAAGAAGGGTGCGCAGGGTTAGCCTCTCTGATTCAGTCCCGCTAACACCGACAGATCAAAGAACGGAGGTCGTACAGAGATTCTAGAAGAGTTTGAATTTTTCGGTTTCCCTCGGACGGACTGTTCGTCCAATGGGGAATAAGAAGGTGTTTCCCGAAATAAGACGCGACGGCGTCTTCGACGATCAATTAAAAATAAAAGTACACGACGTGTATTTTCAAAGTACATGTTGTGTACTTGTGTTTCTGTACTCCGACTTAAGCGGAGTCCAGCACACGACTTGGACTGAGTACACGGTCAACACATGGCCAGGGACCCGGCCGCTACAAGGAACAAAGGTACACATCATGTCAAGAAAGACCACACGCCATGTAGATAGAAATTTACACCTGGACGCCATATGACAGGTACTTGGCCCTGCATAGGTAAGGGATACATGGTGTGTCCATAAGTACGCGCCGTGTAGTAAGAAACTTCTACACGGTCTTCACACGACATGTACTCGGCGAGCACACTGTCGGTCACTCGGGTAACTCATACACGGCGTGTACTTAAAGTACACGGCATGTAGTCTAGAAATTTCCAGAAACCGCCTAGATTTTACAGACTTCCCAAAAACTGTTGAAAAGTTTAAACAGGGCCAGGTTTTGACCCGTTTCTAAAAACTCGAGTTCTTATAAACTCCCCACCTTAATGTAGCTCATCCCCAAGCTACCAAACGAAACTATGAGATGTCACCGAACACTCTCATCCCAGTTAAACAACCCAGACCACCCCGGTCTCAAGGTTCTGGATAAATTCCTAAAAAGGGCTCCCCACCTTAGGAATCGCCTACTCAGTCTCAATCCAAACAAAGATCAATGAAAACAAATAAACAAACAAGGCCCAACGACTTATTTCCCAGACCCATGGTCCTCCTGTGACGCATCATCACCCCTGCACCGCCCCGGTTCTCATGTGTCTCTTCTGACACCCAACGTAACACTCACCACATCGGTGTCCGCCTCCCTGAGGTCCTGCATCTAATAGATGCTCAATTCAAACCTGGTGTCATGAACCTCAAGTAAACCGCATCCACGATGCCCCGATGCCCACGACACCTCAAGTAACCTGCATCCTTGATGATCCTGATGCCACACATCTCAAATATATAAATAAAATATAAAACGCATCTGATATGATGCCAATTCCACTAACTAGCATCTAGTCAGTCCACAAGTATCATGTGCAACCTGTGCACTCGACCAGACATGCGTCAAGAGGCCATGCCAAAATAAAGTAAAGAAACTCACGACCACACCCGCGGTGTACCTGGCACCGTTGTCAGATCTCCAGCCTGCTCTATCCCTGGCAGCTCCACAGCATGCACCTGTCCTAAAGCCCGACTACCTGATGCCTGTCCTCCATGCGGTGTTGCTCCAGTCACCAGCCACTGGCCCCTCAGCTGGATCCTGCTATCCTGGTCACGTCCTCCATGTGCAGCTGAACCTCGGATACCCTCTCCTGGTACCGAACCTGAACCATCTCCTGACGCCACCATCTGTCCTGGTCCCTTCCTGCCGGCTTTCTGAGAAGGTTGCCTGCAAAACCTCTCCAGATGCCCGACCTGTCCACATGCCCGACACTCCATCGGGGGCCTATCACACTGAGCCCAAACATGTCCTGGTTGTCCGCACTAAAAGCAAACCACCTCTGAACTGCCATGAGGTGGTATAGCTGAGTCCTTGGCCTGCCCGCCCTGTTGGAACTCATCTCTCCCTCACTTCCTGTTGTCCAAACCGTCACCTGGGGTTGTCACCCTATTAAAACGATATTTCTCTCTCTCGTTGCCCTCGGCTATGAGTGCCTGATTCACTACCTTGGAGAAGGAACCTAGCCTGAAGATGTTCACCTGGACCTGAATGGTGTGTCGTAATCCATCCTCTAAGCACCTCACCCTAGATGCATCATGGCTCACCATACCAGGTGAAAAACGGGACAGCTCTGTGAATGTAGCTTCATAGTCCATGACGGACATGTCTCCCTGCTGAAGATTCAAGAACTCCTGATTTCTTTCTGCCTTCAGTGTCTCCGGATAAAAGTGCTCAAAGAACCTGTCCTCGAAGTCCTTCCATGTCAGTCCCTCGTGCCTACGAACCTACACCTATACATCCCACAAACGCTTCGCCGGTCCTCTCAGCATGTACGTCGCCAGTTTGACCCTCCGCCCTGGGGGCGTCTCGAGCTGCTTGAAGATCATGTGCATACTCTCTATCCAGTTCTCTGCCGCCTGTGGACCACCCTCACCCTGAAAAAGCGGCGGGTGCTGTGACTGGAACTCCCGCGTTAGATACACCATAGAAGGCTCTGTACCCTGCGCGCCTTTTTCAATCCCCTTCCAGACTCGTACTGGGCTAGCTTAGAGCTTCTCGTCAAGCCACGGTCCAAACACTGCCAAACCTAGCTGCTGCCCTGCCTACACTGGATCCTGAACCGGATCCTGTCCATGAGCCTGTACCTGCAGCTCATTCTCTGTCTGCACCGGATTCTGAACCTGATCCTACGGTACCATATCCTCTCCTTCTTGTCACTCCATCGTGTCATGAAGAAGTAACCCGCTGAATACCATAAATGGTCAGACATCCCACATATACCTATATAACAATATATTCTACGCAGATAAGGAAAGCAGTAAAACGTAGTGCATAACAACAACCCTTACTCCCCCTCACTGAAACCCATGCCCCACAGCATCCCGACCACATGGCCTCCTTACCTGCCCTCAACAGATCCAAGTATCATTAGTACCTCGGGCCACGCCCGTCCTGATAACCAATGTTACCTCAATCCCGACGATCAAGTCACCCAATCATGACAGTTACACCACCTCAACCATAGTACCTGTCTGCTCTCAAAAGATCCAGACCCAAATATCCTGCAACATGCAATTCTACAAAATATAAAGTATGGCACATCACATTTCAACTAACAAGAAAAACTATCAGGAATCTCTCCTATTCAAGTTTTATAAGCACACAAATCATGGAAATTGATTTTTTTATTCATATGGTATTATCACTTTACAAGGCATACATGCAGTTATGAAATTGAAATACCATAAAATGTTCCTATCAAAAGCCAACAATTAAGTCTTGACATACTATCCAAGGATTTCATTTCATAATCAGTAAAATCCCATAAAAAGTGATCCACTGAGGTGGAAATAATAGAATCTATAATCTGAGCAAATGCAAACAACAATTCCCCCCCCCCCCCGGCAACTCAATCCATCCCTCATACATGGGGTTGCAGGCACCCAAGAACAAGTTCAAAAATCAAGTTCCAACAACAACTTATCTCCAGTCTACCATATCCCAAATACTAAAACCAGCAGAAAATAAAAGGAGAAGTCTCAAACTCATTAGTAGCCAGTAAAGCAATGCTACTAAATCCTTGTCAAGAAAACCTACTCGGATACCACTTTGAAACGACCCGGGCCCGTCCAGCCACCCGAACAATGCCAAACGGGACGGGTGTTACTACCTTATGCACACCTCCCCTGAATGCCAGAGGCTGACGACTAGCAGTGAGGGTCTTAATAGGTATAGTGGGGAGGCTATACCCTCATGAAGGAATAGAAATGGTACTGGTCCGAGTATAAAATAAAAAGATGCATCGGAAATATAGGACTCAGCAGACTTGAACCAGACCCGCATAGCGGAAGAATATCAAATAAAAATAAACCAGTTGAAGAAATATAGAAACAACAGCAGCAGAAAGTAAACAGAACAACATGCTAAAAATACAAGCAACCACTACAGCAAACAACAAGTCATGCATCGAAAACCATTTAATATATCTCAAAGTATAATGGTGCCAATGGCTAACCAACAGTTGTACATAACAAGATAAGCATGCTAATACAAAAGGAAAACTAAACAAAATAACTCCAACAAGGCACGACCTCAAGGTCCATACCCGTCTCTATGCCAACAGCACTATAGTCCAGCTCCTGAGGTTGAACCTCTACCTACACGCAATTTCATAAAGTCTACACGCGTTCCGAAGGGCCCATGTAGGGTGTGAGACAACTCTCTGTAGGATACCAACCAAGGGTGCATACCTAATATAAGTGTTTACACAGACATGCTTATATAAGAAAAACAGTAAACAGTACATTGCCCAAAAGTAAACACAAGCTCCACTGGTGCTCAGCAGCCACCAGGGAGTGTCACCTTCTTCGGCCAGTGCTGGAATCTCTGGTCTGTAGCCCGGCACCTCGTGCTCCCTGACACCATGTGTCTCAAGTACTGATGTCATGAAGGAATGCCCAACCATCGTAACCCAGCTCGAAAGCTCCACGTGCACATGGCACAACACCCGAAGGAACAACGATACTTGTCCTCATAAGATAACCGGAGGGACAACTATGTCTGCCCTCAAATCACGGCGAGCCTCTATCCCCAACCTGACTGCCTCAAAGCTGTCTCCCGAAGGCTCCTCACCTTCCATGTGGCTTCCTATGGCAAGCACCCCCAAACCAAATATACCTAACCGCATCTACCGGGGGCCTCTACCCAACGAGTGGTCGTACCACCTCATCTCGGAGTCTATATGTGTGCACACTACTCAAAAGTACCTAGTGAGTGGTAGTCACCTTAATAAGTTCCCAAGCCACAACATCTTCGACACCTCATGTCCCTATGAACCTGTCACTCAAGTCTGATGGCCTCGCCATCCAGTAACCCAGGCCAAGCCCAACCTGACAGCCCAACTTCCTCAACCGACGTTCGTGACGCCCAATCCCATGGTAGCACCCACCCAAAGTAACCCAAGCCAAAAGCCCCAACCTGTGATCCTCATCACTCAACAACATATATCCAGGCCATTCCCAACAATCAAGCAGTTCAACACAATCAAACCACACATTTTAAAAACATACTTGAAAGCATAACTTTTAACAGACAATTACTAAATAGTCAAAATTTCACTGACCTGTGCTAACTCAAACCAGCACCTAAGGTCTTAACACCTCACACAAATTAACATCATTCTTTAACAAATCAAACTCAGCAATTTAATTCAACAACATCAACAGCATTCTAAATTCAGCAGTTAATACTAGTCCAAAACATACGCACTTCCGCACCCCCAGTTGAATTGCCCCAAATTAGCAACGACCTCTAACCCGATCTCTCTCAATCACAACATGGTTAGGAAATACCCAGAGGCATCCCATAATGCAGATAATTAAAGAAAAACAAAATAAGCAGGGTCTCGCTCAACACCTGACGTCGCGCCTGAAGATCGCAACCACCAAATGTCTACGAAAACACAAAAGAAGGTATGCACCACCCACCTCGTACTCATACGATGCCACTCCTTTGATTTCAGCCTCTGAATCAGACTGAATCGCGGTAGATCTGTGTTTCCTTCAAATCTGTAAATTCCATTCGGATGGAATCTGCGGAGGAATAGGTGAAGGATCAAGGACAAAGAAGGGTGCGTGGGGTTAGCTTCTCTGATGCGGTCCTTCTGCCACCGACGGATCGAAGAACGGAGTTCGTATGGAGATTTTGGAAGGGTTTGAGTTTTTCAGTTTCCCTCAGACAGACTGTTCATCCAATGGGGAAGAAGAAGGTGTTTCCCGAAATAAGACGCGACGGCGTCTCCGACGATCAATTAAAAATAAAAGTACATGGCGTGTATTTTCGAAGTACATGTCGTGTACTTGTGTTTCTATACTCCAACTTAAGCGGAGTCCATCACATGACTTGGACTGAGTATGTGGTCAACACACGGCCAAGGACCCGGCCACTACACGGAACAAAGGTACACGGCATGTCAAGAAAGACCACATGCCGTGTAGATAGAAATTTACACTTGGATGCCACACGACAGGTACTTGGCCTGGCATGGGTAATGGATACACGGCGTGTCCATAAGTACACGCTGTGTAGTAAGAAACTTATATACGGTATTCACATGGCATGTACTCAGCGAGCACACGGCCGGTCACTCGGGTAACTCATACACGGCGTGTACTTAAAGTACACGGCATGTAGTCTGGAAATTTCCAGAAACCGCCCAGATTTTCCAGACTTTTCAAAAAACCGGTCAAAAGTTTAAACAGGGACGGTTTTGACCAGTTTCAAAAAACTCGGGTTCTCACATTTAACATACACACAACCAAGGAAAAGTACAAGGTAAAGGTTAATTCTACAATCTATTCATTATTAGAGGTTGTTTATACGTGGGTATCTATTGGTACCTCTTTATCATCCACATATGTGATTCTTAGAAATGTGTTTCAAAACATTTATAATATTTAATATACTATGGGTTAAATTCATTTATACAATCATTTTAATTTTTATAAAATTGTTTTAAATGAATACTTCTGTTGTTTTCCAAACAAGGTACTTTGTGACTTTTTCGGCATATTAAGGGAAGAATGTTTTTTTAACTTATACAGCAGGTGAAGCTATTTTCCACCATTATAACACCTTTGAAGCTTCCCTTAAAAGCTTCTAAGAATATTTTCAAAATAAATGTTTTATTTTATAATTACGTTACTTTTAAATAATTTCAAAATAGAAAGATATATTCCTCTCAAATAGTTTTGATTTCATCTATGTCAGCATCCATTCATGGATTTTACACTTATTTGAAGTTGATTTATTATGATACAATCTTCCATACTGTATTGATGTTTTTGTGATATTTTTGACTATGGATGTGTTATTTTTATACAATTCATGGTTTATGGTTGCTATTTTTAATAAGAATGATTACGTTATGTTTCAACCTTTTCTTATAATGAATACATTGGACATAGTAAGGGATGGGTGGAGCCAACTATAGCTCCTCGATACATCGATAGGTCTCATGAGAAAAACTAGTGTCTTGGAACAAGGCCTTAAGAAAATATTATTTTTATTCTTGGCATGAGGCCTTGACTATGTGGTTATGATGTTCGGCATTATGCATTCCATCATTATGAAATTTTTTATTGATATTACATGTGATTATTTGAATATTATAATAACCATGTGAATAAGTAAATGGAATTATTTGATTTATCATTGTCATATTGTGCAGAATTTTATGTTTAAAAGGCTTGTGTTTTAGTCTTATACATTGTCTAAATTGTTTGTGCTTATTTTTGAAACTTTCCTCTATTTTGTTATCCTTACTGAGCATCTGAGCTCACCCCTATCTTTTGTTTGATTTTCCCCAGGATGTGAAGAAGTATATTATGACTAACCTGAAGGGATATTATAAGGGATATGAATGTGTTCAAAGGAGACATAATGTTATCTTTTTTCATTTCAATAATGTAATGTAAAACTTATGTTTGTATCTAGTACCTCAAAGGCTACTAAACTGATCGGTCATTTGGGATTTGATCCATTGTGATCATGCCAATGTTATGTAATAATGAGCAGAATTTGGGTAACTAGGGTTAGGGAAATATAGTTGGTATGATAATAAGTTTAGTAAAAACCTTGGAAACTATATTTCAAAAAACTCTGATTAGAGAATATTACCCTAAGATAGAATTTGAGGATTAGTATAGAAGAACTTCCAAGAATTTTGGTAATGTAGATATTTTGTGAGTTTTGAAAGCAATACATCCCTTTCTGGATACAAGAAGTTTGTGGTAGCTATGGAGCAGATGTACCTAGGAGTGAAAACTATGACAAGGAGTTTTGGGCGTGACCCAGGGTATCCTGGTACACGACAATGGGCCTTGCTGCACTTTTGGTTATGAAATTCATGGGGGATATACCCAGGATAATTCAAATTTTCTTTACAAACCATTATGAAGGATTTATGAGTATATAAATCCTTAAAGAAAACATTTTTATGATTATGGATTATATCCATAAACTTTTAATTTTATGTTAAGTGTTTTACAATTTTGAATTATGTATTTTGATTCATAAACTAATCTATTGTGTTCCATTATTTAGAAACAGATCCTAGTGGAAGGAATGGAAACATATCAACACATATAATCCATTTAGGGATTTCCCTCCTACTAAAGATAATTATAGTGGATTTGGTGATGCAACTGGTGCTGATCAGCTTATCACCATACTAGGACAACTCACTCGGGTTGTGAATAATAACCTTACCCATATGGAGCACCCTGATCCACAATGCAGAAGATCAATGTTAGAACACTTCATGAGGCAACAAACACCAACATTCAATGGGACTACAAATCCATTTGTAGTTGATCAATGGATAAGTTCCTTAGAGGAAATATTTCATTCTTTGGGGAGTAGCGAAAGGGAAAAAGTTTTCATGGCATTTTATCACCTCACGGGAAAAGCAGATCAATGGTGGTTATTAATTCGAAACACAAAGGAGGATGAAGAAGTATAAAATATGGAATGGAGGAATTTTAAATATCTTTTCTTATAAAAATACTTTCCTCATGACCATCGATTGGATATAGATAGACAATTTCTGAGTCTGAGGAAAAAGGACGATGAGAATGTTGTAAAGACCCAAAAAATTCAAGGGAAATGTTTTCTTAATTTTCTTTGGAATTTTACAAGAGCGCGGTTTCTGACGGCACCTGATTCCGAGGCCCAGAGTGCCCGGAATCAATTTCCAAAGTTTGGCTCGGGTACGTTCAGTGAACGAACGAGCGGGAATTCCTAACTTTTGATCCGGTGCTCGGAATCGAAATCTGAGGGCACCGATGAACTCGCAGTGCCGATATTCGCTTAAGGAGACCTTTTCCGAAGTTGTGTTTATCGCGGAACGAAAGTTAGTTTTTGGGAGAATTATAAAAAGTTGAATAAAAATGTGGAACACTTTTTATTTTACTTTTGTTGGTTAACTTCTCTCAAAGGAAGTTAGGGGTGGGACCCACACCCACTTAACCTCCCTTGAGAGGATTAAGTGTGGTGGGACCCACACGAACCAAAACCTTCCATCTTCTCTCAAACTCCCTTTAACCCCTCTTTAAATGACATGACAAATTGTTATTTAATTTTGGAGTTATCTTATTTGAATTTCAAACCTTTGAAATTCAATTTGTTAAGTTTGTGAATAAAATAAGACTCTATCTTATTTTATTTGGTTAGAATTGTTTTAGCCATCTTGAGAGGTTTTGGGTTCTTCTCCTTCTTCTTCAAACTTTGACGAAGAACGCCCAAGCTTTGATGAAGAACACTCAAGCTCCGACGAAGAACGTCACTCCTCTCATTTTCGTCTTCCGTGTCAACGAAAGGGAACGCCGCTTCCTCCTCGGACTTCCTTCGTCGGCATACGAAGATTCGCCAACGACGTACCTCTTCGGACATACCTCTTCGTCATCGGATTTGACAAACGACTACCGCGACGCCTGACCTCCGCGACGTTGTCTTCCGCAGGTCGTTGACGATCTTCGAACTTGAACCCAAGGTAGGGGTTGTTGTTATTTTTTTATTTATTTATTCGTGTTCGTGGTTCTAGCATGACTAACGTGAGGATATTTAAAATGTGTTATCATTTAACGTGAGGGGGCCGGACCGCATGAACACGGCCGAACCCCCTCCTTTGTTCTTGTTGATTTATCTTGCGGGTGGAAACAAGATGGCGTGGTGCAGTCGCACCCCGCGGATAATCGCACGATTATATTGCGCGGCGCCGTCGCGCCGCGCCGTGGAAGGATCATCAAGAACGCGACGCCGTCGCGCCTCATCGAAGGGAATCGAAGGCGCGACGGAGGGGCGCGGTGCCGTCGCACCACGCCGGATGACGAACACCGCGGCCGGTTCCGGGCCGCGGCGAGACGGGAAGACCGGCGGCACGCCGGGCCGCCGGCATCGGAAACCGGAAGGGGACCGGCTTGCCGGTCCCATTGGAGAAAAACCGGCCAGCCAGCGGGCTGGCCGGAAGGTCAAAGACCGGGGGAATAAATTCCCCCGGTCAAATCTCTAAACCCCCCCCCCCCATTTATGAGTGGGGGCGGTTTCGTTGAGGGGGACAGGCGGCCCCCTGGTTTCCTCAAGCAGGCCCCCCACGAGGGGGGGCCAGTTCTCCATAAAGGCGCGGCTAAAAGTCGCGCCGCCACATGCTAGAAGCAGGGGCTTAGCCCCCACGCGTGACCCCAGCGGCGCCAGGCCGCGCCGTAGCTGGCCGGGCCGCGCCACCGCGCCGGACCGCGCCGCTGCGCCGGGTTGGACCCGGTTCGGGTCGGCCCGGACCCGGACCCCCCGTTTTCGAGACAAATTCGGTCTTTTTGCCATAACATGAGCCACGGACCTCCGAATGATGAACCATCTGCGGCACCGCGATCCTTGGATTGAGACGGTCGTTTAGGTATATTACACTCAGGGTTTCGGAATACTTTGAGTTCGTCTGGGTTGGTTCGTACACGAAACCAACCGGGTCTTCAGAGCGGAAACGCTCATATCTTGAGCTACGGACGTCCGATTGACGTGTCGTTAGCTTTGTTGTGTTCCTCTTAGTGAGACGGATCTTTTGGCATACTCCGCCCGAGGTTTGGATGTAGGTGGAGTACGGTCGGGTCAGTTTTTCCTTAGAAACCAACCGGGTCCCGGGGACGAAAATGCGAATAACTCTCAGACCGGGCGTCCGATCGACGCGCCGTCTGTTGCGTTGAGTTCCTGTTGACGATACGGAACTTTTGGATACATCAACTCTGGACTTTGTGAAAGTTGATGTATCAGCCTCTGGGCTCGTGGAGCGGACCCTCCGAACGAGCTTGCTATGTGCGGGAACCCTAGTGTTGGCTGCGACTGTGACTGCTACTACTACTGCTGCTACTGCTACTATGACTGTGACGACGATAGTACAGAGATCCTGTGTGGATTCGACGACGACGACTACAACACTCAGAGATCCTACGTGGATCAGTGCTACAGGTCCTATGTGGGCCCGATCCTGTGTGGGTCTGATCCTGTGTGGGTCTTTGCGCTCAGCGGTCCTGTGTGAACCAGCGCCTACAGGTCCTATGTGGGCCTGATCCTGTGTGGGTCTTTTGCGGGGGTTAGTTACCTATCGATCCTTCGTGGGTCCGACAACTTAGATGGATCAGAGATCATCTTTATCGTCTTTTGAAGAAGTATACCTGTGTGAGCTGAATCCTGTTGCTTTCCTGTGTGGATTGTGTTGTGCTATCCTGTGTGGATTACGTTTTGCTTTCCTGTGTGGAATACGTTTACTTTCCTGTGTGGACTGAGTTGTACTTGGGCTCGTAGTTTGGAGAGTATTTGAAATTGATGACTTAGGTATATGTATGGGCATATACCTAAGCAGTTTCGGTTGTTACTTCGTGATTGTACCTTTCTTCGTGGTTTATCCTTTGTGTATTTGAGAGACCTTCAGGGGTCTCGGGGTCCCTACTGAGTAGCGTATACTCACCCTTGCACGGGCTTTGCCCGCACTACGTTGTGTTGGTTGCAGACGACGGATAGCGTTGATCTTAGCTGAGGCTTGCAGAGCAGGACGGTACCTGGAGGTGGACCACTGGGCGGGACGTGCTCAGAGCGGACGGCGGAACCCGTGGAGCAGTGGAGCTATCTGTACCCACCCTTCAGGTGGGATTTCCAGTGGACAGCTCGGTGTAGTGGCTTTTACTTTTCAGTTGTTGTTTTCCCTTTCGAGTTGTACTTTACTTTCAAGTTTGGGTTTGTATACTGGCCCATTTACTTTTCCGCACTATCAGTTGTACTCTGCTTTTGCTTAGTGTTTACTTTCTGTTTGCTTACTTTGTGGTGTTTGTTTACTTTACAAAGGCAATGCCTTCCCTTTTACCGGGATTTACGCCTTGGTGCTAGTCGCCAACCCCTGGCCTATGGAAGGCGGGTTTGGGGTAGTCACGGCACGGACCCCGAGGGCGGGTCGTGAGAAATTGGTATCAGAGGATTTCGGTTCTACCGCGAACTCTGATCTTTTCTATGTGAAGCAATAATGTTTACCGTATTGAGTGTGGTTATCAGTCCAGGGAGTCCAGTGTTGGTGTGGCGGCCGACGTATCCGTACACCAGGACCCTGACTTCTGATTTCCGACTTAATGCATGAAAACATTGATTGCGTGTGTGTTTCAAAGTTTTCTTTGTGATTACTTATATCAGCTCACCAGGTATACTGTTCTGACCGTGGCGCACCTGTTTCCTTTTCAGGATGGCCCCATGACGGCAGCCAGCTAGGGTTTCGAGAGTCGAGTGTGACGACAGCCCACCGAGCGACGAGGCTTCGGTGAAGGGCCCTTTGTCAGCAGTGGCACCGGTGGTAGCTCTATTCGCCGAGCCCCCGATGCTTCCAGCACCAGCCGCTGACGGTGCACGTCGCCTTAGCGCACTGCATGAGTTTCAGCGCCAGCGACCGCCCAGGTTTCGCGGGGAGATGGATCCCCAGGCAGCCGAGGACCGGCTGGAGGCAGTGGTACGTGTGTTTAGGCTAGTGAGGACACCAGCAGACCTCATGGTGATCCTCTCTGCGAGCCTACTACACGCAGCAGCAGGACGATGGTGGAGCTTCATGCTCCAGGTGCACGATGAGGCATCTCTACTTTGGATGGACTTTGAGGGCCTCTTTCGCTCGGAGTTCGTCCCAGCCACCCTTCGTGCGGTGCGTATCCAGGAGCTTCTTCAGCTGCGGCAGGGCAGCATGACGGTCGCTCATTACTCGGCGAGATTTACTGATCTCTCATGCTACTCGACCGACATGGTACGGGACCCATTCTTCCAGGCCCGGACCTTCGAGCAGGGTTTGAGACACGAGATCAGGGCATCGCTGATCTCCCTCAGCATACCGACTCAGACAGGAGTACTGGAGCGGGCCCTTCTGATCGAGAGCTTCCTTGCTGAGTCTACACCAGCGCAGTGACCCACCGCAGGGCGGCACGTGGCAGAGTCATCTACAGCAGGCAGTCGACGGATGACTCAGGGGTCCAGAAAGACCAGACCTTCGGGCAGACGACCTCAGGGAACTGGCTCAACAGTGCAGGGCACACAGCGAGGAGCCAGTCTTTCGAGAGGCAGACAGTGCTACTCGTGCGGCGGGCAGGGCCACATGGCTCATGACTGCCCGACCCGCCATGCCGAGGAGCAGCAGACAGTTGAGGGACCACCGAGGCAGAGGCAGAGGGTCGACCGTGGCGGTCCGCAGAGAGGAGGCGGACGAGGCAGAGGAGCTAGTCGAGCAGCAGGTGGTGGACAACGCTTTGAGGCTCTGCCACCACCACCACCAGGAGGTCCACCCCGACCACAGGGAGCTGGCGGACAGAGACAGGCACAACTCCAGGCAGCAGAGGCCTACGACCACGGCGCACTTGAGATGATTCGAGGTACTATCTGTGTCTATTCCACCCTTGTTGCAGTTCTTATAGACACAGGAGCGAGTCACTCTTTCATAGTCGCTGCCCTTGTTCGGAGCTCGGAGATTCCGACAGAGCCGTTGGCTCGATCCTTATGGCTAGAGACTCCTATGGGAGCAGACTCGACGATTACGCACTGGTGACGGCAGTGTGAGCTTACTCTAGGAGGCGAGAGCTTCAGTTGGGATCTTCTTGTAGCAGCGTCGAGGCCTTACGACGTCATCTTGGTCATGGCTTGGCTATCTACGGTCCATGTGCAGATTGACTGTTTTAGGCGCAATGTGCGATGTGTACGCACCGACGGGAGCAGGTTCACCTTCACCAGCGAGAAGGGAGCCTTAGCAGCACAGGATGGACTTCCACGGAGGAGAGGACAGCCCATTACTCATCATTTAGCTAGCCTCATCCTTGGATCAGTTGACGTGCGGAGTCCTAGTTTTCCTGCAGTGGTGGATCAGTTTGCGGACGTTTTTCCCAACGACGTTCCAGGGCTACCTCCTCGTAGAGAGGTAGACTTTTATATTGACTTGTACCCCGGGACAGCCCCGATATCCACTCCAGCGTATCGGATGGCCCCCGCCGAGCTTCGAGAGCTACGGGTACAGTTGGAGGACTTGCAGGGAAAGGGGTTCATCCGACCCAGTGTTTCACCTTGGCTTCCCCGATATTGTTCGCCAAAAAGGCGGACGGAAGCCTGCGGATTTGTGTTGACTATCGTTTCCTGAACCAGGTGACAGTAAGGAACAAGTATCCGCTACTGAGGATTGATGACCTCTTTGATCAGCTCAAGGGAGCACGGTGGTTCTCGAATATAGACCTCAGGTCAGGCTATCATCAGCTCAGAGTCAGAGATGAGGATGTGCAGAAGACGGCCTTCAGATGTCGGTATGGCCACTATGAGTTCTTGGTTATTCCTTTCGGTGTAACCAATGCTCCAGCAGTGTTCATGGCTCTCATGAACAGGATCTTTCAGCCATACCTCGATCGGTTTGTCGTGGTCTTCATCGACGACATTCTGATTTACTCTACGACTGAGGAGGAGCATGCCTATCACTTGCGAGTTATACTAGACACACTCCGAGAGCACCAGCTTTATGGTAAGCTCTCGAAGTGCCAGTTCTGGATACGTGAGGTCCACTTCTTGGGACACGTTATCTCTGAGGCGGGAGTTGCAGTGGATCCTGTGAAGATCGAGGCTGTGTTAGCATGGGAGCCACCCAGGAGCGTGACTGAGGTTAGGAGTTTCTTGGGACTAGCTGGATACTATCGGAGATTCGTGCCAGACTTCTCTAGAGTTGCGTCACCACTCACAGCTTTGACGAAGAAGGGAAAACCCTTCGTGTGGTCAGACAGATGTCAGCAGAGCTTCCAGGAGCTGAGACAGAGATTGACTAGCGCACCTATCTTGAGGTTGCCTGAGGAGGGAGTAGGGTACGTAGTCTACTGCGATGCATCAGGGACCGGACTCGGATGTGTTCTGATGCAGGAGCGGGCAGTGATCGCCTATGGATCACGTCAGTTGAGGCTGCATGAGCAGAACTACGCTACCCATGACCTGGAGTTAGCAGCAGTGGTCTTCACTCTGAAGACATGGAGACACTATCTGATGGGCGAGCGCTTTACAGTCTTTTCCGATCATCAGAGTCTCAGGTATATCTTCTCGCAGAAGGACCTAAACCTGAGACAGCGGCGATGGCTCGAGTTCCTCCAGGACTATGACTTTGAGATAGTCTATACTCCTGGGAAGGGGAACGTAGTAGCCGATGCCCTCAGCAGAAGGATGGGCATTCCGCTACTTGAGGAGGCGACGGAGCAGCTAGCCTCTTTACAGATATCCTTCATGGATAGAGATGGAGCAGTCTTCCTCCAGTCTCTCACAGTCACCCCTCCACTACTGCAGCGGGTCATAGAGGCACAGCGTGAGGACGCTGACTGTGAGACACGGCGTGCTCAGATATCCTCGGGACAGGCACCTAATGGTTTCTCCCTTGGAGCAGAGCACGACATCCTTTTCAGAGGACGTACCATAGTACCAGTCGCTTTGCGAGAGGAAGTTCTAAGAGAGTTGCACACTTCTCGTTTGGCGGTACATCCTGGAGTGGCGAAGATGTACCAGGACCTCAGACGACAGCACTGGTGGCCGGGCATGAAGAAGGTAGCGGTAGAGTTCGTTTCTTGATGCCTCACCTGTCAGCAGGTGAAGGCCGAGCATCAGGTACCAGCAGGCTTGGTAAAGCCCTTGGAGGTTCCGGAGTGGAAGTGGGACGACATATCTATGGACTTCGTGACTGGACTTCCACGCACTTCCAGAGGTCACGACTCCATCTGGGTGATTGTTGACCGACTCACCAAGTCGGCACACTTCTTACCCATCAGAGAGCTGGGCTCAGTGGAGAGCTTGGGACGTCTCTAAGTTCAGGAGATTGTGTGGCTCCACGGTGTGCCATCATCTATCGTCTCCGATCGAGATGATCGCTTTACTTCCCGGCTTTGGAAGGGGTTACAGGAGGCGTTCGGGACACAGCTACGTCTGAGCACAGCCTTTCACCCTCAGACGGATGGTCAGACGGAGAGGACCATTCAGACTCTCGAGGACATGCTCCGCGCATGTGTCCTCGACTTTGGTCGTAGCTGGGAGGATCACCTACCCTTGGTGGAGTTTGCGTACAACAACAGCTACCACTCCACCATCGGGATGGCACCGTACGGGGAATTTTACGGCCGACCTTGTAGATCTCCTTCGTGTTGGACAGACCCTGGGGAGTCAGCACTTGTGGGACCGGAGATGGTCCAGGCCACGACAGAGAAGGTCCAGGTCATCCAGGAGCGGATGAGGACAGCTCAGAGCCGGCATAAGTCATATGTTGACAGGAGGCGGAGGCCACTGGAGTTCGAGGATGGAGACCACGTCTTCTTGCGGGTCTCACCTCGACGTGGTATTCAGAGATTTGGCCGAGGCGGCAAGTTATCTTCGCGCTTCATCGGACCCTTCCAGATCCTCAGCAGCATTGGCGAGGTGGCTTATCGCCTGGCTCTACCACCTCAGTTGCACCGGGTGCACGACGTCTTCCACGTGTCTCAGCTGAGGAGATACGTGCACGACCCGACACACATCATTGACCATGGGGAGCTTGACGTTGACGATGGGGCGACTTTTACAGAGGTCCCGGTAGAGATAGAGGATCAACAGGAGTGGGTACTACGTGGGCGATCGATTCCTCTTGTGCGCATCATATGGCAGCATGGGAATCTCCAGGAGAGCACATGGGAGCGGGAGGCTCAGATGCGTGCTCAGTACCCTCATTTGTTTCCCTAGTTTTTTATGTATCTTTACGGGGACGTAAAGCCCTGAGGTGGGAGTAATGTAAAGACCCGAAAAATTCAAGGGAAATTTTTTCTTAATTTTCTTTGGAATTTTACAAGAGCGCGATTTCTAACGACACCTGATTCCGAGCCCGGAGTGCCCGGAATCAATTTCCAAAGTTTGGCTCAGGTACGTTCAGTGAACGAACGAGCGGGAATTCCTAACTTTTGATCCGGTGCTCGGAATCGAAATCTGAGGGCACCGATGAACTCGCAGCGCCGATATTCGCTTAAGGAGACCTTTTCCGAAGTTGCGTTTATCGCGGAACGAAAGTTAGTTTTTGGGAGAATTATAAAAAGTTGAATAAAAATGTGGAACACTTTTTATTTTACTTTTGTTGGTTAACTTATCTCAAAGGAAGTTAGGGGTGGGACCCACACCCACTTAACCTCCCTTGAGAGGATTAAGTTTTGTGGGACCCACACGAACCTAAACCTTCCATCTTCTCTCAAACTCCCTTTAACCCCTCTTTAAATGACATGACAAATTGTTATTTAATTTTGGAGTTATCTTATTTGAATTTCAAACCTTTGAAATTCAATTTGTTAATTTTGTGAATAAAATAAGACTCTATCTTATTTTATTTGGTTAGAATTGTTTTAGCCATCTTGAGAGCTTTTGGGTTCTTCTCATTCTTCTTCAAACTTTGACGAAGAACGCCCAAGCTTTGACGAAGAAAGCTCAAGCTCCGATGAAGAACGTCGCTCCTCTCATTTTCGTCTTCCGTGTCAACGAAAGGGAACGCCGCTTCCTCCTCAGACTTCCTTCGTCGGCATACAAAGATTCTCCAACGACGTACCTCTTCGGACGTACCTCTTCGTCATCAGATTTGACGAACGACTACCGCGACGCCCGACCTCCGCGACGTTATCTTCCGCAGGTCGTTGACGATCTTCGAACTTGAACCCAAGGTAGGGGTTGTTGTTATTTGTTTATTTATTTATTCTTGTTCGTGGTTCTAGCATGACTAACGTGAGGATATTTAAATTGTGTTATCATTTAACGTGAGGGGGCCGGACCGCATGAACATGGCCGAACCCCCTCCTTTGTTCTTGTTCATTTATCTTGCGGGTGGAAACAAGATGGCGTGGTGCCGTCGCACCACGCGGATAATCGCACGATTATATTGCGCGGCGCCGTCGCGCCGCGCCATGGAAGGATCATCAAGAACGCGACGTCATCGCGCCGCGTCGAAGGGAATCGAAGGCGCGGCGGAGGGGCGCGGTGCCGTCGCACCGCGCCGGACGACGAACACCGCGGCCGGTTCCGGGCCGCAGCGAGACGGGAAGACCGGCGGCACGACAGGCCGCCGGCGTCGGAAACCGGAAGGGGACCGGCTTGCCGGTCCTATTGGAGAAAAACCGGCCAGCCAGGGGGCCGGCCGGAAGGTCAAATACTGGGGGAATAAATTCCCCCGGTCAACTCTCTAAACCCCCCCCCCCCATTTATGAGGGGGGGCGATTTTTTTGAGGGGGGCAGGCGGCCCCCCGGTTTCCTCAAGCAGGCCCCCCACGAGGGGGGGCCGGTTCTCCATAAAGGCGCGGCTAAAAGTCGTGTCGCCACATGCTGGAAGCGGGGGCTTAGCCCCCGCGCGTGACCCCAGCGGCGCCAGGCCGCGCCGCCGCGCCGGTCCGCCGCCGGCCGGGCCGCGTCGGACCTGGGTCGGGTCGACCCTGGGGGGTCGGGCCGGGTCGGCCCGGACCCGAACCCCCCGTTTTCGAGACAAATTCGGTCTTTTGGCCATAACTTGAGCCATGGACCTCCGAATGACGAACCGTCTACGGAAACGCGATCCTTGGATCGAGACGGTCGTTTCGATATATTACACTCTGGGTTTCGGAATACTTTGAGTTCGGCCGGGTTGGTTCGTACACGAAACCAACCGGGTCTTTGGAGTGGAAACGCTCATATCTTGAGCTACGGACGTTCGATTGACGTGCCGTCAGCTTTGTTGTGTTCCTCTAAGTGAGACGGATCTTTTGGCATACTCCGCCCGAGGTTTGGACGCAGGTGGAGTACGTTCGGGTTGGTTTTGCCTTAGAAACCAACCGGGCCCCGGGGACGAAAATGACAATAACTCTCAGACCGGGCGTCCGATTGACGCGCCGTCTGTTGCGTTGAGTTCCTGTTGACGATACGGAACTTTTGGATACATCAACTCTGGACTTTGTGACAGTTGATGTATCAGCCTCTGGGCTCGTGGTGCAGACCCTCCGAACGAGCTTGCTATGTGCGGGAACCCTAGTGCTGGCTGCGACTGTGACTGCTACTACTACTGCTGCTACTGCTACTGTGACTGCGACGACGACAGTACAGAGATCCTGTGTGGATTCGACGACGACGACTACAGCACTCAGCGATCCTACGTGGATCAGTGCTACAGGTCCTATGTGGGCCCGATCCTGTGTGGGTCCGATCCTGTGTGGGTCTTTGCGCTCAACGGTCCTGTGTGAACCAGTGCCTATAGGTCCTATGTGGGCCCGATCCTGTGTGGGTCTTTTGTGGGGGTTAGTTACCTATCGATCCTTCATGGGTCTGACGACTTAGATGGATCAGAGATCATCTTTATCGTCTTTTGAAGAAGTATACCTGTGTGAGCTGAATCCTGTTGCTTTCCTGTGTGGATTGTGTTGTGCTATCCTGTGTGGATTACGTTTCGCTTTCCTGTGTGGAATACGTTTACTTTCCTGTGTGGACTGAGTTGTACTTGGGCTCGGAGGTTGGAGCGTATTTGAAATTGATGACTTAGGTATATGTATGGGCATATACCTAAGCAGTGTCGGTTGTTACTTCGTGATTGTACCTTTCTTCGTGGTTTATCCTTTGTGGATTTGAGAGACCTTCAGGGGTCTCGGGGTCCCTACTGAGTAGCTTATACTCACCCCTACACGGGCTTTGCCCGCACTACGTTGTGTTGGTTGCAGACGACGGACAGCGTTGATCTTAGCTGAGGCTTGCAGAGCAGGACGGTACCTGGAGGTGGACCACTGGGCGGGACGTGCTCGGAGCGGACGGTGGAACCCGTGGAGCAGTGGAGCTATCTGTACCCACCCTTTAGGTGGGATTTCCAGTGGACAGCTCGGTGTAGCGGCTTTTACTTTTCAGTTGCTGTTTTCCCTTTCGAGTTGTACTTTACTTTCAAGTTTGGGTTTGTATACTGGCCCATTTACTTTTCCGCACTATCAGTTGTACTCTGCTTTTTCTTAGTGTTTACTTTCTGCTTGCTTACTCTGTGGTGTTTGTTTACTTTACAAAGGCAATGCCTTCCCTTTTACCGGGATTTATGCCTTGGTGCTAGTCGCCAACCCCTGGCCTATGGAAGGTGGGCTTGGGGTAGTCACGGCACGGACCCCGATGGCGGGTCGTGACAAATGTCACAAAATATGAGGCTAACTTTACAAGGTTAGTAAAGAATGCAGAAGATTATATACGTAACTCAAGGAGTAAGATTTATCGACTCTTTTATAGATTAAAACCATTTCTCCACCGAGCATTAATCTCAAAATCCTTCCTATCGTATGAAGATATTATCTCATGTGCTATCAAGATAGAAAAGAAATTCTATAAGTCTTATGAATTTAAAGAAAAGTAAGAAAAGAAAAGATCTTCTGAACACTCTAGAAATGTAAATAAGGGTAATAAGGGAAAAGTTGAATTTCTATCCTGTAGTAAATGTGGGAAGAAACACCCCAATACTTGCTTGAAGGGAATGGGAGTCTGTTAAAATTGTGGTAAAGAAGCCACTAAGCTCGTGATTGCAAGGAAAAGAAAGAGGTTTTCAATATTTAAGGCAACAATTGTTGAGAAATGGGGAATTATTCCAATGAATGTTCTAAGAACCACAAAAAATTACCTAAAAATGGCCAAGGGGGAAAGGCCAAGATTATGTGATCACTACTATTGAGGTTGAATCTCTGAATGATGTGGTGGCAGGTAATTTAATATTTTCCTCAAATTTAGCCAATGAATTATTTGATTCTAGATCATTGCATTGTTTCATATCTTCCCAGTTTTCTAAGAAAATTAGATGTTTCCAATTTGATTTAACAATGAAGTTTTCATTTAAAACTCCTAAGGGATGTATAATTACAACCAAGTTTTGTGAATAATTCCCCATTATGGTATATAAATGTTCCTTATCTGCTAATCTCATCGTCATACCCATGATTTAAATTTATATAATCCTCAGAATGGATTGGCTTTCGAAACATGATGCGAAAATTTATTCTAATAAGAAGGAGGTTACAATTTTCGATGATGATAAGGAGTACATTATCTTTAGAGTAGAAACGTCACCACCTGATTCTTATCTAGATCTACCCCCCAGTCGCTCTAATGAATTCAATTATTAGGGAGGAAGATAATGAAATAACTATGGGTGAGGAAAGGAATGTTCAAATAGAGTATGTGCCTATTTTTCAAGAATATGTTGATGTGTTTTTAGAGGATTTACTTAGACATCCTCCAGAATGAGAAATTGAGTTTTCTATTGATTTAATTCTTGGTTCAAGGCCCATATTGAAGACCCATTATAGAATGGCCACTGTGGAATTAGTGGAACTAAAGAAACAACTAGAGGAATTGAGTAATAAAGGATTTATTCACCCTAGTGTTTCTCTATGGGGAGCCCTGGTTCTTTTTGTAAATAAAAAGGATCGATCTATGTGGTTGTTCATTGAATACAGGGAGATCAATTCTATAACAATTAAGAACAAGTATCTCCAACCTCTTATTGATGATTTATTTGATCAACTTCATGGATCT
Source organism: Viscum album (assembly GCA_963277665.1). Taxonomy (NCBI): domain Eukaryota; kingdom Viridiplantae; phylum Streptophyta; class Magnoliopsida; order Santalales; family Viscaceae; genus Viscum; species Viscum album. The sequence goes on along the minus strand of OY728128.1, from coordinate 264,440,418 downwards.
CAATATTTTTCAGATATTGACCTTCAATCTGGATATCATCAGTTGTGTGTGAAAAAGTAATACATTCCGAAGACAGCATTCCGTACCAGGTATGGGAATTATGAATTTACAGTAATACCTTTTGGACTGACTAATGAACCCTCTATATTCATGGATCTAATGAATATATTTTTCAAGGAATATATTAATGACTTTGTAGTGGTATTTATTGATGATATCTTGGTATACTCCAAAAGATACTAAGATCATAAAAATCACTTGTGTACTATTCTAAAGACTCTTAGAAAAAAGAAATTATATGGGAAGTTTAGAAATTGTAAATTATGGATTTAGGAGATTTATTCTCTTGGACATTTTGTCTCTAAGGATGGAATCTCTGTTGATCCTTTAAAGACCAAGGCAATCCAAGAATGCCCAGCACCGATGATTATAACTGAGGAACACGGTTTTATTGGTTTAGCAGGTTATTATCGGTGTTTCGTCCAGAATTTTGCACAATTGGCTAACCCATTAACCAAGCTCATGTGTAAAGGGGATAAATTTTTATGTAAAAATAGTGTGAATAATGTTTTGAAGAACTGAAGAGAATATTAGAAAATGATCCAATCTTGACTCTACCATCATGGAATGATGGGTTAGTTATTTATAGTGACACTTCAAAAAAAGGACTTGGTTGTGTCCTTATAAATAATGATAAAGTTATTGACTATGAATAACAGCTGCTAAAAATTCCTAAAAAACAATCCCACTCATGATCTTGAGTTAGAATCTGTAATCTTTGATTTGAAGATATGGAGACACTATCGCTATGGTGAAAAATGTGAGATATATACAGATCACAAGAGTTTGAAGTATATTTTATCATAGAAAGAACTCAACATGAGGCAAAGATGATGGCTTGAACTACTCAAATATTATGATTTATCTATACACTACCACTTAGGGAAGGCAAATAATGTAGAAGATTCTTTGAGCAGAAATAATCATAGAGTTTTGAACAAGATCAGAGTTGAAAGGGATCCTATGTTCGTGGATCTAGTAAAGAGGGATATGGGAATAATCATGGAAGGCAAAACTTCAATATTCATTCAAATGGATTCCAAATCACCTTTACTATAAAGGATAAAAAGTTCTTAGATATATGATGGGGAGTTTAAAAAGAAAATTAAAGCTGTGAAGGATAGGAGATTGATTGACTTCGTATATGAATATGGAATTTTGAAATTTGGGAAGAGACTTTGTGTTCCTGATAAACCTGATCAAGGGAATTATTGGATGATTCCCATAGTTCCAATTTCTATATACATGCTGGTAGCACTAAGATGTATAGATATTTGAAGGAACATTTTTTGTGGGACAACAAGAAGAGGGAGATTTCTTATTATGTGTCAAGATGTATGGTTTTTCAATAGGTGAAGGCTGGAAGACAACATCCTAGAGGAGTCATGCAACCTCTTCCCATACCTGAGTGGAAATGGGATGATATTACAATGGAATTTTTTATGGGTCTACTAAATACTTCTAGAAGGAATGATGAAATATGGGTCATTTTTTGTTGTCTTACCAAGTCAGTGCATTTTATGGCCATAAGAGAAGATTTTCCACGTGAACGTTTAGCAAGACTATATATTAATGAAGTTTTAAGACTTCATGGAGTACCCCTATCGATTGTTTCTGATTGTGATCCCCATTTTACATCATGATTCTGGAAAAGTCTTCAGAAGTCCCTAGATACTAAAATTCGTTTGAGCACTTCCTACCACCCTCAAACTGATCTACAATCAGAAAAGACTATTCAACATGTTGAGATCTTGCTCACTTGACTTTCAAGGTATGTGGGATCAATATTTACCTCTGGTTGAAGTTTCTTAAAACAGTAGCTTCCATTCAAGTATTCAGATGGCACCATATGAAGTGCTATATGGAGAGGGATGTTTCACACCAACTTGTTGGGATGATGTTGGTGAGAGAAAACTTGTAGGCCCAGAACTTGTTGAGGAAACAATGTAAAAGGTGAAGATTATCCAAACTCATATCAAAGCAGCTCAGAGTAGGTAAAAGAGCTATGATGATAACTGAAGGAAGGATTTGGAATTTCAAGATGGAGATCATGTTATCTTGAAGGTATCTCTATGGAAGGGTGTTTTACGATTCGGTAAGAAGGGTAAATTAAGTCCCAGGTACATCAAACCTTTTGAAATTCTAGAACGAATTGGAGTTATAGCTTATCATTTGGCAATGTTTCCAAGTCTCTCCAAAGATCATGATGTGTTCCACCTATCACAGTTAAGAAAATGAATGCTTGACCCAATGAACGTACTCACCTATGAAGAAATAGAATTGTAACTCGACCTATATTATTGTGAATATCCAATCAGAATTCATGATACTAGAGAACAAGTGTTGAGAAACCAGACGACTCGTCGGGTGAATGTTCTATGGAGAAACCATAAGATGGATGATGCAATGTGGGAACCCAAGGAACTTATGAGGAAGAACCACCTGAATCTTTTTATGCAATAATATTATATAAATTTCATGGATGAATTTATTTTAAGGAGGGAATAATTTAACACCTCAAGCTTCCACGGTATGCTTCTCTTTGAATAATACAATAGCTTGTGTTGTACACAACTTCGAGTTCTAATACACCGCGACCAATCAAACTAGCCGTTATGAATATTAATAACTAATTTTTTAAATTTTTTAAATTTTATTTTTCATAATGGACTTCATTTTTGGATTCAGAATATCAAAATTATCTTAGGGTGGTTTTTTGGTATTTTTTGAAAACATTCAATTTTTGATGAATAGTGAAAAACAATGCGTAATTCATTAAAACCGAATTTTTATTTAAATAATTAGTTATTTTATTTAATTATATTTTAGGTAAAAATATATACCTAATACTTATATATGTTTAATGTAATTCATTGGTGTAATTTTATAATAATATTATATATGTAAAATTTTATTGAACTTTTTACCATCTTTTACCCATTTTCTAGGCGCACTTACAAATTTACAAAAAATGTAATTTTACCTCATCTGTGAATTGAATTTCAAAAATTATATAGACACGGTTGACATCATTATGTAAAATGTGGTTCAATAAGATGAAAATAATTTTTTATGATTAGTAACTTTTGACTTTTATTTACCACAGTTAAAAGTAAATATGGAAATTAAAGGTAAAAAATGGTATTATAATTACCCTAACACATGTCCTAATTCTATTGGATAATTTTATTTAGACCAAAATAAACCTTATGAATAAAATATGATTCTTTTGGTCCACATTTATATGATTAGGACATTTATTATTATTTTATTTAAAGAAGAATTAAAAGTGTAAAAAACAAATTTTAATAACAAAAACATTTTTAATATAGGGTTATGAATAATATAAATTAGACTATAAATATTCATTAGAAATATAAAAATATTTCCTAAATAATGTTATTTTATTTATAATTTTTAGACATTAAATAATTAAATTTATTTATGACACAATGAGGATGCAGTAATTAACTTATTAATGAATGATTAAAATAATTGATATTATAAATATCCAAATAAATGTAAATTGATACTTATGATAAATTACACTAATTTTATATGTTAATATTACATTTTAGGGTTGATTAAATAAATTTTTTATGAATTGATAAAGTTTTAATAACTTTCACAAAAACAAAATACCAAATAGTGTCAAAATTGACATAATTGAGTTTTTAAAACAAATACTATATAATTAATTGATATAATATTCCTAAAAATATAAGGTTTATCCATAGGACTTATATATAGTTACATATATCAATAATGAAACACTTGGGGTTCTCGTGGCATTTTATAGTAATATTATTACCCATTTATTATAATAATACAAGAATACATTGTAAAAGTTAAACTATTTAACTAAGAGTTAAATCTAAAAGATAAGGTTAATATGGTGACCTAAACCTGTCTAAAACCTATTGGTTGAGAGTTTTTCTACCCAAAACCACCTTATACTCTAAATAAATTATTTTTTAGCTATTATAAATAGAATATGACTGTATAATAAATTAATATATCAATCTTTTCCTAAATTGACCCTCACCTCTCTCATAAAAGGGTACTTCCCCTTCTCTCAAAATCACATATCCAAAGCCATTTGGCTTGGCCAAACCCTGCTCAAATATCCTCCCAACTACCCTAACTTCAAAATAAATGAATTACTTTGATAATAATCCAACCTAAGGAGCCCTTTTGATCAAATCAAAAGGAAATAGCCGAAGAAGTGGTAATAATTTCATCACCTCTTTCAAAGTTCTTATCTTCTTCCACTTCCTCTTTCTTTGTTGTTTCCATACCAAAATAATAACTCCAGTAACTTCTACATACATTAATTTTATTAAAAATATGGTACAACCATATTAATTACTCTATCTATCCTATAAATGACAAATTCACCATACGTGTGTAAGTATGGCTTACCGTCTCCACGTCATGGTGTAGTTTGTTATTCAACACATCATTATTTGGACAGGTATAATAATGGGTATAATTGATGTAAATAATAAATAAAACATGTTAATAATTATGTATATATTATATAACATCCAATTACATACAATTTCATCATCAGTAGAATGGTATTGTCGCTCATGCGTACGTACGTATTACCGTCTCCACAAACACGATGAGATTCATTCACCATCGTAACCATCCAAGAATAACTTTCATTTTATGATTAAAAAAATGTTTAATAACTTAATATAATTTTTTATATGAACCAAATACATCCTATCCATATCAAACATGACTTATGTAAAAAAACATATAAAGGAAAAGTAATTAGTTAACACCCAAAACAATGATACTACTAAAATATTATTAACAAATAAAAATTAGAAGATCATATATGATATCATATTTATGTATGTGGTTATTTTATATTTAAATAACAATTATTTAACTATTATAAAGAAGTTTAACATACCCTCGACCAAGGAAAATCACAAGTTAAGGGTTAATTATATAATCTCTTCATTATTCGAGGTTGTTTATACATGAGTATCTACTGGGGCCTCTTTATCGTCCACATCTGTGTTTCTTAAAAATGTATTTCAATAAATTTTTAATATTTACTAGACTATGGGTTAAATTCATTTATACCCTTGTGTGAATATTTATAAAATGGTTTGAAAGGAATCTTTTAGTTGTTTTCCAAACAAGGTACTTTGTGACCTTTTCAGCAAATTAAGGTACGAATGTTTTTTTTACTTATACGGCATGTGCAGCTATTTTCTGCTGTTATAACACCTTTGAAGATTCCCTTACAATATTATAAGAATATTTTAAAAATAAATGTTTTCTATTATAATTACGTGACTTTTAAATTATTTCAAAATAAAAAGAGACATTCCTCTTAAATACTTTTTATTTCATCTATATCTACATACTTTGATGGATTTTACACTTATTTGAAGTTCATTTATTATGATACAATCTTCCATATTGTATTGATGGTTTTGTGATATGTTTGACTATGGATGTGTTATTTTTATAACATCCATGGTTTATGGTTAAAGTATTAACATTTTGTATTCTAGTTTTAATACGAATGTTTATGTTATGTATCAATCTTTTCATATGAGGAATGCATTGGACTTAGTAATGGATGGGTGGATCTAGCTATAGATCCCCGATGCATCGGTAGGTCTCATGAGACAAACTACTATCTTGGCACAAGTCCTTGACAAAATATTATTTGTAGTCTTGGTGCGAGGCCTTGACTATGTGGTTATGATATACGGCATTATGCATTCCATCATTATGAAATTGGCTATTGATATTACATGTGACTATTCAACAAGTAGAATATCCATGTGAATAAGTAAATGGAATTATTTTATTTAACTTTTCCATATTATGATTAATTTTAAGTTTAAAAGGATTGTGTTTTAGTCTTATGCATTGCCTTAAATATTTATGCTTATTTATTAAAGTTTCCGCAATATTGTTATCCTTATGGAGCATCTAAGATCACCCCTTTCTTATGTTTGATTTTCCCGAGGATGTGAAGAAGTATATTATGACTGACCTTCAAGGATAGTCTAAGGAAGATGAATGTTTTCAAAGAGACATAATGTTGTTTTTTTCATTTCAATAATGTAATGTAAAACTTATGTTTGTATCTAGTACTTCTAAGGCTACTAAACTGATCGGTCTTTTGGGATTTTATCACTGTTGATCATGTTAATGTTATATAATAATGCACCGACTCTGGGTAACTAGGGTCCGGGCATTACAAACACCCAAAGAATTATAAAATTGTAACCATATGGGTCATCTTTATCAATATTGTTATAGTGCGCTGAGTTCAAGTGTTTGGGAAACTTCTCATGTGTTGCAGACATTGTATGATTCAAAGGGATAAGGGTAGTAGAAAAATCCTTGTTAGTATAATAGAGCAAGACATGGGGATTCTGGGAAAACCATGACTAATCAGCTGTGGAAATATTGAAAATTAAAGAAATAATAAAGTTTTGGGACCAAGTAATTATATAGGGCTAAGAAGGTTATTGTGGATAATCAATCTCAACTATCGATGGTGTGTGGTATGATTCTATTGAATTCTACCCTTATGGGGGATTTTTTTTATATGGGTTCATCCATTTACTTTATTTCTTCTCATGATATTTATTTTCTATGTTTAAATATTGAAATGATTCCTTCGGTGTTGAAACTGAAAACTCCTCTTGATCAAAGAAAATGTAGATACTTTAAGTGTAGAGAACGTTAATTAATTATTGATGGAACTGAGCTGATATAGGATTACTCAATGCTTGGTATGGATGTCTATGATATAATCTTGGCCATGGATTGGTTTATAATGTTCAAGGCTCAGATTGACTAATATATCAGAATGGTTAGTTTTATGACTAATGATGGCATTAATAATATCTTTAGAGGAGATCGGAACATAAAGTAAAGTGCAACGAGCTAGTTAACACCAATAGTTGGAATGATATTGTACCAGTTCATAGTGTTAACTTTGGAATCTATGGAATATATAACAAAAATATTTTTCCAGCAGTTTTTTATAAATTTTAGGAATTTTTTCTTGATAATACCTTAGGGTTTCCACCCTCAAGAGTATTGGAGTTTACAATTGATCTCTTCCAGGGACCATTTCTTTGTCTTTTTAGTCATTCCAGGTGGAAAAAAAATTTAAGGGAACTAAAAGTATATTTGGAAGATATGAAAAGAAAGGGGTTTATTCAATAGATCATGTATCTCTGGGTAGCACTAGTTTTTTTTCAAAAAGGTGAATGGAACTCTTCTATTGTATGTGTATTATCGTAATCTTAACCATGTTATGATAAAGAATTAGTATAAACTTAAATGGTTTTTGGATCTTTTAGATAAATTTAGGGGATCTCATTGGTTCTCCAAAATTGACTTGTAGTGGGTATATCACCAATTTTCAGTTCGGAAGTAGGATAATCGAATGAAAAATTTCAGGAGTAGATATGGCCATTATGAGTATGTGGTGATTTCTATTGGTCTAATGAATTCACCAACAGTCTTTATGGAATTAATAAATTGTTTATTCTAGAGATATCTTGATTCTTTTGTGGTGGTGTTTGTGGAAAACATATTATTGTATTCAAGGACAAGGGTTGAGAATGAGAAACACTTGGTGAAAGTGTTTGGAATATAGAGGTATCATCAGTTGTATACCAAACTGTCAAAGTGTGATTTTTAGATAAAATATATACATTTTATTGTCCATATAATCTCAGAAATTTTTTGTTCTATGGATCCAAAAAAGATAGAATCTTTTATCTCATTTAAACCACCAAATAATGACTTCAAGATATATATTTTCCTTGGTCTAGATGGTTATTATCAATTTTTTTTCATGATATTTCATGAATGGATTCACCGATGATAGCTTTAATAAGAAATAATATTTCATTCCAATAGAATGATGAATTTAATATGACCTTTGAAGAGATTAAAGTTATCCTTACATTATCACAAATCTTGATTTTTCTAGAATCAGTATAAGGGTATGTGGTATATTGTGATGCTTCATGATTAGTGTTGGGATCATTGTTGGGTTGTTTCTTATAGCCCAAGATATATACAATTCCAGGAGAATAATTATCCAAAAAATGATTTTGCTTTAGTTGTCTTAGTCCATGATTTTATGACATGGCATCATTATCTCATTAGTGGGAAATTTATAGTGTTTATAGATCATAAGATCCTGAAACATATTTTATCACAAAGGTATTTTAATCTGAGATGAAGAAGATGTATGGAGTATCTCCAAATTTTTGGCTTTGACTTAATGTATACACCGTGTAAAGGAAACCTGGTGGCAGATTCATTATGTAGAAATTCATATTCTTAGTTGGAGAAATTAAGCTTCAGACCAGTGGATGTTGGTGTTGTTCATAGCTGAGATGCACTTAAAATTTAAAGACTGAGGTGATGTTTTTGTTTTCTTCCTACATTCAATTATTCCTAATTTGTTGGATATGGTTAAAGAGGAAAAAACGTCTGATTATGAATGTGTTTCTATGAGGACAAAAGTCAATAATGGGGAGACAATTAAGGTATGTAAGCTAGATGAGTGTTCATTTCTGTGGTTTCAAAATCAGATGGTCATGCCTATGGATAATTAGAAATAGCTTCTTCATGTGTACCACAATTTAAAATGGGATGTTCATCATAGGATATAAAATATGTATAAATATTTGAAAGAAGAGGTTTTTTGGATTGGAATAAAAAGGAAGGTGGATGAGTTTGTTTTGAGATGCTTAAATTTTCACAAGTTAAAGTAGAACATCAGTGACCAGCAAGTATGTCGCATTATTTACCTATTCCTATTTGGAAATTGGAGTAGATAACTAAAAATTTTGTAAGAGGTCTCCCAATAATTGTTTGGAAACATGATTACATATGGGTGATAGTGTATTTTCTCAAAAAGTTGGATCATTTTATCCCCAATCAAGAATCTCATACAGTGGAGGACTTCTCAAAAATCTATATCTGAGAAGTGGTAGAGGCATGGCATACTATTTTCTATCATTTTACTCAGATATTCGAGGTTTACACATTGTTTTTTGAAATACTTATAGAAATAACTTGGGACTATATTTACAATAATTACTACATATCATCCCTAGATGGATGGCCAATCCTAAATTATTATCCAAACATTGTAAGACATGTTGTGGTCTTCTGTAATGGATTTTAAAGGCCCATGGGAAGATCATTTTCCATTTTAGGAGTTCTCATATAACAACAACTATCAAGACTCGATACATATGGCTCATTTTGAATCATTGTATGGGAATCCTAGTCACTCTCCACTTTTTTGGATGGAAACATGTCAAACTTCACTAGTTAGACTAAGACTTGTCAATGAAATAACATATAAGATTCAGTTGATTAGGAAATAGATGGAGATGGTTCAGAGTCGTCAAATATCTTATGTGAATCATCGTCAATGGCCGTTGTCATTCAAGGTGAGAGATCACGAGTTTTTTAGAATCTCTCTAATGCTTGGACATCATCATTTTGAAAATCATGGAATATTTTCTCCTCGATACGTAGTCCCTATTCAGATACATTAATGGGTTGGTGAGGTGGCATATCGGTTGGAAGTTCTACCATGGTTCAATGTTGTGAATAATGTGTTTAATGTATCTCAGTTGAAAAGTATTCGCCTAAGACTAACCAAGTGATTTTATGGGATCACATTGACCTAGAGTCAGATGCTGCTTACGTGCACATTCTAGTGTGGATTGTGGATAGGCAAGAGAAAGTATTTCATGGTAAAAGCATTGGTGTAGTGCACTATTTGTGGAAACATGGTCTAATTTAGGAATAGACTTGGGAACGAGAGAAGGAAATGATTGAATAATGGACCAAACTCTTTTGGTACAGCAGTGGTTTTCTACTTTTCATGGAAAGAGGGGCCAATGTTTTGGAGAATGTATTAGCCCTGGTTTTAAGTATATAACCCTTCATTTATTCTTATTAAGTATATTATTTTTTAAGTGAATTTTTAGAGGGTTTGGAAACCATTAGGAATTTTTTTGGGGATTTTCTACAGGTGCATCATTTGATCATGGTTTGTGGAAACCATGCAGCTCCAATAGGAAACTATGAACAGTAAGATAGGGGCTAAGGGGAAGGTGAATGGGTAGGTACACAGTTTTTTCAACCTGTGCGGCCACCTAAGAGAAACTGTGTAATGTGGGATAGTGGGATTTTGCATGGTGGGGGTATGTTTTTTCTAACTATGTGGCCCAACCATATAAAGTCCTCCGGGAGATAGTGGTTGGTGCATGGTTAGCACACATTTTTGTCGAACTGTGTGACTAACCATCCATGGTTTAAAACAAGATCCTAAGAATGTGGATCTGGTTCAGGATTAAGTTTTAACCCCTTGTTTTTTCTCCAAACCAACCCTAACTCGATATTTTCTCCTCCCAATAGTTGTGTATGCTTTCCCAATCAAATCACAAGCAATCTGGTGGAATCTCTTAGTGCATTGAAGCCTATTTCCTATGATAAGTCATCATTTATGGTAGTTTTCATGGTTTTTCTTATATATAATTTCTTACCTCTCTCAATTTCTTAGATCTAGTCTATTGTGGAGAGATATAAGGTGGTTTAGGCCAATAATTCTTGGATTTGTCCTTATTTATGTTAGGAGAAGATATATAAGGTAGTTTTTTGTAAATTAAACCAGGTTTTTTGGTCATTTTTGTGACGTTCTTCATTATCTCCGTAATTTATGAGGTATGTGGCTTCACTCTCAACTCCTCTTCTTGTAACTTGAAGGATTTGTTTAAAAAAATTTAAATTTCTTAAATTTGATTGTGAAATATTTGTGAAAATCATGGTAGAAACCCTCTTTAGTGATGGTTTGAGTATTTTATAGATTTTTTGTAAAATTGTGGAGTTATGGAAAGTGGTTTTTCAATGTTATTTGTATTCTTGATTTTAAAATAAGGATTTATTGGTTTTTTGTTAAGTAGTTTAATTGAGATGTTTTAAATAAAAGGATGGTTTTTTAAAATGTATTGAAATTGTTTGTTTGAAAGGTTTCCAATAAAAAAATGGTTTTATTAAAATGGACTGAATTGGTTGATTTGAAATGGTTTTATAATACATGGGTTTTTTGATTTCATGATTTCAATGTGACCCTAAATAAGGGGTATGTAACATTGGGTTAAAAATGGATGTGAACTAGAATAATGGGCATGTGTCATTGTGGAAAAAGGATATCGGCCACTTCATGATGACTTAGTGGATTCACAAGAAACCTCTCATGAGTATGGAACTATTAGAGAATCATACATGTGTGGGTGTGTGGTGAATCATGGAATGGTTATGCCAAAAAGTTATGTGAAATGGTTTAAATTATTTTTTATTTCATTATCCTTGCAAACTATTTTAGTATAGAAAAATGTTTCAGTGTTAAACTTCATATCATTGATATAAAATCTTTTCAATTGTTTTATATAAATTTTTTATATAAATTTGATAACATGTTCTATCCTAGTGGTGTGAGTAGGGATGTCATTTGGGGAAATCCTACTGAGTTTCATTACTCACCCCTACTTTATCACTTTGGTGCTTTTGCAGATATTGTTTACTGGGAAAAATGAAATGGTTATGTATCGCACATATTTAGTGGTTCATCATGATACTTGGGGGGTTTTATGGAGTTGTATCATGGAGCATGTTGGATCTTTGGAGTTATCTAGGTTGTCGTTGATTTTTGTTGGCTTTACCTTCCACTGTGTACTTTGATGTTAGTTGTCTTCAACTATGATACTTTGTTTTAGTTTGGTTTTAATATAAATGGTATTATAATTAGTTTTTTTTACATTGTTATCATGCACCATGTAGTGGTTATTTGGTTATGGAATGTTTCGTTAGGTTTTTTATCTTCAAATGGAAAATCATCCCCCATCTATTAATGAATCCCTTATAATTAATTACCAACCTTTGGTTCTTTGGGGATGTCTATTAAGGATATATAATTTAATTCGGCCTTATCAAGGCAACGAGGAGGGGAGGGGTGATATATTTCCCCACCTAATGGTTTTAGGGGTAGAGTAAGATGTTCTAGTAGTGGCTGGGGACATTGAACCATGGGAAGAAGCCTTCTTACAGTTAGGGTTCATGGAATTATACCAACATCTTTATTGGGTGTTATATACTAAGGATGGTAGATTAGGGGTGGGATAGACCTACTCTTCAACCTAAGGATATGGATGACTTTATCAACATGGTCATGTGGTATCCATCTCGGATGGTTACCAGGTGGTGGTCACATAGAGTCTAACCTTTAAATCCCATACTTCATTGGAGTAGGGGAGGAAGCTACTAGATAATTCTGGAGAGAGGATCCTAAAATGGTTTGTTGTTGTGATTGAGGGGATTTCTCCCATCATGGACCTCATGGGTGGGAGGAATTTCATGGTTTCATGGCTTCTATGTCTCTTTGGTCCAAATCCCTAGTTGGGATGACCCCTTCTTGATTGTACTGATGAACATGAGAATTTATGACCCTTATTTGGATAATCTCAAAAAGAGAGATAGGGTGAAAGTTCTTGGGAGTCATGGTGAAGGTGATCATTATTAAGGGACCATTGTGATAAAGGATTTCCATGCTGTTATTGCCCTTTCCTCCATGCCTATTGGTGGTGGGTCATTCTACATTCCTGGTGGCTTGAGTCCTATGGATATATAGAACCATACATTGGTAAACATACAATTAAAGTGATTCATAATATTCACAACATCATTCTTCCTTCTCTAAGATGGTGGAAGGATCCTTGTTGACAATATCTATGGTTGGGGATGACTAACTTCCTTCACTTTCCCTGAGTTGTTGGAGAAGAGTTCTATGATTGTTCCTCCATATATGTGGCAAGGGCCTGGTACTGATATCTAAATCCAATCATGATTAGATTTGATAGTTCCTAGTATTACTGATCTACTCACTATTAACGGATAATAATTTCATGTAAGGTTCACCAATTTTATTTTCCAACAATTTACATAGTTGGGGCATGTTTAATCATGAAAACACACCATTCTAACCATGTATACCTTCTTAACAATTGTAGGTATCCTCCACCATTATGGTTGGAGATGTTGGATCCTTGATCAAAATAGGATGATGGGATTTTGGTTCCCCATTCTATGGATTCATTCATGGATTTCATATCCTAGTCTAGGTCTCCCTAAAATATTTATGTAATTTTCATGAAACTTATTCTTGGTTCCATATCAAGGTGCACATTGTTTAATTACACTACTTCTGTCTTGATAGGGTAACAACCTTTGATCATGGTAGATAGTAATATTAGGCTTGTCTGAGAATTTCATGAATTTGGGTGTTTTGGGAACCTATAATGTCTTCATCTATTAAATGGAATCACATATCGGGGCATATTATGTGTATAATCCAAGGCATCCCATGTTTGAAATGGGGAAGTTGGTTCCATGGCATAAGGTATCTACGGATTTTTACCCCAGGCATCCCCAATTTATTATATGGGACAGATATTTCAATTGGGGGACATGTTTAACATGTTGTGGGGATTGGTAGGTTACTATTTTAATGTATTGGGGGGATATGTAGGTCATAGGTTTTATATATTGGGAGATAAGTTGATCACATACTTAACATCTTGGGGGACAGGTTGATCACATGCTTAACATCTTTTGGGGACAGGTAGGTCACAAGTTCAACATATTGTGGGGACATGTTGGTCACGGGGTTAATATATTATAGAGACATGTAGGTCATAGGTTTAACATTATTTGGATAAAGTTTATTCATAGTTTTATCATAGGTTTAACATCTTGTGGGAATAATTAGGTGAATTTCAGTGTGTTCTCATGTGGAATATGATCACACTTTGGAGTTTCTGAATTCCAGGGGGAATACAAGAAAACATTAAGGGAATGTTGGGGTGTCAAGATTAAACATTCAGATGGTTCCCAATTTTTTTGAGATGTCTGTAATGAAGCACATGGAGGTATCCTATGTACCTTATTAAGCGATAAGGATAAAAACACACATAATTTGATGAGATAGTTTACGGCTGTGTGATGAGACCATTCTATGCAGTTTAACATCATGTGGTAAGGATGATTGCATCATGGAAGGAGTGACATCAAGGGATATTGTGGGGATTATGCATGGAGGTTTCCCCAATGTTGGGGTTTAATCTCATGATGGTATGGTGTGGTGTGGGTCTTACGCATGTGGTCTTCCCGTAGTAGGTGGCTCGCCCCATGTTGAGGAAGGAGTTGTCACCCCATGATGATAATACATGGGGAATCCTATGTTCATCACACAAGGTAGGAGGTGAGGGGTCATCCCATTCCAATTATACATGGGGAATCCTATGTTCACCATATATTATAAAGATACAGATTTATATCATGTGTTGAGGACGTTGTCATGCAGTTTAATTTCGTACTACCATGATATTGGGCTAGGTAGTTTTACATAATTAAAATCAGATGTTGGAGGGTTCGTACACCTGAGGATACCATATCCAAGTAGGAGATAAGGATATATCTTCATCCCTCGTCAAATGGAAATTCATTTTTTCCCTTGAGGATTCTATCTTTGTGGCATATATGTATACTAATCAACCACCTCTAGGTGGCGTGTGGTGAAAAAACTTATATGGTGAAGTGAAAAATGATGATACCAACATCAAGTTGTCTATTTTTAAGAGAAAGAGGCATTGGAGTGATTATTTATAGGAGAAAGAGGTAAGGTAATGGTCCAGGATGTGCTTGAAGAAAAGGGGGCAGACAAAAGGGTTGATGATACCAATTTCATAGAATATCGGGGTGTAGATGAAAATATTTTTGATGGGTACAGGGTATCTGGGAACTCAAATTTCATGAAATGGTGTTTTTTGAAAGTATTTACCACATACAGGGATGGTGTATGGGTTTTGAAAAGTTTTGGGTCAAGAATTTTGAAATCTTTACAAAGGGAATGGGTCTCACAAAGTTTCATCTTTCACGAACCAAGGTGGGCCTATCTTACAGTAAAGTATTAGTTCTCATGGTAGTGTTTTCATGAAAAATAACTATCTCATGAAACCCTAAGAGCCAAAAAGGAATTTTTTCAAACACAAAGGTCATAGAACTTTGTTAAAGGAATCTGAACCATGATCAAGGTACTCAAGAACCAATGGGAGGATCTTTTGAAAAATATGGCTGCTTTAAAGAATCAATCTAGTCTTTTTCACATGAAGGTTAGAGTTTCATGAATTCAGAGCCTTTATTGGAATTTCAAATGTCATTTAACATTGAAATTCATATGGATTTATGTATTTATAATCTCTATTATGGTGTAAAAGTCCAATTCAAAAAAGATAACTCTTTAGATATTTGTTTCATGAAGGTTTTCTTTGGGATAATGAGTTCCATAAATGAACATATGTTGCACAGAAGTTACCACCTCACCTTCTTCAGTATCCTATAAACCCTCACGAGCCACCACCCATTCATGAAGGTTTCTTCCTACACAAACACAAACACTTAGGTGGATTTTTGAGCCATTCTGGCCCAGATTTTCTTCGAATCGTCAATTCTTTCCCCGATATCTATGCTAAAATGCATATTTCAACGTAAAAAATTATATGTACATGAATTTATAATATTTTTGGGTACTAAATTTCATTGTAATGTTAATTTAAAATATGATTTTTTAGTTTTAGAAACATGTGAATTCTTCTCCTTCCTACAGACTCTTTTCATGCCTCTCTAAGATTTTTTTTGGTTTAGAATCAATTTTGGAGCATCCCTTATTAATTATTTCAGTATATAATCCATCCATATATATATTATGAATTATATTTCTCAATGGGACTAATTTATAATTTTATGTATATTGATTTCATCCTTCATCCCCTATTGAAAATATTTTAAAATTTTAACTTGAATCATGGTTAGTATAGAAAAAAATTGGAATCATAACCATACCTTGGATATTGTGGTTGAATTATAGGGTTAAAAAATTTCTATATTTTAAAAATGAAATATATTTTAAATCCTAAAAAAATTAAGTGTAACAATTCATCACAAAAAAGTATAACATGTATTTATATATTTTTTGAGTGTTTAATGGATTTCCATAACCCTTTGCAAAATACCTCTAAACCCCATTTCCAACATCTAGAAGAATTTCTATTTTCTTTGGATTCTTTATGGTTTTCCCCTACACATTCTCAAATAGGTATTAAAATATCCAATACCATATTTTCTCATATTTCAAGTCCTTTAGTACATCACAATCTTCTCTTGATTTTCCTCATATGAAGCAATTTGAATTTAAATTCATTATTACCTATGGAATGATTTTCAAATAATAAATTAAAATCATCCTTTAATTTAGGATTACCCTTGGAAAAAGATTACTATAATTCTATATTTTCTAATTTTAACAATTCTTACAGCTATTTAATCATCTTTTCCCTTGATTCTTGTTGATAATTATGTTTTTACTTGAGAGTCTTGACACAAGATATCTCACCTTCCAATGCCCAAGAGAGTTTTTCCAGCATGTCACTTTGATCCTTTATTTTATATTAATTTGTTAAATATAATATTTAAGGAATACCTTCTCTAATTATATAATTTTTAATTACAAAATAAGTTTATATGGGTGTTTGTAAAGACCATCATCCTAAGCTTTCAAATTATGAATTACATTAGAGATCCTATAATTCTTCCACTTGGGAATAAATATTTTCCCTATGGTCAATTTCCACTTTATCAAGTCTTTAATTTAAATATTTCATATTGTCAACATAAATTTTTAGTATTGGGATATGGATTCCTTCGTAGTTATTTTCTTCTTTAAGCTTCAAATATAATTTCTTTTAATTGTTGAACTATCTACACTAATAAGAAGAAAACTTCAACTTTTTTCTTTATTGGGATTTCCTTATAATTAGTAGTCCCAACTTCACTTATCATATTATCCTCCTCACTCATTCTTGTAGCAGCATAAAATGAATAAATAATTTCACAATATGATTCATTCACACCTTTATTCTATAATTTTCTAGTCTCCTTTAACTTAATAAAACTCTTCCCATAGATATTTTCATAATAATGAATTCCACAAAACTTCTATTTTTTTATATTATTCCATTTTCTATGGAACACTAAAATATTAACATTAATAATGGAATACATAAAATAAAATAAAAAATAAATAAAAGAAACTTATACTCTAATACCAATTATTAGGCCCAAAATAGGCTTAGTTGAGAGATTTTATAAGAGGGCGGTGAATCTGGGTGTCAAAACTTTTCAAATTTTGTTATTATTCCTTAAATTTCCACCACCCTACTTAGATGATGACCTCTTAATCATAATTGTCATTTCTTCCACTATATTTTTTATATTGTTAAAATTACTTAACCAAAATTTTATATCAATTTTTCATATGATTATATTACCAAAATTGTCTAATGGTGATGCACATAATGTAAATAATATAAAGAACAAGGACACATGGAATTTTATATAGTAAAAAACAATCAGATATTACAAGGAGTAATCATCCAACAGTGTGTTAATGAAAAAAACACTAAACTCTCTTCTTTTTGGTTTTATGCTCAGTCACTCCTACCCAGTATCACTACCCCTACAAAAGTTTAGGGTACATACACTATCTCCTTGGGATCACTTATCTTGTTGTTCCCTCAACCACCAACTCTATTAGAGGGAAAATTTTGGCATGCATGCTAAAGAACAACATAAACTATTGTTGAGAGTTTCCTTGAGTTTAGTTTTATTCCAATTGAATGTTCACTTACTCTATCATAGTTTAGTTTTTAACATCATGTAAAACATATTCTATCCATGAGAATTATTAGAAAATCCTTATCCATTGGAAATTTCTTCAAGATATTTCAAGTATCCATCATCTTATACTTTCCAGGATATTTTTTGTAGTTCTACTCTCTTTCTAATTTTATACTGGAATTCCTAACATTCAAGTAGTATTACATCCCTTTAACATGTAGGTTACATCGATATATAGAATATTAAAACCCCCGCTATTTTATTTTATTCCTGGATATCTTGATAAATATTTATTCTCTTATATAGGTAATTAAGTATCATAAATAACCTATATATTTTATTCTATGAATATTTTTTATGGTTTAGATCTCTTTTATTTGTTTTTTATGTTCTTCATATATGTGTACGAAAATATCACATTCAAATTCCAATACTTTAAAACATGGAAAATCCTTCATTTTTATATTTGAATATCTTTCAATAATATGAATTATAGAAAAATATGTTATACTTATGGTTTGGATTTCTCTTTAAATTAATTAAGAATATCTCATCCATATCTCAATATCTCTTGGTTTATTCTTCACATGAATATCTCTGCATGATAATATTTTCATATTTTAAAATATGAAAAATAAATAATAAAAGAACTAAATATTCGAAAATTCTTATTTTATTATTATTATTGAGTATTTCCACATCTGTACTGTAGAAACATGGGAATATATTTATTTGAATTTATCATCAATTTAATTCCTTTAATATTCAATTCACTAAAACATAAAATATATTCCTATTCAAGAACATAAAATAACATGGAATGTATATTTCCATTTAAATTCTAAATTCAAGCTTTTTAGTATCACTCTAATATCCTCCATTAAAAGATCCATATATTTTCATCCTTAAAATTTAAACCTGTTTTTTTATCTTCTTATCCCACTTCATTATCTTTTAAATGTAATAAATACAAAATCTTTTTTCTTTTACAAACTACCCTCTATTAAGAATCTTTCATGTCTATTTTTATATAATCATATGCATCTCATGTTTATTGAATCACATGAACCTAGTAAACAAAAACTTCCACCTTTATATACACTTCATGTAACAACTCAATTTTCATCATTAGGAATGAATTATTCTATGGACATTGAATTAACTATGGAAACCTATAGTCCATCACTCCACCACAGTCACTGGATCTACCATGAAAAATGATCATATATCACTCCATTATTTCCATTGGATCAACCATGAAGACCTATAATTTGGACACCAAATTGAGTGTCAATATTTATTTGAACTCGCAGATTCAGGATCCTTGGGTCGACTATGATTTGTTGGAATAACCATGATAACCTACATCACCATTTCATTTGAACTCCCAAAAATTTTATTTTCCATTATCGATGAACATTTCCCATGTTTAGATTTATCCCATGTAAAAATATGACAAATAATCCCACATAATGATAATCTAGGATGTGCTTATAAATCCTCTAAAAAATTCCCTTCAGTACCTCCATGTACCAAAGGTTCGTGTGTCTCCCCACACATTCTTCCTCTATCTCGTGTGTCAAAATACTCTCCTAATTTACTTCACATGAACCTATTCCTACTCACATCCACACCTTATCATTAAAAATATATGTGTTGGAACTTATGATCTTGGCCACTATCTTGTCTTGAAGCTTCTTGAGTACTTTTCCTTAGGGAAAGCCCCTTTTTTTTCCTAATGAATCAATGAAAAATATCTATCTATACTATATAAACAAACAACTTCATAAATATATTCTTTTATTATTTGAGGAAACTAACCATAAATTCAAGATAATATTAAAAAATACACCACAAATCACTATAATAACTCCAATATTCATATATATCCAACAATTAAATCACTATAACTCTCTTATTTTCAAAAAATCCAATACACATCCTTAGGGGTTCAATATCGTCAAAGGAATATGATTGATAAAAAACCCCAACATCACATCCCACATAGAAATATACTTTTAATGGTTTAATTATTTTTCCAAGTCTCTTCGAATGTGAGAAAATAGGTAAAACTTAGTCATAAATGCAATACATGGTGTTTACTATGTATACAAGGAATGAACACACAAAACCTCACTTTTGGAACACACCTTAGCCCGTATTAGAATGTGAACCATATGTAAAAGGAATTTCTCCATGAAACATAGTTTTTAAGATTCATGGTTATCTATACATATACCCCAAACCAATCCATGTTCTGTAACCTAACATGGATTTTACTTACATACTCCACTCCCCTCACATATGGTGTTTATCCTTGCACATGGTCAAACTTTGAATCTTGCAACCAAGGGTATTACATGGTGTGTCCATATATAAAAAAAGATTATATGCACACATAATTTATGGCATGGGAATCATTGGCCAACTAAATGGTGTCTTTTATTGAAGCTACAATCTGGGTAGTCAGGACTTTTAAATGAAAAACTATACGAACAAACTGATTACACAAAAAAAACTCCCTAAAATCAATATGATGTGAATTAAAGGATAAAAAAGGAAGTATAAGACCCAAAATATGAGGTGAAAATAATTTATGAATAAAAATAAAGAATAATGTGAAATAAAAAACCCTTCATTATGGTGAAACACTTAAGATTAAAGATCATATGCCTTTGATAACCTGATCCATGATCACTACCCTCTAATCCACATCTCTAGTTTCCTATGGATAAAATCACCTCGATTACCTCTCTTCATTGGTCTTTGTGCTGTTAATAGGGTAACTTAATGTATGAATGGGGTGAAATAGAATTTTTATAGTGTATCTTAAAACCCCTAATTAATAAAAAGGAATACCCATTAAATGGGCCCAACCCGATGCCCAAAACCAAAATAGAAATTATAGCTCACCTATTTAAAAATTCGGACTCAAGACTCAACTATAAAATTTGAATTTCCATTCCAAAATTAATTTAGGACATATAAATATTAAAATCTATGGAAATAATAAATATTTATTTAATTAAATATTATAGAACCTGAATAATCCTCCTGGATCATAATATTTACAAATGTTATCCCAAGGGTAAAACCCATATTTTGGAATCAAAATAACCATAAAATTTATAGGACTATTTCTATAATAAAATTATCATATTACCTTTCTCAAGGTCTTGGTATATGAAGTTTAAAATGAGTTTAATCTTCCATAAAGGAGAACTAGGGCTACTATACTAGTGTACGTGGTCAGTGGTAACTATAAATTCCAAATTATATTTGATTCCTTTAGTTAAGATAATCTAACAATCCTCAGTGTGTTAGATTAAATCTTATAGGAATAGATAGAATAAATTTTTCCTTCACTCTACCACCCCCTATACCATGTTGGGGTTCATCCATTAATAACCATCACAGTCTTTAGTTAATTAAAGAATATAATAGAAATAATCTCAATATGGAATTTTCCATTCAAAATTAATTTAGAAACCAAACTAATCATTACAATTAAATCATCAGTCCTCCTACTCCTAATCCACTATCCCCTGGTGATTACTCACATAAATAAAATTATCATTCATCATTTGTAAAATTATTGAATCAAGTTATATAAGGCTCATACAAATAGGAAACAAAAATAACATATCATGGAAAGGAAAAAAGTAACGTTAACTAGCATGATATCATTAATATCAATTATTAAATCAAAATTCAAACATGAAAATATAAACAATATTGCATTAAATTCATTAGAAAATATTCTCTCTAAATGAATCTTCTCTCTGATCTCTTTTATTTTCTTTTTTTTCAATTTCCTAGCATTCCCATTAGAAATTAAAAGTTTTTCATTTAAATATTTTATTGACCACTATATAACAACCCATGAAATTGTGATGTAGTCAAATTAAAAATATAAATTCATTGATAATATTAACATTGACCACAGTTGAAATTTAAGGACTATGAAATACTGACAAAAAATATCTTCTTTTGAAAATTCAAAATCTTAAAGGTCATAGCCCATTAAACCTAGGTCTTAGACCATAATTAATTTAGATAAAAATACAACCCACAGATGGTTGTAGCATAAAAATGGTGTTGCTATGAAAATTCCATGTTCTCTAGATATAGTTTCTATTTCCAAAATCTACCCATCATAAAATAGGGAAGACTGTGATATATCCTATCTCACATTCAAGTCCTATCCTTTTTTGAAATTCCATGTTTCTCTATATGTGGCATCGAGAGTGTGTTGCATCATGGAATATGGTAATAATTCTTATGAAGTCAAAAAATCATCCTTATAAACATCCTTATGGTGAATTAGAATATACTAAAACATGGAATATAATTCAAACATCCCATATCGAACATTGCGCTGAGAAAGTTCTCCTGTAATATAGTGGATGCTCCATCAACAACTCATAAAATCCCTTAGGAACCTCCTCGTTCAAATGGTTCACCAAGAAACCCCTCTCTATGTACTCCTAACTCATTATCGACCAACACTGGGATAATTATCTTCTTGATGCTGCCTAGATGGTACTATTAGTTGATGATCTATCAGCTTCCTTGTAGGTCTGATCTCTTGTGGGTGTTGGATATGGTTTGGAAAAAAATTCAAATTTTCCAATTTTTTGAATAATCCTATGGAATGGAGGTTGAGATCATGACCTAAGATTCTCATGAAAGTATTAAAAGATCTTATATAAGTTCATATTGAATTAAAATAAGTCATGCGCTTATAAATTATGAATGTCATTCAAATTCATAAGCGAGGAAAATTTTTTAATTCAATGATTTCATGGAACGGTAATTAGGACCATGGCATAAGTCTTCATTGGATCTATAATATTTTACTGTATATTAGATATTTATATCATGGAACCATGACTATGATAGGGTTTCCTTAACTCATATTTATCTGCTTCAAACATCTTGAGACCATGTTGTAAGGTACTGGTAGTGGAATGGTTTCGGTAACTTATCTCCAAAATTTCATACAGATCTAAAATAATTACAACATTAAATTTGTCCACAAAAAATGGAAAAATCATATAAAATACTCAATTTTATTCAAAAATGATGTTAAAATGATTCCTAAATCATATTCAAAAGTGTCACTTATCAAACTCCCCCATGCATAAATCATTGTATATCTCTAATAAAACCTTGACATGGGTAAATAAGAATTCACATTCAAATAATGGAAACATCTAAAATTATCAAACTCATAAACATTAGGTAAAATATGAAGATCATTATAAAACATATCTCATTCAATTAAAATATTTTTATTTATCTTTCATATCAAAATATAATTCATGAAATATCTTATTTTCCCATCACATCATTCAATCTCTCATTAACATGCGTTCCATTAATGATCTTCCTTTTCATAATGTATTCCCCTCATCACTAAAGGTATAATTTTTCAAATTTAATTCTAATGCCATAATTACATGATACTAACCATATTCGTAAAATTAATCTCAAATCATAACCTTTTAAATATAAATATCACAATTAATCCTGAAGAATTCACATTAAGGATCAATTGAATCTCAATCTTAGGGTTGGTAAGAAATTGATGCAAAAAAATTAATATATCTTAGAGAGGAGTTTAGAATCTAAACACAATTAATGATTATCAGTTATATAAATTCCCCAAACTCAGTGTAAAGGCTCATGAATATGAAAATGAATATAATGAATGAAATCCATCCATCTTTTCCTCTCTTATTATATTTTTCTTTTTTCAATTTTTTCAATTTTAACTTTGTAAAAACTATACACTTCTCATTAAAACCATATTTTATCTTCTCATAAGATTAATTGGAATAGATCTAACAAGATCATAGGTATTTTTAAGGAATGTTTTTTTACATTACAAAAACATTACCCTTTTTCCTTTTTTCTTTTTTATTTTTTTAGATAGAAAAAAAAATAAATGAAATGAAATCTTATTCCTCCCCCATCATCCCATGAAAACTCCTCACATATCTCCTAAATGTAAAATATCAT
Source organism: Viscum album (assembly GCA_963277665.1). Classification (NCBI taxonomy): domain Eukaryota; kingdom Viridiplantae; phylum Streptophyta; class Magnoliopsida; order Santalales; family Viscaceae; genus Viscum; species Viscum album. The sequence continues at coordinate 264,416,514 of OY728128.1, read as the reverse complement.
CTTTTCCACCATATACAACCCATACCTTAAACTTATTCCAATGAAAATCAGGAAAAATAAAGAGATTAAGGTATGATGGATAAATTAGTCTTTTGATGTGGATTCCTCCTATCAAGTCCATTAATAGATTCCACATATATAAGATAATGATATTGATATCTTAGTAGGTATCAAAAATATAAGGGATCAACAATAGAAATACCTTAAACATGTTAATGTAAAATTATACTTTCATAGATTTAAAAAGATTCAATACATGTTCCAATAGGTTTACATGCCCTAAATTTCTCTCATGAAATGGGTATTACAAAGGATATGAAAATTCAGTCTAGAACCATCTTAGGAATGGGAACATAAGAATTGATAAATCCATTATATAACAAATACTAACACTTAATCTTTAAAATGAATGTTTCTGAGAATTATAATCAAGACATAAATCAAATCTAAAATCATTTTCAATGGACTATAAAATTGTAATGATAATGAAACCATTTTAATTTCCACCCAGGTCCAAATTATATATGATTTTGATAAATAAAATAATTCCACATGCAAAACAATTCTTCTAGTTGACTATTTATCCTCAATCACTCAAAGGGAAAAAAATACACATGGGGCCAACATGGTCTCCCAAACACTTGAACAATACATTTTCCTCAATGTGTGGTAAATTGGAAAATATAAGAAACAAATTGAATAACAAAACAACAGTGGAGTAAATAAAAATAATCAATGTAATGAAATATCCATCAAGAGTGTTGATATAATTACATGTGCTTGTTGTTGTGACTACCCATGTATTCACTAAAATCACTATGAGTGAAAAAATAAAAAGGAAAGTAATGTAGGAAAAATGAGTGAATATCCAAAAAAATCATGTAATATTTCAATGAAAATATAGTAAGATATAAATTTGAATCAAAATGTACATAGATAAAAATAAAACAAATAGTGGACATGGGGGGAAACAAAAAATATGGAGTGGGTATCATAATACTCCCCCATATGTTATGTAGTCACCCCATGAGGCTGGTCCTACACTCTTAATGTTGGAATTGGTAGGGATGACTAAGGTGAAATAGTAGTAAGCACCACTGAAGTAGTTCCTATATATGTATCAGCACCAGAAACAACATCTAAGGTCTTGGTTTGGTAATCAATATCTATAGGTTTTAGTACCTACCTGATCATAATGTAAACTATCAAACAGAATAAATAATCAATGAATGGTTCCTTAGGGGGTGCCTTAAAAAACTTCCTCTCAAAATTCCTCTAGTAATTAGCTTCCAAATTTTATGGGATATATAGATCGACAGGTAGCTTTGGGTGTTTTGGAGAAGTGCCACATTGAGGTTTCCTAAGGTAAGTGTTCTATAAGGGAACTATTGGATGAATATAGTGTATTTCTTTGGCTTATGGGTGGTAGGGATCATAGTTAGGGATCAGCATGAAGTGTGTGGTTGGTGTCTTAGTGCTGGAACTAGTTAAGGCACTAGGCTAGAGGGTTGCGAAGGTGCTATACTAAATTATCAAGGTAAAACCAGTGGTTTTTCATAATCTGTACCTATAAAATCCAAAATATATAATATTTTAGGGAAAATAAACCAAATTCACTCACTATATAATTGATTCCACAACCCCAAAGAATCTAGTTTATGTTATTGGAGGTTTAAAATAATGGGATATATCGAAGGAGGAGCCCTCGATTTGGAGGTTTCATGAAAATATAAATATCAACCCTTTATAGTAGATAATTAAATGGAAATATTATCCGAATTATATCAATCCATACCTCTGTGAAGAAACCCCATATAGGCTAAAAATGTTCAATCAATCAACTCTTGATTTCCAAAATAATTCAAGGGTTAGGAAGCATTGAAAACATTCAAATTCTTATCCAAATTGGAAAAAAAATCTTTCCAATAAGTTTTCATGTATTCTTATTCCATCTTCCTTTAAAGTAAATATAAATTATTGGGTTATGTTTATCTTCTTCATCCCAAAATAAAAATAAATAATTAGTACATCATGCTTGTTGATAGAGCCTCAGGATCCCTATTTCCCCAAATAGAATGCATGATATCTAAGTGTATACTATGAATGGTATCCATATTCAATTGGGTGATTTTTTTATCCTCATCATATTGGACATTGGGATCAATAGACATAAATTTTCTCATATTTGGTACATGTGCATAATTGGAATTTAACTAAAACAAATCATACTCTAGGGTGGTCAAAAATTTGACACTATAAATTTAAATTATAACCCCAAATTCAGATAGCGTCAATATCAATTCATTACAATCCAATTTATAGGTAATAAATTAAACCCAGATCCAATGTAATAAGAAATTAAACACATAATTTACTATAATATACCTCTTAAACCTTATAATATTTTCCAAAATAAACCCTCCTAAATTCTTCTTAACATTAGCATCCATCCTTATATCCCTCATCACTTCCAAATCTATTATCTTATAGGTACAAATAGTATTATTATGAAGCTTCTCTAACTGAACATAATGTGTATCATCACAGAGCCCTTGTAATTTATATTGGTTGGTTTGGGTAAATAGAAAAATTATATAGAGTTAAATATAAATATAGGTTAGTTGAGGTTGGTTTTTTGTAGGGGGTCTGGATGCTAATAGTGATGATGTGGGGGTTGGTTTGGGGTTGGGATCAAATGTAGGATCCTTTCAACGAATCTTGGTCTTGGGTTTGTCCTTGTTCAACTATATGGATTTTGAGGTGGTGGGATTCATGGTTATCTAATTTTTATGTTATGGTTGAGTTTTTGTTGGGTTTGTCAGTTTTTATTCGAGAGTGGGTGGTTTTCATTAGGACATGGATGGTTGGTTTTTTGTTTTTTAAGGTTGGTGTGTGGGTAGTAGGGTTCATGAGTGGGTACGAGATGATGAATAAGGTGAGTTTTTAGAAGTGGATGATAATGGGGAGGTTCCTAAATTAGATATTGATGAGTTGGTGGAAGTAAGAGTGGGAGAGAATGAGTACTTGGCATGTACTATGCAGTAATTAATCTTGGAAATAAAGAGAAGAAATTTTAATGATGGGGATTAAGAAGATTTCAAAGTCTTTCAATGTCAAATAGAGAAACAGTTTGGAAAGATGTGGTGAAATGCTTCAATGGATTTATTGAGAGTATTACAAGGTGAAATATATATGGTTAAGGGTAATAAATCAAATATTAAGTCCAATGTATGGTTAATATAGTGAAAATCATGTAAATGGTCCATAAGGGACAAATTAGATCAACATAGAGTAGGGAGAATGAAAACATATTATAGAGGGGGATACAATTAAAATCAAAGATTTATGAATTATATTTGTAATCTTGATACCCCTTGTGAAATGATGATAGGTATTATAGCATGATTCAGCCTCTAATTTATAAAATTATTACCAGACTATGTCTGACACCATGGTTTTATGTCCATGTAATGGATGTGCCTAATATTCCAACACTAACAAATGTTCTTTTCATAAAACTACTTGGCCCTATGTCATGAAATAAAACACTGTTTTTTGAAAATTAATGAAAATTACCAAATTTTTGTGTGGTATTTATACTGCATCATGATCTACACTACCCTTATCAACTCCAAATTCACTTCTTTCTAGGATAAATATTTTCTTTAATAAGCTAATATGCTATTTTTAGATGTTTTTAGGGTCTCGGTGGGGGTATTAGGTAAACACATTGGAGTATTAAGATACCCAAGGGACTTAACAAAAATTATGAAAAGATATTATGAAAATAATGAAAACTAAATAGAAAAATTATCAAGGATACCTCTCTATCAATTCTTTTTTAAATATGAAATCTTCATGTACCTTATTCTTTTTTCAGTAAAAATAAGAGGATAAGATGCTTCCCACTTGAGCATTATCAAGATATGACTAGTGTTTTTGGACCTTGAAATTTTTTTGGTCACTCTTCTAGATTTCCCTAAATATATGAGGGAACATGTGGGTGATAATAAATGATTTGTACCATCTTGGCCTCTGTTTACTTGGAAATAGATGAAAAATAGATTTAAATTATAAAACCATTTCACTTGGGTGTATTTCCATCATTTGTATAATCTTATCATGAAATATCCTTTCCTTTTCATTGTAAATCCCATCATTATTATAGGTGTATCTTTTGATTTATTCCACATCATCACATTCCAGAAGTCAACTTTATCCTTTTGCATCTAACTTCAGATTCACATCATTAACTTCCCAAAATAAATGATGGGAAAGATCTATTGGAAGGTGAAATTGTTTCCCATACACTAACAGAAATGGATATATTCTCAATGATGCGTTATAAGATGTGAGGTAATCTTATAGAGCATCATCAAGGATAAATTCACAGTCCTTCCTCCTCAAATTCATGGTTCTTCTAGAATTTTTTTTAACTACCTATTGATGATATCCATATATCTTCTAGTATAAGGTTGATATTTATTTTTTATGTTGTTTCAAACCCCAAATTTCATCTATAATTACCTAAAAATGATAATAAAAATAACTTCATGTGTCACTGATTAGTATCCTTAGTATCCCATATCTAGAAACAATGTTTTTCTTCTGAAACTAAACTACCACTTCTTTTGTGTTCATTGTGGTGTCTTTGGATTTCATTAGTTTTGAAATATAATTTACACACACTAAAATGTATATATGGAAAAATTATATAATAATTGATCCTATAAATTTATTAAAAAATAGTCAAATTATTTTGGAATCTGATATGAGGTTTCGAAGAATTTCAAATCACTTCCTGATATTTTTAGTCCATTGACATCATTCACAAACCAACAAAAATTAATTGGTATCTCTATGTAATATTGACCAAAAAACATATTTCAAAATATTTCCCAAATTTCATTTTGTTCCATGATGTCCTCCTATTTGTGAAGAGTTATAGAACTCTAAAACACTTCCAATCTCACTCTCGAGGACACATTTTTAGTTAATACCATCTATACATTATTCAAACAGGAGTGTTTCATCCCAAAAGTAATAGATAACATCATCTCAAAACTTATCCCTCTACTGGTAATAGAACTGTGGATAAGTCATTCTAGTAGCCCAGTATTTTTCAATATCTGAGAACTAATATCTATATTTAAGATCTTCTATATAAAATTTTTCATCAAGAAATTAATTTCTTATGTCCATTTCTCTCTATGGAAAGGATGATTAGTTATATTTATGAATGATAGCCCGCGACCACATTTTTTTCCTTTTTATCAACAATTTTAATGTCAAATTATTGAAACAAAAAAATATTATAGATCAACCTTGGTTTTGAATTAATTTTCATTTATGATTAATTTAATACTCTTCCTTTAGTATGAACCACCACGTTAGAGATCTAGAGGCATGGTCTAAATTTATTAAATGCAATGACCACTACAAGTACTTACTTCCTCTTCATAGTGTATTTGAATTAGGAATCTATCAATGTTCTACTGATAAAATATATTATCTAGAAAAAATATTTATTTTTTCAAGGACTACTCCCACATCATAGTCACTAGTGTATCACATTAGTTTAAAAGGTTCTTAATAGTTTGGGAGGACCGTTATAAGTGTAGTCATTATATGAGACTTTAATTTTATTAATGCTTCATTTTATTTGCCATAAAAATTTAAATTAGTATCCTTTTCTATAAAGTAAGTGATTGGATGAGAAAACTAGGATAAATACTTGAAAATAGGTAATAAAACCTAGCATGGATCAAGAAACTCCAGATATCCTACAATTTTGTTATCTCTTCTAATTCTTTGATCAGCTTTATTTCAGAAGGGTTGACATCAATTCCATCTTTAGAGATCCAATGGTCAAAAATAATGTTATCTGTTACCATGAAATGGAATTTTTACCAATTGAGAAAAGTAAAGTCTCATTATACTTTTCAAAAAATAAAGAAATATTCCTTAGGAACAATTTGAAAAATCTTCTATAAACTAAGAAATTATCTGTGAAAATATCTATTAACTCCTCATTTATCCCATGATAAAGGTGTTCCATGCACTATTGAAAAGTGGTGGGTGCATTGCACATACTAAAGGACATGATCCAAAAGGAAGAGTTTCAATAGGGGAATGTGAACATGGAATTTTCAGGATATTATAGTTCCATTGGGTTCTTATTATAGCTAAAATATACATTAAAAAATAATACTAATTTCCTATAAATCACTCAAACATTTGATCAGTGAAAGTAAGGTAAAATTAATCCTTCCATGTTTCTTCAATCAGTTTATTATAATCTACACACACTCTATACCCCATCACTATATAGATAGAGATTAGATCATCATTTTTCTTGACTATTTTAATCCATCCTTTCTTCAAAACAACCTAAACATGGATTACCCATTAATTTTCTAAAATGGGATAGATGATATCGACATCCAATAGCTCTAAAAATTATTTCTATACGACCTTCTTTATTAGAGTGGTTAGCCACCTTCTAAAATATCATGTTATCTCATTTCCTTCCTATAACCTTACCTTGTGACTACACACCAAATAGTTGATACATTTTATATTTTTGATTCTTCATGTGATAGCCTTATTCTAATGCTTCAAAAAACTATGTTTTTCTTCTCTTTCTCCTTTGACAAGGACAAATTGAAATTCATTATAAACACATCTTCTACACCTAAGAAAATATAAAATATTTAATGGGGTAATTATTTTATATTTAGTTTGGGTGAATTAATAATTGAATGGGTTAACTTAGGAAAATATTCCCAAGAAAGAAAATTTACAACCTAAAAATACATTGTGACTTCTAAATCACCAAAACCGTCCAATTAATACACTACAACTTCTTCATCAATAGACTTTGTCTCTATATCTGGTACTTATAAAAATATAAATCTTTCTTCCATGTTGCTGATCATATGTAATTCCTCTAGTTCATCTTTATGTTTTACTTTTATAGTTAATTAAAAATATAATTTTTCTTCTCCCACAGGTAAAATCAACAGGTCTTGTTTTACAATGATGAGAGATTTTCCAGTAGTAATTAAGGGTCATCCTTGAAGTATAGGTCCATCTACTTTAACTTAAAATAATAAAATCAAAAATTCAGTAAGGGAAATGAATTTTCCCACCTTTACTGATACATCATCAAGGATTACTTTGTGATATTTTAAGGATATATTCAGTAACTATAGTGCCACTCAAGTGGGTTTTATATAGATTAATTTGTGCTTATTGAATACATTTTATAGCATCAGATTTATTCTGACTTCCAATTCAAAAAAATCTCTTCAAAATGTGCATTACCCAATTATTAAAGGAATTGAACAATAACTTGGGTCCCCTATAGTTTGGAATAATATTCCTTTACACTACCATTGAAGATTCACCACTTGATGAGTTGACTCAAAAATATTCCAATTTTTTCTTGTTCAAAAGTAGTTCCTTGTGGAAATTGGAATATATGAGAATTTATGAATTACATTTCATAAAGGGTATTTTTATATAAATCTATTTCAATATTTAAAAAAATATATATTTGTCATTAGACTTAAAATGGAACATCTTCTCCCAAAAAAGGAGGGGTGGTGAGTATGGTTGCACCTTTATCTTTTTCAATTCCATATCTTCATGAGTTACATGACTCTAGTATTTAGCTTACTTTTTTTTTTAATTATACACTTGTTTATCATTGTGTTTATTCTACCCCTTTTCCTTCTTGTTAGACTCACATTTCTCTTGCAATTCTTATCCACTGTATAATGTGATTACCCTATCATCTTCTCTCAAGACTTATATATTTCCTAAAAACTCTAAGGATATTCTCTCTAAATTTCTAGGAAATATTTTACAATTTTATTCAATGTTTTAAATCAATCCTTAGTTATTTTTAAATTAATTTTTATGTTTCTTCATATTACTTTCAACCTGACCAAGTTGTTGGCCATTTTTTATGATGTACTTTGTTACCAGCTCCTCGAAAAAGGGATGGTATTCCAACTATTTCTATAGAAACTACAATTATTTATAATAAAAATATCCTTGAGTATATTGGAACTATTGACTAGTGATACTTGTTTGATATTTCCATAATTAAAACCAAGAGTTACTAATTTTGACAATATATTCATCCTCAAACCAGTCTCCAGTCATAGTTTTATTCAACTAACCATACTCCATACCCATAATGATTATGTTAGTATGGTTAAGGTCAATTGTAATTAATAAAACTTACCTCTATTATGGAGGCGTGTTCAACTCATGGTTGGTAGTCTTGAAAAAGATGAGTACATCGACATATTTCAAAATATAATACTTGATGAGACTCATAGGGTACCCATTTGTTATTTATAGTTAAAAGTGTCTCCATCATCTTGGATATTTCCTTAATTTGTGTGACCATTTTCACATCCAACTCCATTTGGTGTACTCACCTTTTAGTAAGGCCTCGCACACCTTACTATTTTAATACTTTATTAGGTGAGTTATATACGATGGTGTGGGCTATTTTGGGGTTCATTATTACCAAGTCTCCACCCACTATATAATCAATGATGACTCTTATTTTTTTCATCTCAAAGTAAACAATTCATTATTTTCATCCACATGATCACTCTTTGATGAGGGAATCATTATAGAATCTATTTAAAATAATCCTAAGCTTCATAGTTCAACTCTTCTTCCTATTGTGAGAAGTTTTTAATGTTACTATGGAGTTTTATCATCTTTAATAAATGAAAATATTATTCCAAGTATTTTTACATGGTATATTCCCATGCTATAATAGTTCATAGTTGTTGTGACTTTAACCACTCCTTTGTATTCCTTATCAATGAAAATGATCATTCTCAAAGGTGGATAGAATGATATGAGACTCCATTGTTTTAAATGTTCTTTATATCTCTATAAAATTTAAAATATGACCCTGAGCATCATATAATTTCATGACTCTAAATTATCTATCATTCTAAATCATCTATACAACACATGGATTCTACTAAAATTTAATGGCTTGGATGGGTGGATTCATAATTCATAGAGTGAATCCATATATTAATGGATGTCCATAGTCCATCAGTGTCATTTCATGTTGTCAGGGATGTATAGCACTAGCTATATTGTATAGTTCGTCATGGGATGCTTAGTTTACTAGGTTTTTCTCTATAACTAATCTTCCTTGTCTGAGAAATAAAATGCTCAATCACTAGTTTGAATTATAGGGGATTGAAAAAGTTTACACTTCATGATATTTTCTGATTAGTGAGTCTTATATACTTTTAATATAAATTAAAAAAACAATAATAATTATGATAATAAAAAAGAAAAAATGTAAAAATATAAAGATAAAATTAATGAGTGAGATAATATATTGGTAGTATGATTGGAAATATTTTATTCAGTATTTTATGATAATTGTTTTAAAAACATAATCTTCTCTTGGGCATTGTAAAATCCCATGGGCATTGGTGAAAGTATATAAATTAATGTATGGTCCTCTAATCACTAAATTTACAAAGGTGTAGTATTTAAATGTGGAGTCATGTGGTCAAACCACTAGGAAAATGCAGAAACCAATCCAAACTAACCATTCTCAATTGTAATTTATATGTAAGAGATGAGTGAAAATATAAATGATCACACAAGGAATAAAAATTCTCTAACATAAAAAAGGTTCTATGTAAGGAAAACTATCATTTAAGAAAACATTTAATTGAAAAGAAAATATGGTGAATTAGTTTTAAAGGATGTATTATAAGAGTTATAACTAATTGAACTTTTTAACTTTAAATGAGAAAAAAATTCAATACTTATCAAGATAAAAATAGCTCTTAGTCTCTGATAAATAGAACTAGATAATTATATTAAATTTCTATGGTTGAGGTAATATTATATGCATGGTTTTATTATATTCAATATTAAGGGAAAATGGATGAGTAAAGATGTATTTCACTCTCCCACTCCCCTCTACCATCATGGGCTTAATCCACTAATCAATATAACTCCCTCTAAGTGATTATAAAAAACAATAGAAATAAACTCAAAGTTGTATTAAACCTTTGTGATAAATTAACTATCTAAAAAATTCATTCCCATTAAATTCTTATTCCTTCATCTCCTAATATACTATCCTCTAATTTACTACTAACACATAATGAATTGATAGTTCATCAATAGTGAAATAGTGGAAATAATGGATTGAAGACTCATCTATATAAGAAATGGAAGTAACATTGAATAAAAAGGAAAGTGAAAACTTCACTGGAATACAACAATAAATATCAATCCATAAATAAATAATCTAACATAAAATACTATATAAGAGTTATTTAATCACCCCATGAAATATTCTCTCTAAGTGAATTTTCTCTCTAGTCGCTCTCCTTTATTTGTGTGTTTCAAAATTCTAGAATCACCATCTGAAATCAACTACTCTTTAATTTAATTGTCTATTTGACACTATAGTGCATCCAATGACATTACAATTTAATTAATTTAAAACTATCAAATCCCATATAATGGTTTCCAACAACTTGGTGTAACATTAATGATTATGAAATAGTGAAAAAAATATATTCTTTTAAAAAATAAAACTCTTCATAGTCATAGTTATTTACTTCTAGGTCTTAATGAATAATTAATCAATATAAATATTCAACCTCATGAGGGTTAAGGAATAAAGTGAGTGTTGTGATACAAACCACAAGAACTCAAAATAAGGAAAATCTATCCAAAATAGACACTTAATGGTGTAGTTAAGGTTATAAGGTAGCCTATCCCATCTAAGATTCTATTCCTTTTCTGAATTTCCATATTCCTATAATTGTAGTGTAAAATGTGTGTTGTGGTGTGGCCTATGTAATTGAGGTTTATGAGGTCATAAATTCATCCTAACTCACATTACTATAATGAAAAATAACATATTGTGATGTGGCATCAAATTCATGCATCCCAAATCAAAATTTTGATTAGGAGAGATCTAATATAATAATGTAGACTCTCCATAATGTTTTCATAAATTCACTTAGTAACATCCTCATGTCTATGGGTTATTGAGCCTCCCCAATCAGTTTTTTATTCATATAAATGCAACCAACATTATTTGCAAGCTCCCCATGACCCTACCTGATAGGTGCCTATAGTTGATGATCAGTCAGCTTCCTAGAGGGCATAATCTCCTCTAGGTAATGGGTATTGGATAGATTAATTTTACTCACTTTTTTTCTTATGTCTTTAATATTTCTATAGTATCAAGGTTGAGACTATAGTGAAATAATCTCATTAATTTATTAAAAAATCTCCTGAAAATTCGTTTTCACTGAAGTGAGGTTATACGTTTATAACTTATCAAAGTGATGCAAACTCATATATGTGGAAAATTCCAACATTTGGATATTATACGGCATGGTTATTGGGAACATGATGTAATTATTAATTATATCTATAATATTTTTCTACATCTTGGAACTTTTATTTCATGTCACCGTGGTTTTTTCACATTTTCTTTAACTTCTAGTTCTCAACATCTATCTTCATGGGACCACACCGTAAGTAATTGACTGTAGTGTGGTTTAATTCAATTGTATCAAAAACCTCAAAAAAACTATGAAACCCCTACTCACCTATAATTTGGTCACAAAATAATAAAAAACTCATATAAAATTATCAATTTTATTCAAAATAGTTACTTAGAAGATTTCTAAATTGTATGCACAAGTGTAACTTACTATTAGACATCAATGATATATAGTCTCTAGATACACATGAGGTAAAATAGGAAGACTAAAATATACTAGTCATAGTGGGAGAAATTCATCCATAGATATATACTATGTAGTAATTATGAAAACAAACAGTTATTTTTATATTCACATATATTGGAGATATATAATTTGATAAGAATAATGAATTCCATAGAGAAGTAGTAAATAACATCTTATTATGATTGAAAAGTTTATAAAAATCAAAATGGAATCCATGTTCCAAAATATAGTTCCATATTTTTGAAGTTATTCTAGATTATATAAATACATTTTTGGGTATTTAATAGAAATGAGACATGGATGTTATAATCTGGTACCTATAGATCTTGACTAATTATCATGCAATCAATATATTTCTAGGAAAATTATATGTAAAAATTGTACACCAGTTGTCATGAAAAATCAAATATAACTCTACTTATCATATAAATATTCTATGATCATAATATTTGGAATTGAATATATACCATCTTCTTTAGAGGAAAACTTTTGGAGTATTTATTTATAAAATGACCAGAAAGGGTTGGTGACACAAAAGAAAGAAAATAAGGAATATATGTAATGACCCATATTTAATCTTATAATATCTCATCATGAAATATATGTCTTTTATTACAAGATAGAATAATAATTCTGGTGTTAAATAAAATATTTATTTCCATGGAAATAGAATAATAAATATTATAAGAAAAATTACAATCAAATAATAAATGAGAGTATATGAGAAAAAAAGATATAAAAATGCATTATAATGATCATCCATGTAGATTAATCCATCAAAAATGATTATGGAAAAAATTTATAGTGGTTGAAATATGGTAAACATTTTGTGGATGAAATTATAGGATATGATGTGTTGGTATTTAAAGAGGGGGGTATAACCATTGTGTGATTTTATCGACAATATAGCCTTTAGGGGAAATCAATATAGGATATTTTAGAATAAGAGATAATATATGATTATATTTTTAGATTAAATAAATTAATTAATTTTGTATTTATTTTTCAATTCTTGATAAAAGATATCATGCCTAATATATATTGTAAAAAAAATAAAAAAATATATGTTATTTAAATCTAGGATATTTTTTAGGGAACTAGAAAATGAATTATTTTCTTTGTATATTAAAAATTAATGGGTCCAACCGTATCTAGTCACAGGAGGTAGGTATTTCTAGTATGAGGCAGCACTTACCCTCAACCAAAACTAGCATAGGGTGGTGATGGGAGATCAGGTCTTTCTCTAAGTAAGCATAATCATGAAAGTAATGAGAGATATCAGGAGGTGGAACCATAGTGGAGTAGATAGTGGTCATGGTATGAGGTAGTTTCAAGAGAGTTAAACGATGTGTCCTATCATATCTAGATTAATAAATTAATTCACATCCAATTGAAGAATTGATGCGGGACTCATGAAACTCTGACATTGTTCATAGTTTAAAAGAAACATTTATTATAAATAAATACAGAATTGTTAGTTTTTTTCTCCAACATCGTTCTATAATGCATGGTATTAAAAATTTTATTCACACTATTTACTCATAAGGAAACTTGAAATCTCATTTATATTAGTATTTATGACAATATAAGGATTTTATGTTATGTGTAGTATATTGATTAAACAATTCTTGAAGGTATCTGTATAGGGATATTTCAACGCATGGGTGGGATGTATTATCTATATGGATGGATTAATTTATTAAAATATGTTTATTTTGTTAGTTTTGATTATTTAATAATTTAATAAACTATATTAATTTCATTAAAAGAAGTTATATTCTATATTGACAAGTTTTAGTGTGATTTTCAAACCCTTGACATAAGAATATGTGAAACCATACTCCACTCTAGTTACAAACAAAAAAAATTATAGATTATTTAATAATCTTAATGATAAGTTCATGTTGATTTAAATGTTATTAAGATCTTGGTTTTTATTATTTAAGAGATATAGGAAGCGTCCAAGTAGACATTATGAGAGTCCTTATGTTTAGTTTGTTGTGATATAAGAGGATAATATAATGAATTCTTATTCCATGTATGATAATACAAAGGATATTTTATAAATTATTCTAACCTAATAGGATTAGGGATTAATGAACTTATCCTATGTTCTTATTTTATGATCATATTACTGTTTATAAATTATATATTTTATATTCAATTTCAAAAATATAGTTAAATATGGTTATAAAATGGATCATTTTCACTATGGATTTCCACTATCTAAGTTATATTATTATTCTTTACCTAATAACACTTATATTTTACATTGAGAGATGGTGGAGTAAAATTTTAGGGGTTTTCACCAAGGGGGTACTTTAAGTGAAGAATAATGTTTGTTGAGGGAGTTGAAATATGAGGTTTTTTATTATTATTTTTCTGAATTAATGTGTTTATTTATCAATAATTTTTTTTATGATTTAATCAACAAAACATGAATTATCCAAATTTATCATCTCGTTATTGGTTGTTTTAAATATTTATGTTTATGGATTTTAAAGGATGATTCATGGATTTTTCTTATGCTTTTTTCTTATATATGATTTCCAAGGTTTTCACTAATATGCATGTATATATTTTGATATGATGAGTGGGGCCAAAATTATATATCCCCACAATGATTTGGGTAATGATTTTATCTCATGGGATTCTATGTATGGTGCATAGAAAGTAATCCTAGTAGACAATATTATATTGTCTTGGTAGTGAGCCTTGATGTACACTTATGATTTAATGTTTTATGTTGTTTCCATATTCTTATGATTCCCCAAGATGCATCATTGTTTTTATGTCCTCTCCTATTAATATAGAATTTTTTTAATTTTCCAAATGAAATTAAATCAATGGTAAAAAAGAAAATTTTCAAGGTTAAAAATTTGTGATTGATGGAGATTTAATGATCATTAAAGTAAAAAAAATACTATTAAAAAAAATAAATTCATATTTTCTTTTTATATCCAAAAGGTCCCTTAAGATTATCCTATTACTATTAATATTATTTAAAAGATTTTCCTAAATAAATTTCTTAATAAATAAATTAATTTCATGTTTTATATGAACAAAAGTTTATTTGTTTATAGAAAATAATTTTTCATATATTCCTATGTTTTTATAAAGGCCTTATAGGGCATAAAATTATATTTTACCCCTTATTAATTTTATATTCACATAACTTGTTTTCAAATTATTTTCATAGATATTGAGAATGAGTAGGAACAATTATGATGTCTAGTTCTGAATTATTATATTTTAGAGTTGAACAAAATTATGAACCATTGGAGCATGGACTAATGGGAAAACTATCAAGTTATTCAATGTATGGTTTTTTATGTGTACAATATTTTCCTAATTGTCGAAAACTATAAACCTAAATGGGCTTGGGTATATTAGTGATTTAGTTATTTTCTATAACTCATATAAACATCAAATGGTTATGTTTGGGGAATTAAAGTTGGTATCAAAGTATCCTTTAGATAGCTTTATACTTTAGAATTTTATTTGTTGAAAGTAATTTTGGAGTTATAGATTTCGTTAGAGGTTAATATGAATAAGAGTGATCATAAATTAAAATGAATAGAAACCCTTTTATGGTAATATATTATAGTACTTTAAGGTTTTTAGTGATAATATGTTTTTGGAATAATACATTGTTAATGTGTATATGACCTTTGGGTTTAATATGTTATTTATTGTGAAGGTTATTTTAGATTAATATTATTAGTTTTTTGGGATATAAAATGAAATTTATTTATAAGATCCATGTTTGGTATTAGATTTTCGTTCAACATAATTTTATTGATTTGGGAGATGGGATTTTTTAATATAATTTGAGTAACATAGAGAACATTGGGGATTGAAATGTGATTTTGTGATAAGGTAATCTTGGAGGAAGTTCACATAATTTTTGATAACATTATATTATTAAGGTATATATATGAAATTAATATCAACTATGTGATTTTATATCAAAGTGGTTGAAATTATTTGAGGTATAATAATTGATTAAAATTTTAAAACCATAAATAATTTTATGGTTTTATGTCATAATAATTTAGGTTATTTTGTGAAAAAATAGTATATTATTTAAAAAATATATGATCAATCTATATATATTTCATATGTGTTTTTATGTGTAATTAATGTTGTTTTATGGATATAGATAATTTTGGGAGTTTATGAAAAAACAATAATATTATGGGTTTAGAAATTTAGTTAGGGATGATATATAAGGATTAAAGATGTTTAATAATTTTTTGGATAATGATTTTTCTATTTTCTAGAGAGAATACTTGATCTAGGTTTTTATGATATTTGGGTTTCAAATTTCATAAAATGAAATTATATAATTTTAATTGTTTTGGGGACTAGGTAAATAGTAATTTTAGGATAATCATAGTGTGACCTAATGATAATTTATTAGGATGGAAGGAAGGAAACCTCACACAACTTTTATATCCCTCTTAAATGAAATACATGAAATTATTATTTCAAATTCATGTTCAAGTGACTATAGAACATTCTATAATATTCCATTCACATGAATATGACTATATTATATATCAACCACATCTACTATACTATAAAATTTCTATTGATAATGGATTATTTATGAATATATTTTATAATGTCAACTCTATTTTTATCCTAAATTAGCATATATCATTAGAGAATTTATAAATATTTTATATTATAATGAAAATATAAATAATTTAATTATTTTAAAGAATAATTATATGAGGGGGGAAAGTGAGTTGTATATATGTATATATTTCTAAACTATTTTTTGGTAATTTTATCTAATGTTTTGTAAAAAAACATAGTTATAAAATATAAAATCTAATTATATTAGATTAGTTTATATGAATCATGTTCAGTAAAATGTTTTTCAATTATATTTCTAAGATTACACTTTTTTAAAACATTATCTTTGTTTCACAAACACAAAATTTAGTGTAAAAAATTATTTTTATAATAGAATTAGAAGATTTTGAAAATGTTTTAAAATATTTCCTTGATGTATGGACCCTTGTTATACAGGAATGAACCCTTCAAGTGTGATGTAACCAAGAAAATTAGAGGCTCTGATAAAGGTATGAACTAATTCATTATAGTTTTATGGATTAAAACTATTATGACTTTAATGTTGATGAAATATTATTCTAATTGTAGGAAATTGGAGTTAAAAATGCTTATGATTTGGTTTCACATTCTAATATTTCATGAGTTATGAAGTTATAGTGAAAACAATTACAATGATGCAATTAATGTAACAAGGGTACAATGTAAGAACTGATGATTAAATAGGTAATATAACTTTATTAAATTAAAATTATTTTATTACAAGATATAAAAATAATGATAGTGTATTATAAAATAAGTATTACCATAGAAATGTGACATTAAATATTATAAGAACAATTATTATCAAAAAATAAAAGAGATCATACAACAAAATAGATAGATTTAAGAATCATCATTATGATAGACCATGTATATTAATCAAATAAAAATTATTATGGTAAGAATTACAAGAATATTAAATATGGGAAAAATTTAGTGGATGAAATAAGAGGATGTGATTCATAGATATTTTCAAATGGGAGATATGATCATTGTATGAAATTATTGATAATGTATTCATTAGAGTAAATCATTATTTGAACTTTTAGAATATATGATAAGATATGATTAGATATTTTGAAAAAAACATTATTTTATTTATTTATGAATTTTTACAATTAAATGAAAAATATATAATGTCTATTATATTTTATACAATTTTGGTTTAAAAGAAAAAATAATTTAAATCTAAGATATTTTTGGGGAATTGGAAAAGTAAATATATTCATAGTATATTAAAAAATAAAGGGTTAATCCCAAAATAGTTGTAGGAGGTAATTCTTATCACCATGTGTCAATATCCAACCTTAACCATGGAAAGCACAAGGATGTATAGGGAGAGAAGATCATTTAAAGAGCCAGTGCTAGTATGAGTGTAGTTAGATCCAATGTGGGTTAGTGCTAACAGTTAAGGATCCAGTGGGCATGACACATGGTGGTACCATAAGAGTTAAAAAGTGTTCCCTTTCACATCAAGATTAATAAATGCATGTTTTTTTATAAAATAATTGATGTGGGACTCATAAAACTTGGTTATTTTTTACAATTTAAAAGATGTACACATTTTGAATAAAACTAACATTGTTATTTATTGTCTCCCAACCCATAATATAGTGTTTTTTATTCATAATTTGGTTTTTTGTTTACTCATCATGAAACATATGATCACATTTACTTCACTAGATACAATAATGGAAGGATTCAATGTTTTGGGTATTATATTGAAGAAATTTTTCTCTAAGGGGTCTGAATAAGGATCCTTCAACATGTGAGTGGGATGCATCATGGATAGTGATAGCATAATTTATTATAATATTTTTTGTTTTGGTATTTTAATTATGGAATAATTTAATAAGATATACTGATCAAATTAATGGAAGTTTCATGTTGTATCTGAATACTAGACTATGATTTTGAATCCCATATCATCAGAATATTCCATACCATCCTCCATAAAAGAAACATGCTTACTAATTTATATAACATATTTTAATGTGAATGATAATCTCATGTTAATCATGATCTTATTTGGATATAAATGTTAACTATTTTAAAGGTATAAGTAGTGGAAAGGTTTATAGTATGATAATATTTAGCTGCAGTTAGATACGAGATAAGAGGATGGCTGAAGGAATCTCTATTTATGGATTATGTCGTCATGGATATTTTATCAATTATTCTCACATAATAATGTGATGGATTCATGAAACTATCCTAAATTACTATTTTATGATTAGGTTACTATTTAATAATTTTATATTTTATATTTATTTTTATAAATACTATTATGGATGGATTTAAATTGGATAATTCACACTATGGTTTGTTTAATATCTTTGTTTTGTTATCACCCATCACCCAAAGAATATTATGTTTTCCTTATAGATAGGGGGAGGCAATTTTGGGGGGGTTTATCACCATGGGGACATCAAGGGAGGAATCTAGTCTATTTAATGAGTTAAAGTGAGGGGTTATTTTTATTCAAAAATAGTTTTCTATACTTCATAGTATTTCTTTATTAATAACTTTATTTCATTATGTTTTCATCAATGTACCATGCATTATATAAAATAAAATTCTCTTTCAAAGTTGGTTTAGATATTTATGTTCACATATTATAATGAAAGTTTCATGTGGTTTTTTTATCCTTAAGCCTTATGTATGATTTCCTTATATGGAAACCATATTAATATACATATTATAATGTGACATGAAGGCCTGAAATTATACATCCCCAAATGTGTTGGGTAGAATTTTCATCTAATGAGATAACCTGAATGATGCGTATACATTAGTCTCAACACACTATGTTGTGATGTCTTGGTAGTGAGCCTTGATTTATGCTTATATTGTCATGTTTTATACTGTTTCTACATTCTTATTTTTCCCCAATATGATTAATGTATTTTTTTTATTCTTTCCTATTAATTTGGAATTATTTTTATAAGTTTTTATTTGAAAATAAATACTTGGTTGAAGAAAGTTTTTAATCTTTCAAGGTTAAATGTTAGGGTTTGAAGAAAATCTTTTGATTATTTAAAGGAAATATTTTGTACATTAAAAAATAAAAAATCCACCATTTATTATGTTTTCCCATATTTCATTTATAATTATACTTTAAATTTTAATTTTTATTATGTGATTATTTTTATAATGTTATAAAACAATAAATTGATTTCATATTTTATACGAACACAAGATTGTTTTTTTGAAAGAAAAAAATATAGATTCTGAATCTATTGAAAATGTCTTAAAGGACTCCAAATTCTTTTATACCCCTTACTAAGTTTTATGCTCATAACTTATATAAAAATTATTTTCACATGGGTTAAGTTTGAGTATGAATGAGTATAGTGTCTAACTCCGAATTATGAGATTTTGTCCCTAAAAAAGTGAGTGAATCATTTGATCTTAGACTAGTGGAAAAACATATAGTTATTCAAAGTATTCTTTTTTATGTGTAAAATATTTTCCTAATTCTTTAAAACTATAAACCTAAAAGTTATTTGGTATATAAGTGATGCAATTTTGACTATAAATTAGGTAATTATGGGATGGTTGTGTTTAGGGAATTATAATGAAAATTATAGGAATCTATTTATGGAATAAATTGAGCATCATTTTCAAATTATATTCAATTAATGAAGCCATTAGACAATTTGGAATTAAAAATTATAAAAATATCCATGTGTCTATAATAGGTTAGTAGGAGAACAAATGTTTTCCAAACAAATATTTAGACAACATATGAAAATAGAAGATCAATTTTACTATTAATTAATAATAATTATATTTTATTCATGCATGACTTAATGTAGTCACCCATGTTTTAGGAAAAAATATCTAAAAATATATATCTAAAGTTTTTATTAAATCAAGTTCTCATACATACATTAGATGTTATTGAAAAATAAAATATGGAACAATTCAAGACCAAATTTATTCATATTTCACATGGCATGAAATCCTACCCAGATGATGTGTGAAAACACTGGAGATTATTATTGGGATGAATAGACTACATATTCCTAAGAGTACACTGGAATCTATCTCACATTCCATGATATGTACTAAGGTAAGATATTGCATATGCTAAATGGTACTTGAGAAAATAGAAATTGATGATTTCCTAGTTATTGGAGAAATGGGAATATGATTTGTTAAGTGGAAACAGAACTTATTTCTTTTGGACCAATTTTATCTATTTCATAGTGAGGTTCAGATAATATTCTCGATAAACATGTTACAAATAGTGGTTTTTGTATTTATATAGACTAGGTACATTGTGGATTCTGATGAATCTTAAGAAGTGGTATAGTAATTTTTTGTTCTAGGATATGGTTTTACAAGATATAATAGTTTTAATAGTGGATAAAATAAAATAATTGGTGAAATCATATCTTAAGAGATTTATTAGAGGGATAAATACACAACAATATGAACAAACACCAGAACATGGTAAATTCAGTAGGTGTATTCATACTTCGCTGAAGCATGTTTAATGTGTGAGAGATAACTAGTCAGTTAGAATTTGGCTCAAGTGAAAGTGAGATACTATTGGAGTGTGTGCCCTAGGACCAAATTTACAATTTTAATTACTATAATATTCAAAGACTATAATATTTATAAATATCTGATCACAAGATTATTATTATTATTGTAACATTAATTGAATAATATCCTTAGAGAATCTCAAAAATATAAAGGTTATAACATTTCTCTGCTATAATGATAACCTTGATGTTCTATTACAATATTCATATACTTATATCCTATACTCAAGATTACATATATATGAAATGGAATATATGGTTTATAATTTGGTGTGTTGTACATGTTAGATGTTTACTCGCCATGCATGTGCTTGTGTCTGTGTACCATCCTAGGTACACACCAATCCACCAGGTAAGGGTCACATGTCATGTGACAGGTGTCACATGTCGTGTGATATTTATCTTCCCCATATAACTCTAGTGCTACACAAGGGGGTCCCAGGTAGCATATAAACCCAAAATATAGGTCGTGTAATGCAGAATTTCAAAAAACCCACAAAATATTCACGCATCATCCGTATCATTATCTTCTTCTATCCCTCTGGCTGGAAAATGTGGATCTGGAGCAAAACAATCTCGACCACCATTGGAGATTCAATTTCTGTCCATCCAAAACGATTTTTTGAACATTTTCATCAAACCATTCCACTGTTATACATCAAAACCACAACTGATGGCCCCAAATCAAGATCGATATGTTGCTGCTACTTTCTTCTCATAATTCCGAAGTCATACTGAGCCCAGATCTTTAATATCAAACCATTTCGCCATGAAACAAGTGAACAATGATTGATTCCTTAGAATTTTTGTCAAACCACTTGTCAAACAAAACATCAGTGATGAATGTGAAAAAATGGTGGTACAAAACCAAGAAACATTCAATTGATGAATGAACCTCAGCTGTGTTCAGTTTGGACTCGATCATTTTTCATTAGAATTATGAATTCAGATCCAATAATAAATAAATAATTTCTCCCAACAATCCCCATAGAATAAATCCATACCTATAAAATTATTGAGTTTTATATCAATCCATTGGTCGATTGATTCATGTTCATTATATGAATGAATAAATAGTGAAAAACACACATAATAAAAACATACTACCACAATTTGAATTGATTTCTAGAGAATAATTATTTTATGTCATTTTTTTATGAGATCCTCGACTTCTAATGTAGGTTGATCAATGGTCCATGATTCGATCATCACTCACTAATGGAAGCTCCTATAATTCTTTCTACAATAACTCTAGGGTTATGTGACTAACCCTCAGATTCCATCGTAACCATATGCTTATAGGAAAAATTAGTTCATTGAATTTTAATTAAATAAATAGATTTAATTAATTAATATATATAATTGTTCTCTCATGACCATGCCCAATATGAATGTCTAACATGCTCTTAGGTTAGGTCGCTCCTAGGGTAAAACCCTTGATTTGAACTCAACGGTGGCCTTAGATTTCAAATTTGATCCCCTATTTAGAAGTAATTCCACTTCTTCATGAAAACTATGCATGTGTGATATTTAATATATTAAATATATTTCAAAAATTATTTTTGGGCACATCAAGCCTATAATCTTGTGATTCCTCAATGACTAGATTGGTAAATATTCCATATAATATTCCAAAAAAACATGGAAAATCATAGTCATTATAGTACTTTCATCCATGATGCCATTGAGAGTTACAATTCGAATAAATTTTTAAAATCTATGGAATATGATATGGGACCTATGTACAATAACCCATATTAACACATTTCAAATTTACTTATAGGGGAAAGAACCATAAGGTGTAAGAAGTTTTTCAAATATAAAACTAACATGGATGATATAGTGTTTTCCAATAAAGATAATTTGGTGGAAAAGGGTTAATAAATCATGGTATTTACTTTGAAAAAAACTTTTCACAAATTGAAATGATAAATTCCATTCAGATATTACCCACTAAAGCATCTCGTTTTTATTATGAGATATACCAAATTGACGTCAAAACTTATTTCCAAAATAATAATTTTGTGAAGGATGTGTATATGATACAACTCAATGTTTTTTAAGTTTCAAATGAGACTCATAAGTTATGAAACCTTCAGTAGTATATTTATGGATTGGATTAAGATTCTTGGAGTTGGAAGATCCAATTTTATAGTGTAATCAAAGAGATTAGTTTCATAAAGAATGCATATAATTATTGTGTATATTAGAAGATTAGTGGGAGTGATTAAGTGATTATAATATTGTATATAGATGGTGTTTTACTTATTGTAAATGATATACTAACTCTTCAGTCCATCAATATGTGTAAAGAAAAATTATTCTTTCTAAAAAACATTATTGAATTTGCTTATATATTGGGTATAAAGACATATAGAGATATATCTAAGAGGATACATGGGCTTAATCAGGACACTTACATTGGTAAAGTAATAAAATTATTTAGTATGGAGAACTCCAAGAAGGGTTCTTTACCAATGTTACATGGAAAAAATCATAGGATGATTCATGATCCTTCTAAATAACTGGTATGGATAGAATTTCCTATGCATACAATGTAGGATCTATCAAGTATTACATATTCTGTACTCAAGATAATGTATCATGTGATCTAACAATAACTAGTAGATACAAATCCAATCCTAGTGAGATTCAATGTATTTTTGTGACATAGCTAATCAGGGGTGGTTGGGTATGTTTCTAATAATTACTTTTGTTGGAGTACAACCAAGAAGGGATTTGAACACTTGTATGATGATGGAAGACATCTATTACTTGACTAAATTCGACTGAGTAAATTCATGGACTTGCTTTGTTGAGCCACATATGATGTGTTAAGTTAACTAGATGATAGTCATGTAATTTACTCAACCATTCAATGACTGAAAAGTGATGCATTCATCAACCAAGTTAATCTTTTTTTTCATAGTCTCAATAAAATTGAGATGTCTTATATAATATTAATATTTTTTAATGTCTATTTCATTTAAAAAAGGAATATATATGTGTATATATAATTTATATGATGTATATTTTGGTGGAAATTTTTATATGTAAATATATATATAATTATGTTTGATGTAAATCACACTATAACAATGAGTATCTTGAGTAGAACTAATTATTTCCTAGAGGCCACTATTTAATTAAATTTAAGAAATATTGATTTAATATTTTTTTCAACGTTGTTATTGGCCATAGGGATGCTCAATTAGGACCGTTTATAAGGTTAATGTTTTAAAAAATGTGCATATTCCAAAATGAATAGACCTTGATGAAACTTCATACAAATGTTTTATATATATTCTAGAAAAGTTGTGAAGTTTTGAATCTACTCCCAATGATATTTTAGTGAAAGTGGTATATTATTGGATTTTCACTAAAATATACATGCATATGATACATGTACATTGTATACATGGTTATGATGTAAATAGTACATGTATATGTGTGTGTGTCATGAATATATATATATATATATAACTTGATAGAATATAGTATGTGATACTGTATATAGTTCACATATAATAATTTCATATGATTCATGTATATTATATGTTATATGAGGCATCTATAATACATCCATGTGATTTATTTACACATCCATATTGTCGTATGCAGTATACATACATATGATACATATATACTTATAATGAAGTATTGGTATTATTCCATGGAAATATCTACTTCCACACCCATGATTTTCTTTTTTTTAATCCATTATAAATGGATTTAAATATTTTCATAATGATTGTAGTGTGAATTCAATAATGAAGCCAAAATATTGGATGTTATTTGATGATACCCATAATTCCCAATGTGTTCCTCATTCATGGAGTAATTTCATGACCTCTCTTATAAAAGGATAAGTAGTTATCATTATTGGTATGTATATTGGTTGTGTTAGTTTTATTATTTTAATGATCATCAGTTTCATGAAAATATTATAAAATTTATATTCTTATTGATCATCTTTTATCAATCTCATGAAGGTGCTAGGACCCATTTGATAGATCATGTATCCTCTAGTAAATCTTTGGGATTCAGCCACTAAGGTAATGCCCCATATGTAGAAGATCCTTGTATACTTATCCTCTTGATCTTCATCAATAATTCTTCTTTTTTAGAAGTAAGAAGGCTTCTATATTGAAAAACCATTTATACTCTATTTTACATGTGTATTTCATTTCCTTGCACATTATTTCATTCGATGAATGATCTATGTCACACCAAGGTATGTGGAACTAGGTATAGATCCCTTTAATTATTTTTCTTTTCATATTTCAGATCACATGTAGGTTTGAATAAGGAAATTCACTTGCTGGTGGTAGCAGGAGGCCACTGGATAGCTAGTGCTAGCTAGAAGAAAGCCTATAGGACTGTAGGTTCCATTAGCCAACTGGTAGAGTCTTATAGCTATAGGACTACTACCTATATCCACCAGGTAGTCAATGGAGGCTATAGTCAAGCTATTGGTGTCACTTGAGACAAAATTTAATAAGGTCATAAGAATCATTTTGGTATAAAATGTTTTTTTAATCCCCCTTAATCAGAACTTTGGACCATACTTATATTTATTAATATTTTAGAGGATCATTAGTGACATTTGTTTTCTTTTCTCCTCTCCTTTGGTGAATCATTTTTTATATTGAAGTATTGGAAATCCATTATTGAAAATATGGTAAGAATACTCGTTATAGTATAGTTTCTTCTCTCTTTAACCATTAAAATGATTTTTAATGAGACTAAATCATTAGATATATCATAGATATAGAGACTTTACCATGTTTCTATTAGATCTATGTATTCTAGAATATGATCACTTCTCCTCCAATTTCTGATATTAAAGAGTCAATGTTGTTTCATCATTTATGAGGTAGGTGTCTCTATCCTATGGTCTAACCATTGGCATGCCTTATGTTCATTAATGTTTTCCTTTTGTTTTTATTATTATTTTTTACTAAAATGGAATTGATCTTTGTCGGGTATCTTTTATTTTCAAAAAGAGGTTTTTTTGTGGAAACTATTTGAGACATGTTATGTGTTTTTTAATTTCCTCAAAGATGGTCTAAAAGGGAAATAGATTTTCAAGCATGAAAATAGATGTGTATCACTATATATATGTTTTATAAATTTGTGGGAATGTATTTGAAATGTTTTACACCTTAGAAAAAATTTTGTGAAACTTTTTTTTGGATTACTCCTTAGAAATTATCTATATATCATTATTTAGGTTTTATTTGAATGTAGTGAAGATGTAATATCAAACTTCAGAGACATTGGTATATAGGAAAAAACTAGACAAAGAAAAGACCTGGTGGAGTTAAGTATCACTAGGCGAGATGCACTTGATGTCATGGTGACTTGTGGGTAGCCTTTTTGAGTAACCAAGGTTCCTAAGCTATAGGAGTTTCGTATGTTGGATTGTGTTTCTTTGAAAGACTTAGAGGTTTGGTTTTTTATTCCTTCATGTTATACATTTCATGCTTGGTTTCTTTTAGGTTACATTACATGCATGATATTTTGATATGATTATTTTTTCACTTGTTAATGTTGTAAAAATTGATGCTTGGAAAGTGTTTATTTATCTATTTATTCCATTGAAAAATATAATATGTCATAATGCTTTATTTTATTGATTATGGAATTATTCCAAAAGGGATTGAATGATTTGAAAATAATATGAATGATGATTTATAAATGGAATATTATTTCTTTTGAAGTATTTTAGTAATATATTTTAAATAATAATTAATGGATTCACATGGTTAGACATTTTAAATATTCATGGCAGTTTCATACTAGGTATTTGTGATCACAAACTACTTTTCGATTTCAGTTTTTTATCCTTGGTTTTATAGGATATAGGTAAGAGGAAAAATCACAATTTAGAGGATGAATCTCCTTTCATGTGATGCCTACTAGTGGGATGGGATGGTGGTGACCTACAGTCACGTGGATATGGACCCAAGGGATGTTTCATGTTCCATATTTTTATGTTATTATTATTATGTTTAAGACCTTTATGTCCAAATGTTAGATGTTACATTTTGGTTGTTGTTTACTGATGATATGTTTTAGTTATCTATTGTTTTAATCTATTGTTTTATTTTTCATCATATATTTTTTGAGGTTTAAATCATTCCCATATTCTCTTGTATGATACCCTGGTTCTTGTCTATTTCCTTTGGTGATCAAGAATGTGCTTTAGGCCTTATTATGGACCAATTCGGGTGAAGTTATGGGTTTACATGGATTTTTCTATTAAAATGTGTATCAGAGCCTAAGGTTGTGTTAAATCCTTTACTCACTCTTGTGTGTCAACCTCTTGTGTTAGGGGATTGTCAATAGATTAGATATAAGACTATCATAACTTGATAGCTAGTGTGGATGTGTGTCTATCCATCTAACATTCATGATAATAATTGAGTTACCATGAGAAGTATGGAGTTTTCGGGTATTATTATCTAAGGTTTTAACCATTTTTCTTTAGTTATTTGAATCCAATTTATGTTAACATAAATGAATTATGTTATAATGGTTTTCTATTCACTTGTTTTTAGATTATTTCTCCTCTAATAAGAGTACTCATGATCACTAGAGAGGAGATTTAAAATCAATCCGTGCAGATGAACCCTCCCATTGATCTGGTTCATGTGGAAGCTATCATTAATATGATCTAATCTATGGGACAAGTTACCAACACTAAACCATAATGAAAGTTGGATCATGATTCAGAGTTTACTAAGCAAGATCCACTGATCTTTGTCAAGGGTCCACAATATGTTGAGGAATGTATCAAAAGGGTCGTGAGAATTTTTTATTTTCTCAAAACTCCATAGGACTCCAAGTTTGACTTCATCACTTATATGTACAAATGGAGAGAGAGGAAGTGGTCTAAATCTATCAAGAAATCCAAGTTTCATGAAGATCAAACTTGGAATACCTTCAATAAGGCCATCAACTAATAGTTTTACCCTATCACACTGAGGGTGGTGAAGGCATGTGATTTTGTCACTTTAGAGTAGGGAGAATATTTTTCATAGTGTATGCTACTCGGTTTTCAGATTTGGTGCACTTATCTCTGGATCGTTTTTCAAATGATTATCTCCAGTATTAGGGGTCTTAAATGAGTTTAATAGTATATATCTAATCTATTTTGATTCTTATGTGTCTACCCACACACACATAGATTGTATACAAGGAATATATGGAAGATTTAGATATATCTAGGTAGATAGGGCTCTTTGGCGCATCAGTGGCTTTGGGAGGTAGCCAGAGTTCTCTTCCTGGTTAGAAAAGGGAGCGGGGTGACAAGTTACAAGGTATAAGGGTTATGTAATGGACATATAAGTATATTTAGGTGGTCTATTACAAGTGCGTAAAAAAGTTAAACCCTAAACCTCATTGTCAGGTTGCACCCAGGTTGTGCCGCACTTGTGGTAAATCTATCCATATTCAACATTTCTATGAGATCGCATCCCATGGTAGTTTAGATGGATGTCACTTTACCCAGGACTCTCTGTTTAGTCTTGACATAGCTAAAGGGTTGGGATCTCAACCTCATTCTAAGGGTGATCCTCATATAGAAAATTAAGGTTGGGATGAGGTTGGATTTAAATATGTAGTAGAGTGCTTACTAGTGGATATAAGGTACAGTTTTCTTAGAATCTTCTATGGTTTTAGTTTTTTTTAATATAGGTACAACTAATTATTTTTTATCATCTAAGTTTATCTATACATTGGGATTGAATTTATATATTATACCTTTCCTGATGAACTTCCCACTCCTCTGGGGAAGAATTCGGTGTAGGGATTTAAAATTCATGAGTGTCACATGACGATTTCTAACATTGAGATAATGTGGGACTTTTTCGTTCATTGACTTCACATAATTGACCTTAACATTGGAATGGATTGTGTTATTACCTCTAAAACTCAAATAAATTGTTTTCATCATTAGGTAAAGTTTCTCTCCCCCAGTGGAGTCACTCAAGTCTTCTGGGGTGAGTGGGATCAAGGACTGGGAAGACTATGCCTCATTCTTACTAGTTCTAAGTTTATCTCTTTATAGTAATTATATTTATTCCTTGAATCAAATGATCTATGACATTGTGGCCCTATTTCTATGGTGGTTTCTCAGTATATTGATATTTTTCTAGATGATTTATCTCAGTGAGAAACCCATAGGGAATTTGAGTTCTCTATAGACTTACTTCCAGTGATGATAACCATTTTTTCACCTTTATACCATATAGAACCCACTTAATTAAAATAATTTAAGGTGTATCTCAAGGATATTATGTCCAAATAATTTATTATTCTGAGTTTTTCACCTTGGCCTTCACCGGTACTCATTATAAAGAAGGAAGATAAGAGTATTCAACTTTTTGTTGATTACCAAAAACTCAACTAGGTGCTGGTAAAGAAAAAATATCCATTACCTAGGATCGATGACCTTTTTTATAATTTTAAGGGGGTTTAGTGGTTTATGAACATTGATATGAGATTGATTTACCATCAGCTAAGGGTCCAAGAGGATGATATTCTTAAGATAGTGTTTAGGAGATGGTATGGGAACTATGAGTATTTGGTTATTCTATTTGGACATAAAATGTTGATATAGTGTTTATGTCCTTGATTAAGAACATCATTCTTTGATTATTATATTTAATTATTGTTGTATTAAGGGATAATATTCTTGTTTATTCTAGGATTAGAGAAATACTATGTTGAGTATCTAAATATCATCCTTATAATAATTAGATAACACCAAATGTATTAAAAGATATATAAATGATAGTTTTATATTCAAGAGGTGAAATTCCTAGGATATTTAATTTATAATAAGGGTGTCTTAGTGGATCCTGATATTTTTTAGGTGGTGATGTATTGGTACTATCTTAGTAATGTATTTTAGATTCAGAGTGAATTGGGACTAGATTTTTATTATAGCTCGTTTCTTAAAGCCTACTATAAGCTTGAATACCCTATAATGGAGTTAACCCATAAGGTTTTAATGTTTTATTTGAAGAAATTAGCATTATAGTACTTATGAGGAGATAAAATTGAGATTGAAATTATTTCCAATCTTGATTCCCCCTAAGCTAGGTGCTGGTTATGATGTCTATTGTGATTCATTGGGTATGGGTTTGGGTTGTGTTCTAATACAAGGGAGACAGTTGGTAGCTTATGTCTCACGTTAGTTATTTCCTCATGAGAATAACTATCCCACTCATGATCTCAGTTGATAGAGGTGATGCATGTGCTTAAGATTTGGAGCCACATCCTCTGAGGGGAGAGGTTTATGGTGTTTCTAGACTATAAGAGTATGAAGTATATTTTCACTCAGATAGATCTTATTATGTGATATAAAAGTTGATTTTATTAAATTTAGACATTTTATTTTGATATTTCTTTCACCCTTGTTAAAAGGAATGTGGTCACACATCCATTGATCATGGAATTACTGACACGAGAAGTGAAGGAATATATGGAAGAGTAGTGCTTGATGATATTGTTCATTATGACATAATTAAAATAAGAGAGAGATGATGGATAGGTATTCTAAGATTTTACTTAGGTTGTATCACTCATTAATGGTAAAATTAAACTTAGATAATTTGAGTATGAAAAGTTTTAGAATTTTAGAAGGAAACATTATGGTGGAGAGGCCTCGGGTGAGTGGTCCTTATCTCCTAATTGAGTTTTAATATTCCATGGAATGGGGTTGTTTTAATGGGATTAAGGGAGGATTTTAAGGATAAATAACACCAATCAGGTTGGTTTGTGCACCCTAGAGATTCCAAGATGTACCATTATTTGATACATCATTAATGGTGGTTGGATATGAGGCATTTGATTGTACGTTTTATTTCTCAGTTTGTCACATGTCAGAAAATCAATTTGTAATATCAGATACCAATTGGTTTTTTGAAACCATTACCCATTCTATAGTGGAAATGGGATAAAATATCTATGGAAATTGTGATTAGACTACCTCAGAAACCTATTGGTATAGATGTGATTTGGGTGATTATAGATGGACTCACAAAATTAGTGCATTTCCTGCCTATAATGGAGTAGAAAAATGTTGAGGACCTTGGGCACCTATATATACGAGAGGTTGTTATAATTTATGGTGTTCCATCAGATATTATTTCTAATAAAGAACCTTTATTTAAATCCTATATATGGAGTGGATTATAGATAGAAATGGATACTCAGTTTAATTTGATCATGGATTACCATCTGAAGATGGTTGTCCAAACTAAGCAAGCCATCCAAATTAATAAGGACATGCTTCGGGAATGTGTTCCATACTTTAGTAGATAATGGTTTAAACATACCCTTATTATATTTTTCTTATAACAATAGTAATAATGCTTCGATTTGAATGGAACTATATGAGGCATTTTATGGGTCAACATGTATGTTGTATCTTTTATGGGAAGATGTTGGATAATGGTCCTTAGTTGGACTGAGTATCATCCAAGAAATAGTGGATATTATGAAGTTAAATAGGAAGTTGTTAATGACAAATCGAAGTTTACAAAAATCTTATATCAATCAGAATTTTCATTTTTTGGACATTGAGGTTGGTGATCGGGTTTTTCTTAGAGTTTTACCTTGGTTGGTACATAGTCTTTGAGGAAGCAGAGTAAGTTGGAACATCATTATATCATCCCATTTGATATTGTGGAGTGGCTTAGTAAAGTGGATTATTATTTTGAATTATTTTCTCATTTTACATATATTCATAATGTGTTTCATGTTTCCTAGCTAAAGAAGTATTAGTTCAACTTGTTCCAAGTGCTTGAGTAGGATGATGTTGCAATTGAACCTGACACCAGAGCAGTTGAGATACCTATTTAGATGGTGGACTGATGGGATAAGTTTTTTCATGGAAAGATGATCCCATTGGTTCAAATGAAGTGGAAATGTAATAGGTATATTTAGGAAACATGAGAATGTGAGGCCTTGATGTTACATAAATGGATTTATATTTTATATGTTTTGTGATCATATGACATTCTAGGGATAGATATATTTTATATTTGTGAGAATTGTGTTACTTGGGTATGTGGAACCATGTATGGATCCCATTAAGTCTTTGAATTTTCATACTTTAGGTATCTCATAGGTCAGAGGAATTAAATTCCATATTTGGTGGTAGTAGGAAGCCACTTGCCAGCCAATATAGGGTACCAACTAACTGGTGAATGATGGAAGAAATCCTATAGGTCTGAAGGTTCCACTAGCTAACGGGTGGAGTCTTGCAGCTATAGATTCATTGCTTATAGCCAATGGTTTTCTAGTGATGTCTCTGGGGACCCTATTTAGTAAGTCCCTAAGCATTATTCTGCCTCAAAATGTTTTCTAATCCTCCTTAATCCAAATTTTTAACCCTAACACAATTTATTATTCTTTTAGAGTCTCTATGGTGACGTTTTCTTCTCTCTCCCCTCTCCTTTTGTGAATCTTTGTTCGAATTTAAGGCTTGTATCTCTATTATTAAAAATCCAATAAGTATACTACTTATAATATGTTTTCATGCCTCTTTCTTCGTTAAATTAATGTCTTATAAGAATATATTTTTTTATATATTATAGAAAGGAAAACTTATCGATGTTTCTATCTGGTTGATATGTTCTGGGATCTTATCTCTTCTCCTCTTATCACTGATCTTAAAGAGACAACACTATTTAATCATTTTAAAAGTGGGTGTATCCATGTTCTTTTCTAACCCTTAATAGCAATTATGTTATTTTTCTCTTTACTATGGTTTTGATTATGTAATTTTTTGTTAAAAATGGAATTGATCTTTTAGGGTTATCTAATGTTTTCAAAAATGGATATTTTCATGGAAACTATTTGAGACATTTCATGTGTGTGTTTATTTTCCTCAATGATTATTTAAAAATGGAAATGGTTTTTCAGTCATGAAAAGTGGTGTGGATCACTATATAAATGTTTATAAATATGTCATAATGGGTTTGAAATGGATTATGTCTTGGAAACAAAATTAAAACATGGTTTTTTCATATGACTGGGAAATTGTTTACGGAACATTGTTTTTGTTTTTTGTAAACATAATGATGATATAATATCACACTTGGGAGACATTGGGGTATGGGTAAAACAATAAAAAATTTCCCTAGTTGATTTATCTATCACTAGGGAAGGTTCTCTTGATGTCATTGTGGCTAAGGTGTAGCCTTTTCAAGGGACTTAAGTTCCTAGACTATAGGAGTCACATATATTGGCCAGTTTTCCTCTCAGAGTCGTAGTGGTTTGGTTGTGTACATGCTCATTTCATTAATTTCCAACTTGGTTTATTTGATATTACATTATATTAAAGGTCTTTAGATATTCTATTTTTCTGCTTGTTCATTTTATATAAATAAATTCTTGAAAACTATTTATTTATTTAATTATTCCATTGAAATTATAATATATCATATTTATTTGTTTTATCGATTATGGAAATATTATAAAATGGATCAGATGATTTTGAAAAGAAAACCATAGGTTGGATTATAAAGGGAAAATTATTTATTGATAAGCCTTTTAGAAATAAATTTTAAATAAGAAATAATTATTTCATTTGCTTACATATTGCATATATTATTGGTGGTATCTTATTGGGAATTTTTTCTCACGCCCTACATTTTCCTTCAGACATTTACAGCATTGGTTTTATAGGAGAATAAAAATGTGTAGAGTATGAATCTCCTTTATCATGTTTCATAAACGTGGGATTCAATGGTGGTTACCTTTGTTCACGTAGAGATAGACCCATAGGTTGTTATTTATTCCATGTTATTGATGGAATTCTTAATATGTTTGAGACCTTTTTTTCTAGATGTTGTATGTTACCTTTTTCTTGTTTATTGACATATTATATATTCTAGATATCCCATGTTTTATACTATTTGTTTCTTGTATATCATATGTTTATATAGGGTTAAATCTTTTCTATCTTCTCTTGTATGATACTCTAGTGCTTATCTCTACTCTATGGTGATCATGAATGCACTTTGGGACTTATTTCAGGTCAATTCATGTGAAGATATGAGTTTACCTAGATTATTCTATTACAATCTGCATGTATTTTGGGTTTTATTTCACTAACATGAATGATACGGTGATCTTATAATACCAACTAGGATTCTCATAATCATACATGGTTGTGACTCCAAAGGTTTCATACATGGTAATCTCTAATATATGAGGTTATGAGGATATGCATTCCAATAGGAATTAAACATGTTATAAGTCATTTAATATTCCTATCAATAGAAGTGTGTATTATTCATTATACTTGAAATTAATATTTAATGTGTTTCATTAATTATACAGTTTGATAAATTGATGAATTCCCTGATGACATGTGATCAAGGTTGTTGGAGTTAGTTCCCTAGAACCAACTACTTTGTACATTATATTTCCTATATATTCATGGATTTGAATATAAATAAACAATTTATCACATATTAATTATTATTCAACATAAAATTAATGTTATAATACCCTATAATATTTATCCCATTAAAATGGTTACATATAGTTCTCATCTATGATGATAATCTTGATATGAAATTATGATATTCTTAATCTAAAATCTATGGTGGATAGTATTCTATAATGGGAAACACTATATGTGGATTGTCAGGTGTGGGTACTTGTAAGTGTATGAGACTTTATATCATGAAGTTATCACTTGGTAATCTTCAATATGGGAGATTATGAGGATATGCACACCAATAGGAATTTCACATGTTTTCATGTCATTAGATTTTTCTATATGTGAGCATGTGTAACAATCCATAGAATTTATGTTTATTATTAATTCATATCATGAATCACACCCTTTTATGTGTTTCCATAATCAATGATAACATATTTTCATGGGGATGTTGGGTTCGTTAGGTTTATCATGAATAATATGTTATTAATGAATAAGTTTAAAAAGATACATCCCTTCCATCTTTGTAGAATTTTATATCTTGACACAATGATTAAAATTGAACCATCATAATAAATTCCATGACAATGGTGTAATGAAGGGTTTATTTAAGATATTCAATGAAGATATATCAAGCATATAAGTTAATGACACGAGTGTGAAACCAGATTGATGAGATATCATGATAAAGGGATTATATTACAATACGATCATCCATATATGGTTATTGTTATTGCGATATATCTTCTTCCTTTGTAAATTTCAAGACTCATTTCTAGATAGTAATCTATGACTTTAATAAAGTCATCCTAATTAAATTGAGTAGGAATCCTAAAGGGTCGTACACACAATGCGTTTCTATTAATCTCAGTTAAATATTATTTATATTTAACAGTTGAAATAAGTATTATTCTCCAAGATGAGAAGTGATATTTATCCAGTATCTATTGATCACAAATGATAAATAAATATTTATTCGCAAGGTAATTGTTTGATTATGTGAATAAATATAGTATCTATTTATATCCTATTATTAAAAAAGGTAATAAATAATTTCTTGTTGAGTAATTAATAATTTATTTAATTGCATGAATATTAAAATAAATATACTATTCACTAAACTATGAATGTAATATTTATTTATTAATTTATAATATTTTTATCTTATTATTTTCAAGGTAATAAATAATTATTTATTAAGAAAAGAATTATTAAATTAAATGAATATTAAAATAAATATTATTATTCACCAGATAGTGAATATAATATTTATTTATTATATTAAAATATTTATTTTGTAATTTAATAAATTTCAATGAGGATGAGTGGGCCAAGTTATTGGTCTCGTGAGAAATATTTATTTACCAAATTATAATTAATATTTATCATTACATGGGTTTGTGTATTCTATGGAATAAAATATTATTTTTATTATATTATATGGAGTGAGGTTTTACCAAGAAGAAAAAGAGTTATTCCTTCCAACCTGAAGGAACATGAAGAGGCTAAGGTGAATAATGTAAGATGATCAATCCGTCATGCAAGTGCCCAACGTTTTATCAACATTGTTTAGAGATCGAATGAGTATGTGTGGATAACCACTAGAGGTACTATTATTTGGATCCTCATAATGAAATGATGACTCATTGAACATGTTTTAATGATCAACACCATCAACAAGAAAATATCTAATGACCAAGGTAATCTTTCTTCTTATGATTTAAATTAATAACAAATTAATGTGACGAGATCATCTCTTGGTTTTAATGAAAATATTTATCAATGTTCTTCAATAAAAATCATTGGTCATGGAATTAATCATCATGTACATTTCAGATTATTTGTTTACTCCTATAATGGTCAAGTTAGCCATAGATCCAATGGGTGCTTCTTCTATGTTAATAAACCATAATTATTATCAAAAAATTCATGTTTAATTTATAATTATTTAATGATTATTGATTGATTTATGCATTTAAAAGTTATCTTTCAATTCAATAAATTCATTCTTATAATATCATTACTGAGATCTATTCCTCTCTAGTTCATTTGTAACTCATATAACCCATATCTAGTTAATTTTTAATAAAAAAACTTCTAAAGAGCTTATATTAAGGTACTGGAGATTTTGTATGGATAGTACAGGAGGATATGGTGTGTATCATGAAGGTTCATATCATATATACCAATAAAGTTCACTATGATAGAGCATTATTTCCATGATTTTACATGAAATAATTACATGGGAATTTAATAAATACAATATATGAATTAAACAGATCAGGATGGAATTGGTAATTTCAAACTACAATCCATGTAACTAGGTTAAAAGACACATAGTCCATGTGTTTTCAAAGAGGAAAATACATGTTAAAATCTGAATCTTGTATTAATTACATGATGCATAAATACTAACTAGTATTATCCCATGTGCAATTTCACAGGATTTAAATTTTGATGACTATCTAAAAGCGTCCCATGGCTTCATTGGTTTGTAACAAAAAATATAAAACAATAAAAATATATACAAATGGTGATGGTTACAAATGTATACTTAATTATCTAATGGATTAATTTTTTTCCCCAAAGACCTTTATTTTTTCCCTCAATTAGTTAAAACCATAAGAAAAACTTCACAAATTATATCATTTAATCTTGTAATGAAATGTGAAAGACCTAAAAATCATTGAATAATTAAGAGAAATATGAATTTAAAATGATATATATATATATATTTATAATTAAATAAAATTGAATTTCTTCAAGAAGTAAAATTTAATAGGTTGTACAGTTGAAACAAAGGGAAGTGAAGTTGTATTTTCCCAGTAATCCATAGTCAAAAAAAGTTAAAAATGATAACTATACTATTCATATTGATCTTCTCTGACCTCAAAGCTTCAAAAGCTAACACCTGCACTTATTTTTAGCATCCTAATGTATCAAGAGGAACCACAAGCCTGAGATGTAGTTTGTATCAACTCCCTTGTCCATCTCTTTCCAAATCCACTTTTGTCAAAGTCATCATCATAAAGACTACTCTTCTACATTTTCTTCAATAGAAATCATTCAATACTTTAATTACCAAAACATAAAAAAAGTATAAATATAAACATAAAACTATCCATAAAAATGTCATATAGATAAGAAAAATCGAATTAAGAATTATAATAGTAGTATCTTGTATTCTGCAGAACACAATTCATTATAATAACACATAAAATAAAATAATCACCTTTGAAAAACATTGAAGGAATTAAATGTTATAATTTATTACAAATGACAATAAAATAAAACCTTGAAGTAAATAATTAGTTATGCCACATTGATTAAATTTCATTACAAATAAAACCTCTAAAACTAAATCTAAATTCGTGAGAATAAAATATAGAAATTTTGAGTACCAATAATCTCAAATAGACATGCAATAAAAAAATCAAAATAATAGAATAAACAATGGTTAAGGAAAATTTAACTTCTAAATCCAATATTGATATTTTTCTAAAATAAAAGATAATTTAAACAATAGTTTTTAACTATTGTAAACAAAAAAAATTATATTTGAAAAAAAAATAGGAGAAAAAAAATCATGCAACTTCCATTTGCATATAGGAGAATCCAATTTGAGGTATATCATAATTGTGAAATTCTCGCTGTAGTTGAATCGAGAAAAATAATTAAAAATGTCGTTAGAAGACCAAACATAATATGGAATTTTTTTTCTCATGGGAAAGAAACTTGGAAAGCGTTACTGAATAAACTATAGGAAAAAACATGAAAATTGATATTTCAAAATCACATATTTTTTATAAAATATATAACAAACACCACTAAATATTCATTACTTCTGTTACATAAAGATAATTAAGGTATTTTCAAAAATTGAGTTCAATATAATTAGACCAAAAAAGAATAATATGAAGAAGATGTACTAATCTAAGCAATTAATTAAAACTATGCAACTATTTAATGATTATTTACAAAAAATCTACTCAAAAATGTATGAAGATGTACATGAAAAAATGATGTTATATTTTCTAAGAGTAGGGACACACATTATGTTAAATTATTAACATAATCGGCGCCATCCACATCACATTGTGTTAACAGCTTAACATAACATAAAGTGGTTCTCTTAACATTATGTTATCTTACAACATAATGTCGACAAGGGGAAAGAATGTTAAAATTAAATAAACCTATTCTTCATATAATAATGAAAGAAACACGTTTACTTGATAAGGAATCCATCTCTATTACCATTGATGGGTTTTACGAGTTCATCATATGAATAGAGAAAATTAAATCAAACCCATATATATGCTCTACCTATTCTTTACAAAATCAGAAAAAATAGGAATAAATAACATAAAAAATTCATACCTGAAGTTATGTGTGATCCATCTTTGACTCTTCATTTCATGCCTAATTAAAACCACCTTAGCAAAAAAATGAAAGTTTCCTTCATTCACCTAAAGTCATGCATAACTGGAAGATTCATGCCCTTATCCTAAACTGTTGGTTTCAATGTATTATTTTATATGAATCGTATTCATATTTTTTTAGTGTATACAAAACAATATATAGTGGGTTTAATAGAATAGTATTGAATGAAATTTACTAACAATGATAGGAATCATATATACAGTTCAAACACATATAGTGGATTCACCATACTTAAGAAAATAGAAACACATATGTTGTTGAAACAAAACATATTAACAATGAACATACTAATAGTGAATAAAATATAATGAATGTGAATAGAAACACATATACAATGGTTTCAATGTGAATTATATTAGATTTATTTGTTTAAATGGATGATAAATTAGTTATGCAGTGAAAATATAGTATGTATTGGTAATGTTCAAAGGTAAAAAAAATATATGAATAATAAGATCATGGTGTGCATGAATTATGGGTTATATAACAGGATATTATAGAATTTGAATTGACCACAATGTGGACTAATTTCATTAGTATGATCTAAATTTTCCTCGTCACTGACATGGATTAAAATAAATCAAACAGTAAAATCAATATAATTATCAATAATGGCTATAGAAAATTTTACTTCTAAATCCAATATGGACATTTTTTTAAAGAAAAAATAATTTAATTAATAGTTTTTAACTAATGTGGGATTTTTTTTAAGAAAATAGAGAATAAATAGAATACACTTTTCATTTTTTTAGTACGAGAAGCCACTTTGAGGTGTATCATCAATGTGAAATTCATGCGGCAATTAAACCTGGAAAAAATTAATTAGTAGATAAAATTCAACATGATTTGAGATTTTATGATGTACAATTAAAGAATTTGACTCAAATATTTTCTTATAGAACAGTAACTTTTAATATGATACTAATTGAAAATTTATGAACAAAGAAATTATGATCATTTTATATGTGAAAATGTTGTCTCATAGAAAACTAACGTAAAATGGGTTACTAAATAAAATTCTCAGAAAAAAAATGAAAATGGATTTTACATAATCACATAAATGGTGCTAAATATAAAATACATCCAATATATATTAATAAGTAAAATCATATCTAATTGCATTAATTTTAATGTGGGTAGTACCCTGTTAGAGATGGGAAAATTTTCCTGGTAGTGGCTGTAATAAAATCACACTATATAGTCATTATGAATTGACTTAGTTTTTTTAAAAATTAAAAAACCAACCCTTGTAATATTTATCTACTAGAGAATCAAATAAAAAACTTAACATTTTTTGATCATCCATTTCCATTCCAGTTTTTTTTATGATTTATTTTTCAATCCAATCTACATCATTGGAATTGAATCAAAATAATTCAAAACAATTGCACATTTATGTCAGTCCAACTAATATATAAATAAAATATATAAAAAAATATATACAACCAAAATAATTATATCATATGTCCCATCTGAATTCATATTCATTTTATGAAAAAATAAAAATTAATAAAACTAAAATTCCAAACTATAGAAAAGAAATGAATAATCATAAGCATTTACCTTGAGATAGTGACTTTAAATGTGTTGTTTTAGATGATATTGATTTTTAAAACTCACACCCCATCCCTAAAATTTTCATCTTTTCCCTTCGATATCATCCTGAAGATAAAATTGAAGAACAAAAAGACAATTTAAACATAGAAAAAACAATATATGTGGTTAACATAAATACAATATAAGAAAACTATTAAATTAGTGAATAAGATATTTAATAGAAAAGAAATTAAACTTAGTAATTTATACTCATAATAAAAAATATTTTTCAATTATATATCAATGATACTTGATTATTTTTAAATACGTATAGGGATAGTAAATTAGAGAATTAAAAAACATTTGGTCAATGAAAAAAATACATCATGGTGTTGGAAGTCAATATAAATTAACACCAAAAAATACCTTTCATTGAGGAACTTATGAAATCATGACTAGAAATTAAAATTCTAGAAAGAGAGGACATAAAACACCCACTACATATAGGGAATACATTGGGAAATAAGATATGGTTTTTGTTTTATGCATAATAGTTTTTTCAATTCCCTGTCAATGTATAAAAATTTCAAAAATTGTACCAGAGTGATGAGATCATAAATTATAGGGTGTGTGAACCATTGTGGTTAATATTTTGTAGGATTTTACATGATTATGCGGCTATATACAGGAGAAAATAAAAGTTAATCGATACCCAAACACCAAAAATCGAAAGGAAATTTTAAAAAAAATGTACAGTCATCATCCAAATAAACCCTAACACATGCCAAGAATAATCGGTGAGTTATGGACCACCTATAATTTGGTGAGACTACAGAGACATCATATAGTGAGTTGAGGTGGGAAGATCAGAGGTGGGGTGGGGGAAGATGTGGGGGTATATTTGGGTAGCCAGAAGATAGAGGTGAGTATCCAGAAGGTGAATGTGAATGTGGAGATGGAGTGGAGTCAGGTATCCATATGGAAGAGTAGGATATTTATAGAGGGAGATAGATTTACACTGGGAGGAGGGTCGGATATGGAGATCATGGAGGTGGGTATCCGGAAATCAGAGGTAGAGGTAGGTAGCCAGAAAGTGAAGTTGGGTAGTCAGAAGGCCCAGAAAGGTAGCCAGAAGGTGAAGTCAAGTAGTCAGACAGAGGAAGTGATGGTAAGAGCTGGAAACTGGGATCAGAGTTTAGGGAAACGGACAATGGGAATTGAACAGTGGGTAGGGTTTTAGGGAATAATCTGAAGGGATCTGAAATTGGATTCGCATCAGTGGAAAATGGGGAGGGAGATGTTTAGCGGAGAGAAAGAAACATGTAAGAGGATCCACACAAGTTAGTATGAGTAATACAAATTCATGAAACAAGGATGTTAGATAACATGTACCAACTTTACATGAAATTTACCTTAGACATGTCCTTATTGAAATACATGATCAAACCCTATACGTGTATCACAGAAATTTGGCGAGTAAGACACATGACATTTAGCTATATGTGCATGTCATATAACTAACTTTTTTATATAGAAATTTTAAACATAATTTATTAATCCCAATTCCTCAATCATTAGGTTTTTTTCATTTATTAACTCTTACATTCTATATGATAGGTTTTGTATGATATTAAATGCTTAATAAATTTTTATGTAAAATTATGAACTACATACCATGTATAGACATAATACAGTGACTACTCCAACCACATAAAAGTTATTACATGTTAATATAATTAACATGTGTTTAGTATTTCATCTATTGAATCATAAACACTATGTAATTACTTAACAAAACTTTTATGTTATATGATACATGAGTATATTGTATACGATCTAAATTCATATCATGTAGTTTGAACAGGTACTCGTAAATTTGATTCCAATTCAAAGCTTTGAATTTATTTTATTAAACTTTAAATAATATTAATTTATTTAATTTATTTAAAATCACAGTGAATGGGTATCTCTAGGATAGGATGGATGGATATTAAAATAAAATGAATTAATTGATTAATGAAATAATTATTTGTATTAATTCATTTTTATTTTATCATAATAAAAGAATAAATCAAAATGAATGATAAATAGATATTTTAACTGTGTATCCTTTGAACAAGTATATTATTATGATCTTTGATCGGACTATGTATGTGTGTGTTATCTTCTAATTTAATTATTTCATAAAAAAATTCAATTATTATTATTAAACTAAAATGATAGAATGTGATTAAACTATCCCACCTTATTGTGTATGGGGTTGTGTTCCCATTGCTTCATTTAGTTAATCCAGCGTCGAGTTCCCTTCACTTGTGCGTGAAGTATATAAATTATAAGGATGGTGCTACCAGGTGCATGGAGTTAGTTCAAGACAAATTTGAGGTGAAACCAAATCTAGGAGACACATATGACTGAGGTGGAAGGCTGCAACTTGAGTCTAGATAGGCTCATAGTTTTTTTTCCCCTGAGGTCAATTTTTTGTTGATTGTTAGCTTAATAAACAAACATCTTGTTAAATCTCATGATCACTCCATGATTTATTTTATTTCTATCAGATGCATGATTTATTTTATGTATTCATGACCATGATTACATAAATAAATGGATTAATATTCAAAAATTAAAAAAATGTTTTTTCATAAATATTCTATCCATACATGGTTAATCACTTATGTAAAAACCACTTAATATTAATAATATGTGTAAAAGATAAAATATAAAAAATACTAATAAAAAATCCATCATGATAATATTAAATCATTACACCTTCCATTAATTGATTTAATATGGATCCATAATTAATGTATTGGTATTGGAATTTGTTTGGGGAAATTTAAATTATCAATAAATCTAAAAAATAATAGATCGACCTAACCAAACTTGTATTGGATCTAAAATACTTTTTCTATTCAATAAAAATTTAGAGGCATATTTTGAGGAAATACAAGTCAGTATTACATAATTAGGGATTCCTCTTAATTAAACAAGGAGGTCCAATCCCACAGTTGGTAAGATTTCCTACCAAAATACATTTTTATGATTTAGATAGCCTTTATTTGGGTTATTAGATGGGAAGTATGGATAATTTTCACTAGAATGTTCTCCTGAAATGATATTCTGAGTTCAATGGTGAGGGTCTATGTGACTTGATAAAATATTTGGAGTCTTAATAAAATAATTAAATCATTTTTTCTAACTTATTTTGAAAACATATATAGTACTAATCATCTATTTTAATTATTATATAAAAAATGGTAAAAATCACAAAAACATTATGAACATTTTTTAACTCATGGAATGTACTCATAGGAACAAATTTCCCAAAGTGTCCTAGGTGTTTCACACATATTTACTGTTGAATAATTTCTACTCTGTGTTGGAATCACAATTCCTAATATGCTACATTAGCATGTGTGCAATAGGGAGAAGGATGTCTATATAAGATTTATGTAGGGTTCTTCTTATGTTCCTTAATTCTTACACTATGAAGTCTCATATCCCGGATTTGAAAATATAAAATGAGATACTTTAGATAAGTTAAATTTTCACTACACTTATAATGTCTCATATTTTCTGTGTATTATTATTAAATATTATATGGATTATTTTCAAGACCATGTGTTGAGGCGGTGTGTGATTCTATGACCCGGTATTCCCAAAACAAATATTTAAAATATATTAATTATATTAAATACCATGTGTGCACAATTTTACTGAAAAATTATAATAACTTATAAAAGTATGGTCATATCAGAAATCTAAGAGCACTGTTGAGTTCAAAATACAAGGTTTACCCTAGAAATAACTTAAAATTAGTCGGCGTGGGTCATTTGGGGAAAATTCAACATGAATGCTAGAATGAATAAATTTATTTAATAAAATTATTTTAATTTGAATGTTTCATGCAGGGAATGGTTATCTCTTAAAAATGATTTTATTTTAGAATTCTAGGGTTAGCTGCATAACCCTAGAACCTCTCGAGAGTCATTGGGTAGAGAGATCCTTGGAT
Organism: Viscum album; assembly: GCA_963277665.1. Classification (NCBI taxonomy): domain Eukaryota; kingdom Viridiplantae; phylum Streptophyta; class Magnoliopsida; order Santalales; family Viscaceae; genus Viscum; species Viscum album. The sequence continues at coordinate 264,372,102 of OY728128.1, read as the reverse complement.
AATCCTCTCAGGAGAACAATGATGGATCAACGATCAACGTACCTAGGATTTGATGGATATTTCAAATTATAATGATGATGCATCCTTATTAATAAGTGATTGAACCAAATTGAGGTAGGGTGCATGTGTTGATTTTTTTTAATCCCCATTTTTGATTTCTATGATGATCGTGGACTAATCAACAAATAGATTGATCCACGGCTCTATCGTCTTGTGTGACGGGTATGATTGTGGGGTTTTATCAGGAGAATATTCTTTGTGATTGATTTTATGAATGATTTGATTTTCATTATAATAGAATTGAACTAATATTGACATGGAAATCGATCAAGATTCATTAGTCTTGATTGGTTTGGGATTTTCTCCCCCCGTTCATTATTCGTCATGGGCGATCTTCATTTGGATCATGACCTAACTTATCCTGATCATTCAAACATTAAACACCCATTTCTTGGAACAATGATCTCATATCTTAGATCTGGGATTGGCACGACTCGAAGGAGGTGTTACTATAGAGACAGAGTGATTCGGATGAAGGAGGATACTTGAATTCATGATCTTAGGCATTCTTTAGTGCATGATGAAGAACAACAATTTTATTTTATTTTAGAAAATATGATGATGAAACACGTTGTTCGATGATGGAGAAACTTTGAAAACTTTAGATCTTCATTTTCATGGTGATACTATCACCAGATCGAAAATCAGAGATGGTGGATTGAACACAAACAGTGGATCCTGGGTTCTACAAAATCTCATATAACACGGCATGTAAACTGGATCTACACACCATGTGGGGCCTACTAAGTGGTATCTAGGGTCCTGGAGGAAGTTAAGTATCACATGGAATGTGTCTAGGCCTACATGGCATGTGGTACCACCCTGGATACTCAGTGTGTGCTTTGGGAAGTACACGAACATGGGGTTGAGTGAATGGGTTGCCTACATGGTGTGTACTCCCCCACATGACATAGGTTAGACCAAGTACATAGGATAAGCCATGAACAGGTACTCAAACATGGGTACATGGTCTGAAGTTGTGTACTGGAACATAGGTAGAGTACACGGGATGCCTACATGGCATGTACTACTACATAGACATGGTTTGATGACACAGGTTGTTAACACGGGTAGGACCTTGGGTCAAGGGACATGGTGTGTAACCCTTCTACACATCGTGTACTCTTTCTTACTTAGAATAGAGCCCTTTTCCTCAGTGACTTGGACAAGTTTTATTATAGTATGTTCCCCATATTCTTTCCCTAAAATTTGGTACAATATCATTTCCTACTCCTAGGACAATGATCCCTTCAGAAATACTTCCCAGATAGAGTTGTTGGAATCCCTCCAAGAGTCATATAGTGAGATCCTCAATTCATCTTCATTCCATATGTGGAGTTCTTGGTATCATCGTGACCAACACTATGAGGGCGTTGATCCTCTACTCGGCGGATTAATCAAAATTGAGTTTCTAGTATCACCCCTATGGCCTTTAAAGTGATCCTCATCTATTTATCATATTATCTCCATATTTATCATTATTTTCTCTCTCATCACAAGATCCAACAATAATTACCCCTAAAATGGACATTATTAGTACTATCGGACTTAAGAGTGTATTCTCCCTGATGAGGGTTTTATGGAATCTTGGAGTGAGAATCATATGGTGAGTATACAATGATTGTGTATTACCTCTAGAATTTGTTTCGTGATGATTATATCTAGATATTATTGTTATATGTGTTGTATACATATACATTTGTATAGATTATTATACTTTCCTTTGTTGTATACTTTGTGGTTTTGGGGTTTCCTATATAGTATTGTTGTACTCACCCCTGCACGGGATTTTCCCATACGTGTCATGTCTTGTGCAGACGATTGGCCTTTTGAAAGGGTTTGACGAGGACTAGGACAACAAGTTTCTTATTGAGACTAGATATACCGAGGTGTATTCCTGTGGCTTTCTGATAGAAATCCCAATACCTTTACATTTAGGATGGACTTGTGTTGCAAACTATTTATGTTGGGATTTTATTTGGTCATGTTTACTTAATTTACTTCATGTTGTACTCTAGTTGTGAGATATATATGTATGCATGCATTGGTTGTTTAGTTTTTTTACATTTCATCATTTTGTGGGCTTGGAGACGTGTGTGTGTGTGTAAATTTACTTAAGAAATGACTCCCATGTTAGTGATATTTCTACTCAGTGCCAGTCACCAGCCCTTGGCCAATTAGAGGCAGGCTTGGGGAGTCGTGGAAGGGGCCCTACTAGGACAGGTCATGACAGAGTGGTATCAGAGTTTATTGGTTCTACATTAGTACCAAAAGTCTATGAGATTGTTTTGGGGAAACATTGATAAGTGTTTCGAGATTGGATTTCAAGCTAGGGACTCCAGTGTTGGTGTGGAGACTGACGTATCCATACACCAGGACTCTGATCACCTACTTTTCCACTCAATGCATGAGAACATTTTTTATAAGGAAAATAATGTTTCATGCATCATATAGGAATGGGTTGGTTTCCTTGTCCTTCTTGAGTCATCTCTCTAGATAAAATCACTGATTATGCTATATCATGTTTACTTTCGGGATGCCTCCACAATGTATACCAGCTAGGATTCAGCATGATGATCATGAGGGTGATCCCCTCAATGATGAAGCATCGATTTAGGGACTAGTTCCCAAGATGTTACCTCCAGGTAGTGCACCATCCATACCACCGGTAGAGTAGCACATGGTACCCATAGTACTAGTGGATGATGAGAACATGGTAATCACACTTCATGAGTTTCAGAAATAGATACCCCTTAGGTTCTAAGGTGCTCCTGACCCATGGTAGATTGAGTACTGTCTTAAGGCGGTGCATGTTGGAGTTGGTTCCCTAGAAACCAACTTCTTTTTACTTTATGATAAACCTATATTCATTGGATGAATTTTAATAATCTCATTATCACATCAAGATTGTTCTTGTACGTGGCATAGTATGTGATAATGTCTTATGCATAGCTGCCACACTAAAAGGTTATAGAGGATCCCATTTATGATGAGAACCCGAAAGTGCCATTATACTATTCTTTCTCTTTGGTGCCTTGACCAATTGCTAGATAGTAATCTTGGGCTTTAGGCAATCCCACCTAATCCCAAAGAGAAATAGGCCTAGAGGGTCATGCACTAAGTGTATCTAGTATCTCAATTAAATAATTTATTTTTTTAACAAGTTGATTAAATATTATTCCAAATTTTGGTTTAATAATTATTCAAGAGAATATATTGCAGATGAAAAATTTATTTATCATTGAACAATGAAATTATATTTATTTAATAAATAAATAGTCATTATTAAAGGCCTAGTAAATATTGGGGAGGATTGGCAGACCATGTTATGGGTCAAGTGAGAAATAATATTAAATATTATTTTGTTAAATAATATTTAAATATAACATTAAATTTAATCACATGTCATGGAAATAATAAAATTTCTATTATTATTTGACATGGGGTTTTCACATGGAATAATAAATTAAGTAACTGCACATGTGCTAATTATTTATTATTACCTAGTGAATTAAATTATTTAAGCACATGTCATGGAAATAATATCATTTCTATTATTATTTGACATGGGTTTTTTCACAAGAAATAATAAATTAAGTAACTGCACCTGTGCTAATTATTTATTATTACCTATTGAATTAAATTCCCTTTTATGTTATTACTCTCTCTATAAGCCAAGGGGTCATTCAACTAGTTAACCAATTGTTGTATGCACAACATCCTTGGAGAAAATCTCTCGAGCCTAGAGAACTCTTCCCTCTACAATAATGCTCTTAAGAATGAGAGAGATCCTCCTCCGCTGGATCAAGTAGAACTCTATGGAAGAGATTCTCAAGGCGATCGAAGGCGGACATCACAAGTGCAATGATATTCCGCGCTAGCACCCAAAGACTCCTACGGTGACATCAAGAGATACATGGAGCATGTGTGGATCACCTCTAGAGGATTCCTATCCTTGGATTTGACATCACAACGAAGCCACAACTCTGACATGTGGTCTAACACATCAACAAAGAAAGAATCACCTTGAAGGTAATTCTATAATTTAATTAAATTAATTGTAAACAAAATATGTGAATCCTCTCTTTTCATTTCCAGGTTCTCTCCTTTGTCTTTTATCTTTGATTCAATTCTGTGGATACCAACGTTCATCATCGTATTGATCCCAGATTAATCATTGATTATGGAAATTTGAAAATTTGGGTACACGCTCATCCTACACTTCCATTACGCCCGAAACCTAAAAGTTGTATAAGAGCGGACATATTTTCATTTATAACTATTTAAATAATTTGTCGATGATTTACACTTTAATAATTTAGTGTGTAAATTCATTTTTAATCATTATTATAATCTGAATTTTGAGATATGTTCATCCCTTATCATTTCTCATAGATCTACTAGAAATGAATAATTTTATGATTAAAATTAAATCAAGGATCTTATTAGGAGGTGCCAATGGTTCTCTCCAGATAACACAATAATACACATTGTATAATCATATCTACACGTCATGTATTTGTGTTCAATGTTTTAAGAGTAAGTCATAAATTACTCAAGTCGTGTGCACTAATGACATGCGATGTACTTAATTATTACACCGCATGTTGACTGGGAAAGACTGGCTCACGGTCAGCCAAACTACATTCCTTGTGGCCCACCGGACATAGCATGTATCCCCTTCAGGTCAGGGTTAATTCATGTATCTTATACACAACTTTCCCAAATGTTGACCATGTAACGCAATGTCTACACCGCGTGTGGCCAACTGGACACACCATGTACTCCATAGAATTCTAAAGTACACCTCACGTGTTATTTCCCTAGACATATACTTCGGATGGATGGTGAGGAGAGTGCATTCCATGTAGTTGGACCTACACGTCGTGTAATGTTTCCATATTATACAGATTTAAAAATTTATTATTATATTATGTAAACCCTTGAGACATGTACCTTCGTGTGGGAGTAAATTTGGGACACAAAATGTGATATATTCTTGATATGTGTGTGTGTGTGTGTTTAATTAACATCTATATAATTTTCAAAGATCTTTAAATCATGTATGAGTTGTATTACAATTATAATTATATGTCCATGCTACATGTCACAATGAATAAAGTGTATACAAGTATATATACATGTGGGGTAGTTTTTAATGGGTATTCACCAGGTTACCTCCAGGGTACAAGTTATGTACAAGGTTATGGATGAGAATCTCAAGGAAATTCAAAAAATTATTAAGATAAAAAAGGATTGATTAATTAAAGATAATGATTAATCCATTAGAGTGTAATTTATCTTAATAAGAACGATTAAACAATTGAATTATAGTTTTATTAAATGTGTAATTTGTTTCGTGTATGTGGATGATCATGAGCTAGACCATCCCTTTTCATGTGATTGATTACCTTTTAATTTATTTATAAAATTAAAATTGTTGGCATGCATTCCTTCTCCCCCTTAAAATGTAGGGAATGCGTACCCATGGTCTATTTTATGTAAACCCCCTTTTACCCCTCACATGCATGTGACATAAAATCATATGTAATGGATGGAGCTCCCAAGCTAGTGGAGGCGATTCAATTTATGAGCTGAGGCGAAACCAATCCAAGGAGATACAATGGTGGACAGGTGGAAAGTTGTAAACACAAACCTTAGAGGGTTAAATGTGTTTCTTCCCTATTTCATGGTTATCTTATCAACTGCTAGATAAACTAACCAATAGTAAATCTCATGATCATACCCTTTATTTTATTTATGTCACTTGTATGGTTATTCATTATGGATGTTTGACACGATCACAAAATTAATGAACTAACAAGCAAACAAGATGGAACTAAAATAAATGGATTATGAGTAAATATTATCTATACATGGTTAATCACCTAAGTATATCCCACTTAACATTAACAAGTATATGAAAAGATAATAATTTGAAATTCACGCATAAAGAATAAAATCCCTCAAATAAATATTAAGTTGGTATAGCCTTCCATTACTTCGATTAGAATCGAACCATAGTTCAATGTGCTTGTTCAACCCTAGTTTGGGTTCTTTTAATTATTGGGGAATTCTTATTTGAAGCTTTGGATTGACTTAACTTAGTTTACATCATGGGTTGAGTACCCTAGAAATACTTGGTGTAACTGAGAGTCAAAGGTTAAGGAAATCTAAAATTAAGGATTTCAGGATTAGGGAGTCCACTCAACATATCAAAGAGTTGTGAGTTAATGCAGTTGGCATTTATAATGCCTACCTAAAACCTTTCAAGTTTTTTGACCAACCTTATTTGGGGTAATGTGATGGGTAATATGGATCCTTGCCACTATAATGTCTAAGAAATATGATATTACAAAACCAATGGTGAGGGATATTGGGTTTCAAAAAAATAGTGGGAGACTAATAAATATTATTTTATTTATTTGTCTTTATTTATCAAGATAATGTACTAAAACTCTGTTCATATTAATTTTTAGAAACAATGATCAAAATTAAATCAAACATATCATTTTTATCCATACTCGATAAGGAAGACATTATCACTAGCACTAATTTTCAGGAGTTTCAAAGCCACCTTCTGTTTATCCTTCGCCATGAGAAGAAACTTTATTTGTTGGAAGAGACTTTACCAGTTGTGCCTAGAAATGAGGTAAGTGATGAGGAAATCTCTATATATGAGAAACATCTGAATGATGCTAAATATGGTTAGTGCCTCATGCAATCATCCATGACCAATGAGATCTTTAAGAAACAAGAGGAAATGGATGCTTATAGCATGAAGTCTCACCTTTATGATATCTATTAAGAGAAGGTGAGACAAGTGAGGTATGAGATCTCCCATGATTTTTTCACTACTAAGTTTGGAAAATCTTCACCAGCTGGACCACATATAGTAAATCTTATTGGATACATTGAGTGTCTAGTCACGTAAGGGATTAAATTCCTAGATGAGTTGCACACAAATCTCATACTATCATTGCTTCCTAAGACCTTATCTAGTTTTATTGTGAATTATAATTTGAGAAATAATAAGAAGAGTATATCGGAGCTTATTACCCTGATTCTACAAGTTGATAAGGACATGGGGCCTGGAAAACTTGTAGTCCTTATGGTGAATAAGAAGATGAAGGACAAGGAAAAGGGGCCTCATATTTATAAAAAATCTAAAGCCTCTGACCACCATCTGACCAAGAAGAACAAGATCCAGAGGCGGGGCAAGGGAAAGGAGGTTGTATGATTTTCATGTGGAAGGTTAGGCCATTAGAAGAGGAATTGAACCCAGAGTCAAGGGGAATCCAAAGGTTCATTTTTTATTGAGTGAAATCTTTCCATTTCTACACATTGGGTATTAGATACAGCTTGTGGGTATCACATTTTTATTCAAATGCATGAACCAAGAAGATTCTAGAAAATTTTCAGAGTAGCGGTGGATCTGGGAGCTGGAAATGGTGTGAGGATGGCTACTCTTTCTATTGGTGACTACCTCCTCATATTGCCAATGGGAATGATTTTGGTTTTACATAGTTATGATTATGTACCTAGGGTTACCAAGAACAAAATTTCTGTATCAAGTTTAGATACAGATGGATTTATTTTCAAGTTCAGAAATAAATGTTGTTACTTTTATAAGGACAACATATATAATGATATGGAACATTTAAACAATGGTATGTATTTATTAAATTACAATAACCAAGTGTTGGCAATTGATAACGGACTAATTTTGCATTATGCATACAAAACCTAGTTGTGGAATCACTTCCTTGGTCATGTAAACAAGAAGTGACTGACAAAGCTCTATGAAGATGGTTATTTAGACTCTTTAGAGCTAAAAGAACTTGATAAATGTCATGCTTGTTTACAAGGTAAAATGACCAAACCACCATTTGGTGGACAGGGTGAAAGGGCCATAGATCTTCTAAGATTGGTACACACTGATGTCTGTGGACCATTTCTAGTAAAATATAGAGGTGGATATTCTTACTTCATTACTTTTATTGATGACTTGAGTAGATATGGCTATGTATACTTAATGGGGTATAAGTCTGATTCCTTTGAGAAATTCAAGGAGTTCAAGAATAAATTAGAGAATCATCATGGTAAGAAGATAAATAAGCTTCGATTGAATCAATATAGGGAATATCTTAACCAAGAGTTCATCAAACTTTTATAGGATTATAAGATTCTATCTCAACTCACTCCACCTTATACACCACAATGGAAAGGTGTTAGTGAAAGGAGGAATCGTACCTTATTGGACATGGTAAGGTCAATGGTGAGTCGTGTAGATATTCCATTATCCTTATGGGTATATGCATTAAAAACTGCGGCATACACATTAAACCAAGTACCAACTAAAGAGGAAAATGGGATTCCCTTTGATCTATGGAGTGGAAAGAAACCCAATATTTCTCATACACATGTACGGGGATGTGAGGAATTTGTTAAGGCTTTATCAAGAAATAAACTATCACCCTGAGGAACAAAGTGTATCTTTATAGGGTATCCCAAGGAAACAAAGTGATACTACCTATAGAACACCTTAGACAATAAAGTGACAGTTTCTAGATAGGTTTTCTATATTGAGAGGGATCACATCCTCAGAAAAGATAGTGGGAGAAAGATTGACTTCAATGAAGTTGATGCTCCAGATACACAGAAGTTGGTATAGGAACAAGTTCCAGAGGTCCCTATAGAAGAGGTAGTTCCTAAAACCCAAGTACTACGTAGTAGTATAAGAGAGGTAAGGGAACCAGAGAGATAGGGTTTCCTTGTCACCAAGGATGGTGACTCATTATTGTTGGACAATGATGAACCTCTCTCCTAAAAGGAAGAAGTAGACAGTTCAGAAGCTTCAAGATGGATAGAAGGTATGAATTCTAAGATGGTTTCCATGTATTAGAACCAATTATGGGTTTTGGTTGATGTGCTAGTTGATGTAAATCCTGTTGGGTGTAAATGGGTATTCAAGAAGAAAGTAGACATGGAATTTCAAGTTAGAACCTATAAAGAATGGCTAGTTGTAACGCCCCGACCCCAGTTACCCAGAGTCGGTTCATTATTACATAATATTGGCATGATCACAAGAAAGATCAAATCTCGAAAGACCGATTGGTTTAGTAGCCTTGGAAACACTAGATATATTCATAAGTTTTACATTACATCATAAAATGAAAAACTACTACAACAACATAATGTTTCCACAATCCACACTATTAACCCCTCATAAAATCTCTGCAGGTCATTCATAACTTACTTCTTCACATCCTGGGAAAAATAAAACATAGAAAAGGGGTGAGCTCAAATGCCCAGTAAGGATAACAATATAGCGGAAACTTTCATAAATAAGAATAAACATTTAAGGCAATGTATAACTAAAACAAAATCCTTTTAAATATGAACTTTCAACATGGTATGGCATAAATAAAATGAAATAATGCCATTTACTTATTCACATGGATATTCTACTAATCGAATAATCACATGCAAAAATCAATAACCACTTTCATAATGTTGGAATGCATAATGCCAGACTATCATAACCACATAGCCAAGGCCTCGTGCCAAGACTACAAATAAGATTTTGTCAAGGCCTTGTGCCAAGACACTAGTTTGTCTCATGAGACCTACCGATGCAATTTTTAAGAAGATACTTACGTTAAAAATTGCTAAAATACACTCCAGTGTTTTTCTGAAAACATTATGCAAGCTTCTGAAAACAAAATAACTAATTCTGAGACTGCTCGACTAATTACAGGCCATGATGGGTCCACTCCCAATCCCTTCCTGTCTACCAAACTTGAGAGTCAGGTTTTCTGAAAACATTTTTAAGCTTGCATTAAATACGTATACATTTGCACTGGATTTTCATATATTTGAGAGAAATATCTCCTTTTTTGAAATAATTTAAAAATAACATAATTATAATAGAAAACCTTTATTTTTAGAATGTCCTTGTAAGCTTGTAAGGGAAGCTTTGAAAATTTTATAACAGCGGAAAATAGCCGCACCCGCCGTATAAGTTAAAAAAACATTCTTACCTTAATTCTGTCGAAAAGGTTAAAAAGGACCTTGTTTTGAAAACGACCGAAAGATTCCTTTATAAACCACTTATAAAAGTCAAAAAGGGTATAAATGACTTTAACTCATATTCTAGTAAATACTAAAAATGTTTTGAAATGCATTTTTAAGAAACATGGATGTGGATGATAAAGAGATCCCAGTAGATTATTACGTATAAACAACCTTGGATAATGAAGAGGTTGTAAATTAAACCCTTACTGGAGTTATTATTTTAGAATGGTAAGAACAAAGGAAGAAGAAGTGGAAGAAGAAATGAACTTGGAGAAGGGTGGTGAAATCAGTACCTCTTCTTCGGGTTCTTCCTTTTGATTTGATCAAAAGGGCTCCTTAGGTTGGCTTTCTGATCAAACTAAGGCCTCTAGGTTGTAGTGAGGGATGTTGGGAGAGTATTTGGGCAGATTTTGGCCGAACCAAAAGGCTTTGAAGGTGTGAAGAAATGAGAAGGAGGAGTGCCCTTTTATAAGAGGGGTGAGGGGCACCTTTGGAAAAGCTAGAAATATTAATTTATAATAAATTCATATTCGGTTTCTAATGGCTCCAAAGCTTATTATTCAAAGGTTAAGGTGGGGATAGGTCGAAAACCACTCAACAAATAGAATTTAGACAGGTTTGGGTACTTATATTAACCTTATCTTTAAGTATTAACTCTAAGTTAATTAGTTTCACTTTTACAATGTCTCTTTGTATTTTTATATAATATGGTTAATAAACTTACTATATACATCCAATCTACCCCCAAGTGGTACATTAATGATTGACCTATCCTGATATAAGTCTCTTGGCCTAACCTTATATTTTTAGGAATTTAATATCAATTAAGAATATAATATTTGTTTTAAGAACTCTTTTATGTCAATTTTGACACTATTCAATAGTTGATTTTTGTGAAACTCATAACAGATTGATTACTTAGAACAAAGTCAATTAAATAAATCCTAATATATCATATTATCCTAGAAAATTAGTTTAATTCATTAAAAGTTTCATATTATATTTATTTGGGTATTTATAATATCAATTATTTTAATTGTTCACTATTATAGTAATTACTGCATCATCATTGTGTCATAAATAAAATAAATTATTTAATGTCTAAAAATTATAAATAAAATATCATTATGTAGGAAATCTTTTTATCTTTCTAATGAATATTTATAATCTAAAATCCAACATATATAACCCTATGTAACAATTGTTTTTCTAAAAGATATATGCTTGTGTCATTTTTGTATTCATTTTAACTTAATTAAAATAAAGTGTCATTATCACTTACAAGTGGATCCATGGGGTCCCAAAATAGACCCAAAGATTCCCATGGTCGACCATGTATCAACCAATAGGGTTAAGACACGTTTTAGGGTAATTTAGTATTATTATAATATTATTTGTTAACCCTTATTTACCGGATTTACCCTTAACCATGGTAAATAAAATATTTACCGCAGTAATTATTCAAAATGTATAAAAATAAAAGTTACCTATTTACAAAATTTGAACATCCTGATTCCAAATATGGAATCCATTTTCCTAAATTCAAAACACAGAAGTGGCAGAAATTAATTTAAAATTAATTCCCGCTGTCAAAACAAAAAGCGTGTTTTTAAGAGATAATAACTATCAAAAGATTGACACTCGTTTATGTTCGGTTTAATTGTAAAATTATGTCCAATGACCAACATTATATTAAATGGTAAAAATATATTCTAAATATACTTTAAAACCACTCAAATTCATAATTTATCACTATTAATTATTTTTATTAAAAAAGTTGTTTTTAATTAAAACTTAGTAATTTTCACTATTCATCAAAATATGAAAGTTATCCGAAATGTAACAAAATTTCACCTTAGGCTAAATTCGATATTCCGAATCCAAAAATGAAGTCCATTTTCAAATATAAAATATATATAATTTCAAAAAGTAGGTATTACTATTCATAACGGCTAGTTTGATTAGTTATGGTGTGTTAGAACTCGGTGTTGCGTACAACACACGCTATCACATTATTCAAAGAGAAGCGTACCGTAGAAGCTTGGGGTGTTACAATCTCCCCTCCTTCAAATAATTGCGTCCTCGCAATTTCTAGGGTATTACTGCATAAAAAGACTCGGGTGGTTCTTCATCATAAGTTCCTCGGGTTCCCACGTTGCCTCTTCCATCTTATGGTTTCTCCACAAAACTTTTACCAGACGCGTCGTCCGGTTTCTCAGCACTTGTTCTCTCGTATCAAGAATCTTGACGGGCTCTTCGCAATAAGACAGATCGGGTTCCAGTTCTAGTTCCTCATAGGTGAGTACATGCGTCGGATCAGGCATGTATTTCCTCAATAGAGATACGTGGAACACATCGTGAACTTTGGAGAGACTTGGCGGCATTGCCAATCGGTAAGCTACAACCCCAATTCGTTCTAGAATTTCGAAAGGTCCGATGTACCTGGGACTCAATTTACCTTTCTTACCAAAACGTATGACTCCCTTCCACGGAGATACCTTCAGGAAAACATGATCACCGACTTGAAATTCCAAATCCTTCCTTCGATTATCGGCATAGCTCTTCTGCCTACTTTGAGCTGCTTTGATGTGATTTTGGATTACTTTCACCTTTTCCACCATTTCCTCCACCAGTTCTGGGCCTACAAGTTTTCTTTCACCAACGTCATCCCAACAGGTTGGTGTACGACATCTCTTTCCATATAACGCTTCATATAGTGCCATCTGAATACTCGAATGGAAGCTATTGTTATAGGAAAATTCTACCAAAGGTAAATATTGATCCCACATACCCTGAAAGTCAAGTGAGCAAGATCTCAACATGTCTTCTAAGGTTTGAATAGTCCGTTCTGATTGTTCGTCTGTCTGAGGGTGGTAAGCAGTGCTCAATTGAAGTTCAGTATCCAGGGATTTCTGAAGACTTTTCCAGAATCTTGAAGTAAAACGGGGATCACGATCAGAAACAATCGATAGGGGTACTCCATGAAGTCTCACAACTTCATTAATATATAGTCTTGCTAGACGTTCCAGGGGTAGATCTTCTCTTATAGCAAGAAAATGTGCTGTCTTGGTAAGACGATCAACAATAACTCATATTGCATCATTACTTCTAGGAGTCTTTGGTAGCCCCATGACAAAGTCCATCGTAATATTGTCCCATTTCCACTCTGGTATGGGAAGAGGTTGCATGACTCCTCCAGGCTGTTGCCTTCCAGCTTTCACTTGTTGACAAACCATACATCTTGACACAAAATCAGCAATCTCCCTCTTCATGTTGTCCCACCAAAAATGTTCCTTCAAATCTCTATACATTTTGGTGCTCCCAGGGTGTATAGAGAAATTGGAACTATGAGCATCATCCAGCAATTCCCTTTTTAGATCAGGTATATTGGGAACACAAAGTCTCTTCCCGAATTTCAAAATTCCATCTTCATACACAAAGTCTCTCAATCTCCCATCATTCACAGCTTTAATCTTCTTTTGGAATTCTTCATCATCGGTCTGAGAACTCTTAATCCTTTCTAGTAAATATGGTTTGGCAACCATTTGAAAAAGCATTGATGTTTCACCTTCCCTGGTTATTCCCATGTCCATCTTCACTAGATCCATGAAAATTGGATCCCTTTCAATTCTCATATTGTTCAAAACTCCATGGTCTTTTCTACTCAAAGCATCTGCCACCTTGTTTGCCTTCCCTAGGTGGTAGTGTATCGTACAATCATAATCCTTGAGTAATTCAAGCCATCTCCTTTGCCTCATGTTGAGTTCTTTTTGTGAGAAAATATACTTCAAACTCTTGTGATCAGTATAAATCTCACATTTTTCACCATAGAGGTAGTGCCTCCATATCTTCAAAGCAAAGATCACTGCTGCTAACTCGAGATCGTGAGTAGGATAGTTTTGTTCATGAATTTTCAACTGTCATGATGCATAGGCAATAACTCTATCATTCTGCATAAGGACACAGCCAAGTCCTTTCTTCGATGCATCACTATAAATAACGAACCCATCATTCCCCGATGGTAGAGTCAATATAGGAGCATTGACTAATCTTCTCTTCAGTTCTTCGAAACATTCTTCACACTCTTTTGTCCAAACAAATTTAACCCCTTTACGTGTGAGCTCCGTTAATGGGTTAGCCAATCGGGCAAAATTCTGGACGAAACGTCGATAATAACCTGCCAAACCAATAAAACTACGTACCTCAGTTATACTCGTAGGTGCTGGCCATTCTTGGATTGCCTTGGTCTTAGAAGGATCAACAGAGATTCCATCTTTAGAGACAATATGGCCAAGAAAAGAAATCTCCTGAAGCCAGAATTCACACTTGCTAAACTTCCCATATAATTCATGCCTCCTCAGAGTCTTCAAGATAATGCGCAAGTGATTTTCATGATCTTCGTAGGTTTTGGAGTATACCAAGATATCATCAATAAATACCACCACAAATTCGTAATGCCCGTACCTAGTTCGAAATGCTGTTTTTGGAATGTCTTCCTTCTTCACACACAACTGATGGTATCCAGATCGAAGGTCAATCTTTGAAAAGTATTGAGCTCCATGCAGTTGGTCAAATAAATCATCAATACGAGGTAGGGGATACTTGTTCTTTATCGTTATATCATTGATCTCCCTGTAGTCGATACATAACCTCATAGATCCATCTTTCTTTTTAACAAAAAGAACAGGGGCTCCCCATGGAGAAACACTAGGGCGAATAAATCCCTTATTACTCAATTCCTCTAGTTGTTTCTTTAGTTCGACTAACTCTACAGTGGCCATTCTATAAGAGGTCTTCGATATAGGCCTTGATCCAGGAATCAAATCAATAGAAAACTCAACTTCTCGTTCTGGAGGATGTCCAGGTAAATCTTCCGGAAATACATCTACAAATTCTTTCACAACAGGTACATCCTCTATTTGAACATTCCTTTCCTCACCGACAGTTATTTCATTCTCTTCCTCCCCAATAATTGAATTAAGTTGAGCTACTGGGGGTGGATCTAAATAAGAATTAGGTGGTGACGATTCTGCTCTAAAAATAAGTTGCTCCTTATCATTATCATCAAGAATCGTAACCTCTTTCTTCTTACAATAAATCTTCGCATCATAGTCCGAAATCCAGTCCATACCGAGGATTATATCAAACTCAATCATAGGTATTACGATGAAATCAGCAGATAAAGAAAATTTATGTGCTCTAATGGGGACTGATTCACAAAACTTTGTTGCAACGATACTCCCCTTAGGAGTTTTAACTGACAACTCCCTTATTAAATCAAATTGGAAATATCTAATTTTCTTAGCAAACTGGGAAGATATGAAACAATGCGATGATCCAGAATCAAATAATGCATTTTCTAAACTTGAGGAAACCATTAAATTACCTGCCACCACGTCTTTCAGAGCTTCTACCTCAGCAGTAGTGATAGCATAAGCCTGGCCTTGATCCCTTGGCCTTTTCTGAGGTAAGTTCTCCTGACGCTTAGGACATGCATTTGCATAATGCCCCATCTCCCTGCAATTGTAGCACTGAACGTTGGTAGCTTCCTTCTTCCCCTTGCAAACATGAGCTTGGTGGCCTTTTTCACCACACTTGTAACAGAATCCCATTCCCTTCAAGCAAGTACCAGGATGTTTCTTCCTGCATTTACCACAAGATGGATATTCAACCTTTCCCTTCTTACCCTTATTTCCATTCCCAGATTGATCAGCAGGTCTCTTCCTCTCTTGCTTTGCTTTAAAGTCATAAGACTTAGAGAATTCCTTTTCGGTCTTGATAGCACATGATACAATGTCTTCGTACGATGAAAAGGATTGTGAGACTAACGCTCGACGGAGAAATGGTTTTAACCCATCAAAGAAATGATCAATCTTACTTCTTGGGTTAAGAATATAATCACCAGCGTACCTCGCTAACCTTGTAAAGTTAGCCTCATACTTTGTGACATTCTCATCCTCCTTTTGTCTCAGACTCAGAAATTGCCTTTCCATATCTGCTCGATGGTCGCGAGGGAAGTATTTTTCTAAAAACAGATCTTTGAACTCCCTCCATTCCATATTTGATACTTCATCATCTTCCTTCGTATTTTGAATCAATGACCACCATTGATCAGCATCTCCAGTGAGGCGGTAAACTGCCATGATAACTTTTTCCCTTTCACTGCTCCCCAAAGCCTGAAATATTTTCTCTAGGGAAAATATCCATTGCTCAGCTACTAAGGGATTTGTATTCCCATTGAACGTTGGTGGTTGTTGCCTCATGAATCGATCTAACATTGATCCTCCACGCTGCGGATCAGGGTGCTCCATACGGGTAAGGTTATTATTCATAACCTGAGTAAGTTGTCCCAGTATGGTGATTAGCTGATCAGCACCAGTTGCATCACCAGCCCCACTATAATTATCTTGAGCAGGAGGGCAATCCCTACATGGAGTGCGTGCATTGATACGGTTTCCATTTCTTCCACTAGGCGCCATTTCTAAACAATGGCATAAACTAGATCAGTTTATGAATCAAAATACATAATCCCATACTTATAAAACACTTAACATAAATTGAACTATTTATGGATATAATCCATAATCATAAGAATGTTTTCTTTGAGGAAGTATATACTCATAATCCCTTCAAAATTATTTGTAAAGAAAATGAGAGTTATCCTAAGCATATCCCCCGGGAGTGTCGTAACCAAGAGTGCAGCAAGGCCCGTTGTCGTGCACCAGTTCCCGTTCGAGTCTAGCTCAAAGCGGTGTTTTCGGGTTTTACCCCTAGGTACATCTGTGCCAGAGCCGCCTCTACCTGCTCGTATCCAGACAGGGATGTATTGCTTGGAAAACTCACAAAATCTCTACAATACCAAAATTCTAGGAAGTTCTTCTATACTAATCCTCAAAGTTCATCTTAGGTCTACGTGCTCTAATCAGAGTTTATCTAAATCTAGCTTCCAAGGTTTGTACTAAACTTACTCTGATACCAACTGTAACGCCCCGACCCCAGTTACCCAGAGTCGGTGCATTATTACATAACATTAGCATGATCACAAGAAAGATCAAATCTCGAAAGACCGATTGGTTTAGTAGCCTTGGAAACACTAGATATATTTATAAGTTTTACATTACATCATAAAATGAAAAACTACTACAACAACATAATGTTTCTACAATCCACACTATTAACCCCTCATAAAATCCCTGCAGGTCATTCATAACTTACTTCTTCACATCCTCGGAAAAATAAAACATAGAAAAGGGGTGAGCTCAAATGCCCAGTAAGGATAACAATATAGCGGAAACTTTCATAAATAAGAATAAACATTTAAGGCAATGTATAACTAAAACAAAAGCCTTTTAAATATGAACTTTCAACATGGTATGGCACAAATAAAATGAAATAATGCCATTTACTTATTCACATGGATATTCTACTAATCGAATAATCACATGCAAAAATCAATAACCACTTTCATAATGTTGGAATGCATAATGCCAGACTATCATAACCACATAGCCAAGGCCTCGTGCCAAGACTACAAATAAGATTTTGTCAAGGCCTTGTGCCAAGACACTAGTTTGTCTCATGAGACCTACCGATGCAATTTTTAAGAAGATACTTACGTTAAAAATTGCTAAAATACACTCCAGTGTTTTTCTGAAAACATTATGCAAGCTTCTGAAAACAAAATAACTAATTCTGAGACTGCTCGACTAATTACAGGCCATGATGGGTCCACTCCCAATCCCTTCCTGTCTACCAAACTCGAGAGTCAGGTTTTCTGAAAACATTTTTAAGCTTGCGTTAAATACGTATACATTTGCACTGGATTTTCATATATTTGAGAGAAATATCTCCTTTTTTGAAATAATTTAAAAATAACATAATTATAATAGAAAACCTTTATTTTTAAAATGTCTTTGTAAGCTTGTAAGGGAAGCTTTGAAAATTTTATAACAGCGGAAAATAGCCGCACCCGCCGTATAAGTTAAAAAAACATTCTTACCTTAATTCTGTCAAAAAGGTTAAAAAGGACCTTGTTTTGAAAGTGACCAAAAGATTCCTTTATAAACCACTTATAAAAGTCAAAAAGGGTATAAATGACTTTAACTCATATTCTAGTAAATAGTAAAAATGTTTTTAAATGCATTTTTAAGAAACATGGATGTGGATGATAAAGAGATCCCAGTAGACTATTACGTATAAACAACCTTGGATAATGAAGAGGTTGTAAAGTAAACCCTTACCTTGTACTTTTCCTTGGTTTGGGTAGGTTAACCTCCTGTATAATGGTGAAATAGTTGTTATTAAATTATACAAGAATCATATATAATAATATGATATCATATATGATCTTTTAACATTGATTTGTTAATAATATCTTAGAATTATCGTCGTTTCGGGAGTTAACTTACTCATTTTCTTTTATATGTTTTGTTACATAAGCCATGGTTGTTGTATCTTATTCATATCCAGAATTATATCTAGTCCTTAAACATCATTTTTAAATCATCAAATGATAATTATACTTGAATGGATACGATGGAGAATGAATCTCATCGCGTTCATGGAGACGGTAGTCCGTACGTACGCACGAACGACAATATCATTCTTTTGATATTAAAATAATATATAAATGGATGGTATATCATATATACAGAATCATTAACATGTTATATTTATTATTTACATGAGTTACACATCATTATTATACCCATCCAAATAATATTATATTGAATAACAATTACACCACGACGTGGAGACGGTAGTCCGTACGTACGCACGTATGGTGACATGTTATTCAAAGGGTGGATAGAATACTAAATATGGTTGTACCATATTTATAATAACATCACAGTATATGTGAGATACTGGAGTTATTATTTTAGAATGGTAAGAACAAAGGAAGAAGAAGTGGAAGAAGAAATGAACTTGGAGAAGGGTGGTGAAATCATTACCTCTTCTTCGGGTTCTTCCTTTTGATTTGATCAAAAGGGCTCCTTAGGTTGGCTTTATGATCAAAATAAGGCCTCTAGGTTGTAGTGAGGGATGTTGGGAGAGTATTTGGGCAGAGTTTGGCCGAACCAAAAGGCTTTGAAGGTGTGAAGAAATGAGAAGGAGGAGTGCCCTTTTATAAGAGGGGTGAGGGGCACCTTTGGAAAAGCTAGAAATATTAATTTATAATAAATTCATATTCGGTTTCTAATGGCTCCAAAGCTTATTATTCAAAGGTTAATGTGGGGATAGGTCTAAAACCACTCAACCAATAGAATTTAGACAGGTTTGGGTACTTATATTAACCTTATCTTTAAGTATTAACTCTAAGTTAATTAGTTTCACTTTTACAATGTCTCTTTGTATTTTTATATAATATGGTTAATAAACTTACTATATACATCCAAGCTACCCCCAAGTGGTACATTAATGATGTAAATATCATTATATAAGTCTCTTGGCCTAACCTTATATTTTTAGGAATTTAATATCAATTAAGAATATAATATTTGTTTTAAGAACTCTTTTATGTCAATTTTGACACTATTCAATAGTTGATTTTTGTGAAACTCATAACAGATTGATTACTTCAAACAAAGTAAATTAAATCAATACTAATATATCATATTATCCTAGAAAATTAGTTTAATTCATTAAAAGTTTCATATTATATTTATTTGGGTATTTATAATATCAATTATTTTAATTTTTCACTATTATAGTAATTACTGCATCATCATTGTGTCATAAATAAAATAAATTATTTAATGTCTAAAAATTATAAATAAAATATAATTATGTAGGAAATCTTTTTATATTTCTAATGAATATTTATAATATAAAATCCAACATATATAACCCTATGTAACAATTGTTTTTCTAAAAGATATATGCTTGTGTCATTTTTGTATTCATTTTAACTTAATTAAAATAAAGTGTCATTATCACTTACAAGTGGATCCATGGGGTCCTAAAATAGACCCAAAGATTCCCATGGTCGACCATGTATCAACCAATAGGGTTAAGACACGTTTTAGGGTAATTTAGTATTATTATAATATTATTTTTTAACCCTTATTTACCAGATTTACCCTTAACCATGGTAAATAAAATATTTACCGCAGTAATTATTCAAAATGTCTAAAAATAAAAGTTACCTATTTACACAATTTGAACATCATGATTCCAAATATGTAATCCATTTTCCTAAATTCAAAACACAGAAGTGGCAGAAATTAATTTAAAATTAATTCCCGCTGTCAAAACAAAAAACGTGTTTTTAAGAGATAATAACTATCAAAAGATTGACACTCGTTTATGTTCGGTTTAATTGTAAAATTATGTCCAATGACCAACATTATATTAAATGGTAAAAATATATTCTAAATATACTTTAAAACCACTCAAATTCATAATTTATCACTATTAATTATTTTGATTAAAAAAGTTGTTTTTAATTAAAACTTAGTAATTTTCACTATTCATCAAAATATGAAAGTTATCTGAAATGTACCAAAATTTCACCTTAGGCTAAATTCGATATTCCAAATCCAAAAATGAAGTCCATTTTCAAATATAAAATATATATAATTTCAAAAAGTAGGTATTACTATTCATAACGGCTAGTTTGATTAGTTATGGTGTGTTAGAACTC
The DNA here is from genome assembly GCA_963277665.1 of Viscum album. Taxonomy (NCBI): domain Eukaryota; kingdom Viridiplantae; phylum Streptophyta; class Magnoliopsida; order Santalales; family Viscaceae; genus Viscum; species Viscum album. The sequence goes on along the minus strand of OY728128.1, from coordinate 264,351,323 downwards.
GGTGTTGCCTACAACACACGCTATCACATTATTCAAAGAGAAGCGTACCGTAGAAGCTTGGGGTGTTACACTAGTGGATAAGGGTTTTAAATAGTGTCATGTAATTGATTATGATGAAAAATTTTCTCCAATTTCCAAGTTTAAATCTATAAGAATCATACTTTCCATATCATCTTTCCATGAAAATGATATTTGGTAGATGGATGTCAAAACTACATTCCTTAACGGAAACCTTTGGGAAGATGTCTATATGACACAAATAGAATGGTTTCTAACCCAAAGTGATGCTAAAATGGTATGTAAGTTTAAGAGATCCATTTATGGATTAAACCAAGCATCCAGTCCATGGAACATTAGATTTAATGAAGCCATAAGATAATTTGGTTTCATTAAGAAAGAATGTGATCCATTTTTTTACAAGTGGTTTAATGGGAATGCAGTTGTTATCCTAGTAGTGTATGTTGATGACATATTTCTTATTGGAAATGACATACCATCCTTGTAGTCATTCAAGGAATGGTTGAACAAGTGCTTCTCCATGAAGGACTTAGGAGAAGCAGCCTACATTCTAGGGATCGAGATCATTTGTGATAGATCCAAGAGGTTTCTTGGACTAAGTCAAAGTACAAACATTGACCATATACTAAAGAGATTTAGTATGGAGAAATACAAGAGGGTATTGGTTCCAGTGTCACATGGTATACATATTTCCAAGAAAATGTGTCCCTAGACACAACAAAAGAAAGATAGGATGAGTAATATTCCATAGGCTTTAGTGATAGGATCTATCTTGTATGCCATGTTATGTATGAGACTTGATGTTGCCTATGCACTGAGCATGGTAAGAATATATCAAGAACATCTAGAAGAACAGTATTGGACTACTGCCAAGACTATCCTTAAGTATCTAAGAATAACCAAGGATATGTTCCTACTGTATTGAGGAGATGAGGAGTGTGTCACTATAGGGTATGTTGATGTTGGTTTTCAGACAGATTAGAATGATCTAAAGTTGAAATCAGGATATGTTTTATGTATAAACGGAGGATCTGTGAGCTGGAAGAGTTCAAAGTAGCCAGTTATCAATAATTCTGAAGTGGATTCTAAATATATAGAAGCTTATGATGCAACCAAGGAATTTGTATGGATTTGGAACTTTTCCCAGGATCTTAATGTGGTGCCTAGTATTAAAGATCTCATTACATTATATTGTGATAATACAGCAGTAGTGGATCTTGAAAAAGAGCCAAGTTCCCTCAGTGGAAAAAGCACATACTCTGATATTATCAACCCTTGAGGGATTTCTATCAAAGGGGTGAATTTTCAGAGATTAGAGGGTCCACAGAGGAGAACATCAAGTATTCCTTTACTAAAGGCCTATCTTAGTAGAAGCATGAATATCATGTGAGAGCTAGTGGACTAAAGTTTGTTATAAGTTGGTTGTATTGCAAGTGGGAGTTTGTTGGAGTTAGTTCCCTAAAAACCAACTTCATTGTACATTATGATAAACCTATATTCATTGGATGAATTTTAATAAACTCTTTATCACATCATGATTATTCTTCTATGTGACATAGTATGTGATTATGTCCTAAGAATAGTTGTTGAACTAAAAGGTCATAGTGGATCCCTTCTATGATGAGAACCTGAAAATTCCATGACACTATTCTTGAATATATGTTTTAAGGCCGGATGATATCATTTTAAATGACACAAATGATATAGGCTATCAGTGGGGGGACTCATGAAACTTTGAGGCACATTCTCATGGTGTACGCCCCTAGTAATATCCAGGAGGATATTATGAGAACAATACCCACCAGTAAGAAATCCACATTAATAAGTGTCATTGGATGTTCCTATCTGTGGACATGTGTATTGGTTCTTATACTTTAGGATTATTATAATTAATGGGTATTATGACTCATGCACTTAGATGTATTGATGAAAACTGTGACGATGGATGATCGTGGTGAGGTAGTATATTTTGGGTGTGTCATGAGTAATACGGCAATAATTAATAATGAGAGAAAGGATTTTTCTCTTTTATGAAAGTAGATATCTCATTACCTTTGGTGGAAATGATATATCCTAACTAAATCCATGGCCATGGTGTTCAATAGGCAAGTTCAATTCTAGGAAGTCAAAAGAATGAGAAATCAAACACATGGGTTGATGACACTTTCATGAAACCCACTTGATTGTAGATTTTGGGACAAAGGGATTATATTACATGGTAAGCATTCGTATGAGCTGACATGTTGTTACAACATAAGATTCTTTCTTTGGGGTTCCTTGACCCATTTCTAGATAGTAATATCAGACTTTAGGCAAGCCCACCTAATTCCAATGAGAAAGAGGCCCAGAGGGTTACACACTAAGTGTAGCCAGTATCTCAGTAAAATAATTTATTTATTTGACAAGTTGAATAAATATTATTCCTAGTTTTGGTTTAATAATTATTCAAGTATATCTGATGGAATTTATTTTTTTTCTATTTATTTGAGAGAATATATTATAGATGGAATATTTATTTATTGGTGAATAAAGTAGTTATATTTATTTAATAAATAAATATTCATTATTCAAGGCCTGATAAATATTGAGGAGCATTGGTGAAAAAATTTATGGGTCTGGTAAGAAATAAAATTAAATATTATTTGGTTAAATAATATTTAAATATAACATGAAATTTAAGAACATGTTATGGAAATAATAACATTGGTATTATTATTTGACATGGGGTTTTCACATTGAATAATAAATTAAGTAACAGAACCTGTGATTATTATTTATTATAACCTGCTGAATAAAATTTGTTAAGAACATGTCATAAAAATAATAGAATTACCATTATTATTTGACATGGGGTTTTCACATGGAATAATAAATTATGTAACAGCACTTGGGATAACTATTTATTATTATCTAATGAATTAAATTCCCCATTATTTTATTATTCTCTATATAAACAATGGATTCATTCGACTAAATAATCAATCGTTGTGTTCACAACATCCTTTGAGAAAAGCTCTCGATCCTAAAGAAATCTTCCCTCTCCAAGAACGCTCTCAAGAATGGGAGATATCCTCCTCCACCAGATCAAGGAAAATGCTTTATAAGTGATTCTCAAGGTGATAAAAGGTGGAAATTGTAAGAATAAGGATCTTCCACGCTGGCACTCAGAGACTCCTTTGGCTATGTCTAGAGATACGTAGAGTGTAACGACCCAAAAATTCATTAATGAAAATTCATCTTGGTCTATTTAAATGTCTTCTTATGGTTATATAAAACATATTAAATTATTTGGTTCTATGTTTTTTATTTTAAAATTCCATTAAGAATTTTTATCATTGCTAATATAGTTGTTGAGTAGTGATCACATGATTAGTATAAATATAGGGCTTTAACAAATCCAATTTACTCAGAAAAAGGAAGCAATGGACTCATCCAGTAGAATTTCCCCATACAAAGCCCATTTTTTTGATCTCAGAAAGTAGGTGGAGTCATTGGGATTAGCTCCTGACCAAGCCCAAGCTGATCTTAAACATGTTAAGCTTGAGTGGAACCGACTATGGGAGAAGTGGAAGCTAATAGAGATTACCACTCGAGCAATGTTCTCTGAGCCACCCCAAGAGTCTGTCACCATCGCACACCTTACCCTTCGGTCTTATGCAAGTTTTTTAAAGGTTTTTGTAACAATACCCTAGTACTATGATTATATAAATTATTTTTTTATAGATAATATACATTCATTTTATTATTGTTACTTTGTAAATAGTTTTTAAAGCACAAATAATATTTTTAGTTAATATTCAACTAAGAAATCTATTTTGATGAATTAATGGATTTTTTAATTAAATATTATTTTAATAAAATATTATTATTATTATTAAATTACTTTTTATTAAATATAAATTATCTTATAATTTTATGAATGCAACTGTAATTTTTTATTAAGGTTTGAAATCTATTTTTGTCAAAACCCGTGAATTTTCGATAAATGTCAGTTTTTATTTTAAAAGTAAAAATTCACATATTTAGAAAATTATTTTTATAAAATGAATATTATTTTTTGAATCAGGACTTCGAAATTATTCAATGGTGAATTTTTCATAATTTTCTGAGACAGTAGAATTTTTGGGTAAAAATTAAATATCGTAATATATAATGTGTTTTGTGACATTATAATGACCCAATAGTGATGTAATAAAATACTATAAACATTATTTTAGGACAATATATGTTTTAACATTAAAATAATGTGATTTTGGGTTTGTTTTATTTATTTTACAAATCTTTAGTGGACCCTTCAAGGCTTATAAAACATTTTGTCTTTTAAAATTGTTTTCCTTGAGAATGTGACTCACCTCCACATAAGCAGCCCTATTATTTTAAGAAGTTATTCCATTGCCCTTATAAAATATTTTTTTCTACTCTCATTTGGAAAAAACCACAGTAAAAAATCATGGTCTGGTTTGTGGTTTTGATTAGTTTAATGTGAGGTGTCTCAAACCTAAATAATAAAGAATTCCCTCTCCTTTCCTATATAAACCCACCCATGCTCCCACTTCCTCTTCACTAAAAGCCTTTGGATTTCGACAAACCCCAAACCTACCCTCTATAGAATCCTCCCAAGTTTCCCCAATCTCCAAAGAATCCTCTCTCAAGCCTCTCATAAGCTTTTGGGATCCCACTTCCAAGTAAGGGATTTCTTCCTTTCTCATTTTTTGTCTAATTTTCATTAAGTTGTTATGCCATTTTATTTTCAATTAAAAATGTTGGGGTATAATTTCTCACCTCCCCAATACTTCCCTACTTATTTTTATTATGGTAGACCCCTTTATCTCTCATTAATGCCTCCCATGTGCACATGTTACCATGCCGAAATTCTGTGAGGGATTTCTCTCTCCTCTTTTACATCCAAGTAATTATTTTGTATTATGCATCTAAATTCCATTATGTTTGTTGGGACATGTATCTATATGACCTCCTTACTGTCCATTTCATGTAAATATGATGAGAATCCCCTTTCTCTCTCATCAACCATTTTTTATGAGTTCTTATTTCACGCATTTATGCTGCCGAAATTTCACTACAATTTTCCAAGCCAATGTCATTGTGTAGTGAATACCATGCCCATTTCTCTATCAAGGGTATTCATATTTATGAACATTTAATTATTGATTATAAATCTTCATGTATGTATTACACATCCCTTTATTTTGGAATAAATGATGATGATTGATTCCATGTTGTATGATCCATGTGGCACACTTATGCATGAAATGAAATGTTTAAGAAGGATGTGCCCTGATAGCACTCCAATGCATTGGGTAATGTATAGTATCATGATACATCATGTTAAATGAGTGTTGACTCATGATAATTCAAGTGTAGTAAGGGTTTACTCATGCTTCATGTGCAATGAGGGTTTACTCATGCTCCATGTGCAATGAGCCTTGGATCATGTTAATTCCATGTTAAGTGTTGTTGCCACATTTCCATGTTATGATTATCATGATTTATCATGACTTTATGTTCATGTTTCTCTTGTGATCCATTTATATTCCTATTTTCTAGCATGTATTGTATTATTCATGTTATTCCAGGTTTATTCCCTTACTGGGCTTTATAGCTCACCCTTTTCTTATGCATGTCCTCAGGTTATCCCATGCAATGATAAGTAAGAGGGAATGTAGTGGTCATGTAAAGGATGTTTTCAATAAAGATGTTGTATTTCATGGTTTAAGTTGTTATGTAACTATCCTAAGCCCCGAAGACACTAGAACTCTCAATATTCTAGGTTTTATCATGTGAATTTTATGTAATAAATCATGTTTTAGTGAGTAATAAAGAGAAGGGTTGTTATAGTTGGTATCAGAGGATATGTTTAGTTATTTTTGGGATTAGGATTAGAAACCCCCAGCGAAAGCCGTAGGGATAAGACTAAGTATAATAAAAACATCTCTATGTTTTGGTGTGTATTGAGTAAGTGGTTTATCAAGAAAATACACCCCTGTCTGGATACGAGCAGGTAGTGGTGGCTCTGGCATAGATGTACCTAGGGGTGAAAACCCAGACAAGGAGTTTCTGGCTTAACCCAGGGTATCCTAGTACACGAAAATGGTCCTTGATACACACTTGGTTATGAAACTCCTTGGGGATATGAATTGGTCAATTAACAAGATTATTATGAACCATTATTAAGGGAATAAAAAAAATTCCCCTAAGAATATATGTTAGAAAGTAGATCATGGATAACATAGATTGAAGCCTATAGATTCATAATTTAAGGAAATAAAATCTATATAGAAGTAATTTGTTTTTGGATTACCCTTTTATGTGTTACCCCTAACTTTCCTTTTATTTCAGCCAATGGTTGATAATAGGAAGACTCGGGCTTACAACAGATGTGAAGACCAATGTGATGACTGTTCTAATGAGATGCCCAATCTGATGGGAGTGGAAATCACGAAATTTGTCATGATACTCTCTTAGTTAACTCAATAATTGAATAGAAACTTGGGTCAAGAGGAATCTTCAACCCCCCTATGAAAGAACAAGTCTCTATCGAGTGCTTCATGAGACAAAGGCCTTCTAGTTTTAATGGATCATTTGATCCCTCAATCGTCGAACAATGGATCAACTCCATTGAAAAGATCTTATCCATCCTTAAATGTTCCGAACAAGAAAAGGTTCTTCTGGATGCTTATCATATAGAGGGTGAATCCAATCAATGGTGTAAATTGATCAAAAATACGAATCCTAGGGAGGAAACCGAGGCATTTGAATGGAAGTATTTCTGGAAAATGTTTTTCAATAAATATTTTTCATGCACCCTCTAGCTTAAGATGGAAACGGACATCCTTGAACTAAAGAAAAAAGTTGATGAATCTTTCAGAGCATACGAGGAAAACTTCACAAGGCTTGTACAATCGCCTTCGACTTTTTCGTTACCCCCAAATACAAGTTTGACCACTTCTTTGGTGAGCTGAAACCTAGCCTGTGGAAAGCTCTGGTGATCCATGACTTCGACAGCTATGAAGAAATTTTCCGATGTTCCCTCAAGGTCGAAATGGAGATTGGAAAATCTGAGGGGTATCATGGGGATAAGAAGCATAATGTGGACTTCAATTCTGGCAGTCCTATAGATAAATCCAATGGTTCTAAGAAAATCCATCACCCCACTTTCCAAAGGTGTGGAAAGAAGCACCCTCGAAAATTGCCTGATGGGGGCGAGGAAATGCTTTAGGTGTGGAAGAGAAGGGCACCTAGCCATTAATTGCTGACAAGAGAAACCCACAACTATGACAGAGGAGAGGAACACTTAATTCGACTCTCAATTCATTTTTTATTGCTTCAACTGCAAATAACTAGGGAATCTTTAAAATCAGTTCCCTAAGCTAAGGGTTTTTTGAGGCAACTGACAACCTTCAAGGCAGCAAGGGATATATTTCTCCATCACTAATACCGAAGTGAACCCCGCCAAAAAAGTGGTGACAAGTACACTTATTATTCATTCAATAATAGAGAACATACTTTTTGATCCAGGTTCTATGCATTCTTTAATATCCTGAATGTTTAGTAGAACAATCCCAACACCACCACAAATCATGGAAGTAAAGATTTCGGTGAGTACAGAAAATGGGGAAATCATTGCATCCCATGAATATAACTCCTCCCATGTCTTAATCAGTGGATTGAACTTCCCAAAAAACCTCAGCATACCCCCTCTAGTGGAATTTGATTCAATTCTGGGCATGGATTTTCTTTCCTTATATAGATCCAACATAAATTGATGTGAGAGGGAAATCACTCTCCATGTGGAGAATCGACCCACAATTCTGTTCAAGTGAAAGGAGGAAGATTAATCTTCTTTAGCTCTATAATCTAAAGAATGGATATTACTACCCTATGAACATGTGTATCTGGCTCAGATGATTGATTCTAAGGAGGAAACCATCCTTGAATACATTCCTATTGTGATGGAATTCACTGAAGTGTTTCTCGAGGAATTTTCTGGTCTTCCTCCTAGAAGATATTTTTAAATCTCAATTGATCTTATACTTGGGGAGTTTCCAATATCCAATACTCTATATAGAATGGATATTGTAGAGCTTTAGGAGTTAAAGAAACAACTATAGATGAATCTGGAAAAAGGGTTTATACACCCAAATGCTTCACTTTGGGGTGCACCAGTCCTCTTCGTCAAGAAAAAGGATGGGTCAATGCACCTTTGCATCGTTTATTGTGAGCTTAACAAAATCATGATAAAGAACAATTATCCTCTCCCACAAATTCATGACTTGTTTGATCAGCTATGTGGAGCACAATACTTCTACAAGGTATATTTGTGGTCGGGATATTATCAAGTAAGGGTGAAGAAGGAAGATATCCCCAAGACTGCTTTCCGTACAATATACGGGCACTATGAATTCATAGTAATGCCTTTTGGACTCACTAATGATCCAGAAATATTCATGGACTTGATGAATAGAGTCTTTAGAAATTACCTTGAAATTTTTTTGGTAGTCTTTATAGATGATATTCTAATATACTCCAAAACCAAGGAGGATCATTAGAAGCATCTAATAATTGTACTAGAGACCTTGCGAAAGGAGAAGATCTATGAAAAGTACATCAAGTGTGATTTCTCATTGAAGTAGGTCTCATTCTTGGGCCATATCATTACAATCAATGGGACATCGGTGGATCCCTCCAAGAAAACTGCAATAGAGGGATGGATGAGGCCAACATCGGTAATAGATATTCCTATATTTTTTAAGTTATCTGGATATTATCGATGATTTGTGATAAATTTATCATGATTTTCCAACCCACTTACAAAGATAACTCGGAAGGGAGTAAAGTTTTCTTGGAGTGATGAATGTGAAGAAAGCTTCAAGGAGTTGAAAAGGAGGCTTATCACTGCACTCATTATCACTTTACCCACAAGTGGAGAACTTCTTATGGTATTAAGTGATGCTTTGAAGAAGGTCATGGGATATGTGATGATGAAAAATTTCAAAGTCATTACCTATGCTTCAAGGCAATTGAAAGTTCATGATTATAATTATCCAACACATGATATGGAGTTATCTATGGTGATCCTCGCTTTAAAAATTTGGTAGCATTATCTCTTTAGGGAGAAGTGTGAAATATATAAGGGAAACTAATATATATTCACACAAAAAGATTTGAACATGAACCAACTAAGATGGTTAGAACTGATCAAAGACTGTGACTGCTCAATCTATTACCACCCTGGGAAAGTGAACAAGGTGGTGGATTCTCTAAGTAGAAAAGACTCGGTGATTCTATCATTGATGATAATTGAGTAGGATCCAATCTTCTTAGATTTTATGAAGATAGACATGGGAATTATAAATAAGGTAACATCATCAATCCTTTCACAAATTATTTCTCAACCGTCTATTTTGGAAAAGTTAAAGGATGCTCAAAAGGATGATGTGGAAATTTAGAATAAATTGGAAGCTATACGAAAAGGCAAATCCTAGGAGTTCAATGTTATTGAATAATGAATTGTGAGATTTGGGAAAAGACTATGTGTTCCATCAAGTCCTGAGCTGAGGAAGAAACCTCTAGATGATGCACATAGTTCAAATTTCTCTATTCACCCAGGAAACACGAAGATGTATCAAGACATTCGATAGGATTATTGGTGGGATAATATGAAGAAGAAGATCATTGAGTATACATAAAAGTGCCTTGTGTGTTATCAAGTGAAGGAAGAGAGGTAGAAGTCTAAGGGGATGATGCAACCATTTCCCATACTAGCATAAAAATGGGTGAACATCACCATGGACTTTGTCTCAGAACATTCGAAGACATCCAAAGGAAGCAATGAAATATAGGTTGTTGTGGATCGTCTTACAAAGTCTGCACACTTCATTGAAATTTAGGAGGATTTCTCATAAGATAAACTGGAATTGATATATATCAAGGAAGTGGTAAGGCTACATGGAGTACCATTATCTATTATATCCTATCAAGATCCAAGATTCACCTCTATGTTTTGGAAGAGTCTTCAACATGCTCTAGATACTGAACTAAACTTCAGTATGGCCTATCATCCTCAAACAGATGGAAAATCTGAGCGAACTATTCATACACTGGAGGATATGTTAAGATCGTATTTTATGGACTTCAAAGGAGGGTGGGACCAACATCTTCTACTAGTTCAATTCTCCAATAATAACAGTTTCCACTCGAGCATCTGAATGGAACCTTATGAAGCCTTGTATGGGAAGAGGTGCAGAACACTGGCATGTTCGGATGAAGTCTTTGAGCGTAAGATGTTAAGACCAGAAATGGTCGAAGAAATTATGGAGAAGGTGAAAACCATTCAGCAGCATATCAAGGCATCCCAGAGTTGACAGAAGAGTTATGCAGATAACCATTGAGGATACCTTGAGTTTAAAGTTGGAGACATGGTATTTCTACGCATATCTCCATGGAAAAACTTTATGAGGTTTGGAAAGAAAGGGAAGTTAAGTCCTAGGTACATCGGCCCCTTCGAGATTCTTGATCATGTAGGGGTTGTGGCCTATCGTCTAGCACTTCCACCTACCATGGCCAAAGTACATGATGTCTTTCATGTATCCCCCTTAAGGAAGTACATAATAGACACTTCACATGTACTCTCTTTATAGGTAGTATTGTTAGAGGAAGAACTTTCGTATGAGGAGCAACCAGTGAAGATCTTAGATCGTAGAGAAAAATTTCTATGAAATAAGACAATGTCCCTCGTGAAAGTGTTCTGTAGAAACCTAATGTTGAAAGAAGCAACATGGGAATCAGAGGAAGTGATGAAGCAAAGTTACCCACATCTATTTTAGTGTGGGAAAATGAAATTTCGAGGGAAAAAATTCTTAAGGGGGGAAGATTGAAACGACCCAAAAATTCATTAATGGAAATTCTTATGGGTCTATTTAAATGTCCCCATATGGTTATGTAAAATGTATGCACTTATTTGGTTCTATGTTTTGGATTTTAAAATACCATTAATAATTGTGACCTTTTCTAATATAGTCTTTGAATAGTGATCATATGATTAGTATACATATAGGTATTTAACAAATCCAATTTACTCAGACAAAAGCAGTGATGGCCTAATCCAGCAGACTTGCCCTGTACGAAGCCCATTTTTTAGAGATCAAAAAGGATTTGGTGTCATTGGGATTCTCTCTTAACCAATCTCAAGCCGGTCATGAACACATTAAGCTTGAGTGGAACCGACTATGGGAGAAGTGGAAGTTAATAGTGATTACCACTCGAGAAATCTTATCCGAGCCACCCCAAGAGTCTGTCACCATCGCACACCTTACCCTTTGATCTTATGCGAGTGTTTTAAGGGGTTATATAAAAATAAACTAGTACTATGATTATATATATTATTTTTTTATTGATAATATACATTCATTTTATTATTGTTACTTTGTAAATAGTTTTTAAAGCACAAATAGTATTTTTAGTTAATATTCAACTAAGAAATCTATTTTGATGAAATAATGGATTTTTTAATTAAATAATATTTTAAAAAATATTATTTTTATTATTAAATTACTTTTTTTAAATATAAATTATCATATAATTTTATGAATGCAATTGTAATTTTTTATTAAGGTTTGAAAGCTGTTTTTGTCAAAACCCATGAATTTTCGATAAATGTCAATTTTTATTTTAAAAGTAAAAATTCCCATACTTAGAAAATTGTTTAGATAAAATGAATATTATTTGTGGAATCAGGACATCGAAATTATCCAATGGTAAATTTTTCATAATTTTCTAAGTCAGTCGAATTTTTTGGGTAAAAATTAAATATCATTTAAACATATAATGTGTTTTATGACATCATAATGACCCAATAGTGATGCGATAAAATAATATAAAAATTATTTTAGGCCAATATATGTGTTACCATTAAAATAATTTGATTTTGGGTTTGTTTTATTTATTTTAAAAAGATTTGGTGGACCCTTCAAGGCTTATAAAACATTTTGTCTTTTTAAATTGTTTTTATTAAGAGTGTGACTCACTTACACATAATCAACCCTATTATTTTAAGAAGTTAGGCCATTTTCTTTATAAAATAATATTTTCCACTCCCCTTTTCAAAAAACCATGGGCAAAAACCATGGGCTGGTTTTTTGTTTTAATTAGTTTAATGTAATGTGTCCCAAACTTAAATAATAACGACTTCCCTCTCCTTTCCTATATAAACACACACAAGGTCCCACTTCCTCTTCAGTAAATTCCTTTGGAGTTCGACCAAACCCTTCCCTCCTCTCTCTAGAATCCTCCCAAGGTTCCCCAAGCTCCCAAGAAGCCCCTATAAAGCCTCCCCTAAGATTTTGGGATCACACTTCCAAGTAAGGCATTTCTTCCTTTCTCATTTTTTGTCCAATTTTATTTAAGTTTTTATGCCATTTTTTTTTAAATTAAAAATGTTGGGGTATTATTTATAACCTCCCCCATACTTTCCTCTTTATGTTTGGATGATGGGATACCCCTTTCTCTCTCATTAATTCCTCCCATGTGCACCTGTTACCATGCTAAAATTCCATGAGGGATTTCTCTCTCCTCTTTTACATCCAAGTAATTATTTTGTATTATGCATCTAAATTACATTAAGTTTGTTGGGACATATATCTATATGACCCCCTTACTTTCCATTTTATTTAAATATGGTGAGACACCCCTTTATCTCTCATAAATCATTTTTTATGAGTTCTTATTTCACGTTGTTATGCTGTCGAAATTACACTATGATTTTCAAAGCCAATGTCATTGGGTAGTGAATTCCATGACCATTTCTATATCAAGGGTATTCACATTCATGAACATTTAATTATTTATTATAAATATTCATGTACATATTCTACATCCCTTTATCTTGGAATAAATGATGATGATTGATTCCATGTTGTATGATCCATGTGGCACACTTATGCATGAAATGAAATGTTTAAGAAGGGTGAGCCCTAATAGCGCTCCAATGCATTGGGTAAAGTATAGTATCATGATACATAATGTGAAATGAGTGTTGAATCATGATAATTCAAGTGCAACAAGGTTTTACTTGTGATTCATGTGTAATGAGGGTTTACTCATGCTTTATGTGCAATGAGCCTTGGATCATGCTAATTACATGTTAAGTGTTGTTGCCACATTTCCATGTTATGATTATCATGATTTATCTTGCCTTTATATTCATGTTTATCTTGTTATCCATTGATATTCCTATTTTCTAACATGTATTTTATTCCTCATGTTATTCCATGCTTATTCCCTTATTGGGCTTTATAGCTCACCCTTTTCTTATGCATGTCCGCTGGTTATCCCATGCAATGCTATGTACGAGGGAATGTAGTGGTCATGTAAAGGAAGTTTTCAATAAAGATGTTGAATTTCATGTTTTAAGTTTTTATGTAATGATCCTAAGCCCCAAATACACTAGACCTCTCGATCTTCTATGTTTTTTTAAGTGAAGTTTATGTAATAAATCATGTTTTAGTGTGTAACAAAGAGAAGGGTTGTTATATGGAGTACGTGTAGATCACCAGTAGAGGATTCCTACACTTGGATTCTAAATTGTAATGGAGCCACACATCGGACCCATGGTTGGACACATTAACAAATAAAAAATCACCTTTGAGTTAATTCTAAAGTTTAATTAAATTAATTATAAACAAAATATATTGATCCTCTCTTTTTGGTTATAGATTCTCTCCTTTTTATTTTATCTTTGATTCAATTATATGGATACTGACGTTCATCATCGTATTGATCCCGAATTAATCATCAATTATGTAAATTTGAAAAGTTGGGTACACGCCCATCCTGCACTTCTACTATGCCTGAAACCTATAATACCCCAAGTTTTACATCTAGTTAGGATACTAGTAGATCAGATGGTGGTACTGGTAGCAAGCCTTCTTCTTGGATTAGTAGGGCTATAGTGGGGTTTAGTTACCCTATCATATGATGAGGTGACTCTTTCCTGGAAATATTTCAAGAGTATCTTCGGAAAAGAGTTTTCACCCACTATACTGAAGGATGTGCGAATCCAGGAGCTTATGTAGCTCTAGTAGGACAACATGATAGCAGATGAATATTCATCGAGGTTTACCGAACTCTCTAGGTACTTTATGGATATGGTTTGAGATAATTTTTTCATACCTTTGAGCGATGTCTACATAGATACATTTGAGATAGTGTTATCCCCTATGCATTCCTACCTATGTTGGGGTCCTAGAGTGGGCTTTAGTGGTTGATAGTTTCTTGGATGAGTAGGTACAGATAGCGGTTGTCATTTTTGGGAAAGAATTAGCAGATACCAAAGTAGTAGGGAGCCGACATCAGTCCCAGGGACCTAAATGTGGGTGACATTTCAGGAGGAGGTCCTGGGATATAGGATCTGTGGTTCAGGGCTCACAGGGTTGGTCCAGTTAACCCAGAGAGAGTTTTTTCTACTCTTTTGATGGTAGGGGACGTCTCACCCGAGATTATATAACCCACAGTACAGCTGATAGAGAAACCATGGATGGGTCCTTGAGATAGATATAGCAACATGAGCAGGCAGTTATATAGGGAAATGGACTTGGTAGAGGATATGGGAGAGCATAAATAGGTGGTTGAGGTTTTGACATGTTACCACCACCACCACTAGGTTTTCCATGCCTGGATCAGGGAGCTGGAGGACAAGGGAGGGGACAACTATAGGTTGTTGAAACCTACGACCCGAAGGCTTTGGGAATAATTCAAGGTATGATCTGTGTCTTCTCTACTTTAGATTCAATACTGATAGACACAAGTTCTATTCATTCCTTTCTTTCCACATATCTTGTTTGAGACATATATATTCTAGTTGAACCATTGACTTGACCCTTACTCTTATAAAATCTTGTTGGAAGACTCAGTGATCATTCACTTATTCCAATAGTGTGACCTGACTCTTGGAGGTGAGAGTTTCGGTGGGGATATCTTGTTTTCATTATTGAGGCCTTACGACATCATTCTTGGTATGGAATGATTATCCACATTTCATGCTTAGATTGATTATTTTAGGTGAAGGGTGTGATGTGTCCACTATGACAGAACCAGGTTTTCTTTTTCAGTGAAAAGGAAACCTAGGTAGTGAAGGATGGACTCATCTATAGAAGGGTGAAGTTGATTAATCATCAATTGGATAGCTTGACCCTTGGTGTAGTGGATGTTATGAGTTTCCAATTTTCTGTAGTGGTGGTGAAATATGACGATGTCTTCCTAAAATATGTTCCAAGTTTACTAACCCACTAATAAATAGACTTCTGCATTGATCTAAATATTGGGATAGAATCAATATCTATACCAGCATATCGGATGGATCCCTAAGAGATTCATGAGCTGATGGAGTAATTGGAGGACTTTTAGAGAAAGGGATTTATTTGACCCAGTGTTTCACCCTAGGCAGCACCAATTTTGATTACCAAAAAGGAATATGGGAGCTTGAGGTTATGTTTGGACTACCGTCACTTGAACTAGGTGACCATGAAGAACAAGTATCCAATACTAAGAATAGATGACCTATTTGTTCAGTTGAGAGGGGTGATATGGTTCTCAAAGGCCTGCCTCAAATCATGATATCACCAGCTGTGAGTATGGAATGAGGATATACCTAAGATAACATTCATATGTCGTTAAATCCACTGTGAGTACTTGGTGATTCCCTTTTCATGACGAACTCCCCAGGAGTGTTCATGGGACTCATGAACTATATCTTTTAGCCTTACTTATACCAGTTCATGGTAGTATTCATAGATGTTATCCTTGTATACATGGAATCCAAGGAGGATCACGCAATACACTTAAGGATAGTTTTGGACATACTCTTGTAGCACCATATTTATAGAAATATCTCAAAGTTTTAGTTTTGGATTCATGAGGTCCAATTTCTGGGACACGTTATCTCAGAGGATAGAGTGTCAGTGGACCGGGCTAAGGTTGATGTTTGTTACCATGGGAGCCACCTAAGAATTTGATGGATTTATGGATATTCCTTAGGTTGGAAAGCTATTATCAGGGATTCATACCTGATTTATATAGGATATCGGAACCCATGACATATTTGACTCAAAAGGGACATCCTTTCATGTGGATAGATAAGTTCCAATATGATTTTTAGTAGTTGAATATTTTATGAGTACTCCAATATTGAGATTTACAAATGAGGGTGTTGAGTACATAGTATTCTTCAATGCATTAGAAACTGGGATTGGTTGTGTCCTGATGTAGAGACAAGTGTTGATTTCCTATGGTCTATAAAAATTGAGACCACATGAGTAAAACTACACAACTCAAGATCTTGAGATAATAGTGGTATTCTTCACTTTGAAGATGTGGTGACACTACTAGATGGGTGAGAGGTTTATCATATATTATGACCATGAAAGTATCAATTATATATTCTCTCAGAAGTATCTCAACTTGAGACATAGTTTATGTCTAGAGTTTCTCCAGGATTATGACTGAAATTTTTTTTACTTCTGGTAAGGGGAATGTGGTAGCAGATGCTCTCAGTATGAGATCTTGTTTGCATTTGTTGAGCATGGAATCAGGGTAGTTGGACTCATTGTAGTTATCCTTTATGGATAGGGATGGAGAATATTACCACCAGTCGATGGTTTCCACTTCTACACTCTAATAGTGGGTCATATAGAAACATCTTGGGGATGTTGACTATAAGAACCTACATGCTCAGATATCCACATGTCGTAGCTGAGGAGGTATGTACATGACTCATCGCGTGTTTTCGACTGGGGAGAGATAGACATCGAGAATGGAGAGACCTTTGTTGAGTTCCTAATAGATATCAAGGATTAGAAGGATATGATCCTTCATGGGTGATTGATTCCTTTAGTGTGTGTCTGGTGCCAGCATAGGAATCTTTAGGAGAGCACATGGGAGCGGGAGGCACGGATTCATACTCAGTACCCTCATATTTTTTTAGCCCTTGATTTGGATTTTTGGGGACATAAATCAGAAAGGTGGGGAGAATTTAATCTCTCATATTTTATATGTATTATTTTTAAATATTATATGGGTTATTTTCTAGACCATGCGCTGAGACTGCGTGCGATTCTGAGGCCTCGTGTGCCCGGAATAAGTGTTTCAAATATATTAAATATATTAAATATCACATGCATATAGTTTTTCTGAAAAAGTGGAATAACATATAAACGGATTATCAGGTAAAAAATATGAGGGCCTCATTGTGTTTATAATAAGAGTTTTATCATAGGTGTGACTTAACATTAGTTGGCATGGTTTGTTTGTGGAAAAGTCATCACGGGTGCTGCATGAATAAAATTATTTTATTTCAAATGTTTGACACAGTGACAGGTTAGATTTTAAAGACTTTTATGTTGGAATTCTAGGGTTATCTTCATAACTATAGAATGTCTAGATATTTGTTAGATAGAAAAAGACCTATGGAAAATCCTATTAGGTGAATGAAAACAGATCGACGATCAGCGCACCTTGGATTCAACGGATATTGTAGATGATGATGACAATGCATCTTTATTCATTAATGATTGATCTAAATAGTGGTAGGGCATGTTTTTTGATTTTTTTTATTCCCCGTTCTTGACTTATACAATGATCACGGACTAATCAAAAAATAGATTGATCCACAGATCGATTGTCTTCTGGGATGGGTATGATTGCAGGGTTTTATCGGAATAATTTTCTTTATAATTATTTTGTTGCCTTATTTGATTGTCATTATAATATAAATGAACCAATATCGACATGAACAAAAATATAGGTTCATTTCACTTGATTGGTTTGTTTTTTTATCCTCTCATTCATCATTTTTTACGAGTGTTCTTTGTTTGGCCCGTGACTCAACTTATCCTGATCAATCGATCGTTGCACACCTATTTCTTAGAACAATGATCTAATATTGTAGATCTGGTATTGGCATGGAATGATAGAGGTTTGATGATAGAGATAGAGTGATTCTAATGATAGAGGATACATGAATTCATGTTCTTCGGTGTTCTTTAGTGCACGACGAAGAATGACAATTTGATTTGTTTTGCGAGTAGATATGATGATGAAATGAATTTTTTTTCATAATGGAATGGATTAGATGATCTTGGATCATCATTTTCATGGCGATATGATCACCAGATCTAAGGCTGTAGCTTTCAAATTGAATCCGGACAGTGGATCTTGGATTCTGCAAAATCCCGAACAACAAGGCATCTAAACCTGATCTATACATCATGTGGGGACCCATGAGTGGCATCTAGGGTTTCGGAGGAAGTTAAGTATCACACACTGTGTGTATTTTACTACATAAAATTTGGTCTCTACCTAAATACTTGGCATGTACTTTGGGAAGTACATGGACATGGGGTGGAGTACATGAATTGCCTACACAACATGTACCCCCCCACACGACACAGGTGGATCTAAGTACATGGGATAAGCCATGTATTGGTACACAGACATGTGAACACATGATGAAGTCATGTACTGGCACACTATTAGAGTATACAAGATTCCTTCACAATGTGTACTACTACACAGACATGGTTTGATGACATTGGTCGTTTAAACGGGTAGGACCTAGGGTCAAGGGACACGGCATGTAACACTTCTACACACTGTGTACTCTTTATTACATGGATTATAGTCCTTTTACTCAGTGAATTGGACATGTTTATTTAGGGTTACTTCCCCTTATACTTTCCCTAAAGGTTGGTTTAGTATTGTTTCCTACTTATAGGATAATGGTCCCTTTAGTAAGATTTCCTAGATAGAGTCGTTGGAATCCCTTCGAGAGGACTGGAGTGAGATCCTCTATTCATGTTCGTGAACTAGTTGGTGTTCTTAGTATCATCAGGACTAACAATACATGGGTGTTAATACTCTACTTATTGTGTTAATCCATATTGATTTTTTTTGCATCACCCCATGGCCTTGGAAGTGGTCCTCATCTGTGTATCGTATTCTCTTCAGATCTATCAGTGACTTCCCTCTCATGGTGAGACTTGAAGATTAGTACCCCTCAGTTAGACATCATCAGTGCTATTATAATTTGAAGTGTGTTCTCCTAGATGAGTTATTTGTGGAATCTTTAATATAGAATCATAGGCTGAGTATACTATGATTATGTCTTACCTCAAGACTGTGTGTCTTAATGAGTATGTATGTATATTCTTGTTATATGTGTTGTATACATATACCTGTATAGAGCTGACTATACTTTACTTTGTTGTATTTGTTATGGTTTAGGGGTGTCCTACTGAGTATTTTTATACTCACCTCAGCATGGGATTTTCCCGCAAGTATTGTGTCTTGTGCGGATGATCGCCCTTTTGATAAGGTCCTAGGTGGACCACAACTAGATAGTGTTTAGTGAGGCCGGACTGACCAATATGTGTTCCAATATCTTTCAAATATTAGTCCTAGTACCTTTACTTTTATGTTGGACTTGTGTTACATACTCTTTGTGGTGGTATTATATTTGGCCTTATTTACTTTCTTTACTTCTTATAGTAATCTATTTGTGGGATATATATATATATGTATGCATGCATTGGTTGTTCAGTTTTTTTTACATTTCAGCATTTTACGGTCTTGGAGAAGTGTGTGTGTGTGTGTAGAGGTGCTTAAACAATGCCTCCCATGTTAGTGACATGCCTACTCAGTTCTAGTCACTAGCCCCTAGCCTATTGAAGGTGGGTTTGGGGAGTCATGGAATCGGCCCCACTAGGACGGTTCGTGAAAACTTCCTCAATGTAAACTAGAAGAGGTCCAACTAGATATTGATCATGTTCTCCAAATGATAAAGTATATTGATATTTTTTGAATATTGGGCTTCAATTTTGATAATAAATTATCTATTAATATCATATTATCATCCTCTCTAACAAATTTATCCTTATTAATCAAATATTAGATTAACAGAATTAATAAATTACTCTGAGATATATTAACTCTGATTAACTAGATAGATAAGGTTTTCATTAAACATGTTTTCTCATCCCTTATTAATGAATCAAAGTAAAAGTTCTGGAATACCATAATCATTTTAGAGTAAATGGTACCTTTATAGAATTCATCAAATAGATAATTATTAGAGGTGGAAGTAATGAATAGAAGCCCATTTTCTTCTCATGTGACAAAAAAGATCATTGGAAGAAGAATTTTTAGGAATTAAAGAAGAAGAAATCAAAATATTCTACTTTTGGTTTATTCACTATCCCAAGTAATATTTCTAATATTATTCTTCGTTATATGTTTTAACATATATGTATTGAAAATATCAAAACCAAGTAAGTATAGAAATATTAAAAGGCGTAAGGTGAATTCTCAAAGGAACAAAATAAGTGTGATTCCTAGATTAGTAATGAAAAGTGGAAAACTTCTAGATTTCATAGTGGAAATATTCAATTCAGACTATTATTTTTACTGGGTATTACCAAAAATATATATATTGGTGTCTATTTTAGATATAATGATATATTATTTCATATTTGAAATATTTGTTGTTTTTTTATTACATACTAGACTAATAGATTATTAATTCTAAAATCCTAAATATCCAAATAGTAAAAAATGATTAATATATATATACATAATTACCTAATGGGGGAAAGATAATTCTTTTTCAAGAAAATTTTATTATAGTTGACTTTCTTATATCCAGAAACAGTGTTTTAGCCTCTATTGATCTAAGATATTAGGTATACTAACAAACTACTTATCATGTTTTAGACAAATAATCCTTTATAAATAAAGGTACACCCCAAATAATTCAAAGTTACTTTAGCAAGACCGCATTAATTATTCTAAATTTAGAGGTAAATTTATATACATCATGTGATTATTTTAAGAAATTTTAGAAATTCTTAGTGAAGTAAATGATTGCACTTGATGAGGATAGAGGAACCACTGAGTTGATATGAAAAAGAACATCTTATCCAAGTAATCATTGATCATTTACATGTGTAGTAAAGGTATTCCCAAAATCATATTTCTTTATATAAATCAATATAATGATGATAGTAAAAGTATGGTCATCGATGAGTCTTGTATATATTAAAATTTATCCATAATTTCTTCGAAAACATTTTTTGAAAATATTAGTCCAAACAATTAACCATATTACAACTATATTAACTAATTTATATCAAAATTATGATATGATAAGAATCAAGTATCTCAAAACCTCACGTGTTTATTGGAAATTGTTTGTTAAAAGTGTATTCTAGTTACAAATGAACATCATGTAACTAGTTAATAATAGTTAATAATATCATAGACACTAAGGATATTAATTTCTAGTCAATACCAACTATGTTTATATAATGGGACCCTATTTAACTAAGGTTAGTGGGAGTAGACTTAACATCTATGGGTTATGGCTCTAGATGCACATGAGTTGGAATACTAATTTTGTACTCCACTAAGCACAGTGCGAGGAGTAGTTCCAAATACACATATTGCGTAGGAATTCATAACCAAAGAGATGGTTTATAGGCACCATGTTCAGTGATACATATATTATTATTTTATAATAACGATTCCTTTAAAGAATTAGTAAATAGAAACATCCTAATATTGAAAAGCACGTATGAATTATGTGAAGGATTTCATGTATCAAGATTTGAGGACTCTCTATTTGGATATTTATAATTTATCATACTCATGGTAAGTATTTGGTGGAAATTGGACAAGGATGGTATAACGCAGAACCAATATAGGATGATTGATTATAGAAAACATCATGTCATGAAAAAACATATACTTCAACCATCATGATGAAAAAAATGGAATTTAACTTGTCAAAGAATAATTATATGGTCATCATTTTGGGTTACTAACTTTCAATACCACCTCATTTGGAGAAAAACATATAGAAGATATCTATATGACACAACCAAAAGTAGACCCTATCATATATGCCTATATGGAATAACTAGAAATGGTTAGTGACATTAATAAGTACCAATATGAAATGAAAAATGACATAAATTAATTTATGGATAAGTCATGAATATTGATCAAAGAACATTTCTTTGTAAATGAAGGTGTGTAATGTGTCCCCAAAATACTAGCAGGAGTGCTATAGTTTTCAAGATGGTTATGTTGATAAATTATAGAAAACAAATTATATGTCTTGCTAGTTTTTCAATAACATGGAATGATTTTCTTAAAAATTACTTAAAGTAACAACCAAGTTCTTGGGATATATATCTATAAAATAGATCTATTGACTTTATAAATCAATTAATAGTATATAGATTGACAATGTATTGAAAAATACAAGTTATAAGAGTCCAAAAATGAATTTTTAGTGGCCTATAATCCATCCAGTGGAATATGTATGGGAATATGAAAGGATTATTGAGATAAAATAATTTCAAAAGCGTATATTCTAGGAATTTATCTCATATTCCATGATATATAATGAAATTAGATTTTATTTATACAAGATTCATAGTAGGTGAATCTCAAATAGATCCAATATAACTGTACCAACTATTAATTGGAACTATATGACAGTACTTGAAAAAAGTAGAACTATATGAGTTCTTGGTGTTTGGAGAGGTAAGAATACTAGTGATCAATAGAATTGAACTCTTATATTCATTTAGTTTATTTTGATCTAATATTGAAATAAGGTTAAGGTAATATTTAAGACAAACTTATTATATCCAATGGTTTCCATATATATAATATCTAAGTATTTTGTCGAATTTGATGCTACTTTAGTGGTGGTTTAGAAACTTCTAATTATTATTTTCGATTATATCAAAATTTAGAGTTTTATAATTATTATGATAATATTTAAAAATGGACTTAATAAATATGGAAGGTTTATAACAATGGAATAAGATGTGGATACTTGTTAATATCACTACTTGAGGGATTTTCTCAATACAGTGATGTTGTAGTAATTAGATTCACCAAAAAATTATGTGGTTATATTATCCCTAGACAAATAAAAATGTTAGGCCATGTAGTTTTATCCATATTCAATAGACGTATGTTTGACATGTGAGAACAAACTAGTCATTAGTAGTTGGATATGGTGAATGTGGGAGTCTGTTTGAGTTGGTACCCTAGAACTAACTACTTTTTTACTTTAGATTGCATATATATTCATAGATTGGAAGATTAATAAGTACCTTAACATATATTGATTATTTTTCTACATATCATTAATGAGATAATATCCTATAATATATATCACATAGAAAAGGTCATACATAGTTCCCTACTATGATGAGAACCTCGATATAAAATGGTGATATTCTTAAAATTAATTTTTTGGTTAGATAAAATTCTATGATGGGACTCATAGTGTGTTGATTTTCTGTTGAGAGTGCTCGTAATTGGATGATACTTCATCTAATAAAGTTTTCACTTGGTAATATTAAACACATAATATTAGGAAATAGACCCACTCGTTCAAATTTCACTTTCTTGTGTTTCATTGAATATTCTTATCTGTGAGTGTGTGTAATGATCCTTAGACTTTAAGATTATTATTAATGCCTATTATGACTTGTGAACTATTAATCATTTTCATAAACCATGATAACATATGTTCATGGTGAATTTGGGTATGTCGGGTACATCAAGAATTAATTTATTAATGAATAATTCAATTGAGGACTTTTCCATTCCATCTTCATGAAAGTTGGTATCTCAACCCTTTGATTGAAATTTAATAATCCCAATAAATTCTTTTGTCATGGTGTAAGGATGAGATTATTTCAGATAGTCAAAGAAGGATATATCAAGAATATATGTTGATTACATGGGTGTGATACTTGTTTAATGATATATCATGATAAAGGGATTGTATTACATTGTGATAATTTTTATGTGGTTTTTTCATTGTGAAATATATTCTTTCTCTATGGGTTCATTGACATGGGCTAGACAATAATCTTGGACATTAGGAAATTCTGATTAATTCCACTAAGAAAAAATTCTATAGAGTCACAAACAAAGTGTTTCCATTTATCTAGGTTAAATATTATTTGAATTTAATAGTTTGAATAAATATTATTCTATTGGGTGAGAAGTGATATTTATTTCATATTTATTTCTCAAAAATATTAAATAAATATTTATTCGCAAGGTAATTATTTGATTACATGGATAAATATAATAATTGTTTATCAATTGTTATACGAAATGTAATAAATAATTATTTATTGATTAATAAATAATTTATTTAATTATGAGAATATTAAAATAAATATTCTATTCATGAGACTATGAATATAATATTTATTTAGGTACGTATAATATTATCGCTTGTTATTTGCAGGATAATATATTTTTTTATTAATAATTAAGTTACTTATTTATATGAATATTAAAATAAATATATTTTTCATCAAATAGTGAATGTAATATTAATTTATGAAACTTAAATATTTATTAAATAATTCAATAAATGTCATGGAGGAACAGAAAATATATTTATTGGTCTGATGATAAATATTTATTTAGTAGACTGTAAATAATATTTATCATTACATGAGTTTACATATTCCATGGAATAAAATAATATTATTATTATTGTATATGGAATGATGTTCATTATCATTTTATCATATTATTAAAATATTTTGAGCGACTAATTAATGTGAAACTCTAACCCTGGTTCTATAAATATAAAATTATGATAATTGTAAGAGGATAATTGGTATGCCCAACATTACTTTCAACTTCTTCCACCTTATCTCTTACTCTCAGGACCAATAAGAACAAGTGGTATTCTTTAAAGAATGAAGGAACATGAAGTGATCAATGGTAAAAATGCAAGATGATCAATATTGTAACACAAATATATTTTAAAATAATGATATACTCAATAGCATATACAACGCACAACACCGTGTTTAAACGAACCCTGAGATAATATTAAAATATTATTATTTAAACATGAAAACTATAACCTAGTCATAAAATTTAGATGTATGAATAGTAATAACTATATTTTGAAAATTAAGTATCAATTATAAAGAAAATATATAGATAGATAAGTACTTAATTCTTGATAAAGTCTTTATTGACTTGGAAAATATGTTTTTATCAAAAAAATGAATATTATTACTTTTTATAAAAAAAAATAATATTAATTTTTTCAATTTTAGAAAATATATTTGAAAAAATGAACTTTATTTTTGGAATCAGCATAATTTTTGGAATTTCTCTAAAAAGTTTAATTTTTTAATAAAAAGTGAAAAATAGTGGTTTTTATTGATAAATGCCTTTTAATTTAAATAATTTATAAAGTTTTATTTTTTTTAAATGGTTTAAAAGTAAAATTAGGTAATGTATGTTATTATTAATCCAATTTAGGGCATTTTAATAAATATCATTTTGAATTTTTATATAAAAACATTTTATACTTATGAAAACTTTTTCATTGGAAATTGTTTTTCCGTCGCATCTATGGGTTTCATTTTAAATTAAATTCTACCACTTATATGAATTAAATTTGGAAAAATAGATTCCATATTTTTAATAATAATAATTAATATTATATAATAAGTTCATATTAATTTTTTTTCCTAAGTAATAGTAAAAAACAGCACAAAATATTTACCGTTGTTAAGGTTAAAACATGTTTACCAGGAAGTTAATCTAAAAAGATGAGGGATAAAATGACATAAAAACATGTCCAAAACATATTTCATGGCCATATTTAGAACTTATATCATCTAAGATTCAGTAATTATCCTTTTTTGTGCCTTTGTAATGTGTAAAATGTGGGTATAACTTTTTCTTTTTAAAAATTCCAAGTGTGTCCTCTCCCCCACTTATAAAAGGGAACCCCCTATCCTCTCGTATTTACGCTTATAAACCCTTGTGTATTTTTCAATCCTAGTAAAAAATCATTTTTTAATTCTATACCCATTTCTTAAATTCATTTTTATTAATAAATATAGTCTAGCTAGACTTTAGGTATAATCCTAAATAGGTGGTCTGAGGAAGAGGTATTATTCTTAAATGAGAATCTTTTTTTATTTCTTCTTCCACCTCCTTCAAATATTACGCAATATGGATGATACACTATAGGTAATAGGTGCGTTTTAGATAGGATCTCATTGCAAATACCTTTTTTTATGGGGGTGTGTCGCAAATGACTCATTGTAGAAAACAGCATCGCAAATAGGGTTTTTTTACGACAGACCATCGCAAAAAAGTAAATATTTGTGATAGGATGTAGATCCATCACAAATAGGTTCATCGTGGTTTTTAAATACCTTATTTTGACTACCCATCGTAAAATTTGTAAGTACTATTGGTAATGGGCATGTCACAAATAGTTTTAAAAAATAAAAAAAATAGTAAAATAATATTAATATTAAAAATAGTAAAATAAATTAAATGATAAAATAATAAAATAATACTCATATAATAATAATAAAATTAATATTGATAATATAATAATATTATTATTATTATTAATGAAATAATAATATTAATATTACTAATATAATAAAAAATTATAAAATAAGGAAAACCTCAATATTCGCAAAAAAATATAATAAAATAATAATAAGAAAATAATCTAAAATAATAATTAATAAAATAATAGAAATAATATAAATAAAATAATCAAAAATAATATTTAATAAAATAAAAAAAATAAAATAATAAAGTAATAAAATAATAAAAAATTAAATAAATAATAAAAAATGTAATATTCACAACAATATAAAAAACATGCTATATAAAAATGTAGATAGTTAATATTACAAACACAATTTACATTCAAATGTTTGATCATAGAAAATAAATAGATCGCTGAGGAGGAGCGTTGTTTGGAGGAGATGGTGGAGGGAACTCCATCCCTAAACCTGAGTCAGACGCCGCATGTACTCCAATTGCTCCTTATCCTACTACTGCCACCATTGACATATCTCCTCCTGCATCTCCTCCTAATGCTTCTGTTGTTGTAGGAACTCTTCATTCAATTGTTGCTTCCATTGACACGTCTCCTCCTGCTCCTTATGCATACTCTCTATAAGCTCACTCTGAGCTCGTAACTGCTCCTGATACTGTGCAGTAGATGATGATGACTCTAAAAAATCTCTTCTCGAGATAGATGTCGACATCGTAGTGGTTCCATAATAATCCACAGGCTTCAATAGAGAGTTGATATCAATAACTCGGCCTTTCTAAAAGGCATACTAGGCCACCTTAATCCATGATGTTTCATCAAATCGGTTGGCACAGGTCTGAGTATCGGTCTCCTTCTGAATCTCAGTCTGTGTTTGAGAATTCACAGCCTCATATGACTCCTTCAATTGTAATTTAAAAGTAAAATAGTTAAAATATTATTTGCAGTTAAATTTTAAACTCAAAAAGAAGACATACTCACCCCAATCTGACGCTGGCTAGCACCTCTAATCTCTCTAGTGGTCAGATCACTATACATCCTCCTATAAATGTCAAACTCCAAAATATCTAGTTGTTCTACTTCCTATATGAATATAAAATAAACCATTTACATTTAACATTGTATAAAATATTTTAAAAAAAAGTATTTACCATATTCTCCCTAGGTGTACTGAATGTACAACTACCAGACCGATGTTTCGCATCCTATCTCTCCTAATTTTGTCAGCCTACCGATGATCTGCTCTGAAAACAACCACCCAACTAGTGTGAATATAATTCATCTGAAACCAGAGATGAAATTTAATCAGATTGGTGGGTGTGATAAGACTCATCAAACTCTATCACTCCTTCTTTCTCCATTACTTTCCTTCTCAAATTGTGAAAAAACTAACAAAAACGCTTATTCATATACACTTTTCATGCCTTCCAAATAGCCACATGCATGCTCTAATCGATGGGAAACCATAGACCCTACAAATAATTTATAATATCAAGTTATTAATTAAATTAATTTCAAAATAAATATTATTTATTTACATACTAGTCAATGATCGAATATGCGGTACTGCACATCAACGGGAATCTGATCCCATGAGACTTGTGCTTTATAAAAATAATTGCATAATATAGTGCTCCCCTCTCTAGTAGCTATATGTGTAAAGATGTGAAAAAAAATCAAATAATTAGTATATAAATAAATTATTAAAAATGATCTAAAATACATAGGTAAATATACCTATGAACGCATGGATCGAAGCCTAGATATGGTCGTTTCTCGGGGATCGGGTTAGGAATCATCAAATGAGTAAGACCACTCCCCCTCTAAGTCCCCCCTGAACTTCCAGTAGTCTAAGGGTTAGATGACCCAACATCCTAGTCGTCCAAAGGTAAATCAGCTTCCTACAATAGATGATATAGATCCTTATCCATCTGAAACAAGAAATAACTATTGTTAGCAAACAAATAAAAAAAACTATTATATATATATATATATATTATGATTATAACTATCATTTAATTGTGTCAATGTTCATCTTCATCCTCATATTCATATTTGAAGATGCCAATGTATTTATATTCCTCCTCAGTATCATCAATTTCCATATGACTTCTAGTTTTATCATCTCTTTCCATTTTAAATTCATTTATATCATCATTAACATCATTATCACCATCAACCCTTAACGATAGGGTTTCATTATCGATATTAATATCTCTTCATGAAAAAGATGTATTTGAAGTAGTCTCTTAAAAAAATTAAATTCCTTCCACTTCAGTGGAACCACATTCACTTTGAGTAAACTGATTTTCCTAAGATTTAATTTTTATTATGCTCCACCAATCACTCAACTCTCTTGAAGTGGAAAAATATTTTGAATAATAAATTTAATGTACCTGATGATCCAATAAAAATGATTCATTTAATGCAAGAATACCTTTATATTTAATATCAATGATTCAATGGGTTGGATGAAAATGCAAGCCTCTCTTAGTATCCAACCATTAACATTTAAACAGCATTATATAATGTTTTCCTATATAACACAGTTCAATAATTTCATCCAGTATTCCATAAAAGTCAAATTTAGTTTCTCTATGATGAGATCCTTTCAAGAAAATTCCACTATTATTTTTTTTTATTCCCCATATTCATGTATATGAAATTTAAAACCATTCACCATAAATGTATTATATTATTTATCCATTTTTTATGGTGGGTTACTCAATACACGCAATTGATTATCAATTTTTTCAGCATGTTGAGATACCAGAAAATTTTTAAAATATTTATCAATATAACAAATAATTAATATATTTTATATGTTAAACCAAAAATAATTTATGATACCGGTTTTTTAAACCCTTAGAAAAAGTTTTTTTCGACATTCTTCAAGAGCAGCTACTGAAATTTTTGGAAGTTGTTTCCTGATATGATTATTATATAACCCAAAAATAAAATAATATTAATTTATTGAAACAAAAATTATAGAATAAGTGATAGGAGAACTCACTGTAAAAATGGTGTCATTTATTCACAGTTGATCAAAATATATGTACGAGATTGTGATATTCATCATCTAAAATCCATCATTCATGAACTCCAATGAAGCCAAGTTTGGGCTGATTGAAAACTGATAATTGATTTCCCATTTTATCATCAACATTTCCCTCATTATATACCATATGGTTATGTTTTAAGGGATATTCATATTGAAAGTAATGAGAGAGAGAAAAAAATCCTCTTGCAAATAAGTTTTTTGCAATTGAACCTTCATCTGATACTTTCTTACGTACTTTTTTCTACAATTTCTAATGCATCTATCAAATGGGTACATCCATTAGAATTGTACCAGACCTCCATATTTTTCTTCATGTAGAAAATGTAATATCAAATGTTCCATTGAATCAAACAAAGTTGCTGGGAATATTTTTTTATAGTTTACATCAGCTTCTTGCAGTGTGCTTAATGCATCGTAGTCACTTCTCGCTGCACAAATGGCTTAAAAAAATATGATAAGTCAGTTAGTGACTCCAAAATCATATAATTAAACAAACCTCTTAATCTGATTTATATAAGTCTTTCCATTATAACATGACAGTCATGACTTTTTAATGCAATAATATGACCATTTCTGGCACATTTATCCAAATTCAAAGCATAACCATCTGGAAGTATCAAATCTAAAATCCAATAACAAAATAATAATTGATTCTATTTGAAGAGTGTAAAAGATGATTTTGGCTTCATTAACTTATATGATCTGACATTTTCAAACAGTTTATGTTCTAGTCGCCTTCAAATTTAGGCAATATCTAATCGTGCCATTACATTATCTTTGGTTTTCCCTGGTGTATCCAAAACTGTATGAAATAAATTATCAAAATATTTATTCTCAATATTCATGACATCCAATATGTGATAGACCAAAAAATTATACCAATATATAATATCCCAAAAAAAAATTGTTTTATCCAATTATATTCTTTCCCAAAGCCATCAATTTCCTGCTGGTTTATTATTAGTCCAAATGTGATGGGAGGTAATGAAGAGACAATTGATTTTAACTCTGTACCTGAGATCATTTTTGGAGATCCATCTCTTTCAATTGTTTCTTTTATTAAATGATATTTTTTACCTCCTAATAGGATGATTAGCTGGAAGGAATCTGTGATGACAGTCGAAAAAACAAGGTTTTTCACCATTAATGACCATAAATGCTTCGTTGTCTCTCATACAATATAGAAATGATTTTGGACCATGTATACTCTAGGTAGATAATATGTCCTATGTTGGGAAGTCACTAATTGTCCACATTAATGCATCTTTCAGTAAGAAATTTGGTTTCCCATTAACATCAAATGTACTGACCTCGTTACTCTACACTGAATTTAACTCATCAATTAATGATTTCAAATAAATATCAATAATCTTTTTCAAATGTCTTGGAATTAATAATATTAAAAATATATATGATTCCTTCATCAATATCCAAGGAGGTAAATTGTAAAAATTTATAAAGACAGGCCAACATGAATACTAACTACCATTAGAACCAACTGGACATAAACCGTTAGTAGAATGAATCAATCACATGTTTCAGGCTTCTAATGAAAAAGATAGATGAATGTCCTCAAAATGTTTCCATGAATCACCAACATATGGATGATTTAAGGTTTTACCAGTTGGAATATTGGATTTTTTCCATGACATCAACATCACTGTGTTCTGAGACAAAAATAAACGTTGTAATCTCAGTGTAAGTGGGAAATATCTCAATTGTTTTACAGGAATCAATCCAAACTTCCCTTGTTTAGCAGCATTATAAATCAATTTTCCACATGTGGGACAACTATGCAACAACTCATTTTCACCATAATATAAGATTCAATCATTTGAACATGCATGAATCTCCTGATAACCAAGACCTAGATTACAAACCAGCCTCTTTCTCTCATAGAAATTTGCAGGAAAACATTTCCTTCAGGTAGCAGTGTTTTTACCAAATATAATTTCTGATCAAAATAGCTATTTTACATTCCATTATATGATTTAATAGCTATAAATGTATCAACGACTTTAAATTTTATTATCTTGAAACCAGGATATAAGACATCCTTAGCAGACCACAACAACTCATAAAAATAAGATGGTTCAAACTCTGGAGTTAAATTAATATCATCATGAGTTTCAGATTGTTGAAAAGATGGACCTACCACATCATTTACAAAATTTTGAAATCATGCTGGATCCAAAACCAAATTATAAGTATCTTCTATGGAACTGCATTCTCAATGTTGATACTAAAAAACATAATCTGGTTGAAAACCAAAATGCAACAAATGACCCCCAACATTGTCAAATGTGTCAAAACATTTCAGACCACATTTTTTACAAGGACACTTAATTGTCCCTTATAAAACAAATTCTATTTTTAATGATGTAAATGATAAGAAATTTTCAACACCATCAATATATATAGGATTTAAACCATAACTATTTGGATTCTTACACTGATTTATCCAATCTCGGTCATCTAATAATGATTATTGTTGACTTCCTTATTCCATATTTCTCTAATAAATATAAAATAATTAGTTTTTTTATAATTTGATATAATAAAAACACTATCCAAAAAATATAAGATAACTAAATTCAATTTTCTATCAAATAATAACAATTTCTATTATTTAATACTTATTTATAGTTTTTTTAAACTTTTATACTTATCTACACAAACTTAAAATAATTTATACTAATTACCACTAATTATTATTAATTACATCTAATTTTTATTAATAATTTCTAATTACTGGTGACACAATTTCCAATGGATTGGTTGTAGCTCTTTTTCCTGATGACTCGTCTCCACTGTCTCTGATTGAAATCACTATGAAAAAAATTGATTAGATGTACAGATATCCATTTATATATTCACAAATATGGAGAGAGATGTGGCGAGGCCTCCTTGATCTCCATCTTCGTGCATACAGAACTGGATATTTGTACATCTGAGCATATTTTTCATAGTGATTTCTGTCAGAGAGAATGGATATGAGTCATCAAGAAAAAGAGTCTATTTTTCCCAAAGGCTCATCTCCCTGAAACATTCTCTGACTGAAATCAATATGAAAAATCTACTCTAACATATGCATATCCATTTTTGTATGCATGAGAATAGAGAGCAGGAAAGGCTTTCCCCATTTCTCTCCATTATCGTTCATATGAAAATGGATATTTGTATGTGAGGACAGAATTTTCATAGTGATTTTAGTGGTAGAAAATTTCAAGGAGATAAGGTATCGGGAAAAATGGAGCCACCAATCCACTGTAAATTGTTCCAACTTATTATAATTAATTATAATTTACTACTAATTATTACAATTTATTAATAATTATTACAATTTATTAAAATTTATTACTAATTATTAGAATTTATTACAATTTATTACTAATTATTACAATTTATTAATAATTATTACAATTTATTACTAATTATTACAATTTATTACTAATTATTACAATTTATTACTAATTATTACAATTTATTACTAATTATTACAATTTATTACTAATTATTAGAATTTATTATTAATTATTAGAATTTATTACTAATTATTAGAATTTATTCCTAATTATTACAATTTATACCTAATTATTACAATTTATTACAAATTAATACAATTTATTCCTAATTATTACAATTTATTACTAATTATTACTATTCATTACTATTTATTACAATTTATTACTAATTATTACAATTTATTACTAATTATTACAATTTATTACTACTTATTATAATTTATTACTAATTATTACTAATTATTATAGTTTATTACTAATTATTACGGTTTATTACTAATTATTTCAGTTTATTACTAATTATTAAAATTTATTAAAATTTATTACTATTTATTACTATTTATTACTATTTATTAGAATTTATTACTATTTATTACTAATTATTACAATTTATTACTAATTATAAAAATATATTTCTAATTATTACAATTTATTACAAATTATTACTAATTATTACAATTTATTAGTAATTATTACAATTTATTACTAATTATTACAATTTATTACTAATTATTAATATTTTTTTATAATTTTTACAATTTATTACTAATTATTACAATTTATTACTAATTATTAGAATCTATTACTAATTATTACGATTTATTAAATATTATTACAGTTTATTACTTATTATTACAGTTTATAACTAATAATTACAATTTATTACTAATTATTACAATTTATTACTAATTATTACAATTTATTACTAATTATTACAATTTATTACTAATTGTTATAATTTATTACTAATTATTACAATTTATTCCTAATTATTACAATTTATTCCTAATTATTACAATTTATTCATAATTATTACAATTTATAACTAGTTATTACAATTTATTACTAATTATTACAATTTATTGCTAATTATTACAGTTTATTACTAATTATTACATTTTATTACTAATTATTACATTTTATTACTAATTATTACATTTTATTACTAATTATAACAATTGACAACTAATTATTACTGTTCATTACTAATTATTACTACTTATTGCTAATTATTACTATTTATTACAAATTATTACTATTTATTACTATTTATTACTAATTATTGCTAATTATTATTAATTATTACTAATTATTACAATTTATTACTAATTATTACAATTTATTACCAATTATTGTAGAAAGTGGGTGCCCTAGACCCAACTTGTTTTGTACTTTGATTACCGCTACATGTATTCAGTTTGTAATAATACATGTGTTTATCTTTCCATAATAGTGTAGATACTTTTGCATCCACTTTGTTTATGGCAATGTCCTTAGATTACCTGTCGCATCAAAGGGTTATAGTAGATCCCATGCTATAATGAGAACCCTGAGATGCCACGACAATAATCTTAAAGTAATGTCCTAGAGTCCAGTTACATCATTCTGAAAGGACACAGATGATGTGTGATCATCAGGTGTTGGGGGCTCATAAGTATTGAGACTTCTTCTCATGAAGTTCGCACATGATGATCTCTAGTAGTTGAGATCATGAGGACAGACCCGCATGATAGGAACACCACATGTTTCAGGTGTCATTGGTTGTTCCTATCTATGGACATGTGTAATGGTATCCAGACTTGAGATCGTTATCAATGAATGTCATTTAATTACGTACTTTTGCTGCAAGGCGAAAACCATGGCGACAAAGTCTGGGTGAGGTAGTTTGTATCGGGTATGTCATTAATGGCATGGCATTGATTGAATGATCAAGAAAGGATTTGTTACTTCCGAGTTTAGGAAGAGATATCTCGGGCCTGGTTGATTAGGATGTTTGCACCTTCATTAAATCCATGGCCATGGTAGTGGACGGTAAGACCATTCGGACAAATCAACAAATAAAATAAAGCAAGATAAAGGATGATGACACTAGTGTGCATTATGCTTTATTGAGATATCGATGAGGAAGAGATTATATTACAAGGACGGTGTTCGTAGGAAGGCATTCGTTGCTTTGACTTTGTCTTATCTCTATAGGGGCCTCGATGGGTTTCTAGACCCCAATCTTGGTCAGTGGATATTATTCACTGCTATTGAGGTAAGGTCCTAGAGGGTCACACACAATAGAGCTTTGAGAATTTTCCTTATTTTGGGAATAGAAATATAGAACTTGGTGGGCCTCGCCAAAGGGTTCGAGTACTATCCAAGTTCTATGGATCCCCAAAGAATTAATAATTGATTAATTATTAAAGTTTAGAATAATTCGTTGAATTTATTTATAACATGTATTTACAAGTTATATAGTAAATACAAGTATTAATATTATTTGAATGGATTTTAATATCCTAGGTTCATTTAATATTAGCATGAGGTTTGATTCGAGTTAAAGACTCAAGTTTATCATGTAATATATTTATATATAAATTACGAGTAAGTGATAAATTATAAATATTATTTATGGTATAATTTTATTTGTCACAAATAATTATTTATAACACTTAGATAGTAGATGTTTATTACACGGGGGTCGGGAATCCGTACCGCGTGTTTTAAACATTCCCTATATAAGTTAGAGAGAGGCTCTCCCATGGAACTATTCATGTGTTGGATTTGAGAGATTCTCTCTCCTCCTAGAATCTAGAGAGAGAGTCTCTCAAGCGAAAGGAGATCATCAAGTTCATCCATCTTGGATTGAAGGATCTTGCCTTGCAGTGATCGTCGTTGCGCTGAAGTGAGCGTTGATGATTCGTAATAGCACCCGGATCTCGATGAACGGCATGCGAACAGATTCAAGAAGCGTGTGTGGACGATCTAGAGGGCTTCGACGTCGGAGTCTTTGAGCAATGATCGCCAGTGACCTATGGTGGACTTGCACACGACGTAACCAAACTAGGTACATGTTCAAATTATTTGTCCTCTATTTAAACCTTGTTTGATCCTTGGACCGAATCGGGACAAGATCACCAGAGTTGACAAGGTTATGTCCCTCCGGTGATGCAGAAAATTTTAAATTCCTTGCCCAGTGGCTTCCACTGCGCCGTCCCGGTACCTAATAGTGGTATCAGAGGAATCATAAGGTTTTTTTAAGTCAACAAAATTAAGATTCATTAAATTTCAATGTGGGGTGTTAAAACGGTTCATTTGGATCTGACCGTGTGTCATTTCATTTTCAAATGATCAAGCTACGATCATTTAAAAAATTTAATCTGATCGACATCGTAGTTTTTTCGTTCATCTGATGTTAATATCAATCATTATTGACATAAAATTAAATATAATATTTTATTATTATAAAATATAATATAATATTTTATTATAAATTATTTTTCAAAGTAAAGAAGTGTGGACAAATATTTTCCACAAAAGGGGTGTGGAAAATATTTTCCAAAAAGTTTATAAAAAAAGGGAGACCAAGATCCCATTTTGGGGTCTTCTTCTTTTTAAATAAATAAAAATAAAGAGGAAAGGAAGGTTGATTTTTTCTAAAGACAAATAAAAAAATTAGAAGACCCAAAATAGGGTCTTCTCCTTCAAGCGGCACACAAGGGGCACGCCTCCCCGTGAGGGAGAAACCCTTGTGACTGGCCTTCTCCCCTCTTGTCGGACGCCTGCCGCCTCGTCGTTGTCCCACCGTCGTAACGTGCCACTCCCTGTTACGCTGGACCAGCCTCCTAGATCCTCCCTGAGCTGCTCACCACCCTCTCGTTGAACTAGCTCGGTCGCGCCGCCTCGGACCGAGCCCCGCTGGATCGTCGCACCATGCTACTCCCACCTTCCCAGCCGAGCCACACCGGACCGTCGCCGCTCCCACCTTCCCAGCCATCCCTTCTATTCATGCAGGCCGAGCACCGCACCAGCCACCTCCGGTCCCGGCCCCACCAGACCAGGCCGCCGTTGGTCTAGGTTGGGCCGGACCAGGCCGCCTCCCTGCCGGCTGGCTGGAGTAGCAGGCCGCCACCCATGCGGATGGACGAAATATTGTGTCGGCTCCTCACATTACCTTCACTCCTGGCTAGTAGATGTTGCCCCGTAGATGCCGCTAGACCGGGCCATCATGCCGCGGTCACGCCGCGGTCACTCCGCGGTCACGCCGCGGTCACGCCGCGGTCACGCCGCGGTCACGCCGCGGTCACGCCGCGGTCACGCCTCGGTCATGCCGTGGTCACGCCCCGGTCACGTGGCGTTCATGTCGTGTTCATACCGCGGTTATGCTGAGATTTGGCCCTCCTCTAGGACGACACCCCGTGGAGGCTCACAGCCCTGTCGGACTCCTCCCCGGCTAGAAATAAAGCCGTTTTAAATCAATTTTAATTAATTTATTTCTTTTATTAAATTAATTAGAATTAGTTTTGGGGTTTAATTTATTTTAATCTAAAATATTAATTTAATTTAAGATTAAAATAAAATTAGTGGTTTAATTTAATTTTTAGAATTAAAATTAAATTAAATAAATGGAATAGATAAATAAATTATTTTAATTAAACCAAATTCATTTAATTTATTAGAACACCCTCGCACTATTTAGATTTATTTCAATTTTATTTTATTGCGTATATTTTACCCCGACTGTTCTTGAGCTAGCGACTGACCCGTGCATGTCTGGATTTATTTATTTAATTATTTATACAATGCATGCGATGATTGTAATATTTAATTAGATAAATGACGGTCTAGAAATCTTCTTTTAATTCAAATATGTATAAGGGTCTACGCGACCATTGCACCAGTTGTATTTTGTACCCCAGACCCCCTCACCTATGTGTGAGTATATTTATAATTATACGGTGACAATCCAAGATTCAGACCCCGTCATGTCGAGGCAGTAGTCCAGACAGGAGTTAAGCGCTTTGCACTGGGGCCAACAGCGACACGAGTCACGTTTCGACTCTGGTATGGATGCCCCTAGGTAATGATTGATCAGTTATGGATCAATCATTATAAAATTCTCAAGACCAGTCGGATTGCATGATTGACTTTATGCATAGTTTATTATTTTATGTGTCTCCATGATTATTGTGTGATCACATAGAATAGTAAAAAAGATAAAATTCATAAAGATGTGATGAATTATATTCTATTTCATGTTCAGTTGTGATCATGATAACCCAGTTTGAACATAATAAATAGAAAAGGATTATATTCATCAATAAATATTAAAAATCCATTAAAGATATATTAATTTCGATAAATGCCTTCCATTTCTCACATCTAAACAAAACCGGATGTTTGGGGTGCTCGTCAGCCATATGCGAGAACTATGTCAACTTAACTAAAGTGACTAGTCAAAGATTAGCCTTAGCTAACTTGCTATTACTTTAGAGGCAAGAGGTTGACGGAATCAAGTTCAGATTCCAAAAGCTGGGACTTCACTCAACAACACAAGGAACTGAAAGCCAAGTGGTTGGCCATCCTACAGCCTACCTTGAAACCCTCCAAGTAGTGGTGTAGCCATAGCTTGTAGACTACGACGGGGGTTTCGAGGATAATTACCACTAGAATACTCAAGTGATAGAGTATTCTAAATCTAACAGTGAGGGTTATTAAGGTTCACAAAAATATTGGGAGACATTAAAATGATATAATAATTTATTAATCATAAATGTAAAAAGGTAATCAAGACAAAGTACTAACTGGTAAATGTTTATCTGATGTAGATTCAAAATGGAAATCACCAACACCAAAAGTACTTTATCACTGTGATCGATTTTGGATAAAGAAAATATCCTGACTGGAAATAACTTCCAGGAGTGGTACAGGCGCTTGTGCATAGTACTACACCAAGAAAGGAAGTTATATGTGTTGGAATCCCTAATTCCTACCAAGACTCCTCATGGAGAAAGCAAGATAGAAAAAGATAAATGGAGAAAGCATGTAGATGATGTGCTTGATGTACAATGCATCATGTTGTTATCCATGTCTAGCCAATTGAAAAAAAAAATGAATGAGGACAAGGACACCTACAAGATGCTTTCACATCTCCAAGAACTATCTCAGGATAGGGCTAGGTAAGAAAGGTATGAGATCTCAAGTGCACTTTATAAGTGAAGACTAGCAGAAGGGCACCAATCTGGTCCTCGCGTACTCAAGATGATTGGGTATATTGAGAGGTTTTAAGCCCTTGGGTTCAAACTGAACCAAGAACTAGAAGTGGATCTCATTCTTGTCTCTTTACCATCATGCTTCTTGACCTTTATTGTCAATTATAATATGAATGATATGACAAAGTCACTCCTAGACCTTTTGGATTTAGTTCGCCAAGCTGATAAGGATATAAAAAATACCAATTCATCTCTCCTTATGGTGAACAAGAAAAACAAGGGCAAGGAAAAGGGGTCTAAGGCCAAGTCAAGGCCTAAGACATCAATGCATCGTCCTGCAAAGAAGCCAAAGATTCAGAGGCAAAGTAATGAGCAGGAAACTATCTACTTTGGATGTGGCAAGAAGTGCCACTAGAAGAAGAATTGTAGAGCTGGGAAGATAAAGCAAACTGATGCTTCTACTTCAGGTATTTTTGTTATTGAATGCAATATATCTTTATCTACAAGTTGGGTATTGGATATAGCATGTGGCTCACACATTTTTATTCATATACAGGAACCAAGTAGGTTCAAGAAGATTTCAAAAGGTCAAGTGGATCTTCGAGCTGTAAATGGTGCAAGTCTGGTAGCCTTGGTAATGGGAGACTATCACTTAACCTTGCCAACTAGTTTGGTTCTAGTTTTAAACAATTTCTATTATGTACCTTCTATTACCAGAAACATTATCTCTATGTCAAGTCTAGACACTATGGGTTTTTATTTCAAGTTTGGAAATAAATGTTGTCTCTTTTATAGGGATAACATATGTTATGGTATGGAACATATTAAAAATGGTTTATATATACTGGAACTAGAGAAATCAGTAATGGCAATCAATGACCAAAACATCCAACATGAATCAAATATCACCCTCCTATAGAACTTCAGGCTTGGTCATGTAAAAAAAAAGAGATTACAAAGATTGCATCAAGAAGGGTATCTAGACTCGGTACAGTTAGAACCCTTACATGTATGTCAAGCTTGTTTACAAGGAAAGATGACCAAAGCACCTTTCTCAGGAAAGGAAGAAAGAGCCAATGCAGTGCTAGAATTAATACATACGGATGTATGTGGTCCATTTCCAGAAGAGGCAAGGGGTGGTTTTCTATACTTTATTACTTTTACCGATGACTATAGTAGGTATGTCTATATCTACTTAATGTGGTATAAGTCAGATTACTTTTGGATTTTTAAGGAATACCAAAATGAAGTAGAAAACCAACTTGGTAAGAAGATAAAATCACTCTGCTCAGATCGAGGTGGAGAATATCTTAACCAAGATTTCATTGATCACTTGAAGGAGTGTGGGATAGTATCCCAACTCACTCCTCCTTATACACCACAATGGAATGGTGTTATTGAAAGGAGGAATAGGACCTTTCTTGACATGGTCAGATCAATGATGAGTCATGCAACCCTTCCATTATCCTTTTGAGGATACACCTTTTAGATAGCATCATATACCCTTAACCGAGTACCAACTAAAGCTATAGATGGGATTCCATATTAGTTATGGTATGGAAAGAAACCCAACCTAACACACATACATGTATGGGGGTACAAGGCATTTTTCAAGAATTTACCAAGTGAAAAATTAGCATCCAGAAGCACTAAGTAAATCTTTATAGGTTATCCTAAGGAAACTAGAGGATACTACCTATATAACCCTTTAGATAGAAAAGTCATTGTGGAAAGATACACCACATTTCTCAAAAGGGAAAACATTTCTATTGGAAATAGTGGGAGAAATATTGAATTCGGTGAAGTTAATTCTCCAGATGCACAAGAGTTAGTAGAGGAACAATCTCCACAAGAACAAGTGGAAGAAGAATTTGGTCCTGAGACACAGATACTATGTAGGTCTACGCGAGAGGTTAGAGAACTAGAGCATTATGGTTTTCTTATCACCGAGTCAGGTGACACATTAGTCCTTGAGGATGATGAACCTCTACCCAATAAGGAAGTAGTAGAAATCAAAGAATCTTCTAAATGGAAAGAAGTCATGAATTCTGAGATGGATTCCATGTACCAAAATCAATTTTTTATTTTGGTAGACCCTCCAACTGATGTAAAGCCCATTGGATGAAAATGGGTATTCAAGAAGAATTTGGGCATGGATGGTGAGGTTAATACTTTTAAATCATGACTGGTTGCAAAGGGTTTTAGGCAACGTCAAGGCATTGACTATGATAAAACATTCTCACCAATAGAAATGATTAAATCCATCAGAATGTTGCTTACAATAGCAGCCTTTCATGATTATGAAATTTGGAAAATGGATGTCAAAATTGCTTTTCTAAATGAGAAGTTGGTTGAAGATGTCTATATGACTCAACCTGAAGGGTTTTTTAAGTCAAATAATGCCAATAAATTATGCAAGCTGCAGAGATCCATTTATGGATTGAAGCAGGCATCAAGATCATGGAATGTTCATTTTGATGAGGCCATAAGATATTTTGGATTTTTCAAAAATGAAAGCGAGCCTTGGGTATATAAAAAGGTTGAAGTGAATTCCATTGTTTTCCTAGTATTATATGTTGATGACATATTAATTATGGGAAATGAGGTGCAAGTCTTACAGTCAGTTAAGACTTGGTTAAATGAATGCTTCTCCATGAAATACTTAGGTGAAGCGGCCTACATTCTAAGGATCAAGATCTATCGAGATAGATCTCAAAGGCTGCTTGGGCTAAGTCAAAGTACATATATTGACAAGGTACTCAAAAGGTACAGTATGGAACAATCCAAGAGAGGATTCTTACCGGTGTCACATGGTGTGAATATCTCCAAGAAATGTGTCCATAAACACAGGAGGAGATTGACGGAATGAGTAGAGTCCCTTATGCTTTGGCAGAGGGTTCTATCATGTATGTCATGTTATGTACTAGGTTTCATGTTGTCTTTGCTTTAATAATGGTGGGTAGATATCAATCCAATCCAGGAGAGCTACATTGGATGGATATTAAAACTATCCTAAAGTACTTGAGGCATACTAAGGATTTGTTCCTGGTGTATGGAACAGATGAGGAACTAGTTGTGAGGGGATACACTAATGCTAGTTTCCAGATAGATCATGATGATATGAAATTGTAGTCAGGCTATATCTTTTTCCTGAATGGTGGTGCAGTGAGCTAGAAAACTTCGAATAAAGTTGTGGTTGATGATTCTACAATAGAGTCCGAATATATTGCAGCTTTTGATGCAGCAAAGGAAGTAGTCTGGATATGCAGCTTTATCTCATACATTGGTGTTGTACCTAGCAGTTCAGACCCTGTTCCAGTATATTGTGATAATACTACTATAGTGGTGCTTGCCAAGGAGCCCAGGTCTCACCAGAGGACAAATCATATTCATCAGAAGTTTCATCTCTTGAGGTATTTTACTCAAAGAGTTGAAGTGACAGTTAGTAGAGTATCCACAGTGGAAAACGTGGTAGACCCCCTGACTAAATCCATTTCTTAGCAGAATCATGATTTACATGTGAGATCTAGTGAATTGAAACCTGTTAGCAGTTGGCTCTAGTGCAAGTGGGAGTGTTGAAAGTGGGTTCCCTAGACCCAACTTGTTTTTTACTTTGATTACCACTACATGTATTCAGTTTGTTATAATACATGTGTTTATCTTGATATAATAGTATAGATACTTCTGCATCCACTTTGTTTATAGAGATGTCCTTAGATTACCTATCGCATCAAAGGGTTATAGTAGATCCCAGGCTATAGTGAGAACCCTAAGATGCCATGATAGTAATCTTAAAGTAATGTCTTATGGTCTAGTTACATCATTCTGAAAGGACACAGATGATGTGTGACCATCAGGTGTTGGGGGCTCATAAGCATTGAGACTTCTTCTCATAAAGTTATCACTTGATGATCTCTAGTAGTTGAGATCATGAGGATAGACCCGTATAATAGGAACACCACTTGTTTTAGGTGTCATTGGTCGTTCCTAACTATGAACATGTGTAATGGTCTCCAGACTTGAGATCCTTATCAATGAATGTCATTTAATTACGTACATTTGATGCAAGGAGAAAACCATGGAGACAAAGTCGTGGTGAGGTAGTTTGTATTGAGTAAATCATTAATGGAAGGGAATTGATTGAATGATCGAGAAAGGATTTTTCGCTTTCGAGTTTAGGAAGAGATATCTTAGGCCTGGTTGATTAGGATGGTTTCACCTTCATTAAATCCATGGTCATGGTAGTGGAAAGTAAGACCGTCTGGACAAATCAACAAATAAAATAAAGCAAGATAAAGGATCATGACACTAGTGTGCATTCTGCATTATTGAGATATCGATGACGAAGAGATTATATTACATGGACCATGTTCATAGGAAGGCAGTCGTTCCTTTGAATTTGCATTATCTCTAAAGGGGCCTCGATGGGTTGCTAGACCCCGCTCTTGGTCAGTGGTATTATTCATTGTTATTGAGGTAAGGGCCTAGAGGGTCACACACAATAGTGCTTTGAGAATTTTCCCTATTTTGGGAATAGAAATATAGAACTTAGTGGGCCCCGGCAAAGGGTCTGAGTACTATCCAAGTTCTATGGATCACCAAAGAATAAATAATTCATTAATTATTCAAGTTTAGAATAATTCATTGAATTTATTTATAACATTTATTTACAAGATATATAGTAAATACAAGTATTAATATTATTCGAATGGATTTTAATATCCTAGGTTCGT
Source organism: Viscum album (assembly GCA_963277665.1). Taxonomy (NCBI): domain Eukaryota; kingdom Viridiplantae; phylum Streptophyta; class Magnoliopsida; order Santalales; family Viscaceae; genus Viscum; species Viscum album. The sequence goes on along the minus strand of OY728128.1, from coordinate 264,307,572 downwards.
TTAATATTAGCAGGAGGTGTGAGTCGAGTTAAGGACTCAAGTTTATCATGTAATTTATTTATATATATATATTACGAGTAAGTGATAAATTATAAATATTATTTATGGCATAATTTTATTTGTCATAAATAATTATTTATAACACTTCTATAGCAGATGGTTATTACACGGGGGCTGGGAATCCGTATTGCATGTTTTAAACATTCCCTATATAAGTTATAGTGAGGCTCTCCCATGGAACTATTCATATGTTGGATTTGAGAGCTTCTCTCTCCTCATAGAATCTAGAGAGAGAGTCTCTCAAGCGAAGGAAGATCTTCAAGTTCATCTATCTCATATTGAAGTATCTTACCTTGTGGTGATCGCTGTTGCACTGAAGTGAGCATTGAAGATCCACACTAGCACCCGGATCTCGACGAACAGTACGTGAGCAGATTCGAGAGGTGTGTGTGGACGATCTAGAGGGCTTCGACATCGGAGTCTTCAAGCAATGATCGCTAGTGACCTACGGTGGACTTGCACATGACATAACCAAAATAGGTACATGTTCAAATTATTTGTGCTCTGTTTAAACCTTGCGTGATCCTAGGACTGAACTGGGACAAGATCACTAGAATTGACAAGGTTATGTCACTCTGTTGATGCAGAAAATTTTAAATTCCCGGCCCACCGGCTTTCGTTGTACCATCCTGGTACCTAACAATTAGTACAATTTATTACTAATTATTACAATTTATTACTAATTATTACAATTTATTGCCAATTATTACAATTTATTACTAATTATTAAAATTTATTACTTATTATTACTAATTATTAATAATTATTACTAATTATTACTATTTATTACTAATTATTATAATTTGTTTCTAATTATTAAAATTTATTACTAATTATTATAATTTATTACTAATTATTATAATTTATTAATAATTATTACAATTTATTACTAATTATTCGAATTTATTTGTAATTAATTGAATTTATTTGTAATTTTTCGAATTTATTAGTAGTTATTCAAATTTATTACTAATTGTTGCAATTTATTACCAATTATTTCAGTTTATTACTAATTGTTTCAATTTATTACTAATAGTTGCAATTTATTACTAATTTTTTCAATTTATTACTAATTATTGCAATTTATTACTAATTATTGCAATTTATTACTAATTATTGCAATTTATTACAATTTAATACTAATTATTACAATTTAATTCTAATTATTGCAATTTAATACAAATTTTTAAAATTTAATACTAATTATTACAATTTAATACTTATTATTACAATTTTATACAAATTATTACTAATTAATATAATAACTATTAATTAATACTAATTCATACTAATCACACCTAATTATTTGTAAAAATAAATGTAAATAATGATAAATAAAAATATCTAATTCGAAATTAATTTAACAGCAACTAATTAACAATAATTAAAATTAAAATAAAATAAAATGAATTAAGTAAAAAAATAAAAGAAATAGATAAATACCTTAAAACTGATGCTTTTCGAATGATATAGGCTACGAATAATGCCCCGAATTAAAATTTTAAACTATGAAAAAATTTTAAAGAAAATGTTCTACTAGAGAAAGAGTTAAGAATTGAGTGGAATGAGGGAAAATGGGTGGGAGTATATATAGGTTAGATTAGTTGTGACGGGATTATTTGCGATGGGACTACCATCGCAAATAGTGCCATTTGCAATGGGACCCATTGTAAATACTCTTTCCCACATTTTGGTTCCCAACTCAGGCCAAAGCTTTTGTGATAGGAACCATATTCCCATCGCAAAAACCTTATCATTTGTGATAGGCTGGTTCTCTAATTGCAAAAACCCTTTATGGAGGACTCTTTACGATGGGTCAATGACCCATCCCAAATGGCCCATTGCAATTGTTTGGTTTTCCCTTAGTGATATAATAAAATAATAATATACCAAATTATAAGATTATATTATGTTAATTACATAACTTGAATCTTTCTCCTCTTTCATCAAATGGGAAATGAAACCATCATTAATGTGTACAGCAGACTACCGTCTCGCAAACCGATGTAATTTGTTTTCCATCATCACCTCTCAAGGTTATTTATGATGATGGATTTAATATTTATATATTATATACATGAAATATACATAATTCTAGAAAATTAATATATCATATACTATCTTATCTTACCATCCATGGAAAATTGATAATGTCATTTGTGTATATGGCAGACTATTGCCTCATGAAGCGATGTGATCTATTTTTTATTACCGCATCACATAGATGGTATATGTAAGTGTATTTAAAGAAATAATATTATATTTATGATATTATTATCATTATTTAATGATAAAATAACACTTACCTTCTTTCCATCATGATCGTTAAAAAATGGAAACGTTAAACATCTATACATATGGCCTACCATCTCCATAATTGTAACATAGTTAATTTTTCATAACCATAATTCATGGTTATTTGTTAAAGTATAATTTATGTATAAAATTGATAATTATTTCATGATTATAATTCTGTTTAATATGAAATAATGATCCCTTTGACCAAGTTCAACACAACGATTTTGTTTTTAAATTATGAAATGAGTGTCCTCAAAACACCCTAAGTGGACATAACTGATTAAGTAATTAAATATCTCATTAAAATAAATGAATTAAATGGCTTAAGTATAATGGTTTAAACCTTGAAAATGTTCTTATGAAAATAAATAGTTGATATAATTTTATTAAAAAAGAGATAAAAGACATACATGACAAAGTCTAGACTCGAGGCATGGGATTCATCTCAAAACTTCTCCCTTCTTTGAGACACATGTTATTTTATACACCTAATTTATTTTAAATGGAGTATACACTACCCCTTTACATATTATATCATTAATCCGTCAAAATTCATGATATTTTATGTTACAGTTAATTAACTTCATTCATGGTAGTTGTAATTTAAATGTTACCAAAGCGGTAAGGGTTTTTTCTTCAATCTCATATTTATCAGCATTATTTATGCTTTAATTTTTTTATAGGAAATTATTTTATAATTGTATAATAAAATAATTTATTTTTATTCTACTATGGTTATTAATGAAATTTTTCATATAATAGTACCATTCTTCTCTCTTTGGTATATAAAATGATTGAGAAAATGTTTTTATGAAAATATGACTCCATTTTTCTCTTCAGTTGAAAATTATTTTTCTTCCATATTCATGTTTTATAAAAATATTTTCAAGAATATATTTAAAATTACCCAAAATGATTTATTAAATACATTTTTACCCATGTTTTACTTTTTAAAAAATGGTTTTAAAGTAATATTCTTATTATTTTCCAAACGAGGTACTTTATATCCTTTTTATAATAGTGTGAAAGAAATATTTTTTAACTTATAAAGCATTTATGGAGTTCCCCACCATCAATACCACTAAATTATTTGAAGATTTGAATTTTTAAAAGAATATTTTTTCAATATTATTTTATAATTTTTTTAGATTTTGATGGTGTAATTTAAAAATGAAAAGGGTATTTTCCTCAAGAAATATTCCATGTAATCATTTAAAATCATTTTCATAAATGAATACAACCTTTTTTGTTATGTATTTCTTCTAAATTATGTATATATGTCTATCACATATATATCTAGATTATTATCCCTTTCTTTTATGATGTATGACATTCCTTTTGTTCATTTTTCAAATACCATCCTTATGAAATTTCATTTGATTATGATATGAGGAAAGATAATGAAACCCATTTTCTTTTCATGGGTAATTCATATGTTATACCTTGTGATTGATTTCCTTTATGTGGCACACATAACTCATGAAAATGTTATAATGTGTGTGCCCATATGGTGCTCCAATGCATTGGGTAAACCTTTAGCCTTGTGAGGCTTCATGTATGGGATTGGGGAGTAAACCTAATCCATTATGGGACTTTTTCCACCATGTGATATTATTTAGGAAATTAGGATTGACTCGTACTTATGACATGTTATATATTTCTTCCACATTTATTATGATGACATGATATTATGATACCATTTTCTTTAGGTTATGCTCTCATGTGATTACCCTTGGGCCTTCGTTTTTATGATATCAGGTTATACCATTGACTCACACTTTATATTTCATTTCCTTGATTATTCCCTTACTTGGATTTTTAGTTCACCCCTTTTGTCTATGTATTCCCTAGGTTATCCCACACAGTTTTAAGATCTTTAAATTATTTCAGATCTCATTATGGACAATAAAATACACTACTACAAAACTGGCCTTTAATAGCACTATAAATGGCCTTTATCGGTGCTAGAAAAATGCTGACTAAATGAGCAAGGTTAAAGCCCTGGTTTGTTATCAGTACTAAAAAAGTTCTGATAAATGGGTATTTTATCACTGCACCACCACTACAATGTGTTGTAATAGCACATCAAAGCACCAAAAACATGCTAGATATCAATAGAAATATGTAACAATATAGGATTTAAATGAAATGAAATTTACAACACAAACACAAGAAAAAACACTATATTATAGACATTTCAAACATTGGTTTATAAAATTACATAAATACAAATTATTACATACATTCAAAAACATCAATGTTCCTTTATCTTTTAATCTTGACCCAATTCATGCAATTTCCGAACAAACCACCCCTTCTCAAGAAAAAGAATGCACATGTATAACAAAACCATTCTTATGTTAGAAATAATATCAAGAACTAAATTAATAGAAAGTGTTAATTTTACTAAAATTGATGTCAATTTTAAATAAAAAGATGCACTTTGAGTCAAACCGGTCACACCAGGCATCATATTGAGGTGTGTCTGATTATAACACGTCTCAAATAACTTATGGATCATTGTCCTAAAGTATAAAAACAATCTAAATGTGTTTTCTCAATTTTGAGTACATCGTTGGAGTAGGTTCCCGAGAAACCAACTTCTTTGTTCTTTATGATAAACCTGTATTCATTGGATGAATATTTATAAACTCTTTATCACATCATGATTGTTCTTCTATGTGACATAGCATGTGATAATATCCTAAGAATAGTTGTTTCATTAAAAGGTCATAGCAGATCATTACTATGATGAGAACCCAGAAGTGCCATGACACTATACATGAATATATGTACTATGGATGGATGATATCATTTTAAGGGACACAAATGATATAGGCTCTCAAGGGTGGGGACTCATGAAACTTTGAGGCACCTTCTCATGATGTGCACCCTTGGTAATATCCAGGAGGATATTATGAGAAAAAGACCCTCCAATAGGAAATCCACATTCATAAGTGTTATTGGATGTTCCTATATGTGGACATTTGTTTATTGGTCCTTATAATTTAAGATTATTATTAATGAGTATTATGACTCACACAATTAGTTGTATTGAAAAAACCCGTGACAACAGATGTTTGCAGCAAGGTAGGATATGTTGGGTGCAACATGAGTAATATAACATTAATGAATAATGAGAGAAAGGATTTTTTACTTCTATGGAAGTAGATATCTTAGGCCCTTTGATAGAAATGATATAGTCTAACGAAATATGTGGCCATGGTGTTATCTAGGCAAGTTCAATTCTGGGAAGTCAAAGAATAAGAAATCGAGCACATGGGTTAATGGCACTTACATGCAACCCGCTTGATTTGAGATATTATGATAAAGGGATTATATTACATGGTAAGCATTCGTATAAGGTGACATGTCATTTCCACATCAACTTCTTTCTCTTGGGTGCCTTGACCCATTGCTAGAAAGAAATCTTGGACTTTAGGAAAAACTACCTAATGCCAACCAGAAAGAGGCCTAGAGGGTCACACATTAATTGTAGCTAGTATCTCAGTTAAAAAATTTATTTATTTAACAATTTGAATAAATATTATTCCCATTTGTGGTTTAATAATTATTAAAGTATGTCTGATCACATTTATTTCGTCGCTAGTTATTCAAGAGAATATATTGCAGACAAAATATTTATTTATCATCAAATAATGTAGTTATATTTCTTTAATAAATAAATAGTCATTATTCAAGGCCTAGAAAATATTGAGGAGGATTGGTGTATCAAGTAATGGGTCTGATGAGAAATAATATTAAATATTATTTGGTTAAATAATATTTAAATATAACATGAAAGTTAAGCACATTTCAGGGAAATAATGGCATTACTATTATTATTAGACATGGGGTTTCACATGGAATAATAAATTAAGTAACAGCACTTGTGATGATTATTCATTATTACCTAGTGAATTAAATTTCCCATTATGTTATTATTCTCTATTTAAGCCAAGGGCTCATTCCACCTGCTGACCACTTCTTATGTGAACAAAATCCTTGTATAAAATCTCTTGAGCCTAAAGAACTCATCCCTCTCCAAGAATACCCTCAAGAACGAGAGAGATCCTCCTCCATAGGATCAAGGAGAGCAGTTTAGAAGCGATTAACAAGGCAATTGAAGGTGTATATTGCAAGCACAAGGATTTTTCATGCTAGCACCCATAGACTCCTTCGGCGATGTCTGGAGATATGTGGAGCATGTTTGGATCACCGCTAGAGGATTCCTAGCCTTGTATTCTACATCACAACGAAGTAGTACCTTGGACTTACGGTCGGACACATCAACGAAGAAAGAATCACCATGGAGGTAATTCTATAATTTAATTAAATTAATTATAAACAAAATATGTCAATCCTATCTTCTCAGTTACAGGTTCTCTCTTTTGTCTTTTATCTTTGACTAAATTCAATGGATACTGGCATTCATCTTCATATTGATCCCAGATTAATCATCGATTATGAAATTTTTCATAGTTGGGTACATGCCCATCCTATGCTTTTACTGCACTCGGAACCTACAAGTGGTATCAAAGGGAGTCATATTTTTGTTTATAATTATTTAAATAATTCGTTGTTGATTTATTCTTTAATAATTTAGTTTTTCAATTTATGTTTAATCATTCTTTTAATCAATATTTTGAGATCTATTCCTCCCTTATCATTTCTTGTATATCTAACATAAACAAATAATTTTATGATTAAAATTAAATCGAGGATCTCATCAGGAGGCACCTATAACGACACAAACTTTCATTAATAAAAATCTAACTTGATCTAATTAAATGTCTCTTTATGTAAAATTTTTATATAAAATGTCAACTTCTTTGGTTTTATGTTAAGAATTGTGATCGTTGCTAATATAGTCATTGAACAGTGATCACATGATTAGTATAAATATAGGGCTTTAACAAATCAAATTTACTCAGACAAAGGAAGTGATGGCCTCGTCCAGTAGACGTGCCCCATACGAAGCCCATTTGTCTGAGCTCAAAAAGGAGGTGGTTTCATAGGGATTCTCTCTTGACCAATCTCAAGCCGATCTTGAACACGTTAAGCTTGAGCGGAACCGCCTATGGGAGAAGTGGAAGTTGACAGAGATTAACACCAGAGCGATGTTATATGAGCCACCCCAAGAGTTTTTCACCATCGTACACCTCACCCTTCGGTCTTATGCGGGTGTTTTAAGAGGTTATTTAACAAGACCCCAGTACTATGGTTATGTACATTATTTTTGTATATAATAATGAATATACTTTCATTTTATTATTGTTACCTTGTAAATAGTTTTTAAATAACAAATAATATTTTTAGTTAATGTTCAACTAAGAAATATATTTTGATTAAATTAATGGATTTTTTTGAATTAAATAATATTTTAATAAATTATTATTATTATTATTAATTTAATTTTTATTAAATATAAATTATCGTATAATTTTATGAATGCAATTTTAATTCTTATTAAGGTTTGAAATCCATTTTTGTCAAAACCCATGAATTTTCGATAAATGTCAGTTTTTATTTTAAAAGTGAAAATTAACATATTTAGAAAATTATTTAGATAAAATGAATATTATTTCTGGAATGAGGATGTCAAAATTATCCAACGATGAATTTTTCATAATTTTCTAAGACAGTCAAATATTTGGGTAAAAATTAAATACCGTTTAAATATATAATGTGTTTTATGACATCATAATGACCCAATAGTGATGTAATAAAATACTATAAACTTTATGTTCGTAAAATCTATGTTTTAACTTTAAAATAATTTTATTTTGGGTTTGTTTGATTTATTTTACAAAGCTTTAGTGGACCCTTCAAGACTTATTAAACATTTTGTCTTTTTAAATTGTTTTTCTTGGGAGTGCGACTCACCTCCACATAATCAACCCCATTATTTTAAGAAGTTAGGAATTTAGAATTATAAAATATTGTTTTCCACTACCCTTTGTAAAAAACCATTGGCAAAAACCATGGGCTGGTTTGTGGTTTTGATTAGTTTAATGTGAGGTGTCCCAAACCTAAATAATAATCAATTCTCTCTCCTTTCCTATATAAACTCACCCAAGCTTCCACTTACTCCTCACTCAAAGACTTTTTAGTTCATCCAACCTCTGAAATCCTCTCTATAGAATCCTCCCAAGTTTCCCCAAACTCCCAAGAATCCTCTCTCAAGCCTCTCTCAAGCCTTTGGAAGCACAATTTTAAGTAAGGGTTTTCTTCCTTTCTCATTTTTGTCCAATTTTCTTAATGTTGTTATGACCTTTTAATTTAAATTATATATGTTAGGGTATGGTTTTTCACCTCCCCCATACTGCCCACTTTATGTTTGAATTATGATAGACCCATTTCTCTCTCAATAAATTCCTCCCATGTACACCAATTACTATGCTGAAATTCTGAAAGGAATTTATCTCTCCTTACTTACATTCAATCAATTATTTTGTATCATGAATCTAAATTACATTACAATTTTTGGGACACGTATCTACATGACCCTCTTACTTTCCATTTTATGTACATATTATGAGACACCACTTTCTCTCTCATCAACTATTTTTATGAATTCTTACGTCACGCTGTTACGCTGCCAATATTGCACAGATTTTCCAAGCCAATGTCATTGTGTAGTGAATACCATGCCCATTTCCCTATCAAGGGTATTCACCTTTATGAACATTTACTTATTGATTATAAAGTTTCATGTATGAATTCCATATTATTTTATCATGGAATAAATGATGATGTTTTATGAATCCATGTTATATGATCCATGTGGCACACTTATGAATGAAATGAAATGTTTAAGAAGGGTGTTCCCGTATAGCACTCCAATGCATTGGGTAAAGTATGGTATCAGGATAAGTCATGTGAAATGGGTGATTACTCATGATAATTCAAGTGCAATGAGGTTTTACACATGCTCCGGGTTCAATGAGGCTTCACTCATGCTAATTCCATGTTAAGTGTTGTTGCCACATTTCCATGTTATGATTATCATGCTTTATCATGAATTTAGGTTTATTCTTCTCTAGTGATCTATTGATATGCCTATTGTCTAACATGTATTGTATTCCTCATGTTATTCCATGATTATTCCCTTACTGGGCTTTATATATCACCCTTTTCTAATGCTTGTCCTTAGGTTATCTCATGCAATGCTAAGTACGAGGGAACGTAGTGTTCATGTAAAGGAATTTTTCAATAAAGATATTGTATTTAATGTTTTAAGTTGTTGTGTAATTATATTAAGACCCAAATGCACTAGAACTCTCAATATTCTATGTTTTATCAAGTGAATTTTATGTAATAAATTATGTTTAATTGTGTTATAAAAGATCAGGGTTGTCATAGTTGGTATCAGAGGATAGGTTTAGTTATTTTTGGGAATAGGATTAGAAAACCCTGGTAAATCCTTGGAGACAAGACTAAGTATAATAAAAACATCCCTAAGTTTTTGTGAGTACTGAGTAAGTGGTTTATCAAGAAAATACATCCTTGTCCTGATACGAGCAGGTAGAGATGGCTCTGGCACAGATGTATCCAAGGGGTAAAACCTGAAAACACCGCTTTGAGATAGACTCGAACAGGAACTGGTGCACAACAACAGGCCTTGCTGCACTCTTGGTTATGACACTCCTGGGGGATATGTTTTGGTAAATTCAAAAGCTTAGTATGAATCATTATTAAGGGACAAAAAAATTCCCTAAGAATATATGTTAGAAAGTAGATCATGGATAACATAGACTGAATCCAATAGATTCATATGTTAAGGAAATAAGAGTTATTTATAAGTCATCAGTTTTTTCCTTATATTAACCTTTATGTGTTACCCCTAACTTTCCTTTTATTCCAGCCAATGGTCGGTAATATGAGGACTCAGGCTAACAACCAATGTGAAGATCAATGTGATAACTGTACTAATGAGATGCCCAATCCAATGGTAGCGGGAATCGTGAACTTTGTCACGCTTTTCTCTCATCTAAGTCAAGATTTGAATAGAAACATGGGTCAAGAGGAACGTTCATCCCCCCTAAGAAAGAACAAGTCGCTATCGAGAGCTTCATGAGACAAAGGTATCCTACTTTTAATGGATCATTCGACCCCTCAATCACTGAACAATGGATCAACTCCATTGAAAAGATATTCTTCATCCTTCAATGTTCTGAACAAGATAAGGTTCTCCTACCTGCTTATCGTATGGAGGTTGAAGCTGATAGATGGTGGATGTTGATCAAAAATACAAAGCCTGAGGAGGAGATGGAGGCATTGGAATGTAATTATTTCCAGAAGATGTTTTTTGATAAATATTTTTTGCGCTCCCTCCATCTTAATATGGAAAGGTACTTCCTTTCCCTCAAGAAAAAAGAAGAAAAATCTATTGGAGCGTACAAGGAAAACTTCACAAGGCATGCATGATACGCTTTCAGCTTTGTCGTTACCCTTGAATGCAAGGTTGACCACTTCTTTCGTGGGCTGAAACCTAACCTGCGGAAAGCGCTGGTGATCCGTGACTTCGACAGCTATGAGGAAATTGTTCGATGTTCCCTCAAGGTAGAAATGGACATTGGAGAATCTTAGGGGTATCATGAGGATAAGAAGAGTAAGGTGGACTTCAATACTGGTGGTCTGATGGATAAATCTAACAGTTCTAAGAAGATCCAGCACCCCACTTGCCAAAGGTTCTGAAAGAAGCACCCCGGGAATTGCCTGAAGGGGACAAGGAAATTCTTTAGGTGTGGAAGAGAAGGGCGCATAGCTATTAACTATCGGCAAGAAAGACACGCGGTTGCGACAGAGGAGAGGAATGCTCCGTTCAAAACTCAACGTGTTGTTAACTTCTACAACTGCAAAGAACCTGGGAATCTTGCAAATCAGTTCCCTAAGCCAAGGTTTTTCAGAGGCAACCAACAACCTCCAAGGCAGCAAGGGAGAGCTTTTTCCATCACTACTACTAAATTGATCCCTGAAAATGAAGTGGTGATAGGTACGTTAGTTATTAATTCAAGAATAGTGAAATTACTTTTTGATTCAGGTTCTATGCATTCTTTTATATCTTGAAAGTTTAGTAGAACAATCCTAGCACCACCACAAATCATCGAAGTGAAGATGTCGGTGAGTACGGAAAATGGGGAAATCATTGCATCCCATGAATATAACTCCTCCCCTATCATAATCTATGTATTGAACTTCCTAGAGAACCTTTTCATACTCCCTATGGTGGAATTTGATACAATTCTTGGCATGGATTGACTTTTCTTATATATAGCCAATATAAATTGTCATGATAGGGAAATCACTCTCCATGTGGAGAATCGACCCCCGATTCCTTACAAGTGTAAGGAGGAAGATGAATCTTCTTTAGCTCCATCATCTCAAGCATGGATATTAATGCCCTATGAGCACGCATATCTGGATCATATGATTGAGTCTAAGGAGGCAACCATCCTAGAAGACATGCCTATTGTGAGGGAATTCACTGAAGTGTCTCCCGAGGAATTTTCTGGTCTTCCTCCTAGAAGAGATGTTGAATTCTCAATTGATCTTATACCAGGGGCATTGCCAATATCCAAGACTATGTATAGAATGGATGTTGTGGAGCTTGAGGAGCTGAAGAAACAACTATAGGAGAATCTGGATAAAGGGTTTATACACCCAAGTGCTTCACCATGGGGTGCAACAGTCCTCTTCTTCAAGAAGAAGGATGGGTCAATGCGCCTTGCATCGATTATCTTGAGCTCAAAAAAATCATGATAAAGAACAAGTATCCTCTCCCAAGAATTAATTACTTGTTTGATCAGCTTCATTGAGCACAATACTTCTCTAAGGTGGATTTGCGGTTGGGATATTATCAATTAAGGGTGAAGAAGGAAGATATCCCCAAGACTACTTTTCGTATAAGATACGGGCACTATGAATTCATAGTAATTCCTCTCAGACTCACTAATGCTCCATAAATCTTCATGGACTTGATGAGTAGAGTCTTTAGAGATTACCTTGACAAATTTATGGTAGTCTTTATAGATTATATTCTGATATACTCCAAAACCAAGGTGGATCATGAGGAGCATCTAAGAACTGTACTAGAGACCTTGCGGAAGGAGAATCTCTATGAAAAGTACAACAAGTGTGAGTTCTGGTTGAAGAAGGTAACATTCTTGGGCCATATCATCACAAGCAATGGGATATCTTTGGATCCCTACAAAATATATTCAATTTAGGGATGGCCAAGGCCAAAATTAGTAACGGATATTCATAGCTTCTTGGGGTCATCTGGATATTATCAACGATTTGTGAGAAATTTCTCACAATTTTACAACCCACTTACCAAGATAACTAGGAAGGGAGTAAAGTTTTCTTGCAGTGATGAATTCAAATAAAGCTTCAAGGAGTTTAGAAGGAGGCTTATAACTGCTCTCGTGATCACTTTACCCACAAGTAGAGAACTTTTTGTGGTATTTAGTGATACTTTGAAGAAGGGCATGTGATGTGTGTTGATGAAAAATGACAAATTCATTGCCTATGCTTCAAGGAAATTGAAAGTTCATGAATAGAACTATCCAACACATGACCTCGAGTTGGCTACAGTGATCTTCACTTTGAAAATTTGGTAGAATTATCTCTTTGGGAAGAAGTGTGAAATATATATGGACCACAAAAGCCTCAAGTATATATTCACACAGAAAGAGTTGAACATGCACCAACAAAGATGGTTAGAGCTGATCAAAGACTAAGACTGCTCAATCCATTACCACCTTGGCAAAGCGAACAAGGTGGCAGATGACCTAAGTATAAAGGACCCAGTGATTCTATCATTGTTGAGAATTGAAAAGAATCCAATCTTCTTATATTTGATGAAGATGGACATGGGAATTATAAATAAGGGAACATCATCAATCCTTTCACAAATTACTTCTCAACTGTCATGTAACGTCCCGGACCCGGGTGCCACACAGCGGGTGCCCCGAATCCAGTTCGCCACGTGACCTCAAGCGCATTTCCCCAAATGCCAGAGGCTACCGACTAGCAGCAAGGGCCCAGGTCTGATAGTGGGGAAACTATGCCCTCATTTTTCAAGGTTTAGCACAGTGGAATACGAAATAAAACATTCAAAAAACAGCGGAAGCAGTAAACCATACACAACTAAAATAAACAACAGTGGTGGATATAACCAATAGTTTATAAATAATGATGTTACATGTCTCAAGTTCTAAGAAAACAGCCAGAACATGTTATACATCAATACAGTACAACCAAATGCAGAGTACAGCAAAACAAGCAAAACAGCTGGCAGCGGCATCGCGAGCCTAGGCTTGGTCCCATTCCCTCCTACTCCTCAGAAACAGTCAAGTACCTGTATAGGGATTCTTTCCCCTATCTACACCTGCAGAAATGTAATCTGTTTGGGCCAAAAAGCGTGACCCAAACAGGGTGTGAGAAATATATCTCAGTAGGCACCCACCAAAGGCCCATTCCCAACTGCGTGTAAGCATGCAACAATAGTGTGCAGTAGTAAAATGCAATAAAGTAAGAAGTACTCAAAAGTAAATAATTACCAATTATATTTCCATTTTATTATTCATTTAATCCATTAAATATTAGAAATCACCACAGTGAATTTCTACGTAAACAGTCCACATCCTCAGACAAGCAAAACCTTACCCTCAGGTAAGCAGAACCCAACCCGCAGGTAATTTCCCTCAGGCATAACAGAATTTTTCCCTCAGTCTTAGGTAGTGTCGCCCTTAGGCATAGAGTCTATTTCCCTCAGGCACGGAAGAAGTTTCCCTCAGGCCGAAATAACTACAGCCCTCAGGCTAAATAGTGCAGTGCCCACAGGCTAATCACAATAATGCCCTCAGGCTAAACAGGTAATCGGTCCATTCCCAATATGTCAAAATGCAGTAAACAAGCAATTCCTCTCAAGGAAATTCTACAATTACTACATTAAAGGCATACCCTTGGGTACCCTGCCCAAACGGCTAAACATTGGAACACACCCCCGGGGTGGTTCTGGATCCAAGCAACGATCCCAACCAGTATTTTATTATCACAATTTAATCACCTATGCAATTTTAGACAATAAATATATCAAAGGCCTCATCCACATGGCACCCCAACATGGGTTCGTGGCACGAAAATGCACAAAAATGCACGACAGTTGGAAATTTACACCAAGCCACCTACCTTATACGCCAATGAACATTATACCCGAACACCGACTCCAGAAACACCCAAGAACGGCATAGATCTGACAAAGAACAAAAACCACTCAAACGTAAATAACTTTCCCTTGGGAAAGAATTGGTAAGAATGGTACCAGGAGAGGAGAGGGCATACCCGTTCGGTTCCAACGAGATCATCCGAAGACGAATCGGATTCTAGACGAACACCCGGTGGATCTTTAAAGGTTCGGTCGTCCTCCTTGACTCCAAAACGGGTCAAATGCCTCCTCTGCCAAATGAGGAGGCTACTTCCTGTTTTAAGCCAAAAAAACAAAGTACATGGCATGTACTTCTGATTACACGGTGTGTACTTCTTCATTTAACTGTTCATCTGGCGGCACCGCCACACTGTTCATCCGTCGACAAGATTACATGGCATGTACTCTCGAGTACACGGCATGTACTGTCACCCAGTTGGCGGTTGTTCCACCGCCTTACTGTTTAAGCCTGCTGACTGACTACACGGCATGTAAGGTACCACTACACAGCATGTAGTCGGTTCTTACACCCTTCGTTGCCGATATGGCTACATGCCCCGTGTACCCATCCCACACGGCCAAAAGTACATGGCATGTGGAAAAGTACACGTCGTGTAGTTCCAAAATTTAGGATTTTTCCGCGTTTTTCATATTTTCTCAAAAACACATAAGGAAAAGGAAAAATAAGAAGCCCATACCTCAAAACTAAGAACCGGGTTCTTACAAACTTCCCCCCTTATAGAAATTCATCCCCGAATTGCCCTTCCCAAGGTGGTGAAGATATAGCCGTGAACAACTCTGGCCACTGAGCATGTACGTCGGCCTCCCGCTCCCAGGTCCGTTCTACACTTGGCCATGCTGCCATAGAACCTGTACGAGAGGAACTAACCAGCCTCGGAGAACCTTCGTGCTCCTGTCAACAATATGAATAGGATGCCTCTCAAGGGACGCATCTGCCTCCAGCTCAACCTCCTCAGGCTGAAATACATGAGATGGGTCTAAATGATAGCGGTGCAACTGAGACACGTGGAAGATGTCGTTCATGGCTCGGTACCGCTGCGGTAACTACAACTGAGAGGCAACCAGCCCGACTCTCTCCAGAATCTCAAATGGCCCCACATACCTCGGTGAAAGCTTACCCTGTCTCCTAATCCTCTTATGTCCCAGCCTCGGTGAAACATGCAAGAAAACCTGATCCCTGACAATGAACTCCAAAGGTATTCTGCGACGATCAGCATAAGATTTCTGACGAGACTGTGTGGTATCCATCCTCTTGCGAATCAACTGGACATGCTCAAATGTCTCATGCATGAGCTATGGTCCCAGTAAAGCTACCTCACCTGCCTCTAACCAACATAAAGGTGAACGACATGGCCTACAATATAAAGCCTCATATGGTTCCATCTCAACAGTCTCCTGAAAGCTATTGTTATAGGAAAACTTGACTAGGGGTATATGCTTCTCCCAAGAGCCCCCAAAGTCAAGGACACATGCACGCAGCATGTCCTCAAGCACCTGTATCGTCCGCTCTGACTAGCCATCTGTCTGAGGGTGGTATTCTCTGCTCAGAAGCACCTGTGTACCCAGCAACCTCTGAAAACTCTTCAATAAACAAGATGTAAAGCAGGCATCCCTATCCGAAATGATATAATGAGGGACCCCATGAAAACGTACGATCTCTCGGATATACAGCCTTCTGAGCTCGTCAACACTGAAGGTCTCCTTGATTGACAAGAAGTAAGCTACCTTCGTGAGTTTGTCCACAACAACCCACACGGCGTCATTACCTCGAGGTGACCTTGGCAATCCCGTCACAAAATCCATCACGACATCATCCCATTTCCACTCTGGAATGGGTAACTGCTGTAACAGCCCAGCTGGCCTCTGGTGCTCCTCCTTCACCTACTGAAAAGTGGAACATCTCATAACAAAACCAGCTATCTCCCTCTTCATTCCCGGCCACCAGTACTGACGCCTCAAGTCACGGTACATCTTGGTAACCCCGGGATGAACTGCCCAAGCTAAAGCATGAAACTCCCACATCAGCTCCTCACGGGTATCCCCTGGAACCCATACTCGTCCATGGAAATGCAAAACCTCATCATCTCCTATTGTCCAACCAGGAGAAGGTTCCCCACTTTCCACCGACTCCCGTAGAACTAGGCCTTTTGAATCAGATAGTTGTCTCATCCACACTCTATCTAGGAGGGTAGAATTCACAGCTAAAGAAGAAAGATAAGTCTTCCCCTGACTGTCGTACACCTCCAGATGCATCTCAGAGAACAAAGCCATGAGCTCCCACTCACCACTGGCCTCCTACACTGCCTGTATCAGAGTCTTCCTGCTCAGTGCATCTGATACTACATTAACCTTACCAGGTGTATAGGTAAGCTCAAAATCGAAGGATTGTAGGTACTCGAACCACCTTCTCTGACTCAGATTCAGGTCATGCTGAGTAAAGATATACTTGAGGCTTTTTTGGTTGGTGAATACCACAAAATACTCTCCCAACAGATAGTGTCTCCAACAGCGCAACGCATGAACAACTGTAGCCAACTTGAGATCATGTGTTGGGTAATTCCTCTCATGTGGCCTCAACTACCGAGACCCGTACGCAAAAACTCGGTCGCCCTGCATCAACACTACTCCCAGCCCAATCCCTGATGCACCATAGTAAACTGTATAGCTCTTCCCCTGCTCTAGGAGTATCAGGATCAGTGCTGATGTCAACCTTCCCTTCAGGTCCTGAAAAGATGCCTCGCAAACTTCTGACCAAACGAACTTCACACCATTCTTAGTCATACCTATCAACGGTGCTTCTAAGTGGGAGAAGTCATGTATAAAGCGTCTGTAGTAACCAGCCATCCCTAAGAAACTTCGTATCTCAAACACGTTCTTAGGATTCTCCAAGGAAACTACTTCTCTCACCTTCTCTGGGTCTTCTGCAACTCCTACCTCTGAGATGATATTACCCAGGAAGTGAATATGGTCCATCCAAAAGTGGCACTTCAAGAGCTTAGCATATAGTCGATGCTCTCTCAGTGTACTCAATACGATATCAATATGGGTGGCATGGTCGTGTCAAGTGTGAGAGTATACCAAGATGTCATCCATGAAAACTACCACAAAAGAATCAAGATACGGATGAAACACACGATTCATCAGAGCCATGAAAACTTCTGGCATGTTCGTGAGTCCGAACGGTATAACCAAGTACTCGTACAGACCATATCTGCTCCGAAAGGCCGTAAGCGGTATATCCAATGGTCTCACGTGCAACTGATGATATCCTGATCTCAAGTCAATCTTCGAGAACACTCGTGCTCCACGAAGTTGACCAAAAAGATCATCAATCCTTGGAAAGGGATATCGGTTCTTGACCATCAACTAGTTCAGCTTCCGATAATCCACACAAAGTCTGAGGGTACCATCCTCCTTCTTCGCAAAAAGGACTGGAGAACTCCAAGGAGAAGTACTGGGTCGGATTAAACCCTTTGCCTATAACTCCTCTAACTGCCTCTTGAGCTCCTGTAACTCAGTTGTGGCCATCCTATAATGAGGAATGGACACCGGTGATACTCCTGGAACAAGCTCAATAGAGAAATCCACCTCACGCACTAGAGTTAGACCCGAAAAGTCGTCTGAGAAGACATCCCTAAAATGATCAACAACTAGAGGGAAATCGTTCTAACAAGTCCCCTGATCATCCAGATATAAACTTGCAATTTGGGTTGTGACTCCACCTCGCCCATGATGCTCTGGTCCAGCTCGACTTGCCTGAACATTCCACTCACCCTTGTATAGAAACTCTTCACCCTCTGGTGACGTGAAATGCACCCTATGACGATAGCAGTCTACAAAGGCTTGAAATGGAACCAACCAACCCATCCTGAGAATGACGTCATAAGCTGTCATCTCTAATACATAGAGGTCCCAAAGGAAGTGACGCCCACCAACCTCAAGGGGGCACCCCTTGCACTGATGCACACCAGCCATTCTAGTCCCCAACAGAGTGTCTAGCATCATGATATCAGAAGAAGTAGAAACACAGAGCCCAAGGCTCTCCACAACGGGTATAGATATGAAACTATGTGTAGCACCCGTATCGAAAAGTACTGTAGATAAGACAGAAGCTAATAGAATAGTACCTCTGACTGTAGAAGGTCCAGGATCCTGCTCCTGCTAGGTCTGTTGAACTGCATATGTCTGTCCAGTGCTACGGCCCTGCAACACAGCCTGGCTACCCTGAGTTGTCATGCCCTGCTGCCTCTGAGATCCTGGTGTCTGGCTACCATGGCCATGACCACCATCTCTGCCTGCACGCCCTGACGTATTCCAGTTCCCTGACTGGTAAGAAGCCACTGGTCCTGCTCCCGCACACGGAGTCTGCACAGAACCCCTCTCACTAGCCACTGGTAGAAACGCCCTGCAAAAGCACTGCAGATGACCCACCTTACCGCAAGCTCGGCACTCCACTGGGTCTCGTGGACACTATGGTCTCTTGTGCCACTCTCTACCACACTGGTAGCACACAACCTATCCACCTGAAGCATTCTTCTGACTGGTATTGCCTCCCTGAGAGAAGTCCATCTGTCTTTTCCTCTTGCCAGCAGAAATAATACCAGTAACTGGTGCTGAACCGCCCTGGACCACACCACTAGATTCCCGTAGGTTCCTCTCTATAATCAGTGCCTGATTCATTATAGCATGTACAGAAGGAAACCTGAAAACATTTACCAGCGCTCGGATGTCATAACGAATACCATCCTCAAAATGTCTGGCTCTCAATGTCTCATCACCCACCAGCACAGGTGCAAAACACTGAAACTCCGTAAAATGAGTAGAATAGTCCATCACCAACATAGTGCCCTACTGAAAATTCATGAACTCTCGAGCCTTATTTGCTCTCAGCATCTCCGGGAAGAAAAATTCATAGAATACTACCTAAAAGTCTTCCCACTCCATGTCCCTGTGATGCTCTGACTGGTTGGTAACATCCCACCACCTCTTGGAGGAATCACGCAGCATGTAAGTCGCGAGCTTGACCCTCCACCCTGGAGGCATCTCAAGATGCTCGAAAATAGTCTGAATCGATCCTAGCCAAGACTCCGCAGCCTGTGGTCTTCCATCCCCTAAAAACGTAGGCGGATGCTGCTGCTGAAAGATACGCGTCAGCTCGGCCATGGATGTGGCTGCCTGCAGTGCTCCCTAAAAGGTCTGCATGAACCGCATAAAGCCTTCACGGAACTACGCCTCCACGCCTATTTCTGGTATAGCAGCTGGCGCCGCATCTGGATCTACTGGAGGATCCACTGGTATCACATGGCCCACCATCTCTGGAGTATAGTCGTTTCCGCTCTCCTGGCGAACAAAGCACGGTCGTCTAGGCGGCATGACACTATAAGGTCGAAGGCACGCCTTAGATTCAAGATTTATCAAAGACTGAAAATGAAGGAACCACAAAGGGAACAAGAGGAAGACGACATTTCTAGATTTGAAAAACAAGACTACACAGCGTGTATACTGACTACATGGTGTGTACTTGACTTCCCTTCCCCTGCCCGGGTCCTTCTACACGGCTAAGCCACACGGCTCCTGTTGAACAAAAACTACACAGCATGTATAAAATCTACACTGTGTGTATAGTGTTATCTTCCAACTACCCGTGCCGTCTGTGATATGGACGACTACTCGTCTTGACACTACACGGCGTGTTACACCCACACACGGCGTGTACACTACCCCATTTCCCAGCCACATGGCTAAAACCACACGGTCTGTCCTCGGACAAGACTACACAGCTTGTCCCACGGGTACACGGTGTGTTAAAGGAGAGGTGACACCGGCCCGTGTTGTTAGTTACAAGGCCGAGTCCCTAGGTCACACTACATGGTGTGTTTATCATTGACACGGTGTGTTCTATACAAGAGTTCACCACCCCGTGTTGTTGTCTACACGGCCGGACTCCGGGTCAACACTACATGGCGTGTACAAAAGATACATGGCGTGTTTTACCCAAGTCCTTCCCTACCCCGTGTCGCCACTCACACGGTTTGTGACACGGGAAGAGACTACACGGCGTGTACTCAGGGTACACGGTGTGTACTCAAAAGTTCATTTTTTCTTCCTGAACAGAAGATCATACACGGAATGTATAGAGATACCACACGGCGTGTATACTGGTTTTCCAGACAGTATGCCTCAGAAACTTCCCTGGAACCCAGAAAATACCGAAAAAACAACACCTAAGTGTCAAATTCCGACCCGTGAGGGCCCATACTCCGCACGAATCAAAGTTTGACATCTTTTCTGTGTTATAACAAAATAATCAGTCAATGATCCACCAAATTTCGGTCAATGGGGGCCCATACTCCCCAAAAACCGAAGTTTTTCATTTATTCTAAAAACAGGCTCACATAAAATTACCCTATCACACAGCAGGTATTTTATCAGAGCAGCTATCACAACAACATGCTTTTCTAGCACAACAACTATCACAACATCATGCAATTTCTAATGCACCTACATGGCATGGAAACTATGCATGGAATGTGATATCTAACATGTTCCTATATGATGCATGTGACGGCATACCCTCATCCCATCAGGTTGCAACTAAATAGAACCCACAGATAAATTATAAACAGCACAATCTCAAGTGTGTCACCCAACGGTGAAATCAAATCAACTGTAAAATTTGAAAAATCAAAAGGATTGCAAAATACGAGGTAGACTAGCCTTTCCCTATACATAGGTTAGCTACACCCGGGCATAGCTTATTACCAACTATCGTTCATCTTGTCCCTGACTACAACTCCAAATAGTAAGTCAAAGAAAAGAACTCCTTGGATACCACTTTGTAACGTCCCGGACCCAGGTGCCACGCAACGGGTGCCCCGAATCCTATTCTTCATGTGACCTCAAGTGCATTTCCCCAAACGCAAGAGGCTTCTGACTAGTAGTGAGGGCCCAGGTCTGATAGTGGGGAAACTATGCCCTCATTTGTCAAGGTGTAGTGCAGCGGAATACAAAATAAAACATACAATAAACAGCGGAAGCAGTAAACCATACACAACTAAAATAAACAACAGCAGTGGATATAACCAACAGTATATAAATAACGATGCTACATGTCTCATGTTCTAAGAAAATATCCAGAACATATTATACATCAATACAGTACAACCAAATGCAGAGTACAGCAAAACAAGAAAAACAGCTGGCAGCGGCATTGCGAGCCTAGGCTCGGTCCCATGCCCTCCTACTCCTCAACAGCAGTCAAGTACCTGTATAGGGACTCTTTCCTCTATCTACACCTGTAGAAACGTAATCTGTTTGGGACGAAAAGCGTGACCCAAATAGGGTGTGAGAAATATATCTCAGTAGGCACCCACCAAAGGCCCGTGCCAAACTGCGTGTAAGCATGCAACAATAGTGTGCAGTAGTAAAATGAAATAAAGTAATCATTACTCAAAAGTAACTAATTACCAGTTATATTGCCATTTTATTATTCATTTAATCCATTAAATATTAGAAATCACCACAATGCATTTCTACGTAAACAGTCCACGTCCTCAGACAAGCAAAACCTTACCCTCAAGTAAGAAAAACCCAACCTGCAGGTAATTTCCCTAAGGCATAACAGAATTTTTCCCTCAGGCATAGGTAGTGTCGCCCCCAGGCACAGAGTCTATTTCCCTCAGGCATGGAAGAACTTTCCCTCAGGCCTAAATAACTACAGCCCTCAGGCTAAATAGTGTAGTGCCCACAGGCTAATCACAACAATGCCCTCAGGCTAAACAGGTAACCAGGCCATGCACAAGATGTCAAAATGCAGTAAAAAAGTAATTCCTTTCAAGGAAATTATACAATTACTACATTAAAGGCATACCCTCAGGTACCCTGGCCAAACAGTGGAACACACCCCCGGGGTGGTTCCAGATCCAAGCAACAATCCCAACCAACATTTTATTATCAAAATTTAATCACCTGTGCAATTCTAGGCATTAAATATAGTAACGACCTCATCCACACGACACCCCAACATGGTTTTGTGGCACGAAAACGCACAAAAATGCATGACAGTTGGAAATTTACACCAAGCCACCTACCTTATACGCCAACGAACGTTATACCCAAACGCCGACTCCAGAAACTACCAAGAACGGTGTAGATCTGACGAAGAACAAAACCCACTCAAATGTAAATAACGTTCCCTCGGGAAAGAATTGGTAATAACAGTACCAAGAGAGGAGAGGGATTACCCATGCGGTTCCAACAAGATCGTCCGAAGCCGAATCGGATTCTAGACGAACACCAGGCAGATCTTCAAAGGTTTGGTCGTCCTCCTTGGCTCCAAAATGGCTCAAATGCCTCCTCTACCAAATGAGGAGGCTACTGCCTATTTTAAGCCGAAAAAACAAATTACACGACGTTTACTTTTGATTACACGGTGTGTACTTATTCATTTAACTGTTCCTCTAGCAGCACCACCACACTTTTCATCTGTCGACAAGAGTACATGGCATGTACTCCCAAGTACACGGCGTGTACTGTCGCCCAGCTGGCGGCTGTTCCACCGCCTTACAGTTTAATCCTGCCGACTGACTACACGGCATGTAAGGTACCACTACACGGCATGTAGTCAGTTCCTACACCCATCGTCGCTGACATGGCTACACGCCCTGTGTACCCATCCCACACTTCCAAAAGTACACGGCGTGTGGAAAAGTACACGGTGTGTAGTTCCAAAATTTAGGATTTTTCCCCATTTTCTATACTTTCCCAAAAACACTTAAGGAAAAGGAAAAAGAAGAAGCCCATACCTCGAAACTAAGAACCGGGTTCTTACATGTCACTTTTAGAAAGTTTAAAGGATGATCAAAAGGATGATGTGGGAACTTAGGAAAAATTGGAAGCTATCGGAAAAGAGAAATCCTCAGAGTTTAATGTTAATGAAGAATGAATTGTGAGATTTGGGAAAATACTATGTGTTCCATCAAGTCTAGAGCTGAATAAGGAACATTTGGATGACATAAATAGTTCAAATTTCTCTATTCACCCAGGAAACACGAAGATGTACCGATATCTTTGAGAGAACTATTGGTGTGATAATATGAAGAAGGAGATCTTTGAATATACATCAAAGTTCCTGGTGTTTCAGCAAGTGAAGGAAGAGAGGCATAAGTCTAAGGGGATTATGCAACCATTGCCTATAGTAGAATGAAAATGGGAGAACATCACCATGGACTTTTTCACTGGACTTTCGAAGACATTCAAAGGCAACAATGCAATTTGGTTTGTTGTGGATCTTCTTAAAAAGGCTGCACACTTCATTTCTATTCAGGAGGATTTAGCATCGGATCAACTGGCACAAATATGTATCAAGAAATTGGTAAGGCTTCATGTAGTACCACTATCTATTGTGTCCGATCGAGATCCAAGATTCACCTCTAAGTTTTTGAAGAGTCTTCAACATGCTCTGAATAGTGAACTAAACTTCAGTATAGCCTATCATCCTCAAATTGATGGGAAATATGAGCGGACTATCCAAACACTTGAGGACATGTTGAGAGTGTGCTCAATGGACTTTAAAGGAGGATGGGATCAACATATTCCTCTGGTTGAGTTCTCTTATAATAACAGTTTCCACTTGAGTATCCAAATGGAACCATATGAAGCCCTTTATGGGAAAAGGTGCAGAACATTGGTGTGTTGGGATGAGGTCGATGAGCGTAAGCTTCTTGGACTAGAAAAGGTCGAAGAAATGGTGGTGAAGGTGAAAACCATTCAGCAGTATATCAAGGCATTCTTGAGTCAACAGAAGAGTTATGCAGATAACTATCGATGATACCTTGAGTTTAAAGTTAGAGACTTGGTATTTCTACACATATCTCCATGGAAGAAGTTCATGAGGTTTGGAAAGAAAGGGAAGTTAAGTCTAAGGTACATCGGCCCCTTCGAGATTCTTGATCGTGTTGGGGCTGTGGCCTATCGACTAGAACTTCCACCTACCATATCCAAGGTACATGATGTCTTTCATGTATCCCTATAAAGGAAGTACATACCGGACCCTTCACATGTACTTTCTTCAAAGGTGGTACAGTTAGAGGATGATCTTTCTTATGAGGAGCAACCAGTAAAGATCATAGATCGTAGAGAAAAAGTTCTACGAAATAATACAATTCCCCTCATCAAGGTGTTGTGGAGAAACCACAAGTTTGAAGAAGCGATGTGGGAATCAAAGGAAATGATGAATTAGAGTTACCCACATCTGTTTTAGTGTCGGAAAATGGAAATTTCAAGGGCGAAATTTCTTAAGGGGGGGAAGATTGTAACGACCCAAACATTCATTAATGGAAATACCACTTGATCTAATTAAATGTCTATTTATGTAAAATGTTTATATAAAATGTCAACTTATTTGATTTTATGTTAAGAATTGTGATCATTGCTAATATATTTGTTGAACAATGATCACATGATTAGTATAAATATAAGGATTTAACAAATCCAATTTACTCAGACAAAGGAAGCGATGACCTCATCCAGTAGACGTGCCCCATACGAAGCCCATTTTTCAGAGCTTAGAAAGGTGGTGGCATCATTGGGATTCTCTCTTGACCAAGATCAATTCGATCTTTAACACCTTAATCTTGAGAGGAACTGCCTATGGGAGAAGTGGAAGTTGATAGAGATTACCACCTGAGCGATGTTATCCGAGCCACCCCAAGAGTCTGTCACCATCGCACACCTCACCCTTTCATCTTATGCAGGTGTTTTAAGGGGTTATTTAACAAGACCCTAGTACTATGGTTATGTATATTATTTTTGTATATAATAATGAATATACTTTCATTTTATTATTGTTACCTTGTAAGTAGTTTTTAAAGCACAAATAGTATTTTAATTAAAGTTCAACTAAGAAATATATTTTGATGAATTAATGGATTTTTTTGAATTAAATAATATTTTAATAAAATATTATTATTATTATTAAATTAATTTTTATTAAATAAAAGTTATCGTATAATTTTATGAATGCAATTGTAATTATTATTAAGGTTTGAAATCCATTTTTGTCAAAACCCATGAATTTTCGATAAATGTCAGTTTTTATTTTAAAAGTGAAAATTAAAATATTTAAAAAATTATTTAGATAAAATGAATATTATTTCTGGAATCAGGATGTCAAAATTATCCAATGGTGAATTTTTCATAATTTTCTGAGATAGTCAAATTTTTGGGTAAAAATTAAATACCGTTTAAATATATAATGTGTTTTATGACACCATATTGACCCCATAGTGATGTAATAAAATTCTATAAACTTTTTTTTCGGCCAATATATGTTTTACCATTAAAATAATATGATTTTGGGTTTGTTTGATTTATTTTACAATGCTTTAGTGGACCGTTCAAGACTTATTAAACATTTTGTCTTTTTAAATTGTTTTCCTTGGGAGTGTGACTCACCTCCACATAAGCAACCCCATTATTTTAAGAATCTCAGACTTTGGCCTTATAAAATATTGTTTTCCACTCCCCTTTGGAAAAAACCATGGGCAAAAACCATGGTCTGGTTTGTGGTTTTGATTAGTTTAATGTGAGGTGTCCCAAACCTAAATAATAAACAATTCCCTCTCCTTTCCTATATAAACCCACCCAAGCTCCCACTTCCTCCTCACTAAAAACATTTGGAGTTCGTCCAACCTCTTTCCTCCTCTTTCTAGAATCCTCCCAAGGTGCCTCAAGCTCCCAATAATCCTCTCTCAAGCCTCTCTCAAGCCTTTGGAAGAATACTTCCAAGTAAGGGTTTTTCTTCCTTTCTCATTTTTGTCCAATTTTATTAATGTTGTTATAACCTATTAATTTAAATTATAAATGTTGGGGTATGGTTTTCCACCTCCCCCATACTGACCTCTTTATGATTGAATTATGAGATACCCCTTTCTCTCTCAATAAATTCCTCCCATGTACATCTGTTACTATGCCGAAATTCCGAAAGGAATTTATCTCTCCTCACTTACATTCAAGCAATTCTTTTGTATCATGAATCTAAATTCCATTAAAATTGTTGATACATGTATCTATATGACCCCCTTACTGTCCATTTCATGTACATATTATGAGACACCCCTTTCTCTATCATCAACCATTTTTATGAATTCTTACGTCACGTCGTTACGCTGCCGAAATTGCAACGATTTTCCAAGCCAATGTCATTGTGTAGTGAATACCATACCCATTTCTCTATTAAGGGTATTCACCTTTATGCACAATTACTTATTGATTATAAAGTTTCATGTATGAATTCCACATTATTTTATCATGAAATAAATGATGATGTTTTATGAATCCATGTTATATGATCCATGTGGCACACTTATGCATGAAATGAAATGTTTAAGAATGGTGCACCCTTATAGCACTCCAATGCATTGGGTAAAGTATTTTATCATGATACATCATGTGAAATGGGTTTTTACTCATTCTAATTCAATTTCAATTAGGGTTTACTTATGCTTCATGTGCAATGATGGTTTACTCATGCTCCATGTGCAATGAGTCTTGGCTCATTCTAATTCCATGTAAAGTGTTGTTTCCACATTTCCATGTTATTATTATCATGATTTATCATGCCTTTATGTTTATACTTCTCTTGTTCTCTATTGATATGCCTATTTTCTAACATGTATTGTATTCCTCATGTTATTCCATGATTATTCTCTTACTGGGATTTATAGTTCACCCTTTTCTTATGCATGTCCTCAGGTTATCCCATAAAATGCTAAGTACGAGGGAACATAGTGGTCATATAAAGGAAGTTTTCAATAAAGATGTTGTATTTCATGTTTTAAGTTGTTATGTAATGATATAAATCCATAAATACACTAGACCTCTCAATATTCTATGTTGTATCAAGTGAATATTACGTAATAAATTATGTTTAATTGTGTAATAAAATATCAGGGTTGTCATAGCACCGATGGTTCTATCCAGATAACACAAAAATACACATCATGTAGTCAGATCTACACGTATTGTATTTGTGTTCAATGAATTATGAGTAATTTGTCAATTACTGAAGCTATGTGAATTAATGACATGTGGTGTAGTTAATTATTACACTGTGTGTTGACTAGGATAGACTAGCGCATGGTCAGATACACTACACTCTGTGTGGACCACTGGACACAACATGTGGTCCCTTCAAGTTAGGGTCAAGTCATGTATCTCATACACAGATTTCCCAGCTGGTGATCGTGTAACATGGAGTCTACACGGCATGTGGCCCACTATGAATGTTGTGTAATCCAAATAATTCTAAAGTACACCTCACACATTGTTCCCCCAGATGTATACTTCGGATGGACGGTGAGGAGGGTGAACATTTTGTAGTCGGATATACACAATGTGTACTGTTTCCAGATTACGAGGATTTAAAAATTTATTATTATATTATGTAAATCCTTGAGACATATACCTTCATGTGGATGTAAAGTTGGGACACAACATGTGATAGGTGTTTGATATATATATATATATATATACATTTTATTAACATCTTCATAATGTTCAAAGATCCACGCATCATGTATGAATTATATTACAATTATAATTCTGCATGCATGATACATGTCACAAAGAATAAAGTGTATACAATTATATATAAATTTTGTTTAGATTTTGATGGGTATTCACTGGATTGCCTCTAAGGAACAAGTTTTGTACATGGTTATGGATGAGAATCTCAAAGAAATTCATAAAAGTATTAAGATAAAAATGATTGATTAATTAAAGATAATTATTAATCGATTTGAGCATAATTTACCTTAATAAGAATGATTAAATAATTGAATGTGAGTTTTATTAAATGTGTAATTCATTCCATGTATGTGGATGATCATGAGCTAGACCAGAAATTTGTATTTGATTCTTTCCCTTTTAATTTATTTATTAAATTAAAATTATTTTCATGTATGTCTTATCCTCATTAATATGTAGGGTCTACGTGCCCATGGTTTCTTTTATGTAAACCCCCTTTTACCCCTAACCTGCATGTGAGTTGAAATCATATGTAATGGATGGAGCTCCCAAGCTAGTGGAGGCAGTTTAAGTTAAGAGTCGAGGAGAAATCAATCCAAGGAGATACAAAGGTGGATAAGTGGAAAGCTATAAACACGAAACTTAAATCGTTCAAGGTGTTTATCCCCTAGGTTAGGGTTAGTTTATCAACCACTAGATAAACTAACCAATAGTAAAGCTCATGATCATACCCTTTATTTTATTTCTATTAGTTGTATGGTTATTCATTATGGATGTTTGATGCGATCACATAATTAATGAACTAAAAATCATACAAGATGGAACTAAAATAAAAATGGATTATGCATAAATATTATATATACATGTTTAATCACTTGATTATATCCCACTTAACATTAAAAATCATGTGAAAAGATAATAAGTGTAAAATTTCACATAAAGGATAAAATCCCTCAATTAAATATTAAGTCGGTATAGCCTTCCATTACTTCGGTTAGAATCAAACAATAGTTCAAAGTGCTTGACCAACCCCAGTTGGGGTGCTTTTAATTATTGGGGATTTATAATTGGAATTTTTGGTTTGACTTAACTTAGTTTACATCAAGGGTTGGCTGCCCTAATAGGACTTGGTGTAACTAAGAGGCA
Organism: Viscum album; assembly: GCA_963277665.1. Lineage (NCBI taxonomy): Eukaryota > Viridiplantae > Streptophyta > Magnoliopsida > Santalales > Viscaceae > Viscum > Viscum album. The sequence continues at coordinate 264,278,306 of OY728128.1, read as the reverse complement.
AAGGTTGAAGAAATCCAAAATTAAGGATTTCAAGATTGCAGAGTCCACTCAACAGATCAAGGAGCTGTGAGTTAATGCTTTTGAAATTTGGAATTCCTAACTAAAACCTTTAAAGTTTCTTGACCAACCCTAATTGGGGTAATATTAAGGGTAATATGGATACTTGTCACTAGAATGTCCAAGAAACAGGATATTCTGAAGCCAATGCTGAGGGCTATTGGGTTTCGACAAAATAGTGGGATACTAATAAATATTAATCTATTTATTTGTCTATATTTATGAAGATAAAGTACTAAAACTTTGTTCATATTAATTTTTAGAAACAGAAATCAAAATGACATCAAACATGTCATTTTTATCCATACTCAAAAAGGAAAACCTTCTCACCGGCACTAATTTCCATGAGTGGTAAAGGTGCCTTTGTGTTATCCTTCACCATGAGAGAAAACTTTATATACTGGAAGAATCTTTACCAGTTGTGCCTAGAAATGAGTCAAGTGATGAGGAACTCTCTATGTACGAGAAACATCTGAATGATGCTACAGATGTTCAGTGCCTCATGATATCATCCATGACCAATGATCTCTTGAAACAACATGAGGAAATGGATGCTTATAGCATAATGTCTCACCTTTAGGATCTCTATCAAGAGAATGAAAGACAGAAGAGGTATGAGATATCCAATGCTTTGTTCACTACTAAGCTGGGAGAATCTATGCCAGCTATACCACATGTAGTCAAGATTATTGTCTATATTGAGTGTTTGGACATCTTAGGGATTAAATTCCCAGATTTTTTGCGTACATATCTCATAATATCATCACTGCCTAAAACCTTATCTAGTTTTATTGTGAATTATAATATGAGAAATAATGAGAAGAGTCAATCCGAGCTTCTTACCCTAATTCTCCAAGTTGATAAGGATATGGGGTTTGAAAACTCCACATTCCTTTTGGTGAATAAGAAGATGAAGTAAAAGTCAAAGGTGCCTAAGATTTATAAACAATCTAAAGCCTCCGAGAACCATCCAACAAAGAAGAAGAAGATCCATAGGTAGGGCAAGGAAAAGGAGATAGTATGATTTTCATGTGTCAAGTAAATCCATTGGAAGAGGAAATGCACCCAAAGGCAAGGGGAAGCCAATGGTGAATTTGTTATCTAGTGAAATCTATCCATTTATACACATTGGGTATTAGATATAGCTTGTGGGTCTCACAATGGTAATCAAATATAGGAACCAATTAGATTATGGAAAATTGCTAGAGGAGAGGTGGATCTGCAAGATGCCAATGGTGCAAGGCTGGCTACTCATTCCATTGGTGACTACCACCTCACATTGCCAACGGGAATGATTTTAGTTTTACATGGATATTATTTTGTACCTATTTTTACCAAGAACATAATTTTTGTATCGATTTTATATATAGATGTATTTATTCTCAAGTTCAAAAATAATTGTTGTTAATTTTATAAGGACATCATATGTTATGGTATGCCAAATTGAAATAATGGTATGTATGTATTAAATTACAAGAACCAAGTTTTGGCAATTGATAACAAACCAAGTTCATGTGATTCATACAACACCCAGTTGTGGTATCACCACCATGGTCATGTAAATGATAAGTGCCTAACAAAGATCTGTCAAGATGGTTATTTAGACTCTACCATGCTAAAACCACTTGATAGATGTCATGCTTGTTTACAAGGGAAAATGACCAAACCACCATTTAGTTTATAGGGTGAAAGGATCACAGAGCTTCTAGGATTGGTTCACACTGATGTGTGTGTACCATTTCCAATAGAGAATCAGCTTGGTAAGAAGATAAATAAGCTTTGATCGGATATAGGTGAAGAATATATAAACCAAGAGTTCATCTACCTTTTATGGGATTTTGGGATTATATCTCAAATCACTCCACCTTATACACAATAGTGGTATGGTGTTAGTGAAAGGAGGAACCGTACCTTGTTGGACATGGTAAGGTCGATGATGAGTCATGAAGATATAACATTAAATGTTTGGGGATATGCATTGAAAAATGTTGCATACACATTAAACCAAGTACCAACTAAGGTTAAAAATGGGATCCCTTTGATCTATGGAGTGTAAAGAAACCCACTTTTTCATGTACACGTGTATGGGGATGCGAGGTGTTTATTTAGGCTTTCTCGGGAAAAAAAATAGCACCCCAAGGCATGAAGTGTATCTTTATAGGGTTTCCCAAGGAAACAAATGGATACTACCTATACAAACCCTTAGATAAGAAAGTGAACATTTCTAAACAGGTTATCTTTATTAAGAGGGAGAACATCCTCAAAAAGGATAGTGGGAGTGAGATTGACTTCGATGAATTTGATGCTCAAGATACATAGGAGTTGGTAAAGGAAAAAGTTCCATAGGTCCCCATGGAAGAGGTAGTTCCTGAAACATAGGTACTGTGTAGAAGCACCAGAGAGGTAAGGGAACCATAGGGATATGGATTCCTTGTCACCAAGGATGGTGACTCATTATTATTGGAAAATGGTCAACCTCTATCATATAAGGAAGTAGTAGAGAGCTTAGAAGCTGCAGGATTGCTAGAAGCTATGAATTTTGAGATGGATTCTATGTATCATAACCAATTCTGGGTTTTGGTCGATGCACCAGTTGATGTAAAGCATGTTGTGTGTAAATGGGTATTCAAAAAGAAACTGGACATGGAAGGTCAAGTTAGAACCTATAAAGAAAGGCTAGTGGATAAAGGTTTTAAATAGAATCAAGGAATTGACTATGATGAAACCTTTTCACTGGTTTCCAAGTTTAAATCCATAAAAATCATACTTTCCATAGTAGCTTTCCATGACTATGAGATTTGGAATATGGATGTCAAAACTGCATTCCTTAATGGGAACCTTCAGGAATATGTCTATATGACACAACTCGAAGGGTTTGTAACACCTGGTGATGCTAAAAGGGTATGTAAGTTATAGAGATCCATTTATGGATTGAAGCAAGTATCCAGATCATGGAACATTCGATTCGATGAATCCATAAGAGAATTTGGTTTCATTAAGAATGAATGTGAGCCATGTTTTTACATGAGGTTTAATGGGAATGTGGTCTATATCCTAGTAGTGTATGTTAATGACATATTTTTTATTGGAAATGACATACCAGTATTGTTTTCAGTCAAGGACTGGTTAAACAAGTGATTATCTATGAAGGACTTAAGCAAAGTAGTCTATATTCTAGGGATCAAGTTCATTCATGATAGATCCAAGAGGCTGCTTGGACTAATTCAAAGTACATTCATTAACCAGATACTAAAGAGATTTAGTATGGAACAATCCAAGAGGGGATTGGTTCCAGTGTCACATGGTATACATATTTCCAATAAAATGTGTCCCTAGACATAACATGAAAAAGATAGGATGAGTAATATTCTATACGCTTCAGGTATATGATCTATCATGTATGCCATGTTATGTACCAGACTTGATGTTTCCAATGCACTGAGCATGGTAGGTAAATATCAAGAAGATCCAGGAGAACATCATTGGACTGTTTTCAAGACTATCCTTAAGTAACTGAGAAGAACTAAGGATATGTTCCTAGTGTATGGAGGAGATGAGGAGCTTGTCATCAGAGGGTATGCTCATGCTAGTTTTCAGATAGATAAAAATGATCTAAAATCGTAATCAGGATATGTTTTTTGTCTCAACAGAGGAGTTGTGAGCTGCAAGAGTTCACAGCATCCATTTGTTACTGATTCTACCACAGAGTCCGAATATATAGCGGCTTTTGATGCATCCAAGGAATCCATATGGATTTGGAACTTTGTCCTAGAGATTGATGTGGTGACTAGAAGTAAATATCCCATTACATTGTATTGTGATAATACTACAGTAGTGGCTCTTGAAAAAGAGCCAAGGTTGCATCAACGGACAAAGAACATACTCCAAAAGTATCACCTCTTGAGGTATTTCTATCAAAGAGGTGAAGTTGTAGTGAGAATATTATTCATGGTAAACCCCTTGACTCAAGGCCTATCTCAGCAGAAGCATGAATATCATGTGATAGATAACAAACTGAAGGTTGTTAGAAGTTATCTCTAGTGCAAGTGGGAGCTTGTTGGATTTGGTTCCCTAGAAACCAACTTCTTTGTACTTTATGATAAACTTATATTCATTGGATGAATATTTATAAATTCCTTATCACATCATGATTGTTATTATACGTGACATAGTATGTGATAATGTCCTAATAATAGTTGTCGCATTAAAATGTCATAGCATATCCCTACTATGATGAGAACCTGGAAGTGCCATGAAACTATTCTTGAATATATGTTTTATAGCCAAATGATATCATTTTAAGGGAAACAAATGATGCAGTCTATCAGGGGTGGGGACTCATGAAACTTTGAGGCACCTTCTCATGGTGTTCTCCCTTGGTAATATCTAAGAGAACAATATGAGAACAATACCTCCCGGTAGTAAATCTACATTAATAAGTATCATTAGATGTTTCTATCTATGGACATGTGTGTATTGGTCCTTATAATTTAAGATTATTATTAATGGGTATTATGACTCGCGCACTTACATGTATTGACAAAAACTATAATGATAGATGTTCATGGAGAGGTAGGATATGTTGGGTTCATCATGAGTAATACTGCATAATGAATAATGTGAGAAAAAAATTTCACTTCTACAGAAGTTGATATCTCAGGCCCTTTTATGGAAATGATATAACCCAACTAAATCCATGTACATAGTGTTCTCTAGGCAAGTTTAATTCTAGGAAGTCAAATAATGAGAAATCGAGCACATGGGTTGTAACGCCCCAACCCCAGTTACCCAGAGTCAGTGCATTATTTTAATACATTGGAATGATTACAAGGAATCAAGTCCCGAAGGATCGATCGGTTTAGCAGTTTTGGAAAATATATTACATACATGAATGTTACTTACACTTATAACATACAAAACAACATAAATAATCCTTTATGAATGCCATTATTCGCTTGGCTTAACCCTGCATATCAATCACAATACACTTCTTGGAATCCTGGGAAAATAAAACATTGAAAGGGGTGAGCTCAGATTCTCAGTAAGGATAACAATATAGCGGAAACTTTCATAAATAAACATAAACATTTAAGGAATGTATAACTAAAACAAAATCCTTTCAAACTTGATCTTTAGCATAATATTGAAAAGATAAAATGAAATAATTCCATTTAATTATTCACATGGATATTCTACTAGTCGAATAATCACATGAAAAAAAACAATAACCACTTTCATAATGATGGAATGCATAATTCTAAACTTTAATTTCTATTTAAAGGCCTCGTGCCAAGACCTAAGAGATAACTGTAACCGAAACCCAACCTGGAGAGCCTCTGTAACCGAACTCCAACCCGGAGTGCCTCTAATAACCGGACACCAACCCGGAGTGCCTCTAATAACTGGACACCAACCCAAAGTGCCTCTAATAACCGAACACTAACCTGGAGTGCCTCTAATAACCGGACACCAACCCGGATGGTCTGTTGTAACCGGACCCCAACCCGGAGGGCTTACTTTTACCAGTCCCCAACCCGGAACATACAAGTCCAACACATTCAACTTAAAGAGAGGATGAAATATAACATAAACATTCGTATTAAAACGAGCATACGAAATGCCAAAACATTAATCATAAAACATTAATGGCATAAAAATAACTCATCCATAGTCAAACATATCAAAAAACCTTAAATACAATATGGATGATTTGTATCATAATAAATCAATTTCAAAAAAGTGTAAAATTTATCAAATGATGTTGACATAGATGAAAATTATTTGTAAAAATCTTTGATAGAAATACCCCTTTTTCATGAAAACATTTAAAAGTCACACAATTTAGAAAAGAATTCATTTAAATACATTTTTGAATCAAAGTGTCCCATAACACTTTGAAACTTTTGAAAGGAATTAACATTTTAAAAACATTCATGTCCATATAAATAAATCCTTAAAACCCATTTTGAAGACATGGACATTAATGAGAAAGATTTAGAAGAATAAATATTTAAAACATTTGAAATGATGTTTTAGTAAAAAGTACCTTAAAAGGATCCCTTTCAAAACTCTTTCATAAAACATGGACATGGATAATAAATATGTCCCAGTAGATATTTACGTAAAAACAACCTCGGATAATAAAGAGATTTTGAAATTAACCCTTACCAATTTGGTAACTTACGAAACATACAACCCATGAAAGAGGTATCATACAATGAATATGTAAATAAACATAAATTAAAGTGTATTACACAAAGAATACAATTATGTGCAGTACATACATCACACAAAAGGTAATAGTGGCAATATGGCATGAATCTCACAGGAATAAGGAGTGAGATGAAAACCCCTTACCTTGCACTTTCCTTTAGTCGAGGGTATGTTTAACCTCCTGTATGAAGACTATAGTATGTTATTAAATTATACCAGAACCATATTAATATTTATGATATCATACATTATTCATTTATGACTTTATACTACCCAATTAATAATAATTTCCATTTTATATTAATATTTCGGGTAATAATCTCTTTCTTTATCGTACGTGTGTTAACTTGTTACTCTTGGTTGTATCACATAGATCATGATTTAAATACTTCCAGAATATAAAAAATTATTTATATATCATATATATTTAGAATATAAATATGTATAATAGTCATATATATGAAATGGAAAACACCGTTTATGGAGACGGTAGTCCGTACGTACGTATAAACGTTGTTTCTGTTTTCATATAGTATTGAACGGAAGTAAGTGAATACGATATATGTAAGTACATAAATAATTATATATATAAATATATAGATCTACAGTAGAATTATTATGTAATATATTACATACTTATTAGTAATATATATATTTTTATAATCGTCGATGAATGGTGAACTTGGAAATGAATCTCATCGCGTCGTGGAGACGGTAATCTGTAGGTACACACGAGCGAAAATATCATTCTTTTGATATAATAATAATATATAATTGGATGTTATATTATATACACAGAATCCTTATCATGTTATATTTATTATTTACATAAAATACACATCATTATTATACCCATCCAAATAATAATGTATTGAATAACAATTACACCACGACGTGGAGACGGTAAGTCGTACGTACGCACGTATGGTGACATGTCATTCAAAGGGTGGATAGAATAATGAATTTGGTAGTACCATAATTATAATAAAATCACATTATATATAAGATACTGAATTTATTATTTTATAATGGAAACAACAAAGAAAAATTAAGTGGAAGAAGAAAGGAAGTTGAAAGAGGGTGGTGAAATCATTACCTCTTCTTCGGGTTCTTCCTTTTGATTTGATCAAAAGGGATCCTTAGGTTGGATTTATGATCAATATAAGGCCTCTAGGTTTAATTTAGGATAGTTGAGAGGGTATTTGGGCAGGGTTTGGCTGATCCAAATGGCTTAGAAGGTGTGAATTAGAGTGAAGGGTAAGTGCCCTTTTATAAGAGGGGTGAGGGGCACCTTTGGAAAAACTTAAAATATTATTTTATAATAAATTCATATTCGGTTTATAATGGATCCAAATTGATTTATTTAGAGGATAACGTGGGTATGGGTCTAAATCCACTCAACCAGTAGGTTTTATATAGGTTTGGGTCATTTTATTAACCTTATCGTTTAGTTTTAACTCTTAGTTAATTAGTTTGACATTTACCATGTCTCTTTGTATTTTTATATTATATAGTTAATAAACATACTATATACTTCCAAGAGACCCTAAAGTGGTCCATTAATGATACTCCTATCATGATAGAAGTACTTTGTCCGAACCTTAGATTTTTAGAAATATAATATCAATTAATAATATAATATTTGTTTTAAAAACTCTTTTATGTCAATTTTGACACTATTGGGTATTTTGTTTTTGATAAATTAATAAATGCATTATAACATCGAAAAAAATTCATATAACCAATCCTAATATGTCATAGTAACCTATAAAATTATTTGAATTCATAAAAAGTCTCAAATTACATTTATTTGGATGTTTATAATATCATTTATTTTAATATTTCATTAATTAGGTAATTACTGCATCACCATTGTGTCATAAATAAATTAAATTATTTAATGTCAAAAAATTATAAATAAAATACCATTATGTAGAAAATCTTTTTAGCTTTATAATTAATATTTACAATCGATTTTATCTTATGAATAACCCTATATTAAAAAAAAATTAGTAATTAAACTTTGATTTTAACTCTTTTAACTCTCCTTTGAATTAAATAATAATAAATGTCCTAATCTAATCCAATTGGACCTAAATGATAATATTTTATTCCTAAGGTTTTTTTGGTCGATATAAACTTTTACAATAGAATTAGGACATGTGTAAGGGTAATATTAATATCATTTTTACGATTAATTACCCTATTTACTTTTAACCGTGGTAAATAAAAGTAAAAAGTTACTATTCACCAAAAATTATTTTTATCTTATTGAACCACATTTTACTCCTTGATATTAACCGTATCTCTCGGATTTTCGAAATTAAACTCACAGAAATGGTAAAATTAATTTTTACATGAATTTCCAAATTCTCCTAAGAGGTGGGTAAAAGACGGTGAAAAGTTCAATAAAATTTTTATATATCTAAAATTATTCAAAACTAACTTCAATGAATTACATTGAACTTATATAGGTATTATATATCTATTTTGACCTTAATTGAATTTAAATAAAATAAATAATTATTTAAATAAAAATTCGTTTTTAAACCATAACTCATTGTTTTTTCACTATTCATCAAAAATTGAAAGTTTTCAGAAAAATACCAAAACTTCACCCTAGGATAATTTCGATATTATGAATCCAAATATGAAGTCCATTTTGAAATATAAAATTTTAAAAAGTGGGTATTACTATTCATAACGGCTACTTTGATTGGTCGTGGTGTGTTAGAACTCGAAGTTGTGTATAACAAACACTATTGTATTATTCAAAGAGAAGCGTACCGTGAAAGCTTGGGGTGTTACATTCTCCCCTCCTTCAATAAATTGTGTCCTCACAATTTATGCTCAGTATTGCAAACTTGGGGTTGACTTTTCAAAATATCATAGTTGAAATCCCACATCAAAAAATGGATTAATGAGGCCTCTATTTAAAATAAAGAGTGGTAAGTATGAAGGTTACCGAAAATAACACATACTAGGGTTCCATGTAGGAAAACATGGATATGGAAGAGAAATCTAACCATCAATATCTGATTGAGAGTGGTAGAGAACATGGCTATGAAAAGGCCAACAATCACAAAGCCATAAATTTGTGATGATCTAAGGTACTATCTAGGACAACGTTTTTGTTCTAAGTTCCTTTTCTTAATGTTGAGGAATTTTTTTATGAGATTGTATAAGATCATAAGGAGATATAATTACTTTATAATTAGAGTTTTATCCATTAATATATTTCTACCACAACTCATCTTTCACTAAAAAACATAATACATCTCAAAAATACTCTATTTATCCTAATCGTATAGGTTCCAAATATAATGAATTTATAATTCACATATCATACCCTTTAAAAAAAGAAAGTACATTATACAATCCAGGGACTTCACGTAGTCCAGTGGTAGGTGATAAATCCCAATCACACTATGGTTGTGGGTTCGATTCTCGCAACTTTGTCCGACGTGACGAGTTGTCACACAGTCTGCGTGTTGTCCTTTTATAAAAATCCAAAAATAACCTTTCAAACTTAATCCATTCCAACCTTTAGACATATCCAAAATACTACTATCCAAACTCACATTCCAAAATTTATAAGGAAGTTAAACACAATGAAGATCATTTTTTCCCTGTAATAACATGTGAACACCTTCACCACGTATTATTTTAAAACATGGTAACATCCTGAATTATCATAAAACCTTATTGATTACATTCATGCTCTCTTATTCTTTATAGAATACTGGATATATTCCTTCTATCCAAAAAATTTTGTAAACTCCAACAATGACAAATCATTAATTACTTTCAAGGTAGTCAAGAATATTCAACATAATTTATTCAAATCAACCATCTCTTATTCCAAAATCACAACCTCGTTATCAAGACCATATTAAGGATTACATTTCCTTCAACCATGTATTTTCAAAAAAAAAGTTTAAGTTGCTGTTGAGTCACTTTTCATAGTACCATATTATCTCAAATCCTCAATGAAATAATACTGCAGTACAATCCTTATTTATCTCCATAATTCATATAACCAGTACATCGTTGATACAACACACAAATGAAATAATTCTTTAATAACAATATAAGAACAATAGTCATTCCTCTACATCTGTGGTATTATCATAACTTTATTATTATCCAATAGTATCATTTGGGGCATACTCTGATGATTTGAACATTGATTCACGTAGTGTCCCCACTCCTTGCAGATGAAGCATTGTATATTTGAAACATTTTTCTTACCCTCGCAATCATGAATGTGGTGTCCTTTTTCTCCACACTTATAACACACTCCAATTCCCTTAAAGCATTTTCCAAGGTTATTCTTTCCATAGTTATCACATATGGGAAAATCCTTCTTTACCTTCTTCCCTTTATCTATCTTTCTCTCTACCATCCTTTTCTTCTCTGGCTTCCATTCAAATCTATAGGACTCCGAGAACTCTTTACTTATCTTATAAACACATGATACTATTTCTTCATATGATGATAATACAAGAGAGACTATTTACCTTATAAATTTTGGATTAATACCGTGAAAGATATGATCCTTATTACTCTTTGGATCATATGTATTGCTGGATTTATCATTCCTTCTATTGGGTTGTAATGACCCGAAATTTTGAATAAATATTGTTTTGTAATTTTTTGTGTTATTTTATTTTTATTTTATACTCAACAAAACTATTTCATTGGATAACATGAGTATAATTAAAATGATACTGTTGGGTTTTGACTATTATATGACCATTGGTCAATATAACCACTGGAAACTAAACATTTCGATATTTGTCTCTAAATACAGGTGATCTTGGTTAATTAATATAGAAAGAAGATTTGATGGCCTCACCCAGTAGTCTTGGACCGATCAAAGCTCATCTAACAGAACTTGGAAAGGAGGTAGCACCAATGGGCTTTGCTCTGGACCAAACCCAAGCTGAACTTCATCGTATGAAGCTAGAACAGAATCGCCTTCTCGAGAAGTTCAAACTGATAGAAATTACTTCTCGTGTGATGTTGGCCGAGCCTCCCTCGGATTCTCTCACCTTAGCACACCTTACACTTAGGTCTTATGCTGGTGTGATAAGGGGTTTTGTAAGGATACTGTAACTGCCTTGTGTAATCCTTTGTTTTAAATAAAAAATTTGATTTCTTCTTATGATGAAGTTTATGAATTTTCAAATGTCCGGATAAATATAGTATGCATATTTTTGGTGAATTTTAGAGAAAGGATATTTTAAAAAATGTTTATGTAAACCTTAAATAATTAAAAATGTGTAATGATTTTCAAAAAATGGTCTTCTACAATTATGTTCAGTACGAAATTTAGAGTCTAATAAGATCAACATAATTGTTGATGAATAGTAAATTATGAATAGTGATTTTATGCTTAGGATTAGTAATGTGACCAAATGGATTAGTAATATCACTTAAATAAAGCATCAATATAATCTAGGAACCTTGATTAAGTAATGTGATTCAATAAAATGGTTAAATAATGGTTTCATAAATTATTAGTCAAGTATTAGTTTTTTCGGGTGAATAGTGTTTTTTAAATAAAAATTTAATTAAAAATATTTAGAAAATTATTTTTATAAAATGGATTTCATTTTTTAACTTAGAGAATCAATATTATGTTAAGGTAATTTTTGGGGATTTTTCTGAAAAAAATGAATTTTTGATGAATATTGAAAATACAGTTTTTAAGTTACGGGTGTTTAATGACATCATTAAATGTTTTATTAAGTATGTAATCAATATTTTTGACTTATCAATATTAATATAAGTTATTAGGTGTCCCAAGTGTCCAATACCATGGGAAAATACCATGGGAAAGCCCATGGTTTTGCCAAAACCACTAATGAGGTGTCCCTTGTCCATTAATGCCTTGTCCCCTCACTTTCCCTATAAATACCAAGTCATCCTCTCATCCATTCGACTACCAAATATCCCCCAACGAATCTCTGGTCTCATTACCTCCCAAGGAGTCTCTACAAGGTTCCCCCAAGCCCTCAAGGTCCCAACCATTGATGTTTTAAGAGTTACATTTTAAGGTAAGGGATCATACCTCTCTCTTTCTTTTCAAGTAATCTCTTTTATGTAATTTCTTTTATGCTCCATACTATTATGCTTGAGGATTTACTTTTATATTAATCTTACTTCCCTTTTCATGTTCATAAGATGAGATACCCCCTCTTTCTCTCATCAATTCATTTTAAGAAAGTTTAAGTGGCGTCGTTAGGCTGCCGAATTTTTAAGGGACTCGTTCACCTTTCTCATTTTTCAAAGTTCTACTTTCATGTCAAGTCTTTAAAGTTCCTTTTTTTTATGTTGGGGTATAATCACTATATCTATAATACTGATCTTTTATGTTCATATTATGAGAGACCCTTTTTGATCTCTTCAATTCAGTATTTTTAAGTTTTAAGTGGCGTCGTTAGGCTACCAAATTCTTAAGGGATTATTTCACCCTTCTCGTTTTCAAGATCTATTTTCATGTCAAGTATATCAAGTTACTTTTTAATTATGTTGGATTATGATCTCTATATCTATCATACTGAACTATTATGTTCATATGATGAGATACCCTATTTTATCTTGTCAATTCATTTTTGGTTGAAGTTTAAGTGACGCCGTTAGGCTGCCGAATTTTCATAAGAGAAATCTTATTTTTATCTTCCCTTCATGTTCTTCATTTCATATGGTATATCTTTAAAATTTAAATACCATGTTCTTAAATCCTTTATATTTTTCCCCCTACTGTTTTATGGGTCATTTGTTATTGTTTTAACCAAGTCCCCTCTCTTTTCAATGTTTTCTAAAACCTCAAAACATAGCCGTTATGCTGGAGAATTTCCGTCTCAAATGTCTCTTTCTTTTTCTAAAGTTCTTTTATTTTATTAAGTGAATACTCAAAGCTCTCTCTTATATAGTGGTATTCACATATATACCAATTTCTTCTATTTTAAATTCTCAGATTTACATACATGAGACCCGCTTTCCCTTTCCGTGGGTTTAAAGTGACGTAAAGATCATGTATTTAAAGCAGTTTTTAAAACATTATGAGTATGAAATGAAACCCATTTATTTTATGCTATATGGGTTGTTTATGAAATTATTTATGATGATATATGTGGCTCACATGATGATAAAGACAAATTTAAGGGTGCGCCCTGATAGCGCTCCAATGCATTGGGTAAAGACTTAATCTCTAGAGATGACCATTTAGACTGATACCTTGGTGAATAACCTTGGTAATTTTTATTGACACCTTGGGGATGAACATTGGTGAAACAGAAATTATTGTCTTTGTAAAATGTTGTAGCCACATCTTCAAGTTATGAAATACGTTATTTTTATTATGATATGCCTCATGATTTCTTTCTCATGCCTTGAGTTCTTTTTCATGACATTGTTGATGTATCTCAAGTTCACATGTTAAATTTTTCCCCTTGTTTCTCTTACTGGACCTTCTGGTCACCCTTTCTTTTGATGTATGTCCCCAGGTTATGAGATGCAGTAATGAACCTAGGATGAACATGAGAAGAAGCCTTTCGAGTGTTTAAGAAGAATGTTTTATGTTTTCATGTTTTAAGTTCCTGGTTTCCAAGACACTAAACCTTAAAGATCCTTGGTTTTGTAAAATGTAATGAAAGTTTATGTGATAAAAAGGCGGGATGATATAGTTGGTATCAAAGGATGGTTTAGTTATTTGTGGAAATTAGGATATGAAGACTTTATGAAGAACCCTATAGAAAAGTTTAAATATAGAAAACCTTCCTGGTATTTTGGTGAGTATTGAGTAAGGGGTTGCCAAGAAAATACATCCTTGTCTAGATACGAGCAGATAGAGGTGGCTCTGGCGTAGATGTACATAGGGGTAAAACCTTAAAACACTGATTTGAGCTAGACTTGAACAGGAACTGGTACACGACAACGGGCCTTACTACACTCTTGGTTACGACACTCTTGGGGGATGTGCTTTGGTAAATTCATAAGCTTAGTATGAACGATTATTAAAGGAACAAAGATAAAATAAAATAAAGATTCACATAATAATATATTATCATGGATAACCTAGATTGGGACCTAGGGGATCACAAGTTAGGGTATACTTTTCTTCTAAAAGTTTATCCTTCTATTATTTAAGTTTCCTTTTAATGATTATTGGCTAAGTATTTAAGCCCCTAATTGTACTTTCTTTCCTTAGTTAATGGCGGGAAATGGAAGAACATGTCCCAACAACCAATGTGATAGGAAATGTGATGATTTCCATATTAATATGACAGAGATGATAAGGTGATTAAAATATGATTATTATTTTGGAAGACGTTCACTATTTTGGGAACCCTATTTGATTGAGGTAAATAGATTACTACGGTATTTTCTTTGAGGAGTAAAGTTTGAATTATATTTTGAAGAATAGATAAATTTAAGGTGAACTTATGGTATTATAGGTTACTTATGGAAATGATCGAAATATCTTGGGGAAAATATGTTTAGGTTAGTTACTTTTGTTATAAGATGTTAGGAGTGGTTTATGTTGTTTGGAGATGAACGATAAAGTTTATCTTGGAAGACTATGTTATCAAGTCCTTCTTGTATTTGGGTTTCAATCTTAGTTTGGGTTATTTTGAGGAATTTTAAGGACATTTATTTACGGAATGGTCTATGATGAACTCTGGGTAGTACTGTGGAAATTTGAAGATTTAAAATTAGTTTCTCTTCCTATGGGATTCTTTCTTTTTGAAGAGTTTTTTTATCTTACCCTTTCTGTTTTTGGGATAAATTTTTAAAGATAGATAGTTTTTCTTTTTTGGAATACGTGATTCTCTAGAAGATTATTCTTTTGCTTTTGATGAGCCCAAGTGTTTTTGAATGCTCGTCGTTTGGAGAAAAGATTAGTTTTGGTAGAAACATATTAAAGGATTAAACTCTACTTAAAGGTAGGTATATTTCCTTATGTTTTTATTCTATGTAGTAAATGAATTCCTCAAAACTATGAAAAGGAAAATAAAACAAAAAACGTTGTCTGTTAACGTTTCCTACTAGGAAATAAAATACCGTTTGAACCATCATAAGTTTGTGATTTTATTGTTGTTAACTTTCTTCTAATCATGTTTTCTACCACTCTCCCTTAGAACGTAACCCTTTGTTTTTTTTACTCCACGTCCATGTTTTCCTACATGGTATCCTAGTATGGGTTAACTCGGGTGACCTTTTACTTCCCTTTATTTATTTTAAAGTAATAGTTTTACTGCCTCCTTTTCTGGTGTGGGACATTCAATGAAATTTCAAAACCCAGTTTTAAAAATTGCGAGGACGAAATTTCTTAAGGGGGGGAGATTGTAACGACCCGAAATTTTGAATAAATCTTGTTTCCTAGTTTTGTGTGTTATTTTATTTTATTTTTATACTCGAAAAAACTGTTTCATTGGATAACATGAGTATAATTAAAATGAGACTATTGGGTTTTGACTGTTATATGACCATTGGTCAATATGATCGCTGGAAACTAAACATTTCGATATTTGTCTCTAAATTCAAGTGATCTTGGTTAATTAATATAGAAAGAATATTTGATGGCCTCACCCAGTAGTCTTGGACCGATCGAAGCCCATCTAACAGAACTTGGGAAGGAGGTAGCACTAATGGGCTTTTCTCTAGACCAAACCCAAGCCGAACTTCATCGTATAAAGCTAGAATGAAATTGCCTTCGCGAGAAGTTCAAACTGATAGAAATTACTTCTCGTGCGATGTTGGTCGAGCCTCCCTCGGATTCTCTCACATTAGTACACCTTACACTTAGGTCTTATGCTGGTGTGATAAGGGGCTATGTAAGGATACCGTAACTGCCTTGTGTAATCCTTTGTTTTAAATAAAAATTTTTATTTCTTCTTATGATGAAGTTTATGAATCTTCAAATGTCCGGATAAATATAGTACGCATATTTTTGGTGAATTTTAGAGAAAGGATATTTTAAAAAAAAAATATGTAAACCTTAAATAATTAAAAATGTGTAATGATTTTCGAAAAATGGTCTTCTAAAATTATGTTCAGTACAAAATTTTGAGTCTAATAAGATCAACATAATTTTGATGAATAGTAAATTATGAATAGTGATTTTATACTTAGGATTAGTAATGTGACCAAATGGATTAGTAATCTCACTTAAATAAAGAATTAATATAATCTAGGCACCTTGATTAAGTAATGTGATTCAATAAAATGGTTAAATAATGGTTTCATAAATTATTAGTCAATTATTAGTTTTTTCAGGTGAATAGTGTTTTTTAATTAAAAATTTAATTAAAAATATTTAGAAAGTTATTTTTATAAAATGGATTTCATTTTTGAACTCAGATCATCGATATTATGTTAAGGTAATTTTTGGGGATTTTTCTAAAAAAATGAATTTTCAATGAATAGTGAAAATACAGTTTTTAAGTTACGGGTGTTTAATGACATCATTAAATGATGTATTAAGTATTTAATCAATATTTTAGACTTATTAATAGTAATATAAGGTATGAGGTGTCCCAAGTGGACAATATCATGGGCAAATACCATGGGCAAGCCCATGGTTTTGCCAAAACCACTAACGAGGTGTCCCTTGGCCATTAATGCCTTGTCCCCTCACTTTCCCTATAAATACCAAGCCATCCTCTCATCCATTCGACTCCCAAATCTCCCCCAACAAATCTCTGGTCTCATTAACTCCCAAGGAGTCCTTCCAAGGTTCCCCAAATCCCTCAAGGTCCCAACCTTTGATGTTTTAAGAGTTGCGTTTTAAGGTAAGGGATCCTACCTCTCTCTTTCTTTTCAAGTAATCTCTTTTATGTCATTTATTTTATGCTCCATGCTCTTATGCTGGAGGATGTTATTTTATATTAATCTTAATTCCCTTTTCATTTTCATATGATGAGATACCCCCTATTTCTCTCATCAATTCATTTTAAGAAAGTTTAAGTGGCGCCGTTAGGCTGTCGAATTTTTAAGGGACTCGTTCACCTTTCTCATTTTTCAAACTTCTACTTTCATGTCAAGTATTTAAAGTTCCTTTTTTTATGTTGGGTTGTGATATCTATATCTATCATAATGATATTTTATGTTCATACGACGATATACCATTTTTTATCTCTTCAATTAAGTATTTTGAAGTTTTAAGTGGCGTCGTTAGGCTGCCAAATTTTTAAGGGATTCTTTCACCCTTCTCGTTTTTAAGATATATTTTCATGTCAAGTCTATCAAGTTACTTTTTAATTGTTTTTGGGTATTATATCTATATCTATCATACTTAACTCTTATGTTCATATGATGAGAGACCCTATTTGATCTTGTCAATTCATTTTTGGTTGAATTTTAAGTGACGTCGTTAGGCTACCGAATTTTCATAAGAGAAATCTTATTTTTGTCTTCCTTTCATGTTCTTCATTTCATATGGTATATCTTTCAAATTTAAATACCATGTTCTTAAATACTTTATATTTTGTACCCCTACTGTTTTATGGGTCATTTATGATTGTTTGACCCATTTCCCCTCTCTTTTCAATGTTTTCTAAAACCCCAAAACATAGTCATTATGCTGCAGAATTTCCGTCTCAAATGTCACTTTATTTTTCTAAAGTTCTTTTATTTTATTAAGTGAATACTCAAATATCTATCTTCTATAGGGGTATTCACATATATACCAAGTTTTTATATTTTAATTTTTTGGATTTACATACATGAGACCCGCTTTCCCTTTCCATGGGTTTAAAGTGACGTAAAGATCATGCCTTTAAAAAAGTTTTTAAAACGTTATGATTATGAAATGAAACCCATTTCTTTTATGATATATGGGTTTTTTATGAAATTATTGATGATGATATGTGTGTATCACATGATTATAAAGACAAATTTAAGGGTGCGCCCTAATAGCGCTCCACTGCATTGGGTAAAGACTTAATCTCTAGAGATGACCATTTAGAATGATACCTTGGTAAATAACCTTGGTAAGTTTTATTGACACCTTGGGGATAGACCTTGATGAAATGGAAATGATTGCCTTTGTAAAATGTTGTAGCCACATCTTCAAGTTATGAAATACGTTATTTTTATTATGATATTCCTCATGATTTCTTTCTCATGCATTAAGTTCTTTTTCATGACATTGTTGATGTATCTCAAGTTCACATGTTAAATGTTTCCCCTTGTTTCTCTTACTGAGCCTTCTGCTCACCCTTTCTTTTGATGTATGTCCCCGGGTTATGAGATGCAGTAATGAACCTAGGCTGAACATGAGGAGAAGCCTTTCAAGTGTTTAAGAATAATGTTTTATGTTTTCATGTTTTAAGTTCCTAGTTTCCAAGACACTAAACCTTAAAGATCCTCGGTTTTGTAAAATGTAATGAAAGTTTATGTGATAAAAAGTCGGGATGCTATATGGGAGCCATTTCTAAACAATGGCATACACTAGGTTATTTTATGAATATAAATACCTAATCGCAAACTTTTAAAACACTTAACATACATTAAAGAGTTTATAGATATAATCCATAATCATAAAAATGTTTTCTTTGAGGAAGTATATACTCATAAACCCTTCATAATGGTTTGTAAATAAAATGAGAATTATCCTAAGCATATCCCCCGGGAGTGTCGTAACCAAGAGTGCAGAAAGGCCTGTTTTTGTGCACCAATTCCCATTCGAGTCTAGCTCAAAGCGGTGTTTTCAGGTTCTACCCCTAGGTACATCTGTGCCAGAGCCGCCTATACCTGCTCGTATCTAGACAGGGATGTATTTCTCAGAAAACTCACAAAATCTCTACAATACCAAAAATCTAGGAAGTTCTTATATAATAATCCTCAAAGTCTATATTAGGGTAATGTGCTCTAATCAGAGTTTATCTAAATCTAGTTTCCAAGGTTATTTCTAAACTTCCTCTGATACCAACTGTAACACCCCGACCCCAGTTACCCAGAGTCGGTTCATTATTTTAATACATTGGCATGATTACAAGGAATCAAGTCCCGAAGGACCGATCGGTTTAGAAGTCTTGGAAAATAGATTACATACATGAATGTTACATTACACTTATAACATACAAAACAACATAAATAATCCTTTATGAACGTCATTATTCCCTTGGCTTAACCCTTCATATCAATCACAATACACTTCTTGGAATCCTAGGAAAATAAAACATTGAAAGGGGTGAGCTCAGATGCTCAGTAAGGATAACAATATAGAGGAAACTTTCATAAATAAACATAAACATTTAAGGCAATGTATAACTAAAACAAAAGCCTTTCAAACTTGAACTTCAGCATAATATGGCAAAGATAAAATAAAATGATTCCATTTACTTATTCACATGGATATTCTACTAGTCGAATAATCACATGAAAAAAACAATAACCACTTTCATAATGATGGAATGCATAATGCTGAACTTTAATTTCTGTGTCAAGGCCTTGTTCTAAGACCTAAGGGATAACTGTAACCAGAACCCAACTCGGAGAGCCTCTATAACCGGACTCCAACCTGGAGTGCCTCTAATAACCGGACACCAACCCGGAGTGCCTCTAATAAACGGACACTAACCCGGAGTGCCTCTAATAACCGGACACCAACCCGGAGTGCCTCTAATAACCAGAAACCAACCCGGAGGGTCTGCTATAACCGGACCCCAACCCGGAGGGCTTACTTTTACAAGTCCCCAACCTGAAACATACTAGTCCAACACTTTCATCTTAATGAGAGGATAAAATATAACATAAACATTCATATTAAAACTAGCATACGAAATGCCAAAACATTAATCATAAACCATTAATGGCATAAAAATAACTCATCCATAGTCAAACATATCACAAAACCTTAATTAAAATATGGATGATTTGTATCATAATAAATCAACTTCAAACAAGTGTAAAATTTATCAAAGGATGTTGACATATATGAAAATGATTTGTAAAACTCTTTGATAGAAATACCCCTTTTTCATGAAAACATTTAAAAGTCACACAATTTAGAAAAGAATTAATTTAAAGAAATTTTTGAATAAAAGTGTCCCATACCACTTTGAAACTTTTTAAATAAATTTACATTTTAAAATCATTCAAGTCCATATAAATAAATCCTTAAAAATCATTTTGAAGACATGGACATTAATGAGAAAGATTTAGAAGAATAATTATTTAAAACATTTGAAATGATGTTTTAATAAAAAGTAACTTAAAATAATCCCTTTTAAAACTCTTTCATAAAATGTGGACATGGATAATAAATATTTCCCAATATATGCTTACATAAAAACAACCACAGATAATAAAGAGATTGTGAAATTAACCCTTACCAATTTGGTAACTTACGAAACATACAACCCATGAAAGAGGTATCATACAATGAATATGTAAATACACATAAATTAAAGTGCATTACACAAGGAATACAATTATGGTCAATACATACACCACACAAAAGGTAATAGTGGCAATATGGCATTAATCTCACGGGAATAAGGAGAGAGATGAAAACCTCTTACCTTGCACTTTCCTTTAGTCGAGGGTACGTTTAACCTCATGTACGAAGACTATAGTATGTTATTAAATTATAACAGAACCATATTAATATTTATGATATCATACATTCTTCATTTATGACTTTATACTACCCAATTAATAATACTTTCCATGTTATATTAATATTTTGGCTAATAATCACTTTCTTTATCGTACGTGTTTTAACTTGTTACTCTTGGTTGTATCACATAGATCATGATTTAAATACTTCCAGAATATAAAACATTATTTATATATCATATATATTTAGAATATAAATATGTATAATAGACATATATATGAAATGGAAAACACCGTTTATGGAGACGGTAGTCCGTATGTACGCATAAACGCTGTTTCCTTTTTCATATAGTATTGAATGGAAGTAAGTGAATAAGATATATGTAAGTAAATAAATACTTATATATATAAATATATATATCTCCAGTAGAATTATTATGTCATATATTACATACTTAGTAGTAATATATATATTTTTATAATCATTGATGAATGGTGAACTTGGAAATGAATCTCATCACGTCGTGGAGACGGTAATCCGTACGTAGACACGAGCGAAAATATCACTCTTTTGATATAATAATAATATATAATTGGATTTTATGTTATATATACATAATCCTTATCATGTTATATTTATTATTTACATCAAATACACATCATTATTATACCCATCCAAATAATAATGTTTTGAATAACAATTACACCACGACGTGGAGACGGTAAGCCGTACGTACGCACGTATAGTGACATGTCATTCAAAGGGTGGATAGAATAATAAATTTTGTTGTACCATAATTATAATAACATCACAGTATATAGAAGATACTGGAGTTTTTATTTTATAATGGAAACAACAAAGAAAAAGGAAGTGGAAGAAGAAAGGAACTTGAAAGAGGGTGGTGAAATCATTACCTCTTCTTCGGGTTCTTCCTTTTGATTTGATCAAAAGGGCTCCATATGTTGGATTTCTAATCAAAATAATACCTCTAGGTTTAAGGTAGGATAGTTTAGAGGGTATTTGTTTAGGTTTTGGCTGAGAAAAATGGCTTAGAAGGTGTTAATTAGAGTGAATGTTGAGTGCCCTTTTATAAGAGGGGTGAGGGGAACCTTTGGCAAAACTTAAAATATTATTTTATAAAAAATTCATATTAGGTTTATAATGGCTCAAAATTAATTTATTTCGAGTATAAGGTGGTTATGGGTCTAAATACACTCAACCAATAGGTTTTAGACAGGTTTGGGTCATTTTATTAACCTTATCTTTTAGTTTTAACTCTTAGTTAATTAGTTTGACATTTACCATGTCTCTTTGTATTTTTATATTATATAGTTAATAAACATACTATATACTTCCAAGAGACCCCAAAGTGGTCCATTAATGTTAAATATATCATAATATAAGTATTTTGGACGAACCTTAGATTTTTAGGAATAGAATATCAATTAATAATATAATATTTGTTTTAAAAACTCTTTTATGTCAATTTTGACACTATTGGGTATTTTGTTTTTGATAAATTCATAAAAGAATTATCACTTCTAAAAAAATTCATATAACCAATACTAATATGTAATAGTAACCTATAAAATTATTTGAATTCATAAAAAGTCTCAAATTACATTTATTTGGATATTTATAATATCAATTATTTTAATATTTCATTAATTAGGTAATTACTGCATCACCATTGTGTCATAAATAAATTAAATTATTTAATGTAAAAAAATTATAAATAAAATTAAATTATATAGGAAATCATTTTAGATTTCTAATTAATATTTACAATCGAATTTATCTTATGTATAACCCTATATTAAAAAAAATTAGTAATTAAACTTTGATTTTAACTCTTTTAACTCTCCTTTGAATTAAATAATAATAAATTTCCTAATCTAATCCAAGTGGACCTAAAGGATAATATTTTATTCCAAAAGTTGTTTTTCGTCTAGATACACTTTTCCAATAGAATTAGGATATGTGTTAGGGTAATATTAATATCATTTTTACCCTTAGTTACCCTATTTACTTTTAGCCGTGGTAAATAAAAGTAAAAAGTTATTATTCACCAAAAATTATTTTTATCTTATTGAACCACATTTTACTCCTTGATATTAACCGTGTTTCTAGAATTTTTGAAATTCCACTCACAGAAGCGGTAAAATTAAGTTTTACATGAATTTCCAAATTCTCTTAGGAGGTGGGTAAAAGACAGTGAAAAGTTCAATAAATTTTTTATATATCTAAAATTATTCTAAAATAATTTCAATGAATTACATTGAACTTATATAGGTATTATGTATCTATTTTGACATTAATTAAATTCAAATAAAATAAATAATTATTTAAATAAAAATTCGTTTTTAAACCATAACTCAGTGTTTTTCACTATTCATCAAAAATTGAAAGTTTTCAGAAAAATACCAAACATTCACCCTAGGATAATTTCGATATTCCACATCCAAATATGAATTCCATTTCGAAAGATAAAATTTATAAAATTTTAAAAAGTGGATATTACTATTCATAACAGCTACTTTGATTGGTCGCGGTGTGTTAGAACTCGAAGTTGCGTATAACAAACGCTATTGTATTATTCAAAGAGAAGTGTACCGTGAAAGATTGGGGTGTTACATGGGTTGATGGAACTTGAATACAACCTTCTTGATTGGAGATATTAGGATAAAGGTATTATATTACACAGTAAGCATTCGTATGAGGTGACATACCGTTGCAACATCAACTTCTGTCACTTGGGTTCCTTAACCCGTTGCTAGATAGTAATCTTGGACTTTTGGAAAGCCCGCCTAATGCCAATGAGAAAGAGGGCTATAGGGTCACACACTAAGTGTATCCAGTATCTCAGTTAAATAATTTATTTATTTAACATGTTGAATAAATATTATTCCTGATTGTGGTTTAATAATTATTCAAGTATACCCGATCGCATTTATTTCATCACTAGTTATTCGAGAAAATATATTGCAAATGAAATATTTATTTATCGGTGAATAATGAAGATATATTTATTTAATAAATAAATAGTCATTATTTAAGGCCCAGTAAATATTTAGGAGGATTCATGGACCATGTTATGGGTTCGGTGAGAAGTAATATTAAATATTATTTGGTTAAATAATATTTAAATATAACATGCAAGTTAAGCACATGTCATGGAAATAATAGAATTGTTATTATTATTTGACATGGGATTTCACATGTACATTAAGTAACAGAACTTGTTCTTATTATTTATTATTACTTGGTGAATTAAATTCCCCATTATGTTATTATTCTCTATTTAAGCAAAGGGGTCATTCCACCGGCTAACCACTCGTTGTGTGCACAACATCCTTAGAGAAAATCTCTTGAGCCTAGAGAACTCTTCCCTCTCCAAGAATGATCTTAATAATGAGAGAGATCCTCCTCCATAGGATAACAAAGAATGGTTTGGAAGCTATTCTCAAAGAAATCAAAGGCAGACATTGCAAGCGCACGGATCTTTTGCCCTAGCACCTAGAGACTCCTTCAACGATGTCTGGAGATATGTGGAGCACGTGTGGATCACCACTATAGGATTCTTATCCTTATATTATACATCTCAATGAAGATGCACCTCGAACCCATGGTCGGATTCATCAATGAAGAAATAATCACCTTGGAGGTAATTCTATAATTTAATTAAATTAATTATAAAAAACATATGTCGATTTTCTCTTCTCGGTTTCGGGTTCTCTCCTTTTTATTTTATCTTTGATAAAATTTTGTGGATACTGGAATTCATCATCATATTGATCCCGGATTAATCATCATTTATGAAAATTTTAAAAGTTGGGTACACGCCCATCATGCGCTTCCACTGTGCCCGGAACCTGCATGTGTCTTGTCTTTTTTACTAAAATGTCATTTTAAACTGGAAGCACACAATTTTGACTCATTCTGATCACATCATGTATTAGTTTAATGTGAAACAGATTCCTTCATGTCACAAATGACTTTTGAATAATTTTCCTAAATTATCAAGAAAATCCAAGTATGTTTGATAGATTTTCAGTGAGTTCCACTTTTTGAATTAAAATGTCAATTTTAAACTGTTAACGGACACTTTGAGTCATATTGGGCACATCGTGTATCGGATTGAGCTTAGGCTAATTCCTATATATCATAAATTACTTTGGGATCATTTTCGTAAAATATAAAAACAATATGAATGTGTTTTCTCGGTTTTGAGTAGGATAGTTGTCCATTTTACTAAAATTAATGACAATTTTAAATAAAACGATGCAATTTAAGTCATACCAGTCACATTATAAATCATATTGAGGTTTGGATGATTCCTAAACATCCAAAATTACTTATTGATCATTTTCCTAAAGTTTCAAAATCATATGATTGTGTTTTCTTGGTTTTGAGTATGTCACTTGTCTTTTTTACTAAAATGTCTTTTTAAAATTGAAACACGCACTTTGACAGATACCGATCAAATTGTGTATCAGATTGAGGTGACTATGATTAATACACATCACAAATAACTTATGGATCATTTTACAAAAGTATTTAAACAATATGAATGTTTTTTCTCGGTTTCAAGTAGGTTAGTTGGCCTTTTATTAAAATTGATGACAATTTTAAATAAAAATACACACTTTGAGTCATAACGGTCACACCGTGTATCAAATTGAGGGGTTTATAATTCCTACACATTAAAAATGTATTATGGATCATTTTCCTGAAGTTTAAAAATAATATGAATGTGTTTTCTTAGTTTTGACTATGTCACGTGTATTTTTTACTAAAATGTCATTTAAAAATTAAAACACGTACTTTAACTCATACCAATAACATTTTGTGTTGGATTGAGGTGCAGTTGATTCATACACATCACAAATAACATATAGATCATTGTTTTAAAGTATTTAAACAATATTAATGTGTTTTATCAGTTTTGAGTAGGTTAGTTGGCCTTTAAACTAATATTGATGCCAATTTTAAACAAAAACATGTACTTGGAGTCATACCAGTCACACCATGCATTGGATTGAGCTGAGTCTAATTAATTCATATCTCAAATCACTTATGGATTATTGTTTAGATGTATCAAAACAATATGAATATGTTTGATCGGTTTTGAGTATGCCGCTTTTCTTTTTTACTAAAATGTCATTTTTAACTTAAAACACAGACTTTGACTAATATGAATCACATCATATATCTATTTGACGTGATACTAATTCCTAAATTTCACAAATGATTTATGGATCATTTTCCTAAATTGTCAAAAAAAATGAGTTTGTTTGCTCAGTTTTCAGCAAGTGACACTTTTTAAAGTCAAATGTTGATATTAAACTCATAACGGACACATTGAGTCATATTGGGCACATCATGTATCAAATTGAGGTGATAATGATTCTTACACGTCATAAATGACTTATGGATCGTTGTATTAAAGTATAAAAACAATATGAATATGTTATATTGGTTTTGAGTATGTCATTTTTCTTTTTTACTAAAATTAATGTCAATTTAAAATAGAAATAAGTACTTGAAGTCATACCAATCACATCATGTGTCGGATTGAGATGTGGTTGATTTCTACACATCACAAAGTATCAAAATAATCATAACTATGAATGTTACTATGATTTATATTGAATTTCTTTATCTAACTTCCAACACTGCATGAGCATCTTCGAACAAACCACATCAACTCAAAAAAAAGAATCCACCTATTTAAGAAAATACTTATTATGAGAAATACTAAAAAGAAATAAATTAAACATAAATATGAAATAATAAATTAATTCTATGGACAATTATTTTACTGTGAAGATATCAAGATTACTTTTTTTATTGAGAAGTGGAGGGAACTTAATGGAAAGTGATAAATGTCAACACTGTAGGGATGAAAGGATTTGAGGGAGAAGAAGTTTATAGAAGTTTTAGTGCAGAAAGGGATGAAAGATGGACAGAGAACCCCAACTCGAACAAAAGAATACACCTATATAAGAAAACAATTATTTTGTGAGTAATACTAAAAATAAATAAATTAAACATAAATATAAAAAAAATCTTTGGACAATGATTTTACTGTGAAAATATCAATATTACCTCTATAATTGAGCAAAGATAGTGTCATTGTTCTTCCTAAAAAGGTAGTGGAGGTAACTTGAAAGAAAGTGATAAATGCACCACTAGATGGGTGAAAAGGTTTTGAGGGAGAAGAATCGTGAAAGTTGGGTAGAGCACCCCAATTTGAACAAAATAATCCACCTTTATAAGAAAACAATTATTATGTGAATAATACTAAAAAGAAATAAATTAAACATAAATATGAAAAAATACATTAATTTTATGGAAAATGATTTTACTATGAAAACATCAAGATTACCATTGTAATTGAGCAGAGTTAATGTTGTTTCTCTTAATACAAAGACAGTGGAGGTAACTTGAAATAAAGTGATAAATGCACCACTTTAGGGGTTAAAAGGTTTTAAGGGAGAAGAAGTATGTGGAATTTTTTGTATAAAAAAAGGATGAAAGATGGATAGATCACCCCAACTCAAACAAAAGAATCCACCTGTACAAGAAAAAAATTATTATGTGAGTAATACTAAAAAGAAATAAATTAAACATAAATATGAAACAATGCATTAATTCTATGGATAATGATTTTACTGTGAAAACAAAAAGGTTACCTCTGTGGTTGAACAAAGACAGCATTGTTTCTCTTCCTGAAAAGGCATGACACATGGACAAAAATCTTTTAAAATAAAAAAAAATCTACATGGAATAATAAAAATTAAATCAACATTTCATTGTATAATATTTTGGTAAAATAGAGAAGGTATATCATAACATTACCTTTACATCTTTATAAAGGGTTTTCTTTATTATATTTTGTTCTTCCATTATGTGTAGAAGACACTGTCTACATGGGTAGTCAAACATTTAATTTATATTATGTTAATGTAGTAGAGAACCTATAATATTATGAGGAAAAAAAATTTATATTAAAAAACAATTTTACCTTCTCATTGAACCCTCTTTATTTTTTTAAAGGTTTCAAGGATTTAGTTATTTTATTGAGAATCCAAATACCCTCTTTGTGGTCCCCTCTAATGTACAACACATTGTCTACATTGGGACCAACATGAACTAATTGTGTTGTCTCAATGAAAGAGTCATCCTCGATTGAATTTTTATCTAACTCAAAAAAAAATCAGTCACCTATAGGAAAATCGACCGATTCTTATTTATTGTATTGGTGGCATAAAATAATTGCATCGCTTGTGATGCCATTATGAATGGATCATCTTTTTCCCCTTCCACACTGAAATTCACCTTCACAAATCCCATTTCATAAACTTTCACTCTATTGATATTTTCAACCCATTTGAAATAAAAATCATCACTTGAAATTTTGTATAATCCAACTCGTATATATGTTCGATAATGCCAAAATATGACATATTTTCATAAATTGAATTTCTATCCTTGGAACCAGATGTGTGAATCGCTTCACCCATAATCATAACACCACTGTTTTTCATCATACTAAATTCATTAGGTACTTTCTTATATAATGTATAGTCATTGATTACAAAACCATTGTAAGATATAACATTTTCATTCAGTCCTCTGGATATCCATTGAAGTCGTTCGGTAATTGAAATCATATTTTTAGATAACTCCTTATAAATTTAATCTATGAACCATCCTATAAATTTTTTATTATATGTATTGGATATCCATCCTTCATCCCTTGATGGATTAAAATCTCTAATAATTTCTTTGTAGGATTCAATGTATGGATCAACATATTCACTATTACTTAATATGTAAAGATGTGCTTGCTCCAGCTATATAAAGGTAATTTTAACAACATCTCTTTCAGAAATCCCTTCACCCATAAGGAATTCGTTGTGACGAGACTTTGGGAGATTGATGCTTTCAACATCTGATAGTTAATTAGAATATAATTCAATAGCTTATTCAACAATATATCATTTTTAAATAAAAACTTATGGCCGACTTCTATTCTTGACATACCCTTTCAAAATCATCATATACCATTAAATGGGGTACATCTATCTTTAATAGAAAGGAATGAATAGTTGAACCTCTCTGACCAAGTGAACCATCAGGTGGACCATTATATCAAAGAATAATTGTGGGGATAACATATCTAATTCACACAATATGACTTCAATATCCTTATTCTTGATGGGAAACTTCATCGGGTCTAGAACTTTACTACATATAGCTTTGAAAAAGAAGCATATTCTAGTTAATATTGGTCGTACATTTTGTGGTAGAATGAAATGGAAAGAAACAGGCATTAAATCTTGCATCAAAACATGACAGTCGTGTGACTTTAGTCTTTTTAACATCAAAATAGTCATTGACATGACATTCTTGATATTTGATGATTACCCCTATGGAAATTTTACGCTAGTTAGAAAAAGTCCAAATTGCAATTTTCCTATTTGGATTGAGTGTAAGCTACTATAGGAATAAAGGTATGCCTTTTTCCCTTCACTGATGCCAACTCTTCTGTTATCCCTATTTCAATCAAGTCCAACCTAACATCAATTCCATCTTTCATTTTTTCAGGATCATTTAGTAACATTAAAATAACACTATCAAATACATTTTTTCTATAAGCATGACATTAAGAAAATGCCTCACATAAAAAAATTCCAATACTGTAATTCAATGAAAATTTATCTCTTCTTCCGACCTAATTTTGTAGGGTTTTTTGACAATGGTTTACTAAAAATAGTGTCAATCTTTTTTAATTTTTTGTAGATTTGATTACCCGTTGCTGGAGACGATGTTGTACCTTGTTCGATATTCTTATCAAATTTTATCATCCAGGATCAGTATTTATGTAGTCGGCATAAAAAATTATGATGTTCTAAAAACACAGTCTTCGAGGAATGTTTCAACTGAACAGAGTATGTGTGTTTTTCACAAATGGGACACCCCAACATATCTTTAATGTCATATCCTAATAAATTTCCATAATCGAGGAATTCATTTATCCTTCTATACAATTTGGCCCTCAATGTGAATTCTTTACTTCTATGAGAATCATACATTGTAACACCTATATCCCAAATCAATTCCATATCTTCTATCAATGGATCCAAATAGACATCAATATCATTACCGGGTTTCTTTGGTTCAGATATAAGCAGAGAAAACATAATGTATTTGAGCTTCATACATAACCATGGTGGAAAGTTATAATTTACCAACATGACAGGCCATATACTATGAATACTACTCTATACACCAAAAGGATTTATTCCTTCTTTAGATAAAATGGGAAGAAAGTTTCTCAGCTTGTCTCCAAATCCAAGATACTCGTAATCAATTTTCTTCCACTGAGGAGAATCTGCTGGATAATGTAGGTTCTCATCTTTAATTCTAGTATATGCATTCCATGTTAATTGTCTCATAGTTTCCAGAATTCCATATAGTCCCCTAAACCATGGAATGATAATAAAGTACCATACATATTTCGAAGGACTTGATTCATTTTTCTTGTATCGATCTGTTCCAAACTTAGGGAATTTTCTGAGTGATTCATAGTCCTTGAGAAACAATATGCAATCATTTATACAAGCTTGTATTTTTTTTATAGATCATTATCGTTGAAAATATCATTAATTTAGCATCATATTTTTGGCATGGTAGTTCATTTTATTCTAGTATAATATCTTTCAGAAGACTAAGTAGTTATGTAAAGCTGGTGTCACTTCATCCGCTGCCAGCATTCAAATTATGTAACTTCAATACAGCTGACAATGTTGTCTATTTAGTATAATCGGTATATAATGGTTTCTTAGAATAGATATTTAACTCCTCAAACAACTTTTTACAGTCAAAAAGTTCATCTTCAATTGCCATTTTCATCTCTTCCATGTGATCTCTATCATCTTTTACAAAGGTGTTCATATCAAATGATTCATAAACCGTAGTATCATCCCAATCGATGTCCACATTTAGTTTTCCTCTATTTTTTTGTCCAACATTTATATCTTTGATTTATTTCTTGATAAATAAAATGTTCTTACAACTCTTTCGGACTAATTTGTCTTGAATAACAACAACATAAACATAGATAGATGATTTTAGAAGGGTTGCATGCATGCTCTCTCGCAAACATGATGAACTCTTTAACTCCATATTCATATTCATTTGACAAACCATTAGAATGCATCCATTTTTAATTCATATCCATCTTGTTAGGTTCATAAAAGATTAATTTTATACAATATATAAATAAATACACATAATATATTCATTATCAAAAGTAAAAGTTATAAACAATTCTAATAAGGCAAACTCGATATTTGATTGTTTCAAATAATTTCCATATGCTTAAGAAAATGGGTAATTTAATTTAAGAAAATAATTACTCCACATAAAATCTTTCTTAAATCCCCTAAACAAATGAAAATATAATATAGGAAATTAAAGAGTAATACGAAACTCAAGTATGATAAACAAGAATTATAAACTCTCATTCAATAAAATAGAAGATATAAATATGTATTGGAACAAGTGATGTAGCAACCTAAGGAATTATTACATTTAAAATTAATGGTATATCAATATTTGAAAACATCTCAAGACTCTTGGGATTTCATATCACCTCACTGACCCATCCCAAGGAAATTCAAGGTACTCCAACTGGATGTAAAATTAGCATTTACTAATGGATTACACGAATATGAAGTTTACATCAAACAAATATATAGTTTTATAATTCTTTAATATGAGAATAATGTTTGTAAATTGAAAAAGGTGATGTATGAATTGAAACAAGAACTAAGAGCTTGGTATTGAAGGTTAGATGAATTATTAAAGAAACTTTAATTTAAAATTTGATGAATTGATCATAATCATTGCATAAAAAATAATTTTATAGATATATTGAAAGTATTTATCAATGTGGATGACATAATATATAGAGGTCTAAGAGACTAATGGTGATAATAATTTTCTACATTAACAATGACCAATATTTAAATGTTGATGATTAGTGAGTTAAAATTTTCCTTAGTTTATAAGAGACTCATGAAATTCATGGATATTTATTTCCCAATCCATGTATGTTAGGGAAGTGTTTTAAAGATTTCAAAAGGAATATTGAAAACCTGTATTGATACCCATTGAAAATTGAGTAAAATTTTTAAATGTTGTGGTTGGAATTTCAATCTATATCATGGATTGTGGGAGATTCTTTATATGCCAACTTTTTTATAGTAAAAAGGTTTGAAATACTATTTTTATACATGTCATATAGCCAGGTATCAAAGTGATTCCATAGAAATATGATTGTTATTAGTAAAATAAATGCTCAAAAGGGGGGATAAATTTGTGAAAATCTATATTTTTGAGCAAGAAATTATAATGTATTATAGTGGTATATAGGTCCCAAAAAAAGTGGTATGACTAGAAAGTGGTAATCTCAAAAGGATATTTTTTGTAAATTATTGAGAGAGGGGGAGTAGGATGTAAATGAAAAATTATAATTTAGTTGGAAAATAATACACATCATCAAGGTATAATATTTCATATATTATTATTAAAAGGATTTGTAAATAGTGTTGGATTAATCTAAAGAGGGAGAAAAATATAATATATTTTTATAAAAGTGTAGAGACATAGGAAGTTGGATTATTGATAAAAGGCCCAACACATTTAACAATAGATATAGTTTCCAAAACAAAACCAAGACAACCATATATAAAACACTCGAGCTTACCCATGATAGTGTCCAAGGGATATTCTTGATCCCCCTTGGGTTGGAAACAAGCACCAGGGCATGAAAAACAACATGGTGGAAATTATTTGGCCCAAAAAATAAATAAAACTAGTAGAAATAAAATTTAAATAAAAACCACCATGATGCATTCATACATTGGATTATAACACCAACCCAGATAAGTAAAAAAAAGAAGATATGAATTAGTATAATATAAAATAAATCCCTTAACCTACCTTCAACTTCCACACACACAAAATCCATAGTTTCAATTTCTAAAATTTCACATGTATGGATTACCATTGATAAAATAAATAATAAAAAATATGTATGATAGATTTGGGTGATCAATTTCGTAAATGTAAACAAAATAAAACATCCAACTAAACTCTGTGAGTCACCATCGAGTCTAGAAACAATAAACTCTCCATGAGTGATCAAGAGTGGAATCCAAATTGGAAACTGAGAAAATCAAAAGGCCTACATTGGTAGTATACAATCACCGGGCCACAAATAACAACATCTTCAAAAAAAGAAATAAAAAACAAACCCAAAAATACACAAAGAAAATCAGAAGGCCTACCTCGTTAGGATGAAGAAAATATGAATCCCTCTTCGAAAACCCTAACTTCAATCAAACACCGGATGTCGGATGAGATGTTCGAGATGCAATAGAGTAGTGTGATTCAAGGTTCGACTCACTGAGGAGGAGCACTGGTAGCATGTGGCTTCTACGGAAAGCTTCTGATATCACGAAGAGTTTGTAAATGGTTTGGGTTTTTTAATTAGATCTGGACACTTTTATCAACACTTACAAATAAGCATTGATAAAGAGTTCTTTTATCATCACTTATTACTTACACATTGATAAAAGGAATCTTTATTAGCACTATATTAGCACTGATAAAGTTAGGTATTTATCAGTGCTAAAAAAGCACTGACAAAATGAATCTTTATCAGTGCTAAAATTATAGCGCTCATAAAGCCTCGCCTTTATCAACGTGAAAAAAGTGCTGATAAAGACGTTTTTATCAGCACTTATTACTTAAGCACTGATAAAGGATTTATAATTATAATTATAAATAAAATAATTGTAAATATTTATATATAATTAATAAATATATATATAAATATATATATAAATATAAATATAGTAAATATATTCCATTTTAAATATATTTATTATAATTTTATAATTATTTATTTATAATTATAGAAATATTTTTAAAAAATAATATTTCTATTATTATATATATTTATACAATTATACATATATATTTTTAATAAATATATATAAATAGAGTTAATATATTCATTATTTAAGTAAATTTATTATAAATTTAATAATTAGTTAAATATACATAATTATTTATTTATAATTATATAAATACTTTTAAAAAAATTATTTGTTTATAGTTATAAATATATAATTGTATAAATATAGTAAATGTACATTTATAAATATATTTATTTATAAATATTTTTTTACAAATATATTTTTAACATTATTAATGAATATTTAATTTTAAGTGCATGCATATATGTTAAAAATGAGTGAAATTGAATAAATTAAGAATAAGTACACTTTAAAAATATTGAAAATATGGATAATTTTTATATGTGTGCATTGTATATTAAAATGTATTAATTATGTATATGTGAAATCAATATAGCATAGATTTAATCTGTGTTAAATTGAATGACATTCAATTATATGTCGAGTATTATGCAATTAGTCAATATTTTTAAATCATATTAATTTTTAATTATAAACAATTGTTCAATAAATAAATGACTATTTAATGTAAAGCGCATAAATATTTAGTAATATATAAATCATATTTATATAAATTAATATATATTTTTATATGTTTAATATATACAATTTAATAACATTAATTATCATAATTATCTAATTAATAAAATATTTAATATTTAATAATGTATAATCAATTTATTCATTTTTAGCAATAATTATTTAATTAATAAAATTTGTAATATTTTTTTAATAAACTCATTTTTTATTTTTTATTTATTTCATTATTTCATTTTATTTATTCGAACATTAATCATCGCTAAAAAAACACCGATAAAAGAAATATTTATCAGTGCTAAAAATAAAGCATTGATAAAAGGTACCCTTTATCAGCGCTACACATAAAGCGTTGATAAAGGATGCCCTTTATCAATGATAAAAATAAATCACTGATAAAGTTTTTCTTTATCTGAGCTAAAAAACACTGATAAAAGGTTTAATTTATCATCTCTAAGGAAAGCGTTGATAAATATGTCATTTATCAGTGTTTTTTTCTTATACTAATAAATATCAGCGTTGTTAAACGCAGGATTTGTAATAGTGATAAAGAAGTTTTATCTTAGTCTCACTTTGATGTATTATAAACCTAGTTTTCTAAATACACTAGGCCTTACAATATTTGGGTTGTAATTAATAGATGTTTATATTAAAAATCATATATCAATATGTGTAAAAGTTATGAGTCACTATAAATATGTCGCACTAGCACCTATTGTTTCATCAAAGTTGTTTAGAGATTGAAGGAGAGTGTGTGTATCACTGCTAGATGGGCTTTTTTTGGGTCCTCGCGATGCAACAATGGCACATTAATCAAGTTTGACCAATCATCACCATCAAAAAAGAAATATTTGAAGACCTGGGTAATATTTCTTCTTGTGTATTAGATTAATTATAAATTAACATGAAATTATTATCACTTATTTCTGATGAAAATATTTTCCAATATTCTTCAGAAATGTTTTGTTGGTATTGACTTTCATTATCATGTACATTGTAGATTATCCATTAAATCCAACAAAAGTCAAGTTGATCATAGGCCCAATAGGTTCTTCGATTATACCTAGAACCCACATCAGTGAGGTAGGATACGTTGGGTTTGTCATAAGTGATATGTAATAATAAATAAATCAATAAGGGGTTTTCCTCTCTTGATAGAGGAAATATATATCTATGGCCCTTTGATTGAAATGAAATTGTCTAATTGAATCCACATTTATATTGTTTTATCAACGAGTTCATTTCAAGAAGTCAAAGAAAGATACTCAAGTATATGAGTTGATGACACAAGTATGAAACCTAATTTACGAGATATTGAGACAAAAATATTATATTATATAAGTGTTCGTATAGATTTTTTTTCATTACAATATTAATTTATTTATTTATGGGTGCATTAACATGTTTCTAGACGCTAATCTAGGGATTTAGGCTAACTCACCTAATGCCACTGAAAAGGTGGCTTAAAGGGTCACACATTATGTGAATCTAGAATGTTAGTTATATTTTATTTGAATTTAAAAATTAAAATCATTATTATTCTCAATATTGTAAAATAATAATTATTCAGTTTATATAGATCAGATAAATTTTATTACTAGTTATTTAGTTTATAATATATACAAGTTGAATATTAAATCAATATTATTTTTTATTTAACGAATTTAATATTTATTTATCACTATTATATTATTCTCAAGGTAATGAATAGTTAATTATTTAATTACATGAGTATTAAAATAGATATTTAATCACTAGTTAGTGAATATAATATATCTTAATTTATTGAAAGAAGAATATAATGACATTTATTTATTTAAATACATACTTATTATTCATGTTTTGATAAATATCTATGAGGATTAATAGGATGAAATAAATAGTAGATGGAAATGATATATTTTATTTAATATCATATAAATAAATACGTATTTATTTATTATAAAAACCTATTTAAATATCCATAAGTTTTATCACACCGTGAAATTTAATAATAATAATATTATTATTATTATTATTATTATTATTATTATTATTATTAGGCGTTGGGTTTACATTGAATAATGAGATTAGTTAAGGGACATCTGTAATTACTAATTCTCAAACCTTAAGTATATAACCCAAATTATTTCATTTTTAGGTTAAGGGAATGGTTTTCACAACAAATTCTTTCTAGATAATTTTCTCCATACTGTAGAAAACTCTCTCAAGAACACTCTCAAGAATAAGAGGAAATACTCATCCTCCCTCTCCAAATAGATAGAACATGATATAATCTTTGAAGACTAAAAATATTCATGTTTTGATATATGGTGAATGATGCAAGATGATCGATACTTCTATATAAGCACTCATAGTTCCATCAAAAAAATTCCAAGGTTCATGGAGCACATGTAGATTGTAATGACTTATATTTTTCAGATTTTATTTTTAGAAAATTTCTGGAAATATTTCAAGACCAGGTACTGAGACAGCATGCGATTCTAAGACCCGGTGTGCCCGGAACGGTTTAGAAAAAAATGTTATGTTTTTAATATTGCACGAGCGATTTTTCTGAAAAAGTTGAAAAAATTTTAAATGGGTGCCCATATCAGAAATATGAGGGAACCATTGATCTTAGATCAATGGATTTACCCAAGGCACTACTTCACTTTAGTCGGCATGGGTCTTCTATGTAAAAACCTAAAAATGGAATAACCTTAAATAAAATTATTTTATTTTATTTTTAAATCCTAATAACTCATAAGTGGTAACTCAGATTAGAAATTTGAGACCACCGTTGAGTTCGTAAGGGGTTGTTTTCCTTATGTGAGGCCTAACCCTAGTCGGTGTAGGCTAACTGTGAAAGATAGTTTTTGTACATGAATGTCATTAAAATGTTTTAATAAAAATATTTTATTTAATGTTATGTGACGACACAGTGGCAGTTTCACTTTTTAATAATCCTTGTTAAAAATCCAGGGTTATCTCCATAACTCTATAGTTTCCCTATGGCAAGGAGAAGGAGGCTCTCTCACCGGTGACAATGGATTGGAGGTCAGAACTTGGATCAAGCATCGACGAACGAAGACAATGCAGATTCCTTCTTCATCACAACCGATCCAAACCCCATGTAGGGTGTGATTTTTGTAGATTTTTTTCCTCCCACATTCTTTATCCCTATGATGAATGATGATTATGTCACGACCCCTCCCCCGGGTCACGTGCCATGTGTAACACCCCACCCCTACCTCATTGGATTGAGGTGATGGTGAGGGTTACTTGGCCTTAAGCAACATTCCCAAGGCACCAAAGGCTGGAAATAAATGCCAAGGGCTTCAAGGAATAGTGGGGAATGATTTTCCCTTAAGAAGATAACCCAACTCAACCAACCAACAACTAAATATGCATTCACTTTCAAACCCAACCATGTGCTACTAACAATTCCATCACAAACCCTAAAACCATTTAACTAGACATGTCCACATAACATCAGAGTACAAAGCAGAAACTAAATAACAAAACACCACGAGTCATGACACCACCACAGCTCCACACCAAGATCCAAGCTCCAAGCTCCACCAAAACATCACAATGCACCACTAAAGTAGGGTGATTCCTTACCTTTTCCCACGTCATGGTACACGACATCTGCAAAGACACCAAAGTGCCAAAGCAGGGGGTGAGTACAACTACTCAGTAGGATTTCCCCAACTGACTTCCCTACACACGCCACTAGGATAAAACCATTAGCACATTTATATAAAGAAATTTATATAAAATAATCACAAGTGAAACCAATACCATGAGACAAACATGCTCTTACCAAGCCACACAAGGAATCCAAATCAGCCATTCCATGCAAGGAAGCCAATTCAACCATGCCACAAGCTGATTACCATTTTCATATTTCTCTCACAAGCCCCATCTACAAACATCACCAATGAAGCACACAACAAACCATGGTGGCACATCCCGTCCAACCCATTCATTACCAATCCACTCAAGTGGTACTTCCCGCCCACTTGCTATTGATGGTGGCCCTTCCTTCCATTATCCATCCACTTTTTATAGTGGTACTTCCTTCCCACTTCCAAAAAACATTAAAACAAGCCACAACCAAGCATAACACACCAAGGCCACAAAAATATGTAATTACTCACTTCCATAACATGCCAAACCCCTTCAATAAATCACCCATTTATTGAAACCACCCTTAAACCATTTTCCATGCCAAAACACAATTCAATAAAACAACCACTTTATTGAAAACCATCTTTCACAAACCATTTTTCATAATCAACCACTAATGATTTCAAAATCAACATTTTAAAATCACACAACAAATCCCCCTTTAGAAACAATAACCCATTATTCTCAAAATCTCCCAAATCATCACAGAATGGTTTTCCAACAAGATTCACAAATCAATATCACAATTAATTTCAAGAAAAACAAATTAATTGTAACCAAAACCACTAGTTCTAACCAAGTGGAGTCGAGAGAGAATCCACCTACCTTTAGGGTTCCTAAGAAATTGATCCACAAGCAACCGCACCTCAAATCCGGTGAACGCACCATCGAAACCTCTCTAGATCCCCTTACCTAACATCCACAAGCCTTAAAATTAATATCTAAGGAAATTGAAACCTTATATCTACATACAATGAGTGTAGATCTAGAAAAACGATAGAGATGGAGATGTAGATCGAGAGGAAACCACAAAGAACCGCAAGAGGAGAGACTTGCCAGGGAGAAACCACCTTTAAAACACCAAGAAACCCCTTTGAATCGCTTCCAAAATGAGTGGGAGAGAACCTTCAACCCCTAAGAACCCAAAATACCGATTGAGGCTCGAGTGGGAGAGGATTTGGAGTGTTTTAGGTCAATCTTGAGGGAGCTTGGGTTTAAAAACTCCAACTTTAAGTGGTCGCACGGTTTGGAAAACTGTGTGCTAACCATGCGCAATCCACTGTCTCGAGAGCAAGGGTCTGTATGGTTTCCTCGCATGGTTTGGAAAACTGTGCGCAAGCCGTGTGAAGCCTACTGCCTCCCCCTACACGGTTTCCTAGAGAACCCGCACGGTTTCCCCTAACCGTGCTCAAACTATGCTCCCTAAGAAAAGCCTCCAAACTAATTCAAAACCATTCCAAACTCTCACAACCTCTTATCAACTCATCCCATGCACTTAAAACACATAAAAAGTCATAAAAAGGCTATATACCTCAAACCGGGGGTGCTACACCATGACTACACCAAGCCTGCCTTCCATAGGCTAGGGGTTGGCAACTAGCACCAGAAATGCATATCCCTATAAAGGGAAGGCATTGAATTTAAACCTATAAAAACACACAATCCAAGAGCACAACTAGAAGAACCCACTAAGTAAACTGATGTATTAAAAGTGTATTGAAAGTAAAGGGGATATAATTTAAGCCCAACTGAAAAGTAAAAGTACAACTGAAAAGAGAAAATAGCTCCTGGATTGTCCATCGCGAATCCTACCTGAAGGGTAAGTACAACTCATGATCTGTAGACATTTTGGAACATCATGTCAAATGGTCAACCTCTAAGAACCATCCAGTACTAGCTCCCTCAGCCTCGATCAATGATTTCCATCGTTTGCACAAGACATAGCAAGGTGTGGGTGTAGCCCATGCAGGGGTGAGTATAATAATACTCAGTAGGGACCCCAAGACCCCAAAAGGTCTCCCAAAGTTCCACAAAGAAAAAAACAAAAAAAAATACCTCAATAACAAATCACAAAGAATTCATCAACTCTACTTAGGTATATTCCCATACATATACCGAAGTTATCAAAAGATACTCGTCTCATTCATGAAGAAACTTAAGACTCCAACTTTTAAGCCATTTGCACAACTGATCCACGAAGAAAGAATACCAAAAAGGTAACACCACGAAGGTAACACCATGAAGGTAAAAGTACCACAAAGGTAACACCATGAAGGTAACACCACGAAGGTAAAATTACCACAAAGGTAACACCATGAAGTTAAAAGTACCACAAAGGTAACACCACGAAAGTAACACCATGAAGGTAAAAGTACCATAAAGGTAACACCACAAAGGTAACTCCAAGAAATTAAAAATACCAAAAAGGTAAATAATTAGATCACACCAGGTATAAGTACTAAATTACATATGATTAGTCATAAATCATGATCATTTTATTCTATCGAGAGGCTCTGGTGCTGGCCATACAGAGTCTGACCCACACAGGATCGATAGGTACTAACCCCTACTGACCCACACAGGATCTGACCCACACAGGATCAATATTCGCTGAACCACACAAGATCACTAAGAGCTGACCCACATAGGATCTAACCCACACTGGATCAGTGTTTATCCACACAGGATCACTAGGTATTATCCTCTGTATGATCTGTCTCCAACCTCCGCCTCACTGCCAGCCACTGGATTCCTACTCAAAGTACGCTTCATTCCGATAGGATCTGATCCTAGAGCCATAATTAATACCTAAACCACCAAAAATCTCCACGAAGAATTATCCCAAAGGACCGAAATGTCGTAAGGGTTCCAACGCGATAGGCAGTACGTCAATCGGACGCTTAGTCTATGACTTATAAGCGTTTTAGTTCTGAGGACCTGGCTGGATTCAAGACCAATTCAACATGGTCATACACAAAATTTCTCTAACACTCATGTGGATTATACCAAAAGGACCATCTCGCTATAAGGGTCCCAGTGCTACAGACGATTTGTCAAACGGACATTCAGATTTCAAGTTATGGCTCTTTTAGCAAAACTGGGCCTGGAAGGGTTCGGGTCTGGTCCGACTTGGTCTGACCTAACTGGGCTAGGTCATAGCAGTCTTGGCCCATTTGGCCGCGAACAAGCTCATCCCGCCTAGGAAGATCGGCCCGCTGAGATGGCGTGGCCTGGCCCACCGAGTGGCGCGGCCTGCTGGGGCTCGTGCGGCCCAGCCCGCGGAGGGGCGCGCCCTGCTAGAGGTATGGCCCACTGGAGCGGGGCCCTCCTAATCTAGCATAGGGGGAGAGGTCTCCCCCGATTTGAAGGCAGAGCGGTGGTGCCTCTTGGCGCTGCCAGGTCTCCAGCGGGACCCGCTGCGGGTCTCAGCCCTCCGTCACAGCTTCCAATTCATGGCCTCCTTCAGTGGCGCATGACGGTGTGTCGTTCACCTCCATTCGCGGCTGGATGATGTCGGACTCCACTGTTTGTCGCGATTGTATGTCGTGACTCCCTTCTCCAGCGGCGCAAGAAGGCATGCTGCCACCTCCTTCGCGGCTGGCCGAAGTCGGCCGCCGTCTTCACCCACTGCAGCTACAGCCACGACCTTCTCCACCGGCGATGCGCAACGGCGTGCTGCTATCTCCACCACGGCTGGCTATTTCTGGCCACTGCCATCACCTGTCACGCTGGGTTTTGTTCAACCTAAAAGAAAAATATCGCAAAGAATTCACCAAATTCCAACAAAAAGGTAGAGGGTTCGGGCCTTGTTCGTTTATCCTGCACCCTCTTCTTTAGCTTGATAGTAAGAGGGTAGTAATGATTTAACAACCTCTTGAAATTAAAACAACAAAAATCCCTACCTCCAGATCATTGGAGAACTTCTGTGTTTGAGGAAGAGTCGGCATTCATCATTCCCACAACAAGCCTCCAACTACGCCGCGCAATTGTCATTCTTCGGTTCCTGATTCGATGGTGCTCATCACCGCTCGCCGAAACCAATCCCATCCTTTAAGTGGTTGGCATCGCGGAACTTTATCAGAACTTCATCACTTGGTGATTTCATGCTAATACTCCTCCCCAAGCTCCATATAAATATGAGAGGGGGTGAGTAACGCACTTGTAATTAATGGGGTTCAATTAATTAAGGAACCTTCCTAGTTCCAACGTTGTTG
The DNA here is from genome assembly GCA_963277665.1 of Viscum album. Classification (NCBI taxonomy): domain Eukaryota; kingdom Viridiplantae; phylum Streptophyta; class Magnoliopsida; order Santalales; family Viscaceae; genus Viscum; species Viscum album. Next base: position 264,235,983 of record OY728128.1, on the reverse strand, counting down.
TTACAAAGAATTGAGGAGTTAATCCATTTAATGTCTTGACACGTCGTTGGTCCCGCCATCACCGCTTTTCCGTTGGAGGGAAAAAAGAAAGGAAATAAAATAACTTTTTTATTTTATTATTCTTTTAAAAAGTCCCAAAATCTATCTTTTTCTCCCGACCTACTGTGGTTGAAGTTAATTCTACCTTAAGTGAATCTTGGTGCTGCGGATTCAATGGTGCCCTCAGATTTTTAATCCGATCACCATCTAAAAAGTTAGAAATCACCGCTCGCGCATTTACTGAACGTACCTTAAAAAACATTTATAAATTCATTCCAAGCACATCGGGCCTCAGAATCATGTTCCGTCAATTTTTGAAAATTCGAAATAATTCCATATAATTTAAAAAAATAACATGGAAAATCTAGGTCTTTACACTCTCCCCACCTTAGGGCCTTTCGTCCCCAAAATCCAGAGCATAGTCTAAGGAAAAAATGAGGGTAATGATCATGAATATGAGCCTCCTGCTCCCATGTGATCTCCTAGAGGTTCTTGTGATTCCAACGAATGTGCACCAGAGGAATCGATCGTCCATGAAGGACCTGCTCCTATCGATCCTCAATATCCACTAGAACCTCTGTAAAAGTCACCACATCGTCGATGTACTTCTTTCCCCAGTCGATGACATGAGATGGATCATGCACATACCTCCTCAGCTATGACACATGGAAAATTTCATGCTCCCAGTGCATCTGTGGGGGAAGAGCTAGGTGATACGCCACCTCACCAACTCTACTGAGAACCTGAAACAGTCCAATAAACCTCAGTGATAACTTGTTGCCTTGACCAAATCTCTGCAAACCTTGTCGAGGTGAGACCCATAGGAAGACATGGTCTCCCTCTTCGAACTCCAAAGGTCTCCATATCATGTCAGAATAATACTTCTTCCTGCTCTGTGCAGTCTTCATTCTCTCCTAGATGATCTGCACCTTCTCAGTGGTAGCTCGTACCAACTCTGGACCCATAAGTGTTGACTCCCCTGGGTCTATCTAGCATAGAGGTGATCTGCATGGTTGACCATACAAGGCATCAAATGGTGCCAAACCAATGGTTGAGTGATAGCTGTTGTTGTATGTAAACTCTGCCAAGGGAAAATGATACTCCCAACTACGACCAAAATCTAGGACGCAAGAATGATGCAAGTCCTCTAGTGTCTGAATGGTCTGCTCCATCTGACCATTAGTTTTTGGATGAAATGTGGTGCTCAAACATAGCTGAGTCCCAAATGCCTCCTACAATCCCTTCCATAACTAGGATGTAAAATGTGTTTCATGGTCAGAGACAATCGTCGATGGCACCCCATGAAGTCGCAAAATCTTTTGTACGTAGAGGCATCCCAAGCCCTCTACTGATCCCTGCTCTTGGATAAGTAGGAAGTCGGCCAACTTTGTGAGTTGGTCAATGATCACCCAGATGGAATCTTGTCCCCTGGACGTACATGGAATCCCTATTACAAAGTTCATAGTGACACCATCCCACTTACACTCTGGCACCTCTAGTGGTTGCGTTAAGCCTGCTGGAACCTAATGCTCGGCCTTTATTTACTGAAAAGTGAGGCATCGTGAAACAAACTTATCCACTGTTTTCTTAATATCTAGTCACCAGTGCTGATGTTGGAGTTCCTGGTACATCTTCACCACACTAAGATGTACCATGAGAGGAGACGTATGAAACTCCCTTAACACCTCCTCTCGTAGATCCATTAGTACAATGGTACGTCCTCCGAAGAGGATGACGTGCTCCCCACCTTCAAACAATACATCAGGTGTCTATCCTAAGGATATCTGAGCATGTCGAGCCTCACAGTCAACATCCCCAAGATGTGCCTCCCGAACTCGCTGAAGAAGTGGGGGAGTGACAGTCATAGACTGGAGGTAAGCTGCTCCATCTCTATCCACAAAGGATATCTACAACGCGGCTAGATGCTATGTCGCCTCACTCAGCAGCTATAAACCAGCCCTCCTAATGAGTGCGTCTTCCACTATATTACCCTTCCCAAAAGTGTAGACTATCTCAAAGTCATAGTCCTAGAGGAACTCCATCCAATGCTGTTGTCTCAAGTTTAATTATTTTTGTGATAAGATATAGCTAAGACTCTTGTGATCAGAGTAGACTGTAAAATGTTCTCCTATCAATTAATGTCACCACATCTTCAAGGAGAATACCACTACTGATAACTACAGGTCATGGGTGGCATAGTTCTACTCATGTTGTCTTAGCTGTTGTGAACCATAAGTTATCACTTCTCTCTCCTGCATTAGGACACATCCAAGTCTGGTCCCTGATGCATCGCATTAGACTACATACCCAACACCCTCTTCTGGTAACCTCAATATGGGGGAACTTTTCAGTCTATGCCTAGATCCTGAAAACTATGTTGGCATCTCTCCATTCAAATGAAGGGTTGTCCCTTCTTCGTCAATGCTAAAAAGGGTGCCGCAACTCTGGAAAACTTAGGTACAAATCTCCAGTAGTACCCAGCCAACCCCAAGAAACTCTGCACCTCGGTCACACTCTTGGGTGGCTCCCAAGCTAGCACAGCCTCTATCATTTCCAGATCCACTGAAATTCTAGCCTCCGTGATAACGTGTCTCAGAAAGTGGACCTATCGTATCCCGAACTGGTACTTCAAGAGCTCACCATAAAGCCAGTGCTATTAGAGTGTATCTAGAACTATCTGCAGATGATATGAATACTCCTCCTCTGTCGTTGAGTACACTAAGATTTCGTCAATGAAACCCACTACAAATCGATCGAGGTATGGCTGGAAGATCCTATTTATGAGTCCCATGAACAATTATAGGGAATTGGTCACACCGAATGGCATAAACAAGAACTCATAGTGGCCATACAAATATCTAAAGGTCGTATTCTGCACATCCTCATCTCATACCCTGAGCTGATGATAGTCTGATATGAGGTCTATCTTTGAAAACCAACGAGCTCCCTTCGGCTGATCTAAATGATCATAAATCCTCGGAAGTGGATACTTATCCTTCGTAGTCACCTAGTTTAGGTGCCGATAATCCACAAAAAAGTCTCAAACTTCCATCTACCTTCTTGGAAAACAAAATCGGGGCTGCCCATGGAGAAACACTGGGCCTTATGAACCCCTTCCTCTGCAAGTCCTCCAACTATACTCGTAACTCACAAAGATCTGCGGGAGCCATACGATATGATAGTGTAGATATAAGTGTTATCCCAAGGTACAGGTCGATGTAAAATTCCACCTCGCTGTGAGGAGGTAGTCTCGGAACATCATCATGGAAGGCATTGGCATAATGGTCCACCACTATAGGATAGCTCGGACTCTCAACATTAACTACTCTGAGGTTAAAGCTAGCTAACTGATGTGTGATTGGATGCACCCTCATCTGAGTAAGTCTATCCTGTGCTGCAAAGGTTCCCTTCTCACTGGTGAAGGAAAACCTAATCTCATCCTTGCGGACACACCACACTTTACGCCTAATACAGTCAATCTGAGCATGGACTGTGGATAACCAATACATACCCAAGATGATATTGTAAGGCCTTGACACTGCTACTAGAATATCCCAACTGAATCTATCACCTCCTAGAGTAAGATCACACTACCGGAACCAGTGTGTAATCATAAAATCTTCTCTCGTAGGAGTCTCTAATCGCAAGGATCGATCCAATGGCTCCATCGGAATCTCCGAGCTCCAAACAAGGGCTATGGAAATAAAAGAGTGACTGGGACCTATGTCTATAAGTACTACAGTTAGGGTGGAGTAGACATATATCATACCTCTAATAATCATCGGAGCACCATGGTTGTAGGCCTCCGCTGCCTGGAGCTGTGCTCATCCTTATCCACCTGATCCCTGTGGTCAAGGTGGACCACTTGGAGATGGTGGCAGTAGAACATTGAATCGCTGCCCATCACCTGCTGCACGACCAGCACATCTTCCACATCTGCCACCCTGTGGACCTCCTCGCTCGAACCTCTGCTTCTTCCTCGGTAGTCCCTCGACCGTTAGCTGGTCATCCGTATGGTGGGTCGGGCAGTCACGATCCATGTGGCCCTTCTCGCCGTACGAGTAGCATTTCCTGCTCCTTGTTTGTCCTCCTCTTTCCCGTGAGCCCCTCACCACCAACCCTGTATCCTGAGGTCATCCAAAAGAAGGTTTGGCCCACTTAGGCTCCTACATCATCCATCTATAGCCTACTACGGATGACTCTGCTACCTGACGTCCAGTGGTGGCTCTCACTGTCGGTGCCTGCTCAGCTAGGAAGCTCTCCACCAAAAGTTCTCTCTCTAGTACCCCAGCCTCAGCTAAAATGCTGAGTGATATCATCGATGCTCTAATCTCCCATCGGATACCCTTATCAAAGGTCTAGGCCCTAAAGAAAGGGTCTTGTACCATGTTAATGGAATAGCCGGAGAGATCAGTGAACCTCGCTGAGTACTAGGCCACAGTCATGCTTCCCTACTGTAAGTGCAACAGGTCCTGTATAAGCACTGAGCAAGGAGTTTATAGAATGAACTCTTTCCTAAAAAGTCCCTTGATGTATGTCTGGGTGAGGGTCGTCTCATCGTGTAACTGGAGTGTCAAACTCCACCATCTCCCAGCTGCTCCCTGGAAGAGATTGTCAGCTAGGATCACCATCAGATCTGCTGGTGTCCCGACTAAGTGAAAAACTCTAGCCACAGACTCCATCCAGTCCTCATCCACCTGTGGATCCGTCCCACCTTGGAACCTCGGAGACCTCTACCACTGAAACTCATGAAATGCACTTAGTAATCATGCACCATATGTGGGTGGGGATGGTGGCAATGGATTCCCAATGGGTAGTGGTGCTGCTAGTACACCACCCGAAGGTGATAACACTGTAAGAGGGCCCTACACCGAGGCCCCATCACTCGATGGTCCGCCATCATGTACTCTCTCAAGAATCTTGGTTGGTTGTCTACGTGGCGGCATCCTGAACGAAAATAGGTACACCACAGTTAATAATGTATACCTGGTGAGCTGACTCAAGAGATCAAAAGAAAAAAAACTTTTCAAAACACATGTTATCAGTGTTTTCATACACTGAGTTGGGAATCAGAATTCAGGGTCCTAGTGTATGGATACGTCAGCCCCTACACCAACACTGGATTCCCCAAACTGAAAACCACACTCATAAAACTTAACACTATTGCCATAATGAAAAGATCAGAGTCCTAGTTCTTCGGTAGAACTGACTCCTCTTGTACCACTTTGTCGTGACCCGTCCCCCGAGGCCTGTGCCGTGACTACCCCTAGCCTGCCTTCCATAGCCCAGGGTCTGGATACTAGCACTGGAATGACATATCCCTATAATGGGAAGGTATTTCCTTTAAACCTATACAAACACACAATCCAAGAGTACAACAAGAAGCAACCATGAAGTAAACTTCGGTAGTAAAAGTGTACTGAAAGTAAAGGAGCTGGAATACAAGCCCAACTAAAAAGTACAAGTACAAATAAAAAGAGAAAACAGTTCATGGATCGTCCACTGAGGATCCTTCCTAAAGGATAGGTATATCTCATGATCTTTAGACACTACGGCACAACACGTCAAATGGTCCACCTCTTAGAACCATCCAATCCTGGATCCTCAGCCTCGATCAACACTGTCTATCATCTGCACAAGACACAGCAAGGTGCAGGTGTAGCCCATGCAGGGGTGAGTATAACAATACTTAGTAGGGACCCCGAGACCCCCAAAGGTCTCCCAGAGTTTCAAAAAGAAAAAAACACAAAGAAATACCTCAATCACAAAGCATGAAGTAGTCACCAACTCTACTTAGGTATATGCCCATACATATACCTAAGTTATCAAAAGATACTCATCTCATTCATGAGGAAACTTAAGACTCCAACTTTTAATCCATTTGCACAACTGATGCGCAAAGGAATAATACCACAAAGGTAACACCACGAAGGTAAAAGTACCACAAAGGTAACACCATGAAGGAAACACCGTGAAGGTAAAAGTATGAAAAAGGTAACACCACAAAGGTAACACCATGAAGGTAAAAGTACCACAAAGGTAAAGACTCAACTCACACCAGGTAAAAGTATTGAAATATATATGATTAGTCAAAAATCATGATCATATTATTTTGTTGAGAGGCTTTGCTGTTGACCATACAGAGTCTGACCCACACAAGATCGATAGGTACTAACCCCCGCTAACCCACACAGGATCTAACCCACACAGGATCGGTATGCACTGACCCACACAGGGCCTATGAGCGATGACCCACACAAGATCTGACCCAGATAAGATCGGTGTCGATCCACACAGGATCACTAGGCACTAACCTCTGTATTATCTATCTCCAACCTCCACCTCACTACTAGCCACTGTATTCCCACTCAAAGTATGCTTGATTCTGGGAGGATCCTCTCCACAAGCCATATTTCATACCTCAACTACCAAAAATCTCCATGAAGAAGTATCACAAAGGACCGCCATATCATAAGGGTTCCAACGTGATAGACGGCGTGTCAATCGGACGCCCGGTCAGTGATATATAAGTGTTTTAGTTCTGAGGGCCTATTGGATTTGGGTTCGATCCAACCCAGATGTACTAAAAATATCTCCAAAACTCAAGTGGAGTATACCAAAAGGACTGTCTAGGTCCAAGGGTCCTAGATCCGTAGACTATTTGTCAAACGGATGCTCGGATTTAGATTTATGTCTTGTTTAGCGCAACAGGGCCTGGAAGGGTATGGGTCCGATCCGACCCGGTCGGACCCGCCCGGCCTGGGTCTGACCAGGCTGGGCTAGGTAGTGGTGGGCTTGGCATTCTTTGCCACGAATAGGCTCAACCCACCTAGGCGGCGCGTCTCGCTGGGCTGGCGCGGCATGACCCACGGAGTGGCGCAGCCCGCTGGGGCTCACACGGCCTGACCTGCAGAGGGGCGTGGCCTGCTGGAGGCGTAGCCCGCTGGAGCGGGCCCCGCCCTAGCTAGCATGGGTTGATCAGTCTCCCACATTCTTAAGGCAGAGCGGCGGCACCTCTTTCCACTACCAAGTCGCCCGCAGGACCCACTGCGGGTCCCGGCCCTCCACCGTGGCTTCTGAGCCACAACCTCCTTCAGTGATGTGCGACGGTTCGCTGGTCGACTCCATCCATGGGCGGCCGATGTCGACTGCCACTATGATAGCCCGACCCCAGAATACCTAGAGTAGGTGCCTTGAAACCTGATGTGTAAATTTTTACAAAAACTGTGCACTGATATTTTACACATCATGTCCCATACCGAGGATCGATTCGGTTCTGGTTCTGGGAAACCAGCTTCTTCTGACATGCTTCTTCTACAAAAAATGATACCTGAAAATCTTATTTCAAAAAATTAGGGTGAGAATACGAATTCTCAGTAAGGGGTTTTAAAAATATCATAATATAACAATATAACATTTGAAAATATTGTTTTTAAATTTCCCATAAAACATTTTCTTAAAGAATAAAGAAACATAAACATCACAACATAGCATTTAGTCTAAGAATCATAAGGTAAAATTTCATGGTATTTGTTTCTGATGCTTTTACGCCAGGGCGTGCGCGCGTGTCCGTCACGCATGGGAGAACGCACGGCTCGCAACCCCGCATTCCCACTTTCCAAAGGCGGGCGACATCCATTCCTTATTAAGGGACGTCAGCTCCTTGATCAAAACTGGGATGATGGGATGTTGGTTCTTCCTTCCAAGGATTCCTCCTCAGAGCTCGTCACCTAATCTGGGTCTCCCTCATAGATTTAAGACGGGTTCATGAAGCTTGTTCCTGGTGCCATATCTGCATGGACGCCAGTTAATTATGCTGCTTCCGTCGAGATGCTCCAAGGGGTCTTGTCGGGGCAGCAACCTTCGGTGAGGAGAACGGTCGCGTTGGGGTGTCATTGGCATGTCTTGACCCTGGGGATCAGCATGTCTGTCTTCTGTCCCTTATCACAGGGCTTCTCAAGGGCGCGGAAGCCCGAGGCATCCCACATCGAACGTGGGGAATATATACCATCTGAGGTTTTCCTCAGCTTCCCATGTTTAACACGGGGTATCCCGTGAGTTTAACGTCTTGCGGAGACGGATCGGACTGATCGAAGCACTGAGAGTGGATCAGATTGAAGGACCCCCTAGGGGTAACACCGATGTTGGGGCCAGCACGTGGGCGGCTTCCCGGATACTATGGAGTGTGGTGGAGTGGCATGATCTCATCGGGATGTGGCGACCCGGGTAAGGATTAGGATGGATGATGGAGTGACGGGCTTGAACCTCATGGAGGCTTCATACGTATCCCCATGGCAGGGAATCAAAGTCTGCGTAGTTCGGTGATACGGTGGGACACATGAAAAGGAGACCCATGAGAATGGATGCATGGATTGGAGCCTGGAGGAAGTAAGATCTCCGGGCTAGGGCATGAGCTTCCCAAGGCACGTGGTCTTGAGGGGGGAAGTCAGGATGAGACGTGGATGTGAGGCATGGGGCTTATGCTCTGAGATGGCCCAAGAGGGGGAATACATTTTAACGTCATGCGGGAAGAGATACAGTTTAACGTCATGCGGGACGAGGGCATACAATTTAACGTCATGCGGGACGAGGGATCTGGGGATTACGCTCTGAGTCGGCCCATGGTGGATATGGGGCTTACGCTCTGAGGCGGCCCATGTTGGATATGGGGCTTACGCTCTGAGGCGGCCCATGTTGGATATGGGGATTCCTACGTACCATGCGTTATCACGGATCAAAGTCCACGTAGTTATCTGGTATGGGGCTTACGCTCTGAGGTGGCCCATGTTGGATTTCATGGTCGATGCGCGCTCTAAGCCCACGTGAGTCATGCTCGGTGTGAGAAACAAGAGGCAGCAGGTACTAGACGATCACATCGCGAAGGGTGCGTCCGTGAGAAGCGGAATGGGGCTTACACGTTGAGCGGCCCAAAGAGGAAATAGGGGCTTACGCGTGGTTAGCGGCCCTTATTGCCAGGGCTTACTCCAAGGTGGAGGCCCGAAGAGGAAACAGGGGATTATGCGTGGTTAGCGGCCCTTGGTGATGGGGATTACTCCAAGGTGGAGGTCCGAAGAGGAAACAGGGTACTACACATGGTTAGTGACCCTTGGTGCTGGGGATTAATCCAAGGTGGAGGCCCGTGGTGCGAAAAATCACAGTGGTAAAGGGACTCCACTAGCCTTGGCAGGGGGGAAGTACGGAGATGCACGGGTGCAACCTTCCGTAAGAGAGGCTAGGGGCTTACGCTCTGAGGCAGCCCTTCCCCCATGGACAAATGCTGCTCTGACAAGGAGGATCTCATTCCATGCAAGGAAGAGTCCATTCTCATGGAGACGAGTGGGCGTAAAGAATGCCCGAGCCGGGGGGACCCTGTGTGCGAAGCATGGGGTCGGACCACAGTTTAACATCATGTGTTAAGGACGAGGTTCTTAGCAGTTTAACGTCATGTAGCTTGGACGAGGTGGTTTCGCTCCACACCCCTAGGGCTTACATGCCCAATTCCCTCTACCCCTCGTGAGATGGAATGCATCGACAAGGCCGTAATGAAGGGGGGCCGCAGGGCGAACCATTGGGGGGTCCACGTTAGCGTGGCTATGCGAAGAATCAATAGCCGTTAGCGTGCCTATGCGGAGAAGCATAAGGCAAAGCAACTCAACGGGAAACAGCGCCCAAGGGACCTTGAGGTTACTTCGTACAAGCCTAGAAGTCCGTACGAGAAAACAACGCATGGCACGCATGCCCGGTAGGGAATACATCAGGTGCCGGCGCGGAAAGGCAGCCAAGGGGCGTCAAGGTAAAGTGGTCCTGGGTGTTGCGCGCAAAAGGAAGGTTTGCATGAAAAACACCGGGATGGCGCGTAATAGGGCCAGAGTATTGCACAGATAGGTTATTGCGTGCAAGGTATTGCGCGCGTAGAAGGGGATTGTGCGCAAGGGACAACGATCGCGTGCAAGGGAAGTACCCGGAGGAGGAGGCAAATTCACTTAAGCTGTTGGAGTTGCGCGCAAAGGCAAACCCTGGGGCAAGGTTGTGTGAAAAGGGGGATTACCTGGAAGTCATATTGCGCGCGGGGGGAGTTGAATTGTGTGCCCGAGAGCCGATCCGAATTCCTCAACCCCCAAACCGTCTGGGTCGCCTTCTATTTATAGGCACTAGCCGGTGCGGAATCCAGGCGGCGCGTGAAAGTTTCCGCGATGGGAACCGTCGGCGCGCAAAGCTTCACCGCGCGGAACTAGGGCACGCAAAATTGTGCACACCAGTAGCTCGATTACACGCATCCCAGGAATGCTTCATGCGCACATCTTTATTTTGCGCAAGCCCTCCTTTATTTCGCACACCACTTCCCAGGCCTCCGGACCGGGCCTCTGATTCTGAATATGACTTCGCTTTTCCATTTAGAAACTTCCTCTAGGAGTTGTGGACTTTTTTCGGCGTCTGCAAATGACACCCCTCGGAATTGGATCGGCGAGAGGTCGCAATGATCAGATTCCAAAGGAAACGCCGAAGCAAAGCCAGTTCGTGGTGCTTAGTGCGCAAACAACCCACGCGGCGCACAAAACGACGGATCGGCACGGAATTTACTTTCCACGTGGCGCGGAACCCTGGCCTCGCCTATAAAAAGGGGCACTGGGTCCCAAATCTGTACCACAGCTTTTCCGCGTGATAGGATTATAGATCTCGTGCACGAAATTGCTCCTGCGGCTGCGCGTAAAAAACGCTCTGGCAGCGCGGAATTCCTTCTGAATTTTGGTTGTCCTTGCGCACCTACTTGGGACATTCCGCGCTTAGCCCGCCGATTTCATGCTCAACTCTAGGATTTCACGCCGCCACTTCAGATTTCACGCAGCACTCTCCAATTCCATGCACTACATCCCAGTTTCGTGAAACTCCCAAAATATTCGAGATGGCCACAAATCGAGTTGATGAGGGGGAATCCGCCGCTCGTAGGACCGAAATAGCGGCGAATGAGGAGGTTTATGGCACCAAGGTGATCGTTTCCGACAACCTGGCCTTGTTCAATCTACTAACTCCATCCCAGAAGACGTATCCGCTGTCTGACAGCCTCCTGCTCTGGAATTTTGGTATTCTGGAGGAGGTACCCCTGTCGGGCTTTGAGGTGGACACACCACGGTCATGGGTGACCCGGGAGGATGAGCTTCCTCGCTACAACATCACCAACAACGGTCGTCCTGCCAGGAAAACCATACATATGGACGTATATGTCCTGAACCCGAGGAATAGGACTATTACGAGGGACGAGCTCGTCGCAGATAATTCTCCAGCCCTCTACGCGAGCATGTTCCGTCAAAGCGTCACGGATGACATGAAGGGCTGGCTGAAGGATTGGGACCTGCGGTCCGAGGGTAACTTCACCAGCGAGTGGGCCTGGGTGTTCTGGGTTCGCCATACCAGTGACCAGTTCAGGGATGAACTGTGGTATATTGGCATGTTCTAGGCGGTATGGACATCGCAGTTCCACTTCCACCGTCAACCTGAGCTCGGGCCGGAGCTCTTCACCCGGTGGTCTCTCGACACTAATACATTCCACCTTCATCATGGGGAAGTCGGCATTAGCCTCTGGGACATTCACTGCATCGGGGGTATCCCACTGGAGGGATACCAATATGATGAGTTCGTTACACTAAAGAACACCTGGGAAGATAGTTCACGGATGCCCATGCTGACGTGGCACCTGCTGGAGCTGGACAAAGAGAGGCTGGGGGTCAAGGACTTCCTGAAGGACATTGCCTACAAGGGTTGGTTCAGCCTGTTCCTTGAGAAGGATCTGGCCATCAAGATGCCGGGACGGGGTAAACGGTGTCCAACCGCGTCTCATAGGAGTAGGGATGGGTCATACTGGAGGACCCTGGAGGTGGGGCAATAAATGAGGGCTGAACACTGACCATGTTCGCAACACGGGGCCTAACTCAAATATTGCCAGTCAGTTTCCCGGAACGTTGGCCCAGGACAGCAGGTGGACTATAGGTCTATCATCCATGTTGCTACAATAGGCAGACCAAAGGTCTGTCATCCATATTGTGGCAGCAGGCGGACCAAATTCTATAACCCATACTGTTAGGGGGTCCCATTAAACATGACCAGTCCTCCGGAACGTTGGCCCAGGATAGTAAGCGGATCGTAGGTCTGTCATCCATACTATTAGGGTGTCCCGTCAGACATGAAAGAGAATGAGGATCCAAATAAAGGGGCACGCAAAGCGTGGAAGGTGGTTTGTTCGAACAGAGTCCAACACTCCCAAAATTGTGCCACCGTGGTGGAGGCGCATCAGGCGGACGTACCAACCTGGTCATGGGTCATCCCAACTTTCAGGAAGGACCTCTCTGGCGAGAGAAATACCGCTTCCCATTACCACTATGGGGAATCCCGAACTTATTCGGTGTGGATGTCACGATTACACCACTTCCCGCAAAGTCAGGACGAGGGGCTGACAATATGGAGGGACGGGGTTTGGTAATCCCTGGGGCTGGACCCAAGATGAAATGTCTGGGCGTTCCTATGTATCTCATTAGGATGAGAATCAAGCCACTTGTAGTTCTAGAGAGGCAGTTTAATGTCATGTTGGACAAAATACAGTTTAACGTCGTGTGGGACGGGGGACACATCTCATCTGGGGATAGGCACGGCACGGCGGGTAACCCGACATGAATGAGGACATGATCCCACACCACACCGTACAATCCCACAAGAGAGACTGGGTCACAGAAAGCCAAGAAAAGGATCTTAGTTTTAGGTCTTAGAACTCGGACCAAAGGAGAAGGGGAATGGGAGACACACGGTAAAGCGGCTGCAAGACCCAACGTGAGTGTGGGGAAAAAAAGGGCCCTGCTTACTATGTGCTCCTGGGGACGCGTTTAGGCCGAGAGACCGAACACGAAAAGTTAGGCTGGGCCTGTGGGGAAGTTCCCAGGAACTCTTACATATCTCATAAGGATGAGAATCAAGCCATACATAGTTCTTGAAAGGCAGCATGGCGCAATATGGCGCCTGCACAAAGGATGAAGGAGTCGTGCAGGTCTATCCCTCGAACCAAAAGAAGCGGCACTTGATATGTCTTGTTTGTTCTTGAAGGTAAATGGTTTTTATTTTGTGGGGCGACTGGCCTAGGGTAGAAATTCTTGGCGTCTCCACAATAATCAAGCCATAGCAGGTGTTGAAAAGCGGCATGGTAATCGACCAATACCTGGAATGATGTCCCCCATAGGGAGGTCATCACAATGCGGTGCCATTTTTCGTTGTGCGGCTAGGACGATATCATCACAGTTTATGGCCGTATGGTTTGAACCAGCAATAAAATTTAAGGTCGTATGGTTTGGACCAACAGCACAGTTTAAGGTCGTAAGGTTTGGACCAACAGCACAGTTTAAGGTCATATGGTTTGAACCAGCAACATAGTTTAAGGTCGTATGGTTTGGACCAACAGCACGGTTTAAGGTCATAAGGTTTGGACCAACAACACAGTTTAAGTTTGTAATGTTTGGACCAACAACACAGTTTAAGGTCATATGGTTTGGACCAACAGCACAGTTTAAGGTCATAAGGTTTGGACCAGCAACACAGTTTAAGGTCGTATGGTTTGGACCAACAGCATAGTTTAAGGTCGTATGGTTTGCACCAAAAGCACAGTTTAAGGTCATATGGTTTGGACCAATAGGAACACGCACGATGCGATAAAGCATACCTGATGCTGGTGAGGGCATAATCACATACCATCACTGTGCGCGGTTCCGAGAGAGGAGCCTCGGGCTAAAGGGGCCTATGAGGGTTCAACAATCAGGGGGGACAGGAGATGCTAGCTCCCACCTATGCTGGTCCCGAAACGCAATGTCTGGGCGACTCCTCATTCCCCATGGGGATGAGGGTCAAGTTGCATGCAACCTGTAGAGAAGAGACCCAAGCACATACTCTAGCGCTCAGATCGCAGGAGCCCCGAGAGACACCGTTACGCAGCTCGGTCTGTCTGATGTGTGGGGGTTTACTGAGAGTTAGTACAAGGAGTGTCGAGATTCCACCTTGACATGGTGAGGCGGAACACAATGTGAATCATGCAACCAACATTCAAGGCCCGAGGAAGCCAGCGTGATGACTAAGGATTACTGCTGACCATGTTCGCAACACAGCATCGTGTCGCGTTATCCTAGAAGTAGGGTCAAACAAATGAGTATAAACCGCTAACCATATTCAAAACATGGGATTTGTATCAATTTTTTACTCAAAACCCTCGGGGGCGTTGGCCTGTGACAGTAGGAGAGCCCTTAGGCGTTGTATCCAGGCCGTTCTTGGGGGTCCCTCCGGGTGTGAAGGATGGTGGGGCCTAAATGAAGGGGAACACGAATCTTGAAAAGTGGATGAAAACTTGTCTAAGTCGAATCTGACACTCCAAGTCCTAGACCAGAGTACTCTGAACACATTAACAGACCACTTGAAAGGGTTGAAGGGCTCACTCTAAGAGTGTCCAAAAGATGGCGGATCCCCTGGAAAAGGGGGGGTGTAATTCCAAACACTCTGGAAACCGGGAGATTGTGGGATCTCCTAAGAGATGGGGCTGGACCTGACATCTAGGTGTTCAGGAGGTCCTACGTATCCCATAAGGATGGGAATCAAGCCGCACGTAGTTCTAGATGGCGCCTTTTATTATCATGGGGAACACGACATAGGAGGGTTAATCCTGAGAACAGGGCGCGCGTGGTGCAGCTATTGCAAACCCGACGTGAATGAGGAGATAATCCCATACCACGCCACGCAATCCTGTGGTCATGGTCCTAAAGGCAAGCCAGGCACGATGCATTAGAGGACCTCTGGACCCAAAGACGGAATATCTGGGTGCTCCTAGGGCTGGACCCAAGACAAAATGTCTAGGCGTTTCTAAGTATCTAATTAGGATGAGAATCAAGCCATACGTAGTTCTAGAAACACAGTTTAACGTCATGTAGGATGGAATGCGGATCTTAGTTTTAGGTCTTAGAACTCGGACCAAGGTGCAGTTTAAGGTCATGCGGGACCGTATAGTTTAAGGTCATGCAGGACCAAGGATGCCTAGATATAGGGCAAAATGTAGTTTAAGTTCATGCTGGACCGTATAGTTTAAGGTCATTCTGGACCACCAGAGGATCTTAGTTTTAGGTCTTAGAACTCGGACCCTTGACGCTCAGGCAAAATACCGTTTGAGGAACCTGGATTTGGTGGGAGGAGTGACACGCTCACCATCCATAGTCACTAGGGAATACACGCCATTCGGATAGACCTTATGGACAATAAAAGGCCCCTCCCACTTGGGCTCCAAATTGGGTGGTTTCCTGTCAGGAATCATTGGCACTTTGAGAGCCAGCACCAGGTCACCTTTCAGGAAGGATTGGAGGTGAACCTTCTTATTGAAAGCTCGAGCCATCCTGCTCTGATGCCTTCCCAAGTTATGTAAAGCGTTAATCCAACTTCCATCCAGCGCTTCCAATTCGGCAAGACGGATTTCGGTAACTCTATCTGGCGCTTGCTGGTCGTAGACCGCCGTGCGTAATGAGGGCAACTGGATCTCGATGGGCAGGATGGCCTCAGCTCCGTATACCAGGGAATACGGAATCACCTGGGTGAAGTTACGAGTCGTCATCCTATAAGCCCAGAGGGCGTTGGGGAGCTTGTTCGGCCAACTTTTCTTGTTCTGACCAACCATCTTTTGCATAATTTTAGAGAGGGTTTTGTTAAACACCTCAATCTATCCATTCATCTGCGCGTGGTAGCGGGAGGTGTGGTTAGAGCGAATGTTGTACTTAGCGTACAATTTCTTCAGCTCGGCTGCTCGGAAGTTGGTTCCGTTATCCGTGAGGATAGCGTGAGGTACTCCAAACCGATAGATGATATTGGAGCTCATGAATTCAGTGATAGAACAGGCCTTGACTTCCCTGAGCGGGATTGCCTCCGCCCACTTCGAGAAGAAATACATAGCAGTTAAGAAGAACCAGCACTGGCGGGCCGTCGGCGGCGGATAAGGCCCTACGACATCCACCCCCCATACTGCAAAGGGACAAGAATACTTGGTAGTATGGAGAGGATCAGGTGGATGATGCACAAAGTTAGCATGAACTTGGCATGCATGACACCTCTTAGAATACTCAATGCAGTCGTAGATCATGGAGGGCCAGAAGTATCCCAGCCTCCAAATCTGGTGGGACAACTTCGACCCGGCCTGGTGGGCGCCACAGGAACCAGCATGCACTTATTGCATGACCTCTGGGATCTCGACTCCTTAAAGACAACGGAGGATAATACCATCAAATCTGCACCTGTAAAGGAGCTGCTCAAGGCTGGGACCATTTTGAAGGGTGAACTGTAGCGTGCGGCGTCGGATTCATTCTCGCTCGGCTCGGTCCAGAGGAAGATTGTCGTGATGGAGATATTCAACCAAGGGTGTCCACTAGTCAGGAACTGTCCCGATTACTGCGCCTGAAGCCCCCGGGGATCCTGACATAGGGGTGCCAGTGGTGAGATGGTTCACTCGCGGGCCATGATCGCCTTCCGGAATAACAGGAGAAATGATTCTCCGGTGCGCCATGTGGATGATTAGGTCATCCTGTTCGGGCTCCATAAGTGATGCGGCTAGGCTGGCCA
This sequence comes from Viscum album, assembly GCA_963277665.1. Taxonomy (NCBI): domain Eukaryota; kingdom Viridiplantae; phylum Streptophyta; class Magnoliopsida; order Santalales; family Viscaceae; genus Viscum; species Viscum album. Next base: position 264,219,324 of record OY728128.1, on the reverse strand, counting down.
AAGCATTCGCTCGACTGTTCCGCGACCGGGGAATGTGAATGACCTCTAGCCAGGAGGGGGACTTAGCCATTAGACGGATGGTGCACTCCAGCAATGGCACGAGTTCTGACTTTCTGATAGCGTAGTCACCATTGACCTATTTGATGACCAACTCGGAGTCCCCCTTTACATACAGATGGGGTACATCAATCTCGAGAGACAACTCGAGGCCAGTAATGAGGGCATGATACTCTGCCTCATTGTTGGTGCAGCCTTCTGACAACAGAAACAAATACGGCAAAACGGCTTGCTACGGGGTGATGAAGACGATACCCAGGCCCACTCTGTTAAGCCTAGGATCATTGAGCCTTCTACCGGTGGGGCTCCGGGAGTCACTATCAAAGTTCATCTTCCAGCATGGGATGGTGTGATCAACTGAGAGGATTGCCTCATCAGGAAAGCCTAGATCCAGTGGCTGGTCCGCGGAGGTTGGGTGGGTAGCTAAGAAGTCTTCCAACGCCTGTCCTTTGACGGCCTTCTGAGGTACGAACCTGATGTTGAACTGCTGGAGGATCACCGCCCAGCACGCCAATCAGCCGGTCAACATAGGTCAGTTCAGGATGTATTTCAACGGGACTACCCGAGATAGCAGTTGTACCTTGTGGTGCTGCAAGTAGTGCCGCAATTTATGCATGGAAAATATGAGTTCCAGGCAGCTCTTCTCGATGGGGGAATATTTAATTTCCGCGTCGAGGAGCATGCGGCTGAGGTAGTAGAGGCTATTCTCTGTTCCCTCGTTGTTCTTCTGGGCAAGAAGTGCGCTGAGGGATCACTCCAGGGCAGTCACGTAAAGGACCAGCGGCTTTCTGAAAATGAGTGGCATCAAAACCGGAGGTTGAAGCAGATACTTCTTGATTTCCTCAAAATCAAACTGACACTCCTTGTCCCATTCATAGGCGGTGCCCTTCTTCATGAGCCAGGAAAAGGGATTACACTTTCCGGCCAGATTCGCAATGAATTGGCATATATAGGCTAAGTGGCCTTGAAGGCCTCTCAGCTCCCAAATATTACTCAGGGGAGGCATCTGACGGATGGCCTTGATCTTTTCTGGGTTGATCTCGATGCCTCGATACCTAACAATGAAGCCAAGAAACTTTCTGGAGGTGACCCCGAAGGCACACTTTAACGGGTTCATCTTCAAGTGGCGAGAACGGAGGAAGTCGAACACTTTCTCAAGGTATTTGAGATGGTCCTGGAACTGACGAGATTTAACCACCAGGTCGTCTATGTAACACTCCACTAGCGTCCTAAGAATCGGCTTGAATATGCGGTGCATGGCCCATTGATTGGTGGCACCTGCATTCTTCAGGCTAAAGGGCATAACCCGGTAATAGAAAGTACCCCGGGGGGCCCTGAAGGCAGTGAACTCTTCATCCTCAGGGTCCATCTGGATCTGGTTGTACTCGGAGTACCCATCCATGAAGGAGAGGGATTAGAACCCGGTTGTTGCATCGATCAATAGCTCTGTCATGGGAAGGGGAAAGTCATCCTTCGGACAGTGGCGATTGAGATCGCAGAAGTCGATACAGACCCTGATCTGCACATTCTTCTTCCTAACTGGCACAATGTTGGCTAGTCATCGGGGGTACTGGACTTCCTTTGACGAAGTTGGCCTTGATGAGCTTATCAACTTCGGCCTCAACTATGGCACCATGAGAGGGGTGCATCTTTCTGGGAGTCTGCTTGAACCTGCGATGGTTTGCTGGGAGGCCAAGGCAGTGGACGGCTACCTGGGGATCTAGTCCCGGCATCTCGTTATAACTCCAGTCAAACACATCATGATGCTGTCTGAGGAAGTCTATGTACTGTTTTCATTCCTCGGGGGGCATAGCGGTGCTGACCAATGTGGGTCTCGGGTCCGCCTTGCTACCGAGGTTCACCTGCACTAACTTTTCGACCGTGGTGGGGAAGCCCTCCTCAAAGGAAGGAGGAGCATATTCCATGTCCTCCTCTCTGCTCATGGAAGGATCATCCACAGGGGGAGCCGTCTCAGGGCTGCCAGACCCTGATGGGAAGCTGGTGCCGACTTGGGCGGCAGAGGTCGCCACATCAGGGGACCCATGCACTGCGGAGACCATGGCGACAAAGGCGGTTGATCCAATCCTATCTAGCCTTCAGCCCAAGGGGCCACGCTTTATGACATCAAATCAGTGGTGGCGTGTTGGCTTGAGCCGATCAATTCTGGCCCAGAGAAACAGACACATATGACGTACTACCGTTTCCATGAGCCCAACATCCCAATATCGTACAGGGGTAGGAGGCTCGGGGATTACCTGAGCCTGGCTGGTGTAAGAGTACGAGGTAATTTCCTGTCGTCGCTTTGACTCGGAAATATTCCTTCCTCTAGTACCCGAAACAACAAAGAACTGCCCCATGTCGGGGGTCATGGCCTCCAACCGATGGATTGGGAAGAAATATGCGTCGTCCAATCCTGCCTAGGGACCACTCGTGACAGTGGTGGGATCAACCTCACATACCAGGATCTAATTGTCCTTACTCTTGTAATAATAAGCATCCAGATAACAGGCTTCACAAGAGGCAAAAGGAGACACATCTTCTTGGAGCACGCCCACTCGACCCTTAAGGGAGTATTTGAGGCACTGGTGATACTAGGAGGGGACCGCTGCATGAAGGTGGAGCCACATCCTTCCCATCAATGCGTTGTAGGCAGTGTCCTGAGAGACAACCATGAATTCGGTATTGGCAATTAGGCCACCGAACTGGGTCTTCAGATGAATCTTGCTGAGTGGAGTTTACTCGGTCCTTTCATACCCCTGGATCCTAAGGTCGGAGGGAGTTAAATCATCCTCAGACAACCCCAATTTCCATGGTGTCCGAGTTGGGATGAGGTTAATCCCGGAACCCGTGTCAACAAGACAGTGGCGAACTTCCACGCCATTGAACTAGCCGGTGGCGTACAGTGGGATAATGTGCCCCTATATGGGAGGGTCTTCATCTTCACTGGAAAATGAGATAACCACCTGACATTCGGCGTCCTCAATCGCCTCGGTGTGGAAGGCTTCTGCGGCCTCCACCTCCATCTCGAACTGGAGGGGGCTCCTTAGAGCCTCGGAGAGCGCCTCGTGCATTTCAGACAACAGGCGAAGGGCCTCAAGGATAGAAAGACTTTCTGGAATGCTGGCCAAGTGCTTCAGGACATCATACTTTCGAGCCAAACGCGAGCTTCTACTTACAGGAGGTCGCTCTGCGATTGGAGGCATGACGGGCCCTGCCAGCGGGACCGGTGACTGACTGGTACTAGGCATGTCTCGCTGTTCACTATTCAAAGCTCGGGAGGTGGCTACCACGTTAGGACCGGAAGGTTGTAGTCGGCCAGTGGCAGGTCAGGTCTGGTTGCGACACAGATGAGGTGGTCTCGCCTGATCCAGCAACACAAACGGTGGTGGAGGCGAACCTGTCGACATCGGGTGAGGGGACCGCGTGCACTAATCTCTGTATTGGGCCTGCTGCCTGGTCTCAGTAGCATGCACGGCCTGGCTGGAGGTGACGACTGTCGTGCCCTAGTGATTCATGTAGCCACAGCTCTGCCGACGTTGGCAATGGCTGGGGACATTGGGGAAGTCCACCTGGAGTTCCTCATCGTCGGGAGCCAAAAAGGGATTTACCAACTCTACGATGTTAACCGAAGCATACACCGGGCTTTCACTCAAGGAGTCGTCCACTACCGGACGGAGTCTCGAAGGGATCCCCATCTCTGGGGGCATAAAATTGCCAAGCATGCAAGAAGATGACGGCACTAGCAGGGTGCGTTCTTTCTTCTTGCGTCGCCGCTTGCTCTTCTGGGAAGAGGTAGGTTGGGACGACGATGCCAAAGCGGCGCTCGCAAATTCTGAGGGCTCTGGCTGGCTCAGGCGGGCAAGGATGATGCCATGGGAATGGGAAACCATTCTACTAGCCATCCAATCGCTATACTTCCATGACCCATGGTTGGAAACTTGATTCCACTCATCCTCGTTACCGCTGCTACCATCTGATCTCACGAAGACACCTGCCACCTGTGCTGGGGCTGGGCCCAACTTGACTATGTTGTTGTCAATATGGTCTTGGATCCAGTCCTTGAACACATAGCATCACTGAATGGTGTGCCCCAGGATCTGGTGATAAGGACAGTAGTTAGGGTGATCAGTGAGACGCACCTCTTCTGGCTTCCGGCACTCAGGCAGCCGCACAATTCTCTGCTCCAAGGCGCTATGGAAATAACCGGGGACCTGGGCCTCGTCAAACAAGTAAGCCTGATTCCTTCTCTCTGGAAAGGGGGATCTTGGAGTCTGACCCTGACCAGGGGCCGGAGGAGCATGCCGAGGAGGCGGAGCCTGATTATCTCGCCTGGGTGGTGGCGGTGCGTCACGTGGAGGCGCCTGCCGGGCGATCGCTGTCGGGCCGGAGGCTGTGCCCGTGGGGGTGGACCCCTATGGGGATGCTAAGCTGGCCTTACTGGTAGCAACTCTAGCTGTCTGGGAGCCTCTATCTGGGCGACAGTAGCGGGCTCGGCTCTGGCGGCTCTCCTTGCAGGGATTACAGGAGGCAGCGGGCGTGCCTGACTGGCCTGTTGTAGGGCTTCTTCAAGGTGCTGAGCCTTTTCTGAGAAATATTAGAACCCTCCAGGGTAATTCTGAGTGATCAGAGAAGGAACCAGCTCTGCCTTGACGTTCCCTACACACATTTTTAGTAATTTCTCCTGAGTTAGTGGCATGTCAAGGGAGTACGTGAGCCCCTTCCACCGGGCGACGAGGTCCGCGACCTGCTCATCGGGCCTTTGTTTGCACCTGAAGAGGTCTTCAATGTTCTTCTTCCAGATTATGGAACTGAACTGGTAGAGGAATTGTCAGCGAAGTTCCTCCCAGCTAGTCACCGATCCAACAGGGAGATGGCTGTACCAAACAAAGGCTGGTCCTTCCAGCTTCTGAACGAAGCAATGGAGCTTGGCAGCCTCCTACTGCCCCAAAGTCCCCAACATAGGCCCTCACCTCGAGTTGAAGTGGGCCAGGTGTTGTGGCGGGTCTCATGTCCCGTTAAAGGGGGCGAAAGTGGGGTTTCCAAATCTCAGCGGGGCCGGCATATCATCCACCCATGCTGGGTATGGCTTGCCGTCCGGTGGGATTTCCACCTTCTGAGCTTCCAGGGCCTCCAAGCGGGTGATGAGCACTTCCATAAGATCGTCTGGACATGGATTCCTATCCTGATGGGGATCTCTAACCACAAGCGCATTGTCGGGCTCTCCAATCTAGTAGTCAAGCTCAGCAGCTCGCGGAGCAGCTGGCGGAGCGACTCTCAGGGCAGCGGGAGGAAACCGAGCATGGTCCCCCAGGTGATCCCGCCACTCGGGAGGGTTCGGTGAGACGTATTGCACCCTCTTTCCATGGGCGCCGGCCTCTCCCATGTCGGCAAACGTGACATGGTTGCGGTTTATCGGGGGAATCTCGGCAAGGGGTAGGTGCTCCTACCCCTGTTGTCCTGGCCTAGGATTACCGTAGTCAGGCTGCCGCTCTGCGATGCGTTTGGCCAAGAGCTCATCAACCAGCCTCTTTTGCTCAGCAAGCTACTGGTGTAGTGTGGCCTTTTCGGAGTCTTCCTCTGCCTTCTGTACCGAGGCAGATGGGTCAGCGAGCTTGACAGCCCCGACATTCTCTTTACCCTTGCCAATGTTTTGGCTCAGTGTCAGTGCCTCAGTGGGTGTGGGGAGACCTAGGAGGCTCCTCTGGTGGCGAGTAATCCTCCCAGATGGGTCCAGTGGCGGATTTTCCTCAGGGGGTGAGTCCCCATCGAGGAGCTCCACACTGTTTCCCTCATCTGAAAGATCAGCCATGTTGACTGCCACTGCCTTTGGCGACATTCCTTCAGGGCCGCCCGGTGAATCGGGCTATTGGAGGATCGCACAGAAAAGAAGGGCAGCGTACTGCCCCCATCCGTGGATGTGTGTGTGGGGGTGGCTTCCTCGATAACCTTGCGGAGTACTTGAAAACTCTGAATGCATTGTTGCTGGAGGGCCCTGCGGTGGCCAGGCAACTCGGGGTGCCGAACCACAGGGAGCGCTGCCAGGTCGACCCGACGGCACTGCTCATCGATATCCTCGAGATGTGCTTGACTCCCAGGATAAGGTGCTAGCTGATGGCAAATACGGTAGTGAGTCAACCGAAGAGTTTGGTGGAAACATTCAAACTCTCCCGGGGTTAGCGCCTCTGGCATATCAAAATTTGACCCTGTGACCGGCCAAAACTTCTCGGGGAAGTGGCCCACTGCGAGGACGGTCCAGAAGCTCCATGACTCTAGTTTGGGGTCCAGACCTTGTTGCCCCTGCTCGTCAATCGAGAATGGCCGGGGAGCTGGCAATGGCACCGAGGCAGGTCGTCGGGCCGGTGAGCTAGCCAGTGGGGAATACGGCGAACATGACGATTGGTCGTCGATCCCTGAGTCATCCTCCAAGGGATTCAGTGCCCTGGCTGCCACGTCGCGATAGGATGGGCCAGTAAATGGGCCTCCTGTCATAGTGTCGATGCTCTCTGAGGGTGTGTCGCCTTACGACTCTTCCGTCAGTCCCCAGAAAAGTTCCCCACCCTCCCTGACTGAGGTGGAAGGCGCTTCCGGGGAGGCCAGTGGTAACTACGGGTTTGACCCTTGGGGGTACTCCAAGTCCTCGTCCTCCTGGATATACCTTCGGAGGGAGGAGGGAATCATAAGGATCTCGCATTCGGGGAGTACAAGACTGATGCTTTGCATCCCCATCCCTACCCTAGACTCAGAAGGTTGGGGGGAAGGTTCCACCGTCGAGTCGTAATCCGCCTCAGAGTATGAGAAACGGACCTGTCTAATTTCTGTCCGGACTCCCCTAACATTCCTCCTACAGCGACGATGCCCCGCCTTCCTTCCCCTGGGTGTCTCCTCAGGGTAAGGATGATTTCCGTCAAGGAGTCCCCTGGCCACAATAGTGCTGGGGCAGAGGGGACTGAAGGCCGGGGTGGGGGAAGCACCGGGACAGATGTCGAAAGGGACATGGGGAGGACCTCCATGTGAGTGAGTGACTGGATACGCAACAGCTCCATACTCGCGGCCAGCGGTAGGGGGAGTGACCTCATACCCAGTGCAGTGGGCGCTGGAAGGAGTCATACCCGGAGCGTGGCTATCGCAAAGAAGCCTTCGGCTTCCCAGATCAGTGGCACGGAATAATCCTTCATGATGGGTGGCACTACCGCGGATTGGTCTACGGTGGCCATTGCCTGTGCCCGCGACCGGAAGAGTCGACCCAACCTGCCTGTAGGGCGGTCGGGGCCTCGATCTCAGTCGGGCATGTGACTTCCCCTGCCCAACATGTGCAGGGATCTGGTAGCAGGCGTCTGCAGTGGCTCGAGCCACAGTGGCTACTGAGGTTGGTGTCCCAGGATGGGCACTCTCTTCTGCTCGCGCCCGACGCTGGCGTCGGGTCAGATGGGTTGCAGCCGGTGGTGCAGGCACAAAGATTGCCTGGTCCTTGGCCCGGGGAGCCGGGCGATGACGTCGACGTAGCCTGGCGGGGGTTCTTGCCATTAACCCCTGGGACGGGTCTCCGATCGGGAGGACCCGGACATCCCCCATCTCATTGGTGTAGGGTAAGGATGTGTCAAGGAGCTCCGGGGATAGGCTCCCAAAGCGGTTGAACGTCAGAGTGGGGAGCGGCAGCTCCCTGCGCGGCCCTCGAGGGCGGCGACGATAGTGGGGCGCAACCGCCTCTAGATCCAAACGGGCCAGGCCCCTGGTGGGGATGATCCCTTCCTCGTTGTACCTACGAACCAGGTCGTCGATCACCCTTCGCTGGATGATTTCTGACGGGGAGAGGGGGCGTGAGCACCCGACAGTCATGGCAATCGGAGCCAGAGTGACTGTGGAAAAGGCGGGACCGCGCGGGGTAGCTACGTCGGTACTGCCCCTACCCCTGCGCTGGTGGGTAGGTGGCAATCTAGCTCCGGATGCAGTGATCTGATTTCTGGAAGCAGGGAGATGAACCCATTAGTACTAACAGGAAAAGAAATCGACAACCAATAGCCCAGTGTCGTCCCGTCTTCCGTGGTCGGTGACAGGGATCCACACTGACGACGTCGCAGAACGGAGTGCAAAACATCCTGACTGCCTCAACCCCTGGCGGGTTTCACATCCTGGTGATAGGTACCCGGACCTGGTGACATGCTGATCCTCCGACATCCCAAACGCTACCTGTCCCCATATTAAGGAGAAGAGCTTCATGTCGGGTTCACCGTTTTTTGTTTCCGACGCTTTTACGCCGGGGTGCGCGCACGTGTCCGTCACGCATGGGAGGACGCACGGCTCGCAGCCCCGCATTCCCGCTTTCCAAAGGCGGGTGGCATCCGTTCCTTATTCAGGGACGTCTGCTCCTTGATCGAAACCAGGATGATGGGATGTTGGTTCTTACTTCCTTGGATTCCTCCTCGGAGCTCGTCACCTAATACGGGTCTCCCTCGTAGATTTAAGATGTGTTCGTGAAGCTCGTTCCCGGCGCCATATCTGCATGGACGCCAGTTAATTACGCTGCTTCCGTCGAGACGCTCCAAGGGGTTTTGTTAGTGCAGCAACCTTCGGTGAGGAGAACGGTCACGTTGGGGTGTCGTTGGAATGTCTTGATGTTGGGGATCAGCATGTCTGTCTTTTGTCCCTTATCACAGGGCTTCTCGAGGGCGCGGAAGCCCGAGGCATCCCACATCGAACGCGAGGAATATGTACCATCTGAGGTTTTCCTCAGCTTCCCATGTTTAACACGGGGTATGCCGCGAGTTTAACGTCTTGCGGAGATGGATCGGACTGATCGAAACACTGAGAGTGGATCAGATTGAAGGACCCCCTAGGGGGAACACCGATGTTGGGGCCAGCACGTGGACAGATTCTCGGATACTATGGAGTGGGGTGGAGTGGCATGATCTCTCCAGGATGTGGCAGCCCGGGTAAGGATCAGGATGGATGATGGAGTGACGGGGTTGAACCTCATGGAGGCTTCCTACGTATCCCCATGGCAGGGAATCAAAGTCCGCGTATTTCGGTGATACGGTGGGACACCTGAAAAGGCGACCCGTGAGAATGGATGCATGGATTGGAGCCTGGAGGAAGTAAGATCTCCGGGATAGGGCATGAGCTTCCCAAGGAACGTGGGCTTGAGGGGAGAAGTCAGGATGAGACGTGGATGTGAGGCATGGGGCTTATACTCTGAGATGGCCCAAGAGGGGGAATAAAGTTTAACGTCATGCGGGACGAGATACAGTTTAACGTCATGCGGGACGACGGCATACAATTTAACGTCATGCGGGACGAGGGATCTGGGGATTACGCTCTGAGTCGGCCCATGGTGGATATGGGGCTTACGCTTTGAGGCGGCCCATGTTGGATATGGGGCTTACGCTCTGAGGCGGCCCATGTTGGATATAGGGAACCAACGTGGAGAGGTCAGAATGACCGGGTGTTGGGCTTGAACCTCATGGAGGCTTCCTACGTACCATGCGTTAGCATGGATCAAAGTCCATGTAGTTCGCTGGTATGGGGCTTACACTCTGAGGCGGCCCATGTTGCATGTCATGGTCGATGCGCTCTCTATGCCCACGTGAGTCATGCTCAGTGTGAGAAACAAGAGGCAGCAGGGACCAGACGATCACGTCGCGAAGGGTGCATCCGTGAGAAGCAGAATGGGGCTTATGTGTTGAGTGGCCCAAAGAGGAAACAGGGGCTTATGCATGGTTAGCGGCTCTTGTTGTCGGGGCTTACTCCAAGGTGGAGGCCCAAAGAGGAAACAGGGGCTTACGCGTGGTTAGTGGCCCTTGGTGTCGGGGCTTACTCCAAGGTGGAGGCCCGAAGAGGAAACAGGGGCTTACGCGTGGTTAGCGGCCCTTGGTGTCGGGGCTTACTCCAAGGTGGAGGCCCGTGGTATGACAAAGCACAGTGGGAAAGGGACTCCACTAGCCTTGGCAGGGGGGAAGTACAGAGATGCATGGGTGCAACCTTCCGCAAGATAGGCTAGGGGCTTATGCTCTGAGGCAGCCCTTCCCCCGTGGACAAATGCTTATCCGACAAGGAGGATCTCATTCCATGCGAGGAAGAGTCCATTCCTGTGGAGATGAGTGGTCGTAAAGAATGCCCGAGCTGGGGGGACCCTACGTGCGAAGCACGGGGTCGGACCACAGTTTAACATCATGTGTTAAGAACGAGATGTTTAGCAGTTTAACGTCCTGCAGCTTGGACGAGGTGGGTTTTCTCCACACCCCTAGGGCTTACATGCCCAATGCCCTCTACCCCTCATGGGAGGGAAGGCATCGGCAAGGCCGTAATGAAGGGGGTCCGCATGGAAAACCATTGGGGGGTCCACGTTAGTGTGGCTATGCGAAGAATCAATAGCCGTTAGCGTGACTATGTAGAGAAGCATAAGGCAAAGCAACGTAACTGGAAACACCGCCCAAGGGACCTTGAGGTTACTTCATACGAGCCTGGAAGGCCGTACGGGAAAACAACGCATGGAGCGCATGCCCGGTAGGGAAGACATCAGGTGCCGGTGTGGAAAGGCATCCAAGGGGAGTCAAGGTAAAGGGGTCCTATGTGTTGCGCGCAAAAGGAAGGTTTGCGCGCAAAACACCAGGATGGCGCGCAATAGGGCCAGAGTATTGCGCAGATAGGTGATTGCGCGCAAGGTAGTGCACGCGTAGAAGGGGATTGCGCGCAAGGGACAACGATCGCGCGTAAGGGAAGTACCCGGAGGAGGAGGCAAATTCAATTAAGCCATTGCAGTTGCGTGCAAAGGCGAACCCCGGGGCAAGGTTGCGTGAAAAGGGGGATTACCTGGAAGCCATATTGCACGCGGGGGGAGTCGAATTGCGCACCCAAGAGCCGATCCGAATTCTTCAACCCCCAAACCGTCTGGGGTCGCCTTCTATTTATAGTCACCATCCGGCACGGAATCTAGGCGGCGCGCAAAAGTTTCCACGACAAGAACTGTCGGCGCGCAAAGCTTCACCGCGCGGAACCGAGGCGCGCAAAATTGTGCACACCAGCGGCTCGATTACGTGCATCCCGGGAATGCTTCGCGCGCACATATTTATTTCACGCAAGCCCTCCTTTATTTCGCGCACCACTTCCCGGGCCTCCGGACCAGGCCTCTGATTCTGAATATGACTTCGTTTTTCCATTTCGAAACTTCCTCTAGGAGTTGCGGACTTTTTTCGGCGTCTACAGTATTATGACAGAGTTATAATGAATCATGATTCAATTATAAGTATGTTCATTTAGAATGGTAAGTAAAAACATTATAAACAATCATGACATAATAATGTGCAAGTATGAATTTAATATCTAAGAGTAATACATAATTAGAGTTGTGCATAAAGGTAATAACATCAATTTCATTCTCTACAACTATAAAACATACACTGGATAATAAATCACTGAGTGTAAAATAAACATCATGCCATAAGCATTTACTTCTTCTGATACTCATAGGTATTGGCTCTTAACCATAGATATTCTACTAGTCGAATATCCACTTGGTTAATTAACTATCATAGACATAATGAGGAAACGTATAATATCAGAGCCTATTAAGACCTTGTGTCAAGACCTAAAATGTAAATGGCCTCGTGCCATGACCTGATTGTCTCATGAGAACCATCGATGCATCAGAGGGATTTAATTAACCGGTCCCCAACCCATTATACCGAGTCTATTACATTCCTCATATGCCAAATAGGGTCATATATTCAAAATGTCTCATACCACTTTGAATATTTAATTTCACATTTCATATTATTCAAGGTGTCCCATACCACCTTGAATAATTTAATTCATAAATCCATAAAAGGTCATAAGATTTTTAATTACATTCATTAGCATATATATATATATAGTGAATCAAACATAAAAGTATTAATTAAAAAACTATCAACTGCATGGCTATGTCATTGAATGGTGAGTATGATAATCAGATTATGGCATGTGTGATGACAACCAATGCACTAAAAGAAATAAAAGTTTTTTTACATAAAATGATAACCCTAAATGGTAAAATCTTTATTAATAAATTACATATTGTAATTTCATCATGGATTGGGTGATTAATTAAAATATAAACCAAATATTTCAAAAGGGGTATTAAACACATAAATACCAAAACTTTCACTTCTGTTAAGCTTATGTTTAACGTATCCCAGGGTACACATAAAGTTAAACTTGAAGAGCATGAAATTCAACCATAAATAACACCATTTATTATATGTTTAAAAATAATTGATTCATAAATATGTATGTAAGATTAGTAAACCCCAAATTTTATACTCATGAACTCTCCACAATTACTAAATGTGTCAAGAGTATAATATTTGAAATATCTGAAACTAGGGTATAGTGTTGTGTAAATATGTTTAAACCCAAGGGTATAAAAGTATTTTTTTCAAACAAAATTAAACATATTTCGAAAACAACATGTTTTATTCTTTCTTAGAAATCCTTCTAAATAAAATTGAGGATCAAAGTTTACATGTATACACATATATTCACATATTAAAATATACATCATGTATTAAAGGGTTTATACCAAAAAATCATTGACACCCATACAACATTAACATATTAGACACATTAATTAACTAGAGTCCCTAAAACATTAAATAATAATACAAATTTTTAAAGGGTTTATTTATTAAACAATATTACATAAATGTTTATGTAAACATATATAACTTACATGTATATCCGAGTCCTACACCAAAGTTAATTGGCACATACTTATTTACCAAAAACATAAATAAATCATTTAAGTTCAATGTTAAAAGACTTAAAACCGGTCCAGAGGGTGAGTTATATAAACTGAATAATTATACATGCCTGTGTATACTCAATATATATATATATATATATATGAAAATATAATTCCTTATGTTTAAAACAAAATTCTACCTCATCTTTGAAACTCAAAGTTTAGAGGTCTTGAAACCAAACATAATAGAGGTTATTTTAAAATCGTATGGTTATATATATACGTGTGTACATATATAATTGGATATATATGGTGTGTATATATATATATATTGCATGAGAAAAAAAATCCTTTAAGTTTAAAAAGATTACATAACCCAAAATCCATAAGTCCTAGGGTCGGGTATTTATTGGTTTTCACCCAAACTGCAAGGATATATATATATATATATATATATATAAGAGTATACATATTTATATAAGTATATAAACTTTCAACACAACAAGCAAAGCAATATAAGTTCCCTTACTTGGTTCGAGAAGGATGAGAGGCTCGAGGAAGACACTGGATATCTTGAGGGAGACTTGAAAAGAGAGAGGACCGAGAGGTTAGAGTGAAAACATATTTTTTATATAAACTAAATTATACATAGATTATACAGAATATTTTATTGTCACATGAAAATAATCTGAAACCTATTCGGTTTAAAATAATAACAGGGTGTCGATTTTGTGGAAAACGCGTGAAAGGAGGCTCGGATGGTGATGGAAGGGGTCACGGGTGTGGGAAAATAGTGAAAAGTAAGTGAAAAAAAACTGGTGTGGCGTGCAGAGGAAGAAGAAGGTGATGAGGGTGAAGTAAAACTGGAAAATAAATGGATAGGTAGGATTAAATATAGAGAAGATCAGATAGCCACGGATGATGTGGTGATTAAAAAGAAATGGACGGTCGCAGTGAGATCCGCAGTAGATAGGGTGGCTTTGATTCAACGTGGAGATTTAAAAGTCTCAAACGGCCGAGGATAGATCCGTGTTGGATCTAACGATGCAAAAAAAAACGCTGAGGATTCCACAGCTGATAGGAGTTGAGCGCTGGATCAAAATAAATGGCCCAAATCACACGAGACGCGATCCAACGGCCTGGATTCGATCCTGGCCAAAATTCCTCATCCCACATCGAAACGAAGGGATGTTTCGCAGCCCTTTATAACTCAGGAGCTATGAGAAAAAGCTTTGAATTCTCCCTCCCCCCACCCAGTATCGCCCCGTACCAGGTTCTGCAGGCGTGCTCCTGCGCCCACCCACATCATCGTGCCACCCCACATGGTGGTGCGCTCTGCTTCTGTGCACCCTTCAGGGTAGCTATGCTCCTTGATCGCTAGACCTAGCATGCATTGTGCATGCACACAATCCCACAGGTCGGCCTGTGCTGAGGCTGAGGTCTAGGCTCATTCGCCTAGCGTGTGCTGCCTCCCTTGGCCTGGCTAGAGGGATAGCCCTTGTGGGGGTTTTTTAATAGAACAAAATTCAAAATAAACTAAAATAAAAGAAAAAAATAATCAATTTTATTTCTCATAAAACACAATTTCTTGGGAAAATTAAAGTACGATTTTACCAATAACACTCAAGATGTCGTTATACCAAAGTTACTAGTAATATATATATATATATATATATATATATATATATTATATTCTTACAAAAGAAATTTTATTATAACTATTGAAAGTTGATTTATAAAATCAACTAAACTAAATTTATAAAATATAAAGTGGCACCATACAATATTTAAAACATTTGAAACATTTAAAATATATTTTCAAATCCTACCTATGTTTTGGAATCATACTTAGTTTTATAAAGTACGCTCTTTAATTCAAAACCGTGATGTTAAAGATGATACTTAAGATATGTTAAACGCATTAAAATAGTTATTATGCTTAAGTTGTATAGTTTTATGAAATTATATTCAAGGTATCTTTAAAATTTTCCACTTAAATTTATTTTGGTTTATCAAGTTACTAACGGTCACTTATTTTTAAATTCAAGCTACCCTAAAAGAAAAAAAATGGTCGAAAACATCTCCAACAATCAACCAAGGGGTAACAGTTGGGTATATGCCTTATAAAATCATACATTAGGGTGTCCTAAACTCAATACAATTGAATAAGATGGTGCACATTATTCCACTGATGCTTAGTGATGTTGCAGTGGCTCTAGTTATACTAATGTTCGTTGTGACGGATCCGAAAGACCCATATTATCTTCTTGGAGTTCTTATTGTTTTGGGTTGTCTCCCTATAATTCTAATAGGTCTTTTAATATGTATTTTTGGTTAGTATGGTTTTCCTTTGACCTTGTTGTAATGTAAACACTTTGGTGTTTAATTTAAATGAAATGTTTGGTATTTATAGTTTGCAAATTTGTTCGTATAACATGAAAATAAAACCATAATATTACTATTACATGAGAGATTAGTTTTGGGGCGTCACATTATTCCCCTCTACAAAGAATTTTGTCCTCGCAATTCATTTCATACAACCATGCTAAAAAGAAACTCTTTGACGTTCTTTACTACATCCTCCATCATGGAGGATCCTTAGGTGTGGCCTACTATATACCCAAATTAGCATTCAAATATTCTTCTACCCTGGCCCAGACACACCTTGAACAGTATGGGTTAAACTCATGAAGTGTTCACTTGGGCTTCCTGAGGGAGGCTCTAATGGTAGAGAGTTCAGAGATGTATGAATGGACAAACTTTCTAAGAACTCGTCGGACTGCCTCTTGTCTGAGAATGTCGATGTCGTAGATGTGTTCATACAAACTGAAACTTGGGATTTGGTGCATATAGGCTGTGCAAAGGTCCCCTTCCAAGGCATCCTCTTAAAACCCTTCCCTGACTGCGAAGTTTCGGGAATGTGTGAAGCATAAGAAAATACCTTCATGTTACTTTCCCCTTCGCCTATACTCGGCGATTTGGGTAGTGGCTATGCGGTGGTAGATGTAGGAATTCCCTTAGTAGGAGTGGAGCATGTTCGAACTGTTCGATACCCTGTAAATATGTCTGCACATTCTTTATAGATTTGCGAAGGGAAGGTATTCTTCTACACAAGTTCTAACCATAATGGCCTCTAGTACCTCAACAGGGAGAGATAAGATATGAGTTTTTCCTTCCATATGAAAATAAAAAATTTCATGAGAGTCTTATCAGTGTAACACAAACACCAAAAAGGTGGGAGAAGGAAGAAACAACAAATTATATTTTCATAAACAACTGGTACATAAAACCTAGAACTAATGGTTTCCTCAGTTCCCAGTTACATCAATTACCAAAACAATTTCAAAAATCTTGATCTCCCTGAACCAAATGCAACTCGAGAAGTCTGGTTCAATCTCGTGGGTACACTTATGGTGTCTCCAGAGTGTGACATGAGGGGTATAAATCCAAGAGACATCAGTATGTACTTGATGTATGTACACAGAATGGGAGGCCTCAAATTCAAGAATTTCAAAGTCTATTACTTGACCATAATGGCCATAGGACAAGATTTGGAACATATATGTTGCGTGAAGGTCATCTGCTACTGAAGCTTCTTGGAAATCCATGAGGGATTGGATGCCTTCTACTACGGTGAATCATCTAAAAAGTCCCTTGAAGTATTTTCCCTGACATGCATATGATGGAAAGTGGGTTTGCATCATAAAGAGTTAGTCCAAACCCACTCCTCGGTAGAGTTAAAGTACACGGGGAGAGTTTGACATGTCGTAGAGGTTCTTGCATATCATATGAATGTGTGCATAATTTACAAAGTTTTTGTGGTTGGATATGGAAACTATGGTTTCGAGGGCCTTGGTAGGAAGAGACAAAAGACTGGTATTTCCATTTTCCATCTATAAATTAAGAAAACATCATACTTAGTAATGCTTAAGTAAAATTTTTTTCATTTAGTTCTTATTTTCCAGAGTTATCTAAACTGAATCCTTTGATACCAACTATGACAGACTGACCCCATAATACCAAGAGCCAGTGCCTTGAAACATGATGTGTAAATTTTTATAAAAACAATGCACTGATATTTTACACATCATGTCCCATACAGAGGATCGATTCGGTTCAGGTTCTGGGAAAATAGCTTCTTCTGACTTGCTTCTTCTACTAAAACTGATACCTGAAAAATTTATTTCAAAAATGTAGGGTGATCATATGAATGCCTAGTAAGGGGTTTTAAAAATATCATAATATAAAAATATAACATTTGAAAATATTCTTTTTAAATTTCTCATAAAACATTTTCTTAAGGAATATAGAAACATAAACATCACAACATAGCATTTAGTCTAAGAATCATAAGGGAAAATTTCATGGTATTCTGACAGAGTTCTAAGGAATCATGATTCAATTATAATCATGTTCATTCATAATGATAAGTAAAGACATTCTAAACAAGCATGACATAAGAATGTGCAAGTACAAATTTAATATCTAAGAGTAATACATAATCAGAGTTGTGCATAATGGTAATAACAGCAATTTCATTATCTATTATAGTGAAACATACACTAGATAATAAATCACTGAGTGCAAAATAAACGTCATGCCATAAGCATTTACTTCTTATGATACTCGTAGGTACTGGCTCTTAACCATGGATATTATACTAGACAAATATCCACTTGGTTAATTAACTATCATAGTAATAATGAGGAAACTTATAATATCAGACCCTGTCAAGACCTCGTGTTAAGACTTGTAATGTTAATGGCCTTATTCCATGACCTGATTGTCTCATGAGAACTGTCTATGCATTGAGGGGCTTTCATTAACCGGTCTCCAAACCGTTATACCGAGTCTATTACATTCCTCATTTTCCAAATAGGGTCATATATTCAAAATGTCCCATAACACTTTGAATATTTAATTTCACGTTTCAAACTATTCAAGGTGTCCCATACCACCTTGAATAATTTAATTCACAATTCTATAAATGGTCATAAGAGTTTTAATTATATTCATTAGCATTTACATATATATAGTTAATCAAGCATATAAGTATTAATTACTAAACTATCAACTACATGGTTATGTCATTGAATGGTGAGTATGATAAATAGATTATGGCATATGTGATGACAACCAATGAACTAAAAGAAATACATGTTTTGTTACATAAAATGATAACCCTTAATGCTAAAATATTTACTGATAAATTACACATTGGAATTTTATCATGGATTGGGTGCTTAATTAAAGGATGAACCAAATATTTAAAAAGGGGTATTAAACACATAAATACCCAAACATTCACTTCTGGTAAGCTTATGTTTAACGTATCCCAGGTTACACATAGAGTTAAACATGAAGCGCATGAAATTCAACCATAACTAACACCATTTAGTATATGTTTGAAAATAATTGATTCATAAATATGTATGTAAGAGTAGTAAACCCCCAATTTTATACTCATGAACTCTTCACAATTACTAAATTCATCAAGATTATAATATTTAAAATATCTAAAACTAGGGTATAGTGTTGTGTAAATCTGTTTAAACCCAAGGGTATAAAATTAGTGTTTTCAAACAAAACTAAAGATATTTTTAAAACAACATGTTTTATTCTTTCTTATCAATCCTTCTAAATAAAATTGAGGATCAAAGTTTACATTTATACACATATATTCACATATTCAAATATACATCATGTATTAAAGGGTTTATACCAAAAATCCATTGACACCCATACAACATTAACATATTAGACACATTAATTAACTAGAGTCCCTAAAACTTTAAATAATAATATAAATTTTTAAAGGGTTTATATTATTAAACAATCTTAAATAAATGTTTAGGTAAACATATATAACTTACATGTATAACCGAGTCCTACACCAAAGTTAATTGGCACATACTTATTTACCAAAAACATAAATTAATCATAGGAGTTAAATGTTAGAAGACTTAAAACCGGTCCAGAGGGTGAGTTATATAAACTGTATAATTATACATGCATGTGTATACTCTATATATATATATATGTGAAAATATAATTCTTTATGTTTAAAAAAAATTCTACCTCATCTTTGAAACTCAAAGTTTAGAGGTCTTGAAACCGAACATAATAGAGGTTCTTTTAAAACCATTTGGTTATATATATATGTGTGTGTGTGTGTGTGTGTACATATATAATCGAATATATAGGGTATATATATATTTCATGAAAAAAAATAATCATTCAAGTTTAAAAATATTACATAAACCAAAATACATAAGTCCTAGGGTCGGGTATTTTCCGTTTTTCACCCAAACCACAAGGATATTTATATATATAAGAGTATACATATTTATATAAGTATATAAACTTTCAACACAACAAGAAAGGTAATAAAAGTTCCCTTACCTAGTTTGAGAAGGAGGAGAGGCTCGAGGAAGACGCTGGAGATCTCAAAGGAGACTTGAGAAGAGGGAGGATTGAGAGGTTAGAGTGAAAATGGATTGTTTATAGAAACTAAATTATACATAGATTATACATAATATTTTAATGTCAATTGAAAATAATCTGAAACCTATTCGGTTTAAAATAAGACCAGGGTATCGGTTTTGTGGAAAATGCATGAAAGGAGGCTCGAATGGCGATGGAAGGGGTCACAGGTGTGGAAAAATGGTTAAAATCAAGTGGAAAACCCACTAGTGCGGTGAAAAAAGGAAGAAGAAGGCACTGTGGGTGAGGTAAAATCGTAAAATTAATGGACGGCCCGAATTAAATGCAGAGAAGATCAGACGGCCACAGATGATGCGGCAATTAAAAAGAAATTGATGGTCTCAATTAGATCTGTGGTAGATTGGGTGGATCTGATTCGACATGGAGATTTAAAAGTCTCGGATGGATGAGATTAGATCTGTGTTGGATCGTACGGCGCAATAAAAACACAGAGGATTCTGCAGCTACTAGGAGTCGAGCGCTGGATCGAAATAAATATCCCAAATTACACGCGATGCGAACCAACAGCCTAGATTCGATCCTGGCCAAAATTCCTCATCCCACATCAAAACAGAGGGAACTTTTGTGGCACTTTATA
This sequence comes from Viscum album, assembly GCA_963277665.1. NCBI lineage: Eukaryota > Viridiplantae > Streptophyta > Magnoliopsida > Santalales > Viscaceae > Viscum > Viscum album. Next base: position 264,199,471 of record OY728128.1, on the reverse strand, counting down.
ACCCAGGAGCTCTGAACAATGGATCGTAATTCTCCCTCCCCCACCTGGTACTACCCCATACCGGGTTCTTCTAGCGTGCTCTTGCGCCCACCCACGCTGTCATGCCGCCCTGCATGGTGGTTCACTCTGCTTCTATGTGCCCTTTGAGGTAGTTATACCCCCTGATTTCTAGACCTAGCATGCACAGTGCATACACACAAGCCCACAGGTAGGCATGTGCTGAGGCTGAGGGCTTGGCTCGGCCGCCTAACGCGTGCTGCCTCCCTTGGCCCGGCTAGAGGGTTGGCCCTTGTGGAGGTTTTTTTAATAGAATAACTATCAAAATAAACTAAAAGAAAAGAAAAAAATAATCAATTTTATATCTCATAAAACATGATTTATTAGGAAAATTAAAGTACACTTTTACCTAAATCACTCAAGATGCCTTTATACCAAAGAAACTAGTAAGATATATATATATTTATTTATTTATATGCTTACAAAAGAAATTTTATTATAACCTTTGAAAGTTGATTAATAAAATCTAATACACTAAATTTATAAAATATAGAGTAACACCATACAATATTTAAATCTTTTGAAACATTTAAAAAGTATTTTCAAAGCCTACCTAAGTTTTGGAATCATACTTAGTTTTATAAAACGCACTTTAATTCAAAACCATGATGTTAAAGATGATACTTAAGATATGTTAAACACATAAAAATAGTTATTATGCTTAAGATGTATAGTTTTATGAAATTTTATTCAAGGTATCTTTAAATTTTCCACTTAAATTTATTTTGGTTTATCAAGTTACTAACGGTCACTTATTTTTAAATTCAAGCTACCCTAAAAGAAAAACAACTGTCGCAAACATCTATAACAATCACCCAAGGGGTAAAAGTCATGTATATGCCTTATAAAACCATACATTAGGTTGTCCTAAACTCAATACAATTGAAGAAGATAGTGCACATTATTCCACTGATGCTCAGTGTTGTTGCAGTGGCTCTAGCCATACTAATGTTCATTGTGACAGATTCGAAAGACATGTATTATCTTCTTGGGGTTCTCGTTGTTTTGGGTGGTATCCATGTAATTATAATAGGTCTTTTAATAGTTACTTTTGGTTAGTATGGTTTTCCTTTGACCTTGTTGTAATGTAAAAACTTCAATTTTTAATTTAAATGAAATGTATGGTATTTATAGTTTGCAAATTTGTTCGAATAACATGAAAATAAAACCATATTATTACTATTACATGAGAGATTAGTTTTAGGGCATCACAGCTACTATCCACCATGGCTATATATCATAGCTCCCTTCTCTGGCGGTGCGCAACAATGGGCCACCACCTCCTTCACGGCTGGCCAGAGCCGGTCGCCGTCTTCACCTGTTGCAACTGCGGTCGTGGCCTTCTCCACCAGTGGCGCGCGATAGTGCACCGCTATCTCCACTATAGTCAGCCATTACCGTCCACTGCCATCACCTGTTGTGCTAGGTTTTGTTCAACTGGAAAGAAAAATCTTGTGAAGAATGCATCAAATTCCAAAAAAAAGGTGTAGGGTTTGGGCCTTATTCATTTGTCTTGCGCCCTCCATGTTAGCTTGATAGTAAGAGGGTAGTAATGATTCAAAAACCACTTGAAATTAAAACAAGATAAATCCCTACCTCAAGATCATTGGAGAACGTATGCATTTGAGGAAAATTTGGTGTTCATCGTTCCATCAACAAGCCTCCAACAACACCACTCAATCATCGTTATTCGATTTGTGATTCGGTGGTGCTCGTCACCACTCGCCAGAACTGGTCTGGTCCTCCAAGTGGTTGGTGTCGTGACACTTTTTCAGAACTTCGTCTCTTGGTGAAGTTGTGCCAATACTCCTCCCCAAGCTCCATATAAATAGGATAGGGGGAGGGTGAGTAACGCACATGGAATTAATGGGGTTCAATTAATTAAGGAACCTTCCTAATTACAATGGCATTGTTACAAAGAATTGAGGAGTCAAGCCATTTAATGGATTGAAACATCGTTGGTCCTGCCACCACCGCTTGTCCGTTGGAGGAAAAAAAATAAAGGAAATAAAATAACTTTGTTATTTTATTATTCTTTTAAAAGTCCCAAAATCTATCTTTTTCTCCTAACCTACTACAATTGAATTGAATCCTCCCTTAAGCGGATCTTGGTGTTTCGGATTCAATGGTGCCCTCAAATTTTTAATCCGAGCACCAGTTCAAAAGTTTGAAAATGTCGCTCCTGCGTTTACTGAACGTACCTTAAAAAAGTTTATAAATTCATTTCGGGAACACCGGGCCTTGGAATCACATGCCATCAATTTTTGCAGACTCGTAATAATTCCATATAATTTTAAAAAAAATCACATGAAAAATCTAGGTCTATATAGATTAGTCGACGAACAGACTAATCCATGGGTCATGCGTATTGTGAGTTGGGTTTATTCTATTGCGAGAGTTGTTATCGGATTGATACATGTAAGAATTTAATTATTCCCTCTTTGTTCTTTAAATTATAACATGGATGGATCAAAGATGATATGAACAAGGACAATATCTATCCATTTTGGGGGTTCATGTGCCTTGCCTTATCCCTTCCTCATTCTTCGATTCTCATGTTTTCACGATAATAGGATCGTTGCGCCTTCAATATGTGGTGCAACGATCCAGGTTGGGATCCAACCTCACAGCGTCACAAGGCGACAGCAGCATGAGGCAATGGCTAGAGGTAGTGCCTCCAACCATTTCATGTGGAGCATGACGAGATGAGGTCGCTGGCGGGGCGACCTATGGCGGAGGCAGCACCAACCCGGTAGGGCGACTGGGCCCAACGAACGCGGCAGGACGGCCGCCGGTGGGGTGGCCGACAGCCAAGGTGGTCAAACGGCCACCGACAGGGTGACTGGCAGTGGTGGAAATCCTTGGTCTAGGTGGGACCATGGTGGCAATGGGATGTTGTCCAGTGGGTCTGCGTTGGTGAAGGGCCCACGGCGGCAGAGTCATAGGCAGCAACCTAGAAATCATGACAGGAGGCTGTAACTGAGCTGGCGACGTGGCTCAAGTCACGTCGGAAGGAGAACCCATTATAAAGACTCGTAAATTTCAAGGGAATTTTTTTCTTAATTTTCTTTGTAATTTTACAAGAACGCAGCTTCTAACGGTACCTGATTCCGAGGCCCGGTGTGCCCGGAATCACTTTCCGAAGTTTGGCTCGGGTACGTTCAGTGAACGGACGAGAGGGTTTTTCTAACTTTTGAACCAATGCCCGAAATTGAATTCTGAGGGCACCGATGTAATCACAGTGCCGGTATTTTCTTAGAAACGCCTCTTCCGTAGTTGTGTTTGCTCAGTTGTGGTTTTTAATTTTTTGGGTTTAAAGTTATGAAATAAAATAAAGTTGTGCGACAATTTTATTTTTATTTCACTTAAGCCACTTAAAAGCCACTTAAAGCTGCTTAAGCTGAGTTGATGCGGATAAGGTGCTATCCAAAAATATTCTACCCTCTTGGTAGGATATTTGTGAGGTGGGGCCCGCATGAGCCCCACCGTTTCTTTTCCGCTAAGTAACGCATCCGCAAAAACTCATCATTATGAAAGTCAACTGACGCGTTTTCTTAAATTCTTAACGCACCAATTAATTGGGCGGTTTTTTTTCATTGAATTAATTCTACGAATTAATTAATTCGTTTCTTAACCAGTTTGAAATCCGTTGGCGTAATAATAAAATAAGACCAACGCACGACTTCTAGAAAAATACTTGTTTAGAGGATTTGACAGAAACAAAGAATTCTTCATCCTCCTTCGCGAAGAACGCGAAGAACGCCAAGAACGCCGAGCCCTCGGAAATCGACGACACGACGCCGTGTGTCGTGACGCTGATGTTTCCTCTCCCGTGACGTTCTTCTGCGACCTTCCTTCCTCCGCAGCAAAATCTCTGATCACCAACTGCTTGATGTAAGAGATTTCGGGTTTCTTTTAAACCTCCTTTGTGGCTTATAACAAAACACAGATTTAATTACTTATAATTAAATCTGTTGTTTCTTGGTCCTCAGAGTTCGTCGACGCAACACCGGATACCGCGATGACGCGATGATCCCCTCCTTCCGCGACAATCAAATCTGCGAAGAACGCGCGTGCGACGACTTGACGAGGTAAGGGTTTGTTGTGAAATAATTTATTTTTCCCGTGATCGTTTCTTTTAAAATAAAGAACCCAGTTTCATAAGAACAATTTTAATTTATTAAAATTGTTTTTGATATGTTTTCCATGTTTTGAATATTCCTCTCGATTGTTATCGCCTAACGCGGAGGGTGCGGGCCAAACGAACATGGCCCGACAACCCTTCGCAGTTCTTCGTTGTTGTGCGGATTTGGCGGGCGATGACGAAACGTGCCGCAGGAGCGATTTAATGATTCCGCAGTGAAGAACAGAACCTGGGAGAAACAGCGGTGCATACGGGAAGGAAATCGGACCACCAGAGCAACTCTGGTGGCCCGCAGAAGCTTCCCCCGGCGCGCCGCGCCGGCACGGCGGCGCCGGCAGCCGGAGGTGGCGGCCGGCAGCGGTGCCCAGCGCGCCGCCGGGAAAACCCCGCCGCGGCCGCGCGGAACCGTGATTCAGGGACGCGGCGGCCCGGCCGCGTCCGGGTGATCCTGGGCGGCCCCCCCGCGGGGGCCGCAGTGTTGGCACACGGGGGTGTGCCCCCCCCCCCCCCCCCCGCGTTGCTCAGCCGAGCCGAGCTAGACCGGCCGGCCGAGCCGGGCCGTGCCCTGGCCTGGCCGGACCGGGTCCCACCGGGTCGGCCCGGGCCCAGACCCCCCGTCTTCAGACCGTTTCAGTCTTTTGCCTGTAACTTGATCTACGGGCCTCCGAACGACGCGCCGTCAGCGGAAACGCGATCCTTGGATCGAGACGGTCGTTTCGGTATATTACACTCAAGGTTTCGGAATACTTTGGGTTCGGACGGGTTGGTTCGTACACGAAACCAACCGGGTCCTCGGAGCGGAAACGCTCATATCTTGAGCTCCGGACGTCCGATTGACGTGTCGTCGACTTTGGTGGATTCCTCTAAGTGAGACGGATCTTTTGGCTGACTCCTCCCGAGTTTTTTATGTGGGTGGAGTACGGTCGGGTTGGTTTTACCTTAAAAACCAACCGGGCCCCTAGGACGAAAAAGCCAATATCTCTCAGACCCTGCGTCCGATTGACGTGTCGTCTGCGGCGTTAAGTTCCTGTTGACGATACGGAACTTTTGGATACATCAACTCTGGACTTTGTGTCAGTTGATGTATCAGCCTCTCGGCTCGTGGAGTGGACCCCCCGAACGAGCTTGCTGTGTGCAGGAACCCTAGTGTTGGCTGCGACTTCGACAACGACGACTGTACAGTGATCCTCGGTGGATTCGACTGCGACGATGATGAAAACAATACGGGAATCCTCCGTGTTTTCGGCAGTGACCACTACGGTACATCTTGGGATACATCAACTCCGGACTACATGTCAGTTGATGCATCGACCTCTTAGTTCGTGGAGTGGACCCTCCCGGAATGAGCATGCTGTGTGCGGAAACCCTAGAGCCGATTGAGACTTGACGACTGCTGATCGAACGACTCGGTGTGTTACGGATAGCGGCACAGAGGTGCGCTTGGTTGTAGTGGCACAGGGGAGCGCTTGGTTGTAGCGGCAGACCCACGATAGAGGTGCGCTTGGTTGTAGCCGCACAGGGGAGCGCTTGGTTGTAGCGACAGACCCACGACAGAGGTGCGCTTGGTTGTAGCGGCACAGGGGAGCGCTTGGTTGTAGCGGCAGACCCACGACAGAGGTGCGCTTGGTTGTAGTGGCACAGGGGAGTGCTTGGTTGTAGCGGCAGACCCACAACAGAGGTGCGCTTGGTTGTAGCGGCACAGGGGAGCGCTTGGTTGTAGCGGAAGACCCACGACAGAGATGCGCTTGGTTGTAGCGGCAGACCCATGACAGAGGTGCGCTTGGTTGTATCGGCACAGGGGAGCGCTTGGTTGTAGCGGAAGACCCACGACGGAGGAGCGCTTGGTTGTAGCAACAGGCCCACTGTACCCGATAGGTGGAGTACTACAACAGTCCAAGGTAAGAGTGAAGCGCTTGGTTGTAGCGGCATAACCACTGTACTTGATGGAGAAGGAGTTTCCCAAAAGCTTTGGGTTCAACTTCATGATCTATCCTATGTGGGTCATTACGAGGGTTAGTACCTATAGATCCTTTGTGGGTCCGATGGCTTAGATGAATCAGTGGCTACAACTGATCATCTCTATCGTCATTTGAAGATGTATACTTGTGTGAGCTGAATCTTGTGTTACTCTCCTTTGTGGATTGTGTTGAACTATCCTGTGTGGATTTACTGTTTACTCTCTTTTTTGGATTGTGTTGTTCTATCCTATGTGGGTATACGTTTTTCTTTCCTATGTGGACTGGGTTGTGCTTGGGCTCAGATGTTTGAGCCGAACAGGAATTGATGACTTATGTATGTGTATGGGCATATACCTAAGTCGTGTCGGATGTTACTTCGTGATTGTATCTTTGCCTTGTGGATTCTGGGAGACCTTCAGGGGTCTTGGGGTCCCTACTGAGTAGCTTATACTCACCCCTGCACAGGCTATGCCCGCACTACGTTGTGTTGGTTGCAGACGACGGACAGCGCTGATCGTGGTGGAGGCTTGCGGAGTAGGACGGTACCTGGAGGTGGACCACTAGGCGGAACGTACTCGGAGCGGCCAGGTGGACCCGAGGAGCAGTGGAGGCTATCTGTACCTACCCTTCATGTGGTACTTCCAGAGGATGGCTCGACGCTGCGGCTTTTCTTTTCAGTTGTTGTTTTCCCCTTTCAGTTGTACTTTACAGTTGGGCTTGTATTTCCGGCCCCTTTTACTTTCAGCACAGCTTGTTACAGTTTTTACTTAGTGTTTACTCTTTCCGCTTGCTTACTCTGTGGTGGTTGTTTACTTTACAAAGGCAATGCCTTCCCTGTTTATCGGGATTTACGCCTTGGTGCTAGTCGCCAGCCTCTGGCCTATGGAAGGCGGGCTTGGGGTAGTCACGGCACGGGCCCCGAGGACAGGTCGTGACAAATTGGTATCAGAGGGGTTCGGTTCTACCGCAGACTCTGATCTTTCTTCTTCTATGTGAAGCAATAATGTTAAGCGTATTATGTGTGGTTATCAGTCCAGGGAGCCCAGTGTTGGTGCGGCGGCCGACGTATTCGTACACCAGGACCCTGACTTCTGATTTCTGACTTAATACACGAAAACATTGATTGCGTGTGTGTTTCAAGTTTTCTTTGTGATTACTTGTGTCAGCTCACCAGGTATATTGTTCTAACTGTGGTGCACCTGTTTCTTTTCAGGATGGCCCCACGACGGTAGCCAGCTAGGGTTCTGAGATTGGAGCGTGATGACAGCCCACCGAGCGACGAGGTCTCGGTGCAGGGCTCCTTGTCAGCAGAGGCACAGGCGGTACCTTTACCCGCCGAGCCATCGATGCTCTTCGCCACGACCGCTGATGATGCACGTTGCCTTGGAGCTCTGCATGAGTTCCAGCACCAGTGACCACCCAGGTTTCGTGGGGAGACGGACCCCCAGGCATTTGAGGACTGGCTGGAGGCGGTCGTACGGGTTTTCAGTTTAGTGAGGACACCAGCAGATCTTATGGTGGTCCTTGCAGCGAGCCTCCTGCACGCAGCAGCGGGCCGATGGTGGAGCTTGATGCTCCAGGAGAACGACGAGGCATCTCTTCTCTGGACGGACTTCGAGAGCCTCTTCCGCTCAGAGTTCGTCTCGGCCACCCTCCGTGTGGTGCGCATTCAGGAGCTACTACAATTGCGGCAGGGCAGCATGACCGTGGCCCAGTACTCGGCGAGATTTACTGATCTCTCGCGCTACTCTACAGATATGGTACGGGACTCGTTCTTCCAGGCCCAGACCTTCGAGCAGGGACTGAGTCACGAGATCAGGGCTTCGATGATCTCCCTCAACATTCCGACCCAGGCAGGCGTGTTGGAGCGAGCCCTCTTAGTGGAGAGTTTCCTTGCTGATCAGTCTCCAGCAGCAAGACCCACCACTTGCCGGCATGCGGCAGAGTCTTCTGCAGCGGGCAGTAGACAGATGACGCAGGGGTCCAAGAGGACTAGACCTACAGGTTGTCGACAGCATGACTCTGGATCGTTTGTGCGAGGCACTCGGGGTGGACAATGACTTTCCATGAGAGGGAAGTGTTACTCCTGCGGCGGGATTGGTCACATGGCTCGTGACTGTCTGACCCGCCATATGGATGACCAGAAGATGAACGAAGGACCCCCCAGGCAGAGGCAGAGGTTCGATCAGGGTGGGCCGCAAGGAGCAGACGGCCATGGCAGGGGAGATGGACGTGCAGTTGGAGGTGGACGACGCTTCGGGGTGTTGCCACCACCACCACCAGGAGGTCCACCCCGACCGCAGGGGATAGGAGGACATGGGAGAGCTCAGCTTTAAGCAGCAGAGGCCTACGATCATGGAGCTCTGGGAGCAGATGGATAGAAGCAGAACTATTGGATACGTCCTTTGTACTTCTAGTTCCTTGTTACTGTTGTGTAGTGTCTTTGTATTATGAGCTGCAATAGTAAAAGACGCTTACCTTTGTGATGTTTTCATTCCTGTCAACTTTTGTGTTGTTACTAAGAGGTTCCAGTTAGACTGTTGACTTGAACCTCACTTGTGAGACATCTACTGGAGGAGACCCAGTTACCACACACTGATGCCGACAGTGTGACTCAACCCTTGGAGGCGAGAGTAACGGTTGGATCTCTTGGTAGTAGCGTCGAGGCCTTACAACGTCATCTTTGGTATGGATTAGTAACATCCATGTCGGGATTGACTGTATTAGGCAAAAGAACGTGGTTCATCCAGGGGATGAGACCGGATTTCTCTTATCGGCAAAGAAGAAATCTTAGCAGCTCTTGTGGGGCCGGAGATGGTCCAGGCCACGACAGAGAAGGTCCAGGTCATCCAGGAGCAGATGAGGACAGCTCAGAGCCGGCAGAAGTCTTATGCTGATAGGAGGCGGAGGCCACTAGAGTTCGAGGATGGCAACCACATCTTCTTGCGTGTCTCACCTCGATGAGGATTACGGAGATTTGGCCGAGGAGGCAAGTTGTCTCCACGCTTCATCGGACCCTTCCAGGTCCTCAGCAGGATTGGCGAGGTGGCTTATCGCCTGGCTTTACCACCTCAGTTGCACCGGGTGCACGACGTTTTCCACGTATCTCAGCAGAGCAGATACGTGCACGACCCGACACAAATCTTTGACCATGGAGAGCTGGTCTTTGATGATGGGATGACTTTTGCAGAGGTCCCAGTAGAGATCGAGGATCGACAGGAGCGGGTCCTACGTGTATGATCGATTCCTCTAGTGTGCTTCAGATGGAAGCTCGGGAACCACCAGGAGAGCACTTGGGAGTGGGAGGCTCAGATGCGTGCTCAGTACCGCCTTTGTATCCCTAAGTTTGTAGTGAAGCTTTACAGGGACGTAAATCCCTATGGTGGGAGTAATGTAAAGACCCGTAAATTTCAAGGAAATTTTCTTCTTAATTTTCTTTGGAATTTTACAAGAATGCAGCTTCTGACGGCACCTGATTCTGATGCCCGGTGTGCCCGGAATCACTTTCCGATGTTTGGCTCGGGTACGTTCAGTGAACGGACGAGCGGGTTTTTCTAACTTTTGAACCGGTGCCTAGAATCGAATTTCGAGGGCACCGATGGAATCGCAGCGCCGGTATTTGCTTAGAAACGCCAATTCCGGAGTTGCGTTTGCTCGGTTGTGGTTTTTAATTTTTTGGGTTTAAAGTTATGAAATAAAATAAAGTTGTGCGACAATTTTATTTTTATTTCACTTAAACCACTTAAAAGCCACTTAAAGCTGCTTAAGCTGAGTTGATGCGGATAAGGTGCTATCCAAAAATATCCTACCCTCTTGGTAGGATATTTGTGAGGTGGGACCCGCACGAGCCCCACCGTTTCTTTTCCGCTAAGTAACGCACCCGCGAAAACTCGTCATTATGAAAGTCAACTGACGCGTTTTCTTAAATTCTTAACGCACCAATTAATTGGGCGGTTTTCTTCATTGAATTAATTCTACGAATTAATTTATTCGTTTCTTAACCTGTTTGAAATCCGTTGGCGTAATAATAAAATAAGACCAACGCACGACTTCTGGAAAAATACTCGTTGAGAGGATTTGACAGAAACCAAGAATTCTTTATCCTCCTTCGCGAAGAACGCGAAGAATGCTGAGCCCTCGGAAATCGACGACGCGACGTCGTGTGCCGCGATGCTGACGTTTCCTCTCCCGCGACGTTCTTCTGCGACGTTCCTTCCTCCGCAGCAAAATCTCCGATCACCAACTGCTTGAGGTAAGAGATTTCGGGTTTCTTTTAAACCTCCTTTGTGGCTTATAACAACACACAGATTTAATTATTTATAATTAAATCTGTTGTTTCTTGGTCCTCGGAGTTCGTCGACGCAACGCCGGATACCGCGACGACACGACAATCCCCTCCTTCCGCGACGATCAAATCCGCGAAGAATGCGCGCGCGACGGCTTGACGAGGTAGGGGTTTGTTGTGAAATAATTTATTTTTCCCGTGATCGTTTATTTTAAAATAAAGAACCTGGTTTCGTAAGAACAATTTTAATTTATTAAAATTATTTTTGATATGTTTTCCATGTTTTGAATATTCCTCCCGATTGTTATCACCTAACGTGGAGGGTGCGGTCCAAACGAACATGGCCCGACAACCCTCCGCAGTTCTTCGTTGTTGTGCGGATTTGGCGGGAGATGACAAAACGTGCCACAGGGGCGATTTAATGATTCCGCAGTGAAGAACAGAACCCGGGAGGAACAGCGGCGCAGACGGGAAGGAAATCGGACCACCGGAGCAACTCCGGTGGCCCGCGGAAGCTTCCGCCGGCGCGCCGTCGGGAAAACCCCACCGCGGCTGAAGCCGCGGCGGCGATGCGGTTCCGCGGCTGCGCGGAACTACGGTTCAGGGACGCGGCGGCATGGCCGCGTCCGGGTGAACCAGGGCGGCCCCCCCACGGGGGTCGCGGGGGTGTGCGCCCCCCCCCCCCCCCCACGTTGCTCGGCCGCTCGGCCGAGCCGAGCCGGACCGGGTCCGTCCGGGTCGGACCGGGATGGGTCGACCCGGTTCGGCCGACCCAGGGGGGTCGGGCCGGGTCGGCCCAGGCCCAGACCCCCCGTCTTCGAACTGTTTTGGTCTTTTGCCCGTAACTTGAGCTACGCGCCTCTGAACGACGCGCCGTTAGCGGCAACGCGATCCTTGGATCGAGATGGTCGTTTCGGTATATTACACTCAAGGTTTCGAAATACTTTGGGTTCAGCCGGGTTGGTTCGTACACGAAACCAACCGGGCCCTCGGAGCGGAAACGCTCATATCTTGAGCACCGGACGTCCGATTGACGTGCCGTCGACTTTGGTGGATTCCTCTAAGTGAGACGGATCTTTTGGCTCACTCTGTCCGAGGTTTGGACACGGGTGGAGTACGGTCGGGTTGGTTTTACCTTTAAAACCAACCGGGCCCCTGGGACAAAAAAGCCAATATCTCTCAGACCGGGCGTCCGATTGACCCGCCGTCTGCGACATTGAGTTCCTGTTGACGATACGGAACTTTTGGATACATCAACTCTGGACTTTGTGTCAGTTGATGTATCAGCCTCTCGGCTCGTGGAGCGGACCCCCCGAACGAGCTTGCTGTGTGAGGGAACCCTAGTGCTGGCTGCGACTTCGACGACGACGACTGTACAGTGATCCTCGGTGGATTCAACTGCGACAATGATGAAAACATTACGGGAATCCTCCGTGTTTTTGGCAGTGACCACTACGGTACATCTTAAGATACATCAACTCCGGACTACATGTCAGTTGATGCATCAACATCTTAGCTCGTGGAGTGGACCCTCCCGGAACGAGCATGCTGTGTGTGCAAACCCTAGAGCCGGTTGAGACTTGACGACTGTTGATCGAAAAACTCGGTGTGTTACGGATAGCGGCACAGAGGTGCGCTTGGTTTTAGCGGAACAGGGGAGCACTTGGTTGTAGCGGCAGACCCACGACAGAGGTGCGCTTGGTTGTAACGGCACAGGGGAGCGCTTGGTTGTAGCGGCAGACCCACGACAGAGGTGCGCTTGGTTGTAGCGGCACAGGGGAGCGCATGGTTGTAGCGGCAGACCCACGACAGAGGTGCCCTTGGTTGTAGCGGCACAGGGGAGCACTTGGTTGTAGCGGCAGACCCACGATAGAGGTGCGCTTGGTTGTAGTGGCACAGGGGAGCGCTTGGTTGTAGCGGCAGACCCACGACAGAGGTGCGCTTGGTTGTAGCGGCAGACCCACGACAGAGGTGTGCTTGGTTGTAGCGGCAGACCCACGACGGAGGAGCTCTTGGTTGTAGCAGTAGGCCCACAGTACCCGATAGGTGGAGTACTACAGCAGTCCAAGGTAAGAGTGAAGCGCTTGGTTGTAGCGGCATAACCACTGTACTTGATGGAGAAGGAGTTTCCCAAAAGCTTTGGGTTCAACTTCAAGATCGATCCTATGTGGGTCATTGCGAGGGTTAGTACCTACAGATCCTTTGTGGGTCCGACGGCTTAGATGAATCAGTGGCTACATCTGATCATCTCTATTGTCATTTGAAGATGTATACCTGTGTGAGTTGAATCTTGTGTTACTCTCCTTTGTGGATTGTGTTGAACCATCCTGTGTGGATTTACTGTTTACTCTCCTTTGTGGATTGTGTTGTGCTATCCTGTGTGGGTATATGTTTTTCTTTCCTGTGTGGACTGGGTTTTTCTTGGGCTCGGATGTTAGAGCTGAACGGGAATTGATGACTTAGGTATGTGTATGGGCATATACATAAGCCGTGTCGGATGTTACTTCGTGATTTTATCTTTCCCTTATGGATTCTGGGAGACCTTCGGGGGTCTCGGGGTCCCTACTGAGTAGCTTATACTCACCCCTGCATGGGCTATGCCCGCACTACGTTATGTTGGTTGCAGACGACGGATAGTGCTGATCGTGGTGGAGGCTTGCGGAGCAGGACGGTACCTGGAGGTGGACCACTGGGCGGAACGTACTCGGAGCGGCCAGGTGGACCCGAGGAGCAGTGGTGGCTATCTGTACCTACCCTTCAGGTGGGACTTCCAGAGGATGGCTCGACGCTGCGGCTTTTCTTTTCAGTTGTTGTTTTCCCCTTTCAGTTGTACTTTACAGTTGGGCTTGTATTTCCGGCCCCTTTTATTTTCAGCACAGCTTGTTACAGTTTTTACTTAGTGTTTACTCTTTCTGCTTGCTTACTCTGTGGTGGTTGTTTACTTTACAAAGGCAATGCCTTCCCTGTTTATCGGGATTTACGCCTTGGTTCTAGTCGCCAGCCCCTGGCCTATGGAAGGCGGGATTGGGGTAGTCACGGCACGGGCCCCGAGGACGTGTCGTGACACTCATGGTGGAGCCATGGGTGTGTGCTACAAACACAAGTCGGTTGTGTTGAATGCGATGGCCACCTGCGTTGACTAGGGCGAGCCGGCTGGCATGCGATCGAGCGACCAAGTGAGCTAGGGACAGACGCGGACAGGGTGGTTCATGTCCGGTGGAGCAAGGTCGGCCCGCGTGATGTGGGTCGGGATAGAGAAACTGGGCCGCCCCAGGAGGCCTCGTGGGCTGGACATCTTGGCCCATCGGGTCAGGCTGGTTTAGGCTACCCCAGGCAGCCCAGTGGGTTGGACTGCTCGGCTCATCTGTTCGATCGGACCCGGACCCGTTTGGACCCGTTTTCACTGAATTGGTCATAACTTTTAAACGAAAAGGTTCATTTGATGAGCCATTTGTGATGTTGGGACCCTTGCAATGAGGCAGTCCTTTTGAGATGGCTTGGTGGGTTTTTATTATGGACCAATATAGGTGGGGATTTCCCCTTGTTTCTTTCTTCGAGGGTTTAGTACAGCATTACGTTCACTTCACTAGATAGTAATCCCCTCTAGAGGTCGAGCACCAAATAGAGTTTTGGTATCCCTCATTGGGACTAGAACGATTTTATATCACCCCTGATGGAGTTTGTGGTAATTGGCGTGACCTCCGAGCGCAGGGCGTTAGCCCTCCATCCAGTGGGCTGTATCGATAGGGTTGTCAGTATCCTCGGTAGAGGATCCCCTACGTTACGAGCTGCATCGATAGGGTTGTCTGTATTCTATTAGGAGGATCCCCTACATTGTTGGCTAATACAGATTGGGTTATTGGTATTCTCTAGGAAGGATCCCCTCTCCATATATCATGATCTTTGACCAATATGTTCAATTTGGGCAGGGCCTAAATTAGGAGGACCTCTTTACGAGAGTCTTTAATGACATCATAGAACAAGGAGTATGTTCTCCCATAATGAGTGTTCCTCGAGAAAAATCATATGGATAATTATTTGTTGTGATATCGAGACTCTTTTTCATAGAGAGATTAGATGTCTCAGGGAAACTTCGTGACATATCGAGACAAGTTGTTCTCTTGAATACTTTTGGTATACCTATTCTACATTCTTACTATCAGATGGCTCGAGGAGTGAGATCTCTCAAAATGATCATGTTATGAGTGGAACCATATATTTGGAAGTGGAGGAGACCTTGAGTCTTGGAATCCTGTACGAGTATGTATGGATATTCTTGTTATATGTGTTGTAAACATATACCTACGTTGTGTTGACTGTATCCTCTGAGTGGTGTTTTCTCTGTGGTCCTTTACTTCATGTTTTAGGGTGTCCTACTGAGTATTATTTTACTCACTCATGCACAGTCTTTTCCCGCACGTGTTGTGTCTTTTGTATATGATCTAAACTTTAACAGAGTCCTTGGTGGACCAGAGCTAGGTGGTGCTTAGAGAGACCCGGCAGATGAGGTTTGCTTCTGCGGCTTCAGACTGCTGTTTTTTTCCTACCCTTCAGGTAGGGTTTTCTACGGATGAGTTTTAGGGACTTGTACTTTTTTACTTTTCCTTTTCATTGGGCTTGTATTCTAGCCCCTTTTACTTTCATTTTTCTTCTGTTGTACTCTGTGTTGGTATCTTAGTGGTATGCCTTTTTTTTACTTAGTGTTTTTAGTTTCAGCACTTTTTCTTGGAGATGTGTGCATGTGTCCAGGTACTTGGGAAAATGAGTCCCATTTGGGGGATATGCCTACTCAATGCTAATTTCCAGCCCATGGCCTATGGGAGGTGGGCTTGGGTAGTTTTGGAATAAACTCCACTAGGATGGGTTGTGACAGAGTGGTATTAGAGCGCATGTTAGTTCTATCTTAAGGACCAAGAGTTTGTGTGTTTTGGTTTGGGGCAACAGTGTTAAATGTTTTGAGTTCTACTTTCAGGCCAGGGAATCTAGTGTTGGTGCGGCGGCTAAAGTATCCATACACCAGGACCCTGAATTATGATTTTTGACTCGGTACATGAAAATACTAGTTACAGGGGGAAAATAATGGTTCATGCATCATATAGGAATGGGTTGTGTTTTCCATATCCTTCTTGAGTCGGCTCACTAGGTATACTCTGTTGACTGTGGTACATCTTGTTTTACTTCAAGATGCTTCCACGTAGATATACAGTCAGGATTCCACTTTGTGATCATGAGGATGATCACTACTACAACTATGGCTTTTATCAGCGCTAAAAAAGGCCTTTAACAGCGCTAAAAAGCGATGTTAATGCCGGCAAAGATAAAGGGGGGGTCCCCTTTATCGGCACTTCAAAAAGTGCTGATAAATACCCCTTTTATCAGCGTTTTTTTTAGTGCTGATAAAAGTTAAAAAAATTAAAAAAAATTAAAAAAATCTGTAAATCAAAGGGGGCTTTTAACAGCGCTTACCCCCCCCCCATTTATCAGCACCCCCACCCCACCCACTCCCCTGCAAGCCCCAACCACGACACCCCACGTTTTATCAGCGCTTTTTAGACACCTTTAACAACGCTATATCCCCCCCCCCCAAATTCACCCATGCGCGCGCCCCTGCCTGCCTCCACCAGGTTTTGAACTCAAGACCTCCCCCCATGCGCGCTAAGCCTTTACCACTCCTCTAATTTGATTTGTTCTCCGACTAGTGATATATCTATTTATATATATATATATATATAGTTATATTTATTCATGTATTAATATAAATTTATATAGTTGTATTAATATATATATACATATATAGTTATATTTATATATTTATATATTTATTTGTATATTAATATATATATATAGTTAGTTATATTTATATATGTATATATTTATATATTTATTCGTATATTAATATTAAGTTATATCTATTTATTTATTTATATTTAGTTATATTTTTTATCCATATATTTATTCGTATATTAATATATATTTATAAGATTAGTTTTCAATACAATTATAAAATATGTTTTGTTTTGTGTGTGTGTAAATAAATACATATATACAACACACACACACACACACACACATATATATATATATATATATGTGTGTGTTTCTATAAGTATAATTATACATATTTATATATATATATGCATATACATATGTTAGAATATATATATATATATAATATATCAGTTTGTTAATATATAGACACACACAAATAGACACACACACATTATATAGGTACATATATAGTTAGATTAATATATAGGTATATAAATATTGATATATTGGTATTTTAAATAAAATGGATATTAGTTATTATTTAGATAAATCTAATATATTTTATATGTAAATATGTTTAATTATTTATTTAAAAAATTAATTTTTATGTGTGAATATATAAAAAATATGTATATATTTTTATATATTTGATTATAAATAGAATTTCATTATAAAAAATGATAAAATTTCAAAGAAAAAATATAAATATGAATGTAATACCTTGGAATAAATTCAATCCCCACCAAAAAAAGCCAATAATACCCCCTTAAAGGAGGCTTAAAATCCACAAAATGTTAAAAAATCGGGGTATCCAGACTAAAAACTCGGTTTTGGAGGCCTTCTGGGCCTTTTGGCCTTGAAAAATGTGATAGAGGCTTTGGCTAGGTCACCAGCGCGTAGAGCTCATCGCAGGCTTTGATTTGATATGCTGTAGAGCTCAAACGGACACCTGAATCAAAAGTTATGGTTGTTTGAAGCTTGAGTTCCATCTTCAACTTATTTTAGATCTTTTATTAATTGTTTTGATTTTTTGTGTCTTCAAATTGTTATTAAATGATTTTTAATCGATAATAATTAGAAAATTATTAATTAAAAATATTTTTTGAATTTTTTTATATGTCATTTTCACTAAATATCTTATATATTAAGTGTAACTGTATATTTATACTTATCTAAAATATATTTAAAATAATATCTAAAAAATATATATTATATTTATATCAATATAACTATATCTATATATTTAAATATTAATATATTTTTTTTAATGAATTTTTTTTGGAAGTAGAACCTTTATCAGCGCTTTTAAAAAAAGCGCTGATAAAGACCCCCCTTTATCAACGCTACTAAAAAAGCGTTGATAAAGGGGTGCCCTTTAACAGTGCTAAAAAAAGCGTTTTTAAAGGGGGTACCTTTATCAGTGCTAAAAAAAGCATTGATAAAGGGGTACTTTTATCAGCGCTTTTTTTAGCACTGATAAAGGTGCCCCTTATCAGTTCTTTTTTTAGCGCTGATAAATGTACCCCCCCCCTTTATCAGCGCTTTTTTGTTAGCGCTGATAAAAGGGTGGCGCTGGCCTTGCCCCGTTTTGTGGTAGTGGATCCTTGAGGTAATGAGATATCAGTAAAAATATTTGTACTAGAGACAATACCTCTAGGTGGTGTACTAGATATACCACCACCTCTAGAGTAGCACATGGTACCTATAGTACCAGCAGATGAGATGTGCAGGCGAAGCGAACTTCATGAGTTTTAGTGACAGAGACCCCTCATGTTTCGAGGAATGCCCAACTCTCATGTGTCTAAGGACTAGCTTGAGGTGGTGACTGAGTTTTCCATCCAGTCAGGGCACCAGCAAATCAGATGGTGGTCCTGGTGGTGAGCCTTCTATGTGGCTCGGTAGGGAGATGGTGGGGTTTAGATTACCTGATCTTATGAAGAGGTGACTCTTACGTGGAAAGATTTTGAGAAAGTTTTTTAGAGAATGAGTTCTCACCTTAGAATCTAAGGGTTATGTGGTCCTAAGAGCTTCTACAGCTTTGGCAGGACGACGTGTCGGTATCTGAGTATTCATTAAGGCGTACCAATCTTTCCAGGTACTCGATGAATACGATACACAATAAGTGATTTAGGACTCAGAACTTTGAGCAAGATATGTTTTGGGACACATGATCAAACATTATTCCTCTGTGAATTCCTATTTATGCAAGGGTTCTAGAGAAAACCTTTGTGGTTGAAAGTCCCTTGGCTGAGTGGATAGAGTCAGTGAATGTCAGCAGTGGGAAAGCAGGGGTAGAGACCTCGGGAGCATGAAACCAACGTCAGCCTTAGAGACTAGATGGGTGAGACATTCTGAGAGGAGGACCCAAGACAGAAGATCTATAGCTCATGGTTCATATAGTAAATCCAGTCATCCTAGAGATAGGTAATACTTTTCATGCGATGGATGGGAACATCTCACTCGAGATTTTCCATCCCGTCGTACTGCTGGCAGGGAAACAATGGATGGGCCACTGAGGAAGAGACAATAGAAGTAAAAAATGGATCTGTAGGGAAAAAATGTGGTAGAGGAGTTGGGAGAGCGGTAGGAGGTGGTATACATTTTGACATGTTACCACCACCACCCCCATATGGTCCACACCAAGCTCGGGGAGATAAAGGATAAGGGAGGGGACAATTGCATGCAGTCGAGGCATATGACCCAAGGGCTCAATGAATGATTCGAGGTATAGTATGTGTCTACTCTTAGCTATCATATTAACAGACACATGTGTTAATAATTATTTCTTGTCACGAGTCTTGTTCAAGACATGGAGTTTTTGGTTAAACTGTTGACTTGACCCTTATGTCTGGAGATACCTACAGGAGGAGACTTGATAATCACACTTATACCGACAGTTTGATCTGACCCTTGAGGTGAGAGTTTTGGTTGGAAACTCTTGGTGGAAGCGTCGAAGCCTTGCAACATCATTCTTGGTATGGATTGGTTATCGACAGTCCGTGCTCAGATTGACTATTTTAGGCAAAGGGTGTGGTATGTCTACAGAGATCGAATGAGGTTTTCCTCGGTCAGAAAAAAAGGGAAACCTAGGTAGCACAGGATGGAATCATGCATAGGAGGGTGTATCCAATCACTCATGAGTTGATTAGCCTTACCCTCATAGTAGTAGATGTTATGATTTTTCAAGTTTCCAGTAGTAGTGGTAGAGTACGAGGACGTCTTTCCTGAAGATGTTTCGAGATTACCTACCCATAGGGAGATAGACTTCTGTATTGTTTTACACCTCAGAATGGCACTGATATTAGTATCAGTATATCAAATGGATTCCCCAAAGCTTTGTGAGCTGAGGGTGCAGTTGGAGGACTTGTAGAGGAAGGGCTTAGTAAGACCCAGTGTTTGAGGTTATGTGTGGATTACCAGTGCTTTAACCAAGTGACCATTGAGAATGGGTATCCACTACTAAGGATCGATGACCTCTTCGATCACTTGTGTCACGAACCAGCCCAGGTCGACCCTGAACCGGTCACCCGAGCCGGTCCGCGGCAAGTCCCGAGGGGCGTTCCCGATCCCCCCGGGATGGCAACAAGTGCCGGGCATTAAAATTTTAATCGTTGGGAACGATTTCAGCCCAAACTAAAAACATGATCGAAAGAATGAATATAAACTAAACAAACTGACAAACACTAAAGGCATAAACAACTACACCACGACATACCTCCATGTGACCTCGCGGGTCACCACCCAACTACAACCAACGTCGCTCCCACACTGAGCGACTGAAGCAGGAGAACCTGAACACAAGGAACCTGCAACTGAAAAGGTAAAAGATAGGCGTGAGCACAAAAGTACTCAGTAGGTGAGCCCCACGACAAATCCCAATGCACTTCCAGCAAATAAAGAATCTACATAATCCAGGTTTGAACTATAATGTATAAAAGTAATTTTTCATAAAGCTTTACTTGAAAATCAAACACCAGACATTTCCATTATTTCTTTTCAAAAGTTAGTTCCATTTCATTAGTTTTAAACTCATTCTGAAAAGAAAAGTGTTACATTTTCAAATCTAACCCAAAGAGAATAAAGCATTTTCATTTGAAAACCATTTTTCCCAAAGTCTAACAGTATAGGCTGTGAAATATGACTAAAAGCAAACAAGCAGGGAAAACAAGTGCAAGTAAAGGTAAACAGGCAAGGAGAACCAAGTGCAAGTAAAAATAAACCAGAATTTATCAGCAATAACCATGGGTGATCCTGAACATCCCTAGAAAACCCCTGGACGTACTCGGGTTCAGACTACCTACCGGCATGGTACTCCACAGTCAATAACCAACTGGCCGCCCTAATAGCCAACCAGTGGCACATCCCACCTGGCTTGTCCACAACTCCAGGGGGTATCAACCCGTCTAATCAGGGTTAGCAAGCAACCGTCACTCGATAATCTACAAGACGCCCAGGAACCCATGGTGGTTTTTGTAACACTGTGTAAGTGGGAGACCCTCGCACG